>OZ018375.1:90770560-100770560 GCA_963969555.1 Polydrusus pterygomalis | reverse complement strand
AATTGAAATTAATCTATGGACCATGCTGTAAAAAGCTGCCCTCTTGTGTTGAATAGGATGGCATGAGGTGTTGTGTATTGTTGTGTCGGTATGTGTAGGTTTATGAAAAATTGAAAAAATATGTTTGTTGTTTTCTTTCTTTATAGTAAGATCTAAAAAATTGATGGAGTTGTCTACTTCTTTTTCTATGGTAAATTTAATGTTTGGGTGAATATTATTGATATGTTCTATAAATTGATTTAGTTGTCTCTCAGTACCGACAAAACATGTTAAAACATCATCCACATACCTGTACCAATAAAGAAATTTCTTAAAGAGGGGATGACTACTAATTGTTGACTCTAATGAATCCATAAATATTTCCGCTAAGATGGGGCTAAGCGGGTTTCCCATAATTAATCCTTCTTTGCTGCTGTAAAATTTATTGTCAAATTCAAAATAGTTTTGATTTAAACATAAGGTGAGGGTATTTAATATTTCTTGTTTTTTAATTATGTTTATTTGTTTTTTATCCAGAAGTTTTTCAACAAGAATCAAAACATCTTTTACGGGTATGCTAGGAAATAAGTTAGTAATGTCAAATGAAATTAGTTTGGCATTCTTCGGTAGAATAATATTTTCGATTTTGTTTACTAGGTCAACTGAGTTTTTTATAGCGAATTTAGCGGTAAATTTTGTATTTTCTTTGATAATATCTATTAGTTTTTTCGAGATTTTGTAAGATGGTGCGGAAAAGAATGATACTACTGGTCTTATGGGATTTCCTTGTTTATGCAATTTTATCAGTGAGTATAACCTAGGATATTGAGGGTTCATTATTGAATAATGAACCCTCAATTGATAAAATTGCATAAACAAGGAAATCCCATAAGACCAGTAGATAGTATCATTCTTTTCCGCACCATCTTACAAAATCTCGAAAAAACTAATAGATATTATCAAAGAAAATACAAAATTTACCGCTAAATTCGCTATAAAAAACTCAGTTGACCTAGTAAACAAAATCGAAAATATTATTCTACCGAAGAATGCCAAACTAATTTAATTTGACATTACTAACTTATTTCCTAGCATACCCGTAAAAGATGTTTTGATTCTTGTTGAAAAACTTCTGGATAAAAAACAAATAAACATAATTAAAAAACAAGAAATATTAAATACCCTCACCTTATGTTTAAATCAAAACTATTTTGAATTTGACAATAAATTTTACAGCAGCAAAGAAGGATTAATTATGGGAAACCCGCTCAGCCCCATCTTAGCGGAAATATTTATGGATTCATTAGAGTCAACAATTAGTAGTCATCCCCTCTTTAAGAAATTTCTTTATTGGTACAGGTATGTGGATGATGTTTTAACATGTTTTGTCGGTACTGAGAGACAACTAAATCAATTTATAGAACATATCAATAATATTCACCCAAACATTAAATTTACCATAGAAAAAGAAGTAGACAACTCCATCAATTTTTTAGATCTTACTATAAAGAAAGAAAACAACAAACATATTTTTTCAATTTTTCATAAACCTACACATACCGACACAACAATACACAACACCTCATGCCATCCTATTTAACACAAGAGGGCAGCTTTTTACAGCATGGTCCATAGATTAATTTCAATTCCCCTCCAACCAACAGATTTTCAAAAAGAACTAGACCTTATTAAACAAATCGCAGTAAACAATGGATACCAACCCGAAATTATAGATAAAATACTAAAACAAAAAATGTATAAAAAATCCCTATCAATGATATATCCGACAGAAAAAGAAAAACCGAGTTACTACCAGACAATTACATATATAGGAAACATCAGCACAAAAATTAGTAAATTCATGAGAAATCTTAAAATAAACACAGCCTTCAAAACTCAAAATACCATAGGAAAACTAATAAAAAATAGTAAAACTAAAACCCATAAAAAAGAAAAATCAGGAGTATATAAATTAACTTGCGGTGATTGTCCAAAAACCTATATAGGTCAAACAGGTAGAAGTTTTTCAAAAAGAATCAAAGAACATTTTAATAGTTTTGTAAATAGCAAAAATGATTCCAATTACGCGAATCATCTTATTGAATCCAACCACTCTTTTAAAGAAGAATTTAAAATACTTCATATAGAAAATAAAGGATCAAAATTAAACCATCTCGAATCACTGGAAATAAACAAGCTTAAAAATGCAAATGTGTTGTTAAATAATCAATTAGACCTAAACAATTCACCTTTATTGAACTTATTTTAATATTCTTGTCAGTCAATATAACTCCCAATTTCATAAATTTTGTAAATAAAATTAAGATAGGAAAACCCCAAACCTTTGATCTATTCTTAGGACTAAATTGTTTGTCATCCTAGAATAAATTATACAAAATATTAGGAAATCCCATCGTTTATACCACCCTTTACAATAAAATTTCTTTTGTTATTATACAGGCATCTATATATAGCGTATCTTTAAAATTAAATGTACATTACCTGAGGAAGCTGCAGTGCAGTGAAACATGTCGTATTGTCAATAAAAAGTGGAATTTAAGCAAAAAAGTGTTTTACTTACAGTAATAAAACAATATTATTATGGATTTCCACCAAGTAACGACCAATAATATTAAAATCTAATATAATAGGTAAAGTGACATTCAGTACGAATGATTCAAGTGTATGCCTTATTTTGCCTCATTTTATTACACAGGTCTCAGACATAAATTTGGCTATTGCAAATAATTATTAAGTGCGGTAAATGATACTTTTCCGCACGAGGTGGCAGTTGCACGAACGGCTCGAAGCAAGTCCGGGCATGCCACTAAGTGAGTGTGGAAACGGAACTTTTCGCACATGTTACTTACAATATTTTTCCTAATTGCGTAAAATTAAGCTTGTTCGTAATAAATGTTTGTATTTTTTGGGTAAAAGGAGCAAAAAATAAAGTGAATTTTTAAATTTTGATATGTCAAATAGAGCATTTTCGGAAATACTTCTTTAAGTTCTTTCTCTTGCACTTTCTATTAATGTAATATAAAAATTAAGGTTTTTCCCCGGATGACATTCTGGGCTGATCCCTTTATTTAGTCGAATATTTTCCAAACTATTGCAGTTAATTATGCCCCGAATCATGCCAAAAAATAAATAATAAAAGAAGGGTAGTTCCATTATGAATTATCATTATTATAAATCGTTCTCTATTCTGTATCTTTTACCACCCCGTATATTTTGGACTGAAAATACCTCGGTGCCAAGCCTATTACATTACGTGAATTATGTCTTATGGCCGCTTGCAATATTTTGTTGATCTAAGAAAAATAGTTTCTAAGTCACATGACTAACAAACCGACTTATATTAAACCCTTCTGCGAGACGACCAGATACTTTTAAATGTTTACCCCCTTTAAGATTCGTATAAAAAAATATTTTTTATGATTCCCTACTCACGAGAAAAAACGAGACGAGACGAGACGAGACAATGGCACTCTCGAGCGAGAAAAACGCGTTTCTCGTCGAGACGAGATAAAAAAAAATTCTCGCCTCACGAGACGAGACGAGAATGGGTCAATTCTCGTCTCGTCTCGTCTCGCGGCATCACTACATAGGTCCCATTTCATTAATGGCAATTTAAATGGCGATAATTATTTATCATTGCTCCAAAATAATATCTTGCTAACGTTAACAAACTTATATCCTGATCCAGCAAACCTACAACTTCCAGCGTATATGATATGGTTTCAGCAAGATAGAGCACAGCCCCATTATCAAATCCAGTACCTCAACCGAGTATCGATGGAATGGCCAGCACGATTCCCTGATCTGACGCCATTACACTTTTTCTTATGGGGTTATGTCAAAAATATTATGTGCAAAACTAAACCCCTCGACCTAGCCATCTTAAGAAGACGAATAACGCTTGCGATGAGATCGATCACGCCTGAGATGTTCAGTAACATTAGAAGAAATTTCTATTTAAGATTAGGATGTTACCAAGACGTTCAACATCTCCTCATCATTAATGCATTTTTTTTTGTTTTTTACATTATCAAGAAATAAACAGTATTACTTAGTTATTAGTTTTTGAGTGTGTTGTTAATTTTTGCAATAAATCTGAAAACACTTAATACTAGTTAGTTGAATATGTCTAAAATTTTCTGAAGAATCCAAAAATTGAAGAATAGACAGGGTATTATATTTAAAATAAGAAAGTTGGTATTGACTGTTATATGACACACTCTGTATAAAAAAGTTTTTATTGAAGAAAATGCACAAGTAGAAATACCAATCGTCGTGTTCGAGCGTTTTTTCGGGCACGCCCGAATTCATTCCATTTGGCTGATACACACTGTATAAACGCTTATGCTAACGATAAAATAATAATATTATTAAAGATAGAGTTATGTACTTACTTTTTATTTCTTCGTTTCGGACAGCGACTATTTATATTATTATTTATTGTGTGAATTAATGTATTAACTGAAGATTAAAAACTTAAGTTAAATGGTTTAGAAAACAATTTAAAAACTGTAGGTAAAAATTACTTTATACCTTTTCAATAACACATTAGGTATTCACGTACCCTAGCTTCAGTTCCATGTAATATTATGACATTATCTTTTGGTGTTATCAGTAGCAGCATTGTGTAAATTATACCGAGTGAATATTATTACTGGAATAAGTTCTTTAAAAAAATCCATAAAAATAGTAAAACTTTTTTTCTGATTTAACAGTTTTTTTGCATTTCTGTAAATTTAAGCCAACTTTTCTTAAAAATGAAAATGTATTGTGTTGGCTCGTGTAAAAGCTCTTAAGAACTGCAATGAAATCTATTATTTACTTTTGAATTTCTGTTGAGGGATAAGCTAGAAAAAATTTGAAACAGTTAATTTCTTTTATTTATTTATTTTACGTTAAGGAATTCAAACGGGACCGGGACGAACCCAGGAACAGTATTTACTAAATAAAAAATATATAGTTCTAACATTATAGTAGTTTTATTTGCATAAAAAAATAAAGGTATATTATGTAGATATATATATATATATACCATTGGAAATGTTTACCACAAAAACTTAGCCTAAAGAAAAATTTATTTATAACTTTATCTAGGTACTATTTCTAGAGTAATTTGACTGATATAAAATCTGTGTTATTCGTTGCTTGAATTCCTTTCAATTTTCTCGTTTTTTTGATAGCGATATTTTAATTCGAAATCTTCTGTGTTTTTTACAAGATATACAGGGTTAGTTGAAATAACCGGAACGGCTAATTTTCTTCAAAACTACCAAGGCTAAATCAATGAATTTTGGTACAGGTGGATAACTTAAAAAATTGTATTGAAAATTGACAATTGCGACGTTGCCAGATTTTTAGTTTTTTCTGTAACTCAAGGAATGTTTTTTTTTTCAAATGTAACACTACGTCATTTTTTATTGAATTCGATTCCTCCCATCAACATTACCATTAACTGATAGTATCAAATTTTTATCTCAAATAGTTCTATGGAAAAAAAAGTGAATTAGTTACAACTCTAACTCTAAAAAAATCTAATCTATTTCCATTTAAAAACGTTTCAAATAATGTGAAAAAAAATGTTGGTAGACAAAATAAATATCGATAACGATAATAACTACAAACAACTACTAACAATAACATAGCTAGTAAAAATTACTTACATATTATAGTACACTACATTAATTTGATTATGAAACCATTAACCGATTTTTGAAGGGAAAAAAGAAGAAATTTAAGTATTCCTCCACTGGTATAATAAAAAATAAATATAAGCTAAGAGATGGTTAATTCTCTACATATTTTGACTGTTAGGCGAATAAAATATAATATGTATAAATATACAGGGTGTTCATTTGAAAACTTCCCACCTCGATTTTCCTGCTTTAAAATGAAAATGTGGAAAATCGCTTGGACCCGTCGATTTTTATTTCAAGGGGGACATCTTTTGCGTATATTGTCAATCTTGTTACTTCAAGCCCCTAGGAGGGAGGGGGGTAAGATCTAAATCTTAAATGGATACCCCTATTTTATATAATTTTTTTGGATTCTGCATAAAATTCTGAACATTTTTTAATAAAAGCATTTTTAGTCTATACTTAACAGTTTCCGAGATATTGACTCTTGAAAAATGACATTTTTGAACTTTGACAGCGTCTAGCTTTCTAACTGTACGTCTTAGAGCAAAACGGCTTACATGTACAACCTATCTTCGATTTTTATTATCTTTCCAATAGTGTCAACTTCCGGTTGAACCGGTTGTAAGAAATATAGTACTTCCGGTTTAACCGAAAGTTCACACTATTGGAAAGATAATAAAAATCGAAGATATGGACATGAAAGCCGTTTTGCTCTAATACGTACAGTTAGAAAGCTAGACGCTGTCAAAGTTTAAAAATGTAATTTTTCAAGAGTAAATATCTCGGAAACTGTTAAGTATAGACTAATAATGCTTTTATTAAAAAATATTCAAAATTTTCTGCAGAATCCAAAAAAAAATATATAAAATAGGGGTATCCATTTAAGATTTAGATCTTACCCCCCCCCCCCCTCCCTCCTAGGGGATTGAAGTAACAAGATTGACAATATACGCAAAAGATGTCCCCCTCAAAATAAAAATCGACGGGTTCGAGCGATTTTCCACATTTTCATTTTAAAACAGGAAAATCGAGGTGGGAAGTTTTCAAATGAACACCCTGTATAAGACGTTTAAAGGTGCGTATCGACCTACCGTAGCTCTAAGATGATGACAAAAAATATGATACATGCTTCGAGTAGGTATATCAAAGAAAATTTTAAAGGAATATTTTTCTGTAACACTATACCATATTATGTAACGATTGTCCAAAAAGAAATAAAGGAATTTATTGGGTAGAAACTTAATAGAAGAATGAACGTATATAAATGAGCAGGTATATTTAAGTATATGTAAAAAAGCAAATGATACTCAAAATAATACGAAATGCATGGCCGTGGAAGAAGGCTATCAAAAGGATACAATTAGTTTAAAAGGTACATGAAGATCTCAAGCATCTTCTTGTACACCTTTGACAATGGCCCGCAGGGGCCGAAACACGTGTCAGGAAACTGATTAAATTTGTGAAACATAACAACTGTTATTATTTTTTTCTTCCTGTGCAATGGAACAACAGTTTCACCAAGCATGTAGCCCAGCACAAATTAATTATATATTTTTAATAGGTTCTAATTTGAGATGTCAATGGTGAACAATATGTTAAATACGACTGTAGTGAAGAAGCCCATTATCGACCATAATTTTAAGGACACCCTGTGCATAACCCTGACTAAATCATCTTTTAATATTGTCATATTTATACGAGTAGCTTATCGCTAGTTGTATTATTGTTGTAGGTACTAATAGGCTTTTTTACTGGTAATAATCACAAATTATACATGTCATGCTATTTTGCGTAGATAATATATCGGGTTGATAGTTTTGACATTACGAGTAATTAAAATAAACCGATTCATTGTCCTCCATGGTCTCTAAATTTCTTCGTATTGGGATATACGATTTACTTTAGCTTAAGGGTGCATCATCGGATGTAAAATAAACCCAGTTTTTGACTTCCACTGTCACCGAAATGCTCCGAAACCGCACACATACGATTTACTTAGATTTTAAAATATTGAATGATATATCCTTAAACTCTGCTTCTCATGTAGCACATATAAACCAGGATCGATAATTTTTGAAACTAAAAAAAAATAATAGTAGGATGAAACCCATTAGAAAAGGAAGAGAATATAACAAAAATTAAAGGAAAAATAAATTACGGGCGATCCGAGGTCGGGAAGTGGAAAGGGGTGAGTTTTTAAGGTTAGAAAACGATTTATCTCGATTTTCGGCAAAACTACAAGTCCGATGGAAAAACGTTAAATAGCAAAGTTGTAGGTAATAAAAAGGTCTACAACTTTTGTATTTGCACTTTTTTCAAATAACCTCAAAATTTATGTGAAAAATTCAAATAACCCTGTTTTTGGTTTTTTATTTTTATCTTTTACAAAATTTTTTTTTTATACACGGAATTTGGTGTAAACTACCTTTTTATGTCCCAAACACACTGTAATTTTTTTGATTTAAAATATTTATTTTTTAACCTTATTTTGACTTAATATCGAAAAAGCACTCTAATTTTCAATCGAAAATTCTCACAACAAATCTGCTTTTTTAAAAAAGTCGGTGGGCTTTTTGTTCGTTGAAATCTCTACTTTCTGATGGTGTAAAAAAATATACATTACTATGGTGAATATTCTTTAAAAATGCAAAGAAACGAAAAAAAAAAAACGAATCAGAAATTTTTTTTTAATCATTATGTAAAATTTTGAGCTATTTATTAAAATTTATACTTTAATTACTCAAAAAACGCAAGATTCCATGTTACATTGATAAACAAAAAAATTAAAAATCCATAAAACATAAAGATCGCAAAAAATATGCGAAAATAGTTGTTCTAAATATAATTAAAGGTAGGATTTAAAGGGGATTTCATCAGATTTACCATAGTAATGTATATTTTTTTACACCATCAGAAAGTAGAGATTTCCACGACAAAAAGCCCACCAACTTTTTTAAAAAAGCAGATATTTTGACGTGAGAATTTTCGATTGAAAATTAGGGTGCTTTTTAGATATTAAGTCAAAATAAAGTTAAAAAATATATATTTTAAATCAAAAAAATTACAGTGTGTTTGGGACATAAAAAGGTAAGTTTTTACCAAATTTCGCGTATAAAAAATTTTTTTTGTAAAAGATAAAAATAAAAAAACAAAAACTTGGTTATTTGAATTTTTCACATAAATTTTGAGGTTATGTGAAAAAAGTGTCAATACAAAAGTTGTAGATCTTTTTATTACCTACAACTTTGCCATTTAACGTTTTTCCATAGGACTTGTAGTTTTGCCGAAAATCGGAATAAATCGTTTTCTAACCTTAAAAACCCACCGCCCCCCACTTCCCGACCTCGGATCGCCCGTAATTTATTTTTTCTTTCATTTTTATTATATTCTCTTCCTTTTCCAATGGGTTTCATTCTACTGTTATTTTTTTTCACTTTTTACCATTTGCAAAGGCTTCAGCCCTGGTCTAATATTCCGATTACCCTTTCGTTTTTAAAATATACTACCATTTGTGTTAGGCCAACTTTAAAAATTACTTTCTCCCAAAGAAGTGCCTAAATTAAAAATCTGTTACACGACAAACAACCATTGAACCTTAAGCTCCCCAGTGATAGATATCAAATTTATGAATGTTTAGTTTAATTTTACTGGTGATATTTTGTGACAGCCGAAGGCCTGCAACCATTTGAAATCTTTATCTCGGCGAACGTTAATAGAAGTCAAGTGTAATAAAATTACTTTTTCTACTGACGTTTTATAATAACCTCTTTTCGATTGTCATTATGGGATTTTAATAACCTCCTTTTAAGCGCAGCGTGCTTAAAAAACTTTTAAGCACGTTACCAGGAGCAACGTGCTTAAAAGTAACGCAGGTAATTATTTACAATTAAAACGTAACCACAGACTAGGTATAATTTAATATTTTTTGGCAAGTATCAATGAAACATAGGTAATAAAATGTTAGTAAAATTAAGTTTTTTATTATAAAACCTCAGTAGAAAAAAAATTGTGTGTGCTTAAGACCACACGACAGAAGTGAAAACTTCAACAAGGTGAAATTAACAATATAACGTTCATTCGGGTCAGGGTCAGTTCGGATTGAATATAGCAGTTGAATTCGAGCGTTACACAGCCGAGTCTGACGCGTGACGGCTCAGTTTAATTCAGTGCCCACAAAAAGTGCTAAACGCGCCTAAAGAAGTTTTCACTTTAAAAATATTGTATACAATTCGTTACGAAACAATGTCTTTTAGTCACTTTAACGTGTTGTCCAACTCGGCTTTGCCTCGTTGGACAATTTCACGTCGCGTGCCTAAAAGACACTCATTTCGCAACTTATTGTATAAATAGCTATTATAATTTCTAAATACACAAATACAGTGTGACCAGTAAAGTCCGCATCATATGGGATTTTTTTTATTAACAGCTTTATTCGAAATTTAACTTTAGCATCAAGTTGCTTCAAACGAGATGAAAATTAAGCAAAAAATAGTAGTCACGTGATTCGCATTATCTGTCAAATTTTAATTTTTTCCAAAAAATAATTCAAAAGTGGGATTATTTCTGAAAATATCGAAACAAGTTATTGGAAAAAGTTTTTTTAAATGCAATTTCTAGCCCACATGCAAAATTTCAGCTGCATAAGATAATTTTGATTTTTTACCCATATTTTGTAAATTACACCACTTTTTCAAAATAAGACTTAACGCAACCTACATAAAACTTCTAAGTTTTGACAATGCTTTATTTCAGATAATTTTTTTTAAAGCAGCGCAATATTAAATGTGTGTTTTTCTACAAAATCAAAATTGGGCTATTAAAATTTGGTCGCATGTGATGCAAAGTTTATTTCTTTTTGACCCTGTATAGGGTAACTTTATAAAATAAGTATTTTTGAAAACGTAGTTTGTGTCTGAAAGTAATACACCTTAATATTAAGACAAAAAAGAACGGTGTCATCAGTAAAGTGTTCATTAAGTGGAAAATAAATTTTAGTTTGAGCGACCAAATTTTAATAGCCCAATTTTGATTTTGTAGAAAAACACACATTTAATATGGCGCTACTTTAAAGAAAATGTATCTGAAATAAAGCATTGTCAAAAATAAGAAGTTTAATGTAGATTTCGTTGCGTCTTATTTTGAAAAAGTGGTGCAATTTACAAAATATGGGTAAACACTCAAAATTATCTTATGCAGCTGAACTTTTGCATGTGGGCTAGAAACTGCATTAAAAAAACTTTTTCTTATAACTTTTTTCAATATTTTCAGAAATAACCCCACTTTTGAATTATTTTTTGGAAAAAATTAAAATTTGACAGATAATGCGAATCACGAGACTATTTTTTTTCATCTCGATTGAATCAGGACTTGATGCCAAAGTCAAATTTCGAATAAAGCTATTAATAAAAAAAATCCCATATGATGCGGACTTTACTGGTCACACTGTATATCTTAAAATAAATTCAATAGGTTCAGAAGTTTTTGAGTAAATGGTATGAATGTATATCGCGAGTAAAAGCGAGGGTAGACTCTTAAAGATATTGAAATACGTATCCTTAAACTGTGTTTCTCATGTAACATATTTTCACATTTATCTTTCATTTTCCAAATATACAGCAAATTGTGCTAGTAAAAAGAGGCTAACTTTTTAAGAATTATTTTCTCCCTAAATTAAAAATTTATTATTTATACCTATGTTATATGACACACGACTTTTGAACCTTTAGTCATCCACTGACACCAAAGGCCATTGGTGAGCTGTTCGTACAAACTCATTTTTTCTCCCAAAAAACTTAACATTTGTTTGCGCATGAGATAAGCTATACAGATCTAAAGGTAAATGTCTATGAGTTTAATTATCGCCAGCTTGCTGACAACTTAATACTTATTTGGTAATAATAAATATGTTACCGATAGAAATAAGTAATGATTTGCTATGTAAATTTGTTTACTTTATCAAACAAACATTTATTTTAATGAAATACCATATACTGCCAAGCTTATTGAATGATTTATTTAAATCAATTAATATTTCTTTAAATATAATAAATTTTACTATCAGTCGTCAAAAATGTATTTATAAATAGGGCTGTGCGATTACCGAAAAAGATAATCGATTTTCGCTTATTTGAACTAATAGATTATTTCATATTAATCGATTAGTCAAAAATATTCGATTTATCAAAAATAATCGATTAATCGAAAATTAAAAATAATCCATTAATCGAAAATAATCGATTATTTCCGATTAATCAAAAATACCCGATTAATTGAAAATAATCGATTATTGCTGACTAATGGATTATTTTTGATTTTCGATTAATCGATTATTCTCGATTAATCGATTATCATTTTCGATTAAATCAAAGTCGATTCAAATATTAGATCGTTATTAATTTTATGAAAGGAGCACAGATTGAAACTTTGTTCAAATTATTTCGTTGATTGTCTTGCAATAATATGCTATAATATTTTTTAAGCCGATTTTCAGGGTAATAGGGTTGCTAATAATTATATAGAGACTTACAGCAATAATAAGTAACTAGCAACTTCAATCATCCAAAAACATACCTATATTTTTAAATAATCGAAAAATAGTTTTTTTGACCAATTGATTAATCGAAAAATCGTTTTTTTTTTATTAATAATCGATTCATCAAAATATCGTAAGTTTTTTTTAAATACCTAATTAATCGATTAATCGTAATTTTTTTTTTCAAATACCTAATCAATTAATCGAAAAATATTTTTTTTTTCGATTAATCAAAAAATAGTTTTTTTCGATTAATCGATTTTTTGATTAATATTTATATAATAATATTTACTTAATTATATAATAGTTACTAAAAACTAGGGTTGCTATTTAAAAAAATGATCGATAAGGTCATAATTATAATTTGGAACACACTACATCAATATTTTTTTTATAAAAAGAACCACAACTTAAAATGTTAATACCAGTGTGCATGCATTTTTCAAAAAAAAAACCTGCTGGATTTTCCGAATTTATTCCAAATTACAAACTCGCAGTGCATTTATTATGTTGTTACAAAACGTAAAACCATCATGTTTTTCCTAACACTTTCATAGACGTTTTAAAGTTTATCCAACTTTGGGTATTTTTTCTCAAAACAATACTTTCGTTACTTAGGCACTTTCTACCTGTTGGGATCAGGAAGTATAAAAAGGACAAAAAATATTAATTAAATCTACCCATATAAACCATACATCGGTTTTTGTACAAACCGTGACTCAACTGCGGTTTGACCCATTTAGACCATTAAAATATAAATCACTATACAACTGGCTTTTCCTTGTACCTACTATGAACCCCTGTAATCCAGTCATCCATGTGTAATTGGATTTCCGGCGAAATCCACATATCTTTTTATTAAATCTGGGTAAACATCCGCACGATTTTAATCTTTCTTTTCGGCAAAAATACGAAAATTAAAGAACATTCTTTTGAATTGTATTTACTTCCACGGTATATTTATAAACCTTTTCTTACTTTTAGGGGTGCATTTGCAAGAAACACGGTACTTAAAGTTCTAAACATGTCGTTCAACCAAATAAAAAAGCTAGACTCCAACTCGTTTAGAGGAATGAGATTTTTGCGAAGACTTTTCTTGTCAGATAATTTAATTTCGGATGTCGGACGGGGAACTTTCTCCACTTTGCAGAGAATTGGAACTATAGATCTGGCGAGAAATTTTATTAAAAAAGTGGATTATCAGATGTTCTTTCAACTTAATTTTGTTGAGGTAAGCGAGTAGTTAAAGTCTTAATAAAAGAAATTTTACGATGTGCAATCTGAAACTACTATATGAGGAAGAAGGATTTAGGATGGATTCAAGAAGATACCGAGTAATTTTTCAGATAAACTGCTCATAACGAAGTTCAATAATTGTTTTTTTTAACAGGTCTGTACACCACGTATTTTAATGCGGTTTGCAGAGTTGGAAAGACTGTTTCTTGCAGAGTAATAATATAGGCTACGCATATGACGTAACCAACGCACTTCAATGTTTTACAGGGTAGGAAAGAAAGTCGTGCAAAAATTAAAATAGTAACATTTTGTTAGTAATGTTTTTCATGTTACATTTTAACGTATTACACAGAATGAAATACATCTATTGATTCCTGTTTATTAAAAGACGATCGGACACGTCGATTCGTATTTTTAGTTGCGCATTTTTTTCAATAAAAACTTTTTATACAGGGTGTGTCACGTAACAGTCGCCAATACCAACTTTCTTATTTTAAATGCAACTATTTAATGTTTACTATTTAATTTTTGGATTCATCAGAAAATTTTAGACATATTTTATGTGCAATATCCTATACCTTCAACTGTCTCGGCAGTATTAAGCGTTTTCAGATATATTGCCTTTCAGCGTTTATTTTTATTGATATGAAATAAAAAAATATGTATAAATATTTGTGTTTACTTTTGTTTAAAACTCCTGACCTTAGCAAATTGTTGTCTGTCTGCATGACAGTTAGTTGTCAGTGTTATAGTCGTTTGATTTTCGATTATTCGAACATTACAAGAAAATAAAATGTATCCCTATAAAATGATACCAACTCATGAACTCATGGAAGACGATTTTGATAGGAGAATGTATTTTTGTGAACAAATAACAATGTGATCCAATTAGAACATGTTTTGTTCACTGATGAGTGCACCATTACACTTCACGGTCATGCTAATCGTCAGAATTGCCGTTATTGGTCTAGGGAAAATCCTCACTGGGTTAGAAAAGAACATACGCATTATCCTGAAAAGGTTAATGTTTGGGCAGCAATAGTTGGAGATCATAACATAGGTTTTTTTTCATTAATGGCAATTTAAATGGCGACAATTATTTAGCACTGCTCCAAAATAATGTCTTGTCAACTTGGACAAACTTATATCCTGATCCAGCAAACCAACAACTTCCAGCGAATATGGAGCATCGCCCCATTACTAAATCAATGTCCGGCAGTACCTCAACCGAGTATTTCTAAATCGGTGGATAGGGAGGCGTGGATTGATGGAATGGCCAGCACGATCCCCTGATCTGACGACATTAGACTTTTTCTTATGGGGTTATGTCAAAAATATTGTATACAAAACTAAACCCCTCGACTTAGCGACTTAAGAAGACCAATAACGCTTGCGATTGAATCGGTCACGCCTGAGATGCTCAGTAACATCAAAAGAAATTTCTATTTAAGAATAAGATGTTGCAAAGACGGTCGCGGCGAGCATTTTCAACATCCCCTACATTAATGTTTTTTTTTTGTTTTTTACATAATTAACAAATAAACAGTATTACTTACTGTTTTTGGGTGTGTTGTTAATTTTTGCAATAAATCTGAAAATACTTAATATTTCCGAAACAGTTGAAGGAACAGGATATTGTACACGAAATATGTTTAATATTTGCTGAAGAATCCAAAAATGGAATAATATACAGGGTGTTACATGACACACCCCATATAAAAAGTTTTTAATTAAATATTGCACAACTAAATAGAAATACCAATCGACTTGTCCGAGCGTTTTTTCGGACACGCCCACATTATCGAATTTATTTCATTTGGCTAATACACACTGCATACATTATGAATGTGCTCCTTGTATAGGTTTTATTACACTATAGGTAGATTCATTAGAAGTTCCTTTAGAAACGTTAAACCTTAATTAATTCCTTTTTGTCATCTTAAAGCTACGTTAAGGCGATACGAACCTTTCACTTATTTGAAAAGTGAAGTTCTCTGGACCACAGTAAATATTTCAAGTCGTTTTAATTTTTATCTGTTCTAGCTTGTAGATGTGTCCGAAAATCAAGTCACCGAGGTTCAAAAATTAGCTTTTAAAGATATCTACCTATCGACGATAAATCTTGCCAAAAACAATATAAGTAAAATAGAAAGCGGTGCTTTTGAAAATTGTGCAAATATGACAAAATTGGATTTGTCTTTTAATCAAATTAAGGAGTTGCCGAAAAATGCTTTTGATGAAACCACTTATGCAACAGAGCTTCAGTTTTCATTTAATTATTTTACCAGCATGGAACAGGTAAGAGTAGGTATAATAGATTTACATTTTTCGGCAAATTTTAGTACGAGTGCATTTCGCTGGAACGTTTCTCCTTTAACGAATATTGAGGGTTTTTAAATATACAGTGTGACCAGTAAAGTCCGCATCATATGGGTTTTTTTTTTATTAATAACTTTATTCGAAATTTGACTTTGGCATCAAGTTCTGCGTCGATCGAGATGAAAATTAAGCAAAAAAATAGTAGTCACGTGGTTCGCATTATCTGTCAAATTTTAATTTTTTCCAAAAAATAATTTAAAAGTGGGGTTAGGTACTTCTGAAATTATAGAAAAAGTTATAAAAAAAAGTTTTTTTAAATGCAGTTTTTGACCCTGTATAAGGTAACTTCATGAAATAAGCATTTTTGAAAACGTAGTTTGTGTCTGAAAGTACTACACCTTAATATAAAAGAACACAGTGTCATCAGTAAAATGTTCACTAAGTGAAAAATAAATTTAAGTGGTGGGTAAAAAATCAAAATTATCTTATGCAGCTGAAATTTTGCATGTGGGCTAGAAACTAAATCTATTTTGATAGAATTATCTATTGGTTGCGACTAAAAATACTTGCTGTTTTCTGCATAGTTGGAGCTACTATAAACTTTAGTTGCGCTAGCTAAAAGTATTTAGTAGTTTTAATATATAACCTTTTAAAAATAGGAAGGCATTTAGTAGAAGAAACTAAATGGATTAGCTGTATTTGGTATCATTACCATGCTATTTAAACTTATTCTTTTGCTGTGTAACATACTTTTATTTGTAACAATAAATTGATGATCTTACTTAAATTAGATTAATGTATTTGCAAAAGCTACTATTTCTTATAGCTAACCTTAAAAGTTTATCTTGCTAAAAATGCGATTTAAAGATGCTTTTTTTTTGTTATAATAATGCCCTTATCATTTAATTTTTTGTGTTTTAACGGGTAAAATAAAGATTTATGTAAATTTGTACCTATTTTTATTTTAATAGAATTTATTTAGTAATAACAAACTTAAACAATAACAAGATCAATCAGAAATCTAGTAGATACATATAGATTAAAGAAGTAATTTATAGTAGGTAGCATTTAAAAAAACTTTTTCTAATAACTATTTTTGATATTTTCAGAAATAACCCTATTTTTGAATTATTTTTTGGAAAAAATTAAAATTTGACAGATAATGCGAATCACGTGACTACTATTTTTTTGCTTAATTTTCATCTCGATCGAAGCAGAACTTATTGCCAAAGTCAAATTTCGAATAAAGTTATTAATAAAAAAATCCCATATGATGCTGACTTTACTGGTCACACCAATGATGATCATTGGGTCACACTGTATTTTAAAGCCAGCAGAGCTGGGCAAAGTTAATGTCATTCCTTTGTGGTTTAATGTTACTTAAATTTTGTTTTGTATTAAAATATTGTCATTTTAAAAATCTATGATACGTATCGATAACCCTGAAATGTTCTCTTTTTATGTGTACTACAAAGCCTTTTAGTATAAATCCTCACTGGAAAAAGTTATAGACAGAAAACTTTGATGCGGTTTCATTTTATTTATTATTAAACAGTTTTTGCGTACTTTGTCAACATGTCATTCTTCTTTAGGGGCAAGCACTCTTCTTATCCGCAAACCAAATGTTTTGCAAATTGCATTTATAGTTTATCCTCTTGTATTTGGAAGTTCGAAAAACTGTCTATGCAGGGTGTCTCGGTAATCGTCCATTAGAATATTTCGGAAATTAATTCGATTTGAATCCTGCAAATTTGGATAATAGGGTATTCAGAGATGCTCTCTTCAAATGAAATAACAGCGACCATATGCGACTTCCTGTTTAACCGAATTTAAAGAAAAACCAAATAAGTATATACCGTGCGAGCAAAAAGTATTTGCATCAAAGAGGGCCTTGCATCTAAGGACGTAATACTTAGCCGTAGAACTTAATACCTGTTGGGTGTCAGTAACTACCTGAATTAACCATCAATCAGTTATTCCGTCATCTTTGACAGTCGTTACTTTACAAGTAATTTGATTCATTACTAATTTTTCCAATTTCTTGAACGACTCACACAATGAGCTTTACGGAACAGCACAAAACATTCATGGTTGAAGCGTATTTTCGAAACGGGGTTAGAGTAAATTGTGAGCGGCAATACAATCCGGGTTTGTGCAAGGACGATTTTCACGAACATTTTTCTAACGTTGCTTTTATTGCGGGGGATTTTTATCATCGCCTGAAAAGAACCGTGGCTGTGTTTAGGGAAACAGGTTCTATACAACACAAAAAAGGAACAGGAAGACCATCTGTAAGAACAGAAGAACTTGTTGCAAACGTTCATAAATTAATGCAAAATACGCCAACAAATTGTATAAGACGCCTGTCCCAAGAAGTGGGAAGATCTTATGGATCATACAGGACTATTCTTAAGAAGCAGCTAAATTTATTTCCTTATAAAGTGCAAGTATTCCAAAAAAAACAAGCCGTAGATTTTGAAAGACGGAGGAATTACTTTCAATGGTTTACCCAAAATTTATTGGAAATAAATGATTTATTAGACCTGACATTTTTTTCGGATGAAGCCTGGTTCCACCTCTCCGGTTATGTGAATTCTCAGAATTCACGCATGTGGAGTAGTGAAAATCCCCATTTTTTGTAGTGTCTACATTGCACCCTCAAAAATTGGTGTCTGGCTAGCTGTTTCCCGAAGAAGAATTGTTGGTCCTATTTTTTTTTATGACACAGTTACAGCACAGCGGTATAGAGACAATATTTTTAATCGATTTGTGGAGCAATTACTTGACGACGAACTACGTTTTGGATATTTTTAACAGGACGGTGCAACCGCCCATACAGCCGCCGAAACTATTAACTACTTCCGCAATTCTTTCGACGACAGATTGATCAGTTTCTGATCAGACATTGAATTCCCACCTAGATCACCTTGTTTAACGGTTATGGATTACTTCGTTTTTCCTCATTTAAAGAACACTATTGTTAAAACACCAGTTGCAAATTAAGAACAATTACAAGAAAGGATTATCCAAGAATTTGGTAACATTTCTTCAGAGATGCTGGTCAACACTTTCGAAAATATGAAGAGACGTCTAAATTTATGCTTGAAGCTTGGTGCATGGCGGTGGCTAATTTCAGCAATTTATGTAATTATTTTTCTTTTTCTTTCTGTAGGTATATTCTTACGTTGTTAATTGTTTAAACAACAAAAATAAATTTGTATTTGTCTACTTATTTTATTACTAATTAGTTTGGTATATGATGTCATAATATGAATTTGACAAAATTTTAACCTTGATTTGTTTAGATATATCGTCCCCATATCATTGTGATCTAAACCAAGCCCTACGTTTTTTAATCCAAGCCCTCTTTGATGCAAATAATTTTTGCTCGCACGGTATTTGGAAGTTCGAAAAACTATCTATACAGGGTGTCTCACGGCGATTTGGAAAGTAATGGGATTTGAGTCCTGATAATTTGGATAATGGGGGTTTTAGAGACGCTCTCTTCAAACGAAATAACAGTGACCATAATATGCGACTTCCTGTATAACCGGATTTAAAGAAAAACCAAATAAGTATTTACAATTCAGGCTAACCTAACTTATTCTGACACTTGCATTTTTAAACATAGAACTGTTAATTTAGGACGGTTTTAAATTCATACCCCTTGAGTGAATTCGTAACATTTTTATTATTTTAAGAATACCTAGGTACTTTTAGAAGTGTATAATTATTCTAGAGTTTGCAATGTCAATTAACAAAGTTACCGTAATTTTACATGGACATATTATTAACTTTTTTTACGCTTATCAATCAACGCCTACATTAGTAAATTTCACTTTCCTTCTTTAAAACACTGTTATAATGATGTAGTTACTAAAGGTTAAGAAATAAAAATATTTTTTAGATTCCGCTACACAATATGACTGGAATAAAAATTCTCAATGTTTCTCACAATCTAATCGAGACGATACCCAGGAAAACGTTTCCAAAGTTGTATGAATTACATTCAATTGACTTGTCCTACAATAATTTATCAGGTGAGACTAAGCAATAGAAATATTCTATTTTAATTTATTGGTTATTATTTCAATTGAATTGATTTTTTTTTCAATTTCCTGCTTACTCCTATTAACTGTAATAAAAAAAGAATAAAGCAATAATTGTAATAGTAATGTTTTTTCGCCACTAACCTATAAATCGGACATTATTAACCGATTATAAATTTTAGAAATCGTTTTTCTCTACCTTGACAATTATTTATTATTGACCATAGTTAATAATGAAAACAATCTATTTAAATTAGAATACCTCAGGGTACCGTCTTAGGATCAATTTTATTTATTACCTACAGTGTGACTAGTAAAGTGCATATATTTATTTCCAAAAAATAATTCAAAAGTGGGGTTATTTCTGCAAGTATCGAAAAAAGTTATTAAATTTTTTTTTAATGCAGTTTCTAGCCCACATCCAAAATTTTAGGTGCATAAGATAATTTTGATTTTTTACCAATATTTTGTAAATTGCACCACTTTTGCAACATAAGACTAAACGCAACCTACATAAAACTTCTTAGTTTTGACAATGCTTTATTTCAGATATATTTTCTTTAAAGTAGCGCCATATTGAATGTGTGTTTTTCTACAAAATCAAAATTTATTAAAATTAATTTTTATATGATATTTTATTAAAACAATTGACTCTTTTCATTAAACTATTTTCTTAACGTTAACGTGTATTACTTTCAGACACAAACTACGTTTTTAAAAATACTTATTTTATGAAGTTACCTTATACAGGGTCAAAAATAAATAAACTTTGCATCACATGCGACCAAATTTTAATAGCCCAATTTTGATTTAACAATTTAAACGAAATTATTTTATTGTCCTACAAAGAACTTACTAACGCTAATGTTCTAATTTGCTATAAAGTAATTATAACTCCAACAAAATTAGTTTGCTTTGGTGTCTACATTTCTATTTGTGTGCTAAAAACAGCTACTTGTCATAAAAACTAGAATAATAAATAATAGAAAAATCAGTCTTATGACTTGAAAAAAAAAAAAAAACTTCCAAAACCGTCTGAAGAGATAGGCTTCAGCATAAGAATAATGTTCGATAAAAAGATATGAACCTTTTATAGCCTAAATATTTTAGTTCTTAGGTTATTAACATATTAATTAATATATTAGTTTTTTAAGAAATAAACCAAATGAGTGCCTTAAATGGAAAGAAAAACTCCGTAAACAGTCATCAACAGTCTTAAGTTATGTCCAAAACAGCTGTTTGTAAAATAAGATAAATAACAAAAAATGGAACCGATTTATTAACTCAGGTTATAAAGCGACGTTAAAATATAACATGAAAAAACACTACTAACAAAATGTGACTTACATGAAATTCTAAATTTTTTGCACGGCTTTCTTTTCCACTCTGTATAATATTAAAGTACGTTAATTATGTTATACTCGTGCCACACTGTTATTCCGCAAGAAACTATTTCAAACTCTGCAAACCGCAATAAAATCCGTGATTGTATGAAAATTTAAATATAGCTTCTAGTGTGATATTGTTCTTGTCATTGAACATTGCATATGATTAACTATTACGCAACACAACTTAAATACAAAATAAAAATAAATTAATTGAAACAGGTATTGGTACGATCAATAAAGTTCAAATTCAAATAGGACAGCTAGAAGACAACAATGATGTGACCTGCGTAACAAATACGTTGGAACTAATACAAGGGCGCGCGGCGATTGCCGATCGCTACGAACCACCACCAACGTCTTGTGGTTTATAGGTTCTAACGGATTCAATTCATTTTCTGGGACGCAAAGTTCTGCTTTCTTAATTGTAGAGAAAGCGCTTTACTGGGAACAAAATGCGTCGCATTGAGAAGATACAATTTATTTCTTAACAAAATAGCTGTATTAAAAGTAGTTCATTAGTCAACAAGACTGTACTGCTAAGAGAACTGATTACTACCAATGATTTGCTAGCTATAGATGAACCAATAACAAATGACTCTATTGACAAAATCGTATCCCATTCTAAAGTAACTCCTGCTCCCAATTGCGCCCCTCCACTTTGTTTGTCAAACGTATGCTCTTAAAAGTAGGTATTAACACAATAATGATAGTAATAATACTAAACGTCTTTTATTGAGAACAAATAATAATCTACAATTTCAAAAATAGAAATAATATTTTATAATACCCATAAACATATTCATCCCTAAAGCCATAAATGTATAGGTTTTACCTTTTTGCAGAAGAGAAAAATATGACGTTATGTGGTATATTTAAATCTTTGTCTAAAACCCATAGACATTTCCCTTAAAAATTATGCAGTTTGGCAACGTAAAAGAGGCCGCGTTCCTATTGGTCAGACGTTTTTCATTCATAATTTTATTGACGTTTGGTCCACAGATAAATAAAGGGTTTAGTTTGGTCGTTCTTAAAAAGTTTGTTTCGGTTTATCGGTATTGTGTAATAATTGCTGTGTCTTTAGTGTTTTGTGATATTTTTTTGAAGACTAATTAAGATGGGTCACAGGTGTGAATTGTTCAAGAATGCGGAATATAATAATTCTGCAGTTACTTTTCATAGGTGAGTACATAAAAAGTTGAGTTATTTGTCGGTTGGGATTAACTATTTATAGGCGTAGGTAGGTGGCAAAAATAATTAATAGGTACTTTACATTTTTGGCATAAAATTATAATATTTAACGTATAAATGTAAAAAATTATTGAATGAATGCAAACATTTTTCGCAACTTAATTTTTAAATAATTTATCATAAACAATTTCAATTTCCAAATTCTCTCCATGGCCATGTCTCTTTTCTGCATGTGTAAAATAATCTATGAAATATATTTTTATTATAAGCATTTCTGCAAATCCTTTACTTGGATATATAAGTTAATTCCTGTAATAAACTATACTTAGTTACTTGAAAATAAAGATATAATAATATACCTACGATTATTATTATTATTTTTATATGCTGGTTTTATTTCGATGCGTTACTTTTATAGGAATATGTAGCCGTAATGGTAGTGTGTAAATATTAATTTTATAGCTTTTAATATTAGACCAACATTTTTAACAAATCACTGTGTTGGTTGAAAACATAACCTCTAATTTTTAATAGATTGATTATTTACAGGAATGCTAATACACTTACTTACCATTATTTTAAGATTGTTTTTCTGCATAATAATAAGAAATTACCAGTCAAACATTTTTGATTTTGAAAATAATTTTATTACAAAAAAAAAGTTCATAATGACAAGTGACAGGGAAACCAGTAACCAGGCTTCTAATGCCAATGAGCATTTTGACACTTGAATGATCACATTTACACTTCAGAAAACCGCGGCGTGGTCCGAAAATAACCTTTTTTTCTGTTATCAATACCATTTTCGGGCCATACCCATAGTCAATCATTGCAAGTCAATAAATACTTTCCATTTGCTCCTTTTAAACAGCTAAGCAAAGTAAATATCTTTGCTGAGCTAAGTTGTTAAAGGAACTTCGCGAACAACTTCGTATAGTTCGAATGGGAAATAGAGAGGGGCATCCTTAACCGCGGCAAGGGGGAAGAAAAATCTTTTTTGTGCTTTGCTTCGCTATTTAAAAGTAACGTAAAAAGAACTTGGCTTTTGTAAACTTATTTTTTTTAAATTTCAATAAAACCTTAAGAACCGTGTTTTAAGTGGGTACCTACCTAGTACCTGGTGTAATTATTTTTAGGTGAGTTCAGTTCACCAAATAATGTTAAATTTATAGCTATCCAAAGTTTCCCTTATAATAATTATTACAAACAGTAATTAACTTACATTGAATTTTATAGCTCCGCGGACCCTTTTTTCTTTTTTCAATCATACATTAAACTTTACCGTTCTACAAACCCTTTTTTTCACAAAATTTAAAAAATATTTGATTTCAGATTGGATAATTATATTAATTATATTTTATTGTGAACCCTGAAACGACACGCCGCTGTGACCATATGATAGCGCATAGTAACGAGGTAAAATTCTAACTGGACCGACGTAATCCCCACTCCCGGCCCCCTCGGGCCTTCACCTCCTCTCTCCTACAAACGATTTTGTCAGCAGATTTAAATAGCGTTTATGAATGGCGTGCGGCATCTATAGGTAGCAGATCATTGATTACTACCAATAAAAACACTGTTCTAGCAAATCTGGAATTGATATAATAAGTGGGTTTGATAAACAAGCAATTTATTTAATATGGGTTAATAAAAAATAACCTATCAATACAAACTATGTTTTAGCAAACCTGTTGAATTAGATTATTTTCCTCAGTGCAAGGCCGTAGCCAGGGGGGGGGGATCAAGGGGGATTGAACCCCCCCCCCCCCCCCGAAATAAAAAAAAATATATTTATTTTAGACTTTTAGTAAGTATTATTGAGACTGCAGTTATATACAGTGCGCCAGTCTCACTTTGTTGTTACACAACATAATAGTTAATCTTATTTATGGGCTACAATGGCTGCAGATAGCCTTAATGGTATGGCTTTCCTATATGTCCACCGTGATATAAACGTAGATGTAAACAAAATCATAAATATTTTCTCTTCTAAGAACAGGAAACTTGATTTTGTAATTTAGTACAAAGTAAGTAGGTACTTCAGATATTTTTTTTTGTTCTTATTGTTTATTTTTCGTTTTCATTTTTATTTTGATTTTGATCTTATTATTACATAATATAATTTATTATAATAATTATTATACTTAGATATAATTATGACTTAATATAAGACACATGTTAATTAGTAAAATAAATAGTTTATTTTTGAAGAAGTAGCCCATACTTAAAGTGGACTTAAATGATATAGGAAAAAGAAAAGCACAAAGTCTTTCTCGAATGGAGTGAAAAAACTTTTTGTAGTCAAACGACAGAAAACATATCAGCACGCTGAAAAGTCAAGGACCAGTGAAAAGCCACTGTGGGTGGGAAATGAAGAGCAAAATATAAAAAATAGTTTATTGTTTATTTTGTCGACCGACCTTTCAAATTTCGAATTTAAATTAAAAGAGTGTTTTAAAGTCTGGCATATTGCCGCAGCCGCAGCTTTACGATTATTTTACCCAAAAAAGGGCGTGGCACCCAAAAAAGAGCGCAGTTCCCTTTTACGCCCCCCCCCCCCCTAGAACAAATCCTAAATCCGCCACTGGAACAAACCCCCCCCCCCGAAATTATTTTCTGGCTACGGCCTTGCCTCAGTGTAAACCTAATTATACCTTACTAAAACGGGCAAAGAATAAGGGCAAACAAGAGAAGAACGTCTAATTTTTACACTAATAATTAAGACGGAAGAACCTTTACACGCGTTGTCAGATACATAATTGATATTCCCAAAAGTTGCATTAACCTTTTTTTATTATTTTCCAGATATTTTTAATTCCGTTTTTCAAACGCTGTTTTCCCTAAGAACGCTGGATCTAAGTCATAATTCTTTGGAGTCCATTAAGCCGAGCACTTTCGGAGCTTTGCCTACCCTTTTAAAGTTGGATATGAGTTACAACAAGTTGGAAAATATTGCCAGAAGTGGCCTCACAAGGTAACGTATATGTTTTTCAACTTTGTATGAAAATATTTTATTTCTCTCTACCAACATTTTGAATATTTATATCCGGAGTTTCTTTAAAAGTCGCCTTTGGGACTCTAGGACAGTTTATTTTAAAGGTTTTCGTATAGCCTTTAATAAGTCACTTAATGTAATAATTATTATGCTTAATAATTCAAAAAAGTTTTGTCTGTTTCCTTCCGCCAAACCCATCCCCAGACGCGTTTCGCCGTTATTTCGGCTCATCAGTGAGGCTCAGTTTGGCAGAAGGAAACAGGGCTCAAAGACAAATCACTTGTCAGGATCGATTATCGACGGAAATTATAGAATTATGCTTAATACTTAGTAGGCAGGGTCGGATTATCCAATAGGCTAAGGATGCGGTTATACTGGATGCGACCGCGTGCGATTTTTTTTTCGTCCGATGTCGTGCGACAGATTGTCGTATGATGACGTGGTTACACTACTTACACTGGGAAAAAAAAACGTCTATCCTTTATAAGAACTCACATACTCTTTATACAACTGTTTAATACTATACAGGGTGTCCGGAAAATACGTGTACAACGTTTGACGACAGACTCCTGACGTCAAAATAGGTCGATCTAAGCCAACTTAGTTATATCCAAAATTGTCTCGTTTAGCCGGTAGAGGGCGTCAAAAATTTGTAAAAATATTGGTTTTTCCTAAATTACGTGAAAACCTGCTAATCGATTTTAATGATTTTTAGTATGTAGACTAATACTATAAAATTACGTTTTCTAGTAGTATAGTCACCGGCTGTAAATAAGTGGAAGTGTTATAAAAGTGATATAATACGTCAACATTTCTCCTCATTTTTTATATGAACCCAGATATTTTTGAAGAGTGACTGGATGTATTTGGAAGCTATTTTACCTCTTTAATATTTTTCGTTGAATGAGCTGTTTTGCCAGAAGAAAATATTTACAATATTTAGTATTATTAGTAATAATATTAAAATCAAATTACCTGTAACAATAATTTTTTAAGTGACATTGTTGCTATGGCATTTAATAATTTGACAATTATTGACAAATTGTTACCAGTCTATGAAATTTACTCAAGTATACGATCAACATTCTTGAATTACAAGTTCATTTTACCATTAAAAATGGAAAATTATACGAACTCTGAGAAGGTTGACATGCTCCTGGTATACGGATTTTGTCAAGGAAATGGGCGTCAGAGTGTTAGGGTTTACATGGAGAGGTTTCCTAACCGTCGAATACCAAACCACCAAACATTTGCCAATATCGAGCGTCATCTTCGGGAAACGGGCAGCTTTGAGAAAAACTTTGAAGGCAGGGGTCGTATGCGAACAACTCAAACTGTGGAAACAGAAGAGATGATTCTGGAAAGAGTTGAAGAAGAACCAAGTACCAGTACCCGTCGCTTAGAACGTGAGTTACATGTTCCTAAAACGATTGTCAATGAGGTTTTAAAAGAACAGTTGTTACATACTTATCACGTGCAAAAAGTCCAGGAACTTTTACCGACTGATCCCCCCATGCGGCTTACATTTTGTCAAATTATTAGAAACAAAAGAATCCGTGATCCAAATTTTTGTAGAACAATAATTATGTTTACTGACGAGGCGTGCTTTACAAGATCTGGAGTAACCAATCTGCACAACGAACATATTTATTCCGATGAAAATCCACATGCCATTAAAGTTGTACATCAACAGCATCAATTTAAATTAAATATTTGGGCAGGTATTATTGATCGCTACCTTATTGGTCCCATTGTTATTCCAGACAGGTTAGATGGAAATATTTATTTAAATTTTTTGCAAGACACATTACCAATTCTTCTGGACAATTTGCCCCTTTTACTTCGGAGGGAAATGTGGTATATGCATGATGGTGCCCCACCCCATTTTTCCGTTGCCGTTCGGCAATACTTACATCATCAATATCCCAACCGATGGATTGGAAGGGGCAATAATGCACCAGTAAAATGGCCACCACGTTCTCCTGAGTTAAATATGTGTGACTTCTTTTTGTGGGGCGCTATTAAAACAGAAGTTTACAAGACTCCGGTAAACACACGCGATGATTTATTGCAGCGGATTTTTAATGCAGGCAACCATTTTAATAACCCCGAGAAATTAGATAGGGTCCAATATAATTTTTTAAGGAGTGTTAATAAGTGTATTCAGCAAGATGGCGGTTGGACATTTGTTTAAGTAATGTTTTTGTTTTACTTAGTTTCTTACAATACATACTTTCAACTTTGTTGTACTTTGTTTTATTTTTATTGTTAATAATTGATGTATGCAGGTAATTGTAAATATTTTCTTCTGGCAAAACAGCTCATTCAACGAAAAATATTAAAGAGGTAAAATAGCTTCCAAATACATCCAGTCACTCTACAAAAATATCTGGGTTGTCATAACGCCGTTCATATAAAAAATGAGGAGAAATGTTGACGTATTATATCCCTTTTATAACATTTCCACTTATTTACAGCCGGTGACTATACTACTAGAAAACGTAATTTTATAGTATTAGTCTACATACTAAAAATCATTAAAATCGATTAGCAGGTTTTCACGTAATTTAGGAAAAACCAATATTTTTACAAATTTTTGACGCCCTCTACCGGCTAAACGAGACAATTTTGGATATAACTAAGTCGGCTTAGATCGACCTATTTTGACGTCAAGAGTCTGTCGTCAAACGTTGTACACGTATTTTCCGGACACCCTTTAGGTATATGTGACAGCAACGCACGAAAATTGGTAAACTATTGTGTAGTGTTAATATCACGGTAATTTAGCCAATATGAATTAGGAGTTAATATTACCATAGAATGGTTTATAGCCATTATTGCTTTGAATACTCACAGTCATAATCAAGTTCTATTGGGGGTGTAATCTGGTTTTATATACTGTATTAGTTCCGACTGGCAGTCGTAATGAAACTTGACATTAATCATATTATTATTTGCTTGCTACATTTAATAAAGCATATACTTACCACTAAAAGCAGTACTGTAGTTTTCAAAAATAGCTTCTAGTGTGATATTGTTTTTGTCGTTTACCATTGCATATGATTATCTATTATGTAACATGGTTTACTGAGATGGTAAAATTCGTCCATAATTTATAAAGTCCAATACTAATGATGGGTTGTGCGAAATAAGGATCTTCTATTGCTTTATCTGACATGCAAAGTTTAAAAAAACTTAAATACAAAGTAACAATAAATTAATTGGATCAACAAAATTCAAATTTAGACAGGACCGCTAGAAGACTCCGAGCAACGATGTGACCTGCGCAACAAATACATTATAACTAATATTTGGGGTCGCGGCGAACCCCCACCAACGTCTTGTGGATTATAGGTTCTAACCGATTCAATTCGTTTTTGGAGACGCTGTTCTGCTTTTTTAATTGTAGATAAAGCACTTTCCTGGGAATAAAATGCGTCGCATTGAGAAGATACAATTTATTTCTTAACAAAATTTCCGTATTAAAAATAGTTCATTATTCAACAATACTGTGCTGTTAATGGAACTGATTACTACCAATATAAACACTGTTCTAGCAAATCTGAAATTGATATAACACTAAAGCGGGTTTGATACACTAGCAATTTATTTAATATGGGTTAATAAAAAATAAACTATCAATACAAATTATGTCTTAGCAACCCTGTTGTATTATATCATTTTTCTCAGTGTACGATTGGCTGCCTGCGTTTTATATAATTTTGTCCATTATTTATTATTACCTACAACTTACTATAAATAAAAATATATATTTACTATAGTCATTCTAATGACTCCTTGAATGTACGTCACATCATCTGACATCAGTTTTAATTCGAGTCATGTCGTATATTAAGTCATATAATATATTATTACAGGGTCGTAATCAGGCATAAGCAATACATAAAATGCGATTTAGTTATATCAACTGTATAATATTTCAAGAGTATTAGGTTTAATAAGTTCTGTTTTGTTTAAGAAATGTCAAAATATTATTCCATAATGGTTTAATAACGATAAATAAACAAACAAATTTAATGAATAATATAACTTAACCCTTAGAATAACAAAGATAGAAAAATTATGCACATTTTTAGGACAATTTTCTCTATACTCAATTAATCAGAAACAACTTTTTAGTTCACTTGTCCAGACATCTTAACTAATAAAAAACCAGAGCTACAGAAATTTATTTTCAACACTGAACAAAATAAAAATTTACAAATTAACAATAATTGTTATACTAAAGGGTTTTCCAATAAGAGGTGTTATTTTGAATAATCCACTATTTCGGTACATGTCACTTTTGGAGCTGTCATTTTTTAACATTTGACAAGTAGAAACTACGCCATTAATAAAAATGGAACGATACACGCTTCAACAGCGCATTGAAATTATTAAAATTCACTATAAAAATGGTGAAAATTTGGCAGAGACGGTTCGTAAAACTTGAACATTTCGGGTCGTCGTGAAGCACCTTGTCGGACCGCAATACAGAAATTGGTGGAAAAATTCGAGCTGTTGGGACAAGTTAGTGATGTGAAGAATAAAACCCGTGCACGTCGCTCAAGAACAGCCGAGAATATTGCTGCTGTAGCCCAAAGTGTTGAAGAAAATCCAGGTTTGTCCATTCCTCGTCGTTCTTTAAAATTAGGCATTCCAAACACGTCATTACACCGTATTTTGCATAAAGATTTGGGTCTTAAGGCTTATAAAGTTCAGTTAACATAAGAACTCAAGCCGGCCGATCATCAACAACGTCGTGTCTTTGCCGATTGGGTCCTTGAAATGCATGAAAATTATCCGGAATTCCATCGAAAAATCATCTTGAGTGATGAGGCCCATTTCCACCTCGATGGCTTCGTCAACAAGCAACATTGTCGCATCTGGGGCTCGGAAAACCCAAGAGTTATTGTTGAAAAGCCTCTCTATCCTCAACGTGTGACTGTTTGGTGCGGTTTATGGTCAGGCGGGGTCATTGGACCTTATTTTTTCGAAAATAAGGCTGGAGCACCAGTTACGGTGAATGGATTGCGCTATCGAGAGATGATTAATGATTTTTAAGGGCCGGAATTGGATGGTATGGATCTGGATAACGTTTACTTTCAACAAGACAGCGCTACGTGCCACACAAGCAACGAAACCATTGATCTTTTACGGGAAAAGTTTCCGGACCGTGTTATCTCTCGAAGAGGTGATCACAATTGGCCACCGAGATCTTGTGATTTAACACCTTGCGACTTCTTCGTTTGGGGCCACGTGAAAGAGAAGGTCTACGCCAACAGCCCAGCGTCGATTCAAGACCTCAAAGATGAAATTCGTAAGGCTATCGAGGACATAGGGCAGCCACTTTGCGATTTGGGTATGGAAAATTTCATGAAAAGGATATGGTCCTGTAGGCGTGGTCGTGGTGGTCATTTGGCTGATGTTATTTTCCATATTTAACGGCATACCTTCTTCTTTATAATGAAATAAACATCCGATCATTTATCTCAAAAAATGGCATTTTCCTTTGAAGATCAAAATAACACCTCTTATTTGAAAACCCTTTACTAATTATTTTTAACGTTTACTTAAAATTTAGTCTCTATTATCAGAAGAATGCGATTCATCTTGATTTATGATGATCGGTAAGACATCACTCGCAATATTATTATGTAGCCCAGGCATTGTCTATAAACTACCACCTAAAAATAAAATATCATTTATGATGAAGTTTTCTTAAGTGTCTGTATTAAATATACAGGGTGTCCCAAATTCGAGCCTCATCATGGGGATCTCGGAAACTATAAGAGATACAGCATCGGTTAAATTGTGGCAAAGTTGCGCAATTTCGTACTGAGCAATATCGCAAAAAAATATCTGAGCTATCTTTTTTAGTTTTTGAAATTTTTGCAAAAATCTAAAATTTTGAGTTTTTGTTTTTTTAAACTGCTTGACTTATTTTATCCGCCACAGAAAAACAAGCGCAACATTGTTAAGGCTACTTTTTACGCTCCAAATTGTGACGTTTTAAGAATTTCGTTACAACGTTTCGTTTTTATGGAACTATTATCAACTTTAATTTTTTAAATACGAACCTGCATTTTTTATTAAATTTTTTGATAGCCCATTAAGCCCTGAATTCAACCATGTACCACACTTAATTATATTTAGACGTTTTGATGACATTATTACATCTTCAGGAATGTGATAATTATTTTTAAATACGGCCCTGGTGTTAGTTACTTAATCTTTTTACCACATACAACATGTAAATGGATCCGGAATTTTATTCAAATAATTTACTATATTTAAGTTTTTATTTAAACTGTAACAAAGTAAAAATAAAACCAAACCAAACAAAGGTTGCTATGACAAGAACTTTTACTTGATTGTTTGGCTTAAGGTGGAATTCTCAACGTCATTTCATCTATTGCCAACCTATAACCTATTTCGCGTTGCTTTTTTTAGTTTATTATTTGATTAACCAATATTTAAATAAAATCAATATCGTCGGTACAATATTTAGGTAATAGCTGACATATTATTACAAAAATATCAATTTATTTCATTGCTAATTTTGGGAGAATTGTATAGTGAAAGAAGAATGACATAATAATGTTTAAAAAAATCTTACCGGACATTTTTCGCTATAAAATTCTCCTAAAATATTTAATGAAATTCCTTGATATTTATTTAATGTCAATTATTATTACCTATAAAATATGAAGACGATAATGATTTTATTTAAATTTTGTGTAAAAGCTAGAAAAATTAAATAAATAAACACGAAATAGGTTATAGGTTGGCAAGCATGTTGATACTTCCACCTTAATTATCTTGACAACTGCAGTCACCATTTATACTGAATATTTCAGCAAAATTATGTTTTCTGCTTTAGAAAAGCGCGACATGTTACGAGTTTATTATTCTTCCAATAGGAATTCACAAAATTTCTTGTGACCGTTATTTCAGGACTATCCTGAACGCTTGCAACCTCATTATAGTTATTTTGCTACGCTTGATACTAATTTAGCCCAGTATGGTGGTTTTAATAAACCAAGAGTCAAATATACACCAGGGCCGTATTTAAAAATAATAATCATATTTCTGAAGATGTAATAATGACATCAAAACATCTAAATATAATTAAGTGTGGTACATGGTTGAATTCAGGGCTTAAAGGGCTATCAAAAAATAAAATAAAAAATGCAGGTCCGTATTTAAAAAATTAAAGTTGATAATAGTTCCACAAAAACGAAACGTTGTAACGAAATTCTAAAAACGTCACAATATGGAGCGTAAAAAGTTGCCTTAACAATATTGTGCTTGTTTTTCTGTAGCGGATAAAATAGGTCGAGCAATTTAAAAAAACAAAAACTCAAAATTTTAGTTTTTTTGCAAAAATTTCAAAAACTAAAAAAGATAACTCAGATATTTTTTTTTTTAATTGCTCAGTACGAAATTGCGCAACTTTGCCACAATTTAACCGATGCTGTATCTCTTATAGTTTCCGAGATCCCCATGATGAGGCTCGAATTTGGGACACCCTGTACAGAAGGTCCGCGGAAGGGTTTAAAATAGCACAAATGGATGAAAAATTTAATTTTTTGGGAAAAAGTCATTCTTGATAAAAAGTTTTGCAATTCAGGAAGAGAGTATTTGATTTTTTATACAGGGTTCGCAAAAACTTCAAAAACATGATTTGTCTCCAAGAGTAAACTACCTTTATTTTTCATTTTTGACCAAAATGCCAATTAGAATACTTATTTAGAATAACGTTAGTAATTTAAATCCGAGATTTAAAATAAATCTTCGATTTTTTTAGTTTTTTTAATTTTTAGAGGTAAATGGAAATTTTGTTGCTCAATAAAAATATTAATATAAAATTTGATCAGACTCTATTTTTATAATGGGTGGTGTGTATCTTATTTTAAAATTTTAAATGCATTCCTACCAACTGTTAAAAAAACAATGATTTTTTTTACCTTTTTATTACTTTGCTTTACGTATGGGGCAAATTTGAAGTTGTCAAATAGAATTTAATGTGTTTTGAAAATGTTGTCCTTAGAACAAAGGGTTTATTTAGTTCAATCTTATGGTGCGGACGAAAGTTCTTACAACTTTGTGATATGGATATTTAATCAAAGATACCCTAACGTTTACGTCTCAAAAATGGGACTTCATAAATTATTAAGAAAATTTCAGCGAACTGGTTCAGTTTCCAATTAAAAAAAAAAACAAAAAAAACTATGATCAGAATGACGCAGCTTTCCTAATTGTATTGCAGTCTGTTGCTGACAATCCTACCCTTTCATTAAGAAACCGAGCTCAAGAACTTGATGTAGTAAAAAAACTCATATTCAGTATATTTTAAAGGCAAACAAAATATTCCCATTTAAGCCAACTTTTAATCAAACGTTGGAAGAAGGAGACGAAGCCAAACGTTTGGATTTTTGTCTTTGGGTCGGAAACAACATTGTAAGTGAAAACAGGAATTTTCATAAATTTATCATGTTCTCCGATAAATCGACATTTTCAACAAACGGGAAAGTGTCTTCTGCGCATATTAGATACTGGAGCGAAAATAATCCCCGTTTTAGAATTCCTGCAAGAAGACAATATTACAAAAAAGTAAATGTCTGGTGTGCGATTTCTTATTATGGCATTATTGGCCCACACTTTTTTGAAAACACGTGTAACCGTAGCAAGGCCGTAGCCAGAAAATAATTTCGGGGGGGGGGGGTTGTTTCAGTGGCGGATTTAGGATTTGTTCTAGGGGGGGGGGGTGCGAAAGGGAACTGCGCTTTGCGCCACAGGCGAAAACGTTTTGGGTGCCATGCCCTTTTTTGGGCAAAAAAAAAGCGTAAAGCCTAATCTGTGGCAATAATATGCCAGACTTTAAAACACTCTTTTAATTTAAAAGAAATTCGAAATTTGAAAGGCAGGTCGACAAAATAAACAATAAATTATTTATTTTACTATTTAACATGTCTCTTATATTAAGTCATAATTATATCTAAGTATAATAACTATTATAATAAATTATATGCAATGATAAGATCAAAAACAAAAATGAAAACGAAATATAAACAATAAGAACAAAAAAAATATCTAAAGTACCTACTTACTTTGTACTAAATTACAAAATCAAGTTTCCTGTTCTTAGAAGAGAAAATAATTATGATTTTGTTTACATCTACGTTTATATCACGGTGGGCATATAGGAAAGCCAGACAGACCACTAAGGCGATTTGCAGTCATTGTAGCCCGTAAATAAGATTAACTATTATGTTGTGTAACAACAAAGTGAGACGGGCGCACTGTATATAACAATCCCCCTTGATCCCCCCCCACCCCTAGCTACGGCCTTGAACCGTAGGAGTTACCTTGAAATATTGGAAACATTCCTTTCTGACAACCTAGAAGAATTGCCGCTTCAATTTAGGAACGAAATGTACTTTTAACAAAATGGATGCCCTGCGCATTTCGCAATTGAAGTGAGGGAATGGTTTAATAATACTTTTTGCCACATAAGGATTGGTCGGAATGGTTTGGTTCTGTGGCCCCCAAGAAGTCCCGATGTAACTATTTCTTTCAGATGCCTATCTTTGGGGGCGCCTCAAACAATTAGTGTACTCCCGTCCAATTGAGAACGAGGCACAGCTTCTGAAACAGCGAATTGTTGAAGCTGTTCAAACAATTTCCATTGAAGAAATTCGAAGAAGTTTCGACCACATTCGTTCACAGCTGGAAAAATGTGTTGAATATGGAGGGGGAGTGTTTGAATAGCAAATTATGAAATTATTATTTCCGCTGTCAGTTCATTTGTGAAATTAAAAATACATATTTCTGGTAACACCAAAAATCAGTTTTAAAAACTTTTTGATATCCCTCTGTCATTGATAATGTATGTATTTCGACCGCTAATGCTGCTATCCAAAAAAAAATTCTTTTACCTCTAAAAATTAAAAAAACTAAAAAATCGAAGATTTATTTTAAATTTCAGATTTAAATTACAAGCTTTATTCTAAATAAGTTTTCTTATTGGCATATTGTTTAAAAATGAAAAATAAAGGTAGTTTACTCTTGGAGAAAAATCATGTTTTTGAAGTTTTTGCGAACCCTGTATAAAAAATCAAAATTTTCTCTTCGTGAATTGCATTTTTTTTACAAGCAAAACTTTTTATCAAGGATGACTTTTTCCCGAAAAATGAAATATTTCATCCATTTGTGCTATTGTAAACACTATACGCGGACAGTCTGTATATACAGCGTGTGCGTGGATTTGCTTGCCAAATGAAAAACTTCTTTATTATCAATTTTTCGAAAAAAGTTATTCTTTATAAAAAGTTTTGCTTTTAAATTATTAAGATTGGCATAAGAATTTCTTTTTAATGTTGTACATGATGTCTCAAAAAATGAAAAACTTTAATTTTAAATGTGAAAAAACTTTATACCAATATTTATTAACCGGCAAATTGGAAAGAGCGAAAAGCGCATTAAATCGTCAACTAACTTGTAGTATACAGGGCAATGATAAAGTTTTTTTTGAATAGTTACTTAACATTTTTGATAAACAATATGGATAAATAAGCCCCCCACGTTGTTCATCATACACCATACAGAACAACAATAAATTATTGTTTTATTAAGGAAAGTTCTAAATAAAGCCTAATAATTATAAATTAAACTTTTACCTGTAAATAATTAAATGTTAATGTAAAAACCTGTAATTTAGAATTAAAGTTTGTCGTTTTTTGAGACACCATGTACAACATTAAAAAAATTCTTATGCCAATCTTAATAATTTTAAAAGCAAAACTTTTTATAAAGAATAACTTTTTTTGAAAAGTTGAAAATAAAGAAGTTTTCCATTTGGCAAGCAAATCCACGCACACGCTGTATATTTTATTTGAATCGCTAACTGCTGAAAGGGGACATGTCACATTTTCTAACTTGTTCAGGAAGTTAAAAAAACCTGCCAACTTGTTAAATATATTTTTTTCGCTCAAAATTTTATGAAAAATAATTTTTCAGTTCATTAAGGGAATGCTACAATAGACCATTTATTTTTTGACATTTTAATATGGGCGTAAGTGTCAGTTTTGACATATGGAGATGTCACCCTTCTGCAGTAAAGGGAAAATAACAAGAAAGATTTAAAAAAATTGTTTTATTAGAGACACCCTTATAGATAATATGTAACAAAAATAGTATATTATTTAACGAGCGTATAATGTAGGCCATAATAAAACGAGGATGAAGTTTACGGCACGAGCCAAAGGCGAGTGTTGTAAATCATCCGAGTGTATTATGGTTCATTAGACGCGAGTCAAATACTATACTTTATCTAAAACCATCCATTTATACAGTGCCTGAAAAAAAGTTGAGTTCATATGGGAACTATAATAATTACACTTGTTGTTTTATGATAATTACACTTGTTGTATTATGGATAGCATAATGCTCTTATTATCAGAAAAAAAGTTGAGTTCATATGGGAAATATAATAATTACACTTGTTTTATGATAATTACACTTGTTGTATTATGGATAGCATAATGCTCTTATTATCAGAAGTATTATGCACCTATTATGAAATGGTTGTCGATAAAATAAGTTATTCGTCATCTTGTTTCTTTAATGCGGTAGGCCAACCAGTTATTTTGATTCCAAAAGGCTAAATAATCTTCTTGAGGAGCGGAAATGGTCAAGTGATGAAAATAGGAGATTGCAAAAGATTTTTTATTACGAACAGGTACATGTTTTCCATAGGATTCATTAAGGCAAGATTTATTGTAAAATTGTGGCCACCAGTTTTTATAATCATAAACTAAATCTTTTGTAACCTGCACAACTGAAAATTTTTGCATAGGTATTCTTGGATGCTTCAGAGATTATTTTGATATATTCCTGAACAGTATAATATCTCTCATGTTTATTCAACTGTCTTCTAATTAAACCAAAGTCTCGGTCACATGGCATATATGAATGTCCCCTCATTTGGAAAATATATTTCCATTTCATTAAATCTCTTATTTACTACAGAAAGGAGACATCTCCTGGACATGTCCGTTTCTGCAGTAAACGTAAATTTTATCGGCTCACAGCGTCACTAGCGTTAATGCAACATGTCCCGTTTCTGCAGTCAGGATGTGTTTAGATGTCTACATTAAGAAAATACGCAAATGTCATTTTTGGAAAAAATGGACATGTCCCCCTTCTGCAGTTAGCGATTTATATATACATTAAGTAATTTATTCAAGGATTACCTGACAGGCGGAAACGGATCATGATAACATTTTTAGAAACTCAGAAGAGCGCCCTACCTGGCGAGTGCATCAGCACTATCAGCAGCCTCGATGGATGCTGAGCACCAAGTATGCGGAGAATGTTGCGACAGCGCCTTACTAATCTTGATTTATTGCTGCTGAAACAAATTGCCTTTATCGCTGCTTGACTATCTGTAGACCTGTCAAAACTGTTTTATCCGGGAATTGTGGTAAAATGACATAATATTATGTTCAGGCCAGTGTCAAAAATAATAAACCTTAATTTAATTAATTTTTTTATTTTGTTAAAACTTAAATCTTTATTGGCAACTAATATCACAAAATAGGTCAGAATTTACTGAAATCTGGTGATCCAGCCGTAATACCACTTTCAATAGCCACTTCGTTTTGTCCCCTAATAATTCTAAAGTAGCCATTTTCTCCCCATCGTTCGTTCCATGAGTTGGCAATTAACCAATACTTTACGTCATTTTCTACTCCCCATCCAATAATCTTGATAGCATGACCACCGACAGGGTCTCCACCAATGTGTTGATAGATACCTGTAAAAAAACATAATATATAATAGTATATTAAAGTATAAGTGGATATTAAGGTCTTTAAAACACGCGCGATTTTGCAAGCACGACGGCGCAGCCGGAGTGCTTGAAATAGAGCAAGTGTTTTAAAGACCAGTTATCCACGAATACTTTACATTCTTTTTTTTTATTGGTACACTTATTAGTATTTATATTACAAAAAATGGAAATAATAACTTAGTAAGTAAGTGAAATGGTCGAATTCGTTATGTGATATACCTGTCGTTGTCATGAAAATGAGGAGAACAAAAAATAACTGTCACATAAGATTCATTGTTGTCACCGTTGACATTGGTTGTGTATTGCTTAAAAAAATATTTTATTTGACGTTAAAAGGTAATTCTGTCAAATCAATAATTAAAAAGTTGACATATTTAGACTTCACGTTTCATGGGTTGTTGATGTTGCCATAATAACTTTAAAACACGCGCGTTTTTGAAAGTGGGATTTAAACATGCTGAGGCGTACTTTAAATAAGCGAAATAGGGTATCAATAAAAAAAATTGAATTAAAACTGTTTGAAACAAGTCTACATGTCATTGTCAATTTTAAATAATAAAAAAATATCATATTTTATCTAATTGTAAAGAGATATAGACCAGGGTCGATAATTTTTGAAACCAAAAAAATAATAAAAGGAAGCGAATATAACAAAAATAAAAGGAAAAATAATTTACGGGCGATCCGAGGTCGGGAAGTGGAAGGGGCGAGTTTTTAAGGGTAGAAAACGATTTATCTTGATTTCCGGCAAAACTACAAGTCTTATGGAAAAACGTTAAATGGCAAAGTTGTATGTAATAAAAATATCTACAACTTTTTAAATTTACACTTTTATCACATAACCTCAAAATTTATGTGAAAAATTCAAATAACCAAGTTTTTGGTTTTTTATTTTTATCTTTTACAAAAAAATGTTTTTTTTCACGAAATTTGGTGAAAACTTACCCTTTTATGTCCCAAACACACTGTAATTTTTTTGATTTAAAATATTCTTTTTTTCACCTTATTTTGACTTAATATCGAAAAAGCATCCTAATTTTCAATCGAAAATTCTTACGTCAAAATATCGCTTTTTTAAAAAAGTCGGTGGGCTTTTTGTTCGTTGAAATCTTTACTTTCTGATGGTGTAAAAAAAAATATACATTACTATGGTAAATGTTCTCAAAAAATGCAAAGGAACGAAAAAAACTCGAATCCTATTTTTTTTTAATCATTATATACAATTTTGAGCTATTTATTAAAATTTATACTTTAATTACTCGAAAAACGTAAGATTCCATGTTACATTGATAAACAAAAAAATTACAAATCCATAAAACATAAAGATCGCAAAAAACATGCGAAAATAGTTGTTCTAAATATAATTAAAGGTAGGATTTAAAAAGGAATTCATCACATTTACCATAGTAATGTATATTTTTTTACACCATCAAAAAGTATAGATTTTAACGAACAAAAAGCCCACCGACTTTTTTAAAAAAGCTGATATTTTGACGTGAGTTTTTTCGATTGAAAATTAGGGTGCTTTTTCGATATTAAGTCAAAATAAGGTGAAAAAATAAATATTTTCAATCAAAAAAACTACACTGTGTTTGGGACATAAAAAGGTAAGTTTTCATTAAATTTCGTGAAAAAAAAATTTTTTTGCAAAAGATAAAAATAAAAAATCAAAAATTTGGTTATTTTAATTTTTCACATAAATTTTGAGGTTATGTGAAAAAAGTGTAAATACAAAAGTTGTAGATCTTTTCATTACCTACAACTTTGTCATTTAACGTTTTTCCATAGAACTTTGCCGGAAATCGAGATAAATCGTTTTCTGCCCTTAAAATCTCACCCCTTTCCACTCCTCGCCCGTAAATTATTGTTCCTTTCATTTTTGTTATATTCTCTTCCTTTTCCAAGGGGTTTCATCCTACTATTATTTTTTTTTCACTTTTAACCATTTTCAAAGGCTTCAGCCCTGGTCTAATAGGCTTGGAAATTAGTGCCTTAATTTTGAAGAATATTCCCTTAGGCCACGGTTAAGTCTTATTTTTTTAAATGTATCACACTCACCACTGCTATAGCTAGCAAAGTCGCTATAGACGTTATAGGTAGCTTCTACGGGACCATTCTTAAAAATTTCTAGTTGGATCTGCTTTTCACCTTGCAATGAATAAGGATCGAGTCCATATGTTTTTAGCTCGTCGTATTGTAGTGAAGAATCATCACATACTACTTTTCCCTCAGGAGTGTCGACATAGTCTCTGCAATTGTTCATGTGGTCGTCGCAGGGTGGTAAAAAGTAGGATTGACATCCCTAAATTAAAAAAATTTAATTATGTATCTGTTTACCTACAGTGTCACCAGTAAAGTTCGCATGATATGGGATTTTTTTTATTAAAAGCTTTATTCAAAATTTGACTTTGGCATCAAGTTCTGCTTCGAACGAGATGAAAATTAAGCAAAAAAATAGTAGTCACGTGATTCGCATTATCTGTCAAATTTAAATTGTTTTCCTAAAAATAATTCAAAAGTGGGATTATTTCTGAAAATATCGAAAAAAGTTATTAAAAAAAGTTTTTGTAAATGCAGTTTCTAGCCCACATGCAAAATTTCAGCTGCATAAGATAATTTTGATTTTTTACTCATATTGCACCACTTTTGCAAAATAAGACTCAACGCAATCTACATAAAACTTCTTAGTTTTGACAAGGCTTTATTTCAGATACATTTTCTTTAAAGTAGCGCCATATTAAATGTGTGTTTTTCTACAAAATCAAAATTGGGTTATTAAAATTTGATCGCATGTGATGGATGCAAAGTTTATTTGTTTTTGACCCTGTATAAGGTAACTTCATAAAATAAGTATTTTTGAAAACGTAGTTTGTGTCTGAAAGTAATACACCTTAATATTAAGACAAAAAAGAACACAGTGTCATCAGTAAAGCATTCATTAAGTGGAAAATAAATTTTAGTTTAAGTTAACGTAAAGTTTATCTATTTTCAACGATTTAATTTAAACCTCCTTTACTATACTTTTTATTTTTTACTTTCAGGCACAAACTACCTTTTCAAAAAATCTTATTTTATGGAGATACCTTATACAGGGTCAAAAACAAATAAACTATGCATGAGACCAAATTTTAATAGCCCCATTTTGATTTTGTAGAAAAACACACATTTAATATGGTGCTACTTTAAAGAAAAAGTATCTGAAATAAAGCCTTCTCAAAACTAAGAAGTTTTATGTAGGTTGCGTCGAGTCTTATTTTGCAAAAGTGGTGCAATTTACAAAATTTAGGTAAAAAATCAAAATTATCTTATGTAGCTGAAATTTTGCATGTAGGCTGCATTTAAAAAAACTTTTTTTAATAACTTTTTTCGATATTTTCAGAAATAACCCCACTTTTGAATTATTTTTTGGAAAAAATTACAATTTGACAGATAATGCGAATCACGCGACTAAGTACTATTTTTTTGCTTAATTTTCATCTTGATCGAAGCAAAACTTGATACCAAAGTCAAATTTTGAATAAAGCTATTAATAAAAAAAAATCTCATATGATGCAGACTTTACTGGTGACACTGTATATCATTAAAAAAAAGTTAATCACTCACAATCATGCAAAAGAACCCGTGAGCACCCTAACGGATAAATTGTACCTGATCAGTTCTATTATATAATCCTCCCGTTACGAGTCCATCCTTTTTCCAAACTGTCCATGAAGCGAAAGGAAACCCACCGTAGCATCCACCCCCACCACCGTTGGCAAGAAGATCCTGAGCAGAAATCAGAATTTTTCTGGTTGCGTTTGAATGAATGCAAATTCTGTCAGACATCGCTTCCACAGCTGCAAATGCCTAAAACAAATTAAAGGGTTTGGTAAATTTGCAGTAAGTACGTTTTTCGCATTTTATACAGTAATGCACTAGATTAATGACCTCAAAATCGTACAGTATAGCTTCTTCTATCACTTTACAGCATAGCATAGCAACCATTACTGCATAAAACGTCAATGTCATTCAAAACCAGTGGCGTGTCGTGGAGGTTTGTGTTTGTTCAAAACCAGTGGCGTGTCGTGGGGGTTTGTGTTTGGAGGGGCGCAATAGAAATCCAATACCAAATGACATATTATAAGCAAATTGCTCGAAAAAGTATCCATTTATAAAAAAATTTTTAGTTAAATTAATACATACATTTATAAATGTCTTTTGAAAACCGACGCGTAAAAGATCGGTTCACATTATATTATTGACGAAATTCATTTTTATTAGTTCGAACTCGACGCGCGCTTACGCCACAACAAAGTCTGAAATGTATAAAGCAATGCAGACGCTAAAATACCGCGGCCGTAGAGTCCCTAAATAAATCGGATATAACCGGGTGACGTTCGGGTTCGTTCGACGAAATTTATATACGCCAGGCGAGATTCACCGTCCGTCGCAGCGTTTCAACGCCGGAATTCAATTATCTAAAATTCACACGTGGAGGCTTGCTTATCGTTGGTCAACGAAAACGGACAATTAGAGATGAGTTCAGAATTGGTGATTTGCTATGGTTTTTCAAAATGTAGAAATATTAGTATTAAAATGAATAGTAATAATAAATATTTAAATAAACATTTAATCTGTGTGTTATGTTAAAATTCCTAGGAGGGGCGCGCGGCCACGCGGCCTTATAGAGCAACCGCCACTGTTCAAAACACAATTTTACATATTATATGCTTTCTCGTATCTTTCCTTAGATTTTACTGGAAGCAAACTTGAAGAAGCTTCGCGGGCCGCATTCAGGTATCTTCCAAGTCGTTTTCATTAGCAATTTCCATAATTCTTGTGAAATTCACTCTTCAAATATGATTTTATTTGGATGCTGTCAATAGTCGTCAAACACAAAAAAAAAACATCTTGTTTATATTGCTAAGTTACCGAGAAGTCATACTACTAAGTTTTTGTAGATTTTCTTCAGTAACTATTCTTTTTAGATTTTAATATGAAATGCAAAATAATTAATTACTTACAAAATGCGAAAAAATAGTATACGCATACGCACCTCGTCAGAAAAGTGATTTTACTTGACTCGTATGGAAATTAAATCCTCGCTTCGCTCGGATTCAAACTAACCATACTCGTCAAGTAAAGTTCCACTTTTCTAAATTTGATACGTAATGTACTATTATCCATACCACACCAGTAATATTGGGTTGTACGACTGGCCCTTTTGCGTTAATTTTACTATTCCTTTTTAGGAAAGAAAGAAAAAACTAAAAGTCTTCCTCCACAAAATTTAATAGAATATAGAAATTCTTTAGGGGTCTCTACATGTTTCGAACGTAGAAACGTTCATCATCAGGAGACAGAAAATTTATACAGTGTCACCAGTAAAGTCCGCATCATATGGAATTTTTTTTTATTAATAGCTTTATTCGAAATTTGACTTTGGCATCAAGTTCTGCTTCGATCGAGATGAAAAGTAAGTAAAAAAATAGTAGTCACGTGATTCGCATTATCTGTCAAATTTTAATTTTTTCCTAAAAATAATTTAAAAGTGGGGTTATTTCTGAAAATATCGAAAAAAGTTATTAGAACAAGTTTTTTTAAACGCAGTTTCTAGGCCACATGCAAAATTTTAGCTGCATAAGATAATTTTGATTTTTTACCTGTATTTTGTAAATTGCACCACTTTTGCCAAATAAGACTCAACGCAACCTACATAAAACTTCTCAGTTTTGACAAGGCTTTATTTTAGATACATTTTCTTTAAAGTAGCGCCATTGGGCTATTAAAATTTGGTCGCATGTGATGCAAAGTTTATTTGTTTTTGACCCTGTGTAAGGTAACTTCATAAAATAAGAATTTTTGAAAAAGTAGTTTGTGTCTGAAAGTAATACACCTTAATATTAAGACAAAAAATAATACAGTGTCTTTAGTAAAGTGTTTTTTAAGTGGAAAATAAATTTAATTTTAACAACGTAAAGTTTATCTATTTTCAACGATTTAATTTAAAACCCCTATATTATAGTTTATTATTAAGCTATGTCTTAATAACGTTAACTTGTATTACTTTCAGACACAAACTTTTTCAAAAATACTTATTTTATGAAGTTAACTTATACGGGGTTAAAAACAAATAAAGTTTGCATCACATGCGACCAAATTTTAATAGCCCAATTTTGATTTTGTAGAAAAACAAACATTTAATATGGCGCTACTTTAAAGAAAATGTATCTGAAATAAAGCCTTGTCAAAACTGAGAAGTTTTATGTAGGTTTCGTTGAGTCTTATTTTGCAAAAGTGGTGCAATTTACAAAATATAGGTAAAAAATCAAAATTATCTTATGCAGCTGAAATTTTGCATGTGTGCTAGAAACTGCATTAAAAAAACTTTTTCTTATTACTTTTTTCGATATTTTCAGAAATACCCCCACTTCTGAATTATTTTTTGGAAAAAATTAAAATTTGACAGATAATGCGAATCACGTGACAACTATTTTTTGGCTTAATTTTCATCTCGAACGAAGCAGAACTTGATGCCAAAGTTAAATTTTGAATAAAACGATTAATAAAAAAAAATCCCATATGATGTGGACTTTACTGGTGACACTGTATGTGTATAGTGCTGATGGTATTAGCCGAAGAGAAAATGGTAAAAAACCATAATGGAGCTTTTATGGCATTAAAAAATTTTAAATGTAGAAGTCACATAGAAAAAAGTTGAGGAGAGTTAAAACATGCTGAGCATATGACAAAGGATGTCTAAACAACCAAATTAAATGAGGAAGAAGAAAAAGGCCTCCTAATGAGTCGAGGATTTTTTTAAAATTATTTATATAAAAATATTTGTAGAATTATTGATATGTCTATAATATATATTTCTATCTTTACACTGTCTTATAGACATATCAATAATTCTAAAAATATTTTTATATAAATAATTTTAAAAAAAATCCTCAACACCTTCTCTTTAGAAGGCCATGTTCTTCTTCCTCATTTCATTTGGTTGTTTAGACATCCTTTGTCATATGCTCAGCATGTTTTAGCTCTCCTCAACTTTTTTCTATGTCACTTCTACATTTCAAATTTTTTAATGCCATAAAAGATCCATTAAGGTTTTTTACTATTTTTTCTTCGGCTAATACCATCAGCACTATATAAATTTTCTGTCTCTTGATGATGAACGTTTCTACGTTCGAAACATGTAGAGACCCCTAAATAATTTCTATATTCTATTAAATTTTGTGGAGGAAGACTTTTGGTTTTTCTTCCTATACTTACAACTCCACTTAAAGCATGGACTACTTCTTCGTATTCCTTTTTAATTCACTTCAAAGAAGAAGGAGGGGATCACTTCTTATTTAGAAAAAAAAAATTATTATTCTCTTTTCTCTTTATGTAACATAGATTTTTTCTAAATATGGTGTGGCAAAGTACCGCCTTGAGAAAGTAGGCTCGCTTTCAGGCGAACTTTTCTATTAACTCCAGTAAAAGATCCTGAATATTGGGAAATTGTCTAAAAGAAGCTATAGGCGACTAGGAACTGTCATCTTATTTGTCTATTAACAACGGTATACGACATTTGTGTTTCCAACAACAAAAACTCGAAATAGAACCTTACCCAGCATGATCCGCATCTAGATTGGTCTCGAATTAACCCGATAATATCAGCACAGTCTGGCCAAGCTTCACGGGCATCGAACGATTCAGGTACATCTTCATCTTCGTTATGGATTTTAGTGTAGACTCTGGGAACAGGACTTTTCTTAACACCATTTGCTAATACTTTAAACAGCTCATATTCTTCAATTTTAAAGTGTCTTTTAGCTTTCCATGTGGTTTGTTTACTATTGATTGCTTCTATGAATTCATCGGATAGAGGATGCAATTTTTGGCTTGGTAGAGCACTTGCAAAACCTACCGCCAGCAAAACAAAACCGAACCAAATCATTATAGTTAATTCTTGTTTATGGTTACAAAAAAATGTGTCTTATTTATTTATTTTCTGGATTTATTATTATCATCTAATCGCAACAGAACCCATTCCTATGTCGTTTTAATCAATTTAGTTGGCTCTTGAGAACAAATAAGCTTTTTGCATAAAGTGGTCATAATCGGATTGGATCACGTTGGACGTTGGTCACATCGTAACATCATTAAAAAAATACTTTGCTCTTAATTCCAATCTTGGTACTTAAAATTAAGTATTTGTATCATTTGGAAAGTTCTTTATTCAAGGATTACTTGACAGGCGGAAATGAATCATTATGACTCAGTGATATAACATATACGGTAAAGACAACTAGGACGCCCCTAGCACCAAATAAATAAATTTTTTAATATAAATCTGCACAATCACCTGCTTCGTTTTATTCAAAAAACGAAATACCCGTCGTATGGTAGCGATTGCCTATCCAGTAATAATACAAGCAACATCAAATTAATCCATATGTATTTCTTTTTATTCTTTTATACAGTATTATAATATGCAGTTTTGATTCTTAGAGCTCTAACATGCAGCAAGGTGACATCAAGACTGGTCTCGGAACACCAGGAAGAACTTGTGACCCCGGCAAAGACTAACAAAGTAATACTACAATCGGTACCAGGATATGAAGGTATTGCAGGTAATGAAAAGGCTGACGAATTAGCAAAAAAGGGTTATAAAAAGACATTTATAGATCCAGAACCGTCACTCGGTATCCCAAACTCAGAGATGTTATAAAATTATGGACAAGGAATGCTCACAAAATCCACTGAAACACAAACAGAGATTAAACCATAGCAAATCTTTCATCGGAAACCCAGACCCAAAAGACAACTACGTGTGATGAGCAGAAATCAGCTGGGAACCAGCACAGAAATTCTGACATTATACATAGCTGTTCAGAAGCACCTGCATCGTATGCAACGGAGACCTGAGTTGCAAGTTATGAGGGCGAGAAAGTGAATCAGTACAACCACTGCGAGTCATTGGATAGGAAAAGGCATCAAGTACTCGGGCAACCAATACTAGATCCAGAGGATATACCGACACTTTGCTCACTTGTCCTACACAAATTAGTGCAAGGAACGTGGAAAAATAAGTCTGTGTAAGACCAACTAGGGTGAACACAAGCACAAGGGGCCAAACCTGACCGAAGTGCATCCGCCACTTGGACGGACCCTCGGAAAAATAAATAGTTCTTATGGCCGATTGCTATCAAAAATATCGCCAAAACCTAGGCCTAGGAAGTAAAAAGCCAAATTTTGCAGACGGATAGCACGTGCCCCAATGTTCTGGATAAATGGCACAGGTCATTCATAAACGCTATTCAATTGTGTTGACAACATTGTTTGTAGGAGAGAGGCGGCGAAGAACTGGGTGGGGCAGGGAGTAGAGATAACGGTGGATTTACCTTTGAATGTGACCTTGCTACTATAGTTTAAACCTAACCTACAAATAACCCAACTTTCTATTTCCCATTAAAAGTAATTGCAGAATTATTATTTTCCGAATAATACCTATAATAGATAATAATAAATAATTATTACACAAAACCGATAAACTGAAGAAAATTTCAAACCGCTGCCAAAGAAACACCAAACGAAAATAGGGATGTTCGATATACATCGACACATTGAAAACATCGATATTTTCAATGCGCACATCGTTTTTAAACGAGGCATCGAGGCCATTGTCGATGCATCGATGTATTAGGCCTTAATTATGTTCATAAAATAATCATTTTGCAGTTGCCGCTCGATCTGGATTATACCTTTTACCTTTGGTTTCAGTTAAGGAGTGAGTTTAGACTAATGAATTTTGTGATTGGTTTTGTAATTCTAATTCTATTAAAATTTTTCTTTCGATGCATCGCAAATATCGATGTTTTTCCGCGATAAATTTTCTGTGGAAATCCCTAAACAGAAATGAATGTAACGACGTCATCATGGCCTCAGACCAATGCTGCGTTGCCATACTGCAGACTTTTTGTAAGGTTTTAGACAAAAATTTAAATTTCCCACGTCATGTTAACACGTTAACTGCCACATGGCACAGCATCTAAGCCTTAAGAATTTTTCTCCTTATGTTTCATGGCACGAATTTAGGCCATGAATGTAGTCATCGGTTTAAATTCGGTGGCACAGACGTGGAGCCATGAAGCTTGTATATTTAAATGGGATTCGTTAGAGTATACGGCGCTGAAGACCCAAAAATGGAAAAACCCCCGGTATTTTTTGTATATTAGTAGTAAATATTGTAAATAAAATCTTAAAAAATATATATTAAGAAAACGTACAAAGTAAATGGCGCCAGCTACCCATTCTTTTTTTTGCACTGTGGCAGTTAACGTGTTAATACTTTCAACAGCGTAAGTTTGACAAACAATGTGGAGGGACGAAATTTGTGTGTTGATTTACTTCAGAATGGAATACGATTTTGTCAATAGGTTCAGTTGTTATTGTTTTATCTATAGATGCCAAATAATTGGTGTGCCCTAATAGGGAGCATCAGTATAATAGCGATCTGAAACTTCCAGGGGCGGGTGGGGAACCGTTGATTTATTAACACTCTAGGAAATTTGACTCCAAACATAATAGACCAGGGTCGATAATTGTTGAAACCACAAAAAAAATAATAGTTGGATGAAACCTATTGGAAAAGAAAGAGAATATGTACCAAAAATGAAAGGAAAAATAATTTACGGGCGATTCGAGGTCGGGAAGTGGAGGGGAGTGAGTTTTTAAGGGTAGATAACGATTTATCTCGATTTCCGGCAAAACTACAAGTCCTATGGAAAAATGTTAAATGGCAAAGCTGTATATAAATAGATATAAAAAGATCTACAACTTTTGTATTTACCCTTTTTTTACATAACCTCAAAATTTATGTGAAACATTCAAATAACCAGGTTTTTGGTTTTTTATTTTTATCTTTTACAAAAAAATTTTTTTCACGAAATTTGGTGAAAACTTACTTTTTTATGTCCCAAACACACTGTAATTTTTTTGATTTAAAATATTAATTTTTTCACCTTATTTTGACTTAATATCGAAAAAGCACCCTAATTTTCAATCGAAAATTCTCACGTCAAAATATCTGTTTTTTAAAAAAAGTCGGTGGGCTTCTTGTTAGTTAAAATCTCTACTTTCTGATGGTGTAAGAAAAAATATACATTACCATGGTAAATGTTCTCAAAAAATGCAAAGAAACGAAAAAAAACTCGAATCCATTTTTTTTTTAACATTATGTACAATTTTGTGCTATTTATTAATATATTTATACTTTAATTACTCGAAAAACGTAAGATTCCATGTTTCATTGATAAACAAAAAAATTACAAATCCATAAAACATAAAGATCGCAAAAAATATGCGAAAATAATTGTTCTAAATATAATTAAAGGAAGGATTTAAAGGGGATATCATCACATTTACCATAGTAATGTAAAATTTTTTACGCCATCAGAAAGTAGAAATTTCAACGAACAAAAAGCCCACCGACTTTTTAAAAAAAAACAGATATTTTGACGTGAGAGTTTTCGATTGAAAATTAGGGTGCTTTTTCGATATTAAGTCAAAATAAGGTGAAAAAATAAATATTTTAAATCCAAACTGTGTCAATGTGTTTGGGACATAAAAAAGTAAGTTTTCACCAAATTTCGTAAAAAAAAAATTTTTTGTAAAAGATAAAAATAAAAAACCAAAAACTTGGTTATTTGAATTTTTCACATACATTTTGAGGTTATGTGAAAAAAGTGTAAATACAAAAGTTGTAGATCTTTTTATATCTATTTATATACAGCTTTGCCATTTAACATTTTTCCATAGGACTTGTAGTTTTGCCGGAAATCGAGATAAATCGTTTTCTACCCTTAAAAACTCACCCCCTTCCACTTCCCGACCTCGGATCGCCCGTAAATTATTTTTCTTTTCAATTTTGTTATATTATCTTATTTTTCCAATGGGTTTCATCCTACTATTATTTTTTTTCACTTTTTACCATTTTTAAAGGCTTCAGCCCTGGTCTATAAGTATTTGGCCGATTTTTGGAAAACCCTGACCTCGAGGCAACACTTCATCGGTTTTATTACTGATTTAAATAGAATGATGTGCTCGAGTGGGGGATTTCCAAAAAGTGAGAGCTATTGTTCCAGTCATCAATATTATCTAATGTAAACAAAATAATTTTATTAATATTTATTTATAATATAGGTGAGTACTTTCTATCTTTAATACGTGAAATATCTGTATTTTATTCTCCGATATTCTTTAAAATTATAGGCTTATTAAAAATAACTTTATTGTTAGCAGTTAAAATTAATTTAAAAATTGGTTCTGATTACAGTTTTCGTTGATGCTGTTTAAGGCAGACTCACCAGTGTTGCCGCTGGCTTCTTTTTTATTGGGGTAGACTACAGCCAGAGAGAGGGGTAGAACTGGGTCGGTTCGGGGTAGCTTAGTTAAAATTTGAAACTTAACAATTCGACATATTTTTTTGCGTAACGACAAATATTTTGTGAAACCGAATTCAACGAGACACATAAACAAAGTGAAAAATTAAATGAATTTTCAATTATGATTTTAATATGAGCAACTAGATGGCGCTGGTGTCAAAAAAGAATTAATTTTGTAATAAATCTGGTTACGTAGAGCATAATTATCTATGAAGTTGGTAGATGGCAGAGCGATAGTAAAAGTATGAATGAATGAGGCAACTCTCAGCAATGAATGATTAATATTTTTTTTTAACGATAAATCTTGCTCATTTTTTTAATTGCGTTTTATATTATTTGTAAGTATTTTTATTACTTAAACAAATTTTGTTGATTTGATACTGTAATCGGGGTAGATTTGCGTGAGGGGAGCGAGCGAGCGAGCGAGATTTCTCTGAAAAGGGGTAGATATACCCCGTTCGGGGTAGCGTTGGCAACGCTGAGACTCACTACCTGTAATTTTCAAACCGGCCTTTGATGTTTGACGTGTTATACAGTGTGTGTATAAAGTCTGGAAACGGCTTAATAACATCACAATTTACTGGCCGATTTAAACCAAATTTGGTACAGTTGTGTAAGAGGATCTAACGCACCGAATGACGATATTGGCGTTGTTGCCAGCTTTTTAGTTTGTCTGGAATTCGAACGAATTTTATATTTTTAAATATAACACCCAGTATATTTTTACATTTTTAAATTCCACATAAAATTATAATTATTTTTTATAAAATGCATTATTAGTCTATACTTCATAGTTTCCGAGATATTGACTCTCGAAAAGTGACATTTTTGAACTTTGACAGCTTATAACTTTCTAACAGTACGTCTTAGAGCCAAACGGCTTACATGTCCCTATCTTCAATTTTTATTATCTTCCCAAAAAAACCAACTTCCGGTTAAACCGGATGTAACTCGAAAGCAGGAAATATAGTTGTTCACACAAATTGTTGAAGCTGTTGAAACAATTTCCATTGAAGAAATTCGAAGAAGTTTCGACCACAATCATTTACAGCTGGAAAAATGTGTTGAATATGGAGGGGGAGTGTTTGAATAGCAAATTATGAAATTATTAATTTCGGGGTCATTTCATTTGTGAAATTAAAAATACATATTTCTGATAACACCAAAAATCAGTTTTTGAAACTTTTTGATACCCCTCTGCCATTGATAATGTATGTATCTCGACCGCCAATGCTGTTATCCAAAAAAAAAATCTTTTACCTCTAAAAATTAAAAAAACTTAAAAAATCGAAGTTTTATTTTAAATCTTGGATTTCAATTACAAACGTTATTCTAAATAAGTTTTCTAATTGGCATATTGGTCAAAAATGAAAAATAAAGGTAGTTTACTCTTGGAGTAAAATCATGTTTTTATAGTGTTTGCGAACCCTGTATAAAAAATCAAAATTTTCTCTTCGTAAATTGCATTTTTTTCACAAGCAAAACTTTTTATCAAGAATGACTTTTACCAGAAAAATGAATTTTTTCATCCACTTGTGCTATTGTAAACCCTATCCGCGGACAGTCTGAACAATATTGAGCGGAGCTCAGACAATTATTTTTTTAAATTGAAAAAGTTTTATGCCTCCGTCCAGCGGCGCACCCAGGATTGTATGTTAGGGGGGCCCGCCAACCAGTGCCGGAAGCAAATTTTTTAATAATTTAAATAGTTACGCATTTTTCTAGAACTTTGGAGCTTTTTTAACAGGTACTTTTGAAAGATCGCAATAACCTAGTTCAATCGAGGTAAATATCTAAAAAAATTGACTTTTAAAAATATCCACTTTAATAGTTATTCCGGACAAAACATACCACTCTTTTTACCAAATAAAATATAGGTAATACCTAGTAATGACGACATATCTATAACACAAATATATTTATTTAAAAATATAAATTAGTACAAAGCACAACAATGAACAATATTTTATAAGTAATAGAAACCAAAACTTTTTTATAACACCTTTGCATTTTTGTTAAATATGTAAATCTAATTTTCTTCGACCCTTAGAAAGTTTATTTAAAATTTCTTCACAAGAAACAGAAACGTTCTTATGAATAAATAAATTTGCCAAACCATTAAGTCTTACTTGCCCGGTGGAATTTCTTAAGTAAGATTTTAAGTACCTACTTTAATGTGGAAAATGACCTTTCAAAGGTACCTACTGGTGGTGACGGGAAGGGTAACAAAAATTTGCAAAAGTTTTTTTATATTGGGAAATATCATACCATTACATTGAATATATAGCTTAAACATATCGGAGGGTATTTCTTTGCTATCTGCAAACTTGTCGTTCCATAATTTAAATTCGCATATTAGAATGCTTTCATTAAGAAAATTTTCAAAAAATGATTAATTTTGCATAAAAAGAATGAAGGCTGAGAAAGCTTTGCAAATTTTCTACTTGTTCATTGGGATATTAAATTTTTTTTTAGTGGATGAGGGTATAGTTGAAGTCAATTTCATTGGGGGTTCAAGGGGGCCTTGCCCCCCCCCCCCCCCTGGGTGCGCCACTGCCTCCGTCCGTTGTGAATTTCATGGAGTGGTCTTCCTCGCCATGCGAGAGCATTATTTTGCTTCTTTCTCTATGATATTCATCGTCTGGCTCGACGACTTTTACACAATTTACTTATAATTCGGAGAGAGATTCCTAAAGCATCAGAAACACTCTAAAATAAATAAATTATAATATTACAAGGGAGAAAATGTTTTATTTACGGGTAAGTAAAGGTTGAAAAGAGTTAAACTTACATGATAAACAGCAGCAAGAGGTAATATGGGTTCTCCTGCGCCTCTCTCGCATTGAAAGTATTCCACTAACCTCCGACTTAATATTTGTTCTCTTTCTGTACCGTGCGAGCAAAAATTATTTGCATCAAAGAGGGCCTTGCATCTAAGGACGTAATGCTTAGCCATAGAGCTTAATACCTGTTGGGTGTCAGTAACTACCCGAAGTAATAATCAATTAGTTATTCCGTCATCTTTGACAGTCTTTACAAGTAATTTGACTTATCGCTAATTTTTTCAATTTCTTGAACAATTTACATAATGGACTTTACGGAACAACACAAAACATTCATGGTTGAAGCGTATTTTCAAAACGGGGTTAGAGTAAATGGTGAGTGGCTATACAATCTGGGTTTGTGCATGGACGATTTTCACGAACATTTTCCTAACGTTGCTTTTATTGCTGGGGATTTTTATCATTGCCTGAAAAGAACCGTGGCTGTATTTAGGAAAACAGGTTCTATACAACACAAAAAAGGAGCAGGAAGACCATCTGTAAGAACAGAAGAACTTGTTGCAAACGTTCGTGAAATAATTCAAAATACACCAAAAAATTGTCTGCCTGTCCCAAGAAGTGGGAAGATCTTATGGAACATGCAGGACTATTCTTAATAAGCAGCTAAATTTATTTCCTTATAAAGTGCAAGTATTCCTAGAAATACAAGCCGCAGAATTTGAATGACGCAGGAATTACTCTCAATGGTTTACTCAAAATTTATTGGAAAGTAATGATTTATTACACCTATTTCCCACCTAGATCACCTTGTTTAACGGTTATGGATTACTTCGTTTTTCCTCATGTAAAGAACACTATTTTTAAAACACCAATTGCAAATTTAGGACAATTATTACAAGAAAGGATTATCCAAGAATGTGATAACATTTCTCCAGAGATGCTGGTCAACACTTTCGAAAATATGAAGAGACGTGTCAATTTATGCTCTGAGCATGGCGGTGGCCAATTTCAGCAATTTATGTAATTATTTTTCTTTTTCTTTCTGTATATTCTTACTTTGTTAATTTTGCAACCAACAAAAATAAATTTTTTTGAACCCGACCAGAAAATATACATTTTCTGGACAATTTTTCGTCTAGAAAATAACCTTTTTCCGCTCGCAAGACCGGAAAAGTGACGTTAGAGACCGGAAAAGATGTTTCCGGTCCCTGTTTTTTGTTTCTCCAATCGCTCTTTGATAATATCAAGCTACTTTGATTTCGTTACTATAACAACAACATTTTGATGTATTGTCGAGTCGAGAGTCAAACTTGTTTCGGGAGTTCGCAAATTTAATAATATGAATTCCGATTTTGAATTATCCGTCACAGAAAATGAAATTTCAGAAGAAATTTTGGAAGCAGCAAGGAAAGCGACTTACGATATATGTATTGCCAGTAAAATCAAAAGGCCGTTATAAGAAGTCATACAACGCATTTAAAAATAATATAAAATAATTTAATGTAAGTATATCCAAGTGTCGGTCTTAAAAAAATATTGTACGTCACGCAACCGAAAATTAGTGTTTTCCAGGTCTCTCCAAGCTTGTCTCTACCCGAAAAACACTACTTTCCGGTCTTGTAACGTAAATTACTATTGTATTTGTCTACTTATTTTATTACTCATTAGTTTGGCATATCATGTCATAATCTGAATTTGACAAAATTTTAACCTAGATTTGGTTAGATATTATCGTCCCCATATCATTGTGATCTAAACCAAGCACTGCGTTTTTTAATCCAAGCCCTCTTTGATGCAAATAATTTTTGCTCGCACGGTATAATGAAACAGGCTTTCACAATATTTAACCAGAAAAATATCAAAATCCATCACAACACAAAATTGGCCAGTTAAAAATATCGGTATCAAAGTCAAATAATTAAATGTCATTGTTTTAATAAACTAATAAAACTTAGACATGACATTTCTTCTTCCCCATTCCTTATTATGTATTTCAAATTTGTGACGTGCATATATAATTTGTTCCTTCAATTTCTTGTCCTACATCATCCCAAACTATTGTGACTTTTAATATGTTAGGAAAATTTTTACATTTTTGATCCTACAAGCTTCTTTCTTGAACGCACATAATGAATTTTTCCAAGTTCATTTCCTTTATTATCACCAACAACTACTGCCTTTGCCTTTCAAACTGCAAGATGTCGCATCGAAAAACAAACTAGTTTGTTTCTGTGCGATGATGTCCGGGCGATACCACTCGACAACGTCCAACCATAACGCAAGCACTGTAGACAATCACACTGTATATACACACCCTGCATCAAATTGGTGAAATAAATTTATTTTATAGTATTTCTTGACCCCCTGCTACTAACCTCACATGCCGTACCTAATTAAAAAAAAACTCTTTTAGATTGTTTTTTATACAGTGTGACCAATAAAGTCCGCATCATATGGGATTTTTTTTTATTAATAACTTTATTCGCATTATCTGTCAAATTAAATTTTTTTCCAAAAAATAATTCAAGAGTAGGGTTATTTCTGAAAGTATCGAAAATTATTAGAAAAAGTTTTTTTACATGCAGTTTCTATCCCACATGCAAAATTTTAGTTGCATAAGATAATATTGATTTTTTACCCATATTTTGTAAATTGCACCACTTTTGCAAAATAAGACTCAACGCAACCTACATAAAACTTCTTTGTTTTGACAATGCTTTATTTCAGATACATTTTCTTTAAAGTAGCGCCATATTAAATGTGTGTTTTTCTACAAAATCAAAATTGGGCTATTAAAATTTGGTCGCATGTGATGCAAAGTTCATTTGTTTTTAACCCTGTATAAGGTAACTACTTCATAAAATAAGTATTTTTGAAAACGTAGTTTGTGTCTGAAAGTAATACACGTTAACGTTATTATGACATACCTTAATAATAAATTATAATATAGGGGTTTTAAATTATATCGTTGAAAATAGATAAACTTTACGTTAAGTTAATCTAAAATTTATTTTCCACTTAATGAACACTTTACTGATGACACTGTGTAATTTTTTTTTCTTAATATTAAGGTGAATTACTTTTAGACACAAACTACGTTTTCAAAAATACTTATTTTATGAAGCTACCTTATACAGGGTCAAAAAAAAAAACAAATAAACTTTGCAGCACATGCGACCTAATTTTAATAGCCCAATTGTGATTTTGTGGAAAAACACACATTTAATATGACGCTACTTTAAAGAAAATGTATCTGAAATAAAGCATTGTCAAAACTAAGAAGTTTTATGTAGGTTGCGTTGACTCTTATTTTGCAAAAGTGGTGCAAATTACAAAATATAGGTAAAAAATCAAAATTATCTTATGCAGCTGAAAAATGCATGTGGGCTAGAAACTGTATTTAAAAAAACTTTTTCTTATAACTTTTTTCGATATTTTCAGAAATAACCCCTTTTTTGAATTATTTTTTGGAAAAAATTAAAATTTGACAGATAATGCGAATCACGTGACTAGGTACTATTTTTTTGCTTAATTTTATTGTCGATCGAAGCAGAACTTGATGCCAAAGTCAAATTTTGAATAAAGCTATTAATAAAAAAAAATCCCATATGATGCGGACTTTACTGGCGACCACTATATATGCGAAAATATTTTACTGAAATGTCAGCATAATGATTGGAATTCCTAATTTATTTTCTATAGGAGCTATGGAAGTCTGACGTACATTGCAAATAGATAAGAAGTATGATTTTTTAATTTAAAGAAAAACTTCTTTTATTACAGATTGGCGAGCACCAGAGAACTGATTATTCACCATAATAAATTAAATACCCTTTTCCAACTGCCAATATCAACCTCTCACTTAGACCTCTCCTACAATGAATTTGAGAGCATTCCTCCAAAGCTATGGCCTTCCATGAACTCTCTATTGAGTTTAGATTTAAGCTTTAATAAATTGGGAGACAACTTGGAATCGGAGAGTTTTCTGAATTTGTTAACTCTGCAAAGGTTAGTAATATTTAGTTTTACAAATAAAAACAATAAAAAAAATCAAAATTAAAAAAAAAATTATGGACATACACCTTTAAGGGTACGTACAGGGTGATCGCGTATAATGTTACCCCCCTTTAACTTCTTTGTTTCGCAATTAGGAAAAAACTGTTGAATACAAAAGTTGTAGAATTTAATGTAAACTTCTTGCAAAATATATTTTCGTAGATAAAGTGTGTTGCATAAAAGCGTGACAGATCAAAGTTATTTTTTTTAAATGAAATACCCTGTATATTGTTGCATAATTGGATTCTACGGACAATTCTAAACATAATTTTTATATACCACTATATATCTAAATTGAACCGTTTTCGATTTATTGATAATTGAAAATTACTATATATATTATATAAGAAAATAAGGTCATTCAAGTCAAGATGTATCGTTTCCATGGATAACAATATTAACAATGGTAATTTTATTCAGTTCAGTATCGTCATCCTGTTATCCATGGAAACGATACATCTTGACTTGAATGATCTTATTTTCTTATAATATAATATAATAATAATTTTCAATCATCAATAAATCGAAAACGGTTCAATTTAGATATATAGTGGTATATATAAATTATGTTTAGAATTGTCTGTAGAATCCAATTATGCAACAATATACAGGGTATTCCATTTAAAAAAATATAACTTTGATCTGTCACGCTTTCATGCAACACCCTGTATCTACGAAAATATATTTTGCAAGAAGTTTACATTAAATCCTAAAACTTTTGTATTTAACAGTTTTTTCTTAATTGCGAAACGTAGTCCTATAAAGACCGTTGTGGTATCACACGTGTTCCGTGAGACCTATCCGCATCAGCTTCCTGGTGGTTAACGAGAGGTAGACCGTGGAAGAATCTTGACAGCTCATTCAAATCAGCCACTGCTGTTAATATACTTAGTAAGTTGACCCAGTTGCAGGCTGCTCACTTCCTCCATTAAATAATGGTTCGCCCAGGGCATTGGACCTTCTTCTCGCGAGGCCAAGGCATTCACACAAGAAATGCTGAATACTTTTCTCCTCTTCTTCATCTTTGCAACTTCTGCAGAAGTCGTTACCTGGTATTTTTGCATACCTTCAGCGTGTCTACCGACCAGACTACGGCAGTGATGTTTCTTAGATCCTCCCGAATGTGCTGTAATAGTGCTGCGGTTTTCCTGCCGTCAATTAGGGGCACTATTACCTGGCGATGCTACAGGTTCTCAGCCCTGTCCATCTGCTTTGCGCAAGTTGTTTAGCTATCCGATATATCTCTTCTTTGACTGATGGTGTGTGACCAGCGGTCTAGCAACAGTATTCTCTGCTAGTTCGACAGACATGCTTGCGCCCTCCCTGGCGAGCGCATCAGTAGTCTCGTTGCCACACATTGCTGTGGCCAGGAACGCAACACAAGGTGATTCGATGCTGAGCACCAAGTGTGCAGAGGTTGTTGCGACAGCGCCTTACTAATTTTGATTCAGTACTGCTGGAACAAAGTACACAGTACTAATACTTAATTTATTATTTCATTATGCTTAACTTTTTGATGTGAACGGAACGCGATGCTTTATAGTAACTAATGCTTACGCTGATATCAACACGCTTAGCATAGGAAACTAGTAAGTTAAGTATTATTTTGAAAATATATTTTTTGTAATTGTAATTGTATATTATTTTATGCTTTTTAAAGTGGGTTTTATTTCCAGGACGATATTTTATATCATGTTTGCTCTATTTAGAGGGCGCATTTTTCCTGTTAATACAAAAAAAACTTAATTTTCTGTAGTCAAATACTGCTAAATAATGTATTAAATTTGAACGAACTAATAAAAACTGTAATTAAGAAAGTTTAACTTTTGCGACACATTGAGAAGAAGGGTAAAAGGGACTGTCAAATTATCTGGCAAATAATTATATTATATAATAAGTTTTATAAAAACATCTGTTTCGTTTAATCTTAATAATGAAAGTACAAACCAGTCGCTTATTTTTTATTTATTTTGGGAAGGTTTAACATTGTATACAGTGTAAGTCTGTAACTCGGAATAAATTCAGTAAATCCAATTATGACGATTCCATATAATTCTTTTAAATGGCAACCGTAGTGTTTTTTTTTCCATGCCATTTATAGAATATTAAACAAAAATAAATTCTATTGACTTTAAAATTAAAAAAATCATTTGGTAAAGAAGGTAGTATTCTTCGTTTGTTTACATTTTTTGTATCAAATTAAAGCAACACCTTTTTACATATTTTAATATAGTAAATAATTACATATCGTATCTATACACTGATACGCGACACATCTTGAACCTGGAAACTTTTATTTTGCCCAACGTAATGCCTTACTTAAGTGAAACACAAAGGATTGAAATTTTAATGATGATTGGATATGAAAAACACAAAATCAAGTTACTCATTTATTTAGCGGGAAATATCCTGATTTACCTTTATCTCAATGTAGGTACTGTAAGCAAGATTGAAAAACAGTTTCGAGAGAATGGGCACGTTAGAAAGATAGAGTGCGCTCAATAAAGATGGCAAATTTAATGTAATATACGCTGTTCAAGAAAACCCTATTATCCCTACCAGGCAGCTAACTATAGTGAACACGAAATAACCCAATCTTCAATAGAAAAAAATTCTATGTGCAAAAATTTTATCTTTACAAAATAGCAATCTTTCAAATTTTCAGAAGATAATTACATAGGATACTTTACTTCTGCGAGCTAACGATAAATCTACTAGAGAGGAATGATGTAAACACAGAAAACAATGTTAGTAATTGAGTTATAGGACCAATTTTCTTTGAAGTAAATCTTACTGGGGCGACGTATTTGGAATTCTTGGAAGAAAAACTAGTTCCGAATTTGGCTATTCTGTTTTCTGATCCTGCCGAATTTGATGTCCTGAATAGAAACATCTGATGCACCTTTCTATTTTGTAAGACCTGTCCGAGAATATCTGGATGCAGTATTTCTAGGCAGATGGATTGGTAGAATGAGATCCTTTGAAGGGCCACCCAGATGTTCAGACCTCACTCCTTTGGACTTCTTTTTATGGGAGGTACTTAAATAGCAAAGTTTCAAAGACGAAACCGGCAAATGTTGAGTAGTTAAAAGCATGAATAAGGCACGAGTGTCGGCTTATTTTTCCCGAAGCAATTAGAAATGTTCAAAACGAGTTTTACTTAAAAAGGTTTTTTAATTTTTCATTACATTAATTTTTGTTTGTTTAATATCTCATTAACGACAAGGAATATCAATTTGAACTTTGGTACTTATTTTTAACCTAATATATACTTTAGAAATAGTTAATAAAATACTAGGGTTGTTATTTAAAAAAATTATCGATTTCGTCATAGGTAAAGTCTGTTCAATAACTGCTGACCGATACGTCATATTCTCCATATTTGCAGTACGTCGTAAATTAATTCGGTCAGTTTCACTTACCGGTGGTAAAAGTTATAAATTTTCTTTGGCTTGATCTACATAAAGACGGATGCATGTGAACAAGTAAAATGATATTAAGGAAGTCTTAAAACTTGAGTTACATGTTGCAATGCTAGTTCGTCCAACCTATTAAAATAAAATAAAAATAATTAAAAAATAAAATAAATAACGCTTTCCGGATTACTTGTAACGTTTGGGTGGGATATGCTGCTTTTACTATTATCCAGACCTGATCCTTCATTGTAAATGGTGAAACCGGAATTTGTTTTTGTTCTAACCATTCAATAAGTAATCTTTTTGACCGACTTGAATTGTTCACAAATACATTTTCTGAACCAGCATGGAATAATATACTGTACTGTACACCCTCTGACAATTTTTTTTTATCTGTATGAAGACTGTCATCTTGCCAACCTCGCCTAAAAGCCACTTTACTGTATATCCAGGTTTCATCTGGAAAAACAGGTATAAGGGAAATTAAGAGTTGCCGGTTATTTTTAAATTTTGTTAAAAATTCTACTCGTTTTTGGGCTATTCAGCTATACTCTAAGTGTGTTCCGCGGAACCCTAGGGTTCCGCGATACCTCTGTAGGGGTTCCTCAAGAATTTAGAAAAAAAATCAAAACACCTCTCTCTGGTGGAACGTTTTGACTCCGCGGCCGCGCGTAGGTATATTTATTTATTTATTTATTTGTATTTGTATAAACATGTGTTACAATAGCTGGTACAATATCTCATAAGTTTGGTATCAACATGTATACTTGTATACTTGTGAGCGCGCAGTCCCTTTGATAAAAGCCGCCTCTGAATTGTTTACAACGCAATTTTTATATTTCTCTTTTTATTTTTGCTTTTTGTTTATCAAAGGCGCCGACTCGAGTATTTTCGAGAATATTCGAGATCGAGTCTAGGACTAAGTATAAAAGCGGCGATCGCGCGTCGCGCCTCGTCAGTCAGTTGACGATTAGCGTTCGGAGCGATAAGTTCCTACCTACCTACTTACAAGCTCGCTAGCGAGAAACTAGTGTTCATTGTTCTACTGCCTGCTGTATTCTGTTGTCTCAGTTTTATACATTTCTTCATTGTACTAAACTTAGTCTCTTATACGCAGTAACGATTGTGCATTATTTAGACCCCACCATCCTGACGTGTAACATTATAAATAAAGAAGAATGGAACGTTGGCTTAAAGGTGTTAAACGTGTTGCAACAACATCTTCTAATGACGCTGACTGTTCAAAAGCAGTACGCGCGGAGAATATAGCAATCACCGATCCAGACGATGATGCCACGACGTCAAGCTCGACGGTTTCAAAGACGAAAAAAACGAAGTATGATGAATCATATATCAGTTTCGGATTTGTTGATTCCAACGGCTCACCTCTCTGCATGCTATGTAGTAAACTGCTTCCTAATAGTTCCATGGCACCTGCCAAATTGCGCCGACATTTACAAACTGTACACCCCGAGTCTAAAGACAAGAATAAAGAATTTTTTGTTCGTATAAAAGATCAGTTATTGGAAAGTCAAAAAAATATGATGCATGTAACAAAAACTATCAACGAAAAGGCCACGGAGGCATCATATTTAGTTAGCTATCGCATTGCACAAGCAGGTGAAGCGCACACTATCGCTGAGAATTTAATAAAGCCATGTCGATTAGACATAACAAAATGTATGCTCGATGAAAAATCTGCAAAGCATCTTTCTACTGTGCCGCTATCAAACGATACTGTTTCACGGCGAATCCATGATCTGGCAAGCTACGTCAAACAAGAACTAGTTACACGTCTACAAAAAACACGATTCGCCTTGCAAATGGACGAGTCAACTGATGTCGCTGCTTTGGCTATCTTGCTGGTTATCGTGAGATATCCATATGAAATTTCTTTTGAAGAAGACATGCTTATGTGTTCACCGCTACTCACAAACACTACCGGGGAAGAAATTTTTAATAAAATAAATATATTTTTTGAAGAAAATAATCTCAGTTGGAACAATTGCATTAACATTTGTACAGATGGGGCCAAGGCGACGACAGGTAAAACAGCAGGAGCAGTGTCACGAATAACAAATAAAGCGCCTAATTGTAGTTCCAGCCATTGTATTCTGCATAGACAAGCACTTGCGATGAAGCAAATGCCGTCAAATCTAAAATTAGTTATGGATGAAGCGGTAAAAATAATTAATTTTATCAAATCACGACCACTACAATCCCGATTGTTCTCATTATTGTGTGAATATTATGGCAGCAAACATAAAACACTGCTGCTCTATACAGAAGTGTGATGGCTGTCTCGGGATAAAACTTTAACAAGGCTATTTGAACTTAGAGCCGAGTTACAAATGTTTCTTTCAGCAGATACTTCTTTTAATTTGAAAGACCGTTTGTATGATAAAACTTGGTTGTTCCGATTGTCTTTTATGGCGGGTATCTTTCAAAAACTGAACGAATTGAATTTATCATTGCAAGGTAAACAGACAACAGTGTTTCAGGCCTATAACAAAATAACTGCCTTCAAAAGAAAATTAGATTTTTGGATTATTTGCGTTGGTAAGAAAGAAATAGAAAGCTTTACGTCACTCAGTAAGCTTGTTAGCGATAACGACTTAAAAATGTTTCAAGATGATGTGTTTGAAGAATTGGTCCAATATCTCAGTTCGATGCGCGCATCTTTTGAAAAGTATTTTTCCGAAGAACAGAATACAAAAATGAAACTGAATTCATGGATTCATAATCCTTTTTTACCCAACTTGGAAAAGCCCGAAAGTATGTCAAACGAGATATATGAATCTCTTTTAGAAATGTCATCAGACACAAGTATGGAGTCACTGTTCAAAACGACGCCTCTCAACGATTTTTGGTGCAGAATCCATGATGAATATCCAATGCTTGGCAAAATGGCTCTGAATATTCTTCTCCCGTTCCCAACAACATATTTGTGCGAAACAGGATTCTCAACCTTTGCAGCCACGAAAACAAAATATCGCAATAGACTGGACGCCGAACCTGATATGAGACTTCAACTGTCTTCTATCAAACCTGATATCAACCAATTGATGAAAAATAAAAAACAGTTTCATACCTCCCATTAGTTAGATTTTTTCTTTTTTAATATCTTCTATTATTGTACTTGCCATGTGGTAAAGTAAGTAATAATTAGTAACTGTTACATTGTACTTTTATTATGCTTATTAATAAAGAATACACTTTTAAAAACTATTGTTTTATTGTAGGGTTCCATCAAGTATTTTGCTTCCCAAAAGGGTTCCGTCACCAAAAAAGTTTGAGAACCGCTGGGCTATAATATGGGGTTGTTCTATTAAAAAACGCCTGTTTGATACATTTACGACATTTAAATTAAAATTTTTTTTACAGTCCGCTAATGAACCAGTTGATATTGTAACACAATTTTTTATTTTTTTAGATTTTAAGGTTTAGTTTTATTGAGCGAATGGTAATGTGTTTACTTGCTCTATATATCCCATAAATACGCTCTCTTATGGTATGTTCATGAATTTCGGGAAGTTGTGGACCACGAGACGACAAAATAGCTACATTATTGCGATTCTTAAAATCAATATCCTTCTCTATCCCCTTTGTCTTAATTTGTTGGATTAATAAACAGGAAACTTCCAAAGTATCCGAAACTCTCTGAAACAGATAGGTATTTATTACCATATATTTTTGACGCAAATTTACAATCTCTCCTAGAGTTCACAAATGTTAGAAAGATAAGCACTAGTCGTGACGTAACGGTCAGCGGTCTTTGAACAGAATATATCTCTAATTAGGAACACACTGTATCAATATTCTTATACAACGACTTAAAATATTAATACCCGTGTCCAAACATTTTTCCAAAAAAAAAAAATGTATTCGGTTTACTAAATTTATTCAAAGTTACAAACTCGCACTGTATTTACACTATAATAGAAATTTTATTGTTATATAATTTTTCTTTTATTAATATAAAATAAGTAATTAAAAGCGAATTATTGTGGCATATCGGGCAAGTGTGTAATTGTTTTTTATACTGGAATACACAGGGATCCAAGTACAATCAATACCCTGGGGCGGGTAGACCACGATGGCCGTTTTGTCCTCGTTAGGACTTTACGGGCAGCCATAACCGGAAGCAATCCCAACAGCAGCGGTAAGATGTATTAAAATACTTTTACAAAAGTAAAGCGGCCACCAATATGCCGTAGCGCCATCCGCGCCGATGGCCGCTCTACTTTTGTAAAAGGCTTTTAATACATCTTACCGCTGTTATTGGAATAGCTTGGGTTATGGTTGCTCGTAGAATCCTAACAAGGATAAAACGGCCGTCGTGGTCTACTCGCCCCAGGGTATTCATTGTGCTTGGATCCCTGTGTATTCCAATATAAAAAACAGGTACACACTTGTCCGAAATGCCACAATTATTGGCTTTTAATAATTTTCGCGGACACTATATTTTATCTTATAAAATTTATATACAGGGTGTCCCAAAAGTAATGGGACACAGAGCAACAACAGACTCCTTAAGGCGACATAATGCGATTTATTTAAACTTGCCTTATCCCAAAATTGATAACAACCAAGATACAGGGTGTCAAAGTTTTAATTTTGTTTTCTTTTTTTGCGGTTATTTCTTAACGAAACGACATAGCAGCACAAAACTAAGGATTTTGGGGTATTTTGAGGTGAGGAATTCAAAATTATTCAGAGTTTTGGTGTAACCACTAGAGGGCGCTGCATACGGCATGGCCCACTCCTTTTAGCTGGCATAACTTTGTTTAGGCTTCTTATATCGATCTGACTATTAAAAAATTAAATTACTTACTACTTTCACATTTAAAATGTATAACTTATTGAAGTCGCTAGGAGCAACTATTTTCGAGATAATCGCATTTGATATGTCCAATGCAACTAAGTACGTGGTCCAGAAGCAACGGAAAATCGAGCAACGGTGAATTTCTGACTTAAAATTATTGTAAATCAGCTACATTTGCTAAGTGTCAAAGTTAATGTAGATACTTAAGGTTGACTATTTTTTTCTAATAAAAACGCTTTTTCGTATACGGAATTACTAATTTTATTCTTATCAAAAATTTTATTTAATACTTTGTTTAATAACATTTAAAAGTAACAAAATAGTTGGAAATAAAAATGGTAACGTCGCGATAGCAATTGTTTAAAATGGCCACCATTGACCTCAATACATTTCGCTATACGTTTTACAAAAGACTGTCGGACTTTAAACATGAAATCTTCATCATTTCTGAGCAGATTAAGAGAATTTATAATTTTTTGATTTAACTCATTATAACTCGTTATAAACATTGGTTTTCAAATAACCCTAAATGCAGAAGTTCATTGGATTGAAATCTGGACTTCGCGCCGGCCAAAGCAACGGGCCATCACGGCCTATACATACAACGTTCAGGGAACTGTTCATTTAGATAATTTCGCACATTTCCGCATTGGAAAATAAATTATGTCGAGGCATTACTAAAAAATTTATAATATCTACGTATTGTACGTAGAAAATTAATAACTTTGAAGATGATACTTTATGTAACAAGTTGTTGCCTTAGAAACGTCGTTGTTTTTAATCAAGGCCAGCTGTTATAAATAATACTAATACGAACACACAATTATTTTAAATATTTTAGCATTCTTGCATTAAAAATATCGAATGCGATTATCTCGAACATGGTTGCTCCTAGCGACTTCAATAAGTTATACGTTTTTGATGTAAAAGAAGTAAAGTAACTTATTTTTTTAATAGTCGGATCGATATAAGAAGCCTAAACAAAGTTATGCCAGCTAAAATAAGTGGGCCATACCATAGGCAGCTCCCTCTACTGGTTACACAAAAACTCTGAATAATTTTGAATTCCTCACCTCAAAAAACCCCCAAAATCCTTAGTTTTGTGCTGCTATGTCGTTTCGTTAAGAAATAATCGCAAAAAAACGAAAACAAAATTAAAACCTTGACACCTTGTATCTTGGTTGTTATGAATTTTGGGATGAGGCAAGTTTAAATAAATTGCATTATTTCGCCTTAAGGAGTCTGCTGTTGCTCTGTGTTCCATTACTTTTGGGACACCCTGTATAAGTAATAAAAACACGTGACACCAGACTAGAGGACTACGTCACAACGAATCCGAGCAATCGACGGCGACGATGGAGTTTTATCCGACTCGTTCCAACTTGAAAGGTGTCTCAAGTCTTGTTTCCTGTTTTGAAGCTGTTTTTTCCATTTCAGTTATCGAAACAAAGACAATATTGTAATCGGCCGTACGACTGGCAAACAAAAATGTTGCACGAGTAACAGATGACGTACATATTATTATCTCATCTATTTTATCAAACGTTCTGCTTTTACTGCGTCTTTTAATTGTTTCTATACTGGGTGTACGGAAAATGGAGGTCAATCCATTAACCACATATTCCTTGAGCAAAAATAATATGACTTTTATATTGCCATCAAAAATAATATGACTTTTATAATACGATTTTTTATCTTTCACCCTAATGTTCGATATTATACAACAAAGTCAAAGTCAAAGATTAAAATTAAAAACTGATTTTTTAAAATAATTCGAGTATTTAATAATACACTACTCCAAGAATTTAATGCACCACCAAAAAATAACCAAAAGTTTAAAGTAAATTTTTGTCTAAACTGCTTGTCCGATTTGAATAAATTTTTTTTGAATGACAGGTTGACACTTCCAGGGAGTTAGTGTACTACTGTATTTGCATACTAACTTATTTTTGTATAAATACGGGGTGTTGCAATGATAACCTGATTTTGTCATAAAATTTGTAACACCCTGTGGAGTTCAACAGTAACAATATCAACTTAAAATTAAAATCAAACTGTAGCTTTATCTTTTTGTAACATTTTGTTTTTTGATTTAGGTACTCTATTATCTTGGTCACAACAAGAGAAAATCAATTTTATATCATAACATGTTTTTTATTAAAATTTATAATAATAAAAGTGAGTAGCAGGCTATGAAAAACAATAAGTTACAGTAAATTGTCATTAGCTAAATACAGGTGTCAAAAAGCATTTCATAGAAGTGTATTTTTAGTGTCAGTCCTTACGTTTTTTTTTGCAAAAACCTTTATTTTAATTAATATGCAGCGTGAAACACGAAATCTTACTCGTGAAGAATGTGCTTAAGCATTAATATTGTTCGAGGAAGGCTGGAATTACCGAAGAATTGGTAGACGATTTAATGTATATCATACAACCGTTTCACGAGTTATACAAAGATATAGGGAGACTGGAAGTCATGGTCGCAGACCGGGACAAGGAAGGAATCGAATAACAACCCCAATTGAGGACCGTTTTTTAGGAATATCGGCATTAAGACAACGTTTTATAACAGCCCCTGACCCTTTAAACCCGGCTTCGAGATGCTACTAGTTTACAAATTTGTGGTGAAACAGTTCGTCAGCGACTACGAGAACACAATTTTGAGACCTAGAATTGCTGCTCGGGGGCCAGCTATAACTAGAGATCATCGAAGAGCGAGGCTGAATTTTGCCAGGGAACATCGTAACTGGTTAGAAGCGGAATGGCAACAGGTATTATTTACGGATGAGTCGAGATTTTGTTTGTACAATAATGACAGGCGTATACCTGTATATCGACGCACTAACGAACGATATGCTCAGTTTAATTTCTCAAATACCACATTATTTGGAGGAGGATCTGTGATGGTCTGGGGAGGTATTTCTTTGACTGGTCGCACAGAACTTGTGGTCATAAATAATGAAAGCCTTACAGCTGAAAGGTACATATTGGAGATTTTAGACCAACATGTAATGCCATTTGCGCCATATATAGGGTAAGGATTTTTGTTGATGCAAGATAATGCCAGGCCTCATGTTGCTGGAGTTGTGAGGAATTATCTAGAGGAAGTTGGCATCGATATCATGGCATGGCCAGCTCGAAGCCCTGATTTAAATCCCATAGAGAATATCTGGGACACTCTTGGGAGGAGGTTACTAGAGGAACGGAACTTGAACACCTTGGAAGACGTGGGGAGGCGACTGATTGAAATATGGGAAGAAATTGACCAAAATGATATACGGTCGCTTATTTTAAGTCTGGGCCCTTGGTGTCAAGCAGTTATTTCTGCCAGAGGCGGAAATACTTGCTACTGACTTTTTTTTACGTTTTGTTTTACTTTAAACTTTTGGTTATTTTTTGGTGGTCCGTTAAATTCTTGGAGTAGATATTGATTTCAAATTTGGTACATTGCTTCAACATAAAGAGTTACATCTTTTGAGAAAAACAAAACAAAAACAATTGTGAAATATTCAAAATAGGGGCGGGGGGGAGGGCAGTACCCGCTGACCTTCCGTATTTTTTAGTACGTGCGCCAGTAACTTCCGAACTATATATTTTCAGATAAGCTTTTGGTATTGATTTTTTTGTCTCCTATAAAATTTCGATAAAATAATGGGTTTTGGAGGTAATTTGAAAAGTATGGGTCCTTAAAACTAATGCCAACGGTAATCCATTAATTTTCAAATGTCAAACCAAGTCAGCCGCTGTGGCTTTACTATGGATACAATATTTTATTAAGTAAAACGTTGCAATAGGTGATAATATCGAAAGCAAAGGACTAGCCAAAAATAATGTAAGGACAGTGGCGTACAGATAACAACCTAGAGAAGATACTAAACCAGTTAAATGAAATAATTTTATTGCCCTACTAAAAACTTACTATTGCTAATCTCTTCTATCTATCTATAGTAAAACGCCATTGTTATCACTTGTTCTTAAAGCAATTATCTTCAACTACTTATTAAATAAATTTGAAACATGATAACAAAATAATAAATATTTAAAACATGTTATTTTCATAAAATTATAAATACGTTTGTACAGAAAACAAACAAAATAAAAAAAATAATCTAAAGAAATTGCTCGATATCACCTCCATTTTTTTAATACACATGCGAGCTCTCTTTATTAAAGCAAATAATCTTAACCTTTGAAAAATATGTGGTTTCATTCTGAACTTGTCTCTAGCTTAAAGGATTATTTCTATTAAATGATTCTCGCTTAAAATCTGAATCGTATACCAAAATTCTTTCATACACCCTCGGACTGAATAGCCCAGGGGAGTAATGTCTGAAGAACGGGGTGGCCATTTAACAGAAGCAAAGTTTTATTTAATTATATCTTGTATCCATGGTAATGCCACAACGGCTGACTTGGTTTATCTTTGGAAAATTAGGAGAGTGCTGTTGGAATCAATTAAGGACCTATACTTTTCAAATTATCTCCAAAACACATCATTTTATCGAAATTTTATAAAAGACAAAAAATATTCAAAACCAAATGATTACCTGAAAAAATATAGTTCGGGGTCAACGGGTACTGGATCCCTCCTATTTTAAATATTTGACAATAATTGTTTTTCTCAAAAGATGAGAACTCTTTACGTTGAACCAATATTATACCAAATTCGAAATTAATATCTTATTAAATAGGTACTCGAATTATTCAAAAAAAGCAGTTTTTAATTTGAAATTTTGAATATCGAACATGAGGGTCAAAAATGAAAAATAGCATTATAAAAGTCATAATATTTTTGCTTAAGGAATGTATGGTTAATGGATTGGCCTTCTTTTTACGAACACTCTGTAGGAAAGGTTTGTGACACTTCAGGAATATTTTTATTATTGAAATATATTTTTAATAATATGTTATAATTCGGGATGATAGTACTAAATATGTTAAATTTAATTATAGGGAAAAACCCATCAACAAAAAAAATAACTAAAAATATTTCTTAATAAATGTCGGTTTTATGATTAGGGGAGACTGCGGCTAGTAGTCACAATTTTCATATAAATATTTTTATTATAATTTGAGGAGAATTTTGGATAACCATTATTACGTTTAACATTTTGGGAAAGCTATATAAAACTCGCCCGCGTGTGAATATACTTTTTTACCTAACTTTAAATTATTGAAAATGCAATGATAAGTGTGACAACTTACCCCGTCACGATGTTTGCTCGCTACATAAGCGATCTATCACGAAAGTTACGTACACTCCCATCAGTATTTGAATTAACAGGATTATTTTAAACCGCGTTTGACAACTGCCGGTGTCGGAGTTGCCAAGTTGTGAACGTTGTGACAACCAACCCATGTGACTACCAGCCCCGGTCTCCCCTACATATCTAACAATTATTATTTAAAAATAAATGTAGGTATATTTAACATTGTTCGCAATTCAACATGTTCTAAAATTAGCAGAATTTATTATGAAACTAAATTGCATTTTTAGGTTAAACTTCAGTTATAATGGAATGACTATACCTCCTTGGATAGCCATAAGTGGATTAACATCTTTGCAGTATTTATATATGCAGGTAAAGTAAAAATAGTGTACTGTGTGCAATTAATAACTTATTTAATTTTAAATCTTCTTTTAATTCTAAATCTCAGGTTTTACATAACATGTATGCTTGTGTAAACATATCACTTAAACTTTACAACTTTTAGGGAAACAACTTAACAAAATTAAAACGAAACGCTTTCGGGAAAATGCCAGTTCTGTTCGAGCTGGATCTCTCATACAACAACATCAACAACGTAAGTTCAAGGGCCTTCGAGGGCCTGCTCCAGCTCATCCATCTCAAAATGAACAACAATAACATTACTGTTATACCGAACGGAGCGTTCCAGGGTAAGTGCATCCACTCATCCCTTTGTAAAGGGCGAAGGGATATTAACTCGGACATGCAAGATCTATAGAAAGTTAATATTTGCCAAGTGTGTAAAGGGAGATTTAAATCATCCATGGATTTACTTAAAGGGCGATATTCTGGTGCAGAAAGAAATTAAAGTTTGTTGTGCAACAAAGTTTCTGGTCAATTTATGTTGCTAAACTAATTATAATAAGATCAAAAATCATATTGATAAACAGATAAAAGTGCCTAATAAAAATAAACGTTAGAGCTTTTTTCCTCTTGTGGTGCAAATGATTGCCGCCCCGCTTATTTGGGCTTTTCACATTTTTTTACTGTTATGGGTATTTGATTCGTCTTCATTATGCATTTTTTGGCGCCATTCGTAATTGTTTTAGCAACACAATGGCAAAAAACAAAATGTCAAATATTTTTAATATTTAAATGAAAACGAAACTACGAGCATTGGATATTAAACTATAAGAAGGCCATATAAGCAGATTTCCTAAATCTGCTACGTTAAATTCATAGATGGATGGCACCAACAATAAAGGGTATTGATGCAGCCACTAACGACAAGCCTTTTCACTGCTAAATTAAAACATTGTTGCCGCCTGTCTGTTTGACTTGCTGCATGATCCTCTCCCCACTACCATAACTATACCGTCACGCGCATCGCGGTGCCTGATTGCCTTGCACTGGCATAATATAATAATATCGTCGGCTTAGTGCAAAAATTCATTAAGTCAAAATTGACAGTTTTGAGTAAAACCCAGTTTTAAAAAAATAAATAAAACCTATTTTAGTTATACTTGCTGTCACTTTTTATTTACTTTTACTTAACACCTAATGCAACGGTAAAATCATTATGAAAATCGGTCCAATTACCCCGGAGTAATCAGCGTACATATTATTATCAAAAACAGCTGGAATTGAGAACCTCCTATTTTATTGTGTGGTAAAAATGCTTAAATCCTTAAAAATTCCAATAAAATACGATATGCGGCAACACCACGACATCACATCAGTGAATTTGAGACATCTGTTGCCGAGGCGCTGCATTTATAACTATAGATTTACGATCAACTCCTCCACAATGGCGGCCAAACCGTCTCCAATACAGTCTAAAACAGGGTTGTCAAGTTTTCTCGAAGATCCGCTATTCTTATAGTTTAATATTTAATGCTACGAGTAAGTAACATTTTTTCCATCTCTATTACAACTTACATATTACAGCTCACATTATCTGCAATATGCGATGCAATTTGTTTTGAGGGAATCTCGTCGACAACAGTCCGGTAAATTAGTCCCAATAAACCTTGCATTTTTATTAGAAATAACGAGTTGACCAATTGTGTTTTTTTAGAGATTAGCAGTATCGCATTGTTTATTTTGTAACTAAAGTGTGTGGCCCACAAAAAAAATGGAATCATGTAAACTTGTGGTTCCAATAACAGTTAGGCTCCTTTTATACTGGGTTTCTGAATCTCGGATTCCGGAATCTCGGCAAAGCGTTTAGACGGGCGTCTTCTCGGAAACAAAATCGCGATTCTAAATTTCGGAATCGCACTCATTTCAGCCGCCCGGCTACGGGATTCGAATCGGCGACAGGTGTAGCCAGTGTTGCTAACTCGTGGGAAATTTCCCGATTCGTGGGAAATTATAAGGTCCAAAGGGAAAAGGGAAATTTTTACTTAAAGTTCAATATTCGTGGGATATTCCATATAGCCTGCTAAACAGGAATTTGATTAATTAATACAATTAATGTTGAGATAATAACCACAATATCGTACTGGCTGGGCGATCTTCTGTTAACAACACAGAACCTAATCGTGAGTATTGCGATTTCCATTGGTAGATGTAGTGCCCACTGAGTGTATTCGCACATCAGATCTGCAAATATGGCGGACTTGTAGACGCAAAATAACTTTGACATTCCAAAAACTATTTTCAAATCCGCCATTTTTACCGCAGTTCAGACTTTTTACTCTTCCAACCTTCTCTGGTTTATCGAGATCGACTGCCAAATATGTGAAATATTCCCAAATTAAACTTAAATCTCAACGTTCCCTTGTTTTTTATATAATATAAAAACGGAAACAAATTATAAATAACCACCATCCATCAAATCCACAAAATATAGGGTTAGTTTTTAACAAATTTTATACGTTCTACAATCTGCAAGTTCGTAGAACCTGCCAACCTTCGGCAAATTTGCAGACGAAAAGTATGATAAACATTTTCTGGAATTCCAATTTTGTCATTTGCATCTGCAAACTGCTACTTGCAGCTGCAGACGTCCAATGCAGAGCTGTAATCTCACCCTAAAGGATATTTTGCTATCGTGCTACCATTTAAAGTTGGCATTACTTTAGGAATTTGCATTTGGGGATTTACCCTATTACTAGAGGTGACATTTTCTTTTATAATTTACTCTAATATTTAATATTTGGATACGTTTGACCATTCGTGGGATTTTTATTTAAGAAAGGGAAATTTTCATCCTTCTCATGGGACATTTGATTTTTAAAGGTTGGCAACACTGGGTGTAGCATTGGTTTATATGTAAGCATTTTCACTGCGATTCTCGTTCAGTAGCCTCTTGCCAGCTCCGTATTAAGGGTCGTTTCTGTTAGGTTTACGCATAAATAATTCAATATGAATGTTTTAAATAGTATATTAACGTACACGTTTTATAAAGCATCATTTTATAGCACGCGTCCATGTTAAAAAACGAGCCGGTTGCGGCGAGTTTTATAACGGGACAAGTGTTTAAAACTGCTTTATATAACACGTACGTTATACTATTTTTTCTAATTTGTAGTTTTTTCAATAAAAAACACATATTTAAACAGAAAATAAATCCTTCAAATTTTATAAATTTTTATGTCTAAATTTTATGTTGGTAATACTATTTTTTATCATAGTAGCCTCTGGACAACAAAAATTATTTTGCGAACTGTCATTTTTTGATTTATTGACCCATTTTCACCACGAGATTCTAAAGTTATTTTAGCGATATGAGATTTGAAATTGGACGGAATACGTTGTGTGATCCTTGTACATTCGGTATATATACAGAGCATTCGGAAATTCGGGCGATTTTGCTACTTTTTTTCGAATTTCAAAAGACGGAATTTTACGTCACGGCATTACAATTTAGTATAGGGAAGATGGAAAATTCAAATAAAGTTGAAACCGACATTGGAAGGTTAGTAGATTGAATTTTGGATATGATTTGGCAGAAAATGATAGCTTGAAGCATCTACAAAAGATTTATTTATAGATTTATGCAACCAACATACATGACTGTTATCCACACAGAATAAGAAAGTAGTTTATCAAGCTATTTTTCCTCTGCAAAAAAAATGGGTTTTCTCGTAAATCACAAAGGCCGCGCAAGTCAATGAAATAAAACATTTAAATGTTACCAACATCAAATAAAGAAAAAACGCGTATCGAAATAGCCTAATTACGATACGCAAATGCGTATCGTAATAGACTTGTTACGATACCAAATTAAAAAAAACTCTTTTCGATACTGACAAGTTCATATCGTCAATACAGGCACGTCCAAGCTTATGGGATACTTCGGCAGAAGAGTATTCGGGTAAAACAATAAAACAGGAACACTGGGTGGAAGCGGCTTAAGAAATTTTGTCTTTTAAGATATTGTGTAGCTCGTCAAAAGACCGAATTGACATTCTGAAACAGACGAAACAGTTACAAAATTTCTCATAGTGTTCTCTTAAATTTTTATACAGTAAAACGTATCCTGTTCCTGTATTACGTTCGCTGATTATTGGATGAACCCACATTTTACGTTTCCTCTTACGTTTTTTCTTACACACGATCTAATAATAATATAGCAACAGTGCTTCTTCTACTGCATTCATTTTAACACTGAACAGAAGCGTGAGGCCCTGGAATTAATCGCCTCCCCACAAAATTGCCGAAACCGCGCAAGATTAGAAAGTATGCATTCCGAATCTCGTTAGAATTCACGTGAGATTCTGAATCCCAGATACTGAATCTCGCATTCAGAATCCCAGTATAAAAGGAGCCTTAAGCCTAGTAACGCGGTAGCTATTTCTTTTTTGATTAATTTATTACTTTTCCGTTTTAAATTAAAAAAGTTTGGATTTCTAAAGTAATAAAAACATAAAAAGAAATACGACCAAAATTGATAAAAGATATTTTCTTTGCATTTATTAACAAACCCGAACAAACCCAAATATTAATCGGAAAAGAGGAAAGTTAAAATGCGACTAAGGAGAAAATTTTAATTTATTAAAAATTCACCCATCTACTTCTTAATTTTAGTTGATGTGTATAAGAAAAATTTTAAGAAATTAAGTTTTTCTGACCTTTCGAGCTTGTCCAGACCCGCGCCCCTGCCGATCCACTTGCTCCGCGCCTTGCCCCGTCTTTTACCCAACGCCTGTTCCTCCTGCCCCTTGCCTCTCTCCTTGCCCTCACCCCTTTCCCAGCCTCTTGCCCCCGCCTCTTCCCACTAAATACGTTACTGAGGTAACTGCTACCCAAAGCATGGCTTTTTGGTTTATTTTTGAATAAATCTGCCAAATAAACGAAATATTGATCAAAAAATTAAATGTTGAAAGCGTCACTAGTCAGTCCAGTCCTAGCCTCTTAATAGTATATTAAAGTACACGTTTCATAAAAAGCGGTTTTAGCGCACGCGTCTATTTTAAAAAATTGTGTGTGCTTAAGACCACACGACAGAAGTGAAAACTTCAACAAGGTTAATTCAGTGCCCACAGTGCTAAACGCGCCTAAAGAAATTTACACTTTACCTTACTTCACCCTACGTAAATATTTAATTTAAAAAATGCCAGAACATACCTGAGACGCAACAAGTGTCGCACACTGTTTCCACGTCGACTGATGCGGCAGCGGAGTCGAATTCGAGCGTAACACAGCCGAACCTGACGCCTGACGGCTCAGTTTAATTCAGTGCCCACAAAAAGTGCTAAACGCGCCTAAAGAAGTTTTCACTTCAAAAACGAGCCACAGAGTGGCAAGTTTTTTTATTGACACGTGCGCTAAAATGCCTTAGGAAACATGTGCTTTATACATTTTTTTCTATTTCACCTTTTATAATCAAGAAAAATACATTTTAAAAAGAAAATAAATCCTTCAAATTTTGTAAGTTTTTATGTCTAAATTTTATGTTGGTAATACTACTTTTTATCATAGTAGCCTCTGGACAACAAAAATTATTTTGCAAACTGTCATTTTTTGATTTATTGACCCATTTTTACCACGAGATTCTAAAGTTATTTTAGCGATATGAGATTTGAAATTGGACGGAATACGTTGTGTGATCCTTGTACATTCGGTACATATACAGAGCGTTCGGAAATTTGGGAGATTTTTCTACTTTCTTTCGAATTTCAAAAGACGTGATTTTACGTCACGGCATTGCAATTTAGTATAGGGAAGATGGAAAATTCAAATAAAATTGAAGTTAAAATCGACATTGGAAGGTTAGTAGATTGAATTTTGGATAGGATTTGGCAGAAAATGATAGCTTAAAGCATCTACAAAAGATTGATTTATATATTTATGCAACCAACATACATGACTGTTATCCACACAGAATAAAAAAGTAAGTTATCAAGCTATTTTTCCTCTGCGAAAAATGGGTTTTCTCGTAAATCACAAAGGCCGCGCAAGTCAATGAAATAAAACATTTAAATGTTACCAACATCAAATAAAGAAAAAACGCGTATCGAAATAGCTTCATTACGATACGCAAATGCGTATCGTACTGAGCTTATTATGAACGTGAAATAGAAAAAATATATTTTTTTGTTTTCAGGTTTAGTATCTTTAACGAATATGGATTTGTCGAATAACATACTAATAAAACTGGACAATAAAACCATTGGAGTGTTTGAGGATTGCCTATCTCTGGAAAAGGTAAAATTTATACGCCTAAAAGCAGTTGGTTTCAATTAACATGTCGGCTTTCATTTTAAAACCCCGAACCCATATATTTTTTGTTTTTCCTTTCATTCAATTTATAAGAAGCATATTTTCTTCTATCGTTCATTTAATAAAGCTGTAAAAGTCCTGTTACTACCTATTTCGCCTTTTTGCTTCAACCTCGGATTTACCAAAATAGCTTTTATAAGACAAAAACGGGTTTTCGCAATCTTTATGGAACTTTGTTAAACCATACGAGGTTAGGGAAATGCGATAAAAAAATAAATGAATATTTTTTCAGAAATATAGAACGTGTTTCTGCTTCGCTAGAGGGTTTAAGTAGGTAATATCAAATTATGATTTTAATAATAAGGGGGTCCCAAAATCCAGTTTTTCTCTTACAGCTTGCGGTGACAGTAATACGCAAGGCTCGTAAGCAGTGGCGTAACTAGAGTCTGGGAGCGGAGGGGATGAACGTATTTATGAGCGCCATACTTCTGACTAGGGCTGGGCAAAAATTCGATATATCGATATTTTTATCGATATATCGATATATCAATAAACGATATTTAAAAAATAAAATATCGATTTATCGGTATTATCGATGTTATCGATATTTATCAATATTATCGATATTATCAATATTTATCGATGTTATCGGTATTATCGATATTTATGTATACGCGACTTACATAAAACTTTTGACAATACAGTTTTGATAATAATGCTTTATTTCAGATACATTAGCGCCATATCAAATGTGTGTTTTTCTACAAAATCAAAATTGGGCTATTAAAATTTGGTCGCATGTGATGCAAAGTTTATTTGTTCTTGACCCTGTGTAAGGTAACTTCATAAAATAAGTATTTTTGAAAACATAGTTTGTGTCTGAAAGTAATACACCTTATTATTAAGACAAAAAAGAACACAGTGTATTCAGTAAAGTGTTTTTTAAGTGGAAAATAAAGTTTATCTATTTTCAACGATTTAATTTAAAACCCCTATAAGTATTATAATTTATTATTAAGCTATGCCATAATAACGTTTTTGAAGAAAAACACACATTTATTATGGCGCTACTTTAAAGAAAATGTGCCTGAAATAAAGCCTTGTCAAAACTGAGAAGTTTTATGTAGATTGCGTCGAGTCTTATTTTGCAAAAGTGGTGCAATTTACAAAATATAGGTAAAAAAATTAAATTATCTTATGCAGCTGAAATTTGGCATGTGGGCTAGAAACTACATTTAGAAAAACTCATTCTAATAACTTTTTCGATTTTTTCAGAAATAACCCCACTTTTGATTTATTTTTTGAAAAAAATTGAAGTTTGAAATAATAAAATGCGAATCACGTGACTACTATTTTTTTGCTTAATTTTCATCTCGATCGAAGCAGAACTTGATGCCAAAGTTAAATTTTAAATAAAGCTATTAATAAAAAAAAATCCCACATGATGCGGACTTTACTGGTGATACTGTATTTTCTATAATATATTTTTATATTATCGATAATATATTATCGATATATCGAATATTTAAAAAATAGAATATCGATATTATCGATATTTATCGATATTATCGATATTTATCGATATTATCGATATTCATATTATCGATATTCGATATTGAAATTTCAATATCGCCCAGCCCTACTTCTGACCGCTGGAAGCCGCAACAGCCTTTAACATTTTTATTTATTTATCGTTTCTATAAGCACGCACTAATTTTTTTAACAGGCATTATAAAAATTAAAAATCTTCTAGACGAACTTACAAACTCGTTGTCGGTTAAATTAATGTATAGGCTCATATGTGGCGCCCTCTACAAAATGCGAAAAAACGGTGGGTAAATTTGTATTCCTCGTCCCGAAAAAGCTCTATATACGAGATTTCGTTAAAATATTATGAGCGTGGCAAAAGGTATTGCAAAAAAAAACTGCAAATAAAGTTAACTTTAACACCCTGCAACTCCGGTAAAAATCAATTTTTGAAAAAATGTTATAGGAAGAGATAGCATTTATTTTCGGTCTAGAATTATTCCCTAAATTTTTTGCTCATCATTTCCGGACACCCCGTATAGTACCAACGTTATACTATCGAAAACTTAAAAGGAATATTTCCCTCATATGTTAAAGTTCCCATAAGAGAAATGCAATTTTCGTAAAATTACAGCGAAAACAGCACTGCCAGAAATCGAAAATTGCATCGCAAGTTTATATTGTTGACGAAACGTCAAAGCGGGATTTTATTGTTAACAAACGTCAAAAAATGTAATATTCTGACAATTAACGTCATCTTATTGAGTGACAGCAGACAAAAAGTCAATGTCAACGAATGTTTTCCTTTCATTTTGTCAAGAATTGTTAATAACTATCTCTTTGCATTCTGTTAAATAAAATATTTAAATTTACTTGATTCGAGTTCTTAATTAATTTGGGAAATATTCAAATAAATTACACTCGTGCATAAAAATAACCAGATAATTTTTTTATTCAATGTGTTTTTTTTACAAATTGCAATCGTTTGTTTTCATATTTTACGAAAATGCCCTTCTCCTGCGGAGTCGCGCTTTTTCGCGAAAATATGAAAATAAACTCTTGCAATTATAAAAAAACACATTTCATTCAAAAATTATCGGTAATTTTGATGCACTTGTGCACTTACCCCCGAAAATAAAAATAAATATTCCACATACCTACTCGACTGTTGCCTACTGGCACTTGTTGATTAACAAATTGTGTTCATCCACACAGACCGTGGATAACAACTACTAAATAAGTTCATTAAATAGAAAATATATTGCGTAAACAGGCACCAATCATGTCTTTGATTGTGTCCGAAACAGCTTTCTTTTAAATTTTAAAACAATTAGGATAACGATGGCCGATGGCCCTAGTCAGTCAAAGTCAAGTCATCAAACAAAAAATACCGAAATTGTCCCAAGGTGACTTAGGTTATAAACGCGGCGTTCTAATTGATTTTTTTAAAATTTTTGCACGAACTTCTTTTCCACCCTGTATAAGAGCTGGTTACGTCATCGCGCTGGTTACGTCATAGGCGTACCACACCATTAAGGTGAAATTCTCAACGTCATTCAATCTATTGCCAACCTATAACCTATTTCGCCTCGTTTTTTTAGTTTATTATTTTATTAACTAACATTTAAGGTGTAATTCTCAACGTCATTCCATCTATTGCCAATCTACAACCTATTTCTCGTTGCTTTTTTTAGTTTATTATTTGATTAACTAACATTAAAAAAAATTAATATCGTCGGCACAATATTTAGGTAATATCTGACATATTACAAAAATATCAATTTATTTCATTGCTAATTTTGGGAGAATTGTGTAGTGAAAGAAGAATGACATAATAATGTTAAAAAAAATCTTACCCGATATTTTTCGCTATACAATTCTCCTAAAATATTTAATGAAATTCCTTGATATTTATTTAATATGTCAATTATTATAACCTATAAAATATGAAGACGATAATGATTGTATCTAAATTTTGTGTTAAAGCTAGAAAAATTAAATAAATATACGCGAAATAGGTTGGCAAGCATGTTGATAGCCCCACCTTAAATAAAATCAATATCGTCGGCGCATCATTAAGGTCATATTATCTGACATTTTACAAAAATATGAATTTATTTCATTGCTAATTTTGAGAAGAATTGAAGAAACGATGACATAATAATGTTTAAAAAACTCTTACCCGATATTTTTCGCGCTACAATTATTCTCCTAAAATAATGTATGAAAGTCCTTAATATTTATTTAATATAATGGGTTTTCCAATAAGAACGATATGATTTTGAAACGATATGGTAACCATGGTAATAAAGTTATACCTGTCACCAGTTGTCAGTTATTGTCAGTAAACTATAACAAGTTATTATGGCTAAATACGCGCTTCAAGAACGTTTGGTTATTATCCAAAAATTTTACGAAAATGGACGATCTTTTGTGAACACTTATCGCGCACTTCGCGAAAACTTTGGTGTAAATAATCATCCGCCTTTGCTGGCCATTCGTTGAGAAATTTGAAAATAATTTTACTCTTCACGATGTAAAAACACCAAGAAGACATCGAAACGCAAGAACTGTTGAGAATATTGCTGCTGTAAGAGCTAGTGTTGCAGTGGATCCAAATTTATCAATTCCTCGTCGTGCTCAAGAGTTAAGGATTAAAAAAACGACGACTTGGCGTATTTTGAAAAAAGACATGAATTTACACCCGTATGAGATTGTTTTGACCCAAGAACTTAAGCCACTGGACCATCGTCGGCGCAGAGAATTTTCTGCTTTGGAGTTTAGAACAACTTGAAAGGGATCCTAATTTTGCCAAAAAAATTATCTTTTTAGATGAAGCTCTTTTTTGGTTAAGTGCATACGTTAACAAGCAAAATTGCCATTTTTGGTGTGAAAACAATCCACAATAGATTCATGAGAAGCCTTTGTATCCGCTAAAGGTAGCTGTATGGTGTGGTTTATGGTATGGTGGCATCATCGGACCATTTTTTTTTCCAAAATGAGGCAGGAGATGCAGTTACAGTGAATGGTGAATGATATCGACAGATGTTAAGAAATTTTTTGTGGCCAAATTTAGATGCACTCGATTTGGAGGATATGTGGTTCCAGCAAGACGGTGCTACATGTCACACTGCTCATGAAACTATCGATATACTGCAAGAAAAGTTTGACGAAAGGATAATTTCAAGGAATGCTACTGTTCAGTGGCCTCTAAGAAGACCACAAACACTTGATGCATTAAGGTTGCACATTGAACCCTGCATTCGTCAGATCACGCCCGATTTATTGCATAAGGTCATCGAAAATTGGGTTTGTCGAATTCGCTCGTGTACACGAAGTCGCGGAGGACATTTCAACGATGTGTTATTCAAAACATAAATGTTATCTACTATACTTTAAGATAATATAAAACGTTTTGTTGTATCTGAAATTATTTTAATTTTATTTCATTTTGAAATCATATCGTTCTTATTGGAAAACCCTTTATTAATTATTACCCATAGAATATGTAGTCGATATCAATTTTGTTTAAATTTTGTGTAAAAGCTAAAAAATAACAAATCTATGTAAACATGGCTTGGCAAACATGTTGAGACTCCTGCCTTAATCAAGCAATAATCTTTTAACCTTCTTCAGTCGCCTTAAAATTGGTGATTTTGTTATCGATCTTTGCGATCAATAACTTATATTAAAAATAAAAATAAATGTTTAAAAAATTTATGAAACTTACTTGGAACATTAATTTGCAATGTAGTCTATGTGAGACTTTCAAAACTATATTTTTTAAATGTTCATAATTTCTTTTTTAATTTTAGCTCGACCTCAGCCACAATAGACTTACCTTTATTACAAGAAAAATGTTTCCAAGCAATCCTTACATTCCCTATAAGTTAACAGAAATTGATTTGTCATACAATTCAATACCAGTAATAACCTACGACCTGACCTTTGGAACGTCGAGATTGGAAAAACTTAATATGAGCCATAATGCAATAGCCGACATAAGAAAGGGTAAAAGAATAAAACGAAAATAGAATTTTAAAACAGTAGTGCAGCGTATCAAACCTTTTTTTATTTATAAACATTATTAAAAACAACTTTTTGACGCTTGTTGTCAGTATCTTAAACGTAATTCAATGACACTAATGTTAAAAATAATTACAAGGATCTTTTGAACTTTTTTATTAATTTGAAGAAATAGCCCATGCTTAAAGTGGAGTTTAAAGTATAGGAAAGAAAGAAACAACTAAAAGTCTTCCTCCACAAAATTTATTAGAATAAAAATTCTTTAGGTGTCTCTACATGTTTCGAACGTAGAAACGTTCATCGTCAGGAGACAGAAAATTTATTTATTGCTGATAGTGTTAGCAGAAGAGAAAATGGTGTAGAACCTTAATGGAGCTTTTATGGAATTAAAAAATTGAAGTGTAGAAGTGACATAATATGAAGAAAATTGAGAAAAGTTAAAACATACTGAGTATGTGAAAAAGTCAGTAAACCAACCAAATAAACTGGCGAAGAAGAAAAACCCTTCTAAAAAGAAGGTGTCGAGGATTGTTTAAACTTTTTATAAAACGTTTTAAGTATGTCTATAAGACATTATAAGGATAAAATTAGTCACAGCATCATGAAGATATCACAATATCATACTATCCAACAAGTGTTTTGTGGGGTACTAAGGATTGTTGGATAGTATTATATTGTGATATCTTCATGATACTATGACTAATTTTATCCTTATAATGTTTTACATTAGGCATTCTTAAAAAGTTTTATAAAAAGTTTAAATAACCCTCGAATACTGCTGATGGTGTTAGCAGAAGAGAAAATGGTGTAGAATCTTAATGGAGCTTTTATGAAATTAAAAAATTGAAGTGTAGAAGTGACATAATATGAAGAAAATGGAAAAAAGTTAAAACTTTCTGAGTATGTGAAAAAAACCAACCAAATAAACTAGGGAAGAAGAAAAAAAACCTACTAAAAAGAAGGTTTCGAGGGTTGTTTAAACTTTTTATAAAACTTTTTAAGAATGCCTGATGTAAGACATTATAAGGATAAAATTAGTCATTGTATCATGAAGATATCACAATATAATACTATCCAACAATCCTCAGTACCCCACAAAACACTTGTTCGATAGTATGATATTGTGATATCTTCATGATACTAGGAGTAATTTTATCCTTATAATGTCTTATAGACATACTTAAAAGGTTTTATAAAAAGTTTAAATAATCCTCCTTTCTTTTTAGAAGAGTTTTTTCTTCTTCGCCAGTTTATTTGGTTGGTTTACACCCCCTTTACTGACTTTTTCACATACTCAGTATGTTTTAGTTTTTCTCAATTTTCTTCATATTATGTCACTTCTACACTTCAATTTTTTAATTCCATAAAAGCTCCATTAAGGTTCTACACCATTTTCTCTTTTGCTAAAACCATCAGCATTAAGTCAATCTTCTGTCGCCTGATGATGAACATTTCTACGTTCGAAACATGTAGAGACCCCGAAAGAATTTTTATTCTATTAAATTTGTTGGAGGAAGACTTTTAGTTTTTTCTTTCTTTCCCATTTAATTATTAACATTAAAATGTAAAATTAATCTGATGAAAATTCTGGATAATTTTTGTATTTGTTATAATATATACGTTATAACGAAGTCGTTCTGAATTACGTTGCCTCAGCTAAAGGGCGCTATTTAGCAGAATCAACAATTTCTTCATTTTTCTCAAAAATTTTAAATGAAGCCGATATATCTTTTTAACTTAAGCAAAAAGAAGAATAAATAAGATTACTATCTGTTAAAACCGCAAGTCAATATCCTTCTTTCAACCGGATATTTAAATGCCTTTTGGATTAAATAGAGCTGCTTGTGACGTCAAAGCGTACTACTACATAGCGCGAGAACAGGCTATTCATACTACGTGACGTCACACGGCTAACTTTAATTATTTATAAAAAATTGTGAAGTGAGATTTAAGTTGTAATGTTTTGTATATGTTATTTTTTTGGTGTGGCCGAACATATTTATGCAATGAAAAAAAATTGTGCAAGTTCCCTATTCCAACTTTTGCATAAAAATGTTTCTGCCAATTGTACTAAAGGCACGTTTTAAGTATAAAGAAATTAATAACCAAATAAATACAAACAACTCAATGAAAGACATTTTGTCAAATTACCACTTTTATTTGAAAAACTTTTTCTTTACACGACGCGTTTCGCTACATTGTAGCTTCTTCGGGTGTATGGTGCTAACTAATTTTATTTCAGTACGATAACAGAGAGATACTTAATACTTAATTACTCAATTCAGGTATACACATTACAAGCTTAATTATTTAATTATATTTTCTTAAAACTGTTTAGGTATTGTAAACTTCAATATTATTGTCAGTATAATATATCTTAATCTTATGGGAAATCCAAAGAACCCTATTTAGATTATTGACACAGATTTAGCAAAGGGGAACCATTTAGTTCTAATTGTTCGTTTAATAATGCCCCGGAATTTTCAATCGATTTATTTCTAAACTTTCCAAAAGATTAAGTTTTTGACCTTAGTTTTCAATATGTAAAATTTTAAATTTGTTATCAAAATTATGTTGTTCCTGTATAAGATGATTAGAATAAGTTAAGTCGGTTTTATGACTGAGAAAACTTCTTCTATGTTCCAAAATTCTAGTTTTAATTGATCGACCTATTTGGCCTATATTCTATATAGGCCTATATAACTTCTTCTGTGTTCCAAAATTCTAGTTTTAAATGATCGACCTGTTTGGCCTATATTCTATATAGGCCTATATAGGCCAAACAGGTCGATCATTTAAAACTAGAATTTTGGAACATATAGAAGAAGTTTTCTCAGTCATAAAACCGACTCAACTTATTCTAATCATCTTTTACAGGAACAACATAATTTTGATAACAAATTTAAAATTTTACATAATATTGAAAACAAGGGTCAAAAACTTAATCTTTTGGAAAGTTTAGAAATAAACCGATTGAAAAATGCCGGTGCATTATTAATCTAAATAGGGTTCTTTGGATTTCTTATAAGATTAAGATATATTATACCGACAATAATATTTAAGTTTACAATACCTAAACAGTTTTAAGAAAACATAATTAAATAATTAAGCTTGTAATGTGTATAACTGAATTGAGTAATTAAGTATCTAGACCATTTTGTTATTGTACTGAAATAAAATTAGTTAGCACCATACACCCGAAAAAGCTACAATGTAGCGAAACGCGTCGTGTAAAGAAAAAGTTTTTCAAATAAAAGTGGAAATTTGACAAAATAAATTGTCTTTCATTGAGTTATAATGAATTTCCATCAAGTAAAGGCCTCAACGATTCAAAAAATACAAACAAACAAATTTTAGTACCTAATTATCAAAATTTTCTTACATAATTATTTTAGTAAAACGTTGAAAGAAGTAGGGAAAGCACTACCCTTACATTGACTTACAAATTTCTAGGTTTTGCATAACCTTTTTAAAGATATTGAGCGGCTAAAGTATAACGAATAAAAATAAATCTCGCTTTTATAGGTGTAATTGGCAACCTAACAAAGCTGAAATCCTTGGATCTTTCTTACAACAAGCTATACGACCTAACGAGCGATCCGGAATTTTTCCGGTTGCCGGAAAATGTTTCCAGACTACTCTTGGCCGGTAACGAACTAAAAGAACTTCCCTGGATGCATTTGAAAAATTTGTCCAAATTGGAGTTACTGGATATTCAAGAAAATAAAATGGAAAATATGGCCCAGGAAGTGACCGAACTTATTGCTGGGGGTACGGAGGTTATTTACGAAGGTAATATTACCTAATCAATAAAAATTGAATTATTTGACTTTACATTTTATCGTTAGATTAGAAATAAACGGCATTGTACAGACTGTTTGTTTGAAGGTGGTAGACAATGTAAAATTGAAACGAAAGAATTAATTTGTTGGACCTGCATTGTTTTTATTTTGTTACTTAACATAACGTTTCGGTTAGTTAGTATCCCTAACCGTGTTCAAGTGTAAACTAAATTCTAATTCTAGGGCTACTGTCTTAAATGCTATCCACGTGCACTGAAGCTCATTAGCCCTCCATACACCAACATATAAGTTGGACCGATTTGATCCGTTCGGATTTGGCCTGCGAGCTAGGCTCGGCACGTACCAAAACTCTCGTCATTTTTGGGCAGCCGAATTTGGCTCGCCGACTTAATAACCCGATTAGATTCGCCTGAATAAATCTTCTCGTTAATGAGACAAAACTCCACGTTTTATAACAGTTTTGGCTTGGCTCGCGATCTTTTGGAATTCCTGAAAAATTTAACTCGTGGTTTTAGATCTACTCGGATTTATTTGTACTCGGTGAGTTTTAAAAATGAATACCAGCCGTAGCTTGTGCCATAGCGTATGTATTTATTGCCAATAAACAAAAATAAAAAAAACGGAGCAAGTTAATAAAAAAATGGATTTCTCGTAGAGATGAACTGAGTCATATTATGTTACTTTTCAAAGAACTTCAACAATAAGACGAGCCAAATGATTTCCGTAACAATTTAAGGATGGATAATGATACTTTCAGATATTTGTTAAGTGTGATGGAAGTACATTTGAAAATAAATTCTTTTGACAAGTTACGTGAATCGGCAGACATTATTTGTTATTTTTATTATTTTAATTTAACCTCAAACTAAGTTGGACGACTTGATACGCGTCCCAAATTAACCTAGCGAATCTACTGACGGGTTAAAACCGGCTGATTTCATCCGTAGCAGATATTACACGGTCCGATAAAGCTCGGCTCGCCACATACACGTAAAGTTTTATCGGCGTATTTGGCTCGTGCCATATCAAATTCGTTACGTTATCCGCTGGTGTATGGGGGGCTATTGACTCCGCCTACGAGCTTACCTGGAGTGTGAAGGTTAACCTTCTTATTTTGGACAAAGAAAGGCTTTCAGATATTGAGGATATTTATAGTTCGTTTCCTAAATATACGATTGTTTTGTTCATAAAAGCTGCTTCTTTGAATTTGCGTTTTCGTTAGGGCTGTTGCTTGTACAGGGTTATCCAACCAAGACTAGACAAGGCGATTTTTTGACTTTTCCTGTACTTTTATAAAAAAACTGAAATAGCCATCTTAAGTCATTTTCTCCCGCGAATTCGAATATCTTCAGCAAAAAACAATTGAACATCAAACAAAAGTACTAGGGGTCACTTTGATATTTTTTTAAATGGAACACCCTGTATATTTTTACATTTTTAAATTCCACATAAAATTATAATTATTTTTTATTAAATGCACTATTAGTCTATACTTTATAGTTTCCGAGATATTGACTCTCGAAAAGTGAAATTTTTGAACTTTGACAGCTTATAACTTTCTAACAGTACGTCTTATAGCAAAACGGCTTACATGTCCCTATCTTCAATTTTCATTATCTTCCCAAAAAAAATCAACTTCCAGTTAAACCGGAACAACTATATTTCCTGCTTTCGAGTTACATCCGGTTTAACCGGAAGTTGATTTTTTTGGGAAGATAATAAAATTTAAAGATAGGGACATGTAAGCCGTTTTGCTCTAAGACGTACTGTTAGAAAGTTATAAGCTGTCAAAGTTCAAAAATGTCACTTTTCGAGAGTCAATATCTCGGAAACTATGAAGTATAGACTAATAGTGCATTTAATAAAAAATAATTATAATTTTATGTGGAATTTAAAAATGTAAAAATATACAGGGTGTTCCATTTAAAAAAATATCAAAGTGACCCCTGGTACTTTTCTTTGATGTTCAATTGTTTTTTGCTGAAGATATTCGAATTCGCGGAAGAAAATGACCTAAGATGGCTATTTCCGTTTTTTTATAAAAGTATAGGAAAAGTCAAAAAATCGCCTTGTCTAGTCTTGGTTGGATAACCCTATACAAAACCGTGGCTTCTGACCACTGCATGTAAAGTTTGTACGTTCACACGTTTTCTGCTATACCAGATCTCGAAGTTTCACTTCTTTGGGTTTGTTCAGTATCCTGAACCTTTTGTAACTAACATTTAAAACTTTAAAATCGCGAAGAAAAAACTATTACAGAAACGTTAAGGAGATTTCTGAAAAGATGAGAAGGATAACCACAAACTGTAACATCAAAACAGCCTTTCAATCCGGAAATACGCTTAAAAGTTTTTTTACAAAAGTAAAACCCCGCAGTAAGGAAAACACAAAAAATTGGAACTATTGAATCCCTTGTGAGTGTGGCGAATCGTACATTGGAGAAACAAAAAGACCCATTCATGTACGAGTTAAACAACATCTGAAAATTATACTTTATCAGAAGTACTTCTTTCTAACAAAAAATGTCAAAATGTATTTAATTATTAAATCTGATTGTTTTTCCATGATCGCCTTGCTATTCGGTTTATAAAACTTTATTATCGATAGCGACATTTAATTTTTCGATAACTATTTTGAAAACGGATTGGAATTTAAAAAAAATTGTTTATTTTGAAATTCTTCATCAAATAGTAAAATAATATACATGGTGTTCCATTTGAAAAACTGGAGAAAAATTAGTTTACAGTGTGTCCTTTTTGAAACCTTGTTTTGAACACCCTATATAAAATTGATAGTGTATCTAATTCATAGTATCTCTTGGCCCTCCCTTGCCACTAATCTCGCATAATGCCGTAATTAAAAAAATGCTTTTGGAGTTTTTTCAGGGTTGCAAAACGTTTTTTTAGTATTAAATTTATTACTTCTAAACTACTTACTACTTAACCCTAAATTTATAAACAATTATAGAGAACACCAGTAAAAACCATAAATGAAAAAAAAATACAACCCGTTTTTGGGCCACCCTGTACGTGCGAAACTACTTTCCTAAAATACAACCTATTAAACACTATAAGTCAGCATATGAATCATTCATAATAATATGCAACTTAATTTGTAAACGAGTTGTGAAAGCCTGACGCCCTTGCAGAAGTGCAGTGGCGGCTTTTCCTATAAGGCAGGTGAGGCAGTGCCTCACCAATAATTTAGCAAATTAAATAAATTACAAATTTACTTATATTACTTTACTATTTGCATAAATATATATCCATTAGAATTAATGCCGTCAATCTTAACGCGCTTCGCTAGAAATATCATCTATCATCCATCTCATTTCTGCATGCGGTCGTATATGGTAGAAGCCGGTCTCGCGCTTCCTTGTCTTTTACGATCCCTTGCGTGTTTTGTTCTTATATCATCCATCTCATTTCTGCATGCGGTCTAATATGGTTAGAGGCCCGGCCTCCCGCTTGCTTGTCTAGCGTATTAGTGAAAATATCCAATGTGATGTATGATACCCGTAATAGTCCAGTCGAATCTAGCTTTAAATAGCGCATAAAAACATTCTTTTGAGGCCAGCCTCAACTCTCTACGTAAATTTAATGCGAACGCGAGGGGACTAATCTAATCTATAAAGATGAACGCCAAGACACGGTATTTGGAGAAATGCTATTATTAGATTAACAGGTAACAGGTTGTCCGTTGAAAGTTTAGAGTTTAGAGAGAGTGCATAGTGCATTGTATTTTATTATAGTTTTCGGTAAATACTTTTGTGGTTTTCCGTACTGATTTTTGTTTTGCTTTTTTTCCAACAGTGGGCAGTGATTTTTCTAAAATATTAATATTACATTACTTTTATTACTTATTAGTTTATTTGTTTTGTGCTTACTAGCGAAAATGGATTCAGCGGGACCTAGCACAGCGTCACAACTTGCCCAGGTAAATGTAAACATTCGCAATCCTACTTGTATGTGATCTTGTTAATTTTTTAGTAAATGAGCAGAATTTTTCAAGTATTTCCTATGAAGATAAATTGAAAGAAGTAAAGCGACCTGTTCCAGATTTGAGTAAACGTCTTGTTACTAACGGTGGGGTGGGGAAATCAAATCGGAGCTTTCAAAACACTTGGTACGAAAAGTACGACTGGCTTACTGGTAGTGTAACGTTAAACAAATTATTTTGCTGGCCGTGTATTCTGTTTGCAACAAATAATAGCGACAAAGTTTGGTCAAAATGTGGTTATAGCGATTCAAAAAACTTGTCTAAACTTTAAAATCTAACCTTCCTAAAAAACAAAAATTTCAACTGTGCCTCACCACTTTCAAATACCACGAGCCGCCCCTGCAGGACTGTATATTCTGTGGTTTTGCCAATCGACGGGCGATATTTTAATACCTTACTTTTCTCGGTTTAACATGAACATGGAGAGCTAAAAAATATTGTTATAATATTATTTTTTGATGTTCTAGTTCTACTGATCAATAAAGTTTGTTCTGCTGACCGTTACGTCACTTCTAGTGCTTATCTTTCTAACATTCGTGAACAGGGTGAGATAGTAAATTTGCATCAGTAATGAATGTCGTATAACTTTACCAGCCAAGAAAGTTTATTGTCATTTTTGACAATGATATTTTAATCAACATTATTTTAAAACTATTACGGTAATGTGAATAAGAACAAGCATTAATTTTAAAATTATTTGCTTATTTTCAAAGAAAAAGAAATACCGGAAAGACTCCCTTACTCTATAACGCAGTTTACGAGGTAAGTAGATATAATAAAGTAGGAATTGTGAAAACATGAAAAATATATGGCAATGCTTTTATAAATACCTATTTATTTTAGAGAGTTTCTGATGCTTAGGGAGTTTCGTGTTCAGCAATCCAACGAACTAAGGCAAAGGGGATAGACAAGAATGTGGATTTTAAAAATTGCAATAATGTAGCTATTTGGTCATCCCGTGGTCAAGAAATTCACGAAATTCATAAACATACCATAAGGGAGCGTAGTTATGAGATGTATAGAACAGGTGAACATGTTACCATTCGCTCAATACAACTAAACCTAAAAATCATTGATGGTGTTGAAATATCCACTGGTTCATTAGGGGAGTGTTTGATAAATTAAAATTTGAATGGCTTAAATTTTCTCCATCATACAGGCGTTTTTTAATAGAGCAACCCCATATAGCCCAACAACGATTTTTAAGAGAATTTAAGAATAACGGCAACTCTCAATTTCCCTTAAAACCTATTTTTCTGGATGAAACCTGGATATACATACAAAGGGGCTTTTAGGCGAAGTTGGCAAGATGATACTCTTCATACAGTTAAAAAAAATCGTCAGAGGGTGTACGGTATATTATTCTACATGCTGGTTCAGGAAACGGATTTGTGAATAATGCAAGTTTGATATTCAAGTCTGGCCTGAAATCTGGTGATTATCACGGCCATTCGAGATTGCATCCCGAAATGGGCAGGTAGTAATTTTAACACATAAGTTGCATCCTGGGTACAACGAAATTGCATCCTGAAGGCGAATTTTATAAATAAGATTAGATTCAGCTTAATATTGACAGTGTTGTCGAACCGTTTTCTTTAGAAGATTGTATTTCTAGAAATTGTCGATAAGAACAATCCAACTTGGACTTGACATACTCTCCAATCGGTTCTAAAAGGTGTATTGGTAACCGGTTTGTTCGTTGTTACCCAGACCATTTTTTTATTTTACTTTTTCAACCAATATTTTTTTAATTGAACTTGACAAACTCTCCAATCGGTTCTAAAAGGTGTATTGGTAACCGGTTTGTTCGTTGTTACCCAGAGCATTTTTTTTAAATTTACTCTTTTCAACCAATATTTTTTTAACTGAACTGGCTCAAAAAAAGTCAAATCCTTTAGGAATTTTCTATCAATTTATATTTTATACCAAGTCTGTATATTACAGTCTTATTAGATAAATTATTTAAAAGAACTAAATTGTCGTGATAAACGTTCTATAGGGGTCTGGCAACATTGCATTGATTTTATATGGTATAATGACCACTCGACTACAGGTGACTCTTTTCTGTTTGGGATGCAATTTCGTTGTGACCTTTTCTAGTCTAGGTAACAACACCTTTTTCGGGATGCAACTTCGAATGGGCCGATTATCATGATTAGATGAATAGTGAAAACTTTGAAAAATGGTTTGAAGAAAAATTGTCATCGAACTTGGAAGAACCGTCGCTTATTATCATGGATAACGCCACCTATTATTCTGGGCTAATTGAAAAAATTCCAAATACAAGTTGTTCAAAAACATTACTGCATGGTTAGAACAAAGAGGAATTACGGTTTCACCATTTGCAATGAAGAATCATATCCGGATAATAGTGCAGAAGCATATCCCACCTAAACGTTACAAGTAATCTGGAAAGACCTATTGATTTTTATTTTATTTTAATAGGTTGGATCAACTAGCATTGTAACATGGACAATTCTATTCAAATGGTTTGGTCGGAATGTAAGTGCTATTATGAGGCAAAAATAAGCTCTATGCATCCTGTAACAAATGACGTAGTTTTGGGTCTGTAGAATGAAGCTATTGGAAATGTAACAGTGGAAAAATAAAAAAATATGTAACACACACTAATAAAATTATAAATGATGTGTGGGAACGGGAAAGATTTATCGATGCTTTATAGATAACTACTCTTTTCCTGATTATAAACTTGGACGAATCTAATGATGATGATCCTTGCGGAGATGATTTTATTTAATTATTAAAAAACTGTATTTTGTTGTGTTGTAATTTTTTATTATATTTTCTTCTTCACGATTTCATAAGGAAGATGATAATATTTAAAACAAAATTTATAAACTGATGCACTCGCATCTCGACAAAAAAATATACTATTCAATTTTAAATTGTATAAATTAGTTTTATTTATTTTTCAATAAATTTAAATTAATTAAAAATTTCATACCTACTGATTTTCAAAAAAAAATGTTTTATTCCATGATACCTTTTAATTCTTCATTAATAGTATAAAAATAATAATTAAAAATTTGAAAAAACGCGCATGTATTTTACTTGTTCACATGTAAGTATCCGTCTTTATGTAGATCAAGCCTATAAGAAAAATCATATCTTTTTCCACTGGTAAGTGAAACTAACTGAATTAATTTACGACGTACCGCAAATATTTATAATATGACGTAACGCTCAGCGGTCATTGAACAAACTTTATCACATTTAATTAAAATCCAGGGGGACACGTCCTGTCGGTTTTATAGTTAAAACCTATAAAAATACAACAATGTAAATTTCTTTTGTTGTTACAGGCAATCCCCTCCACTGCGATTGCTTCCTTCGTCCTTTGGTTCGCCATTTCACAACTCAGTTGGAACTAAGTACAGTGTATAAATCGGTAAATTGCGTTACTCCACCATACTTAGAGGGCAAAGCGCTGTTCACTCTAACGGAAGAGAAACTAACATGTCCTTCAAATGTTAACACAACCAAACTGATGGATAAGCTTAATGGAGACTTTGGCGTGCTTTCGGATTTAAGATTTAGGGAGCTTAATACGTAAGTATATAAAAACAGGGAGTTAGGACTTATTATTAGAATATTGCGATGGTGCACTTTATAGTTCGTACACTAAAACTCATTATAAAATCCTCCTTCTTGCCCTCAAAAACATAACCACACCCAATTTGATTCATATCCGCTTAACATCAAATAATCGCGAATTTTATAAAGTAAATAATTACTTGGATTACCCTTTATCTCTTTAACCATATAAGAAATGAAATTAAATGTTTTATTTTTTTCCTTTCATTTCATAATGTTTTCACATTCTTATTTTGGTAGGTACGGGTCTGTCAATATTTTATTTTATAAATAATAAAACAAGTATGTACGCTATATCTTTACAAAATATTAAGACTCCCTTACAAAAATTAACAGATGGCGAAGGCGAGGGTAAAATAACTTAGTCCGGTTCTGTTTCTGTAGCTAACCGCTTAACGTAAAATATACCAGACTTCAACAGGGTGCCATTAATGACAGGTGATGGGGCGAGTTCTCAGATTAATTTGACTTTATGTGTAATTTTCACTGTCACATAAAAAGTAAAGAGATTCGCGGATATATTCAGCCGTTGCGTTCCCAGGTAGCAAGCTACCGTAAAAATTACTTAATTTTTAGGGGACATTTGGTCATTGGACCTCATCCGACTAATTAAGTACGTAAATTTGACGTAATTATAATGCGGTCACTGAAAAGTCGACATTTAAACGTCTACTTTTGGTCGTTGCATCAGTTTAAAAAACAACATAATGTAACACAAAACTTTAATAGATAATAAAAATAAGAATCGTCTATTTAGCTAACTCATGTCAGAAAAAACCTGTGAATTTAGCGTCGCCTTGTTGTTATGGAATTTTGAAATTTTCTATACAATTTTTTTAAGACTTTGTGAATATAAACAATGATATATTTATTTTAGACACGGTTTCAAAGCTAAGTAAATGTTAAATAAAGTAATATAGATATTGTGAGGTGTGCAGTGGTACCTACCTAATACCTTTAATATTTATAAACTAATAAATCCGTTTTTCTATGGCTGTAAAAAGTCTAGAAATATTCAAAAACTTACCGCTGAACCGTATTACTTTTCTTAGCGTAATTTCAATATCTTTAAAAGCATGGCCATGGAACACTATAGAACAGATCATCATGCTATCGTTGTTTCAATTTTTGTCTCGAAAAGGAAAGCTTTTATGACCTAGTTACTACTGGTTAGCTTTCGGGGCTTTCGCGTAGTCGCAGTTTGCTTGGACCTGGTCACGCGTTTAGGAGTAGGTATATACGGCAAGGGAAGGCCACCATGATATCCATCCCATTGTCCATGATTACAAAGAAACAAGAAGACACGCCTCGACCTGTATTTCTTTTCTTTATATCGTTTGCACATTATGTAATACATATTATTATTGTAGTGCAATGTGCCAATGAGATAATTGTGATTAGTGATAAGATAATTGGCACTAAAGTTTAACTGAGATGAATCAGAATGACGACCGTCTGCTACCAGGGTTGGTTTATTTTGTTTTTACTGAGGTCGATCCACAACTTTATTTTTGATAACACATAAACATTAATGTAGGAGATGTTAAAAATGCTCGCCGCGAACGTCTTGGCAACATCCTCATCTTAAATAGAAATTTTTTCTTCTAATGTTACTGAACATCTCAGGCGTGACCGATTTAATCGCAAGCGTGTCTTCTTAAGTCAGCTAAGCCGAGGGGTTTAGTTTGTATACAATATTTTTGACATAACCCCATAAGAACTCTAATTGCGTCAGATTTGGAAATACTCGGTTGAGGTACTGCCGGACATTGAATTGGTAATGGGGCGGTGCTCCATCTTGCTGAAACCATATCATATTCGCTGGAAGTTATGGGTTTGCTGGATCAAGATATATACGTTTGTCGGTTTGTCAAAGTTGGCAAGACAATATTTTGGGACAGTGCTAAATAATTATCGCCATTTAAATTGCCATTAATGAAAAAGGGACCTAATATAGTCTCCAACTATTTCTGCCCAAACGTTAACCTTTTCAGGATAATGCGTATGTTCTTCTCTAATCCAGTAAGGATTTTCCCTAGACCAATAGCGGCGATTCTGACGATTAGCATGACCGTGAAGTGTTAAGGTGCACTCATCAGAAAACAAAACATGTTCTAATTGGATCACATTGTTATCTTACAGTGCCATCATTTGTTTACAAAAGTACATTCTCCTATCAAAATCGTCTTCCATGTGCTCATGAGTAGGTATTATTTTATATGGATACATTTTATTTTCTTGTAATGTTCGAATAATCGATAAATGGCTAACATTGAACATTGGGGCTGTTTTTCGACTAAAGGTATGTGCGTTTTCCTGAAAGTCAAGCACAATATCCAATTTGGTAATATTACCTATTGCATTGGCAGCTAGGTACTTTTTTCATCTGCTTTACAGGTCCAAGCTGGCGAAAATGCTATTTTACTAATTTTTCCTTGAGTTATAGGCGGCAAATTTGAAAATTTTTTATGAAATAAGGGAGCAACTTCCATTTGTGTCCGTGTTTTATTTCCATAACCAATCATCTGTAGAATTGTTATTTTGTACATTTCTGTTAAATAAAGCATTTTTTCGGCAACCGTCCGGGAAGTACCCAGACTAGACCGGGAAGAATCACATCAATATTAGCAATTGCTCGAATTTTAATATAAATATAAATATAAATAAGAATTAAAATGTTTCTCTTAGTACCTATCTTCTGTTCGAATTTCAATTTTTAATACAAATAAGAATTAAAATTTTCGAAATTTTGTTCTACAAAGAAATATATTAAAGAAATGTGTCTCATTGATTTGTTATTCTACACGGTTGCCGAAAAAATAGTTTACGCAACACGTCCGAAAATAGTTTTTTTGGACTCGCAGACTTCCAGGACTCGCCTACGGCTCGTCCTAGAATTTTGTCGACTCGTCCAAAAAAACAGTATTTTCCGGACTTGTAACGTAAATTACTATTTCTGATATGCAGTTAATAAAATTCAAATGACTATATCATTGACAACTACTGTCATGCAGACAGACAACAATTTGCTAAGGTTAGGAGTTTTAAACAAAAGTAAACAAAACTATTTATACCTTTTTTAATTTCATATCAGTAAAAAGAAACGCTGAAAAGCAATAAATCTGAAAACACTTAATATTTTCGAAACAGTTGAAGATAGGTATAGGATATTGTACACGAAATATGTCTAAAATTTTCTGAAGAATACAAAAATTGAATAATATACAGGGTGTTGCATTTAAAATAAGTTGGTATTGGCCACTGTTCCATGACAAAAAGTTTTCATTGAAAAAAAATGCGCAACTAGAAATACCAATCGACGTATCCGAGCGTTTTTTCGGACACGCCTCCATGTATTTATTACCGAATTTATTCCATTTGGCTGATACACACTGTATGTGTTATCTGCAAAAAGGTATCCTTATGATTGATATAAAAACTTTATAAGTCTCCTACTCGTAACTATTTTAATAAGTAATTTTGTTATTTAATAAAATATTATGTGTTGTTATAATTTTTTTATATATTAAAAATTTTTTTTTAGAAAAAATAACATTCTCAAAGTAAAATGGCGTGTCATGAAACAAGAAGATATCGCCGATACGTCAATCTTCATCAGAGACGTTAAAAATCCAGTAGACATTATTTTCCAAACTACTTTACCTTATTTCAAAAGAGTTTTAGAAATCGACGTAAAGGAAAAACTTAAAACCAAAGAGGATCTCGAGAAAAGTTATCAGATATGTATTTTATCGAAAACCAGTAAGAACAGTGTTAGAAAGTTTTACCCTGAGCAATGTAGGGATTTAAACAAAAGTTTAGTAGGCTCTAGTAAAAGTTATAAATTAAATAATGCTTTGTTTATGTCTGTGTTAATATTGTTACTATTTAGAATAAGATAAACTGATTATAATAAATGTTATTTATTGTTATACTGTTTTTATTTCCCTTCGTTTTTATGACAATAAAACTGGACTGCCTGCCAATAGGGGAAGGCCGCCTATGATGGCACCTTTTTTTACCACCTAATATATTTTTTAGTTCAAAGGTTTTTACCCGTTTAACCATGTTAAAATATTTGTTACTTCTTAAATATTCATTATAAAATTAAAAATATAAGTACACAAACTATTTTTTGGTAAAAAAAAATAGAAAAGAAAAAATCACCAAGTATGCTATCATAGGCACTGCATAGCAACTGCATTGCCTATGATGGCATACTCCAGTAAAATGCAAAAATCTGAAGGACGCATACATGTAAAAGGAATATTTTTGTTACAGTTTGCACAATCTTATTGTTAAAAAATACAAGTACATAAAACTGTTTTAAAAAAACTTAAAATAATATATTTCATTCTAGAGAACATGTTTAAAACTTTTAAAAAAGATAATGAAAACATTATTAGGAAAGTACAATCTAAAGACACATTAAAAAACTTTAAAAAGCATATAAGTAGTGACATATTTAAAAGAAAAGTAAAAGTACCGCGGTTTTGAATATGACGCCTATGATGGCATACTCCAGTAAAATGCAAAAATCTGAAGGACGCATACATGTAAAAGGAATATTTTTGTTACAGTTTGCACAATCTTATTGTTAAAAAATACAAGTACATAAAACTGTTTAAAAAAAACTTAAAATAATATATTTCATTCTAGAGAACATGTTTAAAACTTTTAAAAAAGATAATGAAAACATTATTAGGAAAGTACAATCTAAAGACACATTAAAAAACTTTAGAAAGCATATAAGTAGTGACATATTTAAAAGAAAAGTAAAAGTACCGCGGTTTTGAATATGACGCCTATGATGGCATACCTATTTATATGTATTTATAGGTATGCCATCATAGGAAACCAATGGATATGCCATCTTAGGAATATGTCACATTTCTAGTAAATAAATTATAACCACAACTTACATTTAAAATAATCATAGCAAAATAACATCTATATTCTATAGTTATCGGAAAAAAATCGTGCATTCTAAATTCGACTCACAACTGAACGGTCAATACGCGCGCCCGTCGAACTATGCGGGATGACGCAAAACCGGTTTATTCCAAAGATGCCTGTCGTATGCCATCATGCCCATCATGGGAAGTATGCCATCAAAGGCGACCTTCCCCTAAAAGTAGGTACTCGTCACTGAAACACAAATTAGTTGATTTGCCTTCTATAGTCTACAACAGGGCTGTCCAACTTCAAGTGTTCCAAGGGCTGTTGGTCGTTTGCAACTTTATCAATTATTTGTAATAGGTACAGGGTGATCGCGTATAATGTTAACCCCCTTTAACTTCTTTGTTTCGCAATTAAGAAAAAACTGTTAAATACAAAAGTTGTAGGATATAATGTAAACTTCTTGCAAAATATATTTTCGTAGATACAGGGTGTTGCATAAAAGCGTGACAGATCAAAGTTATATTTTTTTAAATGGAATACCCTGTATATTGTTGCATAATTGGATTTTACGGACAATTCTAAACATAATTTATATATACCACTATATATCTAAATTGAACCGTTTTCGATTTATTGATGTTTGAAAATTACTATATATTATATAAGAAAATAAGGTCATTCAAGTCAAGATGTATTATATCGTTTCCATGGATAACAATATTAACAATGGTAACTTTATTCAGTTCAGTATCGTCATCCTGTTATCCATGGAAACGATACATCTTGACTTGAATGACCTTATTTTCTTATATATTATAGTAATTTTCAATCATCAATAAATCGAAAACGATTCAATTTAGATATGTATAGTGGTATACAGTGTCACCAGTAAAGTCCGCATCATATGGGATTTTTTTTTATTAATAGCTTTATTCGAAATTTGACTTTGGCATCAAGTTCTGCTTCGATCGAGATGAAAATTAAGCAAAAAAATAGTAGTCACGTGATTCGCATTAGCTGTCAAATTTTAATTTTTTTCAAAAAATAATTCAAAAGTGAGGTTATTTCTGAAAATATCGAAAAAAGTTATTAGAAAAAGTTTTATTAAATGCAATTTCTAGCCCACATGCAAAATTTCAGCTGCATAGAATAATTTTGATTTTTTACCTATATTTTGTAAATTGCACCACTGTTGCAAAATAAGACTCAACGCAACCTACATAAAACTTCTTAGTTTTGACAATGCTTTATTTCAAATACATTTTCTTTAAAGTAGCGTCATATTAAATGTGTGTTTTTCTACAAAATCAAAATTGGGCTATTAAAATTTGGTCGCATGTGATGCAAAGTTCATTTGTTTTTGACCCTGTATAAGGTAACTTCATAAAATAAGTATTTTTGAAAACGTAGTTTGTGTCTGAAAGTAATACACCTTAATATTAAGACAATAAAGAACACAATGTCATCAGTAAAGTATTTATTAAGTGGAAAATAAATTTTAGTTTAACTTAACGTAAAGTTTATCTATTTTCAACGATTTAATTTAAAACCCCTTTATTTATTTTTTATTTTTTTACTTTCAGACACAATCTACATTTTCAAAAATACGTATTTTATGAAGTTACCTTATACAGGGTCAAAAACAAATGAACTTTGCATCACATGCGACCAAATTTTAATAGCCCAATTTTGATTTTGTAGAAAAACACACATTTAATATGACGCTACTTTAAAGAATATGTATCTGAAACAAAGCATTGTCAAAACTAAGAAGTTTTATGTAGGTTGGGTTGTGTCTTATTTTGCAAAAGTGGTGCAATTTACAAAATATAGGTAAAAAATCAAAATTATCTTATTCAGCTGAAATTTTGCATGTGGGCTAAAAACTGCATTCAAAAAAACTTTTTCAAATAACTTTTTTCAATATTTTCAGAAATAACCCCACTTTTGAATTATTTTTTGAAAAAAATTAAAATTTGACAGATAATGCGAATCACGTGACTACTATTTTTTTGCTTAATTTTCATCTCGATCGAAGCAGAACCTGATGCCAAAGTCAAATTTTGAATAAAGCTATTAATAAAAAAAAATCCCATATGATGCGGACTTTACTGGTGACACTGTATATAAATTATGTTTAGAAATATCCGTAGAATCCAATAATGCAACAATATACAGGGTATTCCATTTAAAAAAATATAACTTTGATCTGTCATGCTTTTATGCAACTATGTATGAAAATATATTTTGCAAGAAGTTTACATTAAATCCTACAACTTTTGTATTCAACAGTTTTTTCCTAATTGCCAAACAAAGAAGTTAAAGGGGGGTAACATTATACGCGATCACCCTGTACAAAAAAACTTTTTACGTTTCTTTGCATAATTATTACTATTTATTTAAAAAATAGCAAATATACAAGGTGTCCCAAATTCGATGCTCAGCTCGGAAATTATAAAAGATACAACAAATGTTAAATTGGGGCAAAGTTGGATAATTTGGAGCTTAATTTAATGCTGTGAAGAATCAAGAAAATTCCGACTACTCCCGGAGATAACCGACATAACCGGAAACTTCATTTTTCGTTTTTGTTTTTTTATGACATTATTTATAAACATATTGAAAAACTGAAAGAACTTTCTACAGCCACTTTTTTACGACGCCATTAAGGATAGTTTCTAATTTATAAGCGGGCGTCTCGGTTCTCAGATATCACATCAAATCAAAATTTTCAAAAGCGGACCTGAATTTTTAATATTACTAAATGAAGTATTTTGTTTTCTTAAAACATAAATCAATAACATTTTGCCAAAATTTTCCCGCTTTGAACAGAAAATCGATCATCAGAAACTTAAAGTTATTTTGCAGTAATTATAACAACTGAATTGTGGGAGCGAAGCCGCCTGGTACGTGGATAAGGAGGGGGTACTAGGGGAAAGTACCCGCCAGAGCCAGTTTGTGTAATCAATTATTGCTTAAATTTTCAAGCCTGAAATATTTATTAAATGAAACTTAGCGTATTATTAACTATCTGGCTAAACTTATGGGTATTATCCTTACTAAATTTGAAGACAAAAAGAAAATATAAACATAGGTCCTAAACAGCTTAGTTTATATTATACAGGGTGTTGAAATATTAAAAAAAAATGTTTTTTCTAAATAACGAAAAGATGCATTATGACGTTGAAACTGGGTGACCATTTTTTAATGTATACAGAGAAATATTTTAAGGTGAAAACTGTCATTTTGCCAGTAGCGTGCACAGAGGTATTTAGTAATGTTTAATTAAAAAAAAACTATAGTACTTACGCTATCTTTTTTTTAATCCAATAGAGTTTTTGATTTATAAGTTAAAACTGTACAAAAATTATCTCTTAAGTTTTTTGCTTAGATTAACTGTTTCCGCTAAAAAAGCATAACTATAATAAACTATAAACATATAACACCTATTACAAACTTTTACTTTATTATATAATACTATTATAGGGTCATAAAAAAACAAAAATTAAGTTTTTAATTTTTTTCCCCATATCTCCGGAAGTAGTCAGAATGTTCTTAATTTCTTACAGACATTAACTTAAGTTCCGAATTATCCAACTTTGCCCCAATTGCTGTATCTTGTATAGTTTCCGAGATCCTAATGGTGAGCATCGAATTTAGGACACCCTGTACTAAAATTAGTAGGTAGTTTGGGGATGTTGGTTTTTCTAACCAGTGTATCTATATTTACATTACTATTTTTTGTTGACAAACGAATCAACTGAGTAAGTGACTTATAAGATGGACAAAACCTATATTTGCTTTGACTTTATAATTTTTATGTTCCAAAAGCTGCTTTTGCAAAGATACGTGCTTCCCAGCGTTGAGCCCCGTACAATTCCTAAGTTGAGGTAAAGTTTACCTGGGAGTACCTTAAAAAAGTACAATCCTTTTTTTGTTTTTCCTGGTAAGATGCATCTGACCACAAGCATAGACAATTTACCTTTAGATACGTACAACTTATCTCCTGCGCAAACAAAAGTTACGTTTTATGGGTGAAAAAATACGTCCGAGCGCACGACTCGCCGGTCAGCTGCCTTCCCTCTGGGCACCTTCGGGCATGCGCACAAACCTCGTGTTATCGGCCTGTCTTACTTTAGCGGCATGCTCAAGATACACTCCAGAACCGGCTCAGCCGCCATTTTTGTTGATGTGTGTTAAGGTTTCTCTGTGGATTCCTTGTAGTTTTCTTAGCTATTGTGGATTGTGGGTGATTAATATCTACGGATTTCTAGTTTTTGTGTAGTTTAGTGAACTGTGTCTGATTGTGAGAAAATTAATTCTGTCAAAGTTGCCGGTTGGTTAATTTTTTGGTTAAAACCTGTACACCCCGACAATAAGCTTTTAATAAAGCCAGTATTCCACGGGTCAAGTTCTCGGGCAAACACTATTCAAATTCTTGAACAAGAAATTGTGCTTGAAAATGTTTTACACGTAGATATACCAAAGTTTTTGCCAAATTGTAAAAATCAATACAAGTTATATATCAACTAATATTTGGCTTGAGGTTAGGTAGGTACGCGATAACACCGTAGATTGGTTATTTTGCTGGTTTTGTTTGTTTTTATATTTGATTTTATAAGACTAGTTTAATTCACTTGTTCTTGTTCTCTTCCTTTTCAAACTAAAAACACGACGACGCAGTGGCGGAACAACGTAGCCACGGGCCCGTGTGCGAAAACTTTGCCGGGCCCCCATTATGATACGGAGTGTTATTATTGATAACCATATTAATTAATGAATTTTTAGTAGGTACACAAAAAAGCAATTATTGTTACATATATGTACATACTCTTTTTCTGCAATCGAAAAGAAAATAGAATAAATACAAAAATAAAATAATTGTGCCTAATAAAAAATTAATTAAAAGTCATTATTCCAGTATTGTTAACCGTTGCGAAGCAATGGGCCATAATATATCGATACGAGAATATTATATTCTCGGCCTAGGCCGGGAATAATATATTCCCGTATCGTTATATGTCTCATTGCGTAGCAACGGTTAACAATACTGGAATAATGAACTTTGGTGCGTCAAATCACGCCAGAAAGATGTTTGTGGACGATTGCAGAGAAAAATATTTTTTTCTTGCTTTTGCATGCGCAAAGTTTGAAATCAGATTAGAAATGTCTATTTTTTGAGCTTCCTCATTTTCTATAGAAATAATAATTGCTAAAGCCGATAATTATTTATCGGTCATGCAATTTCTCAAATAAGTTTTAATTAACTTAAACTTGGAAAAATACCGTTCAGCTGATGCAACCGAAATAGGGATGGTCAAAAAAAATGCAGGCAGTTACAATTTCACTAAAACTGGAAGATGAATATATATACATATATTTATATATATACCAATATAAAATATAATAAATCAAAAATAGAAGTTAAATTATCTAAAACATTCCCTAAATGAAAGCACTTGCGATGAAATTTTATCAGCGATATCTTCTAGATATTGAAGATGCATGGCTTTGACTCATATCGTAAATATCCTTATCAGAAAGAGAAGGATCTCGTAAAACGTTGGGGAACAAAACGCGAAAATAAGAACAAATTTTGTAAAGGCCAGAACGTCGATTTTTTAATTGAGCTGTAATTATATCTATAATTTTAAAAAACACATTTATTCTAAACCAATCATCACTTGTTTGAACTTGATAATGGTTATTAACATAATCAAGAATTATTTTTGGTCTTGATATCCTTTTGTTTTCGAATTCAGGAGTAGTGCCCCATTGCTTAGCCAAAATAACAGAGTCCGTTTTAATTATAATCAAAATTATTTCTCATTTGATTTATGATTTCAGTGGCGGTGGTAAACATTTTAGACGCAGCTTCAATATGTTGCTCTTTTTTCTGTAAAAGTTTTGACAATGTATCAATATAGGTATTCTTTAAAATTTTATTTTGAAAAACAATAAGAAAAATGCTTTCAAATTTTTCCAGGTGTTTTCTTAAAGACTTTGCTTCATTAACTTCCGCTTTATTTGTAGAGGTTAAAATTATTTTTGCCAGTGTTTTTAAAAATATCCATATATCTAAAAGGAATAGCTTCTAAACACCGCCCTTTAAACTAAATGCCGATATTGCGAATTGCGGTTTAATAAAAACAATAATAAAAAAAATTAAGGCCGTTTTATGTGATTATTTCAGTTACTCTATAAAAGTATTGAGTAAAGTAGTTTTGCGGATACGTTCCCGGAGTATTGAATTTTTTTTTCTATGAGGACATTTTGTTTTGTATTTTTATGTTTTGTGGCTCCGCACCCGGGCCCCTTTTTAGCCCGGGCTCGTGTGCTTCGCACACGTTGAACACCGGTAGTTCCGCCACTGCGACGACGAATCATTTTTAAACAAATTTTAAAAACAAAACCTTACAATCAATTTTTTATCCTTAAAATCTGATAGGTTTGCTACTACTAAAAATACCAGAAATAACTACCTTTTTTCCCAACTTGATCAAAAATTGAGAAGAAAGTCTAATTTTTTGGCAAGAATTTAAATTTTAAAGCCCGGACCTGTCTATTTTCCCATTCGTCAAACGATAATGTTGCAGTACGCATGTCTAATAGTTCCCAGTTTTGTTTACATGCGCGAGGCCGTACATCTGCCACTTTCGTGATTATTGTTTGCTTATCTGAAGGTAAATTGTCTATGACTGCAAGTCACACTTTTCCAGTTAATGGTCTGCCCTGTTTACGTTCTCACAGAAATAATAAGGAACTAGTAGAGCTACCTTTAAATTGTTGACGAAAGAGTCCAAGAAACAATACGAATTGCTTATGGAAAATGTCTGCTGGGTTGCGATTTGAATGGGGTTTCTCGAAAATAGAAAAAAAAATATTTCTCGCATATTTTGAAAAAAAATCTAATTGGTCTCACTACTCAATGATTAAAGCCATATTGTATTTAAATTACAATATAGATATTAGCAAATATAAACGTGCCGCTTTTTCGAAAAGGAGAAGGCTACCTATCCTAAAGAGTCTAATGCCGGGTCCACACCAAACCAACAAAACAAAACTGACGACAAAACAACAACGCAACAAAACTGCAAGTTCTCGAAAACAGAAACAAATTGTCAAGTGCTGTCCACATTTACGAAAACAATAATTATTTATCTTTCAACTTTGTTATCGAATCTGTTTTAAAGTGGCGTGCTCGAAATTTCGCAATACAAAGGAACCACGACTTATTTATTATGGCAGCTGGTTTTGTATTCTTAAACCAAAAAAAGAAAAAACTTTTTGGGTTAAACCGAGCTTCAAGAACCGGCAAAAAAACTATTTTGAGGAATTACTGAAAGATTTACGAAAAGATGATGTCGGTATAAGTGGAGAAATGCGATGTAGCTTTAAAAACTTTTTAATAATGACCAGTGCTGATCTTGAAAATCTAAAAATAGGAAATTATGGGACCCTCGATACAAAAGAAAAAAACAAATTTTCATTTGATTTCTTTTTTCTTGTCGTCGAGCGCGTACACACTAGACCAACAGAGTTGCTAGAAACGCAGGCAAAACATCAACACTTTGATTTTTACCGACAGCCGCCGGAAAAATAAAATAGTATATTAACGTACACGTTTTATAAAGCATCATTTTATAGCACGCGTCCATGTTAAAAAACGAGCCGCTTGCGGCGAGTTTACTAACGGGACAAGTGCTTAAAACTGCTTTATATAACACGTACGTTATACTAATTTTTCTAATTTGTAGTTTTTTCAATAAAAAACAAATATTTAAAAAAAAAAATCCTTCACATTTTGTAAATTTTTATGTCTAAATTTTATGTTGGTAATACTATTTTTTATCATAGTAGCCTCTGGACAACAAAAATTATTTTGCGAACTGTCATTTTTTGATTTATTGACCCATTTTCACCACGAGATTCTAAAGTTATTTTAGCGATATGAGATTTGAAATTGGACGGAATACGTTGTGTGATCCTTGTACATTCGGTACATATACAGAGCGTTCGGAAATTCGGGCGATTTTGCTACTTTTTTTCGAATTTAAAAAGACGTGATTTTACGTCACAGCATTGCAATTTAGTATAGGAAAGATGAAAAGTTCAAATAAAGTTGTAGTTAAAATCGACATTGGAAGGTTAGTAGATTGAAATTTGGATAGGATTTGGCAGAAAATAATAGCTTGAAGCATCTACAAAAGCAAAATAGTTCTCCGTCAATAAAGTTATTATTTAATATGTGTTTTTTAATGAACTAAAACAATACATACAGATTTGTAGATCTAGGCAACCAAACATACATACGTGGGTTCGTGTAGTATTTTGCATATTTGGACTAAAAAATATTAGTTATCTAGAATGCTATGCTAAATGGTGAAAAAAAAACATGTCATGTAGGGCCAACCTTTAAATAATAAAATTCGGAGTTCGAAATAGATCTATTTCGAACGCGCTAGCGAGTTCGAAATAGATCTGTTTCGAGACAAAATTAGAAAAAATCTCTTAAGTTTTAATTTTATGTAGGGTAAATATGCCTAAATCGTACCCCCTAAGATGTTTTCTTTGCGCAGGAGATAGAAATAGTAAAATAACAACATTAAGTACATAAATCTAAACTTTATTTAAATCTCAAACATATTATTACATATAATAGAACATATATGAACAAAAACAACTCCTAAATTCTGGGATTTAAAAAAAAAATAAAAAAGGTACGAAATTGCGCTTAATTCGTACTTTAGTATGCCTAAATCGTACTTCGAGGATTTAACTGCTACAAATGTCGCATTGATAATAATAGTCGGCTCCTTTATGAACTCCAGCACAAAGTTTATGTATCCAGAACATGCATACTGTGCACTGAATCTCTCATATTCATATCTCCATATTCATTTAGACGAAAATATTCCTAAATCGTACCAGTACGGTATAGCATATGTATAGGTACGTTTTAGGCATATGACTATAATTTTAATATTTTAAATTTCACTATCAGAAAACTTAACCTACAATAACACAATATGTATGAAATACACCTTCAATAATAAGCTTCCTAGAGGTATAACTAGTATTGTACTTACTCGACTCCTCACCACTCACCACTCACCACCTCACCCTCTTAAATGCACTGAACACAAATATTTTCCATGCATTGTAATGATAGACAACATTCTAAAATAATTGTTTTTAGTTTACTATTTTATTCAATTGTTTTTAGTAATTTAATAGTATATTAACGTACACGTTTTATAAAGCATCATTTTATAGCACGCGTCCATCTTAAAAAAACGAGCCGCTTGCGGCGAGTTTACTAACGGGACAAGTGCTTAAAACTGCTTTATATAACACGTACGTTATAGTAATTTTTCTAATTTGTAGTTTTTTCAATAAAAAACAAATATTTAAAAAGAAAATAAATCCTTCACATTTTGTAAATTTGTATGCCTAAATTTTATGTTGGTAATACTATTTTTTATCATAGTAGCCTCTGGACAACAAAAATTATTTTGCGAACTGTCATTTTTTGATTTATTGACCCATTTTCACCACGAGATTCTAAAGTTATTTTAGCGATATGAGATTTGAAATTGGACGGAATACGTTGTGTGATCCTTGTACATTCGGTACATATACAGAGCGTTCGGAAATTCGGGCGATTTCATATACAGAGCGTTCGGAAATTCGGGCGATTTTGCTACTTTTTTTCGAATTTCAAAAGACGTGATTTTACGTCACAGCATTGCAATTTAGTATAGGGAAGATGGAAAATTCAAATAAAGTTGAAGTTAAAATCGACATTGGAAGGTTAGTAGATTGAATTTTGGATAGGATTTGGCAGAAAATGATAGCTACAAAAGATTGATTTATAGATTTATGCAACCAACATACATGACTGTTATCCACACAGAATAAAAAAGTAGGTTATCAAGCTATTTTTCCTCTGCGAAAAATTGGTTTTCTCGTAAATCACAAAGGCCGCGCAAGTCAATGAAATAAAACATTTAAATGTTACTAACATTAAATAAAGAAAAAACGTGTATCGAAATAGCTTCATTACGATACGCAAATGAGTATCGTAATAGATTTGTTATGATACAAAATTAGAAAAAGTTGTTGAAAACACTAACAAAAAAACATAGTTGCCTGAATGTTTTGATTTTGTTTGAAAATTGTTGGGAAACATTGAGTTGTTGTTTTGTTTTTGTCTTGTTGGTTTGGTGTGGACCCAGCATAAGGTTTTGACGAGAGACGAAATTGAGCAGTTTCTGAGAAATTCATCAGACCATAGTACCTCATGATAAAAGTAGCCACTATACCTATTGGGTATATTTGGTGCATGTCACAGAGAAGAGCTGTGCCATTTGATAATTGACAATATTCAGGATCTGGATACCTACTACATTACTGGTAAACATTTTAGACACAATGGCTAAGGTTCCGTGAACTTTCACTCTAGTTAACCAATTTATTTGAATATATGTACGAAAATACAGAGCCCTTCGGCCAGCAGATATTGGACAGTGACGAATTTTTATCAAGTACATACATGTGCTAGATTGGAATCATATGGAAATTTTATTATTATTAATTTTAAGAAAACCGTTTTTTCTCATAAAAAGTTCTGCAGTCGAAAACCTATAATGAAATAATCAGATGTCAGATTATTGTAGTTGAATACCTACAAGGTTTCTCAAAAAATTAGGAGTAAAAACCAGGTGTTGTTATTTTTTACAAATTTTTCTACACATTGAAAACATTATAAAATGAAAACCCTTTTTTTTACGCAAATGAATATTATTTCATATTTAAATGCAGTTTTCAATTCTCATCAACTTTTTTTTATAAGCGTGGCTAAACTGGAGTGTAGGGGAGGGGCAAATGGTCAAACTTAAAGGGACGCCCTCATTTAAAGTTTTATAAAAAAGCATGAACTTCTTATAGAATAGACTAAATTGTTTACGTTTTAAAGAAATAAAAGATTCCAGCGTTTTCAAATTGTCTAGTTAGCTGTATGGTCCAAGTATGGTCCACTATATCATATTTAATACATGCATCAAAAGATGTGCTGTTTTTTAACTTACTGTTAAATCACATATTAGTATATTAGATTCATAAAATTAATTAATCTACGACATTACCATTATGACGTATTTAGCATTACCATTTAGATCATTATGACCTTCATAATAGCACTCGGTGCCATTATGAATTCATAATAACATCCAAATGGCAAGATACAAAAACAAAAAGAAAGTCGGTGCAAACTATATATTTGTTATTATTACTTAGAAAAACGGATTGCATTAAACAAATTTAGACAAAATACATTTAAATATCTCTTCGCCAAGCAAGCTGCAAGATAAAAAGGCACAAAACATTTTTTTTTCTCTTCTTTAATATGGTTATAACATATTGCGCGCGTACCTACTCTTAAGGTTTTTTATTATTATATTTGTTGTTTTTGAGGTTAAGTCGATCAGGGTGGATAACATGAGTGTTATGCACATCTGGACTTCGCCTTTTCTGATATTAAGCTGTACCTAACCGTTACTAGCTATAGTTATGAAATGTAATGTAATTATTTTTACTGCTTGAATCAGAAATAAAGACATCATTATTATTATTATTATTTATTTATTGTAAACATCCGAAGGGACACTTTCGGATTCAGAATCTCCCATATTTAAATTATTTTTGGCCAACTTTTTGCATACAATACAAAATTAGACGGCAATAATGACGTTGTCAAAATCGAAATTGAAACAATCAAAAATGCGGTTACCATGGTATCGACTAATATGGACACCTGAAAATTTTAAAAATTACAAAAACGTTATCTGATATCAATGAAATTTAGACGAATAAAATCTATTTGCACTGTCGTAGATTAAATTTTGAATGATACACGTTCGATATGAACTTTGTTAATGAAACTTGTGCAAATAACGTTGCACACGTTTCATTATAGTGTTCATATCGAACTAGTATCATTAATAACTAAAAATACACGTTTTACAAGTATATTGCAGATAAAATTACAAACGTTAATTAAGATACTACAGGTTGAACACTTTTTAATTTTGTTGACTTAAATAAAATAAATATGGTTATTTCAGGTGTATGTACTTAGAACCTACTTATTTTAGTTCTATGGTGACAAACTCTAGAATGATAGCGGCAACCTCGCTTTCCTTTTTCACGCGTCGGCCTTGTATGTGTAGCAACAAAAACAGTTAAAGTAATCGAACAAACCCTTCTCTATTTCTTTTAGTAATCGTAGAATTTGTTTTAGTGATGTCGTGGTAAGTCGTCGGAATACTCGTATTTGTACGTGTTTTATGATGTTTTGTGTATATTTTTGATTTTTTGTATATGATTTTTCATTTTATTGTTATAAGTACCTAACAAAATCGTGCGTCAAAGTCAGATTTGTGAAAAATTTGATTCTTTTAATTCGGAATTATGTTATAAATAAAACAAATATCCTCTATACAGGGTGTTTCATTAAGAGTGGCCACCGGCCATATCTCGGAAACTACGTAATGTGCCCCTATTGCGGAACGAGAATATGCTGCCATATATCCTGAACGAATGCACCATACTAGAAGAGTATTTCGACCACTGGCAATACGTTTAAAGCAAACGGAAAGTGTACGACCTATTTCAGTTGGTATCAGGAGACGTGCAGTGAGGAATGAAGACAACAATCCGCATTTAAGTTCATGAGAAATTTCCATAGACCTAGGTATAAGTGTTATTGCAGTGTTCCGAATTATACGGGATTTTAGGCTGCATCCCTATCATGTAAATTACACCAGGCCCTATCGGAAACTGAAATTGATAAGCGGTTCGACTATTGCTATTGGCTAAGAGAGATGTGTAGGTACCTAATGAAAATCATCATCAAACATTGCAAACATTCAGAATATACGGCAAGCGTAATAGTTTTGATTAGGTAAGAAGTAATTCAAAAAGAATCAAGGAAAAGCTTTTGTCAACACATATCAAAATTAAATCTGCCGATTTTGTTTCACGGCTATCTAGATTTATATTTTAAAACATCATATTATGCCTAAGTTAGAAGTTTTCCATGATTATGTCATTAATTCTAAAGTCGTTTTTGGGCCATTGGAATAATGAGTACCTAACAAACCTACACACAAATAAATCATAAAGTTTAAAAATATTTTTTTATGGTGGCCACGAAGCTATAAAAACAATAATTTCTTCCATAAAAGTGTTAAAAATTATTGTTTTGACAATAACTCTGAAACCAACAAAGATATTAAACTGAAGTCTTTACATTTTTTCTTGTAAATTTAATCTACTTTCCGATTATGATATCGAAAAAACTGTTATTATTACAAATTGCGCCCTCTAGCAATTTTATTAGAAACTATCGTGTATCGTTGGATATGACAATTAAAAGTACTTACCTTTTTCTTCCAAACAAGCTTAAATTTAGTAAAATCGGATAAGTCATTTAGAAGTTATAGCGATTTTAATGATTACACTTTCAATAGCTTTCCCCACTCTTATCAAGGTCGGTACGCCAATGAGCCTTAAACCAAAATTATGCAGAATTATCTATTCTTTCCAATGATGTAACCAGAGGTATACCATAATATAAGAATTTTCGAAGAAATTTCGAATTTTAAAAATAAATTTTCAATTGTGCCCCCTTGTGGCAAAAATAATTTCCAGAATTTTCTCATGGCCACTTTAATCATAATTTTCTTTCCCAAGTTTCAATGCTTAGTAGTTTCCGAGATTGGCCGGTGGCCACCCTTAATGAAACACCCTGTATGGTTATACACGATTAAATATAAAAAAATAAAATAATTCTTATTATCTCTCTCCTAAAATTTCATTGATAATTATAATAACACTATACATTCACAGCCTAGGCTATTTCAAAAGCTTCTTTAAATCTTCTCTTAATTAAAAATTTATTAATACTTAAATTAATACTTTTTAAATTATTCCTTATTTATTGTATTAAAAATCCTTGATACGCCCTACGCAGCTGGCGTTTACTAATCGCTCCGAATCCTTGAGCTATTACAATTCCGCATGGAGTAGTAAATTTAACGCTATCTCTATCTTCTGTCTTTGTTTTCTACGTACGGATCTTTTATGCAAACAAATAGGCTATTCATGAATTAATTTCGTAGTCTGTTCAGTAAGAAGGAAAAAAGTTTTATTGACGTAGGTGTTTTTATATTTTACTTACAAATTAAAAATTAGATATCTGATTTTAACACTTTCCATATTTGTTTCCTAATTGCATGTCGATATTATATTTAAAGTTGTTATAAGTGACAAATTTTTAAGAGTTTTCGGTCTCATAAACATAGGTGCGCAAATGTTTTCTTTTTTTTTGCAATAGAGGCTGTTTAAATTTTTTTATTGTGACGTTTTCCTTAAATATTTGATAAAAATCTAGCAAATTCACTGATAATATTAATGGAAGATCGATTGTCTGATTCGCGATATGGCCATTATAATATCAGTATGAACCCTACAGCAGATAATAATTAATAGTTGTTTAATATATTCATTTTAATTGGACATTATGTTTTCTAATCTCAATGCGTGCCTTATTCAATGACTTCGCTTATTATTCTTCCATTTTGCAATGGGCCGGATTTAGGATCTGTGGGCCCCTAGGTTGAACATGTGGCGCAGGCCTATATACATGGATAAACGTTTTTTTTAATTAACCTACAAAAACCGCAGCCTATCTCAACGCCTCGCGATGGCACTACGTCATACGATGTCCGTCGCGTTTGTCGGGGTATCATCGATCTCTCTTCTACGCATGATTAAAGACCATAACGCGTCGTTTCCTTGAAAGCAAAATATGTCGGACTTCCATTATCTTTATTTTGTTAAGTACTTAACGTTTCGGTTAGTTAGTATCTCTAACCGTTTTCAAGTGTTAAATTATAATTCTAAAGCAACTGCACTGAGAAAATAGCTCCAAGTAAACTGTGGTAGCTGGGAAAAGTTTACTTACACCGGCTAATATTATATTTAATATAGAAATTTAGTTTATTTAAAGCAAGTAAAACAAATTAGCTACAATCGGTTTAGTTGGATCTAATAAATTAGTAAACAATGTTTATTTGTTTTTAGTAAACATATAATTTTTAAGTATACTGTACACCTAATTTAAACTTGTGTTCACTTATTTTGGATAAATTAAGACATGTAAAAAAGTTTACTTTAAATAAGTAAACCAAAATATTCATTCTCCTAAGTAAACTTGGTTGCTTAAATAAAGTGTTCAGTTCACTTGTTTGGCCTTTCGTCAATGTTCGGTTCGCTTTTAGCCGCTCCCGCTTCACTTCGGCAGGATGAAACTCGAAACTCGTGGCGTCGCACGCAATACGATATACGATTTATCATTTTCTTTTCGTCCTAGGCGAAGTCGGTCGGATTGTTTGGTGCTCTGTTGCTGTATATTATATACATATTTTTGTTGCCATATTGGACATCGCGGTGACTATACTATTATGGAGTGTTCTAATATGGAGTATTTGTTAATAAATTGGAATTTAGAAGATCATATTTCCGCGTTTACGGGTATCCCTTATCCTTATCCCTTTCACTAATTCTAACTAAACAATTTGTGTATTTTAAATAAATGGTTTATTGGTTAAAGGTACATAATTTAATAAATGGGTCACTTAAGAGGAAGTAACCCCTTTACCACAATGAAAATTGCCGAACGTTTTGCTGGTCAAACGAAAATAAAAAATAAAAATTGGTATTTAGAAAATAAATTCTACTTTAAATACCCCATCCAGAAAAGTAAATGACGATCGAAAATATTCCCAAAATTTTTTTTAGAATTTTTTTTTATTTTTAGTAATTTTGTAATATCTTAAACAATTCTTTATTGGTCAAAAGCAAAATGACTTTCCCGGGTGTAGAATGTTGTACCAAACAATTTTTCTTAAAGCCATTTTTCAATATCGGCCTTACTTTTTTCTCAAAAAGTTTGGGCGCGTAAAGTGAATTTAAGCGTGTAAAGTGGGTTTACGCGCCCAAACTTTTTGAGAAAAAAGTAAGGCCGATATTGATAACCCCTTTACCACAATGAAAATTGCCGAACGTTTTGCTGGTCAAACGAAAATAAAAAATAAAAATTGGTATTTAGAAAATAAATTCTACTTTAAATACCCCATCCAGAAAAGTAAATGACGATCGAAAATATTCCCAAAATTTTTTTTTGAATTTTTTTTTATTTTTAGTAATTTTGTAATATCTTAAACAATTCTTTATTGGTCAAAAGCAAAATGACTTTCCCGAGTGTAGAATGTTGTACCAAACAATTTTTCTTAAAGCCATTTTTCAATATCGGCCTTACTTTTTTCTCAAAAAGTTTGGGCGCGTAAAGTGAATTTAAGCGTGTAAAGTGGGTTTACGCGCCCAAACTTTTTGAGAAAAAAGTAAGGCCGATATTGAAAAATGGCTTTAAGAAAAATTGTTTGGTACAACATTCTAAACCCGGGAAAGTCATTTTGCTTATGACCAATAAAGAATTGTTTAAGATATTACAAAATTACTAAAAATAAAAAAAAATTCTAAACAAAATTTTGGGAATATTTTCGATCGTCATTTACTTTTCTGGATGGGGTATTTAAAGTAGAATTTATTTTCTAAATATCAATTTTTATTTTTTCTTTTCGTTTGACCAGCAAAACGTTCGGCAATTTTCATTGTGGTAAAGGGGGTTACTGCTCTTAATCCAAGTAAACAGTTCATTTAGATCAGATAACGAATTTCTAAGCACACCTGTTTATTTGTGTTTACTAGTTCTAGGTAAACTATTTCAGCATTTGCCATTTACTTAGGCCAAGTGAACCCTTCACTAGTCACTATATGTGGTGAACTTTTTAATTAAAGTAAGTGTATTTTCACCTAGATCTAATAAACTTTTTTCTCAGTGTGGCTTAAATACTATCCATATGCAATAAAGCTTGATGACTCCGACTACGTGCTTATTGGAGTGTGAAGTTTGAGCTGTTGGTTTTGGACAAGAAGAGGCTTCCAGATATTGGAGATATCTATAACTACTTGGTTTACTAAATATGGGTATTTCGATTCATGAAAACTGCTTCTTTGAATTTAAAACGGAATGATTACCCTGAAACCTTTGTAACTAATACCATCTCAAAACTTAAAAATCGCGAAGTAAAAACGAATACAGAAACGAAAGAGGAGCAAGTATTTCTTACAATACCTAATGTGAAGGGGATTTCTGAAAAGATTAGAAGGATAACCAACAACTATAATATCAAAACAGCCTTCAAATCCGGCAATACGTTTATAAGATTTCTTACAAAAGTAAAACCCCCCCGTAATGAAAACACGAAAAATTGTATCTATCAAAATCACTTGCGAGTGTAGCGAATCGTACATTGAAGAAACAAAAAGTCATCTTCCCGTACGAGTTAAAGAACATCTGAAACATACTTAAAGAGTTACTTCGAGATCAGGTATAGCGGAACATGTATGGACCAACCAACATAATATTATACAGTGGTCAGAAGCCAAGGTTTTGGACACGGAACAGCACTGTGAAAGAGTGTGTTTAGCAGTCGTAGCGTAAACACGTCGCTTGAGCACCCGCGAACGACGAAAACCGAAACCTGAAACGTGAAAACGAGTGCAAAAACATTCATAGTGCTACTTACCACAAGACAAGTGGCGTGCAGTGACTATAAAAACTGTACCGAAAAGCCACGCGCCTCTACAAAAAAGGAAAAATTCCAAACATTCCAATCGTTCCTGAAGTGAAGAATGGACAATCAAGGGGGTGCCCCCGGCACCCAAAACCAACTAAACACAGAGGGAAATGAAAACAGTGACCATGAAATCGATAATATAAGCATTGCAAGCAGCGCACCGAGCAACGCTAGCACAAGTCTAGTACCAAAAAGATCGGGAAAAACCGTCTTAAAATATCTTCAAACTCATAAAGGATACTGCGGTACCTGTTCCGACTTTTACAAGAAATGCAAAGATAAGATAGAACGAGACAGAAACAGGATGGAGATCATCGCACATCTGAGACGGAAGCATGCGGTAAAGAACAATATTCCACTAACACCACCACCACAAACAAAAACCAAGAAAACGGAAACCGAAACAATTTTGCGAACCCGGCAGCAGCAACAAATACTTCAACAGCAGATAGACAAATAAAACATTCAACAAAAACAACAAATACAAAATCAACCATTAGAAGATAGAATTAGAATGGAAAGAGAAGCCATCCAGAAAGGAGAAGAAATTTTTATCAAACCAAAAACTTCAGCAAAAAATAAATACAGCACTATTCTACGGGATAGACCAATCAAACTTACAAACAAATATGCACCATTAACGGACGAATCGGAAGAAGAAATGGAAATTGAAGAAGACAACAAATCAACAGCCGAATCAGAAATATCCAACAAAACAAAACAAACATTCAAACCAAAAAACCACAAACCGACAAATACTACTTCAACACAAAAAAATACAAATCCGGCTAAAAAACAAACAAAACCGCCACCAATCATTTTGAAAGGAATAATAAATAACAAGGCAGCCTACGATGAACTGACAGCGGACCTAAATAAATACATAAAAAAGGGATATACACTGAAATTCACAAAAAATAACACAATAATATACATAGAAGACAAAGACGAATTCACCAGTTACAAACAACAACTACAAACAGAAGAGGACTTACAATGGCATACTTACTCGCTACAGGACGAAAGAACGCATGCATTCATTATAAAAGGGTTAGACCACGTACCAGAAACCGAAGAAATAAAAAATGAACTCACACAGCAACATAACATCAAAGTCAAACAAGTGTATATTATGAAGACACAATATAGAACTCTATATATGGTAACCACCGACACAAATACTAAAATTCAGCACTTGGAGAAAATCAAATATTTAAGTTATGTCCGTATAACATGGGAAAGAAGAAAACAAACCACTCTTTTAATACAATGCAAAAAATGCGGGCAGTGGGGACATGCCACTACCAACTGCCACAGACACCAAAGATGCCTTCGCTGTGCAGGGCAGCACCCTACGTCGCAGTGTCACGCGGATAACTCAATAAAATGTGTTAACTGCAATAAGGATCATAAAGCTACATCCCCGACGTGTGATGTCTATATTTACAAAGCACAGCAAATAGCAAATAACAAACCTAAACAGATCAAACAATACAAGCCTGCACCTCCACCAAAGAACAACCCATGGACGCAAACGGCCAGGGCAAGTGGCCCAACGAACGCTAGGGCAAGTAGCGTAGTAGACTACCCCCAACAGGATGAAAGAAACCCCCAAGAAACGGACTACGAACAGACATACCCAAATCTACCACGGACCAACACCAGACAACAGACTGCAACTCTACCCAGGACCAGCCCACAAAGCGACACCCACTTGACAAATCAGAATGAGCACGGAATGGCACAGGCAAGTGACTTATTTACCGCTATGAGGGAATTTAATAGTCTGATCAACATAAATGAATTCATACGTTTTCTAAATGACTGCTCCAGAGAGCTAAGAAAGACTAGAAATCAAGAAGAGCGAGTATCGTTGATGATGACCCTTATGGGAAACTTAAATAACTACCAAATATAGTATTTCTTAGCTCTCTGAGAATAGCAACTTGGAACTCTAACGGACTAAGAAACAAACAAGACGAATTAAAATTCTTTCTTACTAAAAATAAAATAGGAATAATGTCTGTCACTGAGACTAAACTAACCCCCTTGATCAAAACCAAATTTAGAAACTACCAAATATACAGGACTGACAGAAACGCTAGAGGGGGGGGTGTAGCACTACTAATTAAAAACTCCATACCACATAAAAAAGTAAACAACACAAACTCACGTATTGAACACGTCTCAATAAAATTAAAAAATGGAACAGTGATTAGTAGTTGCTATGCACCCCCTAACCTGCACTATACTGACAATGACCTTAACCTAATTATGAATCAAGCGAACAAAACACTAATATTTGGAGACTTAAATGCAACACACACTACAATGAAAGCACACATAACAAACAGACAAGGACGAACGATAATGAACTATTTAAATAACTACGACGTACAAATTATTTTACCACCCAAACCAACTTATTATAACCCAAACTACCAACCATCATACCTTGACATTTTTCTGTATAAAAATATACCAGACCTACCAGAAGCAATAGTACTAAATGAACTTTCATCTGACCATCTACCTGTACTACTAAACTGGGAAACAAACATACAAAGTGACACCAAACAAACAACATGGACATATAGCAATGTAAATTGGAACTACTACAGACAACTATTAAACCAAAATACAAAGATAAATAATGACATAACAACGACACAACAATTAGAAAACGAAGTAGACATACTGACAAACAACATTAAAAACGCCAGAAACAAAGTAGCAAAAAAGGTACAAATCCATAAAAACGAAACTAAACTACCACAAGACATTATTAACCTAATAAAATTTAAAAATGCTATTAGGAAAAGATGGCAAAGACAAAGGACAATACAAGACTACATAGACATGAGACAATTAATAAATGAAATAAAAATAAAAATCAAACAACATAAAAATAAAACATGGACGAATATTATAACAAACCTATCAACAACTGACAACTCTCTTTGGAAATTAATAGCACAAACAAAAAAGACAGAGACAAAAATACCAAACTTTACACAATACCCACAAACAAACAAAGAAAAAGCTCAGACATTAGCGGACCACTATGGACAAATATGTGCGGGGAAACCAAACACTACTAACGAACAAAATGAAATAACTGACTTAGCAAATAAATTCACAAAAAACAAATACCCAATTCCACCAACTATAAGACAAAAACTTTTTACAAACCCGACTGAGATCAAGAGGGTAATAGAGGAGCTGATAAATAAAAAAGCACCAGGGGAAGACGAGATCACCAACATTCTAATTAAAAATTTACCACGAAAAACAATAGTTCAATTAACTTATATTATTAACGCAATGTTTTTATTGCAACACTTTCCGAGTGGATGGAAGAGAGCTATCATAATACCGATTTTAAAACCCGGGAAACCGAAAAATCAACCAGAATCATACAGGCCAATAGCTCTCCTAAGTTCACTCGGAAAAATAGCTGAGAAAATCATTTTTAAAAGAATGAAGATCGGCCGATTAGACCAGAACATTCCAGAACAGCAATTCGGTTTTAGAACTGGCAGGGGTGCCGTGCTGTTGGTTGCGCATGTTGCGCAACACGCCATTCAAAAATTTAACCAACAACAATCAACGGTACTCCTGTCTTTAGACATAAGGCAGGCGTTCGACACTGTTTGGTATAATGGGCTAATCTTCAAATTAATAAAATTTCACAACTTTCCACTACATATAATTTCTCTAATTTATTCTTACATAACAAATCGAACTTTAAAGGTAAGAATAGAAGGTGATTTCTCTGAACCGGTGACTTTGCATGCCGGCCTTCAGCAGGGTACAAATTTAGCAGCTCCCCTATTTAATTTATATACTGCCGACATTCCATTTTTTCCCAACACAAACTTAGCTATTTTTGTGGACGACGTGTTACTATATGCCAGTTCTTATTATGCAAACGCTGCAAGACAGTTAATTTCAAACCACTTACATTTACTACTACCCTGGTACAAGAAGTGGAAACTCGAAATAAATGAAAATAAATGTGAATGCTTAATTTTAACCAGAAAAATGACAAACAATAAAATAAATGAAAACATTATAATCAACGGGAAAGAAATAATACCAACACAGACATTAAAATATTTAGGGGTAGTTCTTGACAATACATTACGATTTAAACATAATACGAACAAAATTACATCAAAATTTATTGCAACGACGCACATACTAAATAGACTATTAAACAGAAATTCACCATTAGCACCGTACAATAAACTGACAATATACAACCAAATAATTAAACCGACATTGACCTACGCAGCACCAGTCTGGTGTAGTATGGCGGATTGGCACTTCAAGAAAATTCAACGACTTCAAAATAAAGTGTTAAGACAAGTTCTAAGGGAAACAAACTATGCACCAATCCGTCACCTGCACCAGGCTACACAAACACCCTACATTTTTGACTATGTACAGGACATATCCACTAAATTCTTTATGACGCAACCCCAACAGACAAACATAACGCAAAATCTATTACAAATAAGACATAATGTCAACGTACCCCACAAACCAATATACTCAAGACTACCCCTTTATTTCCAATAAAATAAAGCATAATTCAACAAAAGTAACGCGGCGTCCACGAAATTGGCACGGAGTTTAAGCTCCGCCCAATCAGTTACAGATACACCTCCTATTTCAAGCCAATTGGCAAAACGTTTGCGCTACTGTACCTGACGAAAATCAAGCTGGTTTTTTCAATAATGTCTTTCCAGTAAATAGTTACTTATAAAAATTTCACACAAAAACAGCGCTACATACCCCTTAAATTCAGTGATGAATAAAATAAATTCCCTTATGGCGGTAGAGAAGTCACGGAACCGGCCAAACCGAGAACATAATGATAAGTCAAGAAATTTAACCTAGGGCTAACACCAACCCCGCTAGCGTCCGCCAGTGCCGTGTCCTGGGTAGAGACAGTTTACACAACTGACCTGACCTACGGACAACCACACACATAAATATTATATCTATACCTTACATATTTATAATATATTATGCAAGTTAAAATTCTTGATGTATACAAAATATGATGCATTAATAAAGATTTTGTTGATTGATTGATTGAGCACTGGAGAAAACGAAAATTCAAAGAAGCAGCTTTTATGAATCAAAATACTCATATATTTAGTAGATCAAGTATAGATATCCCCAATATCTGGAAGCCTCTTTTTGCCCAAAACCAACAGCTCAAACTTCACACTCCAATAAGCACGTGTGCTAAGTCATCAAGCACATGGATAGTAGTATTTAAGACAGTAGCCTTAGAATTATAATTTAGTTAACACTTGAAAACGGTTAGAGATACTATAACTAACCGAAAGGTGTTGTTAAGTAACAAAATAAAGACAATGGAAGTTCGACAGGAAATTTTTTTGATTATTCTGAGTTAAAAAAAAAATTTCTTTATTAATATTGACTACTTATGCTGTAAATTGAAAAATACTGTTAATATTTACCTGTTGTAATGATGTCATAAAATATTTTTCCCATTTTCGTTTAGTAGAAACTCAAAAAGGTAAAAGAGATATTCATATTCAATTTTTTCGAGAGAAATACGATGCCCTGCCAGCGACATTTATTGATTTTGATTAATACAAATGATATTTCTTTAGAATCAACGTTACTGGGAAAAAAATAACCGTCTAAATAATTTATTTTTAAGAAGTAGGTACTTGAGAATAAATAAATAATTAGGTAACATATTACGCCGCCGGGGCGGCGTTGTATAGAAAATAATTTGCCAATCTATAATATGCTGATATAAATCTATCGCATATCATTTTTAAAATGTCTCCAAGTAAAAGAAAAATATCGGCATGACATTTCTAGATAATCAAATAAAAGAATTATAACATTATATAGGTATATTAAATTTCGTTTGACTAGCTCTTTCACAAAAACAGTTTTAATATTTTTAGTTGCTTTTTTTACTATACTGTTTTGTGTTAAAAACAAACAACAGTAGAATATTTTATTTGCGAGAAAAAATTCGAGAACTTATCCGGTATTTGTTTGAAGGTGGTAGACAATGAAGTAATATCAAAACAATTACCTTGTCGGACTTTCATTGTCTTTATTTTGTTACTTAACACAACTTTTAGGTTACTTAGTATCTCTAACCGTTTTCAAGTGTAAACTATAATTCTAAGGCTACTGTGTTAAATACTATCCATGTGCAATGAAGCTTGATGACTCCGCCTACGTGCTTATTGGAGTGTGAAGTTTGAGCTGTTAATTTTGGACAAGAAGAGGCTTCCAGATATTGGGGATATCTATACTTGGGTTTACTAAATATGTGGGTAATTTGATTCATAAAAGCTCCTTCTTTGAATTTTCGTTTTCTCCAGTACTGTTCCGTGTCCAAAACCTTGACTTCTGACCACTGTATATTATGTTAATTGGTCCATACAATATGTTCCGCTATACTTGATCACGAAGTTTCATCAAGTTCTCGTCAAACGATGTGCTGAAAACATAAAAACTTCAGTGTACAGGAAACCCACTCATATGGATGCCCCATAAGGTATTGACCTTAATTACGGATCGAATCATTCAAACTCCTTAAAACAGGGCATAATTCAAACTCTTTATCACAGAGCATCTAACATTTGCAACAATCCGGAAGATCTTAATATTGAAATTTCAAACATCAAAAACGATTTAAAACATAATGGTTGCCATGAAACCTTTGTAACTCATACCATCTCAAAACTTAAAAATCGCGAAGTAAAAACTAATACAGAATTAAAAGAGGAGCAAGCATTTCTTACAATACCTTATGTCGAGGGGATTTCTGAAAATATTAGAATAACCAAAAACTATAATATCAAAACAGCCTTCAAATAGAGATAAGTTAGAGATACTAACTAACCAAAACGTTGGTAATTTTTTTGTTATCAGGTATTGGTTTGTTTGTCTGTTAGCTCGAAATATCAGAAACTAGTTGACGGGAAAGGCGAAATTTTGTTTGTGGGTTTACTCTCTTGTTAACTCTGCTCGGAACAATGATGTACTTTAAGATCGATATACAGTGAGGACGTAAAGTCTGGAATAAATTCATTATTTAGGGAACGCTGAATGTTTCTAAAAATCGCTCGGACACGTCGATTTTTTTTTTAATACGCATTTTTTTCAATATTTTTTATTATACAAGGGTGTCTCCGAAAGCACTCTGCTTGGACCAACTTTAATTTTTTAAATGGGAACCCCCATTTCTTTTTTTAATTTTAGGATTCTGTGCATAATTGTGAACATTTTTTATTTAACATGTCATTATGATTTATCGACAGTTAACGTTCGAAAATAAATAAAACAATTAATTATTTATCATTTTAATAAATGTTGAAAATGTTGCCCAAAGGTTAATTGGCAGTAACCTAGACGATCGAAAAATTCTTTCTGCACATTTCTGACAACTTCCGGACTGATTGACCGTATTTCTTAAACAATTCGATTCTTTAAGTCTTCCATGTCCATTGGCTTATTTTGGAAAACTTTACCTTTAAGGTAACCCCACAGAAAAAAGTCAAGGGGGGTTAAGTCGGGAGACCTCGGCGGCCATTCAATAGCTCCCCTTCTTCCAATCCAGCTATTTTCAAAAGTTCGCGCTTATCTTAATACTATTTTTGAAAATAGATAGATTGCTATTGAATGTCCGCGGAGGTCTCCCGACTTAACCCCCCTTGACTTTTTTCTGTGGGTTTATCTTAAAGGTAAAGTTTTTCAAACTAAGCCAATAGACCGGAAGTTGTCAGAAATGTGCAGAAAGAATTTTTCGATCGTCTAGGTTACTGCCAATTAACCTTTGGGCAACATTTTCAACATTTATTAAAATGATAAATAATTAATTGTTGTATTTATTTTCGAACTTTAACTGTCGATAAATCATAATGACATGTTAGATAAAAAATGTTCACAATTATGCACAGAATCCTAAAATAAAAAAAAAATGTGGGTTCCCATTTAAAAAATTAAAGTTGGTCCAAGCAGAGTGCTTTCGGAGACACACTGTATAATAAAAAATTTTAAAAAAAATGCGTATTAAAAAAACAAAATCGACGTGTCCGAGCGATTTTTAAAAACATTCAGCGTTCCCTAAATAATGAATTTATTCCAGACTTTACGTCCTCACTGTATACAAGATGAGAAAGAATGCGAAAATCGTGTATAACTTACTCATTACCCAAAAAGTTTTTCATTATTTACCTGGGTCATATTAACACATTATATTATTTCCGTAAGTAGGGAATAAGGGAATATTACTTCTCATTAAAGAAATGGAGTAAATAATGACATTTCTCAAGTTAGTAGTAAAAAAATAATCTTAGTTAATTGCTAATACTATTCTCACCTCACAACCAACGATACAGTAATTAATAACACCATTAATACTTATCTAAAAATATCTATAAAACTTTCTATAAGAATTTTCAGTTAATAAAAACCAGTGAGATAACAAATCACAGCTAATATTACAACGACCACAGCGATATAAGAATGGCAAAGAAGTCACAAACAGTATATAAGGAAAAACCATTTGGTTACAATCAGACATATTTCTAAAGTTTTAGATAAGTTAGAAGGAGATAGCTTCAAAAATGGTAACACTGTAAAAACTCGCTGTTATCCTTACAGTGCGTTGGTATGTGTTTTTTTAGGATTAAAAACAATCTATATATTTTGGAACATTTACTTAAAATGCCGAACTACCTATCTACATAATTGCTTTCAAGCTGAAAAAACATAATCTGAATAACCTTACTTACCGCCGAGATATTAATCAGGGGTTGGAAAAGTCGGGTATCTTACATATCAAGCACTGGCGAACCTTGTAAATTATAATTAAACAGTTCTATTTCGAAAAAATACTAAAAATTAATCGAAAAACGCAATTGATCACAAGCACAGCTCACCAACACTGTAACGTTAAGTAAATGCGTAGTAAAAACATCCGTACAGCGTTTCCATAGTGATATCCCTAAAGCATTATTATTTTAAACCATTAGGAAACTATAAATAAATTGACTAGAGTAGAAAATTTTAAAAAAACACACATATATTTAGTAAATTATTTTTACTTAATAGGTACACATCACAAACGCATCAAATATAATTAATATACCTAACCTTCGTTTTCAAACACAGGCGGTAGATCTGGGGCAATCAACAGAATTTTTTCATCATTGATTTTTTTTAAAAACGATTTTTGATGAGCTACAGTGTAGTCTAGGTAGCCTATTAAATCCGGTACTGCATTTCGTGTTAAAAAATCATTAAAGCAGATAGAAATAACTCATTTAAATCATATTTGATTTTATCTTCGAAACAATTTCTTTCTTTTTCATTTTTCTATTCGACATACACACACGTTTTAGTTATCCGGGATAATCTTACAAAAATACAGTTAGTTGAAGGCTCAATTTAATTGTAATTAATTTTAATTTGTGAAGCAAAGAAAGTAATTGAGTATTTAGAGATTTATTTTATACCGATAAGCTATTGTAGGTGTCTGAGCAGTTCAAGAAAAGTAGCTACCCAATTAAAAAATACGTAGGAAACTAATGTTCTAAACGAAATAAATAGTAGCCTATTAGGTATTATATTTTATTAAAAATATTATGAAGATCCGAATAATTTTTTTTTAAATATAAACTTTTTTACCTTTTCGCCTCTTTAGGACCAATTTTCAAAAAAATTGATGTAATATTATCTAATATTTCTATAGTTCCCGAAATTGACAAACTAGATATTCAAATGTCTCATTATATTTTTTACCTACAGAGAAGACTTGGTTTAAGTTCTATTAAAATTTTAGGGTACGGTACGGGGTACGTAACGAAGTCGTGCTAATGATACGGTTTAAGCTAGTGGTTCCCAAACTTTTTCAGTTTGCGGCGCACTTACAGGTTTAGTATTTTGTCAGGGCGCCCTCACTCGCAATATGTATATAGTAGTGTCCAAGAAAGTGCTGCAACATATAAATGAAAACAACTCCAATCTAACGCTTTTATTTTGTTTTATTATTTAACTATAACACACAAGAATACATTTATTATGAATAATTCATGATTATAGAAAAAAAATCAATGTTATGGGTGAGCTTGATGATCTCCATACATTTTTTCGAAGCGAGGAATAAGGCTTGACACTGCCACTCTCATTTCTCGCTCCATGTTGATCGTTGAACGATATATTTGCTCTTTTACAGCTACAGCTGAAAATCCGGCTTCGCATAAATAGGATGTTGCAAAGGGGATTAAAATCCTCAAAGCTTTTAAACTTAAAGTTGGATATTCATTTTTAACGGTTACCCAAAACTCCACCAAATCGGAAGAAGCGAATTTTGCTTTAAGGCTGTTGTCGCAAGAGAGTTCAATAAGACTCTCTTCTTCTAGTGGACATTGTGCATGTGCATGGAAAGGATCTTGGATCCATGCAAATTTTTCGACATTTTTCTCCGTAAAGTATTTTGCAAACCATTCCGTGACTTTGGAAAGATGTTCCGTGAAAAGGGACAGCAAATCTTGAAAGATAACGAGCTCATTAGAGGCTGAGAATTTATGCAATTCTGGAAAACAATCTTGACCGCATATGCCGCCTGGCGGCGCCCCTGGTTACTCTTCGTAGCGCCGCGGCGCACACTTTGGGAACCACTGGTTTAAGCAGTTTGTCCATTTTATATTATCATTATTTTGATTTTTACATTGTTTAGGACTTTATAAGATCCTATACAAAAGCACATACAAAATATAGACATCGATATCACCATAAAGGTGATTGAAACATATTTCTGCCAACATTAACGATAAAAAGGTTTTAAAATATTTTTTGTATCTCAAGACTATTTGAATATTATTCTAATTCTATAAGCAAATTTAACTATTTTCTAGTGACATAAACTCAAGATACCAAGGTTGACCTTTGGCCAAAAGTACGCTTAACCATGAGTGTTTGAATGTCATGATTTTGTCTGGTGTTGTGTATAATGTTGGTCAAATAAAATATTATATTCGAATGTTTTTCTTTAATAATAATAGAGTGCACTAGAATTAACAAGTTATGGTATAAGTTAAAAATTATTCTTATTCTACCTGTTACAACGATATCATAAAGTATTTTTCAGATTTTTGCGTAATAACTCAAAAAAGTTAAAGAAGCATAAAATGTTTTCTTCTAGGTTCAAAATCAGAAAACTTCTCTTCTTCGAGTACCGTGTCCGTTACCAAACGTTGGCTACCATTCTGGCTATCATGACCTTATTAGCTGCTGCACGAAATAGAGATGTGGTGGACTTCTGGAACCAATCTCGGAGGTTCTTTAACCAGGATGTTCTTCTTCGGCCTGGCCCTCTTCTTTCTACGATTTTGCCTTGCATTATAAGGTGAAGAATTCCGTATCTTTCTGGATGTCGCATCACATGCGCAAAATATTCCAATTTACGTATCTTAATTGTCTTCGTTATTTCCGTATCCTTGCCCATGCGTAGTAAAACGTCCTCATTTCGGACCTTGTCGACCCAGCTAATGCGTAGTATTCTACGGTATACCCACATCTCAAAGGCTTCGAGCTTCTTTAGTAGTGTGTCTGTCAATGTCCAACCTTCGAATCCATACAGCAGTATTGGGAATATGTAGCACTTTACCAGTCTAATCTTGTTTGTTGCTAATACTCCGACCACAAAGTACCTTTTTCATTCTAAAGAACGCATCTCTGGCCTTCTCTATACGGATTCTGACCTCTTTGCTCATATCCCAGTTGTCGTTTATATTGCATCCGAGATAGGTGATATTGTTGACCCTTTCAAGTGGAATTCTATATGCTGTAATAACTGTTTGATGCATGGGTACTTTGCTGACTATCATGTATTTAGTCTTCTTGGTGTTAAGCTTTAGTCCATATTCCCCACAGACGTCGGTTACACTGTCGATTAGGCTCTGAAGATCTTCTTGACTACTGGCAAGCAGCACCGTATCATCCGCGTATCTTATGTTATTTGTGTTTACGCCATTAACCTTGATTCCACTATCAATGTTTTCTAGTGCTTTCCTGAAGATGAACTCTGAGTACAAATTAAAAAGAAGTGGCGACATTATGCATCAGAAAACTGCTAATAAAAAATATCCCTTTTGTCACCTATATATTTTGTTACCATCCATTAGATCGTCAAAAACTCTTCAACTTTAATAAGGAATGTCCTATCCCTATCTCGAAACTAACAGTTTTTGAAATAATTCGATTTTTCAATAATTTCAGAACAAGAGCTTATGACTAGGTAAAAATATATAGGGTGTTCCATTTGTTAAAAGACGTTTGACGTTTTCCGACTTTGGCCGTAAAAAAGCACCCTGTAAATTCATCATTAATTATTCATACTGGATATATTCTTTTGACTGAATAATGAATCGCTTGGAGTAAAAATTAAAGTATTTTCACAACAAAAAAAAAACTTGCCAATGAGCGATTCCATTTCAGATGACCCTTGTAGTCTATTTTTTAAGAAGCAACATTGATGGTAATTGCTTTGTTGGTGTATGCCAAAATGATATTGATAAAGAAGTAGAAATGGAAATAATGTTCCTTCAAACAGCAGACCTTAAACGCTTTATTGAAAATGTAAATAACCAGGCAGATGTGCTTGATGACATTATCGCTAAATTAAATGTGCCGAAAGTGCAGAAAGTAGGAACCGAGATTTCTTCAATAATCGAAATAAGCAATAGGGTGTGACAATGACCTAGCTAAATAATAAAAAACTTTTTGTGTAATGAGCTTGAATTAAACACGATTTTAGCATTCTTACTCACCTTGTATCTTGTAGGACTATAAGTTGTATAGATAATATTTAGATTAAGAAATATTGATATTAATTACTATATCGTTGGTTGTTAGGTAAGAAGTTAGCGATAAATTAAAATTATTTTTCTACTACTAACTTGAGAAATCTTCATTAATTACTCCATTTCTCTCATGGTATAGACCAGGGTCGATAATTTTTGAAACCAAAAAAAATAATATTAGGATGAAACCCTTTGGAAAAGGAAGAGAATAGAACAAAAATGAAAGGAAAAATAAATTACGGGCGATTCGAGGATTCGGGCTTTTTGTTCGTTGAAATCTCTACTTTCTGATGGTGTTAAAAAATACACATTATTATGGTAAATATTCTCAAAAAATGCAAAGAAACGAAAAAAACTCTAATCAGAAATTTTTTTTTAGATCAATATGTACAATTTTGAGCTATTTATTAAAATTTATACTTTTTTTATCAATGTAACATGGAATCTTACGTTTTTCGAGTAATTAAAGTATAAATTTTAATAAATAGCTCAAAATTGTACATATTGATCTAAAAAAAAAATTCGGATTAGAGTTTTTTTCGTTTCTTTGCATTTTTTTGAGAACATTTACCATAGTTATGTATATTTTTTTAACACCATCAGAAAGTAGAGATTTTAACGAACAAAAAGCCCACCGACTTTTTAAAAAAAAACAGATATTTTGATGTGAGAATTTTCGATTGAAAATTAGGGTGTTTTTTCGATATTAAGTCAAAATAAGGTTAAAAAATAAATATTTTAAATCAAAAACATTACAGTGTGTTTAGGACATAAAAAGGTAAGTTTTCAACAAATTTTGTGGATAAAAAAAAATTTTTGTAAAAGATAAAAATAAAAAACCAAAAACTTGATTATTTAAATTTTTCACATACATTTTGAGGTTATATGAAAAAGGTGTAAATACAAAAGTTGTAGATCTTTTTATTACCTACAACTTTGCGATTTAACGTTTTTCCGTAGCTCTTGTAGTTTCACCGGAAATCGAGATAAATCGTTTTCTACCATTAAAACCCCCGCTCCCACCCTTCCCGACCTCGAATCGCCCGTAATTTATTTTTCCTTTCATTTTTGTTCAATTCTCTTCCTTTTCCAATGGGTTTCATCCTACTATTTTTTTTTTCACTTTTTACCATTTTCAAAGGCTTCAGCACTGGTCTAGTATTACAGATCCGAGTTTTTTCATCCAAATGACAGATGGGTAGTTTTGAAGAAAATTAGCCGTTCCGGTTACTGTATCCGGTACTGTATATGGCGTTATTGCTTTCACCGTGTTAGTAATAACGCCATTCTGCAAAAAAAAGATAAAAAGTCGATACCTACGTATCGTACACGTATTTTATCACTTAAAACTGTAAAAAAAAGTCTATGAAAAAAGAGCCATTTATCTGAATTTTTTTTTTAAATCTGAAGGTGGCGTTATTGCCTAAAGCTACCTTAGTATTAATTTCAAAAAGGTGTTCCTTCATAAAATAATTTTATTAAAAATGCTTTCTTAATAATGATTTTTTTTAATATTCTAACTGTAACTTCCGCGACAATGCTCAAATGCTAAATTCTCATTAAAAGTCAAATTGCAGCCTTAAAACTGTTCCGTATATTTAACATAGTGAGAAAGTTATGAAATGGCACGTAGAATTGAAAAATCCACTCAATTTTGTTTTTAATTTACACCATGAGTCTCATCTGCTGTTAGGGAGCCAATGTTAACAAGTTTATGATCCCGAAGGTTTTAATCACCATCTTTAGTAACAGCAATTAAAGTTGGTGCTTGTAGTACTCTAACACCTTTTTAATGATTGAGGATACTTAAAAAGTTATATTTTATATAATTCAATTATACCTAGGTTCTCCAATTGTTTTAATATGCTCCTTATTTAATTGTGATTATTATTTTTGCCACCCTGTTGGGAGGCTTTCAACGTTTTGAACCGTTTTACCCATTCGTTAATGCTATCGCAAGAAACATATTTTCTTAGGTTTCTTGGCATCCATTAGCGGATTTTGTTTACGATCTAGTTTTGGGGGCTCTAATAGAAGTGGAAGTTTACTCGATGACATTCTAGAAACCAAAGGCTTAACAATGGAATTTATATTTATTTGATCTATTTTCCTCTTTGGTTGACCCAGCAGGTGCCCTATTTAAAAACACAAACTTTGTGACACCCTCTATAAATGAAAATGTATTTAAATTGTGCAGAATATCCAACTATACTTTAACACAAAAGCTTATGAATATCTGTTTAATGGTTTTGTTAATTTGTTTTAATTTACCTGCTAAGTATTTCCAGTCGTCTTCAGGTGAACTAAATAAGCAAAGTAACTTTAGCTCTATTTACACTAGATTTACGCTAGATGTACTAAAGCATGACTGAGATGGGTGCAGTTATGCGTTTAATTCGTGCGCGGTGTTATTCTAAGATTACATACAGTGTGACCAGTAAAGTCTGCATCATATGGATTTTTTTTTTAATAATAGCTTTATTCGAAATTTGACTTTGGCATCAAGTTTTGCTTCGATCGAGATGAAAATTTAGCAAAAAAATAGGAGTCACGTTTTTCCAAAAAATAATTCAAAAGTGGGGTTCTTTCTGATAGTATCGAATAAAGTTATTAGAAAAAGTTTTTTAACGCAGTTTCTAGCTCACGTGCAAAATGTTAGCTGCATAAGCTAATTTTGATTTTTTACCCATATTTTGTAAATTGCACCACTTTTGCAAAATAAGACTCAATGCAACCTACATAAAACTTCTTAGTTTTGACAATGCTTTATTTCAGATACATTTTCTTTAAAGTAGCGGCATAGTAAATGTGTGTTTTTCTACAAAATCAAAATTGGGCAATTAAAATTTGGTCGCATGTGATGCAAAGTTTATTTGTTTTTGACCCTGTATGACCCTGAGAAGTTACCTTAACTTCATAAAATAAGAATTTTTGAAAACGTAGTTTGTGTCTGAAAGTAACACACCTTAATATTAAAACAAAAAAGAACACAGTGTCATCAGTAAAGTGTTCATAAGTGAAAAAAAAAATTTAGTGGTGGGTAAAAAATCAAAATTATCTTATGCAGCTAAAATTTTGCATGTGGGATAGAACTACATTTAAAAAATGCTTTTTTTAATAACTTTTATCGATACTCTATCGAAGCAGAACTTGATGCCAAAGTCAAATTTCGAATAAAGCTATTAATAAAAAAAAATCCCATATGATGCGGACTTTACTGGTCACACTGTATACCTCAGCCACATTTTGGGTTTCTTGCTGTTCTATTGCTTCAGATCCATACCATTCTATATTAAAGTTGGTGATTATTGGCGAGATGAAGAATCTATCTTTTTCTTGGAAGTTTACTAGGCAACAGTGGCGTATTTAGAATATTGCCACGGGGGGGGGGGGGGGGGGGGTCTATACCTTTCGTGTTATCTTTTTTTCTTTCTTTTTTTCTTTCATTAAAAAAGCGCCGCAGGCGAAAAATTTTTCTGTGCCACGCCCTATTTTGAACTATCAAAATTTATAATTTCTATGTTTTGATAGCTGAAGGAAGAAATTAAGAACTTTTTAAATATAAACGCAATAATGGGAATATATATTTTTTTAAATATTTATGTTTAAAAATATTTATTTCTACATAATATGACCGATTCCGAAAATGATTGGTTTTCAAGTTATTTTTGCCATTTTTTTTTGCCAAGTTTGGCCATGTTATTTTGTTATCTGTGACACAGTTACTTAATTATTTGTAAAAACAAAGTATTGCTAATAGTTCTAGTTTGCAAAAAAATTACAAAACTAAGTGAACATCATTTCAATTTTTTTAAATTAAATAAATTAGCCACGCAGGTAAAAAACAAGAAAAAAATTGAAATAACTCGAAAACCAGGCATTTTTAACAAATTACCTCCTGCGAGGAATTAATCGAATTATCAATCACCATGTATATATTATTTTACTCACTTAAATTAGAAATTAAATGCAACAAGGCATCTGATCTGTTCTGAGTTTTTTTTAATGTTGAGCCCACGGGGGGGGGGTCCAGACCCCTCGGACCCCCCCCCTAAATACGCCACTGCTAGGCAAGTCTGCTTCTGTTAACCTTAAGTGCATTTTTTAAGGGGAGCGTTCAGCACGTTGGTGTAAAAACTTTCGACATCAAAGCTGATAAGCTGATCTCCTGGTTGTACCTACTTCCTTTTTTTCTATCCTAGACGAAAAATTATTATCGATAATTCTTATCTTCAAGGCATAAAATTATTTTGCGCAATCGTTGACTCACCCGGTACGAGCTCCAGTTAGCATCAGTCGAAGTGGTATTAAAAATACGTGTGTGGTTCTAATTTAATTAGTTCCGTTGAATGGTGTGTTTAAAATTAATTGGTTTTATTCTAACTTTAATAGTTTGACAAATAGTCCAGATGTCCAATAAGACGAATAATTTTGAACATCAGCAGGATGCAACGGTTAAATTTAAATATGAATATTTCCATTTCGATTTGCAAAAGCAATCAAAAGCTTACATTTAATGTTTTCTAATTTTTTAAACGATATCGTGAGAGCTCCTGCCATGCGGTAGCTCATTTATCCTAATTTCGGATAGGACGCCCTATAGTTTTTTTTTTACTTACTTTGATTCGGCAAAAGTGCTCCGATCAGTGTTTATTTTAAAATGGCAATTTAATGATAAATATTTTCCAATTTTATAGTTAATCTCCCTACCCACACCAAACCCAACAATAACAAATTTTAAAGAGGATAATGCATTTTTTTTTACTTGATGATGAGTGTTTCTACACTCAAAACATGTCGAATTAAATTATTATGAATTATTCTAGGTTCGCCTGGTTCCTAGTTATTCTAATTAAAAAGTAAATGTGAAGAAAGACTTTGTGCTTTTCTTTTTTCTATATCGTTTAACTCCACTTTGAATATGGACTACTTCTTCAAAATTTTAAAAGTTTTTTAAGAGGATTCCGAATACATTGTCTAACATTAACTTTGGTTTAAATCTAATTGCTTAAAAAATAATTAAATTTTGGAATACTTTTTTGAATGGTTTAAGAAAAATTAGAAACGACAAAAAATTTAAAGTTGTACTGAGTAACGACAAATAAAAAAGTATTTTTTTTCGTTTTTTAATAGAAGATCGTGGCTTCGTATTCGGACATAACATTTAGTTCTAAACAACTTTTAAAAATAAAAATTTTATCTGAAATAGAAACAGAGTATTTTACTGTTGAGCAACTTTAAAAAATTGAATCTCCCTCGTATGCTCCACAGTTTTTTCTATTTTAGGGTTGAATTCTCAACGTCATTCAATCTGTTGCCAACCTATAACCTATTTCGCGTTGATTTTTTGAGTTTATTATTTTAATAACTAACATTAAAGAAAATCAATATCGTCGGTACATTATTTAGGTAGTATCTGAGATATTACAAAAATATCAATTTATTTCATTGCTAACTTTGGGAGAATCGTATAGTGAAAGAACAATGAGTGACAATGACATAATAATGTTAAAAAAAATCTTACTTAATATTTTTCGCTATACGATTCTCCTAAAATAAGTTATGAAATTCCTTGATATATATTAAATGGGTGTTTCTCCCAAAAACGTACCTCTTTTAGTCCCCGCTTGGAAACTGAATTATTAACAGGAAAAATAAAACATTTTACGGCTTAAATAAAGCTTCAAGAGTATATACAATTAGGCCACATATAAGTATGAGAATAATTAATTTCCCTTTTTATTTTTTTTTATCTCAACAGCCCAATTCTCACTACCGTACCATGTCCCCTACTGTAGGTTGAACAGTTCCATCGTTTCTGGCAAGTCTGATTATCAATTAAATTTTAATATATTTTATAGTTTGTATACATAAACTCAAAATATTTTTAATTTAGTGCATTATTCTTTCAAATAATAACCCCAATAACCGATTTTTACTATAAATGGTGTTGTCCCCATATTTTTTTATCACTACTGTGAATGCAAATTAAAGTGCCAATAAAAACTGTAAGGTGGCGCGAATGGTGTTTATGCTTGCTTAAACTGTTCAACCGTTCAGTCTAAGTTCGACAGTCAAGGTGACGGCACGTGATTGGTAGCATCTGGAAAATTTTAGTTAAAAAAGTGCTTTTAGTGGTGTGAGGTAAGTTCAATTTTCTCATTACCGTTGTACTATTTTAAAATGATAATTGAAGAAAAAAATAATAACTAATTATGTTAATCTTTTGCTTTATTATTAACGTTATAAATTCTACAAACCCGCCAAATTTAAATTGTTAGTAAATTATTTACCGCCATTAAACCTATAAAATTCTCACTTCCGTGGTCTCACGACCGTTACCTACTATACATTATTCTGTGAGGTACTTACCACAGAAGTGATAATTTAGCTTAGGAATGTCAAATTACAGTACACACAGTAAATTAGCCACAATACAGTAAATTATTTTTTCAAGGGCAAAATGGAAAGTCCAGAATTGAGAAAAAAAAACAGAAAGTAAATAAACTTAAAAACCAAATATTGAAACTTAAGAACCAGCTACGAAAAGAACAAATAAAGAAAGAAAAATATAAAAAGAGATTACAACGCATAAGAAATAAAGCTAAGATCAACAGTCCTAACACTACACTACAAATGTTCTGAGATCCCCTAATATGGCTGTAAATGTTAAAAGAACACTACTTTTTGGAGAAGTGCTAGCGGATCAAATTAAAGAAAATATTCGCAATCAGAAAACATCTAAGGGAAAGAGAAGATAGTAGGTGCTATTTCGGGCCATTTAATAAAAAAATATAAATTTCAGAAACAAGTACAGTCACTGTCTTCTTATAGGCTTTTTAGAAAACAACCTAGAACTCGTCCAAAATCACTTTCCACAGAGATTAGAAAAAATATACACAAATTTTACGTGTCGGATGAGTCCAGTATTTTAAATAATCATATAAGTAGCTTCAGGATCCAAAAATTAAACGTGGTTAACACGTTTTTAAAATTCCCAGGGTAGAAAATTTATGTTAAATTATTATAGTTGATAACTATTATTAATTAAAACGGTTTCTATTTAAAATATGATCACAAGTTTTCCTTTCCTATATAATATATTTTGTAAGCATAAATAATAAAATAGGTTTATTCTAGATTTGGTTGTTTTTCATCTGGTAAATTAAGGTTTTTCTTACGTCTTACAACTTATTTTCAGATTTAGTAAACGTAATACTAAAAAACGAAAGTGAATTTTAGGTAGTGTCCCCAAAATCCTCTTTACCGTTTAAAACCTCTCACCTCCGTGAAGTCGCTTCTTAAAAATTGCTGTTTTTTTTCTTAAATCGTAGCCTAGATTTATGTTTTTATTAATAAGTAAATAAAACTGAAGGAGAAAATACTTATATAAAATAAAATTTTCAAATTTGAATTTTCTAAAATTGTTGATAGGAAATAGGTACGCTTTTGGAAGAAACACCCAAATATGTCAGTTATTACCTATAGAATATCAAGTCGATACTGATTTTCTTTAAATTTTGTATAAAAGCTAGAAAACATAAATAAATCTACGCGAAATAGGTTATAGGTTGGCAAGCATGTTGATACTCCTACCTTAATGATCGCTCTTTTAGTTTAAGCGGACGCAGAAACTTTTATCAAGAATAAAATTGACAAGGAAATCGATAATAATAAAGTTTTCCATATGGAGCGAGAATTCTGCAGGTCACTGTATATTTATATACACAGTGTCCGCGAAAAAGTCCGCACCATATGAAAAACCTTTTTATGCTTTTTTTTGCAAATCTGTTTTTGGCATTAGGTTTCAGGTTCTGCATGAACCAAAACAATACAAAAGCTTAAAACTTTTGAGTCTATATCCAAATTTTTGTTTAAAAATTAATATGTCAATTTTTCTTTAATTTTTTTGGAAATTCAACTTATTGTCACTTTTTTTTACTCTTTAATGTCAGTTTATTTAAAATACTTATTTTGAATCAGACCTCGAATCAGACTAACTACATTTTAAAATTTGGTTATCGCATAAACCCATTTTATAGCAAAAACAATTTTTTCCTCAAAAATTTTAAAGCACCTCTGGCAAATTTAAATTTAAACAGAACTATATAGTTAATGAAGTTGTTCAGTGAGGCATTGACGCATAGTATGCCGGTTTTTTTTTAATAAATGTACAGAAACTTTAAAAAAGCAGTTTTTTGAAACCACTAAAATTGTCACAATTTACCTTAAAATTCTTGAAAGCGAACACGTCGATTTTCAGAACTAAAGTAAAAACAACAATTTTTACTGGTAACACGATATTTTCTAGTCTATCTAGATGTCATCTATCCTAAGAACTCTAGAGAATATGTATTTGTTTTAACAGGAAAGGTTCCGTAATTGCACAAAACACGAAAGTAAACAAAACTGACTAATATCTGCCTTGCTCTACCAGCTCCAGAATATGTCTGTCTTTGATCTTCATATGCCAAAAGCATAAAAATAACTACTCTGATAAACACAGCATGCGCATGCGCATCGTCAATAGTTAGGCCAGTCGAATTGACGTTAGAAATTTGCGTCGTTAATCCCACCTTAAAGAAATGTTGTTAAAACTTTTGTTTTTGTTTTATTTTTTATGTAATAGCTATTTTATGTTTATGCACACATTTTTATTATCTTTTAAAAGTATTTTTATATTGTACTAAAAGCGTAAAATGAAGAATGATGAAAGTAGAAAATGACAAATGGTGGATATTAAAAATAACTCTAGTGGGTTCTATCTAAGTAGCGTCATAGCTATGGTCAAGAGAGCCCCTGGCAAAATTTGAATTTTGCGCCCCAAAGACTTATTTTCTAGGAAGAGAAACAACTCAATAACTTTGAAAGTATAATTATTTAAGTTATGTATACATTTAAGCATGCCATTAGTTTTTACTATTATGTACAGTGGCGAAGCGTGGTTTTTTTTTCTGGGTAGACATAAAAAATTAAATTCAGCTTTGTTTTAAATACATATAATTTGTGTACGAACACATTGGTCACATTGGTGAAACATTTTATTGTTAAAAAATATTGGCTTTCTGTACAAAATTTTGTTATCACATTAACACCAGATTTTGCACAGGGTTCCTCTCCACCAAACAGACTACACGGAAATATATAATGCATTCGTATTGACACTTCTCGTCAACCAGCTAAAAGATTCGTACCAACTTTTTTGAAATTTCCGAATGGTTTTTCCATCTTTTTGCGATATTTAGTTCTGGCCGCTTTTGGGAATTTTTCAAATGTAATTTTTCTTTTAAAGATAGAGTTGAAAAACTACGTTGTTTTACATAAATAATCGGGTCTTCTATTATCTGCCATTTTATTTTATTATCGAACAATCAATACAATCATAAAACATAAAATCAAACGAAGAGTTAATAAAATAAAATAATAATAATTACTCTGCCACCAACAACCGTCTTTACCAGACTAAACAAACGAGCGAGAGAGAACACAGAACTGCAATATAGAAATCGACCAAGTCGCATACGATTCCTAAAGCCATATTATATCGCGCCGGTAATACATAGTAAATAGCTGGTCAACAACAAAGACAAACGCTCAAGTGTCTTCGGATCGCCCGAAATTCGCGTGCTTACATCGACACTTTCAGCAGTGAGGGAAGCGCCCGCCTGCATGGTGGCTGCATTATTAAAAGACAAATCTCGATGTGTCTCTCTATACCCCGGCTGCGTAGTGCGTATTACATTTATTTACCATACGTGCGGTCTCGCCACGCCGCCGGTCGGCCGGTTTGAGTTTCTTTTATAATAGTTTGATGTTTGATACAATAGGGAATTATTGAAAAAAAAAATTTTACGTCAGCACTAATAAGGGAATGCCCTATTTTAATAAGGTCTTAACCTTATTTCTCTAAAAAATAAAGACCTATTGGAACGCTTTCCTTTTTACGACAGCGTTATTTATAACCTAATGTCTAATGACCTCCCATCCTTCAGGATTTGATAAGAGATTTTGTCCCATAAATTCTCTTATAAGGGCCAAATCGTCATTAGGTAAACCTTAATCTGTTATTTTATATTATAATGCAACCATCTGTTTTTTGAGGTTCGGTTTGCCGAATAAGGGAAATAAGGAAACGTTATTTTACTTACGGTAACTAGTCGTAAATAGGGGAAGGCAGTATTTTATTATGGTTCCTATATTAAATATTTTTTAGTGCGCATGCTTAGCTGTCATTTTAAGAACGACCTTAATAAGGCCTTCACCTTATAGCGTTTCCAATAATTCCCTAATGCTGCAATTTGTTGGACGTTAATAAAGTTAAAAGTCAAAGTACATTAACAAATAATTATTTTATAAAACTGTTTTATGATAAAAAAATAAACCTTTTGTGTAGAATTTTGGGTAGACAATGTCTACCTTGTCTACTCGTACGCTTCGCCACTGATTATGTAGGAAGCGAAACAATACAATACGAGTTCATTTTTATTATGTTATAATAGTATATTAACGTACACGTTTTATAAAGCATCATTTTATAGCACGCGTCCATGTTAAAAAACGGGACAAGTGCTTAAAACTGCTTTATATAACACGTACGTTATACTATTTTTTTCTATTTTGTAGTTTTTTCAATAAAAACACATATTTAAAAAGAAAATAAATCCTTCAAATTTTGTAAATTTTTGTCTAAATTTTATGTTGGTAATACTATTTTTTATTATAGTAGCCTCTGGGCAACAAAAATTATTTTGCGAACTGTCATTTTTTGATTTATTGACCCATTTTCACCACGAGATTCTAAAGTTATTTTAACGATATGAGATTTGAAATTGGACGGAATACGTTGTGTGATCCTTGTACATTCGGTACATATACAGAGCGTTCGGAAATTCGGGCAATTTTGCTACTTTTTTTCGAATTTCAAAAGACGTGATTTTACGTCACGGCATTGCAATTTGGTATATTGAAAATGGAAAATTCAAATAAAGTTGTACTTAAAATCGACATTGGAAGGTTAGTAGATTGAATTTTGGATAGGATTTGGCAGAAAATAGTAGCTTGAAGCATCTACAAAAGCAAAATAGTTCTCCGTCAATAAAGTTATTATTTAATATGTGTTTTTAATGAACTAAAACAATACATACAGATTTGTAGATCTAGGCAACCAAACATACATACGTGGGTTCGTGTAGTATTTTGCATATTTGGACTAAAAAATATTAGTTATCTAGAATGCTATGCTAAATGGTGAAAAAAAAAAAACATGTCATGTAGGGCCAACCTTTAAATTTCGAACGCGCTAGCGAGTTCGTAACAGATCTGTTTTGAGACAAAATTAGAAAAAATCTCTTAAGTTTTAATTTTATGTAGGGTAAATATGCCTAAATCGTACCCCCTAAGATGTTTTCTTTGCGCAGGAGATAGAAATAGTAAAATAACAACATTAAGTACATAAATCTAAACTTTATTTAAATCTCAAACATATTATTATATATAATAGAACATATGAACAAAAACAACTCCTAAATTCTGGGATTTAAAAAAAAAATAAAAAAGGTACGAAATAGGATCATTGCTCTTAATTCGTACTTTAGTATGCCTAAATCGTACTTCGAGGATTTAACTGCTACAAATGTCGCATTGATAATAATAGTCGGCCCCTTTAAGAACTCCAGCACAAAGTTCATGTATCCAGAACTTGCATACTGTGCACTCTGAATCTCTCATATTCATATCTCCATATTCATTTAGACGAAAATATTCCTAAATCGTACCAGAACGGTATAGCATATATATATAGGTACGTTTTAGGCATATGACTAGAATTTTAATATTTTAAATGTCACTATCAGAAAACTTAACCTACAATAACACAATATGTATGAAATACACCTACAATAATAAGCTTCCTAGAGGTATAACTTGTATTGTACTTACTCGACTCCTCGATGATATATTATCTTCTAAATAAAGTCACAATATAACAGTATTGTTGGTAAAAAATCACTTTGTGGAAATTTACGTAACAGAGCGAACGTACACCGTGCAGAATATGAGAATAACATGGCCGACGCGTGAGTCGCCGATTGCTTCTAATAAGTACCCTGTCAGACACAAGGACCGCCAAATTTGAATGCGGTACGATTTAGGAGCAGGTACGATTTAGGCAAGTTTACCCTACGTGTGCCCCAGCGGCCTGCAGACTGTGGGTATGTACCTAAAGTTCCCCTCCGACGTGCTAAGGGCCAATTGTATAGGTATGAATTTACCTTAGAGTTAAACCTAAGTTTAATCCTAAGTTATTCCGTGAGTTAACCCAAGGTAAGATGTGTTGCCAGTTGTATGGGTTTGTGTTAAGAAAGTCTTATTTGAACTAGCTGCTAACTTCAGTATGATATGATATAAGGTCAATTATCTAAATCATCTTCATTATACGCAAGAAAATCATAAACAATATCAAAGGCCTCCATATAATAATTTTAAATTATAAAATAAAAAATAATAATCATGTAAATAAATTAAGTCATTGTTGTAAAATAACAAAAAACGGCATTTTTAGGCTTCTAATCCCGAGATCGTAGGTTAACTCATACCCGATCCACGAGTTGAGGGTTTATCCTAGAATAGGGAAAGTCCTCTGCCCATAAAATGTATTTTTATACTTATTCCCCGATTAACTCTCATTTTTGAGTTAACCCAAACCTATACAATTGGCCCTAACTACAACGCTATACTATCTAATTATAAAAAATAATTTCAGATTATTATATTTTAATTAAATTTCGATATTCTAACCTTATAGGTGAGTTAATGAATGAAACGTTATAGGTATTTATATTAATGTTTTAGTGGGCTTTTTATTTACTTAAATAAATTACAATTTACCTTTCTTCAATGCATAAAATGCTTTCTAAAAAAATACTTATGCAATAAATATATACCTAACCATTATAATACAGGATGTGTCAACAAGGTGTTCGCCTTCGATAGCGCCTAAACTATAAGAGATTTATAAAAAAAAGCGGTATACAGGGTGTTTCATAAAGGTGGCCCCCTCAGAAACTACTAAGCATAGAAACTTTGGAAAAAAATATGATTAAAGCGGTCATGAGAAAATTCTGGAAATTATTTTTCCAAGTTCCAAAATTCTAAATTTCTTTGAAAATTTCACACCTGTACTTTTTAACCAATAAGATACCTTAATTATGACTAGTTACCATGGCAACTAAAAGAATTTCCGGAAATTTTTTCGAGGCGCCACGATATTTAAGTGGAAATTTTTTGACAGTTGAAAAGGTAAATATAAAATCCAGCTGTCACAAATGGGTATTTTGAGCTTGACTTGCTAGAGTAATAAGAACATTTCCAGATTTTAAATTGGATGAAATATCTACCTTGAACCTTCTTCTAATTTTATTGACCAAAATATTTGCCCAAAATGTTTCAGAAATAGTTGTAATCTCGATTTTAAAGATGGCGTTCCGACATTGAAAATGCGCCGCCACGTGGTGGGAGGCTGTTCCACATTTCGATATTCCCGAATTTCGAAAATTGCCGTATTAAGGTACAGCTCTAATTACATAATTAAAAAGCTTAGATAATTCTGCATCATTTTGGTTTAAGGCTCATGGCGTACCGACCTTGATAAGAGTGGGGGAAGCTATTGAATGTGTAATCATTAAAATCGCTGTAACTTCTAAACCACTTATCCGATTTTACTAAATTCAAGCTTGTTTGGAAGAGAAAGGTAAAAATTTCAACTTTCGTATGACCAATGGTACTCGATTGTTTCTAATAAAATTGCTAGAGGGCGCCATTCGTAATAAAACCATTTTTTTAAAATTTCATCCCGAAGATTCAAACCATACGGTATAACTATGACATTATAATCGGAAAGAAGATTAAATTTGCAAGAAAAAATGTAAAGACCGCAGTTCGATATCTTTGTTCGTTTTAGAGTTATTGCCAAAACAATAATTTTCAACACTTAGGGCATGAAAAATGACAAATGAAAACTTATAATTATTACTAATCCAACTTACATACCTTTGGAACTATAAAAATAATAATTTCTTCGATTAAAGTATTAAAAATTATTGTTCTGACACTAACTTTGAAATGAACAAAGATACCGAACTGCGGCATTTAAATTTTTTTTTGCAAATTTAATCTTCTTTCCGATTATGATGTCATAGTTATTAGTTATACCGTATGGTTTGAATTTTCGGGATAAAATCAAAAAAACTATTTTTATTACAAATTGCGCCCTCTAGCAATTTTATTAGAAGCTATCGTGTGCCATTGGATACGACAATTGAAGATACTTACCTTTTTCTTCCATACAAGCCTAAATTTAGTAAAATGGCATAAGTCGTTTAGAAGTTACAGCGATTTTAATGATTGCACATGCAATAGCTTTCCCTACTCTTATCAAGGTCGGTACGCCATGAGCCTTAAACCAAAATGATGCAGAATTATCTAAGCTTTTTAATTATGTAAGTAGAGCTACACCTTAATATGGCAACTTTCGGAGAAATTTAGAATTTTAAAAATTTATTTTCAATTGCGCCCCCTTGCGGCGAAATGTGGAACTTAACAATAATTTCCAGAATTTTCTCATGACCACTCTAATTATATTTTTTTTTCCCAATCTTCTAAGCTTAGTAGTTTCCGAGATATGGCCGGTGGCCACCCTTAATGAAACACCTTGTATAAAAGTTATCGGGTTTACAATGGAGCATAACGTTAAAATATTTTATGATATACAGGATGGCTCAAAAAATTGGACCTATGGAAAAAGAATTTATTAAATGAAACACCCTTTTTTTCTCTTTCTGATTCCGTTAGAAAGGAGCTCTAGAGTCCTATTTACTTTTTTGAATTTGATTGCGACGTAAACATGTTAGATATTAATTATTTTCTCGTATTTTAAAAATTTTATTGGAGTTATGAAAACAACCATAGTTGTCTATGGAATCAAATCAATTGACAGTGTTTAGCGTAGCAATTAAGTGGATTATTTACCTCATCCATTATAAAAGCGGGTTGATTTTCACCTGATTATTCAGCGATAATCTCCCGCTCTCCGGTAAAAATCACAAAAATGTAGTTTTTTATTTGGTAAATAATCTTCAAAATACATTTCGGGATTGGGAAATAATCAGAAAATCATTCTCAGATTTTTTGCCATTAGGAAATCTTCGGAATGATTTTCGATAATTTCCCCATCCCTTAATATATTACTACAGAAAATTTCACACCTGTCATTCTAACCCAATCACACACTTTCATTTCGACAGTTACCAATGACAACCTTCAAATTTTTCGGAAATTTTTCTCCTCCTGCCAAGCTAGGCGAACAAAATTAATAAGTGGAAATTTTTTCTTGACAGCTATCATATGATCCGAAAATCAGTATTCAGGATCAAATTTTGGTATTTAATGTTTTTATTCATTTTATAATACTAAATAAATACAAATATTTATTTACCAAATATTTCTTTCATTAAGGCTAAATATTTTTGGAATTCTGGTTCAAACTCTTCTCTTCGTAATGGAGAATAACAAGGATAATGGTTATCTTCCCTTTCCACTTCTATCAGATGTCTATGTTTAATATAATGTAATATTTGGATGCAATTTTGTTCTGCTGAATTCTTGTTTTTCTTAAAAAGGATGGGATATCTTCCTCCAAAATCTTCTGGATAGCTGAGAAAAGGTTTTCTTGATGGGGATTTAATTCAGTTTTTTCATTAAACATTGCAAATACTTTAAATTTTTATGAGACATATTAATGTCCCCTATTTCAGAGCAAGATTTACAAACACCGTAGGGCTTAAAATTAGTTTCTCGATTGTTTACTGCCATGATTTAATTATTGTGAACTAAAGAAGCACGTTTAAGAAATAACTGTCGACGTGTCGTATAGCAGAGACGATTTTGACATCACAAGCCTAAGCCTACTTGACTGTGGTATCTACTATCTACCTAGATTTTAAAAATTGTTTTATCTGGCATAACTAGCCTAAACTAGACTATACTATGCTTTCCCTTTGTTTTAGTAAATAAATTGTAGTAAAAATAAATAAAAAGGATAATTTTCACTTATATTTTTTGCATTTCGTTTAACTAACGGTGAGGAAACTTTTTTTTGAAAGTTTAAGTATTCCCATAATTATGGATAATTTCAATAAAATAATTCAAATAAATTTTAGGTGTGAAATTTTCTTACCGAATCCCCCGCGTCCTTGAATTAATATCCGGAAATTCTTCCTCAGTCACGCATTTTTCTAGAAAATTTTCCCTCGTCTACAACTCGGGAAAATTTTCAAAAAATGCGTTCCTTCGGAAAAATTTCCGGAAATAATTCGAGCACTAGGGAGATTATAAGTGAAAACTTCTCGTACTGTTAAAGATAGTCCTAAAAGTGATCATACGGCGTAAAGGCATAATGTACTATTATTCAGAGCAGTTGTACTCTCGATCGCAGTATTCTATGGTTTTACGTTACGCGTAATTTTAATGGACAATGTGTGAGTTTGTTTTAACGTGCTGGACCGCAGTATACCGGGTGACAACGATATTACTGACCAGCTTGTCACGTCCTTATAAAATAAAATATTATTTCGAAATTTTGGTAGGTTCTATGGTTGCACTGTGCGCACATTTTCGGTATTCAAACGCCTGACTGTCACTTCCGGTTGAACCGGAAGTACACTTAACTTTGTTATTTCAAATAGAACACCCTGTATATTTTTAACAATATGCATTCTACAAGGAATTCTTAGCATAAAACATGTATCATATCCTATACCTATCTATGACAGGTTAAGAGAAAATGGCGTTGGAAAATATAAAATTAGCCACACACTTTATTGTTTTTACAAAAAACAAATGAATATGCACAAAATTTTATATTCTTTTATAACTTCTTTTTAGGTATTCTGTATGAATAAGTCACAATTATTTCACTTCCGGTTCAACCGGAAGTGCTGCAAAATTTGACTTTCAAACATAGATTTCTCCAATATTTTTAATGGCACGCCCCCTTTTAAATATAATTTTCAAAATTATCTTATTGTTCTAAATATTTTTTATTAATGCTTCCCTAGGTCTAAACTCATTCGTTTTTAAGATATACGGAATTAAAGGTTTAGTTACATTATCCAACAAGCAAAATTGACGTTAATTTATTCATAGTTTCATCTAAGGTAGCTATGGATCCCACAGATCTGTTTACTAATTTCATGTTTTACGAAGCTATCGCCATGTTTTTTTTTAATTTCATCCTTTCATTATCATTACAAGTGACTTATTACTAAGAAAAGTTAAAAATATGCCTTATTTTACGCGTGAACATCAAATTGACATGCTGCTAATCTACGGAGGGACTAGAAAAAACCGCAGAGAGGCAAAATTTCTGTATATGCAAAGATTTTCCGAACGCGAGCACCCGAGCGATACGTATTTTCCATGGTTAGAACATCATTTAAAGCACGAGAATGAAAATCAAAACGGAAATGGTTTTATTATTAGTGAGGAGGCAGAAACAAATACACTGGCTTATGTTGAAACTGACCCGACAGCATCGACGAGGCAAATTGAGAATGATATTGGCATCAATAGGGAAAGTGCTAGAAAAATATTGAAAAAACATGGCTATAAATCCTTCAAATACCAAATACCTGTTAGGCAATACGCACAAATATTTTATCAACAAGACGGCGGCGGCGCTCCAGCACATAATGCTAGAATAGTGACAGCGGTTCAACCGGAAGTGACAGTCAGGCGTTTGAATACCGAAAATGTGCGCACAGTGCAACCATAGAACATACCAAAATTTCGAAATAATATTTTATTTTATAAGGACGTGACAAGCTGGTCAGTAATATCGTTGTCACCCGGTATAATGGCTCTAAATAAAGGCGCGTGTCTCGGCCAATTTATACTGCGATTCAAACCCCACACTTGTTGAAAACACATTATCAGAAGGTTAGCTCTCGGTTATGACGCCTCAGAAGATTTTTTTGAAAATATGAACTTAGACGATTCTGAAAGCCATTTCGACTTTACACCTATAAATAAAAGTCCACAAGGAAATATTCAACAGGTTAAGGTTGATTCCATTTTGGAAACAGAGAAAAAGGAATCAGATGTTAACAGAAAACACACTTCTGTAGTAGAAAGTCTAAAATTTGGTAGAAAATATTTTTGAAACCAACCCAATGCAATAAGTCATAAATTATTTTTTCTAATTTTGACATATAAAGTGACACTTTTTAAAACTGATTGACATTCTGAAACGTCTTACTTTTTGTAACTAGTTGCATAAAGTAAAATTTTATGCAATTGGTGACGAAAAATGTATTTCAAAATTAGTGACATAAAGAATTATTCTATTTATTAAACTGTTATAATACAAGTTAAAAACATAAATTATAAATTAATTAATTATTATAAATATTGATAACACAATTATTGCAATTATTCAAATTAATTCCCGACGACATATTTTTTTTATTGCTCAAACTTGCTGTTATTTGGGAAGCGACGCACATTGCATTAGATGTTTCACCAAATATTTCTTGCGCTATAAGTTTTTTATTATTCATGGAATTTTCAACATATCCCTCCGCAACAGAACTAGATTTCCAACCTCCGTGTCTCTTTAATTTTAAAAGATCAGCGCCACTGTCTGCTAGGAAAGTGGCAGAGCTTCTTCTGAAGCAGTGGCCAGTATATAAACAGGATTTGAAAGACCAAGAAATTGTGCAATAACTTTTGGCAGACTGCTAAATGTGTTAATTCCCACAGGATTTCTGGTACATTTTCCATTCGCATATTTTACAAAAAATCTGTTGTGTTTAAGAATCTGGGGACGCAACTTAATATATTTTCTTAATATTTCAACAAGATTCGTATTTTCAATGTCTCCAGTGGTAATTGCACACTGCCGTATAACTTTTGTTTTTGAAGGTGGGATATCAACACGAAAATGGCTTCCTTCGTCTATAACATTTTCAACTGGAAGAAAAGTTAATTCTGCTTTTCTGCATGCTCCTGCCATTCCAATTATCATTGCAATCTTAGCCATTAAGTATTTTTTGTCATCAGCTTCCAATAAAAATTTGGCAAAATCTTTTTTAATAAAAACTTTTGACTTTTTAGCACTGTACCCGTCCGCTTGCCTTTTAATATATACTACCAAATTTGTATATTTTTTAATATCAATATTCCTTTTCAGATTTAGTTCAGACCTTAACATTGAGTAAAGTGTCCATAATGTGGAAACTTTTAGATCTTTCTTACCCTCGAAATATGCAAGTAAAACTTTCTCATTAACATGTTTAATTTTCTTCTCATCACACCACGTAACAAATTTTTCGTATGCCAAATCATAAACTGCCTTTGACTTTTTGGGAATTACTGATAATAGAGCATTACCTGCTGCCTCTTCAATATCGCTAGCTCTTCAGAACTTGAATGACTCATTTTTTAAAAATAAAACTAAAAATATATCAATCTCGCTAAAAACCTTCCGTCTAGACTTTTTTACAAAATGTCAAACTGACAACTAACATGAAGTAACAGCAACAATAGCTATTTATGCCATCAGTTATATGTCCAAATTAGAAAAACTAAATTTATGTTTTCCAAATTTTTATCAATTATATTAAATTTTATTTTTTTATTACTTTCTTCAAAATTAGAAAAAATCTTGTATGCAATACGTTACGAAATGAAATTTTGTGTAAGTTGTGAGTTTTTGCAAAACTCACTTCGTTCGTTCCGCAAAAATCTCACGCGTTACAAAAAATTAGGCATTTCGTAACTGATGGCATAAATAGCTATTTTTTTTAAATAAACAGAGCTGTTCAATCACAAAAAGTTTTTTTATAAAATTTACGATATTTTTCCGAATATTGCCATAAATTTAATTTAATTATAATTGATACGTGTTGATAACTCAAGATAGTCAAAAAAGCATCAGCAATATAAATTATGTCATAAATACTTTGCGGTAACTTGTAATACAGATTGTTCTAACAGCAACGCCCAATTATTAAATCCATTATATACTGTTTTCCAGCACGTTAAAACAAACTCATGCTCTGAATCGCGATACACATTGTCCATTAAAATTACGCGTAACGTAAAACCATAGTATATTGCGATCGAGAGTACAACTGCTCTGAATAATAGTACATTATGCCTTTACGCCATCCGGGTATACCTGGGGAGAAAAAAAATAAACAGATAGTTATCACTACAGGAAGATTCTCATTCCTTAAGCACATAACGTGGGCGTGACCATACGATACTCACCAAACCACTGTATCCAATTTTAAAAAAAGAGAAGATTCATCCCTACAAACCAGTTATTATACAAGATTTATTGGATAATGATTATCCTGATAGGAGGGAGCAATTTTGTGAAATAATGATTGAGCTAACAGATAGTTAAGCATGCATTGTCCAAAGAAATAAATTGTAAGTATTTCAAATAAAACTACGTTTTCTTTAATAGTAAGGTTAATAGGCAACACTACTCACTACAGATACTGGGCACAGGAAAATCCTCACTGGTTCATAGAAAATCACAATCAACCTAATAAAAAGGTTAATGTCTGGGCGGGCATTGTTGAAAATTTGGTAATCGGACCATTTTTCTTTGATTATTTCCTTCCTATCAATTTTGACCAATCACTGACAAGAATTCGTATGTAATATTTAATTTTCAAGTGGAAAAATTGCATGACAGCTCCTGTCAGTAATTTTTCCGGAAAAAAGTTTTACTGTCAAAACAAACAAAATTATTGAATTTCTATCTAGTTATCAGCGAATGACTTTAGCAAAACAGTTTCACATAGCAACCTAACAACGCTTTCATTTTAAATATTTTTTTCGCAAAAATAGTAATTTTTCGGCAACCGTCCGGGAAGTACCCACTTATAATACGTACGCAACACGTCCGAAAACAGTATTTTCCGGACTTGTAACGTAAATTACTATTACGTTACAAGTCCGGAAAATACTGTTTTTATGGACGAGTCGACAAAATTCTAGGACGAGCCGTAGGCGAGCCCTGGAAGTTCAATGAGACATATTCCTTTATTATATTTCTTTGTAGAACAAAATTTCGAACATTTTAATTCTTATTTGTATTAAATATTGAAATTCGAACAGAAGGTAGATAGGTACTAACAGAAACAGTCTAATTCTTATTTATATTAAAATTCGAGCAATTGCTAATATTGATGTGATTCTTCCCGGACTAGGCCGGAGAAATGCTACTTTCTCAAAGGAAAAGCGTCCGGGAAGTGGGTACTTCCCGGACGGTTGCCGAAAAAAGTAATTTTGTGCAACATGGAGCGTTTTGGATATGTTCCAAACGAAGAAATCAATCAAGAAGTAAAAAATAGCGTAACCAGTAATTCAGTGAAGACACACAACAGCATTTGGAAGCAGTTTATGAGTTTTTGCTCTGAAAAAAAGTACGTAATTGATAAAGATACAACAGTAACAACTTTGAATTTAATTCCCAAAAACTGGGCTTGGAATATGCGAAAGTCAATGGTGAGGAGCATAAAGAACATATTGCAATAAAATAACACGTTTTAATCAACAGGCATCAAGATTTTGTTCGAGAAGCGTTAATTTTTCAAAAATTCAATTGAGAAGCTATTAAAATTTCAGTTGTTTAGACAACATGTCATATAATTTCAGCTTACCATATTGTTTACAAGTGATTTTAAAAAGTATCATTCTACCATCTATTCATATTATACCATAACATGTACCATCAAGGTAAACCAAATACCCACTCCACTGGTTCCTTCATATGGCTTGCCTTAACTTGGTTCAGTACCATTTGAATAACCGCGGTGGTACAACCACATAATACCGTATGGCAAGGCTATTGAAAAGTATGACTAACTAAAGTAAATCGGTACAGTAGCCAGTTTATTTCACTTTCAAATTACTACCTATATGTCTATATAGTACGGTACGGGTTTATACAGAGTGTCCCTTGTTTATTTAATTTGTGTTTAATTTTGTGACTCTTATTTGTTCAGGAAAATGCAGGTTTTAATTGCGGCAGTGTGGTGTTCTCTGATGGTAGCGAAATGTATTGCAAAAGGTTGGTATTTACTGAGAGGTCACACATGTTCTGAAATTAAGTAGTGTTATGTAACTGAAAGAAAATTAATGAAAAAGTTACCTTAGAACATGTTATTATTATTGATATTATTATTATTATTATTAATATTATATTTTTAATAATTTCGTTCGGATTACCTAACCTATAAAATTATTTCACACGGTTTTAATTAAAAATATATTTTTAAAGTTTTTAGGAAATTACTGCATTATATTATATTAGCGGATGCCCGCGGCTTCGCTTGCTTAATTCAGTTGTTATAAATTCGATATCGAAACAAAGCAGCGGGTGCCATACCTACCATTCAATAGAACCTTTAATAGGTAGGGGAGAAGGGGGAGCATTCGGCCACAAAGCACAACTCTCTAAGTATGGAATAAACCAAATGTTTAACTGTTAAAAAAATGTACTTGCAGGAAATAATAAACATTAATCTCAACATATAATAAAAAAAAATTGAAAGATCACGTTTTCTAATAAAATTTTATTTTAATAAAAATACTTACAAATATCCGAATGCTCCCAATCCCTAGGGAGCATTCGGCCACTCAAAGAGGAGGATTCGGCCATAGGACGTATCTGGTAAGGTAATTGGTAAAGTAGCTTTATAAATCTAACCTATATATTGTTTAACATTAATCTCAACATATAATAAGGAAGAAAGATTAAAAGATCACGTTTTCTAATAAAATTTCAAAAAATACTTACAGCCATTCAACAAGACTGTGCTGCTAATGGAACTGATATAGTAGTAGTAGTAACAAGATTTATTTAACGATGTACTAAAATTACACAAGTTTTACAAAATATTTAACAATATCATCTATGAAGTATTAAAAAAAATTTTCAGTCACTAGGTATTTTGTTTTTTAAATAAATAATTTTTTTATGATTTTTTAAAATTTTTCAAAGAACTCTGTGATTTAATTGAATTATTCAAGTTGTTATATTCACTTAATCCTTTATGGAAAACCGATTTATATGTTAAATGTTTTGATACCCTACTTAGACAAAAATCGTTTTTATATCTGGTTGAATAGTTATGATTTTCAAAATTTTAAGTTAAAAAATCTTTTAAATGGGAAGGTAGTAAGTTATTTTGTATTTTAAAAATAAAAGTATAGATCAAAAGAAATACTAAATTTTTAACATTTAACCACTGAAGTATCTCTAAAATTAAATTTATTTTCGTATATTTATCCACATTTAAAATTATACGCATAGCTTTATTTTGCAAAACTGTGTATGTAAGTGTCTCGATGTTTTGTGGTTTTACCGCTAGGGGTTAAATTTTGCCCCTATAGCGTGAGGAAAAAGGGGTTAGTATAAAAGTATATATATCGCGGAGTTTCTTGACGTATTTCAATAAAATTCTACCCCCACGGTGTCTATAAATGCAAAGCCTATGGAAAGGTTCTGTGAGCGTTATTAACGATCTATAATTAAATAGATATATTTAATATTAATGATAAATCTATATTTTTGGTATTATTTTCATGAACAAAGCTAGGAGATAAATAAATAACACTTTTATTGAAAAAGAAATAAATAATGTAAGAAAACACCAAAAACATTTTTGTCTAAAAATAATATGGGTACCTATTAATACCCGCTGCTTTGTTTCGATAGCGAACTTATAACAATTGAATTACGCGAGTGAAGCCGCGGGTACCCGCTAGTACAATATAATACCTTAGTCAAGAGTACCAATAAATCGTAGTTCAAATGTTAGCGAACTGCAACTAAGGTGTGAGAAGTTTATCCTTGACATTTTATTTTATTTGCTATTTGTTGTATTTTCTTTTCATTATTAGCTTAACATTCCAATACTGTTTTATACCTACCCACAAACTTTTAAATATTAGCCCACAAGGATTTGGTATTGTGCCTTGACGTGGCGGCAAATATTTATCTTATTACCGAAAGACTTTTAACCTTTATACGTCAGGGGTGGATTTAGGATTTGGTCTGGGGGAGGCACAAGCAATTACTAACGTAGGTTGTGAAGGGCAGATTTACCTTTTTTGTAGCGCCCATAAAAATGTACTGAGTGAAGCGAGAATGTGTTAACGACTTTCAATCCAAAAAAGGCTTCAACAATTTTTTTGTAAGTAAATTTATGAAAAAATAGTTATTTATTGTACAAGACGATAAAATTTTACTTTATCTTTGAGAGTGTTTTTTCGACTGATGTCTCGACGCTAATTACGCTCGAGCAGATAATGCGATTTTATCGTCTTGTGCAATACAACATTTTTTTCTATAGCAAGACTTCAAATTCAGGTGAAAAATAAAATTTTAAAGAAAGTTGTAATTTTTGGCACAAAAATCGCAACTGTGTTGCTTCGTTACTAGGGATATGAATTACTCCGTCAACAAATGTCAAACAAATTTTACATTCTGGTTTTTGTGGAGTGTTCAGTATTTTTGCGTTTTGTGTACGAAGTGAATGCGAAATGTCCGGAAAAGAATTAACACAAGAAGAAGAAAGATAGATGTTTCTAATATTGTTAATTGTAAAATTACACTTGTTGTTAATCCTTCGATAAATGTGTTTGAATTTGTAAATTTAATTAAATAAAAAAAGTTAAAACATTTTATCTACCCTTGCTGTTAAAGTGTTACTTTATCTACCCTTGCGGTTAAAGTGATACTTTATCTCTTTAAAAGAGTTGCTATAACAACATTTATCATTAGCTATAGAAACTATAATAACTAGGTAGGTATAGAATTTTCCTCTATGTAATTGTAAGATCTATATTATGTATAGGTACTCCTGTATAGAAAAAATTTTAATTTCTCTAGCAAGTCTAGCAGTCGCGTGACACTTTGTCAATTCTGGTCTATTGAATCTTTATAAGTTACTACGAATTCCAGGACCGGACTTGCAAATTATACATGTGATTCCTTCTAACACAATTCATGCACTAGTCTCATCGGTTTTACCCACATATATATGGAGGACTAAATCGGGATACGGAGTTTGCGCAGTTCACATCATTTTGTGGATCATGTAGGCACTGAACAGGGCCGGCTTAAAATGTTTTTAAATATTTTTTAATGCTAAAGTTTTATTATTATTATAAGCAGTAGGCGGAAGTCCGATGCAACTGCTACACAATATGTCTATGCTCGAGTGTTTCTTATATTCTTCAAAGTTTAAAGTACAATAAATCCATATGTTCATTTTCTCTTTATACAGTACCTACGCTATCACAGCACGTAGATGGCACGCCATCACAGTATATTTACGACTGACACGTTACAGTAAACACAACATATTATTATCTCAGTATGTTACAGATGACAAAGGTATAGGCAGTCACTAAGTGACAATACACGTTTTAACATTTATAGATAGTAAACCTAGCGAGCATTTATATTTCTTGAGGAGCATAAAAATTGCCATAAGAAAGTGCTATTACAATTTAGGAAAAAGTATGATTCATGATCAATATCATTAGTTTTGGGAGGTCAAAAGCTACTTGTAGTAAGTTGAAGTGGGTATCTAAAAAGCAAAACATCTTATTTGAAAAATAAAATTATTTCCTTGAAGAGCACAAAAAAGTGCCTTAAGAAAGAGCTCTTCGTTTTTCAAGATAATCAGTATTTTGTCGTAAAAATACATATCTCCGGAAGTTATCGGAATTTTTTAAATTTCCTTTTAACAAATTATTCAGCATAAAAATATGCAACTTTGCTAACTTAAAGAACTCTCTATCTCTTATGGTTACCAAGATAGCAATGCTATTGCATTAAATAGGTAACACTCTGCATACTATAAATGGTACCTATGTATAACTGCCAAATATTTTAAAATGGTATACAGGGTGTCCGAGAAAATGTGGGAAATCTCCCAGATATGAAAAAAACATGTGAAAAGAATACTACAAGTTCATATAAACTCCTTTCGTATCGGCCTCCTCTTCGGAGATTTGGGCTCCCAAAGAGCTCCCATGGAATTAAGTTTTTGACACATAATTATTAAACCAACAGGTATATTTCAATTTTACCTCCTTAGTTAAAAACTTCGTAAGTGGGTTCAACATGGGCTCCGTGAAGTCTCGCGGGCACGACGAATTAGGGGCTGCTGTACCCACCACAAAAACCCAGCTTTGTTCCTTATTTTATTACATTGAAACGTGATTCTTCGTAGCCGTTCCTCCCTACTATCAACCGGAGTGGAATACACCAAGGTTTTCAGGTGTCCCCACAGGTAAAAATCCAAAGGCGTTAGGTCGGGAGATCTAGGAGGCCCGGCAATAGGTCCTCCTCTACCTATCCAACGGTGTGGATAGACGTTATTCAGGTGCTCCTGCACAGCAACGCTGAAATGAGGTGGTGCCGCATCATACATGAAGTACATGTTTCGGCGGGTTTCAAGTGGTAAGTGCTCTACTAAATCGTGAAAAGCGTTCTGGAAGAACTCCAAATAAAGTACTCCATTCAATCGTGCCGGCAATGCGAATGGTCCAATCAAAAAATTGCCCACGATTCCTGCCCAGACATTAATTTATTGGAACTGATGTTGATAATGCTAAACAATAGTTTCATGAGGATTTTCATCAGCCCATACATGTGAGTTATGTAAATTCATGATACCATATTTGGTATTTAAGGATGAAGGTTGAACATTTGATAACAACAAAGATGTATTTTTTATCGAAATACGCTAAATACCATGATGTAAATAAAATTACGTCTTTCCAAAAACGGTTAGGATTAGTGACATGAATGAAGAGTAAGTACTTAATTCTTAGTCAATAGTTAAAGGTATGAAACGTTATCCAAAGTTTTTATCATACATGGCGTAAAAAAAATGGGCACATTAGTGTCACAGCCAGTCCGTCCCTGCAGCTGTGAGTAATACGCAACACTTTCTGGGATAGTAATTTGAAGGGTCTTATCTGGTATATATCATGTGAAAAAAAAATTAAAATATACCTGTTGGTTTAATAATTATGTGTCAAAAACTTAATTCCATGGGTGCTCTTTGGGAGCTCATCTATCCGAAGGGGAGTCCGATACGAAAGAAGTTTATATAAACTTGTAGTATTCTTTTCATGTGTTTTTTTCATATCTGGTTGATTTCCCACATTTTCCCGGATACCTACCCTGTATATTAATTTTTATATAATTATTTTTTAAATTGTTTTATGCAATTATCGCCCCCCGCGCCCTTCCCCTAAATCCGGCACTGTTATATATATACAAATATTATTAAGTGGGTAACAATTGAAAAAGTATAAAAGAAATAATTGTGTGTCATATTAATTTAGAGTCATGACGATTAAGGTTGAATTCTCAACGTCATTCAATCTATTGCCAACCTATAACCTATTTCGCGCTGATTTTTTGAGTTTATTATTTTAATAACTAACATTTAAAGAAAATCAATATCGTCGGTACATTATTTAGGTAGTATCTGATATACTACAAAAATATCAATTTATTTCATTGCTAATTTTGGGAGAATTGTATAGTGAAAGAACAATGAGTGACAATGACATAATAATATTAAAAAAAATCTTACCCGATATTTTTCGCTATACAATTCTCCTAAAATAAGTTATGAAATTCCTTGATATTTGTTAAATATGTCAATTATTACCTATAGAATATCAAGTCGATACTGATTTTCTTTAAATTTTGTATAAAAGCTAGAAAACATAAATAAATCTACGCGAAATAGGTTAAAGGTTGGCAAGCATGTTGATACTCCCACCTTAAGAGTTTATCATCGCTTGTCAAATAGACTAATGGAATATCGTCAAACATATTATTCTTACACGATGCAAAGGAAGGATATTAGACCAGGGCTGAAGCCTTTGAAAATGGTAAAAAGTGAAAAAAAATAATAGTAGGATGAAACCCATTGGAAAAGGAAGAGAATATAACAAAAATGAAAGAAAAAATAAATTACGGGCGATTCGAAGTCGGGAAGGGGGGGGGGGGAGTTTTTAAGGGTAGAAAACGATTTATATCGATTTCCGGCAAAACTACAAGTCCTATGGAAAAACATTAAACCGCAAAGTTGTAAGTAATAAAAAGATTTACAACTTTTGTATTTACACTTTTTTCACATAACCTCAAAATTTTTGTGAAAAATTCAAATAACCTCAAAATTTATGTGAAAAATTCAAATAACCAAGTTTTTGCTTTTTTATTTTTATCTTTACAAAAAAAAAATTTATACACGAAATTTGGTAAAAACTTTCCTTTTTATGTCCCAAACACACTGTAATTTTTTTGATTTAAAATATTTATTTTTTAACCTTATTTTGACTTAATATCGAAAAAGCAACCTAATTTTCAATCGAAAATTCTCACGTCAAAATATCTGCTTTTTTAAAAAAGTCGGTGGGCTTTTTGTTCGTTGAAATCTCTACTTTCTGATGGTGTAAAAAAATATATACATTACTATGGTAAATGTTCTCAATTCAATTCAATTCCCCTTAAAATTCTACCTTTAATTATATTTAGATCAACTATTTACGCATGTTTTTTGCGATCTTTATGTTTTATGGATTTGTAATTTTTTTGCTTATCAATGTAACATGAAATCTTACGTTTTTCGAGTAATTAAAGTATAAATTTTAATAAATAGCTCAAAATTGTACATAATGATTAAAAAAAATTCGGTTTCGAGTTTTTTTGCATTTTTTGAGAACATTTACCATAGTAATGTATATTTTTTTTACACCATCTGAAAGAAGAGATTTCAACGAACAAAAAGCCCACCGACTTTTTAAAAAAAGCAGATATTTTGACGTGAGAATTTTCGATTGAAAATTAGGTTGCTTTTTCGATATTAAGTCAAAATAAGGTTAAAAAATAAATATTTTAAATCAAAAAAATTACAGCGTGTTTAGAACATAAAAAGGAAAGTTTTCACCAAATTTCGTATATAAAAAAATTTTTTTGTAAAAGATAAAAATAAAAAACCAAAAACTTGGTTATTTGAATTTTTCACATAAATTTTGAGGTTATGTGAAAAAAGTGCAAATAAAAAAGTTGTAAATCTTTTTATTACCTACCACTTTGTCATTTAATATTTTTCCATAGGACTTGTAGTTTTGCCGGAAATCGAGATAAATCGTTTTCTACCCTTAAAAACTCCCCCCCCCCCCCTTCCCGACCTCGGATCGCCCGTAATTTATTTCTTTTTTAATTTTTGTTATATTCTCTTCCTTTTCCAATGGGTTTCATCCTACTATTATTTCTTTTGGTTTCAAAAATTATCGACCCTAGTCTATATGCTTTTTGCAGGAACTTCAATCGGTGACTTTTGCGTATGAGAATGTATTGACACTGTCGATGAGTAGAATGTTTTTTCTCTGGACGTATTTGAAAGTTTTTCAGTATTTATTGGCGAAAAAGTATTAAAGACGAAGAGAAGGTTTTCTGTTCTTCAATTAAATTAGTTTTTGTTTGTTTAATATGTTATCAATGGCAAGAAATAAAAATTTTAAATTTGGTCGTTACGTATAACATATTAAAATGCAAATAGTCGTTAAAAAACTAGGGTTGCCATTTAAAAAAAATTTCGATATCGTCATATCTCTAATTTGGGACACACTGCATCAATATTTTTTTTCATGAAAAAGCTTAAAATGTTTATACCCTTGCACAAGCAAAAAAAAACTGTATTGGATTTACTTAATATTCCAAACCCGAACAAACCCGTACTGTATATTATTTTGTAAGTCTACTCTCCAGAAAGGACATTGTAATGTAGAGGTAGGGAAAGAAAGCCCTATCTTCCTTCATAAATTTATTTAAAATCAAATTAGTGCCTACGCGTTTCGGCCAAATAGGCCATCATCAGGACAGCTGTAAGAAACATGAAACAAGGTATACAATATAAAAATAATACAACTAAAAACTTACAGGCAGTGAGGTCCAAAAACACAGGGACAAAGTAGGACGCACTTTGGTCAAATAAAATAAATAATTTAACATGATACACAGGTGGTACATTTAAAAAAAATACTCTAAACAATCAAAGCATACCGTCATGTCATGAGAGTCGACCACTACTAACAAAATATTTATTTTTAAATAAAATAGTTAGTGCAAAAAAGTACATAGCCTTATTGTATCAGACGTCGAGACAAAAAAGAATGCAGGTATAAGTACCCCAGAAAAACATTAAAAGTAAAGGATGATTTAAATTTAATTTATGTATATAAAAATTATTTTTTCCTACGACCACCTATGAAAATGAGAAATAAAGCACGCCTAACTTGGCTAGAAAGTCCTTTTTCTACGAGCGTGTGAAAAGTTAGACTAGTTAGACTTTTCACACCCATTTCAGTGTGAAAAGGTTTACTTTAACGCACTAGTGTGAAAAGTAAATTACTTTTCACACGCTCGTAGAAAAAATCTTGTACTTTTCACACGCTTGTAGAAAAAATCTTGTATGATATACGTAAGAAAATATCTCGTTTAAGGCACTCATATTTTATGAATAGCGAAACTCGCTGCGCTCGTTCCGCAAATTCTCATAATATGCGTGCCTTAAACGAGTTATTTTCACACTTATATCATAAATAGCTATTTTTTTCGTTATTTTTGGGAACCTAAGAGTATTTATGATAAAAAGTAATAATATATCAAAAAGAAAAAATATGTTAGACAACCCACCAAACATGTCAACATTGTCAACTGAGTTGAACCACAGAAAAAAAGGGCAGCTATAGAGCAGAAATAGAATACCATAGGAAATTTATAATTTTACAATTATCTCAGATAAAAATAACCATACAATGTTTACGGATATGGAACAAGTAAATGTACTTTAAGTAAGTAAATTTATTTTAGCAATATTCAAAACAAATCGAATATAGATGGACAAGCTATCGATATTTAACTCCATCTCTATCTTTCTATAATATTGAGGTTATGTTTTAGTTTTGTGTTTTGTTGGTTTTTTATGTATATTTAGGTATATTATTGTATTATTGAAAGAATGCAAGCAGCTAAAAGATCAGAAACGAAATTTATTCACTGTACATAGATAGTAGGTATGATGTGCGAGAGCAAATAGGAGAAAAATGTATTCTTTTTTATATAAATCTAGACAAGGTAAAATGTGTAAGTGGGCATTGTTTTTATTTTTTTTTTCAACTCTAGAGATGAAATACATTTTTCAACTCTAGTGTTAAAAAAATTTGTTTAACAATGATGATACCTCAAACTATTAAAAACAAAACAAACTCTTTTTGATTGTTTTGTATGGTCAAAGGAAAAATTGTGTACATTACTCGTGTGGGAGTAATTTTTTTACACTCGGAGAATTTCCGCACTCGGCTAACGCCTCGTGGTAATACCTCCTCGTTTGAATAGTACCACTTTCAACACTCGTTATGTAATATACTTTTAATTTCTAAAAAGTTGTAAAGCACTAACATTATTATGATATGAAAAACTACTCTGTCCATTGACGTTTTGTGGAGAGCGGGATTGGGAAATATATAGCAATTAAAGCCTAGTTATATAAAAAAAACATGTAATTAAAAGTAAAATAAAAAAAAATGTTTAAAATTTATTTCGGACACTTCTTCACTTCTTATCAAACAGTTTGATTTGGAGGTTACATATAAACTATGGAGGACGACTTAAGAGTTGATTTTAAAATAAGTAAGCCACTTTTTAGTTTCTTTAAAAAAAATATTTAAACTGCAAATATCTACCATCTTTAGTCGAAATAAAGGAATATTAAATTCTTGTTTTTATAAATTCGTTTGCAAATTCTTCGTTTAACTACCAGTGCAAGCATTAAATAGGAATACTTTAAAGACTGCTTATTTAGCTTTTTGCGCCAATTTAAGATCAAGACCGGGTCAAGAGAAAGAATCTAGTCACTGTACCTACGACCGATGAGCAAAGTGGAACTAAGCTTTTTGCTTGTGTCTGCTTCATTGGGCGCACCCAGGTAAGAAGCTGCTGGGAATAACATGATACTACTTTAAGCCGAATAATAATAATTATAATTATCATAGGCGTTCTAAGTATTCATCACTTTTAAGCACAAAATATATTTTTTCTACTACCATAATAATAATAATATTATGTAAGTATATGGATTAGTAGGATATTTTAGTTAACTGAACGAATATAATACTTGTTTGTACCGTGCGAGCAAAAATTATTTGCATCAAAGAGGGCTTGGATTAAAAAACGTAGGGCTTGGTTTAGATCACAATGATATGGGGACGATATATCTAACCAAATCTAGGTTAAAATTTTGTCAAATTCATATTATGACGTGATATGCCAAACTAATGAGTAATAAAATAAGTAGATAAATACAAATTTATTTTTGTTGTTTACAAAATTAACAAAGTAAGATTATACAGAAAGAAAAAGAAAAATAATTACATAAATTGCTGAAATTGGCCACCGCCATGCTCCAAGCATAAATTCACACGTCTCTTCATATTTTCGAAAGTGTTGGGAGAAATGTTACCACGTTCTTGGATAATCCTTTCTTGTTATTGTTTTAAATTTGCAACTGGTGTTTTAAAAATAGTGTTCTTTAAATGAGGAAAAACGAAGTAATCCATAACCGTTAAACAAGGTGATCTAGGTGGGAATTCAATGTCTGATCGAAAACTGATCAATCTGTCGTCGAAAAAATTGCGTAAGTAGTTAAAAGTTTCGGCGGCTGTATGGGCGGCCCCACAAATAGAATCAATATATTGTCTCTATACCGCTGTGCTGTAACTGTATCATGGAAAAATAGGACCAACATATCCTGAGAATTCACATAACCGGAGAAGTGGAACCAGGCTTTATCCGAAAAAAAGTCAGGTCTTATAAATCATTTATTTCGAATACATTTTGGGTAAACCATTGAGAGTAATTCCTGCGTTTTTCAAAATCTGCGGCTTGTATTTCTTGGAATACTTGCACTTTATAAGGAAATAAATTTAGCTGCTTCTTAAGAATAGTCCTGCATGTTCCATAAGATCTTGCCACTTCTTGGCGTATTTTGCATTATTTCACGAACGTTTGCAACAAGTTCTTCTGTTCTTACAGATGGCCTTCCTGCTCCTTTTTTGTGTTGTATAAAACCTGTTTCCCTAAACACAGCCATGGTTCTTATCAGGAAATGATAAAAATCCCCAGCAATAATAGCAACGTTAGGAAAATGTTTATGAAAATCGTCCATGCACAAACCCGGATTGTATTGCCACTCACAATTTATTCTAACCCCTGTTTCGTAAATACGCTTTAACCATGAATGTTTTGTGTTGTTCCGTAAAGCCCATTGTGTGAATTGTTCAAGAAATTGGAAAAATTTGCAATGAATCAAATTACTTGTAACGACTGTCAAAGATGACGGAATAACTGATTGATTGTTAATTCAGGTAGTTACTGACACTCAACAGGTATTAAGCTCTACGGCTAAGCATTACGTACTTAGATGCAAGGCCCTCTTTGATGCAAATATGTTTTGCTCGCAGGGTACCATGTTTGTTTGTAGGTGGCGGTAAGTCGTAAATTAATTCAGTCAACCACATTTGACTTATCAGTGGTAAAGGTTATGATTTTTCTTAGGCTTGATCTACATAAAGACGGATGCACCTGAACAAGTAAAATACAAGCGCGTTTTTTAAATTTTTTAATTTTAATTTTTATACTGTTAATGAAGTCACAAATATTTAGTTTATTTATGGTAAAAGGTATCATGGGATGTTTCACGTTTTGTTTTTGAAAATCAGTTTGAAATTGGTAATTAATTTAAATTTCCTGTAAACTATAAAATTTAATACTGAATCTTATATTTTTTTGTCTAGTGCATCTCTAGTGCATTAGTCTATACATTTTATTTCAAATATTTTCATCTTTTATAAAATACAGTTTTTTAATTATTAAAGTAAATCATCTGCGCAAGGATCATCATCATCAGATTCGTCTAAGTTAATAATAAGGAAAAAAGTATCTGAAGCATCGATATATTGTCTTCCTCGTTCCCACACATCATTTAGGTATAATTTTATTAGTGTGTGTAACATATTTTATTCATTTTTACACTGTTACATTTTCTATGGCTTCATTCCACACACAGACCCAAAACTACGTCATTTGTTACAGGATGCATATAACTTCTTTTTGCATCATAATAGCGATTACATTCCGACCAAACCATTTCAATAGGATTAAAGTGGCAATGATATGGAGGAAGTCTTAAAACTCGATGTCCGTGTTGCAATGCTAGTTCAGCCAACCTATTAAAATAAAATAAAAATAATTAAAAAATAAGATAAATAGCGCTTTCTAGAGTACTTGTAACATTTGGGTGGGATATGCTGCATCACTATTATAATTATCCAGATCCTTTATTGAAAATGGTAAAATCAGAGTTGGTCTTTATTCTAACCATGCAATCAGTAATCTTTTTGACCAACTTGTTTTTGGAATTTTTTCAATAAGCCAGAATGATGGTGTCATTATTCATGAGAATAAGCGACGCCGACGGTTCTTCCAAGTTTGGTAACAATTTTTCTCTATTCATCAAATCATGATAATCACCAGATTTCAGGCCAGACTTAAACATCAAACTTGCATTAATCACAAATCCATTTTCTGAACCAGCATGTAGAATAATATATCGAAAAACCCTTTGATGATTTTATTTTAACTGTATAAAGAGTATCATCTTATCAACTTTGCCTAAAAGCCCCTTTACTGTATATCCAGATTTCATCCAGAAAAACAGGTTTTAAGGGAAATTGAGAGTTGCCGTTATTCTTAAATTCTCTTTAAAATTGAGGGGTTTATTCCAAAAACCAGAAAAGTCCAAAAAAATGTTTTTTCAGGAATTAAATAAAACTGTCTATCTTGTTTCGTAGTTCGTAATAGGAAGTCGTATTTTTTTATTAAAAATTGCTAGTATATTATGTTCATTTGTACAATAATATAATTTGAAAAAATATTGTTGTTAACAAGAAAAAAAATAAAAACAATTGGACTTATCTGCTTTTTGCAGGAAAACTACAACTGGGAATTATAATAAATCATTTATTCTACTTCTACTTCAAAAAAAAAGTTAGACGTAGTGCATATTCAAATTACTAACAACTCAAACACCCCACTAGTCCATGGACTTGTCTGGTTCTTGTCGGAAACGAACTGGACTTATCTGTTTTTTGCAGAATATAGCTTATTTCGATCATTTATAAAGCAGACTCGTCCATTATTTGTAGAAGTTAAATGTGCCTACGATTCGGCATGTCTTTAATCTATATTATGGCATCATAATCTAGAAATGTATTATTTTGGACTTGTCTGGTTTTTGGAATGAACCCCTCAATTCTACTCATTTTTGGGCTATTATGTCACCATCCATATCTTCATTATCTTCCATATCACCATTCATCTAGTCGATGAGCAATAATTTTAAAAAATCTCTTTTCTTTATATGACATAATTTTTTAAGTATGCTGCGTTTTTGCAAATAATGAAAGTAATTAAATAGGTAAACTAGAATATGACAACAACGAGACTAAGGTAAGTGTCAACTAAATAATTGCAGTCACAGTCTTAACAAAAATAATGTCTGATTAATCTAACTCAAAAAGATATTTTAAGATATCAAAATCTTTATGTTGTTTAATTATAATAGGCATAAAAATATTGTAGGGGCACCAGTAAAAGAAGTTAATGCGGCAATTCAAACATACCAACTGAAATAGTGACATTAAAAACCTGACGTCTTATATTATCGTCGTGTCATATCTATACATTAATTTTGTGAGGTAAGCACCTGGTGTTAAAAAACTAGCTATCATAAATCTCTTTTATAAATAAATAAATAAATGAATTAATTACATTCAGTAACAAAGTAGCTGCATCATGTTAGTTTGGGTAATGATCTAACTATTCATGGATGTACAACTGTCTGGGCCATAGTAAACATTTTAGGAATTAATTATATAATTGTTGCGAACTTTATACAGGGTGTCCCTACAGTGTGACCAGTAAAGTACGCATCATATAGGTTTTTTTTTAATAATAGCTTTATTCGAAATTTTACTTTGGCATCAAGTTCTGCTTCGAAAGAGATTTTATTTATTTTATTTAGCGTATAGCATAAGACCAATAACTCCTAGATAATAAGGCGTTGTTGATAAGACACATTATACAGTTATGCTGATAAAGTCTGGAATAATCGATTTTCTTGAAAATACAAAAGTTTTTCGAAAAACGCTCGGACCCGTCGATTTTATTTTATTCTTTAAACTTTTTTGACGTTCTTCAATATTATACCGGATGCGCCAAAAACGCTAGGCAAGTGTCAACTTCACTTTTTCAAAAAGAACATCCCTTTTTTTCTTCAATATTCAGATTCCTCTCTAAACTCTAGACAAGTTTCATATAACATATTGTATGGCTAAAGTCAACAGGAATTGAAATACAGGGCCCCCAATAAAAATCAAGGTATAATTTTAAAGTTTTTTTTTCCATGACAAATACTTAGGCTAGGAAAAAAATTCACACAGAAAATTGGTAACACAGTAAGCAATCTAAAATATTATTTGAGTAAGTGTTATGGTGTCCATTTACGGCTCTACAATGTCCCAATCTCTCAACAAATTCTAACTGTACAGGGTTATCCAACCAAGACTAGACAAGGCGATTTTTTGACTTTTCCTGTACTTTTATAAAAAAATTGAAATAGCCATCTTAAGTCATTTTCTCCCGCGAATTCGAATATCTTCAGCAAAAAACAATTGAACATCAAACAAAAGTACTAGGGGTCACTTTGATATTTTTTTAAATGGGATGCCGTATTTTTAATGAGCTTATCCGATTTCTCATATAAATTTTGATCTAAAATGTCGGATTTTTAATTCAAAAACGCCTTTTTTCTTCAGTTTTAAATTCGGAAAATGTTCGTCTACCGTACGATTAATACCTGATAGATGGATACCCGTTTCACCTGTTCACCCTTTAACCTGCTTTAAAGCGTCCGTCAATTAGACAAAATAATCAAGTGTCAAATTTCTATATATTTTTCACGAATTAATTACAAATTTATTTTGTTTGATTAAAGTTATTCACTTTAGTTTATAGTTTTTTCTAATATGTCATACTTTTTTTATACGTAAGCAATAATAGATTTGCAAAAACTACTAAATTTGTAATTAATTCGTGAAAAATATATAGAAATTTGACACTTGATTATTTTGTCTAACTGACGGACACTTTAAAGCAGGTTAAAGGGTGCACAGGTGAAACGGGTATCCATCTATCAGGTATTAATCGTACGGTAGACGAACATTTTCCGAATTTAATACTGAAGAAAAAAGGCGATTTTGAATTAAAAATCCAACATTTTAGATCAAAATTTATATGAAAAATCGGATAAGCTCATTAAAAATACGGCATCCCATTTAAAAAAACATCAAAGTGACCCCTAGGACTTTTGTTTGATGTTCAATTGTTTTTTGCTGAAGATATTCGAATTCGCGGGAGAAAATTACTTAAGATGGCTATGTCAGTTTTTGGATAAAAGTACAGGAAAAGTCAAAAAATCGCCTTGTCTAGTCTTGGTTGGATAACCCTGTACATTATGTACAATTTCTGGGGTAATTTGTCTTATGGTTGTTGTTATACGCGTTTTGAGAACATCAATATCTTCTGGTATTTTTGTAAACCCTTTTCTTAATATAGCCCCATAGAAAGAAGTCCAATAGAGTTAAGTCGGGGGACCTCGCAGGCCACTCTATTTGACCCCGTCGACCTATCCAATGATGATGAAATAACTCATTTAGGTATCTACGGACTTTGGCTGAATAGTGGGCTGGTGCACCATCCTGTTGAAACCCGATAGTTGTATCATGTGAATCAGGAATTTTCCGATCGGGAAATAGGGCAATCAACGCTGAAGCGAAGTCTTCTTCAAGAAACTGCAAATATCTTTGGTCAGTCAAATTTTCCTCAAAAAAATAGGGTCCTATAATAGTATCCCGAATTATTCCTGCCCATACATTAATTTTTCTCGACCGCTGGGTATAAATTTCTCGGAACCAATGGGGATTTTCGCTGGACCAGTACCGGCAATTTTGACGATTTACCATGCCATCCAAGACAAAAGTCGCCTCATCGGAAAAAAATATGTTACTCGGAAATAATGCATCGTTAATCAAGTAATTATCCATGAGAATATCACAGAACTCATACCTTCTATCAGGGTGGTCTTCCAAAAGTTCCTGTACTCCTTGACATTTATATGCATGCCATTTTTTCTTTTTCAGGAACTTTGCCACCATTGAATCGTGGATATTTTCAAAATTTTGAGAAAATCTTCTTGTGCTCGAATGTGGTCTCTCTTCCAACGAAACTAGAATATTAAGTTTGACATCGTCGGAAATTTTAGGTTGTCCACTTCTAGGTTTATCCCTAACGTGACCAACTTCATAATACTTCTTAACAATTTTGGAAACAGTTGCCTGATTTATGTGATCTCTATTTGGATATTTATCATTAAAATACTCACAAACTTCTATTTGTGTTCTCTTTCGATCTCCACATCCTACTATTATTAATATTTCGATTCTCTCAGCTTCCGTTAGAAACATTTTTATGGGTAAAAGTGACAATTTTGGAGTAAATATTAAATGTTTTGACATTTACGTCACTAAGTTATTATGTAGAAACCGGTAAAAAGGTAAATACCTAGACCTTAAAATTATACCTTGATTTTTATTGGGGGCCCTGTATTTCAATTCCTGTTGACTTTAGCCGTATAACAACAACCATAAGACAAATTACCCCAGAAATTGTACATAATGTACCGTTAGAATTTGTTGAGAGATTGGGACATTGTAGAGCCGTAAATGGACACCATAACACTTACTCAAATAATATTTTAGATTGTTCACTGTATTATCATTTTTCTGATAGAATTTTTTTCCTAGCCTAAGTATTTGTCATGGAAAAAAGCTTTAAAATTATACCTTGATTTTTATTGGCGGCCCTGTATTTTAATTCCTGTTGACTTTAGCCATACAATATGTTATATGAAACTTGTCTAGAGTTTAGAGAGGAATCTGAATATTGGAGAAAAAAAGGGGTGTTCTATTTGAAAAAGTAAAGTTGACACTTGCCTAGCGTTTTTGGCGCATCCGGTATAATATTGAAGAACGTCAAAAAATTTTAAAGAATAAAATAAAATCGACGGGTCCGAGCGTTTTTCGAAAAACTTTTGCGTTTTCAAGAAAAATCGATTATCACAGATTTTATCAGCACCACAGCACCCTGTATTATGTTCCTACTACAAACAAGTTTCCAATAAATCTATATAATATTATGCTATTGATTCCGGAGTCGCCAACAGGAAATCTTCAGGTGGTCCCTCGTAGGATGATCCAAGATGAAAATTAAGCACAAAAATAATAGTCACGTGATTCGCATTATCTGTCAAATTTTAATTTTTTTCCAAAAAACCATTCAAAAGTGGGGTTATTTCTGAAAATATCGAAAAAACTTATTATAAAGAAAGGTTTTTAAATGCAGTTTATAGCCCCAGTGCAAAATTCCAGCTGCAAAAGATAATTTTGATTTTTTACCCATATTTTGTAAATTGCACCACTTTTGCAAAATAAGACTCAACTACATGAATCTTTTTAGTTTTGACAATGCTTTATTTCAGATACATTTTCTTTAAAGTAGCGCGTGTTTTTCTACAAAGTCAAAATTGGGCTGTTAAAATTTGGTCGCATGTGATGCAAAGTTTATTTGTTTTTGACCCTGTATAAGGTAACTTCATAAAATAAATATTTTTAAAAACGTAGTTTGTGTCTGAAAGTAATACACCTTAATATTAAGACAAAAAAAACACATTGTCTTCAGTAAAGTGTTTATTAAGTGGAAAATAAATTTTAGTTTAACTTAACGTAAAGTTTATCTATTTTCAACAATTTAATTTAAAACCCCTTTATTAAAATTTGTTATTAAGCTATGTCATAAAAAGTAAAAATAGTTTTTTATTATTTAAGTGCAGTTTCCAAAAAACTAATTACATACAATGATGCACCAAAAAAACGTTTACAACGACAAAATATGAGTAAAAAATCAAAATAATCTTATGTAGCTGAAATTTTGCACTGGAGCTAGAAACTGCATTTAAAAAAACTTTTTCTTATAACTTTTTTCGATATTTTCAGAAATAACCCCACTTTTAAATTATTTTTTGGAAAAAATTAAAATTTGACAGATAATGCGAATCACGTGACTACTATTTTTTTGCTTAATTTTTATCTCGATCAAAGCAGAACTTGATGCCAAAGTCAAATTTCGAATAAAGCTATTGATAAAAAAAAATCCCATATGATGCGGACTTTACTGGTCACACTGTTTAAAAAATGAAAGTTACTTATCTTAGAGATGTGTCTATATAGGGATACAGGAAAATAATTTTTATGTCCTCCTTGACATAAAATCTTCTTTCGAAGAACACCTCTATTTAACTTCTTTCAGCCGACCATGGCTTTATTTCATTAATGATTTAAAATTTTCTTGCAAAACGATGCCTCAGTATGCGTAATATTTTTTTCCTTAAATGGTCATAATTTTTACCAGTTTTCTTAGAAAGAACATTAAACCTTTTTCTCAAGCTCTATTAAGGTTGCTTACCACAAACCATTTTCTTATTTTCTTTTTTGGTTATTACTACAGCAATATATTTTATTTATTTTTGCCATCTTCTGATGATGAGCGTTTCTACGCTCGAAACAGGTTGAGTTAATTTGAATAGTTAGTATTCTCATAAGCATGCGAAGAAAATACTTTGTGCTTTTTTTTTCGTTTCCATACTATCAACTCCACTTTGAGTATGGACTATTTCTAAATTAAAAAATATTATGTCCTATTTTAATGACCTTTTATGTCCGCCTATGTGCAAATCCCATCATCAATAGTTACGATGATACTACTTATATTTTCTATTGGCTTATACCAGCGATACCGTTATTTTGTAATACATGCGAAGTTATTTAATATGTCTATTGATAATGATTTACTGTCTGAACCTGAAGTCAAACAATTAACAGATTAGTTATACATTTTACAAGAAATTCAATATAGTATGTTCGAAGTCGTTTGCAATGCTTATTGTTCTTTTTTAGTGGGATGAATTCAAGTAAACAAACCCCAATAACAATATTCTCCAAATGCCAAATTTGTACAAAATGTTTAAAATATACCTTTACAACTTTTGATGACATAACTATACCTACTCTTTACATCAAAGTAGTTAAACTTGAAATTGCCTCGTTTAACCGGTAGATGATAAAAGATTTTTTTTGGTTATTTCCAAATTTTTAATTTATTTTTATGATTTGTGTATTGTCTAATATTACCGTGCGAGTAAAAATTATTTGCATCAAAGAGGGCCTTGCATCTAAGGACGTAATGCTTAGCCGTAGAGCTTAATACCTGTTGGGTGACAGTAACTACCGGAATTAACAATCAATCAGTTATTCCGTCATCTTTGACAGTCGTTACAAGTAATTTGATTTATCGCTAATTTTTCCAATTTCTTGAACAATTCACACAATGGGCTTTACGGAACAGCACAAAACATTCATGGTTGAAGCGTATTTTCGAAACGGGGTTAGAGTAAATGGTAAGTGGTATTACAATCCGGGTTTGTGCATGGACGATTTTCACGAACATTTTCCTAACGTTGCTTTTATTGCTGGGGATTTTTATCATTGCCTGAAAAGAACCGTGGCTGTGTTTAGGGAAACAGGTTCTATACAACAAAAAAAAAAGGAGCAGAAAGACCATCTATAAGAACAGAAGAACTTATTGCAAACGTTCGTAAAATAATGGAATATACGCCAACCAATTGTATAAGACGCCTGTCCCACGAAGTGGGAAGATCTTATGGAACACGCAGGACTATTCTTAAGAAGCAGCTAAATTTATTTCCTTATAAAGTGCAAGTAATCCAAGAAATACAAGCTGCAGATTTTGAAAGACGCAGGAATAATTACTCTCAATGGTTTACCCAAAATTTATTGGAAATAAATGATTTATTAGACCTGAATTTTTTTCGCATGAAGCCTGGTTCCACCTCTCCGGTTATGTGAATTCTCAGAATACACGCATGTGGAGTAGTGAAAATCCCCATTTTTTTGTAGAGTCCACATTGCCCCCTCAAAAAATTGGTGTCTGGTTAGCTGTTTCCCGAAGAACAATTGTTGGTCCTATTTGTTGTTGTGTGTTGTGTGTTGGTATAGAGACAATATTTTGAATCCATTTGTGGAGCACTTTTGACGACGAACTACGTTTTGGATATTTTCAACAGGACGGTACAACCGCCCATACAGCCGCCGAAACTATTAACTACTTACGCAATTTTTCGACTACAGATTGATCAGTTTTTGATCAGACATTGAATTCCCACCTAGATCACCTTGTTTAACGGTTATGAATTACTTCGTTTTTCCTCATTTAAAGAACACTATTTTTAAAACACCAGTTGCAAATTTAGAACAATTACAAGAAAGGATTATCCAAGAATGTGGTAACATTTCTCCAGAGATGCTGGTCAACAATTTCGAAAATATGAAGAGACGTGTGAATTTATGCTTGGAGCATGGCGGTGGCCAATTTCAGCAATTTATGTAATTATTTTTCTTTTTCTTTCTGTATATTCTTACTTTGTTAATTTTGTAAACAACAAAAATAAATTTGTATTTGTCTACTTATTTTATTACTCATTAGTTTGGCATATCATGTCATAATATGAATTTGACAATATTTTAACCTAGATTTGGTTAGATATATCGTCCCCATATCATTGTGATCTAAACCAAGCCCCACGTTTTTTAATCCAAGCCCTCTTTGCTGCAAATAATTTTTGCTCGCACGGTATAAAGCGTTATGATAAAGCATTTTATTTAGACTTTTTGTGTAACCTTTTAAAACGTATTTTTTGTAGATTAAATATACAGGGTGGATCATAAAAATGCAACTTATGTTTATAATGAAACATATTTATTGTATATATTTACATTCCACATTCAATTCTAGACATTTTCTATAAATCATGCCCTATATCTATCTTCTAGGTTTACAAGGAAACTAATATATAAGATGTTGAAAATGTCCTTTACCAACTTTTCTGTTCTGCACTAGATCAATCGATCTAAAAATTTCTGTTGTACATTTTGTACTAACTGTGGAGAAATTTCTCGTGTTACTCGCCGAATGGATTGCTTTAGCGTATCTATCGAGTTGGGATTAGATTTATACACTACATTTTTGACGTAGCCTCACAAAAAAAAGTCCAATGGGTTAAGATCGGACGATCATGGTGGCTGTTTCATTAATGATATCTAATGATATCTATCCTTCACCCAGAAAAAACTGTACTCCCTTACTGAGCAGTTTAATGCGGGAGAGCACCATCTTGTTGAAACTATAAGGTTAAATTTGGTAAATCAGGATCATTATAATCTGGAAGAGAGTGGCAAGAGTTGGAATCAGATCATTTAATAATTTAGCTATCTTCCTCCAGTGAAGCTCTTATCAAAGAAAAATAGCCCTATTACCCTACTTTCCACAATGCCCGCCCAGGCGTTAACTCTTCCATTAAATTGATTGTGATTTTGTATGAACCAGTTAGGATTTTCCTGTGCTTAGTATCAGTAGTTTTGTCTATTATCCTGACAATTTAAAGAAAATGTAGCTTCATCTGAAAAACAAATTCTGTGGGCAATTCGGGCATGATTATCGGTTAGCTCAATCATTATTTCACAAAATTGCTCTGGCCTATCGGGATCATCGTCCAATCTTATGCAATTACTGGTTTGTGGGGATGAAACTGCTCTTTTTAAGAAAAAATTGGATACGATGACTATAGTAATCAGACACAAGTTTACCAGGACCGACCAGTTTTAACATTATCTTTAACAGTTCTTCACTTCATTGGTACCCTGGAAACTGCGATTGGCTAATAGGCGGGCGATTTGGGTATTTCTTATTAAACATATCACGGATGTAGAACTTCTATTTATACCTCCACAACCCAACTTAGTCAAAATATCTACGCGTTCACCTTCAGCGAGGCGCATTTTGATGTAAAATCAGCAGAGCAAAGTTCAAATTTTGATTAACATCACTGACTTTTTTGACGTCTCTGAAATGGCGACCTGTCAATGTCAGAACATTGATAAGTCGAGAAACATATCAAATACCAGCATTAAATGTTAATATTTCGTAAACGATTGAAAATAGGTATTGGGCATGATTTATCAAAAACGTCTAGAATTGTAGAATGTAAAAATGTACAATATATTTTAATTGAAGAATTATATTATAGTTGATATACGTAGGTACCATTTTTCTGATCCATCCTGTATAATATCCATTTTCCAGAAAAAATGCGTTTTAAAAAAAATGATTTGACTGTTCCGAGCGATTCTTGATTAAATGGGCGGTATTCTACATAAAAGGCTGAACTGTTTCACTGTACAATGAAGACTGAGCCTAATGAATAAAAATGTAGCAATTAAAATATAAAATCGAAGTAATTTCTTGAAAGTCAATGAATAAAAACTAAAGTAATTATTGCTTTTGCGTCCAGCAATTGCTTAAAAGTGCAGGAATTGCTTCTAGTCAATGCTTTTTCTTAAAAAATAGAAGCGATCGCTATTGTTTGCTTAAAATGTAATGAATTAATAAAGGAATTCCTTATTCTAGTGTAGCGATCGCTTTCAACTTTTTAAGGTAGGTCGACCCCTGCAGGCGCGTATTCAGCTGTCAGTTATGGGGGGCGGGGGTAAGGTAAAAAAACAGCGAAAAATTTTTGGGTGCCACGCCCTTTTTTCAACGATGTGACGTGGTTTTGAAGTAGAAAAAGTAAATAGTAGCGCCGCAGGCGAAATTTTTTTGGGTGTTACGCCTTTTTTACTGATTTGTCAGTGTTTATTTTTTGGGATGGGGGGGGGTAACTACCCCCATTACCCCCCCTCAAATACGCGTCTGGACCCCTGCATCATTTGCTTGGTAGCAGTCAACTTTAGTTCTCCGCGGCATACACATGCGTTGTTCCTAATTTGTGTCTTTAATTATGGCTCAATATATAAACGTCCGTAAAAGAAATATCTACAGTGTACGTAAAAATTGCACATATGATGATTTCAGAAAGTTCTATTGATTTGACTGCGAAAATGTTGAGTGGTTGAAAAATTATTTTTTGACTGATACTGGTAAAAGGCGAGGGGGTGCACTGTCGCCTTTAAATAAGATTGAAGTCTTTCTGCGGAAATTGTCGGATCCGGGCTTTCAAAATTCTGTAGGTGAAGAACTCGGTGTTCCCCATACTACTGTCTGAAAGACATACACTTCTGTAATGGATGCAGTTTTGGAGAACGCCAATATTTTTATTAAATTTCCTACAAGTGCTGAAGCTGTTGTGGAAGCTAAACGGTTGTGGTCAGAGATATTTTCTTATGTTCCTTCAATTTGTGAACGAATATCAATTGCTTGTTTTTAATTTCTTCATCACTACTATCACTTTCCTCATTTTCACTGAAATCTGCCTTATCACAAATATAAGTATTTTCCACAAAAAAGTAACAGATTACTATAGTACTAAATAAATAGACCAATGTTGTTGTATTTACGTCAACTCTTTTGCAAATTAGGCACCAAACTGAAAATGGAATCTATAATCTGAACAAGTGGATAAGCCACGTCTGAACTTGTGTTGAATAAGCATTTGCTACAGAGGTGTAAGAAAAACAGCAATTGCTTCAAAATTTTATTCATATCCAGATCTAGCAATTGCTTTTACTTATAGCATTTGCTAGTCAAGCAATTGCTTTTACTAAAAAAAATTGCTTTAAGTAATTGCTTAATTTTTATTCATTAGGCTCATTGTATAACAATGATATTTTCTAGTAGAATCTACTAAGATCATCGACTAAAAAATAAGCTTGTTTTATATAAAAGTCACTTCACATTTAAACATTCCTGCTGATGTTTTATGTCATCAAACTCATTACAACCCATGTATTTTGTTAAAGAAACTCATGCATGTATTTGAAAGCTTTTAATCACTTAATAAATTTTCGTTGGATCGAGCGATGATGCTGTTTAATACTATCTACATTTATGTAGGAATTACAAAAGAAACACTAAATAAAATCTTTGATGTAGATTAGAAGTTGTAATAACCGTACCATCATATTTTATTACCATAAGATGTTATTCTGGGGTGTGTCTATATATAATGAGGCCGATAGTAATAAAAAGATTAGTTCCACACTGGATCTTAAAAGATATCTACCGCTTATTTTTATTTTGTAGGGTTGCTTGAACTATAAAAAGCATACAAATTAACTAAGTTTATTAAAGTGGCCAAAATGCATATACAATATACATACATAGCGGGTATATACCCTCGGCTTCGCCCGCGTAATTCAACGAAGGACATAAATCTGGGGTTTATTAATTAAAATGTAATGATTGCTCTAAAGTTTATATCGGACAAACAGGCCAAAACTTCGAAAAATGGGAGAATGAACATCATGCTAGTTTTATATAGTCTTTTGAATCTCTTTAATTAGTCTGTAAACATTATTATTGGTTTTCCCAACAATTTAAACAACCTGAAAAGTACCTGCAACTGTTACACCTAAGTATATACCTTTTAAAATACCATTTTTATGTACTTCTTTGAAGAGTTAATTGTGTTGCGAAACGTGTCGAGTCAAAATAAAATCTGTGGAAAGCGTAATATTATAATTTTTTATTATTTTTTTTACCATCTATTTAACACAATTAATAATGGATTTCCACTAAGTAAAGCCGAATCAATTCTATTAAATTTACTGTCAAGGAAATTCCCATATCAGTATTTAGCTTCACACAGACCCAACAAGACGACTATACCTACTATTGGATTTGGTCTTACATTGATACGGTTACCTTTCTAACCCAAATATATAGGCTACCATAAACATTGGAAATATAGGTAGACCTTCCATATCTACCCACTAGGGGCAAAATTTCCCAAAACATCGAAACAAGTTCTTGCTTATTTTAACGGAGTAAGTATAGTACCAATTTTCAGCAATATAGCTTAAAATTATAGACAGTTATAGGTACCCCTCACAATAGGCTACAACCCCTTTTTCAACCCCTTTTTTTTAGAAGCATAATGAAACACGTACATTATTATTTCATTAAAGGAACTTATATGCCAATTTTTCGATTTTCACCAAATTTAGTTTCGGAGATACAAACTTTCCTATAAAAATTCCAACCCTCGTTTTCACTTCGTTAGGGGTTGACTTTTGAAGAATTTTTTCTTAGCGGATGCATATCTTATAAGAAGAAGACATCCTGAAAATTTAATGATTCTAAGATTATGGGTTTCGGCAGGGCGTTGATAAATCAGTCACTTTACAATTATTCTATATAATAATATAGATAAATTAATTCTTGGATAAAATATTAATATAATGATCCACAAAAACTCATTAAGAACATCATACACATCAAAAAACAAATAATTACATATAATATAAACTTAGATGTTTAAGAAGTAGGTATTGTAAATAACGGGCTTCGAATAATGTTTTATTATGCACTATTTCAATCGATCATATTATTGGTTGAGTAGAGTGTATGAACATGCTTTTAAACCTACCATTTCAATACAAAAATTTGCTTTAATAAAAATATTACATTTTCTTCTAAAATTCTTTTCGAGAAAAATAAAATTTTAAATCTTAAAGAACGATTTTATGAAAGTGCTTATATTTAGCTCCATTGAAATTTAGTTACAAACTTAAATTATGAGTTCACAACTAGAAGTAGAACTAATAGAAATGCTCTTACACAAAAGTATAATTTAACTCCAATGCAACAGCATTCATTTTATATTGGTACCTACGAATATATTATATTAAATTATATACCGAAAAAAATGTAATCATCAAGTAAACTTTGTTTTAAAAAATATATAAAATATTGGTTACTGGATAATAAGGCTTTCAACTTTAAATTATTAAATAATTAAAATAATTATATTACAATAAAATGTTCATTTAAATAAATAAATTTTTATCATACTCAGTAAATTCCTTTTTACGTATTTTATTATTAATTATTTTTATTCAAAAAATAATTTTACATAATTATTCATATTCACTTTTATATTTTTTGTTTATTTTTCCTTCTTCAAATAATTTAAATTATAGTGGACATATACAAAGGAAATATTAAAATTATATTCCTTTAATATTATTAGCACTATTATTTATACAATATTTTAAAATTATAAAATTAATAAATAAAAAAAATAAATATAACATAAAAAGAAAACTCTGTATATTTAAAATTACCCTTTATTAAAAACATTTTGAAGAAACTCAGCAAGGAACTTGACGACGACTTAGTTAAGTAGAATTCGTAAATAAAATTTCTATAAAAGAATTACAAAACTTAAAACATCAACTAAATATTTAGAAAGTAATGTCGTTTATAAAATTCCTTGTGATGAATTTGAACGAGTACCTACCTAAATATAGGCCAAACAAGTAGATACTTAAAAACAACATTTTTGGAATATAATAAGAAGCGTCAAACCTACAACTTTAATTAATACAAAGACTAAAACAGCTTTAGCAGAACATTTTGAAAATTTGCAATTAGTTATGAAACGTCGATGTTGTAAAATAATTCTAAAAAAATATTACTTAGGCCCGTCACTGCTATTTAAAATTGAATTTTTTACTTTTCTTTATCCAAGTTAAATCATTATAGTAACATTGACGTTTTGAGCCAGTTACCTAGGTATAGGTACCTAGTTTTAAAGATTAAAACAAAAAATGAATATGGTAAGTTGATGGCCTTATTTTATATAAAACTTATTAATCAATAGGTATTTTGCCCAAGACTATCACTACAGATGTTTATTTTGAAAAAATAAATAAGGAAAATAGAATAACAAATAAAATGGCGTAAAAGTTCTCACCTAAAGAAACATATCAGTTGGGATTAGACATAATAAAACACAAAAATTAACGTAAAACCAAATAAGATTAGTTTTTACTTATTTTAAAGTATGTTAATAACAACAGAAGATGAAGTTTATGATGAAGAAGAAAATAAACAAAAAATAAATTATTTTATTCGATACATATTTTAATGATTAAACCGTATTTTGTCACCGGAAAAAAATATCGAATAGGCGCAAAAATATGTTGTCAAAAAAAGCACCTCGTGTGTCTAAACGAAATATTTGAGTGATTAAAGGATTTCTTTTTGTGGTAATCCATATTAAAAAAAAAAACTTTTAATTTTTTTCAGTGTACTTGTATGCTTTATCTGCCAAATAAATCACTATTCGTAATTATTACCGACGTCTGTAATTTATTTAGGAATAGTACTATCCATAGGTGATAATTGAAAAGACATCATTTTTACTTATCCTATAAATAAAATATACTCGGCTGAATAAATTTGGATGTTTGCACATGAAAGTACCGGGCCTTACTGAAATAATTGAAATTTAAAAACATAAAAAAACGTTAAGAAAAACCAAGACATTGATAATTGCAATATAATTAAATATATACAACACCCTGTAAATTATAATTCAACACTTTTTAAAGCACATTCTTACACGTCTAAAGGGGGCCATAGACGCAACGGTTTACCTGACAGGTATAACTTTTTAGGTAAACATGACAGGTTTACCGAAGTTTGGTTTGGGCATACACGTTGCGGCAAACCTGTGATATTCTCTCAGTTATTACCCATTTTACTATGAGATCGGTACAGCGCGACGACGATGATGTCGTAGCAATAGTAGGTCTTCTAATCGTCCTCCGAAAGAAATACAGGAAACCCCGACAAAAGTGGTGTAAAGAATGGCTGTTAAAAAGAAATTAATATAGTCACGTCAATTTGATAAAGGAATTAAGTGTGGAGTCTGAAGATTACCGTAATTATTTAAGAATGGATGAAGCAACTTATCAGAAACTATTATCAATGGTTACTCCTTATATTCAGCAGAAACAGGAAACTGTCATGAGAGGAGCTATAACAGCACATGAGCGACTAACATCAACGCTAAGATTTCTTGCAACAGGCAGGACATACGAATGCCTCAAATTCTCTACCATAATATCACCGCAAGCTCTTGGGAAAATTATTCCAGAGATATGTGAAGCAATTGGTTCTATCTCTTTTAGTTTTTCAACTAGTTTAGCATATGTGGCTGTTCTTTTATTTCTGTCGTGGTAGTCTTTGGATTTCACAAGCCAAAGACAAGGCTCGGATTTATATAAATCAATAAAGTCTTCCATAATGCCGTGGCGCTTCCGAGACACCATTTTTTGAAACTACGCGACGCGAAAAGGGACCTCTCTACCCTTCGCTCTGAACTATTCAACTGATGCCTGCATCACACACGCGCAGGTTTTCCTGAAGGTAACACTTTCCAACAGGTAAAATATATCAATTTTTCATTGTTGTCAGGTCGCCTGCCCAGGTGGGGACACCTGCCGGTATTGGCACATACACGGTCCGGTTTGCCTGTACAGGCGACTTGAACAGGTATACCTGTCAGGTAAACCGTTGCGTCTATGGCCCCCTTTAGACATTGTAAATTAAAAAGAACCGTATATAGTTTTCCATTGCACCTAGAAAATTAAACTTTAACACTGAGGATCTCATCTGTATGTAAGTACCTGTTTTCGTCGTAAAATATTATGTTTGCTTTTATTAATTATACAATATTTTATTTATACGTAACATTTTTCTCTATAAGTAGTTTATATCCTATAGAGATAAAATGTAATTTTTAAATTAAAATTAGCAGTTGGATGCACAAATATATTACATTTCAATTGATAAAAAATTCCTTTTTGGCGCCCTGTAGATGTTCTCATAGAGGCCGAAACTTTGACAATATGCAAATCAAGATCTTCTAATCAGTTTATTTGACTTCAACCCAACTAATCTACCCTTAAAATATAAAATTAAACTTTACAAGTTGGCGGGGTAGTAGAAAAAAGAACTGCCGATTTTCATATTGGCCCAAAGCGTTTTTACAATCCGTATCTATGTAAAATTGAAAAGTGGATGCGCTGAAGGTGGTCTCATCTGCTTAGGTATTTAATTTAAATAACTAATTGTAAGGTACCATTATAAATGGTTCCATCTCTATAATTATTAAAACGTAATGACCATTCTTTAAAATATAATTAATGAAACGGCCGGAAATATTAACAGAAACTCTTTATCTTTTCAACTTTGGGCACTATTTTAATGTTCTTGCATGCAAAAAGTCATCACGATTTTAATAAAAATATAAATGTTACTAGCTGGTACCTGTGGCTTCGCTCGCGTGAATCAGTTGTTATAAAAATGAGAAATACGTATATCCACTTAAAATGTGTTTTAGAGTGTTTATACTGAGTTTTCAAGTAAAGTAGAGTAATTCAAATTTTTTTTTGTAGTGTCATGTCAAAAATAATATGTTGACGTATGATGTGACGTGACGTTAAATAGATGTATTTATTATTATTGTGATTATTTGTTAAAAAAAGGGAAAAATTTACCAATGCTGAGTACGCTGACATACAATTTACATACGGACTTGCTAATGGAAATGCATATGAGGCTAGACGTCTATATCAGGAGCTTTATCCGAACTGCATAACTCCTACTTCAAAAACGTTTTCAAGAATTGACGCTCGATTAAGGGAAACAAAGGGTTTTGAAAAAAATAGTCATCTGTCGGGTGCACATCGGACGGTAAGAACTCCAGAAACCGAAGAAGCAGTTCTTAATATGGTAGGAGAACACCCGGAAACAAGCACCAGGAAAATAGCGCTGACGTTAAATATTTCTCATTTTCTGGTACGGAAAATTTTAATTGATAATTTGTTATATCCCTATCATATTTAAAGAGTTCAGGCACTCCTCCCTAGTGACTTTCCATTACGTATCAACTTCAGTCGTTGGTTTCTTCAATGCCTTATTCAAAATCCTTTATTTGAAAATCAAATCATGTTTACCGACGAAGCAAATTTCTCACGCAACGCTATACGCAATTTTCACAACAATCATTTGTGGTCAGAGGTTCTCTCTTAACGTGTGGGCAGGAATCCTTGGAGATTATTTTATAGGACCATTCTTTATTCCGGAAAGATTAAACGAAGAGAGATATTGTAATTTTATTGAAGAAGATTTGCCTATTTTACTAGAAGATGTGCCGCTTAGACTACGAAATAAAATGTGGTTTATGCATGACGGCGCTCCGGCACATTTTAGCATCCAAGCGCGAGAAGTTTTGAATCGAACTTTTGTTAACAGTTGGATAGGTCGGGGAGGGCCTCAATCATGGCCCCCCAGGTCACCAGACCTTAACAGTTTGGATCTTTTTCTTTGGGGATATCTCAAATCCTTAGTTTACCAGACACCTATTTGAAATGTAGAAGAATTAAGAAACCGAATAATAAACTCTTGTAGAACGATTAAAAATACTCCAGATATTTTCCAAAGAGTTCGCGAATCAATGAGAAGAAGATTGGATGCGTGCATACAGGCAGGGGGTGGACATTTTCGACATTTATTGTGATTTTAATTTAGTTTTAACATATCTAGGGTTTCGTTGTTTATTGTTGTTTAAAACTAGCTTTGAAATGTTTCTATGATGATTAAGAAAAGGTTTTCAAAATTATTTCACTTAAAAAAAAGCATCGATTAATTTAAATCAAAATGTCTGGAAAACGTCTTCTTGCAGCAATTTTTAACAAGAATAGATTTTTCATTTAAAAAATGTGATTCATACACGCACAAGAGATTTGTGACCCCCAAAAAGAGAAATAGGCCTGTGGGTGGCGCCCCATACAATTAAGGGCCAAACTAAGATCAAATTTAAATTTCTCATAGTAAAAAATCCACAAATACTAATTTTCTTCCCAATATCGACATTATTTCAAAAATTATTTACGAATAACAAAAATAAAACAAAATTTTTAACACCCTGTATCTTAAAAATGAAGGCCTTGCGAACCCATGCTTAAATGAACTTTTCACCTTATAAATCACTGGGGAATCGTCCTGTACAATATCGGACACTTATTAAATAACACCCTGTATAAACAGTCGTGTGTTTTCTCTTAAAACCCAGTAAACATTTTGGGAGCTTAAATCCCATCCCCCTCTGTAACTACGGCTTTAATTGACACAGTGTCAGATGAACTAGTTAACGGTTATAATCATATTTTCCCAGGTTGTTAAAAATCATAACATTACCGATTTATAATTACTAAGTTATATAAACTTTATGGAGCATTTTGTTGTTGGTTCGTTTACATAAAAAATCATTCTTAGGACACGACGAAGCATTTCACTAATTAACACATTCAAATTAGTTATTTATATTAGGTGTAAAAAATATTGTTAACGGTTTTTTTTATTATTCAATCAATCAAATCTAAAAATAAATTACCCAAACTGGAAGACGTATACATACACTCTGATAATAACTTCTGATTAAGATGTTTTTATATTTTAATTTCGTACAGAGGATATAACAAGATGAGAACAGTATTTGCATGCTTAATAGACACATTATCACAGTCATTTATTATTGATTGAAATCATTTTTATGGTGTCAGTCCTTGTTGAGCTGACTAAAATTATTGGTTAGTTTAATAAAAAAAAAATATGTAGGTAGGTACACTGAGAAAAAAGCCTTCTATTCCTTATAAGAATTTACATATTCTTTATACAACTGTTTAATACTATATGTGACAGCAACGCGCTTTTCTACTGTAAGATAACGAAAATTGCTAGACCCTTGTGTAGTGATAATATCACGGTAATTTAGCCAATAGAAAATAGGAGTTAATGCTACCATAGAATGGTTTATAGCCGTTATTGCTCTGAATACTTCTAGTAATTATCAATTTCTATTAAAGGTGTTATCTGGTTTTATACAGTGTCCGCAAGAAAGTCCGCATCAAATGGGATTTTTTTTTATTATTAGGAATAGGTAAAAATTGAAAAAGCAGTTAGTTTTTGCTTACCTAAAAACCAAAAATGACTTATACTGAAGCAGCTGCACGACTTGCGTTACCTGTCAAATTTGACATTTTTAATAAAATAGGTTCAAAAATGCCCTTATTTATAAAAATATCGAAAAACTTTATTCGAGAAAGTTGTTTACTTAGGCATTTTTAGCCTATGTGCGAAATTTGGAGAGTCTAATACAATTTTTATTTTTTGCCATATTCTTGAAAATTTTGATCAACCCTCGTAGATTAACTTTTATACATCGATGTAAAACCATTTGCCTTTACTTTATTTGTAATCTTAATACAATTTTGTGTAAAATTTTTGTTTCCAATTATTTATTTTGCTTCAAAAACTGAAATTGTTATTGATCAGTATGTAATGTTTGATGCAAAGTTTATCTAATTACTTCAGTTTTGTCAAAACCGACGTTTCTCATTTGTCTTAAGTTAGTAAACAGATGTACAAAAAGAAAATATTAGGAAGCTTTCGTTGAAATTTTACTTAATTATTATTATTAAATTAAATTAATTATATTAAACTATATTTTTGTTGAATAAAATGTTTCTAGCGATTAATACTTATTCTTTTTGATCCAATATTAATTAAGTAAAATTTCAACGAAAGCTTCCTAATATTTTCTTTTTGTACATCTGTTTACTAACTTAAGACAAATGAGAAACGTCGGTTTTGACAAAACTGATGTAATTAGATAAACTTTGCATCAAACATTACATACTGATCAATAACAATTTTAGTTTTTGAAGCAAAATAAATAATTGGAAATAAAAATTTTACACAAAATCGCATTAAGATTACAAATGAAGTAAAGGCAAACGGTTTTACATCAATGTATAAAAGTTAATCTACGAGGGTTGATCAAAATTTTCAAGAATCTGGCAAAAAATAAAAATTGTATTAGACTGTCAAAATTTCGTAGAAAGGCTTAAAAATGCCTAAATAAACAACTTTCTCGAATAAAGTTTTTCGATATTTTGATAAATAAGGGCATTTTTGAACCTATTTTATTAAAAATGTCAAATTTGACAAGTAACGCAAGTCTTGCAGCTGCTTAAGTATACGTCATTTTTGGTTTATAGGTAAGCAAAAACTAACTCCTTTTTCAATTTTTACCTATACCTGATAATAAAAAAAAATCCCATTTGATGCGGACTTTCTTGCGGACACTGTATACTGTATTAGTTCCGACTGGCAGTTGTAATGAAATTTGACAATAATCATAGTAATACTTGCTTGCTACGGTTAATAAAGCTTATACTTACCACTAAAAATTAGTACCTACTGTAGTTCTCAAAAATTTAAATAGGTTCTAGTGTGATATTGTTCCTGTTATTTAACATTGCATATCAATTATGCAATATGGTTTACTGAGGTGGTAAAATTCGTCCATAGATTATAAAGTCCAACACTAATGATGGATTGTGCGAAATAAGAAGCTTCTATTGTTTTATATGACGTACAAAGTTTAATAAAACATAAATACAAAGTAAAAATAAATTAATTGAAACAGGTATTGGTACGATCAATAGAACTCAAATTAAGACAATACAGCTAGAAGACTTCGAACAACGATGTGACCTGCGCAACAAATACGTTTGAAATAATACTACCGCACGGCGATTGCCGATCGCTAGAAACCCCCACCAACGTCTTGTTGAATATAGGTCCAAACGGATACAATTCATTTTTGGGGATGCTGTTCTGCTTTCTTAATTGTAGAGAAAGCGCTTTACTGGGGACAAAATGCGTCGCATTGGAAAAACACAATTTATATCTTAACACAACAAACCAATAAAAACACTGTTGTAGTAAATCTGGAATTGATATAATACTAAAGTGGGTTTGATACACTAGCAGTTTATTTAATATGGGTTGATAAAAAATAAGCTATCAATACAAACTATGTCTTAACAAACCTGTTGTATTAGATCATCTTCCTCAGTGTGTAGAGAGAATCTTCAGTTAAAAGAACAAACTAAAAAAACGTCTTGGGAAGTAGAAGGAGGTTATACAAATTTGAAACCGTGAGATTGTATCTAACAGTTTATAAATAAGTAATAATGTAACATTGTGATGTGTATCATCGTCCTGGTTTAGTCAACAATGTGTCCAATGAAAGCTATGAAATATTCCACATAAACTGGGTTCGTTAAAACGGAACTTTATAGGCGGTTATATTTTGTCCATTTATTCGAGGGTTCCTCTATGTATAGTTATAGGCATAGTAATTTTATAAACTAAGGGCACAAATAAATGTTTCCGGTTTGTTTTTAAAACAAGTTTTTAAAGTTGACAATTTAAAAATAAATGATGCAGTAATATTATGTAAATGTTTCCCTCCTCTCTTTTATTAAAAATAGTTTAAAAATTACATGTCTTGTATCTATTATTACATACTTCCTATGGATATGATGCCTATTCACATTCAATTAATTGCTGGTACTTAGGGTGGTGTAACGCCAAAAAATGCATCTTCACAACGGCGACGGCACCACCTACAGTACCATTCATTTAAATTTTTTTAAAAGCTGCCCATTCTTGTAGGTGACTAACGACCTGGTGCGAACGATGAGTGGCCACCGCGATGAGTATACCTCCAACTCTCCAGTGATAGATTTAGTATCGTTCGTCAAACAGACGGTCCTCACTTTTTTATTAATTTATTTATTTATTCACAAATAGGAATACAACATACTACACTGATTCGAATATAGCATCCACGTTGTGGTATTTGCTAGTAGGAATTAATAATATTTAAATTAAGTAAATACATACATTTATATTAAAATTCACAGCAATGATTTTATATATTTTCTAAATCTTATTATAGACATATCGAACATTGCCATGCTTAAAGACAGCCTATTATAGGCACGAGTCGCTTTAGAGAGGGAAGCATTTTTTTCAGAATTAGTATTTCTAAGTGGAATATTAAAAGTATTATGAAGCCTTAAATCCCTAATCGGTACACTAAAGCTTAACTTCGATCTAAGTATTGGTGAATGAACATGACAGCTTACCAATTTGTAAATCATAATAACATCGGAAATGATCAGTCTTTCAGTAAGTGTCAATATTGAAAAAATAATAGGTTTATAGTTACTATTCACTATAGCTGATGTCTGTCTTACGTGATTAAAACCGTAAAAATTTATAAAATAAAATTGTTAATGATCCAATAGACTTTTATATAGGTGGTTTTATGGGTTTAAGGATCTTAGGGAGCAAAACAAAGATGCGATTTTGACGAAACAAATTATGGGGTCGTATAATAGTATTCGATGCGGAGACTTCGGGAAAAATACGCAAAAAATGCTCCTGTAAAAATTTGACAGCTGTCAATATGTCAAATCGTTTTAAAAAATGATAATAATGAATAAACTATAAGGTCGTATGTATGTACCAATGCGATAAAAAAAAAGTAGTACAAGAATTAGTAGTCCCAGATAGAACTCTTGGTCTATAAGGATATCGAGAAGTGAATATCGTCGTCACTATGAAAACAATATAATTATGCCACTTAACTTTTTAGGCGTTACCATGAAGAATTCTGGTGACAGTATTGTAATAAAGGTGACACTGACACAAGAATTCTGGTGATACTGACTTATCGGTTTAAAAGAAAATATTTTATAATAGACCAGCAGATTAAATTATATTTTGTTGTACTACTTTTTTTTTATCGCAATGGTACCTATATTGACGGTGGAAAGTTGAAAAAAATACGCAGAAAATTCTCTTGTCAACATTTGACACCGGTCAATATGTCACGATTACGGTTAGTAATAAAACAAACGTGGGGGTCGTATAGATATTGTCGCTAAGAATGGAGAAAAATTACAAAAAAAATTCTACCCGTCAAAATAAAATTTTCACAAATTTTTTTTTTTATTTTGAAAATTTTTGTCGTTTTTTTATTTCTTGCGAATAACTCCGTTACTGTAAGTTTGAGAGAAAAATATTATATAACTATATTTATGGAACGTTCGAAGGCGCGTCTTTTTTATCTTAAAAATTTTCGTCTAAGTATTATCAGTTTCGAGATATGAGGCAAAATATATAAATCATATTTTGGCCAATATCTCGAAAACCGTTTGATTAATTATTTAAGAGTGTTTTTTAGTTTTTTTAAACTATATTTAATACAAATTTAGGTGAAAAAAATATTTACTATTAATATAAAAATTAAATAAAAAATATTTAACATAAAGATAACATAAATAAATTCTGTTTTTTCGCTTTTCCGATTATTTTCAAAATTAATTCAAATTGTTAAAAAAGAAAAGAAAAAAGTTCGCAAACAGCGGCGGCGCCTATCGGCGCCTGAGGGACTGGCGCACCGGGAAATCTCCCGGTGTCCCGGTGTCCCGGTGTCCCGGTGTCCCGGTGGGCCCATCCGCCCCTAAGTAGGTGTCATTTTTCTTTTATATCTCATGGTGTTTAAAGAGAAAAGGAAAACTTTTAGCAATAACGCGCAAACTGTAAAGAGAGACAAAAGAAAGTTACGACAATTTGCGTAATCTAAGCCGTTTGTTACGTGTCTCTTTTACCGTTATGTGTCCTAATTGTATCTTTTTTTATCAATCTCAAACATTTTCAATAAAATATATGGATCCACATTAACATATTCTTAACGGTGACTTTTCATAATGGATTAATTAGAACATCAGGAATAAGATATGTCATTAAATTCTCTATAAAGATGGAATATCTCTAAATAAACGCTAATAAAGTAAAATAATACTAGTTTTATTTAATTGACGATCATTTATTCAATTTGAAAAATATTCTGTATTTTTTATCCGTCTTAATTACTTACTTGCTATAACGGCAATTTCTTACTTGTTTTAATGAGAGTGCTTTATCATTAAATATAGCAATATAACTACTTTAAAAAACATAATACAAAAGGTGAGAAGTGGGAAGAGAAAGCTTATATAATATAATATTATCGTCTCAGTGTGGTCTTGGTCGTAAATATTTTGATTACTATAATATGAAAGTGTAGACCAATATCTACCTTAGGTTAGAACCAGAGACATGTAATATACAAGGTGTCCCAGAATATGTAGGCAATCTCCCGGATTCGGATAGAATATGAAAAAATAATATGACAAGTTCCCATAAAAAAATTTCCTACAGGCCCTACCTACTGAGATATAAGCCCCTGAAGGACGCCTCTGGAAATCGGTTTATCTTGAATAATTCTTAAAGTACTTGGTGTAATTTAATAATTTTTTAGTATGATGGTTGCTAGGTAAGTCTCCTCAAAATGAACCATTTTAATTTTATTCGGCTTATTTAGTTTTCCAGGGACGGACTAGCTTTAACAGAATAATGCTTATTTTTTTACACCCTGTATGATAGAGGCATATCAATAATACTATTGAACAGCTGAAACCTTAAACTAAAAAAAAGGTACTCTTCATCGACATCGATAAAGTAAACCGTTTACGAGAAAAAATTTTTGTTCCATATGCCTTTTTTTTATAAAATATTCAATAGATACCATATTTTTACTGATTCATTTTGTACGTCGGTTCAACATGAGCTCTTTCTACTGCAATGCATTCCCTACATCTTTTAATTGTAGATTGTTGGATCCTCCACAATGCGCCAACATTATTCCTTATTTCCATTGATTTTCGAAGACCCTGTTTAGGTGTTCTCGAACTACTAGACTAAAATGTAGCGGAGCCCCATCATGCATGAACCACATATTATATCGTAAAAGTTCTGGCAGATCGTTTTGAAGAAATTCCAAATACCTTTCTCCATTTAACCTTCTTGGCAATACAAATGGTCCAATTAAGTGTTGTCTGATAATTCCGGCCCACACGTTGATGGGTTCAAATTGGTGCTGATGATGCGTTACAATAGAAGCATGGGGATTTTCCTCTGCCCATAAATATAAATTATGAGAATTTATGATGCCGTTTTTGGAAAACCCAGCTTCGCCCGTGAAAAGAACTGAACCAATGGAATTTGCATCGTTTTTGTGCCGATCTAAAACCCAGTTTCAAAATTCCATCCTTCGCGGAAAGTCTTCAGGAAGAAGTGCGTGGACTTTTTGAAGGTGGTATGGATGTAACTGTTGCTCTCTAAGGATTCTAAAGACCATTGATTTTGAACAATCAAATTCGGCAGCCAATTTTCGAACACTTGCAGCAGGATCTACTTCTACGGCATTAAGGATGTTTTCTTCAAGACCATCAACTCGATGGTTTTGATTTCCACAATTGTGACTGGCTTTGTCAAACTTTCCTAAAATTATTTACGACCTAAATACTTTAAATCAAATCTTTATCATCCATAAAAATAAAACAACTTAGTTTTTACCTGTCTCTCTTAAACGACGATCTACTCTTTCAAAGGGTTTTCTGTCAGGAATTCTTCTGTTTGGAAATCGTTCTTCATAAAGCCTTCGGGCTTCTAAGGCATTACATGATGCAAGCCCATACATTAAATGCATGTCGGCATATTCCTCAAACGTAAATTCTATACCAAAAAGAAGCAGAAGAAATAAGATCAAAAACTTAAACACACTCAATTTCCAACTGACACTGAAGTAATTATTGTTTATTTTAACTGGTACATATCAACTAAACCATATCAACAAAATAAGGTATTTATCGAATATTTTATAAAAAAAGGCATATGGAACAAAAATTTTTTTCTCGTAAACGGGTTACTTTATCGATGTCGATGAAGAGTGCCTTTTTTTTTAGTTTAATGTTTCAGCTATTCAATAGTATTATTGATTAGTATTATGCCTCTATCATACAGGGTGTAAAAAAATAAGCATTATTCTGTTAAAGCTAGTCCGTCCCTGAAAAACTAAATAGGCCGAATAAAATTAAAACGGTTCATTTTGAGGAGACTTACCTTAGCAACCATCATACTGAAAAATTATTAAATTACACCAAGTACTTTAAGAATTATTCAAGATAAACCGATTTCCAGAGGCGTCCTTCAGGGGCTTATATCTCAGTAGGGAGGGCCTGTAGGAAATTTTTTTTTATGGGAACTTGTCATATTATTTTTTCATATTCTATTCGAATCCGGGAGATTGCCCACATATTCTGGGACACCCTGGTACATGGAATATACAGGGTTATCCACGAAGGGTGGCGATCAGCTGTATCTCCAAAACCATACAGTCTACGACTTTGGGATAAAAAATTTATTATGAAATATGAGCACAAAAAATCAGTGGATGGAATTATTAAAAAATGTGCAACTTATTAATTAATTTTATTGGTTTTAAATTAACTGCTTGCGGGGTTACTGAGCTTTAATCCTCAGTACCCCACAAAACACTTTTTGCAATGTAATTTTATTGTGATATCTTCATAATTATGACAATTTTATCCTTATATTGTCTTACTGACATACACTTGAAAGGTTTTATAAAAAAATTTTAAATAATCTTCGACACCTTTTTTATAAAGGTTGTTTCTTCTTCCCCAGTTTATTTGATTGGTTTGATAACTTTTTCACATACTCAGTATGTTTTAAGTTTCCCTAATTTTCTTCATATTATGTCACTACTACACATCAATTTTTTAATTCCATAAAAGCTCCATTAACGTTCTACACCATTTTCTCTTCTGCTAAAACCATCAGCATTAAATAAATTTTCTGTCTACTGATGATAAACGTTTCTACGTTTGAAACATGAAGAGACCTAGACCCTAGAGAATTTTTTTCTATTAAATTTTGTGGAGGTAGACTTTAGGTTTTTCTTTCTTTCCCATACTTTCAACTCCACTTTAAGCATGGACTATTTCTTCAAATTATTTTTAAGTTCCTAATTCCTTATTTTACCTCTATGCTATGATACCAAGTCATTAATTTCTACTTCTACCAATAACTGTAATACTATGTAGGCCAGAAATAAAGTTTTTATATGCTCTGTAATATTCTCTATAAATATTGTAATAATATTTTTTTTGTAGTTACCATGGTAACGGCGTTGAGAAGGGTAACAACTAAAAGTACTTAAAAGGCTGTAACGTCGGTCTGCATCAACCGAATTTAACAAACTATGGATTTTTTTAATGAACGTTTTATCTCAATTGAACGTTTACGTAAATATTATTAAAATTAATGCAGTTAATAATAGAGGGTACTTTTAAAAAATATATTTGACGAATTTAAATCCTATCCTTTTCACTCTATTCTATATCTAACTAGTTAGTAAAGAGAACTGCAAAAACCGCAAGTCGTTTCCTCGTGTTTCTTAAAAGTTATCGCAAAAATAGCGGAAGAGTATAATTATTCTACTACGGCTTTTAGCAAAGTTTTACAATTTTCAATTAGTTTTTTATAAATGGAATATTGGTCTCCCTATAAATTACAAGTCTGTGGTTAAAACCAAAGCAGCTATTTTTTTAAATCTTACATCTCACTTATGTACTATATGGGAACTTTGAAAAACTAAAAGGAACTACCTGCATGTACAGGTATGGTTAAAATCAAACCTATGAGCTATACTATTTGATAGCACATTAATTCAAGTTAGGCTATTTTTATTATTTGCAGGTATTGCAGACCAAAAAATTCCCCGCCAAAATTGGCCGCCATTTTGAAAATTACTGGCTTATTTCATAAAATTCAGCTGGGCCACAGGCATAATCGTATTTAGCGGCCCAAACATAAACACCCTGTATACAGGGTGACAATTTAAAAACTTAAAATGGCCATATCTTAGGAACGAAAAACTGAAGAAAAAAAAGCAAAAAACAGTTTCTATAAAACGAAGGGGGAACAAAAACAAGCGTATTATCCCACCCTTATCTGCAACCCCTTGGACAGGGTGAGATACACCCCTAAAATCTTAAATAGAAAGGGGGGTAGAGTGATACATTATTTTGAAGCTCTTGAAAAATGGTTTCCAATGGTACCATAGAAAGCTACATTTTAGGAAATTATTCTCTGTTTATTTAGGAAAACAATAAATGAAAACACAATTTTGAAATTTTTTATTATTATTTAATTAAATGTTCAAAATGATTTCCGTTGTTTTGAAGACAATAATAAAGCCTACTTTTAAATTCTTCACGTACATTTGCAAATGTTTCTCTGGATATAGCACGGCATTCCTGAACTATTCTATGCTGAAGTTGCTCTAGTGACTCAGGTTGCGTTTTAAAAACCACAGATTTTAGGTGACCCCACAAAAAGAAGTCAAAAGGTGTTAGGTCCGGGGATCTAGGTGGCCATTCAACAGGACCTCTTCTTCCAATCCACTGGTTGGGATAATTATCATCCAATCACCTCCTAACGGGAACTACATAATGCGGAGGTGCTCCATCCTATTGAAGCGTTCTTCTAAAGATAAATTTCCGAGTATGTCCCTCTGATTTTCTAATTCTCGCACTATTAGTGGTCGATAGACCTCTATAGCATTTCAGCATACCTGTCGCCATTTAAATTTCCTTGTATAAATATTGGGCCGATAATACCATCTCCCAATATACCAGCTCAAACATTAATTTTCTGGGGGTACTGGGTATGCCCTTCTCTAAATACGTGGGGGTTTTCGTCATTTCAGTAACGACAGTTTTGCTTATTAACACGCCCATTTAAATAAAAGGTACACTCATCACCGAAGCAAATATTTTTAACTAGTCGAGGTTCTGCCGTAATTCTATCTGTCATTTCACAAAACTGAATTCTTCTGTCCGGGTCGTCGTCACCAAGTTCTTGCAGTATGTGCAGTTTATAGGGATAAAACTTATGAAATTTAAGTACCTTTCTTATTGATTCACGAGATAATCCAGTTGCTACAGCTGCTTGACGAGTTGATAAAGTTGAATTCATTGCAAACTGCCCCAGAATTTCAATTTGCGCTGCTTCGTCGGCTAGTCTCGGTTGATTTCTCTTTTTATTCGCGACAGAACCAGTTTTTTCAAATTTGGCTACTAGTTGGCGAACATACTCCGGGCTTACATTTTGACCTGGATGCCTTTCGTTAAAACGTTGAGCTGTCCTTAAGAAACATTGATCCTGGGAACCATAAATGAAAATAATTTCTACACGTTCAGCTGTGCTGTACACCATTGTTAAAGATAAGAAGTGCTGCTTTTCGTTTAAACTGAACCGAAAGTCAATTGTTCCTAAAATACTAATACTAGTACAAGTTACTTTTAAAGTAAATTACGTGATAATAAAATGCGAATATTTATAAAGAAATTTTTTTTTCGACAAAAAAACCATAGCAAATAAACCAAAACAAAATACCTAGGCTTAAAATGTTTAGAATTCTTAAGAGATATCTCTTAATATGCCAGGATATTGGTAGCAATCATAACATTTAATTAAATAATAATAAAAAATTTCAAAATAGTGTTTTCATTTATTGTTTTCCTTAATAAACATAGAATAATTTTCTGAAATGTAGCTTTCTATGGTAATAAAAATTTGAAATTTGGTACTTATTTATATAGGTACATATGCACTTTAAAACTAGTCAATAAAAAACTAGTGTTGCTACACATCGTATCAAACACTTGCATTACACATCAGCCGTCCACTATATTATCCGAACAAACCCAATTTAAAAAAGTGGTAGGCACTTTTATTAACAATTTTTTTAACAATTTAACATTCCATAAATTCGTAATAAACCTACTTCTAAACAACTAAATTATTATGTTATCAGCAGTGTTGTCAAGAAAACAACCTTCATAATGCATAAATCATGGCCTTTATGGAAAATCGGACGGAAATGTAATTTTGTAAAATTGCCGTTTAGTTCGCTGACTGAAAATTGCATGGAGATCGCTTATTTAAAATTAAATACTTTTCAGGACATTGTGAAATGAAAAACAGGGACTAGCATTTTATCGATTTATGGCCCGCCCCGTTTTCGGTATTTTAATTTATAAAACAAACAAATTATATGGAATGGTAATTAAGCAATTAAAAATACGCTAATGATTTATTGGGTTTACAAAAATCAAACGAAGGAAGGTAGGTCAGGTTGAGTATTTCAATGAAGTTACATATTTTTTAAATTTAATGGGTAATATACAGAGTGACTTTTTGAAGAATGACTATATTTTCTACTCTTAAAAATATATCAAAAAACCAAAAATATCATTTCCACAAAAATGCGGGAGAATAAAAATTAGGTATTTTGTGGACCACCCTTATGTATAGTGTTTCTCAGGTTAATTTAATGACAAAAAAAGTATTCAACTCCTAGCCATAGGCGTCGCCAAACAAATAATTAAAATGCGTAGGGTATTGTTTTAATTTATTAAGATAATAATAATATAAATAAAGCAACTTCAACAAAAAAAATCATTAAACTTCATAAGCGTCGTATTTCCAAATAATTAAAATGCATAGGGTATATATTATTTTAAATTTATAAAATGATATTAAGTATAATATAATATAAATGAAACAATTTTATTAGGTAACACGTTGTAAACGAATATTATTGATTTAAAATGCAGTAACAATAATTGAATTGATGGAATCATCATATTTTTCAGAAGTAGAACCGTTTTCAGGTTGGATCACTATTGGTGCTATAGGCGATAAAACAGGGATATTCCATTTCTACAGTAACATGAGCATCGCAATTTTTCCATACATCGCTACTCATGTCGTTAATTACCTGCCGAATATTATCAAGGACAGCTGCGCTTAAAATTAAAATAATACCTTGACATTGAACATGTAATTTGTTTCTACATTTCGGACTTGTTGGGCTCTCGAAGGCCGACTCCACCGAGCATGTTGGCACCAATATAATTCACCTTGATCTGCTGTTTAAAATAATCGCTAAAAAGCCATTGCTGATAATAAAATGTACCAAGTAAAAACGTATCTGTCCAAACCCACACAGTTATAAACCAAAATACGTAAATTATAGCAAATATGTTAAACCACCTACTCCACTGTCCTTTTCCTTAAGAAACTATTTATACCTGACATGACAGTGATGATGGCTCAATTATCTTTTACCAGGTAGATAAGAAATATCGTGATTCGCTGAAAATATTCCGCCTTTCTTATCTAGAACATATAAATTTCCAATTGCGTTTGTCTTAGTATCATTTACAGATTGGGAGACAGTATTCGAAACGTGCATAAATTATGCACGATTGCCAGTTCTACCAAATTTTCGGGTTTGTTATTATAATATATAAGTATACGAGAAACAATAATTGTTTGTTAATTAGTTTTTTTTTTAATTTTAATTCTTTTTTTCTAAATAATATTTCTAAAGAACTAAAAAACCTATAATAATATTAAGGTTCTTCTTTCTTTCACACTCAAAACTTCTTAGTTTAACGTATATTTGTAAACTAGCTTATAAAGAGAGTTACTGAGTAACAATTGAATACTGATATAAAAAGAACACTTTTAATAAAAAGATCTTAAAGAATTTAAAAAAATATATCTGACAACCCTGGTTTAGAGGTCGGTCTCTTTGAAGTCTGTTAAACGCTTTTTTATGTCATCAAACTAAGTTTGGAAAAATTATACCCACCCCTGAAGTATGACCCTCATCCTAAAATTTGGCACTACTGTACTCGTGTCAGCTCTCTGGAAAGCTTATCAAAAATCCTTATCAGCGATATCAAAATTAAATAGATTTCGAAATGTGAGCAAAATTTTAAGAAAATGTTTTAAAACTGTTTTTTGCAAAATTTAGTTGTCCATTTGGTTGAAGGTAGACAATGAAGTAATATCAAAAAAATTACCTTTTCTTTGAAATTTTAACATTAATTAACTTTTTGTTATTGAGGAAGGCTTAACAGTACCTACTGGGTACTGGGGCAAATAAAAAATATTTAAAATCATTAGCTTTTATTACACATAGTAACGATTTAACACAGCGCCAGCGGTCGATGACTCAGTTTTTCTTTTTGTAGATTTTTTAGATGTAAACTAGGGTGAATCTTATGATATGTAATGAGCATAGACTTCTTATATATTATTTGTAAATTGTTTACGTTTTAAAGTAATCAAATATTTCAACGTTCACAATTTGTCTGATTAGCCGTATAGTCCACCTATGGTCCACTATACTTAACATGTTCATCTAAAGAAGCGCTATTATTAAACTTACTTAAGTCACATAATATGAGATTCATAAAACTTAAAAAATACATGTTTTACAAGTTTAGTATAATTCAGATAAATTACAAACGTTAATAAGATACTATAGGCAGAACAAGTTTTTGTTTTGTTGGTTCAAATAAAATAAATATGGTTATTTCAGGTCTTTGTATTTAGTACCTATTTATTTTACTGACACATTTTTTATTTTATTTATTTATTTATTTACTTATAAATACATTGATACATATTAAATTTATATTCTAAACACTAGATTTATAAGTCAAATAGTTATCTTAATTATTAATTCAATTTAAATGCATATATATTATAAGTAGCACCTAAGTGATTAAACACTTGTGTTGTGCTATACCTAAGTAAGAAGGCAATTACTAAACTAAATCTAAGAGTGAAATAATAAACTAACTAAAAGAAAATTATAAAGATATTATTATATACCTACATATCTAATAAATGAAACGGTCAATTTTCTATTATTTTCACAAATTCACGGTAATTTTCAAAGATAAATTTTTTTGACAGTCTTGAGAATACTTTTAGGTTATTTATCTGTTTAATATATAATGGTAAGATATTGCAGGATTTAGGTAAAGTGTAATTTATAAATCTATGGCTAATATTCCTGTTAAATCTAAGAGTAGGTAAAAGCCTAAGTTTATTACTACGTGTGTCGTATGAGGATAGTGTATAATTTTGGAAACAATTGTTTTTAAAGGCATATATACAAATGCTATGAAAGTACAATGTTCTTATATTACAAATTTCTTCTGTATACAGTAGGTTAGTAGGGAACAGCCTAGTCTTTTTATATATTATTTTTAATATGTAATTTTGCGTAATATTTAATTTTTGTAGTGAGTTCTTATACATTCCCCCCCATATTAGAATACCATAGCGGAAGAGTGATTCGGCTAGAGTTTTGTATATAGTTACTAATAATTTTCGAGACAGTGTTTCACGCAGTTGATAAAATTTGTAAATAAGTTTTCGTACTTTCTTTGTTAAATAATTTATATGATTACTCCATTTTAAGTTTTCGTCAATAATTACGCCCAGGTATTTTATTTCATTTGTTTCTTTGATTTCATCAACCATATTATTTATTTTAATACTAGAAAAGTTAGGTTTGTTAATTCCTGTAAGGGTAAAGGCTATATAATGAGTTTTACTTGCATTCAAGGAGAGCTGATACATATCTAGCCAATTTTTTATCTTTTCCATACCCTGTTGGCAGGCAATTTTTGTTTCATTCCAGGAGTTTTCGCAAAATATAGCTACTGTATCATCAGCATATGACACAATTTTCGCCCGGGCCTTTATAGATAAAAGTGAATTTATATAAGCTAGAAAAAGTATCGGGCCAAGGACAGTTCCTTGAGGAACCCCGATTTTTACTAATCTGGGTTCGCTGAGTGTACCATTGATTTTTACCCGTTGTTCCCTATTTGCTAAGTAGCTTTCAAAGATATCTAAAACCCTACCACGAACTCCACACCGTTCCAAGACGGCAAGGAGCTTTTTGTGGTTAACAGTATCGAACGCCTTGGCAAGGTCTAAGAAAACTGCAAGGCATTTATTGTTTGAATCCAAGCCTTCCGTAATATTCTTAATTACTGTATACATGGCATCAGTTGTCGCCTTACCAGCCCGGAAACCAAATTGGTACTCGTGTAAAATATTATTTTGATTAAAAAATTCAACTAGTCGAGTTTTTAAGCATTTTTCGAATATCTTTCCGAAGTTATTAATAACACTGATTGGTCTATAATTGTGTATTTTTGATTTATCCCCAGCTTTATAAATTGGCGTGACAATGGACGTTTTAAACTGAGAAGGAATACGTTTCTTTTCAAAAATTAAATTAATTATGTGCTTTAGAGGTTTTAGAAGGTGCAAGTGACTTTGTTTTATCATTTGGGCAGATATTCCGTCTATGCCGGGAGAACTATTATTTTTTAATGTAGATATGTGCTCTATCAATTCGTTTTCTGTTACATCATTAATATACATAGAATTAGAATTTATAGGCATATTTTCACTAAATGGTACTGCGGTATTTATACCTTTAACCATATTTAATCCCACTTTAGTAAAGTAAGCGTTGCAAAAGTTAGACATTTCCTTATTATCATTAAATAGATTTCCTTCATCATCAGCAATCTTAAACTTGTCGTTGAAATTGGTTTGTTCATTGGTAGCTTCGGAGATTAACTGATATACTTTTTTTAAATTATTTTTGTTTTCTTCAATTTGTGTTAGATAGTAATTGTTTTTTGATTTATTTAATAATTTGTTAAGTCTATTTCTATAATCCTTGTATTCTCGTTCAGATTCTGGTGTGAAGTGTTTATTTAACCTTTTTTTAAGTTTATCCCTATATTTTATTGATGTAATTAGACCTTGTGTTATCCAAGGTTTTATTTTTTGGACTTTTTCTATAATTGTCTTATATGTCTTCGATTTTTCCAGACAGCTGTTGAAAATATTTATAAAAAGATCTGTGGCAGCCTGAGGCTCGTCTAAATATAAAACACAGTCCCAGTATTGAGATTCAATGCAGCTTTTTAATTTTTTGAAATTGATTTTAGGAATAGTATGTTCAGCGATATTTGTGTTTCGGGATTTTTTAAAGTTGTGATTGACAGTTAATAAAACAGGACAATGGTCTGTAATATGACAATTTAGGATATAAGAACTAAACTTAAAATTTTGATTGTTATTACATGATTTTTTCAAAAAAATATGATCAAGGCATGTCTCACTTTCCGCCGTAATACGGGTGGGATTAAGGATGTAAGGTATGTAGCCGTGTTTAGCTAGTACTGAAAGATATTTACTTACGTTTAGGTCGTTTTCGTTAATTATATTGATGTTGATGTCACCGATTATTAAACTAATCAAGCTATTTTGATGAGTATCGTCTAGATATGCATCAAGCTCCTCTATGAATGCAACCAAGTTACTCGGGTTGGGTCTGTACAATGCTAATATTCTAAAGGAAACATTATTAATTGATAAATTTATGACACATAAAGATACACCACAGATATTCAGTTTTTTGTTAGATGCGTTAAAATTAAGATGCGTTTTAACGAAAATTAGAACACCATCATTTTTGTTAAAATCACCCTTATTATGAATAGTTTTATAACCTGGAATGTTAAGGTTACTGGTTAAAACATTTTGAAAACATTCACTTAAGATAAAAATGTCACAGGATTTTAAATCATATGTTTCAATCAATGCCAAGAATTCGTCAAAGTTTTTGTTTGCACTTCGTATGTTAAGATGCATAACTGTTAAAATTTTATCATCTGTTGCACATAGAATTTTATAATTGACCGGGTCTAGGTAGTCCCCACGGTGATTGGTTTCTAGTTGATTTAGATTTTCTAAGATAACATCTTGATCAATTATTACCATTAATCAGAGTAATTAATTTTGCTTTTAAGTATATTGACATGGAAGAGTAGGGTGGGACACTGTGAGTCAGTTGCATAGTGATCAGTCTTATTATTTAATTTGTACTGTCTATTGGCACCAACACAATTAACACAGGCTTTAATTTGCTTTGGACAGTCTTTTTGTTCATGCTCTTCACTACAAAGAGGACATGTTAGTGTTTTTGTACAGTTTTGTTTTTTGTGGTAAAATCCTTGACATTGGAAGCATCTTGGAACAGATAAGTCTTCGAAAACTGGATAGCGTTCCCATCCGATAAATATCTTTTTCGTATTCATTAAATGTCGAAAGGAGTATGCTGAGCATTCTCCAAATATAGTATTAGGACTACCATTCCTTCCATTTTTTATAAATGTTACTTTAAAATCTTTTAACGTTTCATTCTGTTGTAGGATTGTCTCTTCAATTTCTTCTTTTGTTAACGTTTGATTAAAATTAGTTATTTTTACTCTAGGATTTTTCATTTTTGAACACTCAATGGTGTAACAGTCCTTTAATTTTTCTTTTGCCATCTTTTCTAGGGTTACGGTTTCTTCCTTACTTTTGCATTTAATTATAACTGCTCCAGATTTAGCGGTTTTTACATTTTTTATGCCAATTTTTAGTTGAGCAGGATTTATATTTTTCATAATATCCGCTTTGGTTTGTTGCATGTCTTGATTGTTTTTAGGTTTAATTATTATGTCCGGTACATTTATCAATATTGGTGGAGTAGGTCCTGGCATTTTAAGAGTCTCAGCAAATGTCTGTTTAAGTGATCCCTGATTGTCTATTTTTTCGAGTTCATTAATTTTTGCTTGTAGTATCCTAATAATCTCATTCTTATCATTAATTATGGTTTCCTTATCTTTAATGATATATTGTAAGCTTTCTGTAAACTCTTTACTTCTACATTTGGTACAGTGAAATTTTAGGACGCGCTTTTGCAAAGGCATGCATTTTTGTTCTGTTGGTAATAGATCTGAACATTCTAAACATACCAATCTTCTGCATGAGTCGCAAGCATAGCATGGGATTTTACATTTTTCGGTAGGTTGCTTTATTACCCTACACATAAAGCACTCCATTGTTTATTGGGCTGTGTAGCACTTGTTGACCATCTGTTATATTTCGAACATTTTCGGGTGGAAGGTATTTTATTTTTATGGCACTTGACTGACTAGACCGACCGATTGGCACGTCTTCACTCGACGAACGTTAAAACTGAACTGTTGACATAGTGACAAAATCTAGGATGATAGCGGCAAGCTTACCTTTTTTACGCGTCGGCCATTTAGATAGCAACAAAAACAGCTGTAGTAATCGATAAACCCCCTTTTTCCGTGAGTAATCGTGGTATATATTTTTGCAATGTGGTTAGTCGTCGGAATACTCATATTTGTACGTGTATTGTTTTTTTTATTGAGTTTTTTAAAGGATTTTTCATTTTATTGTTATTAAGTTATAATCTGTATTATTTGGAACAATTATTGTTGTCATGGTAGTTAGGTATAGTTATGTATGTTCAAGCAGGACATTAATAGTTTGGACCTTCTGCATATATTTCACTCATTTGCTATGGAGTTTGAAACATTCAAGTGTGAAAACATTTACGTAGGGCTCACTCATAAAAGCAGGAAGCAAAAAAATTATAGGTACTTCTCTTTATATTCTGGCACGTCAACAAAAAATATTTATTTTTTAACAATCAAAATACTTTTACCTATTACTGCATTGCAGCATACTAGAGTATGTACAAATATCTTCTAGGTGGTTATACATGATTATATCTAAAAAATATTTCTTATTGGGTCTCGCCTAAAATTTCATTAATTTTATATTAATATTAACATTATACCGAGCTTTATACATTCACACGTTACGCCTTTTTAATGGCTTCTTTTAATCTTTACTGAAGTACATTTTATAATACTTTAATGAAAACGTGTTGAATTATTCAAATTCAAATTTAAATTTTATTTGTAATATACATAAAAATTAACAAATCTTTACTTAATTTACTAATCTACAAATAAATTAATAAGTTGGTCCTAAAAAAGTCTTTTCGAACTTATGCGCTTACTTTTTTTTTTATATGACCAGGTTAACAAAGAACAATACAGAAAAAATATAATTGGTTTAAAAGGAGATTTATGAAAATACCCTACCAACTATAACATTTTTAAGATCAATAATTAAGCTATGAATCTCCAGCCTATTTTTTGATGTATCCATTTTTTTATTTTAATCCTAAATAAGGTAAATGAATTAATTTTTTTAAGTTCTGCAGGTATGGTGTTAAATATTTTTGATGCTAGAAAAAAATTACTTCTTTGTACAATCGTTCTGTTTACTTGAGGTACTCTTGATAAGTGATATTTAGCCCTTGTAACATTTTAACTAATATTTTTTTTTTGTTTTTAAACTGCCTAATTAAGATTTGTAAACAAAACAACTGTCGTAAGTCAATAATTCCACTCTCCTCCTCCATAAATTTTATAATTCATTTTTGCATTTTTTGTAAATTAGACAAAAAACACTTCCCAGACTGTTCGCGTGTGAATATCTGTTTCAGGTATTTAAATTTGTATAGCAGAGATCGTAATTTTCTAAATGTGTAATTCATGTATTCATCCCACTTCATGCAACTGTCTATAAACACTCCTACATATTTCACACTTAAACAATCGGCAATCTCCACCCGCATACCTGTGCCCATAACATTTAGCGACGTACACTGCGGTAAAAATTGTTTGTTTATTGCAAATGGGACATAGTGAGTTTTGGTAAAATTGACTGTAAGACCTTTGTTGTTATGAAATTTAAAAATAATGCAAAGTTCTTGTTCGACTTTTGCTTTTTTAGATTATACCAAGCTGTATCTAAAAAAAAAAATTCAGTATCATTAGCAAAACTCACTATATCACCATTTTTTTGGATATTATATAAATCGTGTAGATAAATATTAAATAACAACTGGCCAAGTACCGTTCCTTGAGGAACGCCATATTCTATGGTTTGAGTATTGCTATAGATATCTTGGATACATATCTTTATAATCTATTGGTCAGGTAATATTGTAAAAGCCTACATGGAGTTCCTCTGAAACTCAGATCTAGTAAAATGCTCAACATTTGGTTAAGGTCCACGGTGTCAAAAGCCTTTGCGAAATCGATGAACACCGCCATGGTGGTTAATATCCAAAGCTTTATATATATTCGTAGTTAAATGATCCATGGCGTCCTCCGTCAATTTTCCCTCCCTGAAACCAACTTGCCGGTCCAAAAAAATAATATTTTGATTTAAGAAATTTGTTATTCTTGTTTTAAGTACCTTCTCGAACACTTTTGCAAAATTGGTAATCAGGGATAGAGGTTTGCCACGTCAAGTTTATCACCGTATTTAATTGTTAGTTTAAAAGTTGCAGGAACCTGCCCTGTCTCAATAGATTTATTTATAACATACGCTAATGGTTCAGATAGATATTTTGAATTTATTACTTATTAATTTTCTTAAAAATCCTTGCCATGCCCTACGCGCCGCTGGTGTTGACTGCTCGAAATCCTTGAGCCATTACAATTCTGTACGGAGTCGGAAATATAACGTTATCTCTCTCTCCTCTCTTTGTTTCTCACGTACGAATGTTTGATGCAAATAATCGGGATATTCATGAATGAACGGCTTAGTCTATTTTATAAGAAGTCTATGGTAATTACAGTCATACCTCTCTATTGTTTTTGACTGGATAAATAATTTTTTAAATTAAAATTTTATATTTTATGCTTTTTAAGATTGTTTGCTAATTTATATAATATGTAAGCAATAATATATTTATAGACTTCTTCTTCGAATATCCTTCGGTTTATTGGTTCCTACAAAACAGTTAATAGATTAGCTGTGTGTGGTGACTTAATAGGTCAGGTTTTTTAAGATGTTTCTAAAAATCTGATGGGATATTTGCATAACTTTAATACTTGAAAAGAAAGACATAAGACCAAGAATATTTATAGACCTTACTAATACTAATGGATATTAATAGAGACCAATTAAAAACTCTTTAGACATAATCATATTATCTTTTATGTATACCTTTTACCTAATTTATTACTACATAATGCTTCGAATAGTATACCCATATGTTAGTGTTCACCTATTTTGTCGTGTACTTTGTTTTTTATGGTATAGAAAACTAATTTTTTCGCATTCTGACTGATGATGTGCTATTTTACTCAATTAAAAATCGTTTATTAAAAAGGGGCACATATAGAAATGTAACTTTACTATACAGAGTGATTCACAAGGATGGTACGTTAGACGTATATCACGAACCAGGTAACGAATCAGTGGCGCAACCAGGGGGGGGGGCTGCCGGGCTGCAGCCCACCCCGAGCTTAGAAACTTAGCCTATTCATTTAATTGCAAACCAATTTTTCATGTCACGCCTTTTACTAATATTTTATATTCAGTCACATAATTTACATCAATCATGTTATCAATAGTGAAATTATATTACGTCTGACTGAATGGACCGACCTAAATACTTCCACTGAGACATCTGGATTACTGGCCAGCATTATAAGTCCCAAATTTGTGATCGCACTAATGTGTACAGAAAGAATATATGCCTACACACTGCCTTTAAGCAAGATTCTACGAACAGTCGATTTAAACCTTTATTAAGTATTACAGTTAGCTAATGACGTAACAGATCAAGTTAAAGAAATAAGAGGCCTGGCAGATGATAATTTTCAAAATATTTTTAAGGAAGCTCAAGATCTACTTTCGGAATACGATATTGAAATCAGAGTACCTAGAATACCGCCAAGACAAACACAAAGATTGGTTATAAAAACCGATTCCGCTTTAGATGGCCTCATAGCAAATCTCGAGGATCGGTTTTTAAAACATCGAGAAACCCTTCAAAATTTTGAATGCCTCTTTCCATAAGATAATCAAGATTTTGATAGTCAATTTAAATGTTTTTTGAAACTTCACAGCTTCTACAAGAACGGGTTCCTTGAAGAGTTTTCCATTAAAACGATGTTAAAAGCTGAACTTGAGCTGTGGTATAAAAAATGCAAAAACAAAAACTGAAGGAAGATTTGGACAAAGTGTATTCCGAATTCCGAATGTGATGCCAATAAAATGGCTTTTACAAATTTTTTTAACTTTGCCTATTACAACCGCCACATCTGAAAGGTCCTTTTCAAATTTAAAATATTTAAAGACATATCAGCGTAGCACCACGGAAGAGGACAGATTAAATGGTTTGGCAGTTCTTTATGCGAACCACGATATTGATATTACCGTGGCAGAAATTCTGGACGAAAAGGCAAAAACAAAACGAAGAATTTTACTTTAATATTAGTATTATTAGTGATTACTTACAACTAATTGTATAATTCACCCAGTAAACCTGCAAGATGGCCGACATGTCATATGACAAAAGTCATATTCCAGCTAAATAAAATGAATTTTGCATTTTCAATGACTTTTGTCATATGACATGTCGGCCATCTTGCAGGTTTCTTGGTGAATCGACCTTATATGCGTTACTTATTTTAAATACATTTTTACTAATTAAAATAAAATCTCTAATTTTTTTTCATAAATATTTAGTTAGGGCCAGCGGCGTATTATTGCAGAAGTTTTAGGGGGCTGTCGCTCTCGTCAATCGTACGTATTTTACCCAAAAAAGGTTAAAGCCCCCCCCGAACTAAATTTCTGGTTGCGCCACTGTAACGAATCATGAATACGAATCTGAAAATTTGGTCATTTACATAAACGAATATGCTCTATTTATTACGAGTAATCTTCCAGCATTTTATAGACATTTATTGAAAATATTTATTGAGCTATATTAAGATCAAAGACTCATATTAAAATATTTATTATTGACGTTTTATTTTTTATTATGTATCCTTCAAAAAATGGAAAATTTTGGATTTACGCCCTCTAGCGGTGGATTTAGAAACTTCAAAATATTTTCCAGCGATTTCTCTTAGTGCATTTAGCTAATAAAATTTTTCCCCCCAAGTTATATGATTAACGGTTAGCAAGTTATGGCCGGTGTCCATTCTTACTGGGACACCCGGTAGCGATTTTACAAAATATAAACTATTACAGCACAAGACACGCCCCCAATTACGAAATAACAAAATATAATCGGCCTCAGCACAATCCTGCAAAATCTAATCGTTTGCAGCACAACGTGGCTGATCCATATAAATAAATCTTGATGAAATATATTTTTCTTAACCATCCGCACGAGTCCCACCGCCTGACGAGTCCTTTTCTACAAATTTCGTCGAAAAGGTATATTGGCAACCGGTTTGTTCGTTGTTACCCAGAGCATTTTTTTTCCACAAATATTATTTTATAAAAATAAAATTTAAAAAAAAAATGCTCTGGGTAACAACGAACAAACCGGTTGCCAATATACCTTTCCAGCCACGTTGTGCTGCAAACGATTAGATTTTGCAGGATTGTGCTGAGGCCGATTATATTTTGTAATTTCAAAATTGGGGGCGTGTCTTGTGCTGTAATAGTATATATTTTGTAAAATCGCCACCCGGTACACACATACGTTTCAAAAAAGAAAAATAATTTTTTTATCGTAAATGGGTGAAATTACATATTTGAACGTGGTTTTTAGTTCTGCTCAACTTTTTTTAATAACAATTTTCGATATTGTCAAAAATAAAGGTACTATGCTCTTGAGCAAAATTCATATTTTTGACAATCCTCGTATACCTACGCCTAAAAGAATTTAATATATGATAGTTGCATTTTAGGTTTTAGACCATGCAGAACTTTTTATGAAGAATAACTTTTTTTCGTAAAATTATTAAGTAATAAAAATTTTTCCATATGCTTCCAACCGAGCTTCCAACTTACGGAGACATACTGTATATATATATAGATGGCTGTGCGTTTGACAGAAAACCTATCGCTGTAATTACACCCAGGGTACCCAGGAGAAAAAAAAATCCGGAAAGTTTTGTGGTTGCTATGGTAACGAGCTGAAGGAAAAGCTTCTTATTGTACTTGTACCAATAATTATTATATTATTAATTTCCCAATAACTTTCTTTAACATTACCCTATACCTGTCTCTTACCGTTTAGAAAATAATAAATAAATTCCAATTTATTTAATGGAAAACGTTAATTTGAGAAATGGATATTTTTTAACTCTGAAATATTAAGACCCCAACATTTAATGGACACTGGACAGTTAAATAGTACCCCATTCCCAAATCTTAGTTGCGATATACAGGGTGGTTTAAAAATACAGTTAATTTGGTTACTTGAGAAGGTGACCATACGTATATTTTTTTAAATGTAACACCCTGTATAGTATCACTGATTTGAAAAGCTACTTAAATTGGCTCTTTACTTTTGAATACCATATCTAAACCTAACTAGTGAAGTTGTTTGACGTAAAAACTATATTATTTTCATTATTATTGTGGTATTTCTTATAATTACTGTTACAGGTTACCGTAAGTTTTTTGGCGCTTTTAAAGTTGAACCCAACAAAAGTAAAATATTCTGGATTCGTAAAAATTTCCATGATTTGTTGGCGGTATATTTGGGTACATTTCAGTAAACTTTATCCATATTCTAGCGACAATTTAATTACACTGTTCCAATAAAATAAATAAATTCACAAGAACTGTAATTGCATAATTTTCATCCATGATTTTCAACACTATTCAGCACTTGTACCTATCGCTAATAATTAACAAAATATCGAAGGACTAACCCTATAGTCGGCTAGACAAAATAAATGACATGAAATAAGCAAATCGCGACATAAATCGGGATCTGGCCAAGTCACAAAACCCCTATGAGCCAGTAAGAGAAGGAGATATATTTATTCCTCTCTGTGTTTTATGCGACAGCCTGGCCACTCTGGGCAGGCCTAGGCAAATGAAATTTTTTCGGCACGGCGAGGCCAGTGGAAATTTTTGCACCGTGAGCCGTTGAGCATCAACGTCAAAAATTTTGAATTATTCACAAAAATAATTAAGCGTCAGGAGACAAAATAATAATAATAAAAAGTATTAATAAGTAAGTATTAATAAATAGTTTAACCGCCCAAAAAATGCCTACTTTCCGGATGCTTTTTCTTGGAGAAAGTAGCACTTTTCTGGCCTAGTCCGGAAAATATAAAAGCGTCCCACACAAGCGGGCACGTTACTTTTCGGACAGTTGCCAGCCTGTGATTTTTGTTTCTTCCATTTTAAGTCCCTAAAGTCAAATAAAAACAGTTACATGGCTGTTACAATAATTGTTATATTTAGTTAAAAAGAGTGTTCTAAAATTTGAACTTTTTTCCTGAACGAGATGGTAATTATTTTAAATAATTTTAATATTCGCAGCTAAAATGTCAACAAGATATTATTTACCTACCAATAAATTGATTAGAAATTATAATGCCCATTTTCCCTAATTATGCGGTTCTCGGCTTAACGAAGCGAATTTTCGGTCTAAAATACGGAAGAGAGAGAAACTAGATAATTGGATAATATTGCTATAAAGTTGATGTGTAATGTAATGTTCTCGCGAGACTATACGAGACGAGAACGGGAGAGCGGTCCGGTCTCCTGCGAAACGAGAAGAGATTTTTTCTACGAGAATCTCGTGAGTCGAGACGAATATATGCGAGAACGAGAAATCTCGCAAAAGCTTAAGATTTTAATTAGGATTTGCGATAAACTTTAAAATGAATCCAGTTAAAAGGCTATCTTTATTACCGATATTGCAAGATGGCCAGAGAAAAATCGGGACACGTTGCCGAAAAACAATACGACTACATACTATAGTTTGATGGTGTCCAGTTGTCTCTCTGGGAATTGCTTTTAATCATTTCTTTTCTATAAATTATAACTGGGCAAAAATTTTAAGGTACCGTGCGAGCAAAAATTATTTGCATTAAAGAGGGCTTGGATTAAAAAAACGTAGGGCTTGGTTTAGATCACAATGATATGGGGACGATATATCTAACCAAATCTAGGTTAAAATTTTGTCAAGTTCATATTATGACATGATATGCCAAACTAATGAGTAATAAAATAAGTAGACAAATACAAATTTATTTTTGTTGTTTACAAAATTAACAAAGTAAGAATATACAGAAAGAAAAAGAAAAATAATTACATAAATTGCTGAAATTGGCCACCACCATGCTCCATGCATAAATTCACACGTCTCTTCATATTTTCGAAAGTGTTGACCAGCATCCCAATATATACGTGCACTATATAAGGAAATAAATTTAGCTGCTTCTTAAGAATAATAGTCCTGCATTCCTTCCCACTTCTTGGGACAGACGTCTTATACAATTTGTTGGCGTATTTTGCATTATTTCACGACAGGCGCGGATCTGGGTCAAAATCTAGGGGGGGGGGGGGGGGTAATTGAATCTCAAAGATATTTTTTTTAAATATAGTTATAGTTAACCCATATCTTTTAAGTACCTATATTTTTAGAAAATAAAACATTATTTTTGTATTTAGCGTAATATATTCACTATTGCCTAGCGCTTTCGGCCCATTATAAGGCCATCATCAGGGCTTAGGTTCTAAAAGAAAACACAAACAAAAGTAAAAAACAGCAGGAACAAACTACGTGAGAATACTTACTCGTCAAATTATGTCCAGGAGACAAGAAACATATTAAAAAGATATTTTGAAAATTTCTGAACAAATTTTCCTGGTACAGGTTTCAAATTATAAACAACACCTGATTGACATTTCATTTGACACATGGACACAAAGTGGCCAGGGACATCTCAGATTAAAACGTAGTTAATATACACAAAATTACGAAAATAAAAACAGAAAGGTGGTATAAAAACTTTAAATGAGTCATAATAAATAAAATTGTATAAAAAGGTAGGTAACTCCGTCAATTGTTTAAAAGAAAATAATTTAAACAAGATTTTTAAATTATGATATCTGTATTCTGCAAAACCGTCCTATTGTTATTAAAATGGGAGGAGTCAGAAGTCCACAAGCGTAGGTTAAGGTAAACAATAAATTCTTATCGCTGAAAGAGTCTAAAAATTGGATTTCGGTTGTTAGTTTCGTTGAGTCTTAAATTTAGACATGAATCTGGATAGTTAATTGAATGTCTATGGATTTCAAGGTCCTCGAGATAGTCCAACTCTCTGAAGTTTTTATGATCAAATTGATGTAAAATTTTGCTGTTAGAAGTTGGTGAGAAACTGTGATTATTAAATTTTAAGTGCTGTCCAAATACAGATGTACCTGGTCGGTTGACATGTTCTTTTATTCTTGTTTCGAGTTTTCTTACGGTTTTTCCAATGTATAGAGCTGGGCAACTACCACATGATAATTTGTAAACTCCGCTTTTGTCAAGATGTGAAACGTTTTCTTTATTTCTGACTAAATGAGACTGAATATTGTTTTTTGTTTTAAAGGAGATTGTTGTATCTTTTACGTTTTTATTAAGTATTTTGGCTATCTGAGTAGAAATTGGACCTTTGTAAGATAAAGAAATATATTTTTTATGTAAGTTATTTTGCTGAGGGTTAAATGCAGTTTGTTGATCTTTTTTTAATTGTATTTTATTCTTAGTCCTATCAACAATTTCATGTGAATAGCCGTTGTTGATCGCTATTTATTTAATGGTATTAAATTCTTCGTCACGGTCATTCTGTGACATAGGGACGTTAAGAGACCTGTTGATATAGCATTCATATATATTTTTAGTGTCAAATTGTCTAATAATTACTGAAAAATAAACAAACCATTCATTAACGAAACATTATTTTATTATATTAGGTACTATAGGAACCAACCTACAACCTACAACAAAATTTACAGGAACTTATAAAGAGAATAAAAGAAACATAATATTAATCAAATACTTAGTAAAAACACATTTATAAAATTAAATCTATTAAACGATTGTTGAGGTCAGCAGACCGATCAATGACACTTTTAACATCGATGACAATATCGTGGTTAATGTGCATCAAAGCCAAACCAGACAGTCTTTCTTCAGCCATATTGCTTCTGGTCCAAGATTTCAACCGCTTAAGAGCAAAAAATGACCTTTCGCAAGATGCAACACTTGCTGGAAGAGTAAGTAACAGAATAAATAATTTAAGCAGAAGAGGAAAAAACTCTTTACTTTCGTCACATTTCCTAAACAAAAATTCGATGGGAGAATTTTAATTTCTCTCTGCATTTGATAATCTCCACAGGTCAGTTTCTACTCTTAAACGTTGAAACAATATCTCTGGATCCACAAATGGCTCAAGAAGAGAGCACAAATTATTGATCGACTCGTCGTGGTCGTTGGGTCTTACAATATGTAGATTTTCCAGAATTTGTAAGTCAAAAGTTGAAAAAAATCCTCATCAAATCTAAACTGTGTGTCTTCTATGATATGATCTATAATCGGTATATAATATGTCGAAATTCTGTAATAATCTTCAGAATTGTCAGCAGGTACGTAGGGATTTTATTATAAAATATTTATAAGTATAAGAGGGCACTCAAGTTTGGTTAGGTTTAGGATCCAGGGGGGGGTAATTACCCCCCTACCCCCCTGAAATCCGCGCTTGTTTCACGAACGTTTGCAACAAGTTCTTCTGTTCTTACAGATGGTCTTCCTGCTCCTTTTTTATGTTGTATAGAACCTGTTTCCCCAGGCCCGTAGCCAGAAGGGGGGCAGGGGGGGGGCTTAGCCCTCCTGGCCTTACTTGTTTCCCCCCTGGCCTTTCTTATCCACCCACTGAAATATTGTCATTCATTAAAAATTTCATTTATTTAACGAATAATTTTTTGTCTCAAAAATTAATACCTTAATTTACTATTATATTATTTTTAACTTACTATTATAATCAAATATCCCGTTAGTTTTTTTAATAGAAGGAACAGCTAGCGCGAAGTAATCGATATAATGCTAATTGAATTAAAAAGGAGATTTAGTGAAAACAATGAACTTATAAATTCACTTCAAGCTGCTGAAGATTTCAATTTTGAAGGAATAGGTTACCTCGCTTCATTGAGAATATCACTCTCTAGTAAGGAAGAACTAATTGTGGCTAAAAATTATTTTAAAAAAATTGAGAATACAAACGTTTTTGAGAAATTACATAAACAAAAAATTGCATTTGAAAACACTTACAATATGTTAGCATCAGTTCGAACATTTGCATGTAGCACAGCAGTTTGCGAATCAAATTTTTCGGTCTTAACTAGAATCAATCGACCCCAAGGGGTTTCAATGGTACATCAAAGGTTGGCAAATTTAGTGTTTTTGGCTTTCGAGAAAAAGAGAACGCAGAACTTAAACATGATGCAATTTTTACAAAAATTTAATAAGAAAAATAGAAGAATAAGGTTGTTTTAAAAAAAAACTATTTGTATATTATACATATATTTATTCTGTTCTAATGTTCTCTGAATTTTATGTTTTTTTCATAAATATTATTTTATTTTTTTTTTTGTATTATTTCGTTTCATATTTCATTTTTTTTTTCAAAAACATATTCTTATTATACAAAATGTATAATTTTTAAAATGTGATCACTTCACATCACAGCGTGCAGAATAACAACAAAAATCAATTAATTTTTTTGAAATAGTATCTAGATATTATACAAATGCCAATGCTGCATAAGGATAATATCCATTTATCCGTAAGTAGGTATGTTGGCGTTATATATTTTTAACATTATAAAATACATGTGTCTGAGTATCTTAACTTTTAGCCCCCCCTAAAAATATCTGTGCCCCCCTTAAAATACAACTCTGACTACGGGCCTGTGTTTCCCTAAACACAGCCACGGTTCTTTTCAAGCAATGATAAAAATCCCCAGCAATAAAAGCAGTGTTAGGAAAATGTTCGTGAAAATCGTCCATGCACAAACCCGGATTGTATTGCCACTCACCATTTACTCTAACCCCGTTTCGAAAATACGCTTCAACCATGAATTTTTTATGCTGTTCCGTAAAGCCCATTGTGTGAATTGTTCAAGAAATTGGAAAAACTAGCGATGAATCAAATTACTTGTAACAACTGTCAAAGATGACGGAATAACTGATTGATTGTTAATTCAGATAGTTACTGACACCCAACAGGTATTAAGCTCTACGGCTAAGCATTACGTCCTTAGATGCAAGGCCCTCTTTGATGCAAATAATTTTTGCTCGCACGGTAGCTGCATGTCCACTATTTACATACAGACAATAATATTATCGCAAACTCCAATATTATAACACCGACATTGTTTTTTGCTATTAGGTTACTACACACACACACAGATACAAAACAAATATTACAACGAGCAAGAAAAACTTAAATTTCCACAATGGTTTATGGAAAAAAAACACAAGGAACCGTCCCGGTTTATTAATTATCCTGTTAAAACAACATTAACTTATAATTTACACTATATTTAAATCATATTATAGTAAACGGCACGAATTCTCTCGTTTTAAAACAGATGACAGCAGAAATTTGTCATCGATCAGCTGATATGGGGACATAATAATATCCCCAGATTAGTAGTGGACCGTAGTGAGCCAAAACACCGAGTTTTGAATTGCATTATTGTGTGCCTTGCACGTTAGTTTATTTCATCGAATATTTCCCTCATATGTTAAAGTTCCCATAAGAGAAATGCAATTTTCGCAAAATTACTGCGAATATTTCCCTCATATGTTAAAGTTCCCATAAGAGAAATGCAATTTTCGCAAAATTACTGCGAATATTTCCCTCATATGTTAAAGTTCCCATAAGAGAAATGCAATTTTCGCAAAATTACTGCGAATATTTCCCTCATATGTTAAAGTTCCCATAAGAGAAATGCAATTTTCGCAAAATTACTGCGAATATTTCCCTCATATGTTAAAGTTACCATAAGAGAAATGCAATTTTCGCAAAATTACAGCGAAAACAGCACTGCCAGAAATCGAAAATTGCATCGCAAGTTTATATTGTTGACGAAACGTCAAAGCGGGATTTTATTGTTAACAAACGTAAAAAAATGTAATATTCTGACAATTAACGTCATCTTATTGAGTGACAGCAGACAAAAAAGTCAATGTCAACGAATGTTTTCCTTTCATTTTGTCAAGAATTGTTAATAACTACCTCTTTGTATTCTGTTAAATAAAATATTTAAATTTACTTGATTCGAGTTCTTAATTATTTTGGGAAATATTCAAATAAATTACACTCGTGCATAAAAATAACCAGATAATTTTTTTATTCAATGTGTTTTTTTACAAATTGCAATCGTTTGTTTTCATTTCATTCATTTCATATAGGTTAGGTTTCTTATGTATAATTTTTGCATTTTGTATTATCTAGGTATCCTTTTCTGTTTCAAGAAAAATAAGTAGAAATTATATCTCTGTAGGTAGGGAGTTTAACAAAAAAGTCATATATGGGGATTTCCTTGACAGTAAATGTAATATCTGACTGATTTCAATTAGTTTATATTGAACTGTAGGTATAGTATTTTACCTATAGGTATAATCTGAATAAATAAAACAAAAACAATTCTGTTGTAAATATGAGTGACAGAGTCCTATTTAAAGTGGCGTTTCAGTTAATTTAGTATTTTCAAGGTTTATATAATTATAATATTATATAGTTTATAAATCTATTTTGACACTTTATCTTTAAACCATATAAATTCTCATGTTTATTATTACCTACCTTAAATTATAATATTTATGAAACAAAACTTTCAAAATAAATTATTATTATTATTATTTGGCAATGATGAGACTATTGCGTCAATTGTTTTAGAAGATATCATATGTATAATTTTCAAGTCCGGTCCTGGTCCACCTGGTCCACCAACCTATCAAAATTAAATTTACCAAAATTGACATAGTGCCTCCATCTTGCGAGAGTTTTCAAAATTTTTACTATACTTACATACATTTTTTACCAAATAAAGAGAGATAAACAAAACAGGAATGTGTTTTTAGAAGCCTGACCAGACCTATTTTTGCACTTTGCATTTGTATACATATGCAACCCTAAAAACATGATTTAAATTTAAAGGAAACGGCGCGAACCGCGAAGGGCGCCGTAGTCGTTTGTTTTCGTTTAAATTCGGTTCCAGCGACGCATGCGTATTTGTTAGATAGTATGAGTACTATTATTTTGGTCATGTGTGAGTTAAGTGTTAGCAACACTGTGCCAAAACTACCAGATTTTAACTTTAAAAACACTTTTAAACACGGTTTCCGAAGGATGAGTTTATAATACTCACATGGTAATGGCATTGAAGAAATTGTGTGACTCTCGCGAGTCAAGACGAGAGTCTTTTAAAAAGTACGTGATTTCTTGTCTCGTAAAACACTAATTACGATTTCTAAGTTAGTTATGAAAAAAATATAGTAACTTATGTACAATTAATATTTTTAAATTGTTTATTCAAATATAACAAAGGGGAGGCGCCCTCCTCTTAAATCCGCCTCTGTACAGCACCATAACGCAGCAGTAATTTAAGTTAGAGGATAATATGAAATGTTCCAAGAGCCTGATTATAAACAATTATTTGGACAGAAAGTAAGATAGATATTTTTGTCACTTTATTTGGGTAAAGTTGATGCTGTATTTATCTTTATACAAGTTAATCACTCCTAAAATTTGTAAATTTTGTAAAATCTTACACTTAACTTTGTTTCAATATTGAAATCTTTGCTAATTTAATGTTTTCGAGCAATTTTAATAAAATATTAATAACGGAAGAAAATATGTCATCGTTGCCTAAATTATGAGACCCTACTCAAGACCCTATGCTCTTGTTAAGATTGTTAATTAAAAAGGGGCGCGTCATAATATTTAATTTTTGTTACTGTCTGAACTGCACCATCTTAAATTTACTTTTGCTGGCTAATTTTAAGATTTTAATTTTGATCGATATTTAAAAAAAAAAATTTAAATGTTATTTTTGGGAACAATCATTGGCCCACGGACAGGTTTGATATAACTTATCAATATAAAATCAGCTGAAGGGAGTTGCAATAATTAGACCTTTTTATAGACATTCGATAGCAAAGAATCGGTGAAAGTAGTGAAAGTGTTTACAAGAGTATCAAATTGTCCTTAGATTTCCTGCATTCATAATATACAGTATGAGTTTGTAATTTGGAATAACTTTAGTAAATCCATTACCGTTTTCTTTTCAAAAAATGTTTGGACACGCGTATACTTGGACACGCGTATTAACGTTTTAAGTTGTGGTATTTTTATTAAAAAAAATATTAATACAGTTTGTCCCAAATGAAAGATATGACGATATCGATAATTTTTTTAAAAGGCAACCCGAGTTTTTATTCACTGTTTTTAACGTGCATATTAAGTTATACCTACATAAGTTTAAAGAAATAGTCCATACTTAAAGTGGAGTTAAAAGTATAGGAAAGAAAGAAAAACTAAAAGTTTTCCACTACAAAATTTAATAGAAGAAAAATTATTCAGGGGTCTTTACATATTTCGAACGTAGAAACGTTCATTATCAGGAGATTTATTTAATGCTGATGGTTTTAGCAGAAGAGAAAATGGTGTAGAACCTTAATGGAGCTTTTATGGAATTAAAAAAATTGATGTGTAGAAGTGACATTATAATTATGAAGAATAATGAGAAAAGTTAAAACATACTGAGTATGTGAAAAAGTGAGTAAAGGAGGTCTAAACCCACCAAATAAACTGGGAAAGAAGAAAAAAACCCTTCTAAAAAGAAGGGGTCGAGGGTTATTTTAAATTTTTTATAAAGCTTTTTAAGTAGGTATATCTGTAAGACATTATAGAGATAAATTAGTCATTTGTGGTAGTAATGTGAAGATATCATAACAAAAACACTGTCTAACAATTGGTTTGTGGGGTACCTAATAGGTACCCATACGATTTTTTTTTAATTTTCGGTGCCTTCTTGCATTATTTCTTTCTCTTTTCAACATAAAAATTTTAGCCGAGTTTCCAGAATTTAAATTTTATTTTTTTTCAATTTGAACCTTAAGGTGGGAGTATCAACATGCTTGCCAACCTATAACCTATTTCGCGTAGATTTATTTATGGTTTTTAGCTTTTATAGAAAATTTAAAGAAAATCAGTATCGACATGATATTCTATAGGTAATAATTGACATATTTAATAAATATCAAGGAATTTCATAACTTATTTTAGGAGAATTGTATACCGAAAAATATCGGGTAAGATTTTTTTTAACATTATTATGTCACTGTTACTCATTGTTCTTTCACAATACAATTCTCCCAAAATTGGCAATGAAATAAATTGATATTTTTGTAATATATCAGATACTATCTAAATAAAGTAGCGACGATATTGATTTTCTTTAAATGTTAGTTATTAAAATATTAAACCCAAAAAATCAAAGCGAAATAGGTTATAGGTTGGCAATAGATTGAATGACGTTGAGAATTCAACCTTAATACTACTTTCGGGACCAATTCTCAAAAAAATAAAAAATCTTTTTTTTCAAAATTTTTTTATGATTTGTCTTGTAAAGTAGGTACCTATTTCTGCTAAGTTTCAAGGAAAAACATCTAGTTTTTCTATAAAAACTTTTGTACTTCTTTTACAGCCCTTTAGGGGCCAATTCTCAAAAAAATAAAAAATCTTCTTTTTCAAAATTTTTTTATGATTTGTCTTGTAAAGTACCTATTTCTGCTAAGTTTCAAAAAAAAAATCTAGTTTTTCTATAAAAACTTTTGTACTTCTTTTACAGCCCTTAATGGGTCGACCCAAAAAAATTAGAAATACATGTTTCAATATTTGTATTATATGTATGTATAGTGCATAATATGCTAAGTTTCAAAGAAATCATAAGTACAAATATTTTTTTTTAATAGAAGGTTTTATAAACAAGAATTACGTGTTTAATTAATTGTATATTATAGAGTACCTATTTATGCGGTTTCAAAAAATTCGGAACACAAATATTTTTTAAAACTTTTATAGGTACCTCTTTTCTACCTCCTAAGAGGGGCAAAATTTTCATAAATCCCTAAACACTTTACTTGTTCCAAGCAAAGAATTTATCTAAAAAATTAACTTGTAATATAACCAGATCACTGAATATATCTTTTGCTCTTCTAGCCATTGCATTGGAAACATACCCCTTTCATATTTACCCCCTAGGGGCAAGATTTTCCAAAACATCAATACACGTCCTTGCTTATTTTAACAGAGATGAACAGAGTAAGCATAGTACCAATTTTCAGCAATATGGCTTAAAATTATAGAAACTTAGGCTCCTCAAAATAGGCTACTACCCTTTTTTTAACCCCTACGTGAATTTTGAAAAAATGACGAGACAAGTATTTAAATAAAGGAACTTATTTATCAATTTTTAGACCCCGTCAATTTTAGTCTGTAAGATACAGAAATTCCTATAAAAAATTTAACCCCTGTTTTTACCCACTTAGGGGTTGATTTTCAAAAAATCGTTTCTTAGTGGAGGCCTACGTTATAAGGAGAAGATATCCTCGAAATTTCATGATTCTAGGTTTAGCTTTGATGAATCAGTCAGCCACTCAATCAGTCAGTTATAGCTTGATATAAGGTGCCTTCGGGTTATATCGCCCAGTCTGAAATATCGCCCGTTTTCGAATTACCCGCCTGATCCATATATTTTGACCAGCCACTAGCAAGGACCGGTCGTATTAGTAACCCAAGGCCAAGGACCGGTCGTATAAGTAACCAATCGAAATTGCCTGATGAAATCTGCAATACGAACCAATACCAGGCACGTAGCCAGGATTTCTCCTTAACGCCAATAAAAAAGCGCCGCAGGCGAAAAACTTTAATGTCTTGGCTATATTGAAATCAGAGCTATCGATATTTCGCATAAAATTCATTTTGTTTTTGTAAGTTTTATAAGTATGGTCTCGAGTTTCGGGTTTGTTGTATTCCGTTTTTCTAAGATTATAGTTCTGTGGATATTTGCCAAAAGCCGACATGTCATTTTTAATAGTTTTAAGGGAAACCATTTTAAAGTTTTTGTGTTATTGACAAATCGATTTTTACATGAAAACTTATTCCTCATAATGATATTGTTTTTGATTAAATTTCATTATTATTTAAAAATATCCAGTTTTTAGAAAAAAGTTAATGTTTTATTAAAAAATTGAGAGAAAATAGAGTTTGCATGACATACCAACTTTTGCCAAATATGGGGGTTGACATATCAATAATTGGGGAAGTGGCTTATGACTCAATATCTTTATTACAAAAGTAGGTATAAAAAAACAAGATTTACACAACATTACATTCCACCTTTTTATTTTTTAATGAAAATTGTCATTAAAAAAAACTTGTCCGCTGCGAGATTTTAATTTTCTTTATTAAGTAAAAAACAAGCCAAACGTTACTTTAAAATATAAACATCAACTGTCTGTAACGGCTTAATAAACAACAAAACTTTAATATTGTAAGGGTCAAAACTTGACATGTCTTTGTCTACCTTTCGATTAAAACTGACTGAACATGATATGTCACAGACATAACAGGTTTTGGCAAAAACAGAAGTGGAGTTCAGAAACATATCATATTAGGACTCGATAAGGCGCATGCTCAGTTTAAAAGATTGAGATATCATGTTTTGCCATATAAAACTTTAAACTTTATGACATATCAAGGCGATGAAATCCTTATATTGAAAAAAACTGACATGTCAGCTTTTGGCAAATATCCACAGAGTTGTTTTAAATAAGGTTTAACTTCTAGTAAAATGGTTTGTAAGATAAGAAATATAGCTTAATATATTCACCAACGTTAGGTCTTGCACTTCAAGGTATATTTGTGGAAGCAAGTTTTTTTGAAAGAAATACATAACCTTAAAATGTAAACTAAACATGAGTGTTCGTCGTAGTGAGTCATGGGCGATATTTTAAACCACGTGGGCGATAATTCAGTAACGGGTTGAAATACCGCCTATTTCTCATATTTTTTAACAGTACAACTTTTGTCGGTAAGATTTTTTTTTGATTTTTTTGTTATGCTGGTTATCGACAAATATAGTTTTCTTTTGCATCTGACAGATTTTTTCTACCCTGTATCTAAAAATTAAATTTCTGAAAAGCATATAGACTTTGGTGGGCGGTATTACCCGAAGGCACCTTACCTACCTACTACAGGCATGATACTATTAATAGTATCATGACCTACAGATGGGTAGGGCCATGGTACTGTGTTCCTACTGTACGAACGCCACTGCCGGGACAAGTCATTTGCCGATTTTTTTTACTGTGTATCACAAACTTTTAATTAATTTTTTTAAATTACGTAAAAGTTCCAAATTATATTTTAAAAATTATAATAAATTAGCAATAACACCGATATATAAACAAACTTGGCTCAACTGGGCTAAACTAATTTAAATATTCTATCTAAATCAGAGGAAATTCTAATTAAGTTCTTATACCTTACAAATCGGTTTCAAAATTGATGCTTATACATTTTTTATTAGCTTCCTGCTAAAATACAGAGCTTATTTCCTTCGGATAAATTTTCTAATTTCTCGCCTAATTAAGCCCGCTAATCAGTGACGTGGCGATAAATATTTTGGTGGCCTATACAGGGTTCGTTCGAGTTAAGAATGATCGATTTAAGGCAAAGGTGTGGGGTCATTCGGGTTAAGTGTTCGCACTTTTATACTTATCAAATTGTAAAAATTTTAAAACTGGGCAAATGTAAATAACACAATTGGTTTTGGGAAGCCTAATTGTTATATTTTAAGTTTTTAAATACAAACTTCACCTAATTATGTGTGCTTTCAAAAAAACTTAACTGATATTCGTTTGTGAAAAATGCGCACAGTTAACCCCTAGTACGGAAATATTGGGGCAAGTAAACGCAATGTTCTATTAGTCTTTTAGCAGCGGCTATTTGTTCCTGAGTAACTGGTTTTGTCTCAGGCTTCCCCCTTGTGTAATTCCGAGGCATTTTAACATTCTAAAAATTTTAACATTCTAAAAAAGAAAACAATAAATAATATTTCATTTACCATAATAATAAATGCGGGTTATATGTTTAAGTGTAGGTATGTATTTTGTAATTTATTTGTTCACATGTTTATATTTATTTTTATTTATTGTTAATGTAATGATTGTAAGGACACACTTTGTCAATAAGAATGTAATTTTCTTTAAACAATAAAGTATATTGATTGATTGATTGATATTGTACACACTCGCACACTTACCCGCGTACACTTGACCCCAGAACCGTTATCTTAAATGTGTTTACCTAATATTTCTAATGACATCACATATTACGACCACTGGTTTAATGGTGGAAAATAACCTACATATAAGACATACAAGTCAACAAAATACTTACGATAAAATTATTTGCGGTTCGGTTATAACACGCTTTTCCACAACGCAGGTAATAATTAGTAAACTAGCACTTTTTCGTATTTTTAAAATATTTCTCTTGTATGAGTTATAAGTGCGTAGCGAGGGGTCTGCATCGAATGGCCACTGAGGCAATACTAAACTAAAACGTCAGCAGAAAATCGCGCGATACATTCGTCTCCCCTCCAAAATCAACAATGCGCACACTTACCCAGTGCGTACGCTTACCCCGAATGACTCTACAGGGTGCACGAAATTGATGCTTACAGTATTGCGATCTCGGAAACTAAGAGATAGAAAGAAGGTTAAATATGGGAAAAGTTTTGGGCTATTATGTTAGCAATTTATTGGTGCTTTCAATACTTGCAATACTGTCAACAGCAATTTCGAGCACCATTCATACCTATAAATGTATAGTATATATAGCAACTGCAAGTAATTATCCTGTTTCATTCGCTTTTGATAGACAAGTTAAGTATAATTTATCCAAATTCAGTTTGAGGACATTCCAATCATTCCATACGGCGGTAAACAGTCTCAAAGAGACCGACCTCACAACCAGGGTTGTCAGATCTTTCTTCTTTAATTTTTAAGTTTTTTTATTAAAGATGTTTCATTTATATCAGTATTTAATTGTTAGTCAGTAACTTTCTTTAAAAGCTAGTTTGCAAATATACTTTAAACCGAGGAGTTTTGAGTGTGACAGAAAAAAATAACAAGCCATTCATTGTTATATTAATACATTCTTTAGTCCTTAAGAAACAATATAACTGAAATCAAGACAAAAAGTGTTTTCAGTGTTTAAAAACAACTAATTAACAAACCCTTGTTTCTCGTATACTTATACATAATATATTAACAAACCAGAAAATTTGGTAGAACTGGCAACCGTTCACAATTTATGCACGTTGTCAGGAGTGATAAGCGCCAGCTACCTGGAGCTGGTATAGCAGAAGCGGTCCCCGTTCAACGATCGATTCTGTCAGACAGAGCCAGTGATCGCGGATGGCGTGAAAGAGGCGAAGATAAAATATACGTGATTTGGAACTTATGGACGGGTCGGGGAATGGTCCTAGAATGAAGTTCTGGTAAAAAAATTAAAGCATTTTCTGAGCAGTGTCGTGCCGTGTTAGGTTTATTTTTCTGGTTTTAGTTTTGTGTATAGAATCTTTGAGTTACCTTATATTTATTATTTTAATATAATATTATTATATATACAGTGGGTTTATAAAGTGTAGTATGTACAAACACCTAATGTTAAACAAACTTATAAGTGTGTTTACGCATTTTAATTGTTTGTTTGGGACGCCTATGGTTAGGAGTTTCATACTGTTTTATGTCATTAAATTGACCTAAGAAACACTATAAAATGATACCCATTATAAAATGTATGCAACTTAATATAGTTTTAATTTGCTCGCTAATCTTTTATGCAATGGAACTAGGGAAAGCTTTATATTAAAATCGTCATAACTTCAATTCGGCTTTAAAGTATAATAATAATAATAATAATAATAAATAGCCTTTATTTTTGTATACAAAGATAAATTTACAAAAAGCAATCTCATGTGGGTGGCGAGATCTAGCATAGCTACTCATCTAACCACCCTAAGTAATAAATTATTTAAGTAAATAAGTACCTAAGCATATAGAATTGAACAACAAAACATTCAAAAACTAAGAGAAAATTTCTTAACAAAAAGCTTTGCAGAATTACAAAAATAGTAAAGCAACAAAGCATTGAATATACCCACATATAGACTATACGCAAATAGAATTATAACTTAACTGAATAAAAAGCAAACGTGCGATCATTTATGCTCCAGAACCAATGGAAGTAGAGACAATAACCGAATGGAAAATAATCAAATTTAAAGATCAATTTATTGGTGGCACGTGAAGATAAGCCTTCAACTTATTTTTGAACGTTTCCACAGAGACGCAGGTCTTGATATTTACTGGCAAGGGATTGTAATATTTAACCGCATTAAAACTGAAAGACCTTTGAAATAATGCCGTTTTGTGTAAAGGCACAGAAAAGAGACTGCTATGTCGCGTAAGCCTGTCATGCACATCAGTGCCTTTAGTAAGCTTGTCAAAGAGATATTTCGGTTGCTGAAATTTAATAAGTTTAAAAACTAAGGTGCATAAATGAAGATGAAACTTTTGATCTAATCTTAACCAGCCAGAGTCCGTGAAGCATTGAGTAATATGGTCATACTTCCTCAACCCGTAGGAATACCTCAAACAACCATTCTGGAGACGTTGTAAACTTTCTCTGTCCTCATGCAGCAAGGCTGGCCAATACAGTACACTACAATAGGAAATTAATGACAAGACGATTGAGTCGCACAGCCTCAGCTTAATCTGTGGCGAAAGAAAATTTTTAAATAAGTACAGAGTTCTTAATTTACCATAGCTTTTTTGAAGTAGGTAAGAAACATGCCTATTAAATCTAAGCCTAGGATCAAAATAAACGCCCAAATTCTTACAAGAGTCAGAAATATTTACTTTAACGTTATTAAGTTTAATATTAAGATTTTCAGAAACTAGAGTAGATTTTTTACCGAATATAATAAGTTGAGTTTTATTTTGATTTAAAATCAAATTATGTGCGACAGATAAATTGTGAATAGTGCTGAGATCCTGATTAATATTAGTTTCAGCGGTATCAATATTTTCATAGTTGAAACTGCAATATAACTGAAAATCATCAGCGTATTGATGAGAACTTGAGTAGTTTAGAAACGAGTTAAAGTCTGCCGTATATATTGAAAACAGTAAAGGGCCCAAAATACTACCCTGAGGTACACCGCGTTTTAAGCATAAAGTATCAGAGGGAATATCATTAAGATACACTCTTTGCCTACGGTCCGCCAGGTAATCTTTCAAGAAATTAACAGCTGCATCACTCAACCCATAATATTTCAGTTTCACGCTAAATAGATTATGATCAAGGGTATCGAAAGCCTTACTGTAGTCAAGTAACAACAAACAAGTACACTTACCCTCATCAGTGGCACGCATTATATCATCAGTGACCTTGAGGAGGGCAGTTGTTGTACTGTGCTGCTTGCGAAAACCCGATTGCGTAGCTGGAATAATTTGCTGTTGCAATGTAAAATTACTAAGTTGTTCACATATAACTTTTTCCAAGATTTTCGAAAAGACTGGCAATAAGCTTATAGGTCTAAAGTGGGCTAATTCAGTAGGATTATTATTTTTAGGAATAGGCAGAACATTCGCCATTTTCCACTGACTAGGAAATTTACTACAAGATATGCAAGAATTAATGATAAAAGTTATGTGATGTATTAAATGAGGGAGTAAAAGAGATATATTTTTGCGGTCTAAGCCGTCCGCACCCCGGGCATCAGAACGTAGTCCAGATATAATTGTTTCAACTTTATCAGCACTTACCTCGGAAAATTTAAAATTGTTGGTATTATTGCTAAAAGAACGATTTCCGTAATTGTTAAAGAATAGGTCATCATTATTAGATTTGTCATTAAGAGGCGGAATACTATCTAAAAAATATTTATTAAAATCATTTGGTGTACCAACACAACTGGGGTCGCTATTAGGAATGGAGTTAATATTAAGCCATTTAAGGGTGCGCCAAAAACCTTTGGGATCAATCCTAAATTGATGGTTCAAATAAGCCTTCTTTTCATTCCGTATTGATGTAGTGACAAAATTTCGGATTTGCTTATAATCGTTCCACGATTCTTCAGTTTTTAATTTTTTGTATTTAGAATGGGCTTTGGCCCTTAAACGCATCATATACTTAATATTAGGAGTAATCCAAGGGGCGGGAGTTTTCGTTAAACGCGAGGTCTTATATGGAGCATGTCTATCAAATAGGTCATTGACCGCCTTAGTAAAAAAGTTTACCATTTCATTAACGTCAGTTAGTGAATACAGAAAATTCCAATCAAAGCTGTACATATCGGTTATGAAGTTATCATAATCAAAATTTGAGTAATCCCGATACGTCCTGAATTTAACTGATTTTTGAATTTTGGTACAACGAATATTGCATTTAACCATACAGTGATCAGATATACCGTCCATTCTAACCACATCTGGATCTTGTACAAAATCCAGCTGAGACGTAACAATAATATCCAAAAGTGTGCTGGTATTCCTTGTGATGCGCGTCGGCTCTGTAACAATCTGATGTAATCCATATTTATTTAAAAAATTATTTAAAGATAAAAGGGCAGGGCTATTAAGGAGACAGTCAACATTAAAATCACTACCAAACATAACAACATCATGACTTGGTAGCAAAGAAATTAAAGTACTTTCCAGCACACTCAGACAATTAATTAGGTTTTCACTAGGGGGACGATATATTGATCCTAGGCAGATGTTTTTTCCCGCCAGTTTAAAACTTATCCAGATTTGTTCCAGGTTACCTCCATGAGTGGTCACATCGACAATTCTAAAGTTAAAAATATTATTTATGTAAAATCCCACACCACCACCTCTGTGATCCCGGTCTTTTCTTACTAATTTATAACCTTCAATTTCAAGCGACTCTGTGGCAACCCCCTCGTTAAGCCATGTCTCCGACAAACCAACAATATCCAACCGTTCAGTGATTACATAATCTGAAAACTCATCGAAATTAGAGCACAATGACCGCACATTAATATGACAAAAATTAACAAAAACATTATTTGCATCATTCATGAACTTAATACAGCAACATGCAGTTTTGTTCCACAATATAAACAAACCAGAAAAAAAGAGAAAAATAACGTATTATGAAAGGTGTGATTAGGGAAAGTTAAATAATGTACATAATTTATAAATAAAAAAGCAGCTAACAATAAAAACTAGGCCATATCCAGAAGTTTAAATTATTAATATAAGTAGTGCACATATTCATACTTAAAAAGAAAACAAAATGTTTAATAGTTTAATGAATCAATATACCGGGCTCAGCAATTGGGATAATTACTTATTAAATCCCATATACATATAACAATTGTATCATATTAGTAAACATTATTGCACCACTACAAAACAATTATGCAAATCTAGTCTATAAGAAATCAAATCCATTTAGTAAAAAGATAGCTATTTAAAGTGGTACTTGGCAAGTTAATGATTGAATTTTCCAAATAACAACATTGTAAAATTCATGTTTACTTTAACATGTTTATATAGAATTTAACAAACATTGTTACAGATAAAATGTTTTATTACCATCCATTAGTTCGACCCAAAATAAAAATAAACAAAAAAAATACAATTAGAGCCCTGCACGGGCAATGTTCTCATCTCGGGTACGGATCGGGTCCGGCCACTTAATCAATAAAGGTTCGGGCCGTCGAGCTTTTCGCTTTTAGTTGGTTGCCGGGCCGGGTCGGGTCGGGCCGTAAAACTCCAACCCGTGCAGTGCCACAATAACCTTGAAAGAAGCCGTGAAACAGAAACATCGACAACACTGCTTGAAGATCCATGTGTCACGTAACTTTTTTGAAGTTAGCCATGGTTCAATATTATATGTAATTTACGCGCGAACTAGGTGTAGGTGTCGTATTAATTGGTATTTTTATCCGGTTTTCGATTAATATCTAATAGAAAATTTAAGTGACATGATTGCTAAGAACCTCTACAAAACGCCGATGAAAAGTTTTGGGGCGGGTTTGCTCTAATAGCATTAATAAAGTAAAAAATGCAACAGCCTGGCCGGCCTGGCGGTTTGTTTACGGGTCTTATAAATGGCGGCAAAATTTTATTTGTTTTAATTTAAAAGTTGTGTTGTTTTTATTCTAGTTAGCTCTTTGGGATAAACTTGATTGTTTTGTGGCTACCTGTAATTTATTAAATATTAAAGTGTTTATTTAACTTGAAGGTATATGTGAATTAGTTTAAAAATATCACTAGTAGAGATAGTTCATAAGTAGGTAGGATACCTTTAGATACCTAGGTACTTAGGTAAGTACTCTTTTTTTTTCTTTTAGTTTGCTTATTTAACAACATGCCAAGACCCTGCTGTATTCCTGGGTGTAACTCTAATTATAAAAGTGTTTTAAAAGCAGGCGATGAGAGTATAATATATTTTTATAGTTTAGATTTGACCAATGACTGTATATTTTGAATTGACTTGAATTGAATTGAATTGGCTTTCAATGATTTGAAATGGATTTTAACCTTTGAAATAAAACTAAGTAGGTGGTCTCAGCTTGAAAACTTATTGTAACGAAGTTACCCAGATAATAGGCGACTTTCTTAAGACAAGCAAAAGTAAAGTAATCTTTATTCGTCATTCAAGATTATCTATAATATAGGCTAACCTTATCAGACTTGTCAATATGCCTACAATACTAAGCTATTAAAATATTCTTTACATCAATACTAAGTATATCTAAATTTTATAAAAACACAAAAATAAACAATATAAAACATAAATAAAATAAAATATGACAATCAATTCACAATGCCAAGTATTCATCCACATCATAAAAAGCCTGGCCTATTAAGAAATTATATAAAGTACTTTTAAAACTGACAGTTTGATTACCAAATATTTGCAGGAAATTATTATACAAAATAATTCTCTGAAAAGAAGGGGAGTTCTGACCAACACTTAAGCGAGAATATGAAAAATGAAAGTGATTTTGAGTTCTCGTGTTATAATTAAGCGTAGATTTCTTCAACAAAGCCTTAAGCTTACTAAAGTTTGAGACTTCATAAGTCGATAGTTAATCCTGTAATTTAAAAGCAGAAGATAATAATTTGTATAATTGATCGATTAAATAAATCTACTCGTAGTAAAACAAAAACAGCTTCTCAACGCAATATTACTATTATTTATTAATTAGGTAAGTTGTTATTATTATCCAAAACTATTTATTACTTTTTTGTTCATTTTTCAATATAAAAAACTCGCCCGTTGCCGCGCGTCATAATAATAGCTTGTGGATCCGCAACTCCCAGCCGATGCGGCGTTGCCCGATGTCACTTCATGGCTTCTTTTGAAGGTGGTTGTAGCAGGGTTCTAGAATTTCTCCGAAACAACATAAAGTTACGATTTACTTCAATTTAATAATATTAAAAGACCTATCCTTAACCTCTGTTTCTTATGTAGCAGATTTTCCGATTACCCTTTCGTTTTCAAAATATTCTAGAATTTGTGTGTAAATATACAGGGTGTCCCAGATAAGAATGCACTCTACAGGGATCTCGTAAACCATAAGAGATACAGAGATGGTTAAATTAGAGAAAAGTTGCGCATAACTGAATCCTGTTATGTTTTCAAATTTAAAAAATTCCTAATGCTTCCGAAGATATTTGGATAAAACCGAATTTTCGCGATTTCGTTTTAATTGATTTATGATTCTATTTAAAGAGACATGTCAAATTAAATTTAACATTCTCATGGCCACTTTTTCTCCCCTACAAGATGGTTCAATTACATTTTTGATCCGACGTTTCATTTAGTCACAGCCATTATCAACTTTGTTATTTTAAATGGTCGAAAATTTTTATCTTATGCTTAATAAATTCTACGTTTTATTCTAAATCTAACCGTGTATCACACTTATTATTTATTAGACGTTTCAATATAGAAAAACACATCATCAATGAAAATAGGCACATTATCGAAAATATATTTGTTTTTATTGTTGTATTTAAACACTAGTTGGATTTAAAAATAAAATTTAAAATAAACTTATAACAAAACCTAATATCTAATAAAACTTATCTGAAAAATGCAACAAGTAATAATTAATTTTAATTATTAAATACAATTATTTTTTATTTTTATAAAATGCATGATAATATTCAAACATAACGTACCATTTTAATTCGGCATAATAGGGTGGCTATGAAATTAATTGACGTTCGCAATTGTTTAAATGTTTAATGTGCCTGTTTTCATTGATGATGTGTTTTTCTATATTAAAACGTCTAATAAATAATAAGTGTGATACACCGTTAGATTTAAAATAAAACGTAGAATTTACTAAGCATAAAATAAAATTTTTCGACTATTTAAAATAACAAAGTTGATGATGGTTGTGACTAAACGAATCGTCGGATCAAAAATGTAATTACACCACCTTGTAGGGGAGAAAAAGTGGCAATGAGAATGTTTAATTTATTTTGACATGTATCTTCAAATAGAATCATAAATCAATTAAAACGAAATCGCGAAAATTCGGTTTTATCCAAATATCTTCGGTAGCATTCGGAATATTTTAAATTTGAAAACATGACGTTACAGGATCCAGTTATGCGCAACTTTTCTCTAATTTTACCATCTCTGTATCTCCTATGGTTTACGAGATCCCTGTAGAGTGCATTCTTATCTGGGACACCCTGTTAGTAGGCCAATTTTAAAATTATTTTCTTTTTCCAAAAAAAGGCCTAAATTAAAAATATATCACAAGGCAAACAACAATTAAACCTTTAGCTCTCCAGTGATACAAAATTTATCTCTGTCAATTAAAGGTTACTGGTGATATTTAGGCGACAGCCGAACGCCTCCCACTATTTTTAAAATATTTATCTTGGCGATCGTTAATGAAGTTAAATGAATTTACAAAAATGATTTTATACAAATAAACAAATATATCTTAAAATTATTTCGATAGGATAAGAGGAGTTTCGAGTAAATGGTACTACTGCATGTCGCGAATAAAAGCGATGGTAGACTTTTAATTAACATAGGGTATGTCTCCGGATATAAAGCAAATTCAATTTCCTATAAGTACAATAATTATTATAATTATCAGTCAGTAAAGATATAACAATTCTACTTTTTGCATAAAGTGAGGTTATACCCAATCTGGAGTATGCATCCTCAGTATGGAGTCCGTTTTATGCAACACATGTAAATAGTTTGGAAACTGTCCAGGACAAGTTTCTTAGATATTCAGCATTTAGAGTCCCATATGGTTATGCAATGTCTTATCCGGAACTTGAGTCTGTTTGGGGCTGGTTTCACTTAAGGTTCGCCGTAGGAGGCATGATTTGAAATTATTACACAATATCTTAAACCATGTTTACCATTGTCCGGATCTGTTGGTGAAGATTCCACTTTTTGTTCCACCGAGAACCACACGTTCTAATTTTACTTTCTATCAGCCATTTAATCGCACAAATTATGCCTCAAACTCTTTTCTGCAGATAGGCCATTGATATTAGGAAAAATAGGAGAAAAAAATTATAAACTGTTGCCACTTTGGAACTAAACTTGTCAAGAGATGTACTTTAAAAATCAAAAAAGTTCCCAAGCCCTAAGGGCGAGCTTCATTCCCTAAACCCACCCCTAACTTGCAATTTATCAGTTTTTTCCGTTTTTCTCGAATACCGTTCATCCCACAAAAAAAAATTTACTCACCAAACATGTTCCCCATAAAATTGTGCATAAAAAAGGTTCTATAATCTAAATTGTTTAAACCAGAGGTTTTCGAGAAATCAGTCATTAAATTTAGGGGTTGTTTAACATGGACCAACGAACACGGTATAATCACGTAATTTACTTTTAATTTCGAAACTATGTGATTTCATGAAGGTTGAATTAGGGTGGAGAAGGGATTTTAAAAAAAGTTTTACGACTAATACAAGAGCACTCGTTTCCACACCACCATTGAGGTAGAGTTATCGGCGCGTTTTTTTTTTAAGTGGTTTCTCCTGAAGACCTAATCCACTAAGTAAAAATAAATCATACTTATTCTGTAGTATCCACATCATCTGTAAAATCTCTATTGATACAGCTCTGGCCAAACAACAAAGTCGCTGAGCAAGAAGTAAGCACATCAGGTTACCATTTCGTTCTTAATGGTGGTTGCCTTCTTCATCGCATGGTTTGGCCAAAAGAAGGTACCTTTGGAGATGTCTACTCTGCATATACCAATTTTATTCATAAACGCTATGGCAACAAAGCTACTATTGTATTTGACGGTTACTCCGAAAATAGTGTCAGCACAAAAAGTGTTGAACGTCAAAGAAGAATGTTAAAACGCTCTGCGCCTGATATTCTTTTTAATAAAAACACGGTATTAGTTGAAACGCAAAGTAAATTTTTAACTAATCTTAACAAAAAGGAACGACTTATTTTACAGCTTGTAGAACATCTGGACAACCAAAATGTAGGCAAATGTATTGCAGTAGATGATGCTGATGTCGAAATTGTTACCACTGCTATAAAAAAATCACAGGAAAGTGAACAAGTCGTAGTGGTTGGTCAAGACGTCGACCTACTTGTTTTAATAATTGCACTTACCCCAGAGGACACAGATATCATATTCCAAAAGGAGGCTCAAGGTAATGTTAAAAAACGGCTGTATAGTTCGAAGAACTTACAGTCATCTAATATTGTCCGCAATTATAAAGAATCTATCTTACTCATTTATGCAATTAGTGGTTGCGATACCACGTCAGGATTCTTTGGAAAGGGCAAACAACAATTTGTACAACTATTTAATCAGAAGAAAGACCTCGATAGTGTAATTAAGATTTTCAACAACGCTGAGTCAACTCCAGACCAAATTGAGCAAGCTGGGGAAAGATTTATAATGGAGCTTTATAAGGCTAAATTATTAGAGGGCAGTCTCAGTGAGCAAAGATTTGCTTATTTCAATAAATTTGTTGCCCAAGCGGGCAAAGCCGTGTTTCTTTCGAAATTACCTCCAACGTCGGCAGCACTACAACAACATTCCCGTCGTAGTTACCTTCAAGTGCAAATATGGCATGCACAACATTTGCAGCCTGAGTTATGGGGGTGGAAAAAAAACTATAATGCACTGTCACCTATCTATATCACTGAGCTACCCCCCCAGCTTCTATTTTAAAATTAATTACCTGCAGTTGTAAACAAGGTTGTGGAAATAGATGCAGCTGTACTAAGGCAGGCTTACGTTGCACAACGATGTGCACAAATTGCCGTGGCCAGAGCTGTATCAATAGAGATTTTACAGATGATGTGAATACTACAGAAGAAGTATGATTTATTTTTACTTAGTGGATTAGGTCTTCAGAAGAAACTACTTAAAAAAAAACGCGCCGATAACTCTACCTCAATGGTGGTGTGGAAACGAGTGCTCTTGTATTAGTCGTAAAACTTTTTTAAAAATCCCTTCTCCACCCTAATCCAACTTTCATGAAATCACATAGTTTCGAAATTAAAAGTAAATTACGTGATTATACCGTGTTCGTTGGTCCATGTTAAACAACCCCTAAATTTAATGACTGATTTCTCGAAAACCTCTGCTTTAAACAATTTAGATTATAGAACCTTTTTTATGCAGAATTTTATAGGGAACATGTTTGGTGAGTAATTTTTTTTGTGGAATGAACGGTATTCGAGAAAAACGGAAAAAACTGACAAATTGCACGTTAGGGGGTGAAGCTCGCCCTTAGGGCTTGGGAACTTTTTGATTTTTAAAGTACATCCCTTGACAAGTTTAATTCCAAAGTGGCAACAGTTTATAATTTTTTTCTTCTATTTGGCTATTTTAATACTAATATCAATGGCCTAAGAGGTCTATCAGGTTGGCTAACTATTATTCTAACGATTTGGACTTTTTTTCATCTGCTTCAAGTTTTTATATGAACCTGCGTCTGGTTGCCTGATGTTAAGTTGCTCCCTGCTGATTTTTCTTTAGTTTGTATTTACGCTTATCTTTTTCTACACTGTGATATTTTGTTAGTGGTGTTAATACTATTGTTAATTTTGAGTTTGTAATTTTATTGTATTTACCTATGTTAAAATATGCATTATTTGCCAATTATTGTAATTTTAAAATAAGCTACGCTCGTTAATAAATAAATAAATAAATATATTGAGCTGCACGTAAATCTGTAGAGCACGATACATAATATACTATCGCAATAAAAGGATGACGCCAGAGTCATAGCTACCAGTAAAAATTCTTTGTATCTCGTTCTAGCTTATAGAATTTATCACATATTTTACATACGTTCTTAAAATTGCTTTTTCTATCTATTTCTCTTTGGTTAAATATTTTGTTGTTCAGATATCAAGGTTACATTACATCTAAAATATCTACATACTCCGTTTTTGTTAAACTATGTGGAAAATTCTTTTTACTACAGACATTCTTTGTTTAAAAGTCCTTTGACTTTGAAGTTGTTTTGCTTCTTGCTTGCAATGGCATGAATGAAAGCCTAAACATGTCTTTTAGTTTATTCTTAAGAATGCTCCATAGTGAAGTCTCTTTTAACCGTCTATAGTCTTTCTTTTGACTGAAAGGTGTATACAGTGTGTATCAGCCAAATGGAATAAATTCGGTAATAAATACATGGGGGCGTGTCCGAAAAAACGCTCAGATACGTCGATTGGTATTTCTAGTTGCGCATTTTTTTCAATAAAATTTTTTTATACAGGGTGGGTCATGTAACAGTGGCCAATACTAACTTTCTTATTTTAAATGCAACACCGGGCACAAAAAATGTGTTGCAGTTATATCTGCAGGCTGACCACTAATATTTTGTTAAGATTGGCTTCTAAACCTATTACGTATGTAAAACATTTCCTGTTAATTTATTTATTGTAAACTTACATTTTCGATATAAAAAATTGGTATAAGTGTAAAATCAATTTGATAAACAATAAAAAATAATTACCTGCATGGTAGGCTGGAACAATAACTGAAAAATTACACACATCGGCGAAGTTTTCTAGAATAGAAACTAATAGAATTATTGTATTAAATATTAAAATGATAATAAAAATGAATTTAATTTCCTGAGAAAATAACGTGGACAAGAAAAATTGACAGTTTTGACATGGCGGGCAAGCTGGTTAGTTCTAATTAGCACCTGGCGCAGTTTGGGAAGCGTTATAGTAGGTCAGAATATAACTTGTCCTTCTCTTCCATAAGTCAAAAATATGCGACAGAACCCGGCTTCTCGGCTAGCTGGAGAATCATCAAGCGACAACAGCGCCAATTTTACTCTGATGGCCGCAACTTGAGATAAATATGACCTTGTGGTGCAAGATCGCCCATTTCAGTATTACCGGGGTGAGAAACACAGCGTCTGTTTGTTAAAGCAAACGATTGATGCGCATGCAGAGACGCATGCATCAAGATGCACGAAAAAAGGCCCCGTCTAAAGCTAGCTTAAGAGGGAAAATCTAATAACGAAATGGTTTGTTCGGGTTTGTTTGTATCTGACCGGCAAACTGTGCGTGTATACAAACGTATTTTTTACCGATTAACTTAATTTTATTTGCGTACGAGATAAGCTGTACGGATCTTAAGGTAAATTGATTTTCTGTTTAAATAGACATTCGTCTTCCCGGTGGAATATCGACCTAAGTGCAAAGTCTGAAGTATTGAGAAAATAACGTTTTAATATTTTTTTTTCTAATTTTGTATCATAACAAATCTATTACGATACGCATTTGAGTATCGTAATGAGGCTATTTCGATACGCGTTTTTTCTTTATTTGATGTTGGTAACATTTAAATGTTTTATTTCATTGACTTGCGCGGCCTTTGTGATTTACGAGAAAACCCATTTTTCGCAGAGAAAAAATAACCTACTTTTTTATTCTGTGTGGATAACAGTCATGTGTGTTGGTTGCATAAATCTATAAATCAATCTTTTGTAGATGCTTTAAGCTATCATTTTCTGCCAAATCCTATCCAAAATTCAATCTACTAACCTTCCAATGTCGATTTTAACTTCAACTTTATTTGAATTTTCCATCTTCCCTATACTAAATTGCAATGCCGTGACGTAAAATCACGTCTTTTGAAATTCGAAAAAAAGTAGCAAAATCGCCCGAATTTCCGAACGCTCTGTATATGTACCGAATGTACAAGGATCACACAACGTATTCCGTCCAATTTCAAATCTCATATCGCTAAAATAACTTTAGAATCTCGTGATAAAAATGGGTCAATAAATCAAAAAATGATAGTTCGCAAAATAATTTTTGTTGTCCAGAGGCTACTATGATAAAAAATAGTTTTACCAACATAAAATTTAGACATAAAAATTTACAAAATTTTAAGGATTTATTTTCTTTTTAAATATGTGTTTTTTATTGAAAACACTACAAATTAGAAAAAATAGTATAACGCACGTGTTATATAAAGCAGTTTTAAGCACTTGTCCCGTTAGAAAACTCGCCGCAAGCGGCTCGTTTTTTAACATGGACGCGTGCTATAAAATGATGCTTTATAAAACGTGTACGTTAATATACTATTATGCAACCATGTTAAATAAAACCTTATAAAAAATCACAATTTTTTATAATTAAACTATTATATGGAAAATAATACTTACATCTTAGGCTGTTGAACAAATTCCACAATTTTTGGAAAACTTATATTTTTTCCCCCCTTTTTTGACCTCCCCTTCCAGTTACGTCGTTGTTCCACTCAAATCTATTTTTCAGTAATAATTGTGACAACTTTCTTTCTCCAACTTTGAGTAAAAAAATATTGCTTTACAGTATTTTGGAATAAACGATGCAGTTTTAAGTAAATAAAGTTTTCACACAAAACAAAGGACAATTGGGTCATTGCGAAAGACAAATATTTCGGAGCAACAATGACGCAACAGACATTTACGACGTTGTTTTAATAGATTTTGTTAAAAGTACAAACGATATCGAATCAACAAAGACCTACCTATCAATTACGTCGTTTTTCCGCCGGCGCCAATTAGAAAAACGCGGGAATGGAACAACGACGCAAGCGGTTTCACGCGGCCACTTTTTGTACTACAATAATTTTATTATGACATTGTTTGACCGGAGAGATTGGTACTTTTTGATACCTACTTATTACGAAATAACTAAAAAAATTGAAAATTTGCACTTAGGTCGATGTTCTACCGGAAGGCGAATATTCTTCATCTTCACAGAGTTTTTTTCGATCTTGTATCAAGACCATTTTTCAAGGAATGTCGCTTTTATTAATATTGTTTTTATTGCATCGTTACTTTTACTAAGTCAATAGATTATGAATAAAAAAATTAGAGAATTTCACTCGAGCTCAATATTTTATTTTTCACACATAAACTGAGTTAAAGTCAAGTTCGCATTAGCAACTGACATGTTTAAGTTTATGGAGATGTTGCTCTAATCTCGTTAAATACATTTAATAATAATCAGACCTAAAAGCAGAAGATGGTTATTTAGGTAATTTTGACAGTTTAATTAACATAACGTAAGTAGGTTGTTTACTGTACGTGAAACGGGCAAATATATTTTCTACAGGGTTTGTTCGAGTCTGTTTTTTAATTAATTTTTCGACAAGCACTATTTCAATCATAACAACTTTATTTTTTCATCATGTTGATACTTAACAATTAACGTTTAAATAGGATAAAAGTTACAGGTTTCTTTTTCGACCAAAAAATTTTGTATCGTTGGACAAGTACAGGGTTATCCAACCAAGACTAGACAAGGCGATTTTTTGACTTTTCCTGTAGTTTTATAAAAAAACTGAAATAGCCATCTTAAGTCATTTTCTCCCGCGAATTCGAATATCTTCAGCAAAAAACAATTGAACATCAAACAAAAGTACTAGGGGTCACTTTGATATTTTTTTAAATGGAACACCCTGTATATTTTTACATTTTTAAATTCCACATAAAATTATAATTATTTTTTATTGAATGCAATATTAGTCTATACTTTATAGTTTCCGAGATATTGACTCTCGAAAAGTGACATTTTTGAACTTTGACAGCTTATAACTTTCTAACAGTACGTCTTAGAGCAAAACGGCTTACATGTCCCTACCTTTAAATTTTATTATTTTCCCAAAAAAATCATCTTCCGGTTAAACCGGATGTAACTCGAAAGAAGGAAATATAGTTCTTCCGGTTTAACTGGAAGTTGATTTTTTTGTGAAGATAATAAAAATTGAAGCTAGGGACATGTAAGCCGTTTTGCTCTAAGATGTACTGTTAGAAAGTTATAAGCTGTCAAAGTTCAAAAATGTCACTTTTCGAGAGTCAATATCTCGGAGACTATGAAGTATAGACTAATAGTGCATTTAATAAAAAATAATTATAATTTTATGTGGAATTTAAAAATGTAAAAATATACAGGGTGTTCCATTTAAAAAAATATCAAAGTGACCCCTAGTACTTTTGTTTGATGTTCAATTGTTGTTTGCTGAAGATATTCGAATTCGCGGGAGAAAATGACTTAAGATGGCTATTTCAGTTTTTTTATAAAAGTACAGGAAAAGTCAAAAAATCGCCTTGTCTAGTCTTGGTTGGATAACCCTGTACAGGGTCATTCCGTATATTTAGACAGCGTCTACTGCGTTTATTATAAGATATAGAAAAAAACTTTAAATATAAAAGTTATAGGGTTTACCCTAAGTCGCCAGAAAATGTTACGCAAAACAACAAATGAATATCACAAAAATAGGAAAAAACACTAACTTGGTAAATCTTTAATGGAACACCCTGTATATTGAAACAAAAATTAATAGATCTTTTTTTTCTGAATTCAAAAATATATAATATGTTGACATTTGGTTTAGCCGTTTTTGAAATATTTGCATTTTAAAAATGTGAATATATTGTTTAATTATTAAATCGCACTTGCCATGGATAAACAAATGACTCGAACGCCATTATTTAATAGTATTTATATGGCTGTCAGATTTCCTTTAGTCCATACGTAAAATGGGTTACACAGAAGAAGAACTGGCCATTTGGTTTCAACCAGAGCCATAAAACCTAATTACACACACATTACACACAGAAGAAGAAAAATTAGAAATACCTAAAAATGTTTTTTAATAAAATAATTTATGAAAATTTACAAGTTTTGAATGTGACCACCGTTATTTTCGATACATTTTCTGTAATATTCCTCTAATTTAGATAAAACATTGCCAATATACTCCGGATGTTCTTCATTCAATGAATTCTTTGCATTAAGTCCTCCAAACTTTGACTTCTTTCTTTGTATACTTCATCTTTTAGATAGCCCCATAAAAAATTGTCTAAAAGGGTCAGGTCGGGACTATTAGGTGGCCAGTTAATGGTCCCATGAGTTCCAATCCACTCGTTAAACCGGTTATTTAAAAAAATTCTCACAAGCATTGTGTTATGAGGTGGCGCACCGTCCTGGTGCCATATTATGTTATTATATTCCCTGATAGGAAGTTCTTCTAACAAACCTTCAATTTCATTATTTAAAAACTGGATATATCTATCTCCTGTTAACGATCCATCAAATATAACCGGGCCAATTATTCGGTTCCTTAGAATACCACACCAAACATTCAAGGACATACGACCCTGAATTTTAATTTCAATATAAGAGTGGGGGTTCTCTGATGCCTACATGTGTGTGTTTCGTCGGTTATATACTCCTGCTGTAGTAAACGTAGCTTCATCGCTCCACAAAATCATATTATAAAAATCATGGGCTTGAGTTTTCCTAACTAACATATCATTACAATATGCTAGTCTTCTAATTTTATGATCATCTGTCAATTTTTGTACCGGCAACATTTTGTATGGGTGATATTCATATTTGTGTAAAACAGTTTGAATCTTTTTTGTAGATTTTCCAAAGTATTTACTAGCATCGGCAATAGATAGCTTTGGATTTTCTAAAAATAAGTATTAACACATTGATAAATCAGAGCAAATAATTAAACATTTCTTTCATACCATCAAAATACATAATCATCTGTAGTTCTTCATCCTCATTTGCGATAACTGTGCGTTTTTTCCTATGAAGGGTTTTGTGCTCCCTCATACTCCTTTCGGTATAATAAAAAGTGGACCTAGCAGGAACGCGCGATGAATACGCCGATACTCTGCTTGCGCTTGAGCAACATTATTGTTGTTTTTGTAAAAAAGTCGAATTATTTCTAATTTTTCTTCTTCTGTGTAACCCATTTTACGTATGGACTAAAGGAAATCTGACAGCCATATAAATACTATTAAATAATGGTGTTCGAGCCATTTGTTTATCCATGGCAAGTGCGATTTTTAAGTTAACAATATATTCACATTTTTAAAATGCAAATATTTCGAAAACGGCTAAGCCAAATGTCAACATATTATATATTTTTGAATTTAGAAAAAAAATATCTATTAATTTTTGTTTTAATATACAGGGTGTTCCATTAAAGATTTACCAAGTTAATGTTTTTCCTAACTTTGTGACATTCATTTGTTGTTTTGCGTAATATTTTCTGGCAACTTAGGGTAAACCCTATAACTTTTATATTTAAAGTTTTTTTCTATCTCTTATAATAAACGCAGTAGACGCTGTCTAAATATACGGAATGACCCTGTACATTCAAAAACTTGTTGACGGGGGATTCAAATTTAAAAAAAGATATACAAGTTTCAAAAAAATTAATTGCCTTTTTCCTTCCCTGTGGCACCATCAATTGGTAAATTTTTAAGGTTGTGGCTATTTTTGTAATAAACGCTTAAATTATTGTGAAAAAAATAACTTGTCGAACTTCCATTGTTTATTTTGTTTTTTGTTGCTTAACGTAACGTTTCGGTTATTATCTCTAACAATTTTCAAGTGTAAACTAAATGCAGTTAATGTTCCTTTATGTCAATTATATTTCATATTCATTATAAATCATAAAATTATATTTAGGTACTTAACAACAACTGATGCCGGAATTCCTATAAGATATCCATAGGATTTATTTAGTTTTGTTTGAATGCCTTCATTTATAATAGCTTTAGCGTGGAAATATTAAACATTGCTTGAATTTACTGACTCGTATTTATTTTGAATCTGGAAATCTTTAACTTTGGCTTGAATATGGAAAGTATAACCGATAGATACTTTCATTTAACTCAAAAATCTTAAATTTACTTATTAACTTTTGCGTGATTGCTTCTTAAGTAGTAACAATTAACCTGTTTGTTTATAAACTTTGTCTGTATGTTGTTTGTTTTAAATTATCTACATTTTCACTGCACGACGTTTCGACTCAAAATAAACAAAAAAAATTACTTCCACTATTTTCTTTCAATTTAAAGAAAAATAGTTTTTAAGCAAGTGATTTATTGCACGATGGCAAGCTTTAAATTGAATTAATTGATTTTTGAGACCTGAAATCCACTTTAAAGGAATTTTTGCAAATTTCAAATTTGCTGTTTAATAAGTTATTACCTGGACACCCTGTATTAAAATAAATTTCCTAGAATATGATCGTTTATTAAATGCGAGAAATGTGAATGCTTCAGCTTTAACTGTTTAAAAAAATAACACTGAAACGTTTCAAAATAGAAAATATGTCGCCAATCCTATTGCCCTATATAAAACTACTGGAAAACAGAGCATTTATAAATTCGAAAATTTTAGCATAAAATCGATATTATTTATGCCATTCTATTGATTTTAATAGAAAATAATAAATAACCTGCTTCAACTGCTTCCTGTATTTGCGCACTACTATATAATATACTATATTTATTTTTACTGAAAAACCAAATTCTTATTATATTCATAGCATTGAAGAAATTGTTCAGTCAATAAATTCAGAAAATGAAGAACTATGCCAAATAGTTAATAGAAGTAATAATTTTTTTGATGAATTCAATTAAGTAGGTATCATTAAATAAATTAAAACTAGTAATTTCAAAATTAAATTCAAATAACAACTATTGAATAAAAAGTTGTTAAAATAATCATTTGGCAGCATTGGTTACCCATTATTAAATTCTTGTTTAAAATATGGAAATATGTCTAAGGAATTAAAATGTTCTTACATTACACCAGTGCCAAAAGTAAAAAATACTAAAAGATGGGATGAGATGAGGCCAGCAAATGTTTTATGGGATGTGGAGAAATGATTAGAAGAAGTCGTAATATGAACAGTTATTAGAATTTATTGATGCCAACAAAATTTTAGTTTCCTTTCAAGCTGGTTTTCGAAAAGGGTATTCGACAGAAATAGCCATTCAATGTGTGATTGAGACCTGGAAGAGAACCATTGATCAAGGGGAATATGTTATAGCTGTATTTTTGAATTTTAAGCGGGCATTCGAAACAATTGACAGGGCTAGATTATTGAGTAAATTGTATTAGTATGGTGTTCGCGGAAACGTTTATAAATGGTTTAAGATTTATTTAAGTAACGGGTCACAAAAAACAAAAATATCAAAAATATATTCAAATAAAAAAATAAATAATAATAGGAGTGTCTTAAGGAAGTATATTAGGTCCAATATTATTTATTTTATACATCGACGATATGCCTTAGTTTTAAAAATGTGTAAGTTACAAATGTTTGCTGATAACACCTTAATTTACATTAAAATTAAATGTTTTAAAAACTAAATGTATGGTTATGGGTAATAATTTAAATTGTCAAGATATAAATGTTGTAATTAATGGTAAAAAATTGGAATTATCAAACAGTTTTAAATATTTAGGGATAATCATTGATTCACAGTTAAAATTTTTTAATTATTCTGAAAGTATCATAATATCGATGATTGGCGGAAAAGTAGGTTATTTTACAGGAATCAGTTCTAATTTAAGTTTGTTTTATAAAAAAACTGTATTTAATACTGCTATATTACCACATTTACATTTTCTTTATTGTTCTTCCATTTTATATTGTGCTAGTGAGAAAATATTTGATAAATCACAAATTTTACAACATAAGGAAATGCCGATTATTTTAAATTGTGACAAATATACAAAAATTAATTTAATGTTAAAAAATTTAAATTGGTTGAATGTCAGAAATTTAATTTTTCATTTAGTATGTATCTTTATACATAAAATTAAAAATAATAATTTATTGCCTGATTGTTTTAAAATTTTTTGTTCTTTTAATTATGACCATCATAATTATAAAACAACTAATCAACATTTTTATGTGTATAGAGTGTCTAAAATATTATCTTATAAGTTTATTTTTTATAAAGGTTTAATAGAATATAATAATTTGGAAAATTCTATAAAATCTCAAATATCATTAAAACTACCTATTTAAAAAAAAAACTTTAAAATTACATTAAATTAAAAAACAAAATGATACGTGATATTTGATACTATTTGCAAAATGTTTAACTTTTCTGTCTGTTTTTGTTAAAAGATTGTTGCGTTTTAAAATTTAAAAATAAATAATAACTATAAAAATGTGTTAAAAAAATGTATTAAAAAATATTTTATTGTAGCTTTTTGCTAAATAAAACTTGTTACTACTACTACTACTACTACTACTGCTACTACTGCTACTAGCCGAATAGGTTGGATAAATGTGTATTTTTCACGTTATGGAAATTTTATTTGTATGGTAAACCAACCGTTGGTTTAAGATGGTCGTTGAAAAAATAATATGTATCTGGACATCGCCAGGGCACAACAGTTTCTAATTAACGATTTAAAAATGCCCATATGATATTTATAATATATTTTAATAAAACAATGCACCTGTTGAAATTCATTACATTACGTGTTGAAAGAGATATCCTCTGCAGCAATTTTCTTACTATTAAAACAATTATGCCCTTAACACAGTGGCATTGTTAATACCTATAATAATCATTTTGCAAATATTCTGAAAACCGTCAATTTAGAACCACAATACACATTTGTCAGTTTCGATGTAGAAAGCTTATATACAAACGTCCCAATAGAGGAATCACTGCATATCATCAAACAAAAGTTACAAGACGACCCAACCCTTTCAGAACGCACTAGTTTGCCGCTGGATGGAGTGATGGAACTATTGGAGTGCTGTCTACGTAGTTCCTACTTTTAAGTAAAATATAGGTTCTATGCCCAGGATGACGGTCTTCCAATGGGTTTATCTCTATCTCCGGTGGTGGCTAACCTGTACATGGAATGGTTCGAGTCACACGCTATTAACACTGCCAAGATTAAACCTAAACTTTGGCTTAGATATGTTGATGATACCTTTATTATCTGGGCAGACAGCAACCGAAACGTTGTGTTAAGTAACAAAATAAAGACAATGGAAGTCCGACAAGGTAATTTTTTTGATATTACTTCATTGTCTACCACCTTCAAACAAACACCTATAATATTGTTTTGAAAATTTATTTACGTATTACAAAACAAATTGTTCGACAATTTTAATAAACACGCGAACAAGTTAATAACAATAATAGGCTTGATAGGCTCGCCGTAGTTCGGCAAGACTCGTGTTTTTGGTTACCGTTTATAGAATTTCAAATTGTTGCGAACTGTTTTTTATGGGTAAAAATGTATTCCCCGCAAAGATAGCCTTTCCTAGAGATGCTATTTTATTAACACAGGTGTAATTAATATGGCGAATAAGCTTTCTACGTTTTTTTTATAGGCTTGTGGGACAAACTAACACCTCAAAGTATATTATTACTATTATTTAACTTTAACGATTAAGAAAATGAAAATATCTCTTTTATAGCTACACATTGTTTAACCTGTACTAATTTATTTCTGCTTGTTTATTGATCAAATATGTCTGGTTAGATAATTGTACTTCTTGTTTATAACTTTGCTGCAATCAGACGTTAGTAGGGTTTACACCGGGACTACAAAATAATGACGCACGTACATATTTGTACTAATGATAAATTAACATCTTATTTTATTGCATATATTCTGCCATATTGATTGTGATTCTTATTACTTGCCAATTAGTTAATAGATTATTTATCCATAAAACTGGTTTATTTAGTATAATAAAAACTAAAGACATTTTGAGATAGTATAAGTATCAGGAAGTAAATAGATTTATGATCTAGTTTGCAAAGTTTATGAATGGTTGTATAAAAAGTTACATTTGAGAAAACCATATAAGTTTACGGTCTTGGCAGATCTGCGAGAACCGTTTCCCTTTCTTAGACAAGGAAAAACAAAGCTCGAATGAAGATTTTCATATCAGAAAGTCAAGAAGTATATTATTATGCAATGAGTTATTTCTTCTCAAAGAGGGCCTTGCATCTAAGGACGTAATGCTTAGCCGTAAAGCTTAATACCTGTTGGGCGTCAGCAACTACCTGTATTAAGATTCAGTTATTCCGTCATCTCTGACAGTCGTTACAAGTAATTTGATTCATCGCTAATTTTTCCATTTTCTTGAACAATCCACACAATGGGCTTTACGGAACAGCACAAAACATTCATGGTTGAAGCGTATTTTCGAAACGGAGTTAGAGTAAATGATGAGTGGTAATACAATCCGGATTTGTGCATGGACGATTTTCACGAACATTTTCCTAGCATCGCTTTTATTGCTCTGGATTTTTTTATCATTGCCTGAAAAGAACCGTGGCTGTGTTTAGGGAAACAGGTTCTATACAACACAAATAAGGAGCAGAAAGACCATTTGTAAGAACAGAAGGACTTGTTGCAAACGTTCGTGAAAAAAGAGACGTGTGAATTTATGCTTGGAGCATGGCGGTGGCCAATTTCAGCAATTTATGTAATTATTTTTCTTTTTCTTTCTGAATATTCTTACTTTGTTAATTTTGTAAACAACAAAAATACATTTGTATTTGTCTACTTATTTTATTACTCATTAGTTTGGCATATCATGTAATAATATGAATTTGACAACATTTTAACCTACATTTGGTTAGATATATCGTCCCCATATCATTGTGATCTAAACTAAGCCTGGGGGGGGGGGGCAAAAATAAGCACTTACAATTTTAAATAAAACTTTTTTTTTGTAACATTTATTTATAAAATAAAAACGTAATTAATATACAGTTAGAAAATACGAAACAAAAACAAACCTGGAAAGAAAAATATTACGAGACGTGCTTATTTTTTCTACTGTTTATGGAAAGTTTTGATTTGGTTATGACAATATTTATAAGCACAGGAGAGGGTGCAAGCCCCCTGCGCCCCCCCCCCCCTACCTCCGCCCAAAGTCGTAGTCTGTGGATTAATTAACTGTAAGTGTAACATGATTTTCTGTCTATTCTTGACCCTTGAGAGAACGAAAGAACGAATTCTGTCCTCGTTGCTATGTGTAATTAAAGCATTGATATTGTAATTTTTATTTTAATTAAGTACCTACATGATAAAACGTTACTACAAGTTACGTCTTTAAAAACAAATGCTCACATACGAGTTATGTGTGGCCTGATCTGTGTAGTGTGGATTTTAACATTCTTGATTTATATATTTTTTTTTTATCTTTCAGGTATGTCAAACTGCGTTGTTAGAAACTCCTGATGTATAGAACGTATGACAGTAAAGGTAAGCTACATTCATATTTAAAGTATTCCTATGTTAATTTGTTTTTAAACCTAGGGTAATATCTGTCGACTTTTAATTACCGCGCGCGCGCACCCGTATTCACAAATATAAAATTGTAATTGTCTCATTTAAGAATTTCGGGAAAACGATAATACCGTGCGAGCAAACATTATTTGCATTAAAGAGTGCCTTGCATTTAAGGACGTAATGCTTAGCCGTAGAGCTTAATACCTGTTGGGTGTCAGTAACTACCTAAATTAACAATCAATCAGTTATTCCGTCATCTTTGACAGTCGTTACAAGTAATTTGATTCATCGCTAATTTTTCCAATTTCTTGAACAATTCACACAATGGGTTTTAGGGAACAGCACAAAACATTCATGGTTGAAGCGTAATTTCGAGACGGGGTTAGAGTAAATTGTGAGTGGCAATACAATCCGGGTTTGTGCATGGACGATTTTCACGAACATTTTCCTAACGTTGCTTTTATTGCTGGGGATTTTTATCATTGTCTGAAAAGAACCGTGGCTGTGTTTAGGGAAACAGGTTCTATACAACACAAAAAAGGAGCAGAAAGACCATCTGTAGGAATAGAAGAACTTGTTGCAAACGTTCGTGAATTAATGCAAAATATGCAAACAAATTGTATAAAGCGCCTGTCTCAAGAAGTGGGAAGATCTTATGGAACATGCAGGAATATTCTTAAGAAGCAGCTAATTTTATTTCCTTATAAAGTAAATTACTCTCAATGGTTTACCCAAAATTTATTGGAAAGAAATGATTTATTAGACCTGACATTATTTTCGAATGAAGCCTGGTTCCACCTCTCCGGTTATGTGAATTTTTAGAATACACGCATGCGGAGTAGTGAAAATCCCCATTTTTTTGTGGAGCTCAAATTGCACCCTCAAAAAATTGGTGTCTGGTTAGCTGTTTCCCGAAAAAGAATTGTTGGTCCTATTTTTTTCCAGTTACAGCACAACGGTATAGAGACAATATTTTGAATCCATTCATGGAGCAATTACTTGATGACGAACTACGTTTTGGATATTTTCAACAGGACGGTGCAACCGCCCATACAGCCGCCGAAACTATTAACTACTTACGCAATTTTTTCGACGACAGATTGATCAGTTTTCGATCAGACATTGAATTAACACCTAGTTCACCTTGTTTAACGGTTATGGATTACTTCGTTTTCCCTTATTTAAAGAACACTATTTTTAAAACACCAGTTGCAAATTTAGAAGAATTACAAGAATGGATTATCCAAGAATGTGCTAACATTTCTGCAGAGATGAGGGTCAACACTTTTAAAAATATGAAGTGACGTGTGAATTTATGCTTGGAGCATGGCGGTGGCCAGTTAAAGCAATTTATGTAATTAATTTTTTTTTTCTGTATATTCTTACTTTGTTAATTTTGTAAACTACAAAAATAACTTTGTATTTGTCTACTTATTTTGTTACTCATTAGTTTGATAGTTTGGCATATCTTGTTATAATATGAATTTTACAAAATTTTAACCTAGATTTGGTTAGATAATATATCATCCCCATATCATTGTGATCTAACCCAAGCCCTACATTTTTTAATCCAAGCCCTCTTTGATGCAAATAATTTTTGCTCGCACGATTTTTGAAGCATAGTTCAGCCCAAAGATCCCTTATATATTATATATTATTTCTATCTTTGTTTTGATAAACAAAATAGACCATAACAGCTTGAAAATAGAAAACATCCCGCTCGATATTCAGGTAGATGTGGCGTTCGACCTTCAGCTGAATAACTCGGTCCCATGGGTCGAGGCAGATGTGACGTCAGTGAGTTTATTCACTTGTTTTTATTAAAGAAGGTGCCTTGTTTATTTATTTTCTTAGTAAATAATTGAAAAATTTGAAAACTGAAACCGTAAAATTTTTCATTTTTCTTTCTCTATGTGGTGGCAAGGATTTTTAAAACAAATGAATAAGTAATAATTAAAAAAGTTTTCATAAAAGTATTAATAAATACTAAGGATTAAAAGAGGCTTATAAAAAAAGTCTGGGCTAAAGAAATATTATTATTTTTTCGTATTTATTCATGACCTATAACCAGTGCAGTGCAGAAATAGGTAAAAAACTACTTTAATTGTTAAAAGGGAAACGTTTTTTGTTGACATGGTATTCTGCTTGTAGGGGGAACCTTATATATTATTTTACACTTTAATGTTTCAAATTCCAGTTCTGTAGTTTTAGTGTATACATATTTTTTGTAGCTTTAAAGAAAATAGGAAAGTCAAACATTTTGCGGTTTGAAAATATTTTCCTACCTAAATTGGGTGGTAAAAAAAGTTTGGAAACAAACTGTTCTCCGTTGCTGATAAAATTTTGTTCTTTAATTGAATAAGAAACTAAATACATAAAGGTCCAAATTATTAATGTCATGTTAGTAGGTACTAACTGTCACGACATATCCAACTAGATACCATAACAACAATTATTGTTGTTTCAATAATGGCACCCTTACCCCGGCGCCACACCCATGCGTATACGAATGTTCGGCAATTCTGAGAATATTAGGTATAGTCGGATCTGGTCTTATCGTGCGGGTCATACGATTCAAGAAAGACATACTCTCAGTTTTTGTTTTCTTTACTTGCGTTTAAGTTTACCCTCTAAATAAAATACGTAAGATAAATAAGACAGACTTATTCCTTTTTGACATGAAAAAAAAGGATATGTATTTACTTTCCAGCGATTCTAAAAAAGCTTATAATAGCACCAGCTACGTTTTATTTTAAATATGCCAGTTTTGTGACTTTGACAGTTTGTGACAAAATGAAACAATTTTCTGGGTTTTTGCATCCCCAATCAAAAAAAATGGTACTTAATCTGATAAACTATTTCGAAATGGAAAGAAACCAATATTCAGGAAACAGTAGCCAAAGCACTGGGAATTAGTATAAGGAATGTGCAGAAAATTGTGCATGAAACAAAACATAACATAATACCCAAGAATACTAAAAAGTGTAAACGAAGAAAGCCAAAGACTGAGGATTTAAGCGAAAATATTAAAATAACGTTGCTTTTATTGCTGGGGATTTTTATCATTGTCTGAAAAAAACCGTGGCTGTGTTTAGGGAAACAGGTTCTATACAACACAAAAAAGGAGCAGAAAGACCATCTGTAGGAATAGAAGAACTTGTTGCAAACGTTCGTGAATTAATGCAAAATATGCCAACAAATTGTATAAAACGCCTGTCTCAAGAAGTGGGAAGATCTTATGGAACATGCAGGAATATTCTTAAGAAGCAGCTAATTTTATTTCCTTATAAAGTAAATTACTCTCAATGGTTTACCCAAAATTTATTGGAAAGAAATGATTTATTAATTGATTATTAAAATAGGAGTTCGAAATGTGATTTACGATTTATACAAATCAAAAACTCTAACTAACTCTTCCAGTTTTACAAAAAAACATTAAAAATTCGGGGTGTTTTGGAAATTGGACTTGAAGCGTTATTAAAATTAATAAAAAATTTAGGTTTTCGCTATAAAAAAGACTGTAACCGAAGATTTTTATGTGAGCAGCCACAGATAGTAAGTCAGCGTGTTCAGTTTTTAAAAAAATATACGGACAATTACAAATCGAAATTTAAAAAAGTGGTATTTTTAGACGAAACGAGGATATTTTCGAATGGAAGTGGTTCAAAATCTTGGCAAGATAATTAGGGGAGGGGTGGGCAAGTTGACATACCTAAGGTTTAAACAAAAATATCTTAGAAAAAACCAAGACTTATTTTTAATAAATGTAAGCAAAATAAAACAGTTGTTATATGTCTTTAACCTACATATATAACGAAACGAAATATAAACTCCTGGTACAAACAATACCACTTTAACAAAAATAATACAAAAATCCATCTTGCCCTACCCTATAGGGCAAGTTGACATACGAAAATAGGTAGGTATAAATATAAAATATTAGTTAATATAAATCACAAATAAATTGTTTTGATTTTTTGGACAGGCCGGCACACTCAGCGTGAGCCCATTGGCGACACTTCTAGTTTAAAATATTTTCAGTGCGGGCAAGATGACATACTCGGTATGAAGGTATGCCATCCTGCCCGATAATGAACGTAAATTTAAAAAAATTAAAAAATGGGTTTTAAAATAAAATCTAAAAAAGTTTGATCGCGAAATGAATAGTTGAAAACTAAATTTATTAAACAAAATTAAAAAATATAAGAAAAACAGTCAAGTAATTTTTTTATAATCTTTATCATAGTATACTTACATTAAAACGAAATCGTAAATTACTTAAAATCGTTAATATTTCTAACACCGCGAAAAACTTCCACCCACAAACACCTCTAAGTGGACACTGCCAACGAGCGAACTTGTTTAAGCATGCTAAATGCTCGGATGAGGGTGGAGTTTCCATGGAAGGGCTACTGTGTCATCTTGCCCACCTATGTCAACTTGCCCATCTCTCCCCTATGCGAAAAGCGTAAAAAGAAAAAAGGGATGTGGCACGGCAAAGCGGATAATTATTTTACATGCCGGTTCTGTAACAGGATATGTTCCAGGTGCAAGCTTAATTTTTTCTTCCACATCAAAAAGTTCCGCCTATCATGACAATATGAATTGCGAAATATTTAAAAAATGGCTAAAAGCTCAATTAATCCCAAATTTAGATGAGCCGTCTCTAATTATTGTAATAGACAATGCATCATATCATTCAAGAATTTGAAATAAACAACCTAGTTCATCTTGGCGAAAAAGTTATATTTATGAGTGGCTTGAAAAACACAACCAAAATACTTTACCAAATATGTTAAAATCCGAACTCCTATCAATAGCAAAGTCTCTTAAAAAACTCAAAATAAACGCGGTAGATGAAATACTGCGTGAATATGGTCATGAGGTTCTACGACTGCCGCCATATCATTGCCAGTTTAACGCAATAGAATTAATATGGGCTGGTGCAAAGTATTATTATAAAAAAACATATAGGTGATGGTCTTAAATCCGACCAGGTACAAATAGTTTGGCAAGATTCGTTAGATCATATTACACAAGAGTACTGGAAGAAATCGGTGGAACATACAGAAATATTAATAAGGGATTGGTGGGATCGAGAACAAGTACTAGATGTTGAAGTAGCGCTAATGATAATTGCTCCATTCGAAGACGACTCAGACGACGAGGACTTTTCAGATTTTATAAGTGACGATGAGAGTTCTTAGGCTATAATTATAAACGGTGTTTTTCGTTTACATTTTTTAGTATTCTTGGGTATTATATTATGCTTTTTTTTCATGCGCATTATTCTGCATAGTCCTTAAACAAATTCCCAGTGTTTTCATTACGGTTTCCTGCCTATTGGTTTGCGAATTTCCACTTTTTCTTTCATTATCGAAATAGTTTATCAGACTAAATGCCATTGTATTTTTAGGTTTTAGTAGTAAAATTGTTAAAATAAATTGCACTGTTTATTATTGTCGTTTTTAATTAAAGGGTACAGTAGGTATATAATTAACGATTATATAATTTTTTTGTAACTTTTTCAACTCCCCTGTACATAATTTTTACAAAACTAATAATATTAGGTATATGTGGCTATCTTCGCGATAGCTAAAATAATGAAACTATTTTTCCTTCCTTCGGTATATTTGTAAATAATCTCACAACATTTTGATAGCCTCTGTGTTGTCTGATTTGACGCATATGATCAGTGACCTTTGGACCCGCACGTTAAGACCAGATCTGACTATATCAAATAATCATGTACGATTGTTCGTTTCGAAGACCATCCACACATTATACTTTTAGAACCAAATTTTGCATTTAATAATCAAGTGTTTTGAGTGTGTTCATTTACCGACTCAAGACGGCAAATATTCGTGTTTGGCTCAATCTCTAAATATTCGTTAACGAAAACAAAGTCTATATCCACATGATATGCCCTTAAATCCCATTATATCAAATATTTGTAAACGAACAACGCAAGTGTAGCGCCGGGGTTAGAAGTTATAACATAGTTAATGTTAACAAGGTACCTATTGATAATTTAGGGCTTAGTAAGTTTCAAATATTTTTATTTACTCTCTTACTGATTATTACACCACTGAATGGGCAAACAATAGATATTATATTACCTGAAAAGACAATTCCGTATTAAATAAATTTAATTTTTCACAAATCTGACACTAACGCACCGTTTTGTTAAGTTTACCAATAAAATCCTTTACAAAATAATAAAAAAACAAAACTTCACAAACAATTACAAATACGAGTATTCCGACGACTAAACCTCGCGTCGCAAAAACAAAACTGTTGCTCGCAGACAACAAGAAGGGTTTGCTCGATTATTACAGCTTAGACCATGGCTGAAGCCTATGAAAATTGTAAAAAGTGAAAAAAAAATAATAGTAGGATGAAACCCATTGGAAGCAGTAGAGAATATAACAAAAATTAAAGCAAACATAATTGACGGGCGATCCGAGGTCGGGAAGTGGAAGGGGGGTGAGTTTTTAAAGGTAGAAAACGATTTATCTCGTTTTCCGGCAAAACTACAAGTCCTATGGAAAAACGTTAAATGGCAAAGTTGTAGGTAATAAATATCTACAACTTTTGTTTTACACTTTTTTCACATAACCTCAAAATGTATGTGAAAAATTTAAATAACCAAGTTTTCGGTTTTTTATTTTAATCTTTTACAAAAAAAAATATTTTTTTACAAAATTTGGTGATAACTTACTTTTCATGTCCCAAACACACAGTAATTTTTTTGATTTAAAATATTTATTTTTTTACCTTATTTTGACTTAATATCGAAAAAGCATCCGAATTTTCAATCGAAAATTCTCACGTCAAAATATCTGCTTTTTTAAAAAAATCGGTGGTCTTTTTGTTTGTTGAAATCTCTACTTTCTGATGGTGTAAAATATACATTACTATGGTAGATGTTCTCAAAAAATGCAACGAAACGAACTCGAATCCGAAATTTTTTTTTAAATCATTATGTACAATTTTGAGCTATTTATTAAAACTTATACTTTAATTACTCGAAAAACGTAAGATTCCATGTTACATTGATAAACAAAAAATTGCAAGTCGAAATATACTACTATAATTAACAACCAAATATGTTAATAAAGTTAATATTTAATAAGACTTGCAACTTCTTTGTATTTTTTGAAAACATTTACCATACCTAGTAATGTCTATTTTTTTTACACCATCAGAAAGTAGAGATTTCAACGAACGAAAAGCCCACCGACTTTTTTAAAAAGCAGATATTTTGACGTGAGAATTTTCGATTGAAAATTAAGGTGCTTTTTTGATATTAAGTCAAAATAAGGTGAAAAAACAAATATTTCAAATAAAAAAAAATTACAGTGTGTTTGGGACATAAAAAGGTACGTTTTCACCAAATTTCGTGAAAAACATTTTTTTTTTGTAAAAGATAAAAATAAAAAACCAAAAACTTGGTTATTTGAAGTTTTCACATAAATTTTGAGGTTATGTGAAAAAAGTGTAAATACAAAAGCTGTAGATCTTTTTATTACCTACAACTTTGCCATTTAACGTTATTCCATAGGACTTGTAGTTTTGCCGGAAATCGAGATAAATCGTTTTCTACCCTTAAAAACTTACCCCCTTCCACTTCCCGACCTCGGATCGCCCGTAAATTATTTCTCCATTCATTTTTGTTATATTCTTTTCCTTTTCCAATGGGTTTCATCCTACTATTATTTTTTTTGGTTTCAAAAATTATCGACCCTGGTCTAACTGGTTTTGTTGCTACATGAATGGAGATCGCGTGAAAAAGGAAAGTGACGTTGCCGCTATCATTCTAGATTTTGTTACCATAAAACTAAAATAAGTCGGTACTAAATACAGTACCTGATACTAAATACCACATATTTATTTTAATAAAACCAACGAAACAAAAACCTTTCACCTATAGTATCTTATTAACTTTTGTAATTTATTTATATTATACTTTTTAAACGTGTATTTTATTAATTTTATGAATCTAATATGCAACTTAACAGTAAGTTTGATATCAGTGCTTCTTTTTAGGCATGTGTTAAGTACCGTGCGAGCAAAAATTATTTGCATCAAAGAGGGCTTGGATTAATAAACGTAGGGCTTGGTTTAGATCACAATGTTATGGGGACGATATATCTAACCAAATCTAGGTAAAAATTTTGTCAAATTCATATTATGACATGATACGCCAAACTAATGAGTAATAAAATAAGTAGACAAATACAAATTTATTTTTGTTGTTTACAAAATTAACAAAGAAAGAATATACAGAAAGAAAAAGAATTAAATTAATTGCTGAAATTGGCCACCACCATGCTCCAAGCATAAATTCCTACTCCACATCCGTGTATTCTAAGAATTCACATAACCGGAGAGGTGAAACCAGGCTTCATCCGAAAAAAATGTCAGGTCTAATAAATCATTTCTTTCCGATAAATTTTGGGTAAACCATTGAGAGTAATTCCTGCGTCTTTCAAAATCGGCGGCTTGTATTTCTTGGAATACTTGCACTTTATAAGGAAATAAATTTAGCTGCTTCTTAAGAAAAGTCCCACATGTTCCATAAGATCTTCCCACTTCTTGGGACAGGCGTCTTATACAATTTGTTGGCGTATTTTGCATTATTTCACGAACGTTTGCAACAAGTTCTTCTGTTCTTACAGATGGTCTTCCTGCTCCTTTTTTGTGTTGTATAGAACCTGTTTCCCTAAAAACAGCCACGGTTCTTTTTAGGCAATGATAAAAATCCCCAGCAATAAAAGCAATTTTAGGAAACTGTTCGTGAAAATCGTCCATGCACAAACCCGCACTCACCATTTTTTTGTGCTTTTCCGTAAATCCTATTGTGTGAATTGTTCAAGAAATTGGAAAAATCAGCGATGAATTAAATTACTTGTAACGACTCTCAAAGATGACGGAATAACTGGATTGATTGTTAATTGAAGACCTTGGGGGAAGAAGGGAATAAGCCACGCTTTGGCGAAAACGAAACTAAACTGAACGCGACACTCTAAAATTTGATATCTGTAACCTGACAAAATATTATAATGATCGGATCATAGATGGCGCAACAGTTTACAAATCTTGTTCTTCCACGGAAAATATATTAGAGTATTTTCTAAGCACTAAGGTGACATGCCACGTATTATTCAACATGGCGGAGCCATGCGATCAAGCGAAAATTGTTTTATTATGATAGTTCCGATAGTGAAGATCGCGATTTAATGGAGTCAGATGATAGTAATAAAGACAAATAATATGTGGAAAGTGAAAAGTAGTGATAATTTGTCACAGTCTTCGTCAGATGAGGTAAGAAAAGAAAAATGTGGCTTGTCCCATTTTTAGCATAATTCTTGTGACTTATTTTTAGATTTTTTTTTTTGATTGTTACTCTTCACAGACCCAAAATTAGCATGTTTATGACTCACTATAATATCACAAGAATATCGTTTTACAACGTGCAAAAAATATGGCCTTATATTAATATATTAGCACGCAAAAAATAACAATTTCGTCTTATCCCGTTTTTGCCTCAATAATATTTTTGTGGCTTATCCCGTTTTTGCTGAAAAACATTGCATATTTGTTCTTACAGGGGGAGAATAATAATGTACCACCAGCACCTGTCGTAACAAATCTCACAGCTACTCCATCAACATCAAGAGGTATCCTACCCACTCCAGAAAAAAACACACCTTCTAGATGGAAGAGACCAAGGTTCCATTTTTGACCAAAAAATAAGTTACGTTAGGGCTAGAGAAAAAAGAAGATAAGCCACATTTTTTTTTCAAAAAAATTATAAATTAGAAGAGTTTTTAGGTTTATGTTTTTATTATTATTACATTTAATATAAGATGTCTTGATGAATATTTTACAGAGTAATATTAATTTGTACCTATGAAAACATGATTTCAGGATTTGATTGAATATTTCAAATCCATTTTTCTCAAAACTAATTTTTTCGGCATATCCCCTTCTTCCCCGGAGGTCTTCAATTCAGGTAGTTACTGACACCCAACAGGTAATAAGCTCTATGGCTAAGCATTACGCCCTTAGATGCAAGGCCCTTTTTGATGCAAATAATTTTTGCTCGCACGGTATAGTGGACCATACGTGGATCATATGTCAAATCAGATATTTCACAGATCAGACAATTTAGTCTATTCTATAGGAGGTTTTAGGCTTCGTTCATCATGTTGCTCCGGTGGAAGGCCGCCTTGAAGAATGCTTAATCAGGACGCCGATGATTTAAAAAAGATAATAATAATATTTAATTAAAATGCATTCAATTATATAATTGTTCAACCATTAGATATAATAATTTTATTGTAAAAATGCAAAAGAAAAAAGGCCGGATTGTAATTAAAAATAATAACATGCTTCTTTAAATACCGATTTGCCAAATAATCCTTATTTATGATATATCATTTAGAGGTATGCATAGTCATAGCTATAATAAACACACTCTAATGAGAAATATCCTGTTCATTAAAACTATGCATCTCTAAGAACTGCAAGTATGCACACTTGTTTACAAATAACGTAAGGGAACTTGTTATAAAAATTGTCTTATAAATGAAGTCTTTACAATTTTTTTTACATAAATGTTGGTATACATATTTTTCTATAAGAGAATATGCCATAATATAATTTGTTTGTCGATAATTAAAGGAGTTAAGTGTTTAGTATAGTAGACCATACGTGGACCAAGCAGCTAACTAGACAAATAATTGTGAACGCTGGAATCTTTGATTTCTTTAAAACGTAAACAATATTCTTTTTTCCAAATCACAACATCTTTACAGATGTGTTGTGACCCATATTAACGAGGTTCAATGTTTTGGATGGCTCTCTTGACTGCATCTCGCCATTTATCTCGATTAGATGACATGTGAGCCGCTTGTGGGAGAGTAGCATCTAATCATTTTTTGGTAACATCCACCCATCGGTTTGGTGATCGGCCACGCCTTCTGTTTCCTTCAGGTTTTCCCTGTACAATAAGCCTCTCCATATTATGCTCACTCCGATTGATGTGTCCGAAAAATGTAAGAATTCGGGACTTCGATACTGGACAAACAATATAGTCTATTCTATAAGTCTTTAGTTTAACCCATTATTTTCACAATGCACCTTTCTAATAATAGAATAAATATTCATAAAGCCCTAATGCCTACTACTTTTAAATGGGCTCATTATAGATTATGTTGTATTGACAAATAGTAAATTTGATGAGGAGTTATCTAAAAGTGGTGCATTTTAAAACAGAAAGATCACCTAAAATGGATTGTTAATAATAATTATAACATTAAACTTATTCTCTTATTCAGTTTGCTTTTGAGTTTCGAATTCAGTGGTTCTATTTGGTTAAGCATTTTTTTTAACGACGAAAATGCCAAGGGAAACGCGCCGTAGTTGCAAATTTTCTTCTTATAAGTACTGTTATATTTTTGGGAGAAGTTCTGGAGACGTCACAAGCCAGACCATTTTCTAAAAATGTGAAAAAGTTTATTTTATGTATTTTGGTGTTTTAATTGGAGATGACGACAAACAGTGGGCTCCTCATGTGTGCTGTGTTGTCTGTAGCCTGTCGTTGCTGTAGGACAAGGAAGATAAAAGTATGCATTTTGCAGTTTCAATAGTATTGCAAGAACCCCCCGAGAACCAATTATTTTAACGATTGCTATTTTCGCAAGACAAAGACTCAAGATAATTTCAGCGCAAGATCGAATATCCGAATTTGCCTTCTGCTCAGTGGCGGCTCGTGGGGTAGAGCCACAGTGCCATGGCACTACCTGCCCTCCTGTCTAGCGTCCTGCCCTTTACAAATTACCAAAACCTATTAAAATTAATATTCTCGTTTTTAAAGCAATTTGCAAAATAATTTAAAAATGGAACACAGTCGGGTGCAAATTTCCATCTAAAAGGAAGCGATTATGCGTAAAACGGTAACGTAGCTTCCGCGCCAAGCGCGACGAGGCACACGGGAGGTGACGAAACGATATCACCTCAATAAAAAAACGTTGGAAAATGACCTTGAATGCAAGCAGGCAAAAATCTCGACGGGTAGCCAGGCTCTCTTCGTTTGATCGTTTGATGTTAGACGTTTCAAACAGCTGATGTTCGCGTCGCGTCCCGATTTGTTTTCGTTCGGCCGGCGGCTGATTTAATGTAGGGTTAACGAACTTTTTATTTTAGAAATACATAAGTAATGAATACTATTAGATTTTTAAAGGAAACTTTATGGAAAAAATACTTGGGTGTGCGGTTGTGATGAATCTAATAGACTATTTTGTTTTATGTGTGTTTTATTTGGTGGGAAGCAAACTTGGTCCCAAAAAGGTACAGATGATTTGGTCCATTTCTGGGATAAAATGAAGACACATGAAAAATCGAAGGTACATTTAAACAATATATTTAATTTCAGTATGCTTGGTAAAATTAACATTAAAACTCAATTAAATTCTGCATATCACAATGAAATAATGAAGAAAAACGAACAAATTGATAAAAACAGATACATATTAAACCAAATTATAAACTGCGTTCGGTTTTGTGGTGCATTTGAGTTGGCTTTGAGAGGTCATGACGAAAAAGAGACGTCGGAAAATAGGGGCATATTTCGTGAATTAATAAATTTCAGCTCAGAATTAGACAAAACTCTTAAAGATCATATTGAAAAATCGAAAGTATTTAAAGGAACATCAAAACCCCTACAAAATAAACTTCTGGACTGTATGTTAGATGTGTATCATGATGAAGTCATAAAAGAAATAAAGGACTCTCCGTTTATCGCAGATGAAACCACTGGCATTGCTTGTGTGTTTCAACTTGTTATCGTGTTTAGGCATATTCAAGATATGATTGTAAATTCATAAATTAAATTAGGTGCCTTTTTGCTTATTTTTCCTACTTTAAAAGCAAGAACTATTAACAAAAAAGGGCGTGGCACCCAAAATTTTTTTGCCTGCGGCGCTAAAGGTTTACCTGGCCCTACTTCACTAAAATGTCACGAGCCGCCACTGCTTCTGCTATTGCTCGATTAGGCAACATGCATATTGCTTTGGGAGATAATGTGGTATGGATATAATAGTCTTCTTGATAGTTATATAAAAATTTGTTAGTTGTTAACTTGGAGTGAAAAATTAACTGGATTTTAATGAGCTAACTCTTAATGTAGACAAGTCAAAATATATTGCGTTCTCTCTTACTAATGTAAATAGGCCGGATCTCGGTTCTCTGCAGCTACCAAGGACATAACTAAAAATAAGCGAAGTTAATAACATAAAGTATCTGGGCATTGTAAGTAGTTGACAAAAATTTAAAGTGCACAAATCACGTATACAATTTGTGTGTAAAAACAAGACGACTTGTGTACAAATTTTATGAACTAAGAAAATTTATGAATCAAAAGCTCCTTCTAACAATATATAAAGAACTGGTTGAACCTATATTACAATATGCTATAATAATTGTATGGGGTGGTCTGTATACTAATGCCTTAGAGCATCTTAGTGTTGTACAAAACTATACATATTAAAGGTTATAATGCAAAAAGAAAGACGTTATCGTACTATTCAATTTTATAATGTAAATATACTGAATATTAGACTGCTATACTTTTATAACAGCTGCCTATTCTTACATAATAATAAAAACTTAAAAAGGAAAGTGCTTCACACTTCACACACATCAAACTAGACAAATTACTAATCAGGATTTGGTCCCCTTTTACAGAAGGGATGGTAACCAAAGATTTACAAAAGTTTAGCTCCAAAAATATATAACTCTCTACCAACAAACTTAAAAAATATTGGTAATCATAAAAAGTTTGCTCAAATGTGTAAGCTAGTTATTTTTGCTAATTATCGAACATTCCTCGAACTGCTCTAACAAGTTGCAACATTTTTATTTTCTTGTCTTTTTCGATCGAATTGTTCAGCTTTTGACTTTTTGCTCAAATTAAAATTAGATTAAAATATAGGGTGATGTAGGGTATGTTCGTGATAATTATAGTTTTTTCGTCGCAAAGTAATATAAATGGCATGCGGTGGTTGCAATAATGTCGGGGAACTAAGACCTAACATTTTGCTTTTAGATTTTGGTATTTTCTTTAAAGAGAACTCAGAAACACTACAAAAATTAACATTTAAAGTAGCCCTAGTCGTGATATGGGGTAAGTATATTCGTGAGACAACCATTAATGCTAAAAATTGTTAGGTAAGGGTTTGTTATCGGTTACAAGGTAATATTTTATGCGTCAAATCTTATTCTGAGTCACCTTCAGATTCAGATATGTTATAACTGCGATATTTTCTTTTGTTTCCTTGCATTTAAAGCTAAAATTAAAAACAACAGTTGGTAACTTCGTGATACTATAATAGGTAAGTTCGTGATATGTTCAATTACGTTTATTTTGGGTTAGGTTCGGGTTTGTTTGGGTTTGTTCGTAAGCAATGATAAAAATAACATAAACTTGGAATCCGGGATAATTTTACTGCATACGAAAAAAGATATTTAAAATTGAACAACCCTTGAATTTTTACGTCTTCAATAGAAGTCAGAAATCATAAGAAATTAGCTCTACGGAATAAGCAATTGCGGTAAAACTAAGCCAGAACTTGTAAATCGGATTTGACAAAAAGATTCCCAATCTAAATAACTATATAATTGATATAAATATCATAGGCCTACCTTTCAGTTAATCATGTTGAAGCAGCAGATCTCTTTTCAGTTGCAAAACCCCCGAAAAAGCACGTCGAAATACGCATGACATGGAAACAACGTTCTTTTAATGTCTGGTATGTTCGTGATATCGAATCGCGACAAGTAGCGCCGCGCCGTCTAGTAGCATCGTATGCTTTCCACTAGCCGAGAAATCATCCATCTAAAGCAACAGGCAACTTGCTGACAAATTTTTATAATTATATCACGAACTTACCTAGGCCACGAAATTACCTTACTTCACCCTACTAGAAACATTTTATGATTTTTTGCACATAGGTACAGATTTGCTCGTGATCTAGGTGCAATATTAATATTTGTACTTTATTAAGACTGTTATGATTTTTATTATTCAATTGTATTTGTTAATTGGTATGTTTTGTATAAATAAATTGTATTGGATTGTAATTGTATTGTTATTAAATCATCGTTCAACAATAAATTATTTAAATGGAATCAGATATTTAATTACTAAATAGTCAACAGAAAATACAGATGCGTAATCGCATGAAACTTTTTTTTTGAAAATGGCGCTGCAAGGCAGCAGAAATTCTCGCCCTCCGCCGTTATTTTTAAGAATACAAGGTACGTTTTTTAAAGTGTTACAAGGCGATATCTCAAAAACGGTTTAAAATATTTTCTTGAAATTTTAGAAAGGGAATAGGGGGACATATTTAAACATATTTTTGACGTCTATTCCTTTTCCCTATTTTGAGAGGTGGCAGGTAACTTTGAAATTTTAAATGAGATAATGTACTTTTATTTGATAAATACGAATCTGCGTAAAAAAACTACGTACGTATACAAAAAATGTTTTGAGTTGCTCCCCTGGTTCCGAAATTATGATTTATTAGGTATAAAATACAAAAAATAATTTACAACTTAATTTCAACTTATTTATCGTCTGTCATGCTGCGGGACACGTTCGAAATGTCTCCCTTCAACTTTTTTTTCAAACACTTTCAGATATCACTAATAAGCATGCAACGCGGATTCGGTCGTTCATATCATCTAAAGTTGTAGGTGTAGCCGCCATCACTTTGTCTTTTATAAAACCTCAGAGGAAAAAGTCAAGGGAAGTCAAATCCGGGGACCTAGCAGGTCAGTTTACCGAACCAGCTCGATCAATCCAACTGTTTTCAAACAATTCGTTTAACTCATTACGGGCCTGTATCGGATAATGCGGTAGACCTCCGTCTTGTTGAAACCACGTGTTAGAAGTTAGTTTTAATTTAATAATTGGGGTAATTCGTTCCTTAAAAAATCTATATAAGAAATGCGGGCCAATAAATACTATCCCCGATTATGCCAAAACATATATTAATTGACCAAGGATGTTGATCGGCAGAGTTCTCATCCAGTGGGGATTTTCCGATTCCCAATAATGCATATTGTGTCTATTTACCTCTAAAAAAACAAATAACAAGTGCAGCTTGTCTGTAGTTTTTTCTGCACTCCTCCAAAATTATAACTTACACACAGGGCCGATCCTAGCAGGTGTGCAGCGCGGCCGTAGGCCGCAGATAGTTCCGTCATTCAAGCAAAACTTTTTACGAATTTTTCGAAATAAAAATAAAGTGACATTTATCAAACTATAAAAGATATAACTTTAAATTAACGTCGAAGAAGAAAACAATATTTTTGTGAATTATTTCGAAGCTCAGAAAAAAAGTTCGTTTATTTGATTACGAGGGCAGTGATGAACCAATTTTAAATCCCTTCATGCAATTCAAGATTGCTTTCTATTTTGCAGTTCTTGATTACGCGATCTCTTCGATAAATGAAAGATTTACCTTATTAACTGAGTGCTATTCAATATTCTGCTTTCTGTATGAGTTTCACACCATTTCTAATGATGACCTCATGAATGCCTGCATGGACTTAGATATTAAGTTACAGGTACAGGAGGAAGGAACTATTGTAAAAGATATAGACGGTATACATACAACTCTTTAATGAAATAACTTCATTTAAAGATATTTTTCCAGGTAAAAAAACAGCGAATTAAGATATTAGAAATTTTAGTCAAAAATGATCTCATTCCCTGTTTTCCAAATTTTGCTCTGGCAATAAGGATTTTTTTAACCTTACCTGTTTCAGTAAATTAAAAATTATTAAAAATTACTTGAGAAATAATATGACACAAGAAAGACTTTCAGATTTGGCCATCATCTCTATTGAATCCGAAATCTCTGAAAAAATTGATCTCACCGCAATTATTGACAAATTTGCTTCTCAGAAAGTAGCCAGAAAAATTATTTTATAGTTAATTATTAGGTAGTCTTCGAGGAAGGACTGATTTATATACTTTTCGTTTCGGGAGATTTATGCTTTAGTACTATTTGATATTTTATATTTTCTGGTAAATACTATTGTTTTACATTTCTAATTATAGAATGTCTATTTTTGCTTCAAAAGTAATATTTTTGTTGGTTTATTATTTTGTTAAAAAAGTAAATTAAAAATGTTAATCGGCGTGCAGACAAAGGTTTTTAGGTTGAAGCGTTCGACTAGTAATCGAGAGGTTCTGGGTTCGGATCCCGGCGGAGTATTACTCAAAATTGGAAAAATTCTTTAGAGGGGCGGCATAATAGGCACGCGGGCGGCCGACACCCTAGGATCGGCCCTGCTTACACAATAAAATTCGCTTCAATGTTTAATTAATCAAACTGAGAAATAAACATTAAAACGTAAAAAATGTCAACTGACTAAAACAACGAATTTTCATGGAAACAAGTAATAATTTTAAAATAAGTGAACTTGATTTATTGGTATTTATTTTTTTTATCAAAATTTAATAAATGAGTTGGCGTTAATTGGTAAATTATTTTAAATAAATAATAATTTCGCAACGAAGGGAGCAAATCATAACATTTTTTCTATACTTAAGTGGTTTTTTATGTTCGTATTCGTATTTACAAAAAAAAATTATCTCATTTAAAATTCCAAAGCTACCCCCCACCCCTCAAAATGTGGAAAGAATGTAGACGTCAAAAATATCCCTATTCCCTCACTACAATTTCAAGAAAATATTTTAAACCGTTTTCGAGATATCGCCTTGTAACACTTTAAAAAACTCACCCGGTATATTTATTACCGCTCCCTTTCCGCGGTCTATAATGTCGGCGATTGTGAAAGGAGCGCAATTGTCCCAAAAATTATACACAGTCTGTCTACGCCAATGGTAAAAACTCTACCTTTTGTGCTTAAATTTACACGTGCCTTAGAAAATTATTTTTATCTATAAAAGTCGTACACATCAGAACACTTCGTCTGAGTACTTATCCATGAGCATATGAAAGTGTAGCCGTCAATTTATTAAATCCCCATTCAGAGTTAACATCCGTAAACCTATTTTAAGTACAGGATGGACAAAGTTTATGACGATTTTATTTTTTTACTCCAATACTAAAGGGGAAATTTGCGGCAAGATTATGTTGTATGGGTCCATTCGCACACAAAAACGAATAACGCTTTATTTCCAGATATTATATTTTTATTTGTTGGGACAAAAAATTATGACAAATTTATATTCTGAGAGTCTGAGAACCAGTGGTGCATCTAGGAATATGTTCGCGGGCTTGGGGTTAACCCCCCATCTGGCAGCACCACAGAAGATGCTAAAACTAGAGAAAATTAATCCTTTTTCATTTTGGCGTTTATTCCGTCAACCTCGTGGCACCATTGCGTTGATGTCAACATCGCGTGATTTTATGTATTTAGTTTACTGTTTGTTAAAACGAAATTATATAGGATGATTAAACAACAATATCTAATATCAATGGATGTATACAATCGCATTTACCAATTTGTACGGGGGTCTTAATGGCTTATTAGTATTAGCATAATGACTTGTAAAAATACAGCGTTTTATTTACAATTATTGAAACATCGAACTCAACGTGTGAGATTAAAAGTTAGGGCGTTATTCATTGGTAAAACGTAGAACAACAGTTGACATGCACTAAACTTCCCAATGAAAAACGCTATGAACAACCCTGACAACACAAAACCTATTATACAGTAATTAAAACTGATAAACTAATTTTATTACATTTTATAATAGCAAATAATGATAAATGAAATGTTTGTTATTGGAAGTAGGAGAGTTAATTTACCTAAACTGGGTTTATTCTACTCACCGTTGGACTATATTCTAATTCAAAATAGAGTTATACATTTGTCTGTCGTACTTTTTAAAAAGCCACTGTACAAAATGCAATTCTCTAGTATACAGTAGACTTGAAATAGTATATTACATAATAAGTGTTGAAAGTGGTACCTCCAAAACCCACTTTCACACGAGTAATGTACACAATTCTTCCCAAGACCATAAAAAGTATCAAAAATAAGTTGAATTATTTTTAAAACTTTGTAGGTATATCACCATTGTGTTAAACAAATTATTTCAATACTAGAGTTGAAATAGTATATTACATAACAAGTGTTGAAAGTGGTACCTACTCACTAAACGAGGAGGTATTTAGCACGAGGCGAGAAAATGACGTTCACACGAGTGATTTGTTTTTAATAGTTTGTAGGTATCACCATTATTGTGTTAAACAACTTTTTTCAACACTAGAGTTGAAAAATGTATTTCAACTCTAGAGTTGAAAAAAATAAAAACAATGCCCACTTACCTACACTTTTTAACTAACCTTGATTTAAATAAAAAGATAACTTTTTCTTCTATTTGCTTACGCGCATCATTCATACCTACTATCTATGTAAAGAGAAAAAAAATGGTTTCTGATTTTTTAGCTGCTTGCATTCTTTCAATAAAACAATAATAAAATATACCTAAATATACATACAAAAACAACATAACACAAAACTAAAATATAACCTCAACATTATAGCTGTACCTGAGACCTAGACTGTATTAACTCAAAAATGAAATTTTACAGGAGAGCAGTTTTAATTTTTTTATAAAAATATTTACGCACTGAAAACTGTATTAAATCCACACATCAAACTTTAGCAGTATTAACTCCATGCTCGGAAAAGATTAAGAATACCTTTAACAGTACTTTAACAGTATTAACTCCATAATACTCTTTTGCTCGGACACGGCTGAGGATATGATACAGTTTAACTCTGTTTAACTTCAAAAGTATAATATGTCTGGCTTAAACTGTTTTCCATGTAAAAGAGCAGGTTGTGTTTAGTAGAATGAAGCTTAATACCGTTTTTTTTTCAAAAATGGAGTTAATATAGTTTGGCTCTCAGGTACAGATAGAAAGATAGAGATGGAGGTAAATATCGATAGCTTGTTAATTATAAAAGTTCTATTTATATTCGATTTATTTTGAATATTGCTACAATAAATTTACTTACATAAAGCACATTCACTTGTCCCATATCCTTAAACATTGTATGGATATTTTTAACCGAGATAATTGTAAAATTATAAATCGGTATTTCCTATATAGAGTATTCTATTTCTGCTCTATAGCTGTCCCTTTTTTTCTGTGGTTCAACTCAGTTGACATGTTTGGTGGGCTGCCTGCCATATTTTCATTTTTTTATATATTATTATTTTTATCATAAATATTCTTAGTTTCCCAAAAATAACGAAAAAAAAGGATTTTTTTTTATTTGCAGTAATGCCTTAGAGTACTTTACTCCACCCAGCACCCCAATACACTTCACGACTCCCGTAACTATGTTATTTTTTTTTAAATAATTTTGCTGTCAAATTCGTCGGCTGTTTTATATTTCAACCCACGTATTGAAAGAAAATATTTCAACACGCGTGTGATATAAAGGACTTTCTAGCCAAGTTAGGCGTGCTTTATTTCTCATTTTCATAGGTGGTCGTAGGAAAAATGTTAAACAAATTTCAAGGCGAATTCCAACAGAAGCGCCTATATTAAATAAAAGAAAGCAATGCATATTTTACATAAATAGTTTAACTTACCTAGTCCAGGTAATAGATTTTATTAGGTCTATGCCTAGTTTAAAATAAAAATAATAACTTTTTCTCCCATTTGCTTATGTTCATCCTATACTATCTATGTATTGTACACTGAAAAAATTTGGTTTCTGATTTGTTAGCTCCTTGCATCCTTTCAATAAAAGACTACCTAGGTATAGTTCGTACAAATTACTACAAAAACAATAAAACTAAATAATAAACACTCATCTCCTAAGAAGTCCTAACGTCAATAATTGTAGATGGATAGAGATGGAGTTAAATGTCGATAGCTTAATTATTATGAAAGTCCTATATTTGACTTGTTTTATACAGGGTAAGGAAAAATTACCAGAACGGTCGATGATTTCAAAATATACAGGGGTTATTAAAAAACGTCTTATATAAAAAAATGTAGGGCTTTTAAAAATCTACATATCGGTGATAAATTGAAATATACAGGGTCGCCCACAAAGTTGTGGAGACTTATAAGGTGGATCGGGGCAAGTGCAACATATTTTTTTTTCAGTTTAAGACATTATAGACCACAAAAGGGAAGGTTTTTGACTAATCTTCATTTCTCGTCTACAGAGGTACAACTGGGACGTATCTTTTGACAATGTGGTGTTGCATTTAAAAAAATATTAATACGTTTATTATATATCAGGTATTAAATTTTTTTTGACAAGTTGTGCGCACTTACCTCGTTTCTGGGGCAAGTGCAACTAATTTGATTTTTTCTCAACTGAAACATATTAGAATACTGTAGAGGCAAGTGCGATTTGAAAATATTTTTTTCTTTCGATTGCAATTTAACATAGTTTGAAATTTTTAATAGTTCACAAGTTATTCAATAATTGTTGAGAAAATTTGGCAGTTAGTTTTCGAAACAAAAAGTGGAATTTTTTTAGAATCTATGTTTAATTATAAAAACGTTAGAAAACATAAAGTTGGGACGCTTAAGTATGTTATTACAATGGTAAAAAATTAAAAATATTTTTTAATAGTGATAAGCACACAACACAAAAGTATGCAAAGGTAAGAATACCTAATTCTTAAAAATAGGCGTCGTAAACTCAAAGAAATGTATTCTTAAAATATAAAATAACGAGTCAGTCTTAAAAAAAAACTAATCAAAGTGACATATAACTGAACATTGATACCCTTGAAATCAATCTGAAATATCAGTTCTGCTCTTCTTCTCTCAACTGGATTGGGTAGGACTGTAGAACTGATTGAATGTCGTCTTTTCGGAATATCGTAGCAACATCATCAATCTCTGGGTACACAAATGTGGAAGAAGTTAATAGTTTTCCACGAGATCTTCTTAACAATTTTGCTACTGGCTCATCATAGAGAAACTGTTGAATCTGACCAACGTAAAACTTTACACTTTTCTTACTCGAAAATTTGACCTACCATTTAAATAATACATCCTTACCATTTTCTGCAAATCAAAATTTATTACGTCACTAAGGCAAGTGCATTAGATGCGAGGTAAGTGCGACATAAATATTACGCACTTGCCTCATCGCACTTGCCTCCATGGCAACAATTTTGGAGGCAAGTGCCACATACTAAGCATTTTGCTATTAAAATATAAAAATCAAAAACTGAAACTTACCAGTAGTAGATTTAAGGTATTTTTTTTAACGTAAATTATGATTCTTTCACTAAATCGAAAAAACTAATTTATTGAGGTTATTCTCGCATGACAATGCTAAACCGACTGTCAAAATTTTTCCGACGGATGGTAAATGTGGCGGCTTAAAATGTATGCAATGAAGTCAAAGTTGGTGCCATCTGTATTTTACTAGTGCGACGAGGTAATCTATATGTGCTCCCATAGAGACCGCCACTTAAAATGTTTTATTGGTGATATAAGGAGGTTACTCGCACTTGCCTCTTTTTCGCACTTGCCCCGATCCACCTTAGTTATATTTTTTTAAATGGAACACCCTGTATATTTTTACATTTTTAAATTCCACCATAAAATTATAACTATTTTTTATTAAATGCACTAAAGGTCTATACTTTATAGTTTCCGAGATATTGACTCTCGAAAAGTGACATTTTTGAACTTTGACAGCTTATAACTTTCTAACAGTACGTCTTAGGGCAAAACGGCTTACATGTCCTTATCTTCAATTTTTATTATCTTCCCAAAAAAATCAACTTCCGGTTAAACCGGAGGTAACTAGAAAGCAGGAAATATAGTTTTTCCGGTTTAACCGGAAGTTGATTTTTTTGGAAGAAATTAAAAATTGAAGATAGGGACATGTAAGCCGTTTTGCTCTTAGACGTACTGTTAGAAAGTTATAAGATTATAAGAAGTTCAAATGTCACTTTTCGAGAGTCAATATCTCGGAAACTATGAAGTATAGACCATTAGTGCATTTAATAAAAAATAATTATAATTTTATGTGGAATTTAAAAATGTAATAATATATAGGGTGTTCCATTTAAAAAAATATAACTATCATTCTCCACAACTTTGTGGGCGACCCTGTATATTTCAATTTATCACCGATATGTAGATTTTTAACAGCCCTACATTTTTTATATAAGACGTTTTTTAATAACCCCTGTATATTTTGAAATAATCGACCGTTCTTGTAATTTTTCCTAACCCTTTATAATGCTCACATTATTATTAAAATAAATTTAATTATAATAGATAAAACACATTTACTTGTCCCTTATCCTTAAACATTGTATGGGTATTTACTTACCTAATAAATAAATTGTAAAAATCGAACTTAAATTATAAATAAGTATTCCATTTCTGTTCTAGCTAATTTTTTTTTCTCTGACTGTGTGTGAGTGGGTGAGAGTGCGCATCTCCCTTGTTTTTGTTTAGTGGGTTGCCTGACCTATTTTTCCTTTTTTATATTTTAATCATCATAAAAACTCTATGGTTCCCAAAATTATCGAGAAAATGGGTTTTTTATTTGTAGTAATTCCCTAGTGTACTGTACCCCACCCAGACCCCCAATTCACTTCAAGAGCCCCGTCAGTTTGTTATTTTTTAATTAGTTTTGCTGTCAAATTCGTCAGCCATCAGCTGTTTTTTTATTTCAACACACGTATTGAAAGAAAATATTTCAAAACGCGTATGATATAAAGCACTTTCTAGCCAAGATAACCGTGCTTTTTTTCTAATTTTCATAGGTGGTCTTAGGAAAAATACGGTACGGTGTTCTATTTAAAAAAATGTCCCTTTGTGTTGCCACACTTTCTTAAAAATAATTTAAAATTGTGAAACAAAGCTGTCTCTATAGGATTAACATTTCTCTAAATTTACTACCGTGCGAGCAAAAATTATTTGCTCCAAAGAGGGCTTGGAATAAAAAACGTAGGGCTTGGTTTAGATCACAATGATATGGGGACAATATATCTAACCAAATCTAGGTTAAAATATTGTCAAATTTATATTATGATATAATATGCCAAACTAAAATAAAAATAATAAAATAAGTAGACAAATACAAATTTATTTTTGTTCTTTACAAAATTAACAAAGCAAGAATATACAGAAAGAAAAAGAAAAATAATTACATAAATTGCTGAATTTGGACACCGCCATGCTACAAGCATAAATTCATACGTCTCTATCTTCACGATCTTCCTACTTCTTGTGACAGGCGTCTTATACAATTTGTTGGCGTATTTTGCATTATTTCACGAACGTTTGCAATTAGTTCTTTTGTTCCCTCAGATGGTCTTCCTGCTCCTTTTGTGTTGTATAGAACCTGTTTCCCTAAACACAGCCACGGTTCTTTTCAGGTAATGATAAAAATCCCCAGCAATAAAAGCAACGTTAGGAAAAGGTTCGTGAAAATCGTCCATGCATAAACCCGCCACTCACTATTTACTCTAACCCAGTTTCGAAAATACGCTTCAACCATGAATGTTTTGTGATGTTTCGTAAAGCCCATTGTGTGAATTGTTCAAGAAATTGGAAAAATTAGCGATGAATCAAATTACTTGTAACGACTGTCAAAGATGACGGAATAACTGATTGATTGTTAATTCAGGTAGTTACTGACACCCAACAGGTATTAAGCTCTACGGCTCAAGGACCTCTTTGATGCAAATAATTTTTGCTCGCACGGTATAAAGCACTTTCTAGCCAAGTTAACCGTGCTTTTTTTCTAATTTTCATAGGTGGTCTTAGGAAAAATACGGTACGGTACTATTTAAAAAAATGTCCCTTTGTGTTGCCACACTTTCTTAAAAATAATTTAAAATTGTGGAACAAAGCTGCCTCTCCAGGATTAACATTTCTCAAATTTTATTATCAAGTAAAAGTTCCTCCATGCGCAGCACGCATGTTAGCGCACCAGGTATGTTTCCGAAAAAAACGTTACGTGATGGAACCTTTTAAATAGTTTTTTTTATAAAATTCAATATAGGCCTGTGTAGTGTATAGAGTTTTTTACATAACAAATCTTCTGCATCACTCTATATAAACTCTCCATTCTGCTCTATAGGTATAAATTTGGACTTAAAATTCAAGAGTAGAAATTTACACTTAGTTGGAGATGAATAAAGGAAAATTTCTAACCGAGTTAGGCATTAGAGAGAATTTGCGAAATTGCACCCTAACATATCAGCTTTTATTTGATTATATTTTAATGAAGCTTTTACGTTTTATCTAAGACGTGCCTTCCTTTGGTTAGAAGAATAAATATGCCATAATAGTTATTTATGTACCAAGGCAGTAAAGTAATTCTTTATCGGACGAGTCTAAAATTAGGAGATGAGCGAGCGAAGCGAGCGAGGTGAATAACAGGCGAGTCGATAAAGACACTTTACTGACGTGGTGTATACAAAATTTTATCGCCAACCGTTCAGAATTTATAATATAAAAAATTGAGGTATAACTCATCGCAATAAATCGCGAGAAAACTATTATCGAGCTGTCATAGGGAAAGGCGTGACAGTGACAGACGATTTTTGATTAATAAATGTCACTAATTTGCGGAGGGTAATAGTAATTTACGTTACAAGTCCGGAAAATGCTGTTTTTTTGGATGAGTCGACAAAATTCTAGGACGAGCCGTAGACGAGTCCTGGATGTCTGCGAGTCCAAAAAAACTGTTTTCGGACGTGTTGCGTACACTATTTTTTCGACAACCGTGTAGAATAACAATTCAATGAGACACATTTCTTTATTCTATTTCTTTGTAGAACAAAATTTCGAACATTTTAATTCTTATTTGTATTAAATATTGAAATTCGAACAGAAGATAGGTACTAACAGAAACATTCTAATTCTTATTTATATTAATATTTATATTAAAATTCGAGCAATTGCTAATATTGATGTGATTCTTCCCGGACTAGGCCGGAGAAATGCTACTTTCTCAAAGGAAAAGCGTCCGGGAAGTGGGTACTTCCCGGACGGTTGCCGTAAAAAGTATTTATCTGCCGCATTTGCGGCAGGTAAAGTATTTTATTTTACAATAAAATAAAGTGTTCGTTTACTTCCGGTAAATCACTCTGATAATGTACGACTTTACTGACGGTTGACGATAAAAGTCATTTATCGGTTTCACTATTATTTAAGAAGCAGTTTTTAATGTAATCAAAAAAATAAGAGACATGAACCGGACCATTTTTTTAGAGATAGTGGGGGGGGGACAATGAATCAAAAAGCAGTAAACAAGGAACTCGATAAGCAGATTACGAGAAATTATAAGACAGACTCAAACTTTTAATATTTTCATAAAATTATGTCATGTGAATTTCCGAGTTTTATTTTATATTTTCTTCCAGGCTGGATTAATCATAATAGGGAACTTGACAAAAATTTTAAATAGGGAAAAAATTTTATAAATCATAAGTGTATATTGTCATAAAACATATGGCAGCAAAAAAAAACAACATATTTCGTCCCAAAAACCGCTAGAAAGATTTAAAAATGCCACAAAATTCAAATTATCCCAAGCGGGTAAAAACGGGTCGTGACGTCAAGAAGTATAATTCGTGTGCGACATCCACGAAATAGGTTATAGGTTGGCAATAATTTGAACGACGTTGAGAATTCCACCTTAAAACAACAATACAATAACAAGAACACACCATCCAAATGCAAACTCGGTCGCTCGGCCACCGGTCAGGATGACAGATGACGGAAAGTCATACTTCCTGACTTCATCGGGCTTGGCGCGCTTAAGAGGTAGTTTGAAATGCTTTTGACACGCGCGCGCGCGCTTTAAAGAATTTTTACCAAGTTATGACTTTTAAGGAGAAATAATTGGGGAATATTTTTTTTAGGCCTAACTAAATCATATTATTGAAAAAATAAATTGGAAAGTTCCCTATTTAGAGGATTCTATTGTAAAGTGATATTGAGTCAAAAAGGTTATTCAGAATCCTGCTATTTGATATTCACTACATATAAAATCAACTAACGGAATTTTGAATAGTTTTTGGCTTAAATAAATATTAGCTTAAATTAATTATATTAATTCAAAAATAACAAAACTATGTGCTTTTAAACGTCCCACCTTGGCACAAGATTCTCACCAGACACGATGAAAAAAATGACATAAAATGGCGAATACAACACTGTGGGCCAATCCTAAAAAAAGGAGCTCAGAAAAAGGTAATTTAGTAGTTGTTAGGTAGACTACCAATGATAAAAATATTTTTTTTATTTCTGGCAGACAATTTTTAGGAATAAAAAGCAATACTTTTTAACTGCATGACTTTAATTAAGCACAAAATCATATTTTTCACCACTGCATCATAAATTTTTAAAGGCAATAGAGTTGTTTTTTAGTAAAAAAAAACGACTATATTGAGCTTAAAAAGTCATCTCAAAAAATGAACCTATTATAGTTGCTTCAACAGAATTGTTTCTTCGGCGCCTATTTATTATAGATTTTTTGCTACTACTAATAGATTTCTAGCTATTATGGCTAATAGAGTTTTCTCTCAGTGTATAATATTGCCAGTAGCTACTATTAAAAAAAACAATTAAATGTAAAAAGTGTCTGCATCAGTAACTTCATTTTGACGGGGACTGTGTATATGCTTCAACGTATTATATAACTGCTAGTTAACAAACTGAATAAAAAAGTAAATTTCAAAGAGCATATTATAATATTTAGTAAACATTAAAATAATAACTAATATATTGTTGAGTTTAATTTGGTTCATGGAATTAACATAATATTGGGACCGCATATATATACTATTCTATTATCGGGTAAAACATTAAGCAGATGTGTACACTATGCAATACTCGAATGCGGTTAATGTGTCCTAAAATACATTATTTGGTCTATATTAATACTCGTGTCAATTTATAATATCGCTTAAAAGAAATAATAATTAGCTCCGATGCAGCTAAAGGCAAATTTAGCTTTTGGTCATAAGGGTGTCCGGTAAGTATATGGCATACTCTCGGAAGCGTTTAGGGGAGGTCAAAATAACTCTACTTTGCCTTTGTCATATAAAAAAACCTAAAGAGGGCCCCAAAGAGGTACCCAGCGACTTACCTTTTCGGCTCTAACTTTTGAACCGACACGTATAATTTAATGGAATTTTAGTATTTTGTATAGGCCATAGAGACTCATAAAATCGTACTACATTAGATCTTTTACATCGTCAGGGAAATCAGGATCGGACTTGCCACCAGACTCGTTGGGCCAAAATTTTAACAGGTGCCATTCTACAGAGCTAAAAACTGATTATTTAAACACTTTAGTTATTTTTATTTAAAAAAGGTACTGTACACTTGTCTCGATGGAATTAGCGGTTCACGAGAAAAATAAGGTTTTTGCATATCACGTTTAAGCATTAATTTGAAATTTATTTAATAATCAAGTTTATTAACATAAGCTATTTAAACACAATAACAATAACTAATCAAATAACTTTGAGAATAAATTTGAAGAAGTAGGTAGTCCATGCTCAAAGTGGAGTTAAATGTATAGAAAAAAGAAAAGCACAAAGTCTTTCTCCATAAGTTTATTAGAATAACTATAGGCGTACCTATAGAATAAATCTTAATAATTCGACATGTTTCGAGTGTAGAAACACTCATCATCAGGAAAACAAAGTAAATAGTACAATGCTGATGTTATTAGCAATACCAAGAGAAAATAATAAGTGGGATTGAGCCGTAATGGAGCTTTCAATGGTGTAAACGAGGTGTAAATTATGAATAGTCAGAAGACCGACAAGAATTCAGCATACTGGAACGTCAAGGGGTAGTGAAAAGGCCCTGTCTTGGGCAGAACAATGAAGAGAGCAAAAGAAAATTGGAGAGTTTTAACAGAATTTGTCAAAATCATTTAGGTATAAGTAGTGAATTGAGGGAAAGAAAAATCTTAAGTTTCAATAAACTTTAATTTATGTAAAAGTAGTGAAATGAGGGAGAAAAAAAAATTGGTTTTCGTAAAAGTCAAAGCATCATTCAGCTTGAAGTAAAATGCTGTTGGGGTACCAGGCTTGTTACGCCCAGTTACCCCGGCAGGAGTCAAATTATACATCACATTGTCTGCAAAATTAATAAATTTAAAACGTTTTAAAAAACAATTTTAATTTTACTAGAACATCTTAGAAAAAGTAACTTTTCCTTTGTTAAAGAGGTTCAGCTGCAAGCAGTGTCAGAAGGGATTGAGATTAATACTACGCACTAAAATAATTAAATAAATTATTACATCTCATTAATGCTCACATGCATCTAACTTATGGACAACCACTCGGTAATTGTGTGGAGGCAAGAATAAGTCATTCTGATACATTTCCAAATCGGCGTTTACCGCACCAAAGAACTTTTGAAAGGGTCGATAAGAGAAAGAGGTAAAAGTTAAATTATGAACAGCACTTAAAGTTAAAACTGAACTTTTTGACATTTCGGAAATTACTTAAACTAAAAAATGTTAAAAATGTAAAAAAATTAGTGAAATACTAAATAATAAAATTTGGTAAAAGAGTTCATCGTACCTGAAGTGGAACCACAGACAATCGTAATCGACAATTTCCCCTTACGTCTTTCCTAGTGATGCCGCGAGACGAGACGAGAAGAGAATTGGCCCATTCTCGTCTCGTCTCGTAAGGCGAGAATTTTTTTTGATCTCGTCTCGACGAGAAACGCGTTTTTCTCGCTCGAGAGTGCCATTGTCTCGTCTCGTCTCGTCTCGTCTCGTCTCGTCTCGTCTCGTCTCGTCTCGTCTCGTCTCGTCTCGTCTCGTCTCGTCTCGTCTCGTCTCGTCTCGTCTCGTCTCGTCTCGTCTCGTCTCGTCTCGTCTCGTCTCGTCTCGTCTCGTCTCGTCTCGTCTCGTCTCGTCTCGTCTCGTCTCGTCTCGTCTCGTCTCGTCTCGTCTCGTCTCGTCTCGTCTCGTCTCGTCTCGTCTCGTCTCGTCTCGTCTCGTCTCGTCTCGTCTCGTCTCGTCTCGTCTCGTCTCGTCTCGTCTCGTCTCGTCTCGTCTCGTCTCGTCTCGTCTCGTCTCGTCTCGTCTCGTCTCGTCTCGTCTCGTCTCGTCTCGTCTCGTCTCGTCTCGTCTCGTCTCGTCTCGTCTCGTCTCGTCTCGTCTCGTCTCGTCTCGTCTCGTCTCGTCTCGTCTCGTCTCGTCTCGTCTCGTCTCGTCTCGTCTCGTCTCGTCTCGTCTCGTCTCGTCTCGTCTCGTCTCGTCTCGTCTCGTCTCGTCTCGTCTCGTCTCGTTTTTTCTCGTGGGTAGAGAATCATAAAAAATATTTTTTTATACGAATCTAAAAGGGGGTAAACATTTAAAAGTATCTGGTCGTCTCGCAGAAGGGTTTAATATAAGTCGGTTTGTTAGTCATGTGACTTAGAAACTATTTTTCTTAGATCAACAAAATATTGCAAGCGGCCATAAGACATAATTCACGTAATGTAATAGGCTTGGCACCGAGGTATTTTCAGTCCAAAATATACGGGGTGGTAAAAGATACAGAATAGAGAACGATTTATAATAATAATTGATTCATAATGGAACTACTTTTCTTTTATTATTAATTTTTTGGCATAATTCGGGGCATAATTAACTGCAATAGTTTGGAAAATATTCGACTAAATAAAGGGATCAGCCCAGAATGTCATCCGGGGAAAAACCTTAATTTTTTTATTACATTAATAGAAAGTGCAAGAGAAAGAACTTAAAGTAGTATTTCCGAAAATGCTCTATTTGACATATCAAAATTTAAAAATTCACTTTATTTTTTGCTCCTTTTACCCAAAAAATACAAAAATTTATTACGAACTAGCTTAATTTTACGCAATTAGGAAAAATATTGTAAGTAACATGTGCGAAAAGTTCCGTTTCCACACTCACTTAGTAGCATGCCCGGACTTGCTTCAAGCCGTACGTGCAACTGCCACCTCGTGCGGAAAAGTATCATTTACCGCACTTAATAATTATTTTCAATAGCCAAATGTATGTCTGAGACCTGTGTAATAAAATGAGGCAAAATAAGGCATACACTTGAATCATTCGTACTGAATGTCACTTTACCTATTATATTAGACTTTTTATTTTTAATTTATTTACTAATGTCATAATTGAGACTATTAACTTAATGCTATTGTTTCAATAATACTAGTTTCATGGCGCTCCGTTGTCTTTATCTGTGATTTCCTAATAAAGTTTCGGTTCATAGACAGGATGTTATGAAAGTAATGTCAAATATTAAAACTGGTAAGAGAGATATGAAATGAAATTCACACTTTTATTAATGATTTTTGTGTGATAAGTTTTTGGCGAATTTCGAATTTTTGATACAAAATTGTTAAATTTAGTCAAAATCTATTGCCTTTCGCCTTGTGAATGAAATTTGACTGGGGTCCTTTTCGATATTGTGTTTTCAATCGAAAATGCTTTCTTTCAGATTTGGTTCATTATTTAAAAATGTCAACTACTAACCGTAGACAGAAGAAAGAGGCTAGACAATTTGATTATGTTCTCTTGAATATCTGTTTTAAGGTAAATGCCTTCACAATACGATAGAGTGAGAACGTTAAACAGATTATTTTTCTGTCTATACAGGATGATTCAAAAGTACTTTGACAAACTTCGGGAGGTAATTGCCGGCAATACTTTAAGACGAAAAGTTCTTATAAACAATGGTCCTTGGTGACTTCGTTACGGAGATACAGGGTGTTGAAATGTTAAAAGGAATAGTAATAATTTTTAAATAACTCCTTAATGAGTTATTTTTTTTTTATGAAATTTAGTGAATTAAATAAGCATCTAAGGACACTTATTTTCAAAGTACAACACGTTCGTAACTTTAACCAGTGGCGTCGGTACAAAATGTTACTACCATATTTTTTGTGGAAACTACGCTACGCCACTGACTTATTTTATTTTAACTTTCTTCTTATGAATCCCCTCTTCATTTACAACAAAAAAGATCACGTATGTTTTTTTGATACGAGGGAGGGTTTAAGGGTAAATGATTATTTTATTTGACTATACACTAATATTAAAAAATGTGTTTTAGTTTTAAACTAATCAACCACTCAAATATTTATGAAAGTATTTTAACGAATACCTACATACATACTTACTAATAAACAAATATGTATATGCCTAAGGAAGGTATCAGAGGATGCATATTTTCTAAGTATAACACGTTTTCAGTGGCATACATTATTAGTATGTTATTTTTTAATATTTTGTATTTTGACAAGGCGGCTTTGGAAATGCATTTGTCGATAAATTTAAACATATGTGACAGTTAGTTACCATTGAGTTTTATTTCTTCAGTTTTGTTATTTTCAATGGTAACTAACTCTCAAATAATAATATGTTTTAATTTATCGACAAAAAATGTATTTTCAAAGCCGCCTTGTCAAAATACAATATATTAAAAAAGCATTTCCAAAGCCGCCTTGTCAAAACACAAAATATTAAAAAATAACATACTAATAAATAAATATGTATGCCACTGAAAACGTGTTATACTTAGAAAATGGGCATCCTCAGATACCTTCCTTAGGCATATACATATTTGTTTCTTAGTAAGTATGTATGTAGGTATTCGTTAATAGTACATTATATACTTAGGTTGAGAAGTGAGCTATTATATAGCGAGCGCTTTTATATACTGAGGCGCGAAGCGCCGAGGGATATAATGTGCGAGGTATATAATAGCCTTCTCAACTGCGGTATATATAGAATTTTTTCTACTACTAACAATAAAATATTAAATATTTTAATTCGTTTAAATCTTTGTTAACCATTTTCACCTAATTTTTAAAAAAATTTGAAAATCAAGTCACTTAGGATTTTACTTGTCAAATGCGATCTTCTGTCAGTATGTAGAAAATATTCGGGTTAGATAATAATATAAAGTTAAAATTATAAAATGTCTGAAATTGAGAGTGAAGAATTGGAAATTTATACCCCACCCGAGCTTAGAGAGGCGGCAAATAGCGCACAGTGCGATCTGTTACCAGAGAAATCTAAGAAACTATACTTGAATGCATACGCGCAATTAATGGACTGTTGTGTAAGAAAAAAAGCTGATAATTTCTCTGTTTAAAATGGTCAAAAAAGGCTTAAAATCAATAATATGTTAAAGAAACGGTGAGTTAAGTTATAAAATTGTCTGCAACAACCTCATTGAACAGCTGTTTTTCATTATTGACCTAGGAAATTTTTTATTATTATTATTAACCTAGGTGAAGAAATGTTACTTCTCGATAAAGGAATGAAGTAAATAATGACGATTTCTCAAGTAAGTAGTAGAAAAAATACTTTAATTGAGTGGTTGATCAGTTTAAAATACATTTTTTAATATTTGTGTATATTCAAATAAAATAATCATTTACGCTTAAAGCGTCTCTCGTATCAAAAAAACATACGTGATCTTTTTTGTTGTAAATAAAGGGGGGATTTATAAGAAAAAAGTTAAAATAAAATAAGTCAGTGGTGTAGCATAGTTTTCACAAAAAATATGATAGTAACATTTTGTACCGACGCCACTGGTTAAATTTACGAACGTGTTGTACTTTAGAAATTAGTGTCCTCAGATGCTTAATTAATTCACAAATTTCATAAAAAAAAAATAACTCGTTAAGAAGTTATTTAAAAATTATTAGATACTATTTCTTTTAACATTTCAACACCCTGTATCTCCGTAACGAAGTCGCCAAGGACCACTCTTTATAAGAACTTTTCATGTTAAAATATTGCCAGCAATTACCTCCCAAAGTTTGTCAAAGTACTTTTGAATCACCCTGTATATTAGGAGATACCTAAAAATTCAGTGTTCTAACAAACGAGAAAATTCGAGAAAATTCGAGAAAAAACGAGAAATTTCTCGACGAGAAACGGTCTTTTCTCGTCTCGTCTCGTGACTTCTCTCGAGAAAAAAATTTCACTCTCGTCGAGACGAGACGAGACGAGACACGAGAATTTCTCGTCTCGGCGGCATCACTAGTCTTTCCACGTCTCGCCTTGGCTCAAGGTCAACCTACATAAATAGCTACCACAGACGATCGCTTTATCCAACTTAACGATTTTATCGCATCGCAAGAAGTCGACTGACAAGTGGACGCCGCTAAAGCTTGTCGACGAACAACCTAACCTCAGAAATCGTGTTTGTTTACTTTGTTTTGAGTTTTAAATGGTTTTTCGCATTTGGGTGGTTTAATAATAATATATCTTTATAATTATAATACTAATATTATTATATATCTTTATTCTCAACCAACTTAAAAAGTTTATTAAAGAGAATATAACACCAAATATATAATAATATAAAATCACAAATAATTATGTTTAGTACCTAACTGTTAATAACTCCATCGAAATTATTTAAAAAATATATATATAATAACCATTTACGAAATAATAATACGTTAAAGTTAGGGTAGTTTAGTTTTAAAAATTTTTGGTATTTTTAGTTTTTGTTTAAAAATCCATAATTTCGATATTTCTTAAATTTTTTTCGGTAAACTGTTGCAAATTGTTATTCCTTTATATAATACTGATCATTGGCTAAAAGTACTCTACCATAGGTGTATGAATATCATTGTTTTTGTCTCGTGATGCAAATAATGTTGGTCGAAGGAAATATTATATTCGATTGTTTTTCTTTAATAATAATAGAGTGTATTAGAATACATAGTTTTAACTTATAAAGCTTTCTAAAATTAAATATCCGTTCAGTTAATATTATAGGTTTTTCGGAGAAAGCGAAAAACACAGTAAGTATGTACCTACATGAAGTTTTCTGTTTTTAGACAATGGAGTCTGCAGTAAAAAGAATGAGAGTAAATTCCAGGCATTGGGATTTACTCCTAGATATCTTAGAGGTGCATCCTGAAATGATTACAGGCAAATTTGTGTGCCAAAATGCTAAACAAAAATCTCTGGAGTTGTGGAAGGATGCAGCAAAATAAAATGCGTTGGGCCTAGGGGAAAAAACCATGATAAATGAAAGCTTGCTGTGCAAAACTGAAAATATAAAACAAAAATGAAGGTGGCGGAAATAAAAACATTTTATTAGATAATATACAAGAAAAATTATTAAAAACTTAAAATTTAGAGACTACAATAAACAGTAAACAAACACAAATACCAAAACAATTTAAAAATATAACCTATATTCTTCTTCTTTTTATTGTTAATTACTGGCTTTTAATCATAAACGGGGAATTATAGGAAATATTTTTAAAATGGATAATAAGTCTTTATCGACAAAACGGAAACGCCCGAACAGAAGACGATTTCGATAAATAGATTAACCGTGGTACGAAATCTCGATCGCTTCGACAAGAAGGCGATCGACTTCTCCTTGTCGATCGATATAAAAGCGATTGTTCGTGGTTCGCCTTCAGGACTTTCCAAAAAAGTCTAATACAATTTTGAAGTAAAATTCATATGGAAGCCAATATTTGAAGGTAGAAAAATGTACATAGGATTTCATTGGCCAGTATGGCGGTGTGCCACCCGGAATATTTAAATTGCTTATACCAATGATCCATTTCAATTAAATTTTATAAATTTGCTTATAAATTGGTCGAAGTAGATGCAAATGTAACTTTTATAAGTGTAGGATTAATGTTAATATGATGGTATAAATTATACATTATATGCAGGTTTCCTTTATCCTGACTCGGAGTGCTGCGCCTCGCCGTTTTTCACAGTAATTCCATAATCTGAATCCTAAAAAGCAAACAAATTAAATGTGCTTATTATCACCGCTAATAATGGATGTAAAAACGGAAAGATTCTCTTTATATTTTACTCAATTATACACGTATTCGTTTTTTTTGCTAAGTACGTAATTCTCTGTTTTATGCAGTGACGTAGGTATTTACACGTTTCGTGCTGCTTAGCAGAACCGGGGTAGGTTTATTCCATTTTTATGACCTTTTTCGCGAACTGTTACAATCATCGTCGAGAAAGCAAAGATAGACCACGTATCACGCATCTAATTCATAATAGTATATTAACGTATAAGTGGATATTAAGGTCTTTAAAACACGCGCGATTTTGCAAGCACGACAGCGCAGCCGGAGTGCTTGAAATAGAGCAAGTGTTTTAAAGACCAGTTATCCACGAATACGTTACATTATTTTTTTTATTGGTACACTTATTGGTATTTATATTACAAAAAATGGAAATAATAACTTAGTAAGTAAGTGAAATGGTCGAATTCGTGATGTGATATACCTGTCGTTGTCATGAAAATGAGTAGAACAAAAAATAACTTCCAATCTGTCACATAAGATTCATTGTTGTCACCGTTGACATTGGTTGTGTATTGTTTAAAAAAATATTTTATTTGACGTTAAAAGGTAATTCTGTCAAATCAATAATTAAAAAGTTGACATATTTAGACTTCACGTTTCACGGGTTGTTGATGTTGCCATGGTAACTTTAAAACACGCGCGTTTTTGATAGTGGGATTTAAACACGCTGAGGCGTACTTTAAATAAGCGAAATAGGGTATCAATAAAAAAAAGTACTATTGCACCGAGTCGACATCTCACTGTTTATAAGTAGTAGTAGTAATTGAGGGGAGGTTCCGAAAACCTGGCAAGTAGAGCAACCTCGATCCTTTTTGCCTACCCCAGAGTCTTCCCCCAATCACGCTAACCACCTTGGCCCCCGCCAAAGCGCCCCGACCTCTTTATGAAGTTGAGTATGTCGCTCCAGGCCAGGGCCGTGATTTCTTCCTTCTGGAGAGCCGCTGATCCCAGGACCTGGTGCCTTAGTCTTCCCAAGGCCTAGCAGGTACCCAGAAAATGCAGCGGGGTCTCTTCCTCCTCCAGGCATCAGGCATCCGGCACAGATTCGGTCGTCTTCGACACCCATCAGTGATAGGTGCTTTCTCAGCTTGCAGTGTCCTGTCAGTATCCCAATCAAGGGATTTAGGACACATCGTCCTCTATTTAGAATCCAATCTAGCTTAGCCTTGCTCGGCCAAGCTATGAAGTCCTTAGCTTGTCTGCACCCTTGGATCGTCCGCCATTGCTCCTTAGAGCGGCGTTCAGCCCACTCGTTGAGTGCGGATCCTACCTGCTTTTTTGTTATTCCTATAGCCGGTTCTGGTCCAAGGAATGGGGTCTCAGCTCCACGTCTGGCAAGTTCATCTGCCAGCTCGTTACCCTGAACCCCTTGGTGTCCGGGGACCCAGACCAGGTTTACCTCTTTCCTCCTCGAGAGTATCTCCAGGGCATCGACGCATTCGCTGACGAGGTTGGTTGTGACTCTTGGTTTACAGCAGTCTCTGACCTCTGCCATGCTGGCTGTCATTGAGATGGCAAACACCTCTGCTTGAAGGACTGTTGCGAGCCGGTTTAGTAGGTAGCTCTCTCGGGTGTCAGTCTTTTCAATATATACTCCGGCTCCTGAGGATTCCGTTCCGGCCATGCGCGACCCATCGGTCCAGGGCATCCTCTGGGAATAGAACCTCTTTTCTCTCCCATTGTTCCTTGGTAGGGATCGTGATGGAGTACTTCCTGTTCAACCTTAACGGGTCCTCTGTCAGGGTCGCTGCGAGGCTCAGTATTTGAACCTCTGCTTCCGCTAGTCGGGCTATCCTCCACTGTTTATAAAGAAAATTCTATCATAATATGACATGTCTATAAACACTTACTTGTAGAATCAAAATCCTGGCACTGAATCAGTTATTTTAACTCTGGTACTATCTTGTTATATTGTTTTGTTATAATATTCACGCAACACATAGAAATGTCTAAATTCCATTACCATTTTCACAATAACTTTTGTAATTCAAATGTCAAAATTAAAAAATTTAATTTTTCTTCTTTTTGCTTGTTTGTTTGAGTAAAATAAACCCAAAAGGGGGGCGAGAGAGTAAAAATTGTGGAACTCGTGAGTAACCTGGTGAACCTATGCATTTGACGTCTTGTCTGCTTGTTATGATAAAGATAATGCGATGTCTATCTTACTCTGTCATCGTTGCCAGGTCCGTATTAAATTGATCGAAAAAAGTTAGGGATATTGTGAATTCTCTGAGAAAAAAATAGTTTTCGAAAAAAATTGTATAACGTACATTTACTTCCATCTCTTCCAGAAATGAAATACATTTGTTTAACTGAAAAAATGTTTTAATTACAATTTACACGCAACTTTTTTCTAATAATGTAAGAAAACAGATAATTGTCAAAAAGAAAAAAATTATTAATAGCGTGTAATTCCACCTCTATTTGCTATTACTGCTTCAACTGGACGAATCATACTTAAAATTAAATGATCCAAGTCATTTTGATCTAAGGTATCCCATAAATGTGGAAGAACTTGCCTCAGTGACCTTACGTCCTGAACAGGAGGTTGATGGTTTAGTGCCCTTTTGAGCATGTCCCAAACATGTTCTATGCAGTTTAAATCTGGAGAGAGTGGGGGTAATGGCAAATGATTAATTTCATTGAATGTTAGCCGTTCTTGTACTATTCTGGCTCTGTGCGGGCGAGCGTTATCATCGAGAAATCTGAAATTGGGCTCAAAATTCCAACGATAATTATCCACTATGTTGTCAATGATGTCGTGGGCATAAATTTCACCTCTCATGGCACCTTCATAACGATACAACTCCGTTCGACCTCCGTAGAAAATTCCACCCCAGACCATTACATCTACACCTCCAAATGGATCCACTTCTTGAACATATCGGTCATTAACTCTTGAATTTCTTGGTCTCCAGACACGAACTGTACGCCTGTCAGTTCGAAGACAAAAGCGGCTTTCATCGCTGAACATCACAGTACTCCACTCATCATTCCAGTTTACTCTTTCATTAGACCAAAGCAAACGTTGCCCTCTATGGACTGCGGTCAATGGAGGGCGTCTTATAGGCCTATAGCAATTTAAACCTGCTGCATTTAATCGATTTAATACCGTCCGAGGGGTAAAAAGAATTCTGCTTGCAGCGAAAAGGTCCTGGCTGAGCAACGTGCAGTTTCTTGTAGGATCCATCCTAGCTCCTCTCACTAATAGTAGATCTTCCCTAGCATTTGTCGATCTTGGTCTACCCTCCCTATGCCTGTCCATGACAGATCCAGTCTCATTAAATCGGTTATTAAGTCGCAAAATTACACTTTGAGAGACATTATACCGATCAGCAACATTGATCTGTCGCGCACCTGCAAGAAGCAACCCAATGGCTTGATTTGCTTCCTCTACCGTTAAATGACGTCTATTCATATTGTCGATGACAGAATAACAACAATATCGCAAACTGTGATTAGCAACACACAAACAAAACTAAACTTTACAAAAATAAAATCTACATTTTGGGTGATAATGCTTTTTATCTGTTTGGGTACAATCTTATATGTTTCCAAACAACTTTTTTTTAAAGGAAAACGACATAGGTATTAATACCTATACCACATTTTTTCTAGAAAATTTTCTTCACATCGAAAACACAATATCCTTAACTTTTTTCGATCAGTTTAGTTGAATCAGGGGAACGTGTAACATGATGGGAAACACAAAAACATTTTTCCTCTGTCCCTACTATACGGAGTGGCAAAGTTGTGGGAAATAAAAAGATCTACAACTTTTGTATTAACACTTTTTTCACATTGCCTCAAAATTTATGTGAAAAATTCAAATAACCAAGTTTTTGTTTTTTTATTTTTATCTTTTACAAAAAAAATTATGTTTTCACGACATTTGTTGATAACTTACCTTTTTATATCCCAAACACACTGTAATTATTTTGATTTAAAATATTTATTTTTTCACCTTATTTTGACTTAATATCGAAAAAGCACCCTTATTTTCAATCGAAAATTCTCACGTCAAAATATCTGCTGTTTTAAAAAAGTCGGTGGGCGTTTTGTTCGTTGAAATCTCCACTTTCTGATGGTGTAAAAAATATATACATTACTATGGTAAATATTCTCAAAAAATGCAAAGAAACGGAAAAAACTCGAATCCGAAATTTTTTTTTAATCATTATGTACAATTTTGAGCTGTTTATTAAAATTTATACTTTAATTACTCAAAAAACGTAAGATTCCACGTTACATTGATAAGCAAAAAAATTACAAATCCATAAAACATTGAGATCGCAAAAAATATGCGAAAATAGTTCGCGTGACATGAAAAATTGGTTTGCAATTAAACGAATAGGCTAAGTTTCTAAGCTCGGGGGGGGCTGCAGCCCGGCAGCCCCCCCCCTGGTTGCGCCACTGGTGCAACGTTATACAATAGGTGTTGTGGCGGTGTGTCCCCAAATTCAGGTAGGTACAATTATTTTACCAATAATTATATTTATTACTTATAAGTAACTCATGTTTATCACATTACTCTACTTAGGTACCTACAAAAAATCGTTGACTTAGATCTGGAGTTTTTGAGATATTTCTTCCCCGTTCTAAATGTTGCAATGCAAAATCGCATTTGTTAGGTTTTCTGATACCTATAAATAAAAAAAATGACTAAAAAGGATCATGTTCCTAGCAGTTTGTTACTTTTTATTAGATTGTCGTATTCAAATACGCTGCTTATTCATTATTTATTTTAGTGATAATTTAATTTTAGTCAGATCCTCCTCTTATTAAACAAATTTTAACATAAAATTTTTATCAAAAATACGGCCCTAATAAGTGCAGAAGGGAAACTTAATGGCGGCCATTATCAAAATGAATTAAAAAATATAAGTAATAAATATATTTATTGGTAAAATAAATTGTACCTACCTGAATTTAAGGACACACCGCCACAACACTTATTGTATAACGATGCACTAACAGTACAACACCCTATAGAGAATTATTAAAATATAAAAATTTTATCAAATCAATAGCCAACTATAAACTAATCCACCAACCACAGCCATTTTGGCGAAGGAGCAAAAAAAAAGGAATTTAGTAATAGCTAGGTGGACTAACTACAATAAAAATAAAATTATTTTATAGCTGGCCGATTATTTTTAGGAGTAAAAACCGATACTTTTCTAACTATACGACCTCAATTAATCGCAAAATCATTTTTGTTTACCACTGCATTATATATTTTTATGGCAATAGAGTTGTCTTTTAACAGCAAAAGAATAATATTTAAAAAACGACCATGTTGAGGTTAAAAAGTCATTTCAAAAAAATGAACCTTGTAACGACAACAGAGTTGTTTTTTCGGCGCCTATTTAATGCAGATTTCTTGCTACTGCGAATGGATTTCTAGCTACGGCTAACAGAGTTTTCTCTCGGTGTATAATTATGTGAGAGCAACGCGCTTTCCTACTGTAAGACAACGAAAATTGCTAGACCGTAGTGTAGTAATAATTTAGCCAATAGGAAATAAGAGTTATTGCTACCATGGAATGGTTTATAGCAATTATTGCTCTAAATACTCACAGTAATTATCAAGTTTTATTGGGAGTGTAATCTGGTTTTATATACTTTATAAGTTCCAACTGACAGTTGTAATAAAACGAGACATTATTTATAATAATATGTATTTGCTTGCTATACGGTTAATAAAGCATATACGTACCACTAACAATCAGTACTGTAGTTCTCAAAAATTTAAATAGCTTCTACTGTGATATTGTTCTTGTCGTTTAACATTGCATATGATTATCTATTATGCAACATGGTTAACTGAGATGGTAAAATTCGTCCATAGATTATAAAGTCCAATTCTAATGATGAGTTGTGCGATAAGAATCTTCTATTTATCTGACATGCAAAGTTTTAAAAAACTTATATACAAAGTAAAAACAAACTAATTGAAACAGGTATTGGTACGATCAGTAGAATTCAAATTCAGACAGGACAGTTAGAAGACTCTGAACAACGATGTGACCTGCCCAATAAATACGTTAAAACTAATAATATGGCGCGCGGTGGTTGCCGATCGCTACGATCCCCACCAACGGCTTGTGGATTATAGGTTCTAACGGATACAATTCGTTTTTGGGAACGCTATTCTGCTTTCTTAATTATAGAGAAAATGCGTCACATTTTTATTTCTTAGCAAAATTGCTGTATTAAAAGTAGTTCATTATTCAACATGAATGTGCTGCTAATGGAACTAATTACTACCAATAAAAACACTGTTTTAGCAAATCTGGAATTAATATAACACTAAAGCGGGTTTACACTAGCAATTTATTTAATATGGGTTAATACAAAATGAGCTATCAATCGAACCTATGTCTTAGCAAACCTGTTGTATTAAATCATTTTCCTCAGTGTACAGGGTGTCCAGTTTTCGACACTTTTGACGGGTATCTCAGTTATTAGTACAGATGGAATGATGCGGTTTTCGCAAACCTGTGTCACTTTTTTGTGAAACAAACGATGCCCTTAACGGATTTATCATGGGCATCTTGGTTTTTGAAATACAGGACGAAATTGAAAACGGTGCATTTTCAGACACCCCTTGTATTTTAGTTATCTTATACCTTATCGAAAATATAAGAACGGGGTGTTATACAGTTTTTTACGTAGAATCCAGTGGCGTAGTTAGTATTTTTCCAGGTGTCCCCATTTTTGAGAAATATACCAAAGTTATGTTTTTTATAAATGGAACGCCCTGTATATTTTTTCATATTTGCATTTTGCTTACTGAGAGCTTTCCAAAAATATATAATAGTTGGCACTTTGGTTTAACAGGAAGGTTAAAATTCATATTTTTTAAAAATTGGGAGGAGGTCTTGGATTTAGTTTCACTAGAACAATTAAATTGTGGATTAAAATGCATACTTTTTATTTATAAATATTGTTGAAAATGGTTGCCATTCTCCCTAATACAACGCTGACACATTTCGGTAATTCGTCTCAAGGCGTTTAAAATTATTATATGGTGGTTTTGTAGAAATTGAAATGCTAAATGGGTATTATGTCGAAGTTCCTCTTCAGTTCTGTGCCTGGTATTGTATATCTTGCTCTGCAAAAAAAACCTCAAAGAAAGAAGTCCAACACCGATAGATCGGGCGATCGCGGTGCCCATCTTACAGCTCCATTTGTTTTATAGCCTGGATAAGTCAAGGCCTACTAGATGTTTTTGTTTATTCCGATAATATACCTACGTAACAATAAGAGAAAATTACTTTTTACTTTTGTAAGTATTAAAAAACTTAAAAGTTTGAAATTAAACTATAAAGTAATACTGATGGTGTAGTGTATCGTCAATTTATTATTTATTAAAATAAAATACACGGCCTACTGTCAACTTAAAGTTTAAATAAATATAAATTTTAACCTTCCTGTTAACATAAAGTGCCAACTATTATATATTTTTAGAAAGCTCTCAGTAGGCAGAATGCAAATATGAAAAAATATACAGGGCGTTCCATTTAAAAAAACATAACTTTGGTATATTTCTCAAAAGTGGGGATACCTGGAAAAATACTAACTACGCCACTGGATTCTACGTAAAAAACTGTATAACACCCCGTTCTTATATTTTCGATAAGGTATAAGATAACTAAAATACAAGGGGTGTCTGAAAATGCACCATTTTCAATTTCGCCCTGTATCTCAAAAACCAAGATGGCCATGATAAATCCGTTGAGGGCATCGTTTGTTTCACAAAAAAGTGACACAGGTTTGCGAAAACCGCATCATTCTATCTGTACTAATAACTGAGATACCCGTTAAAAGTGTCGAAAACTGGACACCCTGTACAAGGGAAAAATTAAAATTATATTCTTCGATTATTATTATAGTACCTACTATTATTTATATATATTTTAAATTTGTAAAATTAATAAATACATAAACATACAACAGTCAATGAATAAGATCCTCAGTGTTTCCATTTATTTTGTAGTAACTAATAAAATATTATAAGAAAAATAAAAGCTATATAAATGCTAAAATAGAATTTTCCATTTTTACTCCAAGCTGTTTAAATTTAATAATTCATGAGAACAACCGTGTGATTTATTAGATTAATTCTGAAAAAATGGATATAGGAAACGTAGCACTTAAGGATTTGATAAGTTACTTTTATTACGCTCAGATACCTTGCTGTTGCAATCATTTTTTAAGAAAATGATATATTAAGGACGATGAATGCGATAAATACCATTTTTACAGAAAAAAAAATCGTCTTTATATCACAGACCCGACCTCAGGAAAAGTAATACCGTGCGAGCAAAAATTATTTGCATCAAAGAGGGCCTTGCCATAGCAGGACTCTGATCTAGAGTCCGGCTGTGGCCTTGCATCCAAGAACGTAATGCTTAGCCGTAAAGCTTAATACCTGCTGGATGTCAGTAACTACCTGAATTAATTATCAATCAGTTATTCCGTCATCTTTGACAGTCGTTACAAGTAGTTTAATTTATCGCTAATTCTTCCAATTTCTTGAACAATTCACACAATGGGCTTTACGAAACAACACAAAATATTCATGGTTGGAGCGCATTTTCCAAACGGGGTTAGAGTAAATGGTGAGTGATTTTCACGATCATTTTCGTAACGTTGCTTTTATTGCTGGGGATTTTTATCATTGCCTGAAAAGAACCGTGGCTGTGTTTAGGAAAACAGGTTCTATACAACACAAAAAAGGAGCAGGAAGACCATCTGTAAGAACAGAAGAACTTTGTTGCAAACGTTTGTGAAATAATGCAAAATACGCCAACAAATTGTATAAGACGCCTGTCCCAAGAAGTGGAAAGATCTTATGAAACATGTAGGACTATTCTTAAGAAGCAGCTAAATTTATTTCCTTATAAAGTGCAAGTATTACAAGAAATACAAGCCGCAGATTTTGAAAGACGCAGGAATTACTCTCAATGGTTTACCCAAAATGTATTGGAAAGAAATGATTTATTAGACCTGACATTTTTTTCGGATGAAGCTTGGTTCCACCTCTCCGGTTATGTGAATTCTCAGAATACACGCATGTGGAGTAGTGAAAATCCCCATTTTTTTGTAGAGTCCATATTGCACCCTCAAAAAATTGGTGTCTGGTTACGTGTTTCCCGAAGAAGAATTGTTGGTACTATTTTATTCCATGACACAGTTACAGCACAGCGGTATAGAGAAAATAGTTTGAATCCATTTGTGAAGCAATTACTTGACGACGAACTACGTTTTGGATATTTTCAACAGGACGGTGCAACCGCCCATAAAGCCGACGAAACTGTTAACTACTTACGCAATTTCTTCGACGACAGATTGATCAGTTTTCGACCAGACATTGAATTCCCACCTAGATCACCTTGTTTAACGGTTATGGATTACTTCGTTTTGCCTGATTTAAAGAACACTATTTTTAAAACACCAGTTGCAAATTTAGAACAATTATTACAAGAAAGGATTATCCAAGAATGTGGTAACATTTCTCCAGAGATGCTGGTAAACACTTTCGAAAATATGAAGAGACGTGTGAATTTATGCTTGGAGCATGGCGGTGGCCAATTTCAGCAATTTATGTAATTATTTTTCTTTTTCCTTCTGTATATTCTTACTTTGTTAATTTTGTCAAACACAAAAATAAATTTGTATTTGTCTACTTATTTTAATACTCATTAGTTTGGCATATCATGTCATAATATGAATTTGACAAAATTATAACCTATATTATTTGGTTAGATATATCGTCCCCATGTCATCATTGTGATCTAAACCAAGCCCTACGTTTTTTAATCCAAGCCCTCTTTGATGCAAATAATTTTGGCTCGCACGGTAGGTACTTATTCAGGTAAGCAACACAGCATTAATTTCAGTAAAATATGACCACATTTGGGAGTAGTAAGAGTGGGTTTTTCCTTGCATTTCATTAAATCCATCCCTAGACGCATTTCGCCATATCATGCTTTAGAAGCGTCCAACATCGACACTAGATAAACAATGACATAATGAAAATAAATTTGTTGTTCACGGTGTACATAAATGATTTGCTGCTTCAGAGATATACAGGGGATGTAATATCTTTTGCAGATGATACAGTCTTGTTTGTTGAGGGTGATTCTTGGAATCAGGTAGAACATAGGGTAAATGAGAACATGCAAAAAAATTGTTTGATGGTTAGACGTCAATTTTCTAACTATCAACTTAAGTAAAACAAAGTATTTGCCATTTGCTAATAATATTTCTGGCCTTCCTGACTCAAACCAAATTAATATTAACTTGCCATTTAGAAAAAATAATAACTGGATCTTAGAAAGGGCCGAAAGTGTTAATTATTTGGGGATATTGTTTGATGGTTGTTTGAAGTGGAATTACCATAATATAGTACAATTAACTAAAAAACTTCGATCTTTATTCTATATGTTTAAGCATATTTAAAGAATTTCTGACATTGATTGTATGCGTGCAATGTACTTTGCCCTGGTTCACTCTTTCCTAAACTATGGAATTATTGCGTGGGGTGGAGCTTACGAAAATATATTAAAACCGTTAGAAATTGCACAAAAAAGAATAATTAAAATAATGTATGATTTAGATATCAGATTTCCCACTAATTAGTTGTTTGGTTACCCACATTTTTTGAATATAAGAAATATGTTTTATAAATGTTCACTTTTGCATTTAATTAAAACCAATTATTTTAATTTGCCATGTTTCCGACATTATCAAACTAGATTCCAACGTGGTGACAACAAAAAATTACCTAAAATGTCAGTCAGTGGGACAAAGAAGTTATTTGTATGTTGGTTGTAAGTTATATAACATTATTCCTCAAGTTCTTAAAAGTAAAATTAGTCAGGTCAGTTTTAAAAAAATCCTAGTCAACTTGGATTGTTGCTAATTCGCCTGTAATCCTATAAATCGTTTTTGCTGTCTATTTTTTCTTAGTTGTGTCTTGTGGATGAATTACTGTCCATAGATTAAAAACTATTTGGATATTTCCTCGGATATTTCCATCTTTACTTTTTTTAAAATTATTTTTTGATAATATAATTGTATCAATTAGCATTAATTACTAGACTTATTTCCTGATTTTTCAGTATGGTTATCTCTTTAATTCAACCCAAAGTATTTTTGTTTTATCCTTTTCCCTCATCTAAATGATCTTTTTATATGCGTATGAATATTTTTCTTGTTTTTCTTATTTAAGCATGTGATTTTTTTCTTCTTTTATATTATAGAGTATGTATAAATATTTTCCTTATTCATATTTATATTGTGGAAGCACGGGCACCAACAAAAACATATGCAGATGGCAGACAAACGTCTAGTTTTGCTATCTGTATACCTATGTGTTAATATACTTACATTATACTTTCTCAGTGCTATGTATCTAGCTAATTTTTTTTTCCCACCAACATATTTATTTATTGTATTTTATCTTAATAGCAATCTATGTAAAAATTGTATCTAATTTGAATCAATATGTTTTTAAATTTGAAAAAAAAAAATACCTGTCCAGGAATAAATCTGTTGCTGGGTTGGAACCACGATACACCTACACACGGTATGCCAACGCCCATATTTATCCCTCTCACATTGTGACGTCAAATATTCCCGCCGTCATGGGGATTCAAGCAATGAGACTTTATTATTTAAATATTGGAACGCTGTAAAACCCATAAATATGCAATGTAATATGCATTGTTTAACATATAATTACGACCAGTGAACATTATTTCTCGAAGAATGTGCTTTTAATGACATAAAAATGAAGCGACAAATGTTGTTATGAGCTGAATGAGTTATTAATGTAAATAAATAACATTCTCCGTTTGGAAAATCAATTTATTTGTAATAAAATGTTTTATTGTAATATAAATGCCATAACAGTGTTATATTATTGTCAAACAACTGATCTCCAATTTAAAAACACAGATGCTTCAGTTTTTTTTACCAGAAACAAGCAGAGCAATATACATTTAAAATATATAGCTTTATTTCCTTAAGTAGAGATAGTGACCAAGTAATATCTATACAGTAAAAAAAATTTAAAAACGAAACTAACTGAATCGGTTATTACTTAAACACCTTAAGTCAATTTTAACTATAATTGAATTGGTTACAGAAAATTGACGGCAAGTTTTTCATGCATCGATTTAGTGCTAAAACCCCTTTAGTTTTCTTTAAGGTGTAGCTAATGCTGGAACGGTATTTTATTGATGAAGTGCTAAAATACCCTAAGTCACTGACTTAAGGTGTTTAAGCAGGAAACTAGGTGTTTATTTCTTAAACAGTAAACACATAAATGGGCGAATTCCCGCGCACACGTATAATCATGGTTCTACTGTAGACATTTCATCATAGTCACTGTGTGTATAAGTTTATTGTTTTATTCGTGTCGAAAATAAATTGAAAATTTCAATGGAGATCCAAGAGCAGTCGATAAAAAAACGCCGTAGAGGTGTTCGAAATGAATCACGTTATAAACGAAATTTAATTCGTATTGCCAGAGTAGCAGGTGCCGAATAAGGAAATTCCAAAAAGAAACATGTATAGTATTGGCAGAATTATACCGTTGACTCTTTCTGCCAAAAATAAACTACGTGATTAAACCCTATTGTATACGCCTCAGCCTCTTCAAAGGGGATTAAATGGGATCAGGGTCGGCTTGAAAATGTACCTACATCACATGATTTATTTTTATAATTTAAAATAAATAGATAGGTATTTTTAGTTTTAGGTAGGTACCTATAATAAATGTAAAATAATGGTAACAATTAATGATAATTGAAAATAATATAATTTAAAAGTATAACTATTAGGATAACAAGTACAATAAAAATTAATTAAATTGTAAAATACTATTGATAATTTAATTTAAGCTTGTTTGGAAGAGAAAGGTAAGTACCTTCAATTGGTGTATCCAATGGTACACGATAATTTCTAATAAAATTGCTAGAGAGCGCTATTTGTGTTAATAATTATTATTTTGGCGATAACTCTGAAACGAACAAGGATATCGAACTGCGGTCTTCACATTTTTTCTTGCAAATTTCATCTACTTTCCGATTATGATTTTATAGTTATAGCGTATGATTTGAATTTTCGGGATAAAATCAAAAAAACTGTTATTATTACAAATTGCGCCCTCTAGCAATTCTATTAAACACTATCGTGTACTGTTGGATACGGCAATTGAAGATAGTTACCTTTCCCTTCCAAACAAGCTTAAATTTAGTAAAATCGGATAAGTCGTTTAGAAGTTACAGCGATTTTAATATTTACACATTCAATAGCCCCCACTCCTAATAAGGGCCAACGAGCATTAAACCAAAATGATGTAGAATTGTCTAAGCTTTTCGATGATGTAATCAGAAATATACCTTAATATGGGCATTTTCGGCGAAATTTAGAATTAAAAAAAAATTATTTGTGCCCTCTTGCGGCGAAATTAGGAACTTAAAAATAATTTCCAGAATTTTCTCATGACCGCTTTAATCATATTTTTTTTTCTCAAGTTTCTATGCTTAGTAGTTTCCGAGATATGGCCGGTAGTCACCCTTAATGAATCAGCCTGTACAATAAAAATTAATTAAATTCTAAAAAAGTATTGATAATTTAATCAAAATTTAAATATGTATCACTATCACTATCTTTATCTAAGCCTAAACTAATAATTAAGGGTTGAACATTAAATTTGTAATCATACAATTATTGTAAGAATTTTCCACCTTAAGTACATGCTGTACACAGATTTTCCAGCTGTCTGCAGAAATTTTTCTTACTTCGTTTTTAATTAATTCTACTACAGATGCATTTAATGTAGGAGAAATATAATTTCTCCTAATATTGGATTTTAATTATTGGTGCCATATTAGCTCAATAGGATTGAATATACAATGGTATGGAGGAAGACGCAACACTGTACCTATGTCCATTTTCTGCTGCAAGTTTGTCACACTCGTATTCCTTATTTATTTTAAAAGCTTTTAATACTTCTAGCAGTTCTCGTTTTTTGTAAGTTTCTTCAAAATATGAATCATTTTCAATCATAACATTTTGAATTTTTGCTTTTGTATTATTAGAATTGGGAATGATTTTTGCTTGCCGACTATGATAACTAGCATTGTCCATTACAATGACGCTATTTTCAGGTATATTTTTAAGGAGTTTATGTTTAAACCAATCTTCAAAAAGTTGTGCGTCGGTATATTGATGGTAATCCAAAGAAGAATTTGCTATGTTTTTAGCTAAAAGCAACAGACAATTTGGAACAAACCCGTTCTCTAAACCAGCATGTAATATTGTGATTATTTTGCCTTTATTTGATGGTGCCTTGGTTTAACATTTTTTGGAAGAATCATCCCAACATTTTCTTGGAGTCTCATGGGTATCGAACCATGTTTCGTCAAGGTAAATAATTGGACGATTTTCTTCTCTAAATTGTTTCACAGCTGTTAAATATTTAAGTCTCCATTCCCGTAAACGTTGAGATTCCATTAATGTTTGTCTTTTATTAATGCTTCGGTATTTAAAACCCATTCTACGCAATATTTTCCTAAGACTTGAAAGGCAACAAGAGATATTTGTTTCGTCTTTAATCAGCCGCTCTTTGAGGGAAATCAAAGTGGGTACAGTTTGTGCCTCATACATTTGGTAAATCTTTCTTCTTAATAAATCCCTGTAATTTTCGTCAATGCTTCTAAATGTGCCAGAATCACTCCGATTTTTTCGAGGATTAACAGGTTTAAGTACTATGTCTCTTACCGAAGATAAAGGAGTTTTTGTCAAAGTAGACGTCTCTGCTAAAGCATCCATCGAATTAAAATTTCTACTCAACAAAGATTGATATACATTTTTAATTATTAGTTTGGCATCGGTAGATAAATGCTTTACTGTTATGTAGAGAGTATATTAGCAATAGTAACTTTTTCGTAGGGCAATAAAATTACTTCATCTAACTGGTTTAGTACTACAGGTTTTCATCTGTACGCCACTGTCTTTACATTATTTTTCGCTAGTCCATTGCTTTTGGTATTGTCACCTATTGCAAAGTTTTACTTAATTATATCTTGGATCCATGATAACGCAACAACGGCTGACTTGATGTAGCATTTGAAAATTATAAGCTGCGTTAGCATCAGTTAGGAACCCCTACTTTTTAAATTATCTCCATAATGCATCATTTTATCGAAATTTTATAAGAGACAAAAAATAATCAAAAATAAATGATTATCTAAAAAAATATAGTTTGAAAGTCACTCGCGCACGTATCTCGGACATGAGGCTCAAAAACCAAAAATGTTATGTTATAAAAGTCATATTATTTTTGCTCCAGGAATATATGGTTAACGGATTGACCCCCTTTTTCCGGACACCCTGTATATTAAAAAAAAAATTTGTATTAAATTATTTTCCTCAGTGCAGTTTGTACTAATCAAAATGCTTGTACTTTTTAGGGCCATTAAAAATGATAAGAATTACTAAAATTTCAACCTGACTATTAAGTAGTAACGCAGGACAAAACTAAATAATTACAAAATTCATTTATGACTCATCCTAAAGTACCTAAAGTTAAAATAATATACACGGTAATATTTTATCTATTAAAATAATACCAGCATTTATTTATTTAAGCTGCATATCGAATATAAATTTTTTTACACTTTAGATACATTTAAATAATTCTCCTTTTACGGTTTGGTAATGCATTTTGGTGCGGTTATTGATGTTTCTCATTTTTCATGGAGTTTTAAAGGTTACTCCAATAACAAATGGTTTTTGTTTGACGTCCACACCAAAGTTTACTTTCTACCTTCTTATCTATTCAGCCATTTACGATTTTCAGACTAACAGGGAGATGAGGGATATGTACGTATCTTCGGCGTGTACATGTAAATATATCTCTCATCAATGCAAAGATTGAATGTGTCAACGAGATGTTTTCTGAATTAAGGTGAATTTATCAACGTCATTTAATCTATTGCCAACCTATAACCTATTTCGCGTTGATTTTTTGAGTTTATTATTTTAATAACTAACATTTAAAGAAAATCAATATCGTCGGTACATTATTTAGGTAGTATCTGATATATTACAAAAATATCAATTTATTTCATTGCTAATTTTGGGAGAATTGTATACTGAAAGAACAATTAGTGACAATGACATAATAATGTTAAAAAAAATCTTACCCGATATTTTTCGTTATACAATTCTCCTAAAATAAGTTATGAAATTCCTTGATATTTATTAAATATGTCAATTATTACCTATAGAATATCAAGTCGATACTGATTTTCTTTAAATTTTGAATAAAAGCTAGAAAACATAAATAAATCTACGCGAAATAGGTTATAGGTTGGCAAGCATGTTGATACTCCCACCTTAACTAACATTTAAGGTTGAATTCTCAACGTCATTCAATCCATTGCCAACCTATAACCTATTTCGCGTTGATTTTTTGAGTTTATTATTTTAATAACTAACATTTAAAGAAAATCAATATCGTCGGTACATTATTAAGGTAGTATCTGATATATTAGAAAAATATCAATTTATTTCATTGCTAGTTTTGGGAGAATTGTATAGTGAAAGAACAATGAGTGACAATGACATAATAATGTTAAAAAAAATCTTACCCGATATTTTTCGCTATACAATTCTCCTAAAATAAGTTATGAAATTCCTTGATATTTATTAAATATGTCAATTATTACCTATAGAATATCAAGTCGATACGGATTTTCTTTAAATCTTGTATAAAAGCTAGAAAACATAAATAAATCTACGCGAAATAGGTTATCGGTTGGCAAGCATGTTGATACTACCACCTTAAGGTTGAATTCTCAACGTAGTTCAATTTATTGCCAACCTATAACCTATTTCGCTTTGTTTTTTCAAGTTTATTATTTTTTAAACTAACATTTAAATAAAATCAGTATCGTCGGTAGGGGAGAACGGGGGAATGGCGTTCACGGGGGAATGACGTTCACCCCAAATGCTTAATAAATACGGTACTTATAAACACGGCACTTGGAATGAGACGCGTGGGGGTTGACGCCTGATCAGGCCAGCGCAGTGTTGCCAGCCTTTAAAAATCAAATTTCCCATGAGATAGATGAAAATTTCCCTTTTTTAAAGAAAAATCCCACGAATGGTCGAACGATTCCAAATTATAAATATTAGCGTAAATTATAAAAGAAAATGTCACCTCTAGTAATAGGGTAAATCCCCAAATGCAAATTCCTAAAGTGATGGCAACTTTAATTGGTAGAACGATAGCAAAATATCCTTTAGGGTGAGATTACAGCTCTGCATTGACTGCATTGGACGCAGCAGCTGCAAGTAGTAGTTTGCAGACGCAAATAACAAAATTGGAATTCCAGAAAATGTTTATCATACTTTTCGTCTGCAAATTTTCCGAAGGTTGGAAGGTTCAACAAACTTGCAGATTGTAGAACGTATAATATTTGTTAAAAACTAACGTGTATATTGTGGATTTAATGGATGGTGGTTATTTATAATTTGTATCCGTTTTTATATATAAAAAAAACAAGGAAACGTTGAGATTAAGGATTAATTAATTAAATATTGCCATGAATTTGGGAACATTTCACATATTTGGCAGTCGATCTCGATAAACCAGAGAAGGTTGGAAGAGTAAAAAGTTTGAACTGCGGTAAAAATGGCGGGTTTGAAAATAGTTTTTGGAATGTCACAGTTATTTTGCGTCTACAAGTCCGCCATATTTGCAGATCTGCAAAATTGCAAGTTCTGATGTGCGAATACACTTAGTGCGCACTACATCTACCAATGGAAATCGCAATACTCACGATTAAGTCTGCGTTGTTAACAGAAGATCGCCCAGCCAGTACGATATTGTGGTTATTATCTCAACATTAATTGTAGTAATTAATCAAATTCCTGTTTAGCAGGCTATATGGAATATCCCACGAATATTAAACTTTAAGTAAAAATTTACCTTTTCCCTTTGGACCTTATAATTTCCCAAGAATCGGGAACTTTCCCACGAGTTGGCAACACTGGGCCAGCGACATAAAATCAGTAAGCTTGCAAAGTCGAGAGAGTGAGGTGCGCCTATTTGTTTTCGGTCGCTCTGATCTAATTGTTTCGCTGGCCATTTTTAGTGTCAAGGCTTTTAGCATTTATTTATCACGTGTTTTATTATTTAGGCTGCTTAAACGTTTTATTTAAGGATAACGTCAAACGTCAACACATCTGTAGAATTGTCTATGTATGTATGTATTTTTTATTCGAAGTCTAATATAAAACGGTCGTTTTGGGGTTACCTGAGCGGCATTACCCATAGCCAGGGGTAATAACGCTCAACTCTGTTTTTTTTTGCAAGTTTTTCTGCTGCTTGTCAGTGAAATATAATAAGGTTTTGTGTTAAAATGTTGATTACTTAAGAGTTGAGCTATTGTTATTTGTTTTTACTTTTAATATAAATTAAAGATTTTTAAAAATACCGCGTTTTTTCCTTAACTGAGCGGCATTCCCCCTGCTTTCCCTACATTACTTAGGTACCTAATATCTGATATATTAGAAAAATATCAATTTATTTCATTCCTAATTTTGGGAGAATTGTATAGTGAAAGAACAATAATGTTAAAAAATATAGTTAGCGATATTTTTTGGTATACAATTCTCCTAAAATTACTTATGAAATTCCTTGATATTTACTTAATATGTAAATTATTACCATAGACAATTTACCTTTAGATACCTACCTACAGCTTGTCTCCTGCGCAAACAAAAATTACGTTTTATTCGTGAAAAAATACGTCAGAGCGCACGGCTCGCCGGTCAAATGCCTTCCCTCCCAAACTTCTTGTTATCGGCCTGTCGTTTTTTAGCGACATGCTCAAGATACTCTCCAGAACCGGCTCGGCCGCCATTTTTGTTGTTGGGTTTAAAGGTTTCTCTGTGGATTCTTTGTAGTTTTTTTAGCTATCGTGGATTGTGCAGGGTGTTTAATATTTACGGATTTCTAGTTTTTGTGTAGTTTAGTGAATTGTGTTTGTGCTTTTAGTGACTTGGATTGGAATATAAACAATGACTAGTAACAGCAGTTGTATAATTTTATTATGCCCAAATAGGGGTAAAAGACCTGGTATTTCGTATTTTCGGTAAGTATGGAGTAGTGATGTATATTGATAATATGTAACTTTATTTTATTATGATCAATTTAAACACATCAAACTAGGCCTAGGCTACATAAACAAGGTATGAAAATAAATAGAAACCTACACCAAGACAGATTATCCCCATGCATATTTTGGTATAGTTTATATGCAGCCCTGCAAACTATTTTGGTACGCCTATTTTTCGGGCAATATATTGCTTCAAAAAGTTTAAAAGACACTTTTCTCTATACTTATATTATATAAAAAAAAACTAAATACCTAGGTATGTTTGTATTAATCCAAGGGTGAAAGTATTCGACTGGTCAAGTTTTCGGGCAAACACTTTTTCAAATTCTTAAACAAAACAAGTTTTTGCCAAATTGTAAAAATCAATACAAGTTATATACCAACTAATATTTAACTTCAGGTTAGGTACGCGATAACACCGTAGATTGGTTATTTTGTTGGTTTTGTTTGCTTTTATATTCGATTTTATAAGACTAGTTTAATTCACCTGTTCTTGTTCTCTTCTTTTTCGAAGAAAAACACAACGACGAATCATTTTTAAACAAAACCTTAAAAACAATTTTCTATCCTTCAAATCTGATAGGTTTGCTACTACTAAAAATGCCAGAAATCACTACCTTTTTTACCAACTTGATCAAAAATTGAGAAGGAATTCCAATTTTTTGGCAAGACTTTAAATTTTAAAGCCCGGACCTGTCTATTTTCCCATTCGTCAAACGATAATGTTGCAGTGCGCATGTCTAATAGTGTCTAGCTTTGTTTACATGCGCGAGGCCATAAATCTGCCACTTTCGTGATTATCGTTTGCTTATCTACACGTAAATTGTCTATGATTATTACCTATAGAATATGCAGTGGATATTGAGATTACTTAAAGTTTGTGTAAAAGCTAAAAGACTATAACGGTGGCCTGAACATTCTTATGTGATAAATAATATACCCGTTGTTGGGTTGCATAAAGCTTTGAAACTATAAATAACCAATCAAACAATTTTTATTGTGACATGAATGACAGTGGCCGAAATAATATCTCTCGACAATAAAAGTTGCCTGGTTGCAAACATTTTTTTTACGAAACGTTTCGAAATCGTTTTTCTCTACCTTGTCAATTATTATTGACCTTTGTTAATAATGAAAACAATTTATTTAAAAGCAGGTAACTCTGTGGCGGCTCTTACAGTAGGGCCACAGTGCCATGGCCCTACCTACCCTACCTGTACACCAGCTATTTATTCACACTCATAATTATTACTTAGTCTCTCTACGCTTCATTCTTTTTGTAAATATGAATGTGAATAATTTAAAATTTACGATATCTGATAACGTCTAACTTTGCAAAAACTCCCTGAGACTGGGAAAATTCCCCGGAGATGGCCAGATAACACCTTGCTTACGAGAGAGATAATAAATATATCGCTTCTCTTACTGGCGCATATGCCTTCGTGGCGGGCCGGATCCTTACATCAAGCCGCGATTGGTGTATTTACACGTGCTTTAGTTATCGAGAATGAAGAGTCGCAATCGAATTGGTGATTGGGCTTTGATTTGCTTCCACTACCAGATACCAGATGGCGGCTGTTTTTAATACGTTTTTCCCTGTCCAAAAATGAAGTTTAAATTTTTTTTAACAACTTTTCGTTTTGACTATTTTTATTCTGTGACTTTTGTAGGTTAGGTTTAGTAGAAGGTCAGTTTGTCAGTGGGTTATATTCCGAGTTTAATTTATTCAGTATTAAAATGAATAAAATAGGTTTTTTAAAAAATTCGCGATTTTCCTCTCTCTCATTAGAAAAGAAAATACAAGTTGGAATTGGGTCGTCCATTGCCAGAGTTACTTATAACAAAAACTCAGTGGACAAAAATCGCGTGTTCGGAAATTTTTAATGACAGTATTTATTCAAAAAACAGTTGGTTGTGCGGATGCGAGGAGACAAATAAAATGTTCTGCTCTGTGTTGTCGCCAGAAAAACATTTTATAAACACTATTGATAACTTCAATAATAAAGTAATTGAAACATTTTTAAATAAAAAACAAAGACGTATGGAGTTTTCTTATAAGAAAATTTAAGTGGTAAGTGAACATTTTTTTTTGTTATTTCTTTAGAACACTGTTTATTTTATGCTGTGATTTAAGACATTTTTATAAGATGCAACATTAAATTAATCGGTAAGTTTTTTTTGAGTTTTTTTTTATATTCTCATTTAATATTTTTATTTTAATATTATTTATATACCCGTTTCAACTATCACGAGCCGCCACTGGGTAACTGGTTTTCTGAATCGGCACTAATAACATGGAAGATGATTTCTTGTAGCTAGGCAACCAACCAAATATTATTTACCAGCACATGTAACTTGATTGGAAAAAGTTACAGAAGCAATGGTTTAAAACATATCCAAATGTTTTTATAATAATTATTAATACTGTAAAAATATATATCTTGTAGATTTGTTAGTAGTGGAAAAAAAATTATATTAACCACGTTTTAGGCAGCTTATAGCCCTCGCGTCTTAAATCTCTCATCGTTCTGCTCATTATTTTAACTCGATGCTCGGGCAATAATAGTTGCTGTCTATACCTTGGTTAATAATATACTATTAAAGCTATAAGCATCACATTAAAAAAAAGGATATTATGAAAAACTTGAAAAATAAATTATACTTTTATTTATATACCTAGCAGATAATACAAAAACTCCTTATTTGTTTTTAAATACTTGACCGTTTAACGCAGTGAAAACCAACCTTCAATTTACAAAGTATGAACATTTACTATGCCATTAAATCAACAACGCTTTAAGGTCGGTTTTTGTCGCATTGTAAACATTCTGTCTGCAGTTAAGGTGTAAATTAACGGGAAAAAGGGGTATAAAATGTTATATTAGAAATATTTTTTGACCGACTTTCCTAATGGATTTCGATTAATTCTACCCCTAAGGTGTTTATTAATGCAAAGTCCATGGAAAGGTTCTGTGAGCGTTATTAACGATCTGTAATAAAATAGAGTTAACTGTTTCCTAAAACAAAGCGTTTCGACAGAAGACAACGACATTTGACATTAACAGCTGATTTGGTTTCGTCGATAAAGTTCCCATATCACGAGCGTCTTGCCGCATATGTCCTCTTGGCATTCGTTATTCGTTAAAAAGGTATATCGGCAATTGGTTTGTTCGTTGATAGCAGAGCATTTTTTTTTAATCCAATTAATTTCATAATATTTCATAAAATGTTAATTAAATTTTTTAAAAATGATCTGGGTAACAACGAACAAACCGATTGCCCATAAAGGCCAGTGCACACTACCGGTTACGATCCGATCCCGATTCACGATTACGGTTACTATTGCACGTTCGTGAACTTACACTACAGCGACAATCGTAAAGGCCTATTACAGTCAGCAATACTTCCTGCAAGTTGCAATTCTCTTGCTTGTAAGCTTGCGCATTTACTATCCAGCTGATCAGATTTGGCAGATATGATCAGCTGGCTCATAACTGCGCATGCTTACAAGCAAGAGAATTGCGACTTGCACGTAAATATTGCCGACTGTAATACGGCCTTAAATACAGTCGGCAATACTATTTGCAAGTTGCAATTGTCTTGCTTATAAGCATGCGCAGTAGAGAACCAGCTGATCGGATTTGGCAATTCTCTTGCTATTGCGAAAAATCGGTCGTGATCGATTTTTGTTGCAAGTGCGTTTGCAATTCTGGTGGATTAGTATGCATTTTCATTGTGACCAACAAAAATGAAAGTTCCTAGGGAGGACGCGCTCAAGCTGAGTTTGACTTTTGTCAGAGTTTGGGTTGTTTCTCTTTTGTTGTGAGTTCGCTGTTTCTTTGCGCTTATTCGGTTTGTTTTGTTTTATTGTTATTCGGTTGTTTTCGCATTGACAGATTAACAACAGAGGCATTTATTTTTATAATGTTGGCGATCCTTTTCAATGAAAATAGAATTGCCAGCTGTAAAACATCCTGCAAGACAAATTTCAGGCAATGTCTTGCGCCTGCAATGTATTGCAGCAATTGAGTTGCAAATAGTATTGCCGACTGTAAAAAGGCCTTTACGGTTCGTTTCACGATTGCACTAAATATAACCTATAAAATTAGCGGTTTGACTTTGACAGCTGTGAAGCAACAGTAAACACGGAATTGGCGGAAATGTGGCCGAACAGGCAGTGGTATTTAAATCAAGGTTTACGTCGTCGTAAAATTTGTTTCGTTTTTGGAGCACTTATCATCACTGAAGAAGATGAGCGAACGCAGCGAAAAAGAACGGTGTGGGCCACGAAATATTTACAACGTCGAGATGAACGAAGAATGCATAGAAATCTTCTTGGAGGACCGATAATTATTATTATACGCGCAACTCCACAACTGCACACGATTTTGTGACTGAAAACTGAAATGTTATGATTCGAACCACAGAAAAATAAAGTGTTTAATTCGAACATGAAGATGAGGAGCAGCAACAGATGATCGCGTAATCACGTGATTGCTCGCGGCATTGCTATTGGCTACGGTTGCCTACGATCCGATTAAAAATAGAACTCAACCTAAACGTCCAAACCGAATCGTAATCGTGGACTGGTTCGCTCTGATTGGTCGATGTGGACACAGAATCACAATCGTGAACCGTAATCGGATCGTAACCGGTAGTGTGCACTGGCCATAAGGAAGGCAGCCAAATGCCAAGAGGACATATGCGGCGAGACGCTCGTCCCATATTAGTAGAGTAAGCTCACGTGTCAAGTTGCTTCATATTATTTTATTCCGATTTTGTGTTTTTTTTTTAAGTGTTTCTGTGTCTGTTTTTGTGTAGTGTGTGTTTTAAACATTTTTGGATTTTATATATTTTAACACGTTAACTGCCATGTGTACCATTTTTGGACACACATGATTTTAAATATGCGCCGTGTGTACCTCTATTGGACACAAATTTTATTACCTTCTCGGCCATGTGTGCCTGTCGAGGCCACGACTAGCATTGGTTTTAATGCATGTATCTTTCAGTCTGGCGTAGGACTTCATAATATTAAAATGGCCTGCGATTCCGGACTTTTTTCTTTTTATATACACGGTGTAAAAAATACATGTTTTATTTATATTACATTATATTTCAATTATTACAACTAGAACACGAACAAAAGAATTATTCCATATAAACAAAGATAACATGTTTTATCGAGCGTTTTACACTACTTGTTTTTTTTACATGAATGTTTTTGAAAGAAACAGTCCAAACACATAAATGGAGTTTCATCACATCCTTTACAGACGTAGGTTACCCTTCTTGCGTTTTTAACAGCATAATTGCGACCGTGCTCTTCGGATTGTTTTTGATAGCAACTCTTACATCTACCCCTTTTGACTGCACCATCTACAGTGTTTTGTGTTAGTGCATGTTCATGTTGTGCATATTCCTGTGGGATTTGTGGGTTGCTGCTCTCAAGAAGCTGCATGCACACATTTTCTTTGAAATGAGTTATTGATAATGTCTTATTGTTAATTTTATTGAATAACAATAATGCATTGACTATTGACGTCCCTGTTATAAGTTCGAATGCGACCTTCCGGTACCATTTGGCACTCTTTCTCAGTGAATTTGAATATGCTGCCATTTGGTCGGACATATCTACAAATGCTTTGGCATTATTGTAATCTATAATGGCTGAAGGCTTAATTCTGGCTCCCTCTCTATGTGGGACTCTTTTCATTTCATCGGTGTGCTTTGTCGACAAGGCATCTCTTTTGTCATGCCACTTCATAACAACGACATTGTTTTGGTTTTGTTTTGCGCAGATTTCTCCTTTTTTAAGTTTTGCCCCAATCACAGATTTGGGAAGGTTTTTCCGGTTCTTTCGTAAAGTGCCAACTAGATGGGTCGATCTGGCCTGAAGTGTTTCTGCAAGACCCACCGATGTATACCAGTTGTCGGTAAAAAGGGTTCTGCCACTATCAAGTAACGGATTCAACATTTCCAACACTACTTTTTGAGCAACAGGTGGTCCGCCATCTACTCTTTCTTTACCGCAATAGATTTTTGCAGTATATGTATAGCCACCATTTAGACAAATTTTAAAAAGCTTGATGCCAAATTTGTGACGCTTTCCTTTCAAATATTGACGGAAGGATAGTCTGCCTCTAAACGGAATCATACTTTCGTCAATACAGAGAGACTCCTGTGGAACTATGCAATGGTGAAAATTTTCATTTAGCAAATCTACGAGACTTTGAACTTTATGGAGTCGGTCACCAGGGGGGCATTCCTTATTATTAGCTAAATGAAACATTCGCAGAAGTAACTCAAAGCGGTTTCTGGGGATATATTTAGATACCTCGTTCTTGTATAAAGGTATCCGACGCCAGTAGTCCTTCAGTGATGGCTTTGAATCTAGCCCCATCCAAAGCAAAATGGCAATGAACACACGCATTTCAGTTTTGTTTGTATCTACCCAGGCATTCAGGCGCGCTTCTTTAGTAAGAGTTCCATTTGTTATTTCGATAATAATTTGGTGCTCCGTATACCTGTTAGTCTCTAGCACAATCATATCGAGAACACGTTCGGAGACGAATAACTCAAAAAAATCAAGTTCCTTCTTACCACTCATTTCTTGTTGTACAGTCGCCGGTATGCCCATATTTACGGGAAGGTCAAAATCCGCAAAATTTCCGTGAACTGGTCCCCAATCGCTGTTTTCGTCTAACTGAATCGGGATGGGCGGATCGGCATTATTATCTTCACTCGCAGAACTATTGACTTCAGCCTGAACCGTAAATTGAGCTGCAGTAACACCACTGGTTCCAGGTTTTTCTTTGTCAGTAACATAACCTAAAAAATACATATATATTCACTACTATTTTTCATAAAAGTAACAATAACAACATACCACCTTTTCGAACATGTCTCCGTTTTTTTGTTTGCGGCTCATAATCGGATTCACTCGCAGTTGACTCATTTGCGATTGAATAAGAAGGATCCATATCGGAGTTAGAAAAATCTGACCAATCGTCACTCATATTTCTAAAAAGGTCCATTTCTTCGGCTGCTTTGTTAGCCTCTAGTTCCATTTCAGACAACACCATTCCTTTTTTACGTGACATTATTACTTATAAACGCAACACTGGCGAACTAAACGCGCCTCCAGCTCGCTCGAATCAAGAGAAACAACTGGAAACGTCGACACAAACAGGTCGGGACGATTACAAGAATTTGACCTTGTGTCCAATTAGGGTACACGTGGCCCACGAACATAATTTAACAAAAATATTTTAATTAGGCGCCACGTGTACCATGTAGGGACACAGCACTTTTTTTACAAAAAAAGCGGAAAAAATAATATATCTGCAGTTATCATCGAACTATGTCTCAAAATAACCTATTTTTTTAAATAAAAGTGTCATGGCCCATAGGACCCGGTACAAATTTCTGTCATATTTCGCTTGGCAGTTAACGTGTTAAGGACATATTTTCTTGGTGTTTATTATTTAAGTTTAATAGTGAGTACAAACACCATTTTGGTTAACTCATCTATTATGAAATCAAAAAAGTGCCTAGTTAAACTATTTACTTGTCGCTATATACAGGGTGTCTCATAACTAATGAGCAGCAACGGGAGATAGTTGACTTGAAAATATGTCATTTATGCTTAATAGTGCACGGTTAATTTTCAATAAATATGTTTCGTTATGAAAGGTGTTTATTTAAATGTTTCTTGTTATCTAGCATTTAAACGCAATTATCTTAAAAACTAATTGAAATATCGTTTGAGATAAATGAAGTACAATTTTTTTACGTATAAAAGATGCCTCTTCCATAATTAGAGGTAAGTGGTTAGAAATGTAAGAGACAAAAAATATATGCGAGAATTTATCAAACCCAAATTGTGTAGCTAGCGTTCGGGTTTGTTGCCAATTTTATAAAGTAAATATTTACTTGGATCACCCTGTGTATCTCTTTAACCAAATCCACTATCTCCTGTTGCTGTATAGCCCCTTAGTTACGGGACACCCTATATATTTCCATATATAAAATTCTCACAAAAGTAACAATGCAAAAAGGGTTTCCAATATTATGGTGTTTTAATTAGATGTGCACCACAAAGCTTACACCTTACCACCGCAAAAATGTATTTTCCTACGACCACCTACAAAAATTACAATAATAGCACGGTTAACTTGGCTAGAAAGTGTTGAATATCACACGCGTGTTGAAAAAAATATTTCAACACGAGTGTGGAAATACAAAGCACACTATATTTATTTTAATTTAAACAGGTGTCAATTTGACAACAAAACTATTTATTAAAAATAACAAACTAACGGGACACGTGGAGTGAATTGGGGTGCTGGGTGGGGTAAAGTACACTAGGGCATTACTGCAAATAAAAAGAAAATCCTTTTTCGTTATTTTTGGGAACCTAAAGAGTATTATTTATGATAAAAATAATATTATCAAAAACAAAAAGGGAAAATATGTCAGGCAACCCACCAACTGTCATGTTTACATGTCAACTGAGTTGAACCACAGAAAAAAAAGGGGTAGGTATAGAGCAGAAATAGAATACCCTAGGAAATACCGATTTTTAATTTTGCCATTATCTCGGATAAAAATATCCATACAATGTTTAAGGATATGGAACAAGTGAATGTGCTTTATGTAGGTAAATTTATTTTAGCTATATTTAAAACAAATCGAAAAAGATTTAACTTTTATAATCAACAAGCTATCGATATTTAACTCCATCTCTATCTTTCTATAATGTTGAGGTTATGTTGTAGTTTTGTGTTATGTTGTTTTCGTAAGGTACCTTATTATTGTTTATTAAAAGAATGCAAGCAACTAAAAGATTAGAAACGAAATTTATTCACTGTACAGGGTTTTTCCGTATATTTTGGAGCACCCCTGGAGCTTTTATTTGAAGACCTAGAAAAAACTTTAAATTACCAAAGTTGCATGATTTATCCTGAACTGCCAGAATTTGTTATCGGACAAAACAAATGAACATCGTAAATTTGTTTAATAATGCCAGTGTCGATTTTTTTAAATGGAACACCCTGTATATTAATTTTTTTTTAACTCCTCACTCTTTTCTGATTCCAAATATGTATATATGTTATATGTTTGTTTCATAAATTATTATCATTATTTATATTAATTATTGTTACTGAATAAGCATTATGTTCTAGCATGTTTTCCTCACACCAATATAGATTTTCTAATCCGCAATATTTTGAAATGAAATTTTGCCTAAACGACTAAAGTAAACATATAACATATATACATATTTGGAATCAGAAAAGAGTGAGGAGTTAAAAAAAAATTAATATACAGGGTGTTCCATTTAAAAAAATCGACATTGGCATTATTAAACAAATTTACGATGTTCATTTGTTTTGTCCGATAACAAATTCTGGCAGTTCAGGAGAAATCATGCAACTTTGGTAATTTAAAGTTTTTTCTAGGTCTTCAAATAAAAGCTCCAGGGGTGCTCCAAAATATACGGAAAACCCCTGTACATAGATGGTGATAGTAGGTATGATGTGCGTAAGCAAATAGGAGAAAAAGTTATGGTATCTTTTTATTTAAATCTAGGTAAGTTAAAATGTGTAAGTGGGCATTGTTTTTTTTAAATTTGATTATCACAATGGTGATACCTACAAACTATTAAAAACAAATCAAACTCTTTTTGATTATATTGTATGGTCGTAGGAAAAATTGTGTACATTACTCGTGTGAAAGTGATTTTCTCACACTCGAAGAATTTCCGCACTCGGCTAGCGCCTCGTGCTAAATACCTCCTCGTTTGAATAATACCACTTTCAACACTTGTTATGTAATATACTATACTATTTTCCTTGTATAATAACCACATAAATACCTATTTTGCTTTTTTAAATAAATACTATGAGAAACAAATGTTGTTTTCTTCTTTTCCTTTAGTTTTATAATGTTTTCGCATTCTTATTTTGGTAGGTACCCGGGTATGTCAATATTTTATTTTATAAATAATAAAATTAGTATCTACGCTATATCTTTACAAAATATTAAGACTCCCGTACAAAATTTAACAGACAGCGAAGGCGAAGGTAAAAGAACTTAGTCCGGTTCTGTTTCTGTAGCCAACCGCTTAACGTAAAATATATCAGACTTCAATGCGGCGAGTTTATGGATTAATTTGACTTAAGATGTATTTTTTAATAACAATGGTGAATCCAATGATCTGCTACCTATAGATGCCACACGCCATTCATATACACTATTTAAATATGCAGTAACTGCAGGATTATTATATTCCGCATTCTTGCACACTTTACACCTGCGACCCATCTTAATTAGTCTTCAAAAAAATATCACAAAACACTAAACACACAGCAATTACACAAAACCGATACAAATTTCAAACAACTTTCTAAGAACGACCAAACTAAACCCTTTATTTCTCTGTGGACCAAACGGCAATGAAATCATGAACAAAGCCAATGATATAAATGGCATTTTTATTGAAGAGAAAGGCATAATGAAAGAAATTTAATTTAAAATTATAAGTATGGGTACTTATTAAAGGTTTTATTGGGTAGTACGTATGGTATCTGCTGTTTTGTTTGATAATGAATTTATAACAATCGAATTGCGCGAACATAACCGCGGGTACCCTGTAAAAGATAAACCAATAAGAAAGTTGAATGCTAAGGATAAACGCAATGCAGTTTAATAACGATTAAATTCCCCTGGCTTAAGAAATTATGTATTTAAGTAATCTCATGTTCATCAAAATATGGTATCCAATAATTCAGCCCAATAATATTTGATTGATTTAGCCGATACTAGGTGGGAATCCACAGTGGCGCAACCAGAAATTTAGTTCGGGGGGGCTTCAACTTTTTGCGCCGCAGGCGAAAATTTTTTTGGGTGCCACGCCCTTTTTGGGGTAAAATACGTATGATTGACGAGAGCGACAGCCCCCTAAAACTTCTGGCCCTAACTAAATATTTTATGAAAAAAAAAAAGAGATTTCATTTTAATTAGTAAAAATGTATATAAAATAAGTAACACATATATTAATCATACTTATACTAAAACAAAACAAAAACCTTATACAATAAGTTGTAAGTAATCACTAATAATACTAATATTAAAGTAAAATTCTTCGTTTTGTTTTTGCCTTTTCGTCCAGAATTTCTGCCACGGTAATATCAATATCGTGGTTCGCATAAAGAACTGCCAAACCATTTAATCTGTCCTCTTCCGTGGTGCTACGCTGATATGTCTTTAAATATTTTAAATTTGAAAAGGACCTTTCAGATGTGGCGGTTGTAATAGGCAAAGTTAAAAAAAGTTGTAAAAGCCTTTTTATATTAGGAAATATATTGGCATCACATTCGGAATACACTTTGTCGAAATCTTCCTTCAGTTTTTGTTTTTGCATTTTTTATACCGCAGCTCAAGTTCAGCTTTTAACATCGTTTTAATGGAAAACTCTTCAAGGAACTCATTCTTGTAGAAGCTGTGAAGTTTCAAAAAACATTTAAATTGACTATCAAAATCTTGATTATCATATGGAAAGAGGCATTCAAAATTTTAAATGGTTTCTCGATGTGTTAAAAACCGATCCTCGAGATTTGCCATGAGGCCATCTAAAAACGGAATAAAAATTGTTATTTTAAAATACTCAGCAGCGGAATCGGTTTTTATAACCAATCTTTGTGTTTGTCTTGGCGGTAGTCTAGGTACTCTGATTTCAATATCGTATTCCGAAAGTAGATCTTAAGCTTCCTTAAAAATATTTTGAAAATTACCGTCTGCCAGGCCTCTTATTTCTTTAACTTGATCTGTTACGTCATTAGCTAACTGTAATGCTTAAAAAGGGTTTAAATCGACTGTTTGTAGAATCTTGCGGCATATATTCTTTCTGTACACATTATTGCGAATTTGGGACTTATATAATGCTGGCCAGTAATCCAGATGCCTCGGTGGAAGTATTTCGGTCGGTCCATTCAGTCAGACGTAGTATAATTTCACTATTGATAACATGATTAATGTAAATTATGTGGCTAATAAAATATTAGTAAAGGGCGTGACATGAAAAATTGGTTTGCAATTAAACGAATAGGCTAAGTTTCTAAGCTCGGGGGGGGGGGGGGGGGGGGGCTGCTGCCCGGCAGCCCATCCCCCCCCCTCCCCCCCTGGTTGCGCCACTGGGAATCCATAATTATAGTATTATAGAATATAGTAAAACAAAGTTGAACTTGTAAATTTACACTATATTAACAAGAAAATTACATGTTTCGCTAACACTGTAGCTTCGTCAGATGACAATGATTTAAAAAATGTTGAAGAAGATGTAAATAAAACAGTGGAAAGGTTATAATAGCCGGAAAATCCAACAGAGGGTTTTATAATTTAAATTAGGACAATATGGGTAATTTGCAAAATTTCAATCATCATCATCATTATCATCAGAATCAAAAGATTTTGTAAATTACCCATATTGTAGGTACCTTATTTAATTTTTAAACCCTCTGTTTGATTTTCCCGCTATTGTAACCCTTCCACTGTTTTATTAACATGTTCAAAACTTTAATTTTGTTGCACTCTTTTTATTTTTTATTTTCACCTTTTATTAAGTCATGACGAAGCTACAGTGTTAGCGAAACATGTCATTTTCTTGTTAATATAGTGAAAATTTACAAGTTCAACTTTGTTTTACTCTATCCCTTAATACCGTGCGAGCAAAAATTATTTGCATCAAAGATGGCCTTGCATCTGAGGACGTAATGCTTAGCCGTAGAGCTTAATACCTGTTGAGTGTCAGTAACTACCTGAATTAACAATCAATCAGTTATTCCGTCATCTTTGACATTTGTTACAAGTAATTTGATTCATCGACAATTTTTCCAATTTCTTGAAAAATTCACACAATAGGCCTTGCGGAATAGCATAAAACATTCGTGGTTGAAGCGTATTTTCAAATCGGGGTTAGAGTAAATGGTGAGTGGCAATACAATCCGGGTTTGTGCAAGGACGATTTTCACGAACATTTCCCTAACGTTGCTTTTATTGCTGGGGATTTTTATCATTGCCTGAAAAGAACCGTGGCTGTGTTTAGGGAAACAGGTTCTATACAATACAAAAAAGGAACAGGAAGACCATGTGTAAGAACAGAAGAACTTATTGCAAACGTTCGTGAAATAATGTAAAATACGGCAACAAATTGTATAAGACGCCTGTCCCAAGAAGTGGGAAGACCTTATGGAACATGCAGGACTATTCTTTAGAAGCAGCTAAATTTATTTCCTTATAAAGTGCAAGTATTCCAAGAAATACATGCCGCAGATTTTGAAAGATGCAGGAATTACTCTCAATGGTTTACCCAAAATTTATTGGAAATAAATGATTTATTAGACCTGACTTTTTTTCGGATGAAGCCTGGTTCCACCTCTCCGGTTATGTGAATTTTCAGAATACACGCATGTGGAGTACTAAAAATCCCCATTTTTTTGTAGAGTCAACATTGCACCCTTAAAAAAATGGCGTCTGGTTAGCTGTTTCCCGAAGAATTGTTGGTCCTATTTTTTTCCATGACACAGTTACAGCACAGCGGTATAGAGACAATATTTTGAATCCATTTGTGGAGCAATTAGACGACGAACTACGTTTTGGATATTTTCAACAGGACGGTGCAACCGCCCGTACAGCCGCCGTAACTATTAACTACTTACGCAATTTTTTCGATGAAAGATTGATCAGTTTTCGATCAGACATTGAATTCCCACCTAGATCACCTTGTTTAATGGTTATGGATTACTTCGTTTTTCCTCATTTAAAGAACACTATTTTTAAAACACCAGTTGTTGAGAACAATTACAAGAAAGGATTATCCAAGAATGTGGTAATATTTCACGAGAGATGCTGGTCAACACTTTCGAAAATATAAAGAGACGTGTGAATTTATGCTTGGAACATGGCGGTGGCCAATTTCAGCAATTTATGTAATTATTTTTCTATTTCTTTCTGTATATTCTTACTATGTTAATTTTGTAAACAACAAAAATAAATTTGTATTTGTCTACTTATTTTATTACTCATTAGTTTGGCATATCATGTCATAATACGAATTTGACAAAATTTTAACCTAGATTTGTTTAGATATATCGTCCCCATATCATTGTGATCTAAACCAAGCCCTACGTTTTTTGGTCCAAGCCCTATTTGATGCAAATAATTTTTGCTCGCACGGTACCAATAATATTTTATAACTCTCAGATATCGACGTTTTAGTTGACAAAAAAGTATGTCTTTCATTTCCATCAGTCTATCGTACAGATTGTCTGCTTGTCTGTTGGCTTCACATCCTAAATATTACTTGACTGGGAAAGATTAAATTGTGTATGATAGTGAATAATTGACTATGGTTAATAACCAAGTATAGTTTGGGTTTGCTACATAGGGAATTGGTGGATGATTAGATTAGGCCCCATAAAAAATTATTCCATTTGTTTCTAGTCACGCAGCTTTAAGAAAGCTGTACCATTTAAAAGTTCTCCTTGCTCCTATCTCTATTCATATTTTATATATATTTTAATATTATTGGTCGTTACTTGGTGGAAATCCATAATAATATTGTTTTATTACTGTAAGTAAAACACTTTTTTACGTAAATTCCACTTTTTATTGACAATACGACATGTTTCACTGCACTGCAGCTTCGTCAACAGTAACTTCAAACAATATTATATATATTTCTTTTAACAACTTTCTCCCATTAATGTGTTCATTTACTTTACCTATATTTAGTCAATTATTTATTCCTATCAATTCCAATGGTTTGATGCATAGCACTGCTAGATCTCGCCGTAATTAAAACATAATTACTTTTGTAAATTGGTTTATATTTAATAAAAGCTTTATTTATTTACTTTTGGTTCTATTGCCTAGTTCAATTAATCTAGGCATCCTAAAACGTTAATGGATGATATCATAATGAACAATTTTTTTTCAAGAATATGGAACTTGCCTGAAAATTCAATTTGAAAAATAATGCTCTTAAGCGTGAGCTAACACCATTAAAAGACCCACAGTTCACAAAGAAATATTTTTTTGATCCTCTGGAATAAATAGAAGCAATTAAAGTTTGCTTGTGACGTTACAGCGTACTACAATAATACATGACGAACTTTAATTATTTATAAAAAATAAAGGAGTGATATTTAAGACGCAATATTTTGTATATATTGTTTGTTGGTGTGGCTGAACATATTTTTGCAATAAAAAATGTATGCAAGTTCGCTATTACAATAGGTACTTTCCTTCTGGTTAAGATAAAAAAAAATGTTCAACAAGCAGAAGCAAAACCAATTTAAAATACGTGTACCGGATGGGCAAATAAGACCGTTAACCTTAAAGCTTTTGGAAAAAATATTGTTAGTAAATACTGCCACGAGAAATCACTGAAAATTATTTTCAAGTTTGTGAAATGACCGCTAGTAAAAAGCTCAAAATTTTTGCAAATCTTGCCTCGCTAATATCTCGCAAGACGTTTTGTCTTACAAAAAAAAATCTGAAAATCTGAGTATAAACGCGTTTTGCTAATGTTGGTTACAGGCTTGCCAGATTTAGTAATTTATTGCTGTTTTGGCGATTTTAACCAATGGACGCAAATTATTTAGAATACTGATTGTGGATCCTTCTTACGGGAAGCTCCATGTTAGGTATACCTACTGGTTTTAGTATTTCCACGTGGTTCTTATTGTCATCCTCTTTTGTCGTTTAAAAATAAGGAAAATAGCAGATTAGCTCTAAAAGGTTGAATTTAGTGTTTTTAGAGTTAGAGCAATTGTTACCTCCAGAGCATTTTTTTTATCATTCGTCAAAACATCGGGCAACATTGTAAGAAATAGTTTTTGAATTGTGGTAAAAATATTATAAATAATATCTCAGATATTAATTATTTTTCGAAAAACATTTTATATCACGCAAATGTTATTTTCAAAAAACACTATTATTAGAAGTATGTAGGTAACAGTTAACATTTAGTTCTATTATTATAAAAATACTGAAATCAATAAGTGTCTCCTGAATATTATGGACCCCGTAAATGCATTCTTCTGAAACTATTTTATCCTATTATAGTAGTTGAAAACACGTATTTCGAATCCATGATCACAATAATAATAATAATAATAATAATAATAATAATAATAATAATAATAATAATAATAATAATAATAATAATAATAATAATAATAATAATAATAATAATAATAATAATAATAATAATAATAATAATAATAATAATAATAATAATAATAATAATAATAATAATAATAATAATAATAATAATAATAATAATAATAATAATAATAATAATAATAATAATAATAATAATAATAATAATAATAATAATAATAATAATAATAATAATAATATTAGTAATATTAATTATAATAATAACAATAATAATAAGAAAATACATCATAAAAGATGGCTTTGTGAAGGAGGACATGTGCAGAAAATGTCATCTACTCCCTAAAACGATAGACCATGTAATACCTGGATGTAAAATCTTAGCAGGCATTGAATACACCAATACACCGTCGCAAAAATAATTCATCAAGCAATATCACTAAAGTATAAATTGCATAATGACAATCAACCTTACTATACCTACACTCCCTCGTCAATTACAGAAAATAAAAACTACAAACTATACTGGGACCTGGCGATTCACACGGAAAAAACAGTTATACACAACAGATCAGATATAACTTTCCAGGATAAAACAAAAAAATTACCTACCTAATAGACATCGCAGTACCGGCTGACAATAACGTTGGTAAAAAATATTCCGAAAAGAAGCAGAAATACCTAGAACTAGCAATAGAAATGGAAAGAATATGGAAACAACAACAAATACATATTCTCCTGTTTATTATCTCAGCAAGAGGGATCACACCGAACTCATTCATAAAACATCTTGATCAACTGGATCTCAAAGAATCCATACACGCGCAAGCTCAAAAAGCCACTATACTTCACACTTGCAATATTACAAGATCTTTCCTAAACCATAAGTGACCTTCTGATGGACTTGGCATGCGCCCGTCTATTGGAAGTATATACCAGATTAAGAGTCTGTCAAAATGTTAGATAATAGTAATAATAATAATAATAATAATAATTGTAATAATATTAATATAAATTTAAAAAATGTTTTTTATTTCAAATCATAAGTACAAAAAATCATAAGAAAACTAACCAAAGCATTTATTAGATTTTTCTACCCGTACACTGGGAAAACCCATATATAAATATGTCTAGACAGGCCTATTTTCTGATAAATGTTGATACCATTATACAATCTATAGGTACTACCTGTATCATGAAGATCAGACCTCGGCAAAAATGTTGACCCTCGGATTTGTGACGAGCAGGTCAAAATCTATAAGATTGAGCTATTTTTATTACCGATCTTTTTTTGTTGTTGACTAGTGTTATTGGCAATAAGACCACCATAAAAAAAATAATTTCATAACCGGAATTTTGAGTTTTCCTCTTTTATCTTCGAAAAGGTGTTCAATTGTAGACCGCACCCTGTTAAAGATCAAAACTTGTGAAAAACAATTGTTTTCTCAGAAACGGATGGAGTACAATAATACAGAAACATTTAATAAAGTTATTGGAAACGAAACAAAAAACACAAAAAAGTACCTTAAAAGGGTACTGCATTTAAAATAAGCAAGTTTAAAATAACTTCCGATATAACCGGAAGTCGCATAATATGATCGCCGTTATTTGATTTATAGATAGCGTATCCGAAAATCCCTTTATCCAAATTTCCAGGAATCAAGTCGCATAACTTTTCGAAATAATCCAATGAACTGTTAGCGAGAGACACCCTGTATAGTACGTAGTTGGTCTATTTACTATTTTGTTTCTGTTCCGTTAACAATCTAATATAAAGTGAAGAATATGAACTCCTTATATAAGTTGGATACAGCGAGAATATCTTTATTACATATACAGCCATTTCGCACATAACCATATGGCGAAAATGCCTTTCTTGACTCTCCGAAACGGCAGAAGATATATATCTTGAAAGAATTATGTCTTGTTTATTTTGTTTGGTGTAAAAGTTAAACTTGAAAAACCTGAATCGACTCATTTGCGACTAAGGCAAAGAGTTGTCGCAAATCTTCAATCTGTTTTGAATGTACCTTATTATATTTTATGTTATGAAGTTACCGAAATTTGGCATAGCAGTAGAATACCAAAAAGTAAGAGAGATGTGTTTTTATTACTATTTTTTTTCTAAAAGTTAGTGGGTAGAAATAGACAGGTACGGTGTTTAAAATTTACCTTACAATATGCCCACAATTCTATAAAATAAATCCTGGTTTGAAGAGGCCGATTCAAATGATGCTGATTTTAATTTTAATACCTAAAGATCTCCAGACTAATCCTTTCAAATTGGTTCACACTTAAATTAGATATAGATATATTTACTTTCCTCTTAGAAATATAACTATGAGATACGTATCGTTTAAACTTTTTGAAGCAATATACTACAGGGAAAATAGGAGTACCTAATTAGAAAGTGCAGCGCTGCAAATAAAATCTGCAATCGGGATAATCTGTCTTTGTATTTCCATTTATTTTTACATCTTGTAGATGTGTTGAAATTAGTTATAATAACATAAAATTACATATCAAGGTCTGACACTACTCAAAATAAAATCTGCAAAATAAAATCTTTGGCACTACAGTCATTGTTTATATTTATATGTCAAACCGAGTCAGTAAGTTTTCAAGAAGCTCAAACACAATTTACTTAACAAAAACTGGAAATTCGTAAATATACTAAGTGACATAGAAACCCGAACACCCGGTAAAAATGATTTAATTTTAATAATATTTTGTATACAAGTTTATCATCACAAAAGGAAGGTATGATTAAATTTTTAGCCAGTTTCACATTCCACAAACCCGAACAAACCGAATAAACTTAGTCTGGCTTTAAAGATGGATTGAAATTTTAATCATTTCCTTACTATGACCCTCCGGATGTTTATGTAAAATATTATTGAAGTTAAATTATTTATTATGGGTGTTCGGGTTTCTATGTCACTTAGTATATTAAGCACCCATAATCCACCAAAATGAGAAAAAAACCGTAACAACAAGAATGGCGACAAGTCCGTTCTGGAGTAAGGAGGGCAGTTCGATAACAAGAAGGTTGTGCGCATGTCCGTCAATTGATAATGGACGTCTATAAATGTGACCAGTAAGCTGTGCGTAAGGGAGAGTGGGGTAATTTTCGGCAGCGGGTAATTGTGCGCATAACATTTCATTTATCCGGCAAGTGACCGCTGCAACTATCGTGCAGGTGGCTCTTTCGTTATATAGTCGAATACCTGTCATTAATTGCATCCTGTTATATTTTACGTTAAGCGTTTGGCTACAGAAACAGAATCGGACTAAGTTTTTATAAGGGAGTCTTAATATTTTGTAAAGATATACTTACCGTAGAAATGAAATATTGACAGACCTGTACCTACCAAAATAAGTATGTGAAACATTATAAAACTAAAGGAAGAAAATAATGACGCAACCTGACGCGTGAGCTTGCTAGGGCCCCTTTGCTGATCTGCCAGATCAGCTGTTAATGTCAATTAATGTCGTTGTCTTCTGTCGAAACGCTTTGTTTTTAAAAAAAGTTAATGTGGGAGTATCAACATGCTTGCCAACCTATAACCTATTTCGCGTATATTTATTTAACTTTTCTAGCTTTAACACAAAATTTAAATAAAATCATTATCGTCTTCGTATTTTATAGGTAATAATTGGCATATTAAATAAATATCAAGGAATTTCATTAAATATTTTAGGAGAATTGTATAGCGAAAAATATCGGGTAAGATTTTTTTTTAACATTATTATGTCATTCTTCTTTCACTATACAATTCTCCCAAAATTAGCAATGAAATAAATTGATATTTTTGTAATATGTCAGATATTACCTAAATATTGTACCGACGATATTGATTTTATTTAAATGTTAGCTAATCAAATAATAAACTAAAAAAAGCAACGCGAAATAGGTTATAAGTTGGCAACAGATGGAATGACGTTGAGATTTTCACTTTAACTCTAACATTGTATAGGTGGTGAAAATAAGAAGGTAAGCTGACTATCTACTTTTAGTTATTTTGTTTGCATGCATAGCCTAAATTATTATAGTTTTAGGCATTTTTCTGATGTAGGATAACTTACTGTAAACAAGTTTTTCTGCTGTAACGACTGTTTCCCTACTTGAAATTTGGTTTGGGGAATTGTACGCAGTATGCGCATCACAGAATTAAATTTCCAGTATTATTAATTTTATTGATATAATACATTCTTTTTGATACTACAGATGTCACGAAACTATATACGTGAGACACAAAAACTCCTGGGATCTTAAAAAAATTAAAATAGCATTAAATAAAATTGCACAAGGTAGAAAAATAAGAGAAGTTGGTCAAACTTTTAATTAACCAGAGTCGACATTAAGGAAAAAAAAAGTTAGAAAACTTAAAAATCACACTATTCGGTCGAACGCCAATATTCTCCATTGAACTTGAGCTTTAACTGAAGAAGTACATCCTGACTCTTGCTAAACTATTTTATAGATTGACGTCTTAATAAAAATATGTATATTATTATAATTATTTGATATTAAAATATTTTTGATTAACTTCATTCTGCCTTCATTACCAAACTACTCCATAACGCGCACTATTCCCCACCGTTTGCGCTCAATTACCCCCATGGGGTGGGGAATTGTGGGCTTGTAATTGTTGTATTTTTTGCTAAACTGCTCGGTTATACAAATAGTTTAGGAAATATACTTTTAGGCAACAAAAGAATAGTGTATATACATTGAATATCAAACTATAAGAATGGCGGATGTCCGAGAAAAGTTGACAACCCAGTTTTAGACGTATTGGAGGTGGTTTGGCGGCCATTGTGGAGTTGAACGTAACTCTAACCTTAAACCTGTCGTTATAATGCAGCGCTTCGGCAACAGATGTCTCAAATTCACTGATGTGATGTCGTGGTGTTGCCGCATATCGTATTTTATTGGAATTTTTAATGATATAAGCTTTTTTAACAGACAATAAATTAGGAGGTTCTCAATTCCAGCCGAATGTATGTTTTTGATTATAATATGTACGCTGATTACTCCGGGATAATTGGATCGATTTTCACAATGATTTTACCGTTGCATTAGGTGTTAAATGTCAAACAAATGAAAGTGGATAAAAAGCGACAGCAAGTATAACTAAAATAGGTTTATTTCGTCGAAAAATAGCAAAATACGTAATACACTAATACAAACAAACTGGATGTTTCTTAAGTAAGAAAGTAAAACCTACTTATTTTAACCATTTTGAAAAGTAGTAATAATTGCAAATAAAAACAAAGTTATACAAACCGCACATCATTCATATTTTACCCAACATATACGTTGTAGCCTAGGTATATATTGAATAGTGAGAGTCGTCATTTAATTCTGTTAGAAATAGAAAACATGGCAGTCAATATGTTTTCATGTAATTAACGTCGGAACGTCAAAAGGTTGAAAATATTATATTCTACTAAGCAATTAAAAATAGGGACATTTTTAGGTCTAGACTCTAGACTATACTATAGGTAGGAAAATAAAGGTAAACCACTTAAATCTTGGATAGGTGTAGATACTTATGTGAAATCAAGTTTTACGATAAGCTATAAAAATAAATTTAAAAAACTCATGCAGCAAGTCAAACAGACAGGCGGCAATAATGTTTTAATTTAGCAGTGAAAAGGCTTGTCGTTAGTGGCTGCATCAACACGCTTTATTTTTGATGACTCATTGGTGCCATCTATGAATTTAACGTAGCAGATTTAGGAAATCTGCTTATATGGCCTTTTTATAGTTTGATACTCAATGATATATATTTAGTATTTAAGACCCACGTTCTAGTCATAGAAACACGTTATTCTTAGGTGTGCATATTTTCCCCACTCTCCCTTACAAACGTATTTTGTCACCCATAAAACTCAACGTTCGTGTGCGCATGATATAAGCTGTACAGTTGTAAAGGCATAATAATATGTCTATGATTTTTATGTAAACCCCCCGACTGCATGTCTTAAGCCGGCGTCCCATACGTACGATTTCTGACGATACCATTCTGGCGATAGTTTGATCCCAAGGATATTTTCCGTAGCTACAATAATAAGGCTGGGGTATGCTGGTAAATAGGTTATTACTAAAAGTACTGTGTCTTTTTTTTTACAGAGTGCGCCATGTATAAAAGTTTCAGTTTTTCTTAATTTACTTTAAAAAAATGTATGGACGGTATGCACGTTTTTGAAAAGCATAAAAATACCTACATTATGGCAAAAATCGAGTATTAATATCTTTATTCGTTTTCGAGTTATTTTGAAATAACCTTATTTTTCCACAAAGAAATTATTAATGTCAGCCATTTCAAACGATTTTTATGCCTAGAATCTTGGTTAAGGAGGCCTTAGAATTCTCCTAAATAGAAAATTTTTAAATAATAGCATTTAGGAACCAGTAGGTTTGCATGTTACGAAAGTAATGTAATTGTCAATTTCTTAAATAAAACATCGACTGATACTTTTTTAAACATTTCAAGATGCCGACCATTCATCTGAATGCAATAATTAGCCTTTTTAACCAGCAATATTAATACCGTGCGAGCAAAAATTATTTGCATCAAAGAGAGCTTGGAATAAAAAACGTAGGGCATATAAGGACGTAATGCTAAGCCGTTGAGCTTAATACCTGTTGGGTGTCAGTAACTACCTGAATTAATAATCAATCAGTTATTCCGTCATCTTTGACAGTCGTTACAAGTAATTTGATACATCGCTAATTTTTCCAATTTCTTGAACAATTCACACAACGGGCTTTACGGAACAGCACAAAACATTCATGGTTGAAGCGTATTTTCGAAACGGGGTTAGAGTAAATGGTGAATGGCAATACAATTCGGGTTTGTGCATGGACGATTTTCACGAACATTTGCCTAACGTTGCTGTTATTGCCGGGGGTTTTTATCATTGCCTAAAAAGAACCGTGGCTGTGTTTATGGAAACAGGTTCTATACAACACAAAAAGGAGCATTTTTAAAACAGCAGTTGCAAATTTAGAACAATTACAAGAAAGGATTATCCAAGAATGTGGTAACATTTCTCCAGAGATGCTGGTTCACACTTTCGAAAAAATGAAGAGACGTGTGAATTTATGCTTGGAGCATGGCGTTGACCAATTTTAGCAATTTAGGTAATTATTTTTCTTTTTTTTTCTGTATATTCTTACTTTGTTAATTTTGTAAACAACAAAAATAAATTTGTATTTGTCTACTTATTTTATTACTCATTAGTTTGGCATATCATGTCATAATATGAATTTGACAAAATTTTAACCTAGATTTGGTTAGATATATCGTCCCCATATCATTGTGATCTAAACCAAGCCCTACGTTTTTTAATCCAAGCCATCTTTGATGCAAATAATTTTTGCTCGCACGGTATAACCATAAACAAAATCTTCTTTCAAATAATGACATATGGTTATGATGTATAATCTTGTTTCATTGGTTTATTGAAAGAACTCCCGGCATACCAAGTTTCATCGCTAGCAACAGGTTTGACTGATAAGCAATGCTATAAAGTACCTATGATGTCGTATTTAAGGAGACGCTATTATTTAAAAATTTTCCTTTTACGATAATAACACAATAACATAGAATACAATAAGCCGTGGCGACAACAACAACAACATTCAGATAATATGTCGCTTTGTCGCTTAAAAAGAAACATCGTATGGGTAGTTACAAGAATTTTGGCCAATTCGAGCTGTACTACATTAAAAAAAATTTATGATATATTGAACTTATTATTATATTTTTTAGAAAAGTCATAATATATTTATATAGTTCCATATGTGGCCATGAAACAAAGTATTTGAATTAGTAGAAGTAAGAATATTTATAAATTACGGTAAATTGTCAATTCCGCAACGATACTAAATTATGAAAGTATTTCTATTTCTATTTAACAAAAGAAGACAGTTGTCTTAATTTAAAAAAAAAATAGTAAATACTTTGTTTTATATAATATTTAATAATAAGTCATAAATTTGACACTTTAAACATAACAACGTTCAACTAATTTTTTTAAATTGAATATTTTATAAATATTCTCTACACGTGAACGTTATTCGGCTGATTCTGTAGGTTGTAAATTTTTAACTTCATTGGACATTTTGACATTTAGTTTAATTATTTTTTAGTGATACTCTTAAATTTTGTTTATTTACCGTGTTACTGAAAGGAACAAAAATGTTGCGGAAATGACAATTTTCTGAAATTAATCAAAGGCACAGTACTATATTTAGGTAAAGCGATTTATTGCAACTTAAAGTTCATTTGGGGAATCACATCTGTAGCTAGGTTGCAACACATACTGCCAGTCCCACCAGAAATGACTATCTATGTACATTTATGTCATTGCTGCAGCGTAGTGTCATTTCCGCAACAAAACTCGTGTTGCCGAAATGACCGTTGCGAAAATGACAAAATCCGAATATAAATCACATAACATAAAAATTTCAAAATAATTATAAAAATTTTAGGTTAGAATAATAAGACATGACCACTTTATCGATTAATTGACACAACTGGCTTTTAAAGTAAAACAGTTTTGCTTACCTATATGTTGCAGAACTGACACACAATTAAAACACACTTCAAATTCACGACTTAAATATGGAAATAATAAAAAATTGAAAATTTATAACCAACCGACTAGTCGATACAAGTTTCAGACCGGAAATCAGATTAGATTGCGCCATTACTTCACATCGTAAACTATTCTTAGGCAACCACACATTACATTTAGTGATCTGCTGCAAAAATTACTGGTATTCTTAGGACAGACTTTACTCTGCGTTTAATAATTTAATAAAAATAATTGGATAAGTTTATTTATAATAATATAATAAATGTAGGTTTTTACTTTACCAATTGTCAAGAAAAATTGATGTGAAACAAGTTGTAGTTTATTAAATATGAATTCTTGATTGGGGACATGTTGCGGAAATGACATTCGTAGTACATAAATAATTCTGGAAGTATATCCTTGTTAAATATAAGCCATTTAACATTTTTTAATAGTAACATGAAACCTTGTTTATATCTTCCATTTAAAACCAATGGGATCCGAAGGACCCGAATATGGATAAAAAGCCAGGGACATGTTTTGGCCAAAATTCTTGTAACTACCCGTATAACAAGAGGGTTGTGGGCATGCCCATCGTTGCTGGACGTCGTGAAATATGACCGGTTTACGAACGTATTTTTTCAACCCTAAAACTTTTGTTTGCGTACGAAATAAGCTGTACGGTAAAAACTCCAGAAGAGCAAAAATGTCCTCTACACTACTTGTTTATAATAATCTGATCTCGAGCAGCAAGTTTGATGCTTTTATTGCAAAATGGCCCTTGCAAAAACTCTTTTAACATTGGCATCTAAATGTGTGGTTTCGTTAAAAGTAAGTTGCCGCTGTTTTGTGGTAATTTCCTTTTCTTTTTCGTCTTTACTTTAGTGCTAGCGGGTTATACCGCTTTAAGTGATCGGGTGGTCATTGGACAACTTTTATATTATAAATAACCAACTTTCATTTGGTTCTTTTAAGTTATTTTAAAGTTACTTAAGGTAGTGCCTATAGCTCTGTTATAAAACTATAACAATGGGGCACAGAGCGCCAGGATCAATTTCTAGTACCTACGTCTTATTTTATATATAGTCCATTTGAAAGGTTAACTAAGAAAGGTCAACAAGACTACTTTACCACTGACAGTTACTGCCACGTTGAATTCTTATAGAGCTGCAGTTTCTGTAGCAACATTTAGGATGTTTTCGGAAGTTCTTACCAAATGAATGACAACGTTACACGTTTAATCGCTCAGCGTTTGTTTAAAGGTGGTAGACAATGAAGTAATATCAAAAAAATTGTTACCTTGTCGGGCTTCCATTCTCTTTATTTTGTTACTTAACACAACGTTTCGGTTAGTTAGTATCTCTAACCGTTTTCAAGTGTAAACTAAATTAAAATTCTAGGGCTACTGTCTTAAATACTATCTATGTGTAATAAAGCTTGATGACTTGACGCCTACGTGCTTATTGGAGTGTGAAGTTTGAGCTGTTGGTTTTGGACAAGAAGAGGTTTCCAGATATTGGGGATATCTATTATACTTGGTTTACTAAATATATAGGTATTTTGATTCATGGAAGCTGCCTCTTTGAATTTTCATTTTCTTCAGTGCTGTTCCGTGTCCAAAACCTTGGCTTCTGACCACTGTATATTATGTTGGTTGGTCCATACATGTTCCGCCATACCTGATCTCGAAGTTTTGCATCTTTGAGTATGTTTCAGATGTCAAGGGGATTTATGAAAAGATTAGAAGAATAACCAAAAATTATAATATCAAAACAGCCTTCAAATCCGGAAATACTCTTAGAAGCTTTCTTACAAAAGTTAAACCCCCCGTCATGAAAACACAAAAAATGGTATTTATCAAATCCCTTGCGAGTGTGGCGAATCGTACATTGGAGTAACAAAAAGACCTCTTCCCGTATGAGTTAATGAACATCTAAAACATACGAGGTGAAACTTCGAGATCAGGTATAGCGGAACAACATACAGTGGTTAACAGCCAAGGATTTGGACACGGAACAGCACTGGCGAAAACGAAAATTCAAATAAGCAGCTTCTATGAATCAAAATACCCATATATTTATTTGACCAAGTATAGATATCCCCAATGTCTAGAAGCCTCTCCTTGTCCCAAACAAACAGCTCACACTTCACCCTCCAATATACACGTCGGCGGAGTCATCAAGTTTCATTGCACACAAATAGTATTTAAGACAGTTGCCTTAGAATTATAATTTAACTAGCGTGTACCCGGCATGCGTTGCAACCCGCTGATATAAATACAAACCCGAACAAACCCGATATATTAGTACCCGGCATGCCACTTTCTGAAATTGCACCTATGCGAAGCCGGGGCGGGTCGCTAGTTATACATAAAAACCTTCCCCTTGAATCACTCTATCTATTAAAAAAAACCGCTTCAAAATCCGTTGCGTAGTTTTAAAGATTTACGCACATAAGGGGAGAGACGGGCGACAGCGCCTTTGTTTTATACTATGTTAAGATTTACACTTGAAAACGGTTAGAGATACTAACTAACCGAAACGTTGTGTTAAGTAACAAAATAAATACAATGGAAGTCCGACAAGGTAACAATTTTTTTGATAATCGCTCAGCATTATCCACACGAGTTTAAGGCTTCTCATGCAAATATCGTATGGTTAATGAGTTTTATTGTTGTAGTGAACTAAAACCGATCTCGGCCCTATTATCCGGCAGAACTTATTACTTCACAGTACATTATTAAAATGTATCCTTAATAAACTCTCTTTTTATTTCAGGTAAGATCGCCAAAGACGATACTATTATAGCAACTGACGGCAATTGAAGATTCCAAACTTAATAAAGGTAACTCTGTAGATTATGCATTGCCCATTTTTTATAATAAAATTAAATAATTAATTAATTAATCAGGTATATAGGTAGGTACCGTAAAACCGCCTAATTTCGGACGATTTTGGCGTAGTATTTTAAAAAGTAATTTGATGAGCCATTTTCTGTAATACATTGTGCAAGTCCAATACAAAAATTTCATTATATTATTGGTATATTTCTCTTTTACAAATTGGGGGTGAAAGTCTCGACACTTTGACCTTTTGAGATTGTTCACGTCTTTAATGGCAGTAATAACAAAAACAATACCCGTCAAAAGTTAGGTATATTGCAAAGTGCATATTTTTGGCTTAAAGCAGATTAGCACACTGAGAAAAAAGCCTTTTTTTAATGATAATGTACATACTCTTTATAAAACTGTTTAATCTATATATTATGACAGCAACGCGCCATTGTAAGACAACGAAAATCGCTAGACCGCTGTGTTATGATAATATCACGGTAATTTAGCCAATAGGAAATAGGAGTTAATGGTCCCATAGCATAGGCAGTATGAAACTTGATATTAAATCATAATAATATACAAAACTCTTTTGAATTAATATCTGTGGTCCGGCACTTGTACCGGTTTTGAGAGCACTCTTGCAAAATTTTCTGTTTTTACAGAATAACCCCTTTACGACTGACCTTTTCTAAGGTACCGTACTGGGACGCAAGATGTCGCAAAGGGTTTTATAATTCCCGTCGATAATCGATCCTGACAAGTGATTTGTCTTTGAGCCCTGTTTCCTTCTGCCAAACTGAGCCTCACTGATGAGGCGTAATAACGGCGAAACGCGTCTGGGGATGGGTTTGGCAGAAGGAAACAGACAAAACTCTTTTGAATTAATAATAATATTTGTTTGCTACTGTTATTAAAGCATATATTATACTTACCACTAAAAATCAGTATCTACTGTATTTCTCAAAAATTTAAATAGCTTCTAGCGTGATATTGTCCTTGTCGTTTAACTATTATGCAACATGGTTTACTGAGATGGTAAAATTCGTCCATAGAATGTAAAGTTCAATACGAATTATGGGCTGTGCGAAATAAGAATATTCTATCTGACATGAAAAGTTTAAAAAAACTTAAATACAAAGTAAAAATAAATTAATTGAAATAGGTATTGGTACCATCAATAAAATTCAAATTCAGACAGGAAAGCTAAAAGACTCCGAACGACTATGTGACCTCCGCAACAAATACGTTAAAACTAATAATAGGGCGTGCGGCAATTGCCGATCGCTACGAACCCCCACCAACGTCTTGTGGATTATAGGTTATAATAGATACAATTCGTTTTTGGAGACGCTATTCTGCTTTCTCAATTGCAGAGAAAGCGCTTTACTGGAAACAAAATGCGTCGCATTGAGAAGATACAATTTATTTCTTAATAAAATTGCTGTATTAAAAGTAGTTAATTATTCAACAAGACTGTGCTACCAATAAAAACACTGTTCTAGCCAATCTGGAATTAATAAATATAACACTAAAGCTGGTCTGATACACTAGCAATTAATATTTAATATGGGTTAATACAAAATAAGCTATCAAATCTATCAATACAAACTATGTCTTAGCAAACCTGTTAATTTTTCCTCAGTGCAGAACACTGAATTAAAGACACAAAAACATGCATAGTATGTGATATAAGAAATGTTGTATGATTACACTTGCTAATAACTTTAACACTGTACTTAAAACCAAAGTTTGTAAACTAAGTAGAAACCCTTAATTCTAACCGCCACATTTAAGGCGACTGAACAGACGGTAAGCACCAAAATGACATACCAGATATCGGGCAATACCTGCATAGTGATTTATACTTTTCGAATGCAATGCGTGTTATGGTTATTCTATTGTCTAGTAGATGTCGCCAAATTTTTATAACTCGTCGACATCATTGCCCGAAGTTATGACATCGCCCAAGCGTAGACAGTTTTACGGTATATCAAAAAAAAAAATAGAATGGAAATTGATTTTTGGGGTTGAACAAAAGGGCAAAAATACAGCAAGGGAATGATTATAAGAACAAATTTCAACTTAAATGTTAGCGACGACGTCATGCCGTTGACATAATAGTCTAGACCTGGCTCCCAAAGACAATTTTTTTTCGAACTAAACAAAATCTCTGTGAAAGACATTTAGGGACTACATGGAGTTGCAAGGGTTTAAAAACAATCATTGGAACATAATCTAAAAGGATATTTTTAAGAGGACTTCGTGTACCTTAATGTCGAGACTACTTTTCAGGGTATACTAATCAATTAAGAAAAAAATTTTGTTTATAAAAGTTTTTAGAAATTAAACAAAGAATATCCGAAAGTTTTTTTTTTGTCATATATATACAGTGTGACCGTAAGTAAAGTCCGCATCATATGGGATTTTTATAAATTAATAACTTTATTCGAAATTTGACTTTGGCAAGTTCTGCTTCGATCGAGATGAAACTTAAGCAAAAAAAAATAGTAGTCACGGATTCTCATTATCTGTCAAATTTTAATTTTTTCCAAAAAATAATTTAAAAGTGGGTTTATTTTTGAAAGTATTGAAAAAAGTTATTGGAAAAAGCTTTTTTAAATGCAGTTTCTAGCCCACATGCAAAATTTTAGCTGCCTAAGATAATTTTGATTTTTAACCTATATTTTGTAAATTGCACCACTTTTGCAAAATAAGACTCAACGCAACCTACATAAAACTTCTTAGATTTGACAATGCTTTATTTCAGATACATTTTCTTTAAAGTAGCGTAAATGTGTGTTTTTCTACAAAATCAAAATTGAGCTATTAAAGTTTGGTCTCATGTGATGCAAAGATTATTTGTTTTTGTTGTTTCTGTACATAAGGTAACTTCATAAAATAAGTATTTTTGAAAACGTAGTTTGTTTCTGAAAGTAATACGACCTTTGAATTATTTTTTGGAAAAAATTAAAATTTGACAGATAATGCGAATCACGTGACTACAATTTTTTGGCTTAATTTTCATCTCGATCAAAGCAGAACTTGATGCCAAAGTCAAATTTCAAATAAAGCTATTAATAAAAAAAAATCCCATATGATGCGGACTTTACTGGTCACACTGTAGAATAATAAGTAATAAGAACTATAATGTTTAAAATTAAAGGCAATATTCTTCGGCTTGATAAATGATTTTTTCTAATTTTGTCTCGAAATAGATCTATTTCGAACTCCGAATTTTATTATTTAAAGGTTGGCCCTACATGACATGTTTTTTTTTTCACCGTTTAGCATAGCATGCTAGATAACTAATATTTTTTAGTCCAAATATGCAAAATACTACACGAACCCACATATGTATGTTTGGTTGCCTAGGTCTACAAATCTGTATGTATTGTTTTAGTTCATTAAAAAACACATATTAAATAATAACTTTATTGACGGAGAACTATTTTGCTTTTGTAGATGCTTCAAGCTATCATTTCCTGCCAAATCCTATCCAAAATTCAATCTACTAACCTTCCAATGTCGATTTTAACTACAACTTTATTTGAATTTTCCATCTTCCCTATACTAAATTGCAATGCCGTGACGTAAAATCACGTCTTTTGAAATTCGAAAAAAATTAGCAAAATTGCCCGAATTTCCGAACGCTCTGTATATGTACCGAATGTACAAGGATCACACAACGTATTCCGTCCAATTTCAAATCTCATATCGCTAAAATAACTTTAGAATCTCGTGGTGAAAATGGGTCAATAAATCAAAAATGACAGTTCGCAAAATAATTTTTCTTGCCCAGAGGCTACTATGATAAAAAATTGTATTACCAACATAAAATTTAGACATAAAAATTTACAAAATTTGAAGGATTTAGTTTCTTTTTAAATATGTGTTTTTGTTAAAAAAACTACAAATTAGAAAAAATAGTATAACGTACGTGTTATATAAAGCAGTTTTAAGCACTTGTCCCGTTATAAAACTCGTTTTTTAACATGGACGCGTGCTATAAAATTCAAATTCAAATTCAAATTCAAATTCAAATACAGGGTGGGCCACTGAAAACTTACAATGGCTATAATTTTTAAACCAAAAAAGATATCAAAAAATAAAAAATACCATTTCTATAAAATCAAGGGGGAATACATATGACGTATTTTTCAAACCACCCCGACCTACCCCTTAAGCGCCACCCCTACTTACTTGAAAATCTTAAATGGCAACACCCCACCTGTGGCACCTTTTTGCAAAACTCATAAAAAATGCTAAGCGATGATCATAAAATTTTTAGGGTGAAATTGAAAAACTACCCTTCGCACAGGTAGACATAAATTGAACAAAAAAAAGTGATTTTTTTCAGCATAAGTTACAAATAGAGACCCAGCTAAATTCAAATCAGGTATTTTTCAAACCACCCCGACCCACCCCTAGGCGCCACCCCCACTCACTTCAAAATCTAAGATAGCGATACCCCACTTGTGGCACCTCTATGGAAAGCATATAAAAAATGCTGAACAACCGTCATTAGAACTTCACGATGCAATAGAAAAATTTACCTAAAAATAAAAATAAAAAGTCAAAATCAATAAAATGAATAGTTTTTGTATCCATGCAGTACATACAGAGTACCTACTCAATATCCTACCTGTGTATGTAAAAGATCAATGCCGCACATTGAAACGCCTAAAATGCGAGGCTAAAAGTAATGTAGATAATAAAACAAAAAGCAACAAAAAGATGTTTTACTACTTAATTTCGTTCAGAATAATTTTGCGATAACACAACTTACTTATCAATTTTCAGTCGTTAGCAAATTTCGTGATCATATTTTATACCTTTATTGGATTTCATTATTTAAAACTTGGAAAAATGGTTTATAGTGTGGAAGAAAGAATTCAAATAGTTTTTCTTTATGGTGCTGAAGGTATGTGCTATTTAAGAACAGCCTGTACTTTCAATGAGAGAAATCCAGACAAAAAAGTTAGTCATGTTTATGTTAGGGATTTGATTGAAAAGTTTCAACAAACGGGATCGGTCAAAAATAAAAAAAGGGAAGGGCCCAGGGTACTGAATGAAGAAATGCAGATGGAAGTTATTGGTCAGGTGTCGGTCAATCCAGAAACATCAACGCGGCAGTTGGCATCAATAACAGGCATAGCCCGAACATCTGTGAGAAGAGTATTGAAAATGCAAAAATTACACCCCAACAAAATGAAGATTCTGCAGGAACTTGGCGACGACGATGCAGATAGAAGGATCCAGTTCTGTGAACTAATGACGGAGGAAATTCGAAGGGAACCTTCACTCACTAGAAATATTTGTTTTAGTGGTGAGAGCTCATTTCTTCTAAATGGAAATGTGAATAAGCAGAACTGCAGATACTGGAGCGATGAGAATTCGCATATTTTTGTTGAAGGACACACCCAAAATCCCCAAAAGCTCAATGTTTGGTGCGGAATACTGGGCGATAAAATAATAGGTCCATTTTTCATCGACGGAAATTTGACGGGTGATGCTTATGTGGAAATGCTGAACAATTTGATAGAGCCAGCCATTGTACATGAGGTTGAAAATCAAAGAGATGCGGAAGGGAATTTGAATCTTAATGAAGACCTCATACACTTTCAGCAAGATGGAGCCCCTCCGCATTATGCTATTGTCACAAGGCTGTGGTTAGATAGATTTTATCCAAGGCAATGGATTGGCAGAAGGGGTCCAATCGAGTGGCCGCCAAGATCACCTGACCTCACTCCTTTAGACTTCTTCTTGTGGGGTTACATTAAATCCATAGTCTACAAGACAAAACCAGCTTCGTTGCAAGAATTGCGGCAGAGGATAATTGAAGCATGTCGTAATATTACGAGAGAGATTTTCCAAGAAGTAAGAAAAGAATTTGAAAATCGTTTGTATTTTTGTATGGAACAAAACGGCTGTCATTTTGACTATTTGTTAAAATAAATCATCTAGATCATTTTTAATTTGGTTCCTTTTTTTCAAATTGTCACAACTACATTTCTTATTATTTACCAGTAGTTTTCTTAATTTTCTTAATTTTTCCCGAAAAAAGTTTTAGAAAGGTAGACAGGTAGGTAATACGATTTCTTATAAAATAGGTTAGGTTAAAATCTTTATGACCATCGTTTAGCATTTTTTATACGCTTTCCATAGAGGTGCTACAAGTGGGGTATCGCTATCTTAGATTTTGAAGTGAGTGGGGGTGGCGCCTAGGGGTGGGTCGGGGTGATTTGAAAAATACCTGATTTGAATTTAGCTGGGTCTCTATTTGTAACTTATGCTGAAAAAATCACTTTTTTTTGTTCAATTCATGTCCACCTGTGTGAAGGGTAGTTTTTCAATTTCACCCTAAAAATATTATGATCATCGCTTAGCATTTTTCATGAGCTTTCCAAAAAGGTGCCACAGGTGGGGTGTTGCCATTTAAGATTTTCAAGTGAGTAGGGGTGGCGCCTAAGGGGTAGGTCGGGGTGGTTTGAAAAATACGTCATATGTATTCCCCCTTGATTTTATAGAAATGGTATTTTTTATTTTTTGATATCTTTTTTGGTTTAAAAATTATAGCCATTGTAAGTTTTCAGTGGCCCACCCTGTATATTACTAAAATTTGTTACATTAGAAATCTTAAAACTACTGTTATATATTATAACGTTGTTTAACACTAGAGATATAGCAATAGTTGATAAAGAGGAGCACCTAAATTTAAATAAATAAATTTGTGTTGTGCTCCATCGAAATAGTTTTTAATGAACAAATTCATAATGTTGCAACTCAGTTGGACAGAGTAATAAGTGGATTGTCAACGATATTCTGAAGAAGATACACTGTATATGGCAAGGCTGAGACGGCCGAAGCTGACACGCATAAATGACTTTATTATATTTTAGGAAAGCAGTGGGGGAAGGGGGATCAGTGGGAGAGTTACCTTGTATAGATATAAAGAGTGAGTTTATAGGAATATATCTTGATTACAAGTAATGAAGTCCTTGACTGCTATTTTAAATTTGTTAGGTTTATCTATCATGCGTATTTTAAGAGGTAATTTGTTGAAAAATTTGGGACCATTAAAAGATACAAACTTTTGTCCAAATGTTGTAGGAACAAAATTTTGTGATGTGATGCTTTATAAAACGTGTACGTTAATATACTATTAAAGCTTTCGCAAAACTTTTGAAGAGCGAAAGGAAATTACATATTTATTTAAAAACCTTCAATATCTTTAAGTTTGTATTACGCTTATATTAGGAATAATGAATAAATTTGAATTTATAAGATCGGGATTATTTTCAAATCACCTTTGTGAAACCTGCACTTTCGTGCAAAATTTTAAATGAGAACTTAAAAGTCATATGATTAAAGCAGTATATTTTATTTAAAAATGTGTTATGCGTTTTTACATTCAGCTGGAAAAGTATGAGTACATGCCAAAAATAAATTGTATTTGTAGGTACAATATTCTTGATTTTTTTTATACTGAAAACCTGTTGTAACGTCTTCGTTGTTTAATTAGGTACCACAAAACACTAGTAAAGAGAAATGCTATTTGCGTACTCAATGGACGAAACGGGAATAATGTTAAACCAATCGCCATCTTAGGTGGCAGTATGGTGAGACGGGTAGGGGACATAGATATTTCCCTTTAGATAAGCAAACAATAATTACGAGAGTGGCAAATGTATGGCCTCGCGCATGTAAACAAAGCTACACACGATTAGATATGCGCACTGCAACATTATCATTTGACGAATGGGAAAATAGACAGGTCCGGGCTTTAAAATTTAAGTTCTAGCTCAAAAAATTGTAAACGTTGACCTTCAATTTATTTTTACGTGTAAACAGCTGAAATTTGTCCCTAATTCTTGCCAAAATCTTCTCAATTTTTGATCAAGTTGGGATTTTGAGGATTGAAAATTGTTTCCAAGGGTTTGTTTCTAAAATTTGTTTACAAATGATTCGTCGTCGTGTTTTTAGTTTAAAAAGGAAGAGAACGAGTCAATTAAACTATAAAACTTATAAAATTAAATATAAAAACAATCACAACCAGCAAAATAACTAATTTTCGATGTTATCGCGTACCTAACTTAAAATTAAATATTAACTGGTATAAGTATAACTTGTATTGATTATTACAATTTGACAAAAACTTGGGTACGTGTAAAACATTTTCAAGTACAAGTTCTTGTTCAAGAATTTAAAAGAGTTTTTGCCCGAGAACTTGACCCGTGGACAGGGGCGGCTTGTGGTATTTGAAAGTGGTGAGGCACAGTTGAAAAAATTTTTTTTTAGCAAGGTTAGATTTTAAAGTTTAGACAAGTTTTTTAAATCGCTATTACCACATTTTGACCAAACTTTGTCGCTATTATTTGTTGCAAACAGAATACACGGCCAGCAAAATAATTTGTTTAACGTTACACTACCAGTAAGCCAGTCGTACTTTTCGTACCAAGTGTTTTGGAAGCTCCGATTTGAATTCCCCACCCCACCGAGAGTAACAAGACGTTTACTCAAATCTGGAGCAGGTCGCTTTACTTCTTTTACTATATAGGTACAATTTATCTTCATAGGAATTACTTGAAAAATTCTGCTCATTTACTAAAAAATTAACAAGATCACAAGTAGGATTGCGAATGTTTACATTTACCTGGGGAAGTTGTGACGCTGTGCTGGGTTCCGCTGAATCCATTTTTTGCTAATAAGCACAAAAAAAATAAACTAATAAGTAATAAAAGTAATGCAATATTAATATTTTAGAAAAATCACTGCCCACTGTTGGCAAAAAAGCAAAACAAAAATCAGTACGGAAAACCACAAAAGTATTTACCGAAAACTATAATAAAATACAATGCACTATGCACTCTCTCTAAACTTTCAACTCAACGGAGAACCTGTTCCTGTTAATCTAATAATAGCATTTCTCCAAATACCGTGTCGCGGCGTTCATCTTTATATAGATTAGATTAGTCCTCTCGCATTCGCATTAAATTTACGTAGAGAGTTGAGGCTGGCCTCAAAAGAATGTTTTTATGCGCTATTTAAAGCTAGATTCGACTGGACTATTACAGTATCATACATCACATCAGATATTTTCACTAATACGCTAGACAAGGGAGCGGGAGGCCGAGCCTCTACTCTAACCATATACGACCGCATGCAGAAATGAGATGGATGATAATAATATAATCAAACACGCAACGGATCATAAAGACAAGGAAGCGCGAGACCGGCTTCTACCATATACGACGGCATACAGAAATGAGATGGATAATAGATGATATTTCTAGCGAAGCGCGTTAAGATTGTGCATTAATTCTAATGGATATATTTATATTTATGCAAATAGTAAAATAATATAAATTTGTAATTTATTTAATTTGCAAAATTATTGGTGAGGCACTGCCTGATCTGCCTGATAGAAGAAGCCGCCACTGCGTCAAATATTTTCACCTATGGATTAATATAAACATACCTAGGTATTTACTTTCTTCTTTTATACAATATAAGTAGATATAGAGAAAAGTGTCTTTTAAACTTTTTCAAGCAATATATTGCCCGAAAAACAGGCGTACCTAATTATAAAAATGTGGTTACAGATTTAAAAAATATTGGGAAATAACATAGTTACAACCGATCGTAGAAAATGCAACATTTTAGTTTATTAAAAATATCTCAAAAACCAAAAGAACCAGAATCGATCCGCAAGCACCAATAAACTGTTACCACAATTACCTTAAACTTTTCCTAGTTAACCGTCTTTCTATCTTTTATAGTTTCAGAGATCGCAATAATGTCAGCATCAATTTCAGGCACCCTATATAACAATGTAATTTAATGATGCTGTTGTATTTAAACGAAACGAATCATGCAGAACAATGAGTCAAATAATTAATTGCAATGGGTATTATATTAAAGCGCTCATTCTGTAAAACTCACAAGTCTGCACTTTCAATTTCAAGCATTAGCTCTGCAAAATAAAAAGACCGTCATGCATGCCATTTTGAAAATGAATTACTCTTTGCATCCCTGAACAATGAGTTTTAATTAAAGTGAATTAATATGCACTGAGATAATTTCTTTGTGTGAACAACGAGTTGTGCAGTTTATATATTCTATTCAGGACTGTAATAATAATATGTATTTATGGCAATAAATCAATATACGCATTATTTACCTCCCTATCATTGGGTACGTTTTATCAATTTTTTAAATTTGGACTCTAAAAAGGCCCCGAATAATTTTTTTTGGGTAAAATTCACGTACAAATCAAAAATATAAAGATAATAACTACTCAGCATTTAAATACAGGGTGACTTTTTGAAAACTTACAATGGCCATCGTTTTTAACTAGAAAAATAGCTTTACAAAACAGCAGGGGAATAAAAATTAGGTATGAACCACTACCCCCATCCACTTTAAAATCGTAAATAGTAATACTCCACTTGTGACACCTCTCTGGAAAGCATATCCAAAATGCTTTTTAGCGAAAACAAAATTAATGAGATTTAAATACTATAGTCTATTTTAAAAAGGTGTAGAGTAATAAAAGCTCATTAGGTATGCAAAGGGACTACAGAGTGACCCAACGAATATTTAAGTCACATTCATAATTTGGCATTGATTTCATTTCAAAATTATTTCTTTTCATCAAGTGCAGGTAGTACCACCCGGGTCTGGGTCAATTTATGGGTTTTGCCTATTGTTGTCCATTCACAAACACTGAAAATGGTGTGATAAAGGCATGCAGGTAGGATATTCGTAAAAACGAATTAATTTTATTTTAACAGAATAAAAATGAGGCATTATGTACATTAGCTACACTTATTTTTTATTAAACATTATAAAAAAAATGCAAAATACATTATACAGAAATTAAATTATAAAAAATCATAATATTCTTCGTCATCTGAGGAACTGTCATCTCCTCTTGACGTTATAATTAACAGGTCGACGGTCCGATCGATCAGGTGGTCAAGATCCCACATTTTCTTCTCTTCTTTAATGACATGATGAACTGCTTTTCGCCAGTTCTCTGGTGTCACTTCCTTAATGGCTTGCTCAAATAGTAGCTTAATGTCTTTTATTTTGAATGTCGTGTTGTGTCTTGCTACAAATCCTTTTACTTGCGCCCATATAAGTTCTATAGGATTTAGTTCGCACTGATATGGCGGTATGCGCAGCACAGTTACACCATGTTTTTCTGCTATATCTTCCACGGCATATTTCATAAAACGATGTTTGTGTAAATTTGCTATAGCTAATAGTTCCTTTTTTATCAAATTATCTTCAAACTCAATACTTTTGATGGTTAACCAGTCGATAATTTCTTGTTTTCTCCAAGATGAAGTTGGAGTCTTCTCTGTGCATCGTGAATGATAGGTTGCGTTATCCATAACTACTACTGAATCAGCTGGAAGATATGTTATCATTTCACCAAAATAGTCCTCAAAAACATTCGAATTCATGTCCTCGTGATAATCTCCCGTATTAATCGACTGAAAGGTTAGCAAACCTTCTTTTAAAAATCCCTCTTCGCTTCCAATATGGACGATTATTAGTCTCTTCCCTTTACCTGAGGGCACCTTAATACCCGTTGACAGGCCTTCCATGAAAGCTTGGCGAGCAGTGGTTATATTTTGTCTTGCCACAATTTTGGAACTATATAGCCTTCATTAATCCACGTCTCATCAAGATAAAATATTTCCTTCTGCTCTCTTCTGTACTGCTTTATACTTCTTAAGTATTTTCGTCGCCAGCAAACAATTTCATCGCTTTCCAGTAAAAGTGATTTACGGTTATGCTTTTCCCAGATAAAATCCATATTTTTTAAAATGGTCCATAAAAGTTTTCTTGTTATCAACGGAATACTGTCATCCTGGCCAAGCTCCATTAGAATCTTATCTAGAGTGGGTATTTATTTTTTTAAATAAAAAATATATAAATAAAATGCCAAACTCGGTACCTGTTAAATGGTATCTGTTAAACGCAAAACGTAACTTTATAATCTACTAATTAATTAATCCCTACATAATATTTCGATTTTGACACTTCAGCCCAGAAAATATACCTTTTCTAATCCTCTTACGCAATTACTTGAAATTTTAATATCACAAACAATACTATTTTTCCTCTGAAAATTTTGGTTAGTTATCATAAATAATTTAATGCACAAAGTTTACCTGCGCCTATGGCCGACACCGAAATTGAGCCGAACTGGACGGAATTTCCCATTTTATTACTCTACACCTTTGTAAAATAGACTTTATAAATATTAGCAAAATTTGGAGAAAAAAAAATTACAACTGGCCTATGATAAAATAGAATCCTAAGCCCAAATTAAAAAAGTATGGGTAAACGGCAGGAGAAAGTTTTTTTACTTACCATTACTTATTGTATAGAAAAAGTATGGGTTACAATATACAAGGAATTCGACCGAGGGTAAATGTCGGGAGTAACTAAGGCCTCTTGCACACACTCACGGCGACCGTCCTAACGGCACCGTTTACGCGATCTACCGCGATCGTGTTATCCTTGCACACATGCACGGTTTTTGTCAGTTTGATTCTATTTTGATTCGAACATGGATCATAGATGTGCTGTAGCGATTTTAATGTCTTACATGCGTATATATCAAAAAACGAAGAAGGGCACGAAACAGAATTTTGTGGGTTCATCCCATCAATATGGGAAGGAAACAATTCGATGCATTCTTTGTACTATTTGGTCAGTTGAGGGAAGACGGAAAAAACAACTTTTTCAACTATTTTAGGATGTCCATATCCAGCTTTCATGACCTACACGAACGATTAAAAAATTCGCTTCAAAGTCAAGATACATTTATGAGAGAGTGCATACAGCCTATGGAAATGTTGGCTGTTACAATCAAAATCAGGATTGACCTCCAAAAATATTTCCTTCCAGGCACTTCTTGTGCAGTTTCTGTCCTTATATATAGAACTTGCTTTGTCCCAAATAACCGGCCTTGCTTCCACCAAAGATATAAGCATATATCTTTATCTACTGCCATTACGAAAAATATGATTATGATAAAATATACTAAATAAAACAATGTTCTCGCCAATGAACCAAGAAAATATCGTAAGCGCGGTACATGTGCAAGCACCAATTAAATCTTAAACACTACTGGGCATGTCTCTCCGTCAACACGGTAACGGTATCCGTGTACACAGTGCCGGTGCGTGTGAAAGAAAAAGTCACATATGCTGCCTGATCCCTTACCTGTATAAACGGTGCCGTTAGGACGGTCGCCGTGAGTGTGCGCAAAAGGCCTAAGACTCTCCTAATAAGAAATTAGAAGTTTTTTTACTTACCATTACTTATTATATAGAAAAAGTATGGGTTACAAGGAATTCGACCGATGGTAAATGGCGGGAGTAAGACACTCTTAGTAAGAAATTAGAAGTGTTTTTACTTATTATATAGAAAAAGTATGGGTTATACCCATACTCTCTCTTTTTTAACAATAACGCAAATACTTGTGTTTTGCTCTTTTTTAAACTATTTTATTAAATGCACAAAATGATTTTCATTTGTTCCAAATAGAAATAAAGTCGATTTTCAAATTCCTCCCTAACTTTCCGAAAAATGTCTCTTGGAATACTTCGACAAGCATCAATAATTATCCTCTGATCCAAATCGTTCAGAGAAGCCGGCTGGGTTTTGTAAACTAGTGATTTAATGTAACCCCATCAAAAAAAAGTCAATAGGGATATGATCAGTTGATCATGGCGGCCACTTAATTGTACCTCTTCTGTCAATCCACTAGTTTGGACAATTTTGGTCCACCTCGGCAAAAATTTTTTAAATTTTAATTTTATTCAAAAATGTCCAGATTAAAAATTTTTAATTATTATTACCTCTACTTCTAAATAAGAATACCCATATGACCTAAGTTTACACAAATTTTATTTTTTCTGATGAAATTCTAACCTTGAAAATATTTTTTACTTTTCAGATATAAAAAACTTTTACTTAAAACATCTTTTATGTCAATTTTTAAATACTCCTCACATTCACGTTGCTGGTTCTTCATTTTATAAAAAACTTTTTACTACTCCACTGTTAAATATTTTTCTCCTAACACTTACGTTACTATAGTTCACTAGTATGTGACCTTCCACCTTCCAGCTACTACTCATTTAAAATTTTCTTCTCCTCACACTTAAGTTACTATAGTTCACTAATATGGGACTTTTCAGCTACTCTCCATTTGATTATAAATAAAGTTTTTACAACATCTACCATTCCAATTATAAATTTTCTTCTCCCCTCACACTTATGATGACCCTTTATAAACCTTGAAACTTATTTTAATATACCAGTGGAGGAAGACTTAAAGTGTCTTACTTCTTTCCCTTTAAACATACACTCCACCTAAAGTATGGACTATTTCGACAAGTTCAAACTATATTTGTTAATTGTTGGCGCCATAGTGTTTTTTTTTAGTTCTGACCCTGGCTTTCCAAACTGCGAAAAAATGTGTGTTACAGGTCCCTGGTAAAATCTTACCCAAAGCTTGAGGTGAGATGATAAGAGAAAAATTTAAATCTTCGTAACTTCTGTCTGTAGCAAGGAATCTTAATGTCGCTGCTAGTCGTTCATGTGGTGTAATAACTTGTCTAACCTGCGTGTCTTGTTTGACATTAAAAGGGATTACTAATTTTAAAACAGTATAATAGGTTCCGTACTCCAATTGCAATATTTTAACCAATTTTTCGGGTCCAGTTTTGGCTTGTTAAACAGGATAATATGGGAGAACTGATTTCTCTTCAAAAGCCATTCCTTCGCCCACTTTGTCCTTTTCTATTTTTTTTTATGGGTAACGCGACCGCTGTACATAAGTATATTGTCTTCACAAATACGTCGTTTTTCGTTGAACTGGTGAACAAAGCTGGAGCCTTGCGTTCACCGTTTTGTTTTTCGAGCGGCTCGTCGAACAAAGCTGCCAACAAAGCCGTAGTTTGTGTGATATTTAAGATTCTTTAACCCGTTAAAAAACGATCTGCACTAAAAAGTCTATTGGATCATTAACAAGTTTTTTTTTTAATATATTTTTTCTACTCCTTACTCGGTAAGTACTTCATTTTGATACTGATTTGAGGGAGGTAAGTACGTTTTACCTCCCTAGGGAAGTACAAAGTACGCCAGCATAGAATTCTCGCGGTGACTCTTTCATCACTTGCATTAGTACTGCACCAATCCTTGAAGTCCTTGTAACACCGATTGTACCATTCCTTCGATTTCTGAGGTAATAGAGCAGCGCAAGCTGCATTCGCAACTGCATCGATATCTTAAAAAAACTGACACTGACAGAACGTTTGTTTGATTATAAACATTATGAATTCCATAGCAATCAAAGTGTCAACACTAGAAAACCTGTCAAACATACAGGGTATTTCAGTTGGATAGCTCAAATTATAAAATTTAAAAACATTTTTTTTTTAATTTGAGGAAACTGGAGTAGAAAAAATATAATACAAAACTCGGGAGGCAGTATTCTTGACCAGTCTCGGACTATTTTGCAAGCCCTCGCTGTCGCTCGGGCGCAAACTATGTCCTCGACTGGTAAGTATCACCTGCCTCCCTTGTAGTGTAAATAACTATTAAATTGGGTTTTCAGCAAGTCGAAAAAAATGTATTTAGGCAAAACAAGCAATTAAATAAAAATTAAAGATATACAATCTAGAAATTCATTAGCAATAAATCCCATAATTAAAAACGGAAATTCTTGAATTAAAGTATAATTAACTGTTTTCAGTCATAAGAGCTGCTAATTTAAACACAACAATCCTTTATAAGCTTTCCTATGCAGAAACAAAAAAAATAATTTGGTTATCTCGCCCGAGGTGAATAAAATGTAAATTTTTAATAATAAAATTATTAAAATCCACGGCATTTAAAAATGCAAAACAAAAATCCCTCAGATATTGTTTGTGTTATACTAAATACAAAAAAAATCAAAGTACCTATACCTACAAATCTTTGAACCTCAACAATTAGGTTTACTAGTCTCTTTTCTTACTATAATGTCAATAATAATCATATACATAATATACCTGTCCGATCTAGCCAACTTGTTAATGATCATTAGAGAGCGGATTATATGTACTTAAATTCAGCTAAAATATTCGCATATATATGCCTTGTTTGCCTTTAAAATATGCAGTATTTGCATTTACATACTGGTATGCAATATTTCTTATTTATTATAGTAAAATAAGGTTTTTCCACTACTAACCTATAACATCGCCATTATTGACCGATTAATTAACGCCAGAAATCGTTTTTCTCTCCCTTCTCAGTTGCTATTGACGACGGTCAATAATAATGCATTGAAATCCATTATTGACCGATCTATTTAAAACCCGGTAACTTGATTTGTTAATTCCCCAATAAATAACATGAAAGGTGACGCCAAGCCAACTGACAAGAGAACAAATTATCTTGCCAATATGCCAAAGCAGGTAACTTGATTAAAATATATATTTATATCTACCTAATATTTTTTTTCCACTACTAACCTATAACATCGCCATTATTGACCGATTAATTAACGCCAGAAATCGTTTTTCTCTCCCTTCTCAGTTGCTATTGACGACGGTCAATAATAATGCCTTGAAATCCATTATTGACCGATCTATTTAAAACCCGGTAACTTGATTTGTTAATTCCCCAATAAATAACATGAAAGGTGACGCCAAGCCAACTGACAAGAGAACAAATTATCTTGCCAATATGCCAAAGCAGGTAACTTGATTAAAATATATATTTATATCTACCTAATATTTTTTTTCCACTACTAACCTATAACATCGCCATTATTGACCGATTAATTAACGCCAGAAATCGTTTTTCTCTCCCTTCTCAGTTGCTATTGACGACGGTCAATAATAATGCATTGAAATCCATTATTGACCGATCTATTTAAAACCCGGTAACTTGATTTGTTAATTCCCCAATAAATAACATGAAAGGTGACGCCAAGCCAACTGACAAGAAAACAAATTATCTTGCCAATATGCCAAAGCAGGTAACTTGATTAAAATATATATTTATACCTACCTAATATTTTTTATAATTTATTAATACTGTACAAAATAAAAGTGTTAGTAGTGGAAAAAAAATTATATTAACCACGGTTTAGACAGCCTATAGCCCTCGCGCCCTAAATCCCTCGTCGCTCCGCTCCTCGTGATTTAAACTTGACGCTCGAGCAATAATGATGGCTGTCTAAACCTTGGTTAATAATATACTATTATAATTTATTAATACTGTACACAATAAAAGTGTTAGTAGTGGAAAAAAAAATTATATTAACCACGGTTTAGACAGCCTATAGCCCTCGCGCCCTAAATCCCTCGTCGCTCCGCTCCTCGTGATTTAAACTTGACGCTCGGGCAATAATGATGGCTGTCTAAACCTTGGTTAATAATATACTATTACAGTATTTACACATTGGGTTGTAAAAAATATGTTTATTTTAAAAAAAAATGTAAAAAAAAAATAAAAATAAAAGTAAACAATTTTTTAACCTAAAATTGTATCAAAGGCATTTATTACTAAATATTTTTCAAACTTTTCAACTAAAAAGGATTGTCTTTTATTAGTAAAAATATTTTTATACAATGAGAAGCGTCTTTCAACATCTACTGATGTAATCGGACAATTCTGCAACTTAGATAGCAAAATATAAGGCCAAGATGCAACTTCGTTGGATCTAAATAATAAATATAAATGCTTTTCACTGCAGTTAAGTATTTAACTTCTTTTTTACAGTTAAATCCAATTTGTTCCTTACTTTACCGGGAATATTGTTACAATTAGCGGAAAAAGAAATCTTTCGACAAACTAAAATAGAAGTATGTATTACAAATCGATATAAATACAATAAATACAGCTTGTTAAGCAGGTAATAATAACGCATTATTAAGTGACAAAAACAACCCTTAACAATATACCTGTAAATCCCGGAAACCACCATGTGTATAACCAAAATGTAAATATAATTATTATAATCTTCAGATTGGAAATCCCTGAAATAAGTACCGAACTGGACATTAAATCTTTAGCGTTTTAAATTTTTTGATCAAGCCGAAAACATTGAATTTATGCTCTTAAAATAATAATTTATGAAAAATATGCATTTTATTATAAAATCGACAAAATATGCATAAAATGCATAATATATGCATTTTGCATATATTCCGCCCTTTAATTAATAAAGATGTTAGGTTCATTGTCAAATCCATTAGGAATACAGGTAGAGTTATACAGTGTCCGCAAGAAAGTTCGCATCAAATGGGATTTTTTTTATTATTAGGTATAGGTAAAAATTGAAAAAGCAGTTAGTTTTGCTTACCTAAAAACCAAAAATGACGTATACTGAAGCAGCGGCACGACTTGCGTTACCTGTCAAATTTGACATTTTTAATAAAATAGGTTCAAAAATGCCATTATTTATCCAAATATCGAAAAACTTTATTTGAGAAAGTTGTTTATTTAGGCATTTTTAGTCTCTATACGAAATTTTGACCGTCTAATACAATTTTTATTTTTTGCCAGGTTCTTGAAAATTTTGATCAACCCTCGTAGATTAACTTTTATACATCGATGTAAAACCATTTGCCTTTAAATTTGTAATCTTAATGCAATTTTGTGTAAAATTTTTGTTTCCTATTATTTATTTTGCTTCAAAAACTGATACTGTTATTGATCAGTATGTAATGTTTGATGCAAAGTTTATCTAATTACATCAGTTTTGCCAAAACCGACGTTTCTCATTTCTCTTAAGTTAGTAAACAGATGCACGAAAATAAAATATTGGAAGCTTTCGTTGAAATTTTACTTAATTAATATTAAATTAAATTAATTATATTAAACTATATTTTTGTTGAATAATATGTTTCGAGCGATTAATATTTATTCTTTTTGATCCAATATTAATTAAGTAAAATTTCAACGAAACCTTCGTAATATTTTTTTTTGTACATCTGTTTACTAACTTAAGAAAAATAGGAAACGTCGGTTTTGGCAAAACTGATGTAATTAGATAAACTTTGCATCAAACATTACATACTAATCAATAACAATTTCAGTTTTTGAAGCAAAACAAATAATAGGAAACAAAAATTTTACACAAAATTGCATTAAGATTACAAATGAAGTAAAGGCAAATGGTTTTACATCGATGTATAAAAGTTAATCTACGAGGGTTGATCAAAATTTTCAAGAACCTGGCAAAAAATAAAAATTGTATTAGACAGTCAAAATTTCGAACAGAGACTAAAAATGCCTAAATAAACAACTTTTTCGAATTAAGTTTTTCGATATTTTGTTAAATAAGGGCATTTTTGAACCGATTTTATTAAAAATGTCAAATTTGACAGGTATACGTCATTTTTGGTTTTTAGGTAAGCAAAAACTAACTGCCTTTTCAATTTTTACCTATACCTAATAATAAGAAAAAATGCCATTTGATGCGGACTTTCTTGCGGACACTGTATAAGGTTTTCTGTATGTAAATTTCCCCCTAAAGGTATCTTTCTTTATTGTTTGATTAATCTCTTGGGAATGCTATTTTATGAGCAGCAAATTTTTATGACCGACCTAAAGGAGCTTTAGGACGGTCTCAAATCTAAATTCCAAAATTGGTTAAAACACTAATTGACAGTACTACATAAATCACTACCACTTACCTCCTTTAATTATCGAGAAACAAATTATATTATGGCATATTCTCTTATAGAAAAATATAAATACCAACATACATGTAAAAAAAATTGTATAGCCTTCATTTATAAGATTAACAAGATCCTTTACGTTATTTGTAAACAAGTGTGCAGTTCTTAGAGATGCATAGTTTTAATGAACAGGATATTTCTCATTAGAGTGTGTTTATTATAGCTATGACTATGCATACCTCTAAATTATATATCGTAAATAAGGATTATTTGGCAAATCGGTATTTAAAGAAGCATGTTATTATTTTTAATTACAATCCGGTCTTTTTTCTTTTGCATTTTTACAATAAAATTATTATGTCTAACAGTTAAACAATTACTTAATTGAATGCATTTTAATTAGATTTTATATTTATCTTTTTTAAAACATCGGCGCCCTGATTAAGCACTGTTAAAGGCGGCCTTCCACCGGAGCAACAAAATGAACGAAGCCAAAAACCTCTTATAGAATATACCAAATTGTTTACATTTAAAGAAATCCAAGATTCAAGCGTTTTACAAGTTATCTGGTTTGATGTATGGTCCACGTATGGTCCACTATACTTAACATATGTGTGCTGGCGCCAACACTATATAATATATATACCAATGACCAGCCTCTCCCGGATGGTACCAGACATTTCATCTACGCGGACGATATAGCCGTAGCCGCTCAGGGCAAAACTTTTGAGGAGGTGGAAGCCGGACTGTCGGAAGCTTTGGAGGAGCTTTCTGCTTACTACGACTCCAACCATCTTAGGCCAAACCCTAGTAAGACGCAGATTTGTGCTTTTCACCTCAACAACAAAAAGGCAAGGCGAGAGTTGAACATTGTTTGGCGTGGAATCAAACTGCAGCATTTTCAAGCACCAAAATACCTGGGTGTCACCCTGGATCGTACACTAAGCTTTAAGCAGCACTGCATAAATACAAAGGCCAAAGTAAGTGCGCGCAACAACATCCTTAGGAAACTGACAAATAGATTCTGGGGAGCCGATCCACAAACACTAAGAACATCCGCGTTGGCCCTATGTATATCGGCCGCTGAATATGCAGCCACGGTCTGGAGTGGTTCAAAACATGCAAAACACGTCGACATAGCCGTCAATGAGACGGCTCGGATAGTGACTGGATGCCTAAAACCCACCCCTGTTCAAAGACTATACCATCCAATTGGAATCGCCCCACCACATATTCGACGCGAGGTTGCTGCCGATTTTGAAAGGAAAAAACAACAAAACGACCCAAGACACCCTCTGCATGGCCATCAACCGCCGAATAAACGTCTCAGATCTAGAAAGAGTTTTCTTTTCCGAACCAGAGCACTGGAGGGTTCGGCGGAGAGGAATCGCGTCGAGAGGTGGAGGGAGGAGTTGGGTCAGAACATTAGGGAGGAACTTGCTCCTGGAGGCCAATGCCCCTTTCCTGTATGGAGGACCCTAAATCGAATAAGAACTGGAGTCACGAGATGCAAGACGAACATGGCTAGATGGGGACTACTTCCGACCAACGAAGACACAAGGTGCGACTGTGATGCAATCCAGGACCCGAATTACCTCTTGGTCTGCCCAATGCTTGAACAGCCCTGCAGCATGGAGGACTTATTTCTTGGAAATGACAAGGCCATAGCGGCTGCTAATTATTGGAAAATGAGTGTCTGAACCGGACACGAAAAGTAAAGTAAAGTAAAGTACTTAACACATGCCTAAAAAGAAGTGCTGGTATCAAACTTACTGTTAAGTTGCATATTAGATTCATAAAATTAATAAAATACATGTTCTACAAGAATAATTCAGATAAAATTACAAAAGTTAATAGATAGAAGATACTATAGGTAGAAAGTTTTTGTTTCGTTGGTTTAAATAAAATAAATATGTGGTAATTTACTAACAGGTATTGTATTGTATTTACTACCTACTGATTTTAGTTCCATGGTGACAAAATCTAGAATGATAGCGGCAACGTCTCTTTCCTTTTTCACGCGTAGGCCATTCATATCTAGTAACAAAAACCGCCGAAGTAATCGAACGAACCATTCTTTCTTTCTGTGGGTAATCGTAGTATTTGTTTTTGCGAAGTTGTGGTTAGTCATCGGAATATTCGTATTTGTAGATGTTTTGTGTTTTTTTTAAAGTTTTTCGTAAAGAATTTTATTGTTATACTTAACAACATGGAGCGTCAGCGTCAAATTTGTGTAAAATAAGATCTATTGTCTGACACAAATATTGTTTGTATTAAATAAATAGGCCTATTTAAATTTGCTATGATATTTGTTAGGTTTTTTATTATTTTCGTTAAAAAAATGGCTTGTTAGCCACCTCTTTTGACACTTTCATAGTATTTGCCATCTCAAATAAATATTTATTGTGGAAATAATTATTTATTTGACTACCGATTCTTTTCGAAATTAAGAAAAAGGGGAGGGTTTTATACTTAGTCGCGATTAGCCCGCCATGCCATCTTTGTTGGTGTAGAACGAACTGCAAGGTTGTTTAGTGCAATGGAAGTTCAAAATTGGCTTTTGATCCACAAGCTTGGACACCTGTGGCCTTCATTTAACGGAATAAATGACTTTTTTATATTTAATATTATAATAATAAATCAAAACCGAAATAAGAGGAAGAGGTGAATTTAGGCAAAAAGTTTGGATTAAAAACTTAAAAGATATAAAAAATGTAAAAAATTTAATATTCATGGACAATAATAAACCTCAAAACTTTAACTAATAAAAAATATATATATAGGCAACAGGCTGACAAAATTAGTAAAAAATAAATCATAGTTAACAATAAATTATACTATAAGTCGGAAATAATAGTCAGTGACGTCAGTCACTAGTTCGGAAGTAACACAACAAAAGCGGCATAAAATAATAAATAAATCTGGTATGAACTGCTCGCAAAATGCGCACGGCGTGTCGACACAAAACGTGCACCCGCTGCCAAATTTATTGTGGCCCGTATACTGTAGCTCACGCTGAGCATTTCAAGCAGCTCTATTTTAACAGAGGTTGACGATCGACGGACGTAAGTGTACTGATATTTTACGACTATCAAGTGAACGTTGCAACATTGCAACAGTAAACGAGCATGGGCCTTGTCGAGGCCTGTTGAATAGGCGCGCTTGCGGGTTTAGGTTATAGTCTTGACCCCCCTGCTAAAAAAGTGAAAAGACATTTTGACTGTGGCCGAACATGCGTTGGTAAAAACCGTTTATGAAAGTATTCGCGCTCGAAATCCCGATTAAGGCGCGGAGGATGCAGCAGAATTTTGCGGAAATTGAACAACAGTTTTCAGATCACTTCACGTTGATAAAAAGAAGGAAAAGAAGGAAAAAAAGAAACAAGAGGTAGAAAGAAAGTAATTCTAGATGATGACGTAAAATATACAATTCGCCGGAAAGTGTACAGTTTTTTTTTAGAAACGAAATGCCAACCCTAAATAAAATCAAAGCTGAATTAAATGCTGATGAATCTTTACCCAAAATATCCTTTGGAGTTTTAAAGCGAACATTACGCGATTTAAACTTCCGGTATTTAAAGCGAAATCGCAAGAGCTTTTTAATCGAAACAAATGAGATAGTGTTGTGGCGAAGAAAATTTTTAGAAGAAATACGCGACCATAGGCTTAAAGGTAAAAAAATATATTATACCGACGAAACATGGTTAAATAAGGGACACACCCGCTCCAAAGTATGGCAGGACTTAAATATATCAAGTTCACATCAAGCATTTCTTGACGGGATTTCCACTGGTTTGAAATCTCCTTCCGGTAAGGGCCGTCAACTGATTATTACCCACATAGGTAGCAACCCTGGTTTTTTGGTTGGTGGTCTTAACGTTTTTGAATCTAGGAAGACTGGCGACTACCATGCGGATATGAATGCTGAAGTGTTTGAAAAGTGGTTTTCGTCCGTACTGATGCGCGTGGAGCCCGGTTCGGTAATCGTAATAGATAATGCGCCGTATCACAGTCGGCGAGTAGAAAGAATATCCGCTACTGCTTGGCGAAAAGCCGACATAATCGACTGGTTAAAATCAAAAGACAACATACCATTTGGTGAAAATATGCTTAAAGTACAATTGCTTGATATTGTCCGTGTTCATAAAGACAAGTATATTGAATATGTTGTCGATGAAATGGCGCATAAACGTGGTGTTACTCTATTGCGAATACCGCCATATCATTGTGAATTAAACCCTATTGAACTTATATAGGCCCAGATAAAAGGTGAAGTTGCGAGAAAAAACACAACATTTAAATTAAATGACGTTAAAGTTTTGTTAAACGAAGCTATTAATAAAGTTACAGCTGATAATTGGCAGAAGTGTATCGGACATGTGATAAAACAAAAACAAAAAATGTGGGATTTGGATACTACGGTCGAAGTTGTGGTTGAACCTCTTATCATCAATCTTGGTTCCGAAAGTAGTGATAGTAATGATTCTGAGTCAAATTCTGATCAAACCTCCGATAACGAGTAATAATTAAACTTAAAATTTTATTGATTTTTGATTTAAACTTTTGTTGCAACATTTAATATGATGTTTTATGATAAGAAAAACCTCTTATCATCCAGGACTTTTTTTTCCTAGGCTTAATAAATACATAGTACCTACTATTTGTTTGTATTACAATTTTGTTTTTTATTACTAGAATTAGACATAATTTTGAATATACCTTTTTTTGCATATTTTGGACTAAAATCATGCATATTTATGCGCATAAATTTAATTTTTTTAAGTGCATATTTGCCTAATTCTACTTATTACTATTCCATTATATAGTTATTATAAAAAATTAATTTACAAAGCAATTGATCCGCCACTGAAATTTCCTTCTCTCTTCCCTTACCCCTCTTGGCGCGCCCTAAAGCTAAGAATGAGTCACTGACTATTATTTCCGACTTATAGTATAGTTAGATCTTTAGGTAAAAAGGCGACATAGAAGTAAAGAAATATTTTTTTATGTACTCAATCATTTAGTTAGATACAAAGGAAGAAGGGTTTAAAAATAAAACTCCTAAACTTTTTAAAATAAATATTTTATTAAACTGAATGCTGATATATAATTTCAGCTAAATGTAAAAATAGTTTCAGAAACAATTTGATAAAGAACAGAAAAATTATAATTTATTAAATATGTTTACCAATTTTACTAAAAAATATGCGTTTTGAAGTAATAAAATTAAAACTTTAATATTTTGTTAAATTTTAACAAAATTCGTTTGTTAAAAAATGTTTTCCCAAACCAGAATTAATTTGTTACATTTAGTGTTTTTAATTGGTTCAGAAGAACCAACATGGCGGCTGAAACTGCTGGAGAAAACAGCACAATATTTTGTGCTGTGAGGGTTAAACATAAAAAAAATTAACAAATATTTTATTTAGGAATAAAACACTGATATCTTTATATGCACGGGTCATATTATATAAAAATTTGTTAACTTCATTCCAAAGGAATTTTGCCTAAATAAATCCGTTTGTGAACTGTAACCAGACTTTTCCGTCAGTGCAGTAGCTTACAAATAACTGTGAGGATAGATGAACAAATTGGACACAATATAATGCGTCCAAAAAGCCTCCCCCTGCTAACATGGGGATAGCTTAAGATTATATAATTTAAATTTGGTATGTTTAAAAGTTTAAACGATAAAAAGTAAAATTCGTAGAGGAGATGGTACAAATATGGGCTATGGTAATATTTCTGTGACAAAGTGCTGCCATCTAATATCAACCACGTGAACCTCTATATCTATGTATGAAAATGAAATCTAGTAAGCGTTTAAGACGGTAAAACAGTGAACAACAATTATGTGTGTCATTTCTCGTTTGCCGTTGTTTCAAAGTTTTGCAGGTATGTAATTTTTAATCAATATTAATGAAATTATTTGAAATTAAACGACCATATATTAAGTTTTGGGAAAATAAATTTATAATACTTCAAATGCAGCAAGAACATTTACCTTTTTAATAACTTATCAAGTTTTTTTTGCGAGTCAAATGTTTTGTGGTTATATTCTAATATGGGCTAGTAAAGTGCTTGTAATTTGAGCTAGCCCATATTACAAACATCCGATTTTTAAATGTTTATATTCAGAATGCCGCGAAAACAAAAACGTTTGGATGGTAAAAAAAGAAAGAATTGGAGCCCAGAGAATATGAAAAGAGCTATTTTGGCAGTAAGACAAAAACAGATGGGTACAAAAAAAGCTGCTGATACATTTTTTGTTCCAAGAAGTACTTTGCAGCGTTTAGCAAAAAAGAACTTACCACCTAATGAAGCGATAAACACCAAGTTGGGACGAAAAACAGTCCTAGGGCCACAGCTAGAACAGGAGCTGGTGAACTAGGTGCTCGAAATGGAAGCCAAGTTTTATGGTCTAACCCGAAAGGATCTAAAACGAATGGGATACGCTTTGGCAATTCAAAATGGACTTAATCATCCTTTTAAAACATCTAATGAGGCTGGACGAGGTTAGGTGGATCTCTTTTTAGAGCGAAATAAAGAGGTCCTATCTATCAGACGACCCACCGGAACGTCATTCTCAAGAGCAAAGGGATTTAATGAAGAAAATGTCCATTTTTTTTTCAAAATTTGGAAAACCTTTATGAGAAATAATATAATATATAAAAGTCGTATTTTCAATGTCGACGAGATTGGTTTATCGGTGGTACAAAATAAAGTAGTTGAAGTTATTGGCCGAAAAGGGAAAAAACAAATCGCGTCTCTTACATCTACTGAAAGGAGTTCCTTAATAACTATGATTGCGGATATGAGTGCCTCTGGAATCTTTGTACCACCCATGCTTATATTTCCACGCAAAAATATGAATGTGCAGCTTGGAAGAGGAACGCCAGTTGGATCTATAGCTGTTGCTAATCCAAGTGGTTCGGTGCAAAATTACTTATTTACAGAATGAAAGCCACGAACCGAGGTAGAAAAGGTTTAGCGTCCACAATTATAACATATAAAGAAGAATTGTTAAAATCTCAAAAGGCACCTTGTGCCATTTTTAAGAAAAAGGTGAGTTTTGAGGATCAATCGTCTAGAGCAATGTCCTACAAAAAAACAAAAAAGGCATTATTAACAAGAAGAGTCAGAAATTAACAACAAAATGCCCCACAAACAACAAAAGAAAGTCACTATTAGCAAGAACCGCAGATTCTTCAGGTAGTGAGAAACATGAAGAAAATGAATTAGTTCTGGCTGATGATGACTCTGATCTGGAAATCCCACCAGGAACTGATACTCCAAGCAATGCAGACGAGATTTGCCTATTTTGTGAAGCTGCATTTTCATCCGACTCTAGAGGAGAACAATGGATACAGTGTTTGATGTGCAGTATGTGGGCTTACGTAGAATGTTCTGGTGCTGAAAGAGATAACTATATGTGACTTTTGTTCTTAATAACATGTATTTCAATATTTGTTTAATATAACTTTCTTTTTTATTGTTTTATAGTTTGGATATTACTATACTTTAATTTTAGGATATTGTTAAACTTTCTATTTGTTAATTAATAATTTTTTTATGTAAAATCCGCAGTAGCCCATATTTGTACCCGTACTTACCCCGATGAAAAAAATGCATATTATTTTGTTCATAATTTATAAAGAAAAATTACGATTCCTTTGATTGTTAAAAGTCATAAATGTTATCTCAATAAATTAAAGTATACCTGTTAACATATTTAAAGTAATACAATGAAAAGTTAAGGGCACAGTTTGTAAAACGTAAATGGTAGCACATATTTGTACCATCTCCTCTACTTTAATACTACAGCAGTCGTTGTTATTTGGCACATTTAAATGAAAAACAGGCTCGGTTTTAAAATAGCGATTCTATTTAAATATGAGTTACAAGATGGCGGATCTCCACCATGCCAAATAACAAACAACCACTTTTTGTTCAAAAGTACGAATTTTACGGATAAACACTAAATCTGAATAATACAGGCTGTCCCATAATCGACACCTAAGAGGCCATACAGCAACGGGAGATAGCAGAAAAAAAAGCTTCTTATGCTATGCTAATTTCTTATGGATTAAATGCATATATATGCATTTTTGGCATATTTTGTCAATTTAATTATTAATAATAAAATGCATATTTTTCATAAATTATTATTTTAAGATCATATTATTTTTATGTTTTCGGCTTTATCAAAAGATTTAAAACGTTAAAGGTTTAATGTCCAGTTCGGTACTTATTTCAGGGATTTTCCAATCTGAAGATTACAATAATTATATTTACATTCTGGTTATACACAAGGTATTTATTGAGGGTTTCCGGGATTTGCAGGTATATTGTTAGGGGTTGTTTATTGTCACTTAATAATGTGTTATTATTACCTGCTTAACAAACTGTATTTATATCGATTTGTAATACATACTTCTGTTTTAGTTTGTCGAAAGATTTTAATATTTTCAGTTTGAAACTAGTAATTTTAAATTTGTGTTCAGAATGTCTAAGGTGGCGAAAACATCTTCGTGGATTAAAACTTTCCCAGAGTTAGAGTTTAGTGAAGAAAAAATCTTCTGTAAAGCTTGTACACAAATTAGTGTTTGTGAAAAGAAGTTCCAAATCGATCAATATTTAAAAACACCGCTGCATAAGTCAAAGTTACAAAAAATGAGATCTCAGCCACTTCAGCTGAGTGTAACAAAGTTGCAGGTCAAGTAAGGAATAAATTGGACATAACTGTAAAAAAGAATGAAGGATTTAAATACTTAGGTGCAGTAAAAAGCATTTATGAGGGTAAACCATCCAACGAAGTTGTATCTTGGCCTTATTTTTTACTACCTAAGTTGCAGTATTGTCCGATTACATCAGTAGATGTTGAAAGAACCCTCTCTTTGTATAAACATATTTTTACTAATAGAAGACAATCTTTTTAGTTGAAAATTTTGAAAAATATTTATTAATAAATTGTAAATGCCATTTATACAATTTTAGATTAAAAAATTGTTTACTTTTATTTTTCTTTTTTTTACATTTTTTCATAAATAAATACATTTTTTAGAACCCAATGTGTTTCTTTGTCTGATTTAACTATAATAAATTAAGAAATATTGCATACCAGTATGCATATTTGCTAAAAAAATGCAAATAACTTTATATTTTAAAGGCAAACAAGGCATAAATATGCGCATATTTTGGCTGGATTTAGGTGCATATAATCCGCCCTTTACTTATGAATATACTTGGTCAATTTTCGGTAAATGATGTCTCGTTAAGAAATGTTTTTAAATGTTTCTTGCTATCTGGCATTTAAACATAAGTAGGTATCTTAAAAACTAATTAAAACATCGAGATTAATGAAGCACAACTTTTTAACATATAAAATACCCCCTTGCATAATTTGAGAGGTCAGAAATGTGAAAGGCAAAAAATGTATGCGAGAATTTATCAAACTCATATTGTGTAACTAGCGTGTTCTAGAAAATTGTCTTTTTTGTCCTTAAAAACATAACTGTACCTAAGTCATTTTCAAATCATCGTCAATTTTCTAAAATACATTTTTCCTTGAATCACAATGTATCTTTTTAACCCTGGATATTTTATCAAAAGAAACTAAACATAAATGACCTATGTTCAAGACTATATACTATCGCCTGCATATCTCAAAACATTCCTGCGTTAGAAGGGGAAATTTATGTATATTTAATAGGAATTTAAGTTATAAATATATTTGACGAAGGAATTAGGGAATTCAAACCACGTGACTTTTAATGGCTGCTAAGGGCACAAAGCATTAGCGATGTCATTTTTGTAGTCATGCATATGTCGTAGGCTAATGGTAGTTTTAGGCAAATGGCATTTGTCTAGGCAAATGTTATATCAAAAGGTATATCGGCAACCGGTTTGTTCGATGTTACCCAGAGCATTTTTTAAAAATTTAATTATCATTTTATGAAATATTATGAAATTAATTGGATTTAAAAAAAAATGCTCTGCTAACAACGAGCAAACCGGTTGCCGATATACCTTTTAGATGGAATGCATATAGCATTTGCATAGGCAAATGCCATTTGCCTAAAACTTCCATTAGCCTACGACACATATTATACCAATTACAAAGCAGATATTTACCCTCAGCCGGCATTGTTGACACATCGTTGTGAATTGCCTTGATTAGGATTTAAATTATTATATACTGTCAAAGTGTCAAATAAAATTAGGAGTGCGCGAAGCCCTGCAATCGATAACACTCGGGATTGTTCGGGTTATGTGATTATGACGCTTGTGTTGTTAAATGGTAAGTTCAGATGGTCGCGCGACAACACGCGTGACGTTATGATCGCGTGCGATTGTCTATGCTTTGTCGCAGGTGTATTGACGTGTTTGGGTGATTTCATATCTACCGACACGTTTCGACAACCGGCAGAAGCTCTTCACTATGGCCGGTCTGCTGCCAGCCGGCTGCAGTCTCAAGTAGAATAAAATTTTAAGTTACTTTTTATGATTATCATTTATTCTGTCACAAAAACAAGGTGTTGCCTACATAGGTTAGATTAAACTAAACAGCCATTTAAATAATATAATCTTTGCGTTTTCACGCATGAAACCAAACACCATAATTATGAAAAAGCAGCGACTACACGAGTGCGTACCGGTAAGTCGGCAAGTGTGAAAGCATAGCTTTAAAATAGCAATTGATGTCGGTGTCGTGTTCTTGCCGTGCCGGCAGATGTGAAAACGTCCTTTAGCTGCTCCGTGCGATTGATGGTATCCTGCGTGGCGCTCCAGCAACTATGTGGTGCTGGAAAGCAATAAAATATGTTTCAATCCCGAAGACTTCTCCTGGCGATGTAATGCCACGAATTTTTAGAATGGAACGTAAGAGGAAATGTATGTTAGTGTAAACCGAAAACCACTAGCTTTCGTGTGTGCTATTCGCGGCTCGTGGTGTTTTAGAATTTCTAAAAGGATTTGACGACGGATTTGATGCAAAATGTATAAATTTAAGCAAAAAAAGTTGAAAGTGGCTCTTTGCAGGGCCGTTCATATAAATATGATGGACGAGAAGAAAAAATAACAATATGGGTGAAGTAATTGATGAAGGATCGTAAAAAATTTGGCCCAATTAAATGCACTTGATGACAAGATATTCCTGATGATTTTAAGAATTATCTACTTATGGATTCTGATACATTTAATATTTAATTAGATTTGATCTCGCCAATTACTTCCAAATGAGAGAAAGACTAGCAACCTGCGTAATTAGCCTACAGGCAGGTCTTTTGAAGATTTGAAGATCCTAAATTTTCCTGTTGCCGTTGACATAGTCAATTCGTGTGCTACTACCTTACCTGACCTTATACGATAACAAATCAACCAACTTCCTTTTACCGCACGTTCAGTCTACATGAATGAATGTACTCGCTATTTCCGTGCATGCCAAATTTACAATTTAGACAAGCGCGCTTTCCTGCGCCATTTTAACAGCATGTACTAATACCACGGGAAAGAGTTTAAGTGTAAAGGTACCTATTTAGACATACACCGATTTATTTATTGATGAAGTAGGAATAATAGCAGCAATATGGAACTTGATTTCAAAGGAAAATTCGAATATAATACTGAAGAAACGGGTTTGGGAGTTTCCCTTCTTCGTCGTGTACGTTTCAGCCTCCGATATACAATCCACAAACATATTATCTCATCAACTTCCATTTTCCACGACTAACGACGCTACATCACAAAACGCAAACAAAACAAAACACGAAATCATCAACTATCGCGGGCTGCCGCTAGGCACAGCTAGCAGCGTTGGCAGCACTATATATATGTCGTAGGCTAATTACAAATTCAGTCGTTTTATAAAACGCCTAGTCGTTTTATAAATGACTAGGTATATTGTAAAATGAAGAATAAATACTGAATTTTTACAATTCGACTGCACTTTTTGGGCGTTTCATAAAACGCCCAATTGCTCTAAGGCTCACTGTAAACGGTTCTTCAATCTCGTTTGTTTTAGGGTATGACTGATTATAACTAGTCGTTTTGTAAAAGACTGGAAAATACTTAGGCATTTTATACAACACTGATTTATATTGTTGCTTGATCGTATAATATTTCAAACAAACAAATAGTAAATTGGTCACTTTATTTTTGTCATAAAATAAATTAATTGGTAACTCTTACAACACATGTTCTGACATTCGCTACGTAAATTTAGATATATTATACAGGGTGTTCATTTGAAAACTTCCCACCACGGATTTATCGAAAACCACTGATTAAAAGAAAAAACGCCGAGATACGTCAAAAGATTTGCCAAAGGGGACAACTTTTTAACCAAAAACTATTTCACCCCCTTTTACCCTCTGCCCCCGGGGTCATCCCCTTAAAAATTTTAAATGACAAGGGGTATCAAGTAATAGCTTGTTTGAAAGGTCTTTCAAAGTGCTTTATTTTGACGTTTGATTTTTTAAAATCGGTAGATTCGTTTTCGAGAAAATTAGAAAAACCTTTATTTATCTTAATTTGTTCAGATAGAAAAAAAAACACACGTAAATATCACTTTTTATTTCAATAGTGTTCAAAATATTGCCCGTTATTGGCCAAACAATGATATAGGCGATGTTCAAATTCCTGACGGACATTTTCAAAAACATGTTATGGGAGATCTTGGCAGCTTTCGATGATGCGTTGACGAAGTTCTTCCAAACTTTCAGGTTAGGAAGTGAACACAATAGACTTCAAATGGCCCCATAGAAAAAAGTCTAATGGCGTCAAGTCAGGAGATCTAGCAGGCCATTCTATAAGCTCTCTTCGCCCTATCCATTTATCTGGATACTCGTCGTCTAGCCATTGCCAAACCAGAAGAACATAGTGAGGAGGAGCGCCGTCTTGCTGAAAATATATTTCAGCCTCATCAAGTATAGGGTTTTCATCGTCTTCGATTTGGTTTTCAATGGTTTCAGTGATAAGCGGATTGATGGTATTTTCCAACATATCTAAATAAATGCTTCCATTTATATTCCCATTAATAAACAATGGCCCAATCACTTTGTTTCCTAAAATGCCTGCCCATGCATTAATTTTTTGGGGGTACTGAGTATGCCCTTCTACAAAAGCATGAGGATTTTCATTGCTCCAATACCTGCAGTTATGCTTATTAACAAATCCATTTAGATAAAATGTGCATTCATCACTGAAGCAGATATTCCTTAATTGAATTTGTTCACAAAACTCAACTCGCCTATCGAAATCATCTTCGGTTAACTCTTGCAATATTTTCATTTTGAATGGATAAAATTTATGCAATTTAGTAACTGTGTGTACAGAGCCTAATGAAATACCAGTCGCATCAACAATTATGCGTAATGAACTATTAGGATTTATGCCAAAATGACCCAAAACTTCAACTTGAGCGGCTTCATCCAAAACTATACGATGATTACGTTTTTTATTTGCAACAGATCCAGTTTGGGTAAATTTAGTAACAAGGTCCAAAATATACCTATGCGAAGTTATCTTTTCCGGATGTCTGGCGTTAAATGTGACGGCAGTTTGCCGAGCACATTGATTTTGGGCACCATAAATTAGAATCATTTCCACTTTTTCGGCTAGTGTGTAAATCATTTTGGAAGTAAAATCTGAATCAATAAATTAATGTTCACTATCCCAAGATTGTCACAAAGGTAACTGACAGCAAATTAAATTCTTTTCCTTAGCAACTATAAAAAACTAAACAGGTATACGGTATATATAAATACATGGTATCTGTGTTTCCGAATTGCTGTTTATGTTGGTTTTTGAACACTTATTGAAATAAAAAGTGATAATTTCGTGTTTTTTTTTCTGTCTGAACAAATTAAGAAACGCCTATAAAGTTCAGTCGAATAATTGTAAAAATTTAGTATTTATTCTTCATTTTACAATATACCTAGTCATTTATAAAACGACTAGGCGTTTTATAAAACGACTGAATTTGTAATGAGCCTACGACATATAATATGTTGGGCGTCAGCGAGCTACAAACGTTCATGGTCGCGCGACCATCTGAACCATAGACACCAGACCTTTAGATACGTACAGCTTATCTCGTGCGCGAAAGTTAAGTTTTATGGGTGAAAAAATGCGTCCGAGCGCACGGCTTAAATTATTTTACAGCCCGGACCTGTGTATTTTCCCATTAATTTGTCAAATTAATGATAATGTTGCAGTGCGCATATCTAATCGTGTGTAGCTCTGTTTACATGCGCGAGGTAATAAATTTGCCACTTTCGTGATTATTGTTTGCTTAACTACAGGGTGTCCGGGAAAATGTGGAAAATCTCCCGGATATAAAAAAGACACGTGAAAAGCATACTACAAGTTCATATAAACTTCTTTCGTATCGGCCTCCTCTTCGGAGATATGGGCTCCCAAAGAGCTCCCATGGAATTAAGTTTCTGACACATAAATTATTAAACCAACAGGTATATTTCAAATTTTTTTTCATATGATGTATACCAGGTAAAACCCTTCAAATTACTATCCCAGAAAGTGTTGTGAATTACTTACAGCTGCAGGGACGGACTAGCTGTGACACTAATGTGCCATTTTTTTACGCACTGTATGATAAAAACTTTGGACCACGTTTTTTACATACCTTTAACTATTGATTAAAAATTAAGTACATTCATGTCGCGAATCCTAACCGTTTTCGGAAAAACTTTGTTCCTATAAATTATAAATGTTCACTTTTAACTGCTTAATATTAATACATGATCGCAATAAAATGACGTTTTTCCGAAAACGGTTAGGATTAGCGACATGAAAGAAGAGTACTTAATTTTTAGTCAATAGTTAAAGGTATGTAAAAAACGTTTTCCAAAATTTTTATCATACAGGGCGTAAAAAAATTGGCACATTAGTGTCACAGCTAGTCCGTCCCTGCAGCTGTGAGTAATTCGCAACACTTTCTGGGATAGTCATTTGAAGGGTATAAGTACATCACATTATTATGAAAAAAAATTAAAATATACCTGTTGGTTTAATAGTTATGTGTCAAAAAAGTAATTCCAAGGGAGCTCTTTGGGAGGCCATATCTCCGAAGAGGAGGCCGATACGAAAGAAGTTTATATGAACTTGTAGTATTCTTTTCACGTGTTTTTTTTATATCCGGGAGATTTCCCACATTGTCCCGGACACCCTGTATATCTTTGATCTGAACTTACCCTAAATAGTCGTTGTTCGTCAGATGCAGCGGCCGGGTGTATTATTCCTACTTCACATAACTGTTAATAAATTTAAAGGCCTCCCTTTATATGTATTTAAAATCAAACATCCCTTTAATTATGCACCTTAAACTTTTATCGGTTTCGGTGCCAGCTTAATCTAATTTATTCTAAGCGATATATTTGCATTTTGCTTTACATTTAAAGGTAATTTAACGTTCTTAACTATTTACCATTTAAAAATAGCAAGTAAATATTAGACAATGGCTCTTAAATAACTCTAAAAATCACCGAGAATACAAATTTAAGCGCGCATTCAACTTAACGAATGTAGGTACGAATTTATTTCTTATGCTAAAAGAGAATCCACCATTCACAGATGGGATCTATCCGTAGTGCATACTAATTAGTTTCTATTTCTTATATAGCCGATGACTTCCTGTTAAAAATATTTCAACCGAGCAGACAATACGTCAGCAACGAGTTTAATATTTAATTAACATTTTGTAAATTGTTATTAATTCGTATTTTTCGCAAATAAGAAACAGTTCAACTAAAATCACTCGCAAACGTTAAGGGCGCATGCATAAGCAATGTACATGATTGTATAATATTTCTGTAAGGTCTCAAGCAAGGGCGTCCATAGGGGGGCGGCAAAACGGGCACTTGCCCCCCCCCCCCCTTAGGCGCCCACATTACTATTTTATTTCATAATTCAGTATAAATATTGAATAGGACAGTGGTTAGTTAGTAGACCAACCAATCACTAAACTAAACAATTACATAATAAAAACATATCAATAAATTAATACATTAGGCATAATAAGTTAAATAAATAGTCTTATACAGTGTCACCAGTAAAGTCCGCATCATATATAAGGTGGTTAGATGAGTAGCCATGCTAGATCTCGCCACCTCAGTGAAATTTTACATTGTTGTTTACTGGCTGCATTATATAAATAAAGGCTATTTATTATTATAATTATTATTATTATTATATGGGATTTTTTTTATTAATATCTTTATTCAAAATTTGACTCTGGCATCAAGTTCTGCATCGATCGAGATGAAAATTATGCAAATAAATAGTAGTCACGTGATTCGCATTATCTGTAAAATTTTAATTTTTTTTCAAAAAATAATTCAAATGTATTTCTGAAAATATCGAAAAAAGTTATAATTTTTTTTAAATGCAGTTTTTAGCCCACATGCAACATTTCAGCTGGATAAGATAATTTTGATTTTTTACCTATATTTTGTAAATTGCACCACTTTTGCAAAATAAGACTCAACGCAACCTATACATAAAATTTCTTAGTTTTGACAATGCTTTATTTCAGATACATTTTCTTTAAACTAGCGTCATATTAAATGTGTGTTTTTCTACAAAATCAAAATTGGGCTATTAAAATTTGGTCGCATGTGATGCAAAGTTCATTTGTTTTTGACCCTGTATAAGGTAACTTCATAAAATACGTATTTTTGAAAACGTAGTTTGTGACTGAAAGTAAAAAATAAAAAATAAAATAAAGAGATTTTAAATTAAATCGTTGAAAATAGATAAACTTTCCGTTGGGTTAAGCAAAAATTTATTTTCCACTTATTGAACACGTTACTGATGACACTGTGTTCTTTTTTGTCTTAATATTAAGGTGTATTACTTTCAGACACAAACTATGTTTTCAAAAATACTTATTTTATGAAGTTACCTTATACAGAGTCAAAAACAAATAAACTTTGCATCACATGCTACCAAATTTTAATAGCCCAATTTTGATTTCGTAGAAAAACACACATTTAATATGGCGCTCCTTTAAAAAAAATGTATCTGAAATAAAGCATTGTCAAAACTAAGAAGTTTTATGTAGGTTACGTTGAGTGTTATTTTGCAAAAGTGGTTCAATTTACAAAATATGGGTGAAAAATAAAAATTATCTTATCCAGCTGAAATTTTGCATGTGGGCTAGAAACTGCATTTAAAAAAACTTTTCCCTATAACTTTTTTTTGATATTTTCAGAAATAGCCCCACTTTTGAATTATTTTTTGAAAAAAATTAAAATTTGACACATAATGCGAATCACGTTACTACAATTTGTTTGCTTAATTTTCATCTCGATCGAAGCAGAACTTGATGCCAAAGTCAAATTTTGAATAATGCTATTAATAAAAAAAAATCCCATATGATGCGGACTTTACTGGTGACACTGTATATAAAAAGTATTGTTTAAGTTTTTGCCCCCCCCCCCCCCCCCTGAAAAACGCTCTATGGACGCCCTTGGTCTCAAGGATATAATGTTTATTATGACAATTTAAAAGAGTTCAAGGAATTTTTTGAAAATACAACATTTAAAGCGAGATGTTTATCCACATCCAGTTTTCCCATATATTTGAAATGTGTGTCCTTCTTCTTTAAAATAACGGCGTAATTATGACCTCATAATAATTCTGTTTAGGCCCAAATTAGTTATGTTAGTACCGTGCGAGCAAAAATTATTTGCATCAAAGAGGGCTTGGATTAAAAAACGTAGGGTCATATCTAGGTTAAAATGTTTTAAAATTCATATTATGACATGATATGCCAAACTAATGAGTAATAAAATAAGTAGACAAACACAAATTTATTTTTGCTGTTTACAAAATTAACAAAGTCAGAATATACAGAAAGAAAAAGAAAAATAATTACATAAATTGCTGAAATTGGCCACCTCCAAGCATAAATTTACTCGTCTCTTCATGTTTTCGAAAGTGTTGACCAGCATATCTGGAGAAATGTTACCACATTCTTGGATAAACCTTTCTTGTAATAATTGTTCTAAATTTGCAACTGGTGTTTTAAAAATAGTGCTCTTTAAATGTGGAAAAACGAAGTAATCAATAACCGTTAAACAAGGTGATCTAGGTGGGAATTCAATGTCTGATCGAAAACTGATCAATCTGTCGTCAAAAAATTGCGTAAGTAGTTAATAGTTTCGGCGGCTGTATGGGCGGTTGCACCGTCCTGTTGAAAATATCCAAAACGTAGTTCGTCGTCAAGTAATTGCTCCATTGGATTGGACAAATGGATTCAAAATATTGTCTCTATACCGCTGTGCTGTAACTGTGTCATGAAAAAAATAGGACCAACAATTCTTCTTCGGGAAACAGCTAACCAAACACCAATTTTTGAGAGTGCAATGTGGACCCTACAAAATTTTTTTCACTACTCCACATGCGTGTATTCTGAGAATTTACATAACCGGAGAGGTGGAACCAGGCTTTATCCGAAAAAAATGTCAGGTCTAATAAATCATTTGTTTCTAATAAATTTTGGGTAAACCATTGAGAGTAATTAATGCGTCTTTCAAAATCTGCGGCTTGTATTTCTTGGAATACTTGCACTTTATAAGAAAATAAATTTAGCTGCTTCTTAAGAATAGTCCTGCATGTTCCATAAGATCTTCCCACTTCTTGGGACAGGCGTCTTATACAATTTGTTGGCGTATTTTGCATTATTTCACAGTTCTTCTGTTCTTACAGATGGTCTTCCTGCTCCTTTTTTGTATTGTATAGAACATGTTTCCCTAAACACGGTTCTTTTCAGGCAATGATAAAAATCCCCAGCAATAAAAGCAACGTTAGGAAGATGTTCGTGAAAATCGTCCATGCACAATAAAAATATCACACTGCAACATTTTTTTTTGATATCTAATAATTATTTAAATAATTAAAAAAATAAAATTAGTGTAGCTATAAACATAAATTCTTGCTTTTATAAAATCGTTATGCAACGAAGCCGCTATGTAACGAACGTAAAATATCATGGTGCACAATACGGTTTTTCGTAGACGCTCTAACGTTAAATTTATGACAGTTCCTGGCGTTTTAGTAGAAAGAGTTTAACACGGTCTCGTGATAAATTAGCTACGTGGATAGTATAGGATGGATAACCCAAATACTTAAACAACATTGAAGCATATTTGAAAATTTTATTTGTCTGCACTAGTTTGTAGAACTGCAGCATACTGCCTTTCTGTAACATAAACACTAAAACGAGCTGTCATTGTATTGTACGAAAAACGTAAAATAGATTCTCATTAGGTTTGTTTGCAAATTTCGATAAGTACTAAGAACTTATCAGTTTCCGTGCTGTGCCTTATTATTAAAAGGTGGTACAATGAGCCTTTTATTGTTATTTTAACCTTACCACGTAGAGCAATAAAAAACAAAGTTTTCTTGGGTTCTTTTAAAGTTTGGTACAATGGTAGAAGTTTGTCAGGTTTTAAGATCTTTTGGCTTTAATCTTATTCTGACGGTTTCCCTATGATGCGGTCTTCCGCTGCCAGTAAATGAAAATTAAAGAGTAGGAGTAGTGGACACTCAAGTCATTCCTATTTTCGGACATTTCAACATATAACTTATAAAAGTGCAATAAAAGTTTCCGCATGTGTCCCTTTTCTTCTGAAGTAGCGTTGTTTTTCATATTACTAGAAAGCCGAGCGACAACGGTCTTCAGCAGTGGACACTCAAGTCATTCCTGCTGTCGGACAGTATTTTTAAGAAAAACCCATCACACCGTTTTGTGAACACCAATTATAAATTAACCTTCTACAGGCAACATCATACCAAATAATTATAAACCTTTCTGATCTTTGCTTTACTTTACTTGTATATTATCAAATAAAATTTTCCCTTTAGTAACCCTCCCCCATTTTTTTACCTATCATTGCAGATTATTATTTACTTTATACGGTTATTACTGCGTAATAACGTCCAATCTATGTTTTCAAGTACCGCAAAATAAAAGTACCCCAGGGAGACAAAACAACACTTACAAGTTACCTAAACAAAAGGTCTGTGTCGATGCATTTGACCCATATTTTACGACCCTTAGAAAGCAAAAGTGAATTGATTTTGTTACAGTTACAAATAGTACCGGTATACTCTGGTGACTTTTTATTTTAAAACAATTAAGAGCCAATTTTGTCTTGCAGATGTTTTGGCTGGGCTTGATTTGTAATTTATTTATGACATGATACTTTTCTGATTAGAACTTTTAAGTGAAATATCTGTAAGAATGAAATTGAAGTAAAAGAATATTTACATTTTTTTTATGGTGCGAACAAACCCGAACACACCCGAACACACCAGAACTAACTGGCAGCGTAACGACCTTAACTTGTGATTGGGAAATATCGACTATCCAATGCGCGTCGTTTTGATTGCTTTTATATGTGCACCCCTGCCTTCAGGACTGGGGACGCGTCGCGTGGACATGTGTTTTTCTAAAACTAAAGAATTTGACTTGCACGCACAGTTTGCTGATAAGAGGGTAAAATTTTACACTTTTTGTGGCTTTTAAGCTATTTGAAAACGGGGATTCCTCTGCACGTGTTATTAAGCCTAAAATATTAGTTATTTTATTTTACCGTTAACGCCTTGTGAGATTGCATAAAGTAGGACAAATGAAATGGACACTGACGTCAATTTAAAAAAAAATCGCTTTGCGGACTCAGAATTTCTGACTGAGGGCGGGTTTATCAGTGCATGGCTAAAGTTTCGGCTTCATAGCTGCCAGTCAACTATATCTGGTTCGACGTTTAGATGACCAGCAGCTAACACTTGACCGACAGATAAACTACGTAACCGTGCACTGATAAACCAGACCTGAGTGGTGCAAACTTGTCCCATGCGCCAGCTCGGTCTATCGCAGCGAATATTCCCCGATGAGAACAGACCGTTGGCCCTGGGGAACTAAAAATGATCTCAGTCTAAAAGCGGGGCTTCACCAAACTGGGCTTCACCAAACTGGGCGGCACGTGCCGGCGGCCTATGCCGCCGGCTTTTGCCTAAAATAAAATAAACAAAAACGTTCATCAGGGCCGCCGGCATGGGCCGCCAGCTTTTTTTCACTAGCGGCAAAATGTCGGTAAAGATCAAAAGGAATTCTCGAGGCCTACGGCTATTGTTTCACTTCTGGTTTATCTGGTTAAAACACGGGCACTCCAGTGTGCATTTTGCAGTTACCGAGTTTACGTCGGGTGTATTTTTTGTGAATTTTAAAATAGTACGATGGATAGCCAAGGACTAGATGAGTACTCAGAAGAGGATACTCAAGGTAGTAGTAGCATTCAGTGGACATAAACTGGGACGTACCCAAAACCTGCGTTTTTTCAGTTTCCTGTTTCGAATAATCTGTAGGGCCAGATACCCTAAAAGAAAATGGTCGTCGTCCATACCTCTCCACGAACAAATACTAACTGAGTAGCTGATCAAAAATAATTTAAAAGCCGAATGTCACTTTGCCCATTTTGGTGTGGTCGAATTTAATTTCGCGGCAAAGCCACTGATGGTCACTGCAAGCCGCCGAACATCATGCCGGCGGCAGAGCCGCCATTGCCGCCGGGCTAGGCCAGTTTGGTGAAACCCCGCGTTTATGGACCTAGATGGCGCGTGCGACAAATTGCATCATGGTCTAATAGGCCGCGTTTTTAAAGTTGGAACCTTTTATTCTCGGTCCTATAGACCGGAATGGCAGTCAACGTGTTAAGAAATTTTGTAGAAATTTTTTACGCGAAAAATAGCCCCGGGTCAAAATTCAAAATTCAAAATTCAAAACTTTATTCGAGTATTTGATACAAATAATATCATTCCTTACGTCAGCAGGTACCTTGTATAAGGACTAAAAAATTTAAAATAAAATAAAAAATATATATAAAAAAATCTACAAAGACAAACTTTACTTAAGTAGTACACGAGACTAAAATACACATTAAAATATCATAGGACTATTCAGAAACTCGTCCATGCTATAAAAGGCTTTACTTAAGAGGAAGTTCTTAACCTTATTTTTAAATTGATTTTCCCCAAGCAACTTGACACTATCAGGTAGCCTGTTGTAAAAGGCTGGAGCATAATAATTTACTGAGATACGGCTCCTATGTAGTCTTAGAAATTCCAAACGAATGCTGTGCCCATTTCGAGTTTCATACCGATGGTAAAAATTATTCTGACTATACCTCGCAACATTAGAGTGGGCATAAAGTAGGCACTCCAAAATGTATCTACTTGGTATAGTCAGAATCCTTAAATCCACAAAAGATCCCCGAACATCCTCCCTATACCCCAATCCAGCAATTACACGCACTGCCCTCCTTTGCAGCGCAAATATGCGGACGGAATGAGCAGAATGACCCCAAGCCAGAATCGCATACACACCCACTGACTGAAAGATACTGTGAAATGCCTGCAACAACACTGCTGGTGGTAGAATCTTGAAGAGATTTTTTAGCAAAAAGATATTTCTGGATAGTTTTCCCGCTAACACATCAATGTGCATCTCAAAAGTCAGAAGTGGGTCAAGATGTACTCCCAGAAATCTCACTGTTTTAGCATTACCTTCGGGAATTTCTCGCAAACTAAAAGTCATGCACACTGTTTTATCTTCATTCATTGTCAGCTCATTTGCACTGAACCATTCTTGCAATTCCTGCACTTCCCCATTTACCTCACTTACCAACTCATTCAGACTCTCACCACGGCCAGCTAATGTAGTATCATCAGCAAAAAGCCAAAGCCCAGAGTCCGGTGATGCACCCTGGATATCGTTTATATAAATAAGAAACAGAAGAGGCCCCAGTATGGATCCCTGGGGCACCCCATGCCTCATCACCAGTCTCCGTGAACTTTCACCCTTAAAAGATGTCTGCTGTTTCCTGTCGCGCAGATAACTCGTCATTAGTCCTATACTCTTTTGCCCCATTCCATATGATGCAAGCTTGGATATAAGTACAGAGTGGGAGACACAGTCGAAAGCCTTCGAGAGGTCGCAGAAAGCTGCATGGGCATACTGACACCCCTCGAAGGCATCCGCTATGTACTCCAATAGGTTTGTTATAGCCAGTGTAGTAGAGTATTTCGTTCTAAAGCCAAACTGGACAGCTGCAAAAAGATTTTTTTCGTCAAAATACTTGTAAAGTTGCTGTTTTAATATAAATTCAAAGATCTTGGACATAATTGGAATAAGAGATATTGGTCTATAATTATTTGTATCATTTACTGACCCTTTTTTAAAGACTGGTACCACCCTAGAAATCTTAAAGCACTCTGGAAAGACCCCGTTTCTAATGCTTGTATTAAAAAGCTTTGTAAGACATGGTATTAAATGATGCTTTAGTTTCTTTACCAATGAAACATTCATACCGTATGCATCCTTACTGGCCTTGTTTTTAAGAGCATCAATTGCATCTCTCACCTGCACAAATCCAACCTCACAAAATTCAAAGTTTAAATTGTTTTGTGACCTATCTGGTAAGTATTTATGGAAGTTGTCGGCTGTTTTTTGTATGGATGCTGTTAACTTCTCTGCTACTCTGGAAAAAAAGTCATTAAACTCATTTGCAGTCAAATTCACATCTCGATCAGACACTCTATTTACACCTCTAACCTGGTTTATTATATCCCAGGATGTTCTGACAACATTGGTTGAATTTAAAATATGGTTTGTATATGCCGTCTTTTTTGCATCCTGAAGTTTGCGATTGTAACGTTTTTTAAAAGCATTTATCTCGTTTTTTAAGACTGGGGATGGATTATTTTGATGGGCTTCCTGTAGGAGGCGTAAGGTCTCCCTCATCTGTCGAATTTGGTCATTAAACCAAACAATGCCCCTACTAGATGATCTAGGAACCTCCCTAAATTCAGGAAATGCATACCTCATACCAGTCTCAAATACCTCCAAAAAGACCTTGTATATATTATTCACACAGACGTTCTGGTCACTCAAAAAGTTCCAATCTTGTTGTTCTAACCATACATACATCTTATTTATTCCTCTTTTTGTGATAGGTCTATATGTATGCGACTCTGGCACAGAATCCGTACCCATCCCAACCAATATATGGACAGCCGAATGATCAGATATGTGTGGATTATAAACCTTCGTATTCATTCTCAGTAAACCATTAAAGTTGATAAAAATGTTATCCAAACAGTTTACCTTATGTGTCCTTTCAAATATTTGTTGGTCCAAATTAAATCCCCTAAGTAAATCTATTAAATCAGACTTTCGTTGGTTTATTGTATTGAAACTTACATTAAAATCGCCATTGACAATTACATATTTAAAACTTTTGCAGTCTACGACTTGATCGAGAATCTGACATAGAGTCTCCAAAAATATATTAAAATTTCCATCAGGAGATCTATACACAGTTATAATTACACAATTAAAATCTATTAATTCTACGGCAGATAATTCACAGTGAAACTCCACTGACCTGTTTACTAAGTTTGGCAAATTTCTACACTTAATACTAGGATTTGTCATAATAATGGTACCCCCGTTACGTAAGGTTTTTCTACTAAAATAAGAGCTAACAATATAGTCATTTAGTCTTAGAAAAGGAATTTCATCTTCTTTTAGGTGATGTTCACTGAAACATAGTATGTTGTAGTCCTCTGGTGAGTTTCCAACAAAGTCTTCAATCTCTTCCACTTTATTTCGTAATGACCGTACATTTAAATGGGTCTGGGGCGTTTCACTATTTTTAAGCTGTCATTATCTATTTAAGTTATCGCAACAAAGATAACATTATAATCGACCGCAAGACTGGCAAATAAACGATTTGATGCGATGACGTACTAATCCCGTACCAACTACTATATGATCTTTTGTTTTTAATTTTTTTTCGCTCGCGGTGTATTTCTAATTGATTTTACACTGAGGGAAAACTTTAATTACCATAACTAAAATTTTAATTACCACAACCAAGATATCGACATTACATATGGAATACTGTTGATGCTTGGTTACCATTATTAAAGGAATTTTAGAGCTGCGCTTTAGTTACCGTTATTAGAAAAATTCGATTATCTATAGGTATTAACATATTGATTAGTTGATTACCATAAGGAAAGGGTTTAATTGTCGTTATCAAATCAACTTATTACCACAACAGTAAAATTATTGGAATACGGTTATTCGTTTACTTTAATAAACGTTATTAATAGGCTTATGTAAAAGTGCATTCCCCAGATAATTTAATTTTACTGTAAAAAAAATATTGTCAATAAAATGGCACAACGTATAATTTATTCTTACAACCACATAAATAAAAGTTTGTAAATTTTTTTTCCATAATATGTCTATTATAATATAGAAGGTTAGGTTAGGTTAGAGTGGCAGACCTCTGGAATTGACCAAACAGCGACACGTAGTCCTGTAGGACCGTTGTGGTACCACACATGTTCCGCGGAACCTATTGCATCAGCTTCCTGATGGTTAACACGATCGTAGAAGAATCTTGACAGCTCACTCAAACCAGCCACTGCTGACTGCTGTTAATAAACTTAGTAAGTCGACCCAGTTGCAGGCTGCTCACTTCCTCCAGATCATTAAAAAATGGTTCGCCCAGTGCATTGAACCTTCTTCTCGCGAGGCCGGGGCATTCACACAAGAACTGCTGAATACTTTCCTCCTCTTCCTCATCTCTGCGACTTCTGCAGAAGTCGTTAGTTGGTATTTGTATACGTTCAGCGTGTCTACCGAACAAGCAGTGTCCGGTGATTACGGCAGTGATGTTTCTTAGGTCCTTCCGACTGTGCTGTAATAGCGCTGCGGTTTTTCTGTTATCAAGTAGGGGCCACAATTGCCTGGAGATGCTACAAGTTGTAAGCCCTGTCCATTTGCTTTGCGCAAGTTGTTTAGCTGCTCGATCTATCTCCTCTCTGACTGATCCCGGTGGTCTAGCCACAGTATTCTCTGCTAGTTCGACAGACATGCTTGCGCCCTCCTTGGCGAGCGCATCAGCAGTCTCGTTGCCCAATACAGTGTCACCAGTTAAGTCCGCATCATATGGGATTTTTTTTTATTAAACGCTTTAATCAAAATTTGACTTTGGCATCAAGTTCTGCTTCGATCGAGATGAAAATTAAGCAAAAAAATATTAGTCACGTGATTCGTATTATCTGTCAAATTTTAATTTTTTCCAAAAAATAATTCAAAAGTGGGGTTATTTCTAAAAATATCAAAAAAAGTTATTAAAAAAAGTTGTTTTAAATGCAGTTTCTAGCCAACATGCAAAATTTCAGCTGCATAAGATAATTTTGATTCTTTACCTATATTTTGTAAATTGCACCACTTTTGCAAAATAGGACTCAACAAAACCTACATAAAACTTCTTAGTTTTGACAATGCTTTATTTCAGAGACATTTTCTTTAAAGTTGCGCCATATTAAATGTGTGTTTTTCTACATAATCAAAATTGGGCTATTAAAATTTGGTCGCATGTGATGCAAAGTTTATTTGTTTTTGACCCTGTATAAGGTAACTTCATAAAATAAGTATTTTTGAAAACGTAGTTTGTGTCTGAAAATAATACACATTAATATTAAGACAAAAAAGAAGACAGTGTCATCAGTAAATTGTTCATTAAGTGGAAAATAAATTTTAGTTTAACTTAACGTAAAGTTTACCTATTTTTAACGATTTAATTTAAAACCCCTTTACTTTATTTTTTATTTTTTTACTTTTAGGCACAAACCACGTTTTCAAAAATACTTATTTTGTGAAGTTACCTTATACAGGGTCAAAAACAAATAAACTTTGCATCACATGCGACCAAATTTTAATAGCCCAATTTGGATTTTGTAGAAAAACACACACTTAATATGGCGCTACCTTAAAGAAAATGTATCTGAAATAAAACATTGTCAAAACTAAGAAGTTTTATGTCGCTTGCATTGAGTCTTATTTTGCAAAAGTGGTGCAATTTACAAAATATGGGTAAAAAATCAAAATTATCTTATGCAGCTAAAATTTTGCAAGTAGGCTGGAAACTGCATTTAAAACAACTTTTTCTAATAACTTTTTCCAATATTTTCAGAAATAACCCCACTTTTGAATTATTTTTTGGAAAAAATTAAAATTTGACAAATAATGCAAATCACGTGACTACTATTTTTTTGCCTAATTTTTATCTCGATCGAAGCAGAACTTGATGCCAATGTCAAATTTTGAATAAAGCTATTAATAAAAAAAATTCCCATATGATGCGGACTTTACTGGTGACACTGTATATAAATATAAAATAATATAGATACAATAGAACATCTAAAACAAAAATCAACAATAAATATATAAACTTAAAAACGATAAACAAACAGCGTATTAGCTATTTCAGTTTAAAGTGTTTCGGTGATTAAATAGCGCACCATAAGGGCAGTAAATAATAAGCATAAATCAAAACCATCTAACCTACACAACCCAGTCGGTAATCCATAATCTTATTTGCGCTTTTGTCGCCTTCAGACTATTTTTTCTTCTTATTAGTTCAAAGGTCTAAAAATTTTGGAATTTTTCATACATACACTTGTCGTCAAAATTAGAAGATTGTTCTTATATTAACTATCTTATGAACCGCTCATCCGATTTTGACCAACTAATTTTTTTAGTGTAACCTAACCCCAAACCTTTTTAAGTTCCTAACGTTAATCTGTAAAACGATTTTACTGATATACGGTGTTATTAGTAGAGGCGATTTTGTGCCGTAAATTTGAAACATGGAATTTGGCATCATCAAATCGATCAAGGGGAGACTCAACGGCTAATTTTGAGCATGCCACGACGTTGTCATGCCAGCGTTGCCAGAGACTACACATTTTTCGTACCAAAAGCTAACCAAAAATGTACCAGATTTGATAAAAAAGTACCAACTTATATAATTATCAATATATTATTAAAATTTAACTAAATATTAATTTTTTCAACACATACATATTTTTAAACCAAAAAATATTTTTTTTATTTAATTAATACGTAACATTTTTTGTTTAATAAATTGGGCTGCGGTTGCCAAGAATAGCTATACTTTTACTACTCACCTTTTTATTTTTTTTTCTATTAAAATAATCACAATAACACAAAACTAAATCACACCAACACGACCGGTACAAATCAAACGGAATTACGGGATTTACAGGATACGGGGGACGGCAATTTTCGGCATTTTCGATTGGAAAACAAAATGTTTTGACAATAATTATTGGCGCCATCTCTCCGGTGGTCGTCTAACTAACCCATAATATAGAATATTTGAACTACATGTAAAAGAGCATTTTAAAACCGGATTCTAAATACTGAAAAGCTTTAACATCGAATAATTAATTTTGAAAAAAAAACACTGGCTAAGCGTCACAGTTTAGTACTAAAAACAGAATAAAAGTTCCTACTTTCCAATGCACTTTATACATAAATCGCAGTTTAGTACTATTGCTACGGCTATCGCACTTGCTAACTCCCATTTCAATGCTAAGAACAGCTGGCGACTAAGGTGGCTCCAAACTGCACCTCCTGAATGGCATCAAGTCCTAAATGTAAACGCAACACCAAATGGCTTCGATCTACCCCGTAACACTTGGTCGAAACTAAATAGAGTCCGCACAGGTCACGGGCGTTGCGGTGACTCGTTTTTCAAATGGGGAATAACCCAATCTCCCCAATGTGACTGTCAAAATGGTAACAAGACGATCCGCCATATCACGACCGAATGCTCCACTCGCGCATATCCTGGACCCCTCTCAGATTTTGTTGGACTCCCCCAAGAAGCTATACATTGGCTAAATAGACTGGACGTCGCGCTCTAAAACTATTTGTATTATTAACCGAATTTACCTGTCGTGTTCTTGACTATATACTATATCTATGTTCTATGTTGTATATTCTAACTTTTCGTTAGTTTAGTTTTTATATATATTGTATTATGTGTGTAAAGCGCCATACGCTAAATAAATAAATAAGTACCAGAAAGACAAAAGGAGTACCTACGTACTTTCTTAAGGCCTTTGGTACCAAATCTGGTACAATTGTACCACCTCTGGCAACGCTGTGTCATGCTGTTATTGCAGCAAGAGGTGGAAACACCCGTTACCAATTATTAGAAGGTTATTTTTGTGTTCCTATGTTTTTTATGTTGCAATGTTTTTGTGAATTTATTTCATTAAATTTGGCTTTAAACATGATGTTTTAATTTTTTCTTGTCAATCTAAAACATGTAAGTATACCAGAGTATACCTATATACAGGGTGTCTCACGGTCGATGGTACCTTAGACGTTTCTGGCGAACCAGAAAAGGAATCGTTTTGAAAATTTGGTCGCGTACATAAACGGACATGCTCTACTAACCTAAAATGTTTTTAACAATACAGTATTGCCGCTTCCACACAAAAATAATAGTAACTCCGATTTTTTAAATGCAACAACATATATTTTATTTTATTTTCGAAACCCCTATTACTTTCCTTACAATTATTATTAACTCTACTCTATACTTATCTCTTACCGTTTCTAAGATATAAATTAATTTCCGTTTTTTTTGTCCGAAAACGTGACTTTTAAAAATGCTGATAATTTTGAACTCTAAAACACTAAAACCCTGAAATTTGGTAAATAGTTAACTAATACCATAGGGCTCTTTGCCCTAGTCCCAAATCTTAGTTGCAATATACAGGGTGGTTGAAAAATACACTTATTCTGGTAACTTGAAAAAGTGACCATAAGTCCTTTTTTTCAAATATAACATCCTGTATATTATTACGGATTTGAAAAGCTGCTAAAATTTCACTTAATTCTTGTATATCATACCTGTACCTAACTAACTAGTTTAACCATTTTTTTGACGTATTAAGCATAATTTGTAAAATTTTCTATACAATTCAATTTTTATTCGGTTATTAGTAAGTTAGCCATGACAAAAACTGTTGTTTACGTATGTTACTATGGTTATCGTTTTGACATTTCATTAAGTTTAGATACAAGATAAAGTCATGGAAGAAAACTATACAAATGCAGTTCTTATCAATTTATCTATTTTATTTGGACAATGTGTGTTTGCATTAACATGCAAAAAAACATTAAAACTAAATTTTTCTTAAAATCCATGCAGTCAACACCCGCATATTAAAGTGTTTGGATGTAAACGGCCAGCATTTTGAACATCTGTAAAAATAGCATTTTATTAGTTATAATTTTAGTGGTCTTTTATTATTTGACTACCTAGTTAACATTTAATAAAATTGTCATGGATCCTTATAAATTTTCTAAGATTCATTGGCGGTAAATTAGAGTACATTTCGTTAAACTTTATACATGTCCTGTACCTAATAGTGTATCTATTGCCAAAAGACCCTTATCAAAAAACTGGCAAAAAGGTCTGGAGATATTGATGTGATCTTAAATTTATAAAATATTTAGGAATATTGATTGACCAAAATTTAAAATGGGATCATCAAATGAACTCTCTTACAAAAAAATTGAGAAACAGTTTATGTAAATTTACACTTTTAAAAATATTGTGAATCAAAATATTTGCTTAATGTTTTATTATGCACTTTTTTAATCAATTCTTTCCTATGGTACAAAACTTCCATTTTATATATACAGGGTCCTGCAATAGTGCGTCAGGCTTCCATAACTCCTATACGAATGGGGTTAGGAATTTTGTTAATATGCCGACTTAAACCGCATAGTACGGGGTACTTCCGGAAAATATTTTCTCATATACAGGGTGGCCCAAAAAAGTGTGGTCACATAAAGTTGTGATTTTTTAAATGGAACACCCTGTATATTATTAAATTTTCACATTCTACGTAAAATTATAATAATTTTTTTATAAATGCATTACTGGTCTATATTTAATAGTTTCCGAGATATCGATATTTGAAAAATGACATTTTTGAACTTTGACAGCTTTTAGCTTTCTAACTGTACGTCTTAGAGCAAAACGGCTTACATGTTCCTATCTTCGATTTTTATTATCTTTCCAATAGGGTCAACTTCCAGTCAAACCGGATGTAACGCGAAAGCAGGAAATATAGTACTTCCGGTTTGACCGGAAGTTAAAATTTCTGGGAAGATAACAAAAATCGAAGATAGGAACATGTAAGCCGTTTTGCTCTAAGACGTACAGTTAGAAAGCTAGAAGCTGTCAAAGTTCAAAAACGTCATTTTTCAAATATCGATATCTCGGAAACTCTTAAGTATAGACCAGTCATGCATTTATAAAAACATTATTATAATTTTATGTAGAATGTGAAAATTTAATAATATACAGCGTATTCCATTTAAAAAATCACAACTTTATGTGACCACACTTTTTTGGGCCACCCTGTATATGAGAAAATATTTTCCGGAAGTACCCCGTACTATGCGGTTTAAGTCGGCATATTAATAAAATTCCTAACCCCATTCGTATAGGAGCTATGGAAGCCTGACGCACTATTGCAGGACCCTGTATATACATACTGGGTGTCCACGGAAGGTGGCTCGCCCCTCTAACTTTTTTGTTTTCCAAGATAATGAAATAAAATTCTGGGGATTTGCATACGACATAAAACTGCATTATTTGACAGGTGACTCAACATTATGGAACTTCCGGTTTAACCGGAAGTGACATAAACTTTCGATTTTTAAATGGGACACCTGGTATATTTTTACTTTTTTTGACTCCATATGACATCCAAAATACAACGATGTGTCACTTGTCACTTTTTGTCACCAAGAAAATATTTTTTTTCCAAATTTTTTGTTTTATCTAGAGGGCTATGAATACCTTAAAATCACTTATTTCAGTTTTCTAATCTTGGGAAAAGTACAATTTTACTATTTTTGATCCAATGCTATGTGCTATGTAAAATTTAATCTTTAAAGTTGTATAACTCATTTTTTTTAATGGCAACATGGTGGCTCGTCAGGTTAAGAAAAAAGAGGATTTTATTACGATTATTATGATACCATACACATACACTATTAGGTTTTAGAAAAGCTGCCATTAAAAAACTATAAAAAGTTAACTTAGAACTTTCCTAAAATGAAGCATCTTTTGAGAATAAATTTAGATTTAAATGCATCAAGTAGCCTGTGACCAGCAAAACTGATAAAACAAAATCATGCCCTGAAGAAAATTAAAATGCCAACAGCTTCTGCCAAAGTAAATTAGTTTGTTGTGTAAAAAACATGGAAAATAATAGTTTTACAAGGAGTGAAAAATTTAAAAAAAAAATATTTTCTTGGCGACAAAAAGTGACAAATGACACATCGTTGTATTTAGAATGTCATATGGAGTCAAAAAAAGTAAAAATATACCAGGTGTCCCATTTAAAAATCAAAAGTTTATGTCACTTCCGGTTAAACCGAAAGTTCCATAATGTTGAGTCACCTGTCAAAAAATGCAGTATTATGTCGTATACAAATCCCCCGAATTTTATTTCATTATCTTGAAAAACAAAACAGTTAGAGGGGCGAGCCACCTTCCGTGGACACCCGGTATATCAAAATAAAAATTTATTACATAACATTACTCATAATATATGCCAAACAAGACAAAAAACAAATCTATGTTATGATAATTTTAATTTAACACTTTTAAAAAATAATGCTTTATTTGTTGGCATCAAAGTTTTTTATTGGGTACGTACCTTCTAATTTGAAAACTATGAGTTTTTTGACATTTAAAAGAAAATTAAAATCATGGATATTAATATAATAATAATAATACTAAATATTACAATTTTTCTATTATAATTTCTCCCTTATTTATAATTTTTCCTTTTTTCTTCGGTTAAATACTTTTGAATTACTTAGGTACATACTTATATTTTCAAATATATTTATGATGTGATTAAAATTAATAATATAAATGGGTGTATATTTTTTCAAAACAAAATCGGACAGATTTGTTAATGATGCTTTCATTGAATTTATTTTTATTAAAAAAAAAACATTGTTCTTGATTTTTAATATTATTATAAAAAAAAACCTGCAAATAATTAATAAAGTAATAAATATTACACAATTTTATTGTTACATTTCAAATTTTATCAGAGCAAAAGCGTTTTTTAACAGTCCTACCCCATACAAAATTTTGCATTATACCTGTACTTACCATAAAACCAAATCGGAGCCAAAAAAACTCGACTGACTACAAATTAATTTAAATCAGGGCTATAATTCGGGCGAAACAGCGTTCTTGGTGCCCTCGAACGGTAATTTTACGGAAAATAGGCCAAAAAACCTTATTCTTTTTCCTTGCTTTACATGTTTTAACGTTCAAACGGCTCAGTTGTTTTTATTCGACAGAGTGCCGCATACAAAGAAGCTTTGTGGCCAACCTGGAAATTTTGTAGTAAACGATTTTATACAGTGCGTCCTGAACTCGATTAAAATATTGTTTGCTACCTTCCAATATTGCCCCCCCCCCCCACCTATTAATTTTACATCAAAATTGTATTAAACTTTTTTGAAGGTCCTTGTACAGGGTGTCCCAAATTCGAACCTCATCATAGGGATCTCGAAAACTATAAGAGATACAACATCGGTCAAATTGTGGCAAAGTTGCGCAATTTCGTACTGAGCAATATCGCAAAAAAATATCTGAGCTATCTGTTTTAGTTCCGCCACAAAAAACCAAACACAACATTGTTAAGGCAACTTTTTACGCTCCATATTGTGACGTTTTTAGAATTTCGTTACAACGTTTCGTATTTATGGAACTATTATCAACTTTAATTTTTTAAATACGGACCTGCATTTTTTATTTTATTTTTTGATAGCCCTTTAAGCCCTGAAATAAACCATGTACCACACTTAATTATAATTAGACGTTTTGATGTCATTATTACATCACTTCAGGAATGTGATAATTATTTTTAAATACGGCCCTGGTGTAAGTTACTTAATCTTTTTACCACATACAACATGTAAATGGATCCGGAATTTTATATAAATAATTTACTATACCTATTTAAGCTTTTATATAAATTGTAACAAAGTAAAAATAAAACCAAACAAAACAAAGGTTGCTATGACAAGAACTTTTACTTGATTGTTTGGCTTAAGGTGGAATTCTCAACATCATTTCATCTATTGCCAACCTATAACCTATTTGGCGTTGCTTTTTTTATTTTATAATTTGATTAACTAACATTTAAATAAAATCAATATCGTCGGTACAATATTTAGGTAATAGCTGACATATTACAAAAATATTAATTTATTTCATTGCTAATTTTGGGAGAATTGTATAGTGAAAGAAGAATGACATAATAATGTTAAAAAAATTCTTACCCGACTTTTTTCGCTATAAAATTCTCCTAAAATATTTAATGAAATTCCTTGATAGTTGTTTAATATGTCAATTATTACCTATAAAATATGAAGACGATAATGATTTTATTTAAATTTTGTGTAAAAGCTAGAAAAATTAAATAAATATACGCGAAATAGGTTGTAGGTTGGCAAGCATGTTGATACTTCCACCTTAATTATCTTGACAACTGCAGTCACCATTTATACTGAATATTTCAGCAAAATTATGTTTTCTGCTTTAGAAAAGCGCGACATGTTACGAGTTTATTATTCTTCCAATAGGAATTCACAAATTTCTTATGACCGTTATTTATAGGACTATCCTGAACGCTTGCTGCCTCATTATAGTTATTTTGCTACGCTTGATACTAATTTAGCCCAGTATAGTAGTTTTAATAAACCAAGAGTCAAATATACACCAGGGCCGTATTTAAAAATAATTATCACATTCCTGAAGATGTAATAATGATATCAAAACGTCTAAACATAATTAAGTGTGGCACATGGTTAAATTCAGGGCTTAAAGGGCTATCAAAAAATAAAATAAAAAATGCAGGTCCGTATTTAAAAAATTAAAGTTGATAATAGTTCCACAAAAAAGAAACGTAACGAAATTCTAAAAACGTCACAATATGGAGCGTAAAAAGTTGCCTTAACAATATTGTGCTTGTTTTTCTGTAGCGGATAAAATAAGTCGAGCAATTTAAAAAAACAAAAACTCAAAATTTTAGTTTTTTGCAAAAATATCAAAATCTAAAAAAGATAGCTCAGATATTTGTTTTCGATAAGGTTAGGTGGGGTATCTGGATCCACGGGGTATCTGGGCCATGGGTCTCTTGTGTTTGTGGCAAGTTCCAAATCCGCTCCGCAACAACTGGCAACGTTGTTGTGATTCGTTCACTCAACAGAACAACGATCCTAACCGCATTTTGTAACCTGTGTTCAATGTGAGTGGATCATAAAGTTTTTTGCTCCTGTTTTTGCAAACAACGTGGTGCACTTGTGCAGTTTAGTGGGCTTTGTATGAAAACGGTAAGTATTTTTGACACGGAATCTACTAGTTTATAAAAAATAAGTGTAAATCAAACTAATTATCGGTGTTTTGGGCCATGTGGTATTTGTTTATTAATGTAAGCATGGGTGGCCCAGTTACCCCGATTTGTTTCATAAAATGGGGTTACTGGACCATGAGTCTGGGGTAACTGGATCTTCGCCTGGTCCAGTTACCCCAAGCCTTGTCCAGTTACCCCAAATACCTAAAACACAATTTATAAATACCTATTTATTATTATCTAATATTTCTTTTATTTTGTAGGTAATACACAGTATAGTGGATTTCACCTTAGTTTTTAATAGCCGCCGCTGACACATGTCATTTATAACATTTTTTTTTACAGAACTTAAGGATTGGCCAGGGCCGGACTTAAAAATTATGTGTGAACATGGGTCAATTTATTTGTAGTTGTAATTATGGATGGATACGAGAATTACCTAAGCAATTTTTAAGATATTTCAAAAAAAAACACTGAAGGGGAATGGAAATAGGATAGAATATCAGAAAAACAATTTCATTTAATTTTTATTCATAATATAATAAAGTTCTGTTATTTTGGTAAAAACACACTCTTAATTTAGTACAATAAAAAATATAGAAGGGGCAGTCGTGAATCTAGTATCATCAATAATTAACTACGTTTTTTATTAAAGAATTATTTTGTTTTTTAATTTGATTTTAGACCATGCAGTGTTAGGTTGAAAAAATCTATATATTATATTTAATAGCTTATTGTTTACTTTTTTATTTTCTTATTCACGGGTAGATATTTTTTTCTTTAGACTAGGTTCTAAAGAGTTTGAAGTTTACAATAGGTCTAACTTTTCGTTGGTTTATAATAAAACAACAAAAGTTTGTAATGTTATCGACTTAGGTATTTTTTTTAATGAATAAAGAAAAATAATGTATGTAGATACTACAAAAAAAGATTTTTGTCCATGCGTTTGCAGAACAGATACCTCAAGCACTCTTCAATACAACTGTATGTAAAACTTATTTTAGCATAATGGTTCACTGTGGTTTTCAAATTTAATTTTGTTGCAAGTTCCCTATTATTTTTGGTCTTCATCTGACAAGCTGTCGATGTCGTCGTCACCGTCCGAGACATTAATAAGTATTTACTTACTTTTGCATAAAAAGAAACACGTCACAGATACACACAGTCCGGCAGTTTAAAACCAAAAAGTCTAATACGCACAAAATATAAGCAAAATGCTGTCTGAAAAATACCAAAAACAATAACACGAACGATCAAGAATGCACGCGGTGCGCGGTGTGTCCTAATGCGGCTCTGTGATATTTAAAGAACGCGACGAGACAATCGAATTAATGAAGTACGAAAAGAGATATGCGAGAGCAAATGCGTAAGACATAGATGCACATACTAACGGCATATACGAGCGATTCTGTGCTTCTGACGAGTTTGAGCTCATTGAAGGGCAACGTATTGAACTAGTGCTGGGAAGTTTAGTTCACTTTGCCGATTTCAATCTTTCGTTCTCGTTCAATAAAGTGAATAGTTCAAAAGACTAGTTCGTTTAGTTCATTTAGTTCACTGATTTATACTGGCATATCGCCGCATGCATCGGTCGGTCAGGTGACAAAACCTATAATCTCGGTCGTCTCGCTCTCGCTTGCGTAGTACATTCCATTTAGACTTTAGTTCGCCTTGTTTCAATCTCTCAGTAATTACTGATTGAATCTTTTAGTTCAGTTGGCAGATTCGATCTTTTGAACTAGTTCGTTCGCGAACTACACAACTCTATATTGAACTGTGTAGTGTGCATCTTCGTCATGTACATGTAACTATACGGTCAGTTATATATATCCATCTCTTGTTAATCTAGCCAATGCCCGTGCCTGAAAGCCGTTTATAGAATTAGGGATTTTTAAATCACGTGTTGGCTAATATGTTTGACAAGAGAGACGTCAAAGCATTAAAAACTAAGGTGAAATCCACTATAGATATGGTTCGAACATACGTTCGGAAAACCCAAAAAGGGGCAGGATTTAGTTATAGTAGGGAAGACCTAGAAAAAGCTGTTGCTGATGTGCAAAATGGTAATAAAGCAACCAGAGGTGCAGCGATTCACTACAATATCCCTAGAAGCACATTGAAGCATTACGTAAGAGGGACGAGAGGAACGGGTAATGTTTCAGATGACAGTAGGGGTGGTGGTGGCGTAAAGTCGTACTTATCATCTCTCGATGAAGAGGAAATTGCCAGTTGCGTAAGGGTGATGGAAAAAAACGGATTTGGCCTATCACGCGAAGATGTATTGGACTTAGTGCAAGCGTACATTAGACAGAATAATTTTCAGACCAGATTTAAAGAACAACGTCCTGGTACCGACTGGTTTATTGCATTTAGAAAACGGCATCGTTTATCTATTAAAAAGCCCCAAAGTATTGAATACGTCAGATGTGACCAGGTGAATCCTTGGGTAATTTATGATTTTTATGACAAGTTAAGCCAGGTCATTAATGATTTAAACCTACAAGAACGTCCAGGCCAAATTTTTAATTGTGACGAGACCTCTTTTTGTCATGATCCGTCAAAAACAAAAATTGTTGGAGCTATCGGTGCTAAATGTCAACGGATTACTAGTTCCACGGGACGAGAAAACACTTCCGTCTTACTTTGCTGCTCTGCTGATGGAAAAACACTTCCATTGCTATGTGTTTTCAAGGGAAAGTATGTAATGGAAAATTGGATTGACCAGGAAGTTGCCACACAAACCGCAGTTTCCGTAACGGAGAGAGGATGGATGGAAACAACATTATTTTACAACTGGTTTAGAGATGTGTTTCTACTAAATATCGGCACTAATAGACCTGTTTTATTAGTGTATGACGGACACGTGACACATATTTCGACAAAACTGATCCAACTAGCACAAGAAAATGACATTACTATCATGAAATTACCACCTCATACGACCCATGTTTTACAACCCCTCGATGTGGCCGTATTTAAAGGTTTAAAATCAAATTGGGATAAAGAACTATGTAAATGGCAGCGCGACAACCCTAGAAAGAAAATTCCCAAACCTGAATTTACAGCTATACTGACTAGAGTTGTTGGTGAAATACCTAAGTCGAGTATCATAAACGGATTTAAGGCAACAGGAGTATATAATTTAGAAAAAAGAGGTCCAAACAGAGATGCTCTCCCCATTTCAATTTTTAAACCGGATGACTTAAATAGATATAGAAACCACTTGTCTCTCGTTACCGCTGAAGACGAAATCGAGGCCCTCCCGTCTACAGGCTATAACACTGAATCGAAAAGCAATGACGACAATCCACAACCGAGTACATCTAAAGCTAATTCAACATTAATAGAACAGGAATCGCAAAACAACGATGACAATCCACAACCGAGTACATCTAAATCAACTTCAACATTAGTAGAACAGGCAGAAGACACTGAACATTCTTATGAAATAAAGTCAGAGAAAACAACAAAAAAATGTTTTGAAGATGTTCTATTAGATATGTTCAAGAAAGATAAAAAAAAAAGTCCAGAGAGGAAACGTAGAAGGCTCGTGACAAATTGTGAAATAATAACCACTTCAGAATATCTAAAGAAGAAACAAGAAGAAGACAAAAAGAAGCAGCAGAATTTGGAAAAAAAAGCAAAGTTCCTAGATAAAAAAGCAAAAAAGCAAACTAATACGAAGAATTTGAAAAGTGATAAAAAAAAGTTCAATAATTCGTCCAGTGATAGCGAAAGTAACTACTCCCTGCATGAAAGCGACGATAGCCTAACTCTCAATTTTTCAAACAGTGAAGAAGAAGTAAGTGTGAACATTTTACCTCCTTGTCAAACCTGGCATGTTGGAGACTTCGCTGTTGTTAAAGTTTTTGGCAAGGATAACGTATCGTTTAGAATGTACGTTGTACGAATCCAAACTATCGATGCCATTGGCTTCGGGGTTAAATTTTTAAAAAGACACGAGCAGACCATGAAATTTAAAGACACAGAAGAACAATCCTACGTTAAAAAGACCGATATAGTCCGAAAATTATCCCGTCCTTTACAAAATAAATCAGCACGGTATAAGGACATGGTTTTCTTTAACACAGATCTGACCGATTTAAGTAACCTTATTGACTAAATAATTTTTTTAGCCATAAAAACAGTTTTATACAATATTAAACTTATTTTAAGTGAATTAAAAAAGTAGTTTTAAGTTTAGGTTGGCTTAAAGTATTTTTCTTTCTATGCTAAGTTGTTAAAAGTAAATAAAACCCTTTTAAGTTGTTATATAAATAGGACTACTTGGGAAATGTTCAGTTGCAATTGCCCTTAATGGCCGAAATAAAAAAAATATTTTGCATCTGTATTTTTTTTATGAAAATATAAATGTTCTAGATTTGGCATTTGGCACACCCCAAATCAAATACCTGCATTTTACATACAAAACTTATGCTTATGGCCCAGTTACCCCATTTTAATGAGGTAACTGGACCCACCGGCAAACCAAATATTAAAAATAAAAAAATGATATTTTCTATTTTAGAATTAAATCTTATATAACGTAAATAGTTTCTAGAAACCTTGCTTAAGATACTCCCGTCATCAAACACTAATTGATTTTAAGCTTGCTACTTTATTACAAGCACAAAACTTTTAAAATAATAATCCTGTTGTAAAATCATGACCCATTTACCCCACCTAACCTTATTGCTCAGTACAAAATTGCGCAACTTTGCCACAATTTAACCGATGCTGTATCTCTTATAGTTTCCGAGATCCCCATGATGAGGCTCGAATTTGGGACACCCTGTACAGTGTGACCAGTGAAGTCCGCATCATATATTATTTAAATATATATATTTTTTTTTATTAATAACTTTATTCGAAATTTCATTTTGGCATCAAGTTCTGCTTCGATCGAGATGAAAATTAAGCAAAAAAATAGTAGTCACGTGATTCGCATTATCTGTTAAATTTTAATTTTTTCCAAAAAAAAAATTCAAAAGTGGGGTTATTTTTGACAGTATCGAAAAAAGTTATTAGAAAAAGTTTTTTAAATGCAGTTCCCACATGCAAAATTTCAGCTGCATAAGAAAATTTTGATTTTTTACCTAGGTATATTTTGTAGATTGCACCACTTTTGGAAATTAAGACTCAACGCAACCTACATAAAACTTCTTAGTTTTGACAATGCTTTATTTCAGATACATTTTCTTTAAAGTAGCGCCATATTAAATGTGTGTTTTTCTACAAAATCAAAATTGGGCTACTTATTAAAATTTGGTCGCATGCGATGCAAAGTTTATTGGTTTTTGATGCTGTATAAGGTAACTTCATAAAATAAGTATTTTTGAAAACGTAGTTTGTGTCTGAAAGTAATACACCTTAATATTAAGACAAAAAGAACACAGTGTCATCAAAGTGTTCATTAAGTGAAAAATAAATTTTAGCGGTGGGTAAAAATCAAAATATCCTATGCGGCTGAAATTTTGTATGTGGGCTAGAAACTCCATTTGAAAAAAACTTTTTTTAATAACTTTTTTCGATATTTTCAACAATAACCCCACTTTTGAATAATTTTTTGGAAAAAATTAAAATTTGACAGTTATGACAGATAATGCGAATCACGTAACTACTATTTTTGGCTTAATTTTTATCTCGATCAAAGAAGAACTTGATGCCAAAGTCAAATCTCGAATAAAGTTATTAATAAAAAAAAAATCCCATAAGATGCGGACTTTACTGGTCACACTGTATGGTGGACGCGCACGCCAAATTTTATTATTTTTCGTAAATTATACATTATACCTATCTTCAACCGTTTACGAAATATTAACACCTTAAAGGGCGTTTTCACACTAGCCGACACGATACCGACACGACAACGACAACGACACCGGTGGACGCGTAATCTCATGTAAGTAAAGGGAATCGACACGATAACGATATATCGGCAAGTGTGAAAGCATTCCCTTTACTTACATGAGATTACGCGTCCACCGGTGTCGTTGTCGTTGTCGTGTCGGTATCGTGTCGGCTAGTGTGAAAACGGCCAATACTGTGCACCACACTGAGTACAAAGCCTTCTATTTCTTATAAGAATTAACATACACTTTATACGTTCAATACTATATGTGACAGCAACGCGCTTTCCTACTGTAAAGCTTCGGTTTCCTACAAAGCGGCACCGCAAAAAAGCGGCCGTAATTTGACGGCGAGCCTTGCCGCGAAACACGTGTACCTATGTACTTGCAAATCAAAGTATGTTCCTTCAGAGCGTTCAGCGCAAAAAATACGGCACCGTATTTTCTAAAGCGGCCGCTCTGTGCGTTGGGAGATAGCGCAAGCACGATTTTTGACGGTGCGCTAGAATATTATCGAATCGTATGTAATGTTACTTTCCAATAATATTCACCGTCCAAAGCGACCGTACTACTGTTTAACATTGGCATTAATGCTACCATAGAATGGTTTATAGCCATTATTGCTCTGAATACCCACTCAGAGTAATTATCAAGTTCTTTTCTGGGTGTAATCTGGTTTTATATAGGTACCTACTGTATTAGTTTCGACTGGCAGTTGTAATGAAACTTGACATTAATCATAATAAGATTTGCTTGCTACGGGTAATAAAGCATATATTTACCAATAAAATTCAATACTGCAGTACTCAAAAATTTAAATAGCTTCTACTATGATATTGTTCTTGTCGTTCAATATTGCATAATATGATTATCTATTATGCAACATGGTTTACTGAGATGGTAAAATTTGTCCATAGATTATAAAGTCCAATACTAATGATGGGTTGTGCGAAATAAGAATCTTCTATTGCCCTATGTGCTATGTGACATGCAAAGTTTCAAAAAAACCTAAAAACAAAGTAAAAATAAATTAATTGAAACAGGTATTGGTACGATCAATAAAATTCAAATTCAGACAGAACAGCTAGAAGACTCCGAACAACGATGCGACCTGCGCAACGAATACGTTAAAACTAATACTACGGCGCGCGACGATTGCCGATCGCTACGAACCCCCACTAAGGATTATAGGTTCTAACGGATACAATTCGTTGTTGGGGACGCTGTTGCTTTCTTTGTAGAGAAAGTGCTTTACTGGGAAAAAATGTGTCCCATTAAGCAACAATTTATTTCTTAACAAAATTGCTGAATTAAAAGTAGCTCATTATTCAACAAGACTGTGCTGCTACGGGAACTGATTACTATCTACCAATACAAATAATGTTCTAGCAAATTGATATAACACTAAAGCGGGTTTGATACACTAGGAATTTATTTAATATGGGTTATTACAAAGTAAGCTATCAATACAAACTATGTTTTTGCATACCCACCTGTTGTATTAAATCATTTTCCTCAGTGTAAAGTTTTTATTGAGTTTAAAGTATTAATTTTCTTGTTTCAGGTATGGAATTTATTACATCCACTAAGGACTAACAAGGTGCAAAAAAATCTGAAATCGCATTTTAATTAAGCATAAATCTGACGGAGAAGATTTTACTTTTTTGGTACGTATATTGTATAATAAGAAGGTAGAAAGGACTTTTCTTCATCAACTTACCTAAAAAAAACGTGGCCACCCCGATCATCGGATTTTATACCACTGGACTTTTTTTGTAAGGCTACATTAAATATATATTCTATAAGGAGTCCATTCGACGAATAATACGAAAAATGTCTCCACAAGTAGTATAAAATGTACAACAGGAATTTTTAGATCGATCAATTGACTGCAGCACAATTAGTGGAGGACATTTACAACATCTTAAAAAATGGTTTCTTTTCAGACTTTGTCGTTTGTCTATGTTATTTTAATAGTTAATATATTTCGTAAACGGTTAATGATGGGTATAGGGTATGATTTATAAAAAATGTCTAGAATTGAATGTAAGAGAATTCAAAAATATACAAGGAACAGGAAATATTTTTTTCTGTCCTTATTGGTTTCCTAACCGACGACCTACGGGTCTTAGCGCTGCCTAGCCTGACTCTATTTGTAGAGTTAACTGTTTCTTAAAACAAAGCGTTGCGTCAGCAGATAACGACATTTGACATTAACAGCTGATCTGGTTTCGTTGTTAAAGTTCCCAGATCAGCAGTGGGCCGTAGCAAGCTTACGCGTCAGGTGAGTCATACTATTTTCTTCCAATTTGGCGTTTTTTAAGTGTTTCTGTGGCTGTTTTTTGGGTAGTGTGTGTTTTAAACATTTTACTTTTTGATTTTATATATTTCAGAAACAGTTTTTCTAGGTAGTTATTATTTAAGTTTAATAGCGAATACAAACACCATTTTGGTTAACTCATCTATTATCAAATCAATAAAGTACCTAGTTAAACCATTTACTTATCGTTATACAGGATGTCTCATAACTAAGGGGCAAATAAATATAGCAACAGGAGATTGTAGACTTGAAAATATGTATTTTATGTTTAAGAACGCACGCGGTTAATTTTCAATAAATATGTTTCGTTAAGAAAGGTGCTTATTTAAATGTTTCTTGCCATCTAGCATTTAAACGCAATTATCTCAAAAACTAAATATCGAGATTAAGTACAACTTTTTTACGTATAAAAGATCCTTCTTTCATAATTTGAGGTAAAGCGGTCAGAAATGTGAGAGACAAAAATATAAGAGAATTTATCAGACTTATATTGTGTAGCTGGCGTTCTCTAGAAGGTATCTTAAAACTCATTATCTAATCCTCCTTCTTGCCCTCAAAAATATAACTACCCCAGAGTTGATTCATATCCGCATAACATCAAATCATCGCAAATTATATAAAGTAAATATTTACTTGGCTCACCCTGTATCTCTTTAATCGCATAAGAAATTAAATTAAATGACATATTTTCAAGTCCACTATCTCCTGTTGCTGTATAGCCCCTTAGTTACAGGATACCCTATATAATATTCATATCCATATATAAAATTCTCACAAAAGTAACAATACCAAAAGGGTTCCCAATATGGTGTTTTTATTAGACGAGCACCACAAAGCTTACACCTTGCAAAAAATCTGTTACATACTTATTTTCGCTTTTTATAAATAAATACTAAAGGAAATAAATGTTGTCTTCTTTTCCTTTAGTTTTATAATGTTTTCACATACTTATTTTGGTAGGTACGGGACTGTCAATATTTTACTTTATAAATAATAAAATTAGTATCTACGCTATATCTTTACAAAATATTAAGACTCCCGTACAAAATTTAACAGACGGCGAAGGCGAAGGCGAAGGTAAAATAACTTAGTCCAGTTCTGTTTTTGCAGCCAACCGCTTAACGTAAAATATACCAGACTTAAACAGGGTGCCATTAATGACAGGTGATGTGGCAAGTTCTTAAATTAATTTGACTTTAATTGTGACTTGCGTGTCCTTGCGAGTGATTTCCTCTTAACATTTGACTTAATTCTATTAGGTTCTGTTTATAGGTGCTGGTATGCTTTAAAGGTATCTACAATCGACGCTAGATGTCGCCATGCGCTTCATCCCCTCGGCTGAACGCCATATTTACTACATTTTAGTAGTATAGTCTTTCTTAGGTCAATTTAATGACATAAAACACTATGAAACTCCTTACCATAGGCGTCCCAAACAAATAATTAAAATGCGTATACACACATAAGTTTGTTTAATTAACATTAGGTGTTTGTACATACTACCCTTTATAAACCCACTGTATATACAATAATATTATATTAAAATAATAAATATAAGGTAACTCATAGATTCTATACACAAAACTAAAACCAGAAAAATAAACCTGACACGGCACGACACTGCTCAAAAAATTCTTTAATTTTTTTATCAGAACTCCATTCTCGGACCATTCCCCGGCCCGTCTATCCAAATCATGTAAATTTTATCTTCGTCTCTTCCACGCCATCCGCGGTCACTGGCCTATCTCTGTCTGACAGAATCGATCGTTGAACGGGCCGGGGACCGCTTCTGCTATACCAGCTGCAGGTTGCTGGCGCTTATCACCCCTGACAACGTGCATAAATTGTGAACGGTTGCCAGTTCTACCAAATTTTCTGGTTTGTAAATATATTATACGTATATACGAGAAACAAGGGTTTGTTAATTAGTTGTTTTTAAACACTGAAAGCACTTTTTGTCTTGATTTCAGTTATATTGTTTCTTAAGGACTAAAGAATGTATTATTATAACAATGAATGGCTTGTCATGTTTTTCTGTCACACTCAAAACTCCTCGGTTTAAAGTATATTTGCAAACTATCTTTTAAAGAAAGTTACTGACTAACAATTGAATACTGATATAAATGAAACATCTTTAATAAAAAAACTTAAAGAATTGAAGAAGAAAGATCTGACAACCCTGGTTGTGGGGTCGGTCTCTTTAAGACTGTTTACCGCCATATGGAATGATTGGAATGTCCTCAAACTGAGTTTGGACACGTTCCTTTAATTCGTTAGATCCTAGTCTTACTAATTAGTCATGATATAGCGAAACGCGTCCAAGGATGGATCTGATGAAATTAAAGGAATTATTTTCTTCTGAAAATATACAATACCTATGATGCTTCATTAAAAAAAATAAAGTTTATATACGTAGCGTTTTTATGAACCATCCTGTATATAATTTTTTTTTTCTAAAAGATGCATTTCAAAAAATTTTTTTTGTTGAGTCTTACGGACTATATAAAAATACCATTTTAACATCTTCTTTTTAGAAGTGATTTTTTCTTCTTCCCCGGGCTTTTTGGTTGTTTTAGACCCTTTTTATTGACTTTTTCACGTACTCATTATGTAACTTATTTCTATTTTTCTTCACATTATGTCATTTCGACACACCAATTTTTAATTTCATGAAAGCTACATTAAGGTTTTATACCACTTATCATTTTCTCTTCTGCTAAACCCATTAGCAATACATTTTTCTGTCTCCTGATGATGAACGTTTCTGCGTTCGAAACATGTAGAGACCTCTGAAGACATTTTTGTTCTATTCAATTTTGTGGAGGAAGACTTTTAGTTTTTTCTTTCCTTTTCATAAAATAATATCATTAGAATAGTTCTGATCGTCGTTAAACGCGCCACTCATGTAAGAGGCGAGGTAGAAAAGTGGTTGGTGACATAAAATGATATCCAATTTTTTTTTTCTCATTGCAAAAACCAAAAAAGTACATAAAAAGGCGAGTCCCTTTTGAGAAAAATTGCGTCAACATACTAGTAATTAGTGTTTAAAAGTTTTTAGGGAATAAAGTTTAACAATTTTGTAGTCAGTCATAAAAATAAAGGAATTTCAATAACCATGCATAAAAGATGATCTCTATGGCAGTTAAATTTTCACGTGAGCGCACCTGTAAACAACCATAAAAATATATTAAAAAAGTCCTTTTTAGAAAATCATAAATTTTTAAAAGAAAATAAAGTTTAAATTATCCCATAAAATAAATTGCCTCGGTAATAATAACCTGACATGGCTGCCATTTTCCAGTCGGCAAAGCTACATTTTTGTTGCGATATACCTTGACACAGTTTAGGGGCGAAATTTCGGTAATAACGAAGTGAAATTAAAACCAATAAATTTTAATGTAGCTTTTTACTTTGTACACAAAAATGAATCTAGATTGAAAAATACGATCAATCCAAAGTTCGTTAATTCCTTGTTTTCTGAAAGAAATTAATTTCTGATCTTAAAGAAAAAATAACTAACTGACTACAACGGGTATTTACATCAGATCAAACCGAGCGGATGCAGTTACATCCACTTCAAAATCGCGTTATATACCGTGCGAGCAAAAATTATTTGCATGAAAGAGGGCCTTGCATCTAAGGACGTAATGCTTAGCCGTAGAGCTTAATACCTGTTGGGTGTCAGTAACTACCTGAATTAACAATCAATCAGTTATTCCGTCATCTTTGACAGTTGTTACAATTAATTTGATTCATTGCTAATTTTTCCAATTTCTTGAACAATTCACACAATGGGCTTTACGGAACAGCACAAAACATTCATGGTTAAAGCGTATTTTCGAAACGGGGTTAGAGTAAATAGTGAGTGGCAATACAATCCGGGATTGTGCATGGACGATTTTCACGAACACTTTCCTAACGTTGCTTTTATTGCTGGGGATTTTTATCATTGCCTGAAAAGAACCGTGGCTATGTTTAGGGAAACAGGTTCTATACAACACAAAAAAAGGAGCAGGAAGACCATCTGTAAGAACAGAAGAACTTGTTGCAAACGTCCGTGAAATAATGCAAAATACGCCAACAAATTGTATAAGACGCCTCTGTCCTAAGAAGTGGGAAGATCTTATGGAACATGCAGGACTATTCTTAAGAAGCAGCTAAATTTATTTCCTTATAAAGTGCAAGTATTATAATTTTGTAAACAACAAAAATAAATTTGCATTTGTCTACGTATTTTATTACTCATTAGTTTGGATAATATGAATTTGACAAAATTTTAACCTAGATTTGGTTAGATATATCGTCCCCATATCATTGTGATCCAAACCAAGCCCTACGTTTTTTAATCCAAGCCCTCTTTGATGCAAATAAGTTTTGCTCGCACGATACTTCGATTAACCAAAACTGTTGTATAAGTAGTCTAAGACTACGTATACAACAGTTATTTACATCTGATCAAACCGAGCTAATGCAGTTACATCCACTTAAAGATAGCGTTATATTATACTCCGATTAACTAAATTTTGTAGTGAATTGAACTGTCAAGTCAATCATTAATTTGTTGTGATTGAATTATTGAATGAAGTGGACGTAAAAGTGTCAACAAACGATAAATATAGTAAATTTCACCTTAGTTTTTAATGGCCGCCGCTGACACATGTCATTTATAACATTTCTTTTTACAGAACTTAAGGATTGGCCAGGGCCGGACTTAAAAATTATGTGTGAACATGGGTCAATTTATTTGTAGTTGTAATTATGGATGGAAACGAGAATTACCTAAGCAATTTTTAAGATATTTCAAAAAAAAACACTGAAGGGGAATGGAAATAGGATAGAATATCAGAAAAAACAATTTTATTTCATTTTTATTCATAATACAGTAGAGCTTCGCTAATCCGGATTAATAAAAACCGAGGCAATCCCGATTAGTGAAACATCCGGATTATTGGAACCTTTTAAAAGCTATAAAAATGCACCAAATACACATTGTTGTAGCATTTATTAACACAAAAAATTTAAACATTTGTGTTAGTACATAAAAAATAAAAGAAAAAGAACACCCACACGCAGTTCTTATACCTACCGACATAACAACGACAACGAAAAAGTTACATGAAATTATCGAAGAACACATGATCCGGACTATGGAATACATAAAATACATAAGAAATCCGAATTATAGAATACATAATGTAAATAAGTAATATTTAAATTTTGTCCGGATTACCGGAGAATCCGGATTAGTGGAGTTCGGATTAGCGAAGCTCTACTGTATAATAAAGTGTTGTGAATTAAAATCGAATTGACTTGAAACACAAATGACCGTTATCAGCTGGGTGTGTAAATGGAACATAGAATATTTACAGGTAAAAGGGTATTTTGTTCTTTAATTGCTGCATTATTATTAGGGCAGATAAAGTTGTTAAAAAGTGAACTTTTTTTTTAATGTAAAATTTTTAGTTTTCATCACTCGCCCTTCTTTTGTCCTCGCTATCTCTCTTTTTCCATGCAATTTTCTTTGTTTTATATTTAAGGATTAAACGTGAGACTACAAAAGGTTTTTGAATCGGACCGACTAAGAAACGAAAAATTTCAGGTTTGATTGAAAATACCGTCCATCCCGCTCCGTTCAAGTGGGTCGTGTTTATGCGTTGTATACGTAGTGACTGTGAAAACATTTTAAGAGAATCGGCTAAGTTATTACATGAATCATTTTAAATATATTTTTTTTTAAATCTATTTTGTATCTAAATAAATCCTGTGGTTACATTTGAAATTTTTGAAACAAATTGAAAAATTCGATGATCGTTCACAGTCTCAGACCAAGTTCACAGTGGTGGCTCGTGGTTATTTTAAACAGGGGCTCATTTAGTATGGTAAGGATAATATACAAAAGGCGCCGCATGCTATTCATCGAAAGCGAAGATTTTATTAAGTGCCACGCCAATAAAAGTATTTTTTGGCCTATTGAAATTTAATTTTTGATGTATGTGTTAATTTCTTCCTTCGCGGGAAAAAACACTATAATTTTACTTGATCAAAAAAATTTGTCATATAAAAATTTTTAAGATAAAATTGTTTAGATTATGAATTTGTTAGTCTTGGGAACTAACTAAAAGTGAAGTAAAAAATATTTAAAGAATATTAAGTTTTTTAAATTTCTAACGAGTAATACAGATTTCTTTACTTTCCGTTTCATTTATGGATAAAAATAAAATAAGCATAGCATATTAGAGAACACTATTAGGACATAATATGGGTTATATTGTGTGGTATTAGATACCTACCTAAAAATGTAACGTTACTAGGTACGCTGATATAAGGCAAAATTTTACTTTCCCAGGTATCAGGCGCAGCTCTTTATAGGTGGGGCAAATTTTTATGGCAGTAACATAACAAGTAAAATGCAAATTAGTGCATTGTTTATCTAAGGAATAATAATTGTAATATTTCTTGAACTGTTGACTGTTAAAGTCTTTAATTTATATTATAATACAAGTCACAAGTACAAGTCAAAAACACAAACATAAACGAACTACATATAGGGAAACTGCAAGTTCTCGAAAACAGAAACAAATTGTCAAGTGCTGTCCACATATACAAAAACAATAATTATTTATCTTTCAACTTTGTGATCGAATATGTTTTAATATGGCGTGCTCGAAATTTCGCAATACAAAGGAACCATGACTTATTTATATGGCAGCTGGTTTTGTATTCTTAAACCAAAAAAAGGAACAACGTGTTTGGGTTAAACCGAGCTTAAAGAACCGGCAAAAAAACTATGTTGAGGAATTACTGGAAGATTTCCAAAAAGATTATGTCGGTATTAGTAGAGAAATGCGATCTAGCTTTAAAAACTTTTTAAGAATGACCAGTGCTGATCTTGAAAATCTAATACAAATTATTGGACCCTCAATAAAGAAGAAAAATACAAATTATGATTTGATTTGTTTTCTTCTTGTCGTCGAGCGCGTACACACTAGACCAACAGAGTTACTAGAAACGCAGACAAAACATCAACACTTTGATCTTTACCGATAGCCGCTGGGAAAATAACAAGTTGTAGAAAACACCAACAAAACAAAATAGTTGCCTGAATGTTTTGATTTTGTTTGAAAATTGTTGGGAAACATTGAGTTGCTGTTTTATTGGTTTGGTGTGGACCCGGCATCAGGAAACAAAACTGTTTATGTAAATGTTGTAAGTAAAATCCGCATATTTGGTAATTAGGTTTTCTTTCTCTAACACAAAGTTTTGCTTGGATCAATCACGGAGCGGTTCGATTGTGTTTCCATAAATGCGTATTAAACCGCCTTCGACCGAGCACGAAACAACCCGAGATCAGGCGAAGTCGACGGCCGGAGAGCTCGTATGTTTATTTGCTGCTAATTGCCAACTCATTTATTAAATCTTCTATTTGATACAGACCCACCAGGTCAACTTGAAATACGATCTATATTGGGGAGTTTTCGCATGACACCTTGGAATTTTTGCATGTTATGCAAAATAAATTAATTAAGTGGGTCATTGACCAAATTAATGACCTTATGAACAAGCCGCGCTTGCCAGATATAAAAATAAAAATAAGAACTAAATAAGTATTTAAAAAAATAGTTTACAAATTTTAAACCATGAATAATATCGTTTAAGGTAAGTTGTAATGTTTATATTGTTGTTAATACTATATTATCGATATTTAATGGAAAATGATGTGTAATATGACACTGCCGTTGTTTTGTTAGAAGTTATATTTTTGTGGGTTACGTCCTACACCCTCTAATAAAACATACTGCACCTTATTTTCTTAAAAGTTGTACTGGAAATAAGACGTATTAACAAAACAATGTAAAAAAACTTACATATACTCGTAATATATAAAACATAATCTTTCAGTTTAAAACAGATAAACATTCATGATTAGAGAGAATAAAACGATAAATTTTAACAGGCTTAACATACCGGCAGGTTTGTTCGGGTTTGTTGTGATACGACTTAATAAACCAAAGCTAAAATAGTACTGTAAATAGGTTTACGCGTTATTACAAATACAGGCAGATAAATCCAATAGTTAAAAAAATTAGGGACACCCTCTTGCATATAAGCCATCGACATGTTATAATTACTTAGGTACTTATTATATTTACCATTCGTATTCTTTGCGAAAATAAAATAAAATAAACTTAATCCTTCGCCGGTTTCTGTTAAAAAAAAAGTATGCACAATATGTAATATTCATGCATTTGACAACACAGAAATACAGAACAAATACCAGAAAATATCATCTTAGTTTATGCTTAACAATCGCGGCAAAGACTCTTTGTTTGGTCGCGGACTAAATACAATAGCCAGTATTTCAACAGGCATCGACCATTTTCCGACCGCCATTTTCCAATTTACCCATCTGATTTTGGATCACCTTGAGGATGGGAAACTAGCTATGGGTATATTTTTAGATCTGTTAAAAGCTTTTGATTGTTTGGACAGAAACATTAGTTTGAATAAACTTGAATGTTATGGCATTAGGGCTGCGCTCTAAAATGGATTTCATCATATTTAGGAAATCGTACACAAAGAGTTGTTTTAGAAAAAATAAAATTGTGTACATAAGTCAAAAATATTGCAAAATACAATAGGAATACCACAAGGGAGCATATTAGGGCCAATATTGTTTATTATATTTATCAATGATTTAAATTTTGAAATTAATGATTTATATCCATTTTTTAGTCTTATAGAGTATGCTGATGATACTAACATTTTAGTAAGTGGTAGGGTTATTTTAGAAATAACAACTAATGCAAAAACAGTGTTTCAGGACACAAAGGTCTGGTTTGAAAATAACAAATTGCTTTTAAATAAAGATAAGACAAGCATTGTTATTTTTAAAACCAAAATAAGTAAAAAAGAACGACCAGATATGGTAGAACTTGAGCAATATCAGCTGCCAACGGAAAATAATACCAAATTTTTAGGCAGTCACATCGATGAATTTTTAGATTGGTCACTCCATATTGACTATCTGAGGAACAAATTAAATACGATATGCTACAGTTTACGCATTATAACCAAATATTTAAACGATATGGCAAAAAGAACTCTCTATTTCGCCAATTTTGAGGCCACATCGAGGTTGAAAAAATTTTTTTTATTCAGAAACGTGTTTTGCGAAAAATATAAAAAATGTCTTATTTACAGTCATGCAGTAGCATTTTCAAGTAAAAAAAAAATATTAGCTGTTTATGCATTGTAAATACATATTATAGGAAACTATTTTATTCTTTTATAAAAACAGAGATAAGTTTAATACAATTAGGTACTTCACAATCACAACCAGCCTATTCCACCCATCGTCGAGTGAAGGCATCCCTTAATATCTGCCAGTCTCCACTGTTATTGGTTTTCCTTATCCAGTCATATCCAGCCAATCTCTTTATGTCATCCGACCATCTCGTTTGCGGTCTACCTCTGCTCCTCTTGTTTTCCCATGGTCTCCATTCTATCATCTTTCTCGTCCATCTGTTGTCTGTCATCCTCCCAATATGTCCCGCCCAATTCTACTTTAGTGTACATATTTTTTCTATATCGTCTTTAACCTTTGTTCTTCTTCTTATTTTTGTATTGGTAATGCGGTCTTGTAGCTTGATGTTTAGGGTTTAGGATTCGTCTTTCCATGGCTCGCTGCGTTACTTGTAATTTATTTATAATATTCTTGTTGAGTGCCCATGTCTCTGTTCCATAAGTGAGCACCGGGAGGACACATTAATTGAAAACTCTAGCTTTTATTGTATTAGGCATGTCGGATTTAAAGACGTCTTGCATTCGCCCAAATGCTAACCATGCCAAGGATATTCGGCGTGATAAATCTGCGGTACTTTAGGGTACTTTAGGTACTTATCATAATTATAATACAAGAACAAAATATATAAATTACCCAATACATAGATTAACACTTTCCGAGAAAAATCCATACTATATGTGTATTAGAATGTATAATAAATTGAATGTTAGAATTAAGAACGCACCAAATGAACGCTTATTTAAAAAGGAATTGAAAAGTTTTCTAATTGATTTAGAACCTTACGCGTTAAGGCTCGACTTTGTTGAGAAAGGAATTTATTTGCGACAAAGACTCATCCGAGCTGGACATATTCGCGATATCACGCCGTGAAGGAAAATATTCCGTAAACACCGATATACACTGAAATCAGAAGTCTTCACCGCGAGCGAGGCGATCGAATTCCGAGAATTTGTTATTTTCATCGATTTATTTCTAAATAAATGAAGATACATTTGACTTGATTTTATTTTGGAAACGCATTTTATTTTATAGAAAATAGGTGGGTTTTAGGTACTTCTAAAATTAGACAAAATAATATACCTAATCGTATGGATAGTATGATTTTTATATTTTTTTGTTTTATTTTATTTTATTTTATTAATGAAATGAAAGAAAATTTGTAAGTTTCATAGGTATTTAAAAAATAAAATTTGGGATAGCAAAAAGTTTTGTGAATCAGTGGCGCAACCAGGGGGGGGGGGGCTGCCGGGCTGCAGCCCCCCCCCCGAGCTTAGAAACTTAGCCTATTCGTTTAATTGCAAACCAATTTTTCATGTCACGCGAACTATTTTCGCATATTTTTTGCGATCTCAATGTTTTATGGATTTGTAATTTTTTTGTTTATCAATGTAACATGGAATCTTACGTTTTTCGAGTAATTAAAGTATAAATTTTAATAAATAGCTCAAAATTGTACATAATGATTAAAAAAATTAATTCGGATTCGAGTTTTTTTCCGTTTCTTTGAATTTTTTGAGAACATTTACCATAGTAATGTATATATTTTTTACACCATCAGAAAGTGGAGATTTCAACCAACAAAAAGCCCACCGACTTTTTTAAAACAGCAGATATTTTGACGTAAGAATTTTCGATTGAAAATAATGGTGCATTTTCAATATTAAGTCAAAATAAGGTGAAAAAATAAATATTTTAAATCAAAATAATTACAGTGTGTTTGGAACATTAAAAGGTAAGTTATCACCAAATTTCGTGAAAACATAATTTTTTTTGTAAAAGATAAAAATAAAAAAACAAAACCTTGGTTATTTGAATTTTTCACATAAATTTTGAGGCAACGTGAAAAAGTGTTAATACAAAAGTTGTAGATCTTTTTATTACCTACAACTTTGCCATTTAACGTTTTTCCATAGGACTTGTAGTTTTCCCGGAAATTGAGATAAATCGTTTTCTAGCCTTAAAAACTCACCCCCTTCCACTTCCCGACCTCGGATCGCCCGTAAATAATTTTTTCTTTCATTTTTGTTATATTCTTTTTCTTTCCCAATGGGTTTCATCCTACTATTGTTTTTTTTGTTTCAAAAATTATCGACCCTGGTCTACCTATTTATGCGAACCACGATATTGATATTACCGTGGAAGAAATTCTGGACGAAATGGCAAAAACAAAACGAAGAATTTTACTTTAATATTAGTATTATTAGTGATTACTTACAACTTATTGTATAAGGTTTTTGTTTTGTTTTAGTGCAAGTATGCTTAATATATGCGTTACTTATTTTAAATACATTTTTACTAATTAAAATAAAATCTCTACATTTTTTTTTCATAAATATTTCGTTAGGGCTAGCGGCATATTATTGCAGAAGTTTTAGGGGGCTGTCGCTCTCGTCAATCATACGTATTTTACCCAAAAAAAGGCGTGGCACCCAAAAAATTTTTCGCCTGCAACGCAAGGAGTTAAAGCCCCCCCCGAACAAAATTTCTGGTTGCGCCACTGTTGTGAATGATCTGTTATGATTCTAATTACATAGGTATATATTAGGTATCATGAATTTCCTGGAAAACCCTACCTATTATAATGATTTAAAAGAAGGTAGGTAGGTTATAAAATTTTGAAATCTTGGCCCATCCTGAAGCTAAAGGTGCCAACCTAAATTGTATTTAGGGGATAACTTCATACATAACAAAATGTAGAAACTGTCATTGACTCTCGTGCGTTATTTTTTCTGACGCGTTCCGTTATATTTAATTTTTTTAGAGCATTTTATTTTTGAGGAACAGTTGTGCTGCCCCTCAAAAGAGAACAAGGTAAGTAATCGTTTTACATTTGGCGACCTTTTTTTAAACACAGAAAGAAGGTACCGTATCGTCACACCTACGAAAATGGAATAAAGCATTTCAGTATCAGTGTCGATTCAATACAAAGTCGAGGTATTTTGCTGCGGTATTTTTCTGGAGTTATTGCAAAAGTAATGCGACAGTAGGCGGGAACCGATGGATATTCCCGTCTATATAAATGCATCATAATGAAAGCGTCAGCGAACATTTGACCATGCGGCGAAAAGTCTTGTTAGTTGTACTTTCCGTCTAGAGAAGTAATAATAATGTTCCTATGTTAAAAACCTAAACCGCAAAAGATCACATCTGCTACAAAAACTGGGACAGAGAGCATCAACAGCTATGGAATCCGAAATCATTGTAGAAGGATTTTTACAAAGTAAAAAATTACGTAAAAGTACACATTGTGCAAACACAGTAAAAGCCATTCTTTATAGCAATTTCACAGGCAACAGTGGTACAAATTGGGGCAAATACGATTTCTATAAAAAAAAAATTAACTTTTAAAAAAAAATTTCTGGCCTCTCGGTAGGTTTACCATTACGTTGAAAGATTTTCCCAACACTTTGCTTGTTTTTCCATCATCTCGTAGCTCCGTTAAAACTGTTTGCACCTATTATATTTCTAAACTCCTTATTGTATTCTCCTGATGATGAATGCTTATGCGTTTGAAACATGTAGAGAATTACCCTGTATTTAACCTTGAAACTTATGTTTTTTAATAATATACCAATGGAGAAAGACTTAAAGTATCTTATTTATTTTCCTTTAATAATAATTTTGTTTCATATACAGAGATGACCGGTTTTGGCAAGGAAAAATGGAAGAGCAGTTAAAAAAATTTTTTCAGTTGCCTTCTTCCCGAAATAATAAATCCACAATACTCAAACAAGAGAAAAATTAAAGACAATTTTCATTTATTTCTGCTACCTAATAGACTGTCATTGTTAAATCATATTTTTAATAAAAATTTACTATAATATTTATATGTGCCTTATTTAGGGTATTCAACCTAATAACACCACCTGACTGCTACATTTCAGAAGGGGGCAGCCAAAAAACCGTAAAACTTCTCCTATTAAAACCTGGTTGTAAAAAATTTAGACACTGTCCCCCTCCCTGTGAACGGCCATGCCTACCAACGCAATGTCTTTTTATACTCTACATGACATACTGTCCGATTTATTAGTGGTGGGCAGAGTCGAATATTCTCATGAATCGGATAGTTTAAAATTACGTACTTTTAAGAATCGATTACTTTATTGAGTAGTGATTATCAGCTCGCAAGGGGCCAGAACTTTTAAAAATATGGTCGTCAATGCCGTATAGACATCTTCCATTTCTTGAAAAAAAATCCATAGATCTTGCATCTTACGCAAGTATCATAGGCATATTAAAAATACCTACCACATACAGTATATTCACTGTTAAGTTTTTTTCGGTTTTTTTTTTTAATATTCTCCCCCGACTTTCTGTGTAATACGCCAAGACCGCCGCGCTATTTCGCTTTGTTTCAGCGACATTCACTGTTTAATTTTTTCCAATTTTTTCAATTCTTTACCCCCAACTTCCTTTGTAATATTTCAAGATCGCCGCGCTATTATTCTTAGTTCCAGAGATATGCATTTTTGAATTTTTCCACCTTTTTTGCAATCTTCGCCCCCGACTTTATTTGTAATACGTCAAGACCGCCGCGCTATTTCGCTTTGCTTCAGAGATATTCACTTTTTATTTTTTTTCGGTTTTTATTATTTCTTTACCCCCAACTTCCTTTGTAATATTTCAAGACCGCCACGCTAATATTCTTAGTTCCAGAAATATTCACTTTTCAGTTTTTTCTGCTTTTTTGGAATCTTTACCCCTTACTTTCTGTGTAATACGCCAACACCGCCGCGCTATATCGCTTTGTTTCAGAGACATTCACGGTTTAGTTTTTTTCCACTTTTTTTAAATTCTATTCCCGTGCAACCTTGACCTACCCACACCGCCAAGCCGACGCGGTCGACTAATCTCTAGCGTGACGTTTGCTGATCTCGTTAATTTTTCATGAAATGGACCCGTATATACGCGACCAGTAGTATTTTCAATACTAAAAATGGCTTCTTAAAGAATCTAAAAGAAGGTCGCCACACATAAAGATCTCCTACTTGAAAAAAGTATTTGTAATAAAAAAAAATCCATTCCAGAGAATTACTGATTATCATTATAATCGATTCCGAGCGGTATTCGAATCCCATCGATTTTTTTGGGAATCGAACTTCACTTCACTTCTTGTACTTAAGTACTCCCATTACTACAATTGATGTTTAGTATAGTTTTTTAGCCGCCTTGTCAATACACAGGAATCTCGCTACATCAAAAATTGCAGCGCTGCGAGTCAATAAAAAGGCCAGATAAATATGACCGACGCCGGATTTGTGCCTTAAATGTACTATTCAGTCGTTAAACCATGGAACGCGCAGCCGAGTCGGCACATGTGTTGATAATTGACGCAAAACACACACAAAGCAAATTATTTTATTTAATAAAAAATTAACCTACATTTGTCTTTCCAAGGCCGCCGCCTTGACAGAAACCGCGCCGAACCCATAACGTGTGTCTTGTCACTGCTGCAGCAGCTTCGGCCGCCGCTTCGGCAGAAGCCGCTACAAAAACGCCGTGTGTGTCATCGCCCTAACAGTTCGTTTTCTTTTTACGCTCCCGTACCAACTAAGAAAGTTCATAAATAGCTTAATTTTATTGCAAATGTTAACCTTTACCAAGGCACATGAAACTTTATTTTTAGATATAACAATTATTAATATAGGTTTTCCATACGTCCCGGTTTACCGGGACATATAACCAGTTTCAATGGCTTTGTCCCGATGTCTGAGTTGCGATCAGCTATTTAACTTTATATATTTGTTTTACTATTAAGAGACTTCACTCACTTCGAGGAAGAACGCAACATAAAAAATTTAAAATCCGATAGCCCATTTTTGATTTCAATACACAAACAAATCGGCTGCATTTCGTTTAATTTTTATCCTCTACCAAACATTTAAAACAAAATTTTTTAAAGTTAAAACATCATTTGTTGAAAAAATGGCGAACGCGCTTTGTAACTTTTGGTCCTGTGTCACATTATAAACCGTTCCGGTCTAAGCCGAAAGATGTATGCTTACCCAAAATTAATAGGTACGCCTTTAGTGGAGGCGAAACGAATCACCTCCTCCCTTGACTACCTCTCTAAAATTAACGCTCCTATATTCTGTTATTGGCAGACAATACAAAAGAAAATTACAATTAGCACGAAATCATCTCCAAATTATTTAACCTATGTAACATTTTTCTCAGTGTATCATGATTTTATCTAGTATCACGTCGGCAGGAAATAAATAAAGCTTTAGATAGGCAACTTCTAACGCATTTTAACAAAATTTACCTGAAACACGTTTCGCGCGCTGCAGGATAACGGGCTTATTACGAGATATTTATGTCTCAATTTTTGGAATAGTAAACATAAGACATGGAAGCTCTAAGGTATAGAGCGATTTTTTTGAAAAAAAAATTATTCGCGACGGTATTAACCCTGGAAAATGCCTAAAAATACGTACTTTCAGTGAGCATTTTTTCATATATTTTCTTATTTTTTTTGCAAAAAGGGCTCTATACCTTAGAAATAGAAACATTCCTTTACCAAAATATGATTCGTCCCGACAGTTTTTTCAAATAGGCTTTCCAAAATCCTGCAGTAGCGAAACAGTGTTAATCATCCTATAATTTTGCGCATTGTAGAGCCTTAAGCGATTACTTACATAATTAAGAAATAATAAATTTATTTATTAAGGTACAGGTATTGAAATAACTATAATTCCTTTTGTTCTGTTTATTTCTTGACGACATTTCTTTGTACTTGTTATTTACTTTGTATGCATAATGCGTAATTTTGAAATAAAGATTACATAAATAAATAAATCGACGGCCGGGGCAGACGGGTGGCAAAATCACCTATATTCTCTGGTGCCAAGCCGGCCATCGCCTCATTTTTCAATACAAGTTCCTATATTTGCGGAGTTTGGCCGATCATAATAAAATAAGCATGCCTGTAAGTAGACGATCTTTTCCCAAAATAGGTTTGTGCAGACATTGCAAAATACAGCGTCGCAAGAAAAATATTATAAACACAGAAGCGTCCGATAATTACGTATAAATTATTGAAAACGTGATATTACTTTCTAATTTAATTACGTATTCACTGAGCCAGGAACAGCAGCAATTTCACACGAATGTAAGACAGTAGCATGTTGGATATTATGAGAATTAGTAATTTACATATTTAATCCATATACCCGCAAGATTATTTATTAAGAAAATTAACAACGTTAACGCCCTACAGGTTGTTTCTCACAAAGTCTCAACTGTGTTTGCATGCCAGAGCAAATTTTGCATAATGTAGTTTCAGCGGTTGATTTATTTTTAAGGATTTAGGGACCCACGTTCTACTTGAATTTTACGGTAAGGATAAAGCAAATTTAACCTAAACGCGGGACCAGTGGTGTAGCCAGAAAAAAGCCTTGAAGGGGCAAGATCTTATGGATATTGAGTAAAGGGGAGCATTTTTCGTGGAACCTTTACAAATAGTAGTACAAAAAATTAAGTTTTTGTCTCTTTGGAATAAACAATTCCGTTTTCATTATATTTGTTTTCCCAAAATAAAGCAGAAAGTCTGCCAAATTTGTGTGGAAAGTTACCTTTATACACCTTAATCCATTAGTGCATGAAGTTTACTGCGTTAGGAAAAACTTCTTTCATTTATAATTGCAGCGTGAGTTTGTAGTAATAGTAACAAGATTTATTTAGCAATGTGCTACAATTTAACAAGTTTTACAAAATATTTAAAATTATTTAACAATATCATCTATGAAGTATTAAAAAAAAATTTATCAGTCACTATTTTGTTTTTTAAATAAATAATTTTTTAATGATTTTTTAAAATTTTTCAAAGAACTCTGTGATTTAATTGTAGTATTCAAATTGTTATATTCACTTAATCCTTTATGGAAAACCCATTTATATGTTAAATGTTTGGATACCCCCTACTAAGACAAAAATCGTTTTTATATCTGGTGAAATAGTTATGATTTTCAAAATTTTTAGTTAAAAAAGCTTTTAAGGTCGAATTCTCAGCGTCGTTCAATTTATTGCCAACCTATAACCTATTTCGCTTTATTCTTTCAAGTTTATTATTTTTTAAACTAACATTTAAATAAAATCAGTATCGTCGGAACATTACATAGGTAATATCTGATATATTACAAAAATATCAATTTATTTCATTGCTAATTTTGGGAGAATTGTATAGTGAAAGAACAATGAGTGACAATGACATAATAATGTTTAAAAAAATCTTAACCGTTATTTTTCGTTATACAATTCTCCTAAAATAAGTTATGAAATTCCTTGAAATTTATTAAATATGTCAATTATTACCTATAGAATATCAAGTCGATACTGATTTTCTTTAAATTTTGTATTAAAGCTAGAAAGCATAAATAAATCTACGCGAAATAGGTTATAGGTTGGCAAGCATGTTGATACTCCCACCTTAAATGGGAAGGTAGTAAGTTATTTTGTATTTTAAAAATAAAAGTACAGATCAAAAGAAATACTAAATTTTTAACATTTAACCACTGAAGTTTCTCTAACATTAGAAAGATTTTGGATCTCTTATTTTAGCCCGTCGTTATCGTTATCCTTATTCTGAGCATGCGCAGTACTAAAACGAGGCAGCGATTCTTTTATTAACGATAACGAGCTTCGTTAATTACGGAGATATAAGGAAGGCTATCGTTACGGTTATTCTTATTTTGCTTAATTTGCCATGTTGCCAATACTTACCTATATAATTTAATAAGAATATATTTCGGACACGATCATTTTTCGGAAAACATTTAAAAAAATTGAAATAACTTTATAACTGTAGTTTAGATAAAACCGAACAGAAAAGGTTTTTTTATACATGATTCAAAATTTTAGTTTATGTAAATCATAAAATAACGCTGCGGTAAGAAATGTAATTATATTTTTGAAGAAGTAGTCCATACTCAAAGTGGAGTGGAATGATAAAGAAAAAGAAAAGCATAAAGTCTTTCTCCACAATTTTTATTAAAAAAAAATCAGGCGAACCTAGAATGATTCAAAATATATAGAATCGACATGTTTCGAGTGTAGAAACACTCATCATCAGGAAAAACAAGTAAATAAAAAGCTGATGTTATTAGCAATAGAGAAAATAAGTACCTAGTGGTACTAAGCCGTAATGGAGCCTTCGCTATATATATAGCAGAAGACAGGAAATATCACAGCACACTGAAAGGTCAAAGAACAGTGTCAAGATACTCTGGGTGGGAAATGAAGAGAAAAATAAGAAATTTTTTAAAAAAACTTTGTAAAAGTCATTCTAAATGTATGTGATAAAATATTTTTACTTTTGATTCAGTAAGGTTGGAGACATGTGCATGGAAGTGGTCAAAAAAAGGGGGCAAAGAAATTTTTTTTGGTTTTTGTATAAAAGACGTGTATAGGTGCTTTCATTTAGCTTGAAACAAAATGCTGATGGGCTGGGGTAACTGAGCCGTAACAAGCTTGGTACCCCAACAGTATTTTGTTTCAAGCTAAATGAAAGCACCTACACGTCTTTTATACAAAAACCCAAAAAAAATTTCTTTCCCCCCTTTTTTTGACCACTTCCATGCACATGTCTCCAACCTTACTGAATCAAAAGTAAAAATATTTTATCACATACATTTAGAATGACTTTTACAAAGTTTTTTTTTTTAATTTCTTATTTTTCTCTTCTTGACACTGTTCTTTGACCTTTCATTGTGCTGTGATATTTTCTGTCTTCTGCTATATTACGTTTTTTTCACTCGATCCTCATGTATACCATCAAAGGCTCCATTACGGCTTAGTACCACTACTTATTTTCTCTATTGCTAATTAATAACATCAGCTTTTTATTGTTTACTTGTTTTTCCTGATGATGAGTGTTTCTACACTCGAAACATGTCGATTCTATATATTTTGAATCATTATAGGATCGCCTGGTTTTTTTTAATAAAAATTGTGAAGAAAGACTTTATGCTTTTCTTTTTTCTTTGTAATTATATTTTTTTGTAAACGACTTGGCAACATAACTCAGGAATCCAAAATAACCTTACATTTTTGTACCTTTTCGTCCTTTTCCATTGTTGATTGACTCATGTCAAACAATTAAAGAAATAAAAAAAGGTTATGTTTGCATTTGTCAAATTATTTATTTTTAAGACGTTCAAAATCTATTTTTGTAAATGTCACCGTAATCGTTATCGTTAATAAAATTAACCATAACACTGTGTTTTACTGTTGTTATTTTAAGCGTTCCAAAATCTCTCTAATAAATTTATTTTCGTATATTTATCCACATTTAAAATTATACGCATAGGTTTATTTTGCAAAATTTGGAGTCTAATATAGACTCCATCATTTACTGTGTATAAAATAGTTAAACAATATAAAAAAATGAGGTAAAATTATAGTGTTGTAAATTGTTTTTCGTGAAAATAAACTTAAATTTTAACTAATTCTTTTTAAATAATTATTTTTTTTTCCAATTTTAGATAGGTACAAGATTTTCAAAATGTAATTCAAATTTTAATTTAGAATCTAAAATTACTCCCAAATATTTAAAGGAGTGTATAATTTCTAATTTTTCATCATCAATAAAAATATTTATATCTATATTATTCACGTTATTTAAGTTATTTTCAATAACCATAAATTTTGTTTTAGAAACATATAATTTTAATTTATTTACCTTTAACCAGTTTGATATAGTTTTTAATTAAAAATTTTAAATTTCTATACAATCCAGAATATTTTTACCCCAATATTATTATATATTTTGTTTTCTTCAATAAATTCGAGTATCTATTCATAAACTGTCATTTCCAATAATTTTTCAATATCCCATAATATATTTATTGGCCTCATTTCACAGCTTTTTTTGGTATTTTTGATTTTTGGAACTGGTGTTATAAAAGAACATTTTAGATCTTCAGGTATTTCTCCATATTTTAGGCAGTTATTGATTTATCTCAATATAATTTCACCTGTGCTTGTAAAAGTTTCTTTCATTACTTTTTTTGATAAAATTTCACTATAATTATTAATTGATTTGAGTTTGTTAATTTTAAATTTTATTTCTCGTAATGGAACTTCTCGAAATTATTCAATAATATTGAAACATGTAGCAATTTTAGGACATAATATTTCATTTCCAATCTCGATATCATCAACTATTTCTTTAATACTATTAACGTAATAATTATTTATATTTTCAGCAATACAAATCGGATTTGTTTCTTTGCTGTCGTTAAATATAATTTCTTTTATTTCACTTTTTGTAGTTAGCTTGACAAAATTCTTTAAAGTTTTTCACATTTTTTTCGGATCATATTTTTTTGTTTCTATCTATTTGTTCATCATAATATTTTTCTTTTTCTTTTCTTAAGACACTGACTAGGTATAACTAGGACTAACTTCAGTAAATCCATTACAGTTTTTTTTTTGGAAAAATGCTTAGATACTGGTATTAAAATTATAAGTTGTGGTATTTTTTTATAAAAACAATATTGATACGGTGTTCCAAATTAGAGATATGACGATATACGGTATTCAGTTTGATAATGTAGTAGTAGTAGGTAATACGAAACTGCGGTCACTAATATTTTAAATAAGTTGATATTTTAACGAAGTAAATTATTCCTATTGTTTTTGGTAGTAACTTTTTAAAATTTAAATGTTACACTAATTAACTCTATGGGCGCCCATAATTAGGGGCACCGGATTGTTTAACAGGCCTAGGGCCCCTTTAATCAAATAGACCCGGGACACTACTATACAACTAGTATGTCATAAATTGAAATAGAAACATTAGACAAATTAAATGCGATAGCACATTATTTTGTTAATTACGCCAAACATACAGATATAAAGCTTAGGCAAAATAACAGCCCGATGTTTCCAGACAACTCTCAGCTCCAAACTTTTAACCTTTGCCATGAAATTATATAGAGAAGTTATTCAGCTGAAAATAAACTCAACAATTGTTAGCTTCAATATTAGGGTAAAAAGAGATATATTTATAATATAATATACATATATATATATATATATATGTCAATGGGCAGTTTTGAGGACAAATTTTTAGGAGTATCAGTGCTAACGAGGACACATGGTGCTTATGAGGTCTGTCCTCCTAAGAATACATGTCAATTGGTGGTTGTCAAGACTGTCCTTATAAGCTTTATATGTAAATAGGCTATTATAAGGACACAAGATATTTATGAGGACTATATCAGATTATCTCGTAACCAGGGCCGGATCTATATCGGGGCAAGCGGGGCAGCGCCCCGGGGCCCCCGACCCAGAGGGGCCCCCCGGCAGGGGTTGGAAAAAAGATATTATTTAGCTTTATTCGAATACATTGCAAACAATTTTTTTGTCAATACTCCGACAAACTTAAAAAAAAAGTTAAAGAACATGCTCAGCTACTAGAAAAAAGCAAATCTCAAAGTTTGCTGATCGGACCTAATGTTATCAAGGGATTTTAAATTTCCCGCGCCAGTGGTTCATGTTCATATGCCATATTGGCCATACAGCTATTCGAGAATCAAGACTTGCGATGCGCGTGCGGATGGACTTTCTCCAAATAAAAGTTGATAAAAAACTACTTGCGTACCTGAATGGGACAAAATAGACTCAGTAATTTAGCGCTACTGTCCATTGAAAATCGAAGAGCGCGCAAAATTGACTTTAATAAAGTGATAAACGAATTTGCGACTATAAAATCTAGAAATAAGTGTTTTTAGTTTTAAGTTCTTGCGTTTGTGACAAAATATCATGAGAGCGCGGTGTTTACGTAGATTCTATGTATAGAAGATTGCCAGATTATAGTAATAGCTGTTCTAACAAGTTGGTATAAGATACAATAAATATCTACATTAACAAAATACTGTTATTCTTACCCGACATTAATACTGTGGTATTATCAAAAGTAATTTCAATAAGGGGCCCCAAAATTTGTTTTGCCCCGTGGCCTATCCAGCTCTAGCTCCGGCCCTGCTCGTAACACGTAACAGCGTAGCGTTGCAACAAAATTATCATGTCTAGTGATTTTAAACCCAAGATTTTTAGTCCGAACAAAACATTGTTACTTCTATTATTCTCGATTGCTTTTTTTTAAAGAATATCCGATCAATATTTTTTTCTTAGAAAGAATAATATTAAACAAGACCAAAAACATTGCGTTCACATGACCCAAATCCTGGCCATGTTAATTAATCGACTTCCGTTGTATACATGTACGTACAGACAGTTTTAAAGACAAATTTCTAGAAATACCGGTGGTTGCGAGGACACTTGGTGCTTATGAAGTCTTTTCATGCAAGAATTTCTGGTTATCTTTGTGATAAGCCTAAGAAAAATAAAGCATAAACGTTAAAATAGAAACCTTGATGGTAAACCTACTAACCATGTGGTTAACCTAAAACAAGGTAATATCCCATCTAAGGAGTTTCCTTTTTTCCTCTCTCTATCTTTCTAAAGGAATGTGATTATCAGGTAGATTCTTAGGCCAGCAGAAAATAATGACAGATCGAGATTTTATTGTATTAATAAACTTAGGCTATATAATTATAAACGTTTTTACTCAATAATTTCAATATGATGACAAAAGCTACGAAATACTTTGCAAAATAATATCAAAGACAAGTTTTTTTTTAAATGGTGCCAGTTTTGCATTGATAAAATAATGTATCTTTCTAAATTTCGAAAACATTTTTATTATTATTTATCATGGTATTATTGAGAATGACGGCTCGTTACTTAAGGCACCTTTTCCAGTCTATAACGCAAATTAATTCATAATTTACTTTATATACAATATATATGTACAGGCAGTTTTAAAGACTTATTTTTAGAATTAGCAGCAGTTACGAGGACACTTGGTGCTTATAAGGTCTTTCCAGATGAGAATTTCTGTTTAATCTACTTATCATGATATTGATAATTAATGTAATATAAGAACCATAAAGAAATAACATCAAAATTACCAAGTTTGCTTTAAGTTGGACTATATAGTTTATACGATACCAACAGCTAAGTTAATAATAATATTCAGCATTGACTTGGTTACATCGTGTATACCTATGTATGTTAATTGACGGTTTACCTATACATGATTTTTTATCTCTTTGTAAAAGTGAAAAAAAAAAGATACACCAACCAGTAGCGTAAATTTTCTTTTTAAAGATTATGGTCCAAAACTTTACAACAGATTATATTAACTACTAATCTAGTAAGAATTAGAAAAAAAACAACACAGAGAGAGAGAATTCCTTCACTGAAAAGAATTCAAGATTCGTAGGTTAAATATATGATTCGTTTAACCACAAGGTTCTTCGGTTAACCAATATGTTTTGTAGGTGATGCATTATGATTCTTAGGTTAATCATTATGTTTCGGAGATTAACCGTAAATTCTTACATGGAAATAAGTCATGAGCTTACCAAATGTCCTCGCAACCACCGGTATTTCTAATAATGTGTCTTCAAAACTGCCTGTACATACAGGGTGGCCCTTTAGTGTGGCAAAGTACAATAGCTCCGTTACTATTTCAAATACATTAAAAATATTAATACAAAAGTTGAAGGGCAGTAAGTGACTTATAACGCAAAATTATTTTTAACTCTATAGGGTGGCTCAAAAAAGCGGAACAATAAAAAATGTACTTTTTTTAAATGGAACACCCTGTATATTTTTTCATTTTTAAATTCCACATTAAATTATAATTATTTTTTATTAAATACATTATTAGTCTATACTTTATAGTTTCCGAGATATTGACTCTTGAAAAGTGACATTTTTGAACTTTGACAGCTTCTAGCTTTCTAACAGTACGTCTTAGAGCAAAACGGCTTACATGTCCCTATCTTTAATTTTTATTATCTTCCCAAAAAAATCAACTTCCGGTTAAACCGGATGTTACTCGAAAGCAGGAAATATAGTTGTTCCGGTTTAACTGGAAGTTGATTTTTCTGGGAAGATAATAAAAATTGAAGATAGGGACATGTAAGCCGTTTTGCTCTAAGACGTACTGTTAGAAAGTTAGAAGCTGTCAAAGTTCAAAAATGTCACTTTTCAAGAGTCAATATCTCGGAAACTATAAAGTATAGACTAATAATGTATTTAATAAAAAATAATTATAATTCTATGTAGAATTTAAAAATGAAAAAATATACAGGGTGTTCCATTTGAAAAAAGTACATTTTTTCTTGTTCCGCTTTTTTGAGCCACCCTATAGAGTTAAAAATAATTTTACGTTACAAGTCACTTACTGCCCTTCAACTTTTGTATTGATATTTTTAATGTATTTGAAATAGTAACGGAGCTATTGTACTTTGCCACACTAAAGGGCCACCCTGTATACGTATACGGTTAAAGTGAAACTCTGGGTTTGTTGACTGGATTGACAAGAAGCATATTTTTAATAACGAACATCCCATGGAAGTTCATTTTGGTAAAGCCATACGGACGTCCATAAGGTTCGTAGGTTATTTTTTATGGTTCATTTAAACTGTTTGTACATATATTTATACAGCGGCATAAATAAATTAGTGTGCGATATAAAATAAAAATGGCATTAAAAGGTTTTTTTTTTTAAATGAGAAGGAATGGATTTTTTTTTTTGGCTTTTACGATTTATTATTATCTTTAGTAGGTATTATTCGAAACGACAGCACGTCCGATTTATAAACCCATCAGAGTTTACACTTAACCGTTTATATGCATGCTTATTTATATTTTCCTTTGTATACATGTACGTACAGGCAGTTTTAAAGACAAATTTCTAGAAATACCGGTGGTTGCGAGGACACTTGGTGCTTATAAAGTCTTTTCACGCAAGAATTTTTGGTTATCTTTGTGATAAGCCTAAGAAAAATAAAGCATAAACGTTAAAATAGAAACCATGATGGTAAACCTACTAACCATGTGGTTAACCTAAAACAAGGTAATATTCCATCTAAGGAGTTTCCTTTTTTCCTCTCTCTATCTTTCTTAAGGAATGTGATTTTCAGGTAGATTCTTAGGCCAGCAGAAAATATGACAGCTCGAGATTTTATTGTATTATTAAATTTAGACTATAATTATAAAAGTTTTAATTTAATATGATGGCAAAAGCTATGAAATGCTTAGCAAAATAATACCGAAGACAAGTTTTTTTTAAATAGTGGCAGTTTTGCATTGACAAATTTTTCTTAAAGATGAAAAGGAATGTATTTTTTTAAATTTTAAAAACATTTTAATTATTATTTGTGATGGTATTATTCAGAATGACGGCACGTTATTTAAGGCACCTTTTCCAGTCTATAACGCAAACTAATTCATAATTTACTTTATACAGGGTGACGCGGATCTAAATGAACATACTTCAACACAAGACAAAGAATACCTTGGGGGTTCTTAATCACCCATCTTTGATAGTTCAATTGTCGATAGTTAATAAGATACAGGGTCTTTTATGAACTTCAGCAATTTTTTGTTCTTGTCATATTTTTTAATGCACTCCGTATAAAATTTTCATATTGGGTCAACATCTGTAACCTATCTGTCGCTTAAAATTGCAGTATCAGAAAATTTTAAATTCCAGGCCCGTATTAAAAAAAGTTGACATTTTCAATTTTTACATTTTTAACACCCTGTAGATCAATTTTTTCAAAATATTATTTTTTTATTGGAAAGAGCATAAAGAATTGACCCTAACGGCATAATTTTCAAAGTTCCCGCACCCATCACTTGATTAGAATAAATGGTTGTTTTGTAAAAAATTTCAAAATGGTGCATATTTGGAAATTAGAAATTAAGAAAATAACAATAAAAAAGCAAAAACTGCTTCCGAAGTAAAAAAATAAATGTACAAATCGTTTAATAGTTTTAACAAGACTAAATTTTAGGGAACAACACAACAACAAATAACAAAGTAATAATAATAATAACAAAACTGCAAGTTAAAATCGACTGCTTAAAATCTAATACATAGAAAAAGTTTTAGCAAGAATTAATTTTAAGAGCACTTTAGCAGAACACTGTTATTTAAGAAGCTGTTCAAAATGCCCTCCATTGGCTTGTTCACATCTTCGTCTTCTGATGTTTAAATTTGACACTGCTTTTCTAATTGCGTCTGGGTTGTTTTTTATTTCCTGAAAAGCATTAATAATTCGTTGCAAAAGCTGCTCCCGCTTGTTGATTTCTTCTAAATAAACCAAATTTTTCATATTCCCCCAGAAAAAAAAAATCCAAAGGATTAAAGTCCGGCGACCTGGCTGGCCATAAATGGGGCCCTCCACGGCCTATCCATCTGTTAGGAAACGTAATATTTAAAAATTCAGATACAACCCTTGCAAAATGTGGTGGGGCCCCATCATGTTGAAAAAAGAGCCCTCTCACGTTAGCATTTTCATTCTGCATAAGTCCTGACAAAATGTTTTGTAAAAAATTTAAATATTGATTTCCATCTAATCTTTCAGCAAAAAAGTGCGGCCCAATTAATTTATTATTTATTATACCCGCCCAAACGTTTATGGAAAATTTGTGCTGCGAATGCGATTGTCTGATGGCATGTGGATTTTCTAACGACCATACATGGGAATTCCTTGAATTATTTACACCATCTCTGGTAAATTTTGCTTCATCGGTCCAGAGGACTCGATAAAGACTCCTTTGGTGTCTACTGAGCCACTGGCAAAAGAGTAACCGGTTTGCATAATCGCCAGGTTCCAATCTTTGAACTTCTTGAACATGAAACGGATGCAAGCCTTCCTTTTGCAGTGTTACATTAACTCTTTTTTGCGGGATTCCTAGACGTGTCGCAATTTTTCGAGTAGATGTTTTGGGATTATCTTCAACAAGATTTAAGATATCTTTTTCCTCCTGAACTGGATGTCGTATTGGTTGATCAATATTATTGTCAGTGGGAAAATGTCCATGTTCTCCAGCAAATAAAAATACATTTGCAAACGTTTTGTGATATGGACATCTTCTACCCGGAAATCGCCTACGATATTCCCGAACAGCAGCTCTTCCATTACCGTTACAAAAACCGTATACAAAAATAATGTCGGCATATTCGGCATTCGAAAATTGGTAAGGCATCTTCAACAGAAAATTGCAATAATTGTTAACCGAATACTAACAAAGGTCAGACAACTGTCACATATCTGATAGTGACTTGAATTGTTGCTATGGAACAGTAACTCGATAGTCTTTGGTTTGTTTTTTAATGAGGCAAAGCCTACTTTACAAAGTTTAAAATTTCTGACTGTAATTTACGATTTTTTGTCGATGTCTAAAAAGCAATCATCTTGCAGTTTTGTTATTATTATTATTACTTTGTTATTTGTTGTTGTGTTGTTCCCTAAAATTTAGTCTCGTTAAAACTATTAAACGTTTAGTACATTTATTTTTTTATTTCGAAAGCAGTTTTTGCTTTTTATTGTTATTTTCTTAATTTCTAATTTCCAAATATGCACCATTTTGAAATTTTTTACAAAACAACCATTTATTCTAATCAAGTGATGGGTGCGGGAACTTTGAAAATTATGCCGTTAGGGTCAATTCTTTATGCTCTTTCCAATAAAAAATAATATTTTGAAAAAATTGATCTACAGGGTGTTAAAAATGTAAAAATTGAAAATGTCAACTTTTTTTAATACGGGCCTGGAATTTAAAATTTTCTGATACTGCAATTTTAAGCGACAGATAGGTTACAGATGTTGACCCAATATGAAAATTTTATACGGAGTGCATTAAAAAATATGACAAGAACAAAAAATTGCTGAAGTTCATAAAAGACCCTGTATCTTATTAACTATCGACAATTGAACTATCAAAGATGGATGATTCAGAACCCCCAAGGTATTCTTTGTCTTGTGTTGAAGTATGTTCATTTAGATCTGCGTCACCCTGTATACATATAAGTACAGGCAGTTTTAAAGACCCAGTTTTAGAATTACCGGCAGTTACGAGGACACTTGGTGCTTATAAGGTCTTTCCAGATGAGAATTTGTGTTAAATCTAGTCATCTAGTCATGATAATTAATATACAAGAACCCTGAATAAATAACATCAAAATTACCAACTTTGCTGTAAATTGGACTCTATAGTTTATTATACGATACCAACAGTTAAGTTAATAATAATATTCCGCGTCGAATTTGTTACATCGTGTATACCTGTGTATGTTAACCGACGGTTTATACAGGATTTTTTAATCTCTGTGCAAAAGTGAAAAAAAATATACACCTAGACGTAGCGTAAATTTTATTTTTAAAGATTATGGTCCAAAACTTTACAACAGATCATAGTAACTACGATCTAGTAAGAATTAGAAAAAAAAACAACACAGAGAGATAATTCCTATACTGAAAAGAATTCCCGGTTCGTAGGTTTAATACATGATTCGTTTAACCACAAGGTTCTTCGGTTAACCAATATGTTTTATAGGTGATGCATTATGATTCTTAGGTTAATCATTATGTTTCGAAGATTAACCGTAATTTCTTACATGGAAATAAGTCATCAGCTTACCAAATGTCCTCGCAACCACCGGCATTTCTAATAATGTGTCTTCAAAACTGCCTGTATACCGGGTGTTTCTTAAAATATATTCACCCCCATAACTTTTTTATATTTATATTAATGAAATTATGAGATTATGCATACGAGATGAGTCTGCATTTATTGGCATAAGTTTCAATTTGTTAGCACTTCCGGTTTGACCGGAAGTGACCTTGACTTTGATATTTTAAATGGGACATCTTTTATATGCCGCCCTCTCTATATATATAAAGGCGGCTTTGAAAAACAGTGGAATGGTTTTAAAAAGCAGTATTTATGGCTTTAATTTAAAGGTGTAATGTCATTAGTTTATAAAACATACAATACATACAATCTTGCGGCTTTAGAAAAAATTTTCTGGTCACTCCAAAAATTAGGAGCATATCAATTTGTTCATTTCTAGTAAAACTAACCATTTTATCTGATTTAAAATGTTAAAGTTTAATAAACGAATGACATTACAATTTCACTTTAAAACCATATTGGTTTTCAAAATCATTCCATTGTTTTTCAAAGCCGCCTTTATATTTCTTTAGAAAATAAAGGGCGGCAATAATGCATAACGCTTTTAAATTTGCGATTGGGACTTAAGGCAAATTTCTTCGTGTCAATTTTAAAATAGCATAGGAGTGTATGGTATCAAATTGTTCGAAAAATGGAGTAAACGTCAACAAAATTAAATTTTTTTAACGCTTGTGACACTTAGAAAATCAATTATTATGACATAATTTTAATTTTCATATACTACATGACTGTAAACTAACAGATTTAATTAATTTGTAGCACTCTAGATTAAAAAAAAAAATAAACATAAAAATGTTATTACACGTCGAAAAATGACAAGCGAGATGTCATTTCACTCAGAATGTTATGCTGAATCCCAATAAGTAAAAATATACAAGATGTCCCATTTAAAATATCAAAGTCAAGGACACTTCCGGTCGAACCGGAAGTGCTAACAAATTGAAAATTATGCCAACAAATGCAGACTCAATCTCGTATGCATAATATCTAAATTTCATTTTAATATCTATAAATACAGAAATGTTATAGGGGTGAACGTCTTTTGAGAAACACCCGGTATACGTATACGGTTAAAGTGAAACTCTGGGTTTGTTGACTGGTATGACAAGAAGCATAATAACTAACAGGACATAATTATGAGCAACGATTATTGAACTTGGCAAAAATACCATAAAATAGGAAATTAAAGGACTATCCTAAAATAATTCATTATCATAAAAAAATGTTTTTCATATCTCACATTGCATTAAATTTTACCCAATGTGGGCTAATCATTCCTATTTTGGACACCTGGTAGATAAATTAGTTTAGGGTAATTTTATTAAAAAAAAAACCAAATGAGTGCAAAAGAAAAAAAAAATACCTGTCTAACAGTGTTAGATGAAATACAACTTTATCGTATAAGGACTAGGATTAATCAGAAGGTTAGAAAAGTATACCGGGTGGCCAAATAAGAACGGCCCTCGGTCGTATTACAGCTTTAGGAAAAAAATGTTGTTAGTATATACTGCTGAGAGAAATCGCTGGAAATTATTTTCAAATTCGAGAGCTGTCAGCTAGTATGATCAGATAGAAAATTAGGTTTTTCTCGTTATGTTGCCTCATTAAGAGGTACCGAAAAAATCACATTTTAATCCTTGGGGGCAATTTAAAACAATATGCTGGGCGAACGTTAAAATTTCCTTAATAAGTGTTTATGTTATTATTTTGTCGATGATATTAGAAAAGTCATTATTTATATTAAAAAATGGTTAAAATTATTTTTACCAATGAAGAATCATGTGATTTGATTGTTATACCAATTCGTTTATGCTTTATGAAATAGCCCTATTATTGCCCCAAAGATTATAAAATTTGTGAAAAGAAGAAACCCAACACCAATAATGTACAGCTTTTCTTTAGAAATCAACCGTTTATCTCCAACATCCCCCAAAAAAATGTTTATAATAAAATTACTGTTTTCAATAAATGTAGCTTTTTAAAGTACCCCGTAGTCTTTGACTTTTCATAAATTCTCGATCTGTTGTCTTTTTAATACAATAGCGTTTATCATTAAACGTCGATTGGTAAAAATTACAGTTCTTGATAAAAATTACTTTTGGAAAGTACCCCGTAGTCTCTGTTTCTCGTTAACTTCTCAATATGTGGTGTTTTAAATACAATAGGGTTTTTCATAAGGCATAAACGTCGATTAGTAAATATTACGGTTTTCAATACAAATAAATTATTAAAAGTACCCCGTAGTCTCTGATTTTTAATAAATTTTCGATCTGTTGTGTTTTCTAATATAATATTGTTTTTCATAAGGTATAAACGTCAAATGGTAAAAATTGCAGTTTTTGAAAAAAAATAAGTTTTTAAAGTAACCCGTAGCCTCTGATTTTTAATAAATTTTCCATATATTGTGCCTTTTAATGTAATAATGTTTTTCATAGTATAAACGTCAATTGGTAAAAATTAGGGTTTGTTGATTTACCTAAAAACCATGATAAGTAACCTAAAAAACCATGTTGGTTAACCTACGAACCATGATCATCATGGTAATCCTGGAAAGTATAATTGATATTCTTTATACGAACTATAATGGCCTTAGAACCATGATTATTAACCTACAAACCAGGTGATTATCCTAGAAATCATGTGGTTAACCTACGAACCATATTTTTAATTTATAAACCGTTAAAATAGCCCTACGAGATTCCTCCTTTCCCTTTGCATTTTCTTAAGACAGCTTACTGCTGGCCTAAGAGTCTACCCTTATTTACATTCCTTAAGAAAGAGGAAGAGAGAGAGGAAGAGAAAGAAAACTGCTACCTCGTTTTAGGTAAACCACATAGTTAGTAAATTTTAACGTTTATGGTTGGTATAGATTTTTTCTTCCTGGTTCTTAGGTTAGGTAATCATAATGTTTCGGAGAAACTTATATGGAGACTTCATAAGCACCAATTGTTCTCGCAACAACCGGTATTTCTAAAAATTTGGCTTCGAAACTGCATGTACGTATATGTATACAGGGTTTTTCATTAAGGGTGGCCACCGGCCATATCTCGGAAACTACTAGGCATAGAAAAAAATTATGATTAAAGCGGTCATGAGAAAATTCTGGAAATTACGTTTAAGTTCCTCATTTCGCCGCAAGGGGGCACAATTGAAAATTTTTTTTTAATTCTAAATTTCTCCGAAAATTCCCATATTAAGGTATAATTCTGATTACATCATCGAAAAGCTTAGACGATTCTGCATCATTTTGGTTTAACGCTCATTGGCGTACCGACCTTGATAAGAGTGGGGAAAGCTATTGAATGTGTAAACATTTAAATTGCTGTAACTTCTAAACGACTTATCCGATTTTACTAAATTTAAACTTGTTTGGAAGGGAAAGGTAAGTATCTTCTATCGCCGTATTCAGCAGTGTACGATAGTGTTTAATAAAATTGCTAGAGGGCGCAATTTGTAATAATAACAGTTTTTTCGATTTCATCCCGAAAATTCAAATCATACGGTATAACTATGACATCATAATCGAAAAGTAGATGAAATTTGCAAGAAAAGATGCGAAGACCGCAGTTCGATATCTTTGTTCGTTTCAGAGTTATTGCCAAAACAATAATTTTTAATACAAATTGCGCCCTCTAGCTATTTTATTAGAAACTATTGTGTACCATTAGATACGACAATTGAAGGTTCTGTCAAACAAGCTTAAATTTAGTAAAATCGAATAAGTCGTTTAGAAGTTACAGCGATTTTAATGTTTACATTTTCAATAGCTTCTCCCACTCTTATCAAGTTCACATAAGTGGCCCCCGTATGTACATCCAATGGAAGTACAAAAATTGTCGACACACGTCCAGAAGATGTCCAAATTTGGTTCAGTTTGTGCCCAGTGAATGTCCAATTGATGATACAAATTAGGACATCCATAGGATCTTCCGTTTAGGACATTCAATGAATGCCCTTTAGGATGACGCCCATAAGTTATCCCCTTATGTACATCCAATGGAAGTTCGAAAAATGTCGACAACAAGTCCAAAGTATGTCTAAATTTGGTTTATTTTTGATCTAATGCATGATACAAATGTCACAAATTAGGATATCCGCTAAATGGGCCTTTTATGACATCCAATGAATGTCCTCTAGGATACCACCCATAAGCTGTCCCTTAAGGTAAAAGTACGCAGACCAGGGACAATAAAATCAAAAATAATGGGTTTCTGTTCCCTGGGCCCAGGTACACAACACGAAGGAACCCCTTTCAGTTGTATCCTTATTGGGGGCTAGGACATGACTCATTGGACTTGAGTTCAGGTGGAAGAAAATAATAAAACGAAAAGTCCTTATATACACCAGTACATAAAAATATTGCTTATTTTTGATTTTTTTTGAAAAAAAATTGTATACATATGTTTCTATATGTTATATAAACTGATGTATACAAAAAACCCATAGCTTTTAAAAATGTCCTCATAACCGCCTATCGACATATATATATATATATGTATATCTGTACTTGGGAAGCAAACGACACTATGTGCCATCAGCTCGATTTGTGGATATTTAGTAAAAACAATTAAGTTTATCATAATTTTGAGGTTAGTGTTGATTTATGAATCTTGCTTTCACTACACAAAGTATTAATTATTTAGTATTTCTTTGTAAATACATTTTTTTTTAAATTTTAATTATCATAATTTTTACTTTGATGGACATACTGTTCTATGCCTGTAAAAAATTATAAGCCATAATACTGTACTCGGGAGGCATAGGACACTATGTCCAATTTTTACAAAAAATGAGTATATTAAATGAAAATGGTATGCATTTTGGTAAAAGGAAAAGTAATAATAGACCAAATAAAAACTTATTGCCGCCTAAATGCCGATAGTCAGCTGGCGTTTAACATTATGTGTAATCCCCACCTACTATTATACAGCCAATGAGCCTTAAACCAAAATGATACAGAATTATCTAAGCTTTCTAATGATGTAATCAGAGTCATACCTTAATATGGGAATTTTCGGAGAAATTTAGAATTAAAAAAAAGTATTTTCAATTGTGCCCCCTTGCGGCGAAATGAGGAACTTATAAATAATTTCCAGAATTTTCTCATAACTGCTTTGATCATACTTTTTTTTCGTCAAGTTTCTATGCTTAGTAGTTTCCGAGATATGGCATGGCCGGTGGCCGCCCTTAATGACACCCCCTGTATAAATATTCTTGTGCAAATTTATTTTCTCACCAAGCAGGACTTTTTAGGAAGAGGCACTTTTTTTCGTAGAGTTAATAATTAAAAAGTTTTCCATTTGGTAAGAACTTCCGAAGACACGCTGTATAGATCTAGTTAGAGGCATATAACACCAAGTGATTATATAGTGTTCTATGCCGCTAAATGTGTTGTTTAAAATATATTACTAAAGATTAGAGGCATACAGATATTATTATCTTGGTGTCTTAGGCCTCTGAATAAAAATGCACATAGTGTTAAAAGTCTACCTAGTTTCTCTGCTAAATTGGACTTGGTGTTGTGTGCCCCACAAAAGAGTTTAATTATCTGAATAAAACTACATAGTTACCTAATTTTTATAAAAATTAGACATAGTGTCGTATACCTCCGGAGTACAGATATAGCTATTGCAGACATGGTCCAACGGCATAAGTTATTTAGGGTATTTTAGCATAGATTAAACTTTGCCTGCAGTTTTTTTAATATTGAAGATTTACTGTAAAAAAGGACTACATTGGAGATCTAACATCGTTAGCTGCACAGCGCACGCAGCTCTATATTCTGTGCTGCCAATCAATAAAAGTAAGTAGTGTGAAGTTACAAATGGTAAAATTGTAGGTATTTTTACATTTTTTTTTAAATCATAAAGGCAATCATATCGATAAAATTAAATCAAAAACAATAGGGAAAATATTAAACGATTAAAAAATGAACGGCATCCGTAGCTCCTTGGTTAATGCGCAGTCACTGAGAACTCTAGGGCGAGAGTTTGTAGGCTCATATCCTACAGCCGGAAAACTGGTTCGAGCCCGCTAGATTTGAGTGGTATAAGTCTTGACGTGGGTCCAGCGTCGAGCAAAAAATTAGGGAGAGTGGAAAATGTATCATCCCCCAATCACGCCGGTAACCAGGCCGGGTGAGATCGGATATGTCGTGGGGTAATTATTTTACGAATAATACATCGATACATCTCGAGAAATATCAAATGGCCTCGATGCATCGCTTAAAAACGATGCATATCGCATTAAAAATATCGATGTTTTCGATGCATCGATGTATATCAAATATCCCCATTTCTGTTTGGACAGAGACAGCCATTCAATGTGTGATTGAGACGTGGAAGAGAACCATTGATCAAGGGGAACATATTATAGCTTATTTTTAGATTTTAAGCGGGCATTTGAAACAATTGATAGGGCTAGAGATTATTGAGTAAATTGTATCAGTATGGTATTCGCGAAAATGTTTATAAATGGTTTAAAAATTATTTAAGTAACAGGTCACAAGGTCACAAAAAACAAAAACATCAAAAACATATTCAAATAAAAAAATAAATAATATAGGAGTTCCTCAAGGAAGTATACTAGGTCAAATATTATTTATTTTATACATTGACAATATGCCTTTAGTTTTGAAAATGTGTAAGTTACAAATGTTTGCTGATGACACCTTATTTTATATTAATGTTTTACATATTTTTGATGGTCTAAATACTCTAAATTCTGAGGTAAATATATTATTAAATTGGCTAAAAGTAAATATCTATATTAAAATTAAATATTCCAAAAACTAAATGCATGATTATAGGTAATAATTTAAATTGTCAAAATATAAATGTTGTAATTAATGGTGAAAAATTGGAATTAGTAAACAGTTTTAAATATTTGGGGATCATCATTGATTCAAAATTAAAATTTTTTAATTATTTTGAAAGTATTACATTATCGAAAATTGCCGGAAAAGTAGGTTATTTTAAAATACTCAGTTCTAATTTAATTTTGTTTTCTAAAAAAACTGTATTTAATACTATTATATTACCACATTTTCTTTATTGTTCTTCCATTTTATATTGTGCTAGTGAGGAAATATTTGATAATTTACAAATTTTACAAAATAAGGCAATGCGGATTATTTTAAATTGTAAAAAATATACAAAAATTAATTTTATGTTGAAAAATTTAGAGTGGTTGAATGTCAGAAATTTAGTTTTTTATTTAGTATGTATCTTTATATATAAAATTAAAAATAATTTATTGCCTGATTGTTTAAAAAAATGTTGTCCTTTTAATTATGACCATCATAATTATAAAACAAGATCTAATCAAAATTTTAATGTGGATAGAGTGTCTAAATCATTAGCTTATAAATCTACTTTTTATAAAGGTTTGATAAAATAAAATAATTTGAAAAATTCTATTAAATCTCAAAAATCATTAAAACTGTTTAAAAAAACTTTAAAATTACATTTAATTAAAAAACAAAATGATACGTAATATTTGATACAATTTACAAAATGTTTAACTTTTCTGTCTGTTTTTGTTAAATGAAGGTTGCGTTTTAAAATTTAAAAATAAATCTATAAAAATGTGTTAAAAAATGTATTAAAAAATATTTAATTGTAGCTTTTTGCCAAATAAAACATGTTACTACTACTACTACTACTACTACTACTACTACTACTACTACTACTACTACTACTACTACTACTACTACTACTATTTCTTTGACAGGGGCTTGACATTTTCTTGTGTTTATCGGTTTTCTGTAGTAATAATTGCTGTGTTTTTAGTGTTTTGTGATATTTTTTTGGACGCTAATGTAGATGAGTGGCAAGTATCAGGTATGCGAGAATTCGCAATGAAATTATACGGGCTTTGTATATCGAAGCATTATCATGCTGGAATATAATCTTAGTTGTAAACAACGCCAACTGAAGGTTTCATCACTTGATGGAGAATATAATAATAATAATGTCTTTTATTTTATACAAAAATATATATACAAAAATTATCATAAAGGTGGCGGTATCCAACTATAGCTGCTCATACAACCACCTAATTTATAAAAATAAATAAAATAGAGATCCAAAAAAACAACAAAAATATAAAAAAAAACAAAAGTTCTAATATGACAAATACATGTTGTGAATATAAAAGAAAAATCAGAGTATGCATGCCTAATGTAAACTTAAAGTCTATATAGTATGAGTATAAAGTAAAATAATAGACAAAAAAGTTGAAAACTACACACAGTGGAATAACAAAAAAAAAATTACATGCTGCGTAAACGCTAGCGCGGATGGCGACCCGCCAGCAGACGCTCTTTAACACCCATACAGAAGGCAGCAGAGCTGGGAGCCATCCTGATACAGTCTGGCAAAGAGTAAAAAGTAGTAACGGCCGTATAGTGGAATGAACCCTGAAAAAAAGCATGGTTGTGCTTGGGCACACTATACAAATCCCTGTGGCGAGTAAGAACATTATGCACATCAGAACCCTTAGTCAGTTTGTTAAAAAGGTAAGAAGGAAGTGCAGTTAGTCTAATTTTGTAAACCAGATGTAGGATATGAAGTATATACTACTCCTTGATCTTGATAGTAAGCCCTCCTGATTCGATCAAATAAGGTGAGATATGATCGAATTTGTGGACATTAAAACTAAATCTAAGACAAGCGTTTTGCAGTTTCTGTAAGCTATGTTTGTCTTTTTGAAGCAAAGCAGGCCAGTAGACAACGTCACAATAACCTAGATGGGATAAACTTAGAGAATCAGTTAGACGTAATTTAGTATCCGTATCAAAAATATCTCGATGCATATATAGAAGTTTTAATTTAGCGAATGTTTTTTGAATCAATGAAGAAATATGATCTGAATATCTAAACCCCAGAATCAATATGCACTCCTAGACTTTTACATGTATTTATAGGCTCTATCACAGTGCCGTTAACAAAGATTTGAAACACAGGATTTTCAATTATATATGGGACTTGCTCTTACCAAATACTACCAGCTGAGTTTTCTTCTCGTTTAAAATTATTTTAGAGATTTCCGAAATAATATATATAATACAGGGTTCCCCATTTAAAACGAAACAGGCTAAATATCTGGTTCCACGTTAATTAAAAAAAAAACGCTCGAACACGTTATTAGATTTGTCAAGGGGGAGGTTTTTTGAGGCCATTTTAAACACTGCAGTTTGCGCCCTCTAGGAAGTGTAGGACCAACCCTTAATATTTTAAATGGAACAAGGGGTCGAGTGATACCTCTTTCAAAAGGGCATTTAATTCTCTTTCAAATTAGATCTCATTCGTAAAATTCGGTCAGATAGGTTCCGAGATAATAATAAAAATTAAATGACGTGCTTTTTAAAATACTTCCCCGGCGGAACTCTCAGCAGAAAAAGAAGTCTAACGCCGCCACTGCATCGTAAGCAAATAGTGTTATTAAAGTATAAGTGGATATTAAGGTCTTTAAAACACGAGCGATTTTGCAAGCACGACGGCGCAGCCGGAGTGCTTGAAATAGAGCAAGTGTTTTAAAGACCAGTTATCCACGAATACTTTACATTATTTTTTTTTATTGGTACACTTTGAAATCATTAATTGATTGGTATTTATATTACAAAAAATTGAAATATTAACTTAGTAAGTCAGTGAAATGGTCGAATTCGTAATGCGATATACCTGTCGTTGTCATGAAAACGAGGAGAACAAAAAATAACTTCCAATCTGTCACATAAGATTCATTGTTGTCACCGTTGACATTGGTTGTGTATTGCTTAAAAATACTATTTTTTTATTGATACCCTATTTCGCTTATTTAAAGTACGCCTCAGCATGTTTAAATCCCACTTTCAAAAACGCGCGTGTTTTAAAGTTACCATGGCAACATCAACAACCCGTGAAACGTGAAGTCTAAATATGTCAACTTTTGAATTATTGATTTGACAGAATTACCTTTTAACGTCAAATAAAATTATTTTTTTAAGCAATAGACAACCAATGTCAACGGTGACAACAATGAATCTTATGTGACAGATTGGAAGGTATTTTTTGTTCTCATTTTCATGACAACGACAGGTATATCACATCGCGAATTCAACCATTTCATTTACTTACTAAGTTATTATTTCCATTTTTTGTAATATAAATACCAATAAAAAAAATAATGTAAAGTATTCGTGGATAACTGGTCTTTAAAACACTTGCTCTATTTCAAGCACTCCGGCTGCGCCGTCGTGCTTGCAAAATCGCGCGTGTTTTAAAGACCTTAATATCCACTTATACTTTAATATACTATTTTATTTGACGTTAAAAGGTAATTTTTTCAAATCAATAATTAAAAAGTTGACATATTTAGACTTCACGTTTCACGGGTTGTTGATGTTGCCATGGTAACTTTAAAACACGCGCGTTTTTGAACATTTTTAGTCTTTACTTATGCCCGGTTTCTTAACATTTTACGTTATTGAATCGATAACAATTTAGAAGTTAAAGTTATCGGACCAACAACTTTATACGGGTTTCCAAACATAAATCCCAGTCGAAATAACTGTAGATAATAATGAAATAGATACCTCAGTTCTTTCGACAAACTATAAACAGAAACTGTAAAAAACGGTTTCTTTATTCGAAATAGGGTTAATTCAGAAAAAAATGCATAGATGGAGCTTGGGTAAATCGGCATTCCCCATAGGTCGTGAAGCTAGTTACTTCTTCATTGAATCATTGTCGGGGGCTATAGCCCCCCTGGAAATTATTAAGAAATTTTTAAGAAACGTAAAACGTATAAAAGATTCGAAATTAATTAATACCTATTGGTTAAAAATTCAGTTTTGGTGCAGGCTTTTGTTAAGAAAGTTATTGATAAGTTTTGCGAGAACAAACGACGAGTTCAATTTTTATTCATATAATTTATTTAATATTCTAGAATATTGAAGATGTTCTGCTTCTTTTAAGCTCGTCCATATTTGTTTTTTTTTTGTCTGTTTGTCTTATTTATAGCCATAGGTAGCATTTAGTAGGTACGTCTTCTTTCATGACTTTAAAAGAATAAGAGTTTTGATTTTACTTCTATTTTTCATTCAGAGTAGTTATTATTATAATTTACAGGCAGATATATGCATGTACTATTTATGTGAGCATCTTTGTTACTTAAGCTAGGAACAATAGTGGAACTAAGTATTAAAAATTAAGTTTTTTTTAATAAATTTTGTTTTTAATTTTTCCTACTTGAAAACCACGCACTATCATTGAAAAAAGGGCGTGGCACCCGAATTTTTTTTTTCTTCTCCAGTTATTTTCTGGTTGCACCCCCACCTGCCAAAATTTCTGGCTACGCCCTTGGTAGAGGTTATGTAACGTAAAAGCGAAGAGTAATCAACACTTGGTCTAGCACTGATAATGAGTTATTTCTATTACTAATTGTTACTATATTATTTCCTATTAACTCCATCAAGAAGTTTACACTTTCTTTGCTTAAACGAAATCTGTCCCGAAATTCTTTATCATTATATTTTAAATATTGATCTTCTCTTTGACGACAAATTCTTGGTCGTTCAATATATCTAACTATATTTAAATATTCTTCATCTGATGACTCTGACGAACTGGAATATTCCATTTTATTTCTGTGAAAAACTATCTGTATTCTGTAATGTTGTAAAATTAAAAGAAAGCAGCAAATTTTCATCAACACAAAATAGTTTGGCAGGAAACCATAACCTACGACGCTTGTCATTTTATGGGACAGATATTTGCCCATTTTTCATAAGATATCCATTAGATAACTTATGTAATAAATAAGCCTTGTCGAGTGATTGAGAAATCCAATATTGTGATTAGAAGCAGGTTATCGGATCAATAACTTTATTTAACAGACATCTGGTGCTTCAGAAACCGGGCATTTTAGTGGAAGTTGTGTTTGAAAGTGTGATTGTGAAGTAAAAAATGGTTTACTCTTGGGAAAAAAAGAAAAGAGCTGCTAAAAATGTATTATCGCAACAATGATTGCGCTAGAGCGGCTGCTAGAATTTTCAACGCGCAGTTTCCTGACAAGAATGTTCAGGCCAAATACGTGATGGAACTTGTCAGAAAATTTGATGAAACTTGCTCGGTGCAGAATAAAAAACACAATCGTGCCCGGACGATAACCAATGAAGGTATGCCAATAGGGGTTCTTGGACTTTTCGAAAGCGACCGTACTCAATTTAATAACATAGCAACATTGTCAGAAGGATATGGGGTACCTGAAACTTCAGTTAACAGAATATTAAATCTTGCAAAGTATTATCCATATAAAATCAGTCTTGTTCATGAGCTCAACGAAGATGACTATGATCGCCGGACAGAATTTTGCGAACTTATGTCAAATCGCATATTAGAAATAGTTATTTGTTTCACTAGGCAGAAAAGCACAAGATTTAATGCCTCGTCTATGAAACACCAGCCGCGGCATTAAATCTTGTGCTTTTCTGCCTAGTAAAACATATAATTTTTTCTCCAAATTTGTTCCAATTTCACGCAAAATCGTATTTTTTATATTTATGTATGTTATTTATGACATTTATTGAATTGAGTAATAGATGTGTTTTGGACTTCCATTGCCTTTAGTTTTTCATATCACAACGTTTCAACTGGTAAGTATCTCCAGTCGTCTTCAGGTGAATACTAAACAAGTTACAAAGCTACGAGCCTATTTATACTACCTAGGGAGGGCGGAGCTAGTGACGAGTTCGGGTGCAGTCGTGAGTCATCTGCTTACGTCACCATGATTATTCATCTGCTGACGTCATCCGCTTACGTCATCACGTTTGCATCACTACCCAATCTGAGCCTACACCTATTTAACAAGGGCTTCCAAATGTTTCTTATATCTGCAGAAGGCTTACTGAAACAGTCAGGGACAGCTGCTTCTGTGAATTTTCTCTTCCGCCAATGCTCTTTTTAAGTATAATTTTTGCGTTTTCCCATTGTAAATGATGGCCGTGGGTCCAAGCGTGGTCTGCTGCACCGGATCTGCTTGTTTCTCCTTTCAGTGTGTGATTTCAATGTTCTTTGATCCTTGTTTGGAGAGGTCGTAGAGTTTCACCAACATAGGATTGTCCGCATTCGCAAGGTATTCTGTATACAAAATTCTTCGTGTCCTTTTGATTTGTTGGTTTTGTCTTCGTCAGGTGGCTTCTTAAGGAATCTTTGGAGCTGAAGACTGTTCGGATGTTGTACTGTTGTCCTATCCTTCGAATTTTTTCGGAGATTTCCTTGACATAAGGTACATTCATGGTGGGTCCAGATTCATTATCTTTGTTCGTTCTAGTTTTGTGATTTTGACGCTTTTTGATGGCCTGATCGACTGGTTTCGTAGGGTAATCATTCATGCCAAGGTCTTGCTTGATGTTGTTAAGTTCTTTCGTCAAAGTCCCCTGCGAGTTGCAAAGTGTGAATGCTCTATCGACGAGTGTTTTGACTATTCCATGTTTGGTGCTGTTTGAATGGTTTGAGGCGTAGTTAAGATATTGACCTGTGTGGGTTTGTTTTCTATATACCGATGTTTGGATGGTGCTCCCGATTTTCTGTACTACGACGTCTAAGAACGGTAATCTGTCGTTATCCTCCTTCTCCATGGTAAACTTGATTGTAGGTGCTAGGTTGTTCATATGTTGTAGAAAGGTTTGAAGTTCGTCATCGCTTCCATTCCAAATGATGAATGTGTCATCTACGTAACGAAGCCATAGCTTTTGTTTGATATTCGCCTTGTCTATCGCCTGATCCTCGAACCATTCCATGTAAATGTTGGCTATTACTGGTGATAGGGATGAGCCCATTGGTAGTCCGTCCTTTTGGCTAAAGAATCTGTTCTTCTCCTGAAAGTAAGAATTATTTAGGCAGCATTCTAGAAGCTCCATTATGGCGTTGATGGGTAGCGACGTTCGTTCTTCGAGTGTTCGGTCTTCCCCAAGTTTTCTTCTAATGATCTGCAGTGTTTCCTTTACTGGGACGTTAGTGTAGAGAGTTTCCACGTCGAAGCTTACCAATCGGTCCTCTGGTTGAATTTCCGTTCCACTTATCATCTCGACGAAATGCTGTGAATTCTTTACATATGATGCGCTGTGTCCTTGGAGCGGTTGTAATATTGGAAGCAGATACTTGGAAAGTTCGTAAGTTGAAGAGTTTCGGGAGCTTGTAATGGGTCGTAGAGGCATGTTGTGTTATTACAAGCTCCCGAAACTCTCCAACTTACGAACTTTCCAAGTATCTGCTTCCAATATTACAACCGCTCCAAGGACACAGCGCATCATATGTAAAGAATTCACAGCATTTCGTCGAGATGATAAGTGGAACGGAAATTCAACCAGAGGACCGATTGGTAAGCTTCGACGTGGAAAGTCTCTACACTAACGTCCAGATCATTAGAAGAAAACTTGGGGAAGACCGAACACTCGAAGAACGAACGTCGCTACCCATCAATGCCATAATGGAGCTTCTAGAATGCTGCCTAAATAATTCTTACTTTCAGGAGAAGAACAGATTCTTTAGCCAAAAGGACGGACTACCAATGGGCTCATCCCTATCACCAGTAATAGCCAACATTTACATGGAATGGTTCGAGGATCAGGCGATAGACAAGGCGAATATCAAACAAAAGCTATGGCTTCGTTACGTAGATGACACATTCATCATTTGGAATGGAAGCGATGACGAACTTCAAACCTTTCTACAACATATGAACAACCTGGCACCGACAATTAAGTTTACCATGGAGAAGGAGGATAACGACAGATTACCGTTCTTAGACGTCGTAGTACAGAAAATCGGGAGCACCATCCAAACATCGGTATATAGAAAACAAACCCACACAGGTCAATATCTTAACTACGCCTCAAACCATTCAAACAGCACCAAACATGGAATAGTCAAAACACTCGTCGATAGAGCATTCACACTTTGCAACTCGCAGGGGACTTTGACGAAAGAACTTAACAACATCAAGCAAGACCTTGGCATGAATGATTACCCTACGAAACTAGTCGATCAGGCCATCAAAAAGCGTCAAAATCACAAAACTAGAACGAACAAAGATAATGAATCTGGACCCACCATGAATGTACCTTATGTCAAGGAAATCTCCGAAAAAATTCGAAGGATAGGACAACAGTACAACATCCGAACAGTCTTCAGCTCCAAAGATTCCCTAAGAAGCCACCTGACGAAGACAAAACCAACAAATCAAAAGGACACGAAGAATTGTGTATACAGAATACCTTGCGAATGCGGACAATCCTATGTTGGTGAAACTCTACGACCTCTCCAAACAAGGATCAAAGAACATCGAAACCACACACTGAAAGGAGAAACAAACAGATCCGGTGCAGCAGACCAGGCTTGGACCCACGGCCATCGTTTACAATGGGAAAACGCAAAAATTATACTTAAAAAGAGCATTGGCGGAAGAGAAAATTCACAGAAGCAGCTGTCATAATCCAGAACCCTGACTGTTTCAGTAAGCCTTCTGCAGATATAAGAAACATTTGGAAGCCCTTGTTAAATAGGTGTAGGCTCAGATTGAGTAGTGATGCAAACGTGATGACGTAAGCGGATGACGTCAGCAGATGAATAATCATGGTGACGTAAGCAGATGACTCACGACTGCACCCGAACTCGTCACTAGCTCCGCCCCCCCTAGGTAGTATAAATAGGCTCGTAGCTTTGTAACTTGTTTAGTATTCACCTGAAGACGACTGGAGATACTTACCAGTTGAAACGTTGTGATATGAAAAACTAAAGGCAATGGAAGTCCAAAACACATCTATTACTCAAGATACATCATTGTCTACAACCTTCAAACAAACATTTATTGAATTGTTGTGTTTACTTGTCATTTTAAATTAAAATTTTTAATGACACCTTTTGAGCCTGTCAGGTGTCGTTAAAAGACCGCTTTTAATGTCATTTGGAGAAAAATAATATTATTGTCTATAATTAGTGTTGCCGCGAGACGAGATAAAATTGGTCTCTCGTCTCGTCGAGAGAGGGCGAGACGAGACGAGAGACGACCTTCTCTCGTGATTTAAACCAAATATAGTAAAAACCAAGCAAAATTTTAAAGCGTTCATGTTAGGTTTATCATCATATTTGACATAAATTGTCATCCATCACACATATGGGGTGGGTGTGAGAGATTGCTTATGTATGTTTAAAAATGTCTTGCCACATAACATGTCTTTAAACGCACTGCAAGTAGACTTGTGAAACCATCTTCGGCATTTAAAGCACTGAATCTAGTCTAGATTGAGCTTCAAAAAATGTCCGCATCGTCAAGTATTAAAACAAATAACTTGCATAATATGTTAATATCTATTAGACCACGTCATCTCTCCCGAAAGTAAGGGATAGATGCTTTACTTATCGAGTAAACGAATGTCATCCTCAAACGCATATTTTGGAGCGCAAGCGGTAACGTTGTCAGTTCAGATCTTAGGTCCGGGAACTGCCGCATGCCTGACTAATGTGCCTGGATCGGGAACTTAATTATTAATGTGGAACTCATCGACTTTTTAAGGAATAAAAATGCTAAACATCTCCAATAACATTATAATGTGCTAAAAGTCGTAAAATGAAAGCTGTGCGTCAGACTATCGAAAAAGTAATTCGAAACAATTAAACTTTTGGTATAAAGGCAAACTAGCCTAAAGCCATCACTTGAACTCTTCGCTTGCGTTGAGTATTGGTTAATTGCCCAGAATTAACAGAAATTACGTTGAAAATTCGCCACAGATTTTCTACATTACAAAGGGGGAAAGATTTAAAGACCTGATAATATTAGTAACAGGATAATTTTATAAATTAACGTCGTTTCTCTACGTTTGTCCTTTAGTTATGCGGCCTTAATGTTTTTAATGTTCTTCCATGTCTTTTTGAGGTTTGGCTGTGACCGATCTTTGTTAACTCAAGAGTAAATGAAAAGTCTTAATTAAATTTTTTGGATCTATTTTATTTACAAATATACACACAAAACCAAATATCTTTATTTTTAAACGTAAGGCTGCTAATTCAGTTAATGACCTTTAGTTTCGGTCTGGCTCACGCCACTGTTCTTAAATGTTTTTTTTTTCTAGAAACGTATTAGAATGGTATATTAACGTACACGTTTTATAAAGCATAATTTTAGAGTACGCGTCCAATAAAAAGAAAATAAATCCTTCAAATTTGGTAAATTTTTATGTCTAAATTTTATGTTGGTAATACTATTTTTTATCATAGTAGCCTCTGGAAAACAAAAATTATTTTGCGAACTGTAATTTTTTGATTTATTGACCCATTTTCACCACGAGATTCTGAAGTTATTTTAGCGACATGAGATTTGAAATTGGACGGAATACGTTGTGTGATCCTTGTACATTCGGTACATATACAGTGCGTTCGGAAATTCGGGCGATTTTGCTACTTTTTTCGAATTTCAAAAGACGTGATTTTACGTCACGGCATTGCAATTTAGTATGGGAAAGATGGAAAATTCAAATAAAGTTGAAGTTAAAATCGACATTGGAAAGTTAGTAGATTGAATTTTGGATAGGATTTGGCATAAAATGATAGCTTGAAGCATCTACAAAAGATTGATTTATAGATTTATGCAACCAACATACATGACTGTTATCCACACAGAATAAAAAAGTAGGTTATCAAGCTATTTTTCCTCTGCGAAAAATGGGTTTTCTCGTTAATCACAAAGGCGAAATAGGTTATAGGTTGGCAATAGATTGAATGACGTTGAGAATTCAACCTTGTCAAAATTGACAAATTTGAGTAAAACCCAGTTTTAAGAAATGGCAGAGTTTAAAGTGATTTATTAAAAAAATGTGTAATAATGTTATGACTACGAAGTTGTCATGTACATAAATGTATTAACTTTTTTCAATATATTTTTACAAAAAAATAGTATTTATTATGATATGCACAATTCATTAAGTGGCTTAGTGAGTTCTGGACCCAACTACAAATAGCTAAAATGACTTAGTTTGATTTTTATATTGGTAACTATTTTATTATTTTATTAAATGGTTAAAATAAGTAGGTTTTACTTTCTTACTTAAGAAACATCCCGTTTATTTGTATTATTCAGTGGCGTATTTAGGGGGGGGGGGGGTCCGAGGGGTCTGGACCCCCCCCCCCCCCCGTGGGCTCAACATTAAAAAAAACTCAGAACAGATCAGATGCCTTGTTGCATTTAATGTAGACAGGGTGAACTGAACCTCGCCCGATAACAAAATGTAATAATTTTCTATTTTACAATTTTTGAATAAAGACCTTTATTATTATTATTATTATTATTATTAAATAAAATTATTAAAAAATTGAAATGATGTAAACTTAGTTTTGTATTTTTTTTGCAAACTAGAACTATTAGCAACACTTTGTTTTTACAAATAATGAAGTAACTGTGTCACAGATAATAAAACTACATAGCCAAACTTGGCAAAAAAAAGTGGCAAAAATAACTTGAAAACCAATCATTTTCGGAATCGGTCATATTATGTAGAAATATATATTTTTAAACATAAATATTTAAAAAAATATATATTCCCATTATTGCGTTTATATTTAAAAATTTCTTAATTTCTTCCTTTTTTGGGTTCAGCTATCAAAACATAGAAATTATAAATTTTGATAGTTCAAAATAGGGCGTGGCAACGAAAATTTTTTCGCCTGCGGCGCTTTTTTAAAGAAAGAATAAAAGAAAGAAAGAAAGAAAGATAAAACGAAAGGCATAGACCCCCCCCCCCGTGGCAATATTCTAAATACGCCACTGGTATTAGTGTATTACATATTTTGCTATTTTTCGACGAAATAAAACCTATTTATATTTGCTGTCGCTTTTTATCTACTTTTATTTGTATAACATTTAACACCTAATGCAACAGTAAAATCATTATGAAAATCGGTCCAACTACCCCGGAGTAATCAGCGTACATTTTATTATTAAAAACATACATTCGGCTGCAATTGAGAACCTCCTATTTTATTGTCTGTTAAAAATCCTTAAATCCCTCAAAATTCCAATAAAATACGATATGCGGCATCACCACGACATCACATCAGTGAATTTGAGACATCTGTTGCCGAGGCGCTGCATTTAACTATAGATTTACGATTAACTCCACAATGGCGGTCAAACCGTCTCCAATACAGTTTAAAACAGGGTTGTCAAGTTTTCTCGACGATTCGCTATTCTTATAGTTTGATATTCAATGCTGGTAATAATGCAAATATAGTCAAATAAATAAAACTACGAAGTGCAACACACTCAAGTATAGGGAACGCATACGCGTTTCTCCAAATATAATCTGCATTTTTACAGATCAGAATCGGATCACGCTGCAGCATCCACTAGAATGCGGGCAATCCGCCAAAAGCCATGATACAAAAAATGTGACATGGTCAAAAGCCCTGTAAATGATAAGAGATAATTATTGTGTCCGCAAAAACAATTAGACGCAACAAAGTAGTGGCAAAGTGTTGCACTTCGTAGTTTTAATTACTTGTCCATCTTTCGAATATTACCATTGAAACTGCCTTTTGTGTTGTTGATTCTGCTGGGTGTTTTTAATGACTCGTGCCTTTTCTGTGGAGTTGCTTTGGGGTATGGCTGCCCGTAAGTCCTAATAAGGACGAAACGGCCACGATGGTCTACCCGCCCCAGGGATCCCAGGGTATCAATTATGCTTGGACAAAAGACAGTTGCCAACTTGTCCAATATGCAACTACTTTGTGACTTTGAATAAATAACTATTATAAATTGTTTTTAACACTTTGATATTGCTATTGTCATACCGTATTTAATTTCTTTGTTAGTTTCGTAGCTGCTAATGGCCATTAAATTCATTAAGGATCATTAATTGGTTAATCATCGTCTTTATTGAACATTTAATCGCCTAATCTTGATTTATTTGTGAAGGTTTGACCCCGCTATTATTTCTCTTAGCAGTGATAATTAATCTTTATTACTTCATTAAAGCGTGTTTCTTACCATAAGAATCTTAATTTTTTTTACTTTATTTTATATATGATCTGACGTAGATCCGCTTTTCTTCCTTTTGCTTTTAAATCTTATTTAAATAATTTTTTATGGGTGTTTTAGTAGTAAAATGTAAGTACAAACAACGAACTCAAAATTGAAGATTAACAAACTAATAATTTATTTTGCAAAAAAATGTGAGGAGTCAATAATTTTTCTTACGGTAAGCCTCTTTCCACGCCACCTAGCCGCTTTGGTTAAAATTTAATTTTTATTTGATAAATTCTAAAAAGTTGGAGTAGAGTATCTTTTATTTCATAGAATACATTAAACTACAGTAGATTTAATCTTTATTTAATTTTGGTATTGGTATAGTATGGTATGATAAGATTTGCTGTCAATTTGATCGATTTAGCAGAGATTGTAGAGAATTGTTCTAAGCGTCTGTAGATTATTTTTATCCTCGATTTCATCAAAATGAGCTTGTTATGATTTTAATTTTTATAGATTTAATAATATTACAGAAAATTTTAGCATAACAGTGATGTATGGAATGCTAACTCCAATATGTATGTATGTCTGAAAATATCTTAAAAACAAAAAGGTTCAAGAAGCAAGAAGCTAAAATTTTGCAAAAGAGTAAGAACTCGCCCGTAATATCACCACTTTTAATGCGGGACCTGCAATTTAATTTCAATTTTTAACCATTAAAATATCCTACAAGTGTTGAATATTAGATTTGTCCTAAATGTTAAATTTTTACAAACCCATCACATGCATAACAAGGTTTTCAAAAATAATCTTGTCTTAAAAATTCGAAAATTTTTGTAAATTAGATTATATTTTACTTAATTTAAGATGAAGTCAGTACACACATATACAGTGTCCGCAAGAAAGTCCGCATCAAATGGAATTTTTTTTTTATTATTAGGTATAGGTAAAAATTGAAAAAGCAGTTAGTTTTTGCTTACCTGAAAACCAAAAATGACGTATACTGAAGCAGCTGCACGACTTGCGTTACTTGTCAAATTTGACATTTTTAATAAAATAGGTTCAAAAATGCCCTTATTTATCAAAATATCGAAAAACTTTATTCGAGAAAGTTGTTTATTTATGCGTTTTTAGCCTTTGTACGAAATTTTGACAGTCTAATACAATTTTTATTTTTTGCCAGATTCTTGAATATTTTGATCAACCTCGTAGATTAACTTTTATACATCGATGTAAAACCATTTGCCTTTACTTCATTTGTAATCCTAATGCAATTTTGTGTAAAATTTTTGTTTCCAATTATTTATTTTGCTTTAAAAACTGAAATTGTTATTGATCAGTATGTAATGTTTGATGCAAAGTTTATCTAATTACATCAGTTTTGTCAAAACCGACGTTTCTCATTTTTCTTAAGTTAGTAAACAGATGTACAAAAAGAAAATATTAGAAAGCTTTCGTTGAAATTTTACTTAATTATTATTGGATCAAAAAGAATAAATACTAATCGCTCGAAACATTTTATTCAACAAAAATATAGTTTAATATAATTAATTTAATTTAATAATAATAATTAAGTAAAATTTCAACGAAAGCTTCCTAATATTTTTTTGTACATCTGTTCATTAACTTAAGAAAAATGAGAAATGTCGGTTTTGACAAAACTGATGTAATTAGATAAACTTTGCATCAAACATTACATACTGATCAATAACAATTTCAGTTTTTGAAGCCAAATAAATAATTGGAAACAAAAATTTTACACAAAATTGCATTAAGATTACAAATAAAGTAAAGGCAAATGGTTTTACATCGATGTATAAAAGTTAATCTACGAGGGTTGATCAAAATTTTCAAGAATCTGGCAAAAAATAAAAATTGTATTAGACTGTCAAAATTTCGTACAAAGGCTAAAAACGCATAAATAAACAACTTTCTCGAATAAAGTTTTTCGATATTTTGATAAATAAGGGCATTTTTGAACCTATTTTATTAAAAATGTCAAATTTGACAGGTAACGCAAGTCGTGTAGCTGCTTCAGTATACGTCATTTTTGGTTTTTATGTAAGCAAAAACTAACTGCTTTTTCAATTTTTACCTATACCTAATAATAAAAAAAATCCCATTTGATGCGGACTTTCTTGCGGACACTGTATATGAAAAATAGTTAATTACTTGCTAAAATATATCACATGATATGGATTGGTTTAACACAGAATTTTTTAGAATCAATAAAACATGTGACATTCGCAATAAAACCAATATATACTATTATTGAGCATGTAGGCAGTTAACTGAACGTCTATTCAAATTTACTGATATTATTCAAGTTAATAAAATAAATAAAATAATGTCTTGTTACGCTGAATTTTAATAAATTTTCCATCGTATAAATAATGAAATTGTTGAAGATCGAAGCTTTTCTTAAAATAATTAAAGGATTTGACTGATTTTAGAAAACGATTTCTTTCCGTGCAGATTTGTGTATTTAGATGTGTATTATTATAATTATTAGTCAATAGGTACTGTTAAAAGAAACTGTAATTTAATTGTTTTCATCAAGAAATGTTCTGACAAGAAAATGCAATTAACGGTTTTCACATAAACTTGACCAGGCAAATTAGAAAAAATATTTACATAAAAAAATGTTAGTGGCATACCTATTTGTTTGTTAAGAATATCAGAGGACCTGTTTGCAGGGATGCTACTGGTAAAGCAATAGAATAACTTATTTTAAGTAAAATATATGGTTTTTTATCCCAATAACAATATAGGTACCTAGCAGAAATAAAAATTACATCTAAACTACTTTCGGAGATATTACCAAATGACAATTAAATTAAGAAAAAGAAAATTAGTAAAATATTTCACTTATTTTCATATGAAGTTTTCTTTAGGAAATTACCTGAGGACGTTAGTCCGCCCAAGCTGGTAAGCTTGAAATATGCATGTCATGTCCTGAACACCCTATATACTTGCTACATTTTTGAAGCGATGTACTTATGTACGAGGTCTGTTCAAAAAGTACCCGTAATTTTTAAATTTCGCGGGTCTGGAGAGTCCGATTGTCAAAATTTTTTTTTATTGTGTTGGTATACATGCCCCTAAAGTATGATAAAATTTTCAGCTATATTCACTGTTTACTTTGTCTGTGGTAGTCGCTAAGCTTCGACGTGTTTTTATGAGCTCGGCGATTTTTGCTTGTTTAAACAATGGAAGAATTGAAGAGTCAAAGAATTTGTATTAAGTTTTGCGTAAAAAATGAAATAAAGTGTAACAAAGTGTGTGAACTATTACAAAAAGCCTATGGTGAGTCTGCTATAAAAAAAAAACAAGTGTTTACGAGTGGTATAAGCGTTTCCAAGATGGCCGCGAAGACGTTGAAGATGACGAACGCTCCGGTCGACCCAGCACGTCAATAATCGATGAAAATGTGAAAAAAGTGGAAAAAATGGTTATGAATGATCGCCGAATCACAATTAGAGAAGTTGCTGATGAAGTTGGCATATCAATTGGCTTATGTCATAACATTTTTTCAAATGTTTTGGGCATGAAACGAGTGGCAGCAAAATTCATTCCAAAACTGCTGAATTTTGACCAAAAAAACAATCGCATGAACATCGCTCAGGAGCTGTTAAATGACGTCAACGACGATCCAAGTTTGCTTGAAAGGGTCATAACTGGTGATGAAACATGGGTGTACGGTTATGATGTCGAAACCAAAGCATAATCGTCCACCTGGAAGCATTCAACGTCACCAAGAGCGAAAAAAGCACGTCAAGTTCGATCAAATGTCAAGGTTTTGCTTACTGCTTTCTTTGATTATAATGGCATAGTGCATTAAGAGTTCTTACCACAAGGTCGTACGGTTAATAAGGAGTATTACCTTGAAGTTATGCGACGTTTGCGTGAAGCAATCCGACAAAAAACGCCCCGATTTATGGAAAAACAATTCATGGCTTTTGCACCACGATAACGCACCTGCTCACTCGTCGTTGCTTGTTCGTAATTTTTTGGCCAAAAATAATACCGTAGTCATGCCCCAACCTCCATATTCACCAGATATGGCTCCGTGTGACTTTTTCCTGTTCCCAAAGTTGAAGAGACCCATGAAAGGACGGCGTTTTTCCTCGATTGAAGAAATAAAGGCCGAATCGCTGAGAGTGCTCAACGACATACCAAAAAGTGAATATCAAGAGTGCTTCGAAGATTGGAAAAAACGCTGGCATAAGTGTATTATATCTGGGGGGGGCGGGACTACTTTGAAGGGGACCACATTAATGTAGACGAATAAATAATTTTTTTTTTGAAAAAAACGAAAATACCGGGTACTTTTTGAACAAACCTCGTACATATACATTTTTCGAGTTTGGTTTTTAGTTCGTAGACGAGACCGGAGCAAATAAAATTTTAAATAATGTTACTACGGAGGATTCGGACGCGTTGATATTTACCGAACGATTTTGATGATTTTATTTTCCAACCTACAAATTTTTAAACATTAAACATTAGTAAATGAAGGGAAAGAAAGAAGACACTTTAAGTCTTCCTCCACTGGTATATTAAAATAAGTTACAACGTTTAATACAGGGTAAACTCTCTACATGTTTCGAAGGCATAACCATTCATCATCAGGATAATAGAATAAGGAATTTAGAAATGTAATAGGTGCAAACAGTCCTAACGGAGCTACGAGATTATGGAAAAAACAAGCATAGTGTTTGGAAACCTTTCAACGTAATGGTAAACCTACCGACAGGCCATTCGTGAAATAAAGTTATGATGGTAGCATAGCAGTAACTTAAGTGTCATTAATGAGACAGCACTATAAGTGTGAGGGGAGAAGAATATTTGACATTGGAATGGTAGATGATGTAAAAACTTTAATTTATAATTAAATGATGAGTAGATGAAAAGTCACATATTATTGAACTATAGTAACTTAAGTGTGAGGAGTAGAAAATTTAAAATGAGGAGTAGCTGGAAGGTCACATATTAGTGAATTATTAACGTAAGTATGAGGAGAAGAATATTTTACAGTGGAGTAGTAAACAGTTTTAATAAAATAAAGGGTAGCTGAAGTCACAAAATTAGTGAAACAGCAACATGAATATGCGAAGTATTTAAAATTGATATAGAAGATGTTTTAGGTTTAAGTTTTTTCTATGTCATAAGGGTAACCTTATTTAGGAGTAGAAGTAATAATAATTTAAAATCTTTGTTCTGGACATTTTGAATGATTTAAAAATTAGTATCTAATTTTCGAAGGGCTATTCTGGGAGGCAGCACTGCAGTGCTCCTGCGAATCGTCAATAGTTAGGTAAATTTAGAGAGTCTTAATATTTTGTAAAGATATAGCGTAGACACTAATTTTTTTATTTATAAAATAAAATATTGACAGATCCGCACCTACCAAAATAAGTATATGAAAACATTATAAAATAAAAGGGAAAGAAGAAAACAACAGTAATTTCTTTTAGTATTTATTTACAAAAAGCAAAAACAGGTATTTATTATACAAGAAAAAAAGTAATACATTTATTGCGAAGTGTAAGCTTTGTGGTGCACGTCTAATTAAAACGCCATATTGGGAACCCTTTTGGTATTATTACTTTTGTGGGAAATACCCAAGGGGATAATACAGTAACAGGAGAATAGTGGACTTGAAACTATGTCATTTAATTTAATTTTTTATACGGTTAAAGATATACAGGGTGATCCAAGTAAACATTTACTTTATAAAATTGGCAATGATTTGATGTTAAACGGATATAAATCAAAGAACCCCGCACTTCCCTTATGGAAAATGGCCCTCGGTTAAATTTTCTAAATTTTTAGTATGTTGTAGAGAATGACACTGTATTGCAAATAAGAAATATATATAAAAACAATGAAACTACTTATTATTTTATCCAAAAATAATAAGTAGGCCCCTAATTATTCGAAACACCCTGTATAGCATTAAATATATGTATTTTTAACCATAAAATGATCTACATAACAAATTTAATTGAAATTAAAAAAAAAGGCTATTTTATTTGCTTATTTTTTGAGTTTTGAGTCTGTTCGACGCTATATATTTCCAGAACTGGTCATTTCAAGCAAAAGATATTAAAAAATAACGAAATTTAACCGATCCATTTTTAATATACCGGCTGATTTATAAATACATGCAATTTTATGTTATTTTTCTATCGTTTATCATCGGAAACACCCTATATAACTTTGATAATTATATATATATTTGGAAGCATACGATAAGCGACACGATATTAAATAGTTTTCGTCACTCACCCGGTATATAATAAATTTTTTTTAACTATTCTTATAGTATTCTATCCTATCTACGACAGGGTCATCAAAAATTTAGAAAAACAAAACGAATTCATATTATAAACTAGGAAAATAAATATAATGTATTGAGAATTCATATTTTGCTTACCCTGTATCACCAAAACTGGTCGGCAGATATTGTTGTGTTGTGGTCATGAGCACTTTTGATCAGAATGGCATTCTCTACAACATACGAAAAATTTAACCGAGGGCCATTTTCCATAAGTTTTATTATTTACGCCATAATAATATCAAATCATTTTGGTTTTTAAAAAACAAAATTCGAATAATTATAATAAGTTTATTCACATACCCTTTACTTATTCTTGGGGGATATACCTACTTGCAAGTAGGTATAAGGTAATTATTAGGAACACGAAAAAAAGGAAATGCTTATACTCCTACCTTTTTCTTCAACTCAAAACCTTATACTTCTACCTTATACTTACAAGGATATCCTTCAGTTTTATGAATACGGCCCAATAGTGTGGTATTAAATTGATATGAACCATTTGGAATTTATGATTCTGTAGAGTATTGCGGTTGTACCTACATAAATTAACTAATCTTTTTGAATAATAATATCTATGTTGTAAGCCATTATTTAAAAGATGGCAAGTAAAATACGTGTAATTTTTCCTATTCGGAATAACAAATAAAACGACGAAGACATGTGCTTTATTAGATCCGCCAGGCAGACCGGCCGGCCGTGCAACATGGGAAAATCACATGGAACAGACAATATAATTCTTTATCTATAAAATTATTATGCTCCTCTGACAAAGCAATACATAATTATGGGATAAGTACACGATATATCAACAGTAATGGTATCTTTATTGTATTTTTTGGTGTTTGTTTTATGTTCAATGGTTACAAAGAAAATGAAGATGTTGTATACTGGGTGTTTCATTAAGGTCGAAGAGCGGCCATATCTCGGAAACTACTGGGCATAGAAACTCAGGAAAAGAAAAATGATAATAAAAGTGGCCATGAGAAAATTCTGGAAATTATTTTCAAGTTCCGCATTTTGCCGCAAGAGGGCGTAATTGAAAAGTAAATTTTTAAATTTTACATAACTCCGAAAATTCCACATTAAGGTATATGTTTGATAACACCATTTTAAAGCTTGGACAATTATGCATCATTTTGGTCTTATGCTCATTGGCGTACCGACTTTAATAAGAGTGGGGTAAGCTGTTGAAAGTGTAATCATTTAAATCGCTGTAACTTATAAACGACTTATCCGATTTTAGCAAACTAAAGACTGTTTGGAAGAGAAATGTATGCACTTTGACCAAACGTATTTAGTTGTCCATAATAGTTCTCAAAAAAAATGCTAGAGGGCGCAATTTGCAATAACAATACATTTTTTGATTTTCCTGCGAAAAAATAAATCATACGGTATAATTATGATACCATAATCGAAAAGTAGATAAAATTTGCTAGAAAAAATATTTAAGCAGCTCGATATCTCCGTTCGTTTCTGAGTTATTGCCAAAACAATAATTTTTAACACAAATTGCGCCCTCTAGCAATTTTATTAGAAACTATCTTGTACCATTAGATACGACAATTGAAGGTTCTTCCAAACAAGCTTAAATTTAGTAAAATCGGATAAGTCGTTTAGAAGTTACAGCGATTTTAATGTTTAAACTTTCAATAGCTTCTCCCACTCTTATCAAGTAAAACTGTAAACATTAAAATCGCTGTAACTTCTAAACGACTTAACCAATTTTACTAAATTTAAGCTTGTTCGGAAGAGAAAGGTAAGTACCTTCAATAATTGTCGTATCCAATGTACAAGATAGTTTCCAATAAAATTGCTAGAGGGCGCAATTTGTCTTAAAAATTATTGTTTTGGCAATAACTCTGAAACGAACGGAGATATCGAGCTGCGGTTTTAATATTTTTTCTAGCAAATTTCATCTACTTTTCGATTATGGTATCATAATTATACCGTATGATTTCTTTTTTCGGAGGAAAATCAAAAAATGTATTGTTCTTGCAAATTGCACCCTCTAGCATTTTTTTTTGAGAACTATTATGGACAACTAAATACGATTGGTCAAAGTGCATACATTTCTTTTCCAAACAGTCTTTAGTTTGTTAAAATCGGATAAGTCGTTTATAAGTTACAGCGATTTAAATGATTACACTTTCAACAGCTTCCCCCACTCTTATTAAAGTCGGTACGCCAATGAGCGTAAGACCAAAATGATGCATAATTGTCCAAGCTTTAAAATGGTGTTATCAAACATATACCTTAATGTGGAATTTTCGGAGTTATGTAAAATTTAAAAATTTACTTTTCAATTACGCCCTCTTGCGGCAAAATGCGGAACTTGAAAACTATTTCCAGAATTTTCTCATGGCCACTTTTATTATCATTTTTTCTTTTCCTGAGTTTCTATGCCCAGTAGTTTCCGAGATATGGCCGCTCTTCGACCTTAATGAAACACCCTGTACAGAACGAAGGAAGTTAAATTGTAATTTTTTATCTAAAATGTTTGGATTTTGTATGTTTAAGTGACAATATTTAAAAATTAATTTTCCGTCAGTATTTTCGTACCGGGTGGACAAATGAGAATAAACGACGGTCATATCTCAGGAACCACTTGTTACATAGTTTTGAAATAAATAAAAAAAAATTTTGTTGGAAATTATTTTCAAGTTCATAAATTTACCCCTAGATGGCGTTCAACCTATGACTAAGAAGATTATCGAGTTGTAATTGATAATATGCCAAATAAAGTTATGAAAAAATAAGTGTTTTATCCCTTGAAATACACGGTACAACTTTGCTTTGATATACTTTGCTCTAAATTATCGAGCACCATAATATTTAATTCTACAGCCGGAATTTCATAGGTCACTCTTTTATGTTTGAAAATATATCGAATTTTATTCGGCACCCTGGAGGTCAAAATTTGAGAAAAACTATTTTTTTCTCAGGAATGGATACAGTATCGTAGGACAAAAAAACTTTTATTGAGAATAATTGGAAATGAAGAAAGGAACACAAAAAAATATTTGTTTGAAGGTGGTAAACAATGAAGTAATATCAAAAAAATTACCTTGTCGAACTTCCATTGTCTTTAGTTTAACCAACATAATATGCAGTGGTCAGAAGCCAAGGGTTTGGACACAGAACAGCACAGGAGAAAACGAAAATTCAAGGAAGCAGCTTTCATGAATCAAATAACCATATATTTAGTAAACCAAGTATAGATATTCCCAATATCTAGAAGCCTTTTTGTCCAAAACCAACAGCTCAAACTGCACACTCCAATAAGCACGTAGGCGGAGTCATCAAGCGTCATTGCACATGGATAATAGGTACCTATTTAATACAGTAGGCTTAGAATTATAATTTATTGTACACTTGAAAACGGTTAGAGATACTAACTATCCAAAACGTTGTGTTAAGTAACAAAATAAAGACAATGAAAGTCCGACCAGGTAATTTTCTTGACAAAAAATATTATTATACAGGGTGTTTATTTAAAATAAGAAAGTTTCTGGTATAACCGGAAGTCGCCTATGGTCGCAGGCATTTTAAGAGAGCGTCTTCAAAAACCTTATTATCCGATTTTGGGGAATTTAAATTGCATTACTTTCCGAAATTATCTAATGGATGTAGGGAAAAAAAAATCATTTGTTTTTAGTTAAATTTTAGTATTAAATAATAATATTGATTTAGGTATGTTTACGAAACTCAGACAATATAGCTGTAGACCCTGCGACAGTTATTGGCATTTTCCACTTTTTAGCTAAATATTAAAATGTGTTTCAAATTCAATATATACGATAATTAAAACTTAAATAGTTACACACAATATGTTATAGTGGCAGCACCGTCAGTTAAAATGTCAACATTTTAGCGGCAATCGTCTTGGTATGTATTTCACCAGGGCCGATCCTAGGGTGTCGGCCGCCCACGTGCAAAGACCTATTATGCCGCCCCTCTAAAGAATTTTTCCAATTTTGAGTAATACTTAACGTTGACGTTATAAACTCATCTACATGTACATAAGAGTAAAAAGTTAAACATTAATAAAAATGCAAACTACAAATAAAATTTTACGGGAAAGACTTTATTTTTGGGCCAGCTAATATGTTATATTAGCGACACCTTTTTTCTTTTTACTTTAACAAAATAATAAACCAACGAAAATATTACTTTTGAAACTAAAATGGACATTTTATAATTAGAAATGTAAAACAACAGTATTTACCAGAAAATATAAAATAACAAAAAGTACTAAAGCATAAATCTCGCGAAACGAAAAATATATAAATCAGCCCTTCCTCGAAGACTACCTAATAATTAACTATAAAATATTTTTTCTGGCTTTCTGAGAAGCAAATTTGTCAATAATTGCGGTGAGATCAATTTTTTCAGAGATTTCGGATTCAATAGAGATGATGGCCAAATCTGAAAGTCTTTCTTGTGTCATATTATTTCTCAAGTAATTTTTAATAATTTTTAATTTACTGAAACTTCTTTCACTTGAAGCCACAGAAACAGGTAAGGTTAAAAAAATCCTTTTTGCTAGAGCAACATTTGGAAAACAGGGAATGAGATCATTTTTGACTAAAATTTCTAATATCTTAATTGGCTGTTTTTTACCTAGAAAAATATCTTTAAATGAAGTTATTTCATTAAAGAGTTGTATACCGTCTATATCTTTCACAATAGTTCCTTCCTCCTGTACCTGTAACTTAATATCTAAGTCCATGCAGGCATTCATGAGGTCATCATTAGAAATGGTGTAAAACTCATACAGAAAGCAGAATATTGAATAGCACTCAGATAATAAGGTAAATCTTTCATTTATCGAAGAGATCGCGTAATCAAGAACTGCAAAATAGAAAGCAATCTTGAATTGCAGGAAGGGATTTAAAACTGGTTCATCACTGCCCTCGTAACCAAATGAACTAACTTTTTTTCTGAGCTTCGAGATGGGAAATTCGGGATCAATACCTAAATCTCTAGCAAGTGTTGTTGCTGAATCGACAAATATTTTTAAATTATCGTCAGATCTTTGGGAAACTAAATATTTTTTAAGATTATCTAAGCCTTTAATGCATTCCACGATGTTTAATTTAGGATTTTGAAGCATTTTACTCAATACATCAATTCTAGATAATATCATGCCAAATTAAAATTGAACACAAAAACTTAAATGTTTCAAGGCTTTTAATTATTGATTTAGCACCCATTTTTGTTTTCGTGTCTCTGGTGGTATCTTCAATTAAGGCCTTTAATTAATGCGGTAATAATGTTTTTTAGCTCTAATTTTAGAGGTCTAATAGCATTGATACGACTTTCACATCTTGTTTCACTTAACGGTTTTAAAGTAAGAGTTTTCACGTGTTTTTTGAGTAAATCCCATCGATATGGGGACGCAGAAAATTAATTATATACCTCTTGTACCACATCAAAAAAACAAAAATTTCACCACTAACGCTGGCACGGCCGCCCCTTGTTTTGGCCGCCCGCGTGCGGTGCACGCGCTGCACACCTGCTAGGATCGGCCCTGTATTTCACTAGTTAAAAATTCAGAGAACTTGATGCCAAAGTCAAATTTTGAATAAAGCTATTAATAAAAAAAAAATCCCATGTGATGCGGACTTTACTGGTGACACTGTATATAAGCGAGAAGGGTAGTCTTGACCGACTAGTTAAACAACAATTTTTTTTTTTTTTTTGGGGTATCGGTCCTGATGAGGGAGGGCTTGATTAAATGAAAATGCTTTTTTAAGCTACGCCAAGGTTTCGATAACGTTTATTATCTTCTTCAGGGCTATACAATATGAACAAAAAATCAATTAGTCATAGAAAACTCCAAGGTTTAGAAAATTGAGTAGGAGAAATATTATGATTTTTAATGTAACGGCCACAAAAGACCACAATTTTTGCAAAAAAGTGTTGAAAATTAATTACTTACTGCTAATTAGCATTATGTAGGACAACCAATATGAGCATTGAAAAGTATTTTGTGGAAAATGGAAATTGTTTTACTACATTTTCATCAAGTTATTACGATGACTTGTACGTCTGGTTTCATACTGTCGAACCGAGATAGATTTGAAAAAAGACAGGGCACCTAGAAAACTCCGAACAACGATGCGATTTGCGCAAAAAATACGTTTAAACTATCACTGCTTTTTTAATTGTAAAGAAAGCGCTTTACTGGAAACAAAATGCGTCGCATTGAGAAGATACAATTTTTTTCTTAACAAAATTGCTGTATTAAAAGTAGTTCATTGTTCAACAAAACTGTGCTGCTAATGGACCGGATATGAACACCGTTAGGAAACCTGTTGTTTTAAATAATTTTTCTCAGTGTACAATTTTTATTGAGTTAAAAGTATTAATTTTTTTGTTTCAGGTATGGAATTTATTACATCCACTAAGGACCAAAAAATCTGAAATCACATTTTAATAAAGTATAAATATGACGGAGAAGATTTTACTTTTTTGGTACGTATATGGTAATATATAAGAAGGTTGAGAGGACTTTTCTTCACCGACTTACCTTAAAAAAACTTCCAGATAAGCTTTTAAGAGCTTACTAGCGATGAACCAAATCGACTATTTAATATTTTAAATTGTATAAACGTAAACATCCATTGGAATATAAATAAGTAAATAATAATTTGTTACATTTACCGTTTTTTAAATATACCGGGTGTTTCAATAAAAAGTCCTAGGCCAATTATTTCGAAAACTAAAGATGGCATGAAAATTCTGTAAACGCCAGTTTTTAGCCTCTATGGTTGGCTTCACAACTGTATAAAAAATGTGTTTGAATAATAGAAGATGTAGGTGGCGCCACGGTGCAAACAATTTTCTTGATGACAGAAAATTTTAGATATTGAGATTCTAAAAGATAATTAATTTTTGATCAAAGTATGTCCCATAAACATTTTTGATAAATTCAACATGAACGAAGATATTTGGGTTAAGTTTTTTTTTTGTTAAATAATTTTAACATGAGTAATAGATGTGTTTTGGACTTCCATTGCCTTTAGTTTTTCATATCACAACGTTTCAACTGGTAAGTATCTCCAGTCGTCTTCAGGTGAATACTAAACAAGTTACAAAGCTACGAGCCTATTTATACTACCTAGGGGGCGGAGCTAGTGACCAGTGTTGCCATTTGGGGCGACAAGTCGCCAAAATGACGACTTTTTGTATCAATGAGAGTGTGGCGGCGATTTTCAATAAAAAGCTTATTTTTGGCGACTTTTTCAAATATGCTAGATGTGAAGACAAAAAAAAGAAATAAAATGAGCATTGAATTATTAAGTGATATATTAAGAGTAAAGTTGGACTTGAAAAGAAATAGATTGTTGTTTCAGTTATAAAATCGGCGAAAAACACTTTTTAAAAATGAATAATATATATAAAAATAAACAGGGAAAAACTTAATCAGATTCAGACAGTGAATCTAAATAATTTTTGTTTTAATTTTTAAGTTTTTTTGTTTTATTTTTATTCTTTGTGTAGGTACCTATCATAAAGTTTATTTAGCTTGTTCCACAAAAACATTTTGAAAAACCCCAAAAAAGCTGTGGCGACAAAGTGGCGGACTTTTCATACTGATTGATGGCGACTTTTTGCTTGGTTACTCTGGCAACACTGCTAGTGACGCATGATCGGGTGCAGTCGTCGTTCATACGTCACTAGCTCCGCCCCCTAGGTAGTATAAATAGGCTCGTAGCTTTGTAACTTGTTTAGTATTCACCTGAAGACGACTGGAGATACATACCAGTTGAAACGTTGTGATATGAAAAAATAAAGGCAATGGAAGTCCAAAACACATCTATTACTCAAGATACATCATTGTCTACAACCTTCAAACAAACACTAATTTTAACATGTATTTTAATTATAAATATTTTTAATATCCTTTAGCAGATTTTAATTTAATTTTGGTAATGATAATTTTAGTGCTAAAACGCTCGTGTAGCGCTAAATTATTACGTCCAGTGACGTCTCAGGGGGCGCCTTAACAAATAATATGGCAAAAAATAAGACGCCACTGAGTGTTTGGTAATTTTTATATTTTTTTCGGATTAAGCAACTAAAAATATCCATTTCTTGTCTGTTAAAAATTGTTTTCATATCTTGCTTCGTTTTCGAGAAATAAAAATAAAAACAAATTTATTGCATATCTCTGGAAAACAAAAATCATTAAATAATTAATACGTTGTATTTTTTGTCGTTTAAAAGCAAAGTTAAAACATTAAAGCATAATAAAATAAAATTAAAAGATGTTTTAAATTTTATGAAAGAACTGATGAGAAATTATACAAAATTATTAATGAAAATTAGAACAATACCAAAAACTGACTAATGGGGTCGAATGAGGTGTTCAAAATTAGAATTTTCATACAAGCATAACAAATCGATATACCAATAATTCGGTTCTGCAAACTCTCAATATTGTATTTCGATTAATAGCGGCTATAGTAGCATACATTTTATTGTACAGGTCAGCCATGTCTTCTATTGGTTCCTTGTAGATTTAATTTTGTAAATAGCCCCATAAATACAAGTCCATCGGAGCGAGATCAGGGGACCTTGCTGGTCATCTAAGATCCCCATATGTGCTGATCACTTTTCCTGGAAACGTTAACTTTAGATTATTCATAACGATATTGCTATTGTGTGCTGGGGCACCGTCTTGACGAAACCACATAGCATTTACGTCAATTCCTACATTTTGTAACAGCAAAGGGAGATCGTTTTGCAGAAATTGTAAATAACGAACTGAAGTTAATAGTTCATGGTATAAATAGGGCCCGATTATGTCACCATTTACAATACTATATCAAACATTTACCCCAAATCGTGTTTGAAATTTAGTCTCTAGTTAGAATTTTCCCGGGACCAGTAACGACAATAATTATGTCTGTTAATTACTCCATTATTGTGAAACCGGGATTCGTCAGTCCAAATAATTTGTTTTAATAAATTTGGATTTTCTTCCAAAAGAATATGAAAATGTGCCAAAAAGTTTAATCTACGCTGGTAATCTTCTGGTTGTAGATGATGCATTAAATGAATCTTGTATGGAAAAAACCTATTTCCTTTTAGGATTCTGCGACACGAACTTACTGTAATATTAGTTTCATCTTTTAATTTTTGTACTGACGTTTGAGGGCTATTTTCTACTGTTTGTAGGACTAGAGCTACATTTTCGCCAGTCGTAACTCTCTTCCTTCTTGGAACCTTTACCTTTTTAAAGCTACCTTATATTCTAAGTTGGTACACAAAGCTACAAAAGATTTGCGATCGGGCGTTGGTCTATCTGGAAAACGAGTTCGATGGCAGCGCACAGCTCACAGCTTCTGAAGCATTTTGATGGCATTCTCTGTAAACTGAAACCATGTTCAATTTGTCTTGATTTGTATGGTAAACCATTTTTATTTTAAAAATGTAGAAATTGTAAATTCTTACACTGACACTGAGTGTAAATAATGTTAATTATTTAATGATTTTTGTTGTCCAGAGATATGCAATAAAATTATTTTTATTTCTGAGAAATGAAAAATAATGTGAGTATTATTCAAAACAAATCGTACATAGAACTTTTATATTTAACAAGCTACCGATATTTAACTTCATAATAATATTTCTATCTATCTACAATTATTGAGGTTTGGATTTAGGAGACTTTATTGTTTAGTTTTGTTATTTTTGTAGTATTTTTTACATAATAAATATACAGTGATGGGCTAAAATATGGAACAAATTCATTTAAAAATCAGGTATCCATTTTTTGAAAAACCGCTCGGACAAGTCGATTATAATTCTTTCTTCCGGATTTTTTGCCTCAAAAAGAAATTATACCGGGTGTGTCAAAAAGTAGATGTAGCAAAATTTTTTTGTTTTTTAAATAGAACCCCCCTATTTTTACTTATTACCCTAATTCTACGTCAAATTCTGCGCATAATTCATGTAGCATACTCTATCCTTATCTCTAACGGTTTTAGAGAAAAATTACATCATAAAAAAAATTCTTTAAAAAAAGGTGTACCTACTTAAAGGTAAACAGGTAAATTTAAATGAATTGTTACTACGATAGCAAGTCATGTGTTAATCAAAAATTAGTTTAGGTATAATTTTGAAAAACGGTGATCATGGTGCATTTGAATGAAACACAAAGAATCGAAATTTTAATTTTAATTGGATGTGGAGACAAAACAAGAAGTCAAGAAGAAGTTTGTAACTTGTTTAACGCTAAGTATCCAGAACGGCCGATTACAAGATCTACAGTAAGTAAAATTGAGAAGAAATTCAGGGAAACAGGGAATGTAAAGGATCGTCCACGGCCAGGTCGTCCAAAAATTAGTGAAAACTCACAATTGAACATTTTGTTAGAGGTTGAAGATAATCCTCATAGTGCATCCACTGAAGTAGCCCTTAATAATGATGTTAGCCGACGATCTGTGTTGCGGGTATTGAAACAAGAAAAGTATCATCCGTACAAAATTAGGTTGCTGCACGAGCTAAACGAAGATAATCCCGACCGCCGACTACAGTTTTGTGAAACTATGATGGAAATTTGCAACTTAAATCTATTTTTCTATCGCAACATACTTTTTAGCGATGAAGCCACGTTTTGTTTGAATGGTTCGATAAACAGACAAAATTTTCGGTATTGGAGTACAAATAATCCCCGTTGGATGAGAGAACAGCACACGCAATACCCCCAAAAAGTAAATGTTTGGGCAGGGATATTAAATAATAAAATTATTGGACCTTTTTTCTTCGATGGAAATCTTACAGGAGACCGGTATTTACAATTTCTTCAAAATTAATTAATTCCCACACTAGCAGCGGATTTTCCAAATCCGAATCAGCCTCATCTACCAGAAGCGTCTATTTGGTTTCAGCAGGATGGTGCTCCGCCTCATTTTGCTTGACAAGTACGAGAGTATTTGAATACTGTATTTCCCGAACGATGGATAGGTAGAAGAGGACCCATAGAATGCAAGATCTCCCGATCTTACACCCATGGATTTCTTTCTTTGGGGTTATTTGAAATCAAAAGTGCATAACGATAAACCACAAAATTTGGAAGACTTAAAATTTAAAATTAGATATGAAATTAGGCAAATTAATGAAAATACTGTAAATAATGTTTTAGAAGGGTTTTTAAGTAGATTAGCATATTGTCAAGAAGTTAAGGGTTTGCATTTTCAACACTTAATAAACTAATTTTTTAACCTTTTTTTAAAGAATTTTTTTTATGATGTAATTTTTCTCTAAAACCGTTAGAGATAAGGATATAGTATGCTACACGAATTATGCGCAGAATTTGACGTATAATTAGGGTAATAAGTAAAAATAGGGGGGTTCTATTTAAAAAACAAAAAATTTTTGCTACATCTACTTTTTGACACACCCGGTATAATTTCTTTTTGAGGCAAAAAATCCGGAAGAAAGAATTATAATCGACGTGTCCGAGCGTTTTTTCAAAAAATGAATACCTGATTTTTAAATGAATTTGTTCCATATTTTAGCCCATCACTGTATACTTAGGTATTAGGATGAGCGTAAGCAAATAGGAGAAAAAGTTATTATTTTTATTTAAAACTAGGCATAGATCTAATAAAAAGTCTATTGCCTCTATGAACTAGGTAAGTTAAAACGTGTAAAATGGTCATTGTTTTTTTTTGTTTTAATATAGACGCTTCTGTTAGACTCCGCCATGAAATTCGGTTAACTTTTTTCAACTCTAGTGTTGAAATAACTTTTTCAACTCCAGTATTAAAATAATTTGTATAACACAATGGTGATATTACCTACCTACAAAATATTAAAAATAAATCAAATTATTTTTGATAACATTTTATGGCCGTAGGAAAAATTGTGTACATTACTCGTGTGAAACTAATTTTTTCAAACTCGGAGAATTTCAGCACTCGGCTTACACCTCGTGCTAAATACCTGCTCGTTTGACGAGTACCACTTTTAATACTTGTTATACTATTAATATACTATTCTCATCTTATGTATTTCTTATATATACGTCACTAATATCATTACTGAACATTTAAATTTAAAAAAATACCAGATCAAATCTAGTAGGCTTCAGAAGACAATAATGAGTTGCCAAACATCCTACATGACTTTTTCATGTGCTAATTACGCGAAAACAACCAATTATTGCATATTTGCATAAGTAATGTGTTTATATAATGGCTGCACGCATAAAACACAAAAGCAACGGCTTATAAACAGTTAATTAGATATTTATAATTAACTTTAAAAATCCTTATGACCACAAAGGCAGCAATTAAAATCGACCACGCTAATAGGAAATAATAGTTACCGTCTTGGATAACGCAGATTTATAAAATAAAAGTATTTTAAATATTTAAATTTTATATTTGAAATCAACTAAAAACTAATCTGCGTAATCTCTAGTAAATGATTTTAATAGGTTATAGATTTCTGACGTCTTCGAACTTATAACCTACGTGAATAATAAACAGAGGTGAAATCAGGATCATAATTGAAACATTTGCATCATGAAAGTTGTAGTTGAGGTTATTTGTATGGCAAATAAATTACCATCTATGTGGAAATAATAATCGTACACAGTGGCGGCTCGTGGGGTAGAGCCACAGTGCCATGGCACTACCTGCCCTCCTGTTCAGCGTCCTGCCCTTTACAAATTACCAAAACCTATTAAAATTAATATTCTCCTTTTTAAAGCAATTAGCAAAATAATTTAAAAATGGAACACAGTCGGGTGCAAATTTCCATCTATTGAGGAAGCGATTATGCGTAAAACGGTAACGTAGCTTTCGCGCCAAAGCGACGAGGCACACGGGAGGCCCGAAGTTATGACGTAATTGCCATAACACACCAATAAAAAACATTGAAAAATGACCTTGAATGCGAGCAGGAAAACATCTCCTTGTAGCCAGGCCCTTTGACCCCGTTTGACCGTTTGACGTTAGTACGTTAGACGTTTCAAATTCAAACAGTTGTTTGTCCGCGTCGTGTCGTGTAAGGTTGTTTGTAAACAATTTTCGTTCGGCCGGCTGATTTAATAGAAATATTTATGGAAAAAATAATTGGGTGTGCGGTTGTGATAAATCTAATAGACTATTTTGTTTTATGTGTGTTTTATTTGATGGGGGAGCAAACTTGGTCCCAAAAAGGTACAGATGATTTGGTCCATATCTGGGAAAAAATGAAGACACATGAAAAATCGAAGGTACATTTAATAAAAAATATTAATTTCAGTATGCTTGGTAAATTTAACATTAAAACTCAATTAAATTCTGCATATCACAATGAAATAATAAAGAAAAACAAACAAATTGATAAAAACAGATACATATTAAACCAAATTATAAATGCGTTCGGTTTGTGGTTCTTTCGGTCTATATAGTACACTCTACAGTATTTTTTTAAAATTCAAGATATGATTGTAAATTCATAAATTAAATTAGGTGCCTTTTTGCTTATTTTTCCTACTTCAAAAGCAAGAACTATTAACAAAAAAGGGCGTGGCACCCAAAATTTTTTTGCCTGCGGCGCTAAGGGTTTACCTGGCCCTACTTCCCTAAAATGGCACGAGCCGCCACTGATCGTACATAAGAAATCCCATGTAAATTTTGCTACCCTATTAATTTAACATCAAAGTTGTAGTCGACTTTCGAAGGTTTTGTACAATTCACTTGCACACTAAATTTTATTATTTTCTAATAAGCCAATTACAAGTTATTTTAGAAAAAGCAGACCCACTGCTGTATCTGTTTTATATTATTTAAAAACACATACATATTGGGGGTGGCTGCTCGATATTGGAACTAATCCCTTTGCCTGGACTTGTGGAACTGAATCGGATAAAAGTTTAAATAGGTGTGTGTACAAGTCCGGCCAAATCCGTGACTTATATAATAGTAATCCAACTGATGTAAGGCAACAGCGGACTTGGAGCTGTCAGCGGCCGCGTACCGATGCGCGGACTCGGTATACTCAGTTCGGAGCATAGACATTTACCGTTAGATACGTACAGCCACAACCACCTTGAAAGAAGCCGTGAAACAGAAACATCAACAACACTGCTTGAAGATGCATGTGTCACGTGACTTTTTTGAGGTTAACCATGGTTTAGTATGTAATTTCCTCGCGAACTAGGTGTAGGTGTCGTATTAATTTGTATTTTTATCCGGTTTTCGATTGATATCTAATAGAAAATTTAAGTGACATGATTGCTAAGAACCTCTACAAAATACTGATGAAAATTTTTGGTGCGGATTTGCTCTAATAGCATTAATAAAGTGAAAAATCCAACAGCCTGGCCGGCCAGGCGGTTTGTTTACGGGTCTTATATATAGCTGTAGAATTTTATTTGTTTTAATTTAAAAGTTGTGTTTTTTGTATTCTATTTAGCTCTTTGGGATAAACTTTATTGTTTTGTGGCTACAGTTAATTTAATAAATATTGAAGTGTTTATTTAGCTTGAAGGTATATGTGAATTAGTTTAAAAATATCACTAGTAACCCAACTAAGATATTAAGTAACATAGACCAGAACGGAAGAAAAATAATCCTAAATTGGCAAATATTTACTTATTTTTGCCTTAAATATTTTCTTAAAAGTCACAAAAGGTTCGAACTCCAAAACCTTAGTCAAAATTTGGATATCTACAACTTAAATAATTTGTTATAGGGAAATCAACTTTTAGTTTAATTTACCTAGTTAAAAATTACAAATAAATTACCTCTTTGAGACATTAAAAATAATTAATCCTAATAGGGCATATGATTAAGTCATAATTTACTTTATTGTCACTTAATATATGTCTTCATAATTAAGGATTTTTTTAGCTATCACGCTAGGTAAAATATTACCTAATTACAACCTAAAAAAAGTCCTAATAAGTTACTGACCATGGAGTTATAGAAACAAGTAATATTTTGGTTAATTTTGCCTTATAATTATTCCCAAAGTTATAAACGTTTTGTGGTTAAAAATTGAGCTACTTCTTAACTTTCTGATTAACCTTAAAGGACAAAATTGCTTGTAAAATTGACCTGTTGGAAAAGTTGTCCTGATTGAGGTCGTAGATTACATATTAAAATTACCGTCAAGTTACATTTTTCCTTAACGACATTTGTTTATGTTTTCACTTTTCAGTTCAGTCTGTATTTTCTTTTTAAAAATAAAGTGCTTATATAGTGTTAACATTGGCAATGCCAAAACAAAATTCGAATAGGAAAATAAAAGAATATAGACATACTACACAATACAGGCTTTAATTAACACTACAAAAATTCTACGATGTAGGTATATCGTGAAAAACTCCAAAAAATTGCCTTTATGGGGATGTCTCAGTTGTCATTGTCAAGAAAACGTGCCGATGCCAACCTAAAATCCGCGTTGCCAACTGTAAAGTTAGAACGGAATCAAATCGTTTAACGTTTTCAAAATATTATTAGAAAGAGACAATAACAACGAATCAGGTTCATGTCAGACAAAGACTGCAATGGTCTACACTAGTCCGGACGATATTACACTACCTACTCGAAATTTTAAACGAATAGATAGTTTCCTGTATTGGTTAGCGCAGATCCTACAAATTGCCCTTTATTTAACTTTGACTTATTACTAGAAATGTCTTATTTAGGGACGATTTAACTTTAAATTCGATAAATATTTCCAATTTGACCTCGGACCAGGAAGACATGTTCTCAAAGTTAATAACGAAGGGAAAAATAACTTTAAGGTTAAAAGTATAAAAACGGCCATATTTAGTAATTAGTTTTCCTGTTTATCGACAACTATAAAAAAAACAATATTTAAAATTTTAAGAACTAAATGAGTTGAGTGGAAAAATCCATTAGACTACGATATCTTTCGTCAACGGAACGGTTTTTAAAACTATAGGTACATATAAAGACACTTCTGTTTTTAGGTTAAGAGTAAAAATATTTAAAATTATTCCAATAATACATAGAAAAATCGCATATTTTAAGGGCGCGTTTTGTTTCACGAAGTATCATCACCAGTATTCACAAACAACTTTCTTTCGCATCAAAATTTCGGTCAAAATGATAAAACTTAATAATGTAATAAGTAGGTACATCGCTTTATTATTAAATTTAATAAGCGGCCATTCCAAACATTTGTTGCCATAAGTTATTGCCTTTTCTTTCTAACGCCAGATAAATATAATGTTTTCTCTGTTGCGTTTTTGTATAGTGTCTTATTGCTCCTATTTAGGTTGTATTTAGGTCAAAAGGTTGGTATTACTTTCCACATTTAGAGATAAAATAGGTCTATATTTATTTCACCTTGATTTACCTTATTGGACAGAAAAACCCTATCAACCTATTTTCGACTTTTAATTTACTTTAGTTTCTTTCCCCACATTGGGCAATAGGAAAACAAATGTAGGTAAATTATCCCTACATATAATTGGTCATGCAAAATATTCGACCTGTTTAGAGGTCGAATAAAGGTAAATTTAACTTAACATGTTTGTTGGGAAAGATAGTTCATAAGTAGGTAGGATACCTTTAGATACCTAGGTACTTGGGTAGTACTATTTTTTTCTTTTAGTTTGTTTATTTATCAACATGCCAAGCCAAGCCCCTGCAGTATTCCTGGGTATAACTCTAACTATAGAAGTGTTTTAAAAGCAGGTGAAGAGAGTGTAATATATTTTTATAGTTTAGATTTGACCAATGACTGTATAAATATTGTTAATCAGGTTTCAGTGGACATTAATATGAAGGTAAAGTTTTTTTTAAAAGGTAATGAATTGGCTTACAATGATTTCAAATGGATTTTACCCTTTGAGATGAAACTAAGCGGGTGGTCTCAGCTTGAAAACTTCTTGTCTCGGTACCAATAATTCATACATTGTGAAAGTAACGAAGTTACCCAGATAGTAGGTGACTTTCTTAAGACAAGCGAAGATTTCTTCAACAAACCCTTAAGCTTACTAAATTTTGAGACTTCAGAAGTCGATAGTCAATCCAGTAATTTAAACGCAGAAGATAATAATTTGTATAATAGAATATTACTTTTGATCGATCAAATAAATTTACTCGTAGTGAAACGACAATAGCTTCTCAACGCAATATTACTATTATTTAATAATTAGGACAGTTGTTCTTGTTATCCAAAAACTATTTATTACTTTTTTGTACATTTTTCATATCAATATAGTGGCAACAGAACCAACAAAACACAAAAAATATCAGAAAGAATAAAAAAAAACTCGCCCGTTGCCGCGCGTCATAATAATAGCTTGTGGATCCGCAACTCCCAGCTGATGCGGCGTTGCCGATGTCACTTCATGGCTTCTTTTCAAGGTGGTTGTGGTACAGTTTTACTCGGCGCAAACAAAAGTTAAATTTTATGGGTGAAAAAATACGTCCGAGCGTACGGCTCGCCGGTAAGATACCTTCCCTCCTAGCAGCATCGGGCATGCGTACAAACCTCTTGTTATCGACCTGTCATTCTTTAGCGACATACTTAAAATAGACTACAGAAGCCCGGCGCCATTTTTGTTGTCGTGTTTTACGTTTTCTATACTAAAGTTTTAAATTATTTTTCATGATTATTATTTGTTCTGTCACAAAAACAAGGGTTTGCCTACACAAGTTTGAATAAACGAACCAACCATTTAAATTAGGTAATTAACCTTGGTGTTTTAACGTATAAAACCACACAAATTATGAAAAATCGGCGACGACTCGAGTGGGGTGGATGCACCTTGGCGGCAAGTTTGTACCTCCAATGCCACGACACGATATCGATAAGTGTCGTGTCGTTGCCGTGCCGGCAGATGTGAAAACCCCCATTCTCTCCGAAGCCAGTCAATTTTAAGTTACCCTTAATTGGTTTAGTAAAAGTTCCCACTGTCAAAAATACTTTAAGCTATCATAATATCTACAGAGTGCAAGTTTTATTTTGTCGATAAGTACATTTAACACACAATATGCTTTTTGTATTATTTTTTGTCTATAAATTCGTCATAATTCAATAAGCTGACAAGTCAATGATCTTTTGCAATATTAAGATACCTATTTATTCTTTTAGTTTTAGATTGAAAACAAACAATTATTGCTAAAGTGTTCACTTTCTATAAAGAACTGAAATGAATCATTTTTTAATCAGATACCCGATGACTAGCCTAATATGGAGAGACGGCTTTTACAACTTATGAAAAATAAAGTCAATGACAAATATGCTGGCCTATACGTAGGCGTATGTGTTGTTCACTTTGGGATGTTGCCTACGCTAAATATGTAACTGTTAATTATGTAAAAAAACTTGCAAAAAAAATTGGTAATAGATGATAATATAATATAGTTATTTTTTCAAGTCATCGTTATATTTTCACTATACCTACAGAGTTGAGTTAATATATTACTTTCTTTTTTTGGGTCCTATTCAAGTGTTTTTTTCGATCAGACCAAAAACATGAAATAATTATACCTCTGGCAGTATCCTATACTGTTCATTACACCACATAGAAATTCACATGCCTAAACATCTATTCTATATTTTTTTAGCAGGTCTTTTTTTAAAATTTTAAGGGCTACTCCTTTGGGTCCTGATTAATACATTTGATACATAACTATTTTAATTATTTACAACAGTTAGAATATTCTTCTTCTTCTTCTTCTTCTTCTTCTTCTTCTTCTTCTTCGTATGCCTATCCGAGCCAGATGCTGGCGACCATCTGAGCACTCATAATTTTGTTAACTGCTGTTCTAAACAGTCCCGTGGTTGACTTTCCGAACCAGACTCTTAGGTTTTTCAGCCACGAGATCCTCCTTCTTCCTGGTCCTCTACTCCCGTACACTTTACCTTGCAGGATTTATATCAAGACCATAGTTAGAATATTAGTCAACGTTAATCAATATCAAATTGACTAACTATGCGTTAATAATACCAGCACTAAGGCCTTAATTAATAATGTTCTAACAGTCAAATAATTTTCAGGGCAACAATAATTATTGTCCCAATAATGGTATTCTTAGAACTTATCTTACAGTTAGTGTTAACAGGATGTTCATAATTTGGGCCTAAAGCATTAGCAAAAAAGTTATTTATCCACATATTTATATTGGGCCCTTAGAATGCGCTTGAAATTGGCAAGTCATCTGCAAAGCCTAATTTAATATAAAGTTTATTAGAAAATAATCCACATAATTTAATATCAAAATATATATAAAGAAAGTAATTATTGATGTTAGATATTATGCTCCACATGACCACCATCTTATTGCAAGCATAATTCCAAACGTAGCTGCAGATCGGATATGGATATATCTCTTAATAGAGGCTGGCATAAATTTTGAAAAAACTGTTCTATTGCTAAAAATGCTATTTTATATTACTCCCCAGATGTGGGCATCAGGGTGGGTCAAGTCGGGGCTATGTGGTGGATAAACGGAGTCAGTTTATTTGGGTATTATCCTGTAATCGAAATGTTGTCTTAACATCACAAGAGTAAAATTAGCGGCATGGCTTACTAAAACTACTGTTTTCGATAAGGTAAGGTAGGTTTCTAGATGTGCAGAAGCGTTTTAGGTCTTTAACCAATAATTCAATCTGTTGCCTATTCTTCCTTGATGCACTGTTACATTGTGATCTTCTTCATTTTCAAAGAAGTAAAGGGCCAAAATTCCATATCCAGAAACTGCGCACCAAGCGGTCACTCGTTTATCGTGAAGAGGCGGTAGCGGTTTTAGACGTCTTCTTAGGGGGAGAGGGGGGGGGGGGGGGGAGGGCGATCGAGCTACCTTATACCTTATGTTGGGTAAACTGGCCACTGCAATACAGATAGCAATGAGGCTGCTTTTGCGTTCGTCAGGGAGGGCAGCAGAGAAAAATGTGACTAGACCCCTGGGAAAAAGAGGAGAAAAGGATTCAGGTTTTCTTGGGCGAACCATTCTTTAATGATCTGGAGGAAGTAAGCAATTTGCAGCTGGATCGACTTAATACATTTATTAACAACAATTTTGTTAAACTATCTATTGCCGAATCGTCCCATTAATTTCCGAACATTGGCAAAGGGCAGAAAAATACGAGAGGAAACAATAATAGTTTTTCAATTTTAATTTTTAAGTATCGTATCAGGCAGGTCTATTTAATTCGATTATTATGTAAACCACAAACCTAAAAATAAAAATTAAATAGTATGTTTAGGGGGGGGGGGGGGGGGGCGATCGTCACTGTCACCTCACCCCTAAAAACCGCCCCTGTGAAGAAGTGCCTCTAGAATTTCTTATGGTTTTCGAATCAAAAAATCTGTACGACCGTCTGTTGATGCAACGGCGTATCCAGCTCATGCGTCTGGGGGGAGTAATCGATCGGCTAGGATCAGGCACGTAGCCAGGATGTCTTCTCGGGGGGGGGGGGGGGGGGGGCGCATCGGGATCGCGCCGAAGGCGCAAAAAAAAAATGCGCCACAGGCGAAAAAATTTTGGGTGCCACGCCCTTTCTTGAATCATGGTGCTTGGTTTTTAAGTGGAAAAAATAAAAAACACAACACAAAATCCTCAAGAAAAGCACAAAAACAAACCCGGTAATAAATGAGGTGAAAAAAATGTAATAGTGTAGGAAATGTTTAATGTGTTGCCTATGTTGCCGAAATCAGAGCTCGAGTTTCGGGGGGTGGCCCGGGCCCCCTGTACCCCTCCCCCCCCCTAGCTAGGATACTAGATAATAGCAACTTTAAGGAGTAAGGATAAAAATGAAACAACGCTTAAGTAATCTTGGGGGGGTAATAACCCCAATTACCCCCCCCCCCCCCCCTTGTATACGCCGTTGTGTTGACGTGCCCTAATAATGAGACACGAGATACGTGATTCCACAGAAAAGCATATAATTGGGAGGAACTATTTGTCCTCGTATTGTATGGCCAGAATAAAGGCGTAATATTCTACACGTAAGCGCTTATCCGTATAGAAAATGCCTGAATCTTATACGAAAATTTACCAATATCTTTAGAAATTAATAGTGTAGTTTCCCTATTTATGTGCTTACGGTATCGAGACGACAGAACTCATGCTTCCTTAATTTGTTTATATTGGGTATACACTATACAGTTTTTAAATAATTTTGATAATATAATATTGTCGGATATGGATTGGTATCCTTAAGGATCTCATACTTTGCTGTGGTGCTAAGCCTCTTAATAGGTGTTGAGCTTGATAAGAAGAGGTATAGTGGAAAGATAGTGTATAGAACAATGACAAGAACATCTAGTTTCGATACGAATGTTGATAAGAAATAATTGTTTGTAATTGGTTGGGATAAAGGGTTCCACTTCTAATAGTACATCCAGGGAAATCCTCTGTTTTATGAACGTGCAAAATTATTGCTGACATAGCAAAACGGAACGCCTTCTTGGCGTTATGAAAAATAAGGGTTGCAAAACTGTATAAAAACTCGAAGGAACGCTTACTCAGAGAACTATGATTCAAGTGTATAGGTAACCTCTGCCCGCTTGTCTATTCACTTTGATGTCAAGATTAAATTCAACAATTTTTGAAGTCAGGAAGAGTTCTACACTAGAACCAGCTACTTTGCTCCAATTGCGTAAGTGTCCTTTAAGTAATTTATTTAACACTGTTTATTGTGTGAATTTTGTATAATTATTATTTTGGTCAGAGTTCATTCAGTAGAAATTGTTTCTTTAAACTTACTGAAGTAATACCTTCCTAAGGTGAGTCAAAATGGACAATCTCTCTCCTTATTAGAGAGCTATTTAATTTGTATTTTATTCGCAATATTTATTGTAATCCTTCATTCTCTCATTGCTTTACTGTTCATCAAATAAATCTCTTAAAAAATCCTTAGTGTTTTAGTGATTAAATAGAGCATCATAAGAGCACAGTAAATAAGAAACACTCTCAGTAAAAAATAAAAACATAACTCAAAACCATCTAATCTACACAACCCAGTCGCCTACCATTTTGATACGCGACATTATATTGCATAAAAAAGTTACTGATATGCGGAAGGAACTCGTGTAGGTAATTCATTTAGTAGACAAAGAATATTTATCTGGATCAACTTTTACAATATAAGGAAAGAAAAACAAACATTTTTTAAAAGACTTGTCGTGTAGTTCACAGAGGAAACCGCTGAAAAAATAAAGAAAAGGAAAAACCTAGTTACTGATTTTTATGAGTTTTTAGGAAACGCAATATAAGAAAAATATTTTGCCATTCTGTTAGGACAATAAATATATTTTTTATTTTTGGTGCAATGTGTTTCCAAGGTTAGTCCTTGTTAATGTAATACTTTTTTTTTAATAAATTTAGTTTTGTTAGTTCTGTGTGATGATAGATCAGGGTCGATAATTTTTGAAACGATTTATCTCGATTTCCGGCAAAACTACAAGTCCTATGAAAAAACATTAAATGGCAAAGTTGTAGGTAATAAAAATGTTTACAACTTTTGTATTTGTACTTTTTTCACATAACCTCAAAATTTATGTGAAAAATTCAAATAACCAAGTTTTTAGTTTTTTATTTTTATCTTTTACAAAAAATTTTTTTTATACACGAAATTTGGTGAAAACTTACCTTTTTATGTCCCAAACACACTGTAATTTTTTTGATTTAAAATATTTATTTTTTAACCTTATTTTGACCTAATATCGAAAAAGCAACCTAATTTCCAATCGAAAAATTCTCACGTCAAAATATCTGTTTTTGTAAAAAAGTCGGTGGGCTTTTTGTTCATTGAAATCTCTACTTTCAGATGGTGTAAAAAAAATATACATTACTATGGTAAATGTTCTCAAAAAATGCAAAAAAACTCGAATCCGAAATTTTTTTTTTTTATCATTATGTACAATTTTGAGCTATTTATTAAGAACATAAAGATCGCAAAAAACATGCGTAAATAGTTGATCTAAATATAATTAAAGGTAGGATTTAAAGGGGAATTGAATTGAATTGAGAACATTTACCATAGTAATGTATATATTTTTTTACACCATCAGAAAGTAGAGATTTCAACGAACAAAAAGCCCACCGACTTTTTGAAAAAAGCAGATATTTTGACGTGAGAATTTTCGATTGAAAATTAGGTTGCTTTTTCGATATTAAGTCAAAATAAGGTTAAAAAATAAATATTTTAAATCAAAAAAATTACAGTGTGTTTGGAACATAAAAAGGAAAGTTTTCACCAAATTTCGTGTATAAAAAAAAAATTGTAAAAGATAAAAATAAAAAACCAAAAACTTGGTTATTTGAATTTTTCACATAAATTTTTAGGTTATGTGAAAAAAGTGTAAATACAAAAAATGTAAACTTTTTTATTACCTACAACTTTGCCATTTAACGTTTTTCCATAGGACTTGTAGTTTTGCCGGAAATCGAGATAAATCGTTTTCTACCCTTAAAAACTCCCCCCCTCCCATTCCCGACCTCGGATCGCCCGTAATTTATTTTTCCTTTCATTTTTGTTATATTCTCTTCCTTTTCCAATGGGTTTCATCCTACTATTATTTTTTTTCACTTTTTACCATTTTCAAAGGCTTCAGCCCTGGTCTATTAATAGTTTTTCATTGCAAAGAAGTATTAATTTTACTTTGGAAAAAACTAGTATGTTTAGCTAATAAAATAATAGACACCATTTTACCACGGAAAAATCTAATATTGTATGTTGCTAGGATATGTATGTTTTTTCACGTTGGCTTTATAAACTCTGCATGGTAAAATCTAACAAAATCGGGTTTTACCTTTTTGGGAAACAAAAAAGTAAACAGATTTAAAGTGTTTATAGGTACAAATATAATTATTAAAAATACATGCACTTAATAATTATTAACAACAAATTATAAAAATCGAATGATTTACTACATTCGTTTATTTAGTAAATCATTTGATGCCTCAGAAACAGGTAACTTTTCCCAAAACAACCTTTTTTGATTTGGCATTGACGGAACAAGATCCTGTTTTTATCAGTTTTTTGAAAAATAACGCACCATAACTGATCGAACCACTCAGCAAACAACGCTACACATTACTGAATAACTTAAACTATCCCTTGGAAGAACCTAGTAAACACTTGTTACTTTTCCCGTCAAATATTCTGCAACGGTGCCGTTGTGCAGATTTAAACTGGAAAACCCTAGCAAAGCATCTTAGAGTTAAAATAATTAGTTAAAAGGATGAAGTAATAAAGTGGAAATACCTAGTAAAGCACTTTGCTAGCTTTCTGTTACAAAAAATGTTTTTTTTTTCAGGTATGAAAATAGTAAAGTTGAAATATGCCAGAAACTTCCAATTTAAAAAAATTTAAATTTGTATAAAATTCTCAAAGGAAAGGACTAGTACGAAACTTCGCAAGGTTTTTCCTTAAAAAAAATTAAAAATGAGCAAACAATTTACTAACAAAAAATTATGCTAGATTTATCCTTTAAAATATTGAGTTGCTAGGTTTTTCCAATGAAACATGCTTAAATTTGCATTTTACTAGGTTTTTCCACGTATGATATACTCTTTAAATGTTACATTTAAAAAAAAATATTTATTCCAGTCGAAAGGCTAGGCAAGGCTATCATAAAATTGATGCTAAGCAAGAACCTAGTAAGTCACTTTTCTAGGTTTTTTCTCTTCACCACGGGAGAGCTGTTGATATGTGGGAATTTAAACTTTAAGTCGTCTCCACAAATATCATATTGGTTAATTAATGTAAACAACATCATTAGTACCATAGGACCTTATGGAGTGATCATTTTTCGTTAACATGTACAAAAAGAAGAGGAAATGCTTTTTGAATACACGTATTATTTTTTATCTTTTAACTTCTTTTGTATAAGTCTGACAGGTTTTTAATAATTTTTGAAATGTTTTCTTCATGTGAAAGACACTTTGGCCCTATGGTGCTGATGGTAATACTTTCCACCCTCTCATTAACTAATAATTAAAACATTTGTGGAGACTTTGAGTTTAATTTCCCCCCAATTGTTAATTGACTAACGAAATTTAACCAAAAAATTACTAAGTAATAATAATTGCTTTAAAATTTTGATAAGCGAGTCACACACATTTGTATACTATTGCTTTTACCTATGGCCCCGGACTATACTACAATAATTACCTTTAAAAATAAATTAAAGGTTTCTTTGCTTTACATCACAAAGGGTTAAATAATACTAATGGTTATTATAATCACGTTAAGTATCTTCACAACCGAGTAAATCCGGTACATGAGGCATAACGTCTTAACTGCTTGAAAATTCTTAATTTTCCTAATTAATTTATGGTAGCCATGCAGTCGGTGCAGTGTGTTATTTAAGGAGGAAGTTAGGTCCATTATTTCGATACTTTAGCCACTCGGGACGGACGTTAACATGTAGTGTTTTTCACGGTATGTTGACTTGTTAAAAACAACTTTGTATAAAGAATAAAGAAGGTGCAGTGACACTGAGAAAATAAGATATCCTTTGTGTCTCAACTTTGCATGTAATTTTATTTTTTGTTCATGTACCTTTTATGTCATACCTTTGTTCTTTTAATATTAGGTATAGGAAAAAGATAAAATATGTGGCGGTATAGGTTAATGCTCTAGTAGTGTTGTCAAGAAAGCCTACAGCCTAAAATTCAAAGGCACTAAAGATACGGCCGTGGCAGATGGAATATACATCTACACAGACGGATTCAAAACAAAAACAGGCTCTGAATGTGGCCTATATGCACAGTCCCTAAACCTAAACGTACATTGGGCTACGGGTAAATATACCGGCGTAAATCAGATCAAAATCGCTAATGATATAATCAGCAAAAACATAACTGACCGTAACGTCCACATACGTACGGACAGTAAACAGGCATTGCTTGCCCTTCAACGACCACGTATCACCTCAGGACTAGTACTAGAATGTCCCACCCCTGATCGTAGCCACTAAAAGAATGTGATAACAGTGAGCTGGATCTAAGGACATTAAAGGGAAATCGGATCGCTGACTCGCAGGCAAGAAAAGCTGTTGGACTCACATTAATTGGGCCTAACGACATCAGCTATCACGGATTTAATACAAGAAAACTCCCAAGATAGTTCTAAAAAACTGTTAATTCTCGAAACAGTCACTAAAATACCCGGACGCGGTTGCAACCAAGAAATACCTAACGATGTCCAGGTATAATCTACAATTAATCATAATAGGTTTCCAAACAGGACATTGTCAGCTACGTAAACAACTTTTCAATATGAAGGTAAGTGACCCACCTTTATGTAGAAGGTGTGAACAAAAAGATAAGACTGTCGAATATATCCTCTGTGACTGCCCAATTCTTTCATCCAGAAGAAAACCCATGATCGGCGAGTACTGGCCCACTCTGAACGAAATCAAGGAGATGCCACTAGGCGACTTCGTGAACTACTTTAAACCTATAGGCTGACTTAGGAGCTAAGGCATCCCCTCTGATTCAAATTCTACCACCTTTACCTAGATTGACCCCCTTTAAGGGATTGCACAATGGGTCAAATGTGGCTGAAGTGCTGTGTAGCCTAGCTCACCCTTCACACCTTCCGGATCCAGATGCTCTGGTTTTAGTTTTTTCAAACAATAATAAGAATGCAAAATTGACCAAAAAACGGTACTTTTTAAAATGTCTTTATATTGCCATTTTGGCCTTATTCAAAAAATTCAACTAGAGTTTTTTGCCCACATCTCTTAAGTTTTAAATTATCTTTAGTTTTTGTTTTAATTCAAAGTGGTTCTCTAGTTCTTGACTGGAATATAAACCCTTGCAAACAAAAAATTCGTTATCATCAACGGGATTTATAAAACCCAGTGCGACATCTTGCGTCCCAGTACGGTACCTTAGAAAAGGTCAGTCGTAAAGGGTTATTCTGTAAAAACAGAAAATTATGCAAGATGCCCTCAAAACCGGTACAAGTGCCGGACCACAGATATTAATTCGAAAAAGGTTTTTCTGTTTCCTTCCGTCTGGGGATGGGTTTGGCGGAAGGAAACAGAAAAACCTTTTTCGAATTAAAAAATTCGTTAGTTGATGGTGACAACTAGCGACTATTTTTGAATTAAAAAAAAACTAAAATTAGAGCCATTTGCCGGAATGATTTAGGTTTTCAGTTTTTCTTTCCAAACTAATTACTGTGGTACGGTAACTTCTCAGTTGATTGAAACGCGGATACGTGTTTTTACGATAAAAATTCAGTTTTATCAGCTCGATGGGGAGGATTCAGAATAATTTTTAAAAATAATATAGTTTTTAATATTTGTAGTAAATATAACTGAAAATGTTAAGTAACCCACAGACTTGCAGACACAGCTTGACGAACAGTCTATTCGAACAAAAACGACGCAGAGTGTTATAGTATAGCAGTAGCGGCAGCCCACAAATTGCATGGTTAAACGAGGTAGCATGTTAATCGACATCCGAGGATGCCTCTAATATTTATTGCTACCTAAAATTAACAGATTTAAAAAAAAAATTTTAATTGTCTTTGTATCACACTTCTGCGGACTATGACTGATCAGAAAACATATCGCTTAAATTATCAAAATAACAGCCCCTCTTGTTTGATGATAATTGACTTGTTTATGTCTTTTATCATCCCGTCTCCATACTTCTCAGGCGTTGTAGCCACAGACTTATAAGGCGGACTATATAAGATAATATATTTGTGTACAATGGCGGCGGCATAGGTCATAAAAACAATAAGGGAAAGAACAAAGTGGGCAAAGGAATAGAGTCGTTTAGGGTCCTACGCTCGCTCACTCTCATTAATAATGGCACATCTCGAAGAAAAGGAAGAAATATGATGCTGTCTTAGTGCTTCAAAATCAATACCAAAATCTACTTTGAAACACATTTCCTAACATAAAAGTACAAATTGAAGACATAGCTGCGCGACCGACTGTCGAGATGACTTTTAAATCCCCCTAAAGGATGGCGTTTTCTTGCACGGTAATCTAAGCTCAATTACTTAAATACTCAATCCACAACGGAACGTAAGAAAACACTAAGATAAAACATTTTTCTCATAACCTATTAAAAGAGCTGAAAGTGGAACCCGGAGATTGATACAAAAAATACAAAATTCAGTTAATTTTTAGGTACGTATTAATATTAGCAATCTCGAGGGGATCGCACCCCCCCCCCCCTTCCTTGAACCCCCACTGCTTAATAAAATGTTTTATTTTTAACTCTTTCAGTTTAAGTAAAACTGTTGCGCCAATGGATTTCGTCAGCAGTAAAATACGTCTTTGACAAGCAAAGGAGGTATTTAAATTTTAATGTATTACACAGTGGGTAGTTAATAAAAAATGCCGCTTTTTGCGAGAAGACGAAGTGAGTTGGAATTACGACCGAATTTGTGCGCGGGCGAATTTACAAAAGAAGAAACTTGAATATACGTTTTTTCATCAAACAGAAAATGATGGATTAAAATGTAAAAAATATATATAGGACGAGTATTTCTTTGTTCGCATGTCTTAGATAAAAGGTTCATTAATCTTTCGGGAACGATGCGTTCTAATTTGTCAATTTTTTTTAAAGCTATTAGATAATAATTACAAAAATAGCAAAAATATAAACTAAAGGTGGATGAAAGTAACAAGCATACAGGGTGGCACATTCGTCGGTCTTCTTATGTAAGGGAGTAACTCCAAAAAAATCAAAATTTGAGATATGCCCCATAAAAACTCAACCTTTAACCCCGCGAAGTGGCGTATGGGAAAATGTGGAGAATCTCCCGGATATGAAAAAAACACGTGAAAGAATACTACAAGTTCATATTATAAACTTCTTTCGTATCGGCCTCCTCTTCGGAGATATGGGCTCCCAAAGAGCTCCCATGGCATTAAGTTTTTGACACATAATTATTAAACCAACAGGTATATTTAATTTTTTTTTCATCTGATGTATACCAGGTAAAACCCTTCAAATTACTATCCCAGAAAGTGTTGCGAATTACTCACAGCTGCAGGGACGGACTAGCTGTGACACTAATGTGCCCATTTTTTTACGCCCTGTATGATAAAAACTTTGGACAACGTGTTTTACATACCTTTAACTATTGACTAAAAATTAAGTACTCTTCATTCATGTCGCTTATCCTCACCGCTTTCGGAAAAACGTCATTTTATTGCGATCATGCGTATTAATATTAAGCAGTTAAAAGTAAACATTTATAATTTATAGGAACAAAGATGTATCTTCTATTGAAATGCGCTAAATATATATGATGTAAATATGTTAAAAATGACGTTTTTCCGAAAACGGTTAGGATTAGCGACATGAATGAAGAGTACTTAATTTTTAGTCAATAGTTAAAAGGGCGTAAAAAAGGGCACATTAGTGTCATAGCTAGTCCGTCCCTGCAGCTGTAAAGGTAATTTTGTAACCTTTTTCGAAGCGAGGTATTCACCATTTTATTTTATTTTTTATTAGATTAGCCCAATTAATCTCTGTAGTGGCAGTGACATATTGAGCCAGTAACCTAGGTACAGGTATCTAGTTGTAAAGAATAAAAGAAACAATTAATATGGCCAGTTAATGACCTTATTTTATAAAGTATAATACTATTAAATCTATAGGTATTTTGACTTAGACTGTCACCAGTGATGTTTATTTTGAGAAAATAAAGTAAGGAAATTATAACAAAAAATAAAAGGGCGTCGAAGTTCTTACCTAAAGAAACATATAAGTTGGGATAAGGCTTAATAAAACACAAAAATTAACGAGAATTTTTTTTTATATGAAAACATATATATGTACAACCACGTAAACGTGGTGGAACCAGGCTTCATCCAAAGAAAATGTCAGGTCTAATAAATCATTTCTTTCCAATAAATTTTGGGTAAACCATTGAGAATAATTCCTGCGTCTTTCAGAATCTGCGGCTTGTATTTCTTGGAATACTAGCACTTTATAAGAAAATAAATTTAGCTGCTTCTTAAGAATAGTCCTGCATGTTCCATAAGATCTTCCCACTTCTTGGGACAGGCGTCTTATACAATTTGTTGGCGTATTTTGCATTATTTCACGAACGTTTGCAACAAGTTCTTCTGTTCTTACAGATGGTCTTTCAGCTCCTTTTTTGTGTTGTATAGAACCTGTTTCCCTAAACACAGCCACGGTTCTTTTCAGGCAATGATAAAAATCCCCATCAATAAGAGCAACGTTAGGAAAATGTTCGTAAAAATCGTCCATGCACAAACCCGGATTGTATTGCCACTTACCATTTACTCTAACCCCGTTTCGAAAATACGCTTCAACCATAAATGTTTTGTGCTGTTCCGTAAAGCCCATTGTGTGAATTGTTCAAGAAATTGGAAAAATTAGCGATGAATCAAATTACTTGTAACGACTGTCAAAGATGACGGAATAACTGATTGATTGTTAATTCAGGTAGTTACTGACACCCAACAAGTATTAAGCTCTATACGGCTAAGCATTACGTCCTTAGATGCAAGGCCCTCTTTGATGCAAATAATTGTTGCTCGCACGATATATAGTTTGGATTCTTCTGCGATATCCGAGTGAGGGACTATTAAGGGATAGGAACTCACTCACAATCACGGAAAAGAAAACTAATATTCAGGCAACGAAAACTAGTACTGGAGAATATCCCGATCCACTCCCCAATTAACCTACACAAATTAATACAAATAACTACCGGCCTTATATTAAAATGAACTAGTGTATGCGCTATGGGACATTTCTGACCGAAGTGCATCCGGGTTTGACGGACCCTCAGGAAAAAAAAACTGTAAACCTCAAGAATCAAATATTTGTTAAAATATTAAATACAAAAACAGTTAAGTTTCGTAATTACCAGACATATACATTTTCCCATATGACGATAATATATGTTTGCATAATCACATAAAATGTATTAACATGGTGCCATTTAAGGATTGAACTAAGGATCCATAAACTGATACAAACTAATTTTAACTGTAAATTTAATAGTAATGGCTCCATTACCACAATAGGTAAACAACAATAACACCATAAATTCAGGTTGATGATCAAATATTTCTATTAAACATTCTTAATACCTATATGTCCATGCAAATAAAATTAAGAAAGCCAGCGGCGCACCCAGGATTTCATGTTAGGGGGGGCCCGGGAAGCAGTGCCGGAAGCAAATTTTTTAACGAACTTTGAAGTTTGAACTGGTGATTTTTTTTTTTTTTGTTTAGAAGTCATGAATTACAATTTGTCATCAGTAATGTAATACTGCTGTAAAATGTGGGTGATAATCACTGTGCCATTGAACTGGTGACCTTTTTTTTTTTTTTTTTTTTTAGAAGTCATGAATTAAAATTTGTCATCAGTAATGTAATACTGCTGTAAAATGTGGGGGATAATCACTGTGCCATTCAACTGGTGACCTTTTTTTTTTTTTTTTTTTTTTTTTTAGAAGGTTGGGACAGCTTAGCAAATATTTTATAATCCTGAAGAAAAATAATAAAAATTATATCCTTCTTTGTATCGCGCCTGGAAATTTACGTTTTTTTAGTAGTGGGTTAGTGGGTATAGTAAGATCGGGGGTTTTGGGGGGGGCCGAGGCCCCAGTTTTTTTTAGTGGCTTAGTGGGTATAGTAAGTTAAAATCAATTTCATCGGAGGTTTTGGGGGGGGCCAAGGCCCCCTTGGCCCCCCCCCCTGGGTGCGCCACTGAAGAAAGCAGTTGCTGGTCACCTACTACCTACATCATAAAAGTACTTTTAGTAGACAGTGGCTCAGCCAGAAAATCCGTGGGTATGGAAGAGGGCAAGTACCTAATATCCGTATTAGCAGACAAATAAATTCTGTTCAATGACCGCTGACAGTTAGATCATATTCTCCATATTTGCGGTACGTAAATTAATTCAGTCAGCTTGACTTACTGGTGAATATGGAGAACTAGAGGGTAGGAGGCCGATCGACAATGGCAGCATTTTCAAATTCTGTCCAGGTTTTTTGGTTAGTTCGCTATTGGCCGATAGATGCTCTCGCGTCGCAAGTGGGCTGATGCCGTCTTCTTCTTCTTCGTTTTTTACTTTTACTTTTGACAAATTGACATTTTATTTTCGAAATAATAAATAACGTTTGAAGTATGGAGGACTTTTGAAGACAAGACGAGACAAATAACGTTGTATTGCAATTGATTTCCATATTTATAATGAATAATGGTACAATTTATACAAGTAGAGTTTGCTTTGTGTCGGGGTGTAAGACAGAAATATTTTTCAAAGAGGAAACGCAGTCAAATAAGTCTCTTTCCAGCTCCAAAGGTATAGCTGGAATGTTTAATATCCTGTATTTTAAAAACCAAGCATCGTTGGAACTTTATACAGGCCGAGTGTACTAATAAGTATAACAAAGTAAGTGTAAATTCATATAAAAGTTCTTATTTGTTCCTTAAAGAACTAATTTAAATAAAAATAGTTATCGCGTCCATAAGAAACTATTTATTTGATAGCCCACTTCGAACACGAGCGCCATCTTACGGCGACTCGTAAAGCTGAATTACCTAATTTGAGACCAATTCCAATGCATTGCGATCGGCCTCCTACCTCAAGTCCTCCATAAAGGTTATGATTTTTCTTAGGCAAAAAAAATCACTGACCGTTACGTCACGACTAGTGCTTATCTTTCTTACATTCGTGAACTAGGTGATAGTAGATTTGCGTCAATAATGAATATCGCATAATTTTACCAGTCAAAAAAGTTGTATTGTCATTTTTGACAGTGACCTTTTTAATCAATTATACCAAAACTAGCGTGTACCCGGCATGCGTTGCAACCCGCTGGTATAAATACAAACCCAATATATTAGTACCCGGCATGCCACTTTCTGAAATTGCACCCGTGCGAAGCCGGGGCGGGTCGCTAGTTATACATAAAAACCTGCCTCTTGAATCACTCTATCTATTAAAAAAAAACGCTTCAAAATCCGTTGCGTAGTTTTAAAGATTTAAGCGGATATAGGGACAGACGGACGATAGCGACTTTGTTATATACTATGTTAAGATATCCCGGTATTGTGAAAAAGAAAAAGCATTAATTTTAAAATTATTTGATTATTTTCAAAGAGGAATTGATGCCGGAAAGACTCTCTTACCCTTTAACGCAGTTTATGAGGTAAGTAGATATAATAAAGCAGGAATTATAAAAACATAAATAATAAACATGAAAAATATACGTTTTAATAAATTTTTATTTTATTTTAATAGATTGGACGAACTAACATTGCAACATAGACATCGAGTTTTAAGACTTCCTCCACATCATTGCCACTTTAATCCTATTAAAATTATTTGGTCGGAATGTAAGCGCTACTATGATGCAAAAATAAGTTCCATGCATCCTGTAATAAATTACTTAGTTTCGGGTCTGTGGAATGAAGCCATGGAAAATGTAAGAGTGGAAAAATGGGAAAATTATATAACACACACTAATATAATTATAAATGATTTGTGGGAACGGGAAAAATGTATCGATGCTTCAGGTACTCTTCCCGTTATCATTAACTTGGACGAATCTAATGATGATAATTTACATAATTGGACATGCTATACTTATGTATCTATAATATTTTTGACAATACAGTGTTGCCACTTCTACCAAAAATTAATAGCAACGTCGATATTTTGAATGAAACACTCTGTATTTTATTTGATTTTTGAAGAACCTATTAATTTCTGAGAGACTGAAAACTGACAAATGTCTTGTTTATTTATAAAACAATTACACTAACAGAAATTTATAGGGAATTTTGACAAAATGGCATGGGGGCGTGCTGATAATTAGAACAATTTCAAGGGTGAAAATGCATACGTACGGATCGGCCGTAAAATAATCTTATTAAGAATAATTTTTATTTCTTAATAATAATTATTATTAGTAAAGGGCGGATTATATACACGTAAATTCAGCCAAAATATGCGAATATACTTAACGGTAACTTATGGGCCATAGAGCAACTGGAGATAGTAGATATAAAAATATGTCTTTTGAGCCAAATTTGCCTAAGTAAAATGTTAGAGGTTAAAGAGATACAGGGTGTTGAAAGTGAAAATTAATTTTCAAAAAAATGATGAAAATTTGAAACGGTTTAAGATATCGAATTCAAAATCGGTGTAACCAGGTTTTCGAGAGTGAGAAATTCGAATTTGGTGTTAATTTCAAGATACTCCCTAGAGGGCGCTTGCTACGTGCTTCATGTTGAACTAATTCATCCATATTTTTTTTAAAAGTGCAGTTACTAGTATTTATACTTTAAACTATAAAAGAACCTACCTTTTTACGTAAAAAAGGTACTCTTGGTCGATCTCGATATCTCAAGCCGTTACCCAGATTCTAGGACTTGATGATAAAAAGGCAGAAAAAAAAACAAAATGAAAATATTGGAAACAATTAAAAATTTGTTTTAATTCGCTTTAGTAAATGTTGAAAGTGTCCACCGTTTACTTCAATTCCTTTTTTTTTTAAGCTTTTTAACAAATGACGTCTCACATTCAGCAAGATATTTTGATTATCTCCTATAACAATGGCGGCTTCTTGAATTTTTTGTTCAAGTTCTTCCCGTGTATTGGATTCATCACCATATACCAAATCCTTCATGTGACCCCAAAGATAAGAATCTAACGGGTTAATATCTGGGCTACGCGGTGGCCAAGGAAATTCGCTTCCGCGACCAATCCACCGGTGTGGAAAACGCTGATTTGAATGATTTCGAACAGGAACTGCAAAGTGTGCTGGGACACCATCTTGCATGTACCACATATTGTGTCTTATGTTCAGAGGTATATCATCCAGAAGGTAAAGTAAATCGTTTTCTAAAAACTGCAAATATTGTTCTCCATTAAGTCTCTGCGGAAGCTGATATGGGCCGATCAAGAAATTGTCGATAATGCCGCACCAAATATTTATCGAAAACTCGTGCTGAAAATGTCTTTCTTTGGGTAGTCGTGGATGTTCCAAAGCATAGTGATGATTATTTTTCCAGTTAAAAATTCCGCGTCTTGTAAAAGTTGCCTCGTCAGTAAATAATATTTTTCTCAGGAACATGGGATCTTCGTTATTCTTATTTAGTAGATTTTGACAGAATTCTGATCTGACTGGCAAATCTCCTGGCAGTAAATTTTGAACGGGCGTGAAATGGTAAGGAAATAAATTTTCTGCATTGATGACTTCTGAGACGGTCGATTTACCTATTCCTGTAGAAGCTTCCAAACGCCTAGTGCTTAATTCAGGATTTTCCGCGATACGAACCAAGATCTCTTCTTCTTGTTCGACCGTTATAGTTTTCGGTCGTCCACCAGGATTTTTGACATAAAACGAACCTGTTTCACCTACCTGATTGAATATTCTTTGAAATATTTTCTGGTCTGAAATGATTCTGGTTGGGTAGAGTTCTACATACCTTCTAAGTGCAGCACGACTATTATAATTCTAGGTATTTTTCATAAATTATTATTTAAGATCATATTTTTATGTTTTCGGCTTTATTAAAAATTTTTAAAACGTTAAAGGTTTAATGTCCAGTTTGGTACTTATTTCAGGAATTTTCTAATCTGACGATTATAATAATTATAAATTTATATGTTGGTTATACACAAGGTATTTATTGGGGGTATCCAGGGTTTGCAGGTATATTGTTAGGGATTGTTTATTGTCACTTAATAATGCATTATTATTACCTGCTTAACAAACTGTATTTATATTGATTTGTAATACATGCTTTTGTTTTAGTTTGTCGAAAGATTTCAGTATTTTTAGTGTGAAATTAGTAATCTCAAATTGGTGTTCAGAATGTCTAAGGTGGCCATAATGGTTGCGTGGATTAAAAAGTTCCAAGAGTAAGAGTTTAGTGGAGAAAAAGTCTTCTGTAAAGCTTCCCCACTTCAGCTGAGTGTAACAAAAGCATTTCCAAATGTTGGAGAAAAATCGAAATCGGAAAAGGCAATTTTTCAAGAAGACTTATGCAAGTCTTTGGTCGCAGCAAACATATCTTTAAAAAAATGGCAAAATCCGCAATTCAGAGGATTTTTGCAAAAATTTTGTAAACAAACCATTTCTGACGAGTCCACGTTTAGATAGAAAAATGTTCATTCAATATACGAAGAAATTAGACGTTATTAAGGAACAAATTGGATGTAACTGTAAAAAATAATGAAGGATTTAAATATTTAACTGCAGTAAAAAGCATTTATGAGGGTAAACAATCCAACGAACAACGAAGTTGTATCTTGACATTATATTTGGCTACCTAAGTTGTAGTATTGTCCGATTACATCAGTAGATGTTGAAAGAAGCTTCTTTTTGTATAAACATATTTTTACCAATAGAAGGCCCTCCTTTTTAGTTAAAAATTTTGAAAAATATTTAGTAATAAATGTCTTTTATACAATAATTTTAGGTTAAAAATTGTTTACTTTAATTTTTCTTTGTTTTTTTGTATTTTTTTTAAATAAACGTATTTTTTAGAACCTAATGTATTTCTTTACCTCATTTGACTATAATAAATTAAGAAATATTGCATACACCAGTATGCATGTTTTGTAAAAAAATGCAAATGACTGCATATTTTAAGGGCAAACAAGGCATATACAGGGTGTCCGGTAACTTATGGGCCATAGAGCAACTGGAGATAGTAGATATAAAAATATGTCTTTTGAGCTAAATTTGCCCAAGTAAAATGTTAGAGGTTAAAGAGATACAGGGTGTTATTTAAATTAAATTAATTTTCGAAAAATGATGATAATTTTGAAACGGTTTAAGATATCGAATTCAAAATCGGTATAACTAAGTTTTCGAGAGTGAAAAATTCGAACTTGGTGTTAATTTCAAGATACTCCCTAGAGGGCGCTTGCTACGTGCTTCATGTTGAACTATTTCATACATATTTTTTTTAACCGTGTACTCTTGGTCGATCTCGATATCTCAAGCCGTTACCCAGATTCTAGGACTTGATGGTAAAAAGGCAGAAAAAAAAAACAAAATGAAAATATTGGAAACTATTAAAAATTTGTTTTATTTCACTTTAGTAAATGTTGAAAGTGTCCACCGTTTACTTCAATACATTTTCTTAAATTTTTTAACAAACGACGTCTCACATTCAGGAAGATATTTTGATTATCTCCTATAACAATGGCGGCTTCTTGAATTTTTTGTTCAAGTTCTTCGCGTGTATTGGATTAATCACCATATACCAAATCCTTCATGTGACCCCACAGATAAAGATCTAACGGGTTACTATCTGGGCTACGCGGTGGCCAAGGAAATTCGCTTCCGCGACCAATCCACCGACGTGGGAAACGCTGATTTAAATGATTTCGAACAGGAACTGCAAAGTGTGCTGGGGCACCATCTTGCATGTACCACATATTGTGTCTTATGTTCAGAGGTATATCATCCAGAAGGTAAAGTAAATCGTTTTCTAAAAACTGCAAATATTGTTCTCCATTAAGTCTATGCGGAAGCTGATATGGGCCGATCAAGAAATTGTCGATAATGCCGCACCAAATATTTATCGAAAACTCGTGCTGAAAATGTCTTTCTTTGGGTAGTCGTGGATTTTCCAAAGCATAGTGATGATTATTTTTTCAGTTAAAAATTCCGCGTCTTGTAATAGTTGCCTCGTCAGTAAATAATATTTTTCTCAGAAACATGGGATCTTCGTTAATCTTATTTAGTAGATTTTGACAGAATTCTGATCTGACTGGCAAATCTCCTGGCAGTAAATTTTGAACGGGCGTGAAATGGTAAGGAAATACATTTTCTGCATAGATGACTTCTAAGACGGTCGATTTACCTATTCCTGTAGAAGCCCAGATTTTAGCGTCTGAATGTTCCATTGCACATTCTGTTGATTGCTGAGAAATATTTAATTCCCAAAGTGTGCCTTGCATTTTGACAAAATTTGTTGCGGTGAAAACTGTCATTATTTTCTACTTTTTCCCGTCAACGGTACGTAAATAAAAAGTTTTTGCAATATCCAAGTACTGTAATCTTTTCAAATAAAAATGCCCAGGTTTAATAAGTTTTTTAACCGTGATTTACGTGATATGGTCTGCGTTTATGCACAAGAGAATTATAATAGTCGTGCTGCACTTAGAAGGTATGTAGAACTCTACCCAACCAGAATCATTTCAGACCAGAAAATATTTCAAAGAATATTCAATCAGGTAGGTGAAACAGGTTCGTTTTATGTCAAAAATCCTGGTGGACGACCGAAAACTATAACGGTCGAACAAGAAGAAGAGATCTTGGTTCGTATCGCGGAAAATCCTGAATTAAGCACTAGGCGTTTGGAAGCTTCTACAGGAATAGGTAAATCGACCGTCTCAGAAGTCATCAATGCAGAAAATTTATTTCCTTACCATTTCACGCCCGTTCAAAATTTACTGCCAGGAGATTTGCCAGTCAGATCAGAATTCTGTCAAAATCTACTAAATAAGAATAACGAAGATCCCATGTTCCTGAGAAAGTTCGAATTTTTCACTCTCGAAAACTTAGTTATACCGATTTTGAATTCGATATCTTAAACCGTTTCAAAATTATCATCATTTTTCGAAAATTAATTTAATTTAAATAACACCCTGTATCTCTTTAACCTCTAACATTTTACTTGGGCAAATTTAGCTCAAAAGACATATTTTTATATCTACTATCTCCAGTTGCTCTATGGCCCATAAGTTACCGGACACCCTGTATATGCCTTGTTTGCCCTTAAAATATGCAGTCATTTGCATTTTTTTACAAAACATGCATACTGGTGTATGCAATATTTCTTAATTTATTATAGTCAAATGAGGTAAAGAAATACATTAGGTTCTAAAAAATACGTTTATTTAAAAAAAATACAAAAAAACAAAGAAAAATTAAAGTAAACAATTTTTAACCTAAAATTATTGTATAAAAGACATTTATTACTAAATATTTTTCAAAATTTTTAACTAAAAAGGAGGGCCTTCTATTGGTAAAAATATGTTTATACAAAAAGAAGCTTCTTTCAACATCTACTGATGTAATCGGACAATACTACAACTTAGGTAGCCAAATATAATGTCAAGATACAACTTCGTTGTTCGTTGGATTGTTTACCCTCATAAATGCTTTTTACTGCAGTTAAATATTTAAATCCTTCATTATTTTTTACAGTTACATCCAATTTGTTCCTTAATAACGTCTAATTTCTTCGTATATTGAATGAACATTTTTCTATCTAAACGTGGACTCGTCAGAAATGGTTTGTTTACAAAATTTTTGCAAAAATCCTCTGAATTGCGGATTTTGCCATTTTTTTAAAGATATGTTTGCTGCGACCAAAGACTTGCATAAGTCTTCTTGAAAAATTGCCTTTTCCGATTTCGATTTTTCTCCAACATTTGGAAATGCTTTTGTTACACTCAGCTGAAGTGGGGAAGCTTTACAGAAGACTTTTTCTCCACTAAACTCTTACTCTTGGAACTTTTTAATCCACGCAACCATTATGGCCACCTTAGACATTCTGAACACCAATTTGAGATTACTAATTTCACACTAAAAATACTGAAATCTTTCGACAAACTAAAACAAAAGCATGTATTACAAATCAATATAAATACAGTTTGTTAAGCAGGTAATAATAATGCATTATTAAGTGACAATAAACAATCCCTAACAATATACCTGCAAACCCTGGATACCCCCAATAAATACCTTGTGTATAACCAACATATAAATTTATAATTATTATAATCGTCAGATTAGAAAATTCCTGAAATAAGTACCAAACTGGACATTAAACCTTTAACGTTTTAAAAATTTTTAATAAAGCCGAAAACATAAAAATATGATCTTAAATAATAATTTATGAAAAATACCTATGCATTTTTTTGATATAGTAAATATCTATCACATTTTAATTTCATAACGAGTCGACACTGAATTAAGCTGTCGTCATTCAAAAAATTTCCATGAATTTAAAATTAAAGCACCTCGGCTGGGAATTTGCTCTCCCGATTTTTCCAAGGAGTAATATTTACTGATCTTTTGGCCTTTTGGCAAACTAAGAGGCTTTTTAAATGAGATTCTGACGGTATTTTTCTCAAGTCACGCAAAAATGTATTTGTTGAGTTTAGAATTTACATTTTAAAATCTCGAGAAAAATGAAAATTTAATTTTTTCTACAGGCGAAAACAATTACGAGACGGGCGGCTAATTTTAAAAGTTATTAATTTTTTAATAAGAGGCATCCTTTTATCTGGCTATAAATTAAAAAATTTCCATAAAGTTGTTAAAGTGTATAAAATGAAAGTAGCTTTTAAAGATGGACTTTTTTTGGAATAAGATAAGTTAATTAGTAAATGGATATTTACATAGCCTTTTCGATTTTAGAGAAGTGAGTGTGATAGCACATACTCTATACCGCGGGGCATCTCCGAGGGGTGAGATCTACCACAGGTGGCGTCTTAAAGTCATCGGCAGGGTCTTCAACTAAATAATTTGAGGTTAGGTTAATTTTTCTTGTTAAATCATAACAACATGTAGACATCGGTTTCTTATTACATCAATTATTAATGTTTAAACTTTATTTAACTTAATTTATTTAACTTAAATTTATTTAATATGGGTTAATAAAAAATAAGCTATCAATACAAATTATGTGTTCGCAAACCTGTTGAATTAGATTATTTTCCTCAGTGTTCTCTTTGAAACCTGCTGATGACGTAAATTTCATTGTGCAATAAACAAAAGCCTTTTAAGTTGGGCTTAAGTGGGCATGCTTTTATTGTGGTTTACGTAACGTTTTCGGAATTCTTAAATAAGCAATAAAAAGGAAAATCACAAGTCTTGAACATCATCGATTTCTAGAAGTAGGAGGAGTTCCTGTTAATGTATTGTCACATCGACGTCGTTTAAGAAAAATACAGAATCACAACTTGCATTCGTAAACTTTAACTTCAATGTGCTTCCCCCGTCAGCCATAAATAACTACGACTCTATTGATTGTTGTCAGCTTAGGAAGTTTCTGAATCTCTTACATTGTGTGAAAGTTACAAATACTGTTGGTAGCTGCGCTTTCATTTTAGATTTAGGCCAAGGAATCGTTATTTTTCCTAAAAAATCAAAGCTCATCAATTATTGTCGCAATGCAGCTTGAAAAAAGATAACTGTTAAAATAAAACATTTAACGCTTATCATCAATGATTGGCAGATGTTTCTCCAATTAATTGTTCCTAACTGATGAGCATTTTTAGCCGCAGGATTCCAATCACGACCCTTTCTGTTCGTAAAAACATATCTGATTAGGACAAAATGGATTAATTTAAACGGTAACAGGGAGTGTTGGAAAAGAATTGGAAACGTCGGTCCCTTAAAAAGGTATCGAGAAGTGTGCTAATATAGGGGAGAGTGGTCCACAGTGAGACGTTTTTTGGTTACTCTAGATTTTTTAAAAACTGGTTAAACATTTATTAAAGAAAACAGGTTTATAATGTAAAGTAACCTTTATTTTCCTAAAAAGCCTAAAGAAAATAAACAAAAACTTAAAAACCTAAATTCTAGAAATATTTATTATTGACATTGCAAATAGTCTTACTGTGCCCCATGGTGGTCTACAGTGAGACTTAACGTGGTCCACAGGAAGACAACCCTTTATTGGACATCTAGCTGACCAAAATTAACTTCAAATTGGACACATTAATTTTGTCTTTTTGTTTTACCAAATAATGCTGGAAATGGCAAAATCATTACGATGTCTTCAAACAAAACAGTAGCAACATTTGGGTAGACGAATTTGTTTGATCTATTTTTTCTTTGCAAATAACCTATATCATATTCAGATTCATGGGAGATATTGTTTAAAATTTTTCCAATGAAATATTTGGTTGATTATTTTTTCCACGAAGATTTTACTAGGACGTAGTCGTTAATGACAACAATTCTATCTAGTTTCTCATTCATTCAATTGGGGCCTGCCTTTTCATTAAAAGTATTGTGTGCTTTTCCAAAGCTTAGTTATAGAGGCTCTAAAACTTATTTTAGATAAATCCAGTTGGCAGTCTTATTGGCCATCCTGTAAATATCTTCAATGTAATTCCAGACTCTTTCCAATCACAATTTACCTTGCTAAGGTCTGATGTGACACTGTTTTTAGTTCGGCTGCCTTTCTCAATAAAAATCCTTCATCCATAACCAGTTTTACGGCACTTTTCATCTGGTTTTCTGAAAAGGATCCTATGGTAGTTTTTCCTTTTCTATTTCTTGCCATTTTCTAAAAAAAATTGTTTAAAAGATAGGTACTCCAACCTTCTTGCGCATGGTGGGACACGTCTCAGTGTGCCCCACCTAGTGTTGTCTTAGTGTTCCCCACAAGCACCATATTTAAAAATCATGTAATATTTTGTAATGAACCCGAAATAAAAATAATATCGCAACGTAAATGAACACAAATACCTTAACTTTACTTACCACCAATCTTAAAGTTCTAATTAAAAGCACGTCAAATAAACACCAATTAAAACAGCTTTTCGAAAAATTACTTTTGCGGTCAAAATTTGCATAAACGCCGCTCTACAGATAAAAACAAACTGAACTGAAACAAGAACTCGTTGGTGGATCTGGTGTGTAAAAACAAGCTTGCGCATGGCGTGACGTAAAAAGCGGGGTTTCCAGAGCCTCAGAAATTGTACTGTCTTACTGTGGAACATGTCTCACTGTGGACCACTCTCTTCTACTGGATGACGAAAATGAAAAAAGGTGGGATTTAGAATATTTGTACCGAGTATTCTATAAGCATTTAAACTCTTTAAATTTTTGGTATTTTTCAAAACCAGAGTTATAGGGAGGTCTAAAATATTTTTAAATTATGCATTACTATATTGAGCACATGGCTTAATATTTTAGGGACTTTCAGCGAATCTATCATGTATTCAGGGTGGTCATTTAGTACCACTACACTGAGAGAAAACTATATTAGCCGTAGCCAGAAATCCATTAGTAGTAGCAAAAGCTGTTAAAAAGCAACTCTATTGGCCTAAAAATATAGATGATGCAGTGGTAAAAATATATTTCATCCATAAAAATGTATAATTGATTTTTAGCCCCTTTGCAAAAACGGCAAGGTCATTTATGTTTCATTTTTTAGAATTGGCACACTGAGAGAAAACTCTATTAGCCGTAGCTAGAAATCCATTCGCAGAAGCAAAAAATCTGCATTAAATAGGCGCCGAAAAAAACAACTCTGTTGTCGCTACAAGGTTCTTTTTTTTGAAATGACTTTTTAACCTCAACATGGTCGTTTTTTAAATATTATTCTTTTGCTGTTAAAAGACAACTCTATTGCCATAAAAAATATATAATGCAGTGGTAAACAAAAATGATTTTGTGATTAATTGAGGTCGTGTAGTTAGTAGTTTTACTCCTAAAAATAATCAGCCAGCTATAAAATAATTTTATTTTTATTGTAGCTAGTCCACCTAGCTACTACTAAATTCCTTTTTTTTAGCTCCTTCGTCAAAATGGCTGTGGTTGGTGGATTAATTTATAGTGGATGTTTTTGGCTATTGATTTGATAAAGTTTTTATATTTTAATAATTCTATATAGGGTGGTGTACTTTTAGTGCAACGTTATACAATAAGTGTTGTGGCGGTGTGTCTCCAAATTCAGGTAGGTAGGTACAATTATTTTACCAATAATTATATTTGTTACTTATATTTTTTAATTCATTCCGATCATGGCCGCTATTAAGTTTCCGTTTTGCACTTATTAGGGCAGTATTTTTGATAAAAATTGTATGTTAAACTTTGTTTAATAACGGGGGCATCTGACTGATCTGAAAGTATCAAACTGCTAGGAACATGACCCTTTTTAGCCATTTTTTTAATTAATAGGTATCAGAAAACCTAACAAATGCGATTTTGCATTGCAAAATTTAGAACGGGGAAGAAATATCTCAAAAACTCAGATTGTTTTCCGATTCTATCCCCTAAATTTGTATTGTATTTCTGAAAAAATTAATTTCTCGCCTAACAAAATTTAAAGACTCACCTAAGTCAACGATTTTTTGTAGGTACCTAAGTAGAGTAATGTGATAAACATGTTACTTATTAAGTAATAAATTTGGTAAAATAATTGTACCTACCTGAATTTGGGGACACAACGCCACAACACCTATTATATAACGTTCCACTAAAAGTACACCACCCTATATGAAATTATTAAAATATAAAAAATTTATCAAATCAATGGCCATCAAACATCCACTATAAACTATAATCAACCAACCACTAAACAAACTAACAACACTGCAAATGGCAATAAAATGAACCAAAACGATTTCACCTTGTTTTAAAAAAGCAACTGTTTAGTTCCTAAAAGGTATATTTTAGATAGGTATAAAAGATTGGTTAGTTTTTATTTTTATTTTTGTGGTAATAAGATAACCTTATAGGAATTAAAAAAATACTTTTTAAAAACACTTTATTGGATACATATTGTTATGGTTATATGATATTCTGTTACCATAAAAAAGCATTGAGCACACGTAACAATATTGTTGTCAAAAAAACGTCCTTGATTGCGACTAAACAAACTATTTTAGGGATAAATGGATTTTTTCTTGTGGTAATACACATATATTCAAAAAAATACTTGTATTGAGTGATTTTCCTCAGTGCACTCAGTGACGTATTCGCCATTTTATTCTATTATATTTCTTTACTTTTCTCTATCCAAATTAAATCCGACGTTAAAAAAATAAAAGATAAAATTAATAAGGTCATCAGTAGGCCATATTTTATATAATTAAAGTACTTTTTTAATCTATACCTACGTAATTTAGCCCACACTATTACCAGGAAATAATACCTAATAAAAAATAAAATGGCATAAAGAGTTTTTTACGCAAAGAAATGCAGTTTGATAAAACACAAAAATTAACAACAATGTTTATTTATTTTTGCCACTACCTAAAACCAAATAAGATTAATTCTTATTTATAATAAAACGTGTTAATAGCAACAAGGGATCAAATTAATGGTTGAGGGGAAATGAACACAAATAAACCTAGGCACAGCGACACAATACTCACGGTATCACGGTACACAAAGATATTATGTAGTCATGCACTTCCACTAAAAGTACACCATCAGGCATCAATCACCCACGAATGGCAATTAAATGAATCGTATTAAATTTGCTTTATTTTTAATTGGTCAAACGCAGAGTGAAGAAATAAGAAAACCTTCACTTAAGTTTAGGCTTAACACTTTAGAACAAATTGAAGGGGTCGGTGCAAAAAACGGTCAACTCCATTTTTTATAATTTGTGGAAAATCAATAAAAACTTTCCAACATTGTCATTTGTCAAAATTTTCTGTCAAAAAAAATTTAGATTCAAGAATTGGTATTGGAAAAAGATTTAATACTAAACTGATAACAAAATATTTTTACTACACATTAGAAAAAATTTTTGAAAGTCTTGGAGTTAACTGTTTCTTGCACCGAACCTCCAATAAATACACAAATAAAGCAACATTATTTCGTTCGACATTTATTTATTGCGAAACGCCATTATTTTTTAAATTAAAGCAACTCTAGAAACAATAAGACCATAGAAAAGAAAACAAATAATGTGGTAAATATATAAAAAAACACCTTTTAGCAAAGAAAACTGATCAACATAAATAAAACTAGAAATCTTCAGTTTCAACTTCGTCATTGTCACTGCCAGGTTGTTCTTGTTGTTCTTCATTAGTATTTGCGACTCGGATTTGCTCGTAGTACCACTTATGTGTTGGTGGTACATACTGATCTGCCAAAGACATGACATTTGCTATTTTTTTGGGGTGTAAGTGGAAATGTGTTGTACAGTTTGGTATTTGGAAATACTTAAACTGTGTTAGGTTTCTTAAGGTCTTAAGGGCAAATAATGAATATATTGTAAGACCTGCTGTGGTAACTTACTACACTTTATTATGTTTTTTCTTTTATATTCAATAAGGCGGTACTTGGAGATAGTAAATTTTTCTTTTTGTTGGTTACTGATGATTTAAAAAAAAAATAGGTTTAAAGGTATTGGAAAAATCGAGAATCATATTCTGGGTAACGTCTAATACGCGAAATTGTTTTGACATTTTCTTGACTAAATTGCTCCATTCAGAAGGTAAGTATACGATTTCTTTTTTTCGTTTTTCTTTTTCAATCAGGCCGATGTTGATGATGCTGATGATGTTGCCAATGTTGTTGGTGGCAAGAAACAGTCATCTCCTGGAGTTGACCGATTCTTGCACCTAAGTATTGGTGCAGTCAACTCCTTCGCCTATAGATCTACAATAAGATTTGTCGGAGATGGCTGATTCTTCCACCAAAAGATGCGCATTTCTTCTATAGGATGCATATAATAACTCAATTTGGGTAAAAAGTGGAGTTAACCGGTTTTTGCACCGAGCCCTTCAATTATATTTAGTAAAGTATAGACTATATAGCGCTCACTGAAAGTTACCTAAACGATTTCATCGTATTTTTAAAAGGGAATTAAATATTCAGTTTCTAAAAAGCATATTTTAGTTATAAAAAGTTGGTTTATTTTTGTGGTTATTAGATAACATTATAGGAAATAAAATAGTTATTTATGCAACAAGTGTGTACAGTTGGCCTTTTTTTTTACGAATGGGAATTTTTACGTCAATCTTATGAGTAAAAAAAGACACTTTACGCACGAATTGCACAAATATATACTATAAAACACTTTACTTTACGCACTAGTGCGTAAATAATAAAAAAAAAAAAACTAAAAAGAGCGCTATATAATCTTAATCTATCCCTTACTACAACGGAACAGAGAGGGACGAACTAACTTAAAACAATGATGTGTCGTTACTCCGCGTCGATTACCTAAGTTGAACGGAGTAATTCAAATCATATCATTTGATTGCCGTTGTTGGTGGGTGATTGATGTCTAAAGTAGTGTAAGTGCGAGGTACATGACTACAAACCAAATTTTGTGTTCCGTGATATAAGTGTTTTGTCCTTATATTCAAGGTTTATTTGACCATTTAACTATAAACTTGATTCTCTCTTGTTATTAACATACTTTATAATTAATAAAAACTAATCTTATTTGGTTTTATGTGGTTGTAAAAATAAATATTTTCAAATAAAAAACATTGTCGCTAATTTTTGTGTTTTGTTAAGCCTTATCCTAACTGATATGTTTCTTTAGGTAAGAACTTATACGCCATTTTATTTTTTATAAAAAAATAATAACATCATTGTCTGGGGCAAAATACCTATAGATTAAAATATACAAAATAAAACCAATCAACTGACCATATTAATGTTTCCTTTTATTCTTTAAAATTAGTTATTTATACCTAGGTAGCTGACTCAAAAAGTCACTACAGAGATTTAATTCGACTAAAGAAAAGTAAAGAAATCTAATAAAAAATGAAATAAAATGGCGAATATGTTACCGAGGGCCAATCCTAAAAAAAAAGGGGCTCAGAAAAAGGTAATTTAGTAGTAGCTAGGTAGCCAACCAATAATAAAAATAATATTTTTTTAAAATGGTGTTTTTATGATTAAAAAGCAATACTTTTTTAACTACATGACTTCAAATAATCACAAAATCATATTTTTTTATACTTAAATAAAAGATATTTTTAACGACTGCATCATATATTTTTTAGGGCAATACAGTGGCGGCTCGTCAGGTGAAGTAGGTGAAGGGGCTCTTCACCAGAAAAAATAAAACCAGGAGGAACTTTTTTCGACAATATTAAATATTAATATACCAATACAACTACCATTTTAGCCCTTAAAAAATAATTATGTTCGAATTAATAATAATAATTTAATACGAATGTAGCTATGCATAATAGGGCTACTGTTGTGGGTAGTTAATATTTTGGATATCTAGTTTTTGTGTGCTATTGTGTAGTTAAGTGAATTGTGTTTGTCCTATAAACAATGACTGGTACCGCCGAAAACTTTTTCAAACTGTTGATCGAGAAATTGTGCTTGAAAATGTTGTGGTTTACATGTATCAAAATTTTTGGGCAAATTGTTAAATGTTACCAATTAATACTTGATTTGAGGTTAGGTATGCGATGACATCAAACATTGCTGTTTTGTTTGTTTGTTATTTTCGATTCGGTAATTTAAGTTTAATTGACTTGTTTTCTTGCTTCTCAAACTAAAAACACGACGATGAATCATTTTTAAACAAGTTTTAGAAAGAAAACACACAACGATCTTCTAACCTCAAAATTTGATAAGCTGGCATCAAAAATCGCCACCTTTTCCTACAACTTAGGGAAAAGATTTGAACTAGACAATAAATTGTAATAGGAACTTGGGGGCAATTTTTAGCTATTTACAAGTGAAAATAAATTAAAGGTCAACTTTTACAATTTCTTGAGTAAGAACATAAATTTTAAAGCCCGGACCTGTCTATTTTCTCATTCGTCAAATGATAATGTTGCAGTGCGCATGTCTAATTGTGTGTAGCTCTGTTTACATACGCCAGGCCATAAATCTGCCACTTTCGTGATTATTGTTTGCTAATCTAAAGGTAAATATCTATACACGTATAGGTACAATACTATTAATAATCTGCAAAAAACGATTTTTTAAACTCTGAAAACCGCATTGAAATCCGTGATGTTGTATTCGAACTACAGACCCGTAAAATATTTTTTTGTATAAATTTTCCTAATTTGACTTTGACGCAATTTTAATATTATAAAGTTAATTTATTAATGACTTAAATTCTATATTACCTAAAAAATTGTGCAGCTGGCGAAGCTGTTTTTTAGCCTCCTCCCCAATATACTTTTAAAATATTGTATAATATATCAGCTCCTAAACAAAATCCCTGACTACGCCGTTACATCCTGTATAACGGTAGATATAGAAGTTTGAAATTGTAAATAGAAACCTTCTCGTAAAAAATTATAAAAATGCATAAAACAGTCTGGCCATTAGACGTCCCTAACAAAATTTTGCGCTTATTTATAATTATTGTTGGAAAATGCATGCATTTCACAACCAATTATGTTTACGGCAATTCGTTCTCCTTTTCTTTACGTAATTCAACCCAATGGCAGATGCATTCTTAACTTCAGAGCCCATTTTACTTTCAATTTTTGAAATTCCAACGAAAGTAATGCAAGCAAGAAGAAGCCGCTACATAGAGTCTACTAGGCTATACTTATAGTTTATAAGTGCAGTGTCTACAGCGTAATTCGACCCACTTTGGAAAGTAATAGTTGGGTTTTACAGACAGTTTTAGCCATGCTGCATTTTAACGAATTCCGTTAAAGACGGTTTTAGCAAACATGCACGCTTATCAAAACGTTAAACGGAACTACCCAAGTAAATTTGTGAATATCACTAAGTATTCGGTAGAACACACTTGTTTTTCCAGCAAACTAAAAATCTTGTTTCAGAAGTTAGCCACTTGCACAAAAAAAATCGCGTTTCTGTAAGAAATTAATGTTAAAGTTTTATTTACTTAGTATTAATTTCTTAACAAAATGTTTTCCTAAAAATTGTACCATAATTTTATGTTATCCCAATGTTGTAAATTAGTAACTTATTTAAGTTTTTTAGTGGATTTTGATTAGTTTCTCGAGGATTTTTTAAAATGTTTATATAAAATATTTTAAAAAATCCTCGACACCTTCTCTTTAGAAGGCCTTTTTCTTCTTTCTCATTTTATTTGGTTGTTTATACTTCCTTAACTAACCATCTTCACATGCTCAGTATGATTTAACTCTCCTCAACCCTTTTTTTATATACCGGGTGTCCATGGAAGGTGGTTCGCCACTTTAACTTTTTTGTTTTTAAGATAATGGAATAAAATTTGGGGGATTTGTCTACAACATAAAACTGCATTTTTTGACAGGTGACTCAACATTATGGAATTTCCGGTTTAACCGGAAGTGACATAAACTTTCGATTTTTAAATGGGACACCTGGTATTATTTTCATTTTTTTGACTTCATATGACATTCTAAAAATAACAATGTAGATATCACTTGTCACTTTTTCTCACCAAGAAAATATTTTTTCTCCAAATTTATTGTTTTATCTAGATGGCTATGAATACCTGAAAATCACTTATTTCAGTTCTTTAATCTTGGGAAAAATACAATTTTACTATTTTTGGTCCAATACCATCTGCTGTGTAAAATTTAATCTTTAAAGTTGTATAACTCATTTTTTTAAACGGCAACATTGTTAAGAAAAAAGAGGATTTTATTACGATTACTTTGATACCAAACACTATTAGGTTTTAGAAAAGCTGCCATAAAAAAACTTTAAAAAGTTAACTTGAAACTTTCCTAAAATGAAGCTTCTTTTGAGAATAAATTTAGATATAAATGCATCAAATAGCCTGTGACCAGCAAAACTAATAAAACAAAATCATGCCTTGAAGAAAATTGACATGCCGACAGCTTCTGCCATGGTAAATTAGTTTGTTGTTTAAAAAACATGGAAAATAATATTTTTACAAGGAGTGAAAAAGTTGATGTTATTAGTGTTTGGAGAATGTAGAATGAATTCAACCGATGCTGCACGATTTTACGCACAAAGATATCCTAATCGGCGTCATCCAACCCGGCACTATTACCCAAAACTGCTTCAGAAAATGCGAAATGAGCCTGACAATAATGAAAACGATGCCTTTGTTGTAAGTGAAGAAAAAGAAATCGATGTTCTGGCATACATACACGTAAATATCAATGCGTCACTCGAAAAGATCGCGCTAGAATGTGACATTTGTAAGTCTTCGGCAGGTAACATTTTAAATAAACATAAATACCACTAATATAAATATCAAATTACACCAGTACCTTTATCCAAACGATAGTGAAAGGAGATTTAAGTATGGTAATTGGTTCTTAGGAAAATATTTGGGGGATAACACATTTTCGAATAAAATTATTTATTCTGACGAAAGTCGTTTTTCTAATTTGGGCTGTCGCCATATCTATTTTCTGCAAGGCATGATTTTGTTTTATCAGTTTTGCTGGTCACAGGCTACTTGATGCATTTAAATCTAAATTTATTTTCAAAAGATGCTTCATTCCAGGAAAGTTCCAAGTTAACTTTTTAAAGTTTTTTTATACAACTTTAAAGATTAAATTTTACACAGCACATGGTATTGGACTAAAAATAGTAAAATTGTATTTTTCCCAATATTAAAGAACTGAAATAAGTGATTTTCAGGTATTCATAGCCATCTAGATAAAACAATAAATTTGGAGAAAAAATGACACATCGTTATATTTAGAATGTCATATGGAGTCAAAAAAGGGAAAATATTCAAGGTGTCCCATTTAAAAATCGAAAGTTTATGTCACTTCCGGTTAAACCGGCAGTTCCATAGACAGAAAAGGACAATTGTCGTATACAAATTCCTCCCAAATTTTATTCCAATCTTGCGAGAAACAAAGAAGTTAGTGGGGCGAACCACCTTCCGTGGACACACGGTATATCACCATTTTCTCTTCTGCTAATACTGTCACGAAGTTTCTCTTCGTGGGGGTCGTAGCGGTAGAGAAAGGAAAGTCTGGAGTCTATAAAATGGTCGTCTATTGAATCTTTTTGATTATCACCCTATAAGGCAAACCAGCATGTGTTTCGGCGTAGGCTCGTTATCGGACTGACAGGTGCGTCACTTGACGATGGTCAAGGCTTGTCACCTATTGTTGAGCTGAAGAGTGGGTGCGGCACTCGACGATGGTCAAGGATAGTCACCCATTGATGAATTGACCGGGCGGTAGGCTCCGATGCTGCAGCTTGAGTTGTCCCAGATTATATACCCAAATAAGTGATGAGATTGCAACGCACTTGACCCCGATTGGCGTACAGTTGGTTGCGACCTCAACAGTGAGTTTAGTTGACAATACCATCAGCACTGTATAAATTGTCTGTCTTCTGATGATGAACGTTTCTGCGTTCGAAACATGTAGAGACCCCTAAAGAATTTCTATATTCTATTAAATTTTTGGGAGGAAGACTTTTAGTTTTTTCTTTCTTGTCTATAAGCTCTAATTATTTAGATAAAACTCCGTTCCGCTGATTGGTAGATGCCGCCCATGGTGGAACAAACCCCTTGCAGATGCCCTCCCACCTGAATTGGTCAAAGTGCTTTTGCGAAGAGGCTAGTATATGCTCTCTCACTCACTTATGTAAAATCTAAAGGGTTATGCTCTTTTCCATAATAAATTTATATTGCTGTTATTACTGTTATTGCAACTTAAAGTTATCAACACATAATAATATACGATTATTATTTTTTAAGGATTTCTTAAGGTAGTCGTTTTTTAAGGTCGTCTCGATAAAACTCCCTAATAGCATCTAAGCATCTGAAGTGTGCGATGGTGAAATTTCATAGGAGAAAATGGATATGCCTCTAGTAATATTATAGCTTTTACCTTAGTAACCTACAAAATCAATGGATAGGTTAAAATCTAATCTGCTTATAGGAGTATAATATTCATATAGCTGTTCGAGACAGTGGCGGGTTTAGAGGATAAACTTAAGGAGGGAGGGCTATATCAAGGCCGTAACCAGCGGGAAATTTTTGGGGGTTTAGTTGGCTTTTGTCTTTAATCGCGCCAATGTTGTTTGGAGTCACGCCCAAAGTTTTTTAAGAGTTCACCCAATAAGAAATTTTACATCTTTTATTTTATATCTTTTATATCTGCTGTTGAAGATCAACCAAAAAATAAAGAAATTTAATTAAGTTAATTTGCTAAGAAACATGTTTTTTTATGCATTTTAGCTGGCGCCTGGAAGATATAACAGTCCCCTGTCCAGGAATTTTAAAAAATCGTCCAAAACTCTTGAATTAAAAAAATAATGTGTTGTGTGTTTTTCCAAATAATAATTTAATTTCTTATTGCCTTTCATCATCTACTTACTCAGTTTTTAATTTGAAGGATAAAAATAGTATGGACTTCGATGTATAGGCGATTTTCCTATTAGTAGAGAAATACCCATTTATTTAACAGGGATATAAATCAAATTTAAAACATGGAAGAAATGTAAAGAGAAAAGCAGTTTTCTTTATTCCTTATTTTACTTTTAATCCCAATATTCTTGGGATTTGAAGGGGGGGGGGGGCTAATGGCGGTTGATTACGAAAACATAAATTGCCAGGTTCTTTATTGACATTAATATTTAAAATTTAAACAATCTCTTTAAACCCAGTAAATATTTAGCGGATATTTAGATTGATAATTATGATATATTTTTGGATAAGGAGGCGGGGTCTCCCCGTGGTGTTGATGAATATTTTTTTCAAAAAGTAGAGAAAAATATGTGAAAGTTTTTAGGTAAAAATGTAAAGTTTTCAATTTTTCTATTAGTTTAACAAAAACTGATAAGAAATCGAAAATTTGGTAAAGTCAGTGAATAAACTTTAAACTTAAGGGTTGGTGGCGCAACTGAAAAACCTGTGTGGACGTCAGGAGGAAACTGTATTGCAAGGAAACCTAGCGTCGAATTTTTTTAGGAAAATTAGTTAAAATTACAAAAATTGGCACAAGTATAAATTAAAAACGAGAACAAGAGGCAAACATTTTACAAAATTTTAAATAAATAATAAAAATGAACTAGACTGTTTTTAATATCTTTAAATTAAAGTTGAATGTAAGGTTTTTTTTTCTGTTAAGGTGGGAGTATCAACATGCTTGCCAACCTATAACCTATTTCACGCAGATTTATTTATGTTTTCAAGCTTTTATACAAAATTTAAAGAAAATCAGTATCGACTTGATATTCTATAGGTAATAATTGACATATTTAATAAATATCAAGGAATTTCATAACTTATTTTAGGAGAATTGTATAGCAAAAAATATCGGGTAAGATTTTTTTTAACATTATTATGTCATTGTCACTTATTGTTCTTTCACTATACAATTCTCCCAAAATTAGCAATGAAATAAATTGCTATTTTTGTAATATATCAGATACTACCTAAATAATGTACCGACGATATTGATTATCTTTAAATGTTAGTTATTAAAATAATAAACTCAAAAAATCAACGCGAAATAGGTTATAGGTTGGCAATAGATTGAATGACGTTGAGAATTTAACCTTAAAGACATAAAATTTACGATAAACAATAATTAATGTCAATATTCAAAAACAATAACATTAGAAAATAAGCAAGCATTCAAAAACATTCAATAAAACGGAAACATTTCGCCAAAAAACAAAAATACTTGTCAGCAAATCAACTAAATATAAGACTTCTCGGTAATGTAAAAATGCACGTTAGATATAGCCATCAGTCAGTTTAGAAATAATTCGGTATTCCTTATTAAGTACCGATTCCATATTTGATTACACACTCTATATATTTTCTGAAAATTCTCCCGACCCCCCTTGGGATTATTTCTGCGGGCGCCCTTGGTCACTGGCGGCGAATGTTACTGATTTTTGTACCGTTTAAAATTATTAAGATTAAAAAATAAAAAGGTACGTAGTGTTTCTTCAGGACACCCAATATAACTAAGTACTCATAATAACCAACATTTTGTTAGAATAGTAATGCAACATTGATCTTAATATACGAAGTTTAAGCAAAGTTGTTATCTGCGTTTTAGAGAAAATCGATAATAATTTGGGAATACCGTGTTCGTTACTTTTCTTGGAAATCGAATGCTGACATCTGCACTTCAAAATCCACACATGGATAGAGAATCGTCACCGAATTGGTTAGAAAGATAACAGCTACACGCTGAGACAGATTTATAATTTCTATCCAAAACTATGTCATTCGAAAAAGAAACTATAAAAAGGTCATATTAAAAAGAAATGGGAAAGATGGGTGTAGAAAATGTAAGTTCCTTGGAGGAACGATAGAACATATTACGACGGGTTATGGTGCTATGGCACTCAAATGATATCACAAAGAACTGGCGCATAAAAAAACCTCCCACCAAAATATCAATATTCGCCGCAACCAGTTTTTAAATCCCCTGAATTTCTCTTTTCCTGCATGGGACCGGCCAATAATAACGAAAAGTACAGTAAAGCACAACCGCCCGGATATTCTTCCAATCGAAAAGAATAATAAGACTTAGGTTAGCTTAGAGTGGCAGACTTCTGGCACCGTCCAAACAGGTTCACGTGGTCCTATGAGAACCGTTGTAATGTCACACGTGTTCATCGGGACCTATCCGCATCAGTTGCCTAATGGTTAACGCGACGTAGAACATAGAAAAATCTTGCCAGCTCAGCTCATTCAAACCAGCCACTATTGTTAATAAACTTAGTGGGTCGACCCAGTTGGAAGCTGCTTACTTCCTCCAGATCATTACAGAATGGTTTGCCAAAGACATTGAATCTTTTTCGCGAGTCCAGGGAATTCTATCAAGAAATGCTGAATAATTGCTTTATCATTGCTTGCGTATATATACTACAAGAAAATCCAACAACGAACCGCCTTACAAAATCTTCCACCCAAGAAGGGATGAATGGGTCAATAACAGCGCTGACATACTAAAGGCGGAATTTGGAATATTTACAGACGGCTCCAAAACTAAAGAAGGTATTGGAGCCGGAATATATGGCAAAACCCAAAAATATAACTAACTATTAGCCTGGGAACTATGACAACCATATTTCAAGCAGAGGTTTATTCAATTGAAATGTGTGCAAGACTGCTGATAGATCGACGGTATGCACATAGGTCAATCAAGATATTCTTCGACAGTCAAGCTGCATTAAAAGCTTGATCGAGATGGTGTACCTCAAAAACGGTGTGGACCTGTCACGAAACACTATCCGAACTAAGTCTGAACAACAAAATAACCTTAATATGGATACCGGGACACATGGGTCTGGAAAGTAATGAGGCTGCCGACAAGCTCGCCAAAAGAGGTTCAGCACTAAAATTCACAGGACCTGAGCCGGTAATAAGTATATCACATGCTACGGCAAAAAAAACAATACTAGCTGAAGCAAAAAGTAAATGGGAAAGATATTGGTTAAATCTACCGGTCTAACACACTCGAAAGCATTTATAAACAGCCATATAAACCAACAGCTAACTGACAAATGACTAGTGCTCAATAGGTCATGCCTTAAAGCACTAGTGGGATTGTACACCGGCCACTGCAGACTGCGACACCATATGTATAAAATTGGAATAGCCCCAACTGATGAATGCCGGCGTTGCATGGAAGATGCAGAAACAGCAGAACAAGTAATGTGCGCCTGCCCCGCAGCAGGAAGAATCAGATTCGCTCTATACGGCGAGATGACTCTGCTGCCGGATGACATGAAAAATATCTCTCCCAATACCATCCTTAACTTCATCAAAAAGTTAGACCTATTGGGGGAAATATAAATAAGGTGTGAGGCACAATATACCGCATGATCGCTGTGGAGGGTTAGCTGTAACCCACTCACTTTTGACCTATCACCTATATACGAGTATACACTCAGAAAGCTATACACTCAACTCATCTCAGGCCAAAATTTCTGCGTGGAAGATACTGCATAAAAAAGCCTATTTAATCAATAATATAGGTTACCACTAACACACAACCTCTAAAACCGAAACGGAGAAAAGAACCCAGTACTTAAATTTGACGATATAAATTAAAAATTTATTGAAACTTGAAAAATATAAATACCTACCTATTTGCAATACTAATATCGGTATAGGGAGCTATGACGAGAAACTTTAAGCCTAACTTAGAAAATTTAGGTCTTTTAGGTTATTTGTACCGACAGATTCAGAAAAGCGTAATTCTCCAAACTTCCTAAGTACATGGTAAGAAATATTTACACAACAGTACATCAGGTTAAATTGAATTTCTTTTCTGTACAGTACAAAAAGACGAACGATACGAACAAAAAGCTGTGAAAAAGGGAATTAATATTTTTTATAATAGTTTTTTTTTACTAAAATTAGGGTCACAGACTCAAATATGGAAATTAGATTGATATATTTAGATTCCTATTTCTATTACAAGTTATTTTCGTTATTATAGTCCAGTTTCCTCACATATAGACCTCTAAAAATTTTATGCTTGACGAATTCTTCGACTATTCAATTAGATGTTGTTAAAGGATTTAAAATATTTTATTTCCGGAACAAAAGAAATATGGTCTGATTGACAAACTTAACTAAGTGTGCATGAGTTCACCATCATTGTGGATAGGTCTGGTTAAAAATTATTCATCCCTTGCATAGGAAAAGAGCATGTTCATATTTATTTACTGATGAAGTATTCACATATAAAATAAACCAATTTTTTGCTCTCGGTTTCCAAATCTCTCCTCGCTAACATGCATCTCGCAAAATGTTTTCTCGTCTCGTCTTCACGTCTCGTAATTTCTCGTTCTCACAATATGACGTAAAAAAAGATATACCTTTTATAAAAGTTAAAAATATCCAGGGTGTTCCATTAAAAAAATAACTTTACGCCACAGTTCCTTTGTTTTAAGGCAAGTTGCTTTTTAAATGGCAATTTCAGATTCTACGGTCTAATCCATAAAGCAAATGGCTATATTGGTTTTAACAAAAGTACAGGGAAACTGAAAAGACAGGCCTCTGTTCAGTCCTGGTTCGATGACTCTGTTCACTTTTGGCAAAATCAAAATTTGTTGGGATAACATGTATTTTGTACCCAACAAAGACGGTCAAACATCAGTTAAGACCTTTTTTTTTCTTTTAAATGTACACCAAGGTGACAATGTGAGAACTCTCGCTTGGACATTTGAATCCGCCGATTCAAATAGTACCAGTCAAGATGTGTACTTACGTAAAGCGCCTTCCCAGGTAGCAAATATACGTCATTTACACGCAGAAAAGACGTACCCATTCTCGTCGAAGTCACCAAAAAAGTGACGGGCAATCAACGTTTATATGACGGCAATATGTCACAGCCAATTGACGTCATTCCGGACACGTTAATAAGACGTATATTGTTCACCTCAAAAAGACCTATTCCCGAGTAGGGATAGCATGGTGAATTATTGGTTTTAACCGTGTCAAAGTAATAAATGCTGACATTTTCGCTCCGATTGCAGGGTCTTCAGCGTTCTTTACTTCATTGAATTCAAAAATAATGATACCTGAATCGAAGGCAAGCTATTCAAATTTTGACATGTTGAAACTCGAGCTTCCATTCTAGGATGTTTGATAAATTAAACACATAAATAATCTGTAAAAACGACAGTTTTTTTTTACTACACTAATGACCTCAAAATCAGATTACATAACTATGCCATCATTACGGTTATGATACAAAGGAATTGAAACACTTATAAAACCGAAAACACCAATTATTAAAACACAAAAGAAACGAATAAACAAAATGTCGCGCATGCCACCAAACTAAAGCAGTAAATGAGACAAACGTCTACGTGGGTGACAAGCGTGGGCGAGGGCAATGTCAATTGTCAATTTTTAGCGGGAAATTCAAATATTTAGAAATTAGTTATTTGTCATGGTACCTATACTGTTATTTGTATACCTGCATCGCTAATAGTATCTGAACATTTGTATTTGTACATATGATACGTATACCTTTTTTGTGATTGTCCTTTTTAGGACGACAAGTAAATTAAATTTTATAGCATTCGACTGATTACAAAAATATGTCTTAAAGTTATCTTATAAAAATATTCTAAAATACTTATGTATTGCTTATTTGACATCTCCATATTATTTATCGTTCAATATATAGGTACCTATTTACAATATTTACGATGATCAATCTGATATTTTTTTTCTATATGTATACTTATTTCAGATAAATTTACGTACCTATATTATTAAGTCATTAAATTAAGCTTTTATAGAAATAAATTAGGGACGTTATAATGACGTGATATATACGAACTATTTCAACATCTCTAAAATAGGTATCAAATTCGACGTGTAAATGACGTAACTTAAGACCCGTGATAATTTTCGACCAAATATCACCACATATCGACGTCAAAATCAGGTAAATTCACGTGACTCTGCTACCTGGGTTACACACACGCAGTTTGGCTCGAAAATCTGCCTGCATAGGTTTGTCCTCGAGCAAGTTCGAAATTTGTTCAGTTCAATCTTGTCGCTTTGGAATTAATGGCTGGAATTAATAACGATTTGAGCCTGATGATAACAGTCCTAAATATTGTTCGTAATTTTATTACTAAAGGATGATAATAATAAATGCAACTGCTTAGAGTTAAATAATGATATGAGAAAAATATATAATATGGTATTACACTTCCACAAAGTGACTTTTTCAATTAAAAGTTGGTACGTATCATTTAAAAATCCACTTGAATATGTCCCCTTAAATCAAATCCAAACTTTGTGACTCTACTTTTGGACGCACCCGGTTTACTTCAAAATATTTTTAAATTGTGAAGAATATTTAACCATACATGTACTGGGTGAGTCAACGATTACGCGGAGTAAATTTATGCCTTGAAGATAAGATTTGTCGATAATCAGCTTTTGTAACAAGGTATGGTTGGATATCTGGCACATTTTAAAAATATTTTGAATTTTACAGAGTGCGCCCAAAAAGTAGGGTGGACACCTTATATTTGAATAAATTTGTTTATTCTACGTGTTATGTCATACATTTTTATTAATGGTTAAATCTACGAAAAAGTTATAGTTTATAAGATAATTCGACTTATAATGATAATTTAGCGCATCTCGTTGTTGTGAAAATGCTACTTAAATTTTGACTTTAATCGATTTATAATTTTTATACTTACTAAATAAAGTCAAAATTACATATTCACTATGACATATTTGATGTCTCATTTACTTTCGTGGACCAAAGTCACAAAACTTGTAATTAAAAAATATCACTTTTATTAAATGGAACACCCTATATATTTTTCTGTCGTCTTATAACTCGTCATAAACTCTTCAACTATCGAGAAGAACGTCCTATCCCTATCTCTAATAGTTTTTGAAATATTTTGATATTTCTAGATTTAATGTCCTCGTTATAGCATTTTTTGTCAATGGTGGATGACACATTAAGAATCAGATCAATGTAAAAATTAAGCCTTTTACTGCAAAGTTTATTGTTAGTCATTTTATAAGTCGGTACTCAAAATAATTTTTCAAAAAATTAATAAATCCATAGTTATGATTTATGTTTTGGACGAGGCGGATAAAAACTGTCTTTTTGCTAAACAACTATACATGATGAAATATTCCGAGCGGCGAACACCCAGAGAGTCCTCGAAGTTTTTAAAATTTAATGAAAATGTTTGATTCAACAGGCGTGATCCTTTGACAAAAAATGCTATAACGAGAACGAGTTATATGATGACAGAAAAATATATAGGGTGTTCCATTTAATAAAAGTGATATTTTTCAATTAGAAGTTTTCTGACTTTGGTCCTAGAAAGTAAAGACCCTGTAAATGAGACGTCAAATATGTCATAATGAATATGTATTTTTCTATTTCACGTTTATAATAAGCTCAGTACGATACGCATTTGCGTATCGTAATGAAGCTATTTCGATACGCGTTTTTTCTTTATTTGATGTTGGTAACATTTAAATGTTTTATTTCATTGACTTGCGCGGCCTTTGTGATTTACGGGAAATCCCATTTTTCGCAGAGGAAAAATAGCTTGATAACTTACTTTTTTATTCTGTGTGGATAACAGTCATGTATGTTGGTTGCATAGATCTATAAATCAATCTTTTGTAGATGCTTCAAGCTATCATTTTCTGCCAAATCCTATCCAAAATTCAATCTACTACCCTTCTCGATTTTAACTTCAACTTTATTTGAATTTTCCATTTTCCCTATACTAAATTGCAATGCCGTGACGTAAAATCATGTCTTTTGAAATTCGAAAAAAAGTAGCAAAATCTCCCGAATTTCCGAACGCTCTGTATATGTACCGAATGTACAAGGATCACACAACGTATTCCGTCCAATTTCAAATCTCATATCGCTAAAATAACTTTAGAATCTCGTGGTAAAAATGGGTCAATAAATCAAAAAATGACAGTTTGCAAAATAATTGTTGTTGCCCAGAGGCTACTATGATAAAAAATAGTATTACCAACATAAAGTTTAGACATAAAAATATACAAAATTTGAAGGATTTATTTTCTTTTTAAAATGTATTTTTCTTGATTATAAAAGGTGAAATAGAAAAAAAATGTATAAAGCACATGTTTCATAAGGCGTTTTAGCGCACGTGTCAATAAAAAAACTCGCCACTTTGTGGCTCGTTTTTTAAAATAGGCGCGTGCGCTAAAACCGCTTCTTATGAAACGTGTACTTTAATATACTATTTTGACTTTATTTAGTTAGTATAAAAATTATGAATCGCTTAGTGTCAAAATTTAAGTAGCATTTTCGCAACAACGAGATGCGCTAAATTATCATTGTAAGTCGAATTATCTTAAAAACTATAACTTTTTCGTATATTAAACCATTATTAAAAATGTATAAAATAACACGTAGAATTGATAAATGTATTCAAATATAAGGTGTCCCATTTAAAAAAATGTTATTATTATATGACACCCTACTTTTTGGGCGCATCCTGTATAATTTAAAATATTTTTACAATTTGCCAGATATCCAACCCCACCTTCATACAAAACCTTATTATCGACAAATCTTATCTTCAATGCCTAAAATTACTCCGAGCAATGGTTGACTCACCCGGTACATACCATACACAAAACCTATCGACACATCTTATTTTCAATGTATATTTAAAGAATTAGGCACTGTTCGAGAAAAATGGATGATACATTCGATATAATATTATAATGTTCTGGTGAAGGTTTTTGAAAGTTAATACTTAAAACTAGTTAACATGACCTTTCTAACAATGCTATAATAAGTTGTTACTTACCTTTTTACTGTCCATTTGCCTTTGCTAAGATGGTACATGTTTTTCTTTTGCAGTTTCACCTGAAGTTCAATGCAAGTCGAATCAGATGCGGGTAGAAATTCCTTTGGGACCAAATACAAAAAGAATTTACCTTCAAGGATTGAGAGACTATCCAGATCCCGCTTGCAGACCCCATACGGATCCTACGGGAAAAATAGCGGTCCTAGAATTAGATTTAGATAATGTTTATAGATGTGCGGTGACGAGAGTTGTTAATAAACAAACGGTAAGTAGCAGTTTAAGAATTTATAAGGGTATTAGAAATGAACACCAGTGTTTTTGCCCTCCACTATTATAAATTTTCTGGAAATTGGTACAACCATTGAATATCAAACTATAAAATGGCCATATAAGCAGATTTCCTAAATCTGCTACGTTAAATTCATAGATGGCACAATGAGTCACCAACAATAAAGCGCGTTGATGCAGCCACTAACAACAAGCCTTTTCACTGCTAAATTAAAACATTGTTGCCGCCTGTCTGTTTGACTTGCTGCATCATCCTCTCCCCACTCCCATAATCATACCGTCACGCGCATCGCGGTGCCTGGATTGCCTTGCACTGGCATAATATATGGTCGGCTTAGTGCAAACATTCATTAAGTCAAAATTGACAGTTTTGAGTTAAACCCAGTTTTAAGAAATGGCGGAGTATAAAGTGATTTATTAAAAAAATGTGCAATAATGTTATACCTTCGAAGTTGTCATGTGCATATGTACAAACTTTTTTCAATATATTTTTACAAAATAGTATTTATTATAATATGCACAATTCATTAAGTGACTTAGTGAGTTTTCGACCCAACTACAAATAGCTATACTTGCTGTCGCTTTTTATCTACTTTTATTTGTATAACATTTAACACCTAATGCAATGGCAAAATCATTATGAAAATCGGTTCAATTACCCTGGAGTAATCAGCGTACATATTATTATCAAAAACATACTGCATAGCTGGAATTGACAACCTCCTATTTTATTGTGTGTTAATAGTGCTTAAATCCTTAAAAATTCCAATAAAATACGATATGCGGCAGCACCACGACATCACATCCGTGAATTTGAGACATCTGTTGCCGAGGCGCTGCATTTATAACTATAGATTTGCGATCAACTCCACAATGGCGGCCTCGAAGATCCGCTATTCTTATAGTTAAATATTCAATGGTACAACTAATTAACTTCATATACAGGGTGACCGAAATTGGTGCTGACAGTATTGCGATCTCGGAAACTATCAGGGATTAAAAACGGTTAAATATGGGAAAAGTATTAGGCAATTATGTTTACAGTTTATTTGTGCTTGCGGATCATTTCTGGTTCTTTTGCTTTTCGAGATATTTTGAATGCACTAAAATTTTGCATTTCCTTAGATCGGTTGTAACTGTGTTATTATCCAATATTTTTTAAATTAGTAAAGATATTTTCATGGCAACTTGTTATTAATTATAACATTTTCACCCTTATTAAGAATAGTATAAACTGATATTGTTATAAAGTTGACTTTATTCTTAAGTAAATGGATCATGCCATATCGATGGCTTAGATTGCGAACCGTCCAACTCCACTTTTTATGAAAATTTCGATTTTTGTGCAAATAGTTAGCTTAATGTTAGATCTACTTATGGATACCCAAACCAGATTACTCCAAATAATTACGATTTTCTTTAAAAACCACCGCACGTAAAGCGTCTAACTCCATGACCTACAATTATTATGACTACGGCTGCATACGGCAAAACATCTAACTCCAGCATTTCGCGCCATTTTACACGTGAAATAAAAATGGAGTTAGCTGTTTTTCAGTTATATATTATGCATTTTGTAGAGGTCAGAATCGTTTTTTGCTCTCCTGTAAAATTTCTATTTTGTGAGTTAGCCAGTTTATACTTTAAGCCATCGTATTGAGACGATAGGTTATGCACGTGAAATAAAAATGGAGTTGGCTGTTTTTCAGTTATATAGTCTACATTTTGTAGAAGTCAGAATCGTTTTTTTGCCCTCCTGTAAAATTTCTATTTTTGGAGTTAGCCAGTTTGCAATCTAGCCATTAGGTTAAGTGAGGAAGCCTAGCTTCAACTTCGCCTTTTGTAATTTTATCTTTAATTACAATAAAGACATTTATTATTATTATTATTATTATTATTATTATTATATGTCGGTGTTGCCAAATATGTTCGAGATCTCCTAAAAATGTTATTTTTGGTAATTTTGAAGTTATAAATTCTTAATTTATCTTAGTGTTTATACCTAGTATTATATTATAGGAAAAATTAAGCACTTTTCGATAAATAAAATTCCTATATGGCGGTCTAAAGAAAACAGAAAATTGATGACGGTTCCAGGCAACCAAAACGTTGTAACTAAAATATTACCAAGTAGACATATTCTATGTAAAAAGTTGCCATGAAAATGTGTTCATAGATTTAAAAAATATTGGGAACTAACATAGTTACAACCGATATACATACATACATACCGATTACAAAATATCTCAAAAACCAAAAGAACCAGAATCGATCCGCAAGCACCAATGAACTGTGAACATAATTGCCTAAAGCTCGTCCCATTTAAACGGCTTTCTATGTCTTATAGTTCCCGAGATCGCAAGTACCAATTTCGGGCACACTGTATACGCCCCTGTATATTATAAATAAGTTCTAAGATTTCCATTACATTACCAAAAATAACAAATATTAACTAAATTTTCGTAGCCAAAACGTTTCTCTTTTAACAACGAATTTAGGTAAATTTCTACATGATTTGGGACAATCGGTATAAGGTTAAATGTATTTTATTTAAAATGATTTGCTATAAAGTTATTTATAGCTATTGCTTAGAATTTTTTTTATATAAATAAGTACCTAGGGGAGACTGGTACACAATGAAACACATTTTTGAAAATGTTTTTTTTTTTAATCCTACTAAGGCGAGACAAATTATAAGAACATTTTTCCCTGACCTGTTTATTAACCCACAGATAGTACCTATAATTTAGTTTTCAAAAATTTAAACACTGGAATGAGGTAATCCATGCATAAAATAATAGTCGCTGAATTTGTTGCATTGTGTAGGTACCATGGGTGGTACACGTTGACACACGCCATACGCCATCCTGCTATATGTTCTAATATACTCGCTCAACAACTCTTCTTGTTCTCTTGTAAAAACTAATCGCACCGCTTAGTTAGGTTCCATTCTTGCAGTGGTATCAGCTTTTGCTTTTAAAACATACCTCCTTAAAGTTGCAAATTTAACATTATGCATTTCTGCAGCAATGCGATATGCTGTTCCATTATTTTTTACCTCCGCAACAGCTGCAGCCATTTGTTGCACGGTAAATTTTGCTCTGGTCCGCTCTTTTTTACGCCGTACCATTGTAGTTATAAGTATCAATGTGTACTACAAGTGAATGTTTTATTGTGTACTACCAGACATGTAGAGTCATTCGGGGTAAGCGTACGCACTGGGTAAGTGTGCGGATTGTTGATTTTGGAGGGGAGACGAATGTATCGCGCGATTTGCTGCTGACGTTTTAGTATTGCCTCAGTGGTCATTCGATGTAGACCCCTCGCTACGCACTTATAACTCATACAAGAGAAATATTTTAAAAAGACGAAAAAGTGCTAGTTTACTAATTATTATCTGCGTTGTGGAAAAGCGTGTTATAACCGAACCGCAAATAATTTTATCGTAAGTATTTTGTTCACTTGTATGTCTTATAATATGTAGATTATTTTCCACCATTAAACCAGTGGTCATAATATGTGATGTCATTAGAAATATTAAACACATTTAAGATAACGGTTCTGGGGTCAAGTGTACGCGGGTAAGTGTGCGAGTGCGTACACAATCAATCAATTAATCAATATACTTTATTGTTCAAAGAAAATTACATTCTTATTGACAAAGTGTGTCCTTACATTAACAATAAATAAAAATAAATATAAACGTGAACAAATAAATTACAAAATACATACACTTAAACATATAACCCGCATTTACTATTATGGTAAATATTATTTTTTGTTTTATTTTGTAGAATGTTAAAATGCCTCGCAATTACACAAGAAAGAAGCCTGAGACAAAACCAGATACTCAGGAACAAATAGCCGCTACTAAAAGACTATTAGAACATTGCGTTTACTTGCCCCAATATTTCCGTACAGTTACCCGCATTAGGGGTTAACTGTGCGCATTTTTCACAAACGAATATCAGTTAAGCACACATAATTAGGTGAAGTTAGTATTTAAAAACTTGAAATATAACAATTAGGCTTCCCAAAATCAATAGGGAACTGGACAAAAATTTTAAATGGGGAAAAAATGTTATAAATCATATGTACATATTGTCATAAAACATATGGCAGCAAAAAAAAAACAACATATTTCGTCCCAAAAGACCGCTAGAAAGATTTAAAAATGCCCCAAAATTCAAATTGTTTCAAGCGGGTAAAAACGCGCTGCTAGTAGTCGTGACGTCAAGGGGTATCATTTGTCAGATTTGTGTGTGACATCCACGAAATAGGTTATAGGTTTTCAATAAATTTGATGGGTTGTCAGATTTGACATCCACGTGTCAAGCGACACGACCTTAAACCAACAATACAATAATACAGTGATTACTTTTTCTCTTGAAAATGTTTAAACTGTATTCTTGAAACTTAAAATTACTATTCATTTCCATACGATGTGAGAATATGATGTGAATTGTCCCTTCTCTCGAGAGAGCATTCACTTCTCTTAAGTTGGAGAATAGGGGTCCAGGAGTGTCAGGATGACGGATGACCAAAAGTCATACCCCCTGACGTCATCGGGCTTCGCGCGCTTTAGAGATCGTTTGAAATGCTTTCGACACGCGCGAAACTTTAAAGAATTTTTACCAAGTTGTTTTTGATTTTTAAGGAGTAATAATTGGGGAATATTTTTTTCAGGCCTAACTAAATCATATTATTGAAAAAAAAAATTGGAAAGTTCCCTATTGTGTTATTTACATTTGCCCAGTTTTAAAATTTTTACAATTTGATAAGTATAAAAGTGCGAACACTTAACCCGAATGACTCTAGTTACAACAAGTAAGAAAATGATTAGTTGCCGTTAATTTATTTAAACAGAATTTGGAGGTTAGAAGGACAATAAAATTACAAAATAAAAAAAATGTTTGATAGCCTGAAGTTAAAATGTGTAAATACTATACCTTAAGTTTTCACGATTAAAAATAAAAAATTAGAGCACAAAATTTCAGAAATCCGTCTAGTTCGGTCTATGAGCAGATCTAACAAACGACTAACCGTTGACAAGAGTATCACCCTGCAACGCATTCGAGATTTCACATTCGGCGTTCGGGCGGCAAATTTAAATAAGTTAGGGACGATGTTTCATTGTGTACTATATGTCATTGTGTACCAGTCTCCCCTATATGCTTAGTTTACTTAAGTGTCGACATTGTAATTTTTGCGTTAAAAAGCCGTTTGTCAAAAAAATTAGAATAATTCGCGTCCTAGTACTCGATAAAAAAAAACTGCGAAAATCGTCTCGAGGGATCGATTAAAGCAGAAGAACAACGTTTCTACGAAAATGTATTAACCTCTCATAGCTTAAATATCTTATGTATCAATATGTGGATCCAATTCACCATCCAATCCAATATTTTTACAAAAATGTTTTTTCATAACTTACATTATGAACACACATTTACCGGCTTAAAGACCTTTCTATTAGCCGGGCATAGACATACTTTTTCCTTCAGTTTTATGTGTGGCGAGCCAAAGCCTTAAGTGTGTATTTATGAATAACCGTGCGCCAATCCACCATCCACATGTAATCGACAAGATTTTTAACGCATTTAAAACTCTAAATATAAACAAACGTTTAGAGTTTGGCTGTGGATTTTTCAATCGCCCAATCAACGTTCGCAATAAAGCGCGGGAAACTTAAAAATAAATGTGTTAGAATGCATTAAAAAAATTCTCATTTCCACCAACGAGTTTAAATGGGAGCGAGAAAATAGGATGATAGGCTTCTTTGAGCGTGTCATGCGGAAAATAATATTATGGGATGAAGACGAATCGAAAACCCTTTATTAATATCAGGACTACCTACTTATTTTTTTTTTATTTATTTATTTTACGTCGGCCTTTTTCCGCAACGAGGCCAATCACCGACGCCAGGGAATTTGTCACACACTATCTGGTAATTTTGCCGAATCCCTCTTTGTCGAGGGTAGGGTTCTTTAACGTGCCAACATCCATGACACGGGACCCACAGTTTAACGTCTCTTCCGAAAGACGGCGCACCTCTTAAACCAAATTCCAAATTTAACATCGACGTTGCCGGCACCGGGAATGGAATCCGGGCCTTTGATCTGTGAGGCCGCTGCGCTGACCACTATACCACAACGCCGATTACCTACTTATTATATCTAAAACAATGGTGCTAACATTCTTTATTATTTGTTTACTCGCTGGTAACTTGCACACAGTTAATATAATTAACTAAATACTCCCCCGTTTTATAATACCTATACCTAGGTACATATTTTACATTTGGAATTTAATTTTGTGCAAAAATAAATTTAATATTAATTACACCGAATAAAAGGAAACACTCCAGTAATATTAGCTTACTGCCTTGTTCTAAACTTGACAAATTTACTTAAAGTCCTTAGTATTGAGAAATGGGCTTTTTTTACTTGAGCGGCATTTACGGGATTTGAGGAAACATCTTTACAAATAGGCATATTTATTATTTATTTTATTTAAATAAATTGTTTAAAAGACAATGAAAATGAAAATGCGAAATGGAATGATTAATTTAACATTGGAGGAATCGTGAAAATATAAATAACTCTGTAAGCAAAAAAGGTACTTGACATGTAAATGGTATAACAAATTAGAAATGTGAAAGGTATGGCTGCTAAAGGGATAGTAAAAACAAAAAAAAATATGGTTTGTGTAACTACATTGAGGAAAATGATCTAGTACAACAGGTTTGCTAAGACATAGTTTGTAGTATATTGATAGCTTATTTTTTTATAAACACATACTAAATAAATTGCCAGTGTATCAAACCCGCTTTAGTGTTATATAAATTCCAGATTTGCTAGAATAGTGTTTTTATTGGTAGTAATAGGTTCTATTAGCAGCACAATCTTGTTGAATAATGAACTACTTTTAATACAGCACTTTTGTTAAGAAATAAATTGTATCTTTTTAATGCGATGCATTTTGTTCCCAGTAAAGCGCTCACTCTAAAATTAAGAAAACAGAATAGCGTCCCTTACAACGAATTGTATCCGTTAGAACCTATAATCCACAAGACGTTTGTGGGGTTTGGTCGGGTTCGTATCGATCGGCAATCACCGCGCGCCTTAGTATTAGTTTTAACCTCAGACCAAGCACTATAGACAAAGCTATTTACATTTGGCCATTAAAACAGTTTTATGTTCACAGTATAAGAATTTACGCACTGTAGTAGCAATACGGCTGTGATCGCCGTTCGACGTTCGACACTCCTTGTCGAAGCGCTTTACAAGACGTATCCCCTCCATTTCGTCCGGTTCTCCGCGCGCCCCGATTGATCGCCCCTTATAGTGGTGGGGGACTTACTTGTATCGCTGTTGCATCGCAATGTGACTTGAAATTTGTCAACACAACAACCCCTCTTTCATGAATGGCAATGAGTGGCATGCTTTGTCTATAGTGCTTGGTCTGAGGTTTTAACGTATTTGTTGCGCAGGTCACATCGTTGTTCGGAGTCTTCTAGCAGCCCTGTCCGAATTTCAAATTTATTGATCATACCAATACCTGTTTCAATTATTTATTTTTACTTTGCATTTAAGTTTTTTTAAAATATGCATGTCAGATAAAGCTATAGAAGATACTTTTTTCGCACAGCCCCTTATTAATATTAGACTTTATAATCTATGGACAAATATAACTATCTCAGTAAACCATGTTGCATCATAGTCATATGTATGCAATGTTAAACAACAAAAACAATATCATACCAAAAACTATTTAAATTTTATTTATATTAAAATATGCTTTATTACCCGTAGCAAGCTAATATAATTATGATTAAAGGCAAGTTTCATTACAACTGCCAGTCGGAACTAATACAGTATATAAAACCAGATTACACATAGCAATGATGGCTATAAACTATTCTATTGTAGCATTAACTTCTATTTCCTAGTGGCTAAATTACCATGATATTATCACTACATAACAGTTAAGCGATTTTTGTTGTCTTACAGTATGAAAGCGCGTTGCTATCACATAATATAGTATTAACAGTTATAATAATAATAATAATAATAATAATAATAATAATAATAATAATAATAATAATAATAATAATAATAATAATAATAATAATAATAATAATAATAATAATAATAATAATAATAATAATAATAATAATAATAATAATAATAATAATAATAATAATAATAATAATAATAATAATAATAATAATAATAATAATAATAATAATAATAATAATAATAATAATAATAATAATAATAATAATAATAATAATAATAATAATAATAATAATAATAATAATAATAATAATAATAATAATAATAATAATAATAATAATAATAATAATAATAATAATAATAATAATAATAATAATAATAATAATAATAATAATAATAATAATAATAATAATAATAATAATAATAATAATAATAATAATAATAATAATAATAATAATAATAATAATAATAATAATAATAATAATAATAATAATAATAATAATAATAATAATAATAATAATAATAATAATAATAATAATAATAATAATAATAATAATAATAATAATAATAATAATAATAATAATAATAATAATAATAATAATAATAATAATAATAATAATAATAATAATAATAATAATAATAATAATAATAATAATAATAATAATAATAATAATAATAATAATAATAATAATAATAATAATAATAATAATAATAATAATAATAATAATAATAATAATAATAATAATAATAATAATAATAATAATAATAATAATAATAATAATAATAATAATAATAATAATAATAATAATAATAATAATAATAATAATAATAATAATAATAATAATAATAATAATAATAATAATAAACGTCTTTTATTACAATATATTATATAAAGACTATGTGAATTCTTATAAGAAATTGAACCCTTTTTTATAGTGTACCATATTTTTTTAACTTTCGCAGAGAAAAGGTTTAATTATACAGGGTGATTCACGTTGAGTAGCCTATTAGAAGATCTCGGAAACGAGTAAAGTTATATTTCTAAAAATTTGGTGGCGGGCATGATTGACTTTGAACTTTTAAAATATTATATTTCGACGTTTGTATCACTTCCGGTTATACCGGAATTTATGGCCAACTTTGGTATTTCAAATAGAATACCCTGTATATTTTAGCATTTTTGGATACCTTATTGAAAAATAAGTAACTTTTATTAACAAAGATCTATACCTATCTCTACCCGTTTTTGAAATATGAATTATAAAATTAATTTTTTATGTAAAATCCTTACCGAGAAGAAAGTTCAGTAATTTTGAAATTAATAAAGCTAAACATTTAAAATTTTTTAGGCTTTTAACTAAAACATAGATCTTTAGACTACATTACTTAAGTTTCATGTTTTGCATACAGGGGGTTTTTAAAAGTGTGCCAATGTGGCCATTTAGATAAATGTGCATAAGTCAATTTTTGCAAATAGAACACCATATTTTTTATTTTAGTAACGTGTAGAGAATCAAATTTCCCATCTAAAAGTTTAATATGTCAGTATCAATATTTTTAGTCGTTTTGGAATTATGAACAATTTAAAAAAAAATATCTTAAAATATGTGTTTGTGTTAAGTTCATAAGACATTATTTTTGCAAAGAAGGCTTTGACTCCGATTTTTGTTTGACTTTGAGCTTTGTTACCAATTAGTAAAGTAGGCTTTGACTGAAATTGTTTTAAAGTTGACACTCACCTTAATTATTTACAAAAATAATGTCTTATGAACTTAACACAAACACATAGGTATTATTATTTTAAGATATTTTTTTTTAATTGCTCATAATTCCAAAACGACTAAAAATATTGATACTGGCATATTAAACATTTAGATGAGAAATTTGATTCTCTACACATTACTAAAATAAAAAATATGGTGTTCCATTTGCAAAAATTGACTTATGCACATTTATCTAAATGGCCACATTGGCACACTTGTAAAAAACCCCTGTATGCAAAACATGAAACTTAAGTAATGTAGTCGAAAGATCTATGTTTTAGTTAAAAGCCTACAAAATTTTAAATGTTTAACTTTATTCATTTCAAAATTACTGAACTTTCTTCTCGGTAAGGTTTTTACATAAAAAATGCATTTTATAATTCACATCTCAAAAACGGTTAGAGATAGGTATAAATCATTGTTAATAAAAGTTACTTAGGTTTCAATAAGGTATCGAAAAATGCTAAAATATACTGGGTATTCCATTTAAAATACCAAAGTTGGCCATAACTTCCGGTATAACCGGAAGTGATACAAACGTCAAAATATAATATTTTGAAAGTTCAAAGCCAATCATGCCGGCTACCAAATCTTTAGAAATATAACTTTACTCGTTTCCGAGAACTTCTAATAGGCCATTTAACGTGAATCACCCTGTATATATTTAGTTTCATCCAACTGAATAGTTTAACTGGTATCTGGCTTTTAAGTATTGAATTCAAATACCTAATTATAATATAATTTAATGAAAATTTCAAACAAAGCATTGCTAAAATCACTTTTGAAGATCGAATTGAGAAGATTTAAATTTAAATAGCCAGGATAAAATATGCGTTTAGTAGAAGCAACCTTTTTTGTCATAACTATAATTTAATTAAAATAAGCCTAAATTATTTTATTCCGGAATAATTTATAATTGTAGTACAGTGTCGGATCTTCCATATGGAAGTTTGGTTAACGACCTCCCAAACATATAGGAAAATATATCAGGAAATAGTTATTATGTGTTTTGTATTGTTCCGTAGAACGTCGGGTGGCCCACTCCTTGAGTGCAGACCCCATCTGATGATTTGAAATTGCAATTGCTGGTTCCAGCACTTAGAAAGCAGTATCCGACTCTAAAGAGCTTATCCGCTCTTTCGTTTTCCTGCACCCCTTTGTGTCCTAGGAGCCTGACTAGCGAGTTCTGACGTGACCCTGGCAGTGTTGCCAGATTTATACAAACAAATGGTACAAACCAATAATTTTCATGGTATTTTTCAAGAAATAATGGTATTTTTTATTTTTTTAAAAGAAAATTACATAATAAAAATATCAAACAGAAAATAAACATAAAAAACATAATAAAAACCTACAAATAAGAGTTAATTGAAAATTGTGTTCATAAAACAATCTTCGACTTTATTGTCAGAATCAACAGATGAAGTATCTGTCTTTGGATACTTGGAATTTCTAATAATTGATTTATGAAGGAGGGACGAGATACATTTTATACAATTAATAAACTTCCAAATAATGGTATTTTTGTCACTTTTAAAGGTACGGGTACATAATGAGGAAATAATGGTATAAATACTATTAAAATGGTACGTCTGGCAACACTGGATCCTGGGTTTGAATCCTAGCCTTGAGGGCCGCTTGGCACAAGCGTCTAGAGTCTGGCTGTGGACTTTTTAACCGCCCAATCAACGATCGCAATAAAGCGCGGGAAACTTAAAAATAAATGTGTTAGAATGCGCACGTAAATCATTGTATTATTGCCTATTAAATTGAGGCGAAAAAATTGATGAAATAATAGTATATTATTTAACGAGCGTATAATGTAGGCCATAATAAAACGAGGATGAAGTTTACGGCACGAGCCAAAGGCGAGTGTTGTAAATCATCCGAGTGTATTATGGTTTATTAGACGCGAGTCAAATACTATACTTTATCTAAAACCATCCATTTATACAGTGCCTGAAAAAAAGTTGAGTTCATATGGGAAATATAATAATTACACTTGTTGTTTTATGATAATTACACTTGTTGTATTATGGATAGCATAATGCTCTTATTATCAGAAGTATTATGCACCTATTATTAAATGGTTGTAGATAAAATAATAAACTAAACGATTTACCTTAATTTTCGCAGACGAAAAATAGTGAATATGGAAATATATCCTAATGCGGAGGTTGTTTTGAAGAGGATAGTTCAGATTGGAAAAAATTGTATATTTTTGAGAACGGTTTAGACTACCCAAGTAGCATTTTTAGACACATTACGGTAAATGTGTCTAAACTGTTGTTTCTGTTTCCGACACAAATTGGAAATTGTTGGCAACATGTATGGAAATATTTTCGAAACGTATACATTTTAAATGGCGCATTAGCACGTGTTTCCAAGTGGTTGGTACGGGCTGTGACTTTCCGCTGTTTCGACGCAAAATCGAAACTTTTATCGAAAATGTTTCGAAAAATTTTCAGAAATGTTTGGAACATGTTTCCATAAATGTGTCGAGTGAGAGTTCATTTTACACAGAGAGGGCGCTGACTGTTGGAATTGTAAATTGTCAAAATGGAAACATTATTGAAACAAATAATTAGATATATAATATCTATCTCTCTGCAGGTTGTAAAATAAAAGAAAGTAAACAATATGATGACAGCATAATTTCGCCATAATGAATTTGTCACCAGAGTATTTTCTATAAGTGATACAGTTTTTTCGTATGGTTTATTGCAGAGGAGATCCAAAAATCGTTGACGAAATAAATTTTATCGTTCAATTTAGTAATTTAGCTTTATATTCTTAAGACGCTCCCGGTATATTGACATTTACACACAAAATAAATACTTTGTCAAAAAATAAAATCTTAAATATTTTTAAAATTTTACTTAATTCTTCTTTCAATTGATTAAGCTAGCAAAATGGAACTAATGTAACCACTTTTTTACATTTCAAATGACGCAGGAAGTTAATTAAAGTCCATTTTAACAATATAAAAATGAATTTGTCAAAATGGCCGCCAGAAAGCGAGAATTATTCTGGTCTAAAATGGAGTCGACACACAATTTCTAGTATTTGGTTTCTATAATGTTTCGATAATCATGTAGCTATAATTCATAGAAAATGTGTCGAAACATGAAGAATGTTTCGATATTGTACCGAAACCATGCGAAACAAACGTCGCTAAAGTAAAAAATGCACAGTCCCGTCAAGAGGAAGGTTAAGCTTAGAAGCATAAAACTTCTGTATACCGTCACGGTATACACTACCACTTTACACTTTCTGTGACATATAACCTACAAAATTGGTTTGTACTTTGTTGAACGTTTAATAAAACTTTTGTGAAGCCTCGAAGAATGTTTAAACTGTTTTTTTCTTCCCATATTAACAAAACAAAAATGTACAATTTATAGGTTATAATCGTTATAATCGAGGTTATAATAATAATTGTCCGGGTGCGGTAGTGTAAAGGTTTCTGGCAGTTTCGAAAATTATTTTCTGCGCAAGTTTCGTAATTAAATGGATATCACTGTTTGGTAAATATTTCAAAGCAGAAGAATACCAATTTGTTTTGAATCACTTAATTCGAAAATGTGTCGCTACAATTTGGGAGCACATGTGTCTAAACACAATTTTATAATATTATATAAAAATGTTTCGAAACATTTTCTTTTGTGCGTTTCCTAAATGTATCGACACTGTAGTTTGGAAAGTATTTTGAAACTAACAGTTCTTAATCGTTTCTAGTAACTAAATTCGAAAATGTGTCGCAAAAGTTTTGAAACACATGTGTCTCCACACAATCTAAATAGTTTTAATCGAAAATGTTTCGAAACGTTTCTCAGCAAAGAATTTGTGTCCAATTTGTGTCTATAATTGCTACTTGGGTAGTGATGTTGCAAATGCAACCTTCCCGAGTGTGACTATTATGTTTGACTAAACCTACTACCGTGCTAGCAAAAATTATTTTCATCAAAGAGAGCTTGGATTAAAAAACGTGGGGCTTGGTTTAGATCACAATGATATGGGGACGATATATCTAACCAAATCTAGGTTAACATTTTGTCAAATTTATATTATGACATGATATGCCAAACTAATGAGTAATAAAATAAGTAGACAAATACAAATTTATTTTTGTTGTTTACAAAATTAACAAAGTAAGAATATACAGAAAGAAAAAGGAAAATAATTACATAAATAGGAAAAAAATAGGACCAACAGTTCTTCTTCGGGAAACAGCTAACCAGACACCAATTTTTTGAGGGTGCAATGTGGACTCTACAAAAAAATGGGGATTTTCACTACTCCACATGCGTGTATTCTGAGAATTCACATAACCGGAGAGGTGGAACCAGGCTTCATCCGAAAAAAAGTCAGGTCTAATAAATCATTTCTTTCCGATAAATTTTGGGTAAACCATTGAGAGTAATTCCTGCGTCTTTCAAAATCTGCGGCTTGTATTTCTTGGAATACTTGCACTATATAAGGAAATAAATTTAGATGCTTCTTAAGAATAGTCCTGCATGTTCCATAAGATCTTCCCACTTCTTGGGACAGGCGTCTTCCCACTTCTTGGGACAGGCGTCTTATACAATTTGTTGGCGTATTTTGCATTATTTCACGAACGTTTGCAACAAGTTCTTCTGTACTTACAGATGGTCTTCCTGCTCCTTTTTTGTGTTGAATAGAACCTGTTTCCCTAAACACAGCCACGGTTATTTTCAGGCAATGATAAAAATCCCCAATAATAAAAGCAACGTTAGGAAAATGTTCGTGAAAATCGTCCATATACAAACCCGGATTGTATTGCTACTTAACCCCGTTTCGAAAATACGCTTCAACCATGAATGTTTTGTGCTGTTCCGTAAAGCCCATTGTGTGAATTGTTCAAGAAATTGGAAAAATTAGCGATGAATCAAATTACTTGTAACGACTGTCAAAGATGACGGAATAACTGATTGATTGTTAATTCAGGTAGTTACTGACACCCAACAGGTATTAAGCTCTACGGCTAAGCATTACGTCCTTGGATGCAAGGCCCTCTTTGATGCCAAAATTTTTGCTCGCACGGTATTACCTGCCTGATGCCCGGTACGAATCACAATGTTGAATTAATTATAAAAGATGTGTTCAGTACAAAACACATTATCCAATTAATTAGTACTTTTATTGCCTTCGGTACGAATCACACAACACCGGTTTAAAACAATCATCCTCAAAGCCTACTTTACAAATTTGAAAAAATGTCGGCAACAATACGGAGCTTAAATTATAATCAAAGCCCGCTTGACAAAAAAGGAAACTTATAAATTTCACAGCAGTGAACTTTTTAAATGCCCATAACTTAAATACTACTTAAGATATAAGTAGGTATGTATAATAATAAAGTGAGCAATGAAATAAAGAATGCACTTCAACACATAATGGTAAATTATATTACAAGGAGTTCTGTTTAAAAAAATTGACTTAGGGGAGACTCGGGCCAAAGGAATCACTTTATTTAATACATTGATATTTACTTCATTTTTTGTTATTTTTCTACAAATTTTGTATAGAAGATTAGATCATTAGGCACCTATTTAATTTAGCTAATTAAAAATATTTTTTCTGTAAAAATTTAGACTGCAAAACCTAAAAAAAAGTTTCTTTGACCCCTATAATAGAGCATATTGAATTAGACGTTTGGGCAAAAGGAATCAAGTAGGGCAAAAATAGAAATTTTACAGGAGGGCAAAAAACGATTCTGACTTCTTCAAAATGCAGAATATATAACTAAAAAATAGCTACATCCATTTTTATTTTACGTGTATAATCTATCGTCTCAATAGTAAAATGGCGCGAAATGCTGGAGTTAGATGTTTTGCCGTATTCATAATTGTAGTTCATGTGTGTGGTTTTTAAAGAAAATCGTAATTATTTGGACTTATTTGGTTTAGGTATCCATAGATCTAACATTAAGCTAACTATTTGCACAAAAATCGAAATTTTCATAAAAAGTGGAGTTAGACGGTTTGCAATCTAAGCCATCGATATGACAGCTCATTGATTTTTTGAGATTAATCGGTCAATTACATCAACTCATCAACATATAAGTATATTTTTAATACTAGGACAAATAGAAAAACTTAAATTTAAAATAAAAATAAAAATTATCCCATACCTTACAAGAGATCCTAGAAAACGTCATTATTAAAAAGAGGAACAAAAACCAAAGTTTATATACTCGTAGGTAGAAACTATTTAATTTTTCTAGAAGAAAGAATTTGCCTTATAAAATTCATGTACCATTGATGCTCAGTTATTTCGTTTCTAAAGGATGTTTTATATTGGTTTTGTGAGCATACTGAAATGCTAATTCACACAAGGCTTTTTTTTCACATTCAGGCAAAAGGAGTCGACCCCTATTGATCGACTCCTCTTGCCCAAATAGTTGAGCTGACAACTATGCAAAGAAACAAATATATAATATGGATACAATATAAGTGTGGTTATGTCTTACCTTATTATAGAAATATTCGACATAATATATCGAAATATATTGTATTTTTGTTCCAGACGTCTTAGAAATCAGCTTGAACCTTTAGAAAACAATGTATATACACAATAATAATGTATATGTGCACTATAGTATAGATTTAATAAATGTCAATAATTATACACAGTAGTATAGTGTTTCTCAGGTTAATTTCATGACATAAAAAAGTATTAAACTCCTAACCATAGGCGTCGCCAACCAAATAATTAAAATGCGTGGGGTATTGTTTTAATTTTTAAGGTGATTATTATGATTGATAATACAATATAAATAAAACAATTTTAATATGTAACACGTTGTAAACGTACCTTATTGATTTAAAATGCAGTAACAATTGAATTGATGGAATCATCATAATTTTCAAAAGTAAAATCGTTTTCAGGTTTGATCACTATTGGTGCTATAGGCAATAAAACAGGGATATTCCATTTCTACAGTAACATGAGCATCGCAATTTTTCCATACATCGCTACTCATGTCGCTAATTACCTGCCGAATATTATCAAGGACAGCTGCGCTTAAAATTAAAATAATACGTTGACATTGAACATGTAAATCTTTGTTCCTCAATTCCGGACTTGTTGCGCTCTTGAAGGCCGACTCCACCGAGCATGTTGACACCAATATAATTCACCTTGATCTGCTGTTTAAAATGATCGCTAAAAAGCCATTACTGATAATAAAATGTACCAAGTAAAAACGTATCTGTCCAAACCACACAGTTATAAACCAAAATTAAACACGTAAATTACAGCAAATATGTTAATCAACCTACACCACTGTCCTTTTCCTTAAGAAACTATTAATAACTGACATGACAGTGATGATGGCTCAATTATATTTTAGCATGTAGATAAGAAATATCGTAATTCACTGAAAATATTCCGCCTTTCTTGTTTAGAACATATAAATATCCAATTGCGTTTGTCTTAGTATCATTCACAGATTGGGAGACAGTTTTCGAGACGTGCATAAATTATGCACGATTGCCAGTTCTACCAAATTTTCGGGTTTGTTAATATAATATATAAGTATACGAGAAACAATTGTTTGTTAATTAGTTGTTTTTTAACAATGAAAACCCTTTTTATTTTAATATCAATTCTTTTTTAAAATAATATTTTTTAAGGATTAAAAAACCTATAATAATATTAATGTTCTTCATTCTTTCACACTCAAAACTTCTTAGTTTAAAGTATATTTGTAAACTAGCTTTCAAAGAGAGTTACTGACTAACAATTGAATACTGATATAAAAAGAATATTTTTTGATAAAAATAACTTAAAGAATTTAAAAAAATAGATCTGACAACCTTGGTTGTGGGGTCGGTCACTTTGAAGCCTGTTAAACGCTTTTTTATGTCATCAAACTGAGTTTGGATAAATAATACCAAAAAGTCGGCGAGGTATTAACAAGGTTGCCACGTTTATAAATTTTTTACTGTTATAGATATTTATGTGGTTCCTTTTGCCTCTTATATTCCTCGTGCTCTAATTTCCCCTACGAGTATTTATTACATTTTATGTTATACCAGAAACATTAAATTTTTAGAATGCACCGTATAAAAAATGTTTAGTATTTTTATGAGATAAAAAGACCCATATCTTTTCTAATATTTAATTTTAAATCTCTAACTGCATTAGTCATAAAGTAAGGCCATATTAACTCTGATATGTTTTTTTTTTATAATAAAAAATTCCTTTAATGAAATTTATCTCAGAAATTGCTGAAGATGGGTAGGTATAGGATATTGGTAACAAAAGCTACTTAAATTTTTACATAAAATCAAAAAATGCCGAAATATACAGTGCGTTTTATTTAAAATAACAATGGTAAGTAAGGGTAACTTCAGGTACAACGTTCAAAATATCTCCATTAAAAAGATCGGCATCGATTATAGTGAGTACAAATATTTAAAAAAAAAATGGTGTCCCGAGATCTTTCAGTAAGCCACTTGCCGTGAATAAATGTATACTAGGGCAATTTTACAATATTTTTTCGGTGGGTTTGCAGGCGTCATTTTTCTTGACAAAAAGGTGATCAAGAAAATATTTCTTGACCCGATAGTAATATTTTTTTTGTTATCTACTACCTCAAATTAGTGAAAATTTTCACATTTTTCTAAGGTGTAGTAAGTTCCGTGCGAGCAAAAATTATTTGCATCAAAGAGGGCCTTGCATCTAAGGACGTAATGCTTAGCCGTAGAGCTTAATACCTGTTGGGTGTCAGTAACTACCTGAATTAACAATCAGTTATTTCGTCATCTTTGACAGTCGTTACAAGTAATTTGATTCATCGCTAATTTTTCCAATTTCTTGAACAATTCACACAATGGACTTTACGGGACAGCACAAAACATTCATGGTTGAAGCGTATTTTCGAAACGGGGTTAGAGTAAATGGTGAGTGGCAATACAATCCGGGTTTGTGCATGGACGATTTTCACGAACATTTTCCTAACGTTGCCTTTATTGCTGGGGATTTTTATCATTGCCTGAAAAGAACCGTGGCTGTGTTTAGGAAAACAGGAGGTCCTATACAATACAAAAAAGGGGCAGGAAGACCATCTGTAAGAACAGAATAACTTGTTGCAAACGCTCGTGAAATAATGCAAAATACGCCAACAAATTATATAAGACGCTTGTCCCAAGAAGTGGGAAGATCTTATGGAACATGCAGGACTATTCTTAAGAAGCAGCTAAATGTATTTCCTTATAAAGTGCAAGTATTCCAAGAAATACAAGCCGCAAATTTTGAAAGACGCAGGAATTACTCTCAATGGTTTACTCAAAATTTATTGGAAATAAATGATTTATTAGACCTGACATTTTTTTCGGATGAAGACTGGTTTCACCTCTCCGGTTATGTGAATTCTCAGAATACACGCAATTGGTGTCTGGTTAGCTGTTTCCCAAAGAAGAATTGTTTGTCCTATTTTTTTCCATGACACAGTTACAGCACAGCGGTATAGAAATATTTTGAATCCATTTGTGGAGCAGAACTACGTTTTTGATATTTTCAACACGACGGTGCAACCGCCCATACAGCCGCCAAAACTATATTAAGTAAGTAGTTTTACGCAATTTTTTCGACGACAGATTGATCAGATTTCGATCAGACATTGAATTTCCACCTAGATCACCTTGTTTAATGGTCATGGATTACTTCGTTTTTCCTTATTTAAAGAACACTATTTTTAAAACACCAGTTGCAAATTTAGAACAATAATTACAAGAAAGGATTATCCAAGAATGTGGTAACATTTCTCCAGAGATGCTGGTCAACAGTTTCGAAAATATGACTTGTGAATTTATGCTTGGAGCATGGCGGTGGCCAATTTCAGCAATTTATGTAATTATTTTTCTTTTTCTTTCTGTATATTCTTACTTTGTTAATTTTGTAAACAACAAAAATAAATTTGTATTTGTCTACTTATTTTATTACCAATTAGTTAGGCATACCATGTCATAATATGAATTTGACAAAATTTTAACCTATATTTGATTAGATATATCGTCCCCATATCATTGTGATCTAAACCAAGCCCTACGTTTTTTAATCCAAGCCCTCTTTGATGCAAATAATTTATGCTCGCACGATACTAACATAACTAATTTGCGCCTAAACAGAATTATTATGAGGTCATAATAACGCCGTTATTTTAAAGAAGAAAAGACAAAACATTTCAAATATATGGGAAAACGTAATGTGGATAAACATCTCGCTTTAAGTGTTGCCAGCCAACAGGTATTAAGCTCTACGGCTAAGCATTACGTCCCTAGATGCAATGCCCTCTTTGATGCAAATAATTTTTGCTCGCACGGTATAGAACTACAATACCACAATATAATTTTCTTTATTTTTGCTCAGATTATCACGAACATTTTTCTTTTTGTAGCAAATTTTCTGCTTCATATCCTGTGCAGTTAGGCGCCTGCCACACATGCCAAGAGCGGTGGAGTCATGCCGCTGGCGTTGGCGGGCCGCTTTTACTGAACCTATGCGATCAAAGCAGTCGCGGCATACAAGCCCGTCAGCGGCGACGGCATCGCCTCGACAATATTTTTCCCGCCAACAGCACGCGGGGTGACGCTCGGAACGCCGGAGGGAGCGGGCGGCCAAAGGGATAGTATTCAAAAGTATCAAATGGGACGCGGCACACTAGACATTGCAGAACGTTAAGCGTGTCTCATTTTTACGCAATTTTTGCTGTATTTATCTTCATATTTGCGGATGTCGGAATAGAATGTCTGAAATCTTTTTTCTTTTTCCCTTTTGGTAAGAAAAGGGTGAACGCAGAAGCGCCTTTTCTTCTGGTCTAGCAAACCAGCTGCTTCTGCCACACTAATAACTATCGCTTTTCTTCTTGTTTCGGTCCAAAATATTTGTTGCCGTTTCTTTGAGGTCATGTTCAAAGTTTCACGTCCGAAGGAATACTGAAAACTTACACTGAACACTTGGTTACTATCTTCGTTCATATGCTGACTTATTCTGTAACACCGGATGTATTTCAGGAAAATATTTTCGCATATAATACAAAAAAGTGTGATGACATAAAGTGTTCTTGTTTGTAGATGGGATACCCTGTATTGTTTTTTTAGGTTTGTATTAGTGTCCTTTAAAATTATTGTTTATAATTTTATTGAATTTGATTCAGTAGTTTAGAAGTAATAAATTTAAAACTACAAAAAAAAAGTTTTTGCAACCGGGGAAAAAAAAATCAAATAAATAATTTAGAGCATGTTTTTAATTACGGCATTATGTTACATTAAAGGCAAGGGGTCAAGAGATACAAGAAACCAAATAGATTTTGTATATTTTATACAGGGTGTTCCAAAATACGGCTTTAAAAATTACCGTAAAACGGGGTTACTTTGTCACCTTTTGAACATATTTTTACTTATAACTCGGATTTCCTTGGGAATTTGGGTGTGCAAAAATTATGACTATACCGACGTAATCATCCTCTACAACTATGAACTATGCAAAAAATATTATAATAAATCGTAGAAATAAAAAATATATATATTTAGGGTGACAAAGTAGCCCCGTGGTTGGGGCTACTTTGTCACCAAATTTTAAATACACGTAAAACACCTGAAACAACATTATAGCGCCAAACTAGCCCTGATATGGACGTAACATTTTTTGAGGTGGTATATATCAATTTTTTTAATGGCAAAGTGATGAAAAACGCGAAAAATAAACTACTGCTTTATACAAAAGTAGCAAAATTTTTATTTCTAGTAAAGAAAACTGTAAGTACATTTATTAACGAATAGAAAACAGGAACTTTAATACTCAAACCTTAATGCTAGAATAAACATAAACAACAAAATAAATTTCAACTTAACATAAACTTAACTAAACAAAAAAAAAGTGAAAACCGAGCTAAGACTAATCAGTATGGCACAAAACTTAAGGTTTAAAGTAAGTGGAAATCCCCATTCTGCAACGACTCCCATAGTCCTTGAAATTAACTGCTCTTCTTCCTTACTAAGGACTGTGGGATGTCCCACGGACTTCTTGTGCCTTCCAAGGCATCTATTGACTAAGGTCATGCGTGGAATACCATAGATTTGAGCGGCTAGTTTTTTGCTCATAACGTTTCGAACAGCCTCCACTGCTGCTTCCAAATTTTCTTTGCTATAGTTGCCATATGGTCGGCTGCTAGGGGTTTTTTCGTAGGTTCTCATGCTTCAATTAGGTAGCTGGATTTGTAACAAAAGAATCATCATTATTATTTGAGTCTCCGCCGCCCATTATGCGATCTATATAAAAAAACATGGCGCGCCGCTGAAGATGACAAAGTTACCCCGGGGTGACAAAGTAACCCCGTTTTACGGTACCTAATTTAAAAAACTGATTTTTCTCAATATCTGACTAGTATATTGCCAATGCAACCTAGCTTGTCAAAAATGAGGGCACTATGCACCGGAATACCCGTAAAATTTGTCAAGTTACAGTACGGTAACCTCTGTCCCGGAAAAGCGGTGTTAAGACAGTTTGGTGTTAACAATTTGAGACATATTAGAGAAAAACATATTTGGATCACTGCCAAAAGGGTATCTACTTCAACCACCAGTTAGGGGAAATTGGTATAGTATAGCATACTTTTACAAAACTGAAAATATATATTTTAAATATAAAGGTACAAAACTGCAAAGGAAACATAACCTTTGTTTTGGCTTTATCTTTGGGTAAAACAATATAAATACTGCGTATCAGGAACAAAAACCTTGAATATACGTTCTTCATGCACAGGTGTCAGGTGTGCCGTTTTATCCAACCAGTTTGGTAAAATGGCATACATATCTGCTTTTATAATGTATGTTGAAATAAAAATATTTTTAAGGTAAAATAGGGTTAATTATGGTTGGCAAAATTCACAAATAAACATTTTCGTTTTTGGAGAAAGTCCTGCACACACATCACAGTGGCTCCATTTTCTACAACTTTGACAGCAAATCCAAATCTCCTTAGGCTAAGACATGAAAAAAGTTCATTACAAGACATATAAGATGCTTTATCATTATCCTGATGAAATGGCTTCGTTTTCGGAATCAAATTTGGGGAACTGATCTGTAAGGTCTACTTTAGCTTTTCGTTTTCTTTGAGATCTTCTTTCTTCTCAACTTTTTTTCTTCTGCTTTTTGTTTCATCTCTATTAAATTTGAAGTTGAGTTTAAAACATTTGGTCCCTGACTCTTTCGTTTTATTGTATTCTGTAATTGTTGCAGTTTAGGCAATAACGCGCATTATCTAAAACACAAAATAATATTATTTTATAATCTTGGATAAAACAACACAGTACACTGAGAAAATAGCTCCAAGTAAACTGTGGTAGCTGGGGAAAGTTTACTTACACCGGCTAATATTTCATTTAATATAGAAATTTAGTTTATTTAAAGGAAGTAAAACAAATTAGCTACAATCACTAATTCTAACTAAACAATTTGTGTATTTTAAATAAATGGTTTATTGGTTAAAGGTACATCATTTAATAAATGGGTTACTTATTCCAAGTAAACAGTTCATTTAGATCAGATAACGAATTTCTAAGCACACCTGTTTATTTGTGTTTACTAGTTCTAGGTAAACTATTTCAGCATTTGCCATTTACTTAGGCCAAGTGAACCCTTCACTAGTCACTATATGTGGTGAACTTTTTAATTAAAGTAAGTGTATTTTCACCTAGATCTAATAAACTTTTTTCTCAGTGTACCATTTTAAACATATTACCCCTGTGCCATTTTATCCAAAACGGCTAAGTCAATTTTGTTTCTCGAAGAAATCGTCCAGTTTTCTCAAAGAGACCTGATTTTGAATGTAAATTGAATTGAAAAAGACACAAAGTCACGGTCTCACATAAACCTTTATTTTAGTACCCAAGTTAGGTTAAGGTGACATGTTTCGCCTTATCGGCATCATCAGACCTTATGAACAATTAAAAAGTCAATAAAACATTTAAATTAAAATATAAACAACCACATCACAGCCAACGAACAATATAGACAACGTGTCGATAAGGCGAAACATGTCACCTTAACCTAACTTGGGTACTAAAATAAAGGTTTATGTGAGACCGTGACTTTGTGTCTTTTTCAATTCAATTTACATTCAATTCTGTTTGTTATTAAATATTTATAAAATAACTTTTTAAATATACAAATAATATAAAAACATGCTTCAGTATCCTACTTACCTGTCAAGTTATAAATAATTGTTCAATAAGTTGTAGGTTATGAATTTCAGGCACGTTCTCTTAATCTCAAAACAATTTCAAGCATACACGAAAACAAACTAACACCTACCACCGCTAAACATCCACTGACATCTTCTTCGTTTTAATCTCCAGTTGTCGTATGCTTCCCACCAGTGTCGAAAATTGCATGGCGGGATTTAAGAAATGCGCGTAATTTATTATACCAGGTAGTGTGCCATTTTATCCTAGTATGCCGTATTATACCAATTTCCCCTACAATATAGAAAAAAAAGAAATGTTATCAAAGGCTCAGTGACAAATACATCTTACATATCCTTGCGGCCATAGCTTCTTACTAAACACAAAAGGTTGAAATCATGTATGTTGGCATAAAACATGAAATTTAGGACAAATTTACGCAAATTTTCAAGCATTTATCTAGTAATGGGATATCACGCAAGAAGTAGAAGTAATGGTTTGGCTTTCTGACACCATCCGACGCGTTGACGAGGGTCCCAAGAAGGTATAACGCGGCATGGCAGCTGTAAAACAGATTTATTACATGAAATATAAAACACAATATCTAATTTATAATGTGCAAAGGCCTACTGAATGTTAACAAAAAGCATATTGGTTAAGGGGCAAGGGTTAGTCTAATGAGGCAAGGCTAAAAGATATAACATAACATCGAAATATATTTTTATTGATATAGTTGATTGTCCGCGCCAAAAGATACTAATCAATCTTTTTGTTCTTCGCAGTCTCTAAATTTTTCAAAATGTGAAAATAGTATAATATTTCGTTAGCAGTCCGGAAATAAGGATTTGCCGTGCGCGCGTGACAAATTTGCAGTCATTCAAGAACGGAAAATTCCATTCCTAGCACACATGACGTTAAAATGATATCTGAAATACGTCATCAGTTTCGGCTTAAGGACGTCTCTGTAACTCCTAAACCACGTCTTTTTGACGTAAGTAAGTTACATCTAAATGACGTCAGCTTTTGACGCTGAAATAACGTCAGTTCTTGACGACGAAATGACGTTACCTTTTGACATCGAAATAACGAAAATTTTAGCGACGTATCATTCGTACACATAATTAACAAAACAGTTACAAAAAATTTATTTTTTGAAGAAAATTTAAAAAGATGTTTTCGAGATTTTTCAAAAAAATATATTTTTTTAAAAAATTTTCTAAATTAAAGTTTGTTATGTGGCACATCATACCGTGCGAGCAAAAATTATTTGCATTAAAGACGGCCTTGCATCTAAGGATGTAATGCTTAGCCGTATAGAGCTTAATACCTGTTGTGTGTCAGTAACTATCTGAATTAACAATCAATCAGTTACTCCGTCATCTTTGACAGTCGTTACAAGTAATTTGATTCATCGCTTATTTTTCCAATTCCTTGAACAATTCACACAATAAGCTTTACGGAACAGCACAAAACATTCATTGTTGAAGCGTATTTTCGTAACGGGTTTGTGCATGGACGATTTTCACGAACCTTTTCCTAACGTTGCTTTTATTGCTGGGAATTTTTATCATTGCCTGAAAAGAACCATGGCTGTGTTAAGGGAAACATATTCTATTCAACACAAAAAATGAGCAGAAAGACCATCTGTAAGAACACAAAAACTTGTTGCAAACGTTCGTGAAATAATGCAAAATACGCCAACAAATTGTATAAGACGCCTGTCCCAAGAAGTGGGAAGATCTTGTGGAACATGCAGGACTATTCTTAAGAAGCAGCTAAATTTATTTCCTTATAAAGTGCAAGTATTCCAAGAAATACAAGCCTCAAATTTTGAAAGACGCAGGAATTATTCTCAATGGTTTACCCAAAATTTATTGGAAAGAAATGATTTATTAGACCTGACATTTTCTTCGGATGAAGCCTGGTTCCACCACTCCGGTTATGTGAATTCTCAGAATACATGTAATTATTTTTCTTTTTCTTTCTGTATATTCTTACTTTGTTAATTTTGTAAAAAACAAAAATAAATTTGTATTTATTTTGTCTACTTATTTTATTACTCATTAGTTTGGCATATCATGTCATAATATGATTTTGACAATTTTAACCTAGATTTGGTTAGATATATCGTTCCCATATCATTGTGATCTAAACCAAGCCCTACGGTTTTTAATCCAAGCCCTCTTTGATGCAAATAATTTTTGCTCGCACGGTATAAAATCCCTTTCAAACAAGCTATTACTCAGATTTTTACTTAAAATAATTTTTGAGATATTGCTATTTTTGTATGTAAGTATTTTATGCAAAACCCTAATTAGTAAATTTTTGGATTTTCAAAAATGAATAAATCAAAAACTACTTGGAATCCAAAGAAATTAAAATTTTGGATTTCTCACTTTTTCAATGAGTAGAACAAATAAATGTGCCAAAAACTATCAAAATCGGAGATTGTCGGGGAAAAACGACTGTTAATTAATTTTTTTTAACTTTAAACTGTAGGACAGGTAACTGCTTTTTAAAGAAAACGAAATGTTGATAACAAAATTAAATGGCAAATGCGTTACCAGTGTTTACTTGCCATTTTACGATTTATCCAATAAATTTACCAAATTATTTATATTGTGACACCAGATATATTTTGTGTACAAACTACTACCCTATATCTGATTTTCCAAAAATGTTATAATTGGAGCTCGACAGACTTGTAAATCTGATACGTGTGAAAACGTAGCCGATGATTTTATATTTCAACTTGTTTTTCAACTTATCAAAAACAAAAAAATAATAAAAAAATTATTAGTTAAGGTTAGCAACTGGGCGCGATTGTTTGTTAGCTTGGAATAAAATAAATATAAACTTTGCAAACTTTACCATGACAATTTTTTACAGGGCAAAAAAATCTACTATCAAACCATTATCGTCGAAAACATGGAAACTGAAAACGAACCAAAAACAAGAGAAACTCTACACGTAAAATGTTCCATGATGTCTTTGCGAGATCATACAATTACAAGGAGAAATGTTTTTCCAGCTGGATTTGAGGAGCCAATGTAAGTTTTTTTGTTTATTTGAGTTTTTTATAACCAATTGCGGTTTATCGTTTATAACGCAAAAATTTCTTTTTATACAAGGTGTCCGGAAACGATGAGCAAAAAATTTAGGGGCTGATTCTAGACCGAAAATAAATGCTATCTCTTCCTATAACATTTTTTCGAAAATTTCTTATTAAGGGAGTTAAAAGTTAAATTTTATTTGCAGTTTTAAAATACCTAAATCACTAGAATAATAAATTAAACATTCAAATCAAAGGTTCAAAGTGCCGTCCTTCCTCTTCAATAAGTAAATTAATTCTTCTTAAAAAATTAAATTAAAAAATAATAAATTAAAATGATTTTGTATCATCACATGCGAGCATTGTTATTTTAGCGTTTTTCTCCAAAACGGTTAGATTTATTAAAACAAAAGTTAAAAGGTTGGGGAATAAAATTATTCAGTCTAAATGCGCATACAGTGTAGGACAAAAAAATTGGGACCATTTAACTTTAAGTATAGGCTCCTATGTGGCGCCCTCTACATAATGTGAAAAAACGATGGACAAATTTGTATTCCTTTGAACCCTCATTTTGGCTGTGGCATATGTTTATTAAAAATTATTCATAACTAAGTTTAAATGTCAAAATATTCATTTACTTTGATATCAAATTCTTGAGCCTAATTTTTAGTAAAACCAATCTTAGTGTTACTTTTTTATTGCACAAAAGCATTTACATGTAGGTATATTATATAAAATAAATCAAAGAGAATGAAGAGTTGTATATCAAAAATAAAGTGAAACAAGTTTCAAGCCAGGTCTCAGAAAGATTTTAAAGGAAAATTAGCTAACCAGACAACTTTCTAACAAAATCCGAATGTTTTTTTTGTTAGTCACAAAATCGTTTGGTTTGTCAATCAACGATGAGCCCACCGAATAACTTCGGTTGTAAAAAAATAATTCCGGTCACGATATTGTCCTAATATTCTAAAGCGAGCAGGAATTTGATGATCTTTTACTTTTAAATATTAGAATAATTGACTTTTTAATATAAAAATATTAATTAATGAACTAATTTGGTATAATCGGTGGCATAACCATAGCCGGACTCTAGATCAAAGTCCGGCTATCTATGGTATAACATACGAAAGCTATTAGGTCTATTTTATTCCTTATATTATTATTAAGTCCCATATACCTTTTTACATGTTTATCTAAAATTAAAACAATATATTTTTATTACAGTAAAAAATATAAAGTAATACTTTATATGCCTAAATTCTATATATAAGTGCAGTTATCAGAATATCTAAATAAATTTAATTTATAACTATGCACAGCCATATATGCAGCACTGAATATTAAATACAGCCACTTAAAATTGATAAAAGTACCAATCACATATTTATTTAAAGTATTAGCTAGGTAGGTAGGTATATTATTATACCTAATTAAATTTACTTAGCCACATAACTTCTCACTGACCCTCACGTCCAATCTAAAATTTCAAAAAACCATTGGTAAAAAGTAAAAATAGAAGCCATGCAATGCCCAAAAAGTATATTTAATTTTAAACATTGAAGATCCTCTATATGTGATATAATATTATGTTCAAAAAGCTCGAGTCCTTTATGGACTTGCCAAAAGTTCTCGATACAAACTACATTCCACGGTTATTGAATTACTTCTACCAGAGATAAAAGAAAACAATTTAACAAATTATTTAAAAATAAAAATTGATCCACCTGTAACTGATGGCAAATTGGAACCCTTTTATTTTTAGATCCTTAAAAATAGGTATAATGTAAAATATATTAATCGAATACTTAACCAGACATGTAATTACCCATTCTTTGGCATTCCCAGCACGATCTTGAAAATTATAAAATAATATATCGACAATCCTCCATAATGCATCATGAAAAAGTCAAATTCAAATGCATGAAGATGCAAGGACGAACACAAACAGGTTGGTTAAGAAATGAAGAGATATGATTGATTGCCATTGACACATTATGTATTTCATTTTGAGTCAACTTTTTTAATTTCCTCGAAAGATACGCCATAATGTAGTGTATAACAGGTGACCTAATTGACAAGTGACAGTTGCGACTTTTCGTATCTCGGTTTCATACCCCTGCTGGTACTTGGGATCTGCCCATAGATATGTATCTTTAAATAAGCAAACAATAATCACGAAAGTGGCAAATTTATGGCCTCGCGCATGTACCGGGTGTCCCACCTAAGGAGGTAATCGGCTATATCTCAGAAAGTAATAACACTAGGACTTTGGGAAAAAATATATGTCTATAAAAGCGGCCAAGAGAAATTGCTCGAAATTATTTTCAAGTTCGAAAAATGACCGCTAGGGGGCGTAAGAGAACTTTCAAAATAGAAATGCCGATTTTCTCTTGATTTTTCTTAATAAAATAATGTCAAAAATATAAGCATTGTATTCTTCATAAAATTATGCAACTTTATGTTAGAAATCATTTTTTTCTATTTTCAATAATAAAGTGGTGGGAGAAGGTCAAACCTTTTTTCTTTCAAACGCTGATATCTCTGTTTTGGATAAACCGATTTTATTCAACTTGGTCTTGAAAAAAAGCGCTTCTTTTCCTCTACACGTAGATCTATTAACTATACCATATTGATTCTGATGGTGGCCACTAGATGGCGTTTTTCCGTAATTCCTCAATGAATAAGGATTTTCTCAAAAAAATCAAATGTTATGATATGACTTTTTCATCATATTTTATTTTAGGCTTATAAAGGCTATTACATAGTGGAATAAAAAATCCAGGTCCGTATTTAAAATAAAAAAGTTGATGATGGTCGCTCGAATCCGAAACGTCGGATTAAAAAACTAACCCCATCAGCTTGTAGAGGAGGAAAAGTTACTACGAAGAACTAAAAACCGCAACGTGATATCTTTTGTGTGATTTAATTGATTAATGAATGTAATAATAAAAAATGGCCTATTTTTCCATATTAATTATTATTATCCCTAATTTCTCTAGTTTAACAAAAGATATCACGTTGCGGTTTTCAGTTCCCTATAGTAACTTTTCCTCCTCTACAAGCTGATGGAGTTAGTTTTTTAATCCGACGTTTCGGATTCGAGCGACCATCATCAACTTTTTTATTTTAAATACGGACCTGGATTTTTTATTCCACTACGTAATAGCCTTTATAAGCCTAAAATAAAATATGATGAAAAAGTCATATCATAACATTTGATTTTTTTGAGAAAATCCTTATTCATTGAGAAATTACGGAAAAACGCCATCTAGTGGCCACCATCAGAATCAATATGGTATAGTTAATAGATCTACGTGTAGAGGAAAAAAAGGGCTTTTTTTCAAGACCAAGTTGAATAAAATCGGTTTATCCAAAACAGAGATATCAGCGTTTGAAAGAAAAAAGGTTTGACCTTCTTCCACCACTTTATTATTGAAAATAGAAAAAAATGATTCCTAACATAAAGTTGCATAATTTTATGAAGAATACAATGCTAATATCTTTAACTTATTTTTATTAAGAAAAATCCAGAGAAAATCGGCATTTCTATTTTGAAAGTTCTCTTACGCCCCCTAGCGGTCATTTTTCGAACTTGAAAATAATTTCCAGCAATTTCTCTTGGCCGCTTTTATAAACATATATTTTTTCCCAAAGTCCTAGTGTTATTACTTTCTGAGATATAGCCGATTACCTCCTTAGGTGGAACACCCGGTACACAAAGCTACACACGATTAGACATGCGCACTGCAACATTATCATTTGACGAATGGGAAAATACACAGCTTTAAAATTTAAGTTATTGCTCAAGAAATTGTAAAAGTTGACGTTCAATTTATTTTTTCGTGTAAACAGTTAAAATTTATCCAGTCCAAATTCTTGCCAAAAAATTGAAATTCCTTCTCAATTTTTGATCAAATTGGGAAATAAGGTACCTAGTGATTTTTAACATTTTTAGTAGTTGCAAACCTATCAGATTTTGAGGATGGAATAGTAATTTACGTTACAAGACCGGAAAGTAGTGTTTTTCAGGTCGAGACAAGCATTTGCTTGGAACAAACCCGAACAAACCCGAACTCGCGAAACAAGTTTGACATAAACAACAAATTAAAAATCAACGAACTGTCACTCGACAATACACCGAAATGTTGTTGTCATAGTAACAAAATCAAGGTAGCTTGTATTATCAAAGAGCGATTGGAAAAAAAAAACAGCTTTCCGGTCTCTAACGTCACTTTTCCGGTCTTGCGATCGGAACAAGGTTATTTTCTAGACGAAAAATTGTCCAGAAAGTGTATATTTCCTGGACGGTTTAAAAAAAATTGTTTTTAAAGGGATTGTTTCTAAAATTGGTATAAAAATGATTCGTCCTTGTGTTTTTTTTTCTATTATCCTATTCAGCGACAAACTAGTGCGTGCTGAAAGGGTTGATTCTTCTTGTAGCGTTTGCTTGCTGATATGCAGTGATTCCCCTATTGAATCGTTGGTGTTTAAACAATGCACCTATTTAAATTTATTATTACCTGATATTTATCCTCTGATGCACTTTTCTTACTTAAACACAATTATGCACTAAACACAGTGGCATTGTTAATACTTATTGTTTTGAAAGTTTATATATCACAATAATAACAAAATTGGTAAACACCACAATAAACACGAGAACAAGTAAATTAAAATAGTTTTCATTGGCTCGCCGATTCGTAGTGGTTCGGCGAGACTAGTGTTTTTGGTTGGCGTTTATAATTTCAAATGGTTGCCTACTTTTACTGGGAAAAAAATGTATTTCTTGACCACACAACCTCTCTATGAGATGCTATTTTAAATACACAGGCATCATGGGGAAAAAGCATTCTACTTTTTTTTGTGTTATCTGTATAGTATACAGGGTGCGTCAACCATAGAGTAAAGTTCATTATCTCATTTGTTTCGGGAATTACTAAAAAAACATTGAATACAAGAGTTTAAGAGAATATTAAGGGGCACAATTTAAAATTATTTTTAATTATACAGGGTTGTTCAAAAAAGCGTGACGAATATAACATAAGTTTTTTTTAAATGGAACGCCCTATTTTTTAAATTATTTTTAGATTCTACATGAAATTATATAACTTTTTTGTTAATAATGTTATATAAGTACCTAAACCTAGTAGTTTTTCTAATATTTGAATTTTTTTAGAAAATTATTTGTTTTTACTCTTATAAAAAATTAACAGTTCCGCCATTGTTTTTGAAGGTGGAATACTCATATTTGGTACAAACGTTCTACTGGGATGACAATATAAAAATATGTAACAAAATTTGAGTTAGATGCTACAGGGCTTTCAAAATAAATTTATGCATTTCGACTATTTTAAATTGGAAAATATCAACTTTTTTTAATGGAACACCCTGTATATTATTATTTTTTCTGATAGATTTTACAAAACTCTTCAACTTTCATTGAGAATGTCCTATACCTATTTTTAATAGTTTGCGATTTATTTTGATTTTTTTCATTTTTAACTCGTTTTATTACATTAAGGGACTAAACCTATAAAATAAGTTGGCCATGACAAAACAAAAAAAGGGACTAAACCTAATAAATAATAATAATTTTTCTAATAACTAACTTACTTAATTTTTAATTATTATGCCGTAATAAATGTTCAAAAATATGCCCGTCTACTTGGATACACATATTTAGTCTTTTTACTATATTTCCCTGCACATTCCTTAGCATAAAGGGTGTTATTGTCCTGCAGGCATCCCGTATCCTATTTTCCATATTTTCTGGTGTTGTTGGGGGAATCGCATATACGCGATCTTTAATGTAGCCCCACAAAAAGAAATCTAAAGGTGTTAAGTCACATGATCGAGGGGGCCACCCAATAAATCCATCCCTACCGATCCATTGCTGTGGGTAATGATTGTTTAAGAATTCCCGAACTTCCCGATGGTAATGAGGAGGAGCGCCGTCTTGTTGAATCCACATTTGTTCCCTTTCAATGTTATCAACTTCTTCAAGAAGCTGTGGTAATTCATTTTGCAAAAAGTTTAAATATCTATGCCCGTTAAGTGGTTCGCGGAAAAAATATGGACCAATAACTTGAAGATTTTTGATTCCACACCATACATTAAGCGACCAATGGTTTTGATTTTGAATTTCCCGGACCTAGAATGGATTAACTGTCGAATAATAGTGCATATTATGGCGGTTAACTGCTCCAATACTGCGAAAGGTAGCTGCATCGGAAAACATTATTTTGGATTCGGATCGGCATCTATAGCTTCATTTATGATCGTACAAAAGTTTATTCGTTGTTCAAAATCACGATCTAGAAGTTGTTGATGTAGTTCCATATGAATGGGATGGTATTTGAATTTTTTCGTAGTGCGATTAGCGGTAGATTGAGTTGTGTCACATAAGTTAGCTAAGTGACGGCTACTAACCTGGGGATTATCTTCAACATGAAGTAAAATCTCAATTTCTTTTTCCTCATTGGTAGCAATTCGGTTTACCTCTTTCCGTTTTGTATATTTAACGCTACCATTGCCACCAAACCATTCCATTAAGCATTGAAAAGATTGTCTAGTTGGTATGCGTCTATTAGGGTACTTCGTACCGTAAATCCTTACTGCCAAAATCCATAACTATTTTATTTTTATAGTTACGTCTCTTACGCCAATAAATTAAACTATTTTTACTTGCGTAATTATTGACATTTCAAGATTTAATAATGCCCAAATTTTTGTTTTGTCATGGCCAACTTATTTTATAGGGTTAGTCCCGTTGTATGTAATGTAATGTAATGTAATAAAACGAGTTAAAAATGAAAAAAATCAAAATATATCGCAAACTATTAAAAATATGTATAGGATATACTCAATAAAAGTTGAAGAGTTTTGTAAAATCTATCAGAAAAAATAATAATATACAGGGTGTTCCATTTAAAAAAGTTGATATTTTTCAATTTAAAATAGTCGAAATGCATAAATTATTTTGAACGTCCTGTAGCATCTAATCAATATTCAACAAATGTTTCCAGCTGTAAACGAATGTGGTCAAAACTTCTTCGAATTTCTTCAATGAAAATTGTTTGAACAGCTTCAACAATTCGCTGTTTTAGAAGCTGTACGTCGTTCTCAATTGGACGGGAGTACACTAATTGTTTGAGGCGCCCCCAAAGATAGGCATCTGAAATAGTTAAATCATGACTTCTTGGGGGCCACAGAACAGGACCATTTCGATCAATTCAAATGTATTATTAAGCCATTCCCTCACTTCAATAATTGCGAAATGCGCAGGACATCCATCTTGTTGAAAGTACATTTCGTTCATAAATTGGAGAGGCAATTCTTCTAGGTTGTCAGAAAGGAATGTTTCCAACATTTTAAGGTAACTCCTACGGTTACACGTGTTTTCGAAAAAGTATGGGCAAATAATGCCATAATAAGAAATCGCACACCAGATATTTACTTTTTTGTAATATTGTCTTCTTGCAGGAATTCTAAGACGGGGATAATTTTCGCTCCAGTATCTAATATGCGCAGAAGACACTTTCCCGTTTGTTGAAAATGTCGATTCATCGAATAACATGATTAATTTATGAAAATTCCTGTTTTCACTTACAATTTTATTTCCGACCAAAGACAAAAATCCAAACGTTTAGATTCGTCTCCTTCTTCCAACGTTTGATTAAAAGTGGGCTTAAATGGGAATATTTTGTTTGCCTTTAAAATATACTGAATATGAGTTTTTTTTACTACGTCAAGTTCTTAAACTCGGTTTCTCAATGAAAGGGTAGGATTGTCAGCAACAGACTGCAATACGATTAGGGAAGCTGCGTCATTCTGATCATAGTTTTTTTTTAAATTGGAAACTGAACCAGTTCGTTGAAATTTTCTTAATAATTTTTGCAGTCCCATTTTTGAGACGTAAACGTTAGGGTATCTTTGATTAAAGTTCTCTGTCACAAAGTTGTAAGAACTTTTGCCCGCACCGTAACATTGAACTAAATAAACACTTTGTTCTAAGGTCAACATTTTCAAAATACATCAAATTTTATTTGACAACTTACGTAAAGCAAAGTAATAAAAAAGTAAAAAATTCCTTGTTTTTACAAAAGAAGGTAGGAATGCATTTAAAACACCACCCAATATTGAAGATAGAGTCTAATAAAATTTTATATTACTATTTTTGTTGAGCAGCCAAATTTTCATTTACTTACCTCTAAAAATTGAAAAACTAAAAAAAATCAAAGATTTATATTAAATCTCTAATTTAAATTATAAACGTTATTCTAAATAAGTTTTCTAAATGGCATTTTGGTCAAAAATGAAAAATAAAGGTAGTTTACTCTTGGAGAAAAATCATGTTTTTGAAGTTTTTGCGAACCCTGTATAAAAAATCAAAATTTTCTCTTTATGAATTGGATTTTTTTTTTCAAGCAAAACTTTTGATCAAGAATGACTTTTTCCCGAAAAATGGAAATTTTTCATCCATTTGTGCTATTGTTGTTGCCTATCCGCGGACAGTCTGTATAAATCAAATTTTAATTTAGATTAGGAATTTTTGCCTTTCTGCAAGTATTCATTTTTTTCCGTATAAAATAGTTATTTATGCAACAAGGGTGTAAAGTAGCATTTTTTTTATGAATGAGAAGTTTTTCGCACAAGCCGCAGGCGAGTGCGCAAATCACATGAGTAAAAAAAAGGCACTTTACGCACGAATTGCATACACAATTTTTTCTACTACCGGACGTTATACAGGGTCGCTGTTATGTATTGAAATGGTCGATTATTTCTTAAAGGAAGAGAGTTATCTAAAAAATATTAAGAACAAAAGTTATAGGAACAATAACAATAATAAAATTTCATATATGTACTTACAAATACGGATTTATATTCAATTTAATTGTGGACTATATGAATATTAAATGTACAGCTATTAGAATTATTAAAAGTTAATCCTTGGCTCTTAAGTCTAGAATTTACTTGTGAATCTTCACAATCCACACGTCTGCTGTTACAAGCCACATTAGAACTAGATGTAAATGGTGTATCAGTTAGCTTATTTATATTGGTTGAAACTTCAGAAGACAAATTTGATGTAATATTACTTATTTCGATTTCAGGAATATTGTCAAACGTACTAGTGGAATTAGAAGAGGAAGCATCATTTGTTAATATTTTATTCGATATGTCAATTTTTTTGCTCAGTGTACTGTCAATGTAACCCTCTGCGACGGCAGATGATTTCCATACCCCATGCTTCTTCACTGTTATAAGGTCTCCTCCAGAATTTGCCAACATAGTGGCAGATGACCTTCGAAAAGAATGACCAGTATAACATGTTGGATTTGGCAATTTCAGATATTCAGCTATTACAGAAGGCATCTTACCAAATGTGTTTATGCCCACAGGTTGTTTCGAACATTTATTTTGGGCATATTTTAAAAATAATCTGGATGATTCAATATTAGGAGGTCTTAATGTCATATATTTTATAATGTACGATAAATAATTTATGGAATTATTTGGGTTTAGAACTGTAAAAATTCTTTCCATACCATTTTTTGAATCAGGAATTCTTATAATAAGGACTGTTTCCTTGTTCTCAACATCATTTATTGTCATTTTCATCAGTTCTTCTCTGCGACAAGCCCCAGAAATGCCAATAATAAATGCAACCTAAAATAATAAATCGTGTCGATATAAAATATATAATAACTATTAAATACAAACATTTTATAGAGAATCTAAAAGTATTAAGAACTAAGGTAAAACTTCTATAATTTTTGATGATATTTTACCTTACCAATAGAATTAAATTGATGTAAAGTTACCTTTATCATTAAAAACTTCGAATCCGGAGCCTCCAAAATAAACTAGATGAAATGACTTTTCTCAAATATTCCTGATTTCTTTGCTTTGTAGCCTTTGCTTCTCTGTTTAAGAAAGGCAATTAACTTGTGGTAGGTTGAAATATCTACTGAATTTTTAATTTTCAAGGTAGCCTTTAGCATGGAAAATATTGACCACATTGTCGATGATTTATAGCTTTTTAATTCATCTGAAAAATAAGCTAGCAAAACATTTTCTGAGTACCTTGTCACTTTATTTTTCTTGCACCAACACATAAACAATGTATATTTTTGCTCGTAAATTAACCGAGACTTGTTGGGAAGCAAATTCAAAGTAGCTTCCTGTGCAGAATCTGCAATATTCGGCGGAGTGTTCTCAAAATCCGATAAATCACTGTCCATAATGTTGAGATTTAAAAATCTGAAATAAAATTAAACGAAATCATAACAATATAACACATTTGATATTACAACTCAAAACTTACCGTATTAAAATCTTCACTAATTCCTAAAATCATTAAAACACCTGGCATAAATCACAAATTGTCAACATTCAGATACGTCAAACAGAAATCGCCATTTGTCCATGGCCAACCAGACCAATTTTAAGTAAAAATGCAGGTATCCATATCAATGTAATCATTCATATTTTTTACTTTTTTTAACTAGTGCGTAAAGTAATTTACTTTACGCACTAGTTAAAAAAAGTTAAATTTTAGACACCTTCCATAGTGTGTAAAGTTAGTGTTTTACGCACGGTAGTAGAAAAAATAATTTAATAAGCTTGCTTTTAAATTATTTTATCATTTAGAAAAAATAAAAAAACATAAATTAATTTAGTGCTAACATAAATATTATAGAATATTTACTTTTCGCTCTTTTATTTAAACTTAATTTAAAACTTTAAATTAAAACCGGCAATTGTGGTTTATTCTACGTTACCCAATTTTCTGTTTAAATACGCCAGAGTAATGTTAAATTTTAACACGACTTCGAAAAACCCTGCTTGTATAATATTCTATTTATTTTATTTCGTTATTTTAGCGTAAACTTTATAAAACAAAGCGAACTAAAAGAAATGCGCATAAAAATGCTGGAAATTATGCAAATGTTGAAGGTATGCTTCTGCTTTACGAAGTAAATATAGTTCTGACATTTTTTTGACAAGATATACTTAAAAAGTCCAGCTTAATGCTATTTAAAAAACCTGCAAGCTTGTAAATAAGAACTTTATCACAAAATATTTGCTTTCATTTTCTGTTTCGTTTTCTTTTTTTTTTGTACATGGTAATAGCTATTTATACAATAAGTCGCGAAATGAGTGTCTTTTAGGCACGCGACGTGAAAATTGTCCAACGAGGCAAAGCCGAGTTGGACAACATGTCTAGTGGCTAAAATACATAGTTTCGTAACGAATTATATACAAGATTTTTTGTGAAAGCGGAGAATTTGATAATTTAAGCTTTTATTAGTATTTTTAAACATTTTGAAAAGTAGGCACGCAATCTTTTTCTAAGGCATTGTTTATGCATTATTTAATGTCAAGTGTGTTGTCAAGTTCGAACGTCGCGTTTTGCCTTTTTTCCCGCAAAGTTTTTCGAAAAAATTACTTCAAATAAGTGATATTGACGAGTCTTTGGATATTGAACAAGTTGCTGAAGCTGCGCTATCCACGGTAGTACCCGAAATATCGAAACATTTATAGGAAAAAACCTACGACAACTTTGAAACCTGAGCCAAAGAAAAACATATTGAGAACTTTACAGAAAAGGTATTACTAGCCTATTTCCTTAAGCTATCCACCACCTTAAGGCCGTTAACTTTGTGGAGCAAATATTCGATGCTCCGCACCACACTGAGAGAAAACTCTATTAGCCATAGCTAGAAATCCATTCGCAGTAGCAAGAAAGCTGCATTAAATAGGCGCCGAAAAAACAACTCTGTTGTCGCTACAAGTTTATTTTTTTTGAAATGACTTTTTAACCTTAACATGGTCGTTTTTTAAATATTATTCTTTTGCTGTTAAAAGGCAACTCTATTGCCATAAAAAATATATAATGCAGTGGTAAACAAAAATGATTTTGCGATTAATTGAGGTCGTGTAGTTAGAAAAGTATCTGTTTTTACTCCTAAAAATAATCAGCCAGCTATAAAATAATTTTATTTTTATTGTAGCTAGTACACCTAGCTACTACTAAATTCCTTTTTTTAGCTCCATCGCCAAAATGGCTGTGGTTGGTGGATTAGTTTATAGTGGATGTTTTTGGCTATTGATTTGATAAAATTTTTATATTTTAATAATTCTATATAGGGTGGTGTACTTTTAGTGCAACGTTATACAATAAGTGTTGTGGCGGTGTGCACTGAGAGAAAACTCTATAAGCCGTAGCTAGAAATCCATTCGTTATAGCAAGAAATCTGCATTAAATAGGCGCCGAAAAAACAACTCTGTTGTCGCTACATGGTTCTTTTTTTTGAAATGACTTTTTAACCTCAACATGGTCGTTTTTTAAATATTATTCTTTTGCTGTTAAAAGACAACTCTATTGCCATAAAAAATATATAATGCAGTGGTAAACAAAAATGATTTTGTGATTAATAGAGGTCGTGTAGTTAGAAAAGTATCGGGTTTTACTCCTAAAAATAATCAGCCAGCTATAAAATAATTTTATTTTTATTGTAGCTATAGTCCACCTAGCTACTACTAAATTCCTTTTTTTAGTTCCTTCGCCAAAATGGCTGTGGTTGGTGGATTAGTTTATAGTGGATGTTTTTTGCTATTGATTTGATAAAATTTTTATATTTTAATAATTCTAAATAGGGTGGTGTACTTTTAGTGCAACGTTATACAATAAGTGTTGTGGCGGTGTGTCTCCAAATTCAGGTAGGTACAATTATTTTACCAATAATTATATTAATTACTTATATTTTTTAATTCATTCCAATCATGGCCGCCATTAAGTTTCCGTTCTGCACTTATTAGGGCAGTATTTTTGATAAAAATTGTATGTTAAACTTTGTTTAATAACGGGGGGATCTGACTGATCTGAAAGTAACAAACTGCTAGGAACATGACCCCTTTTAACCATTTTTTTTATTAATAGGTATCAGAAAACCTAACAAATGCGATTTTGCATTGCAAAATTTAGAACGGGGAAGAAATATCTCAAAAACTCAGATTGTTTTCCGATTCTATCCTCTAAATTTGTATTGTATTTCTGAAAAAATTAATTTCTCGCCTAACAAAATTTAAAGACTCACCTAAGTCAACGATTTTTTGTAGGTATCTAAGTAGAGTAATGTGATAAACTTGAGTTACTTATTAAGTAATAAATTTGGTAAAATAATTGTACCTACCTGAATTTGGGGACACACCGCCACAACACCTATTATATAACGTTGCACTAAAAGTACACCACCCTATATGAAATCATTAAAATATAAAAAATTTATCAAATCAATGGCCATCAAACATCCACTATAAACTATAATCCACCAACCACTAAACAAACTAACAACACTGCAAATGGCAATAAAATGAACCAAAATGATTTCACCATGTTTTAAAAAAGCAACTGTTTAGTTCCTAAAAGGTATATTTTAGATAGGTATAAAAGATTGGTTAGTTTTTATTTTTATTTTTGTGGTAATAAGATAACCTTATAAGGGAATTAAAAAAATACTTTTTAAAAACACTTTATTGGATACATATTGTTATGGTTATATGATATTCTGTTACCATAAAAAAGCATTGAGCACGCGTAACAATATTGTTGTCAAAAAAACGTGCTTGATTGCGACTAAACGAAATATTTTAGGAATAAATGGATTTTTTCTTGTGGTAATACACATATATTCAAAAAAATACTTGTATTGAGTGATTTTCCTCAGTGTGTCTCCAAATTCAGATAGGTACAATTATTTTACCAATAATTATATTTATTTCTTATATTTTTTAATTCATTCCGATCATGGCCACCATTAAGTTTCCGTTCTGCACTTATTAGGGCAGTATTTTTGATTAAAATTGTATGTTAAACTTTGTTTAATAACGGGGGGATCTGACTGATCTGAAAGTAACAAACTGCTAGGAACATGACCCTTTTTAGCCATTTTTTTTTATTAATAGGTATCAGAAAACCTAACAAATGCGATTTTGCATTGCAAAATTTAGAACGGGGAAGAAATATCTCAAAAACTCAGATTATTTTCCGATTCTATCCCCTAAATTTGTATTGTATTTCTGAAAAAATTAATTTCTCGCCTAACAAAATTTAAAGACTCACCTAAGTCAACGATTTTTTGTAGGTACCTAAGTAGAGTAATGTGATAAACATGAGTTACTTATTAAGTAATAATTATAATTATTGGTAAAATAATTGTACCTACCTGAATTTGGGGACACACCGCCACAACACCTATTATATAACGTTGCACTAAAAGTACACCACCCTATATGAAATTATTAAAATATAAAAAATTTATCAAATCAATGGCCATCAAACATTCACTATAAACTATAATCCACCAACCACTAAACAAACTAACTAAGAACACTGCAAATGGCAATAAAATGAACCAAAACGATTTCACCATGTTTTAAAAAAGCAACTGTTTAGTTCCTAAAAGGTATATTTTAGATAGGTATAAAAGATTGGTTAGTTTTTATTTTTATTTTTGTGGTAATAAGATAACCCCTTAGGAATTAAAAAAATACTTTTAAAAAATACTTTATTGGATACATATTGTTATGGTTATATGATATTCTGTTACCATAAAAAAGCATTGAGCACACGTAACAATATTGTTGTCAAAAAAACGTCCTTGATTGCGACTAAACGAAATATTTTAGGGATAAATGGATTTTTTCTTGTGGTAATACACATATATTCAAAAAAATACTTGTATTGAGTGATTTTCCTTAGTGCATGATTTATCTGAACAAAAACATAGATATTTGCAAATTTACAAACCTTATTGCATTTTTAAAAAGGAAAGCTACCGGATATCAGCCAAAGAAATCAAAAATATTTACAAAGCTGGAAATAGAACGCGTTATAAAACAAGCTGATGATAAAGAATTCTTGTTAGCCAAAGTTGTTTTAATCGCTGGAGTATTTGGAGCATGTAGGAGGGAAGAAATCACATTTTTGAAATTAGATGCCATCAAAGATTGTCAGTCGTTTATCAGTGTCAAAATTCCGAACACAAAAACTCATGTTCCAAGAATGTTTACGATTACTAAGGGATCAATAGATGGCATCAATTTTTTAGATCTATTTCGTAAGTACGCAAAACTTCGTCCACTGAATACGACACATCAGCGATTTTTCTTAATATATCGAAGTGGTAAATGATGTACCCTGCCAGTTGGAATTAATACAATTGGAGGTATGCCAAAAAAAATAGCAGAATTCCTTGGACTCCCCAACACCAATGAGTACACTGGCCATTGCTTCCGGCGCAGCTCTGCAACAATGTTGGCAGATTCTGGAACGGACATGACACTTTTAAAGCGTCATGGAGGTTGGCGATCAAGCTCAGTTGCCGAGAGTTATATAGAAAATTCCATTGAACAGAAAAACGAAATAGCAAAAACAATCATAGGGCCGAAAGATACGCAAAATACAAAAATAAAAGAAGTTCACTCAGAAGCAGAAGTTAGCATTGTCAGTACTAGCAGTTTATCCATTTCGACTACTAATAATTAGATTGCTCTTAAAGAAGAGAAGCTAGATGCCTCTAGAATTCAGTTCAACAGTTTACATAATTGTACATTTAACATATATAATAAATAGATATTTTCATTGATTTTAATGTTTCATTTTTACTTTTAGACACTAGTGCCTAAAAGAGTGTCATTTCGAAATTCTAATCAATATCGAAACGCTTTCACAAAAAATTAATTTTAAAATCTCAAATTTAAAATGCGTCAGAAATGGGCTTCTTTACTACGTATTGATTTTAACCTATTGAATAGAGAAAGAAAAAATAAAATTTTCTACGGGTTCAGTTTTTAAAATTTTGAATTTTTTACTGAGAAAATAAATTAACAAAATACTATCTTTAACACGAGAATTAACGCAATGACGTCACATCTGCCTTGACCCATGGGTCGCACTGATTTAGCTGAAGGTCGAAAGCCGCGTCTACCTGAATATCGGGCGGGTAATTTCCTATTTTTAAACTGTTCTTGTCTATTTAGCTTAACGAAACGAAGATCTAATATAATCTGTCGAGGCTGACAAGTAAAAGAATGCGCGGATAATGTGATGACGTTACTACGTATCTGATCTCATGTTTTCCAACTTTCTGCTTTCGCGACGTCTTTTTAATTGTTGCTAGGAAAGCTAGGAATATTTTTATTATTGGGATATATTTTCAATAGGTTCTAATTCAGAATGTTAATGCTGAATATATGATGAATTCGGTGGTTAAAGTGACAAGGCCCAATCAGAAATAACAATTATTGCAATGCCGAAAATTTCAGTTGTACTCAAAAATTCGAAAATGTAAAGTTAAGAAAAGGGGAAAATTATAAATTTAACAACTTTACAATTTATCTTATTTTTCTCTTTTTACCAGGAGAGTACATCAAAAATTTTGTTGGGCTTAAAAATCGCTATCTCGGTAACGAGTAGCATGTTGGCCTCACTTTTCAATAGCCTGGTTGCATATCATTGACAAGATACTGGTTAAACACGTCATTACATTAATTGCAAATAATGAGCTATTATTTAGGATTAAACTAGATGTTCGCTGAATTACATTTTGACTCTCGGTTCTTATGCATGTTTTCCTATAGAAACATTTTTTCTGGATGTGATTTGATTATTTTGAATATCAATTAATGCTTCCTAAATAGAGTTTAACTTTTCTGAATTATAACTGAAACGGATGTGTTAATATTCAAGAAATGTCTCCGATTATATGAAAATAACTCCCTACTAGCAACAGTACTTCTTATTCTGATTTTATATTTTTTAAAAACACATTATAGAAATTATTTTTAAAGATAAAAAAAGATACGAAACCATTTATTATTGCTGAAAAACTAAATTCTTATTATATTTATAGCATTGAAGAAATTGTTCAGCCAATAAATTCAGGAATTGAAGAAATATGCCAAATAGTTAATACACATAATGATTTTTTAAAGAATTCAATGAAATCTAATTACTATATTAATTAAAATTAGTAATTTCAAAATTAAATTCAAATAAAAACGATGGAGAAATTTTGAATAAAAACGTGTGAAAATAAACATTTGGCAGCATTGGTTACCAATAATTATTATATTTTATAAATTCTTGTTTAAAATATGGAAATATACCTGATGAATTAAAATGGAGCTTCTACATGAGCTTTAGGAAGCCATAAATGAAAAAAAAAATATAGGAATTTTTTCTTACATTACACCGGTGCCAAAAGTTAAAAACACAAAAAGATGGAATGAGAAGATGAGGCCAGTAATGTTTTATGGGATGTTAAGAAATTATTAGAAGAAGTCACGTATGAATAGTTATTGGAATTCATTGATGTTAATAAAATTTTAGTTTCCTTTTAAGCTGGTTTTTCAAACAGGGTACTCTACAGAGACCACCACTCAATGTGTGATTGAGACGTGAAAAAGAATCATTGATCAAGGGAAAAATGTTATGATTATAGCAGGCATTTAAAACAATTGACTGGGCTAGACAGTCGAGTAAATTGTATCAGTATTGTATAAATAAAATTATTTAATTAACAGGTCACAAAAAACATATTCGATAAAAAAAAATAATATAGGAGTTCCTCAAGAAAGTATACTAGGTCCAATATTATTTATTTCATACATTAAGGATATGCCGTTCGTTGTTACAAATGTTTGGTGATGACACCCTACTTTACATTAATGTTTTAAATATTTTTGATGGTCTAACTAAATGTTATGGTCTAAATAAATTAAAATTAAATATTTCAAAAACTAAAAGTATGGTTATGGGTAGTTTTAAATATTTAGGGATAATTAATAATTTCAAAATTAAAGTTCTTTAATTCTCTTGAAAATCGAAGATTGCAGGAAATTTTGGTTATTTTACAAGAATTAGTTCTAATTTAAGTTTGTTATCTAAAAAAACCTGTATTTAATACTATTATATTAACATATTTCCTTTATTGTTCTTCTATTTTATATTGTGTTAGTGAGGAAACATTTGATTACTTACAAATTTCACAAAATAAGGCAACGCGGATATTTTAAATTGTGACAAATATACAAAAATAAATATTATGTTAAAAAATTTCGATTGGTTGAACGTCAGAAATGTAATTTTTTTATTTAACATAAATTTAAAAATAATTTATGGCCTGATTGTTTAAAAAAATTTGTTCTTTTCATTATGATCATCATAATTATTATAAAACAAGAACTAATCAAAATTTTTATGTGGATAGAGTGTTTAAAATGTTAACCTATACGTCTATTTTAGGGATGTTACGGAATAGCTTTTTCTCGTACCTAGTTGGACCTGTACCTAGTCCAAACCCGAACCTATTCCAAATACCTATTACAGGTCCAAACTATTCCAGGTCAAACTTAAACGCCGATTGGCGCTATTCCGGCTGCATGGCCGACACGAGTTTTTAAAGAAGGCCGCTAGAACTCCAGCGTGGCCAGCAGTTTCCGATTGTTCGAATTAAATTTCGTTATAAATTTTTGTAACAGATTAATATTTTTCGCACCAGAATTTTTTGGAAGATTTGATTGTAACGGAGGCCTATTATTTAACGAAACATGAAGAATAGGCATAGGTACATCCACGTATATGTTGCCTTTTTAGTTAATTCCTCATTGCTGGTTGCATATCCTACATTAAATACGCTATATTTTGTTGCCCAATAAATTATTACAATATTTTTAGAAATATTTATTAATTATTACTATTTCCCTTTATCTTTATTTAGTGAGATTATTTTAATTATTGCAATGTGCTTTAATTATTGTAATGTGCAACGTTTAAAATTCTCAACTGCAAATTCGCCATATTATAAACATATTATATGAATTTAAAGCAAAACCTGTAGCCGTTCCATTCCCTATATCGTACCTGTACCTGACAACTTGAAAAAGGAATAACAATGAAACCAGTGAATCAAACATGTGACAGTGCCAACGGACCTGGAATAGGTACCTGGTAATAGGTAATAGGTACGCGGAATAGGCAGATGATACCTATTCTAAAAGAACAGGTCCAGTTCCACTGTAACACCCCTAATGTGGAAAATTCTATTAAATTTCAAATATAATTAAAACTTTTGAAGGAAAACTTCAAAATTACATTTAATTAAAAAACAAAATTATACGAAATGTTTGATACAATTTGCAAATTGTTGCACTTTTTGTCTATTTTTGTTTAAATAAGGTTACGTTTTAAAATTTAAAAATAAATCCATAAAAATTTGTTTAAAAAAATGTGTTAAAATATTAATTGTAGCTTTTTGCTAAATGAAACACATATTAATCCTCTTAAACCTCTTCTAGCAGACACTGTTCCTCTCTCTCCGTGTTCACAACCTTTGCTTCTGACTACTGTATATTATGTTGGTTGGTCTATACCCGTTGGAAGTAGCGACATAAGTAGTTCCTGTATATTTACTGTCTTCAGCAACCCATTCATCCCAAATATGTGTACCTTTAAATATAATTAAAGGTGGTCGCTTGTAACCGGCGGCGTTTGCTACCATTAAAGCAGTTACATTTTCTCGTCTTGCGTCTGTTGTAGGTCGTAAATAAGCAGTCCCTTTATTTCCCACAACTTTTGTTTTAGATGAAACTCGACATTCATTAGTTAATGCTTAAATGTATTTTAACTCAACGCTCCCACCATATTAGTATGTTTTCCAAGCTCTCATGTATCAATTATACAGTTCACTTTATAAACACATTATAAAAATTAAATTTCCCTTTCCTGGTTTCCTAATTCTAAATATCCTTTAATATATTATCAAACAACGAACGTTCGCTACTTCGCAAAACTTTGGATCTTACTTTCATCCAAATTCATTTTATTGTTTTTAAGAGATGGTAAGTGCGTACTTCTAAATCTCTCCTGGAAACCCGAATCTAAAGCGCAATTAACGCGCTTTGTTATGGAAATTTTCACTTTCAACCCTTTTAGGTCTAACTGAAATGGGTATTATGCTTTATGTCGGTTTTCTCGGTTAAAACACAATTTTTATTATTTTTGGTTTAAAATACAGCGGTTGAAAAACGTAATAGTTATTAGGCAGTTGAAGTACAACAAATAAGTAAGAAAATTTACGCACGTTAGTTGAGGAGTTAACGTGATAAACCGGTGCAAGAATTTTAGTTGAAGGGCTTATCTTCTGTGTCCGTTAACGTAACCTGCAAAAAATGCAATTTCACATTATTTGTCATATTATGATTATCGTTATTTTTTAACTTTTTCTGTGATTTTTGAAAAGTTAAGAAAATTGCATGAAGAAGGAAGGAAAGCAAAAAGGATAGTATGGAAGATATTTTGGATATTGCTATTCTTGGAGAGTTTAATGAAGATGATGATATATATGATGAAATGGTTCTACAAATTTTAAATGATAACCTGGGTAACAGAGCTGAGCTTTACGGACAATTTAACCTGGATGAAATAGCACCTATTGAAGCGAAGATGTCTTTTAGGTTTGAAAAAGACCATATTCCCTTTTGTGGTTGGAAAAAGTTATTAATTTACAACCACAGAAATAAGTTAGGAACTGTTTGTCAAAAAATAGCATTTCGGAAATAATCGGTTATATTCGGAGCTCCTTCGGATAACGGAACGTCTATTTTTCACGTCCCGTAAAACAACGCAATATAACGTACGCCCGTTGAACTGCTTGAAACACGTACGTCAAAATGTGATTAGGCAGTTGAAGTACAACCAATACGTAAGCAAATTTATGCACGTTATTTGAGAAGTTAACGTGACGAACCGGTGGAAAGAATTTTAGTTGAAGTGCTTATCTTCTGTGTCCGTTAACGTAACCTACAAAAAATGCAAATTTGACATTTGTCATATTATTATGTTAATTTTTTACCATTATTTTTCTGTTGATTTTTTAAAAGTAAAGAAAATTGCATAAAGAAGGAAGAAAAGCAAAAAAGAGTATGGAAGAGTATAAAACTTTGTTTTATTTTTAAATCATCTAAAAATACAAATAAAATGGAACATACCATCGATAACAAACTTAAATCTATACTAAACTTATAGAGAAAAAAAAATTCAAAAGTATCTCTGATGAACTAAAATCACAAGTGAATCACAAAACTTACGATAATAAAAATACTTTTTATTTTTTAACTAAAAAACAAATAATCCGGATTGTTGATAAATTTTGATTTTTTTGATTACTGCAAAATTATTTGGGATTTGTTTGTTATGTTTTGTGGTTAGAAAAAGTTATTCATTTAGAACCACAGAAAAAACTGTTTGTCAAAAAATGACATTTCGGAAATAATCGGTTATATTCGGAGGTCCTTCGGGTAACGGAACGTTAATTTTTCACGCCCGTAAAACAACGCAAGGTAACGTACGCCCGTTGAACTGCTTAAAACACGTATGTCAAAATTTGATTACTGCGCATGCGAAGCTGTCAATTTGTACGTTAACGTTCGTGACCGCACTTCAACTGCCTATTACTGCGCATGCGTAGCTGTCAATTTGTACGTTAACGTTCGTGACCGCACTTCAACTGCCTATTACTGCGCATGCGTAGCTGTCAATTTGTACGTTAACGTTCGTGACCGCACTTCAACTGCCTATTACTGCGCATGCGTAGCTGTCAATTTGTACGTTAACGTTCGTGACCGCACTTCAACTGCCTATTTATGATCTTAGTGCTAAAAATGTACTTTCATTTTATAAGAAGGGAACTCTTTCAAAAGCAGTTCCTGATAAATTTATCAGACGATTAGTATATCATGATGAAAGCAGGCACTAAACAGTGTGTATCAGCCAAATGGAATAAATTCGACAATAAATACATGGGGGCGTGTCCGAAAAAACGCTCGGACACGTCGATTGGCAATTCTAGTTGCGCAATGTTTTCAATAAAAACTTTTTATACAGGGTGTGTCATGTAATAGTGGCCAATACCAACTTTCTTATTTTAAATACTATACCCTGTATATTATTTAATTTTTGGATTCTTCAGAGACTTCTAGACATATATCATGTACAATACCCTATACCTATCTTCAACTGTTTCGAAAATAAAAAGTGTTTTCAGATTTATTGCATTTCAGCGTTTCTTTTTACTGGTATGAAATAAAAAAAGGTACCAATCGTTTGGTTTACTTTTGTTTAAAACTCCTGACCTTAGCAAATTGTTGTCTGACATTGTTATAGTCGTTTGAATTTCGTTAACTGCATATCAGAAAATTGGTTTATTTAACAAAAATGCACAAAATAACAATTCTACAGATGATTGGTTATGGAGATAAAACATGGACACAAATGGAATTAGCTCGCTTATTTCATAAAAAATTTCCAAATTTGCCGCCTATAACTAAAGGGAAAATTAGTAAAATAGAAAAGCAGTTTCGCCAGCTTGAGCATGTTAAGCAGATAAAAAAAAGTAGCTGCCAATGCAATAAGTGATGATACCAAATTAGATTTTATGCTTGAGTTTGAGGAAAACCCACATGTTCGATGTTAGCCTATTCGAACATTACAATAAAATTAAATGTATCCCTATAAAATTATACCTACTCATGAGCTCATGGAAGACAATTTTGACAGGAGAACGTATTTTTGTGAACAAATGATGGCAATGTTAGATAACAATGCGATCCAATTAGAACATGTTTTGATTTCTGATGGTGCACCTTCGCACTTCATGGTCATGCTAATCGTCAGAATTGCCGCTATTAGTCTAGGAAAAATCCTCACTGGGTTAGAGAAGAACATACGCAATATCCTGAAAAGGTTAATGTTTGGGCAGGAATAGTTGAAGATCATTAATGGTAGGTACCTTTTTCATTAATGGCAATTTAAATGGCGATAATTATTTAGCACTGCTCCAAAATAATGTCTTGACAACTTTGAAAAACTTATATCCTGATCCAGCAAACCCACAACTTTTAGCGAATATGATATGGTTTTGAGTAAGATGGAGCACCGTCCCATTATCAAATCAATGTCCGGCAGTACCTCAACCGAGTATTTCCAAATCGGTGTATAGGGAGGCGTGGATCGATTGAATGGCCTGCACGATCCCCTGATCTGACGCCATTAGACTTCTTATGGGGTTATGTTAAAAATGGGGTATACAAAACTAAACCCCTCGCCTTAGCTGACTTAAGAAGACGAATAACGCTTGCGATTTGATCGGTCACGCCTGAGATCTATCTTCAGTAACATTAGAAGAAATTTCTATTTAAGATTATGATGTTGCCAAGACGTTCGCGTCGAGCATTTTCAACATATCCTACATTAATGTTTTTTTTGCTTTTTGCATTAGTGAAATAAACAGTATTACTTATTAGTTTTTGAGTGTGTTAATTTTTGCAATAAATCTGAAAACACTTAATATTTCCGAAACAGTTGAAGATAGGTATAGGATATTGTACATAAAATATGTCTAAAATTTTCTAAAGACTCCAAAAACTGAATAATATACAGGGTATTGTATTTTACATAAGAAACGTCTTTATTTTTACCCCAAATTCGTAGCATGTATCAATGTGTAGATACAACCGCTCACCACCCTTCGTGGATCACCCTGTATATTGGTCACTGCGATCAGTTTTGGTCGCGGACTATAGGTAGAGTCATAAGGTAGCAATGCAAAAGTCCACGTTTTGTAAAAAGTAATTCTTTCGACATTGGCACATTCGGTGTGCTTATGTGATGTTAAAAAAACTAAATTTAGGTGTCAGAAAGTTAAAAAAAATTCGACATTTATTATAATAACTGTCTTAATATTATTTTGTTTTCAGTGACCTTGAAACAACGACAAGCCTTATCGGAATGGCACCCCAACCTAACATCACTGTTGGAGTTCGCCAAGCAGGAAAACTCGTATCTGGAGAACTGAATGTTTCCCCTGGTACTCCTCTTCAAATGGAAATCTCCTTAGATTCTGCTTCTACATCTATCTACGGCCTGTTAGTGACCCATATGCAAGTTTCCGATACTAAGGCGCAGGAAGAGACAATCATTTATAACGGGTAAGTTGTGTAAACAAAGAATCAACTGGTCGTTGATTTTTATTATGATTCGCCGTTAAATTAGCCTTAAAGGTTGATTGGTGTAGTTTGATCAAATTTAATTGGTCAAAAATAAATTTTATTTGAAAAACTTTTATTCCTCTGTAGCGGTAACAAAAAAGAATTATAAACATTTACATTATTTTCTTTATTATTTATAAAGAACTCCGCCCTTCCCCAATGGATTTTTTTTAGATTTTCGGTATGTTGCAGGTAACATTGCTTTGGTCAATAGTATGACTCGATTTGTTTTGCAAAATATTAATTTCAATCTTGTTTTTTTCTGGAATTTTGTTTACTCTGCCTTAAATAGTATCTCATACTAAAAAATGTATCAAAATGTTGATTAAGAGCGTCATATATAAACTCCATACAGTCTGAAATTGCTGTAGTAGTAGACCTACCTTAACGAAATCCATTTTGGCAATCGTAAATAATTTTATTTAAAAAAAAAAGTTGTTCAGCGAAGCAATGCTCACAAATTTTCGAGATATAGCGCTGGAGACAAATAGATCTATAATTTATCTTATCTTTTTTGAATCTTAATTCTTAACATAGGAATACATTTGGACTCTTTAATAAGTTAAGGAAATTCCCGGCTGTAGAGTGATTCATTATAAGATAAGAGAAAGGATAACATATCAGATCTTTGATTGCTCTCACGGCCTTATCATGAATTCCGTCGATTCTTATAGTTTTTGAATTACGTTTCGTACTCCCCCTAGCGGAACATCTCGAATAAAGAAGCTAATAGGAGCAAGAGGAAGTTGTGTAATTTTATCAAATTTCGGTTGTGGATAATTTTTTGAAATGTCTAAAAAGAAACTATTAAAAATATTACGCACTTTTGGATGATCAGTGATCGTGCTTCCCATTTTCTCGTTTATACTTTCATGCATATTCCTATTTACCCTGTTTCCATTTTCATTTAGAGTTTTCCAGCTTTTCATTGACATCAAGCTTGCGGCACAAGCCAATCGAACATTATTTTTTTGCTTTTTGAATTGAATTGATCATAACGGAGACTTTATACAAACTTAGAAAATCTTTGTATTTCTGAGGGTAGGCGGTATTATTTAATCTTCGTCAACTGTTCTTATTTCACAAAGAAAGTTATGCATTTTCCTAATTTGTGGTGAAAAAAAAGTTATTATTATTTTTTTTTATTTTTCCTTTTTAATACGAAAGTTACAATTGTAGTGATAAATAAACATTGTTACACTTATTTTAGTGATAAATAAACATTTCATAGAATGCAGCAAACTTATTCTGAAAACCACTGGCATTATACATATCTTGCCATTGTTCATTATTTATGGCATTATAAAACAATTTCAGGTTTACCCTATTCAAATTTCTTTCATAATTATATTCAGTCTCTTTTTTTATACCAACAAACCTAAATTTACATAGTTGATGTATGTGGTCTGAATAAAACACTGGGCCCACCTGCACCGACGCAACAAGGGGTAAATTTAAAAAAAAAATATTTTCAATACAAGTGAAGGTAAACTGATTCACTCTGGTTAGTTTAACATGTAGGCGCATATTTTGACTTCAGATATTCTTGTGTATAAAAGAAATTAAATAAATAATTTTACGTCAAAATGAAGCTGGTAGGTACTTACACCAACGGTGGGTTGGACTACGGCTACCTGATATGGGTAATTATTTAGAAATGAGCAATTTTTAATTGTTGGGTAATAAAATTTATAATATGTACCACCCAGTTTTCGTTCATATTTTATAGAAAAAATATTAAAAGACGACATGGTAATGAGAAATGGCTTACAGGGTAATGTCAAATTTAACATCATCGCAATGCTAAAAGAAGGGACAAAAAAATGTATTGTGTAATTCTGTATTGTGTAATGTATTCATTCTTTTTTACTGGTACATCCACTTGGTTCCTTACTTGACCTCCTACCTTATCGGGAATGTTGTTACATTTAGCGGAAAAAGTTTCAACAATACCAATTGAGTCTCTTGAACTTACATTTCTAGTCTCCAACGAGGATATTATGTCCGGTATAAAACTGCAATTAACCTTAATAAAAACAAGATCTTTAGCTGCACTTGCATTTTTTAACAACTCTTTATTTTGCACAACACACTGCGAATCGTCATCTAAATCCAAAATTAGTTCTTTAATGGCTTCGAAATGCTCTGCGTAGAATATTGCGGCCTTAATCCATGTTCCCCACCGGGTAATTGTAGGTTCTGGAGGTAAACTAATTCCTGGTAATCTCTCCTTATATCTACAACTGCACTCTTAGAGGTACTTTTAGAAACACTTTTTTTTTACATTAATTTATTTACCAAAGGTATATTTACCAGACATATGTATTACAAATCGATATTAATACAGTTTGTTAAACATATAATAATAACGCAATATTAAGTACAAACCCCTAACAATATTTCTGCAAACCCCAGAAATATTTGATGTAGGTTACAACACATAATGTAAAATATTTAATAAGATGATTCAGAATAAATAAAATTAAACATAGGGAACCGACGGGCAAAACGGGGTAGGCGCCTAAAACGGTGTACCCTACTTTTATTCTAACCCAGTTGCTCCATCTATATTACGCCTTCGGAATATCGTCATCCCGTTTGGGTCCGTTCTGTGATCAGACCAAGTGCTTGGTCTGAGGTTCTGTGCCATACGGTTGAGGACCTCAGTTGCTACGGAACTGTTTTGGTGAGTACATGTGCGTTTTTATATGGAAATAAATTTAGCTTCTTCTTAAGATTAGTACTGCAAGTTCCATAAGATCTTTCCACTTCTTGGGACAGGCGTCTTATACAATTTGTTGGCCTATTTTACATTATTTCACGAACGTTTGCAACAAGTTCTTCTGTTCTTACAGATGGTCTTCCTGCTCCTTTTTTGTATTATTTAGAACCTGTTTCCCTAAACACACCCACGGTTCTTTTCAGGCAATGATAAAAATCCCCAGCAATAAAAGCAACGTTAGGAAAATGTTCGTGAAAATCGTCCATGTACAACCTCGGATTGTATTGCCACTCACCATTTACTCTAACCCCGTTTCGAAAATACGCTTCAACCATGAATGTTTTGTGCTGTTCCGTAAAGCCCATTGTGTGAATTGTTCAAGAAATTGGAAAAATTAGCGATGAATGAAATTACTTGTAACGACTGTCAAAGATGACGGAATAACTGATTGATTGTTAATTCAGGTAGTTACTGACACCCAACAGGTATTAAGCTCTACGGCTAAGCATTACGTCCTTAAATGCAAGGCCATCTTTGATGCAAATAATTTTTGCTCGCACGGTATAAAGAACAGTTTAAAATGTCATTGTTAAAGTACTTCTCTGTATAAAAACATGCTTATAACACAGGTAAAATTCGTTAATGGATTCCTGTTCACCATCGCACAAATTTAATTTTCCTTTCAGTTAACCACTCACATCTAAAATTTATTATCCGCCAGTAGTTTACGGCTTTATCAGAGAGAGGGTGAACTTTTTCTAATCACTAAAGGATCATTAATTATTGTTTTGACGGCACAAATATCAACTTTTCCCAATTAATCACAATCGGCGATACCCGAACAACTTTTTCGCATTTTTGTGTCTCGCATTGCTGATAGAAAATTAAAGAAAAATGAAAAATAAAATTTTATTTTTAAAATGCTCGTGAAAAATAACTTTTCTGGAAAAATAGAGTTTTCTCGTGTTTAAGTTAAAACGAATATCAAGAATGTTATTTTCTTTAGTTTAAAGGGAAAGGGTGTACAAAATGATATACAGTGTCACCAGTAAAGTCCGCATCATATAGGATTTTTTTTATTAATGGCTTTATTCAAAATTTGACTTTGGCATTAAGTTCTTCTTTGATCGAGATGAAAATTAAGCAAAATAATAGTAGTCACGCGATTCGCATTATCTGTCAAATTTTAATTTTTCGAAAAAATAATTGAAAAGTGGGGTTATTTCTGAAAATATCGAAAACAATTATTAGAAAAAGTTTTTTTAAATGCAGTTTGTAGCACACATGCAAAATTTCAGCTGAATAAGATAATTTTGATTTTTGACCTATATTTTGTAAATTGCAACACTTTTGCAAAATAAGACTCAATGCAACCAACATAAAACTTCTTTTTTTTTTACAATCCTTCATTTCAGATACATTTTCTTTAAAGTAGCGCCATATTAAATGTGTGTTTTTCTACAAAATCAAAATTGGGCTATTAAAATTTGGTCGCATGTGATGCAAAGTTTATTTGTTTTTGACCCTGTAACTTACTGTACTCACTGTTATTGTTATTCCAAAGTCAGTGTGATGACATTCCATACGGCGGTAAACAGTCTTAAAGAGACCGACGTTTACCGCCGTATGGAATGATTGGAATGTCATCACACTGACATTGGATAAGTTATACCTTACAACTTCATAAAATAAGTATTTTTGAAAACGTAGTTTGTGTCTGAAAGTAAAAAAATAAAAAATAAAATAAAGGGTTTTTAAATTAAATCGTTGAAAATAGATAAACTTTACGTTAAGTTAAACTAAAATGTATTTTCCACTTAATAAACACTTTATTGATGACACTGTGTTTTTTTTTGTCTTAATATTAAGGTGTTTTACTTTCAGACACAAACTAGGTTTTCAAAAATACTTATTTTATGAAGTTACCTTATACAGGGTCAAAAAGAAATATACTTTGCATCACATGCGACCAAATTTTAGTAGCCCAATTTTGATTTTCTAGAAAAACACACATTTAATATGGCGCTACTTTAAAGAAAATCTATGTGAAATTAAGCATTGTCAAAACTAGGAAGTTTTATGTAGGTTGCTTTAAGTCTTATTTTGCGAATGTGGTGCAATTTACAAAATATAAGTAAAAAATCAAAATTATCTTATGCAGCTGAAATATTCCATGTGGGCTATAAACTGCATTTAAAAAAAATTTCAAATAACTTTTTTCGATATTTTCAGAGATAACCCCACTTTTAAATTATTTCTTGGAAAAAATTAAAATTTGAAAGATAATGCGAATCGCGTGCGCGTACTACTTTTTTGCTTAATTTTCATCTTGATCGAAGCAGAACTTGATGCCAAAGTAAAATTTTGAATAAAGCTATTAATAAAAAAAAATCCCATATGATGCGGACTCGGATGCGGACTTTACTGGTAACACTGTATTATTATATTTTATAAAAATAGAAAAATTTAATTGAAAACTAACATTTATTTAAATAAAACTTAATCATAACAAAAAAAAACTCTTTTGCATCATTCCAGATGCGATTTTAACAAAGAAAAATGTGTTTTTTTGGTAAAAAAAGTAATCAACAAAACTTTATTTTATTTTGCTGGAGCATAAAATGATACAACAATAGTATTTGATATTTTTACTCTGTACAAAGTTCGCAAACAAAAAAATTTTTTTTAACCTCACAATCGGCAACGAACAATAATAGACGCATCTTACCTTGTTTGGACCTTGAAATGTGTTATAAATTTTAGATGCCCTTAGCCACCCCATTTCGCCATTATTAACAGCTTGTATTGCCTTTACAATGGAATCAGCATTCCACGATTGCCTATTTGACTTTCTTGCATGTTTTTGCGGCATCATCTATAAAAAAAAAAACGCTTATTTTGTGTATCTAATTTATGGTCGGGTAAAAAGACATATTGTTAATTTGCCCTCTCAAACCTATGTCATTTTGGAATATAATTTATACAACTGCAATTTTTGATAAAACAACAAGTTATTTAATAAATCCGAAATATACAATCCTAAGAGCAATGCTCTTATAACTTATCAAGTAATTGCTTATAATTTCGCCAAACAAACTTTTTACGGTTCAAAATATGCAAATTGAATGTGCACCATCTCTAAGTGATGAAGCGGCACTCAATGTAAATTAGGGATGTGTACCTCATGAAATGAGAAATAAAAAATATTGAAAAACTTTATCTTTACACGACGCGTTTCCTTAAATTTATTATTACTTAAGTATCTAGTATCTAGACCATTTTGTTATTGTACTGAAATAAAATTAGTTAGTTTAGCACCATACACCCGAAGAAGCTACAATATGTAGCGAAACGCGTCGTGTAAAGAAAAAGTTTTTCAATAAAAGTGGAAATTTGACAAAATAAAAAAAGTGTCTTTCATTTAGTTATAATGAATTTCCATCAAGTAAAAGCCTTAATGATTAAAATAAAAACTGGTGAAAGTCTAAAAATTAGTATATAATGTCCTTTAATCCAATAATATTATAATATAGTAATATAAGTGCTTCGTCATATTGAAAAAGAAAGAAATTATGTAAGAATAAAGCACCAAAAAAATTTATTTTACAAAATAATATGGATTAAAGGTTCTTCTTGTCTTTCTTGTAACCAGAGATAAGGAAATTCGTTGTTCAAAACTATGAAAATATGCATATACGCGAGAGGTCAGCAGCGCTAGTACGAGTACGTTAAGTAAAGCAGAAGAAATAGTAGATATTATGCAAAATATTGAAATACCTACCTAGTTCTTTGTGTTATAAGTCAAACTGACTTGTTAAAGTTAAATATTGCAAACAAAACTTGCCACTAAGTAAAGTTGTTTTATTGTGGCCACTGAGGAGAGCAACACTCAGCCATCGGTTAAGTTAAATACAAAGTACAAAGGCGGGATTGATTGTGAAACCTGATAATACGCCCTAAGTCAATTCCATTTTAACAATGTCACATCACTTTGGGTTTCCCGAAAGAGGTTGAAAACGGGCGCCATGTACACCAATTCGCTGAACAAAACAAATCCCAGGTGATTACTCTTGTAAATAAGTAAAAACGTAAATAATTATATTATTATGCAATTACAAATTTTACAAATTATAATGGTTTGTATAATTGCCTGTTTAATTGTGTTGAATTATATTTATTATAAAGAAACTAACTTGATGTTGTTAAAAATCCCGGGGTACAATTCCTGACTGACAATGGGGCACTGAGGATGCGTTATGCTTTTATATATAAAAATTTGATTGTGACATTGTCAGATATTGTTTACTTACTCCCAATCAAAGTTATATGATTAGTAAATTAAAAATTAAGGTAACCGGGTTAATCTGACTATGAGAAAATCATTTCTGGTAATATCGTTCATGTCACAGTCAAAGTTCCTTGGGTAGTTAATTATTGTTTAAAATGTTTATGCAACCCGATATTTTTGGCCATTTTGCAGTTTTTAAAATGAGTAATTAAGGGTCAAATTAGCCAATCTAATGTCGGGTTGCACAAAGATGTTAAACAATAATAAACTAAAAAGCAACTTTGACTGTAACATAATATGTGATATTGGTAGAAAGGGGTTTCTCACAATCAGAGTGATCCGGTTAGCTTAACTCTTGATTTAGTAATCGGGCATTTTTGATTGTGAGTAAATATTTTCGCCAATGTCTTTTATATCACAGTCAAATTTATCTGGCTGCCTAGTTAATTATTCTTAAAAACTTTTGTGCAACTCAACATTGATGTTTCGCAAAGGTGTACTATTTTGCTATACTATATAGTTTATACCGGGTGTACAACTAAAAAGGGACGCCGGCTATATCTTGGAAACCGTTTACCGTACGGTTTGCTGAAAAAAATATTTACTACCAAAGGGCCTAGGAGACATTGCTGGAAATTATTTTTAAGTTTCAAACAAAAAACGGGATTATCTTAAAAATCCTCATAGTAAACATGTACCAAAGGACATATATTTTCAATTTTATGAAAATTCTGTAGAACTTTTGGTTTTTATTTCTTGCTCTACGTTTTTGTTTAAGGCTGATAGGAGGGGATAAATATTGCTATGCAAAAACATTCACAACTTTAGTTTGACTTATAGAAATTTGTCAAATTTGAACTCGCTAAATAGGGATTCTTTTGTTTTTTACTTCTATAAAAAAACGAAGTAATTCTGAATTTCGACAGTAGAGGAAGTTATTTAGCAGAATCAACAATTTCTTCACTTGGCTCAATCATTTCAAATGGATTGATATACAGGGTGTCCGGAAAATACGTGTACAACATTTGACGACAGACTCCTGACGTCAAAATAGGTCGATCTAAGCCGAATTAGTTATATCAAAAATTGTCTCGTTTAGCCGGTAGAGGGCGTCAAAAATTTTTAAAAATATTGGTTTTTCCTAAATTACGTGAAAACCTGCTAATCGATTTTAATGATTTTTAGTATGTAGACTAATACTATAAAATGACGTTTTCTAGTAGAATAGTCACCGGCTGTAAATAAGTGGAAGTGTTATAAAAGTGATATACGTCAACATTTCTCCTCATTTTTTATATGAACGGCGTTATTACAACCCAGATATTTTTGTAGAGTGACTGGATGTATTTGGAAGCTATTTTACCTCTTTAATATTTTGCGTTGAATGAGCTGTTTTGCCAGAAGAAAATATTTACAATTTTTAGTATTATTAGTAATAATATTAAAATCAAATTACCTGTAACAATAATTTTTTAAGGAGTGTTAATAAGTGTATTCAGCAAGATGGCGGTCATTTTACACATTTGCTTAAGTAATGTTTTTGTTTTACTTAGTTTCTTACAATACATACTTTCAACTTTGTTGTACTTTGTTTAATTTTTATTGTTAATAATTGATGTATGCAGGTAATTGTAAATATTTTCTTCTGGCAAAACAGCTCATTCAACGAAAAATATTCAAGAGGTAAAATAGCTTCCAAATACATCCAGTCACTCTACAGAAATATCTGGGTTGTCATAACGCCGTTCATCTAAAAAATGAGGAGAAATGTTGACGTATTATATCACTTTTATAACACTTCCACTTATTTACAGCCGGTGACTATACTACTAGAAAACGTCATTTTATAGTATTAGTCTACATACTAAAAATCATTAAAATCGATTAGCAGGTTTTCACGTAATTTAGGAAAAACCAATATTTTTACAAATTTTTGACGCCCTCTACCGGCTAAACGAGACAATTTTGGATATAACTAAGTCGGCTTAGATCGACCTATTTTGACGTCAGGAGTATGTCATCAAACGTTGTACACGTATTTTCCGGACACCCTGTATATTTTTTAACTTAAGCAAAAAGAAGAATAAATAAGAAAACCGCAAGCCAAAGTTTTTTTTTAAACCGGAGATATATTATTATAATAAATTAACGTTTTAATACGGTATTTGTAGACAAGAAGTTACAAATACCATATACCATTGTGGCTTCTACAAAGCTAAAATCACACATCACACGTACTATTTCATATTTTAAACTATCTTGCTTTTTTTTTGTTTTACAGCCAACTTACAATGTTACTGCAATTTCTTTCATTAATGCAATCATCGTATTTTATTTTTAATATCAACGAAAAATATTCTTGGCCAGCGGACTTTAAGGTGTGAAAAGACCTGCATTTTGAATTGAGTGCCAAAAACAATGTACTCCCTGGGGCCGAGTAGATATTGACAGCTGTTACGTTCTTGCTAGGAACTTATCAGAATGCCACAACCCGAAACAACTTCACTGATAACACTGCAGCGCATTTAATTAAACCCTTAATAAAAATGTTTAATGTAAATACTTAAATTTACAGAACATTAATTTAAACAAATAATATGTTAATTTTAGATTTGTAGAAGACACAATGGTATGGAATTTGTAACTTTTTGCCTATAAATACAGTATTAAAACGTCAGTTTATTCTTATTGAGCTCATTTTTATATTATATTTTCTATATTTCGGTTGTAAAAAAAATATTGGATTGTCGTTTTCACAGATATTTCTCTAATTTATTCTTCTTTTTGCTTAAGTTAAACAATGTATATCATTCCATTTAAAATTATTAAGAAAAATGTATAAATTATTGATATTCCTAGATAGCGCCCTCTAGCTGTCCCAACGGAATTCAGAGTGACTTAGTAAGTTCAAATTTGTCAAATTCCCATAAACCAAACCAAAGTTGTAAATATTTTTGCATAGTAATATTTGTCCCCTCCTACCCACCTTAAGCGAAAAGGTAGAGCAAAAACTGAATTATAAAAGTTGTCCAGAATTTTTATTAGATTGAGAAAATGCTACCTTTGATACATGTTTGCTACGAGGATTTTTGAGAAAGTCCCGCTTTTTTTTTTGGCCACTATACGCCCCCTAGCGGCAAACCCAGAAACCTAAAAGTACTTTCCAGCAATTTCTCTTGGTCATTTTTGTAGTAAATATTTTTTCCGCAAGCCGTACGGTGAACGGTCTGCAAGATACAGCCGGCATCCCTTTTAAGTTGTACCCCAGATACAAACAGCTTTTCGTTATGGTAATTTTTCTAAATTTTATTTTCAAAAAAAAAATAAAAACAAACTGACAATTTAAATAATTTCACACAATACCACCTATGTAAATCAAAATACAAATTTTACAAATTTAATATTGTCAAGATTTAAATTAATTACAGATGGTGACGTTATAGATAGACGAAAGACAAAACCAATAATATAAACACAAATATAATAATGAAAAAAACATTTTAATATACCTGTTACAACATTTACCAACAAGACGAAGACAAGTTAATAATTAGATTATTATGGGTTGGACTTGGGCATTTGTCCCACAGGGCTCCATACTGGGGCTTATTTTTATCTGCTTCATACAGTTAAATATTCCTACTTCCCATTTATAACGATGTCCGCTATTAGTGAAGCTCCTAATAAAATTATTGAATAGAAAAACAAGCAAGCAGTAGTCTGTGAGTAATTACTAACAAATAGTGCGTGCCCTCTATCGTGCTACATTCCATTCTTGGGCTACGAAGTCTGAAAGGTCAGGGCGCATACATAAAAAGTAACGTGTGTAATAAAATTTCACTTTTATGTTTTCATTCTTAAATTATGTAAACTAAAGAAGTCGTCCGTGATTCTCAAGATATTAAATATACATTTTGAAAAGACTGAAACAGCACACGTCAAACACTTTATATTCTGAACTTACAGAAACATCAAAGAAATATTTGCAATACAGGACTTTCGACTTAAGCTAGCTTTAGACGGTGCCTTTTTTCGTGCGTTAGCGCATAGGTACGACATTTCGTGCAGCAGCACATGCAATATAGCGCACAAAGCCGCACCTTCTTACTTCTTATATCGTGCAACATATCATTTAAACTATAATTGATATCGGTGGTGCGTCTTGCACTTTTTAACATGGATGTTGTGAAGTTTGGAGGTTTGTGTGCTGCTTTTATTATAACATCGAGAAATAAACAACGTAAACGGAAGTGTTGGATACGGGAATTGCTGAGGAAAAAGTAGTATTTTTTCAAGCTCTTAATTTTGTTCAAGACCTGCTTTGGTGTTATAAGTACTGTATTTTTTACATAATTCCTGAACAGCATTATTACGTATAATACGGTTTTTGTAACTAGTGTCTTCACATCGCCACAAACTAGTGAAATTTCTATACGAGCCGTTAAACTTAATTGTTCTGTCATTGTTCCATTCCATTTTGGCGTAAAAATGCGAACAGGCAAAATGTAACGCATAGAAATTCCCAACAGTCTCGGGGAACACTGCGTCTGTTTGCCTTTTGACGCAAACGGTTGGTGCGCTTTAAAAAGCGCATGCAGGGACGCGTTCGCCATAGTTGCGCTACGACGCATGCATCAAGATGCACGAAAAAAGGCACCGTCTAAAGCTAGCTTTATTCTGACACTTTAAACCTAGAACTGTAATTTTAAGACGGCTTTAAATTAAAACCCACTTTGTGAATATGGCTATTAATAATTTAATGTTCAATGTGCGAATCACTTGTCGCAGGAACAACTTTCAATTCTAAATAAAACATTTTTGTATTGTGCGTATCATTATTGAAAAATCGGCGTCGTCAAACTTTGATTAGGCGGATGCCTTTTTTCCCTAGTAATGACAAAAAATGCTCCAGGTGATTTTTCTTCTCTCCTCATCTTCCTTGCAAATTATTTTAATCAAATTTAGGCTCTATATACTCCTGTGTAATGAGCAGTGCGTTCAATCGTGGCAATTTAAATTGATTGGTATTGGCTTTTTTCCCACATACCCAATAAACGTAGGCAACCACTTGCCTAGCTTAACCATGGAGAGTTTCTCCTTTTGTATATACACTCATTTTATATTTATTTTATTAAATATAAATCACCATAAAATATAAAATCGTGTCACTGGCAGACAGACGAATCAAGTTTAATGGTGTGTTCGTATCAACCATAAATATACCATATTATTAAATATTATATGTGATAAAAGGAGACAGAATAGTTACCGAGACAATCTAGCGCACGATATGAACAAGCCCGATACCGTGAATATAACTGAGTTGCCAGATTTAAGAAAATCATTGGTTTTATCAAGAGTTCTTTAAATATATTTTAGGTCCATCGCTTCGTGAATTTACTATAAACAATTATTGTCATTATATACAGGGTGGTAATTTAAAAACTTGAAATGGCCATATCTTAGGAACGAAAAACTGAAGAAAAAAACGCAAAAAACAGTTTCTATAAAACGAAGGGGGAACAAAAACAAGCGTATTATCCCACCCTTATCTGCAACCCCTTAAACAGGGTGAGATACACCCCTAAAATCTTAAATAGAAAGGGGGGTCGAGTGATACATCATTTTGAAGCTCTTGAAAAATGCTTTCCAATTATACCATAGAAAGCTACATTTCAGGAAATTATTCTCTGTTTATTTAGGAAAACAATAAATGAAAACACAATTTTGAAATTTTTTATTATTATTTAATTAAATGTTCAAAATGATTTCCGTTGTTTTGAAGACAATAATAAAGCCTACTTTCAAATTCTTTATATACATTTGCAAATGTTTCTCTGGATATAGCACGGCATTCCTGAACTATTCTATGCTGAAGTTGCTTTAGTGACTCAGGTTGCGTTTTAAAAACCACAGATTTTAGGTGACCCCACAAAAAGAAGTCAAGAGGTGTTAGGTCCGGGGATCTAGGTGGCCATTCAACAGGACCTCTTCTTCCAATCCACTGGTTGGGATAATTATCATCCAACCACTGCCTAACGGGAACTACATAATGCGGAGGTGCTCCATCCTGTTGGAAATGTAGTAAGCGTTCTTCTAAAGATAAATTTCCGAGTTTGTCCTTCTGATTTTCTAATTCTCGCACTATTAGTGGTTCGATAGACCTCTGTAGCATTTCAGCATACCTGTCGCCATTTAAATTTCCTTGTATAAATATTGGGCCGATAATACCATCTCCCAATATACCAGCCCAAACATTAATTTTCTGGGGGTACTGGGTATGCCCTTCTCTAAATACGTGGGGGTTTTCGTCATTCCAGTAACAACAGTTTTGCTTATTAACACGCCCATTTAAATAAAAGGTACACTCATCACTGAGTCGAGGTTCTGCCGTAATGCTATCTGTTATTATTTCACAAAACTGAATTCTTCTGTCCTGGTCATCGTCACCAAGTTCTTGCAGTATGTGCAGTTTATAGGCATAAAACTTATGAAATTTAAGTACCTTTCTTATTGATTCACGAGATAATCCAGTTGCTACAGCTGCTTGACGAGTTGATAAAGTTGAATTCATTGCAAACTGCCCCAGAATTTCATTTTCGCTGCTTCGTCGGCTAGTCTCGGTTGATTTCTCTTTTTATTCGCGACAGAACCAGTTTCTTCAAATTTGGCTACTAGTTGGCGAACATACTTCGGGCTTACATTTTGACCTGGATGCCTTTCGTTAAAACGTTGAGCTGTCCTTAAGAAACATTGATCCTGGGAACCATAAATGAAAATAATTTCTACACGTTCAGCTGTGCTGTACACCATTGTTAAAGATAAGAAGTGCTGCTTTTCGTTTAAACTGAACCGAAAGTCAACTGTTCTTAAAATAATAATACTAGTACAAGTTACTTTTAAAGTAAATTCTGTGATAATAAAATGCGAATATTTATAAACAATTTTTTTTTTCGACAAAAAAAACCATAGTAAATAAACCAAAACAAAATACCTAGGCTTAAAATGTTTAGAATTCTTAAGAGATATCTCTTAATATGCCAGGATATTGGTAGCAATCATTTTGAACATTTAATTAAATAATAATAAAAAATTTCAAAATTGTGTTTTCATTTATTGTTTTCCTTAAGAAACAGAGAAGAATTTCCTGAAATGTAGCTTTCTATGGTACCATTGGAAAGCATTTTTCAAGAGCTTCAAAATGATGTATCACTCGACCCCCCTTTCTATTTAAGATTTTAGGGGTGTATCTCACCCTGTCCAAGGGGTTGCAGATAAGAGTGGGATAATACGCTTGTTTTTGTTCCCCCTTCGTTTTATAGAAACTGTTTTTTGCGTTTTTTTCTTCAGTTTTTCGTTCCTAAGATATGGCCATTTCAAGTTTTTAAATTGTCACCCTGTATATGTGAAAAAATTAGAAACAGGGCATGTTACTGGCCGAGAAATATATTATGTATGTGAGATAAATAAATGTGAATAAACTATTTAAAATTAATATAATATTGAAATTTGAACGGAGTACTATGACAACAATGTATGTTTGCTGCCCACATTTCTTCGGCTTGGTGCAAAGTCTAATGCATCCGCCGCGCTAGCTGTTTTCTTGCTTGAATTTCTACAATTTGTATTTATCGTCTGTAGGCTTTGCTACTAAAAAAATTAAAATTCGTTAACAAACGCTACTTTTTAAATTTTTTATCCTGTAACTGTTTTCCTCTGGATTTTTGGAAATTTGTATATAGCAAGTGATGTACCCCTATGAGGTAGTTTATTAATGACGATAAATCCAAATGGTAGAATTTCAATCCTCGCCACTAAACACATTAAAATTCGTTTACAAACGAAACAAGCGGAATGGACACGTACCATTGCGTCCAAAAAAAACTGGGACACGCTATTTTATTTCTCCCAGCCTATTACAAATTTTCAGCTTTGATATTTAAATGTAATTTTGACAATAGCTATATCAAAACTTTTTATTTGTTGTCAAAGTGGTAATACTAAATAAATATTATAAAGTGTTAAACATGCCTTCGTTAAGTGTGGAACAAGAAGCTATTAAATATACGCGAATGGGAGAACATGTTCCTATAAGAGATAGTACTGAAGAATTACATATTATAAGAAAAAATACCGGGGAAATGGTAGATGCTGGCCCACCCGGCATCGCCCGGTGAGATACCATTGCATCGGCTTAGGCGGCGTGAAGTTGCTCTTGAGTTATTCTTTGAGTCAACGTTTCGTCGCTGTGCCGATGTTCCCGGTTTCCAGGGTGGGAAGAAAAAGCATGATGGAAGCTCCAGGACCAAAATACTCCGGAGGTAAACTCGCCCCCCGATCGGATCTCCGGGTGGGGGCTGATCCTGTGGCCTCATCAAGCGATATTAAACGAACATCCACTGTCTCCGACAATATATTGGGTTCCCCTAACAACACTCAACGGAGAAATAGTGTGGCACCTACAGTTGCTGACACACCCAAAAACAGCAGCTTCAAAATTGATTTCTGCAATATCAGAGGGCTTAATACCAACATTAATTCAGTCCACCAGCACTTACAATCATCCAAGCCCCATGTGCTCGCACTGACCGAGACAAAGGTCAGATCGTCAACGAACACCGTCAGCTATTTATATCCTGGATACGATTTTCATTTCCGATTTAGACGCAACTTTGGGGTCTGTCTCTTTATCCGAGATGATCTTTGCTGCCAACGAGAGGACACACTTGAACCAGCAGAGTTTGATGTAATGTGGTTTAAAATATCAACGCAGAAAATCACCAAGTTTATCTGCTGCCTTTACCGTCCTCCAAGTGACACCCATTACAGAGCACTTTTCTCGTCACTAGCAAACACAATTGACTTCTTGCAAACCAACCATCCTAATGCCGAAGTCGCTATCTTTGGTGACTTTAACGTCCACAATATCAACTGGCTCAAATACTCAAATACCAACGATGAACAGGGTCGTGAGGCGGAATCTTTTGCGATCAGTTCTGGTCTAACTCAGCTCGTGGAAGAACCAACGCGAATTCCAGACCGAGATGGAGATTTTGCTAGTCTTTTAGATCTCTTTTTGACATCCAACCCTGACCTATACACAGTCACCGTTCATCCTCCATTAGGATCTTCCGATCACAAACTTATTTCAACTCTAAGCGAGCTGCCAATTTGTTCTGAACAACCTCCTAAACCTCGTAAAATTTGGCACTACACATCAGCTAGTTGGGAAGACCTAAGGGACCATTTTCGCACTTTTCCTTGGCTGGAAGTATGCTTCTCTTCAGATGATCCATCCGCTTGTGCTCAAGAGGTCTCCGATGTCATTCTTACTGGCATGGAAGCATTTATTCCTTTCTCCAAGAAGCGCCCTTCTAATGGCAAGCCCTGGTTTAGCAAGAACTGCGAGCGTGCTGTCAGAGCTAAAAATCTAGCTTACCGACAATGGCGTAAAAATCCTACCGATGTGAATCGCACCATCTTTGTTACCGCTCGAAACCAGTGCAAGCAAACGATAGATCAAAACAAAGAGGCTCACAACATGAGGATCAAAAATAAACTTCTCGCCAGTCCTAACGGATCTAGGTCCTTTTGGTCAGTCGCTAAGGCCGTCAGTCAAAATTTTACCAAATCAAATATTCCACCGCTAACACGTTCTGACGGCACAATAACAACCACGGCTGAAGATAAAGCGAACGTACTCGCAGAACTCTTTGCTTCACACTCCACGGTAGACTTTCAGGGAAAAACACCCCCGAACATTCCAGCAGTTCGATCGGAAATGACTGATATCGTATTCCGTCAGCGTCCTGTCAAACGAATTCTGAAGGGGCTCGATGCCAAAAAAGCTTCTGGTCCAGATGAAATTCCTATTATAGTGCTCAAGAAATGCGCCGATGAACTCACACCAGTATTTTGTAGAATTTTTAACTTATCCTACAAAAAAGGAATATTTCCATCTTGCTGGAAAAAGGCGCGAGTCCAGCCTATACCAAAGAAAGGCAAGAAAACCCTGCCAAACAACTATCGACCAGTCGCATTGCTTTCAGTTAAATCAAAGGTGATGGAGAAAGCTATTAACCAACAACTTATAAAATACCTGGAAGGCCTTAAAATTATCAGCGACCATCAGTATGGTTTTCGTAAGTCCAGATCAACAGGAGACCTGCTAGCCTATGTCACTCATCTTTGGAGCAACGCAATCGAACATCATGGGGAGTCCCGGGCTATTGCACTGGACATCTCTAAAGCCTTTGACCGTGTCTGGCACGAGGGGCTCCTAAGCAAACTGCGTTCTTATGGTATGCCCGGTCGATTTTGTTCATGGTTGTCTAGCTTCCTCAAGGACCGCTCTCTGCAAGTGGCGATTGACGGGTTTCTCTCAGACACCTTCACCATCAATGCTGGTGTTCCTCAAGGGTCCATATTATCTCCCACTCTCTTCTTACTGTACATTAACGACCTTCTAGCGAAAACAGAAAATCCATTATATTGCTTTGCTGACGACAGCACACTTATCTCATCTTTTACTTTGAAACCTCAAACATCGGCTACTGACGCACATCTTCGCAGACAACATGAGGTATCACGCCTCAATAAAGACCTGGAAGAAATTTTGTCTTGGGGTGACAGTAACCAAGTCGAATTTAACGCTCAAAAAACCCAGGCTGCAGTTTTCTCTAAGAAGGTCAACATTGCAGAACCCGATATCGTTATGGCAGGACACGCAATTCCACTGACTTCGTCTATTAATTTGCTGGGTGTCAACCTGGGAGGAAATATGTCTTGGCATAATCACGTAGTGGCAATCGCCAGGGCAGCTTCTCAGAAGCTCGGTATACTTTTCCGTACCAAAAAGTTGTATACACCTCAACAACTTTTGACACTCTATAAAGCCCAGATTCGACCATCACTGGAATACTGCTCTCATATCTGGAGTTCTGCACCGAAGCATACCCTTCGGTTGTTGGATTCCATCCAAAGGAGAGCCGTTCGTCTAATCGGCGACCACGAGCTGACTAAGAACCTCGACAGCTTAGAACATCGAAGACAGGTTGGTGATTTGACTCTCTTCTACAGATATTTTCATGGCAAGTGTTCGACAGATATTGCCCGCTCGATTCCACCTAGAGTAATGCATAGCAGAAACACACGACGAACCACTGCCGCCCATCCCTATGTGGTTCAACTTAGTACACCCCGAACATCATTGTTACAGAACTCTTTTATTTGGAGGACGTCATCTTTGTGGAACGGCCTTTCTGAGACCGTGTTTCCAACCGAATATAACCTCCAACGATTCAAGAAAAACGTGAATCGCTTTTTTCGCACACGCACCGCTCCCAGAGCGCCTTAAAGGATTTTTCCTATAGTGCTTGTGCTCGATCATAAAAAAAAAAAAAAAACCGTGCTTTTGTATAAAAGTAAAATACTCGAGATTGGAACTATTGGAAGAAAGCAAGGTTCCGGCCGCTCAAAAATTTTAACAGAAGTTCAAGATAGGGAAGTTATTAACTATTTGCGCGATAACCCCTTTGAAACAGCAATTATAGCTGCTCAAGAAACCAATTTTCCTGGTTCAACGAATACTGCGCGTCGAAGGATTCGGGGCTCAGATATCAGGAGTCGTTGCGCTGCCAATAACATTTCCTTATCAGAGGTAAATAAAGACAGTAGGCTAGATTTTGCACAAAACTATGTCAATCAAAATAATTTATGGGAAACAGTAATTTCTTCCGATAAAAAGACACTTCAATCTTACTAAGGAACGAGACTAAACGTAGGATTAACAAAAATATTATACATAATATAAAAGTATAAAAAAGTAAAACAGTACTAAGTCCATGGGTATTGGACATATTATATGAGTGATACAATACTATGTCCAATTAGTATAGTCTGTGAAGTGTGAGTTTACCTCTAACTGTTGTTGTGACTTGGTATTATTTAAAACTAACTAACTCCTCAACAGACGTTATAAGGTGTATTACGGATTTTTTTCTCGATAGAGCATAAAAATCCAAGTGACATAGTACAGTTAACTAATTTTTAGCGCAAAGTGGACTTAGTGCACTTTACCTCTGGGGTACAGATATAAACATGACTTCAGACCCAGAAATCAGCAGGAACTACTAGAAAAAATAAGAAAATCATGGGGTCTGATATCTGAGGATTATATCAGAAATTTAGTTCTCAGTATGCCTCGACGACTTCAAAAAGTTATTAATAATAATGGTTCTATGACTAAATATTAAAATGTAAAAAATAATATATTTAATGGTTTTTTTGTTATTTTTGATATCTTCTCGACAAAAATATGTCACATAATTAAGTAAACTTTATACGTTGTTTTACTTTAGACTTTAGAGGATAACTATCTGAAAACTAAGTCGGAAAAGTTATATTATTTATTTTCTAATACCGCAATTTAGAAATCACCTATTTAATTATAAAGGGGAAATTCTCATATATAATATAACAAGTGCATTGATAATTATCGGTAATTTTAGAAAAATATGCTTGAATGCAATTTGGAGCCAGAAAAAGCATGAGTGCACGTAGTGCACGAATGCTTTTGCTTGCTTGTGACTTTATTGAAAGATTGGGGAGCCAATATGCGCAAGAAAAATGGTAGTGAGTACAAGGAAGCAGTCGTCAAAACAATGTGGAACGTCACTGCAAAACTTCTAAAAGAAAAGTACTACAACGAATATAACAGGAAGATAGATCCTTTTACTGACATTTCTTTCAAACCATCAAGAGATGCTCGCGATGCTGCAAGAAAAATGTTACAAAAAAACCCAGAAAAAAGGACAGCAAGTGCAGTTGCATTTAATCATAAGCAGTATTTGCAAATGGTACAAATTTGGGATGAAAATACACCAGAAGGTTTACAGAAAAAAAATTTCCATATCGTTTCGTACGAACTGGCTTGGCGAGGTGGGGAAGCTGTGAACTGTTTGGTCGATTTCTTCAAGGAAGATGGCTTAAACCGTGTTGAGTATAACCCGATATTTTCAAAAACGGCACAAGGTGGAGCTCATAATTTAACAGATAGCAAATGGTTGGTACAGAATAAAGCAAATCCTGATATTTGCCCGCTTAGACTTTATAAGAAGCTTTACTTCTAAGAGGGGCCAAAACATTAAAACAACCCGATTTTTTTTAACTCCTAATCTTGACTAGAAAGTAAACGAAATATGGTTTAAAAATTCACCAATTGGCAGGAACGAAATTTCAAAATGGACAGCAAAATCGGCTGAAAAGTCAGGTATAGCGCCAATGAATAAAAAAATTAAATTTACCAACCATTCACACCGGTCGACAGCAATTAGCCAACTATCAAAAAGGGGAGTAGATGCGTCACAAGTTATGAAGATGAGTGGCCACTCAAATGTAAGTTCCATTAAGCCTTATCTTCAGCTAGACTCAGAATTTCACAACTTATTGGTTACTAAAATGAGAGATATTAGAACTTTATTGAAAACAACACAAAATGATGGCAGTAATCTGGAGAATGTGTCGTCAGATTTTCAACAAAAAGGTCCTGTGAGAATCAATTATAATAACCACATTTAACCATTAAAATTAAATTATTCATATTATTATACGATTGTTAATATTGTTTTTTTCTTCTATAATAAATTATAAATTTAGGATAACATACCTGTTGTTTTTGTTAACATTACTATAAATGCAATGAATGTTTTGTTTGTGTATCATTATGACTGACAAAAAAAAATATGTCAAAAAATTATCACTTGTAATACCACTAGAAGTCAAATTTTAAGGTATAATTTGATTTCGAATGGTATTTGGTAAGAAAATTTCACAACAAAATGATTTTATAATAGATATTTGTTATTAGACAGTTATACGTCAATAAATATAGAATGCTTTGAAATTACTTTAAATGTCAAATTTAAAAAAAATATGTCAGTTGTAGTTGTGCCTATATAAAAGTAACCGCAGCACAAGATCGCAGTTATTTAACATTTAGTGTTGGTTTATGAAGTGCAGATAGGGATCACAAGATGAATCGCTTTGGTCAAAATAAAATGGAAGAAGTTAGGCAAGAAATTGAGGGGTTAACACCTGCTAATACAAAAAAATCTAAAGCAAGTATTTGGCTACAGTTTACTGACTTTTGCCTCGAGAAGTCATATGATTTTGAACCCACCACCGTACTGTACATGTTGTTTTTTGGAAGATCTCATTGCCGAATGCGGTAATGAATTAGAGGAAGAAAATTTGTTCTCGATCATCCAGCAATATCTTTTAAAAAATCAATAAAACACAGATTATTACGTAAACAAGAAATTAACAAAATTTTGTCCAAATATTACCTATATTATTTAAAACATAGACATTTATTCAATAGAATTTGTCCATCGGATTATTGGCCATTGAAAAGGGAAGAGGTAGAAAGAGGATTTAAGGTACATTTACAGTTTGTAACTAAAAATTATGTATCTAAAAAATAAATTATTTTGTATTGTTTAGGCGTTTTTATTCCTTTAATATTAACTAACATTAATTAAAGAAATTTAAAATTATAAAAAGTTTGACAAAACGTACTGGTTGATTGTTGACAGTTCCAGTTGATATTTTATAAAGTTCCGTGTTGTCACTTTATATTATGTCAAAAAATTTCCACTGTAATACCCTCCAGGGTAACCCAGCAAGAAAAAATTTTCGAAAAAATACAAAGGTTGTCATGGCAACGTTATGAAATGATTATATTTCATTGGATGAATATTGATTGCGTGAAATTTTCAACAGTAATATCACAAGACCTCGTTTTTTTATCGGTTAAATTTTTCAGCTGTCACGAAAACTTTTTTGTTTGGAAATTTTACGAGTTGAATTTGGAAATGTTTATTCTGATTAGATCCCGAGAGCGAAGCTCGAGGGATTTAATCTTTGAATAAACATGCCCAAAGTTCAACGAGAAAAATTGCCAAAAAACTTTGAGTGAAAATGGAAAATTTAACCAATAAAAAAATGATGGTCGAGTGATATTTGGCACGATTATTTCGTAAACCCCAATTGTCCCATCCATATCTATTGAGTAATAATGTTTTATATATTTCTACAGGTAGCCTGTGGTGTATTACTTGGAATAGTTATTTTTAGTAAAATTGCATAACATACCACTCAACGAAAACTGTTTAGTTTACTGCTGGCAACCAAACATACAATTATAATTGTATGTTTGGTTGCCAGCCTTATAAGCAGAAGTCTGAATTTTAGATTAGTTCTATAATGACATTTGATAAGTATTTTTAAAATGTGGTGTAATTTATAAAGAACAGCAACTTTATTAGAATAAACATAGGCATGGGTGCATTATAATATAAAAACAAGTAGGTAAATAAATGTAGCATTAATGTTATTGTATTAAAATATCAGAAATTATCCGAAAAAGTTATAAAAAAATAATTGACATTGATTTGTACTTTGAAATATTGTGACAGAACTAGACGAGCCAATGGCGACGTTTAATCGCTAAAATCCCACGTAGTTTTATCACTATTATACTAGCTGATTGGTTAAAACGAGACGGTTTGATTGGACGACAAGGCAAAATTGACAGGTGTACAAAATAATCATGATAATTTTTTTCTGTCAAAAAATTATCGGGATAATTTTTTGCAACAATGGAATAACCATGGTAATACACAATAAAATTATGGTATTTGATTGTTAAAATACGGTGAACGAAATTCTCACAATAATAAAATTAACACGAATATTATAATTTCCACGGCAGCGGTAGTTTTAATTATTATAGTCCAAAAGTTAGAATATAAAGAAAATTTTGTTGTCCCAGTTTTTTTTTTGCACAATGGTACCTGTAGGGCGGCAAGGGATGTGACTGGCGAGCTGTGCGTACAAACGCATTTTTTCACCCACAAAACCTAAATTTTGTTTGTGCACAAGATATGATTAATGTAAAAACAGGTTGATTAAAAAAGGCGATTAATTATGTCGTTCTTCTCCTGCCATTTTATTGCCAAAATTATTCAATTCAAAATAAGCCCCACTAGCTCATAAAAATTCCATTCGCATAGGTCGTTTCATTCCCTTCTATCCAAATATTAAACGTGACTTTGCGGACCTTTATAATGAAGTTTTAACCAGCAAAATTGATGGATGGGGTCCTTGGATGAGCGGACTTTTTAAATGTCTTACTTTGAATCGAAATCCATTTTTTATTATGATCCCCTTGGAATATAAATGCTAGACTTTTGAGCAACCGAAGACATATTTCTAAATTGCTTTTATAAACCTAGATAATTTCACAGAGAGCAAAATTTTTTCTTTAGGGCAATAAGGAAAAAATTGAGTGTTAGTGAGTTTTTAAACAAAACTAATAACCGTGTAAAATTAAAAACAATATTATTTTTGTGTTTTTCTAAACAGTATGTCGTGTTTGTAAATATTAACATGCAAATATTTATAGGGAATATTCAATAATATTTGGAATTTTGTTTGGGCTGTATGTTGTATAGCGCATTATTGAATTATTTTTTCGTATTTTTCATATTATGTCGTTAACTAATAGTACAGGAAATGAAGCATTTTGGCTCGCAATTTTTTCGTCCAGCATGGATTTACTTGAAATTTTAACAGAAGGTAGGTAATAGCCCAAGGATCAAAATCTATATCGAACCGAAGGGCGCCAAAGCCCTGGGGATGGTTGCCACCCCAACTCGGGGGTGGAAATTTTTTATTACATTTTAACTAGAGGAATCGATCGAAAAAGTGATTCTAAGCAAAAAAATGTTCTATAAATTTTTTTTGTAAAACTAATATTTTTCAAGTTATTCGCGATTGAAAGTAACAATTTTTAGACGAAAAAATCGACGTTTTTAATGGGTTTTTCGCGAATAATTCGAAAATTATGCATTTTATCAAAAAAACTGCAGAAAGCAAAATAGTAGCTTTAAAAAAAACAAACAAAAATCTTTTTTTATAATTTTTCTACGACCAATGCGAACTGAGATATGGCGTGTTAATGGTTAGCTTTTTTCGTCAAATGCAAAATTTGATAAATTCAAAGTCAAATAACGGAAAAAGGCTGCATTTTTCGAGGAAAACTCATGGAATCTTTTTTAAAGTACGTAATTAGACCTTTCTTTTTAAAATAAAAAAAAGTCTCTAGCATGAAAATTGAGCGAGTTATGTTAAAAATAAGGTCAGTGCCTAATTTTTCCTACGAAAAAATCAATGAAAACAACCCCCTAACTACCCCCTTAATTAAAATTGATCTTCACCCTTCTGCAATTCTCTTTATAAATGTAGGTATTCTTAATACGTCCAAAAAGTTGGACCATTTTAAAATGCCTAATTTTTGAAAAATGGGAGCTTAAGTGAAAAACGAGTTTTCACATTTTCGAATTTTTCACCCTTTTTCTCAAAATAACTCCGAAAATCCTGGAGATACAAAAAAAGCCGCCATCCCACAATAGCAAAAACTCTGAAATAACTCCGAAAGAGTTCAATGATTATTTCACGAGCATTGCCCACAATCTTATAAGAGAAATTAGTGACCCTAACATAAGTCCTTTTCAGAACTTGGAGAAAACTATACACACTCCCAATACTTTTAGCTTCACTGAGGTAACCTATATAGAGGTAAGAGATATTATCAATAAACTTGTCAATAAAAACAGTGCTGATGTATATGGCCTTAATGTTAAAATTATAAAAAGTATTAAAAACATTATATACATTCCACTAACAAATCTAATAAATCTATGCTTTCGTAATAACACTTTTCCAAAATCCATGAAAAAAGCAATTGTAACTCCAATTTTCAAAACAGGAGACATTAACTTACCCTCAAATTATAGACCTATTTCTCTACTCCCGATCTTGTCAAAAGTGATGGAGAAGTGTATGGCCTCTAGGATTGCTAGTTTTCTGGAAAATAACAATTTACTTTGTCCAATACAGTTTGGTTTTAGGCAGGGCAAGGGTACAGTCCCGGGTATACTTAACTTGGTCTCTGATATAATGGAATCTTTTGAAAACCAAAGATATCACGCAACGACATTTTGTGACCTGAGCAAGGCTTTTGACTGTGTCACACATGACATACTTCTGCGCAAGCTTGAATACTACAACTTCAGCCCTGATAGCATTAGGCTGCTTAAATCCTATTTGAAAGATAGAACCCAGGTTGTTCGGGTGGGGGAAACTTTATCCGAGGAGAGGGTGGTGGATGTGGGTGTGCCGCAGGGATCAGTTCTGGGACCACTGTTGTTCCTTATCTACATAAATGATCTCCCACTTGGCGATCAACTGGCCTCACTTACAATCTTTGCGGATGACACCACACTGTCCTGCCAGGCGGACTCGCTTAAAATGGCGACAGAGATGTTGTGTGTTGCACAGTCACAGGCTGAAGATTGGTTTAAAGCCAACAAGCTTTTACTTAACAAAGACAAAACTCATGAAATGATCTTTTCCCTAAGAGACATGTCTGAATTGCTCAACAATCCAGAAAAAATAAAATTCCTTGGTATACAACTCGACAACAAACTTACTTTCAACTATCATATCGACTATGTTTGTGAAAAACTTAGAAAAGGAGCTTTTGCACTAAGAGGACTTAGCACTTCTCTATCAACCAATACGTTAAAAACTGCATATTACGCATTGATACACTCATTTCTTACATATGCGATTATTGTGTGGGGTCACTCGTGCCATACTGATAGGGTTTTTGCTATGCAGAGAAGAGCTATAAGAACTATTGCGGGGCTGTCTTTTAGGGAGGACTGCAGGGATGCCTTCCGAAATCATGGAATACTTACCTTTCCATCGGTCTATATGCTTGAAACTCTACTTTACATAAAAACCAATGAAGATAAATTTAAATCTCACTCTGAGTTGCATAATTACAATACACGTAATAAAGAAAATTTAGCCATAGTTTACAAACGGTTAAAGAGATGCCAAAGTGGGCCCGACTTTCTTGGGATAAAGCTCTACAACAAAATTCCCACGAATATAAAGCTTTTACCTACTAAAGCTTACAAGAACAGGGTTAAGTCGTTTCTCGCGAAGGGCGCATTTTATTCTGTAGATGAATTTTTAAATTGTGATGTGCAAATTATTTAAGAATTGTTTTTAAAAAAATGTTATTTGTAATGAATTAATGTTGTTTGTAATAGTATGTAATATCTGTAGTTTGTTATTTTCAGTAATTATTTTCTATTTATATGACATGTGTAAGTACAATGTACAATAACACCAATAAATTATCTTTATCTTTATCTTTATCTAAAAATTATAGTGTACTAAATTGTAGCTTTTTTAATGACTTAAATTTTTCTGTGTGTAAATTTTCTGTACAATGAATATTTGGCGAGATATAACCGTTTAAATCCTCTATTTACGAACGAGCACCACCTTTTTCGAGCCCTTTAAACTCACCCCATTTAAAAACCAAGGGATTTAATTCATAGAACCTTGTAGCTCTTGAAAACCCCTATAAACCCGTTTTGAAAAAACTTTCTAGCATTAAAAATGAAGGAGATACCTTATAAAAACCAATCAATTTTTTTCCGAAAAATTTTAATAGCTCACTTCGGAGCATAATAATCTACATAACCGGTATATTTGGCAGTAGGCGCAGAAGTGGCGATTTTTTTAGAATTATTCGATTGTCTTTAATATAATTATGATAATAAATCGGTTAGTGCATAAAAAATTCATTATATTTTTTATTTAAAGTGCTTAAGTTATATAATTCTTTTATATAATTTTATGATTGTAGGATTTATTCGTACATATTATTTTGTTGAAAAAAAAACAATCAGCGCTCATCGGCATGATATAAAATATAAAGCAGAGGGTAAGTTTAGCCTAATCTCAAATTTTCATGCAAATCGATCCAAGGCGAAATCATTTTTTTTAAATTAATAATTTTTTTTTATCATTAAGCTCTAACAAGGGTTGTTTTTCAAGGATTGAAACATGATGAAACTGTATTCCAAAGCACGAAACAATAATTATTTAACTAATCGAAAATTGTAAAATGTTATTTTACAATTTTTGACAATTAGGGGTAGTTTTCACCCCCAAAAAACGTTCAGCGCCCTTCGTTGCGATATAGATTTTGATCTGTGGGCTATTCCCTAACTTCTGTTAAAATTTCAAGTAAATCCATGCTGGACGAAAAAATTGTGAGGTTTTACCTTTTTTTCAGCTTCATTTCCTGTACTATAAAAAAAAAATATTTTAAATTGCATTTAAAAATGCCACAATTATTTCAAATTGTTCGTTTTTATTATTCTACGGTGAAAAACAAAATACTATTAAAGTCAAATTAATCTAAGAACTCGCAGCATCACCTGTCATTAATGGCACCCTGTTGAAGTCTGGTATATTTTACGTTCAGCGGTTGGGTACAGAAACAGAACCGGACTAAGTTATTTTACCATTCCCTTCGCCATCTGTTAAATTTTGTAAGGGAGTCTTAATATTTTGTAAAGATATAGCATACATAATAATTTTATTATTAATAATAGTTATTTATGTATGAAGGGTACTAAGTAGATGATTATGCCCTGAGGGCGACAGTCTTACAAAGCCGAGGGCCTCTGGCCCGAGGGTTCGTAAGTCGCTCGAGGGTATACATCTATTAGTACCCGTGGTGCATACAAACTTTTATGTCATAGCAGTTCGTGTTGAATAATAAATATTTTTTCTTAATTTGATTTGATTTACCAATTTTTTATATTTACCTACGACTATGGAGAACTAGAGGGTAGGAGGCCGATCGCAATGCATTGGATTCGGTCCCAAATTCGCATCGGTAATTCAGCCTTACGAGTCGCCGTAGGATGGCGCTCGTGTTCGAAGTGGGCTATCATATAAATGGTTTCTTATGGACGCAATAACTTTTTTTATTTAAATTAGTTCTTTAAGGAACAAATAACGACTTTTATATGAATTTACACTTACTTTGTTATACTTATTAGTAAACTCGGCCTGTATAAAGTTCCAACGATGCTTGGTTTTTAAAAAACAGGGTATTAAACATTTCAGCTATACCTTTGGAGCTAGAAAGAGACTTATTTGGCTGCGTTTCCTCTCTGAAGAAGATCCTGTCTTACACCCCGACACAAAGCAAACTCTACTTTTATAAATTGTACCATTATTCATTATAACTATGGAAATCAACTACAATACAACGTTATTTGTCTCGTCTTGTCTTCCAACGTTATTTGTTATTTCGAAAATAAAATGTCAATTTGTCAAAAGTAAAAGTAAAAAACGAAGAAGAAGAAGACGACACCAGCCCACTTGCGACGCGAGAGCATCTATCGGCCAATAGCGAACTAACCAAAAAACCGGGACAGAATTTGAAAATGCTGCCATTCTCGATCGGCCTCCTACCCTCTAGTTCTCTATACCTACGACATTACCTTAACAGTATTAAAATGTTTAATGTGTCAAAGTCAAAAATCAAAAATGGAACAAGATGCACACTTAATGCCCGCGCGGACCATAATGTGTACTTTATGCCCGCACGGGCATAAAGTAATCCATTATGTAGATGGTATCTAAGGTATAAAAACACAATAATGTACTGGTATGACATAAAATAAAATATTGACAGACCCGTACCTACCAAAATAAGAAGGCGAAAACATTATAAAACTAAAGGAAAATTAGAAAAAGCTCTATTTCATTTTGTATACGATTAAAGAGAGACAGGGTGATTCAAGTAAATATTTACTTTATAAAATTGGCGATGATTTAATGTTAAGCGGATATGAATCAAATTGGGTGTAGATATGTGTTTGAGGGCAAAAAGGAAGATTCCATAATGATTTTTAAGATATCTCCTAGAGAACGCTAGCTACACAATATGAGTTTGATAAATTCGATATGATATATTTTTTGTCTCTCACCTTTCTGACCGCTTAACCTGAAATTATGGAAGATGGATCTTATATACGTAAAAAAATTGTACTTCATTAATGTCGATATTTCAATTAGTTTTTGAGATAGTTGCGTTTAAAGGCTAGATGGCGAGAAACATTTAAATATAGGCACCTTTCATAACAAAACATATTTTATTGAAAATTAACCGTGCTCTTAAGCATAAACGACATTTTTTCAAGTCTACCATCTAACCTGTTGCTGCATTTGCCCATTAGTTATGAGACATCCTGTATATAACGATAAGTAAATGGTTTAATTAGACACTTTATTGTTTTCATAATAGATGAGTTAACGAAAATGGTGTTTGTACTTACTATTAAATTTAAATAATAAACACCAAGAAAATCTGTCTCTGAAATAAACAAAATCCAAAAGTAAAATGTTTAAAACACACATACACGAAAAACAGCCACAGAAACACTTAAAAACACCAAAATCGGAAGAAAATAATATGACGCAAACTGACGAGTGAACTTCCTACGGCCCACTGCTGATCTGGGAACTTTAACGACGAAACCAGATCAGCTGTTAATAAATAAATAAATAAATAAATAAATCTTTATTCAAAAGTTACATCAGTGATTTTTTTAAATGAAATATAAAAAATGGCATATAATCCAACCTCTGAAAAGACGAAGTTCATCCTTTACTGTTGTAAAGGTTGATCTTACACTTAACCTCACTTAAGCCTAATGGAACTATGCACCGATGTAGCCAAATAAGTACCATTTACTAATTAAATAATCAAACAGTACATCAGTGCATGATCACTTAAAACCATTAAATAAAAATATAACAATAAATCAACTCAATAATGGAACAAATAAAGTAAAGAAAAATACATAGAACTATGATTTCCTAAGATTAAAAAAAATCCTATGCCCGAATAAATGAGGATCAAACAAAAAGAAATAAAAAAAGAATGAAAATAATATTCCAATCAAAGAAATTAATAAAAATTAAAAATAGAAGAGTAAAAAAAATACTAACAAAAGGAGTAGGAATAAATCTATAGTCAAAAACTTTTTCATGGAATTTTGAAAACATTTTCCCGAATACAATTTAAATCTCAAATGTCGTTATGTTCTGTCAACACGCTTTGTTTTAAGAAAAAGTTAACTCTATGTACTCTGACTTTTTAAATCTATCAAAAATATTTAAGATAATTTTGGGAGAAGTTTGGTCCGGATACAAAAATGTAAAATACCCAAATAATTCCTCTGCACGCTCAGCCTTCGCGTACCATAAAATAATTTTAATTTTTGGTGCTTACGAAGAAACCATTTTAAAATGCCAGAAGAATTTCACGCTTACTTAAAAAAAATTCAGTCATAATAGAAAAGAAAACATTTAACATCGCAGTGGGTGCTTCGCTATCGAAACGTATTTGCGGCTTTGAGGGGAATTTAATTTTTTTTCAAATAATAATTCAAAAGTAAGGTTATTTCTGAAAGTATCGAAAAAAGTTATAAGAAAAAGTTCTTTTAAATGCAGTTTCTAGCCCACGTGCAAAATTTTAGCTGCATAGGATAATTTTGATTTTTTACCCATATTTTGTAAATTGCACCACTTTTGCAAAATAAGACTCAACGCAACCTACATAAAACTTCTTAGTTTTGAGAATGCTTTATTTTAGATACATTTTCTTTAAAGTAGCGCCATATTAAAGGTGTGTTTTTCTACAAAATCAAAATTGGGCTATTAAAATTTGGTCCCATGTGATGCAAAGTTTATTTGTTTTTCACACTGTATAAGGCAACTTCATAAAATAAGTATTTTTGAAAACGTAGTTTGTGGCTGAAAGTAATACACCTTAATATTACGACAAAAAAGAACACAGTGTCATCAGTAAAGTGTTCATTACGTGGAAAATAAATTTTAGTGGTAGGTAAAAAATCAAAATTATCTTATGCAGCTGAAATTTTGCATGTTGGCTAGAAACTGCATTTAAAAAAAAAATTTCTAATAACTTTTTTCGATATTTTCAGAAATAAACCCACTTTTAAATTATTTTTTTGAAAAAATTAAAGTTTGACAGATAATGCGAATCACGTAACTACTATTTTTGGCTTAATTTTTATCTCGATCGAAGCAGTACTTGATGCCAAAGTCAAATTTCGAATAAAGCTATTAATAAAAAAATCCCATATGATGCGGACCCTACTGATCACACTGTATACGCCAATTCAACCGATCCTCTTACTACTCTTACGGTTCCAATAGTGAGATACCTATAACAAACAGATATATAATTAGTTATTATAATAATTCCCTAATGTGAGCAAAATTTTGATTTGGACTTATAATCAAGAGTCGTTAAAATGGCAAGCTCATTTTTATTAAATAAACTGAGCGGTTAGTAATGCTAATCGTAACTTTGTATGCTGCCGCAAAGCTAATAAACTCTGATGGTTTTATGTAAATTATAGCGGCTACTACAATGAAGACAGACAAAATATTATTTTGTTTTATAGTTATAATTTTATTATCCATGCACGTGAATTTATATGGGCACCTTTTGAGACCGAAATTATTTCCTGATAATAAAAGTTACAGCGGCGATCGGTGGCATAAGGCAGGTGAGGCCGGGCGTCAGCAACATAAATCGAATTTTACAATATACAATGTTAAATTAGTTCTATTCAGCGATTTATCATGTATCAGCGTTATTAATATTCGTATATTCTTAATACTACAAAACGAAAAAATATCCTCTATTATTAGAACAGGGCCTTTGAAAATGGAAAAAAGGGAAAAAAAAAATAATACTAGGATGAAACCCATTGGAAAAGGAAGATAATATAACAAAAATGAAAGAAAAAATAATTTACGGGCGATCCGAGGTCAAGAAGTGGAAGAGGGTGAGTTTTTAAAAGTAGAAAACGATTTATCTCGATTTCCGGCAAAACTACAAGTCCTATGGAAAAACCTTAAACGGCAAAGTTGTAGGTAATAAAAAGGTCTAGGTAAAACTTTTCTATTTACACTTTTTTCACATAACCTCAAAATTTATGTGAAAAGTTCAAATAACCAAGTTTTTGGTTTTTTATTTTTATCTTTCCCAAAAATTTTTTTTTTCACGAAATTTGGTAAAAACTTACCTTTTTATGTGCCAAACACACTGCAATTGTTTGGACTTAAAATATTTATTTTTTCACCTTATTTTGACTTAATATTGAAAAAGCAACTTAATTTTCAATCGAAAATTCTCACGTCAAAATATTTGCTTTTTAAAAAAGTTGGAGGGCTTTTTGTTCCTTGAAATCTCTACTTTCTGATGGTGTAAAAAAATATACATTACTATGGTAAATGATCTCAAAAAATGCAAAGAAACGAACGTCTTATTAAATATTAACTTTATTAACTTATTTGGTTGTTAATTATAGTTAATTATAGTAGTATATTTCGACCTGCAATTTTTTGTTTATCAATTTAACATGGAATCTTACGTTTTTCGAGTAATTAAAGTATAAATTTTAATAAATAGCTCAAAATTGTACATAATGAGTTAAAAAAAAAATTCGGATTCGAGTTTTTTTCGTTTCTTTGCATTTTTTGAGAACATTTACCATAGTAATGTATATTTTTTACACCATTAGAAAGAAGAGATTTCAAGGAACAAAATGCTCACCGACTTTTTTAAAAAAGCAGATATCTTGACGTGAGAGTTTTTGATTGAAAATTAGGATGCTTTTTCGATATTAAGTCAAAATAAGGTGAAAAAATAAATATTTTAAATCAAAAAAAATACAGTGTGTTTGGGACATAAAAAGGTAAGTTTTCACAAAATTTCGTAAAAAAAAAATTTTTTTTGTAAAAGATAAAAATAAAAAACCAAAAACTTGGTTATTTGAATTTTTCACATAAATTTTGACGTTATGTGAAAAACTGTAAATACAAAAGTTGTAGATCTTTTTTACCTTTATTACCTACAACTTTTCCATTTAACGTTTTTCTATAGGACTTGTAGTTTTGCAGGAAATCGAGATAAATCGTTTTCTACCCTTAAAAACTCACCCCCTTCCACTTCCCGACCTCGGATCGCCGGTAAATTATTTTTCCTCTCATTTTTGTTATATTCTCTTCCTTTTCCAATGGGTTTCAACCTACTAGTATTTTTTCTGGTTTCAAAAATTATCTACCCTAGTCTATATAATATAGTCATATTTACATTTTGTTTACACCGAATTAAAACGATCACTGTCGCGTGATAACAGCTTTACTCTCAAATTCCTTGCGCTGTTAATGGCAACGGCACGAGACGCGCGTGGTTTTGTTCATGATACAAAAAATATAATGGATTTCTCAGGATTGTATTTCCCCCTCTGAGACGACGACGAATACCACTCCAGACGCCAACGTTGGCAATGGCCTCGCGACGCCGCGTATCCCCGAGAAGAAAATAGTGATGCTGAGCTTAATAGTATTACGAATGAAGAAACAATCTCCCAGTCCCCTTTATACAGGGTGTCCGGAAAAATGTGGGAAATCTCCCGGATATGAAAAAAACACGTAAGTTTTTGACACATAATTATTAAACCAACAGGTATATATTTTTTTTATATATTATCTATACCAGGTAAGACCCTTCAAATTACCATCCCAGAAAGTGTTGCGAATTACTCACAGCTGCAGGGACGGACTAGCTGTGACACTAATGTGCCCGTTTTTTTACGCCCTGTATGATAAAAACTTTGGACAATGTTTTTTACATACCTTTAACTTTTGACTAAAGATTAAGTACTCTTCATTCATGTCGCTAATCCTAACCGTTTTCGGAAAAACGTCATTTTTTAACATTATTTACATCATGTATATTTAGCGTATTTCAATAAAAGATACATCTTTGTTCCTATAAATTATAAGTGTTCACTTTTAACTACTTAACATTAAAACATGATCGCAATAAAATGACGTTTTTCCGAAAACGGTTAGGATTAGCGACATGAATGAAGAGTACCTACTTAATTTTTAGTCAATAGATATGGCCGTATGCATCGTTAGCATAATTTCTTACTTAGTGGAACTTTTCGACTTAAGTCACAAAATTCTTATGCACGAACAACAAAACAAGCAAAAGTCGTTATTAATTTTAAGTTATTAAAATCCTGGACTTAAGAAATTAAGTTGTTCTTATTGTATGACTTATGTTATAACTGTCATTATCTGACAAGAAATGACATTAACATTTAAGAATTTTTGTATTTCTGCAAAAGAGTGTGCTTGAATAAAAATACTAAACTGTTTTGCTTCAACCTTTAAAATAAATATGGAAGTGGAAGACGCTATCTTCTTGGAAGACGATTTTGATGTTATCGATATAATTCAAATGGGTTTCCCAGGCAGACTATACGATAGAGAAAAGTATTTTGATACTCTGGACAATTTATCGTTTTTCCGTCGATTTTGCTTACGAAAGAACACGGTTTTACAAGTGCAATATTACAAGAAATTGAACATTTATAAGAATTTAATAGTGATTTGTAAGTACAGCGATAATTCTTTAGGCATACTTGTACATAAGTCGACGTTGTGGTCTAGTGGTTAGCGCAGCAGCCTTACAGATCGTAGGCCCGAGTTCCATTCCCGGTGCCGACAACGTCGATGTTAAATTTGGAATTTGGATTAAGAGGTGGCGCCGTCTTTCGGAAGAGACGTTAAACTGTGGGCCCCGTGTCATGGATGTTGGCACGTTAAAGAACCCTACCCTCGACAAAGAGGGATTCGGCAAAATTACCAGATAGTGTGTGACAAATTCCCTGGCGTCGGTGATTGGCCTCGTTGCGGAAAAAGGCCGACGTAAAATAAATAAATTAAAAAAAAACAAAATACTTGTACTTACATAATAATATCTTAAATAGCTAATTTCCGTTTGCGTTTTTTTTCGTCATTTTCACCCATTTTGTTGAAATAAAAAGGAATAACAACAATAAACTTTGGTTTTAATCAAATTCGCCGGTTCAAATCGCAAGGGCGCGGTAAATGAGAGGTTAGGTGGATAAGCCACAGAAAAATAAAGGGTATAAGCACAGAAAAGCTTCGTGACATATCAGTGCAGAAAACAGTAAAATAAAGAAAACCACTAAATTTCTCAACGTTGCCAAATGTATTGTTTCCTTTACAAAGACAACTTAATCTAGATGCGATGCATAAAAAATATTATCTTAACTTTAAGTATGACTTTATAAAGCTGAACTTAACGTTAAAACGGAGCATACAGGCATTAAAGGTATGAAAAAAAAAACGTTGTCCAAAGTTTTTATCAACAGGGCGTAAAAAAAATGGACCCATTATGGCCATTTGCACCATTTTTATATTAAGTCTGATTTAACTAAGCCCGACTTATTTATAAGCCTGACTTTGGTTACATTTCATTTGCACCGGGAGTGATTTTAATTTTAAATTGTAGATTTTAAAAAGCCTTGCATTCACGCGGCAACACCGTTAATATCTAGGAAATTTATTTTTGTATGACTGGCGGCCTGCTTCGATGCTAACATAACCTTACTTTTTGTGACATTTTTTTTTGACATTTGTGTGATTTGATTGATCTTGAATTATTGTACGTTGTTGCATCATGTGTGGAACCTGGCCACCTAGCTACAATATCCCGTATTCTTAAACTAGCATCACCCACTACCTGGGTTAAGAGAGAAATAGCCATTTCTGTTTCGAAACAAAGATATCTGCAAATACTTTTAAAAAACTGATGTTTAATAAAACAAAATATTTAGACCTGGAGATTGAATACGGATATGAGTGCCATCAATGCAGTGCCATGCAGCCTATTACCCTCGGAAAACTGGCAATATCATAGTACTTGGTCTGTACATTCAATAGGTCATCATTTTCAGGCATATTGATATACCAAGGTCTAAGACTAGCAAGCACTCTTGAAACCTTGCCTTGGATATTATCCTTGACGCTGTTGAGGTGTGCATGCCCATAAAATCAGCAACTGATGATATGTTTCCCCCCGTTGCATAGAACCTCAGAGCTATCAGGAGATGGTTTATTGGGGAAACACTGTCATTGCTATTAAAAGATTACAAGGACTAACATTAGCTATAAGTTATTAGACTGGATGAGTTCATATATAGGTAAACTTTTATTAGGAAAGTATTTGACAGTAATTCACAAGATTTAACTAGATATATATTATTTCATTGAAAAAGCCTAAATAAGTCTCATTATCAATCATGGGTATATTCCAGATGAATTTCAATTTCTGCAAGCACAGCAAGTACTGTTGCTTTCCTCAGCCTAAACCTTTGAAAAAATTGCAGCTCATCAAAATCTTCAAAATAATTACTCCTAAGATATCTTCTTCTTGGAAACCCAAAATCGATAATATCTAGGACCTCTAAATCGTCTTCAAAAATGTTATCTTCAAACACAAAGTCCATCAATGCATCCATAATTCTATTAATCAAAATACTTTTTACCGCTTTTTTTGACTTTGAAAGCTTCAAATTACGCACGCGCACGTGTCGACTTAAAGTTAAGTCAGCGTTAATCCTAGAAATTGGAGGGATTAAAATAAAGTCTGCCTTAAGAACAAAGCTCGGCCTTGCAACAACGGTGCAAACCAATTAAAGAGTTTAAGTCTGTGTTAGACTTAGCTTACTGGTAATCCCGAGTTAGTGCTTGCGGTGCAAATGGCCATTAGTGTCACAGCTAGTCCGTCCCTGCAGCTGTGAGTAATTCGCAACACTTTCTAGGATAGTAATTTGAAGGGTCTTACCTGGTATATATCATATAAAAAAAAAATTGAAATATACCTGTTGGTTTAATAATGATGTGTCAAAAACTTAATTCCATGGGAGCTCTTTGGGAGCCCATATCTCCGAAGAGGAAGCCGATACGAGAGAAGTTTATATGAACTTGTACTATTCTTATCACGTGTTTTTTTCATATTCGGGAGATTTCCCACATTTTCCCGGACACCCTGTATAGTAATCAACCAGATGAGCTGACTGCAGATATTGAAGGTAATAATGGTCGTTAGGAAACGGATGAAATTTTAACGTCTTTACAAACTCCAGTTGCATTGTCGAAGAAAATTTATAAATCTAATTCCAATAAACGTATAAAAAAATGAGGAGTCTCTTACTGCATCAGTCATTAAATATTAAAGGAAAAATCAAACCATAATGAAAATAGTATGGATGCAATAGATTTAATACTATCAGGATTTGCCAAAACAGTGAAAAAGTTCGCACTACGATTGTAAATCACTGCAAAGTTAAAACTTGCTCAGTTAATTTCACAGCTGGAGTTAGAACACCAACATGAAGGAGCTGGTTCTCTAGCTTCAATTTTAAATGATTGATGTTCGTCACGTAGAATTAATTGGTATTCCATCACGAATACTATCCTTGTTATATATCATATTCGTTACCTCTTATACCAGTGTGGGCTTTAACATAAATAAATGTTATGTCTTTTTTCTTGATTTTTCGTAATAGATATAAGTAAGTATGCACCTGATTTCAAATTTTGCCATTCAAAATTCCAGGCGATGTGTCTATACATCCGTAAATAATGTTTTTTTACATAAAAATATCCAAAATCCCAATAAACAAATTATTTTTCAGAGAATTAAAAACAAGTCGCGGAACTTAGATCACATTTATTTTCTTATCAACTTTAAGGTTCCACTGGATTTTTTCTTAATCGGTCCATAGTACACAAAAACAAAAGATATTTTAAAATTAACATAAATTTTATGTGGAAAAATATGGAATTTCTACTTTTTGATTACATGTCTGCATAAGCCAATCTTAATACCCAGTGGCGGCTCGTTAATGAAGGACTCTGGGGCGCCGCCCTCCCTGTAATTATTTCAAACAGAATTCAAAAATACTTTACTTAAAAAACCAATAACGCAATGTATGTAAGCAATCAATTAAAATAATTCAAAGCAAACATAGCCCTATTCCAGCAGGCAGGTTATACTCATAGACAAGCGAGTTGCGCGCTCTCAACGTTTTTTATACTAAGCGCGGGCGGGCGAGCGACCCGATTCAACGCGGCTTCTCGATGAGTTGCCATGACGACAGAGGCGTGACGTCACTTACGCATCGCACAACGAGCGGCCACGATGAGCTCCAATTTTCCGCGCCCAACAACAGCTGTTCGCGATGCCACGGTAGAATAATCAATATATTATGTACTCTGGCGAGGCGACCTGTTGATGCCGCTATAGGCGCTAACGTTTTGTTTATTTGTTTTGATTTGATTTATTAGTTACGTTGTTGTTGTTGGAAAATGTCGTGTAATATGAAGGTCAGTGATTTACAGAAGCTTGTGTTTAGTTCTCTGAGCTTAAGTGAAAAAATTGATTTAAAAAAATGCAGGGCGGCAGAAATTGAACATAGTACAAGTGCAATCAAAATGTAAAAGTAAGGCACAGTTTACGCGTAAGTTTGACAAAGATATATAATAAAAAATCCTGGATATGCGGTTGTGAGGACGGGGACGATAATTGGACTATAAATGGGGTGCAGGACTTAAAACATCTTTCAGAGAAAATAAAGAAACATGAAAATATTGCAAAACATCGTCATAATGTGGTAAGTTTTGAGATGTTGGGACAAACTAACATTTTAACTTGTTTAAGTAGTGCTTATGCTGATGAAATTAAAATTCACAACGAGAAAGTTAGAAAAAACAGACACGTACTTTTGAAAATAATAGACATTTTAAATTTTTTTAATTTAAAGCCAGCGCTACCCTTGACTCGCTAGTCACGAGCCGCTACTGTTAATACCTATATAGAAAACGTAACAATCCATAACTTTTAGGTTAGATTAGGTTAAAGTGGCAGACTTTGGCACTGTCCAAACAGTCTCACGTAGTCATATGAGAACCGTTGTGATACCACACGTGTTCCGCGTAACCTATCCGCATCAGCTTTCTGATGATTATCGCGACGTAGAACATCTCCCCTCCTTGTTTACATGCGCGAGGCCATAAATTTGTATGCTTATCTAAAGGTTCATGTCTATGATCCTATTCTATCACTTTAGGAATAAAACACACTAAAACCAAATTTTAAAAAATCGGACGCAACGAAATACGAACTTAGTAGATAATACTTTACACTTTTCACTTCATAAAGTACAATCATCTACCTATCTCTTTTCTACATATTAAAAGCTAAATGATATACACACAAATAGAACAGAATAAAATTTATCATTGAAACCTGTTTAAGATTTTAAAAATTTTTACATTTTTTTTATGAACGTAAATTTTATTTTTATCCTCACATTCAAAGAGAATTCTGCGTCTGTTTGCAGCAACATAAAAACAAATTTTATGAAGCATGTAGTAAATTTCCCTAGCGATATTTCTCAAATTCAATATATTCCCATATGAAAATACACAGATATGACCTAGCTGGCACAGCGAAAATAATATTTTATTGACTTGGAAATTCCGCCAACAGAAAAACTCGCCAGGGATTTTAACTGCCGGAGATCTTATTTGTCCTGATGTTTTTCTACGAGTTTCAAGTCCTTATTGGACTTTATCCAAAATTCCTAGTTTTGTAGGGCAAACGAGTTAAGATTTGTAATAAAATGGTATAATATTTAGTTGCAAGAATATTTTTCATTGTTGTCAGCCGGTTATTGGGTTTATATTTATGTATGTCGAGCGTTCTTGAGGAATTGAATTGATACTTATTTCCGATCAAAATAGGTTTCTACAAAGAGTTTACTCATTTACCTGGGTATGTAGATATTTCTAGGAAATGCTATAATAGTATATTAAAGTACACGTTTCATAAGAAGCGGTTTTAGCGCACGCGTCTATTTTAAAAAACGAGCCACAAAGTGGCGAGTTTCTTTATTGACACGTGCGCTAAAACTCCTTATGAAACATGTGCTTTATACATTTTTTTCTATTTCACCTTTTATAATCAAGAAAAATACATTTTAAAAAGAAAATAAATCCTTCAAATTTTGTAAATTTTTATGTCCAAATTTTATGTTGGTAAAACTATTTTTTATCATAGTGGCCTCTGGACAACAAAAATTATTTTGCCAACTGTCATTTTTTGATTTATTGACCCATTTTCACCACGAGATTCTAAAGTTATTTTAGCGATATCAGATTTGAAATTGGACGGAATACGTTGTGTGATCCTTGTACATTCGGTACATATACAGAGCGTTAGGAAATTCGGGCGATTTTGCCACTTTTTTTCGAATTTCAAAAGACGTGATTTTACGTCACGGCATTGCAATTTAGTATAGGGAAGATGAAAAATTCAAATAAAGTTGAAGTTAAAATCGACATTGGAAGGTTAGTAGATTGAATTTTGGATAGGATTTTGCAGAAAATGATAGCTTAAAGCATCTACAAAAGATTGATTTATAGATTTATGCAACCAACATACATGACTGTTATCCACACACAGTGGCGTATTTAGGGGGGGGGGGTCCGAGGGGTCTGGACCCCCCCTGTGGGCTCAACATTAAAAAAAACTCAGAACAGATCAGATGCCTTGTTGCATTTAATGTAGACAGGGTTAACTGAACCTCGCAAAAAATATTACAGACTACAAAAGATAATATGTGGCATTTTGAAGTATTGATTCTGGACAGTGGCGTATATAATGTGTTTGGGGATTCCCGCAGTCTTATTTAAATTGTAAAATTTTATTGTTTGGCGCCCGTGTTTTCTAATTTAAGTGAGTAAAATAATATATACATGGTGATTGATAATTCGATTAATTCCTCGCAGGAGGTAATTTGTGATTTTTTTCTTAAATATGACCTATTCCGAAAATGCTTGGTTTTCGAGTTATTTCAATTTTTTTCTTGTTTTTTACCTGCGTGTCTAATTTATTTAATTTAAAAAAATTGAAATGATGTTCACTTAGTTTTGTAATTTTTTTGCAAACTAGAACTATTAGCAATACTTTGTTTTTACAAATAATTAAGTAACTGTGTCACAGATAACAAAACAACATGGCCAAACTTGGCAAAAAAAAAAATGGCAAAAATAACTTGAAAACCAATCATTTTCGAAATCGGTCATATTATGTAGAAATATATATTTTTAAACATAAATATTTAAAAAAATATATATTCCCATTATTGCGTTTATATTTAAAAATTTCTTAATTTCTTCCTTTATTGGGTTCAGCTATCAAAACATAGAAATTATAAATTTTGATAGTTCAAAATAGGGCGTGGCACCGAAAATTTTTTCGCCTGCGGCGCTTTTTTAAAGAAAGAAAGAAAGAAAGAAAGAAAGAAAGAAAGAAAGAAAGAAAGAAAGAAAGAAAGAAAGAAAGATAAAACGAAAGGTATAGACCCCCCCGTGGCAATATTCTAAATACGCCACTGTCCACACAGAATAAAAAAGTAGGTTATCAAGCTATTTTTCCTCTGCAAAAAATGGGTTTTCTCGTAAATCACAAAGGCCGCGCAAGTCAATGAAATAAAACATTTAAATGTTACCAACATCAAATAAAGAAAAAACGCGTATCGAAATAGCTTCATTACGATACGCAAATGCGTATCGTACTTAACTTATTATGAACGTGAAATAGAAAAAATTAGTTTAATATCGACATTTCATGTACCTAACATAGTTGTAGATACTGGTATTATACTGTAGCATCGTGGCAAAAAAATTAGAACATTAATTATGTACTGACATTTACTGTGATTTTCTATACTTTTAAGTGATATCTTTGACCGCACCTCATACAAGTATCATATTATTATGTGGTGATATTTATTATGTAAATTTAATTTATTTAAATAATTGACTTTAATTTTTTTAACAATGGTATTTTCAGACAAAAACATTTTATTCATGTAGTAATGAGAAAATTCGTGTTCATAGGCCATATTATGTTGTTATACAGCGTTAGTTGAAATAACCGGAAGGGCTAATTTTCTTCAAAACTACCAAGGCTAAATCAATGAATTTTGGACAGGTGGATAACTTGGAAAAATTGAATTGAAAATTTACAATTGCGACATTGCCAGATTTTTAGTTTTTTCTGTAACTCAAGGAATGTTTTTTTTTCAAATGTAACACTACTCCTTTTTTTATTGAATTCGATTCCTTCCATCAACATTACCATTTCCTGATAGTATCAAATTTTTATCTCAAATAGTTCTATGGGAAAAAAAGTTAATTAGTTACAACTCTAACTCCAAAAAATACAATCTATTTCCATTTAAAAACGTTTCAAATAATGTAAAAAGAAAGGTTGGTAGACATAATGTACCTAATAGTATCGATAACAATAATAACAACAAACAACCGCTAACAATAACGTAGCTAGTAAAAATTACTTACATATTATCGGTTTCATAATCAAATTAATGTAGTGTACCTACTATAATATGTAAGTAATTTTTACTAGCTATGTTATTGTTAGTAGTTGCTTGTTGTTATTATCGTTATCGGTACTATTAGGTACATTATGTCTACCAACTTTCCTTTTCACATTATTTAAAACGTTTTTAAATGGAAATAGAGTAGATTTTTTTAGAGTTAGAGTTGTAACTAATTTACTTTTTTTCCCATAGAACAATTTGAGATAAAAATTTGATAGCAGGAAATGGTAATGTTGATGGGAGGAATCGAATTCAATAAAAAAAGAGTAGTGTTACATTTGAAAAAAAAAACATTCCTTGAGTTACAGAAAAAACTAAAAATCTGGCAACGTCGCAATTGTCAATTTTCAATTCAATTTTTTAAGTTATCTACCTGTACCCAAATTCATTGATTGGTAGTTTTGAAGAAAATTAGCCGTTCCGGATATTTCAACTAACCCTGTATAATGATAAGAAGCTAATAGAAGTGGACGTTTCTCTACAAATGTTTGGGCTTGGATTGGCGATAGGGGCCTAGGGAGGATCGCGAATCTTACAACAGCTTTCGTTAGGGACTAAAAGGAATATACGAGTATAATATGCATGATAATGGTCCGATACACAAAATCCGTAAATTTCATAATGGAAAACATTATTCGTGTTTTACCTCGACCTTTAAGGATCCCCACTCTAGCTCCAGGGATCCTCCTACAAGCAGTCTCAAAATATCTTCTTGAGATAATTAAACCGTTACAGAGATATGTATGCTTAATATACATTAGCACAATATATAAATCTAAACGTACACTATCGCCCCCGATCACACTAGTAGGATAATCTCGCGCCCACTAAACATGGTGCTGATACTGAAGGTTGTACCTATGAATAGTCAAGAAGGTAGGTAAATTCAGCCTGGATTTTAGTTACTTCTTATCCTGATAGGAAAAACCTTAGGCATATTACTTACGTGATAATATTCCAATACATAACATTTTATGACGCACATTTTTTCATTCTTCACAATTAGTGGATATATGATACACCGTTTTAATACAGGGTTCCCCATTTAAACGAAACAGGCTAAATAGCTGGTTCCACGTTAATTAAAAAAAAAAACCTCGGACCCGTCGATTTTTATTTCGAGGGGGACATCTTTTTCGTATATTGTCAATCTTGTTACTTCAAGCCCCTACGAGGGAGGGGGGTAAGATCCAAATCTTAAATGGATACCCCTATTTTATATAATTTTTTTGGATTCTGCATAAAATTCTGAACATTTTTTAATAAAAGCATTATTAGTCTATACTAATCAGTTTCCGAGATATTGACTCTTAAAAAATGAGATTTTTGAACTTTGACAGCGTCTAGCTTTCTAACTGTACGTCTTTAGACTAAAACGGCGTAGATGTCCCTATCTTCGATTTTTATTATCTTTCCAATAGTCTCAACTTCCGGTTAAACCGGTTGTAAGAAATATAGTACTTCCGGTTTAACCGGAAGTTGACACTATTGGAAAGATAATAAAAATCGAAGATAGGGATATGTAAGCCGTTTTACTCTAAGACGTACAGTTAAAAAGCTAGACGCTGTCAAAGTTCAAAAATCTCATTTTTTAAGAATCAATATCTCGGAAACTGTTTAGTATAGACTAATAATGCTTTTATTAAAAAATGTTCAGAATTTTATGCAGAATCCAAAAAAATTATATACAATAGGGGTATCTATTTAAGATTTAGATCTTACCCCCCCTCCCACCTAGGGGCTTAAAGTAACAAGATTGACAATATACGCAAAAGATGTCCCCCTCGAAATAAAAATCGACGGGTCCGAGCGTTTTTTTTTTAATTAACGTGGAACCAGATATTTAGCCTGCTTCGTTTTAAATGGGGAACCCTGTATAATAGGTTAGTAATCGTTAGGAGTACTAGAAAAACAATTATCAGCGCGGTATTTTATATTTTCTATAAATATACATACACCACTGATTGGGTCTGAATTAGTTTACTTTATTTTTGAAATTCAATGTTCTTTGCAGAATAATTTGAGCGATTCTGTAGGATCTTTGTTTTGCGGCTCTATTATAATATTAATAATATGTAAAAAATTGGACATTTAAACATACCCAACTAACATATTAAGTAACATCGACCAGAACGGAAAGAAAATAATCCTAAATTGGCAAATATTTACTTATTTTTGCCTTAAATGTTTTCTTAAAAGTCACAAAAGGTTCGAACTCCAAAACCTTAGTCAAAATTTGGATATCTACAACTTAAATAATTTGTTATAGGGAAATTAACTTTTAGTTTAAGTTACCTAGTTAAAAATTACAAATAAATTACCTTTTTGAGACATTAAAAATAATTAATCCTAATAGGGCATATGATTAAGTAATAATTTACTTTATTGTAACTTAATATATGTCTTCATAAGGATTTTTTTAGCTATCACGCTAGGTAAAATATTACCTAATTACTACCTAAAAAAAGTCCTGATAAGTTACTGACCATGGAGTTGTAGAAACAAGTAATATTTTGGTTAATTTTGCCTTATAATTATTTCCAAAGTTATAAACTTTTTGTGGTTAAAAATTGAGCTACTTCTTAACTTTCTGATTAACCTTAAAGGATAAAATTGCTTGTACAATTGACCTGTTGGAAAAATTGTCCTGATTGAGGTCGTAGATTACATATTAAAATTACCGTCAAGTTACATTTTTCCTTAACGACATTTGTTTATGTTTTCACTTTTTAGTTCAGTCTGTATTTTCTTTTAAAAATAAAGTGCTTATATTGTGTTAACATTGGCAATGCCAAAACAAAATTCGAATAGGAAAATAAAAGCATATAGACTTACTACACAATACAGGCTTTAATTAACTACAAAAATTCCACGATGTACGTATGTATATCGTAAAAAACTCCGAAAAATGGCCTTATTGATGGTCTCAGTTATCATTGTCAAGAAAAGGTGCCGATGCCAACCTAAAATCCGCGTTGCCAACTGTAAAGTTAGAACGAAATCAAATCGTTTAACGTTCAAAATATTATTAGAAAGAGACAATAACAACGAATCAGGTTCATGTCAGACAAAGACTGGTCCACACTAGTCCGGACGATATTACACTACCTACTCGAAATTTTAAACGAATAGATAGTTTCCTGTATTGGTTAGCGCAGATCCTGCAAATTGCCCTTTATTTAACTTTGACTTATTACTAGAAATGTCTTATTTAGGGACGATTTAACTTTAGATTCGATAAATATTTCCAATTTAACCTCGGACCAGGAAGACATGTTCTCAAAGTTAATAACGAAGGGAAAAATAACTTTAAGGTCAAAAATATAAAAACGGCCATATTTAGTAATTAGATTTCCTGTTTATCGACAACTATAAAAAAACAATATTTAAAATTTTAAGAACTATATGATTTGAGTGGAAAGATCCATTAGATTACGATATGTTTCGTCAACGGAACTGTTTTTAAAACCATAGGTACATATAAAGACACTTCTGTTTTTAGGTTAAGAGTAAAAATATTTAAAATTATTCCAATAATACATAGAAAAATCGCATATTTTAAGGGCGCGTTTTGTTTCACGAAGTATCATCACCAGTACTCACAAACAACTTTCTTTCGCATCAAAATTTCGGTCAAAATGATAAAACTTAATAATGTAATAAGTAGGTACATCGCTTTATTATTAAATTTAATAAGCGGCCATTCCAAAATATTTACTTAAGTCAAACTCCATGTTATAATTTATTATTTATCTTGTTGGCATAAGTTATTGCCTTTTCTTTTCTAACGCCAGATAAATATAATGTTTTCTCTGTTGCATTTTTGTATAGTGTCTTATTGCTCCTATTTAGGTTGTATTTGGGTCAAAAGGTTGGTATTATTTTCCACATTTAGAGGTAAAATAGGTCTATATATATTTCACCTCGATTTACCTTATTGGACAGAAAAACCCTATCAACCTATTTTCGACTTTCAATTTACTTTAGTTTCTTTCCCCACATTGGGCAATAGGAAAACAAATGTAGGTAAATTATCCCTACATATAATTGGTCATGCAAAATATTCGACCTGTTTAGAGGTCGAATAAAGGTAAATTTAACTTAACATGTTTGTTGGGTACGTTCTATTTTTACGGGGGATTTTAAAAATTTGGTTGAACAAGGTAATTTTGATATTATGTTTCTGTGTGAGATAGAGCTCTCTGCTGGAGATAACTCTGCATGCCTTTATATACCAAGGTACCAGTTTTATAGAAGAGATAGACTTGGGAGAGGAGGGGGAGTTGCGTCTTATGTAAAAGATGATTTAACAGCTGACAAAATTAAATTTGATTTTTCTGTAAATAAACCGGTATAATTTATAATTGTGAAGGTAGCAAAAAAATTTGGTTTTTACCGTGTTTTATAGGCCCCCTAAATCAAATTTTAAAAATGTCGTTTCAGATTTAGACGACATTTTGTCTAACTTATACCCCGCAGTCAATAAACTTTTTTATTTGGGTGATTTTAAGGTTAACTTAATAAACTTTGACAACCCTTTAACATCGTTGTTTGAAAATTACAACTATTATCAAATAATAAATGAACCACCTAGGATAACTGCCAATGCTAGCACCTTCTTAGACGTGATTTTTGATAGTGATAGCTCATTGGTTAGTAAATCAGGTACTATATCTGCTGATGATATTTCTGATCATAATAGCTATTTATGATATAAGTGTGAAAATAACTCGCTTCGCTCGTTCCGCAAATTTTCATATGCGTGCCTTAAACGAGATATTTTCTTACGTATATCATACAAGATTTTTTCTACGAGCGTGTGAAAAGTTAGACTTTTCACCCGGCGTGTGAAAAGTAGTTTACTTTTCACACTAGTGCGTTAAAGTAAAACTTTTCACACTGAAATGGGTGTGAAAAGTCTAACTTTTCACACGCTCGTTGAAAAAATGATTTATTGTTTCTTAAACATAGATACAAAAACAGCTTAACCTAAGAGATTATTCGTTATTGTTGTTCTAAAAATTTTAATATTTTAATGATTTGCATGGCCTACCTCCTATTAAAGAATCGCGTATTACAACGCCTTGGTTAACAGCGAATCTTAAATTTTTCATGAAACAAAGGGACATGGCTCTACAAAATTTTTAAAAAACGACGTTGATTGGCATAGATATAAACAGTTAGGAAATTTTACGCTTACAATTGTTAAAATGGCAAAAGAAAAATATTTAGATTCATTATGTTTGGAAAAAATAGTCGTAAAACTTGAGCCGCAAACAAAAACTTTAATATTACATCTAATAACGGTGTTTCTATTCCAAAAACTTGCAAACCAATGCAACATGAGTTGATGAGATATCACCTTTAATGCTAAAACACTGAAGTCCATTTATATAAATATATTACTTATATTATAAATTGTTGTATAGAATTAAATTACTTTCCGGATATATGGAAAATATCGATTGGAAAAACACTGTCTAAAGTATCATACCCTGGTAACTTTAATGACGTTAGAATTATTAGTATTTTACCTGCGCTGTCTGAAATTTATGAAAAACTATTATTCAATAAAATGTAGTTATTGTCTTACAAATAAGATTACTCCCGAGAGTCAGTGCGGGTTCCGAAACGGTTTAAGTACTTCTGTTGCTTTAGCTAATGTTATCGATAAAATAATTCGAGCATCTGATAAAAAATTTATTAGTGCTTTATTTTATTAGACTTCCACATCGTTTGACACCATTAATCACAAACCCCTTGTATCAAAATTAAAGTCTTATGGTTTTCAAAAGGAATCATTTTCAATTATCGAGTCATATCTTTCAAATCGGCTCTACCAAAAAATATTTTCTGATGGTAAGTATTCGAACCAGGTTAGCATATTGTCTGGAGTACCACAATACTCCATATTAGTGCCACTTCTTCTCATCCCTGATATTCTTAAATCTATAAAATACTGTAAAGTATAAGCCCATGCTGATGACACTAAGATATATTTTTGCTTTGATTTTGATGAATATTTGGAGTCTGAACAGCTCATCAATGATGACTTGTAAACTCTAACTAGTCTGGCATCGCATTAAACTATTTCAGAGGTCTTATCTCGCATTAAATATTTTATATAACAGTCATATTCTAAATGTTAAATTAAACAAGATGCTTTGCGAATCGCCAGTATTTTTAAACTTTAATTATTGCGATTTTGTTTATGGGTATTGTATAGACAATATTGGTAAGTCTCGTGTTCAAGAAGTGTAAAGAGCTTGCGCAAGATTTATGTATGGTATAAGAAAGTATGACCATATTTCTCATACATTCTCGAAACTGAATTGGCTGAGGATGGATAATGTAGGCTTATGCATTTTAATAATTTTATATATAAAATTTTAAATGAACCAGACTTTCCCACCATTTTTTGTGAACGCCTGACTCCTCGCTCTAATATCCACACTGTTAACATTCGCAATGGGGATAAGCTAACATTACCTCACCATCAGAGTGCTTTGTTTCAGAGGTCTTTCACTTATAATGCTACCGTCTCTTATAATTCTTTGCCTAGAGAATTAATTACTGTCTCTAATAGTGCGTTATTTAAAAAAAGGCAAAAACAATTTCTTTTGGGAGTACAAAATAAATAATTTCGCATTTTAATTTGCTGGCTACTTTAAAAACTAATATACTAAAATGTCCATAAAGTATCTATGTTTAATTTTTTATTTAGTCAGTATGACAGGCAGTCAATAAACGATGTTTCTCTTTAACATATTCAATTAAAAGTTTTGTTATTACCATTTACGTTACTTTGGTGTTGTCCTACTTACAATAATTTATAATTTTAAATTAGTAGTTTATTATCATATTTTTCTTTGAAAGTTGCTGCGATGTGTGGTTTAGTAAAGTAGCTATTACAGCTAGACTGCACCATGCTGCAGCAAATATCTTCAAAAAATAAAAACTTCCTATTTTGTTATTGTGTTTTAATTTCTTCTTGCTTGGCAATGTAAAGGCATTATTTAGTTTTTCATTTATTTTCACACTTCCATTATAATAATATGTATACCGGGTGTCCACGGAAGGTGGCTCGCCCCTCTAACTTTTTTGTTTTTCAAAAAATAATGGAATAAAATTCGGGGGATTTGTATACGACATAAAACTGCATTTTTTGACAGGTGACTCAACATTATGGAACTTCCCGTTTAACCGGAAGTGACACAAACTTTCGATTTTTAAATGGGACACCTGGTATATTTTTACTTTTTTTGACTCCATATAACATTCTAAATACAACGATGTGTCACTTGTCACTTTTTGTCAGCAAGAAAATATTTTTTTTCCAAATTTATTGTTTTATCTAGAGGGCTATGAATACCTTAAAACCACTTATTTCAGTTCTTTTATCTTGGGAAAATACAATTTTACTATTTTTGGTCCAATGCTATGTGCTATGTAAAATTTAATCTTTAAAGTTGTTTAACTAATTTTTTGAATAACAACATGGTGGCTCGTCGGGTTAAGAAAAAAAAATATTACGATTATTTTGATACCATACACTATTAGGTTTTAGAAAAGCTGCCATTAAAAAACTTTAAAAAGTTAACTTAGAACCTTCCTAAAAAGCATCTGTTGAAAATAAATTTAGATTTAAATGCATCAACTAGCCTGTGACCAGCAAAACTGATAAAACAAAATCATGTCTTGATGAAAATTGACATGCAAACAGCTTCTGCCAAAGTAAATTAGTGTGTTGTTTAAAAAACATGGAAAATAATAGTTTTACAGAAGTAAAAAAGTTGATATGTTATTAGTGTTTGGAGAATGTAGAAATAATTCAACCGATGCTGCACGACTTTACGCACAAAGATATTTTAATCGGCGTCATCCAACCCGGCACTATTAGGTACCCAAAACTGGTTCCGAAAATGCGAAATTAGCCTGACAATAATAACATATCAACTTTTTCACTCCTTGTAAAACTATTATTTTCCATGTTTTTTAAACAACAAACTAATTTACTTTGGCAGAAGCTGTCGGTATGTCAATTTTCTTCAAGGCATGATTTTGTTTTATCAGTTTTGCTGGTCACAGGCTACTTAATGCATTTAAATCTAAATTTATTCTTAAAAGATGCTTTATTTTAGGAAAGTTCTAAGTTAACTTTTTAAAGTTTTTTAATGACAGCTTTTCTAAAACCTAATAGTGTATGGTATCAAAATAATCGTATAATTTTTTTTTTCTTAACCCGACAAGCCACCATGTTGTTATTTAAAAAAAATGAGTTAAACAACTTTAAAGATTAAATTTTACATAGCTTATAGCATTGGACCAAAAATAGTAAAATTGTATTTTTCCCAAGATTAAAAAACTTAAATAAGTGATTTTAAGGTATTCATAGCCCTCTTGATAAAACAATAAATTTGGAAAAAAAATATTTTCTTGGTGACAAAAAGTGACAAGTGACACATCGTTGTATTTAGAATGTCATAAGAAGTCAAAAAAAAGTAAAAATATACCAGATGTCCCATTGAAAAATCGAAAGTTTGTGTCACTTCCGGTTAAACCGGTAGTTCCATAATGTTGAGTCACCTGTCAAAAAATGCAGTTTTATGTCGTATACAAATTTCCGGTATTTTATTTCATTATCTTAAAAACAAAAAAGTTAGAGGGGCGAGCCACCTTCCGTGGACAACCGGTATGTATATGTATTTTTTTTTGTTATTGTCATAGCTTTATATGCTTCAGTTTCGGAATTATTCCCGCTTAAGGGTCGAACTGATGGACAGAGCGATGCCAATAGGCTTTCGTACGGGATCCTTAAGAGCAGTAACCCCCTTTACCACAATGAAAATTGCCGAACGTTTTGCTGGTCAAACGAAAAGAAAAAATAAAAATTGATATTTAGAAAATAAATTCTACTTTAAATACCCCATCCAGAAAAGTAAATGACGATCGAAAATATTCCCAAAATTTTTTTTAGAATTTTTTTTATTTTTAGTAATTTTGTAATATCTTAAACAATTCTTTATTGGTCAAAAGCAAAATGACTTTCCCGGGTGTAAAATGTTGTACCAAACAATTTTTCTTAAAGCCATTTTTCAATATCGGCCTTACTTTTTTCTCAAAAACTTTGGGCGCGTAAACCCACTTTACACGCTTAAATTCACTTTACGCGCCCAAAGTTTTTGAGAAAAAAGTAAGGCCGATATTGAAAAATGGCTTTAAGAAAAATTGTTTGGTACAACATTCTACACCCGCAAAGTCATTTTGCTTTTGACCAATAAAGAATTGTTTAAAATATTACAAAATTACTAAAAATAAAAAAAATTTTGGGAATATTTTCGACCGTCATTTACTTTTCTGGATGGGGTATTTAAAGTAGAATTTATTTTCTAAATACCAATTTTTATTTTTCTCTTCGTTTGACCATCAAAACGTTCGGCAATTTTCTTTGTGGTAAAGAGGTTACTTCCTCTTAAAACGATATAACTGCTTTTATTTTTAATAAACTAATCCTAAAGTCTATACCTTCTTCTCTAACACACATGATCGAAATATATATACGGTATATTCTTGTGACGTTCTCCTCTGCAACATTTCATTAAGATTAAATAAAATTCCTAAAATGCTTTTAAAACATCAGTTATAACAAAAAAAGTTGTCTGCGCCAAATATAAAATTTCGATTTTTAGCCATTAATTTTAAAGCATTCTACTGTTCCGGGCGCTGATTTATATTTCATTACAACCAACAGTCTTTAAGTACTTGATGTATTTTTCATTCTGATAAAGTCCAGCTCTGACTGTGATTTAGGAGTCGGCTCACGGCATTGGATGCTCGTAAATTTCTGTATTTTTGTGTCTAAAGACTAAGCCTTTTTGGGATAAAACAGAATTTAATATTTTCTGTAAATTTATTATGATGTTGTTGGGTTTGCTGTTATATGCTTTTAAAAACCTTTCTGTAAAATTACTTTTGGTATGCTGTTTTGTTCATATTTAAGATTTCTAATTTGGAAACTTATTTTCTTTATTTTTCAGGTTTATGCTTGTTAAGTTTTAGATAGTTAATAATATTTATTATTTTTACAATTTGCATTGAATATTAATTCTTTTACCGATTAGCCTATTTCATTTCAGATGAAAGTGAATAACTAATATTTTCTTTTAACAAAAATAAATTATAAATTCATAAAAGTTATGAAATAATAAGAATATTTATTTATTTATTTCAATTTCAGCACATTACAAAAAGATTTAAAAGGGTTGGTTGGTAAAGAAAAGTCCTTTCTACCTTCTTATATTTATAAGTTAAACTTTTTAAGGAATGAAAAATAATTTTTTAAAACACTTTTATTCTTTTCTACTCTCAGCCTATTAACTCGTTTCCCATAATGGTTTTTGCTCTTGTTTTGGTTTTCAGTCACCAGGTGATACCTCTGACAGCATTTAGTACCTTTTCGTTTGTTACATGTGTTTATTTATTTTTGAATCATGATTGTGTCGTAATTTTTAATTTTTAATTTAATGTTAGTTATTTATTTGTGTGTTGACTGGGTGCGTCTCGCTATGTGACCCTGTATGTGTATTTTCATAATCTGTAAGTTTTAGGACATCTAATTACTTAAGTTCGTCCTTTTTTAAAAAAGGATTTTTATAAAAAAATGTATTACATAACTTTTCCTTTCCTTTACTTACAGCTGCGCCCTGAAGATGACTTATATAAGTCGAAACGCGTAGGCAATTTTAGTATTTTATAAATATAAGAAGGTAGAAATGACTTTTCTTTACCAACCAACCCTTTTAAATCTTAACAATGACCCTTTTAGAGAGCAGCCATAACTTCGTTATACATTACAAAAAGTTAATACTAACTAATTTTTCAGTGTCATTGTTATTACATGCAATTTCTTTAACGAATAAAGATAATTTATTAATATTATTAATACTAATACATATTGCAACCGGTAATTAAGGTCTTGTAGGTAATAAATTAGAACACTGGCAGATTAAGAGGGAGGGCGGGGGTGGCGCCCCCATATTATATTGATTTTTTTTTTATTGGGTAATACGTATTAATTTTTTAGTGTGTTTAAAGTTTTTGTTATTCTTTTATTGTGTTTTACCTAATTTCCATAAAAAATTATATCGTTAATAAAATTGATGGTCCCCGGACATTTAACTAATACAGGGTGTCCCAGATAAGAATGCACTCTACAGGGATCTCGTAAACCATAGGAGATACAGAGATGGTTAAATTAGAGAAAAGTTGCGTATTACTGAATCCTGTAACGTCACATTTTCAAATTTAAAAAATTCCGAATGCTTCCGAAGATATTTGGATAAAACCGAATTTTCGCGATTTCGTTTTAATTGATTTATGATTCTATTTGAAGAGACATGTCGAAATAAATTTTACATTCTCATTGCCCCTTTTTCTCCCCTACAAGATGGTTTAATTACATTTTTGATCCGACGTTTCGTTTAGTCACAACCATCATCAATTTTGTTATTTTAAATAGTCGGAAAAGTTTATTTTATGCCAAGTAAATTCTACGTTTTATTCTAAATCTAACGGTGTATCACACTTATTATTTTTTAGACGTTTCGATATAGAAAAACACATCATCAATGAAAATAGGCACATTATCGAAAATTTGTTTGTTTTTATTGTTGTATTTAAACACTAGTTGGATTTTAATATCTAATAAAACTGGTCTGAAAAATGCCACAAGTAATAATTGATCGATTTGGTTGACGCCGTTCGGGATATTTTTGAAAATATTGCATCTCTGCTTGCGCACAATAATTCTTATGACTCTCGATGTAACATCAAATCAGTCAAATTTTTCTTCGTTAGAATAATGTTCCATTATTTTAAATTTCACTGCACAATGCAACAGTTAAAAATTTAAAAAACATAATAATAATTACCAAATTTAAAACTAACAGGTTTCTGTAACTAAGTGACAGATCTAAAGAAACTATTTAAACAATTGCGAACGTCAATCAATTTCATAGCCACCCATATGATGCCGAATTTAAATGGTACGTTATGTCTGAATATTATCATGCATTTTTTTAAAATAAAAAAATAATTGTATTTAATAATTAAAATTAATTATTACTTGTTGCATTTTTCAGATAAGTTTTATTAGATATTATGTTTTCTTATAAGTTTCTTTTAAAAAAATGTTTTAAAATCCAACTAGTGTTTAAATACCACAATAAAAACAAAAATATTTTCGATAATGTGCCTATTTTCATTGATGATGTGTTTTTCTATATCGAAACGTTTAATAAATAATAAGTGTGATACACCGTTAGATTTAGAATAAAACGTAGAATTTATTAAGCATAAAATAAATATTTCCGACTATTTAAAATAACAAAGTTGATGATGGTTGTGACTAAACGAAACGTCGGATCAAAAATATAAATAAACCAACTTGTAGGGGAAAAAAAGTGGCAATGAGAATGTGAAATGTATTTTGACATGTCTCTTCAAATAGAATCATAAATCAATTAAAACGAAATCGCGAAAATTCGGTTTTATCCAAATATCTTCGGAAGCATTCGGAATATTTTAAATTTGAAAACATGACGTTACAGGATTCAGTAATGCGCAACTTTTCTCTAATTTAACCATCTCTGTATCTCCTATGGTTTTCGAGATCCCTGTAGAGTGCATTCTTATCTGGGACACCCTGTATACTCTCCATGATCTTTTGGAATACATTAGGGGCATATTTAATACCAAACATTAACCTCTTGTATCTAAAAAGATCATTATCTTCACTGAATGACCATCTTTTTTACAACTTTACCCCGCTGCATAGCAAACCTCAAACTACTGTATGAATCATCATAATTCATAATATAGGTACTCAATCGTATTGATTATTTATTTATTCTTTTGTTCTGCTTGACAAAGTAAGTGTATCTGTGTTTATGAGAGATTTTTTTTTTATTTCATGCCTTAGACGTTATAGCAATAATTTTATTTATTTATTTCCAAATTACACAAACCTGTCGTTTAAAAAGCTTCGGTGAACAATAGTACAATTTTTATAAATATATACAAACTTATTGTTTAATAACTTACGTTGAACATTTGTTCAATTTAAAGTATACAGGCCCCGTTCGACATTAGTTCAATTTTCATAAACATACACAAACTTATTGTTTAATAAGTTCCGTAGAACATTTGTTCAATTTAAACTACACAAGTCCCGTTCGATATTAGTTTAATTTTCCTAAAAATACACAAACTTATTGTTTAATAAGTTCCGTTGAACATTTGTTCAATTTAAAGTACACACGTACCGTTCAATATTAGTTCAATTTTCATAAAAATACACAATCTTATTTTTTAATAAGTTTCCGTTGAACATTTGTTCAATTTAAAGTACACACGTACCGTTCCATAGTAGTTCAATTTTCCTAAAAATACACAAACTTATTGTTTAATAAGTTCCGTTGAACATTTGTTCAATTTAAAGTAGACAAGCCCTGTTCGACTTTACTTCAATTTTTATAAACATACACAAGCTTATTGTTTAATAAGTTCCGTAGAACATTTGCTCAATTTAAGGTACACAAGTCCCGTTCGATATTAGTTTAATTTTCCTAAAAATACACAAACTTATTGTTTAATAAGTTCCGTTGAACATTTATTCAATTTAAAGTACACAAGCCTCGTTCGATATTAGTTTATTTTCCTAAAAATACACAAACTTATTGTTTAATAAGTTCTGTTGAACATTTGTTCAATTTAAAGTACACAAGCCCCGTTCGACATTAGTCCAATTTTCATAAACTTTCCACCGCAATATATGGGAAAATGTTATTTTTGTTGCTGTTTTATATTCTCAACACATAGATACATACTTTGTCTAAAAGATGGCACCCGTAACTCCATTTCGCAAAAAACGGAGAATGTGAGTTTTGATTCTAGACCCCTCAATTGTAGCTAAATAAATTTTACATAATATGAAATAATGAGCTATTTAAATAGCGTAAGACCAAGTGCGAACACACCAACAATCTTTTTACTTTTTTGAAATTTCCCTGACTTGTTTTCAAATACTTTTGCCCAACTACAATCGACATTAAAAAAATATGGCTCTCAATTTTAACTTACTATAGCATCACAATTCGTTTAGTGTCACTTTAGAAAATTGAAAAAAACAATTTTCTACCAAATGTTGTAAACCAAAATTTTGTGAACTGAAAAAATATACTATGCTAAGACCTAAAATTGTATTTACATTTAATAACAATTTAGTGGAAATCGTATAGGTGGTATAATAGAAAATTCCACAGGAAATTGTGTTTCCGTCTCGGGATAATTTTTAAAATATTCATGAGCTCAAATAAATTTCCGAAAATAAATTAACCTCTTGTGTAATTACTAGTGAAAATTATTTTCTGTAAATATTTTGATGTACCTATACTTTACACTAGGCAACATTGATAATATTATATTTTCTATTTCAGGTGTTCTGTGGACCCATACCTTTTCGACAACTTTAATACTATCGATGGAGATAACCTAGTTGCGAAGTTTAGGGCGTTTAAGTTTCCTGAATCCACATACGTACAATTTAAAGGCACCGTCAATGTGTGTTTGGATAGATGCAAAGGAGTAAGTAATTAGATGTGCTTATTAGTTTCGCTTTAAAGTTTTAATCGAGTTCAAAAAGGACGGAACTTATAATTAATCATAATAATAATAATATTAACATTATCCCATCCCCCAAATCCCAATAGAATCAACAACAAAATTAACTTGTTAATATACTAGTCTATTTTTCGATTTACCAGTGAAACTGCCTTTTGCAAGGTGGTTTTTAATGCATCATGCCGTTTTCTGTGAAATTGTTGGTTGTTATGACTGCCAGTAGAGTCCTAACAAGGACGAAACGGCCGTCATGGTCTGCGCATCCCAGGGTATCCATTATGCTTGGATCCCTGTGTATTCCAATACAAAAGACCGTTGCACACTTTTCCGATATGCTAGTACTTTGTTGCTTTTAATTGTTTTCGTAGACACAATAATTATCTCTTATTATTAATAATCATAGTAATTAATACGCACCATCTTAGACACCCCAATGAAGCAATGGAATACTAACCTCCATGTTGGACAAGAAAAGTTAGGAAATATAAATCTATCCAAAGGTATATTTTAAGGTGACTCGTTAAGCCCCTTTTGGTTTATTTTGGCCATGAACCCACTATTCTCACTACTGAAATCAACAACCTATGGATATCCTTTCAACTCAACAGGACATTTTAGAATTAACCATCATCTATTTATGAAACATATGAAACTCTAAGACCAAAAGCAAGTCTCATTTAATTCAAGTAACTAAGACATTTAGCGACGACCTTAAAATGTCCTTTGGCAAGTGCGCAATCTTGAATGTCGTACGAGGAAAAAATGAACAAAATTATGTACTGCTAGTTGAGGACATGAAACTGACTGATTAACCCATACAACAACAAGGTATATGAGCTCTGGAATAATCAAAAATTCATTCGTGCCCTTCAAAGGAGAACTGAAGCAATGCTTGGTGACCCACAATAGACTGCTTCCCTGGAAATGCGCATGAAACCCTTACCCCTGTCACCTGGAAAACAGGAATTGAACAGTCTAAACTTACCTACTCCCATACTGAACTGGAAATTGCAAAACATTGCTACCTGAGTTCACGAAAGCTAAAAAGTTCTTATTTGAAATTGATACATTTACTGCTGGCAGCTTTGCTTTTCCCAGAGGAGCTAGTTCGCACGGGGGCTCCAAGAAGTCTACTGTCGTATTAGCGTTAGTTGTTGTTTTTAATTCAACAACCGCCCTTGAATTGACCACCCTTACTGCCGGCTTATCTAATGAAGGTTTTCTCGTTTCCGATATATTTTCATCATCCCTGAAGGTCACCCTTTGCCGAGAAAGGTTTGGAGACGGACCAAAAATTTCTACTTTTGTTACCAAATACACTGGGGAGTTATCAGAAAATTCTGGCCTTGAAAACCGGTGTGGTTGTGCAACACTAAGGAAATCTGCTTGTAGCAGTCGTTCCAAAGCATGTTTAATGGTAGTGGTCCTTATTAGAGATGATACAATTTCAGCCAGAAAACCCCTATAATGACGATAGCTACAAGTACCGATTCTTGATAAACGGGTTGAATATGCCTTGGCCACTACGCTTAAAAAGTAACTTACATAGGTACCAGCGAGGCTAGTATAATGAAATTGACTTTATTGATTATGCAGTTATTTATCTTGACTTAACGAGGCATGTCCTGCACTAGTGCAGTTGTTTTGATTTTCCGAGCTTAGCATTGGTTCTTGCGGACAATGCCAAATGTTACCACTCAATATGCTAGCTATTGCGACAAACCGACCATACGTGTTTTCTCTTTTTAGGTAGGTATTGTGGTTGTGTGGTGTGGTTGTAGCCTTTGTTTTTAATAAAGTGGATAGTTCAGTATTAGTATAAACTGACTATGTTATATTATGATTTCGTTTATTTTATTCATATATACGCAATCTTATTAAGCATTATAAACATTTAATTCAAATTATTCCAATAACTCTACGGCCGACCTTGTTCAATATTTATGTGAAAACGTTGTCCGACTCAGTCCAATACTGGGGGCAAAAAATTTGAACTTTATATTATAACTAGCATATCCCCAGATTAGTAGTGGACCGTAATTAGCTCACACCGATGAGTTTTGGTGCCTTTTGTTTTAATTGAATTTTAATTACTTTTGTGTGGTCAGTAAGTATGTACCTACAATCCTTTGACCAAGAATTTACAAGTTAAAGTTTTATTATTCGTTTTTTAGACATTAAATCATTATGGATCATAATTATTTTTATGATGTCATCGGTAAGTAATAAGTTTTATTTCATCTGAACGTCACTTTGTCGGAAACTTGGTTTTTGAAATTTATGTTGGCCCACGTACAAGTTTAGAAAGGTTACTGTATCAGTGAATAGAATCATAGCCAACAAATTTTATAGAAACCATATTTACGTCTACGTACCTTACGAAAGTCAAAAACGGTTTAATAGGGGTTCCATTGACAGAAAAATTAAATCCCTGGATGAACTGAAGTTTTTAACTTTATGTTAGCCTAGATACCGTGCGAGCAAAAATTATTTGCATCAAAGAACGTAATGCTTAGCCGTAGAGATTAATACCTGTTGGGTGTCAGTAACTTCCTGAATTAACAATCAATCAGTTATTCCGTCATCTTTGACAGTCGTTACAAGTAATTTGATTCATCGCTAATTTTTCCAATTTCTTGAACAATTCACACAATGGGCTTTACGGAACAGCAGAAAACATTCATGATTGAAGCGCATTTTCGAAACAGGGTTAGAGTAAATGGTGAGTGGCAATACAATCCGGGTTTGTGCATGGACGATTTTCAAATTTTCCTAACGTTGCTTTTATTGCTGGGGATTTTTATCATTGCCTGAAAAGAACCGTGGCTGTGTTTAAGGAAACAGGTTCTATACAATACAAAAAAGGAGCAGGAAGACCATCTGTAAGAACAGAAAAACTTGTTGCAAACGTTCGTGAAATAATGCAAAATACGCCAACAAATTGTATAAGACGCCTGTCTCAAGAAGTGGGAAGATCTTATGGAACATGCGGGACTATTCTTAAGAGGCAAATTTATTTCCTTATAAAGTGCAAATATTCCAAGAAATACAAGCCGCAGATTTAGAAAGACGCAGGAATTACTCTCAATGGTTTGCCCAAAATTTATTGGAAAGAAATAGAAATGATTTATTAGACCTAACTTTTTTTCGGATGAAGCCTGGTTCCACCTCTACGGTTATGTGAATTCTCAGAATACATGTAATTATTTTTCTTTTTCTTTCTGTATATTCTTACTTTGTTAATTTTGTAAACAACAAAAATAAATTTGTATTTATTTTGTATACTTATTTTATTACTCATTACTTTGGTATATCATGTCATAATATAAATTTGACAAAATTTTAACCTAGATTTGGTTAGATATATCGTCCCCATATCATTGTGATCTAAACCAAGCCCTACGTTTTTTAATCCAATACCTCTTTGATGCAAATAATTTTTTCTCGCACGGTACAAGTTTAGAAAGGTATAAATAAATTGCATCATAATGAACATATTCTATAAATACCATTTTTGAGTCTACGTAACTTACGTAAGTCAATAACTATCAAAGTAGGGTTTTCATTGATATAAAAAATTTAATTCTTGGCAGAATTAGATAAGGAATTACCGAGAAGCTGATAATATGGGGATTTCCTTGACAGTAAATTTAATATCTGACTGAATTAAATTAGTTTATTTTGAACTGCAGGTACAGTATTTTACCAATAGGTATAACCTGAACGAATACAACAAAAATGATTTAAATATGAGTGACCGAGTTTTTGAAATTGCATTTTAGTTAATTAGTATTTTTGAGATTCGAGTATTTACAATATAATTAATAGTTTTTAAATCTTTTGATACTTTTTTAAACCATATAAAACAAAATTTTCAAAATAAATGATTATTATTATCCTTGTTTGGCAATAGTAAGCGGTACAACCTTTTTATATAGATATGTAGGGCGCACTCACAAATATTTGCCGATACTTCCAAATAAAGACTTGTGAAGTGCATTAAGGAAAACAGTAACTGTCCGCTGAGAATCAATTATTTCTAGTCAAATAGACTGTAATGTAAACATTGATTTATTTTTTGGCCGCTTACACAGTCACCTGCATGTTTGGTTGCTTGTATGAGTGTTTGTTTGTAATCGACTTCCTTCAAACTGACCCACTTTAAACGGTCAAATTTAATTTAAATTTTGCAGACTTATCAAGAACCGCTGACAATACAATAATTTCATACAAACTCAAACAAACCCGATTTTGACCCACTTTAAACGGTCAGATTTAATTTAAATTTTGTGGACTTATTAAGAACCGCTGACAATACAATAATTTGATACAAACCCGAACAAACCCGATTTTGACCCACTTTAAACGGTCAGATTTAATTTAAATTTTGTAGACTTATCAAGAACCGCTAACAATATAATAATTTGAGAAGTTTATCTCATTATCCTGATCAGGATCGCCGGAATTAAATCATTTCCTTACAGATCCTCTGTATGAGAGTGAGAGAGATAGAGCTCACCGTATGCGCATGCGTACTATCTACCTACTTTCCGGCTCGAGCACTCGGCTTAATAGTGTTGGTATATTCTTTCGCTATCAGTTGGTCCAGCGGGTTTATTCGGGTTTGTGGATCCAATGCTTTGAATCTAGCCAATTAAAGGAAAAGTGGATCCACTGCTTTAAATCTACCCTTTCCAAAAAGTTATTGTTAAATTAGTAAAAGTATTTCATCTCTACTCCGGACCTCTCTATGACTATAATATCTACTAAAAATGTTTTTTTTCTTAACAATAACTCAAACTAAAAAGCGGAAAATAAATATAGTTTAAAATAATTTTTGAACTTCTTAATATAGGCAGAAAATAACAATAAACGATAAACATTAGTATTATTGTAAAAAAAGCGTGGGGCGCTTTGAGCTATATTTTTCATATTACAAAGCGTGGGGCGCTATATATTTCGTATTACAAAGCGTGGGGCGCTTTGTGCTATATTTTTTGTATGTCGAGCACCCCAAGCTTTTTTCACAATAATACTAATGTTTATCGTTCATTATTATTTTCTGCCTATATTAAGAATTTCAAGAATTATTTTAAACTATATTTATTTTCCGCTTTTCAATTTGATTAATTATTAAAGTGTGTTTTTTAGTTTTTTTAAACTATATTTATTAAGTATACTCGAGTAATAGTAGGACAGCTCGACTATTAAACAATGTCATTAATAAAATGTTACAGTAGGTAGTTAGGGTAGGTGATATCCGTAATGTAGATAGAATAGACAAGCAAAAAAACATTAACTAAATAATTGACTGCCAAAATATTGTATAGTTAAAAGCTTCATTAATAAGTTCTCTATTATGTCATGTTACCGATATCAAAGCCCATCACTTTAATCCCACTTCTGCCTGAGTTACCTCGACGATAAACCCTCCTTTGTATCTTGTCCTTTAACTAAACAGAAAACAAGGGTATTTAGACGGCTTCGAGCTAAAACGTTGCCATGTTTAACACTTCTTTAATAATTAACAGTTTTAATAAAAGTAAAAGCAATCAAATATGCTGTTTGTATGGCCATGCGCTACGCTTTTGTAATTTTGTGTGTTTGAATTAAACAATTTCAGAATTTTTACGATGTTACATACATTTATTACCGGCTTACCGCGCGCCATCCGGAAAGTTACTCTGTTTTAATCATAGAGATGATGACAAATTTTTGCTGCTTGCCCTCGATCTACCGCCTATGTTTAAAAATAAAGGTTGTATTAGATACATTTGTCATGTGTAATGTATTCTGCCCTCCTAGTGAAAAGCGCAGCAACATCCTGAACGTTAGTTTTGAGGAAAACTTAAAAAACGTTTTTTGCTAGTATTTTTTTATAAATGAATATTTTTTCTTTTACCAGATTGATAAAAAAATATAAAACAAATTTTTTGATATAGGTTTCAATGAATTTGGACCGTAAATAATTTTTTTATTGAGCATACTGCGATTTTGTTTAGTATTTCTTAGAGCTTTGAATTAGCGTTGCTTAACAAAAACGAAGTATGCCATATTTACTAGTGTAAAATATACTGCGCTTTCCACTAGAAAACCATGAGCCGCAATGTGCTTTGCTTCTAAGAAAAAACGCAGCATTTAAAATGGGCATCAGTAAAATGCTGCATTCTTGACTAGAAAAATCAGATGCTGCGATTTTCTTTAAAAAAGCATTACGTTTTGCAGAAACTGCATATTTATAAGGCATTTTTTTGTCTTAATTTTTTTTTTTTTTTCAACAATAATTTTTTTAAAGATAGAGAATTGTATTCTACACAATAATATGTAAAAATCTCAAAATCGAAAATTTTGGAAGTTACTGCGTTCTCCACTAGGAGGGCAGTATTATACTAAAGGGTTTTCCAATAAGAACGATATGATTTCAAAATGAAATAAAATTAAAATAATTTCAGATACAACAAAACGTTTTATATTATTTTAAAGTATAGTCGATAACATTTATGTTTTGAATAACACATAGTTTAAATGTCCTCCGCGACTTCGTGTACACGAGCGAATTCGACGAACCCAATTTTCGATGACTTTCTGCAATAAATCGGGCGTGATCTGACGAATGCAGGGTTCAATGTTCAACCTTAATGCATCAAGTGTTTGTGGTCTGTTTTCATAAACCTTATATTTTAAATAGCCCCACAAGAAGTAATCTAAAGGAGTTAAATCACAGCTTCTTGGAGGCCACTGAACAGTAGCATTCCTTGAAATTATCCTTTCGTCAAACTTTTCTTGCAGTATATCGATAGTTTCATGAGCAGTGTGACATGTGGCACCGTCTTGCTGGAACCACATATAAACATTCGTAGGAATGATCAGCTTACTATTCCTCAGCATCGCACATCACAGTTTCAGAGGGCTTTTTCTTATACCATTTGCAAATGTCTTACCGAATGATCTAAAAAAGCTTGAGCCAAACAATTTTAAGCGTACCTTAAAAAAACAGCTGTTGGATAATATAATTATGGTTAACTTTAATATTTAGCTTAAATGTAATACGAAGTGAATTAATAGATTAATTGAAATTGGTTAATTGTAAATATTTTAATATTGATTATATTTTATTATTATTAATTATTTGTATACTGCTAAGATAGTAACTTAGATGTTGTTCATTTTGTTTAAGATATAGTTCCTAGGGCTACATGGAAGAGTAAGCTCTGTGTGTATGCAAATACACCTTTGCTTAAATGTAGTCCTTTTTTTTTCAACTAACAGTAAGTTCATTCATGTGTTTTCTTTAAATTTATATGTTCATCCTTATAGATGCTGTTTTGTTGAAAATAAATAAATAAATAAAATAAAATAAAATAAAACATATCCTCCAAATCAAGTGCATCTAAATTTGGCCACAAAAAATTTCTTAACATCTGTTGATATCGTTCACCATTCACTGTAACTGCATCTCCTGCCTCATTTTGGAAAAAAAATGGTCCGATGATGCCACCATACCATAAACCACACCATACAGTTACCTTTAGTGGATACAAAGGCTTCTCATTAATCTGTTGTGGATTGTTTTCACACCAAAAACGGCAATTTTGCTTGTTAACGTATCCACTTAACCAAAAATGAGCTTCATCTGAAAAGATTTTTTTTTTGGCAAAATTAGGATCCCTTTCAAGTTGTTCTAAACACCAAGCAGAAAATTCTCTGCGCCGACGATGGTCCAGTGGCTTAAGTTCTTGGGTCAAAACAATCTTATACGGGTGTAAATTCAAGTCTTCTTTCAAAATAGGCCAAGTTGTCGTTTTTTAATCCTCTAACTCTTGAGCACGACGAGGAATTGATAAATTTGGATCCACTGCAACACTAGCTCTTACAGCAGCAATATTCTCAACAGTTCTTGCGTTTCGATGTCTTCTTGGTGTTTTTACATCGTAAAGAGTAAAATTATTTTAAAATTTATCAACGATGCGACGAATGGCAAGCAAAGGAGGACGATTATTTACACCAAAGTTTTCGCGAAGTGCGCGATAAGTGTTCACAAAGGATCGTCTATTTTCGTAAAATTTTTGGATAATAACCAAACGTTCTTGAAGCGCGTATTAAACCATAATAAATTGTTATAGTTTACTGACAATAACTGACACTGGTGACAGGTATAACTTTATTACCATGGTTACCATATCGTTTCAAAATCATATCGTTCTTATTGGAAAACCCTTTATTATATTAAACTATACATACTATACAGGGTGTCCGGAAATGACGATGAAAAATTTTAAGGTGTGATTTTACATAAAAAAATATGAAAAAAAGTTCATATTAACATAGGTCCGTAAATGCTTCCAGAGGGAGCTACAGGCCCTTGAGGATGGTGTCATAAAAGTGGTTTTTATTTAATTTATTAGGATCTACTTACAATACAGAAATTAACTTCTACGTATAAGTTAGAGTGATTGGATGTCGCTCTTTGAAAATATCAAGTGACCCATAATTGCAACCAGTGGCGTGGGAACAAAGGGGTGGTTTGTTATTTAGGGCTATATTTTTTCGCCGAGTGTATTTTCGCTATCTTTTAAATAAATTATGATTCTTTGAACATTTTTACGTAAAAAAAGTTCTCTTGGTATAAAGTCGTATAGTCGACCGTTTTCGAGATAAACGGACTTTAATGCTCAGATTTTTTTTTTATAATAATTTTATTAATAAAAATACCTACAAATCAATAACAAAATAATAAACAACGCTGTCCCTAAATTTTTAAATCCCTTTCAATGTTATTATAAATTTTATAATAAGTGCTGAAAATGATTTCCGTTTATTTCAATGCATCCTCGAACTCGTTTTCTCATAGATCTTCTAACTTTTCTAAAAATATCAGGTTTATTTCTTATAACTTCACAACAAGCAAACACCCGCTGCTCTAATTCTTCAACGCTGCGAACTGGTACTTCGTATACTAAGGATTTTAGGTAACCCCATAAAAAAAATCTGAGCATTAAAGTCCGTTTATCTCGAAAACGGTCGACTATACGACTTTATACCAAGGAAACCTCTTTTACGTAAAAATGTTCAAAAAATCATAATTTATTTAAAAAATTGCGACAATACACTCGGCGAAAAAATATAACCCTAAATACCTAACCACCCCTTTGTTCACACGCCACTGGTTGCAATTATGGGTCACCTAATATTTTCAAAGAGTGACCTCCAATCACTCTAACTTATACGTAGAAGTTAATTCCTGTATTGTAAGTAGATCCTAATAAATTAAATAAAAACCACTTTTATGACACCATCTTCAAGGGCCTGTAGCTCCCTCTGGAAGTATTTCCGGACCTATGTTAATATGAACATTTTTTCATATCTTTTTATGTAGAATCATACCTTGAAATTTTTTATCGTCATTTCCGGACACCCTGTATAATATTATGTCGTAGGGTTTACAATAGCACAAATGAATGAAAAATTTAATTTTTCGGGAAAAAGTCATTATTGATAAAAAGTTTTGCTTGTAAAAAAAATGCAATTCACGAAGAGAAAAAATCGATTTTTTTATACAGGGTTCTCAAAAACTTCACTACCATCTTTTGTAAAAACAGGGATTTTTTTACCTTTTTATTACTTTGCTTTAAGTATGGGGCAAGTTTGAGGTTTTCAAATAGAATTTAATGTGTTTTGAAAATGTGTTGACCTTAGAACAAAGAGTTTATTTAGTTCAATGTTACGGTGCGGGCGAAAGTTCTTACAACTTTGTGATAGAGAAATTTAATTCAAAGATGAAATGGAACTTCATAAATTATTAAGAAATTTCAGCGAACTAATTCAGTTTCCAATAAAAAAAAAACTATGCTCAGAATGTCGCAGCTTCCCTAATCGTATTGCAGTCTGTTGCTGACAATCCTACCCTTTCATTAAGAAACCGAGCTCAAGAACATAATGTAGTAAAAAAAACTCATATTCAGTATATTTTAAAGGCAAACAGAATATTCCCTTTTAAGCCAACTTTTAATCAAACGTTGGAAGAAGGAGACGAAGCCAAACGTTTGGATTTTTGTCTTTGGGTCGGAAACAAAAATGTAAGTGAAAACAGGAATTTTCATATATTTATCATGTTCTCCGGTGAATCGACATTTTCAACAAACGTGTGTGTCTTCTGCGCATATTAGATACTGGAGCGAAAATAATCCCCGTTTTAGAATTCCTGCAAGAAGACAATATTACAAAAAAGTAAATGTCTGGTGTGCGATTTCTTATTATGGCATTATTGGCCCATACTTTTTCGAAAACACGTGTAACCGTAGGAGTTACCTTGAAATGTTGGAAACATTCCTTTCTGACAACCTAGAAGAATTGCCTCTCCAATTAAAGTTTTTACCACATTCGTTTACAGCTGGAAAAATATGTTGAATATGGAGGGGGAGTGTTTGAATAGCAAATTATGAAATTATTATTTGTTGTTATTTTAAGATTTTTTTGCGTTATTTTCGGAGTCATTTAATTTGTGAAATTAAAAATACATATTTCTGGTAACACAAAAAATCAGTTTTTAAAACTTTTCGATACCCCTCTGTCATTGATAATGTATGTATTTCGACTGCTAATGCTGCTATCCAAAAGAAATTCTTCTACCTTTAAAATTAAAAAAAAAAAAAACTAAAAAAATCGAAGATTTATTTTAAATCGGATTTAAATTACAAACATTATTCGAAATAAGTTTTCTAATTGGCATTTTGGTCAAAAATGGAAAATAAAGGTAGTTTACTCTTGGAGAAAAACCATGTTTTTGAAGTTTTTGCGAACCCTGTATATAAAAATCAAAATTTTCTCTTCGTGAGTTGCATTTTTTTTTGCAAGGAAAACTTTTTATCAAGAATGACTTTTTCCCGGAAAATGAAATTTTTCATCCATTTGTGCTATTGTAAACCCTATCCGAGGACAGTCTGTATATAATTTTGTGCTTTTTTAAATTTTCTACTCGTAAAATTATTTATTTTCAAACGACATCAAATTATGTTTGAGGGAAATCACTGTGGTAACGCTGTACGGGCGTTTTTACTATATTTTAATAATTTTTCATAATTTATTCATTTTCTGACGGTACAGTCTTGATGAGCTGTTTGTGACACATTGTGGTTTAGGATTAATTTCTAGTATTTGTTCGAAATATAATTATTTAGTGCTATTTTATATGCTATCTACAATAATAGGTCGTCAGTGCGTGGTGTGTAAAAACTAGACTATTCTAATACTGGATTATTATTTCGATTCTCTTGCAGCGGAGTAGCTAATTCTATATTTTCAGTAAATGCAATACAAATACAGAATTGTTGCTGTAAAAAATATTTAATACTACCAGTAAATTACCAGTATCAGTATAAGTACGCAGTGAAATACAATTAACACCTCAAGATAAAAAATATACCACTCTAAACACAACGGAGAAAATAAGTTACCGGCTAAAGGTGGCGCTCCTTGTTAGGCTACGCCCATGATACAAAGAAAGAAGAGATATGACATTGCGCATGTGGGCGGAGCCAAATCGACAGCCGCTTACGTCATGTGGTGATAATTTTCTGGCGGGCTTCGTATAACCTACGTTTGGTTTTATGTACTATTGTTATTATTTGTTATACAGAAAGAGGTTTTTAGTGTTTTTTTGGATTATTATTGTTGTTTGTTAGTGACAATTAGTTGTTAATATGCGTTGTGCAGTGGCGTTATGCATAAGTGACAATATGACAGCTTTTACTTCTTATAATTATCTGCAAAAGTATACCTATACATATTTATGATACAAATCAATGTTTAATATTTCAAATTTTAGCTTAAAAAAAGTGTTCTCTTCCTCGTAGGTGAGATAAAAAAGTTTAATTTGACGAAATTGGTTTAAAATAATAAACTGTTTATGTGTCCCTTATTTTTTAATAATTGTTAATGTACCTCTTATACTATTATGATAATTACCAGTCCTAGTTTATTTTTAAAATGTCTAAATGAGTTTTTTACATCCTTATCTTTGGTAAAATTATAGTCAAATGCAGTGGCGGACTGGAGCGGGTGGCCATCGCCACCAGGGCCAGAAGGCCTTTGGGGGCCAATTGGTCCAAACATTTAAACAACATTTTTTTTTTTTTAAATGTTCTTAATGAGGGTTGGGGCCATAGAGGCCATGTAGCCACCGGGGCCAAATGATTCCAGTCCGCCCCTGGTCCAATGTTAACAATATAAATTTATAAACAGACATCTCCAAAAATATTATCGTTACCTATTGTATAAAAAAAATCTTAATAAGCAAATTAATTGATTTTGGCCATTTAAGGCTCGAAACTGTTCTAAAAATGTTTAAGACTGCACATTTGTTCCTATTTTTTTTTTCAAACAATTTATTGCTTAAGGTGGAAGGGCCAAAAAATATAGGTTATTTTTTTATGATTTTGTAAAAATAAATAAGTAATTGTAATCATTTAAAAGATAAAATGTATGTCAGCATAAGCAGAAAATTATTTTCATTGAAACCAAATATATGCTAAATTTTAACATTTAACCCAAGAACATCATGAAATACGTTCTGATTTATGAACCTCTATCCTTAAAGTACTTAAAATAATATATATGCACTGAAATCTTCCAAATCAAAAATTGCAAAATATGCAGTAAAATTTCTATTTTTACCGGCTAATCCTATGTAATTTTAAATCTCGTTAGCACCACATGACGTCATTGCGCGGACCGGACCAAATTGGGAATACGATCGATCATATCTTTCTTTCTTTGTATCATGGGCTACGCCTACTAAGTATAGTCGTAATAATCTGAAAGTGCTTAATTAATGGAAGTTTACAATATTATTGTGGTAATAAATTTTATTCTGACTTGATGTATAGGTTACAAACTTCATTACTAACCTAAATCAATATAATTACCTACCGTGGCGCACCAAGGGGGGGGCAAGGGGGCCTTGCCCCCCCCCCCACAACCCCCAATGAAATAAAAATTATGAAAGTGGATAAGTATTTTAAAAAGAAAATTTTCTTAGATTTACCTCACGGGCCTCGTTTGAGGGGGGCCAGGTGGGGCATTTGCCCCCCCCCCCCTCCCCCTGGAAGTTGACTTATTTATAAAAGTTGACTTATTGAGGTTTAATATAGTTTGATTGAATTTATGAATTTATTATTTCGAGTTTTTCTTTATATTTTTGTTATTATTTTGGGGTAGTAAAGACTTATTTTAATAAAAATAAACAGTTTTAATGCCAAAACGACTATAAATGTTTAAGAAACAATTTTAGCTCATTAAGTATTGAGCAAAAAATTTAAATTAAAATTAAGGGAAGATCTAAACTCTCGAAATAAACTTGATACATACCACAAAGTGTAAATCTAGGGACTTTATTGTTATTGATAAGTTTGCTGCAAATAAAAACAGATGAATGAACTTTACTTTTAAACAATGTACCCACTAATGAAAAATAAATTAGCCTTTCTATTTTTTATCTTATTTCATTTTCAATAGAATAAGAAGGTAATCATAAATTTTTAAAATATTTACCATAATAATTATTGACCAAATTTGGGCGTGGTCTTAAAAAAATTTCGCCTGCGGCGCATTTCGCCTACAGCTGGCTTTTAGTACACCCCCAAGTTAACAAGTTACAAGCCGCCAATGCCCCTCCCCCCCTAAGAAACCGTTTAAAGACTCCCATGACTAGGCTATTGCGATCTTCCCTGCAAGAGTACCTGTCAAAAAAGCTCCAAAGTTCTAGAAAAATGCGTAACTTAAAAGTTTATTAAAAAATTTGCTTCCAGCACTGGTTGGCGGGCCCCCCCTAACATAAAATCCTGGGTGCGCCGCTGATTACCTAAAAAAAGAAAATATTTTTATACATTTATGTATCAAAATCACACTTTACTTCCAATACTTAGTTTGCCAGTTGCCACCCTCGGACGAATGGGGACTTTTAGTATGTTAGTTTGGAAGATATTCCCTAAACATTTTTTAGGGTTTCAGCTTCTTTCGATTTTTTGCAGTTTCAACATGTATAAAATTATAAATGCACTCGCCTATAGTGGACGCGCAGCTAACAGCGTTGCCATTTTTAAAGCCATCTCCTTCTAATTTATCTAAAACTGTGGAAGTATAAAGTACCCCTATGTATAATTTTAAACAAATGGGAATTTTGGAATGGAATGTTTTGTCGCTCCCTATATTATGTCTATGATTTTAATCAACGACTATTAATTAAAAATATACATTTTCTTTATCCCAACAAGCCGACAAGACCTAAAATGCTAACGTTCACCGGGTTCCACACGGGTTCATGAAGGAAATCACGTGAAAATAGAACAAAGTTTTTACTTACATACTTAATTTTTTTATTTCAGATAATGGAACAGAATTTACAATAATTACAAAATTAAATGGCGTCACATATAAAGAAAGTGGTGGGGGAAGGTTAAACATTATTTTAAACAAATGCTTATAACTCCGGGTTAGCTCAACAGAATTCAGTAAACTTAGTTTTGTTAACAAGAGTTTCCGCTACTCTATATTCCACTATATAAACTATGACAAAATGATTTTGAAAGTAAGTGCTAGAGAGAGCTATCTCACAACTTAACAAACATTGAGCATTTTTTCAATAGTTTTAAATACAATAGTAGGTATATTTATTTTACCTCATTACAAAGATAAATAAAAGCCTACAAATCTGGCGCAAACCACAACTTGATATCTAAAACCGGAAATATTAACAAGAACAAAAATAAATACGGAAAAATATGATTATATTTAAGTTTCAACGGTAAAGGTTTTTCAAAAGTTAAATAGGCCTTGGGAAAAACAAAAGACGATTTAAAATTCCATGCTTTTACGTCAAATTATTATTACGTCAAAGTTTTCATCGTGTCCAGAGTATTTTGCCGTTGTATTTATTGTTGTTTTTTACTTGAAGAAGCGGTGGACATCATCGCGGTGTATTTTGAATGTTTGAGCATTGCAAGTGTTGCTGCAAAAGTTTATGCATAGCGATACCCCCAAAGGCGCCGATAGGACATTAGAATATTTGAGGCGTGCGTTTCCAAAACTTTTTATTCCATCGGAAGTGATTTCGAGAAAATCCAACTTTTCTGATAACTTTGTTGATAACTTTGTTGAGAAATCAAATAGGTTTGTGTGACTGGTGTGTTATTTTTAGGTCATCAATTAAAACTGGTTGACGGTCATAAAAAAAATATTAGAGAATATTTTGCTGAGTTATTTGAAAAACAAAGTAGGATTAAACTAGTTTTGGAAAGATATCGGCGGATTTAGACAGTTTTGGAAAATTACCTGACACTTTTGTAACAGTTTTTATAAAGGATGTAGTGAGTTTTGAAAACGTACTATTTTTTTGATATCGTAGTATTATTGGAAGAAATCAGTTTTGGTACAGTAACATTATATAGGTATGTGTCAACGTTGTCAAAGGAGGGATTTTCGCCATTTTCTCAATTTTAGTAAAAAATGGATCTAGTTAGTTATGGAAATGCGCGCCTCATTTAATCGTTTAGCCCAACGTTTTCGTACTACGAGAAGTATTCTTCGCCCTGTATATCGCAGACGAAGTCAAGGTCGAACCGAAGAGAATATAATAAATGTTTTGGCATATTATGTGGAATTTAATCCACAAATTAGTATTAGGGTAACTGTCGAAGAATTTGGAGTTAATTTTAAATCGTATTTTGTTTTTCCAAAGCCTATTTGACTTTTGAAGAACCTTTACCGTTGACACTTAAATATAATCATATTTTTCCGTGTTTATTTTTGTTTTTGCTGATATCTCCGGTTTGGAAAAAGATATCAAGTTGTGGTTTTCACCAGTTTTTAGGCTTTTATTCATCTTTGTAATGAGGTAAAATTAAATATACTATTATATTTAAAACTTCTCCTCTACCTCTAGCGTCTACTTTAAAAATCATATTATCATAGTTTATATAGTGGAACATAGAGCAGGAAAAACTCTTTTTAACAAAACTAAGTCTACTGAATTCTGTTGAGCTAACCCGGAGTTATGGCATTTCTTTGAAATAATGTTCAACCTCCCCCACCACTTTATTTTAAAACTGACAAAGACGTTTCATGAGTGAATTTTGTTCAGAAAGCCTTAAAGTATACGATTTAATTTACCAATTAACATGGTACTTTCAATACACCTTAAGTAGGCAACTTTTGAAAATACTTAGTTTTACTGATTTACCGTTATGGTTACGTCCTCTAGCGCTCGACTGAGAAACTGGAAAATAATTTCCAGCAATTTCTCATGGCCACTTTTACTAAAAAAAAATTTTCCGCAAGCCATACGACTAACCCTTTCTGAGATACGACCGAGAGCCATTCTTAGTGGGACACCCGGTATATATTATATTTACCTATTATACCTTGTTATGGCCTTGGTAATGGCCCTACACAACTTCAAATCAATTTTAAAAAAAATACAGGTAACGGCGTATGGCACATGCCGTTCCTTTAATGAATGCCGACAAATGAGAGACGACAGAAAAGTGCTTTTTTAATTTACAACCGGCATTGTAATTTGTTTTGTTCTTTATTAGATATTTAAGTAGTAAAGTAGTAAAAAGGCGCCAGGACAAGGGGGCGGGGGATCGGTAGGGGGCGATAGGTAGACAGTGGATCGAAACCAAAAAGGTTTTGAATTTTTAGTATCTTTTAGAATTGATAAAAAAATCCTGTTGAACTCTTAGGCCGGAATATCTATCTGAATTCAGAAACGGAATTAAGAATCTGAATTCAGAAACGTACGGAATTGTATATATTTTTATTATACAGCACACACATTCTGATTTTTTCAGATTATGAATTTTTCAAATTTTCATTGGGCCGGAATTCAGATTCTTAATTCCGTTTCTGAATTCAGATAGACATTCCGGCTGTGTACGGCCGGCCTAAATATAATGGAACTTCATGCAGTAGACTTCTTACAATTTCAAAATGGATGCCAGACGGAAAAAGCGACATCAAAATTACCTTTACTACACGATATAAGAATTTGTCAATTTAGAAAGGAAAGTAAATATCTATATTATACAGGAAATAAACAATAATAGTAATTTTATTAAAGTGAAATTTCTAAACCCTAAATTTAAATATACTGTCGAACGTCAATCAAACGCTTACTTGCATAAATCAAGAAAAATAGCTATTTATGCCATCAGTTACGAAATGCCTAATTTTGTGTAACGCGTGAGATTTTTGCGGAACGAACGAAGTGAGTTTCGCAAAAACTCACAAGTTATACAAAATTTCATTTCGTAACGTATTGCATACAAGATTTTTTCTAATTTTGAAGAAAGTAATAAAAAAATAAAATTTAATATAATTGATAAAAATTTGGAAAACATAAATTTAGTTTTTCTAATTTTGACATATAACTGATGGCATAAATAGCTATTGTTGTTGTTACTTCATGTTAGTTGTCAGTTTGACATTTTGTAAAAAAGTCTAGACGGAAGGTTTTTAGCGAGATTGATATATTTTTAGTTTTATTTTTTAAAAATGAGTCATTCAAGTTCTGAAGAGCTACCAAGCGATATTGAAGAGGCAGCAGGTAATGCTCTATTATCAGTAATTCCCAAAAAGTCAAAGGCAGTTTATGATTTGGCATACGAAATATTTGTTACGTGGTGTGATGAGAAGAAAATTAAACATGTTAATGAGAAAGTTTTACTTGCATATTTCGAGGGTAAGAAAGATCTAAAAGTTTCCACATTATGGACACTTTACTCAATGTTAAGGTCTGAACTAAATCTGAAAAGGAATATTGATATTAAAAAATATACAAATTTGGTAGCATATATTAAAAGGCAAGCGGACGTGTACAGTGCTAAAAAGTCAAAAGTTTTTATTAAAAAAGATTTTGCCAAATTTTTATTGGAAGCTGATGACAAAGAATACTTAATGGCTAAGGTTGCAATGATAATTGGAATGGCAGGAGCATGCAGAAAAGCAGAATTAACTTTTCTTCCAGTTGAAAATGTTATAGACGAAGGAAGCCATTTTCGTGTTGATATCCCACCTTCAAAAACAAAAGTTATACAGCAGTGTGCAATTACCACTGGAGACATTGAAAATACGAATCTTGTTGAAATATTAAGAAAATATATTAAGTTGCGTCCCCAGATTCTTAAACACAACAGATTTTTTGTAAAATATGCGAATGGAAAATGTACCAGAAATCCTGTGGGAATTAACACATTTAGCAGTCTGCCAAAAGTTATTGCACAATTTCTTGGTCTTTCAAATCCTGTTCTATATACTGGCCACTGCTTCAGAAGAAGCTCTGCCACTTTCCTAGCAGACAGTGGCGCTGATCTTTTAAAATTAAAGAGGCACGGAGGTTGGAAATCTAGTTCTGTTGCGGAGGGATATGTTGAAAATTCCATGAATAATAAAAAACTTATAGCGCAAGAAATATTTGGTGAAACATCTAATGCAATGTGCGTCGCTTCCCAAATAACAGCAAGTTCGAGCAATGAAAAAAATATGTCATCGGGAATTAATTTGAATAATTGCAATAATTGTGTTATCAATATTTATAATAATTAATTTATTTATAATTTATGTTTTTAACTTGTATTATAACAGTTTAATAAATAGAATAATTCTTTTTGTCACTAATTTTGAAATACATTTTTCGTCACCAATTGCATAAAATTTTACTTTATGCAACTAGTTACAAAAAGTAAGACGTTTCATAATGTCAATCAGTTTTAAAAAGTGTCACTTTATATGTCAAAATTAGAAAAAAATTTTTTAAACCAGTTGATTGCTTAAATGTCCCCCGTGAAACAGTTATTTCGGTGTCAACTTCCTGTTTCTGAGAACTATGAAGACCTTGGAAAGAATAGAGAAACGAAGTATCTTATATTACAAGCTTTACCTAAAATCTACTTATTTAGTGTAAGCTCTTAGAAGTAAGGAGTTCAATAGAAAATAAAATTTTGTTTGTTAATTTTTTTTCAGTCGTTTTAAAGTATTGCCTAACAGTATAAAAAAATATTACAATTTGTTTTTGAATCTAATTGTTTATTAAAAGAAGAGCAAATTTTAAATATTTCGTTTAGTTTTATGTGATTTAATGTTATCCATTTAAATAATAAAAACTAAAACTACTTTTTACCATTACATAAACACTTTAATTTGAAGCAGTAGTCCATGCCTAAAGTGGAGTTGAAAGTGTGGGAAAGAAAGAAAAACTAAAAGTCTTCCTCCACAAATTTAATAGAATATAATTCTCAAGGGTCTCTACATGTTTCGAACGTAGAAACGTTCATCATCAGGAGACAGAAAATATATTTGGTGCTAATGGTTTTAGCAGAAGAGAAAGTGGTGTGGTACCCTCCGCAAATTAGTGACTTTTTTTTTTTTTTTTTTTTTTTTTTTTTTTTTTATGATCGAGCACAAAAGCACTATAGGAAAAATCCTTTAAGGCGCTCTGGGAGCGGTGCGTGTGCGAAGAAAGCGATTCACGTTTTTCTTGAATCGTTGGAGGTTATATTCGGTTGGAAACACGGTCTTAGAAAGGCCGTTCCACAAAGATGACGTCCTCCAAATAAAAGAGTTCTGAAACAATGATGTTCGGGGTGTACTAAGTTGAACCACATAGGGATGGGCGGCAGTGGTTCGTCGTGTGTTTCTGCTATGCATTACTCTAGGTGGAATCGAGCGGGCAATATCAACACTTGCCATGAAAATATCTGGTTCTTAGTCAGCTCGTGGTCGCCGATTAGACGAACGGCTCTCCTTTGGATGGAATCCAACAACCGAAGGGTATGCTTCGGTGCAGAACTCCAGATATGAAGATATGAGAGCAGTATTCCAGTGATGGTCGAATCTGGGCTTTATAGAGTGTCAAAAGTTGTTGAGGTGTATACATTTATTAATCAAAAATCGTCTGTCACTGTCACGCCTTTCCCTATTACAGCTCGATAATAGTTTTCTCGCGATTTATTGCGATGAGTTATACCTCAATTTTTTATACTATAAATTCTGAACGGTTGGCGATAAAATTTTGTATGCACCACGTCAGTAAAGTGTCTTTATCGACTCGCCTGTTATTCGCCTCGCTCGCTCTTCTCATAATTTCAGACTCGTCCGATAAAGAATAACTTTACTGCCTTGGTACATAAATAACCATTATCTGCCGCATTTGCGGCGGGTAATAGTTATTTGTTTCACTAGGCATGCTTTTCTGCCTAGTAAAACATATAATTTTTTCTCCAAATTTGTTCCAATTTCACGCAAAATCGTATTTTTTATATTTATGTATTAAAAGCTGATATAGTGTCCGCGAAAATAATTAAAAGAAAAAGAAAATATAGTGGCATATCGGACAAGTGTGTAACTATCTTTTTAATTGGAATACACAGGGATCCAAGTTCAATGGATACCCTGGGGCGGGTAGACCACGACGGCCGTTTCGTCCTTGTTAGGTCTCGAAGGGCAGCCATAACTCAAGCAATTCCAAGAACGACGGAAAAATGTACTAAAAGCCTACTTGTAGAATCAACATTTATGTATGTTATTTATGACATTTATTGAATTGTTGTGTTTACTTGTCATTTTAAATTTTAATTTTTAATGACACCTGACAGGCTCAAAAGGTGTATTTTTCTGCCTAGGCATAAAAAGTCCATTTTTTCTGACTAGGCAGAAAAAATACACCTTTTGAGCCTGTCAGGTGTCATTAAAAGACCGCTTTTAATGCCATTTGGAGAAAAAGTATTTTATTTTACAATAAAATAAAGTGTTCGTTTACTTCCGGAAATCACTCTGATAATGTACGGCTTTACTGACGGTTGATAATAAGTATTTATGCAATTTTTAAATACGTTTTTCTTACAAATTTAATTTCGTACAACTTACTTTTTCGATTAACTAGGTTTTTGTACACCACAGTTACGTTTATACCAGTTCATACTAACTGTCATCGGTATTTCAAATAACGAGAATTTTAAACCGCATTGGACAACTGCCGGTGTCGGGGTTGCTAAATTGTGACAACCAACTCATGTGACTATCCGCCCCGGTCTCTCCCCCCCCCCCCTCCACCTACTTCTTCTAAAGAAACTGAAACAATAAATTTCGATTTTAAAAAACAGTTGAGATTTTTACGGCTTGGGTCCACTACTTTTACTCACCACTTACTGTTAGATACTACATTTCTGTGATATCAATAAAATTCAGTGTTAGTACATTTTTCTAAAGAACACCGCCACTGCACCTTCAAAAAATACTTCCCGTCCGTACCATTTATCATTTTCGCACCCCATTTAAACCACACGTAAATTCCAACCCCTATTCCTGAGCTTTTTTCTCGATCCAGGGCCCTTCTTACAAGTAAGGCAATAAAAATAACGATACCTATTTTCTTTACCGTTTTTATTTTCTTTATTGCAATATGTTGGTCGGAAAATATATAGCATATAGGTATAGCGGGACGTCGAATAAGTTTGCAACGACTGAAAAACTTTTATATTGTGAGTTATCAGAAAATGCTATTTCTAATAACGTAGATAAGTTAAAGGTATCGCGTACAATTTGTTTAAAAACTACTTTTCAGATAGAAAACAAAAAGTGAAACTATACAGGGTGATTCACGGTGGATGGAACGTTAGACGTTTCTGACGAACCAGTAAAGGAATCGTTCTGAAAATTTGGTAGTTTACATAAACAGACACGCTCTACCTATCTAAAATATTTCTAACAATACAGTGTTGCCGCTTTCACACAAAAATAATAGCCACTTCAATATTTTAAATGGAACACCCTATATATTATTAAATTTTTAAATTCTACATAAAATTATAATTATTTTTTAATAAAATCAATATTAGTCTATGCTTAATGGTTTCCGAGATATTGTCTCGTGAAAAATGACATTTTTGAATTTCGACAGCTTCTAGCTTTTTAACTGTACGTCTGAGAGCAAAACGGCTTACATGTCCCTATCTTCGATTTTTATTATCTTTCCAAAACTGTCAATTTCCGGTTAAACCGGATGTAGTAAATATAATACTTCCGGTTTGACCGGAAGTTGTTACTTTTGGAAAGATAATAAAAATCGAATATAGGGACATGTAAGCCGTTTTGCTCTCAGACGTACAGTTAAAAAGCTAGAAGCTGTCAAAGTTTAAAAATGTCATTTTTCAAGAGGCAATATCTCGGGAACCATTAAGCATAGACTAATAATGCTTTTATTAAAAAATAATTATAATTTTATATAAAATTTAAAAACTTAATAATATATAGGGTGTTCCTTTTAAAATATCGAAGTGGCTATTATTTTTGTGTGGAAGCGGCAACACTGTATTGTTAAAAATATTTTAGATAGGTAGAGCGTATCCGTTTATGTACGCGACCAAATTTTCAGAACGATTCCTTTAGTGGTTCGTCAGAAACGTCTAACGTTCCATCCACCGTGAATCACCCTGTTTGATTTCAGTAGTAAAACACCTACTTTATTTTGCGTGTTCCTCAGGGTACTGTTTTGGGATCAATTTTATTCTTACTTTATATTAATTATATTCAAATTAAATAATTAAAATCAAAGTTAAACGAAAAAATAATCTTATATCCAGATGATACTGTACTAATAAAACCAGCTTATAGTTGGAATAAATGCGTGTTAAATTTAGAAATAGACATTTCCATAATAACAAATCATTTGAGTTATGACCTATTAAACTTAAATTTAAATAAAACAAACTTTATAACGTTTTCTTGTTATAAATATACTTAACAGAATAATTTAAAATAAATTAAAATTCACGATTCAAATTGTTTAAAAATATTAGATATAGTTATAATTACCTATAATAACTGTTCCTGCCAAAGTAAAATTAAAATAGTTGGATTTATAAAATATTTTGAAATATTGATTCAAAATTTAAATTGTAATCAATAAATTAACCACAATTACGAAAAATACTAAGAAACACTTTATGTAAATTTCGACTTTTAAAAAGTATTGTGAATCAAAAGCTTTGTTTAATGCTTTATTATGCATTTTTCAATCAATCCTTTTCTACGGTATAATTGGTTGGGGAAGTGCATACGACTCAAATTTAAAACTTCTTGTATTAATGCAAATATATGTTTTAAAAATAATATTTAATAAACATATTTTATTTTCTTTAATTGTATTATTTGTTTCTAATAATATTCTAAGTTTAAAACAAATTTAGTACAATACTTCTTTTATATAAAAATAAAAATCTATTACATATCGTAAGCATTAATTATGTACACGAAACAAGGCAAGAAAGAAATCTTTGTTTATATTATAATAATTTTAATTTTACACTTTTACAAAATATTGCTTAATTTGTTGGTATTTAAAATTTTAATATATTGTCAACTAATGTAAAAACTTTGAGTCTTCAAATATAAAGGAGAAATAAATGCGTTTTAATAATAGAAATAGACATTTCCATAATAACAAATCATTTGAGTTATGACCTATTAAACTTAAATTTAAATAAAACAAACTTTATAACGTTTTCTTGTTATAAAGATACTTAACAGAATAATTTAAAATAAATTAAAATTCACGATTCAAATTGTTTAAAAATATTAGATATAGTTATAATTACCTATAATAACTGTTCCTGCCAAAGTAAAATTAAAATAGTTGAATTTAGAAAATATTTAGAAATATTGATTCACCAAAATTTAAATTGGAATCATTAAATTAACCACACTTACGAAAAAAATAAGAAACACTTTATGTAAATTTCGACTTTTAAAAAGTATTGTAAATCAAAAGCTTTGTTTAATGCTTCATTGTGCATTTTTCAATCAATCCTTTTCTACGGAATAATTGGTTGGGGAAGGGCATACGATTCAAATTTAAAACTTCTTGTATTAATGCAAAAATATGTTTTATAAATAATATTTAATAAGCATATTTTATTTTCTTTAATTGTATTATTTGTTTCTAATAATATTCTAAGTTTAAAACAAATTTAGTACAATACTTCGTTTATATAAAAATAAAAATCTATTACATATGGAAAGCATTAATTATGTACACGAAACAAGGCATGAAAGAAATCTTGATTTATATTATAATAATTTTAATTTAACACTTAAGAAAAAAAATTGCTTTATTTGTTGGTATTAAAATTTTAATATATTGACTAATTTAAAAGCTTTCAGTCTTCAAACATAAAGGAGAAAATCAAAATCGTGGATTATTCAATATTTTAATTATTTTCAATATAAGGTAAGCCAATTTATAAACGCTTAATATTAATATTTTTATTGTGGTTTATTTCTTTTATTTATAATTTTTCCTTTTTATAAAATATTTTTGAATTACTTCTTACTTATTTTTTTACTACAAAATCGGACAGGTTATAAATCTACACTGAGGAAAATAACTCAATACAAGTATTTTTTTGAATATATGTGTATTACCACAAGAAAAAATCCATTTATCCCTAAAATATTTCGTTTAGTCGCAATCAAGGACGTTTTTTTGACAACAATATTGTTACGTGTGCTCAATGCTTTTTTATGGTAACAGAATATCATATAACCATAACAATATGTATCCAATAAAGTGTTTTTAAAAAGTATTTTTTTAATTCCTATAAGGTTCTCTTATTACCACAAAAATAAAAATAAAAACTAACCAATCTTTTATACCTATCTAAAATATACCTTTTAGGAACTAAACAGTTGCTTTTTTAAAACAAGGTGAAATCGTTTTGGTTCATTTTAATGCCATTTGCAGTGTTGTTAGTTTGTTTAGTGCACTGAGGAAAATCACTCAATACAAGTATTTTTTTGAATATATGTGTATTACCACAAGAAAAAATTCATTTATCCCTAAAATATTTCGTTTAGTCGCAATCAAGGACGTTTTTTTGACAACAATATTGTTACGTGTGCTCAATGCTTTTTTATGGTAACAGAATATCATATAACCCTAACAATATGTATCCAATAAAGTGTTTTTAAAAAGTATTTTTTTAATTCCTATAAGGTTATCTTATTACCACAAAAATAAAAATAAAAACTAACCAATCTTTTATACCTATCTAAAATATACCTTTTAGGAACTAAACAGTTGCTTTTTTAAAACATGGTGAAATCGTTTTGGTTCATTTTATTGCCATTTGCAGTGTTGTTAGTTTGTTTAGTGGTTGGTGGATTATAGTTTATAGCAGATGTTTGATGGCCATTGATTTGATAAATTTTTTATATTTTAATAATTTCATATAGGGTGGTGTACTTTTAGTGCAACGTTATATAATAGGTGTTGTGGCGGTGTGTCCCCAAATTCAGGTAGGTACAATAATTATTTTACCAACAATTATATTTATTACTTAATAAGTAACTCATGTTTATCACATTACTCTACTTAGGTACCTACAAAAAATCGTTGACTTAGGTGAGTCTTTAAATTTTGTTAGGCGAGAAATTAATTTTTTCAGAAATACAATACAAATTTAGGGGATAGAATCGGAAAACAATCTGAGTTTTTGAGATATTTCTTCCCCGTTCTAAATTTTGCAATGCAAAATCGCATTTGTTAGGTTTTCTGATACCTATTAATAAATAAAATGGCTAAAAAGGGTCATGTTCCTAGCAGTTTGTTACTTTCAGATCAGTCAGATCCCCCCGTTATTAAACAAAGTTTAACATACAATTTTTATCAAAAATATTGCCCTAATGAGTGCAGAACGGAAACTTAATGGCGGCCATGATCGGAATGAATTAAAAAATATAAGTAATAAATATAATTATTGGTAAAATAATTGTACTTACCTGAATTTGGAGACACACCGCCACAACACTTATTGTATAACGTTGCACTAAAAGTACACCACCCTATATAGAATTGTTAAAATATAAAAAATTTATCAAATCAATAGCCAAAAACATCCACTATAAACTAATCCACCATTCACAGCCATTTTGGCGAAGGAGCTAAAAAAAGGAATTTAGTAGTAGCTAGGTGGACTAACTACAATAAAAATAAAATTATTTTATAGCTGGCTGATTATTTTTAGGAATAAAAACCGATACTTTTCTAACTACACGACCTCAATTAATCACAAAATCATTTTTGTTTACCACTGCATTATATATTTTTTATGGCAATAGAGTTGTCTTTTAACAGCAAAAGAATAATATTTAAAAAACGACCATGTTGAGGTTAAAAAGTCATATCAAAAAAATTAACCTTGTAGCGACAACAGAGTTGTTTTTTCGGCGCCTATTTAATGCAGATTTCTTGCTACTGCGAATGGATTTCTAGCTACGGCTAATAGAGTTTTCTCTCAGTGTGGTTGGTGGATTATAGTTTATAGTGGATGTTTGATGGCCATTGATTTGATAAATTTTTTATATTTTAATAATTTTATATAGGGTGGTGTACTTTTAGTGCAACGTTATAATATAATAGGTGTTGTGGCGGTGTGTCCCCAAATGCAGGTAGGTACAATTATTTTACCAATAATTATATTTATTACTTAATAACATGTACATAAACATGTTTATCACATTACTCTACTTAGGTACCTACAAAAAATCGTTGACTTAGGTGAGTCTTTAAATTTTGTTAGGCGAGAAATTATTTTTTTCAGAAATACAATACAAATTTAGGGGATAGAATCGGAAAACAATCTGAGTTTTTGAGATATTTCTTCCCCGTTCTAAATTTTGCAATGCAAAATCGCATTTGTTAGGTTTTCTGATACCTATTAATAAAAAAAATGGCTAAAAAGGGTCATGTTCCTAGCAGTTTGTTACTTTCAGATCAGTCAGATCCCCCCGTTATTAAACAAAGTTTAACATATAATTTTTATCAAAAATACTGCCCTAATAAGTGCAGAACGAAAACTTAATGGCGGCCATGATCGGAATGAATTAAAAAATATAAGTAATAAATATAATTATTGGTGAAATAATTGTACCTACCTACCTGAATTTGGAGACACACCGCCACAACACTTATTGTATAACGTTGCACTAAAAGTACACCACCCTATTATTATTAAAATATAAAAATTTTATCAAATCAATAGCCAAAAACATCCACTATAAACTAATCCACCAACCACAGCCATTTTGACGAAGGAGCTAAAAAAGGAATTTAGTAGTATCTAGGTGGACTAGCTACAATAAAAATAAAATTATTTTATAGCTGGCTGATTATTTTTAGGAGTAAAAACCAATACTTTTCTAACTACACGACCTCAATTAATCACAAAATGATTTTTGTTTACCACTGCATTATATATTTTTTATGGCAATAGAGTTGTCTTTTAACAGCAAAAGAATATTATTTAAAAAACGACCATGTTGAGGTTAAAAAGTCATTTCAAAAAAAAGAACCTTGTAGCGACAATAGAGTTGTTTTTTCGGCGCCTATTTAATGCAGATTTCTTGCTACTGCGAATGGATTTCTAGCTACTGCTAATAGAGTTTTCTCTCAGTGTATGATTTGGTAATAACGCTTTTATTAGATTTAAAAACAAAAAACTTTACAAAAACAAATTCATAATAAAATAAGTGAATTCCAATTGGATTACATAGGAAAAGTCAAATATACCTACAAATTGACTTTTTAAAATTGTAAAGAAAAATTAATTCGTAAACCGGGAAAAATTAGGAAATTATTCGATATATCGCAAAAATTATCTTGTCGAACTTCCATTGTCTTTATTTTGTTACTTACAGTACAACGTTTCAGTTAGTAAGTATCTCTTACCGTTTTTAATTATAAATTAAATTATAATTCTAAGGCTACAATTATTATTAAATACTAGCCATGTAAATAAATAATAATAAGTTTATTTAAAATTAATAATATAATAAATAGGCTTATGTTGTCTTCGATAAACTTATTCTTCAATCCCCTGAAGCTGAGCTTGTTAGGGGCAAATCTTATTGTTTGTTTTAGTATGTAAAATCATAAATCATCTTCGGAAGTTTTTACCAAATGGGAAACTTTTTAATTATTAACTGTACGAAAAAAAGTGCCCCTTCCAAAAAAGTCCTGCTTGGCAAGAAAATAAATTTGCACAAGAATATTTATACAGAGTGTTTCATTAAAGGTGGCCAACGGCCATACCTCGGAAACTACTAAGCATAGCAACTTGGGAAAAAATTATGATTAAAGCGGTCATGGGAAAATTCTGGAAATTATTTTTAAGTTTCTCATTTCGCCGCAAGGGGGCACAATTAAAAATAATTTTTTAAATTCTAAATTTTTCCGAAAATTCCCATATTAAGGATTACATCATTAGAAAGCTTAGACAATTCTGCATCATTTTGATTCAAGGCTCATTGGCGTACCGACCTTGCTAAGAGTGGGGAAAGATATTTTGAAAGTGTAAACATTAAAATCGCTGTAACTTCTAAACGCCTTATGCGATTTTACTAAATTTAAGCTTGTTTGAAAGAGAAAGGTAAGTATCTTCAATTGCCGTATCCAATAGTACACGATAGTTCCTAATAAAATTGCTAGAGGGCGCAAATTGTAATACTAATAGTTTTTTGATTTTGCCCCTAAAATTCAAATCATACGGTATAACTATGACATAATAATCGGAAAGGAGATTAAATTTGCAAGAAAAAATGTGAAGACAGTTTGATATCTTTGTTCGTTTTAGAGTTATTGCCAAAACCATAATTTTTAACACTTTAATCGAAAAAATTATTGTTTTTATAGCTTCGTGGCCAAAGCATTCCACGACAAAAAAATATTTTTTCTACGATTGTGCAAAAAGTTACTATTTATTTACTATCTACTGTGCCAAAAGTTTAACTTTTTTGCTTACCTTTCTCTTCCAAACAAGCTTAAATTGAGTAAAATCGCATAAGGCGTTTAGAAGTTACAGCGATTTTAATGTTTAGACTTTCAAAATATCTTTCCCCACTCTTAGCAAGGTCGGTACGCCAGCTTTAAACCAAAATGATGCAGAATTGCCTAAGCTATCTAATGATGTAATCAGAGTTATAGCTTAATATGGGAATTTTCGGAGAAATTTAGAATTTATAAAAATTATTTTCAATTGTGCCCCCTTGCGGCGAAATGAGGAACTTAAAAATAACTTTCAGAATTTTCTCATGACCGCTTTAATCATATTTTTTTTCCCAAGTTTCTATGCTTAGTAGTTTCCGAGATATGGCCGGTGGCTACCCTTAATGAAACACCCTGTATAAATATTCTTGTGCAAATTTATTTTCTCACCAAGCAGGGCTTTTCAGGCAGAGGCACTTTTTTTCGTAGAGTTAATAATTGAAAAGTTTCCCATTTGGTAAGAACTTCCGAAGACACGCTGTATATATGCATTAAAAATCAAGTTTTAAAGTAAAAATGTTAATTTATAGTATAAACGCAGCTTTTTTGAAGAAATATATTACTTATAATAAAATTATTAGTTTATAATTTTTAAGTAAAAAATATTACTTATATAAATTATTCAGAACAATATTAATCAATTAATTAATTAAAGCATTTTTAAAAATATTTTCAAATCGTCTGTTTTTAATATCAATGTTTTTATTTCGACTTAAATTTTTTTTAATGAAATCAATTTTTTAATTTTTGTTGGTAAATAATCGTTTAAATAAAAACATAAATATTAGAAATTTTTTTGTCCTATGGACTTATTTATTTTAGGTTTTATTGTTATTTCATTTTTATGACTTGTATTATGATTATGGTTTTTAATTATTAATTTATGTGTAATGAATATTGGAGTGTGTAGTTTAAGCTGTTTGTTTTGGATAAGAAGAGGCTTCCAGTTATTGGGGATATCTATACTTGGTTTACTGAATATACGGGTATTTTCATTCATACAATCTGCTTCTTTAAATTTGCGTTTTCGCATGTGCTGTTCCGTGTCGAAAACCTTAGCGTAGTGGTTGGTAGAAGCATGTTCCGTTATACCTGATCTTGAAATTTCACCTCTTTGAGTATGTTCCAGATGTTCTTTTACTCGTGCGGGAAGGGGTCTTTTTGTTTTTCCAATATAGGAGTCGCCACACTCGCAAGGGATTCGATAGATGCAATCTCCTTGCGGGTAGCGATTAAATGGTATCCTGGTATACCTGAGGAGAAAAAAATAAACATATTATTATTACTACAAGAAGATTCTCATAGGTCAAGCACACAACTTGGGCTTGACTACGATACTCGCCAAATAACTATATCTAAATATTTAAAAAAATAGTTTCATTCCTACAAGCCAGTAATTATACAATAGTTACTTACTAACAATTTTGTGAAAAAAAAACAGATACTCGCTCACGAATTATCCACAGAATTTGTTTTTCAGATAAAACTACATGTTTTTTAAAAGTTATTAGATAAAACAACTGATACTGGGCCCAGGAAAATCCTTACTGTTTCATAGAAAATGACACCCAGTATATTGAAAAAAATTAATGTTTGGGCGGGCATTGTTGAAAATTGGGTAATTGGACCAATTTTTGCTTTAATAACAGCTTCACTGGCAAAGTATCTTAAGTTCCTTCGAAATTATCTGGTTCCAGCTCTTGCCACTCTATTCTGAAAATATTGGATTCAGAGGAAAGCAATTAGAATTAATAAAAATTATCTGAAAAATAGACCAACTTATGTTCAAATAAATAAAGAAAAAAGCTATCCAAAAGTATTTAAGGCTCTACAATGCGCAAAATTATAGGATGATTAACACTGTTTCGCTACTGCAGGATTCTGGAAAGCCTATTTGAAATGACTGTCGGGACGAATCATATTTTGGTAAAGGAATGTTTCTATTTCTAAGGTATAGAGCCCTTTTTGCAAAAAAATAAGAAAATCTATGAAAAAATGCTCACTGAAAGTACGTATTTTTAGGCATTTTCCAGGGTTAATACCGTCGCGAATAATTTTTTTTTCAAAAAAATCGCTCTATACCTTAGAGCTTCCATGTCTTATGTTTACTATTCCAAAAATTGAGACATAAATATCGCGTAATAAGCCCGTTATCCTGCAGCGCGCGAAACGTGTTTCAGGTAAATTTTGTTAAAATGCGTTAGAAGTTGCCTATCTAAAGCTTTATTTATTTCCTGCCGACGTGATACTAGATAAAATCATGATACACTGAGAAAAATGTTGCATAGGTTAAATAATTTGGAGATGATTTCGTGCTAATTGTAATTTTCTTTTGTATTGTCTGCCAATAACAGAATATAGGAGCGTTAATTTTAGAGAGGTAGTAATGGGAGGAGGTGATTTGTTTCGCCTCCACTAAAGGCGTACCTATTAATTTTGGGTAAGCATACATCTTTCGGCTTAGATCGGAACGGTTTATAATGTGACACAGGACCAAAAGTTACAAAGCGCGTTCGCCATTTTTTCAACAAATGATGTTTTAACTTTTAAAATTTTGTTTTTAATGTTTGGTAAAGGATAAAAATTAAACGAAATGCAGCCCATTTTGTTTGTGTATTGAAATCAAAAATGGGCTATCGGATTTTAAATTTTTTATGTTGCGTTCTTCCTCAAAGTGAGTGAAGTCTCTTGATAGTAAAACAAATATATAAAGTTAAATAGCTGATCGCAACTCAGACATCGGGACAAAGCCATTGAAACTGGTTATATGTCCCGGTAAACCGGGACGTATGGAAACCCTATATTAATTGTTATATCTAAAAATAAAGTTTCATGTGCCTTGGTAAAGGTTAACAGGTGCAATAAAATTAAGCTATTTATGAACTTTCTTAGTTGGTACGGGAGCGTAAAAAGAAAACGAACTGTTAGGGCGATGACACACACGGCGTTTTTGTAGCGGTTTCTGCCGAAGCGGCGGCCGACGCTGCTGCAGCAGTGACAAGACACACGTTATGGGTTCGGCGCGGTTTCTGTCAAGGCGGCGGCCTTGGAAAGACAAATCTAGGTTAATTTTTTAATTAAATAAAATAATTTGCTTTGTGTGTGTTTTGCGTCAATTATCAACACATGTGCCGACTCGGCTGCGCGTTCCATGGTTTAACGACTGAATAGTACATTTAAGGCACAAATCCGGCGTCGGTCATATTTATCTGGCCTTTTTATTGACTCGCAGCGCTGCAATTTTTGATGTATTGACAAGGCGGCTAAAAAACTATACTAAACATCAATTGTAGTAATGGGAGTACTCAAGTACAAGAAATGAAGTGAAGTTCGATTCCCAAAAAAATGGATGGGATTCGAATACCGCTCGGAATCAATTATAATGATAATTAGTAATTCTCTGGAATGGGTTTTTTTTATTACAAATACCTTTTTCGAGTAGAAGATCTTTATGTGTGGCGACCTTCTTTTAGATTCTTTAAGAAGCCATTTTTAGTATTGAAAATACTACTGGTCGCGTATATACGGGTCCATTTCATGAAAAATGAACGACATCAGCAAGCGTCACGCTAGAGATTAGTCGACCGCGTCGGCTTGGCGGTGTGGGTAGGTCAAGGTTGCACGGGAATAGAATTTAAAAAAGTGGAAAAAAACTAAACCGTGAATGTCTCTGAAACAAAGCGATAAAGCGCGGCGGTGTTGGCGTATTACACAGAAAGTCAGGGGTAAAGATTTCAAAAAAACAGAAAAAACTGAAAAGTGAATATTTCTGGAAATAAGAATATTAGCGTGGCGGTCTTGAAATATTACAAAGGAAGTTGGAGGTAAAGAAATAATAAAAAGTGAAAAAAACTAAAAAGTGAATATCTCTGAAGCAAAGCGAAATAGCGCGGCGGTCTTGACGTATTACAAATAAAGTCGGGGGCGAAGATTGCAAAAAAGCTGGAAAAATTCAAAAATGCATATCTCTGGAACTAAGAATAATAGCGCGGCGATCTTGAAATATTACAAAGGAAGTTGGGGGTAAAGAATTGAAAAAATTGGAAAAAATTAAACAGTGAATGTCGCTGAAACAAAGCGAAATAGCGCGGCGGTGTTGGCGTATTACACAGAAAGTCGGGGGAGAATATTAAAAAAAAAAAACCGAAAAAAACTCAACAGTGAATATACTGTATGTGGTAGGTATTTTCAATATGCCTATGATACTTGCGTAAGATGCAAGATCTATGGATTTTTTTTTTCAAGAAATGGAAGATGTCTATACGGCATTGACGACCATCTTTTTAAAAGTTCTGGCCCCTTGCGAGCTGATAATCACTACTCAATAAAGTAATCGATTCTTAAAAGTACGTAATTTTAAACTATCCCATTCATGAGAATATCCGACTCTGCCCACCACTAATAAATTGGACACTATGTCATGTAGAGTATAAAAAGACATTGCGTTGGTAGGCATGGCCGTTCACAGGGAGGGGGACAGTGTCAAAATTTTTTACAGTCCGGTTTTAATAGGAGAAGTTTTACGGTTTTTTGGCTGCCCCCTTCTGAAATGTAGCAGTCAGGTGGTGTTATTAGGTTGAATACCCTAAATAAGGCACATATAAATATTATAGTAAATTTTTATTAAAAATATGATTTAACAATGACAGTCTATTAGGTAGCAGAAATAAATGAAAATTGTCTTTAATTTTTCTTTTGTTTGAGTATTGTGGATTTATTATTTCGGGAAGAAGGCAACTGAAAAAAAAATTTTAACTGCTCTTCCATTTTTTCTTGCCAAAACCGGTCATCTCTGTATATGAAACAAAATTATTATTAAAGGAAAATAAATAAGATACTTTAAGTCTTTCTCCATTGGTATATTAAAAAACATAAGTTTCAAGGTTAAATACAGGGTAATTCTCTACATGTTTCGAACGCATAAGCATTCATCATCAGGAGAATACAATAAGGAGTTTAGAAATATAATAGATGCAAACAGTTTTAACGGAGCTACGAGATGATGGAAAAACAAGCAAAGTGCTGGGAAAATCTTTCAACGTAATGTTTAACCTACCGAGAGGCCAGAATTTTTTTTTAAAACTTAAATTTTTTTTTATAGAAATCGTATTTGCCCCAATTTGTACCACTGTTGCCTGTGAAATTGCTATAAAGAATGGCTTTTACTGTGTTTGCATAATGTGTACTTTTACGTAATTTTTTACTTTGTAAAAATCCTTCTACAATGATTTCGGATTCCATAGCTGTGGATGCTCTGTCCCAGTTTTTGTAGCAGATGTGATCTTTTGCGGTTTAGGTTTTTAACATAGGAACATTTTTATTACTTCTCTAGACAATTTAGCAGCTAAATAGTAAGTACAAGACTTTTCGCCGCATGGTCAAATGTTCGCTGACGCTTTCATTATGATGCGTTTATATAGACGGGAATATCCATCGGTTCCCGCGTACTGTCGCATTACTTTTGCAATAACTCCAGAAAAATACCGCAACAAAATACCGCAACAAAATACCGCGACTTTGTATTGAATCGACACTGATACTGAAATGCTTTATTCTATTTTCGTAAGTGTGACGATACGGTACCTTCTTTCTGTGTTTAAAAAAAGGTCGCCAAATGTAAAACGATTACTTACCTTGTTCTCTTTGAGGGGCAGCACAACGGTTCCTCAAAAATAAAATGCTCTAAAAAAATTAAATATAACGGAACGCGTCAGAAAAAAATAACGCACGAGAGTCAATGACAGTTTCTACATTTTGTTATGTATGAAGTTATCCCCTAAATATAATTTAGGTTGGCACCTTTAGCTTCAGGATGGGCCAAGATTTCAAAACTTTTATTACCTACCTTCTTTTAAATCATTATAATAGGTAGGGTTTTCCAGGGAATTCATGATACCTAATATGTAATTAGAATCATAACAGATCTTTATTCACAAAACTTTTTGCTATCCCAAATTTTATTTTTTATATACCTATAAAACTTACAAATTTTCTTTGATTTCATTAATAAAATAAAATAAAATATAACAAAAATATTTAAAAATCATACTATCCATACGATTAGGTATATTATTTTGTCTAATTTTAGAAGTACCTAAAAACCACCTATTTTCTATAAAATAAAATTCGTTTCCAAAATAAAATCAAGTCAAATGTATCTTCATTTATTTAGAAATAAATCGATGAAAATAACAAATTCTCGGAATTCGATCGCCTCGCTCGCGGTGAAGACTTCTGATTTCAGTGTATATCGGTGTTTACGGAATATTTTCCTTCACGGCGTGATATCGCGAATATGTCCAGCTCGGATAAGTCTTTGTCGCAAATAAATTCCTTTCTCAACAAAGTCGAGCCTTAAGTATGGTGTCCTCAAGGAACAATTTTAGGACCATTATTTTTTAATATTCATATTAACGACTTATTTAGTATAAATTGCGATGGACGAATTCATAGTTTCGCAGATGATATTACAATTTTCTATACTGATACAAATTGGGAAAACTTAAATAATAAAATTAAAAAAGATTTTAAAATGATAAAAGATTGGTTTGATAACAATTTGTTAACAATTAATTTTAATGAAACAAATTATATTCCTTTTACTATAAACCTAAATAACCTACCACGAAATATGAATAGTATTCAAATAAATAAAGACGTTCAAATTTTTAAAGTTAATAAAATAAAATTTTTAGGAATTATTTTTGATAGTAAATTAAATTGGAATTTTCACTTACATAAAAAATTAAGAAGTTTACTACCGATTTTTAAAAACATTAAAACATTTTTAAATATAAGATATATGGAAATATTATATTACGCTTTAGTTAAAACTCATCTAAATTACGGAATTTTAGGTTGGGGAGGAATAAATAGAACTTTAGTAAAAAAAATAGAAATATAACAAAAAAGGTTTCTAAAAATTATATTCAATAAGGATTATCTTTATCCTTCAAAAGAATTATATTCAGAAACAAAAAAGTTGAACATAAGACAACTTTACATTTATAACATCTTAATATAATATATATTTAAAAATATAAACCTTATACAATTTAAAAAGCATAATCATAATACATGTCATAAAAATGAAATACCTAACCATAAAACCTAAAATAAATAAGTCCATAGGACAAAAAAGTTTCAAATAATTATGTTATTATTTAAACGATTATTTACCAACAAAAATTAAAAAATTGACTTCACTAAAAAAATTTTAAGTCGAAATAAAAACATGGATATTAAAAACAGAAAATTTGAAAATATTTTTAGAAATGCTTTAATTAATTAATATTGTTCTGAATAATTTATATGAGTAATATTTTTTACTTAAAAATTAAATATTTAAAAATTTTATTATTGGTAATTTCTTCAAAAAAAAACTGCGTTTATACTATAAATTAACATTTTTACTTTGAAACTTAATTTTTAATGCATATTTATGATTTATGATTTTACATACTAAAACAGAAAATAAGATTTGCCCCTAATAAGCTCAGCTTCAGGGGATTGAAGAATAAGTTTATAGAAGACAACATAAACATATTTATTATAATATTAAATTTTAAATAAACCTATTATTATTACTAGCGTGTACCCGGCATGCGTTGCAACCCGCTTATATAAATACAAACCCGAACAAACCCGATATATTAGTACCCGGCATGCCACTTTCTGAAATTCCACCTGTGCGAAGCCGGCGCGGGTCGCTAATTATACATAAAAACCTTCCTCTTGAATTACTCTATCTATTAAAAAAAACCGCTTCAAAATCCGTTGCGTAGTTTTAAAGATTTAAGCACATAAGACAGGATATCGACTTTGTTTTATACTATGTTAAGAAGATAAGATAAGATTGTTATTTCGAAATGAAAATGAGCCTGATTTACCAAGTTTAACTTTATGGTTTCAAGATTGTGCTTTACGTACTCTTGGGCAACTTTTAAAAAATTGAATCTCCCTCGTGTGCTGTACAGGTTTTTTTCAATTTTAATGAGCGCATTTTTGGTTTATATTAAGCAGATGCAGAAACTTTTATCAAGTATAAAATCCTGGGCATCCAACCAAAATCCAAAAATAGAGTAAACATTGATAAACATTGAAAAAAAAATACTTTTAGACTTTCGTTTATTTTTACTTACCTAAAGGGCCCCACTATTCCCTTTGTTTTTTTTTCTAATGGCAGGCATGCCTGTCATTATCTCAATAGCCGCCCCAGTACAAACAAAAAACGTATTTTTTGCCTCCAATTAGAAAGATTTAAACGTACACTGTGACACTGTGGGGAATTTTTATTGAATGATTTATAATAAGACAACGTTACTAGGTAGAAATACTTGTAAATTACGTTTCGGTGTTTACTCTTTAAATTAGGTGGCTGTGGCTGTAGGCTGTATACGTCGGATAATAAGGACAAAAAATATCAACCAGAGTTTGGAAACATCTTAAACTTGTGAATAAAAAATAATAAAACACTGATATAACGAACACAAAGTTAGCATTTGCAATTCATTTATTGGAATCATATTTTTTATGATAGGAAGTATTGGAAATTGTTTACTGCTACAGAGTGAATTTTTTTTTCCAATATTGTATTTTAAATAAAATCTCTTTGAACTTATGTAAATGTATATTTATTTTGTTCTCAAGAAATGTAAATGTCTTTTCTTATGGTTACAACTTTAATGGAATTTTACTTAAATAAGATACTTAAAGGATCTTGGTGTCATTTATGATAAAAAAAAATTAATTTTAACGAACACAGTTATGTTGCTAACAAATATGTAATCGCATGTTAGGTTTCATATTTAGGTTGTGCAGGTTTTTATCTTCCGTACACTCTTTAAAAGTTCTGTACTTGGCCTATGTTTATAGTAGACTAGGTTTTGCCTCTGTAGTCTGGACATCTCAGTATGCGGTATATAATTATTGGAAAGTATTGGAAACAAGTTTATCAGATTTTTAAACTTTAAAAGCACCGGCATTTTCGACCCTCACACCAATTTATCAGAACTTCAACGGACTTTTCAGTTATTGCCCCTTCAGTGTCAGCGTACTTAAGCTGATATTCGCTTTTTATTTAAAATTATCAACAATTATATTGATGATACAAATTTGCTTTTCGGTATAGGTTTTAATATTCCTTTACGAAACTTTCGTCATAATAATCTATTTGCAAACTGTGTTTATAGAACAAATTCAGGTAAACATTTTCCTATATATCGCTTAACCACACTTTATAATACTTTATACCACAATATTGATTTGGTTAATTTACCTCTATCAGCATTAAAAAAAGGCTTAGAAATCATGATATTGTTCTTAATTTTAATCGATGAACTAATGGTAATACTACAATCTTAGTAATAGGTATAAATCGGTACACAACATTATAAACCGTGGGTGCCAAGTCTGGGCCATTGACCTGTTGGCATCTTATTTGTGCAAATAAATAAAGAGATAAATAAATATGACCACTACAAACACTATTTTTCACCCAATTTTCTTGAATTCTGAATGGAGTGTAAGTTTAAGTTATAGACATACATTTTTTTTTAATAACATCGTACAACTGAATAGATCTTAAACGTTTCCCTTTAAAAATTCTTACAAATTTACACCTCGTTTTTAAACTTAAGTGACCCATAGACTGCGACTTTGTTAGCTGCTCTGCTCGACGAGCCGCTCGTCGAGCAAAGCAACAAACAAAAACGACGCAAAGTGTTTTGGAGTAGGTATAAGTAGCAGTAGCTCATTATCCCACAGACGACAGGATTACACAAAGTGGTATGCTCATAATGGACGACTTATTTACGCCTTTTAACAACCCGTCGCCTCAGGCGTCATAGCCACATACTCGTAAGGTGGACTATAACTATGAAGATAATATATGTGTTTGCAGTGGCGGTGGCATAAGCCATAAAAATCACAAAGAAAATCAACAGCTTTTGAATAGAAATATTTTTCTCATATTGTCGCCTAGATGGTTTAGGTTTTGATTTATACTTATTATTTTCTGTGCCCTTATGGTGCGCTATTTATTCACTGAAACACTAAGGATTTTTTAAGAGATTTATTTGATGAACAGCAAAGCAATGAGAGAATAAAGGTTACAATAACTATTGCAAATAAAATGCAAATTAACGACTTGAAAGTATAGAACGGTGAATTTAAATAGTTCTCTACTAAGGAGAGAGATTGCCCCTTTCTACTCACTTCAGGAAGGCGTTATTCCAGCAAGCTTAAAGAAACAATTTCCACATAGTTAACTCTGACAAAAAATGGGAACTATACAAAATTTATACAATAAACAATTAGATAAATTACTCAAAGAACACTTACGCAATGGGAGTAAAATAAACTGGTTCTGGTGCGGAACTCTTCATGACTTCAAAAATTATTAATTTTAATCTTGACTATAAACTAACTAGATAAAATGGGCAGAGGTTACCTTTACACTTGAATAATTGGTACAACTCTCTGAGTAAGTGATCTTTCGAGTTTTTATACAGTTTTGCAACCCTTATCAACTGGAAGAAAGGGTTCCGTTTTGCTATGTCAGCAATAATTTTGAATGTTAATAAAAGAGGGGATTTCCCTGGATGTACTATTAGAAATGGAACCCTTTAATCCAACCAATTACAAACAATTATTTTTTATCAACATTCGTCTACTAACTCCTTCTACGAAACTAGAAATGTCCTTGTCCTTGTCCTTGTTCTATACACTATATTTCCACTACAGCTCTTCTTATGAAGCTCAACATCTATTAAGAGTCTTAGCACCACAGCGAAGTACGAGATTAGTAATCCATCCTTAAGGATACCAATCCATATCCGACAATATTGACCCATTAAAAGAGTTGAAACTGAATCCGGGAGATTGATTTATTTATTTACGAAAGAAGTACGAAATCCATTGATCTCCTTGAAAATTAGTAACTGTCCTTATTAAGACACGCAGTTAATACCTGTTACACTAGGAGCAACTTGCACCAACTTCGGGATTCCTTATTGCTACAGGCAAAAATTTAGGAAGATTTAAATTTTTCGGTTATATTTTGATATGTTAACATACTTTTTTATAAACTTTGCCTATAATTATAAATGTAAAGTATTTTTTTTTAAAACTGAAGTAAAATAAATTCAATGAAATAATTTAACATGTACTTTCGAGAGAATGACCCTTACTTTCTCTTTGTTCATAGGTAGAATGCAGTGACGGTGCCATCGGATATGGCCGCAAAAAGAGGGAGATTTCTTCCTTACCGGCCGACCCTAATAAAATCTTCGAGATAACCATCACGTCTTTCATAAAGGTCAACTACGACGATGACAGCGAAAACTTCGAGCAAATTGTGAAAAATCAAACCAAAATGTATAGCAACAAAAAACTTATTGTTGGAAACCAGATGACTGACGACGTTCGGTAAGTTTTTTATGAAAGAACTTTTGTTCCCAACTTAGGGATAAACGACACCACATTTATAAATTATGGATAAAGAATATGGGTAATTTTATTATTCATTCAACTAATTCAAACCTAAAATACCGTATTGACCAAGTAGACCATGGCTGAAGCCTTTGAAAATGGTAAAAAGTGAAAAAATAATAGTAGGATGAAACCCATTGGAAAAGGAAGAGAATATAACAAAAATGAAAGGAAAAATAAATTACGGGCGATCCGAGGTCGGGAAGGGGGGGGGGGGGGAGTTTTTAAGGGTAGAAAACGATTTATCTCGATTGTCGCCAAAACTACAAGTCTTAACGTTAAATGGCAAAGTTGTAGGTAATAAAAAGATTTACAAGTTTTGTATTTACAACTTTTTTCGCATAACCTCAAAATTTATGTGAAAAATTCAAATAACTAAGTTTTTGGTTTTTTATTTTTATCTTTTACAAAAAATTTTTTTATACACGAAATTTGGTGAAAACTTTGCTTTTTATGTCCTAAACACACTGTCATTTTTTTGATTTAAAATATTTATTTTTTACCCTTATTTTGACTTAATATCGAAAAAGCAACCTAATTTTCAATCGAAAATTCTCACGTCAAAATATCTGCTTTTTTAAAAAAGTCGGTGGGCTTTTTATTCGTTGAAATCTCTACTTTCTGATGGTGTAAAAAAATATATACATTACTATGGTAAATGTTCTCAATTCAATTCAATTCCCCTTTAAATCCTACCTTTAATTATATTTAGATCAACTACTTACGCATGTTTTTTGCGATCTTTTTGTTTTATGGATTTGTAATTTTTTTGCTTATCAATGTAACATGAAATCTTACGTTTTTCGAGTAATTAAAGTATAAATTTTAATAAATAGCTCAAAATTGTACCGGGTGTTCCACCTAAGGAGGTAATCGGCTATATCTCAGAAAGTAATAACATTAGGACTTTGGGAAAAAAATATATCGATAAAAGCGGTCGAGAAAAATTGCTGGAAATTATTTTCAAGTTCGAAAAATGACCGCTAGGGGGCGTAAGAGAACTTTCAAAGTAGAAATGCCGATTTTCTCTTGATTTTTCTTAATAAAAATATGTTAAAAATACAAGCATTGTATTCTTTATAAAATTATGTGTTTTTTTCTATTTTCAATAATAAAGTGGTGGGAGAAGGTCAAACCTTTTTTCTTTCAAACGCTGATATCTCTGCTTTGGATAAACCGATTTTATTCAACTTGGTCTTGAAAAAAAGCCCTTCTTTTCCTCTACACGTAAATCTATTAACTATACCATATTGATTCTGATGGGGCCACTAGATGGCGTTTTTCCGTAATTCTTCAATGAACAAACCCGAACAACCCCATCAGCTTGTAGAGGAGGAAAAGTTACTATTAGGAACTGAAAACCGCAACGTGATATCTTTTGTTAAACTAGAGAAATTAGGGCTAATAATAATTAATATGGAAAAATAGGCCATTTTTTAAAACATTCGATTTTCTCTAGTTTAACAAAAGATATCACGTTGCGGTTTTCAGTTCCTTATAGTAACTTTTCCTCCTCTACAAGCTGATGGGGTTAGTTTTTTAATCCGACGTTTCGGATTCGAGCGACCATCATCAACTTTTTTATTTTAAATACGGACCTGGATTTTTTATTCCACTATTTAATAGCCTTTATAAGCCTAAAATAAAATATGATGAAAAAGTCATATCATAACATTTGATTTTTTTTGAGAAAATCCTTATTCATTGAGGAATTACGGAAAAACGCCATTTAGTGGCTCCCATTAGAATCAATATGGTAAAGTTAATAGATTTACGTGTAGAAGAAAAGAAGGGCTTTTTTTCAAGACCAAGTTGAATAAAATTGGTTTATCCAAAGCAGAAATATCAGCGTTTAAAAGAAAAAAGGTTTGACCTTCTCCCACCACTTTATTACTGAAAATAGAAAAAAAACGATTTCTAACATAAAGTTGCATAATTTTATGAAGAATACAATGCTTATATTTTTAACATATTTTTATTAAGAAAAATCAAGAGAAAATCGGCATTTTTTGAAAGTTCTCTTACGCCCCCTAGCGGTAATTTTTCGAACTTGAAAATAATTTCCAGCAATTTCTCTTGGCCGCTTTTATCGATATATTTTTTTCCCAAAGTCCTAGTGTTATTACTTTCTGAGATATAGCCGATTACCTCCTTAGGTGGAACACCCGGTACATAATGATTAAAAAAAAAATTCGGATTCGAGTTTTTTTGCATTTTTTGGGAACATTTACCATAGTAATGTATATTTTTTATTACACCATCTGAAAGTAGAGATTTCAAAGAACAAAAAGCCGACCGACTTTTTTAAAAAAGCAGATATTTTGACGTGAGAATTTTCGATTGAAAAGTAGGTTGCTTTTTCGATATTAAGTCAAAATAAGGTTAAAAAATAAATATTTTAAATTAAAAAAATTGCAGTGTATTTGGGACATAAAAAGGAAAGTTTTCACCAAATTTCGTATATTAAAAAAATTTTTTTGTAAAAGATAAAAATAAAAAACCAAAAACTTGGTTATTTGAATTTTTTACATAAATTTTGAGGTTATGTGAAAAAAGTGCAAATACAAATGTTGTAAATCTTTTTATTACCTACAACTTTGCGATTTAACGTTTTTCCATAGGACTTGTAGTTTTGCCGGAAATCGAGATAAATCGTTTTCTACTATTAAAAACTCCCCCCCCTTCCTGACCTCGGATCGCCCGTAATTTATTTTTCCTTTAATTTTTGTTATATTCTCTTCCTTTTCCAATGGGTTTCATCCTACTATTATTTTTTTTTGGTTTAAAAAATTATCGACCCTGGTCTAAAGATACTTAAGTCTCATTTATAACGAGTAGAACAAAGGTAAAAATATTTCAATTACATTTAAAAAAAAAAATGAAAATCATTGCAATGCTCAATTAAGTCAAAATTAGTGTTGTCCTGTCTTAAATGTTAAGCAAACTTTAATGAATATGATTTAACAGACTGCAAGTTTTGCAAAATAAAGTAATGTAATGTGATAATTTTTACGATACAGGGTGTCAAACAAAAATCGGATGTTCGTAAATATCTCAATACTCGATTTTGTTAAAATTTGGCAATTCTGTTTGTAATAATAAAAGGATAATTAAGCCTCAATTACATTAAAATTATTAAGTCCAGTGGCGTCCCGGAAGACAGTCTAACTAATATTTTTGACAAAAAAATTGCGCGCCACGGGCTTTTTTTAAAATTACGTATTTATTTCGATTTAAGCAACAAATACAACTATTTTATACCCATTTTTTATATCTGGCTTTGTTTTCGAAAAAAAAAATAAAAACCACTTTATTGCATGTCCTCGGGACAATAAGAGTAAAAAATTTAAACTACTTACCAAACTATTAAGCAATTTAAATTACACGAAAATCATCTTTTGAATTGTTTCGCACAGATTAAAACTGTTTTCGATAAAATAAATTAACATAAAATAATCGCATAATGTAATAATTTATTACTGCAATGTCTGCAATGTTTTAAAAGTAACAGAAAAAGAATAAAAGTGTTATGGAAGGAAAACAGTTGCTGTTCAAACAAATTTGATTTTTACATTCATATTCACATTTCACACAAATTCAATTATGTCCCTGGGACATGCAATAAAATGTTTTTTTTTTTTCGAAAAGAAAGCAAGATATGAAAAAACTCAAGAGTTAAAATAGTTCTATTTGTAGTTGTCTAATTTGAAAAAAATACATAATTTTAAAAAAAGTCAGTGGCGCGCAATTTTTTTGTCAAAAATATTAGTTAGACTGTCTTTCCGGACGCCACTGGACTTAATAATTTTAATCTAATTAAGGCTTAATTATCCTCTTGTTATTACAAAAGGAATTGTCAAATTTCAACAAAATCGAATAAAGAGTATTGAGATATTTATGAACACCCTCGATCGTAAAAACTATGCATTTTCGGGTTTGTTTAATGAACTTTTCTTATTAAAATCACTTAAAGAAGCACTCCTTGGAGTTTGGCCACATACTTAAATTACATCCTGTATATTACTGCTAAGTGACTGTTTGAAGGTTGGAGACAATGGTGTTTCTTGAATGATGAAAGAGTTTTGGACTTCCATTGTCTTTATTTGTTTTAAATCACAACGTTTTAACTGTTAAGTATCTCCAGTCTTTCTGCTTAGTGTTCCACCAATATCCCAGCATACACCTGCACCGTAAACACTTATCCATGCCTACACATTAACGGAGAAACGTCCACTGGTTTGCTTTTTTTAGGATACTTCTCATCATATCGGGAATTTGGTGGTCTTCATACTCGAATCCTTCCATTATAATATGTAGACTGAAAAGTTTTCTCATCGGAAAAGATAACATTTTGCAAAAAAAAATCATTTTCTGGTAAATATTGCATAGCAAACCCAATTCTTTGTTCCTTATCACTATTTTTTAAAAACGGTTTGGATGCAGCTGCTCGATCTCTTAATTCGGAACATTGTCTTACTCGGCGTTGCGCAGTTCTAGATGAAGCAGGGAACCCTGTTATATGCATAGCGGATACTGCAGTTTCAAATGGATTTTGCCTTAAATACTCCACCAAATTTCGGTATTCTTCATTTAATGATTCTCTATTATTTAAACCAGACCCAACAGACCTTTCAAGTGTTTGATGATAGCGCATTTTTTTTACAATTCCTTGAGCAGTACTTCTAGGTAGGTACTCTTGAATGATCAGCTACTTTTCCATAAGACCACCTTATTTCTACTACACATACAGTGTGTGTATAAAGTCTGGAAACGTCTTAATAACATCACAATTTACTGGCCGATTTGAACCAAATTTGGTACAGTTGTGTAAGAGGATCTAACGCACCGAATGACGATATTGGCGTTGTTGCCAGCTTTTTAGTTTGTCTGGAATTCGAACGAATTTTATATTTTTAAATATAACACCCAGTATATTTTTTCATTTGTAGTTTTTACATTAAATTTGTTACACTTTTGGTATAACATACTTTGTTCATAATATCAGTAGTTTTCGAAATAACTAGTACAATTTAGAAAAAATATATTTTTTATATTAAATGTTCAAACTGTTTTCCCTGTACAGCTTGACAGTTTGCTAATTGAAAATAAAATTTTTCAATTGTGTTGTAAATCATTTCTGGCGTTATTAATTCAAATTCGTCCAAAATTCGACGCTGCAAATCGGCCAAATCTTGAGGTTTTGTGGTATAAACTCTGTTCTTCAAGTGTCCCCATAAAAAATAGTCGTTAGGCGACAAATCAGGGGACCTAGGTGGCCACTCGATTGTACCCCCTCTCCGATCCACCTATTCGGAAAAGTGTTGTTCAAAAATTCGCGCACGTTTCGACCAAAATAGGGAGGAGCTCCGTCCTGTTGGAAGGATGTACTTGCATAATTTGGACCCATCACATTTCGTATAGTAGGCACTATTTGCGTTTCCAAGAGCTCAAGGTAAAGTTGTGATGTCAAATTTCCATCAATAAAAAATGGACCGATCTTGTGGTTACCCAGAAGCCCAGCCCACACATTCAATTTTCCAGGGCGTTGTGTATGACCTTCTATCATCCAGTGGGGATTTTCATTTGCCCAAAACCTACAGTTGTGTCTATTGACGTTACCATTTAACATAAATGTTACTTCATCCGAAAATACTATAAATTTGAAAAACTGGTTATTTTGGTCAAATCTTGACATCATAATATCACAAAATTTAATTCTTCGCTCATAATCATCTTCTGATAACTCTTGAACTACATGTATTTTGAAACGGTGATATTTATGTTTTATTTAAACATTATGGACGGATTTGAAGCAGACATCACTTACTTGAGAAATTTTTCTTAATGAAGAAACAGGGGTTTCAACAACATGTTGAAAAATTTCTAAACTTTTCTCTTCATCTACTACTACTGGTCGTCCTGATCGTCGCCTATCTCTACAATTTCCAGTTTCTTCGAACCGTCGGACAGTTTTTAGAACAGTTGCTTTTGAAATTGGATTTCGGTTTGGAAATGCGTCATTAAATAGATTTTTAACCTCTTCGTAAGATCTGACCCTATCGCCATATCCTCTCATCAGAGGAATTTTAATTCTTTCACTTTCAGTGAAAGACATTTTTGCATGTGAAAATGACAGCTTTTATGACTTAACATCAAAACTAAACTGGTGTTTTATTTATTAATAAATAAAACACAATTTGTTGATATTTTCAAAACACGTCGTTATTTCGAAAACTACTGATATTATGAACAAAGTATGTTATACCAAAAGTGTTCGTTCGAATTCCAGACAAACTAAAAAGCTGGCAACAACGCCAATATCGTCATTCGGTGCGTTAGATCCTCTTACACAACTGTACCAAATTTGGTTTAAATCGGCCAGTAAATTGTGATGTTATTAAGCCGTTTCCAGACTTTATAGACACACTGTATATTATTCTTGCTTTTTCAATAATACTTAAATGAGGCATTATTAAATCAAAAAAGATAATGACAATACTTTGGCATATCATGATTACAATTAACACGTTACAAAGATAATAAAGGTAAAAAAGTTGCATTTACAGTGTCACAGTTTAGTGTACGAAATTATCTGTCGTCAACTGTACGTTAATTTTATATATTTATTATAAATGATGATTTTATTTTCAGATACTTCGAACCGGTCAACGACGAGCCTCATCTTATTAACGAGCTTAAAGAAGAACAAAAATATACCTCCATAATTGCCGAAAATTCTGCCTCACCAAATACTTTATATGCTCCATTATTAGTGATTTTAGGAATTTTTAAATATCTGCTTTTATAAATACATAATATTTCATAAACATTTGCTATGAAAAGTACGTTTAAAATTTTAGCAGTCTAAAATTGATGTTGGCAACCCATAAAAAATTTAAAAGCCTTTGGGGCTTTGCAGCAAAATATTTGTCAACTAGGCTTTAATATTTAATACTCAATAACAGTTTTAATAAAAAATTTAATTCAGGTGATTTTAAAATGTGAACAAATAAAATGGTTTTTATATTATAGTGTAGTGAATTTTCATGGCTTATTGCGTTTACTAGAGAGATATAAATAACAAAAGTTTGTTGTGTGTGCATTGTTTGATTTTATTACTCTGTTTATGTTTGCTCAGTGTTAACAACATTTTTGATCAAATATATCTTATATCCAAAAATATTGCTTTTTTGGCACCAATTTACTAACTGACAATGATATAAATTGTCGCAAAAATGTCTTTGAGTAGGTACTGAAAACTATTTCTCTCGTTATTTCCTCACTTTCATTTAAAATTTTAATTATTAATTTTTCTAAATTATTGAATTTGCTTCGATAAACATTATTTTTCTGGTGACTCCAATAAAAGAAATCTAATGGCGAAAGATCCAGAACCATAAAAAATAATGCAACTGTATAAAACGTGGGTACAAAATCTTAAAAGATCTACTTCTTAAAAGGGTAAGATTTACGAACAAAATCAACAAGTTCGAAGCCGGAACGACCCAAAATAAATATTTACAACTACATTTTTAAAGTTTACATAAAATATCGAATTCAATAGGGCCGTCCTATCTGTCAAATTTTTGAACCTATATGTTTTTTGACATCAAGTTGGTCTTCTTCTTTTAAAACCATTAGGGATTACGAAATTGTTTTTTCAAAAAAACGGTTAGAAATAGGAACAGGTATATACCGAAAGTTACTTTTTAATAAGTTTTAATAAAATAGCCAAAAATGTACAGGGCATTCTTTTGGAAATACGTTAGTTGGCCATAATTTCCGGTATGACAGGAATTGATTCAAACGTGAATAAATAATATTTTAAAAATTTTAAAGGCAATTATATTCTGTTCATTTTAAAAAATATAACTTTACTCGTTTCCGGTATCTTCTAATAGGCCAGTCCATGAGAATGACCCTGTATTAAATAATTTTTAATAATAATTATTATCTCTACTTACGTATTATGACAACAAGCCTGAGAATTTACTACTCTAACCAACTAAAATATTGCGTATACAATTTTATATACTCATGTAAAAACTAAAACCGTAATTTTAATTAATTGAAACATTTCAAAATCATTTTAATACAGCTAAATTAAAATCTAATACAATATTTATATCCGGAATATCGGGTTTCGACAATTTTGTGTATATATATTTGAAACTTTATATTTATTTGTGTATATATGTCTGTGATAATAAGGTATACTGGGTGATCCAATTTATAAAGTCTTCATTATTTTTAGTAAATACATAGATAATAATTTTTTTTTTAAATATCCACAATTGATTTAAGATAAATAATAATTTGTCTTATCCACGTACATTTACTTGAATTATTGTAATTTGGATTTGTCATGAATTGTATTTCAGAAAGTATAGATACATTTTTACTGCAAGGTCGGTACAAACAATCCTGAAATATGTAATTACTAAACTAAACTGAAATACTTACATTAATATTGTCTGAAATACATTTGATACAATTGACAAATCTTAAATAAAATTGACATGCAAATGACGTTATTTGAAAATTAATTGGCGGTTTCTAAAACACAAATGACGTAACGGATCAATTTTGCCCTGAGGTATGTCTATTTTGATTGAATTATTGACATTTACTACTACTAACATTCATTATTCGTTACCTTTAATTGTATTCCTAAAGCTTGACTACATATCACTAATATTTTAACATCTCGCAGGACCTTTTTTCTGTTTTGCCAAATATTTCTTGCGTAATAAAGTTGTGCTGTGTGTTCATTCAGGCAGCTTAAAGTCTTTTTACATAGTTTTAGTTTGCTGCGAAAACAGACGTTTATGTACTGCAAATGCAGGTATTTGTGGAGGTTTTTGAGGTATCTCCCATTAAACTGTATTACTTTGCTTTGATTTGGTTTATCGGTGGTAATTTCTATTGGTACTCCTCTCGGAACTGTATGACTTTATAAAGGGTTAATTGTCAAGCCTGCAAATAAAACTATGGAAATGACTTTAAGCTGCCTGAAAGAGTACACAGCAATTCTATCAAGCAAGAAGTATATGACAAAACAGGAAAAAGTTTCTGCGAGATGTTGATTTATCACTGGACTGTAGTCCAAGGCTCTAGGAATACAATTAAAGGAAACGAATAACCTAATGAAATTTAGTAGTGGATAGCAAAGTAAAATGTTAATAACTGAACCAAAACAACTATACCTAAGGGCAAAATTGAATCGTTACAACTTTCTGACTTTATATTAACGGTTTCTGAAATACAATTGAAAAAGTTGTAGTAGCATTTAACGTAAGAGTTTCTTTTGCATCATCGTAAGTTACTATTTAACGTATTTACTGTCATAAAATAATAACTGTCACTAAATAATCAGTAATTCAGGACATGCGAACCTACTTCTAAGGCTTATTTTAAGAAAGGTTTTTTGTCTTACGATATCATTTGCTTCATAATTAATATTATTTTATTTATTGGAATATAAAAACCCGAAAAGACTGGCATTTAATTTCCTAAAATGTTTAATTTTAACATAGTGCATTCTGAAAGTATCACATTATCTCAAGCAAAATATGGGATTTCACAGCTAAACGTTTTTCACCTGTGAAAAATAAATAAATTGGTAATAGGTGATGCGGCTAATCTGCTGCTGGCTACTTGCATTCATTTCTCGCATTTATATCTACTTACTTTTTTACTTAATTAAATGCTTTTTTTATTTGTAGACAAACCAACATTTATTTTATTAGATTCCAATTACTACAATTCAATTATGAGGGCATTATTTGTTCTTTTTGTTCTTGAATACTTTTTGTTGCTGAACTTTCTATTGCTTCTTTTTTCGTCTCTTGGCAACGTCTTCAGGTATTGATTCCAGCACCTTGCAGGAACTCTCCAACAATGAATAGTGACGTAACAATAGGTTTGTATCACCATGATAGACTGAGTTTTTTAAAATTTGGTTCTTGTATGGAAAAACTTCTTGGAGCAATACAGACTAGGATTAGTAGTCCCTATATAGGTTGCCCCTAACTTTTACTTGATTTTATAATCTAACTATAAAATTTTATTGGTAACGACGAATTGCGAAAAAAGAATAATGGCCAGAGGAAATTATGTTTTACTCACCTTTACTATAACAAATAAATATGGGGAATTATAAATCACATTGTCACGTGATCGTCAATGCTGACGCACATTGTTAAAGATCTACCGGGACTACTGTATCTTCATATACACTATAAACTCTAAATATTCCGATGGACTAAATTTTAAACTTTTTAGGGAATACGGCTTTTAATTATTTTACTCTGGACAGCAAGTATGTGGAGCCTATGAATTTGCGTGCTCTGAATACATGTTATAAATTACCCTAAGTACTGATGGACATTGAAATCGTAAATGAATAATGGTGCCCGAAAACCCGTAACGCTTTAAAATTGGGAAGATATTTTTCAATTGTTCTTTGAAATTTAGTTTTTCCAAAAAATAAAAATAACAATTTGTGCTTCTGTCTTTTAAATAGGTACTACCTATTATGTTTTAAAGCGATAGTTACAGATGTGAAAATTTTTGCAGTCAAAAGTTGCAATTGGGGCTGTACATATAAATATTTATAAGGGGTTCGAAATAAAATTCTTTGATTTTCGATTTATAATGGCAAGCAAATGATCACCCAAAATATATCCAATTACTATTATTAGGAAAAAATATAAAATATATCCTGAGGAAACTTAGGGCCAGAATTTCTTACTGTACCAAGTCATGTGCATGTATACGACAAAATAAAATAATATTTTTGACATTTCTAAAAGCTACGCAACAAAGTATGTTAAGTTGCTACAATTTTTTTTTATTGATAATAGTAGGAATAGTTTTACTATAAATGTCCACTTTAAACACATACGCTAATGTATACCGCCAATGGACTAAGAAGCTAACATGCAAAAAACGATAAAGCCATCTGTACTGATTCTGATATCCTGGCCAAAAATGTGTACAGCAGAATCCCCCAAAAAGAAAACAAACCCGAACAAACCCAAATATTTAAAACCTATTAAAAATGGTTTTTGCTCCTTTTGGTTAGTCTCTTATAATAATGCTAAATTTTTGTGGTCAATATATTTTTTTTGCTTTATTAATATAAATTTTTTGTCGATTTATCGGTTTTTGCATGGAATTGGATTTTTTTTTGGTTTTTCTTGTTTCTTGAATTCGTAGGGTAATTCCGGGAGAGATGCCGATTTTTCACATTCTCTTGATTTACTAATTTCATAATAATCATTAAGTAATGAAACTAAGGCTATCGGATGTAATATTTATTTTTTAAACAAGACACTTAAGTATTATTCCTGAAACTAAATGCAACAAACAATAAAAAAAAAACATTTTCGCACACTCTATAAACCGGCATCTCTACCTAATATTACGGGAGAGATGCCGCAAGCTTAAGGTAGAGATGCCTTTACACTTTTTTCTCTTTAATAAGTAATTTGACACATAATTCACATGTATTTTGGTATTTCGTACACCCCTCATGCAGCCACTGCTGCCGGATGCAAATCTGCGTTTTAAAGTTCTTGGTGGAATTTCAAAAACTCTAGCAGCTTCGTTTACATCCATACCTTCTGCTATACTTTGCAGAGCAGCTTTGAAAGCTTCTTTGGTCCATTTACCCCTATTAGGACACTTTCATTCATATTTGCTCGGCATTTCTAAAATTAAATATTTTTTTAGGTTAGCCATAACACCCTACTAAAAATCGGCATCTCTCCCGAATTTCTGGGAGAGATGCCGAATGCCCCTGAACAGTTGCAACTGGGATAAAGATGACGCAAATACGCAGAGGTATAACCTCATTCTATGCTGTTTCACTATATTCATGCAAATTTTATACTACAACATTTATAAAGTGAGTATAGTACACTAACCTTATACTCCGAAAAACTTTTTAGTTGACAGAAATTGAAAATCTCCGTTAAATTAAAAATTATTGGAGATTGCACAATGCCGTCTATAGACTTCGATAGGCACTGACACGTAAATGCGTATTCGCGTAACTTATGTCTTGCAGATAAGTACGTTCGGAAATATGGTCAATCGGCATCTCTACCGGAATTACCCTACTATTTTCTAGTCGTCGAATTTCTAATTTTAAATTATTTAATATTAAATATGCAAAGAATTTCTTGCTGTAATATCACTTTTGTCGCGTACCGCCATCGCGTCATCGGTAGGAAGGAACGCATGCCGAGAATAGAAGCGTAATCGCTTGGATTTTCCATTAAAAACAATTTAAAAAAATTAATTTTGGTAGTTCTAACGTATTAAATTATTTCAAATTTTAACAGCATATTTCGAACATGTTTTATTTTTTGATAATTAGTATATAATAAAAAGTGGATTTATCGTGTTCTGCATGTTTGCTTGTTAACTCTATTGATGCACTTCTAAATTATGGACAATTTCTTTGGTCAGAGTTAATCTGAAGCAAGCAGATATACAAACAAGATAGTTTTACCAGCATCAGCAGTGAGATTATAAAAAAACTGATGGTTTTTAATTATAAAATTATTAAATTTATATACCTATCGGGTGTTTTAGAAGTACGGTAGGTACGTAACTTAAGGGGGTGATTTCTTATGATGTTCTAAGAGAAAATGTTCACACCAACATGTGTCCGGAGTTGTCCCGTTTTGGATATACAGGGTGTTAAGATTTTTTTTTAAATCGGTTTTTTTATTTTTTTTTATATTCTTTATTGAAATTTAATACCATTATTCATATCGATAAGCACTAGATTACATTTATTAAGTCCAGTGGTACCCAGGGGACCACCTTAACGAATATAATTGACAAAAAAATTTACGCCACTAATTTTTTCTAATTTTGATATAAGTATTATATAGAATATCATAAGCAATTCCCCTTAAGTTACGTACTGTACTTCTAAAATACCCTGTATATTACCAACTTAATTATTTTTGGACTGCACCATGCTTTAAATTGTGTAATTAAATTAAATGATGAGCAACGAACTGTAGAAAAATATGAAGGCTTTAAGGACACCTGTACATAATGTCTCAATACTTTAAGCAAAATTAATGTGATTAAATTTTTTTATATAAATACTTCATTTTTCCTTTCGTTTTTTCAAATACAATAAATCGCTTTTTGTATTATATTTATATCCATTGATAAGTTTTTTGCTTTTATCCAACAGAACTTTTAGCAAAATCTTGTTAGTTTCAAATACTGTTTCTACTTACCTTTAACTTTATTTTATATTTGGCTACCAATCTTTTAATTTATAGTTAATATTAGGAATTAATACTGCCAGTGTGTAACCCTAATCATAACTTAAATAAAAACTGTTTGTAATAAATATTAAATTGTTTTAATTTGTGTCAAATAAATCCAAAAATGTAGGTATACATTGACTACAAATTACGATAAAAAATTGCTTATTATAAAATAACTACTGAAAAAAGTAAAATCCTTGTTAATTAGACAATAAACTGCATTCTATAAAAATATAATAATATACTTGTATACAACGAGTTAATAACATTTGCTCCATCTCTGTTATATACAGGGTATCCGGAAAAATGTGGGAAATCTCCCGGATATGAAAAAAATACGTGAAAAGAATACTACAAGTTCATATAAACTTCTTTCGTATCGGCCTCCTCTTCGGAAATATTGGACAACGTTTTTATATACCTACCTTTAACTATTAACTAAAAATTAAGTACTCTTCATTCATGTCGCTAATCCTAACCGTTTTCGAAAAAACGTCATTTTTAACATATTTACATCATGTATTTAGCGTATTTCAATAAGATACATCTTTGTTCCTATAAATTATAAATGTTCACTTTTAACTGCTTAATATTAATACATGATCGCAATAAAATGACGTTTTTCCGAAAACAGTTAGGATTAGCGACATGAATGAAGAGTACTTAATTTTTAGTCAATAGTTAAAAGTATGTAAAAAACGTTGTCAAACGCTTTTATCATACATCATCATATATAAAAAAAATGGGCACATTAGTGTCACAGCTAGTCCGTCACTGCAGCTGTGAGTAATTCGCAACACTTTCTGGGATAGTAATTTAAAGTGTCTTACCTGGTATACATCATATGAAAAAAAAAATTGAAATATACCTGTTGGTTTAATAATTATGTGTCAAAAACTTAATTCCATGGGAGCTCTTTGGGAGCCCATATCTCCGAAGAGGAGGCCGATACGAAAGAAGTTTATATGAACTTAGTAGTATTCTTTTCACGTGTTTTTTTCATATCCGGGAGATTTCCCACATTTTCCCGGACACCCTGTATATAGAAAACAGCTCTTCCTGCCTGCAATATGCGATTCGTTTTGCCTCGCAGGATTCTTGTCACAGAAGACATGTTAGCAACGGCCTTTGGCAACGTAAGAATATTTCGACGAAGGCAGCTGGAGCGATCATCATTCGATCTCATACATCGACTATTGGGGCCTGGACCATCTGCACTGTGATCTGATATATGGGTATCATATACAGGGTCCTACACCTCACCTCTCGTCTTCTATAGCTCACTTAGTAATTAAGTTAGAATTTTCATATTTTGCAGACCTTATCTGTATCTTGGGGCGCATTTCAGGAAAATATTTTTTTTCATACAGGGTGTTCCAAAAAAGTTTGACGTCATAAGGGTGTATTTTTTTTAAATTACATGCCATATATTTTCTTACATTTTTGGGTGCCTCCCATAGTTACCTACATACCCCTAAAATTTTATTAAAATTAATTGAGTATTATAGACGAAAAAAAAAGAAAACTAAAAAATATCAGTTTTGCGCCACTGGTATTAAAAATAAATAAAAATAAAAATATTGCCTCGTTAACAAATTTATACAAAGGTACCTATTAAATAAGGTATAACAATTTCGTTAACCAAGTTTGGTTAACACGAATTGTACAGGGTGTCCAAAGTTTAGTGTCAAACTTTGCAAACTTTAAAGCAATTTATTTTTCTTATTTCAAATGGGAACCCCTGTATATTTTTATGTCATTCGATGCAGAATTAAAAATCAAACTTTTTTCCTAATTGCAATCCTATCGAAATTTCTAACGCATCAAGAGTTATTTGCAGAAAACTAATTTTATCAACTATTCCAACAGTCATTATTATGAATAAATATCGAAGGTGGCTTTGAAAAACATTTTATTGGTATTAAAGTTTATTAAAGTGACCAGAGACCATTTTGACTTTAGTAATCTAAAAGTTTTAAATACTGTTAAATTGTTAGTAATTATTTAAGCTGTTATAATTACTTTATATTGTTTTTTGTGATGGACTACAACCAAGAAGAGCTTGTAGATATGATTTTTATATTAGGAGCATGCGAAAAGAACTTTTTGGCAAGCCGAGTTTACGCACAGTGTTATCCGGAACGACGACATCCAGACAAAAGGAGCCTGCAAAACATATTAGAGAGGTTTGTACAAACGGGAAATGTAAACTACCCAAAACCAGTAAGAAATAAACCGGTCCGAACTGAAAAAAATCAATTAGCTGTGCTATTATCTGTTATAGAAAATCCTTCAGTTACTCAACAAGCAGTCGCTGATGCCGTAGATGTACTCGAAAGAACAGTTCAACAAATTTTCAAGGATAACCATATTCACGATTATCATTTCCAGTTAATAATTACTAACAATTTAACAATATTTGAAACATTTAGATTACTAAAGTCAAAATGGTCTATGGTGACTTTTATAAACTTTATTACCAATAAATTGTTTTTCAAAGCTACCTTCGATATTTCTTCATAATAATGACTGTTGGAATAGTTGATAAAATTAGTTTTCTGCAAGTAACTATTGATGCGTTAGAAATTTTGATAGGGTTGCAATTAGAAAAAAAAGTTTGATTCTTAATTCTGCATCGAATGACATAAAAATATACAGGGGTTCCCATTTGAAATAAGAAAAATAAATTGCTTTAAAGTTTGCAAAGTTTGACACTAAATTTTGGACACCCTGTACAATTCGTGTTAACCAAACTAGGTTAACGAAATTGTTATACCTTATTTAATAAGTTCCTTTGTATAACTTTATTAACGAGGCATTATTTTTATTTTTTATTTATTTTTAATACCAGTGGCGCAAAACTGATATTTTTTAGTTTTTATTTTTTTCGTCTATAATACTAAATCAATTTTAATAAAATTTTAGGGGTATGTAGGTAACTATAGGAGGCACCCATAAATGTAAGAAAATATATGGCATGTAATTTAAAAAAATAAACTCTTATGACGTCACACTTTTTTGGAACCCCCTGTATGAAAAAAAATATTTTCCTGAAATGCGCCCTAAGATACAGATAAGGTCTGCAAAATATGAAAATTCTAACTTAATTACTAAGTGAGCTATAGAAGACGGGAGGTGAGGTGCAGGACCCTGTATACTTATACATATGAATATTAACACGGATTCTTTCAGTTATTAACAGTGGAAAAATGTCTATATTCCAATTTAAAAAAGTCTATTTATCTGTTTAATAAATTTGTAAAAAAACACCGTTGTCATTTATTTAAAATTTCATATATTTACGGAGTATATTATTCGAAACATAGTTTCAGTAAAATCAGTCAAGTGCTGATGAAATATTTTTTTGATGGTGCGATAAGTGGTCTTTAGTATAAGCTCCCTGAAAGGTCGGGGGCTAATGTTTTTCTTTTAAAAAACTGATTTTTAGTTTTTACGAATTTGAAATTTGTTGCCATTTTTAAAAATATTCCATCGCAAGTTATAGTGGATTTCACCTTAGTTTTTAATGGCCGCCGCTGACACATGTCATTTATAACATTTCTTTTTACAGAACTTAAGGATTGGCCAGGGCCGGACTTAAAAATTATGTTTGAACATGGGTCAATTTATTTGTAGTTGTAATTATGGATGGAAACGAGAATTACCTTAGCCATTTTTAAGATATTTAAAAAAAAACACTAAAGGGGAATGGAAATAGGATAGAATATCAGAAAAACAATTTCATTTTATTTTTTATTCATAATATAATAAAGTGCTGTTATTTTGGTAAAAAGACACTCTTAATTTAGTATAATAAACAAGGGGCAGTCGTGAATCTAGTATCATCAATAATTAACTACGTTTTTTATTAAAGAATTATTTTGTTTTTTAATTTGATTTTAGACCATGCAGTGTTAAGTTGAAAAAATCTATATATTATATTTAATAGCTTATTGTTTACTTTTTTATTTTCTTATTCACGGGTAGATATTTTTTTCTTTAGACTAGGTTCTAAAGAGTTTGAAGTTTACAATAGGTCTAACTTTTCGTTGGTTTATAATAAAACAACAAAAGTTTGTAATGTTATCGTATTAGGTTTTTTTTTTTAATGAATAAAGAAAAAATAATGTAAGTAGATACTACAAAAAAAGATTTTTGTCCATGCGTTTGCAGAACAGATACCTCAAGCACTCTTCAATACAACTGTATGTAAAACTTATTTTAGCATAATGGTTCACTGTGGTTTTCAAATTTAATTTTGTTGCAAGTTCCCTATTATTTTTGGTCTTCATCTGACAAGCTGTCGATGTCGTCGTCACCGTCCGAGACATAATAATTATTTACTTACTTTTGCATAAAAAGAAACACGTCACAGATACACACAGTCCGGCAGTTTAAAACCAAAAAGTCTAATACGCACAAAATATAAGCAAAATGCTGTCTGAAAAGTACCAAAAACGAACGATCAAGAATTAACAGCAGAATGCACGCGGGGCGCGGTGTGTCTCAATGCGGCTCTGTAATATTTAAAGAACGCGACGAGACAATCGAATTAATGAAGTACGAAAAGAGATATGCGAGAGCAAATGCGTAAGACAAAGATGCACATACTAACGGCATATACGAGCGATGCTGTGCTTTTGACGAGTTTGAGCTCATTGAAGGACAACGTATTGAACTGTGTAGTGTGCATCTTCGTCATGTACATGTAACTATACGGTCAGTTATATATCCATCTCTTGTTAATCTAGCCAATGCCCGTGCCCGAAAGCCGTTTATAGAATTAGGGATTTTAAAATCACGTGTTGGCTAATATGTTTGACAAGAGAGACGTCAAAGCATTAAAAACTAAGGTGAAATCCACTATACGGCTTTAAAAAATAAGATAATATTTAAAATATATATTTTTAATTTTTCCGAACTTTTATTTGACAAACAGGCAAATTAGATTTTTAAAAATTGGGAAATACTAGGCATTTTACCAGTGTTATTATAACGAAAAGAGTGCATGTTAATATTCATAACATAAATATAAAACTTTTATTTACTATCACAGTGCAGTTAGTCCAGGACCCTATAGTCGGTGCAGGGGATTGAAACATAGACATTTACCTCGCGCATGTAAACAAAGCTACACACGATTAGACATGCGCACTGCAATATTATCATTTTTGACGAATGGGAAAATAGACAAGTCTGGGTTTTAAAATTAAGGTTCTTAATCAAAAAATTGTAAAAGTTGACCGTCAATTTATTTTTACGTGTAAACAGCTAAAATTAGTCCTAAATTCTCGCCAAAAAATTAGAATTTCTTCCCAATTTTTGATCAAGTTGGGAACAAAAGGTAATTACTGGTATTTTTAGTAGTTGCAAACCTCAGATTTTAAGGATAGAAAATTGTTTTTAAGATTTTGTTTCTAAAATTTGTTTAAAAATGATTCGCCGTCGTGTTTTTAGTTCGAAAAGGAAGAGAACAAGTCGATTAAATAACTAACCTTATCAAATCGAAAATAAAAAGAAAAGAAAACAGCAATCTTCGATGTTATCGTGTACTTACCTTTAACTTGTATTGATTTTCTTCAAAATAAACATGCATTACATAACTAACTAAAGTAAGAAATAATACTGAAATTAAACAAACAATAGATTTTTTTAGTACTCACCCTGTACATAACAATCTTAAACTATACCCGGTGTCAAGTAATTTTAAAGCTTTCGAGTCAACACCAGACAGACATTCCAACGGAAATAGGAAACATGTTTTCGTAATCTAAGGACCATAAGAAGTCGACATTAATTTGATGAAGTTTTTTTTTTGCAATTACTTTAAATATTTTATTGGTTTTTTATGCCTGTTGTTCGGGATATGGTTCCTTGGTTATAAAAAATTCAATAGTTATTATACGGAACCTATAACGAGATTTCTACATATACCAATTTTTTTTATTTATAAATACGACTAGATTCATAAATTATTAAAAATAGTATAGGTACCTACATGTACTCAGAGCATTTTGTAATAAAAATGGTTACATAAAATGGTCGCAAAAGGATGCTATCCTCGTATTTTACTGAACATTTTAGTAAGTTATTTTATACGGCCAAGAAAAGCCGTATTATAATAGATATTATATCCAGTGGAAAAGTTCTTTAAAATATTTACATGAATCCTTTCCAAAAGAGAAGCTGAAGACAAGATAAACTCTCTCTGCTTGGTAAAATGTCTTGTTGAAAGTGATCTGTACGAGATAAATTGCTACTTTTTTAAATTTGTAATAATATGTAAAAGTTTGTGAAACTTTTTCATATTACCACAGATAACCAGCTATTGCCTACTAATTAATAATATTATTAATAATAATAATATACATTTATTGTTATAATCCATTCTTTAATATTACATTGAATTATGTAGGAAATATTGCAAAGTAAGTGGACAACAATAGGCCTTAGTACGGCAGCCATCTAGATTAAATCCAGATACTGTTCAGGCCCTAATTTATATTAAATAATTGAATATCTAATTAAAACTAGTAACATAATTTAAATTTGAGCAGCGCTAATAGTTTAATTAATATTATATAGGTGAAATATTGCTTGTTCAAAGGGAAAACGCATGGAAAGGGGAAGAAAATAGGTATAAACAATGATAATATAATATCAATGCAGAAAATAAAGCCACTCACTACTGTGATCGTAGTAGGCGTTTTTTTACTTTATTTTTAAATGATAATGTAGACTTATAATATGTATTAAAACAATCAATGGCGTTAACGGTAAACGCGATGTTATACGTGAAGGACTTTTTAAAACTTTCTTTGCGATGGTGGGGAATTGTAAGAAGATGCTTTCTGATGCGCAGAGCCAAATTATGGACATCTGTTCGAAACGTAATTTTGATATATATATATAAGTTATATTAGTTTATATAAATAAGTAAAGAGGTAGTTTAAATTCAAGTAATTTAAAATAAAATGTAGTAATGTGTAATTTAAATCTGTTATACGTACTAAGTCATCCCGACATAGCCAGGTAAGCCAGGAATTATTAAGGTAAATGCACTAGTATCTGACCCGTTATGATATGTTTATTCAATTATTCTTCGTATTTCATATAAATCAATTAGAAACATTTTCTGCCATTAGGGTTCAAGAGGTTATTGCTTGTCGGGAAAAATTAAAATATTTAAAAAGTTATTTATTCAAATACAGAAAATATCTATTTTTTCCAGCAATGCAATATATAGACCCTATACGTGACCCCAGAAATTGTTGGTGACCACAATGAAGACCTTAGAGAATCTATTCTGTTCCCATTTTGCTACGTATTGTTATTATATTAGACTACCTACATTTTTAGAGCAATTAAAAATCGGTTTGGTAAAAACCATTCAATTTACCATTTTAACATTTAAAAATTATTTTCGTTAAATTTTGTAGTTTCTTTAACGAAGAAAATTCCTCCGTTGTAGCTTAGGTAATTATTTTCAATTTTCTTCAAATGTAAAGGTGTGCATTGTGATAGCTCATTGGGATGGGGTTAAAAAAGGTAATACGACCCATTATTTACCTTTGCATTTCGGTAATGTAAAAGAAATTTGTCATTGTAAAAATTGTTGGAAATATTGCCCATTTTTTTCTTGACAAACCCCTAATTTAAAGTAAAATTCATTGTTGACAATATGTACCATGTCCGGGGTTATTTGCAAAGTTCGTGTGTAAGTCGTTGCCTAAGTTCTTTTTTTCTGGTTTTGTTACGTAAACTTTGGTTTTCAGGTGACCCCCAAAGGAAATAATCTAAAGGTCCGGCGATTGTGGCGTCCCTTCTTCTTATTCAGCAGTTTGTAAAAACTTAACTTTAATAATGTCGAACATTTATGGCATAATGAGACGGAGCACCATCCTACTGTAACCATATTCGAACATTATTAAGGTCTTCTTCTGCATGGTGAGGAAATAAAGCAGTGAAAGCTGAAATAAGTTCTCCTGACAAAAAATCCAGATAGGTATGGCCATTTTCAAGGAATATTGCCTCAATGACGCGGTCGCCAATTATGTTTGCCAAAATATTAAGTTTCTGCAGAATAATATCGACTGTTCTGTTTATTTACTTAGTATATTTATTACAAAAGTTCACTTATCTGTAAAAAGGATCCAGTCCAAATCTACTAAAGGCTAATCAAGTGTATTCATCATCTTCCAGTAACTCTTGTACAATTAACAATTTATAATAGGATTTTTTGAAGAGCAAATAAAACGTTTAATTGCGTGTCTTCATCCATTACACCAGGCAGCCTTATTCTTGGTATGTCCCTGACGTGGCCTACTTAACGATAACGTCTTTTAATTTTGCTGATGGTGCCTTGGAAAATTGGTGGTAGGTCAAGGTATGTTTCGTGAAATAAAGTTGCTACTTCTGCTTCAGTTTGCGATCTATCGCCAAAGCCAATTATGATTAAAATTTCGATTTTGTGTGATTCAGTTAAATAACCCATTTTAGTATAGCAAAAATACTTCTCACTATAAAGTTACTGTTTAAACAGCACAAAATTCTATAACAGATAAGTATTCACTTCTTCTAAACCTAAAATAAAGTGACCATTGGCATTATATGTGAGTATGAGAGAATAAATAATATGGTTAGATGCCCACAATACGGAGAACAGATCTCGACAGAAATGCAGTATTGGAGTTTCGTTTGGGCTATACGTTGTACCGCACATTTTCGAATGATTTAACGTGGTATTTTTCATTTTATGTCGTTAACTATTTAATTATCGCATTTAAAATGTCACAATTATTTTAAATGGTTGGGGTTTCCTAGCTTATGGTGAATAATAAAATGCTGGTATGTTCCCCGGTTTCTTAAGTCTAGCAAAAATGTTAAAATAGTTTTGCGTGTTAAGACAGGTTAGTCGGGCTACAAAAATGCAAAACATCCAAATACTTTCTCTGCACTCTTAGCCTTCGCATACCATAAAATAATTTTACTTTTTATTTTTGCGAACAAACCATTTTAAAATACCAGCAGAATTTCACCGTACGCTCACCTGAAATATTCAGTCCAGATGGAAAACATTATACATTGCGGTGGGTGCTTCGCTTTCTAAACATATTTGCTGCTGTGCACAGCTGCTCGCCAGTGAGACGCCTTTTCCCCCCCTAGCAGCATCGGGCATGCGCACAAACCGCTTGTTATCGGCCTGTCCCTCTTTAGTGAGATGCTTCAAATACACTCCAGAACCGGCTTGGCGCCATTTTTGTGTTTTCGCTGTGGATTCCTTATTGTTTATTGTGGGTGTTTAATATTTACAGGTTTTCTAGTTTTTGTGTTGTTTTGTAAATTATGTTTGTGGTTTTAGTGACTCGGATTGGAATATAGGCAATGACTAGTAACAGCCGTTGTATAATTTTGTTATGCCGCATAATTGGAGTAAAATACCGGGTATATCGTATTTTCAGTAAGTATGGACAGTGGCGGCTCGTGACTAGCGAGTCAGGGGGGGGGGGCGCTGGCTTTAAATGAACAAAATTTAAAATGTCTATTGTTTTCGAAAGCACGTGTCTGTTTTTTTTAACTTTCTCGTTGTGAATTCTAATTTCATCAGCATAAGCACTACTTAAACAAGTTAAAATATTAGTTTGTCCTAACATCTCAAAACTTACCACAATATGACAATATTTTGCAATATTTTCATGTTTTTTTTTATTTTCTCTGAAAGATGTTTTAAGTCTTGCACTCCATATATAGTCCAATTATCATCCCTGTCGAAAAGAAAACACGAAACAAAAAAAAAACAATTTTTGTCCTCACAACAGTCACAACCGCATATCCAGGATTTTGATTATATATTTCTTTGTCAAACTTACGTGTAAACTGTACCTTACTTTCACATTTTGATTGCACTTGTTGTACTATGTTCAATATTGATAGTGGCCGCCCTGCATTTTTTAAATCAAGTTTTTCACTTAAGCTTAGAGAACTAAACACAAGCTTCTTCTGTAAATCACTGACCTTAATATTACACGAAATTTTCCAACGTTATAATGTAACTAATAAATCAAATCAAAACAAATAAACGAAACATCAGAGGGATCGACAGGTCGCCTCCTCAGAGTACATAATATTATACTGAATATTCTACCGTGGCATCGCGATTCGCGAACAGCTGTTGGGCGCGGAAAATTGGAGCTCTTTCGTGGCCGCTCGTTGTGCGATGTGTAGGTGACGTCACGCCTCCATCGTCATGGCAACTCATCAAAAAGTCGCGTTGAATCGGGACGAATAATCGGTCGCCCGCTTGAAAGGGCGCTTTTCTATGAGCATAACCTGCCCGTTGGAATAGGGCTATATTTGGTTTGAATAATTATGCCCGCGCTTAGTATAACCTACCCGCTGGAATAGGGCTATGTTTGGTTGGAATTATTTTAATGGATTGCTTACATACATTGCTTTATTGGTTTTTTAAATAAAGTATTTTTGGATTCTGTTTGAAATAATTGCAGGGAGAGCGGCGCCCCAGAGCCCTTCATTAACGAGCCGCCACTGAGTATGGAGTAGTGATTTATATTGATATATAACTTTATTTTATTACGAATAATTTTACCACATCTAACTAGGCTTAGGCTACACAAACAAGGTATGAAAATAAAGAGAAACACTGCTGCTGGTTTTATTTGTTTTTTATATTCGATTTTATAAGTTTTATAGTTTAATTGACTTTTTTTCTTTCTTTTTAAACTAAAAATACAACGAATCATTTTAAAACAAATTTTAGATACAAATCTTTCAAAACAATTTTCTATCCTGAAAATATGATAGGTTTGCAACTACTAAAAATGTCAGAAATCTCTACCTTATTTCCCAACTTGATCAAAAATTGAGAAGAAATTCCAATTTTTTATAATTTATTGAGCAAGAACTTAAATTTTAAAGCCCGGACCTGTCTATTTTCCCATTCGTCAAATCGTAATGTTGCAGTGCGCATACCTAATCATGTGTAGCTCTGTTTACATGCGCGAGGCCATAAATTTGCCACTTTCGTGATTATTGTTTGCTTATCCAAAAGTAAATATCTATGTTTTGTATTCGTTTCTCATTAAAAGTCACCCTATAACTTTGGGTTTGCCAATAGTGCCAATAGTATATATATACTAAATAATATATTCTTACAAAGAAATAGGTAGGGGAGAGTGGGGATCCTTGGGCAGGTGGGAGACCTGGGCACATGCCATTATAATATTCTACAAGTTCACTGGTGGGTTCTATTGCTGCCGCTTGTAATGCCCTTGATATGGCAACCCTGTAAACGGCCACTTGCCGCAATGGTGGCTCAGCTGTATAAACGGGCGCACGTTGTTTATTTCAGTGATTGAAAACTAAAATTTTTATATGTTAGAGTAATTGTTTTCACTTGAAAATAAAGAGGTATAAGTACATTGAGTTGTGATTTTTTCTTATAGCTACCTATTAGGTATGTGCATAATTTATCATTATTTATTTTATTAATAGTTAACATTTTTATAACGTATTTTTGTTTCATATATTTTAAGTGCCATGCGGGATGCTTGACCACAGAAGCTAGGGGGAGGATTGGGCATGCCCAACCATCTCCGATTTATTTTGTTTTTCTATTCGTCGGCTTTAAATAAATATAAACTAAACTTATGTATATATAAGTGTACGGTTGTATGTGTACATTTAATAAAAAATATGATTCTCACACGCTTCTACGCGAAAGTGGAATGTTAAATAAAAAATAAAATAAATGAAGAGTTTTTGTAAAAATATGTTTTTACTGTAAATTTGTTTTGTTATTTTTTGGAAATTTCCACTGGTTAGGTTGCAAATATGTTTAAATTTATAATATAAATATACTGTTTCAAAAAAAATAATTAAATTTAATTATTTATATATCAGTGGCCAAACCTCCCACCTCAGGTGCCCAAACCACTCTACGGGTGGGAGATCTGAGCAGTTCTGCAAGCATTTTTGGAATTGAAAATATCTTAAAATGTTATACTTATGGATTCTTATTTCTTTTCAATTATTACCCTTAAAGCATCCCAGATGACATTGAAAACGACACAACATAAAAATGCTTGCTCGTTAATGATACAGAAGCATTTTTTGAAAAAAGTGCCAAGGTATCCCCACTCTCCCCTACAATAAGAAAATTAATTTTTGTGAAAAAAAAATTTGTCATTATGAAATAATAGTTGCTTATTATTTGACCACTTGTCTTGGCTGAGCTGACCTAAACTGACTACCTTGCCGTTTTATTTGACCAAGTAAGTCAGATTATCTCAGTCAAATTTCCTCCCCCCTTACCTACGCTAAGGTTACCGGATTTGTGACTGAGATCGTTCCTTTTGGCTGATTTATGTGTCAACACTGTCAACTTGTCAATGGTTGTTTTATTTGCAATTTAGTCAAGAAATTTCTTTTTCCTACGAGCGTGCGCAAAGTAGTACTTTGCGCACGCATTTTTGTGTGCAAAGTTACACTTTTCCGCACTAGTGCGGATAAGACTTTTATCCGCACTGGGTGCGGAAAAGTAAAACTATTCAAAAATCTCCTTGGTAGGGAATATATATAAACACTGTTAAAATGAGCAGCTCTGACGATAAATATAAATGTTATAAACAAATAATTAAGTTTCCTATTATTTTTTTATTGTTATGTAATTTTTTAATTTTCTATTATTTTTTTTTGTTATGTAATTTTTAGTTGTAAGTATATTATAGTTCTTTCTTTAAAGTCGAATTAAAAATTATTAAATAAATTATCATATTTTTATTTTTGTTGTTATCTGATATGAAGCTCGTAGGAAAAATGTTGTTCCTAACAAGTGCGCAAAGTGCTTTTCCGCACGCAAGAACTTATCCGAACTCCGCTTCGCGTCGTTCGTCCAACTGTACTTGCGTGCGGAAAAGTATCACTTTGCGCACTTGTTAGGAAAATAACTATTAGTTAGCTCAGCCAAGACAACTGGTCAAATAATAAGCAACTAATATATCACTCAAATTGTCAAAATAACAGCTGTCAAAACATATCCGACAATTTTAAATCTTCGTGAATTCTGCCTATAGGAAGGAATCTTTAAGTTGCTGCAACTCGCTTTTTTGTTTGATGAAAAAAGAGGTTAATAATAAATAAACTAATCACCCGATTCCAGTTTGAGCTATTTTAATAGGTTAATATAAGAACAACAAATTCCCCCTAAATCTTTTCTGCAATCTAATTTCTTATTTTACAAAAAAATCTTATTTTACAAAAAAAAACTTATTATAAAAAAAAAAAAAACTTAAATATTTTAAAACTTTTTTTTTCTTACTTAATAATTTCTAAGTTTCATTTTTAACTTTGTAGGAGGTACTGAGGATGGCCAAAAGCGATCTGGATTTAAATTTTAAAAATTTTACTCCTAATATCAAAAAATGTTCCATTCATCCCTTAAAGGTGTACACAGCCTTAACTACCCTTTCGTTTATTATTGAGGAAAATGTCTAGTTTTACTATCTAATCTAATCAATTTTAAATTCAAATAACGAAAATTTTACGTATTCCGGTATATCCCTCAATGAGAAAATGTGGGTAAGGATCAAATCCAGTAACCGTTTTCAAAATGTAATAACAGAATCGGCAAAATTAGAGAGAATCCAAACACAGACATTTGCTAATTATATAACCCAATAAGATTTATAACACTGGGGGCATACGCTTGGATTACTCTTAAGTAAATTAGTGTAAAATATCGCTGGCGATAGATTTAATGTAGTTTGGATTAAGATATTGTCTTAATCCGTATTTACTTATCTTTAATTGATATTTAAATAGATAAATATACAGGGTTAAGTTAATTTCGTAATATGAACTTGCTCGCGGAAACTAACTACCATGAGTGAATAATGCGATAATATTATTCTCATCATATCTCATTATAGATCTGGGGCAATCAGCAGAAATTTGTTATCATTGATTTCGACGAATAACGATGTTTTATCGGGACAAAATGTAAACAATTATGCCTCTCTTTTTATATCATGCGAGCAAAAATTATTTGCATCAAAGAGGGCTTGGATTAAAAAACATAGGGCTTGGTCACATTGATATTGGGACGATATGAGGAGCAACCAAGCAAAACCTAACAAATCCATTTTATAAAGTTTCGAGATAATTGCCAAAAACGTGCCATTAGCAGGTTTTTAAATTTAACCAAAAAAAATATATCCTACGTGAAAGATATGATACTATAGATCTCTTACACACCATTTACGTTTCAATTTTATAAGTAACAAAAAAGATATTAACAATAACAAAATGGATTTATCTGTTTTTGCTTGCGTTGAGAATTAAAACATTTATTTTTTCTACTAATATGATGTAAAATTATTTTTTTCATTTAATTGGTTTTGCTTGATTTGCCTGACTTTAAGGGGATTTTAAAGGTGATTTAGCATAGTTAGGTTGAATCTGAGTTTATCATTGGATTTATCTGACCAACAGAAATAGGAATTCACTATTAACTCATTTTTGTTTAAAAGTGGATTTATTCGGTTTTGCTTGGTTGCTCCTCATATATCTACTAGGTTAAAATCTTGTGAAATTCATATTATGAAATGATATGCCAAATTAATGAGTAATAAAATAAGTAGACAAATACAAATTTATTTTTGTTGTTTAACAAAAATAACAAAGTAAGCATATACAGTAAGAGTAATTCCTGCGTCTTTCAAAATCTGCGGCTTGTATTTCTTAGAATACTTCTTGCACTTTATAAGGAAATAAATTTAGCTGCTTCTTAAGAATAGTCCTGCATGTTCCATAAGATCTTCCCACTTCTTGGGACAGGCGTCTTCTACAATTTGTTGGCGTATTTTGCATTATTTCACGAACGTTTGTAACAAGTTCTTCTGTTCTTACAGATGGTCTTCCTGCTCCTTTTTTGTGTTGTATAGAACCTGTTTCCCTAAGCACAGCCACGGTTCTTTTCAGACAATGATAAAAATCCCCAGCAATAAAAGCAACGTTAGGAAAATGTTCGTGAAAATCGTCCATGCACAAACCCGGATTGTGTTGCCACTCGCCATTTACTCTAACCCCATTTCGAAAATACGCTTCAACCATGAATGTTTGTGCTGTTCCGTAAAGCCCATTGTGTGAATTGTTTAAGAAATTGGAAAAATTAGCGATGAATCAAATTACTTGTAACGACTGTCAAATATGACGGAATAACTGATTGATTGTTAATTCAGGTAGTTACTGACACCAAACAGGAATTAAGCTCTACGGCTAAGCATTACGTCCTTAGATGCAAGGCCCTCTTTGATGCAAATAATTTTTGCTAGCACGGTATGTCTATGCACAGAGAACATTTTTATTCTGATGGGTATTAAACAGCTTTGGAAATTTCTAGTAAATAAAATTTACTTATAAAAATGAGTTTTACTTTCTTGAAATAATATTTACCAGTACCCTCGAACATTATTGTAAAAGCCATCTGATCATTTCAAGTAAGTATTACTGCGACGCTAATATTTTTCTTCAGGGATATTCAAGTTATTAACGAAAAGAGGGAAACCAGCCATTTTGCATTCAGAACATCGTTATACAATAAAACGTACATATACAAACAACACACTGTGGATGTGCTCCAAGAGACCACGCTCTAGGACGTTGACAACCTGCAAGGACTACAAGTACATCCTAATGATGGTTGCAAAAGACGCTCGGCTCGACTTGGTAGTTAATATTCCTGAAGTTTCCTGGGTTAAAGATCGATTCTACAGAGTACGACAAAGGGCTTTAGGCATAGATGTTCTGCCAAAAAAGCGAGAAGACGTTTCCATTACTGAAAAAATGAAATCTTATTTATTAGTAGACGATGGCCAAGATGATTGAATACTAATTTTTGCGAGCAATGGAGGACACTTGCTTACACACTCATCAGAATTCTTCATGGACGGGATATTTAAAAGTTGTTGCCCCCTTTTCAATTAACTCTACACCATACACGTAGATTTGGGAAGTGTTCCAAATACACCACAACACGTGTTATTCCTGCTGTTGCCAAACCGCAGAGAAACTATCTATAAGAGACTTTTTAAGTTACTGGAAGATAAGGTACCTAATTTTCTTCCAAAAAAGGTACACATTGACTTTGAGCGTGCCGCAATAGACGTATTAAGAGATGCTTTCTCCGAAGTTATGATTAAAGAGAGCAATTTCCATTTTAACTAAGTCATCTGGAGAGAAGTACAAGAATTTCTTCTAATTTAAAATGGGAATCACATACTATTAAAATGGAAAAGAAAGCCAATAGTTTTATTTTTATGGTGCAAAACACTATCAAAGATCACTCGCTATAGATTGTAAAGAGATTGTACACTTCCTATATTAGACCAAAAATTAAATACGGATACAATATTTGGAACCCCTACTACATCAAAGATATTGAAATTTTGAAAAGGATCCCAAGGCGGGTTACCAGAATTCTATTTGATTTAAGAGGACTGCCTTATCCCGAAAGACTTAAAAGATGTGGGCTAACTGCTCTGAAGCAAAGAAGAACTAGGGGTGATATAATAGAAACTTTTAAAATATTAACGGACTACTATTATTCTTGTAACTTAAGAAATGTGTTTCATTTAAATCAGAATCAACAGCTCAACACTCAAAAAAATGAATATTTATGTAGTGCGCTTTAGTTAATAGACTAAAAATTCGACAAAAAATAATTTACTCAGGTTTTCAAATCAAGAAAAGTGTAATTAAATATTTTATTGAAGAAGCTTATATTTATTTCTCAGAATAATGTAACTTACTGAAATACAGAACCACTCAGTGCAATTCATTCTAACTCTTTAATAACTTGGATGTACTGGATTTCAGTATATAAAATCGTACTTTACACAATGAAATCGGTGATTCCCAGAAGAAGCTACTAAGGTGTCGATTTACGATGCAACAGCGACCAATTATTTTTGCAAAAAATCAACATGCCAGTTGGGCTTGAGCAGTTGCCTGTTAATTATTGTTGTCTCAGTGCTTGAGTTTTAAGGAGCTGTAAGAAGTTGATAAATGGCCGAAATGGAAAATATTTTAATGTTAGATGGCTTCAAATAATGTTAATACCTGTGTTTGAAGGCAGGTAAAACAACGGAATCCTGCTAGTGCAATATAATTTGTGTGTGTTTATATTTGATTGTTATATTTACCCTCCCCCATATTGATGACATTAATTACAACAAATAGCGACTATATTGATGGGTTTGCCATTTCCCTTTAATTATTTGTTTTTTACACTTTATTTATAGGTAATTACTTACGCTTCATTATGACTTTTTTAAATAAGAAAATGGCGATTAGCAAATGACAATCTGTAAAGTAGTAACTTTTCTAGCAAAGAAATGATTTAATAGGTGGACTATACAGGGTGTTTCACGGTGGATGGGACGTTAGACGTTTATGGAAAACGGGTGTTAAGTTTTTTTTTTAATTTGGTTGCTCCGATAAAAGACCATGTTCTATCGTTTTAAAATATTTTCAGCAAAATGGTGTTGTCGCTTCTATACAAAACAGGTGGCAACATTGTTATTTTAATTAGAATAAAACATCTATTTTTTAATTTTCAGATTCTAAATGTATTTTTTGCAACTTTTCTGAATATTGCATATTACATGCTGCGTAAACGCTAGCGCGGATTGCGACCCGCCAGCAGATGCTCCTTAATACCCCTACAGAAGGCAGCAGAGCTGAGAGCCATCCTGATACAGTCTGGTAAAAAGTTAAAAGTAGTAACGGCCGTATAGCGGAATGAACGCTGAAAAAAAACATGGTTGTGCTTGGGCACACTATACAAATCCCTGTGGCGAGTAAGAACATTATGCTATTATGCACATCCGAACCCTTAGTAAGTTTGTTAAAAAGGTAAGAAGGAAGTGCAGTTAGTCTAATTTTGTAAACCAGATGTAGGATATGAAGTACATAGCACTCTTTGATAGTAAGCCATCCTGATTCGATCAAATAAGGTGAGATATGATCGAATTTGCGGACATTAAAACTAAATCTAAGACAAGTGTTTTGCAGTTTCTGTAAGCTATTTCTGTCTTTTTGAAGCATAGCAGGCCAGTTAAGTAGACAACGTCACAATAACCTAGATGGGATCAAATTAGAGAATCAGTTAGACGTAATTTAGTGCCCGTATCAAAAATATCTAGATGCATATACAGGGTGGTCTTTAAGTACATCAAGAAAATCTAGGATATGATTCCTGGCATCAATTTAAGTTGATAAGTTCATATGGACTTATGCCCTAAAATGCTTACCCTCTAAGATACAGGGTGTTAAAATATTTTCCATTTTCCTTTAAAACTACCATTTTTTTCAAAAACATAGTAGAGACAACTTTTGTTCCGCTTATATCAGTAATGCATAAAAATGCATCAGAGTTTAAAAAAAACAGTGGCGTATCCCATATTTTCACAAAAAAAAATATTGATGGTATCTTCATGCACGCCACTGGTGGAAGTAGGCAAACCCTTTTTTAACCAAAAAGTGCAGTTTAATACGAAATCAATCGACATCAATTTTCAATACCGTATCTTCAAGGAGTTTCGAAATTTTAAAAAAACAATTATTTCTTAAAAATATTTTAACACCCTGTATCTTAGAGGGTAAGCATTTTAGGGCATAAGTCCATATGAACTTTTCAACTTAAATTGATGCCAGGAATCATATCCTAGATTTTCTTAATGTACTTAAGGACCACCCTGTATAGAAGTTTTAATTTAGCGCATGTTTTTTGAATCAATGAAGACATATTATGGTCCGCAAACTGATGGGACTCACAAGTATAAATTGAGAATAAAAGAGGACCCAAAATGCTGTCTTATCTGTTGCCGTTTTTTATGTATTAATTAATTTTCCTTTTTTCAAAAGAAAACATGACTTATGAATTTTTCCTTTTATTTTTTAAAACTAAGTATGTATCTATACCTAGGTAACTGGCTCAAAACGCCACTGTCACTACAGAAATTTAATTTGGCTAAAGAAATGTAAAGAAATCTAATAAAAAATTTAAAAAATGGCGAATACGTCACTGAGGGCCAATACTAAAAAAAAGGAGATCAGAAAAAGGTCATTTAGTAGTCGCTAGGTAGACTACGAATGATGAAAATAATTTTTTCTATTTGACGTTCATAATAAGTTCATTATGAACTTGAAATGAAGTTCATAATAAAGCTATTTCGATACGCGTTTTTTCTTTATTTGATGTTGGTAACATTGAAATTGAAAAATTGAAAAATTGACGTAAAATCACGTCTTTTGAAATTAAAAAAAAATTTGCAAAATCGCCCGAATTTCCGAACGCTCTGTATATGTACCGAATGTTCAAGGATCACACAACGTATTCCGTCCAATTTTAAATCTCATATCGCTAAAATAACTTTAAAATCTCGTGGTGAAAATGGGTCAATAAATCAAAAAATTACAGTTCGCAAAATAATTTTTGTTGTCCAGAGGTTACTATGATAAAAAATAGTATTACCAACATAAAATTTAGACATAAAAATTTGCGGATTTATTTTCTTTTTAAATATGTATTTTTTATTGAAAAAACTGCAAACAGAAAAAATAGTATAAAGCACGTGGTTCATAAGGCGTTTTAGCGCACGTGTCAATTAAAAAACTCGCCACTTTGTTGCTCGTTTTTTAAAATAGACGCGTGCGCTAAAACCGCTTCTTATGAAACGTGTACTTTAATATACTATTTTTCTCCAAATGACATTAAAAGCGGTCTTTTAATGACACCTGACAGGCTCAAAAGGTGTATTTTTTCTGCCTAGTCAGAATAATACACCTTTTGAGCCTGTCAGGTGTCATTAAAAATTAAAATTTAAAATGACAAGTAAATACAACAATTCAATAAATGTCATAAATAACATACATAAATATAAAAAATACGATTTTGAGTGAAATTGGAACAAATTTGGAGAAAAAATTATATGTTTTACTAGGCAGAAAAGCAGATTTAATGACTTGGCTGGTTTCCTAGCCTCGGCTGCGCCTCGTCTATGAAACACCAGCCGCGGCATTAAATCTTGTGCTTTTCTGCCTAGTGAAACAAATAACTATTCTATAGCTGGCAGACAATTTTTAGGATTAAAAAGCAATATATACTTTTTTAATTATATAACCACAATTAATCACAAAATCATATTTTTTTATAAATAAAAAATATTTTTTACCACTGCTTCATATATTTTTTAAGGCAATAAAGTTTTCTTTTAGCAACAAAAAAATATTTTTTTAAAAATTACCACATTGAGGTTAAAAAGTAATTTCAAAAAAATTAACCTAGTACCTACCTACAACACAGTGGTTTTTTCGGCGCTTAATTTTTGCTACTACTAATTAATTTCTATCTACGCCTCATAGAGTTTTCGCTCATTGTATTCATAGTTACGCGTTGCAAGCCGATACACGATTGTTCGTTCTTGAAGCTTCTAGAGTTGTTAAGAAAAGAACCGAACAGGTTCTTTAGAACAGGTTAGAGATAGCCTGTTCAGTGAACTGTTCTTTGTAAAAGAACTGAACCGGTTCTTTAGATAGACTTATGACAGATGATTGCGCTCGCTTAACCTATTCAATCGACCACGCGGCGCTGCGCGCTCTGTTCACAGAACACCGCTGCACCCGTGTGTGTGCTCTCACTGCTCTCTGTTCCCTGTCTGCTCCACGCCGCATGAAAGAACAGCCTGTTCTTTCTACCCAACTGTTCTTTGAGTAGGTTCGGTTCTTTAGGAGAGTGAGATTCGACCGACACGGTGACGGGGACCGCTGAACTGGCAGAAGTGGCAGGCTAAACGACGCGAAGGCGCGGTTAGAAATTTTTGAAATTTACCGGGAATCTTGGTGTGCTTGCTGTTTTCTTCGCGTTCGCTCGGCTCTGCTCAGTTATTTCTTTTCTGTGTACTAATTTGTATCATATCCGCTCTTTTCTTCCGCTTTCGCTATACTATCAAGAATAATATTAATATACCAAGTGAGTAAGTGACAATAATTTATGATCAAAAGACTAGGTGAACAGGTTTACGGAACAGGTTCCCGGGTGAGAACCGAACTGTTCGAACCTGTTCAGCAATTTACCTGCTCTTTAACATCACTAGAAGCTTCGCTCGTGGAGCGTCGTTTAATTTTTTATTACAATGATTTAAGGGTAGGCAACCAGTACAACTACAATCACTAAATTAAGTTGTCGGACACGATGTATTTTGTGTTGTGGTCCAACATGTGCATTCTTGAAGGGAAGCTCCGCTCCGGACGTTGCGCTCAAGGTCGCAAGTCAAGACGTGTTGCCGTTGAAGGTGTTGCTCTACGGTAACTATACTTTTTTCACGTCGTTGTGGAAAGCGTTGGAGCATTATGAAAATATACCGCTCAAAAATCGCGTCGCCTAAATAACGACCTACATCTATGCATAAGTGTAGCAGCGTTCCTTTGAGTTTCTTTTAAATATTAAAGCAAAGCTAACGGCTTTTTTGTTGAGCGTTCCTTTTAAAAATTTAACTTAGCACAGCAAGAATTTTTTCCTACCCCCTTGCCGAGGTTAAATTATAATATCCTTCTCTTATTTCCCATACGGACTATACGAAGTTGATTGTGAAGCATTCCTTTAATAACGTAGCTAACCTAAGATTTTTACTTTACTTTGCTTTGCTGTTTAAAAGAAGCAAATGGACAATACCTAGTGTTAGGCCCGGTTGTACAAACAATCGTTCAACCAAAGTTCCATTGAACTGTGGATCACCAGTGATCGTAGATCAGTAGGTTTGGTGTTGCACCAAAGTATACCACAGTCGGTTCATTTGATCTTGGATCACTTCGATTGTTGTTAAGGCCAGATAGAATAAATTAAAAAAGCCGGTTAATGTCAACATAACCTTACAATTTTTGGTGTTTCGATTTGAATTTTTTATTTCATGTTTGGGAATCATGGAGAAGAAATTTTCGAGATTCACTAATTTCACGGCAAGAGAAGAAAATATTCTGATTAATATAGTTAAGAGGTATAAGGAGGAAGTAGAATGCAAAAAATCCGACAATAATACGAACAAAATTAAAGCTAAAGCTTGGTTGAAAATTAGTAAAGAATTTATAACACTCATATAGGTGAACCTTATTGCAGTACATGATCGATCAGCCCTAAAAACTCTTCATCTTCGGATTCATCAGTAAGTTCGCCCAAGTCTTGATCCATTTTTTAAACTCGTTAAACAACCAGTCAAAAATATTTCTTAATTTACCAGTTTACCATAACTGGCATCTGTGTAAAAAAGTAAGGTTATTCTCTCCTTGAACGTCCATCGTTGGGCGTTCAAGTTGAACCCGTAAATAACCTAAGTTCACCGCAAAACGATCTTTGTACAACATATTTTCTGCGTTGAACTACGGATCAACTTGAACCCTTGGTGAACTAAGATGGTACAACCGGGCCTTAGTTATTTTCCAAGCGGAGTGAAGCAGGGAGCCGAGTAGGCCTTTACGCGTTTGGTTGAATAGGTTAAGGAAACGCAATCGACATGTCAATAATTTATCCACGATATACCTGTACACGGTATAACGATGCTCAATTATATTACTTATTTCAAGAATAATAATCACATGTAGCGAAGGATCTAATTAACACAGATTTAAGTACTTTCTATGAACTAGTTGGGGATCATCATCTCAAACTTAATCCTGACACATCGTCAGTTTTTTTTTATTTGGAAACGAAAATCATGTTAGCCTACTTAAAAGAAATATGAATCTAAAATTGAATAACGTAACTTTACCCTTCTCTAATACATGTAAGAGCTTGGGACTATTGCTTGATTCCAATTTTCTTAAGCTTATAATATGGTAACCGACATTGTCTCTCCCAGGAAACCCAGTAACTCTTATGTGATTCTTTGGTATTGTCACAGTTTGACTACTAACTGTCGTGGAGTTTACATGCCTTGCTTGGATGCTGCGGACCGTTCTCGGATTCAAAAAGTTCAGAATTCGTGTTTGAGACTGAGTTATGGTGATAAACGAAGAAATCATATTACCCCTTACCTGGCTATGTCAGGATGGCTTAGTATGTATGACAGTTTTAAATTACCTACACATTACTACATTTTGTTTTAAATTACTTAAATTTAAACTACCCCTTTACTTATATATTAAAGTTATATACGTTTCTAACAGATGTCCATAACTTGACTCTGCGCAGAAAGCATCTTCTTACAATTCCCCACCATCGCAAAGAAAGTTTTAAAAAGTCCTTCACGTATAACATCGCCTTCACCGTTAACGCCATTGATTGTTTTAATGCAGATAAGTCTACATTATCATTCAAAAACCAAGTTAAAAAAACGCCTACTACGATCACAGTAGTGAGTGGCTTTATTTTCTGCATTGATATCATATTATCAGTTTACACCCTTCTTTTCCCCTTTCCATGCCTTCTCCCTTTGAACAAGCAATATTTCACTTATATAATATTAATAAATTAAACTATTAGCGCTTTCCAAATTTAAATTATTTTACTAGTTTTAGTTAGATATTCAATAATTTAATATAAATTAGGGCCTGAACAGTATCTGGGTTTAATCTATAGAAATCGCAAAAGTATTTTGGTGGAAAAGGAAGAAGTCGTATTGTGGCGTATCTAGAAGAAATGCAACAATATCGCTGTGCAGGGAAACTAATTTACTTTACGGACGAGACATGGTTAAATGAAGGACATACTGTAAATTACATTTGACAAGATCTCAACATTAAAGATGCACGTAACGCCTTTATCAATGGACTGTCCACTGGATTGAAAGCTCCTTCAGGAAAAGGTCGTCGGTTAATTATAACCCACATCGGGAGTGATTCTGGTTTTCTTGAAGGTGGGTTAAACGTGTTTGAATCTCGTAAAACCGGTGATTATCATGAGGATATGAACTCGAAAGTGTTTGAAGATTGGTTTAAATCCATCTTACCGCGTATTGAACGTGGGTCGGTAATCGTGATGGACAATGCACCATACCACAGCCGTCGGGTGGAAGCTTTGCCAACTTCTGCGTGGTGAAAAGGAAATATTGTTGACTGGCTCGAAGAAAAAAATATTCCATTTGGCGAAAAAATGCTAAATGTCCAGTTGCTCGATCTTCCAAGACTTCACAAAAAAAATATACGAAATATGTAGTGGATGAAATGGCTCGTGATCGAGGTGTTACCATATTACGTTTACCGCCTTACCATTGTGAACTAAATCCAATCGAGCTTATATGGGCACAGATAAAAGGCGAAGTGGCGCGTGAAAACAGAACATTTAAATTAAAAGATGTTAAAGAACTGTTAAAAACGGCAATAGCGAATGTACAAGCAGCGGATAGGCATAAGTGCGTATTACATGTCGAGGGCGTAGAAAAAAAAATGTGGGACTTAGATGTACGCGTTGAAGTCATGGTGTAACCTATTATTATAAATCCTGCGGATGACAGCAGTAGCGACAGTAATGAAATGTTTTCATCATCAGATAGTGAATAATCGCTGTAATGGTAATAATGCATTTAAAATTGTAACGTATATAATATTATGTCATCATAACACTTTTTAATGTCGGAGTGGAATATAATTTGTCAAAGTATTACCAAGTAGTGTTCATTAAGTAACAATAATTAGGTTTTGCCCTTAATCCACTATTACATCTTTCTATTATTATGTAGTACAATAAAATAATTTATGAAAATAGCTTATACCGTTGCTTTATTATTCGTCTTGGATTTTATACCTGCGTAATTTAGTTTCTCTAATTAATACTGCATTAGATCACCAAATGTAAAAGCTTCATTTGTTTTTTAGTTTAATTTATGAGATATACCTAGTAAATGTAAATTATTATATAATGTAAATGTATTATAATAATAAACAAGAAATTCCTATATTTTTGATTTATTATTGTTTAAAATGACACGCCTCTGGAATTGGCGTTCCCCTTACGTCTTACACACCCCAGTAAAAATGAGTCACTGCCAATTATTTTGGTACTAGAGTATAGATGGCTGCCATAGCAAGGCTTATTGTTGTCCACTCAATTTGCAATATTTCCTACATAATTGTAACAATGTAATAATTTTAAAGAATGGATTATAACAATAAATGTATATTATTATTATAACTATTATTATTATTATTATTATTTAGTGTGGTGTAGCTATTACAGAACATTACCCTAAACTAATAATAAAAATTATGGGAGATACCTACCTGAATAATTTTTTATTTACTTTCACAAATTAAATTTTTTTTTAAAATAAAGATTTTTAGTAGCAAAACAGCAACATGAAAAGAAAAAAATTCCAGAATTTCTCCGGTTTTTTTAATACTCTCACTGAAAAACTAAAACATTTTTGACAACGCTTATCGAAAAACGGAAACAAATTAAGTTTAAGTTTGTTCCCTAAATAATTCACTATTTTTGTTTCAAATAAAAAAAAGTATTATTACGTTAACCGCCTTATTTCTCCTGTATTTATATGTAATATAATAAAAAAGACCTGTTAGCTTCAAAAAATCTATTTTCCCATTTTTATTTTTTTCACCAGTCTAAGCAAAAATATAAAATAAAAATCATTGCTTTCCCGTTTCTTTCACAATGGATTGAAGTAAATACTTTATAGGTTTTTCCCACCGGATTCGAACTTTATAATGGAGGCTTTCCTTATCCCAATAAAAGAACTTTTATGTAATAATGTATGAAATATGAGGCTTTTATTATGTGGACATTTTATGTAGGAATTTTTCTTACAAAATATTATACAAAAACCAATATTTTTGCTTCACCCCAACACGTTTGCCGGTTATAGTAGATAATTCATAAAAGAAATAATAACTAGATAATTGATTCGATGAGTGGAAGAAGGGTCCAAGTGACCATTTTTGACATTTTAAAGTGCCATTATTTGTTAAAATAACATTCATCCATCGACTGTGCCGAAACACGGTCCAAAATTCAATACCGTTTGCTACAATCACCCATCTGCGAAGCAGACTGGACGGAAGAACGGTCCATGTGCAGCATACTTCCATGTTGCAGTTCAACTGCGTCTGTCGTCTTTAGAGGTTATTTTCTATTAGTTATCGAGCCGGTTAACAATATGTGTGAAAAACGAGAAAAATTATTAAGCTTGTATTGAAGCAGTACCTATCAACGATAAGAAAATCTAGGACTTAAAAAATGTTATACAATACGTTAGTGATGAAGTTTTAGAGTTCTACTTATTACCATATTAATTGTGTCATGGAATGTTACCACTGCGGAAACTGTCGAAAAAAAAATATTTGATTACACCTTGTATATAGGTACTCTTTTATTATCCCTTATATTTTATAGAATGGAAATAAAACAAAATAAAAGAATACACAATAAAAAAACATTAAAAAAATCAACTGAGTGGAAGAAAGGTACAAAATCATAAAATATTTTTGGCGAAAAGTCCTATATCCGATATGGCAATAAATCTTATTTTTTTTTTAAAACAACTCCAAGTACATATCAAAAAAATTACCTAGTCGAACTTCCATTGTCTTTATTTTGTTACTTAACACAACGTTTCGGTTAGTTAGTATATCTAACCGTTTTCAAGTGTAAACTACAATGTTGCCAATGACATTAGGTGAAAAGGTCCGCCCAGTGACACGAAAAAGTCCGAGTCGAAATGAAAATGCTTCGTCTGGCGCATTCGCCTTAAGTGGTATTTATTTTTTACTGTTGGGGGTATATTATGTAATGAAAAAGACTGATAACTCTATAAACACTTACTTTTTAATAACAAAAAAAAAACAATAATAAAAAAGTTAATGTAATAAGTAATAAAACAACCCAACACTTGGTAAATAAACAATAAGTTACCTGCCGATTTTATTTCCAAATTTGTGCATTTAGCATATTTTCGTCAGGTATCAAGAAGTCCGAAATAGTTTCAAAGTCCGACAAAAGTCCATAGCCTTAAAAAAAGTCCGAAAATCGGACTAAAGTCCGCCGATTGGCAACACTGAAACTAAATTATATTTCTAAAGCTACTGTCTTAAATACTATCCATGTGCAATGAAGCTTGATGACTCCGCCTACGTGCTTATTGGAGTGTGAAGTTTAAGCTGTTGGTTTTGGACAAGGAGAGGGTTCCAGATATTAGGGATATCTATACTTGGTTTACTGAATATATGTGTATTTTGATTCATGAAAGCTGCTTCCTTAATTTTCGTTTTCTCCAGTGCTGTTCCGTATCCAAACCCTTGGCTTCTGACCACTGTATATTATGTTGGTTGGTCCATACATGTTCCGCTATACCTGATCTCGAAGTTTCACTTCTTTGAGTATGTTTCCGATGTTCTTTTACTCGTACGGGAAGAGGTCTTTTTGTTTCTCCAATGTACGATTCGCCACACTCGCAGGGGATCTGATAGATACAATTTTTTGTGTTTTCATTATACTGGGGGTTTTACTTTTGTAAGGAAGCTTCTAAGCGTATTTCCGGATTTTAAAGTTGTTTTGATATTATAGTTTTTGGTTATCCTTCTAATCTTTTCTGAAATTCCCTTGACATAAGGTATTGTAAGAAATGCTTGCTCCTCTCTCGCTTCTGTATTAGTTTGTACTTCGCGATTTTTAAGTTTTGAGATGATATTAGTTACAAAAATTCAGGGTAACCATTTTGTTTTAAATCTTTTTTGATGTTTGAAATTTCAATATTTAGGTCTTCCAGATTGTTGCAAACGTTAGATGCTCTGTGATAAAGAGTTTGAATTACGCCCTGTTTTATGGAGTTTGAATGATTCGATCCGTGATTAAGGTATTGCCCGGAGTGAGTGGGTTTCCTGTAAACTGAAGTTTTTATGATATCAGCACTTCGTTTGACGAGAACATCGAGAAAAGGTAGAGTGGAATGTTTTTCTGTTTTCATGGTAAATTTTATGGATTGTTTTTTTTTTTTTTTATTTATTTATTTTACGTCGGCCTTTTTCCGCAACGAGGCCAATCACCGACGCCAGGGAATTTGTCACACACTATCTGGTAATTTTGCCGAATCCCTCTTTGTCGAGGGTAGGGTTCTTTAACGTGCCAACATCCATGACACGGGGCCCACAGTTTAACGTCTCTTCCGAAAGACGGCGCCACCTCTTAAACCAAATTCCAAATTTAACATCGACGTTGCCGGCATCGGGAATGGAACCCGGGCCTACGATCTGTGAGGCTGCTGCGCTGACCACCAGACCACAACGTCGACATTTATGGATTGTCTTATACTATTAATATGTTCCAAAAACCGTATCAGCTCTTCGTTGCTGTCTGTCCAGATAATAAAGGTATCATCAACATATCTAAGCCAAAGTTTAGGTTTAATCTTGGCAGTGTTAATAGCGTGTGACTCGAACCATTCCAAGTACAGGTTAGCCACCACCGTTTATTACTTTATTGTCTACCACCTTCAAACAAACTCCAAGTACCATAAGGAATAAGTTAAATGTGCACACCAACACGAAATTCTCCTTCCTTTTTGAAGTAGGTAATTAGTTTTCTTTGTTTCCTCCAAAATGTTTATTTCTGCACTTGGACCCTTCTTTCACTCATCGGTTCAATTATGTAGTTCGTTAATTTTGAATTTTAAGGGTGGTCTATCAAATTGCTAATAACAAGGGGGTTATCTCCCCCTCCCCCTGCCCCTCCTTCACGTCCAGAAAAACAGTAAACACACTCATCTCTGCCCTTTTGGCGAATTCACCTGATAATTTAGGCATCCAATAGGAAGGGATTTTTCGAAAATCAACTCCTAAAGGGGTAAACCAATAATATACCAACATGCTTCGTCATTTTTTTAAAAGTCACTTGAAAAGGGCTGTAGCCTATTTTGAAGCCTATATTAATTTTAAACTATATTGCTGAAAATATGTACTTTGCTTACTTTGTTAAAATAAGCAAGTACGTGTTTCGATATTTGGGAAATTTTGCCACTAGGTGGTAGAAAAAGGGGTATACAATTTAAGAAAAGAAAAATGATAATTAAAGTGGCTATGAGAAAATTCTGCAAATAATTTTTAAGTTCCGCATTTTGCCGCAAGAGGGCGTAATTGAAAAGTAAATTTTAAAATTTTACATAACTCCGAAAATTCCACATTAAGGTATATGTTTGATAACACCATTTTCAAGCTTGGACAATTATGCATCATTTTGGTCTTATGCTCATTGGCGTACCGACTTTAATAAGAGTGGGGAAAGCTGTTGAAAGTGTAATTATTTAAATCGCTGTAACTTATAAACGACTTATCCGATTTTAGCAAACTAAAGACTGTTTGGAAGAGAAATGTATGCACTTTCACAAATCGTATTTAGTTGTCCATAATAGTTCTCAAAAAAAATGCTAGAGGGCGCAATTTGCTATAACAATACATTTTTTGATTTTACTCCGAAAAAATAAATCATACGGTATACCTATGGCATTATAATTGGAAAGTAGATGAAATTTGCAAGAAAAGATGTGAAGACCGCAGTTCGATATCCTTGTTCGTTTCAGAGTTATCGCCAAAATAATAATTATTACTACAAATAGCGCCCTCTAGCAATTTTATTAGAAACTATCGTGTACCATTAGATACGATAATTGAAGGTTCTTCCAAACAAGCTTAAATTTAGTAAAATCGGATAAGTCGTTTAAAAGTTACAGCGATTTTAATGTTCACACTTTCAATAGCTTCTCTCACTCTTATCAAGTGAAAGTGTGAACATTAAAATCGCTGTAACTTCTAAACGACTTATCCGATTTTACTAAATTTAAGCTTGTTTGGAAAAACTTTCAATTGTCGTATCTAGTGGTACACGATAGTTTCTAATAAAGTTGCTAGAGGGCGCTATTTGTATTAATAATTATTATTTTGGCGATAACTCTGAAACGAACAAGGATATCGAACTGCGGCCTTCACATCTTTTCTTGCAAATTTCATCTACTTTCCGATTATGATGCCATAGGTATACCGTATGATTTATTTTTTCGGAGTAAAATCAAAAAATGTATTGTTATTGCAAATTGCGCCCTCTAGCATTTTTTTCAGAACTATTATGGACAACTAAATACGATTGGTGAAAGTGCATACATTTCTCTTCCAAACAGTCTTTAGTTTGCTAAAATCGGATAAGTCGCTTATAAGTTACAGCGATTTAAATGATTACACTTTCAACAGCTTCCCCCACTCTTATTAAAGTCGGTACGCCAATGAGCATAAGACAAAAATGATGCATAATTGTCCAAGCTTTAAAATGGTGTTATCAAATATATACCTTAATGTGGAATTTTCGGAGTTATGTAAAATTTTAAAATTTACTTTTCAATTACGCCCTCTTGCGGCAAAATGCGGAACTTAAAACTTAGTTCCAGAATTTTTTCATGGCCACTTTAATTATCATTTTTCTTTTCCTGAGTTTCTATGCCCAGTAGTTTCCGAGATATGGCCGCTCGTCGACCTTAAAGAAACACCCTGTATATTTTTTGACGGACTTTCTTAAAACTTAGCATAATTACTGTAATATTATTATACAATTAATAAAACACGTAATAACCCCCCTCCCCAAAAAAAAAACAAATCCTAAATCCGCCCCTGTTTAGGTTAACGGGTTAAAGTTGTAAATTACTGTTTCATTGGACGTTCCATTAGAAAGGACCAAAAAGTTTTACGAAAAAAAAAACGAGAAATTGCAATAAACCCATATATTTTGAAATTCAGTTTTTTATTTCAAATAAATGATAAAGCATGAAAAATAAATCAAGTTATGACAGTTAAAATTACATTTAGGGTGGAATTTTCTCTAACTTTAACTGTGCCATTTGTGTCGTAACGGGTTTAATCAATCGGAAAAATGATTCCTCTTCGCCTTTAAAATGTTCTTCAATATCCTCATTCAAATCGATCTGCAAAAATGACGTCCGAAGTGCCCTTTGAAATTCTCCAATAAGAATACTTTAGACGAAGCTGTGTAAATCTGGACAATTGGCGGGTGGTTCAGCTCAAGAAAGTTACACTTGCGGGAAACAGGTTGTACTTTGACTGCTTTGTTAACTACAGCGTGTTCACCAGGACGAAGGGAATTTTTGTGTAGGCGGTTTTTCATTTTTATAAGGGCGAGAAGTAAATGTTAAAAAAGTGACATTTTCCAACTTTTTTTTTACCAAGTGCTTGTCCATAAGTTAGATGCATGTGAGCATTAATGAGATGTAATAATTTATTTAATTATTTTAGTGCGCTATATTAATTTTAAAGTTATTTGATTACTTATTGTGTTCAAATAGCTTATGTTAATAAACTTGACAATTAAATAAATTTCGAATCAATGCTTAAACGTGATAGGTATACAAAGACCTTATTTTCCTCGAAAACCGCTAATTCCATCGAGACAAATGTAGAGTACCCTTTTTAAATAAAAATAACTGAAGTATTTAAAAAATGAGTTTTTAGCTCTGTAAAATGACATCTGTCAAAATTTTGGCTCAGCGAGTGTGGTGACAAGTCCGTTCCTGACTTCCCTGACGATGTAAAACATCTAATGTAATACGGTTTTATGAGTCTCTACTGCCTACACAAAATACAAAAATTTCATTAAATTATTATACGTGTCGGTTCAAAAGTCAGAGCCGAAAAAGTAAGACGCTCGGTACCTGTTTGGGGTTCTGTATCTCCGTTAAGGGGCACTTTATGTTTTTTTTATATGACAAAGTAAAGTTATTTTGACCTCCCCTATACGCACCCGAGAGTATGCCATCTACTTACCGGACACCCTATAAATGACATTTTCATACAAGTTTTAATAACGACGCTGACAAAATCATTTGATTTATACCAATTTAAAAAAAAAGTGCTATAATTTATCCAAACTCAGTTTGATGACATAAAAAAGTGTTTAACAGGCTTCAAAGAGACCGACCTCACAATCAGGGTTGTCAGATCTATTTTTTTAAATTCTTTAATTTCTTTTTATTAAAAATGTTCTTTTTATATCAGTATTCAATTGCTAGTCAGTAACACTCTTTGAAAGCTAGTTTACAAAGATACTTTAAACTAAGAAGTTTTGAGTGTGAAAGAAAGAAGAACATCAATATTATTATAGGTTTTTTAGTCCTTAAGAAATATTATTTAGAAAAAAGAATTTAAATTAAAATAAAAAGGGCTTTCATTGTTAAAAAACAACTACTTAATTAACAAACAATTGTTTCTCGTATATTTATATATTATATTAGCAAACCAGAAAATTTGGTAGAACTGGCAATCGTGCATAATTTATGCACGTCTCGTACACTGTCTCCCGAACTGTGAATGATACTAGGACAAACGCAATTGGAAATTTATATGTTCTAGACAAGAAAGGCGGAATATTTTCAGCGAATCACGATATTTCTTATCTACCTGCTAAAAGATAATTAAGCCATCATGTCAGGTGTTAATAGTTTCGTTTACTAAGTATATACGGAAAGGAAAAGAGGAGAAAACTCCTTTCGATTTTTAAAATCGATTTTGAATTTTTTAACACGATTTAAATATTTTAACTTTGTTTTCGTCCAATTATACAACATGTTCTTGTCCTTTTCATGTATTTAAAATTTGTTTACATTCCTTTGTGTAAGTGGCCCTTCGGTGCTGATGATGGTACTTTCTAGTACCGAAAAATGTACACCCCAATAAACTGACTTTTTTATATATTATTTGTGGAGACGACTGTGTGTTTTTTTCCCATATCTTCACAGCTCCACTCTGAGATAATGGACTACTTTCGTAAAATTAATAGTTTAGTTTCTTAAGGAAAAGGACAGTGGAGTAGGTGGTTTAACATATTTGCTATATTTCCATTCCATCTTTAAATGTGGCAGCAAGACAGATGTAAAAAACTATCGACCAATTGCAATTCTCTCAAACATAGCTATAATATTTGAAAATATAATAACTAATAGATTAAACTTTTATGTAAAAGAAAAACTATCTAAATATCAGTATGGATTTCGTGAGGGTCGCTCAACAGTTGACAATCTTATAGATTTTGTAGAATATACTACAGATGCTTTGGCGGAGGGTGCACAAGTCGACACGGTATATATAGACTTCGCCAAGGCATTTGATAAAGTGGACCATAATCTGTTAATAGCTAAACTGAGGAGATTTTCATTGTCATTAAACTGGTGTTCATTTATAAAATCCTACCTAACGGATAGAACAAACTATGTATCAATTAGAGGTTGCGGTTCACCCAACTTTCTCGCGACATCTGGTATACCTCAAGGTTCTAACTTGGGTCCTCTTTTGTTTTTGATTTTCATTGACGATTCGGTGGATGTCATCGGGAATTCGAAGGTTCTTCTTTTTGCCGATGATATAAAATTGTTTAAAAGAATTGAGGATATTACTGGTTGTAGAGAGATTTAGATTCACTGTATGATTGGTCCATGGCAAATCAACTGCCTTTTAATATTGATAAATGTAAACATATGAGGTTCTTCTACTCTAAAAAAACGACTGACATTGTTTATACAATCAATGATAATAAAGTAGATTCAGTATCCGAAAAATATGATCTAGGAGTTTTATTTGACGATAAATTATCATTTAATTCACACATTGAATCAATAGTAAAGCTATCTTATAAAAACCTCGGATTTGTATTGCGAAACGCCAAACTCTTTACTTCTACAAAAACTCTAAAGGTTCTATTTAATAGCTTAGTTAGAACAAAACTTGAATACGCCAGTATTATTTGGTCTCCACTTTATGCCAAATACATTCAAATGATTGAAAAAATCCAAAAGAAATTTATTCGCATCTCGGACATCTTACTAAAAAAAACCCATGACATTAGCTATCCTACTAATCTAAAGCGCTACAACCTAATGACATTACACAATAGGAGAACCTTCAGTAGTACTGTTCATATTTATAAAATATTTAATAACTTAGCATTAGACAATACAACATTAAATAAGGTGGGTATTTGTATACCTAATAGAACTAGACAACTAGGTTATAGAACTTTTCATTATAAATCAATTAGAACTAATTATCAAAAAAAATCTCCCGTTAGATGTATGATTGTTAATTACAATGAAAACCAAAGATACTGTGTCATATTTGGCGATTCTAAAACTTTATTTATAAATAAACTTAAAAAACGAATCTCTAACATAACAGATTCTGTAGATATCTAGAGACTCTCTCTACAAATTCTGTCATATTCATTATAAGTATATTATGTATGTAAGTTTAGTGTGCTCTATTGTATGATATTGATTGTTACCTACTATTAGCTTTACTATTGGATACTATGTGTAAATGGGTTAATATTAAATTATAAGTATACTACGTGTGTAAGTTAAGTGTGATCTATTGTAGGAAATTGATTGCAACTATTAGGTTTACTAATTAAATACTACATGTATAATTGGGTCAATGATATGTCCTGTATCAACCTGTATTGTGTAGTTTTCAATAAATAAATAAATAAATAAATATTCTACGTATTTAATTTTAGTTTATAACTATGTGGTTTTGGACAGATACTTGTTTACTTGGTACATTTTATTATCAGCAATGGCTTTTTAGCGATTATTTTAAACATAAGATCAAGGTGAATTATATTGGTGCCAACATGCTCGGTGAAGTCGGCTTTCGAGAGCGCAACAAGTCCGGAATTGAGAAACAAATATTTACATGTTCAATATCAACGTATTATTTTAATTTTAAGCGCAGCTGTCCTTGATAATATTCGGCAAGTAATTAACGACATGAGTAGCGATGTATGGAAAAATTGCGAAGCTCATGTTACTGAAGAAATGGAATATTCCTGTTTTATCGCCTATAGCACCAATAGTGATCCAACCTGAAAACGATTCTAGTTCTGAAAATTATGATGATTTCATCAATTAAATTGTTAATGCATTTTAAATCAATAATGTTCGTTTACAACGTGTTACCTATTAAAATTGTTTTATTTATATTGTATTATCATTTAAAAAATTTAAAACAATATATATGTACCCTATGCATTTTAATTATTTGGAGATACGACGCCTATGATTAGGAGTTTTATGATTTTTTATGTTAAAGTTGCTTTATTTATATTATTATCATCTTAAAAAATTAAAACAATACCCTACGCATTTTTATTATTTGGTTGGCGACGCCGACACCTATGGTTAGGAGTTTAATACTTTTTTATGTCATTAAATTAACCTGAGAAACACTATACCAAAAAATTCATTAGCAAAAAAATACATATTAAGAATTTATATTAAATTAAATTCCTGGAAACTATATTAAGAATAAAATATTTCGACAAGAATGGTAAAACACCGCTCAGAGCTTATGTATTATCTCTCACAGCAAAACAGTTGGCGGTAATATCTCCTCTCAATATTTTATCATTTGCTCCGCTTAACCGATTCCTTAACCCCAAAATCGGAAAGGGATAAAATATGCATCGTCGAATGTGGCTTACACAACAAAGGGGATTTAATTAATGAGGTCATTTGTCTATTTCTATACATTATTACTTTGTAAGTAATTTCGAGGCTATTTTACGTCTGGTTTTATAAGGTTTACTGGAAAATTGCTCGGAAACATTCTAAAAACCTTTGTTGTAATTATTATGAGCGATTTATTAACAATAATAAAAAATGTTGTACATAGATATATCTTTTTAGTCGAGAATCGCGAAAGTTCTACGAAAGTTTACGCAATAAATAATAGTTATTTACGTTACAAGGCAGTCTTTTATACCGTGCGAGCAAAAATTATTTCCATCAAAGAGGGTCTTGCATCTAAGGACGTAATGCTTAGCCGTAGAGCTTAATACCTGTTGGATTCATCGCTAATTTTTCCAATTTCTTGAACAATTCACACAATGGGCTTTACGGAACAGCACAAAACATTCATGGTTGAAGCGTATTTTCGAAACGGGGTTAGAGTAAATGGTGAGTGGCAATACAATCCGGGTTTGTGCATGGAAGATTTTCACGAACATTTTCCTAACGTTGCTTTTATTGCCTGAAAAGAACCGTGGCTGTGTTTAGGAAAACAGGTTCAATAGAACACAAAAAAGGAGCAGGAAGACCATCTAAAAGAACAGAAGAACTTGTTGCAAACGTTCGTGAAATAATGCAAAATACGACAACAAATTGTATAAGACGCCTGTCCTAAGAAGTGGGAAGATCTTATGGAACATGCAGAACTATTCTTAAGAAGCAGCTAAATTTATTTCCTTATAAAGTGCAAGTATTCCATGAAATACAAGCCGCAGATTTTGAAAGGCGTAGGAATAACTCTCAATGGTTTACCCAAAATTTATTGGAAAGAGATGATTTATTAGACCTGACATTTTTTTTCGGATGAAGCCTGGTTCCACCTCTCCGGTTATGTGAATTCTCAGAATACATTTAATTATTTTTCTTTTTCTTTCCGTATATTCTTGCTTTATTAATTTTGTAAACAACAAAAATAAATTTGTATTTGTCTACTTATTTTATTACTTATTAGTTTGGCATATCATGGCCTAATATGAATTTGACAAAATTTTAACCTAGATTTGGTTAGATATATCGTCCCCATATCATTGTGATCTAAACCAAGCCCTCCTTGATGCAAATAATTTTTGCTGGCCCGGTGGGACGAAATCTGCAAGTCCTTTTTAGGCACTTTCCAGGTGTGTAGGTATCTATAGTAATAGGGGAGACCGGAGTATAGAGGTAACTCTAAGAAGAAAAAAATCATTTAAATTTTAGTGTTTTTTGTTTTTTCCTTATGTCTTTCTATAGTGCTTAGCAATAATATTTTGGAATCAATTAGTTTAGAAATTAAATAAAAGCCATTTTAATTTTTTTAAAAGATTTAGTGGATATAATATGTCATCTGGCAATTTTGCCCCAGTGCACGGGGCAAAAAGATCATTAAGTTACCACTTGAGAACTTGATTTCAAAATACGCGAATTAAAAACAAATATAATATATTTTTGGTTCACAAGATAATCTTCCATACAGTGTGTATCAGCCAAATCAAATAAATGCGATAATAAATACATGGGGGCGTGTCCGAAAAAACGCTCGGACGAGTCGATTGGTATTTCTAGTTGCGTATTTTTTTCAATAAAAACTTTTTATACCATATGTGTCATGTAATAGTGGCCAATACCAGCTTTTTTATTTTAAATGCGACGCCCTATATTTTATTTAAATTTTGGATTCTTCAGTAAATTTAAAACATATTTCATTTACAGTATCCTATCCTATACCTATCTTAAACTGTTTCGGAAATATTAAGTGTTTTCAGATTTATTACAAAAACTAACTTATCTTATATATGATATATATTAATGATTAGGATGTTGCCAAGACGTTCACGGCGAACATTTTCAACATCTCCTACATTCATGTTTTTTTTTTTGTTTTTTACATTATCAAGAAATAAACAGTATTAGTTATTAGTTAGAGTGTGTGTGTCGTTAGTTCTTGTAATAAATCTGAAAACACTTAATATTTCCGAAACAGTTCAAGATAGGTATAGGATATTGTAAATAAAATATGTCTAAAATTTTCCGAAGAATCCAAAATTTCAATAAAATAATAAACTTGGTATTGGCCACTATTACACACGACACATCCTGTATAAAAAAGTTTTTACTACATATTATGTACAGTGAAGCCGAAATAAATACCAAATTTGACTTACTCAAATATTAAAGCACAATTTAACATAACTAAACAAGCGGATCTAGTGTAGAAGCGACCTAAAAAACTCGCCGCGTGACGCAATTCTCGTGATCGCCCACATGCGCAATGTCATATTACTTAGGTATCTTATTTTATTTGTATCATGCCTAAGGTTAGTAGTTCGAAACTTACTCACCGGACTCGCTTATAGTGTTGGCGATGTTGCTAATTCTCCCACAAACACAACATGAAAAATGGCAAAAGTCAAAACCGTCATATACAGGGTGTTTCAATAAAAACACCCAGGCCAATTATTTCAAAAACTAAAAGTGACATGTAAATTGTGTAAACGCCAGTTTTTAGCTTTTATGATTGGCTTCACAACTGTGTAGAAAATGTGTTTGAATAATACAAGATGTAGGTGGCGCCACGGTGCAAAGAAATTTTTCGATGACTGGAACTTCTAAATGTTATCGATCTTAAAGATAATTAACTTTTGACCAAATTATGTCCCATAAAAAATTTTAATAAATCCAACATGAAAGGAGATATTTGGGGTTAAGTTTTTTTTTTAAACAATTTTAACGAGAATTTTAATTATAAATATTTTTAATATATTTTAGCAGATTTTAATTTAATTTTGGTAATGATAATTTTAGTGATAAAACGCTTGTGTAGCGCTAAATTATTACGTCCAGTGGCGTCTCAGGGGGCGCTTTAAAAAAAATATTGGCAAAAAATAAGACGCCACTGGGTTTTTGGTCATTTTTATATTTTTTTCGGATTAAGCAACTAAAAATATCCTTTTCTTGTGTCTTAAATTGTTTCCTTATCTTGCTTGGTTTTCGAGAAATAAAAATAATAACAATTTTATTGCATATCTCTGGAAAACAAAAATCATTAAATAATTAATACGTTGTATCTTTTGCTATTAATCAAAATAAATAGGTACACTATTGAGAGTTTGCAGAACCGAATTATTATATCGATTTGCTATGTGTGTATATGAAAACGGCAATAATTTTGAACACCTCATTCGACCCCATTAAATAGTTTTTGGTATTGTTCTAATCTTTATTAATAATTTTATATAATTTCTCATCAGTTCTTTCATAAAATTTAAAACATCTTTTAATTTTATTTTATAATGCTTTAATGCTTTTAAACAACAAATAAATATGCAATAAAATTGTTTTTATTTTTATGTCTCGAAAACGAAGCAAGATATGAAAACAATTTAACAGACAAGAAAAGGATATTTTTAGTTTCTTAATCCGGAAAAAATATAAACATTACCAAAAACTCAGTGACGTCTTATTTTTTGCCAATATTATTTGTTAAGGCGCCCCCTGAGACGTCACTGGGCTTAATAGTTTAGCGCTACACGAGCGTTTTATCACTAAAATTATCATCACCAAAATTAAATTAAAATCTGATAAGGAATATTAAAAATATTTATAATTAAAATACTCGTTAAAATTATTTTTAAAAAAACTTAACCCCCAATATCTCATTTCATGTTGGATTTATCAAAAAATTTTATGGGACATAATTTGACCAAAAATTAATTATCTTTAAGATCGACAACATTTAGATGTTCCTGTCATGAAAAAATTTCTTTGCACCGTGGCGCCACCTACATCTTGTATTATTCAAACACATTTTTTAAACAGTTGTGAAGCCAATCATAAAGGCTAAAAACTGGCGTTTACAGAATTTACATGTCGCTTTTAGTTTTTAAAACAGTTGGCCTGGGAGTTTTTATTGAAACACCCTGTATAGCCGCAACTTTTTATTTTTTTGTATAACTAAAGTTGGTAATTTGTTTTATTTACCGTAATAATGTAGTTATGTACCAGAATGTAGGAACCTATTTAAAATTGATATTATTATGTCAAATACCATCAACGCCTACTTTTGTGTCATAAGTTGCAAATATACTAGGCGTTTTTTTGTTATGGTTTTCATGATAACTAAGCGAGCGTTTCGGTTTCATTGTCGCTCGGCGAGCGACAAAGTGAATAAAACGCTCGCTCCTTGAAAAAGTGCAACTTTGCGCTTTCTTTTGGAAGCGCAAATTTGTTCTTTGCGCTCGGTTGTAGAAAAAAATATTTTCGTTGCTAAAAAAACAGATTTAGGGTCAATAAAATGAGTCTTATAATTGGTATTTACGTTGCAAGTCTGGAAAGGGACTTGTTAAAGGACGAGTCTCGATGTTTACGAACGAAGCGACGACGAAGTCGGGTTCGGAATTTCTAAGAAAGTTTTTTAACAATACCTTTAGGGACGTGTAACGTTTTATTTTATACTGGACAAAAGAACTATTTTTAAAGTAAAAAAAGATGTTAATATTGACATTTAAAATTAGTCCGTTACGTCCGTAGTTTTAAATAAAAGCAATTATTTCTTGCGGGTCAATAACTAATGAGTTAGTTAACCCTACTACTTTAGTTATTAAAAGCTTTGCGGCTGGCTGAGTGGCAGACCTGCCAAAGCAAAAAAAAAATAATAAAAGCTTTTAATAAAGCATGCAGGAGCAGGCATGATTTAGCTTTTTGGCATAGCGAATAACGCTCTAAAAAAATCTGTGGAGAAGGGGGAAGGCAAAGTTGAGATAGTCAATACAAAAATAGTATTAAAAAAAGGACCAATTTTTTTTATTTGTTTATTGAAAAACTATAGAGTTTTTCTGGATTTGTTTTTTTTTTCAATCACAATTTCGTTATATTTTGATTTTATTTAAATACTAGCTATACCCTGTGCGCGTTGCTACGCCCATAATAATAAGGCGGGTTCACCATCGCGTCAACAAACATTTTATATTATTATTTATTAGTACCCGGCACGCGTTGCGCCACTTTTTTTATGCCGAAACCTTCCTCGGCCTGCACACAACAACTCACCAAATTTTCATCTTAATCGGATAAATGGTATAGGAACGCATACGGGACATACAGACAGACAGACAGACAAACATTTATTTTTATATACAAGGTTAGGAAAAATTACCAGAACGGTCGATTATTTCAAAATATTCAGGGGTTATCAAAAAACGTCTTATATAAAAAATGTAGGGCTGTTAAAAATCTACATATCGGTGATAAATTGAAATATACAGGGTCGCCCACAAAGTTGTGGAGAATGATAGTTATATTTTTTTAAATGGAACACCCTGTATATTTTTATATTTTTAAGTTCCACATAAAATTATAATTATTTTTTATTAAATATATTACTAGTCTATACTTCATAGTTTCCGAGATATTGACTCTCGAAAAGTGACATTTTTGAACTTTGACAGCTTCTAACTTTCTAACAGTACCTACGTCTTAGAGCAAAACGGCTTACATGTCCCTATCTTCAATTTTTATTATCTTCCCAAAAAAATCAACTTCCAGTTAAACCGGAACAACTATATTTCCTGCTTTCGAGTTACATGTAAGCCGTTTTGCTCTAAGACGTACTCTTATCAAAATAAATGTTAAAATGTTAAAAGCTGTCAAAGTTCAAAAATGTCACTTTTCGAGAGTCAATATCTCGGAAACTATGAAGTATAGACCAATAATGCATTTAATAAAAAATAATTATAATTTTATGTGGAACTGGTGTTCTATTTAAAAAAATATAACTATAAGTCTCCACAACTTTGTGGGCAACCCTGTATATTTCAATTTATCACTAGTATGTAGATTTTTAACAGCCCTACATTTTTTATATAAGATTTTTTTGATAACCCCTGTATATTTTGAAATAATCGACCGTTCTGGTAATTTTTCCTAACCCTGTATATAGATTGGTTAAATATGCAATTTTAGAGTACAATTACATAAAGTTTTTACGTTAAAAAATGTTGTATTTTTAGATATAATAATAATTATTAAAAGCAGAAAAAGAAATATGAGCAAATTTAACAAAATTTGGTATTTTGCTTTTATTAATGTATCAGTTATTAATTTTTAGTTCCTAATGGAAGTTTTAACTTAAGTGCTTCAGTCGAAAAATTTACAGGTAAAGCAGGAAAAGGACACTGAAGTTTAAAAGCTATGAAAGTTCAAAAAATAGTGAACAGGATGCAATTTTTTTTTAATGTTACTTTTTCTGAAAATTGTGATTTAATAGCTTTTTCATTCAATCTTCAAAAACACCACAAATAAAATAACGAGGATCTACTGCTATTATTTATATGACAAGCAACTCCTGAAAGGTTTTTATAAAAAAACAAGAAAAAAATATGAAAATATTTCATTATTTACTAGCGTGTACCCGGCATGTGTTGCAACCCGCTGGTATAAATACAAACCCGAACAAACCCGATATATTAGTACCCAGCATGCCACTTTCTGAAATTCCACCCGCGCGAAGCCGGGGCGGGTCGCTAATTATACATAAAAACCTTCCTCTTGAATCACTCTATCTATTAAAAAAAACCGCTTCAAAATCCGTTGCGTAGTTTTAAAGATTTAAGCACATAAGACAGGATAGCGACTTTGTTATATACTATGTTAAGAAGATAAGATTAAACTCAAAAAATCAAGGTGCAGCATTTTAGTGGACATTTCAATAAAATATTAAAACAGTGTCTATCACCCAAATGGAATAAGTTCGATAATAAAAACATGGGGGAGTGTCCGAAAAAACGCGCGGACCCGTCGATTGGTATTTCTAGTTGTGCATTTTTTCAATGAAAACTTTGTATACAGGGTGTATCATGTAACAGTGGCCAATACCAACTTTCTTATTTTAAATGCAACACCCTGTATATTATTCAATTTTTAGATTCTTCAGAAAATTATAGACATATTTCGTGTAAAATATCCTATACCTACCTTCAACTGTTTTAGATTTATTGCAAAAATTAACAACACACTCAAAAACTAAAAAGTATTACTGTTTATTTCTTGATAATGTAAAAAACAAAAAAACATTAATGTAGGAGATGTTGAAAATGCTCGCCGCGAACGTCTTGGCAACATCCTAATCTTAAAGAGAAATTTCCTAATGTTACTGACTATCTCAGGCGTGACCGATCTAATCGCAAGCGTTATTGGTCTCCTTAAGTCACCTAAGTCGAGGGGTTTAGTTTTGTATACCATATTTTTAACATAGGCCAATATGAAAAAGTCTAATGGCGTCAGATCAGGGGATTGTGCTGGCCATTCCATCGATCCACGCCTCCCTATCCACCGATTCGGAAATACTCGGTTGAGGTATTGCCGGATATTGATTTGGTAATGGCGGTACTCCATCTTGCTGAAACCATATAATATTCGCTGGAAGTTTGTCAAAGTTGGCAAGACATTATTTTGAAGCAGTGCAAAAAAATTATCGATATTTAAAGGAAAAGGGGAAAAAAAGGATCTATATGATCTCCAACTATTCCTGCCTAAACATTAACCTTTTCAGGATATTGCGTATGTTCTTCTCTAATTCAGAGAGGATTTTCCCTAGACCAATAGCGGCAATTCTGACGATTAGCATGACCGTGAATTGTAACTCATCAGAAAACAAAACATGTTCTAATTGGATCACATTGTTATCTAACATTGTCATCATTTGTTTACAAAAATACGTTTTCCTATCAAAATCGTCTTCCATGAGCTCGTGAGTAGGTATCACTTTATAGGGATACATTTTATTTTCTTGATATGTTCGAATAATCGATGAATGGCTAACATCGAACATTGGGGCTGTTTTTCGACTTAAAGTATCTGGGTTTTCCTCAAACTCAAGCATAATATCTAATTTGGTATCATCTTATTGCATTGGCAGCTACTTTTTTTTATTTATTTATTTAGTCTTAAGTACATTTACTGGTATATAGATAACCCTTATCTGCTTTACATGTCCAAGCTGGCAAAACTGCTTTTCTATTTTAATAAATTTTTCCTTGAGTTATAGGGGGCAAATTTGGAAATTTTTCATGAAATAAGCGAGCAACTTCTATTAGTGTCCGTATTTTAACTCCATAACCAATCATCTGTAGAATTATTATTTTGTGCATTTCTGTTAAATAAATCATTTTTCCGATATGCATTTAACGAAATTCAAACGACTATATCACTGACAACGACTGTCATGCAGACAGACAACAATTTTCCAAGGTCAGGACTTTTAAACAAAAGTAAACAAAACTATTTATACCTTTTTTTAAATTTCATATCAGTAAAAAGAAACGCTGAAATGCAGTGGCGCAACCAGGGGGGGGGGGGCTGCCGGGCTGCAGCCCCCCCCCCCCCCCCCCGAGCTTAGAAACTTAGCCTATTCGTTTAATTGCAAACCAATTTTTCATGTCACGCCTTTTACTAATATTTTATATTCAGCCACATAATTTACATCAATTATGTTATCAATAGTGAAATTATACTACGTCCGACTGAATGGACCGACCGAAATATTCCCACTGAGGCATCTGGATTACTGGCCAGCATTATAAGTCCCAAATTTGTGATTGCACTAATGTGTACAGAAAGAATATATGCCTACACACTGCCTTTAAGCAAGATTCTACAAACAGTCGATTTAAACCTTTATTAAGCATTACAGTTAGCTAATGACTCAACAGATCAAGTTAAAGAAATAAGAGACCTGGCAGATGATAATTTTCAAAATATTTTTAAGGAAGCTCAAGATCTACTTTCGGAATACGATATTGAAATCAGAGTACCTAGAATACCGCCAAGACAAACACAAAGATTGGTTATAAAAACCGATTCCGCTGCTGAGTATTTTAAAATAACAATTTTTATTCCGTTTTTGATGGCCTTATAGCAAATCTCGAGGATCGGTTTTTAAAACATCGAGAAACCCTTTAAAATTTTGAATGCCTCTTTCCATATGATAATCAAGGTTTTGATAGTCAATTTAAATGTTTTTTGAAACTTCACAGCTTCTACAAGAATGAGTTCCTTGAAGAGTTTTCCATTAAAACGATGTTAAACGCTAAACTTGAGCTGTGGTATAAAAAATGCAAAAACAAAAACTGAAGGAAGATTTGGACAAAGTGTATTAAGAATTCCGAATGTGATGCCAATAAAAAGGCTTTAACAATTTTTTTTAACTCTGCCTATTACAGCCGCCACATCTGAAAGGTCCTTTTCAAATTTAAAATATTTAAAGACATATCAGCGTAGCACCACGGAAGAGGACAGATTAAATGGTTTGGCAGTTCTTTATGCGAACCACGATATTGATATTACCGTGGCAGAAATTCTGGACGAAAAGGCAAAAACAAAACGAAGAATTTTACTTTAATATTAGTATTATTAGTGATTACTTCCAACTTATTGTATAAGGTTTTTGTTTTGTTTTAGTATAAGTATGATTAATATATGCGTTACATATTTTAAATACATTTTTACTAATTAAAATGAAATCTCTAATTTTTTTTTCATAAATATTTAGTTAGGGCCAGCGGCGTATTATTGCAGAAGTTTTAGGGGGCTGTCGCTCTCGTCAATCATACATATTTTACCCAAAAAAGGGCGTGGCACCCAAAAAAATTTTCGCCTGCGGCGCAAAAGAGCGCCTTCGACGCAAGAGGTTACAGCCCCCCCCCCGAACTAAATTTCTGGTTGCGCCACTGCTGAAATGCAATAAATCTGAAAACCCTTATTATTTTCGAAACTTGAAGATAGGTATAGGATATTGTACATGAAATATGTCTAAAATTTTCTGAAGAATCCATAATTGAATAATATACAGGGTATTGCATTTAAAATAAAAAAGTTGATATTTGCCACTTTTACATGACACACCCTGTATAAAAAGTGTTTATTGAAAAAATTGCGCAACTACACGTATTCGCGTATTTATTATCGAATTTATTCCATTTGGCTGATACACACTGTATGCTTGCATAGCAAACATTTCAAACTAAAAAAACTCATGAAACCAGTAGTTGTGCATAGACTTTTATTAGTTTTGGCTAGCTTGAGACTTTAAATAACTAAAATTATTAAATCTCACTAATCCAGTAAAATAAACACAATATATTCATTAATTTAAATTAATTCTGCTTATTTCACACTAGAGCAGAAACTCTATTTTCCCTATTTCCGTGACAACTAACCGATATGTAAGCCACAGAACTGTGCAACCAAATTACGAACTATTCATGAAAGTCTGCTTTAGTGGACAAGTTAAGCCAAAATGTAATAATGACCAATTGTTTAAATTTGTGACCCTGTTTTAGATTGAGTTTAGTGTAGTTTTCGCTTATGTTGCATTTTACGTGGCAAACTTAGTATATTTAGTTTAACGATCTCCTATAAAAGAAAAAGTGGTCTCGTGAGACTACTTGCGAAGAAAGACGTAGTTTAATTATAAATAAAAGCATTTTTTAAATTAAAAACTTTGCTGGAAGTCTAGAAGAACTAAGTAAATAATTTTGTAAAAAATCACTCTATTTGCAAATGTTAGTGTATAGGTGCAGTAGCGTGCTAGCCCACAGACTGCAGATTTAAGCTAGATGGCAAATCTCTAATCGGCATCCAAGGGTTCCTCTATAGTAAATATTAACTGCATTTTTATTTATTTTTTTTCAATTTTTTATCGTTTTTTTTTTGTATCACACTGTTGTGGACTGTGTTTAGGAAAAATATCGCTCAAATTGTCAAAACAACAGCTGTCACCGAAATTCTAAATTTTCTTCTGCCTGTAGCAAGGAATCATGATACAAAGAAAGAAAGATATGATCGATCGTATTCCCAATTCGGTCCGGTCCGCGCAATGACGTCATGTGGTGCTAACGAGATTTAAAATTACATAGGATTAGCCGGTAAAAGTAGATATTTTACTGCATATTTTGCAATTATTGCTTTGGAATATTTAAGTGCATATTATTTTAAGTACTTTAAGGATAGAGGTTTATAAATCAGAACGTATTTCATGATGTTCTTGGGTTAAATGTTAAAATTTAGCATATATTTGGTATCAATGAAAATAATTGTCTGCTTATGCATTTTATCTTTTAAATGATTACAATTACTTATTTATTTTTACAAAATCATAAAAAAATACCCTATATTTTTTGGTCCTTCCACCTTAAGCAATAAATTGTTTTAAAAAAAATTGTACAAATGTGCAGTCTTAAACATTTTTAGAAAACAGTTTCGAGCCTTAAATGACCAAAATCAATTAATTTGCTTATTAAGATTTCTTTATGCAATAGGAAACGATAATATTTTTGGAGATGTCTGTTTATAAATTTATATTCTTAACATTTGACCAGGGGCGGACTGGAATCATTTGGCCCCGGTGGCTACATGACCTCTATGGCCCCAACCCTCATTAAGAAAAATTTTTGAAACAAAAATATGGTTGTTTAAATGTTTGGACCAATTGGCCCCAAATACCTTCTGGCCTCGGTGGCGATGGCCACCCGCTCCAGTCCGCCACTGCATTTGACTATAATTTGACCAAGGATAAGGATGTAAAAAACTCATTCAGACATTAAAAAAAATATACTAGGACTGGTAATTCTCATAATAGTAATAAGAGGTACATTAACAATTATTAAAAAATAAGGCACACATACAGGGTGTCCCAGATAAGAATGCACTCTACAGGGATCTCGTAAACCATAGGAGATACAGAGATGGTTAAATTAGAGAAAAGTTGCGCAATACTGAATCCTGTAACGTCATGTTTTCAAATTTAAAAAATTCCGAATGCTTCCGAAGATATTTGGATAAAACCGAATTTTCGCGATTTCGTTTTAATTGATTTCTGATTTTATTTGAGGAGACATTTCAAAATAAATTTAACATTCTCATTGCCACTTTTTCTCCCCTACAAGATGGTTTAATTACATTTTTAATCCGACGTTTCGTTTAGTCACAACCATCATCAACTTTGTTATTTTAAATTGTAGGAAAATTTTATTTTATGCTTAGTAAATTCTACGTTTTATTTTAAATCTAACGGTGTATCACGCTTATTATTTATTAGACGTTTCGATATTTAAAAACACATCATCAATGAAAATAGGCACATTATCGAAAATATTTTTGTTTTTATTGTTTTATTTAAACACTAGTTGGATTTTAAAACATTTTTTTTAAAAGAAACTTATAACAAAACATAATATCTAATAAAATTTATCTGAAAAATGCAACAAGTAATAATTAATTTTAATTATTAAATACAATTAAATATTTTTTATTTTTAAAAAATGCATTATAATATTCAAACATAACGTACCATTTAAATTCGGCATCATATGGGTGGCTATGAAATTGATTGACGACATTGACGTTCGCAATTGTTTAAATAGTTTCTTTAGATCTGTCACTTAGCTACAGAGACCTGTTAGTTTTAAATTTGGTAATAATTATTATGTTTTAAAAAAAAATAACTCCAGAAATGTTAAATAACGTTATGGAATAAATTGTTTCCCGGTGTTATTTATGTTTGGAGAATGAGGGTGGAATTTTTGAAAATAAAAAATAATTTATTATAAAAATAATTGTATTTAATAATTAAAATTAATTATTACTTACTTGTTGCATTTTTCAGATAAGTTTTATTAGATATTATGTTTTGTTATAAGTTTCTTTTAAAAAAATGTTTTAAAATCCAACTAGTGTTTAAATACAACAATAAAAACAAAAATATTTTCGATGCATGTGCCTATTTTCACTGATGATGCGTTTTTAAATATCGAAACGTCTAATAAATAATAAGTGTGATACACCGTTAGATTTAAAATAAAGCGTAGAATTTATTAAGCATAAAATAAAATTTTCCTACTATTTAAAATAACAAAGTTGATGATGGTTGTGACTAAACGAAACGTCGGATCAAAAATGTAATTAAACCATCTTGTCGGAGAGAAAAAGTGGCAATGAAAATGTTAAATTTATTTTGACATGTCTCCTCAAATAAAATCATAAATCAATTAAAACGAAATCGCGAAAATTCGGTTTTATCCAAATATCTTCGGAAGCATTCGGAATTTTTTAAATTTAAAAACATGACGTTACAGGATTTAGTAATGCGCAACTTTTCTCTAATTTAACCATCTCTGTATCTCTTATGGTTTACGAGTTCCCTGTAGAGTGCATTCTTATCTGGGACACCCTGTATAACGGTTTATTATTTTAAACCAATTTCGTCAAATTAAACTTTTTTATCTCACCTACGAGGAGGAGAACAATTTTTTTAAGCTAAAATTTGAAATATTTTACATTGATTTGTATCATAAATATGTAGGTATATACTTTTGCAGATAATTATAACAAATAAAAGCTGTCATATTGTCACCTATGCATAACGCCACTGCACAACGCATATTAACAACTAATTGTCACTAACAAACAACAATAATAATCCAAAAAAATACTAAAAACCTCTTTCTGTATAACAAATAATAACAATAGTACATAAAACCAAACGTATTTTATACGAAGCCCGCCAGAAAATTAGCACCGCATGACGTAAGCGGCTGTCGATTTGGCTCCGCCCATATGCGCAATGTCATATCTCTTCTTTCTTTGTATCATGGCAAGGAATCGTACAGTAGATTAATTGATTCAGCCGACACTAGATGGAAATCCATAATTATATTATTGTGGGTTACAGTAAAACAAAGTTTAACTTGTAAATTTTAACTATACTGAAAATAAATTGACATATTTCGCTAGCACTGTGTAGCTTTGTCAAGTGACGATGATATAATAATGATTATACAACAACAGCAACGATATTCTAATGATTTTATTTAAACTGGATGATCAGCAGTGATCACTTAGTTCTCTATATCTACAGAAACTATAGTCAAATTTCTCTAAAAACACGCCACGCACAGTAGCTAAAGTCGAACAGGAACACTTAAAAAACACCCAAATTAGAAGAAAATAATATGACGTAACCTGACGCGTGAGCTTGCTACGGCCCACTACTTAAATAAGAACTTTAAGGAAGAAATCAGTGTCAGCTGTTAAGGTTATATGTACCTGTCAACTGTCGAAACGCTTTGTCTTCAGAAAAAGTTGACTCTATATTTAAGTCTCCTATCGTTATACAGTGTGGTTTTTTAAGTGTGCAACATATGGGAATTTCTTTTATTACCATTTCTCAGAAAATTTTATTCTTGATAAAAGTTGGTGCATATTCGATAATCATTTTAGGTGCACTTGGAATGGTTGCAAGTCAAACGGCGTACAGGGTAGGCCAAAAAATATAAAACTTGTACAAGAATAAAGTACCCCTATTTCAAAAAACTTAGCAAAATGTTATAAAAAAAAGTTGTTTAGAATTAAAAGTTATCCATAGATTCAAAAACGTGACCTAAAATAAATTTTTATTTTTTTTTAAAAACATTAATAATTTCTCAAAATTTTTTTTTTATATTCACCGTAAAGACCTTCATAAATTAATTAAAATCAAATCAACTTAACATATCTTTGTTTAAATTCAAGCATATTTGTAAAATTTACTTGAATTTTTAATTTATTAAGGAATCACTAACTTCATGTTTGTTGCAAGGGTATTAAACACAATTTTAAAATATCCTAAGAATTTTTTTTAACAAGATAAAACATTAGTACTGATAATATGCTAATTAAAAAACTATCATTTAAAGTGCAAAATTTTTATTTTAAATGTTTATTAAAAAAACTGTACAAATTAGGCGACAACATGAAATCCTACTAAAATAATAGCAGATACCTATGGAAAAAGACAAATTAGGGCTAAAAAAAACATTATTATATGGTACCAATGGTTTTACCAATTTTGATCGGCTTTTTTATTATAAGTACTTAACAATAAACAAATAAAATAAATTTTTTTTGGCAAATTATTAATATTTAAAAAAAAATATTTTTTTTTATTTTAGGAGGTCCCGTTTTTGACTCTATGCATAACTTTTTATTCTAAACAACTTTTCTTAATAACATTTTGCTAAATTTTTTTAAATGGGGGTACTTTATTCTTGTACAAGTTTTATATTGTTTGGCCTACCCTGTACGCCGTTTGACTTACAACCATTCCAAGTGCACTAAATATGATTATCGAATATGCACCAACTTTTTTTAAGAATAAAATTTTCTGAGAAATCGGTAATAAAAAAAATTCCCATATGTTGCACACTTAAAAAACCACACTGTATAGATGAATCCAGGAGCTGCATTTTATGTTGAAGAAAATGATAATGTTGTGAAAATTTGTAGATCTTCATCTAACTTAATTTTGTTCAAGGTCAAACAGATTATTGATTAGGCAGAGACTGGATCGACTGTTTAAATTTGGGAGAAATTAGTTTGCAGCAATTATGTAACTCATTTGAAATAAATAAGAAAAAAGCATCTTTTTCTACATACAGGGTGTCTCAAAACTCAGTATCAAGATTTTAGGGGCGTATTTGCCAGGTCAAAATAAGCCTTTTTTTTCCTATAAGCATGTGTCCGCAAACGCTTCGTCACCGATCTACAGAGTGTTAAATTTTCAAAAAATTTTTATTTTTTCCTTCATAGCTCTTTTAGTTTTTGAGATATTAAGATAAAATTTAAAACATAGATTACGCTTTAGGGCTTACATCATCTAGTATACCGAGTGATTGTAAGAATCTACAGGGAGATATTTTTTCAGGGGTCATGCTCCCTTTTCTCCGCATAAACTTTTTTATAGTGCGCTGCTGGCGGATTCTGAAATATGCAGTACATTCTTTGTTTTGTTTATAAACTTTTTTATCTCTTATAATTTTTATGCATCTAAGATCGTTATCGAGAAAAAAATTTAAACAAATTTTTGTAATTAGCTACATTTAATTAACATTTATAACAACAGAGGGGAATAAATACCACAATGAAAACAATAGACGCTATACTTATTTGTTATAAGATTATTTAAACATTACCTCAAAAATAAGAAACTTAATCAACTTTGACTTTTTATAAAAGATGCTGGAAATGCCCTCCTCTTTCTGCGATACAACCCTCTACTCTTCTTCTCATAGACTGCCGTACGCGTTCTAATATTCCGGGATTGTTTCTTACCGTTTGAAAGGCATCCATAATTCGTCCAGTTAGAACTTCGATGGAAGGCACTGGTCCTGCATCATAAACTAGATTCTTTACATGCCCCCATAAAAAGAAGTCCAGCGAGTTGCAATCTGGGGACCGTGGGGGTCAAGCAATTGGACCTGCTCTGCCAATCCACCGATTGGGAAACACTGTGTCTAAATAATCGCGGACGGTGACTCGAAAATGAGGGGGGGCCCCATCGTGCATAAACCACATTTGTTGACGAACGTGTAAAGGCACATCCTCCATTAATGCAGGCAATTCATTCTGTAGGAAGTTTAAATATGTGTCACCATTTAAAATTCGCGGTAAAATAAAAGGACCAATTAAAGTATCTCCTACTATTCCTGCCCATATGTTTACGCTAAACTGTTCCTGGTGTCGAGATTCTCTGATCATGTGTGGATTTTCTAGTGCCCAAATATGAACATTATGGTAATTCACTACTCCGTCGCGTGTAAATTGAGCCTCGTCGGTAAAAAGGATACGAGATAAAAATTCAGGATCCACAGTACACTTGCGCAGTATCCATCTGGAGAACTGCAAGCGCTGTGGAAAGTCTCGAGGAAGCAAACCTTGGACGCGCTGAATATGATATGGGATATCATGTTTTCGTGTAAAACCCTCCAGACAGTTGAACGGGAAACATCCAAATGCCGTGCTATTTGTCGAGTACTCATACCAGGGTTTTCGTCGATAACATTTAAAATCTCTTCATCAACTGCTGGGTTGCGTGCTTGTCTTGGTCTACCAGTATCGTGCATTGGAGTCTGAAATCTGCCGTATTCCCGAAGGTGTTGATGGGAATTTATAAAAGTTCTGTAGTTGGGAAGCCGGCGATTAGGAAATCTTAGCGCGTACAACCCCTGAGCATTAAGCCCGTTACCATTAGCCAGACCATAAACGAAATGGATGTCAGCCAGATGTTCAAATGAATATGGTCCATTTTCCATTTTAATGTTAAACAAATCAAAAAATATACGATAAGTTATAAACCAACTTTTAAATAATGTCAAATGCATAAACCAACTTTTAAATAATGTCAAATGCTTCAAAATAAGCGTAAACGTCAAAATGAAAATAGCAGTCAAAGCCCACCTGTTTTTTTTTTATTGTTTCATTGAAAAATTTCAATTAAATATGGCGAATTACAAAAATTTGTTTAAATTTTTTTCTCGATAACGATCTTAGATGCATAAAAATTATAAGAGATAAAAAAGTTTATAAACAAAACAAAGAATGTACTGCATATTTCAGAATCCGCCAGCAGCGCACTATAAAAAAGTTTATGCGGAGAAAAGGGAGCATGACCCCTGAAAAAATATCTCCCTGTAGATTCTTACAATCACTCGGTATACTAGATGATGTAAGCCCTAAAGCGTAATCTATGTTTTAAATTTTATCTTAATATCTCAAAAACTAAAAGAGCTATGAAGGAAAAAATAAATTTTTTTTGAAAATTTAACACTCTGTAGATCGGTGACGAAGCGTTTGCGGACACATGCTTATAGGAAAAAAAAGGCTTATTTTGACCTGGCAAATACGCCCCTAAAATCTTGATACTGAGTTTTGAGACACCCTGTATATACCTTACAATCTTACAGAGAAGTTGGATAAAATTGTAAATTCTTATCAAGATATTAACAAATTAAATTTAATACGGAAAGTAGTTCCACATCAATACACATAAATAACTTTTTCGTTTTAACTGGCTAGCTTTTGGAGTAGCTACCGCCATAAAAAGTCATGAACCAAATGCCAAGCGGATTAGGTGGAGTTGCTTCGTACCTGGACGATATTATTTGCACAGAAATTACAGATAAAGAAACGTAATCTCAAGAATGTTTTCAACAAGATTAGAGTCTCATAGATAAAATCCAAAAAGGAACTTGCCCCTAGCTTTAAGGAAGCCTTAAACATTGAAGAACCTAAAAGATGCATTGGTGATATGAAAAAAATTGAAGTAAGGGTGTGTTATTATATTTCCATTAAGCATTTCAAATTCAAAATATTGATTCATTGGCTGAACAAAAAGTACACAATACTCGTCTGCATACCACCATCTCTCGCTTAAGGCGAGGCGATCATTTGCGGTGGCGACATATTATGACGAAGTTGCCTCTTTGCCTGGCTTTATCAACAAAAATTCAGTAGTCAGTAATATTTGTAGAGCACAGGGAATGAAGGGGAATCAATTTTTGGGCAAAATGATTAGGAAGTGTTGTAGGTAAATACCTATATAATTAGGGTATGTGTCTAAACCGGCAAGAATCGAGCATCGTCATAGTTAAATCTGTGTTAAAGATACCCCGTACCGTAAAGAAATGAACTAGGTCCGCATATAAAGCGAAGAAAGTGGGAAGATTACAGTTTTCGAGTAACGACAGGAACTTATTTATCTAAGCCTTTTAATGCCGTTGAGGTTAACCAAGCTTTTTTTCAGAATTTTTATAGTCAAACCTTCATACAAATTAAGGACAATTAGAGAAGTTAGAATTTCCCAGGAACATCATCGCCTAATTGATCATAGAGACAAATTTAATCATTCATTACCTCAGTGATTTGTGGTCTCATTATAGCTACAGATACAACCACAACCATACTTCTAGATTGACGTACAGTTTTTCTTTTTCCCTAAACTCTATGTTGATAAGAAAATATCAATATGGTGATATTAGATATTGCAATATTTATGCCCAGTTTCAGTTCATCTGCATCTTTTATGACCGCTGTCAATTTGACAAATAAATGTGTTAGTATTAAAAGAGCAAATTGTAGTTTAATTATATTTTCCTTTTTATTAACTAGTGTCCCATAAAAAAATTTTCAAGTAAGTAATAAGCTTATATTCTTATCATTATTGAATCGAATATTTTCAGAAAAATATAGCAATTTATTAATGTCCGTAATCTATTTGGAATATGGTTTCAAACTTAAAAATTTTAATTTCTGAAAAACATGAAAAAGTGACCTTGCTCCATTCTCCCCTGTACTCTTCATATGGAACTTTGTTTGGGTTCTACAATTTATGATTCGTCGCATCTCTGTTATTCTATGATAGTGTCGAATATGGATTGGTATCCTTAAGGATGGATTACTCATCTCGTACGTCGCTGTGGTGCTAATACTCTTAATGGGTGTTGAGCTTGATAAGAATAGGTGTAGTGGAAATATAGTGTATCGAACAAGGACAAGGACATTTCTAGTTTCGTAGGAGGAGTCAGTAGATGAATGTTGATAAGAAATAATTGTTTATAATTGGTTGGGATACTGGGTTCGACTTCTAATAGTACATCCAGGGAAATCCCCTCTTTTATGAACGTGCAAAATTATTGCTGACATAGCAAATTGGAACCCCTTCTTCCAGTTGATAAGGGTTGCAAAACTGTATAAAAACCATCCGACCGACATAGTATTGATAGGTCTCACTTTGTGGCCAATCGACGCACAGACGAAGGAATGTATTAAGTAAACAAAAATACCTGAATACCGTTACTCAGTTTATTTTATTGTGCCGTCGAGTGCACAGTGAGTTTTTTATGTTTTACGTGTTGTAATTATTGATACAATGCTTAAAAAAATAGAAAAAGAAAATTGGACATCATAGAGAGCACCGTGGCCCGCTTAGAGATATTTTTAATACTAAGCAGTTCCTCTGGTAAGTTTTAGTAAATCATTTCACCGTACGCTTGTACCTGGAAAATGGAAAACGAAAACTTAATCTTAATATGCATTTTAAAAATAGTCAAAAAAACTTACCATTTAAAACAATTATCGAAATCATTATAATTATCACTAATTTAGGATACACTATCAATATTTTTTACATAAAAGACCACAACTTAAAATATTAATATCCGTGTCCATGCAGTTTTCCAAAAAAAAAACTATACTGGATTTACCGAATTTATTTAATTTAAAATGAATAACAGTTTTCCCTAAAGAGAAAAACGTATTTTTGAAATTCAATTTATATCATGTGTGTGTAGCAAAATCCCGAAACAATAACAATACCATTTGAATTAATGGATATTCCCAATAATTATTTGAAATGACTGGTGCTTTAATGTTATTACATTACAACAGGAAATTGTCAAAAGCTGCATGGTTATTACAATATTTTATTACATGCAAACCACCAGTTCCAGGTTACGTTCTTAGGAAACATAAATAATGAACAAAGTGTCATGGCAGAAAAAAATTTTACTTTTAAACTTACATCGGGTTGTGGCAAAGAAAATTTAGAACTGATGCACAATTTTCTTCTGGGTACATTTCCTTTGGGTAAGGGGAAAGCAATGAGACCAAAGATATAGGCAAAAAACTGAGAAAAAAAGCAAAGCAAAAATGTTAACCTTTAACCCCCATAACTTTTGTTGCAAAAAAGATGAAAACAAGTTTTTGTCTCAGTCCTATTCCTTATTCAATTCGCTTCTTTTGGTAATTGAACATTTTTTGTAAATAATGTAAGAAAACCAGCAAAATAAATACTATTATACAGGGTGTCCGAAAATTTCGTACGCATACTACAAGGGAATGTTCTACCTACATATTAGGGTGTTATTTAAGTATGTGGCCAAACTCCAAGGAGTGCATCTTTAAGTGATTTTAAGAAAAAAAGTTATTATAAACATCGGTCCGAATATGCATAATTTGTACGATATAGGGTGCCAAACTTAAAAAAAAATCAGATGTTCGTAAATGTCTTAATACTCTTTAATTCGATTTCCTTGAAATTTGGCAATTCTGTTTGTAATAACAAGAGGATAAATTGGCCTTAATTATAATAAAATTATTAAGTCCAGTGGCGTCCCGGAAGACTGTCCAACTAATATTTTTGACAAAAAAATACTTTTTTTTTAATTATGTATTTTTTTTGAATTAAGCTACAAATACAACTATTTTATCTTCTGAGTTTTTTTCATATCTTGCTTAATTTTCGAGAAAAAAAAAATAAAAACCATTTTACTGCATGTCCCCTGGACAATAAGAGTAACAAATTTAAACTACTTACCAAACTATTAAGCAATTAAAATTACACCAAAGTCCTCTTTTGAAATTTTTCGCATAAATTTTAAAATATTAAAATTCAAAACAGGACTTTCGTGTAATTTTAATTGCTTAATAGTTTGGTACTTAGTTTAAATTATTTACTCTTATTGTCCCGGGGACATGCAAAAAAGTGGTTTTTATTTTTTTTCTCAAAAACAAAGCAAGATATGAAAAAAACTCAAAAAATAAAATAGTTGTATTTGTAGTTGCTTAATTCTAGAAAAATACATAATTTTAAAAAAGTCAGTGGCGCGCCGTTTTTTTGTCAAAAATATTAGTTGGATTGTCTTCCGGGGCGCCACTGGACTTAATAATTTTAATCTAATAGAGGCTAAATTATGATCTTGTTATTACAAACAGAATTGCCAAATTTCAACAAAATCGAACAAAAGAATATGGAGATATTTACGAACATTCGATTTTTTTTTAAAGTTTGACACCCTGTATGGTAAAAAGTATGCATTTTCGGGCCCATGTTTATATGAACTTTTCTTCTTAAAATCACTTAAAGAAGCACCCCTTAGAGTTTGGCCACATACTTAAATAATACCCTGTAATGACATGAATGTAGGTCCTTAAATGTCTTATAGGAGAGCTATGGCCGTCCAAAGGCTTCCAAGACTAGTTTCTATGTTATTTCTTTGCAACAGCTTGAGGATAGGTCCATCTTACGGTGTCTTACCACACGAACTTATATTAATATAGTAGATATAGTTCAATTTATCTGTAATTAAAAGTCACTTGTACAATTTTATTGTATTTTCTTTTTAATAAATAATTTGTGAATTTGAATTTATTAAATGCTAATCTTTAATATTGAGAGTAAGAGTCAAATTTAGTCAGGGGCGGGCGTTCCTAGGGGGAGGGGGTAGGGTAAAGGATACAGTAATTGGCCACTTAAGGATTTTACTTTTCTTCTTTTAGGATAGTTCAAATAGATATTTATATAATTACGAACTGTATTTTTTTTCTAAAAGAAGACACTTGATATTTTTTATCCTATATCTTTATTAAAAGTTAGAAAGTACAAAACATATGTTTAAAAAAGAAATAAAAAAACTCCCAAAAATCAACAGTTATTGGCCAGTAAATCTAATTATTGGCCTATTTATTTATATAGTTATTGGCCAGTCAAACCAGTTATTGGCCTATACATTTACATAGTTATTGGCCAGTTTTAAAAAATACAAAAATTATAAAACTTTATTTGTTTTAACTTTCGGCATTGTGTTTAAAAAAAAAGAGCTCAATAACACTTAAAAACACGACACTTTAAAAAAATCCCTAAGGCTGTTTGGCTTTATCTCCTTTTTTTTTCCTTTGCATAGTAATTGGCCACCCCTATATATAGTTATTGGCCCCCGGCCAACAACTGTTCACTAAGCAAATACAACTAAAATAACGTGTAGAATGTAAAAATATGCATCAAAACAGTTCAAATTCATTAAAAAAAACAACTCTAAAAAAATTATAACATTATATAGTTATTGGCCGGCCGGCCAATAACTATATTTTGTTTAAAAAATGTGTCATAGTTGTTGGCCACGTGAAAATACCGCCAAAATATTTATGCCGAGTAGCCCAACCTGTATAAATAGGTTAAAAGAACCTTTTAGCATGCTATAAAACCAAAAATTATGGGATATAACAAAATACTATCAAATAATTCATCACTCTAGGTACATCAATTCTTAATGAATCCTTAATATTTTGACTAAAATTTTATCAAATTCGTAGAGCACACACAAACAACCGACTGACGTTTCAATGTCGATAAATGATAAACAAACGCATGAGGCTCTCCTTAGAAAGATATTGCCAGATAGTGTTATAATTGTCGGATTTATGGATATTTGTACCGGACTCTTAGTAATTAGCTTTAAAACCAAGGTGGCCAATAACTGGTGCCTGGCCAACAACTGTACCCTTTACCCTATTAGTTACTCCTAAGTTCTTACGACACATTTTTTTAATTTTACCCAAAAATTATAATTATTAGTCTTTTGATCTCTACCCCTCTTACTTTTCTATTATATAAAATTGTAGAGTAACTGACTGAATGAATGACTGATTCATTAACGCCCAACCTTAACCCCTAATCTTAGAAGGTATTATGCTTAGGTACGCTTTTAAAATATGCAAGTAAAGTGTATACGATCTTAGTTAAGACTATGGAGGGCTTTAGGTTAGGAGTCCGATCGCAATACATTGGTTTCGGGCAAAGTTTTAGATCGGTAAAGCAGCTTTAAAAATGGCCGTCAGGGACGCATGTGTTCCTTTAAATCTGTAAAATGCATGGGTTCTTATGGGATAATCAACTGTTTTATTGAATTTAGTTAACTAAAACCCTCTACAGGCTGAGATATGTATATATTATATCTAATAAAGCTTATTTTATTAATTATTGGATAAAAATACCGCTGACGTCTATCAAAACCTGTAAAAAGTCAAACACTTGACGATCACTGCGCCGCGACCGGGAAACAGCGAACTAATTACTAAACAGGGACGTCAATTTAAAGAACAGCCATTTTCGATCGGAGTCCTTCCAAAAGCCCTCCATAGTTAAGACAGACAAAAAAACTAAAACAAAATGATGACAGACTTGTCAAGTCCACGTGGACTATCTTCGAACATCTGTATAGGGAGCGATCAGTACAAATTTTGTTATATTTGTATTGTAGTTTGTGATGCAGTAAATTGGGGCCATCATCTAATACAAGTGATGTCAAAAATAAACTAGTCATTTCAACATTCAGCAATAGAGGAAGGGGGAGGAAAAAAAACGCCCATCCATCTTGCGGTTTTCAGCCTTACCTTTGTCCCGGCAGGTTACTCGCCTTCTTGCCGATAACTGTTATCTGTTACTTTTTCTCATCACCACTAGATGCCCGTTTGTTGCCCCAAGAACCATGTTTTGAGGTCAGTTCCCATTATCATTGGGAACTTTTTACTTTTGCGTGACTTGGTTAGATGTCACCACTTTAACTTCTTTTATTCTCCGTCTTGATTTGTCATATCGTCGGCGACACAATTAAACCTCGTAACTCCATTTTGTTAATTTTACAAAACGACCGTTAGCAACAAGCAAATAAACCCTCTTAACTCCATGACAAATGTAAAATAAGTATATTAAGTTTGTCGACAGAAATCCTCGTAACTCCATCAATAAAGTAAAACACTAGAATCGAAACATATCAGTTAAAAAAATATTTAAAAATATATAAAATAACTTACCTAAGATACATTAAAATGATTATACTTATAATACCAAATAAAAACAGTAAAAATTCAACTAACAAGCACATGTCGATGTGTCTTTGACGTTTACCTATTAACAAATAATGGCGCCAATGACGGAGATACGAGGTTTTTCGTGTCAATTCAGAATGCATCGGAGTTACGAGGTTTTATTTAGCTGGAATACTTATTTATACTTAATTTTTGTAGTTACAAGACTTTTTTAGATGTGTAGATTTAGAGTTCTACTAACAGATGCCACACAAAAGTCATTTTTGATATTTTTGGAGTTACAAGGTTTTATTGTGTCGCCGACGATATGTCGACTAATCAAGTTTTGATTACTATGTACGGGAAGGAAAAGAGGAGGAATTTCCTTTCAAATACTTATTTTATTAAGTACCGTTTTTTAATTTTTTATCTTTGTCTTCGTCCAAGTATACAAAATGTTCTTGTCCTTTTCATTGTTTAATATATTTTTTTTTACATTCCTTCATGTAAGTGGCACTTATGGTAAGTACGTTAATCTGTTTTGTCCGTCCTTTTCTATTTTTAAATTATTTTAGCCCTTCGGTGCTGTGTATACCCCAATAAACTGAGTAATAGACGTGTTTTGGACTTCCATTGCCTTTGGATTTTTTTCATATCACAACGTTTCAACTGGTAAGTATCTCCAGTTTAGTATTCACCTGAAGACGACTGGAGATACTTACCAGTTGAAACGTTGTGATATGAAAAAAACTAAAGGCAATGGAAGTTCAAAACACGTCTATTACTCAAGATTAGGGTTGCCAGATGGTATCCAAAGGGAGGACATGTCCTCCTTTATCATCATTTGTCCTCCCGTCCTCCCTTACCTAATAAAAGTCATCCTTTTGCTTTTTTCTGCATCGTGCATGGCCAATTGTTTTAATAATAGGAAAAAAGGTATGTTTCAAATTTTTCTTGCTCAAGAAAATAAGATATTATTTTTTTGAGCTTATATGTTTTTTAAAAGTGTTAAAAACATTGAATGTTTCTCAGATCTGCGAGTTTTTTTTTTGTATGAGCGCACATAACACGAAGAGTTTTCTCACTGATTAATACTCAGTGGAGCAAGGAGAGGAACAGATTAAGTGTGCAGTTAGTTAAATCTTTAATTCTTACTCAATATAATTTGAAAAGCATGTCATGTGAAGATTTTTATAATTATTTGTTAAAAAACCAAGAACTTCTTGCGAAAATTGGCAGCTCAGCAAAATATGATTAAAATATGATTTTAAAAAATTAATTATATAATTTTTATATAAGAAATGGTTTTATTTATAAATGTTCTCCCTTTTTACAGAAAATCCTCCTTTTTAGACATATTTGTCCTCCTTAATCAAATTTTCATCTGGCAACCCTACTCAAGATACATCATTGTCTACAACCTTCAAACCCCAGTAAATTGGTGGAGATGAATGTGAGTTTTTCCCCATAACTCAACAGCTCCACTCTGAGATAATGGACTACTTTCGTAAAAATAATTATATTAGGTTAGGATTTGCTGTTCGATACCCTACTATGAAAACCTCGTAAGTGCAATTTTTTGCAAAATTGAACTTTATGCGTCATTACATTAAAGGTGTCATATTTTATGTAATGTGAGAACCTCGTATGGTCATCATGAATAATACGCCACCTATTGGCGAATTTGAATACCTCGTAAGTTACCCGTTTGATATTTCTAACTGAAAACCTCGTAAGTTTGATATTTCTAACTGAAAACCTCGTAAGTTTTAGATTTTGGTTAGATAAATAAGAGTAGGTAAGTACTTTTGTTATTTTTATGTGTAATCTAAGGATTGTTACATAATGTTCTACTAATAAAATTTAAGCTCCGTTACATTGTAAAACGTTAGTCATTCATAGTTTATTACTAAAAACTTAAGAGGTTTTCACATACCACTATTTACAACTAACACAAAACAGTTTTTCTTTGCTACTGCAAAATATAGGAAAATGCACTTACGAGGTTTTCAAAGTGAGGTATCGATTTGTTGTTATAATGTAATTTATTGTTTTATTATATAAACCTATTTACCAAATTAAATTTAACCCTCTTTTATAAATGACGTAAAAATATATTAAAAAAAACACAACTTCCCAATTGCTGGTATTCATGTCAAAAACTATACTGTCAATGAATGGTAAAATTTTGACAAATAATTAGAAAACTATGAAAGATAACTAACATATGGGGCATTTCTGAAGAGCTATTTTAATCCTCTTTAAAATGACATAAAAATAAATAGGTCATTCCATAAAAAAATTATTTTATTACCACTTTCTAATACATCTTGTATAATATTTTTGAATAAAGAAAATAAAAACATTTAAATGTTGATTTCTCTGTTGTTCAATTGGCAAACTCAAGGGCAACTCTAAGTAGAATAGGTTTTGAGATAAACGGCACAACATTTGGTTTAACTGCAATATATAAGCCACCACCCATTCCAAAAACTGATTTTATAAACGACATTTATACATACCTAGAAACAATAACTTTTTCTAATATTGAAATGTTTGTTGGAGAGATCAATATAAATATATTGGAAAAAAACGATAATAATGTTGCAAATTATCTTGCTATGATGAGCTCTCTGGGTTTTCAGCCATATATCAACTCGATAACAAGATTTCTTTCAAAAACTTGTCTGGACCATTTGTTTGTTAATCAAAAATTAAAATCTAATTATTTATGTTTTGACTCCTATGTATTGGAGGAAGATATAACGGATCACAGCCAAATTATGTTTTTCGTCAGCCATAGAGAAAAGCATAAAGAAAATTTAATAAAACCTCAAAGTAACACTAAATCTAAATTAAATATTCCCAAGTTTAAACTACTTTTACAACATTTTGATTGGTCAATTGTAATGAATAAAAAAAACCCTGAAACAGCAACAACAGTTTTCTTGGAGACTTATCAACAATTATTGTCAAGCGCCACACAAACATACACTATTAAACACAAAAAACACAAAAAAATAAAAGATTGGATTAGTAACGGCATTATTACGTCAATTAAAATTAGAGATAAAATGAAGAAAAAACTATCAAAAAATTTTAACCCCCAGTTGGAAAGGGAATATAGAGAATACAGAAATAGCTTAAACAAACTTATACATAAACAAAAAAATCAATATTATATGGATCAAATTGAAAATAATAAGGGCGACATGAAAAAAATTTACAAAATAATTAAAGATGCTACTTATGAAAACAATAAAAACAACAATACTTTTTTAAATATAAAAAATAAGGATGGTCAGAATTTCAGTGATTCACTTGAGGCATCGAATTTTTGTAATAACTATTACATAAATATTGGGATAGAAATGGAAAAAGAAATTCCAACGCCACAATTTGAACAACAAGTAGACCCGCCAGTAAGAAATTCTATTTACTTTAACCCTATAACAAAAAATGAGTTAATCAATCATATTTCAACTTTGAAAAATAATAGTTCACCGGGTTATGATGGTATACAGGCCGATATTATAAAGCAGACACATTTACAAATTATTAACCCGTTATTACATATTTTAAATTTAATCTTAGAAATGGGGAAAATACCCCCTGAATTTAAAACTTCAATAGTAACACCTATTCACAAAACAGGTACCAAGACCTCCATAAATAATTACCGACCTGTCAGCCTTATTAGTAATTTTGCGAAAATTTGTGAAAAATGTATAAAAACTAGACTAATTAACTTTTTTAAAATCAATAATGTGTTATCTACAAACCAATTTGGATTTCTTGAGGGGTGCAGTACCGAGGACGCAATGCACAGATTAATAACTGAAGTTGTCAACAATTTAAATTCAAATAAAAAATGTTTGGCTGTATTTTTAGACCTTGCCAAGGCTTTTGATACTGTGCCTCATAATGAATTTATTAATGTACTTGAAAGATGTGGAATAAGAGGGATAGCTTTACGGTTGTTTACAAGTTACTTGTCAGAAAGACCTCAAATGGCCAAGTTAAATAATATCTTGAGTAAAAAACAAAAAATTAAGATTGGCATTCCACAAGGAACGGTCTTGGGACCAGTGCTTTTTATAACCTATATCAACTCATTGTTAAAATTACATGTCGAAGGCTTAACCGTGTCTTATGCAGATGATACGGCCCTTGTTATCTCTGGAGATACCTGGGACAATGTAAAAAATAAAACCGTAAATGGTTTAGCAAAAATAAAGAACTGGCTTCAAACCTATAAACTAACATTAAACCTATCAAAAACAAACTACATAGCTTTTTCACTTACTAATGCAGACAGACCACAATATCATTCCATTGTCGTAGATAATCATTGTATTAAAGAAACTTCATCTATAAAATACCTTGGAATTGTGATTGATAAATTTCTTAAATGGCAACCACATATTGATTATGTTTCCAACAGAATTCGCAAACTCATTCATAAGTTTTACTTATTAAGACAATTTTTAAATAGGAAGACACTATTAATAATTTATAGATCATTTGTGGAATCAATTATAAGATATGGAATATTGGTGTGGGGTGGACTATATAATAACAGCCTGTACAAATTAAATATAATACAAAAATATATACTCAAAATTATTTACAAAAAAAATAGACTGTACCCAACACATTTGCTTTTTGATAACGACATTTTTAACATTCGATCAATTTATATTCTTACAATTTGCTCTTATGTACACACTAGACCTAACTTAAAACTTTTTGTTGATCATACTTATGAAACAAGAACCAAGAACAACAGACAAATCAAACTACCAATAAGTAAAAATAATCTTAATCTAAGATACATTAATTATTTTGGTCCCAAACTATATAATTTACTGCCCGGTGAAGTAAGAAATTGCTCTAAAATAAGTTTTAAGCGTTTAATTAAAAATGTAATCTTTGAGAATCTTCATCAGTTTGAAAGGTTTTTCAGATAATTGTTTTATATATTTCATGTATTGTTTGTTAACTATTTAGTTTTTTAGTTTGAAATATATTTGCATTACATACCTATATAACTGTACCTACATATATATGTTAATTATTATTAAAAAAAAAAAATACTATGCACAATTGCACATACAGATGTTTTACATCTAGGTGCTTTTTGAAAAAAAATTGTATGATATATGTGTGAAAATAATTTAGCTGATTTGTTTTTATATTGTGGTGTATACAAATGCAATTTAATAAAGGATATTTATTATTATTAAAAGATTCTTTTGTGCTTATGTGTATTAAATTTGTACCTTTAATATTAAAAAAGTTAAGGGGCGGTCAAAATATAGCCAATGACCCTGTACACAACAAAACACGTATATTTTTTAAAGCTCATTTCTTAAAGGGTAAAAAAAGGGCATAAACGTTTTTATTAAAAAACTATTGTTTTTGTCGATTTTTATTCAAACTAAAGCATAAATACTATACTCGTACAGTATAAATAACAAAACACATATTTCTTATTTTTTTTAACGTCTGCCTCTAACGGGATGAACAGGGGTTTTCTTGACGTACCTATTTCAATATTTTAATAAATTCTACAGCTAAGCTGTTTATGAACGCAAAGTTCATGAAAAGGATCTGTGAGCGTTATTAACGATCTGTAATAAAATAATATATATTTTTTAATAATGAAGATGAATCTATATTTTTGGTATTAGTTTTATGAATAAAGCTAAGGGACAAATGACATTTTTATAAAGAGAAAGAAATAATGTAAGAAAGCACAAAAGAAATTTATTTTTAAAGATAATATGGGTGGGTCTTAAAGGCTCTATTGGGTAGTATGTAGTATACCCGCTACTTTGTTTCGATAAGTCAATTTACAAAAAAATTGTATTGCGAGATTGAACTTGCGGATATCCGCTAATACATAATAAAGTAAAAGGACTTATAGTTTTGGAGAAATGACGATTTATATAAATTATACATAAAACTATTATGGAAATGTAAATAGCTTATAATAGCTATAAGTAATAAAGATTGCAAGACATTTAAGGACCTACCCCATGCGGGGTTGCTAGTCCTCCATCGGGCGCCTCCCTAGGTGGCGGATAGGGGAATGCCTCCCAGATATGGGTGGTACCGAGGAAATGAAATACTCGGGGTGGACCAAAACTAGCACTGAGCAGTGGCAGCTGGCTGTCTCAAAACTGACCACTGGCATACGTTTTAGAAACATTATTGGCTGTGTTTCGGACATCAAACGGCGTAGTGGCATCCACTGAAGCGGCGTTTGTACAGCGGTGTAGAAGGCAACAGAAAACCACTACACTAACTCTTCCCAGGAAAATCTTCATGGCTGGAAAAACCACAAAAATGGCCCTTAGTCCCGGGCAGACCTTCAATGGTCATAGGGTGCGAAGAATCTCCCGGCCAGCACTGAAAATTTGCACCTGGAATATCAGGAGTATGTTTGAAGCAGGAAAAATACATAACACAATAAAGGAAATAAACAGATTGTGTATCGACGTGATGGGTATCAGCGAAATGAGATGGCAAGGAAATGGAGAATGCCAGGTGGGCGATCATATAGTGTATTATGCTGGAAACGATGAGAGACACCACCTACAGGGGGGGGGGGGGTTGGTTTTATCATAAACAAGGAGTTGAAATCTTCCATTATTAGCTGTCTGCCATACTCTGGCAGGGTTATTTTGCTAAAGCTCAGAGGAGAACCTTTTAACATAAATCTTATTCAAATATATGCCCCCACAGCCGACAAAAGTGAAGAAGTAGTGGAAGATTTCTATGCTCAAATAAAAGAAGTACTTAAAAACGTTAAAGCAAGAGAGGTGAACGTAATAATGGGGGATTTCAATGCTAAAGTCGGACACGGAATGGAGGATGATATAGTGTGTGACTTTGGTCTGGGACAGAGAAATGAAAGAGGAGATAGACTGGTACAGTTCTGCAGAGAAGAAAGCATGGTAATAACAAATACATTGTTCAAACTGCCACCAAGGCGCTTGTACACTTGGAAAGCACCAGCGGACAAGCCAGATAATATCATAAGAAATCAAATAGATTTCCTCCTAATCAACCAGAGGTTTCGAAACAGCATAATCCTTGTCAAATCTTACCCAGGGGCAGATGTTCCATCTGATCACAATCCCATAATTTGCGTACTGAGAGCTAAACCACGAAAGACTCAGATTACCCAAATCACACAGAATAAGAAAAAATATGATATCGGCAAGCTTCAGGACAAGGAAATACAACATGCAATGGAAAAGAGGATAAGTGCAGAACTACAAAATACAACACTAGAAGATGCTCAGATAGAGGACACGTGGACAACTTTCAAGGAATCGGTGCCCAAGCTTGTGAACAATTTCTGACTTCCGCTAAAAATCAACAAAAGAAGAAACAGTGGATGACTGACGAAATCTTACAGATGATGGAAGATAGACGGAAAGTAAAAACTGCCAACCCCATAGTTTATCGACAAATTCATAGGGCCATTAAACAAAAAATCGGAGAAGCTAAAGAAAGATGGATGAGCGAGAAATGTGAAAAGATTGAAGAACTTGATCGCAGGCATGACTCGTTTAATATGTACAAAAAGATAAAAGAAATCACAGGCAGACACAAAAGAAGAACAACAGAAATCATTATAGATGAACAGGGCAAGCTTGTCTACGAGGTGAACGAAAAACTGAAAACATGGCAGAAATACATACTTGAACTCTTCCAAGATTATCAACGTCCAGAGAATCCCGATTAAACTAAGCATATGGAAGGACCAGTTATATCAGTTGACGAAGTTAAACATGCCATCGAAATCGCTAAAACCAGAAAATCTCCTGGTCCCGACCATATACCAGCGGAAGTGCTTAAGATTATGGATCAGCATTGTATTACCACCTTGATCCCAGCTGACTGGCTTGTTTCGTCATTTATCACCATACCGAAAAAAACCAGCCCTAAATCTTGTGGTGACTACCGCATCATCAGTCTTATGTCACGCGTGTTAAAAATCTTTCTCAAGGTAATTCATGCCCGCCTATATAACAAATGCGAAGAACATATGGGCATTATTTGCCACACAAGTTCTTATACAGCGCTGTAGGGATATGAACTGCGACGTTCACGTATGCTTTATAGACTATGCTAAAGCTTTCGATCGATGTCAGCATGAAACAATGGTAAAAGTTCTACATGAAACGGGCTTAGATGGAAAGGACATAAGGATCATTGCCAATCTGTATTGGAATTAGAAAGCAACCATCAATCTTGAAAACAGTGAGTCGGAAGCCTTGGAAATCAAACGTGGAATCCGACAGGGCTGCATTTTATCACCCTTGATGTTCAACCTCTACTCCGAGAAAATATTTAGGAAAGCACTAGAAAACACTACAGACGGCGTTAAGGTGAATGGTAAGTTAATTAATAACATCAGATATGCCGATGACACGGTTTTGTTGGCTGATAGCTTGGAAGGGCTACAAGAACTTACCAACAGAGTTACACAAACAAGTGAACAATAGGGGTTGGAACTGAATATTAAGAAGACTAAACACATGGTTATAAGTAAGTCCCCTAATCAACGAGGTGTGATGTATTGTAAAAACGAAGCTATCGAGAGAGTGGGCAGTTTCACTTACCTTGGTTGTAACATTAATGAATCGTGGGACCACTCCAAAGAAATAAAGTGTAGAATAGAAAAGGCCAGAACAATGTTCACACAAATGAAGCACTTTCTCTGCTGTCGAGATCTCAGCATGACGCTCAAGAAGAGAATGATAAAATGCTATGTTTTCTCAGTCTTGTTGTATGGTGTCGAGGCTTGGAAGTTGTCCGAAGCAACAGAAAAACGGATTAGGAGTTTTGAACTATGGATTTATCGAAGACTCCTAAGAATTTTCTGGGTTGACCGAGTCACCAACGAAGAGGTCCTCAGAAGAATAAACTGCCAACTTACCCTTATGAATACCATAAAACAACGCAAACTTGAGTATTTGGGCCATGTCATGAGAAACCCCGTCAAATATCGTCTACTACAACTGTTCCTGCAGGGTAAAGTGGAAGGAAGAAGGGGGCCAGGTAGAAGGAGAATCTCCTGGCTCGCTAACTTAATGAAGTGGTTTGGCGTGACTTCCATTGAACTGTTTCGCGCCGCAGCCAACAAAGCGCGAATTGCCATGATGATAGCCAACATCCGGAACGGATAAGGCCGACGAAGAAGAAGAAGATTTATATGAACTTTTTTTTCATGTTTCATAAGTGAGTATGTCTCCCCTGAAATATACGTACCTACTGAGTTTGCGGACACCTAGCAGGTATTTAAAATGTGGCCATATTTCCAGTTTAATAATCAAAATTAAATAGGTAATTAAATTTAATTCATACGATTAAAAGTGAAGAAAGGTTATAAAAAGAAAGGCACTGAGGCTAAATACTTCATAAATAAAAATCAAATAGTAAAGAAACATCGCCCTTTTGGCGAGGAGCTTAAAAAGTGATGTAATAGTAGCTAAGTAGCTTGACAATGATTGCCCAAATTTAGCTACCTCCGCATCTAAACTGGTTTTAAACCTAATTCAGATACTAAATTTGCCCAAATGTATAGCTGAATAAAATTTAAAATAAAATTCTAATATATTAATAAATTATTATATTAGTACTCATTTTTGTGTTTAATTTTAATTAATTTAATAAATTTAAATTCAATAAAAAAAAACTATTTTTTTCTACTTTAAAAAAAATTATTTTGGTCAAATTTAAAAATTTTAAATATAAATTTCTTTTAAAAATAAATTAAATGCCAATGATAAAAATAAATAAATTTTTTAGATAATTAACTAGTTTCAGGAGTAAAAGCAGATTTTTTTATTTATCCTAATACAATAAATCACAAAATCATATTTTTAAAGGTAACAATATTTTTACTACCGCAAAAACTGCATTATGTAGCTTGCTGAAATGAGATACTTAAGTCAAAATGTCGCCAGCTATATATTTCAATTTTATAGGATATCGATCATAAAAACTTAACTCATGTACCCTGTATATTTTTATACCTACGTACAAAGTAAGCCCGTGACGATAAATCATTTACGCCCGTCCATTATGTCATTATTATTATGGACTAGACCTGCCTTGAAACCTGATAAGGGTGTGTTTTAGTGGTAAATCAAAGATTAATTTGTTTGCTTCTAATGGAACATAATATATCGACAAGTTTGAACAACATTGGTAAATTTAACATGAAGTAGAGAAAAATAGATGTAAAAATGATTGCCTAATGAGGCATGAAATTCAGATCAATATTAAACGCAAGCGGAGAAGTCTGTATTTACTGGGTATATAAAAATTCTTTTGTATAATAAAATAAGTACCGTCAAATGGGGTGAAATTGTTAGCTTTTTTTGATTAATATGTAAATTACAAGAAAAGTACACCTAGTTTTGCGCCAAAAAAAATATAATGTATTTGCACTATGTCGAATGAAGACCTCCAGGCTTAAAACAAACTTTAAAAATTGTTTTTTTTTGCTAGAAAATAAATAATAACCTCATTATCAAAGTTATGCTCAAATTGGGGTGACTTTGATAGGCACTGTTTTTTGCATTACAACGAATGCTTTAGATCTAAGAGTTATCAATGTAACACTTTTTCCCTCACTCTTAATATATTTTTTTTTATCAATTTTATGTGCGCTTGGGGTGACTTTGAAAATCCATAAGTTTACAGAGATTATCAAAGTCACCCCTTATCACTCAGCATAAGAATTAAATTTTAATAAACTATCCTCGCAAAAGTGAAAATTAGACTTTAGATATGATGTCAAAAGAAAACTTTATTTCATATATAAATTAAAGAACTTAAATTAACACATTTTAACACAAATTTAACGTTCAAAAAGTCAACAGATTTATATATAAATTACTATCAATCTCACCCCGAAAGTATTATCAAAGTGACCCCGCATTATATATCAACTAATAGTATTCAACCAAGCATATTTGGCGCAGAATTTTACATGAAATGAGGTTAAGTAGAAACCACCTCATCGTAAATAACCGATTTTTTAATAAAATTGCTAAAAACTGATGAAATAACTTATAATTTTAGACAGTGTCAATTTAACGCTAATTTGCAGTATTATTATAAAATGTTTACAAAAATATTATAACAAACACTTTCCGGCATGCTAACAGGACACAACAATGGCGAAACTTCATTCTTTCGACTGATCATGGCGCGGATGTCCGCGAATTATAATTGCGGGATATTTAAATTTATTTAACAAAATATTTCCTGTTATCAAAGTCTCCCCATAAAATCAATTTCACCCCATTTGACGGTATCGTACGATAAAAAAGAAAGTTTTCAAAGTATGACGTGAAATCAATCTTGCATGACTTAACATTATCCTTGTAACCCAGGTAAAAAGTTATGGTGAATTTAAAAAAAAAATGTTAAATTCTGAAGTTTTTATTGTTAAGAACATATAACGGTAATTACGGCAGTACAAAAAGCTTTTTGTACATTGAGAAAAACGATCTAATACAACAGGTTTGCTAAGACATAGTTTGTATTGATAGCTTATTTTTTATTAACCCATATTAAATAAATTGCCAGTGTATCAAACCCGCTTTAGTACTATATCAATTCCAGATTTCCTAGAACAGTGTTTTTATTGGTAGTAATCAGTTCTATTAGCAGCACATGCAGTCTTGTTGAATAACGAACTACTTTAAATACAGTAATTTTGTTAAGAAATAGTATTGTCTTCTCAATGCAACGCATCTTGTTCCCAGTACAGCGCTTTCTATACAATTAAAAAAGCAGAACAGTGTCCCCCAGAAAGGACTGTATCCGTTAGGACCTTTAATCCACAAGACGTTGGTGGGGGTTCGTAGCGATCGGCAATCGCCGCGCGCCGTATTATTAGTAAGTACTTATTTGTTGCGCAGGTCACATCGTTGTTCGGAGTTTTCTAGCTGTCCTGTTTAAATTTGAATTTTATTGATCGTACCAATACCAATTTCAATTAATTTATTTATACTTTGTATTTAAGGGTTTTTTAACTTTGCATGTCACATAAAGCAATAGAAGATTCTCATTTCGAGTTTCGACAACCCATTATTAGTATTGGATTTTATAATCTATGGACGAATTTTACCATCTCAGTAAATGTTGCATAATAGATAATCATAAAATATGCAATACTATACGACAAGAACAACATCACACTAGGAGCTATTTACTTTTTTGAGAACTACAGTCTGACAGATTTTTAGTTGTAAGTATATCCCTTATTAACCGTAGCAAGCAAATATTATTATGATCAATATGAAGTTTCATTACAATTGCCAGTCGAAACTAATATAATATATACAATCAGATTTAACCCATAATAGAACTTGATAATTATTGCAAGTATTGAGAGCAATAATGTCTATAAATCATTCTATGGTAGTAATAACTCCTATTTCCTATTGGTTAAATTACCGTGATATTATCACTACACAACAAGTCCTTTTCAACTAGGAATCCAACCCAAATTAAATCATAAATGTTTGCTTATAGAAAAAATTTTAAGTATTTTATGGCCGGCAAACGTAATTTTTGTCATTAAAAACTTAAATATGTCAAAAACGTTTAGAATTAAGTAGGGCACATGATATCCGAAATATACCCAGAATCTTGCCTAGATTCCAAAAAATAATAATATATAGGATGTTCCATTTTAAATTAAGCAAGTTGACACCTACTTCCAGGATATCCGGAAGTGTCACCATATTGAAAATATTTGAGACGGGTTGCCCCGATCAACATTAGCATACCGTCAAATTTTTACAATTATATAGTTTTTTATATACAGGGTGTTCCTAAATATCATGTAAATACGAAAAGGGGTAATTTTTTGGCTTATTTAATGACTAAAAATTCATATAAACATAGGTCCGCAAATAAAAAAGTTTATGGGGAGAAAAGGGGGCATGACCCCTGAAAAATATCTCCCTGTAGATTCTTAAAATCATTTGGTATGCCCAATGATGTAAGTCCTACAGCGTAAACTATATTCCAAATTAGAGCTAAATATCTCAAAAACTACAAGAGCTATAAAGAAAAAACTAAAAAAATCTTAAAATTTCCACACCCTGTAGATCGGCAACAAAGCGTTTGTGGACCTATGTTTATATGCATTTTTAGTCATGAAATAAGCCAAAGAATTACCCTTTTTCGTATTTACATAATATTTAGGAACACCCTGTATATATCGAAGCGGTTCCCGGTGGGACACCCTGTATATTATATTGGAATTAGGTTCAAGACGAAAAACCCAAAAATATCCCGATAAATAATTATTATATTTATATAATTTAAAGTATTACAACATGTTAGGATGTGACTGGTATTTCTAACAAGGGGTTACAACACTTGGATATATGACATACGTTGGTAATTTCTGTAACAACTTTCTGGTATACGATAGACATTTTATTACAGTATTTATGACATTAATTTAAGTCATGGCCAGCATATTTTACATATTAACAGTTGTAGATTGGGTGGACATTTTATAAATTATTTACATTAACACTTAAGGGTAAACGAGGTATTACGGAAATAACTTATAAACACTAAAATTCTGATATAAAAACAAATCGAAGAAAAATATTTTTAAATATCGCCTTGCTATAAAACGCAAAAAAATCCTTTTATTTTTTGAAATTTATTACCCGCCGCTACTGTATTTTGTCGGCAAACCCAAACAAACCCAACTTTATAGTTATCCCAAAATTGATCAGTAGTGGTGCATGTGGATTGATTTTTGGGGTCCTTACCAAGCAATATAGAATAATAAAATAATTTTTTAGGACACACACAAGGTCACACATTAAGATTATTCTTTTTCATTATTCATTGTCATAACACCCTGTATATACCGAATGACATGTTAATTGTATCGAAAGAGCTAGTCCTATTAAAATAATCTTTCGAATTGTTCATAAAAGTCTATGCGTATTTTATAAAAGGCCACATCTCGTCACACTTTTTGAAATATTACGTAATAATTTGACAATTTATGCTAAGCATTAAATTAGTGCGTTACACGGCAAAACGCGTTTTATCTTTTTCTACTAGTTTTTAATTTACTTTTAACCTCCTGTTTAATTATCTAACTCAAACACATCTTACCAGAATAGATTATTTACATGTTAAAGCAATCAAAGATTTCGTGGTTCAAAATTTGTCTGGTTAGCTATATGGTCCACTATACTTAACACATCCATCAAAAGATTGCTAAACTTTCTGTTAAGTCACATTGGATTAATGAAATTCATAAAATACATTTTTATAAGTAAATTTGCAAATAAGCTACAAACGTTAATAAGATATTACTATAGGTAAAACAAGTTTTTGTTTTGTTGATAAATAAAATAAATATATCATATTCGGTAACATGTTTTTGTATTTAGTACCAGCTTATTTTAGATCTATGGTGACAAAATCTAGAATGATAGCGGCAACCTCGCTTTCCTTTTTCACGCGTCAGCCATACTTTAGTAGGTAACAAGAGTCTGCAGGGCGAACCAAAATTTCTTATTTTCCTATTTCCATATTTTTTACATTTGGCAACGTTGCTCATATTAACAGGAGGCGATAACTAGAGGAACAAATTTCGTCGAAAAGGTATATTGGCAACCGGTTTGTTCGTTGTTACCCACAGCATTTTTTTTAAATTTTATTTTTATAAAATAATATTAGTGGAAAAAATTTAATTAAAAAAAAATGCTCTGGGTAACAACGAACAAACCAGTTGCCAATATACCTTTTCGACGGAATTAAAAAATATGGAAATAGGAAAATAAGAAATTTTTTTTCGCCCTGCAGACTCTTGTGAGTAGGTATAGGCACAGAAAATATAGCTACGCAACAGAACGCTGATGAGAATAGGAAGACACGCGACAAACGAAAACGGCCGCGAATGGTTACTCGAAAGGTTCGAGGTGGCGCTGCGAGTAACAGTACAAGCATTTATCGTATTTCGCCGATTTCGCGCTGTTCTGAGAAAGAATTTATTTGGTGATGTTGCCGTTCAGATACACTCTTGCAATTCGATTTACACTTACTTGGATTTTCGCAAGTTTATTTATTATTTTATATCTTAATGCGGTTTATTGAATGACAGACCTATCAAAATAAAAATAAAAATGTACTTACATATAATATAACAGAAAGGGTCACATAATATAATAATAATAATAATAATAATAACAATAATAATAATAATAATAATAATAATAATAATAATAATAATAAAGGTCGCAAATTTTTTTTTACATTATGAGATGTCGATGTTTTGGGGTCCCTAGATGACGGAGAATGATAAAATTTTGTATATGCTAATAATTATTAGCGACCCTGTTGAAATATAAAAGTAACGCTGACTAAGAGCTTATTCTGTTTATGGTTTATCTGAATGTCGAACCGATTTGTTTATGTTTCGACGATGGCGGTTCCATTTTCCATTTTCATGGCGTAATTCGAGACGTAATATTTGTCAAGGGTTCTTTCTGTTTGTTTTAAGAAAGAACAGTAAGTTAGAGTTCAATTATTGTCTATCACAATAATTCACAAGCCCGGTCTTTGTAACCATTCGTTTTTGTTCGTAATAAAGTATTTTACATTTTACCTGAGTTTCATAATTATTTCTCTTAGTACCACCACTTAATCTCAACAGACCCTGTATATAGTGTAAAAAGTTATGTTAACCAACATAAAATATTTTGTAGAAGTTCTTTTTTAATTACGAAAAACAGTGGTTTATTTGAAAGATTTTAATGACGAGTTTTCTAATTTATGAATTTAGTTATTTAAAATCACAGCATTTTATTTTGTCCCTGTAAAAATAAATAATTTTTTATATTTTGGCTAGTGTCCGACCGAAACAAGATTTTCAGCCCAAACCGAAACCGAACCTTCAGCCTTGGTCTCAGTTTCGGCTGAAACCGAAACTTTTATACATGTTAAAAATTTTATTGTATACTAAAATCTAATTTATTTTATATAGGACGAGATCGATCTTGGGAACGGATTGAACTCTTCCCACCTAAAAGAAAAGGTCAACAGCGAAAAAACATTATTTATATAGACAACACTGCCTACGAACTCACCCAAATTTAGGCGAACGGTTCGCGACAATTTACGAACACTGAATTTCGGCGCGGCCGACGGTTCGGCCGATTTGTGGCCGAAACCGAAACTGTCACCGAAACTAGATTTTTTGGCCGAAACTAGCCGAAACCGAACCTTCGGTTGGTCTCTAATTTTGGCATTGCTTCATAATGAGAGTTTAAAACCTTGCCGCTAATAATGTCGGAGAGACTTCAAACGTTTTGCCGGAATGCCGCTTCCTATCGGCGTTTTTTCCGGCGGCTAAAGTGGTAGATCAGAGAGGTTAACCTTTTACCCTCTTTTAGACAAACCAAGGTTCGCCCCCGCTACAACAAAAGCATACATTTTATGCGAAAGCCACCTCTATAAATTAAAATCAACCAAATCAATTAAGGCTCCTTGATCTTACAGACTGCGAAATTACCTACTACCAAAAATTATTAAGGTATTATTATATACGGGGTGTCCGCTAATTAATGGTACATAGAAAAACCACATACTTCTTATGTAAAAATATTAGGATTTATTCATACATACATATATCCGAAAGTTGATTTTAACTGAGGTAGGTTAAAGAAAACTTTATTTTCGTTTTTCTCCAATAACTTTAAGAAAAACTGACGTTTTTTCAAAAATTTTGCATTAAGGGTTTTTTTAGGTCGAGAAATTAATTTTTTTATGAAATTTTAATGTACAATGTGCTCTCTGCGGTATTTTTCGCACATTTATTAGGTCATAAGTTTTTTGTGTCTCAGTGTATTTAAGTTTTTAATGAAGATAATAAAAACATTATATTTTACTTGCCTGAGCTAGTACACTGAATAATTTAAATGCAAATATCTCTGAAACGGTAACTCTGTAAAGTATTATTTTCATTAAAAACCTAAATACACTGAGGCACAAAAAAGTTATGACCTAATAAATGTGCGAAAAATACCGCAAACAGCGCCACCTACTTTGTACATTAAAATTTCACACTCAAATAAACTTCTCGTTCTAAAAAAAACTTAATTGCAAAATTTTGTGAAAAAACGTTTTTCTCAAAGCTATTGGACACAAACAAAAATTAAGTTTTAACTTGTAACCCTGTATCTCAGTCAATATCAACTTTCGGATGTAGATAATTAAGTATGATTAAATGATAATATTTTTACGTAATGAGTCTGTGGTTTTTCGATATACCATTAATTAGCGGACACCCTGTATATCTATAATATAGATAAATACCCAGAAATAAAATATCACCAGCACTTATTATGCGTTCGGATTCGCAATTCAAGTAAAGCGGTAACTAAGACTTAAAAACTAAGATTTAAAAAATCTTAATTTTAAACCTGCAATCTCTAAAATAAAATGTTATTTTTTAAGGGCAAAGAGACATTATACCTAGATAAGATTTTTAAAATAGTCAGTTAAACTGTAAATAACTACCTTTCAAAATACCCATAACATGTATTTATTTTAAACTTGGAGGAATATTCAATTTAAGGCTTTCCTAATGTCATTATTAAAATACCACAAATTCAAAGGAGATCCGTAATGAGAAATATTTTGGCTCTTGAAATTAGGTGGCCTTATACTGTTACATTAATGTCCGACATTTTTTCACTAACGTGGCAACTTTAAGGATTGTAATTATAAGAGATTGGATCTATTTAGTGAACATTGAAATAATTCAGTCAGCTTTATAGGTACCTATATAAAATATTAAAATTCCCACAAATGCAACGTTCAATCGTTATCGGTGAAAAGTCTAAAATTTATATAATAGTTTGACACACACAAACTTTCCGTTTTATGCAGTTCCAGTAGGTTTTTTATTTTATATTTACTTTCAATGAACATTAATTTTCCAAAATAATGAACTTGCTTGTTCTAGAACGCAACTTTAAATTGTAGTTTAATTATTTTACTGATTATACAACTCAATGTACCAGGTGGTGAAATAAGCGAGGACGTAGTCTTTATCTCGGAAACCATTATTCGCACAACTTTCGGAAATATTTTTTATAAGTAAAGTGGTCAAGTGCTGGAAATTACTTTTAAGTTCCTCATTTCGCCGCAAGGGGGCACAATTAAAAATTATTTTTTTTTATTATAAATTTCTCCGAAAATTCCCATATTACGGTATAACTCTGATTACATCTTTGGAAAGCTTAGACAATTCTGCATTATTTTGGTTTAAGGCTCATTGGCGTATCGACCTTGATAAGAGTGGGAGAAGCTATTGAAAGTGTAAACATTTAAATCGCTGTAACTTCTAAACGACTTAACCGATTTTACTAGATTTAAGCTTGTTTGGAAGGGGAAAACAAGTATCTTCAATTGTCGTATCCAACAGTACACGATAGTGTTTAATAAAATTGCTAGAGGGCGCAATTTGTAATAATAACAGTTTTTTCGATTTTATCCCGAAAATTCAAATCATACGGTATAACTATGACATCATAATCGAAAAGTAGATGAAATTTGTAACCAAAGATGTAAAGACCGCAGTTCGATATCTTTGTTCGTTTCAGAGTTATTGCCAAAACAATAATTTTCAATACAAATTGCACCCTCTAGCAATTTTATTAGTTTATTAGTTACTTAGAATCTTGTACCATTGGATACGACAATTGAAGATACTTACCTTTTTCTTCCAAACAAGCTTAAATTTACTAAAATCGGTTAAGTCGTTTAGAAGTTACAGCGATTTTAATGTTTACAATTTTACTTGATAAGAGTGGGAGAAGCTATTGAAAGTGTAATGATTAAAATCGCTGTAACTTCTAAACGACTTATCCGATTTTACTAAATTTAAGCTTGTTTGGAAGTACCTTCAATTGCCGTATCTAATGGTATACGATAGTTTCTAATAAAATTGTTATAGGGCGCAATTTGTATTAAATATTATTGTTTTGGCAATAACTCTGAAACGAATAAAGATATCGAACTGCGGTCTTCACATCTTTTGTTGCAAGTTTCATCTACTTTTCGATTATGATGTCATAGTTATACCGTATGATTTGAATTTTCGGGATAAAATCGAAAAAACTGTTATTACAAATTGCGCCCTCTAGCAATTTTATAGAAGAATATATAGAATATTGTACTGTTAGATACGGCAATTGAAGATACTTATTTTCCCCTTCCAAACAAGCTTAAATTTAGTAAAATCGGATAAGTCGTTTAGAAGTTACAGCGATTTTAATGTTTACACTTTCAATAGCTTCTCCCACTCTTATCAAGGTCGGTACGCCAATGAGCCTTAAACCAAAATGATGCAGAATTGTCTAGGCTTTCGAATGATGTAATCAGAGTTATACCTTAATACGGGAATTTTCGGAGAAATGTAGAATTTAAAAAAACAATTTTTGATTGTGCCCCCTTGCGGCGAAATGAGGGACTTAAAAGTAATTTCCAGCAATTTCTCTTGACCACTTTACTCATAAAAAAATATTTCCGAAAGTTGTACGATTAATGGTTTCCGAGATAAAGCTGACGTCCTCGCTTATTTGACCACCCGGTACATAATTCCCATATAGCTCGAGAGGCTTATGATAAGTGATAAGCCTTTGGGATTATCGCTTTTGGTGGAACGATTGTTACTGTCATGGTAACACATTATCAAATATTTAATTGTGACATAATTTTTAAAAAAATGTCAAACCAAACGAGATTTGGAAGTGTTTCGTTGTCCGAAGTGAATTTGAGGCCAAAAAATACAGAAAAATCGCACTGGAGTAAATAATATTTATTATAATAATTGTAAGTTTGTTATCAATAATAATAAAAATGAATGATTATTCAAATTATGGTTCGTTATATAATCTTTTGAATACCACTCGATGTTTTGGGATTACCTAATACTTTTACCTGGCACTCAACGAGTTACCATCAGCAACACCACTCCTCCAAAAGTATTATTCGGTAATCCCGAAACATCTTGTGGTAGATATTACATTCGATAATTACTGAGTATACAAAAATATGGCTTTTAAATATTTTGTTAACTTAAGCCGTCCCATTTCATACATTGTTAAAATAATAAAACTACCATATAACCTTGTTAATCTCTTACCTTAGTAATTATTATATTGGTCAGAATAATTGAAATTAGTTTTTCCCATGTAAAAATATAGTACCCGTTCAGCCTTACTGACGAGGAGGAATGTAAACAATTAAGTAAAATATAAACGATTCATAATTTTTTTAATATAAAAGTAAAATACACATTTGTACCATCACATAATATATAACATATTATATAGTTCTCTATATGTTTACGATTTGCTCCTAAACAACATAAACGTAAACACCACAAACTAGAAATATGTTTCTAGTGAAACACTGTGAAACATAGTGAAAACTATTTAACACTTATAATAAATGAAATCTCCATATTATATAGGCACTCCTTAAATTCAATTCAAAAATATATTTATTTTCATTAAACAATAAATACATGAATAACAATAAGTAAATAACATAAACAAATATATTGAAAATTGCGATCATCAATAAAAAAAATTGTGAAAAGTAAGAGCACACATCAGCAGATTTGCAAAGCATAATGCTTGACTGCTAATCTGTGTGTGTTTGTGTTAAGTTAATGCGCGTACTCCAAATCTAATACATAAGATTTTGAGTATCAATTTATCAAAAAATTTATAGATATATTTTTAGATACTACAGAATTTAATATAATAATAATGAGTTATTTACTAATATCTTTAATTGTGATAGGGAACTATCTACTTACTTTAAGTATGTTATTTTTTAACTTCGTTAATTTAAAAAATATAAAAATTGCAAAGTAAGCAAATAAGCGAAATCAATATTGCACGCACAGGAGCAAAGAATCTTAGAGCACTTTTGTTTTCTAGATAATTATTGGAGAATTAGCAATAAGCCATTTCATTCATCCAGTTTTAAATCTTACTTGACGAATTATACTTTTAAGATTTTGTGGAATAATGTTAAATAACCTGGATCGCACTTTTTAAAAAAAACTTCTTTGTCCCAACGACGTGGACATTTTAGGCAATTTTTTATTATCAAGGTGAAACCTAGTTTGATAGCTTGGTGTATGTGGCAAGTCAAAATAAGTAGTTCTAATTAAATATGGTAGGGAATTTTTGTAATAAATATTTCTAACGTCTAAAAAACTTGTAAATCCGAACAGCTGATCAGTGGGAAATCTCATAGTTAGACCATAAATAGTTTTAATATTTCTTTTTTGCGCAACTTCCAAAGGTTTAAGGGTATTTTCATAAGCTCCTCCCGAGGCAGTTATTCCGTAGCTTAACAGAGACTGAACTAAAGCAACATATACTGTTCGCATACAACTTATGTCAGATATTTTTTTGATATGTTTGAACAGATAAAATAAGGACCGAAGTTTCTTAGTAAGTTGCTATATACAGGGTGGCCCTTTAGTGTGGCAAAGTACAATAGCTCCGTTACTATTTCAAATACATTAAAAATATTAATACAAAAGTTGAAGGGCAGTAAGTGACTTATAACGTAAAATTATTTTTAACTTTATAGGGTGGCTCAAAAAAGCGGAACAATAAAAAATGTACTTTTTTCAAATGGAACACCCTGTATATTTTTTCATTTTTAAATTCCATATTAAATTATAATTATTTTTTATTAAATACATTATTAGTCTATACTTTATAGTTTCCGAGATATTTGCTCTTGAAAAGTGACATTTTTGAACTTTGACAGCTTCTAACTTTCTAACAGTACGTCTTAGAGCAAAACGGCTTACATGTCCCTAACTTCAATTTTTATTATCTTCCAAAAAAAATCAACTTCCAGTTAAACCGGAACAACTATATTTCCTTCTTTCGAGTAACATCCGGTTTAACCGGAAGTTGATTTTTATGGGAAGATAATAAAAATTGAAGATAGGGACATGTAAACCGTTTTGCTCTAAGACGTACTGTTAGAAAGTTAGAAGCTGTCAAAGTTCAAAAATGTCACTTTTCGAGAGTCAATATCTCGGAAACTATAAAGTATAGACTAACAGTGCATTTAATAAAAAATAATTATAATTTTATGTGGAATTTAAAAATGAAAAAATATACAGGGTGTTCCGTTTGAAAAAAGTACATTTTTTATTGTTCCGCTTTTTTGAGACACCCTATAGAGTTAAAAATAATTTTACGTTATAAGTCACTTACTGCCCTTCAACTTTTGTATTAACATTTTTAATGTATTTGAAATAGTAAAGGAGCTATTGTACTTTGCCACACTAAAGGGCCACCCTGTATGATTGTTCCATTTTAAATGATTATCAAATAATATTCCTAAATAATTAACAGAGTCAGATTTTTCTAAGTTCCAAATCTTTTCTTTTCTAAATGGTAAATCGACATTTATTTGCTCATTTTGCGGAAGGCCTGAGATATTACTTGCAAAGGGTAAATACTTGGTTTTACTTAAATTGATGGTCAACAAATTATCATCCAACCACCGCACAATTTTTTGTAAATTACAATTAATTTTTTGTTCGACTCCTTTCCATGTGTTACTTTCAACAAACAAAACTGTGTCATCCGCAAAAGATATTACTTCACCAGTATAATTCTGAATTAACAAATTATTTATATAAATGTTGAACAGTATTGGATCCAATACTGTCCCTTTTGCGGTACACCATACTTAATTTCCTGTAAACTACTAAATTCTTGTTTTACTTCAACTTTTTGCCTACGATTTAAAAGATAGCTGCTTAGTAGGGAAAGTGCCGGATCGCGAATTCGAAAATCATATTATAAGCAAAAAGTAAATGTAGAAAGTGCATAATTTTATCCTGTACACAATTTAGGCACTAACAAATCGATGTTTATGTAATTCAATTTGGTAGGAAATTCTGCAAAAAATTTGCTTGCTTTTACAAACTTAAAATTGTCAGTAAGTTTGACGTTAAAAGCATAAAAATTAGCATAATAATCCTAAAGTACACCTACCTATATACTTATATTTCAACAAAACTGACAAAAGTTATATGTAAGTATATACATTTAACGTAGAAATAAAAAAGGTGACTTTACTTACCTATCGTTAATGATCTAAATAATTCCATTGGAACATCCCCATCCTTTAACTGGCCCTGTACCTACTTACATTTTCGATATATTTTTAAAAACAAACATTTTGGAAGTACTATATTATAATATATTTGTTTTGTTTCACTTATAATTGGTAAACTTAGTGAACCAAGAAATTCGTTTTCATCACAACCAATCCCTCCAAAGACTTATTAAAAAATTAATCTTAATAGTTATTATTGAAGTAGGTACCCATTAATAATAGACAAACACATATGTCGCCTACACCGCATTGCCTGCGGTACACCTACTTTATATAATAAGAACATTTTTTGTGGTAAAAACCCCCCCTAGGTGGAATTTCTCGCTACGCCACTACTTAGTCTGTGTTGGCATTAATTATCGCCTAAATCTTTTCCATGATAATAAAATATGTTGTATCAAGGCTTTAATGTTGGTAATACATAAATTTAATACACTCTTTAAAATCAGCCCTTTAAATTTTATAATTCTACATTTTCTATAAGATGTACTTTGATTTATTAAAATACTTTTCCTCACATTTAAATACACAACGGTACGTTTGGCAACGTGGGACTTGCACGCACGACATCTCTTAGGAAATCTTCCCATAGAAACCGCCTGAATCTTGTAGGGAAGCCCGCTGCCGGCAGCCGGCTTCTTTTTTCGGGGGCGATTTGTTGCCACGTCTCCATCGTTCTGTTGCGTAGCTATATTTTCTGTGGTATAGGTAACATAACTGAAACCGCTGTAGTTAGTGTAGCATTTTGCCGCCTCAGTACAGTTATTTGTAGGTGTTTTGTGAAGTTTTGTGTTTTTTTTTAATTCTTTGTAAATGTTTTTATTGAGATATTTTAAAGAAAATGTTGCCTCAATATGAAAATTGCTAACCAGTGTTGGGTAGAAGGGAGTTTTCCGGATGTGTGTAAAATAGCAACAGTCTCCCACATGTAAAAAGATGGTAATAATGAATTGATTATCATTATCATTTGCTTCCGCTTGATTGTAGTTTGCAATAAATTGATTAATTATTAGTGTTATCAACCTTTATTTACTTTTTTATATATAGACTGAGTATTTGTGTAAAACGAAAAAATTACAATTTTTTATGCAGGCTTTTCTTCTACATATAAATGAAGCACTGTCTATATATAAAAAGGTAAAGTATTTTTCACCCTAAGTGGTATCGACTTATTGACTGCAATAAAAGTACCGGTTTAATCACATTGTTATACACAATCAACAAGCAAATACACTACAAGGTAGGACTTTGGATATTTAATTCGTTATTAATAATATATTATTTAATGACATATGATAGTTAAATATTACCTGCTATAATTACAAATTATAGTCCGACCCTGACCGACAGTTTATTTGCATTTTTATGGTCGAGCTCTTGCAAAAGGTCCCAGGTAGTTAAACGGAGTCAACCATTTATTGTGAAAAATACTTTACATGTTAATTGGTTCCAAAGTTAACGAGGTTTAAAAATAATGTGTGAATTGGTTCCCCGGTACTAAAGTTAAAATTGGTTATCAGGCAATGAAACAAATTGTTATTATTATATTTAATTCTTTTATTTATTTTTGTATTTTTAATTTTTGGCATTTGTACAATCATACATACAGGGTGGCCCACTCTCAACGCAGGATTCCATAGCATCTAAACTGTTTAACTTTTTAATATTTTTTAAAAACAGAGTTATAGGGAGGCATTGGGTCTACAATTTAAAATTATTTTAAATTATACAGGGTATCTCAAATAGTCAGGGTACCTATATCAAACATAATTTTTTTTTTAATGAAACACCCTATATATTATGATATTTTTGGATTGGATGATTAATTCTAAGAATATTCTGTATAACATATAATATGTTAAAATTTAACAGTTTTTGAGTTATTAACGATTTTTCAAAAATTTCATGTTTGTAGCACGTAAAGAATATGCACCTGTCGGTAGTACAGTCTGACAGAAATAAATGAAATTTGGCTTATGGAATATGATTGTTCAGTAGCGTTTAAAGCATATTTTAAAAAACAAAAATATTTACCGAAGTCTTTTAAAATGCCTTTCTAAATGTAACAAATTTAAAAACGTAAAAATTCTTAAAACTCTGTTATTTTAAATACATACCCTATTATTTTTTATGCCTAATCGAAAGAAATTTTTAATACAAATCTAATTATACTAGGGTTCCCTATACCTACCTCTTATAGTTTTCTCTGAAATAGCTATTTCTCCCTTTACCATATAAAGTCAATGTTTATTTTCTTATAGAGTGCCTTGAATGCTGCACCGTGTCCGTATATACGACGCTCTTTTCCTAGAGTGCCATCATGGATACCCAACTATTCATTTTATTAATCTTCAGTCATTTGAAGTGACATTTTTCAGTATTTGTAAATTAAAAATGAAAAGTTTTTCTTTGGAAGAAAGAACGTATGCTGCGAGATACCCCGATCGAGAGCGTCCAGACCGGAGAGTGTTTGAGAGACTGTTACAAAGATTTAAAACTACGGGCAACGTCGCATATAATAAAAGAATATTAGTAAAACCTAAAAATAATGAAGCAAATCAAATAACTGTTCTTCAGGCCGTTGTGGAAAATCCCAATATAAGCCATAGAAATATTAACAAATATTTTAACATTAGCAGACCCATCATTTCAAACATTTTAAGGCAACAAAAATTGCATCCTTATCACTATCAATTACATCAAAATTTATATCCAGAAGATCACGTATCAAGAACACAATTTTGTGAATGGGACTGGGAAAACTGGAAGAAGATTTAAATTTTTTTCGTTATGTTATGTTTTCTGACGAATGCACGTTTCACAATGCCATGTAAATAGGCATAATTTTCACTACTACGATAATCAAAATCCATACGCGATTATACCAGTGGAAAATCAGAGAAGATGGGCAATAAATGTTTGGGCGGGAATAATAGGACATCATTTGATGGGACCGTTTTTCTTTGAAAGGACCTTAACCGGGGCAGAATTTTTAAGATTCCTTCAGGACAACTTCTGGGATCTTTTAGATAACGTTCCTCTAAATATAATTAGAAAAATGTGAATGCAGCTGGATGGGGCATCCGCTCATTTTGAAAGGGGTGTAAGAGCACACCTAGACAATGTGTTTCCAAATAAGTGGATCGGTAGAGGTGGACCGCAAAGATGGCCACCACGTAGTCCCGATCTTACAAGTTTAGACTTCTTTTTGTGGGGATATGTAAAATTTACCGTTTATAACATATCTCTAACTACTAAAGAGGATATGAAAAATAAAATTAGAAATGTGTTCCGCAGTATTCCTAGAGAAATGCTGAATAATGTAAGGCTGTCTTTTGAAAACCGACTGACAAAATGTATTCAATACGACGGCGGATTATTTGAACAATATCTATAATGTTATTAGTTTTTAGTTTTCTTGTGTACTACCTACCTACTTTGAGACTATGTTTTGTTTAATAAAAAAATTATTTGTGTTGTTTTAAGTTTAAGCAATATTATTAAATTTTTCCCTTAAAGAAAAACTTTAAATGACGACTTTTAGTCGGATGTCCATGGCACTCTAGAAAAAGAGCGTCGTACCGACACGGTGCGATATTCAAGGCACTCTATGGGAAAATAAACACTGAGTTTATATGGTAAAGGAAGAAATAGCTATTTTAGAGAAAACTATAAAAGGGAGATATAGGGAACCCTAGTATAATTAAATTTGTATTAAAAATGTCCTTCGATTAGGCATAAAAAATAATAGGGTATGTATTTAAAATAACAGAGTTTTAAGAATTTTTACGTTTTTAAATTTGATACATTTAGAAAGGCATTTTAAAAGACTTCGGTAAATATTTTTGTTTTATAAAATATGCTTTAAACGATACTGAACAATCATATTCCATAAGCCAAATTTCATTTATTTCTGTCAGTCTGCACTACCGACAGGTGCATATTCTTTACGTGATACAAACACGAAATTTTTGAAAAATCGTTAATAACTCAAAAACTGTTAAATTTAAACAAATTATATGTCATATAGAATATTCTTAGAATTGATCATCCAATCCAAAAATATCATAATATATAGGGTGTTCCATTAAAAAAAAAAGTATGTTTGATATACCCCGACTATTTGAGATACCCTGTATAATTTAAAATAATTTTAAATTATAAACCCAATGCCTCCCTATAACTCTGTTTTAAAAAAATATTAATAAGTTGAACAGTTTAGATGCTATGGAATCCTGCGTTTAGAGTGGGCCACCCGGTATAATACATTATCATAGATTTTTAGTTATTATCCTAAAAATATTTACTAACATTAGATATTAACAATAAATCGATAATAAAATTTTAGTCTTTCATAATAGCACAGTGGAAAGAAACACATTTAATAAAATGTAAGCGACTGATTTCATTTCGTGAATAAGATTCTATCATTTTTGCTAAAAAATTTTTTGTTTTTAACTTTACTGTTATGTATTTTAGCCGTGATACTCACACTCTTACATAAGTTTCCGTTTGAAACTCTTTAAGTTTTTCCATATTAGGTACCAACCTTTTATTTAATACCTGCTGAGAACCAATTTACCAACACTCATAATAAAGGTTGTTTTTATTGTTATTATAAGTTTGTGGATAATTGAATCCTTTTAATCCGGAATTATCTTTTCACAAGTAATGTTATAACCTCTGTGGTTTACCGCTTCAGAGGCGTAGTATTCAGTAAAAAATAAAAAGAAAACTAATTTCAAATAAAACCTTAAATTAATTTTTAATAGATATCTTGTTAACATTAACTGTGATATAATTTCTAAGGATACCATTAATGGAACAAAAATAATTGTTGTCTTGGTAGTTATGTGGCAGTTAGCACTAACAATTATAACTTAATAACAACAACATTACTTATTTGGGCCCTATGCATTTATTTTTTTTTCAATTACTAACCTTTATAAAGCACAAAATGAAATCAGCAACGGGAAACCGTTTGTTTTTTAATTTGTTTTTACTAACCAATGCATCAGGTAGGTAAATATTTCCACACCGAAAAATGTTTGATTTTCATTTTTTTTTAATGTTACCTACTGAAACTACAATAACTAGTTGGTATATGCCACTCATTTTCTCTGAAATTTGAAACATTCAAGCGTAAAATCATACAGGGCTCCCTCGTTAAAACAAAAACTAAAAATAAATTATACTTCTATATAACAATTTCCGTCCTGACATGTCGACAAAAAGCATTTCTCTTTCAACAATTAAAGTGGTTCTACCTATTTCTACCCTGCAGCATACAGCATACCAAAGTAAAATATACCAATTAAAAAAAAACTAAATATATCTGATTATCCCTTGCATAAAACTTCATTAATTTCTTTCATTAAAGATAACACTATATATTTATAGCCTAGTCTTTTTTTAAGTGCTTCTTTTAATCTTTACTTAAGAAAAAATGTATTTATACTTTTATGAAATATTTTTCAGTTATTACTTATTCATTGTATTAACATCCTTGCCACACCCTACGCCATTAGTGATGACTAATCCCTTGGAATTCTTGAGCCATGGCAATACTGCGCGGAGTCGGAATTTTACCGCTCTGTCCTTCTTCTGTCTTTGTTGCACACATACGAAAGTTTGATGCAAACAAACAGGCTTTTTATGAATGAATATTTTGGTCAATTCTATAAGAGGTCTTTTATCTTTTATTCAACCTATACAACTGCTTTAACGAAGGATTAAAGCTCAGTAACCCCGCAAGCGGTTAATTTAAGGCCAATAAAATTAATTAATAAGTTGCACATTTTTTAAAAAGTTAAAGGTCAAAAGGTTGTTCACGTCCACCCGTTGGGTTTTTTTGTTTTTTGTCCCAATACGTGGACGTGAACAACCTCTTGACCTTTAACTTAAAAAATGTGCAACTTATTAATTAATTTTATTGGTTTTAAATTAACCGCTTGTGGGATTACTGAGCTTTAATCCTCAGTACCCCACAAAACACTTTTTGGAAAGTAATTTTACTGTGATATCTTCATTATTATGACTAATGTTATCCTTATAATGTCTTACAGACGTATACTTAAAAAGTTTTATAAAAAATGTAAATACTCTTCAACACCTTCTTCTTAGAAAGGTTATTTCTTCTTCCCCAGTTTATTTGGTTGGTTTAGATCTCCTTTACTGACTTTTTCACATACTCCGTATGTTTTAACTTTTCTCAATTTTTTTCATATTATGTCACTTCTACACATCAATTTTTAATTCCATAAAAGCTTCACTAAGGTTTTATTTATACCATTTTCTCTCCTGCTAAAACCATTAAATACATTTTCTGTCTCCTGATGATGAACGTTTCTACGTACTCATATGTAGACCCCTAAAATATTTATATTCTATTAAATTTTGTGGAGGATGACTTTTAGTTTTTTCTTTCTTTCCCAAAACATGCAGTGTTACAAGGTGCAAATCAACTTACCATAGCTCCTTAAAACAAGGTAAGAAAATGTATCTACCTTTAATTTGCCGGCCAGTTATGATGGTTAAGGCCAATTCGCGAGAACGAGACGAGACGAGAAAGCGAGACGAGAGTGAAACACTAAATGGCATAAAGAACTCTTGCCGTCTTTATATGAACTCAAATGATCGAGAGCGGTCCAGCGATAATCGAGATACCCAATGTTCCAGTAACTTCGTTGTTGCCTCTATCCATTGCCAGTGCAGTCACATAGCCTATGTATATGTTATTTTATTTCAACGTTGTGATAATTTATACCTGTTTGTTTGTTTGAATATTCTTTTGTTATTATTTGTCACTGTCAGTTGTAAAAAGTTAATAAAAGCCTAATTTTATTCTCAAAGGTTTTCTCCACAATTTTATTAACTTTTTACAACTGACAGTGACAAATAATAACAAAAGAAAATTCAAACAAAACAACGTTGAAATAAAATAACATATACATAGGCTATGTGACTGCACTGGCAATGGATAGAGGCAACAACGAAGTTACTGGAACATTGGGTATCTCGATTATCGCTGGACCGCTCTCGATCATTTGAGTTCATATAAAGACGGCAAGAGTTCTTTATGCCATTTAGTGTTTCACTCTCGTCTCGCTTTCTCGGAGAAGATCCAAGCACTTGTTCAATGCAAAGAGTTTCCAATGGGCGAAAATTCTGTGAATGTTTTTAAAACATTAAAGGCAGATATAGCTGATGCTATTGTAACAACAATTGATGATAATGAAATGTTTACTGTAGAAACAGATGCCTCAAATTTTGCAATTGCCGCTCAACTCTCCCAACGTGGTAAGCCAGTAGCATTTTTTTCGAGAACTTTATCAAAATCAGAGCAAATGCACTCGTCAATAGAAAAAAAAGCATATGCCATTGTAGAAGCTCTCAGAAAATGGAGACATTTCCTCATTGGTCGCCACTTTAAACTCATTACGGACCAAAGGTCAGTTGCTTTTATGTTTGATAACAGGAACCATTGAAAAATTAAGAATGAAAAAATTATGAGATGGCGTCTTGATCTTTCATGCTATAAGTACGATATCATATATAGACCAGGATCCCTAAATACTGTAGCAGATACCTTTTCAAGAGTATGTTCCGCCACTGAAGTCGACAGAACCTTATATAATTTACATAATTCTCTCTGCCATCCAGGGGTTACTCGCCTGTATCATTGGATTTGCTGCAAAAATATGTAATTTTCAGTGGAAGATGTTCGAAGGGTGACATCCAAGTGTCCAATTTGTGCCGAACTAAAACCAAGGTTTCATATGAATCAAGGTATCCTGATTAAAGCAACATCACCTTTGGAAAGACTTAATATAGATTTCAAGGGACCTTTGCCATCATCGTCCAATAATCGCTATATTTTAACCATAATTGATGAGTACTCAAGATTTCCATTTGCATTTGCCTGCTCCGATATGACTTTATCTACTGTGATAAAATGTCTTCGTCAATTATTTTCCATTTTTGGGACTCCATCCTACATACACTCAGATCGAGGTACTTCTTTTCTATCGGATGAACTGAAATCATTTTTGGACACACATGGTATAGCAAGAAGTCGTACAACAGCATATAATCCACAAGGGAATGGGCAGTGTGAAAGGTATAATGGAATTATATGGAAAACTATTCAACTGATTTTAAAATCAAAGAATATTTCTATAAATCAATGGGAGTTAGTATTACAAGACGCTTTACACTCAATACGATTACTATTGTGTACCGCCACTAATTGCACGCCTCATGAACGTATGTTTAGTTTTGCAAGAAGATCGTCTAACGGATCATCAATACCCACATCGCTCTGTCACCCCGGACCTGTTTTTCGAAAAAAACATATTCGACACAACAAATACGAGCCTCTAGTAGAAGAAGTCGAACTGTTAGACTCAAACTCTGATTATGCATTTGTTAGATTACCCAACGGAAATGAAACAACTGTGTCCGTTCGGCATTTAGCACCACTTGGCGATGTATCGTTAAAGGATGATTCCCAGCAAACAACAGTTTATGAAGAAAACGGGACTGAAGATAAAAGTACTATAGTTCCCCAAGAAAATACCTTGATAAATGAATCGGCCAGTGAATCACTTACGGCAGAACATGACTATAGTGACAGTCCTGTAATACCATTAGGGATTAGCAGTCGTCCAGTTCGAAATAAGAAACCATCTAAACACCTGAAAGATTATGTTAAGGAATGAGCAGGGAAGAATGTGATAATTTATACCTGTTTGTTTGTTTGAATATTCTCTTGTTATTATTTGTCACTGTCAGTTATAAAAAGTTAATAAAAGCCTTATTTTATTCTCAAAGGTTTTCTCCACAAACGTTATTGTAGGAATGACTAGCTTATGTTTATTGTCTATAAGTTTGTCATAGCGGGCGGTCTGCAGGTCTCATGTTGGATGTTTACGAAATTAACGGACGAAAGACTTAAGCTTGAAATGTAACTGTACAGAAAACTTTAAAGTAAAAACCTAATTTAGGTCAAAATAGTAAAATGGTAAAAGAAAGCTCAATTTAATAAATAAACTTAATTTGCTTGCAAATCAATTTATTTAAGTACTAATTGTATTTGGAAATTACGTGTGATTCAATAGACGCCAGTTAGCTTCCTTTGATCATACACTAATAGATTTAGATGAGAAACTCACATGAAAATTTTGCAACATATGCAATGAAATAAACGGTAAAATAAACAACACCACTTATCAATCAGGAGACCACATACAATAATTAACTAATAATTTTAATGATCATTTACTTAATATTGTACCGGATTTATTGAAAAAACAAATAAATTTACCCTTTGACAGTAACATTATTGAAAATAATAAATCTATGTTTCTAAAGCCAGTAACAAACAGGGAACTTTTGGATATAGCTAATATTTTAAAAAGTAAATATAGTAGAGGTGATGATGAAATTCCAACGAACATTGTAAAATTATCTATCACTAAGGTTTTGTATATTCTGAAACCTATATTTAATAATTCTTTAAAGTTTGGAATTTTTCCTGACCAACTTAAGCTAGCAAATATTAAACTTTTGTATAAAAGTAAAATACCCTTAGATTATTTCAATAGGTATAAAGCAATTAATCTTCAAAATATTTAAATTTCAAAATATTGAAAATCTAGACAATTTCTACCGTGCTAAGACAAAAGGTCGTAACTGACAAAATGTGTGATTTTCAGATTTTGGTATATTTGGAATGTATATAGTCAGTTCCGTCAGTATACTTAGTCCAAAAGTAGTATCTATAGTAGAAATACTCGAAATAATGTAACGATTCTATCGTATATGCCAAATATCAAGTAAATACTAAGTCGAAATGTCCTATTTAATTTGTACAAAAACAAAATATCCTATGTGTCACTTAAGACATATTGATTTGGTTTATTAGAAAAAAAAAATACAACAGTACAAGGTGAAAATGACTTACCTATCACAACATATAAAGTCGAATTGTCGTATGATTTTCTCTCATACGACTTTTGGACCAAGTATGATGTGCATTAAATTAGTTAGTTACGACTTGCGTACACAGGCGGGCGGTCAGCGGTTAGTCCAAGAAATAAAGAAAAAGTGTGATTATGTTGTTATTTTTCCGGTATTATAAAAATATCTTGATTTGTTTGTTATTATAATAATAGTTGCCAGTGTTTTAGTATTCCGGATTATTCGTTACATTCATGTGTTATTCTTGATCAGAACTACTTTATTTTAATAAAATCGTGTATTTTGATTTAGAGGGAATTTAGCAGGTAAGTTTAAATATAGGTTAGTTTTTATAGAAATTAGCTACAATGATTTTCTGAACGTAAAAGATTTTTCTTTCCGATTCAAATTAAATAAAACTCAACCAAGACCTTACCTTTCTAATATTTGCGAGGTAACTTTTGTCAGGGGATGTAGAACATTATTCTATAAGACAAATTTCGAGAGCGCTCCGATTGACCTGGACTTAGGACTTCCAAAGCATTAAAGGAAGGTGTTCCTGCGCCAGAAAAAAAAGAATCGCATAGAGGCATCAGTGTAAATAGAAAACAGAATCTGATCAAAAAACTGACAGCTATGGGTATTTCACAGAGTAGAATCATGTTTTGGCAAAATTTGCCAGAAAATCATAAAGATACAAATCTTGATGACTAAAATATTTATTTCAAAGTTAATGTTAGTATTTTTGAAAATTAATCTTTATTTTACATTTGAGTTAATAATGACTTAATATTATATTTGCAGTTTTTTCATTTCATTGTTTTATTTTTTACTGAACAATGATATTTTCCTATCCGAACCCATGATAACAAGGTTTGTAATATTGCATTGTAATTCACACGATATATTATTCCAAAATATTCTTAAGACCGTATGTCGTAAGTTGTTATTATATTTATCTAAAATTTTATAACACTAAGAGGATATGTCGTATCTTGATAATCCAAAGTCCAAAAGTCGCAACTATCAAAAAGATAGGTCATTGCCAATGCAAAAAATCTGCATATTTTTTAAGTCGAAATGTCGAAACTTTGAAAACTTCAATTATCTCGACTAAAGAACTATTTGGGATATCAATCAACTCATACGATAGATCAGATATATTTCATTTTTCCGTTTAGTCCAAAAACATTTTGCATATAACTGAAATATTCAAAGATTCGAATTGTCATTGTTAAAACGAAAATATCTCCGAATTTAATTTTTATCAGTTAGTACCACCTTTTGTCTTAGCACGGCAGATTTATACAGAATTCATTAATAAATGTAATATTAGACACCATGATTACCTGAGCGGTCGATCGACCATTTCAGTTCACTACAGCCATTTTATAGCACTTAGAAAATAGAAACTTATCTCTGGGGTTATTTTTAGATTTAAGTAAAACATACGATTGTGTAAATCTCGATCGATCTTTTGTTTTATAAATTAAGTAAGGTATGTGGACTTATCGTCTTTAGTAACTAGTTCATAGGAGTAAATTACCTGCTATATATGAATTTCCAAAAACCCGGAGGAAAAAAGATACAAGATAAAAACTTCGAAAAGTAGCGTTTGTAAACAAATCTTAATTTTTTTAGTGGCGAATATTAAAATTCTACCATGTGGACTTATCGTCTTTAGTAACTACTCCATAGGAGTAAATTACCTGCTAGGTATATATGAATTTCCAAAAACCCGGAGGAAAAAAGATACAAGATAAAAACTTCGACAAGTAGCGTTTGTAAACGAATTTTAATTTTTTAGTGGCGAAGATTGAAATTCTACCATGTGGACTTATTGTCTTTAGTAACTACTCCATGGTATCAGAGGAAATGCGCTTGCGTGGTTATAGTCCTACCACTCAGACAGACTACAAGGAGTTGTTGTTAATAATATAAAATCCAACATTAAAGTAAGTAAACTGAATATAGAACAAAGTAGTATTCTAGATCATATTTTATTTGTAATTTACTTGAACGGTTTAAGTTATCTAGAAAATAATTTTCTTATCATCAATCAATTATATAGATGACTACTCTGCTGGTCCCAGATTCCACAATTCAGAATATTTTAGTGAATTTGAAATATGCATTACAAAAAACAAGTAAGTTGTTTACTCTTAATAAAGTGATAATTAATGATAGCAAAATAAATTTAAATTTATCTAGAAAAAAAAAACGGCCAGCTCATAAAGCCCGAAGATTTAAATATAATAAATAATATTTACACACTGGAACATCAAATAAAATTCTTAGGTTTTGTAATAGATGAATTTCCGTCATGGGATCAGCATATTGATAGTTTATGTTTAAAACTAGGCAGGATCGGTTTTGGTTTGAGGGTTTGTTCCTTGTAGCTCACTAGGTGAATACATTTTCTACACCGGTCTTATACAGAGCCAACTTTAAATCTGTTGTTAGATATGGCGTTATATTTTGGATTACTTGTACTGGAATGCAGATAGTGTTTATTGTAGAAAAAATAATTATCAGAATAATTCAAAAGCTTTTTTATTTGTTCCTGCAGGGCTATTTTCTAGAAGCTTAATATTATGACGGTATATAATGCTATATATAATATATATTATTTCTGTGCAAATTAGATAGGGCACTTCGCGTGAAAAAGGCTTCATCTGTAAAAACAATTCTTCGTGTAAAATTCCTATCTTTATTTCTGGGTTCTTGAATAAACCGGCAGAAAGCTAGGCGTGGTTCAAAATCATGGGGTAAAAGACCTTGTACCCGTTGAACATAAAATGGGTGCAGTAGTTGTTTTCTTGTAACTCTATTTACAGTATCTTTGCATACCCCTAGCTCTCGCCTAGCCAATCGCCTGCTGTTATGTTTAAGATTTTCTTCAATACGATTTAGAATATCTTTCTCAACCTCTGGAGTTCTTAGCGTACGTGAACGACCATAATTAATAGAAACAGAAGCAATACCTATCGGTTTATCCAAGACGTCTTTCAACTGCCGCAAATGTTTTATGGTTTGGTGAGCGACGATTCGGAAATCTCCACTGTATACTCTGCAAGATTCTAAACCATTTTCGTACCGTCAGAAATGTGGTAGGTAATGATTCTTCGTAAAAAAAACAAGGCTGCCTTAAAATATGCGTTGTAGCTATGTATTATTAAGATAATTAAAATATATTATACCCTTAACCTAAAAACACAGTGCCGTCGTCATTATCCAGATATTTATTAAAAAAAAGTCCATTCCATTGACATAAGATATCGTTGTTTAATGGATCTTGTGCTCACCTATATGCAGTTCTAAATACTCAAAATAATGTTTTATAACAATTATTGTCGATTATCAGAAAAACTAGGGCCGGTATAATATGTTTAAAGTTATTTTCCCTTTATTGTTAATTTTGAGAATATACATATTTTCCTGGCCCAAGGTTAAATTAGCAACTATATATCAAATCCAAAGTTAAATCGTCCCAAAATAGGAAGTTTGTAGTTATAAGTAAAGGTTAAAATAAGGGCAATTTGTAGAATTTGCGTTTCCTAATACTGGATTCTCTCTGGATCTTAATTAAAATTTCGAGTAGTGTGGTATCGTCCGGACCATTGCTCCCTTTGTCTGATTTGAACCTAATTGGTTTAGCCTATCTGCATCGGTCATAATATTTTAAGAAAATATAAACAATTGTTGTCCTTCAAGATATTGTCGCGTATCAGAATAGTAGGCGACTGGGTTGTGTAGCTTTGATGGTTTTGATATATGTTTTTATTTTCTACTGAAAGTGATTCTTTATTATTTACTGCGCCCATATAGTGCGCTATCTAATCACTGAAACACTAAGGATTTTTTTAAGAGATTCATTTGATGAATAGCAATACAGAAAAGCAATGAAAGGATGAAATGTTACAATAAATAATGCGAATAAAATACAAATCAACAACTTAAGAGTATAAAATGGTGAATTTAAATAGTTCTCTAATAAGAAGAGAGATTGTCCCTTTTTACTCACTTTAGAAAGGTGTTATTCCAGCAAGTTTAAAGAAACAATTTCCACTTAATAGACAACTCTAATCAAAATGAGACTTATACAATTTTACATAATAAACAGTTAAATAAATTACTCAAAGAACACTTACACAATTGGAGCAAAATAAATTGGTTCTGGTGCAGTACATGACTTCAAAATTGTTGAATTTAGTATTGGCTTTAAACTGAGTAGACAAACGGGCAGAGGTTACCCTTACACTTGAACAATTGTTAGAACTCCCTGAGTAAGTGTTTCTTCGAGTTTTTATACAATTTTGCAACCCTTACCAACTGGAAGAAGGAATTATGTTTTGCTATGTCAGCAATAATTTTGCACGTCAATAAAAGAGGGGATTTTCCTGGATGTACTATTCGAAGAGGATTCCTTTATCCCAACTAATTACAAACAATAATTTTTTATCAACATTCGCCTACTGACTCTTCCTACGAAACTAGAAAAGATAGACGGGGGTTCAATAGAGTAGCCATGCACCTAGATCGCCCGATCTTAACCCACTGGAATTTTTTTTGTGAAGCTACGTCAAAAATTTAGTTTATAAATGTAAACCTAACTCGATAGATACGCTTTAGGAGTCCATTTGACGAGTAATACCAGAAATGTCTCCACAAGTAGTACAAAATATACAACAGAAATTTTTAGGTCGATTGATCTACTGCTGAACAGCTGGTGGAGGATATTTTCAATATCTTATTAAAGGGTTTCTTTTTAAACTTTGTCGCTTGTCTATTTTGTTTTAAAAGTTAATATTTCGTAAACGGTTAAAGACAGGTATATGGCATGATTTATGAAAAATGTCTATTCATATCAAACACAAGTCACGTCAAAACAAATCCAAGTCCGCCAAGTGCGTGATCAAGCTACCTCGATCTGTTAGATGTACATCGAGTGCCGTCTGCGCTCTTGTCCTCCCAAAACCGCTGGCCCAATAGCGGGGTTGCATTTTCAAATCACGCCCAAGGCACTCGTTGACCATGCTTTGTATATTTCTTTACAATATCTTTTCTTTAGGATGAATTTAGTATAGAATTGATTGTATAATGTAAAAGTGTAAAAATTTAAAAATATACAATGTGTTTTATTAAAAAAAAATCAAAGTTGATACACGTAGCATAATACATTCTGTATAATACTTTTTTTCTAAAAAAAAATTAATTGGACGGGTCCAAGCGATTCTTGATTAAGTGGGTGGTATTCTATGTAAAAGGCCAATCCGTCTCTGTATCGTATAATACACTAGCCTTATTTTAACGTTCTCGACACGTTTCCGAACGTTTGCCGCATATATACCAGACACCCTGTATACTGTATACTAAACTGGGACTTAAGGACTAACTAAAAATATTACTTACCCGAAAACTATTAAACAAGTAGTAAAAACACCACGTTATGATTACATTATAGTACAGCACCACGAAAAACGTTACTAAACAACTTGAAATCCCGATCCCACCCAGCCATGGGTGAATGGTATTCCAGACTCCCAGTGAGCCCAGTCTCATTTTCTGTCCTATTCTTATTTCTATAAGGAAAAGAGGGACGCCCTCGAGAACTAACATTATGGCGAAAGGAATGAGAAAGGCACCTGAAACAAAAAAAAGTTATAAAATAATATCACAATGACACCGGTTAACTTAATTTTACAAAAAAACCCAAATGATGATTTTTTTACTTTCGATACAAGGTACAGTGGCAGCTACTCGATAAGTGCCCATGTTCACATGCCTCCTTAAATTGAAATGTCTCTTCTACCGTCTACCCCCCCAACCAATAAATCCCCCAGATATTTCAACCAGTTAAAATAGGTATTTGTGTATCAAGGTCGTAAAGTTGATCTTTTCTGGATGAATTGGAAATTTGCGGCTGAGCAAGGCTAAGCAAATTTCAGGTGAGGCCAAAAAAGATAATTCGACCGAGGTACACCCACATTTTTTTGAGCAACTGGTCCATCAAGTATAAGTACCGTGCGAGCAAAAATTATTTGCATCAAAGAGGGCTTAGATTAAAAACGTAGGGCTTGGTTTAGATCACAATGATATGGGGACGATATTATATCTAACCAAATCTAATCTAGATTTTGAAATTTTGTCAAATTCATATTATGACATGATATGCCAAAGTAATGAGTAATAAAATAAGTAGACAAATACACTTAGGAGGATTACCGCAGTACCCCAAAAACGCTATGTTGGATAAGTTTTTTTTTAAATTTAAATAATCTTCGACACCTTCTTAGAAAGGTGTTTTCTTCTTCCCCATTTTATTTGGTTGGTTTAGACCTCCATTAATAACGTTTTCACATAGTCAGTATGGTTTAACCTTATAAATTTTTTTCATATCACACTGAGGAAAATCACTCAATACAAGTATTTTTTTGAATATATGTGTATAACCACAAGAAAAAATCCATTTATCCCTAAAATATTTCGTTTAGTCGCAATCAAGGACGTTTTTTTGACAACAATCTTGTTATGTGTGCTCAATGCTTTTTTATGGTAACAGAATATCATATAACCATAACAATATGTATCCAATAAAGTGTTTTTAAAAAGTATTTTTTTAATTCCTATAAGGTTATCTTATTACCACAAAAAATAAAATAAAAAGGAACCAATCTTTTATACCTATCTAAAATATACCTTTTAGGAACTAAACAGTTGCTTTTTAAAATATGGTGAAATCGTTTGGTTCATTTTATTGCCGTTTGCAGTGTTGTTAGTTTGTTTAGTGGTTGGTGGATTATAGTTTATAGTGGATGTTTGGCTATCGATTTGATAAATTTTTTATATTTTAATAATTTTATATAGGGTGGTGTACTTTTAGTGCAACGTTATACAATAGGTGTTGTGGCGGTGTGTCCCCAAATTCAGGTAGGTACAATTATTTTACAAATAATTATATTTATTACTTATAAGTAACTCATGTTTATCACATTACTCTGCTTAGGTACCTACAAAAAATCGTTGACTTAGATCTGGAGTTTTTGAGATATTTCTTCCCCGTTCTAAATTTTGCAATGCAAAATCGCATTTGTTAGGTTTTCTGATACCTGTTAATAAAAAAAATGGCTAAAAAGGGTCATGTTCCTAGCGGTTTGTTACTTTTTATTAAATTGTCGTATTCAATTAGGTACGCCGTACGCTGCTTATTCATTATTTATTTTAGTGATAATTTAATTTTAGTCAGATCCTCCCCTTATTAAACAAATTTTAACATACAATTTTTATCAAAAATACGGCCCTAATAAGTGCAGAACGGAAACTTAATGGCGGCCATTATCGGAATGAATTAAAAAATATAAGTAATAAATATAATTATTGGTAAAATAATTGTACACTGAGAGAAAACTCTATTAGCCGTAGCTAGAAATCCATTCGCAGTAGCAAGAAATCTGCATTAAATAGGCGCCGAAAAAACAACTCTGTTGTCGCTACAAGGTTAATTTTTTTGAAATTACTTTTTAACCTCAACATGGTCGTTTTTTAAATATTATTCTTTAAAAGTTAAAAGACAACTCTATTGTCATAAAAAATATATAATGCAGTGGTAAACAAAAATGATTTTGTGATTAATTGAGGTCGTGTAGTTAGAAAAGAATCAGTTTTTACTCCTAAAAATAATCAGCCAGCTATAAAATAATTTTATTTTTATTGTAGCTAGTCCACCTAGCTACTACTAAATTCCTTTTTTTAGCTCCTTCGCCAAAATGGCTGTGGTTGGTGAGTTATTTTATAGTGGATGTTTTTGGCTACTGATTTGATAAAAATTTTATATTTTAATAATTCTATATAGGGTGGTGTACTTTTAGTGCAACGTTATACAATAAGTGTTGTGGCGGTGTGTCTCCAAATTCAGGTAGGTACAATTATTTTACCAATATCTAATTATATTTATTACTTATATTTTTTTAATTCATTTCGATCATGGCCGCCATTAGGTTTCCGTTCTGCACTTATTAGGGCAGTATTTTTGATAAAAATTGTATGTTAAACTTTGTTTAATAACGGGGGGATCTGACTGATCTGAAAGTATCAAACTGCTAGGAACATGACCCTTTTTAGCCATTTTTTTAATTAACAGGTATCAGAAAACCTAACAAATGCGATTTTGCATTGCAATATTTAGAACGGGGAAGAAATATCTCAAAAACTCAGATTGTTTTCCGATTCTATCCCCTAAATTTGTATTGTATTTCTGAAAAAATTAATTTCTCGCCTAACAAAATTTAAAGACTCACCTAAGTCAACGATTTTTTGTAGGTACCTAAGTAGAGTAATGTGATAAACATGAGTTACTTATTAAGTAATAAATTTGGTAAAATAATTGTACCTACCTGAATTTGGGAACACACCGCCACAACACTTATTATATAACGTTCCACTAAAAGTACACCACCCTATATGAAATTATTAGAATATAAAAAACTTATCAAATCAATGGCCATCAAACATCCACTATAAACTATAATCCACCAACCACTAAACCAACTAACAACACTGCAAATGGCATTAAAATGAACCAAAACGATTTCACCTTGTTTTAAAAAAGCAACTGTTTAGTTCCTAAAAGGTATATTTTAGATAGGTATAAAAGATTGGTTAGTTTTTATTTTTATTTTTGTGGTAATAAGAGAACCTTATAGGAATTAAAAAAATACTTTTTAAAAACACTTTATTGGATACATAGTGTTATGGTTATATGATATTCTGTTACCATAAAAAAGCATTGAGCACACGTAACAATATTGTTGTCAAAAAAACGTCCTTGATTGCGACTAAACGAAATATTTTAGGGATAAATGGATTGTTTCTTGTGGTAATACACATATATTCAAAAAAATACTTGTATTGAGTGATTTTCCTCAGTGTACCTACCTGAATTTGAGGACACACCGCTACAACACTTATTGTATAACGCTGCACTAAAAGTACACCACCCTATATAGAATTATTAAAATATAAAAATTTTATCAAATCAATAGCCAACTATAAACTAATCCACCAACCACAGCCATTTTGGCGAAGGAGCAAAAAAAGGAATTTAGTAATAGCTAGGTGGACTAGCTACAATAAAAATAAAATTGTTTTAGAGCTGGCCGATTATTTTTAGGAGTAAAAACCGAAACTTTTCTAACTACACGACCTCAATTAATCGCAAAATCATTTTTGTTTACCACTGCATTATATATGTTTTATGGCAATAGAGTTGTCTTTTAACAGCAAAAGAATAATATTTAAAAAACGACCATGTTGAGGTTAAAAGGTCATTTCAAAAAAAAGAACCTTGTAGCGACAACATAGTTGTTTTCTCGGCGCCTATTTAATGCAGATTTCTTGCTACTGCGAATGGATTTCTAGCTACGGCTAACAGAGTTTTCTCTCAGTGCATGTTTCTTCCACACTTCAATTTTAAGTCCATAAAAGCTCCATTAAGGTTCTCATTTTCAATTTTCTCTTTTGCTAACACCATCAGCATAAACTAAAATTTTTCTGTCTCCTGATGATGAACGTTTCTATGTTCGAAACATGTGGAGACCCTTAAATAATTTTTTATTCTATTAAACTTTGTGGAGGAAGACTTTTAGTTTTTTCTTTCTTTCCCATATATTTTAATGTAATTTTCATACCTATAAATAAAATATTTAGTATAATATTTCAATTTAGTTGGTATTATAAACATGACAAATGCATGTAATATACTATTATATAACCATAGTTTTCAAACACAGGCGGTGGATCTAGGCCAATCAGTAAAAATCTGTTCTCATTGATTTCGGTTAGGTTAGAAACGATTTTCGATCGAAACAAAATGTAAATAATTAATATGTCTCTCTTTTTATATGTCTATATAAGTGTCTATGGTTATTGCATATAAATTTCGTTGAGATTAGAAAAAAATAGGCGTTTTTAAAATTTGGGAATTTATCAGAAATAATTGTTTGATTTAAAGATACGCCGTTTTTCATTTGTTTTAAAACAATAATTCACTTAAAAAAGGATTAACCAATGAAAATGATGCATTTGGCACAATTTTAAACCAATAACAACCGATAATTTGCACTAGTGCAACCTGACTTGTCATTTAAAATTATTGACAAATCAATATGATCAACTTGCGTAAAATAGCTAAACTAGACGTGTTTCCGCCCATTTGTTTAATATTTCTCATTGTTTATATACATATCCGGATTTCCAGACTTTAATTTCCTTGCCCTTGTTCTATACACTATCGTTCCTCTACACCTCTTCTTATTAAGCTCAACACCCATTAAGATTACAGCGAAGTACGAGATGAGTTATCCATCCTTAAGGATACCAATCCATATCCGACAATATCGTTTTCTAATGGATTTTGTGCTCACCTATATGCAGTTCTAAATACTATAAATAATGTTTAATAAGAATTATTGTCGATAAACAGGAAAACTAATGATTAAATATGGCCATTATTATAGGTATTTTTAGTTTTTTTTCCTTTATTTTTAACTTTGAGAATATGTTTTCCTGGTCCAAGGTTAAATTAGCAACCATTTATGAAATTTAAAGTTAAATCGTTCCTAGTTAGGAAGATTGTTGTTGTAAGTGAAAGGGCAGGGGCAAGGATAGCATTTGCGTTTCCTAACACTGGATCCTCTCGATTGGTTTAAAATTTCGAATAGTGTGTATCGTCCGGACTATTACTGCCTTTGTCTGATTTGAGCCTGATTGGTTTAGCCTATCTGTCTCGGTTATATTATTTTAAGAAAACATAAACAATTGTTGTCCATCAAGATATTATTAAAGAAACATGTAATTAGTAATATGCAATCTACAACGTCAGTCAGGACAACTTTTTTAGAAGGCCAATAATTGTACAAGCAATTTTATCCTTTGAGAAGTTTAACCAAAAAATAACACTTAAAAGAGACGTTAAAATAGTTAGAAAGCCCCAACCCCTATAAGACATCAGCAAGCACATTAAAGACATAACCTTTTTCCCGCTCTTTACAAATAACTTTCCTTTTACCTTCAGCAACAATCAAAATTAACGCCATATATCTTATAAATTGCAGCATCCTTTCATTTTAACTACGATAGATGTCATCTTCACATCAAGATAGAGCAATTTCTTTAATTTAATGCGTGACGTTTAACCCGCCTTCAAAATATTCCGAATTTCCGCGATATCTCTCGATCGTTTCCGACAGCATCCACCAGTCTCCTGAAATCTCCTGAAAACTTGCCGAGGGATGTAGTTCGGGCTGAAAATTCAGCAACTGAACACCTGAAAACTGTCCAGAATTTCGTTTGGAGCAGTTTATAGCACGCGGACCGACGTGATTTAACACAACGTGTTGTGTGACTCGAATATTCTAAATATTTTTAAAAGAACTTTAAGTTTTCTGAAATAGGTGTGGCTGAAGTTCCTCAGTTTTCATAATAGAATACGGTAAGCATTAAAACTTGCTGTAACAAATTTTATTGTTATTAGTTTCCAACTTCGGAGTTTCAAATAACCGTAACAGAATAATTAAAGCTATTTATTTTAATTTTGATTTATGAGAACAAAAAATGTAAAGTATTTTAATAGTATGGTAAATGTAGTGTGCATGTGTTCCTATTCTATAAAATGCCAAAATATTCAATTTGTTATGAAAATGTAATAGATATATAATAGAAGATATTAACGGCTAGAGGTGCTTATTGCAATCTCGAGCTGCGCGTGAATTTTTATCATCCATTAATATAAAAATAATAGATCTTTTTTGTGGGGCACTTGCAAAATCTAATAAAATTAGCTGGATTAAATAGGGTAATTTATATTTCAATCATGAGAAAACGTGCTAAAAAGTGTATTATAATAGTACTTATTGTATAATGGAAGCTAATAATACCTGGAAATGACAACTTTATCAAATAAACACCATGTTCATAATACTTATTTTCAAGTAACGAATCTATTGGCCAAGCTAATAATATCAGATCTATCTCTATATCTATATCTATCAAAATTATCACACTGGAGAAAAAATTACTTAGATGTTATAAGATCACATCATATTAACTTAAACATTTTTAACTGCAATGCCTTCATATAGTGGGTAATTATTTTTATTTGAAACAAGGAAGTAAGTTCCCACTAGAGTCTAGAGCATGTTGTCAAAATCATACTTTTTAGCTTTGTTCCAAAACAGTTCAGTAATACTCTAAAAGAATTAAGGATTTTTAACAATAACTGTCATATATAGGGGAGAGGCGGGCATAATGACTTTTTTCTAGTATGCCAAATCTAGTAGCAGCATAAGTCCCAATTCGGGTGATAACGTTTAAGAGCCAGAATCACAGCACTGGCTCTAGTACGGACTGTCTATACTTTTATCCGACGGATTTATTGTGTTATTTGTGGTTGCCTGGTTTTGACCTTCAGGGGTAAGTAACATTTCGGAATATTATTTAACTACCTAAAATTCATTTTTACCATAGTTTTAAGACATTGTCTTGATCACACAATTGTACACTATAAATTAATAACACATTTTTGAAAGTTAATTGCAATTTAAGTGTTTTTGAACCCAAATTTTTAAAAAAATAACAGGACGGGCAAAACGACATAGCATAATCGCAGGTAAAATGAATAGTATGTCATTTTGCCCGCCTGCTTTGTTCAGAGTTTTAACGGATTATTTTTTTTTGATGGTTTATTCATATAAAAGAACGACAAATAGAGGAGTTTGGAATGATGTCGATGTGGAAAGAGCCATACAAGCTGTCCGTAATGGCGAAATGGGCTGGCTAAAAGCAAGTATGTCATTTTGCCCGACATGGGCGGGCAAAATGATTTTATGTTGCAAAATACGTTTAACCTGTTCCAAATAAAGTTCATAAAAAAAAAGGATAAATTTATTTCTAAAGTTGTAGAGTATTTTACTGGTCATCAACATGTATTAAAATAATTAACTTAAGCTCATTTGTTCATTAGGTTTTATGGATAAAAAACTAAGTATGTCATTATGCCCGCCTCTCCCCTACACTATTGGCAAGCCTCAAGTTATAGGGTAGCTTCTAATGTAAAGAAATTAACACGAAATGGACTTGGCGCAAATTAAAAAGACATCGCTCAAGACTCGACGTTGCCAACTTCTGTTCTATGGTACCAATTTTCAGCAATATAGCTTAAAATTATAGAACGTTATGCAGTGTGTCTACGTAAGTTGGCGGCATATGGGAAACTTTTTTATTATTAATTTTACGAAAAAAACTTATTCTTCATAAAAAGTTCTGCATGGTCCAAAACCTAAAATGCAACCATCAAATATCGAAATTTTCCAGTCATGTACGAGGTTTGTCAAAAAACGTGATTTTTTCCCAAGAATGTAAATTTTTCCCAAGAGTAAACTACCTTTATTTTTGACATTATCAAAAATTGTTATTAAAAAAAAATGATCAGAACTAAAAATCACTTCTAAATATGCAATAACACGCATTAAATTAATTAAATAATTAATAATAAATCAATAAAATAATTTTTCAACACAAATGCGTATAATTGCACAATTAGCCGTAGTTTTTAGTTCTGATCAACTTTTTTTAATAACAATTTTTGATAATGTCAAAAATAAATGTACTTTACTATTGGGAAATATTTACATTCTTGGGAAAAATTAACGTTTTTTGACAAACCTCGTATATGACTAGAAAATTTGGATATTTGATGGTTGCATTCTAGGTTTTGGATCATGCAGAACTTTTTATGAAGAATAACTTTTTTTCGTAAAATTAATAATAAAAAAGTTTCCCATATGCCGCCAACTTACGTAGACACACTTTATGTACATGGTTTTTCCGTATATTTTGGAGCACCCCTGGAGCTTTTATTTAAAGACCTAGAAAAAACTTTAAATTACCAAAGTTGCATGATTTCTCCTGAACTGCCAGAATTTGTTATCGGACAAAACAAATGATCATCGTAAATTTGTTTAATAATGCCAATGTCGATTTTTTAAAATGGAATATTAATATATTAATTTTTTTTTTTAACTCCTCACTCTTTTCTAATTCCAAATTTGTATATATGTTATATGTTTACTTTAGTCGTTTAGGCAAAATTTCATTTCAAAATATTGCGGATTAGAAAATCTATATTGGTATGAGGAAAACATGCTAGAACATAATGCTTATTCAGTAACAATAATTAATAAAAATAATGATAATAATTTATGAAACAAACATATAACATATATACATATTTGGAATCAGAAAAGAGTGAGGAGTTAAAAAAAAATTAATATACAGGGTGTTCAATTTTAAAAAATTGACATTGGCATTATTAAACAAATTTACTATGTTCATTTGTTTTGTCCGATAACAAATTCTGGCAGTTCAGGAGAAATCATGCAACTTTGGTAATTTAAAATTTTTTCTAGGTCTTCAAATAAAAGCTCCAGTGGTGCTCCAAAATATACGGAAAAACCCTGTACCCTCCTCAAAATAAACTACACCCCTTTTTTTAACCCCTAGGTGGATTTTGGGAAAATGACGAAACACGTATATTATTATTTTCATAATCTACGATAGTGCCATTATGACGTATTTAGCATTATCATTTAGATGCCATTATGACCTTCATTATAGCACTCAGTGCCATTATGAATTCATAATAACATCCAAATGTTAAGAAACAAAAAGAAAGTCGGAGAAAACTATTTATTTGTTATTATTACTTAGAATCTTAGAAAGTAGGGAATCTATTACGCCTTGCGCGATATCTTCGACATCCGAAGGGACACTTTCGGATTCAGAATCTCCCATATTTAAATTATTTTTGGCCAACACTATGCATACAATAGAAAATTAGACGGCAATAATGACGTTATCAAAATCGAAATTGAAACAATCAAAAATGCGGTTACCATTATATCGACTAATATGGATACCTTAAAATTTTAAAAATTACGAAAACGTTATCTGATATCAATGAAATTTAGACGAATAAAATCTATTTGCACTGTCGTAAATTAAATTTTGAATGATACACGTTCGATATGAACTTTGTTAATGAAACTTGTGCAATTAAACCACTCGGCTAACGCCCCGTGGTTTAACGTTGCACACGTTTCATTATAGTGTTCATATCGAACTAGTATCATTAATAACTATAAATGGACTCATATACTAATTTTTAAACCTCGACCAGTTGTAGTTTCTGAGATACAGAAATTCTCATAAAAATTTCAACCCTCGTTTTGACTCCCTTGGGGGTTGATTTTCGAAAAAAATCCCGTCTTATCGAATGCCTACGTTATAAGGAGAAGACATCATCGAAATTTCATGATTCTAATATTAGGGGTATAGGCTGGGCATTGATTTGCCAGGCCGACGAAGTTATGACTGCCATCTAGCATATCGTCGGCTTTATCACGAAAAGGCGTAACTCAATATTTACAACTTTACAGGAGAGCAAATTTAAAAAAATGACGACTTTATATTTGAGGCTGGCACTAAGTTTTCAGTTTTTTTGAGGTTTTTTTGGAGATATGTTGGAGTTGAAGTAAAACTAGAACCCTATGTTACTTATTTGATGTATATACTCTAAATATTAGTAACATTAATTATTTTATTGAGATACGCCTTTTTGTCAGAATATTAATAATTGGTATGGAATAGATACGCCCTAGTAGTATCAATCAGAAGGTACTGATAAGGTGATTTTTAAATTGAAAAAACATTTATTAGTATTGTTATTTTACTACTACATAGGTACTTATAAACTAAACATACAAAAAGTCAAAAAAATAAATACAAAAAACGATTGAAGTGAGTGGGTAGGTAATGATAGTAAGTACTTTTTATTATTTTAAAATAAAACTATACACATTATTAATTTTAAACTAATCTAATTAAGTAACTTAAAGTCAATTAACCAACAAGTAATTAAAAAATTACAATTCGGCAAGTTTACCAATGCGAATACCTTTAATTTACAAAATAATACTTTAACTAAAGTAAACAAAAATCAAGAATTGTTTTTAGGACAAAGATCCGTATTAACTAATTTGTTACTCAACACAAAATAGGCAACAAAATAAATGTTTAGACTTTGTAAGAAAATATTTTAAAATATCAACAAGAAAGAACAAACAATAAAGAAGATTAATATTATAATATTTTAGTCGGCAAAGATTTAAAAAAGACAATGTCCTCTGGTGATCTGATTACAGGTTTGTCACCAAAGCAAAGCGATAGTAGGTCTTGGTACTTTACTACTGAAATTGGTTTTGGGCCATTATTTAATTTAAAAAGAGGCATGGAAGGCTCGTCATCTGATGAATCGAAGTCATTCGTTGTAAGTGTGGATTTCTTTTCGACCATAATACCACTTCTTACCAAAAAGTATTTTGATCCGAGTTCCTATTTTAAATTTATCATGTTTTTTAATAGTTTTTAACAGGCTAGTATCAACACAGTTTACAGTTTGATCATTCCACTTGACCAGCACATCCATTTTTAAGGTAGGTATCTAAAGAAGACATACAAAATTAACCTTCTAAATGTAATAATAATAAATCTCTTCCTTACCTGACGTTCTAATTATTCTCAGTACACTCGTTACACTTGTAAAATGACACGAAAACGACTCACACGTACTTACGTCCCTTACCAGAGCTAACGGCCGACTGATTCAAAACTACTGTATTACTGTATAAATATTGCATTGACACCAAATGTACCGATTAGCATATAAGAACGCAAGGACCTATGTCGAGAAACACGCTGCCTGGTTTAAAAAAGAATATGACATATAGGCGTAACTTGAGGTACGCCTATTTGTCATAAAAAAATGTTGCAGTATTTGAGATAGGGCTTTCTTTTTTCTGTCTGTACAATACAAACGGTTTGACTTTGAGGTACGCCCCTTCGTAACAACAAAATATGAGCTATCCCGGGTTTAAAAATAGACAAAGCTCATTTTGGCCAAATATTGAGTTACGCCTTTTCGTCATAAAGCCAACGATATGTTGGTTCTTTTGTACCATGGGGTTTAGCCATTAAATTTTAACAATAGAAAATTTCAATCAAATCTCTTTAACTAGGTATAATATTTTTGAAAAAACTTGAGGTATGTATTTTAAAAATACAATTTATAATTTTTAGTGGCTCTAAGGTCTAAATTATTAATGTCCTGTTAGTACTAACAAACATAGAACGTGCATAACACATAGACAATTTACCTTTAGCTAAGCAAACAATAATCACGAAAGTGGCAGATTTATGGCCTTGCGCATGTAAACAAAGCAAGGCACTATTAGACATGCGCACTGCAACATTATCGTTTGACGAATGGGAAAATAGACAGGTCCGGGCTTTAAAATTTAAATTCTTGCCAGAAAATTGGAATTTCTTCTTAATTTTTGATCAAGTTGGGAAAGAAGGTAGTGATCAGTAAAATAACCAATCTACGGTGTTATCTCGTACCTAACCTCAAGTCAAATATTAGTTGGTATATAACCTGTACGTGTAAAACATTTTCAAGTCATTGTTTATATTCCAGTCTAAGTATCCGAGTCACTAAAAGCACAAACACACTTCACTAAACTAAACAAAAAACGAGAAATCCGTAAATAATAAACACCCACAGTCCAAAATAGCTAAGAAAACTACAAGGAATCCACAGAGAAACCTTAAAACACAAGAAGAAAAATGGCGACTGAGTCGGTTCTGAAGTGTATTTGAGCGTGTCGCTTAAGTTAGACAGGCCGATAACACAAGGTTTGTGCGCATGCCCGCAGGTGCCCAGAGGGAAGTCAGCTGACCGGCGACACATGCGCTCGGACGTATTTTTTCACCCATAAAATGTAGCTTTTGTTTGTGCAGGAGATAAGCTGTACGTATCTAAAGGTAAATTGTACATGGCATAACATTAATAATTGTTCCACCAATGGTATCCTCAAAGTTATCTTACACTTAGTGTTAGCGGGATATTAATAATTTGGGCCTTAACCATGTCAGAATATCAATTTTTATGTTATTTTCATTAATGATTGTCAATTTGTTAACTGACAGTTTTATAATTCATAAACAGAGAATAACCAACAGCTTTCTGTATTGTTACAGCCATGCACAGACTAAAAATATGGTAGTATCGCCAAAACGATTTTTTAAATACAATATGGACACCTCTTAATTCGTCATTCTTTTGTGGTTATGGTTATTCTGAGCATGCGCAATGTCAGAAAGGTGATCCGCTATGGTTAATAACCATAACGTACTCCGTTAGTTACGGAAGGATAAAGAAGAGCTTATCGTTATCCTTATGGTTATGCTTAAACTGCATGGTTGCCGGAACATACGAAAGTTATGAAGCATCATTGCTATGAATAGAAATTGTGATAAGCAATTAATTAAAATCCAGAGCAAATAGTAGCTTTACATGGCAATAAACGATGATGAAGAAAAGTGGATTCTTTGAAAGAAATCAAATGGACCTGGGTGTACTGGGTAGATTTTTTTTTTTATATATTTACGGATTTATACAATTGACTCAATCTGGTACACCTGCTTTTGGTGCAACCTAACCTTACTTTTTTTTTTATTGTTTACGAAATTAAATGGCACTCTTTTTCGTCAAATTAATGCTTATACTTTTTTGTTGTTTGAATTAATGTACCGAGAGTGAAGGGTGGTCTTTGTTCTGTTTTTTTTTGTGTCTTTCTCGAGATCAATCAAATTATTGTTAGGTTAGGTATTTTATTTTGTTTAGGTGCGCCGGCGCCAAATTAATAACTACAGACAGAACGTAGGCGCTGCAAAATCTCTGGTTTTAACAGTGGCGCTACTCGTTATGTTTAATAAAGTTAACCATAACGGAGCTAAAAACTGATATTAGAGACTTTTTGCACCTCTTAAAATAATATCAGTTTTTAGCTCCGTTATGGTTAACTTTATTAAACATAACGAGTAGCGCCACTGTTAAAACCAGAGATTTTGCAGCGCCTACGTTCTGTCTGTAGTTATTAATTTGGCGCCGGCGCACCTAAACAAAATAAATCTTTTAATGATTTGATTGAAAAGTCTTTATGGCATAAAATAAATAAATTTTCTTTGATATCTGCCCACACAGCTGTGTTTTCAAAAGGGTTTTGCCCTGCAACTTCTCGAAGGAGATTTTAATCGTCTTCTTCAGTAAAACGAAGTCTTCGTTTTATAGGCATAAGGATATTTCTGGGTAGTGGTATTTGCATACTTAAAATGAATAACCTGAGAAAGACACACCCTAAAAAAACAGAACAAAGACCACCCTTCACTCTCGGTACATTAATTCAAAGAACAAAAAAGTATAAGCATTAATTTGCCGAAAAACAGTGCCATTTAATTTCGTAAACAATAAAAAAAGTAAGGTTGGGTTGCACCAAAAGCAGGTGTGCCGGATTGAGTCAAGTGTATAAATCCGTAAATATATAAAAAAAAGAAAAATCTACCCAGTACACCCAGGTCCATTTGATTTCTTTCAAAGAATCCACTTTTCTTGTTATCATCGTTTATTGCCATGTAAAGCTACTATTTGCTTTGGATTTTAACTAATTGCTTATCACAATTTTGATTCATAGCAATGATGCTTCATAACTTTTGTATGTTCCGGCAACCATGCAGTTTAAGCATAACCATAAGGATAACGATAAGCTCTTCCTTATCCTTCCGTAACTAACGGAGTCCCTTATGGTTATTAACCATAGCGGATCACCTTTCTGACATTGCGCATGCTCAGAATAACCATAACCACAAAAGAATGACGAATTAGGAGGTGCAAAAAGTCTCTATTAATTTAAGAGGTGCAAAAAGTCTCTAATGATGTTTTTATACGCGAGCATAATATACATTTATAGAAAACGCCATAAAGCCGACGCCGACACCCCACATGCGAATACGAATGTTGGAACGTTCTGTGAATATTTGGTATCAAATAATCGTGTATGAATTTTCGTTTTGCAGATCATCCACACATTTATACTTTTAGAACCGAATATTTGCATCTAGAGTTAACTTTTTCTCAAAACAAACCGTTTCGACAGAAGGCAACGACATTTGATTTTAACAGCTGAGATCTGGTTTCGTCGTAAAAGTTCCCAGTTCAGTAGTAGGCCGTAGCAAGTTCACGCGTCAAGTTGCGTCATATTATTTTTTTCTTATTGTAATGTTTTTTAAGTGTTTCTGTGGCGGTTTTTTGTGTAGTCTGTATTTTAAACATTTTACTTTTGGATTTTATATATTTTAGAGACAGCATAGTAGTACGGGATCCGGCTGCTAAATTAGTACATTCATGATTTAGATAATCAAAATTTAATTTTTAGGTATTTTTACAACTAGGGGAAGTCACTTTTCATCAGGTGCCAATTAAAAATTACCCGCCAGTATTATTAATTAAAATATTATTAATTTAATTTTAGAGAAATATTTCGTTTACATCTTATGGAAATAAAACCTCCACCATTTCACAAGAGTGTATTTAAAAGATCTGAAAAGTCGTAGTTGCTGTTGATGGCTTAGCCGCAACCTCTACGCACCCAGGTGTAAACAGGTATAATTTTGTAAACACTTTTCGTTCATAACGTATACTCATTTCATTTATACCACATTAAAGCTAATTTTTTTCTGTAGTTAATAATATAAAGCTGCCTATATAAAAAAAAACCCGCAAATTAATGTTTCCTACCCGAAAAGATGCTAGGTATTAAAAATGAAGTGAGAGAGAGTGAGCGCTCAATGCTCAATGGCGGCTGAACGTGTTTTTTGAGCTATTGCGCATGCTCCGATAAATAGGGTTCTCAGTCAAGCAGCTGGCAGAGGTTTATGTTTATTGTAAATTCTAACCACACTGTTTTGGAGCTCGCAATACGTATTACTTTAATTGTTTTTGTTTAAGAGGTAGAGAATGTCATAGTAGATAATTTCCAGGACGATTCTGCTGTTAACGAAGAAGATTCTGATATAAGTAGTGACGAAATTGATAGCATCGATGATAGTGAGAGCAGCCTGGACTCCGACTTTTAATAAATGGCAAAGAATGAAATATTAAATTTTTTTAATTAATTAATTAACCGTTTGTTTTTTATTAAACACTCTTGTTTATTCTGTGTAATAAGATAATTATTTTGTAACTTATTTTGATAACTCTTCAATTATTATTATGTAACTTACTGTAAATAATTTGTCACTTGTGACTGAATTGAAAATATAAATAAAATCAAACATTTGCTCAAACTAAACTTACATAATACAATTTTCTTTGATATGAGTAAGCAAGGTTTTATTTTTAATAAATATGTTCTTATGATTTTCTTTGGAGAATGAATTAGATTTTTCACTTTAAAATAAAAGTTTTGTGATGTGGTTTCAAAAACAACTAATGCAAAGTCTAACTTTTTGCAAAATATGTATCTAAGTATTTTATTATTATTATTGTTTTCATATTTAATGCAATTGTTATTTTGTAAATAATATTTAATACTATTTATAAATTAAATATTATTTTATTAAATATTGATGCTTTATCCGTTGCATTTTTGGAGCATTTAAGTACAGTCATTTTTATTACTATACTTAGATCGTTGGTTGAGAACCCTATGTATCGGAGCATGCGCAATAGCTCAAAAAACACGTTCAGCCGCCATTGGGCATCCTTGTCTAACAAGTAGCGTCGCGCGCTAACTCTCTCTCACTTAATTTTTAATACCTAGCATCTTTTCGGGTAGGAAACTTTGATTTGCGGTTTTTTTTATATAGGCAGCTTTATATTATTAACTACAGAAAAAAATTAGCTTTAATGTGGTATAAATAAAATGAGTATACGTTATGAACGAAAAGTGTTTACAAAATTATACCTGTTTACACCTGGGTGCGTAGAGGTTGCGGCTAAGCAATCAGCAGCAACTACGTCTTTTCAGATCTTTTAAATACACTGTTGTGAAATGGTGGAGGTTTTATTTCCATAAGATGTAAACGAAATATTTCTCTAAAATTAAATTAATAATATTTTAATTAATAATACTGGCGGGTAATTTTTAATTGGCACCTGATGAAAAGTGACTTCCCCTAGTTGTAAAAATACTTAAAAATTAAATTTTGATAATCTAAATTATTAAGGTACTAATTTAGCAGCCGGATCTTAGACTATAGCTACAAGCAATAGATAATAAATGAAGGTTTCTTTTATTTTTATCTGTTGCTTTACTAATATTTTTACTAATATTCAGTTTATCTGCTATTATTGTTCTTACAGCCTCTCTTAATCGTACTGCCATAGCGTTATCTGATTAGAGAACGCTATGGTACTGCTATTAATGGCTTCCTGTTCAGCAGTTAAAATCGGCGTTTTTGATAAATAAGACGTTGACAATAATTTGTCCATGGAACTTTGCCATGTTTGTTTTAGGCCAGAAGCTGTAATTACATTTTTTAACGATATGGCACACGAAAAATAATATTTGTCGTAGGAAGAAATTTATAATATTGCAGAATGCATTAATTTTGAAACCGTACTACGTCCACTATATATATGTTATTTCTTGTTTTTTTTTTAATATAAATATATGATTTCTAAGAATTTTATATGATATTTATCTCTGATTGAAAAAAATTAACTTTTTATCCTCTTGACTGGTAAATGTAACGTCACTTCGTTCAATTTTTTTCTAGACCCTGGTTTAGATAACATTTTGCAGCCGCCACAGAGAAAGATTGTTTATAACACAGGAAAAACAGTAAGATTTTAGCCTTTGGTTTCTACGTACGCAAAAAATTTGTTATTTTTTTCCATGTATAATAAATATCTAGGTAACTATTTTTGCTTTTTATAAATAACCTTTGAAAGAAATTGAGCATTATAGAAATTAATTGAGTCCTATGATGTGTTTTAATTTGCCGACTCAAGACGACAAACATTCGTATTCGGCCTAATCCTGTACAAGTACAGAAACTGTTCTGTGCCGTTTTAACTGATACCTACACATTTTCAAAACGATACTTAGTAGTTTTTAAAATATGTGTATACAGGTATTAGAATTGGACTTGTTACTGCAAAGCAAATAATGTAACATCTATAAATAATATGATTTTTACATTTTTTAGTCAAAAATGCCTTTTTCACCCCTATTTTTAGGAAGCAAATTGTCACATTTGTGTATTAAATTACGGTATATTACTTAGCGAGGTGGAAACTGTTTTATTACTGTCGAGTCGTAAATTCAAAAAACGTGATTATATATTTGTTCACTACCCTATAATATAGTAAGTGAAAAATGTTAATCAGCATGCAGACAAAGTTTTTGAAAAATGAAAAAAAATATACACCTCCGCTGGGATTCGAGCCCAGAACCTCTCAATTACCAGTCGAACCGAGAGGTTCTGGGCAGCAAAACCATTAAACCTTTTTAAAACGTAATCAGATGTAACAAAACGCACAAAAACCAAATTCATAACTCGGTGTTTGGGCTCATTACGGTCCAATACTAATCTAGGGATATTATTATGTCCCAATATCAGCTGATCGATGACAAATTTCTGCTGTCATCTCTCGGAAAACGAGAAAATTTGTGGCGTTTTGTATATTTATACAGTGTGACCAGTAAAGTCCGCATCATATGGGATTTTTTTTATTAATAACTTCATTCGAAATTTGACTCTGGCATCAAGTTCTTCTTCGATCGAGATGAAAATTAAGCACAAAAATAGTAACGTGATTCGCATTATCTGTCAAATTTAATTTTTTTCCAAAAAATAATTCAAAATAGTGTTATTTCTGGAAGTATCGAAAAAAGTGATTGGAAAAAGTTTTTTAAAATGCAGTTTCTAGCCCACATGCAAAATTTTAGCTGCATAAGATAATTTTGATTTTTTAACCATATTTTGTAAATTGCACCACTTTTGCAAAATAAGACTTAACGCAACCTAGATAAAACTTCTTAGTTTTGACAATGCTTTATTTCAGATACATTTCTTTAAAGTAGCGCCATATTAAATGTGTGTTTTTCTACATATCGATTGTTAAGGTGCAAAACCTCGTAAGTCGGCTTTTTTCCATTTAACCTTTTATTCGATAAACACTTAGAAAAAAATATATTCTTTAAGCTTACAAAATCTCGTGAGTCCATTATTAATTTTACGGACCCCTGGCGCCATCTGCCAAAACCTCGTAAAATTAATTTGCCAGACAGTACTTAAATTCAGAAATCTTTTAATTCGACTTACGAGGTTTTGATACTAGAGTTACCTAGTTTTCCAAGTTTTCCAAGTTTAAATATTTAAAGTTAAAACCTCGTAAGTAGATTTTCTTAATTAACAAACATTTTCAAAAAGTATGTATATTATTGTATATCCCCAGAAAATGGTTTAGCAAATCATCTAATTTTGTTTAAAATACTTTTTCAAATTTCTCAATTCGTTTTTCGCTTCTCCTGTAAAATTTATAAAAACCGACTTACGAGGTTTTGCACCTTAACTACAATATAATAATCAAAATTGGACAATTAAAATTTGGTCGCATGTGATGCAAAGTTTATTTATTTTTGACCATGTACCTATAAGGTAACTTCATAAAATAAGCATTTTTGAAAACATAGTTTGTGTCTGAAAGGCATACACTTTAATATTAAGACAAAAAAGAACACAGTGTCATCAGTAAAACTCATCACTAAAGTGTTCATTAGGTGGAAAATAAATTTTAGTAGTGGGTAAAAAAATCAAAATTATCTTATGCAGCTGAAATTTTGCATGTTGGCTAGAAATTGCATTTAAAAAAACTTTTTCTAATAACATTTTTTAATATTTTCAGAAATAACCTCCCTTTGGACTTATTTTTTGGAAAAAAATTAAAATTTGACAGATAATGCAAATCACGTGACTACTATTTTTTGCTTAATTTTTATCCCGATCGAAGCAGAACTTGATGCCAAAGTTAAATTTCGAATAAAGCTATTAATAAAAAAAAATCCTATATGATGCCGACTTTACTGGTCACACTGTAGATATTGGATAATTGCACCGCGTTATGTAATAACGAATTAAGCGACAAAAGTTGAAAAACGAGTTAATGGTGCCATCTTTTAGTAGTCATTAAAACCTATGTAACAAAACCTTTTTTTACTTAAATTTCCTATTTTACCTTTTTTATAGGCACCTGTAATAAGCGACATTTTCATATTTGTCAAAATTAATACTATAACTAACGTTTTGTAATAACGAATTATTTGCCAAAACGATATTACCAAATATAATTTTATTATATTTATTTCTGTAATATGAAATTAAGCGCCAATTGGCTGGACTTAATCCGCGATCATTTTATACTAAACCAGTGTAGTTTTATTTTTTTTAGTTTTGTTATAAAGAATTAAGCGCCATACATGTCGGTTAATTCTTTATGAAGATTTAAAATTATACTTAACTTTAATTGTTATATCGAATTAAGCGACAATTTGGTATACCGGGTGTCCACGGAAGGTGGCTCGCCCCTCTAACTTTTCTGTTTTTCAAGATAATGAAATAAAATTCGGAGGATTTGTATACGACATGAAACTGCATTTTTTGACAGGCGACTCAGCATTATGGAACTTCCGGTTTAACCGGAAGTAACATAAACTTTCGATTTTTAAATGGGACACCTGGTATATTTTTACTTTTTTTGACTCCATATGACATTCTAAATACAACGATGTGTCACTTGTCACTTTTTGTCACCAAGAAAATCTTTTTTTTCCAAATTTATTGTTTTATCTAGAGGGCTATGAATACCTTAGAATCACTTATTTCAGTTCTTTAATCTTGGGAAAAATACAATTTTACTATTTTTGGTCCAATGCTATGTGCTATGTAAAATTTAATCTTTAAAGTTGTATAACTCATTTTTTTTAAATGGTAACATGGTCGCTCGTCGGGTTAAGAAAAAAGATTATTTTATTACGATTATTTTGATACCATACACTATTAGGTTTTAGAAAAGGTGCCATTAAAAAACTTAAAAAAGTTAACTTAGGACTTTCCTAAAATGAAGCATCTTTTGAGAATAAATTTAGATTTAAAAATGCATCAAGTAGCCTGTGACCAGCAACACTGATAAAACAAAATCACGCCTTGAAGAAAATTGACATGCCGACAGCTTCTGCCAAACTAAATTAGGTTGTTGTTTAAAAAGCACGGAAAATAATAGTTTTACAAGGAGTAAAAAAGTTGATATATATAATGTTATTAGTGTTTGGAGAATGTAGAAATAATTCAACCGATGCTGCACGACTTTACGCACAAAGATATTTTATTCGCGTCATCCAACCCGGCACTATTAGGTACCCAAAACTGGTTCCGAAAATGTGAAATGAGCCTGACAATAATAACATATCAACTTTTTCACTCCTTGTAAAACTATTATTTTCCATGTTTTTTCAACAACAAACTAATTTACTTTGGCTGAAGCTGTTGACATTAAAATTTTCTTCAAGGCATGATTTTGTTTTATCAGTTTTGCTGGTCACAGGCTGCTTGATGCATTTAAATCTATATTTTTTTCTCAAAAGATGCCACATTTTAGGAAAGTTCTAAGTTAACTTTTTAAAGTTTTTTAATGGCAGCTTTTCTAAAACCTAATAGTGTATGGTATCAAAATAATCGTAATAAAATCCTCTTTTTTCTTAACCCGACGAGCCACCATGTTGCCATTTAAAAAAAATGAGTTATACAACTTTAAAGATTAAATTTTACATAGCACATAGCATTGGACCAAAAATAGTAAAATTGTATTTTTCCCAAGATTAAAGAACTGCTGAAGTAAGTGATTCTAAGGTATTCATAGCCCTCTAGATAAAACAATAAATTTGGAAAAAAAAGTTTTCTTGGTGACAAAAAGTGACAAGTGACACATCGTTGTATTTAGAATGTCATATGGAGTCAAAAAATGTAAAAATATACCAGGTGTCCCATTTAAAAATCGAAAGTGGATGTCACTTCCGGTTAGACCGGAAGTTCCATAATGTTGAGTCACCTGTCAAAAAATGCAGTTTTATGTGGTATACAAATTCCCCGAATTTTATTTCATTATCTTGAAAAACAAAAAAGTTAGAGGGGCGAGCCACCTTCCGTGGACACCCGGTATAGTGGTCATAACTTGGGGAATATTCGCAATTTTAAAACAGGTATATAGTATATACTACATTTCGGACCTACTTAAAAAAAACGAGGTTTTAAGGTATTAGGTACGACTTTGGGACAACTTAGCAAAATTAAAAACCTTTTTATTTAAATATCTCGAAACCGTTAAATGTCGCTTAATTCGTAATTACATAACGGGGTCCAATTATACTTCTTTATTTGGAGTTTCTTAATATACTATTCGTAAAACCAACCGTTTTCAGGTCATGTTAGGCTTAAGTTTAGTTGAGAAGTGTAATCTGACGTTATTAATAAAGTGCAATTAAAAAAATATATAACGTTTAACATTTTTGATTCTTGCTTTTACATTTTTTTACGTATATTATATAGCCATGCTACAGTACAATATTGCATAATATATTTGTATTTGTTAACTAATTATAAAACGGTACAGTCTTAATGAAGTCAATTTGCAGAAACCGTAACGTGTTAGCAATAATAGTTTAGTAATTATAAGCGTTTGAAGTCTATCACACCCACACTTAAATTGGGCACAGTACGTCCTATTGCAGAAGACCTTGTTCTAACCAAACCCATTAGAGTCTCCAAATCCCCGAGAGAGTTTATAGTTGGGGAGCTTAGCAGGGCTAAAAGTTCTAAAATAATTATTTGGAATAAACCGTATTTCGGTGTTGATATTTAAAGCTTTGATACCGTGCGAGCAGAAATTATTTGCATTAAAGAGGGCCTTGCATCTAAGGACGTAATGCTTAGCCGTAGAGCTTAATACCTGTTGGGTGTCAGTAACTACCTGAATTAACAATTAATCAGTTATTCCGCCATCTTTCACAGTCATTACAAGTAATTTGATTCGTCGCTAATTTTTCCAATTTCTTGAACAATTCACGCAATGGGCTTTACGGAGCAGCACGAAACATTCATGGTTGAAGCGTATTTTCGAAACGGGGTTAGAGTAAATGGTGCGCGGCAATACAATCCGGGTTTGTGCATGGACGATTTTCTCGAACATTTTCCTAACGTTGCTTTTATTGCTGGAGATTTTTATCATTGCATACAAAGAACCGTGGCTGTGTTTAGGGAGACAGGTTCTGTACAACACAAAAAAGAAGCGTGACGACCATTTGTAAGAAAAAAAGAACTTGTTGCAAACGTTCGAAAAATAATGCAAAATACGCCAACAAATTGTATAAGACGCCTGTCCCAACAAGTGGAAAGATCTTATGAAACATGCAGGACTATTCTTAAGAAGCAGCTAAATTTATTTCCTTATAAAGCACAAGTATTCCAAGAAAGACAAGCCGCAGATTTTGAAAGACGCAGGAATTACTCTCAATGGTTTACCCAAAATTTATTGGAAAGAAATGATTTATAAGACCTGACTTTTTTTCGGATGAAGCCTGGTTCCACCTCTCCGGATATGTGAATTCTTAGAATTCACGCATGTGGAGTAGTGAAAATCCCCATTTTTTTTTAGAGTCCACATTGCACCCTCAAAAAATTTGTGTTTTTGGTTAGCTGTTTCCCGAAGAAGAATTGTTGGTCCTATTTTTTTCCATGACACAGTTACAGCACAGAGGTATGGAGACAATATTTTGAATCCATTTGTGGAGCAATTACTTGACGACGAACTACGTTTTGGATATTTTCAACAGGACGGTGCAACCGCCCATACAGCCACCGAAACTATTAACTACTTATGCAATTTTTTCGACGACAGATTGATGAGTTGTCGATCAGACATTGAATTCCCACCTATTTCACCTTGTTTAACGGTTATGGATTACTTCGTTTTGCCTCATTTAAAGAACACTATTTTTAAAACACCAGTTGCAAGTTTAGAACAATTACAAGAAAGGATTATCCAAGAATGTTGTAACATTTCTCCAGAGATGCTGGTCAACACTTTCGAAAATATGAAGAGACTTGTGAATTTATGCTTGGAGCATGGCGGTGGCCAATTTCAGCAATTAATTTAATTTTTTTTTCCTTTCTGAATAACTATTCTTACTTTGTTAATTTTGTAAACAACAAAAATAAATTTGTATTTGTCTACTTAATTTATTACTCATTAGTTTGGCATATCATGTCATAATATGAATTTGACAAAATTTTAACCTAGATTTGGTTAGATATATCATTGTGATCTAAGCCAAGCCCTACGTTTTTTAATCCAAGCCCTGTCTGATGCAAATAATTTTTGCTCGCACGGTATAAAACCGGTAAAAATCATTTCATTTTAACTTAAGAAAGATGATAGAAATCCATTTTACACCGGGCATATTTTACGTGTTGTTTTATGACATAAGAAAAAGTAAGGTTAGAAGTAATTTTAAAAAAAATTACAAACTTCTCAGATTAATAATAAATTTTGTTACCACCGAAAAGTAACTGGTTTGTCTGCAGTTGCACAGGAAAATTGTAGGTCAAAGATGGAAGCGTTTTAAATTATATTAAGAAAATTTTGCCCCAAATATATTTTTTTTTAAAACTTTACCACCTTGTTTTCCTATCAGTCGCAATTACTATTGATACTTTGAAAGGTTTGTTATTGTTTTAACCGCTTCGCTACTTTTCAACAATACACTTGACAGTGGCGGTTTCTCCACAGGAGCACAGGAGCACGTGCACCCCCATACTCCATAAAGAATTACCCCATAAAGAAAAAATAATGTTCATTTAAATTTATCTTCTTAATATATGATACATCGACGTTGTGGTCTAAGGTCAGCGCAGCGGCCTCACAGATCGTAGGCCCGGGTTCCATTCCCACTGCCGGCAACGTCGATGTTAAATTTGGAATTTGGTTTAAGAGGTTGCGCCGTCTTTCGGAAGAGACGTTAAACTGTGGGCCCCGTGTCATGGATGTTGGCACGTTAAAGAACCCTACCCTCGACAAAGAGAGATTCGGCAAAATTACCAGATAGTGTGTGACAAATTCCCTGGCGTCGGTGATTGGCCTCGTTGCGGAAAAAAGCCGACGTAAAATAAATAAATAAAAAAAAAAAAAATATATGATACCGTAATATAAGTTAGAACCCTCCTATTTTAATGTACCGTTAAACAATCGAACGAAAGGTGGTGTAATAGCTCTCGCCAAGCCGGTTGTCAAGAGCGACGATGTAGCGCGTAGGAATTCTAGTCGCACTTGCGTTAAAGTAGGCAGGGTTTCTGCTGTCTCTCTATGCATCTTATACTAGCACGTGTGGTGGGGGAAAGCGCGATTCTAAGAGGAAAACTCCGTTGAGTTCATTGCGTGTTAATTGCTGTATGAATTTATTATTTAAAGTTTGTCTTTATTATTTTGGGGTAGTAAAGACTTATTTTAATAAAAGTGAACGTTTTTAATGCCAAAACGACTATGAATGTAGAATATTTGAGAAATAATTTTCGCTCATCTTAAGTATATTGAGCAAAAAATTGAAATTAAAATTGAGGGAAGTTCTAAACGCGAAATTAACTTGACACAGACCACACAGTGTAGATCTAGGGACTTCATTGTTATTGATAAGTTTGCTGCAAATAAAAACAGAAGATTGGACTGTACTTTTAAACAATGTAGGTACCCACTAATGAAAAAAAAATTGGCCTTGTTTTATTTTTTTTAGTTTATTTCATTTTCAATAAAATAAGTAGGTACCTAATCATAAATTTTTAAAATATTTACTAAAAATTATTTACCAAATTCGGGCGTGGTTTCAAAAATTTGTCGCCTGCGGCGCATTTCGCCTGCAGCGGGCTTTTAGTGCACCCCCAAGTTAACAAGTCACGAACCGCCACTACACTTGATTTAAGAAAACATCAAGTTGCTGTTATATATTTGAATTTGATTTGATTTGATTATAATTGTACTTCCCAACCGGAAACCCCCACCTTAAGCCCACCTTACTATCAGGTCATATCAGTGGCGGCTCGTGGGGTAGAGCCACAGTGCCATGGCACTACCTGCCCTCCTGTCCAGCGTCCTGCCCTTTACAAATTACCAAAACCTATTAAAATTAATATTCTCGTTTTTAAAGCAATTAGCAAAATAATTTAAAAATTAAACACAGTCGGGTGCAAATTTCCATCTATTTAGGAAGCGATTATGCGTAAAACGGTAACGTAGCTTTCGCGCCACACGGCGGAGGCCCGAAGTGATGACGAAATCGCCATAACACATCAATAAAAAACATTGGAAAATGACCTTGAATGCAAGCAGGAAAAAATCTCTGAGTAGCCAGGCCCTTCGTTTGACCGTTTGACGTTAGAGACGTTTCAAACAGCTGTCCGCGTCGCGTCGCGATTTGTTTGTATTAGGTTAGGTTGTTTGTAAACTAAATAATTTTCGTTTGGCCGGCTGATTTAATGTATGTTCACGAACTTTTTATTTTAGAAATACATAATGAATACTATTAGATAGGGTGTGCGGTTGTGGTGAATCTAATAGACTATTTTGTTTTATGTGTGTTTTATTTGGTGGGGAGCAAACTTGGTCCCAAAAAGGTACAGATGATTTGGTCCATATCTGGGAAAAAATGAAGACACATGAAAAATCGAAGGTACATTTAAACAATATATTTAATTTTAGTATGCTTGGTAAAATTAACATTAAAAGGTGCCTTTTGCTTATTTTTCCTACTTCAAAAGCAAGAACCATTAACAAAAAAGGGCGTGGCACCCACAAATTTTTTGCCTACTTCAATAAAATGGCACGAGCCGCCACTGGGTCATATATATAGTTGATAAATCATGTGTCCTACCTCTTACTATGTAGAACTAGACTAATAAACGTTCAGTGAGTAACAACTATACGGCGTTTTACTAAGAGCAACTGTGGAAATACATCACAGTTGCCTAGATTTTAAAATAGTTAGTTACACTACAAGGGAGGTAGGTAGCACATAGGTAGAGTCAACTTTTTCTGTTGTTGTATATATGTAACTTCCAAAAACTTCCCAGTTCAGTAGTGGGCCGTAGCAAGGTCGCGCGTCAGGTTTCAGAGACGAAATTTTCTTGGTGTTTATAATTTTAGTTGAATGGTGAGTAGAATAAACCAGTTTAGGTTAATTAACTCTCCTATTTCCAACACCAAATATTTAATTTATCATTATTATTGGCTATTATAAACTTATTATTGTTTTTATCCATTTTAATTACGGTACAATAGGTTGCCCAACCTTGCGCTCATTGAAAACTTATTTAGCTATGTGTATTTTATTTTTTATTTTATTTTTTTATTTATTTATTTTTTCATGTCATTACAAAAAAATTTGTTTACATACGTCACGGTATAAAATAAAACTTAAAATACACTAATATATTTAGTTTAAATTTATAATAGAAATAATTAATAATATAACTGACAACACATTATTACAATCACAATTAAAATTACATTCAACAGTTTAAAATTGTAAATCCTGGCGTTCCTCCAAGTAAGCGTCGTAGCTATAATACGCTCTACCAACAAGAAAGTCGGTTACTCTTTTCTTAAAAGCTTTAATTTCTAGATCTCTGACCTCCTGCGGTATTTTGTTAAAGAACTTCACAGCTAAGAAGTCAGGGCCATTTTGGCATCTACGTAGTCTGCGGTAAGGTACCGAGAGATTCCCGCTGCCCCGCGTGTCCCTGCCGTGTATCTCACCATTGGTGGGATAATTATATTTATCTTTATTCCGGTAGATATGGAGTACGTTTTGCAGTATATATACGCATGGGAGGGTTAGAATGCGAGATTTAATAAATGACTCCCTACAGTCATCCTTGTAGCCAATGCCCGCCAGGACACGCACGGCCCTGCGTTGCAGCGAGAACACCCGACGCCACCCCGCAGAGTGCCCCCAAGCAATCGCCGCATACGACATCACCGAATGAAACAATGCAAAATATACGGTTCTTAAAGTTTGTGATGAGACTTTTAAAGAGAGATTGCGCAGCAAAAAGACGCTTCCACTCAATTTATGAGAAATAAACTCTGTATGTGGACCCCAGTTGAGTTCAGAGTCCAAATAGACTCCCAAAAATTTGGTCTTGTTTACAGTTTGGAAGGGCGTTTCGCTGACTTTGCGTAATGAGAAAATAACGTTATTTGTTTTATCCTGATTAAGAATAAGACCATTTGCCTGAAACCACTGCTCTACCTCCGACTGTACCTGGCATGCCCCGCCGATAACGTCCTCAAAGGTGTCGCTAGCCACAGAGGCGGTCGTGTCATCAGCGAATATGACGTAGTGCCCCATATGGTTGTGCAAGGGTAAATCGTTTACATAAATGAGAAAAAGCAATGGTCCCAGTATAGACCCTTGTGGCACACCCACCGTCAATTGGCCCGCTGATGACACTATCCCTCCCACGGTCACCATCTGAAAGCGATTCTCTAGATAGGATTGAATAAGAGTTTTAGTTTTATTACTAAAGTTGTAAGCCGAAAGCTTTTGGATCAGCCAGTCATGCGATACACAGTCGAAGGCTTTGCTCAGATCGCAAAACATGGTGTTAACATACCTTCCAGCATGAAAAGCTTCAGAGATGTAAGAGACAAGATCCATAATACCCGAAGCTGTGCCCAGCCCTGATCTAAAGCCAAACTGACGATCCGTTAGGAGCTTATTTGATTCTAAATATTTTGAAATTCTCTCAGCAATGCACTTCTCCAGAATCTTGGATAGTACAGGCAATAAAGATATTGGACGATAATTGGACATGTCACCTTCATCCCCTTTTTTAAATATAGGGATGACCAGCGCCGTCTTCCAAGAGTCAGGAAAAGTGGATTCCCGGATACATCTGTTTATGAGTTTAGTAATTGGTACGATCAACAGTTCACGAACCAGTTTTAGAAGTTTGACTGATAAACCATAGTGGTCTTTACTGTTTTTGTTTTTGAGTTTATTAAAAATATCCCTAATTTCAATATAAGAAAACTCCTGTATGTCAAAGCTTTCGCTCGGAGTATTTATTTTAAATGGTATGTGTTTAATATTTATGTTATTGTTTAAGATTAAGTTGGGTGCTACATTAATAAAGAATTCATTAAAGTCATCAGCCGAGATATTACTTGGTACAGAGTGGACCTTTTTACCTGAGTTTCGCTCTCTGTTGACTATGTTCCATGTACATTTGGGTTTGTTGGTCGAGTTTTGAATAAGATTGTCATAGTATGTTCGTGTGGCCTGTACTATGGCTTTTTTGTAAGTTTTTTTGAATTCCTTTTTTAAGTGCACGTTTGCTGGTGTTGGAAATTTTCTGGCCACGTCAGAGAGGAGTGCCAAGTGATCACGCATGCTCGACAGTTCTCTATTAAACCAGGCCTGGACCGCTTTTTTTTTATTAGAAAATATTGTTTTTTCAGGAAAAGCCATTTCATAAGCTTCCTGCATTAATTCATTAAAAGAGTCAACTACGCTATTTATATTTGTGCCGGGGTCCGAGATAAAATCCCAAGATGTATTAGCAATAATATTATGAAACCTACCCTTACCAATGCAAGTTTAAAAACACATGGCATTTTAGCAGCTTTAAACTACTCCGCGAAAGTAAATTATTATATGGCAAAGCAGCATTGAACGCGAAATATGCGCAGGCGCACCGCTTGCCGCTTGATTGGCTCATAACTACAGTATTTGGGCGACGAGACTCTTGTATGTTGTCAGGATTGTTCATAGCGTTTTTTATTGGTAAGTTTAATGCATGTCAAATTTATTTCTATGTTTTACCATTAAATATCAAACTATAAGAATAGCAGATCTTCGAGAAAACTTGACAACCCTGTTTTAGAGTGTATTGGAGACGGTTTGGCTGCCATTGTGGAGTTGATCGTAAATCTATAGTTATAAATGCAGCGCCTCGGCAACAGATGTCTCTAATTCACTGATGTGATGTCGTGGTGTTGCCGCATATCGTATTTTATTGGAATTTTTAAGGATTTAAGCATTTTTAACAGACAATAAAATAGGGGGTTCTCGATTCCAGCCGAATGTATGTTTCTATGTAAAAATATTATATTGTTACACCAATTTTTAAGTAATTTTATTATTGTTTTTTCCTGTATAATATGCAAAATAATGTCCCTTACCGCGTTTACGCTACACGATGGAAAATATTATTACCAACATAAAAATCTTTAGTGTACGCCACTGTGTTAATTTAAATATGTACTTATATACATCATTTTGAAAGTATTTTTACTGGCTTTCATTTTGTTATCTAGTTGTTTTTTTTTAAATCAACCTATTTTGAAATAAATAAAAATATACTATGTCGATTTAAAACGTTTGGTGCACGCCACTGTGTTAATTAAAATATAGACTTATAAAAATATACATCAATTTGTAGATAATTTTATTGGTTTTAATTTTAATGTCTACTTTTTTTTTTGAAAAAATCAACCATATTCGAGATAATAGGCAAGAAATAATAAAATGTACCTTTAGGGGTGGTTTTGGGGTGGTTTGCACCCTCGGAGGGGTGGGGACTTTTTGTATGTTAATCGGGGCGACTAAAGCTAGATATTAACGCAAAAATCCACTTTAGCTGATTTTGTTCCACGAGCGACCTTAAATGCACTGTATTAAAACTCAATAACCTGTATGTAAGTTTACTTGCTTACAATATACTATTTCTTTCTAAAAGTAATGTTTATATTTATTTTAATACCTTTATCAATTTGAACTGAACGCTGAAAATAGTATATATTCATAATGGAAAACAATAATTTAAATTCGATAATAAAAATAATATAAAAGGGGTATTTGGAAACAACAGGGGAAATATAAAATTCAGTATTTCTCTTTCGGTCCATGTTTTACTGCAAATAAATTATTGAAATAATTGGAAGCAAACAACCTACATCTATTTAAAACAATGAATTTGTTTATTCAACTGGAAAATTGTATATGACCACAAAAATTAAATTATTTGTTTTAGCGGTTTGCAGTAAATGATGCATTTTTGCATAAAAACTACCATAACCAATGTTTTAAGGAAGACAGGGGCTAGTACCCAAATAATTATTTTAATTTATTATAATTTGAGAAGGATCTTCGACAATATTTATATATCTACCATTATTAAGTTTCATGTCCCTTTTTCAACCAATTTTAAATATTTCAAATTTCAATAATAAGTGTAACAACTTACCCCGTTACAGGGTTTGTTCTCACATTAGGTGGGGTAGGTTGTCACATGTAATGTAAATGGAAGAAAAAGAAAAACTTAAATTTTAAAAACATATTCGCCAAAGTATCGGCAAAACAAAGATTAGGTCTAACCATAAACTTCTTATAGAATAGACTACATTGTTTATGTTTTAAAGAAATCAAAGATTCCAGCGACCATAATTTGTCTGGTTAACTGCATGGTCCAAATATGATCCACTATTATTATAATACTCAACACGTGCATCAAAAGCGCTGCGCGCTGTTATCAAACTTACTTAAGTCACATATTAGATTCATAAAATTAATAAAATACACGTTACAGGTCTTTGCATTTAGTGCCAACTTATTTTAGTTCTATGGTGACAAAATATAGAATGATAGCGGAAACCTCGCTTTCCTTTTTTATTCGTCGGCCATTCACTAATAGCACAGCTGTATTAATCGAATAAACCCTTTTTTTCTGTAAGTAATCGTACTACTCGTTTTTGCGGTGTTGTGGTTAGTTATCGGAACACTCGTATTTGTACTTGTTTTGTAAAGTTTTGTGTTTTTTGAGTTTTTGTAAAGGATTTTTCATTTTATTCTTATAAGTACTTAACAAAATGGTGCGTGAGTGTCAGATTAGTGAAAAATAAGATTATTTTAGTCCAGAATTATATTTTCACAAATAAGATTATAACCATTATTATTTACCCATTCAGTGTTGTAATAATCTGGAAAAGAATAGATAAAAATAATTCTTATTAACTTTTTTATCTGTGTAAGAACTTCTAAGGATACCATTATTGGTAGAATTATTGTTGTCATGGTATATATAATTATGTGGGTTCAAGCAGGACATTGATAATGCGGACCTTATGCTTGTTTCACTTATTTTTAGTGTCCGACCGAAACAAGATTTTCAGCCGAAACCGAATCTTCGGCCTTGGTCTCAGTTTCGGCCGAAACCGAAACTGAAACCGAAACTTATTTAATTATTTATACATGTTAAAAATTCCATTATATATGGAAATCTAAGGTATTTTTTACACATATACGGACAGTGAACTCGTGGTAAATGAAATAAAAAACAATAATTGAAATATGTAACAACGATATCTATTAATTCATGTTAAAACAATTTAATATAGACAAAAATAACAAACACTGAGTTTCGGCGCACCCGAAGTTTCCGCCGATTTTTGGACGAAACCGAAACTGTCACCGAAACTAGGTTTATTGGCCGAAACTAGCCGAAACCGAAACCAAAACCGAATTTTCGGTCGGTCTCTATTTCCTAGTTCAATCAATCTAGAATGATGAGGCATAATAATTTTTAATGAAGTTTTACGGGTTTTGTCAAAATTAAATAATAATCAAGATGTGCCCTTCGTATAAACAAAAAAAAAATTAATTTGTACATCAAACCAGATAGGCCCCTCTGGTATTAATATAAAATAATATTTGCAGGTATTTCAAAGAAAACGGAGCGAAATTTTTAAACTTTAAACATCTATATTTTTATAAAAACGATACAAAATTTTATTATATATAAAATGATTACAATCAAACCTAAACTGAAATAACACCCAAAGCAAACCCGAATCCTAACCTAAACTCACACCGATGTGTGCGGTAAAGAACTACCGCTACACAATATAATTAACACTAACCGCCTTCTATCCTAACTCGATCAGCAGCATATGGTGGGAAAATTGCAGGGTTGAAATATTTTATATTTTTTTGGCCACCGCCAATAATTTTCAGAACAGTTAAAATTTCAAAAACAGCTAGGTAGTGGAATATTTAATTATTTATTTTCTAGAGGCATAACAAATTAAAAATGGGAATGTTATTTATTTTATTTCTTACAAATTTCCTTTTATTTATAAAATGATAATTTTATAAGACCTATCTCTGTACCTCAGAATTAAAGTATGTTAAGTCAAAAATTTTGATTTTTCAGAAGAGCTTGTTAATGTTTTTTTTTTGTTTTTGTTCCAATGAGAATTAGTATATCAAATCACTGTATTTCTTTATTCATAGCATATAACCAAAAAAATGTTAAGTCAATTTGAACCAAAAATACATACTAAAAACAATCCGTTCCGTGACTTAACATAACGCATCGTTGCCAACTTGCAAAGCCAGACTATATTAACATGACTTAACCTACTTAGCCCTTTTTTTTTGTGTTATGACCTACTATAGTTTTAGAAGTGTTAACTTTTAAATCAATTGAGATAATAAAAAAATAAAAATATCAATAGAAATGTGAGATTGACTTGACATTAAATAGTAAAAATCGTAAATGTGTGACTTAACATAGTTTGCTTTTGAGGTACAGATCTGCAAAGTACTGTCCATGTTTTAAAAATATTTTTTGGCATAAAGGTATATTTTGAATTTCGCCTAGTAAGACGCATATCAAAAACTAGCATAGGTGCCAATCTTAATTTAGGTTTTTTTGTAAAAGTATTTTTATGAATAATTTAAGATAGGCCTGACCGTGATATTACTATAAAAAAAAACGATATAGTATCGAGATATGTCAGTATGTCATAAGGTTAAGGACCTATTCCCATGACTTTCTATGGGTTTAACTAATTTTTGGCAAATATCGAGATAGCTCCCTACATTATGACAGCGTTATTATCAAAAATACTGTTGCAGCTACAATGAAAATTCGTTTCATGCAAATATTCCCCGTTGTTAGTTCTAACAAGAGGGCTGTCAAATAAAATATATGGACCAATACACAACATATATTTAATTAAACTCTGTATTGCACCGCTCTTTAGTGGAATATAAGCGATGACCTGAACACGTAAATAACGTGACAAATTTAACCATGGAAAATAAAATAGACAATAAATAATATAAAAATGCTAAATAGGCAATAAGTTTTATAGCATAATGTAACAAAACAGTCACATATACGGAAGACACGGAATCATACTGCCACAAAGAACAATTTTTCGATTATAAATTAACTTGGCTTATAACAGAATAACAAAATCAAAATATTATGCTTTATTGTCTTGAAGAATAATCATTCTTATTAACAAAGCTAAAAAGAAATACAAGTAATATACTACGAATATACGCATTAAAAGAAATAAAACTTATTTTTTTTCTTAAGGTATACATCGTCAAAAATATATAGGTAAATCGGGAAACTACAAACCTAGTAAACAGGACAAGACAAACTCAACAAAACAAGATGACCAAGTGCAGAAAATACTTAGTTAAACGGCGTCGTTGTAATACTCGATCACCTCGTGATAACCTCTCCCCACCAGTGCTTCCTTTATAGTCCTTTTAAATCTTTTTAGGGTAGGTATGTTTTTTATTTGCTGCAGGAAGATGGTTGAACAATTTACGGCTTTCGTAAATTATAGAGTTTTTAATAAGGGCAGAAGATGGTATGGGTTTTTGATCTTCTAGTATTATGAGAGTAGTCAGGCACTGATGTATCCCAAAGCCTGTATATCATGCAGACAGTTTCAAGAATACACAAGCATGGTAAAGTTAAGATTTTCTTAAATATAAATAACGATATACATGACTCTCTGCCATACACACCACAAAGATATCTTACAGCATGCTTCTGCAGAATAAATACATGTTCAGCAGGTAGTTACACGTATTCCCCCAGAACTCAATTCCATATTGCAAGTGAGACTCCACCAGTGAGTGGTAGACCCTCTTAGCTAAAGTGGCTTCAACCTCCATAGATGTTAATCACACTGCGTAGCATCCCGAAGCTACTTTGCGAGCAAGTCCCAAGATATGAGAGTCAAACATTAGACAGTCATTAATTAAAAGTACCAGAAACTTGGTGTTAGCTTTTTTTGTTAGTGGAGCCCCTCCAAGATACAAACCATCCATATCACATCGAAAACCCACAATGTTGGTTTCGTCAAAGTTTAGGGTCAATAGGTTAGCATCACACCATTGTCTAATTTTAGAAAGATCAGACAAAACCTTGATCTTTAATATACTGGGATTTAAAGCATGCCAGAGGACAGTGGACAGTGGTGTCATCTGCAAAAATTGTAAACTGGCCTTCAATGTCTATAGAAATTACCTTATCAGTAGTAGGTGGAACTTGGCAATGTATTGCATAAATTTTTTTTTTAAATAAGGACTTTTAAAATAAAAAAAAAATTATTTTAAACATTAGGGTGCTCCCCATCCTACGGGAGCATGCGGCCATCATAAGGGAAAGCCAAAGATACAGTATACAGGGTTCCGCAATAATGCGTCAAGCTTTCATAGCTCCTATACGAATTGAGTTAGGAATTTCATTCATATGCTGACTTATATTGTAACACGGGATGTATTTCAGGAAAATATTTTCGCATATACAGGATAACACAAAAAAGTGTGATAACATAAAGTATTTTTTTTAATGGGATACCCTATATTTTTTTACATTTTTGGATTTATATTGGTGTTCTTTACAATTGTTCATACTTTTGTTGAATTCGCTTCAGCAGTTTAGGAGTAGGTAATAAATTAAAAACTAAAAAAAAAGTTCTGAAGCCATTGAAAAAAAATTCAAAAAAATAATTTAAACGTTTTTTTTTTTATTACGGCATCGTGTAAGGTTAGTGGTCAATGGTCAAGTTGCTATAAATTAAGTAAATTTTATTTATTTATTTCATATATTCAAAATAACGTATCAAAAAATGACATATTTTAAACAAATTTTTTAAAAAGTTTTTCAAATGGAACACCCGGTATAATATTATTTTACTATGTGATGAAAAATTTCAAAACAAACACTTTTGTACTTGCAATTTATTTAATAATTGTTGCTGTTCATAATAAAGTTTTATAAACAAAATTTAACAATTAAATATATTTTGACATTATTTGTCACAAATAAGGAGTTTAGTATAGTATTTAGGTACTTAAAAAGAAACTTTTTGGTTCAAAAAATAATGTGACATTGATGAAAATGATGTTTTTTCAGAATTATTTGGACTGAATTCTCACATATTCCAACTTCTTACACAAAAGATGCTTCATTAATACTTGGGTTTTCAATATCCGTCAATAAAACTTCTACCTAATTTTCCTCATTCCTGTCCTTGTTCTTTCTTCTTTTTTAATTCAACAAATCGCTTAAAGCATGTTCTAAAACGCTTCGGGATGTCGCCCTTCAGAAAATCGAGCCTCGTGAATTTTTCTACTAGTGAGAAAAGTTTTTCTCGCCCAATTCAAAAATCACATCAATGGACTTTTCTTGAAAAACCCATTATTGAACAAAACCAAACCGTTTAAGAACACAAAAAGTACTTATTTCTGACCAATAACGTCGAAAATGTATTGAATTATTAAATTTGGTTGTTTTTCCATGGCTGCCTAGCTATTTTGTTTATAAAACTGTATTATGGATAGCGACATTTTTTTTTTTTGATAAATATTTTAAAAATGGTTTGATATTTTAAAAGAATTGAAATGATTTGTTTTAAAATTCGTCATCAAGTAAAATATTGTACCATTCCATTTGAAAAATTTTTGACAAAAAAATAAATTCGTCAAACTTAAAGTTCTTGTGAACCTGGGATATGTTTTCAAATAAATAAGCCAGGAAACGATACTACGTTTCCTGCTGGTATGCAGTGCTTTTAAAGGAATAATATAGTTAAAGTATCGACCAAAATTATAAATGTAATATTATGTAAGAGGAAATGCACTATACCCAAAAAAGGGTTTCTGTTTAATCTGGTCCGCAGTGTATAGTCATTAAAATTTTTACCAAAAAAAAGCAGGGCAAGGCAAAGTTAAAACATAAATCTATAAAGCTCGGGGCTCGCTTTAAAACTTTTTATGGCCCTAATTAAATGAGCCTTTTTAATATAAAGTAGTGTTTGGAGTCAGATTGGAAGCATTAAAATTCTATAAATTTTCGGTGGTTAGCTGATTGCCCTGGTTAAATGACTTGTTTTTGTTTTCTTCTTGTTAACCCTTAGTAGGGCGGTTTCAAGGTCAAGAATTTGCAAACATGGGAAACGATTTAATTTAAATTTGATATTTTTTTAAATATAAAGGTCAGTTACCTACGCTCAAATTTATTTTCACGGAATTTAAAAACTCAATTATCACTCCCGAAAATATGGTACGTAAAGATCCATAAAATTATTTTTATTACTCATACTAATTGCGTGTGAAAAGTTCCACTTTAAAGCCCTAGTGCGAAAAGTAATACAGTTTAAAATGGATCCACTGCTTTAACTCTAGCCATTTCAAAAAGTAATTGTTAAATTAGTGACAATATTCCATCTCTACTCCGGACCTCTCTATGACTATCTACTATCTCTACTCAAAAATATTTTTTTTTCTTAACAATAACTCAAACCAAAAAATGAAAAATAAATATAGTTTAAAAAAACTAAAAAACACGCTTTAATAATTAATCAAACTAAACAGCAAAAAATAAATATAGTTTAAAATAATTCTTGAAATTCTTAATATAGGCAGAAAATAATAATGAACGATAAACATTAGTATTATTGTGAAAAAAGAGTGGGACGCTTTGTGCTATATTTTTCGTATATCGAGCACCCCACGCTTTTTTACAATAATACCTACTTATGTTTATCGTTCATTATTATTTTTTGCCTATAATAAGAATTTCAAGAATTATTTTAAACTATATTTATTTTCCGCTTTTTAGTTTGATTAATTATTAAAGCGTGTTTTTTAGTTTTTTTCAACCATATTTTATTCCTTATATTTTTGGAAGCTACGAATCGCCACAGTCTAGTCTCCATCAACAATTAATACACTATCAAAATATTACTTTTAAATTTTAATCCTAAATATAGCAATGCCCTTGTCAGTTTTCACACAACTCTGTCCTGCTTCATAAATAAATACTTATTTTTATATAATTATTATTAAAATGATACCTATAATTGATAATGTTAACACAGAATTTAAAATAAATTTAAAGTGATACGCTAGGAATAAGATACATAGTCTATCTTTGCTATGTCGTCTTTGGTAAATAACACCATTGTAGATAAACCTGTTGTATAAGTAAACGAATCAAACAAGCATTTTGCCAGTGTAGAAAAGACAATAATTGTCAAGGAAATTAACTTCGAAATTGAAAATTTAGCCCCTAATGATAGAGATAATCGTAATTTCCCAGAAGTAAATTGTAACAATAGCATTTATATAAACACGAGGTAAGAGAAATTACAAAAGACTTAAAATGGGATTCAGGTCCTGATCATGACCAAGATTCATTGTTTGATGCTTGTAACTTAGGTGAAAAGTTAGTAATTATTTTGACAAAACTCATAAACAGCGTTCTGGCTAGTGGTATTTTTCCGGATAAACTTAAAATTAGTAAAATCAGTCCAATCTGTAAATCGGGATCTAAGGAATGTATGGCTAATTACAGGCCTAAGCGCGTCATAAGTATTTTCTCAAAAATTATAGAAAAAATCATTAAAAAAATGTTAAGTTTTATTGATAAATATAGGTATTGAGGTAGATCTGTCAATATGGATTTATATAAAATAGTTATACCTTAAGTGCAACTATGGACCTTTTAAATAAAATGCCACTTATTTAGACAATAAAAAATAGTGGTAGCTGTGTTTGCGGATCTTAAAAAGGCGTTCGATGTAGTTAGTATAGAGGATTTATCGAAAAAATTAAGATACATGGGCTTTAGGGGTGCAATCATATAGAATCGTATTTAACTAATAGACACGAATATGTCAAAATAGATTGTCGCAGAGGTAGCTCAAAGACCAGTGAATGTGAAGTGCCAAAGGATTCAGTTCTTGGTCTTTTGTTGTACAGGGTTATCCAACCAAGACTAGACAAGGCGATTTTTTGACTTTTCCTGTACTTTTATAAAAAAACTGAAATAGCCATCTTAAGTCATTTTCTCCCGCGAATTCGAATATCTTCAGCAAAAAACAATTGAACATCAAACAAAAGTACTAGGGGTCACTTTGATATTTTTTTAAATGGAACACCCTGTATATTTTTACATTTTTAAATTCCACATAAAATTATAATTATTTTTTATTAAATGCACTATTAGTCTATACTTCATAGTTTCCGAGATGTTGACTCTCGAAAAGTGACATTTTTAAACTTTGACAGCCTATAACTTTCTAACAGTACGTCTTAGAGCAAAACGGCTTACATGTCCCTATCTTCAATTTTTATTATCTTCCCAAAAAAATCAACTTCCAGTTAAACCGGAACAACTATATTTCCTTCTTTCGAGTTAAATCCAAATGATAGATTGATAGAATGATAGAATTATATAACCCTACTATATCCTGATAAATTACTTTAAAAAAAATCGGGATATGTAAGCAAATAAATGCTCTGAAAACAATTATTCATTATTATTTTCAATTAGTAAAAAAAAACTTACTAAATTTTACGAAATTATTTGGAATTTCAAAGTTAATTTTATACCAGAAACAAAACAGGTCAACTTGAGTTGCTATTGTTTTCTTTAATCCAATGTAAAATCTTTTAAATGAAGTATCACTCGACATTACCACCTCGTCCATTGAAAAAATTATGAAGTGGTTGCCTTTTGCTTTTATTAAAGTACTATATTGTGTGTGAAAGGTTTTATAGACGGTTGACTTGTTAAACTTCATTTTATTTTAAATAAAATTCTGATAAAGACAGAACCGACATCATATTAAGGTAACAAAAAAAATTTACCTTTAAACAACGAAACTTTAGCGGGCGCAATTTATGCCCCACTGGACATAAATTCGTCATTAATGATAAATTTACTTTGCTTGCTGCCGTAGTCACCGGACATCGCCTGTTCGGTAGACACGCTGAACGTATGCAAATACCAACTAACGACTTCTGTAGAAGTTGCAGAGATAAAGAAGAGGAGGAAAGTATTCAGCATTTCTTGTGTGAATCGCGAAAAGAAGGTTCAATGCACTGGGCGAACCATTTTTTAAAGATCTGGAGGAAGTGAGCAGCCTGCAACTGGGTCGACTTACTAAGTTTATTAACAGCAGTGGCTGGTTTGAATGAGCTGTCCAGATTTTTCTATGATCGCGTTAACCATCAGGAAGCTGATGCAAATAGGTTCCGCGGAACATGTGTGATACCACAACGGTCCTTATAGGACTATGTGTGACTGTTTGAACAATGCCAGAGGTCTGCCACTTTAACCTAACCTAACCGAACCTACGTAAATGTGAATCCATTCTTTTAGTTGACTGTTGTTTTTACGAAAAAACTATTGCCGCTTATTTGACCTAGCTAAAAGTTCCAACTTGATTCATATAAAATATATACCGGGTGTTTCAGGAGGTACGCTCGCCCCTATAATTTGTTGTTTCAATTACAGATTTAAAATTTTGTGTGTTTATATGTGATATTCTTTTGCTTTTGATGACATAGTGGATGCCATTTTATCACTTCCGGTTTAACCGGAAATGATCTCAACCTTAGATTTTTAAATGGAACACCCTGTATATTTTTGGCTATATCGATTCAGAACACCATTCCAAATTCAACGACACTCCATACGTCCCTTTTTGCTACTTTAAATTATTTTTAATTTTGTTTTTATTTTTTCGTCTAGATTGCTATGAACTCTCTAAAATTGTTTACTTCTAAACCAAAATCTTGATAAAAATGCAATTTTCAAGTTTTATTGTGTTTTAAATTTTTTACATACTTTTTAAAAAGGCTTTTTCTAAGAGAACTGAATTTTTCCAAATGGAAACATATTGGCTCACTCGGGCAAAAAGATAGAGCACTTTTCTTCCAACAATTTTATATCACACATCCTAATGTCAAGTTAAAAGAGCAGCGATAATTTATAAAAAATAACATTTTATGAGAAAAAATAAAACAGTAAGCGCAAACGGCTTTGCATTTATCTAGGTACCCATGACGCCATAATGCTCATAAACAAATGAACATAATTACAATTTTAAAATCCGCCATCATTGAAATAAGTTTGACATGACGACAGTAGCTTGCTATTTTATCGTTTGATTTTTCGGCCAGTGTGTATTAGTTCTAATTTTGTAATAAAATATTAAAATGGAAACCTATAACAGAAACGAAAAAATCGATATGGTACTAATTCATGCCGAATGTTTGCAAGACTGTTTTTATTGTTTCAATGATTACATTTAATTTGTAATTATGTTCATTTGTTTATGAGCATTATGGCGTCATGGGTACCTAGATAAATGCAAAGCCGTTTGCGCTTCGTGTTTTATTTTTTCTCATAAAATGTTATTTCTTATAAATTATTGCTGCTCTTTTAACTTGACATTAGAATGTGTGATATAAAATTGTTGGAAAAAAAGTGCTCTATCTTTTTGCCCGAGTGAGCCAATATGTTTCCATTTGGAAAAATTGAGTTCTCTTGGAAAAAGCCTTTTTAAAAAGTTAAAAAGTATGTAAAAAATGTAAAACACAATAAAACTTGAAAATTGCATTTTTATCAAGATTTTGGTTTAGAAGTAAACAATTTTAGAGAGTTCATAGCAATCTAGACGAAAAAATAAAAATAAAATTAAAAATAATTTAAAGTATCAAAAAGTGACGTATTGAGTGTCGTTGAATTTGGAATGGTGTTCTGAATCAATATAACCAAAAATATACAGGGTGTTCCATTTAAAAATCTAAGGTTAAGATCATTTCCGGTTAAACCGGAAGTGATAAAATGGCATCCGCTATGTCATCAAAAGCAAAAGAATATCACATATAAACACACAAAATTTTAAATCTGTAATTGAAACAACAAAAAAGTTATAGGGGCAAGCGTACCTCCGGAAACACCCGGTATTTCATAATATCATATCCTATCATGATACTATTACGAAAGAACATAAACCCACTTGCGGCGATCGAATTTCGCACGACGTTGCGCATGACGTCAGTGGGAGACAAATATGCCGCTGGTCAGTATAGAGAAGCATTATTTTATAGCGGTTTTGATTAATTTTTAGTACATTTTGTTATTATTTAAAAAAATATTGATATGTTAAATTTTCTATAATTATTATAATATTAGACAGGATTTTTTTTAATGATTTAGTGTGGGATTAAGGCTATACAGGAGAGAGAGGAAAGAATTTTTTTTAAGGGTTTGCTTCTAACATTTTTTAAAAAATGATTTGTCGTCGTGTTTTTAGTTCAAAAAGGAAGAGAACAACTCAAATAAACTATAAAACTTATAAAATCGAATATAAAAAACAATCAAAACCAGCAAAATAACCAATCTTCGATGTTATCGCGTACGTAACCTCAAGTCAAATATTAGTTGGTATAGAACTTGTATTGATTTTTACAATTTGGCAAAAACTTAAGCACGTGTAAAACATTTTCAAGCACAATTTCTTGTTCAAGAATTTGAAAAAGTTTTTGTCTGGGAACTTGATCCGTGGATTAATATAAACTATCTAGGTATTTACATTTTTCCTTCATATAATACTAGCGTGGACCCGGCCTGCGTTGCAACCCGCTGGTATAAATACAAACCCGAATAAACCCGATATATTAGTACCCGGCATGCCATTTTCTGAAATTGCACCCGTGCGAAGCCGGGGCGGGTCGCTAATTATACATAAAAACCTTCCTCTTGAATTACTCTATCTATTAAAAAAAACCGCTTCAAAATCCGTTGCGTAGTTTTAAAGATTTAAGCACATAAGACAGGATAGCGACTTTGTTTTATAGGGGAGAGCAAGGCATAATGGCATAGCAGGCAAAATGACATATTACCTGTTTTCGGCCCAGTTCGATTACATTCATGTTGAGTTCTCTACTACAAAACACATCTTAATACCCCTAAGATCGTCAGTCGTAATAAAATAGCATAGTCGATCGTTTGTTGTTTTCTAGAGAGTTTGTGTATTTTTCTATGTAAAATATCAAGGTAAGTGATTGTTGAAATATTTTTGGTTAAAATATATAAGGTCGCCGCCAATGTTTTAGTGTTAACCCACAACTATTAGCCCTCTAGTTTTAATATTACACTAACATTTAAATGATTGAATAAAATTATAACCTAGAAAATATATTTATTCTTTATATTGCACATTGGGCAAAATGACATAGCAGTGTGTCGTTTTGCCTGTATAGCAGTATGTCGTTCTTAATTTATTCATATTTTGTTTCAATATATTTTTTTTAATTTCGTTAATGTACAACAAACATAAAATATAAAAAATAGAAACTACATTTTACACTTACGTTGTTATTTTTTTTTACTCACTGGACAATTAATTTCATACAACCATGTCATTATGCCTTTAAGGGAAAAATTTGGTATGTCAATTTGCCTTACACTATAAGGTTAAATGGTTTTTGTAATGCTTGTTATTTTTTGAAATTTTTCCTAAATGTTGCAATTCTTACCAGTAAAATATTTTAATTCACTTAAAACGTTAAGAGGCCATATTAAAAAAAAACTAATAAAACCTAATATATCTTTTGGTTTAGTAAAAATTGATTTTCAAAAGATAGTATGTCATATTGCCTTGCTCTCCCCTATTATGTTAGGATTAAGATAAGTATAGAAAAAAGTGTCTTTTAAACTTTTTGAAGTAATATTTTGCCTGAAAACTTTGCGTAGGTACCTAATTAGATTGCAGGGCTGCAACTAAAATAGACCAAAACATGCATCGGGATAACCTGTCTTGGTGTGAGTTCATCTTTATTTTCATACCTTGTTTGTGTAGCCTAGGCCTAGTTTGATGTGTTTAAGTTGATCATATTAAAATAAAGTTAAATATCAAGATACATCACTACTCCATACTTACTGAAAATACGAAATACCAGGTATTTTACCCCTATTTGGGCATAATAAAATCATACAACGGCTGTTACTATTCATTGTTTATATTCCAATCCATGTATCCAAGTCACTAAAAGCACAATCACAATTCACTAAACTACACAAAAACTAGAAATCCGTAAATATTTAACACCCACAATAAACAATAAGGAATCGACAGAAAAACTTAACAATACAACAACAAAAATGGCGCCGAGCTGGTTCTGGAGTATATTTTGAGCATGTCGCTAAAGAAAAGGCCGATAACAAGAGGTTTGTGCTCATGCCCAATGCTGCTGGGAGGGAAGGCATCTGACCGGCGAGCCGTGCTCTCGGACGTATTTTTCCACCCATGAAAAGTAACTTTTGTTTGCGCAGGAGATAAGCTGTACGTATCTAAAGGTAAATGTCTATGCGTGAAACTTGGTGTACAAGGTAAATATCTATGGGTACAAGTTATATTTTCATTACTTTGAAATAAAAAGAGTTTCATTATTTTTTTAAATTTGCGACTTGGCCAAAATAAACCAACTTTTTAATAAATATCAAAATGCAACTGCCTTTGGGTTTTCTTCTCGACTGTACAGTTTGGTTTGTATCTTTACTCCACGAATTAAATGTCAAAAGTTCATTTTTATGTTTTTTTAATGAACAAGCCTGCATACTCTGTCTCATTTTACGCCTCCTTAAATCATCTTGGTTCCCAGAATTAAAGAAAACCAAATGTATGTAAAGTTATTTTTATTTGCATTAAGCCCTAGTGTGCTTTACCCCACCTAGCACCTCAAATCCCTCTACATGTCCTAAAAGTTTTTTTTTCAATATAATAGTTTTGCTGTCAAACAGGCATCAAGCTGTTTTTTCAACACACGTGTTAAAAGAAAATTTCAACACGCGTGTGATATAAAACATTTTCTAGCCAACGTTAGCCATACTTATTCTGTATGGTCTATCTATATGATTTAATATTGCTCAAATTTTACTCTACCTGGTTTTCTGCATATATACAATTTGAAACTTGTACAATATGCTTGCTCAGACTTAAGCTGCAATTTTCAACTGGGGAAGTGAATAATCGTTAATATTTCATAACTAACCGTAACTAAAAGCAAACTTGTGCCGTTGTTATAAATTATATTTAGCTACTCGTATGTATATTGGCCATGTTTAGAACTTTATGCACAAAAGTTATCTATACAATGTTTGGTATACTACGACTGATTTTAATAAACTAACAGGATACAAGTTTTGCCTTTAACAAAGCGAAAGGGGGTGGTGCAAGAGAAGTATAAGAATAAGGCGAAGAAATATTTGCATTTGACGCTAACATTTTTTCGTCAGATGGTGACAATGTACACTGGTTCCTTACACATACCGTGCGAGCTAAAATTATTTAAATCAAGGTCTTGGATTAAAAAACGTAGGGGCTTAGTTTAGATCACAATGATATGGGGACGATATATTTAACCAAATCTAGGTTAAAATTGTGTTAAATTCATATTATGACATGATATGCCAAACTAATGAGTAATAAAATAAGGAGACAAATACAAATTTATTTTTGTTGTTTACAAAATTAACAAAGTAAGAATATACAGAAAGAAAAAGAAAAATAATTACATAAATTGCTGAAATTGGCCCCCGCCATGCTCCAAGCATAAATTCACACGTCTCTTCATATTTTCGAAAGTGTTGACCAGCATCTCTGGAAAAATGTTACCACATTCTTGGATAATCCTTTCTTGTAATTATTGTTCTAAATTTGCAACTGGTGTTTTAAAAATACAATTTGTTTGCTTTCTTTGTTCTTCTGTTCTTACAGATGGTCTTCCTACTTCGTTTTTGTGTTGTATAGAACCCGTTTCCCTAAACACAGCCACGGTTCTTTTCAGGCAATGATAAAAATCCCCAGCAATAAAAGCAACGTTAGGAAAATGTTCGTGAAAATCGCCCATGCACAAACCCGGATTGTATTGACACTCACCATCATTTACTCTAACTCCGTTTCGAAAATACGCTTCAACCATGAATGTCTTGTGCTGTCGACTGTCAAAGATGACGGAATAACTGATTGATTGTAAATTCAGGTAGTTACTGACACCCAACAGATATTAAGCTCTACGGCTAAGCATTACGTCCTTAGATGCAAGGCCCTCTTTGATCTAAATAATTTTTGCTCGCACGGTACTAAGGTGCAACAAAATATCTAGTTTGTGTATTAGTAAAACATATTTAGGCAAGAGTTTAAATCATTTTTTATTATACATAATAAAGAAAAAAGTACATTACTAATTTAAAAAAAAATATTATTATTATGCTATAATGTCCCGTGTTTCACGAGACGAGAAATCTCGCACTTTTAAAAGACTCTCGTTTCCTCTCGCAAATCGAGACGAGATATTTCCAAATTTCGCCTCGCTAATATCTCGTCTCGCCGGAGTCTCGTAATTTCTCGTTCTCGAAATATGGCGTCTTAAAAAAATTCTGTTGTGAGCCTTGTGACAACCAACCCATGCGACTATCAGCCCCATACATGACATACAGAATATATTTTCTGAAAACGTATGACCCTCGTAACTGCATACCTAAAGTAGATCACGTACCTACAAAATATTAAAGATTTTCAACCAATAGCTTTACTATCTTTAATATCTAAAATTCCTTAAAAACTAATTTTTAATCAAGTTAAATCTTATTTAGATAAATATAATAATTTACCTAGCAATCAATCTGGTTTCAGAGCTGATTTTGGCATTATTATGTAAACTTAAAGATATTTTAGAAAATTGGGATTCACATTTTTTTACTAGTATCGTGCTTCTAGATTTGATCAAGACTTTTGATTCTCTTAATCATGAATTACTACTTGCAAAACTTAAATATATAGGGTTTAGTAAACACACTTGTGAATGGAAATAGATCTTAAATTTCAAACGGAGTTTTTTACGATGTTTCAAATTCATTGAAAGTATTAAAATAAGTTCCTCAAGGATCTGTATTGGGTTCTTTATTATTTATAATTTATACATATATAATTTTTATTTATCCATGAAATATGGTAATCTATTAGCTTTTGCTGATAAACAAATATATTACAAAATTAAAAAAATGTAATTTTCTGAATTGGATTTCATCGATAAATGAGGATCTTTCTAATGTTTCTAAAGTAATAAAGGATAATGGCTTAAAACCAAATGAAACCAAAATAAGTTTACTTTTAATTGGACCAAAGTCTATTCATTAAAAAATAATAATCAACACTGATTTCAAAATTACTATTAATAATAATTATGCCATATCGTTGGTAACATCCGCTCGAAATCTTGGTATCATTTTTGATTAATATTTGACCTTTGAAGCTCATATACAAAACATAATATAAAATGCTTACCTATTATAAACATAAAATTTTATATAATTTTAACTTGTACTTAAATACTTAAATATCCCTCCTTAATTTTTTATAAATAATTAAAGTTCGCCGTGTGATGTCATGCAGTATGAATAGCTCGCTCTCGCGCTGTGTATTGTAGTACGCGTTGACGTCACAAGCAAATTTTAATCGCTTCTATTTAATCCAGAGTATTAAAAAAAACATTTCTTTATGAACTGTGGCTCTTTTGATGACATTAGCTTCCGCTTAAGAGCATTATTTTTCAAGTTTAATTTTCATGCAAGTTCCCTATTGTTTTATTCATAAAATATGTTCTACTAAAAGTTTACTTAATTATATGAACAAATTCAATTTAGAATTACCCACAACATGAACAGTAAAAAAAAGTTATTTGGAAATACCAATACATCATAAAGAAAAATATAAAACTTCTTTTAATATAATAGTTCAATAATATATATAACAATGTAGAATCTAATCTTCCTACCGATCAGCTCTTTCAATATGCAAATGTGCTAAGTATTAGAAATATTTAATTATAGGGCATCTCTATAACAACCCAATTTGTCAAACACGTTTTCAAGTAGATGGCAACATTGCATTACCCAGGATGGAAAAAGCAATAGGCCAACGAGCTCATATCAACAGGGTGTTTCATTAAGGTCGAAGAGCGGCCATATCTCGGAAACTACTGGGCATAGAAACTCAGGAAAAGAAAAATGATAATAAAAGTGGCCATGAGAAAATTCTGGAAATAATTTTTAAGTTCCGCATTTTGCCGCAAGAGGGCGTAATTGAAAAGTAAATTTTTAAATTTTACATAACTCCGAAAATTCCACATTAAGATATATTGTAATATGAGGGTAAAACACTCTGTATTAGTATATTGTATTAGTGTTCTAATTAGTTATTATGATTAGCTAGTATAACAATACTGTCGATATAACAAATATGTAATATAAACATTTAGCGTAAGTGGAACAACTATGTATGTGGCGACATGGACTAAGAAGGAGAATATAGTTTGATGTTGAATATGAAACACCGTTTTCTTTGAACCCTTTGCTGCCACCTATCTGAACATCAAATTATTACATGGCGATCCTGCCAGCCAAAAAACCATAAGAAGAAAAGCACCGATATGGAGTAAAATGGGTAGTGCCAAGTCTAAAGAGGAAATAGTTATCAACCAGGCCTCGAATGGAGACGCAAGGAGCGAAATATCAAACAAGGGGTTTTCGCTGTCAGAGTACCTTTTACTAACACTTGTAGTAGCCGTTATCCTGTATATCATATATAGTGGGATTCTTCGTTATCGTAAGGAATTACGAAAAACTATTCGAAGAGAAATTAACAGAAGCGAGTTAAGAAAATCAAGGGATGAATTAATGACGGAGGAAGCAGTATAAAATTTTTTTTTTTAGGTTCTTTTTAGGATAATTATAAAGATGGTTATTACACTTATGGAAAAAAAAAAAAAAAACTGAAAATGGACATAAGAAACAAGGCGATATGTAAAGAATGGAAAAAATTAAGCAATTTAGTAATTAAAAAGAAAAAATGTACTAAGTAAGTTATAGAATTAAGTAAATTGTATTGAAATAGGGACCTCTTTAACAAGTACTTTGCTCTTAAATAATTAGATTTGCATATTTTTCATGGGAGATAACTTAAACATAATTTTAAGTTCTCTAGCAGATGTCAGAACTTATCTAGGAAAATTAAATTACGACAGACGAAAAACATCCATCGTTTCAACTAAAGTTAGGGAAGCAAAAACTATTTACTCTCGACTGAGTGAGGAGGTTTCTGCTATTAATCAAAAAATAAAAGATTCTGAACTCGACGAAGCAGACATTGAATATTCTAAAAATACTATAGACAAAATTAAAAAAGTATATCAGGAAATTATAAATTTTGATAAACAATTCGCAGAAGGTTTGAGTAGTGATAACCAGGACGCGAAAATTATACATTCAGATATGTCGGCTTTTGACCTGAAAGTGGCCACGAGCCTCTTGCCTGTAATGGATGACTCGGAAGCTATTACACATAAACTAATCGACGCGGCAGAATTTTATCATTCTATGCTTAACGATGATGGCAAGCCTATTTTAATTAAATTCATTCTGAAAACACGAATTTCAAATAATGCGAAATTGAGATTAAAGTCTAGTTACGATTCTATGGATTCATTATTAGGAGACATAAAAAAACATCTTTTAACGAAACAATCCGATACCGCCCTTCAGGCAAAATTGTTTTCCGCCAAGCAAGGCGATAATACTGTTTCTGAGTTTGGTAAAAATCTTGAAGATATCTTAGTAAATCTGACAATTTCTCAAGCAGACGGTGATTCAAGAGCTTTTGATATTTTAAGACCAATAAACGAAAAAATCGCTATAAAAAGGTTTACAGGTGGCCTTAGAAATCATAAACTCAGCACAATCATATCTGCTAGAAATTTTGAATTTTTAAAGGATGCCATTAGAGCGGCGCAGGATGAAGAAATTTCCTCTCAAAGCAGTAATCAACAAATTTTCAATATGTTTAGAGGAAGAGGAAACAACAGAAATTTTTCTGCAGGTTTTAACAGAGCTAGAAACTCTGGAAGACATTTTAATAACAATTTCAATAGAAACGTAACTAATAGAAATAACAATCATGTTTCTAATTATCAACAAAATAATTCTCGCTTAGGTAATGGTAATAGCAATCCGCAAAGTCAGCGTTTTCAGGGGGGACACCGAGGACGTTCGTTTACTCGCGGTTATCGTGGAAATTCGCGGAGACAAATAAATTTTGCTGACCAAGACATTAATGCAGGTCAGGAAACGTTGCCGTATGATGTTTCTAGGGAGCAAACATTTTTTCGTCCCTAAAGTAGAGGGGAATAGTCATAATAATATTTTTACTTACTCCGAAAATTACTCAAATTCAGTTTCTTTTAGAGTAAACAACAAAAGTTTAGGATTCTTAGTAGATACGGGAGCGTCATTGTGTGCGCTTAAGTTAGAGCATTTAGATGCAAGTATACCTTTACATAAGGAAAATCTTGAAATAAATGGCATAGGTGGTAGAGTATGTTCCGTAGGTTATGTATACTTAAATCTCGCTATAGGAAACATACAATTTAGGGAAAAGTTTTATGTATTTGATTCGTTGGAATGTCATACAGATGGTATAATTGGGAGAAATTTTTTAGGGAAGTATAAAGCTAAATTAAACTATGAGGAAAATACTTTAGATCTTTTCAATGAGGGAAAGAATGTTATTTTAGACTTAAATGCTTGTTGTAGTCATATATTAGTGTTACCTGCAAGGTGTGAAAGTATTCAGTACCTTGAGACAGGGTTAAATGAGGAATGTGTTGTTATGCCAAGTGAGTTATGCCAGGGTGTGTTTGTAGCAGGAGTGATTGCACAACCAGTGAATGGGAAAGTTCCGGTTAAAATTTTGAATACACGGGAAAGTGAAGTACGCTTGAGAAATTGCTTACCTAAAACTGAGAAGCTCAGCAATTATGATTGTTGTCAGTTTACTTCTCAAAATATTTCAGTGAATCGAGTAAAACAGTTATTTGACATGCTTAAACTTACCTACTTGAATAAAGAAGAGAAAGATTCAATAGATCAATTATGTGCTAAATTTGCAGACATATTTCATATGCCTGGGGATAAATTATCTGTAACAAATATTTATAAACAGTCAATTCAAGTCAAACCGAACACTCAACCAGTTTATATAAAACCTTATAGACTGCCTCAATCCCAGAGGGAGGAAATAAATAAGCAAATTTCCCAAATGTGCGATAATGATATAATTGAGAGTGCGCAGAGTGAGTGGTCGTCGCCTGTTTTACTGGTACCGAAAAAGAGTGAGACATCAGGAGAGAAACGTAGCAGATTGGTTTTAGATTACAGATTTTTAAACCGTAGTTTAGTAGATATCAAGTGGCCTATTGCAAATGTGGTTGATATTTTGGATTCTCTTGCGGGAGCTCTTTATTTTTCGCATTTAGATCTAAGTCAGGGGTATTATCAAGTGGAACTAGATGAACAAAGTAGAAAATTGACAGCCTTTACAACTGATCGGGGGCAATGGCAAATGAAAAGATTGCCCATGGGGCTAAAACTTAGCCCCAGTGCCTTTTCTAGAATAATGACAGTTGCAATGGCAGGTCTAAACTACGAAAAATGTTTTGTTTACCTTGACGATCTAATAGTATTCGGGAGAAATCTTAAGGAACACAACAAAAACCTTATGGACGTTTTTACTAGACTTCGTAAAGTAAATTTAAAACTAAATCCCTTAAAATGCGAGTTTTTAAGGAAAGAAATTCTTTATTTAGGTCACATTATTAGTGATAAAGGAATATCTCCTGATCCTGAAAAAATTAAAGCTTTAGACGAATATCCCGTTCCAAAAAATTCAGACGAAGTTAAACGTTTCGTGGCTTTTGCAAATTACTACAGAAAGTTTATTCCGAAATTTGCGGAGCTATCTGTACCCCTAAACAAATTGTGCAGAAAGTATGCAAGGTTTGAATGGACGGATGAATGTAACAACTCATTTAAAATCCTAAAGAACGCACTAAGTCAATATCCAGTTTTACAGTATCCTGATTTTGCAGAGAAAAATGAATTTATACTTCAAACTGATGCGTCAAAGTCAGCTATTGGAGCAGTACTCTCAAATAAAAATAATAGACCAGTGGCGTACGCCAGTAGAAGTTTAAATAAAGCGGAAATAAATTACCCTATTATTCACAAAGAACTTTTAGCTATCTACTGGGCTGTAAAGCATTTTCGGCCTTATTTATATGGACGCAGATTTAAAATAGTAACTGACCATAAACCTTTATTATACTTATTTAGCCTTACTGACCCATCCAGCCGGTTAACAAAATTTCGATTAGGCCTTGAGGAATATGATTTTTACGTTGAGTATGTGAAAGGAAGTGAAAATGTCACCGCGGATGCATTATCAAGAATTATCTTGACATCTGAGGAATTGAAAAGCATGAATAATGACATGATTGCTGTTTTGACCAGAGGACAGTGTAAGAGTATGAAAGAGCAAGATTGTGTGTTGGACAAGGATAACCTTAATGTTTGGCCTGATCAACCAGATATTGTGGAAGTTCTTAAACAACCTAAAAATTGCACTGAGTTAGTTTTAACGACATCGTCCAAAATAAAAACATTGTCAAAAGATATAACTGAACACTTGGGGAGTTTTTATTATGTTCCATTGCAACTTAGTTTGTACTTTAGTCAAAATACTCGATCGGCATTGGCGCGAGACGAAATGCTGAGAGATTTGGCCAAAATAACTAAGAAAGCAAATATAAATGAATTATATATTTTAAAAAATGAGAAAAATAAAATGTTTATTAAATGGATAGGTAAGGAAATAAATAGTAATCCTAATTGGGGGGGCCCCCGTATAAATATTGTACAAGGAGCTAGCAAAATAATAGATAATGATGAGAAACGAATTATTTTGAATGATTTTCATTTACTTCCCACAAGTGGACATGCAGGCATAAATAGAATGACAAATAATATAAAAAAGTATTACTTTTGGCCAGGTCTAGATAACGATGTTGCAGACTTTGTAAGAAAATGTGACACTTGTCAAAAACAAAAGCATTGCAATCGTTATACTAGACAGCCCATGGTTATTACGTCGACAGCCAATTATTCTTTTCAAAAAGTATATTTAGATATTGTAGGACCACTACCAACAGATGTAAATGAATTTGCATACATCCTGACTTTACAGTGTGAGTTAACAAAATTTGTGGAAGCATATCCTATAAAAAATAAAGACACCGTATCTGTGGCAAAATCATTTGTGGAAAATTTTATCTTACGATATGGAATTCCACAGGAAATTGCAACGGATAGGGGTTCTGAATTTATTTCTTCCACTATGAGTGAGGTTTGTAAGCTTTTAAAAATAAATCAAATTTATTCCACGGCATACCATCATGAAAGTATTGGTTCTTTGGAAAATTCACATAAGGTATTGGGTGCCTATTTAAGAATTCAATCCGAAAATAATGATGCAGCGTGGAGTACATGGATTCCTTATTGGTGTTTCTCTTATAATACTACAGTCCATACTGAAACTAAATATACTCCTTTTGAACTGGTCTTTGGAAAGAAATGTCAGATTCCTAATAATCTAAATAATATGTTAGAACCCATTTATAACTTTGAGAATTACCCTATTGAGTTAAAGTATCGGTTGCAAAAGGCTCATGAGGATGCAAGAGCTAACTTATTACATTCAAAATTTAAAAGAAAGCAAAGTTATGATGAAAAAATTAAACCCATTCAATACAAAAAAGGCGATTTAGTACTGGTAAAAAATGAAGTGGGAAACAAAATCGCAAGTCCTTGTTTTCTTGGTCCTTATTTAGTTATCGAGGATGAATCTCCAAATGTAAAACTAATGAAAGGTAATAAGGAGATTGTAATCCACAAAAATAGAACTAAGTTATATCATAGTTAAGTAATTTCTAGGTAATAATTTAGTAGTAAGGAATCGGCCGGCCCTACTTTCGTATTCTTCTCTATCTGCTATTTATTCTAGGTCTGACTACTCTAATTTTCTTCCTTTTCTTTCTTCATTTCTTGAATTCTTATTGACTAAGAAAATGTTTGTTATAAGTATAGTTATTATTTCACATGAGTTAATTACTTTCATATTATAATTAGCAGGAATTTCCATTTGAAAACAAAGTGTAAATTCCTTAAATTGCCCGGGGAGGTGTAATATGAGGGTAAAACACTCTGTATTAGTATATTGTATTAGTGTTCTAATTAGTTATTATGATTAGCTAGTATAACAATACTGTCGATATAACAAATATGTAATATAAACATTTAGCGTAAGTGGAACAACTATGTATGTGGCGACATGGACTAAGAAGGAGAATATAGTTTGATGTTGAATATGAAACACCGTTTTCTTTGAACCCTTTGCTGCCACCTATCTGAACATCAAATTATTACAATATGTTTGATAACACCATTTTAAAGCTTGGACAATTATGCATAATTTTGGTCTTATGCTTATTGGCGTACCGACTTTAATAAGAGTGGGGGAAGCTGTTGAAAGTGTAATCATTTAAATCGCTGTAACTTATAAACGACTTATCCGATTTTAGCAAACTAAAGACTGTTTGGAAGATAAATGTATGCACTTTGACCAATCGTATTTAGTTGTCCATAATAGTTCTTAAAAAAAATGCTAGAGGGCGCAATTTGCAATAACAATACATTTTTTGATTTTCCTCCGAAAAAATAAATTATACGGTATAATTATGATACCATAATCGAAAAGTAAATGAAATTTGCTAGAAAAAATATTATAACCGCAGCTCGATATCTCCGTTCGTTTCTGAGTTATTGCCAAAACAATAATTTTTAACACAAATTGCGCCCTCTAGCAATTTTATTAGAAACTATCTTGTACCATTAGATACGACAATTGAAGGTTCTTCCAAACAAGCTTAAATTTAGTAAAATCGGATAAGTCGTTTAGAAGTTACAGCGATTTTAATGTTTAAACTTTCAATAGCTTCTCCCACTCTTATAAAGTGAAACTGTAAACATTAAAATCGCTGTAACTTCTAAATGACTTAACCAATTTTACTAAATTTAAGCTTGTTTGGAAGAGAAAGGTAAGTACCTTTAATTGTCGTATCCAATGTAGAAGATAGTTTCTAATAAAATTGCTAGAGGGCGCAATTTGTCTTAAAAATTATTGTTTTGGCAATAACTCTGAAACGAACGGAGATATCGAGCTGCGGTTTTAATATTTTTTCTAGCAAATTTCATCTCCTTCTCGATTATGGTATCATAATTATACCGTATGATTTATTTTTTCGGAGTAAAATAGAAAAATGTATTGTTATTGGAAATTGCGCCCTCTACCATTTTTGTTGAGAACTATTATGGACAACTAAATACGACTGGTCAAAGTGCATACATTTCTCTTCCAAACAGTCTTTAGTTTGCTAAAATCGGATATGTCGTTTATAAGTTACAGCGATTTAAATGATTACACTTTCAACAGCTTTCCCCACTCTTATTAAAGTCGGTACGCCAATGAGCATAAGACCAAAATGATGCATAATTGTCCAAGCTTTAAAATGGTGTTATCAAACATATACATATATATAATGTGGAATTTTCGGAGTTATGTAAAATTTAAAAATTTACTTTTCAATTACGCCCTCTTGCGGCAAAATGCGGAACTTGAAAATAATTTCCAGAATTTTCTTATGGCCACTATTATTATCATTTTTCTTTTCCTGAGTTTCTATGCCCAGTAGTTTCCGAGATATGGCCGCACTTCGACCTTAATGAAACACCCTGTATATTGGTAGAAAATGTATAATGCAATTCCTCGACTTTTGAAAAATAAACTAAAAACCAGAAACTTCAAAAAACTAATTATGGAATGGCTTATTGCGGAGGCTCCTGTACCGCTATAAAAAAAAATTAATATGTTTCTTGTGTATAATTATTGAAACCTAGTTTTCTTGAGTTTTATTGATTTTTTTGCATTGGGTTTGTTCGGGTTTGTTTATTTATTTAATTTTTGTTAATCCTTTTTTTTCTTTTTCTATTGATATAGAGTATAGAGTATTACACGCGCATGCTGTTTATTTAATTTGATTCTATATTTTATTTTTTGCTTGGAGTGAAGTATAAAAATATTCTGTGGTGGTTATAGATATTCGACGAAGAATGAATTTACACTGCATACAAAACATACATTTAAGTTTGCAGACAAGCTTTTAGCTCTGTGAGTTTGAATATTTCTGTTTTCCTTCCTTCCGAGAAGGAGCTTAATATATTTATTGTATTGAATGATATAATAGTATATTAACGTACACGTTTTATAAAGCATCATTTTATAGCACGCGTCCATGTTAAAAACGAGCCACTTGCTGCGAGTTTTATAACGGGACAAGTGCTTAAAACTGCTTTATATAACACGTACGTTATACTATTTTTTCTAATTTGTAGTTTTTTTAATAAAAAACACATATTTAAAAAGAAAATAAATCCTCCAAATTTTGTAAATTTTTATGTCTAAATTTTATGTTGGTAATACTATTTTTTATCAAATAGCCTCTGGACAACAAAAATTATTTTGCTAACTGTCATTTTTTGATTTATTGACCCATTTTCACCACGAGATTCTAAAGTTATTTTAGCGATATGAGATTTGAAATTGGACGAAATACGTTGTGTGATCCTTGTACATTCGGTACATATACAGAGCGTTCGGAAATTCGGTCGATTTTGCTACTTTTTTTCGAATTTCAAAAGACGTGATTTTACGTCACGGCATTGCAATCTAGTATAGGGAAGATGGCAAATTCAAATAAAGATTAAGTTAAAATCGACATTGAAAGGTTAGTAGATTGAATTTTGGATAGGATTTGGCAGAAAATGATAGCTTGAAGCATCTACAAAAGATTGATTTATAGATTTATGCAACCAACATACATGACTGTTATCCACACAGAATAAAAAAGTAGGTTATCAAGCTATTTTTCCTCTGCGAAAAATGGGTTTTCTCGTAAATCACAAAGGCCGCACAAGTCAATGAAACAAAAAAATTAAATGTTACCAACATCAAATAAAGAAAAAACGCGTATTGACGTAGCTTCATTAGATACGCCAAATGCGTATCGTAATAGATTTGTTATGATACAAAATTAGAAAAAATATATTGTTACTTGTTTAAAAAAAAAAAGAAATAAATATATTTTTTGATTGGTTGATATAAAAAAAACCAAACTATTCGGCTTTTAAAAGTCATTTTAAAAAACATTGTCTTAGGGTCAAATTGAAATACTGAATATTTTAGCACAAATAAATATCTTTATTATTATTACTATTATAGAAATACCCACAAAACTTAAATGTAACTTTGGCTATAGTCACTTTTGCTAAAGTTTGTATAAAAGCTTATTATATTAAATTAATTTATTGTATCGAGCGTAGTCAGCTTTAAGTTTTTAGTACTTAGTCTTACAATATTCATAATACTTATGAATGAATTATCCAAGTTAAAAATGTTGCTTTTAGACTTTATACAAGACTAAGGATTTAGTGCGGATTCTAATCTGAATATTACATGAATTTTTAAGAGAAAAGTTTGCATAGTTCAGGTTTAAAATAAAAGTTTGAAATTTTTTTGGATTTTTTAAACCGTTCTGGCAAGCGGCAGGAAAACTTAAAAGAGCTCGTACAGCATTTTTCGTAATCCCATTCTACATACAAATTGCCTTAGAACATTTGGCATGCAAGGAATTCTACTTTAACTAAAAAGGGTGGAGAGTAGACGTAGGGGAGGCTTAGTTTCAGGCTTAACTTAAAATACAGTCTTTGGATATATTTTAAACATGATCTACATGCTTTATTTAACGACATATTAAAAAATGCTAACTTAATATTATGTGGTATACACGGTGTGTCAAAAAAAGTTAGAACTTTTTTTTCATTTTGTAATAACTTTTTTATTTAAAATCATTTCAAATCAAAATCGTAAAATTAATTTAAAAGAAATAAGATTGAATAAGAATATAATAAAACAGGGCAAGTTAAAGAAGTAAGTAACTTTAAACGAGTCTCAAAAATAAGTTCTTCTTTTTTTCACATATTTGAAACTTATGTTAAAGCCTCTCGTCTTTTTAATAAAAACATATTTTTTTGTCTTCTAAATAAAAAAAAACATCTTTTTAGATTTTTTGATACTTCATTCGGTTCAACATTCATGATTAATTTTTTGACTTAATGTTTTAGTTCAGGTAATAACTGAATGTCACACTTTTCAATCAGAGTAACACAAATAATTTTATAAAATCTAACAAAAATTATATTTTGAAATTTTCCAAAATAAGTCAATGCAAATAAATTTAAATTATTTTAATTTTATACAAAATTAGACATTATTTACCAATAATTACACTTCTGAAAAATATTTATTATTCCCTAATTTATTCTAAATTGCAATATTTAATTTCAATATGGGGATCTGCTACCTCTACAATAATAAAACCTTAAAAAAAATTACAAAATAAACTTATTAAATGTATAATACAAGCTTCCCTTGTTGCAACCCACAATAAATTTATACAAACCACTGGGATATTTAAACTTGGAAAATTTATATAAATTAAAAATATTATGTGTTATTACTCACTCAATAACCATTCATCAAAAAAAAAAAATCAAAAATCATATTTAAAAAAATTAATACTTTACATAATCATTATACCCGGCAAACTAAAATTCTTTTGGCAGTAAATATTAGAAGTAATTTCGGTAAACGATCATTATTATACAATGGGATTATGATCTATATTCTATATGATCAAATAAATATAAAAACATTAAAAATTAGTACTATTTAAAAATCAAACTAAATTGTATTTTTTAACAAAATAAATGATTCCATTTTTTTTAAATTGAATAATATTATTTGACTTCTTTATTAATTTCATTAAATAATATACATTTATGTATTTTAATAAAAATTGTTAATTTTTAAGTTTGTTATTGTTTATAATTTATATTCCCTGTAATGGACTTTTAAAGTTCGTTGGGAATTTGTTTATAAAAAAAAATTATCTATATAATTTTATTGTACCGTAATAAATTTTACAGTCAAAAATTTAGATTGGATGACGGTGAGATATTTAATTTTAGTTTTTATTTAGTATGTACTTTCATATTATATAAAATTAAAAATAATTTGTTGGAAAACTATTTAAAATTTGTTTGTTCTTCCAATATATTTTTAACTATTTTTTAAAATATTATTATTATTGTGATGTTATTTACTGGCCTGCATTGACTATTAGGGAAAAGAATACCTTACAAAAATTGCAAAATACTTGCTTAAAATTTTGTTACAACTTTCGAAAGTTTGATCACGTCACACCATTGTTTGTTGCTTCAGAATGGCTGAATTTAGAAAGCCGATTTTCTTTACATTTAGCCACATTGGTACACAAAACTGTTTTATCGAATAACCCAGAATATCTATTTAAAAAACTTGTTCGTGGAAGTGCCATTCATGATAGATCCACACGTCACTGCCAAAGGTTTAATGTTCCAAAGCACAGGACCGCACTATTCCAGCGTTCCTTCACATATAATGCTGTTAAAATTTATATTTCACTACAACCAGAAGTTAAGTCGCTTATTTCAGTTGTGAGCTTTAAGAAAGCCGTCAAAAGATTTTTATAATATTTAAAAGTTCTTTTTTGCTCCCATCGCCATATATTTTATAGGTATATCTTTATTTTAACAACTTTCTCTGTGTTAATTCACTTAATTATTTATTCCTACCACAACGGTTAGATGAATAGCATTGCTAGATCTCGCCGTTATTTGAATATAATTATTTTATAAATTGGTTTATATTTAATAAAGGCTTTATTTATTTATTTATTTATTTTACAGATATAACGAAGAAATTATTTTAGGATAAATAAACATTTTTGCTTTAAGTTATAAAAAATAAATTCGAAATTTTTTTTTATTGCTTTTACTAAAAAACGCATGCTACTATACTTCATACGAAGTCAGTTGAGACAACGTAAATATTGGGGGAACGATCAGTTTACTGCATCACACATTGAAACTACAATACAAATATAACAAAATATGTACTGATAGCTCCCTATACACATGTTCAAAGATAGTCCACGTGGACTTGACAAGTCTGTCATAAAAAATTTTTTAGTTTTTTTGTCTGTCTCAACTAAGATCGTATACACTTTACCAGTACCAGAAGAAAAACATAATTGGGATAATTATTAACGCTGACCCCGTTGAGGCCTGTGGTGGACAAGAGGTGTTATAACAAGACCGTTAAACTGTACCGAGAATAACATATTCCGGTAAAATTGTGGTTCGGAACCCACGTAAAACTGTAGGTTCAGTCTGGCTAAGATTACCCAGATGTGAAATGGGGTTGGTAAAAAGAGTCGCACTAACCTACTTGCCTGATGCTAAACCTCTCCTTAACTACTACTTCTCGGAATAAACCATTAACATTTTAAATTTCGTATTTCAGTTTCTAAGTTCTTTTAGTTGTTTGAAAAATTACTTCTGAAATTATTATTTCCCTTGTAACAAACTTTATTTATTCCTAACTTAATCATTTATTAGCCTTTAAATACAATTAGTTTACGGGCTATTCTTATCATAGGCATTAATCAGAAATTACAAAAGCTTTATTTTACGATGCCAAAACTTTTTAAGTATTCGCAGATTAAAAGCGAAAATCTTCTCATATTGTAGAAAGGTCTTTTAAACTTTTCGCAGAAACTTAAACTATGAGTGACAAAAGCACTTTATCATAATTTGAACGGCCGCGATATAAAGTTTATAATGGGTTTTTGAATGTTGTTTTTTTGCACTACTTTAGTGTTTATATAAATATAGATGCACTTTTTAAGTCATTAGAAGATATTAAAAAAACGAGCAGAAAGAACACCTTTTCTTATCTTCTTTCAGATGGCCATGGCTTTTGTCCTTATTAATTATTTCAAATTTTCTCGCTAAACAATATTTTAGTATACTTGGAATTTTTCTCCTTAAATATTCATACTTATTACAATTATAATACCATTTACTCATTTTCTCTTTTGCTAACAATAACAGCAACATACGGGTGTCTCAAAACTCAGTATCAAGATTTTAGGGGCGTATTTGCCAGGTCAAAATAAGCCTTTTTTTTCCTATAAGCATGTGTCCGCAAACGCTTCGTCACCGATCTACAGAGTGTTAAATTTTCAAAATTTTTTTATTTTTTCCTTCATAGCTCTTTTAGTTTTTGAGATATTAAGATAAAATTTAAAACATAGATTACGCTTTAGGGCTTACATCATCTAGTATACCGAGTGATTGTAAGAATCTACAGGGAGATATTTTTTCAGGGGTCATGCTCCCTTTTCTCCGCATAAACTTTTTTATAGTGCGCTGCTGGCGGATTCTGAAATATGCAGTACATTCTTTGTTTTGTTTATAAACTTTTTTATCTCTTATAATTTTTATGCATCTAAGATCGTTATCGAGAAAAAAATTTAAACAAATTTTTGTAATTCGCCATATTTAATTGAAATTTTTCAATGAAACAATAAAAAAAAAACAAGTGGGCTTTGACTGCTATTTTCATTTTGACGTTTACGCTTATTTTGAAGCATTTGACATTATTTAAAAGTTGGTTTATGCATTTGACATTATTTAAAAGTTGGTTTATAACTTATCGTATATTTTTTGATTTGTTTAACATTAAAATGGAAAATGGACCATATTCATTTGAACATCTGGCTGACATCCATTTCGTTTATGGTCTGGCTAATGGTAACGGGCTTAATGCTCAGAGGTTGTACGCGCTAAGATTTCCTAATCGCCGGCTTCCCAACTACAGAACTTTTATAAATTCCCATCAACACCTTCGGGAATACGGCAGATTTCAGACTCCAATGCACGATACTGGTAGACCAAGACAAGCACGCAACCCAGCAGTTGATGAAGAGATTTTAAATGTTATCGACGAAAACCCTGGTATGAGTACTCGACAAATAGCACGGCATTTGGATGTTTCCCGTTCAACTGTCTGGAGGGTTTTACACGAAAACATGCTATACCCATATCATATTCAGCGCGTCCAAGGTTTGCTTCCTCGAGACTTTCCACAGCGCTTGCAGTTCTCCAGATGGATACTGCGCAAGTGTACTGTGGATCCTGAATTTTTATCTCGTATCCTTTTTACCGACGAGGCTCAATTTACACGCGACGGAGTAGTGAATTACCACAATGTTCATATTTGGGCACTAGAAAATCCACACATGATCAGAGAATCTCGACACCAGGAACAGTTTAGCGTAAACATATGGGCAGGAATAGTAGGAGATACTTTAATTGGTCCTTTTATTTTACCGCGAATTTTAAATGGTGACACATATTTAAACTTCCTACAGAATGAATTGCCTGCATTAATGGAGGATGTGCCTTTACACGTTCGTCAACAAATGTGGTTTATGCACGATGGGGCCCCCCCTCATTTTCGAGTCACCGTCCGCGATTATTTAGACACAGTGTTTCCCAATCGGTGGATTGGCAGAGCAGGTCCAATTGCTTGGCCCCCACGGTCCCCAGATTGCAACTCGCTGGACTTCTTTTTATGGGGGCATGTAAAGAGTCTAGTTTATGATGCAGGACCAGTGCCTTCCATCGAAGTTCTAACTGGACGAATTATGGATGCCTTTCAAACGGTAAGAAACAATCCCGGAATATTAGAACGCGTACGGCAGTCTATGAGAAGAAGAGTAGAGGGTTGTATCGCAGAAAGAGGAGGGCATTTCCAGCATCTTTTATAAAAAGTCAAAGTTGATTAAGGTTCTTATTTTTGAGGTAATGTTTAAATAATCTTATAACAAATAAGTATAGCGTCTTTTGTTTTCATTGTGGTATTTATTCCCCCCTGTTGTTATAAATGTTAATTAAATGTAGCTAATTACAAAAATTTGTTTAAATTTTTTTCTCGATAACGATCTTAGATGCATAAAAATTATAAGAGATAAAAAAGTTTATAAACAAAACAAAGAATGTACTACATATTTCAGAATCCGCCAGCAGCGCACTATAAAAAAGTTTATGCGGAGAAAAGGGAGCATGACCCCTGAAAAAATATCTCCCTGTAGATTCTTACAATCACTCGGTATACTAGATGATGTAAGCCCTAAAGCGTAATCTATGTTTTAAATTTTATCTTAATATCTCAAAAACTAAAAGAGCTATGAAGGAAAAAATAAAATTTTTTTGAAAATTTAACACTCTGTAGATCGGTGACGAAGCGTTTGCGGACACATGCTTATAGGAAAAAAAAGGCTTATTTTGACCTGGCAAATACGCCCCTAAAATCTTGATACTGAGTTTTGAGACACCCTGTATATATTTTATTTATTTTTGCCATGTCCTGATTATAAACGTTTCTTCGCTCAAAACAAGTTAAAATAATCTAAGATATACTTTTATATTATTTTAATAAACTTGTGGAGAAAGACTTCGTGCATTTCTTCCCGTTCCTATACTAAGAACACCACTTTGAGCGTGGACTAGTCCTTCAAATTAAAAGAAAAATTAAGTTTTTGCTATTAACCTTGTAAGTTTTTGTATTATTTTTATGCTACTGCTGTGTGTACCTACCTTTTCCTTAGGGCGATGACACACACGGCGTTTTTGTATCGATTCCTGCTGAGGCGGCGGCCGACGCTGCTGTAGCAGTGACAAGACACGCATAGCGGTTTCAGCGAGGTTTTTGCCGAGGCGGCGGCATTCGCAAAACAAATCTAGATCCAATTTCATTGCAATTCGTTAATTAAATAAACTAATTTGCTTTGATTCTTGAAAGACTGTCGTATCTGATCAGTAGTTCAGTAATTCCAGGTATTCTAGAACCGCTTCAAGCAAGAAAACAGCTAGCGGCGGAAGTATGAACGGACGCTGCACTGAAGCGGTTTCGAAACCGCGATACACGCCCGACTTTTGTGTGTGTTTTGCATCATTTTAACACATAATATACAATGACATGATTGTGCCGACACGGCTGCCCCGGCGCCGGCCGAGCGAACCGCTGTGTGTGTCATCCACCCTTACTCGGCACCAATCACTTTCTTCTTTTTATAATACGGTGCGAGCAAAAATTATTTGCAACAAAGAGGGCCTTGCATCTAAGGACGTAATGCTTAGCTGCTTAGCCGTAGAGCTTAATACCTGTTGGGTGTCAGTAACTACCTAAATTAACAATCAATCAGTTATTCCGTCATCTTTGACAGTCGTTACAAGTAATTTGATTCATCGCTAATTTTTCCAATTTCTTGAACAATTCACACAATGGGCTTTACGGAACAGCACAAAATATTAAATATATTAAATTATATTAGATTTAATTAAACCTATTAAGTAAAAATATTATACTAAATATATACTAAAATATTATACTAAATATATACTACTACTACTACTATTATACTAAATATTCATGGTTGAAGCGTATTTTCGAAACGGGGTTAGAGTAAATGGTGAGTGGCAATTCAATCCGGGTTTGTGCATGGACAATTTTCACGAACATTTTCCTAACGTTGCTTTTATTGCTGGGGATTTTTATCATTGCCTGAAAAGAACCGTGGCTGTGTTTAGGGAAACCGGTTCTATACAACACAAAAAAGGAGCAGGAAGACCATCTGTAAGAACAGAAGAACTTGTTGCAAACGTTCGTGAAATCATGCAAAATATGCCAACAAATTGTATAAGACGCCTGTCCCAAGAAGTGGGAAGATCTTATGGAACATGCAGGACTATTCTTAAGAAGCAGCTAAATTTATTTCCTTATAAAGTGCAAGTATTCCAGAAAATACAAGCCGCAGATTTTGAAAGACGCAGGAATTACTCTTAATGGTTTACCCAAAATTTATTGAAAACAAATGATTTAGTAGATCTGACTTTTTTTCGGATGAAGCCTGATTCCACCTCTCCGGTTATGTGAATTCTCAGAATACACGCATGTGGAATAGTGAAAATCCCCATTTTTTCGTAGAGTCCACATTGCACCGTAAAAAAATTGGTGTCTGGTTAGCCGTTTCGCGAAGAAGAATTATTGGTCCTATTTTTTTCCATTACACAGTTACAGCACAGCGGTATAGAGATAATATGTTGAATCCATTTGTGGAGCAATTACTTGACGACGAACTACGTTTTGAATATTTTCAATAGGACGGTGCAACCGCCCATACAGCCGCCGAAACTATTAACTACTTACGCAATTTTTTCGACGACAGATTGATCAGTTTTCGATCAGACATTGAATTCCCACCTAGATCACCTTGTTTAACGGTTATGGATTTCTTCGGTTTTCCTCATTTAAAGAACACTATTTTTAAAACACCGTTGCAAATTAAGAACAATTACAAGAAAAGATTATCCAAGAATGTGGTAACATTTATACAGAGATGCTGGTCAACACTTTCGAATATATGAAGAGACGTGTGAATTTATGCTTGGAGCATGGCGGTGGCCAATTTCAGCAATTTATGTAACTATTTTTCTTTTTCTTTCTGCATATTCTTACTTTGTTAATTTTGTAAACAACAAAAATAAATTTGTATACGGTACCGACATTACAAATTATCTGGGATAAGTTACGCGATTACCCTGATTATAAGTATCAGTCATTGGAAACGCTTCGGGGTATTTTATTAAATTGCGGATTTAAACATAAAAAAATTAATAATCGAATGGTAATAATGGAGTCACGCCGTCCCGTTGAACATCGTCAAGAATATTTGCGTAAAATAAAAGAATATCGCGAATCAAAAAGGTATATAGTATATCTAAACGAGACATGGTTTGATACTCATGATGTTGTTCAGTACGGTTGGGTAGATGAAACTTAAAATTGTAGCTTAAATACACCGTGTTCAAGAGGAAAGCGCATAATAATACTTCATGCCGGAGGTGAAAACGGTTTCGTGCCCAATGCATTGCTTTTGTCGGCCAAAAATATATCAACATCTTCTGCCGATTATCATGAGGACATGACTGGGGATTTATTTGAAAAATGGTTTGTCGATCAGCTCTTACCAAACATTCCACCAAACTCGGTAATAGTCATCATACCATTCGCGTATATTAAACAAAATCTCGAATAATAATACTAAAAAGGAGGACATTTTAAATTTTATGAGGAGTAAAAACATGAAAATTCCTGAGAAGGTCCCGGTAAAAAAAGAATGACTAAAAATGATAAAGAGTCGAAATTTTAAAAATGAATAGGTACATAATTGATCATCTTTGCACTAGACACGGCCACACTGTATTGCCTTTACCTCCTTATTATTGCATATCTAATCCTATAGAAATGATTTGGGGCACTATAAAAAAACGTCTTCGTAAATTTAATCAGTCAAAAACACTAAGCGCAATAGTACTCGATAGTATTCGGCAAGTAGTAAGTGAACTAAGCCGCGATATTTGGAAAAACTGTGTGGCCCACGTTATAAAAAAAGAGGGGGAATATCTTATTTTACCGCCAGTAGCACCACTAGTGATTCATAATGCGAATGAATCCAGTTCCGAATCATCTGACGATTCCAACAGCGTATGAATACATATTTTTTTATTTTAGATTTGATTTTTTGATTCGATTTAAAAGTTTTAACAATGATTAATATTCTTATAAATACAGGATGGGATTGGAAAGGGTGCAGGGGAGAAGGGAGCCCTTTTTGCGACCAATTAACAATTTCTACGCTTGATTACAACACGCGCCTTCAAAAGTTTTGATTAAAGTAATAGGTAAATTATTTTTGCGCTCGATTTGACAGGTTTCTAAAATGCATACCATGTTTATACTGGATTACAAATAATTATAAAAAATAATATATTTATTGCATTAATTTAAAGTCATAATTATCGTTCGACGGCACGCCCATGGATACATTTATTTCGGGGGCGAAACATCGTCTTTAAAAATTCTATTAGGTTTGGATAGACTTTACATATATAACTTTTTGTGAATGATTATTATAATACAAAATGTGATCGATGTATTGATTTTAAGAAACGATTGGTTATGTTTCCTGTGTCAATATTTAAAAAATCTAAATGTAAAAGGAGGGCAATTGCCTTCATTGCCCCCCCCCCCCTCCCCCTTGGATCTGTCACTGGTCTAAAACGTAATTAATATTTTTTTTCCTTTACTAACACATTTACAACACTTATTTTTTCAGAGGGTATTAATAATATATGAAACAAAATTGTTAGGTAAGTATAGCGCCCTTGCTACATTAAGATAAGTGTAGTGGAAATGAGGGCAGGCAACAAAATTAGTTAATTATATATATCCCAAAGTTTTGTTTTATATTAAAACTTTCTCAAGGGTCTGAAAAGAAAGAAAATGCAATTACAATAAATTAATGCTATAAAAATTCAAAATATAGCATAAAATAAAATGAGGTAGTAGATCCCTAATCAATATAAATACGTAAAAACCCTCACCATGAAAAAAAGTGTTGTTGTTACAAATATACATGAAAAATGTGATTTAATAACAAATAAACATTACATACCAATAAAAAATAGTCTTTAAGCCGACAAAGGTTTGTTCATAATGTAAGTTATAAAAGAATATATTCAGGAAAACACATTATCATACCCGTGTATAGATCCAAACTGTCAATAACTTGATAGGAACGAATGAATATAGGTATTGGATAATATTAAAGAAAGTTGTTAAAAAATTAATAGGATATTTGTATAAGTTGCAACACTGTATCGTCAATATACTAAACCCAATAAACTTAACCTTTAACTGTAACATCTTATGAATTATGACTATTATGGGTGTTATTGTTATAATATACAAAGAAAACACTATATTGTGTTAAATTCCACTATATTCAAAAAACAAACAAAAACATTTGTCGACTCGACATGTTTCGCTACACTGTAGCTTTATCAAGAGTGAATAATCAAACTTAGGTGTAAGTATATATACCTTAGATTGGGTTTTCCAACAATTCAAAACAAATTTAATAGGGGTGAGTTATTAAGATCTAATTGACAATTTAGGAGATTATTTGTATTTTTAAGTTTATTTATTTCTAGGGATTCCAGCAAATTAAGTTTATTACCATTATTTTCTGTATGAAGAATTTGGAAATTGTAATTAAAATTATGAGAATATTCTAGTAAATGATTTGCATAAAGGGAGTCTGTTTTTTCCAACGTAAAGCTAGAACTGTGTTCTCGAATTCTTTTTGAAAAGCTTCTACCAGATTGACCTATGTATGTTTTGGGGCAATCCTGACAAGTTAGTTTATAAACACCGCATTTATTGTCATTTATTGTTTTAGTTATGTAATGTTTATTGTCATTTATTGTTTTAGTTATGTAAATGACAATAAATGCGGTGTTTATAAACTAACTTGTCAGGATTGCCCCAAAACATACATAGGTCAATCTGGTAGAAGCTTTTCAAAAAGAATTCGAGAACACAGTTCTAGCTTTACGTTGGAAAAAACAGACTCCCTTTATGCAAATCATTTACTAGAATATTCTCATAATTTTAATTACAATTTCCAAATTCTTCATACAGAAAATAAGGGTAATAAACTTAATTTGCTGGAATCCCTAGAAATAAATAAACTTAAAAATACAAATAATCTCCTAAATTGTCAATTAGATCTTAATAACTCACCCCCATTAAATTTGTTTTGAATTGTTGGAAAACCCAATCTAAGGTATATATATACTTACACCTAAGTTTGATTATTCACTCTTGATAAAGCTACAGTGTAGCGAAACATGTCGAGTCGACAAATGTTTTTGTTTGTTTTTTGAATATAGTGGAATTTAACACAATAAAGTGTTTTCTTTGTATATTAAAATGGAGTTCCACCAAGTAAAGGCAGAATCAATTCAATGTTATTGTTATAGTTCATATAAAATATAATACAATATCCCGTCCGGCAAGGGTTATACCCCCAAAATGTTATTTAATTAACTATAACAATTTTTGAAAAAATAGTCCATGCTTAAAGTGGAGTTAGGGTATGGGAAAGAAAGAAAAAACTAAAAATCTTTCTCCACAAAATTTAATAGAATAAAAAATTATTCAAAGGTCTCTACATGTTTCTAACGTAGAAACGTTCATCATTAGGAGACAAAAAAATCTATCTTATGCTGATGGTGTTAGCAAAAGAGAAAATTAGAACCGTAATGGAGCTTTTATGGACTTAACCCTTTTACTGCGCGGTGCTCAAATAAAGACGCACGCCAAATTGCCTATTTTTTTACCGCTTGCGAATATACTCGTTAAGAGCACTGTAAACTACTTGAGTATGACATTAGACACTATATTATAACCTCCCAGACACAAGTGAAACTAAAAAAAGGTTTATATAGTGTCTAGTGTTGTAAAGATAATGGTACGGAACCCTTCGTGAGCGAGTCTGACTCACACTTGGCCGGTTTCTCCGATTCCGGAACTCACGTTTTGTTCCTCATATTCGCTGTCACTTCTGGCTAACATCTCTTCAAGTTGTTTATCTGTAAGATATTTCCCAGCCATATTAGGTGATTCTAACACAAAACTTGTCGAAACAACCAAAAAAGCTAACTCTACATTGTAAACGTACAAAATCAGTGAAATTTCGCGGAAAACTTTCACGGCCCCACCCTACCTCGGTCCAACCGCCCGACCGCCACCGCGCCAATTTGAAACGAGCGGCCTACAAGCAACACGTGGAAACTCAGCCAGCAAGATTATTTGTCTAGAGCAGCCTGATCCTATTTTTATAAGTAAAACGACTATACTCGTCCAGAGCAGTATACGGCGTGGCGAATATATTCGTCCGGAGCAGCGAAAATTGAAGTGTATGCAAGGCTAACATGATAATGAAGAAAAATGATAGAGGTTAAACCATACTGAGTATGTGAAAAAGTTATTAATGGGGGTCTAAGCCAACCAAATAAACTGGGGAAGAAGAAAAAGCCTTTCTTAGAAGGTTCAGCATAAAATAAGTTCTCCTGATGATGAACGTTTCTACGTTCGAAACATGTAGAGACCCTTGAGAATTCTTTCTATTAAATTTTGTGGAGGAAGACTTTTATTTTTTTCTTTCTTTCCTATAACATGAAATATTATAAAATATAACTAATTTATGAAAAATAGCTAAAATAAGATAAAGCCTTATTTTTATTTTACATATTACCGGTCTATTACAATAAACAGTGACAATTATTATGTTCTAGCATAAAAACGAAAATACAACTTTTCAATTATTAAACTGTAAAATACCTGGTATCTAATAGCTGATTAAAAAAAGAAAGCCTCTGTCCTAAGTTCTTGTTTCTTTTTTATCAAAGTTCGAAAATTTTACACTAAATAAGAGTCACAGAAATGAAAGCAAGTTTAGTAATATCAGGGAAGTCGTAGTGTCTACAGATCGGAATACGTATCAATTCCCCTTCTATGATAATTAAAACAATTTTATTTGGTCTGATCTTTTCTCGGGGGTAATACCACGAGTGCTTAAAAATTACCGATAATTTTTATGCACGAGCGGTATTTAGGGAGAATATTTCTAGAATGAAATATATATAAAAAATTTTTTTTGTCATACAATTTTCAATTTCATATAACATAATTAAAACTGTAACTGAAATCCAATAACAATTTTTTTTTTATTTTATAAAAAAACTTAACAAATAGCAACAAACAATTGAAAAATATTAACTAATCATTGATTGAATAATAAAAATTAAAAAAACTGTCTCGTCAAATAGGTTCGATTGTTGTGTGTTGGATATACAACGTTGTCTAGGCAACGTTGTATATCCGCTGATATTTTTTTATTTTTAACGTTTCTTATGGGAAAATTTATACATGAGTGAAATATTCAACATTATTTGATTGTTGTAACGAAAAACGAAATATTAAGTTGACTTTAGGACGTACTTTTTTTCATAAAAGTCCTGTACGGGTGGTTTTCAGTAACTTTTAAGATACCATGTCCCTGGGGTCTTAAAACTCAATCATTTTTATTAGCCATAATTTTTTTTTATATTTGACTAGACACGCATATTTTTTATCGATTTATTAACACTAAAAGTGAATGATTTTATATTTTAATTTGGGGTTTGAAACTCCTATTTCACATGACCGTCGTATACCCCTGGAGCAAAATCCAATATTTGCGAACTTCAAAAAATATATTTTAACTTTTAAGTTGCTAAAATAAATGATATTTAACAAATGTTGGCTTTTTTGTGTTATAAAATTGTCTTGAATAGCCATTATTGTTAATGTTTGGACTAAAAATAATTATTGAACGCTGTCCCGACGTTTTTTTTTTCACATGACCGTAGAAGGACTTTTTAGGTCGATACTAGAATCTAGCATGATACTGCATGTGTGAATTAAAATATTTTACTATGACAAATAAAATGGCGACAGTTACTTGTGCAGTTCGGTTTGCGATATTATTTACAGTTCTCGTCGTGTATTTTGATATAAAATAGGTGAGTTTAAGTTTTTCGTATTTTTTCTATTAACATGACCGTCTATAGTGATAAAAAACAACATAACATAGTAATAAAGTTGCTCGCTTTGGTTCTTTGTTGTTGGTTATTTATCGGTGGAAATGCTACCCTAAAATTCACAACATGGGGATAGGCTCGATTTTAAGTAAATAAAAATAAGTGAAATCACATGACCGTCGATCTCATGACAGTCGCAAGAAAAACATAACCGTCGCAACAAAAACATTACCGTAGTAACAAAAAGATGGCCGTCGCATACTTTTTTCGTACCTCCTTACTTCCAAATTTTTAAAATCTGGCACATTTTGGTAGTTTATTAAAGAGTTACCAAATGGCACTAACAAAAAATCTGTTTTCGGACTTTTTAAATTTATCTTATTGGTCATGAGACAATATCATATAGAGGACATATTCTAAAAATTACTATAAAACTTGCCTTATGGTGGCATTCAATTACATATGGTTGCTTCTTAAATTTACAGTTTGGCAGTATAAAGTGTATTAAATAAAATTACAGGTCGAAACCGACATTAAATCAAAGCTAGCACTTAAAAAAAAAGTATGGGACGGTCATGTTAAAAAATTGTTTATTTTCTATCTAAAACCCTTTTAACTTTTATCTTCGACACTCGAGCACTTTCTTAACCATTCTGGCATATTTCACTCAGTTACCTAAAAGAAAAAAGTCAGTTGAACTAAAGCCGAATTTTTTTATTTTTTTTTTAAATTAAATCAGTATTTTAAAAGATACTGAACACCCGTACATCCAGCAAAACAAATATGTATCAAGAAAACGCTAGCATTTTTATAAATCAAAGTTGTTAGCTACGCAAAGAAAATTTCCTGGCACAAACAATAAACAAAAATGTTTTTCCACCAGGGTCATTCTATTATCTTATACTCGTAGATCTGACCTACATTCAATAACGACTTAACCAGCTAAGTTCATTTTCGCGTTTATTATTTTCTTTCTACACAAACCCTTCTATATTCTATATAGTCGGTGCTATTCAGACAATCTTTAGGATAAAGTTAATAATTGAAATTAACTGAGTAGGGCGGTTTATATAGAAACTTTTTCTTAGAAGTAATTGTCGTAAAATGTTAATTTCATTTAAAAAAGCAAAAAGTCAACGTAAAAATAAGTTAGATCCATCTAAATACTAAATCCTACGGTTTCCTAATTGTAATACATTTCTAGAACCCCATTTCTATTCAGCCTACAATTTTACCAAAATGTCTAAAATTTTAACTTTTATTTAGAAAGGTTTAAAAAATATCCAATTTAAGTGGACTTGTATCAAGTTAATATAGGACAACATTTTGTACACATTAGTATCTTATTTCTAATCAATCTACTTAATCCTAGTACATAGTGAAAAATTCAATTGATTAAACCAAGGGATGTCAAATTTAATTTATTTGATAATATTTTTTAATCGAAATTTTCATAAATTCGTTAATCAGTTGTATGATTTGTACTGTTATTTAGAGAGAATAATCAGATTGGATTATTTTAAATCGATACTGATCAATTGTATAAAATATACCAACCTTTTAAATTATGTTTGATTTGGGGGATTTGAAAATACCTTGGAAGCTGCTGACGCATGCGTAACACGAAACTATTTAATCAATCCGCAGTAACACCCCATAATTTTCCTGTGGCAGGTGGCTTTGAACGTTACGTGTGGTTCGCATGGTGTCGGTTCATTTGGTCTTTGTGTATGACATAGGCAAGTAGGTAGTTGTAAAAACAATAAAAGTCACTTTTACTGCTACTGCAGAAAAGCTTGCGGATCTTCTCCTTAAATTTCTATATTTATGTGTTGCCTTTGCCTTCCAGTATTTCTAAAACTATCCGCTTACCAATTTTGTTTAATAAAAGGATTTTGACAAAAAAATACTCTAAAATGTAAAGTTTACTTTTTTTGACAACCCATCAGCTACATAGATACTCTAATCTTACAACAAAAAACAAACGTTTCTGGTTCTTATAACGTTTTTCGCTTCTTAGCGTTCATCAAAACTGATACCCTTATCAGACATTTCTTTTTAAATTTAATTAAAAATGATTTAAGATTAAATTAGGTGAAAAAATGAATAAATTATTACACATCGAAGCCAATTTTATCATTATCAATTAAAATATGTAATACCAATAATTGATTAAAGTATAATCAGTAATAATTATTCTTACTTAAATTAGTTTTGAATTAGACTGCACGGAGGAAAATCATTTAATACAAGCTTTTTTTTAAATACAGGGTCCTGCAATAGTACGTCAGGCTTCCATAGCTCCTATACGAATTAAGTTAGATAAATTTATACTTATGCTGACTTATACTGTTTCACAGTTTTATTTATTTAAATAGGACACCCTGTATTTTTTGTAGTTTTAGGTTCATATTAGTGCCCATGTTGTTTCTAATTTAATTAATGCTGAGTAGTCGTTTAGGAGTAATTAATAAATTAAAAACTAAAAAAGAAGTTTTCAGCCCTGGAAAAAAATAATCAAATAAATAATCTAAAAGCATGTTTTCAACTACGGCATTGTGTGGGTTAATGGCAAGGGGACAAGAGATATTATAAATAAAATGGATTTTATCTATTTTATACAGGGTGTTCATAATAAGGTTTCAAAACTGACACACTTTAAACTATTTTTTTTTTTTTAGTTTTTTAAAAGGCACCCACTGTATATAATTTTCCTATTTGATGAAGATTTTCAAAACAAAAAAAATTCGTATTTGCAATTTATTTAAAATTTCAACCCATTTTGATAATTTATCAAAAAACGTAAATGTCAAAAATGCTACGCGGCCCAGGAAAAACAATCAAAATGAACAATTAAATACATTTTACATTATTTGTCAGAAATAAGTACTTAAGTGTACTTTAACAGATAATTTTTTTTTTAGAAATGTTTTTTTTTAAACAAAGTTATTTTTATCCAGACCTTAAATCGTCCCTATCAAGTTGAAGGGGCGTATCTCAAAATATTAAGTATTGAGAGAAATGAGCTTAAAGTAAAATTTTAATTTAGAAAATTAGTAAAAATTAAAGGAAGCTTAATAATTTTTTACACACTACATATAAAGTGATACATACATATATAGAATTAGGAATATAAGTCTTAAATATTTACCACCTTTTTAAAGGACAAAAAATCACCCTTAATAGAGATACTACGCCTATTCGTCATGTTTTAAAATTTACTTTAAAAATAAAAAAAGACTTACGCCCCATAATAAACATCTATTACAAACGTAAATAAAATACTTTAAACTTTATTTGTGACCAAAACGAAAAATTAAATGAAATATTACACCTAAAAACTAGTAATAAACGAAAACATAAGATAAGAGGTTTTTTTCTTCGTATTTTCACGCTTGTTCGCTAATAAATCGGCATCATATTCTTTACGGCTTCCTTCAACCACGAATTGTTCTGGGTTTTCGACAATTTCTTCGATGTCAGCTGCAGGAAGCAAATGCATTTGGTCACAAGTAGTACCATCTTCGGAAAAGTGGGTCCAGCACAACAAACGCAAGCAATGTGGGCTTGGGCAAGCGGAAAACAATTCATTCTTGCAGCTAGGAACACAGTGTTGAACGTAAGTGGCACCCCGGTGAAGCTTAAATGGACGATTTCGCAACACAGTAGAAAGAGAAAGAAGAGAGAGAGAGGGGTGTTAGTGTGCCTGCCGGCCATCAGGGCAAATTAGCGCTGTTGTCGCCAGCTGGCCGTGTAACCGGGTTCTGTCGCATATTTTTGACGTATAGAAGAGAAGGACAGTTATATTCTAACCTACTATAACGCTTCCCAAACTGCGCCAGGTGCTAATTGGAACAAACCAGCCAGCCGCCAGCCCGCCATCCATCGCCTCGTCACAACTGTCAATTTTTCTTGTCCACGTTTTTTTCTGAGGAAATTAATTAATTTTTTATTATCATTTTAATACACAATTCTATTAGTTTCTATTCTAGAAAACTTCGCCGATGTGTGTAATCTTTCAGTTATTATTCCAGCCTACTATGCAGGTAATTATTTTTTATTGTTTATCAAATTGATTTTACACTTCCTTACCTATTTTTTATATAGGAATATAGGAAATGTAAGTTTACAATAAATAAATTAACATGAATTGTTTCACATACATAATAGGTGTTGGTTAACAAGCCAATCTTAACAAAATATCACTGGGCAACCTGCAGATAACTGCAACACATTGTGCCCGAGGTAATACCTAACAATCTATCAGTTACGAACAGATAAGTTTAGTCTCTTGAAATGATAATTTTAACATTTTTGTTTTACTGAGTGGATTAAAAATTATAACATAATGGCACAAAGATAATGGTTTGAGCTAACTCGATAAGTAGATACTCGGCCATATTTTACAGAGAAATTTAATGTCTACCCGATACTGTTTCTTTTGTTTCAGAGAACGCTGTAAGAATCACCTGATAGTTTATGGATCTTTTAGTACGTGTCTCAATGCATCCTAGTGCTTGTGTTTATACAGTATTTGTGATAATATTATATGAATTGAGTCAATTCCAGATGAGTGAGACCTGTGAGACATAACCTAAGGACATTAGTTTATTCTAAACAGTTATTTTTTGTTATGGTTGTCAATGCAGTTTTTATTTATAAATAAACGTAGAAAACATTATTTACGATAAAGTGCTTCCATCTTTATTTTCTAAATCTTGGTTAATATAAAAATAATGTGCATTATATTCCATAAAAAAAAACTTTTGTGCGTCTTTTTATTGATTTAATTTGTGATTTAATAATATTTATATTGAATCACAAATTAAATCAATAAAAACTCGTTCAAAAGTTAATAATTAAATTGAAAAGTCCTAAAACCGCTGTTCAAATTTCCCGCCATTGCGCCTCTGATGGCCGGCGGGCACACTAACACCCCTCTCTCTCTCTTCTTTCTCCCTCTACTGTGTTGCGATTTTTTAACAAGGAGCTAACATTTCTAACCCTATAAATTTTCTTTGGTAAGTGGGATCTCTATCCGAATCGTCCTGGTATGCAGTATGCACTTGGCTCAGAGTCACTTAAATGTTCGTTACTACTAAAAACGCTACACATTAATGTTTTATTTTTTTCTTGATTTTCGACCGCGTCGGGTAGTACGTCTATACGATTATTTTTTGCCGCTAGAATTTTTTCCTTTAAAACCTGCAGCGAAATATTTTCTTCGCTGTCGCTTAAACATTTTTTACGTGACATTTTTACGGGAATATTATATTCACTGTCACTACTAGACGAAAGCGTATGCTCCATTTCTATAACAGTCCCAAAATACCATTTTTTGTGTGGTTTCCAGTACATTTTTATCTCTGAACCCCTTTTTACATCCTCCGACTTATTTACACATTGTATCTGATTTAACAAAACCACATTTTCAGTAGGTACCACCCTTCCATCTAACCAATACATCCATATTAAGAGCCGAGATTTGAACCTATAACACCAAAACAATAATTAATTTAAAGCATACCTTTTGTGAATTAAAACTTACCACAATAATCACTGAAACACAGACACTACTTTTTATCAATTATTAGTGGTACACTGGTTCTAAAAACCCCAAAAAACGAAAATATTACAGGTGTCTCGGACCGTTACCTTACTAATTATTTGAGGTTATGTTACTGGCAACACATGTTCCTATTTAAAATTTGATCGACTGGGCGTAACTCATGCGTTTCGAATGCACGATGCAATAGCAGTACACGACTAATGGGCGTAAGTCGACATCCGCCGGTTCGTTATATTTTAAGTTACATTATTATGAGTTACGCCAATACATATTTTCTCTATTTGCGGATAATGAGATACGCCCGTAAGGCATATGATAATACACTTAAATTCAATATGATTGGAGGTCTTATCTAAAAACATATTTTTTGAGATACGCCCCCTCGACTTGATAGGGACGAAATGTGGCACGCATGAAAATGCTGTTTTTTCCGAATTCTTTGGTTGACTTCCCACATTCCAATTTTTTGTACCACAGATGCTTCATTAATATTTGGCCTTTCAATAATTGTCAATATGCTAAACTGATTTTCTTCATTTAGTGCCCTTTTGTTCTTTCATCTTTTTTTATTTGACAAACGGCTCAAGACATATCTATAAAGAGCTTCTGGATGTCGCCTTTCAAGAAATCGAGTCGCATTAATTCTACTATCGAGAAAATACGGTTTCTTATTCTCACTAAATATAAAAACCATATCAATGCGCTTTCATTAAAAAAAATCAGTTTTTGAACAAAAAATTATCCGTTTAAGTACCTACCCTTAAGTACTAGTTTTTGACAAATAATGTCAAAATGCATTTAATTGTTAAATTTGGTGGTTTTTTCAGGGCAACCTAGCTATTGTGATTAAAAAACTTTTTCATGGATACTCTAGATAGCAACATTTATGTTTTTTAATAAATTTTAAAAGCGGTTGGGAATTTTAAATAAATTGTAAATAGAAAAATTCCGTGGTCCCGGGGAAGAAGGAGATAAGTCCAAATTTAGCCATAATGGGATATCATGGGGTATACGTAATAAATAGTTACATCTACCTTCGTACCAAATGAGATAAGTTAATTCATGTTAATAAGAGTAATAAAGCTATGTTCTTTTGGAGGTATGTTGTAAGTTGGCCCCGCAAAGTACTTAAAGGAATAAGTAAACTTATTCCCTTTCGCACAAATATAAACCCGTAATTAAAAATTGTTCATAAAGAAATATGTTTACATACTTACCCCCTTAAATTCCTAACTTTATTTTTATTTACTTATACATATCCCTAATTGTACCAACTAGGTTGTACTTTTTACTCCTTAGTAAATTTAAATTAATAAATACCAATTTCTAAGAAGAAAAAGGATAACCTAATGCAATTTCTTCCTTATATTTCGAATATATTTTGAGATTTTTACCAAAACCTTTTGACTCTAGAGGATGCTAAGGAGACACATCCTGACTTGGTTTCGTTAGATGAAGAATATTAGTTTTCAACTTCATTTATTTCACCTAATTAATTATATTTCTTATTAGAATATTAAAGTTTTAGTTTTGACTGGCTATTTTTATTTTTGCAATAGTAAATTAAATAAAAAATTTTAATTTTCTAAACCCTTCCCCTGATTGGCACTACTAAGCTGAACTTTAACTCAATCTACTGAAAAACTATAAAAATGAACTTATCTCCTTCTTCCCCGGGACCACGGAATTGTTTGTTTTAAAATTCTTAATCAAACATTACAATAATATACAGGGATACCTTATTTAGAACACCCTGTATAAAATAGATAAAAACCATTTAATTTATAGTATCTCTTGACCACTTGTCATTATTCTCACACAACGCCGTAAATAAAAATATGCTTTCAGACTGTTTGTTTGTTTGATTTTTTTCCACGGCTGCAAAACCCTCTTTTTTAGTTTTTAATTTAAATTTTATTACTTCCCAAACTACTAAAGCAAATTCAATAAAATTATAATCAGTTATAAAGGATACCAATACGAACCTAAAAACACAAAAACATAGAGGATGTACCATTTAAAAAATACAACTTTATGTTATCAAACTTTTTGGGTCACCCTGTATATGCGAAAATATTTTCCTAAAATACATCCCGTGCTCCAGTATAAGTCAACACATGAATGAAATTCCTAACTTAATTCGTATTGGAGTTATGGAAGCCTGACGCACCATTGCAGGACCCCTAAAATTCTTTTATCTTTCAAATATTCCGTTTAGACACAAACGAGTCCGATTTTTTGACAATATATTTTCGCGTCCATTCGATAATTTTTTTCGGTAACAGAATGCCGTTTATCCCTAAAAATTATGTATCCAATAAAATATTTAAAAAATGATTTTTTAATTCCTACAAAAAATGAAATAAAAATGAACCAACTTTTTATAACTAAAATTTAGGTACCTACTTTTTCGGAACTAAATTATTTCCTTTTTAAAATATGTTAAAATCGTTTAGGTAACTTTCAGCGGGCTCTATACACGTAGGGAAAATGTTTGTCCGCCCATCTCTTAGTAATAAGTTAGAATAGTACAAATATGAAGTATCGCAACGCAAACAGAGGTAGGTAGATTATGTTTCCCCCACTCCATCGTATTGCATCTCGCTCATGGCACTCGCTGGTGGCACGCTGCGCCGCTTCGATTCTATTAATCATAACATAGTATAAAACAAAGTCGCTGTCGCCCGTCTGTCCCCTTATGTGCGTAAATCTTTAAAAGTACGCAACGTATTTTGAAGCGTTTTTTTTAATAGATAGAGTGATTCAAGAGGAAGGTTTTTATGTATAACTAGCGACCCACTCCGGCTTCGCACGGGTGCAATTTCAGAAAGTGGCATGCCTGGTACTAATATATCGGGTTTGTTCGGGTTTTTATTTATACCAGCGGGTTGCAACGCATGCCGGGTACACGCTAGTATCAAATAAATATTCATTCTTTCGTACGTTGCCGCCTGAATGAAAGGATCAGGATCAACCAAAATGCATCGAGCCAGCCAGATCCGATGCGATGGAGTGGGGGAAACATAATCTACCTATTTCTGTTTACTTTGCGATACTTCAAATTTGTACTATTCTAACTTATTACTAAGAGATGGGCGAACAGACATTTTCCCTACGTGTATAGTCTATCCTTTAATAACAGTGATTTGTCATTGCGCAGGGTGCATGGTATAAGTTGAATTGAGTCAATGTCTTCGGATTTTTTTTACTCGGCGTAAAATTTACTATGACATAGAAACCCGAACACCCACAAAAATGATTTAACTTTAATAATATTCTACATAAACATCCGGAGGATCATAGTAAGGTAATGATTAAAATTTCAATCCATCTTTAAAGACAGACTAAGTTATTCGGTTTGTTCGGGTATGTTCGGGTTTGTTCCGGTTTGTGGAATGTGAAACTGATAAGGCTAAAAATTTAATCATACCTTCCTTTTGTGATGATAAACTTGCATACAAAATATTATTAAAATTAAATCATTTTTACTGGGTGTTCGGGCTTCTATGTCACTTAGTATAAGAACCAAATTTAATACGATTCATTTAATTTTCCGGTCGTGGTGGGTGATTGATGCCTGATGGTGTACTTTTAGTACAAGTGCTTGACTGCATACCTAATTTTGTGTACCGTGAAACACGGTGTGTCCTAAAATGTAAGGTTTATTTGTGTTTATTTTACCCTTAACCATATATTCGATCCCCTGTTGTTATTAACATGCTTTATTTGAAGGTGGCAAACAATGAAGTAATATCAAAAAAATTACCTTGTCGGACTTCCATTGTCTTTATTTTGTTACTTAACACCACGTTTCGGTTAGTTATGAAGTTTGAAGGAAACTTCACAAAACAGGGCATAATTCAAACTCTTTATCACAGAGCATCTAATGTTTGCAACAATCCGAAAGACTTTAATATTGAAATTTCAAACATCAAAAAAGATTTAAAACAAAATGGTTACCCTGAAACTTTTGTAACTAATACCATCTCAAAACTTAAAAATCGCGAAGTAAAAACTAATACAGAAGCTAGAGAGGAGCAAACATTTCTTACAATACCTTATATTAAGGTGATAAGATTAAAAGGATAACCAAAAACTATAATATCAAAACAGCTTTCAAATCTGGAAATACGCTTAGAGGCTTTCTTACAAAAGTAAAACCCCCCCGTAATGAAAACACAAAAAATTGTATCCATCAAATCCCTTGGAGTGTGGCGAATTGTACAGGGTGTCCAGTTTTCGACACTTTTGACGGGTATCTCAGTTATTAGTACAGATAGAATGATGCGGTTTTCGCAAACCTGTATCACTTTTTTATGAAACAAACGATGCCCTTAACGGATTTATCATGGCCATCTTGGTTTTTGAGATACAGGGCAAAATTAAAAACGGTGCATTTTCAGACACCCCTTGTATTTTAGTTATCTTATACCTTATCGAAAATGTAAAAACGTGGTGTTATACAGTTTTTTACGTAGAATCCAGTGGCGTAGTTAATATTTTTCCAGGTGTCCCCATTTTTGAGAAATATACCAAAGTTATGTTTTTTTAAATGGAACACCCTGTATATTTTTTCATATTTGCATTCTGCTTATTGAGAGCTTTCCAAAAATATATAATAGTTGGCACTTTGTTTTAACAGGAAGGTTAAAATTCATATTTTTTAAATAACAAGCTTTAAGTTGACAAAAGGCCGTGTATTTTACTTAAATAAAAATAAATTGACTATACACTACACCATCAATATTACTTTATAGTTTAATTTCAAACTTTTAAGTTTTTTAATACTTTCAATAGTAAAAAGTCATTTCCTCTTATTGTTACGTAGGTATATTATCGGAATAGACAAAAACATCTAGTAGGCCTTGACTTATCCAGGCTATAAAACAAAATTTTCATAATGGCGTTTAGCTCTTGTCAGAATTGTATTTAGGTAGGTATTTAAGGTTGAAAAGTTACTCATAATTTATTTATGATATTGTTCAATTTCAACGATGGCCCAAAAGTATGAAAATTATGAAAAATACGATATGCTGGTATGCTTTATACAAGCCAGTAACTTTTCAACCTTAAATACCTAAATACAATTCTGACAAAAGCTAAACGCCATTATGAAAATTTTGTTTTATAGCCTGAATTAGTCAAGGCCTACTAGATGTTTTTGTTTATTCCGATAATATACCTACGCAACAATAAGAGAAAATTACTTTTTACTATTGTAAGTATTAAAAAACCTAAAAGTTTGAAATTAAACTATCAATTGCCAAACCAATTGATGGTGTAGTGTATCGTCAATTTATTTTTATTTAAGTAAAATACACGGCCTACTGTCAACTTAAAGCTTGTTATTTAAAAAATATGAATTTTAACCTTCCTGTTAAAACAAAGTGCCAACTATTATATATTTTTGGAAAGCTCTCAATAAGCAGAATGCAAATATGAAAAAATATACAGGGTGTTCCATTTAAAAAAACATAACTTTGGTATATTTCTCAAAAATGGGGACACCTGGAAAAATATTAACTACGCCACTGGATTCTACGTAAAAAACTGTATGACAACACGTTCTTACATTTTCGATAAGGTATAAGATAACTAAAATAGAAGGGGTGTCTGAAAATGCACCGTTTTTAATTTCGCCCTGTATCTCAAAAACCAAGATGGCCATGATAAATCCGTTAAGGGCATCGTTTGTTTCATAAAAAAGTGACACAGGTTTGCGAAAACCGCATCATTCTATCTGTACTAATAACTGAGATACCCGTCAAAAGTGTCGAAAACTGGACACCCTGTACATTGGAGAAACAAAAAGACCTTTTCCTGTACGCGTTAAAGAACATCTGAAACATACTCAAAGAGGTGAAACTTCGAAATCAGGTATAGCGGAACATGTATGGACCAACCAACATAATATACAGTGGTTAGAAGCCAAGGTTTTGGACACGGAATAGTATTGAAGAAAACGAAAATTCAATGAATCAAAATAACCATAAATTAAGCAAACCAAGTCTCCAATATCTGGAAACATCTTTTTGTCCAAAACCAACAGCTCAAACTTTACACTCCAATAAGCACGTAGGCAGAGTCATCAAGCTTCATTGGCACAGGGATAGTATAAAAGACAGTAGCCTTAGAATTATAATTTAGTTTACACTTGAAAACGGTTAGAGGTACTAACTAACCGAAAGGTTGCGTTAAGTAACAAAATAAAGACAATGGAAGTCCGACAAGGTAATTTTTTTGAGACATGCTTTATATTAAATAAAAATCGTATTTGGTCTTACGTAGTACAAAAAACATTGTGGTTGATTTTTGTGTTTTAGCAAACATTATCCCAACTGCCTTTCTTTGCGTAAACACTTCTTCTAACTTCGCTATTTTATTTTTTATTATGGTTTCCTTACTTTATTTTTCTTACTATATTCTTTAAAACTATATACCTAGACAACTGCCTCAGAACGTCATGTTTAATACGTTTACGTAAGGTTTTAGAAACAGTTAAAACAAGTATAAATATTAGGTATAGTCGGATCTGGTCTTATCGTACGGGTCATACGATTCAAGAAAGACATAGTCTCAGTTTTTGTTTTATTTACTTGCCTTTAATAATAAAAATACGTAAGATAAATGAGACATACTTATTCCATTTTGACATGAAAAAAAGGATATGTATTTACTTTCCAGCGATTCTAAAAAAGCTTATAATAGCACCAGCTACGTTTTATTTTAAATATGCCAGTTTTGTGACTTTGACAGTTTGTGACAAAATGAAACAATTTTCTGGGTTTTTGCATCCCCAATCAAAAAAAATGGTACTTAATCTGATAAACTATTTCGAAAATGAACGAAAAAGTGGAAATTTGCCAACCAATATTCAGGAAACAGTTGCCAAAGCACTGGGAATTAGTTTAAGGACTGTGCAGAAAATTGTGCATGAAACAAAACATAACATAATACCCAAGAATACTAAAAAGTGTAAACGAAGAAAGCCAAAGACTGAGGATTTAAGCGAAAATGGGAGTTCGAAATGTGATTTACGATTTATACAAATCAAAAACCAATGTAACTCTTCCAGTTTTACAAAAAACATTAAAAATTCGGGGTGTTTTGGAAATTGGACTTGAACCGTTATCAAAATTAATAAAAAATTTAGGTTTTCGCTATAAAAAAGACTGTAACCGAACATTTTTATGTGAGCAGCCACAGATAGTGAGTCAGCGTGTTCAGTTTTTAAAAAAATATACGGACAATTACAAATCGAAATTTAGAAAAGTGGTATTTTTAGACGAAACGTGGATATTTTCGAATGGAAGTGTTTCAAAATCCTGGCAAGATGAGTCTGTAAAAAGTGTTAAAAGGAAAACGGGGTGCGGTACGGGAAAGCGTTTTATTATTTTGCATGCCGGTTCTGCAACAGGATATGTTGTAGGTGCGAGTTTAATTTTTTCTTTAACATCAAAAAGTGCTGACTATCATGATAATATGAATTGCGAAATGTTTGAAAAATGGTTAAAAGTTCAATTGATACCAAATTTGGATGCTCCGTCTTTAATTGTATTAGATAATGCATCATATCATTCAAGAATTTTAAATAAACAGCCTACTTCATCTTGGAGGAAAAGTGATATTTATGAGTGGCTGGAAAAACGCAACCAAAATCCTTTACCAAATATGCTTAAATCGAAACTCCTATCAATAGCAAAGTCTCTTAAAAAACCCAAAATATACGCGGTAGATGAAATACTGCGTGAATATGGTCATGAGGTTCTACGACTGCCGCCATATCATTGCCAGTTTAACGCAATAGAATTAATATGGGCTGGTGCAAAGTCTTATTATGAAAAACATTTAGGTGATGGTCTTAAATCCGACCAAGTACAAATAGTTTGGCAAGATTCGTTAGATCATATTACACAAGAGTACTGGAAGAAATCGGTGGAACATACAGAAATATTAATAAGGGATTGGTGGGATCGAGAACAAGTACTAGATGTCGAAGTCGATAATTGCTCCATTCGAAGACGACTTTTCTGATTTTATAAGTGACGATGAGAGTTTTTAGGCTATAATTATAAACGGTGTTTTTCGTTTACATTTTTTAGTATTCTTGGGTATTATATAATGCTTTTTTTTCATGCACATTATTCTGCATAGTCCTTAAACTAATTCCCAGTGTTTTCATTACGGTTTCCTGCATATTGGTTTGCGAATTTCCACTTTTTCTCTCATTATCGAAATAGTTTATCAGACTAAATGCCATTGTATTTTCAGGTTTTAGTAGTAAAATTGTTAAAATAAATTGCACTGTTTATTATTGTCGTTTTTAATTAAAGGGTACAGTAGGTATATAATTAACGATTATATAATTTTTTTGTAACTTTTTCAACTCCCCTGTACATAAATTTTACAAAACTAATAATATTAGGTATATGTGGCTATCTTCGCGATAGCTAAAATAATGAAACTATTTTTCCTTCTTTCGGTATATTTGTAAATAATCTCACAACATTTTGATAGCCTCTGTGTTGTCTGATTTGACGCATATGATCAGTGACCTTTGGACCCGCACGTTAAGACCAGATCGGACTATAACGTCAAAAACCAAAAGTTTGTTTACGATATTTTTTAAATGCAAATAAAAAACCCACAGTATTTACATCGTTTTAATTTTTATATAGGAGTAAATTTTCCCAAAAGTGTCGTCTGTTCTGATTTATAATATTTTTAAAAATCGAAGGTAATTTAGCAACAGGTAATTCTTTATTTTCTCTCTTGTGTTTAAACCACGTGGTTTCTTGATGGTATCTGGCTTGATAATGCAAGGATTGCCGAGTTCAGTCCGGTTTACCTGCGTTAATGCGTTGGCCCAAAATTTAGATAGGTGAGTTCAGTCCCAGTGCAATTAGGGTAGGTCACGAGGAGGCGATAACTAGAGGAACAAATTCGGTCTAAAAGGTATATCGGCAACCGGTTTGTTCGTTGTTACCCAGAGCATTTTTTTTTCAATTTTTTCAACTAATATTATTTTATAAAATGGCCATTAGGAGCCGGACTGAATTGGGCTATAGTTAGGACTGAACTGGGCTGTTATTAGCGCGGGATTATAGACCCGGGACTGAACTCGACTATGCCCGATAATGCCAGTAACCCAAACAAACCTGAACAAACCCGAAGAAATCCGAACAAACCCGAACAAACCTAGATATCCCGCCTAACGGGGGTATAGCGAAGTGCAAGGTCGCGATGTAAATTCCGAGAAGCGAAGTGCTCTGGACGGATATTTGCGTTCGCTAAATGTATATAACAAGTAACGTTTGTCGTAACTCATTGCCGACTGTTGTCCATTTTATTTCTCTATGACACCTATAGGCACTTAGCTTTCAAAAATTTTAAATCATTGCCTGGCTCGTCAAAACTGGTTTTATATTTTAGAGTTGTTAGTCCACGGGAAAACTAAACTTCCACCGTATCTTTTACGTACGGCCGCGGACTCACTTTTTTTAATTTGTATTGAGAGCTCTCGTCTTTCCATTCATGAAAATAAAGTAGCTGATTTAATCCAGAGATCTGGGGTTGGATTATATAAGGAATCGGGTTTTTTTTTTCTTTTTTTAGCATCAGAGAATAACTACAATTACTTTAGGAGGCCGGAACCTTTTACTCTCCCAAAAAATAATTATCCTTTAACCATTCCTCTAATGGCAGTATGTGCAAATATCAATTTAAATTGTTAACTGAAACAGCCGTAACTGCTCATTTTGTCGTAGATACAGCCATAGAGACAAACACTTGCAGTTACTATTATTTTACTTAACAATACGGAGGAGATTTCAATTACGTCCAAATTTGTAGTACATATTAATAGTTTTTGGTTGCAGATACGGCTTTCGAATTTATCAGACATTTAACTGAGCTCAAGACACGTTGCTTGAACAATATAAATAACTCTTCAGGAAATTTGCGGATAATCCCTTTTGAGTTAGGTATCCCAGTTATTGCTATTGCCGGTAAGAATTAAAAAGTCAATTTACACAACAAATTTTAATATTTCAGTACCTCGTACATGATATTTTTATATAAAATTATATGCCAGGCATAATATTAATTTGATTTAAAAAAAGTAGTCAATAAATTTTCATTCGTCTATAATAACCATAAAACTTTTGAGATTTTTGCTATTTGAGATAGAAGGCGGGTGATAAATTATAGTTCATTTATAGCCGACTGGAGACGCAATGTAACAGTTAACGAGCACTTTCATTGATACACCACGATAAGTACAGGGGCGGCTAGAGATAATTGAAGCAGGTAGGGCCAAAATACCAAATAAAAAAAAATCAGTAAAAAAATAGAAAAAAAAACTTACCGAATACCTAATTAAATGCAGCACAATCAAGACAATGTCTTAAATCATAACACATAAAATAAAGTGTATTTCTCAATATTCCAAGGAAAACCTAGATAGAGTAGACATTACTACCATGATCTCTGCCCACTCTAAGGATTTGTAATTAATAAATGTCGCATTATATGCACTTAAATTTAGTTAAAATATGCACATATCGTACATCCAGTTCAATACCACCAAGACTGCAAATTTTTAATTTTTGATTTTATGGCGGTATTTCAGTGAATATTGGACTTGGAAATGCAATACTAATCCAGTCATTTAAGGCATTTTAAACCCCAATCTGCGGAAAAATTCCTAGTAAGCTGAATTTTTTTATACACCTTTATTACGGCGTTGTAATGAAGATGTGAAAAATCGACATTGATATCGTGCCGGCTAAAAAAGTTATAAAGGTCAAAAAGTCACGAAAATCAGTTTTTCGCAAATATCCCCGTATCCCACGTCTTACTTTTTAGATTTTGTTTAATTTTACGGAAGTATTGTTTTAAAAATAAGTGTAAGATCAACGATAATAGTGCAGAGAGCATTACAGCTCAATAAAAACGACGGAAATCCAGCATTTTCTGCAATTAATTCTTTAACTAGCGAGGTAAGTTTATTTTGATAAATATCTTGACCTGTGTAACGACCAAAATTGGCCGTTAGGTTCTATTTAAATTTTACCTCTACTATAATATTGTTCTAGCTTTCATATCAATATTGTTATTAGTTTTTATGGGATAAATTTTGAAATTCGTCATTCCGACATCATTTAAAAAGAGTTGTTCATTAAAACATTACCGTTTATTAGTAAATAACTTTCGTTCTCTGTTAAGAACATGTGTAATACCGCCTTACGACTTGTTTTTAGCTTTCTTACCTTACAATTTCCTTCTTACTGTCAGTTTGAAACACGATATCTCATTTGTTCACCTTTTACCATACATCCTGTATATTATAGCTTTCCTGGAACCCTGTAGGGTCGATTTTGAGGAGTAGTAAAAGTGGATACAGCTGTACCACCTAAAATAAAAGTCTTAAGCTGTTTGCTACCCGTTTAAACTAGGTTTTGGGGTTAACTCTCCAAAGAGTACCCGAACATTCAATCCTGACCTCTTTAGAGCTTTGTAAAAATTTTATCTATGGTATATTTCTTAAATAACTTTTTAGCCTACCTTATTCCTTGCCTACGGCCATTCTCTTGTCCAAAAAGGGGCCAAAAACCTGATTTATTTTCTTAATAACAGCTTTGTCTCACTAGCTTGATATTGACATATTTGAGTGACATATTTACATGGATGCTGGGTAGACTACTTATGGCATAGAGCCTGGACTGTAATTATCTTCCAGTTTCCGCTATAAAACCCTGGTGATGCCTCCAGAAGGGTAGTTTTCTAGCTAAAAAGTGTTGAGAGTCTATCTTATAACCTAACCCTTAAAATCGGCATTATTTACATATGAAGCTAGGTTAAATCGATTCGACATGATTCTTTACTTACTTGAAAGGCGATTCCCGTGGTTTTCTTAGTGGAAATCGTTATTTTAATGTTTCATGACTTAACTAGTCCCAGCACTGCATTATTTACATTCAATCAGCTGATTATTATCGATCTTCAGTTCAGTTCATACGTCCAGTCTGACGTATGGTGATAGGGATGGGTTATGTTTTATTTTATTGACGGCTTGAATCTAATTTAATTAATTTCTTTTATTTTAAATAGTTTAAACGTAATTACGTGTAATGGTTACTCGATGGTGTCTCACTGCTACTGAAGTATCACTTTTCTTTTGTATTTCTGTCGATGTTATTTGGCACTTCCGGAAATTTGAAGCCCGCGCGCTATTTTATGGTGGTTGGCAGGCTTGTGAATCGTTTCGTCACTTCCCGTCGGTTTTGATCCGTCTGGGAGAAAATTCTCGATGCCACTTCTCGCAAACACGAGGTAGTGATAAGCACTAAATTTTGGAGCTCTAAGTTTTTTTCCCCTTAAGGGGATTTTGAGCCCAAAATGCAATTAAGGAAGTCCTAGTTTTTTTTTTGGGTTTATTTGGCTATGCAGCCGTTTTGTTTACATACTTTCTTATAAGGCTATGCCGATTTTGTAGTGCTTTCTCTACAACACGTTGCCGTGACCCCTATTCCAACTTTGGGCTCCTCCACCTCCCAGTCACGGGTTATGACCAGCAACCCGTGAATCATAGTACCAGGTCCTAGCACCAGTCCTTCGAAATGCAGACTAGACATCTTAAGGCAGGACATAATTTTGCATTATAACGTGCGCCGGGTAGTGTTCTGGTACACTTTACCCATTTTATTTTATTTTATTACCAATGATTGTAATTTAAGGTTATATTAACAATTTTGTTATAATTTGCCATATAGGTTTTATTGATGGATACGTAATATTGACAATTTTGTCACAATAGGCCATATGGATTTTATTGTTTAATGTGTAACATCGAGTACTTGCATTAAACTTAATATGATTTTATATGTTTGTTTTATTTGAGTCACTCTACAAGGCAACACACCCCTTTTTATTATTTTCATGTTTCAGCTAACTTAACTTACTTTTCTTTTTATCTATTTAACCGAGCTAGAGGACCCAAAACCATCTTGGTAGGTTTTCTGTTTTTGCCTGGCCCAAAAACAGTGGCGCCTTAAATTTATCGTTTCTAAACCCCCCCTAATCTCCGGCTTATGAGCTAGGGCACTTTGCTCGCTGGCAGTAGGCCTCTCTGACTCGGATAAATATGATTGGTTTGTTCATTTAACTTCAGTTATTTAAATTTTTGACTTTTTATAGTACTTAATATTTCATAATAATTTTTAAATAATTTTTAACTTTTAAAAATACTTAAATAAATTTAAATCCTCTTAAAGGCGATTTTACAGCGTAGCACCTGAGCTACGATTTTAAAATTTAGTTTTGTTTAATCTTTAATCCTACAAATTTTTGTTTAACACAGGAAGAAAATTACAATCAATATTAGTTAAGATTTGTATTTTTGGTTAATCGAAACATTTCACCAACATTTTTATTTTAACATTTGTTCGTAATTATAAGTACCACATAATTTTTCTTTTACTATTCTGATATTTAAATGCTATTAAAATAGTCTTTTATAAACTTTAGAGTTATAATTTTCTTACCACAATTTTGATAGAAAAAGCAAATATGGCGCCTTAAAAAATTTAAATTTCAGTGCAATAACGCTATATCTAACAGAATTATAATAATATCTCAAAATCTATCATTTTTTATGTAGGGTTGTGGGTCAGCATTAGGTAAGTATATTAAACAAAATTTTAAATAGATTATTTCTCTAAGAGTTAATTAATTATGTGACTAATTCATGAACATCATTGTTTTATTTCCTTCTACTCCAAAATTATATAATTTACAGTGTGGGGCGGTATTGAACTGCATGTACGATATTATGTCTTGTTTGTCTTTAAAATATGCAGTTATTTGCAGTTTTTTACGAAATATGCATACTGGTATGCAATATTTCTTAATTTATTCCAGTAAAATGAGGTAAACAAACACATTGGGTTTTAAAAAATTTGTTTATTTTAAAAAATATGCAAAAAAAAATAAAGAAAAATAAAAGTAAACAATTTTTTACCTTAAAGATGTATATAACGCATTTATTACTAAACATTTTTTTAAATTTTCAACTAAAATCGATTGTTTTCCATTAGGGAAAATATGTTTATACAAAGAAAGCTTTTTTCAACATCTACTGATGTAATTGGACAATACTGACACTTAGGTAGCAAAATATAAGGCCAAGATACAACTTCGTTGGATGGTTTACCCTCAGAAATAGTCAGAAATGCTTTTTACTGCAGTTACAAATAATAAGTTTAGTACAAGCTTTACAGAAGACTTTTTCTCCACTCAACTCTAACTCTGGGAAATTTTCAATCGACGAAGACGTTTTCGTTGCCTTAGAGTCCTTAGACATTCTGAACACAAAATTTGAAATTACTAGTTTCACACTGAAAATACTGAAATCCTTGGACAAACTAAAACAGAAGTATGTATTACAAATCGATATAAATACAGTTTGTTAAGCAGGTAATAATAACGCAATATTAAGTGATAACAAACAACCCCTAACAAAATACCTGCAAACCTTGGAAACCCCCAATAAATACCTTGTGTATAACCAAAATGTAAATATATATTATAATCTTCAGATTGGAAAATTCCTGAAATAAGTACCAAACTAGACATTAAACCTTTAACGTTTTAAATTTTTTGATACAGCCGAAAACATAAAAATATGGTCTTAAAATAATAATTTATAAAAAATATACATTTTATTATAAAATTGACAAAATATGCATAAAACACATAATTTGCATTTTGTATATATTTCGCCTTTTATTCATCATATTGAGCCATCTTCCTACAGTGGAAAAGACGCCGCCAAAGCAAAAAATTTCAAAACATGATATCAAAAAACCTTATTTCGTCATGTCATTATTCGCTCAATTCTTTTATTTATCAGCGTCGTATATTATTCCTATCTTTGTTTTAGTTAGTTAAATAGACAAGAACAGCTCAAAAATAGAAAACAACCCGACAGATATTGAGGTAAATGCGGCGTATGCTCTTTTTGCGTATTTTTATTAAAGAGCGTAGGTATCTTATTTTTTTTTTGTCAGTAAATTATTCAAAACTTTAAAAACTGAAATCGTAGAACTTGACTATTTGTTATATATCTTTATAACTAAAAAAAATATGGATTTTAATGAACTTTTTCACTATTATACAATAACTTATACAATGCTATTAATTGCAAGATCTTTAAAAAAGCGAAAAACGCGTTTTAAGATAAATATATGGGTAAAACCGAAAGAGCCAAAAATAAAGGAGTGTTGGATATGTTAAATTTGGAACTTAAATTTGAAGACATGAACGCCTACAGAAACTTTCTACGTTTAGGAGAAGATCAGTTTAATTATTTAGTTGAGCAAGACATCTTTTATGTTCTTTCAACCTTTTGACAAGAAAATGATAAAACACACGGAAATAGCAAATACCTATAACCTCCGAATGCCAATTTCAATCAAACGTAACCTTTTTTTTTCGGCTTTTCTTAAAAGATTTTGACAAGTGTTATTTTAAATTACTGCGCATATTTTTGCGCACTGTTATTACATTTTTTGATAAAATATAGAAATGATTCTATATTTTCGTAAAATATTATAATACTTTTCTAATAAAATTTGTAAAGTGTTTATTACATGTTAAAATTTAGTTGTAAACAAATTTCTGCTTAAATTTATCTTCAAATTTGCTACTGTGTAAAACGATACTAAGCGGTAGATTAAAAATTAAAATTTAGTAAAAAAAGTCATTTTTATAGAGACTTTATTCTTAACCTACATAATATATATTATTTCTTTCCCTTAGATGTGAAAAGAGTAATTATTAATTTTCTCTTTTCCAATAATAATTATTATAGACTGAGATTAAATTTATTTTTGGGAATCCAATAAATAAACTTCTTTTACTACCAAGCGAAGTTGTATAGACAGAAAAAATATCAATCAAAAATCAAAACAAACTTTCACTGGAAACTTATTTTGAGTTAAGACCAGTGGAAGTCTGACTCTAATTCTATTGGGTTTTGTTACTGCCAAATTGGTCGGAAATTTTCGTTTCGACAACTTATAGGCTAGAAAGATTACGTTTGCGATGGCAGAGAGAACAGATTAAATGTTGTTTCCCATCGGAAACCATTGGCGCTACAAAGAGACATTCCAAAACAAATGATGTTCATATGTTTTAGAAGAGAGTTGATGCAAAATCGTAGTTTTAGTTAATGTAGTAATATAGGATACAATTTTTGAATTAATATTGTTTCAGAATAAAGATTACCTCATAAAGTAGAGTTAGTTCCCCAAATTATAGACGCGTCTGGCAATATAGATTACCACTTTGACACCTCTCTAGAAACCTTATCTTATTGGAAATGCTTTTCAGTGATACCTACCAAAATTAATGAGATTTAAGTACGAAATATTATCAAATATTGTTGAGAAAATACTGTAACTGGCTATTGACAATTGTTGCAGAAAAAAATTAGAAAATAAACGTTAATGATGTGAAAATGATCTCAAGCCGAAATTAAAACACTATTGTAGCAATAAAAACCTATATTTTTTTTTTTGCAATAACTCAAACACTTTTCTTTGGTATTCTTTGTAAAATCTTTAATCAAATTTGCATCTTTTAAGTCTTTTAAAATTGAACGTGCTTGCTTTTGCCAACACACTTGTGTCTGTATTTTTTCTTTGAATTTAATTTAATTCGAGTTCGAGTATATGCTATTTGAAAACAATTTTAGGTTAGGTTAGGTTAGGTTAGAGTGGCAAACCTCTGGCATTGTCCAAATAGTCACACGTAGTCCTATAAGGATCGTTGTGGTACCACACATGTTCCGCGGAACCTATTCGCATCAGCTTCCTGATGGTTAACGCGACTTAGACCGTAGAAGAATCTTGACAGCTCATTCAAACCAGCCACTGCTGTTAATAAACTTAGCGAGTCGACCCAGTTGCAGGCTGCTCACTTCCTCCAGATCATTAAAGAATGGTTCGCCCAGGGCATTGAACCTTCTTCTCGCGAGGCCGGGGCTTTCACACAAGCAATGCTGAATACTTTCCTCCTCTTCTTCATCTCTGCAACTTCTGCAGAAGTCGTTAGCTGGTATTTGCATACGTTCGGCGTGTCTACCGAAAAGGCAATGTCCGGTGACTACGGCAGTGATGTTTCTTAGGTCCTTCCGACTGTGCTGTAATAACTCTGCGGTTTTCCTGTCGTCAAGTAGGGGCCACAATTGCCTGGAGATGCTAGATGCTTAGGTACTTTTAATGAAAGGCTTTTTGACAAAAACGTCAGCCACGACAACATAAGAGTTTGGATTCAAAATTTTAAAAAACTGGATCGTTGAAAATAAAAAATTAATAAACCTAGAATTTGGGATGAAGATACGCAGCCTGAGGTTATTGGAAAAGTTTATGTTAATCCTAAGGTGACGATGTATCATTTAGCAACAGTTATCGGTGTTTCTAAAGATTATGTTAGGAAGTACCTTCTAATATTACATAAATTTCACTTTTACAAAACAAAAATTTTGCAATTACTTGACGAAGAAGATCCGGAGAGAAGAATTCAGTCTTGTGAAACCATGACTGGGAAAATTACGGACACTCGATTTATAAAAAAAAATTGCTTCAGTGATAAGTCAATGTTGGAGCTAGAATACTGGGAGACAATATCATAGGGTTTTTTTTAATTGAAGGAAATTTAAATGGCCAAGTTTATGCTAAAATGCTTAACCAAACTAAAGAGACCTCGATTATTCATGAACTTACAAACAATGAAAATTACAAGACATTCTAAATTTAAACTTCTACACTTTCAGCAAAATGATGCTCCACACGTTATGCTGCTGTGGTGAGAGAGTGAACCAATATTATCCGAACCAGTGGATTGGTACAAGAGTTACAATTAAGTAGCCGCCAAGATCATCTGATCTTACTCCTATGGACTTCTCTTTATGGACTTCTCTTTATGGAGCATTAAATCACTAGTTTACAAACCCAGCCGGCTTCTCTGAAAGAATTGCATCGGAGGGTAGTTGATGCTTATCGAAGTATTCCAAGAGATATTTTTATCGACATTATTTCCGTTTAGAACAAAATGGATAGAATTTTGAGCGATCAATAAAATAGTTCAAAAAATAGCAAAAACTTTCTTATGTAATGGAGATGAGAACCGGTCACTATCGGCCGTGCGAAAATATATGCCAGTCTTAGGCAGATACCTCTCACCCTCTTATTTTCATGCTGCCGGTGATTTATCGCCCGTAAAATTACTGTTTAATTTTATGTAAATTTGGATTATTGTTTATGTGCTGTGTTTTTCCATTGATCTTTAACAATAAAGAGTTTTAGCATTACAGTAGTATTTTAGTTTCGGCCTGAGAGCATTATTCATAATTTACGCTTATTTTCTAATTTTCGTGCCAAATTTTATGAAATCCTGTTTTAAAACATTTTCTCACGGTGATTTTTTTTTTACCAACCACCTTTTAATACCACAATATAATATTAAAATCCCTACAATATTTTACAAAGACCACACATTGATTACTTTACCTGTGGGCCATACTTAAGGGTAGATGTTAACAATTAGTTTCACCCTTCATATTTTAATTAGGTTTTGGGTAACGCAGAAATGTATCAGATAATTGGATAATAGCATTTTGCTTTTACCAAAAATGGTAACTTGAATTTATCACAGCCCTTTATCCCTTGAGAGTGGCACAAGGCACAAAGGGTAAACACAGAAGGTCAAATATTTTATATGCAGGGGCGTAAGTATACAAAAGGGGGGGGGGGGGGGGGTAGGTGGCGGCGCTCTCGCTTCCAATGTTTACTCAGTTTGCTACATAAGAAATTAAATTAACGCAACATTAAATTATTGGACAATGGACTCCTGATTGATCAGCCGTCCGCAATATACCACAACAAGGATCTAGAAAATGTATGAACGTCTATTGTATTGTATATATCACATCTATTGAGCATTGAACTAATCAGCCATTCATTTGCTATTTGTTTACATTGTCAGCCCGATTTTTAAAATACTCCCGAGAGATTCGTACCACGCACGGTTGCGTTTGGTTTGACAGTAGGCTTTTGTTGGTTATTGTAGATTAGGTTCTTGTTTTTATTGACAGGTACAGTTGGCGACATATAAATTCGTTTACTCCGCCCATACATAACTCAATAACAACAAAATTGGGTAAAACGGGTTTCTCACCTTGCTGCTTATACCTGGATACCAGCTATATCTGTAAATTATTGTATGTAAGATTTTTTATCGTAAGTAATAATGGGTATTTCTAAATATTTTTGTGTTTAAATTACAGCGCGAAATAAGAAAATTATAAAATAATACCAGGAAAACTACAAAAGAATAAAGCCAAAAAGGGTAAATTTATTAACAAACAAAAAAAAATTACTAATATTTAATTGCTGCGCCATACGATTCTACCACTAATCGTAATCTTTTTGTCGTTAACAAAATGATACTTCTGGTGTAATCCAGAGTTAGTCCTTCCCAAATTTCTTCTATTTTATCAAATAACTCTATTTCATTCTGTGGTTTACACATTTTCAATTGGATTTAAATCAGGACTTCTTGAGCACCAAGGCAGACATGTTACGTTGTTTTGTCTAAACCAGTTTCCTATATTTCTTGCAGTATGCATAGAACAGTTATCCTGCTAATATATAAAGTTATTTTCTTCAAAAACTATCGCGGCAGAAGGAAGAAAAACATTTTCCAAAATCTGAAGATTTATATTGCTGTTTAGTGTTCCACCAATATTCCAGCATACACCTGCACCGTAAACACTTATCCATGCCCACACATTAACGGAGAAACGTCCACTGGTTTGCTTTTTTTGAATATACTTCCTATCATATCGGGAATTTAATGGTATATAACTCGAATCTTTCCATTATATAGACTGAAAAGTTTTCTTATTGGAAAATATAACATTTTTCCGAAAAAGTCATTTTCTGGTAAATATTGCATAGCAAATCCAATTCTTTGTTCCTTCTCACTATTTTTTAAAAACAGTTTGGATGCAGCTGCTCGATTTCTTAATTCGGAACATTGTCTTACTCGGCGTTGCGCAGTTTTAGATGAAGCAGGGAATCCTGTTATGTGCATAGCGGATACTGCAGTTTCAAATGGATTTTGCCTTAAATACTCCACCAAATTTCGGTCTTCTTGATTTGACGATTTTCTATTATTTAAATCCCAACAGACCTTTCAAGTGTTTGATGATAGCGCCATTTTTTTACAATTCCTTGAACAGTTCTTCTAGATACTCTAAAATGATCAGCTATTTTTCCATAAGACCACCCTATTTCTACTAAAGATATTATTCTGGCTTTTTCAATAATAATTAAATAAAGCATTTTTAAATTAAATAAGATAATGACAATACTTTGACAGATATCATGATAACAATTAACACGTTACAAAGATAATAAAGGTAAAAAAGTTCCATTTACAGTGTCACAGTTTAGTGTACGAAATGATCTGTCGTTAACTGTACATTAAAAGTCCGACCGAAATTCGTCTGTAAAGTAGGAAAGCAATGTAAATTCATATTATATAAAAAAATAGTACCCTATAGATAACTTAATAATGTGGGAAAGCAATTAAAAATATTTTGAATAAATCAAAAATACCCTACTTTTCATGTGTACCGCGTTATAATAAGCCTTATAATAAGCCCCCTCCCCAGCCTTTTATATAGGTCGATACCGCCCACTTAATCAAGAATCGCTACGACCCATCAAATTAATTTTTTTGAAAAAATATATTATACTGCTACGTATTTCAACTTTATTTTTATTAATTTTATTAATGAAACCTACTGTGTTGTATTACATTTTTACATTCTACAATCAATTCTTACATTTTTCATATATCATGCTCCATCCCTATTTCAACTGTTTACGAAATATTGACACTTTTATTTTGGTATACACAACTGTTGATAGGTTTCTCGACTTGGCAAAGTGCTGACCATAAGTCACAATCTTTAAAGCATTGACTTTTTGTTAACCAAATTCGAATTTTGCTCTGCTAATATTACATCCAAAATGCACCTTGCTTCATCTTGAGATGAACGCATAGAAATTTTGATTACGATGGGTTATGGAGATAAAAGTAGAAATCCGTGATATTGTCGCGTATCAAAATGGGCGGCGACTGGGTTGTGTAGCTTAGATGGTTTTGACTTATGTTTATTAATTACTGTGCCTTTATGAAACGCTATTTATTCATTGAAACACTAAGGATTTTTTAAGAGTTTTATTTGATGAACAGCAAAGCAATGAGATAATGAAGGATTACAGTAAGTGTTGCGAATAAAATATAAATTAAATAGTTTTCTAATAGTTTTATATCACTTTAGGAAGGTGTTATTCCAGTAAATTTAAAGAAACAACTTCCACCCAATAGATAACTCTGACAAAAACAAGAACTATACAAATTTTATACAATAAACAATTAGTTAAGTTACTCAAGGAACACTTACGTAATTGCAGCAAAGTAGACTGGTTCTGATGCAGAACTCTTCACGACTTCAACAATTATTAAATTTAATTTTGAATTTAAACTTGACTAGACAAACGGGCAGAGGTTACCCTTACACTTGAATAATTGGTACAACTCTCTGAGTAAGTGATCTTTCTAGTTTTTATACAGTTTTGCAACCCTTATCAACTGAAAGAAGGGGTTCCGTGTTGCTATGTCAGCAATAATTTCGCATAATAATAAAAGAGGGGATTTCCCTGAATGTACTATTAAAAATGGAACCCTTTATTCCAACCAATTACAAACAATTATTTCTTATCAGCATTCGTCTACTGACTCCTTCTACGAAATAGAAATGTCTTTGTCCTTGTTCTATATACTATCTTTCCACTACACCTCTTCTTATCAAGCTCAACATCCATTAAAAGTCTTAGCACCACAGCGAAGTACGAGATGAGTAATCCATCCTTAAGGATACCAATCCATATTCGACAATATGTTCAACGAAAAATACCCAAATCGCTCGCCTATTAGCCTATCGGCAGTGTCAGTGGGTAGCAATTAAGTCAAGAACTTCCCGTACTGTTAAAAGTAATCGTCCTAAGGAGAAAAGAATAAACATATTATTATAACTATAGGAAAATCCTCGTAACTCAAACACACAACTTGGACGACGATGCTCACCACACCACCGTAACAAATTTTTTTTAAAATATAGGCGAGAGCAATTTTGTGAAATAATGGTTGATCTAACAGATAATCACGCACGAATTGTCCAAAGAAAGGAATTGTATTTCAGATAAAGCTCCGTTTTCTTTAAATGGTAAGGTTAACAGGCAACACTTACAGATCCTGGGTACAGGAAAATCCTCACTGGTTCATAGAAGGTTACACCCAGTATAATAAAAAAAATTCTTTGATGAGACCCTCACTGGAGATCTAATTTTTCCTCTAAATAATCTACTGTCTCCACTCTATTTCTAGATGATAACTATCCTGATTTACCAAGTTTAATTGTATGGTTTCAACTTTCAACAAAACGGTGGTTCCCCGCATTATGCTGCTCATATAAGGGGGTACTTAAAAATATTTTTTTCGAGGCGGTGGATAGATAGACGCAAGTCAACAGAGTGGCCACTCAGATCGCCCGATCTTAACCCACTAGAGTTTTTTGTGGGGCTACGTCAAAAATTTAGTTTATACATCTAAACCAACTCGACAAATACGCTTAAGGAGTCGATTCGATGAGTAATACGAGAAATTTCTCGACAAGTAAGAGAAAATGTTTAACAGGGATTTTTAAATTCAAAGAAGTAGTCCATTCTCCAAGAGAACCGTTTCTATTAAACAAATTAAAATAAAACAAAGTCGGCGTATCGTCAAAATTCCTGTTTAATTAGAGAAACAAAAATGGTTAAATGTAATGTAATTAATCTAGTGGTAAAATGTACTTGAGACAGACAAAAAAACTAAAAAAATTTAATGGCAGACTTGTCAAGTCCACATGGACTATCTTCGAACATCTGTATAGGGAGCGATCAATACAAATTTTGTTATATTTGTATTGTAGTTTTAGTGTGTGATGCAGTAAATTGATCGGACCCCCAATATTTACGTTGTCTCAACTGACTTCGTATAAAGTATACCTAAGACAAAGCATTTGGTTTCAACTGCTAAAAATGTTAGGAACTATTTACACCAAATATTTGCTAATCGCTGGATTGATTGGAGCCGAGATGCTCCGGTTCCCCCACTCTGTTCCCCAGCCCTTACTCCCTTGGACTATTCAGTCTAGGAATGTATGAAAGATTTTTTGTATATTATTCCGATTTTGAGCGAGAATCATTTCATAGAAAGAATCTTTCAAGCTTCAGGTTGCAACCCCATATTTTTTAAAGGTTAAAATTTTCTTTAATAAAGATAGCTTGCATTTGTATTAAAAAAAAATAGAATTTATATCGAGCAAGGGCTATAATAGACTATTTTTAAAAAATTTTGTTTGTTTTTTCGTTATTAACGTATTCATAATTTTATGAAAATAATATGTTTTGAAAATTTATTATCTTGTTATGATGTTTGAAATTTATTTTATAAGTAATAGTAGATTATTGTCTTAAAAACAAGTGATAACAGAGGCGTTTTATTGTTATGCGAAGATATTGGCTATAGTAAGTTCTAAGTAGGGCACTAGAATTATTTCATTTAACTGGTTTAGTACCTACTACAGGTTTTTATCTGTACGCCACTGTCTTTACATTATGTTTGGCTAGTCCTTTGTTTTCGGTATTGTCATCTATTGCAAAGTTTTACTTAATTACATCTTGTATCCATGGTAATGCCACAACGGCTGACTTGGTTTAGTATTTGAAAATTATGAGATTACCGTTGGCAACCGTTAAGGACCCATACTTTTCAAATTATCTCCAATATATCATTTCATCGAAATTTTTTAGGAGACAAAAAATATTCATATAAATAATAATTTAAAAAAATATATTTCTCGTCATTGGCGCGCAGACTACAAAATTGGGGGCGCGCGCACTGGACTAAAAACCCCCCTATTTTGAATATTTGGTAATTATTTTTAGTTTTGTTTCTCTCGAAAGATGTAACTCTTTATGTTGAAGCCATTGTACCAAATTTGAAATTAATATATTATTAAATACTCCAATTATTTTAAAAAATCAGTTTTTAATTTCAAACTTTGACGCCTTGTATATAAATGGGGTTACAAAAGTTATATTATTTTTGCTCAAGGAATATATTATGGTTAACGGATTGATCTCCTTTTCCCGGGCACCGGGAACCAGACTGTATTAATACCTATAAAAATCGCAATTATTTTAAAATATTATAAAATATATTACATTATTAAAAGAAAATATTGTGGCATATCGGACAAGTGTGTAACTATTTTTTATATTGGAATACACAGGGATCCAAGTTTAACGGATACCCTGGGGCGGGTAAACCACGACGGCCGTTTCGTCCTTGTTAGGACTCTACGGGCAGCCATAACCCAAGCAATTCCAAGAACGACGGAAAAATGTACTAAAAGCCTCCTTGCAAAATCAAGGCGACCATCAATACACCGTAGCGCCATCCCAGAGAAATTTACTCCAATATAAAAGGCAGTTACACTGGTAACAATCGACAGGTAGACAAGTAAATAAACCACGAAGTGCATCACAATCTAGTATAGGGAAGGCTATTCGCGTTTTCACCGAAAACATCTGCCATTTTGCAGAACAGAAAACAGATCAACGCAGCTGGCACCCACCAGAATGCGCGCAATTCGTTTGAGTTTTGAGCCATAAAAATGTTTAGAAGTAGTGTCCGCGAAAATAATTAAAAGAAAATATTGTGGCATATCGGACAAGTGTGTAACTATTTTTTATATTGGAGTTAATTTCGCTGGGATGGCGCTACGGTGTATTGATGGCCGCCTTGATTTTGCAAGAAGGCTTTTAGTACATTTTTCCGTCGTTCTTGGAATTGCTTGGTTTATGGCTGCCGTAGAGTCCTAACAATGACGAAACGGCCGTCCTGATCTACCCTCCCCAGGGTATCCATTAAACTTGGATCCCTGTGTAATCCAATATGAAAAATAGTTACTCACTTGTCCGATGTGCCACAATATTTTCATTTAATTATTTTCGCGGACACTATATCATCTTCTAAATATATTACATTATATTATTATTTTTAAACCATTTAAAACATCTCGGGGCACATACTTCCCCTAAATCCGCCCCTGGGTCCTTGCTTTGCTATACTATGAGAGAAAATTCACTATTTATCTTTTAAACAAATTGATGGCCTGCAACAATACTGACAATTAAACAATTGTTTGTGTATTATAGGTAAATATTGGCATGCATTTGGTGCTCGTAGTACAAAGCGCTGTACCAATAATTACAATTTGATTGTCGTTCTAAATATTGTATTTTAATGTAAATATTTTTGCAAATACATAACATAACAGAACATGCTAATAATTATAATGTTTCGCACAGCTGTAAATCGAGTTGTTATAATTTCATAATAATAAAATTAATAATAATAATAATAAACGTATTTTATTATGATGAACAAAGAAAACAATTACAAAGACTAATAATAATAGGCAGACAAGCAAAAGCGGGGCGCAGTCTAGCCACAAAGGCTACCCTACTGAACCACACACTGCTTTCTTAAATAATAATAAAAAATATATTTAAAGAATTATGAATGTACAGATATTATATAAATATCGTAGAAAGGAGAAATAAAAAAAAAATTGGTTCAAATAGTTAACATTCTAGAAAAAAGAAAAAGACGCTACATTCTAACCTGATGGAGAAGACTACAAATACATGATTCGATGAATGACCTGCAAACCATTAATAAAAGTAATTAATTTAACATAAAAAAAACACATCATGAGGTAAGGAGTTGTACAATTTAACAGAGTTGTAGGTAAATGATCACTGAAACATGGCGCTCTGATGCTGAGGCACGGTCAACCTATTAGGAAATCTCATGTCATGGGAATGTACATTTTCACGAAATATAAACTTACTTTTTATAGAAAGGGCAGAGCCGGATTATTTAGAGTTTTAACCACAACATTCCCCAAATGTTCATTACTAGCCACTTGAGATTTTTAAACATATGAGAAATATGATGAAATTTTCGAAGTCAAAAAATAAGGCGTGAGCATGTACCATGTACCCTTTGTATTCTATTCCTATCTGCTACATCAAGGCATGGCCCATAAATGCGCAGTAGTTAAAGCTGGATAAAACGAGACTCTCACAGAGCATTTTAAGCAATTTAAAATTTAGAAGATGACGGTTGTTGTATAATACTCTTCAAAACATATATGACTTTTGAATTAGTTTTTTGACATACTCCGCAATCTTTAGTTCAGTCTCCAGGATTATACCCAGATTTTTAGCTGTTTTAACTACAAGGAGCCTAACAACATCTATAACTATGTTGATATTATCATTCAAAAAGTAAATTTTGTTCTTATTCCCAGAAAGCATCAAGGATGATTTCAATGGATTCAACGTTAGATTGTGATCTAGAGAAAGTTGATTTAACATGCTTAAATCTTCGTTAAGCAAATTCGATGTGTTTATATAGTCTTGGCAGTCGAAATGAAGGAAAATGTGTGTATAATCTGCATATGCCTGAACCTTACAGTGCTTTAAAGATTTTAAAATCTTTGAGGTATAGATAATAAATAGAAGTGGTTCAAGGATAGATCCTTGAGGTACACATTATACGAGTATCTAGATTTAAAATAAAAATAAAAATTACGTAAAACTTTGAAACAATTGACAAGGCTAGATTATTAAGTAGGTAAATTGTGTCAGTATGGTATTCGCGAAAACGTTTATAAATGGTTTAAAAATTATTTAAGTAACAGGTCACAAAAAACAAAAATATCAAAAACATATTCAAATAAAAAAATAAATAATATAGGAGTTCCTCAAGGAAGTATACTAGGTCCAATATTATTTATTTTTTACATCAACGATATGCCTTCAGTTTTAAAAATGTGTAAGTTACAAATGTTTGCTGATGACACCTTAATTTACATTAATGTTTTTAATATTTTTGAAGGTCTAAATACTCTAAATTCTGAGATAAATATATTATTAAATTGGCTAAAAGTAAATAAATTGAATATTTCAAAAACTAAATGTATGGTTATGGGTAATAATTTAAATTGTCAAAATATAAATGTTGTAATTGATGGTGAAAAATTGGAATTAGTAAACAGTTTTAAATATTTAGGGATAATTATTATTGATACAAAATTAAATTTCTTAATTATTTTGAAAGTATCATATCGAAGACGAAGCATTTTAAAAGAATCAGTTCTAATTTAAGCTTGTTTTCTAAAAAAAACTGTATTTAATACTATTATATTACCACATTTTCTTATTGTTCTTCCATTTTATATTGTGCTAGTGAGGAAATATTTGATAAATTAAAAATTTTACAAAATAAGGCAATGCGGATTATTGTAAATTGTGACAAATATACAAAAATTAATTTTATGTTGAAAAATTTAGATTGGTTGAATGTCAGAAATTTAATTTTTTACTTAGTATGTATATTTATACATCAAATTAAAAATAATTTATTGCCTGATTGTTTAAAAAAATTTTGGTCTCTTAATTATGACCATCATAATTATAAAACAAGAACTAATCAAAAATTTTATGTGGATAAAGTGTCTAAAACATTAGCTTATAAATCTATTTTTTATAAAGGTGTGATAGAATATAATAATTTGGAGAATTCTATTAAATCTCAAAAATCATTAAAACTGTTTAAAATTTTTTTATTTAATTAAAAAACAAAATGATACTTAATATTTTATACAAATTGCAAAATGTTTAACTTTTCTGTCTGTTTTTGTTAAAAGAAGGTTGCGTTTTAAAATTTAAAAATAAGTCTATAAAAATGTGTTAAAAATATTTAATTGTAGCTTTTTGCTAAATAAATCATGTTACTACTACTTTAAATCTATTGTCTTAAAAATTCGTATTATAGGAGCCACCTCAACAATACTTGCCCTCCCTATCCTTTGACCCATGACACGCTACTGGTAATAACGTATCTAAATATTGTTCTCATAAGACTTTAAGGATTTTGGTTAATTAATGTGCCCTAATATTTTGTCCTTATTACGAGAATAATACAACTTTAAATTAGCCAGATTAAACTTACGATACCATGATAAACTTTATTAATGCTAAACTTTGTAGAAGATAACAAAGAAAGTAGATAAAAGCAAAGCTCAAAAGCTTGTTTGCCATCAGCGTCTTGTTTCGCTATGTAAACACAAAACGAAAGGAATCATTGAAAATGTTAGTGGATGATTTGCTTTAATAATTTAATATTTACATAATATAAGTTATTAAAGCTCAGAGTTTCGAAACCAATATTTGGATAGCCTTACTGAACACAGATCATCTATGGGGTCTACACTGAGGAAAATTATGTAATACAACAGGTTTGCTAAGACATAGTTTGTATTGAATGATGAAAGAGTTTTGGACATCCATTGTCTTTATTTGATTTAAATCACAACGTTTCAACTGGTAAGTATCTCCAGTCGTCTTCAGGTGAATACTAAATAAGTAAAGTTACTACAAGACTATTTATACTAGCTAGATGCACTGAAGCATAACTGAGGTGGGTGCAGTCATGCATGCGTTCAGTGGGCACGCGATCTTATCCTAAGCTTACATCTATCTAACAAAGGTTTCCAGATATTTCTTATGTCTAATGATGGTTTACTAAAGCAGCCTGGGTTCTGGTGAATAGCAGCAGCTTCCTTAAACTTTCTTTTCCTCCAGTGTGGTTCCTTAAGTAGGATTTCAGCTTCTGACCACATGATATGGTGACCATGTTTCCAGGCATGGTCAGCTGTACCTGACTTTTCGGTCTCTCCTTTTAACGTATTGTTTTTGTGTTCTTTAATCCTTGTCTCGAGTGGTCTTAATGTCTCACCTATATAAGATTGGCCGCACTCACAGGGGATCTGGTAGACGCAGTTTTTCCTATCTTTTTGACTTGTAGGCTTTATCTTCGTCAGGTGGCTCCTTAGGGTGTTCCTCGAGTTGAATACGGTGTTGGTGTTATATCGTTGTCCTAATCTTCTTATTTTCTCAGATACTCCTTTTACATATGGAATATTGAGTGTTGGTTGTGCCTCTCTGTTTGCTTTTTGCGCGTTGGGTCGATTCTTACGATTTTCCAATATTGTGTCAACTAATCTTGTGGGGTAGCCATTTTTGTTGAGGTTGGTCTTGATGTGGTGAGCTTCTTTTTTAAGTGCTTCTTCCGAGTTACAGATTGTAATTGCTCTATCCACAAGGGTTTTAACTATGCCATGTTTCGTGTTGTTTGAGTGATTTGATGTGAAATTGAGATACTGACCTGTATGCGTAGGTTTTCTGTACACTGAAGTTTGGATGCTGTTGCCATTTTTCTTCACGTTGACATCTAGGAACGGTAATTGGTTGTTTTCTTCTTTCTCCATGGTGAATTTGATTGTTGGTGTTAAGCTATTAAGGTGATCTAGAAAATCTCTTAGTTCGTCATCGGTTCCATTCCAAATAATGAAGGTGTCATCCACATATTTCAGCCACAGTTTTGGTTTCTTCTTTGCCTGTTCTATTGCTGTGGATTCAAACCATTCCATGTAAATGTTGGTGATTATTGGGGAGTAAACCATCATTAGACATAAGAAATATCTGGAAACCTTTGTTAGATAGATGTAAGCTTAGGATAAGATCGCGTGCCCACTGAACGCATGATATTTAGTATTCACCAGAAGACGACTGGAGATACTTACCAGTTGAAACGTTGTGATTTAAAACAAATAAAGACAATGGAAGTCCAAAACTCTTTCATCATTCAAGAAACATCATTGTCTCCAACCTTCAAACATTCAATAGTTTGTATTGATAGCTTATTTTTATTAACCCATAACTACTTTGTATTTCAGTTTTTTAAACTTTGCATGTAAGATAAAAAAATAGAAGACTCTTATTTCGCACAACCCATCATTAGTATTGGACTTTGAATTTAAATATCTCAGTAAACCATGTTTTATAAAAGATAATCATATGTAATGTTAAACAACAAGAACAATATCACACTAGAAGCTATTTAAATTTGTGAGAACTACAGTACTGATTTTTAGTGGTAAGTATATGCTTTATTAATCGTAGCAAACAAATATTATTATGAATAATGAAGTTTCCTTACAACTGCCAGTTCGCTCTAATACAGTATTCAGTGGTTCCCAAATGGTGGTCCGCGAACCCCTTGGGGTCCGCCGCGTATTTTTTGGGGGTCCGCGAACCCACGGAGCACAAAGGGAAAATAAAACAAAAATAACTAAATAACTCACCACAAGAATAGAGATAATCCTTGTGTTGTAAGTTTATTATTGTTTTTAAGGAAAATACGTTGTATTGATAAATAAAATGTTGTTTAGTTACAAAGCGGCTGTTTTAGTACTTTTAAAGATTAACTGGCCATGGGGGTCCGCATGTTACTATAATCCGATTTGGGGGACCACTGCAGTATATAGAACCAGATTACGCCCCCCAATAGAACTTGATAAGTACTGTGAGTATTCAGTGCAATACTAGCTATAAACCATTCTATGGTAGCATTAACTCATATTTTTCCTATTGGCTAAATTACCGTGATATTATCACTTCACAACGGTCTAGCAATTTTCATTGTCTTACAATAGGAAAGCGCGTTGCTGTCACATATAGTATTAAACCGTTATATAGAGAGTAATATGTGAATTCTTATAGGGAATAGAAGGTTTTTTCTCAGTGTAAGGTGTTTATTTTAAACAACTCGTAGTATTTACTAGATTGAAAAGAAAGTTTTCATACAAATATTCCTAGACAACCTAGAAGGACTAAAAGAAGAAAATTAAAATTTCAGTAAAAAAAGAAATGGAGAAGTAAAAAATAATTTTATTAAGAGCTAAAAGGTCTATCAAATTTAATTTTGATTTTTGGTTAGTTCTAACACATCAACCATTAACTTATATCTTTAATAAATATTCCACCTATATATTTAGCAGCTTCTATAATCCATTTTTGTCCTGAATTTTATTTTTATTTGTAGGTTACATATTCACTTGCAGTATGTTTTGCTTTTACCTTAAATTACATTAGTTTTACAAGTTCAGACAGAATTGTTCTCTTCACTCAATAACAAGGTGTTGGTTGTTTAGCAGCTCGAGAGCTTCTGTGCAGAAGGTGAAAACTTCAAAGAAATTTAAAAAACGACAAATACATTTGCTTCGCATTTTTGTTGCTTATACAAGGTGTTTTACGATGGATAAAACATTAAACGTTTATGAAAAACGACTGGTTGAAAATTTGGTTGCTCTGATAAACGACCATGTTCTTCGTTTTAAAATATTTTTAGCAATGCTCCGTTACCGCATCTACAAAAATACCCTATATGAAATGCCACAAAAACTAGGCATATTGTGTAATTCCGTCTAAAAGGTATATTGGCAACTGGTTTGTTCGGGTTTGTCAGAGCATTTTTTTTATTTTTATAAAATAATATTAGTTGAAAAAGTTTAATTAAAAAAATGCTCTGGGGAACAACAAACAAACCAGTTGCCAATATACCTTTTAGGCGGAATTACACAATCTGCCGACTGACATGACATCGTTAGGTACTACATGAAGTGACGATATTTAAAATTAGGCAGATTGTGTTATACATATAAAAATACGCCGAAACGTCAAGGTCTCGTCATGAAGTGACGCGGCAGATCGTGTAATTTCATGTTTTTACACAATCTGCCGACGCTTCATGAAGTAACTAGGCTTTTCATGAAATGACGGATTTCACTATCAGCCTACGACACATACACGAAAATGGCGCGTCAAGAGGGGTACGTACAGATTTTAGTGGTTTTAGAAATATTTAGACTGAAACTAGTAATGTTTTAGTAAGTTTTGGTGTACCTAACATTGATTTTTATTGATAGAATAATTTATAATATTTTTGTTTTTCTTAGTTTCGCATTTTATTCTGCTGTTCCTTCAATGGAACGCTAGTCCTTTAGGGTCCGTAAAACTACTAATGGAAAAAAAATTAAAAAAGTGATTCAAACATTTATTTAGATAATATAATCAATAAAACAAGTTTTTTTTATTTCATTTAGTATGAAAATCAACAAAGCAGTCAATACATAGTCCTACGTCACATTTGCGACACTGTGTGCGCACAGAACTACCTTTATGATTTTGTCCGAAGCATCGTCGGCGTTTGTTGTTGGGGACATATTCCACCAAATCATTTTTTTCATCAAGCCGTATATCTGGAGAGATTCTAGAATATCTTGAAAAACAGCTGGGTCTTCCACCTGATTTTGGCAAGCCTTGAAAATTTTTGAGATAAGCTTGTGCAATTTCTCTCCTAAAATTCAATTTGGCGGTTTGTGGATTATGTACTTTGTAAATGGCCCACGTATTTTGAATGGCAGCGTCTAGTAACCAAGTGAAAATCGGCCACCACCATTTCTTCCCTCTTACACCCATTCTATATAAGTTGATGTTGGCGTCCATTTGGTCTGTACCTCCCATAAACATATTATTATATTTTTCAAAACATTGTGGTCTTGTTATGGCAATTTTCTTCTTCTGAGCTGCTGAATTCCTTTGTGCATTTGATAATGGAAAAACCGGATGTACTGTTGAAGCTACAGTGACTACTGAATTATCCATCCACCTAGAAACAATGATCAACCTATCCTGAATCGCAGCATAATCAAAATGGCCGCGGTTAGATTTTTTCATAGTTTTAACATCTATAATTGGACAATTTTTTGGGTGCCTAGAGGACTATGTATTGACTGCTTTGTTGATTTTCATACTAAATGAAATAAAAAAACTTGTTTTATTGATTATATTATCTAAATAAATGTTTGAATGACTTTTTCAATTTTTTTTCCATTAGTAGAGTAAGGTCGGGTAATATGGCCTATGCGGCTTATATGACACACCAACATATATCTGATACAAATCGTCTCAGTGCCTCCAATCTTCCGTTAGTATATTCCTATATCTTCTCTAGCTACCTCAGTCACCATGTTACCGCGCATGGAGTGCGGATGTATTCGTGAGAAGCAAAAATCAATTTTAACGGTTTCTGATCTAATTTCTCGATAAGTTTTTTATATAAATTTTCAACAATCACAAATTTAAATTTTACCGTTACAAGTTAACTTATATATTGTTAGATAAATCTTTGGCCATACGGTTTAGCCTGTATTAATTTTAATTTTGAGGTTATAGAATATTACCATTAACAGGTGTTCGGCGGTCAATATGGCCTACTATAGAGTAGGCTAACAAAGCCTGGTAGGCCATATTACCGACCATTTTTTTAAAGACAATTTAGGATTTTGTAAAATAAAAAACATTATTGTAGTATTAACTTATTGACTTTATTTTAAAGTACCTATGTCTCCAAAAGTAGACTCTAAAAAAAAGCGTCAAACATGGAACAAATAATCCATGAAGAAGGCAATAGAAGCTAATATGGCCCTAGGCCATAATACCCTACCATGATTAAATCTTGCACTTTTATAAACCTTTAAAAAATATATTTTTTCGTTTACATTTTTTAAATGTTACTCATTTAGTTATTATAATAGGATAGTAGACAGGTTTCTTGATTAAATTAAGAGACTAAAAGCGATCGGTGTCACATAATATTATTTTTATTTTTATTTATTCTTATGGTGTGCCATAATACCCGAACTTACTCTAGTTTAACGGACCCTAAAGGACTAGCGTTCCATATAAGGAACGGCCGCCATCTTGAAAATAACGAAAAAACATTGTACAAATTGACCTAAAACGTATTTGTATTGCAAATTAAAGTATTAAAATATAATTTGCCCCTTAAAATTTCGAATATGAAAAACTCAGTCCTTGATGGGTTAATTAATTTTAATTTTTTTTAACGACTATTTAACTAGAGTGTTTTACACTGGCAAAATGTCATAGCAACGGCCGGTCTTCTACTGGCAAAATTACTACCTGCACCTACCTGGACAAAATTCACATGTGATTTTTGCCGCGGCAAAATTTTGTCTTTTTTCTAGTTAAATAGTCATGTCGAATACCACTCGAGAAAAAATTGTGTAAGCAAAATTGTTCTCAAGGATTTATTTAAGTTTGTTGCTTTTAAGCAATTTCGCTCATGACATTTTCGACAAAATCACTCGCCTGACGGCTCGTGATTTTGTCAAAAATGTCATTCGCGAAATTGCCAAGCAACAAACTTTCATACCTTTCGAAAATTTTGCCGACAAAATTTTATCTCTTGTGATATTATATATGAAAACATGATTTTTAATAAATCTGTTTTTTCCAAACTCTAAAACATTAACTAAGTTGAAATTGCGCATGGTTAAAAAATCTCTTTACAAATTTGATTTTTTTTGGTAATATAGATATTAGTTCAAGCGTACAAAGTGGTCCAAAAATACATTTTTGCAGGTTAGGTACTTGAAAAAAAAACGTAAATATATATTTTTTAAATAAGACACTCTGTATATAAATACTACTCGAAAAGCCGATAAAAGTAGCTTTTTAATAATGTATACCCTAGTTTTCGAGTTATAAGCATTTCTTTACTAAATTTCTTAAAACATGTAAATAATTTTCAACGAGTTTAGTAAAAGGCCATGAAAACAATAATTTTATAGTTAGGCTCCATGGCAACCATTTATTTATAAAAAGTAACGTTCCTTCGTTTGTGATTTTAAGTTGATTATCACTTATAATCTCCCTAGCAGCCGAATTAAGGTATTACCGATAATTTTTTTCAAGTTCACGAATGTATTTGTCGATAGAAAATTATCCCGAGTCGAAGACGAGGGAAATTTTCTATCAACAAAAACATAAGTGAAACCGAGAAAAAAATTATCGGGAATTAATTCTGCTGCGTGGGAGATTCGGTAACAAAATTTCATAAATTGGTGTTTCTTTTAATGTTCCTGAAATTTTAGTAATAAACCTTAGTTACTAACAAGGAAAATCAACTTCTGTTGTAAAAATACAGTGCGTCATATTAAACTAAACTCATCGGAAATATGTTTTTTAAAGTTATATTTGAGTTTAAAACTATAAAGACATTGGATTTCAGATAACAAATTTGTTATTTAATGTTTCTCAAATTTTAGTAATAAAAATGAGTTACTAATTGCTCAATTTCTTTAGCAATCGAACTTGCTGATTCATTACCAAAATGAATCATTTTTTACACAATATTATTGTAACAATAAATATCACGGGTGAAACTAAAAAACTGATTGTTACTTGCTGGTTTGTCTCACCTGTCACTTCGAAATGACTTGATATTTGAATTAAAATTAAGTCGTAGTAGTATACCTAAGAAAAATTATTACTTATTAATTTCATTAGGTTAATAGGCTATAGACTATCGCGATAGTCTCCCGTTGCTATAAACGCGACGTAAACAAAAAGGAGCCTTCTAATTGGTTGAAAATAAATTTATGAAATTTTCAATTAAACAAACAAACAATTAAATATTCATTTAATAATAATTATCACAATTGGCAGCAAATTTAAATTAGAATATGTAATTATTGGAAATTGAAAATGGTTACCTCATAATAGGCCAGACACTAAAAGGGCCGCCAGTCATTTGGGTAATTATTTCTAATAATAACATTGATATATTATCTTGTAATTTGCACAAAGTAAATTATAATCAAATCGATAGTTACAAGTTAAATTTAATTATTACCATATATTAAGGACATCAGCTTCGGCCATTCACTGAGGAAAAAGCCTTTTATTTTTTTATAGGAATTCACATACTCTTTATACAACTGTGTAGTACTATACAGGGTGTTTTAGAATAAGATGCTGATCCTTAACGGTGTGAATCCTTAGGTGATTTTAAGAAGAAAAGTTTATATTAATATATATCCTTAACCTATCAACTTTCGAACTACAGGGCGTTAAAGATTTAAGAAAAAAATCGTTTTTTTATCATAACTTTAAAAACTTTCTAGCTATTTTTAGGAAATTTTCACACATGCCCTCTAAGCATCAATAGCCATTTTTTGGTGTAGAAAAATTTGAAAATTTTTTAACCAGTGGCGTCCTGAAAGGGTTTGCACTAGACATTTTGGAAAAATATTATGTACGCCACTGCTTTTTCTCAAGATAAAAATTATTTTTAAAATACTCATTCATTTTAGGCCAAATTTAATATCTTGCCTTTTTATCGTCCGATAAACAGTTTCCGACAAAAAAAATATAAAAACATTAAATGCGCATTCGCTATGTGCCTATGGTTTATTTTTTAACAATGAATTAAAACAGCTAACTTTAAATAACGTGTGAACAAAAACGAAAATAATTTAGATTAGCTATTGAAAGTGGCCACCACTTGCAAGAATGCATGCTTCAGCTCTTCTCTTCATTGAGTCTCGTACCCTTTGGAAAAATTCCTGGAGTATTCCTGATAGCGTCAAAACAAACCATAGGCACATAGCGAATGCGCATTTAATGTTTTTATTTTTTTGTCGAACGATAAAAAGGCAAGATATTAAATTTGGGCTAAAATGAATGAGTATTTTAAAAATAATTTTTATCTTGAGAAAAAGCAGTGGCGTACATAATATTTTTCCAAAATGTCTAGTCCAAACCCTTTCAGGACGCCACTGGTTAAAAAATTTTAAAATTTTTCTACACCAAAAAATGACTATTGATGCTTAGAGGGCATGTGTGAAAAACGATTTTTTTCTTAAAACTTTAACGCCCTGTAGTTCAAAAGTTGATAGGTTAAGGATATATATTAATATGAACTTTTCTTCTTAAAATCACCTAAGGATTCACACCGTTAAGGATCAGCATCTTATTCTGAAACACCCTGTATATGACAGCAACAACGCGCTTTCCTACTGTAAGACAACGAAAATTGCTAGACCGTTGTGGAGTAATAATATCACGGTAATTTTGCCAATAGAAAATAGAAGTTATTGCTACTATAGAATGATGTATAGCCATTATTGCTCTAAATACTCACAGTAATTATCAAGTTCTATTGGGGGTGTAATATGGTTTTATATACTGTATTAGTTCCGACAGGCAGTTGCAACGAAACTTGACCTTAATCATAATAATATTTGCTTGCTATGGTTAATAAAGCATATACTTACCACTAAAAATCGATATTTTGTTCTCAAAAATTTAAATAGATTCTAGTGTGATATTGTTCTTGTCGATTAACATTGCTTATTATTATCTATTATGCAACATGGTTTACTGAGATGGTAAAATTCGTCCTTATATTATAAAGTCCAATACTAATGATGGGTTGTGCGAAATAAGAATTTTCTATTCCTTTATCTGACATGCAAGGTTTAAAAAAACTTAAATACATAGCAAAAATAAATCAATCGAAACAGGTATTGATATACGATCAACAAAATTCAAATTCAGATAGGACAGCTAAAATACTCCGTACAACGATGTGACCTGCGCAACAAATACGTTAAAACTAATAATACGGCGCACGGCGATTGCCGAGCGCTATACGCACCCCCCACTAAGGTCTTGTGGATTATAGGTTCTAACGGATGCAATTCGTTTTTGGGGACGCTGTTCTGCTTTCTTAATTGCAGAGACAGCGCTTTACTGGAAACAAAAGGCGACGCATTCAGAAAATACAATTTATTTATTAACAAAATTGCTGTATTAAAGGTAGTTCGTTATTCAACAAGACTGTGCTGTTAATGGAACCGATTACTGCCAATAAAAACACTGTTCTAGCAAATCTGGAATTAATATAAGACGAAATATAAATTAACTAATTTACTTTTCAATAAAAAGGAGTACAAAATAAAAGAAATAACCCGATAATTTTCTCAAAAAAAGAGCCTTCTTGTCCACTTCCGCACCTGTCCTACGTAGCAACTGCTAAATTGGATACAATTTAATTGTTTGATCAAAATACAATTATAATAAAAACAATATATCATAGATTTGGTTATTCCTTCTACTAAAATATTCAATGACATAACCGAGATAACCCGCAATAGTCTTTGCACTATTAGCTTTCTAGGACTGTCACCTCGGAAAAATGTCCATTCCGCACCTACGAAATCCACACATTAAGACAGCGTCAGTTTGGCATCAGTGCGTTTTTATCATTTCTGGTTTTGTTATAGTGTTGTGCGCCGCCTAAAGATATTGGTAAGTACCCGTTTTTTGATATATATTGGCAAAACAGTTAATTAGAAAAGAAAGTAAAAAATGCTCACTTTGTTGCGTGTCCTCTCTGCACCGCAGTTTCCGTTTACGTTACGTATTTCTTTTAGAAAAATAGATTATGGTATGGTGCATTTTTAGGTCGGCAAAACATAACCTAAGAATAAATGTCCATTCGGCACCGTCCGTTCCGTGCCTGTTTTACGTTGGTGCGGATTGGACAGTTAGGTGCGGATTTGACATAAATAAGTATTTATCGGTGTTGGTTAATGGTAATGTTGTCTTTTCTTAGTACTTATTTGAAATTTACATTTTGGTTTTTAATAAATAGTTTTTTACCTTTTTATATTGATTTAATCGAATTTAATCATATACGATGTCCAATCCGCACCTTAAGTGTCAAGTCCGCACCTTTTGTAAAAACGGTTAAAAAAAAAGTTGAGGCACCCAATTAATATTTTTAGTCTATTTTTTATAAAGACTCGAAACGTTCTTTAATTTTAGTTTCCTTAAAATATTCTAGGGGCATTTACCGATGAAAAATATATCCCAAAATATTATTTTCCTACGACCACCTATGAAAATGACAATAACAACACGGTTAACTTGGCTGGAAAGGGCCAAATATCACACGCGTGTTGTAAAAAAATATTTCAACACGAGTGTGGAAATACCAAGCACACTAAGATATTAAATTGAAACAGGTGTCAATTTGAAGACAAAACTATTTATTAAACATAACAAACTTACGGGACACGTGGAGTGAATTGGGGTGCTGGGTGGGGTAAAGTACACTAGGGCATTACTGCAAATTTTTCGTTATTTTTGGGAACCGAAGAGTACTTATTTATGATAAAAATAATATTATTAAAAAGTGAAAATAATAATATGTCAGGCAACCCACCAACTGTCATGTTTTATGTTTACATGTCAACTCACAGAAAAGTTCTGTTCTGTTCTGTTCGAGGATTGCGATGGCCTCTAGCTTTTCAGCCTCCAGCCAATTTTTATACTCACAGAAAAATAAAGGGTTTATGTCCACTGAGTTGAAAAAGGGGCAGCTATAGAGCAGAAATAGAATACCCTAGGAAATACCGATTTATAATTTTGCCATTATCTCGGATGTTTAATTATATTGGTGTAAGTGAAAGTGCTTTATGTAAGTAAATTTATTTTAGCAATATTCAAAACAAATCGAATATAGACAGAACTTTTATAATTAGCAAGCTATCGATATTTAACTCCATCTCTATCTTTCAATAATGTTGAGGTTTAATAATGCGGTACATTAATTATCAAAAAATAAAACTATAATAAAAAAAAAATAAATAAATAAGTTAGTGAAGTGTCTAGTTAGGTTCTACTCAGTAAATGATTGTACTGTCTACTAACCCCTAAATCCCTTCTTTTTAGTAAATGTCACTCCTATCCTATGTTGTAATTGTCAATACTAAACCCTTGACCCTTAAAATAGCAGCTAAGAAAAGGTCAAATACACAAATCCAGAGACTCATATTAAGCAGTCCAAACCGCATTGTACGCAAAGAAGAAAAGTCAGTGGTCGTGATATGGTACAGACCAGACAACATCACGATCACCCAGGGAGCAGAGCCATTAAGAACAAGACAATGTTGAGGTTATGTTTTGTGTTTGTGTTTTGTTTTTGTATGTATATTTAGGTATATTATTGTTTTATTGAAAGAATGCAAGCAGCTAAAAAATCAGAAACGAAATTTATTCACTGTACATAGATACTAGGTATGATGTGCGTAAGCAAATAGGAGAAAAAGTTATTATTTTTATTTAAATCTAGGTAAGTTAAAATTTGTAAGTAGGCATTGTTTTTATTTTGTTTTAATATAGACGCTTCTGTTGGAATCCGCCTTGAAATTTGTTTTGCATTTATTGCGTTTGTACTTTGTCAATTTTTTTTAACACAATGGTGTACAAACTATTAAAAACCAAACAAACTCTTTTTGATTATTTTGTATGGTCGTAGGAAAAATTGTGTACATTACTCGTGTGAAAGTGATTTTCTCACACTCGGAGAATTTCCGCACTCGGCTGACGCCTCGTGCTAAATATCTCCTCGTTTGAGAATTGCCACTTTCAACACTTGTTATGTAATATACTATTTTATATTTGGGTCAATAAATTTTCCTCTTAGTTTTTTTCAAGATATAGCATTTTATTCACAAAAGATATATTTTTTGAAGATCTGGACGTCTATTCTCCAATTTAAGAGAAGTGAACGCTCTCTCGCGAGAAGGGACAATTCACATCATATGCTCACATCGTATGGAAATGAATAGTAATTTTAAGTTTCAAGAATACAGTTTAAACAATTTTAAGAGAAAAAGTAATCACTTCTCTTGAAATGATCATTCGCCTATAGATAGATAGACGTCCTGTTGTAATTTAAGTTTTGTTAATATATAATGCATAATTTATTTTTACTTTTTAGCATAAAAAATTGCCTTGGTTTTTAAGGTGCGGAATGGACAAAATTATCGACCTTTTTGAGCAAAATAGCCTTTTGAGACCTTAGTTTACAAAAAGTTGTTGATTTTATTCCCGACTATCTATCCTCACACCTTTGTTAAGTAAGGCAAATAACAAAAATATTTATATCTAAACTTTAAAAAAATAGTTTGGCCATATTAAAAAGAAATCGTCATAACACTGAAGCGGGTTTGATACACTAACAATTTATTTAACATTAGTTAATACAAAAGAGGCTACCAGTACAAACTATATCTTAGCAAACCTGTTGTATGTTGTATTAGATCATTTTTCTCAGTCTACCTACTGCACAGGGTGTGACGGAAATGCCTTGCATTGGATGTCCTAGACACAGACTACTTACTTTTTTATTTAATCGACCGTTTAAAAAGTTAGGTAAGCCCCCTTAAAATAAGACCGAGGTTGACGCGCGCCCATGAGAAAATCATCAATGACGATTGGATCGATATTGAAAACTCGAGTGTCGAGTGAGAGAGATAGGAAAGTCATATAGCCTTTAGAGTGACAGAGACGGAAAAAACAATATCGATCTTTATTCTAACCTACCCCAATATATGGTCAGTGCAACATCCCTATTTATCACGCATCAACTTACTGTTAACATCAGATGTACCGTGTGTACAACTAAAAAGGGACGCCGCCCATATCTCGGAAACCGTTTACCGCACGGCTTGCCGAAAAAAATATTTTTTACAGAAGTGGTTACAAGGAATTGCTGAAATGTATTTTTAGGTTTTAATAAGCGGGATTTTCTTAAAAATTCTCATCGTTAACATGTATCGTAGAATTTTTTATACAGGGTGGCCCATTATTTATTTATTTATTTATTTATTTATTGATAGTATCAACAACTTAAAAAGTTAATTATAGATACATAACCTATTTCTAAAAACTTATACCTAAGCTATAATACTAATTCAATTAGCATTACAATTACAGTAATTGCCTAAGCAGTTCATTCCTTAATTTTAATTTGAATTTTTCACAGTTTACATTATATATGTCAATGTCTCCACAATATTTATTAAAATAAGAGCACAGTCTTATAAGTGGTGAGTTTTTGTATAAATTTGTCCTTGGTGCAGGAACATAAAATACATGTGCGGATCTAGTATTGACTAAACCTATTCTAAATGGAAGCTGTCCTAAGAACTCTTTATTATCTATTTTGTCTGTAATTATTTTATATAGGAAGATAATTCCTGCTTCTAGACGCAATAGTCGTAGAGAAGGGAAATTAAACAAATTACACAAGAGCCTTTGATCTGTACCTCTTGGCGGATAAACTGAAAATGACTTATAGTACAAAAATTTTAAAAATTTACGCTGAACAGATTCCAAGAGAGTAATCTTATTGGCATACTGAGGATCCTAAATAGTGCATGCATACTGAAGTTTTGTAACTACCAGGGATTTATACAAAGTTATTATGGCGTTGACATTTTTAAAGTATTTACAAGCTCTTATAATAAATCCTAGCATTTTTAAAGCACTGGCAGTAATATTATCAATATGCCCAACAAAACTTAACTTAGGATCAAAATAGACACCAAGATCTCTGTGAAAATCCGTTCTCTTTAGAGGCACATTATCAATGCAGTAATTAAAATTAATATTTTGAGTTCTACATGTAAAGGACATTATCGCACATTTACCTACATTTATATTTAAATTATGTTCTCTACACCAACGCACAACTAAATGCAAATCGTTTTGTAGGGTCACGTCACGTTCATCCACAATAGTATGAAATAACTTATAATCATCGGCAAAAATAAGACCTTTGGTGAAATGAACGCTCACTCCAATTTTATTGATAACTAGTAAGAACAGAAGTGGTCCAAGATTTGAACCCTGGGGCACCCCTGATGTGGGTGAATATATTTTTGAAGTGTAGCCCTTAAGTTCAACGAATAATGATCTTTTATGCAAATATGATGATAATAATGAGATAATGTTTTGGTCCACTGAGAAGTCTTGAAGAGCTGTAACTATCTCGCCAAAGTCCACCTTGTCAAATGCTTTTTCCAAATCGTTGAAAATAACATCAACTTGTTGGCCGTTTTTAAAAGAATTATGAATGAATTTTGTAAAATTTATTAAGTTAGTTACAGTTGAGCGCTGGGGTAAAAATCCATGTTGCTGGTCCGAAATTATGTGTTTAACATCGTTATATATTCTATTACAAATAATTAATTCTAAAACCTTTGAGCAAGCTGAAACAAGACTAACAGATCTATAGTTTTTAATGTCATTCCTATCACCACACTTAAATATCGGAATAACCTTACTTTCTTTCCATTTTGTGGGATATATTCCTTTTTTCAGACAGAGGTTAAAAATATGTTTTAGCGGCTTTACAAAAGAATCAACACAACCTTTAAGAACATATGCAGGTAAATTATCTGTTGCTACGGACCTGTTGACTTTTAATTTTTTAATTGCTTCCCTAATTTCGACCTCGGTAATTTCTTCAAAAGCAAAACTGCAAAAGGTGTTAAAATTATTGGTGTAAGGTTGATTGTTATTATTATAAACAGAACTAAAATATTCAGCAAAAGCATTTGCAACACTTTGAGCCCCGTTAATCTCGTTTTGATTGATAACCATATTATCTGGAATGTCGGAATTATTTTTCTGATGTCTTATAAACTGCCAAAATGCTTTAGGATTTGATTTGATTTCATTCTGCACCCTTTCCTGGTACAAAACATATGCAGTTGTGCTTTGGGTTTTTACCAATTGCCGATACTCTTTATACCTTAACTCCCATTTTTGTTGACCAGTTTTTCTAAATTTTTTCCTAAACCTATCTTTCTTTTTAATATTTTTAATAATCTCATAATTATACCAAACTGGGTATTTTCTTATAGAATGTCTGGTTAAGGGAATGCAAACATCAAATATCGTATAAAGGTTGCTATAAAACTTATTTACTGCTACATTAACATTATTCTGGTTAAATACTTCGGACCAATCAACATCTATTAACTCTGAATATAATACTTCAAAATTACCCTTCTTAAAGTTATATTGAATTTTATCATTAAAGTGATTTCGCGACTGACTGTTACCTACATCTAATTCCAATTCAACACGCAAAGAGGGATGATGGTTGTCTTCTGGTAAAAGTGGCATGCTGTCTTTACTAACACGTATCATAGAAAAATTACTAATTACTAGATCTAACGTGCGGTCTTGACTATTTTTAACTGAACTAAATTGAGAGTATGCATTAAAGTCCACAAAATTATTTAAATGCCTTAGTCGATCACTACCTCCTATTGAATTGATATTGTACTCGGGAATATTAAAATCACCGACCATAACACACTTTTTGCTAAATAATTTCTCTTCACAGTTTTCATAAAAAGCGTTTAATTGATCTAAATTGTTCCCAGGAGGTATATACACTACAATGATACAAAATGTCCCCATACTTCCAGATATTTGAACACAAATAGCACCCATAGTTGGATCATCAAACATATCTATTTGTCTTGCCTTTATATGTTTAGCCACCGCTAGGAAAACACCTCCACCTTGAGATTTACCGGTAACCAATGCATTTCGATCTTTCCGAAATAAATTAAAATTTTCGCAAAATTCACTTGTAAAAACAGACGGATTTAACCAGGTTTCCGTGGCAGCGATAAAATCATAATCTGATACATGTATTGATGCTTTAAGTTCTGCCAGTTTGCTTTTTATTCCCCTCATATTTTGGTAATATATAGTGTACTGATGATTAGTATCCGATGTGCCATAGGAAGAAGAGCCCAAACCATCCGCCGTTGACTCATCAAAGCTAATGTCTTCGGTAGTAGCCCTGGTTGTTTCTAAAACTACCGTTGTAGCTTCTTCGAAAAAACCTTTTTATAACAACATCTTTGGGCCAATTGGCGCTATCTAGTACTTCTGCAAATCTGCCTTGAGGGACATCTACCTTAAAACTAGCATAATCTGTTGACTTGGTATTTAATTTCTGAACATTGTACTCCATCCCAATAAATTTAGTACTTAGGTAATTTTGAACATCATTATTGGTCATAGTAACATCAAGATTTCCTATGTATATTGGTTTGGTATTATTTTCGGGCTTTCCTGCAACTAGTATAGTATTGTTGGTTCTATCACGGTTGGGTTGTGAGTTCTGTGTAATCAAAGGCTTGGTTTTCAATGTAGTACAGGTACCTTCCTTATCCTTTGATATAATTTTATTTACCTCCTTATTGCCATACTCTTTAAAGCTTTTTTTTAGATGTTCAATTTCCTGTTGCAAAAGTATGATTTTATCTTCATGATCCCGTAATTTTTTTAACAAAATTTCTGAATGTGTACAGTTTTCTCTATTGCCCTGATCCAAACCACTTCTCATATCGTCCTTGATTTCTTTATTTAGGTCAATAAGACTTTGAACTCCTAGTTTTTGAGCCTCTATTCCATCCTGAACTTCCTGCATTTTGAGTTTGTGGAATTCCATTCCGTCTTGAATATTCTTAAAGTTTTTCCCACAATCTAAAAACCCTTTTTCGATGTTAGTTTTGATGCTACTTTTCAAACCATTAATCAGATCATTTGTTTTATCACAAGTTGGCTTCAGAGGGGAAATTTCAGATATTATGTTAGTGATGGATTTGGTAGTGCGAGGAAGTCCAATATATCAGTTGTCAACAGAAATAGCAACAAATATTAGACATAAAAGCTATATGATGCGTAGAGACGCATATTTTAAAAATATTTTGAGATATACAGGGTGACCCAAAAAAGCAGAGCGGCAAAAAGGTAAGTTTTTTTAAATGGCAACCCCCATTTTTTTTAGGGAATTAAATTCAGCATGAAATTTAGCATATATTAGAGTATCCTAATTTGGTGTACGTTGCGGCGTTGCCAAGCTATATATAATTTACTAAAAAATCCAAGAAAAACCACCTAATCAAAACTCCTTTAAAAAAAATGAATCGATTTGATTTTTTAATACATGGTTACGGTTTTGAATACCTGAGAGACGGTAGATTGATCTTATTAAGGAAATCTGACCATAATTTATACAGGGTATTTTTTACAGATGTGCCAATATTGCTATATTTAAAGTATCAAATCTTCATTTTTTTAAATGGGACACTCTGTATAATAATGGGTCATGTTGTTAAGTATTTTATGCCCTATAAATTTGCAACTATAACTCATATCCTAAAATCTACAAAAGTGGATACTACCACGACATGTCAAAATAATGCTTTAAAAATACCGTGGTTCATATTAAGTTTCTAGTTTGTAATATTGACGCGTTATCAAGAAATTATAATGAATTTTTTAAAAGAAGAACTTGTTAATATGGTTTTTATATTAGGCGCCAGTGACAAGAACTGTTTATTAGCCACTAGGCTTTACTATGAGTCCTTTCCAGAAAGAAGACAACCAAGAAAATAAGCGTTTGAAAAATTGTTGGAACGTTTTATTCGGACCGGGAAAGTGGATTACGAAAATACTGAGAGAAGCAAAACGGCCAATACAGAAGAAAATCAATTAACCGTTTTGCTTAAAGTTACAGAAAATCCGCATACTTCCCATCGGGTCATTGCAAATGAAACTAATATAACACGGCAAACAATTCAGAGAGTTTTACATGATCAAAAAATGCACCCGTATCACATTCAGCTTATGCAGGAGTTAAATGACCAGGATTTTGGTTCAAGAGTAGTTTTTTGCGAATGGGCCCAATGAAAAATTCAACATGAAAGATTATTTTTTAATTATGTGTTATTTACTGATGAAGCCACTTTTCACAAAAATGGAAATGTTAATCGTCACAATTTTCATTACTATTCATCAATAAATCCACATTTTATTAGAACCCAGAGCCAAACAAGATGGCCTTTAAATGTGTGGGGTGGTATCGTTGGAACTTACGTTATTGGGCCCTACTTTTTTGAGGAGAGAGTAACTGGTCAAGTATATCTGCAGTTCCTTCAAAATGAGTTACCACGTCTAACCAATGCTTTACCAAATTACATTAAAGAAAGAATGTGGTATTTACATGATGGAGCTCCAGTTCATCATACAGCAGTAATCCATGAGCATCTAAACAACGCTTTTCCTAATAGGTGGGTAGGAAGAGGTGGACCATTTCAGTGGCCCCCTCGATCTCCAGATATGACTAAAATGGACTTCTTCTTATGGGGTTATGTGAAAGAACAAGTATATAAAATTGCTCCGACGACTAAGGAAGATATGAAACATCGAATAACGGAAGTTTTTATAAACATTGACAACAATATGCTAAACGAAGTCAGTCGATCTTTTGAAGAACGTATAGAAGCATGTTTAAATAACAATGGCGGACATTTCGAACATTTATTATAGTATTATACTTTAAAATATTTACAGACACACACGTGTGTACACAATTTGTTATTGTGATCCTAACTTTTTTTTCTGTTTTTTTTTGTCCTTTGTTATGTTATGTTGTTATAATGTTAATAAATGATTTGAAATGGTAGTTATATTGTCATTTCCTACTTTTAAAGCTCATAATAAAGCCTAGTCGCTAATAAACGTTAAAAAATTCATTATAATTTCTTAATAACGCGTCAATATTACAAATTAGAAACTTAATATTAACCACGGTATTTTTAAAGCATTATTTTGACATGTGGTAGGTAATATCCACTTTTGTTTGAATCATGGCCTACCAAGAAAAAAAATTATGCTATTTTTGCATTTTCAAATAAAATTCAAAATTGTGACAAAACGGTAGATTTTAGGATATGAGTTATAATCGCAAATTTATAGGGCATAAAATACTTAACAACATGACCCATTATTATACAGAGTGTCCCATTTAAAAAAATGAGATTTGATACTTTAAATATAGCAATATTGGCACATCTGTTAAAAACACCCTGTATAAATTATGGTCAGATTTCCTTAATAAGATTAATCTACCGTCCCTTAGGTATCCAAAACCGTAACCATGTATTAAAAAATCAAATAGGTTCATTTTTTTTTATAGGAGTTTTGATTAGGTGGTTTTTCTTGGATTTTTTAGTAAATTATATATAGCTTGGCAACGCCGCAACGTACACCAAATTAGGATACTCTAATATATGCTAAATTTCATGCTGAATTTAATTCCCTAAAAAATATGGGGGTTGCCATTTAAAAAAACTTACCTTTTTGCCGCTCTGCTTTTTTGGGTCACCCTGTATATCTTAAAATATTTTTAAAATATGCGTCTCTACGCATCATATAGCTTTCATGTCTAATATTTGTTGCTATTTCTGTTGACAACTGATATATTGGACTTCCTCGCACTAATGGGCCACCCTGTATGTATGGAATTTGACAATTTTGAACTTTCTAAATAGAAATTTATTTTTTTGTTCAATTTAATTAAAAACGATGTCGTTCTAAGTTCCGTTGCGACAGCTAGAGGGCGCCATTTAGCAGAATCAACAATTTAGACTTTAATTTGAATTGTCTCAACTTTTTTGTCCTATACTATATGCGCATTTTGACTGAATATTTTTATTCTCCTAATCTTTTGACGTAAAAAAGGTATACTACTTTTGTTTCGATAAATCAAACAGTTTTCGAGAAAAACGCTAAAATAACATTGCTTGCATGTGATGAATACGAAATCATTTTAATTTATTTTCAACCTTAAACATAGCAAAGCAAAGGACGTAAAATTCCATGGAGTTCGCTGGAATTTTTTAAGAAGAATTATTTATGCGTCGAAGAGGAAGGACGTAATTTTGAACCTTTGATTTGAATGTTTAATTTATTGTTCTAGTAGCATATTATGTATTTTAATACTGCAAATAAAACTTAACTTTAACGTAACTTCGTTAATAATCAATTTTTAAAAAAATGTTATGGGACGGGATAGCATTTATTTTCGGTCCAGAATTATCCTCTAAATTTTTTGCTCATTATTTCCGGATACCCCGTATAAGTACCTATTTAAATGGCAAATATTTTAAAATGGTATAAAATATATTAATTTCAAACATCTCGAATGGGAGGCTCCCCCTTTAAATCCGCCACTGAATCTCAATATGATTCAAAAATACTTTAGCGTTAACAAACTTACTCTCAATTATTTAAGTTTTCAGTTTTATTTCTATGGAGTACACTGGAATAAAAGTTAGCTACTAAAATTAAACGGTTGGGCAATCCCTCAAGTTTCTTCATTTAAACTTCTTCCCATTCATATTAACATGTAGTTTACAGCATGTTAATTGTGTATGCAAAAGATGTGGGACTAACTCATATTCTTTACACGGTTTAAGTCAAATTTTGTGTGAAAACGTTATCTAAAAGTCTCTAAAAAGTGCGGAAAAATACTAAAACAAATTTCTGAGGCTTAAATATGACGATCTAACACAACTTACCTTTGTCCAAAAGTGGATGATTTCGGAGATACAGAGTGTCAAAAGATCAATTTTTTTTTTATTAACAAATTCCCAACGAACTTTATAAGTCCATTACAGGGAATATAAATTATAAACAATACCAAACTTAAAAATTAACAATTTTTTATAAAAATACTTACCTAAATAGGTATATTTAACGAAATTAGTAAAAAAGTCAAATATTATTCAATTTAAAAAAAAAGGAATCATTTATTTTGTTAAATAATACAATTTAGTTTGATTTTTAAATAGTACTAATTTTTTAATGTTTTTATATTTATTTGGCAGGTTATTATAGGTAGATCATAATCCCATTGTATAATAATGATTGTTTACCAAAATTACTTCTAATATTTACTGACAAAAGAGTTTCAGTTTGCCGGGTTTGATGATTATGTCGTAAAGTATTAATTTTTTTAAATACGATTTTTGATTTTTTTTTGATGCATGGTTATTTAATGAATAATAACACATATTTTTAATTTATATAAATTTTCTAAGTTTAAATATCCCAGTGGTTTTTATACATTTATTGTGGGTTCCAAAAAGGGAAGCTTGTATATACATTTAATACGTTTATTTTGTAAGTTTTTTAAAGGTTTTATTATTGTAGAGGTAGCAGATCCCCATATTGAAATTAAATATTGCAATTTAGAATAAATTAGAGATAAATAAATATTTTTCAGAAGTGTAATTGGTAAATAATGTCTAATTTTGTATAAAATTCCAATCAAACGAAATATATTTTTTTCTAATAATATATTCGATATTATGTGTTTTCCAACTTAAATTTTCATCTATATATAGTCCCAAAAGTTTAATAGAATTAGCATATTTTGTGATTTTATTATCAAATAATATTTTTTTTTGTATTAAGTTGTTTATTTTTGTTTTAGTAGTAAATGTAAAAGAAGGTTTTGTAAAATTAATTGATAATTTATATAACTGAAACCAGGAAAAAATTTTGTTTAAATAATTTTTTATTTGATTTTGAATGTCAAAGTAATCATCGTCAAAGTAAATAATAGTTGTATCATCAGCAAATAATTGTATCTTGCCATTTAATTTTAATTTAGATATGCTGTTAATATATATTAGAAATAATATTGGACCTAAAATTGACCCTTGCGGAACACCACAATTTAATATTTTTTTGAGTGCTTTTGCTGTTATTAATTTCAACGTATTGTGTTCTATTGCTTAAATAACTTTCGAACCAATTATAAATATTTCTTCTCATGCCAATGGTATGAATTATTTGTAATAAAATATTATGGTTAACTGTGTCAAATGCCTTACAAAGGTCTAAAGATAATAAACAGCATTTTTTATTTTGATCAATTTTTAATTGATTATCTGTTATATCCATAACAGCAATTTCAGTATCTCTAGATTTTCTAAAACCATATTGACAATCAGAAATTAAATTCTGATTATCTAAGAAATCTGTTAATTTGTTGTTTATAACTTTTTTAAAAATTTTCGAAAAAACTGACAAAACTAATATTGGCCGATAATTATTTGGATCATTTTTTGCATTTGCTTTAAAAACTGGTAATACTTTAGCTAGTTTCATTTTATATGGAAAAATACCATTTTAAACAGATAATTTAGTTAGATTATATAAAATTGGCGTTATTTCTGAAAAAATTTGGTTTTTTATCATAAATAATTTTTTTAATAATTGGTGTATTGTCACAATATTTGGGGGATTTTGTGCGATAAACAATTAACATCTGTTCTCTTTCAAATAAACGTTCTTATTTTCCAACGTCTTTTATCTAAAAAAGGTATACGTGGTAAGAGTTGATTTGAGCAGCGGTTTTTGGGATATCTGGATTTAAAGAATTCACTTTTTGTATGACCAAGTCACAATTTTTCTAATAATAATTGAACACAATTTGAAGCGAAGGCGTTAAATTAAAATAACTGTCACTAACAAAACTGACTAGTCTCAAATCGATTCTAAAAAATAGTTCAAGCATACATTTGAATGGTCAAACAATTTTTACATTTCTTTTCGTCTTGACCGTGGAGTATACCAACGAAGAAATGATCGATATGTTCTTGGTTTTTGAATATTGATTGATATATACCGTGCGAGCAAAAATTATTTGCATCAAAGAGGGCTTGGATTAAAAAACGTAGGGCTTGGTTTAGATCACAATAATATGGGGACGATATATTATCTAATTAAATGTAGGTTAAAATTTTGTCAAATTCATATTATGACATGATATTATGACAAACTAATGAGTAATAAAATAAGTAGACAAGAACAAATTTATTTTTTTCTAATTTTGACATATAAAGTGACACTTTTTAAAACTGATTGACATTATGAAACGTCTTACTTTTTGTAACTAGTTGCATAAAGTAAAATTTTATGCAATTGGTGACGAAAAATGTATTTCAAAATTAGTGAAAAAAAGAATTATTCTATTTATTAAACTGTTATAATACAAGTTAGAAACATAACTTATAAATTAATTAATTATTATAAATATTGATAACACAATTATTGCAATTATTCAAATTAATTCCCGACGACATATTTTTTTCATTGCTCGAACTTGCTGTTATTTGGGAAGCGACGCACATTGCATTAGATGTTTCACCAAATATTTCTTGCGCTATAAGTTTTTTATTATTCATGGAATTTTCAACATATTCCTCCGCAACAGAACTAGATTTCCAACCTCCGTGCCTCTTTAATTTTAAAAGATCAGCGCCACTGTCTGCTAGGAAAGTGGCAGAGCTTCTTCTGAAGCAGTGGCCAGTATATAGAACAGGATTTGAAAGACCAAGAAATTGTGCAATAACTTTTGGCAGACTGCTAAATGTGTTAATTCCCACAGGATTTCTGGTACATTCTCCATTCGCATATTTTACAAAAAATCTGTTGTGTTTAAGAATCTGGGGACGCAACTTAATATATTTTCTTAATATTTCAACAAGATTCGTATTTTCAATGTCTCCAGTGGTAATTGCACACTGCCGTATAACTTTTGTTTTTGAAGGTGGGATATCAACATCATTCCTTCGTCTATAACATTTTCAACTGGAAGAAAAGTTAATTCTGCTTTTCTGCATGCTCCTGCCATTCCAATTATCATTGCAACCTTAGCCATTAAGTATTCTTTGTCATTAGCTTCCAATAAAAATTTGGCAAAATCTTTTTTAATAAAAACTTTTGACTTTTTAGCACTGTACCCGTCCGCTTGCCTTTTAATATATGCTACCAAATTTGTATATTTTTTAATATCAATATTCCTTTTCAGATTTAGTTCAGACCTTAACATTGAGTAAAGTGTCCATAATGTGGAAACTTTTAGATCTTTCTTACCCTCGAAATATGCAAGTAAAACTTTCTCATTAACGTGTTTAATTTTCTTCTCATCACACCACGTAACAAATTTTTCGTATGCCAAATCATAAACTGCCTTTGACTTTTTGGAAATTACTGATAATAGAGCATTACCTGCTGCCTCTTCAATATCGCTTGGTAGCTTTTCAGAACTTGAATGACTCATTTTTTAAAAATAAAACTAAAAATATATCAATCTCGCTAAAAACCTTCCGTCTAGACTTTTTTACAAAATGTCAAACTGACAACTAACATGAAGTAACAGCAACAATAGCTATTTATGCCATCAGTTATAATATGTCAAAATTAGAAAAACTAAATTTATGTTTTCCAAATTTTTATCAATTATATTAAATTTTATTTTTTTATTACTTTCTCAAAATTAGAAAAAATCTTGTATGCAATACGTTACGAAATGAAATTTTGTGTAACTTGTGAGTTTTTGCGAAACTCACTTCGTTCGTTCCGCAAAAATCTCACGCGTTACAGAAAATTAGGCATTTCGTAACTGATGGCATAAATAGCTATTGTTGTTTACAAAATTAATAAAGTAAGAATATACAGAAAGAAATATTTTGAGAATTCACATAACCAGAGAGGTGGAACCAGGCTTCATCCGAAAAAAATGTCATGTCTAATAAATCAATTCTTTGCAATAAATTTTGGGCAAACCATTGAGAGTAATTCTTTCAAAATCTGCGGCTTGTATTTCTTGGAATACTTGCACTTTATAAGGAAATAAATTTAGCTGCTTCCTAAGAATAGTTCTGCATGTCCCATAAGATCTTCCCCCTTTTTGGGACAGGCGTCTTATACAATTTGTTGGCGTATTTTGCATTATTTCACGAACGTTTGCAACAAGTTCCTCTGTTTTTACAGATGGTTTTCCTGCTTCTTTTTTGTGTTGTATAGAACCTGTTTCCCTAAACAGAGCCGGTTCTTTTCAGGCAATGATAAAAATCTCCAGCAATTAAAGCAACGTTAGGAAAATGTTCGTTAAAATCGTCCATGCACTAACCCGGATTGTATTGTCACTCACCATTTACTCTAACCCTATCTCGAAAATATGCTTCAACCATAAATGTTTTGTGCTGTTCCTTTAAGACCATTGTGTGAATTGTTCAAGAAATTGGAAAAATTAGCGATGAATCAAATTATTTGTAACGACTGTCACAGACGACGGAATAACTGATTAATTGTTAATTCAGGTAGTTACTTACACCCAACAGGTATTAAGCTATACGGCTAAGCATTATGTCCTTAGATGCAAGGCCCTCTTTGATGCAAATAATTTTTGCTTGCAGGGTACATAATAATGTACCTAAATGTTTATAGGTTAAAGACGTTGGAGAATAAGAATGTTTATTCAGAAGTTCAATAAAGATTGGCTAAAAAAAAGTTATTTCGTTTTAAATGTGTGAAAGGTACCGGAGATGGCACCCTCTAAATTAAAAAAAAATGACAACATAATTTAATTATAATTCTATATTATAAATTAGACACAAAACCAGAACGTTTTAAATAGGGTATAATAAACGACGCACGAACGTGTGAAATAAAAATACTTTTAACAATTTTCGTGCCATGTGAACACAAAAAGAAAATTAACATAAAGATGTTGCTTTGTGCGGAAAAGCTTTATTAAGCGTGCGGAATATGTGGTCAAAATAAGTTGTTAAGATGAAAAGAGCGGGAGTTAGTAATTACGAAAAATTACACCGACAGAAATATGATGCGTGTTATAGAGGCAGCTCTAAATATAATAATAATATATTTTTCGGAAACGGAGAAAAATATGTATTAATTGTTATTTTTGTATTTAGGGTGCGAAATACTACTTTGGTGATCGAGAACAAAGATTTTTTGACGAGGCGAAGCCAAGTCAAAAAATTGTTCGAGATGACCAAAGAATTGCGGCGCAAATCCTTTCGTCCGTTTTTTTTTTAACATATCTGCCAACCCTAATCTTGCCCCCCCCCCCATATATTTGACTCTTCCGGCGCCACTGGCTACTGGAATCAAAGTTACAATGTAGAACCCGTTACCAGGAGCTATCCTTGTTTTTTACTATTTAAACGATATATATGGCAAAAATTTTGCCAATTTTGAGGCCACATCGAGGTTTGGAATTATTTTTTGGGGAAAATTTTTTTTTAAAAACCGACCAGAAAATATACACTTTCTGGACAATTTTTCATCTAGAAAATAACCTTTTTCCGATCGCAAGATCGGAAAAGTGACTTTAGAGACCGGAAATAGTAATTTACGTTACAAGACCGGAAAGTAGTGTTTTTCAGGTCGAGACAAGCATTTCCAGGGCGAGCCATAGGCGAGTCCTGGAAGCTTGGAGAGACCTGGAAAACACTAATTTTCGGTTGCGTGACGTACAATATTTTTTTTAAGACCGACACTTCGATATATTTTATAATCTACGCGAAACAAGTTTGACATAAAGAACAAAATTAAAAATCAACGAACTGTCACTCGACAATACATCGAAATGTTGTTGTCATAATAACGAAATCAAGCTATCTTGTATTATCAAAGAGCCATTGGAAAAACAAAAAACAGGGTGACAGTGACATTAGAGACCGGAAAAACGTTATTTTCTAGACGAAAAATTGTCCAGAAAGTGTAAATTTTCTGGTCGGTTTTAAAAAAAGATTTTTCCGGTCCCTGTTTTTTGTTTTTCCAATCGCTCTTTGATAATACAAGCTACCTTGATTTCGTTACTATGACAACAACATTTCGATGTATTGTCGAGTGAGAGTTCTTTGATTTTTAATTTGTTGTTTATGTCAAACTTGTTTCGCGAGTGCGCAAATTTAAAAATATGAGTTCAGATTTTGAATTATCCGACACGGAAAATGAGATTTCAGAAGAAATTTTGGAAGCAGCAAGGAAAGCGACTTACGATATATTGCCAGTAAAAGCAAACGCCCGTTACGAGAAGTCATACGACGCATTTAAAAATAATATAAAATAATTTAGTGTAAGTATATCGAAGTGTCGGTCTTAAAAAAAATATTGTACGTCACGCAACCGAAAATTAGTGTTTTCCAGGTCTCTCCAAGCTTCCAGGATTCGCCTACGGCTCGCCCTGGAAATGCTTGAAAAACACTACTTTCCGGTCTTGTAACGTAAATTACTATGTTATACAGAAACGTGTTTTGCGAATAATATATAAAATGTCTTATTTACAGTCATGCAGAGGCAGTTTCAGGTAAAAAAAAATATTAACTGTTTATGCATTGCACATATACGAAACTATTTTATTCTTTTATAAAAACAGAGATAGGTTTAATACAATTATAAATTACTTATCATAATTATAATGCAAGAACAAAAGATATAAATTACCCATTACATAGATTCATACTTTCCGAGAAAAATCCATACTATATGTGTATTAGAATGTATAATAAATTGAATGTTAGAATTAAGAACGCACCAAATAAACATTTATTTAAAAAGGAATGGAAAAATTTTATAATTGATTTAGAACCTTACACGTTAAGCGATTACTTACATAATTAAGAAATAATAAATTTATTTATTGAAGTACAGGTATTGAAATAACTATAATTGCTTTTGTTCTGTTTTTTTCTTGACGACATTTCTTTTTACTTGTTATTTACTCTGTACAATGTAATTTTGAAATAAGGAGTAAATAAATAAATAAATAAATAAAAGGATAAAAGGTGTGTTTGTGTTAATACAAATAGTGTTATTTAAAAATTAGAATTTGCACATAACCCAGACGAATAGCGCTTCGTCTAAAATAAGTTTAAGAGCAGTTTTGTTTCATAATGGCAACAAAAAATCCTCTATTTCTCTTGCACCTGCAGTTGACACGAAGAAAATATACGAAAGTATGTCACTTATTCTAAAAGCAATAAGCTATTATACGTATAAGTGGCAAATATGTTGTGACCTTAAAGTCATAGGACTAGTAGTAGGGTTTTAGAATAAGGGTCATTGCCAAGTAATAGAATGGCTTCTTACCGATCAATATATTCAATGGTTTATCCCAAAAAAGTTTTGTTACCTCTATTACACATTAATCTGTGATAAATGAAAAATTTCGCAGCATTATATAAAAAAAGAGATGCATTTAAATACCTTAAACACATTTTCCCTAAACTAAGTGATGCTAAGCTTAAGAAAGGAATTGTATTGGACAACAAATTAAAAAAAATACTAAGTGGTCAACAATTTGATCAAAAATTAAGTGATGTTGAATTAGCTCCGTGGAGTTCTTTTAAAAGAATCGTTTCGGAGTTTTTAGGAAACAAAAACTATGTAAAACTTGTAGAGGAACTACTTGAAAGGTACTGCAAAATAGGCTGTCGCATGTCTCTTAAAAATACACTTCTTGTACTCCAATTTAAATTTTTTCCCAGAAAATTTGGGTGCGGTTAGTGACGAACAAGGAGAAAGATTCCACCAAGACATACTAACAATAGAGCAACGCTACTAAGGCAGATGGGATCCAGCAATGATGAAGATGATTGTTGTTGCGATTATCCATAGCCTGTCCAACGTATTGGGTGAAGCAGGCGAGATTGGTTGCTGTACTACGGGGAAATTAGCGATTTTATTTGGCTAAAATGAAGGTTGAAAAGAAAGGAAGTATAGCGCAACTAACTAGAAAAATACCTTAAAGTCGATCCAGGTTACGAGGGTGAAGTGGGGTGAACTTTTAGGGTTGGAAAATCATTTTTCACAATTTTTAGCGAAACTAGACCTTCTGTCGAAAAAAGTTAAAAATAAAAGTTGTGGGTAATCAAAAGGTTTATAACTTTTGTATAAACCATTATTTCACATAGCCTAAAATTTTCCGAGAAAAATCGAAAAACCCGTTTTTTTTGGTATTTTTGGTAATTTGTACCTACCTCAGCGGTAGAACAGCAGTTTATACATCAAAACGGTAGATGTTCCGAAAAAACTGGATTTGTCAACATTGCAGATACATGCATGTTGCCAGCTTCACTAAATATTCATTGGGCGAAGCTTTCCAGAAAACTATTCAGCTAAATAATAAAAAATTACATCGAAAATTACTTAAGAATAGCTATTTACCTAACAAGTGCGGAAAATTAATTTTTCCGCACGAGTCTGCCGCTACGCGTCGTTCGGTGAAGCAGCCGAGTGCAGGGAAAACATTTTTCGCACGTGTCAGGTACAATAGTTTTTCTACAGACATGTGGAAATAAGTAACACATATTTCAAAGAAATTTAATAATTTTTAACTAACTATAGCAATCACATACATATGTAACAGTAACTAATTCTGAGAAAAAAAGTAATAACTACGAGTTATAATTGATATATTATTGATTTTGACATAATCGTGCCGAAAAAATTTTCCGCACTAGTGTGGAAAAAACAATTTTTCGCACGGACTTTTGACATAATCGTACCGAAATTTTTTTCCGCACTAGTGTGGAAAAATCAATTTTCCGCACTAGTGTGGAAAAATCAATTTTCCGCACTGATATCCGTACGGAAAATTGGGTTTTCCACACGTCTGTAGAAAAAAGAAATTTAAAGTATATTAATCAAAGCATTATTTAACCCAATAAAGTAAATTTAATGCCAAAATAAAGTTTTATTTTCAAAGTAATACCTCTAACACCGTGGTTTATTTCTCTAATGCCTCGACTAATTCCTTTACTACCGCGACTAATTCCTCTAATGCCTCTAAAAATTCCTCCAATGCCTCGACTAATTCCTGTAATGCCTATTAATTCCTTTATTAATGCCACTAATTCCCAAGATTTTTAGACCAAAATTCCTCCGCGGTTTACCCCTCGGCAACGAGTTTAGTATTTCAAACGTTTCTCCTCCTGTATTTAGGTCCTTTCAACATGGCCGATGACGGCCAGAATGCGAAAAAACCGATGTAAATAACTCAATTTCAAAATTTCATTTTATCAGTCCTGTCAATTTTTTTCATTAAAGTAGGAATTTATTTTATTTCTTCTATGATACTCGATTGTCAAAAGAAATCGTTTAGAAGAAGGTGAAATGAAATGAAAAAACGTTTGACGCCGTGTGAAATAAAAAATATATCCTCCAATAAGTTTCGCGGTATGTGAGCACAAAAAGAAAATTAGCATAGAGATATCTTGCTTTGCGCCCGAAACGCTTTGTTAAGCGAACAAAATATATGACAGGAAATAAGAAAATTAAAATAACGCAGGAAAAGGACTTTACAGTATTTTGTAAGGAAGACATGACGGTAATTAGATGTCATAAAAATAAAACCTCGACGAAGATTTTTAGCATCTACATAAAACGTTGACAATTTTCTTGTTTAAAGTATTTTTTATAACAAGGCAAATTAGAGGTTGTAATAAATTTGTCTACATTAAATTTATTGGAAAATTACTAAAACTATGTTTTAAAAATTTAATGACAAACAAAATAACAACTCTACACATGATTGGTTATGGAGATAAAACACGGACACGAATGGAAGTTGTTCGCTTATTTCATGAAAAATATCCAAATTTGCCGTCTATAACTCAAGGGAAAATTAGTAAAATAGAGAAGCAGTTTCGCCAGTAGCTGCCAATGCAATAAGTGATGATACCAAATTAGATATTATGTTTGAGTTTAAAGAAATTTCTATTTAAGATTACGATTTTGCCAAGACGATCGCGGCAAGCATTTTCAACATCTCCTACATTGATGTTTTTTACATTATCAAGAAATAAACAGTATTACTTATAGTTTTTCAGTGTATTATTATTTTTGCAATAAGTCTGAAAACACTTAATATTTCCGAAACAGTTGAAGATAGATATAGAATATTGTACGTGAAATATGTCTAAAATTTTCTGAAAAATCCAAAAATTGAATAATATACAGAGTGTTGTATTTAAAATAAGAAAGTTGATATTGGCCACTGTTGGTTGGTTGGTTGGTTAAAGGCGGGGGTCGGGTTCGACGTGTGGCCCAAGCTTCTTACACTGTAGCCTTCTGGCTTATTGTGCGCCCAGTCTTATTAGAAAAGATTTGTTCCTTCTACGAGGTCCAGTAGTTTTATACCAAGTTTGTCGTGCGGAAGGTTATCGCCACGTCGAATGTGTCCGAAGATTTTGAATCTTTTACGGTTTAGCGCTTCGCAGCTGTATATGATATGGGAGGCGGTTTCATCCTCTTCGCCGCAAAGTCTACATTCAATGGGTCCATTATAGACTCCCATTTGTTAAAGGTGTTTTCTTAAGTGACAATGGCCTGTTAGTAGGCCGGTCACTTGCTTTAGCTGGGTACGCGTCAAGAGCAGCATTCCAGCTGATTCTTCTTCGAGGGCCTATCGATGACGGCCCATGCGTGTGCCTGGCCAGGTGTACCATTACATTGATGTTTTTTACATTATCAAGAAATAAACTTATAGTTTTTCAGTGTATTATTATTTTTGCAATAAGTCTGAAAACACTTAATATTTCCGAAACAGTTGAAGATAGGTATAGAATATTGTACGTGAAATATGTCTAAAATTTTCTGAAAAATCCAAAAATTTAATAATATACAGAGTGTTGTATTTAAAATAAGAAAGTTGATATTGGCCACTGTTGGTTGGTTGGTTGGTTAAAGGCGGGGGTCGGGTTCAACGTGTGGCCCAAGCTTCTTACACTATAGCCTTCTGGCTTATTGTGCGCCCAGTCTTATTAGAAAAGATTTGTTCCTTCTACGAGGTCCAGTAGTTTTATTTCAAGTTTGTCGTGCGGAAGGTTATCGCCACGTCGAATGTGTCCGAAAATTTTGAATCTTTTACGGTTTAGCGCTTCGCAGCTGTATATGATATGGGAGGCGGTTTCATCCTCTTCGCCGCAAAGTCTACATTCAATGGGTCCAATATAGACTCCCATTCGTTAAAGGTGTTTTCTTAAGTGACAATGGCCTGTTAGTAGGCCGGTCACTTGCTTTAGCTGGGTACGCGTCAAGAGCAGCATTCCAGCTGATTCTTCTTCGACGGCCTATCGATGACGGCCCAAGCGTGTGCCTGGCCAGGTGTACATCGAGATAGATGTTGTTTTTGCGCCCATCTGTCTAATGTTGTTTTGGTTACCTTTTTTGATATTCCAAGGGCGAGTTCTGGGCCCCTGAAAGTTTGAGCAGATCCGGCAGTTCATCTGCTTTTTCGTTGCTTTTTATCCCTGAATGGCCAGGAACCCATAGGAGTTTAACCCTGTTGTTTCTGGCTGCCAGGTGTTTTAGGTCGTTAAGGCACTCCATTGTTGTGATTTTTGATGTAAATCGGATGGAGTTCAGAGCCTTCAGGCCAGCTTGGCTGATGTCCGACAGGATATGTATCTTTTGGTCATGGTAGCCCTTTTCAAGATTCTTTTGTACACATGCTTGTAACGCATGAACTTCAGCTTGGTATACTGTGGCGTAGTTTCCCAGAGGGATGCTGATTTCCATTCTGGGTCTTTCCCCAAATATATCTGCGCCTACTCCGTTGGCCGTTTTCGATCCATCAGTGTACCAAACTAGGCCATTGTCTAGTGACGGAGATTTTCCTTTGGACCACATATATCAGGGTCGCACCTGACATTAAATGGTTTTGTAAAGTTATATCTCGCTTTCATGCGATCGGTTTGCATCTCCAGGAGCTCGTCGTTGATACTGTTACATGACACACCTTGTATAAAACGTTTTTATTGAAAAAAAAAAAAATGCGCAACTAAAAATACAAATCGACGTGTCCGAGCGTTTTTTCGGACACGCCTTTATGTACTTATTATCGAATTTATTCCATTTGGCTAATACACACTGTATAGGAAACACAGACGAAGTATGGTCCGAACAGAGTTAGGTGGGATTTGAATCCAGAAAGCATTTTACCGCAGACACCGCAGACCGCTGACATCTAATGGAATTTAAATGGCATATTATATAGCTTCGGCCTGCAACACCTATAACTAGGTAATGTACTTTTTGATATGAATGTTTAATGCCAGGCAGAAAATCTACTAAATAACGCATGTCTCAAAAGTTTTAGCACAATATGCACTCAAGTTAAAATAATCGATATTAATAAACAATATATTGGGTCAATATGTCACGTATAGGGAAACTTTTGAGCATATACACGTGACGTCATAAAACAATTTTCATCACTTTGTATAATTGTATAAATCAATAATCTGCTAGCTATAGATGCCGCACGCCATTCATAAACGCTATTTAAATCTGCTGACAAAATCGTTTGTAGGAGAGAGAAGGTGAAGGCTTCGAGGGGGCCGGGAGTGGGGATTACGTTGTTTCCGTTAGAATTTTACCTCTTTACTATGCGCTATCATATGGTCACAGCGGCGGCGTCTCGTTTCAGAGTTCTCAATAAAATATAATTAATATAATAATTATCCAATCTGAAATCAAATATTTTTTAACTTTGGTGAAAAAAAGGGTTTGTAGAACAGTAAAGTTTAATGTATGATTGAAAAAAGGGTCCGCGGAGCAATAAAATTCAATGTAAGTAAATTACTGTGTGTAATAATTATTATAAGGGAAACTTTGGATAGCTATAAATTTAACATTATTTGGTGAACTGAATTCATCTAAAAATAATTACACTAGGTACTAGGTAGGTACCTACTTAAAACACGGTTCTTAAGGTTTTATTGAAATTTCAAAGAAATAAGTTTACAAAAGCCAAGTTCTTTTTAAGTTACTTTTAAATAGCGAAGCAAAGCACAATAAAGATTTTTTTCTTGCCGCGGTCAAGGATGCCCCTCTCTATTTCCCATACGAACTATACGAAGTTGTTCGCGAAGTTCCTTTAACAACTTAGCTCAGCAAAGATATTTACTTTGCTTAGCTGTTTAAAAGGAGCAAATGGAAAGTATTTATTGACTTGCAATGATTGACTATGGGTATGGCCCGAAAACGGTATTGATAACAGAAAAAAAGGTCAATTTCGGACCACGCTGCGGCTTTCTGAAATGTGATCATTCAAGTGTCAAAATGCTCATTGGCATTAGAAGCCTGGTTACTGGTTTCCCTGTCATTTGTCATTATGAACTTTTTTTTGTTATAAAATTATTTTCAAAATCCAGAATGTTTGATTGGTACCTAATTTATTATTTTTATGCAGAAAAACAATCTTAAAATAATGGTAAGTAAGTGTATTAGCATTCCTGTAAATAATCAATCTATTAAAAATTAGAGGTTATGTTTTTAACCAACACGGTGATTTGTTAAAAACGTTGGTTTAATATTAAAAGCAATAAAATTAATATTTACACACTACCATTACGGTTACATATTCCTATAAAAGTAACGCATTAAATAAAACCAGCATAAAATAATAATAATAATAATAATCGTATATATTTTAATTCTCAAGTAACTAAGTATATTTTATTACGGAATTAACTTACATATCCAAGTAAAGGATTTGCAGGAATGCTTATAATAAAAATATATTTCATAGATTATTTTACACATGCAGAAAAGAGACATGGCCATGGAGAGAATTTGAAAATTAAAATTGTTTATGATAAATTATTTAAAAATTAAGTTGCGAAAAATGTTTGCATGCATTCAATAATTTTTTACATTTATACGTTAAATATTATAATTTTATGTCAAAAATGTAAAGTATCATTTATTCTTGCCACCTACCCACGCCTATGAATAGTTAATCCCAACCTAAGTTAATCCCAACCTACAAATAACCCAACTTTTTATGTACTCATCTATGAAAAGAAACTGCAAAATTATTATATTCCGCATGCTTGCACACTTCACAACTGCGACCCATCCTAATTAGTCTTCAAAAAAATATCACAAAACACTAAAGACACAGCAATTATTACACAATACCGATAAACCGAAACAAATTTCAAACAACTTTCTAAGAACGACCAACTAAACTCTTTATTTCTCTGTGGACCAAACGTCAATGAAATTAAGAATAAAAAACGTCTGACGAATAGGAACGCGACCTCTTTTGCGTTGCCAAACTGCATAATTTTTAAGGGAAATGTCTATGGGTTTTAGACAAAGATTTAAATTTACCACATAGGTAACGTCATATTTTTTCTCTTTTAGAAAATCTTAATTAAATTAGAAACAGCTTAAAATAAAGTACCACATATTAGTATGAAATTAAAGGAAATTTAAAGCTCTTGTTAACAAAATTATCAAATTCAGGGTGTTCTATTAAAAAAAAAAGTACAGAAACTGACAGAAAATAAAATCTAAGTTTCGATCAGGATCAAAGATCATATTTATCTTGGCAACGGCGCATTTGACGGCGAAAAATTTGTGGAATTAGATGAAGAACACATAGAAGCCTAAGTTTCGATCAGGATCAAAGATCATATTTATTTTGGCGACGGCGCATTTGCAAGGCAAAAAATTTGTGGAATTAGATGAAGAACACATAGGAGCTTTAATGCCAAAAAATATTTGGCATTCTATTTAAGAAAATGTATGTGTAGTTTACCCTGCATGTTTTAGACACCCTGTATATTTAAAATTAGTTTTAAAAGATGCACACTATCAGATGCTACAAGTTTTGTATCTACAGTTTTTTCGTAACGTCAACCTCTTAACGAGATATCCAACGGCACACTAACTGGACACCCGGAATAGTCAACTTTTTGACTTATAAGGGATTATTTGTAAAAAAAATTTCATAATTTAATTTCCATTCGGTTTTTAGTACGTAAATATGCCATAATAAACTCATTTGACATAAAAATCATATCACTGTCGTTATTGTTGTGATATTTTGTTAATTATTACCGATACATATGCTGTATTTTTTTATAATTTTTTATAATTTTATAATTATTAAAAAAAATCAGGATTTTTTTAAGTTAACGTTTTCCGTCAAAAAAATTGGAATTTAATTATTAATTTAGAAACTGTAAGGGATAAATAATATTGGATAACGTTACAGAACGTTATTAGGAAATAAATGGGTTTAAAAATAAAATACAGGGTATTCCAATTAAAATATCGAAGTTGCAACTAATTTTTGGTAGAAATGGCCACACTGTATTGGCAAAATGATTTTAGATAAAAATAACATGCCCGTTGATGTAAACGTTGTCAGATGTGTTCAGAACGATTCGTTAGCTGGTTCGTTATATAATGTCTAACGCGTCATCCAACGGGAATCACCCTGTATAACATGCATGTGTAATAAAAATAGTTGTACACATCAATTTGTTTCCAATTTTTTAAAAATTTTAATAAGGAGCTAATTTTTCTTTGTCATTTTATTTAGAAATACAATTTCCCTTATATGTAAAATGGAATTAAAGAAAAGAAAGCTACAAAGAGAAAATGGAATTTTATAATATAAAAATACTTCCTTTTTACATTAATTCTTTAAAATAATTTAAATTTAATAAGAAAAATAGTAACATTTTGTAATTTTTAAAATTAGACAAACTAGACTAATTCCAAAAAAGGTGTTAAATTCTGAAAAAAACCCGGAACGAAGCTATTTTCAATCAAGAATATTAAACCTATTTTAGAAGATAGAAAATCATCTAAATTTTTAACTATGTACGTGCGAGCAAAAATTATTTGCATCAAAGAGGGCTTGGATGAAAAAACGTAGGGCTTGGTTTAGATCAAAATGATATGGGGACGATATATCTAACCAAATCTAGGTTAAAATGTTATCATGTCACAATATGAATTTGACAAAATTTTAACCTAGATTTGGTTAGATATATCGTCCCCATATGATGAATCAGGGCTCATCAGTGATACGACGAAAGAAAGAAAATGCAAAGTTCAACTTGAGCCAGTACACGGGGATACCGTCAAAATTATGTAGCGCGTAGCTCCGCGCTTACGACATTTCCGTGAGATAAATAATTAAAAAAATAATTTTTAGGCTTCAAAATACACAATGTTGATGCATATCTTTTTCTCAGAGATGTTCCGGTATAATAAAAAGGGATCATGTTAAAATCTCATTTTCCGTAGGATTAATTTTGCATGGAAATGGGTGGAATTAAGTCTTATTTTGCACTCTAAAATATTCTATGCATAACGTTATAGAAAAAACTGGTACCTCTATTATAGGCAAAGAGAATAAAATAAATTCATAAAGATGTTGGGTTGAGCAAAGATTTTTTCTAATTTTGTATCATAACAAATCTATTACAATACGCATTTGCGTATCGTAATGAAGCTATTTCGATACGCGTTTTTTCTTGATTTGATGTTGGTAACAAAATAGCTTGATAACCTACTTTTTTATTCTGTGTGTATAACAGTCATGTATGTTGGTTGCATAAATCTATAAATCAATCTTTTGTAGATGCTTCAAGATATCATTTTCTGCCAAATCCTATCCAAAATGCAATCTAACTACTAACCTTCCAATGTCGATTTTAACTTCAACTTTATTTGAATTTTCCATCTTCCCTATACTAAATTGCAATGCCGTGACGTAAAATCACGTCTTTTGAAATTCGAAAAAAAGCAGCAAAATCGCCCGAATTTTCGAACGATCTGTATATGTACCGAATGTACAAGGATCACACAACGTATTCCGTTCAATTTCAAATCTCATATCGCTAAAATAACTTAGAATCTCGTGGTGAAAATGGGTCAATAAATCAAAAAATGACAGTTCGCAAATAGTATATTAAAGTATAAGTGGATGTTAAGGTCTTTAAAACACGCGCGATTTTGCAAGCACGACGGCGCAGCCGGAGGCTATGCTTCAGCACGTTTGTGTTAGTGGAGTTTTTTAAAAAACTTTTTTAATTTTATGGCCATATGCGTTGTGAAGCTGTGAAAGTAATAAAGTCAAAAGAAAGGTAAGGATTTATGTGTTTATTTAATGTATGCTAACTGGTTAATTGCCTACCTAGTTAAAAGGATTTTGTATTATTTTTTTAACACCGCCATTATTGCCCTTAGAACATCCAGGACCAACAAAAATGGACGCCGAGTACATTGATATTTTTCTCCGTAAGTTGGATATTTATTTATTTTAGGTATAAGAATAATTGATTTGGGTTAGGACTGTTACAAAAATAATTTCAGCAATAAATAATATTGTTTACTAAAACATTTTAATCAAAGTTGGCGACTATTGCTTTGATGCCTATATGCGGCGACAGGCCGGAAACTGTGGCCTACTATATGATCTGTAATAAAATAGTTAGTAAGTTTGTTTGTTGTACCTATTTTAAAAACATTGTTTAGCAGATCGTAGTGACTTTCTGTTCTGAAAATTATGGTGGCGATTGTAAAATTTTATAAATAAATTATAAACAATTGTACTATGTATTTGTAGGGCTGCTGTATCTTTTAAACAATGATTAACTAATCAGCTAATTTTGACTTTGAAGACATAAATAACTTTGAAATAAATGCTTAACTCACAATCAAAAAGCCCGGTAGGCTTAATTCTTGATTAACTAATAGGACAACTTTGTTAGTAAATCATTTCTACCAAAATGTGATGTTATAATCAAAGTTATCTGGTTATAGTTAATTATTGTTTAAATTCTTTGTGCCACATAAGTATTCAAATTAATAATGTACTGGAGTATTATATCGTTTTGCTATTTTATAGTATATTTATTACTACTATTACACATTGTTATATTTATTATATAATATAAATAAATAATGTATTAATATATATTTTGGTGTTTCAATACATTAATACAAACCCACAAAATATTTAAAAAATAATTCTACAATAAATAGTAACTAAAAGTACACCTTTTTCGTGGAAAATTTGCACAATTTTTTGTAAAAAAAGCAGGCAAGATTATAGCCCAAATAGGTATCTAAATTTGTTGAAATATAGACTACAAAAGATGAAAATAAATTGCGTAATTTGTAATTAGTTCTCCTATAATAACGCAGACAAAAGAAACCAGCTGTGGGAAAATGTAATACAAATACTGACAAAAGTAGCTACAAATTTGTTTCCACTTTTTATAGCCTTTGTGTGAAAATATTTTCCCTATACTTGGTTTAGAAAGAAGTACACAATTTGCTGAAGAATCACCTCCTTACTGCATCGTTAAGTCAAACAGTTTGTAATAATGGGTCTTGCAATAAAATAGAAATAAATGCTTTAATTTATTGTAACTATTTTAAACAATTTGTGGCTGTCCCTATTTGCGCCCTGGATTGTAAAGAAAGTTTATACAATAATTGTAGGGAAATTTGCTACAGTTTTTTTTCCGTGAGGGCTGCAAATAAAATATACCAAACATGCATCAAGATAATCTGCCGTAGTGTGTGTTTATCTTTATTTTCATACCTTGTTGGTGTAGCCTAGGCCTAGTTTGATTTATTTAAGTTGATTATAATAAAATAAAGTTATATATTAAGATACATCACTAAACTCCATACCTAACTGAAAATACGAAATACCCGGCATTTTACCCCTATTTGGACATAATAAAATCAAACAACGCCTGTTACTAGTCATTGTTTATATTTCAATCCGAATCACTAAAAGCACAAACACAATTCACTAAACTACACAAAAACTAGAAATCCTTAAATATGAAACACCCATAAACGACAAGGAATCCACAAAGAAAAATTAAAACACAACAACAAAAATGGCGCCGAGCCGGTTCTGAAGTATATTTTAAGCATGTAGCTAAAGAAGGACAGGCTGTAAAAATTTACTTGTGTTTGCGCACGAGATAAGCTGTACGTATCTAAAGGTAAATGTCTATGGTTGAGGCCGTATTTGTTAATTAAGGAAACTTAAAATAAACTGTTCCTAATTAATTATATCTAACCGAACCAATTTCCGAAATATTTTAAAAACTCGGTGTAGACACGCCTTGTATTAAATGAAGATCATTATTATTATTATTATTATAAAAATTGATTTCCGATCTCCACTTTGCATATTTTACTTATACAGAACGTATAATTTCTACCATTTTGAGAAGTTATAATTTTAGAACAATCGGTCGTAAGATAGCAGCTGAAAACTGTCTGTGTTCTGCTCTTCATAAATCTTTAACATCTTTATTTAAATGCTAATTTCAACCAGGTGGTTTATTATTAATTAAAAATACCTTTTATCCGAGCGTTAAGCTTGAAAACTTTTAGAAAGTGATTATAAGAAAGATAAAAAAATAAACAATGGAAAAATATCTGTACAAAAGATGAAATTAAATTAAAAACGTAATAATTTGCTTAAAAGTTACATTAAGGTTGAATTCTCAACGTCATTCAATCTATTGCCAACCTATAACCTATTTCGCGTTGATTTTTTGAGTTTATTATTTTAATAACTAACATTTAAAGAAAATCAATATCGTCGGTACATTATTTAGGTAGTATCTGATATATTACAAAAATATCAATTTATTTCATTGCTAACTTTGGGAGAATTGTATAGTGAAAGAACAATGAGTGACAATGACATAATAATGTTAAAAAAAATCTTTCCCGATATTTTTCGCTATACAATTCTCCTAAAATAAGTTATGAAATTCCTTGATATTTATTAAATATGTAAATTATTACCTATAGAATATCAAGTCGATACTGATTTTCTTTAAATTTTGTATAAAAGCTAGAAAACATAAATAAATCTACGCGAAATAGGTTATAGGTTGGCAAGCATGTTGATAATCCCACCTTAAGTAGCTAAACCGTGTTTAATATATATTTTTTCCATTATTAACGCTTTTAATATCATATAAAAAAATTCTATACTAATATCATTCATAAAGATTTCATGTCTTTCCAAACATACATTGCTTCCATAAAGTCTTGCACGAATTCATTTAAAATTCAGGGATTTCCTATTTTTTAAAACGCTCGGATACGTCAATTAGTGTTTTTATTTGCGCATTTTTTAAGGTTAAATGTTTTTATTCGGGATGTCCCACGTAGGAGGTATGATGTCATCGATAATTTTTTTAAATGGAACACCCTGTATATTATATCAATTTTGAATTCTATGATAGAAACTTAAAACTTTTTATAAAAGCAATCATACCTCTGGAAATCACGGTTTCTGAAATATTGACGTTTCAAAATTTATTTCAAAAACATTTATTGAAACAATGCTGATGAATAAATATTTTACCTTTAAAAATGCGCAAATGAAAACACTAATTGACATGTCCGAGCTTTTCAAAAAATAGTAAATCCCTGAATTTTAAATGATTTTGTGGCAAGACTTTATGGACGCACAGTATAAGATAAAGTAAATAGAAGAATTGGAACCTCGTATAAACGGTGTCCGAAATTGGTGTTGACAGTATTGCGATCTCGGAAACTATATGAGATAGAAAGACGATTAAATGGGAAAAGTTGTAGGCAATTATGTTAACAGTTCATTGGTGCTTGCGAATCGATTGTGGTTCTTTTGGTTTTTAAGATATTTTAAATAAACTAAAATATTGCATTGCCTTAGATCGCTTGTTGAAACCATAATGTTCTTTCCAAATATTCTTATCTGTATCTATATAAATCTGTTAACAGATTTTCATAGCAATTTTTTAAATATAATATGCCTTCTTATCAAAATTTTAGTCACAGTTTTGGTTTCCTGGAACCATGATCAATTTTCTTTGTTTTTATGACCGCCATATTGGATTTTTTATTTATCGAAAAGTACTTTTTCCTACGAGCGTGCGCAAAGTAGTACTTTGCGCACGCATTTTTGTGTGCAAAGTTACACTTTTCCGCACTAGTGCGGATAAGACTTTTATCCGCACTGGGTGCGGAAAAGTGTAACTTTTTAATTTTCTATTATTTTTTTTTGTTATGTAATTTTTAGTTGTAAGTATATTATAGTTCTTTCTTTAAAGTCGAATTAAAAATTATTAAATAAATTATCATATTTTTATTTTTGTTGTTATCTGATATGAAGCTCGTAGGAAAAATGTTGTTCCTAACAAGTGCGCAAAGTGCTTTTCCGCACGCAAGAACTTATCCGAACTCCGCTTCGCGTCGTTCGTCCAACTGTACTTGCGTGCGGAAAAGTATCACTTTGCGCACTTGTTAGGAAAATAACTATATTTTTCCTATAATAGGATACTAAACACTCTAAATTAAAAATTTATAACTTTAAAATATCTAAAAACAACATTTTTAGAGAAAATTCGAGCATATTTGGCAACACCGACATTTTGAATGACCCTTTTACGTAAGAATAAAGCTAACAGTATCTACTCACTTATACTATTTTTAATTAAGGTCGAAACGTTATAATTAATAACAAACTAATACTAAGATGCAAATTGTCGACCATTTTTTTCAATACATCACTGACATTTTTTTTCGACAGATCTGGATACATGGATAAATGTTTTTACGAGTTAGTTGATCTAGAACTCATGCGAAATTCAGGAAGAATACATTCGTATACCTCATGTTGACAAATCCCCATAAATAAAAGTCTAAAGGAGTACACGCATTGAATCAACTCGGAAAAGAGCAGTCGGAAAAGAGCAGTCGGAATATCAACGCGCATTGAATCGACTCGGCCCGGTCGACTCGGAAAAGAGCTGTCGGAATGACGTCAGCCGCGAATTGAATTCGCTTTTCCGGCAGTCGCCCACTAGTAGTCGAGTATAGAGGAGCATGAAAAGATAAAAATGACAGATTCTTCAGATTCTTTCCATTATTGTATATGAAAAATACTAGGGTTTGTAGTGACATTAAAGTAGTAGATGTAAAAATATTTAAAGGAAATATTTTTACGGTGTGTTAGCATGAAAAATCCTTTAATATTTATAATTTTCATAAAAATAAATTAAATTTTTTTGTAAGCTGTAAATTTAAATTGAATGTCTTAATTTTCCATAACTTTCCTTAAATTTACTTATATAAAGTTGTTTATTCATCACTGTTAAAAATACCTTGTGTTATTGTAAAATTAAAATAAAATTTAATATTACAAAAACATTAATGTATCCTTATCTACCACATGAAAGTATGTGTAGAATTTATATTTCTATATTTTTTAAGGAACTATCATGTAAAATTCAACCCACTTTTTACATGTGCAATAAAAAAGTTACACTCAAGTTTGTTTTACTAAAACTAAGGCTCGATAATTTCGATATCAAGGTAAATTAATATGTTGACATTTAAACTTTTTTTAAAGTCACGGCGGCATCGATCAAATAGCACAATTATAACGTTTCTCTTTATTGGTGTTTTTCCGCTACACTAAATTTCATACAAAAATCGTAGTTCGTCGTCAGAGCATTCGGCAGTTTTTGCCCCTGCAAACAATTCCGGGTCGAGTCGACCGATCCGAGTCGACCGGTCCGACTCAGTGCGCGGGGTCCAATTTAATTACATGAATATCAAAACTTTCCGAATGCTCTTTTCCAAATCGACCGGTCCGAGTCGATTCAATGCGTGTACTCCTTTATGAGGGTAAGATCCGGGACCTAGCAGGCAAGCGCATGGTGCGACCGGTAGATATTTACCTTTTCACTGAAAGTATCCGCTAAAAGTGTTTATACTGGTCTGGAATTAGGCGTGGGGCAACCAGCTTGCTGAAATCAGAAGTTATGAAATTAATCACTTGATGTAAGAAAAACAGTTATAACAGTTTTACGGTAATTAAGAATAGTATAAACAACATAATATTGTTATTATGTTAACTTTATTCTTAAGTAAACGGATTATCCGATATGTCGGTGTTGCCAAATATGTTCGAATTTTCCTTAAAACTATTATCTTTAGTTCTTTTTAGGTTATACATATTTAAATTATTATAGTATTTAGTATTATATCATGGGAAAAACTAAGTACTTTTTGATAAATAAAAATCCAATATGGCGGTCATAAGGAAAAATAAATTTGATGATGGTTTGCGGAAACCAAAACGTTGTAACTAAAATATTGCAAAGTGCATGTTCAATGTAAAAATTGATACAAAAATGTGTTTACAGATTCAAAAAATATTGGGAAATAACATAGTTATAACCGATCTAAGGAAGTGCAACATTTTAGTTTATTCAAAATATCTCAAAAACTGAAAGAGCCAGAATCTATCCGCAAGTACCAATAAACTGCTAACATATTTGCCTAAAACTTTTTCCATTTAACAGTATTTTTATCTCTTATAGTTTCCGAGATTGCCATACCGTCAGCAGCAATTTTGGGTATATGGTTTTAGTACAACGATCTGTAGTCAAGAGACGCGACGCGACATCGGGCGCCCCTATGATTTGGATAGGCGACCGCTTGGGAAAAGCGGGTGTCAGAATAGAAACAAATGGTGTTTTATGAATATAATGAATGAAATATTTTTTCTCCTTTATTATATGTCTATGATTAATGTAATATCTACTGTCTCCAGAAGAATATTTAGATGTGAGCTTCAATACCCTCTAACGGCCATAAAATAAAGTAAAGTTATTCTTTATTTATAGTAAAGCATGTGTTTGAAATATGGTAAAGTCAAATTAATGTAAGAACTCGCCGCATCACTTGTCATTTATGGCACCATGCTGAGGTCTGAACTATTTTACGTTAGGCGGTTGCCTACAAAGACAGGACCGGACTAAGCTTTTAACCTTCACCATCTTTTAAATTTTGTCAGATTTTTAAAATAGTTTTTTAAGATGTACGTAGCGTACTAATTTTATTATCTATAAAATAATATATTGAAAGACCAGGAAAAAAAAAACAACAAAAAAAGCAAAAATAGTTACCTAGGTATTTATTATACATGGGAAGAAGTATTAGGTTTTTTGCGAGGTGTAACGTAGAGACCAAGCGCTAAAATCTTAATTTTTTCCTGTATATTAAACAATTTTTGTTTTGGCGGCTGCAAAATTTTATCTAAACTATAGGGTTTAGATAAAATTGGAACTAAGTGATGTTACATTTAGCTGTCGAGAAGAAAAAATTAATCAGAGGTAAATATCATTTTTTCTTTGAAATCGTATATTTTATTAAAAACGAAAACAAGAAAAAAAACATATACAGTGTCAAATTGGTTTAGGCTTTCGCGGCCAGTCGGTGAGCTAGTGTAGTCATCATTCAGGTCTAAAGGCCGTCGTCGGTTACCGACGACGGCCTTTAGACTACACTAGCTCATATACAGTGTCACCAGTAAAGTCCGCATCATAAGAGATTTTTTTTTAATAATAGCTTTATTTCAAATTTGACTTTGGCATCAAGTTATGCTTCGATCGAGATGAAAATTAACCAAAAAATAGTAGTCACGTGATTCGCATTAAGTATCTGTCAAATTTAAATTTTTTCCAAAAAATAATTCAAAAGTGGGGTTTATTTTTGATAATATCGAAAAAAGTTATAAGAAAAAGTTTTTTTAAATGCAGTTTCTAGCCCACATGCAAAATTTCAGCTGCATAAGATAATGTTGATTTTTTACCGATATTTGTAAATTGCACCAATTTTGCAAAATAAGACTCGACCCAACCTACATAAAACTTCCCAGTTTTGATAAGGCTTTATTTCAGATACATTTTCTTTCTCTCCAGATACAAACTACGTTTTCCAAAATACTTATTTCATAAAGTTACCTTATACAGGGTCAAAAACAAATAAACTTGCGCATCACATGCGACAAAATTTTAATAGCCCAATTTTGATTTTGTAGAAAAACACACATTTAATATGGCGCTACTTAAAAAAAAATGTATCTGAAATAAAGCCTTTTCAAAACTGAGAAGTTTTATGTAGGTTGCGTTGAGTCTTATTTTGCAAAAGTGGTGCAATTTACAAAATATAGGTAAAAAAATTAAAATTATCTTATGCAGATGAAATTTTGCATGTGAGCTAGAAACTGCATTTAAAAAAACTTTTTCTAATAACTTTTTTCGATATTTTCAGAAATAACTCCACTTGAATTATTTTTTGGAAAAATTTTAAATTGCGGACTTTACTGGTAACACTGTATGTGCTGGACGTAGTGCGGTTTCAAAATTAATGCATGCTGCAATGTTTACGACAAATTTTATTTTTCGTGTACCATATGGCAACTACAAAATGTAATTCAGCATCTGGCCTAAAACAAACAAGGCAAAGTCCCATCTACAAATTGTCAACGTCTTTATTTATCAAAACCGCCAATTTTAACTGCTGTACAGGAAGCCAAAGAGAGACTGTAAGAACAATGGTAGCAGATGAACTGAATATTAATAAAAACATTAGCAAAGCAGCACATAAAAATAAACGAAACCTTTATTTATTACCTATTGCTTGTATCTAAGTTGTCTCTAAAGTATATAAAATTTAAAAGTAAAATGTTTAAAACATACACTATACAAAAAACAGCCACAGAAACACTTAAGAAACACCAAAATCGGAACAAAATAATATGACGCAACCTGACTGGGAACTGGGAACTTTAACGACGAAACCAGATCAACTGGTAATGTCAAATAATGTTGTTACCTTCTGTCGAAACGCTTTGTTTTAAGGAAAAGTTAACTTTATCTCTACATAATTTAAGCGTAACAATACCGCAGACCTACAAAAACATTAATAAATAATTATCAGAATAAATAGTAATTTAATTGTTTCTAATCTGTATTCGCTCTCTTCTCCCTAATTTTCTGTAATTTTGCCTTTTATTCAAGGTTGTCCCTTTACTTAAATTTCCAGGCGGTTCTCTCTCGGGATATGACAATTAGGCCTTTCTGTGCCCAAGTTGGTTAATCGAAGGACCGAACTGGTAATACAGGCCGATTATCGACAATTTCCATAATTTTCGAGACCAGTGCCTGATTTCTGTCTTGTCATCAAAGCGCAATTAAGCGAGAACGAAAGGACTTTGATTTTTAATTTGAAAAGGTTTAATTTTAAGTTGGCGGTTATTAATGATTAATATTTATAATAAAAAATGGTTTTATTTCTATGAGATAATTACTTGGCTAACAGGGCAATAATTTAATTTTGTTAACGGCCAAGTACACAAAAAACACATTTTTTTGTTCAAAAATATATTTTTGAAAAAAATTAAATTTAAATTGATTTTTAAAACGCTTTTATTAGCTTCACCTGTATGTATGTTTGCTTGTTTGTTTGTAACCGACTTCTTTGAACCCGATTTTGACCCACGTTAAACAGTCAGATTTAATTTAAATTTTGTAGACTTATCAAGAACCGCTGACAATACAATAATCTAATACGCAAAAATTCTCCTGTCAAATTTTGACAGCTGTCAGGTATAAAACGAAGATGCGATTTTGACGAAACAAATTATGGGGTCGTATAATAGTACCTATTCGATGCGGAGACTTCGGGGAAAATAAGCAAAAAATTGTCCTGTCAAAATTTGACAGCTGTCAATATGTCAAATCGTTTAAAAAAATAATATTACTGAAAAAATTATAAGGTCGTATGTACATCGACGGTGGAAAGTTGAAAAAAATACGCAAAAAATTTTCTTGTCAAAATTTGACACCTGTCAATATGTCAGAATTTTCAAAAATTTGCAAATATCGTTCTTTTCTTATAATTCGGCATAAATGATCGGGTTTGTTCGGGCTTGTTCGGGTTTGTATGTATGTTTGTTTGTAACCGACTTCTTTGCACCCGATTTTGACCCACTTTAAACGGTCAGATTTAATTTAAATTTTGTAGACTTATCAAGAATCGCTTTACAATAACTCAAACTAAAAAATGAAAAATAAATATAGTTAAAAAAAACAAAAAACAAGCTTTAAATTATTCAGACTAAAAAGCGGAAAATAAATATAGTTTAAAATAATTCTTAAAATTCTTAATATAGGCAGAAATTAATAATGAACGATAAACATTAGTATTATTGTGAAAAAAGCGAGGGGTGCTCGATATACGAAAAATATAGCATAAATCGCCCCACGCTTTTTTCAAAATAATACTAATGTTTATCTTTCATTATTATTTTCTGCCTATATTAAGAATTTCAAAAATTATTTTAAACTATATTTATTCCGCTTTTTAGTCTGATTAATTATTAAAGCTTGATTTTTAGTTTTTTTAAACTATATTTATTAAATACATTCTAAAAACAATTCTTATTTCTTATGACCCCCCCCCCCCCCTTTCCATGATGGCCTCTTTCGTATATTTCTAACTTGTAGATATGGCATCATTACTGTCTTAATGTAGTGTTTTATTGTAGTGATGCCATATCTACAGGTTAGAAATTTACTAAGGGAACCATTATGAAACCCCTAAACGAATAAAATTATGACATAATTAGTTTTTTTACGTTGCGTTACGAGCAAATGCGGTACAAAATGATCAACTTTAAATGGCGATATCTGGGTTACCGTTTGTCATACGAAGAAAAGAAAAAAGTAATTTTGTTAAATAAATAAATAAATAACTAAATAAATATAGTCTTTATTTCCAACAGGTTACACCCACTTTAAATAAAATCTAGATAAAACATATGAAATACATAATAGAACAAAACAAAATAAAATAAAATGAAATTATATAATAATTAATAAATACAATGTACTGTGAATACAATCAATCATTGGAACGCAGCACAGCATCCACTATCCTTGTAACAGGATCCGCATTAATGTCACAAGCCCTACAGACACGATTGTAGACATTGCACATAAAATAAAGAGGACACTGCCTTAAAATATTAGATCTTGCTGTGCTGAGATGAAAGGTCAGAGTACACCTTGACTCCGGTCGGGGAACACGAAAGCATATATCCCCCAGGAGAGAAGCATAATCAATCTTGGAATTCAGCAACCCATGCAGAAACCTGACGGACTGAACCTCTCTCCTTGCAGAAAGTGCTGACTCACCAAAACGAGCCAGTAGCGCAGCATGATCATATCCCCTAATGGGATACACATTGTCCTCTCTAAAGACCAAATACTTACACAATCGCCTCTGTACTGATTCAATATGGTTAATATGGACAAGATAAATTGGGTTCCATATAATCGATGCATAATCAAGCTTGGAACGCACAAATGTATGGTATAATAATCTTATTGTAGTAGAATCATTAAATTGTTTGCTATTGCGGATAACAAAACCAAGCACTCTGGAGGCCGAAGCCACCATCTGTTCAATATGAGGTACAAATGTAAGTTTGCTATCAAATACAATGCCAAGATCGGCCATCCTCTCAGAACGATTCAGTACAGCCCGATCCAGAGTAATTATAAAGAATAGGATCATTACTGCGACTAAAACTCACTATGTTACACTTAGAAACATTTAGAGTTAACCTATTACTATTATACCAGTCGCTGATGACCCGCAAACCCTCCTGCAAAATGTCACAGTCAGCAACACCAAAGATTCTACGAAACAGCTTCAAATCATCGGCATATGCGAGTCTGTCACAGTAAATCAAGCTGAGAAGATCGTTAATGAAAATCAGGAAAAGAAGCGGCCCCAGGTTGGACCCCTGTGGCACTCCCGAACCCGCCGTGAACTGCGGTGACCTGAAACCCTCACACTCAACAAACTGTACCCGGTCAACCAAATATGATCTAAAAAGGTCGATCAGTCTCCGTGACATACCAATGCTCTCCAGTTTGGCTAGTAAGACAAAGTGGTCTATTTGATCAAAGGCTTTTTGAAAATCAGTATATATTACATCTAGCTGGCCACAAGAATCTAAAGCCTCACAGGCCTTTTGTGACAGCGAACACAGATTAGTGACGCATGATCTAGAGTTAACAAAGCCATGCTGAAATTCAGAGAGCAAGCCGCGGACCGGAGGGTATATGGAACTGTGGATTATTATTTCTAGGACTTTTGAGAAGTTGCAGAGGATTGAAATAGGTCTATAGTTTTCTATTAAACTGTGATCACCTTTCTTCAAAACAGGCGTTACCCTAGCCACCTTCCAAATTTCAGGAAAATAACCAGCCAGGAGCACCTGATTAAAAATATGAGCTAAGGGATTAGCCAGGACATGTGAGCAGTCCTTTACGAGAAAACTGGGTATCCCATCCACTCCGGACGTTAGTTTATTTTTGAGTTTTCTACATGCAACCGAGACATCACGAGCTGTAATCCCTGTTATGTCAATCATGCCCGCAGGATACGTGGAGCTGTGCGGGACTCCAGCTGGGTTAGAATTTTTATAAACGCTCCAAAAATAATCAGCAAAAGAGTTGACAATTCTTTGAGGAGTATTACACTCGAGACCATTAAAACTCATTACTCTCGGAATCCTGGACTGTCCCCTTTTACTCTGGATGAAGGACCAAAATTTAGACGGATCATTAGAGATGTTCATTTCAGCGTTATTAATGTATTCACCGTACGACAAATCAATTTGGTTCTTAAATGCGCGATACCTCTCGAGAAAGTAGCCAGTATTAAACCTCGTGAAATCACGATAAGCCTTCTCCTTTTTAAGAATATTATTTATAATACCGCTAGAGAACCAGGGTGGAAATCGCCTTTTGCGCTGAATCTTGATAGGTACACACACCTGAAAAATATTATTGAGAATGTTATAAATAGCGCTACAGGAAGTATTGACATCCTCAGAATCATAAATCGGCGACCAATCCGCTTCAGCCAGCATACCATACATCAAAGGAAAATTAGTTAAGCTGTGGTTTAGTTATTAAAGGAACGCTCCGCGAACAACCTTGCATGAAAAATATAGTAAGGCACACTAAACAGCGCCAAGGGGCGAGGAAAATATCTTTGCTCTGCTTTGATTGCTATTTAATTTAACAGTAACGTAAAAGGAACTCGGCTTCTATGTAGACATGGAGCTTGAAGAAAATATAATTAATATATTTCTATTAAAGAAGCCGGCAAAGCAAAGATGGGGAAGCTGGAAGATCACAAAGCACCATATATTTATCTTGATGGAGAGTGGAGTGTACAAAATTATTCTTACCTTTTTTATTATAAGATAAATTATTATTTAAAAATAAATTAGATAATTTAAATCAGCTCAGGACAATTGAAATGTCAATTCTTATTATGATTAAGATATTGATATAGCTGAAAACCATATTAATCAAGATCTAGATACAATATACAACTTATCTGTGCCTCATAACTTACTTTTAAATCAAACCAAGACTCAATTAATTCTATTTGGTAAAAACTCTAATCTACTCCTGATCGACTCAATATAAGAATTAATAATGATAAAATAACTACCTCTGAATCCTGTAAAAATTTAGGTGTACATTTTAATCCTAAACTTAGGTTTAATCGGCACATTTCTTACTTACTTCAAAAAAGTTATTGTAAATTAAGGACTCTGTTTTTGTTTAAAGATTTTCTTTCAACACAGATTAAATTGAGGTTGTGTGACTCGACTATTTTATCATTGCTGTCATACTCTAATATAGTGTAGCTTTGCTTCAGGAGGACAGAGGAAAGCCTGCGCCGCCTTCAGAATTGTTGTTTGAGATACTCCTACGGGTTGAGGAAGTATGATCATGTTTCTCAGAGCTTTATAGACTCCAGTTGGTTGAAATTAGATCAAAGATTTCAATTGCATTCATGTACTTTAGTTTTTAAAATGATTAAATGTCAGCAACCTAGTTATCCCTTTGACAAACTTACGAGGGGTTCTGATGTACATGATCGATTAACCCGGCATAGTGGGCTTTACTCTGTTCTCAGACATAGAACGGCAATGTTTCGGAGGTCTTTTAGTTGTAATGCGGTTAAATATTTTAATCCCTAACCAACAAACATCAAAAGTTGCTCCTCCGTTGAAACGTTCAAAAATAAATTGAAGGATTATCACAGATCGCGTATTTGATAATTCTAATTCTGTTTTTTACTCATCTCATCATACTCTTTGAGTTATTCGTTGCTAGAGCTTTAATGGTCGCACATTTACTACTTAATTTATTTTTTACGTTCTAGTTATGTTATGTATTTAATTAATTTTTATTTAATTTTTGTTACAATTTGCTTTTTGTTTTATTTTTTATTTTTATGCTTTGTTATATTATTATATTAGTTTTGTTGTTTATTTTTTAAATTAATTTGTTTATAAGGTGGTTAGATGAGTATCCATGATAGATCTTGCCACCTCAGTGGCTATTTATTTATATTATTTTAAAAAGATTAAAAAACATCAACACAGATGATGGGTCAGAAGCCAAATGTTCAAAAATATATTTATAGATATTTTTATAATGCTTCCATCCTGTGGGTGACGAAAAAACTTTACCCGATCAATGGAGAATGTTATATCCAGGTAATTCCACAGATCATCATAAGGTTGTCCATCTTTCGTATTTTATGTGTCTTTGCTTACATTAAATAATTACGCCTTTTTAATAATAGATGGCCATCTGGAAGACAGGCTCTAAAAGGATATAACCCTTGGCGTTCCCTTTACACATTAATTTATCCCACTTTAACCGTTCGTCCTAGCTGTTTCTAACTTTAATTTCCATTTTCCATTATTCTCCATAGAGAGATGAGAAGTTATCCTCCTTTCTTGCTGAAATAGCCCAAATAGTACATTTTGTGTTCAATTTACATCCGAATACGTGCGTAAAATATACATACTTACATTGCATGAACATTAGCGGTAATGGAAAATACATACGTACCCGACGTTAAATATGTCGCTCACCGGCGACAATAGTGGCACATCTCAAAAAAGTACAAAACACATTAAACCACGCGAAACAATTTAAAATTTGATGAAGTTTCATCCATCAATACTGGCATAAAATTAGTTCAGATAGTCTCTTCCGAGGTCTCTTCGAGATGACACTTGTGCCACAACGGAATACCGCGTGCCCAGCCCCTTAAGTTGCATCAACACTGGCATATTTTCAGTGTGCCGTTGACTGTGCTTAGTTATGCTTCGTTATATTTGAGAAATAGTGACACATCTAAGAAATAGCAACGATTTGTTTCTGCATTAGTGGCACATTTAGAGTTGTGCCACTATAGCTTTGTGTTTTCGGCTATTTTAGTTAAATTTAGTAAAAAGTTCAAGTAATTAATGCAAGGCATTCAAGGACATCCCTCTCTACTTTTCCAGATTTTGAACTGAAGAAAGGTTACGATAATCCTATACCTGATGACCTCATGTTTTTGTTAAGAACAGAAGCTATTAAAAATATTACAGTTATTTTTATAACAGTTTAACTTTTAAATAAAAAATGATTAGACGTCAAGTAAGATTGAAATTCCAAAAAATGTAGTTGCATTTTTAACGTAGGATAGCTTTCTGTTGTTTCGTATTTCTCTTTTATAACGGCATTTCTCAATAAAGCAAGAGCATTTCCTATATTAAAATAACTAACAGTTTTGATTACACTTTTCATAAGTTTTCATCAAAACCGTGTCACTTGATTTCAACAATAGTGGCACATCTTACAAATATCACCTTTTTTAAAAACAAAAAAGTAATTTAGCAGTACCCAATAATTTAGCATATAAAAACCCAACCAAAATATCAGTCAAGTTCATTAATGATATTGAAATGACATTACAACATGAAAAATTAAAATAAATACTTTAAATGCAGTTTTCTCCATAACGTTCAATTTTGAGTTGTGCCACTATTGTCGCCGGTGAGCGATTTATCTACAATTTAAAAGCAGAAAGCTGGTATATTTTACAATTAATTGGTCTCATGTATTAAATATTAGTAACGTAAACTGACCAGTAGCTCAAACTTTAAGGTGCAATTTTTGCTAATAATGCCAAAAAGAATATATATATGTCGTAGGCTGATAGTGAAATCCGTCATTTCATGAAAAGCCTAGTCACTTCATGAAGCGTCGGCAGATTGTGTAAAAACATGAAATTACACGATCTGCCGCGTCACTTCATGAAGAGACCTTGACGTTTCGGCGTATTATGTATAACACAATCTGCCTAATTTTAAATATCGTCACTTCATGTAGTACCTAACGATGTCATGTCAGTCGGCAGATTGTGTAATTCCGTCTAAAAGGTATATTGGCAACTGGTTTGTTCGTTGTTCCCCAGAGTATTTTTTTTTTTAATTAAATTTTTTCAACTAATATTATTTTATAAAAATTTAAAAAAATGCTCTGACAAACCCGAACAAACCAGTTGCCAATATACCTTTTAGACGAAATTACACAATATGCCTTGTTTTTGTGGCATTTCATGAAGTAACGATATTTAAAATTAGGCAGATTGTGTTATACATAATACGCCGAAACGTCAAGGTCTCTTCATGAAGTGACGCGGCAGATCGTGTAATTTCATGTTTTTACACAATCTGCCGACGCTTCATGAAGTGACTAGGTTTTTCATGAAATGACGGATTTCACTATCAGCCTACGACATATATATAAATGCTGAATTTTGGCATTGTAATAAATATCTTTGACTAAGCAGGTTTCATTATCTAGATAACAATAAAAATAATATTTAATTTAACCAATTTTTAGTTTAAAAATTACAATAAAATCAGATTTTTTTAATCCAATGCCTGACTTAAAAAAAAATTAATATCCTATAGCTGACTTTTATAATGCCTGAATTAAAAAAAAGCAAATTAAGGAAATTTCTATGAACATTATATAATTATTTTAAGTATTTAGACATTTCTTTTATTTTATTGGGGTATTAATTTTTCCTTTGACTTCACTAAAGGGATACCATAATAAGTCATTTTTTGGGGCGACCTGAAGTTCAGAGAACCCTCAAAACCACTTTGCGTCATGGCACTGAGATAGTAGCTTTAATCAGATTCATTTACAGTTTTAATCATGCCAGGATAATGTCGATCTAGGTACCTACGTAAAAATGACTAAATCTCCTTACTCTATATGTTGGTTGACTTCATATTTAATTTTAAAGCAGGAGGGATGTAATAATTTTCTATTTCGTCACTGGAATTCGTATTGCCTTTTGCCCAGTCATCTCCCTCCCCCTCTGATTCTTTAGGTGCATTTCTAGAGAAGTCTGAAAAAGATTCTGACCATTTCTCTGTCTGTTTTCCTTTTTGCTATTCTTTTCTATATTTTTAATTCGTTTTTTTTCGTCGCGTAATCTTTTCCTCTCTTCTTTCTCTTCTTTCTCTTCTTTCTCTTCTTTCTCTTCTTTCTCTTCTTTCTCTTCTTTCTCTTCTTTCTCTTCTTTCTCTTCTTTCTCTTCTTTCTCTTCTTTCTCTTCTTTCTCTTCTTTCTCTTCTTTCTCTTCTTTCTCTTCTTTCTCTTCTTTCTCTTCTTTCTCTTCTTTCTCTTCTTTCTCTTCTTTCTCTTCTTTCTCTTCTTTCTCTTCTTTCTCTTCTTTCTCTTCTTTCTCTTCTTTCTCTTCTTTCTCTTCTTTCTCTTCTTTCTCTAGTAGTTTTTGTTTTTTTCTTTTTTCTTTTTTAAAAAAATATGGCTTTTGCATAAGTTTAGGATGATATTTCAATATTTTGCTGCAAGACATCTCTGAAATAAAAACACATTAAAGTAGTTGACATAAAATTTTCTAATACCTGATAAATGTGTCAGCCCTTGGCATTTAATGTTGTATAGTTTTTTTTCTACTACTGTATACAGGGTGTGTCAAGCGAAAGTTAACTTATCTACAGGGTGTGTCAACAAGGTGTTCGCCTTCGATAGCGCCTAAACTATAAGAGATGTATGAAAAAGTGTTATATAAAAGTTATAGGATTGACAATGGAGCATAACGCTAAAATATTTTATAATATACAGGATGGCTCAAAAACAACGGAACTACATAAAAATTATTTTTTTTAAATGAAACACCCTATATATTTTTCTTTTTCTGATTCCACTAGAAAAAAGCTCTACAGTCATATTTAATTTTTTGAATTTGATTGCGACGTTGCCAAGTAACTAATTATTTTCTGGTATTTAAGAAAAATTATGGTAGTTATTAAAACAATCATAGTTGTCTATGGAATCAATAGAATTAAATAATATTTTTACCATAAGTACCTTAAAGTACATAGTATGTAACCATATTACTAGTTGTTCTATTTAGTATATAGTTCGTGCAGTCTTGGCAAATCTCGCCAATTTAAATATGGAATATTTCAGTTTTTTTAAATGATATATTTTTTTACAGATAAGGTGTTTTTTTTAAATGCCTTTATTTTTTGTTAAATATGTCACGCACCTAAACCTTCTACTTTTTGAATTATTTTAACATTTATGGTGAGCTACACGAAAATGAAGAATTTTATTATTTTTATCAAGAATGCAATGGACCAAATATGAAATTGGGCATATTAAATAGAGTTGCAAAAATGGAAATTTTTACAGGCATCCTCATCCAACTGCGTTTGAGTGATTAGATGAGAGATTTGAAAGAACGTGAAATATCTATTATGAAAAACATAAACGAGTCACTAACAATAAATTAATAAGTACATAGGGATGCCAAAAACAATGCAAAATGCAGGTTTTTTTATACTTTAAAATTCGCTAGCCGAGATTATTTTTCGTTGATATAAATTATACGGACGCGATTACTCTACTTATTATATTCTATTATACTAGCCCAGTGACCAGAGATGTTGAAAATGAGTTTTTCTACGAGTGTGTGAAAAAATAGACTTTTCACACCCATTTCAGTGTGAAAAGTTTTACTTTAACGCACTAGTGTGAAAAGTAAATTACTTTTTACACGCCGGGTGAAAAGTCTAACTTTTCACATCGCTTGTAGAAAAATCTTGTATGATATACGTATGAAAATATCTCGTTTAAGGCACTCATATGAATTGCGAAACTCGCTTTGCTCGTTCCGCAAATTCTCATATTATGCGTGCCTTAAACGAGTTATTTTCACACTTATATCATAAATAGCTATTTACATGTAAAAAAAGGTTTGCTAGTGTCAAAATAATGGAAGTTAGGTTTGTTCGCACATTACTAAACATAACATATTTAAAAAACAGAGATTGTTGTATTATATCTTCAGCCCACTGGTAAAAGGTTATCTCTATCTTCATAATCTTGCAACTCTAATTCTTGTAATAACTGGATATGATAGGGATGAAAATGTTCACTATGAAGCATTCTTGACATTGATAATGCACTAAAAGGCAGTTCTTTGCCTAGCTGTCTAGTACTCTTTTAAGGATCTTCAAATATACTTAAAGCCGTCATTAATTTATTGTTCGTGACTCGTTTATGTTTTTCAGAATAGATATTTCACGTTCTTTCAAATCTCTCTTCTAATCACTCAAACGCAGTTGGATGAGGATGCTTGTAAAAATTTCCATTTTTGCAACTCTATTTAATATGCCCAATTTCATATTTGGTCCATGGCATTCTTGATAATAAAATTCTTCATTTTCGTGTAGCTCACCATAAACTTTAAAATAATTCAAAAAGTAGAAGGTTTAGGTGCATGACATATTTAACAAAAAATAAAGGCATTAAAAAAATACACCTTATATGTAAAAAAATACAGGGTGTTCCTTTTAAAAAAATTTAAATATTCCATATTTAAATTGGCGAGATTTGCCAAGACTGCACGAACACCATGTATAATAAATAGAACAACTAGTAATATGGTTACATACTATGTATGTACTTTAAGGTACTTATGGTAAAAATTTTATTTAATTCTATTGATTCCATAGACAACTATGATTGTTTTAATAACTACCGTAATTTTTCTTAAATACCAGAAAATAATTAATTACTTGGCAACGTCAAATATATAGGGTGTTTCATTAAAAATTTTTTTTTTTATGTAGTTCCATTGTTTTAAGCCATCCTGTATATCATAAAATATTTTAACGTTATGCTCCATTGTCAATCCTATAACTTTTATATAACACTTTTTTTATAAATCTCTTATAGTTTAGGCGCTATCGAAGGCGAACACCTTGTTGACACACCCTGTAGATAAGTTAACTTTCGGGCCCTAGCAACATGACAGATAACGAAAGTAAACATTCGAGTTACCTGAATATTAAAAAAAAATCGAACTAACAGACTCTGACAGTACCTACTCAAATAACTAGTTGTCATGAATTATTTTACAGGTGGAAAAAAAACTTATTTTATCATTTTAATTTAAATAAAATCAAAGTTTATTACTTAATAATATACAGGGTGGCGCACCGAAAACTTTCCACCCAGGTTTATTTTCTTGTTAATAAATAAATCAAAATTCGCTTGAACACGGGAACCTTAGTTCTTAGGGGGACATATTTTTTTGCTATTTTCATCTCCCCTGCTGGAACCCCCACGACGGGGTGGCTTCCACCCTTAAAATCTTAAATGGAAAGGGAGTCGAGTGATACCTTATTTTAAAGGGAATTGAATTGCCTTTCAAACGCGACCTTGCTCGTTTAAATCGAGTGAATAGTTACTGAGAAATAGGGCTAAAAAGAAAAAAAAATTAAAAGTAATAAAATATGTTACCGCTTGTATCAATCAAGTAAATGTAGAAAATGTCCACCTACAACTTCCATGCAATTGTAAAGGCACTGTCCAAAATGTTCGCGAACATTATGGAGCATACGGGGTGACTTTCACCCTTAAAATCTTAAATGAAAGGAAGGTCGAGCTATAGCTTATTTCAAAAGGAATTTAATTGGCTCAAAACCACTGGCTACGGCCCTGAATTTGGTTGAGTACCTTTCGAGAAATTAAATGGTAAAAAAATTTGTGCTTAAGTACTTATAAACAAATTAAATGGTATAAAATACACAAAAAAAGGATACAACCTTAACAAAAGGGATTTGGAATTTTACTTGTTCAATCGAAAAACCTCAGTTTGTTTTTGGCATCGATCAAATTCATAGTAAGAATAAAAATTTATTTTGCCTTACATATCAGTGTGTTCAATAATTGATTAAAATGACGTATACTCTTCAAGAAAGGGTTGAAATTATTTCAGTTTTCTTTAGAAGTAACGATTGTGCTCCAGCTGCCGCCCTGTCTTATAATGCATTGCATCTAAATGCACACTTGTCTCATACTTACGTGCTACAATTGGTGGCAAAATTCCATGAAACAGGATCAGTGATGAACAAAAAAAGGATTGTTGAAAATCCTGTAAGAAATGAAGCTGTAGAAGTTGCAGTTTTGGGTCATATTGCCATCGATCCCACACTTAGCACGAGGAAAGTGTCAGATGTATCGGGTGTTTCGCGTAGAACGGTTCAGCGTACTTTAAAAACGCATAAGTTTCATCCCTATAAAATAAAACTGGTTCATGAACTTAATGATGATGACGATCGCCGTTTGCAATTTTGCGAATTAATTAGTGAAATGATCATTCGCAATCCACAATTTATTTTCAACATTTGTTTCTCCGATGAATGCACTTTTTTTCTTCACGGTACTGTCAATCGACAAAATTGCAGATATTGGTCGGATTCCAACTCTAGAATTTTTAGAGAAGTGCATACTCAACATCCCGAAAAATTAAATGTGTTGGCTGAAATTTTTGGGGACCGTATTATTGGGCCGTATTTTATACCTGGAAATTTAACAGATGAAATTTACCTGAACCTGTTAGAAACCACTATTAACCCTGCTTTAACGAATGCCATAGAAGAAAATTACCGTTATCGGCCCGAAAATATTTACTTTCAGCAAGACGGAGCACCCCCGCATTATGCGTTCGATGTTCGACAGTTTCTGGATAAAAATTTTCCTGGAAAATGGATTGGAAGAAGAGGTCCTATTGAATGGCCTGCAAGATCGCCTGATTTGACTTCACTGGACTTTTTTTTGTGGTGACATTTAAAGTCTAAAATTTATGCAACCCAACCGAATTATTTGGAAGACTTGCGACAACGAATAGTGTACGAGTGCCGACAAATAACTCTCGCAATGCTCCATAATGTTCGCGAACATTTTAAACAGTGCCTTTACAATTGCATGGAGGTTGGAGGTGGACATTTTCAACATTTACTTGATTGATACAAGCGCTAACAAATTTTATTACTTTTAATTTTTTTTTTCTTTTTAGTCCTATTTCTCAGTAACTATTCATTCGATTTAAACGAGCAAGGTAGCGTTTGAAAGGCAATTCAATTCCCTTTAAAATAAGGTATCACTCGACCCCCCTTTCCATTTAAGATTTTAAGGGTGGCAGCCACCCCGTCGTGGGGGTTCCAGCAGGGGGGATGAAAACAGCAAAAAAATATGTCCCCCTGAGAACTAAGGTTCCCGTGTTCGAGCGAATTTTGATTTATTGATTAACAAGAAAATAAACCTGGGTGGAAAGTTTTCGGTGCGCCACCCTGTATTGATCAGAGAACAGTAGTAGAAAAAATTTAATACATTACACGATGCGAACGCCTTTTTTGGTGGTCGAAGGTATTAAATCACCTCGGCTTTGCCTCGGCAATTCAGAAACCTCCTCACACCAAAAAATTACCTTTCGCATCTAGTAATGTAAACAACTAGTAATTTTGTTTAGAGTTTGAGCCGTATGTTAATATAATATTAGGAACAGTATTCCAAAGCCTGACACACAGTGTTAGCTATTGGAAAAATAATCATTGAGATACTTCCAATAGCTGACCCCCTTATTTCCTTACTTTGTGTTTAAAAATATGCAATTATTATATTAGGGTTATGTTAATCCTTCATTAGTTATCAGAGGTTATTATTTAAAACAAAACTATTGTATAAACTTACCTCAATATTCACTACGAAAAGTATACAAATTCTTAGGGATATTGTTAAGAAATTTATTGAAAACCACGAGCCTTGGCAAAAACTTTACATAGCATACAGGGCATCTGCACCTAATGATTTAAATTTGACCGAAAATCCGTTACACATTGCTACCAACATCAAATAACCGTTAAATTTGCGTTAAAACGGTTACTATTAAAACACTATATTTATTAAAGTGTCAGGTATTGGACTTAAGTTAGCTATTGGGCGGTTTACGTTAGCCTTGTTCGGTAAAGTTTCACTCTTGTCTCGCCTTTTCCCGTCTTGTCTCGTTCTCGCGAGACCAGACGAGACGAGAACATGGCGAAAGTGTTCCGGTCTCCTGCGAGACGAGACAAGAGTATTTTCTGCGAGAATCTCCCCCGACGAGACAAAAATATACGAAAAAGAAATCTTGCGAAATCTTTAAATTTTGATTAGGATTTGCGATAAACTTTAAAAATAATCCAATTAGTACCTATCACTCGATAAAAAGCTATCTTTACGGATATTGTAAGGTGGCCAGGGAAAAATCGGGACACTTTGCCGAAAAACAATAGAAACAAGGACCAAAAGAAAAATGAATCTTTTTTTAATAAAGTTTATAGTTTTTGTCAAAACCTTTCATACAGAGAATCGTTTTATAAACGACAACCGTTTTCGCGAATTAAATATAATATCATGACACTTTGAGCAAAATGTAGGGAGTAAACTAAGTAAGTACATACTATTTTAATAGTGTCCAGTTGTCTCTTGGGAATTTCTTACAATAATTTTTGTTCTATAAATCATAACTGACCGAAAAATTTTAAGGAAGATTAACTTTCGTACCTTGTTTTTAAAGGAACTATGGTAATTTTATCTGCACCCTGGAACACTGCACGTTTTGTTGTCGGTATGATTATTTTAAAATAATGCAGTTGTCAATCAAAACATCTAGCCTCATTTTTACTATTTACATAGGTACAGACAATAATATTATCGCAAACTCCAATATTATACACATTGTTTTTAGGCACAAATACGAAACGAATATTACAACGAGCAATAAAAACAATTTCCACTATGGTTTATGGAAAAAAACACAAGGAAACGACCTGGTTTATTAATTATCCAGTTAACTACTAAACTATAAATTACACTATTTTTAAAACATACAAAACAGACACGTGTTTTTAGACGTCTGACGCAGGTAACTGACCTATTTTTGGTTGGGTAGTGTAATTACTATTATTTTGGTCATGTGTGAGTTGAGTTTTAAAGTCGATTCAGCCAGTAAACCTGCATGATGGCGGCGGATAATCCATGTCAGCGCTCTCCAATCACAAATAAATTAAGGCAAAAAGTTACTAGGATTTCGCACCAGAAATTATTAAAATTCAATTCCAAACATAAGTAAAAACAACTATCATTAAGTCCCTAAATCATATATCTTTCTTGTTTCTTCGTATCGAGTTAAATGCATGATAGAGAAAGACACATACCGGTGCTAACCAACACGAACCGTTATATGATCACAGGGCAGGCCAGGCATTGCTGTTGTAAAGCGCAACGTAGAGACCGTTTCCGGAGTTTCGAGGAGTAGCAACACGCAATAAGTCTTGAACGGAATATGACGTGTTAGACAGAGATATAATTATAAAGTAAGGGTATGGTCCAAATATCACCACCAGTAACCACGATTAACTTCGACAAATGACAGATCAACCATAAAAATCCGGTTATATTCGGGACGAAAAATCACCATGTTCGTTAAAATCATAACCTTTAATTTTGAAAAGTTCACGACAGACTGATAATTTAAAGAAATGCTAAATACACTTACTTATAATTTCATTGAGATTCATTTTCTTAATAAATTACCAACCATCGGTCAAATATTTTGAAATTAAATAAATAACAATATTTTATAACAGTGACAGGAGAAACCACTTGTAACCGGCGTTTAAAGCCGGTGAGCATTTTGACATTTGGGTGACGTCATATCCGAAAACCGTGTTCCAAAATAAACCTATTTTTTGGTTACCGCTATTATTTGGTTAAATACGGAACGCTAAACCACGACACTAGTTACTTTCGGACCATACCCTTATATTCGAGTTAATGTTTAAGGTTTTAGTTGACATTGTTTAATTTTGGTGTTTTGATTTGTCGTTTTAATTCGTTTTTATCCATTTTTATGCCTTGAAACTTTATTTAATTCTATTAACAGTGCTTTTCAGAGCTAATCCATTGTGCTATTGTGTTGCCGGTAAGTATTTTTAGACATTTGTAATTACTTCTCATTTCTGACCTATTGCTGCCAATATTATTCTTACTACAAATTAAATAGCTGGAATATGACTTTTGTCATATGACATGTCGGCCATCTTGCAGGTTTACTGGCTGAATCGACTTTAGCAGCACTGTTCCAGAACTGCCAGATTTTAACATTAGAAACACTTTGGAAAATCGTTTCAGAAAGATGCAATTATAATACTCACATGGTAATGGTAATAATAAAAATTCGTAATTTAAAAAAAAAATAATCAAGATTATAATTTAAAATATTCTATTATTTTTTAAGATACCTAATACTTACGTGATATTTCAAAATGGTATTTTCTCGACTTAATATTAAGTTCTGCCCTTAATGTAGAAATTGAGCTTATTTATTTCTGGTTCAGGGGAACACTACAAAAAAGGTAATAAATTTTGGTTGGTTGACTTTGCTATTTAATTTTTTTCGTAAAAAATCTCGGCTACCTAAAATGACTAATGTTTCGTCCTAAAAATGCCCTCACAAAAGGGACAAGGTTTACACCTAATTACCTTCGTTAACGAATGCCTAATATAATAAAAGGGAGCGTCAAAATTAGCTTTAAAATCCCATTAGACGTGTGGGTTTTTAACGAGGCTAATGAATTTGACTTTTCCTCGTACCTAATAAATATTTATGATAGTTTTTACTGACAGGTTTGTTAAAAAAAATTAAAATTATCGTATTTTTCAAAACAGCAACGAATAACCATTAGTCTGTTCCAACTAAGTAACAATCACGGTATACCTAAAGAATTAAGAAATAGAAAAAAAATTATAAAAAAAAAAATTAAAAAATTTTGAAACTAATAATTTTTATTCATTCTATTAAAGTTCAATATTATTAACATTTAAGATCAAGTTAGATTTTTAAAATAAAAAAAAAACTTGAAGAGAATAATTTAAAACTTAAATAAGTCGCGTTAATTTTTAATCGCTTTCAAAGAAGCTGAATATTTAAATTGAATAAGTTTATATCTTTCAATGATAATAAAATTTGTGTACCGTAGAACCGGGTGACTTAGGACATCCGGGTGGTTTAAGACAAAACTTACAATCGATTTGTTAATTGATCTGGCAACATTGTGTATAAAAATGACAGAAAGCAGAAGGCGCCACGCGGAGGCCAACGGTTGGAACTGGCTTTTAGTATACTTTCAGCTGCTTTGAGACATCTAAGTACTTATTTTTTACCAGGGCCATTTTGTTCTCATAAATTCGCTATAAAAATATGTGGTGGAAAACTTTATTCATATAAGACTATTTCTGATTGCAAAGCGTGACTTCGGTTATTAATTTATCAATGTTTAGTACAGTTGTTTCCTTAGGCAGCACTTCTTAATATTATTTTTGGTTAAAATATCTTATTAAACACCAAAAAATGTGTTTTGTGCGGTTTACTTGAGACTATACTATTACGTTGTTTATAAGTTGTTTGTATTTTAATAAATATCATGTTTACTTGCCATATTTTCTTTATTTTTTGATAATTTCATAGGTAAAATTTTTTTAAAAGCATCTTTTTCTGTCCCAAGTCGTCCAAAGTGAAGTTTATTTGCGTTATCCCTTTAAAACCACGACCGTCCCAAGTCACCCGGAAGAGCGGGTGACTTGAGACACTCGAAAAAATAAAAATAAAATATTTCTAATCTTATTTATTAAAATCTAAGTACGGTAACTCATTCTACTAGTCACGACTCACCGATTGCTACCATCTGTAGCCCAATCGGATAAATGGTTCTCGCGATATCGTCTGGCAAATTTCAAAAGTGTCTCAAGTCACTCGATTCTACGGTACCTTATTTCGGAATCAAAATCAAAATTTTTTAAAACACGACAAGTGCTCATGCACCTACACCAAAAGCTTAAAACTAAACTTTAAAAAAATTATCCCTCTCTTATTTTGATCTTTGAATAGGAACACATGATGTCACCCAAAATATTTCCATTTGGTATAGAGAAGTTCTGTAATATTCTATAACCTCGCTTGAGAGAAGACAATTCTCACGTAGGCCGTGTGAACCTTATTTACGTATTTATATTTTTGTTATTAGGAATAATACTTTCAAGGCAAGAAATATTTCAGTAGCTTATTAACCTATTTTTATTTTTTATTGTTTGCATTTGGAAAATGCTGGAAGATTTTAGCAAACAACGCATAGTCATTTGACCATAATCGTCACGTAAGCGACCATATAAATACCTGGACTGCGTGAATTTTATTAGTTAGTCTCAATGATATCGTCGTGTTGTTTAGTCTCAATAATACCGTCGAGTTGTTTAGTCTCCATGATATCGTCGAGATCTTCCTTGGACTATTGAGTTTTTAGGATCTCTCTTAGACAGTTAGTTTATCCAAGTCTTAAGTATCTTCAAGGTTTTTAAAAAGTACTGATTCGTCTACTTTTTTATGAGTCGACGCGACGGTACCGTGAACAGAATTACTAAAATTCGCCACTGCTTTAAACAAGTATTCGAAAACGCCCAACCATTTTAATTCAAGATGAATACCTCTTTTCTAATTATTATTCACTGTAAGAAAAGTTAATAAACATAATTATGGAAGTTTAGAAGATATTTAAATTTTATATTAATTATTTATGAGAATGGAAATACAACATTGCTATAAAATATTATGTGGTAGGGATCTAAACCTCAAATTTAACAGTTTACCTATCCCGAGGTGTTTATAGCTATGGGGAATTTAATTTCGCAGGAGCAAATTGTCCTACTAATTTAGTAAGGGATGCTGTATTTAGACACTTATTCCGTACGCACGGTTATAAAAGGCGATGTGCGTGTACGACATCTACTGTTATTATTATATGGAGTGTTAGCATATAAACTGAAACATAGTAATAGACCGTTAGTATTTAAAACAATTTTTTTTAGCCGTATGATGAGTTAATTCTTAACGTAATTTTATTAATTTTGGGTGCATTTTCTTTATCTTGTTGGGCTAGATTTTTATTACTAATATAATTTATTTTTTGCCAATGTTTCGGTGGCTTGGTTTGTTGGTTTATACCTGCTTCAGGGCTACAAAAGATAAAACGACCACTTCGGGTAAATTTTATAAAGTTTTATACATGTTCTAACGATAATTTTATCATACCTTCTATAAAATAAAATAAATAAATTCATAAGAACTGCATTTGAATGGTTTTCTTTCGTGATTTTTAACGTATTTAGCACCTGAGTTTATCATGGCTAGACTAAATTGTCGAGAAAATCTTACAAAAATTGCTTATTTTAGTCAACTAAGTTGACTAGTTAGAAATAAATATGACATAAAAATCAGGAGCCAATTTAAATAGCTTTTTAAAGCATAAATAATGTACAAGGTTTTATATTTACTACTTAGTGCCATCTTTTCAAGTAATAGAATTAACTTTACTTTTAAACAATCCTGTATATCGCAAGTAAGACTGGGACATAGCGTTAAAAGCCCCCTTATATTATTAAGTGTTTACCAAATTTTATGATATTTTAGGGTTAAAAGATATCAACCCTTTTTTTAAACTAACGTTTTTCATCAAAAAAATTGGATTTTAATTATTATTGTGGAATGTTAAAGAAAGTTGTTAAGAAATTAATAGTTGAAAATAAAAAACAGGGTGTTGCATTTAAAATATTGAAGTTGCTACTATTTCTTAGTAGAGGTGATAACACTGTATCATCAAACATATTTTAGATAAATAGAGCATGTCTGTTTAAGTAAACCACCAAATTTTCAGAATAATTCGTTTCCTGATTTGTTGTATACGTCTAACGTACCATCCACCTTGAATCACCCTGCATAGTACAGTATAAATCAGCAAATGAATAAAATTTCTAACTTTAATGGTATCATAGGAGTTATGGAAGCTTGAAGCACTATTGCAGGGCCCTGTTTAGTGTATATGCTACCTATATTGCAGCTTTACTGAACTAGTTTTGGACAATTAAAAATGACAAATGTCTATTTTATAATTATAACTAGCGTGTACCCGGCATGCATTGCAACCCGCTGGTATAAATACAAACCCGAACAAACCCGATATATTAGTACCCGGCATGCCACTTTCTGAAATTCCACCCGTGCGAAGCCGGGGCGGGTCGCTAATTATACATAAAAACCTTTCTCTTGAATCACTCTATCTATTAAAAAAAACCGCTTCAAAATCCGTTGCGTAGTTTTAAAGATTTAAGCACATAAGACAGGATAGCGACTTTGTTTTATACTATGTTAAGATTAAGATAAGATAAGGCTTAATAGCACAAAATACAGGGTGTCTGGAAATTTCGTTCGTATACTTTAAGGGGATATTCTACATATGAAAATATGAAAAAAAGATTATATGAATGTAGGTCCTTAAATGACTTATAAGGAAGCTATGGCCGTCCAAAGGTGACCTCTAAAGATTAGTTTCTATTTTATATCTATGCAACCGCTTAAGGTACCGGTGTGCTTTTTGGCACACAAACTAATATTAACAATTGCTAATTTATGATATTGAGAGTTATTATGAAATTTAGTCAGGGACGTTCTTACGGCGGGGGGGGGGGGGTGGCTCAGTTTATTTATTCCTAATTTTTTTACACGACACATTTAAAAAATTTTACCCAAAAATTATAATTCCAGTGATTTTTCTACACAAAAAAATTATTCTTAAAAAAAATTATTGGACCAATGATTTAGGAGAAAAATCGATTTATTTAAATCATTGCATAAACTATTATCGAATTGTGTTTAAACTAAAACATCAAAGTAGCCTTATGATAAATACAAATTTGAAGTAAAAACACATCAAGAAGCCCATGGTTAGCGTTAAAATAAATTGACAATGACGTTTTTGTGATTTATTGTAGTGATCATTGGTCAAGTGCAAAGTGTTTTTGATTAATTTAGGTGCAAATTTTAAAAAATGGCAGGTTATTCATTTGCTGAGTTAGCTGATATGCATTTTATGTATGGCAAAGCCAATGGTTGTGCTCGAGAAGCTCGCAGGTTGTATCAAGAATATTTTCCAAACCGTCAAATTCCTTGTGAGAAATTATTTATTAATTTACATCAACGATTAAGAAAAACCGGAACTTGTATGCCAAATATGAATAAAACTGGGAGAAGCCGTACTACTAGGACTCCACAAGCAGAAGAAAGAGTGCTCGAATGAGTTGCAGCCAATCCGGGTATAAGCACAAGAAGAATTGCCTTACAAGAGGGTATCCCTAAGAGTACAACATGGGAAATTTTGCATGAACAACTTCTTTATCCATACCACATACAAAGAGTTCGGGCGCTTAAGCCTCAAGACCTACTTCCTCGCGCAGAGTTTTGTCAGTGGATGCAGAGAAAATGTCATCAATACCGTTTTTTTCTACATAAAGTCGTGTTTACTGACGAAGCAGGGTTTACCCGTGAAGGCATCGTAAATTTTCATAATAACCATGTATGGGCAGAAGAAAATCCCCATGCAATTTTCGAAAGTCGATTTCAAAATAAATTTTCAATTAATGTTTGGGTAGGTATATTGGGCGATCGATTAATAGGACCACACATTATGCCTCAACGTTTAGATGGGCCCGCATATTTAGATTTTTTACAAGACTCTTTGCATGTTCTACTTGAAGATGTGCCGTACCAGCAAAGACTTACAAACTATTTTATGCACGATGGGGCTCCACCTCATTTTAGTAGATTGGTTCGAGATCATTTAAATCAAACATATCCAGACCGATGAATAGGCCGAGGTGGGCCCATTGCCTGGCCTCCCCGTTCACCTGATCTCAATCCATTGGATTACTTTCTTTGGGGATATCTGAAGTCTCTGGTATATTCCGTACCTGTTGAAAATGTACAACAATTGGAACAACGTGTTATTTATTGTTGCGAGGAAATTGGTAATAAGAAAGGAGTTTTCGCAAGAGTACGAACATCAATGAGAAATCGTTTAGTTGGTTGTATTGATATGAATGGAAACCATTTTCAACATTTGTTGTAACTTTTCTACTTTTTTCAGATTATTCTTGTTAAACCAACTACTCTTAATTTATTTTGTTTAAAAATGACAATAAAACAACGTTATGACTTAATTATTGTCATTGTCAATTTATTTTAACGCTAACCATGGGCTTCTTGATGTTTTTTTACTTCAAATTTGAATTTGTCATAAGACTACTTTGATGTTTTAGTTTAAACACAATTCGATAATAGTTTATGCAATGATTTAAATAAATCGATTTTTCTCCTAAATCATTGGTCCAATATTTTTTTTAAGAATACCTTTTTTTGTGTAAAAAGTCACTGGAATTATAATTTTTGGGTAAAATTTTTTAAATGTGTCTTGTAAAAAAATTAGGAATAAATAAACTAAGAACGGCCCTGACTAAATATCATAATAACTCTCAATATCATAAATTAGCAATTATTAGTTTGTGTGCCAAAAAGCACACCGGTACCTTAAGCGGTTGCATCGATATAAAATAGAAACTAATCTTTAGAGGTCACCTTTGGACGGCCATAGCTTCCTTATAAGTCATTTAAGGACCTAAATTCATATAATCTTTTTTTCATATTTTCATATGTAAAATATCCCCTTAAAGTATACGAACGAAGTTTCCGGACACCCTGTATATAGCTACGCAAAGGTATATATTTTGTGTCAATAGCCGCGTAAAAGTAAGATTTCGGGTTTAAATTGAAGACTAGTTTTGCGCATTTTTTTCGGACATTGTCGATATGCCATTATTAAGCGTGACGTAAATAACAGCTTATTTATTTTTATTCTTTTTATTTTAGGTAAGTACTACGATGTCAGAATATCGGTGGTGTATTAAGGTACTGGTAAGTAATGAAGATACATTTGTTTTATGAATAGATGTTGAAAAAAAAACCGAATGTAATGTGTAAAAAATCCCATAAGAGTTGTGCAATTTTTAAAAATTTATAACGATAATTGCTCGCTAGCTATCGGTAACTGCCCGAGAGGTACCGATAATTACCCGGCAGATCTTATTTTGTTTGATTAGGCTACTCCCTGATCATCAGATTTAACCCTAATCATAAAATGTGTATTTTATTAATATCCCTGTATTGATTAGCATACAATAGTTGCGTTAACTAACAAGCCTTATGTTATACTAAAGTAAACATGGATAACAATGAAATACAGTTGCGCAATGGATTAAAATGTTCTTTTCTCAAAGGAAGCTGTATGGATAGTATAAATGGAGAATCTAACTGGGAAAGCAATTACTCACAATTATGTAAACAATTTAACATATTATACGAATGTATCGCTACATTTGTAACTGAAAATATTTCACTGAGACATCAGTATGCCGTTGTAGAAGATAGAGCAAAAATCTTTGCTATTCAATTACTTAGACAGGAGAGCGTATGTGGAGTAGCTCTGTGGCAAACAGAGCATCCGAGACTACTTATATTGCCTCCTGGCAAGCAACAATTGCAGATTTATTATTTTCCGAGTTCTCGCATACTTGACACTTACGGCTCATCTAATTTAGTCTCCAAAATATATAACAAAACACAAAAACACAGAGAATTTCAGACCACTGTCAAAGAAACATCAGACGGAAATAGTGATGTATTAGGTCTTAATTTTATTCGTAAAATAATTATTTCGCCGTTGCTTCTCGATCTTAATTATACCTTTTACCTTTGGTTTCAGTTAAAGTGTGAGCTTAGAATAATTAGATTTGTGATTTGTTTTGTAATTTTAATTCTATTAAAAAAATTTCGCAAATATCAATGTTTTTTCGCGATACATTTTCTGTGGACTTCCCTAAACGAAAATTAATAAGACAACATCATTATAGCCTCAGGCCAATTTTGTAGCGGTCACATCTTTAAGCGCGGATATCTTACTGCTGCGTTGCCATACTGAAGACTTTTTATAAGGTTTAAGACAAATATTTAAATTTCCCACATCATGTCAATACTTTTAACCAGATAACTCAAAGCCAACGAGAAGCAACAGCTCGGCGTTTTGCGTGTCCTGTTTTGGTAGGCGCATGTGGTAAATAAGTTGTGTATCGCTAAAAACCATGTGCTCGTCTAAGATGTGTTTACTCCGCGAGCTGACGTTGCGCCTAGCTAATTGTGATATTATTTTGTTTTCGTTCTGTTGCATTTGCATCTGTACTAAAAAGTAAGGTCGCTCAGTGTAGAAAATAAGCAAGTTTTCTCGGAGTATCAAGCCGTGGATCGACCGTTATCGTTGTGTAAAGGTCACTGAAAAATACCAGTCGATATCAAAGGTACCGACAGGTATTGTCGCTTCTGGTTTGCTGTAATGTTCTGTGCTTTTAACAGAGTAAGGTTGGCAAACAAATTGGAGGGGCGAAATTTATATATTGATCTACTTCGGAATGAAAGGTACCTACCAGATCATTGAGTAAAACTGCAAATTGATTAGACGATATCGGCGCCGTACTAGCCCTACGGTTTCGAACGTTAGCCCACGGTGCTTGTCATCGCGAAGAAGCAACAACTTTCCATGATCATTATTTTCTAAACTTATCCATGTATTAAAAGTAAAATAGTTTTTCTCTCAAATTTGTAATTTTTAGGATTACTTCTGCTTGTTATTATGTATATTAGTGATTATTGTGTTTGATGTTAGTAAAGCTGAGCTGTATTAGGTATGTGTCGTAGGAATTTAGATATAGCACACGTACACGTTGCAGGTTCTTTATTTATTTCTAACTTCTGTATTTTTTTATATACACAAGAAATTTATTATTATTATACAGGGTGTCCCAGATAAGAATGCACTCTACAGGGATCTCGTAAACCATAGGAGATACGGAGATGGTTAAATTAGAGAAAAGTTTCGCATTAGTGAATCCTATAACGTCATGTTTTCAAATTTAAAAAATTCCTAATGCTTCCGAAGATATTTGGATAAAACCGAATTTTCGCGATTTTGATTTAATTGATTCATGATTTTATTTGAGAAGACATGTCAAAATAAATTTGACATTCTCATTGCCACTTTTTTTTCCCTACAAGATGGTTTAATTACATTTTTAATCCGACGTTTCGTTTAGTCACAACCATCGTCAACTTTGTTATTTTAAATGGTAGGAAAATTTTATTTTATGCTTAATAAATTCTACGCTTTATTCTTAATCTAACGGTGTATCACACCTATTATTTATTAGACGTTTCGATATTTAAAAACACATCATCAATGAAAATAGGCACATTATCGAAAATATTTTTGTTTTTATTGTTGTATTTAAACACTAGTTGGATTTTAAAACATACTTTTAAAAGAAACATATAACAAAACATAATATCTAATAAAACTTATCTGAAAAATGCAACAAGTAATAATTAATTTTAATTATTAATTACAATTACATATTTTTTATTTAAAAAAAATGCATGATAATATTCAAACATAACGTACTATTTATATTCGGCATCATATGGGTGGCTAAGAAATTGATTGACGATATTTATTGACGTTCGCAATTATTTAAATAGTTTCTTTAGATCTGTCACTTAGTTACAGAGACCTGTTAGTGTTAAATTTGGTAATAATTATTATGTTTTAAAAAAAAATAACTACAGAAACGTTAAATAACGTTATGGAAGAAAATGTTTACAGGTGTTATTTATGTTTAAAGAATGAGGGTGGAATTTTTGAAAATAAAAAATAATTTATTATAAAAATAATTGTATTTAATAATTAAAATTAATTATTATTTACTTGTTGCATTTTTCAGATAAGTTTTATTAGATATTATGTTTTTTTATAAGTTTCTTTAAAAAAAATGTTTTAAAATCCAACAAGTGTTTAAATACAACAATAAAAACAAAAATATTTTCGATAATGTGCCTATTTTCTTCGATGATGTGTTTTTAAATATCGAAACGTCTAAGAAATAATAAGTGTGATACACCGTTAGATTAAGAATAAAGCGTAGAATTTATTAAGCATAAAATAAAATTTTACTACTATTTAAAATAACAAAGTTGATGATGGTTGTGACTAAACGAAACGTCGGATCCAAAATGTAATTAAACCATCTTGTAGGGGAGAAAAAGTGGAAATAAAATCATAAATCAATTTAAACGAAATCGCAAAAATTCGGTTTTATCCAAATACCTTCGGAAGCATTCGGAATTTTTTTAATTTAAAAACATGACGTAACAGGATTCAGTTATGCGCAACTTTTCTCTAATTTAACCATCTCTGTTTCTTCTATGGTTTACGAGATCCCCGTAGAGGACATTCTTATCTGGGACACACTGTATACTTAATTGAGCATAAAATAATATAGGTGTGAAATTTTCAAGAAGAAACAACTGAGAGATAAATGTCCAAACCAGAAACTCACCACATGCAAGAACAACGTATGGGCTCAAGCCTAAGTAAATATAAGTTTAAACGACGAGTTAGTAGGTAAATGTGATTTAACAGCGGTTAGGGTTTGTTTGAGAAATTATATTTATGACAATTCCACTAATGTATAAAAAAATGTCATTTAAAATTGCAAAAGTTGTGGTTTGGATAAACAAGAAATAAGAAAAATATAACTGAATATAATATGGGTATTTCTCTACTAATAGGAAAATCGCCTATACATCGATGTCCATACTATTTTATCCTTCAAATTAAAAACTGAGTAAGTAGAACGAAAGGCAATAAGAAATTAAATTATTATTTGGAAAAAGCCGACACATTATTTTTTTTATTTCAAGAGTTTTTGACGATTTTTTAAAATTCCTGGACAGGGGACTCTTATATCTTCCAGTGGACTGCTAAAATGCATAAAAACACATGTTTCTTAGCAAATTAACTCAACTAAATTTAGGCGGCATGATGGAGCCGGAGCAAAACCACCTAAAACAAGCATCAGTTTGCCTACTGTCAGTCCCAGAAGTCAGAAAATATTTTTTTATAGATAGCGCCTCAAGATTAAACAGACCCCTGGAGCACAGACTTGACAGGGGACTGTGAAATTGCAAAAAAACGTTATCCATTTTCTAATCATTTAAAATATTTCGAGATTTGTAAGTCACAAATACTTAGGTACTAATTTGGTAATTATTTTATAAAATATATTTATATTTTAATTTAATTCCTTAAAACAATAGAAGAGTAACTTACCAGTGGACTGTTCTGGCAAGCGGCCCAGACGCGTGGCACTGTCCCCTGTGTTATAAACTGACAGCGGACTGTACCCAGGGGACTGTGAAATTGCAAAAAAACGTTATCCATTTTCTAATCATTTAAAATATTTCGAGATTTGTAAGTCACAAATACTTAGGTACTAATTTGGTAATTATTTTATAAAATATATTTATATTTTAATTTAATTCCTTAAAACAATAGAAGAGTAACTTACCAGTGGACTGTTCAGGCAAGCGGCCCAGACGCGTGGCACTGTCCCCTGTGTTATAAACTGACAGCGGACTGTACCCAGGGGACTGTGAAATTGCAAAAAAACGTTATCCATTTTCTAATCATTTAAAATATTTCGAGATTTGTAAGTCACAAATACTTAGGTACTAATTTGGTAATTATTTTATAAAATATATTTATATTTTAATTTAATTCCTTAAAACAATAGAAGAGTAACTTACCAGTGGACTGTTCAGGCAAGCGGCCCAGACGCGTGGCACTGTCCCCTGTGTTATAAACTGACAGCGGACTGTACCCAGGGGACTGTGAAATTGCAAAAAAACGTTATCCATTTTCTAATCATTTAAAATATTTCGAGATTTGTAAGTCACAAATACTTAGGTACTAATTTGGTAATTATTTTATAAAATATATTTATATTTTAATTTAATTCCTTAAAACAATAGAAGAGTAACTTACCAGTGGACTGTTCAGGCTAGCGGCCCAGACGCGTGTCACTGCAACAAACGCAATCTCAAGGCTGAATAAAATGGTGCTGCCGGCTTGTATAAACATTCGAACGAACTTTACACTGAAAGTGTCTCGTTCCGCCCAATATACGACACCTACTTTATGACATATAATTTTGGCGCGAATTTCAAATTATAACAGGGGACTGTTCTAATAATATTAGGACAACATTCGATTCGTTATTTTTTGTAATGCAAATGTATTAAATGTAAGGTTTTTTATCCCGAAATTAAATAATTGTTGCACAACTTGCCATTTTGAAAATGGTACATGACAGGGGACTGTGTTTTGAAAGGCTTGAAGAGCATTTAAATTAATATTTTAAAATTATATCAAATAATTTCCTCTGGATAGTCAAGAATAGTAATCATACTATCGTTTTTGGTATACCAAACTCGGTAATAATAACTCTCAATGAATACAAATTGTCTGGGACATCGATTTTCCATTTATTAGAGAAATGCCCATATTCAAAAATTACCATAGTAACGATTGTATTATTTTAACTTGTTTTTCCATTTTGGTTTATTAATCGGTGCCGTCATCAAATAATTTTTTATTGCACTTTTTAAATGAAAAATCAGTAGGTACCTATCTGACGATTTCGAATCATCGATGTGAAAGAATTAAATGCCGAAATTGAAAGTTCTATTCCTGAAAATAACATAAAATAAATCTTCAATATGGAATCAATTTAGCACGTTTTGCCGCGAAAGATAATTTGATTTTAGCCAGTCGATCGAAGATGTTGCCATTCCATTAATGGACTGAAGTTTCAATGTGAAGAAAATGAATGGATAAGACTAGGGGTGGGAAAAATAATCGATTATTCGATTATAACATTTTTTTTTAAATCAATTAATCGATTCTTTTGATTATTAATCGATTAATCAATTATTCGATTATGACTTTTTTTTTTTAAATCGATTATTCGATTCTTTTTATGTTTTTAATATTAATCGATTTATCAATTATTTGATTATAACATTTTTTTAAATCGGTTAATCGATTCTTTTGATGTTTTAATTATTAATCGATTAATCAATTATTCGATTATGACATTTTTTTAAACGATTATTTTCATATTTTAATTATGAATTGATTAATCAATTATTCGGTTATGAATTTTTTTTAAATCGATTAATCGATTCTTTTGATGTTTTGATTATTAATCGATTAATCAATTATTCGATTATGACTTTTTTTTAATCGATTCTTTTCATGTTTTGATTATTAATCGATTAATCAATTATTCGGTTATGACATTTTTTTAAATCTATTAATTGGTTCTTTTGATGTTTTGTTTATTAATCGAATAGGTAATCAATTAATTGATTATGACATTTTTTTTTAAATCGATTAATCGATTTACTTATAACATTTTTTTTAAATCAATTTTTTCGATTAATCGATTCTTTTAATTAATCGATTAGTCAATTTAAAAAAAAATCAATTTTTTTTTATAATCAAAAATCGATTATGAAATTTAACAAAAGCCCAGCCCTACTTGGTAAAATAGGTCCTCAGAACTTTTGTAATGTATAATTTCTTCAAATTTGTTTTAAATAAAGTTAAAATCTTTTCGGCCAATGTTTTTAAAAAAAAATATATAATAATTAGGATTCATATTGTTTTTTTAAATTAAAACCTCTAACATAGAGGTATACCATGATAAAATTTCATAATCGATTATTCCAATTAAATTTATTAATGGAAAAATGCTATAATTTAATAATAGATTTAATCCAAAGTATCGATTAAGTTAATTAGTTCAAATGGTTCAAAATATATATTTTAACACATTGACTGCCACGCCCTATTTGTAAAGTGATCACATACGCCACCCGATTTTTTTTTAAATAAGTATTCCGATATAGTTGTTGATCATCATTCTTTTTGTATTTCTTTTTATTTTGATTTTTTTAAGCCCATTTGGCTAGTGTACAAAAAAGATACACGTGGCGCTGAAATGGGAAAATGGTTTTGGTGCCATGTGTATACGACAATATACATACTTTTTATAAGTCGAATCTTGCATATTTCTGTTTAGATATTGCAGGCTTGATTGCTCTTTGTCAGTTTTACTTAGACAGTGGTAAAGTACAGTGCGTATATATTACGTTAGTGTGTTTGTTGTTACAAAATGTCTTCTTTTGAGCATGAACAAGCTATATCACAAGCTTTATGGGATGAACCAGATATGAGTAATGATGATCCATACCAAAATGATTCGAATGGAGTTCCCGCCTACGAAACAGAAACGTCCAGCGATAGTTGCACCGGCATACCTGCCAAGCAAGTAAAGAAAGCAGCTGAAGGTACTTGTAAAAAGCTTAGGAAGTGCTTGCGTTACAGTAAGTTTATTCTTTTTTTATTTAGGTCAATTTCTTCAATCGGCATCGGATTCTGATTCTGGAGAATCGATCCCTAAAGAGGATAATTATAGCAATGACTGGGGAATAGTCTTTGGAAATGGTAGACAATTTAATTTTCAAGAAGACGTCGCGTCGGTATAACACAAGAAGTCATCGATTTAAAAAACGGGGATGAGCTTGAATATTACAGACTTTTTTTAGATGAGCAAGTGATAAATTTGTTAAGAAAAGTTAAACATTCATTGATTAGAATGTTTTTAATTTTGCGTTTTATTAAACTTTGTTAGTTTCTATCTTATTTTGATTTTGTTTACACAAATACAAGTAATGAAATACCCTCTTTTATTTTATTATTTTGATAAATTTAAGTATTTTAAGAAATTGAAAATAAAAATTAAATCTTTAATAAAATACAGCGCTAAGATAATTTTTGCATTGCTGCAGGCCACAGCAATTGATATCCCATAAGAAATGCATGTAAAGTGTGCCACTCAAGGAAACACGCGGCTCAATAGACGAGTTCGACCGTGTATATCAAAATATACACGTGGCAATTTAAACACACGCCGTGTGTATACTTAGGTATACACGTGGCAGTCAAAGTGTTAAAAAGTTTAATGTTAGTTTTAACACTTTTACGGATGCATTGTTTAAACAGGCCCATAATATGGGCAACACCGACATATCGGATGATTCTTTTACTTAAGTATAAAGTTAACTTTATAACAATATCTATTAATACAATTCTTTATAGAGGTGAAAACGTTATAATTAATAACAAACTAATACTAAGGTTCAAAATGTCGACCATTTTTTTTTTCGACTGATCTGGATACATGATGAATGGTATTATGGTAAATATGACTAAAAATATTCTGAATTCGTTACTTAAGCACTTGGCGGGTTTCAAATGGATTAAATTTGTACCTCGTTTTTGACAAATCCCCATAAATAAAAGTCTAATGGGGTAAGATCTGGGGACCTAGCAGGCCAGGGCACGATGCCACCGGAAGATATTGCCTTTTCACCAAAAGTCTAAAAACGTTTGTGTTTGTCTGGAATTAGGCGTGGGGTAACCATTTTGCTGAAACCACACGCTATTAAATTGATCATTTGTAAAACAATTATAACAGTTTTACCGTAACTAAGAATAGTATAAACACATATTATCATTAAGTTAACTTTATTCTTAAGTAAAAGGATCATCTGATATGTCGATTTGGCCAAATATGTTCGGATTTTCCCTAAAAATTATATTTTTAGTAATTTTAAGATTATAAATTTTTAATTTATAACAGTGTTTTGTATTGTATCTACTATAGGAAAAATTAAATACTTTTCGAGAAATAAAAAATCCGTTATGGTGGTGATAAGAAAAAAAAATTTATGATGGTTCCAGGAAACCAAAACGTAATTAGGCAAGTTCTTTGTAAAAAGTTGCCACGAAAATGTATTTACAGATTATACAGTGAGGACCTAAAGTCCGTCCCCCCCCCCCCTCTAACTTCTAAACCGTTCGGTATATTTTAATGAAATTTTGAACGATAATGTTTGAGCAAGTCTTGCACTTTTTGACATACCAATGACAGCTTTAAATGTCAAGATGACAGCTGGGTCCGCTTTTAGAATATTTTTTAAATGGAACACCCTGTATATTTTTACATTTTTAAATTCCACATAAAATTATAATTATTTTTAATTAAATGCATTATTAGTCTATACTTCATAGTTTCCGAGATATTGACTCTCGAAAAGTGACATTTTTGAACTTTGACAGCTTCTAACTTTCTAACAGTACGTCTTAGAGCAAAACGGCTTACATGTCCCTATCTTCAATTTTTATTATTCTCCCAAAAAATCAACTTTCAGTTAAACCGGAACAACTATATTTCCTGCTTTCGAGTTACATCCGGTTCAAGAACAAGACATAATGACAATGTGACCCATAAACCTATTTATTCAAGACTACCCCTTTATTTTCAATAAATAAAACATTAAAATTAAATAAAATACAAAATCTGAATCATACACCAACAAATTATAACACGGCGTCCACAAAATAAGCACATGTCTCTAAGCTCCACCCCTTCGGTTATAGACACTCCCATCGATTTTCAAGCCAAATGGCAAAATGTTTCCTGCGCTACGTACCTGATTAAATCAAGCTGGTTTTTAAAAATACTTTTCCAGTTAAGAAATATTTAAGTTCAAACATTTTAAAAACAATACATCCATTCAAATTTTTAATTAAATAAAACAAATCCCTCATGGCGGTAAATGAATCACGGAACCGACCATCCTTAGTGCCAAGTCAAATCGACATACTTAACCAAAAGGGCTAACATCAACCCTGCTGGCGTTCGCCAGTGACGTGTTCTGGGCAGAGACAGTGGCATACATTGACCTAGTCCAAGACTACCAAACGAAATACAAAATAGTGATATGTATTTTATATATATATATATATATATATTATTTTAGTAGTTAAGTATGAGATATGTACAAAATACGATACAATTAATAAAGATTCTGTTGAGTTGAGTTGAGTTGAGGTAGTTCACTTAAATATTAATAAATATTACAATCCTAAGGAAATGTCCTGTTTTCCAAGATCACTTTTCTGTATAAAAGAAAATTATGTTGATGTTAAACATGACACTGTTTGCTCCTGAAATATACCTAATATGCGGAATAGCAACAGTGTAGGCGTAGGATACGTACGACGCGACGCCATTTTCTCAATCTCGAGTCTACGCGAACGCTTTGTTGTGGAGTGTGAGGTTAGTTAGTTATTTTATTTCGTTATTTGTGAGAAGTTGAGAAGTCTAGCTATGGTGATAATGTATGCGGGGGTTGAGTTTCAGCAAACAGGGAATGACTGCGGCGGCATTTCCGTCATAAACCAATCGTGGTTAACAACGCCGCTAAAAAGAGAATGCTTCTGGCCGCCATATGAAGACCAGGAAAAATTTACGGCTGCCCTCAAAAAAATGAATGAATTGACGAGAAAAGTTGGAAACTTTTCCTATATCTAGGATCTTTTATGAAACTGGTAATCTACTATACCTAGGGCACTATTTTATACGTTAATATTTAAGTAATTTAATAAATATTTTACAGATCTTTATAAATTTATTTTATTTTCCATGGATTTTTAGATTCCTCTAAAGCTAAAACACTAGTTTTATTATATTTGCATGCAATGCAAAAATAAGTTGATGGACATACTTTTATGGTCAGTAAAGCAATAACCAGGTAAAATCTTTTAATTTTGATAAAATAGAATATTATAATAAGTATATCGGCTAAAAAAACTTTCAGTTTGAAAGCGTTTTTTCAGTTTGAAAGCATTTTTTTCAATGTTGAAAGGCCAAAGTTGTGAACTTTTAAACTTGTGTATGAAAGTCCCCATAAAAGTTTGTCATATCCTACGTCAAATTACGTCATAATTCGTCAATATTAGGTCCAGTATATTGTCAATGCTGATGTAATTACACGTGAAATTTCCACGTAAAATAACGTCAAGAATCGACGTCACTCGACGAGACTTTCACCCGTCAGCAGGACGTTAAGAAACGTCATTTTAGAAGTCATTTTGGTCGGTCCTGACGTTACTGAGACGTCGTTACGACGTCTTCCTGCTGACTGGGTGGCTGTGCGTTTGACAGAAAAATTATCGCTATAATCACACCCAGGGTACCCAGGAGAAAAAAAAACTTCCGAAAAGTTTTGTGATTCCTATAGTAACGAGCTAAAATGAAATTTTTTTATTGGCTGAAAATTATAGGTACTTAGATATGAAATTTTTTATAAAAATTTCTTGGTTAAGAAAATCGTGGAAAAAGCACGGAGATCACAAACCACATTAAAATAACGATAAAACAATATGAGAAGTATTAGAAAACTATCCAGGGCACCAATCGACGTCACATCTACCGCCACATCCCCGCAGACCCTTCCCCCAAATGCTGCTCTGTGAGACAACTTTAGTAGTTTATAGATCTTGCATGCTTTACGCCATTTTTTAAGGGTAGGTATAGATTAGGTCACGTCTAACAAATTAACCACAATTACCACAGAAAACGTATATATTATATATGTAATTGATGCTTAGTATTTGGCTTTTAACCCCCGTTCGGTCGATCCCTGTTTGTACCAATTGACCTGAATTCTTCTTTTCCTTCTACTTCAATTTCGAGGCGTTGCTCTCTGGGGACGTGGAAATTAAGCCTCTCTCTACCAAAGTCGGTTAATCGAAGGGCACAACTGATGATACGCGACGATTATCGACCATTTCCATAATTTTAGAAGAGAATTTCTCATTCCTTCCGCGTCGTCATCGAAATAAAATTAAGCAAATGTGGAGATAAAAAGGCAGTAAATTTTAATGACAGGAAAGGTGGCTGTGCGAGATGATAAAGAAATTTTCCTTTAGATAGGGCATCTGGAACATTCGGGTGAGCCAAACTAAATTGCATAATTTTGATCAAAACGGGATAAAAATATACCTTATTGGCGACAACATTATTGATTATAGCAAAATAGTAATATGTAGGATCATGTTTTATTTAGCAAAAAGCTACAATTAAATTTTTTTAACAAACTTTAATAGATTTATTTTTAAGGTTTAAAATGCAACCTTAATAAATTTGCAAATTGTATCAAATATTAGGTCGCACTTTGTTTTTTAATTAAATGTAATTTTAAAGTTTTTTTAAATAGTTTTAATATGATATTTTAGATGTAATAGAATGGAATTTTCCAAATTATTATATACTATCAAACTTTTATGAAAAATAGACTTATAGGCTAATGTTTTAGACACTTAATCCACATAAAAATTTTGATTAGTTCTTGTTTTATAATTATGATTGTCTTAATTAAAAGAACAAAAAAATTTTAAACAATCAGGCAATAAATTATTTTTTAATTTTATGTATAATGATACATACTAAATAAAAAATTAAATTGCTGACATTCAACCAATCGAAATTTTTTAACATAAAATTTATTTTCGTATATTTGTAACAATTTAAAATAATCCACATTGCCTTATTTTGTAAAATTTGTAATTTATCAAATATTTCCTCACTAGCACATTATAAAATAGAAGAACCATAAAGAAAATGTGGTAATATAATAGTATTCAATACAGTTTTTTTAGAAAACGAACTTAAATTAGAACTGATTTTTTTAAAATAACCTACTTTTCCGGCAATCTTCGATTTTATACTTTCAAAATAATTAAAAAACTTTAATTTTGAATCAATAATTATCCTCAAATATTTAAAACTGTTTACTAATTCCAATTTTTCACCATAAATCACAACATTTAGATTTCGACAATTTAAATTATTACCCATAACCATACATTTAGTTTTTGAAATAATGTAATTTTAATTTATTTACTTTTAGCCAATTTAATAATATATTTATCTCAGAATTTAGAGTATTTAGACCATCAAAAATATTTAAAACATTAATGTAAATTAAGGTGTCATCAGCAAACATTTGTAACTTATACATTTTTAAAACTTAAGGCATATCGTTAATGTATAAAATAAATAATATTGGACCTAGGATACTTCCTTGAGGAACTCCTATATTATTTTTTTTTAATATGTTTTTATTATCATTGTTTTTGTGACCTGTCACCGGAAAACTCGCGTTAAAATAAAAGCTGAAGTAGCCCATATACTTGTTGGCAGCTTTGTAAGACAACCAGTCGTGCCGTTTAAACTAGGTGACATAATTATCGCTTATTGGTACCCAAGGGAGCTTCTAATAGAAGTACCTACTTAAAAGTAACCGACATTTTTTTATTATAATTATTATTAACTTTGTATTATAAACACGCGGGCTGTGAATAGGAAATATATCACTCACATTATCAAAATATAACAGAAAATATGTTATCTTTTGTTTTGAAATTAAATTACATCAAATCACAACACAGCAACAACAAAAGATATTATTATTAATCAAGGGGGGGGGGGGGGGGGGCAAAAACTTAAACAATACTTTTTTTTATACAGTGTCACCAGTAAAAAGTCCGCATCATATGGGATTTTTTTTATTAATAGCTTTATTCGAAATTTGACGTTGGCATCAAGTTGTACTTTGATCGAGATGAAAATTAAGCAAAAAAATAGTAGTCATGTGATTCGCATTATCTGTCAAATTTTAATTTTTTTCAAAAAATAATTCAAAAGTGGGGTTATTTCTGAAAAAATCAAAAAAAGTTATAGGAAAAAGTTTTTTTAAATGCAGTTTCTAGCCCACATGCAAAATTTCAGCTGGATAAGATAATTTTTATTTTTTACCCATATTTTGTAAATTGCACCACTTTTGCAAAATAACACTCAACGCAACCTACATAAAACTTCTTAGTTTTGACAATGCTTTATTTCAGATACATTTTTTTTAAAGTAGCGTTATATTAAATGTGTGTTTTTCTACGAAATCAAAATTGGGCTATTAAAATTTGGTCGCATGTGATGCAAAGTTCATTTGTTATTGACCCTGTATAAGGTAACTTCATAAAATAAGTATTTTTGAAAACATAGTTTGTGTCTGAAAGTGATACACCTTAATATTAAGACAAAAAAGAACACAGTGTCATCAGTAAAGTGTTCATTAAGTGGAAAATAAATTTTTGCTTAACCCAACGGAAAGTTATCTATTTTCAACGATTTAATTTTAAATCTCTTTATTTTATTTTTTATTTTTTTACTTTCAGTCACAAACTACGTTTTCAAAAATACGTATTTTATGAAGTTACCTTATACAGGGTAAAAAACAAATGAACTTTGCATCACATGCCACCAAATTTTAATAGCCCAATTTTGATTTTATAAAAACACACATTTAATATAACGCTACTTTAAAAAAATGTATCTGAAATAAAGCATTGTCAAAACTAAGAAATGTTATGTATAGGTTGCGTTGAGTCTTATTTTGCAAAAGTGGTGCAATTTACAAAATTAGGTAAAAAATCAAAATTATCTTATCCAGCTGAAATTTTGCATGTTTGCTAGAAACTGCATTTAAAAAAAATTATAACTTTTTTCGATATTTTCAGAAATAACCCCACTTTTGAATTATTTTTTGGAAAAAATTAAAATTTGACAGATAATGCGAATCACGTGACTACTATTTATTTGCCTAATTTTCATCTCGATCGATGCAGAACTTGATGCCAAAGTCAAATTTTGAATAAAGATATTAATAAAAAAAAATCCCATATAATGCGGACTTTACTGGTGACACTGTAGAAGACTATTTATTTAACTTATGCCTAATGTATTAATTTATTGATATGTTTTTATTATGTAATTGTTCAGTTTAGTGATTTGTTGGTCTACTAACTAACCACTGTACTATTCAATATTTATACTGAATTATGAAATAAAATAGTAATGTGGGCGCCTAGGGGGGGGGGGGGCAAGTGCCCGTTTTGCCCCCCCCCCCCCACCTATGGACGCCCTTGTTAATAATTCCTTTATATTGTGCAATTATCTGTATCTCACTAAAAAGTAACGCAATTTTTACCTGATTTTAACAAATGATAATAATTAATTATTCCATCTGTCACTTTGTACACGGAACTCTACTTAAAACATCGCGTCGTAACTTTTAACAAATTGTCAACGGTAAGAATTTTGCATACCACTTAAAATTGAAAATTCAAATTTAAATCGGATATATACAGGGTGTTCCTTAATGACGTGTTAATATTTAAGGGTGTGATTTCTCAAGTCATTTTATGAAGAAAAGTTGAAATAAACATATGTCCTAAACGGCTTAAACTTTTTGCTACAGGGTGTTGAATTTTTCTTTTTTAATGCGTTTTTTGTAATATCTCCGAAAGTACTTTAGATAATATTTTTAATTTTGGCATGTGCTAATAGGACATAAAACCACATATTTTTGTTATAAAAGTTATTTTTTTGTTCAACCAGTGGCGTCCCCGCAAACATGTCCTATGATATTTTTTAGAAAAAAAGTGGTACACCACTGACATTTTTACATGTGGATATTATTTCTGATTAGCCTGATCAATTCTACATAAAAATAGTATCTTGCGTTTTTCTCCTTAGGCATACTGTTCTTAATTAAAATAATTAAATTAAATTAGCTTCATTTTGCAGTATTGACGAATAATTTTTGATCACATAAATATAGCTATCCTGGAACGGGGACGTTCTTAAAAACATAATTAACGCCTTAACGGCAGTCTTATCTGCATTTCCTCCAAGAGGAACTAACTGTGTTACTTGAAGATGTACCATAATATGCGCTAAGGAATCAAATGTGGTACATGCATGATGAAGCTCCTGCTCATTTCAGTGTAATTGTTCGCTACCATTAGATGTAGTTTATCCGAATCGTTGGATAGGTCGCGGAGGAGCTCAACAATGGCCAGCAAGATCCCCTGATCTCAATAGTTTGGATTTTTTCTTGTGGGTCATCTTAAAACTCTAGTGTATAAAACTTCCATTAACACTTTAAGGGAGCCAATAATTGCCTTCTGTGAAACAATACGGAATTCGCCTGGAATATTTGAACGAGTGCGCTATTCGATGCAAAGACGGGCGAAAGCATGCCTATTAAGTGAAGGTGGTCATTTCGAACAATTTTTATAAAACAAAATTTTGCATTATCAATGTTAATAATAATAAACAGTAGAGCTAATTTAATTTAATTATTTTAATTAAGAACGGTGTGCCTGAGGAGAAAAACTCAAAAAAAAATTTTTATGTAGAATTGACCAGGCTAATCAGAAATAATATCCACATGGAAAAATGTCAGTTGTATACCACTTTTTTCCTAAAAAATATCAGAGGACATGTTTGCAGAGACGCCACTGGTGGGACAAAAAAATTACTTTTATAACTAAAATATGTGGTTTTATGTCCTATTATGACACGCCAAAACTAAAAATTTTATCCAAACTACTTTCGGAGATATTACAAAAAACGCATTAAAAAAGAAAAAATTCAACACCCTGTAGCAAAAAATTTAAGCCGTTTAGGACATATGTTTATTTGAACTTTTCTTCATAAAATGACTTGGGGAATCACACCCTAAAATATTAGCACGTCATTAAGGAACACCCTGTATATATTATCCTGTTTATTTGTTCAAAATAGAAACTTAAGGGCTCATAAATAAGTTGTTTCGTACACGTTTTAAGTTCAGAACGTTAAAATAACTTGAAATGAAGACAAAATACACCAATTTTGCCTAATTTTCACAGCACATTTAATTTCAATCTAGACGAAAATAAAAAAACAAATTTTTTCAAACCCGTCTATTAAATCCTAATTAAATTCAACGTTCGAGACAGACTCGGGGAACAAGTTTTGACTTCAAAAAAAAATTACCTGTGCGAACTTCCATTGTCTTTATTTTGTTACTTAACACAACGTTTCGGTCAGTTAGTATCTCTAACCGTTTTCAAATGTAAACTAAATTATAATTCTAAGGCTACTGTCTTAAATACTATCCATGTGCAATGAAGCTTGATGACTCCGCCTACGTGCTTATTGAAGTGTAAAGTTTGAGCTATTGGTTTTGGACAAGAAGAGGCTTTCAGATATTGGGGATATCTATACTTGGTTTACTAAATATATGGGTATTTTGATTCATGAAAGCTGCTTCTTTGAACTCATTTTATCCAGTGCTGTTCCGTGTTGGTCCATACATATTCCGCTATACCTGATCTCGAAGTTTCACCTCTTTGAGTATGTTTCAGATCTTCTTTTACTCGTACGGGAAGAGGTCTTTTTGTTTCTCCAATGTACGATTTGCCACACTCGCAAGGGATTTGATAGATACCATTTTTTGTGTTTTCATTACGGGGGGGGGGGGGTTGTAAGAAAGCTTCTAAGCGTATTTCCGGATTTGAAGGCTGTTTTGATATTATAGTTTTTGGTTATCCTTCTAATCTTTTCAGAAATACCATAAGGTGTTGTGAGGAATGTTTTTACTTCGCGATTTTTAAATTTTGAGATGGTATTAGTTAAAAAGGTTTTAGGGTAACCATTCTGTTTTAAATCGTTTTTGATGTTTGAAATTTCAATATTAAGGTCTTTCGGATTGTTGCAAACATTAGATGCTCTGTGATAAAGAGTTTGAATTATGCCCTGTTTTATGGAGTTTAAATGATTCGATCCGTGATTAAGGTATAGTCCGGTGTGAGTGAATTTCCTGTATACTGAAGTTATTATGTTATCAGCACTCCATTTGACGTGAACATCGAGAAAAGGTAGAGTGGAATGTTTTTCTGTTTCCATGGTAATTTAATGGATTATCTTATACTATTAATATGCTCCAAAAACCGTATCAGCTCTTCGTTGCTGTCTGTCCAGATATTAAACGTATCATCGACATATCTAAGCCAAAGTTTAGGTTTAATCTTGGAAGTGTTAATAGCGTGTGACTCAAACCATTCCATGTACAGGTTAGCCACCACCGGAGAGAGAGAGATGAACCCATTGATAGACCGTCATCCTGGGCAAAGAACTTATATTTTACTTGAAACTAGTAACTACGTAGACAATACTCCAATAGTTCCATCACTCCATCCAGCGGCAAACTAGTGCGCTCAAACTTCACACTCCAATAAGCACGTAGGCGGTGTCATCAAGCTTTATTGCACATGGATAATATTTAAGACAGTAGCCTTAGAATTATAATTTAGTTTACATTTGAAAACGGTTAGAGATACTAAGTAACCTAAAAGTTGTGTTAAGTAACAAAATAAAGACAATAGAAGGTCGCCAAGGTAATTTTTTTTTTGATATTACTTCATTGTCTACCACCTTCAAACAAACAAGTTTTGACTGTATTCCCCAATGAATTGTTTACCGACGGGTGATCGCCAGATGAGTAGAAAGCAGGTAGAAAGTACTTATTAGATTTTCAGAAGCGTATCGCCGTATTTCGTGTTTATCGAAAATTAAATCTCCCGGGTGCAGTTTCAGTCATTTTATGTCGTGCTTCTTGTCGTACAAATCTTTCAACAAGTGCTTATTCTGTGGGCTACTTTACACTTAGATATTCAGTAAACACTAATAAGTAGTCGACATTGGTTGTTTAACTTTCTGAATAAAAAAAATTGTACTGACAATGTTTAAGCAATACAATGGCAAAAACCAAAATGTCAAATAGTTTTTAGTTTTTGAATGAAAATGGACCTACGAGTTAGTAACATTTCCTCCATCTCTGTTATACACAAAGAAATAAAATAGCTCTTCCTGCCTGCAATATTATGCGATGCATTTTGCTTCGACCGATTCTCATCGACAATGGCCCAATAGATTAGTCCCAATGAACCTCAGCAGATTAACATGGGAATACATGTTTATTTTTCGTCATTAATTATTATAGACGTCATGGCTGGCTAAGACTGAGAGGTTTGGTAGATTCACCTGAACGTATAGGTGGAGGGTTCACAGTCCATCCGACGACCGTCCTTCTGTTAGTCTCGACTGACAGACCTGTCAGATCGTGAGTTGCCATACCCTTGTAGCGTGCGAGCAAAAATTATTTGCATCAAAGAGGGCCTTGCATCTAAGGACGTAGTGCTTAGCCGTAGAGCTTAATGCCTGTTGGGTGTCAGTAACTACCGGAATTAACAATCAATCAGTTATTCCGTCATCTTTGACAGTCGTTACAAGTAATTTGATTCATCGCTAATTTTTCCAATTTCTTGAACAATTTACACAATAGGCTTTACGGAACAGCACAAAACATTCATGGTTGATGCATATTTAAGAAACGGGGTTAGAGTAAATGGTGAGTGGCAATACAATCCGGGTTTGTGCATGGACGACTTTCACGAACATTTTCCTAACGTTGCTTTTATTGCTGGGGATTTTTATCATTGCCTGAAAAGAAGCGTGGCTGTGTTTAGGGAAACAGGTTCTATGCATCACAAAAAAGGAGCAGGAAGACCATCTGTAAGAACAAAGAACGTGTTGCAAACGTTCGTGAAATAATGCAAAATACGCCAACAAATTGTACAAGACGCCTGTCCCAAGAAGTGGGAAGATCTTATGGAACATGCAGGACTATTCTTAAGAAGCAGCTAAATTTATTTCCTTATAAAATGCAAGTATTCCAAGAAATACAAGCCGCAGATTTTGGAAGACGCAGGAATTACTCTCAATGGTTTACCCAAAATTTATTGAAAATAAATGATTTATTTGACCTAACATTTTTTTCGGATGAAGCCTAGTTCCACCTCCCCGGTTATGTGAATTCTCAGAATACACGCATGTGGAGTAGTGAAAATCCACATTGCACCCTCAAAAAATTGGTGTCTGGTTAGCTGTTTCCCGAAGAAGAATTGTTGGTACTATTTTTTTTCCATGACACAGTTACAGCACAGCGGTATAGAGACAATATTTTGGATCCATTTGTGGAGCAATTACTTGACGACGAACTACGTTTTGGATATTTTCAACAGAACGGTGCAACCGCCCATACAGCCGCCGAAACTACTAACTACTTACGCAATGTTTTCGAATACAGATTGATCAGTTTTCGATCAGACATTGAATTCCTGCCTAGATCACCTTGTTTAACGGTTATGGACTACTTCGTTTTTCCTCATTTAAAGAACACTATTTTTAAAACACCAGTTGCAAATTTAGAACAATTACAAGAAAGGATTATCCAAGAGTTTGCTAACATTTCTCCAGAGATGTTGGTCAACACTTTCGAAAATATGAAGAGACGTGTGAATTTATGCTTGGAGCATGGCGGTGGCCAAGTTCAGCAATTTATGTAATTTTATTTTTCTTTCTGTGTATTCTAACTTTGTTAATTTTGTAAACAACAAAAATAAATTTGTATTTGTTTACTTATTTTATAACTCATTAGTTTGGCATACCATGTCATAATATAAATTTGATAAAATTTTAACCTTGATTTGGTTAGATATATCGTCCCCATATCATTGTGATCTAAGCCAAGCCCTACGTTTTTTAATCCAAGCCCTCTTTGATGCAAATAATTTTTACTCGCACGGTACCTGGTAATGCAATGCAACAAAAAAATTAAATTGTTTAAAGAGATGTTTGTACTGACTTTTCCTGGGATTTGTTGTTGTTTTTTAAGATGACAAAAATATAATGGAAACAATTTTTTATTAGGATTTAAACAATGCGCTAATTATGTCCGTGAGTATATCTACTTGATGACTGATTAATTTATGATTATCTAATCTATAAAAATGTTGATTCTGCTTTATTGTTATTGAAATAAATAAAAACAATTTTGCTGAGTTTATCACTGTGCTTTTTTTTTCTAAAATAGTATGAATCTATTAAAAGGGCAATCTGCTATTGAGGAACAATCTAAACAGTGTGTTGCCGAATTAGAAATATACCAAAGTGACTTTAAGAATGCAGTGGGCGGTTTCTTGACGTCCAACCATAAAAACTGCCTTTTGATTGAAGCAAAAGATTCAAAAGTTGGTGCAATACGAATTATCCAGATTTTAAAACAATTCAAAGAGAGCAAAGAAAATGAAATAGCGTGTGGCAGATATTTGGGTGAGAAAAACCAAACATTTTTGTATTGGAGGCAGTTATTAGATATTATATCAGGAACAGTAGACCTTCCGAGGTTTACTAATTTATTGGTGTGTATATTTCCTGATGATGAATTAATGAAAATAGATAATTTAGACGAGAAAGTATTTCAGCAAATCAGTGATCGTCTTAATTTTGCAGTTTTAAAAAAAATAATTTTTATTAAGTCAAATCAGGATCATTTGGATGAATATTTACAGGAAATTGATACGAAAACGTTTCTTAAAATCGACGACTTTACCAATAAAGTAACATCGGTGATACATAATGGAAAAAAGGCTTTACTGAGCAAGGCATTTCATGGTGACGCAAATGGGGTCGAAGAACTGTTAAACAATAGCGTTGACGTTAATGTTACCAGTGAACAGGACGGGTTAACGGCATTACACGTCGCCGCAGAAATGGGTCATAAAAGTGTGGTATTAACATTATTAAGAAACAGAGCTGAAATTCTACCAAATAAAATCGGAGATACCGCCTTACATATAGCTGCAAAAAATGGACATACAGACGTGGTTTCAGCGCTCTTAGAAAATGATGTTGATGTTGACGTCAAGGGAGAAGGAGGACAGACAGCTTTTTTCATAGCCACTGCAAAAGGTCATAGAGATGTTATTAAGACTCTGTTAAAATATAATGCAAATGTTAATGCCGAGACGAAGTTTAAAGACACACCTTTACACAACGCAGCCAAAAATGGGCATAAAGACATCGTTCTAACTCTATTAAAACACGGCGCCGAAGTCGATCTCAAGAATGAACCCGGACGAACTGCTCTACACTACGCAGCTATAAGAAACCACACCGATGTAGTCAAGATTCTCTTGGAACACGGTGCAACTGTAGATGCCCAACTCGATTCTGGACAGACCCCTCTCCATGTAGCTGCTTTAAAAGGACGAGTAGAGGTTGTGAGGACTCTTTTAAATTATGGAGCAGACATAAGTGCTAAAGGTCGGTGGCAAAATACGCCTCTTCATTGTGCAGCTGTTGACGGTCATTATGAGACTGTTAAAGTTTTAATAGAAAAAGGAGCCAGCGTCCACGAAAAGAATCAACATGGTGAAACAACCTTGGACTTGGCTTTGCAAAGGGGCGATAACAGAATCGTATCATTATTAAGGGCAGTATAATAGTTATTTATACGGAGTGCGGTTTATTTTTTGGTGTCGATAAAATCATTAATTACAATTAGGGATTTTATTGCTTTCAGTAGGTTATTTTATTCAAAACTAGCTTAATTTAATTATTATAGGAAAGAAAGAAAAAACTAAAAGTCTTCCTCCACAAAGTTTAATAGAATAAAAATTCTCTAGGGGTCTCATGCTTCGAACATAGGAACGTTCATCATCAGGAGACAGAAAATTTATTTAATGCTGATGGTGTTAGCAAAAGAGAAAATGATGTAGAACCTTAATGGAACTTTTATGTACTTAAAAAGTTGAAGTGTAGAAGAGACATAATATGATGAAAATTGAGAAAGGTTTTACCATACTGACTATGTAAAAAAGTTATTAATGGGGGTCTAAACCAACCAAATAAGCTGGGAAAGAAGAAAAACCCTTTCTAAGAAGGTGTCAAAGATTAATTAAAATTTTTTTATAAACACTTTTCAAGCATAATTATGTCTGTAAGACAATATTAGGATAAAATTGAAGATATCACAATAAAATAACATTCTAAAAAGTGTGTAAAAGTCAAAAGGTTGTTATTCTTACTTATTATTTTATTTTATTAATAAATTTATTCGACATTTGACTTTGGCATCAAGTTCTGCTTCGATCGAGATAGAAATTAAGAAAAAAAAATAGTAGTCACGTGATTCGCATTATTTGTCAAATTTTAATTTTTTCCAAAAAATAATTCAAAAGTGGGGTTATTTCTGAAAGTATCGAAAAAAGTTATAAGAAAAAGCTTTTTTCAATGCAGTTTCTAGCCCACATGCAAAATTTTTACTGCATAAGGTAATTTTGATTTTTTACCCTTATTTTGTAAATTGCACCACTTTTGCAAAATAAGACTTAACGCAACCAACCTAAAACTTTTGACAATGCTTTAATTCAGATACATTTTCTTTGAAGTAGCCCTATATTAAATGTGTATTTTTGAATAAAATCAAAATTGGGCTATTAAAGTTTGATCGCATGTGATGCAAAGTTTATTTGCTTTTGACCCTGTATAAGGTAACTTCATAAAATTATAAGTATTTTTAAAAACGTAGTTTGTGTCTGAAAGTAATACACCTTAATATTAAGACAAAGAAGAACACAGTGTCTTCAGTAAAGTGTTCATTAAGTGGAAAATAAATTTTAGTGGTGGGTAAAAAATCAAAATTATTTTCTTTTTCGAAAAAAATTAAGTTTGACAGATAATGCAAATCACGTGACTACTATTTTTTTGCTTATCTTTCATCTCGATCGAAGCAGAGCTTGATGCCAAAGTCAAATTTCGAATCAAGCTAAAATCCCATATGATGCGGACTTTACTGGTCACACTGCATATACCAAACAACTCAGTTTTTTATTATTATTTAACATGTAATATAGGAGTTATTAGTTTATTTTATGTATTACAATAATATATTTTGCTTTAAAATTTTGTAAAACTATTTATTTTTCATACTTAAATAAAATCTTTATAAAGTTAAAACAAAAAACATACTGATATTTTACTTTAACATTGTATTATGACTTAAAGGTAGTCTAAACGCGTCTTGTACGTACAGGGGCCAAGATAAAAAATTTACCAAAAAAATATTTTATAATATAACTACCTATAACATTTTGTTATTTTTTGATAAAATAATCAACTTTTAATTTTCTTATTTTTAAAATTTTTCACTTGTGTAAAACACCTTATCGTGTCAAAAAATAATAATTATGCAAAAAAATGTTAGGGATAGGGATCAGCCTATACGTTAATCAACATCCTGTTTCTTTATAAGCGAAAGAAAACTTAAGGCCTAATTTTCCACCCATAAAGAAGAAAAAATAAGATTATAGTTTTTAAAAAATAAGCGAAAAGTCCAGGCAATGCAGAAAATCCTAAAAAGTAAGAAATTGTAAACTTTAAAAGACCATAATTCAAAAACTAGTCATAGGATTGTATTATGGCCATATACACGTTTACTCATAACGTCAAGATCTAAAAAATATTAAAAATTCAGAAAAATTAACCAATAGCACTTTCCCCCAATATTTAAGAATCCTATTTACCTAATAATAATTAAAAAATTTTGAGAAATTATGATTTATTGCATTTATATATTTTTATTAAAAAATTCCTTCCATCTTTTGTGACTTTTTTGCAGTCGCAGGAAAGCAATATATTTATAATATTATGTAATAATATTATAGAGAAAATTTTTATGAACCTTATTTGTAGTTAGTTTGTTATTGTTTTTTCAATTATCCATTATCGCGGTATTTCATTTATCTGGTTACACAAATTGTAGATTTTAATTCTCGGAGTGGTTCACTCTTAACGCAGGATTCCATAGCATCTACATCACTCAACTTTTTAGTATTTTTCAATAACAGAGTTATAGGAAGACAGCAGGTTTTATAATTATTAGCAAATATAAAAGATACAAATACAAATACAAAAATGCTTTGTTCATAAGTATTTAGGTACTTTACATTATAATATTGCTGCTTACATAATTACCTGCACTTAAGCCCACAGTGGGCTTTTGTGTGCTAAAATATTAAAACATATTATATTAAACTAGAGTTTATATCTCATTTCCTCTTTCATCAATAATAAACCTACTAATAAACGATGTTATACGTTTTTGGAACAGACCGAAAATACATAGGAAGAGGACCCCGCAGGACCATGCCCGCCACGCATACATAGAGAGTCCGAGGATATTAGGCCAACCTATATAATAGGTCTGTCCACAAAAAAAATAATATTCCTCAAACTTTGTTAACATGAAGCGTTTGACCTATTATAACTAATATTTAAAAAAAAATTGAAAAAAAATTAATCCTAACTACAACAGCGGCCCTAGAAATCGCTTGCCCCGTTTAAATTAGATAAACGCGTGTTCATTGGTTTGACGTCACATGCTCGCTGGCTCGACAGGCGCAAAGCCGTAGCAAACTAGATGAGGTATTTGCATTGCGTTGTTTTTGGAATAAAGTTTGTGTTTGGTGTTGTAACGGTTCACAATGCAGTTTATATTTTGTGTATTTAATATTGGATAATTAATTTTGTGTTGTAAATATGGAGGAAAGTTACCAGAAAGGTGATTCGCCTAATTTGCCGAGTATAGACGTGATTATGGTATCAGATTTTCTCGCCTCAAATACTGACTTTAACCAACCTCAATCCAGTGGTGTCAAACCTAGTCGGTAAATTTAAAAGAGATACATTATTTTATACAGTATTGTCCAGAATAAAAATGTAATTGAAATGCTATGCTATTCTATTACCCAATGCTTTGCCTGTGGCCATCAGCTGTGAATAATATTTTCTGTCATGTAGGTAACTGGGTAACTTCGTAATGGGAATAATAAACTTCAGACTAAAAACACAATGAAATAGGATTATTATATAATATAATTAGCATCCGCAGCTTCGCCTACGGTTACTTTTTAACACGCTTTTATTAGCTTGATCTACATCTGGATGGCCTTGTAAGTAAAATAATATTAGAAATCGATTTTCAGCCACATTCCGATGTCGTATTGGTTTGAAATTTTGAGAACTCATGAGAATAAAATGTTTTAAAAAACCCTAATAGATTTTTCATCTCACGCATCAAGTCGATTAGTAAGACTCTTTGTGGTTTTAGCTTCGTTATGGTCGCCTTACAGCTTCAAAATTATATGAAGCAGCTGTTTGCAAAAAATCAAATGGTAGCTTGGTGACACAAATTATGGGCGTTTCGAAAAAATTTGACACTCCAGCAATGAAAAGGGAAAGGACTTTAGAAAAAATGGTTATTAACGAACTGAAAAAAAAACTCAACATTAATGTAAAACAAGTTGGGTTTATTATTTTAAAAGAGTATGGAGTTGTGGGAGCTTCGCCCGACAGGGTAATAGATGTTCGGTTATTGAAATAAAATGTCCCATATCAGAAAAAACTTTTTCGCGCTATATTAATTCTAGAAATGAAATAGCAAAAAAATATTTGGCTCAGATAAATTTGCAAATGTTAGCGACAGATGTAAAAAGGGAATATTTTGCGTAGCACATCCAAATTTCGAAAACAAAAAAAAATTTACTGTTGTTAACGTAGAATATAACGCAGAGTTTACAGAAGACCTTAATATTAAATCTGCACTACAATTTTGGAAAAACAATATTTTTAAACTACTAAATACAGTTTTTACAGAGTAACAATAATATGTTAAATTTGCATTATACTAACCAACAACCGATGTTTCAAATACCTAGTATTATTTTTTTCGTAATACATACTACAAAATAAAATATTTATTGTTTTATTATTAGTTTTTGTAAATTAATAATGGCGCGTCGGCAATATTTTTCTAAGAGATGCCCTGGAACTAGAGGCGTGCCTGTACCGAATTGTTAATTTTTTATTATTTTATATTACTCCCGAGGGTTACAGCTGTGCGGATGGTCAAAATGCAACGCACATTTTATTTCCCTTTCTTGGGCACGTACGCCACTTGACCAGCTAATACCCACAAAATAATTTGTTAATAAAATTATATTTTGTATGTATGTCCGCTACACACTTCTCATACAATATCCATAGAAAAAAATAAGCCTGATAAAGAGATTAAATCTCGGTTCAAATAAACGTCCGTCGCGGCAATAGCTTGCCGTCTTTCAGCGAGCATGTGACGTCACCCGCCTAGCCTCTACGGAGGGACACGTTTTCTAGCCTCGACGCGTCGGTGTGATTTCTATTACAAATATCGTGGAAAACAAGAAATATTATTATTTTTTAACGTTGTTGTAGTTAATAATACCCATAAATCTATCATTTTTAATAGAAAACAAAATGTTGTGGACAGACCTATTATTCGCTTTAACTAAAAAGAGTTCGTTTAAATAAAGATTTTAAGTCTTGATTTGAGAATTTTATGACTTTTCATTTGTCGCAATTCGAAAGGTAAAAAATTGAAGAGTTTGATTCCCACATAATGTTGAGTAAATTCTTGGTTTTTTGTACAGAACGGTTCCTTGTGGAATTCCCATTTCAACCAGTAGATCTTTACCTTAATCTGGCGCTATTCCAACGCTTTGATATCTGTTTGTTAGATAGTCTTTGATAAGATCCCCTCCCACGCTTCTGACACCATAGTTATTTAATTTTTTTGATCAAGAGTATGTGGCTTACCGTGTTGAAAGCCTTTGCCAGGTCTAAAAAGATTGAAAATATAAACATTATTTATTAAAAATACACCCTTCGCAGTTCTTTATGTTTAAAATCAATAGTAAAACGTCGCATTTAAAGAGCGGCAACATTAAATTACTTTAAAAATCTTCTCTATCTTTTGAACGCGTTTTGAAACTGAAATTAAATTATGTTCTTTGTATTGCTGCTCACGTGACGAGAAAAAGAAAATACGATTTCAATTTACTAACCCCCCACGAGTTTGCAAAATGTAAACGAAACACAACCCACTTTCCGTTACTCCCGGCAATATAATACATACAAATTGGAACAAACTTTGTAAAATGTTTCGGAATTTCGTAGTCCTTTTGTTATTTCAAGTAATTATTCGCCTTTCGAATAACAATTTACAAGCGCCTCAGGTGCGAAATTATCTTTTTTGGATTGTTTTTCTTCTTAGTTAAAGCAGTATCTACGTACCTGTGCTTAAACGAGCTTTAACACTTGTGGGTATTTACATAAATATGCAAAAATATACAGGGTCCTGCAATAGTAAGTCAGGCTTTCATAGATCCTATAAGAATGAAGTTAGGATTTTCATTTATATGCTGACATAATGCCGGTCATCTACCAATAAAGAGAAACGTTATAAACGTGCTAGTTGGTCGATGCCGCTGTGACTTTGAAACGAAATTAGATGCGAATGCAACGCCCCCAAGTGTAGTGCGTTTGAACTTATATTGGCGGAAGGGGGGTAGAAGGAAGCCATCATATAATTTTATTTTTTAAAAAAGAATTTATTATATTTGGCTGATACACACTGTATAGCTATTTTACGTTTTCCAATGGTCACCCTGTATAATTTAGATGTGTTATTTTTATACTGTTTAATTTTTTTAAAGTTATACATCTGATATCTGATGTTCAAGTACAGGAGAATCATTCCCTCTTTGCATTGGTATAAAGAAAACCTTTAGAAAACCCAGTAAGCAAAATCACTTGCTATGCATGTTCTAAGAATGTCCTCTAACAGAAATATCATGTTCTAAGAACGTGCATAAATAACATACAGCACGTGAACAGAACGTGCTATGAATATATTACAAACCCCTATTAGAAGCAGACATAATACATTCTAAGAACGTGCTGCAGAACGTTCTAAGAATGTCCTCATCACATGATTTGGCAAAGATCTATAGTATTCTAAAGAAGAACGTTCTAAGAATGCGCTATTCATGTCTTATAAAACATGCTAAAGAGATGATAGTCACGTGATAAGAACGTGCATTGGCACGTTCACCGTACATTCTTCAGCATGTGTCCAGTACTTTCTACTCACATTCTTAATACATTCTGTTTCATATGGTCCGATCTTATTGCCCTTCAAAATTACAAACCATTGCCAAGATATTGCGATGGTTGAAAATTTAAATTTTCAACGTTCAATATCTTAAAAACGATTTGGAATTGTTCATAACTTATTAATCACAGTCATGGAAAATAAAAATAATATAATTATAGAAAAATACGTAATTTATTTTATAATGGTAACTTGAGATATTACTTATTCATTTTACAAAAAGCATATAACGTTAGTTCACATCTTGTGTGAGGTTGGGTTCCTGAGATTGTGTGACGTTGGGTTCCTGAGGTTTTCTTGTGAGTCTTTCACCAACCATATTTTTATTACTGATGTTATGTCAGTGTCAACGTCAACTGAGCCAGGATATTGAATCTTAACAGCATCTAAAATTATATATAGGTAACTCTTGTAAAAATAATTACCCATTCTTCTTTTCATATAATTTAATTGGAGATTTAAACTCACATATCGGAACTATTTGTCAATTATTATGACTATCCTCTTCTAAGTATTTTTAATCTGCAGTAGGCCATGATTGATTATCACCAATACTCAACAATATTTTTTATTGTTTCTATGGCCAACTGCAGAAGCAGAGATAAAGACTTGGAGCATATTATAGATGTGTAATACATAACATCAAAACATCTACGAAAAACAAATCAACACACTTACCTAATATGCATTTTGCCAACAAAAGATTTTTCAGTAGGTAGTGCTTTGTGTTTGGCTTCTTCCCACGAATATAGTGAAGCTACTTCATTTGACTGTAATATATAATAATAATAATAATATATCAATACCATTATTTATTACCCCCCTAGATCTTAATCCTGAAACCGAAACTATTTTGGGTGCCCTATGAGCTGCTAAAAGTGAGGTTATCCTTTCGTTTTTCCTTTTTCTGTTAAACTGTACCCCAAATCCTTCTTTTGTTCATCTGCAATGGAAGCCATTATACAGTTTCACAGGCTTATAGCACAGACAGAAAGGCATGAAAAATAATATACCTATACAATATAAACTACAGAGAGGTAACTTACCAATCTTGACCTAAACCTACCTTACTTAACTAAAATAAGTCCAATATCTTCAGCAAAGTACAAGGATATTCCTATTCTGTTCTACAGGCAAGAAACTATAATAATTAAACTATAATCCATCACTAAAATAAAACTGAGTCCTTTACTTTTTATAGGTTAGTTTATTCGAGTCGGTACTAATGAAGGGAGGGCGATAATTATCGATGTTTAACGAACATCGATATTTTACTTTCGATAATCGATGTTTTTACCATTGATGTCATTGACTGGAACCATTAAAAATAAACCAAAAATAGGTGACATCAGCTGCAAAAAGCAGAAGCGGAAAATGACCCTATGTCGCTTATATCGGCATATCCTTGCCGATGTCGACATCGATATGTTCAGCCGATGTCGACATCGATATGTTCAATCGATGTCAAATCCCTAGTTGTTGGCTCTGCAGCGCCACTATACGATTTGGCGGGTAATCTGAATTGTTGTGGGCTTTTGAATGGGGGGAAACTAACCCAATTTTTAAGGGTAAGGGTAATAGGTGTGTTCCAACGTCGACCGAAAACCGTAATTAAACCGTCCGTATGTTGCGCACTAGGCAAATTCCTATGTGCAGTTGCTACTGCGCCGAAAATTGTACGGTTCAACAACAGGTTGGTTTATTTTTTTTAAAGAAAGTGATAGAAAAACAACATTTAAATTTTGAGGTTGACTTCTTAATTTCTATTGGTTGGAGCAATATCACATGCCGCGGGCTCTAAACGCAGTATCAAGAACTAGCGTATGTCATATAGAAATGCATTATCTAACTCTAACAAAACTCTGTCACTATGGAATGTGTTTATCACATGCTAAGGATATGCTTTTCGTTAACCTGGTGGAATGTTACTACTATTACGTGACAAAAAGGTTTGCTATCGGAATGTCCTAGAAATTAGTATTTTTAGCATATGTGTGCTAAGGGATATGCTTTATGGTGAATGTGCTAAGAATATTCCCGTTCGGAATGTTCTATAAACGCATATTCTTAGTACGTTCGCTATGAGGATATTATCTAAAGGGGTGTGAAGAGCATATGCTATTAACATCCTTCATTAGGATATCCGTAAAACGTACATTCTTAGAACATGAATATACCTTTTCATGTTTACCGGGAAACATAAAACCGTATTGTTTAGTACCTGTTATTAAACTATTTTACAAATGAATAAACTGGACGACAGATGTACTTAATGTACATCTAAAAATAAATAAACGATCAATAAAAAATATAGTCGTTATTCTCATAGATAAAAGAACAATGGCCTGTTATCTTACTATTGCAATAATAAAAACATAAATATTGCTGTTTTTATACTACAAAGCCATAAAAACATGTGTATTTTTATAGGCCTAATCTGCCAAAATAAAGTTTTTCGATTGATCAGATAGCAGCCGTAGCACATTTCGGCAGATGTCACGTTTTATCCATTTACCAATAATCGACTACATACGTTGTAAATGCTGCAACGAATCCTATGATAACACAGGACGCGTAAAGAGACAAACATTAATACACGTTTTTGGGGTCGCTGAATCTGAATCCGGGGTTCGATTGGTTTGAATCGGTCAGATAGCACTCCATTTTTAACCTAAAAATAGTGATGAAAAGTGAAACAATATTTATTAAACTGCCCAGAAAAGAAACCTAATTCCCAACCTCTACAACCCATATTCCTAACCTTAAAAAAGTGACTTAAAAAGCGGAAAACTGATCGCGATATAATTTTTTTGTGTCCAGCGTTCGGTAGGTACTCTACAGGTACATTTAACTTGTTAGCTATTTTTTTAGCATAATAGTTGGATACAAGAAAGGAAGTATAGTTAAGTGTAAATCCACTGTCTCGAATTCGTTGGAGTAGGTACAGCATCTAGATTATAATTTTGATCTTCAACCCGACTAACTTTTTCGGGACTTATGAGTAATATGAACTAAGTCTGACGTCAGTGCTGTTGCAACCTTATGTAAAACAGCTAATTAAGTCGTTAAGTTTAGTATTTACCGTCTAAACTAAAGTCACATTTCTCTAAGAACACGCCGCATCATGGCTTAGTCACCCATCATTTATGGCACTCTGCTGATGTCTGATCTATTTTACGTTAAGATGTTGGTGACAGTGACAGGACTGGGCTTTTAAGTTCTTTCACCATCGCATTCGCTATATTTTAAACTTGTACGGGAGGCCTTAATATTTGATAAGTACAATTGCTTGCCAAAATGCAGCCTTAATTTTATTTACAATTGAAACACGAACTCAACGTGTGATAGATTCTTCATTGGTAAAACATAGAAACTCATTTGACAAGTACTAACCTTATCAATAAAAAACGCTATGACCAACTTATACAAGAGTTTCGCCGCCCAAATATTGTAGCTACGAACCAATCAAGCAGCAAGCGGTGCGCCAAAATGCCATGTGTTTTGAATACAAATAGTTGCCCTTAAAAAACTTTAAAAAGTTTTTTAAGGGCAACTATTTGTAACTTTAAAAAGTTAACTTGGAACTTTCCTAAAATGAAGCATCTTTTGAGAATAAATTTAGATTTAAATGTATCAAGTAGTGACCAGCAAAACTGATAAAACAAAATCATGCATTGAAGAAAATTGACATGCCGACAGCTTCTGCCAAAGTAAATTAGGTTGTTGTTTAAAACACATGGAAAATAATAGTTTTATAAGGAGTGAAAAAGTTGATATGGTATTAGTGTTTGGAGAATGTAGAAATAATTCATATTCAATTTTTGTTTTATATATTTTGCTGGTCACAGGCTACTTGATGCATTTAAATCTAAATTTATTCTCATTTTAGGAAAGTTCCAGGTTAACTTACTTAACACTTAATAGTGTGTGGTATCAAAATAATCGTAATAAATACACTTTTTTCTTAACCCGACGAGCCACCATGTTGCCGCACATGGCATTGGACCAAAAATAGTAGAATTGTATTTTTCCCAAGATTAAAGAACTAAAATAAGTGATTTTAAGTTATTCATAGCCCTCTAGATAAAACAAATAATTTGGAGAAAAAATATTTTCTTGGTGACAAAAAGTGACAAGTGGCACCACATCGTTATATTTAGAATGTCATATGGAGTCAAAAAAAGAAAAAATATACCAGGTGTCCCATTTAAAAATCGAAAGTTTATGTCACTTTCGGTTAAACCAGAAGTTCCATAATGTTGAGTCACCTGTCAAGTTTTCTGTCGTATACAAATTCGCCAGCTTTTATTTCATTTTCTTCAAAAACAAGAAAATTAGAGGGGCGAACCACCTTCCGTGGCTACCCGGTATATAAAAGCCATTATATTTTATTAAAACAACCCACAAAATGTCAGCTGGTCATATTTGTTTATTAACATCAAGATCATTATCTAGTATGTTTACTTGTTGACCCGTGCGAATTAATAAAATAATAGTTATTTATGTACCAAGGCAGTAAAGTGATTCTTTATCGGACGAGTCTGAAATTATGAGATGAGCGAGCGAGGCGAGCGAGGCGAGTAACAGGCGAGTCGATAAAGACACTTTACTGGCGTGGTGCATACAAAATTTTATCGCCAACCGTTTGGAATTTATAATATAAAAAATCGAGGTATAACTCATCCCAATAAATCGCGAGAACACTATTATCGAGCTATCATAGGGAAAGGCGTGACAGTGACAGACGATTTTTGATTAATAATTGTCAAAGTCACTAATTTGCGGAGGGTAAAAGTATTTTTCTCCAAATGACATTAAAAGCGGTCTTTTAATGACACCTGACAGGCTCAAAAGGTGTATTTTTCTGCCTAGTCAGAAAAAGTGGACTTTTTATGCCTAGGCAGAAAAAATACACCTTTTGAGCCTGTCAGGTGTCATTAAAAATTAAAATTTAAAATGACAAGTAAACCCAACAATTCAATAAATGTCATAAATAACATACATAAATATAAAAAATACGATTTTGCGTGAAATTGGAACAAATTTGGAGAAAAAATTATATGTTTTACTAGGCAGAAAAGCAGATTTAATGCCTTGGCTGGTTTCCTAGCCTCGGCTGCGCCTCGTCTATGAAACACCAGCCGCGGCATTAAATCTTGTGCTTTTCTGCCCAGTGAAACAAATAACTATTATCTGCCGCATGCATTTGCGGCAGGTAAAGTATTTTATTCTACAATAAAATAAAGTGTTCGTTTACTTCCGGAAATCACACTGATAATGTACGGCTTTACTGACGGTTGACGATAAAGATATTTATCTAACCTATGCCACAATTGTAGTAAAATAAAGTAGACAAATGTAACCCAAAGATGACGTCAGGTTTTATTGCAATCCGTTACTTATAAGGTGGAGAAGCCTTATACCGACGTCCTTATAACTCTTATTTTGCCACCAAATTGGTGCAAATAGTGGTAATCTCAAGTCACATCGATGTAAGCTTCCTATGTCAGGTTGAAAAATATAACGTCGCTGCAACGTAAAAATGCTAGTCAGGAATAGTTTTCCCGTACACTAAAAGTATACGTACACTAATAAAACAATATAGGTTACTTGTCCTGAAATTCCCTCTAAAACTTTATAGATAAACTTTTGAAATAGCTCTGGAGCTGACGATATGCCGTACTTAAATAGAGAAACCTACTAAACAAGTTGTTATCATGCATAATAATGCAAATGGTAGGGGTAATTGCAGAAAAGCGGATTAAGCATCCCAGCAAACTAAAATACTGTAAATAGAATATACCGAGTCTGCCAACGAAGCGGGGACGGAAGATTACATTCTTATCGAGGAAGTATCATCACTAATCAAAAATACAAAGAATTCATGAGATATGGATTTAAAAGCGGCATATTTTAAAAATATTTTACGTTATACAGGGTGGCTCAAAATAATGTGGCGGACTAAACTTACATTTTTTAAAATTGAACATCCTATATTATTGGCCGAAACGATGGGAATATAACTGCTGATTATTTTAATATCAAGTTAGGTGGGTTTATTTTTGGTAGTTTAAGAAATAATAACGATTTTATCTTAAAAAGTATCTAAGTTTAGTAACCATTTTTTTCTAATTTTGTATCATAACAAATCTATTACGATACGGATTTGCGTTCTTTCTTTATTTGATGTTGGTAACATTTAAATGTTTTATTTCATTGACTTGCGCGGCCTTTGTAATTTACGAGAAAACCCATTTTTCGCAGAGGAAAAATAGCTTGATAATCTACTTTTTTATTCTGTGTGGATAACAGTCATGTATGTTGGTTGCATAAATCTATAAATCAATCTTTTGTAGATACTTCAAGCTATCATTTTCTGCCAAATCCTATCCAAAATTCAATCTACTAACCTTCCAATGTCGATTTTAACTTCAACTTTATTTGAATGAACACGTCTTTTGAAATTCGAAAAAAAGGAGCAAAATCGCCCGAATTTCTGAACGCTCTGTATATGTACCGAATGTACAAGGATCACACAACGTATTCCGTCCAATTTCAAATCTCATACCGCTAAAATAACTTTAGAATCTCGTGGTGAAAATTTGTCAATAAATCAAAAAATGACAGTTCGCAAAATAATTTTTGTTGTCCAGAGGCTGCTATGATAAAAAATAGTATTACCAACATAAAATTTAGACATAAAAATTTACAAAATTTGAAGGATTTATTTTCTTTTTAAATATGTGTTTTTTATTGAAAAAACTACAAATTAGAAACAATAGTATAACGTACGTGTTATATAAAGCAGTTTTAAGCACTTGTCCCGTTATAAAACGCGCCGTAAGCGGCTCGTTTTTTTAACATGGACGCGTGCTATAAAATGATGCTTTATAAAACGTGTACGTTAATATACTATTAAATTACTAAGAACAATTGAATAAAATAGTAAACTAAAAACAATTATTTTAGAATGTTGTCTATCATTACAATGCATGGAAAATATTTGTGTTCAGTGCATGTAAGAGGGTGATCATATTAACAAAATAATGGAACGCCCTGTATATTTCTTGATTTCTTGAAAGCTCTTTTTATATCCCTTTTACTGACATCAATTTAATACCCTTTAGAGAATACCGTAGTTTAGTTATTTCGATATTACTTTAAAAGCCTACATTTTTGCTACATTTTAGTTATTTTTATTTATAATCGAGTGTATCATTTTCTTGCCATTTTAATTATCTAGCATTAAGTGGCATTCTTAAGTTTTTATTTTGCGATAAAGAAAATAAGTATTATTTATTAAAACATTTATAATGATAAAACTTTAAAAACAATAATTAATTACAATACGAATTTAAGAAACTAAAGCCGTTAACAAAATCAAACTAAACAAACCATTATCAGACGGTAATACAGAATTTATTGTCTAGTTCTAATGATATGTTCAAAGGTTCTTTCCTGTTCTTGAAGACATATATGTAGCCTTCGAACAAAATTTTGCTGGACGTATTGTAGAGTTCTTATTATAATATTTCTAAATGCCTCTCGTATACGATCTTTCATATCGTCTCGGTACGTAGGAGCTATGGCATAGACTTGTTTTTTTAACCTGATAATACTAAATAAAATTTTTTAATGTTGACGGTATAGTTCACACGATCCGGATAAAAATATTGTTTTTCTATTTCACGTTCATAATGAGTTCAGTACTACCCTCATTTGCGGATCGTAATGAAGCTATTTCGATACGCGTTTTTTCTTTATTTGATGTTGGTAACATTTAAATGTTTTATTTCATCGACTTGCGCGGCCTTTGTGATTTACGAGAAAACCCATTTTTCGCAGAGGAAAACTAGCTTGATAACTTACTTTTTTATTCTGTGTGGATAACAGTCATGTATGTTGGTTGCATAAATCTATAAATCAATCTTTTGTAGATGCTTCAAGCTATCATTTTCTGCCAAATCCTATCCAAAATTCAATCTACTAACGTTCTAATGTCGATTTTAACTTCAACTTTATTTGAATTTTCCATCTTCCCTATACTAAATTGCAATGCCGTGACGTAAAATCACGTCTTTTGAAATTCGAAAAAAAGTAGCAAAATCTCCCGAATTTCCGAACGCTCTGTATATGTACCGAATGCACAAGGATCACACAACGTATTCCGTCCAATTTCAAATCTCATATCGCTAAAATAACTTTAGAATCTCGTGGTGAAAATGGGTCAATAAATCAAAAAATGACAGTTTGCAAAATAATTTTTGTTGTCCAGAGGCTCCTATGATAAAAAATAGTATTACCAACATAAAATTTAGACATAAAAATTTACAAAATTTGAAGGATTTATTTTCTTTTTAAAATGTATTTTTCTTGATTATAGAAGGTGAAATAGAAAAAAATGTATAAAGCACATGTTTCATAAGGCGTTTTAGCGCCCGTGTCAATAAAAAAACTCGCCACTTCGTGGCGCGGGCGCTAAAACCGCTTCTTATGAAACTCGTACTTTAATATACTATTACACCACTTACCTACCTTTGTTAAATAGTTAAACTGACTTTTTCAAAAATTTAAACATTAAGGACGTAAAATTTTTCTAGAAACTGTAGTTTTTTTTCATGTTTGTACTAAATATAACTGGATGTTAAATCAGGGAACCTAGAAGGTCACGCAATTCTGCCGTGCTTAACGAAAACGCGGCATCTTCAAATTTTTTTAAAAATGTGATATTGGTATCTCTGTTAATGTTATTTGAAACTCTATCATTATAACTTAGCTAAAACGCCGCAAATATTACCAGAAATTAATAAACTGGTTATTATTTGGCGGTATCTGAAACAAATTTCCATTCGTACTTAGGAATAACGCGGCATAGCTTGCTAGCTTAGGAAAACCGCGGCAAATCAGCAGCCGATGCTGCGTTTCTCTTAAGCATAGATCATTTGCCGCGTTTATGCTAAGCGTAGTCTACTTTTGTTTGTACGGCGTGCTTGCCTGTCGCTGTTTTTTTAGTCAGCTGTTAATTTATATAAGTAAGTGTGAGGTTGTGTTAGTTTGTATTTAATTACTTCTGATCAAAAAGTTGAAAATTAGTCTTTCTTTTCGAGTTTTTCAAGATCATTGTTGCGTTATGATTGTTAGTGTAAAGCTGTAATAAGTAAATAGTAGCTATGTTTAAAAAACGAACGGAACTTATTTTGACATTGGCAAAGAAGCAAAATGTTTGCACCACGACACCACCGACTTCTAGTGCTACGGTAACGTCCAACGAGATGAATAATTCTTCAAATATCGATTATTATTGTGAAGAACCGCAGTTATCAGTTCCAATAGGAAATTCTGGCCTATATTTTAACTGCAGTAGTTTGGATAACAATAATATTATACCTGAAGTTCAACATAATAATTATTGTTCAGATAATAATTTTAATAATACACCGATTGTTCAGGATATAAATAACATTCCAATTATAACAGAGGACGGAAAATGTATTGACAGTGATGTTATATTGGAAGAAATATTTTTTGATGGCAGGGAAACAATTTGTTACCGGGACGACTTAAATAATGGTATTATTCAGCATCATAAAGTTCAATGCTCAGGTTCTGAAATTCAAAACGCAGACAATACGGAGATTGTAATGTGGCATCCGGTAAGTTATATTTTAATGACTGTTAATTACGACTATTATTATATTTATAACATTTTTTTAGGATTCATTTGCACCTGAAGCTATTGTCTTGCATAATTTGACTAATAATTCTAATGCAGAAACAACAGAAGAAATACCTCAGGTTAGATTGAAAATTCATAAAACTCTCTTAACGTATGTTACGAATGTATTAATTACCGATTTTGCATGTATTATTGTAGGATATAACCGCTGTTGATGAAAATAATAGTAATGAAAGCAATAATTCCTTACATAGTGCTGAAGGAAGTCAAAACGCCAATCGAAGCGACAGGCCTATTAATATTGAAGAAGAAGAGGTAGGTTTATAATAGGTACTTACTAGAATCCTTGTATCAGACATTTTATTGTGTAAGGAACTGGTTTGCGCATTTAATACAAAAATAAGTATTTATTGTGTTAGATCATAATAAATTATTAAATCTAATGATATTTTTATTAAAACATAGTTAATTGTAATTTTTTTAGGTGCCCATCATAACTCATACGAAATCTGGAGCGATACGAAAAAGAAATAAATTTAAAGATAGTATTAAGACACGAAAACAACGTAAAGCCGACGTTATTGGGGAAAAACATGCTGTTCTTCCTCCGTGTATCAGGTCGAAGTGTAAGTTTAAGTGCACCTTATCTTTTTCGGAAAATTTTCGGATCAAACTTAATAGCGAGTTTTGGGGTCTATCCTATATAAACAGAAGAGCTTTTATATTACAAACATGTGAACGTCTTGAGATAAAAAAAAAAGAACAAAGGAAGGAGACTACGAAGGATATGCTAGAAATAATACCTTCAAATATACGTTGAAAGATGATTTAGGAGTAATTAAGCATGTTTGTAAACATTTTTACTTGTGTACGCTAGGATATAAACCAAGTAATGACAGATTCGTTTATGAAGTTCTTTCTAAAACACCAAAAGGTAGCATTACACCAGTAGCAGATAAACGAGGTAAAAGCCAACCAATAAATTTTATTCCTAAAAATGAAATTAATGAACATATAGAATCTTTCAATCCCGTTATATCACACTATCGTCGTGAGCATGCGCCAAATATCAGATATTTGCCAAGTGATATAACAATAAAATACATGCATGCTGATTTTCTTGAAAAATTTTCGGCAATTAACGTTTCTTATAACGTGTATCGATGCGAAGTTAAGAAAAAAAATATATCCTTTACAAAACTCGGCAATGAAGAGTGTGAGCATTGTGAAGGTATGAAATTGCACATTCACAAAGAGGATCAGCTTCAACTAGAAAGTTGCGACATATGTAGATCTTGGAAGGAACACATAGATTTGGCTAAAGGGTCCCGAGATCTTTATCGTCAACACGTTGCTGAAAATTCTATAACAAACTCACACTTTTCCGCAGATCTTCAGAAAGTCATAATGTTGCCAAGGGTTGACTCATTTAAAAAAGTTTTGTTCGTAAAAAGACTTTCTGTGTACAATGAAAGTTTTGTCCCTTTGGGTACCAGTAACCAATCTAAACCATTTGCAGTTCTCTGGCATGAGGGAATTAGTGGTAGATGTCAAGAAGACCTCATAAGTGCATTTTACGCATTTTTCAGAAAACATAGAGATTCCCAATCTGTCACTATTTGGCTCGACAACTGTTCGAGCCAAAACAAAAACTGGTGTTTAGCAAGTTTTCTTATTTACTTAGTTAATTCAAGCGATATCAGTGCTAATGAAATTAACATTCACTATTTTGAGCCCGGCCACACATTTATGTCGGCGGATAGCTTCCACCATCAGGTGGAACTATCATTAAAAAGGCAAGGCAAAACCTACGATTTCGCGGATTTTGTTGAGGCAGTTTCAACCGCAAATAAAGGTAGGGTTCATGTAAAAGAAATGGCAGCAAACGACTTTTATAATTGGAAGTCCTACGTTTCACAGAAAAAACTAAAGACACCCCCCAGTCGTATATATTTAAGAGACATAGTTCAATTCACAGCAATCAGGGGCGCATATCAACTTCTATTTAGGGTTTCGTACGATAAAATGGAACCTATGAATTGCCTAGACTTTTTACAAGTTAAAGCAACAAAACCAGATGGAATGAGGCTTCCAGAATGCTTAACGCAGCCATGTGGATTCCCAAAAGAGAAAAGGGACAATATCTTAAAAAATCTTAATGAGGTTTTGCCAGATAACCGGAAAACGTTTTGGTTAGATATGTCAACTTCTAATTGACTTCTTTTTTCAGACATAAAACATTTTTCGTTTTTTAGTGTTTTGTGAATCTGACTTTGTTACCATTAGAATAACTTTTTTGTTTATGTAATAAATAATATGAAATAAATAAACAAAATACAAAAAAATGCTTGTCTTTTTTACTTATAAAGTGCTTAGGAGAAACGCAGTACTGCATTTTTCCTAATCACTTTATCACCAAATCAATCAATTAGTTTTAAGAAAAACGCAGCATCTTCCATAATTTGTGATCTAATGATTATTTTCATTTTTTTTTGTCAAAATATGAATTCCCCGGAAAATTTTATGAATATGCAGTATCTATTGCCCACTACCGATTCTAAACTTACAACGGCTACGAGATTAAACAAAAGCTGCATTTCCTCCGTTCAACCATTTTCTCACATACGGCGTTTTGCTTAAGGTGGGCAGAATTGGTCCACCACCTCCGATCCACTGATTACCTCGCCAGTGATTTAAAAATTATCTAACCGACTCTAATCAGGAGGAGAGATGTCTTGCTGAAACCAGAAGTTTTAGAGAGTATCGGCATCTAAATTTTGAAGTAAAATAGGTAGATCATGATAAAGAAAGTTTAAGTAACCTTGTCCCGTCAAACGCTATTCAAAAAAATATGGTCCAATAATGTAAGGCCCTAATATTCTTCCCCAGACATTAACCGACAAAAGATTTTGGTTATCTACCGGGTGTCCCACTAAGAATAGCTCTCGGCCGTATCTCAGAAAGGGTTAGTCGCATGATACAAAGAAAGAAAGATATGATCGATCGTATTCCCAATTCGGTCCGGTCCGCGCAATGACGTCATGTGGTGCTAACGAGACTTAAAATTACATAGGATTAGCCGTTAAAAATAGAAATTTTACTGCATATTTTGCAATTTTTGATTTGGAAGATTTAAGTGCATATTATTTTAAGTACTTTAAGGATAGAGGTTCATAAATCAGAATGTATTTCATGATGTTCTTGGGTTAAATGCTAAAATTGAGCATATATTTGGTATCAATGAAAATTATTTTCTTTTTATGCTGACATACATTTTATCTTTTAAATGATTACAATTACTTATTTATTTTTACAAAATCATAAAAAAATAACCTATATTTTTTGGTCCTTCCACCTTAAGCAATAAATTGTTTGAAAAAAAAATAGGTACAAGTGTGCAGTCTTAAACATTTTTAGAACAGTTTCGAGCCTTAATGACCAAAATCAATTAATTTGTTTATTAAGATTTTTTTTATGCAATAGGTAACGATAATATTTTTGGAGGTGTCTGTTTATAAATTTATATTGTTAACATTTGACCAGGGGCGGATTGGAATCATTTGGCCCCGGTGGCTACATGGCCTCAATGGCCCCAACATTTTTTGAAAAAAAAAATTGTTGTTTAAATGTTTGGACCAATTGGCCCCCAAAGGCCTTCTGACCCCGGTGGCGATGGCCACCCGGCCACCCGCTCCAGTCCGCCACTGCATTTGACTATAATTTGACCAAGGATAAGGATGTAAAAAACTCATTCAGACATTTAAAAAAATATACTAGGACTGGTAATTATCATAATAGTAATTAGAGGGACATTAACAATTATTAAAAAATAAGGCACACATATAACAGTTTATTATTTTAAACCAATTTCGGCAAATTAAACTTTTGTATCTCACCAATGAGGAAGAGAACAATTTTTTTAAGCTAAAATTTGAAATATTTTACATTGATTTGTATCATCAACGTTCATCCAAATTTTTTGAAGATTTGGGACAGTTGGAAAACGAAAAAACATAATGTCTTTTGCAGAATTTTTTGTCATATTGTCACTTATGCATAACGCCACTGCACAACGCATATTAGCAACTAATTGTCCCTAACAACAATAATAATCCAAGAAAACACTAAAAACCTCTTTCTGTATAACAAATAATAACAATAGTACATAAAACCAAACGTAGGTTATACGAAGCCCGCCAGAAAATTATCACCACATGACGTAAGCGGCTGTCGATTTGGCTCCGCCCACATGCGCAATGTCATATCTCTTCTTTCTTTGTATCATGGGTTAGTCGTATGGCTTGCGAAACATTTTTTTTTTAGGAAAAGTGGCCGTGAGAAATTACTGGAAATTATTTTTAAGTTCCTTATTTCGCCGCAAGAGGGCACAATTAAAATTTTTTTTTTTAATTCTAAATTTCTCCGGAAATTCCCGTATTAAGGTATAACTCTGATTACATCATCAAAAAGCTTAGACAATTCTGCATCATTTTGGTTTAAGGCTCGTTGGCGTACCGACCTTGATAAGAGTGGGGGAAGCTATTGAATGTGTAAACATTAAAATCGCTGTAACTTCTAAACGACTTATCCGATTTTACTAAATTTAAGCTTGTTTGGAAGGGAAAGGTAAGTATCTTCAATCGCCGTATCCAACAGTACACGATAGTGTTTAATAAAATGGCTAGAGGGTGCAATTTGTAATAATAACAGTTCCCAAAAAATCAAATCATACGGTATAACTATGACATCATAATCGAAAAGTAGATAAAATTTGCAAGAAAAGACGTGAACACCGCAGTTCAAAATCCTTATTCGTTTCAGAGTTATTGCCAAAACAATAATTTTTAATACAAATTGCGACCTCTAGCAATTTTATTAGAAACTATCGTGTACCATTGGATACAACAATTTAAGTTACTTATCTTTCTCTTCCAAACAAGCTTAAGTTTAGTAAAATCGGATAAGTCGTTTAGAAGTTACAGCGATTTTAATGTTTACACTTTTACTTGATAAGAGTGGGAGAAGCTATTGAAAGTGTAAACATTAAAATCGCTGTAACTTCTAAACGACTTATCCGATTTTATTAAATTTAAGCTTGTTTGGAAGTACCTTCAATTGTCGTATCCAGTGGTACACGATAGTTTCTAATAAAATTGCTAGAGGGCGCTATTTGTATTAATAATTATTATTTTGACGATAACTCTGAAACAACCAAGGATATCGAACTGCGGTCTTCACATCTTTTCTCGCAAATTTCATCTACTTTTCGATTATGATATCATAGTTATACCTTATGATTTGAATTTTCGGGAAAAAACCGAAAAAACTGTTATTATTACAAATTGCGCCCTCTAGCAATTTTATTAGAAACTATCGTGTACCATTGGATACAACAATTTAAGTTACTTATCTTTCTCTTCCAAACAAGCTTAAATTTAGTAAAATCGGATAAGTCGTTTAGAAGTTACAGCGATTTTAATGTTTACACTTTTACTTGATAAGAGTGGGAGAAGCTATTGAAAGTGTAAACATTAAAATCGCTGTAACTTCTAAACGACTTATCCGATTTTACTAAATTTAAGCTTGTTTGGAAGTACCTTCAATTGTCGTATCCAGTAGTACACGATAGTTTCTAATAAAATTGCTAGAGGGCGCTATTTGTATTAATAATTATTATTTTGACGATAACTCTGAAACAACCAAGGATATCGAACTGCGGTCTTCACATCTTTTCTCGCAAATTTCATCTACTTTTCGATTATGATATCATAGTTATATCTTATGATTTGAATTTTCGGGAAAAACCCGAAAAAACTGTTATTATTACAAATTGCGCCCTCTAGCAATTTTATTAAACACTATCGTGTACTGTTAGATACGGCGATTGAAGATACTTACCTTTCTCTTCCAAACAAGCTTAAATTTAGTAAAATCGGATAAGTCGTTTAGAAGTTACAGCGATTTTAATGTTTACACATTCAATAGCCCACTCTTATCAAGGTCGGTACGCCAACGAGCCTTTAACAAAAATGATGCAGAATTGTCTAAGCTTTTCGATGATGTAATCAGAGTTATACCTTAATATGGGAATTTTCGGAGAAATTTGGAATTTAAAAAAAAAATTTAATTGTGCCCTCTTGCGGCAAAATGAGGAACTTAAAAATAATTTCCAGCAATTTCTCATGGCCGCTTTTACAAAAAAAAATTTCCGCAAATCATACTACTAACCCTTTCTGAGATACGGCCGAGAGCTATTCTTAGTGGGACACCCGGTACATGTCGAACCCAATGTAGATTTTCAGTAGCATAATAATGCATATTATGTCTATTTACTATTCCGTTCTTTTAAGAAATATTATTCGACCTAAAACCTTAGCTATTCGATTAACCGCGAATATAATTGCTGGTCACTTATTAGTAACTTTACTGGGAAATTCAGGACCATTTTTAAATGTAGATTCGTCACTAACGAGAACTTTAATAAACTATCTGGTACGTCTTTAATTTTATTAAGCATCCAGTTACAGTATATAATTCTTCTTAAGACATCATCTTCATAAAGTTCTTGGTCTAATTCTATGTGATAATTTAGTTATTTTTTCTAGGACAGAACAATAAATGATAAATAATAAGTAATTGTATTTGGCTGTCAAAGTGATAATCTAAACAAAAAGAAAACACGGCAACTCGATTATGAATAAAAATATCTAAAACTTTCAACGTTTTTATTATTTTTTTTACCTCTCATGACTCACATATCGCTCACCGGCGACAATAGTGGCACAACTCAAAATTGAACGTTATGGAGAGAACTGCATTTAAAGTTTGCGTTATTTTAATTTTTCATGTTGTAATGTCATTTCAATATCATTAATGAACTTGACTGAGATTATGGGTGGGTTTTTATGTGCTAAATTATTGGGTACTGCTAAATTACTTTTTTGTTTTTAAAAAAGGTGATATTTGTAAGATGTGCCACTATTGTTGAAATCAAGTAACACGGTTTTGATGAAAACTTATGAAAAGTGTAATCAAAACTGTTAGTTATTTTAATATAGGAAATACTCTGGCTTTATTGAAAAATGCCGTTATAAAAGAAAAATACGAAACAACAGAAAGCTATCCTACGTTAAAAATACAACTACATTTTTTGGAATTTCAATCTTACTTGACGTCTTATCATTTTTTATTTAAAAGTTAAACTGTTATAAAAATAACTGTAATATTTTTAATAGCTTCTGTTCTTAACAAAAACATGAGGTCATCATATTTTTTCTTAGCAATAGGTATAGGATTATCGTAACCTTTCTTCAGTTCAAAATCTGGAAAAGTAGAGAGGGATGTCCTTGAATGCCTTGCATTAATTACTTGAACTTTTTACTAAATTTAACTAAAATAGCCGAAAACACAAAGCTATAGTGGCAAAACTCTAAATGTGCCACTAATGCAGAAACAAATCGTTGCTATTTCTTAGATGTGTCACTATTTCTCAAATATAACGATGCATAACTAAGCACAGTCAACGGCACACTGAAAATATGTCAGTGTTGATGCAACTTAAGGGGCTGGGCACGCGGTATTCCGTTGTGGCACAAGTGCCATCTCGAAGAGACTATCTGAACTAATTTTATGCCAGTATTGATGGATGAAACTTTATCAAATTTTAAATTGTTTCACGTGGTTTAATGTGTTTTGTACTTTTTTGAGATGTGTCACTATTGTCGCCGGTGAGCGATATTTCGCTTTCAATGGCAATCAGACCTAAGTTATTAAACAGCTCCTGAATTAGAGCCCTGAGCCCAGGGTTTTCGTCTCGGACCTCTACGCGACCCGGCCCGACTCTCGGGTTCGGGTCGGGTCTGGTCGGGCCCCTTAATTCATAAAGGTTCGAGCCGTTGGGCCCTAATAAATGTTTTCGGATCGAACGGGTTGTTCGGGCCGACTAGGCATTTCGGGCCGACCGGGCTTTTCGGGCCGATTGGTCTTTTTACGTTTTATACGAAGGTAATACGCAGTAGCTGATAGGCCGAAGACAATGCACCGAAGACAATGCATTATAGATTCTGATAGTTTAGACTTCATGTTTCATGTTCAGATTAAGCGTCACTTGAAAAACTTGTGACTTTTAGTCTATTGTTTAGTGGTAATAAATGTCAAGGTAAATTTGTTCAATTATCTTTCCAGCCGGCTGGAGTGTTCGGGCCGACGCGACCGGACATTTCAGACCCACCGGGCTTTTCGAGCCGACCGGGCTTTTCGGGTCAACCTAGCTCCTCGGGCCGGCCGGGCTTTTTTGCTCTTAGTTAATAATTTCTTCGGGCCGCGTCAAACTCTTGATTGCCGGGCCGAGTCGAGTCGGGCCGTAAAATTTTGGCCCGTGTAGGACTCTATCCTGAACCATCTGTAGAGTTCGGTTTTTACCTCGCAGAGCAAGGACATTTTTAGATGATTCGGAGGATTCAGATGCGTCGATATTTACCGAACGATTTTGATGGTTTAAGTTTTATTTTCTTGTCTACAAATTCAGTAAACATTTAATAATAGTAAATAAGTTAAAAACTAAAAATAGTGCAGCAAACCCGCCAGAATATTGTGCCGTTTACAAACTATTTATTTTTTGATGATGATAGTTTTATGGTCGAAAAATGGCGAATGCGAAAAATTGGACTTTGCCGAAGAAACTGTTCCAAAATTTTAAGGATCATCAATTCCAAAATCGGGGATGTTTCACTCTCATTAAATGAAATTGTAATATGGGATTGGCGAATTTCACGAAAAGTGAATTTATTTTTATTATCCATCACTTAAACAAGTTTAAATATTTGAGCTTCCCGCCTTTTGAAAGTTTGCTCTTAAAAATCGGTCGATCTTCTCCGACGAAAAATATATACCTTCAGTTGCTCGCCGATGATAAACGAACGGCGTTAAAATTTCTCTCTGTCCTCTAAAAGATTAAACGAACACGCGCGGAGCAATCCGACAAGTCTGATGGTAAAATACTCGCTTATAATTTTTCGCAAATCATTTTTAAAAAACTTTAAATTTGAAAAAGAACGTTCTCCGCTTGAAACGCTGACCGGCAAAGCGGACAAAGTTAACATTATCCCGAAAGTTATCGCTATATTAGGAAAAGAACGTATAAGATTATTTTTAAAAATGTAGCTATTCTAAAACATTTTCGGGTGAATATAGTTCGGAAGTATCTATAAAATTTAAAAGAAGTTCTATTTCGTTAAACATATTTGTAGCTATTATATCTTTATTATCTTGAAAAGATAGTAGATTTTCTAATTTAGAAAAGTACTTTGGTAAATCATTTTTGGAAGTCGTTTTAAGCCTTTTTAATTCACTAATAAAATTAAAGTTATTAAAGTAAGTCTGAATTTGGTCAAATCTTTCCATTAATGCACCTAAAGTTGTCTCTAATACAGCAAAAAATAAATTGATTTTAAATATTGTTTTCCTTATACAGTGTCACCAGTAAAGTCTGCATCATATGGGATTTTTTTTAATAATAGCTTTATTCAAAATTTGACTTTGGCATCAAGTTCTGCTTCGATCAGAATGAAAATGAAGCAAAAAAATAGTAGTCACGTGATTCTCATTATCTGCCAAATTTTAATTTTTTTCAAAAAGTAATTCAAAAGTGGGGTTATTTCTGAAAATATCGAAAAAAGTTATTAGAACAAGTTTTTTTAAATACAGTTTCTAGCCCACGTGCAAAAATTTCAGCTGCATAAGATAATTTTGATTTTTTACCCACCACTAAAATATATTTTCCACTTAATGGACACTTTACTGATGACACTGTGTTCTTTTTTGTCTTAATATTAAGGTGTATTACTTTCAGACACAAACTACGTATTCAAAAATACTTATTTTATGAAGTTACCTTATAGGGTAGTGGCACCGGTCTTGGACATCGAACCAGTAATGGACACTTTATAATCTAAAGCCTGTTATTAAGAATCTGCTTAAGTTAAAGATATCTGTAAATACGTTAAAATCTCCCTTTAAGCATTAATTTTGTGTTTTAAATTCGATTGTTGCCGACAGATGACGCCACGGTGGTCAAACAAGCTGCTTCTTGGTCACGCGATTATTTTCACCCGATTTACCGGTATTTATTCTTGTAAATGCTAAGAACGGCGAAAGTTTGTTTAAGTGATAAAAATTAAATTTATTACTTTTTTGAAGTGCTATATTTTGCGTTGTTATCCAAGGTAAGTGCTTAGACTTATATTTGCAAATGAAGAGTTCTGCTTGCTTATTATTTATTTTTAGGTTAGGTGTCCATTAAAGGAACTTAAATTTTATACAAATACCTTAAATGGACAGTATGTGAGAAGATAATGGTTGACAGACCACATTCAGTTATAACATCTGATTTTTGGCTATATGCACAGCAAAGGAAAGAAACACTCAGATCAGAGAAAGAACAATTATAAGAAAGCAGAAAAAGGACAAGACAAGAAAAACAGAAAGAAACAAAATTACAAATTAAAAAAACAAAAAGGGTAAGGATGACTAATAAAGCTCAAAACAAAAATATTAAAAGAGCACAGCAAATGATGAACTGGAAATGCTACAAGTGCCAAAAACTCTGGAAGGAACAGCACCTAATAGAGAGAAAGTCAAAATGGCTGTCGTGTATTAGCTGTTCAAATAAAGCACAAAAAATCTGTATTTCTTTTAAATATCTCAATAGTCTTGGAGGTAATTATTCGGACTCCGAAGATGACGTTCAGTTTGTGTGCGAAAAATGTGGTATTACCATTGATGACAGTGATGATGATGATGACGAAAGCGAGAAGACCAATGAAGATGAAGAAGAGTACTTATTACTATAACAGTCATTTCCGTTTAATGTTATTATTTTAAATTTACCTTAATAAAAAAAAAATTTGATATAAGTACTATTATTATAATCGGGATTATAATAATTGTTTCTCGGTTAGTTTTTTTAGTGTTTAATAGGTTATTAACCATTTTTTGTAAAGAAACATTATTTGCCATATTACACCTACCTACAAAATTAAAATTGGTTTATATTAAATAAATGTCCATTACTGAATCCACAAGTGTCCGAATTAGGATCAATAAAAAAATTGACTGTCCAAAACTGGAGAAAATGCGTATGTCAAAATTAAAACCAATTTTTTTTAATTAAGCATGGTTTGTGGAAAATAAAACCCAAGGCAATGTAAAGAATGGTGTTAGAGCTTTATATGGTATTTACAGAATATTAATTTTTTTAAAATTGCTGCAGTTTTACCGCCTTTTCATAAAAAATATTTCCTAAAGTGTCCATAACTGGTGCCATTACCCTACATGGTCAAAAACAAATAAACTTTCCATCACAAGCGACTAAATTTTATTAGCCCAATTTTGATTTTGTAGAAAAACACACATTTAATATGGCGCTGCTTTAAAGAAAATGTATCTGAAATAAAGCCTCGTCAAAATTGAGAAGTTTTATGTAGGTTGCGTTGAGTCTTATTTTGCAAAATTGGTGCAATTTACAAAATATAGGTAAAAAATCAAAATTATCTTATGCAGCTGAAATTTTGCATGTGGGCTAGAAACTGCATTTAAAAAAACTTTTTCCAATAACTTTTTTCGATATTTTCAGAAATAACCCCTTTTTTGAATTATTCTTTGGAAAAAATTTAAATTTGACAGATAATGCGAATCACGTGACTACTATTTTTTTGCTTAATTTTCATCTCGATTGATGCCAAAGTCAAATTTTGAATAAGGCTATTAATAAAAAAAAAATCCCATATGATGCGGACTTAACTGGTGACACTGTAGTTTAATCATTCCCTTTATAAGAAAGATGTTTTTTTTTTCTTTCTCGTTCTCAGAAGAAAACGCGTAGTCAACTTTAGCGTGTCGCATCGCGTCGTGTACACGTTTTGCGCACTTTTGACGCTCTTCGGTAAACAAAATGCCTAATTTGTTTTTAATGTCTCGCTATAAGAATTCAAATATACAATAACTAATAAAAACATAATAACAACCAAATGTTAATACCCGTTCCCAAAAAGTTTTTCAAAAAAAGAAAAACTGTACTGGATTTACTAAATTTATTCCAAGTTACATGCTCACATTGTATATTATGAGTATTATATACAGGCGCTGTAAATAAATAATTAAACATATTTTACAATGCCATTAAAAAAAGATAACGTTTAGAAGAAAACAGCTTATTAATTAACAATTATTTTTGTTATTGTTAAATTTAACTTCTTATGAAACTTATTAACTTTTCCTATAAAACCATTATTAACCAAACGAAACTAAAACTGAAAAATAAATGAAATATGGAAGATGATGAGCTAATTTATGAAGCCTGGTCGTTTAAGGTGCAGGAGAACTATTATGTTTTATGAGTTTTTACACATTTTATAGCGTTTCGTTGCAGTAAAACCATTTCAGGAATGTTAATAAAGTTATGTTATTTGACGTAACAAGATATTTCCGTTTTTAAAACGTTTAATACATAACGTACCAAAGAAAATAAAATAACAACATTATGTAATTATTAGAATTAAATCGCTCCTCTAACTCGCTGTTTTCTGAGGGTGGGCGATGTGGAAGTATAACCAAATGAACCCAATACCATCGTGTGGAGGACACTCTGGGGCATGGGAAATGGGAATTTACAATTTTTTTTTTAAGGACCGAACTTTGAAAATTACCCTTAAACGTGACTGAGCTCGAATTAGAAAAACCACAGTTCTCTTAATAGTAACCGTTGTATTAATTCAAGTTTACAATCTAAAATTCTTATTTTTTTTCTGATAGATACTTGAAACCTGGACTGAAAAAAGAATTTATTTGATCTAAACAAAAATGGAGTTTGCCGAAACAAATATTTGTTCCCTATGGCCTGAACAAATAATTATTTGAAATTTTGTCCAAAATTATTTGACTTTTGAGAGGGAAATATATGATATTCAAATAAATATTATTTAAATAAAATAATTCCGTTATTTAGCACGAAACAATATAGGTAACCAACAAATATGTATTTATTTCTATTAAATAGATATTTATTCTGTTCAAATATTCATTTATTTAAATCAGCAACACATTTATTTAATCCAAATCACGAATTGTTTATTATCCTTTATATTTATTTCTATTAAATAAATATTTATTCTGTCCAAATAATAATTTATTTAAATCGGCAACAAATTTATTTAATCCAAATACGAATTGTTTAATATACTTTATATTTATTTCTATTAAATAAATATTTATTCTGTTTAAATAATGTCGAAATTAGGATGTGTGCTTTTTGGCATTTAATTTAAATAACTTATTGTTTCCTGTAAATAAATAATTATTTTTTACTATTGAACATAATAATATATAATATAATTATTATTAAATATTTTTTGGTAAAAACTATATTTGTAATAAACAATAAGGTATTTAAATTAAATAATTAAAATAAGGTATAATCTCCCAAGCTATTTAGAAGAGGAGCTGCAAAAAGAAATAAATCATACCACAGTTTTTATATATATTCTGTTTATTGTTACGAAAAATAACATAACTATATAAGAAAAGAAAACAAAACTGTAATTAACATGACAGTTATTAAACTTGGTCTGCGCCTACGAGAGCCTTATTCTCCTTAAACATCCATATTTATTGCAATAACTAAATGTTCCTGTAAAATAACATCTTGTTTGAGGGAAATAAATTAAATTTATCACAAACAATCAAAAATGGTTATAAATAAATAATTGTTTCCCCGAAATATTTATTTATTTAAAGCAAATAAATATTCATTTGCTTTAAATTTTATTTATTTCATGCAAATAAATATTTAAGGCAAATGAATAATTTTACACAAAGGAGCTGCAAGAGACGCTTTTGCGGCCATCATGATAGTATACAACATGAATATTAATAATTATATTGAAAACAGAAATCAAAACAATAATGATATGCATGTTTATGAAATAATATAACAATATGTTAACTTTTTCTATTAAATACAAAAATAATTGAGACGTTTTTAAAGGGGCATTTCTCCATTGCATGCATGATTTAGTAATTATTATTGTGTATAATATGTTTTATCTGTCTTTTTAAAGTAATAAACATTAAAATTAAAATCTTACCTTCGAAGGAGGGCCACAGATGTCCCATGTTATGGCCAACTAGCCAATCGCGAACATCCATTGCCACACAAAATTATATATCACTTTGTCGAAAGACGCTCACTAAACGACTAAACTCTCCAGCCTCTACCTGCCTAGATCTCGATGCCAACCCTTCCCTTTGTCTTGTTCTCTTCGCGGAATACGATTAAAAAGCAGTCGCGAAATAAAAAGTTATTTGCAGCAAATAATATTTTGTTTGAAATGTAAACGTTTAACGGCAGAGGTGTAGAAAACAATTTTTTGTTTGGCGCAAATAAGTTTTATTTCACATAAATAAACAAAAACCAAACAAATATGCAATAAAAGTCAAATAATTCAATTTATTTGTTGCAAACAATATTTGCTTGAGCTAAATAAAGATTATTTATGGCTAACAAAAATAAAGCAAATACATCATTTATTTGGGCTGAAACAGACTTTTTTTCAGTGTAAGCGCTTCTAATAGCAGTTCAGAAATTTCGAAATTATTTAAAGTTAAAAAAATATTCAGGCATATAACATTATCAAACTCGTACATTCAAAACGTCACCCTGCGGCGAGCTACGTGATTTATTGATATTTTCTATACATATATATCGAGTCAAATGTAGTCAGAACATAAACAAACAAAAATTTATCGCTAACTTTAACCGTTATAGAAATATGAATTTTTATCCCAAATAAACAATCTATAAATATAAAATAAGTAATTAGGTAAAGCGTTTTGTATAAAATTTACTTGTGTTCCTCTTCGTCATCCTTCTGATAATTTTTGCAGGAACAATCGCTGCAGGATTCCCTATTTTATGCATTATCTTGACATCATTCATCTTTGCAGATGTTCATTAGTTGCCTGATATCTGTTGATATGGGATTGGACGATGAACGATCATTAAAACAGATTCAAGTAACTGCATAGGTAATAGGTATATTACTGGAAATCCATATACGCAGTTGATATAATAATGTAAAATTTTGGTCATCACATAAATAGAGTTTTGTTGTAATATAATTACATGCTGGTGAGATGCGTCATCTGATGGTCACAAATTAAGTTTTTATATTATAATCTGTAATATCCTCTATAATTTTTGTAATAACAATTTTTTTGTAGTTAACATGGTAACAGCGTGGAAAAGGTATTTATTATATATTTATTATATATATTAAAAATATTTAAAGACTGTAACTTTGGTCTGCGTTAACCGAATTTAACAAACACTCGCTTATTTTAAAATAACGTTTTATCCTGATTCAACGTTTATATAAATATTATTAAAATTAATGCGTGCAGTTAATAAAAGAGGGCACTTTATAAACAATATATTTCTAGCTTTTATTTCTTAATAAATTTAAATGGAACCATTCAAACATTTTAACTCTATTAGGTAACTAGTTTGTAGAGAGAACTGCAAAAACCACAAGTCATTTCCTCTCGTCTTTTAAAGGTTATCGCAAAAATAGTGGAAGCGTGTAATTCCATTTCGGCTTTTAATACAGCTTTTTAATTTTTCTTTTATTAAAAAGTTGAAATCCTACAGGAAAATTTTATTGCTATATTTATTAATTTTAATCGTTAAAAAAAATTATGATGTTGATATTATAATATAATATATTGTAATTGTTATCCAAAGCCGCCTGGACAATAAATGTAACATTTGGATTAATATTGCATTTTTTAAATAAATAACTAAAATAAATAACAAAATATCATAATTTATTTTTTTAAACGCCTAAAAGTATATAGCCAAATAAGCTATTCCTGTAGGGTTTCAACTATTTAATAGAAGGATAATTGCAAAATTATGCTAAAAGCCGAAATGGAACTACACTCTTCCACTGCCACTTTTTATATGGTTTAAAGATGAAGTGTCAAATAGAGTTAAAAAATGTATGTATATTATATTATAATTACCTACCCAACATACCTCGAAAATTTTTATTAACTGAAACGCAGTTTTCTCTGTCACTTACAGCAGCATTTTTTCATGTTATTCGGTTATGTTATACGTTATACCAATAGGTAAAACACTATATCTACTTAAACAAAAACTAATTGAATTTAGTCAGATATTAAATTTACTGTTAAGGAAATCTGCATAGGTTATATTAGTTTTTGGCTTCACACAGACCCAAAAAGAAGACTATACCCACTATTGTATTTGGTCTTACATTGATACGGTTATAGGTATGGTTGGGTAAATTTCACTTTCAGCCTCCTTTGAAATTTCATTTGGAAATTTTCATGAAATTTATGAAATTTTCGCGAAACTATCACGCTACTTGAAATTTTCGCGAAATTTATTGAAAGTTATGAAACTTTTACCCAGGCATTCAATTTCAGTGAAATTTTCAGTAAAAATTTCGGTGAAACTTTCACATAAGTTTCCATTATTGTAAGACTGAATCCCGGGCTTAATTTCTGTACCAAAAATAATAATGTGAAAGTTTCCTCAGATTGACTGCAACAGTAATGGCATTCTCGTAATAGAAAAAACGTACCTTTTCCTTTTAGTCACTTTATTAGTTTAATGAAAAATAAACAAAAATATTCTGATAAGAAAAGGAACAAAAGTAGAATTTAAAATGAGCTACTTGCTACTTTATACTGCATATTTTTCGTTAACAATGAAGACAAATTATTGATCGTTTTCTTGATCACTAAATGATTCTGGCCCTAAGCTGGAGTCTGTATCATGTAAAGTTAAATTACTTTCGTCAGTTGGGCAGTCGCATGTGAAGGTTTTGCGAAACTTTCACTGAAATTTATGAAATTTTAGTGAAATTTTCGCGAAACTGTCACGAAATTTATAAGGTGAAAGTTTCACTTTAAATTTTCAATGTTTTCACTGAAATTTCACTTTTTATGCTAAGTGAAATATTTCACTTTTGAAATTTTCAAATGGCACGTCCCTACCGGCGTAATACGTGTAACAAGCAGCGAATGTATGCACCCGATTGGCTATTTCGGGAACCGTTCCATTTTAATAAATAAAGGGGCTGTCGCATGTGAAATTTTTGCGAAACTTTCACTGCAATTTATGAAATTTTTGAAATTTTAGTGAAATTTTCACAAAACTTTCACTGAAATTTATGAAATTTATAAGGTAAAAGTTTCACTTGAAATTTTCAAAGTTTTCAGTGAAATTTCACTTTTGAAATTTTCAAATGTGAAAATTTCATTTGAAATTTTCAAATGGCACATCCCTAGTTATAGGTACCTTTCTTAACCTGTATGTAGGCTAACATAAAGTTAAAAACTTTAATTCAACCAGGGATTTAATTTTTCTGTCAATGGAACCTCTACTTTAACAATTTTTGACTTACGGAAGGTACGTAGACCCAAATATGGTTTCTATAGAATTTGTTGGTTATGATATAATTCACTAATACGGTTACCTTTCTAAACTTATATGTGGGCTAATATTATATTAAAAAATGGTTTATTTTATTGTCATACAAACAATAATAATAGTAATAATTATTTTTCCAAAAATAACAATTAAATCTATAATGATTTAACGTCTAAAAAAAGAATAATAAAATTTTAACCTGTAAATTTTTGGTCAAACGAATAATAATTGTAGGTACTTACTGGCCACATAAAATAAAATAAAATTCAATGAAAGTAAAAATAAAAAGCACCGAAACCACTAAACATTTTTAAACCGTAGGTAATTAAATGTAACAAAAAGCACAAAAACGCAATTCATAACTCGTTTTGTGGGCTCATTACGGTTCACTATTAATCAAAGGATATTATTATGTCTCAATATCAGCTGGTCCATGATCCATCCTGGTGTAATCTGTAAAGACAAGAGAATTCGTGGCGTTTTATACACTTAGCGTTGGTATGGCCCATAGCCCAAGAGACGATGATACTTAAAGAGGAGGGAAATCTTCTAGATAACAGCTATTAGGTAAATAAGGAGAGTAACCTTTTACTATGTACATATCTGTGTTTATAATGTTTTTATGAATTAATAATTCATTCATACCCATATTAAGGACTAAAACGCCATAATAAATAGGCATCTCTAAACAGTATACAGTCACCCACCGTCAATAGATAAGAAGATAACGAATGCCAAAACATCCATTGATTATATTTTCTCAAATAGTTCCACCGTTACAAGCCGATCGATTGGTTCCTTAAAAGATAAAATTTATCCCAGAATTATTGAAATATTTAGTTCACTGCTGATCCTAAAAATATAATGTCATACAAAGAAAACTCTGCCTCGCATTATTTGATCAAGAATGATTTTATTTTGGAGTTGTTATACTTTCAATACTTGCAATACTTTCCAAGAAATCTCGCAGTGTAATGACACCCTCTACTAAACGCCAAGGTCAGACCTTTTTAGCCCTAACGTGCCCACGGGCTAAACGATACAGTGCTATGTGCACTCGACTAAAACAAAACTTATTTTATACATAAATGCTACGTTACTAACAAGTCCCGTTAATTATGTTAAAACCCCGTACTTAAAATTAACATGTAAATAATGTCATTTGGTTATACGTTAAAAAAATAGGTATTGTTACGTCACTGGACTGTTTGTGAAATAACGTTTTCCAAGTTTCTTTAAATAACCGTTAACAAACGTCACAAAGATGTTTTTCCCTTAGTGGGCTGTGTCCTATTTATTGAGATAATATTTCTATAACATCCTGTGCCAGGAAATCTACCAGACAAAATGAGTTTATTAAACTAAACCCATAAAATTTTACCAGCTATTATCAGTGAAAGCAATGTAGGAGCGAAAATGGACTAAATAGCCATCAATAGAATTAAGTTGCCAACTATCGTCAGGACCAGCATTTATCTTTATGGCTTTCGTCAACCTCGTCGGTTTTAATAGCCTTCACCATTCAGTATCAATAGCATTAAACAGACGGGACTCCAGTGGCCAAAAGGTTATAAAAACGAAAGAGAATTTAGCTTTGAAAAACAATGCGGAATGACGGGGTCATCAAAATGGCATCTAATTGGATGGAAGATGGAAGTAAGAAAAAGTATTTAAAATTATTATTAGTTATTATGAAAAAGGTACTGACATCAGGTTTTAAATCGTTATAAGTCACTTTAAATTATGTTTAATCGATCTTAATCAACTTAAGTCACCTGAAATTTATTAAATCATCATCTCAATTTGGCATCACCGATAATGGTGGGCAGCGCGTTACAGCATGATGCAACCACGCTTTAACACTCGCGTGTCGCGGTTTCAATGGGTTTATTCTTGCTGTCCATTTTGATGCTTAAAGGGTTAGTAGATATCCAATGCATGTTTGACAATTAAGAGGGTCCTTTTTACATGTAAACCTCCATAAGAAAGTTTAAGGTTCGATCTGAATTTTTATAACCATTTTAAGGCGTGGTTACTTTCCAGTCAGCGGGGCTCGTGGTAGGAAGCCTCTACGGAAGACTGCAGCAGTACATGCTAGGAGACCAGTTTCCAACCGCTACCCTACTGGGAATTTGCGAGGCTACGCATCAGAGGGGCAACGATCTAAGCACGAGCCGAGATCGTATGGAGGCCTCCACAGCAGAGGCATAGTGATCGAAACCGTCAGATCTAGGACCTACCCTTAATCCTCGAGGCTTTTTTGGTTGGGAGAGTACGTCATCTTGTCCTATTAAATTAAAATTTTATTTTTTGTCAGAAAAAGTTCGTATCTTCACAGGAATTTGAACCATTGATCTCTTGATTACAAGCCCAACGCCTTACGCCCTGAGCTACGAGTACAGTACATAAATCGTGCAGTTAAGTTGTATACTATAAGGAACTAATGCGCAGGTGATAGTACAATAAAAGATAGAAAAGGATAGTACTAATTAATTTCCAATATATTCGATTAGCATAATGTTAAAATTTGTCATGACATGAAAACAGTTCCTCATATATTTGTGTTAAAGGTCGTAGTGTGAGAGGTACTATTAACGATTGCAACCAACTTCTGCAGTTTAGCCTAGGTATATTAGTAAGGCAAGGTAACCTCTAAAACAGAATAGCTACGCGTAGCTATACAGGGTTAGTTGAAATAACCGGAACGGCTAATTTTCTTTAAAACTACCAAGGCTAATTCAATGAATTTTGGTGCAGGTAGATAACTTAAAAAATTGAATTAAAAATTGACAATTGCGACTTTGCCAGATTTTTTGTTTTTTCTGTAAGAACTCAAGGAATGTTTTTATTTTCAAATGTAACACTACTCTTTTTTCATTGAATTCGATTCCTCCCATCAACATTACCATTTCCTGATAGTATCAAATTTTTATCTCAAATAGTTCTATGGGAAAAAAGTTAATTAGTTACAACTCTAACTCTAAAAAAATCCAATCTATTTCCATTTAAAAACGTTTTAAATATTGTGAAAAGGAAGGTTGGTAGACATAATGTACCTAATAGTATCGATAACGATAATAACAACTGTTCCGTATAATTACCTGTTTGTCTATTTTAGCAGGTCATGAGACATTTTTAAAAAGGTGTGAATATATTTTTGTATTGTCATTGTGACATCTTTCTCAATAAAGATCGTATATAATCGAAATAGTATAGAAAATATTAGTTTTCTTATAAACGTTAGAAGAGGCCGAACCAGGCAAACCAGAATACAGTCCACATCGAAGCAGAGGTATCACAACAAATTATATGGACCTCCTACCGGATTTTATGGGTGAAAATTAGAAGGAATACGTCAAAAAGGTGTGTCAGTTCCATACTTCATTAACTACCTTTGATCTTTACCTTTTATATCAAGCGTGTTAGGCTAACCTCATTTTGTCTAGCGAGTTTTTATCGTAATAAGGTTGATTTAAACATACTTTGTGGCGCGTTTGGGATAATTTAGTTATCAATATTTTACTAGTAAGTTTGTTTAAATAACTTAGCAAGTATGACGGATGAACAAGAAAAACTCGTCAGGAAGAGAGGTTCTGTCAAAGCAAAGTTAACAATTTTTGAGAAATATGTCAGAAACTTAGAGCAATCGTATTCAGATTTTATTATCGGCGATCAAAACGTCTTTTTAGAGCTAGAGCAACGCGTGGAGCGATTTCAGAGTAGTTTGGATGAGTTTGAAGACCTGCAGGGTCAAATTGAAGAGCTTTGCGACGATTGTGAAGGGCAATATATCATACGCGAAACTTTTGAAATGGCTTACCATAGAGTTTTAGCAAAATCTAAAAGATTTATTATTGCAAACAGTTCGTTAGGTAATGGCGGAGGTAGCGAATCATCGCAGGGATCAGTCTCGTTTAAAAATACTTACAAGAACGTACCGGTTAATAATAATAATAGCGGTGTCAAACTTCCAGTCATCGAAATAAAGAAGTTTGACGGTGATTATGATAAGTGGTTGGAATTTAGGGACACTTACGAGTCACTAATTCATAAAAATAATAAGCTTTCTGATATACAAAAATTACATTACTTAAGAGCCTACCTAGGTCCGAGAATACTTGAAATAATCGCTAGTTTAGAATTTTCAGGTTCTAATTATGATAGTGCGTGGAAATTAATTTGCGATCGATTTAACAATACCAGAATTTTAATACAAAATCATGTAAAGGCTCTGTTTAACATGTGCAAAATTAATAATGAGTCGTCCGGTGTATTAAGAAATATGGTAGACAATGTTGGCAAACATCTTAGGGCTTTAAAAACTTTAAATGAACCTACGGAAAATTGGGATACATTGGTGATATATTTAATTTCAACAAAATTAGACGATGTTAGTCTAAGAAAGTGGGAACAATCGAAGGCTTCCTTTAAAACACCCACACTAGATAACATTATTAGCTTTTTGAAAGATAGAGCAGATCTTCTTGAATCTATAGAGCAAGGTAAAACTGATAATAAGCAAAATACAGGCAGGTTTAACAGAAGAACAAATTCGTTTATTACTAGCAATTCTTTAAGCAATCCTGTAAAACCAGTGTGTTCTTTCTGTAAAAACGAACACTATATTCAAAATTGTTCTGAATTCTTAAAACTAAATTTATACGATCGTTTAAAACAGGCTAAGAAAAAACGACTTTGTTTAAATTGCTTAAGAACAGGGCACATGTTTAGAGAATGTTTTTCTGGGTCTTGTAAAACGTGTAAAGCAAGACATCATACTTTATTGCATACAGAAGCGAACGATAAATTTAATCACAATGATAACGAATCAGCTGACCATCATACGGATGTTCAGCAAAAAAGCGTAAATTTATCATCACGAAATGTATCGATTAATCAGCAAGTGCTTTTGGCAACTGTTTTAGTGCGTGTTTTTGATAAAAACAATAAACCGTTCGTAGCAAGAGCTTTGTTAGATGTGGGATCGCAAAGTAGTTTTATAACTCATGAGTTCAGTAACAAGTTGCAACTTTCTTGTAAGCCGACTAATTTTAAGGTTAGCGGACTTAACGAGACACAATCAAGTATCATAGGCAACACAGTTTTGCAAGTTCAATCACAGATAAACAATTTTTCATGTAAAGTTTCATGTTTAATTATACCTAATATTACTAGCAGTCTTCCAAATTTTAAAATTAATAAACAAAGCTTAAATATTCCAAGAAACATAAAGCTTGCTGATGAAAACTTTCATTTGCCCGGTAAAGTAGATATGCTTCTGGGAGCCGATTGTTTTTGGAATATTGTGTGCATAGGGCAGGTCAAATTAGGCAATTATGGCCCATTCTTACAAAAAAGTAAATTTGGTTGGATTGTATCTGGTCAGGTATATTCAAATCAGTCTCATGATCAAAGCGTTCAATGCACTTTCTTAAAAAATATAGAAATAGATAATCAACTAACGCGTTTCTGGGAATTAGAAGAAATTTCAAATTCTAAGGTATTTTCTCGCGAAGAAAAATTATGTGAAGAGCATTTTTTAGAAACGTCAAAACGCGATCATAAGGGACGCTTTCTGGTTACAATTCCATTAAAGAATAAAGTGGAAAACTTAGGTGATTCGTACGATATAGCCGAAAAGCGACTGTTAGGTTTAGAGCGTAGATTTGAGCGTGATAAAGATTTTAAATTTCAATATTGCAAGTTCATTGATAAATATCAGGAGCTCGGGCATATGTCTAAGGTTAAAGAACTTTATAACGCTCAGCAAGCTTACTACATGCCCCATCATGGCGTTGTGAAAGAAAGTAGTTTAACTACTAAGTTACGTGTTGTTTTCGATGCTTCTTGTCCTAGTAAAAGCGGATATTCATTTAATGATTTGCAAATGGTTGGACCAACTATTCAATCGGATCTTTTCTCGATACTTTTACGCTATCGAAAGCATAATTATGTCGTCGTCGCAGATGTCGAAAAAATGTATCGAATGTGTCGAGTAAATCCTGAGCAAACGTCTCTGCAGCGAATCTTATGGCGTTCTAATAGTGACAAGCCTATTGAAGCATATGAATTATTGACGGTAACTTATGGTACTAAATCGGCAGCATACTTAGCGATCAGATGTCTATATCAGCTTGGTATAGAATGTGAAAATGAATTTCCAGTAGCTTCTCGTGTTATCAAAGAGGATTTCTACGTAGATGATATGTTAACAGGTGCAAACAGTATTGAAGATGCGATATCGTTAGCGAACGAAGTTTCAGAGATTCTTTGTAAAGCGGGATTTCATTTTAGAAAATGGGTATCTAACAGCTCTGATGTTTTAAAAGGCATAAAAACATCTGACGAAACAGATTTAATCGACTTAGGCGCAAATGAAAATACAAAAACATTGGGTTTAATTTGGAATGGCAGAAAAGATCGGTTTTTGTATAAAATAGGAACGAATTTTGCCAAACGCATTACAAAACGCACAGTTTTATCAGAGATAGCTCAAATTTTCGATCCACTTGGTTTATTGAGCACAACTATAATATTAGCAAAAATTATTTTACGTGATATTTGGTTGGAAAAACTAGGATGGGATAGTTCTTTGTCGCAAGCTTTGCATACAAGATGGCTTCATTTTCGTGATGAATTAGTAGCGCTAAATGATCTTAACATAGATCGACAAATAACGTGTAAAGATGCGATTCGAGTCGAAATTCACGGATTTTCTGATGCGTCCTCGCAGGCGTACGGTGCTTGTGTGTATATTAAATCACAAAATAACTTTGGAGACGTTGCAGTCAAATTAGTTTATGCTAAATCAAAGGTCGCACCTTTAAAAATACAAACCATTCCTCGTCTTGAATTAATAGCTGCTTTTTTACTTACAAAATTAATAAATAAGGTTAAATTATCGCTAAAAATTAAAATCGAAAAAACTTTTTATTGGTGTGACTCTACTATCGTACTTGGATGGCTGAACATGGCTCCAAATATTTTACAAGTATTTGTAGCAAATCGAGTTTCAGCAATTCAAGAATTAACAGAAATAGAAAATTGGAGGCATGTGCCAACGTCAGATAATCCGGCAGATTATGTATCACGTGGTGTTAGGCCAAGCAGTTTATTGTCACTCGACGTTTATTGGCTGGGCCCAAGCTGGTTAAAGCAAGACGAGGGATTTTGGCCTAAATCTCTTCGTTCAGATGGCGATTTACCGGAGTTGCGAAAAAATATAGCTTCATTCGCACTTTCAAGTTCATCAGCAGTAATCGATTTTAAAAACTATTCTAGTTTAAAGAAGCTAGAGCGTATAGTTGCATATTGTAAACGTTTTGTAAATAATTGTTGTACAACTAAAGATAAAAGAAATGTTGATTCTTTAAGTTCTGAAGAAATTAGTCATGCCTCTTTATGTTTAGTAAGAATAGCACAACAACAAAGCTTTTTTAATGAGATATCGAATCTTAAAAGTAACGATAAAACAATAATTAATGTAAAAGGCAGGTTATCAAGGCTTACTCCGTTTTTGGATAAAAATGAAATACTTCGCGTTGGCGGCAGACTAGCAAATTCTGATTTTGATTATAATAAAAAATATCCAATTTTGTTAAGCTCTAAACATCGATTTACTCAATTATTGTTTGTAAGGGAACATAATCGTTTACTTCACGCAGGACCGCAACTTTTATTATCTTCAATTCGCGAACAGTATTGGCCTCTGGCAGGACGAAATTTAGCAAGAAAAACATTTCATAAATGCGTGCGTTGTTTCAGAGTTAATCCAAAATCTATTAATCCAATCATGGGGAATTTGCCTGCTCAAAGACTGAATCCAGCGCCCCCATTTTTTACATCAGGCGTGGATTATGCAGGTCAGTTCTCAATAAAAGATAGACAAGGTCGTGGCTGCAAAATTACAAAGGGTTATATTAGTTTATTCGTCTGTTTCGTAACCAAGGCCATTCACCTCGAACTTGTATCGGATTTAAGTAAAGAATCATTTTTGGCAGCTTTTAAACGCTTTATATCTCGTCGTGGAAAGCCATCCAAAATGTATTCAGATAACGGGACTAATTTTGTTGGTGCCAATCTAGAGTTACAAAAACTTGGAATATTTCTGCAGGAAAACTCTAAAGCTTTGACGGAATCAATACAGAATGAGGGCATTTCATGGTCATTCATTCCGGCATACTCTCCACATTTTGGTGGATTGTGGGAAGCGGGTGTCAAGGCCACAAAGTATCATTTAAAGCGTGTAGCAGGTAACGCATTGCTAACCTTTGAGCAATTTTATACTTTGCTAGTGCAAATTGAGGCAGTGCTAAATTCGCGTCCCTTGTCTCCACTGTCAAGTGATCCCATGGATGTAACACCTCTTACACCTTCTCATTTCCTAATTGGACGGCCTATGACCTCAGTAGTTGATCCAGACTACACAAATATTTCTGAGAACAGACTAAGGCACTTTCAACGAATACAGCAACTTCAGCAACATTTCTGGTCTAGATGGTCTCTGGAATATGTGTCAGAGTTACAGCATCGCTGTAAATGGAAAACAGAAAAGGATTCAATCCATATCAACGACTTGGTTGTTATCAAAGAAGATAACCAACTCCCACTTAATTGGTTACTCGGACGAGTCACGGAACTATGTCCCGGCAAAGATGGAGTGGCTAGAGTCGCACTGATCAAAACTAAAACGGGAGTAATAAAGCGCTCATTTGCCAAAATATGTCCTTTACCTTTGGACTTTTAGTGGTGCCATAGTAGTGAGTGCTATAGACATTGGAAATAAGTTATCACGTTTAGTCACTTGTTGTTTCATGATCAATTTTACTGCAAAGGTTCTTAAAAGGACGTCCTTTCAAGGCGGGGGGCAATGTTCCGTATAATTACCTGTTTGTCTATTTTAGCAGGTCATGAGACATTTTTAAAAAGGTGTGAATATATTTTTGTATTGTCATTGTGACATCTTTCTCAATAAAGATCGTATATAATCGAAATAGTATAGAAAATATTAGTTTTCTTATAAACGTTAGAAGAGGCCGAACCAGGCAAACCAGAATACAGTCCACATCGAAGCAGAGGTATCACAACAAATTACAACAACAAACAACTACTAACAATAACATAGCTAGTAAAAATTACTTACATATTATCGGTTTCATAATCAAATTAATGTAGTGTACTATAATATGTAAGTAATTTTTACTAGCAATGTTATTTTTAGTAGTTGTTTGTTGTTATTATCGTTATCGATACTATTAGGTACATTATGTCTACCAACCTTCCTTTTTACAATATTTAAAACGTTTTTAAATGGAAATAGATTTATTTTTTTTAGAGTTAGAGTTGTAACTATGTAATTGACTTTTTTCCCATAGAACTATTTCAGATAAACATTTGATACTATCAGGAAATGGTAATGTTGATGGGAGGAATCGAATTCAATAAAAAAAGAGTAGTGTTACATTAGAAAAAAAAACATTCCTTGAGTTACAGAAAAAACTAAAAATCTGGCAACGTCGCAATTGTCAATTTTCAATTCAATTTTTTAAGTTATCTACCTGCACCAAAATTCATTGAATTAGCCTTGGTAGTTTAAAAGAAAATTAGCCGTTCCGGCTATTTCAACTAACCCTGTATATTCTGTGCCTCTACGTGTTCATCCCGGTATCCATAATAAAACAAATTAAAAGAAATATCCGGAAAGCAGCACGATACTTGTTTTCTATTATTATATATCAGGAACGGAGTACAAAAATATTTGAGTTTGTTAATAAAATATACCTGATATTAGACTGATTTTAATAATTGGAAAGTCTTAAGGTTGAATTATCAACGTCATTCAATCTATTGCGAACCTATAACCTATTTCGCGTTGATTTTTTGAGTTTATTATTTTAATAACTAACATTTAAAGAAAATCAATATCGTCGGTACCTACATTATTTAGTTAGTATCTGATATCTTACAAAAATATCAATTTATTTCATTGCTAATTTTGGGAGAATTGTATAGTGAAAGAACAATAAGTGACAATGACATAATAATGTAAAAAAAAATCTTACCTTATTCTTATGAAATTCCTTGATATTTATTAAATATGTCAATTATTACCTATAGAATATTAAGTCTATACTGATTTTCTTTAAATTTTGTATAAAAGCTAGAAAACATAAATAAATCTACGCGAAATAGGTTATAGGATGGCAAGCATGTTGATACTCCCACCTTAAAAAAAATTCACAATGTGGGAAAATGATAAACGATTTTGCAATGCTTGCAAATCATTTGTTTTTTAAAATTAAATAACTAATATTACCGGTTTCTTAAGTACAGTGAAGTTTTTGGGTCACATTATTTTTTATGACGGATAACAAACATTAAGAAGGGTCACTGATAATAGACAAACTCACTAGATTACTAGAATTTATGAGATTTTAAACCACATAAAATCTTTAAATCGCGATAAATTATGTTTAAATCACATAAATCTTTTAAATCTTTTAAATCGTGTTAAATCAGTACTGATTTAAAATCTGTCTACACATTTTTTGGGAGTTAGCAGCCCCTCGACTATTAACAATATTTATAGTTCAGTTCATAAATCTTACAACATATTAAAAAAACGTAGTCGATACCATTAATTATAGAAATATTTAAATACTTAAAACCATTGACATCTACCTTTAGGGCGAAAACTGCTCCGTCTGTTTTAGCCCTTACATACGTACAGCTTATCTCCTGCACAAACAAAAGTTATGTTTTATGGGTGAAAAAATGCGTTCGAGCACACGGCTTACCGGTCCGATGCCTTCCCTCTCAGCATAATTGGGAATGCGCACAAATCTCTTGTTATCGGCTTCTCCTTCTTTAGCGACATGCTGAAAATACACTTCAGAACCGGAACGGCGCCATTTTTGTTGTTGTGTTTTAAGTTTTCTCTGTGGATTCCTTGTTGTTTATGGTGGGTATTTAACATTTACGGATTTCCAGTTTTTGTGTAGTTTAATGAATTGTGTTTATGCTTTTAGTGACTCCGATTGGAATTTAAACACTGACTAGTAACAGCCGTTGTATTATTTGATTATGCCCAAATACCGGGTATTTCGTATTTTGAGAGATTAGAAAGGTTATGCCGATGCATGTTTTGGTATTTTATTTACAGCCCTGCAATCAAATTAGGTACCTAGGGGAGAGGGAGGCAAGAGTAAACAGGTGGGCAAGAGTAGACAATGCAATAACATTTCTAATTAATAATTTTTTCGCTGCCAATGGTCACAGTAGTGCAAACCATGTGCTTTCAGTTCCCTGTGCAACTTTGGTTTGAATTTACCAAGAAAATAAGCCGAAAATGAGGTAAATTTATTTTTAATAGTATACCATGTAACAATTATTTGATAATTTAGATCGTTTAATCGCTTGTGGTAGTTCATTTTTACTTCCTATCATTTTTTTACGAAATCTTTAAAACCTAACCTATAAATTCATATTGGTATATAATGTCGCCAGTGGCGCGTTGTTAAAAGGGCTGGCTTATTAAAAAATTCTGTTTTTTGGGGTAAAAGCGAACACCTGTGTTCACTCTTGCCCCGCTTGACCTTACAGTGTTTGGTCCTTTTAAGTCCTATTTAAATTCCGACATGGACATTTGGATGACAAACCATGCAGAACGAATCACAGAATAGGACATGGGCCCTTTAATAACGGATATAAAAACAAAAAATAAAATGGTTAACAAACAAATAATAAGTGATACAAAGGATGAAATAAATATATGTAATGGAAAACCAGCTGGTATTTCTGGTATAAAAACAAAAAAGAAAGTAGTAAAGAAAATAAAAATAACTGATTAAGAGGATTACTCCGAATGTATTTATTGTAGCGGTAAATATATTCAGTCAAATGAGAATTGGACTCGGTGTCCCACCTCTGGTTAATGGTCTCATGAAGACTGTACAGACGTTGAACCTTTTGATGACTTTTTACTTGTGATTTTTGTCGTCCTACCTAGGATTTTCTTGTTGTTTGCTCTTGCCTCATACCAGAGGGGCAAGAGTAAACTTTTGCTGTTTTCAAAATATTTTTGTATTATTACTTTTTTATAGTTTAAAGCATTTTTACATATATTTTTGTGTTACTGGTTTACCAAAGATTGTTCTATGCTAAGCAAGTTTATTTCAAGTTCTGCCTTATAATAAAAAAAAATTTCAAATCTTAAGTGTTCACTCTTGCCTCCCTCTCCCCTACGCCTATTTTTTGGGCAATATATTGCTTCAAAAAGTTTAAAGTACACTTTTCTCTATACTTATATTATACAGTGTGACTAGTAAAGTCCGCATCATATGGGATTTTTTTTTATTAATAGCTTTATTCGAAATTTGACTTTGGCATATAAAGTTCTGCTTCGATCGAGATAAAAATTAAAGAAAAAAATAGTGACTAGTCACCTGATTCGCATATCTGTCAAATTTTAATTTTTTCCAAAAAGTAATTTAAAAGTATTATTATTTCTGAAAATATCGAAAAAAGTTATTGGAAAAAGTTTTTTTTAAATGCTGTTTCTAGCCCACATGCAAAATTTTAGCTGATTAAGAAAATTTTTGATTTTTTACCCACCACTAAAATTTATTTTCCACTTAATGAACACTTTACTGATGACACTGTCTTCTTTTTTGTCTTAATATTAAGGTGTATTACTTTCAGATACAAACGACGTTTTCAAAAATACTTATTTTAAGAAGTTACCTATACAGGGTCAAAAACAAATAAACTTTGCATCACATGCGACCAAATTTTAATTGCCCAATTTTGATTTTGTAGAAAAACACACATTTAATATGACGCTACTTTAAAGAAAATGTAGCTGAAATAAACCATTGTCAAAACTAAGAAGTTTTATGTGGGTTGCGTTGAGTCCTTATTTTGCAAAAGTGGTGCAATTTACAAAATATGGGTAAAAAATCAAAATTATCTTATGCAGCTAAAATTTTGCATGTGGGCTAGAAACTGCATTTAAAAAAACTTTTTTTTATAACTTTTTTCGATACTTTTAGAAATAACCCCACTTTTGAATTATTTTTTGGAAATAATTAAAATTTGACACATAATGCGAATCACGTGACTATACTAGTTTTTTGCTTAATTTTCACCTCGATCGAAGCAGAACTTGATGCCAAAGTCAAATTTCGAATAAAGTTATTAATAAAAAAAAATCGCATATGATGCGGACTTTACTGGTCACACAGTTAGGTATGTTTATATTAATCCAAGGGTAAAAGCATTTCACGGGTCAAGTTCTCGGGCAAAAATTTCTTCAAATTCTTAAACAAGAAATTGTGCTTGAAAATGTTTTATACGTACCCAAGTTTTTGCAAAATTATAAAAATCAATACAAGTTATATAATTATTATACCAACTAATATTTGACTTGAGTTTAAGTACGCGATAACATGGAAGAATGGTATTTTCCTAGTTTTTTTTTCTTTTTATATTCGATTATATAAGTTTTATAGTTTAATTGACTTGTTCTCTTCTTTTTCGAAGTAAAAACACGACGACGAATTATTTTGAAACAAATTTTAAAAATAAATCCTTAAAAATAATTTTCTATTCTCAAAATCTGATAAGTTTTCAACTACTAAAAATGTCAGAAATCACTACCTTATTTCCCAACTTGATCAAAAATTGTGAAGCAATTCCAATTTTTTGGCAAGCATTTGGGGCAAATTTTAGCTGTTTACACGTAAAAATAAATTAAAGGTCCTTTTTTACAATTTCTTGATCAAGAACTTAATTTTTTAAGTCTATTTTTGCCATTCGCCAAATGATAATATTGCAGTGCGCATGTCTAATCGTGTGTAGCTTTGTTTACATGCGCGAGGCCATAAATTTGCCACTCTCGTGATATTGTTTGCTTATCTAAAGGTAAATATCTATGCATAAAACTCAATATCACAAAAGAAATAAATAATAAAAATTTCATAAAATAATTTCCTATTCTCTTCATTATTTTGAATATAGGAGAAGCGTAGGCTTGTTTACTTTATTTTTACATTTATAACAAGGTTGTCCAACGTCAAGTGGCCGAAGGGCCGTTGTAAATAAAATTGCGGTTGTGAGGGCCGCATCATGGAACCCTTGGTAAGGAACTTTATCAGTGATTTGTGAGAGGTACAAAAAACTTTGTTTCTTTGTACAGTGTGAGCTAAAATTATTTGCATGAAAGATAGCTTGGATTAAAAAACGTAGGGCTTGGTTTAGATCACAATGATATGAGGACGATATATCTAACCAAATCTAGGTTAAAATTTTATCAAATTCATATTACGACATGATATGCCAAACAAATGAGTAATAAAATAAGTAGACAAATACAAATTTATTTTTGTTGTTTACTTGTTGTAATACTTACACTTTATAAGGAAATAAATTTAGCTGCTTCTTAAGAATAGTCCTGCATGTTTAATAAGATCTTCCCACTTCTTGGGACAGGCGTCTTATACAATTTGTTGGCGTATTTTGCATTATTTCACGAACGTTTGCAACAAGTTCTTCTGTTCTTACAGATGGTCCTCCTGCTCCTTTTTTGTGTTGTATAGAACTTGTTTCCCTAATCACAGCCACGGTTCTTTTCAGGCAATGATAAAAATCCCCAGCAATAAAAGCAACGTTAGGAAAATGTTCGTGAAAATTGTCCATGCACAAACCCGGATTGTATTGCCACTCACCATTTAAACTAACCCCGTTTCGAAAATACGCTTCAACCATGAATGTTTTGTGCTGTTCCGTAAAGCCCATTGTGTGAATTGTTAAAGAAATTGGAAAAATTAGCGATGAATTAAATTACTTGTAACGACTGTGAAAGACGACGGAATAACTCATTGATTGTTAACTCAGGTAGTTACTGACACCCAACAGGTATTAAGCTCTACGGCTTTTGATGCAAATAATTTTTGCTGGCACGGTATAATTATTATTATTTATTCAAAAAAAAAACAAATTAATAAACCCTCATTATCCCTTTGACCATAAAATAAATAATGACATCCCAAATTTGAAAACCTTTTAGAGCAGAGCCGGACCAGGTACAAATTCAATTTATACCTATGCCTGATTCATATATAAATACAAACTGATTTTTAATAATTTTAATCTTTAGTGGTTTTCCGGCGAGTAATTTTTAGTTAGGCTTTTTAGAGGTAGAATGTGGCGTCCTTGGAGTTGTGCTAATAGGGGGGCATCTTCAAGTGTCATTTTTAAAAGAAAGCATTTATCTACCGATGCCAAACTAATAATTAAAAATGTGTATCAATCTTTGTTGAGTAGAAATTTTAATTCGATGGATGCTTTAGCAGAAACATCTACTTTGACAAAAATTCCTTTATCTTCGGCAAGAGACATAGTACCTACTTAAACTTGTTAATCCTAGAAAAAATCGGAGTGATTCTGACACATTTAGAAGCATTGACGAAAATGACATGGATTTATTAAGAAGAAGGATTTACCAAATGAATAAAGCACAAATTGTACCCCCTTTGATTTCCCTCAAAGAGCGGCTGATTAAAGACGAAACAAATATCTTTTGTTGCCTTCCAAGCCTTAGGAAAATATTGCATAAAATGGGTTTTAAATACTTATATAATTATATTATTTTCAATTATCATTAATTGTTATCATTATTTTACATTTATTATAGGTACCTACCTAATACTAAAAATACCAATATATTTATTTTAAATTATAAAAATAAATCATGTGGTGTGAGTACATTTTCAAGCCTACCCTGATCCCGTTTAATCCCCTTTGAAGAGGTTGTGGCGTATACAATAGGGTTTAATCAGGTAGTTTAGTGTCAACGGTATAATTCTGCAAATACTAGAATTTTAAATTTCGCTTACCGTATTCAATGTTTTTCTGTCTACGAATCCAGAGATTCCACACTATTATTAGCCCCCCATACACCAGCGGATAACTTAACGAATTTGATATGGCACGAGCCAAATACGCCGATAAAACTTTCCGTGTATGTGGCGAGCCGAGCTTCATCGGACCGTGTAATATGTGCCACGGATGAAATCAGCATGTTGCAGTCGTCCAACTTGGTTTGAGGTTAAATTAAAATAATAATATATTAACAAATAATGTCTGTTGATTCACGTTACTTGTCAAAAGAATTTATTTTCAAATGTACTTCCACCATACTTAACAAAAATGTCTGAAAGTATCATTATTCATCCTTAAATAGTTACGAAAATCATTTGGCTCGTCTTGTTAAAGTTCTTTCAAGAGTAACACATGACTTAGTTCATCTCCACGAGAAATCCATTTTTTTACCCACTTGCTCCGTTTTTTTGATTTTTGTTTATTGCCAATAAATAGATACGCTTTCAAGAGTAACACATGACTTAGTTCATCTCCACGAGAAATCCATTTTTTTACCCACTTGCTCCGTTTTTTTGATTTTTGTTTATTGCCAATAAATAGATACGCTATGGCACAAGCTATAGCGCGTCTTCTACGATTGGTATTCATTTTTAAAACTCACCGAGTACAGATAAATCCGAGTCGATCTAAAACCACTGGTTAAATCTTTTAGGAATTCCAAAAGATCGTGAGCCAAGCCAAAACTGTTATAAAACGTGGAATTTTGTCCCATTAATGAGAAGATCTAATCAGGCGAATCTAATCGGGTTATTAAGTCGGCGAGCCAAATTCGGCTGCCCAAAAATGACGAGAGTTTTGGTACGTGCCGAGCCTAGCTCGCAGACCAATTTCGAACGGATCAAATCGGTCCAACTTATATGTTGGTGTATGGGGGGCTATTAATTACATATCGCGCGAACACGCGATATGTTATTCGTCTGCTTCACGCGAAATCACGACAACCCTGATCGACTCTTGAACATTTTGCACTATATCGGCTGCTACATTTAAAATAGGTATGTATGTTGTCGTCGCCGTCGTGTCTTTTGGCATTTTCCCATTTACGATTTTTTTTCTTGGAAACGGTTAGAGTGGGACGATTGAAACTTTTTGGGTTTATAGAGGAATAGTGGGGGTACGTTCTGTAAAAATTTCGAATATACAGGGTGTACCGGAAAAAAGTTATTTAACGTCAAAGTCGAAAAAAGTCGGGTTTCACGTGGCCCACACCGTGGTCCCAGGAATGAACTTGATCGATTGAAACTTTTTGGACGTGTAGAGGACCGCGAGTTACAGAAGCCTATTGTTTGTGAGCACGATCGAAGTCGAAATTTGGTCAAAAATGGTACCTCTTGGATCGCTAATAAGTCGAATTGGGTGCATCCAATCGACATTCGGTTTGGATAATCGGTTAGGCCATCTCAAAATCTACCTTTTTCCAATATATTGTTCTATACTTAATTGGAATGGAAATTGCCGAAAATTGTAAGAAAGTGAAAATCATAAAGTTTGGCGTGATTTTTTCAAGGTTTTTATTTTTTTTCGTAAGGAAAACGACTTTTGATCAAAACGTTGTATACTTTAGCGGATAGAGCTCGTCAAATTGTATTTAATAGATATTTTTTCGTTTCTTTATCTTTAATACGGAAAAAACGGCAACTTATTGTAATCCACTATAGTTTTTAATTAATTATCTCGATAAAGAAAGCACAAATTTTAAGAACAACCACTTTTAATAATAATAAGCTGCCGACTCCATAACAATATCAATCTGACTAACTAGATTATCCACTCCCCTTCTTATCCACAAAAAGTCTTATTCACCACAATATTAGGTTTCATAATATATGCGTCAGCCATCGTCCGATCGAGAAGCGGGTGATACCTGACTCAGCATTAAGCGGGTCACTTCGCTCCGCACATTAAGGGGTTAGTTACAGTCGGCCAAACCTGATATGCTTTGTGCCCTCGCAAAGCCCACTAACGTGACTGGTTATCTAAAACATAAAAACAAAAAAAAATGAATAAGTATTATTCTTACTATAAGTTTTCCTGCGAGCTCTGTTCGTCCTCTTCTGACGATCCTGAGCTTACAGTCGTTTGATAAGCCTTTAACTTATCAGAGGGACATATCCCTTTATATGCCACGCGTGCACGTTTTGCTCCTGGCATATCCTCTACTATGTACCGATCTTTATCTAGTACCTTCGTGATCACATAAGGCCCTTTAAAACGCGGCTCAAGCTTTCTACTGGTACCAGTGTTTGAGCTCTTCGGTCTTTTAACAAGCACTTGTTGCCCGACTTCATACACAGGAGGAGAAGCGTGTCTTTTATCGTAAGCCCGTTTCTGATGCAGCTGCTGTTCGGCAATCCGCTCGGAAACCTCCTCTCTTAAACCTCCTAATTCCACAGAAATATCTTCGCAAATCTCAGCGCTAAGATATGCATCGGACACTCCTCGTGGACGATACCCTAAAAACACCTCGTACGGTGACTTTCCAGTTACTGTACTGATCGTGGAGTTTATGCCCCACCGCACTTTCGGAATCATGTCATCCCAGTGCTCTTCGTCCTCCAAAAGGGCCATAAGAGCGTCTAAAATAACACGATTCATCCTTTCCACCTGGCCGTTAGCCCGGGGTGTCGCCGTAGCACATAAAGTATGCTTGATATTCATAGGCTCGCAGTAACTTTTAAAAGCTGTACTTGTAAAAGCAGTCCCTCTGTCAGATATTAGGCGCCGTGGAACACCAAACATCTCAATTATTTCATTAAGAAATTTCAGGACTGGATTTGTTTTTGTATTTGGGACAGCTCTCATGAAAACAAACTTGGTAAAGCCATCTACAGCAACAATTAGGTAACTGTTCTTTTTACGGCTTTTAACGAATGGTCCAAGATGGTCGAGATGTAAAGTGTCCATTGGAATATTTTTCTTTCCTATACTGTGAAGGCTTCCAGGTGACTTTCCTGTAGGTCTCTTATTATATAGGCAACCCAAGCAGCAAGAAATATAGTTTCGAACGTAGCCCCACGCATTGCCGGGAACCAGTATCGTTTCTGAATAGCCTCTAGTGTCTTATTAACTCCAAAATGGCCTGCTCCATCATGATAGTACATCAAAATATTACGTCTGGCCGCCTTTGGCACCACCCAACGTTTGCCATTTTTTGTAATGCGATAAATTCGGTTATCTTTTAGGACGTATTCCTTCGTAATTTCCTTATCCTTGGCTGATTTTGGCCCACTCGTCAGAATTTCGTGTATCTCACGGCAGCGTTTGTCGGTAAGCTGAGCAGACAATACCCAATCTTCTTCACTAACATTAACATGTAATATGGGCATTTCCTCATTTCCTCATTTTCACCACTAGTTATGATTGGATTTCTGCTAAGCGCATCGACATGATTCATTTTCGATCCAGCCCTATACTCAATCGAAAAATCATATTCCTGCGTTGCTAACCACCAACGACCTATTCGTGGGATTAAGTCACGCTTCGTAAGGGTAGAGCGCAGAGCATTACAATCTGTCACAATCTTAAAATTAATTCCTACAAGATAGATCCTGAACTTTTTCAAGGAGCTAACCACTGCAAGCGTCTCCAACTCATAAGAATGGTATTTTTGTTCCTCATTTGTAGTTGCCCTACTAAAGTATTGTACAGGCTTTAGATCTCCATTTTTCTGTACTTGAAGCAATATACCACCTACCCCCAGTTTACTAGCGTCAGTATGGAGTTCGGTTACTGCTTCGTGATCATATATGGCTAGTAAAGGACGAGTAGTTAGCTTATGTTTGAGGTCATTAAATGCACTTATCTGTTCCTCAGCCCAAACAAAAGCAACATTCTTCTTTGTCAGATTAGATAAAGGTTTAGCTATAACAGCAAAATTATAAATAAATTTTCGAAAATAGCTACTTAATCCAAGGAATTGGCGAACTTCGTGGACATTGGTTGGAGTGGGAAAGTTTGAAACTGCTATTATCTTCTCATTTCCAGGTTTGATGCCATCATTGCTAATTTCATGACCCAGATAAGAAATCGTGGTTTGTAAAAAGAAACATTTATTAAGTCGTAAGGTCATACCAGACTGCTTAATTAGACCCAGTACCAAATCTAAATTGCTTAGAGCGTTCTCTATGTCTCTGGTAGGAATTAGGATATCATCCAAATAGGCAAGCGCAGTAGTAAAACGAAATGATCCCAGGATTTCATTCATTGTCCGTTGAAAGACAGCAGGTGCGTTTACAAGGCCAAATGGCATTCTCATGTATTCATAATGTCCATCCGGAGTAATAAAAGCCGTTTTTGCAATCGATTCTTCTTCCAATGCAATCTGGTGATAGCCTGAGGCTAGATCGAAGCTTGTAAAATACTGGCATCCTTTCAGTCGGTCTAGAAGGTCATCTATGCGCGGTAATGGATATTTGTCCTTGATAATTTTACGGTTAAGCGCACGATAATCTACACATAGCCTTTCTTCCCCGTTTTTCTTCCGAACCAATAAATTGGACTTGCATATGGAGAATTTGATTCTCTAATCACATCGTTGTCCAGCAAGGTTTGCACTATACCACGAACTTTTTCGCGTTCAGAATATGGCAATCGATATGGCCTGTATGTGATGGGAATATCATCTGTCAACTTTATAGACATCTTGGTGCTGGTACTTTTACCAAGCTGGCGAATGTCTGTTGCAAAACAGTCTCGATGTAAATTGATCATCTCTCACAACTTCTCTTTTTCAGTCTGGCTAATGTCTTTATTAATATTAATATCCTCCAAGGTAAGCAGTGGCATCTGTTCAGCGGAACTGGACATAACATCATAAGATTGGATGCCCTGCTGGGAAGAACATGTGTAACCCCTAGCAATGACAGTGTCTTTTAAATATTTTACTGGCTCATCTGAATTATTAAATATAGGCAGGACGCTTTCCTCACTAATATGTATAATACAGCGTGGTATTACGTGGAATCTTGATGGCCAAGGCCTGTTTTGAAGATCAACGAAAACATCTCCCGACTGTATGTCGCTACATACTAATACATGCCCAATGTGGTGTGGTGGAATAATCGTAGTTTCTTTAGCACATAAAGTAACTTTACGAGGCGGAAGATTATTAATAGCACTAAGATCCATTTCATTTTTAGGAAATAATCGCACTTGGTTGCCATGCACGGTCATAACGACGTTTTCGTTATTTATAAATGGCTGACCAACTATAACCGGTACCTGCTGCGTGTCATCAGGTACTACCAATGCCGTTACATTGGCACAAGCTAAGTCAACGAACAACTTTATTTCAACAAATGAATTGGCAAAAACAGAACCACCACCATAGCCACGTAGCATTACTTGTTTTGGTTTCCTTTGTAAACCTAACCTAGTAACCTCTGTGTCACGTATTGTCACAGCGCTACTACCGGAATCTACATAACCACGTAACAAATGCCCATTTACCGTGCAATCAATAAAATAGCATGTATTTAACTTATTAATACTATCGTCATTAGCAGTGATTTTATTACTGTTTTTATATAAGTCATAATTAAGTATACACTTACTTTCCGTACTTTTGGTGAGATTCTCCTTGTTTTTCTTCCAGCATCTTGACGCATCATGTCCCAGCATATGGCAGTGCTTACATTCCACTTTCGCCTTAAAACACTTAGCAGCAACGTGGCCCCTTGTACCACAGTTGAAGCATTTGACGTTCTTCGAAGATCGACTTGTCGATGGATTCTCTTTTGGGAGACCTCTCACATCAACAACTTTTGATGATGTAGACGGCCTTGCATAAACACGTTCTTGTTTACTTGTACTAGGAGACTCATCATGTATAGCTGACAAAAACTCTTCATATAGCGATTCGGGGTCACTGTATCGTCCTGCACGAGCAGCGTTCTGTATATTTTTCTCAGGCACTCCGGCTATCAAGCAAGAAACAGCATTTTTGCCTGCTATTCGGCAACCTCTTAACAGTTCCATTTTTTTCGAAATAATAGGTTGTCATTGTCTCACCAACTTCTTTTTTTTTGTCAAGCATTCTCTGTAACAAAGCCGTATAATCCGTGTGATCCGGAAACGATTTAACAATAAGACGTTTCCACTCAGCCCATGTATGGTTGTAGTCCGTAAGACTATGGTACCAAGTTTTTGCATTGCCTATTAACCTCGACTGCATATGGTAAATGGTGGCTATGTCATCCCAGCCATTTATTGCTCTGAGTTGATCAACTTTTTCAAGCCATTTTGACGCCGTTAAATTTAAATTGTCTGGTGAAAATTCGGGTATACAATCGCTTCTTACACTCACTCGAGGATGGGAAAATTTATCGGAGTCGTCGCTTTTTCTCACGAGCTTTTCAACCAATGCTTCTAGATGTTTAATGCGTTGATTTGCATCAATCTCATCATTGCTTTTACGTAACGATCTTGAACGAGAACGTGAGCGGCCAGGTCTACTAGTAGAACGTATTCTTCTAGGCGTATAAGATCTTTCACCCTGCCCTTTCTCACTTACATTTTTGCCGGTATCTCTTTTCCGATATCTTTCCACAGAATTTTCACTACTCGATGAGCTTGACGAACGGCACCGCTTACGACGCGATCTTGAACGACCCATTCTAACTTATTTTATTTTTCTTTACACACAACACCAATTTTAAACAATGTCACAATCAAACTACGATTTATTTTAGCTAAGTAATTAAAACGTGAATTGCACCGCACACCTGAACTGTAATCCACTATAGTTTTTAATTAATTATCTCGATAAAGAAAGCACAAATTTTAAGAACAACCACTTTTAATAATAATAAGCTGCCGACTACATAACAATATCAATCTGACTAACTAGATTATCCACTCCCCTTCTTATCCACAAAAAGTCTTATTCACCACAATATTAGGTTTCATAATATATGCGTCAGCCATCGTCCGATCGAGAAGCGGGTGATACCTGACTCAGCATTAAGCGGGTCACTTCGCTCCGCACATTAAGGGGTTAGTTACATTATGCATTTTTATTCCCGTAATTTCTGTTGGCGTCGCACTGGTTTGCTTAAATACATCTGCAAGTGTCTATTTATAACTTTTTGAATTTTTTCTTGATCCACCATATCGACCGATAAACATGCTTTAGTTTGCATAGTAAACGCGCTCTGGAAAAACATCATTTGTGGCTCAAAAAAATTAATTTATGATTTATAAATAGACATTTTCAGCTGACGTTTTACTATATCGACTGTAGCCTATTCAATTTTTAACAAAACCGTTTTATTTTTTTTCCAAAACACGAACTGATTTATTCTCAACACTCCTGCATATCTAAACTTATAAAAATATATTTACAAATTTGAGAAAAGTCGCTTTTTGGGTGCGGAAACAGGCAAAATTTACAAATTCAAACACCATTCACTTTTGACTAAGTGAGCCTTGATTTTTGATGTACCTAATTTAATTATTAATTCTAAAAATTCGGCTGTAAAAAATGGCGAAAAATGGGTGTTTTGAACTTGACTTGCTAGACTAATAAGAACATTTCCAGATTTTAAATTGGATGGAATATCTACCTTGAACCTTCTTCTAATTTTATTGACCAATATTTTTGCCCAAAATGTTTTAGAAATATTTGTAATCTCGAGAGAGGCGTTCCGACATTGATAATCCGTCGCCACGTGGTAGGAGGTTGTTCGACATTTCGATATTCGCGAATTTTTTCTTCGGAAACGGTTGGAGCAAAACGATTTAAACTTTCTGGACGTAGAGAGGAATAGTCGGGGCGCGTTCTAGGAACAATTTCCAATATACAGGGTGTACCGGAAAAAAGTTATTAAAGTCAAAGTTGAAAAATACGTTTTTTTTTCGTTGTAGCGCGATACAGGTGGCAAAAATAATTTTAATCGATTTAAACTTTTTCGACGCGTAGACGACGTTGGGCTACAAAACACTGTTGTTTGCGAACGCGATCGAAAGTTGGGATGTCATTTTTTTGATTTTTTTAAAATCAATGTAGGGTCATATTGGATCGGTAATAAATCGAATTGGGTGCGTCCGACATACTTTTGGTTTGGATATTCGTTTGAGTCATCTCAAATACTACTTATTTCAAATATATTGTTCTATACCTAAACAGCATAGAAATGGACGCAAATTATAAAAAATTAGACTTACTATTTAAGTATATATAATTTGACAGCTGTCGTATAGAACTTTGTTATTTTGGTACTGAAAATTTTTTAAATTTAGGATTATTACAGCTTTAACCCTCGCTACGAAAAAAGTTTAAATAAATTGACACTTACCTGTCAAAATTTGACAGCTGTCGTATAGAACTTTGTTATTTAGGTAATGAAAATTTTTTTAATTTAGGATTCTTACAGCAATAACCCTTACTACAAGAAAGCTAAAAAAATTGACACTTACCTGTCAAAATTTGATAGCTATCGTATAAAACTTTGTTATTTAGGTACTGATTTTTTTTTAAATTTCGGATTCTTACAACTATAACCCTCGCTACAAAAAAGCTAAAAAATAATTGTCACTTACCTGTCAAAATTTGACGGCTGTCGTATAAAACTTTGTTATTTACGTACTGAAAAATTTTTCAATTTAGGATTTTTACAGCTATAACCCTCGCTACGAAAAAGCTAAAAAAAAATTGACACTTACTTGTCAAAATTTGACAGCTATCGTATAAAACTTTCTTATTTAGGTACCTGAAATTTTTTAAATTTCGGATTCTTACAGCTATAACCCTCGCTATGAAAAGACTAAAAAAAAATTGACACTTATCTGCCAAAATTTGACAGCTATCGTATAAACCTTGGTTATTTAGGTACTGAAAACCTTTTTAATTTAAGATGTTTACAGCTATAACCCTCGCTAAAAAAAAGGATAAAAAATACTGACACTTACCTGTTAAAATTTGACAGCTATCGTATAATACATTCTTATTTAGGTACCTGAAAATTTTTTAATTTCGAATTCTTACAGCTATAACCCTCGCTACGAAAAAGCTAAAAAAAAATGACACGTACCTGTTAAAATGACAGCTGTTGTATAATTAAACGAACGACCTAGAACATTGCCGTGCCCGAAGGGCTCGGCACAATAATATTTCTACAAATTTATTAGCTGATAATAATTGATAGCTTCCATGTATGAATAATTTTTTGCTTAGGTTTTAATCGATTGAATACCTACATATTTTTATAGAGCAAATATGGAAAGTATATCCCACATTGCACAAAGGTGTGCAAGTGTAAAAAGCACCTAAAAATATCAATATCATATATCTCCGCAACGAAAAGTCGTAGCGAATCGAGCGAGGTGGCATTGGAAACGGGACGTCGAGCACTATTCGGCGCCATCTCCGAAAACTACCTATCTATACGAGCAAACGGAAATTTTGCACCATTGTCTAGTTTTGGTCAGTTGTTATAATGACAATTTGGCGATATGTTTCCCCTTCACGTTCCGCAGGAAGGTGAGGCAAAAAAAGCAATAGTAAATAGAAAAATAGGAAAGAAAAGTATTTTTTTATTGTAAATTTTAGTAATTTTTTTTAGTACTAATATTAGATGCACTCTCGGCTGACAATTAGCGATATGTACCCAGTCTAGTTATTAACTCTGCCCGTTCCGCTTGACCTAACCACTCACATGTTCGAGAGCGGCCCAGTGAGAATCGAGATCTCCGATGTTCCAATAACTTCGTTGCGGCCTTCTATCCATCGCCGGTGGCGTCACATAACCTATGTATGTGTTATATTATTATTTCATCGCTGGTGTATGAATGACTCGCTTGTGATATTTTTATAAAAATGTTGCAATTTCCTAAACCTAAAAAAATTTAAAACTCTATAAATATAAAAAAACATACAAACGATTTTCCAATAAACCCTCTACAGCCAAACCAATGTATGTATTTTACTGGAAATAAACAAAACTACCCGAAAACTTTACTCTAAATTGCCGCTATCCATAGTAAACACATTTGGTCCGTAAAACCAGGCATTTTTTCCAGAAGATTTATCGCTAGGTAAAGTAAATAAAGTACGGACGTCGCGGAAATTTACGCGAAGAGGTGTCTCCAATTTATTTGGATTTGCCAGAACTAATTTGGCATGTGTGAGTTTAGATACGGACTTTAGTGTGCAATTCTTAACAGTGGCGTACCTACCCGAAATGTATTCATAATACATTGAATTTGAAAAATTATAATCAGCTAAAAACATTGTCTGCATCGATTATGTTAATGCGTTTTAGCATTATGCCGCCAGCCTGGTTCCTCAACATTGTCGTCAATCTTGCATTAAATTGCAGTTTCATTTAGGGTAACTATGAATCCTCGTAGATCTGTTTACTAATTTCAACAATTTGACGACGTTATGGCCATATTATTTTTTAATTTAGTACTTATTATAAGTGACCTATTTGTAAGAAAAGTTGAAAATATGCCTTTTTTACGCGTGACCATCAAATTGATATGCTGCTTATCTACGGAGAGACAAGAAAAAAACGTAAAACAGTTGAAGTTACTATGACTATAAAGATCTGCGGGAATCCATAGCTACCTTAGATAAAACTATATTAATAAATATATCTTACCAACTAATCATTTTATACATAGGCAATAAAAATATTAAGAAAAGTAAGATAATTTTGAAAATTAGATTTAAAAGGGGGAGTGCCATTAGAATGTCATAAACATTTGTGTTTGAATGTGAAATTTTGCAGCACTTTCTGTTAAATCGGAAGTGTTGCAAATACACGATAGTCATACAGAATACCTATAAAGAAATAAAAAAATAATATTACTTACTATTTAAAATAACCGAGGGGTAAACCGCGGTCAAAACGCTTGTACAGTAATGCCTACTAATGCCTCCAATTCCCTATTTTAGTGAACTAATAACCCTTATTTCTTTTCAAATGCCCAGTAGTGCCCACCAATGCCCACTAATGCCCACTAATTCCTCTAATGCAAATGGTAAATTTTACATTAAAAAAATAATAAAATATATCTTTTTTTTTTCTTAAAGCCTGTAAATTTAAAAACCGAAAATTTATTTGACAACTTCCCTTAAGATTTGAATTAAAGCCAATAACCGAGTGTCTAATTAAATACCTACTAAAATGTAAATATGTACTATAAACAAGTAAATTCATAAATTTTTAAAAATATATTTAGAAAAAGCCATTTTATTTTTTTATGGTTTTGAGGCCGCCACTGCACATACAATATATTGTCTTCATAATAGCGTTGTTTTCGGCTAAACTGGTGAACATTACTGCAGTCTCGCGTACGACATTTTGTTCGCCGAGCAAAGCAGCCAGGAAAGCCGCGGTCTGCTCCTTTACACTTCAACCAGTAGTCAATAATATATAAATTTCGCTCCGATATCGCCTTGCATTTTGTTGTATTTTAAATTAGAAAATAATTTAAAAGAAAATATTTAATGTCTATTAACATAATTATTTTTAAAGCGTAAATTAAATCGAGGGTAATGTTTAGCGGTAAAATTATTGGTAATTGGTACCTCAGCAGTAGAACGGCAGTTCATACATCAAAACAGTAGATCTTCTGCAAAAACTGGATATGGAAACATTGCAGACAACTTGCAAATACATGCAATGTTGCCAACTTGACTAAATATTCATTAGGCGAAGGTTTTCCCTAAACTATTCAGCTTAATAAAAAAATTACCTCGAAAATGACTTCAGAAAAAAAATTGAAAGTATAACAATCAAGGCATTATTCAACACAATAAAGTAAATTTATTGCCAAAATAAAGTTTTATTTTCCAAATCTGACACCGTGGTTAATTTCTTAATGCCTCGACTTATTCCTCCAATGCCTCGAATAATTCCTCTAATACCCCGACTAATTCCCCTAATGCCTCTAAAAGTTCCTCCAATTCCTCGATTAATTCCTGTAATGCCTACTAATTCCTTTAGTAAGGCCCCCAATTCCCAAGATTTGTACACCAAAATTTCTCCGCAGTTTACCCCTCGAAACAACAATGCTGTGTACACTTCCGGTTCAACCGGAAGTGACAGTCGGACGTTTGAATACTAAAAATGTGGGCACAGTGTAACCATATAACCATATTTTATAGGGATGTGACAAGCTGGATAGTAATTTCGTTGTAACCCGGTATATTTAAATAGAAAAATTAAAAACATAAAATAAAACTTGCTGCTCCAATGCAGCATCTTGAATTTTTTCGAAGCGGGCAACAACTTAAAATGCCGATGCCGCCCTCGCTCATCCTCCTTTAAATTTCTGTATTAAGTTGTATTTTTTTGCATATTTAAGCAGGATAGGCTTTGAGATAAAACTTAAAATCCATTTTATACTAACAAAGGAACAGAGTCTTTATTTGTCGTTTTTTCCTCCGTGCACGTGTTCCCTTGCCGCGTGGCCAGGTTGGCAGAGCCGGATTTACTGCCCGCCCTAAGCCCAAACACCCTGCCGCAGGTGAACATTTTTCGGGACCAAGCCTAAATTTCATTTCGAATTCACCCAACTACTAAAAATTTTCCTAAATTAAATTACATTAAAGTTGGTTGTTCAAAAATTTTCTTTCTTGTTATATTATCTGTTCCAGGCCCAAAAATGTTTTTATAGTTTTCCACTATAAACTTTTCAGTAAAGTTCCTAGATTTACAGGTGGTGGTCTGACTGAAATTAACTTGACGCAGGCTGGCTGCATCAGGTTAATTTCAAGTTTAGTACTAACTTTTTAATTTCTATTCTTGTTGAAAACTAATATTTAAGGTATTATCTTTAAGAACAAAAACAGTAATTCATGGGGACAAAAAAGACATGTACAGGGTCTTCCAACGAGGACTGAACAGGGGCTCATTTTTGAGCTTCCTTGTATTTAAAGAAAAATCCAAAATAGCTAATCGATGTACTTTTTCCTGCAGAATTCAAAAATGAAACCAAAAATTTATTTGAACCAGAAACAAAAGAGTTACGCTATGGATAAGGTGTTTTTTAAATGGAACATAGCTTTTTTATACGGTTTTTGGAACGAGTGATTTTTTTTCCGTTCTGATTAAAATATTTAATATTGTCACAGCTATTTTTATTAAATTTTAATGTTTTATCCAGTATAATTTAACTTTAACCTGTTTGAAACATACACTAGGTAATAAAGGTATAATCACCTTTGAATCCTTCAAAGTCAAAAAATTTGACAAATTTACTATAATATTGCCGAAATGACTTTGAAGGATTTAAAGGTGATTATACCTTTATTACCTAGTGTATGTTACAAACAGGTTAAAGTTAAATTATACTGGATAAAACATTAAAATTTAATAAAAATAGGTGTCACAATATTAAATATTTTAATCAGAACGGACAAAAAAAATCACTCGTTCCAAAAATCGTATAAAAAAAGCTATGTTCCATTTAAAAAACACCTTATCCATATCGTAACTCTTTTGTTTCTGGTTCAAATAAATTTTTGGTTTCATTTTTGAATTCTGCAGGAAAAAGTACATCGATTGGCTGTTTTGGATTTTTCTTTAAATACAAGGAAGCTCAAAAATGAGCCCCTGTTGAGCCCTCGTTGGAAGACCCTGCACAACAACACAAGAGTGTAAATAAAACTAATAAATATAATAATTTGAAAGCCAATAAAATATAAATTGAAAAAGATATTGTTATTGAATGAATTTTGCTAGTGTTGAAACTACAATTTCAACTATTAGATTTGCGATTACTATACATTAAGAAACATTTTCAGTTTTTTTGGATCTTTTTTTTCAACTCCTTGATTTATTAAATGAATTTTGCTATTGTCGAAACTACAATTTCAAATATCACATTTGCGATTACTATACAGGGTTCGTCAGAAATAACATTTTTAGTTTTTTGGATCTCGTTTAAAATAAATTTACGTAAAAATCTGGCCAAGTAACGATTGTGTAGTAAGAAAACCATTTTTTTGCCTACTTTTGAAGTATTAAATATGTATGTATATTATATTCGTCGCCTTAAGATGCAAATGGCCTAACTCCACTTTTTGTCAAAATTGACATTTTGTATTGGTTGTGTTCGCGAAAATTAACCACACCGACTGGAAAACGCTTTACGACCAGAACATCAACCTTCGCGCCAAAAACAGTAAGTTGAAACTGGCCTATCTCCGGTCCATTCTATGATATTGGCCTAACTCCCAATAATTGTGTGCAAGTAATGTGTTATAATAGACTGTCGCTTGTTTCAAGTAAGTAGTTTTTCGTGTCTCCTGAACAATTTGCTTTTGCGAGTTAGGCCAATTGCATCTTAAGGCGATGATATGCAATATTTTTTCAATTCATTCAATCAGTAATTATAAAACTTCTATTCAAACGTGGTACCACCGGGTTAACGCATAGTTCAACTCGTCAACTGATTTCCTGGTAACAGTTCCTAACTTGCTGTATTGGGATATTTGCAATAACTACTCTTATTTTTCTCAAGAGATTATTATTATTGAAATTGGTTTTATACACATATGGCTGCAGATATCCCCATAAATGAATCGAAAATTGGAATTGAAAAAAAATCCAAAAAACTAAAAACTGTTGTTTTTGACGAACGTTATAATACAGTAATCGCAAATCTAATAGTTAAAATTATAGTTTCAGCACTAGCAAAATTCATTTAGTAAATGAAGTAATTGAAAAAAAAAGATACAAAAATTTAAAAATGTTGCTTGTGACGAACCCTGTATAGTAATCGCAAATCTGATATTCGAAATTGTAGTTTAAGCACAAGCAGGCGATTTTGTAAAGAATCGCTTTTTCTTCTAATAATAAAAAAGTTTTTCCTCTTCCAAACTCTAGCCGTGGACACACTGTAGGTATGTAAAATTGCTAAAGAATTAAGTATTTTTTCATAGTTGAATTAAATATGTTTTAATACGGTTTGGAGTTAAAAATTAGCATTCTGCCCATTTGCCGCCCCTAGAAATGGCTGCCCGAAGCCCGGTCTTGGTCGGCCTAAATCCGGCCCTGCAAATTGGGCAATTTTAAGGTGCAAATTAGCGCAGCGATAAAATTTTTAGCAAAATCGATAAAACCGCAATTCAATATTACAAATAGTTTGTCAGCGATAAAAGTTTATTGTATATCTACACTTGCATTTTGCCGCCACTAAAGATGCCCCCCCCTACATCCGGGGCTGCTCCAATGTCGCCTAAAATAAACCTAAAATTGCTCAATATAAAATGGTTTGTGAGAGGTTTAAGGATATTACGCGTCACTTTAATTTTCAGACAAAATGTGATTTATATTAGGTAGTTACAAAATTTAATTTTGGTGACACTGTGGTTTCCCAAAACAGCGTTCTTAAGACGAAGCATTGCTGTTATTTAGGAAAATAAGATGTAAAAGCTTAAGCGAAATGGCGAAAATTTAAAATAGATTATCATTGAAGGTTTTAATGAATTTTAGGCAAAAGCAAATAATTTAAATTAAAACAATTAATGTCGGGGTGCACGATTATGTTTATTAAGACCTAGCGTAACCTAAAAATAGATTAGGTATACTTGCACGATCAATTAATTAGTTAAGGTACCTTATATCTTATTTTAACACCTTGCCTTAATTAAAAAAAACGTGCAAACAAAAAATTAACAACATAAAAATTCTTTCAGCTTCTTAAACTTGATCTTGCTCAATGGTTTGGTAAAAATATCGGCAACTTAATCCTCTGTATTAACATAATCTAACTAAATAACACCCTAACAAACTTAATTTCCATAGTTCTAGCCAGTGGCGCAACCAGGGGGGGGCTGCCGGGCTGCAGCCCCCCCTCCCGAGCTTAGAAACTTAGCCTATTCGTTTAATTGTAAACCAATTTTTCATGTCACGCCTTTTACTAATATTTTATATTCAGCCACATAATTTACATCAATCATGTGGAAGAACAGTATAAGTGCAAATCGTTAGTTTTTCAGAAATGCGACGCACTTCTACTGTTCTTTCACTCAGCCGAAAATTTAATAGGTTACCGTTGTGGTCGGAGGATGGCTGATGTACTGGTGTTTCAATATATGATAGGCCTTTGGATTTTAAGCACAATTGGGCTATCTAAGTTTAAAACGCTATTTGGCACTTGTATTGTTCTTCCACTCACTGATTCAATTATACTACGTCTGACTGAATGGACCGACCGCAATACTTCCACTGAGGCATCTGGATGACTGGCCAGCATTATAAGTCCCAAATTTGTGATCGCACTAATGTGTACAGAAAGAATATATGCCTACACACTGCATTTAAGCAAGATTCTACAAACAGTTGATTTAAACCTTTGTAAAGCATTACAGTTAGCTAATGACGTAACAGATCAAGTTAAAGAAATAATAGGCCTGGCAGATGATAATTTTCAAAATATTTTTAAGGAAGCTCAAGATCTACTTTCGGAATACGATATTGAAATCAGAGTACCTAGACTACCGCCAAGACAATCACAAAGATTGGTTATATAAACCGATTCCGCTGCTGAGTATTTTAAAATAACAATTTTTATTCCGTTTTTAGATGGTCTCATAGCAAATCTCGAGGATCGGTTTTTAAAACATCGAGAAACCATTCAAAATTTTGAATGCCTCTTTCCATATGATAATCAAGATTTTGATAGTTAATTTAAATGTTTTTTGAAACTTCACAGCTTCTACAAGAATGAGTTCCTTGAAGAGTTTTCCAATAAAACGATGTTAAAAGCTAAACTTGAGCTGTGGTATAAAAAATGCAAAAACAAAAACTGAAGGAAGATTTGGACAAAGTGTATTCCGAATGTGATGCCAATATATTTCCTAATATAAAAAGGCTTTTACAAATTTTTTTAACTTTGCCTATTACAACCGCCACATCTGAAAGGTCCTTTTCAAATTTAAAATATTTAAAGACATATTTGCGTAGCACCACGGAAGAGGACAGATTAAATGGTTTGGCAGTTCTTTATGCGAACCACGATATTGATATTACCGTGGAAGAAATTCTGGACGAAAAGGCAAAAACAAAACGAAGAATTTTACTGTAATATTAGTATTATTAGAGATTACTTACAACTTATTGTATAAGGTTTTTGTTTTAGTATAAGTATGATTAATATATGCGTTACTTATTTTAAATACATTTTTACTAATTAAAATGAAATCTCTAATTTTTTTCATAAATATTTAGTTAGGGCCAGCGGCGTATTATTGCAGAAGTTTTAGGGGGCTGTCGCTCTCGTCAATCATACGTATTTTACCCAAAAAAGGGCGTGGCACCCAAGGCGCAAGAATTTAAAGCCCCCCCCCGAACTAAATCTCTGGTTGCGCCACTGGTTCTAGTGAAAGAAACAAAAATAAAAGCAAATGAACAAGATGCAAGAGTTACATTTAAAGTGATAGAGAAAAAAGGTTTAAGAAAAGTATATCAAAAGGAAGAAAACATAAAATGCTTTAAATGTGAAAAACAAGGGCATATTGCCATAAATTGAGTTGGCAATAAATTTCCAAGATGTAAGATCTGTAAGAAAGCAAATCATTTGGAACAGAATTGTTTTTTCAGAAAAAATACAAACTATAAAAATTAAGAGAGCAAAGTAGTTTTTATACCCTACGACAAACAAGATGAATTTGTTGTTGATTCCGAATGTTCTTCACATATGGTTAAAAAAAAGGACATGTTTCATAGATTAAAAACTAAAATTAATATTTCCACAGCGAAGAAAAATTCAAGAATTGAAGCTGAAGGAATAGGAAAAATTGAAACAGCGACGTGTAGTCTGAATGATGTATTATATTATAATGTGCCTGGACTTTCTAAAAATCCGTTATTAGTAAGTGCTATTACTAAAAATGTTTCTGAGGAGAAGCTGTGCGCTTGGCATCATACCTGGTAAATTGAAGTCCTACTGAAACACTAGAAGCAAGACCATTAGAAATGTGGAATGACAGAACTCCTGACTTGTCACGTTTACAAACTTTTGGCATAAACTTTCATGCCAAAATTTTAAGACATTTGAGAAAATTAGATTCCAGAAGTAAAAAGTATATTTTTATTGGATATGCCCCGAATGGATATAGATTATCCAATATTAAGAACAAGTGCTATAATTAATAAACGGGAGTGAAAATAAAACTGATCCATAGAAGAAGAAAAGGACGAAAACAGCGAATTTAAATATAGAAGAAAACATAGAAACTAGAATGGGAAATATAGAACAAAACAAGTCAAATGAGGGACTTATAGAAGAAGCAAATGAAGAGAACACAGAAAAACAAAATTTTGAAGACATAACCGAAACTTGAAGAAGATTAAAAAAACCTAAAAAAAATGACGATTTTGTCATGCTAACATAATATGATGAAGCTATAAATGGACCTGATAGTAATAACTGGAAACAAGCCATTGAAGAAGAAAAATATATAAAGATATAAAGTATAATGCAATAACTAAAAGCACAGTAAAAGTATTTTCGTCCGTCATCTAGGGACCCCAAAACATCGACATCTTAAAATAGGCCAAAAAAAAAATGAAAATTTCGCGATTAGATACACATTATCCACTTTTTCTGCGAGGTAAATTAAGAGAAAAATAAGAAATTTAAAAATTCTTTTATTTATCTTCATTAGTCCCGATTATTCTTAAATTTATAAATTTTATAGTTATTAAACTTCATTGTAATTTTCTGGCTCCTCCATTACATTTTCTAAATTATCGTGTGTTAAATGGTCTATTTTATTTCTAATAGATATTCTGTGAGTCTACCATAAATACTAACCAATAGAATATTTATTAGGTGCTTTCTTATATTATTTTTTTGTCTTTCAATAAAATGTCATTTATTTCCTAGCTTTGTTCATAAATATAATACCAAATAGAGAGATTTATCATAATTATTATTAAAAAATATCTCCATTTCAATTGAGATCGTTAATCGCTCACAGAATCTTTCTATGGACCTTGCGTAGCGTTTAGGGATAGAATTTATTTAAATGTTGAAATACGTCAATAAAGTCCATCACCGTCAAGATATGTTACAAAATGTTGATTCATATTTCTCCTTGATCTCGCTCCAAGTGGCTGTTGCACATTCCTCTCCAAACAATAATTCCATATCTCAGTATGGGCTTAACCAGTACCCTATGAAACATAATAATTAGGTTTTTGTCAAATATTCCACGAAGTATATAAAATGTATGTATGAGACATCGAATTTTCTTACATAGATAAACCACGTGTTGATCCCATCTTAAATGTTTATCTACCATCATTCCTAAATATTATACAGAGGAGGCTTCCCTAAGTGGTTCCGTCACATTTTCAGATTATGTGTATAATCAAAATCTGGTCTATTGGCTGTTGTTATTAAGAAAGCGATATAATTTTTTAAAATTTGATTTTTTGATGTTTAAGGTCAGTTTGAACATATTATCTAGAATTTTTTAAATTTTAGCAAAACGAAATTTCAATGGTTTTTTGCCATTTCCCATATTTTGTTATTAAAAATTAAAACTGTATCCTCTGCATAAGCAATGATCTCACCCTTCACACCAAGCTTATGGTGGTATGTGGCTTAATATAAATGTTAAACAGTATTGACCCCATTATGGTGCCCTGGGGCACGCCAAATTTTACTATTTCAGGATCGCTAATAACGCCACCAATCCTGACATGTTGTGCTCGACCTGCTTAGTTAGTACAGTTGCAACATTTGACACTTATTTTTTAATAATCTGGTGAAAATACATTTTATTTATTTATGTCATACCAGTACATTATTGTGTTTTTATACCTTAGATACCATCTACATAATGGATTGCTTTATGCCCGTGCGGGCATAAAGTACACATTATGGCCCGCGCGGGCATTAAGTTTTGCATTAAGTGTGCATCATGTTCCATTTTTGATTTTTGACTTTGACACATTAAACATTTTAATACTGTTAAGGTAATGTCGTAGGTAAATATAAAAAATTGGTAAATCAAATTAAATTAAAAAAAAAATATTTATTATTCAAAACGAACTGGTATGACATAAAAGTTTGTATGCACCACGGGTACTAATAGATATATACCCTCGGGCGACTTACGAACCCTCGGGACAGAGGCCCTCGGCTTTGCAAGACTGTCGCCCTCAGGGCATAATCATCTACTTAGTACCCTTGATACATAAATAACTATTACGTAAGGAACATGCTGATATTTTATTGCCAAAATAATATACTTTAAGATATTTAGGTTCCATTTCAACTCTCACAAAATAGTCGATATAACTTATTTTAGTAAAAATGTTACAACTGACCCCGGCCTACCCTACTGCAGTAAAATAACATGTCCGAATTTCATAAAAACTATTTTGCTGGAACAATGGCAAAATAAAAAGTCAAGTCTATGAAAATTACTAATGTTCGACCGAAACAAGATTTTCAGCCGAAACCGAATCTTCGGCCTTGGTCTCAGTTTCGGCGGAAACTGAAACCTAAACCGAAACTTATTTATTCATGTTAAAAGTTTCATTGTATACTGAAATTTAATATATTTTATATAGGACGAGATCGATCTTGGGAACGAATTGAGACCACCTAAAAAAAAAAGTCGACAGAGAAAAAATCAATTTATATTGACAACACTGCCTACGAACTCACCCAAAGTTAGCCGAACAGTGCGCGACAATTCCCGAACACTGAGTTTCGGCACGGCCGAAGGTTTCGCCGATTTTTGGCAGAAACCGAAACTGTCACCGAAACTAGATTTTTTTTGGCCGAAACTAGCCGAAACCGAATCTTCGGCGGTCTCTAAAAATTACATAATACATTTTGAAAATGACGTAAACTTACCATGTTGTTCCTCTATAGTAAAAGGTAAAAGATAAATATTATTTGTATATCATGGCAAGCGATATATTAGGTAAACCTAAGTTTAAGGTGGGAGTATCAACATGCTTGCCAACCTATAACCTATTTCGCGTAGATTTATTTATGTTTTCTAGCTTTTATACAAAATTTAAAGAAAATCAGTATCGACTTGATATTCTATAGGTAATAATTGAAATATTTAATAAATATCAAGGAATTTCATAACTTATTTTAGGAGAATTGTATAGCGAAAAATACCAGGTAAGATTTTTTTTAACATTATTATGTCATTGTCACTCATTGTTCTTTCACTATACAATTCTCCCAAAATTAGCAATGAAATAATTTGATATTTTTGTAATATATCAGATACTACCTAAATAATGTACCGACGATATTGATTTTCTTTAAATGTTAGTTATTAAAATAATACGCTCAAAAAATCAACGCGAAATAGGTTATAGGTTGGCAATAGATTGAATGACGTTGAGAATTCAACCTTAACATTGTGGAATAAAGTGTGGCAAAGTAAAATACGTTGTTATGTTCCCAACTCCATTTTCTATCGAAAAGTGTCAGTTTTCGGGTTGATTAGTTAAACCACAAAACCGGTTTCAAGGGTTTAACAGTTAAAATGAAAGTTAGCTTTTTCAAATAAATAATACAAAATTCAAATGTGCAAGCCGTGTTTCTCCAAGTTGTACCATTATATGTATAATTATAGTCTGTGTGAAAAATTTTATTTTTTAAATGTCAATTTCTCAGAAACAGTAGATTTTAGGACAAGCGTCTAGAGTCTGACTATAGACTTTTCAACCGGCCAATCATAGGCCGCCATCTTAAAGAAGGTAATTTTGAGGTTAAGCGATGAAAAGCCGGTTGGTATAAATTAGGAAAATAAAATGCTATTTATTAATATCGGTATATGGGTTCCTTTACAACGTTATGCCAAAAACACTCCTTTTCAAAATTCTCAAAAGTTCATCAATATAATAAACAATTCAACAATAAACAGTGTCTTTCAAGGCATAAAAGGAAGCAACATAATATTACATATGTTAGGAATATTCAGATTTACAAGTGTACATACCGCAAATATCAACATTATAGAATAAATACAATACTTAATCATTTAACAATTAAATGTCATAATTTGAATTTAACCCCAGAAGGTAAACAGTTTCAATGTTGATGAGAATTGTTTAATAAAAATATTTTAAAAGAAACCGAAAATTGTCATGTGTTATTTTTTTTTGTTTTATTAATTATTTTGTATCTTGCAGTAAGATTTCTCAATATAAAAAAATCAAAAACTGTAAAAGTAGTAAGTACACTATTAACGTAGGTTTAGTCAAACATAATAGTCATACTCGGGAAGGTTGTAACATCACTAGTATAAACCTTTCTCAAAAATATAAAAAAATTTCCAATCTAAACTATCCTCTTCAAAAAAACCTCCGCATTAGAAAAAATTTCCATATTTACAATTTGTCGTCTGCAAAAATCAAGGTATTTCGTTTAGTTTTTTATTTTATTTCATTAATTTTTTTGTCTGAATTTTATAGGAAATAATACAATGATTTATGTGCGCATTCTAACACATTTATTACAAACTGCTAGTTTTACCTCGTCTTATCGTTAGAATTTAAAATTGCTATTAAATACAAGGTATCTTATGAAAAAACTGTTTTTTTGATGTTATACTTTTTTGAATCAACATGTAGGTAATCTAAAAAAAAATTGGCGCCATAGTCCATTTTCAGTCTTTTAACTTTAGCATTAAAAACATAGAAATGTGTTTCTTGGGTTTTCGGTCCAATTTTTATTTAATGGCAAGTTTAGTTCTAATGGTGACGTTTTGATTTAGTTTATTTTTAACCATCATGGAGACAAATTATAAAATTTAGTACCTAGTATAGTATTGTTAACAACCTCTTAATTAGTTATTTGCAACACACACCCTATAATTCTTTAGCACTTACACTAATTAATATATTTTAATCTGAAATAGAGAATGTTTTTCAATTAGTTAGATCCATCCCCAGACGCGTTTCGCTATATCATGCCTCATTGGCGACCGACGAAAGAAAGAAAACACAAAGTTCAAACTTGAACAATTTACGACGAGGATCGTCGAACGAATGCAGCTCTAAGCGCCATCTAGAATCAATGTTGGGCACTTCTAATGCAAATACCCGCACCTCCAAGCAAATTATATAAATCAATAAAAAGTTGATAGGAAATCCCATATAAAGACAAATACATTTTAACTTGAAGAAGTAGTCCATACTTGAAGTGGAGTGGAAATTTAGAAGGAAAGAAATAAGAACACAAAGTCTTCCTCCACTTTTATATTAAAGAAATAATTAAGGGTTGAAAAATTCTCTACATGTTTCGAATGCAGAAGCATTCATCTTCAGGAGAATAAGTAAAAAGAAAAAAATTATTAGATATCACCTTAACGGAGCATCAAAATTTGTAGGCACAAAGAAACCGGTTCAATGAATAGAACGGAGAAAAAGTCATAATGTAACTTGCATTATGAAAAGGAAAGAAATAAGAATGTAAGAGTTTATGGCTTAGGGCACGTAAGAGTGCAAATGCAGAACGAAGGGTTCAGCATTTGTATAAGAGAAAACTAAAGGTAGATTATATTGAACGAGATGTAAAATTGAAGAATTATTTAAGAAAAATCATTATGAAAACTGTGAAAATGGAAGTTTGAGGAAGAAAAACTATATTAATTGTTCTAACTTATAGATGCGAATCTGAAAAAGAGATAACTTTCAGGTCACATCCATTGAACAATAATAGAAAACTTACCTCATAATGAAATTTTTAAGAATAATGAGGTAAGTTTTCTATTATTGTTCAATGGATGTGACCTGAAAGTTATCTCTTTTTCAGATTCGCATCTATAAGTTAGAACAATTAATATAGTTTTTCTTCCTCAAACTTCCATTTTCACAGTTTTCATAATGATTTTTCTTAAATAATTCTTCAATTTTACATCTCGTTCAATATAATCTACCTTTAGTTTTCTCTTATACAAATGCTGAACCCTTCGTTCTGCATTTGCACTCTTACGTGCCCTAAGCCATAAACCCTTACATTCTTATTTCTTTCCTTTTCATAATGCAAGTTACATTATGACTTTTTCTCCGTTCTATTCATTGAACCGGTTTCTTTGTGCCTACAAATTTTGATGCTCCGTTAGGGTGATATCTAATAATTTTTTTCTTTTTACTTATTCTCCTGAAGATGAATGCTTCTGCATTCGAAACATGTAGAGAATTTTTCAACCCTTAATTATTTCTTTAATATAAAAGTGGAGGAAGACTTTGTGTTCTTATTTCTTTCCTTCTAAATACATTTTAGTTAGAAGAAAATATAAAATAGATGTTTCTGTCTAACTATGAACTAATATTAATTTTTCCATTATATAAAATAATTTTTATAATATAAGAGATTTCCGTAAACAAAAATGTTTAGGTATTATTTATTATTAATTTTTTAATTTGTAGTTCCGGTATAATGGTAATGGTTTAATACAAATAAGCTGAAACGCCAATAAATACCCTTATTATTTATTAATAAATATTCGATGTTTTGGCATATGAATTTGTTTGCGTTATTATTTAATTATTTTAATATTTTTTCTTTGTTTCTAGTAGTATACAATTGTGAAACGTATAAATAATATTATTTATTTTAGATTATTTAATAAACCTTGTTTTGTTAGAGCACATCAGGGAAAGTAAAAATAATGCAATTAGAACAATGCTTTATTATATCTCTACACCATAATAATAGTGTATTAACGTACACGTTTTATAAAGCATAATTTTATAGCACGCGTCCATGTTATAACGGGACAAGTGCTTAAAACTGCTTTATATAACACGTACGTTATACTATTTTTCTAATTTGTAGTTTTTCTATAAAAAAACACATATTTAAAAAGAAAATAAATCCTTTAAATTTTGTAAATTTTCATGTCTAAATTTTATGTTGGTAATTCTATTTTTATCATAGTAGCCTCTGAACAACAAAAAATATTTTGCGAACTGTCATTTTTTGATTTATTGACCCATTTTCACCACGAGATTCTAAAGTTATTTTAGCGATATGAGATTTAAAATTGGACGGAATACGTTATGTGATCCTTGTACATTCGGTTCATATACAGAGCGTTCGGAAATTCGGGCGATTTTGCTACTTTTTTTCGAATTTCAAAAAAGTCATTTTACATCACGGCATTGCAATTTAGTATAGGGAAGATGGAAAATTCAAATAAGGTTGAAGTTTAAATCGACATTGGAAGGTTAGTAGATTGAATTTTGGATAGGATTTGGCAGAAAATGGTAGTTTGAAGCATCTACAAAAGATTGATTTATAGATTTATGCAACCAACATACATGACTGTTATCCACACAGAATAAAAAAGTAGGTTATCAAGCTATTTTTCCTCTGCGAAAAATGGGTTTTCTCGAAAATCACAAAGGCCGCGCAAGTCAGTGAAATAAAACCTTTAAATATTACCAACATCAAATAAAGAAAAAACGCGTATCGAAATAGCTTCATTACGATACGCAAATGCGTATCGTAATAGACTTGTTATGATACCAAATTAGAAAATAGTATATTAAAGTACACGTTTCATAAGAAGCGGTTTTAGCGCACGCGTCTATTTTTTAATTGACACGTGCGCTAAAACGCCTTATGAACCACGTGCTTTATACTATTTTTTCTATTTGTAGTTTCTTCAATAAAAAATATATATTTAAAAAGAAAATAAATCCTTTAAATTTTTATGTCTAAATTTTATGTTGGTAATACTATTTTTTTATCATCGTAACCTCTGGACAACAAAAATTATTTTGCGAACTGTCATTTTTTGATTTATTGACCCATTTTCGCCACGAGATTTTAAAGTTATTTTAGCGATATGAGATTTGAAATTGGACGGAATACGTTGTGTGATCCTTGTACATTCGGTACATATACAGAGCGTTCGGAAATTCGGGCGATTTTGCTAATTTTTTTTGAATTTCAAAAGACGAGATTTTACGTCAATTTTTCAATTTTTCAATTTCAATGTTACCAACATCAAATAAAGAAAAAACGCGTATCGAAATAGCTTCATTATGAACTTCATTTCAAGTTCATAATGAACTTATTATGAACGTCAAATAGAAAAACAATTTTATAGTTTACAAAATTAGGATTGTTTTATAGCTACATATCAGCTAAATAAATAACCGAAAAGGACATTTTATATCATAAAGGTAAATTATTTTGAAAGAAGGTATATTTTATTATGTTAAAAGATATTTCAATATTACTTTCCGTCCGCTCCATTTAGAAGGACGAAGAAAGACCTTTTTTATTAGAATTCGGAAGTGATAAATAATTCTTGATATATAAATTCCTATGGGAACCTTTTCTGCCTGTAGATTAAGATAGGTGCGGCATATATTAAGATTAGCAGTAACACTTTATGAATAACAACCATTTTCAGTGTAAGCAAAAATAGACATACCTAGTCTTTTTCATATCTTGTATTGTTAGGACAACCCAAAGAATCATAACATGGGATTGCTAGCTTATGTAATAAATTGTAAAAATGTCCGTAAAGTACTCAGTATAGGGTAAAGACATAAAGACACATTTGTTAATGCAAACGATTGTTTTTTAATTTAGGTGTAAGTTGTGCGTATGGAAGAAACCACCAATGATCTGGTACCTATAGATGGCACATGTCATCCAAAAACGCTATTAAATGTTTTGACAGTATGGTTTGTAGGAAAGAGGCGGTGAAGAGCTGGGTGGGGCCGGGAGTAGGGATTACTGTTGAATGCGACCTTGCTACCATCCCAAGTAGCATTTTTAGACACATTACGGTAAATGTGTCTAAACTATTGTTTCTGTTTCCGACACAAATTGAAAATTGTTGGCAACATGTATGGAAATATTTTCGAAACGTATACATTTTAAATGGCGCATTAGCACGTGTTTCCAAGTGGTTGGTACGGGCTGTGACTTTCGCTGTTTCGACGCAAAACTTTTATCGAAAATGTTTCGAAAATTTTTCAGAAATGTTTGGAACATGTTTCCATAAATGTGTCGAGTGAGAGTTCATTTTACAAAGAGGGCGCTGTTTGTTAGAATTATAAATTGTCAAAATGGAAACATTATTAAAACAAATAATTAGATATATAATATCTATCTTTCTGCAGGTTGTAAAATAAAAGAAAGTAAACAATATGATGACAGCATAATTTCGCCATAATGAATTTGTCACCAGAGTATTTTCTATAAGTGATACATTTTTTTCGTATGGTTTATTACAGAGGAGATCCAAAAATCGTTGACGAAATAAATTTTATCGTGCAATTTAGTAATTTAGCTTTATATTCTTAAGACGCTCCCGGTATATTGACATTTACACACAAAATAAATACTTTGTGAAAAAATAAAATCTTAAATATTTTTAAAATTTTACTTAATTCTTCTTTCAATTGATTAAGCTAGCAAAATGGAACTAATGTAACCACTTTTTGGCATTTCAAATGACGAAGGAAGTTAATTAAAGTCCATTTTAATAATATAAAAATGAATTTGTCAAAATGGCCGCCAGAAAGCGAGAATTATTCTGGTCTAAAATGGAGTCGACACACAATTTCTAGTATTTGGTTTCTATAATGTTTCGATAATCATGTAGCTATAATTCATAGAAAATGTGTCGAAACATAAAGAATGTTTCGATATTGTACCGAAACCATGCGAAACAAACGCCGCTAAAGTAAAAAATGCACAGTCCCGTCAAGAGGAAGATTAAGCTTAGAAGCATAAAACTCCTGTATACCGTCACGGTATAAACTACCACTTTACACTTTCTGTGACATATAACCTACAAAATTGGTTTGTATTTTGTTGAACGTTTAATAAAACTTACTTATAACTTATTCCTAAGTAATAATCTAAAACATGTACTCAATTGTCGAGACAAAGGAAAAAAGTAGGTTGGTCCTAACGGCTGTGCGGACCAGCTGGATAGTCGGAGACCACCTACTTTGGCCGATTGTCGATGGGACATCGCTAGTTAAAAAATCAGGTTGTGGTTTAATTTTTTCCTTTTGAATTTCAATTTCTTTCTTTTTCCTTTTTAGTGCCTTGTAAAACCTCGAAGAATGTTTAAACTGTTGTTTTCTTCCCATATTAACAAAACAAAAATGTACAATTTATAGGTTATAATCGTTATAATCGAGGTTATAATAATTGTCCGGGTGCGGTAGTGTAAAGGTTTCTGGCAGTTTCGAAAATTATTTTCTGCTCAAGTTTCGTAATTAAATTGATATCACTGTTTGGTAAATATTTCAAAGCAAAAGAATACCAATTTGTTTTGAATCACTTAATTCGATAATGTGTCGCTACAATTTGGGAGCACATGTGTCTAAACACAATTTCATAATATTATATAAAAATGTTTCGAAAAATTTTCTTTTGTGCGTTTCCTAAATGTATCGACACTGTAGTTTGGAAAGCATTTCGAAACTAACAGTTCTTAATCGTTTCTAGTAACTAAATTCGAAAATGTGTCGCAAAAGTTTTGAAACACATGTGTCTTCACACAATCTAAATAATTTTAATCGAAAATGTTTCGAAACGTTTCTCAGCAAAGAATTTGTGTCCAATTTGTGTCTATAATTGCTACTTGGGATACTTTAAACATAATCTACAAATATCCCAACTTTCTATTTACTCACCTATGAAAAGTAACTGCAGAATTATTATTTTCCGAATTCTCGCATACTTGCGTGTGAAAAGACCCATTGCATTGTCTACAAATATTTTATATAAATCTTTTTAAAATTATTGTGACAAAACGAAACGCGAAAATATTTTGTTCGTCCGTGCATACAACAGATAACTCCTAAACCTTTAAACCGATTAGGCCCAGATTTGGTGTACATTACGTATACCGGGTGTGTAATACACCCATGTTGTTAGATACGTAACCCTTTTTAGTTACTCTATGTTGGCCTAATAATCACTTTTTAAACACATGGGCGACCTACAATATTTATTTGTGGGTTCGTGGACTCTGGGTATTAATTGCTTGGCAGGTTCGACGTCTTATCTGTATAAACACCATTAAAATTAATCACTGTCAGATAAGGCATAATTTTCCTTGCTGCAATGACGACCTACGACGGCCCTGCCCTTACGGGAGTCGTTTCGAAAGTAAATATCAGAAATTTTACTAAAGTTATTTATTAAAAATGGAATAGTCTAGCACTGTATAGAGACTCTAAGTTTCACATCCATAACATACAGTGGTTAAAATTTCTTATCATCGTCAAAAATTAGGAAATGTCTAGATACTAACGATTATTTGACACTAACCTATTTGATGAATTTGCAACCCCATCGTTCTTTCTCACAAAATCAAAGTTTAACACTTATTTGGTAACACTTCTTGATTCTAACATCTAACAACTTTTTATGAACAATTATTTATTCGAACACTGACTTGCCCTGGTTGAGAGCTTGAGCAGAACTGCTCTACTGCTTGATTGACTAACTGAATCTGAAAACTGAATGAATGAATGAATGAATGAATACTTTTTCAGCGTTATGCGCCGGTTTATATAGTAAAATTTATGAAGAGTGGGGCATTTTTCAAGTGGCAGTTTTACGGTCACACTTCAGGGTGGTCTGGTTCTCGGGACCATTAACGCGCAGCCACTTAGGTCAGCATAAATCCTGTGTGAATGAGTTCCGAGCGCTTTGATTGGTTAAACACACAAGTCGAGAGAAAGGGACTTGACGACGTTCTGAACCCAGAGAGGTTATTCAAGTTTGGTTCGCTTTGGTTCTTTCATTTTCCGTGTGTCGTCATGACTGCCAGGTGAGTCTTTGTACTTTGGATATTTTAATACTTTAACTTAGAACTGTTCTCTTTTTAATTCAATTAAAACATATGAGCTTTCAATAATAGTTTTGCTGTCTGATGTATTTTATAGAAATACTTTAACTAGTAGTAACTTTGCCTTTTATAATAACTTTGCATTCTCGTGCGGTAGTACTTATATTAATCATTTAATAATTATTTAGCTGTACCTATCGCGTTTATAGTTTAAGGTATTATCATTTACTATTTTAAATTTATTTAAATATTTTTGTTTTATTTCAAACTTGACTTTTAATTATTTTATTTACTATATTTTTTTAAACTTTACTTTTAATAGTCTTATTTAAGGTTCTACTAACCGAAGCGTTTGACTTAGGGTTGATTATCGAATAACGTGATTGTTTAAATAAAATATTTATTTTTATTTTCTTTTAACTTTGTCCAATAAAATATGCTAGCTTATTTTATTTGGTTGGGCCACTACAGGTGTACAACTAAAAAGGGACGCCTTCTGTATCTTGTAAACCGTTTACCGTACGGCATTCGGAAATAGTAATTTACGTTACAAGACCGGAAAGTGGTGTTTTTCAGGTCGAGACAAGCTTGGAGAGACCTGGAAAACACTAATTTTCGGTTGCGTGACGTACAATATCTTTTTTTAAGACCGACACTTCGATATATTTTATAATCTACGCGAAACAAGTTTGACATAAAAAACAAAATTAAAAATCAACGAACTGTCACTCGACAATACATCGAAAGGTTCTTGTCCTAATAACGAAATCAAGGTATCTTGTATTATCAAAGAGCGATTGGAAAAACAAAAAACAGGGTGACAGTGACATTAGAGACCGGAAAAGTGACATTAGAGTCCGGAAAAGATTTTTCCGGTCTCTAATGTCACTTTCCGGTCTTGCGATCGGAAAAACGTTATTTTCTAGACGAAAAATTGTCCAGAAAGTGTAAATTTTCTGGTCGGTTTAAAAAAAAACACTTATTACAAAAGTGACTAAGAGAAATTATTGTTAAAATTATTTTTAAATTTCTAGGAGGGCGTAACTAGAATAAACAATTTCTTGAAGTTTCTCAAAAATTTGTCAAAAAACGGTATATTTTTTTCAACTTAGGCTAAAAGAAGAATAAATACGAAGACCAGCTGTGAAAATCGTAAACCAATATTTTTTTTTAAACCGGAGATATATGGAAAATAAAATATAAAAATGAGCTCATAAGAACAAACTGACATTTTAATACGGTACTTGTAGGCAAGAAGTTACAAATACCATGATATTGTGTATTCTACAAAGCTATAATCGACACAACACGTCTTTACATTAACGTTCTATAAATTTACATTATTTACAACTAAAATAATAGATGATGGTTTTATTAATGGAACAAATTGCAGTAAAATTTTAAATGGGTTGTGAAATGAAAAAAAGGGAAGAAGGATTTCCTTTAACATAAGAAAGTACGTGTCAAACTGTTAAAATAAGGTAAATTTTGATTTATTTCCTTAAAATTTATGCTGCGTCAAAGTACCGACCTCAAACGAAGAGGCATTTGTGGGTGTTTACCTATCTGTATTGTTCTATGTTAACCTGGTCGTATAAAAAGTATGCGCACAAGTTCAAAAGGACTTAACGCGTTAAACCAATTTATTTGTAGATTAGTAAATTAAGTAGATTTGTTAATTTTTATGTAAATTATTTATATTATAAATAAAATTTGAATTTGAATTTAAATTTAAACTGGACACGTACTATTACATTTAAAATCAAAGCCTTCTTGTGTCTTGTTTGTTTTAGACTAACATTTTATTGCAATTTGTTTCATTATTCCTCTATTATTTCTGTTCTAAATAATTGAAATTTACAGAATATTAATTTAAAGAACTATTATGTCGATTATGGCTTTAGAGAAGACACTATGGTATGATAGTTTAGCAACTCTTTTCCTACAAATACCGTAATAAAACGTTAGTTTGTTCTTAGGGACTTCATTTTTATATTATTTTTTCCATATTTCCGTTTTAAAAAAAGAAATTAGCCCCCCCCCCATACACCAACATATAAGTTGGACCGATTTGATTCGTTCGGATTTGGCCTGCGAGCTAGGCTCGGCACGTACCAAAACGATCGTCATTTTTGGGCAGCCGAATTTGGCTCACCGACTTAATAACCCGATTAGATTCGCCTGATTAAATCTTCTCGTTAATGAGACAAAACTCCACGTTTTATAACAGTTTTGGCTCGGCTCGCGATCTTTTGGAATTCCTGAAAGATTTAACCAGTGGTTTTAGATCGACTCGGATTTATTTGTACTCGGTGAGTTTTAAAAATGAATACCAATCGTGGAAGACGCGCTATGGCTTGTGCCATAGCGTATGTATTTATTGCCAAACGGAGCAAGTTAGTAAAAAAATTAATTTCTCGTAGAGATGAACTGAGTCATATTATGTTACTCTTGAAAGAACTTCAACAAGACGAGCCAAATGATTTCCGTAACAATTTAAGGATGGATAATGATACTTTCAGATATTTGTTAAGTATGATGGAGATACATTTAAAAATAAATTCTTTTGATAAGTAACGTGAATCGGCAGACATTATTTGTTATTATTATTATTTTAATTTAACCTCAAACCAAGTTGGACGACTTGACACACGTCCCAAATTAACCTAGCGAATCTACTGACGGGTTAAAACCGATTGATTTCATCCGTGGCAGATATTACACGGTCCGATGAAGCTCGGCTCGCCACAATTATACACGTAAAGTTTTATCGGCGTATTTGGCTTGTGCCATATCAAATTCGTTAAGTTATCCGCTGGTGTATGGGGCTATTGGCTTGCGGTTTCCACAGATATTCATCCTATTTATTCTTCTTTAGGCTTAAGTTAAAACAGATATACCGTTTTTGAGAAAAATTACGAAATTGTTGATTCTGCTAAATAGCGCCGTCTAGCTGCCGTAACGGAATTCAGAACGAGTTCGTTTTTATTAAATTGACGAAACAAAAGAATACCTATTTAACGAGGTTAAATTTGTCAAATTGTCAAATTCTGATAAGCCAAGCCAAAGTGGTGAATATTTTTGTATAGCAGTTTTTGTCCCTTTCTACCCCCTTAAATAAAAAGGTAGAGCTAAAACTGAAAAACAAAAGTTGTCCAGAATTTTCATTAGATTATTAAAATGCTACTTTCGAATATTTCGATACATGTTTACTATCACGATTTTTCGGAAAATCCCGCTTTTTTTGGTTATTGTAGTTACGCCACCTAGCGGCCAACATTCAAAGAAAGACTATTTTAAAAATCAGTTAATTCTTTGGTAATTATTAAAATTAGAGGCACTCTCGGGTGCCGACTAGCAAGCCGACCACTCTAAACCTACAGTGTCTGGGCTAGGGCTGGGCAAAAATTCGATATATCGATATATCGAATAACGAGATTTAAAAAATAAAATATCGATACTATCGATATTATCAATATATCGACTATATCGATATTTTTTCTAATATCGATATTCGATATTGGAATTTTAATATCGCCCAGCCCTACTTATAACACATTTAAGGACCAATATTTAATTGAATCTTTTTTCTTCATGTTTTTATAATTGGAGTCTCCCCTTGAAATGAAGGTACGGAGTTTTACAGGGCACATAAGAAAATATTGATATATTTATAACATAATTTTTTTAAATTTTTTTGTGTTTTATCGGTAATATATATTATCGATATATCGAATAACGATAAATAAAATATCGATAATAGGTATCGATAATATCGACATACGATATTGGAATTTCAATATCGCCCAGCCCTAGTCTGGGCTACTACGCTATTGATATCCATCCATATTGTAAAATACTGTGTGTCGTTTAAAGTTATTTAAATCTACATCGTAAAAACTTACCCTTGCTTTTTATATCAAGACTTATTTCTCACTTTCGAATTCTAATAAAAATGCTTTTCTTCACTCTTCACGATGTGTCTTGAATTATTGAAATATCTTTTCCAGTGATAAATACAGTAATCTATACCTTCTTTCAATATACCTTAATACATACCTACAATTTTCTTTCGACTATTCGTGTATTTGCTAAGTCTTTGTTACGTGTTCCGTATACGTGAAAGTGTAAAACAGCCTGAAGTTTGCAGAATGTTGAATGGTTTGTTGTGGTATATGAATATAAAGTTTTGTTCTAATTTCCATGCAAAGCGTGATTGATATAAAGTACCTATAAAATTTTAATTCCATTTTCGAGACGCTGTATTTCTCCGTCACCGTTATGTGATAGAATATTGTTGTTATAAAAGAAGTTAGGAATAAAGATTTGTTTTGCCAACACGTATGTAAAGAAATTTGAAGAGAAAACTTTGAAGATTTTTATTATTAAAACAAGATTTAGGGGCAACTTGACTACAACTGGTACCTATAGCGGCAAATAAAAAAAATAGTTATTTATGCAACAAGTGTGTAAAGTAGGTCTTTTATACGAATGGAAATTTTTGCAAACCTCATAAGTAAAAAAAGTTACTTTACGCACGATTTGCATTCACTATTTTTCTACTACTGGAAAATATATAATATAAATAAAAATAGAAACACTTCACTTTATACACTATCTAGTGTAAAAGTGAAAAAAAATAATAGTAGAATGAAACCCATTGGAAAAGGAAGAGAATATAACAAAAATGAAAGGAAAAATAATTTACGGGCGATCCGAGGTCGGGAAGTGGAAAGGGGTGAGTATTTAAGGGTAGAAAAAGATTTATCGCGATTTCCGGTAAAACTACAAGTCCTAAGGAAAAACGTTAAATGACAAAGTTGTAGGTAATAAAAATATCTACAAGATTTATATTTACACTTTTTTCACATAACCTCAAAATTTATGTGAAAAATTCAAATAACCAAGTTTTTGGTTTTTTATTTTTATATTTTACAAGAAAAAAATTTTTTTCACGAAATTTGGTGAAAACTTACCTTTTTATGTCCCAAAGACACTGTAATTTTTTTGATTTAAAATATTTATTTTTTCACCTTATTTTGACTTAATATCGAAAAAGCACCCTAATTTTCAATCGAAAATTCTCACGTCAAAATATCTGCTTTTTTTAAAAAGTTGGTGGGCTTTTTGTTTGTTGAAATCTCTACTTTCTATATATACATTACTATGGTAAATGTGATGAAATCCCCTTTAAATCCTACCTTTAATTATATTTAGAACAACTATTTTCGCATATTTTTTGCGATCTTTATGTTTTATGGATTTGTATTTTTTTTTGTTTATCAATGTAACATGGAATCTTACGTTTTTCGAGTAATTAAAGTATAAATTTTAATAAATAGCTCAAAATTGTACAGTGTTATCAATTTAGTTTGTCCCACTTTTAAGAGCCTGTAAGTTTTTTGTATTTTGAGTTAGCGAGCTCATTCAAAAAACAAGATGTACCATTTTTAGCCAAGTTTTTATGAGTGCTGTCAAAAATGACAGAGGTGTCACATGTCACATTGAAAAGCAAAATTTTTTTTTTTTAAATGGGGCACCCTGTATATTAGAGGCGCATTAGATGGTCCCTTTTCTTTCGATTTCAGAAATATAACACACATATGCATTCTTTTCTTCATTCCATCAAACATTGACAAAAATATAAAAAATATATTATTGTTAAAAAGCATCAAGATCGCTATGCAACTGTTTTGGTTGTTAGCTTATATGATCAATGAAACACGACACATTGAAACGAATAAACAATTTTATTATATTAACTAGAAAATAACAATCGTTTCTACTGAACCATGCGATATAGGCAGCTCTCGTAGTTAATCGGGTATAGATTTGTAGGGAAATGCCCGAAAATAGGCTAATACCGAGGCTAATACATTCATTTCCATTTCTTCTGTAATAATTGTTTCCCGCCTAATTATTCGTTTTTTCTTTATATTTACCTCCAGTCTCGAAAAATGTCTTCTTCAGCCGATAAAATATTTTTTGGAAGGAACCCGTCTATTGGGAAACTGAAGCCTACCTATACTTCCTAAGGTTGCACTGCCCGTTTGACGAAAAATATCAAACATAAAACACTTTTCCTCCACTGAATAATAATATCTCATGTTAGTTAATTTTTGCATACAAAATAACTTTTCTACAATATTCTAAACGATTACCTAATAATGCTGAGAGTGACAGACTGAAATATAAATGATGATAAAATCCATAGCAACCAACACAGTTGCATAGCTATCTTGATGTGTTTTAACAATAATATATTTTTTCATATTTTTGTCAATGTTTGATGGAATGAAGAAAAGAATGCATATGTGTGTTATATTTTTGAAATCAGAAGAAAAGGGACCATCTAATGCGCCTCTAATATACAGGGTGTCCCATTTGAAAAAAATAAATTTTTGCTTTTCAATGTGACATGTGACAACTGTCATTTTTGACAACACTCATAAAAACTTGGCTAAAAATGGTACATCTTGTTTTTTGAATGAGCTCGCTAACTCAAAATACAAAAAACTTACAGGCTCATAAAAGTGGGACAAACTAAATTGATAACACTGTACATAATGATTAAAAAAAAAATTTTGGATTCGATTTTTTTTTTCGTTTCTTTGCATTTTTTGAGAATATTTATCACAGTAATGTATATATATTTTAAACCATCAGAAAGTAGAGATTTAACGAACAAAAAGCCCACCGACTTTTTTAAATAAGCAGATATTTTGATGTGAGAATTTTCGATTGAAAATTAGGGTGCTTTTTCGATATTAAGTCAAAATAAGGTTAAAAAATAAATATTTTAAATCAAAAAAATTACAGTGCGTTTGGAACATAAAAAAGTAAGTTTTCACCAAATTTTGTGTATAAAAAAAAATTTTGTAAAAGATAAAAATAAAAAACCAAAAACTTGGTTATTTGAATTTTTCACATAAATTTTGAGGTTATGAAAAAAAAGTGCAAATACAAAAGTTGTAGATCTTTTTATTACCTACAACTTTGCCATTTAACGTTTTTCCATAGGACTTGTAGTTTTGCCGAAAATCGGAATAAATCGTTTTCTAACCTTAAAAACTCACCGCCCCCCACTTCCCGACCTCGGATCGCCCGTAATTTATTTTTCCTTTATAAACCCCAAAAGATCACCCAAATGTGTGAGAATTGAGACCAATTAATTTATTGTCGTTTCTGTCCAAGGTGCTCGAAAAAATTATTTATAAGCAGACTATCAAGTACTTTGATAAAATTAATCTGCTTTCTTCATCTCAGTCCGGCTTCCGTCATCAATCTTTTAAATATTTTAAATATTTTAAATATCTTTAAATATTTTTTGTAAGAATGAATTTTAATATGTTGTAATGTACCTACCTAATATTGTGTTTTCGTGTGATTTTAAAATCATAGCTTTCAGAATTTTTTTTAATTTGTGACGTCGGTAAAATATTGCAATATTGTTGACAATAATATACCGGGTATTTCAAGACGTTCACCCCTATAACTTTTCTGTATTTATAGTGATATTAAAATGAAATTTTGAAATTATGCATAAGAGATAAGTCTGCATTTATTGGCATAATTTTCAATTTGTTGGCACTTCCGGTTTGACCGAAAGTGACTTTGGTATTTTAAATGGGACATCTTGTATATTTTTACTTATTTGGGTTTAGCATAACAATATGAGTGAAATGACACCTCACTTGTAATTTTTTGACGTGTTATAACATTTTTATGTTTATTTTTTTATTTTCAATTTAGTGCTACAAATTAATTAAATCTTTTAATTTATAGTCAAGTAGTAGCAATATTCAATATAAAAATTAAAATTATGTCATAATAATTGACTTTCTAATTTTTACAAGCGTTTAGAAAATTATATTTTGTTTTCTTGACGTTTACTCCATTTATCCAAATGGAACGATGGTAGTTCACTAGGATAATTAAAAAGGGCCATTTTTTTCCAACAATTTAATACCATACACACTTATATGCTATTTTTAAAATGACACGAAAAAATTTGTCCCAATCGCAAATTTAAAAGCTGTATGCATTATTGCCGCCCTTGTCTTTTCTAAAGAAATATAAAGGCGACTAATGGAATAATGGAATGATTTTGAAAACCAATATGGTTTTAAATTAAATTATTTGTAATGTCATTCGTTTATTAAACTTACATTGTAAATCAGATAAATCGGTTAGTTTTACTAGAAATGAACAAATTGATATGCTCCTAATTTTTGAACTGACCAGAAAAATTCTTCTGAAGCCGCAAGATTGTATGGATTGTATGTTTTATAAAGTATAGACATTAAGACTTTAAATTAAAGCCATATGGCTTTTCAAGACCATTCCATTGTTTTTCAAAGTCGCCTTATATTTCTTTAGAAAAGAGGCAATACTGCATAGCGCTTTTAAATTTGCGATTGTGATTTAAGACCAATTTTCCAGTGTCAATTTTAAAATAGCATAGGAGTGTATGGTATCAAATTGTTGGAAAAAAATACTCGTTTTAAATATCCTAGTGAATCACCATCGTTCCATTTGGAAAAATGGAGCCGTCATGAAAACAAAATTTCATTTTTTAAACGCTTGTGAAACTTAGAAAGTCAATTATATGACATAATTTTAATTTTCATATACTACTTGACTATAAACTAACAGACTTAATTAATTTGTAGCACTCTAGATTGAAAATAAAAAATAAACATAAAAATGTTATAACACGTCAAAAAATGACAATTAAGGTCATGAGGTCACTCATAATGTTATGCTGAACCCAAATAAGTAAAAATATACAAGATGTCCCATTTAAAATACCAAAGTTAAGGTCACTTCCGGTCAAACCGGAAGTGCTAACAAATTGAAAATTATGCCAATAAATGCAGACTCATCTTTTATGCATAATCTCAAAATTTCATTTTAATATCTATTAATATAAAAAAAGTTATAGGGGTGAACGTCTTTTGAGAAACACCCGGTATTTGAATTAATTATCTCTAATAGGCCACTAAGTTTGGCGCACCCTATATATGATACCCTCTGCTTTGTTTCGATATAGTTAAATTCACATAAAGTTTTAATGCCAAATGTCAAGACTTGTCATTGTCTAGTTACTTTAGATTTCACCAACTTACTAAATTTCTTATATAGCTGAGATTGGTCAGGACCGGACTGATGAATATTCCGTGATTATTATTATCACAGATTTTAATAAAAATAATTATTAGGATTAATATTATTTAATGGATATAATCAATTAAAAGATATACTTACTTACCATAAACATAGATAATTCTCGTAGGTACCTACCTACATAAAAAAAGGTTTTATAAAAACATCTATTAAATTTTCAATTTTTATTAATCGATAAATATGTTAAACTACATAAGTAATACTATTATTAAATATTCTAAAATAATTGGTTTTTGCCATTGCAGCATTATTGTAATTTTTATATTGAAATTGTTTAAGTGTTTAATACTTAAATGGTGTTAAAATTACCGAATCTTCCTCATTGACTCTGACAATGGGTTTGCACTAATTGTGATCCATATTTACTCGCTAAAAATTAAAACAAACACAAGCAAACAAAAGGTGCTTATTTGATATGCCAATAAAGGTACCTACTTACTTCTTACTATCTTACTTTTCTAAAAACTAATACACTTCTGGAAAAATAATAGGTCTATAAACAATGTTCAAAACAAACTACACAAACAAACATAATAATACTATCTCAAAAACGCAATAAAATGATTAAAATACTCCAAAAACAAATATCGAATGTCAACAAAACAACATTCGACATGGAATAAGTAAAAATACGGACCTGCCGCACCGTATGATTTGAAATGCATAAGAGGGAGAAACAAACAAAATTACGTTTAAAGTTAAGCGATGGAGTTCTTACACGTGTTTTAAGTGTTTTTTCTTTTTCTTTTCTGGAATTGTTCGGCCAACTCTTTTTATTCCTATCTCTTTTTATTCGTATGAAATAATACAAGATAGACATACTTTGTGTGCAGTACAATTATACTAATTAAATTTAGTCATTAGTATAAATTTATATTTTATGAGTTGCTGCAGTATTTGACAAGTATGACAGAACTGAAATGTCACGGCGTTAAAAGTTTATGTGAATTCAACTATAGGAAATTTATAACAATTTAATAACGCGAGCGAAGCTGCGGGCTGGTTTGTTATAAAATTAAACAAATTTACATGCATTTCTCATTATTTACGCCCTTGCCCTCTTTATAGCTGTCATCTATATTTCACTGTGACTCTCAGGTATTGCGGAGTTTCCATCATCTATCACGCCCACGCTAAATATCAAGCAATAAATCTACATATTTTAGTATATAAAAAGGACATGGCTTAATGCATACCCTTTATCTTCATAAATTACGTATTCTGTAAACAAACCAATAACAACAAATAATCAACAGGCAGAAGTCTGATGGAACGTTAATACTTTACCTTTTAAGAGAAAACACTAATGGCGCATTCGCCATATCATTTTCTTATCAATATTTCGTTTATTTTTCGCTGTCTCCAAAAAGCGGCCAAATATCCATCTTTGGGTAGCAGTTATAGTTCTATATGTACACCGTTCTTGGACTACGACGTATGTAGGACCAGGGCGGTAAAAGTACGGTTCTACCGTGCGAGCAAAAACTATTTGCATCAAAGAGGGCATTGCATCTAAGGACGTAATGCTTAACCGTAGAGCTTAATACCTGTTGGGTGTCAGTAACTACCTGAATTAACAATCAATCAGTTCTTCCGTCATCTTTGACAGTCGTTACGTTACAAGTAATTTGATTCATCGCTAATTTTTCCAATTTCTTGAACAATTCACACAATGGGCTTTACGGAACAGCACAAAACATTTATGGTTAAAGCGTATTTTTGAAACGGGGTTAGAGTAAATGGTGAGTGGCAATACAATCCGGGTTTGTGCATGGGCGATTTTCACGAACATTTTCCAAACGTTGCTTTTATTGCTGGGGATTTTTATCATTGCCTGAAAAGAACCGTGGCTGTGTTTAGGGAAACAGGTTCTATACAACACAAAAAAGGAGCAGGAATACCATCTGTTAGAACAGAAGAACTTGTTGCAAACAACACAACACAAATTTTTTTTTTACTGCCAACCAACTTTACAAGTTTATTACAGGGTAGAAAAATAACTTACAATTATTACTCTAACTTAGTAAGTATATACAGTGTGTCCCCGGATCGACGCAACGATAGGTGAAAAAGTCTGAAATTTTATCTTCTGGGGTTCAGCACTGCTTGGATAGAAACTAATTTGTGCCATAATTTTAATTTCGAAAAATCAAGTGTGCTTTGGAAATTTTTAAATAACTTTTTTTCCTACCAGTAAAGTGCTTGATTTCTAGGAGATACGAAAAAATGTTATTAAGAAAATATGTTCAGAAATAATAAATAAGTAAGAATTCAAAATTTTAAAATCCTATGCCTACTTTGATGTTTTGCATTATTATAATTTGTATTGATTATTATTATTAATAGACATTTAGATAATAATTAAAGAAATGCAAACATAAACATAACAAGCAATTCACTTCGTTCAAAATATGAATAAATATGCTATTCGGTGCTATTCAGAAAAAAATAGTATAAAATAAAAATAAATAATAAAAATACTATTAAAATAAATTTTATTTTTTGATAAATCTTATAAACCGATCGTGTTTAATTTATTATTTTGAAAAACTTTTCTTTACGAAATTTTTTAATATCTTCAATAGGGAGGTGCGTGCAATAAAAATAATGCAAAACATCAACGTAAGCATAGGATTTTAAAATTTTGGATTCTTACTCATTTATTATTTCTGAACATCTTTTCTTAATAACATTTTTTCGTATCTCCTAGAAATCAAGTACTTTACTGGTGGGAAAAAAAGTATTTTGAAAATTTCCAAAGCACACTTGATTTTTCTAAATTAAAATTATGGCGCAAATTAGTTTCTATTCAAGCAGGGCTGAACCCCAGAAGATAAAGTTTCAACTCAAGAAATTTCAGTCTTTTTCACCTATCGTTGCGTCGGTCCGGGGACACACTGTATAGAAAGAAAAGACATTTAAAAAAAATATATTCGTTTTGTATTAACGTCTGATTAACTCATTAAGAAAGAAATTTACATTAGAAAATATTTTTTAAATTAATTTAATTAAAGATAAGGATAGTTTTAATATTTTCGGGTAAAATTTATATTTAATTATATAACAATGACCGTTTTCCAACGTTGCTATTTATTTTAATAGTTGGTAAAAATTATCTGTGAAGATCATAAACTTTTGTAAACGTTATGGTAAAAAAATTTTGTTTTAAAACTAAAGCATGTACGGAAGCGTAGAAGGGCCACCAACTAATTTTTTTTATATTTTTTCGACTAAGTCGATTTTATCGAGTAACAAGTCGAAATTATATTTTTCTGACTTATAAGTCGATTTTATCGAGTTAAAAGTCGAAATTATATTTTTCCGACTTAGAAGTAGGTTTTTTCGACTTATAAGTCGATTTTATCTACCTACACCGACAACGGCAGCTCTTCACTATGGCCGAAATGCCGGTCGGCTGCTGGCTCAAGTAGACTACTTTTAAGTTAATTTTTATGATTATCATTTGTTTTCTCCTAAAAACAGGATTTTGTCTATACAAGTACGATTAAACTAAGCAGCCATTTAAATTAATTAACCTTAGTGTTTGGATGCATAAAACCAAAACCACACAAATTATGAAAAATCGGCGACGACACAAGTGGAATGGATGTTTTTTGACGGCAAGTCTGCGCCTGCAACGACACGATACCATAGACATTTACCTTTAGATACGTACAGCTTATCTCCTGGGCAAACAAAAGTTACGTTTTATGGGTGAAAAAATACGTTCGAGCCTTCCCTCCCAGCAGCATCGGGCATGCGCACAAACCTCTTGTTATCAGCCTGTCCATCTTTATCGACATGCTCAAAATACACTCCAGAACCGGTTCGGCATCATTTTTGTTGTTGTGTTTTAGGTTTTCTTTGTGGATTCCTTGTTGTTTTCTTTGCTCTTGTGGATTGTTTGGTGTTTAATATTTTCGGATTTCTAGTTTTTGTATAGTTTAGTGAATTATGTTTGTCCTTTAAGTGAATCGGTTTGGAATATAAACAATGACTAGTAACAGTCGTTGTATGATTTTATTATGCCTAAATAGGGGTTAAATACAGGGTATTCTTATTTTCAGTAAGTATGGAGTAGTAATGTATCTAATATTAATTTGACTTGATGTAAGGTAAGCGATAACATCGTAGATTGGTTATTTTGCTGTTTTTTTTTTATTCGACTTTATAAGTTTTACAGTTTATTTGACTTGTTCTCTTCCTTTTTGAACTCAAAACACGACGACGAATCATTTTTAAACAAAATTTAGAAACGAACCCTTAAAAACAATTTTCTATCCTCAAAATCTTATAGGTTTGCAATTACCACAAATGCCAGAAATCACTACCTTATTTCCCAACTTGATCAAAAATTTAGAAGAAATTCCAATTTTTTGGCAGGAATTTAGGGCAAATTTTAGCTATTTACACGTAAAAAAAAATTTAAGGTCAACTTTTAAAATTTCTTGAACAAGAACTTAAATTGTAAAGCCCGGACCTGTCCATTATCCCAAGTGGGCCATTTTGGGAGATGCCAATTCGATGGGTGCCGTACAGAAACCTTGGTTAATAATATACTATTGTTAGAAGGATAAAAACAGGACCTTTAATATCTCATAAAATGTATTTCATTTTTATGTTTATTTAAACAAAATTATCATAAAAAGTTTTGTCCATTTTACAAAAAAATATCATTAAAAAGATTAAAAGATTTGTTAAAATATTATATGCTCTTTTTTTCCTAATGACTTTTTTAATTACTTAACTTTTCGGCCTAATGAGATCAGAGACGTGTTTATTTTGGGAAAGCCTGTTTATTATAACGACTTTTTTGGTTATCAGAAGGCAGGCGCTTTTTTATTTGCTAACAGAAAAGCCACTGTCGTAATTTTGCATAAAAATATACCAAAATATTTTACCGGATTAGACTTCCATGGAGGGATGTTGGCATGGGCGCCGTTTATGCAAAACTGAATTTTTTTTGCAAAAGGTCCAGAATAAAATCCGTTTAAATTTATATTTATGGCTGCTGTATTGAAAATTGCCTAAATGTGGTTGTTTGGTCCGTTTCGTTCGTTTATTATACTGTCAGTAAATATCACTGTCCTAAAGTTGTACAGGGTGATTTACGTTGAGTGGCCTATTATAGTATATTTCAGAAAGGTGTAGAGTAATAAAAGCTCATTAGGTATGCAAAAGGACTACAGAGTGACCCAACGAATATTTAAGCCACTTTCATAATTTGGCATTGATTTCATTGCAAAATTCTTTCTTTTCATCAAGTGCAGGTAGTACCACCCGGGTTTGGGTCAATTTATGGGTTTTGCCTATTGTTGTCCATTCACAAACACTGAAAATTGTGTGATAAAGGCGTGCCGGCCAGTAGGATATTCGTAAAAAGGAAATAACTTTATTTTAACAGAATAAAAATGAGGCATTATGTACATAGTATTAGCTACACTTATTTTTTATTAAACATTATGAAAAAAAATACAAAATACAAAGTACAAAAAATACATTATACAGAAATTAAATTATAAAAAATCATAATATTCTTCGTCATCTGAGGAACTGTTATCTCCTCTTGAAGTTATAATTAACGGGTCGACGGTCCGATCGATCAGGTGGTTAAGATCCCACATTTTCTCCTCTTCTTTAATGATATGATGAACTGCTTTTCGCCAGTTCTCTGGTGTCACTTCCTTAATGGCTTGCTCAAATACTGGCTTAACGTCTTTCATTTTGAATGTCGTGTTGTGTCTTGCTACAAATCCTTTTACTTGCGCGCATATAAGTTCTATAGGATTTAGTTCGCAATGATATAACGGTATGCGCAGCACAGTTACACCATGTTTTTCTGCTATATCTTCCACGGCATATTTCATAAAACGATGTTTATGTAAATTTGCTATAGCTAATAGTTCCTTCTTTATCAAATTATCTTCAATCTCAATACTTTTGATGGTTAACTAGTCGATAATTTTTTGTTTTCTTCAAGATGAAGTTGGAGTTTTCTCTGTGCGTCGTGAATGATAGTTTGCGTTATCCATAACTACTACTGAATCAGCTGGAAGATATGTTATCATTTCACCAAAATAGTCCTCAAAAACATTCGAATTCATGTCCTCGTGACACTTCAGGCCAGAAAATATACCGTTTCTAATCCTCTTACGCAATTACTTGAAATTTTAATTTTACAAACTACTATTTTTTCTCTGAAATTTTTGGTTAGTTATCATAAATAATTTAATGCACAAAGTTTACCTGCGCCTATGGCCGACACCGAAATTAAGCCGAACTGGACGGAATTTACCATTTTATTACTCTACACAAGTCTACACCTTTCTGAAATAGACTATAAAAATTCTCGGAAACGAGTAAAGTTATTATTTTTAAAATTTGAAAGCAGGCCTAATTGATTATTGAAAATATTATATTTCTACGTTTGAATCACTTTCAATTATAATGGAAGTGATGGCTAACTTTGATATTTTAAGTAGAATACTCTCTATATTTTAGTTTTTTTGGTTACCTTATTAAAACCTAAGTAATTTTTGTTATTATACAAATTTTTTTCTCGAATGATATTCGACAAGACTAATTCGCGAGAAAACAATAAAAACACACTGTTTATTTAGCAAACTAGAAACTTTATTTATTTATTACTAATATTAAACGTGCAGTTTTTATAAGTAATAGTTCGTCCATTCTTTTCTATCAAAGCATTGTTTTGGGTATGATTGACTTGCATTTGAGAAGTCGAGGTGCTTCATTTGTTGGTCTGAGATTGTCGATGCGCTTCAGATGATGACTAGGATCTAGCTGCAGATATGGTTTCAGGGAATTTGCGTTTGAGTGGCCTGCTAACTTAATCAACTCTTGTTCCCCAACACCGTGTTTAAATAGCGCAGACACAGCGGAAGATCGATGAGAATGATTTGTTATTATATGCTTTTTCGTATCTATTCCAATTCTTTCCTCTGAAGTTTTGGTCCACTTAGATACTGTATTTATTCCTAGTGGAGTATTTTTGAACCAACATCCATTCTGCCGTTTGGATGAACGGAGATAAATAGTCTGTCTGTGGAAATGTTTGGTCCTCTTTTTTCCAATAATTTTAAAAATAATTTTACACGGAATAAGTCTTTGCATGCCAGATAAAGCAATAGAATATTCTTATTTCGCACAATCCATCACTAGTATTGGACTTTATAATTTATGGACGAATTTTACCATCTCAGTAAGCCATGTTGCATAATAGATAATCATATGCAATGTTAAACGACAAGAACAATATCACGCTAGAAGCTATTTAAATTTTTAAGAACTACAGTACTGATTTTTAGTGATATGCTTTATTAACCGTAGCAAGCAAATATTATTATGACTAATGTCAAGTTTCATTACAACTGCTAGTCGGGACTAATACAGTATATAAAACCAGATTACATCCCCCAATAGAACTTAATAATTACTGTAATTATTTAGCAATAATAGCTATAAACCATTCTACGGTAGCAATAACTCCTATTTCCTATTGGCTAAATTACCGTAATATTATCACTTCACAACGGTCTAGCAATTTTCGTTGTCTTACAGAAGGAATGCACTTTGAAAATAGTAAACACAAAACTAGGGTTGCCATTGAAAATTTAAAAAAATTATCAATATTGTCATATCTATGATTTGGGATTCACTGTATCACTTGTTTTTTTTATAAAAAAAGCTAAAATATTAATACCCGTGCCCAGGCATTTTTCCAAAAAACAACTGTACTGGATTTACTGAATTTATTCAGTTCAGTTATAAACTTACACTGTATTATGCCATAAATTTAAATACAAACTATATTCACACGCATAACTACAAACCATTCATATGCTATATTTAAATATCTCATATACCAATTACATAATATTACAGAGTAATGTTTATCAAACCGAAAATAATGGTATGATATATTAACAGGATATATTATACTAAGATAATACTGGGAAACAAATGTAGACCCAGAATCGAAACAATGCAAAACTTGCCTCGTGACTTCAAGGCAACGCTGTCCTAGTTCCAACAACAAAGTTTTGCCAAGCTTTGGAATATTTTAAGCCCTCTCTTCTTGGTTATTTCATGGACATTTTGGCGTTTGGGCGGAAAAACCTACAAGGTCAATTGTTTTCAAAATCTAGGATATGTTGTTTTGGAAGCTAAAAATGCACGCCAACAACAGTTTAGGTACACAAAAAAAAAACCAAAAAAGTTAAGTCTAATAATGCATTATAGGTATGTATATACCTTACTTTTTACAAAAAAACACTATTGGCTTTTGTTAGACTTAATGCACACTTTGGTTTTTTTTATAAGTATAAGTCAATGCGTCCTTTTCAATTTTTAAAAGCTTTAGTATAAAGTAGTAATAAAATAAGTATAGACACATACAAATTTATTTTTGTTGTTTACAAAATTAACAAAGTAAGAATATACAGAAAGAAAAAGAAAAATAATTACATTAATTGCTGAAATTGGCCACCGCCATGCTCCAAGCATAAATTCACACGTCTCTTCATATTTTGGAAAGTGTTGATCAGCATCTTTGGAGAAATGTTACCACATTCTTGGATAATCCTTTCTTGTAATTGTTCTAAATTTGTATTTACACGATTCATACTTGCACCTTATAAGGAAATAAATTTAGCTGCTTCTTAAGAATAGTCCTGCATGTTCTATAAGATCTTCCCACTTCTTGGGACAGGCCTCTTATACAACTTGTTGGCGTATGTTGCATTATTTTACGAACGTTTGCAACAAGTTCTTCTGTTCTTACAGATGGTCTTCCTGCTCCTTTTTTGTGTTGTATAGAACCTGTTTCCCTAAACACAGCCACCGTTCTTTTCAGGCAATGATAAATATTCCCAGCAATAAAAGCAACGTTAGGAAAATGTTCGTGAAAATCGTCCATGCACAAACCCGGATTGTATTGCCACTCACCATTTACTCTAACCCGGTATCGAAAATAAGCTTCAACCATGAATGTTTTGTGCTGTTCCGTAAAGCCCATTGTGTGAATTGTTCAAGAAATTGGAAAAAGTAGCGATGAATCAAAATTACTTTTAACGACTGTCAAAGATGACGTAATAACTGATTGATTGTTAAATCATGTAGTTACTGACACCCAACAGGTATTAAGCTCTACGGCTAAACATTACGTCCTTAGATGCAAGGCCCTCTTTGATGCAAATAATAATTTTTGCTCGAACGGTACAAAAGCTGTGTAAACCTGTTACTTCAGGCAGCAATAACAAAAAATCAATTTTAATTTCTTTACTCAAAAGACTATTATGGTGGTGAAAATGTAAACAGCAGAAACATTTCATTTATTTTATCTAAACAAAACAGCTCAAAAAGAGGAAATTTAAGGGACAGATTTGGTTTTTAGATTAGTACGTCGCGTCGTTTTCGTTTATTTTAACCGAATTCTCCATTTTTATTAGTCAAGGTACATCAGGCGTTTCAGTAGGTTTTGTTATTATTCCTTAATCCTCATGTTTCAAGTTCCATTACAAATAAGTTGTAGGTAACCCAACAAACATTTAAAGCCTTGGCGACCTCTCATTTGGAGAAAATTACCTATTTAAGTAAAAAATAGTCTATTTTTTACCTTCAAATCGGCTTTTTAGACGAAACGGCCAAAGATACTAACAGTTTGGCCCAAACAAAGTAATTCGAACTTATTAATACGTGTTGAAAGTGGGAAAATATAAGAGGCCCAAGAGATGGTCCAAAAGAGTAGATAATTACCTTGTAAATCGACTTGATAGTTAGGTCTAAGGAAAGTCAGTAATAAACGCCCAACCAGGTTATTTTTTACCTTAGATTGGGCCTTAAAGCCCAATAACCTTTTAGGCCCATAAATGAAGAACAAATTACTTCGTTTTATCTTTAATATATCTTCATGGTCAGGTTATAATGTGAACACTTTCTGAGGTGATGTATACCCTATATTAGTCTTACATTTTGTACTTAAAGCCCAGAAGGCTTTAAAGTATAAAATAGGTTATAGTTAGGACTTAAATAATTTCTTTATAGCCCAATATTTTGTCCTCAAAGTGATTTTTACCGGATATAAAGCCGTATCTTCCAAAAATTATGTCTTTAAAGAGATTCTGGCTTAGAAAACTTTAATGATGATTGTAAAGTTCATTGCACTGTGGTAATCTTCCCACTTGTGGGGAACATAAGAATAATTCAAGGAGGAGCTTGACCCTCTCCATTTTAAAATAATCAGTTTCCATTTTTTCGGCGAAATAAAAGGGGTCGCGTAGAAGCTATACAAAACGCCGGAACAACGAAAAAAAACGTTGTACGTTTATATTCGAACTCGGCCAAAAAGTAAGGTTAGTTACATTATAATAGTGACTATTAATCCGTTACGAGGCATTAATTCAGCGACCCCGATAGAAACATTTTATGGAGTAATAGGCCGTACATAGGGCCTGCAGTATTCTTAAAAACCCCAAATTAGGCTTCATAAACACTCATTATTATAAATTTATGCCCTATAAACGAATATTTCTCCTAATTTAGACCTATCAAGACGGAAGATACAAAATAGGAAATTTTCTTCTAGCGTAACCTAATACGGGTTGACTTATAGGTCCAATATTTTTTAAGGCCCAAACCACAGGAAATCACGACCTTTAGGAAAAATATTTTACTGACGCCATATTTTTTTTAACATGGTGTATTATTTTCAATTAATTTTGTTAAATTACTTGTAACACTAAAGCAACAACAAATATATTATAAAAACCGAGCACAGAAACGAGCTAACTTATTCGTCCAAGCACAAAATATTGGCTACATTTTAAATTTTTGGTATTTTCAATTTTAATTTACCTTGTTTTTTTTAATTAAATGGGGCGCGGTTAGTTTTTCTAGGTAAAATTGAAATCTATACGAAAATTTTTTACGCGCACCCATTTTTTTACTTCACATCGATGAAATAATGATTTATATAAGTACATACCTATCTATATGTTACCACTCCATTTTAAAAATCAATAGCGGCTGACATGACGTGTTCTGATTTAAGAACCCTCCTGCCTCCTGTGCTTTGATACAAATAAAAACAAAATACTATTTATATCTTTTTCTAAAATTGTGGTTATGATTTTCTATAAACTTCATAGCCCATAACAGGCCCAACATAGGCCCACATAGGTTAAATACGGGTAAAAAACACCTCTTTACTACCACGGAGAAGACTACTTGGCCTCGTCTATGAAGAACAATTCTCCTAATGACAGGTGTTTCTTACCACTTTATTACCTTGGTTTTATTCCCCACTAGGTGATAAAGTGGTATAAATTACTAACTTCTGACTATGTATAGCGGTCTGTCGAGCTTTATAGTTAAAAACGTAGGTAAAAGTCACCTTTTTTAGACTATAATTGTTTGTTGGGAAGGTAAGTGTAAATTGGTCTCAATCTCTCAACTTAAGAGCTACGACTAGTAACACATTCGCCATAATAACATTTCCATGAGAACGCTCTAATCTGCAAAATAGCAGAATCTTTATCTTTATTCTTAGATAGATAGGTAGCAACAGCAACAGCTGTTGGCTTAACCGAGTAGGTATGTATAATACCTTTACAAAACTTTGAATTTTACAAAGAGAAAATACTAAATTCGAGTAATATTACCTGAATCTAATAGAAGAAACTTAAAAATGGCAACTTAAAAAGTAAAAAGAAAAAAGTAATAAGATATATTATACATATTTAAACATAATTGAAACATAATTTCCTAGCAAAAATCTACAATATTTTGTCCTAAATGAACTCGAACTTAGGTTAAGGAATTTGTTCTATATTGAAAACTTTAGGAAAAACTACGTTGAAAAAGGGCGGCTCGGTGTTTCGGTACATTTAAGAAACTGTTGTAAGGAGTTGAACGATCATATGTGGAATGCCGAAAATGAAGCTTTTCACGTAGGTATTGAGGTATACCACTCAAGAGCAAACGATACAAGAGACATGCAAAATGCAGTTTTTGTCGGTCTACTATTTTAAGCCATTTCAGCTCAGATAACTTGTAGCTGACATAGTATCTTGGTCGCAGTCAATAAATAAAACGAATGCAAGAATTCTGAACCCTTTGTAATCTCGCTTTGCATTGAAAGTCCAGACAACGCGATAACCTCCCGCATGACAAACTTGGAAGAAAACTACTGGACCTCGTAGAAGGAACAAACCTTTTCTAAAAAGACTGGGGCGCACAATAAGCCATAAGGCTGCAGTGTAAGAAGCTTGGCCACACGTCAAACCCGCGCCCCCCGCCTTTAACCAACCAAGCCGACAAGGCCCGTACACATAACTACAATAATTAGAGTGAGAGAGAACAAGAGTGCATTCTTTAATTGAGATCTTAAGACGTGCTTATTTTTATATAAGTTTCTGAGAGAGAAATACGATTTCTGAATAATCTTACCTACCCGACTTCTAAACCGAAGCATGCTATCAAAAATAACCCCCAAATGTTTATATTCCTACACAACGGGTAGTACCGTATCAGCCATAACCACATTCATGTTTTCAGCTGCCCATCGACAATCAGGTCCAAAATAAAGAAATTTTTTAGGATTTAACTTTAAACCATTGTTTTGAGAGTAGTCATAAATCGATTTTAAGAACTGTGTGAGATTATCTTTTGCCTCAACAACTCTGGCCCTATACTGAAACTGGTGCGCAGTTGCATGTCATCAGCATACCTCTGCAAATCGCAATCCCTAACAAAGTCGTTCACATTGATTGTATAAATTACAAAGCATAACGGCTCCAGGATCGACCCCTGGGGCACACCATTACCCACCTCCCTGAAGGTAGAACGATGCCCCTCCAGGAGCACGAATTGGGACCTGTCTCTTAAATATTCGTTAAAGAAATTTACTGAAGACTCCGAGAAGCCGAATGAGCGAAACTTAGCACATAAAAGCCGGTGATCAAACGTATCAAATGCTTTAGTATAGTCAAGCAACACCAGAGCCGATGTTTCACCCCTATTAGCATCCCCAATAAAATCGTCCAAGATCTTCAATAAAACCGATGCGGTGCTGTAACCTTTACGAAAACCGGACTGAGATGAAGAGAGCAGATTATTTTCATTAAAGAACTTGACAGTCTGCTTGTAAATAATTTTTTCATCACCTTGGACAGAACCATTCTAGAAATAAACTAAAATAGAAGAAAAAGAACGGCAGGAACCTCGCTTTCAGTCCACACTTTACAGTCTTTGAAAAAGTAGAGAATATAACTAAATAAACACTGATAACCAAAAATAGTAAAAAACACCAACTTACTAGTTCAAGGAGTCCACACTTTAACTTTTAAGCTTAATATTACATGATTATGTTAACACTTTTAAATCACATTCAACCTTTTTCTTATCTTCAGGGATGCTTTAACACGTCTTAAACAAGAAACTACTATAATGTATTGTGATTTTGCTAATTAAATCAATTAAAATAGTACTTAAATCAATGTTAAAATCGATTGTTTGTTCCCCCATCGAAAGCGAGGTTATGTGATTATTGACGTAGTAGCTAGTGCCTAATTGGCAATATATATTTAACATTTATTATAATGGAAAACTGAATATTGGAAGGATTATTTTCGGACCTCAAACTTTTAAATTTTGCGAATTTGCAATTAAGAATTTATAAAAAAATATTTATTAAAATAAATAGTAGTAGTAGTAACATGTTTTATTTAGCAAAAAGCTATACAATTAAATATTTTTTAATACTTTTTTCAACACATTTTTATAGATTTATTTTTAAATTTTAAAACGCAACCTTCCTTTAACAAAAACAGACAGAAAAGTTTAGCATTTTGCAAATTGTATCAAATATTACGTATCATTTTGTTTTTTAACTAAATGTAATTTTAAAGTTTTTTTAAACGTTTTATGGATTTTTGAGATTTAATGGAATTTTCCAAATTATTATATTCTATCAAACCTTTATAAAAAATAGCTAAATAAGCTAATGTTTTAGCCACTCTATCCACATAAAAATGTTGATTAGTTCTGGTTTTATAATTATGATTATCATAATTAAAAAAACAAAAATTTTTTCAGGCAATAAATTATTTTTAATTTTATGTATAAAGATAAATAAAAAAATTAATTTCTCACATTCAACCAATCTAAATTTTGCAACATAAAATTAATTTTTGTATATTTGTCACAATTTAAAATAATCCGCATTGCCTTATTTTGTAAAATTTGTAATTTATCAAATATTTCCTCACTAGCACAATATAAAATGGAAGAACAATAAAAAAAAGTGGTAATATAATAGTAATAAATACAGTTTTTTTAGAAAACAAACTTGAATTAGAACTGATTCTTTTAAAATAACCTACTTTTCCGGCAATCGTCGATATAATACTTTCAAAATAATTAAAACATTTTAATTTTGAATCAATGATTATCCCTAAATATTTAAAACTGTTTACTTATTCCAATTTTCCACCCTCACCAATTACAACATTTATATTTTGACAATTTAAATTATTACCCATAACCATACATTTAGTTTTTGAAATATTTAATTTTAATTTGTTTACTTTTAGCCAATTTAATAATATATTTATCTCAGAATTTAGAGCATTTAGACCACCAAAAATATTTAAAACATTAATGTAAATTAACGGGTCATCAGCAAACATTTTTGTAACTTAGACATTTTTAAAACTAAAGGCATATCGTTAACGTATAAAATAAATAATATTGGACCTAGTATACTTCCTTGAGGAACTCCTATATTATTTATTTTTTTATTTGAATATGTTCTTAAAATTTTTGTTTTTTGTGATCTGGTAATTAAATAATTTTTAAACCATTTATAAACGTTTCCGCGAATACCATACTGATACAATTCACTCAATAATCTAGCCCTGTCAATTGGTTCGAATGCTCGCTTAAAATCAAAAAATACAGCAATAACATTTTCCCCTTGATCAACGGTTCTCTTCCACGTCTCAATCACACATTGAATGACTGTCTCTGTCGAGTACCCTTTTCGAAAATCAGCTTGAACGAAAGCTAAAATTTTGTTGGCATCAATGAATTCTAATCTTCTTCTTCTTCAGCCTTATCGAGTCCACTCCTGGACATAGGCCTCTCCGAGTCTTTTCCATTCTTGTCGATACTGAGCCAGTTGTGCCCAGTTTCTACCAGCGACCTCTCTGATATCATCCAGCCAGCGCCTCTGCGGTCTTCCTCTACTTCTTTTTGTTTCTCTGGGGCGCCAGTGGGTCACTTTGTTGGTCCATCTACTATTGTCCTGTCTTGCAACATGTCCCGCCCACCTCCATTTCATCTCGGCCATGTAGCAAATTACGTCGGTCACCTTTGTTCGTCCTCTTACTTCCTCGTTTCTGATCCGATCCCTTATGGAGACTCCAAGCATTGCTCGTTCCATTGCCCTTTGTGTTGTCTTTAGTCTGTCTGCACTGCCTTTTGTGATTGCCATTGTTTCAAGGCCATATGTTGCTACCGGCAAAATGCACATGTCATAAACTTTGCATTTTAGATGTATTGGAATGTCTGGATTCTTTAGGACGTATTTTAGTTTTCCAAAAGCAGCCCAGGATAGTTTCACTCTTCGCGTTATTTCCGACTTTTGATTCTCTTTTCCTAGTTTAATGAGGTGTCCTAGGTATACGTATTCGTCGACGTTTTCAATGTTTATGTTAGATAATGATAATTGAATGTGATTGGGTGACATAATCTTGGTTTTGTTGATGTTCATTTTTAGCCCTATTTTTTTCGATGTTATGTTTAGTTGCTGCATCATTTCTTTTAACTCATCTGGATCTTCGGAGATGAGAACAATATCATCCGCGAAGCGTAAGTTACTCAGGTACGATCCGTCGATTTTCAAGCCTTTTTGTTTCCAATCCATTTCCTTAAATATCTCTTCCAGTGCCAGGGTAAACAGTTTTGGTGATATCGTGTCGCCTTGTCGAACTCCTCTATTTAGGTTTATTTTAGATGTTTCTAAGCTTTCGTTAATTTTAACATGCATTGTGGCGTTTTTGTATATATCTTTTATAACTGCATTGTATCTTGAGTCGATTCTGGCCTTATTCATAGCGTTAAGGAAGGACCATGTTTCAATTGAGTCAAATGCTTTATGGAAGTCTATAAATGCCAGATGTATGGGTATGTTGTATTCGGTTGTTTTTTCTATTATGGTGCGTAACGTTTGTAAATGGTCCATGGTACTAAATGCACTACGAAATCCTGCTTGTTCAACTGGTTGGTAAAAGTCTAGCTTTTTTGTAAGACGGTTTGTAATAACTTTTGTGTATAGCTTATATAGATGTGACAGCAGACTAATTCTATTCTGTTTATAAATGACCTCTTCTAATAATTTCTCAATATCCCATAAAACATTTACTGGCCTCATCTCATCCCATTATTTATTAATTATAAAAAAAAATTCTTGATAACGTTACAGTTAATCAATTAAAAATCCTTTTGCATCAATACCAAAGAATTAAAACCTTTAATTATTTCTTGCAGCAATAATAAAAAATTTAAATACTTTACCCAATTTATGGTGGTGAAGACGTAAACAGCAGAAACATTTAATTTATTTTATCTAAACAAAACAGCCCAAAAAGAGGAAATACAAGGGACAGATTTGGTTTTCAGATTAAGTCTTTTTCGTTTACTTTAACCAAATTCTCCATTATTATTAAACAAGGTACAACCGCTTCAGTCGCGTTTGTTGTTATTCATTAGGCTCCCTCGCAAAAAGGCATTATTGTGCGTTCTTAGGGCTGATACAAAATATTCTATCGCCTTCGGCCTTAAATTTAAATCACAATGAAAGCCAAAAGTAACACAAAATTAATCCGTCTCTGGGAATAAAATGGGCGGGTATTACAGGGATTTATTAAACCAGCGAAACGAAAAGCCTGCGTTACACATACCACAATACAGAGGATTACTTTTTCATGAGCTAGCTATAATTCCGATTACTGCGCCAAAGTTTAAAATCATTGGGTCTAACTAAAATAATTTTATTATGACAATCTTACAATGTATTATTTATTATGTAGGTACACTGAGGAAAATCATTCGGTACAAGTTTTTCTTTGAATATATTTGGGTTACCACGAAAAGAAATCCCTTAATCCCTAAAATATTTCGTTTAGACACACACGTGGTCGTTTTTTTTGTCAACAAATGTTTGCCCTTATTCGATATTTTGTTCCGGTAACAAAATATCGTTTTATCATTGTATCGAATAAAATACCGTGTGAGCAAAAATTATTTGCATCAAAGAGGGCTTGTATTAAAAAATGTGGGGCTTGGTTTAGATCACAATGATATGGGGACGATATATCTAACCGAATCTAGGTTAAAATTTTGTCAAATTTATATTTTGGTCATGATATGCCAAACTAATGAGTAATAAAATAAGCAGACAAATTTAATACAAGTTTTAACCCTTTGAGCAACATTTTTCTAAATGTAATTTCTTTCTATTTTGCAGGGATGGTATTAATTTTATCTTGTATTTATAGTGATTTTTACTTGATTAAGCAATTTTGAACGTTAATTGAGCTTTTCTCCTCTATAACATTTTTATAAAATCAGAAATCTTTTAGCATACTTGAAGGTTCTTCAATTTGACCGCCAAAACACTTGTCATTTGTTCCCCCCTTTTACAATGTCAAGTTCAAGTTCAGCCTAGTTATTCAAAAAAAAAAATTGTGGAGAAAGTCTTTGTGCTTTTCTTTTTTCTATATCATTTAACTCCACTTTGAGTATGGACTACACTTCTTCAAAAATACAAATTTATTTATGTTGTTTACAAAATTAACAAAGTAAGAATATACAGAAAGAAAAAAAAAATAATTAAATAAATTGCTGAAATTGGCCGCCGTCATGCTCCAAGCATAATTTCACACGTCTCTTCATATTTTCGAAAGTGTTCACCAGCATCTCTGGAGAAATGTTACCACATTCTTGAATAATCCTTTCTTGTAATTGTTCTAAATTTGCAACTGGTGTTTTAAAAATAGTATTCTTTAAATAAGGAAAAACGAAGTAATCCATAAACGTTAAACGAGGTGATCTAGGTGGGAATTCAATGTCTGTTCGAAAACTAATCAATCATCGAAAAAATTGCGTAAGTAGTTAATAGTTTCGGCTGCTGTATCGGCGGTTGTACATACCGTCCCGTTGAAAATATCCATAACGTAGTTCGTCGTCAAGTCAATTGCTCCACAAATGGATTCAAAATATTGTCTCTATACCTATTTGCTGTAACTGTGTCACGGAAAAAATAGGACCAACAATTCTTTTTCGATAAACAGCTAACCAGATATCAATTTTTTAAGGGTGCAATGTGGACTCTACAAAAAAATAGGTATTTTCACTACTCCACATGCGTGTATTCTGAGAATTCACATAACCGGAATAACTGATTGATTGTTAATTCAGGTCGTTACTAACACCCAACAGGTATTAAGCTCTACGGCTAAGCATTACGTCCTTAGATGCAAGGCCCTCTTTGATGCAAATAATTTTTACGCGCACGGTATTTGTTGATATTATCAGTGTTTATTTAGTTATATTCCCTACTCTTTCAAAGACTGTAAAGTGTGGACGGAAAGCAAGGTTACTGTTGTACACATGCGTGTATTCTGAAATTTCACATAACCGGAGAGGTTGAACCAGGCTTCATCCGAAAAAAAGTCAGGTCTAATAAATCATTTATTTCCAACAAATTTTGGGTAAACCATTGAGAGTAATTCCTGCGTCTTTCAAAATCTGCGGCTTGTATTTCTTGGAATACTTGCACTGATAAAAATCCCCAGCAATAAAAGCAACGTTAGGAAAATGTTCGTGAAAATCGTCCATGCACAAACCCGGATTGTATTGCCACTCACCATTTACTCTAACCCCGTTTCGAAATAGGCTTCAACCCTGAATGTTTTGTGCTGTTCCGTAAAGCCCATTGTGTGAATTGTTCAATAAATTGGAAAAATTGGCGATGAATCAAATTACTTGTAACGACTGTCAAAGATGACGGAATAACTGATTGATTGTTAATTCCGGTAGTTACTGATACCCAACAGATTTTAAGCTCTACGGCTAAGCATTACGTCCTTAGATGCAAGGCCCTCTTTGATGCAAATAATTTTTGCTCGCACGGTATTATATGCATTAAAGAAAATCGATAATAAGTTTAATTTCTCCAAGTTTCTCTAATTATCAGAAAAAATAAACCCAATTTTTATAACTAAAATATACTTTTTAAGAACTAAATAGCGATGGTTAAAGTGCAAAACCTCGTAAGTCAATTTTTATAAATTTTACAGGAGAAGCGAAAAACGATTAAAGTTTAATTGAGTAATTTGAAAAAGTATTTTTAACAAAATTACATGATTTGCTGAAGCATTTTCTGGCGCTATACATACTTTTTGTTATTTAAAATTTGTTTTTTTGTTAATTAAAAAGAAAATCTACATACGAGGTTTTAACTTTTAATATTTAAAGTTTTCAGAATAACTTACGAGGTTTTGAAACAAAATATCAATTTTTAAAAACAAAAATTAATTTGTTAACAATACTAATAAAATATGTGGGTTAAATAAATAAGACGACATAATTTAACAAACCTGTTTATTCAGAAATTACAAATTAAATCCTAATTTAATCTTATCTTAGTATAATATGTGATATCAAAACCACGCAAGTCGCAGATCTTCGTGTATAGAATATTAACTCTAGTATCAAAACCTCGTAAGTCGAATTAAGAGATTTCTGCATTAAATGCTGTCTGGCAAATTAATTTTACGAGGTTATGGCAGACGGCGCCAGGGGTCCGTAAAATTAATAATGGACTTACGAGATTTTGTAAGCTTAAAGAATATATTTTTTTCTAAGTGTTTATCGAATAAAAGGTTAAATGAAAAAAAACCGACTTACGAGGTTTTGCACCTTAACCATTAATAGTTCCATTTTTAAAATATGGAGAAACTGTTTAGGTAACTTTCAGCGAGCGCAATACAATGAAACAGAGAGGGACGAACTAACCTAAAACGATGATATTATGTCGTTGCTCCGCGTGGTTTAAGTTGAACGGAGTAAGTCGAAACATATCATTTTATTACCGTTGTTGGTGAATGATTGATGTCTGATAGTATGGTGTACTTTTAGCGCAACTGCGAGGTGTATGACTGCAAACCCAATTTTGTGTTTCGTGAAGTAAATAATTTATATATTGTGGTTATTTTCCCCTTAACCATAAACTTGATCATCTGTTGTTATTAACATACTTTATAATAAATAAAAACTAATCTTATTTGGTTTTTTGCTGTTATAAAATTAAATGTTTTCATAATAAAAAACATTGTCGTTAATTTTTGTGTTTTATTGCCCTATCACATCTGATATATGTTTCTTTATGTAAGAATTTCTACGCCATTTTAATTTTTATTATGATTTCCTTACTTTATTTTCTCAAAAAAAACATCACTGTATATTACATAGTATTCATATTTACACATAATATGTACATAGTCGGGGGCAAAATACCTATAGATTAAAACGTATTAAATATAAAATAAGGCCATCAACTGGCCATATTAATTTTTCCTTTTATTTTTTAAAACTAGGTACCTATACCTAGGTAACTGAATCAAAACGTCACTGTCACTACAGAGATTTAATCTGGTTAAAGAAAAGTAAATAAATCTAATAAAACATTAAACAAAATGGCGAACACGTCACTGAGGGCCAATTCTAAAAAAAAGGAGCTCAGAAATATGTCATTTAGTAGTAGCTAGGTAGACTACCAATGATAAAAATAATTTTGTTTATAGCTGGCAGACAATTTTTAGGAAGTACATAACCTCATTTAATCACAAAATCATATTTTTTTATAAATAAAAGATATTTTTTACCACTGCACCAGTCATTTCCAAAAATGAACCTACTAGCTAGAAAAAGGTTGTTTTTTCGGCGTCTATTTAATGCAAATTTTTTGTTACTACTAATGGATTTCTAGCTATAGCTAACAAAGTTTTCTCTCAGTGTACCTGTTTTAACCTCCTTAATAATTTAATTTTTTTTAGAGAAAAAGTTAAATTCAACTTAACTATACCTATAGCATTTATCCTCGGTTTTATCGAACTAAATAGTTAAATTGGTATCGGGCAATTAAATATTGAATTAAAATAATTATATAATTTAATTAAAATTTTAATTAAAGCAGTGTTTGTCCAATTACTAATACACTTTAAACACTCCCGGTAAAAAAAACAGGACAAAAACAATATTTGTACAGGGTGGCCCATTAATAAGGGAGGCCGGCTTTATCTCGGAAACCATTAATCGTCCAGCTTTCGGAAAAATTTTTTTATGAGTAAAGCGGTCATGAGAAAATTCTGGAAATTACTTTCAAGTTCCTCATTTCGCCGCAAGGGGGCACAATTGAAAATTAGTTTTTTAAATTTTAAATTTCTCCGAAAATTCCCATAATAAGGTATACCTCTGATTATATCATTGGAAAGCTGAGACAATTCTGCATCATTTTGGAGTAAGGCTTGTTGGCGTACCGACCTTGATAAGAGTGGGGGAAGCTATTGTATGTGTAAACATTTAAATCGCTGTAACTTCTAAACGACTTATCCGATTTTACTAAATTTAAGCTAGTTTGGAAGGGAAAGGTAAGTATCTTCAATCGTCGTATCCAGCAGTACACGATAGTGTTTAATAAAATTGCTAGAGGGCGTAATTTGTAATAATAACAGTTTTTTTTATTTTATCCAGAAGATTCAAATCATACGGTATAAATATGACATCATATTCGGAAAGTAGATTAAATTTGCAAGAAATATTTAAAGACCGCAGTTCGATATTGTTGTTCGTTTCAGAATTATTGCCAAAACAATAACTTTTAATTCAAATTGCGCCTAGCAATTTTATTATAAACTATTGTGTACCATTGGATATGACAATTAAAGGTACTTACCTTTTTCTTCCAAAGAAGCTTAAATTTAGTAAAATCGGATAAGTTGTTTAGAAGTTACAGCGATTTTAATGTTTACACTTTCACTTGATAAGAGTGGGAGAAGCTATTGAAAGGGTAAACATTAAAATCGCTGTAACTTCTAAACGACTTATCCGATTTTACTAAATTTAAGCTTGTTTGGAAGTACCTTTAATTGTCGTATCCATTGGTACACAATAGTTTCTAATAAAATTGCTAGAGGGCGCAATTTGTATTAAAAATTATTGTTCTGGCAATAACTCTGAAACGAACAAAGATATCGAACTGCGGTTTTCACATCTTTTCTTGTAAATTCCATCTACTTTCCGATTATGATGTCATAGGTATACCGTATGATTTGAATTTTCGGGATAAAATCAAAAAAACTGTTATTATTACAAATTGCGCCCTCTAGCAATTTTATTAGAAACTATCATGTACCATTGGATACGACGATTGAAGGTACTTATCTTTCCCTTCCAAACAAGCTTAAATTTAGTAAAATCGGATAAGTCGTTTAGAAGTTACGGCGATTTTAATGTTTACACATTCAATAGCTTCCCCCACTCTTATCAAGGTCGGTACGCCAACGAGCCTTAAACCAAAATGATGCAGAATTGTCTAAGCTTTTCAATGATATAATCAGAGTTATACCTTAATATGGGAATTTTCGGAGAAATTTAAAATTTAAAAAACTTACTTTCAATTGTGCCCCTTGCGGCGAAATGAGAAACTTAAAAGTAATTTCCAGCATTTTTTCATGACCGCTTTACCCATAATTTTTTTTTCCGAAAGCTGTACGATTAATGGTTTCCGAGATATAGCCGGCGTCCCTTATTAATGGGCCACCCTGTACATTCTAATTTGAAATAAGTTTTTAAATCTGGAACCGATTAGGATGACTTTTTGCAAATTAAAGTGACATTATTTGGGTTTTTATTGCATTCCAGTTATCGTAAAATATGTATCACTTTGCTCTTTTACAAGTAATAACAAGAGTTATATTTTTAATACTAAATTTTAAACATCATGTGGGAATATTCGATAGTAGGATAATGTTCAAAATAGATTGGTTCTATCTAAATTTTTCATTTTTTAATGTTATATTCCTCTTGATTCAACTCGATATTTATTTTCTAAAAAAACAATTTTTTTTTAAATTTTTTAATTTTATAAATTTTATTGAGCAACATTTTCTTATAAACTAGCTAAAATTAATAAAAAAGAATAACCAACATTCTTTTTAGTAAATCCTATTAATATTTTGTATTGCCTTCTCATGCTTTAATCGCCAACGCCATGCTACGTGGAATACTTTCAATATAATTGTTAATTTCAACTTGCGAAATATTTATCAGATAAAAAGATGCATACTATACCTATAGTATAAAGTAGTTTGGTGCAAGTAACTTTCTCTACGAGTTAAATATTATTCAAAATCATGATTTATACCGTAAAGGAAAGTCCGTGCCTGTTCAGTTTAGGCATCCACGTGCACTTGTTTACCTTGGCGCAAATGAAATAGGAATGAATAGAAGAAGTTCCAAGCAGCGTCGGCAACCGTGGTCCGCTGTTTTAAATATCGCTGCTTTTGAGTAGGGGTATGAAACCGAGATACGAAAAGTCGCAGCTGTCACTTGTCATTAAAGTCACTTGTCATCGCACTACAAATGCCGTCTCTTTCAATAAAATAAACAAGGTTGACTCAAAATAAAATACATGATATGTCAATGGCAACCAATGGCATTGCTTCATTTCTTAATCAACCTGCTTGTGTTGGTTTGTGTTCGTCCTTGCAGTCTTTTTGATGGAGTATCATGGCGGTTCGCCGATGAATTTTTTTGTAATTTTCTTGGTAGTTTTCAAGATCTTGCTGAAAATGAAAAAGAAAATATAATTACATGTCTGGGTAAGTTTTGGATTAATGTATTTTACATTATATATAGGTACCTATTTTTAAGGATCTGAAAATAATAGGGTTCTAATTTTCCATCAGATAACGGTCGATGACTCTAAATTTTTATTTTAAAATAATTTGTTCAATTTTTTTCTTTTATCTCTGGCAGAAGTAATTCAATTATCTTGGAATGTAGTTCTTCACTGATTAATTTAAATAATTAGTGCAGTCAATATGGTGTAAAAATTCCCTTGACCTGGGCAAAATTGCAACACAAATGATTCTTTTCGCATTCTATTGTGTAAAGTGTCTATTATAACATATTCAAAATCCCCATTGATCCTGACCCCGGAAATCAGTCAAAATCCAAGATGGCGGCTCAATTTTATATTTTTAATTACAAAATTTATAATTTTGTATTTATGTAACTTGGCAAAAATGTTTAAAATGCAAAGATTCGACTTTACTTTTTTTTTTCAAAATGGCGGCCATTTAAATAATTAGGTATTTACTTTTCAAATATTTTAAGGCCATCATTTTGCAGCCATTTACATTGTTACTTTAGTATTACCATTACACCAACCGTTATGTCATTTTCTTCCAGTGAAATTGATCTTGCGGAAGTAATGAAATATAAACTGTGTAGGAAGTAAGGAAATGTTTCTCACTAATAAGGAAAACAAGCAGAAAATAATGAATCTAATGGCTGAAGAAATACGACAACATGGTTGTTCAGTAATTCATTTAGTTAATGATGTTGATGTTGACACTGTTAAAACGGCAGTGGAATCTTCAAATATTAAAAATACAACAGTGATAGGAGAAGACACTGACCTCTTGGTACATTGCTGATTTATTGGTGTAATCAAGCATACCACAAGCTGTTATTCAGAAATGATAAAAAATCTTTCAAACACAATAACATTTATGATATCAATGCCATTAGATATTCGCTTGAAAATGACTTATCGAACAGTCTATTCTTTATACATTCGTATACAGGATGTGACACCACCTCCAAAATATTCCATTTTGGATAGCAACCAGTTTTGAAACGTGTTGTTGAAGAAATCCAGATGATACACTAAATACACTTAGGTATAGAACAATATTATTGATAAAATATCGAAGGCAGAATGTTTCGTTCAGCCACAGAACCTTCCCCCAGCGGAATCAGCTGTAAAGTACCATAGCTTCCGTGCATATTTGCAAATTTGTATATGGAAACAAATGCAAGAAGGCTTGAACCCAACAGACTGGGAATGAAGTATACATGACAATATGTATGTACCGAAAACAATGGATTTGCCACCAGCACCTGGAAATATATTATGCATAGTAAGATGTAACTGCAAAACCGGCTATGGTGCCATGAAACGCGTCTGGGGATGTGTTTGGCGGAAGGAAACAGACAAAACTTTTTTGAATTGATATCTGTGGTCCGGCACTTGTACCGGTTTTGAGAGCACACTTGCAAAATTTTCTGTTTTTACAGAATAACCCCTTTACGACTGACCTTTTCTAAGGTGCCGTACTGGGATGCAAGATGTCGCACTGGGTTCTATAAATTCTGTCCATAATTTTAATTTTTGTTCATTCAAAAAATGTTTTTTTTTCTTGTAAGTCTAATGTGTAATAAAGTTTTCTCTAATGTATAATAGGCAATTTGAGTAATTCAATACCTATCTTACGTATTCAATACCTATTTTATACTTTTATCTTTGTATTTTAAACATTTTTGCCAAGTTACACCTTATAAAAACAAAGTTGTAAATTTTGTAATTAAAAATACAAAATTCAGCCGCCATCTTGGATTTTGACTGATTTCCGGGGCCAGGATTAATGGGGATTTTGAATATGTTAAAATAGACACTTTTCACAATAGAATGCCTAAAGAATGATTTGTGTTGCAATTTTACCCAGGCTATAATTTGTTTTTACTGCACTAAATGGTAATTTAATTATGTCATATCATATCATGAGTTTGTATTGAGAACTTATGGCAAGTCCGTAGAGAAGACTCGAACGTTTCAAACCTAATATTATATCACATAAAGGATCTTCAAAGTTTATATTTAAAAATACATTTTAGGGCATCGTATGGCTTATATATTTTTACTTTTTACCAATGGTTTTTTGAAATTTTAGATTGGACATAAGAATCGGTGCCAAGGTATGTGGCCAATTAGTTTAATTAGGTATGGTAAAGAAGAATTAAGTAAAAATATTAAAACAATAATATGGTTATCGGATTTACTTTTTTACAACTGAAGTTATTCGGTAAGCTCATCGTTGATTAACTAACCCAAACAATTTTGTGACTATTAACATTAATAACATTGGCAGAAGGGATTTTGTTACAAAGTTGTCTGGTTAGTTAATTCTTCAAAAATCTTTGTGGCTTAAGACTTATTTTTCATTATTATTGTGATTCTCTTCGATTTTAGATTTTTGAATTTTCCAAATAAAAAAAAAACTGGTATATTTTATACACATGTGAATGATTTTGTACAATAGAAAAGTTACTCCAAGGTTTGTTTTATTAAAATTAAGGCGCAAGAATTTTTTATATCAAGTTAAATTATTATTTTGACATTTAAACTTTGCTATAAGTAATTTTTAATAAAAATACGTTTTAATTACCAATCTACCAATCGTGCAGTGCTAATTGTATTTATTTGTAATAAAAACGTATTTTTTCTAAAATTACTTATAACAAATTTTAAATTTCAAAATATTAATTTGACTTTTAAAAAATAAAAATATATTATGATGGCTTCCCCTTACCCCCCTTCCGCCATGATTAGTTTAAACGCGCTACACTTGAGGACGTTGCATTCGCATCTGATGTCATTTCAAAGTATTCAAAGTCACGGCGGCATCGATCAAATTAGTGCTGGGAAGTTTAGTTAATAAAGTGAATAGTTCAAAAGACTAGTTCGTTTAGTTCATTTAGTTCACTGAATTATACTGGCATAGTAAAGTAAAAGAAATATTTTAAAATTTAAATTATATATTAAATTACTTAACAAAAAACCTACGAATACAAAAGAAATAAATATTTTTCTTGATTTACCCACCGATCACGTTGCTTTTATATTAAAAACACAGCCTCCTTCCAAGAAGAGCGCTCGGCCGATACAGTAGACACCGACAATATTTATTCATTTCAAGAACGAAATAGTCCGAAATCATCGCGGCATGCATCGGTCACGATCATCGGTCGGTCAGGTGACAAAATCTATAATCTCGGTCGTCTCGCTCTCGCTTGCGTAGTACAGACTTTAGTTCACCTTGTTTCAATCTCTCAGTAATTACTGATTGAATCTTTTAGTTCAGTTGTCAGATTCGATCTTTTGAACTAGTTCGTTCGCGAACTACACAACTCTAGACCAAATAACACGTTTATAACGTTTCTCTTTATTGGAGTTATGTGCTTTTGAGTGGCCAAACAGCGACTAGTGAACCAGCGACCACGCTGTTTGTAAAATTGCCGCTTTCGAGTACTTACTTGTGCTTGACCTTTTTTAACACGCGATTTTAACCCACTTTAAACGGTCAGATTTAATTTAAATTTTGTAGACTTATCAAGAACCGCTGACAATACAATAATTTGATAAGTTTATCTCATTATCCTGATCAGGATCACCGGAATTAAATCATTTCCTTACAGATCCTCTGTATGAGAGTGAGAGAAATAGAGCTCACCGTATGCGCATGCGTACTATCTACCTATTTTCCGGCTCGAGCACTCGGCTTAATAGTGTTGGTACATTCTTTCGCTATCAGTTGGTCCGTTGGTCGAGCGGGTTTGTTCGGGTTTGTGTATCCAATGCTTTGAATCTAGCCATTTAAAAAAAAAATGGATACACTGCTTTAAATCTAGCCATTTTAAAAAGTCATTGTTAAATTAGTGACAGTATTCCATCTCTACTCCGGACCTCTCTATGACTATCTTTACCTAAAAAATTTTTTTTTTCTTAACAATAACTCAAACTAAAAAATGAACTAAAAACCGGAAAATAAATAGGTATAGTATAAAATAATTCTTGAAATTCTTAATATAGGCAGAAAATAATAATAAACGATAAACATTAGGATTATTGTGAAAAAAGAGTGGAGGCTTTGTGCTATATTTTTCGTATATCGAGCACCCCACGTTTTTTTCACAATAATACTAATGTTTATCGTTCATTATTATCTTCTGCGTATACGGTGTCACCAGTAAAGTCCGCATCATATGGGATTTTTTTTTATTAATAGCTTTATTCGAAATTTGACTTTGGCATCAAGCTCTGCTTCGATCGAGATGAAAATTAAGCAAAAAAATAGTAGTCACGTGATTCGCATTATATGTCAAATTTTAATTTTTTCAAAAAAATAATTTAAAAGTGGGGTTATTTTTGAAAATATCGAAAAAAGTTATTGGAAAAAGTTTTTCTTAATGTAGTTTCTAGCCCACATGCAAAATTTCAGCTGCATAAGATAATTTTTATTTTTACCTATATTTTGTAAATTGCACCACTTTTAAGTGGAAAATAAATTTAAGTTTAACAACGTGAAGTTTATCTATTTTCAACGATTTAATTTAAAACCCCTATATTATAATTTATTATTAAGCTATGTCATAATAACGTTAACGTGTATTACTTTCAACCACAAACAACGTTTTCAAAAATACTTATTTTATGAAGTTACCTTATACAGGGTCCAAAAGAAATAAACTTTGCACCACATGCGACCAAATTTTAACAGCCCAATTTTGATTTAATAGAGAAACAAACATTTAATATGGCGCTACTTTAAAGCATTGTCAAAACTAAGAAGTTTTATGTAAGTTGCGTTGAGTCTTATTTTGCAAAAGTGGTGCAATTTACAAAATATAGGTAAAAAATTAAAATTATCTTATGCGACTGAAATTTTGCATGTGGGCTAGAAACTGCATTAAAAAAAACTTTTTTGAATAACTTCTTTCGATATTTTCAAAAATAACCCCATTTTTAAATTATTTTTCTGAAAAAATTAAAATTTGACAGATAATGCGAATCACGTGACTACTATTTTTTTGCTTAATTTTCATCTCGATTGAAGCAGAGCTTGATGCCAAAGTCAAATTTCGAATAAAGCCATTAATAAAAAAAAATCCCATATGATGCGGACTTTACTGGTGACACTGTATTAATAACATCAAGAATTATTTATATTTTTTCTATATTTTTTATATATTATTTCTATATTTATTTTTCGCTTTTTAGTTTGATTAATTATTAAAGCGTGTTTTTTAGTTTTTTTTAAACTATATTTATTTAGAAATCAAAAACAACTATTGAAAAACATAGTATTAATAAACACTCGTCTAATTTTTTAAACAGCGACTTAAGTCGTTTGTATTTATTTTTTTACAATAAAAGCCGGCTTGTCAGTACGGTATATGCAACAACTCTTATTAAACGTTGCGTTACTTTATACGACATTATCTTCGCCCCATTAAAGCTTTCCAGTAAAATTGGAAGTTCCTTTGCTGCTATCATTCGTCTTCTTATCTGTTTTATCTGATGTTTTTCATTATTGAACGTCTAAACTGAAGCACATTAAACAAACTGTATGCGCTTTAAATCTTGGTGAATTGTACTAAGTTGGGTGTAAAAATTTATAGTAGCAGGTCCGTGTCAAATATTTACAGGGCCGGATTGGCATTTTTTACCGAGTCCGGCCTTTAAATTCAAACCCAGCTTAAAAGAAAAATTATCTTAAAATTCCTAGTTGATCGGGATCGAAAGGGAGAGCAAAAATTGTCATAATAGAAGAGAAACTATTGTAATAAACAAGCAATAAGGTTAAGTAAACTATTGTTAACATATACATATTCCAATAAAAAAGGCATTAAAAGATAATGCGCCACAGGTGAAGTTGTTTAACAAAACAAAATGAATAAACCGTGATGGCAAAAACGTATTTATCTTTTATCGGTATTAGTAGCAATTTGTTATAAAAAATGTTCGTAACATATTGACTACTTAACCGCTATTGTGCTGCAGCAATTCAATAATTTTTTTCGTCAGATCCTAACCTCACTGATGAGCGATCATATGGCGTAACGCGTCCGGTAATGGATTTGACGAAATTAAAGAAAAAACCCCTCTCTTTTTAGATATCACTGGTTTTCGTAACTTACGTAACTATGTGTTTACGGACATCCAAATTATTTCATAGGATACCTACCTACTTTTCTATAATAAAGTATTTGCTTGTTTTTTTTAAAGTTAAAACAAAAAATTTTGACTGGCCTTTATACAGGGTGATTCACGGTGGATCGAACGTTAGACGTTTCTGACGAACCAGTAAAATCGTCCTGAAAACTTGGTCGCGTACATGCTCTACCAACCTAAAATATTTTTGACAATACAGTGATGCCGCTTCACAAAAATAATAGTAACTTCGATTTTTTAAATGCAACACCATATATTTTATTTTATTTTCAAAACCCCATTACTTTCCTTGCAATTTTTATTAACTCTACTGTATACTTATCTCTTACCATTTCTAAGACATAAATTAATTTAGGTTTTTTTGTCGGAAAATGTCACTTTTAAAAATGCTGATAATTTTGAACTCTAAAACACTGAAACCCTGAAATTTGATAAATAGTTAACTAATACCATAGGGCTCTCTGCCCTAGTCCCAAATTTTAGTTGCAATATACAGGGTGGTTGAAAAATACACTTATTCTGGTAACTTGAAAAAGTGACCATAAGTCTTTTTTTCAAATATAACACCCTGTATATTATTACGGATTTGAAAAGCTGCTAAAATTTCTCTTAATTCTTGTGTATACCTGTACCTAACTAACAAGTTTAACCATTTTTTTGACGTATTAAGCATGATTTGTAAAATGTTCTATACAATTAAATTTTCATTCGGTTTTTAATAAGTTAGCCATGACAAAAACTGATGTTTACGTATGGTTAACATTTTAACATTTCATTAAGTTTTGATATGTCGTAGGCTGATAGTGAAATCCGTCATTTCATGAAAAGCCTAGTCACTTCATGAAGCGTCGGCAAATTGTGTAAAAACATGAAATTACACGCGTCACTTCATGAAGAGACCTTGACGTTTCGGCGTATTATGTATAACACAATCTGCCTAATTTTAAATATCCTAGATTTAAGTAGCTTACATTTATTTTTCTACCTATAGTATAGTCTAGACTTAAAAATGTCCCTATTTTTAATCGCTTTGTAGCTTATAATATTTTCAACCTTTTGACTTGCCAACGCAACGTTAATGACATGAAAACATATTGGCCGCCATGTATTATATTTCTAACAAAATTAAATGACGACTCTCACTATTCAATACATACCTAGGCTATAACGTATATGTTGGGTAAAATATGAATGATGTGCGGTTTGTTTGTATAACTTGGTTTTTATTTGCAATTATTACTACTTTTCAAAATGGTTAAAATAAGTAGGTTTTACTTTCTTACTTAAGAAACATCCAGTTTGTTTGTATTAGTGTATTACGTATTTTGCTATTTTTCGACGAAATAAAACCTATCTTAGTTATACTTGCTGTCGCTTTTTATCTACTTTTATTTGTTTAACATTTAACACCCAATGCAACGGTAAAATCATTGTGAAAATCGGTCCAATTACCCCGGAGTAATCAGCGTACATATTATTATCAAAAACATACATTCGGCTGGAATTGAGAAACTCCTTTTTTATTGTCTGTTAAAAATGCTTATATCATTAAAAATTTCAATAAAATACGATATGCGGCAACACCACGACATCACATCAGTGAATTTGAGACATCTGTTGCCGAGGCGCTGCATTATAACGACAGATTTAAGGTTATAGTTACGATCAACTCCACAATGGCGGCCAAACCACCTCCAAGACGTCTAAAACTGGGTTGTCAACTTTTCTTGGACATCCATCATTCTTATATAGTTTGATATTCAATGCTACAGGCTAGTATATTCTGTCTCACTCACTTCTTTCAAATTTAGAAGGCTATGGTTAAAACATATCCCATAATAAAAAGCGGAAATTCTGTATTGATATCACGAAATTTTATAGATTTTTTTTTATTTGATATTATTGGCCCACAGGCCTATAAAAAAACTCTCTTCAGGCCTTTCTTTTGGCCCTACCTGTTTCAATTATTACCAGATGCCACTGCAAGAATGGAGAAAAATCTAATTTATTCAATGTGACCCTAAGTAAAAGAAATGGAAAATGACCCAAATAAACTGGTCAACAAAAAGATCGTACCATTCAATTTTTAGACCTATTTTCAAATTGCTGTAACTTTTTTAAAAATTTATATTTTTGAACGTAGTTTCCAAATTTGGAAAGGGCGATTTTTCTACTTTCACCTGTATTTCATTTATTTTAGTAGAATCAATATTATTATGATATACAGGTCGATCAATAGAGTGCTGCAAAAAAATAAAAAATTCGAGTGTGTGCCATTTCAGTGGTGATTTTTTTTTGGTCGTTACAATATGGGTTTTTACCAAGGTAGGATTAATATCTCTAGCCGTTTTTGCCAGTTTTTTGATTGATGACCTCTGGTTTTAGATAGATCACTAAACGTCAAATTTTGGTAATCATTTTTTTAAAACGCTATTTCTGGAAAACGTATTGATGGATTTCAACAAGTTTTTCACATTCAGAAAGCCCATTTCATGGAGATATTCGTTGACCTACGTATTTTACGAAAGGTGAGAATTTTATTAATATACGGGGCCAACAATCACCAGAAACGTAACTAATTCTGAAATCTTAAATGTATGACCAATGTTTGGACGCCAATCGAACCATATGAGTCTATTTTCTTTTAAAATTGGCCGAGTTGAGGTTTGGGTCAATATCTCGAAAGAATTTCTACCGTTTGTCGTTCTATGCTGTATAAGTACCTGTAAAATACTCAGCAAGAATGCGTCCTGTATCATGGTATCAGGTCTGAATGGCAGTTATTCCCACAAGATCCTTTAAGTTTTAAACATTTTAAAAGATAAATTGGGGTATTTGATCGAGTATTTGATATACGGGGTGATCAACAAAGTCATTAAAATAACTAAACGTCACAATTTGGTAACCATTTTTTTAAACTGGAAAACGGATTGATGGATTTCATTAAATTGATAAATTTCCAAGGCTAAGCGGATGTCAATTATACAATGAAGGTGCCTATAGCAGCAATACGTTTCTATAGCGACGATGAAATAATGTCATTGTCATAGAATATTTTTAAGTCAAGTCAAATTTTTGTTTTGTTAAAGATAATTTTACTCTTTAAAAATGCGACTAAGCCAAAATGAATTAAGAAATATAGTGCGGTAAGTTTTTGGCTACCAAACTTTACAAAATAGAGTTAAATAACTAACAATTTTACAGGTTGTGCCATCAAGGCCGTACTATACAAGATATTGCGGAAATTGTGAACACCACTATATCTATTGTTAAACGGACACTAGCTAGAGCACGAACCTATGGCAGTCCAAATTACCGCCAAGAAGGTCGCTGCGGACGAACAAGAAAAACAACAGCCCGACAAGATCGTCTAGTAATGCAAAACGTTAATCGCTGTAGGACCCTAAATGCTACCAAAAATTGCCGAAGCTTCCAAGCAGCAACTGGCATAAGAGTATCCACGCAAACGATAAGGAGACGGCTCCATGAGCGTGGACTAAACGCACGCAGGCGTGCTGCTTGCCCAGCTTTGCTAGCTACTCACAGAGCTGCAAGGAGGCGATGGGGTGCAGATCATGCTAACTGGGGAATAGCAGAATGGAGTAGATGCATGTTTACGGATGAAAGTAGGTTTAATTTGTATGAAAGTGATGGAAGAATTTTAGTCTGGAGAGCAAGAAATGAACGATATCTGGAAGAAAATATGGAAGCAAGAGTACCGTTTGAAGGTGGAGGAGTTCTTGTTTGGGGTGGTGTGATGTTGAACGGGAAAACGGATTTGGTTATTTTGATTGGAGAATCGATGAATGGTGAAAGGTATCGAGAACTGTGCATTCGGGATATTGTTATTCCTTTTGCACAAAACTTTGGTGACGATTTTGTCTTGATAGATGACAACGCTCGACCACATAGAGCCAGAATCGTCCAAGAGGTCTTAAGGGATAACAATATCCAAAGGATGAATTGGCCTGCAAGATCACCAGATATGAATGTGATAGAACATGTATGGAGTTGGATGAAACTAAGATTAAATGACGGAGAGCAAAATTTTAACAACTTGAATGAATTGGCAAATGCAATAAGAGAGGAATGGAACGCTATTCCCCAGAACTTCCTTGCAAACTTGGTGAGTAGTATGCCAAGAAGAGTAATGGAAGTTCTAAGAGTTCACGGTGGACCTACTCACTATTAATTTCATTTGCTATTATTTTTTTTGTTAAAATTTATTCAATTTTATTTGCTATGTTGTTAATATTGTTCATAAGTGAAACACTTTGCTTTTAATTTTAATTAAACACATTTAAGTATTTTAATGACTTTGTTGATCACCCCGTATATCAAATACTCGATCAAATACCCCAATTTATCTTTTAAAATGTTTAAAACTTAAAGGATCTTGTGGGAATAACTGCCATTCAGACCTGATACCATGATACAGGACGCATTCTTGCTGAGTATTTTACAGGTACTTATACAGCATTGAACGACAAACGGTAGAAATTCTTTCGAGATATTGACCCAAACCTCAACTCGGCCAATTTTAAAAGAAAATAGACTCATATGGTTCGATTGGCGTCCAAACATTGGTCATACATTTAAGATTTCAGAATTAGTTACGTTTCTGGTGATTGTTGGCCCCGTATATTAATAAAATTCTCACCTTTCGTAAAATACGTAGGTCAACGAATATCTCCATGAAATGGGCTTTCTGAATGTGAAAAACTTGTTGAAATCCATCAATACGTTTTCCAGAAATAGCGTTTTAAAAAAATGATTACCAAAATTTGACGTTTAGTGATCTATCTAAAACCAGAGGTCATCAATCAAAAAACTGGCAAAAACGGCTAGAGATATTAATCCTACCTTGGTAAAAACCCATATTGTAACGACCAAAAAAAATCACCACTGAAATGGCACACACTCGAATTTTTTATTTTTTTGCAGCACTCTATTGATCGACCTGTATATCATAATAATATTGATTCTACTAAAATAAATGAAATACAGGTGAAAGTAGAAAAATCGCCCTTTCCAAATTTGGAAACTACGTTCAAAAATATAAATTTTTAAAAAAGTTACAGCAATTTGAAAATAGGTCTAAAAATTGAATGGTACGATCTTTTTGTTGACCAGTTATGTAACAATATAAATACATAATATTATTTAGTATTTATTAAAAATAAATTTTTATTTAATTTGATACAAATTGTGCCATTTTTACAATTTTCCTTCCAACACATTACCCATAATTCAAACAATAGGACAGCAATTTGTCATAACATTCATATCTCTGCGATACAACACGCTAGGCTTTCGACCGGCCAACCAATAACAATAGTTGTTTTGTATTTTTATGCAGCCAATTTGTTTGCTAACTGGATGGAAACGGACGCTTCAATTTTGCATGTAATCGGTTCTGTCATAAAATCGTGAAATTTGAGACTAAATAATATATCATTCCAGCAATTTGTTTTTATGTATTGGCTTTTGGGGACGAGTACTTTTTATTTAATAATTGTGTTATTTTTAATTAATATATTATATTATTTAATTAATTTATCGTCTAAACAGTTTATTTATTAAGAGTTGCGTAAATTGGTGCGCCGCACCTATCTGCCAGAAGTAGCCTTGTTGCATCTTATTACCATCTAATGCAGCGTTACTCAGAGTGTGCTCCGCGTAGCTCCGGTGCTCCGCAAAGCCTCCGGTAGGGCTCCGCCGGCAGTCACAATAAAATTAATACATGTATTAAAGTGGAACCCATAAGAATAAAATTACCTAAGATAAAAATAAACTTCCAAAACGAAACGCCTACTTATATCATGCGAGCAAAAATGATTTGCATCAAAAAGGGCCTTGCATCTAACGACGTAATGCTTAGCCGTAGAGCTTAATACCTGTTGGGTATCAGTAACTACCTGAATTAACAATCAATCAGTTATTCCGTCATCTTTGACAGTCGTTACAACTAATTTGATTCATCACTAATTTTTCCACTTTCTTGAACAATTCACACAATGGGCTTTACGGAACAGCACAAAACATTCTTGGTTGAAGCGTATTTTCGAAACGGGGTTAGTGTAAATGGTGAGTTGCTTTTATTTCTGGGGATTTTTATCATTGCCTGAAAAGAATCGTGGCTGTGTTTAGGGAAACAGATTCCTTATAAAGTGCAAGTATTCCAAGAAATACAAGCCGCCGATTTTGAAAGACGCAGGAATTACTCTTAATGGTTTACCCAAAATTTATTGGAAAGAAATGATTTATTAGACCTGACATTTTTTTCGGATGAAGCCTGGTTCCCTCTCCGATCACCTTGTTTAACGGTTATGGATTACTTCGTTTTTCCTCATTTAAAGAACACTATTTTTAAAACACCAGTTGCAAATTTAGAACAATTACAAGAAAGGATTATCCAAGAATGTGGTAACATTTCTCCAGAGATGCTGGTCAACACTTTCGAAAATAAGAAAAGACGTGTTAATTTATGCTTGGAGCATGGCGGTGGCCAATTTCAACAATTTATGTAATTATGCTTCTTTTTCTTTCTGTATATTCTTACTTTGTTAATTTTGTAAACAACAACATGCAGGACTATTCTTAAGAAGCAGCTAAATTTATTTCCTTTTAAAGTACAAGTATTATAATTTTGTAAACAACAAAAATAAATTTGTATTTGTTTACTTATTTTATTACTCATTAGTTTGTAGATTTTACGGGTACATAATATACGTAAATTTAATATATTGTTAAGTAAGCACCCGACCTATTACATCAAAATGTTACACATACGCCACCATTCGCTCCCGAACTATAAGCAATCGAATGACCTCGGTTAGTCGCGCGTTCTCGTTGACGCGTAGTTCGCATAATAAAGTCTATATCGTCATACAAAAAACAGCTTTTTAACTTAAATTCGTTTTTAGGCGCTTCCTATATTGGACTATAACTATAATTTTGCTCATAGTGCAATTAATAAACTATCAATACATTAAATGATTTAATTAAACCATTACGTCATCTTGCTTGTAAGTATGTATTGTTGTAAAGGAGCAAAAAGTTTAATCAAAAGCATAACAAAACATTAAATAAGAAGTAGAGAGACATAACATAAATAGTTGGGTCACGTTAAAAGCGACAAATAAAACCCTGGCTTGGAAAATACCCAAGAGACTATTTTCTGTCTCTTTATCTGTTGTGAACCGATAGAAACAATAAACCTACGCCAAGATAGCAAATAAAAGTTTTCACTCTTCGGTTCATAAATTGTTAGATACTGTACTGTATAAAAACATCTAAAAAATCAAGTTATCAGGTAGTAAGATATTGCGATATATTTCTAATTAAATTTGTAATAAAAAACACATTACAGAATTCTTATGCTCTGGGGCATATTTCAAGAAATACTTTTCGCGGGTACCGGATAAGCTGAGAAAGAATTTTAAAAGAAAAAAACTTAATAGTTTCTAGACAATTTTTATATGGTACACTCGGCTACCCATATTCTTTGAGCACTCCAGAAACCTTTTTATGTAGGTGGTTTTTATGGGTTTAAGGATCTTAGGGAGCAAATGAAACCCAAATTTTAATTTGCCGACGTTTCGGAAAATATATTTCCTTCCTCAGGGCTCTGAAACAATAGGATACTTTCTTAGGTTTCAACAATAACCGGTAAAAAAATTTACGTAACTGATTTGTTTGAAAAAATGACAAATCTTATTTTCGATAACATAACAAAAAGTACATAATATATATCTTTGATATATTAAAGAGTAACACGCGTCAAGTGTCTATCTTGTGATCTTAAACACACAAACAACGCACACTGTTTCCACGTCGATACTGAATGCGACTGATACGGCATGCTCTTTCATATAACGTTCATTCGGGTCAGTTCGGATTGAATATAGGAGTCGAATTCGAGCGTAACACAGCCGACCGAGCGTTACGCGTGACAGACACGCGTGACGGCTTAGTTTAATTTAGTGCCCACAAAAAGTGCTAAACGCGCCTAAAGAAGTTTTCACTTCAAAAATACCTACTTAAAAACAACTACCTACCCCGTTAAACTTGTAAATCGAATTATCAACAACTAACAAAAAAATAAAACAAACATTCCATCTGCTGAACATCAACTGTATTTAAAAAAATTGTGTGTGCTTAAGACCACACGACAGAAGTGAAAACTTCAACAAGGTGAAATTAATAATATGGAATAAATATATTTCCTAAAATTGAACAACCCTTGAAAAAAATGCCAGAACATACCTGAGACGCAACAAGTGTCTATCTTGTGATCTTAAACACACAAACAACGCACACTGTTTCCACGTCGATACTGAATGCGACTGATACGGCAATTACGGCATGCTTTTTCATATAACGTTCATTCGGGTCAGTTCGGGTTGAATATAGAAGTCGAATTCGAGCGTAACACAGCCGACCGAGCGTTACGCGTGACAGACACGCGTGACGGCTTAGTTTAATTTAGTGCCCACAAAAAGTGCTAAACGCGCCTAAAGAAGTTTTCACTTCAAAAATTCTTTATATAGGAGGGTTATCCGAAAAAATAAAGACTCTTTTGACAACGGACAATGTTAAGATAGCTTTTAAGAGCGAAAATACTATAGGCAATACTATCTATTCAAAACTAAAGGACAAAACTCCAACACCCCTTAAATCTAATATAATTTACAAGATACCCTGTAAAGAATGTGGAAAAGTATATATAGGGCAAACTGGAAGGTATTTAAAGACCAGAATGTCGGAACATGCACGAGACTGCAGAAACTTTCCTGTTACCATAGACTCAAAAACACACTTTTTGACCATTTTAAAACGTACCTTTAACTTTGAAAATGTAAGCATTTTAGGGACAGAGTCTAATTATAAGAAACGCATTTTAAGGGAAAGGATAGAAATTCAAAATGACCCGAAAAGTATCAATCGAAGGACAGATATAGAAAGAAACCCTCAGTATTTCATATTTTAATTTAATCGAAAAAACAGAGATTTACAACAATAAGTTATTTCTACATTATCACCGCTAATACCTGACAAACAAATCTGTTGGTTTTTTGCCTTGCACAGGTTGTAGTACAATTTTTTTTAAAAATTACTAATTGTTTACGGTGCCGTTTGTTACGTGTCCCTTTTACCATTATGTGTTCTAATTTTATCTTTTTTTATTTGTTTTTTACCATTGTGACTTGTGACTCGTGGAGATCAACTTTAACTGTAAGTTTTTACCACTTTTTGTTTGTTGTTTTGTTCTTTTTTTTGGGTTCACCCTTGGTCCCCATTTTATTTAATTTTAATTAGAAAACTTTTCTCTTTTCTAATAAGTTTTAATTAGGGTGGATTTTTTAAGAAAATTAAAATTCACAAAATGTCGTAAATTTCTTTGGTCCCTCTCTACAGCTTGCGCGTTATTTCTAAAAGTTCTCTTTTTCTCTTTAAACATCATGAAATAAAAAAAGACACCTGCTTGTAACTGTGTTACTCTTTAATATATCAAAGATATATATTATGTACTTTCTGTTATGTTATCGAAAATAAGATTTGTAATTTTTTCAAACAAATTAGTTATGTAAATTTTTTTATCGGTTATTGTTGAAACCTAAGAAATAATCCCATTGTTTCAGAGTCCTTAGGAAGGAAATATATTTTCCGAAACGTCGGCAAATTAAAATTTGGGTTTCATTTGCTCCCTAAGATCCCTTAAACCCATAAAAATCACCTACATAAAAAGTCTATTGGATCATTAACAATTTTATTTTGTAACTCCATAAACCTTTAACAATTATTCTGTGGGCTTCAAAGTGTCCTATATACGTATACAGAGTGTCCGAAGTTAGTGCTGACAGTATTGCGATCTCGGAAACTATAAGAGATAGAAACACGTTTAAATGGGAAAAGTTTTAGGCAATTATGTTAACAGTTCATTGGTGCTTGCGAATCGATTGTGGTTGTTTTGGTTTTTAAAATATTTTAAATAAACTAAAATGTTGCAATTTCTTAGATCGATTGTATATTATTTCCCACATTGTTTGCCAAACTCACTCTGTTAAAAGTATTATCGTGATGTGAGAAATTTAAATCTTTGTCTAAAACCTTATAAAAAGTATGCAGTATGGCGACGCAGCAGTAAGAGATCCGCCTCAAAGATCAGGTCATGATGACGTTGCTTCATTTATTTCCGTATAGGGATGTTCACAGAAAATGTATCGCGGAAAAACATCATTGTTTGCGATGCATCGAGAAAAACATTTTAATAGAATTAGAATTACAAAATAAATCACAAAAATAACTATAAACTCACACCTTAATTGAAACCAAAGGTAAAAGCCATAATCAATATCGAGAGGTAACGCAAAATAATTATTTTACGAATAAAATTAAGGCCTAATACATCGATTAAAATGATGCATCGACAATTTTAAATGGCCTCGATGCATCGCTTAAAAATGATACATTGCATTGAAAATATCGATATTTTCGATGCATCAATATATATATCGAACATTCCTATTTCCGTTTGGTGTTTCTTTGTGGTTTCTTGGACAGCGGTTTAAATTTTTTTTTAGTTTATCGGTTTTGTGTAATAACTGCTGTGTTTTTAGTGTTTTGTGATTTTTTTTTGTGAAGGTTAATTAAGATAAGTCGCAAGTAGGTACCAAGAATACGAGAATTCGGAAAAAAATAATTCTGCAGTTACTCTTTATGGATGAGTAAATAGAAAGGTGGGTTATTTGTAGGTTAGGTTTCTATAGTAACAAGATCACATTCAATGGTAACTCAGGTGTAATCCTTACTACCTACCCCACCCAGGTATTCACCTCCTCTCTCCTACAAACGATGTTGTCAACAGATTTTAATAGCTTTTATGAATGACATGTGCCATCCGTAGGTACCAAATCAGTGGTTATTTTCATACCAGGGGGGCTTAGCCCCCTCCCCCTTAGCTACGCCAATGCTTAGAGGGCAAGGTGGGAAATGAAGAGATGGTAGTAAGGTATGTTCAGGTGTATGTAGGTAACTAAATATTCACTTATAATCTCCCTAGCAGCAGAATTATCGGGAATTAATTCTGCTGCGTGGGAGATTCGGTAAGAAAATTTCATAAATTGGAGTTTCTTTTAATATGATGAGATAATGAGACCTACGGCCTATTCTCAATAAAAATTATAAGTTAGCAACAAAATGTATTTTGATTTTATTCTGAGTGACGTTTGCCATAAAAAATAAAGCACTTCATTTTTGACAGAAAAATTATCACTTATTAATTTTATTAGGTTAATAGGCTATAGACTATAGAATGTAATACCACAAGATGTTTTGGGATTACCGAATAATACTTTTACCTGACACGAAACGTGTTACCCAGCAACACCACGACTCCGAAGGAGGAGTGGTGTTGCTGATGGTAACTCGTTGAGTGCCAGGTAAAAGTATTAGGTAATCCCAAAACATCGAGTGGTATTCAAAAGATAATATAACGAACCATAATTTGAATAATTATTCATATTTACTATTATTGATAACAAAGTTACAATTATTATAATAAATATTATTTACTAAGTGCGACACACTTCCAAATCTCGTTTGGTTTGACATTATGACAAATTATGTCACAATTAAATATTTGATTATGTGTTACCATGACAGTAACAATCGTTCCACCCAAAGCGATAATCCCAAAGGCTTTTCACTTATTAAGCCTCTCGAGCTATATGGGAATTATGTACATTGACTTGTATAATCGAATGTAATACCACAAGATGTTTCGGGATTACCGAATAATACTTTTACCTGACACGAAACGTGTTACCCAGCAACACCACGACTCCGAAGGAGGAGTGGTGTTGCTGATGGTAACTCGTTGAGTGCCAGGTAAAAGTATTAGGTAATCCCAAAACATCGAGTGGTATTCAAAAGATTATATAACGAACCATAATTTAAATAATTATTCATTTTTATTATTGATAAACAATTATTATAATAAATATTATTTACTCCAGTGCTACACACTTCCAAATCTCGTTTGGTTTGACATTTTTTTAAAATTATGTCACAATTAAATATTTGATTATGTGTTACCATGACAGTAACAATCGTTCCACCAAAAGCGATAATCCCAAAGGCTTATCACTTATTAAGCCTCTCGAGCTATATGGGAAATATGTACATTGAGTTGTATAATCGCGAAAATTTCATAAATTTATTTTTAACCAATTAGAAGTCTCCTTTTTGTTTGCGTTGCTTATAGCGACGGGAGACTATCGCGATAGTCTATAGCCTATTAACCTAATAAAATGAATAAGTGATAATTTTTCTGTCAAAAATGAAGTGCTTTATTTTTTATGGCAAACGTCACTCGGAATAAAATCAAAATACATTTTGTTGCTACAGTCAGATCTGGTCTTAACGTGCGGGTCCAAAGGTCACTGATCATGTGCGTCAAATCAGACAACACAGAGGCTATCAAAATGTTGTGAGATTATTTACAAATATACCGAAGGAAGGAAAAATAGTTTCATTATTTTAGCTATCGCGAAGATAGCCACATATACCTAATATTATTAGTTTTGTCAAAATTATGTACAGGGGAGTTGAAAAAGTTACAAAAAAATTATATAATCGTTAATTATATACCTACTGTACCCTTTAATTAAAAACGACAATAATAAACAGTGCAATTTATTTTAACAATTTTACTACTAAAACCTAAAAATACAATGGCATTTAGTCTGATAAACTATTTCGATAATAAAAGAAAAAGTGGAAATTCGCAAACCAATATGCAGGAAATCGTAATGAAAACACTGGGAATTAGTTTAAGGACTATGCAGAATAATGTGCATGAAAAAAAAGCATAATATAATACCCAAGAATACTAAAAAAATGTAAACGAAAAACACCGTTTATAATTATAGCCTAAAAACTCTTATCGTCACTTATAAAATCTGAAAAGTCCTCATCGTCTGAGTCGTCTTCGAATGGAGCAATTATCATTGGCGCTACTTCGACATCTAGTACTTGTTCTCGATCCCACCAATCCCTTATTAATATTTCTGTATGTTCCACCGATTTCTTCCAGTACTCTTGTGTAATATGATCTAACGAATCTTGCCAAACCATTTGTACTTGGTCGGATTTAAGACCATCACCTACATGTTTTTCATAATAAGACTTTGCACCAGCCCATATTAATTCTATTGCGTTAAACTGGCAATGATATGGCGGCAGTCGTAGAACCTCATGACCATATTCACGCAGTATTTCATCTACCGCGTATAATTTGGGTTTTTTAAGAGACTTTGCTATTAATAGGAGTTCCGATTTAAGCATATTTGGTAAAGGATTTTGGTTGTGTTTTACCAGCCACTCATAAATATCACTTTTCCTCCAAGATGAAGTAGGCTGTTTATTTAAAATTCTTGAATGATATGATGCATTATCTAATACAATTAAAGACGGAGCATCCAAATTTGGTATCAATTGAACTTTTAACCGTTTTTCAAACATTTCGCAATTCATATTATTATGATAGTCAGCACTTTTTGATGTTGAAGAAAAAATTAAACTCGCACCTGCAACATATCCTGTTGCAGAACCGGCATGCAAAATAATAAAACGCTTTCCCGTACCGCACCCCTTTTTCTTTTTAACACTTTTTATAGACTCATCTTGCCAAGATTTTGAACCACTTCCATTTGAAAATATCCACGTTTCGTCTAAAAATACCACTTTTCTAAATTTCGATTTGTAATTGTCCGTATATTTTTTTAAAAACTGAACACACTGACTCACTATCTGTGGCTGCTCACATAAAAATCTTCGGTAACAGTATTCTTTATAGCGAAAACCTAAATTTTTTATTAATTTTGATAACGCTTCAAGTCCAATTTCCAAAACACCCCGAATTTTTAATGTTTTTTGTAAAACTGGAAGAGCTACATTGGTTTTTGATTTGTATAAATCGTAAATCACATTTCGAACTTCCATTTTAATATTTTCGCTTAAATCCTCAGTCTTTGGCTTTCTTCGTTTACACTTTTTAGTATTCTTGGATATTATGTTATGTTTTGTTTCATGCGCAATTTTCTGCACAGTCCTTAAACTAATTCCCAGTGCTTTGGCTACTGTTTCCTGAATATTGGTTGGCGAATTTCCACTTTTTCTTTCATTTTCGAAATACTTTATCAGATTAAGTACCTACCATTTTTTTTGATTGGGGATGCAAAAACCCAGAAAATTGTTTCATTTTGTCACAAACTGTCAAAGTCACAAAACTGGCCTATTTAAAATAAAACGTAGCTGGTGCTATTATAAGCTTTTTTAGAATCGCTGGAAAGTAAATACATATCCTTTTTTTTTCATGTCAAAATGGAATAAGTCTGTCTCTTTTATCTTACGTATTTTATTTAGAGGGTAAAATTAAACGCAAGTAAAGAAAACAAAAACTGAGAGTATGTCTTTCTTGAATCGTATGACCCGCACGATAAGACCAGATCCGACTATAACTTATAATTTTTATTGAGAATAGGTCGTAGGTCTCATCATCTCATCATATTAAAAGAAACTCCAATTTATGAAATTTTCTTACCGAATCTCCCACGTAGCAGAATTAATTCCCGATAATTTTTTTCTCGGTTTCACTCATGTTTTTGCTCGTGTTTTTGTTAATAGAAAATTTTCCTCGTCTTCGAATCGGAATAATTTTCTATCAACAACACCATTCGTGACCTTGAAAAAAATTATCGGTAATAATTCTGCTGCTAGGGAGATTATAAGTGATAGTCTCCCGTCGCTATAAGCAACGCAAACAAATAGGAGCCTTCTAATTGGTTGAAAATAAAGTTATGAAATTTTCACAAAAAAAAATAATTTTTTTCCTTAAATTTTTACGGGATTACTGAAACAAGCCATTCAACGTGAATTGAATGCCCTGCCCAATTTTGACCCAAAATATTTAGTAGAACATAAGTTAACAGGGGGTGAAAAAATTGCCATTAGGTACAAAACTGTCGAATAAAAAAAAAAGCACTGTATAATAACTTTTTGCCATTCTGTCTACAGGTCACTACACCGTTCACTAATTGTCATTTTAGGTTAGATTTTTGACAGATCAGTAATACATTTTTATTTTTGTTTAAATATGGGTCCACCTCCAAATTACTGTACCAAAATGGAACTAATACTACATGTTGTTAGTAGCATTTGTTGGGAAATTATCACGACACATAAAATTGAAACAAATTTTGAAAAACTTCCAGTATTTAAATTTTTGGTAGAATCAGTGTACGATTTTTCTCCTCAACTTTACGACCAAGAAATAAGATTATATTGGAGATATTCGCAAGACCAATTTTGGAAAATAACCGACAATTTATCGCTCTCTTCGTTTGTCAATTTAATGGTCGAACCAGAATTATACTTAGTAATAGGCGATGCTAAGAAGTTTTATAGTGACACCGAACATTTTTTAAAGATTCTTGACCTAATGGAACTACAGAAAGTTAAGAAAAAAGAACGCAACAAATATGATTTGCGATGCGAAGGTAATATTATGCAGATTTTTTACATTGTCAGGAAAGTCAGGAATGGACTTGCCACCACACTCGTCGGGCCAAAATTTTGACAGTTATCATTTTACGGAGCTAAAAACTGATTTTTTAATAGTATATTAAAGTACACGTTTCATAAGAAGCGGTTTTAGCGCACGCGTCTATTTTAAAAAACGAGCCACGAAGTGGCGAGTTTTTTTATTCACACGTGCGCAAAAACGCCTTACGCCTTATTTTGAAAACTGTCATTTTTTGATTTATTGACCCATTTTCACCACGAGATTCTAAAGTTATTTTAGCGATATGAGATTTGAAATTGGACGGAATACGTTGTGTGAGCCTTGTCCATTTGGTGCATATACAGAGCGTTCGGAAATTCGGGAGATTTTGCTACTTTTTTTCGAATTTCAAAAGACGTGATTTTACGTCACGGCATTGCAATTTAGTATAGGGAAGATGGAAAATTCAAATAAAGTTGAAGTTAAAATCGACATTGGACGGTTAGTAGATTGAATTTTGGGTAGGATTTTTCAGAAAATGATAGCTTGAAGCATCTACAAAAGATTGATTTATAGATATATGCAACCAACATACATGACTGTTATCCACACAGAATAAAAAAGTAAGTTATCAAGCTATTTTTCCTCTGCGAAAAATGGGTTTTCTCGTAAATCACAAAGGCCGCGCAAGTCAATGAAATAAAACATTTAAATGTTACCAACATCAAATAAAGAAAAAACGCGTATCGAAATATCTTCATTACGATACGCAAATGCGTATCGTACTGAACTCATTATGAACGTGAAATACAAAAAATACTTTAGTTATTTTTATTTAAAAAAGTACTCTACATTTTTGTCTCTATGGAATTGGCGGTTTTCGAGAAAAATAAGGTTTTTGTATATAATGTTTAATCATTGATTTGAAATTTATTTAATAATCAAGTTTATTATCATAAGCTGTTTAAACACAATAATTAATCAAATAGCTTTAAGATTAACACTTCGCAGTAAAATAATTAAATAAATTATTAGATCTTATTAATGCTCACACGCATGTAACTTATGAATAAGCACTCGGTAATTGTGTGGAGGCAAGAAGAATTTATTCTGATACATTTCTAAATTGGCGTTTACCGCAACGAAAAACTTTTGAAAGGGTCGATTGTAGCTTAAGAGAAACAGGTAAAAGTTAAATTATGAAAAGCACTTAAAACTGAACTTTTTGGCATTTTGGAAATCACTTAAACGCAAGAATGTTTAAAATGTAAAAGCTTTGCTGCTTATTTACTTGAACAGATTTCCGATACGAATGTACCAAATAGTAAAAAATGTTCTTTTCATAGTTACTTTTAAAGGATAATATAGTTACTTTTGAACAAATTAGTTGATTCAGCCGATACTAGGTGGAAATCCATAATTATAGTATTATGAGATACAGTAAAACAAAGTTAAACTTGTAAATTTCCACTATATTAACTAGAAAAATGACATGTTTCGCTAACACTGTAGCTTCGGCAGATGACAATGATTTAATAAAGGTGAAAATTAAAAATTGGGGTGCAAAAAAATTAAATTATTGAAGATGTAAATAAAACAGTGGAAGAGTTACAATAGCGGGAAAACCCCAACAGGGGGTTTAAAAATTAAGTTAAATTAGGTATGTACAATATGGGTAATTTACAAAATCTTAAGTAGGTATATGGTCAACAGAATAAATTTAACAAAGGTGAATTATTTAAATCTAGTTGATCATTAAGTAACAGGTCCGTATTTTTAAGTTTATTTATTTCCATAGATTCCAACAAATTTAGTTTTAAGCCTTTGTTTTCTGTATGTAAGATTTTAAAGGAAGGATCGAAATTATGTTGATAATCAAGTAAATGGTTACCATAGTTTGAGTCTGTTTTATTTTTTAGAAAACTGTTATAATGTTTCTGTATTCTTTTGTCAAAATGTCTACCCGTTTGGCCAATGCATGTTTTAGGACAATTTTTGCATTTTAATTTATAGACGCCTGATTTTTTGTTTTTATCACTTTTAGTTTTATTGTTTTTGATGAATTTACTTAATAAATTAAATAATTAATATATAATAATTTAATAAAATAAATGAAGTAAATTCATCAAAAACAATAAAACTAAATTTTGAAGAAGTTGTCCATACTCAAAGTGGAGTTAAATGATACAGAAAAAGAAAAGCACGAAGTCTTTCTCCACAATATTTATTATACGAATAGCTAGGCGAACCTAGAATCACATCGACATGTTTCGAGTGTAGAAACACTCATCATCAGGAAAACAAAGTGAAAAGTAAACTGCTGATGTTTTTAGCAAAAGAGAGAATAATGGTGAGATTGAGCCGTAATGGAGCTTTTAATGGTGTACAAGAGGTGTAAAATTGAATAGTCAGAAGGTCGACAATCAAGACTCCAGCATACTGAAGTGTCGAGGGTGAAGTGCAGAAGCACACTGTGCCGTGCAGAAAACTAGGGTAGTAAGAGAAAAATTAGGGAGTTTTGAAAAACTTATCTGTAAAAATCATTATTAAAGTACTGAAACATCTTGAGTTTTATTAAGCCTAGTCAGAAACATGTGACAGTATTGGAGTGAGATGTAAAGAAAAAGAAAAAAGTTGTTTTTTTTTGGGGTCAAAGCATCTGTAAAAAATAGAAAGGGGAATGTAGTAAATGAAATTTAAGAAATGTGGTAGATTAGCTTACCCTTTGGTTAAAAGTAAAAAACTGTTGGGGTACCAGGCTTTTTACGGCCCAGTTACCCCGCCGGAGTCAAAGCACACACATTTGGTACAAAAATTCTAAGAATTTTTTTAAATTTTTGTATTCCCGCTAGAGAGGTTCTACTGTAACCAACACGTGTAGGATGGAAAATGAACTTGAACTTGACATTGCAAAAGGGGGGAACAAATGACAAGTGTTTTGGCGGTCAAAATGAAGAATCCTCAAGTATGCCAGGAGTTTATAAAAATGTTTGAAGAGAGTTATAAAGGAGAAAAGCTCAATTAAGGTTTAAAATTGCTTAAAATACTAAAAATCACTAAAAATACAATCCCTATAGAATAGAAAGAAAATTACATTTAGAAATATGTTGCTGAAAGGTTTGAAAATAGGCATCAAAAGTATTTGTGTGGCGACCTCTGTTGGTAGGTTTACAATATTGGTAATCTACCACATTTCTTAAATTTCATTTACTACATTCCCCTTTCTATTTTTTACAGATGCTTTGACCCCAAAAAAAACAACTTTTTCTTTTTCTTTACATCTCACTCCAATACTGTCACATGTTTCTGACTAGGCTTAATAAAACTCAAGATGTTTCAGTACTTTAATAATGATTTTTACAGATAAGTTTTTCAAAACTCCCTAATTTTTTCTCTTACTACCTACCCTACTTTTCTGCACGGCACAGTGTGCTTCTGCACATCACCCTCGACTCTTCAGTATGCTGGAGTCTTGATTGTCGACCTTCTGACTATTCAATTTTACACCTCTTGTACACCATTAAAAGCTCCATTACGGCTCAATCTCACCATTATTTTCTCTTTTGCTAAAAACATCAGCATTTTACTTTTCACTTTGTTTTCCTGATGATGAGTGTTTCTACACTCGAAACATGTCGATGTGATTCTAGGTTCGCCTAGCTATTCGTATAATAAATATTATGGAGAAAGACTTCGTGCTTTTCTTTTTCTGTACTAAAACTAAAAGTGATAAAAACAAAAAATCAGGCGTCTATAAATTAAAATGCAAAGATTGTCCTAAAACATACATTGGCCAAACGGGTAGACATTTTGACAAAAGAATACAGGAACATTATAACAGTTTTCTAAAAAATAAAACAGACTCAAACTATGGTAACCATTTACTTGATTATCAACATAATTTTGATCATTCCTTTTAAATCTTACATACAGAAAACAAAGGCTTAAAACTAAATTTGTTGGAATCTATGGAAATAAATAAACTTAAAAATACGGACCTGTTACTTAATGATCAACTAGATTTAAATAATTTACCTTTGTTAAATTTATTCTGTTGACCATATACTTAAGATTTTGTAAATTACCCATATTGTACCTAATTTAATTTAATTTTTAAACCCTCTGTTGGGTTTTTCCCGCTATTGTAACCCTTCCACTGTTTTATTTACATCTTCAATAATTTAATTTTATTGCACCCCAATTTTTAATTTTCACCTTTATTAAATCATTGTCATCTGACGAAGCTACGGTGTTAGCGAAACATGTCATTTTTCTAGTTAATATAGTGGTAATTTACAAGTTCAACTTTGTTTTACTTTAGTTACTTTTAAATGTGATAAAATCTAGATAACGCGAGGGTAATTCCAGGGCAACCAAGATTACCCAGCACTTTAAGAACAGAAATGCATCGCCCTTAAAATGTCAGTGATATTATACAAGGTGATCTACGACGGGTGGCGATCGGTGGAAGTATGTAATTCTATTTCGGCTTTTAGCAAAGTTTTTCAATTTTTCTTTTATTAAAATGTTGAAATTCTTTTATAGTTATTTACCTAACAAGTGCGGAAAGTGGTCCTTTACCGCACGCGACGGCAGTTGCACGAACGACGCGAAGCGGAGTTCGGGCAAGCCGTTAAGGGCGGTAAAGACACTTTACGCACGTGGTAGGTACACAATTTTTCCTTCGAGCAATAATATTTGGAACAAAAATCAAATTTAAAAGAAAAAATTTATAAAAAGTAACAAATATTAATTGTTAAAAGCTATAAATATTTTTATATTATGCATTGCGCGAATGCAAGTACATCAATTGCATTTTTTGAATAAAATTAATACAGTGCGGTAAAGAATCTTTACAGCACTGAGTGCGGTAAAGAATCTTTACCGCACCGGTAAAAAAAAGAATTATATTACAAAATTAATACAAAAAGAAACAATATTTTTTAAAAATATTTATTACATACAAACATTATAATATAAAAATATAGCTAACGATAAATATTAAAATTAAATGTACAATTTGTAGCGCAATGCAAATTAAGTGCTGAGCGAGCTTGATTTTGTTCATCAGATGTAGTTGAGCAGTTTTTGTAAATTACAGAAGCGTTATTTTCTTGCGCCATGCATGGTACAGTAGATTGTTGTGACCTGAAAATTGCTAAAGGTGTAGGCGTTGGGTTGTTTCGTGTTGATAGACCAGGAGCATCCTCTAAAGTCTCTGTCACTGCTACTGACGTTGATGTTAAAGTTGAACACTGCTCAGTGCTTCTATTTGGGGTACTAGAGCTTTGCAGAATGTTTTGAGCAATCCTTTTTTTATTTTGCAAGGAATCTTCTATGTACGACTCTGCTACAGAGGTGGATTTCCATCCACCGTGCCTCTTAATGTTTGTTATGTTGCTGCCAGATTCTGCAAGCATAGTTGCCGATGATCTTCTAAAGCAGTGCCCGGTATACATCTCTGGATTGGATAGATGTAAAAATCCAGCAATATTTGCTGGCATTTTTCCGATAGTGTTAATGCCCACGCATTGTTGTGAGCATTTTCCAGCTTTATATTGTATAAAAAAACGTCTATGCGGGGTGGCACCAGGGCGCAAAGCTACATATTTTCTGAATAAGCCTAGGTAACTTATTCTTATATTTCCAGGATCGCAGACGACAAATTTTCGTGAAATATTTGTCTTTGTCGCCTTTATTGATACAACCAGCAAATCTTCTTTATCTTCAACGTCATCAACCGTTAATTTCATTAATTCTTCACGGCGACAGGCGCCTGCAATACCGAAAATGGCAGCTACCTTAATCATAAGGTAAACTTCATTGGGTGCTTCGATTAGAAACTGCTCTGTCTGTTCTTTTTCCAAAACCTTGGATTTTTTAGGCTTATAACCTACATTTAGTCGCTTTATGTATGATGTTAACTTATAGAATCTTTGAATATCAATGTTTTCCTTTACTTGTAACGTTAGTTTTAACATAGAAAACTTTGACCATAAGCTTGAAGGTGAATATTTTTTCGATATTTTATAAAAATATGCCAAAAGTACCTCTTCGTTAATTCCTGACGCTTTTTTTTCTTTGCACCATGTTTGTAATTGTTCATATTCTTTATTGTACCGGTCCTGGGACTTTTGTGGAATTAAAGAGCCGATTGCTGCATTCGCTGCTTCAGATATTTCTTCATCGGAGCTCTCCATCTCTCAAGAATAAACGTTATACCACAGCTTTATATTAGAAAATGAAAAATTTGAACCACGAAACACGCGAAATTAACTGAACTGTTTAGATGGTATCTACAGACGCGAAATATAATAATGAGTTGTTGCTATGGGAATACAATGCAATGCAGTCGAGCAGATTTTGACTAATGCCATCTAGATCAGACGTTTAATCAAATTCCTGTCATAAAAATTATGACATAAAATTATTTATAATATTTTAGGTACAGGGTGTTTCATTATATAAGTAGAGAAGAAACGTATAAAAGTATGAGACCAAAAATAGGTACCTAGTAAAAATATTCGTAATGATGTGATACTTATCGCCGTTAGTTGTGGTTAGCATCATAATGTAGTAAATTAAATAGAACATATTACGCATATAATAAAATTTACAAGAGTGCGGTAAAGAAATTTTACAGCATTGGGTGCGGTAAAGAAATTTTACCGCACTTACCGCACTGAGTGCGGTAAAGTACTACTTACGACATGAAAATGAGTGCTGTAAAGTGTACTTTACCGCACGCGAGTAGGAAAAATATATTTATTGATTTTAGGGATTTTAAAAAAACAAACAGAGCATATAAAAACCTAATTTCTGATCTACATTGTATGGCAATTATCAGTAGAAATTAAAGACTTTGAATCATGGCACGCACCCTAGCGGTAAAAGTAGAAACGTTGCCTACGGTAGGCAACGGTAGAAACCCAAAAATTATTTCCAGTTTCATATTTCATAACGGTTCCACATCCTAGGTATACAGGGTGTTTCATTAAGGTCGAAGAGCGGCCATATCTCGGAAACTATTGGGCATAGAAATTCAGGAAAAAAAAATTAATTACTAAAGTGGCTATGAGAAAATCCTGGAAATAATTTTTAAGTTCCGCATTTTGCAGCAAGAGGGCGTAATTGAAAAGTAAATTTTAAAATTTTACATAACTCCGAAAATTCCACATTAGGGTATATGTTTGATAACACCATTTTAAAGCTTGGACAATTATCCATCATTTTGGTCTTATGCTCATTGGCGTACCGACTTTAATAAGAGTGGGGGAAGCTGTTGAAAGTGTAATCATTTATATCGCTGTAATTTATAAACGACTTATCCGATTTTAGCAAACTAAAGACTGTTTGGAAGAAAAATGTATGCACTTTTACCAATCATATTTAGTTGTCCATAATAGTGCTCAAACAAAATGCTAGAGGGCGCAATTTGCAATAACAATACATTTTTTGATTTTACTCCGAAAAAATAAATCATACGGTATAATTATGATACCATAATCGAAAGGTAGAAGAAATTTGCAAGAAAAGATTTGAAGACCGCAGTTCGATATCCTTGTTCGTTTCAGCGTTATCGCCAAAACAATAATTTTTAATACATCGGATAAGTCGTTTATAAGTTACAGCGATTTAAATGATTACACTTTCAACAGCTTCCCCCACTCTTATTAAAGTCGGTACGCCAATGAGCATAAGACCAAAATGATGCATAATTGTCCAAGCTTTAAAATGGTGTTATCAAACATATACCTTAATGTGGAATTTTCGGAGTTATGTAAAATTTTAAAATTTACTTTTTAATTACGCCCTCTTGCGGCAAAATGCGGAACTTAAAAATTATTTCCAGGATTTTCTCATGACCACTTTAGTTATTAATTTTTTTTTCCTGAATTTCTATGCCCAGTAGCTTCCGAGATATGGCCGCTCTTCGACCTTAATGAAACACCCTGTACAATGCTAAAGAGGCTTGGAACTGTTCTAACTGTTTATTTCTAACTAATTGATTGATCTAATTTGCCCTGCCTGGAGAAAATAATCCTGCCTTTTTTATTGGGTTAAATTGCATTCCATAATTGTTTGTAAATGTTTCAGCTGACGAAATTGGAGAAGAAATAGATCGATGGCAGGAAATCTTGGAATGTTCTTGTTTAAGTAATACTATCCACGATGACATAGATATTCTAAGGTTTGCTTTAAGGAAAATGCCCACGAGAAGATGTTACACCGCAGATATATGTTCTGGATATAGTATAATAGCCTGCGTTAGAAAAGGTATGTTAAAAAATATGTAATGAAATTTGTTGTTACTTCACCATTATCTACCGGATGTTTTAAGGGAAACGCTCACCCCTATAACTTTTTTATTGGTTAAATTACCGAAATAAAATTTCGTGGGTTTATATAAGATATTGCATTTTATGACATGGGGATGGCAATTTGACAGTTCCGGTTTAACCGGAAATTACCTGAACTTTAAATTTTTAAATGCAACACCCTGTATATTTTTGGTTACCTAAATCAATTCAAATCAAATTCAACAATTTGATACCACACACCCTTATGTCATATCTTAACATTCCATTTGAAACAATTGAGTTCTCTTGGAAAAAACCTTTTTAAAAGGCTTAAATTTGAGAGAAAAACTAAAATATACAAAGTTCTTAATGGTTTTTTAAAATGAAAAAAAATTGAAAAAAGTATATGTCAATCTGTCGAAATTTGACAGCTCTCACGTGTAACTTTCTTATTTGAAGAGATAAAAAAATTTTGACTTCACATTCTTGCAGTTACTATCTTAAGTAAAAAAATAGTCGATAAAAATTTGACATTGACAGCTGTCAAATTTTGACACGAGTGATTAAAATTTGATTTTATTGAAATTTTTCATTTGGCATTACTGTAGCTACTATACTGGACAAGAAAAAAATGTAATAAAATTTTACGTTTACCTGTCAAAATTTGACAGCTGTAATTTTAAATTTTTTTTAATTAAAATTTTTAACCTATAATTATTATAGCTACTATCCTTGAAAAAAAAAAATAAAAAAAAAAAGTTTACCTGTCAAAAGTTAACAGCTCAAGTATAATTTTTTTTTTTCATATTTTTGATATCGGATTCTTGCAGCTACGATCCTGGACAAAAAAAAATGCAAAAAAATTTAACATATCATACCAGTCAAAATGTGACAGCAGTGACATAAAGTCTTCTTATTTAAATTTTTAACCTCGCAATTTTTTTAGGGAAAATGGCCCTCGGTAAAATTTCCTAAATTTTTAGTATGTTGTAGAGAATGTCATTCTGATAAAAAGTATCCATGGTTACAACAAAATCTGCCTACCAGTTTTTGAGATACAGGGTGTCCAAATTGCAAAATATGAATTTTCACCACTTATTTTCGTAGTTTATAATATAATATTAATTTGTTTTGTTTTTCTAAATTTTTGTTGTGTTACGACAGGGTCGACAAAAATCTAGAAAAAGAAAACAAATTAATATTACAAACTAGGAAAATATAATGTAGTCTATATATAATCTATACATATATATATTTTGTAAATTGCACCACTTTTGCAAAATAAGACTCAACGCAACCTACATAAAACTTCTTAGTTTTGACAATGCTTTATTTCAAATACATTTTCTTTAACGTTGCGCCCTATTAAATGTGTGTTTTTCTACAAAATCAAAATTGGGCTATTACAATTTGGTCGCATGTGATGCAAAGTTTATTTGTTTTTGACCCTGTATAAACTTCATAAAATAAGTTATTTTGAAAACGTAGTTTGTGTCTGAACGTAATACACCTTAATATTAAGACAAAAAAAACACAGTGTGTTCAGTAAAGTGTTTTTTAAGTGGAAAATAAATTTTAGTTTAACAACGTAAAGTTTATCTATTTTCAACGATTTAATTTAAAACCCCTATATTATAATTTATTATTAAGCTATGCCATAATAACGTTTTTGTAGAAAAACACACATTTAATATGGCGCTACTTTAAAGAAAATGTTTCCAAAATAAAGCATTGTCAAAACTAAGAAGTTTTATGTAGGTTGCGTTGAGTCTTATTTTGCAAAAGTGGTGCAATTCAAAAATATAGGTAACAAATTAAAATTATCTTATGCAGCTGAAATTTTGCATGTGTACTAGAAACTGCATTTAGAAAAACTTTTTCTAATAACTTTTTTCGATTTTTTCAGAAATAACACGTTTGCATTATTTTTTGGAAAAAATTAAAATTTGACAGTTAATGCGAATCACGTGACTACTATATTTTGCTTAATTTTCATTTCGATCGAAGCAGAACTTTACTGGTGACACTGTATTTATAATATAATATTTTTTATGTTTTATCGGTAATGTATATTATCGATATATCGAATAACGATATTTAAAAAATAAAATATCGATATATCGATATTATCGATATATCGACTATATAGATATTTTTTTCAATATCGATATTTGATATTAGAATTTCAATATCGCCCAGCCCTAGTCAGCAGTCATTGAACAGACTTTACGACATGTTGTATAGCCGTCTAGTATCAATCAAGATGGTCTTTCGTCTTTGGTACCGCTACCAGATCAGCTGTTTTTACTACGGTTTTCTTTGTCGATATATTAACTTTAAAATATATTTTTATCATAATTTAATTATTATTGCGGGTTAGATCGGTGGGTTATGGGTTTAGGTTAATCAGTTTGTTTAAATCCTTCATCGCGTTTCAAAATGAATAAAATCACTTTTTTTAAACATTCGCGACTTCCGCGCTTTTCTTGGAAAAAAAATGCAGGTGATAGAATTAAGTCCTCTCATGCGCGATTTTTGTATACCAAACATTTTAAGTGAGCGGAGATCACGGATTCGAATTTAATAGGAATGTTTATTCTATCTATGTTTTTCTTTGGCAAATAATAATAATAATAATAATAATAATAATAATAATAATAATAATAATAATAATAATATTAATAATAATAATAATAATAAATTTCTTTATTTCAAATCATGAATACAAAAACATAAAATAAAATGACGTCACCAGCTAAAGAAAAGTACATACATTTTTTTCTTTAAACTCCTAAGCGAAAAATTCACCCAAACTATACGGTTCCAAATCAATAAGTAGTTTTTTAATTTCTCTTTTGTACATTTTTTGTGAATCTACTTTTTTAATTCCATTTGGTAACACATTAAATAATTTTAAACGCATATAATGTGGAGATCTTTCTGTGAGTGTCAGTCTATGTATTGGGTAGTCAACATCCATTGTTCTTGTGGGGTAAGAATGTGATTGTTTAAAATTAAAAAGTTCCTGATTTTTAAAGAAAAACATTAAACATTTATAAATATATATCCCTTAAACTGTCATTATACACTTATTTTTAAAAACGCCCCTACAACTTTGCTTATAATTCATCTTACCCATAATTCTCATTACCTGCTTTTGAGCCACAAAAATGTCTTGTGTCGTGTTGTGTCTTCCCCAAAATATAATTCCATACTTTCATAGCGATTCAAAATTAGCATGATACATTATCCTAACTGTTTCCTCATTCATATACATACCAACGACCCTAATTCCATAACAGACGGAGTTTAGTATTTTTAATAAATTGTTTAAGTGGACCGACCAGTCAACGCATTCAGTAATATTGATACCTTAAAATTTTACATCCTTTGAGAACATCAACTCTTTAAGAACATCAACTCATTCTCATCAGTGGCGTAGCCAGGTGGGGGCCAGGGGGGCGCCTGCCCCCCCCCCGCCCCCCTTGCAAGGCGCCCCTTACCGCTTGGTGCCCGTATGCAAAATAAAAATATACTTTAATTACACCCTGTAACATTTATTGAAATTGAAAATAATTTGGTATTCTATTATAATATGTATTTTGAAAAACAAACACCATATTTTTTTAAAATGCCTCAAATATAATTTTCAATTAAAAGTAAAAGAACTATTTCTATTTTATGAGTTAAAATAAATGATTATAATTTATCCAATGTCAGTGTGATGATATTCCAATCATTCCATACGGCGGTAAACGTCGGTCTCTTTGAGACTGTTTACCGCCGTATGGAATGTCATCACACTGACTTTGGAATAACAATACCTACGAATGATTTCTTCAAAGGCAATGCGGCACACTGCGGCGGCGTTTGAGTCGCGGCGGCAAATGTTCATTATTGTGTTGCCGAAAAGAGGATTATTTGTTTATATCAATCTGCAATAGTGCATATTATTTGCATGTCGGCACGTAGAAGTGTTCTTACTATTTTACTTATTTAAATTTCACTCCGACGTTATCATTTGAGATTATTCGATTTAGTCTACTTCTGTTTCTGCAAGAGGGAGTTTAGAGCAGAGAACTCAAAGCCAACGAGAAGCGACAATACCTGTCGCTACCTTTGATATCGACTGGTCTTTTTCAGTGACCTTCACACAACGATAACGGTCGATCCACAGCTTGATACTCCGAGAAAACTTGCTTATTTTCTACACTGAGCGACCTTACTTTTTAGTACAGATGCAAATGCAACTGAACAAAAACAAAATAATATCCCAATTAGCTAGGCGCAACGTCAGCTCGCGGACTAAACGCAACTTAGACGAGCACATGGTTTTTAGCGATACACAACTTATTTGCCACATGCGCCTACCAAAACAGGACACGCAAAACGCCGAGCTGTCGCTTCTGGTTTGCTGTAATATTCTGTGGTTTAGAGTTTCTGATTTTTTAAATTATTTTGAAATGGATAAAAAGAAAAAGAAGTCGGGTGCCCAATTCAGGAAAGAAGATCGTGAAAAAAAATTGAAATTAGCGGCAACTCAAAGCAGAAACTTGCATGAGTCATGTCAGGTCTAATAAATAATTTCTTTCCAATTCAGTCCAATCCAGTAATTCCTGCGTCTTTCAAAATCCGCGGCTTGTATTTCTTGAAATGCTTGCACTTTATAAGGAAATAAATTTAGCTGCTTCTTAAGAATAGTCCTGCAAGTTCCATAAGATCTTCCCATTTCTTGGGACAGGCGTCTTATACAATTTGTTGGCGTATTTTGCATTATTTCACGAACGTTAGTAATAAGTTCTTCTGTTCTTACAGATGGTCTTCCTGCTCGTTTTTTGTGTTGTATAAAACCTGTTTCCCTAAACACAGCCACGGTTTTTTTTTACCAACAGTGTTCCCAATATGGTGTTTTAATTAGACGTGCACCACAAAGCTTACACCTCGCAAAAAATGTATTACTTTTTTCCTTGTATAATAAATACATATATTTGCTTTTTGTGAATAAATACTAAAAGAAATCAATATTAATTTTATAACGTTTTCACATACTAATTTTGGTAGGTAGATATATACGGGTCTGTCAATATTTTATTTACAAAATAATGAAATTAGTATATATCGTTACCAAATATTAAGACTGCCTTACAAAATTTAAATGATGTCGAAAGCGACGGTAAAAGAACTTAGTCCGGTTCTGTTTTTGTAGCCAACCGCTTAACGTAAAATATACCAGACTTCAACAGGGTGCCATAAATGAGGCCATTATTTGCAAAACTCGCTCTTTGCTATTTGGTTTACTTTTCCGGAGCAACAAAAAACGTTTTAGCTTGAAGGCAAATTATTGTTTCGGTTCAATTTATTTTTTTTCAATACATTAATGTGGCATGACTAATAAATATGATAATCGTAAATGCGAATATCCAATAGATTTTCAGAGAAAAAAAAATATGTTTTTGCAAATAGAGAGTTTTGAAAAGAAAAAGGTAAATACAGTAAAATTAAACGTTAATTAAATTTATTAACGAACTTGTAACATTAAAAAGATTTTTTAAACACAAACAAAAATTAGTATACAAACGAAAAAACTTAAATTATTTTAGATGTAAATAAACCCCTTTCCGTGCACTATCCACACCGGTTAGTCACGTAGGCCGAAGTAGAGAATGCCTATTGGCTGGCGAGCAAATAGGCAGGTTTGCAAATATAACGTTTATGTAAAGAAAGAGTTTTGCAAATAACCGATAACTCTATAACCGATTTTTTCTAATTTTGTATCATAACAAATCTATTACGATACGCATTTGCGTATCGTAATGAAGCTATTTCGATACGCGTTTTTTTCTTTATTTGATGTTGGTAACATTTAAATGTTTTATTTCATTAACTTGCGCGGCCTTTGTGATTTACGAGAAAACCCATTTTTCGCAGAGGAAAAATAACCTACTTTTTTATTCTGTGTGGATAACAGTCATGTGTGTTGGTTGCATAAATCTATAAATCAATCTTTTGTAGATGCTTCAAGCTATCATTTTCTGCCAAATCCTATCCAAAATTCAATCTACTAACCTTCCAATGTCGATTTTACCTTCAACTTTATTTGAATTTTCCATTTTCCCTATACTAAATTGCAATGCCGTGACGTAAAATAACGTCTTTTGAAATTCGAAAAAAAGTAGCAAAATCGCCCGAATTTCCGAACGCTCTGTATATGCACCGAATGTACAAGGATCACACAACGTATTCCGTCCAATTTCAAATCTCATATCGCTAAAATAACTTTAGAATCTCGTGGTGAAAATGGGTCAATAAATCAAAAAGTGACGCAAAATAATTTTTGTTGTTCAGAGGCTACTATGATAAAAAATAGTAATACCAACATAAAATTTAGACATAAAAATTTACAAAATTTGAAGGATTTTTTTTTTAAATATGTGTTTTTTATTGAAAAAACTACAAATTAGAAAAAATAGTATAACGTACGTGTTGTATAAAGCAGTTTTAAGCACTTGTCCCGTAAAAAAACTCGCATGGACGCGTGCTATAAAATGATGCTTTATAAAACGTGTACGTTAATATACTATTATATAGCAAAGAAGCAGTTTTGAAACCTTTTAAAGGTGGCAATACAATCATTCCCTATCAAAAATCTGATGAACTTAGCGAAAAAAGTTAATTTTGATTATTTTGTCACTTAGAAACTTTTGCAAATAATGACCTCAATGCGGCTTGTTCTTAGAAAAAATTGGCTGTATATTAAAATTGCTTTAGCACGAAGCGCCTGGCCAGCAGACTAGGCGACATTGGCAAAAACTTTAATTATCATCAAAATTTCAAGGACTTCAAATCCGATTTAAAATTCAAATGAAATTAGATTTACCCTTTTAAAGGTTACGCTCCCTTTCTTAAGTCAGTTATATTTTATACAAAATCTTAAAAGGGTCTGCTTGTTTTATAAAAAATTAAATAATTTACACTTTATAAGCACTTCTAATTTAACCCTTTCAGTAACAAATTATGGTATAAGGGTTTAATGGTAATTTTGTTCAAAAAAATGAATGTTGCTTTTTTAGTGACAGTGGTGTATCCAGGATGTTCCTTCCTGGCATGCCGCTCTTAAACAATCCAAAATTTGTGACGCAAATAAAAATTATTTATATACTTTTTCGGTGAGTTATTAGTTACATTGCTAATTTTGAGCAGAATTTTAATAATACTCACCTATAACTAGCATACTAATCTTTCACATTCCTTTGGTTGTGCCCCTTGAAATCAGCTTTTTTAATTTGATTTCTTCAGGTATTACAATAATTTATTTTTGTACTTCCGGGACTAAAGCAAGGACTTTATAACGTTATAATATAATATATTATAATGTACAGGGTGTCCCAGATAATAATGCACTCTACAGGGATCTCGTAAACCAAAGGAGATACAGAGATGGTTAAATTAGAGAAAAGTTGCGCATTACCGAATCCTGTAATGTCTTGTTTTCAAATTTAAAAAAATCCGAATGCTTCCGAAGATATTTGGATAAAACCGAATTTTCGCGATTTCGTTTTAATTGATTTATGATTGTATTTGAAGAGAAATGTCAAAAAAAATTTTTCATTCTTATTGCCACTTTTTTCCCCTACAAGATGGTTTAATTACATTTTTGATCAGACGTTTCGTTTAGACACAACCATCATCAACTTTGGTATTTTAAATAGTCGGAAAATTTTATTTTATACTAAATAAATTCTACGTTTTTTTCTAAATCTAACGGTGTATCACACTTATTATTTATTAGACGTTTCGATATAGAAAACACATCATCAATAAAAATAGGCACATTATCGAAATTATTTTTGTTTTTATTGTTGTATTTAAACACTAGTTGGATTTTAAAACATTTTTTTAAAAGAAACTTATAACAAAACATAATATATAATAAAACTTATCTGAAAATGCAACAATAAAAAATTAATTTTAATTATTAAATACAATTATTTTTTACTTTTAAAAAATGCATGATAATATTCAAACATAACGTACCATTTAAATTCGGCATCATATGGGTGGCCATGAAATTGATTGACGTTCGCAATTGTTTAAATAGTTTCTTTAGATCTGTCACTTAGTTACAGAGACCTGTTAGTTTTAAATTTGATAATTATTATTATGTTTTTTTAAATTTTTAACTGATGCATTGTGCAGTAAAATTTAAAATAATGGAACATTATTCTAACGAAGAAAAATTTGTCATGATTTGCTGTTACATCGAAAGTCATGAGAATTGTGCGCAAAAACATAATAATAAATACCAAATTTAAAACTTACAGGTCTCTGTAACTAAGTGACAGATCTAATAAAACTATTTAAACAATTGCGAACGTCAATCAATTTCATAGCCACCCATATGATGCCGAATTTAAATGGTACGTTATGTTTGAATATTATCATGCATTTTTTAAATGTAAAAAATAATTGTATTTAATAATTAAAATTATTTATTACTTGTTGCATTTTTTAGATAAGTTTTATTATATATTATGTTTTGTTATAAGTTTATTTTAAAAAAATGTTTTAAAATCCAACTAGTGTTTAAATACAACAATAAAAACAAAAATAATTTCGATAATGTACCTATTTTCATTGATGATGTGTTTTTCTATATCGAAACGTCTAATAAATAATAAGTGTGATAGACAGTTAGATTTAGAATAAAACGTAGAATTTATTTAGTATAAAATAAAATTTTCCGACTATTTAAAATAACAAAGTTGATGATGGTTGTGTCTAAACGAAACGTCAGATCAAAAATGTTATTAAACCATCTTGTAGGGGAGAAAAAGTGGCAATAAGAATGTAAAATTTATTTTGACATTTCTCTTCAAATAGAATCATAAATCAATTAAAACGAAATCGCGAAAATTCGGTTTTATTCAAATATCTTCGGAAGCATTCGGAATATTTTAAATTTGAAAACATGACGTTACAAGATTCAGTAATGCGCAACTTTTCTCTAATTTAACCATCTCTGTATCTCCTATGGTTTACGAGATCCCTGTAGAGTGCATTCTTATCTGGGATATCCTGTATATCGAAAATATGGAAACCTTTTCAATTCCCCTACATAAATTTTGTTTTTCAACGAACTGCATATTATAGTTTAATAACACCAATTTTTTTTTTTTTAATATTATAACTATTGTTATAGTAAACGTATAAACATTTTTGGAAAACTGGAACAATTTTTTTTAATATTTAGTACTTTAGTGGATCAAAACAATATACCGTGCGAGCAAAAATTATTTGCATCAAAGAGGGCCTTGCATCTAAGGACGTAATGCTTAGCCGTAGAGCTTAATACTTGTTGGGTGTCAGTAACTACTTGAATTAACAATCAATCAGTTATTCCGTCATCTTTGACAGTCGTTACAAGTAATTTGATTCATCGCTAATTTTTCCAATTTCTTGAACAATTCACACAATTGGCTTTACGGAACAGCACAAAACATTCATGGTTGAAGCGTATTTTCGAAACGGGGTTAGAATAAATGGTGAGTGGCAATACAATCCGGGTTTGTGCATGGACGATTTTCACGAACATTTTCCTAACGTTGTTTTTATGCTGGGGATCTTTATCATTGCCTGAAAAGAACCGTGGCTGATGTGTTTAGGGAAACAGGTTTTATACAACACAAAAAAGGAGCAGGAAGACCATCTGTAAGAACAGAACAACTTGTTGCAAACGTTCGTGAAATAATACAAAATACGCCAACAAATTGTATAAGACGCCTGTTCCAAGAAGTGGAAAGATCTTATGGAACATGCAGGACTATTCTTAAGAAGCAGCTTAATTAATTTCCTTATAAAGTGCAAGTATATAAATTTGTATTTGTCTACTTATTTTATTACTCATTAGTTTGGCATATCATCTCATAATATGAATTTGACCAAATTTTAACCTAGATTTGGTTAGCTATATTGTCCCCATATCATTGTGATCTAAACCACCTTGCGTTTTTTAATCCAAGCCCTCTTTGATGCAAATAATTTTTGCTCGACCGGTAGTAAACGTATAAACATTTCTGCAAAACTGAAACCATTTTTTTTAATATTTAGTACTTTAGTAGATCAAAAAAATGTAGAAATTTCTGAAAAATGCGCTTGACTGGTGATCGAGAGGTTCTGGGTTCAAATCCCAGCGAAGGCCGGGGCAAATCTTGCTCTAAAATATAAAGCTTAAATTTGGATAATTTATTTCTTTTACTTTTTGACCACCCTGTATAAGCTAACCTACCTTAAATACGAATGTTTTACGATTATTTTCTCAGGAAGCAGAACTTTTTATAAAGTAACTTTTTCCATTAATTTAAAAGCAAACACTAGTGACGCTTTCGCCATTTCGTTTTTATCAATATTTCGTTTCCTCCAAAATACAGCTAAATACCCGTGTTTGGGTAGAAGTTACCTACAGTTTTGGGTAAAAAAAAATTAATTAATAAATAAAAGAATGAAACGAAATTTTGTCAAATTTGCACATATTTCTTTTTCTGCTTTGTATGAATTAATAAATCAAATATTTTTCTGACGTAAAACTATAGGTAATTGTCCTTTAGAGAGCCGGTTGGCCGATTTTTGGATAGAACGGAAAATTATCGAATTATTGATCAAAAACGAAATGGCGAAGGCGTTATTAGTGTTTGGTCTTCATAATAAAAAAGTTTTCCATATATGCTGACAACTTAAGTAGTATGTATAAGGACCTTTTATGCTAGTCACCCCATATGCTATTTGCTAACTGCTCACACAGCCTCGAGCTGTATATATAAACTAGCGTGCAGTAACCGGTGCGTGAACCTACCGTGCGAGCAAAAATTATTTGCATCTAAGGACGTAATTCTTAGCCGTAGAGCTTAATACCTGTTGGGTGTCAGTAACTACCTGAATTAACAATTAATCAGTTATTCCGTCATCTTTGACAGTCGTCCAATTTCTTGAACAATTCACACAATGGGCTTTACTGAACAGCACAAAACATTCATAGTTAAAGCGTATTTTCGAAACGGGGTTAGAGTAAATGGTGAGTGGCATTACAATCCGGGTTTGTGCATGGACGATTTTCACGAACATTTTCCTAAGGTTGCTTTTATTGCTGGGGATTTTTATCATTGCCTGAAAAGAACCGTGGCTGTGTTTAGGAAAACAGGTTCTATACAACACAAAAATGGAGCATGAAGACCATCTGTAAGAACAGAAGAACTTGTTGCAAACGTTCGTGAAATAATGCAAAATACGCCAACAAATTGTATAAGACGCCTGTCCCAAGAAGTGGGAAGATCTTATGGAACAGGCAGGACTATTCTTAAGAAGCAGCTAAATTTGTTTTCTTATAAAGTGCAAGTATTCCAAGAATATACAAGAACGGATTATCCAAGAATGTGGTAACATTTCTCCAGAGATGCTGGTCAACACTTTCGACGTGTGAATTTATGCTTGGAGCCAATTTCAGCAATTTATGTAATTCTTTTTCTTTTTCTTTCTGTATATTCTTACTTTGTTAATTTTGTAAACAACAAAAACAAATTTGTATTTGTCTACTTATTTTATTACTCATTAGTTTGGCATATCATGTCATAATATAAATTTGACAAAATTTTAACCTAGATTTGGTTAGATATATCGCCCCCATATCATTGTGATCTAAACCAAGCCCTACGTTTTTTAATCCAAGCCCTCTTTGATGCAAATAATTTTTGCTCGCACGGTATAATGGTCTTGACAATGACTTATAATATAATTAATACCGTTCGCGGTCTTTACAGTACTCAATTAAGGTGGGAGTATCTACATGCTTGCCAACCTATAACCTATTTCGCGTAGATTTATTAATGTTTTCTAGCTTCTATACAAAATTTAAAGAAAATCAGTATCGACTTAATGTTCTATAGGTAATAATTCACATATTTAATAAATATCAAGGGATTTCATAACTTATTTTAGGAGAATTATATAGCGAAAAACATCGGGTAAGTTTTATTTTAACATTATTATGTTATTGTCACTCATTGTTCTTTCACTATACAATTCTCCCAAAATTAACAAAAAAATAAATTAATATTTTTGTAATATATCAGATACTACCTAAATAATGTACCGACGATATTGATTTTCTTTAAATGTTAGTTATTAAAATAATAAACTCAAAAAATCAACGCGAAATAGGTTATAGGTTGGCAATAGATTGAATGACGTTGAGAATTCAACCTTAAATAAAAATACCACTTACAACAGACACCCTTACTCGTTTTTAAGAAAAATAATCGCTTAATTTCTTACACCATTTTATAATGAGCCTCTCAGGACAACAATAATAAAATGATTATACTGGAAATAAAAAAATACTTTCATATTCCCATGCGTGGTGTCCTCTACGGCTTAAATACACGACCTTAATAATAAATCGACCTTGTCTGTGCCTGACTCTTTTATTTATTTTTATCAGGACGACGCGGCTTTTTCCAATAGATAGAACTGAATTACGTTCTGCTCCCTTTATAGGGTTATGGCCGTATTTTACGGTCAAACGACAAATTGGAAAAAGTACATTTGGTAATAAGGCTTTAATAGTCCTATAACGTAAAAGAAGATAAATTTCGTAAACAACGTTATACCCCATTAGGATACTATCCATTATTGTAGGAGACCTTCATAACTTCTTTTGTATTATCGCTTGATTTTGTTATAAAAATTTCTTCAAATTCATGGAACTTTATCTGCAAGCGTGCGGTAATCAACTACTTACCGCACTGATTTGAGTGCGGTAAGTATCACTTTACCGCACTAGTGCTGTAAGTAATTACATACTATAAAAATAAGTTTTTATATTATTCCAGTGTATTTTTTATTTTTAAAAGAAACTCTATTAAATATTATATGTATAACAAATACTTACATAATTTGAAGAAATAGTCCATACTTAAAGTGGAGTTGAAAGTATGAAAAGGAAAGAAAAACACAAAGTCTTCCTCCACAAAATTTAATGGAAAGGACTCCACGTTTAATGGTCTCAAAATGTTTCGAACGTAGAAACGTTCATCTTCAGGAGACAGAAAGTTTTTTAAATTTATGCTGATGGTGTTAGCAAAAGAGAAACTGAAATTTAGAACCTTGATGGAGCTTTTATGGATTTAAAACTGAAGTATAGAAGAAACATGAAATAAAAGATTTGATAATGGTAAAACCATAGAATGTTTAAAACATTATGAAGGGGTGTAAACCAACCAATTAAATTGGGGAAGAAGAAAACCTGTCTAAGGTGTCGAAGCTCATTTAAAAACCTTTAAGGGAACTTATGGAACTGTAAGACATTATTATGAAGGTACAATCGTTGTGTTTTTACATCTGTAAAAATAGAAATCGAAATTAAAATAAAGTGAAGGAGTAGGTACAGAAGTTTTTTCCAGAGAATTTTTAATTTTAAATAATAAGTTAGTACTTACAATATTGTTGTAGCAAAAAGAATTTTTGGCGGTCCTGAGGACTAAACCTCAGTAACCCTGCGACAGGTTAATTTGAAACCGGTTCCATAAGTTCCTTTAAAGGTTTTTAAATGAGCTTCGACACCTTAGACAGGTTTTCTTCTTCCCCAATTTAATTGGTTGGTTTACACCCCTTCATAATGTTTTAAACATTCTATGGTTTTACCATTATCAAATCTTTTATTTCATGTTTCTTCTATACTTCAGTTTTAAATCCATAAAAGCTGCATTAAAGTTCTAAATTTCAGTTTCTCTTTTGCTAACACCATCAGCATAAATTTAAAAAACTTTCTGTCTCCTGAAGATGAACGTTTCTACGTTCGAAACATGTAGAGACCCTTAAACTTGGAATTCTTCCCATTAAATTTTGTGGAGGAAGACTTTGTGTTTTTCTTTCCTTTAAATATTTACATATTTAAATATCTAAACTAATCCAAACTTATAAATTAAGAAATATTAATATTAATTGTAGAATTTGTAACATTTCCAAACGATATCGATGAAGGAAGTGTTTTACTATCCGATGAGACACAAGAATTCAAAGTACAGATTTACTAACACAGGAGGTTCTCTCTGCATAATAATATTCTTCTTCACCATTTATTTGCTTTGCAATTCCTATTTTATTTTGCACCGAATTTTCAATATAGCCCACCGCGACACTGGAGGACTTCCATCCACCATGTTTTTTAAACTCATGATATCCCCGCCAGCATCTACTAATAATGTAGCTGACGTCCTTCGATAACAATATCCCACAACAATGTATTTTTCCAAAAGTATTTATACCCAGTGGTTGGATAGTGCATCTTCCTTTTTTATATGCAATAAATAACCGTGTATGGGCAGTATGATCGGGTCTAAGGGCTCTATACTTCTTGAAAATTGAAATATTATTAATTTCTGATGAAAATTCTTTCTCGTAAACCACGAACTGTCGATCTACATGTGTCTTTGTATCCGGGACAGTTACAACAAGGTGGGTTTCAAATTCCTTAATATCTTCAATTTTTAGTTTACATAACTCCACTTGGCGACATGCCCCAGCGATGCCCACAATGAGTACCACCTGAAACAAGCAAATAAGTTGTTATTTAAAAGTAGATTTAAAAAAAAATCGCAATTAAGTACCTTCATTCATAATAACTCCTCATCTGGTGCCGTAACAAGGAATTTTACAACCTCATTCTTGGAGAATGAATGAATTTCTTAGCTTTGTATCCCACAGACTTCCTTTTTAAATATGCCATCAGTTTTGCATACCTGCTTATGTCGACATTATTTTTGATACTTATAGTAGATCTAAGCATTGAGTAATAACTCCATAAAGAGGATGATTTACTGTCCTTAAATTTATCCACAAAATAAGCAAGCATCACATCTTCACTAATTGCTTTAACTTTCTTTGATGAACACCAGTCCATGAAGCCCATATTCCTTCTCATATCTATGCCGTGATTTATCCGGCAATAAATTAAGGGTAGCTGCTTTAGCAATGTCCAGAACTTCCTTCGGAATTTCATCATTACTGCTGCTACTGACTTCCATTTAAGGGAAGTAAAACACACTTTTACGAAATTGTTACAAAATAATTATCGTTTATCGTTTGTTCCGTTGTCAAGTTTTACATCTGTCATATAAAAGCCAACCATTAAATTTCTATAATTTATTTCCCTAGCAACCTGATATTAATGCATTGTTGATAACGACTTACAAGGCATTTACGGGGTAAATTAAAAGAGTGCTCTTTTAGTTTTTAATATTGGTGCCCTAAAACATGCTTGTAGATAAAATATCGTACAATAAACCTACAGTAGGTGTCTTTACCGCATTTGCGTGATTACCAAACTCGCCTTCGGCTCGCTTTGGTAAATATCACGCACGTGCGGTAAAGACGTACCGTACCGTACTTGTATTGTAATATGCTAATTATTGATCAGACATTATTTGTAAGCAAACTGTATAGAAACATGAAAGACCAATTTTTTCAACTATACTGTCCATGCAATATGCATGTGTGTAATATGTTGTTAATTTATAACGACCATTTCCTCTACGGAATGCTATTTTTTGCTACTCACAATACGTCAAATATATACTTGTCAAAAATTAATAATCAATGCTTGATATTTAAAGGATTTTACGAAAAACAGTAAATAAGCTTAAAAGTATTTCAGTTAGGTATAGGAACACCCTATATGTGGACAGATAGGAAATGTCCAATCCAGTGAATTAATTTGTTGATGAATACTAAAAATAATGTTTTTTCCACTTCCTTGTATCTAAAATTTCATTTTTCGACTATTTATTATGGAGCACCATAATATTTAATTCTACAACCGGAATTTCAAGTTTCACCCTTTTTTCTTTAAAAATATATTCAATTTAAAGCGACATCCTGAAATGTTATTGGAAATGAAGAAAGGCACACAAAAAAATATTATTCACGGTGCTCCATTTAAAATAAGCAAGTTTAAGACAACTTCCGGTATAACGGATCGGTTTGGTCGAAATGTACGTTGGTAGTTTAACTGGGACCTGACAACACTTGGTTTGATAGTTGCCAGCAGGCTTTTTTGGCGGCATTACCAAAAAAAATACTCGTCTGCTCAGGCCCGGACTGGGACCATTTGGGGCCCTCAGCTAAAACCTGTAAAGGGGCCCTCTGCCGGGGGGTCTGGGTGTTGAAAATTAGGTGCTTGAAAAAAACGAAAACGCGTTTTTACGCTATTTTGGCTCTTATAAAGAAGAATAAATTCAGCTAGGTTTTTATACGAATATTATGATTTTCGACTTTTGTAGACTTTATTATTCATTAAAATAAGAAATTCACAGTATTTTTAGGGTACCACAACAATACAAAACACATGCTGTAGAACTGCTTATAATTACAACGGAGTTCAAAATAAAGTGCATATTTTATTCACCCCAAAGTATTAATGAATTATGTCAAAATTATTTGTGTAAATGTGTGTGTAATACCCATTCAAAGAATATCAAAACTTAAACTTTTTGCAAAACCTTCATTATGAAACATTAAAAATGTAGGAAGGATAGGTGTTCGTAGAAAATAAACAAAAGTACATACCTGTCTTTGTCTCAAATATAAAAAGAAAAACAACTGCCGGCTATCGCAAGCGAAAAACTGTTTAAAATTGAGGATTTGAGGTGGGAGTTACCACATGTCCACATTTAACGCCTATGGGAATCCCCTAATGCGAATCGCGAGACCACACAGGGTATCTATTCTTGACGGTAATAGAATAGAAAGCTCCCCAGGGAGTGTTCTTACTTCTTCTACCAATTAAAAACCATATTCCTGATTCATAGAAAGATTTTACTCTATTTTACTATTTTGGGGACCAACTTTCTATTAGTATTGATAGAACAAGCATCAAGAATACGATTTTTGTGATTTTAAGAGAACCACGCCCACGTTCTATTGGTTGTTCTATTCTATTACCGTCAAGAATAGATACCCAGAACACAAAAATTAGCGCGGGATTCCCCGGCTTGCGCAATTTCAAACTACGCCCGGTAGTAATTTAGTTGTATCCGCGTTATTATATTCGGTCGCTCTGATGTGATGAAGATTTTGTATAATAGCATAATATAAACATTTTAGTTTAACTTTTTTTTTGGCTTCTATAAAGCCTCTTCAAAATCCCTAGATTTGGGTGTTTTAACAAAAGTTTTCCCTAAATCCCTAGATTATCCAAAAATCCCTAGATGTAGGGAAATTTCCCTAGACCTGGCAACCTTGAGGTAGGGCCTCCCGCAAGTCAGTATTTAAACTTAAAAGTTCTCTACGAAATTTCGTTTCCTGAGAAAACAAATCAGCAAAATTCAACCAGCATCGCTAAGAAATTGAATATTCTCCTTATTGTCAATTACCTCTGAACGTTTTTTAGGACTAAAGCCCTCACCTAGCATTTTATTCCATCGTGTAGCAATGTACCTTTGCAGGGGACTAACAGTAAATTTCCTATCAACCACCTAAAAGGGACAACCCCTATCCGGTCTGGTCACTGTTATTTCACTTGAACAGAGCGTCTCTAAAAACCTCTTTATCCAAATTTGCAGAATTCAAATAGCATTACTTTCCGAAATGGACGGTCACCGTGAGACACACTGTATATTAATTTGATTCGGCAATTATAATAGGAATAAGGGAACAGTTTTTTTTTCAGGATCCCGTAGATGCCGCGTAATTTTTAAGCCAAATATGAGTACTTAGTTTCTAGTATAAGATAATTGTTGGGCAGCTATAAATGTTCGCAGTCATGCTTATAAAGGGTTTTCAAATAAGAACGATATGATTTAAAAATGAAATAAAATTAAAATAATTTCAGATACAACAAAACGTTTTATATTATCTTAAAGTATAGTCGATAACATTTATGTGTTGAATAACACATCGTTTAAATGTCCTCCGCGACTTCGTGTACACGTGCGAATTCGACGAACCCAATTTTCGATGACTTTATGCAATAAATCGGGCGTGATCTGACGAACGAACGCGTTCAATGTTCAACCTTAATGCATTGTGGTCTGTTTTCATAAACCTTAGATTTCAAATAGCCCCACAAGAAGTAATCTAAAGGAGTTAAATCACAGTTTCTTGGAGGCCACTGAACAGTAGCATTCCTTGAAATTATCCTTTCGTCAAACTTTTCTTGCAGTATATCGATAGTTTCATGAGCAGTGTGACATGTGGCACCGTCTTGCTGGAACCACATATCCTCCAAATCAAGTGCATCTAAATTTGGCCACAAAAAATTTCTTAACATCTGTCGATATCGTTCACCATTCACTGTAACTGCATCTTCTGCCTCATTTTGGAAAAAAAATGGGCCGATGATGCCACCATACCATAAACCACACCATACAGTTACCTTTAGCGGATACAAAGGCTTCTCATGAATCTGTTGTGGATTGTTTTCACACCAAAAACGGCAATTTTGCTTGTTAACGTATCCACTTAACCAAAAATGAGCTTCATCTGAAAAGAACATTTTTTTGGCAAAATTAGGATCCCTTTCGCCGACGATGGTCCAGTGGCTTAAGTTCTTGGGTCAAAACAATCTTATACGGGTGTAAATTCAAGTATTCTTTCAAAATACGCCAAGTTGTCGTTTTTTTAATCCTTAACTCTTGAGCACGACGAGGAATTGATAAATTTTGATCCAATGCAACACTAGCTCTTACAGCAGCAATATTCTCAACAGTTCTTGCATTTCGATGTCTTCTTGGTGTTTTTACATCGTGAAGAGTAAAATTATTTTCAAATTTCTCAACGATGCGACGAATGGCAAGCAAAGGAGGACGATTATACAACAAAGTTTTCGCGAAGTGCGCGATAAGTGTTCACAAAAGATTGTCTATTTTCGTAAAATTTTTGGATAATAACCAAACGTTCTTGAAGTGCGTATTTAGCCATAATAAATTGTTATAGTTTACTGACAATAACTGACAACTGGTGACAGGTATAACTTAATTACCATGGTTACCATATCGTTTCAAAATCATATCGCTCTTATTGGAAAACCCTTTATTATCTCGTGTGATCTCGCATTTCAAGAGCAGTTTTTTTTTAATGCAAATAGAATTCCGTCTTGTTACTGGACATTCAACACCTGTATTTTCAAGAATCTCTACTTACTTAATGGCATTACTTTTTTTTTAATATAAATTATTATTTTGCGTTATCTAACAAGATAAGAGCCCACGCTCTGTAATGATGTAAAGTTACCTATTTTTTCTGCTTCTTGGTAGCGATTGCACCACTTTTGCAAAATAAGACTCAACGCAATCTACATAAAACTTCTTAGTTTTGACAATGCTTTATTTCAGATACATTTTCTTTAAAGTAGCGCCATATTAAATGTGTTTTTTTTCTAGAAAATCAAAATTGGGCTATTAAAATTTGGTGGCCTGTGATGCAAAGTTTATTTGTTTTTGACCCTGTATAAGGTAACTTCATAAAATAAGTATTTTTAAAAACGTAGTTTGTGTCTGAAAGTAATACACCTTAATATTAAGACAAAAAAGAATACAGTGTCATCAGTAAAGGGTTCATTAAGGGGAAAATAAATTTTAGTGGTGAGTAGAAAATCAAAATCATCTTATGCAGCTGAAACTTCGCATGTGGTTTAGAAACTGCATTTAAAAAAACTTTTTCTTATAACTTTTTTTGATATTTTCAGAAATAACCCCACTTTTGAATTATATTTTTAAAAAAATTAAAATTTGACAGATAATGCGAATCACGTGACTACTATTTTTTTGCTTAATTTTCATCTCGATCGAAGCAGAACTTGATGCCAAAGTCAAATTTCGAATAAACCTATTAATAAAAAAAATACCATATGCGGACTTTACTGGTCACACTGTACATATTCTATAAATCCTCTTTTGTTTTGGACTTGTAAATTAGAAGACCTTGACAAAATTAATATTAAGTTTGGTGAAATGACTTAGGTGAAAATGCCGCCAGCTTTTAAGTAAGTAGTTGCTGATAAAAGGTCAAATTACAAATTGAAAACTGTTAAAAAAAACTCTTAGAACCGTTATAGAAATAAAATTTACGAACATGGTTTTAACCAGGAAGTTTTTATTTCGACCATTAGTAACGTAACCCGGCTTCCCTGGTAATATATTGTTTTTTAAAGGGTTTTATATAAATCGAGTTTAATCTTGGGTCGTTAAACAGGGTGTCTCTAAAAGGTGCGGAAAAACTGCTACCACAAATTCATGAGGCTTAAATACGACGATCCCTGTTCAAAAGTGGATGATTTCGAAGATACAGAGTGTCAAAAGTTCAATTTGGTTAATATTTTGACAAGGAAACCCGTATTAAAAACAACTGCCATCTGGATATCTAGTAGCGGTTGCATAGACGAACGACTGAACCGATTGGTTCTAGTCGGCTAGATGAAATAAAACACGTGAAATTTAGCCAATCACGGCCTAATTTAAGGATCTGGCCAAGTCATAAAATGCCTATGAGCCAGTAAGAGAGGGATACACAAGTAGGGAAAATGTTTGTCCGCCCATCTCTTAGTAATAAGTTAGAATAGTACAAATATTAAGTATCGCAAAGCAAACAGAGGTAGGTAGATTATGTTTCCCCCGCTCCATCGTATTGCATCTCGCTCACGGCACTTGCTGGGGCACGCCGCGCCGGCGCCGCTTCGATTCTATTAATATCCAATAAATATTCATTTTTTTGTACGTTGCCGCCTGAATGAAAGGATCAGGATCAAGCGAAACGCATCGAGCCAGTCAGATCCAATGCGATGGAGTGGGATAAACATAATCTACCTAGTTCTGTTTACTTTGCGATAGTTCATATTTGTACTATTCTAACTTATTACTAAGAGATGGGCGGACAAACATTTTCCCTACGTGTATATTTATCTCCCTCTGTATTTTACGCGACAGCCTGGCCACACGGTTGCGTAAAGGCATAATGTACTATTATTCAGAGTAGTTGTACTCTCGACCGCAGTATACTATGGTTTTACGTTACGCGTAATTTTAATTGTCAATGTGTATCGCGATTTAGAGCATGAGTTTGTTTTGACGTGCTGGAATACAGTAAATTAATCGTCGTCTTCCCGTGTTGGGTACAAATGTACCCTAGAAGCGTTTTTTTTGCATATTTTCCCCAAAAGTGCATATTTTTTGTGACTAATTTTATTTTGTGTCAGTAAGGGTTTTGTAAATAATTACTGCTTGTCAAACAAGATTTTTTTTTTAAATTTTTTGGAAATAATAAATTTTGAATAGCGTGGGGGCATTTGTACCCCACGTGGGAATCCGAAACCTTGTTTGATTAAAAAAAAATGTTAACTATACTTTGTTCTAAGTTTATTTTATCTATTATTACCTTTTAGTATAATTAAAAACATGTTTAATTATCAGAACTATCATTTTCATCATGGGGTACAAAATAAATATACCCCATGTGGGAATCTACGTAATTTTTTTGACGTGGGAAGACGAAGGTTAATAGATTTAATAATTGGGCGTTGCTGTTAGAACAATCTGTATCATAAGTTACCGCAAAGTGTTTATTACATAATTTATACGGCTGATGCTTTTTAGACTACTTATCTTGAATTATCAACACGTACAATTTATGGCAATAATAGCAAAAATATCGTAAATTTCATAAAATAGCTTTTTGTGATTGAACAGCTGTGTTTATTTAAAAAAAATCATTAATGGCTTTTTGCATTGGGTTGATTTCTAAAAATATTTTCTACCAAATTATGCTTCTGTTCGGCTGTTGTTTTCAATTCCAAATCTAGATGCCTGACTGCATCCGTTTCCTTTCATATGTCAGGCCTTTTCGGTTCCTTCTTCTGTTAATAGCTGTAGGTTGAACCCCTATTTGGTTTAAAGTACGTCCTTTCCTTAAATTGCAAAGGAAGCTTGCGAGTTGCGTTGATATTGTAATTTTTTTAAATTCAACATTAGCCTTAATGATGCAATTCGTAAAATCTGCGGTGTTATTTTCTGATGCAATTTCTATTAGCCTCTGAAAATTTTCTTCTATACTTTCTACTACAGAAGTGTGTTTTCTGTTAACGTCTGATTCATTTTTCTCTGTTTCCAAAATTGAATCGACCTCGGTAACCTGTTGAATATTTCCTTGTGAACTTTTATTAATAGGTGTGTTGTCGAAATCGCTTCCAGAATTGTCTAAGTCCAGATTTTCAAAAAAAAATTCTTAGGCGTCATAACCGAGAGCTAACTTTCTGATCACGTGTTTTCAACAAGTGTGGGGTCTGATTCGCAGTATAAATTGGCCGAGACACTCGTCTTTTTTTAGAGCCATTAATATACTGCGTTCCAGCACGTTAAAACAAACTCATGCTCTGAATCGCGATACACATTGTCAATTAAAATTACGCGTAACGTAAAACCATAGTAGACTGCGATCGAGAGTAGAACTGCTCTGAATAATAGTACATTATGCCTTTACGCGGCCAGGTCTAGGCATATGGATTTTGTTCAGCACGGCGAAGCGCCAGGGAGTTTCTTGCACCGTTAGTCGTTAGTCATCGTTCATGAACGTCGTTAAAACGCGCACAAAAAGAATTAAGTGTCGGGAGATAAAATAATAATTATGAGTATGATTAATAATTGTTTGATGTATAGGTGGGTAAGTAGGGCCATGTCACTGAGGCCGTACTGCACGAGCCGGCGCTGATCAAATAGAGTAAATTTTCAAAGTTTTTTATATGTAAAAACATTACCTAGGTATTTAGAAGATAAAAAAAATAGTGTCCGCGAAAATAATTAAAAGCGAATAATTGTGGCATATCGGACAAGTGTGTAACTGTTTTTTATATTAGAATACACAGGAATCCATCCTTGGGCGGGTAGATCCCGACGGCCGTGTTGTCCTTGTTACGACTCTACGGGCAGCCATAACCCAAGCAATGCCAACAACAGCAGTAAGATATATTAACACGTTAAGCCCCAGAGTGAAAATGTGACTTTCACCTCAGACCAGACCATTTTTTTTAAAATTTTGGTATTAAAATTGGGTTAGTTTGGTACTTACATAAAGACTTGAGGCTCTGACATATTTTTAAGCAAAAAACAGTGTGGCCACGTCAGATGCACACGGTCTGTATAAATTTTTTTTTTCTTATTTTTAGTTTAGACCATGTGCACCAGATTGTCTCACACACACCACAATGTATAAAGCAATATGCAACGAGTATTACATATATGATGTTCTTTATATAAACTAAACAATATAAAATGCACTCTCAATGATAAACAAAACTAACAAACTAATTTTATGATGCCACTAGGCCGCTATATTTGACAGGACGGTGAATATCCTACCCTAAAAAAAATTAATGACGGTTTCGCCAAACTAAGACATATTTTTGTTTTATATGGACCAGAGCTCTCTAAATCACCATATAACAACACAGAAATTGTGTCCCTGGCGCGGCCACGGTCGCATGAACACGATAATATATTGTGGAGAAATTGGTGCACGTGGTCCAAGGTAAAACATGCTGTGCACCAATGTGGTACACATGAGGCTTAACGTGTTAAAAGCCTTTTAGATGCGCCCATCGATACACCGTATCGCCATCCCAGCATAATTAATTCCATAATAAAATGCAGTCACATTGGTAATATCGAAAGGTAGCCAATTAAATAAACCACGAAGTGCATCACAATCCAGTATAGGGAACGCTATTTGCGTTTTCAACGAAACATCTGCCGTTTTGCAGATTGGAAACAGATCAACGCCGGCATCCACTAGAATGCGCGCAATCCGTTTTAAGAAAAGCCATAAAAATGTTTATTTTCGCAGACACTATATTATCTTCTAAACATTTTTCAGCTTTTCTTAAAACGGATTGCGCGCATTCTAGTGGGTGCCGGCGTTGATCTGTTTCTAGTCTGAAAAACGGCAGATGTTTCGGTGAAAACGCAAATAGCGTTTCCTATACTGGATTATGATGCACTTTGTGGTTTATTTAGTTGTCTACCTTTCGATATTACCAGTGTGACTGTCTTTTATATTGGAGTTGATTCCGCTGGGATAGCGCTACGGTGTATTGATGGCCGCTTTGCTTTTGTAAAAGGCCTTTATACATCGTACCGCCGTTGTCGGGATTGCTTGGGCTATGGCTGCCCGTAGAGTCCTTACAATGACGAAACGGCCGTCGTGGTCTATCCATCCCAGGGTATCCATTGTGCTTGGATCCCTGTGTATTCCAATATAAAAAGCAGTTACACACTTGTCCGTTATGCCATAATTATTCGCTTTGAATTAGCTAGGTATGAAAAATATCCTCAAGGATAAGGATGCTTGTCTTTAGGCATACCCCATTGCTACGTCGTTACTGCCCCGGGGGAACTTGTTAAAGAACTTGCTTACAAATTCCACTACCCTTGTTTGTTAATAAGTTCCTTTCCGGAAGTAAATAACTACAAGTTCCATACATAGGTATGTATATGTCTGAGAGTTAAGTGCCTAATATATAAATGACTTAATTTAACTACCGCCACAATAATAAATCGACTGTTTGGGGCATTTTATTTTTATCCAAAGGACTTTGTTTTTTTCCAGTAAATAGAACCAAATAACGACCGATTTTCTTTATGGGATTATGACCGTATTTTACGGTCAATTGACAAATTGGTACGAAATATTGAGTAATAGCCTTAATAGGTTTAAAACGTTTATAGAGTTTTTTCGGGTAACATAAAAAATTATGATATTTTGAAGTTTACCATAGTATATGGAGTAAAATTTAATTGAGCTTTTTATTCGCTGGGTAAGTAAAAGGTCACAAAGGTTTTCAAAAATTCGATTGAAGTAGCCTATACTTCAAGAAGATTTATTTAATAACTATAGCTGGTAAGACGAAGATACGGTGTGTCGAAACATTATTATGGTTAATGACAATAAAAAAAAGGTGAAGACCTTACACATCTGTGTTATTATTTTGATAATCTAATCTTATTTAAATTAGTACCCATTTAAAATAGATTAACTCTGCATGTGACTTTTTCTCTATATTCATTAGTTGTAAACAATATTATATTTACTTTGTGCATTACAGCTACAGGGTGACTTTTTGAAGACTTGCAATGGCTATACTTATTTTTTTGACAAAATAAAAAATACACACAAATGAAAAAACAAAAATAACATTTTCACAAAAACACAGAGCAATAAAATAAGGTATTTTCCTCCTCCCTTATCCACTTTAAAATCATAAAAAGCACTACTCCACTTGTGACACATTTTTAGAAAGCTTATCAAAAACGCTTTTCCATACCAAAATAATTAATGAGATTAAACTACGAAATTTTAATAAAATTTCGAGGAAATGTTTTAAAACAGGTTTTTGCCATATTTTTAGGAAAAATAAGAAAATAAACGTAAATGATGAAAAATGATCCCAAGCCTAAATTAAATACCATTGTAGTGCTGAGACTATATTTTTTTGAAATAACGCAAATACTTGTGTTTTGCTTTTCTTGTAAAATCTGCAATAAAATTTGCATCTTTTAAATATTTTAAATTTAACTTGCTTGCTTTTGTCATCACTTGTGTCTGTGTAATATTCCTTGTTAGAAAGCAGTCAGAATTTGTCCCCTCAATTTTAGTAAAATTAAATATAATTTTAATAAACAAAATCGAGCCAGCTAACTGCTATTATTTATAAAACAAATGAGCTGTTTTAATGATATACAGCGTGTCCAGAGAAGTTTTAGACATATGGAAATTTTCTTTATTGTTGATTTTACGAAAAAAAGTTATTCTTTATAAAAAGTTCTGCTTGATGCGCAAATAATATTGACATATCAAAACTTAGTATATCATGTACAGGGCGGCAAAAAAATATAAAAACACATAATTACGTTAAGAGGGAAGTACCCTCAATTTTTATTTTAGAGCAAATTGTTATAAGAAAATTTTCCTAAGGACTACAAAACGCGGTGAGATACAATTTTTCGTTGAAATATTTTAATTTACAGGGTACCATCAAAAAGCCTGTGCAAAATATTTTTTTATTTTGTTTCTTTAATTTTTACCTGCAACAATTTCGCAACAATTATGTGCAATACTATAGTAACGAATATTGACATGTTACTCAAAAATCATTTAATATTTTTCGACTTATTAACAAGAGATTTTTTATGGTACCCTGTAAATTAAAATATTTCAACGAAAAATTGTATCTGACCGCGTTTTGTGTAGCCCTTAGTAAAGTTTTCTTATCATAATTTGTTCTAAAATAAAAATCGAGTGTACTTCCCTCTTAACGTAATTCTGTGTTTCTATATTTTTTGCCGCCCTGTACATGATATCTTAAGTTTTGATATGTCAATATTATTTGCGCCTCAAGCAGAACTTTTTATAAAGAATAACTGTTTTTCGTAAAATCAACAATAAAGAAAATTCCCATATGTCTAGAACTTCTCTGGACACGCTGTATAAACTATACAGTACTTGGCAAGAAGGACCATTATTATATAATTACCACTACTAAAAAATTACTTTTTACACTAAACAGTTTTTTTTAAATTACCGGGTAATATTGACACATCTTTATATTTTATTTTTTTACTCGTTTATAGTTAAATTCAGAAGTCTCCAAACTTAATTGTAATTAAGTTACTATGATAGGAGTACACCATAAGTAGTAAATTTGCGTTAAATTTGAAGTCTTAGAGATTTTTTTTTTAAATCTGTATGCAAATGTCAATGTTGCTTCCTCATGTTGGTAAGATTGACAGCCCATATAAACTGCATTATAAAACTATGTTTGCTAATGGTATGGTATCATTGACATAAAATAAATTAATTGTACACTATTCTCCTTTATTTTTTTTTTATTTAAACATAAACTTCGTCCTAAAATGTTGTTAATATCCTACAAATGAAAAGATAAACAAAATAAAACATAACTAAAAAATAATTGGGCCTTTTTCGTTACTAGAAGAACCTAAATTGGTAGTAAATATATTTCTCGACGAATAATAAAATCTGGTACGATTCTTACTATGTCTTGGTACAAAATTGTAGCCTCATAAGTAACGTTTGGATAAACAAAAGGCTTTTCTTTTCGTCTCAGAAATGTTACTGTTACTTCTCGATTTTCAGAAATAACTTCTTTTACCTTTCCAATGTAATGATGAATCACTTCAGATAACTTATGTTTATCCACAGTAAATTTTACAAGAACCCAAGAATTAACGGTAAAAATGATGAAAAATTATCCCAAGCCTAAATTAAATACCATTGAAGTGCTGAGACTATGTTTTTTTGAAATAACGCAAATACTTGTCTTTTAAATATTTTAAATTTAACTTGCTTGCTTTTGTTATCACTTGTGTCTGTAATATTCCTGTTAGAAAGCAGGCAGAATTTGTCCTCTCAATTTTAGTAAAATAAAATATAATTTCAATAAACAAAATCGAGCCAGCTAACTGCTATTATTTATCAAACATATCAGCTGTTTTAATGACATATACACTATACAGTACTTGGCAAGACTGACCATTATTATATAATTACCACTACTAAAAAATTACTTTTTACACTAAACAGTTTTTTTTTAATATACAGGCTAAAAGGTACCAAAATTCAACCTAGCAGCTATAAAAATTCCATAATTTAAATCCGCTCCCTGTCGCCCTCCAGATCATACTACGTATAAAAGCCTATTATTTTCCGAACACTTTATAAAGTGATATATTAGGTATATAACCTACAGTCTGAAAAACAATGTCGTAAACGACCCACTAACTCACAACACTTAATCATATGAATTACATTCCTTTATTAATCTCACAATAGAAGCAGATTTGAACCGCATTTCTTTCCACATCGCACAATAAAAACAAATATGACATACATATTGTAAAATACAACTTATACTGGAAAGTCCTAACTTTTTTGGATTCCGTACTTGTTCTTGCTTCCCCCACTCACGTATGAATTTCTGAATAATCAATATTTGAATGTCAACAGAAAACACCCTGTAGAAAATTTTAATTACTTTATGTTTGGCAACCATGCAAAACAATTAAAAATCAAACATAGCATCATATGGATTATTTTATTGCGAACCAAAAATGCTTAAATTTATAGAGTGTTCTATTTAAAACAATATATATTTTTATTGTTTTGCTTTTCGGGACCATCCTATACATTAACTTTTTTGGATAACTCTAATAATAGAGCCGATATATTACAGTGTTAAACAAATTGACCATCCTTTATATTCGTGTATACAGAGTATTTGGAAAAATGAGGTCAATCTGTTAAGCATATATTCCTGGAGCAAAAATAAAAAAAATCTTATAATGCCATTTTGTTTTGTATTTTGGACCCTCATGTTCGATATACAGTGTGGTTGTTTAAGTGTGCAGCATATGGGCATTTTTTTTATTACCGATTTCTCAGAAAATTTCATTCTTAATAAAAGTTGGTGCATGTTCGATAATCATATTAGGTGTACTTGGAATGGTTGCAAGTCAAACGGCATATAGGGTAGGCCAAAAAATATAAAACTTGTACAGGGTTATCCAACCAAGACTAGACAAGGCGATTTTTTGACTTTTCCTGTACTTTTATAAAAAAAACTGAAATAGCCATCTTAAGTCATTTTCTCCCGCGAATTCGAATATCTTAAGCAAAAAACAATTGAACATCAAACAAAAGTACTAGGGGTCACTTTGATATTTTTTTAAATGGAACACCCTGTATATTTTTACATTTTTAAATTCCACATAAAATTATAATTATTTTTTATTCAATGCACTATTAGTCTATACTTCATAGTTTCCGAGATATTGACTCTCGAAAAGTGACATTTTTGAACTTTGACAGCAGGAATTTAAAAATGTAAAAATATACAGGGTGTTCCATTTAAAAAAATATCAAAGTGACCCCTAGTACTTTTGTTTGATGTTCAATTGTTTTTTGCTAAAGATATTCGAATTCGCGGGAGAAAATGACTTAAGATGGCTATTTCAGTTTTTTTTATAAAAGTACAGGAAAAGTAAAAAAATCGCCTTGTCTAGTCTTGGTTGGATAACCCTGTACAAAAATTAAGTTTTTTAATAAACATTTAAATTAAAAATTTAGCACTTTAAATGACAGTTTTTTAAATAGCATTGTTAAAAAGAATTTTTAGGATATTTTAAAGTTGTGTTTAATATCGTTTCAACAAACATAAAGTTTGTGATTCCTTAATAAATTAAAAATTCAAGTAAATTTTGCAAATATACTTCAATTTGAACAAAGATATGTGAAATTGATTTGATTTTAATTAATTTATGAAGGTCTTTATGGTGAATATAAAAAAAAAATTTTTGGGAAATTATTAATGTTTTTTAAAAAAATGTATTTTTTTATTTTAGGGGGTCACGTTCTTGAATAACTTTTAATTCGAAACAACATTTTGCTGAATTTTCTGAAATAGGGGTACTTTATGCTTGTACAAGTTTTATATTTTTTGGCCTACACTGTATGCGGTTTGACTTGCCCCCATTCCAAGTGCACCTAATATGAATATCGAACATGCACCAACTTTTATCAAGAATAAATGTTTCTGAGACATCATTACTACTAAAAATAAAGTTACATCTCGAAAAAAAGCAAAAGAAAAAACAATAGCCAAATATTCAAAATATGGGAGTTCAGTACCATTTCTACCCCCCCCCCCCCCCCCCCCAAATTTTAGCCAAGATAGAAAACCATAAACATCGCGGTGGACGCTTCGCTATCGGAACGTATTTGCTGTTATTTAGGGAGAATGGGAATAAATCGCGCTCAACAGAAGTTGGTAACGTTGAGTCTTAATTAATCTATTTTTAACTGGCGTCCAGTCCATTTTGCATTTATTTCTTTTTATTAGAAAGTAAATTCAGGCTTGCCAGTACGATATAAATCAAAATCAGTTTCCAATGCAGAAATAAATAGCAGAAAAACAGTTGTTATTAAACCCACAAATTAGCAGCAGGTTTTTTTTAAACGTTTCATTATTTTGGTCCTTATCTAATAATAACGTATTAGTACCTGAAAATCAAAACAATTAATCAATGCTACTTACACCTTTACCAATTCGTTGTAATTATTGTCTTTTTGTTATTTTTATTCATAAGTCAATGTCACTGTGGTTGGAATAGTAAAAATAATTAAATGCTTTTTTTAAATCTCAGAAAAGTCATTATTTATATTTGGGTAATTCCCATCTAAGTGATTCCCATGGCCTTAATGACAAAACATAATAATTTAAAATATTGAAAATAGATTTTTAGTAACGAAACGTCTAAATTAACAAAATTTATTAGTCACTTAAAAGTTCTTATGCTTATAAAAGTGTCCACATTCATTAAATTTTTTATTTATTTGAAAAATAAGACCACAAAAAATTAAAAACTAAAATCAGAAGTCTAGTTTTCTGTTCGCATCTTTCTGAAAGAAATTGGAATATTTAAAATTTTCTTTAAATAAATAGTAAAGCCCCGAAATGTATAAATTCTAACCTTCATAACTTTTAGGGTTTTCGAAATCCCTATTGGTAGACACACGCAGTGGCGTATCTAATATAAAGTCAAAGGGAGCTACATCAAAGTCGGAGCCAGCGAGAAATTTCGGTCGCTTCATATTCCATTTGTTTTTGATAATCTGTCAACGAAATGCGAAAGGGGCGCCGGCGAAAATTATTTTGGGGCCACGGAAAATTCGAGGTTGATGAGGTCATTAAAAAAAAACAACGTGTGTTTGCTTCTTAACTAGCAATGCAGCCAGTATTGACCTTAAATAAAGAATTAGGAATATCATCAGTTTTTTTAATATCATAATTTTTATTTTTTTATTTATTGTTATTGGGCCACCATTCGGAGATGAGGTAAAATTACCCCCCCCCCCCCCACAGATCCGCCGCTGCTCACACGAATATTTTTAGTACCTTGTATAGATCTTCATCCTAACAACAAAAGAATAATGAAGAGACATAAATTGCTCTTATAATGATGTTCACAGTTTCTGCGTAATTATATTAGTACCATGCGAGCAAAAATTATTTGCATCAAAGAGGGCTTGGATTAAAAAACGTATAGCTTGATTTAGATCACAATGATATGGGGACAATATATCTAACCAAATCTAGGTTAAAATTTTGTCAAATTCATATTATGACATGATGTGCCAAACTAATGAGTAATAAGATAAGTAGACAAATACAAACTTATTTTTGTTGTTTACAAAATTAACAAAGTAAGAATATACAGAAAGAAAAAGAAAAATAATTACATAAATTGCTGAAATTGGCCACCGCCATGCTTCAAAATCTGCGGTTTGTATTTCTTGGAATACTTGCACTTTATAAGGAAATACATTTAGCTGCTTCTTAAGAATAGTCCTGCATGTTCCATAAGATCTTCCCACTTCTACGGGACAGGCGTCGTATACAATTTGTTGGCGTATTTTGCATTATTTCACGAACGTTTGTTCTTCTGTTCTTACAGATGGTCTTCCTGCTCCTTTTTTGTGTTGTATAAAACCTGTTTCCCTAAACACAGCCACGGTTCTTTTCAGACAATGATAAAATCGTCCATGCACAAACCAGGATTGTATTGCCACTCACCATTTACTCAAACCTCGTTTCGAAAATACGCTTCAACCATGAATGTTTTGTGCTGTCCGTAAAGCCCATTGTGTGAAGTGTTCAAGAAATTGGAAAAATAAGCGATGAATCAAATTACTTGTAACGACTGTCAAAGATGACGGAATAACTGACTGATTGTTAGTTCAGGTAAATACTGACCCCCAACAGGTATTAAGCTCTACAGCTAAGCATTACGTCCTTAGATGCAAGGCCCTCTTTGATGGAAATAATTTTTGCTCGCACGATATTTGTTAGTTCAATATAGTTATTTCAAATAATTCATTAATACAAGGGGTCACGGTAACCATTCATTAGAATATTTTGGAAAGTAATTAGTTTGAATCCTGCAAATTGTATATAATGAGCTTTTCGAAGACGCTCTCTTCAAATGAAATAACATTGACCTACCTATGCTACTTCCGATCATACCGGAAGTTGTCTCAAACTTATTTATTTTAAATAGAGCACTCTGTATAAAATATTATTTTCGTGTTGCTTTTCCCATTTCCAACGAAATTTAATAAAACGTTTTGTATCCTACTCTATACGTTTCTAAATTTTTACCTTTAACAGGGCGCCGAATAAATACGATACCAAGTTGCTGGTTCATTTAAAGGATAAGCGAGAACATTTGTCCACGTAGGTACTCGGTTGTATTTTCGATAGCTTGGCATTTGAGTGGTTGCAGTAGTTTTTCCATTTGTTTATGATGTTTTGCTTAAAGTGATTCTTCAGATCTTTTGGAAGCTGAATTTGTTGGATGGGCAGGGTTCGAACTCAGAGCTTTTTTGGAAGCTTGATCGGCAACGAAAAAGCCAATCAACCTGACAAAGAAGCTCTGAGTTCGAACCTGCCCATTCAATAAATTCAGCTTCCAAAAAATCTACAGAATCACTTCAAGCAAAACATCATAAGCAAATGGAAAAACTACTGGAACCACTCAAATACCAAGCTATCGAAAATACAACCCACTATTGCACCTAGTAACCTACCCCCCATGAGCAGGAGAGATGCAATCACAATACATACATTAAGAATCGGACACACCCGCGCCACTCATGGGTACTTAATGGAATTGGGAGACCCACCCTTATGTAACCACTGCAACATAATTTTTACAGTAGAGCACATTTTCACAGTGTGCCCCAAATATGCTGGAAGCAGGCAAACCAACCATACAAGCACATCTCAAGGAAACACTAGGTTCACCCAGTCAATACCAAAATGTGATAACATTTTTAAAATACATTAACATATACAATTCTATATAAGGTTCTTTGACTTCTAATGTACCATATTCCCACTAGGTACCTATAATTGCTATTATTATACAGGGTGAGTTTTTTAAAGTGTTACAAGGGGATATCTCGAAAACGGTTCAAAATATTTTCTTGAAATTTTAGTGAGGGAATGGGGAGATGGGGGGACATATTTAAACATATTTTTGATGTCTGCACCCTTTTCCCATTTTGAGGGGTGGGGTGTAACTTTGGAATTTTAAATGAGACAATGTACTTTTTTTTTGGTAAATACGAACCTACGTAAAAAATTACGCACGTATACAAAAAATCTTTTGATTTGCTCCCCTGGTTACGAAATTCTTTCAAAAACCAATTAACCCAATTATTAAACCAAAATATAAGTTCTGACATGTGATTTCAATAGGACGAAGCCCCACCGCATTATGTGATACAGGCCCGTAATGACTTGAACGAATTGTTTGAAAACAGGTGGATAAATCGAGCTGGTTCGGTAAATGGCCTGCTAGGTCCCCGGATTTGACCCCCTTGACTTTTTCCTTTATTTATTTTTTATTTTATAAAAGATAAAGTGATAGCGGCTACACCTACAACTTTAGATGATATGCAATACCGAATCCGCGTTGCATGCTTATTAGTGAGACTTAAAATGATACAACGGGTACGATATTTATTCTGAAAAAAAGTGACAAAGTGTTTGGAAGTTGAAGGGAGACATTTTGAACATATTCTGAAACGTGACAGACGATAAATAAGTTGAAATTAAATTGTAAAGTATTTTTTGTGTTTTATAACCTAATAAATCATAATTTCGTAACCAGGGTAGCAAATTAAAAGATTTTTTGTATACGTACGTAGTTTTTTACGTAGGTTCGTATTTACCAAAAAAAAGTACATTGTCTCATTTAAAATTCCAAAGTTACCCCCCACCCCTCAAAATGGGGAAAGGGGGTAGACATCAAAAATATGTTTTAATATGCCCCTCCATCTCCCCATTCCCTCACTAAAATTTCAAGCAAATATTTTGAAATGTTTTCGAGATATTGCCTTGTAACACTTTAAAAAACTCACCCTGTATAGTATATACAGTTTTGTAGACGTGCCAATGGCCACAAGCAGCCGAGGCACTGTATTTAAATAAATAAATAAATAAATATACCTAACTAGAATAATAATTTTAAACTGATTACACTGTTTTTCGCAAAATCCTTTAAATGTCAAACAATCTTATTAATTCTGAGCAAAAATGCCATGGTAAATAAAGTGAAAATATTATGTATCTTCAGACGCGTGTTATAGTCGGTTGCAATAATTAATTATTTATCGACGTTTTGATATCGAGTTTAATCGAGAGAAATATTGTCGAAAAATAGGAAATAATAGGTATACAAATGTTTCGAATTTGGCGCCGATCCAGGATTTTTTTCACGGGGGGCGCAAAAAAAAGCAATCGAAACTGTTATTAAAAAGAAAATTTATTGTAACATTTATTAATAAAATAAAAATTAAATGGCTACGTTACAAAATACGAAACAAAAACAAACCTGGAACAAAAAAATATTGGGAGATGTGTGAATGTTTTGATTTTGTTTTGACAATTTTTATAACCTCAGGAGGGAGCGCCCCCCCACCTGTTTGCTTATAATAGATATACAGGGTGTCCAGAAATGATGGGCAAAAATTTTTTGATTGGAAATTGGATTCTAGACGGAAAATAAATGCTATTTCTTTCTAGAACATTTTTTCGAAAATTGATTAATAACGAAGTTACAGGGTGTTAAAGTTAAATTTAATTTGCAGTTTTTTGCAATACCCTTTGCCACGCTCATAATATTTTAACGAAATCTCGTATAGGGGGCTTTTTCGGGATGAGGATATAAATTTGCCCACCGTTTTTTCGCATTTTGTAAGTATTTAAATACTTTAATTTGAATGGTCCCAACTTTTTTGTCCTATAATGTATGCGCATTTTGACTGAATATTTTTATTCTCCTAACCTTTTGACATAAAAAAGGTATACCACTTTTGTTTCGATAAATCTAACCGTTTTCGAGAAAAACGATAAAATAACATTGCTTGCATGGGATGAATACAAAACCATTTTAATTTATTTTTAACCTTAAACATAGCATAGCAAAGGATGGAATATTCCATGGAGTTCATCAGATTTTTTTAAGAAGAATTAATTTATGCATTGAAGAGGAAGGACGTCACCTTGTACCTTTGATTTGAATGTTTGGTTTATTGTTCTAGTATCTTATGTATTTTAAAACTGCAAACCAACACCAACACCAACATATATTTTTGCTGATTAAGGTTTAATTGTGATTAACTGGTTTAATCGGTAACCACCAATCAACTTTTTTTTTTATTGGCCAATTAACTGTACCCGGCCAAATTTGGCCGATTAGATACTTAATTGCGATTAGAAAATGTCATTTTGTTTAAAGTTTTTAAACCTTTAAAGTGTCTAAAGTAGTTTTTTTTTTGGTGTTATTTTTATTTTTTGCTGAATATTTGCATTTCTAATACTACGACCTAGATGTACTAGATAATGTAAAAGACGGGTTTCCTACAAATTTTAACGAGAGGTCAAATTATATTAAAGAGATGTCTGACTTGGGATTTTTTTTGAAGATTTCGATTGGGAAAGCCTGCACTAGCCGAAATATTAGAAGATATTCCACCCCCTTCTTATTTACCACAATAGACTGTAAATAATTTTATTTAAGATAAAAGGTAAACTTGGAAGATCATATACTTTTATCCCCAGAAGGCGACTTATAAGTATAAAAAATACGTTAAAACGAAAAGTCAATTTATATGCCTGGTACGATGGCCTCTACCATTTACATAGCAGTGTCAGTAAATAAGAAAACTAAAATTATGCAGACCTTTCCCCCCGAAAATGCCAGCCGTTTTGGGTCGAGCTTCCCTAGAATGATACCTCATCAGTTGACTTAATTAACGAAGGTCTTTAATTTGTGTTTAAGTTTAGGTTATTATTTTTTGCATACACTATCTTATTAAATATATTGCAATTTTCTTTCCACGATACCTAAACTGTTTATTAATGCATTATTTATATCATTATTTTTATCCTAATTATTAAACATATTTTATTTTTATATAAAACAAGGTTAAACAGTATAATGTAACTTTACAATTAGATTTTTTTAATAATTGGGTATTTCTGCCTCAATAGTTATTATTGTTATAATGTCATTCCAAATTTCATTAAATTATCGTTAAAAATAACAAAACGGCACTGTATAATTACAAAAAGTATTTTTTCTCAAAATTCTATTTTCACATATTATACTGTTCTGCCTTAGCAGGCAACTTATTGACTACCGGAGAACAAAAAGTACCTGAAAAAAGCGGGATTGCCAGCTAATTTTTCTCAATTCCAATTTACTAACAGCGATTAGTACATTATACAAATAAAATCTTGCTTGTTGAAAACGCGAATTAACCAAATCACGATTAAAGCAAATTAAAGAATTAACTCATTCTAATTAACGTGTAAATTGATAATTTCGGAATCTCGCTAAAAAAAGACTCAAAATTACGTTTTTTTAAAACCGAGGCCTTCTGGGCCCTGCTTGCTGCAGAAAGCGTCTGTGTGACAAACCGTTCTGTAATAAAAAAAAAATTTTTCCAACCGTGAGTAAAATACTTACTTTACGCACTATAGAAAGTGTATAAAATTTAACTTTATACACTAGTGCGTAAAGTAAACATACAGTGTCACCATTAAAGTCCGCACCATATGGATTTTTTTTTTATTAATGAGATTAGTTAAAATTACCTATAAGCAATCGTTTTTGCTTCAAATTAGACTAAAAATTATATATTCAATTGTCACCATCTGTCAAAAATGACATTTTTGTTAAATAATGCTGAAAAATGGTATTGTTGCACCGAAATTCAAAAAATGTTATTAGAAAAAGTTGTTTCTAGTACAATTTTAGTCCTAAATACAAAGTTTCAGATGTCTAGCGCGAAGTTGAATTTTTTGCCATTTTTTCAAAGTAACTTTTTTTTTATATAGTGTAAGTTGGCTTAATTGATTTTAAACTATTTTTTTATACCATACTTAATATTTTATTTAGTTTGTATGCTTATTTTTTCACTAGAATACCATTTTTTTTCGAAATATAAATTTAGAGGCAAAAAAAAAATACACGGGTGGTGCAAAGTTATCATAATTTAAAAATTTTAACAGATATACGCCATATGTTCTATTTTTTTTATATTACATACACGTAAAAAGTTTAAAAAACTTATAATTAAATTTCCAGATATCAGATTAGTTCCCAAATTTCAAATGACAAATTATATTTAGTATAAAATAACATTTTTATGAAATATTAAATAATATAATTTGTCATTTGAAATTTGTGAACTAATCTGATACCTGAAAATTTAATTATAAGTTTTTTATTATTATTATTATTATTATTATTATTATTTAAACTTTTGACGCGTATGTTCTATAAAAAAATAGAACATATGACGTCTATCTGTTAAAATTTTTAAATTATGATAACTTTGCACCACTCGTGTACATAAATTTTTTTTGCCTCTAATTTTATATTTCGAAAAAAAAATGGTATTCTAGTGAAAAAATAAGCATACAAACTAAATAAAATATTAAGTATGGTATAAACAAATAGTTTAAAATCCATTAAGCCAACTTACATTAAATAAAAAAAAGTTACTTTAAAACAATGGCAAAAAATTCAACTTTGCGCTAGACATCTGAAACTTTGTATGTAGGCCTAAAATTGTACTAGAAACAACTTTTTCTAATATTATTTTTTGAAATTCGGTAAAACAATGCAATTTTTCAGCATTTTTTAACAAAAATGTAATTTTTGACAGATACCGAATGACAGATGGTGACAATTGAATATATAATTTTTAGTCTAATTTGAAGCAAAAACGATTGCTGATAGGTAATTTTAACTAACCTCATTAATAAAAAAAAGTTCCATATGGTGCGGACTTTAATGGTGACACTGTATATGATTTCTTCTGGCACGTGCTGCTTGCAGTTGAACTTCTTTAACAAAGAAAAGGTTACTTTTCTAAGATGTTCTAGTAAAACTAATTTTTTTTTTAAATCTTTTAATTTTGCACACAATGTGTATTTTTTGACTCCTGCTGGAGTAACTGGGCCGTAATAAGCCTGGTACCCCAACAGCATTTTACTTCAAACTAAATGATGCTTTGACTTTACGAAAACCATTTTTTTCCCTCTCATTTTATTACTTTTACATGTCTTCGACAAAGTTTAATGAAACTTAAGATTTTTCACTACTTATACCTAAATGATTTTCACAAAGTCTGTTGAAACTCTCTAATTTTTCTTTTGCTCTCTTTATTTTTTTGCCCAAGACAGGGCCTTTGCACTAGCCCTTAACTTTCCAGTATGCTGAAGTCTTGTCGGTCTTCTGACAATTCATTTTTTACACCTCGTGTACACCATTAAAAGATCCATTACGGCTCAATCCCACTTATTATTTTCTATACCTAAATGATTTTCACAAAGTCTGTTGAAACTATCTAATTTTTTTATTGCTCTCTTCATTTTTTTGCCCAAGACAGGGCCTCTGCACTAGCCCTTAACTTTCCAGTATGCTGAAGTCTTGTCGGTCTTCTGACTATTCATTTTTTACACCTCGTGTACACCATTAAAAGATCCATTACGGCTCAATCCCACTTATTATTTTCTATACCTAAATGATTTTCACAAAGTCTGTTAAAACTCTCTAATTTTTCTTTTGCTCTCTTCATTTTTTTGCCCAAGACAGGGCCTTTGCACTAGCCCTTAACTTTCCAGTATGATGAAGTCTTGTCGGTCTTCTGACTATTCATTTTTTACACCTCGTGTACACCATTAAAAGATCCATTACGGCTCAATCCCACTTATTATTTTCTATACCTAAATGATTTTCACAAAGTCTGTTGAAACTCTCTAATTTTTCTTTTGCTCTCTTCATTTTTTTGCCCAAGACAGGGCCTTTGCACTAGCCCTTAACTTTCCAGTATGCTGAAGTCTTGTCGGTCTTCTGACTATTCATTTTTTACACCTCGTGTACACCATTAAAAGATCCATTACGGCTCAATCCCACTTATTATTTTCTATACCTAAATGATTTTCACAAAGTCTGTTGAAACTCTCTAATTTTTCTTTTGCTCTCTTCATTTTTTTGTTCAAGAAAGGGCCTTTGCACTAGCCCTTAAATTTCCAGTATGCTGAAGTCTTGTCGGTCTTCTGACTATTCATTTTTTACACCTCGTGTACACCATTAAAAGATCCATTACGGCTCAATCCCACTTATTATTTTCTATACCTAAATGATTTTCACAAAGTCTGTTGAAACTCTCTAATTTTTCTTTTGCTCTCTTCTTTTTTTTGCCCAAGACAGGGCCTTTGCACTAGCCCTTAACTTTCCAGTATGCTGAAGTCTTGTCGGTCTTCTGACTATTCATTTTTTACACCTCGTGTACACCATTAAAAAATCCATTACGGCTCAATCCCACTTATTATTTTCTATACCTAAATGATTTTCACAAAGTCTGTTGAAACTCTCTAATTTTTCTTTTGCTCTCTTCATTTTTTTGCCCAAGACAGGGCCTTTGCACTAGCCCTTAACTTTCCAGTATGCTGAAGTCTTGTCGGTCTTCTGACTATTCATTTTTTACACCTCGTGTACACCATTAAAAGATCCATTACGGCTCAATCCCACTTATTATTTTCTATACCTAAATGATTTTCACAAAGTCTGTTGAAACTCTCTAATTTTTCTTTTGCTCTCTTCATTTTTTTGCCTAAGACAGGGCCTTTGCACTAGCCCTTAACTTTCCAGTATGCTGAAGTCTTGTCGGTCTTCTGACTATTCATTTTTTACACCTCGTGTACACCATTAAAAGATCCATTACGGCTCAATCCCACTTATTATTTTCTAAACCTAAATGATTTTCACAAAGTCTGTTGAAACTCTCTAATTTTTCTTTTGCTCTCTTCATTTTTTTGCCCAAGACAGGGCCTTTGCACTAGCCCTTAACTTTCCAGTATGCTGAAGTCTTGTCGGTCTTCTGACTATTCATTTTTTACACCTCGTGTACACCATTAAAAGATCCATTACGGCTCAATCCCACTTATTATTTTCTATACCTAAATTATTTTCACAAAGTCTGTTGAAACTCTCTAATTTTTCTTTTGCTCTCTTTATTTTTTTGCCCAAGACAGGGCCTTTGCACTAGCCCTTAACTTTCCAGTATGCTGAAGTCTTGTCGGTCTTCTGACTATTCATTTTTTACACCTCGTGTACACCATTGATAGCTCTATTACGGCTCAATCCCACTTATTATTTTCTATACCTAAATGATTTTCACAAAGTCTGTTGAAACTCTCTAATTTTTCTTTTGCTCTCTTCATTTTTTTGCCCAAGACAGGGCCTTTGCACTAGCCCTTAACTTTCCAGTATGCTGAAGTCTTGTCGGTCTTCTGACTATTCATTTTTTACACCTCGTGTACACCATTAAAAGATCCATTACGGCTCAATCCCACTTATTATTTTCTATACCTAAATGATTTTCACAAAGTCTGTTGAAACTCTCTAATTTTTCTTTTGCTCTCTTCATTTTTTTGCCCAAGACAGGGCCTTTGCACTAGCCCTTAACTTTCCAGTATGCTGAAGTCTTGTCGGTCTTCTGACTATTCATTTTTTACACCTCGTGTACACCATTAAAAGATCCATTACGGCTCAATCCCACTTATTATTTTCTATACCTAAATGATTTTTACAAAGTCTGTTGAAACTCTCTAATTTTTCTTTTGCTCTCTTCATTTTTTGCCCAAGACAGGGCCTTTGCACTAGCCCTTAACTTTCCAGTATGCTGAAGTCTTGTCTGTCTTCTGACTATTCATTTTTTACACCTCGTGTACACCATTAAAAGATCCATTACGGCTCAATCCCACTTATTATTTTCTATACCTAAATGATTTTCACAAAGTCTGTTGAAACTATCTAATTTTTCTTTTGCTCTCTTCATTTTTTTGCCCAAGACAGGGCCTTTGCACTAGCCCTTAACTTTCCAGTATGCTGAAGTCTTGTCGGTCTTCTGACTATTCATTTTTTACACCTCGTGTACACCATTGAAAGCTCCATTACGGCTCAATCCCACTTATTATTTTCTCTATTGCTAACAACATCGGCATTGTACTATTTACTTTGTTTTCCTGATAATGTTTCTACACTCGAAATATGTCGAATTATTCTAGGTTCGCCTAGTTATTCTAATAAACTTGTGGAGAAAGACTTTTTGCTTTTCTTTTTTCTATATTATTATATATTTTAATTAAAATTGACCTGCTGGGCCATGAACACATGACGATTTCTTTTTGACGTATCTAAATGTTGACATTTTGTGATTGATGTAAGGTCAATGTATCATTTTAAGAACTTATTTTGGATTATTGAAGATTTTAATACGGCAAGTTTGAATTGTGATATCAGAAATGATGTTATATTTGCATAAAATAATTTAATTTTTTAAATATTTTTAAACCTCAATTAATAATATGGAGTGATTTATCGAATTTTATTAGATATTTTCTTTTATGCAAAACAATGCGTAAGGCAATATAGTTTATGCAATTCGTGTGTAAAGGGCCTTTTTTACTCATGAGATTTGCGAAATGAAATTCCCATTCATAAGAAAAGACCTACTTTTCACACTTGTTGCATAAATAACCCTTTTTTGTTTAAATAGATAGGTATCAAAACTATTACTTTTCGCTTTCCCTTTATTTAAAATTCAATTTTTAAGCAAAATAATATCTAATTTCACAACCGCAATTTTAAGTATCACTCTGTCATCTTTGAAAATATATTCAATTTTAGGCCACACCGAGGGGTAAACCTCTGCGGCAATTCGGTGTACAAGGCTCTGGCATTTCATCGGCAATCCGAGTAATTTGGTGGTAATCATGGCATTTCCGTGGCAATCCAGGAAATTCGGAGGCAGTACTGGCATTCCGTGGCAATACTGCAGGCATTTCACGGAAATATCGGCATTTCGTGGCAATACTTGTGGCATTCTAGTGGAAATATTTTTAATACTTATAGATATGTGTCAACGGTATACCTTGTTGGTCACTCCGACATGAGCGCCTGCATTCAGCTCTCTAATACAACAATGCAATAATTATGATATTACAAACTAATCTTTTAAAATATTCCCGCCAGTATCATTCGATAAAAGGCTATCTGTTTTACCGATACTGTCGCCTGCTTAGTCGGTAAAGTCAGTTGCTATTGTACCGACGATACCGACAAAATTATGAATGCAGGTGGCTCATAGATGGCCTATGGTTCGACGAAAATGCATTGACGCGACATTTCTTAAACCATTTATTTTTCTGTGCCCACAAGTAGAAAAATAATATTAAAATAGGTGAGCTCATGCGTACTCGTTAAAATAATATTTATATTCCACTAGCAATCGACTGGCGATCCAGTGGCATTTCACCAGAAATACTGATAATCCAGTGGCATTCCACCAGAAATACTGGTAATCCAGTGGCATTCCACCAAAAATACTGGTAATGCAGTGGCATTCAACCGGCAATACAGGCAATCTACGGATGTTTCCGGCAATTCGTAAGAAAATGTGGCAGTACTGGTATTACTTGGCAATTTTTCGCAGTAGTGTACAACACTTGGGTCAGCGGTTTACCCCTCGGGCGACACCATGTTAAATGTCAAAATTTGAGAAAAACATTTTTTTTCTCAAAAACGGAAAGAGTGGGGTACAAAACATTTAATAAAAGTTATTGGAAATGAAGAAGGGAACTCGACGAAAATATATTTTACAAGGTGTTTGATGTAAAATAAGAAAGTTTGAGACAACTTTCAATATAACCGTAAGTCGCATAATATGGTCGATGTTATTTTATTTTAAGATAGCGTCCCCGAAAACTTATTATCCAAATTTGCAGGATTCAAATGGCATTACTTTTCAAAATATTCTAATGAACGGTCACCGAAAGAAACCCTGTATAATAAATTATATTATTGCAAGAAGTAAATTTAATTTTATTAAAGATTTTATTACGCTTGAAGCGTAAAAGCAATTTTAAAATTATTATTACTTATTTAGTACCTATTTTACGATGGTTTTAATGGAAAAATTTACACATCTTGTTTTATTCTGGAAACCCTGTTTTTAATTTAATTAAAGTAGACCTTTCGAATCCGTATAAAACCTATATAAATGCATATTAATGTTTTTGTTAAAAAATCGAATAAATACAGTATGAATTTGTAACTTGAAATCAATTCAGTAAATCCAGTTCAGTTTTTTTCTGTAAAAATGTTTGGACACGGGTATTAACATTTTGATTAGTTGTTTATTAACTATTTTTAGAGTGCATAATAAGTTATACAGGGTGAGTCGGGAGGAACGGACCAAATTTCAGGAGTGTATTATACACGCGAAAACAATGTAAAAAAAAACCATATGTTCTTATCCGATATTAATTTGTTTTCAAGTTATAGCGCAATATCAAATTTTTTTCTACGTTCCACCTTGATCAAAATTTTCACGTAATTAGAGTATGCCATGCTTAAGACTCTAAACTATTTGACATCTATGTTGTCTTGACAATAATGTGTCTGTGTATTGTGGCAGTAAATAAACGTTTATTTTCAAGTTTGAGTGATTAAAGTGTTACAAAATGCGAAATACCTATTTAAATTTAGAATATTATGCAAATATGGTGTTTATTTATGGTTTCTATAATGGAAGTGCTACAGCTGCTGTTGAAGAATATCGTCAACGGTATCCACATCACAGATATCCGACTAGAAACGTGTTTATCAGAGTTTTTAACAATTTGTGCGAGAATGGTAAGCTTCCCAGTGCCAACATTACATCTGAACGAGCTACTCGACAAGGTTTAGGAGAAGTAGAAAATATTCTGGATTTAGTAGAAGAAAATGCAACGACCAGCTCACGAAGAATTGGTACTTAATTAAAAGAGTATTAAACAGATTTCACGAGCAAGGCCATACCCTGTGCAGAGAGTACAGCACCTAAAAAAAAAAATTTAGGGGTTATTTTTGATAGCAAGCTTCGGTTTAGGAGTCAGGTAGGTAAAGATATTCAGAAATCGTATTTCTCTCTCAGAAACCTATATAAAAATAAGCACGTATTAAGACCTCAATTAAAGAAGGCACTGTGTGAAACTCTTGTTCTCTCTCACTCTAACTATTGTAGTTATGTATACGGGCCTTGTCTGGACTTTCAATGCAAAACGAGATTACAAAGGGTTCAAAATTCTTGTATTCGCTTTATTTATGGACTGCGAACAAGAGACCATGTCAGCTACAAGTTATCTGAGCTGAAATGGCTTAAAATAGTAGATCGACAAAAACTGCATTTTGCCTGCTTCTTATATCGTTTGCTCTTGAGTGGTATACCCCAATACCTACGTGAAAAGCTTCATTTTCGGCATTTCACACATGATCGTTCAACTCGTTACAACACTTTCTTGGATGTACCGAAACACCGAACCGCCCTTTTTCAACGTAGTTTTTCCTATATAGCTCCTAAAGTTTACAATGCTGATATATGTAACACATTCCTTAATCTAAGTTCGAATTCATTTAGGGCCAAATATCGTAGGTTTTTGCTAGGAAATTATGCTTGAATTATTTTTAAAGATGTGTAGATTTATTATCAATGTATTATTACTTTTTAAGTTGTAATTTTTAAGTTTTCTATATAATTAGATTTAGGTAATATTACTTACTCGAATTTAGTATTTTTTATTTTTTCTTTGTAAAATTTAAATTTTTGTTAATGTATCATACATGCTCGGTTAAGCAAACAGCTGTTGCTGACCTTCGCCGAGTCGAAAATAAAGACGTTTCTATCTATCTATCTATCTAAAACCGAAAGATTATGCTAAACGTATTGAATTTTGTCGGTGGATAAATTAATCATCGTGTTGTATCGCGTATACTTTTTACTTACAGAGGAAGCAACATTCACCCGTGACGGTATTAATAATACTTGTAACTCTCATGTATTGAATCAGATCGAGAATCAATCGAAAATCCCCAACATTTAGACGAACATTTCCAGGGCGTTGGATTGGTCGCGGTGGTCCTATTAATTGGCCTCCAAGATCTCCAGACCTCACAGTACTAGATTATTGTTTATGGGGCTGGTTTAAAAATGATGTGTACAAAGTAAAAGTGGACACTCGGGATGCACTAATTCGACGTATTAGAAATACTGCAGCCAAATTTAAAGAAGAAAGACATGAAGCAATTAGAAGAGCAACGGGCCGGGCCATCTTCTTAGACGAAGCAGAAAATGTTTAGAAGTGAATGGCGGTATTTTTAAACATTTATTAAAAGAACGCTATGATTAGGAAACCGTTAATATATGAACTTTTCTTTATTTGATATTACGCTATAACTTGAAAACAAATGATTATGGAATAAGAACATAATATGGGTTTTTTCAAATTGTTTTTGTGTGTATATTACGCTCCTAAAGTTTGGACCGTTTCTCCCGACTCACCCTGATTCACTACCAAATTTCAAATTTCTATTCCATGTAATTTATAAGATATTAAAGAAACAAAAATCAATTTAATTGACAAATAAAAAAACCTTGTATCCATCTTTAATACGTTCTCGTCAGTAAGTGCTCAAATTGTTGTCACTATTTAGCAATATGGGTCATTCTATTTAAACCGGGATATTTATGGTCGTCGTTAAATATCCCAATATAATCTGAAATAATTTCTGTAAACAAAGTATAGTAACAATAGGTACTTTTTAAGGTCTTTATGATCATCGAATTAATAATTTTTTTTTAAATACTTTAGTATTTCAGCTTCAAACCGTAAATTTCTCAGCTCCGTGGCATGTCCCCCGCCATTATTTACGTGCTTTATTGTGAAAAGCTGTATAATTCGAACCAACTTTGTCAATATTTTTTGATCAACTTAACAACAAAGGTAAGATCAATACTCATACAAGGAATTTTTAAAAAGAATATTAAAACAGCGTTATTATTTTACTAAAACTCGATGTCCCCCATATATTTCTCAGCTCCGTGAATATGATTTCTATCTTCTATGAAATCCGATAGAGGACACTGCGGCACTATATCGTACGAGTTTGGAGATTCAGCCGACATTTGCTTCTAGCACGTGCACGATAAAATACGTGTTTGTTCGTTATAAGAGTTTTGTGGCAGTGTTTCTAAGATGGCAGTAAGTTCGTTATCCATTTTTCTCTTCCACGTGAATGCATTTTTTTGGCTAAATTTTTATAATATTGTAACTGTTTTTACACGTAATTTTCCAAACAATATTCTAAACAATATCTTGAAGTTACAATAGTTTTTAATAATAACTAATCAAAATATCGTGTAAAAAGGTTTAAAATCCTCATCTCCGGTCTCAGCTCCGTTACTATACTAATGTAACGGAGCTGAGATTGTATTCACGCAAATGAGAAGTCATGAAAAACGTAAAACAAACCATGACGTAAGACAATACAATGGTTAAAATGTAACAGAACGGATATTTCACTTCTTAATGCTTTACCTAGATTTATCCATGGAGCAACAAGTTGGAACGAGCAAAATGGTCTTCTCACCAAATGGTGACTAATTTATTTGATTTGTTTGGAACATAATTTTAATTAATTATTTTCTTATAGATGGAAATACAAATAGGTATAAATCAGAGGCTTCGCTACCAAGATGTTTATTCTGACAGCGATGAAGACGATCTTCCTTTAAGCGACTTGGTTAATAATTCCCATTTTCTTAACATGCATAATTTTGTTGTAGTTCAGTTATTAACAAAAAAAAAATAAAAAAAATATATAGCCGAAGTATTGTCAGTACTAAGCCCAAAAGAATATTATTTTACATTTCCAGTCATTGATGATAGATCCGTCATTAACAATGATGATATTTCATCGGTTTTAAATTACCCACTTAAAAATAGACGTGGTCAATATTTCTTTGAGTTACTCAACATTACAAATATAAACTGAAATGTTTTTAATACCCTTACGAAGCCCTATACCTACTATGCTTACCTATCTGTTACATTATAAACCGTTGTATTTCTTTCTTCTTACTACTTTGTATTTCTTACTTTAATATAAATGGTTAATAAACTTGTTAGACAATATAACTATTGTTTAAATATCTCAGTACCGTTACTACATGTCTCAAATCCGTGAAACATTTTTTAATTTTTTTTTAAATAATCGTTTTAATGTATAGCCCTTAACCTTGTATTGATAGTAGGTAGGTAGGTAATAGAATTTACATAAAAAAACTAATCAAAACAACAACAAAAAAAAGATATTAAATTAGAATTTCGTTTTTCCCTACTTGAGTAGATTTACCCATATCGTAAATGCAAGTAAAACTTTTTTGAACATATCTGTTTACTTCGGAAAGTCTTATTCGTGCTCTCAACTGTTCAACATTTGACAAAGAAAAAGTTTGAAATTTGAAGTCAATAAAAAACTAGGGTTGCCATTTAAAAAAATTATCGATATAGTCTTTCTTATCGTTTGGGACACACCGTATCAAGATTATTTTTATAAAAAGGACCACAACCTAAAATGTTAATACCCGTGCCAAAGCATTTTTCCAAAAAAAAAACTCGTACTGCCGTTTCTGACGTTGTCGACTGTCAATATATAAACTGACTTAAATATCTACCGTGCGAGCAAAAAATATTTGCATCAAAGAGGGCTTGGATTAAAAAACGTAGGGCTTGGTTTAGATCACAATAATATGGGGACGATATATCTAACCAAATCTAGGTTAAGATTTTGTCAAGTTCATATTATGACATGATATGCCAAACTAATGAGTAATGAAATAAGTAGACAAATACAAATTTATTTTTGTTTTTTACAAAGTTAAGAAAGTAAGAATATACAGAAAGAAAAAGAAAAATTATTACATAAATGGCTGAAATTGGCTACCGCCATGCTCCAAGCATAAATTCACACGTCTCTTCATATTTTCAAAACATGCACAAACCCGGATTGTATTGCCTCTCACCATTTACTCTAACCCCGTCTCGAAAATACGCTTCAACCTTCAACCATGAATGTTTTGTACTGTTCCGTAAAGCCCATTGTGTGAATTGTTCAAGAAATTGGAAAATTTAGCGATGAATCAAATTACTTGTAATGACTGTCAAAGATGACGGAATAACTGATTGATTGTTAATTCAGGTAGTTACTGACACCCAACAGGTAATAAGCTCTACGGCTAAGCATTACGTCCTTAGATGCAAGGCCCTCTTTGATGCAAATAATTTTTGCTCGCACGGTTGGTCGAATGGTGTAATCCTAAGGGATCTTAATGCTTCAAAATGTAAAGTCGTCTGCTTTTCAAAGGGCCGCAATCCAATCAACTGGGACTATCGCATCAACGACATCATATTGTCATTATCAGTAACTGAGATCAGACCATTAACTTAACACTGTCATTTATTCCCCATAGAACTGATTTATTTCTAAAGCACTAAACATTTTGGGTTTCCTTAAGCATTGCACTCGCAGTTTTTTTAATATCTCTTCCATAATAATATTTCTTTACTGTGCTCTCGTAAGACCTAGCTTGGAATATTGCTCTTCTGTATAAAGTCCTTTTTAGGCTAGACATATCCACACTATTCAAAACGTGAAACGCAAATTTGCGAGATATCTGGCATATAAAGCGAATTTTCCTCATAAAAGTATTGTTTGGTCTATTAACTATTTTTGTTTCCTAATAAAAAATGTATCTAGTATACTTCCTTTTTTTGTCCATTACTTGTTGGTGTAATTAATAAATTTGGTTGTGAACTACCATTTTTTTTAAACATAAAACATTATAATATTGCCAATCCGTGCTGTAGCGCAGTTGTATAATAGAAATAAAAAAAATCACAGATCTTGCATCTTACGCAAATATCATAGGCGTATTGAAAATACCTACCACATACAGTGGCTAGAAGGAAACCATTATGTCACTGCACATTACTCCTGTGAGTATGTAACGTGCCGCTATCACGCGTTATTATGACGGCATGGATGCTCCAATTTAGTTTGAAATAATAATTAAATTATTATACTTAGAAATGTATAAATTATACTTAGAAATGTGTAAATTTTACTGTTTTGTTAAAATAAAAAATATAGGATAATCTGTATATTAGTACATATTGAAGAGAGCTCAAAACCACCTTTTCAAAAATAGCGACAAAACTATTTCTTTAGCTATACACAGCCATTTACCTGCTGGTCCTTGTACTCTTTGTTCATGAAATGTCTAAATCTTAAGTCGGCTATGAAATGTTTTGGATTGGTATATCCATTTTCCCCCGACTTTCTGTGTAATACGCCAAGACCGCAGCGCTATTTCGCTTTGTTTCAGCTACATTCACTGTTTATTTTTTCCAATTTTATCGAAATTGAAACAATCAAAAATGCGGTTACCATGATCGACTAATATGGACACCTGAAAATTTTAAAAATTACGAAAACGTTATCTGATATCAATGAAATTTAGACGAATAAAATCTATTTGCACTGTCGTAGAATAAATTTTGAATAATACACGTTCGATATGAACTTTGTTAATAAAACTTGTGCATAACGTTGCACACGTTTCATTATAGTGTTCATGAAACTAGTATCATTAATAACTATAATGTAAGAATATAGAATAATAATAAAGATAATCTACTTTTTATTATGTCCAACTAAATATTCAAAATTCAAACACACAGTATAATATTTAAATAGTAATAATATTTGGTTTAAATAAACACCCTGATAAAGCCGACGCCGCTTGTGTGCAGCTGTGGCTTTTGGGAGATCCCGTAACATGAATGTAGGTACTGGCCGATTCAATACGAACTACTATAACTGTTCTCTCTCCCGGCCATATCTTATTATCAACAAATATAATAATAAATGCCGAAACCCAAAACAAAACAATATTAACACTTAGCAGATGATGTCATCAATCCTGTGCTGCTCGGATGTTTGTTTAGACTTCACCGCCGTGTTATTTATGTGCATGTCGCATGTCGCGTTCCTTTTTCATGAAATAGACCCAGTAGTATTTTCAATACTAACACTATATTGAAAATTAAATACCGCTGTGAACAAGAAGAATCCCTAAAAAGGACGTTCCAACCCTGAACAGGATGCTGCTTTTTTGGGACATTTAAGAAATAATCCATTTGCAACTGCAAGGGATGCTGTTATTGATACAGCATTTCCTGCCTCCCAACCTACCGCCAGCAGGAGAGTCAAGGAATCTGAACTAAAATGTCGCACAGCTGCGAAAAAAATGTTTCTTACCGAAGAACAGCGACAATCAAGGATTATTTTTGCTTTCAAATATATACACCGCAATCCTCAATTTTGGAACAGGGTCATTTTTACCGATGAAAAGACATTCCAGTCGACTTATAACAGATAAATTCGTGTGTACCGTCCAAACAATACTAGGTTTGAAGAGCGATGTACTAACCCGCTCACTTCTACTCATGGGCGTTTCTCTGTAAATGTATGGGGATAGATAAGTGTTTATGGACTTAGTGTTTGCTGGCAAATATAGGGAATATTTAATGCCGGACATTACATTAACATTTTAGAAAACATATTGTTACCATCTGCTGAGCAAATATATCCAATAATCCCAATAATATTTTTATATTTTAACAAGATAATTGTCCAGTCCATACTGCCAATGCTCTAACCCACTGGTTTTAAACCCATAATGTGGAAGTGCTGCCTTGGGTCGCTTAAAGTCCCGATATCAATCCAATTGAAAATATTTGGGGTATAATCGTAAAAAAATATGTAATCGAAATTTTAGGCCACAAAATTCAGAAGATTTATGGGAAATAATACATGCGTGCTGGGAAGAGCTTGATTCAAATATTGTATCAAATATAATTCGGTCAATTCCGAATAGATTGACTCAAGTAATTGAAAAACAGAGACATATGACCAAATATTAGATTTTATTTATTCTTGTTAAACGTTTTTTGTTTCTATTGTAATTTTTATAAAATTAAGATAATAATATAGTGTCACTAGTAAAGTCCGCATCATATGGGATTTGTTTTTATTAATAGCCTTATTTGAAATTTGACTTTGGCATCAAGTTCTGCTTCAATCGAGATGAAAATTAACCAAAAAAATAGTAGTCACATAATTCGCATTATCTGGCAAATTTTAATTTTTCCAAATAAATAATTCAAAAATGGTGTTATTTCTGAAAATATCGAAAAAAGTTATTAAAAAAAGTTTTTTTTAAGGGCAGTTTTTAGCCCACATGCAAAATTTTAGCTGCATAAGATAATTTTGATTTTTTACCCATATTTTGTAAATTGCACCACTTTTGCAAAATAAAACTCAACGCAACCTTTATAAAACTTCTTAGTTTTGATAATGCTTTATTTCAGATACATTTTCTTTAAAGTAGCGCCATATTTAATGTGTGTTTCTACAAATTCAAAATTAGGCAATTAAAATTTGGTCGCATGTGATGCAAAGTTTATTTGTTTTTGACCCTGTATAAGGTAACTTGATAAAATAAGTATTTTTGAAAACGTAGTTTGTGTCTAAAAGTAATACATCTTAATATTAAGACAAAAAAGAACACAGTGTCATCAGTAAAGTGTTCATTAAGTGGAAAATAAATTTTAGTTTCCGGTCTTGTAACGTAAATTACTATTACGTTACAAGACCGGAAAGTAGTGTTTTTCAGGTCGGTACAAGCATTTCCAGGGCGAGCCGTAGGCGAGTCCTGGAAGCTTGGAGAGACCTGGAAAACACTAATTTTCGGTTGCGTGACGTACAATATTTTTTTTAAGACCGACACTTCGGTATACTTACATTAAATTATTTTATATTATTTTTAAATGCGTCGTATGACTTCTCGTAACGGGCTTTTGATTTTACTGGCAATATATCGTAAGTCGCTTTCCTTGCTGCTTCCAAAATTTCTTCTGAAATCTCATTTTCCGTGTCGGATAATTCAAAATCTGAATTCATATTGTTAAAACTCGCGAAACAAGTTTGACATAAACAACAAATTAAAAATCAACAAACTGTCACTCGACAATACATCGAAATGTTGTTGTCATAGTAACAAAATCAAGGTAGCTTGTATTATCAAGGAGCGATTGAAAAAACAAAAAACAGGGACCGGAAAAATCTTGTCCGGTCTTGCGATCGGAAAAAGTTTATTTTCTAGACGAAAAATTGTCCAGAAAGTGTATATTTTCTGGTCGGTTTAAAAAAAAATGTTATACGATTTTTATTTTTAGCTCCGCCTATGACAACGGCTTTATTGCGCTCTATTCAGCTCAACTACAGCTCAACAGGTCTCTAAGTATAAACTCTAATGACTTTCTCGTTAAGAGTTTCCTATAAAAAGTAATTTTAGAGCTTGCGGATTTAACCCTTGAAGATTTCGTTTGCGATATAATGGACTCGCTGCTTTCTTGCTTAGTTCGAAGACGAAAATTCTTGGATTTTTATATTTTGTGTAGTAGTGCAGCGATTTATAAAATCTCTGAAATTTTCTTAGTTGTAAAAGGGTTTTAATCAGTTTGTAGAATGCTTTAAAAATATCTCGGACAGACATTTTAATTTTCATGTTGCGAAAGTCTGGATCTTAGAAAATGGAAAATCTTTCTTATTGGGTGGGCATGAGTGTGTATTTCTAATTTAGTGTACCCATTTTCTAGTGTTTCACTCTCGTCTCGTCTCGTCTCGTCTCGTCTCGTCTCGTCTCGTCTCGTCTCGTCTCGTCTCGTCTCGTCTCGTCTCGTCTCGTCTCGTCTCGTCTCGTCTCGTCTCGTCTCGTCTCGTCTCGTCTCGTCTCGTCTCGTCTCGTCTCGTCTCGTCTCGTCTCGTCTCGTCTCGTCTCGTCTCGTCTCGTCTCGTCTCGTCTCGTCTCGTCTCGTCTCGTCTCGTCTCGTCTCGTCTCGTCTCGTCTCGTCTCGTCTCGTCTCGTCTCGTCTCGTCTCGTCTCGTCTCGTCTCGTCTCGTCTCGTCTCGTCTCGTCTCGTCTCGTCTCGTCTCGTCTCGTCTCGTCTCGTCTCGTCTCGTCTCGTCTCGTCTCGTCTCGAGACGACAGTTTTCTTGCGAGAATCTTGTGAAACCAAGCAAAAATAGTCCAGAACGAGAAATCTCGCAAAAACTTGATTAGGATTTGCGATAAATTTTATGAAGAATCCAGTTAACAGAGAGATTTTGGAACGCTTAAAATAACAACAGTAAAACACAGTGTTATGGTTAATTTTATTAACGATAACGATTACGGTGACAATTACAAGAATATATTTTGAACGTCTTAAAAATAAATAATTTGACAGATGCAAACATAACCTTTTTTTATTTCTTTAATTGTTTGACATGAGTCAATCAACAATGGAAAAGGACGAAAAGGTACAAAAATGTAAGATTATTTTGGATTCCTGAGTTATGTTGCCAAGTCGTTTACAAAGAAATATAATTACAAAGAAAAAAGAAAAGCATAAAGTCTTTCTCCACAATTTTTATTAAAAAAAAAAAAACAGGCGAACCTAGAATGATTCAAAATATATAGAATCGACATGTTTCGAGTGTAGAAACACTCATCATCAGGAAAAACAAGTAAATAATAAAAAGCTGATGTTATTAGCAATAGAGAAAATAAGTAGTGGTACTAAGCCGTAATGGAGCCTTCGATATGGTATACATGAGGAGTGAAAAAACTTAATATAGCAGAAGACAGGAAATATCACAGCACACTGAAAGGTTAAAGAACAGTGTCAAGATACTCTGGGTGGGAAATGAAGAGAAAAATTAAAAAGTTTTTAAAAAAACTTTGTAAAAGTCATTCTAAATGTATGTGATAAAATATTTTTACTTTTGATTCAGTAAGGTTGGAGACATGTGCATGGAAGTGGTCAAAAAAAGGGGGGAAAGAGCTGGGGTAACTGAGCCGTAACAAGCTTGGTACCCCAACAGCATTTTGTTTCAAGCTAAATGAAAGCACCTACACGTCTTTTATACAAAAACCAAAAAAAATTTCTTTCCCCCCTTTTTTTGACCACTTCCATGCACATATCTCCAACCTTACTGAATCAAAAGTAAAAATGTTTTATCACATACATTTAGAATGACTTTTACAAAGTTTTTTTAAAAAATTTCTTATTTTTCTCTTCATTTCCCACCCAGAGTATCTTGACACTGTTCTTTGACCTTTCAGTGTGCTGTGATATTTGGATATTTCCTGTCTTCTGCTATATTAAGTTTTTTCACTCCTCATGTATACCATCGAAGGCTCCATTACGGCTTAGTACCACTACTTATTTTCTCTATTGCTTAATAACATCAGCTTTTTATGATTTACTTGTTTTTCCTGATGATGAGTGTTTCTACATTCGAAACATGTCGATTCTATATAATTTTGAACTATTCTAGGTTCGCCTGTTTTTTTTTAATAAAAATTGTGGAGAAAGGCTTTATATGCTTTTCTTTTTTCTTTATCATTCCACTTCACTTTGAGTATGGACTACTTCTTTAAAAATATAATTACATTTCTTACCGTAGCGTTATTTTATGATTTACATAAAGTAAAATTTTGAATTATGTATAAAAAAACCTTTTCTGTTCGGTTTTATCTAAACTACAGTTATAAAGTTATTTCAATTTTTTTAAGTGTTTTCCGAAAAATGATCGTGTCCGAAATATATTCTTAGTAAATTATATAGGCAAGTACTGGCAACATGGCAAATTAAGCAAAATAAGAATAACCATAACGATAGCCTTCCTTATATCTCCGTAATTAACGAAGCTCGTTATCGTTAATAAAGGAATCGCTGCCTCGTTTTAGTACTGCGCATGCTCAGAATAAGGATAACGATAACGACAGGCTAAAATAAGAGTTCCAAAATCTCTCTAACATTACTTAATAAAAAAAAGTTATCTTTATTACCGAAATTGCAAAGTGGCCAGGGAAAAATTGGGACACGTTGCCGAAAACCAATAGAAAAAAGGACCAAAGAAAAAATGAACCATTTTTTTATAACGTTTATTGTTTTTGTTAAAATATTTGATACACAGAACCACTTGGACCGCGTTATGTAATTACGAATTAAGCGACAAAAATTCAAAAACGAGTTAACGGTGCCATCTTTTAGTAATCAGTAAAACCAATGTAACAAAAACTTTTTTTTACTTAAATTTCCTATTTTAGCCTTTCTACAGGCACCTGTATTAAGTGACATTTCATATTTGTTAAAGTTAATAATATAACTAACGTTTTGTAATAACGAATTATTCGCCAAAACGATATTACAAAATATAAATTTTATTATATTTATTTCTGTAATATGAAATTAAGCGCCAATTGGCTGAACTTAATCCGCGATCATTTTCATACTAAACCAGTCTAGTTTTATTTTTTTAGTTTTGTTATAAAGAATTAAGCGTCATACAATGACATGTCGGTTAATTCTTTATGAAGATTTAAAACTATACTTAACTTTAATAGTAATGTTATATCAAATTAAGCTACCATTTGGTATATAGTGATCACAAATTGGGGAATATTCGCAATTTTAAAACATGGGTATATAGTATACTACATTTTGGACCTGCTTAAAAAAAACAAGGTTCCAAGGTATTTGGTACGACTTTGGGGCAACTCAACAGGCAGTTAAAAAACTTTTGATTTAAATATCTCGAAACTGTTAAATGTCGCTTAATTCGTAATTACATAACGCGGTCCAGTTGATAAACGATAACCGTTTTCGCGAATTAAGTATTCCTAATATTATGCCCGAGATTATGCCACTTTCAGCAAAATGTAGGGGGTAATCTACATACTGTTTTAATGGTGTCCAGTTGTCTCTGGTAATTGCTATTAATAATTTTTTTCTATAAATCATAATTAGCTGGAAAATTTAATGAAGATAAAGTTTCTTACCTTGTTTTAAGGAGCTATGCTAATTTGATTTGCACATTGCAAGTTTTGTTTTCGGTGTGATTATTTTAACATAATGCCGTTGTCGCGTTGTCAATCAAAACAAGCTAGCTTTATTTACACTATTATTTACATACAGACAATAATATTATCGCAAACTACAATATTATAATACCGACATTGTTTTGTGCTGTTAGGTTATTACACACAAATACGAAACGAATATTACAACGAGCAATAAAAACTTTTCCACAATGGTTTATGAAAAAAAAACTGTTTATTAATTATGCAGTTAAAACAACATTAAACTATAATTTGAGGCCATTATTTGCAAAACTCGCTAATCGACAAAATCTTAAAAAATTGTTTTGTTTGCAAAGTTTATTTCAATTTTAAAGAGGAATCGAATGATAAAATCAGAATTTCCCAAAACTCTCTCTTTAGCATGCAAATACGTCGAGAAAATTACAGTTATATGCAGAATTCGCTCTTTGCTTTGACGTTTCACTTGCAAAACTCGCTGCTTGCTCTGCCACCAATGAAATTTGCCCGTTGATCCATGTTGAACCAATAACCCCTCGTGAACACGTTATTAATTTACTACTGTTTACAAGAAACAGACCTTCAGTAGGTTGTATCCAAACGACTAAACAGGTGGTTTTTTGTCGCATTAGGAACAGTTTTTTTTTGTTTAAATATTACCTTTATATTAAAAATGTGAAAGTTTGATTTTCGTGAATAAATCCCTTAAGTTTGTTATTGAACTAAATATTGTTTTTTTTAATTTAAGATATTTACTTGCAAAACTGGCTTACTGGCTATATTTCCCAAAAAATGGCTTTCGAGCAAATAGCAAGTTTTGCAAATAATGGCCTCATTTACACTATATTTAAAACATATTACACACACTCTTTACCAAAGAAAGATGGATAAACAAAACAGACACATGTTTTTGGAAGTCTGACGCCGGTAACTGACCTATTTTTGCACTTGCGTGCATTCTTTTCCGCTACGTACCTACAGGCAACTAGCGAAGCCGTTTTGTGCCTCGAATAGTCAAAAAGGGTATATCTTAATTTTTATATTCAAAAATTCTATTTTTGTATACATAGAACCCTAAAAACATGATTTAAAATTAAAAGAAACGGCGCGAGCCGCAAAGGGCACCGTAATCGTTCGTTTTCGTTTGAATTCGGTTTCAGTGACGCATGCGTATTTGTTAGGTAATATAAGTTCTATTATTTTGATCCTGTGTGAGTCGAGTGTTAATAACAATGTGCCAGAACTGCTAGATTTTAACTTTAGAAACACTTTTGAAAATCGTTCCAGAAGGATGCGTTTATATCTAATACTCATAGTGTTGCCGCGAGAAGAGATAAAATGGGTCTCTCGTCTCGTCGAGAGAGGGCGAAACGAGACGAGAGACGACCTTCTCTCGTCTCGTCTCGCTTCTCTCGTGATTTAAACCAAATATAGTAAAACCCAAGCAACATTTTAACGGGTTTAGGTTAGGTTCTATCATATTTGACATAAATTGTGTGCAATATATGTCAAATATGACAGAACCTAACCTAAATGCATTATAAAATTATTTTTGTCTATACAGGGTGCTCCAAAACACTAGCACGGTAAGAAATTTCCATTTCCAAGATATGGACTTTTAAAAAATGTCATTTTTGAGTTTCGACAGATCTAACAGTACGTCTTAGAGCAAAACGGCTCACATGTCCCTATATTCCATTTTTATTATATTCCAAAAAAAATCACCTTCCGGTTAAACCGGAAGAATTATATTTCCTGCTTTCGAGTTACATCCGTTCCGGTTAAACCGGAAGAATTATATTTCCTGCTTTCGAGTTACATCCGGTTTAGCCGGAAGTTTGATTGATTTGGAAAGATAGTGAAAATGGAAGATATAGACATATGCGCCGTCTTGTAGAATTATTATGATAATGAGAATTAGACGTCTACCTTGCCGTGTCCTCGTTGGCTAGAACCATTATTATTATTATTATTAGGGGAAGGTTGCCTATGATGGCACCTTTTTTGTACCACCTAATATATTTTTTAGTTCAAAGGTTTTAACCCATTTAACCATGTTAAAATATTCGTTACTACTTAAATATTGATTATTAAACTTTAAAAATATACAAAAACTATTTTTTTGGCAAAAAAAATACAAAAGAAAAAATCACCAAGTATGCCATCATAGGCAACTGCATTGCCTTTAATGACATTCTTCAGTAAAATGCAAAAATCTGAAGGACGCAAGCAATATTTTTGTTACAGTTTGCATATTTTTATTGTTAAAAAATTCAAGCACATAAAACTGTTTAAAAAACTTAAAATAATATATTACATTCTAGGGAACATGTCATTGTTTAAAACTTTTAAAAAAGATAGTGAAAACATTATCAGGAAAGTACAATCTAAAGACATATTAAAAATATTTAAAAAGCATAGGTACAGTGTCACCAGTAAAGTCCGCATCATATGGGATATTTTTTTATTAATAGCTTTATTCAAAATTTAACTTTGGCATCAAGTTCTGCTTCGATCGAGATGAAAATTAAGCAAAAAAATAAGAGTCACGTGATTCGCATTATCTGTCAAATTTTAATTTTTTCCATTAAATAATTTAAAAGTGGGGTTATTTCTGAAAATATCGAAAAAAGTTATTAGAAAAACTTTTTTTAAATGCAGTTTCTAGCCCACATGCAAAATTTGAGCTGCATAAGATAATTTTAATTTTTTACCTATATTTTGTAAATTGCACCACTTTTGCAAAATAAGACTCAACGCAACCTACATAAAACGTCTCAGTTTTGACAAGGCTTTATTTCAGATACATTTTCTTTAAAGTAACGCCATATTAAATGTGTGTTTTTCTACAAAATCAAAATTGGGCTATTAAAATTTGGTCGCATGTGATGCAAAGTTTATTTGTTTTTGACCCTGTATAAGGTAACTTCATAAAATAAGTATTCTTGAAAACGTAGTTTGTGTCTGAAAGTAATACACGTTAACGTTATTATGACATAGCTTAATAATAAATTATAATATAGGGGTTTTAAATTAAATCGTTGAAAATAAATAAACTTTACGTTGTTAAAATAAAATTTATTTTCCACTTAAAAAACACTTTACTGAAGACACTGTGTTCTTTTTTGTCTTAATATTAAGATGTATTACTTTCAGACACAAACTACGTTTTTAAAAATACTTATTTTATCAAGTTACCTTACACAGGGTCAAAAACAAATGAACTTTGCATCACATGCGACCAAATTTTAATAGCCCAATTTTGATTTTGTAGAAAAACACATTTAATATGGCGCTACTTTAAAGAAAATGTATCTGAAATAAGGCATTGTCAAAACTAAGAAGTTTTATGTAGGTTGCGTTGAGTCTTACTTTGCCAAAGTGTTGCAATTTACAAAATATAGGTAAAAAATCAAAATTATCTTATCCAGCTGAAATTTTGCATGTGAGCTAAAAACCTTTTTTAAAAAAACCTTTTCTAATAACTTTTTTCGATATTTTCAGAAATAAACCCACTTTTGAATTATTTTTTGGAAAAAATTAAAATTTGACAGATAATGCGAATCACGTGACCACTATTTTTTGCTTAATTTTTATCTCGATCGAAGCAGAACTTGATGCCAAAGTCAAATTTTAAATAAAGCTATTAATAAAAAAAAATCCATATGATGCAGACTTTACTGGTGACACTGTATAAGTAGTGACATATCTTCTAAAAGAAAAGTAAAAGTAGCGCCGTTTTGAATATGACGCCTATGATGGCATACCTATTTATCGGTATGCCATCATAGGAAACCAATGGATATGCCATCTTAGGAATATGTCACACTTCTAGTAAATAAATTATAAAAAATTAAAACCACAACTCAGATTTAAATTATTCATAGCAAAGTAACATCTATATCCTATAGTTATCGGAAAAAAATCGTGCATTCTAATTTAATGCACCTAACATAACAAATTTTTGGTTTAAAAACTGGATAATATTACTTCAGCACTTAACAATTTCTGTTCTATTAAATAACTTTACATAAAAACGTCCGTCACGACTGAAATTCGACTCGCAACTGAACGGTCAATATCGCGCGACTGTCTAACTATGCGGGATGACGCAAAACCGGTTTATTCCAAAGATACCTGTGGTATGCCATCATGGGAAGTATGCCATCAAAGACGACCTTCCCCTACAGTTCTTTATTACTCCTAAAAATTTAACCTTAAAAACTTTTACTTCAGAAAACCATTTCATTAATCAATACATCGTGGTAAATGCTCAAAAAAATTATAAAAAGAATAGAAGCGTTTCATTTTGTTTTGTCACTCAAATAGACGATGAACATTAGTACAGTTCATTTAAGCTTACTTTTTAGGACCATTTGTCAGGTCGGATCCGACCCATTAATACTCACTTTTTGTGTTTTATTTTAGCTGGCATTGGAATAGAACAAATCAATAGAGGGTGTTGTATGAACTAGTTAAGAATAACTAAAAACAGTTTATTAGGTAAATTAATTGGTAAAAGGTTTTGTTCTAACCTTAATTAATAATAATAATAATAATAATAATAATAATAATAATAATAATAATAATAATAATAATAATAATATTTTTTTATTAAAACATATTTATTAGACAAAAGTCTAAAAGGCTATCGACCAAGGTCTTTCAGCCCAAATAATAATAATAATAATAATCCTAAAAACTGGAGGACACCGGGGAAATAAAATACCCGGGGTGGACAAAAACCAGAACCGGTTGGTGGGTTAGCAACCCATGAGCTGAGAATTTTACATTGCTGTCAATACCAGAAAAAATAGATATTCGGGTGGGCCGGGGCTGCAGGACCCGGGTCGGAACCGCCCTCATGATTTACCTGCACAGACCAGAGGCAATGAAAACGGACAACGAATCTTGGAAACCCAGACCCAGCCACCAACACAACTACACGAAAGGGTCACCCAAGACGTAGATGTTGCTGAGGTGGTACCACAGCCCACTACGTCACAGGGAAATCAAAGACAACGAACTATATGGACAGACGAAATTAATGAATTTATAGTTCGGTGCTACTTTATAATAACAAAAGCAGATACGATAAAAACCCCTTTTAGCAAAGAGCTGCATAGACAAGTTACCGAAAAGTATCCAACCCTGCGACAGAAAACAACGCAGAATATAATAGATCAACGTAGAGCGATACTTAACTGTCGAAGATATTCAGACACAATTAAAAGAATTAGACAAGAAGTCGCGATCTCGATTGGACTCGCGCAATTGCCTGAGGAACCACACCAGCAAGAAACGGAAAGGACATCAGAAGAAACATCATAAGAAATAGAATTTTATCAGAAAAATGTGCTCCTATATGATGGAATGGACCCACTTAAAAAACCCAAACTGCCAAAGCTCTGGTATGGGCCAAACACTGAAAGCATTATTAAAAAAGTAGACCTCATCATAAAGCAAAAGCTGAACACAGATATAATGCTAGAAGAGCTACACGGTATTGTTTATACAGGAGCAGCAACAGTCCTTCTTCTAAATGGTCAAGAACTTGAAGCAACAAGAACAAAGCGTAACAGACCCAAACAACCACAGTGGGAAATAAGAATTAAAAAGAGCATTGAAACGTTAAGACGAGATACTGCTATCATTACACAAAGCCAAAAACCAAACCCAAGCAAAAAGGTGGCAGAGAGAGCGGCGCAGATTATGAAAAAAGAAAAATCAACTGACAACCCAACAACTATAGAGATACTAGATCTATTAAAACCAAAGCTCTCAGCCAAAGCCAAGAGGCTTAAAAGATACCAGGAAAGCAACTTACGAAGGAGGCATAATCAGCAGTTCCACCATAGCGAGCGCATCTTTTACAGAAATTTGGATCCGAGCGCACAAGCATCAAAACCTGAAAACATGGAACTACCCAAGGTCGACACTGTAAGGGAATACTGGAAAGGAATATGGGGACAATCTCTAAGGCATAGGGAAACACAGTGGCTAGAGAATGAGAGAAAAAACGCATCAAAAATTGAACCTATGGAAAACTGGGAAATCACAGAAAAGGAAGTGGAAACAGCAATAGGAAAAACATTAAGCTGGAAAAGCCCTGGTTTGGACTCTATCCATAATTTCTGGCTTAAAAAGTTTAAATCAATCCATAGACAGTTAGCCAGGTGTTTTAATCACCTACTCAAACACCCGGAAAAAATACCAACTTTCCTGACTAACGGAGTAACTTATCTTCTACCAAAAACCGAGCAGTATACGGACAATCCCGCAAAATATCGACCAATTACATGTCTACCGACTATCTATAAAGTACTTACCTCCGTAATAGCTGAAAAGTTTGACGCACACCTTGAAGCTAACGATTTACTCGATGAAGAACAGAAGGGTTGCCGGAAGGGCTCTAGAGGGTGCAAAGAGCAGCTAATTATTGATGCTACGGTTATGTACAACGCCAAACATACACAAGACTCCCTACATACAGCTTACATCGACTATCAGAAGGCGTTTGATAGCATCCCGCACTCTTGGTTGCTCGAAGTTCTAGATCTTTACAAAATAAACAAACACATCAGTATCTTTTTGGCACATGCTATGACACAGTGGAAAACTAGACTTCTTATCAACACGCCCGAAAAAGTAATGGACGCCGGAAAGATAGATATCAGACGGGGAATCTTTCAGGGAGATGCCCTAAGCCCTTTATGGTTCTGCCTTGCTTTGCGGCCACTTACCCAGCTACTAAATAAACAGGACAACGGATATAAGCTCGACCAAAAAGGGTTAAGCATTAGCCACTTGTGGTATATGGATGATCTAAAGATTTACACACCAACAAAAAAAAAGCTTGAAAGTTTGCTTACCTGTGTAGGCAAATTCAGCTCAGACATCCATATGAAGCTCGGCCTAGATAAGTGTAAGATAAGTAGCATGGAGAGAGGAAAATGGGTAAGACACAGAGGATTTGAAGTGAATGAGGAACAGGGATTTATGGAAGGGATGGAGGAAGACGAAAGGTATAAGTACCTGGGTTATCTACAAGCCAGAGATATAGATCATAAACCGGCAAAACAAAAACTCAAAGCAACCTACTTAAAGAGAGTCCGTTTGATACTACGATCAAAATTGTCTGCCCGAAACGTCGCTAAGGCAGTAAATACATATGCAGTATCTGCCATCTCCTACAGTTTTGGAATCATCAAATGGACAGACACTGAGCTTGAGAATTTAAATATAAAAACCAGAAAAGAATTCTGTAGATACCGTGCTCACCATCCCAGATCCTCCATAGAACGGTTCCATTTACCAAGAAGACTGGGAGGCAGGGGGATCCCTGATTTGAAAACCAGACATCACCAGCAGCTGTGCAACCTAAGACAGTACTTTCTAAGAAAATCAGAAAATAGTAATCTGCACAAAGCGATAATGAAATTGGACAAAAAAGCAACCCCACTACGACTTGCAGAACGAAGATTTAACAACGATGTCGCAACAAACGAACAACTAATGGAGCAGTGGAGGAGTAAAGCCATGCACGGCAAGTATCTGGCAAAAATCGAACACGAATCAATAGATACTGCTGCTTCACTATCTTACCTGACATATGGTAATATCTTCAATGAAACCGAAGGCTTTATCAACGCTATCCAGGATCAGGTTATCGCAACAAAATCTTATAGAAGACGCATCCGCAACGAAAATCTAGACAATGTGAAGTGCCGAGTCTGTAATTCAGCTGAAGAAAATTTAGATCACATAACTGCCGGTTGTACAGTGCTCGCACCTAAAGCGTACCTGGATCGCCATAACAGAGCTGGCAAAATAATTCATCAGAAGCTACGTGAAAAACTTATGGGGCTGACAGAAACAACTCCCTATTATGAATATGAGCCTCCAGCCGTGTGCGAAAATGACAACGTACGTATTTACTGGAACAGAAAAATACAGACGGATAGAACGATCCCCAATAATATACCTGATCTAGTGCTCACGTTTAAAAAGGAAAGGAAAACCTTCATTGTGGATTTTGCCGTTCCCTTAGCCACAAATCTCTCAAAAACTTATGCGGAAAAAATCAACAAATACTTACCGCTACGGGACGAAATAACTGAGATGTGGCATATGGAGTCTGTGACGATCGTACCAATTGTGATCGGGACCCTGGGTGAAATACCAAAAAAGTTAAAACAAAACATATCAGTGCTTGGCCTAGAATGAAAATTATACAAACATTTACAAAAATCAATACTACTGGATACATGCAGCATAGTGAGGAGGGTTGTTGGCCTACAATAGGATCATCTTGTCACTTCTGACCGATGAATTCTGTAATACCACTAATAAGTGTGATACCGTTAAATAATAATAATAATAATAATAATAATAATAATAATAATAATAATAATAATAATAATAATAATAATAATAATAATAATAATAATAATAATAATAATAATAATAATAATAATAATAATAATAATAATAATAATAATAATAATAATAATAATAATAATAATAATAATAATAATAATAATAATAATAATAATAATAATAATAATAATAATAATAATAATAATAATAATAATAATAATAATAATAATAATAATAATAATAATAATAATAATAATAATAATAATAATAATAATAATAATAATAATAATAATAATAATAATAATAATAATAATAATAATAATAATAATAATAATAATAATAATAATAATAATAATAATACTAATAATCATAATCATAATCATAATCATAATCATAATCATAATCACAATCATAATCATAATAATAATCATAATAATAATAATTAATACCGAACACCCACAACGTTCTCAACAAACATCATGAAAAAATGGCCAAGTACGCAGATCTTGCCATTGAGATTAAACAGATGTGGCACTGCGAAAAAGTGGAAATAGTACCAGTTATTATATCAGCAACCGGCATAGTGCCTAATACCTTGCACGACAGCATCGCCAAGATGGGACTACCCAGGAACACCTTCTCTGACATTCAGAAGGCTGTTATATTGAATACCTGCCATACAGTACGCAAGTTTATGATGTAAATTGAGCCTAATCCTTTTGATACTTAGTATCCGGGATAGGTAAATCATACCAGCTTTAAGCTGAGAATAAATAATAATAATAATAATAATAATAATAATAATAATAATAATAATAATAATAATAATAATAATAATAATAATAATAATAATAATAATAATAATAATAATAATAATACTAATAATAATAAAGACTTTTTATTAACAGAAAATAATATGTACATAGCTGTATTTTTTAAGTTTTTCTGTGGCTGTTTTTTGTGTAGTGTGTTTTCAACATTTTTCTTTTGGATTTTATATATTTCAGAGACGGATTTTCTTGGTATTTATTATTTAAGGTTAATAGTGAGTACAAACTCCATTTTGGTTAACTAATCTCTTATGAAATCAATAAAGTGCCTAGTTAAACCATTTAACTTATCGTTATATACAGGATGTCTTATAACTAATGGGAAAAAAGGCAAAAGAGATAGTAGACTTAAAAATATGTCCTTTATGCTTAAGAAAGCATGGTTAATTTATAATAAATATGTTTCGTTAAGAAATGTTTTTATTTAAATGTTTCTTGCCATCTAACATTTAAACGCAATTATCTGAAAGACTAATTGAAATATCGAGATTACTTTTTCACGTATAAAAGATCCCTATTTCATAACTTAAGGTCCAAAATGTGAGAGACAAAAAATATATGCGAGAATTTATCAAACTCATATTGTGTAGCTAGCGTTCTCTAGGAGGGATCTTAAACCTCATTATGGAATCCTCCTTCTTACCCTCAAAAACATAACTGCACCAAAATTTATTCATATCCGCTTAACATCAAATCATCGCCAATATTATAAAGTAAATATTTACTTGGATCACCTTTTTAACCGTATAAGAAATGAAATTAAATGCCATATTTTCAAGTTCACTATAATATCCTGTTGCTGTGTAGCTCCTTAGTTACGGGACACCCTATATATATCCATATATAAAATTCCCACAAAAGTAACAATACAAAAAGGGTTCCCAATATGGTGTTTTAATTAGACGTGCAACACAAAGCTTATACCTCGCAAAAATGTATTATCTATTTTTGACTTTTATAAATAAATACTAAAAGAAATAAATGGTATTTTTTTTCCTTTAGTTTTCTAATGTTTTCACATAATATCTGCTTTGGTAGGTACGGGTCTGTTAATATTTTATGTTATAAATATTGAAGTTAGTATGTAGGTAGGTGCGCTATATCTTTACAAAATAATAAGACTCCCTTACAAAATTTATCAGATGGCGAAGGCAGATGGTAAAATAACTTAGTCCGGTTCTGTTTCTGTAGCCAACCGCTTAACGGTAAATATACAAGACTTTAACAGGGTGCCATTAATGACAGGTGATGCGGCGAATTCTAAGACTAATTCGACTTTAATTAAGCTAGCCCGGACACTCCAGTAATATGGACACTTTTGCAGTGGCGTAGCGTGGTTGAAGGGGCGGAGGGGCGGAAGCTTCAAAGGTATGGGGAAGGGTAAATGAAAAAAAAAAAATAGCGCCGCAGTCGAAATTTTTTTTGGGTGCCAGGCCCTTAAAATATAAAATACACGATATCCTCAAGAAAATCACAAAAAAATTGATCAAGTAAAAAAAAGTGCTTCGTTTTCATGGCTCATTATGGGTTTCTGGGGGAGGGGGAGGGGGTAATTACCCCCTTATCTACGCCCTTGTCTGCCCACTGCTAATGTATAATTTCGTTCATTTAATAAATTTTGGCCTGAGAAATAAAGTTTTTGTTTCGTCATGTCTAAAATGGCCACAAAACAGAATATCAACAAGGCAAGGGGAATTTTGTTAAAACTCTAAAATATTTTATGCATAATTATTACATAATAATATGAGCATATTATTCTCATTGGCGACAATAATACGCTTTTAAAAAGATAAAATTTAGTCTCTAGTAAATTATAGATTTGTTGTGATGAAGTTGAAATCCCATTATACAACTGGTTTTTACAACAACGTAATGCACACGTATCTATCTCAGGTGAAGTTTTACGAACAAAATCTGAAAACTTTTATGAACAAATAATAGATAAAAATGAGTTTTTAGCTAGTTCAGGATGGCTAGATAAATTGAAGCTAAGGCACGTAATAAGTTTTTTGACAGATTATGGGAAAAAACTTTCCAGTGATGTTTCCGCTGTAACACAGTTCCAAAAAAAACACTCTTTTTATGGAAGATATACTGCTTTTAAGAAGACTGAAAGAAAAAGCAACTGATATAGCTACATCAAAAAGCGTTCAAACAAAGATTAAAGCATATTTCAAGAAAATGTACATACAGTTTACGTATATACATATTTTCTCTTTGAATTTTAATACTTTCGTTTGCAATATTATGTATTTAGGTACTATATTTTATAAGAATTATACTTTTTGCATATATTTTTAATTATATTTATAAAAACTATGATTTTCACAAGTCCTGAGTAATCCTCATACCGTGCGAACAAAAATTATTTGCATCAAAGAGGGCCTTGCATCTAAGGACGTAATGCTTAGCCGTAGAGCTTAATACCTGTTGGGTGTCAGTAACTACCTGAATTAACAATCAGTTATTATAAAGTTATTCCGTCATCTTTGACAGTCGTTACAAGTAATTTGATTCATCGCTAATTTTTCCAATTTCTTGAACAATTCACACAATGGGCTTTACGGAACAGCACAAAACATTCATTGTTGAAGCGTATTTTCGAAACGGGGTTAGAGTAAATGGTGAGTGGCAATACAATCCGGGTTTGTGCATGGACGATTTTTACGAACATTTTCCTAACGTTGCCTTTATTGCTGGTGATTTTTATCATTGCCTGAAAAGAACCGTGGCTGTGATGATTAGGGAAACAGGTTCTATACAACACAAAGCTGGGAGCTGGGAGACCATCTGTAAGAACAGACATTCTTGTTGCAAACGTTCGTGAAATAATGCAAAATACACCAACAAATTGTATAAGACGCCTGTCCCAAGAAGTGGGATGATCTTATGGAACATGCAGGACTATTCTTAAGAAGCAGCTAAATTTATTTCGTGATAAAGTCCAAGTATTCCAAGAAATACAAGCCGCAGATTTTAAAAGACGCAGGAATTACTCACAATGGTTTACGCAAAATTTATTGGAAAGAAATTATGCCAATTTCATCAATTTATGTAGTTAGTTTTCTTTTTCTTTCTGTGTATTCTTACTTTGTTAATTTTGTAAACAACAAAAATAAATTTGTATTTGTCTACTTATTTTATTACTCATTAGTTTGGCATATCATGTCATAATATGAATTTGACAAAATTTATATATATCATTGTGATCTAAACCAAGCTCTACGTTTTTTAATCCAATTCCTCTTTGATGCAAATAATTTTTGCTCGCACTGTATTTATAATAAAAAATACTCCCACTAAAAAAATTAAATTAAAACCAAACTCCATTAATCCGGACATCTCGATGGTCCGGACATAGATACGTCCTCAAACATTTTTTTATAGGCCTTGCTTTTGTCATAAAAAAAATGTGGACCCCAAAGAAGGTTTCTACTAGTTATGATGGTACTGGGGATTCTAGTAATGTGTTGCGAAGCTCCCTAAAGTCGCAAGGCATTAATGTTAGCAATTGTTCTAGTTGTACGATTAATATTAATGTTCATAAGTAATGATTGCTAAATATTGATAATAAAAATTTGCACTTCCTTAAATTATTATTATAATTTTATTTGATTTCATCATAAGAAAATGTAGTGTTAAAAATATTTTTAACGCTAGTGTTAAAAATATTTTTAACATGCGTCCACGTAAACAATCACTTTTAACACTGTTGACTTTAAAAGTGTCACTTTTAATGGCAGTAGTACAAAAAGTAATTTGTCCATATATTTTTTTGACATCTGTCAAATGTCTGTCCATGTTTCAAAAACTAATTTTATGTCATTGTTCTTTCACGATACAATTCTCCCAAAATTAGCAATAAAATAAATTGATATTTTTGTAATATGTCAGATATTACCTAAATAATGTGCCAACGATATTGATTTTTTTTTTAATGTTAGTTAATAAGATAATAAACTAAAAAAACAACGCGAAATAGGTTATTCGTTGATAATAGATTGAATAACGTTGCGAATTCCACCTTAAACACAATTTGGTGTGGAATTTTCTTACCAAATACCGCGCGATTTTAAATTAAATCCGGAAATTTTTAACCTCTTTTGGTATTGTGAAATTTTTACAGTTCTTTCCATTTTTTTATTCTAATAATTTGATTTTAGCTATATGAAGACCACAGGTCAAAAAGGATGAGGGTCCAAAATATCGCTTTCTTAGATAGACATGCCAAAACACAGACAAAATGCGTTACTTTCTGCCTACTTGATCATACAGAGCAAAAAAGATAATAGCGACCAGTAAAACGCATTTTAATATAAGCCGTACAGGGGAAAAAAGATGAAGGTCCAGCACATGTACGAAAGAAAGATGACAGTCCAACTTTATTCGCGTAAATCCCCTTTTAGTTCGTTGCAAAAAACAGCATTCTTCTGTGAGTGTACAATTGCGGTTAGTACTTAATTGTTTTACTTAGAGGTTACTTTTTTTGAAGCGGCCAAAACACTTCCAAACCTCGGCCTTTACTTAGAAAGAGACATTCATCAAAATCGTCCTATTGAATGATACATCATCGAAGTTCTTACAATGAAGCTTTTACGTCAAGTATAGTTGTGCCAACAAGGAACAAAACAACTAAAACAAGGCAAAAAATCGCAAACCGGACCGTAATTCCTGTATTGCCCGACCTACCCCCTGGACAATTTGCACTACCTGATCTTAAATATGACCATAGAATTCCTGTTGCTACTGAAAAGTACCAAAACCTACAGGATCTGAAGCGCTTTTGCAGTGTAGGGGCTCAAGCATATTTTCAAACTTTACCGACCATGTAGTTATGTTTAATAAACAATATTTTTGCACCTTCATCTTTTTTCACCTGAATTTGTGTACTTTACCCCTTTTTAGCTATCCTCTGTACGCCAATGACCAAAAACTAATAATTTAAAATATTTAACCTAATTCTAAATACTTATGGGTACCTTAAAAAAAATTGGTAAAAACTAAAGAATAAACCCTTAAAAGCTTATAGGGTTTTTAATTTTAAAATCGATTTATCTCGAAATTATTGCTTGGTGACTCTCATCCTTTTTAGCCTGTGGTCTTCATATTATTATACTTTTTTGTTAGTTCAAAATTCTACCATTTTTGTCGATAAAGATGTTTCTTTCTGATGACTTTGACTTTGCTTGAAGGTTTTTTTTATCGACTTTATTGTAGGTTGGCCCAAAACCAAGAAAATTTTAGTGCCTTTACCCGACGAAGTCATAGAGAGAAGAGTTAAAAAAGATAAACCAGACAAAAAGGGGATTACCGAAAATCAACACAAAAAAAAAGAAAAAGTTAAAAAGTAGATAATTATATAAACTAAAAATTTCTAAACACCTTATGTCGTTCTCCAATTGAAAAGAACACTTTCTAGTGGCGGATTAATGATGCAGGAAAATACTTTTGGCACTATTTTATATAAATGGGTAATAAAAATACCAATCATAATTTAAAAAAAAGCATACTAAGCTGACTTTCACTTTGCGATAATTGTTTTATCAAATGTAGATAAAAATATTACCAAGAAATTTTTCATTATACATTATACAGTATGACCAGTAAAGTCCGCATCATAATATGGAATTTTTTTTTATTAATAGCTTTATTCGAAATTTGACTTTGGCATCAAGTTCTGCTTCGATCCAGATGAAAATTTTCCATAAAATAGTAGTCACGTGATTCGCATTATCTGTCAAATTTTTATTTTTTTCAAAAAATAACTCAAAAGTGTGGTTATTTCTGAAAATATCAAAAAATGTTATTAAAAAATGTTTTTTTTAAATGCAGTTTCTAGCCTATATGTAAAATTTCAGCTGCATAAGATAATTTTGATTTTTTAACCACAACTAAAATTTATTTTCTATTTAATGAACACTTTACTGATGACACTGTGTTCTTTTTTGTCTTAATATTAAGGTGTATTACGTTCAGACACAAACTACGTTTTTAAAAATACTTATTTTATGAAGTTACCTTATACAGGGTCAAAAAGAAATAAACTTTGCATTACATGCGACCAAATTTTAATAGCCCAATTTTGATTTTGTAAAAAAACACACATTTAATATGGCGCTACTTTAAAGAAAAAGTATCTGAAATAAAGCATTGTCAAAACTAAGAAGTTTTATGTAGGTTGCGTTAAGTCTTATTTTGCAAAAGTACAAAATATGGGTAAAAAATCAAAATTATCTTATGTAGCTGAAATTTTGCATGTGGGCTAGAAACTGCATTTAAAAAACTTTTTCTTATAACTTTTTTCGATACTTTCAGAAATAACCGCACTTTTGAATTATTTTTTGGAAAAAATTAAAATTTGACAGATAATGCGAATCACGTGACTACTATTTTATAGCTTAATATTTATTTCGATCGAAGCCGAACTTGATGCCAAAGTCAAATTTAGAATAAAGCTATTAATAAAAAAAAATCCCATAATATGATGCGCACTTTACTGGTCACACTGAGAGTGTATTATAATTGAGTAGAGTCAACAGGAGTCTAACAAGGCGGATCTTACTTCATGAAACCATCTGAAATTATAATAAAAAACAGTTTCCAAAAATATGTATAATGAAAATTAAAAATGCCGTATTATAAACAGCTGAGATAAAAGTTTTACCTAATAAATCGAAAGATTTAAGCACGATCAAAATTGAAATAGTTACATTTTTAATATGCGACCATTTGCTTACAATGCCGCGCTCGACTATAAAAAATTTAAGAGTAAAAATGATCAAAATTTTTTTTTAGAATTCACATATTTATTAAGGGTGTACTATACAAGAACAATTTGCGGTAAAACAGGTACATGAAAAAGAAGCAGTGAAAATCAACATAAAACCGGTGACTTAGTAAATAAAAAGTATATTCAGAAGAAAGTGCCATAAGCAGTAGTAATCTAACAAATCTAATTTATACAAAAAGTTTTGTCAGAGACCCTAAAGTATAAGGCTAAATATTATAAAATATAAGAAAAAAATATCAAGAAAGTACTGTAACGGGGGGGTTTTCGGGGTTTTTCCTCAGGAAAAAAAATTAGCGAAACTCTTCCAAACAATAACTAAAAAAAATCATACCTGTGAGCAACCCATAGATATTTACCTTTAGATACGTACAGCTTATCTTATGCGCAAACAAAAGTTACGTTTTATGGGTGAAAAAATACGTCCGAGCGCATGGCTCGCCGGTCAGATGCCTTCCGTCCCAGCAGCATCGGGTATGCGCACAAACCTTTTGTTATCGGCCTGTCCTTCTTTAGCGACATGCTCACAATACCTACACTTCAGAACCGACTCGGGGCAATTTTTGTTGTTGTGTTTTAAAGTTTCTCTGTGGATTCCTTGTTGTTTTCTTTGCTATTGTGGATTGTGGGTATTTAATATTTACGGATTACTAGTTTTTGTGTCGTTTGGTGAATTGTGTTTGTGCTTTAAGTGACTCGGATACTCGGATTGGAATATAAACAATGACTAGTAACACCCGTTGTGTGATTTTATTATGCCCAAATAGGGGTAAAATACCTGGTATTTCGTATTTTCAGTAAGTATAGAATAGTGATGTATCTTGATATATAACTTTATTTTATTATGATCAATTTAAATACATCAAACTGGGCCTACGCTACACAAACAAGGTATGAAAATCAGTGGCGGCTCGTGCCATTTTAGTGAAGTAGGGCCAGGTAAACCCTTAGCGCCGCAGGCAAAAAAATTTTGTGTGCCACGCCCTTTTTTGTTAATAGTTCTTGCTTTTGAAGTAGGAAAAATAAGCAAAAAGGCACCTAATTTAATTTATGAATTTACAATCATATCTTGAATTTTAAAAAAATACTGTAGGTAGAGTGTACTATATAGACCGAAAGAACCACAAACCGAACGCAGTTTATAATTTGGTTTAATATGTATCTGTTTTTATCAATTTGTTCGTTTTTCTTCATTATTTCATTGTGATATGCAGAATTTAATTGAGTTTTAATGTTAATTTTACCAAGCATACTGAAATTAAATATATTGTTTAAATGTACCTTGGATTTTTCATGTGTCTTCATTTTTTCCCAGATATGGACCAAATCATCTGTACCTTTTTGGGACCAAGTTTGCTCCCCCATCAAATAAAACACACATAAAACAAAATAGTCTATTAGATTTATCACAACCGCACACCCAAGTATTTTTTCCATAAATATTTCTATTAAATCAGCCGGCTGAACGAAAATTATTTAGTTTACAAACAACCTTACACGACACGACGCGGACAAACAACTGTTTGAATTTGAAACGTCTAACGTGAAACGGTCAAACGGGGTCAAAGGGCCTGGCTACACGGAGATGTTTTCCTGCTCGCATTCAAGGTCATTTTGCAATGTTTTTTATTGGTGTGTTATGGCAATTACGTCATAACTTCGGGCCCCCCGTGTGCCTCGTCGCTTTGGCGCGAAAGCTACGTTACCGTTTTACGCATAATCGCTTCCTCAATAGATGGAAATTTGCACCCGACTGTGTTCCATTTTTAAATTATTTTGCTAATTGCTTTAAAAAGGAGAATATTAATTTTAATAGGTTTTGGTAATTTGTAAAGGGCAGGACGCTGGACAGGAGGGCAGGTAGTGCCATGGCACTGTGGCTCTATCCCACGAGCCGCCACTGATGAAAATAAAGAGAAACACACACCAAGACGGATTATCCCGATGCATGTTTTGGTATATTTTATTTGCAGGCCTGCAATCTAATTAGGTAGGCCTATTTTTCGAGCAATATATTGCTTCAAAAAGTTTAAGAAACTTTTCTCTATACTTATATTATATGAAAAAAGTAAATACCTTGGTTTATGTTTATATTAATACAAGGGTAAAAGTATTCCACGGGTCAAGTTCTCGGGCAAAAACTGAACAAGAAATTGTGCTTGAAAATGTTTTACACGTTCCCAAGTTTTTGCTTAATTATAAAAATGACAAATTATATACCAACTAATATTTGACTTAAAGTCAGGTACACAATAACATCGAAGATTGCTTATTTTGCTGGTTTTGTTTGCTTTTTATGTTCGGTTTTATAGTTTAAAAAATACTTGTTCTTTTCCTTTTTGAACCTAAAACACGACGACGAATTATTTTTAAAGAAATTTTAGAAACAAACCCTTAATAACATTGTTTTATCCTCAAAATCTGATAGGTTCGCAATTACTAAAAATGCCAGAAATCACCAAATTGATCAAAAATTGAGAAGAAATTTCGATTTTTTGGCAAGAATTTTTGCCAAATTTTAGCTGTTTATACGTAAATATAAATTGAGGGTCAACGTTTACAATAATTTGTTGAGCAAGAATTTAGATTTTAAAGCCCAAACCTGTCTATTTTTCCATTCGTCAAATGATAATGTTGCAGTGCGCATGTCTAATCGTGTGTTAAGTCGATTCAGCCAGTAAACCTGCAAGATGGCCGACATGTCATATGACAAAAGTCATATTCCAGCTATTTAATTTTTAGTAAGAATAATATTGGCAGCAATAGGTCAGGATAATGTCTAAAAATACTTACCGGCAACACAATAGCACAATGGATCGAATAGCTCTGAAAAGAACTGTTTTTAGAATTAAATAAAGTTTCAAGGTACAAAAATGGATAAAAACGAATTAAAACGACAAATTAAAACACCAAAATTGAACAATGTCAACTAAAACCTTAAACATTAACTCGAATATTACTTTATAATTATATTTCTGTCTAACACGTTATATTCCGTTCAAGACGTATTGCGTGTTGCTACTCCTGGAAACGGTCTCTACGTTGCGCTTTACAAAAGCATACCTGGCCTGCCCTGTGATCATATAACGGTTCGTGTTGGTTAACACCAGTATGTGTCTCTCTCTCTATCATGCATTTAACTCGATACGAAGAAACAAGAAAGATATATGATTTAGAGTCTTAATAATAGTTGCTTTTAGTTATGTTTGGAATTGAATTTTAATAATTTCTGGTGTGAAATCCTAGTAACTTTTTGCCTTAATTTATTTGTGATTGGAGAGCGCTGACATGGATTATCCGCCGCAATCTTACAGGTTTACTGGCTGAATCGACTTTAGCTTTGTTTACATGCGCGAGGCAATAAATTTGCCACTTTTGATAATTGTTTGTTTGTCTAAAGGTAAAATATCTATGGAGCATAACCGCGCGGCTAAGGAACACTAGAGGAACCTTTTTGTTCACAAAGATCATTCAATATAAGAATTGCCAGCGGAAGAGTCCTGATTGAAAGAGCGCCGACACGTATAGGACAACGATATGGACTCTTTCGCTGGCAATTCTGATGTTGAATAGTCTTTGTGAACAATATTATATTGCTATAATACATAATACTTTTAAAATCTAGAGTTTTTGATATCTTGGACTCTGTTGAATGTTGATAGTAAGTACCTAATCGGAAATAGAAATTTTGTGAAACCTGATAACTTGGCACTAATCGTTACCAAAAAATATTTTCTGATAGTAAGTACTCGGAACAGGTTAGAATATTATCAGGCGTTCCACAAGGCTATATTATTTGGTCCTTTACTTTTTCTTATCTACACTACCGATATTCTTAGATCATTGAAACACTGTAAAGTCCAGGCATATGCTGATGATACACAGATCTATTTTTGTTTTGATTTTAAAGAAAATATTAACGCTGAATCACTTATTTTAATGAAGACTTACTAACTTTAACTTGCCTTGCTTCTGCTCATAATTTGAAATTAAACCCACGGCAGTTATACCTTATGTTGTTTGTTAATAAAAAAAAGTTGAATATCTTAAGAATAATACTTATAAATATAGTAATAAATGGTATAAATCTGGCAGTAGTTGAAGCTGCAAAAAACTTAGGAATAGTTTTGGATAGCGATTTTAGATTTCGTGATCATTTAAAAAAAATTAAAAAATTAAAAAGTCTTACATGGCCCTAAAAATACTCTACAACAATAGATATATTTTAAATTTTAAATTAAAAAAAACACTTTGCAAATCATAAGTGCTTTCAAATTTTAATTATTGCGATTTCGTTTACGGTCACTGTTTAGATACCGTAAGTAAGTCTCGTATTGAAAAGGTACAGAATGCTTGTGCTCGATTCATCTTTTTTTTTTATTTATTTATTTTACGTCGGCCTTTTTCCGCAACGAGGCCAATCACCGACGCCAGGGAATTTGTCACACACTATCTGGTAATTTTGCCGAATCCCTCTTTGTCGAGGGTAGGGTTCTTTAACGTGCCAACATCCATGACACGGGGCCCACAGTTTAACGTCTCTTCCGAAAGGCGGCGCCACCTCTTAAACCAAATTCCAAATTTAACATCGACGTTGTCGGCACCGGGAATGGAACTCGGGCCTACGATCTGTAAGGCTGCTGCGCTAACCACTAGACCACAACGTCGACTCGATTCATCTTTGGTCTTAGAAAATATGATCACATCTCGCACACATTTTTGGAACTAAATTGGTTAACGATGGATTCCCGTAGGCTTCTACAATTTTGCACTTTTATTTACAAAATCTTGAATGAGTCGAATTCTCCTCTCTCTGTCCGGGAACGCCTAGTCCCCCGCTGTAATGTTCATTCCGTCAACATTCGTCATAGAGGTAGATTAACTCAACCTCACCATCAGAGTGCCCTATTTCAGAGGTCGTTTACCCATAATGCGGTAGGAGCTTATAACTCCTTACCTAATAACTTGATTGGTTTGAGTGTTCAACTATTTAAAATAAAATATAAAAAGCATCTTTTAGCTTTACAAACTTGACTATTTCTTTTTTAAAGTTTTTTTTTCTTTTGTCTCACTTTATAAAAAAAAAAAAAAAAATATATATATCCTTTGGGAAATAGTTCACTCTACTTTACGTTCATACGATAAAATATGTTAAATTTTCGAGTTTAGTTTGTCCATTGCTTTTTGACAGGCTGTCAATTATTATTGTTCCTTTATTTAAATAATATTATTTTAAATTTTTTAAAATTAATATTGTTTTGCTTCTTTATTAATTTTACATTTGATATTATTTAAATAACTTAATTTATTAGGTTTGCTTGTTGTGGTATGGTTCAGTAGAGTAGCTACTAAAGCTAGACTGCGCCATGCTACCTCAATTAATAGATAGAGTTAAGTTTCTGTACGTAAAATAAATTGTAATATTTTGTTTTTTCTTAAAATATAAAGGCATTATTTTATTTATAATTTAAATTTTGACTGTAAAAAGTTTCCAATTTATAAGTCCACTCTAAGGGCATCTGTTTGACCTGTACATATTTTTTGAAAAAAAAAAATAATTACCTATTCCAAAAATATTAAAATGACATTTAGGTCGACGAGGCATGGATTAAACATAAAAATAGACTTCTCCACAAAAACCTCTTCCAACTTTGGCCAAAGAGTAATGTACTAATAAGAGGCGAAAGAGGGCCTTTTCGCGATAACCAAATTTGTATGCGCATGCGCGAAATTGACGTTTCTCTGGTGGTATTTCAATTAAATGTGCTGTGTCAGATTCTACTGTCAATCGTGTTTTGGCTACGAAATTGTAAACTAGACTGGGTACATATCGCTAATCGTCAGCCGAGAGTGCATCTAATATTAGTACTAAAAAGATTTACAAAAATTTACAATAAAAAAATACTTTTCTTTTCTTTTTCTCTATTTACTATTGCTTTTTTTGCCTCACCTTCCTGCGGAACGTGAAGGGAAAACATATCGCCAAATTGTCATTATAACAACTGACCAAAACTACACAATGGTGCAAAATTTCCGTTTTCTCGTATAGATAGGTAGTTTTCTGAGACGGCGCCGTATAGGTGCTCTTTAAACTCGCACACCTTTGTGCAATGTGGAATATACTTTCCATATTTGCTCTATAAAAATATGTAAGTATTCAATCGATTAAAACATAAGCAAAAAATTATTCTTACATGGAAGCTATCAATTATCAGCTAATAAATTTGTAGAAATATTATTGTGCCGAGCCCTTCGGGCACGGCAGTGTTCTAGTTCGTTCGTTTAATTATACGAGAGCTGTCACTTTGACAGGTAAGTGTAATTTTTTTTAGCTTTTTCGTAGCGAGGGTTATAGCTGTAAGAATTCGAAATTAAAAAATTTTTAGGTACCTAAATAAGAATGTTTTATACGATAGCTGTCAAATTTTGACAGGTAGGAGTCAGTTTTTTTTTATCCTTTTCGTAGCGAGGGTTATCGCTGTAAAAATCCTAAAGTGAAAAATTTTTCAGATCCTAAATAACAAAGTTCTATACGACAGCTGTCATTTTGACAGGTAAATGTCAATTTTTTTTATGCTTTTCTTGTATCTAGGATTAAAGCTGTAAGAATCCAAAATTTAAAAAAAAATTCAGTAGTTAAATAACAAAGTTCTATACGACAGCTGTCAAATTTTGACAGGTAAGTTAAAATTTTTTTTTAGATTTTTCGTAGCGAGATTTATAGCTGTAAGAATCCGAAATGAAAAATTTTTCAGTTCCTAAATAACAAAGTTATATACGACAGCTGTCATTTTGACAGGTAAATTGCAAGTTTTTTTTAAGCTTTTCTTGTCTCTAGGATTATAGCTGTAAGAATTCGAAATTTAAAAAAAAAGTCAGTACCTAAATAACAAAGTTCTATACGACAGCTGTCAAATTTTGACAGGTAAGTTAAAAATTTTTTTTTAGATTTTTCGTAGCGAAATTTATAGCTGTAAGAATCCTAAATGAAAAATTTTTCAGTTCCTAAATAACAAAGTTATATACGACAGCTGTCATTTTGACAGGTAAATTGCAAGTTTTTTTTAAGCTTTTCTTGTATCTAGGATTATAGCTGTAAAAATTCGAAATTTAAAAAAAATTCAGTACCTAAATAACAAAGTTCTATACGACAGCTGTCAGATTTTGACAGGTAAGTGTCAATTTTTTTTTAGCTTTTTCGTAGCGACGGTTATAGCTGTAAGAATCCTAAATTAAAAAAAAATTCAGTACCTAGATAACAAAGTTTTATACGATACCTGTCAGATTTTGACAGGTAAGTGTCAATTTATTTTAACTTTTTTCGTAGCGAGGGTTAAAGCTGTAATAAAACTAAATTAAAAAAAATTTCAGTACCAAAATAACAAAGTTCTATACGACAGCTGTCAAATTATATATACTTAAATAGTAATTCTTATTTTTTATAATTTGCTACCATTTCTATGCTGTTTAGGTATAGAACAATATATTTGAAAAAAGTAGTATTTGAGATGACCTAAACGAATATCCAAACCAAAAGTATATCGGACGCACCCAATTCGATTTATTAACGATCCAATATGACCCTACATTGATTTTAAAAAAATCAAAAAAATTACTTCCCAACTTTCGATCGCGTTCGCAAACAACAGTGTTTTGTAGCCCAACGTCGTCTACATGTCGAAAAAGTTTAAATCGATTAAAATGATTTTTGCCACCTGTATCGCCCTACAACGAAAAAAAACATATTTTTTAACTTTGACTTTAATAACTTTTTTCCGGTACACCCTGTATATTTGAAATTGTTTCCAGAACGTGCCCCGACTATTCCTCTCTACGTCTAGAAAGTTTGAATCGTTTTGCTCTAACCGTTTCCGAAAAAAAAATTCGCGAATATCGAAATGTCGAATAACCTTCTACCACGTGGCGACGGATTATCAATGTCGAAACGCCATCTTTAAAATCGAGATTACAACCATTTCTGAAACATTTTGGGCAAATATTTTGGTCAGTAAAATTAGAAGAAGGTTCAAGGTAGATATTCCACCCGATTTAAAATCTGGAAATGTTCTTATTATTCTAGCAAGTCACGCTGAAAACACCCATTTTTCGCCATTTTTGACAGCCGGATTTTTAGAATTAATAATTAATTTAGATACATCAATATCAAGGCACTCTTAGTCAAAAGTGAATGGTGTTAGAATTTGTAAAGATTGCCTGTTTCCGCACCCAAAAAAGCGACTTTTCTCAATTTTGCGAATATATTTTAATGATTTTGAATATGTAGAGGTGTTGCGAAGTAATCAGCGCATTTTTTGAGAAAAAAATAAAACGGTTTTGTTAAAAATTGAATAAGCTACAGTCGATATAGTAAAAAAAAAAGCTGCCGTTTTCTCCGTATTAAAGATAAAGAAACGAAAAAATATCTCTTAAATACAATTTGACGAGCTCTATCCACTAAAGTTTACAACGTTTCGATCAAAAGTCGTTTTCAGTACGAAAAAAAATAAAAACCGTGAAAAAATCAGGCCTAAATTTATGATTTCCACTTTCTTACAATTTTCGGCAATTTCCATTCCAGTTAGGTATAGAACGATATATTGGAAAAAGGTAGATTTTGAGATGGCCTAACCGATTATCCAAACCGCATGTCGATTGGATGCACACAATTCGACTTATTAGCGATCCAAGAGGTACCATTTTCGACCAAATTTTGACTTTGAAAAAATCAAAAAAATTACTTTCAATCTCTCGATCGTGCTCACAAACAATAGGCTTCTGTAACTCGCGGTCCTCTACACGTCCAAAAAGTTTTAATCGATCAAGTTCATTCCTGGGACCACGGTGTGGGCCGCGTGAAACCAGACTTTTTTCGACTTTGACGTTTAATAACTTTTTTCCGGCACACCCTGTATATTCCAAATTTTTACACAACATACCCCCACTATTCCTCTGTAAACCCAAAAAGTTTCAATCGTCCCACTCTAACCGTTTCCGAGAAAAAAAATCGCAAATGTGAAAATGTCGAAAGTGACGACGACGACGACGACGACGACGCCGACAACATACATACATTATTTTCACCGAAGCGCCGTATAACATATCGCGGTGTAGCGCGATATGTAACAAAGTTGTAATTATTGCATTTTTTTTTAAGTATTTTGTTATTAGTGCGTGCTTTTGAATACGATTATTTGTTTTGTGAGTTTTCCTTAAAATACTCTTTGTTGAAATGTCGGAAACGAAGCGAAAAGGTGGCACATCGTGTGCTTACCGTGGGTGTCTTAACAGAACCGGCGAAGGACTTTCATTGTTTTGATTTCCCAAGGATGCAGGCAGGTATGTAAAAGGATTTTTGTGATAAATAAGCCTTAAGTTATTCGATTTAATCTAAAAACTTCTTGCCCGATCCATTTATCTTACACAACTCTTAATATTTTTGACAAAATTTACATTAGGTATCAGAGAGATTATCTAGCCATAACAAACATGATTTTGTATATTTTTACATGCACTGTTTCATACGACTTTTTGTTGCTTGGATTGTGGAAAAGGAAGTAATTTGTGGATACAATTTTGAAAGATTCTAGCAACAAAAATACTATGGCATTTCTGTATGTTAGTAAACGCAAGGTAAGGTAATAGAAAGTGTAAAAAATAATACTATGCTATGTTACACTTAGCATATAAAGTACCTTTAAATAATTATAACTCCTGATAACATACCGAGAAAATGACTAAAATGTAACAAATTTATGGAAAATGCTTTTTAATCAAATATTGTATTCAGTAATATCTTGCTGATACACACTGAACTAATAAAATTCAATATTATATTAAAATAACTAACATACTTATATTATCATAAAAAGGGAAAGATTTTTTTCTGTGTATCTGATGATTTCAAACAAATTTATCATACTTCTTACTGTGTGAGTTAGGGGTTTCAAGGTCACAATATCAGGTTATTAGTGCATTACTCTTTGCTTTGGCTACAGTTGATAAAATAACTACAGGGTCTCCATAGCGCAATTGGTAGAGCGTTCGACTGGTAATCGTGAGGTTCCGGGTTCGGTTTCGGCGAGGGCATAAAACTTTTTCAATTTTACAAAACTTTGTCTGCACGCCGTTAAACATTTCAGTTACAATATTTTAATTTTCTATCATTCTGTCTACTTTTAACGAAACAATTTTCAAATTAAATTCCCGAAAAGATTTTTAAATTAAAAAGTCTCTAATGGTAAAACTCTGTGATCTAATATCAACAAACTTGTTTTTGCGGTCAATATAAATTTGCGAGCAAACTATGTGCCAAAACCATTCGGAGTTTTGAGCAGCCATTTCAAAAGGCAAAAAAGAGGACATAAAAAGATGAAAATGTGGAAATGTAAAGAATATGTTTTGCGATATAAAATAATATGATTTGTGAGTTCATTATACAATTTAAAACAAAAAATGTTATGATTTATTTGAAATATGTAATAATATACAGTGCGGCCAGTTAAGTCCGCATCATATGGGATTTTTTTTATTAATAGCTTTATTCGAAATTTGACTTTGGCATCAGGTTCTGCTCGATCGAGATGAAAATTAAGCAAAAAAATAGTAGTAAATAGTCGCATTATCTGCAAATCTGATTCTTTTACCCATATTTACTTTTGCAAAATAAGACTAAACGCAATCTACTCTTACTTCTTAGTTTTGACAATGCTTTATTTTTGATACATGATCTTTAAAGTAGAGCCATATTAAATGTGTGTTTTTATACAAAATCAAAATAGGGCTATTAAAATTTGGTCGCATGTGATGCAAAGTTTATTTGTTTTTGACACTGTATAAGGTAACTTCATTATAATTATTTTTGAAAACGTAGTTTGTGTCTGAAAGTAATAGAGGCTTCCGTAGCTACCCGCATTTACAGTTTTCAGGCTGTTTACTCCACGTCGCGAGCGGTCGGCCGACGTGCAAGGGCATCGTGGATGAGAGCAGTTTACGGAAGCCAGTGGCGTAGATAATAACGCGACCAACAATAATTTATAAAATTAGTAATATTAATAATAATAATAATAATAATAAATATATTTATTTGTATTTAGATTATACAGGGTGTTTCATTAAGGGTGGCCACCGGCCATATCTCGGAAACTACTAAACATAGAAACTTGGCAAACAAAAATTTATTATTAAAGGGCCATGAGAAAGTTGTGGAAATTATTTTTAAGTTCAGCATTTCGCCTCAAGGGGGCATAATTAAAAATAAATTTTTTAAATTCTGAATTTCTCCCAAAATTCCCATATTAAGGTATACCTTTGGTTACATCATTAAAAAGCTTAAACAATTCTGCATCATTTTGGTTTAAGGCTCATTGGCGTACCGACCTTGATAAGAGTGGGGGAAGCTTTTGAAAGTGTCATAATTTAAATTGCTGTAACTCTAAACGACTTATCCGATTTTACCAAATTTAAGCTTGGTTGGAAAAGAAAGCTAAGTACTTTTAATTGTCGTACTGGTCATAATAGTTTCTAATAAAATTGCTAAACGGCGCTATGTGTAATAATAACGGTTTTTTTGATTTTATCCCAAAAAATCAAATCATACGGTATAACTATGACTTCACAATCGGAAAGAAGATTAAATGGTTTGGTTGTAAGAAAAAATGTGAAGACCGCAGTTCGAAACCTTTGTTTGTTTTAGAGTTATTGCCAAAACAATAATTTTGAATACTTTAAATCGAAGAAATTATTGTTTTTTAGCTTTATGGCCAAAGCATTCGACGCCAAAAAATATTTTTAAACTTTATGATTGTGTAATGTGTAGTTTTGTTACTCAATATTCCAATGGCCTAAAGAACTACTTTAAAATTAATGACATAATCAGGAAAAATTTCTAATTTGGGCATATTATTCTAATATTATATTTTTTTTTTAAATACATCTAGATGGCCGTGAAACAAAATCGGCAGGTTTCCATAAAGCACTTTGAAAACATTCGAGATATATACGGAAAGCATATCGTAAGCCTCAGCATTGGTATAAGCATTTTTGATGGATATAGCGTAAATTTTGATTAGGTAAGAAATAATTTTAAAAAAATTAAGGAGAACTTTTATAACACCTATCAAAATAAAATGATAACTCCTTACTTTGTTTATTTATCTCCATGGAATCTGCCGATTTTGTTTCACTATTTAGATTTATTTTTTGAAACATCATATTTCATTGATTTCATTGCTATTTTCGGTTGTTAATTCTTGTTCTAATCCACACATTTTACATTTTAAAATAAAGGCACTAAAAAATCCCTTTCTTTTTTTATCTGTTACCTCTATATCTGCAATGGAACAATCGAATGGTGGATGTTTATTGCCAAATATTTGAGAAAACAGATGATGAACGTCAAACATTCTTCTTCCCACAGGAATCCCTCCTATAAACTTCTGATTCTGATTACTAAAATAAATGTATTACACAGTAATGTATACATAACAGAAAATAAAAGTATTACCAATCACCGCTGCTCTGAAAATCTTTTTCAATAATTATAGAGGGAGAATCAGTTGATGTTTTGTAATGTAATTTGTACTGATTAATAATTGTACGTTTATCAATATTATCAATACAGCCTGTATAGCGATCATGACCACTCATTAAAAGTATCTAAAGAACAAAAAAATATTCATTTTTGGAAAATTTACGCGCTAGTAGAGATTTTTTTAAAAAATAGTCCATGGTGTCAAATTTCCGGATATCTGAATACAACTTAAAATTTTAAGCCAAACATCCTACATATTCATATATATATATATTAATGCATTTTTGGCTTTCACTCCATGGTAAATTTCAAGAAGATTTTTGTTCTACTAGGTTACCGAAGTGCAAAACTAAATAACGGATAATCCGAGAGCTAGTAACGCCCGTTTCATGAAGTGTTTGATGCACTTCAAAATTTTGTGTCATAGTATCTACTGGATAGATGAGCAGGTAAGCAAGTGTTGGCCTGCTCTACCTGGGGACACCAGGTACTGCGCATAGGAGAAAGGTGTCCAAAAATTTTGCCCAAAAAAAGTGTTTGATTCAGACAAACAGAAATCAAAATTTAAAATGACACAAAACACAAAAATTAATAAGGCAGACACTTTTGAGGGGGTTAACATTTACTAAAAACACCCCCAAGTTGTTTTTTTAAAAATACAAAATGAAGTGTTTGATTCACGCTGACATTTTAACAGTGTCTTAATTACATATAATAAAAAATAATTACAAAAAGGCAGACACTTTTTTTGGGGTTTACAGGGTGTTAACATTTTAATTTAAAAAATATTTTTTCATTGCCATTTTCAAACCACTCTGGATATTTTTATGAAATTTGGTACATGTCTTTTGAGCATCGAAAGGCATTTTTCGGTGTAAAATAAGTTTTTTAAATTTTTGCACTGGCGTCCGTGCGGGGCTTGCATTTAATATTTTTAAAAAAATGGTGCACTACTGCTTTTTCTTTAAATAAAAATTATTTTTGAAATTTCCGTCTAATTTACAGCAAATTCGGTCTCTTGACTTATTTTCGTACGGTGCACCGTTTTCGAGTAAAAAATAAAAATCATTTTAATGCACATTCCTGGAAACACGTAACCCATTTAATTACCATTAACACCCTGTATTTCGGAAAAGAGGCGTTTTTTTTAGTGCTGGTCTCCGGGTGTTCTTCTATTTCATTTAAAAACGATTTATTTAATTACCTAAACGACACCTATTTCTTTGAAAATGGCCTAGTAGGGTAGGTATGGCGTTGTTTGGATAATTTTTGTTTTTATTATTTCTGACACGTGCCATTTTAATTTTTAAATCGTAAGTTGTGTACAAATTAGAGTTTGTAAGGTTCAAAAGTGTTTTACATATTCGTTACAGTATTGTTTTCCATAGCAATTTTTACGAATTCTGAAATGGCTGAGATGCATTTTATCTATGGTCTTGCAAATGGAAATGCGAGAGAAGCCAGACGTCTTTACATGGAGCGTTATCCAAATAGAGTAGTACCTAATCATCGAATATTTCCAAGAATTATTAAAACCTAAATGTTTTAAACTGTTGTTAAACCTACTTACCTTTGTTAATTAAATGGGTTGTGTGTTTCCATTAATGTGCATTAAAATGATTTTTATTTTTTACTCGAAAACGGTGCACCGTACGAAAATAAGTCAAGAGACCGAATTTGCTGTAAATTAGACGGAATTTCAAAAATAATTTTTATTTAAAGAAAAAGCAGTGGTGCACCATTTTTTTTTTCAAAAATATTAAATGCAAGCCCCGCACGGACGCCAATGCTAAAATTTAAAAAAATTATTTTACACCGAAAAATGCCTTTCGATGCTCAAAAGACGTGTACCAAATTTCATAAAAATATCTAGAGTGGTTTGAAAATGGCAATGAAAAAATATTTTTTTAATTAAAAGGTTAACACCCTGTAAACCCCAAAAAAGTGTGTGCCTTTTTGTAATTATTTTTTATTATTTGTAATTAAGACACTGTTAAAATGTCAGCGTAAATCAAACACTTCATTTTGTATTTTAAAAAAAACAACTTGAGGGAGTTTTTATTAAATGTTAACCCCCTCAAAAGTGTCTGCCTTTTTGTAATTATTTTTTATTATATGTAATTAAGACACGGTTAAAATGTCAGCGCGAATCAAACACTTTATTTTCTATTTTTAAGAAACAACTTGGGGGTGTTTTTATTAAATGTTAACCCCCTCAAAAGTGTCTGCCTTTTTGTAATTATTTTTTATTATATGTAATTAAGACACTGTTAAAATGTCAGCGTGAATCAAACACTTCATTTTGTATTTTTAAAAAAACAACTTGGGGTGTTTTTATTCAATTTTAACCCCCTCAAAAGTGTCTGCCTTATTAATTTTTGTGTTTTGTGTCATTTTAAATTTTGATTTCTGTTTGTTGGCCTCTGAATCAAACACTTTTTTGGGAAAAATTTTTGGACACCTTTCCCCTATGCGCAGTACCTGGTATCCCCAGGTAGAGCAGGCCAACACTTGCTTACCTGCTCATCTATCCAGTAGATACTATGACACAAAATTTTGAAGCGCATCAAACACTTCATGAAACGGGTGTTACTAGCTCTTGGACTAGATCGTATTTCTTTTGATGTCTTTTTAAACAAGCCATTTTGGTTGGTTTTACCCCTAAATAGGACAATAATTCATACATATTCAAAAGGAAACTGTAAAAAATTAAACCTGAACTTTTTCCCATTTTTAGCAAACAAATATAGGATTTTAATATAAAGTTAATTCCATTTAAATATTTACCTTCTTAAGGTAGCCCTGTTCTCATTGTCGAGCCTAATTTCAGTATTCTCCTTGTTTTGTATTCTAAAAATTATTATAATTTCATATTTTTGTAAATATATGTTTATTCAAAATAAGAAATTAATACGTAGGTACATACCTATTAAGTTATATACAGTAGACCAGCGGTTACCAATTTTTTTGACCAAGTAACCCTAATTATGATACCTACTTTTTTTTGCGAATACCCATTTTGATAATAAGTGTTTGTACCTTGTAGATTGAATGTTTCATGTTTAGCATGAAAAGAAAGCATAAATTATAATAAAAAAATAATTATTATAAGTATTATAAAACATTTATTGTAGAAAAAATACAACGTAGTAACTATTTAATGTGAAGAATGACATTTTTTCACGTATTTACTTATAATAGCACTAACATTTATTAGGCTTAATGCTGCATTCAGTTATATTATGATTGTTTTCTACGAAAGTTTTAGTTAATTCTCGGACGGAACTCAGAACCCCTTCGACTCTTCCACCCCCCCCCCCCCCCAGGCTTCCGCGGACCACCGCTCCAGTAGACAATATGAACATCAAGATACTACTCACCTTAATAATTGAGCACTCCTTCTATTTTTTCTTCTAGTGGAAAGACCTTTAAACTTTCCTTTTTTTTTTTCGTGTTTTTTGTACCTTCCCATATTTATTAGTTCAGTTTAGCAAAAAAACGACACAAAAAAAAACAGTGCACTAGTTGCACTTTATATAAAAAATAATCCCCACAGAAAATTAAAACCGCAGGCACTATCTAAATAAAAATCTGATTTCCAACATAAAAATATTAAAAATGCAAATATAATTCTTTTACCTCTAAATAATAATCCAATCGTCCACATAAATTGTCACTATAACTGGTAGCTCCGTAAAACTGTACAACCGATTCGGTGGATTGTATCATTTTCTAGGTATTCCGCCGGTTAGCGAGGCGTCGCGCTTCATAAGAGTAGCGTTCCACCACTGACGTTAGAGAAAGAGAGCATCAGTGGGCGAGTGAGATGGCTTATAAATTAGTCTTAGAATTAGGCAAAAATCTAGGATTTCACTATATAAAAAAACTATTCGTTTTTATGAAAAAATGTTTTGATAAAACTTGTCTAGAATTGATTACAGATTATTGCAAAGTCAATATAAAGTTGGTAAGTTAAAAAGTAAATGACGTAAAAATGTGTATATACATATATGACAAGGAAAGGGACTTTGCAATATTCTCTGTTTAATTTCTAAAAACTTTTGTATGCAGCATTTTTTTCTTAATCGATTAATAAACCCTTGGCGTGAAATCCCGTTTTATATGTGTACGGAGTCCTATTAAGACAAAAAAGAACACAGTGTCATCAGTAAAGTGTTCATTAAGTGAAAAATAAATTTTAGTTTAACTTAACGTAAAGTTTATCTATTTTTAACGATTTAATTTAAAACCCCTATATTATAATTTGTTATTAAGCTATGTATGTCATAAAAAAAGTAAAAATAGTATTTTATTATTTAAGTGCAGTTTCCAAAAAATTAATTAGTTAGTACCTTACAATGATGCACCAAAAACAAGTTGGCCATATAAAAAAGATCAACAGGCCCTTGCTTTAATAATGACAGTTAAATCGCTTTCTGTTTGTCAAGTGGCTTATAATTAGTACCTACTGCGTATTAAATTTTTAAATAAATGTTAAAACCTTACCGGAAAAAATTGAAGTCCTATTAATATGTGGTGAAAACACAATGCATCGTAAAGCAGCCAACATTTATAATTAAATGTATCCGGTATTGAAAATAAATAAACTTTACGTTAAGTTAAACTAAAATTTATTTTCCAGTTATTGAACACTTTACTGATGACACTGTGTTCTTTTTATTTTAATATTAAGGTGTATTACTTTCAGACACAAACTAAGTTTTCAAAAATACTTATTTTATGAAGTTACCTTATACAGGGTTAAAAGCAAATAACCTTGCATCACATGCGACCCAATTTTAATAGCCCAATTTTTATTTTGTAGAAAAACACACATTTAATAAAACTAAGAAGTTTTATGTACCTACGTTGCATTGAGTCTTATTTTGCAAAGTGGTGCAATTTACAAAATATGGGTAAAAAAATCAAAATGATCTTATGCAGCTAAAATTTTGCATGTAAGCTAGAAACAGCATTTAAAAAACCGTTTTCGATATTTTTAGAAATAACCCCACTTTTGAATTATTTTTTGGAAAAAATAAAAATTTGACAGATAATGCAAACCACTTGACTACTATTTTTTTTTTGCTTAATTTTCATCTCGATCTAAGCAGAACTTGATGCCAAAGTCAAATTTCGAATAAAGCTATCAATTAATAAAAAAATTCCATATGATGAGGACTTTACTGGTCACACTGTATAATAATAATATACAGTGTGTCCGAAATTCCAGTCTCTATATGGGTATCTCGCTTAATAGATGATATAGAAAGTTGGTTAAATGGGGAGTATTTTAGAGAATTTAATGCTGATTTCGAATCCTTTTTTAAAATTATTGAAAGTTTTGTAGTTTTTCACTTATTAAACAAAAACTAAAAATGGCGCATTCCTTTTTTTTTTTAATAGGGGCTTAACGGTTAATTTGACATATCCCAAAGTGTTACATTCTTAAGACACTTTTTAGGGAAGAACATTTCTGTATAAAAAGAAAATGCAGATTGTCTTTTGTTAGTGAGTTACCAACAGTAATTTTGTTATTTCTTATGGCGGCCATCTTGGATTTGTACATAAAATTATTTCTCTTTGAATCACCTTTTAAACAATGTACCACATGCTACCAAAATTTTGGAGAAATACTCTAAAATTATTAAAAAACCAGTTTTATCGTTAACTTGGCAACAGCGCATGCATCTAACATAGCAGATAGTAATTAAACCATTTAAAGCACCTCTTAAACCTTTATTTTTTTAGAATACAGTTTCTTACAAGATCCTTAAATTCTGAACCTGACCTAACCTAACCAAAACCAAGTAGGATAACTTAAAACAAAAAACATTATTTATCAATAGCCTGCAACTAATTTAGTTAATAAAAAATGGCAAGATAAGATACATTCAAAAACGATATAAGAATTTAAAAATTCGTTTTTCGAATCTATTAGTTTAAATGGTTAAAATGTCGGCCATTAACACTGTGACAATTCTGACAGTTTTTTAAAACTCTTCTGATGTTCTTATCATCTTATATCATTTATGAATGTATCTTATCTTGCCATTTTTTAATAACTAAATTAGTTGCAGGCTGTTGATAAATGTTTTTTATTTTAAGTTATCCGGACTTGGTTTTGGTTAGGTTAGGTCAGGTTCAGAATTTAAAGATCTTGTAAGAAACTGTATTCTAAAAAAATAAAGGTTTAAGAGGTGCTTTAAATGGTTTAATTACTATCTGCTATGTTAGATGCATGCGCTGTTGCCAAGTTAACGATAGAACTGGTTTTTTAATAATTTAAGAGTATTTCTCCAAAATGTTGATAGCATGTGGCACATCGTTTAAAAGGTAATTTAAAGAGAAATAATTTTATGTATAAATTCAAGATGGCCGCCATAAGAAATAACAAAGTTACTGTGGGTAACTCACAAACAAAAGACAATCTGCATTTTCTTTTTGTACAGAAATGTTCTTCCCTAAAAAGTGTCTTAAGAATGTAACACTTTGGGATATGTCAAATTAACCGGTAAGCCCCTATTTAAAGAAAACGAAATGCGCCATTTATAGTTTTTGTTTAATAAGTGAAAAACTACAAAACTTTTAATAATTTTGAAAATGGATTCGGAATCGGCATTAAATTCTCTAAAATATTCCCCATTTAGCCAACTTTCTATCTCATCTATTAAGCGAGATACCCATATAGAGACTTGAATTTCGGACACACTGTATATAATATAATGGTCAAAATAAAACTACGATCCGTAAGTTACCTTGAATATGATATTGGAAATTTTTTAATGAGTTGATTAAATAAATATTAGGAGTCTACCATCGCTTTTACTTGTGACATGTCTTTATATCATTTAATTAAAACCCTCTAAACTCTAAACCTTTCGAATTTATTTCAAGATATATTTGTTTATTTAGAAATACCAAAGTTATTTTTATACATTTGACTTCTATATACGATAAATATTTCATAAATAATTGCAGGCCTTCGGCTGTCACCAAATATAACCCCTAATGTGTTATTATTAAATAAGAATAAATTTGGTTATCACTGGGCAGCCAAAGGTTCAAACGTTGTTTGTCTTGTAACATATTTTATCTACGATCACATGATATGAAAATTAGAAAAAAAAACACAGTTAACTTGGCTAGAAAGTATTTTATATCACACGCGAGTTCAAATACTTTTTTCTAATTTTGTCTCGAAACAGATTTATTTCGAACTCGCTAGCGCGTTCGAATTAGATCTATTTCGAACTCTGAATTTTATTATTTAAAGGTCCTACATGACATGTTTTTTTTCACCGTTTAGCATAGCATTCTAGATAACTAATATTTTTTAGTCCAAATATGCAAAATACTACACGAACCCACGTATGTATGTTTGGTTGCCTAGATCTACAAATCTGTATGTATTGTTTTAGTTTATTAAAAAACACATATTAAATAATAACTTTATTGACGGAGAACTATTTTGCTTTTGTAGATGCTTCAAGCTATCATTTTCTGCCAAATCCTATCCAAAATTCAATCTACTAACCTTCCAATGTCGATTTTAACTACAACGTTATTTGAATTTTCCATCTTCCCTATACTAAATTGCAATGCCGTGACGTAAAATCACGTCTTTTGAAATTCGAAAAAAGTAGCAAAATTGTCCGAATTTCCGAACGCTCTGTATATGAACCGAATGTACAAGGATCACACAACGTATTCCGTCTAATTTCAAATCTCATATCGCTAAAATAACTTTAGAATCTCGTGGTGAAAATGGCTCAATAAATTAAAAAATGACAGTTCGCCAAATAATTTTTGTTGCCCAGAGGCTACTATGATAAAAAATAGTATTACCAACATAAAATTTAGATATAAAAATTTACAAAATTTAAAGGATTTATTTTCTTTTTAAATATGTGTTTTTATTGAAAAAACTACAAATTAGAAAAAATAGTATAACGTACGTGTTATATAAAGCAGTTTTAAGCACTTGTCCCGATATAAAACTCGCCGCACGCGGCTCGTTTTTTAACATGGACGCGTGCTATAAAATGATGCTTTATAAAACGTGTACGTTAATATACTATTTCAATTTGTTGTGTTGAAAGAAAAAACAGCTGATGGCTGACGAATTTGGCAGCAAAATTATTTAAAAAATAATAAACTTACGGGACCCTTGGAGCGGATTGGGGTGCTGAGCGGGGAGGGTAAAGTGCTCTAGGGCAACAGGACATTACTGTTAAATAAAAATCGTTAGTTCTGGGAACCATTAGGAGTTTCTCTAATAAAAATATAAATAAAGGGAAAATAGGTCAGGCAACCTATTAAACATGTTAACTTGTTAACTGAGTTGTTGAGCCACAGAAAAAAGGGTTTAACTAGAACAGAAATAGAATACTGTTTTATATTTTACTTTTATTTTATCGAGGATTAAATATCATCCATTTACGGATATGGGACAGGTAAATGTGTTTAATATAAGTACATTTATTTTTAATAATATGAGCATTATTCACAACAATTTAAATATAGGATTTTCATAATTAACAAGTTATCGATATTTAACTCCATGTCTAGCTATCGACAACCATTGGGGTTATGACTTCTAAGGAGATGATGTTATTGGTTATTGTTTAGTTTCCATTATTCTTTTATTGAAAGGATGCAAGGAGCTAAAAATCAGAAACGAAATTTATTTACTGTACGTAGGCAACACATCGCCATTACGTAGCTTTTCTTTTCCAATTCATTGTAGACTGAAATGAAATAGATCTTTTCAAAACTTTTATCGCCCATATCCGAAAAACGGTTTGAGCTAGTATATACAGGCTATATATTTGGAATCAGTAAAGAAAGACCTTTCATAAAAATAAAAAAATTCAGGGTGTTCAATTAAGAAAACAACAACTTTAGTTGTTTAGTTTAGTTTTTTTGTTTCAAGCCCAGTCGCTGTTTAAATCGCAATTTGAGATTCTATGGTAAAGCATTTTCAAGATGGCTATATTGGTTTTAATAAAAATAAGGAAAACTCAGAAAATAGTCCCGTGTTCAGTCCTGGTTGGATGACCCTGTACAAATATCCTCTACGTGGTTATAAATGATTAAATATAAAAAAAATTAATATTTCTTATTGTCTCTGGCATAAAATTTCATTAATTTCATTCATCAATAATAATCTTAGCCTAGACTTTTTTCAGAGGCTTCTTTTAATCTTCACTTAAGTAAAAATGTAATAATACTTTTTTTACAGACGTGTGGAAAAACCAATTTTCCGCACGGATATCAGTGCGGAAAATTGATTTTTCCACACTCGTGCGGAAAAAATTTTCGGCACGATTATGTCAAAAATCCGTGCGGAAAATTGGTTTTTCCACTTTAGTGCGGAAAATTTTTTTGGCACGATTATGTCAAAATCAATAATATATCAATTATAATTTGTAGTTATTACTTTTTTTCTCAGAATTAGTTACTGTTACATATGTATGTGATTGTTATAGTTAATTAAAGATTATTAAATTTCTTTGAAATATGTGTTACTTATTTCCACACGTCTGTAGAAAAACTATTGTACCTGACACGTGCGGAAAAAATAGCTATTAAAGAAAACCTTTTTTAATTATTATTTATTTATTGTTGTATTAAAAATCCTTGCCATACCCTACGCCGCTGGTGTGTACTCATCGATCCGCATTCTTAATTCATTAAAATTCCGCACGGAGTTTTAGCGCATAATTTAGCGCTATCTCTCTCTTTTGTTTTTGTTTCACATGTACGAATGTTTGATTCAAACAAACAGGCTATTCATGAATGAATGGCTTATCTATAATAAATCTATGGTGCACAAAATGCACAAAGCAAAGGTAATGTTTAAATAGAGCTACATTTTTATAAAATGAGTGAAAGTAAAAAAAAAAATTCGAAATTATACAGTGTGACCAGTAAAAAAGTCCGCATCGTATGGGATTTTATTTTATTAATAGCTTTATTCGAAATTTGACTTTGGCATCAAGTTCTGCTTCGATCGAAATGAAAATTAAGCAAAAAAATAGTAGTAACGTGATTGGCATTATCTGTCAAATTTTAATTTTTTTCAAAAAATAATTCAAAAGTGGGGTTATTTCTGAAAATATCGAAAACGGTTATTAGAAAAAGTTTTTTAAATGCAGTTTCTTGTCCACATGCAAAATTTCAGTTGCATAAGATAATTTTGATTTTGTACCCACCACTAATATTTATTTTCCACTTAATAAACACTTTACTGATGACACTGTGTTCTTTTTTGTCTTAATATTATGGTGTATTACTTTCAGACACAAACTACGTTTTCAAAAATACTTATTTTATGAAGTTACCTTATACAGGGTCAAAAACAAATAAACTTTGCATCACATGCGACCAAATTTTAATAGCCCAATTTTGATTATGTAGAAAAACACACATTTAATATGACGCTACTTTAAATAAAATGTATTTGAAATAAAGCATTGTCAAAACTTAGAAGTTTTATGTAGGTTGCGTTAAGTCTTATTTTGCAAAAGTGGTGCAATTTACAAAATATTGGTAAAAAATCAAAATTATCTTATGCACCTAAAATTTTGCATGTGGGCTAGAAACTGTATTTAAAAAAACTTTTTCCAATAACCTTTTCGACACGTTCAGAAATAACCCCACTTTTAAATTAATTAAAATTTGACAGATAATGCGAATCACGTGACTACTATTTTTTAACTTAATTTTCATCTCGATCGAAGCAGAACTTGATGCCAAAGTCAAATTTCGAATAGTTATCTATAAAAAAAATGCCATATGATGCGGACTTTACTGATCACACTGTTTGAACAGGTAGCTAATTTGAAAAAAATATTTTTAAATATTTTTAGAATTTTTTAGATTAGAAGTTAAAAATATAGCAAAATTTATAAAACAAATTTAATATATCATCAGTTTTTTAGTCAGTTTCAGATGCAGCAGACCTTTTAGATACGTTTGTATTAAAAAGACAATAAAAAACAAAAATAAACTAAAGCAAATTTTATTTACACGCAAAGTTAAACAAAGAGTTTGTAGACACTTAAAATAAAACATTTTTAATAGAAGTGTCTTAAACAACTATAATTTAATTTATTTTTGTGAACGTGGATTGTGGAAAAACATTTATTTCTAATGTAAATTAATAATTTACAGAGTAAGTTTGTATCTTGGAATAAATTCAATCAATCCACTACAGTTTGCTATTGGAAAAATGCTCGGGCATTGTAGATATATGTTTATAAATAGGATTTAGTGCCTAATCAACACAATTTAGATATTTATTTTCTTTTTGGTGTCAAGTCAATAATTATTATGGTAGAGCTTTCAAGCAAAGGCTTTTAGTAAGTCCAATCGTAGGTCCTTACTTTGTCAAACTCCTCAAACAAAATGGGCTGTCTAAGTAGTTTTTAAGCTTTCACATTACCAGACAGACAAAGCGTTATATTTACAGAAATGCAAAACATGCCGTTTTATGAGCTAGAGTTCCAAAAATTTTTAAGGAGCAAAAACCGAAATAAATGTTGAAAAAAGGAAATTTTTATGTTAAAATTTTTTTTAAAAGAAACTTTCAAATAAAATAATTTAATATTTACATCCGTCTACACTCTTAAACTTGTATAAATAATTCTTTCCTTCAAAACTAAGTGATAATCCGCTTTTCTTTAATTCTACATAGTGCATAATATAGACATTATTTAAATACTTTTGCGAGTAAAGTGTACGCTAAAGTTGGAATTACCATGTTTTATTCGCAAGTCTCTCCATTGGCAAAATAAATAGGTATGTAACCAAAATTTATTTTTTCGTTCATTTCTTATTCTTTACTATTACTGCTCCAAGATAGTTTTATTTTTATGCGACATTATGGCTACTAGTATGTCGTTGTAGTTGTAGCTCTGGGAAAATACCATGACACCTTATTGGTTAAGCTAAAAATACAAATAAATAGAGGGGTTATTATCTCCCTTAAATTGATTTCTTAACCCAATAGTGTTTATGGGGAAAAAAACTCACAATCATCTCCACAAATATATTATAAGTCAGTTTATTGGGGTGTACATGTTTCGGTACTAAAAAGTACCATCATCAGCACCGAAGGGCCCAATTGCCACTTGTACCCGTACAGGAAGGAAAAGAGGAGGAATTTACTTTCGAATATGTACTTAGTTTATTACCGTTTTTTATTTTTTTACCTTTTTTAACTTTGTCTTCGTCCAAGTATACAAAATGTTCTTGTCCTTTTTATTGTTTTAATATATTTTACATTCCTTCATGTAAGTGGCACTTGGGCCCTTCGGTGCTGATGATGGTACTTTCTAGTACCGAAACATGTACACCCCAATAAACTGTCATAATATATTTGTGGAGATGAATGTGACTTTTTTTCCCATATCTCAACAGCTCCACTCTGAGATTATGAACTACTTCCGTAAAATTCAAATAATATTTGGAAGTTTTCTTTATATTATTTTCAAAAAAGTTTTAAAAACTTAAATTCACAGAAAAGGGCGTTTTTTTTCTTTACTAAATTTTTATATTATGAATTTTCCTATAAAAAGGGGAACAAAAAAATTTTTACAACATATATTATTAAAGAAAAAAAAATTGCCACTTAAAAATAAATAATTTTAAGGAGATTAAATTTTAATTCACTTCTCTTAAACTGAATTTTAATAATTAGGCATTGGTTATGTTTTTATGTAAGCTATAATTTAGATTATTCTACCAATAGTGGTCTATGTGAAATTCTATTTATATATTTATTTTTGTAATCTGCTTTTTACACTTTTTCTACATATTATAATGAATTAACAATGTTTTTGTATTTAATTTAGGAAGTAAAAATAAAAACCCACAGCAAAAAAAATAATAGTAGGTATACAGCGTGGTTGTTTAAGTGTGCAACATATGGGAATTTTTTTTATTACCGATTTCTCAGAAAATTTTATTCTTGATAAAAGTTAGTGCATGTTCGATAATCATATTAGGTGCACTTGGAATGGTTGCAAGTCAAACGGCGTACAGGGTAGGCCAACAAATATAAAACTTGTACAAGAATAAAGTACCACTATTTCAGAAAATTCAGCAAAATCTTATTAAGAGAAGTTGTTTAGAATTAAAAGTTTTGCAATGATTCAAAAACGTGACCTCCTAAAATAAAAAAAAATATTTTTTCAAAAAACTAATTATTTCCCAAAAAAAATTTTTTTTATATTCCCCATAAAGATATTCATTAATTTATCAAAATCAAATCAATTTCACATATCTTTGTTCGATTTCAAGCATATGTGTAAAATTTACTTGAATTTTTAATTTATTAAGGAATCATAAACTTCATGTTTGTTGCAACGATATTAAACAAAACTTTAAAATATCCTAAAAATTCTTTTTAACAAGATAAAACATTATTAATGATAATATGCTAATTAAAAAACTATCATTTAAAGTGCAAAATTTTTATTTTAAATGATTATTAAAAAACTTTATTCTTGTACAAGTTTTATATTTTTTGGCATACCCTGTACGCCGTTTGACTTACAACCATCCCAAGTGCAGTCGAACATGCTCCAACTTTTATCAAGAATAAAATTTTCTGAGAAATCGGTAATAAAAAAATGCCCATATGTTGCACACTTAAACAACCACACTGTATAATAAATTTGGATACTTGCAAATCCAGACTATAGTTAATCACCGCCACTGACGTTTTGTACTTACCCATGAAGGAATTGGCTAATACTTTTACAAAGGATATTTTGGCTTTCCATTTCATGTATATAAGGTAAGTGAGCCAAATATTGCCACCTTAACGTTTGGTTGTGAATAAATTCTATACTTTTATTGATAAGGGAATGCAAATTTGGGTACGGGTAAAGAAATACATTGTTTATATCATATATTTTATTTACCTCAAAAAACTTAATAGAAATGAAAATATTGTACTTGATTTTAAAAGTTGCGAATGGCAATATTAGGATAACAGCTATCCCTATTATTGCCACCCTATGTCAATATTAGGAACTATCGAACAACATATGGATCTAATAACATTTTCTGAACAAATATAACTCAATAACATTGAGGACAGATGAACTTTTCTTTATCGTCCTTAGTTAGGCCTACACAGGCCTCGTGAACATATCGAGAGCAAACTATGCACAAGCACATATCTTCTTCAGTGCAGATGTCGCAAACGAAACAAAACCACGTTTCTTTTTCCGATTATTTTGTTGTAAGTACTGCTCATTGCTTTTCTGTCAACTTTGCGTAAATTCAACTTTGGTTTTGACGGGAACAAATCTTTGGTATCGATTCTGCCACTGCCAATATTGGGAACATTTAGTGATGGCAATATTAGGAACAAATGTCATACAGAAAAAAAAATCTTAACCTAGAAACTCAGTTGAAATAATTCATGCAGTTCATAAAACAAGGACCACTGGAGTGTGCTTACTTGTACTTAATAACAAAAATCCAGAAAATTTTAGTTTAGATTGCGTAGAGTCAACGTGAAAAGTAAATTTGCTTATAACGCGGACAAGAAAAACAAATGGCGTGCTCCTAGGTCTGACGTTTAGCATAGACTAAGACCGCCAAATAGAAAACATAACGGTGACAACTCAAGGCACCTGCTACTGCTGCCACTTACTTGCAGCATCGCTAGTAGCTGTGTAACGAGGGGTGACAATATTAGGAACAATGGCAATACTTAGCGCACCTACCTTATTAACGATTCGGACGATGTTGTGTTTTTATAATTCACAAAAAGCATATATAATATCTCATTACACCTAAATTTAAAAAAAAATCGGAACTGACACAAAACTCACAAGTCACGTCAAATTGAAAATTAATATTACAGAAAAAAATGGTTTAATTATTATTCCGTAGATGTTGTCACAAATTATTCTGAGTTTTAAATTCTGACATCAGTAAACATTTTTATCTTTAGATAATATATAATATTATGTAGAAAGGGCGGAATATATGCAAAATACATATCGATAGTTAAGGTGCAAAACCTCGTAAGTCGGTTTTTTTCCATTTAACCGTTCATTCGATAAACACTTAGAAAAAAATATATTTTTTAAGCTTACAAAAGCTCGTAAGTCCATTATTAATTTTACGGACCTCTGGCGCCATCTGCCAAAACCTCGTAAAATTAATTTGCCAGACGGCATTTAATGCAGAAATCTCTTAATTCGACTTACGAAGTTTTGATACTAGAGTTAATATTCTATACACGAAGATCTGCGACTTGCGAGGATTTGATATCACATATTATACTAAGATAAGATTAAATTAAGATTTAATTTGTAATTTCTGAATAAACAGGTTTGTTAAATTATGTCATTTTATTTATTTAACCCACATATTTTATTAGTATTGTTAACAAATAAATTTTTGTTTTTAAAAATTGATATTTCGTTTCAAAACTTCGTAAGTTATTCTGAAAAGTTTAAATATTAAAAGTTAAAACCTCGTATGTAGATTTTCTTTTAAATTATTAAAAAACAAATTTTAATTAACAAAAAGTATGTATATATATCCCCAGAAAATGCTTCAGCAAATCATATAATTTTGTTTACTATACTTTTTCAAATTTCTCATTTAAAGAGTTTAATCGTTTTTCGCTTCTTCTATAAAATTTATAAAAATTGACTTACGAGGTTTTGCACTTTAAACATCGATATACAGGGTGTTTCAATAAAAACTCCCAGGCCAATTATTTCCAAAACTAAAAGTGACAGGTAAATTCTGTAAACGCCAGTTTTTAGCCTCTATGATGGGCTTCACAACTGTGTAAAAAATGTGTTTAAATAATACAAGATGTAGGTGGCGCCACGGTTCAAAGAATTTTTTCGATGACAGAAACTTTTAAATGTTGTGGATCCTAAAGATAATTAATTTTTATTCAAATTATATCCTATAAATTTTTTTAATAAATCCAACACGAACGGAGATATTTAGGGTTAAGTATTTTTTTAAAATAATTTTTAACGAGTATTTTAATTATAAATAGTTTTAATACCCTTTAGCAGATTTTTAATAAATTTTTGGTAATGATAATGTTAGTGATAAAACGCTCGTGTAGAGCTAAATTATTATGTCCAGTGACGTCTCAGGGGGCGCCTTAACAAATAATATTGGCAAAAAACGCCACTGAGTTTTTGATAATTTTCATATTTTTTTCGGATTAAGCAACTAATAATGTCTTTCTCTTGCCTGTTAAATTGTTTTTATATCTTGCTTAGTTTTCGAGAAATAAAAATAAAAACAATTTTATTGCATATCCCTGGAAAACAAAAATCATTAAATAATTAATACGTTGTATTAATATTAATTTACTGACACTGACACTGAGTGTTAAGAATGTTAATTATATGATGTTTGTTTTCCAGAGATATGAAATAAAATTGTTTTTATTTTTATTTCTCGAAAATGAAGCAAGATATAAAAACAATTTAACAGACAAGAAAAGAATATTTTCAGTTGCTTAATCCGAAGAAAATATAAAAATTAACAAAAACTCAGTGGCGTCTTATTTTTTGCCAATATTATTTGTTAAGGCGCTCCCTGAGACGTCACTGGACCTAATAATTTAGCGCTACACGAACGTTTTATCACTAAAATTATCATTACCAAAATTAAATTAAAATCTGCTAAAGGGTATTAAAAATATTTATAATTAAAATACTCGTTAAAATTATTTTTAAAAAAACTTAACCCCAATATCTCATTTCATGTTGGATTTATCAAAATTTTTTATGGGACATAATTTGACCAAAAATTAAACAATATTTAAAAGTTCCTGTCATCGAAAAATTTCTTTGCACCGTGGCGCCACCTACATCTTGTATTATTCAAACACATTTTTTACACAGTTGTGAAGCCAATCATAGAGGCTAAAAACTGGCGTTTACAGAATTTACATGTCGCTTTTAGTTTTCGAAATAATTGGCCTGGGAGTTTTTATTGAAACACCCTGTATATGCATTTTTTTCATATTTTGTCAATTTTATAAAAAAATGCATATTTTTCATAAATTGTTATTTTAAGAGCACATTTTTATGTTTTCGGCTTAATCAAGAAATTAAAAACGTTAAAGGTTTAATGTAGGTACAGTGTGACCAGTAAAGTCCGCATCATATGGGATTTTTTTTATTATTAACTTTATTCGAAATTTGACTTTGCATTAGGTTCTGCTTCGATCGAGATAAAAAGTAAGCAAAAAAATAGTACTCATGTGATTCGCATTATCTGTCAAATTTAAATTTTTCCTTAAAATAATTCAAAAGTAGGGTTATTTTTGAAAGTATCGAAAAAAGTTATTAGAAAAAGTTTTTTAAGTGCAGTTTCTATCCCACATGAAAAATTTTAGCTGCATAAGATAATTTTGATTTTTTACCCATATTTTATAAATTGCACCAATTTTGCAAAATAAGACGCAACGTAACCTACATAAAACTTCTTAGTTTTGACAATGCTTTATTTCAGATACATTTTCTTTAAAGTAGCGCCATATTAAATGTGAGTTTTTCTACAAATTCAAAATTGGGCTATTAAAATTTGGTCGCATGTGATGCAAAGTTTATTTGTTTTTGACCCTGTATAAGGTAACTTCATAAAATAAGTATTTTTGGAAACATAGTTTGTATCTGAAAGTAATACACCTTAATATTAGGACAAAAAAGAACACAGTGTCATCAGTAGTGTTCATTAAGTGGAAAATAAATTTTAGTGGTTGGCAAAAATTAAAATTATCTTATGCAGCTGAAATTTTGCATGTGGGCTAGAAACTGCATTTAAAAAAACTATTTCCAATAACTTTTTTCGATATTTTCAGAAGTGAATTATTTTTTGAAAAAAATTAAAATTTAACAGATAATGCGAATCACCTGACTACTATTTTTTTGCTTAATTTTTATCTCGATCGAAGCAGAACTTGATGCCAAAGCTAAATTTCGAATAAATTTATTATAAAAAAAAAATCCCATATGATGCGGACTTTACTGGTCACACTGTATAAGATTATTCTTGTCAATTCTGTTAAATTAGTCGATTTCCTTCTGGTTGGGTAGTGTTATATTGTCAAAATCTTACTTCTCTGGATCTTTAATAACCCTTGTATATAATGCAAAGTTGACTAATAAAGTTTAAGCAAGAAGTCGTTGGTACAATATTATTTACATTCGGGACTTTTATTAACACAAACTTGAGCCTAATTAAATAAAATAAGGAGAAAAATAAATAAAAAAGCAAAATAAACAGTTGGTCCAAAACAATTAACCCTAACGAATTGTTGTGTTAATTAGCAGTCCTTTCAACGTTGGTAACAAATGGAAACAATGGCCTAACTGGCTATCGTGACACGCTATACAGAACATGAAAGCGAAAAACGAAAACTGAGAAAAGTGTAGAGATAGTGAATAGAGAGCTCGAGTGCTGGTTCGAGTTTTTCCAATAGAAAATTAATTACCGCGTGGGTTTTCCAAGCCAGGACGTGGGACAAAGTTCGTGACATCCCAATCAACTGAAATTGTTTCGGATGTGTATGTACGGAATCTTTTGTCGAATGTGCAGTTACAGTGTAGGACATGAAAAATAGCAATCAGGTAATGAGGACTAACTATACTTTTGTCTAAATTTGTTGTTTTACCTTGTGCTGCTAAAATAAAGTTTGTAACATTGAATAATTGGATTACATCGTAGTTTCGATGAGCAACATTATACGCTGAGAAAAAGTGCCTTCTATTCCTTATAAGAATTCATAATAATATACTCTTTATACAACTGTTTAATACTACAGTGTCACCAGTAAAGTCTGCATCATAATATGGTTTTTTTTTTATTAATAGCTTTATTCAAAATTTGACTTTGGCATCAAGTTCTGCTTCGATCAAGATGAAAATTAAGCAAAAAAATAGTAGTCACGTGATTCGCATTATCTGTAAAATTTTAATTTTTGAGGCCAATTCTTATAAGATTGGTCATACAAAAGCCAAAAGGAGATTTCCGTTGCCTGTTCTGAACTCTGAAGAAAAGCAAATTACTGTTTTAGGATATTTTCGTGCCTATCCAGATGCGTCTATTCGATGTGCGGAAAATGATCTGGGTATAACGCATTCTTCAATTCAAAGAATCCTACAAAAACATAAATTGCATTGTTATGAATAAATAGCCCCTATCAACGTCTTGTGGATTATAGGTTCTAATGGATACAATTCGTTTTTGGGGACGCTGTTCTGCTTTCTTAATTGTGGAGAAAGCGCTTGACTGGGAACATGCGTCACATTGAGGAGATACACTAGCAATTTATTTAATATGGATGAATAAAAAATAAGCTATTAATACAAACTGATAAATAAGCAAACCTATAAATTGTATTAGATTATTTTCCCCAGTGTACTTTATTCTTTTTTTTTTAATAATAATTAACCCTTTGTAAACAAATAAAACCAGCAAAATAACCAATCTACGGTGTTATCGCGTACCTAACCTAAAGTCAAATATTAGTTTGTACTTGTATTGATTTTTACAATTTGGCAAAAACTTGGCTATGTAGGTACGTGTAAAACATGTTCAAGCACAATTTCTTGTTCAAGAAGCTTTTGCACGATAACTTAAACTGTGGAATACTTTCACCCTTAAAATATTATAAACATACCTGGGTATTTACATTTTTCTTTTATATTAATATAAAAAAAGGGTCTTTTAAACCTTATGAAGCAATATATTGCCCGAAAAATAGGCGTACCTAATTAGATTGCAGGGCTGCAAATAAAATATACCAAAACATGCATCGGGATAATCTGTCTGTGTTTCTCTTTATTCTCATACCTTGTTTGTGTAGTCTAGGCCTAGTTTGATGTGTTTAAATTAATCATAATAAAATAAAGTTATATACCGGGTGTCCACGGAAGGTGGCTCGCCCCTCTAACTTTTTTGTTTTTTAAGATAATAATATAAAATTCGGCGAATTTGTATACGACATAAAACTGCATTTTTTGACAGGTGACTCAACATTATGGAACTTCCGGTTTAACCGGAAGTGACATAAACTTTCGATTTTTAAATGGGACACCTGGTATATTTTTACTTTTTTTGTCTCCATGTGACATTCTAAATACAACGATGTGTCACTTGTCACTTTTTGTCAGCAAGAAAATATTTTTTTTCCAAATTTATTGTTTTATCTAGAGGGCTATGAATACCTTAAAATCACATATTTCAGTTCTTTAATCTTGGGAAAAATACAATTTTACTATTTTTGGTCCAATGCTATGTGCTATGTAAAATTGACTCTTTAAAGTTGTATAACTCATTTTTTTTAAATGGCAACATGGTGGCTCGTCGGGTTAAGAAAAAAGAGGTTTTTATTACGATTATTTTGATACCATACACTATTAGGTTTTAGAAAAGCTGCCATTAAAAAACTTTAAAAAGTTAACTTAGAACTTTCCTAAAATGAAGCATCTTTTGAGAATAAATTTAGATTTAAATACATCAAGTAGCCTGTGACCAGCAAAACTAATAAAACGAGATCATGCCTTGAAGAAAATTGAAATGCCAACAGCTTCTGCCAAAGCCCATTAGTTTGTTGTTTAAAAAACATGGAAAATAATAGTTTTACAAGGAGTGAAAAAGTTGATATGTTATTAATGTTTGGAGAATGTAAAAATAATTCAACCGATGCTGCATGACTTTACGCACAAAGATATTTTAATCGGCGTCATCCAACCCGGTACTATTAGGTACCCAAAACTGGTTCCGAAAATGCGAAATGAGCCTGATAATAATAACATATCAACTTTTTCACTCCTTGTAAAACTATTATTTCCCATGTTTTTTAAACAACAAACGAATTTACTTTGGCAGAAGCTGTTGACATTTCAGATTTCTTCAAGGCATGATTTTGTTTTATCAGCTATGCTGGTCACAGGCTACTTGATGCATTTAAATCCAAATTTATTCTCAAAAGATGATTCATTTTAGGAAAGTTCTAAGTTAACTTTTTAAAGTTTTTTGATGGCAGCTTTTCTAAAACCTAGTGTATGGTATCAAAATAATCGTAATAAAATCCTATTTTTCTTAACCCGACGAGCCACCATGTTGCCATTTAAAAAAAAATAGTTATACAACTTTAAAGAGTAAATTTTACATAGCCACATAGCATTGGACCAAAAATAGTAAAATTGTATTTTTCCCAAGATTAAAAAACTGTAATAAGTGATTTTAAGGTATTCATAGCCCTCTAGATAAAACAATAAATTTGGAAAAAATAGTATATTAAAGTATAAGTGGATATTAAGGTCTTTAAAACACGCGCGATTTTGCAAGCACGACGGCGCAACCGGAGTGCTTGAAATAGAGCAAGTGTTTTAAAGACCAGTTATCCACGAATACTTTACATTCTTTTTTTTATTGGTTAGTACACTTATTGGTATTTATATTACAAAAAATGGAAATAATAACTTAGTAAGTAAGTGAAATGGTCGAATTCGTGATGTGATAAACCTGTCGTTGTCATGAAAATGAGGAGAACAAAAAATAACTTACAATCTGTCACGTAAGATTCATTGTTGTCACCGTTGACATTGGTTGTCTATTAGGCAATCCAAACCACGTGGTAAAAAACTGACGTTGGTTGGCACACATGACTGACAGTCATCCATAACCAAAGCATTTATTTTTCTGTATTGAACTGTTTGGATCGTATTTTTAAGTATTTTGGTATCTTTTTTCTTTTAAATAAACTAAATTCTTCTGTAAGGGAGAGTGAATATCTACGAAAATTATTAGTGGAGAATCCAGATGTTGGTCAAAGGTAGGTTTAAATGCAATCAATTTTCTTGTTTACCTTTGTAACCATTGTTTTCTTTTTAGGTATCAACTGAAATTAAAATTAATAAGCAGCTTGGATCCGTTTCTTAATAATTCTCAGGACCTTGATTATACTATTAATGGTGTTCCACCTATATCAATCATGGACATTATTGCTTATTTGGTTTTTCCCATAGTTTTTATTCAAAAGAACAAAATGAAGGCATTTTAAAGTTTGCAGGCATACAAATATTTTGAGTCTGGCTTTCTTGTACAAGCTGGAACTAATTGGAAAAGTAAGATGTTTGTTTATTCATTACCAATTTTGTGCTTTTTACTCATAATGTCGTTATATTGCTTCAAAAATTGAACACCAACGATGTTATAATATAATTAGGTAAATTAATTACAATTTTACTTATAACTTTTCACTTTTAGGTCAAACATTCTCAGAGAACCACTTTGAAACCATTAGAGGCCTGGGTAATAATTGGAAAAGATGGAAGTGTGTGCACTGCCCACTGTACTTGCATGGCAGGGAACAGCGAGGTCTGCAGCCATGTAGGTGCATTACTTTTGGCTGCAGAGTACGCTCACTCCAGGAAAGAAGCATTGTCTTCAAGTATTGTGCACATATACAGGCATTGAGTTGCCTAGGTGCATTTGTAAATACCCGGAACCATATTTTACAATGTTATACCTACGAATAATTCTGTAAATTGTTGAAAATTATGTAAATACTGAATTGAACTGAAATATTTGTGATAATTCAAAATTGAGAATGAAATGTATGAAATATTTTTTACTTTTGACTGTATTTTCACGAATTTTTATTCTTAATTTTAATAAATATCAACGACTAAAAAGTATTTTTTTATTAAAATACAATTAACCAAGATTAAATAAAAGACAAAGAAACAACTAAAGGTGAGGGAATGATAAAAACCAATACTAATTGTTTAGTAATTTTATTTCAAATTATATAAATACCTATTTCTTTACACATCACATCTTACTATACTATAACTATCATCTAGTCTCTGCTTTTTTTACAATAATATAGAATCATATTTCTTAAATCGCTACGTTCTGGCCATATTGTTAGTGATTTAAACCTTCTATATAAAATATCTATTAAATTTTCAAAGTAACTAGAAGCAGTTGTCGGAGATATTTTGAAATTATAAGCAATTAGTTTAAAATGAAGATCTAATCGTAACTTAATTAAAGTTAATACTAATTGACTGAAGGCACCAACGAAATAAGAATACAAAGGAAGTAGGATTTTGCATAAACCGCCTTACAAACCGACCGACGGAAGTCGGCCATTTTGAGACACCACAATATGACTCCATGTTTGTTTTGGTGTTTGTTGACCGTGGTTGACAGGTCGAGCTGTGATTTCTGCTTTCTTGGCCGTTTTTGAGTTATTTTGCATTTTAATTAGTTAACAACCATATTTAACGAATACTAGTAAACTTATAATTACTTTAGTGTGACAGTGGAGTATACTTTTAGCGCTGGACAGCGATTAAAACATTTTAATTAGTTGTTATTCTGGGTTAATTAATAAGCTTTAAATATGGTTCGTTGTGCTGCTTGTGGGTGCTCCCAAACGCTATGAAGTAAAAAACTGGGCATTACATTTCATCGGTAAGTTTATGTTTAGATATATAAACTTTTTTAATCTGTATAGAAAAAAAATATATTTTAATTTAATATCAAAATACACATAACCTCCGAACCTCGCATGTCATTCATGGGCGTTCGTCTTATAAAACCAGAAAAATATTATTTATTTATTAATCGACTGGGTTACCCCATTTCTACAAAAAAGCAAATTAAAAATACGTATTGGTTTTTAGTTTTTCAAATAATTACCTAAGAAAAAAGGCGTGGTTGAAAATTGTAAACCGAAGTGATTGGGATCCTACACGAAATACAGTTCTTTTTATAGAAGCATTTTCCTGAAGATTGCTTTGACAGAACCTCAAGATTGAAAGTTAGATTGGTCCCAACTGCAGTAGTGCCTACTTTTGAAGTAGCCAGGTTAAAAAATGTAAGTTTTGAAACTATTGTATCGGGTCATTACATAATATATTGGAAAATATGTAGGTAGGTACTTAAGAATATGAATACAAATAATTCTGCCTTATTTATGCTTCTGAGGAAGCTGCTTTGTCACTTTTTCATAAATTATGTATCGATAAAAGTTTTTAGATGTTTTATTGGTTTAATCTACTTTTAAAATTTTAAACCCATGGATAAAGAATGTAATAAAATATGGAAGTGTAGGTACGATAAACAAAGAAATTCATATTTAAAGACTGAATACAATGATGTTTCTAGAATGATAGAAACGTTTTCTCAATATTCACCTGAGGACGACTGGAGATACCATTGATTAAAAAAATAAATTCAAAGCAAGTCCCAAACCTTCTATCATTTAAAGAAATTCATATCAAAATATAAAAAAAAAATTTTACAAAGAGAGTTAGTATCACGTTATAGTTACTTTTGTGTCATTTGGTAAAGGTGCCAAACAAATAATTAAAAAACTTATATTTTTTTGGCAGGTACGTTCCTATGCAATATCTTATAAGACACCCTGTCAAAACCTGCCTGAAGATAATTATCCTACTGTGAATCTAACTGGAACACCGTCTGGTTACAACATATATTGGACATGGCTCTTCCAGGATATGGCTCTTCCAGGACATGGTTCTTCCAGGACATTTTACTATCCAACAACACACCTAAGATTTTAGTATATTCCTTTAATCTTATATGACAATCATTAATGGTTACTGTTTCCGGATTCTCCAAAGTGTATGGGTTAGTCTTAAACAAGGTGATAACGGTCTTTGATTTATTTAATATCAGTTTATCTTTAGAAAACCAATAATTATTTACTTCAATCATAAATTGTTAAATATGTTGCTCGAGAAGCTCATGGTCTTTATATGCTAGGATTTATAACTAGACTGGGTACATATCGCTAATCGTCAGCCGAGAGTGCATCTAATATTAGTACTAAAAAGATTTACAAAAATTTACAATAAAAAAATACTTTTCTTTTCTTTTTTTCTATTTACTATTGCTTTTTTTGCCTCACCTTCCTGCGGAACGTGAAGGGAAAACATATCGCCAAATTGTCATTATAACAACTGACCAAAACTACACACTGGTGCAAAATTTCCGTTTTCTCGTATAGATAGGTAGTTTTCTGAGACGGCGCCGTATAGGTGCTCTTTAAACTCGCACACCTTTGTGCAATGTGGGATATACTTTCCATATTTGCTCTATAAAAATATGTAAGTATTCAATCGATTAAAACATAAGCAAAAAATTATTCTTACATGGAAGCTATCAATTATCAGCTAATAAATTTGTAGAAATATTATTGTGCCGAGCCAATACGCCCCTTATTATCGCTTTTAGAATAGAAATCAATATAACCTTTTATCTGGACCATAGAAAAAGGCAACTTTTTTATTTGAAGAGGTTCTATCTAAGCTTTATCAGTTTCGAGATATTGGCTAATATATGAAAACCACTTTTAATTCCATATCTCAAAAACTATAAGACCTACAAAAAAATTCTAAGAACTTAAAATAAAGATCTCTTAAGGATGCTACTTATTAGTTATATACATTGTTGCCGTATCTCTTTTAGTTTCCGAGTAAAATGGTCTTTTATGGATTTCATAGCATTTTCCTGAGCATATACATGGAAAAAATGCCAAAATTTAAAATTCGCAAATAAGTCAATTTTTCGGTACATTTCCATCAAAAATAACGTAAAACCCGAAAATAGCGAAGAAAATATGATAATTAACAATTCTATGAATTTTTAAAAAAATGTCCAGAAAACTCGGATTTTTTTGTCGGTTTTCAAAATTTCCTCAATACGTCCCTTATTACGGCCTTTGGAACAAAAGTTAATATAACGTTTTATCTGGACAATAGAAAAAGGCAACTTTTTTATTTGAAGAGTTTCTATCTAAGTTCTATCAGTTTCGAGATATTGGCAAATACATGAAAACCACTTTTAATTCCATATCTTAAAAACTATAAGACCTACAAAAAATTTCTAAGAACTTAAAGTAAAGATCTCATAAAGATGCTACTTATTAGTTATATACATTGTTGCTTTTTTTGCCTCACCTTCCTGCGGAACGTGAAGGGGAAACATATCGCCAAATTGTCATTATAACAACTGACAAAAACTAAAAAATAAAAATAACGGGTGCAAAATTTCCGTTTTCTTGTATAGATAGGTAGTTTTTGAAGACGGCATCGTATAGTACTCGATGTCCCGTTTCCAATTCCGTCTCGCTCGATTCGCTACGACTTTTCGTTACGAAAATATATGATATTTAATATTATGATATTGATATTAACATTGAACCCATCAGCACCGGCTTTTTTTAAAATTGCACAGCAAACGTATCAATGTGGAATATACTTTCCAAGTTTGTTCTATAAAAATATGTATTCAATCGATTTAAACATAAGTAAAGAAACTATTCTTACATTGATAGCTGATAAATTAGTTTAAAAGATTATTTTGCCGAGCCCTTCCGGCACGGCACTGTTCCAATTCGTTTATTTTATTTCATACTTTTTACAAAACCATTTGTTAGCAACCTTTAATAATTGCCTAAAGGATTATCCAAACCGAATGTCGATCGGATGGACCCAATTCGACTTATTAACGATTCAATAGGTACCTGTTTAGTCCCATATTTAACTTTAAAAAAATTAAAAAAAATATTTCCAAACTTTCGATCGCGCTTACAAACAATAGGGGTCTGTAGCCTACGGTCGTCTACGCGTCGAAAAAGTTTAAATCGAAAAAACTAATTTTTGTGGCCTGTACCGAATGACAACGAGACTCCGATAATTATCAACTTTAAAAATTAATAACTTTTTTCCCGTAATTCCGTATATTCAAAATTTTTACACATTGTACCCCCACTATTCCTCTCTAAACTGAAAAAGTTTCAATCGTCCCACTCTTACCGTTTCCGAGAAAAGAAATCGCAAATGTGAAAATGTCGAAACTGACGACGACAACTTATTTTAAATGTAGCCGCCGTATATAATACTAGACTGGGTACATATCGCTAATCGTCAGCCGAGAGTGCATCTAATATTAGTACTAAAAAAATAATTTTCTTTTCCTTTTCTTTATTTACTATTGCTTTTTATACCTCACCTTCCTGCGGAACGTGAAGGAGAAACATATCGCCAAATTGTCATTATAATAACAACTGACAAAAACTAAAAAATAAAAAAACGAGTGCAAAATTTGCGGTTTCTCGTATAGATAGGTAGTTTTTGGAGACGGCATCGTATAGTGGTCGACGTCCTATTTCCAATGCCGTCTCGCTCGATTCGCTACGACTTTTCGTTACTGAAATATATGATATTAACTATTCTTACATAGATAGCTGATAAATTGGTGAAAATTTTATTGTGCCGAGCCCCTTGGGCACGGCACTGTTGGAGTTCACTCGTTTCATTTTATACTTTTGACAAAACCATTTGTTAGCAACCTCTAATTTTGAAACATTTCAATTCGTGTTAAAAAATAAATTTAGTTTCTTCACAAACCTAGTTGATTTTTTTCGTACCGAGGATTGTCGCTGTAAGAATCCAAAATTTAAAAGACTTTCTGTACCTACCTACCTAAATAACGAAATATTAAAAAAATAAAATGACGCGCCTGGAATTGAACCCGGGATCATCGTGACCAAAAGTCGTAATCTAATATATACCACTAGGCCACCGACCACTTTAAAAACAATATAGAATATTATTGCCTTATTAAAGATAAACAAACAAAAAAAAACTTTTTATTGTAGTTTTTTTATGATCCAAAGTAGTATTTGAGATGACCTAAACGAATATCCAAATCAAAAATATGTGGGACGAACCCAATTTGATTTATTAACGATCCAACATGTCCCTACATTGATTTAAAAAAAATCAAAAAATTGACTTCCCAACATCCGATTACCTTGGAAAACAATAGGCTTCTGTAGCCGACGGTCGTCTACGCGTCGAAAAAATTTAAATCGGGAAAACTTATTTTTACGACCTGTGTCGAATTTCAAAGAGAATCCGATATTTTTCGAGTTTGGGGTTTAATAACTTTTTTTCGGCACACCCTGTATATTCGAAATTTTTACACAACGTACCCCTACTATTCCTATCTAAACCCTAAAAGTTTCAATCGTCCCACTCTAACCGTTTCCGAGAAAAAAAAATCGCAACTGTGAAAATGTCTTACATAGACGAAATTGTTCAGGAGCTGATCGGGGTTTTCGAGATTCCGCGCGGAAGAGACGTATATAATACTAGACTGGGTACATATCGCTAATCGTCAGCCGAGAGTGCATCTAATATTAGTACTAAAAAAATTATTTTCTTTTCCTTTTCTCTATTTACTATTGCTTTTTTTACCTCACCTTCCTGCGGAACGTGAAGGGGAAACATATCGCCAAATTGTCATTATAACAACTAACAAAAAATAAAAAATAAAAAAAGGGATGCAAAATTTCCGGTTTCTCGTATAGATAGGTAGTTTTTGAAGACGGCATCGTATATTGCTCGACGTCCTATTTCCATTGCCGTCTCGCTCGATTCGCTACGACTTTTCATTACTGAAATATATGTTATTTAACATTATGATATTGATATGGACATTTATAGGTGCTTTTAAACTCGCACACCTTTGTGCAATGTGGGATATACTTTTCATATTTCATTATCATTATCACATTATCAGCTAATAAATTTGTGGAAATATTATTGTGCCGAGCCCTTCGGGCACGGCACTGCTCGAGTTCGTTCATTTAATTTTATACTTTTGACAAAACCATTTGTTAGCAAGCCACTGTTAAGCACTTTGATTCGTGTTCAATAAAATATGTGTAGTTTCTTCACAACCCAGGTCGCAATAAAAATATAAGTATATGTAATTTTTTACTGCTCAAGTTCGTTTTTTTCGTACTGATGATTGACGCTGTAAGAATCTGAAATTCAATCATTTTTATGATTATTTTGGTAAATAAGAAAGTTTTATACGACAGCTAACATTTTGACCGGTAAATATCAAGTTTTTTAAAGCTTTTCTTGTATCTGAGAGTATAGCTGTAAGAGTCCAAAATTTAAAAAAATTTCAGAGGTAACAAAGTTCTACACAACAGCTGTCAAATTTTGACAGGTAAGCGTCAATTTTTTTTTAACCTTTTTCATAGCGAGGGCTATAGCTGTAAGAATCCTAAGTTGAAAAAATTTTCAGTTAATAAATAACAAAGTTTTATACGACAGCTGTAAGATTTTGACAGTTAAGTGTCAATTTTTTTTTTAGCTTTTTCGTAACGAGGATTATAGCTGTAAGAATCCTAAATTGAAAATTTTTTCAGTTCCTAAATAACAAAGTTCTATACGACAGCTCTCATTTTGACAGTTAATTTTCAATTTAGGATTAAAACGGTATAATTCTACAAATACTATAATATATAACATTTCGATCAAAAGTTGTTTTTCGTACGAAAAACAATGATAACCGTAAAAGAATCGTTTCTTAAATAGTAATTCTTACTTTTTTATAATTTGCACCCTTTTTATTACCGGTAGGTATAGAAAAATATATTTGAAAAAAAGTAGTATTTAAGATGACCTAAGCTAATCTCCAAACCAAAAGTGTGTTAGACGCACCCAATTCGATTTATTAACGATCCAACATGACTCTACATTCATTTTTAAAAAAATCAAAAAATTGACTTCCCAACTTTCGATCGCGTTCGCAAACAACAGTGTTTTGTAGCCCAACATCGTCTACATGCCAAAAAAGTTTAAATCAATTAAAATGATTTTTGCCACCTGTATCGCGCTACAACGAAAAAAAAACATATTTTTCAACTTTGACTGAAATAACTTTTTTCCGGTACACCCTGTATATTGGAAATTGTTCCCAGAACGTGCCCCTACTATTCCTCTCTACGTCCAGAAATTTTTTATCGTTTTGCTCTAACCGTTTCCGAGAAAAAAATTCGCGAATATCGAAATATCGAACAGCCTCCCACCACGTGGCGATGCATTTTCAATGTCGGAACGTCATCTTTAAAATCGAGATTACAACTATTTCTAAAACATTTTGGCAAATATTTTGGTCAATAAAATTAGAAGAAGGTTCAAGGTAGATATTCCATCCGATTTAAAATCTGGAAATCTTCTTATTAGTCTAGCAAGTCAAGCTCAAAACACCAATTTTTCGCCATTTTTGACAGCCGGTTTTTTAGAATTAATTTACTTACATTAACCAAAGCAGTCAAAGCACTCTAGTCAAAATTGAATGGTATTAGAATTTGCAAATTTTGCTTGTTTCCGCACTCAAAAACTCGATTTTTCTTAAACTTACGAATATATTTTAATAGGTTTGGATATGTAGAGGTGTTGAGAATAAATCAGCGCGTCTTTTGGGAAAAAATAAAACGGTTTTGTTAAAAATTGAATAAGCTAGTCGATATAGTAAAACGTCGGATAAAAATATCTCTTGATAAAAAAAAAAAAAATTATAAATTAATTTTTTTGAGCCACAAATGATGTTTTTTTAGAGCGCGTTTACTATGCAAACTTAAGCTTGTTTATCGGTTGATATGGTGGATCAAGAAAAAATTCAAAAAGTTATATTTATAGACACTTGCAGAAGTATTTAACAAACCAGTGCGACACCAACAGAAATTACTGGAAAAAATTCATAGGCTGTCGTTTTTTCCGTATTAAAGATAAAGAAACGAAAAATATCTTTAAAATACAATTTAAAGAGCTCTATCCGCTAAAGTATACAACGTTTCGATCAAAAGTCGTTTTCCGTACGAAAAAAAATAAAAACTGCGAAAAAATCACGCTTTCCAGTTTCTTACAATTTTTGATCATTTGCATTCCAGTTAGGTATAGAACGATATATTGGAAAAAGGTAGTTTTTGAGATAGCCTAAACGATTATCAAAACCGAATGTTGATCGGATGCACCCAATTCGACTTATTAGCGATCCAAGAGGTACCATTTTTGATCAATTTTCAACTTTAGAAAAATCAAAAAAATTACTTCCAAACTTTCGATCGCGCTCACAAACAATAGGGTTCTGTAGCTCACGGTCGTCTACGCGCCGAAAAAGTTTAAATCAAAAAAACTCATTTTTACGAACTGTATCGAATCCCAACGAGAATCCGATAATTATCGACTTTAAAAATTAATAACTTTTTTCCGGCACACCCTGTATATTCGAAATTTTCACACAACGTACCTCCACTATTCCTCTCTAAACTGAAAAAGTTTCAATCGTCCCACTCTTACCGTTTCCGAGAAAAGAAATCGCAAATGTGAAAATGTCGAAACTGACGACGACAATTTATTTAAAATGTAGCCGCCGTATATAATACTAGACTGGGTACATATCGCTAATCGTCAGCCGAGAGTGCATCTAATATTAGTACTAAAAAGATTTACAAAAATTTACAATAAAAAAATACTTTTCTTTTCTTTTTTTCTATTTACTATTGCTTTTTTTGCCTCACCTTCCTGCGGAACGTGAAGGGAAAACATATCGCCAAATTGTCATTATAACAACTGACCAAAACTACACAATGGTGCAAAATTTCCGTTTTCTCGTATAGATAGGTAGTTTTCTGAGACGGCGCCGTTTAGGTGCTCTTTAAACTCGCACACCTTTGTGCAATGTGGGATATACTTTCCATATTTGCTCTATAAAAATATGTAAGTATTCAATCGATTAAAACATAAGCAAAAAATTATTCTTACATGGAAGCTATCAATTATCAGCTAATAAATTTGTAGAAATATTATTGTGCCGAGCCAATACGTCCCTTATTATCGCTTTTAGAATAGAAATCAATATAACCTTTTATCTGGACCATAGAAAAAGGCAACTTTTTTATTTGAAGAGGTTCTATCTAAGCTTTATCAGTTTCGAGATATTGGCTAATATATGAAAACCGAACTTAAAGTAAAGATCTCTTAAGGATGCTACTTATTAGTTATATACATTGTTGCCGTATCTCTTTCAGTTTCCGAGGAAAATGGTCTTTTATGGATTTCATAGCATTTTCCTGAGCATATACATGGAAAAAATGCCAAAATTTAAAATTCGCAAATAAGTCAATTTTTCGGTACATTTCCATCAAAAATAACGTAAAACCCGAAAATAGCGAAGAAAATATGATAATTAACAATTCTATGAATTTTTACAAAAATATCCAGAAAACTCGGATTTTTTTGTCGGTTTTCAAAGTTTCCTCAATACGTCCCTTATTACGGCCTTTGGAACAAAAGTTAATATAACGTTTTATCTGGACAATAGAAAAAGGCAAATTTTTTATTTAAAGAGTTTCTATCTAAGTTCTATCAGTTTCGAGATATTGGCAAATACATGAAAACCACTTTTAAATCCATATCTCAAAAACTATAAGACGTACAAAAAATTTCTAAGAACTTATAGTAAAGATCTCTTAAGGATGCTACTTATTAGTTATATACATTGTTGCCGTATCTCTTTTAGTTTCCGAGGAAAATGGTCTTTTATGGATTCCATAGCATTTTCCTGAGCATACATGGAAAAAATGCCAAAATTTAAAATTCGCAAATAAGTCAATTTTTTGGTACATTTCCATCAAAAATAACGTAAAACCCGAAAGTAGCGAAGAAAATATGATAAATAACAATTCTATGAATTTAAAAAAAAAATCCAGAAAACTCGGATTTTTTGGTCGGTTTTCACAGTTTCCTCAATACGTCCCTTATTACGGCCTTTGGAACAAAAGTTAATATAACGTTTTATCTGGACAATAGAAAAAGGCAAATTTTTTATTTAAAGAGTTTCTATCTAAGTTCTATCAGTTTCGAGATATTGGCAAATACATGAAAACCACTTTTAAATCCATATCTCAAAAACTATAAGACGTACAAAAAATTTCTAAGAACTTATAGTAAAGATCTCTTAAGGATGCTACTTATTAGTTATATACATTGTTGCCGTATCTCTTTTAGTTTCCGAGGAAAATGGTCTTTTATGAATTCCATAGCATTTTCCTGAGCATACATGGAAAAAATGCCAAAATTTAAAATTCGCAAATAAGTCAATTTTTCGGTACATTTCCATCAGAAATAACGTAAAACCCGAAAGTAGCGAAGAAAATATGATAAATAACAATTCTATGAATTTAAAAAAAAAATCCAGAAAACTCGGATTTTTTGGTCGGTTTTCACAGTTTCCTCAATACGTCCCTTATTACGGCCTTTGGAACAAAAGTTAATATAACGTTTTATCTGGACAATAGAAAAAGGCAAATTTTTTATTTAAAGAGTTTCTATCTAAGTTCTATCAGTTTCGAGATATTGGCAAATACATGAAAACCACTTCTAATTCCATATCTCAAAAACTATAAGACCTACAAAAAATTTCTAAAAACTTAAAGTGAAGATCTCATAAAGATGCTACTTATTAGTTATATACATTGTTGCTTTTTTTGCCTCACCTTCCTGCGCCAATTTGTCATTATAACAACTGACCAAAACTAGACAATGATGCAAAATTTCCGTTTTCTCGTATAGATAGGTAGTTTTCGGAGACGGCGCCGTATAGTGCTCAAAGTTCCATTTCCAATGCCGCCTCGCTCGATTCGCTACGACTTTTCGTTACGGAGATATATGATATTTAATATTATGATATTGATATTTATAGGTGCTCTTTAAACTCGCAATGTGGGATATATAGAAATATTATTGTGCCGAGCCCTTCGGGCACGGCACTGTTCTAGTTCGTTCGTTTAATAATACGACAGCTGTTACTTTGACAGGTAAGTGTCATTTTTTTTTAGCTTTTTCGTAGCGACGATTATAGCTGTAAAAATCCTAAATTAAAAACTTTTTCAGTACCTAAATAACAAAGTTTTATACGACAGCTGTCAAATTTTGAAAGGTAATTGTCAATTATTTTTTAGCTTTTTTGTAGCGAGGGTTATAGCTGTAATTATCCTAAATTTAAAAAAATTTTCAGTACCCAAATAACAAAGTTCTATACGACAGCTGTCAAATTATGACAGGCGGGTGTAAATTTTTTTAATCTTTTTTCATATAGAGGATTATAGCTGTACAAATCCGAAATTTCAAAATTTTTCAGTGATTAAATAACAAAGTTCCATACGACAGCTGTCAAATTTTGACAGGTAAGTGTCAATTTTTTTTTAGCTTTTTCGTAGGGAGAGTTATAGCTGTAAGAGTCCGAAATTATAAAATTATCAGGTCCCTAAATAACAAAGTTCTATACGATAGCTGTCAAATTTTGACAGGTAAGTGTCAATTTTTTTTTTAGATTTTTTGTAACGAGGGTTATAGCTGTAAGAATCCTAAATTTAAAAATTTGTCAGTACCTAAATGACACAGTTTTATACGATAGCTGTCAAATTTTGACAGGTAAGTGTCAATTTTTTTTTAGATTTTTTGTAACGAGGGTTATAGCTGTAAGAATCCTAAATTAAAAAATTTCTCAGTTCCTAAATAACAAAGTTCTATACGACAGCTGTCATTTTGACAGGTAAATATCAATTTTTTTTTAAGCTTTTCTTGTATCTAGGATTATAGCTGTAAGAATCCGAAATTTAAAAAAAATTCAGTACCTAAATAACAAAGTTCTATACTACAGCTGTCAGATTTTGACAGGTAAGTGTAATTTTTTTTTAGCTTTTTCGTATAGATTATTATAGCTGTAAGAATCCAAAATTTAAAAAATTTTCAGTACCTAAATAACGACATTAAAAAAAAAAACTTTAAAAAAAAGAAAAAAAACAGTGGGGTTTGAACCCTCGACCTTCGTCTCCAAAATCAACAGCCTCTACTACTACGCTACCGAAGCTTAGAGAGTGATTTGTGGTAAATAGGATATTAATGACGTATTCGATATTACATAGAACGTTGAGTATTGAAGACACACACAAATAATACACTTTTTTCAATTATTTTTGGTCAACCGCAAAGAAAAAGGTCCAAGACAGGTGTTTCATACATTAAATACTGTCCAAATATTATAAAAACTATAAAAACTGAAGTTAATATGCCTCCTGCAAGCCATTTTTATTATTACAAGTACGGGATAAATGCGATATTTTCCCCCTTATTTTTGGTCAAACGAAAAAGATAAAGGTTCAAGGTAGGTATTTCCCACAAAAGACGTAGTCTAAATGGTCTTATTCCTCTAAAAAATCAATTTGGAAATCGCATTTTTCACCTATTTTTGACAGATGGTATAAAAGTTAAAGTTCAGGAAGACGCACGTGGTAAAACCATGGCCAACTTTTTCTAAATCGAATGGTGTTAGAATTTGAAAATTGTGCCTGTTTCCGCACCCAAAAAAGCAACTTTGCTCAAATTTGCGAATATATTTTGATAAGTTTGGACATGCAGGAATATTGAGAAGTAATCAGCGCATATTTTGAGAAAAAAATAAAACGGTTTTGTTAAAAATTGAATAAGCTACAGTCGATATAGTAAAACCTCTGGTGAAGGAACCTATAAAAAAATCATAAATTAATTTTTTTGAGCCACAAAATATGTTTTCCCAAAGATCGCTTATAATACAAATTAAAGCTTCTTTATCCGTTGATATAGTGTACCAAGAAAAAATTCAAAATGTTATATATTATAGACACTTGCAGAATTATTTAAGCAAACCAGTGCAACGCCAACAGAAATTACGGGAAAAAGTTCATAAGCTGCCGTTTTTTCCGTATTAAAGATAAAAAAACCAAAAAATATCTCTTAAATACAATTTGACGGCTCTATCCGCTAAAGTATACAACGTTTCAATCAAAAATCGTTTTCCGTACGAAAAAAAATAAACGGAATAAAAACGGAGAAAAAAAATCACGCCTTACACTGTGGTTTCCAGTTTCTTACCATTTTCGGCAATTTCCATTCCAGTTAGGTATAGAACGATATATTGGAAAAAGGTAGTTTTTGAGATGGCCTAACCGATTATCCAAACCGAATGTACATCGGATGCACCCAATTCGACTTATTAGCGATCCAAGAGGTACCATTTTCGACCAAATTTTGACTTTGAAAAATTCAAAAAAATTACTTCCAAACTTTCGATCGCGCTCACAAACAATAGGGTTCTGTAGCCCACGGTCGTCTACGCGTCTAAAAAGATTAAATCGAAAAAACTAATTTTTGTGGCCTGTATTGAATGCCAACGAGATCCCGATATTTCTCGACTTTAAAAATTAATAACTTTTTTCCGGCACACCCTGTATATTCGAAATTTTTACACAACATACCCCCACTATTCCTCTCTAAACCCAAAAAGTTTCAATCGTCCCACTCTAACCGTTTCCGAGAAAAAAAATCGCAAATGTGAAAATGTCGAAACTGACGGCGACGACGACGACGACGACGCCGACAACATACGCACATTATTTTCACCGAAGCGCCGTATAACATATCGCGTTGTAGCGCGATATGTAACTAGACTGGGTACATATCGCTAATCGTCAGCCGAGAGTGCATCTAATATTAGTACTAAAAAGATTTACAAAAATTTACAATAAAAAAATACTTTTCTTTTCTTTTTTTCTATTTACTATTGCTTTTTTTGCCTCACCTTCCTGCGGAACGTGAAGGAAAAACATATCGCCAAATTGTCATTATAACAACTGACTAAAACTACACAATGGTGCAAAATTTCCGTTTTCTCGTATAGGTAGGTAGTTTTCTGAGACGGCGCCGTATAGGTGCTCTTTAAACTCGCACACCTTTGTGCAATGTGGGATATACTTTCCATATTTGCTCTATAAAAATATATAAGTATTCAATCGATTAAAACATAAGCAAAAAATTATTCTTACATGGAAGCTATCAATTATCAGCTAATAAATTTGTAGAAATATTATTGTGCCGAGCCCTTCGGGCACGGCACTGTTCTAGTTCGTTCATTTAATTATACGAGAGCTGTCACTTTGACAGGTAAGTGTCATTTTTTTTAGCTTTTTCGTAGCGAGGGTTATAGCTGTAAGAGTTCGAAATTAAAAAATTTTCAGGTACCTAAATAAGAATGTTTTATACGATAGCTGTCAAATTTTGACAGGTAGGAGTCAGTTTTTTTTTATCCTTTTCGTAGCGAGGGTTATCGCTGTAAAAATCCTAAAGTGAAAAATTTTTCAGATCCTAAATAACAAAGTTCTATACGACAGCTGTCATTTTGACAGGTAAATGTCAATTTTTTTAAAGCTTTTCTTGTATCTAGAATTAAAGCTGTAAGAATCCAAAATTAAAAAAAAATTCAGTAGTTAAATAACAAAGTTCTATACGACAGCTGTCAAATTTTGACAGGTAAGTTAAAAATTTTTTTTTAGATTTTTCGTAGCGAGATTTGTAGCTGTAAGAATCCTAAATGAAAAATTTTTCAGTTCCCAAATAACAAAGTTATATACGACAGCTGTCATTTTGACAGGTAAATTGCAAGTTTTTTTTAAGCTTTTCTTGTATCTAGGATTATAGCTGTAAGAATTCGAAATTTAAAAAAAATTCAGTACCTAAATAACAAAGTTCTATACAACAGCTGTCAGATTTTGACAGGTAAGTGTCAATTTTTTTTTAGCTTTTTCGTAGCGACTGTTATAGCTGTAAGAATCCCAAATTTTAAAAAAATTCAGTACCTAGATAACAAAGTTTTATACGATACCTGTCAGATTTTGACAGGTAAGTGTCAGTTTATTTTAACTTTTTTCGTAGCGAGGGTTAAAGCTGTAATAAAACTAAATTTAAAAAATTTTCAGTACCAAAATAACAAAGTTCTATACGACAGCTGTCAAATTATATATACTTAAATAGTAATTCTTATTTTTTATAATTTGCTACCATTTCTATGCTGTTTAGGTATAGAACAATATATTTGAAAAAAGTAGTATTTGAGATGACCTAAACGATTATTCAAACCAAAATTATATCGGACGCACCCAATTCGATTTATTAACGATCCAATATGACCCTACATTGATTTTAAAAAAATCAAAAAAAATTTCTTCCCAACTTTCGATCGCGTTCGCAAACAACAGTGTTTTGTAGCCCAACGTCGTCTACATGTCGAAAAAGTTTAAATCGATTAAAATGATTTTTGCCACCTGTATCGCCCTACAACGAAAAAAAAACATATTTTTTAACTTTGACTTTAATAACTTTTTTCCGGTACACCCTGTATATTTGAAATTGTTCCCAGAACGTGCCCCGCCTATTCCTCTCTACGTCCAGAAAGTTTGAATTGTTTTGCTCTAACCGTTTCCGAAAAAAAAATTCGCGAATATCGAAATGTCGAATAACCTTCTACCACGTGGCGACGGATAATCAATGTCGAAACGCCATTTTTAAAATCGAGATTACAACCATTTCTGAAACATTTTGGGCAAATATTTTGGTCAGTAAAATTAGAAGAAGGTTCAAGGTAGATATTCTACCCGATTTAAAATCTGGAAATGTTCTTATTATTCTAGCAAGTCACGCTGAAAACACCCATTTTTCGCCATTTTTGACAGCCGGATTTTTAGAATTAATTTAATTTAGATACATCAATATCAAGGCACTCTTAGTCAAAAGTGAATGGTGTTAGAATTTGTAAAGATTGCCTGTTTCCGCACCCAAAAAAGCGACTTTTCTCAATTTTGCGAATATATTTTAATGATTTTGAATATGTAGAAGTGTTGCGAAGTAATCAGCGCATTTTTTGAGAAAAAAATAAAACGGTTTTGTTAAAAATTGAATAAGCTACAGTCGATATAGTAAAAAAAAAGCTGCCGTTTTTTCCGTATTAAAGATAAAGAAACGAAAAAATATCTCTTAAATACAATTTGACGAGCTCTATCCGCTAAAGTTTACAACGTTTTGATCAAAAGTCGTTTTCAGTACGAAAAAAAATAAAAACCGTGAAAAAATCAGGCCTAACTTTATGATTTCCACTTTCTTACAATTTTCGGCAATTTCCATTCCAGTTAGGTATAGAATGATATATTGGAAAAAGGTAGTTTTTGAGATGGCCTAACCGATTATCCAAACCGCATGTCGATCGAATGCACCCAATTCAACTTATTAGCGATCCAAGAGGTACCATTTTGGACCAAATTTTGACTTTTAAAAAATAAAAAAAATTATTTCCAAACTTTCGATCGCGCTCACAAACAATAGGGTTCTGTAGCCCACGGTCGCCTACGCGTCGAAAAAGTTTAAATCGAAAAAACTAATTTTTGTGGCCTGTATCGAATTTCAACGAGATCCCGATATTTCTCGACTTTGACGTTTAATAACTTTTTTCCGGCACACCCTGTATATTAGAAATTTTCACACAACGTACCCCCACTATTCCTCTCTAAACCCAAAAAGTTTCAATCGTCCCACTCTAACAGTTTCCGAGAAAAAAAATCGCAAATGTGAAAATGTCGAAACTGACGGCGACGCCGACAACATACGCACATATTTCAAATGAAGCAGACGATATAGTGCAAAATTTTCAGGAGTCAATCGGGGTTGCCGTGATTCCGAGTGAAGGAGACGAATAACATATCGCGTGTTCGCGCGATATGTAAAAGCTGCATATCGCCTGATCGTCACTGTCGTGACTCTAAAGGTAAAAGTCATTACATAAAAGAATTTAAAAAAATTTGAATTTTTAATTTTTTAAATTTTTTTTTCATTTTTATAATTTTTTTTTTAAATATTCTGTTTTACTATATTATTTACTTTTGTATCACACTCGTTCGGACTGTGATGTGAAAACATATCGCCTAATTTGTCAATATAACACCTGTCAAGAAATATTTACAAATAAAAAATTTAAAAAAAAAGAAAAAAAAACACTGGGGTTTAAACCCTCGACCTTCGTCTCCAAAATCAACAGTCTTTAGTACTACGCCACTGAAGCTCACAGATTGATTTGTGGTAAATAGGATATTAATGACGTATTCGATATTACATAGAACGTTGAGTATTGAAGATACACACAAATAATACACTTTTTTCAATTATTTTTGGTCAACCGCAAAGAAAAAGGTCCAAGACAGGTGTTTCATACATTAAATACTCTCCAAATATTATAAAAACTATAAGAACTGAAGTTAATATGCCTCCTGCAAGCCATTTTTATTATTACAAGTACGGGATAAATGCGATATTTTCCCCCTTATTTTTGGTCAAACGAAAAAGATAAAGGTTCAAGGTAGGTATTTCCCACAAAAGACGTAGTCTAAATGGTCTTATTCCTCTAAAAAATCAATTTGGAAATCGCATTTTTCACCTATTTTTGACAGATGGTATAAAAGTTAAAGTTCAGGAAAACGCACGTGGTAAAACCATGGCCAACTTTTTCTAAATCGAATGGTGTTAGAATTTGAAAATTGTGCCTGTTTCCGCACCCAAAAAAGCAACTTTGCTCAAATTTGCGAATATATTTTGATAAGTTTGGACATGCAGGAATATTGAGAAGTAATCAGCGCATATTTTGAGAAAAAAATAAAACGGTTTTGTTAAAAATTGAATAAGCTACAGTCGATATAGTAAAACCTCTGGTGAAGGAACCTATAAAAAAATCATAAATTAATTTTTTTGAGCCACAAAATATGTTTTCCCAAAGATCGCTTATAATACAAATTAAAGCTTCTTTATCCGTTGATATAGTGTACCAAGAAAAAATTCAAAATGTTATATATTATAGACACTTGCAGAATTATTTACGCAAACCAGTGCAACGCCAACAGAAATTACGGGAAAAAGTTCATAAGCTGCCGTTTTTTCCGTATTAAAGATAAAAAAACGAAAAAATATCTCTTAAATACAATTTGACGGCTCTATCCGCTAAAGTATACAACGTTTCAATCAAAAGTCGTTTTCCGTACGAAAAAAAATAAACGGAATAAAAACGGAGAAAAAAATCACGCCTTACACTGTGGTTTCCAGTTTCTTACCATTTTCGGCAATTTCCATTCCAGTTAGGTATAGAACGATATATTGGAAAAAGGTAGATTTTGAGATGGCCTAACCGATTATCCAAACCGAATGTCGATTGGATGCACCCAATTCGACTTATTAGCGATCCAAGAGGTACCATTTTCGACCAAATTTTGACTTTAAAAAAATCAAAAAAATTACTTCTCAATTTCCGATATCCTTCATCTACGAACTTGCTCTTTATTTGACGGATCTCTCCAACCTCCAGAAATGAAAATCGAAAAAAATAATTTTTGCGACCTGAAATGCGTTACAGCGGATTTCGCATATTTCCCGACTTTGACGTTTAATAACTTTTTTTCGGTACACCCTGTATATTTAAAATTTTTTACAAAATGTGCCCCCGTTATTCCTCTATAAAACCAAATAATCAAAATCAGTGCGAAATGTACCACTTTAGAGAAAAAAAATCGAAAATGTCAAAAATCGTGATTTCAAAAATCGGGTACGACGACGACAACCCTCGAACATTTTCAAATGTAGGAGGAGATATACATATCGCTCGAAAGGGGCGATATGTAAAAGCTGCATATCGCCTGATCGTCACTGTCGTGACTCTAAAGGTAAAAGTCATTACATAAAAGAATTTAAAAAAATTTGAATTTTTAATTTTTTAAATTTTTTTTTCATTTTTTATAATTTTTTTTTTAAATATTCTGTTTTACTATATTATTTACTTTTGTATCACACTCCTTCGGACTGTGATGTGAAAACATATCGCCTAATTTGTCAATATAACACCTGTCAAGAAATATTTACAAATATTTCATTTGATATTTTAATCTTAATATGAGAACTACACTAAAACAACAAAATATTTTTTTATAAACGCGATTATTACACATAAAAAATGTCAAAATGACAGCTGTCAATATATAACTAATAATACTGTAACGCGTGTATTTTATTTTTATCCTTTTTATTTATGTTTCACAAAATTAACACTTAATATTAAATAGTTTATTTGAAATAGTTGAACTTTGAAATTGTCAAAATGACAGCTAGAAAGAAACAACCTCTTTTTCAACATACAAAATCTTTGTTCCACACAATAACTCATTTTTCATTCGTATGCCAAATTTTGTTCAGACCAGATAAGTAGTTTTCAATTTATGCTTTTACTTCTTCGGATATATTCGTTTTTCCAAGACAATAATAGCAGTCCATTTTAAATTTCATAACTATCATATTTCTCCGAATATAAAGATTAAAGATGTTTTATAGGGTCGAAACGTTGATATTTAGTTAAAGCAATAGTGCACAAATACGTTAGAAGAAGCAAGATTTATAAAACTGCAATAAAAATTACAAGTTTATATTTAAAAATAAAAACCTGATGATGATATCTAGATGACGAAACGTTTTACTCGAAATCTGATGACATCATATGATAGGAAACGAAATACGGCAATGCCAAAGTTAAATTATTTTTTCTTTATCCTTTCAAAGAAGGTCACAAACCCAAATATAAGAACATAAAATTTGAAGATGTTTTATAGGCTCGAAACTTTAATATTTTTTTAAAGCAATATTGCACAAAAACGTTAGAAGAAGCAAGATTTACGAAACTGCAATAAAAATTACAAGTTTATATTTAAAAATAAAAACTTGATGATGGTATCTAGATGATGAAACGTTTTACTCGAAATCTGATGACATCATATGATAGGAAACGAAATACGGCAATGCCAAAGTTAAATTATTTTTTCTTTATCCTTTCAAAGAAGGTCACAAACCCAAATATAAGAACATAAAATTTGAAGATGTTTTATAGGCTCGAAACTTTAATATTTTTTTAAAGCAATATTGCACAAAAACGTTAGAAGAAGCAAGATTTACGAAACTGCAATAAAAATTACAAGTTTATATTTAAAAATAAAAACCTGATGATGGTATCTAGATGACGAAACGTTTTACTTGAATTCTGACGACATCATATGATACGAAACAAAATACGGCAATGCCAAATTTAAATTATTTTTTCTTTATCTTTTGAAATAAAGTAACAAATTCAAATATAAAAATATAAAGATTGAAGATGTTTTATAGTGTCGAAACGTTGATATTTTTGGTTAAAGCAATATTGCACAAAGACATTAGAAGAAGAAAGATTTACGAAACTGCAATAAAAATTACAAGTTTATATTTAAAAATAAAAACTTGATGGTGGTATCTCGATGACGAAATGTTTTACTCGAAATCTGATGACATCGTATGATAGGAAAGAAAATTCGGCAATGCAAAAGTTAAATTATTTTTTCTTTATCTTTTCAAATAAAGTCACAAATCCAAATATAAGAATATCAATATTGAAGATGATTTATAGTGTTGAAACGTTGATATTTGGTTAAAGCAATATTGCACGAATACGCTAAAAGAGGCAAGATTTACGAAACTACAATAAAAATTACAAGTTTATATTTAAAAATAAAAATCTGATGATGGTATCTAGATGACGAAACGTTTTACACTGTATTGTAGGAAGTTTCGAGCTATCTTATCTCAAAATTTAAAGCGCGAATTGATATAATAACTTTTAAAACTTACGATGAAATATGCCATTTTCGGCTATTTTTGGCTTTTTTTGACACTTCATATTTTTAATATCCACGATGACGTTTTATGCATCCAAAGCAATCTCTTCGAAAAGTCATTATTCTGTTAAAATGAAACTTTTACGGAAATTGCAGACTATTTTTAAAATTGAAAATTCGATAACTAATCGGACATATAAAGCTTTAATTTTGGTCTCATTAAATTTTAAAAGTCTCAAATAAGCTATAACATTCAATTTTTAACGTCAAAACGTTGAAACAAGGTCATATTCTGAAGTCAAAAACACCCATTTTAGGCCAATTTTGACAGCTGTAATTATTTCAATATGGAAGCCAGTTTGAGATTTCATGGCAAGCTATTTAAAAAACGTTGCATTTCGATATTTGACGAATTTTTCTGTTCGCGCTCTAAAAATATCAATTTTACTCTAATTTAAAAAAATAAATTGGTATATTCAAGTATATAAGCGTGTTGAGAAAAGATTGAGGAATAAAATAAGCCTAAAATGAACTCTCTAAGGATATTGTAGTAGAAGCTATAATCGAATATAAAAACTTTTCATAAAAAAAACGTAAAAAATTAAATTTCACAATTTCTAATGTTTTTAGGTATAGAAAGATGTATTGTAAAAAGATAGTATTTGAGACGGCCCATCTGATCGTTTAAACCGGAAATATGTCCGACGTACCCAATTCGAGTTATTCGGTACCCAAGACGACCCTGCAATGGCCATTTTTCAACTTTAAAAAAATCAAAAAAATTACTTCTCAATTTCCGATATCCTTCATCTACGAACTTGCTCTTTATTTGACGGATCTCTCCAACCTCCAGAAATGAAAATCGAAAAAAATAATTTTTGCGACCTGAAATGCGTTACAGCGGATTTCGCATATTTCCCGACTTTGACGTTTAATAACTTTTTTTCGGTACACCCTGTATATTTAAAATTTTTCACAAAATGTGCCCCCGTTATTCCTCTATAAAACCAAATAATCAAAATCAGTGCGAAATGTACCACTTTAGAGAAAAAAAATCGAAAATGTCAAAAATCGTGATTTCAAAAATCGGGTACGACGACAACCCTCGAACATTTTCAAATGTAGGAGGAGATATACATATCGCTCGAAAGGGGCGATATGTAATAAGAACTTGTAAATACTTTAAAAATGTTAACGCCATAATAACTTTATATAAATCCCTGGTAGCTACAAAACTTTAGTATGCATGCACTATTTGGGATCCTCAGTATGCCAATAAGATTGCTCTTTCAAAATCTATTCAGCGTAAATTTTAAAAATTTTTATACTACAAGTCATTTTCAGTTTATCCACCAAGAGGTACAGATCAAGGGCTTTTGTGTAATTTGTTTAATATCCCTTCTTTAAGACTATTGTGTATAGAAGCAAGAATTATTTTCTTATATAAAATATTTAGAGACAAAATAGATAATAAAGAGTTCTTAGGACTGCTTCCGTTTAGAATAGGTAGTCAATACTAGATCCGCACATGTATTTTATATTCCTACACCGAGGACAAATCTATACAAAAACTCACCACTGTGACTGTGCTCTATTTTAATAAATATTGTGGAGACATTTAAATATATAATTTAAACTATCAAAAATTAAAATTAAGGAATGAACTGCTTGGGCAAATGCTAATTGAATATTTATTATAGCTTAGGATAGCTTTTAGAAATGGGGTTTATGTATCTATAATTAACTTGTTCAGTTGTTGATACTACAAATAAATAAAATGTTTGTATTATCTGCATAGTTTGTCATTTGACAATTTTCTTGTATACTAGAAATCTCATTAATATTATTTAGGTACATATTATAATAAACAGGACTATATTGTATTATATTTTATTATTTTCTTGTGATTTGGTTCATGAAGAAAGAGTAAGGTTTTTTTAAAATTTTATTTTTTAACGTAGACGTTTTGGCAATAATTTTGCCGATTATCTGAAACAATTTGTCTTCTGCAATTTTTTTTTAATGTATAATAACAGGTGTTTTTTAGTTATTTAACCAGATATTTACATTACCCTTTCACCTCCGTTACCTTATTTAAATAAATAATTAAAAGAAATAGTTGTATTGTTTTATTGCACCAACCTTACCGTATCTTATAGCTATATATGAATCTAAATATATTTTTTATTTTTTTCGTCCAAATAAAATTTCATTAATCATTTTGTTATTACCATTTTAATGATACGCCACAGGTAAACCGGAAACGCGCGTGCGTTAAATGTTGCCGCCATCAGACCCCATCCCGGACAACTGTCAATCTACCATACCCTACTTCCTTTGTATTCTTATTTCGTTGGAAGGCACTGAGAGCTGTAGTAGTTGTAGTTGGGATGTATCCTTTAAATGTATCTCCATTTTTCGTCGTTAGAAGTATTATCCATCAATCCGAATGGTGAATTATCCACTTTGCTTAGTTGCTCAAATTTTACTGCAAGTTGTTGTATCGGTCTGAATTGCAGTTCCTCCATCTTTTCCTTCCGAGTCAACATTTAGTTCAGTGATATCACCTTGATGTAAATCCATATTCTCCACCTGCAAATGTTATAATTTATTTACCAAATATTATCTTTAAACGAATCATAAAAAAATCACTATTTTAGCATTTTTGCTTAAGGTTGATATATGAAACTTGCATCATATCCTCATGGTAATGAGCTAAGTTTAAACACACAAAAATCAATATCACAAAAAAAACTTATGCATTTAGAAAGTAAAATATCTAACATCAACGGGATTTATAAAACCCAGTGCGACATCTTGCGTCCCAGTACGGTACCTTAGAAAAGGTCAGTCGTAAAGGGTTATTCTGTAAAAACAGAAAATTATGCAAGATGCCCTCAAAACCGGTATAAGTGCCGGACCACGAAAAACCTTTTTCGAATTAAAATATCTAAGTTCAGTAATAATCTAATAAAATATCAAAAAACCTCTTACTTCACATTGTAGCATCTTTCGTCTTTTCTCTAGACGTTAATTTCTTTCTTAAGCTTCAGGCCTCCTTTTAACACTTTGTGCAATATGCCCCATATTTTGAGAAGGAACCCAATCTGGATATTCTTTGTTTTCCAATATGGCAGGCTCACCTATTAATCATAAATGTATTAGAAACAGAAACTAAAACCACTAAAATTTCCATTCTCAAAACTCTGAAGAAGGTTTTATTCTATGGAGTTTTAGAACTTACACGTTATAAAATGTTTACTGCAGACTCTCTGATATTTTACCTTTGATTCAGTTAAATCATCGCGCTTTATACCGCTATCCACAAAGCCCTACGTTCTCTCGACATCTCATTTTTATGGGGCTTATTAGATAAATTCAGTACGGTGGGAATTCTATAAAACGACACATTGTCACGATCGCGCCGACTTCCGCAGTTAACAACAATACAAAATAATAATAAAGCTCTTCAAAAACAGTATAAAAATACTCAACAGATAACAAACACCAAAATAAACTGTAAAATATGAATATAAATACTACTTTTTACGCAAGCTCAAACGGTTGTTTACATACATGTGTGCCAACCACTGTCATATTTGATAGGTCGTTGGATTGCCTAATTGCTAAAAAAAATATTTTATTTGACGTTAAAAGGTAATTCTGTCAAATCAATAATTAAAAAGTTGACATATTTAGACTTCACGTTTCACGGGTTGTTGATGTTGCCATGGTAACTTTAAAACACGCGCGTTTTTGAAAGTGGGATTTAAACACGCTGAGGCGTACTTTAAATAAGCGAAATAGGGTATCAATAAAAAAAATATTTTCTTGGTGACAAAAAGTGACAAGTTACACATCGTTGTATTTAGAATGTTATATGGAGTCAAAAAAAGTAAAAATATACCAGGTGTCCCATTTAAAAATCGAAAGTTTATGTAACTTCCGGTTAAACCGGAAGTTCCATAATGTTGAGTCACCTGTCAAAAAATGCAGTTTTATGTCATATACAAATCCCCCGAATTTTATTTCATTATCTTAAAAAACAAAAAAGTTGGAAGGGCGAGCCACCTTCCGTGGACACCCGGTATAAAGATACATCACTACCCCGTACCTGCTTACTGAAAATGCGACATACCCGGTATTTTACCCCTATTTTGGCATAATAAAATCATACAACGGCTACTACTAGTCATTGTTTATATTTCAATGCGAGTATCCGAGTCATTAAAAGCACAAACACAATTCACTAACTACACAAAATCTAGAAATCCGTAAATATTAAACACCCACAATAAACAACACGGAATCCACATAGAAAACACAACAACAAAAATGGCGCCTAGCCGATTCTGCAGTGTATTTCTAGCATGTCGCTAAAGAAGGATAGGCCGATAACAAGATGTTTGTGCGCATGCCCAATACTGCTGAGAGGGAAGGCATCCGACCGGTTTGCCGTGCGCTCGAACGTATTTTTCACCCATAATTCTTTGTTTGCGCACGAGATAAGTTGTACGTATCTAAAGGTAAATGTCCATGGTTGAGAGCAGATAAGTTTTTAATATTTTTTTTTTAAACCGACCAGAAAATGTACACTTTCTGGACAATTTTTCGTCTAGAAAATAACGTTTTTCCGGTCTCTAATGTCACTGTCACCCTGTTTTTTGTTTTTCCAATCGCTCTTTGATAATACAAGATACCTTGATTTCGTTATTATGAGAACAACATTTCGATGTATTGTCGAGTGACAGTTCGTTGATTTTTAATTTTGTTCTTTATGTCAAACTTGTTTCGTGTAGATTATAAAATATATCGAAGTGTCGGTCTTAAAAAAAAAATTGTGTGTGCTTAAGACCACACGACAGAAGTGAAAACTTCAACAAGGTGAAATTAACAATATCAAATACAATTTTTCAATTTTGTTTCTTTTAGGTTAGGTTCGTAAGCAATCTTAAAAATAACATAAACTTGGAATACGGGATAATTTTACTGCATACGAAAAAAGATATTTCCTAAAATTGAACAACCCTTGAATTTTTACATCTTCAACAGAAGTCAGAAATCATAATAAATTAGGTCCACGGAATAAGCAATTACGGTAAACCTTACTTCACCCTACGTAAATATATAATTTAAAAAATGCCAGAATATACCTGAGACGCAGACGAGTGTCTATACAACGCACACTGTTTGCGGCATGCTCTTTCATATAACGTTCATTCGGGTCAGGGTCAGTTCGGATTGAATATAGCAGTTGAATTCGAGCGTAGCACAGCCGAGTCTGACGGCGACGCGTGACGGCTCAGTTTAATTCAGTGCCCACAAAAAGTGCTAAACGCGCCTAAAGAAATTTTCACTTCAAAAAATTGTGTGTGCTTAAGACCACACGACAGAAGTGAAAACTTCAACAAGGTTAATTCAGTGCCCACAAAAAAGTGCTAAACGCGCCTAAAGAAGTTTTCACTTCAAAAATAACATAAACTTGGAATACGGGATAATTTTACTGCATACAAAAAAATATATTTCCTAAAATTAAGCAACCCTTGAATTTTTACATCTTCAACAGAAGTCAGAAATCATAATAAATTAGGTCCACGGAATAAGCAATTACGGTAAACCTTACTTCACCCTACGTAAATATATAATTTAAAAAATGCCAGAATATACCTGAGACGCAGACGAGTGTCTATACAATGCACACTGTTGTGGAATTGGAATGCGACTGGTGGCGACATGCTCTTTCATATAACGTTCATTCGGGTCAGGGTCAGTTCGGCTTGAATATAGCAGTTGAATTCGAGCGTAGCACAGCCGAACCTGACGCCTGACGGTGACGCATCAGGTGACGCGTGACGGCTCAGTTTAATTCAGTGCCCACAAAAAGTGCTAAACGCGCCTAAAGAAGTTTTCACTTCAAAAATATTGTACGTCACGCAAACGAAAATTAGTGTTTTCCAGGTCTCTCCAAGCTTTCCAGGACTCGCCTATGGCTCGCCCTGGAAATGCTTGTCTCGACCTGAAAAACACTACTTTCCGGTCTTGTAACGTAAATTACTATTGCGAGACACTTTGTCGTGGCAGAATGACTCAACCGCCACTGTCAGTATGACATACAAGACAACATAATAATATAATAAGGTTTTAATTTTATGATTTATAGTAGGGGAGCCCACTATGCTAAATGGGGATTTACTAGAGCGTCGTGGGGACCTATTGGATCTTGAAGATTGGATGGTAGAAAGGAAAAAATGTCATATCATGTGTACCCTTTCACCGGTGGGGGGAGTTACTACAGGCTTTCAAAAATGTAAAAAAAAACAGTCACATTGATATACTCGAGCGCGTCAGATATTAATAGTGTATATGCCCCACGTGACTCTCATGACGGAGGTACATTAATCTGCCAGTTTTGATGGTGGGGGCGGCGGTACGGAAGGGTTAAAAATGGGGAAAAAAAATTTACTCGAGCGTGTCAGATATTCAGAGGGGATGTTAAGGGATTCCTAAGGAAGCTCCCATTCAATAGACTGACGATTCGAATGTGACGCAAGCTCGTAGCGACTTTTCGAAAATGCAAAAAAAAACGCTATTTTGACATACTCGAGTGCGTCCGATTTTCATACAGACGGTTCAGCTTGGTGTCCTGGTCGTGCTGATTTATAATCTGACGATTATTTTGAGGGATTTTGTTAATCTGACCGTTTAAAAAAAAAAAAAAAATTATGATTTTTTTTTCTTAAATCTTAAAAGTTTTATTCACTTACAAAAATATTTCGGTACAAAATTCGGAACGGGTAATAACAATAAGAGTGACAGACTGCGATATAAATAAAGACAAAATCCATAGCAACAAAACTGTTTCATAACTATCTTGATGCTTTTTAATAATATTATTTTTACATATTTTTGACTGGAATTAAGAGAATAATGCATAGCTGTGTTATATTTTTGAAATCGGAAGAAAAGAAACCATCTAATGCGCTTCTAATATACAGAGTGTCTCATTTAAAAAAAATTAAATGTTTGGTTTTAAATGTGACATGTGACACCTACTGTCATTTTTGACAAACCCCATAAATACTTTACCAAAAGTTCTACATCCTACTTTTTGAGTGAACGCGCTAACGCAAAAAACAAAAAAGTTACAGGCTTTTAAAAGTGGGACAAACTAAAATGTAAAATAATAACCCTGTACATAATCCCACGAATGCTGTGATCAGCCTGTGATGGCGTGATGGCTGACGGAAAGTAGTGTGGGGACGGTGCGAGAAAGTGAGTGATAAAGAAAGAGACATTGAGGCGTGGAGTGCTTTACTGCAGCTGCACGCGCTAACAAACTTTATTGACGATTTTTGTTACTTCGGCTTGTGGTAATCGGCAGATTATATTTTTCCCGTTATCCTTGAATTATTTCCTTCAAAATAAAAAAAAAAATTGACCGCGCTCGAGAATGTCCATGTGACGTTTTTTTTGCAAGTTTGTGACCCTCCCACTCCCTTACGTCACGCTCAAATCGTCAGATTATTGAAATGCAGACTCTTTAGCATGTAATTAACCCACCATACGTTATTCTGACGCGCTCGAGTAAATCCGGCTATCGACTTTTTTTTACTATTCTGATCAGCTAGCATACACGCGCGGCACTATATAGAGGGCTTAGACATGGCAGAGGTACTCAACAGGGTGCAAGGTATCCCCCATATGTTCATCTGTCGCGCTTGAGTAAATCCCAAAATCCCCTATTGGGCTCCCCTACTGTTAGGTAACGTTATTTTTAACAAATATAAAATTTTTATAATCGACAATGTACACAAATAGTCAAGGCCAATAAAATGGTCAATACTCAAAATTTACTTTCCTAGCGTGATATTAAATTTGTCATTTAATGGTCAATAAAAATTGAAAATATAACTTCTGTATTATTTTGTGAATTATTATCCGGCGATAAAATAATCCCATATAAAATGCATTCGATACTCTTTCATAGAAAATGTAAAACAAAAATGTATGTTGTTACTAAAGGTTGTTTTTACACAGGTTGTTTATTTATTTTATTTATTTATTCAAACTGGTCTTACAAAAATTATAAAATATCTAGGTGTACAAATGAATGAATGAAAATATTGTAAGGTTTATAAGACACCTAAGTGTTAAATACACTTGTGTGTGTCATAACAAACACTTAAAAACTAAAAAATAAAGATAATTTACAGTTAGTACAATAATTTTCCTGTAATCAATATGAATTGAACGAAATAAATATTAATCACAAAAACACCATAAAAGGTAAGGTGTTTGAATAAACTAATTAAACACTATTCACAAAAAACACCATATAAGGTAAGGTGTTTGAATGGTACTCAAGTAATTGGATTACTTGTATTGTAATATAATCTTCAATATAATTTTATTATAAGTAAGTATATTAATTATTATTAAGTAATGGTTTTATTTTTATTTGTAGTTACACCTTGGTTACTGGCATTTTTTAAGGCTAAGAATGAGTAAGAAACAGTTAATTAAAAATGTTTTTAAAATATCTGAAATTTTTTGATATGTGATTTCTACATTCATTTTTAAATTTACACATGTTTTTAATATTCTTTATTATAGTAGGGATCATATTATACAACTTGGGTCCCAAGTAGGCAACACTTTTTAAGTTAATGTTATTGTAATTTAATGGAATAAGAACGTCATTACTCATTCTTGCACGAGTGTGGTAACTGTGGCTTACAGTATTCTTATAGGATTTTGTTTTGTGTACAAATGCTGTTACTGTTACCATATATAAAGTTCTTATATTGCAAATGTCACTTGAAAAAAGTAATTCTGTAGGATATAGTCTGTTTCTTTTGTACATAACCTTTATAATAAATTTTTGAGCAATGTTTAGTCTGTAGAGTGCACTGTTGTACAAACCACCCCATACTAAAATTCCATAGCGAATCAAAGACTCAACAAGGCTCTTATAAATTATAATTAGCAATTTTTTATTTAGAATTTCTCTGAGAGTATAGAATTTATAAATCAAGACACGAATTTTTTTAGTGAGGTATTCAATATGTGGAGACCATTTTAAGAATTTGTCCACTATTATTCCGAGATATTTTATCTGAGAAACTTCATTTACTTGTTGATCATTAACTTTGATATTCGTGAAATCAGGTCTGTTGGCACTTGTTAAGGAAAAAGCTATGTAATTTGTTTTAGCCAAATTAAGGGACAGTTTGAAACTCTCTAACCACAACTTGGCAATACCCAGCCCATTTATCATTTTGTGTTTTACCTCCATCCAGGTGCTACCATTGAAAACCAATACGGTATCATCCGCATAGGATATTATCGAACCATTTATGTCACATGAAAGTAATCCATTTATGTAAATTATAAATAATATAGGGCCCAGAACCGTGCCCTGGGGTACTCCAATCTTCACCTCTTGTTTATCACTTAAGATGTTATTGACTCTTACGATCTGAGATCTTCCAGCAAGATAGTTTTTTAACAGCTTCCACACTGTCCCCCTGACTCCATACTGCCATAAGACATCAAGAAGCCTATCATGGGGGACCGTGTCAAACGCTTTTGCCAAGTCTATGAAGATTGCAGCACATTTTTTTCCCGTATTCAAATTATTAGTGATTTCCGATGTTAATTTATACAATGCGTCCTCTGTACCACAACCCGGCAAGAAACCATATTGATTTTCGGATAAAATATAGTTATTTTAAAAAAATGTAAATAGTCTTTCCTTAACACATTTTTCAAATAGTTTTGCGAAATTACTTATCAGACTTATAGGTCGGTAGTTACAGATTAATGATTTAGGACCACTCTTATAAATGGGAGTGATTGTTGATATTTTAAAATGAGAAGGTACGGTTCCTGTTACAAAAGCTTTGTTAATTATATGTAGCAATGGTTTTATAATTTGGCTGTGTGTTTGTTTGATCAACTTAGATGAGATACCGTCTAGGCCTGGAGAGGCTGTTGCCTTTAAAGTTGAAATGTGCTTGATCAATTCATTCTCCTCAACAGGAGATAAAAACATTGAATTTTGTAGTGAAAAATTAATATTTATTGGATTTTTAGGTATTGGAATTGATTCAGCCATTTTGGTTCCGATATTTGCAAAATAGTTATTACAGTGGTCAGCCATTTTCAAGTCATTCTCAAAGTCAACACCTTGGTCATTTTTTATGTTTAATGTAGTTGTTTTAGTTTTATTTTCGTAAGTAGCGTCTTTAATTATCTTATATATTTTTTTTATGTCACCCTTATTACTGTTTATTTGATTTTTATAGAATTCATGTTTTCTTTTTTTGATTATTTTATTCAGGCTGTTTCGATATGTTTTATATGCAATTTCTAATTGTTCACTATGATTTTGTAACAGTCTCCTTCTCATTTTATCTCTATGTTTAATAGACGTTATAATTCCATTTGTGATCCATTCCTTGATTTTTCCATGCTGTTTAAATTTAATTGTATATTCAGAGGTTGCTTTAATTTTTAATTCGTTATACGTTGTAATAAAATTCAAAGTTGCTGATTCTGGATCTGGGTCACTCAATATGTGCGACCAGTCTTGTGCTTTTAAAGAGGCGATAAATTTTTCGACATTTAGTCGGTTTTTTTTAATTTCAGTTTGACATTTTTTATTTTGCTTTTTACTATTCGAGACTATATTGAGCATAACTGGTCCATGGTCTGTTATGTGAGTATCAAGGATAAATGATTCTAGGTCCAGGCAACTTGTTTTTAATCTTTGATTAACAAAAATGTGGTCAAGGCATGTATCACTGTCAAATCTTGTAATTGAATTTACATATGACCGGTAACCTAGCTGCGACATTGTTGCCAGGTAATTAGTGGTGTCATTATCTACATCCAAAATATTAATATTTATATCACCTATAAAAATTTCCACGTTATTATTATTAGTTTTCATAACATTGTCCAGATACGAGTGAATGTCATTAATAAACTCAGTTTTTGATATTGGAGGTGGTTTATATATTGCAGTAATTCCTATTTTAATATTATTCACGGTACAGACTAATCTACTCACAGTTGCCAATGAAGTTGGTAGCCGCATACTTGAGAATTCCACATTAAGATGTTTCTTTACTAAAAATATTAATCCATCATTCCTGTTGTAGTCAGCATGGTTATAAAATAACTGATAATTAGGGATATTACATTGATTAGTTGAGGAAACTTTAAATGTTTCACTCAAGACTATTATGTCATTAAAATGTAATCGGAAGTCTTCAATTAGTAATATTAAATTGTCAATATTCTTAACAATACTCCTAATATTTACGTGTAAAACGTTAAAGAGAATTTTCGAGTCTTTTATTTTGGTTTGCAGCAAATCACTATCCACCAACAATGTTTCTGAAGTATTATCGGTTTCTATAGTATGAAGTATATCATCCTGAAATAAATGTACCATTATGTTCCGTAATTAATTCGGCCTCTTAGAAGGTCTGTGTGATATTTGGTGGAGGGACAGGCATGATCTGATGCTGTATGGGTTGTGTTGTAATTTGTTTTATATTTGTCGTTTGCTGAAATACAGTTTTTACACTTTTTTATGTGTTTATTTGGGCATGCGTTTGATTCATGGTTTCCTGTACAGTATTCACATGATACCTCATTTTCACATACTTCGCTTTTATGATAATATTCTTGACATTTATAACACCTCTTAATGTTTAAGTTCTCATAGACACTATATCTTTCCCATCCAATGCATACCTTTTTTATGTTCATCATTTTCCAGTACAGTTCTGGGGAACATTCAAAAAATATGGTGGAGGTATCCTTGTTTTTAATTTTTTTAATATAAGTTATGTTAATTTTATCTATGTCTTCTACCCAGGTATTTTGTTGTCTAATAACTTCCTCTAGTTCTTCTTCTTTTAGTATACCCGTGTAACCTACTATTTTCATCCTAGGAAGGTTTAACTTTACTGTTTCTATACTATAGTTTTCACTAAGGGAGTTTTCTGCAGCTTGTTTCAACTTTTCTATGTCTTTTTTTGTACTACACTTAATGACAATAGATCCCTGCTTTGTTTCTCTTATATCTTTTATTCCGATATTCAGTTGGGTTGGTTCTATCTTTGTTTTTACATCCTTCTTTGTTTTTTCTGAGTTTTGTTTATGTTTGGGTTTTATGATCAGAGTGGGAGATTGTGATTTAGAATGAGTCTTATTTTTATGTGTATTTCTTAATACATCCGAAAAACTTCTTCCAGTTTCGTGTGTATGTGTGTTTTTCTCTTCCTAGTTCTTTTTTGTACTTATTTCAGTCCTTAAATCAGCCACTTCCTGTTTTAGGGTTTTTAATTCATTTTTTAATTCTGTCATGTGTTGTATCATAAGTGGTGCCTGTGCTAGCATATTTTTACAGTCGTTACATAATAATAGAAGTAGTCGTTTCTGAAGCGGCATACATTTTATTTCAGATGCAGAAAGTGTGCAGCAATTCTTGTGTAGCCCTCGTAGACACAAATCGCATGCATATTGTTGTTCTTTTCTAATTGCTAGTTTACAGTTTGCACAGCTGTCCTCGTTTCCATCCATATCATAAAATTTAATGTAAACACTTTTACTTTGTTTGTGTATATTTATTATTATAAATATACACAAACAATTTGTTCAGTAATACAGAAATCTATAGTATTATATATTACTAGCGTGTACCCGGCCTGCGTTGCAGCCCGGCATTATGCGACGTGAGATAATAAGGCGAACAAACCTCAAACTCAACCGTTTGCCGGCCCGTCCACAATTCACATCCATGCATAAAACATATACTACAGTCTCAAAATAATTGGCAAAACTGTTCAAACCACCATTAACAGTGTGCGGAGAAAATAATTAACATTGATTCGCCCACTTTTAAGCTAAATAAAAACATCCCTAACCGCTTGATAAGATTGTGCATAAATATGTCATTACATGTTGCCAAGTTTTAATACATTTCACTGAAATTTCCATAAAATTTACCGGAATCGCCATGTCATTAAGGCACGTACCTTTCACCCTACGGTACCTGTTTTACTTAATTTGGCAACACAGGTGGGAAAACCCATGTTTAGAGGCGCTCGCTCGCTTTCTTATCGCATCTAATCAACGTTCAGTGTCGTAGACAAGTTTCAACCGAGAGGATATTAGCAAGTCAGTTTTATTATTTTTATGCTTTATTCAAAACAGCAAATATTATAATGCAGGCGAGTTATTCAAGTGGTAGTAACTAACAAGTTAAAAAACGACGTCATTTAAAACCTGGGGAGCGTGCAATGTTAAAAAATGTGTATGAGGGAATTCTAAGTACACACAGTGGAATATCATTTACTGATGCAGCAGAACTTTGTGCCACATTGACTAAGACATCTTGCCGTACTGTTTATAGAACTATCAAGGAAAACACGAATACTAGAGTGCCCGATCAGAAGGAGACAAGAGGACGGAAAAAGATTTTTATTGATCAGCAAACAAAGTTAGCCATTCGCCGAAAAGTGCATGCATTTTTTTTTCGAAATGAACCTCCGATTTTAAAAAAAATTTCTGTCGAAATTGAAAAAGATGAAAATATGCCAAAAATTTCACGAAGAGTTCTAATGCGTAGACTACGAGAATTGAATTTTCGATTCTTAAAACGAAATCGCAAAAATATTTTGGTGGAAAAGGAAGAAATTGTATTGTGACGTAGAAAGTATCTAGAAGAAATTGCTCGTGAATGAGGTGTTACAATATTACGTTTACCGCCTTACCATTGTGAACTAAATCCAATCGAGCTTATATGGGCACGGATAAAAGGCAAAGTGGCGCGTGAAAATAGAACATTTAAATTAAAAGATGTTAAAGAACTGTTAAAAACGGCAATAGCGAATGTACAAGCAGCGGATTGGCATAAGTGCGTATTACATGTCGAGGGCGTAGAAAAAAAAATGTGGGACTTAGATGTACGCGTTGAAGTAAATCATGGCGGAACCTATTATTATAAATCCTGCGGATGACAGCAGTAGCGACAGTAATGAAATGTTTTTATCATCAGATAGTGAATAATCGCTGTAATGGTAATAATGCATTTAAAATTGTAACGTATATAATATTATGTCATCATAACACTTTTTAATGTCGGGGTTGAATATAATTTGTCAAAGTATTACCAAGTAGTGTTCATTAAGTAACAATAATTAGGTTTTGCCCTTAATCCACTATTACCTCTTTTTATTATTATGTAGTACAATAAAATAATTTATGAAAATAGCTTATACCGTTGCTTTATTATTCGTCTTGGATTTTATACCTGCGTAATTTAGTTTCTCTAATTATTACTGCATTAGATCACCAAATGTAAAAGCTTCATTTATTTTTCAGTTTAATTTATTAGATATACCTAGTAAATGTAAATTATTATATAATGTAAATGTATTATAATAATAAACAAGAAATTCATATATTTTTTGATTTATTATTGTTTAAAATGACACGCCTCTGGAATTGGCGTTCCCCTTACGTTTTACACACCCCGGTAAAAATGAGTCACTGCCAATTATTTTGGTACCAGAGTATAGTCTGTCTTCGTCTATTCCGGTTTCGGTGCTTCGGATCGATCGTTGAACGGGCCGGGGACCGGTTAGGTTGGGTCGTTCGTTCTCCCTACTCTAATTTATCAGTGTTTATCAGTGTTTCTCTATAATATTATGCATGTATTATACATAAAAACCTTCCTCTTGAATCACTCTATGTATTAAAAAAAAAACCGCTTCAAAATCCGTTGCGTAGTTTTAAAGTTTTAAGCACATATAGGGACAGGACGGGCGATAGCGACTTTGTTTTATACTATGTTAAGATTGTACTGATTGACTGATTCATCAAGGCCTCGTCTAAATCCTAGACCTAATCCTGGAATCATGAAATTTCTAGGATATATTCTCCTTAGGCCGGTTGTCCACGTCTACTGGGAGCGTAAACAAGCTGCTTCACGCTTATGCGACACGAGCGACAATAAAGGTAAAAACACATCACCTCACTTGAATTCACATCCTATCACGCCAGAAATAAAATGCATGAATTTCAAGCAGAATCGCATTATTATTTCACGTGAAGTCATATCATTCATTTTATAAAAACAAGCTGTGTAGTGCTTCGGTAATCGTAACCAGAGAATGTGGAAACTAAAAATAATAGATTATCTTTATCTTCAGAGTTCGAAGAAGATTTCCAAAGAACATAATGTGCAATAATAGCTAGTGAAAAACTTGAAACTATTCAATAGATACATGACATTAATTTAAAAAGAATGGAGATAAGTGAATTTCACACTTTATTCTAAGAGTTATTGCAAGGTGATGGAGATCGTCTTAAGATGTACTGTCGTTAAAACGTCCCCCATTTTTCTAAAGTCGCGCTTTCGCGCTTTACAAAATTAATGCTTAAACAGAAAATCTGAGCGCGTGAAGACTTGCAAAATCACGTGAACACACCGAATGACAATAGTGTGTTTCTTGTTAATTTGTACCTGGAAAAACGGGACTTATCAAATTTACTGCTCATGTTTGTGTCTTCACGAAACTCACACGACATAGTAAAGTGTTTCCCCCTTAAGCGGCTATGGGACAAGCAGATTTGAGCGACATTAGTCGTCTACTGTTCGCCTATTCGGACTGCAATTAGCATAGAACTGTGGAGCAGTCAGTACAGATAAGAATTGATTTTTTGTATAAAACGGATGCTGAGGATTTCAATTTTTTAGAAAATCCTCAAATGATGAGGCGTCGGATAATATAAAAATACTATCCTGTTGGGTTCACCTTATTTGGAATTGTACCTTTTGTCTTTCATATCCCACAGAGAGAAATATGAATGTGGTGCACTGATCAGCTCATACGTGTCCTTGTCCATTGCTGAGAGTAGATACGTATAAAAACAGGACAGAGATCACACACAATAAGCGAACGGCAGATCCCAACAAAATGGGGCGCGTGCTCTAACTCGCTTGCAGTGGACGAGGTTAACTGTGAAAACTGTTACTTGGAATCAGCCGAGTATCCGCTTGTTGCCGTTCGTGTCGCTTAAGCGTGTAGCCGTTTGTTTACCCTCCCAGTAGACGACTGGTGGACATAAGTATCCAATAAGAATTTTCCAAAATTAACCCCTAGGTTAGGTTAGCTTAGATTAAATTGGCAGACCTCTGGCGTTGTCCAAACAGTCACACGTAGTCCTGTAAGGACCGTTGTTGTACCACACATGTTCCAAGGAACCAATCCGTATCAGCTTCCTGATGTTTAACACGACGTAGGTCGTAGAAGAATGTATTGGTGGAATATTTCTTCTTGTTCGTCACTAACCGCACCCAAATTTTCTGGGAAAAATTTAAATGGGAGTACAGGAAGTGTATTTTAAGAGATATACGACAGCCCTTTTAAGTAGTTCTTCTACAAGTTTTTTATAGTTTTCTGCTTGTTTGTTTCCTAAAACCTTCAAAATAATTCTTTTAGAAGAACTCTACGCAGCTAATTCAAAATCACTTAAATGTTATCAAACTGTTAATCCCTTAGTATTTTTCTACTTTATAGTCTAGCAAATATTCCTTCCATAAGCTTAGCGTCACTTAGTTTAGGAAAATTTTGGTTAATGTATTTAAATGCATCGCCTTTTTTATCTTATGTTTTAACGAAATTTTTCATTAATCCCAGATTATATTTGGTAATAGAGGTAACAGACCTTTTTTGGGATCAACGTTAGCTTGAACTGAAATATATTAATCTCTCGGAAGCAATTCTTGTACTTGGTAATGGCTCTCTGTTGCTCTACTATCCCAAAGACAAAGAAAACTGCAATACTTCGTAAATCCACCCTAAAGACCTAGTAATAGTCCTATGACTTTTAGGTCATCACATATTTGCTACTTATACGTATCATAGCCTATTGCATTTAGTATAAGTGACATATTTTCGTATGTTTCCTGCATGTCAACTGCAGGTGCAAGAGCAAGTCTTATGTTGTCATTATGAAGCAGAACTGCTTTTAAACTTATTTTGGACGAATCTATAAATAAGCGGCATTCGTCCGGGTTCTGTGCATGCAAATCCTGATTTTCCCATAACACTATTTGTATAAACATACATTTTAGCCTTCATAGTAAAAAAACGAGGAAAGCTCCTGATTGCGGTTCCTAAATATTGTAACTTTGGTTCCAGGTGGCTAGTAAATTCCATTGTTGAAATTTAGAACCTAATAGGGGAAATTGGTATAATACGGCATACTAGGATAAAATGGCACACTACCTGTATAATAAATTACGCGCATTTCTTTAATCCCGCCATGCGATTTTCGACACTGGTGGGGAGCACACGACAACTGGAGATTAAAACGAAGAAGATGTCAGTGGATGTTTAGCGGTGGTAAGTGTTAGTTTGTTTTCGTGTATGTTTGAAATTGTTTGGAGATTAAGAGAACGTGCCTGAAACTCATAACCTACAACTTATTGAATAATTATTTATATATTGACAGGTAAGTAGAATACTGAAGCATGTTTTTGTATTATTTGTATATTTTAAAAGTTATTTTATAAATATTTAATAACAAACAAAATTTACTTAGCCGTTTTGAATAAAATGGCACAGGGGTGATATGTTTAAAATGGTACTGTGCCGTTTTATCCAAGATTAAAAATAATATTATTTTGTGTTTTAGATAATGCGCGTTATTGCATGCCTAAACTGCAACAATTACAGAATAAAATAAAACGAAAGAGCCGCAGGGACCAAATGTTTTAAACTCAACTTCAAATTTAATAGAGATGAAACATAAAGCAGAAGAAAAAAAATTGAAAAGAAAGAAGATCTCAAAGAAAACGAAAAGCGAAAGTAGACCTTACAGATCAGTTTCCAAATTTGATTCCGAAAACGAAGCCATTTCATCAGGATAATGATAAAGCATCTTATATGTATTGTAATGAACTTTTTTCATGTATAAGCCTAAGGAGATTTGGATTTGCTGTCAAAGTTGTAGAAAATGGAGCCACTGTGATGAGTGTGCAGGACTTTCTCCAAAAACGAAAATGTTTGTTTGTGAACTTTGCCCACCATAATTATTAACCCTTTTACCTTAAAAATATTTTTATTTCAACATACATTATACGAGCAGATATGTATGCCATTTTATCCAACTGATTGGATAAAACGGCACACCTAACACCTGTGCATGAAGAACGTATATTCAAGGTTTTTGTTCCTGCTACGCAGTATTTATATTGTTTTACCCAAAGATAAAGCCAAAACAAATGTTATGTTTTCTTTGCAGTTTTGTACCTTTATATTTAAAATATATATTTTCAGTTTTGTAAAAAGTATGCCGTATTATACCAATTTCCTCTACTTCAGTATGCTCTTACTGAAAAAATCATATCTCAAAAATCTTACGTGTTAAGATGTTTTTACGTTCTTTTTCGCATTTAGAGACCAGAAATTAACCAAAAACTGCCTTTTACATTACAATCGTAAATTGACTGTAAACTAGTGTAATTATTAAAATAAACAGCATTTTCCAGTAGAAACGCATTTTTATTTATAAATCTGTAAACCTGTTAGATAAATTCTACTTTGATGAAAAATAAAAAACCATAACAAATTTATTGTAATTTAATTATATTTAAATTTTTTAAACATCAGATCAATATACAAATACAGGGTGTTTTTTTAAGGTCGACGAGCGGCCATATCTCGGAAACTACTGGGCATAGAAACTCAGGAAAAGAAAAATGGTAATTAAAGTGGCCATGAGAAAATTCTGGAAATAATTTTTAAGTTCCGCATTTTACCGCAAGAGGGCGTAATTGAAAAGTAAATTTTGAAATTTTACATAACTCCGAAAATTCCACATTAAGGTAAATGTTTGATAACACCATTTTAAAGCTTCGACAATTATGCATCATTTTGGTCTTATATTTATTGGCGTACCGACTTTAATAAGAGTGGGGGAAGCTGTTGAAAGTGTAATCATTTAAATCGCTGTAACTTATAAACGACTTATCCGATTTTAGCAAACTAAAGACTGTTTGGAAGAGAAATGTATGCACTTTCACCAATCGTACTTAGTTGTCCATAATAGTTTTCAAAAAAATGCTAGAGGGCGCAATTTGCAATAACAATACATTTTTTGATTTTACTCCGAAAAAATAAATCATACGGTATAATTATGATACCATAATCGAAAAGTAGATGAAATTTGCTAGAAAAAATATTAAAACCGCAGCTCGATATCTCCGTTCGTTTCAGAGTTATTGCCAAAACAATAATTTTTAATACAAATTGCGCCCTCTAGCAATTTTATTAAAAACTATATTGTACCATTGGATACGCCAATTGAAGGTACTTACCTTTCTCTTCCAAACAAGCTTAAATTTAGTAAAATCGGTTAAGTCGTTTAGAAGTTACACGGATTTTAATGTTTACACTTTCACTTGATAAGAGTGGGAGAATCTATTGAAAGTGTAAACATTAAAATCGCTGTAACTTCTAAACGACTTATCCGATTTTACTAAATTTAAGCTTGTTTGGAAGAACCTTCAATTGTCGTATCCAATGGTACAATATATTTTCTAATAAAATTGCTAGAGGGCGCAGTTTGTATTAAAAATTATTGTTTAGGCAATAACTCTGAAACGAACGGAGATATCGAGCTGCGGTTTTAATATTTTTTCAAGCAAATTCCATCTACTTTTCGATTATGGTATCATAATTATACCGTATGATTTATTTTTTCGGAGTAAAATCAAAAAATGTATTGTTATTGCAAATTGCGCCCTCTAGCTTTTTTTTTGAGAACTATTATGGACAACTAAGTTCGATTGGTGAAAGTGCATACATCTCTCTTCCAAACAGTCTTTAGTTTGCTAAAATCGGATAAGTCGTTTATAAGTTACAGCGATTTAAATGATTACACTTTCAACAGCTTCCCCCACTCTTATTAAAGTCGGTACGCCAATGAGCATAAGACCAAAATGATGCATAATTGTCCAAGCTTTAAAATGGTGTTATCAAACATATATCTTAATGTGGAATTTTCGAAGTTATGTTAAATTTTAAAATTTACTTTTCCATTACGCCCTCTTGCGGCAAAATGCGGAACTTAAAAATTATTTTCAGAAATTTGTCATGACCACTTTAATTATCATTTTTCTTTTCCTGAGTTTCTATGCCCAGTAGTTTCCGAGATATGGCCGCTCGTCGACCTTAAAAAAACACCCTGTATGTACACATAAAATTTGGTAGTTAAGTAACTATTAAAAATATTATTCACTTCGCTACAGTAAGGTAGGTATGGTGAAGTATTTAGTACTTATGTACACATAAAGATAAAAAATTATTGAAATGTAGCCATATATTTTAGGCTCAAACTAAAATGTTGCTTATGTTTAGTTTGAGCCTTGGTTTTAGCATATGTCTATTTTGTAACCTAAATGTAAATACCCAGAAACCGGAACGTCAAATATTTGTTGCAGTAATAATTGCTGTTTAGGATGTTTAACGCCAAGGCCTGCTCGGACTATTAATAGAGCTTTGGGCTTCTGTACAATGGTTTACTAAGCTACAATGTTTCATTATAACATATTATACACACGTACAACAATACGCTTGGAAGGGTCAACACTGAAGTACGCTGTAGTGTAGGCATTTCATTTTCTAGTAAAATAAGGGACTATAAATGCAAATACTGCAGATTCTTAAATTGCATAGCAGTGGTGAATACAGGGGGAGGGGAAGGCACAGGGTTGCCTTTGCGCTTCCTTTGAGATTATAAAAATTAAAAAAAAAAAATAAAACTGTCTATAAAATATGCACATCTTTCAACAGTGTAACAAAATGTTACAATACACAAAATGTTGTATTTACCGTATTAATTGCATTTTTTTGCCGCCCCCACCCCCCCTAGTGAAGAAAATCCTCGATCCAAGTCTGTTACGTAGGTCCCGTACACTTCTATTTTCACCGGTTAAATTCCAAATTAGAAATCAATGAACAGAAAACAAAGTACATACACTTGGAAAAAAGGCACTGATAAAATACTTAAGAATAATAGCAGTACTCAACATTAACGACGTATAAAGACAAATAAATCTAACAAAGAGATAGAAAACACACTAAAGGCGACGCAATGAGGCGGCTTGAAGGCATGAAACTAAATAACTGGAAGAAAAATGTACAGGCAGGAAGAAATGGAGGGATCCAAAATCCTAAAGAAAAAATGGAGGAGTAATCCACCTAAAAATATGTATTAGACACGCCATAAGCGTTATTAGTTATCGCGGAGCGCATGCACTTACCGCCTCTCAGAGAATGGCCAATCAGAAACATCGGTTTTCTTTCACCAAAATTGAATACTTTTGTATCGGGTTTATTTGGTAACGTCCAGCAGTAGGCCGTGTTTCCACAAAGATGACAACGACGACAAAAAGTAGTTCGTTTATGTTCTACTGTCGCCAGCTTGCAGTTCTATTTACGGCAATGTAAAAAGTTTATGAAGTTGTCGGCCACTGAATGACAAAATAGCTACATTATTTCGATTCTTAAAATCTACATCCTTCTCTATCCCCTTTGCCTTAATTCGTTGGATTGTTAAACACGAAACTCCCAACGCATCAGAAACTTTATAAAACATATAGGTATTTATAAAAACATTGCTTAATATTTTTCATGTTTAGTATTTATGTTTTCACAATTCCTGCTTTATTATAGGTATCTACTTACCTCGTAAACTGCGCTAAAAGAGTTTTTCCGGCATCACTTTATCTTTGAAAATAGTAATTTTAAAATTAATGCTTGCTCTTATTCACAATACCGTGACATTTTAAAAATAATGTTGATTAAAAATGTCGCTGTCAAAAATTACATTAATTGGTAAAATTATACGACATTCATTATTAATTGACACAAATTTACTATTTCACCTAGTTCACGAATGTTAGAAAGATAAGCATTAATCGTGACGTAACAGTCAGCGGTCATTGAACAAATTCAAACACGGACATTCGGCCGCCTTTTGGAGAAAACGACATATTGATAAGAAAATTATTCATTAGTGTTTGCTCTTAATAATTTTATTTTACAGTTTTTTAATGGTCCTAATAGGTTCTGTTGATCCCCAAAAAGAAATAAGGTGTTGCAATTTTGAGCGAACTAGGGTATATACTAGGCTGGGCCGAAAAAGTGAAAAATTGGAAATTGCAAATGGTATATTTGCCAATATCTGACTATACATCTAAAAGTAATTTGTGGAAAATTTTATTAAAATCCGTAAATGTTTCGCCGCCCCTTGGTACCTTGAAAATTAGTAAAAAGGCCGATTTTTCAATATTTAATATTTTTTAAATCCAAAATTATAATTTTTTGTGACTTCTTGTGGATGTGGGAATGTGTATAAAAATAATGTTTTCAATAAAATATTTTTCTGTTGGATGGAAATTACAAATTTGTCTCTAAAAACGTTAATTTACGTGTAAATGAAGATTTTGAGGACAAATTTGTAATTTCCATCCAACAGAAAAATATTTTATTGAAAAAATTATTTTTATGCACATTCCCACATCCACAAGAAGTCACAAAAAAATTATAATTTTGGATTTAAAAAATATTAAATATTGAAAAATCGGCCTTTTTACTAATTTTCAAGGTCACAGGGGCGCCGCGAAACATTTACGGATTTTAATAAAATTTTCCACAAATTACTTTTAGATGTATAGTCAGATATGGGCAAATATACCATTTGCAATTTCCAATTTTTCACTTTTTCGGCCCAACCTAGTATATACAGTGTGACCAGTAAAGCCCGCATCATATGGGATTTTTAAAATTAATAACTTTATTCAAAATTTGACTTTGGCATCAAGTTCTGCTTCGATCGAGATGAAAATTAAGCAAAAAAAATAATAGTCACGTGATTTGCATTATCTGTCAAATTTAAATTTTTTCCAAAAAATTAATTCAAAAGTAGGGTTATTTCTGAAAGTATCGAAAAATGTTATTGCAAAAAGTTTTTTTAAATGCAGTTTCTAGCCCATATGGCAACATTTTAGCTGCATAAGATAATTTTGATTTTTTTACCCAAATTTTGTAAATTGCACCACTTTTGCAAAATAGGACTCAACGCAACCTACATAAAACTTCTTAGTTCTAACAATACTTTATTTCAAATACCTTTTCTTTAAAGTAGCCCCCATATTAAATGTGTGTTTTCTACAAAATCAAATTTGGGCTATTAAAATTTGGTCGCATGTGATGTAAAGTTTATTTGTTTTTGACCCTGTATAAGGTAACTTCATAAAATAAGTATTTTTGAAAACGTAGTTTGTATCTGAAAGTAATACACCTTAACATTAAGACAAAAAAGAACACAGTGTCATCAGTAAAGCGTTCATTAAGTGGAAAATAAATTATTATAGTGGTGGGTAAAAAATTAAAATTATATTATGCAGCTCAAATTTTTGCAGGTGGGCTAGAAAATGCATTTAAAAAAACTTGTTCTTATAACCTTTGTCGATATTTTCAGAAATAACCCCACTTTTGAATTATTTTTTGGAAAAAATTAAAATTTGACAGATAATGCGAAAAACGTGACTACTATTTTTTTGCTCAATTTTCATCTCGATCAAAGCAGAACTTGATGCCAAAGTCAAATTTCGAATAAAGCTATTAATAAAAAAAATCCCATATGATGCGGACTTTACTGGTCACACTGTTCGCACCCTCAATGTAAAACTAACATATCTCATAATTATGAGTTTTGAGATATTGCGATTTTAAATTTTGAAAGCAATTAAATATTGTTAAAATTTTATTACGAATAATTTAACTGTGTTTAATAATATGTTGTCCATTTTCAAATTAAAGCAAAATTGATTAATTACTGAGATTTTATTGGTTATTTTAAATTAATTTGTGTATAAAATTAAGACAGGTATGGCTTTTTTTCAGATGTGTTTGTATTTCATTAGGCAACTAAGCGGATTTATATTTTGTAAAGATTTGAAGACTACCATTTTTGGGGTCAGGTTAACATATCATACTTAATGTTACTTTTGCATTGGGATTATTTTGCTTATGTTTTATGTTATTATTCTTTTTTTATTATTTTTGTATATTTCCCGCCTTTTTTGCGATATGGTACTTTTTCATTTGACGCATAATCCTATTTGGAAACACAATCAATTTAAATCCCATTTTTTGATTTTTTTTTGATATGTTAGTTTTACATTGAGGGTGCGAATATATATTTTATAAATATTTTAAGTAACATTAAGAAATTAGAAACTAGGATAGTTCCTATAATCAGGGACGTAGTGAGGCCATGACCATTGGGAGGGTGAGAGTATTCAACATTTCCCAACTTGATAAATAAGATCATCTAGTTTAGCAAAGGTTTATTTGTGATATATATTTAAGTACATTAAACTGTAAGTAAACCGAAAACTCTTTGAACACATTTTGCTTAAATTTTAAAATATTATTAATATGTACTTAGTACACACACAGTTACATTTTTAATTGGATTCGTAGTTGTTTTAGTTTAGTCCACTGCTTTACAATTTCTAAATTATCAAAAAGTGCAAGATCCTTTTCGCTTTTGATAGCCATTAAACAGTCCAATCTATCAGTGATTATTGTGGACCTATTAACATTTTTAATAAATTTCAGGAGGCTAAATTTTCGTTCATTAGTTGCGGTTGAATACCCTGCAGTAAAAATTAATTGACACAACTGAAATGTAAGTTTAAGTGGTATTTTATACTTGACAGCGACGTCCATGACTTCCTGCATGATTTTTGTGTCATTTTTCATGCAAATGTTAAATAAGACCTCTAGCTGGCTTGCAGGGCATATTCGTCGGGTCTACAATTTGGAGGATACAGTGCCACTAGTTTTTCTATATTTTTCATTAATAAATTTTCTTTGCTAAGTGGAAATTTAAAAACTTCGACAAAACCAGATATATTTCCCAATACTGACACTAATACAATTTTCAAGAAATTGGATTAGTGTATCTAGCACACAGACAAATTCTTTTGGGTAAAAATCTTTAACATTTAGTTCGACTGCCATCATCTCTATTTCCATCCAATTTTTAAGGAATAAGTCGACGCCTATGGTGTTTATGAAATTCGTCTATATGAGAAAATCCTAATTTATTCGAAAAAACTATGGCACATTTAATAAGGTTATTTATTTCATTTTCCTTGTTTCTTATAGTTTTTAAACTATCTGCTGTACTCAAGATAAGTTGCATTGCATCCACTAAATTTAAATCATCCCGCTCTAAGATTTCTGTGACAAGTTTCATTTTATAAAAAATATGTTTACAGAAAAATAAACAGGAGATAAAATCAAATGATAATATGCGTTTGTACAAGCCGAGAGCTTTGGCTTTGCTCTTATTATCAATTGTTTGATCTTTAGTTATATTTTCTAAGACCTCGATTATGCCTTCAAGAGAGGTGCTTACAGCTTTTAAGGTCTCAGCACGGGCTGTCCATCAAAAATTCCAACCAAATCTCCCAACTGGAAATTATTGGTAGGGATGAAACCCCCCCCCCCCCCCATGGCTTCGTCCCTGCCTATAATACATATACGAGCACAGCAAGTGCCTTGAAGTGAAACAAAGTAAAAAAAAGTTAAGCTTTTAATTTTATTTTACTAATTTGAAATTCTAATCATACTTAGGGGCTCAATGAAAAGTACACGTTTTCAGTAAAAAAAATTAGTACAACTCCCGCCAAAACGTTTGAGAACTTTGAACGTAAAACAAATAGAAACATAAAGCCGATTGAAAAAATACGGCCCAATGTGACGGAAGTTTTCACCCTCTTGAAAGTGAATAATGAGATGGGTCCGGGTGCCGGAATAAACAAATTGCGGTGGCGACAAAATTCGACATTCCCAGTGAGAAAAAAGTCGAAAGGTGGACTTATTTTGATGGAATTCTGGAGTTTATGGATGGAAATGAAAAGGGTTTTTGCGAGTTGAGGCCTACTTCTTTTATTATTTATTTACTTATGGAAATTTTAGACCTTTTAAAGTTGTGATACTGTTAGGTATCTGAAAATATTATTTTTAAAAACTAGAATAAAATTGAAAGTAGACATTTTTAAAATGCATCCTTCCCTATTTAATCCAATAATTTAAGGGTTTATCTGCGGAAAAATTCCTAGTTAGCTGAATTTTTGTGTACACCTTTATTATGGCGTTGTAATAAAGATGTAAAAAATCGACATTGATATCGTGCCGGCTAAAAAAGTTATAAAGGTCAAAAGGTCACGAAAATCAGTTTTTCGCAAATATCTCGCGACCTATTGCTCGGGGGTCAAAATAGGTTATTATAAAAATTGTTTGCCGTACAATTATCTACAAAAAATGTATCTTGCATTTTTCTGTAAAATTAACCGTTTCCGGAGTAGAGCGCTGAGAAAGCGACTAGAATGCACTCGCATACGGTATTGTGTACCGTACACCAAGGCGTAAACTCTATTGCTTTTTATTCATATTTGTAAGTGTCTTCAAAACTTCTATCTGACACTTGGGCGTTTTGTTAAAAATATACTTATATTATAGAGATTTGGGAACTTAGTAAAATCTACTATATATTATACAAACGACCTCCACTGGCAGATGTTTCGTATTTTATTGTTTCGAGACCCGTCCCTTTATATAGTAAATTTGATATTGGCATGAAAAAAACTCAAAAATCGAAAATATACTACTACTTCGAACCAATTAATTATCAAGTAGTTTGTGATAACGCAACATACATAATCGATGGTGGATTTCTTATGCATCGTGTCGTATGGCAAAAAAATCATACATTTCATATTATTATTAACAAATATATTAATTATTTATCAAATAATTTCGGTTCAAATACTGTTGTCATTTTTGATGGTTACTATGATACTAGTAAAAATATCAAAGCGATGGAACAACTAAGACGAACCGCTGCCGTTCCTACATCTTGTGAAGTGCACTTCAATGAATCGATGGAAGTTCAAGTCAAGAAAAATTCTTATCTAATCGATTTAATAAAAGAAAATTAATTGAAATGCTTATTGAGAAGTTCGAAGCAGTTGGTATTGCTACAAGACAATCACGTGATAATGCTGACGTCTTAATAGTTGAAACAGCGATTGAAAAATCAATAAATGATACTACAATTATCGTTGGCGAAGACATAGATTTGTTGGTACTTCTCATAACACGCACACAAATACTTGATCAACCTAGATCAATTTTTTTTTTTAAAACCAAGAAAAAACAAAGTTAAAACAAAAATATACTCGACTGATAGCCTCAACAAGTATCCACATTGCAAGAAAAATATTGATGTGACACAACTTCAGCACTATTTGGGAAAGGGAAAAGAAAAGTCATGAGGATGTTTGAAAAAAGACCCGATTTAAACAATTCTCCAGAAATATTCCAACAAGAAAATTGCTCTCGAGATATCATTGTCAATGCTGGAACACATTTTTTACTAAAGTCTATTCACTCAGTAAACCTGCATGATGGCCGACATGTCATATGACAAAAGTCATTGAAAATGCAAAAATTCATTTTATTTAGCTGGAATATGACTTTTGTCATATGACATGTCGGCCATCTTGCAGGTTTACTGGGTGAATCGACTATAGCAATGTACGGTGCTCTAAAATCAGAACATTCGATAGATAATTATAGACACTGTAGCTTTGCTAAACTAACAAGACAAAGCACAGAAATCCTTTAATCTCTAAAATATTTGAGGGCGTTTTTTTGACAACATGTTTTTGCGCCTATTCGATATGTTTCGCCGGTAACAAAATACTGTTTAACAACAAGGTTATCTAATTATCACAAAAAATAAACCAAAAATAAAGCCTCTTTTTACAACTAAAATTTATTTTTTAAGAACTAAATAGTTCCATTTTTTAAATATGGAGAAATTGTTTAGGTAACTTTTAGCGAGCGCCATATTATAGTCTATCCCTTTACTACAATGGAACAGAGAGGGACGAACTAACCTAAAACAATGATAATAATATGTCGTTGCTCCGCGTGGTTTAAGTTGAATGGAGTAATTCAAAACATATCATTTGATTGCCGTTGTGGGTGGGTTATTCATGTCTGATGGTATGGAGTGATTTAGTGCTGGGAAGTTTAGTTCATTTTGCCGATTTCAATCTTTCGTTCTCGTTCAATAAAGTGAATAGTTCAAAAGACTAGTTCGTTTAGTTCATTTAGTTCACTGATTTATACTGGCATTTAAAATTTAAATTATATATTAAATTAACAAAAAATACAGTAGACACCGACAATATTTTTTATTCATTTCCATACCGAAATCATCGCGGCATGCATCGGTCGGTCAGGTGACAAAACCTATAATCTCGGTCGTCTCGCTCTCGCTTGCGTAGTTCATTCCGTTTAGACTTTAGTTCGCCTTGTTTCAATCTCTCAGTAATTCCTGATTGAATCTTTTAGTTCAGTTGTCAGATTCGATCTTTTGAACTAGTTCGTTCGCGAACTACACAACTCTAGAGTGGTTGGTTGTTTAAAGGCGGGGGTCGGGTTCGACGTGTGGCCCAAGTTTCTTACACTGCATCCTTCTGGCTTATTTTGCGCCCCAGTCTTGTTAGAAAAGGTTGGTTCCTTCTACGAGGTCCAGTAGTTTTCTTCCAAGTTTATCATGCGGGAGGTTATCGCCGCGTCGAATGTTTCCAAAGATTTTGAATCTTTTACGGTTAAGCGCTTTGCAGCTATATATATACTTGTAGTGCAAGCGCAAGGTGTATGACTGCAAACCTAATTTCGTGTTCGGTTATATAAGTGTTGTGTAGATGTGTGCTTATATTCAAGGTTTATATGTGTTTATTTTCCCGATAACCATAAACTTGATCCTCCATTGTTATTGACATACTTCATAATAAATAAAAACTAATTTTATTTGGTTTTACGTGGTTGTAAAAATAAACGTTGTCATATAAAAAACATTGGCGTTAATTTTTGTGTTTTATTAAGCATTATCCCAACTGATATGTTTCTTTAGGTAAGAACTTCTTCGCCATTTTATTTTTTATTATAATTTCCTTACTTCATTTTTTCAAAATAAAAAAATAAAGAAATCTAATAAAAAATTAAATAAAATTTCGAATACGTCACTGAGTGCCAATCCTAAAAAAGGGAGCTCAGAAAAAGATAATTTAGTAGCAGCTAAGTAGACTACCAATGCAAAAAATATTTTTTTTTATAGCGGGCTGACAATTTTTAGGATTAAAAAGCAATACTTTTTTAACTACATGACCTCAATTAATCACAACATCATATTTTTTTTATAAATAAAAGATATTTTTTACCACTGCATCATATATTTTTTAGGACAATAGAGTTGTTCTTTAGCAGCATAAAATAATATTTAAAAATCGACCATATTTAGGTTGAAAAGTCATTTCACCTAGTAGCTACAACAGAGTTGTTTTTTCGGCGCCTATTTAATGCAGATTTTTTGCTACTACTAATGGATTTCTAGCTACGGCTAATAGAGTTTTCTCTCAGCATAAGAAAAACTCAAAAAAATTAAGTTGTTACAAATTTTTGCTCTTCATAAAAAGAAAATTGTCCATTTGGCTGAATCGGAGAAAATTCTACAGTATTCTCAAACATTGTGTAAATAAGTTTCTATTAAAAGAATACAGAAAAGGGAATTTAAATTTCTATGTGCCCATTTCATTTCAAGTATAATAAAAGAAATCCTTTTAAGGCAGTAATACACTTTCAAAAGGCACGTGATCGTAAAGAAACAAAATCCTTCTAGTGTCGTATTAAATACCAACAGGGGAGTTTTCGTAAATAATGCATTATTTTTTGTTAATATTATATAATAATAATAATAAAAATAAACGTATTTTATTCAATAAATGAATACAATTAGGCGATATTTAGCCCGCAGGGCTATTCTAGCATATAACCTAAGGATATCAATATATATTACAGTATGGTTGTGTAAGTGTGCAACATTATGGGCATTTTTTTTATTACCGATGTCTCAGAAAATGTTATTATTGATAAAAGTTGGTGCATGTTCGATAATCATATTAGGTGCACTTGGAATGGTTGCAAGTCAAACGGCGTACAGGGTAGGCCAAAAAATTAAAAACTTGTACAAGATTAAAGTACCCCGATTTCAGAAAATTCAGCAAAATGTTATTAAGAAAAGTTGTTTAGAAATAAAAGTTATGCATAGATTCAAAAACGTGACCTTATTTGTTTTTTTCCATAGGTCTCTGCAATTATTTTAGTAGGATTTCATGTTTGTCGCTTAATTTTTACAGTTTTTTTAATAAACATTTAAAATACAAATGTTGCACTTTGAATGATAGTTTTTTAAGTAGCATATTATCATTACTAATGTTTTAACTTGTTAAAAAAAATTTTTAGGATATTTTAAAGTTGTGTTTAATATCGTTGCAACAAACATGAAGTTTGTGATTCCTTAATAAATTAAAAATTCAAGTAAATTATACAAATATGCTTGAATTTAAACAAAGATATGTGAAATTGATTTGATTTTGAATAATTTATGAAGGTCTTTATGGTGAATATAAAAAAAAAATTTAGGAAATTATTAATGTTTTTTTTTTAAATATATATTTTTTTATTTTAGGAGGTAACGTTTTTGAATCTATCCATAACTTTTAAGTCTAAACAACTTTTCTTAATAACATATTGCTGAATTTTCTGAAATAGGGGTACTTTGTTCTTGTACAAGTTTTATATTTTTTGGCCTGCCCTGTACGCCGTTTGACAACATACCTCGAGACCTAACTGAAACATCATGCAAATTGGACCTGAAGCAAAAGAAGATGGGTAAACGAGGGCAAATGAATTTCCCATATTTTGGCCATGGGCAGCCATTCCAGGATTTTTAAATTTTCGGATATTGAGTCAAATTTTCTGGGACCAAAAACGAATCTACCAGGATTCCGTTGTACCTGTTGTATTCGATATCTGGCAAGCACATTCAAGCAAGGACCGTAAATCACACTACCATAGGAAAATATTGGCAAAACAGTATTATTCACAAACTATGTACAGAAACATATTTTGTGAAACGAAAGTTAGAGTGAAATATTAAACCCAAATTTCGAGCAGATTCAGTATGTGGAATTTTTTCATTATTTACTACTGTATTAAAACCAGTATCCAGTAAGTAGCTACGTTTCCTGCCATTTACTAATAACAGTAAACGGGAATTTTTAACATTAAGAGTCAGATTATGTGACTTGCAGTAGGTACTCATTCTAGGTTACGACTTATACTATTAATCAAATCAAATCAAAATATGTCTTATTGTCAAAGAAAATTCTATTGACAAAGCTTTCACTTACTCAAAGAAAAAATTACAATCACTTAAAAAAGATATCAAATATTTTTTTTTAAATAAACAATAAACAATCTATATCAGTAATAAGACCTAGTCACTGTTTAAAAAAAAAACCAGATCTAACATAAAATATGCACATAGATACATATAAAAAAGCCGAAAATACAATAACATAAAATCACTAATATAAGTGATAAAACAACAAGACCTACAAAATTATTAAAAACGCCAAAAAATTCGGGCACTGTATGTTAGGCTTTTTCCAGCAAAAACGCCTTCACAGCCGATTTATACTTTTTAAGGGTTCCCAGCGATCTAATACCAACTGGTTGGTGGTTGAACACCTTTTTACCATTATAAAAGATAGAATTCTTTACCAGAGCAGTAGGAGGTATGGGCAAGGGCAGAACGTCTATTTGTCTTGTTTTGTAGTAATTTACCCTTACACCATCTTGGCTCTTAAGTTTTGTATACATTAACACTTTAAAATGTAAATACTTGTAAGCGTCAATAATTTGTTTTCTCTAAATAATGGTCTACATGATTCACATTGCTATTCTTATTGGATTTCTAGCTACTGCTATAGAGTTTTTTCTCAGTGTATATGTAAAATTTAACTTAATTTTAAGGTACATTTTCTGGATCGATGAAGCTAATTTTTCAAATAGAGGAATGTTTAACCGTGAAAACACGCACTTTTGGTCCTAGGAAAATTTATTTCTTATTCATCCCAGAAATCCTCAGGTTCGATGTAGTGTCAATGTGTGGTGTGGTTTGATAGGCAGCCAAATAATTGGGCCAATTTTTTATGAAGAGACATTAACAGGGAGAAGATACGTTGATATGTTGTCAGAATTGCTAGAAGCATATTTAGATGATGTCAACTTAGAAATACGTACTCGAATACATTTTATGGACTTCTAAATTTAGGACTTTAAACCCATTTAAAGCTTTTTTTTATTTTTAATGTTACGTCATCAAATAATCATGGGTGTTTCAATTTATTATTTGAGGTTCTAGCAAATATTTTCAAAATTATATTACAGAAAGTTTAAGCAATAATTCTAGTCAAAAGTAAGATTTACCATGGCCGGGCTCAAGACCTTAACTTCAATGGTTTTGTAGAATAGGAAAAAGTCACATTTCTCCCGAGTGAAAAAAAATGGTGTCTATCTACACTGCCTAACTAGAACAGGCTGTGTGCCAAAAGTTTAAAACATATACCTACTACATAAAAGAATTTTTTTTATATAAAAAAAAATTTCAGCCACCATAGGTCTGTGATATTTATTCGTAAAGATACCTAATTGCTTGGGCCGAAATAGTAGAGACAGGATACGTTCAAAATTTCTAAAACCTAGAAGTTCTTTAAAAACTCGTATTTAAAATTCTAGGTCCGACTTCACATGATATATAAACAACAAAACGCCCACAAGAAGTAAAAATATTGTCACGAAGTTTCTCTTCGTGGGGGTCGTAGCGGTAGAGAAAGGAAAGTCTGGAGTCTATAAAATGGTCGTCTATTGTATCTTCTTGATTTTTACCCTAATAGGAAAACCAGCATGTCTGACGTGTTTCGGCGTAGGCTCGTTAACGGACTGACAGGTGCGTCACTTGACGATGGTCAAGGCTTGTCACCTATTGTTGAGCTGAAGAGTGGGTGCGGCACTTGATGATGGTCAAGGATAGACACCCATTGATGAGTTGACCGGGCGGTAGGCTCCGATCCCTGCAGCTTGAGTTGGCCCAGATTATATACCCAAATAAGTGATGAGATTGCAACGCACTTGACCCCGATTGGCGTACAGTGGGTTGCGATCTCAACAACGCACAGTGGTCGAGTATCCTAAATATACCGGACCACTGTGAGTTTTAGTTGACAATATAATAAATTCCGCATCGTAAACGACAACAATGGAGTCTGAAGTGTATTCAGATTGTTGCTACAGAAAACTGCCAGACTGACAACAAGAAGGTTTGTTCGCGTATGCTCATCGTTATTCGACTTCGATAGATACGACCGGTGATCCGTGCGTTCACATTTATTTGTTTACCCTTAAAACTTAACTTTTACTTGGTATTTGCGCACGAAATAAACCGTACGGGTCTGAAGTTAGGAGGATGTCTATGGTAGATACCCTGTAGACTTTAGAGCCAAACTAAAAATCTAATGGGTTATGGGATCGCGTCTAGTATGCTTCAAAGGGAAGTCAAGACATGCAAGAAGCCAAACTAAACAAAAATTAAATATCATATGTATCTATCCCTATCAAATCCCTCGCGAGTGTGGCGAATCGTACATTGGAGAAACAAAAAGACCTCTTCCTGTACGAGTTAAAGAATATCTGAAATATACTCAAAGAGGTGAAACTTCGAGATCAGGTATAGCGGAACATGTATGGACCAACCAACATAATGTACAGTGGTCAGAAGCCAAGGTTTTTGACACGGAACAGCACTGGAGAAAACCAAAATTCAAAGAAGCAGCTTTCATGAATCAAAATACCCATATATTTAGTAAATCAAGTATAGATGTCCCCAATATCTGGAAGCCTCTTCTTGTCCAAAACCAACAGCTCAAACTTCACACTCCAATAAGCACGTAGGCGGAGTCATCAAGCTTTATTGCACATGGATAGTATTTAAGAGAGTAGCGTTAGAATTATAATTTACTTGAAAACGGTTAGAGATACTAACTAACCGAAACGTTGTGTTACGTAACAAAATGAAGACAATGGAAGTCCGACACGGTAATTTTTTTAATATAAATTTATTGTCTACCACCTTCAAACAAAAATAAATATGTATTAGTTCTTAGAACCATGCACCCAAGAATTCAGCAATTTCTTTTACACATCAAATGTAAAGGAAAACAAAACCCAGATTGTTTTTATTTTTTTAACTCCTCTGTTTTACCATTAAAACTAAAAATACCACTTTAAAAACACATTATGCTACACAACAAACCACGTATCCTGACGCAAAAACTCCCTAAGTACTCTTTTATCTGCTTCTTTTTATCCTGCTTTATATCGTAATACTATGTGTATTTTTCAGCTACGAAGTTAAGACCGAATGGTTCAGTTAAAATTGCTTCCTTCCCGAAATTCACTTATTCTTTTCTTATAAGTCCTATTTCAAAACGGCGGTGTTTAATAGCATTTTGATAGTCGATCTGAAATATCGAGTGTCATTACATTACTGCAGTAAATTTGCAGTGTTTTTATTTTTATTCTTAACTTTTATAACGTAGGTATATCTGAACTATATTCCTAATTAATAAATTTTAAAACAGGTTAAACCAACATAGTTGTCAAAATTTTGGATATCCTTAGGCAAAAATAATATGACTTTTATAATGCCATTTTTCATTTTTGGCCCTCATATTCGATATACAGTGCGTTAAAGTTTAAAATTTGAAAGCTGGTTTTCTTGCATAATTTGTGAAGATATTAATTTCAAATTTGGTATATTGCTTTACTATAAAGAGTTGTTTGGAGATAAACAAGATAAAAAAACAATTGTAAAATATTCAAAATAGAGGGGGTTAAGTACTTGCTGACCCCCCCCCCCCCCCCCTATTTTTAACTACGTGTGCCAGTTACTTAGGAATAACATTTTTTCAGGTAATCATTGATTTTTGAATATTTTTGGCTCTTATAACATTTTGATAAAATAATGTGTTTTGGAGATAATTTGAACAGTATGGGTCATAAACTGATGCCAACGCGGCTTACGGTAATTTCTTAATTTTCAAATGCTAAATCAATTCAGCCGTTGTGGCATTACCATGGATACAAAATATAATTAAGTAAAATTTTGCAACAGGTGACAATACCGAAAGCAGGACTAGCTAAAAGTAATGTAAGGACAGTGGCGTACAGATGAAAACCTGTAGTACTAAATCAGTTAAATGAAGTTATTTTATTGTCCTACTAAGAACTTACTATGACAAATTTTTCATAAAAGTAATTTTAACAGGAATTTTGACTGCTCATTCATTTTTACTATTTATTTAACACACTGCCCGATTTACTTGCCTCTAGTGGTAAGACAGCATATTTGGTTTCAACTAGACAGTGATTCCCCGCATTTACCTAGAAAAGTTAGGACCTATTTGCACCAAATCTTTCTTAATCGCTCGGCTGGTCGGTGCCAAGATGCTCCTGTTAAATAGTCACCCCGTTCCCCAGACCTTACTCCCTTGGATTATTCAGTCTGGGGTTGTATTAAAGATTTTGTGTATATGGTTCCGATTTTTAGCGAAAAATCATTTAATAAAACGAATCTTTCAAGCTGGAAAGCAGTTCAGGTTGAATCCAAATATTTTTCAAAGGTTAATATTTTATTTAATAAAGAGAACCACCATGTTTATTCAAGAAAACGGGAGGTAATTTCCGGAAATTTCATTAACTGTTTTTCAAAATTTTGTTTGTTTTTTTTTTGTCACCAATGTATTCATAATTATTTGAAAATAATTTGTTTTACTTATTTATTATCTTGTTATGATGTATCAAATTTATTTAATAAGTAAATAGATTATTGTCTTAAGAACGAGTGATAACAGTGGCGTTTTACTCTTATGTGAAGATTAACAATAGTAAGTTTTAAGTAAGGCAATAAAATAATTTTTTCCACTACTAACCTATAACATCGCCATTATTGACCGATTAATTAACGCCAGAAATCGTTTTTCTCTCCCTTCTCAGTTGCTATTGACAACGGTCAATAATAAAGCATTGAAATCCATTATTGACCGATCTTTTTAAAACCAGGTAACTTGATTTGTTAATTCCCCAACAAATAACATGAAAGGTGACGCCAAGCCCACTGACAAGAAAACAAATTATCTTGCCAATATGCCAAAGCAGGTAACTTGATTAAAATATATATTTATACCTAACTAATAGGACTTTTTATAATTTATTAATACTGTACAAAATAAAAGTGTTAGTAGTGGAAAAAAAATTATATTAACCACGGTTTAGACAGCCTATAGCCCTCGCGCCCTAAATCCCTCGTCGCTCCGCTCCTCGTGATTTAAACTTGACGCTCGGGCAATAATGATGGCTGTCTAAACCTTGGTTAATAATATACTATTTTCCACTATTAACCTATAACATCGCCATTATTGACCGATTAATTAACGCCAGAAATCGTTTTTCTCTCCCTTCTCAGTTGCTATTGACAAACGGTCAATAATAAAGCATTGAAATCCATTATTGACCGATCTATTTAAAACCAGGTAACTTGATTTGTTAATTCCCCAACAAATAACATGAAAGGTGACGCCAAGCCAACTGACAAGAAAACAAATTATCTTGCCAATATGCCAAAGCAGGTAACTTGATTAAAATATATATTTATACCTACCTAACATTTTTTATAATTTATTAATACTGTACAAAATAAAAGTAGTGGAAAAAAAATTATATTACCCACGGTTTAGACAGCCTATAGCCCTCGCGCCCTAAATCCCTCGTCGCTCCGCTCCTCGTGATTTAAACTTGACGTTCGGGCAATAATGATGGCTGTCTAAACCTTGGTTAATAATATACTATTATTTAACTGGTTTAGTATAACAACCTTTTTATTTGTACGCCACTACCCTTACTACCAACTATTCCATAGTTTTACTTAATTATACCTTGTATCCATGTTAATGCCACAACGGCTGAATTGATTTAGCATTTGAAAATAATGAGATTACCCTAAGCCGCGTTGGCATCAGGTAAAGACCCATACTCTTCAAATTATCTCCAAAACGTATTATTTTATCGAAATTCTATAGGAATCAAAAAATAATCAAAAGCAAATGATTACCTGAAAAAATATAATTTGGAAGTCACTAACGCACGTACTAAAAAATAGGGGGTACTGGACTATTTTGAATATTTGATAATTGTTTTTGTTTTGTTTTTCTCCAAAGATGTAACTCTTTATGGTGAAGCAATGTACCACATTTGAAATTTATATGTTAATAAAATCGAATTATTCAAAAAAATCAGTTTTTAATTAGTATATCGAACTTGAGTTTCAAAAATGAAAAATTGCATTATTATTAAAGGTATATATTATATTACTTTTGCTCAAGCAATATATGGTTATTCGATTGACCTGCTTTTTTCGCACACCCTGTATAATATATATATTCTGTGATACAGGCAAGTAATATTTTCCAGTGAGTCCTCATGCCGACGGTGGTTTCACTACCTGATTTCCGGACTTTGGTAATATGCTGTATGATTTAATGTGTATCATCAGGACATACCACTTCAAAACAATGTGTACCCATATTTTTAATCTAACTTGTCCATTATTTTGGAATCCTTACAGTAATTTATTGCAACAGACAGTACACACCATAATAATATGACTGTTAAATTTTGAGTTTTATTACTGGAATTCTTGGAAGGATGGGTAGTTTAAAAAAAAAGTTTTTATTGAAAAAAAAAATATTTTTTCCGAACAATTCGAATATTATCACTTATTTTCATTATTTATTTAATTAAGAACATTTCTTTTAAACCATACATATGCCTAAACTCCTTAGTTTCCTAGATATCATGACATTTTGATCAGTTTTAAAACACAAAATAAATGTCAATAAACAATTTTATAAGTAAACATGTAGTCTTATTTACCGGAGAAACAAAGAAAGCATGGCCTTTGACAATAATAATTTGGTATCTGGAAGTCAATTAAGCAAGAAGGAAATAGCATGACTTTTTACTTGCTGAAACGGAGAGAATGAATATTTTAATTTTAAGGAAGTATGGCTATAAACAGAGATAATAATAATAATAAACGTCTTTTATTACAATATAATATAAAATTTACAATTATTAAATTAGGAAATGAGTGTCAAATCCTGGCGCAGTCTAGCTGTAGTAGCTATTTTACTGAACCAGTCAAAGACCAAAAAGTAAAATTTAATTGTCATCATTAAATAAATATTTTTAATTTCAATGAAATTTAACATAGGCAATGAAGTAGGCAATAATTATATAATTAATAAGAAATATAAACAACTTAAAGCAATTTAAATAAATAAAAAACATGAGTATAATTCATAATAAAATTTTAAGTATTCTGCACATTTAAAAGCTATTTTCTATATTTAATCTTAAACGAATTTACATTTAGAGGCAACATCTTAGTGGGAATCGAATTATAATATTTTACTGCATTGTAAGAAAATGATCGTTGAAACATGGCGCTCCGATGATGAGGCATGGTTAATTTACTTCTGTCTCTAACTCGTCTATCATGAATATCATGACGAAAAATCAGACGCTCTCGAATCGAAATAGGGGAGTCAGGATTATTAATAATTTTTATCAAGAAAGTGCAAAAATGCAGCATTCTTCGTTCATCCATCCTCAGCCAGTCAATTATCCTATACAAGTGGGAAATATGATCGTACTTTCTTATACCATACGCAAAACGAAGACAAGCATTCTGCACCCTTTGTATCCGAGATCTACTTTCAACATCCAAGCAGAAACCGTAGACAAAATCACAGTAATTAAAATTGGACAAAACGAGAGATTCACACAAATCTTTCCTTAATTTAAAATTTAGAATATGTCTATTACTGTATAGTATTTTTAATGAAAGATAAGTTTTCTGAAATATTTTTTTTAAATGCTCGTTAAACCTTAGTTTCGTGTCAAGCAATAAACCCAAATTTTTAGCGCTATCCACAATATTTAATTTTGTTCCATTAACGGATACATTTAAAATATTTTTTAAACCATTGACCTTATTCTTGTTACCAAAAATTAGCATGCATGATTTAGTAGGATTTAAATTTAAATTGTGCCTTCGAGAGAGCTCACTCAATATTTGCAAATCCTGGTTTATACAGTTCTCAATTTCAGCGTAATCCTCAGCATCACAACAGCAGTATATTTGTGTATCGTCAGCAAATGCTTGCACTTTACAGTGCTTTAAAGATCTAAGAATATCAGAGGTGTACATAAGAAAAAGTAGGGGGCCCAAAACTGTACCTTGTGGCACTCCAGAGCGTATGTCGGCTTGTACAGAATAATTATTATCGAAAACACTTTTTGAAATCTATTAAACAAGTATGATTGAATGAGAGAAAAAGTTAACAAAACCATAATATTTTAATTTGGATACAAGAAGCTCATGATTTATGGTGTCAAAAGCCTTTGAAAAGTCAAGGAGAATTAGTATACTGTTCATCTTTTTATCACACGCACGAAGAATGTCATCTGTTACATTTGTTAAAGCCACAGCAGTCCCAAAGTGTTTTCTAAATCCACATTGTGTGGAAGGAACAATATTATTATCAGTAAAATAACTGTACATCTGATCATATAAAGATCCTTTCAAACATTTTTGAAATAGCCGGAAGAATGCTTATTACTTGAAGGTCGTTAAAACTAGTTGGGCTACTGACCTTGGATAATGGTTTACCAATTGATATTTTCCATTGATCGGAAAAGTAACCAACCTCTATACAGCAATTTATTATGTGTGTAATATATTTATCGATTTATGGACTACAATACTTGAGCATCAAAGGCGAAATTTCATCTACCCCTGTCGCATTTGTTGAAATACCGTTTAACATTTTATTGACTTCAGATACTTTAGCTGGCCGCTGGAAAATTGTAGTGTATCACTGAAAACATTGTCTTCATAAAATTTAACTTTATCGTTACAATTAGAGAAATTTTGAAGAAAAGTCGCAAAAAAATTATTAATATCATTAGGATCAGATAACACCTTAGGTATTGAACTATTTTTATCAGCGCAAATGTTAAAGGTTTTTAAAGCAGACCAAATTTTTTTAGAATTTTTCTCGGCACACAAAGAATTCAAACAATTTTACTTTTCTCGTCTTATCGAAGCCAAAGTAAGATTTCTTAAATACTTATAGTTAATCCAATCATCATTTAATTTAGTTCATTTACATTTTTGCAAAGCCCTGTCTCTTTGTTTCATAAATACTTTAATGTTGGCAGTCAACCACGGAGCCTTAGGTTTTGTTATTCTCGATTCTTTTATAGGGGCATGTATATCAAACAAAGTTCAGATATGAGAATTAAGTAATTTTTTCGTCAATATTGTTGTCGTAAAGTATATTATCCCATGGTAAGCTGTACATATTCTCTAAAAAATTATTTGCATTAAAGTTTTTGAAAGACCGATATCGAATAATTTTAGGAACAGTTGGTGTTGGTGCCTTCTCCAAATTATCATATCAGGAGGTACGTGATTTTTGTAAGAAATTGCATCCAAACAGGCAAATCTAAAAAAATGTAGTATTTCGAACTGTACAGCGTTACAGAATAAGTGTAACCAAGATCTGGATGACCTAGCAGTGCTACCGCCGATGACAAAAAATTATACGTTTTGCTTTCGATAGAAGAAACTCCCAGACAATTCACCAATCAGCTTGCTTTGGATCATAAAATTGATCAAAAATCCGTAAGAATCATACTCCATATTGAGAAAATTCATACATACAAAGTTCATGTTGTACAAGAACTTTGTGACGTTGACTATGATCAAAGACTAGAATTTTGCGAAATAATTACGAGAAAGTTTGAAGAGAACCCGCATTTTCAAAACAGTATCGCTTTTTCGAATAAAGCGACCCATACACTACACGGAACAACCAAAATTACCGTTACTGGGCGCGAAATTACCCAAACTGGCATGAACTGGCATACACAATTTCCAGAAAAAGTTAATGTCTAGGCTGGATTGTTTGCGGGACATGTTATCAGACCCCTTTTTCTAAATAGATATCGCCAGCTTCTTTGGCAAAAAATTGTTCCAATTACAAACAATTTAACTCCTGATATTAACTCAACCTGGTATCAGCAAGATAGAGCTCCGCCGAATTTTTCTCGTGTAGTTAGAGATTTTTTAATGTCACGTTCCCAAATAGACTGATAGGAAGAAGAAGGCCTATCGAATGGCCTTCACGGTCTCCCGATCTTTCGCCTTTAGATTTATTTTATTGGCGTCACCTGAAAAACAATGTTTATCGTAACAAATCCAATAATTTAGAATAATTAAGAATTAAAATTTTAAACGAATATGAGAGAATAACAAGAGAAATGGTTTTAAATACCCTAAACATTTTTGCGACAATTTACATTATTGTCAGTTAGTAAATGGGGGCCATTTTGAATATTTATCAAAAAATAGAGCCGTTTTTTCATGATTTATTATACTGATTTTTTTTCATGTCAAGTTATTAACTGTTAACCCTCCACACGTTCAGGTGGATATACCAAACCTCTCAGTCTCAGCCAGCCATGACATCTATAATAATTATTAATGATGACGACTCTCCAGCGCTTGATCTTGAAGGCAGGACGAGCTATAATTTTTATATTAGTGTTTTTTTTTTGGATTTTATTTCAATTCCTTTTGATGATTGGCTTAATCATCACTTGGGAACAAATGAATTGGAAGGTACCCTTGATCAGTTGTCACGTCGAAGTCCCGATCTCACAATTATCGACTTTCATTTGTGGGATATCTGAAGCCACAGGTGTATAAAACCAATTTCAATAATAACTTAGATCTCTTGAAACAACAAATAAGAGTAGTTTTTGCAAATATCCCAATACAGCAAGTTAGGAACTGTTATCGGGAATTTAGATGTTGAGTTGAACTATGCGCTAACTTGTTGTTACCACGTTTGAATAAAAGTTTTATAATTTATGATTGAATGAATTGAAGAAATATGATATATTATAACAAAAATACATCAAAAGTAGGCAAATAAAAAAAGGTTTGCTAACAACAAAATCGTTACACGACCAGATATAAAATCATATTCAAAAAAATATAGCAGCAATTTGTTGTTTGTTTTTTCTGAAGAACCCTGTATAGTAATCGCAAATGTAATATTTGAAAGTGTAGTTTTAGCACAAGCAAAATTTATTTAATAAATCGAGGAATTGAAAATTAGAATTTAAAAAGAAATTCTAAAAAATAAAAATTTTGTTTTTGACGAACCCTGTATAGTAATCGCAAATCTTATATTCGAAATTGTAGTTTCAGCATAAGCAGACGTTTTTATAAAGAATTACTTTTTCTCCTATACCTACTAATAATTTTTTTCCTTTTCCAAAAACTATCCGTGAAAACACTGTACAGGGTGGGGACTTTAACTGGAATAAATTCGATATTATTAAAACCGCTGAAGTTGCGCCTACAAAATTTGGTATGTGGCGGGTTTGGACCATGCGGAATTAAAAAATGATATCGGCGTTGTTGCCAGATTTCCCAGTTTTGCGCTACACGTAGTAATTTTGTTATTTTAAATGGAATGCCCGATTTATTTTTATTGCAGTAAATTAGGCGTGTCAAATTTAGTAAGATCCCAAATTTACAAAATTCTATCTTCACTAGTTGCTGAGCTATGGCAACACTGTATTTCCATTAAAAAGTATCGGAACGCTTCTATACCTTTGAACCGTTAAAGTTGCGCTTACAAAATTTACTATCTTGGGGTTTCTAGGCATGCGGAAATTAACAATGATATCGGCAATGTTGTCAGAATTCTCAGCTGTGTGCTACAGGCGGTAATTGGAACAAATTTGACAAAAAAATTACGAAAACACGAAACTAGTTCTATCGATTTATTATTTCAAAAGTTTTATGTTTCAAATCACCCCATAAATAAAAATCTAATAGTGTTAAATCAGGCGACCTTGCTGGCAATTCAATAGCTCCCCGTCATCCAATCAACGAATCAACCTGCCAGGAATGGCGGTATTCAGGTAATTCCGCACGTTAGCCGCATAGTGCGGAGGTGCCCCATCCTGCTGGAAAAAAATTATTTTCTTGAAGCTTGTCAATAACTTAGTAACTATGGAGATGTTACCAAGGTAACGCTACTTAAAGGAAGATAAACGTCCCGGTACTTTTTAATAGAAATACAGTGTTGCCATAGCTCGGCAACTAATGAAGATAGAATTTTGTAAATTTGGGATCTTACTAAATTGGACACGCCCAATTTACTGCAATAAAAATAAATTGGTTATTCTATTTAAAATAACAAAATTACTACGTGTAGCGTAAAACTGGGAAATTGGGCAACAACGCCGATATCATTTTTTAATTCCGCATGGTCCAAAACTCAAACATACCAAAATTTGTAGGCGCAACTTCAGCGGTTTTAATAATATCGAATTTATTCCAGTTAAAGTCCCCACCCTGTATATATATATATTTTAATAATATAGAGGAATCTATATTTTAGGTATTATTTTCATAAATAAATAAGCTAAAGAGGTAAACGACATTTTTATTGAAAGAGAAAGAAATAATGTAAGAAAGCACCAAAGAAATTTAATTTGAAAATTAATATGGGTACCCATTGGATCGTATGAACCCAACTAGCAATTTTAGTCGCCGCTACGTAACCTTGACTACATAAAGAACTTTAAAGTTGCTGTTACTAGTATCGGGAACCGTTTAGGCACCGTTTCTTCACCACGTTGTTACCAAAATGGGGAAAGATTTTGCAGTAACGTTTACGTGCCTGTATCGTTACCGGAACCGTAAAATTTACGTTGCGAGACCGTTTCAGGAACGTCGCGAAACCGTAAATATATGGTAATTTCAACCAAAATGGGACTTTTACCCATCATGCCTTTTAAACCTTGAAGATATTTATTTGGCCTCTTTTTCCTTCAACTAAAATAATGTATCTTGTCTTTGCGTCTCTAAATAATATACTTTATCAACTTCACAATATGTCGATTTATATTATTTTGTTTACCTAATCATTAAAAATAATATATCAAAATTTAGGCTTTGATTTTTCGTAAAACAAAAACGCATAAAATTTTTCTGTGAAAATTAATTATGATAAATCTGAAAATAACAACGCCCACTCAAAATAAAGCCACATGAAGAAAAAAAATACTTAAAATAGAAGAAATACTAAAATATAAAAATATTTATTTTAAGAAGTTAGCAGTTTTAAAAGGTCTCTAATAATTAGAAACTATAAAAAATAAAGGTTTTTGTTATTAAACAGATAATATAGGACGTATATTGTGTACTTTTACGCTAATTAAAATGTTTCCAAAAATGGCGTCCTAATTTTTCTATAAAACATGGCGGAAGTAGCGAGTTCACAAAAAATTATACTTTAAAGTTTATTTTACTCTATAGTAGAATTTATTACTTAAAAATTACTTTATAGTAAGAAGACACAGAAACGCTTACGAATCAGTTACTTTACAATGTTACATAGAAGTGGCTAACTGTATGGTATTTTTATTGTCCCTATGTGGTTGTGGGTACCTTTTAAAAACACTTTGTAGTCACGCCGACTTAAAAGTCACATTTTTGTCGTTATGGCGACAATTATTTTTTACTTTAAAGTTTTGGTGTTATACAAGTAGCTAAACATTGACGCGACACGGTTCTAGCAACCCTGAAACTTACCACAAAGTAATGGCCCTATATGGTCACAAAACCAGGTAGGTGTTACGCAAATTCCACTAATTTTTCTGACTTACTAGAGGCCTAAACTTCATAGTAAGTTATTTGGTATCAATTACTATTTTCTTACCTAAACATAGTAACAGTGTCAATCAGTGAGGGTTTCTATAACTTTAATGCTAGTTGGGTATGTATGGAACCCGCTGCTTTATTTGGATTGCAAATTTATAACAATTAAATAACTCAAGCAAAGCCGCGAATACACGCTTGTTTTATTTTTAAAAACTATTTTATAAAATCAGTCAAAAAATTTAAATCTATGATTTACTGTTATAAAAAATTAATTTTTTTTCTCTGTATTGTATTTCCTATTTGCACATTTATACGCTCTTAAGTACATTAATTAAATGTAATTCTTTTATCTACATCAATATAAAATTCTTTTTGCAGACAGTAAAAAGAATACGCCAAGGAATCTGAATTGCAATTCTTTTCCGAATTCCCAAGCGTACTAACTCATGATCTTTAATTAACTTTCAAACTCTATTCGCGTAACTTAACCCGAAAGAAAAATTTCGCAAATACTGGAACGTAGAATCACCGGAGGCTATATCTGCTTAAACTTAATTTATTAGTACTTCTGTCTAAAATTTTAATTAGCTCGATAATTAAAGGCGTTCTCGGCTTTGGGTTTGTTCGTACACGGCAATTGTAATTAGTTTTAATCAATAGTAATTAGAAAATTTGTTAGAAGTTACGATTCATTTTTGGACAGTCGAAAACTGATCGATGGTCGTCTGAGTGAAAACTATATATGGGCTATTTATACGGAATCTGAAATAGCAGTAAATGTATGGTTAACTGTATAGGTACGTAGGGGAAGGTCACCTTTGATGACATACTTCCCATGATGGCATGCCACAGCTATCTTTGGAATAAACCGGTTTTGCGTCATCCCGCATAGTTAGGCCCTTCGCACATGAAGCAACTAAAAAGAAACGAATTAGAAACTTACATCACCATTCAGTTACTTATTATTCACTCGCCGTGTATTTCAATGAGCATCCGCATACAGGGCTACTAGTTGGCAACTGGTTTGCAACTCGTCAGTAATCAGTCAAGTCTCAACCCGACGTGTAGGTCGCTCGGCGATTGGTTTCTAGTTTATTCTGTAAACAACCGCAAAACGGCAAAAATGGCATACCAACTATTGAATTTAAGACTAGTAGAAGAAATGGAAAAATATCTGTATCTTTATAACCACACGTTAAATGAATATTCACGGAAAGACATTACCGAAAAAGCTTGGAATGCTATTGGAAGCGAATTAAATGTTAAATTTTTGCATTATAATAATAAAGGATAATATCTTCATCACTTGAATCACTATCCATTTTTTAACACGATAATAAATAACAATAGTTATCATTATAATACTGAAATAATAATGTGTGTACCATATAACAAAGTCACCATTATCGAGAAGTGACTTGATTTTATAAACTTTCAGTAGCCTCGTGTGCGATTCATAGTTTGTTACAAGTTTATAATTTAAGTTTCTAATAAGTTTAGTTTCTTTTTAGTTGCTTCATGTGCGGAGGGCCTTAGACGGGCGCGCGTATTGTATTCCTCATCCCAAAAAAGCCGCATATAAGAGATTTCGTTAAAATATTATGAGCGTCGCAAAAGGTATTACAAAAAAAACTGCAAATAAAATTTAACTTTAACACCCTGTAACTATGTTAATAATCAATTTTCGAAAAAATGCGGGAAATGTAGGAAGAGATAGCATTTATTTTCGGTCTAGAATTATCTCCTAAATTTTTTGCTCATTATTTCCGGACACCCTGTATATTACATACAATATTGGCAAACCTGAAGTTAAAGGGTGGCTTTTAATGTAAAGAAACGAATACAAAATTGACTTGGCGCGAATTAGAAATAGATCGATCAAGACTTGCCAACTTCTGTTCTTAGCTCGATTCATTCCTATTCCACTGTCCCTGCATCCCCCCCTCATAGCAGCAAATACGTTCCGATAGAGAAGCACCCACCGCGGTGTGTAATATTTTTTTTATCTTGACTAAATATTTTAGGTGAGCGTAAGGTAAAAATTCTGCTGGTACTTTAAAATTGTATATTCGCAAGAAAAAAAATATTTTATAGTATGCGAAGGCTGATAGTAAAGAGGAAGTCGTTTGGTGTTTTGCAATTTTATAGCCCGAACAACCTGTCTCAACACGCAAATCTATTTTACATATTTTTGATAGATTTAAGAAATCGGGGTACATACCAGCATTTTATTTTTCACCATAAGCTAATAAAATCAAACCATTTAAAAAATTGTGATATTTCCCAAGCAGCAATATTACGACATGCCGACGTTGGCCTATGCGACCCGACGTCGGCACCCAGCGTAATTACAACCATGTTACGACTCCTAATTGCACCAATAGGGTCAATCATTTTTTAGTCGTTACAACGTTGGCAACCGACCTAGCGTCGCGTTTGACGCATCACCAAGTAAAAATGACAGAATTAGTCGGCATAAATAAACCAATTATTAGTTATATTATCTCTACTTATAAAAATATGACAGAATAATATCAACTTTTACGATAAATCATGTCGGTATATATTTGGTTCTAAGGATCTATATTTATATAATTATAAATTACTTTATTTGATCGATAGTTATGTTAAAAATATAAACGTATGTCACTTCCGATAAATACGGGTAAAATAAGATATACTTTATACGAAGTCAGTTGAGACAACGTAAATATTGGGGGTACGATCAATTTACTGCATCACACACTAATACTACAATACAAATATGACAAAATTTGTATTGATCGCTCCCTATACAGATGTTCGAAGATAGTCCATGTGGACTTGACAAGTCTGTTATCAAATTTTTTTTAGTTTTTTTGTCTGTCTAAACTAAGATCGTATACACTTTATAGGATAAACAGTACAACCAATGTATTTTTTAGTGGAAAAAACTTTTTTTTAGAAAAAAAAATTAATTTGGTTTCAGGCTGTAAAAGAATGATATCACAAAGTTTTAACAAGTTGGAATACAGTAATAATAAAACTAAACCCGAAATATAAACGTTTATCAACAATGGCTGCCATAGATGCGAGACAAAAATGACCAAAATGGCGTAGTCGTGTGATGAATACTTTCCGCACATTTTGTATTTTCAACATATTAATAAAGCCGGACATTACACACACCAAAAATTTCAAGGAACTTGAGCAACCTGGTTGCTGACGTCTTCACACAGCGACCTTCTGACAATCTATTTAAATTGCTTTCAATTGCAAGCCGATTCACCTTCCGCCTAATAAAATAAGTAACGGCTCGGCAACCATAATATGGCTTGCAATTTCATTGACATCGCCCACTAACGGGCCAATCCTTTGGAAATTCGATTGCCGGCGACTACGTTGTCATGTGGTTGCTCGATAATCACCTAATGAATGGGCCCCTGAAGCCTAAGGTAGGGGAAAGTCGCCTATGATGGCACCTTTTTTACCACCTAATATATTTTTTAGTTTAAAGGTTTTAACCCATTTAACATTGTTAAAATATTTGTTACTACTTTAATATTCCTTATAAAACTTTAAAAATATACAAAAACTATTTTTATGGTAAAAAAAATAGACAAGAAACAATCACCAAGTATGCCATCATAGGCAACTGTATTGCATATGATGGCATACTCCAGTAAAATGCAAAAAGTTGAAGGATGCATACATGTAAAAGGAATATTTTTGCTACAGTTTGCACATTTTTATTGTTAAAAAATTCAAGCACATAAAACTGTTTCTGCTCTATTAAATAACTTTACATAAAAACGTCCGTCACGACTGAAATTCGACTCAAAACTGAACTGTCAATACGCGCTAGAGTTGTTAAGAAAAGAACAGAACAGGTTAGAGATAGCCTGTTCAGTGAACTGTTCTTTGTAAAAGAACTGAACCGGTTCTTTAGATAGACTTATGAGAGATGATTGGGCTCGCTTAAACGCCTAACCTATTCAACCGAACACGCGGCGCTGCGCGCTCTGTTCACAGAACACCGCTGCATCCGTGTGTGTGCTCTCACTGCTCTCTGTTCCCTGCCTGCTCCACGCCGCATGAAAGAACAACATGAAAGAACAACCTGTTCTTTCTACCCAACTGTTCTTTGAGTAGGTTCAGTTATTTAAGAGAGTGAGATTCGACCGACTCGGTGACAAGGACCGCTGAACTGGCAGGAGTGGCAGGCTAAACGACGCGATGACACGGTTAGAAATTTTTGAAATTTACCGGCAATCTTGGTGTGTTTGCTGTTTTCTTCGCGTTCGCTCGGCTCGGCTCAGTTATTTCATTTCTGTGTACTAAATTGTATTGTACTTTACAGATAATTAAAAATCATATCCGCTCTTTTCTTCCGCTTTCGCCATACTATCAAGAATAATATTAATATACCAAGTGAGTAAGTGACAATAATTTATGATCAAAAAACAGGTGAACAGGTTTACGGAACAGGTTCCCGGGTGAGAACTGAACTGTTCGAACCTGTTCAGCAATTTACCTGCTTTTTAACATCACTAAATACAAATTTGTCCACCGTTTTTTCGCATTTTGTAGAGGGCGCCACCTACGAGCCTATACTTTAATTTGAATGGTCCCAACTTTTTTGTCCTACACTGTATGCGCTTTTTGACGGAATATTTTTATTCTCCTAACCTTTTCACATAAAACTACTACTGCTACTTTTGTTTCGATGAATCTAACCGTTTTCGAGAAAAACGCTTAAATAACATCGCTTGCATGTGACGAATACGAAATCATTTTTAATTTATTTTCAACCTTAAACATAGCATAGCAAAGGAAGGAATATTCCATGGAGTTTGTCGGAATTTTTTAAGAAGAATTAGTTAATGCATTGAAGAGGAAGGACGTCACTTTGAACCTTTGATTTGAATGTTTTATTTATTGTTTTAGTAACTAATGTATTTTAAAACTGTTAATAAGGTTTAACTTTAACACCCTGTAACTCCATTAAAAATTAATTTTCGAAAAAATGTTATAGGAAGTAATTACATTTATTTTCGGCCTAGAATTATCCCCTAAATTTTGTGGTCATCATTTCCGGGGTATAGACAGTCCTATTGTCACGTAGTGGTGACATGAATATTTTTAGTTAAGAGAATATAAAAAAGTGTAGGTATTTAACATTTTAAAATTTTTTATTAATAGAGTACGTACCTATCTGTCTGTCATTTTAACAAGTGATAAGAATAATATTGTGCATGTCTTCTGTTTCGTTTCTATGGAAACACTTTACATCTTGGGATGAAAAAAAATTAATCTCTCGGGATTAAAACTATAGTAATTTACATTACTAGATGCGAAAGTTAATTTTTTGGTGTGAGGAGGTTTTTGAATTGCCGAGGCAAAGCCGAGGTGATTTAATACCTCCGACCACCAAAAAAGGCTTTCGAATCGTGTAATGTATTAAATTTTTTCTACTATTGTTCTCTGATCAATATATTATTAAGTAATAAACTTTGATTTTATTCAAATTAAAATGATAACATACATTTTTTTTTTCACCTATAAAATAATCCATGACAACTAGTTATTTGAGTACTGTCAGAGTCTGTCCGTTCGATTTTTTTGTCCTGGCACCGAAAGTATTACTTTCGTAGCTAGCAACCTATTTTCGTAGCTAGCAACGGATAATATTCAGGTAACTGTAATATTTTCTTTCGTTTTCTTTCGTGTTGCTAGGGCCCGAAAGTTAATTTATTTTTACAGTAGTAGAAAAAAATACATACTTTAGTCCCGAAAGTACAAAAAATAAATAAATTTGTCGCCTTGCGTTATTTTTCCAAGGTTTAGTATTTAACTTTCATCGACAAACCAAAGCCCACTTATTAGTGGCTATTGACTATGAGAAATGTAGGAATTCTAATTCTAATGCCGCATTACTAAACATTTTTCTAAATCCATTATTTTTCACATAGAGCAAAAAATTAAAAAGTTTATTATTAATTATCTAAGGTGTTTCATTAAGGGTGGCCACCGGCCATATCTCGGAAACTACTAGGCATAGAAACTTGAAAAAAAAAATATGATTAAAGCGGTCATGAGAAAATTCTGGAAATTACTTTTAAGTTCCTCATTTCGCCGCAAGGGGACACAATAAAATTTTTTTAATTTTAAATTTCTCCGAAAATTCCAATATTAAGGTATAACTATTACATCGTTAAAAAGCTTAGACAATTCTGCATCATTTTGGTTTAAGGCTCATTGGCGTGCTGACCTTGATAAGAGCGGGGGAAGCTATTGAATGTGTAAACATTAAAATCGCTGTAACTTCTAAACGACTAATCCGATTTAACTAAATTTAAGCTTGGTTGGAAGGGAAAGGTAGGTAAGTATCTTCAATTGTCGTATCCAATGGTACAAGATAGTTTCTAATAAAATTGCTAGAGGGCGCAATTTGTATTAAAAATTATTGTTTTGGCAATAACTCTGAAACGAACAAATATATCGAACTGCGGTCTTCACATCTTTTCTTGCAAATTTCATCTACTTTTCGATTATGATGTCATAGTTATACCGTATGATTTGAATTTTCGGGATAAAATCGAAAAAACTGTTATTATTACAAATTGCGCCCTTTAGCAATTTTATTAAACACTATTGTGTACTGTTGGATACGGCGATTGAAGCTTAAATTTAGTAAAATCGGATAAGTCGTTTATAAGTTACAGCGATTTTAATGTTTACACATTCAGTAGCTTCCCCCACTCTTATCAAGGTCGGTACGCCAATGAGCCTTAAACCAAAATGATGCAGAATTGTCTAAGCTTTCCAATAATGTAACCAGAGTTATACCTTAATATGGAAATTTTCGGAGAAATTTAGAATTTAAAAAAATAATTTTCAATTGTGCCTCCTTGCGGCGAAATGAGGAAGGAACCTAAAAATAATTTCCAGAATTTTTTCATGACCGCTTTAATCATAATTTTTTTTTCAAGTTTCTATGCCTAGTAGTTTCCGAGATATGGCCGGTGGTCACCCTTAATGAAACACCCTGTATATTTTTTTTTAGCAATGAAATATAGCATGTATTTTCTGCCATTTTTTTCCGCCCAATTTTTTCCAATTTCTTTCATTTCCTTTATTTTGTTTTATCTTTTACTGCGTATCACGACCGAGCAGTTAAAGCATTGTTTCAATTTGTTTCAGCAATGAAAGGCCGGATAATCAACTGCTCACCGCATCAGGATATTTACTTTTTGGAAGCCCATGCGAAAAACGAGGTAACTAAATTGTCTTTTTACTTAGTGCTTTTTGTTATTTTTAGGACAAGAACATAATGATTTGATTCTTGATTTAAAATACATGCTAAACGTTTTAGCATTAAAGGACATTCTGCGACACTATTTTTTTTTCAAGCGTAAATGTCTCTAAGATTGTTACATACTTATTGGTTAAACAAAGAATAATATCGTACCTAAACTCAATATTTTTCAGTTCTGCATAATTCCGTTTCAACTTGCTATATTTTTTCGTATATTATACCGCGGCGACACCTGCACTAGGAATACAGTGCCATGGCTATACCTACCTACCTGTACGCCAGACTATTCGTTCATACTCATCAGGCGCGGCCTGTCCATAATTGATTTGGTCAATGACCAACCTTAATAATTTATTTTTCAAAACAATTAAAAATTATTATCCTTCAAAAATGCAAAAGTTCCAAAGTGTAAATGTCATGCGAAAACTCACCAATATAGATCCAAGCGCTCTGCCGTATTTTAAATTGACCTGGTGTATTTATATCAAATAGAAGATTATGTAAATAAATTTGAAATTAAGAGCTCTCGTCGGCCGTCGACTTCGACTGATCTCGGGTTGTTTCGTGCCCGGTCGAAGGCGGTTTAATAACGAGCATGTGGACTTTTCAACCGGCCAATTAACGTTCTCAATAAAGCGCGGGAAACTTAAAAATAAATGTATTAGCATGAGCACATAAATCATTGTATTTTTTTCCTATAAAATTGACGCGAAAAAATTGATGAAATAAAATAATAAACCAAACGAATTACCTTGATTTTTGCAGACAAAAAATAGTGAATATGGAAATATTTCCTAATGCGGAGGTTTTTTTTTAAAGAGGATAGTTTAGATTGGAGAGAATTGTATAGTTTTGAGAACGGTTTAGACTAGTGATGTTACAAACTTCCCGAGTATGACTATTATGTTTGACTAAACCTACTACAATAATGTACTTACTACTTTAACAGGTTTTAATTTTTTGTGTATTAAGAAATCGTATTGCAAAGTACAAAATAATTAATAAAACAAAAAAAGGAACACATGACAATTTTCGGTTTCTTTTAAAATATTTTTATTAAACAATTCTCGTTACGTAACAACCTTAAAACTGTTTATCTCCTGGGGTAAATTCAAATTATGACCTATAATTATTAAATGGTCAAGTATTGTATTTATTCTGTAATGTTGAAATTTGTAGTATATGTACACTTTTGTAAATCTGAATATTCCTAACGTATGTAACATTATGTTGTTTGCACTTGTAGTTTTTTTGTGTGATGAACTTTTGAGAATTTTGAAAAAGAAAGTGTTTTTGGCATACGTGGCGTTTCAAAGAAACCTATATACCGATATTAATAAATAGCATTTTATGTTCTTAATATAAACAACCGGCTTTACATCGCTTAACCTCAAAATTACTTTCTTTAAGACGGCAGCCTATGAATGGCCGGTTAAAAAGTCCATAGTCAGACTCTAGATGCTTGTGTTCAATAGGAATTTATGGAAACACAGTCAAACCGCTTTGTGAGTTATTATTATTGCAAGCAAAACTTTGCGTTATACAAAAACTTAATATCAAAAATGTGGATTGTATTTGCCATATTTGCATAAACAGGTTTACTTCATTAGATCATTAGGTCGCCGTTAACCCTTTATGTAGTTCTTTATGTCTGTGTTTTTGACTTGAACTTGACTTCAAAAGTCCAAGAAAGATTACAGTTTAAAGCAAGCCGTGCATTAATAAATTGAAAAACGTTCAGAAATTAAAGAAAATGGACGCCCCAAACCTTTTTTGGACCCGAAACAGATCACGAAAGACCGAGGAAAAGACACAAACAGGTATTTTAAGCAAACTGCTTGATGACTCCGCCTATGTGCTCATTGGAGTATAAAGTTTGAGCTGTTGGTTTTGGACAAAAAGAGGTTTCCAGATATTGGGGATGTCTATACTTGGTTTACTAAACATATGGGTATTGTGATTTAATTCATGAAAGCTGCTTCTTTGAATTTTCGTTTTCTCCAGTGCTGTTCCGTGTCCAAAACCTTGGCTTCTGACCACTGTATATTATGTTGGTTGGTCCATGCATGTTCCGCTCTACCTGATCTCGAAGTTTCACCTCTTTGAGTATGTTTCAGACGTTCTTTAACTCGTACGGGAACAGGTCTTTTTTGTTTCTCCAATGTACGATTCGCCACACTCGCAAGGGATTTGATAGATACAATTTTTGGCGTTTTCATTAAGGGGGGGGGGGGGGGGGTTCTTTTGTAAAAAAAGCTTCTAAGCATATTTCCGGATTTAAAAGCTGTTTTGATAATACAGTTTTTGGTTATCCTTCTAATCTTTTCAGAAATCCCCTTAACATAAGGTATTGTAAGAAATGTTTGCTCCTCTTTTGTTTCTGTATTAGTTTTTACTTCGAAATTTTTAAGTTTTGAGATAGTATTAGTTACAAAGGTTTCAGGGTAACCATTCTGTTTTAAATCTTTTTTGATATTTGAATTTTTAAAATTAAGGTCTTCTGGATTGTTGCAAACGTTAGATGCTCTGTGATAAAGAGTTTGAATTATGCCCTGTTTTATGGAGTTTGAATGATTAGATCCGTGATTAAGGTATTGCTCCGTGTGAGTTGGTTCTGTATACTGAAGTTTTTATGTTTTCAGCAATTCGTTTGACGAGAACATCAAGAAACAAGGGCGGATTTAGGTCCAAATCATGGGGGGGGGGGTAATTAAAGACTTTTTTTAACAAAATCTATAGGTATTAAAGCGCCGCAGGCGAAAAAATTTTGGGGCCACGCCCTAATTTTGCTTTATTCCCAGTTTTTAAAATAAAGAATAATAATAAAACGCTTTTTACAGACGTTTACGTATGTACAGGGTCTTCCAACGAGGACTGGACAGGGGCTCATTTTTGAGCTTCCTTGTATTTAAAGAAAAATCCAAAATAGCAAATCGATGTACTTTTTCCTGTAGAATTCAAAAATGAAACCAAAAATTTATTTGAACCAGAAACAAAAGAGTTACGCTATGGATAAGGTGTTTTTTAAATGGAACATACCTTTTTTTATACGATTTTTGGAACGAGTGATTTTTTTTGTCCATTCTAATTAAAATATTTAATATTGTGACAGCTATTTTTATTAAATTTTAATGTTTTATCCAGTATAATTTAACTTTAACCTGTTTGAAACATACACTAGGTAATAAAGGTATAATCACCTTTGAATCCTTCAAAGTCATTTCGGTAATATTATAGTAAATTTGTCAAATTTTTTGACTTTGAAGGATTCAAAGGTGATTATACCTTTATTACCTAGTGTATGTTTCAAACAGGTTAAAGTTAAATTATACTGGATAAAACATAAAAATTTAATAAAAATAGCTGTCACAATATTAAATATTTTAATCAGAACGGACAAAAAAAAATCACTCGTTCCAAAAATCGAATAAAAAAAGCTATGTTCCATTTAAAAAACACCTTATCCATAGCGTAACTCTATTGTTTCTGGTTCAAATAAATTTTTGGTTTCATTTTTGAATTCTGCAGGAAAAAGTACATCGATTAGCTATTTTGGATTTTTCTTTAAATACAAGGAAGCTCAAAAATGAGCCCCTGTTCAGTCCTCGTTGGAAGACCCTGTACCTATTTCGACCGTATGGTCGGGGATTGCAGACGTCGAGTTTGAAAATCTATAATTACGGAACCCCTAAAATTCATGGGGGGGAAGGGGGTTGTTACCCCGTTACCCCCCCCCGTAAATCCGCCCTTGTCAAGAAAAGGTAGAGTGGAATGTTTTTCTGTCTCCATGATAAATTTAATGGATTGTCTTATACTATTAATATGTTCCAAAAACCGTATCAGCTCTTCGTTGCTGTCTGATATCCCCAATATCTGGAACCCTCTTCTTATTCAAAACCAACAGCTCAAACTTCAGACTCCAATAAGCACGTAGGCGAAGTCAAAAAAGCTTCATTGCACATGGATAGTATTTAAGACAGAGTTATAATTTAGTTTACACTTGAAAACGGTTAGAGATACTAACTAACCGAAACGTTGTGTTAAGTAACAAAATAAGGACAATGGAAGTCCGACAAATAATTTTTTTGATATTACTTCATTGTCTACCACATTCTATAACTGATTGTTGTGAATAAACCAATTCAGCGTTTGGATTTAATTCCATTATCAATCGATCGGGCGCAGAAAATCATCTCGACAAGTAAAAAAAAAATCCAATAGTTGGATTAAAGACTGATTTAAATAAAGAATAGATTGCCGACACCAAAGAATTAACAGGCAGCGTAACGACCTTATCATGTGATGGGGAAAACTTTGAGTGTTTCTTTTGAGCGTCGCTTTGGCTGCTTTTATATGCCGACCCCCTGCGTTTGCGAGTGGTAACTGGTCGCGTGGCTATTACTTTTACTAAAGTCGAAGAATTTGGCTGACCTCACCGTTTTGCTGATAGGAGGGTAAAATTTCACACTTTCTGTGACTTTTAAGCTCTTGTAAATTTGTGGAAATTTTTAAATTAAAATTAGCCCTTGGTCCGGGGCCTTTCAGTATACACTGAGGAAAATCACTCAATACAAGCATTTTTTTGAATATATGTGTGTTACCACAAGAAAAAATCCATTTATCTCTAAAATATTTCGTATAGTCGCAATCAAGGACGTTTTTTTGACAACCAATATTGTTACGTGTGCTCAATGCTTTTTTATGGTAACATAATATCATATAACCATAGCAATATGTATCCAATAAAGTGTTTTTAAAAAGTATTTTTATAATTCCTATAAGGTTATCTTATTACCACAAAAATAAAAATAAAAACTAACCAATCTTTTATACCTATCTAAAATATACCTTTTAGGAACTAAACAGTTGCTTTTTTAAAACATGGTGAAATCGTTTTGGTTCATTTTATTGCCATTTGCAGTGTTGTTAGTTTGTTTAGTGGTTGGTGGATTATAGTTTATAGTGGATGTTTGATGGCCATTGATTTGATTTATTTTTTTTATTTTTGTTAATTTCATATAGGGTGGTGTACTTTTAGTGCATCGTTATATAATAGGTGTTGTGGCGGTGTGTCCCCAAATTCAGGTAGGTACAATTATTTTACCAATAATTATATTTATTACTTAATAAGTAACTCATGTTTATCACATTACTCTACTTAGGTACCTTCAAAAAATCGTTGACTTAGGTGAGTCTTTAAATTTTGTTAGGCGAGAAATTAATTTTTTCAGAAATACAATACAAATTTAGGGGATAGAATCGGAAACCAATCTGAGGTTTTGAGATATTGCTTCCCCGTTCTAAATTTTGCAATGCAAAATCGCATTTGTTAGGTTTTCTTATACCTATTAATAAAAAAAAGGGCTAAAAAGGGTCATGTTGCTAGCAGTTTGTTACTTTCAGATCAGTCAGATCCCCCCGTTATTAAACAAAGTTTAACATACAATTTTTATCAAAAATACTGCCCTAATAAGTGCAGATCGAAAACTTAATCTCGGCCATAATCGGAATGAACTAAAAAATATAAGTAATAAATATAATTATTGGTAAAATAATTGTACCTACTTGAATTTGGAGACACACCGCCACAACACTTATTGTATAACGTTGCACTAAAAGTACACCACCCTATATAGAATTATTAAAATATAAAAATTTTATCAAATCAATAGCCAAAAACATCCACTATAATCTAATCCACCATTTTGGCGAAGGAGCTAAAAAAAGGAATTTAGTAGTAGCTATGTGGACTAGCTACAATAAAAATAAAATTATTTTATAGCTGGCTGATTATTTTTAGGAGTAAAAACCGATAAAATACTTTTCTAACTACACGACCTCAATTAATCACAAAATTATTTTTGTTTACCACTGTATTATATATTTTTTATGGCAACAGAGTTGTCTTTTAACAGCAAAAGAATAATATTTAAAAAACGACCATGTTGAGGTTAAAAAGTCATTTAAAAAAAAAGAACCTTGTAGCGACAACAGAGTTGTTTTTTCGGCGCCTATTTAATGCAGATTTCTTGCTACTGCGAATGGATTTCTAGCTACGGCTAATAGAGTTTTCTCTCAGTGTACTTATTCATATAAAAAAAATCGTTACATTAAGTGCAGTAGGTATTTAGTTTTGACAGCGGTTTTTAAATTGTCATTAGAATGTTATTTCCATGTGAACAAGCTTTGAGCAAAAATATTTAAGCGTAAAGAAAAACAGCCGAACTTTTATAAACGTTTTAATCATGTCGGTGCCGGATGGTCAAACAAGAATGACCGCCAACTATATCCCAGAAACCGTTTACCGTATACGCCTTGCGGGAAAGACAGTTATAACAAAAGTTAGTAAGAAAAATCGCTGGAAATTATTTTCAAGTATTTACATTTTCAAAAGTTCTTTTTAAAGAATTATTTCGGAATAAATACGTAAAAGAAACAACGTTAAGGTTTCAAATCTTCACAAAATTGGTTTATTTTTATACTAATAAAAATAAAAACATGACATGTTTCGTAGCACTGCTACTTCGTCAGATGTCGAAATGGAAATGACAAACAAAGTTGTAGGTGTGGAGGCATTTACCTGCTAAGAACTAATTCACTGGCCGACAAGATTTTTCTAACACAGGTCAGCTCTTTATTTTTAAAATGGAAATACCCTTCTAATAATAGAAAAAATATTGGGAAAGCCCCAATACATACCATTTTTCAATAGCTTAATAAGACCATTTTACATTAGCAGGTAGTCAATTTAATTAGGGGCGGTAAAAATGGATGCATTTTATAACAGAAAAATTACCTGAACTGTAGGAATTTTAGTAGGACTTCAGGGAGGATTTACAAAATATTGCTGTTTTCTTTGTTTGTGGGACAGTCATGCAGTAGATCAGCATTATGTAATAAAAGATTGGCCGCAAAGAAGTGAATTTCAGCCGGGATCTCAAAATGTTAAGTTTGCACCTCTTGTAGACCCCAAAAAAGTCCTTCTGCCTCCTCTTCACATTAAACTTGGGCTGATGAAAAAACTTTGTGAAAGCTATGAATAAAGACGGTGATTGATTCAAATACCTAAGACAAGTCTTTCCCCAGTTAAGTGATGCCAAATTAAAGGAAGGCATGTTTATTGGGCCACAAATCAGAAAAGTGCTGGACGATGTCAACTTTACAGAGAAGCTTACCAGGCAGAAACTCAGAGCATGGAACTTATTTGTTAGTATAGTAAGGGGATTTTTGGGCAACAATATGGATGCAAACTATCAACAGTTAGTTGATGAACTTTTAGATTCCTACAAATCGCTTGGTGCCCGAATGTCATTAAAAATTCACTTCCTCCATTCCCATCTGTAATTTTTTCCTGAAAATTTGGGAGCTGTCAGTGAGGAGCAGGGTGAAAGATTCCACCAGGATATCAGGACAATGGAAATTCGCTATCAAGGACGATGGGATCCAGCCATGATGGGTGATTCCTGTTGGTTTTTGAAAAGAGAAGATATGACCCCTTATAAAAGGAAAAAAATTAAATTAAATTAGTGTGTTCAGTTAATATGTGTAATGTTTGTGTTTTTCTTAGATGTAAGGTAGGTATGTTTAGTAGGTGTAAAAATTTAAATATAGTCGATATACACAGTTAGAAAATTCTTAAATTATTATTTCAATAGATATTAAATATTGTAACATTAAATGTGGTACTATAAATGTAACAAGAAAACGTTACGTGTTACAACTTTTTTTTTCTCATTTTCGTATTTGGATAGGTCCATTCTACCACAATATGCTATTTAGCTTTGTGTTACAACAAAAAAAAAATTTTTGTCGGTCAGTGATCTAAATATTCCTTATCTTGTGGGTTTTGGAAAAACCCAGAGTAATAAAGTATACCTATAAATACTGAGCAATAGGAATTAAGTAAAAATGGTTGGAAAATACAATATTTGAAAACAAAATTTATTAAGGGTGAATTCTTTGTCATTTCCATTTCGACATCTGACGAAGTAGCACTGCTACGAAACATGTTATGTTTTTATTTTTATTAGTATAAAAATAAACCAATTTTGTGAAGATTTGAAACCTTAACGTTGTTTCTTTTACGTATTTATTTATTATGGATCTTCATCAAGTAACGATCGACTCAATTACACAATTATTTCGGAGTTTTTAGAAAACAAAAAAGCATAAAACTATGTTAAACTTGTAGAGGAACTACTTGAAACCTACTGCAAAATAGGCTGTCGTATGTCTCTTAAAAATACACTTCTTACACTCCCATTAAAATTTTTCCCAGAAAATTTGAGTGCCGTTAGTGACGAGCAAGGAGAAATATTTTACCAAGACATACTAACAATGGAGCAACGCTACCAATGCAGATGGGATCCAGCAATGATGGGGGATTATTGTTGGTTTCTCACGAGAGAAAGCATCAGGAATATAATCTAGAGTCCGCATTTGCAACAAAGTTATGTATAAAAGACAGTTATGCATAAATATTATACAGGGTGTTCATTTGAAAACTTCCCACCACGGATTTATCGAAAATCACTGATTAAAAGAAAAAACGCCGTTACACGTCAAAAGATTTTCCAAGGGGACAACTTTTTAACCAAAAACTACTTCACCCCCTTTTACCCTCTGCCCCCCGGGGTCATCCCCTTAAAAATTTTAAATGACAAGGCGTATCAAGTAATAGCTTGTTTGAAAGGTCTTTCAAAGTGCTTTATTTTGACGTTTGATTTTTTAAAATCGGTCGATTCGTTTTCGGGAAAATTAGAAAAATCTTTATTTATCTTAATTTGTTCAGATAGAAATAAAAACACACTAAAATACCACTTTTTATTTCAATAAGTGTTTCGGAATTCGGAAGATTAGACGTGGCAGCAACCAAATAACAACTCGAATTTTTTTCCGCCTTCTTTTTATCAACACAGATAACATGTATTTATTCTTTTACCTGTTTAGTTTTTTATAGTTGCTAAGGAAAAGAAAGAATTTAATTTGCTGTCAGTTACCTTTGTGACAATCTTGGGATAGTGAAAATTAATTTATTGATTCAGATTTTACTTTTAAAATGGTTTACACACTAGCCGAAAGAGTGGAAATGATTCTAATTTATGGTGCCCAAAATCAATGTGCTCGGCAAACTGCAGTCACATTTAACGCCAGATATCCGGAAAAGATAACTTCGCATAGGTATGTTTTGGACCTTGTTACTAAATTTACTCAAACTGGATCTGTTGCAAATAAAAAACGTAATTATCGTAGAGTTTTGGATGAAGCCGCTCAAGTTGAAGTTTTGGGTCATTTTGGGATAAATCCTAATACTTCATTACGCAAAATTGTTGATGCGACTGGTATTTCATTAGGCTCTGTACACACAGTTACTAAATTGCATAAATTTCATCCATTCAAAATGATAATCTTGCAAGAGTTAACCGAAGATGATTTCGATAGGCGAGTTGAGTTTTGTGAACAAATGACTGCAGCGATTAATGATAATACCATTCATGTAAAAAATATCTGCTTTCGTGATGAATGCACATTTTATCTAAATGGATTTGTTAATAAGCATAACTGCAGGTATTGTTGGAGCAATGAAAATTCTCATGCTTTTGTAGAAGGGCATACTCAGTACACCCAAAAAATTAATGTATGGGCAGGCATTTTAGGAAACAAAGTGATTGGGCCATTGTTTATTAATGGGCATTTAAATGGAGGCATTTATTTAGATATGTTGGAAAATACCATTAATCCGCTTATCACTGAAACCATTGAAAACCAAATCGAAGACGATGGAAACCCTATACTTGATGAGGCTGAAATATGTTTCCAGCAAGACGGCGCTCCTCCTCACTATGTTCTTCCGGTTCGGCAATGGCTAGACGACAAGTTTCCAGATAAATGGATAGGGCGAAGAGGGCCTATAGAATGGCCTGCTATATCTCCTGACTTGACGCCATTAGACTTTTTTCTATGGGCCATTTGAAGTCTATTGTGTTCACTCCCCAACCTGAAAGTTTGGGAGAACTTCGTCAACGCATCATCGAAAGCTGCCATGATCTCCCACAACATATTTTTGAAAATGTCCGTCAGGAATGTGAACATCGCCTATATCATTGTTTGGCCAATAACGGGCAACATTTTGAACACTTATTAAAATAAAAAGTGATATTTTCGTGTTTTTTTTTCTATCTGAACAAATTGAGATAAATAAAGATTTTTCTAATTTTCTCGAAAACGAATCGACCGATTTAAAAAAATCAAACGTAAAAATAAAGCACTTTAAAAGACCTTTCAAACAAGGTATTACTTGATACCCCTTGTCATTTAAAATTTTTAACGGGACGACCCCGGGGGCAGAGGGTAAAAGGGGGTGAAGTAGTTTTTGGTTAAAAAGTTGTCCCCTTTGGCAAATCTTTTGACATGTCTCGGCGTTTTTTCTTTTAATCAGTGGTTTTCGATAAATCCGTGGTGGGAAGTTTTCAAATGAACACCCTGTATAAAAATGTTTGTATAAAATAAAAATAAGTAATACATGGTGAGTCGGGAGGAATGGGCCCAACTGTAAGGGTGTAATCTATGCATCATAATAATAAGAAAAATCTCAAATGTTGTTATCTAATATTCATTTCTTTTAAAATTACAACGTTAAATAAAATAATAACATTGTTAAACCAAACTATGCAACATTAACATTGTTTTAAAAAAAAACATTGGTTTAGTAAATTTTCAAAAATATATTGACTTCCAAACATTTCCTACTTCGTTTACGAAGGGCGCTCGTGGCTCTTCTAATTGATTCGTGCCTTTCTTTATTATTGAGTGCCGTATTTCTAATGCATCTAATTAATGCATCCCTAGTATCTACTTTTACTTTGTATACCTAATTTTTTAACCAACCCCATAAATTATAGTCCAACGGTGTGAGGTCTGGCGATCTAGGAGGCTAACTAATAGGACCACCGCGACCAATCCAAACTTCTGGAAACTTTTGGTCCAAATATTGCTTGACCCGACGCGACGATCGAAATGGGCAGGCGCTCCGTCGTGTTGATAATACATTTGAATTATGATGTTTAAAGGAATCTCCTCCAGTAGTTCTTGCAATCCATTTTGTAAAAAACTTAAGTAGTGATCCCCTGTAAGGCGATTTTCCAAAAGAAAAGGGCCAATTAAATTATTGTCAATCATGTCGCACCACACGTTTACTGAAAACCTGTGTTGAAAATTATTTTCGACTATTGCGTGAGGATTTTCATCCGACCATACATGGCAGTTTCGATTATTGTTAATGCCGTCACGGGTGAATGTAGCTACGTCAGTAAAAAGTATGTGCGGTACAAGATGACGATTATTAATTATCCACTCACAAAATTGCTTAAACTTGGCGTAGTCTCCAGGTTGAAGATTCTGTACACGCTGTACATGGTAATACTAACTCAATAACTCAAAATCTATATGTGGTGGAAAATCTTGGTTATTGAATGCTCAATCAGGATGCTTTAAACTCTCACGTACAGTCATTATAACATCAGTCGCATTTTTTTTTTGTATTTTGTTGACTTGTGTAATCAATAATCTTATCATGTGTATATGGCATTAACGCACCCAAAAGAGAGAGGAGTACCTAACTACCTACACCTGGCTTGCGCACCATAAACCCACAGGTTGTTAAACGTATTTCACCCACCGCTCACTGCCACACTAAAAACTTTTTAAATTACCATGTGTTGCGCATCTTAAATACAGTTATTGCAAATATAATTATTAAACGTGCATCATTACATGGATAGGATAGGCATGGCCCATATCCTATTTCTGAGTTCAAAAAGAAAGTTTCAATAACAGCAATTAAGACGCATATACTTAAAAGTATTTTTATTAACATTATTAGAAAGCTTTGATTCTTAACGAGTTTTAGAAGCACCCGTCGTCAAATTGCGAAGTCACGAAAACCGCACAACTGTTCTCAATTTGTCCTCGCCCCCCCTAGACTGCCCTAACGCCTCCTGATTTTCCAGGAGTCTTCTACTGCCCCCCTGAAAGCCTCCAGCGCCCACAAGGGGGCCATATCGCCCACTTTGAGAAAGTCTGCTCTAGACCAATCCGAGCAAATATCGATCGTTCAGATAATTTTTAAATCAATTTATATAGAACAGTATAAAAGGATCGGCTTTGTTAGGTAAATAAATATGGGATGAATAAAGACGAATTTAATGCCCTTAAGTGGCGAACTATATCACCGCTTACAAATTAAACTAGCAGACCAAGCTTAATAAAAATAATTATAATAATGTCTACGCCCTTAAATAGTTTTCTGGCCGCCACCCACCTCATTTATTAATATTTCAATGAAAAGTTTCAAGAACTTTTATCTTGTCTGAGTTAACGTTGAATTATGGCTAAAACAAAGTTTAGTTCATTGGTTTGTATAGAAATAATAGTGTTTCCGGATAAAATAGAAATAAAATAAATATTCTTGTTTGCGGTTCTTGTTTATACGTTGGTAGTTCTTTGTTTTCTAACAACTATATTAAGTTGGCCTACTTGTTTTAAATTTTAACTTTTATAAAATGAAAAACAACGTTCTTAAAATGATCAATAAAGTTTTAAGTTTGTTCGGGTTTGTTTTTAACTTTTTATCACGAATAATATTTATTGCGCTCTTTTAAAACGTTTAAAAATAGAAATAAATACCAATGTCGGTATAAAAAAAATTAATCGGTTCTAAATTAAAAACTAAAAAATTTGCATTAAAATTTATAATTTTTAAGAATGACCATTTTTACATCTACCGACACCGAATCGACAAAGGAGGTAGCTCTTCACTATGGCCGGAATACCGGTCGGCTGCCGGCTCAAGTAGAATACTTTCAGTAGTAAACTTCCCTAGCATTTGAATTTTTGAACATTTATTAAAAATTATTAATAATTATACATTTATATATTTGTATATATTTTTCTTAAAAAAATCATGCTCGAGGAGATATTTCCGGTTATTAATTTAAGAACTTGGGAGATTCGGTAAGATTATTTTCTCACCAAAATAATATAAAAAATTATAGCATGATATTTTTCTTTAGAACTTCCAGTAGGAAACTAAAACTTCCAAATAGGCTCTGGGTCTGTCAACAGATTAATATCTAACGAATTCTTTACAAAATATAGACACCTAAAAAACAAAAATTATAAAACTACAGCCTTCCGTTCACTTGTAATAATACAGATTTGTTGATAGCTAATATAGAATACATTATTTTTGACAAACAAATGTGTGTTTCATACTACTAAAATACTAGGAACATATTTTTTGTTATACAGGGTGCGAGACAGGGTGTTATTTAAGTATGTGGCCAAACTCCAAGGGGTGCTTCTTTAAGTGATTTTAAGAAGAAGAGTTTATATAATCATGGGTCCGAAAATGCATAGTTTTTACGATACAGTGTGTCAAACTCTAAAAAAAAATAGGCTATTCGTAAATATCTCAAAACTCTTTTATTCGATTTTGTTGAAATTTGGCAATTCTGTTTGTCATAATAAGGGGATAATTTCGTCTCAATTAGATTAAAATTATTAAGTCCAGTGGCGTCCCGAAAGACAGTCTAACTAATATTTTTGACAAAAAAATGGCGCGCCACTGACTTTTTTTAAAATTATATATATTTTTCGAATTAATTACCTACAAATACAACTATTTTATTTCCTGAGTATTTTTTATATCTTGCTTAGTTTTCGAGAAAAAAAAAATAAAAACCGCTTCCCGGGGACAATAACCGGGACTAATTGAGGCTAAATTATCCTCTTATAATAATAAAATAAGACCCTGTATAGAGAGACTCAATATAATTATTATAAAATGAAAAAAACGCCCGTGTCAAGAAGAATATTTGCAAAAAATATATTTTCGGTAAATTTTATTAGCAAAACTTAAATTAAAATGGATGGCTTAAGATTCTATTAATTTGTCTTAAATTATTTCATGTAACTAAAATTCAAAGAAGATGTTTCATTTATGCCATAAATATCTAACAAATTATTTGCAAAATATAGATATGTACCTATATACTTTACAAGAAAGGGGAAAAACCCCGTATAATATAAACAGGTATTGAGAGTATTTATTGAGCCATATTAAGATCAAACAAATTAATTAATTATTATCAATAATGTTTTCATTATTGTGATAATTATTATTAATGTTAAACACACAGTTATTATAAACAACAGATGGTTGTGCGTTTGGCAGAAAAACTGTCGCCGAATCACACCCAGGGTACCCAAGAGGAAAAACTCCCAGAAAGTTTTGTGGCTGCTATAATAACGAGCTAAAATGAAAGCTTCTTATTGGTTAAAAATTATAGTTGTGAAATTGTGAAGTTAATTTTTATGATTATCATGTATTTTGTCCCAAAAATAGGGTTTTCAAGTTCGATCCAACCAAACAACTATTTAAATTAATTATCCTTCATATTTTGACTCATAAAATCAAACATCATACAAATTATGAAAAAACTACTATGACACGAGTAGGGTGGATGCTCCTTGACGACAAGTCTGCGCCTCAAATAACAGGACGCGAGACCGATAAATCGGTAAGTGTTAGTATTTTCCACAAAAGGCACACATACATGGACAACCTGTTCCCATGGAGCAGGGGGAACTGCCCTTAATGAAATGTCATTCTTAAAAGGCAATAATATCTCAAAAACGAAAGGCTCAATAAAATTTAATTTCGCCGACAGTTATATTGTATTATTTTCGTCTTTATGATTTTATGAATAAGATCAAATTATTTGAAACAAAATTTATAGACTGATGCATTAGTAGACCAGGGCTGAAGCCTTTGCAAATGGTAAAAAGTGAAAAAAATAATAGTACGATGAAACCCATTGGAAAAGGAAGAGAATATAACAAAAATAAAAGGAAAAATAATTTACGGGCGATCCGAGGTCGGGAAGTGGGGGGCGGTGAGTTTTTACGGTTAGAAAACGATTTATCTCGATTTCCGGCAAAACTACAAGTCCTATGGAAAAACGTTAAATGGCCAAGTTGTAGGTAATAAAAAGATCTACAACTTTTGTATTTGCACTTTCTTCACATAACCTCAAAATTTATGTGAAAAATTCAAATTACCAAGTTTTTGGTTTTTTATTTTTACCTTTTACAAGAAAAATTTTTTTTTTTCACGAAATTTGGTGAAAACTTACCTTTTTATGTCCCAAACACACTTTAATTTTTTTTATTTAAAATATTTATTTTTTCACCTTATTTTGACTTAATATCGAAAAAGCACCCTAACTTTCAATCGAAAATTCTCACGTCAAAATATCTGCTTTTTTGAAAAGTCGGTGGGCTTTTTGTTCGTTGAAATCTCTACTTTCTGATGGTGCAAAAAAATATATATGTCGTAGGCTGGTAGTGAAATCCGTCATTTCATGAAAAACCTAGTCATATCATGCTGCACGCTAAAAGGTATATTTGCAACTGGTTTGTTCGTTGTTCCCCAGAGCATTTTTTTCAATTTTTTTAAAATTTAATTTAAATTTTGTTTTTATAAAATAATATTAGTTGAAAAAAATTGAAAAAAATGCTCTGGGGAACAACGAACAAACCAGTTGCAATATACCTTTTAGCCACGCTTCATGATATGACTAGGCGTTTCATGAAATGACGGATTTCACTATCAGCCTACGACATATACATTACTATGGTAAATGTGATGAAATCCCCTTTAAATCCTACCTTTAATTATATTTAGAACAACTATTTTCGCATATTTTTTGCGATCTTTATGTTTTATGGATTTGTAATTTTTTTGTTTATCAATGTAACATGGAATCTTACGTTTTTCGAGTAATTAAAGTATAAATTTTAATAAATAGCTCAAAATTGTACATAATGATTAAAAAAAATAATTTTCGGATTCGATTTTTTTTCGTTTCTTTGTATTTTTTGAGAATATTTACCTTAGTAATGTATATTTTTTTTACACCATCAGAAAGTAGAGATTTCAACGAACAAAAAGCATACCGACTTTTTTAAAAAAGCAGATATTTTGACGTGAGAATTTTCGATTGAAAATTAGGGTGCTTTTTCAATATTAAGTCAAAATAAGGTGAAAAAATAAATATTTTAAATCAAAAAAATTACAGTGTGTTTGGGACATAAAAAAGTAAGTTTTCACCAAATTTCGTGTATAAAAAAAATTTTTTGTAAAAGATAAAAATAAACAACCATAAACTTGGTTATTTGAATTTTTCACATAAATTTTGAGGTTATGTGAAAAAAGTGCAAATACAAAAGTTGTAGATCTTTTTATTGCCTACAACTTTGCTATTTAATATTTTTCCATAGGACTTGTAGTTTTGCCGAAAATCGAGATAAATCGTTTTCTAACCTTAAAAACTCACCGCCCCCTACTTCCCGACCTCGGATCGCCCGTAATTTATTTTTCCTTTCATTTTTGTTATATTCTCTTCATTTTCCAATGGGTTTCATCCTACTATTATTTTTTTTGGTTTCAAAAATTATCGACCCTGGTCTATAGACAAAAAGTTTATGATTCAATTTTTAATTTTATAAATGGGTTTTATTTATTTTTCAGTAAAATTTAAATTAATTAGAAATTTTATACTGATTTTCAAAAACAAAATGTTTTATTCCATGATAGTTTTCACCCCAAACAAACTACTTATTTTTGACTTCATTAACAGTATTCAAATAATAATAAAAAATTTGAAAAAACGCGCTTGTATTTTACTTGTTCACATGCATCCGTCTTTATGTAGATCAAGTCTAAGAAAAATCATAACCTTTATTACCACCGGTAAGTTAAACTGACTGAAATAATTTACGACGTACCGCAAATATGGAGAATATTACGTATCGGTCAGCGGTCATTGGACAGACTTTATCAACATTTCATTTGCAAGCGTACTACTTTTTTTTTTAGTATACAGGGTGTTTCAATAAAAACTCCCAGGCCAATTATTTCGAAAACTAAAAGTGACATGTAAATTCTGTAAACGCCAGTTTTTAGCCTCTATGATTGGCTTCACAACTGTGTAAAAAATGTGTTTGAATAATACAAGAGGTGGGTGGCGCCACGGTGCAAAGAATGTTTTCGATGACAGGAACTTTTAAATACTGTGGTTCTTAAAGATAATTAATTTTTGATTAAATTATGTCCTATAAAAAATTTTGATAAATCCAACATGAACGGAGATATTTGGGGTTAAGTTTTTTTTAAAATAATTTTAACGAGAATTTTAATTATAAATATTTTTAATATCCTTTAGCAGATTTTAATTTAATTTTGGTAATGATAATTTTACTGATAAAACGCTCGTGTAGCGCTAAATTATTACGTCCGGTGACGTCTCAGAGAGCCCTTAACAAATAATATTGGCAAAAAATAAGACGCCACTGAGTTTTTGGTAATTTTTATATTTTTTCGGATTTAGCGACTAAAAATAATAATATCCTTTTCTTGTCTGTTAAATTGTTTTCATATCTTGCTTCGTTTTTGAGAAATAAAAATAAAATCAATTTTATTGCATATCTCTGGAAAAGAAAAAACATTAAATAATTAATACGTTATGTTTTCTGTTGTTTAAAAGCAAAGTTAAAACAATAAAGCATAATAAAATGAAATTAAAAGATGTTTTAAATTTTATGAAAGAACTGATGAGAAATTATACAAAATGATTAATGAAAATTAGAATAATACCAAAAACTAACTAATGGGGTCGAATAAGGTTTTCAAAATTATTGCCGTTTTCATAAACACACATAGCAAATCGATATAATAATTCGGTTCTGCAAACTCTCTAGTGTATTTCGATTAATAGCAAAAATACAACGTATTAATTATTTAATGATTTTGGTTTTCCAGAGATATGCAATAAAATTGATTTTATTTTTATTTCTCGAAAATGAAGCAATACATGAAAACAATTTAACAGACAAGAAAAGGATATTTTTAGTTGCTGAATCAATCCGAAAAAAATATAAAAATTACCAAAAACTCAGTACCGTCTTATTTTTTGCCAATATTATTTGTTAAGGAGCTTCCTGTATAGTTTATTATTTGTTGAGGAGCTTCCTGAGACGTCACCGGATGTAATAATTTAGCAGAACACGATCGTTTTATCACTAAAATTATCAAAACCAAAATTAAATTAAAATCTGCTAAAGGATATTAAAAATATTTATAATTAAAATACTTGTTAAAATTATTTAAATAAAAACTTAACCCCAAATATCTCCGTTCATGTTAGATTTATCAAAAATTTTTATGGGACATAATTTGATCAAAAATTAATTGTCTTTAGGAACCACAACATTTAAAAGTTCCTGTCATCGAAAAGAATTCTTTGCACCGTGGCGCCACCTACCTCTTGTATTATTCAAACACATTTTTTACACAGTTGTGAAGCGAATCATAGAGGCTAAAAACTGGCGTTTACAGAATTTACATGTCACTTTTAGTTTTCGAAATAATTGGCCTTGGAGTTTTTATTGAAACACCCTGTATAGGTAATGGCTATTAAAGATGGATATTCTGCCACTTTTTGGATAAAAACTGATAAAATGAAAAAAAAATCAAAATATTGAGCAAAAAATACCAACATGTATTTCTCTACTTATAACCAAATTTTCTAATATTATTTATTTATTATTCCAAAAAGAACAAGATTCGAGCTTTGTTCATTATAAACCGGCATGATTATAATACCCCTAAGACAAGGATGTGGTATAAACTTATAACATATGACTGGTAGTTATGGCTTATATGCATACGTATCTTAGACGTATACAACAAACTTTACCGAAACTTTAATAGCTTGATATGCATAGTCATCGCTTTGCATAACTATTCAAAAGTTGAGTACGTGTAAACTTGCTTATCGTTTATACAATATAAATAATAGAGTAAGTATTATTTATATTGTTGGTTAAAAAATTTATTAAAATAAATAAAACCAGTTGCCGCCCTAAAAAGCACAAAATATGGCTTTACATGGACTTTAAAAATAATTAAGCAAGTAATACCTACCTAAAACTGTTATTATATTACTTATATTTACTCGTTTCTGATCACAAGGTTCACAAACATCTTAGTTTGCGTCAATTATAAAACATAATACGAAGGCTCTAGACTCCAACCGTTTCACATCAAAGATTACAATGGAGTGCCTTAAAGACCTGAAAGAACTGGTAGCCAGGAATAACAAGGTAACTCTCCTGTAGGATTCGAAAACAACATCTAGCTCGACGGAACGGCACACCTGGTCAAACAGAGGCACGGGCCGTAATTGAGAAGCCCTCGAAGAAACTATCAAGTTGAATGCTACTTATAATGCATACCCAGTTAATGCAAGCGACTAGCCTGTTAACAGGGTATTGTCACCAAGAAAACACCTTCAACGAATAGGAATTTATAATGGACCCTTTGAATGCAGACTTTTCGGTGAAGAGGACGAAACCGCCTCTCATATCATATACATCTACGAAGCACTAACCCGCAAAATATTTAAAATATTCGAAAACATTAAACGTGGCGGCAACCGCTCTTATGATAAACTTGGAATAAAGCTATTGGACCGTGCGAACAAAAATTATTTGCATCAAAAAGGGCTTGGATTAAAAAACGTGGGGTTTGGTTACACAATAATGATATGGGGACGATATATCTAACCAAATCTAGGTTAAAATATTGTCAAATTCATATTATGACATGATATGCCAAACTAATGACTAATAAAATAAGTAGACAAATACAAATTTATTTTTGTTGTTTACAAAATTAACAAAGTAAGAATATACAAAAAGAAAAAGAAAAATAATTACATAAATTGTTGAAATTGGCCACCGCCATGCTCCAAGCATTATTTCACACGTCCCTTCATATTTTCGAAAGTGTATACCAGCATCTCTGGAGAAATGTTATCACATTTTTGGATGATCCTTTTTTGTAATTGTTCTAAATTTGCAACTGGTGTTGTAAAAATAGTGTCCTTAAAATGAGGAAAAACGAAGTAATTCATAAACGTTAAACAAGGTGATCTAGGTGGGAATCAATGTCTGATCGAAAACTGATCAACTGTCGTCGAAAAAATTGCGTAAGTAGTTAATAGTTTCGGCGGCTGTATGGGCGGTTGCACTGTCCTGTTGAAAATATCCGAAACGTAGTTTGTCGTAAAGTAATTGCTCCACAAATGGATTTAAAATATTGTCTCTATACCGCTGTGATGTAACGGTGTCATGGAAACAAATAGGACCAACAATTCTTTTTCGGGAAACAGCTAACCAGACACCAATTTTCACTACTCCACATGCGCGTATTCTGGGAATTCACATAACCGGAGAGGTGGAACCAGGCTTCATCCGAAAAAAATGTCAGGTCTAATAAATCATTTCTTTCCAATAAATTTTGGGTGATCCATTGAGAGTAATTCCTGCGTCTTTCAAAATCTGCGGCTTGTATTTCCTGGAATACTTGGACTTTATCACGAAATAAATTTAGCTGCTTCTTAAGAATAGTCCTGCATGTTCCATGAGATCTTCCCACTTCTTGGGACAGGCGTCTTATACAATTTGTTGGCGTATTTTGCATGATTTCACGAACGTTTGCAACAAGTTCTTCTGTTCTTACAGATGGTCTTCCTGCTCCTTTTTTGTGTTGTATAGAACCTGTTTCCCTTAACACAGCCACGGTTCTTTTCAGGCAATGATAAAAATTCTCAGCAATAAAAGCAAAGTTAGTAAAATGTTCGTGATAATCGTCCATGCACAAACCCGGATTGCATTGCCACTCACCATTTATTCTAACCCCGTTTCGAAAATACGCTTCAACCATGAATGTTTTGTGCTGTTCCGTAAACCCCATTGTGTGAATTGTTCAAGAAATTGTAAAAATTAGCGATGAATTAAATTACTTGTAACGACTGTCAAAGATGACGGAATAACTGATTGATTAATAATTCAGGTAGTTACTAAGACCCAATAGGTATTAAGCTCTACCGCTAAGCATTACGTCCTTAGATGCATGACCCTCTTTGATGCAAATAATTTTTGCTCGCACGGTAGAAGAAACTAATATATTCTAACAAGACTGGGGTGCAAAATAAGCCAGACGGCTGTAGTGTAAAAAGTTTGTGTACAAACCTGACCCCGTTTTTAACCAACCAACTAAGGTCTAAAATAGGAGAATAATACACTCTCACACGGCATTCACTCGTCTATCATGCTCTTTCACCAATTCGTCAGGTATATACTAATATACACTAAGGTAATTTGAGGAGTGATTTTTCAAAAGGCCATATTTCCATTTTTACTCCGATGTCTACTTTGGACGGAATCCTAATGGTACGATTAAAAGGCATCCTCTGACGGCGAAATCATGATTCAAAACGACTTATTTCCTTAAGAAGAAAGTAAACCAAAATAGGTCATATTGTCGGATATGGGTTGGTATCCTTTAGGCCATTGATATTAGGAAAAATAGGAGAAAAAAATTATATAGTGTTGCCACTTTGGAATTAAACTTGTCAAGGGATGTACTTTAAAAACCAAAAAAGTTCCCAAGCCCTAAGGGCGAGATTCATCCCTTAAACCCACCCCTAACGTGCAATTTGTCAGTTTTTTCCGTTTTTCTCGAATACCGTTCACCCCACAAAAAAAATTTACTCACCAAACATGTTCCGCGTAAAATTCTGCATAAAAAAGGTTTTATAACCTAAATTGTTTAGACCAGAGGTTTTCGAGAAATCAGTCATTAAATTTAGGGGTTGTTTAACATGGACCAACGAACACGGTATAATCACGTATTTTACTTTTGATTTCGAAACTATGTGATTTCATGAAGGTTGAATTACAGTGGAGAAGGGATTTCTAAACGATTTCTAATACGACTAATACAAGAGCACTCGTTTCCACACCACCATTGAGTTAGAGTTATCGGCGCGTTTTTTTTTAAGTGGTATCTCCTTTAAGACTTAATCCACTAAGTAAAAATAAACTATACGTCTTCTGTAGTATCCACATCATCTATAAAATCTCTATTGATACAGCTCTGGCCACGGCAATTTGTGCACATCGTTGTGCAACGTAAGCCTGCCTTTGTACAGCTGCATCTATTTCCAGAACCTTGTTTAAAACTGCAGGTAATTAATTTTAAAATAGAAGCTGGGGCGGGTGGCTCAGTGGTATAGATAGGTGACAGTGCATTATAGTTTTTTTTCCACACCCATAGCTCAGGCTGCAAATGTTGTCCATGCCATATTTGCACTTAAAGGTAACTACGACGGGAATGTTGTTGTAAGTGCTGCCGACGTTGGAGGTAATTTCGAAAGAAGCACGGCTTTGCCCGCTTATGCAACAAATTTATTAAAATAAGCAAATTGCTCACTTAGACTGCCACCTAATAATTTAGCTTTATAAAGCTCCATTATAAATCTTTCCCCAGCTTCCTCAATTTGGTCTGGAGTTGACTCAGCGTTGTTGAAAATCTGATTTACACTATCGAGGTCTTTCTTCTGATTAAATAGTTGTACAAATTGTTGTTTGCCGTTTCCAAAGAATCCTGACGTGGTATCGCAGCCACTAATTGCATGGATGAGTAAGATAGATTCTTTACAATTGCGGACAATATTAGATGACTGTAAGTTCTTCGAACTATTCAGCCGTTTTTTAACATTACCTTAAGCCTCCTTTTGGAATATGATATCTGTGTCCTCTGGGGTAAGTGCAATTATTAAAACAAGTTAGTCGACGTCTTGACCAACTTTTACGACTTGTTCGTTTTTCTGTGATTTTTTTATAGCAGTGGCAACAATTTCGACATCAGCATCATCTATTGCAATACATTTGCCAACATTTTGGTTGTCCAGATGTTCAGCAAGCTGTGAAATAAGTCGTTCCTTATTGTTAAGATTAGTTAAAAATTTACTTTGCGTTTCAACTAATACCGTGTTTTTGTTAAAAATAATATCAGGCGCAGAGCGTTTTAACATTCTTCTTTGACATTCAACAGTTTTTGTGCTGACACTATTTTTGGAGTAACCATCAAATACAACAGTAACTTTGTTGCCATAGCGTTTATGAATAAAATTGGTATATGCAGAGTATACATCTCCAAAGGTACCTTCTTTTGGCCAAACCATGCGATGAAGAAGGCAACCACCATCATGAATGAAATGGTAACCTGCTGTGCTTACTTCTTGCTCAGCGACTTTGTTAAAAATATCGTAGAGCGACGATTTTTTTGTTTTTCTCATCAATCCAGCATTATCAAATAAAGTCAATGGCACCGAAGCAAGCTCGTACTTAAAACAAGGAGAAACCACTTAAAAAACAAACGCGCCGATAACTCTACCTCAATGGTGGTGTGGAAACAAGTGCTCTTGTATTAGTCGTAAAACTTTTTTAGGAATCCCTTCTCCACTGTAATTCAACCGTCATGAAATCACATAGTTTCGAAATCAAAAGTAAAATACGTGATTATACCGTGTTCGTCGGTTCATGTTAAACAACCCCTTAATTTAATGACTGATTTCTCGAAAACCTCTGGTCTAAACAATTTAGGTTATAGAACCTTTTTTATGCAGAATTTTACGGGGAACATGTTTGGTGAGTAAATTTTTTTGTGGGATAAACGGTATTCGAGAAAAACCGAAAAAACTGACAAATTGCACGTTAGGGGTGGGTTTAAGGGATGGAGCTCGCCCTTAGGGCTTGGGAACTTTTTTGATTTTTAAAGTACATCCCTTGACAAGTTTAATTCCAAAGTGGCAACACTATATAATTTTTTTCTTCTATTTGGCTATTTTAACACTAATATCAATGGCCAATGGGTGTTGAGCTTGATTAGAAGAGGTGTAGTGGAAAGATAGTGTATAGAACAAGGACAAAGACATAACTAGTTCGTAGGAGGAGTCAGTAGACGAATGCTGATAAGAAATAATTGTTTGTAATTGGTTGTAATAAAGGGTTTCATTTTTAATAGTACATTCATGGAAATTCCCTCTTTTATTAACATGCAAAATTATTGGTGACATAGCCAAACCAAACCCCTTCTTCCAGTTGATAGGAGTTGCAAAACTGTATAAAAGCTCTAAAGAACATTTACTCAGAAAGTTGTATCAATTATTCAAGTGTGAGGGTAACCTCTGCCCGTTTGTCTAGTCAAGTTTAAATTCAAGATTAAATTTAATAATTGTTGAAGTCATGAAGAGTTCTGCACCAGAACCAGTCTACTTTGCTGTAATTGTGTAAGTTTTCCTTGAGTAACTTAACTAATTGTTTATTGTATAAAATTTGTATAGTTCTCGTTTTTGTCAGAGTTATCTATTAAGTGGAAATTGTTTCTTTAAACTTACTGGAATAACACCTTTCTAAAGTGAGTAAAAAGGGGCAATCTCTCTTCTTATTAGAAAACTATTTAATTGGTACTTTATTCACAATAATTATTGTAATCTTTCATTATCTCATTGTTTTGCTGTTTATCAGATAAATTTCTTAAAAAATCCTTAGTGTTTCAGTGAATAAATAGCTCACCATATGGGCAGAGTAAATAATAAGCAAGTCAAAACCATCTAAGCTACACAACTCAGTAGCCTACCATTTTGATATGCGACAATATTTCCTAAATATAGGTCAGGCGCAACAAAAAAACCCGATTTATTTGTTTGTAGAAAATCTTTAGTTTTATGGAACACTTTGTGTAACGTAGTTTAAAGTTTTCAGCCAACACTGAAACTCCTTGGATAGGGATGGTTGGTTGGTTCAATGATTTCAATTTTTTTTTAATTTATTTGGCTCTTTTAAAATTGTATTCAATCCATTAATTAGGTAGGTACCATTTCCCAATTTGTACCCAGCAACAATAGGCACATTTCCGAAATTTTTTTATACAAAAGGTCTTATTTTCTGTAATATCGAACGTTTCATCGTCTTATTTCCAAATAATTATTAAAAATACCATATTGCTAGAAATTTTTATTTAAACCACCAATACCACAGCAGTTCTGAAGTGTTATGGTAAATTGATTAGAACAACAAAATGATGTAAATATTCTATAATGGCACACCCAATAGATAGGTAATAATCGTTTTCTGAAAAATCGTAGCAAATAGAAATACTGCCTCTTAAAAATCACTCCTCATTTAAAGTGAAAAAAAAACATGCAATGTTAAAGTATTGTTCATGGCATTAGAGGGGGTTTTCTATTAAGACTTTTTTATTGTTATTTTTATAACTTGCAATTCCTTTTATATTATATTAGGCAATTTATAAACTTCTACACCAATAAAGAAAAAAGTTTATCGAATTGTTTACCTACTAATATGACCGACCACGTTCAGGCTGTTAGCATAATAACTTGTTTGCATTTCCATATTAAAGCTGGAGTTTGTTGGAAAGTAGCGGTTATGTTTTCTTACGGACATTAAACGTTAATAAAAATACAGGGAATAGACTGTCGTGATTTTATATTTCTTACCGCCCGCGCCATGACCATTAAAATAATACTTTTCATGATTTGCACCTACAGCCTTTTTGAAGTATGTTTTATTTTTAAATTTTATTAATTATTACTGTTTAGTATCTTATGTAAACAAATTTGTAATCCTATTCCACTTATAATGTACCCATTATTTTTTAGACAAGTACACAAAATTATTTTAATATCGTCACTAAGAAGTACAACTTTTTTACCTATCAAATAATCTTCTAATAATTTGAGGTCACACTCAGAACTGTGGGTGACAAAAAATAAATGCGAGCATTAACCAAACTGAGAATGAAGGTATTATGTAGAATACGAATACTGACACTTACCGCTTGGACCTAATAATATATCGATGGTGTTTTGGTAAAAGGTCGTAACCCTCAAATTTTGCAAATATGGGGTTAAGACTGCATTATATTATTCTTTAGACCTTAATCTATGTTCTGGCAAAATATCGTAACACACGGAGACCTCTAAAATGAATTAAAGGCAATATTTATTTTGGCGTAACCATCGAAAATATAAATCCTATTCGGGCAAAAAGTCGTAGGTATACCACTACTACACTTTCTTGTTCGAGTTCTAAAGCTTAAATTTACGTTAGGCCAATGGTCGTAAGCCACTGACAACGACGCATACGACCCATTGGCTGCTTGAAATCTCTGCGTGTTAGACGTGTTTTGTTCCATTTTAACTATTTGTTTATAATTGTATTATTGAACCACGTCCGTTATTATTGATTACAATATCGGTTGTTTTTTTAAGAAGAAACGTGTTTAGCACACACCTTTAACATTAGAAATATAATGTTTTTGATTTAAAAAGTTATTTCTAAGTGACATCCAGAATAAACCACACGGTAAGTTTGCTAATGTTTTTTTACCATTTAAAGATTATAGGACAATAATTGCTTTTAATTCCTTGCATTTATTTAAATATAATAATATCATTATTATGCTACTATGGAATATTTTTGAATTTTTAAATTATTATCTTGGGTATACCTATACTTAATTAAACCTGTGGCGTACCAGATTCTTCTGGGACATCTTTATAGATTTTTTACATCTAAAAAGTTAACGTTTCCTTTTCAGTTCGCTGTCGTTTCAAATTTTTTCTTTTATGCCAAAACACCATCGATATATAAAAAAAAAAAAAGAAATCATGTAATGTAAACTGTAAGCGGCTTGATTTATACTCAGGAGTAGTGGTAGTGCGTGCAATTCACTGACTACTTAAAAGAAAAAGGTTCAAGCGCCACCTAGTTAAGAAAGGGCCGAAACTAGGAAGTCCCGCGGTTATATGGGCACTACGCTACCGAGTTAGGCACCCAAACGATAATTAAAAAAGGGGTCTGAGCTGAATAAAAAAGGTAATATGACGTTACAATAGCACACCATTTTCTGATACGGTTTTTACCTTCTTTATGTTACACCATTCACGAAACTGAGTGTATACTTCTATTGTATTTTTGATTTAGCGGGCATGTCGTATCTCTTATATGGGTGTCGCACTATCGCTATCAGACATGGACTGGATAAACTTAAGCAAAATATTGTAAATTCTTGACACAAAAAATGATAGATTTTACAATAAATTTTAAACAATTGCAGGTTTTCATTTCGGTATGACAATTTTAAAATAATGCCGTTGTCAATCAAAACAATCTAGCTTAATTTTCACTATTTACATTTTACAGATAATAATATCCCAAACTATCGATAGATTTGAAAATAAATAAAATAGTGACGTGTTTTTAGTCTGACGCCTGTATCTGACCTATTTTTGCACTTGCATGCATTCTGTTCCGCCACGTGCGGGCGATCAGCATTTCCGTTTTGTGCCTTGAATACTCAAAAAGGGTATATCTTACTTTTAAGCACAAACACAGTTCACTGAACTACACAAAAACTAGAAATCTGTAAATATTAAATACCCACAATAAACTACAAGGAATCCACAGAGAAAACTTCAAACACAACAACAAAAATGGGGCCAAGCCGGTTCTGAAGTGTATTTCGAGCATGTCGCTAAAGGAAAGACTGATAACAAGAGGTTTTTGCGCATGGTGCCTTCCCTCCCAGCAGCATTGGGCATGCGGCGCCGGTATCAATTTTAGGCGACACCCTGTTAAGGTCAACAATTTCTGTTTCAGAAACGGAGTAGAACACAAACACATTTAATAAAAGTTATTGGACATAAAACGGGAACACAAAAAAAGCATTATTATATAGGATGCCTTCATTTAAAATAAGCTATTTTGCGGCAAATTTCTCTATAACTGAAAGTTGCATATTATTATGATTGCTATAATTTCATTTGAAGGGTGTATCTCCGAAAATCATACCAAATTTCCAATGAACGGTCATCGTGGGCAGTGGCGGATTTACAAATTTGCCGCTAGTAGGCTATTTAATTTTTGCCGCCCCTATACCAGTGACGGCTCATGAGTTGTGAAACAGGTGAAGTGTTCGGGAAAGAAAAAGCAGGCGAAAAGCGCCACAGGCGAAAATTTTTTAAGACCACGCCCAAATTTGGTCAATAATTTTTAGTAAATATTTTAAAAATTTATGACTACCTAATTATTTTATTGAAAAAAACAATTCTTTCTGCAAAGCCAGTAAAGTTCCAACTACCTTTTTTTATCCCCATTAACAGACACGGCCAACAATAAAGTTTATTTAAAAAAATACTACCCGTCAACCATGAATAAAGATTGTACCATTTATTTCTGTAAGATAAAAAAAAATTTTGGGCCAAATTTGCCGCTCCCTAAAATATACCGCCCTAGGCTCCAGCCTACTCAGCCTAATGGTAAATACAGCACTGATCGTGGGAAACTCTGTATAACAAAATTGTATTAATGTTAGTATTTGTAAATCGAATAAATCTAATTTATTCTTTATTTTTAAAAAAAAGTCTACAAACTTTATACTAAGGTGTTTTGTAAGCTATAAACTTTCTTAACAATTTATATGTCACATTATAAAGCCATGTCACCAAATACAAAATGAAATAAAAATCTTAGACATCAGACATTCTGTCTCGGTCGAGTCCCAATAGTAAAGCCAAAAAGTCTTATACCCGATTTAAACTTTTCTAGTTTTCAAGTGTCAAGAGTTTACTTAGTCCCGGCTCCGACTAGGTTTATTTATTTTGTATTTCGTTTGATCTCGTTTCTGTAAAATATTTGATTCGTAGCTCAGATGATTAAAAAGGCTTTTAGTATTAACTCTGTTCGGCAGCTGTATCTATTAAATTTGTAGCTGTAGACACAGTCAATAATAGGATATAATTATAAAAAAATGTATTATTTTAAACTCGATTAGTGTGATTATATTGTATTAAAATAATTTTGTAGACTACTGTTAGTAAATAAAAAGAATATTGATTTGATTAACTTACTTATCAATAAAGGGCGGAATATATGCAAAATGCATTTTTTGCATATTTTGTCAAATGCATATTTTTCATAAATTATTATTATAAGACCATATTTTTATGTTTCCGGCTTTATCAAAAAATTTAAAACGTTAAAGGTTTAATGTCTAGTCTGGTACTTATTACAGGGATTTTCAATCTGAAGATTATAATAATTATACTTATTTACATTTTGGTTATACACAAGGCATTTATTGGGGGTTTCCGGGGTTTGCAGGTATACTGTTAGGGGTTGTTTATTGTCACTTGATAATGCGTTATTATACCTGCTTAACACAGTAGCGTGCCGTGGGTAAAGGGGCAGGGGGGGGGGCGAGCTATTTTGGGGGCGCCCAACGATTATTGCTAGAAGACTCGACAAGAGGCGACAGGTGACAAGTAACCAGTGTTACCAATGGTTTCACTTAAAATTACTGGCAGAATGAGAGCAAAACGCTGACAATTACTGGGAAAGGGACAACCGGCGGAGGCGTAAAATTGCGCCGCAGGCGAAAAATTTTCGCGACCACGCCCAAAATCAAAAATTCACGCTGAAAAAAAATTCCTGGGAAGGGTAATTACCGCCCCTGAACCTAATTACCGCCTTGAACCTATAGCATCTGCATCTTTTTTGTTTTTCCAAATACCAAATTCTGGTTTTAATTTTAAAAGTAACTCCTTATTTTGGGTATTTTGAAGTTTGCCTATGAAAAGCTATAGAGGTCTAAAAAATCCTGGGGGGGGGTAAACAAATACTGGCCAAATTACTGGCATAAAGCCATTACTGGCAGGCGTATTTTTTACTGGCAAAAGCCAGTAATTACTGGCAAATCGGCAACGCTGCAGGTAACGACTCGATGAGCGAGGAAAGCCTAGAGCGGCGGGGCGGCGCGCCCATAGACAATTTACCTTTAGATAAACAAACAATAATCACGAATGTGGCAGTTTTATGGCCTCGCGCATGTAAACAAAACTGGGAACTATTAGACATGCGCACTGCAACATTATCGTTTGACGAATGGGAAAATAGACAGGTCCGTGCTTTAAAATTTAAATTCTTGCTCATATGCCACCATAGAGGCTTTATTTTACCCCTATTTGGGCATAATACAATTATACAACGGCTGCAACTAGTACTAGTCATTGTTTATATTACAATCCGAGTCACTAAAAGCACAAACACAATTCACTAACTAAACTACACAAAAACCAGAAATCCATAAATATTAAACACCAGTCCCACAATCCACGATAGCCGATCCGATAGCTGAAAACTTTAGAAAACTACAAGGAATCCGCAGAGAAGAGAAACCTTAAAACACAACAACAAAAATGGCGGCCGAGCCGGTTCTGGAGAGTATTCTTGAGCGCGTCGATTATTGTCGATAAATTAGGACGGCCGATAACACGAGGTTTGTGCGCATGCACGAAGGTTCCCCGAATAAAGACAGCTGACCGACGAGTCATGCGCTCGGACGTATTTTTTCACCCATAAAACGTAACTTTTGTTTGCGCAGGAGATAAGCTGTAGGTATCTAAAGGTTAATTGTCTATGAGCGCGCCGCGGCGCGACTAAGTATTGGACGAACCAGCGTTGCCAACCGCTCTTTAAAGAAATGTTGGTCAGGAAAAGGCAAAAATAATAAAAAGAGTAAAGACCAGGACTCAGATTGTATGTAAGTTGAATTTTGCGGTTGCATTAGGGCGCAAAGGGCGGGTTAGAGCTAAGGGCGGGTTAGAGCTAAGGGCGGGTTAGAGCTAAGGGCGGGTTAGAGCTAAGGGCGGGGGCAACTGCCCCCCCCCCCCCCGTGCCTCCTATACGGCACGCTACTGGCTTAACAATCTGTATTTATGTCGATTTGTAATACATGCTTCTGGTAAATAAACTTTTAGTAAGTAAATTAATTTCAAATTTAAAAAAAGTGTTTCTAAGAGCACCTCTAGAGTGCAGTTTTATAAGGAGTTAGTTTACCTCCAGAACCTGTAATTACCCGGTGGGGAACATGGATTAAGGCCGCAATATTCTACGTAGAGCATGTCAGAGCCATTAAATAACTAATTTTGGATTTAGATGACGATTCGCAGTGTGCTGTGCAAAGTAAAGAGTTGTTAAAAAGTGCAAGTGTAGCTAAAGATATTATTTTTATTAAGGCGAATTTCAGTTTTCTACCGGACATAATAATATGCTCGTTGGAGAGTAGAAATTTAAGTTTGAAAGACTCAATTAGTATTAAAAGGAAAGAAAAACACAAAGTCTTCCTCCACAAAGTTTAATAGAAAAATTATTAAATCACGGGTCTCTACATGTTTCGAACGTAGAAACGTTCATCCTCAGGAGACAGAAAATTTTATTTTGTGCTGTTGTTGTTAGCAAAAGAGAAACTTAAAAATAGAACCTTAATTGAGCTTTCATGGACTCAAAAAATTTAAGTTTAGAAGAAACACGATATGAAGAAAATTGGTGATGGTAAAACCATACTGAGTATTTAAAACATTGTTAAAAAATCTTCGACACCTTCTTAGCAAGGTTTTTCTTTTTCCCCATTTCACTTGGTTTGTTTACGCCCACTTTAATAATGTTTTAAATACTCAGTATGGGTTTACCATCACCAATTTTCTTCATATCGTGTTTCTTCTAAACTTAAATTTTTTGAGTCCATGAAAGCTCAATTAAGGTTCTATTTTTAAGTTTTTCTTTTGCCAACAACAACAGCACAAAATAAAATGTTCTGTCTCCTGAGGATGAACGTTTCTACGTTCGAAACATGTAGAGACCCGTGATTTAATAATTTTTCTATTAAACTTTGTGGAGGATGACTTTGTGTTTTTCTTTCCTTTTAGTACTTTCAACTCCACTTTAAGTATGGACTATTTCTTCAAATCAATTATTAGTATTGTTGAAACTTTTTCCGCTAAATGTAACAACATTCCCGGTAAAGTAGGAGATCAAGTAAGGAACAAATTGGATGTAACTGAAAAAAAGAATGAAGAATTTAAATACTTAACTTCAGTAAAAAGCATTTAGAGTTAACTTTTTCTTAAAACAAAGCGTTTCGACAGAAGATAACGACATTAATTGACATTAACAGCTGATCTGGTTTCGTCGTTAAAGTTCTCAGATTAACGGTGGGCCGTAGCAAGCTCACGTGCCAGGTTGCGTTATATTATTTTCTTCCGATTTTGGTGTTTTTTCAGTGTTTTTGCGGCTGCTTTTTGTGTAGTGTGTGTTTTAAACATTTTACTTTTGAATTTTATACAGGGTGTCCCGAAATTAGCTGACAATATTTTAAGGGGATAAAGTACATTAAAAAATAAGACTAAAATCCTCTATTAATATACCTTCAAAAATGCTTCGCTATGGGGCTAGAGCCCCCCGAATTGGAGCTATGACAAGCAGTTTTTTTACAATATCTCAGAAACCGATCAGGGTATCAAAACAAAATTTCATACATGTTTTACCCATAGGTAGACGCAATAAATGGTTTAATTAGCTTAACTGTATTTCTTCCAGTGGCGTCCTACTGGCTAGGTAGTTGGGAGAATATTGCCCTAAGTTTTTTATCTGTAGAATTTTTTAACTTTAGTTGAAATTTTTAGAAGCCTTGAAGTCTTTTTTTGAAAAAAGATACTCTTGTTTCATTGCGGTAGAATTCACCATTTTCCAGTAAAATCGATTTTAAAATTTTTGGTTTTTTGAAATCCGGTGATAAGGCTAAGGTATATTTTTGCATATCTCAGCAAACACTTAATATTAAAACATGAAATTTATTAGAAGTTCTACTAGCGACAAATAATAATAATACATAATCAACTTGGGGATTTATTAGATAATGTGCCACTGGATTTACGTTTAGGGCACTTCTTCCAACATGATGGGGCACCAGCTCACTACGGACGTCAAGTGAGGAATTGGCTTGAAGAAAATTAAAAGGTGGATAGGTAGCCATAGCCTGGCCACCAATCTCACTTGATTTAAATCTCCTTGATTATTATTTTTGGGGACACATGACTGGTACTTGCTTAAGAATTAGTTTCCCGTGTGGTTCACAATCGAATTTGATTTGCAATTTGTTATTCTTTTTTGTTTTATTTTAAAACTCTCTTAAAATCTCCATGAAAATAAATATTTAAAAAACAAAGGAATCTAAAAATATGTTTAATTTAAAAAGGTTACATTCTGTCAAATTACAACAATAGAAGGTTTTATTACCAAAAAATTTAAAATTAAAAAAAAACTAAGTACATTAAAACTATGAAATAAAAAAAAATAATGGTAATATTTACTTAAGGCTCCACCCTGTGCGACGTCACTGGAAAAATATTTTAAAGTAACATCCTTTAATACATATGCCTTATTGCTGGTAGAACTTCTAATAAATTTCATGTTTTAATATTAAGTGTTTGCTGAGATATGAAAAAAAAAACCTTAGCCTTTTCACCGGATTTCAAAAAACCGAAAATTTTAAAATCGATTTTACTGGAAAATGGTGAATCCTACCGCAATGAAACAAGAGTACCTTTTTTCAACAAAAGACTTTAAGGCTTCTAAACATTGCACCTGAAGTGCTAAAAATAAAAAACTTAGGGTAATATTCTCCCAACTACCTACCCAATGGGACGCCACTGGAAGAAATAAAGTTAAGCTAATTAAATCGTTTATTGCGTCTTGTCATGGGTAAAACCTGTATCAAATTTTGTTTCGATACCCTAATCGGTTTTTGAGATATTGTGAAAAAACTGCTTATCATAGCTCCAATTCGGGGGGGGGGGGGGGCTCTAGCCCCATAACGAAGCGTTTTTGAAGGTATATTAATAGAGGGTATTAGTCTTATTTTTGGATGTACTTTATCTCCTTAAAATATTGTCAGCTAATTTCGGGACAGCCTGTATATTTGAGAGACAGATTTTCTTGGTATTTATTATTTAAGTTTAATAGTGAGTACAAACACCATTTTGGTTAACTCATTTATTATGAAATCAATAAAGTGTCTAATTAAACCATTTATTTATCGTTATATACCTACAGGATGTCTCATAACTAATGGGCAAATACAGCAACAGGAGATAGTAGACTTAAAAGAATGTCATTTACGCTTAAGAACGCAGGGTTACCTTTCAATAAATATTTTTCGTTATAAAAAAATGTTTATTTAAATTGTTCTTGTGTGACAGTAAAAGTTGTAAGTTTTGAAATCAGTTAAACCCAAAACACTTTTAGACTGCGATATCGGTAGCAATTATTAAAGCAGAACTTTGAGATTGTAGTATATAAAGTTTTAAAAATCTTACCTTGGTTAATTCTTGTAGTTTGCTCTAATCCAGCTTGTGTCCGCATATTGGTTTAAGTTTCATGGTCGCACATAATCAAAGCAAGATCCAAAAGCCAGTTGTATTTCGCAACAACTTGTTCTCAAAGCGACAATTAAACAGATACAGAAACCAATCTAAATGATTAAATCAATCAATATTTATTGCTCTCGTCTGTCATCTCGAATTAAGAATTAAGAAACATCCATGGCGTCATTTTCAGTTTAATATTTATTAAAACCCAAACAAACAAAAAAATTTGAGTAAATTTTAACATCACAGATACTATGCCAAAAGTATTTTTAATTTTTTAGCGTTCAGCTCGTCATGGCTGCTAATAAATGATTGTGGAATAATTATAATATGTTTTGTGACATGTTGCTGTTTATAGGTACTTTTAATCAACAAATCCAAACTACGATCAATCATATCCTTTCTGTTGATTTTAACGCGAACTGGGTTTTGTATCTTACGCCACCCTGAAAAGATCACGACCCGGATTTTACACATTGCTTTAGAAGTTGTTCTGGTTGATCCTGAAACAAGGAAAGGTGCCTTAAAAGTTAAATATTTTTTCCTTTAAAATATTGGCCCGTAGTAACGTCAAACATATAGTGTCAGATATTGAATTGTATTACCGATACGGTCCAAGTAGTAGTAAGTAGGAAAAGAAAATCTTGGAAATAAATTAGTTACCTCCTTGTCCATTTCCATTTGCCCGATGACTTCATCTTCATTTTTCTTGTTCTACTCTTCAAGGTACAAACAAAAAGGGCGTCGAGATACCCTGAGACAAGGCGGCTTGCCATTGACCTTCTCCAGACATTCGATGGTCTTCAAACGCTAACTTCACCGCACTTCTAAACTACGACGATGTTTAGACAAACCCTTGAAAAGCAGAACTTTCTCACATCACTCGCGTGTAACTTGCACTTCTGTTTTACAATCTGAAATTTAAAAAAATACATTTTTCAAAATAAAATTATCAATTATCATCGAAATGTGGTGTGTGTCAAATCAATATCTCGTATATCCAACAAGTAAAATGTCTACAGGAAAGCGAAAAAATAATTTTATCTACAACCATTTAATAAAAGGTGCATAATACTTCTGATGATAAGAGCTTTATGCCATCCATAATACAACAAGTGTAATTATCATAGAACAACAAGTGTAATTATTATATTGCCCATATGAACTCAAGTTTTTTTCTGATAATAAGAGAATTATGCTATCCATAATACAACAAGTGTAATTATCATAAAACAACAAGTGTAATTATTATATTTCCCATATGAACTCAACTTTTTTTCAGGCACTGTATAAATGGATGGTTTTAGATAAAGTATAGTATTTGACTCGCGTCTAATGAACCATAATACACTCGGATGATTTACAACACTCGCCTTTGGCTCGTGCCGTAAACTTCATCCTCGTTTTATTATGGCCTACATTATACGCTCGTTAAATAATATACTATTATAATATACAGTGTCACCAGTAAAGTCCGCATCATATAGGATTTTTTTTTATTAACAGCTTTAGTCAAAATTTGACTTTGGCATCAAAGTCTGCTTCGATCGAGATGAAAATTAAGCAAAAAAATAGTAGTTACGTGATTCGCATTATCTGTCAAATTTTAATTTTTTCCAAAAAATAATTCAAAAGTGGGGTTATTTCTGAAAATATCGAAAAAAGTTATTAGAAAATGTTTTAAATGCAGTTTCTAGCCCACATGCAAAATTTCAGCTGAATAAGATAATTTTGATTTTTTACCTATATTTTGTAAATTGCACCACTTTTGCAAAATAAGACGCAACGCAACCTACATAAAACTTCTTAGTTTTGACAATGCTTTATTTTAGATACATTTTCTTTAAAGTAGCGCCATATTTAATGTGTGTTTTTCTACAAAATCAAAATTGGGCTATTAAAATTTGGTCGCATGTGATGCAAAGTTTATTTGTTTTGGACCCTGTATAAGGTAACTTCATAAAATAAGTATTTTTGAAAACGTAGTTTGTGTCTGAAAGTAATACACCTTATTATTAAAACAAAAAATAACACAGTGTCTTCAGTAAAGTGTTTTTTAAGTGGAAAATAAATGTTAGTTTAACTAAAATAATTCAAAAGTGGGGTTGTTTCTGAAAATATCGAAAAAAGTTATTAGAAAAAGTTGTTTTAAGGTGGGAGTATCAACATGCTTGCCAACCTATAACCTTAGATTTATTTATGTTTTCTAGCTTTTACACAAAATTTAAATAAAATCAGTATCGACTTGATATTCTATAGGTAATAATTGACATATTTAATAAATATCAAGGAACTTCATAACTTATTTTAGGAGAATTGTATAGCGAAAAATGTCGGATAAGATTTTTTTAAACATTATTATGTCATTGTCACTCATTGTTCTTTCACTATACAATTCTCCCAAAATTAGCAATGAAATAAATTGATATTTTTGTAATATATCAGATACTACCTAAATAATGTACCGACGATATTGATTTTCTTTAAAATGTTAGTTATTAAAATAATAAACTCAAAATATCAACGTGAAATAGGTTACAGGTTGGCAAAAGATTGAATGACGTTGATAATTTAACCTTAAATACAGTTTCTAGCTCACATGCAAAATTTCAGCTGCATAAGATAATTTTGATTTTTTACTTATATTTTGTAAATCGCACCACTTTTTCAAAATAAAATTCAACGCAACCTACATAAAACTTCTCAGTTTTGACTGGCTTTATTTCAGATACATTTTCTTTAAAGTTGCGCCATATTAAATGTGTGTTTTTCTACAAAATCAAAATTGGGCTATTAAAATTTGGTCGCATGTGATGCAAAGTTTATTTGTTTTTGACCCTGTATAAGGTAACTTCATAAAATAAATATTTTTGAAAATGTAGTTTGTGTCTGAAAGTAATACACCTTAATATTAAGACAAAAAAAAAGAACTCAGTAAAGTGTTTTTTAAGTGGAAAATAAAAAAAGTTTATCTATTTTCAACGATTTAATTTAAAACCCCTATATTATAATTTATTATTAAGCTATGTCATATATTGTGTATTACTTTTAGACACAAACTACGTTTTCAAAAATACTTATTTTATGAAGTTACCTTATACGGGTCAAAAACAAATAAACTTTGCTTCACATGCAACAAAATTTTAATAGCCCAATTTTGATTTTATGGAAAAATACACATTTAATATGGCGCTACTTTAAAGAAAATGTATCTGAAATAAAGCCTTGTCAAAACTGATAAGTTTTAAGTAGGTTGCGTTGAGTCTTATTTTGCAAAAGTGGTGCAATTTACAAAATATAGATAAAAAATCAAAATTATCTTATGCAGCTGAAATTTTGCATGTGGGCTAGAAACTGCAATTAAAAAAACTTTCTCTAATAACTTTTTTCGATATTTTCAGAAATAACCCCACTTTTGAATTATTTTTTGGAAAAAATTAAAATTTGACAGATAATGCGAATCACGTGACTTCTATTTTTTGCTTCATCTCGATCGAAGCAGAATTTAATGCCAAAGTAAAATTTTGAATAAAGCTATTAATTAAAAAAATCCCATATGATGCGAACTTTACTGCACACTGTATTAGTGTGACGGCTAGAAGGGGATACCCTAAAAAAAATCAAAAATTGAACATTGAATACATGCACGTGTCCAAGAATTTTTTTTTTAAATGTACTGAATTTATCTTAAGTTACAAACTCACACTGTATAATACTAAGTGCTTTTTGTCTAATACGCTATTTTAGAAACATTCAGAATTTGACGAGGAACACACAGTTGATCTTCAAATTTAAAATTAATTGGGTACAAATTATAAACAAGTAAGCTTACTACATTATTGTTTAAAATGAGCCAGCTCCAGCGATTAGGTTGGGTTGCTCTGTCCCGTTCCATAAATAACGAAATTTATTAAACAAAACATCAATCCACATTAGAAATTTTAAAAGCCTGTTTTCTTCCCGTGTCTTCTCTAAGCTCACAGAATTTTTGCCCCGTCTTTCAATTTTCAAAATGCTGCTATACACATGGACCAGTATAAATTAGGTTTGGTATCATCTCCGCCTAAAAAAGGAAACAATAAGGTTACCACCAAAGATATTGTAGTTTTGCTAACAATAGCTATTTATACAATAAGTTGCGAAATGAGTGTCTTTTAGGCACGCGACGTGAAAATTGTCCAACGAGGCAAAGCCGAGTTGGACAACACGTCTAGTGGCTAAAAGACATCGTTTCGTAACGAATTATATACAAGATTTTTTGTGAAAGCGGAGAATTTGATAATTTAAGCTTTTATTAGTATTATTAAACATTTTGAAAAGTAGGCAGGCAATCTGTTTCTAAGGCATTGTTTATGCATTATTTAATGTTAAGTGTGTTGTCAAGTTCGAACGTCGCGTTTTGCCTTTTTTCCCGCAAAGCTTTTTGAAAAAATTACTTCAAATGAGTAATATTGACGAGTCTTTGGATATTGAACAAGATGCTGAAGCTGCGCTATCCACGTTAGTACCCGAAAAATCGAAACATTTATACGAGAAAACCTACGACAACTTTGAAACCTGGGCCAAAGAAAAATATATTGAGAACTTTACAGAAAAGGTATTACTAGCCTATTTCCTCAAGCTATCCACCACCTTAAGGCCGTCAACTTTGTGGAGCAAATATTCGATGCTCCGCACCATGATTTATCTGAACAAAAGCATAGATATTTGCAAATTTACAAACCTTATTGCATTTTTAAGATACGCAAAATACAAAAATAAAAGAAGTTCACTCAGAAGCAGAAGTTAGCATTGTCAGTACTAGCAGTTTATCCATTCCGACTACTAATAATTACATTGCTCTTAAAGAAGAGAAGCTAGATGCCTCTAGAATTCAGTTCAACAGTTTACATAATTGTACATTTAACATAATATATAATAAATAGATATTTTCATTGATTTTAATGTTTCATTTTTACTTTTAGGCACTAGTGCCTAAAACTGTCACATTTAGACACTAGTGCCTAAAACCAGTGGCGTAGCGTGCAGGGGGCCAGGGGGGGCGACCGCCCCCCCGCCCTTTGAGCCCTTTCCCAAACGGCGCCCCCTTCCCACTCTCCCAGTAGTTCCCAGTTCAATTTCACTTCACATGATAATTGATAATATTGTTTACCTATCGCAGCAAGAGGAAATTTACTATGTTTATGAATATAAATAATTATATAACAAAATCCTCATTATTTATAACTGTTATTATTATAATTATTTTTTAGTTCTTTGTTTCTGTTTATATTTTAGGATGACCATTATCAGAAGAATTATTCGCAAATAGGATATTTTGTAAAGCTCTCTTTCTCTTTGTTTTTAAAGTATTTTTGTGGGGTTTAATTAGGTTATTATTTGTTTATAAGTTTAAGAGTAAAGAAGGAGATAAAATAAGCCTGGTACCTTTTTCGAGATTCTATTTTATTTTCACTATTTGATTTAGTTTATAATAAAAATATTTTGCCACGACCAATAATTTGTATTCTTTCAGTTATTTTGCTTTAACAATTAAAAATTGCTTGAAATATCTAATTTACTAGAGACTACATTTTATCTTCTTAAAAGCGTGTTATTGTCTCCAATGAGAACATAGGCTCATATTATGTAATAAAGTATGCATAAAATTTTTATAGAGTTTTAACAAAATTCCCCTTGCCGTGTTCATATTATGTTTTCATAATGTGGCCATTTTAGACATGACGAAACAAAAACTTAATTTCTCAGGCCAAAATTTACTAAATGAACGAAATTATACATTAGCAGTGAGGCGCCCTTTGAACAAAGGCTTAGATAAGGGGGTTGTTACCCCCCCCCCCCCCCTCCCCAGGCCCCAGGGTCCCAGGGACCCATAATAAGCCATGAAAACGAAGCACTTTTTTTTACTGCCTGCCTACTTTTCAAAATGTTTAATAATACTAATAAAAGCTTAAATTATCGAAATTTTTTTATGATTTTCTTGAGGATCTTGTGTATTTTATATTTTAAGGGCGTGGCACCCAAAAAAATTCGCGCTATTTTTGTTCCCTCCACATAAAAAAAATCTACGATCTTACCTTTGAAGCTTCCGCCCCCTCCGCCCCATCAACCACGCTACGCCACTGCCTAAAACAGTGTCATATCGAAATTCTAATCAATATCGAAATATGTCTTTTTCGAAACCCTTTCACAAAAAAACAATTTCTACACTTTTTTGCGGTCGATAGGATGACGTTTGCTTTTCAATCATGCCAATATTTTTTTTACGGATCTGAACATTTTTCAACTGCTTAACAGTTACACAACCGTTTCATATCGCCAACCGACAGGGAGGGACGATATAATCAATTTTACATAACAACCATAACATATACATATAATTTTAAAATGTTAAAAAACTATTTTTGCCAATAATCTAACATTACCAGCCACTATGGGTATTATACAATTACATAATTAATAGCTGCCAAAACTCTTACATGAAGTAAAAAGTAATACACACACCATGGGCCCCTTCTGTACACATCCATCATGTGCGCATTATAACACTACGTTATTAATAGCTGGATCCTTGGCGTGTATCCCCCAACCTCATTGCCAAAGAAGTATCTAAACATTAAGATAAGCAAAAAAGTCATACACACACCAAGGGCCCCCTTTTAAAGTACAAATAAGAATTTAACAAATACATACCTTTCAAGGAACAGAGCACTGTATTCTATTAGGTTGCCCGAAGATCAAAACGCGCGCGAAAAGACACCGAAATAAACTTGAATCCAGTGATGAGCTATAGTAAACCCTGGCGAACCAAAAAAAAACCCGGGGTTGTTTCCAGGCAGCGTGCAAGAAAAAGCTCCGTCCCGTCCGTACAACCACTGGTAATCAAGTGAATATTTAATTGTATGCTTCTATCTGGGTAAAGATAACAATGAAACTAAAAAAGAAGAAAAAAAAGCATGATTCATTCCAAGCGTTTGTTGACGATTTTTGTATCGATATTTTATTTTCAAATAAAAATGAATTTTAGGAATATCAATATTTTATATTTTGTACATATTGACGCTGTTTTTAAGTAGGTATATAAAAAAAATCGGCCAAAAATGACTTATTATATTTAAATAGGATAAACACTTCATACTATCTAGAAAGTTATACAGGGTTGGGCAAATGTTCCGGAACGGCTTAATTACAGACGAACGAAAAGTGATATCGGATCCGGGTTTTGGGCAATCTATAGGACTAAAATTTTACTATTTGACTATTATACCATATGTCAGTAATGTCACCAACTGTCAAGTGTTGAAGTTATTTTTTTTTTAATGGAACACCCTGTATATTTTTACATTTTTAAATTCCACATAAAATTGTAATTATTTTTTATTAAATGCATTATTAGTCTATACTTCATAGTTTCCGAGATATTGACTCTCGAAAAGTGACATTTTTGAACTTTGACAGCTTATATCCTTCTAACAGTACGTCTTAGAGCAAAACGGCTTACATGTCCCTATCTTCAATATTTATTATCTTCCCAAAAAAATCAACTTCCGGTTAAACCGGATGTAACTCGAAAGCAGGAAATATAGTTGTTCCGGTTTAACTGGAAGTTGATTTTTTTGGGAACATAATAAAAATTGAAGATAGGGACATGTAAGCCGTTTTGCTCTAAGACGTACTGTTAGAAAGTTATAAGCTGTCAAAGTTCAAAAATGTCACTTTTCGAGAGTCAATATCTCGGAAACTATGAAGTATAGACTAAGGCCCTCCGCACATGAAGCAACTAAAAAGAAACTAAAGTAATTAGAAACTTAAATTATAAACTAGTAACAAACTATGAATCGCACACGACGCTACTGAAAGTTTATAAAATCAAGTCACTTCTCGATTATGGTGGCTTTGTTATATGGTGCATACATTATTATTTCAGTATTTGTTATTTATTTTATTATCGTGTTAAAAAATGGATAGTGATTCAAGTGATGAAGATATTATCCTTTATTATTATAATGCAATAATTTAACATTTAATTCGCTTCCAATTGCATTCCAAGCTTTTTCGGTAATTTTCCGTGAATTTTCATTTAACGTGTAGTTATAAAGATACGGGTATTTTTCCACTTCTTCTACTAGTCTTAAATTCAATAGTTGGTATGCCATTTTTGGCGTTTTGTGTAGTTGTTTACAGAATAAACTAGAAACCAATCGCTGAGCGACCTACACGTCGGGTTGAGACTTGACTGATTTCTGACGAGTTGCAAACCAGTTGTCAACTAGTAGCGCTGTATGCGGATGCTCATTGAAATACACAGGGAGTGACTAATAAGTAACTGAGTGATGATTTAAATTTCTAATTCGTTTCTTTTTAGTTGCTTCATGTGCGGAGGGCCTAATAGTGCATTTAATAAAAAATAATTATAATTTTATGTGGAATTTAAAAATGTAAAAATATACAGGGTGTTCCATTAAAAAAAAATAACGTCAACACTTGACAGTTGGTGACATTACTGACATATGGTATAATAGTCAAATAGTAAAATTTTAGTCCTATAGATTGCCGAAAACCCGGATCCGATATCACTTTTCGTTCGCCTGTAATTAAGCCGTTTCGGAACATTTGCCCAACCCTGTATACTATACAGGATGCCTCATGACTGAAGGGCTCTACAGTAACAGGAGATAAGAGACTTAAAAATAGGTCATTTATGTTTAATTTTTTATAATAAAATATCCACCGTTATTTTTCAATAAATTAAACGCAAATATCTCAAAAACTAATTGAAATATCGACCCTAATGAAGTACAACTTTTTTACGTAAAAGACCCCGTTTTTATAATTTATGGTGAAACGGTCAAAAATGTGAGAGACAAAAAATATATGCGAGAATTTATCAAACTCATATTGTGTAACTAGCGTTATCTAGAAGATATCATAAAATTCATTATGGAATCCTCCTTCTTGCCCTCAAAAACATAACTACACTAAAATTGATTCATATCCGCTTAGCATCAAATCATCGCCAATTTTATAATGTAAATACCTACCCAGTAAACACGACATGAAAGCTCCGGAGGTGGACAGAAGGCGCATTGCCGAAACGTCGGTGTCGGGCCGCCAGCTACAATATCGGCGGCGTGGAGGTAGGGCATGACCGCTCGGCCGCCGGGCGGCTTAATAGCTACAGAACGAACCTGGTTGTGCGGTACAGACGCTACTTTTTACCACTGAGCCGCGGGCTGAACAGATTTGGTTAGCGCGCGGCATCTCGACGAGACCGCGGACGGTTCTCTGGCAATTCATTTAAATACCAGCGAGGCACCGCGCATGGTTAGGTGGAAGTCTTCCATTAAAACTCACCGTAAAGTAGAAAACAACAGTTTTATTGTTTAACAAACCCTGCAAATATAAGACGTTATTCTGATTTATTTATACATAACTTTTTATTATTTTTTTTGCGACTCATCCGCCCGCCTTCTCTGTCGGAAGCATTTTTATCCAGTTTCTAATGGTCAGAACAATATATGAATTTGTTGCATTGGACGCTATTGGATTTCTTCGTACAGCACCTAAAAACCATTTGGTTTGGTTAAATTTATATAAGTACTATAAAATACTGCATACAAAGAATAGCCAAGCATGCACTATTTTTTTTTGTTTTAACACTTTCAACTTTACATATTATGAGAGTAACAGAGGTATAAAAAATTTACATAAAATTATATAGGTATGAAACTTAAACTCACTTATAGTTTTGTTCTCTGGTACTGAATTATCTGGCTGAGTGGAGTCTTTTTATCTTGGAAATCAGTAAAAGTTCGTCTAATGATGAATCCTGTCTTCTGCCTACAGGCACTGAATCTTCTTGAGAAATGTAGCTTTTATAATAATAAAAGGACGCCTCGTGCTCGTGAAAAAATAATTTTAATGTTCTGTCTACCGTCATTCACCTGTCAAGTGTCAGTTCTTTCGCAGAAGCACAACGGCGCGAATTTCAAAAATACGCGGCTGGCTTGCGATTAGCCGTAGCCAAACAAGTAAAACGAGGAACGTAGTAGTGAGCTACCCGCGCGCGGGTGGTAAACGACACGTCGACTCTTTTGTCACAACCGGCGAGATATCTTCTAACCGTGTCCGATTCGAAAGATAAGGTCCGTTTCTCATGTGCTGCGCTACTACCACCATCGGGTGGCAGACTATTAGCAGTGGTAGTTCGACGCATGGAAGGTAACGCGATAGCCAGAAGCGGCCAGTAATCAGCAACAAGAGCCGTCGATTTCCCGTCAGTGCCGGAAGGCGGCCGAACTTTTACCGCCAGCTTTGGTTTACTGGGTATTTACTTGAATCACTCTGTATATTTTTTTAACCGTATAAGAAATTAAATTAAATGACATAATTTCAAGTCCACTATTTATTATTATTATATATTTTTTATAAATACATATTATAAAATTCCCACCAAAATAAAAAAGGGTTCCCAATATGGCGTTTTAATAAAATTAGATGTGCAGACAAAGCTTAAAGCTCGCCAAAAATGTATTACTCTTTTCCTTGTATAATAAATACATAAATACCTATTTTGCTTTTATAAATAATTACTAAACGAAATAAATGTTGTATTATCTTTTCCTTTAGTTTTATAATGTTTTCACATTATTATTTTGGTATAGAAAACGGCACGAATAGTCCCGTTTTAAAACAGATGACAGCAGAAATTTGTCATCGATCAGCTGATATTGGGACATAATAATATCCCCAGATTAGTATTGGACCGTAATGAGCCCAAACACCGAGTTATGAATTGCGTTTTTATGCTTTTGGTTATATTTAATTACGTTTTCAAAATATTTTGTCGTTATGGTGCCTTTTATTTCTACTTTCACTGAATTTTAATTACTTTTGTGTGGCCGGTAAGTACCTACAATTATTATTCATAAAACCAAAAATTTACAGGTTAAAATTTTTTAATTCTTTTTCATTAGGGATCATAATTATTAATGTGTCTTGCTCGTTAGTTGATTTCATCGATAAGTATAAGTTTCATTTCATCTGAACGCAGTTTTTGTCGAAAAGTTAGTTTGTGAAATTTTTGTTCTTAATATGTTTGTTCGTAATGGCTACTTTATACCTCAATTAAATTAAACTAAACTTAATAAATTAAACTAAGAAATTAAGGCAATGGTTTATACCTCCACATTAAGTAACTTAATAAATCTACTAAAGACGAAGAAGGTGCTCCTAACCTATCTTATTGGATTTTGTCCGTTTTATCATAAATGCATGGGAACTGTTGTACTAATTCAATCAATGTACCGTCGTTAACAACCATCATGAAACTTTTTGGAATAATCAAAAAATCAAAAATATAATTCTATAATTAAACAAGCATTTAGGGTTATGTCTATAAATTGTTCTTAAAGGTATGGTCCGAATATCACCACCAGTAACCACGGTTAACCTCGGCAAATGACAGATCAACCATAAAAATCCGGTTATAAGGTAGGTGTATACAATATCGCCATGTTGACAATATCGCCAAGGGGCTTTATTTATGCTAGTTTGACTACCAAATAATAGATTGTGCTAGGAGTATTACCTCAACAATGACCCAAGCTTGTACCGACAAGTTGTTTCGGCTATAACCTCAAATTTTAGTTCTATGATAGATTTACTGTTTTAATCAAGTGCGCTGCGCTAGTGTACAAATTAAAGTATTAAATAATTGTTTGTTGCTCAGTCCACACTGCGGTAAGTATTTTTTGAAGTTACCACTTGTAACCGGCGTTTAAAGCCGGTGAGCATTTTGACATTTGGGTGACGTCGTATCCGAAAACCGTGTTCCAAAATAAACCTATTTTTTGGTTACCGCTATCATTTGGTTAAATACGCAACGCTAAACCACGACACTAGTTACTTTCGGACCATACCCTTATTACATTCACCGAAATGACAAATGACATGACGGGAACCACGGATTATGCCGATCGCCCAACGAATTATGTCGAATCAACTAAATTAAACTAATAAGTTAAAAGTTGGCCAACTTCTTAGTTTAGTTTAATTCCTTAATTGTAGGTATAAATGGTTACGTTTGAATGTAGTATTTTAACTTCATAATTCTCTTAATTTATTAAGTTTAGTTTAATTTAATTGAGGTATAAAGTAGCCATTAAGGTTAGGTTTCTAATGTATAATTTTTGCATTTTACATTATCTAGGTAGGTGTCCTTTTCTGTTTTAAGAAAAAAGGATAGAAATTATTTCTCTGGTTTAGGTAGGTAGGGGGTAGGGGAGAGTTGGACAAAGTCGAGTAGGTTGATAAAACCGGTAGTTCTGCCAAATGCCAAAACAGCTTTCAATATTATTAACCTATAAAAATCAGCTATTTGATTTCGAAGAAACTATTTTTATTATTGTTATTATTATTGTTTGACAATAGTAAGGTTTAAATAAACTATTTAACATTATGTTAGCCTATATAGTAGTTGTAAAAGGTAACCATAATAATATATAATAGGATAGCGAAGAAATATATAATTATATTTTCTGTGTCTACGTACCTTACATAAGTGAAATTATTACTGGATATTTTTCTTTTTTTTTTTTTTTTTTTTTTTTTTTTTTTTATTAAATAATTTCCAACGAACTTTAGAAGTCCATTACAGGGAAAATATTACACTAACTTAAAAATAAACAAATATAAACAAAATTTTTTCACAAAAATATAGAATTACAATACAAAATACAATACAAATAAAATTAATAAAATAGTCAAATTTAAATCAATTTTAAAACTAATTTCCGAATAAAATTAGAGTGCTTTTATTTTTTTTTTTAAATACAATTTAGTTTTCTTTTTAAAGAGTGTAAATTTTTTTTATATTTTTATACATATTTGGTAGGGTATTATAAATTATAACCCCATTGTATAATAATGATCTTTTACCAATATTGCTTTTAATACTTACTGCTAAAATACTTTCATTTTGCCTTGTGTCATGAATATGTACGGTATTTAATTTTTGGAATGTGATTTTTGATTTTTTTTTATGAGTGAATATTGAATGAATAATTACACATATTTTTAATTTATACAAATTTTCTAAATTTAAATATCCTAGTGGTTTGTATAAATTTATTGTTGGTTCTAAAAAAGGAAGCTTGTAAATACATTTAATAAGTTTAGTCTGTAATTTTTTTAAAGGGTTTATTATTGTAGAGGTAGCAGATCCCCAGACGGATATTAAATATTGAAATTTAGAATAAATTAGAGAATAATAAATATTTTTTAAAAGCTTAATTGGTAAATAATATCTTATTTTATAAAAAATTTCAATCAATGGGGTAATATTTTTCCTGAGATAATCGATATGTGTTTTCCAACTTAAATTTTCATCTATATGCAGTCCTAGAAATTTTATAGAGTCAGCATATTTTATGATTTTATTATCAAATAAAATTTCTTTTTTTGATAGCAAGCTGTTTATTTTTGTTTTAGTAATATATTATATAAAAGAAGATTTTTTAAAATTTATTGATAATTTATATGACTGAAGCCAAGAAAAAATGATTTGTAAATCATTTTTTATTTGATTTTGAATGTCAAAGTAATTATCGCCAAAATAAATAATAGTTGTATCATCAGCAAATAATTGTATCTTACCATTTAGGTTTAATTTACATATACTATTAATATATATAAGAAATAATATTGGTCCTAAAATTGATCCTTGCGGAACACCACATTTAATAGTTTTTTGAGTACTTTTACTGTTATTAATTTCAACATATTATACATATTACTATTATTATTGTTTGTATGGCAATAAAATAAAGTTTTTAACATTAAGTTAGCCTACATACAAGTTTAGAAATGTAGCTGTATCAATAAATTGCATTTTAACGAACAAATTCCATAAAAACCACTTTTGGGTCTACGTACCTTACGTAAGTCAAAAACTGTTAAAGTAGGGTTTTCACTAACAGAAAAATTCAATCCCTGGCTAAATTGAAGCTTTTAACTTTATGTTAGCCCACATACAAGTTTAGGAATGTAACTGTGTCATAACTAAGGTGACCATTTTTTTCTAACCTGAAACCAGGACAATACCAATTTTGACCAGTCACGCCCAAATTTTACAAATCTTTATCAAAAATTCACAAAACGGTCCAACGCCTTTTAGATATCAAAAAATGTTGCATTTATTTAAACACAAGAAATGTGAAAATTAGATACGAAACTCAGTGTTCGTGAATTGTCGCGCACCGTTCGGCTAACTTTGGGGATCTCATCCTTTAATTTTTCTGTCGACTTTTTTTTTAGGTGGGAAGAGTTATTCAATCCGTTCCCAAGCAATATAAAATAAATTAGATTTCAGTATACAATAAAATTTTTAACATGTATAAATAAGTTTCGGTTTTGGCCGAAACTGAGACCAAGGCCGAAGATTCGGTTTCCGTTTCGGCTAAAAATTTTGTTTCGGTCGGACACTAGTAAAATTCAAAAAATGATTTTACAATATTAAAATAAAACATAATAGGTATAACATGATAATATAAGTCATAATAATCATAATAACAATAAAACATAAGTAGTTCTTTAATTTCGTTTGATTTTTTATATTTTTCTGCGGAATGAATTGATTTTAACAAATTTTGGTTTTCCTGAATATTTCCATAGAATTCCACCTATTACCTATCTGATACCGAAACACAATTTTGTTTCCAATGTCCAAGTTTCTCATCTGTGGTGTACCTAAAACCAGTACTTTTTGTGTACTGGTTTTGTTTAATGACTAAGCAGGACTTATGCCCTGAAAACCAGTACTGTACTGGTAAAATCAGTACGAATGGTCACCTTAGTCATAACCAACAAATTCTATAAAAACCTTATTTGGGTCTTCGTACCTTACGTAAGTCAAAAACTGTTAAATTAGGATTTCCATTGACAGAAAAATTAAATCCCTATAGCTAAATTGAAGCTTATAACTTTATATTAGCCCACATATAAGTCTAGAAATGTAACCGTATCATATAGCCAACAAATTTTATAAAAACCATAATATTTGGGTCTACGTACCTTACGTAAGTCATTTATGGGGATTTTCTTGACAGCAAATGTAATATCTGACTGAATTCAATTAGTTTATGTTGAACTAGTTACATACTGAGAAAACGATGAACTAGACGATTCCCAGGCCAACCTTTCCGAGAAGCCTTATCTCTTGATGATGCTACTTTTTACAATAATGTTAATGTAATTTTTTAAATAAAGTATTCTTTGACTTGAGCTCGTTAAAGTCAGACGCTGTATTTTCCGAAGTAAAATAAAATTGTTTTTAAAAATAGTTTTCTCTGTTTTTTAAACTTAACTGGCGCAGTCGGTAGGATAGTGCGTCAACGCGTTTAATCGAACGGATATCGATCGTACGCGTCGATTGCGGTTTCAACCCTTAAGTGCTATCCAAAAGAACCACCCCGGAGAAGCCACGTCAGACAGTCAGCCACCAAGCAGACAACCAAGCAACCACAGCCAATCAAGAATCGGGAGAGGAAAACACTACGTAAGTGCCAATTTCCTTTTCGCCCCTTTTATCCTCTGTTTAAGGTATTTTAGGGATAATCATAGTTCTGTGCATCGCGCATATCACTTAGCTTTTAGGCAGTCTATTGGAGACAAAAATAATTTTAGGCAGTCTATTGGAGACAAAATAATTTTAGGCAGTCTATTGAAGACAAAAATAATTTTAAGCAGTCTATTGGAGATAAAAGTAGATTTAGGCAGTCTATTGAAGACAAAAAGTAATTTTAAGCAGCAAACACATTATTTTTGTAGGCCTATTACTGGCAAAATAGAATTATAGATTGTTTATTCAATTTAGCTTTTGAAATTCATTATTCTAAACAAAATGAGTCACAAGTGACACCCGCGGTACAAACGGCACAAGGCCCTGTAGCTGTAAATTGGGACCTTTTTAAATCAAAAATCGAAAATATAAAACCCTTTGATGGCAATAGTAATCATTTAAATAAGTTTTTAAAAAGATGCGACGACCTAGTCGCCAAATATAAACCGTTTAACGATGATGATTTAAATGCTCATGTACTTGAGTGCATAAATGAAAAACTGACAGGTAGAGCGGAAAACATGATTGCAAATCGAATGGAATTAGACGACTGGGAAAAGTTACGCGCAGCGTTAACCCAGGCTTTTTCTGATAGGAGAGATTTAGATTGCTTAGTTCAGGAACTAACCCGTACTAAACCCCTTAAGGGAGAACATATTCTAAATTTTGGCAATAGACTACAACTACTACGTAGTAACGTTATTCAAAGAATAAGCAATAATAACCAGTTAGGTGAACCCGAAAAATTGTGTCATATTAAATATCATGAAAGCACAGCTTTAAATACATTTATTGCAGGGTGCACCGGCATATTAAAAAATAACATGCATATAAAAAAACCCGCAACCCTTGAAGATGCTATGGCTTATGTAAGTGAATTTGAAAATTTTGAAAAACTATATGATAGCTTCGGCGAAATGCAAAAAATGCAAAAAACTAACAATTGGCCCATGCAAAAACCAAGACAGTTTCAAAATTTTCAGAATCAAAATCAAATGTATAATAACTTCCCCATATTACCAAATAATACACCGAATATGAATACGCAAAACCATTTTCAGAGACCTTATTTCCCGAGTCAACCTATAAATATACAACCCCGGTATTTACCCCCGCGAAATTACCCCACTAATAGCCAAGTTTTTGGGAAACCACAAAATGTTTTTCGACCTAACCAAATTCCACCCAAAAATTTGCCTCGCCCAGAACCAATGTCAACAACATCTAGAAATCCCACGGTAAATACAAATCGCCAAAATTCATACAATAATCAACAGAATTATTTTAGAAATCAATACCCAAATCAAAAAACCAAACTTTACCTTTCAAGAACTTTATTTTAGTGAAGAAGGAAATGACTATATACAGGGTGAAAATACATACGATAACAATCTCGACATGTATGGTAGTTATGCTGCTAACTACCAAGACTATCAAACCACCCCTGAACAAACATTACCTGACCAAAGTTACGACGACACCCCATACGCAAGGTACAACCAATACCCCATTCACGAAAATGAACAAACTATTAAACACGAAAGACCATCTGTCCAAAATGAAATTTCGGAGAAAAATAACGAATTGCATAACCAAAATTTTCACAAAACGGGGCCAACAAAAGAACATATATGACCGAAATCAATAGTATATTCTGTAACGGCTCACTCCCATATGTTAAAATCAAAAAACCAAACTTAAAGCTTTTAATCGACACCGGCAGCCTACGGTCTATTTTAAAGCCATCGGTTGCGGAACAATTTTATGCCAATTGTATCTATCACTCTAACAATACGATAAAAACGGCCTTAGGAAGTCAATCAACACAATTCGAGGCATCAATACCGGCTCTCGCAGAATTCGGTACAAATTATAAAATAAATTTCATTCTTTTCGACTTCGACGACTACTTCGACGGAATATTAGGCCTAACTGACCTAATTAATATGCAACTCAATATTGACCTATGTAATAAGAGACTGATTGGACCCAAACTTAATATACCATTTCTTTATCGCCAAACACACGACTCATGTTTTTCATTTTCGATAAATCCAAATGAAAAAATAGTAAAAAATGTTCCTGTCAACGTACTAGAAAAAGACAGTTTGACAAAACCCAGTAAAATCGACACACTCTTTCTACCACAAATATCAAACCATGCAAAAAACGCATACGCCTTGTCTAGATATCCCACAGACAATGGCCTTAACGCCTTAGAGATAATGTCGACAGACAGTGACCCCGGTAACATAGACAACATGATAAGCGAATACCTACAATACCAAGGTGATATCCCGCAATTAGACGAATCGAGTATAAATGAAATTTTTGAGACATACGACGAAAGACAAACAGATACGAACACACCAAAAATCAATATAATATCCGACTTGCAAATTCGACCCCCTGAAAAAAACAAAGAAGACGATAACGAAACGGTGCATACGTCACTAGAACACCCGATAATAAATATACCTATATCCGAACGATGTTTAAATGTTTATAAAAATCAAATCGTTATCACTGCTGGTGATATAGACAAAATACAATGTAAATTAAATAAAATATTTGAAAACACACGCCTATACGTCACAATATCAAAACGAGACCCACGCGAACATATAATAAAAATTTTAAAGGAATTTGTTGATCCCAAACAAACGTTTGTTATATATTGTTGGGACCCAGGAATAGCCAAAATATTCATTACTACAGTTCAAAACTTTTTTCGAAATTCTTCTTACAAACTAATTTAATGTTCAAAATTTTTGGAAGACGTCGAAACACTTAACGACCAAAAAGAAAAACTCGAGATGTATCACACAACTAAAACGTGTCATAGAGGCATTAACGAAACCAAATTAGCCTTTTAGCAAAAATATTATTGGCCAAAAATGTCAGAAGACATCGAAAATTACATAAACAACTGCGAAACATGTCTAACCAACAAGTACGATAGAAATCCCTCAGTAATTAAATTTAACCTAACCCCGACAAGCTCAAAACTCCTCGAGTTAGTCCACATGGACACATTCAAAATATTAAACGAAACCTTTTTAACGGTAATAGATACATTTTCTCGATACGGACAAGCCTATCACATAAATAGTTTAACAGGACCAGAAATACTAGAAAACCTACTAAATTTTATTACGCACCACGGTTTACCTCTTAAAATTACAACCGATTGTGGTACAGAATTCAAAAATAAAGAAGTAGAAGATTTTTGCAAACTCTACAAAATCGAGCTCCACTTCACAACCGCAAAAAAATAGTAATTCGAACTCCCCAGTTGAACGATTTCATTTAACATTAATCGAACACTACCGATGTCTGAAAGAGGAAAATAAAAATTTTACACCCACGCAACTTATGAAACGCGTAATAATTGCATACAATAACTTAATCCATAATGTAACCAATAATACCCCATTTGAAATACTAAAAGACTTGCCGAAATTAAAAAAAAAATTTGCGATTAAAAGTCGAACCGATAAAATAGTACTACTTACACAAAAAGGCGCGTACCATAAAAACAGCGCTAGAAAACCCCGAATTAAACAATGATCGAATTTTCAAATAAACAATGAAAATGACAATCCTGATTTTAACCACGACACTCCAAGTAATTCAAATATACTGCAACCCCAATGACATAAACCTGACAACCCTTAAAAATTTTATTCTCCCGACTTAGGAAACTCAAAACTTATATATAACAAACATACATTTTTGCATTACGTAGACTTAGAATCTATTTTAGTACAACTTGTAAATATAGAAAAATATTTCTTTACAATTAGAAACCACTTAAAACACAAAAACACGAAAACGCGACAAATCCAATTTCTTATCACGGGTTATCAGAAAGCGCAATTCTTAGAACGGAATACCTACACCTACATAAACTATACCAGAGAATCTCTACCCACACGTAAAGAACAAGAGAGGTTTATTCATATCATCAATAATAACTATGATAGAACAATATCGATTCTTAGTGCAAATCAAAAACAATTACAATATGGTTTAAGAGTATTTAAAGATGTCATAGAACGAACAATTTATGATCTAAATGATTATTATAAGCTTTCAAGGATTAATTTATCGAATAAATTTAGACTGTCAAAATTTAATCACCTTTATTGACAACCTAGAGGATGCTATTATGTTTGCCAAATTAAACGCACTACATAACGCCATAGTGCCAAGTTCAGAATTATTACAAATGCCAGATTATCTAAGAACAATCTATAATAAAGAAGCAATACCAAATTTTAAGAATATATTGTCGTATTACCAATTTTCAGGAACTCAGGTTACTTTTTCAAAAGCTAAAGTGATATTTGCGATTCATGTCCCTTTGGTTAGACCAGAAAGGTTTACCTTCTACCACCCTTATCCTATTACCCAACACCATAAAATATTCGTTCCAAAATACCCTTACTTGGCACAAGCAGAAGAAAAGGTCCAATTTGAAGAAACTAGTTGCCCCCAACTGGAAGAAGAATACTACTGCACTGAAAATCTCCACCCCCAAGACCATTGCACCCTTCAACTACTGAAAGGCTCTCCGCTAGAAAACTGCCCTGTTCTTGAAATCAAAATACAGGAAATAATAACTGAACAAGTTACACAGGAAGAAATACTCATCCTTCCCAGTAAAACAGAAAGACTTTTTTCGAAATGCACTACCGACCAATATCTCCAAATTAAAATGCCGACGCTAGTGAAAATTCCGAAAAATTGCCAAATTCAAATCGGAGCGAAGAAATTTGTCAACGACGTAAGAATTAAACAAGGAAAACCGCTAATCTTACCCGATGTCGAAATAGGAAATTCCATCCTATCAACCACCTTCAAAACACCAAATTTAACGAAACTGAACTTTGAAGATATCTATCGATTGAAAGATATGGCCAATTAATTATCGCCAATCATCCCAATCGAAGAAAAAGAACAATTATCGAACATTATGTCCTACTTAATAGGAAGTCTAGCCATCCTGTTGACAATGTACCTACTATGGAAGTATAGAAACCAACTTCGACCATTTTCCAAATTTTGTACAAAGACCAAAATCAATACCAAATTGCAAGAAATCGATGCCAGAACCGAAAATACCAATACCTCGCAGAATACCTCCGGTATCTTCTCAGCTTAAGGAGGGAGGAGTTACATACTGAGAAAACGATGAACTAGACGATTCCCAGGCCAACCTTTCCGAAAAGCCTTATCTCTTGATGATGCTACTTTTTACAATAATGTTAATGTAATTTTTTAAATAAAGTATTCTTTGACTTGAGCTCGTTAAAGTCAGACGCTGTATTTTCCGAAGTAAAATAAAATTGTTTTTAAAAATAGTTTTCTCTGTTTTTTAAACTTAACTAACTGGAGGTATTGTATTTTACCTATTATAGGTATAATCTCAACAAATAAAACAAAAAAAAATTCTGTTGTAAATATGAGTGACATAATCCTCCTATTTAAAGTTGCGTTTCAGTTAATTCAGAATTTTCAAGGTTTGGATAATTATATAATATTATATAGTTTTTAAATCTATTTTGACACTTAATCTTTTAACCATATAAAACTCATGTTTATTATTACCTACCTACCTTAAATTATAATATTTAAAAAACAAAACTTTCAAAAGAAAATATTATTTGGCATTATTTAAGCGGTAGAACCGATGATACTATGGCATCAATAAAATTGTTTTAGAAGATATCACATGTATAATTTTCAAGTCCAGTCCTAGAATTCATGCCAACTTATAAAAATTTAATAGACCAAAATTGACAGTGTCACGTGACTTTGCCTCCATCTTGCGAGAGTATTCAAAATTTTTACTATAGGTACGGGTATGTCAATATTTTATTTTCTAAATAATAAAAATAGTCTTTACAAAATATTAACAGTCCCTTACAAAATTTAACACATGGCGATGGCGAAGGTAAGAGTATCTCACGTTACAAGGCCGGTAGGTGACTTATTACAGTACGAGTTGGTTTACGGACGAGGCGACGTAGAAGCCGAGTCTGAAATATAAACGAGTGCTGTAATAACACCTAACGAACGTGTATCGTATGATATTTTATTTCATTTTGTCATTATAATCCTTTTTAAAAAGATTTAATAAAAATGTTTAAGTATTACTAATTTTAAAATATTATTGGCAATATTAATTGGTACGTATCACTGGGCATAGTTTAAATAAAATAAAAATTACTAGCTTTAGTTAAGCAAAATATTTAAAAAATTGTAAAAGAGAGTCTATTCTGTAGTTGCGTAATATTTTTCATTTACTAAAGTTCGTAGAAAACATAATTTTACAAGTTAAAGCATCTAAACAGAGTTACTTGGGATCGATAAATATATAGTCAAAACAAAATAAAAATTACTAACTTTAGTTAAGCAAAATATTTAAAAAATTGTAAAAGAGAGTCTATTCTGTGGTTGCGTAATAATTTTCATTTACTAAAGTTGGTAGAAAAAATACTTTTACAAGTTAAAGCATCTACACAAAGTTAATTTGGTATCGATAGATATATATTCAAAACAAAATAAAAATTACTTACTTTAGTTAAGCAAACTATTTAAAAAATTGTAAAAGAGAGCCTATTCTGTAGTTGCGTAACATTTTTCATTTACTAAAGTTGGTAGAAAAAAGTATATTATTTATAGTAAGACATGCTGCCAAAATACCGATTTTCCAATAGATACTATTCCAGGTTTAATTTAGTTTAATGTATATATGATGAATTAAATAATTAATGCTCAATATGTGTACTTGAACATTTTGTTTCCTATAATTTTAAGTGACTACTTGTCACAAAATCCAAAGTAAAAAGTCATTATTTCTAAAAACAAAAGATGGTTGCTAGGCAATACTTTACAGTACATGATACTGTAATGTTCCAATTACCGGCCGCAAATGAGTACCTACACGGTGAGTTGATTTATCGGACAAAATGAAATAAAAGAACTTTCCGTCCGATTCTGTTTCTGTCGCCAACCGCTTAACGTAAAATATACAAGACTTCAACAGGGTGCCATTAATGACAGGTGATCCTGCGAGTTCTTTGATTAATTTGACTTTTTGAGGGTAAATCATCCAACGAAGTTGTATCTTGACTTTATATTTTGCTACCTAAGTTGCAGTATTATCCGATTACATCAGTAGATGTTGAAAGAAGCTTCTCTTTGTATAAACATATTTTCACTAATAGAAGGCAATCATTTTTAGTTGAAAATTTTGAAAAATATTTAGTAATAAATGCCTTTTATAGAATTTTAGGTTGAAAAAATGTTTACTTTTATTCTTCTTTGTTTTTTTTGCATTTTTGAAAAAATAAACATATTTTTTAGAACCCAATATATTTGTTAACCTTATTTTGCTACAATAATTTAGGACATAATATATTGCATCCCATTTGGTAAAAAAAATGCAAATAACTACCTACATATTTTAAAGGCAAACAAGGCATATGTATGTATGCGCATATTTTGGCTAAATTTAAGTGCATATAAGCCGCCCTTTACCTACTTGTCAATTACAACTTGTCACATAAAAGACAATGTTTCCCTAATTTAGGTTTGATTTGCTTTTAATTTTGCACTTTAAGTAAGCCGAATACATTTTTTAAATAATTTTAAAAGAACAACAAATAAGCCACATGCAAGGAAACAAACTATACCTTTCAGGGGTATAATTTTTAAAATGATGGAAAATCTTTGACCTAAAAATGACTGTTTGTAATAAGTAGTATTTATATAATATTTATTTCTTAAATTTGGTTAAGAAGCTAAAAATATGCTGCGGATCGGGATGTAGGTCCAACTTATAGACATATTATACCTTCAGATTAGCAAACGACAATCACGAAAGTGGCAAATTTATGGTCTTTTGGATGTAAATAAAGTACCATATACCTACCTGTGCACTGCAAATTTTTTTTAACAAATGGGATGATAGACAAGCCCGGGCTTTAAAATTTGAAACGTCCATTGAGAGAAAACTCTATTAGCCGTAGCTGAAGATCCATTTGTAGTAGCAAAAAATCTGCATTAAATAGGCGCCGAAAAAACAACTCTGTTGTACCGTGCGAGCAAAAATTATTTGCATCAAAGAGGGCTTGGATTAAAAAACGTATAGGGCTTAGTTTAGATCACAATGATATGGGGACGATATATCTAACCAAATCTAGGTTAAAATTTTGTCAAATTTATATTATGACATGATATGCCAAACTAATGAGTAATAAAATAAATATACAAATACAAATTTATTTTTGTTGTTTACAAAATTAGCAAAGTAAGAATATACAGAAAGAAAAAGAAAAATAATTACATAAATTGCTGAAATTGGCCACCGCCATGCTCCAAGCATAAATTCACACGTCTCCTCATATTTTCGAAAGTGTTGACCAGCATCTCTGGAGAAATGTTAACACATTGTTGGATAATCCTTTCTTGTAATTGTTCTAAATTTGCATCTGGTGTTTTAAAAATAGATAAATCATTTCTTTCCAATAAATTTTGGGTAAACCATACACAAGAAGAGAATAATTGAGGGAGGTTATTGGCCGAATGATCTTATGAAAGAGCCGCCACTTACCAAATACGTAATGTCCTAGTATTATACATTTTTATTTAAATTTTCAACTCTCTTCTTTATGTAAACTTCCTAGGTTTTAAATGTCAAGAGAGTTTACGTTATCTCGGCTCCGACTTGGTTTATTTATTTTCTGTTTCGTTTGATCTCTACTCTCCAAAAAGTTGATTTGGAATTTAGTCACTTTGAGAGTTTGTCTACTAATATTAAGCCTTTCGGTGTCGACACTGCCCGGCCCTTTTTGTTTACCTTTCAAGCCAAATCCGATTATAGCCATAAAGTTTCTCAGCTTCAAAGAAATCAATAAAAATATGTATATATCCGAAGTTCCATAAGGAATAAGTTTTAAAATTTATTACCGTGCAATATAAATCGGATACTCAATTCCAGAAAGTATGTTCGTTTTCTTTTTTGGAGAAATATTTGTAATATATTCGACTAAGCTTATACGGCACTTTACTAAGCGGCACTATGTATGCAATTAGCAAAAACCGAAATATTACATATTTTTAGTAATTTAGGGCTATGGCTGGTGATGTATTCGGCATGTCATTTTTCTTTATCAATATTTCGTTGTATTTAAAAACGGCAAAATACTTGTGTTAAGATAATTCTCTTTTCTATCCTTATTATTTTTATTTAACTCAATCAGTTAATTTTTTGATTCGGCCTTATACAGGATGAAGGGTGTCCCATGGCTAGGAGGCCATACAGCATCAACATTCGGGAAGAATGGCTCAAAATGATCCCCCTAACGGGACAATCCCTCGTAAACCGAGTGTATGATTTAGGGAGATCCATAATCATAGTTATGGGATTCCCCAATTCTTTTGCTTTCAGATTTGGATGCGTAGAGTGTTTAATAAAAAAAACCTAATAATGGTATTTATATTATAATTATGAAGTCAAAAGAATCATTTTACCCTACCTGGTTGGGCGAAATGATCCCTTAAGGTAGGGTAAAATGATCCCCCAATTTAATTTAAGAAAAAATGCAAAATTGTTGATTTTAAGTTAATATTTCCAAAAACATGTAGGCCGTACTTTATTATTTGAGAGAAAACAGTAAGAAAATACAAACATTCTTATCAAAAATAGGAAAACTCAAAATATTACTAGACTCTTTGTTAAATGTACTGAAAAAAATATAAACAAAGTCAAACTCCATAGGTACACGAATATTATCCGTTAACATATTTTCCTACGAACATGCACGGCTTTTTCTTTTTTTCTGAAGACACAAATCGCAAGTATAGGGATCGCAGTCATTTTCCTCAATTCCCGCGCACTCCTCGTGTGCCCAGCGCTTGCAATTATTACACTGCGGAAGACTTTTCAAAAGTATCTGAACAAATAATGCATTCCGTATCTTCCTCTTCGAAGTCGTCATCCTCATTGTCATAATAATATTTCTTTTTATTATTTGTAATTCTTCTTCTCTTGGTTACCTTTAGTTTTTTATTGTCTTTTTGATTTTCTGTGGCTAACTTATTCTTCATTTTTAACTTTTTGTTTTCTTTCTGTGCAAACTTTTTTTCTGTTCATGGATTAGTTGGTCTTTATATGGTGTATTAGTAAGGACTACTGTACCAACAGATTTTCTAGTTTGCGTTGAACGTTTCCCAGATATTTTAGGAAGTGGGTGCGGATGTCTTTCGGCGCAATGCAAACATTTTTAGTGACTCCAGAAGTGGAAGCAACATCAAAATTGCTATTTCCAGTTGATACTCTAGTAGTAGTAGATGGACCTGCTACCTCTTCCTGAAGTTCAAGCTGAATAACCTGACCAGGGAGAGTTGAGGGAGATTGTGGGGTGTTATTTTGGTTGTTTTCAGCCAATAAGTGTCTCGATAACCTATGACACAAAATTATATTAGTACCTATTGTTAAAACTTGTATCTTCAAAGAATACCTAGATAGGTACCTAACTTAACACTATATAATATTTCTTATATAAAACCAAAAAATTGGGGTAAAATGATCCCGGAATCGTTTTACCCTACCTCATGAGGGATCATTTTGCCCGAATGTGCCAAATTTACTAATCGCCATGTTTATCACTTAGTGGTTGAGTTTAAAAACTTTACAAATATCTTAAAATATAGCTAAAGTAATAAGCTTCTAAGAAATATATTACATTTCAACATTCCTGTTATCTGTCAAAAGATGTTACAAAAGTCTGTAGGTATGTACGTACCGTAGATCAGAATAAGCAAAAATCACTTTTTTAGTGATAGCGCACCAACCGCTAACAAGTTTCGATTCAACTGACAAGCACAACTCGACGAAAGACAAGGAAGGTATAGTGTCCTACGAAAATATAGATGGCACCATCCATATTAACGATAATAGGAGGGGGTCGTTTTGCCCGCTGGGATCATGTTGGGCCATTCTCTCCTACATGTTTAATTTTATATGATAAAATATCCACGGTTAATGAGATACAGGGTGATCCAAGTAAAAATTTATTTTTAAAAATTGACAATGATTTGTGAATTGTTAAGCCGATATAAATCTAATTTTGTGTAGTGATATTTTTATGGGTAAGAAAGACGGATTCATAATTAGTTTTGAGATATCTTCTAGAGGACGCTAGTAACACAAGTTTAATTTAGTAAATTCTTGCATATATGTCTCTCAAAGTTCAGACCTCTTCGTCTCAAATTATGAAAGAGAAACTTTCATATTATACGTAAAATAATTATACTACATAAATCTTAAAATTTCAATTAGTTTTTTAGATATTTGCGTTTAAATCCTAGATGGCAAAAAACATTTAAATATAAATTTATGTATAAATGAAAATTGAACGTATAAGTATATCTGTACCCCAGAGGTAAAGTGTACTAAGTCTAAGTCCACTTTTCGCTAAAAATTAGTTAACTGTACTATGTCACTTGGATTTTTACGCTCTATCGAGAAAAAAATCCGTAGTACACCTTATTACGTCTGTTGAGGAGTTAGTTAGTTTTAAATAATACCAAGTCACAACAATAGTCAGAGGTAAACTATACCACATACTATACTAATTGGACATAGTATTGTATCACTCATATAATATGTCCAATACCCATGGACTTAGTACTCTTTTACTTTTTTATTATGTATAATATTTTTGTTATTCGTAAGTTTAGTCTCGTTCCTTAGTAAGGGTTAAATAAAATATGTTTAATAAACGTTTTTTTTAACATTTATGACTTTTGATCCGAAAAAACTTCCATTATATAAAGTGAACTGTACCAAGTCCACGTTGGTTACCAAAAATTTCAGTGGTAAAATATACTAAGTCCTTTTGATAAAAAACTAAAAGGTTTTTTTGAAAACTAAGTCTATTGTACAGGGTTATCCAACCAAGACTAGACAAGGCGATTTTTTGACTTTTCCTGTACTTTTATAAAAAAAACTGAAATAGCCATCTTAAGTCATTCTCTCCCGCGAATTCGAATATTTTCAGCAAAAAACAATTGAACATCAAACAAAAGTACTAGGGGTCACTTTGATATTTTTTTAGGGATGCCGTATTTTTAATGAGCTTATCCGATTTCTCATATAAATTTTGATCTAAAATGTTGGATTTTTAATTCAAAAACGCCTTTTTTCTTTAGTTTTAAATTCGAAAAATGTTCGTCTACCGTACGATTAATACCTGATAGATGGATACCCGTTTCACCTGTTCACCCTTTAACCTGCTTTAAAGTGTCCGTCAGTTAGACAAAATAATCAAGTGTCAAATTTCTATATATTTTTTTTTATTGATACCCTATTTCGCTTATTTAAAGTACACCTCAGCGTGTTTAAATCCCACTTTCAAAAACGCGCGTGTTTTAAAGTTACCATGGCAACATCAACAACCCGTGAAACGTGAAGTCTAAATGTCAACTTTTGAATTATTGATTTGACAGAATTACCTTTTAACGTCAAATAAAATATTTTTTTAAGCAATAGACAACCAATGTCAACGGTGACAACAATAAATCTTATGTGACAGATTGGAAGGTATTTTTTGTTCTCCTCATTTTCATTACAACGACAGGTATATCACATCGAAGGAATTCGACCATTTTACTTACTGACTAAGTTATTATTTCCATTTTTTGTAATATAAATACCAATAAAAAAAATAATGTAAAGTATTCGTGGATAACTGGTCTTTAAAACACTTGCTCTATTTCAAGCACTCCGGCTGCGCCGTCGTGCTTGCAAAATCGCGCGTGTTTTAAAGACCTTAATATCCACTTATACTTTAATATACTATTTCACGAATTAATTACAAATAATGAAATATTCTTTAGAAGAACGGCTAAGTGTAATATAATTTTATTACACTTAGCCAAAATATATAGAAATTTGACACTTGATTATTTTGTCTAACTGACGGACACTTTAAAGCAGGTTAAAGGGTGAACAGGTGAAACGGGTATCCATCTATCAGGTATTAATCGTACGGTAGACGAACATTTTCCGAATTTAAAACTGAAGAAAAAAGGCGTTTTTGAATTAAAAATCCAACATTTTAGATCAAAATGTATATGAGAAATCGGATAAGCTCATTAAAAATACGGCATCCCATTTAAAAAAATATCAAAGTGACCCCTATTACTTTTGTTTAATGTTCAATTGTTTTTTGCTGAAGATATTCGAATTCGCGGGAGAAAATTACTTAAGATGGCTATTTCAGTCTTTTTTTTATAAAAGTACAGGAAAAGTCAAAAAATCGCCTTGTCTAGTCTTGGTTGGATAACCCTGTACATAAAACAATACATATTTATGGACTCAGTGTAAACTACTTATCCCTAACTAGATGTATAAAACAGCGGTGGACCAAATTCATTGTTTAGTTTCTTTATTTCGCTTTCCTGTAAAAATTACTTTACCTCTGGGGTACAGATATTTAATCTTAACAAATAAAGCATAAACCACCTATTTTCAAATCTACTATCAGCTATTGCTTTATGACCCCTTAGTTGTAGGACAATGGCAATTTTACTTTATTATTTCTAAATAAACAAATATGTGTTAAAATTACTTCGATAGGTTTAGAACGTTTCGAGTAAATAGTTCAAATGCTTGTCGCGAATATGCAGAAGTTACGAATATTTAAAATTTTCTGTTATATTTTGACAGCGGTTAGTTTAACAATTTGAGTGTTATGCTTCCTAATCACCAAGGCGTTTTGTGATTTAAGAAGGAGTAAGCGAAACGGAATACATGCCTATTCATAAAAAAAAATTAAATTTTGACGATTAACTCGTGTAGCAAAGATACAAACCAAACTGTATAGTGGAGAAGCAAACCAAAATGGCAGTTGCATTTTGATATTTTTGTCACATAAAATAAATGGGATTATTTTTTCCAAATCACAAATTTTTAAAAATAATAAAATAGTGTCAATCTAGCCAATTAAATAAATAAAAAAATTAATTTCTGTTTGTTCATAACACATTTTTTGTAAAGTATGGTTTGACTGCGATCTTTACAAATAATTAAAATAATTTTAAAAAAATAAACTAGATTACTAGAATACAGGACTAAGGTAAATATCAAGTTTAATAATTTCAATAATTACAAAAATAATGTCTTAAGATCACAAACAAAGATTTTAAGATTTTTTTTTAAATTGCTCATAAGTAATTTCAAAAAAAATGTAATCTGGTTTTATATATTATATTAGGTCCGACTGGCAGTTGTAATGAAACTTGACATTAATCATAATAATATTTGCTTGCTACGGTTAATAAAGCATATTCTTACCACTAAAAATCAGTACTGTAGTTCTCAAAAATTTAAATAGCTTCTAGTGTGATATTGTTCTTGTTCTTGTTTTTTAATATTGCATATGATTATCTATTATTCAACATGGCTTACTGAGATGGTAAAATTCGTCCATAGATTATACAGTCCAATACTAATGATTGGTTGTGCGAAATAAGAATCTTCTATTACTTTATCTGGCATGCAACGTTTGAAAAAACTTAAATACAAAGTTAAAATAAATTAATTAAAATAGGTATTGGCACGATCAATAAAATTTAAATTCAGACAAGACAGCTAGAAGCTGGAATACTCCGAACAACGATGTGAAATACGCAACATATGACGATTTTTTTTAATATGGCCAAAACGGAAATACAACTGTCCTTCCTTGTTCAAAAAGTCGAGAATTCATATAAAAGCCCAAGCTATTATTTATATAAAGAAACTAATTTAGTTTTCAATAAAAAGGACACTTAGAGTACAAAATAAAAGAAATAACCCGATCATTTTCTCAAAAAAGAGCCTTCTTGTCCACTTCCGCACCTGTCCTACGTAGCAACTGCTAAATTGGATACAATTTAATTGTTTGATCAAAATACAATTATAATAAAAACAATATATCATAGATTTGGTTATTCTTTCTACTAAAATATTCAATGACATAACGGAGATAACCCGCAATAGTCTTTGCACTATTAGCTTTCTAGGACTGTCACCTCGGATAAATGTCCATTCCGCACCTACGAAATCCACACATTAAGACAGCGTCAGTTTGGTATCAGTGCGTTTTTATCATTTCTGGTTTTGTTATAGTGTTGTGCGCCGCTTAAAGATATTGGTAAGTACCCGTTTTTTGATATATATTGGCAAAACAGTTAATTAAAAAGAGAAAGTAAAAAATGCTCCCTTTCTTGCGTGTCCTCTCTGCACCGCAGTTTCCGTTTACGTTACGTATTTCTTTTAGAAAAATAGATTATGGTATGGTGCATTTTTAGGTCGGCAAAACATAACCTAAGAATAATTCGAATTAGCGTTGCCAGAATTTGTGAATAAATTAAAAAGTCAAAAAATGTCCATTCGGTACCGTCCGTTCCGTGCCTGTTTTACGTTGGTGCGGATTGGACAGTTAGGTGCGGATTTGACATAAATAAGTATTTATCGGTGTTGGTTGATGGTAATGTTGTCTTTTCTTAGTACTTATTTGAAATTTACATTTTGGTTTTTAATAAATAGTTCGTTACCTTTTTATATTGATTTAATCGAATTTAATCATATACGATGTCCAATCCGCACCTTAAGTGTCAAGTCCGCACCTTTTGTAAAAACGGTTAAAAAAAAAGTTGAGGCACCCAATTAATATTTTTAGTCTATTTTTTATAAAGACTCGAAACGTTCTTAAATTTCCTTAAAATATTCTAGGGGCATTTACCGATGAAAAATATATACCAAAATATTATTTTTATATTTGGGTCAATAAATTTTCCTGTTAGTTTTTTTCAAGATTTTATTCACACAAGATATATTTTTTGAAGATCTGGACGTCTATTCTCCAATTTAAGAGAAGTGAATGCTCTCTCGCGAGAAGGGACAATTCACATCATAATATGCTCACATCGTATGGAAATGAATAGTAATTTTAAGTTTCAAGAATACAGTTTAAACATTTTTAAGAGAAAAAGTAATCACTTCTCTTGAAATGATCATTCGCCTATTTCGAGAATAGACGTCCTGTTGTAATTTAAGTTTTGTTATTCTTACTTTTTAGCATAAAAAATCGCCTTGGTTTTTAAGGTGCGGAATGGACAAAATTATCGACCTTTTTGAGCAAAATAGCGTTTTGAGACCTTATTTTACAAAAAGTTGTTGATTTTATTCCCGAATATCTATCCTCACACCTTTGCTAAGTAAGGCAAATAACAAAAATATTAATATCTAAACTTTAAAAAATTAGAGTATAAAAAATGGTTTTGGCCATATTAAAAAAAAATCGTCATATTTTATACAGGGTGGTTGTTTAGTGCGAGGAAGTCCAATATCTCCGTTGTTCTTAGAAATATCAAAATTTATTAAATACAAAAGTTCTAGGATAATCAAAAGCGCACATTTTAAAAATATTTTTGGATATACAGGATGCGCCAAAAAAGCGGGGCATCATGAATGTATTTTTTTTTTAATGGTACCACCCATTTTTTTTATCTCATTGAATTTGGCATAAAATTGTACATAAGATACGCTATTTTATTTTGGTAATTTATACAACGTTGCCAAATTATTCAATTTTTCCTAAAATTTTCGCGGAAAACATCATATCAAAAAAATTATTTTAAAATATTACTAATCTGAACTAAAAAAGAAAATTTTATATTTTTTTAAACCTTAAAGGTGTCCGAATAATTCTACCAAAACAAAGCGTTAACATCGTATACAGGGTGTCTTTTACATCGGTACAAATGTAGCAATATTTAAATAACTATTACTCGTTTTTTTCAAATGGATCCCCCTGTATATTATTATGTCAGTTTACAGATAATTTCAACCTCTTTAAATATGCAATTACAATAAATGCTCTAAAACGCAACGTTCTTTTAATATTTTATGTTTTCTTTAAAAAATGAAAAATATCAGCACTTTCATTAGGTAAGTTGGCCATGAGTTGAACAAAAATCAAGACTTCGTACTGTCAAAATCATAATGAATTTATATTTCTGACATATTTGGTCTAACAACGTTATGGTGTTAAGATTATAAAAATTGTTTTTTGTTAAAACGCTATGAATTTTTCTACAAACGAATTAGTCGATATGGTTTTCATACTAGGAGCAAGTGACAGAAACTGTCTACTTGCTGTAAGGCTTTATCGGGAAACTTATCCTGATAGAAGGCAACCAAGAAAAGAGGCATTTGATAAATTAATGGATCGTTTCTCTCGGCCAGGGAAAGTGGAATATGAAAAAACTGAAAGAACTAAAAGTGTTTATACAGAAGAAAATGAATTAACCGTGCTGCTTATACACATATCTCCCAAAGAATAATTTCAAATGAAACGGATATAAAACGTTGTACTGTCCAAAATATTTTGAGTAAAAATAAATTGCACCCATATCACATTCAACTGATGCAAGAGCTGAACGATCAAGACTATGGAACCAGAGTTACTTTCTGTGAATGGGCTCAACAAAAAATTCAGCAAGACAGGTATTTTTTCAATTATGTATTGTTCGTTGACGAAGCTACATTCCATAAGAATGGAAATGTCAACAGGCATAATTTCCATTATTATGCAACCGCCAACCCACATTTTATTAGAACTCACAGTCAAACCAGATGGTCACTAAATGCGTTGGTCCTTATTTTTTTTTAACACCGGTAACTGGACAAGTCTATTTGGATTTTTTGCAAAATGAGTTACCATGCTTGTTAAATAATTTACCAAATTTTCTAAAAGAAAGAATGTGGTATTTGCATGATGGAGCTCCAGTCCACCATACGGCACTAATCCATGAACATTTAAATAATGAGTTCCCCAATGGATGGATAGGCAGAGGTGGACCATTTCAATGGCCACCTCGATCTCCAGACTTAACAAAAATGGACTTCTTTTTGTGGGGATACGTCAAAGATAAAGTGTGTAAAGTTCCTCCAACCACAAAAGATAATATGAAGAACCGCATCATACAAGTTTTTCTTAATATCAACAACAATGTATTGGATGAGGTTAGTAGATCATTTCAAGAACTCGTAGAGATCTGTTTAGATGTTAACGGAGGTCATATTGAACATTTGTTATAGTTTTTTTTTATTGACTTGTTATAATTTATTATTTTTTTGTTTAACTTATGGCAATCTTAATGAAAGTGCCAATATTTTGCATTTTTTAAATAAAACATAAAATATTAAAAAAACGTTGGATGTTAGAGCATTTATTGTAATTGCATATTTAAAGAGGTTAAAATTATCTGTAAACTGACACAATAATATACAGGGGGATCCATTTGAAAAAAACGAGTAATAGTTATTTAAAAATTGCTACATTTATACCGATGTAAAATACACCCTGTATACGATGTTAATGCTTTGTTTCGGTGGAATTATTCGGACACCTTTAAGGTTTAAAAAAATATAAAATTTTCTTTTTTAGTTCAGATTAGTAATATTTTAAAATCATTTTTTTGATATGATGTTTTCCGCGAAAATTTTAGGAAAAATTGAATAATCTGGCAACGTTGTATAAATCACCAAAATAAAATAGCGTATCTTATGTACAATTTTATGTCAAATTCAATGAGATAAAAAAATGGGTGGTACCATTTAAAAAAAAAACATTCATGATGCCCCGCTTTTTTGGCACATCCTGTATATCCAAAAATATTTTTAAAATGTGCGCTTTTAATTATCCTAGAACCTTTGTATTTAATAAATTTCGATATTTCTAAGAACAACGGAGATATTGGACTTCCTCGCACTAAACAACCACCCTGTATGTTAAAATTAATAACACGGCCTGCGGCGCTTGCCGATCGCTACGAGCCCCCACCAACGTGTTGTGGATTATAGGTTCTAACGTATACAATTCTTTTTTGTGGAAGCTGTTCTGCTTTCTTAATTGTAGAGAAAGCGCTTTACTGCGAACAAAATACGTCGCATTGAGAAGAATTTCTTAACAAAATTGCTGTATTAAAAGTAATTCATTATTCAACAAGACTGTACTACCAATAAAAACACTGTTTTAACAAATCTGGAATTGATATAACACTAAGGCTGGTTTGATACACTAGCAATTTATTTAATATGGGTTGTTAAGAAAAGTCTTTTCTTTTATGGTTTGTATAATTGTTCTTAAACTAAATTAGTTAATTTTAATTTGGGCTAATATTGGTATGGTAACGTTTTTTCCTTTTTTTAACTAATTAGTTTTTATTTTTTAATAAATCAATTTATAACTTTTGTCGCGAACGCACAAGTTCTCGTTTTGGACTCTAGGAGGAGCGCAGAGTCGCTCATGCGAAGTGAGACGTCCAGTCACTAGAGACAAGGTCAGAATGGCAAGAAGGGCAACTCGGTACTAAGGTTGCTTCGCCGATCCGTTTTTTATCGTAAAAATGCGTTAATTGAACATTTTCTTCGAGTTTTAACCATACAATAGTGTTAGTGCACATAAATTAAGAGAACCACAAAAAGAAGTAAGAGGGCCCTCTATGCCGCCACGGCTTCTCAGTCCAAGGTAAGAGTCTCAACACGTTTATTTTGTGCGTATTCTCTTGTTTTCTCTTAAAACTAACAGATTTTGAAATACAGTCCACTTTTACATGCGTTACCGCATCATTTTTGGCCCCTCTTCGCCGGATATAAATCAGCTTCCATGTGGGGTAAAACTTTACTATTGGTAAGTTTTTTCGATGTATTAACTTAAATAAACATTATTATTGAGTATTTAAAGGTTATGCTTGTGTTTTTGTCTGCACTGCAACCAAAGCTGTGCATTTGGAAGCAACTTCAGATTTAACATCTGAAGCCTTTTTGGCTGCCTTTAGACGTTTTGTCGCCCGTCGTGGCAGATGCATACATATTTCAAGTGATCAAGGCACTAATTTCAAGGGCGCATCAAATATACTTCTAGAGTACGCGCAAATTGCAGCTCAAGAACTCTTAATCCAATGGACTTTTAATCCGCCTAGTACCCCACATTTTAACGGCCTTGCCGAAGCAGGCGTTAAATCAATGAAAACTCACCTTTACCGGGTTATTGGTACCCAAAATTTAACTTATGAAGAGTTTTACACTCTTTTAACGGAAATCGAATCTTTACTTAATTCACGGCCTCTTAGCCCAATTAGCGCCGATCCTAATGATTTGCAACCCTTAACACCAGGTCATTTTCTTACCCTTGAACCTTTAAATAGTAGTATACCCGAACCTGACTTATCTGATTTAAAAATCAGCCGTCTAAGCCGTTGGCAATTAATTCAGCGCTTACAGAGCGATTTCTGGAAACGTTGGTCCAATGAATATATTCATTCGCTACAAGAACGACACAAGTGGGTTCATCATGCGCCAGAGATTGCCAAGGGTGTTTTGGTTTTAATAAAGCACGACCAAAAACCTCCACTTTATTGGGAGCTTGGTCGAGTCACCGACTTACATCCAGGAAAGGATGGAGTAGTACGCGTCGTAACCCTAAAAACTGCGCGCGGATCTTTTCAGCGACCGGTAGTAAGGATATGCCCTCTACCAGGCAATTAATCTTATTCAATTTATATATATATTTTTTTTCTTTTTTGTAATATGTTTTATTTGTGCTTTCGGGTTTTTACCTGTACGTCTAAAACATTCGTTTTGGTGGGCGGTTTGTTAAGAAAAGTCTTTTCTTTTATGGCTTGTATAATTGTTCTTAAACTAAATTAGTTAATTTTTATTTGGGCTAATATTGGTATGGTATAGTTTTTTCCTTTTTTTAACTAATTAGTTTTTATTTTTTAATAAATCAATTTATAACTTTTGTCGCGAACGCACAAGTTCTCGTTTTGGACTCTAGGAGGAGCGCAGAGTCGCTCATGCGAAGTGAGACGTCCAGTCACTAGAGACAAGGTCAGAATGGCAAGAAGGGCAACTCGGTACTAAGGTTGCTTCGCCGATCCGTTTTTTATCGTAAAAATGCGTTAATTGAACATTTTCTTCGAGTTTTAACCATACAATAGTGTTAGTGCACATAAATTAAGAGAACCACAAAAAGAAGTAAGAGGGCCCTCTATGCCGCCACGGCTTCTCAGTCCAAGGTAAGAGTCTCAACACGTTTATTTTGTGCGTATTCTCTTGTTTTCTCTTAAAACTAACAGATTTTGAAATACAGACCACTTTTACATGCGTTACCGCATCATGGGTTAATAAAAACTATGCTATCAATACAAACGATGTCTTAGCGAACCTGTTGTATTAGATCATTTTCCTCAGTGTAGGTTGGCACAATTTTAAAAACCCCTGTATGAAAAACGTAAAACCTACGTTATGGAATGTAAAGATCTATGTTTTAGTCAAAAGCTATTAAAGTCTTACTTATATAGAAACGAAACAAAAACTAAAAGTCTTCCTACACAAATTTGAAAAACTTTAGATTGATTAGTTTTAAAGACTGAACTTTCTTCTCGGTATGTTTTTAAATATTAAAATCATTTTGTAATTCATATCTCAAAAACAGGCAGTGATTCGTATGTGAAAATATAATAGTTTAAAAAATCAATTATGCCTGCTACAAAATTTTGAAAAAGATACGTTCCCTCGTTTCTTAGATCTTCTAATACGCCACTCAACGTTGAATCACCCTGTATAATATATTATTAAATTTCAATGCACAAAATACCGTGAAAGCCAATCCCAAAAGCTCTAAACAATAATAATTGCAAGATTGCCATAGGCTGATTGAATGAACTAGAAGTTAACTAATTTTGGTGATGTACGTGAGTACAAGACTTCGATTTACTAACTTTGGTTACTAAACTTTTGTTAGTGAAAAGATATGCATAATTACGTACAGTTATTTAACAACCTATAAATAGGTAATTAGGGTTGTTTGGAGTTCAAAAGTCAGTGTATTCAAGGAGATTATTTGTAATTTCGATTTATTACCGATGTACTGTGCGGTTGGGAAGTTCTAGATTTAGGCAATGACAAAGGGTAAAGAATGTGTAATATATTATTTACAGAAAATTCTAAAGTTAAAATATCTCAGAAGATATGTGTTTCTATATTAACTCCTTGACTTCTTGGGTCTCGGTTTCCATAATAACTTTCCTTCTGTGTGATAAACATTCGATGTGGACTAATGTGGAGTCTTTCTTATACGAAGTACGTTTCTATACGAAATTATTTTCTTATTGATTTAGTAATACAAGCTGGAATAGAAACCTATAAATTCTAGCTTTATAATATATTATCGTCTGATTCTTTCTTTAAAATAAACATATTGTAGAACTGAGTAGAAATAAAATTTTTCGACATCAGCATTTTGCCCGAATCAAATCACTTTGTTAACTTATATTGGTTTTATTTACCCTCAGTAGTATTTGTATCGTTTTACTTTTTAATTTATTTGATTTCCGGACGACACAAGATGGAATTTTACTTGTGTTTAGTATTATTTGGCTATACTTTAAATATTTATATTGAAAATAATTAATTAGCGCTTCTGAGAATTTAGATATTGTGGGTAAAAATGTTTCAAAAAACTCAGGACCATCTAATTTTCAAATGCGCTGCAAAACAAACCCGTTAAAACCCTTTCCCATTTTAAATCGCAGCACTGTATACGACTAATTATAATCAAAAATCAGAATTTAATGGCCGAAGTTGGTCCCCGTAGCGCAATTGGTAGAGCGCTCCACTGGATGATACTTTTTATACTATATCTCAACGACATAGTCACTGTCGATCCTGATATTGATTTAACCATTTATGCTGACGATACTTCCATGGTTTTATCTGAGGAATCCTTGGATGTTTTACAGACAAGATGTGAGAGTAGTTTGGTGGCTTTGCATGAATGGTTTAGTGGCATCGACCTTTATGTTAATGCCGACAAGACTCAGGCATTGCTCTTCCAGTCCCGTCACAGACCTGCGCAAACGCTCCCAGTTTTAAAGATTGGTGAAGGTCCGATCTTATTTACCGAAAGTGTAAATTTTTTGGGTTTAAAAATGGATAGGTTTCTTTAGTGGAAACCACATTGCAGAGCTATTTGTGCCAAACTTAATTCAATATCATACCAGTTCAAAATGTTACACCCGGTACTTACTACACAACAGCTTTTGACACTCTATCATGCTCAAGTGGGTAGCAAAATTTCTTATGGTGTCTGTTTCTGGGGTAGGTCGCCAATGGTTTCTGATGTTCTTTTGTGTCAGAAAAAAATTTTAAGAAATATTATAAATGTTCCTTCTACGCATTCCTGTAGAACCCTTTTTAGAACTTATAATATATTAACTGTCATATCTGTGTTTATTTTTGAAATGTGTGTTTATGTATTTTTAAATAGGGCTATATAAGTTCAAAAAAAATTGTATCTTACATAATTTTAACACGAGACATAAGTCAGACTTTTATATAAAGTATTGTTATCTAAACATTGCCAGAGACTCTCCAAATGTTCTAGGACCTAAGTTATTTAATATGCTTCCTGAACATTTAAAGAATTCTACTAATTTACTAAGTTTTAAAAGGTGCCTAAGAAAATATTTAGTCAGTAAGTCTAATTATAGCTTGGACGAATTTTTAAATGTCTGATTTTTTAATAGTTTAATCGTTTTTATTTTTTGTGTCATTTTAAACGCAACTCAACTGACGAAATTTGTACATTGTAAAATGTCTTTGGAAATAAAAATATTTATTATTATTATTATTATTATTATATTTTGGCTTCCTTTCGTAGACCGATACCTACATTTTTGGCAACAAAAAATTTTTTGCGTACTAAAAAAAGTACTGCAATTAAAGTATATGTCGAAGATTTACCTGGTTTTACAGAAAAACTAACAAAAAACAAAATTAACTCAAATGCCTTCGCTTACATTTTTTCTATCAACAAAAAAAAACGAATTATCTCGATTAGCTTCGAAAATATCTCGATATTCCACATGCCTGTGTTTAGTGTCGTATCTTAGTTTGCGGTAAGTGCAGTATTTGTACGTAGTGTACGGCTTATATTAATTTTGTGGTGCAGATATTGTCCGTCATAAAATAAGTTGAACCTACCAAAAAATTTTGTAATATATTGGCCATCTCAGATAGACTAGAAATATGCCCAATTAGCATTTTTACGTCGCGCCGACGTTCTATTTCTCAACCTGACGTCGAAAATATACGTCGATCCGACCTCGAGACGACCAGTTTTGCACTAATTTGGTGAACAAACTAAGGGTTGTGAGGACGTCAGTATATGACTTTTGCACATTATAAGTAACGGATTGCAATTGCCTGACGTCATTTTTGGGTAGCATTCTACCGTAGATCTACCACAAAGGTGGCACATGTCAATTTTGGTAGACAAATTAGGCGTTGTAATTTAGTTAGCTCTTCACATCTATCTGTTACATGTTATCCTGCACTTAAATATCTAATACTTTTAAAAATATCTTTATTTGACTAATTCGCACGGGTAAATATACTAGATCGCTAACAAATATCACCAAGACAGTTTGTGGATTGTTTGAATAAAATAATGGCTATAGAGTGTTTCTAATGATGGAGTTCACTATAGGTATTTGTAAATAATCTTATTTTCACTTTTTCGAAAAAAGTAATTCTTTATAATTTCTTCTGCTTGTTATAAAAATACAATTCGCGTTGAGAAAATTCGATTTTATGGTACAGGGTGCGTAAAAAATAGTAAAAAGTTTATCGAAATTAATAATGTTCAAACTAAATAAATTGAATCGATTTTATTAGGTGTGCTTGTTGCTGTCATATAATGTTTAACTGACATTTCAATCAAATTCTTTATCAACATTTGTAAACTGTTATCTTCAAAAAAATGCTAACCTTAGGCTGGTTGCCACAGGACGGTAACGGCACGATTTGTCGCGCGCGGTATATCGCGCCGCATCCGCTGAGCGCTCGCCCACTACACGGTATATCGTGCGAAAGTTGTTTAGATTATTATTCCGTGTTGCCAGATCAATTCTGGTCAGTTGTTGCTATGAGCTTAGAAGTGAAGGATCGAAGAAAAGTAATTTTATTAGCCATGGTTTCACGTAGGCGCCGAAGAAGGCTATCAAAAGACAAAGGCAATATTGGGTCCATCCCATTTTGAGGCTCAGATTTGTGGAAGGGGCGTTTTATACATTATTTGCAAAAATTAGAGAGTGCATATTTTTGATGTAAACACAACCTGTACTTTTATAGACTGCACTCACTGAATGACAACACAGCACTAAAAATATCGTTGGTAATATCGTCGTGTGGGCTAGAAATCATTTAATCCTATTGGCGTTCAAAAGTCAGGCGACACAAATTCGCGCGTTTTTTGACCGCCAAATCGCGAGTTTGTGCGGCAACATCCTGCCGCGACGGTATTAGATATTTCGCGGCCAGTGGGCGAACATTGTATTTAATTGTATGACAAATTTGTGAATTTTGGTCGTTGCGATATCGCGTACGATTTATCGCTCGCGACAAATCGTGCCGTTACCGTCCTGTGGGCCACCAGCCTAGAGCAGCGCATTTACCTGATCAAATATTATGGCATTGGAGAGGTGAGCTATAAATATGCAATTGAAATTTTCCATCGAAAATTTCCCGGTGTACACGTTTCTTTAAATGGTTTAAAGAAATTGGTACGTAAATTTAATGTTTATGGTGATGTTAATGATGTGAAAAAAACCAAAAAGACTTATAATGAAAATGATGCTGCTACCATTTTGGTATTAGATTCGCTTCGTAATAATCATCGACTTCCTTTGAGAGCAAGATCGAATCAGGTGGGTGATATTTCTAAAAGTCACGTACAAAATATTCTGTACACAAATAAATTTCATGCATTTAAACCAACTTTTATTCATAAACTTCAAGAAGGCGATGATTCATACCGACTAGAATTTTCTTTACTAATAGGTAAACGCATACTGGTGAACCGTAATTTTTACTATCACATCGTATTCAGTGATGAATCTACATTTACAACAAATGGAATTATCTCTAGTCAAAATTGTCGATTTTGGGCTAAAGAGAATCCCCACTTTAGAATTGGTAGAAACAGCCAGAAATGTAAGAAAGTAAACGTATGGTGTGCGTTGACGTTCAATAAAATAGTTGGTCCATTTTCGTGGAAGAAAGGCTAAACGCAAATTATTATTTACAAATTCTTAGTGAATACTTTTTACCTCAATTGGATAAAGAAAATTTGGAATTTAGAAGAAATATGATATATCAGCAGCACATACTGCAATGATTATTAAAAACTGGCTTAATGAACATTTTCCCGAAAATTGGATAGGTCGCAATGGACCGATACACTGGCCAGCACGTTCTCCGGACCTCACTGCATTGGATTACTTTCTGTGGGGATATCTTAAGCCAAGAGTGTATGCCATTGACTTGGAAGATAATATTGAAACCCTAAAAAATAGAATCACTGATGCCATTGCTACTGTGACAACAGATATGCTTCAAAATGTATATAATGAATTTCGAAATAGGATGGAGAAATGTGTTGACATTGAAGGGTTCCATGTTGAGTAAAACTTTACTATTTGTAATTTTTTTCGATGTATTAATTTAAATAAACATTATTATTGAGTTCTTTCATTTTAATGCTTCAAAACAACATTACTTTTCGTTAAAATTTTTACTATTTTTTACGCACTCTGTACAATAAAATCGAATTTTCTCAACGCAAATTGTATTTGTATAGCAAGCAAAATAAATTATGAAGAAAAAGTTTTTTGGAAATAATCAAAATAAGATTTTTAACTTTTGTGAAACTACATTTTACCATTTTTTACGCACCCTGTACAATAAAATCGAATTTTCTCAACGCGAATTGTATTTTTAGAACAAGCAGAAGAAATGATGAAGAATTACTTTTTTTCGAAAAAGTGAAAATAAGATTATTTATTTACAAGTATAGTGAACTCCATCCGTGGACACACCGTATATAGACAATTATTATAAAGTAAACTTGTTTAGAATGTTTTGGTCGCTTAAAATTGAAATGCATGACACTTCCCTTTCCCATCCCTAAAAGTTTATATATATAGGGTATTAAAAACTGTGTGCCATTTAATTAATCAAATTAATGAAAGAATAATTATTACCTATATATCTTGGATTAAGATGAAAACTAACATAAATTAAACTAGGTTTTAAACTACAAATATGTAAAGCAAATCAAATAAGGGCAGTTTCCAGTATTTTGTTTTATGTTTTTCCAAGCCTTTATTTTGTGTGAAACGAAAAACGAAACGAAAATTGTTCCCTTTCAGTAAAACATAGCCGAGTCACTTTTTTAGCTAATAGGGTTTAAAGCACGTTTAAAGGAAGTATTAGTCGAATACAAATGAAGTACACCATGAAGTACAACCAAGTATGTCGCCGACGTCCATTATACGTTATTGAACTACCAATACCAATACGTTAACTTCATACATAGGACGTCTAAATGTGGTCCCTTAAAGACCTTTAGAAATTAGTCATAATGTGACTTCTGTGCGATTACTTTTAGCATTGCAAATACTACGTCGGCATTTTTAGGTCAGCTTACTACGTTTAAACGACGTAAAAGGAAATGCTTATTCGCGATCTTCAATCCAAAAGAAACTCGGTAACATCTACACGACGTAATTTGGACGGTAAATAGTAACTTGACGTCTTAAGTAACTGTTTTACTAAAAGTTGTATCAACTCTGACGTCACACTTAGTTCATATTTAGTCATAAGTCCCGCAAATGCTAGTAGGGTGGTAAAGTACGTACAATATAAACGCAAAATTATCGACAAAGGCTTCCTCACAAAAACATCATGCAAAAATATAATATAGGGGCCAAAAATACCTCCTGCAAATATTGCACAGGAGTGTATTCATTATATTTATTAATAATTTACTGCAAAATGGTAAAAACAAATATTTTTAGACAGTTTGCAGTTTTCATTTATGGGACTGTTGTATGTGTAGTTATGGTAAATAAAGTAATGATATCATAATTATTATTTTTTCTTATGACAAAAGTAAGTAAAGAAGATTGTTAATTTTATTAATCAATCTTTGGCAACAAATCAGTATCATAAAGTAGAACTCCAAATACTAATGTTTAAAATACACTGTACACTGTACCGGGTGGTCAAATAAGCGAGGACGTCGGCTTTATCTCGGAAACCATTAATCGTACAACTTTCGGAAAGATTTTTTTATGAGTAAAGTGGTCAAGTGAAATTGCTGGAAATTACTTTTAAGTTCTTCATTTCGCCGCAAGGAGGCACAATTAAAAATTGTTTTTTTAAATTCTAAATTTCTCCGAAAATTCCCATATTAAGGTATAACTCTGATTACATAATTGGAAAGCTTATACAATTCTGCATCATTTTGGTTTAAGACTCATTGGCGTACTGACCTTTATAAGAGTGGGAGAAGCTATTGAAAGTGTAAACATTAAAATCGCTGTAACTTCTAAATGACTTATCCGATTTTACTAAATTTAAGCTTGTTTGGAAGGGGAAAATAAGTATCTTCAATTGCCGTGTCCAACAGCACACGATAGTGTTTAATAAAATTGATAGAGGGCGCAATTTGTAATAATAACAGTTTTTTCTCTATTTTAACCCCATACCATACGGTATAACTATGACATCACAATCAAAAAGTAGATGAAATTTGCTAGAAAAGATGTGAAGACCGCAGTTCGATATCTTTGTTCGTTTCAGAGTTATTGCCAAAACAATAATTTTTAATACAAATTGCGCCCTCTAGCAATTTTATTAGAAACTATCTTGTAATTGAAGGTACTTACCTTTTTCTTCCAAACAAGCTTAAATTTAGTAAAATCGGTTAAGTCGTTTAGAAGTTACAGCGATTTTAATGTTTACACTTTCACTTGATAAGAGTGGGAGAAGCTATTAAAAGTGTAAACATTAAAATCGCTGTAACTTCTAAACAACTTTACTAAATTTAAGCTTGTTTGGAAGTACCTTCAATTGTCGTATCTAGTGGTATACGATAGTTTCTAATAAAATCGCTAGAGGGCGCAATTTGTAATAAAAATTATTGTTTTGGCAATAACTCTGAAACGAACAAAGATATCAAACTGCGGTCTTCACATCGTTTCTTGCAAATTTCATCTACTTTTCGATTATGATGTCATAGTTATACCGTATGATTTGAATTTTCGGAATAAAATCGAAAAAACAGTTATTATTACAAATTGCGCCCTCTAGCAATTTATTAGAAACTATCGTGTATCGTTCGATACGACAATTAAAAGTAGTTACCTTTGTCTTCCAAACAAGCTTAAATTTAGTAAAATTGGATAAGTCGTTTAGAAGTTACAGCGATTTTAATGTTTACATTTTCAATAGCTTCTCCCACTCTTATCAGTGTCGGTACGCCAATGAGCCTTAACTCAAAATGATGCAGAATTGTCTAAGCTCTCTAATGATCTGATCAGGGTTAGGCCTTAATATGGGAATTTTCGGAGAAATTTAGAATTTAAAAAAACAATTTTTAATTGTGCCCCCTTGCGGCGAAATGAGGAACTTAAAAGTAATTTCCAGCAATTTTTCTTGACCACTTTACTCATAAAAAAATCGTTCCGAAAGTTGTACGATTAATGGTTTCCGAGATAAAGCGGACGTCCTCGCTTATTGGACCACTCGGTACACGGAAGATATGATATAATCTAGCCGTTACAATTTCGTGAGGAGCGCGCAGTGACGTCATCATGAGAGTAACTTTTTAAATAGCTTAGGATGGGAAATGCACGTATTTATTATCGTTTAGATGTTATATCATATTTTTTTTAAGGAAAGCATACGTATATTATTTGTATATTTTAGTGCTAGCTGCACAGAACAAAAATTTAACAGAAAATTAAACTAAGAAGCCAACCTAAAAACTATATTTTATGAGTAACAAATAGTTATGCCTAGGTATTTGACTTGCCTTTTAAAGGGAATGGTTATATTATTCGTTATAATAGGTGGGGGAGTCTCCCTTCTCCTACCTCTGGTATACCAAATTGCCTCACATTTATTAATTGAAAGAGATAGATTAATTAATCTAAGAAAGTCACTTATTTTCTCTAATGAGGTATTAATTCTGGTAACCATGGTAGAGACAGAGCTTCCCTTAATAAAAAGTACCAAATCGTCCACGTATCCTATTAGAATTACTTCCCCCAGATCCAACCAAAAGATGTCACAGATAGATTAAACAGCATTGTACTCAGAGGCGACCCCTGTGGGAGTCCTTGTGTAGCCAAGACCGGACCCAGAAAAGATCCGTCATTACTCCTACTATATAAAAGTATATTTTTTAATAAGTTAAAAATGGTATTGCATAAATATGTGGATATCCCTACTTCAAGTAGTTTATTATATAATCTGTTTATATTCACATTATCGTATGCTGATTTAATGTCTAGGAAAACCGCAATGACCGATTGTGATAATTGAAAAGCCTCAAAAATAAACGAAGTTAAGAAGGCGATGGTGTCATAAATGCCTCTACCTTTTCGAAATCCCAACTGATTACTTGAAAATCTAAGTTTGTTTTCCACTTGCCAATCTAAGCGATTTTTAATCATGATCTCCAGAATTTTAGCCCCACATGACGATAAAACAATGGGTCTGTAATTTTCCGGCAGTGACGGATCTTTATTGGGTTTCAACAAACTGATAATATTAAATTTTTTCCATGCAAAGGGAATTTGCTCTTCTCCCATCAAGATTCTATTATAGATATTTAGCAGAATTATTTTAGCTTTAGTTGGTAGATATTTAAACATTAGGTATGATACATCGTCCATACCTGGAGAAGACGATTTTTTTTTATCTAAAGCATTATTTAGTTCATTCATGCTAAACCGAGAGACATTTTTATTATCGTTTAGGGGCAAGGTCGAAAAATTAGGGTCTATATTAATGACGGGCATAGGTACTTCTTATAATTGATAATTTTATATCATTAGATATTGTCTGATTGAAGCTGTTATGTTTTGAATTATTATTGAATCTTTTAATTTTTTGCCAGACAAAGGACATATTAGAATTTCGATTTAGGGATTCACAAAATTTTGTAAATTTTTCTTTTTTCTTTACTCTTAATTTTTTCTAGTAATTGCTATATTTTTTTTGCTACAATAAAGTTTTCAATTGTAGGATGTTCATTGAATTTTTCAATAGCCTTTTTCCTATCCTGTATCCATAAAGAGCACTCATTATCTCACCAGGGATTTCCCTTTTTTTATTTTCCCACACTGCTTTAAAGGAATAACCTGCTCAGCGGCCGAGCTTATAGTATTTTAGTAGTTCATCATAGCTTAAATTATAATAAGAATCAGATAGATGAATCAATATCTTATCGTGGTAAGCTCCCCAGTCGGCCTTTTTAAATTTTTGATTTCATATGTGCTAATAAAGTTGATTTTCGAATTATTGTTATACCTAAATGTGATAAAAGGAAAGACACGTAAGAAAATGGTCACTGTTTCCACGGTCCCGAATTGTAAACCACAAACCACAAGAAAATTTAAAATAGGATATACATATTATAGAAAAAAGATTAAAGCGAAAATGTCTCTCAATGTTCCCAGGGCTTTATGTAGAGTTTGGTTGAGAGCTGATCCAAACACTTTAATAACAGCATTTTTCGCGTTAGGTAGGTCTCAATTGGATTTTGGTTCAATTTATATAAAACCTTGTAGCGCTAAGGCTCTTAATAAATTGGATGTCGTGTTTTTCGAAGGTTTGCGCATTTGTTTGGGCTGTATGAGATCTACACCAAGAGTTGCGTTACTAGCGGAAGCGGCGGTGGTTGATCTGGAATCTAGGGGAAAACTTAAATTGGTCTCTAAACTTTTTATGATCACCAATAACCCTATCATCCGGTTAATGAACAATATACGTATGTAAATTATACATAGGCCAGAATTCTGGCAAGAGGGTCGTACCCCATATTTAGTATAGGCATTGCAGCAATTTCGCCCGCACATTAGGTCTCTGTATAGGGGTTTGGCTTTTCCGTGCCATGAATTTCCCTTTAATACTTTAAATGATCCGCCTAAAACCATCAATTTTAATCTTGAGAAGGGAGATATGATGACAAAACAAAAGTTTATCGCAGAAACCTATGTCTTTAAAAATCAATTTGCTTTCGTGTACTCTGATGCATCCAGAAGAGGTGACAGGGTGGGCTATGGAATTTCTATCCCAGAATTTGATTATAAATTCTCGTCAAGACTGCCTGACTGTCTATCTACAAAGCGGAAGTAGTAGCGACGACGCTGTTAAAACTGTTATCGATAAACACATTAATGAAGCTATCATTCTTTCCGATTCGAAAAGCGCCATAACTAAGCTTAGTAGTAATCTCTTTTCGGCCAAAACAGAACATTGGATTCTATCTGCAAGACATCTAATAAACACGGCTAATAAAAACGGTCATGACATTCGGCTTGCATGGGTTCCAGGCCATGCCGACATCCCGGGCAATACGGAGGCGGACACACTGGCTAAAATTGGAACTAGTTTAAACACTCCTAGAAAAATGCTTATAGACATACATGATATTTTCAATGTTATAAAAGAAATGATTATTAAAAACTTTAAAGATGCCTGGGACCCAATTCTCGAGCGTAAGAGAACGGGAACGATCACATCACGCAAAGGAGCATTCCCTTCCGCGGCAGTTCTTCTATGATCATAAGTTAGTAAAATTTGGTATTCTCGAACGCAAACGATATGTTCCATGCGGGGAGGTGATAAGACAGTGTTGCCAACCATTTTCAAGGCAAGGGCCGCCACTTTTTACGAAAATATTAAAGAAATCTAAAGGTAAATTGAGGTGGAGATTGTTAGTGCGGGTTTTTCTTTATTGTGAAAGGTAAGATTATGAAACTTGTCAATGTCAAATATTATTACGACGTAAATATAATACTGGGGTTAGAATTGCATGGGACCGGTCGTTGCCACCAAAAATAGTAGGAGAACCGCGTTCTCCCGTAAATCGGTGATGTGAATGGTCCCATGTGATCAAGAATACCGTTTCATGCGTTGCGTCAGAACTCCGCCCTCATTTCTCCTGAGAACAGTGTTCCCCAGTTTCAAGAATTAGGACCCAGGGGATCTCAAACGAAGCGAACTGGCAATTGCCTAGTAGCAAAGCCATAAACAAGCAAGCCAAGCCAAGCCAAGCCAACAAATAGTTAAAACTCCGTGACAGTTATATAATCTCGTTACTATATTATTAATTTAAATATCGATATTCAAATTTTTCTATTTTCAGAATGTTTTGATAATATTTTTGTCTAGAAAAGAAAAAACTTGCGGTTTTCACTGACTTCTTCCAATTTCAGTTGTCATTTTCACCATGTAAAATTTGTCATATGGTTTCATTTGACATTTTGAAGAAAAACCCGTAAATTTCAAGGAGCTTTCCAACGGCGCCCTCTAGCGATTACCTCAAAAACTAAAACAATATGTATTATAATGCAAATGATAAAACAATTGAATCTCTTTTAAACAAGACTAAATTTGATAATTTCCGTTGACCCTAACCGTAATTGCTTAATTTTTTCCCAAAAAATGTTTGACTTCTCCACACCCTTTTATTTGAGGATTTCGAGCAATAAATGTTAAACGAAAGTTGTTCATAACTTTCGCAAGTTTACAACCCATATATTTTCAAGAGGGCTTAACTAGGCATATTACGAAGAAAACTTCGCGTTCTTAGTTGAGCATTAGCATTACGCCCTCTAGCGGCCACCTAAGCAACTCAAAAGTAATTTCCAGCAATTTCTCTTGACCACTTTACTCATAAAAAAATGTTTCCGAAAGTTGTACGATTAATGGTTTTCGAGGTAAAGCTGACGTCCTCGCTATTTGACCACCCGGTACAGGGACATAAAATATGGGCAAGGTCCTGCGGTGCCAAGGCCCTTAATGCGCCTAAAGCTATATTATAAAGGTCTGCCTTTTATATTGAAGTTAACTCCGCTGGGATGGCGCTACGTTGTGTTGATAGTAGCTTTGCTTTTTGGAAAAGGCTTTTAATACATCTTACCGCCGTTATCGGGATTGCTTGGGTTATGGCTGCCCGTAGAGTCCTAACAAGGACGAAACGTCCTTCGTGGTCTAACCGCCCTAGGGTATCCATTGTGCTTGGATCCCTGTATATACCGATATAAAAAACAGTTACACACTTGTCCGATATGCCACAATTATTCGCTTTTAATTAAAATTTTTAACACATCGTTGGATTGTCTTATTATCTAAACTAGGCCATGCAAACAAAAATATAAAATTGCTTCGTACATTATTATTAAAAATACTCCTACAAGAGTTTTTCTGAATTGGACAAAGAGCAATATATCAAAAGGTCTTTGATATATAAATTATGGACAAAAGGCAAATAAAGCGGCTCACAAAAATTTGAAATTCCACTCGTTTATCCTAAAAAATCTTCTAAGAGTACCTTTTATTGGGAAATGTATTTCCTGGGAGTATTTTTCCCATTACGTTTCAAACGCCAAGGATTTGTCAAAGGCATCAATTTTAATTTAAAAGGTAGATTTAAGAAAGGATAACGATATAAAAAGATCTAAGAAAAGTGTTCCAATTTCATCGTGACAGCTAAAATATGTTTGTTAAATAAAACTTACTTAGTTACTAGCTTGCAAGGATCACTTTTCCAGAAGTATAATTGTTTTAAAAAATGCACTAGTGAGAATAGCTAACTTTTTTACTAAGTATTAATGCGGAAAAATCCCCTTTTTTTAATTAATTTACTCAGGATACAAATTTCCAAAAATTATATATAGTAGTGTTAGACATAAGTAATGCAAGAAAGTGCTTTTATTTTTTTGAATTTAAAAAATAAATTATAGGATTATGGTCTCTTTAATGAAAAATCCGCACAATATAAATATTATTTTACAACCTAGACAAATATTTATACGAAGTGCGAATGACAACAAATTGTTTCAATAGTATTTTATTTTACATATGACCAGAAAAAGAATTTAAATACATTTGAGAATGACAGTAGCTGTGAAGTGTTAATAGTTAATGGAATATTCATTATTATTTTTTATTAATTGCTGACATCGTCGCGGCATTGAAACAATCAACTTTTGAACAATATTTTCGGAAAGATTTGTTCAAACTTCATTGATTTTATTTACCAACGATTATATATTTGGTAATATTTGTGTATAAAATAACCACGTTTTAGTTCCTCTCATAGATTTTCAATAGGGTTAAGGCATACATATTTACCTTTAGATACGTACAGCTTACCTTCTGGGCAAAAAAAAGTTACGTTTTATGGGTGATAAAATACGTCCGAGCGCATGGCTCGCCAGTCAGCTGCCCTCCCTCCCAACCGAATTGGGCATGCACACAAACCTCTTATTATTAGTTTCTCCTTCTTTAGCGACATGCTCAAAATAAACTCCAGAACCGGCTCGGCGCTATTTTTGTTGTTGTGTTTTAAGTTTTCTTTGTGGATTCCTTGTTGTTTATCGTGGGTGTTTAATATTTACGAATTTCTAGTTGAGTGTGTGTAGTTTAGTGAATTGTGTTTGTGCTTTTACTGACTAGGATTGAAATATAAACAATGACTAGTAACATCCGTTGAATGATTTCATTATGCCTAAATAGGGGTAAAATACCAGGTATTTCGTATTTTTAGTACGTATAGAGTAGTGATGGATCTAATATTTGACTTGAGGTTAGGTAGATACGCGATAACATCGAAGATTGGTTATTTTGCTGTTTTTTTTTTGTTTTTTATATTCGATTCAATAAGACTAGTTTGATTGACTGTTTTCTTGCTTTTCGAACTAAAAGTACGACGACAAATCATTTTTAAACAAATATTAGAAACAAACTTATAAAAATAATTTTCTATCCTCAAAATCTGAGGTTTGAAACTACTAAAAATGCCAGAAATCACTGCCTCATTTCCCAACTTGATCAAAAATTGAGGACGAATTCCAATTTTTGGCAAGAATTTGGGGCAAATTTTAGCTGTTCACACGTAAAAATAAATTAAAGATCAACTTTGAGCAAGAACTTAAATTTAAAATTTTACGGAAGTAGTCCATTATCTCAAAGTGGAGCTGTAGAGATATAGGGAAAAAAACTCACAGTCGTCTCCACAAATATATTGAAAAAGTCAGATTAATGTGGTGTATATGTTTCGGTACTAGGGAGTACCATCATCAGCACCGAAGGGCCCTAGTGCCACTTATACTGGGAATGTAAAAGATTTTTAAAAATTAAAAACTAAAAACCATGAACGAGACGAGGACATTTTGAGCGCTTAGAAGAATACAGATTAAAATGTAGTCGTAAAATAGAATTCCAAAGAAATTAATTTTCTTTATCTACCCTACATTGTAAATTTTAAAGCCCGGACCTGTCTTTTTTCCCATTTGTCCAATGATAATGTTGCAGTGCGCTACACTCGTAAGTGGGTCTAGCTGGCTGGTCGGCTCGTGGGCCGTGGCTGCAGGGGTGTTCCTGAGTGCACAATTGTGCATATTTTGCCCAATTTAGAGTGAATGCAGAGAGAATATGCACAATGTGCACCCCTTAGACAAAATATGCCCAATCAACCCTTTGGCGACAGATAGCAAACATAATTGCTTAGGGTTCTTAGCCAAGGAAAACCTTTATACCGAAATTTTTTTTTTGTTTTGTAACTGCGATAACGTCGCATTATTGAAGAGCAGTATTTTAGTGCATTAGACAAAGGCGACAAGTGCAGCAAGTGCATTATTTTGTGCTTGAATGGGGATTTTTCTCTGTTGCCAAATCCCGCGAAACAAGCGAATATGTAATATTGATTATTAATGAATTATTAAAACGTGTTAGACAAAGAGATCACCCCTACACCCCTTTGCTTTGGTACTTTGATCAGGCCTGACTTTGACTTTGGTCATATTCAGGTAAATCGACAACAAGCGCAAACGTGTGGGTGATTAAGTGAACGATTATTTTTGTGGTTGTGTTTTTGTATGCATATTGTATATTGGCGGTTGGTAATAATAAAGAAATTAGAAAGGTAGATTTTTTTTAAATTATTTTTTAAAAATTCCAAAAAAAGTATTATTATTCATGTCAGTTATGGAACTGCTTTGATAATTCACAGAATAATATCTAAACTTTTTATGGCCTGTAGCTATTTCAATTACCGATTTTTTTTTTCATTTTTTGATTCTTATTTACTGTGACTAGGTAGGTATGCGGATGCGGAATTTCGGGTATAATTTTATTTTTATTGTTTTCTGATATGAAAGATCGTAGGATAAATGTTACCTAAAATAAAATGTGTTTTTTTTTTATAATAAGTAATAACACATGTTTTTTTTACTTTCTTCTTAAATCTTGAACACCCTCGAGTTTTTACATAGTGGAAATTCTAGAAATGCAAAATCTGAGCCCAATATGCACAATTTTGCTGTCAGTTGATGCACAATTTAAAATATCGTAGGAACAACCCTGCGTGGCTGGACTGTGGGCTGGCTAGTCTTCGAGAACACTACGTTCTGTTGATAATACGTAGCGCGCCAGCTCGAAAAGGCCAAGAAGTTCGACACGATGTACTGCACGCAATTCTCCATGACATCAAGGCCTACTAGTACTAACGGGTGTACCGGAAAATTAGGAAATAGTTATTTTCCTAACAAGTGCGCAAAGTGATACTTTTCCGCACGCTTCGCGTCGTTCGGATAAGTTCTTGCGTGCGGAAAAGCACTTTGCGCACTTGTTAGGAACAACATTTTTCCTACGAGCTTCATATCAGATAACAACAAAAATAAAAATATGATAATTTATTTAATAATTTTTAATTCGACTTTAAAGAAAGAACTATAATATACTTACAACTAAAAATTACATAACAAAAAAAAATAATAGAAAATTAAAAAATTACATAACAATAAAAAAAATAATAGGAAACTTAATTATTTGTTTATAACATTTATATTTATCGTCAGAGCTGCTCATTTTAACAGTGTTTATATATATTCCCTACCAAGGAGATTTTTGAATAGTTTTACTTTTCCGCACCCAGTGCGGATAAAAGTCTTATCCGCACTAGTGCGGAAAAGTGTAACTTTGCACACAAAAATGCGTGCGCAAAGTACTACTTTGCGCACGCTCGTAGGAAAACCGTTTTTTCTATTTTTCGCGACGGAAACCTTCATAAACTGCATAAATAATGCATATGTATACCCATTATTTACAGTGGCGTGTCGTGAGGTTTGTGTTTGGAAGGGCGCAATAGAAATCCAATATCAAATGATATATAAGCAAATTGCTCGAAAAAGTATTTATTTATAAAAAAAATTTAGGTAAATTAATACATACATTTATAAATGTCTTTTGAAAACCGACGCGTAAAAGATCGGTTATCGACCCGTCGTTTACAAGTTTGTGATAACTTTATATCTGGTAACGGCCTCCCCAGTTCTTTAATTTCAAGTTTATCCGCTAATGGCAGCCTACAAAAATTTATTTGAATTTTATTATTGACGAAATTTTTATTAGGTCGAACTCGACGCGCGCTTACGCCACAACAAAGTCCGAAATGTATAAAGCAATGCAGGCGCTAAAATACCGCGGCCGTAGAGTCCCTAAATAAATCGGACATAACCGGGTGACGTTCGGGTTCGTTCGGCGAAATTTATATACGCCAGGCGAGATTCACCGTCCGTCGCAGCGTTTCAACGACGGAATTCAATTATCTAAAATTCACAGGAGGAGGCTTGCTTATCGTTGGTCAACGAAAACGGACAATTAGAGATGAGTTCAGAATTGGTGAGTTGCTATGGTTTTTTAAAATTTAGAAATTTTAACTACCTATATGAATACTAATAATAATATTAGTATTAAAATGAATAGTAATAATAAATATTTAAATAAACATTTAATTTGTGTGTTATGTTAAAATTCCTAGGAGGGGCGCGCGGCCACGCGGCCTTATAGAGCAACCGCCACTGATCATTTACAGACAAGGACGAACATTGAATCATGAAAAATAAGAGAGTTACAAACGAGCACGCATGCTTTTCGTTTAAAAATATTAAGAATTTGGTAATACCTAGATGCCCCACAAAAATATAGTAGCTGCGTTACAGTATACAGTGTCACCAGTAAAGTCCGCATCATATGGGATTTTTTTTTATTAATAGTTTTATTCGAAATTTGATTTTGGCATCAAGGTCTGCTTCGATCGAGATGAAAATTAAGCAAAAAAATAGTAGTCACGTGATTCGCATTATCTGTCAAATTCTAATTTTTTTTTAAAAATAATTTAAAAGTGGGGTTATTTTTGAAAATATTGAAAAAAGTTATTAGAAAAAGTTTTTTAAATGCAGTTTCTAGCCCACGTGCAAAATTTCAGCCGCATAAGATAATTTTGATTTTTTACCTATATTTTGTAAATTTCACCACTTTTGCAAAATAAGACGCAACGCAACTTACATAAAACTTCTTAGTTTTGACAATGCTTTATTTCAGATACATGTTCTTTAAAGAAGCGCCACATTAAATGTATGTTTTTCTACAAAATCAAAATTGGGCTATTAAAATTTGGTCGTATGTGATGCAACGTTTATTTGTTTTGGACCCTGTATAAGGTAACTTCATAAAATAAGTATTTTTGAAAACGTAGTTTGTGGTTGAAAGTAATACACGTTAACTTTATTATGACATAGCTTAATAATAAATTATAATATAGGGGTTTAAAATTAAATCGTTGAAAATAGATAAACTTTATGTTGCTAAACTAAAATTTATTTTCCACTTAAAAAACACTTTACTGAAGACACTGTATTATTTTTTGTCTTAATATTAAGGTATATTACTTTCAGACACAAACTACCTTTTTAAAAATACTTATTTTATGGAGTTACCTTATACAGGGTCAAAAACAAATAAACTTTGCATCACATACGACCAAATTTTAATAGCCCGATTTTGATTTTGTAGGAAAACACACATTTAATAAGGCGCTACTTTAAAGAAAATGTATCTGAAATAAAGCATTGTCAAAACTAAGACGTTTTATGTAGGTTGCGTTGAGTCTTATTTTGCAAAAGTGGTGAAATTTACAAAATATAGGTAAAAAATTAAAATTAACTTATGCGGCTGAAATTTTGCATGTGAGCTAGAAACTGCATTTAAAAAAACTTTTTCTAATAACTTTTTTCAATATTTTCAAAAATAACCCCACTTTTAAATTATTTTTTTGAAAAAATTAAAATTTGACAGATAATGCGAATCACGTGGCTACTATTTTTTTGCTTAATTTTCATCTCGATTGAAGCAGAGCTTGATGCCAAAATCAAATTTCGAATAAAGCTATTAATAAAAAAAAAATCCGATATGATGCGGACTATACTGGTGACACTGTATAATGGCGTTTATTAACAGTCGTGAAAAAAACAATTTTATGTTGTTTTTAACAAGGTATAATAAACATTATTGTTCATTACGCGTTAAAAAATTGCTTTTTCGAGGTAGCATGACTTATCGTGTTTGGTTTTGCCTAACACGAGAATTTATCAAGCGCATTATGGAAAAAGCTAGTAAGTATTATTTCGGATTTCTGATGAAATATATTTTTTCGAGTATATACCTACTTTACAAAACCCACTTATTCGACCTATAAATATTAAACTTAACAACATCCAAAGTTTGTTTATATTTCCTGAATAACAAAAACAATAAATCTTACTGGTATAAGTAAGCAAAAGCGTATAATTTACTGGTAATGGTAATTCTATATAAGTTTATTTCTTAAAGGTAAATCTTATTATATGTCAGACACAGTGCCAGGTGTGGTCTTTTAATATTTTTTATTAAAGTTACTCGTATGTATAAATTTGTAGAAATTCGGTGACAGCGGAGGGTAAAAATTGTGCTTGCTTTTTTCGCATTCCATTATGAACCAGATACGTTTGACTTTTATCAGATTTATGACTGTTGTGCTCTTATTATACATACATATTTTGCAAAAATTGGATATAAACTGCTGGAACTTTAAAACGCAGAAGGAAAATTTTTAGTCTATACCGGGTGCTTCTCAAAAGACGTTCACCCCTATAACTTTTCTATATTTTTATAGATATTAAAATGAAATTTTAAGATTATGCTTAAGAGATGAGTCTGCATTTATTGGCATAATTTTCAATTTGTTAGCACTTCCGGTGCAATATAAGACCACTTGAATGGTGACTTTGCCCATAACTATTTGTAGTAAAACGAGGTTTTTTTTTGAAAAATTTTAAAAATAACTTTGCTTTTGCTGTTTTTATTAAAACATCTATATTTTCTTTATTGGAACTAAATACAAAAATATAAACAAAACGTATTTATTCTTATAAAATCTTAACAAAACTAATTTGCCCTTAACACAAGAAGAAAACTTATTTATTATAAAAAAAAAAACATTAACAGAACTTGTTTATTCCTATAAAACAAAAAAAATAAGGCTCATTGCAGTTTGTAGGCACTTAATTCTCAAAGTCTTCACTTAAAAAAATGGAAATGCAAAGTCATCCCAAAAAATGAACAAATATGTATGTCAAAAAACATAGCAACCTGCTCAGTAAAAATCTAGCTATATAACCTCAATACATGTTTATAAATAATAACCCCACAAGCAACTTCTAAAAAGCGCTATAATATAACTACATACCTTAGCAATTACACTTTACTTACACATCAAAAAATCAAATTTCGTACAAAGCATTACTATGTTTGTTATTTTTTAATACCTGTCGTTTTGCCGCTAAAATATATTGCAGACACAAACCAACAACACCACATGCTTGATCAAAACTTCAATAATTATAGAAAGACATAACATTACAGAAACAATAATTAGATCCAGTGCTGGATTTACCATTAGGCTGAGTAGGCTGGAGCCTAGGGCGGCAGGTTTTAGGTGGCGGAAAATTTGGCCCAAAATTTTTTTTTTGGCTTACAGAAATAAATGGTACAATCTTTATTCATGGTCGACGGGTAGTATTTTTTTAAATAAACTTTATTGTTGGCCGTGTCTGTGAATGGGGATAAAAAAAAGTAGTTGGAACTTTACTGGCTTTGCAGAAAGAAATTTCATTTTCAATAAAATAAGTAGGTTATCATACATTTTTAAAATATTTACTAAAAATTATTGAAAAAATTTGGGCGTTGTCTTAAAATTTTTTTTCCTGCGGCGCATTTCGCTTGCAGCGGTCTTTTTCTTTCCCGAACACTTCACCTGTTTCACAACTCACGAGCCGTCACTGGTATAGGGGCGGCAAAAATTGAATAGCTTACTAGCGACAAATTTGTAAATCCGCCACTGATTAGATCCGCTCTTTTATTAAAACTAGAGTTGCCACTTCTATAAAAATATTAAATTTTGTAGACGATTAGTAACGTTGGGCAAAGCCACCCCTGCTATGCAATGTTACACCGCTCTACGGTACAAATTTTCCTTATGCGTTTCAAAATTCCAGCACTACGGTTCAGTTGTTTCACTTTGTACACAAAATATATTTCAAATCACACAAAAGTTTCAAAAAAAATATTCCAATTTTCAAGAAAAATTACAAAGTTAAATAAAATGTTTCAAATAAAGAATTTTAATGAAAAGGGCGCAAATTTTGCTTATCGTGAAAAATATACATAATGCCAAGGCCACGAACCGTACCGCTGTAGGAGATTTGCTTTGAGCTGCAAGCGTCAAGCGACCAAAATAAATGTTCGCGGTTAAGTCTACCAGGACACGAAAAGAAGCTGCAAGTCGCCGCGAATTAGCTGTTACCCGTGAAGATTTACCTTTAGATACGTACAGCTTATCACGTGGGCAAACAAAAGTTAAGTTTTGTGGATGAAAAATACATCCGAGCGCACGGCTCGCCGGTCAGATGCCTTCCCTCCCAGCATTATTGAGCATGCGCATAAACCTATTGTTATCGGCCTGTCCATCTCTAGCGACTTGCTCAAAATACACCACAGAATCGACTCGGCGCCATTTTTGTTGTTGTGTTTTAAGTTTTCTCTGTAGATTTCTTATTGTTTTCTTTGCTATTGTGGATTGTGGGTGTTTAATATTTACAGATTTCTAGTTTTTGTGTAGTTTAGTGAATTGTGTTTGTGCTTTTAGTGACATGGATACTCTGATTGAAATATAAACAATGGCTTGTAAAAACCGTTGTATGATTTTATTATGCCCAAATAGTATGTAGGTAGTAGTGATGTATCTTGATATATTATACTTTATTTGATTATGATCAATTTAAACACATCTATAACTAGGCCTAGGCTTCTCAAGCAAGGTAGTATAAAAATAAAGAGACACACACTTAGACAGATTACCCCGATACATGTTTTGGTATATTTTATTTACAGCCCTGCAATCTAATTGAGTACGCCTATTTTTCTTGCAATATATTGCCTAAAAAAATTTAAAAGACACTTTTCTCTATACTTATATTATATAAAAAAGTAAATACCGGTATGTTTACATTAATCCAAGTTTAAAAATATTCCACGGGTTCCAAGTTCTCGGACAAAAACATTTTCAAATTCTTAAACAAGAAATTGTGCTTAATAGAATATTTAAGTAAACGTTTCATAAGAAGCGGTTTTAGCGCACGCGTCTTTTTTAAAAAACGAGCCACAAAGTGGCGATTTTTTTTATTGACACGTGCGCTAAAACGCCTTATGAAACATGTGCTTTATACATTTTTTTCTATTTCACCTTTTATAATCAAGAAAAATACATTTTAAAAAGAAAATAAATCCTTTAAATTTTGTAAATTTTTATGTCTAAATTTTATGTTGGTAATACTATTTTTTATCATAGTAGCCTCTGGACAACAAAAATTATTTTGCAAACTGTCATTTTTTGATTTATTGACCCATTTTCACCACGAGATTCTAAAGTTATTTTAGCTATATGAGATTTGAAATTGGACGGAATGCGTTGTGTGATCCTTGTACATTCGGTACATATACAGAGCGTTCGGAAATTCGGGCGATTTTACTGTAATATGAGGGTAAAACACTCTGTATTAGTATATTGTATTAGTGTTCTAATTAGTTATTATGATTAGCTAGTATAACAATACTGTCGATATAACAAATATGTAATATAAACATTTAGCGTAAGTGGAACAACTATGTATGTGGCGACATGGACTAAGATTCAGAATATAGTTTGATGTTGAATATGAAACACCGTTTTCTTTGAACCCTTTGCTGCAACCTATCTGAACATCAAATTATTACATGGCGATCCTGCCAGCCAAAAAACCATAAGAAGAAAAGCACCGATATGGAGTAAAATGGGTAGTGCCAAGTCTAAAGAGGAAATAGTTATCAACCAGGCCTCGAATGGAGACGCAAGGAGCGAAATATCAAACAAGGGGTTTTCGCTGTCAGAGTACCTTTTACTAACACTTGTAGTAGCCGTTATCCTGTATATCATATATAGTGGGATTCTTCGTTATCGTAAGGAATTACGAAAAACTATTCGAAGAGAAATTAACAGAAGCGAGTTAAGAAAATCAAGGGATGAATTAATGACGGAGGAGGCAGTATAAAATTTTTTTTTTAGGTTCTTTTTAGGATAATTATAAAGATGGTTATTACACTTATGGGAAAAAAAAAACTGAAAATGGACATAAGAAACAAGGCGATATGTAAAGAATGGAAAAAATTAAGCAATTTAGTAATTAAAAAGAAAAAATGTACTAAGTAAGTTATAGAATTAAGTAAATTGTATTGAAATAGGGACCTCTTTAACAAGTACTTTGCTCTTAAATAATTAGATTTGCATATTTTTCATGGGAGATAACTTAAACATAATTTTAAGTTCTCTAGCAGATGTCAGAACTTATCTAGGAAAATTAAATTACGACAGACGAAAAACATCCATCGTTTCAACTAAAGTTAGGGAAGCAAAAACTATTTACTCTCGACTGAGTGAGGAGGTTTCTGCTATTAATCAAAAAATAAAAGATTCTGAACTCGACGAAGCAGACATTGAATATTCTAAAAATACTATAGACAAAATTAAAAAAGTATATCAGGAAATTATAAATTTTGATAAACAATTCGCAGAAGGTTTGAGTAGTGATAACCAAGACGCGGAAAGTACAAATCGGGATAACCAGGACGCGAAAATTATACATTCAGATATGTCGGCTTTTGACCTGAAAGTGGCCACGAGCCTCTTGCCTGTAATGGATGACTCGGAAGCTATTACACATAAACTAATCGACGCGGCAGAATTTTATCATTCTATGCTTAACGATGATGGCAAGCCTATTTTAATTAAATTCATTCTGAAAACACGAATTTCAAATAATGCGAAATTGAGATTAAAGTCTAGTTACGTAGTCTATGGATTCATTATTAGGAGACATAAAAAAACATCTTTTAACGAAACAATCCGATACCGCCCTTCAGGCAAAATTGTTTTCCGCCAAGCAAGGCGATAATACTGTTTCTGAGTTTGGTAAAAATCTTGAAGATATCTTAGTAAATCTGACAATTTCTCAAGCAGACGGTGATTCAAGAGCTTTTGATATTTTAAGACCAATAAACGAAAAAATCGCTATAAAAAGGTTTACAGGTGGCCTTAGAAATCATAAACTCAGCACAATCATATCTGCTAGAAATTTTGAATTTTTAAAGGATGCCATTAGAGCGGCGCAGGATGAAGAAATTTCCTCTCAAAGCAGTAATCAACAAATTTTCAATATGTTTAGAGGAAGAGGAAACAACAGAAATTTTTCTGCAGGTTTTAACAGAGCTAGAAACTCTGGAAGACATTTTAATAACAATTTCAATAGAAACGTAACTAATAGAAATAACAATCATGTTTCTAATTATCAACAAAATAATTCTCGCTTAGGTAATGGTAATAGCAATCCGCAAAGTCAGCGTTTTCAGGGGGGACACCGAGGACGTTCGTTTACTCGCGGTTATCGTGGAAATTCGCGGAGACAAATAAATTTTGCTGACCAAGACATTAATGCAGGTCAGGAAACGTTGCCGTATGATGTTTCTAGGGAGCAAACATTTTTTCGTCCCTAAAGTAGAGGGGAATAGTCATAATAATATTTTTACTTACTCCGAAAATTACTCAAATTCAGTTTCTTTTAGAGTAAACAACAAAAGTTTAGGATTCTTAGTAGATACGGGAGCGTCATTGTGTGCGCTTAAGTTAGAGCATTTAGATGCAAGTATACCTTTACATAAGGAAAATCTTGAAATAAATGGCATAGGTGGTAGAGTATGTTCCGTTGGTTATGTATACTTAAATCTCGCTATAGGAAACATACAATTTAGGGAAAAGTTTTATGTATTTGATTCGTTGGAATGTCATACAGATGGTATAATTGGGAGAAATTTTTTAGGGAAGTATAAAGCTAAATTAAACTATGAGGAAAATACTTTAGATCTTTTCAATGAGGGAAAGAATGTTATTTTAGACTTAAATGCTTGTTGTAGTCATATATTAGTGTTACCTGCAAGGTGTGAAAGTATTCAGTACCTTGAGACAGGGTTAAATGAGGAATGTGTTGTTATGCCAAGTGAGTTATGCCAGGGTGTGTTTGTAGCAGGAGTGATTGCACAACCAGTGAATGGGAAAGTTCCGGTTAAAATTTTGAATACACGGGAAAGTGAAGTACGCTTGAGAAATTGCTTACCTAAAACTGAGAAGCTCAGCAATTATGATTGTTGTCAGTTTACTTCTCAAAATATTTCAGTTAATCGAGTAAAACAGTTATTTGACATGCTTAAACTTACCTACTTGAATAAAGAAGAGAAAGATTCAATAGATCAATTATGTGCTAAATTTGCAGACATATTTCATATGCCTGGGGATAAATTATCTGTAACAAATATTTATAAACAGTCAATTCAAGTCAAACCGAACACTCAACCAGTTTATATAAAACCTTATAGACTGCCTCAATCCCAGAGGGAGGAAATAAATAAGCAAATTTCCCAAATGTGCGATAATGATATAATTGAGAGTGCGCAGAGTGAGTGGTCGTCGCCTGTTTTACTGGTACCGAAAAAGAGTGAAACATCAGGAGAGAAACGTAGCAGATTGGTTTTAGATTACAGATTTTTAAACCGTAGTTTAGTAGATATCAAGTGGCCTATTGCAAATGTGGTTGATATTTTGGATTCTCTTGCGGGAGCTCTTTATTTTTCGCATTTAGATCTAAGTCAGGGGTATTATCAAGTGGAACTAGATGAACAAAGTAGAAAATTGACAGCCTTTACAACTGATCGGGGGCAATGGCAAATGAAAAGATTGCCCATGGGGCTAAAACTTAGCCCCAGTGCCTTTTCTAGGATAATGACAGTTGCAATGGCAGGTCTAAACTTCGAATTTCAAAAGACGTGATTTTACGTCACGGCATTGCAATTTGTATAGGGAAGATGGAAAATTCAAATAAAGTTGAAGTTAAAATTAGTGTTGGGATCACTCGAGTGAAAAATAACCTATTATTCGGTTTTTTCAATCACTTGAATTATTCGATTATCTTCGGAAATAATTCGAGTGACGAAATGAGTGACGAACATATGGTTTTTATTTTCCAACGCGTCTCCAAAGTTGCTGCCCGCCTGTCAATCACTCACTGCGGCCAGAGCCATCTCCTAGCGAGCGGCTACACCGAGTGGTTTCGGTTATTATTGGCGATATAATTTAAATTAAATACTGCATTATGGGTTACCTTCCTGTGTAAGATAATATGATTTATAATTTAGATTTAAATACTGCAATACGGGTTGCCTGCGTAGGATAATAGGATTTTTTTATTTAGATTTAAATCGTCGGCGTCTACTGAAAACTTAATGTTAAAATCAACATTGGAAGGTTAGTAGATTGAATTTTGGATAGGACTTGGCAGAAAATAATAGCTTGAAGCATCTACAAAAGATTGATTTATAGATTTATGCAACTAACATACATGACTGTTATCCACACAGAATAAAAAAGTAGGTTATCAAGCTATTTTTCCTCTGCGAAAAATGGGTTTTATCGTAAATCACAAAGGCCGCGCAAGTCAATGAAATAAAACATTTAAATGTTACCAACATCAAATAAAGAAAAAACGCGCATCGAAATAGCTTCATTACGATACGCAAATGCGTATCGTACTGAGCTTATTATGAACGTGAAATAGAAAAAAATGATTTACAGGTAGGTACCCAAGTTTTTGCCAAATTTTAAAAGTCAATACAAGTTTTGTATAATAATAATAATTTATATTTGACCTAAGGTTAGGTACGCAATAACATCGACGACTGGTTATTTTGCTGGTTTTGTTTGTTTTTTATATTCGATTTTATAAGACTAGTTTAATTGACTTATTCTCTTCATTTTCGAACTAAAAATTCGACGAGGAATTATTTTTGAACAAATTTTAGAAGAAAAACCTTTAAAAACAATTTTCTTACCTCAACGTATTATGTGTTTATAAAACACATACAGCAGTGAGTTGCGTCACGCGGTTTTGGAACCGCTTCGGCGCCGCGTCTATCATATCCGCCGCTAGCTGTTTTCTTATTTGAAGTAGTTCTTGAATACACGGAATTATATGCGACTAGTCAGGCACGTCGGTTTTCAGCGCTCTAGAAACTGCTTCAAGCATTCCGTGTTTTTGTAGCTGTTGCAGCAGTAACAAGACACAAGGTTTCGGCGGCATTTATTTTTTAACTTTTTTCACTTAACTTTATTTTATAATAGTTTTCATTAACGCACTTAGTAGGAGACAGAATTTTTACTCTCACCTTTGATTTTACTTGGTGTTACATAATATGCTCTATGGGGTTAAATATACAATAATACGGTGGAAGACGTAAGACAGTATGACGTATGACCCATCTGTTCCTCCAAGTTGTCTCATACATATTATTTTTAATGTTAATTCTATTTAAGACTTCTAAAAACTGTTCTTTTTTGTAACTAAATTCAAAATAAATATCATTTCCTAGTAAATATTTTTGTATTCCAGTTTTAGTACTAGATCTGTTTGGCGCTCTATACACTATCGGCAAAATCGAATCTGGGCTGCGAAATCTTTAATGCAACCAAGACAGAAGGCACACATAAGCAAATGCTTCAGTTAAAAAGAGACACCTATCCATTCCTACATTCCTACTGAAAGGGGGGATATGTGCGTAAACCGATTCAAATTTAGTAACAAAGGAGCTTTGATGGAGCGAGTGTCTGATGTTTTTTGTCGTGCGATATTTTAACGATGTTTTCATTCATGTTTTTCGCTATTGCATTTGACAATACAACGGCGGTATAAAAGTTAATGTTATTTATTAGCCTTAAACCTAAAAATGAAATAAAAACTGGTATTCTAAGAAAAGAATGGTAATCCCAAAAAATTAATACAATAAATAATACTTCCTATAAAATATAAAATCGCCCAACTCTTGGGTATTCTCAGCTGTTAAATACCACTTGACAGTTAATACTTCGCAGGAGGAAGGCTTGCTTTATACAAAAATAGTTATTCGACGTATCGACTGATCCCGTGGCTGCTTCGACTGCGTGTTCTAAAGAATGGAAAGTGGGAGGTAGGGGATGGCGTGTTCTCTGTTTAACGTGTTAACCGCTACTAATATTCTCCGTCTGATGCGTTTATATCGGCACCCTAGATTCAAGTTTGCCAATAGTGTATAGCAAACGAATGTGATAACTTGCGTTATCCATTATAATCACGCTATTGTCGATGATATTTTTTAAAAGGTAATTCAGCACCACAGAATAAAAACTTTAACAAATTTCTCAAGCGCACAATACGCCGGCTTTCTCAAGACTTATTATATATCCTAATTGCACCAGGCCCGGCCCTGGAGTCAATTAACAAGGGTGCCTAACCAAAATAATAATTGCAAACGCCATAAATTTATCAAATATGGGGTGGACCCACCTGCTCTTGATAACAAGGACAACATTTCTATGTAAAATAATGGTAAACAAGTGACATTATTAAAATTGTAAATATGTTGCCCTGTAGACCTTTCAGGTATAAAGCAATGAGGTTTTAATAAATAAATGACAGATAGCAACAGCCAATTATTTTAAATTTATTGAAAAAAAAATTTTTTCGTCGATAAACTGCTGAAAAAAATATAAAATTCCGCACTTGTTAGCAAAATAACTTTTGCTTCTCTGTAGCTGTATTTTATTTGTCTCAGTCTCTCTAACTATACAAATAAGCAAAATACTAAACATATACAAAGACAAATCTTTTTGACTTTAAACAAAAGGTATTTTTTTAAATAAGCTTTTTAGGATATAAAAGCAAAACTTCGATCTTTTGTAAGCCTTTTTATTTCCTTTATGTCCATTATTTGTAAAGTTGAAAGGCTTTTCAATACGTTATTTTTTGTTTAGAGCTATATTTTGGACTGCTCTTTGGCAAATTGTGTGTTTTTTTTATTTGGCTTATTTAAATTGAAAAATATGATTTCGATTTTTAAAATTATATACAAATTATGTTAATTAATATTTGATTCCTCCAACCAGATCTTGTTGAAATATAATGAAACAATAGAAATTTTATCGACGTATGGGTGTATACTAACAAAATGTTTAATGCTTTTTCGTATGAAAGAATTAAACATTTTTTGGACCAGTACTGTAACTTAGTACTTCTTTTATCTACTAATAAATTAGAAATTTGTCTTTACAATAAATCCCACTTTTGTATATTATACATTTCCTGTTAAAAAAAACTACGACAAGAAAAATATTAGGACAGTTTAATTTGCAATAACTTTTTAGATGTTGAAGCAATTTGGATTAATTTTTTTTGCAAATTAAAGCCACATTATTTAGAGTTTCTTGCTGCATTCCAGTTATACAAGGAAAAACAAAAGTTGTATTTTAACCACTTAGTATTAAACACACTGTGGGAAAATACGGTATTAGGATAATACACTACGCCCATTAATTATCGAATATTCAAAAATGCTCGCCCAAATTAATAAGCTGTAATTTCATTAATAATGAACCAATTTTGATTTTTTTTTGTTAATGGTAGATATAAGATTCTAGTATTTAGGGCAGAGTAGTTTGCGTCCTGACACGTCTTATTGTACGGGGTAGCGCATAAACTCTAGATGTATATACATATCTTACATAAAAATTGAATTTAATTTATTTTTTAAACGAAAGTCATTAGACATCTATCTGCGCTAGAAACTGGGCAAAAAGTTTCGCCATGCCACTAGAGGCAAAGAAAAAATACCATTTCTTCCAAATAAATTCTGTTGCCGAAAAAATGTTTCGTAAATAATCAAGGAGTCATTTTATCACTTTTGGCTTTTAAATTTAGAATAAAAAACATGTCAACAAATGAAGTCTATATTACAGCGTGGCACGCAAGAACTTATTCATTTAATTCGTTCACAGAATATATCCCAGAATTTGTATTTGTATTATTATTTTTGTATTTTTAATTTTAAGCAATTTAATTAAATGGTTAGATATTTCCGTAGCACTTTGTATTACAGACTTCATTTGTTGACATGTTTTTTATTCTAAATTTAAAAGCCAAAAGTGATAAAATGACTCATTAAATAATTACGAAACATTTTTTCGGCAACAGAATTTATGTCGAAGAAATGGTATTTTTTTCTTCCTCTAGTGGCATGGCGAAACTTTTTGGTCAGTTTCTAGCGCAGATAGATGTCTAATTGCTTTCGTTTAAAAAATAAATTAAATTCAATTTTTATGTAAGATGCCAGTTTTAAATTTAAGGAAATTTACATGCATCTAGATTTTATGCGCTACCCCGTACAATAAGACGTGTCATGACGCAAACTACTCAGCCCTAAATACTAGAATCTTATATCTATAATTAAAAAAAAAAATATTCAAAATTGGTTCATTATTAACGAAATTACAGCTTATTAATTTGAGCGTGCATATTTGAATATTCAATAAATAATGGGCGTAGTGTATTTGTTGTCTTAAGGTAATATCAATGCTACTACTTTGTATAGCAATTTTGAGCTAATTGTATGTTACACTGTCAGTAAACTGCTGTTAATAAATCTGAGAATTACAAAAAATGCGACTAGATAGCACGTGCTGTTACTCTGAACGATGATATTAGTAATATACGATGTATCGCTGAAATGTTAGACAAAGCAAGAAGCACCATACAAGATGCTATAAGCCGATTTCACCACACCGTGATCACCTGGACCATGGAATAGAAATCAGCGTGATTCATGTGTTCATGTATTCATTTTATTATCTAAGTGTTTTACAAGATCGTGGTTTATTATCAACGAGTATTGAACCCACGCACGTTACTTTACCCAGCTGCCTTAAAAAAAAGTCTATTGAACTCTTGTTAAAACCAAAACAGTTAATTTTCTTATAAATAAATCCAGAAACAAAATATATTAAATTATAATAATTAATAAATACTAAAATGATTATTTTGTTGTCCCTACTTTATGTTAATTAAGATGGTACCAAATTTTTATAAAATAATAATTAAAAAGTGAATATTGTGGCATATCGGACAAGTAGTAGTGTGTAACTGTTTTTTTATATTGGAATACACAGGGATCCAAGCACAATGGATACCCTGTGGCGGGTAGACTACGATGGCCGTTTGGTCCTTGTTAGGACTCAGCGGGCAGCCATAACCCAAGCAATCCCGGCAACGGCGGTAAGATGTAATAAAAGCCTTTTTACAAAATCAAAGAGGCTATCAATACGCACCGTAGCGCCATCCCAGCGGAATTAATCTACCAGCCCCAGGATCCATTGTGCTTGGATCTCTGTTTATTCCAATATAAAAAATAGTTACACACTTGTCCGATATGTCAGAATATTCCTTTTTAATTATTTTTGCGGACACTATATTATCTTCTAAACACTTTTATGGCTTTTCTTTAACGGATATCGCGCATTCTAGTGGGTGCCGGCATTGATCTGTTTCTTGTCTGCAAAGCGGCAGATCTTCCGGTGAAAAAGCAAATAACGTTCCCTATACTGGATTGTAATGCACTTCGTGGTTTATTTAGTTGTCTACCTTTCGGTATTACCAGTGACTGCCTTTTATATTGGAATTAAATCCGCTGGGATGGCGCTACGGTGTATCGATGGCCGCTTTGCTTTTGTAAAGGGCTTTTAATACATCTTACCGCCGTTGTAGAGATTGCTTGGGTTATGGTTGCCAGTAGAGTCCTAACAAGGACGAAACGGCCGTCGCTACCCACCCCAGGATATACATTGTACTTGGATCCTGTGTATTCCAATTTAAAAAATAGTTACACACTTGTCCGATATGCCACAATATTCCTATTTAATTATTTTTGCGGACACTATATTATCTTCTAAACACTTTTATGGCTTTTCTTTAACGGATTGCGCGCATTCTAGTGGGTGCCGGCGTTGATCTGTTTCTAGTCTGCAAAACGGCAGATGTTCCGGTGAAAACGCAAATAGCGTTCCCTATACTGGATTGTAATGCACTTCGTGGTTTATTTAGTTGTCTACCTTTCGGTATTACCAGTGACTGCCTTTTATATTGGAGTTAAATCCGCTGGGATGGCGCTACGGTGTATTGACGGCCGCTTTGATTTTGCAAAAAAGGCTTTTAATACATCTTACCGCCGTTGTCGGAATTGTTTGGGTTATGGCTGCCCGTAGCCCTGACAAAAATGGCCTTCGTGGTCTACCCGCCGCTGGATATCCATTGTGCTTGGATCTCTGTGTATTCCAATATAAAAAACAGTTACAGACTTGTCCGCTATGCCACAATATTCACGTTTTAATTATTTTCGCGGACACTATATTATTTTATAAAATAATAACTTTACCTTAATTGTAATTTTTTATGTCTATGGACATGCGTCACTTAGTTATTTGGAATGGAATAATAGAGTGTCTTAATAATGTAACAGTTTAACAGCTGCCCGGAATGGATTTGCAATTTACTTACAAAATTTCTAAATCAACCATTTTCTGGTTTCCAAAAATTAAATGTCGGTTAAAGGGTTATTTGAAAGCTACAAATAGAGAACCTTCCTTAATTTTATCATTCTTTGGTTTTACCATAAGATTTATCGTATTGCTCTATGCCCGTTCGGATGATTTAGAGACAGATTAGAAAATAAAAATCGAAACCATCTGGATCGTTCGGTAAATATCAACGCGTCTGGATCCTCCGTAGTCAGATGATCTAAAAATGTCCTTGCTCTGGTCTCATCTCCGAATTTAAAAACGAACTTGACAATTGTATACCTGAGCATATTAATATAATTAGCTTTTTGCTAATAGGTATCTTTTTTTTCAGGAGAACAACTTAGAAAATTTATTTGTCTCCCCAGCAGGAAGAGAAATGTTCAAATACAAACCCAATACCAAATTAAAACCAAAAATTAACCCAAACTTAGAGGTAAGTTTAAAATTTATAGAAGCCATTTATTTTAATAGAACTGCAAAAACTATTTGAATTTCGGTAAAGGTAAATTAAACTCAGTTTAAGGAAGTCCGCATTGCAATAAATTGCCGACCTCAAGCTATAGTGTAAAACTGGCTCTCAAGATCAGTATGTACACTATCGGTTTATTCATAATGTCAGTATAATAAATCATTTAGATACTAGTATACAGGGTGATTCACGTTGAGTGGCCTATTAGAAGATCTTGGATTAAGTACGTCAAGGTTGCTTTTATAAAATTTTTATTTTGCATTTGACATTAAACTTTTAAAATAGTATATTTTGACGTTTGCTTCACTTTCACTTTTACCGGTGTTCGCTCATCGGTTGACAGACAACAATTTGTTATCCTGACCCTTAGAAACTATATGAAAATATATTTCTTGAGTTTTCGGTTAAAATTGTTAATTATTTACGAGTCTGGTTCGTCGTCGTCATCGTTTCAATTTATTTTGGTCTAAACCATCATCAGAACTAGAATTAAAATTTAGAAATAAAAAGCTTTTACTACGAAGGCGTAGAAGGGCCACATAAATTTTTTTTTTAATATTCCGACTTTAAACTCGGAATTTAACTAAATTCCGACTTTAAACTCGGAATTTAACTAAATTCCGACTTTAAACTCGGAATATTACTAAATTCCGACTTTAAACTCGGAATTTAACTAAATTCCGACTTTAAACTCGGAATATTACTAAATTCCGACTTTAAACTCGGAATTTAACTAAATTCCGACTTTAAACTCGGAATTTAACTAAATTCCGACTTTAAACTCGGAATTTAACTAAATTCCGACTTTAAACTCGGAATATTACTAAATTCCGACTTTAAACTCGGAATATTACTAAATTCCGACTTTAAACTCGGAATTTAACTAAATTCCGACTTTAAACTCGGAATATTACTAAATTCCGACTTTAAACTCGGAATTTAACTAAATTCAAATAATTCAATACGATACATGAGCTGGGTCTACCGTTAATTTGAGAGAAAAACAAAAAACACCTAAATTTTTGTCTTAGGTTTACTCAAAAAATTAAAACTAATAGATATTATTTGAATAATTATGTAGGTATAGTTGAATTCACATAAACTTTTAATGCCGTGACATTTCAGTTCTGTCATACTTGTCAAATACTGCAGCAACTCATAAAATATAAATTTCTAATGGCTAAATTTAATTAGTATAATTGTACTGCACACAAAGTATGTCTATTTTGTATTATTTCATACGATTAAAAAGAGATAGAAATAAAAAGAGTTGGCCGAGCAATTCCAGAAAAGAAAAATTAAAAACACTGACCAATCTCAGCTGTATAAGAAATTTAGTAAGTTGGAGAAATCTAAAGTAACTAGACAATGACAAGTCTTGACATTTGGCATTAAAACTTTATGTGAATTTAACTATAGGTCTTATTAATTTGGTAGTAGGGTAGGTGGGGGCACAAATACTCACAGGGCAAAAGAACGCACCCTATTTAAATTTGCCGCCGATGTCCGGTTTCAAATACTGTTACAAATAACTTTTCCGAAGCCGAAAAAAAGTACCCTGACATTTTGATTACGAATTAAAAGATGACCCCATCGTCGAGGCCAAACAGAGTTTCAATGTGAATTTTTATTTTTCGATTTTGGATATATTTTTTTTTTTGCCAGGGGAAACCCTTTATGGGCACCGGTTACTTGTTCTTTGGATATTGCGATAGAATCAATTAAGGAGAGATTCGTTTCACTTAATAAGTGTAATGAATCTTTTGGGTTTTTGTCGAACTTCTATGAAGCTAATGCCATAAATGACGAGAAATTGTTAAAATCCTGCAAAGATCTCGATATAGCGCTTCAATAGCAAGGAAGTCCCACAAACAAAGATGTTGATCGCTCAGAGCTCGACCAGAAAATTTTGTCGTTCCGAGAATTTTTTCCAATAAAACGTACAAAATAATAATTGTAGATAAGCTAAAATTCATAGCTGAAAAAGATTTCATCTCATCATTTCCAAATCTTTGTGTTGCGCTGAAAATTTTTATTACTCTGCCGGTTACTGTTGCATCTATCGAACGTAGTTTTTCAAAGTTAAAATTAATTAAAAATTACTTGCGGTCAATTATGTCCGAAGAAAGGATTAGTGGCTTGGCCCTTATCGCCATTGAAAGCCAAATTGCTGAGTCCCTCTGTAGGTAAGTATGAATAAAAGAAAAATATTAAAAATAGACACCTATTAAAGATTTATTTTTCTGACAATTGCTTTGCGCCATAATTTCAGGTAGGTAATTGTAAAATAGTAACTGATTTGATTTAAAGGGCAGCCAGTTCATATGTCGCACAAGGGCGGCCAACAGGCCAGAAACGGCCCTGTATGCATGTAACCAAATTTTCAAAGTGATCCGTTGGTTAGTTCGTCCAAAACGTCTAATAGGCCATCCACTATCAATCATCCTGTATATATGGTCATGAAAATATTATGAAATCCATAAAAGGCAAGTTTCCTCGAAAACTGTGAGAGATACGGCAACAATGTATATAACTATTAAGTAGCATCTCTATGAGATCTTCACTTCTACTTCCTAGAAATTTTTGGTAAGTCTTATAGTTTTCGAGATATTGACTGAAAAGTGGTTTTCACATTTTTGCCAATATCTCGGAACTGATAAAACTTAGATGGAAACTCTTCAAATAAAAAAGTTGTCTTATTCTATGGTCCACATAAAAGCTTATATTGACTTTTGTTCCAAAGGCCGTAATAAGGGAGGTATTGAGGAAAATATAAGAAATGGCAAAAAAATTTAAGATTATAAAATTCCGAGTTTAAAGTCGGAATTTAGTAATATTCCGAGTTTAAAGTCGGAATGTAGTTAAATTCCGAGTTTAAAGTCGGAATTTAGTTAAATTCCGAGTTTAAAGTCGGAATTTAGTAATATTCCGAGTTTAAAGTCGGAATTTAGTTAAATTCCGAGTTTAAAGTCGGAATTTAGTTAAATTCCGAGTTTAAAGTCGGAATTTAGTTAAATTCCGAGTTTAAAGTCGGAATTTAGTAATATTCCGAGTTTAAAGTCGGAATTTAGTTAAATTCCGAGTTTAAAGTCAGAATTTAGTTAAATTCCGAGTTTAAAGTCGGAATATTAAAAAAAAAATTTATGTGGCCCTTCTACGCCTTCGTATTTTACACTATCAAAATAAAAAGAAGGTTACAAAAGACCATAATACAGCGTGTGCGTGGATTTGCTTGCCAAATGGAAAACTTCTTTATTATCAATTTTTCGAAAAAAGTTATTCTTTATAAAAAGTTTTGCTTTTAAAATTATTAAGATTGGCATAAGAATTTCTTTTTAATGTTGTACAGGGTGTCCAGTTTTCGACACTTTTGACGGGTATCTCAGTTATTAGTAAAGATAGAATGATGCGGTTTTCGCAAACCTGTGTCACTTTTTTGTGAAACAAACGATGCCCTTAACGGATTTATCATGGCCATCTTGGTTTTTGAGATACAGGGCGAAATTGAAAACGGTGCATTTTCAGACACCCCTTGTATTTTAGTTATCTTATATCTTATCGAAAATATAAGAACGACGTGCTATACAGTTTTTTACGTAGAATCCAGTGGCGTAGTAAGTATTTTTCCAGGTGTCCCCACTTTTGAGAAATATACCAAAGTTATGTTTCTTTAAATAGAACGCCCTGTATATTTTTTCATATTTGCATTCTGCTTACTGAGAGCTTTCCAAAAATATATAATAGTTGGCACTTTGTTTTAACGGGAATTTATATTTTTTAATAACAAGCTTTAAGTTAACAGTAGTAGGCCGTGTATTTTATTTTAATAAAAATAAATTGACGATACACTATACCATCAATATTACTTTATAGTTTAATTTCAAACTTTTAAGTTTTTTAATACTTACAACAGTAAAAAGTCATTTTCTCTTATTGTTACGTAGGTATATTATCGGAATAAACAAAAACATCTAGTAGGCCTTGACTTATCCAGGCTATAAAACAAATGAAGCTGTAAGATGGCCACCACGATCGCCCGATTTATCGGTATTGGACTTCTTTCTTTGGGGTTTTTGCAGAGCAACATATACAATACCAGACATAGAACTGTAGAGGAACTTCGACAGGCTACCCATTTAGCATTTCAATTTTTACAAAACCACCCTATAATAATTTTAAACGCCTTGAGACGAATTACCGAAATGTTTCAGCGTTGTATGAGGAAGAATGGCAACCATTTTCAACAATATTTATAAATAAAAAGTATCCATTTTAATCCACAATTTAATTGTTCTAGTGAAACTAAATCAAAGACCTGCCCCCAATTTTTAAAAAAATATGAATTTTAACCTTCCTGTTAAAACAAAGTGCCAACTATTATATATTTTTGAAAAGCTCTCAGTAAGCAGAATGCAAATATGAAAAAATATACAGGCCGTTCCATTTCAAAAAAACATAACTTTGGTATATTTCTCAAAAATGGGGACACCTGGAAAAATACTAACTACGCCACTGGATTCTACGTACAAAACTGTATAACACCCCGTTCTTATATTTTCGATAAGGTATAAAATAACTAAAATACAAGGGGTGTCTTAAAATGCACCGTTTTCAATTTCGCCCTGTATTTCAAAAACCAAGATGGCCATGATAAATCCGTTAAGGGCATCGTTTGTTTCACAAAAACGTGACACAGGTTTGCGAAAAGCGCATCATTCTATCTGTACTTATAACTGAGATACCCGTCAAAAGTGTCGAAAACTGGACACCCTGTACATGGTGTCTCCAAAAACGAAAAACTTTAATTCTAAATGTAAAAAACTTTATACTTACCAGTATTTATTAACCGGCAAATTGGAAAGCGCGAAAAGCGCATTAAATCGTCAACTAATTTGTAGTATACAGGGTAATGATAAAGTTTTTTTGGAATAGTTACTTAACATTTTTGATAAACAATATGGATAAATACCATCGCAATATTTATTATTAAGCCATCAATGTACTATTTGCAGGTTAATTTATTATACAGAGTGATTAAAATATTTAGATAACTTACAACCTAAGTAATTGAAAATTTATTAAACAATCATATAATAGTTATTTATGTACCAAGGCAGTAAAGTGATTCTTTATCGGACGAGTCTGAAATTATGAGATGAGCGAGCGAGGCGAATAACAGGCGAGTCGATAAAGACACTTTACTGACGTGGTGCATACAAAATTTTATCGCCAACCGTTCAGAATTTATAATATAAAAAATTGAGGTATAACTCATCGCAATAAATAACGAGAAAACTATTATCGAGCTGTCATAGGGAAAGGCGTGACAGTGACAGACGATTTTTGATTATTAAATGTCAAAGTCACTAATTTGCGAAGGGTAAAAGTATTTATCTGTCGCATTTGCGGCAGGTAAAGTATTTTATTTTACAATAAAATAAAGTGTTCGTTTACTTCCGGAAATCTCTCTAATAATGAACGGCTTTACTGACGGTTGACGATAAACATATTTACACATAACAAGTTTTTTAATTAATAGTAATTACACAGTAAACACAAATAAATATACATAGAAGATTAAATTTCAATAAGCCCTCCGTTGTTCATCATACACCTAATAATTTTTATCAAAAATGTTAAGTAACTATTCAAAAAAAAACTTTATCATTTCCCTGTATACTACAAATTAGTTGACGATTTACTGCGCTTTTCGCGCTTTCCAATTTGCGGTTAATAAATATTGGTAAGTATAAAGTTTTTCACATTTAGAATTAAAGTTTTTCGTTTTTTGAGACACCATGTACAACAATAAAAAGAAATTCCTATGCCAATCTTAATAATTTTAAAAGCAAAACTTTTTATAAAGATAACTTTGTTTGGAAAAATTGATAATAAAGAAGTTTTCCGTTTCGCAAGCAAATCCACGCACACGCTGTATATAATTTTATATTACCTTAATAAAAAAAATTCTCATTTGTTGCGTACTTAATCGACCACACTGTATAATGAGTCATTTCCCATATGCTGTAAAGTCTGTTTTCTTAGGCTTGATCTACATAACGATGGATGCATGTGAACAAATTAAATACAAGCACGTTAATTTTTTTATATTATCTTTATACTAATAACGAAGTTAGAAATAAGTAGCTAATTTAGGGTAAAAGGTATTATGGGATAAAACATTTCGTTTTTGATGAAATAAATAAAACTCATTTATAAAATTTGAAATTGAATCATATATTTTTCTCCAGTGCATCTGTCTATAAATTTTGAATCAAATATTTACATCTTTTTTATAAAATTATAAAGAAGAAAATATACCGGGTGTCCACGGAAGGTGGCTCGCCCCTCTAACTTTTTTGTTTTTCAAGATAATGAAATAAAACTCGGGGAATTTGTATACGATATAAAACTGCATTTTTTTGACAGGTGACTTAACATTATGGAACTTCCGGTTTAACCGGAAGTGACATAAACTTTCGATTTTTAAATGGGACACCTGGTATATTTTTACTTTTTTTGACTCCATGTGACATTCTAAATACAATGATGAGTAACTTGTCACTTTTTGTCACCAAGAAAATATTTTTTTTCCAAGTTTATTGGTTTATCTAGAGGGCTATGAATACCTTAAAATCACTTATTTCAGTTCTTTAATCTTGGGAAAAATACAATTGTACTATTTTTGGTCCAATACCATGTGCTGTGTAAAATTTAATTTTTAAAGTTGTATAACTCATTTTTTTTTAAATGGCAACATGGTGGCTCGTCGGGTTAAGAAAAAAGAGGATTTTATTACGATTATTTTGATACCATACACTATTAGATTTTAGAAAAGCTGCTATTAAAAAACTTTAAAAAGAACTTTCCTAAAATGAAGCATCTTTTGAGAATAAATTTAGATTTAAATGCATCAAGTAGCCTGTGACCAGCAAAACTGATAAAACAAAACCATGCCTTGAAGAAAAATGAAATGCCGACAGCTTCTGCCAAAGTAAATTAGTTTGTTGTTTAAAAAGCATGGAAAATAGTAGTTTTACAAGGAGTGAAAAAGTTGATATGTTATTAGTGTTTGGAGAATGTAGAAATAATTCAACCGATGCTGCACGACTTTACGCACAAAGATATTCCGAAAATGCGAAATGAGCCTGACAATAATAACATATCAACTTTTTCGCTCCTTGTAAAACTATTATTTTCCATGTTTTTTAAACGACAAACCAGTTTACCTTGGTAGAAGCTGTTGGCATTTCAATTTTCTTCAAGGCATGATTTTATTTTACCAGTTTTGCTGGTCACAGGCTACTTGATGCATTTAAATCTAAATTTATTCTCAAAAGATGTTTCATTTTAGAAAAGTTCCAAGTTACCTTTTTAAAGTTTTTTAATGACAGCTTTTCTAAAACCAAATAGTGTATGGTATCAAAATAATCGTAATAAAATCATTTTTTTTCTACGAGCCACCATGTTGCCATTTAAAAAAAATGAGTTATTCAAGTTTAAAGATTAAATTTTATATAACACATAGCATTCGACCAAAAATAGTAAAATTGTATTTTCCCCAAGATTAAAGAACTGAAATAAGTGATTTTAAGGTATTCATAGGTAGATAAAACAATAAATTTGGAAAAAAAATATTTTCATGGTGACAAAAAGTGACAAGTGACACATCGTTGTATTTAGAATGTCATACGGAGTTAAAAAAAAGTAAAAATATACCAGGTGTCCCATTTAAAAATCGAAAGTTGATGTCACTTCCGGTTAAACCGGAAGTTCCATAATGTTGAGACACCTGTCAAAAATTGCAGTTTTATGTCGTATACAAATCCCCCAAATTTTATTCCATTATCTTAAAAAACCAAAAAGTTAGAGGGGCGAACCACCTTCCGTTTACACCCGGCAGTGGCGTAGCTAGGATTTTGTCTTGGGGGGGGGCATATAGTTGTATAGAGGTGTAAAGTCCGCCACGGCCGAAAGCGCCGCAGGCGAAAAAATTTTGAACCACGCCCAAATTTAGCGAAATTTGACAGTATTAGCAGTGTTGCTGTTTTTATACACTGGCAAACAATGGTAAAAACTAGCGACATAAGAACAGTGAGAGAAAATATACAATATAATATAAAAATTAAATTTAACTACCTATTAAAAGTTTTTAAATTATTGTTGATAATTCCTTTTTTCATGGCTCTTGGGGGGGGCAAATGCCCCGATGCCCCCCCCCTAGCTACGCCGGTGACACCCGGTATAATAAAAAAGACAATACAACAAAATACAGTTTTTTAATAATTAAAATAAATCATCTTCGCAAGGATTATCATCATCAGATTCGTCCAAGTTAATAATAAGGGGAAGAGTATCTGAAGCATCGATAAATCGTTCCCACACATCATTTATAATTTTATTAGTGTGTGTTACATAATTTCTCCATTTTTCCACAGTTACATTTTCTATGGCTTTAATCCACAGACCTAAAGCTACGTCATTTGTTACAAGCTGCATAGAACTTATTTTTGCATCATAATAGGGATCAAACCATTTTAATAGGATTAAAGTGACAATGATATGGAGGAAGTCTTAGAACCCGATGTTCATGTTGCAATGCTAGTTCGTCCAACCTGTTAAAATAAAATTCAAATAATTAAAAAATAAAATAAACAGCGCTTTCCAGATTATTTGTAACGTTTGAGTGGGATATGCTGCTTCACTATTATCCAAATTTGATTCTTCATTGTAACTAGTGAAACTGAAATTTGTCTTTGTTCTAACCATGCAATAAGTAATCTTTTTAACCAACTTGTATTTAGAATTTTTTCAATTAGCCTAGAATGATGGTGATGGCGTTATTATTTGTTTTCACAATTCGTGCTTTATTATATCTACTTACCTCGTAAAGGGCGTTAAAGAGTGAAATAGTCTTTCCGGCATTACTTTTTCTTTAAAAACAATCAAATAATTTTAATCTTAATGCTTGTTCTTTTTCACGATACCGTGACATTTTTGAAATAATTTTGATTAAAACTGTCAGTCTCAAAAATGACAATAAAACTTTTTTGGCTGGTAAAATTATACAACATTCATTATTGGCGCAAATTTACTATCTCACCTACTTCATGAATATTAGAAAGATAAGCACCAGTCGTGACGTAACAGTCAGCGGTCATTGAGCAGACTTTAAATATATGTTAAACGCATGTTTCTTCAACGATTGCTCAGTAGGAAACAATTTTATCCATAGGCACAACTTCTCCACATAACTAGTTTTGGTGCTAGGGAACAATAATAAAACTATCGTTTCTACAGGAACTACGAGGTATTTAGACGAATTACATATACACAGGTGTCCCTCTATATCTTAGCCCAATATCAGAACTAGAAGGGTTTATTTTTCTTTGTGATAGATAACTAAAACGGCACCAAACCTTACACCTGATTGTAGATATTTCATCCTGTCCAGCTAATCTACTTACCCTGTACTCATTTGTCGCCTGTAAATGAAACATTATAATGTCACAACTATTAACAGGCTATGTTCTCACATGGTGAGTACTTAACTGTAGATACATTTGGTCATTTTCATTGTGTTTTTATGGCTACGAATATAAATTTTAATCACCACATTACGTCAGAGCCTCTGAATATCATATCTGGTAATCTTTGTATCATGAAACATTAAATAGTATCAGATACCGTAATGTGCTGCCTAGCAATCATATTTGGATTTTAGAAACAATGACTTTTTACTTTTGATTTTTGTTAAGTTGCAACCGAGGTTGCAACTTAAAATTATAAGAAATAAAACATATAAATACACATATTTAGCAATTATTCAATACATCAGCAAGTAGCATCCCAAGCAGCAATTTTACATTGACCCGACGTTGGTCTACGCGACCCGACGTCGCCATCCTACGTCATTACGACTTCGTTACAACTCCTGGTTGGACCAATATGGTCAATCATTTTTGGGTCGTTTCGACGTCGGGATCCGCCTTAAAGTTGTGGACAAGAGCAAGTGGCGACTAACATCTTGTGGTGCAAAAAATCAAACCATGTCGTGCAATTTTATATAATGATAGTAATAGTCGGCATATTATACTAATTGGTTATATTATTGCTACTCGTCTAACCTATAAAATATGATAGAAGAAAATTAACTTGTAACTCATGCCAATGTTTTTATTTAAAAAGATGGCAAGCATATGGGACAAGATAAATGGTACCTAATTAAATAATTTCGTTCACGCTACGCATCGGGTAAAAATGCAAACGCATGGTACTTTACTGACAAATATGGGTAAAATATATAGTAAATAAAACAGGGCTGCGATAATTCACCGTTTTTGTAAAAAAAATATATTTTTGAAAAAAAATTTTTTGGAGAAAAACTTTATTTTAGCGTCATACTTTACAATTATAATCATATTGCTTCATTATGAAGTTTCAATGTGTTTTAAAACATTATTTTAGGAGTAATCATAGTATAAAACAAATATAATTAAAGTTGAACAACAATGGCCGCCGAAAATACATTGTTGTAAACTGCTAAAATGGCGTAGTCGTAGAAACGACCAAACTTTTACTAATAAGAACTTCTAGTAGTAATTTTTTACCCAGTGCCTCACGAAATATAACGATACCGAGTCTTTCTTTGTATCATGATACCGAGTTGTCTTGAGCAGAGGATATGGAATCTTCAGTCTGATCTGAGATAGGGTTATTGATGACTTCTTGGCCCGCTTCTTGGCATCCATTAGGGGATGAGCTTAAGCAACCTTCTTAAGGCTGTTGCAGTTTTTTTGTTTTTTTTTCTATAATAAGTGGCAGAATATTTAAAACGACGTTTAATTTTATTTATTTTACTGAATAATTGACATGACATACTTATAAAAAACAAGGTTTGAAAAAATTGTTTGCCAACTTTTCAGCCCAAACATGCAATAACCTTAAAATCTAAAATTACTAGAACTTAGTTGGATACCGACGTTGTTACAACATTGGATAGATCACCTAAATGAAAGTACCTTAGTGGAGACTTCACCGACGTAATAACGTCGTTGGCTGTATGGACTAAACACGTCTATTCTTTATATGACAAAATCCGACGTCGCCCCAACATCGTTCAGTAATAGTCAGAGGGCGACTATTATTTAAACCTAATGCGTCGTCGCCAGTAGCACAAAATTGGTCGGACGTTGTTAAAATGCTGCTTGGGATTGCCTTTAGCATAAACTATTTTGCCCAACTAAATTGCTAAATATATCTCCTATAAATATTATTTAAAAGATCTTGTAGATTATACTTAGTTCATCTAAAAAAATAAGCTAAAAGAACATCTTCTTGCATGTTTGCCACTTTATGAAATTGTATCCATTAACAAAACGTCCATATTCTTTAGTATATCTATTTGATGATTTTGTTGGGATTAATTCTCCTGTTGCTTCCGCAGCCCTATTTAAAATCTTATTCGAAACCTTAATAGGTAACTTTCAACACAAATATTATGTTTTTTTTCTATTTGATAGTGACAATCATCATCAATTATAATTTATTTTTCAATCATATCTAACTATGGAAACCACTACTAACCTATAATAGAGCCATTATTGGCCGATTAACAACCTTAGAAATCGTTTTTCTCTACCTTGTCACTTATTATTGACCTTGGTTAATAATGGAAACAATCTATTAGAAAGTAGGTAACTTAATTTTTTAATTCTGCAACAATAACATGGAAGATGGACGGTAATTTCTTGTTGTTGGGCAACCGGTCAATTACACAGGTAACGTAATTGAAAAAGTTGTAGAAGTAATATTTTCAATATGTACCAAACATTTTTATTAATTAGTATAATAGCCCAAATTTATAGCAAATTGAGATTCGGGACAAATGAACTACTAGTTTCCTAGTGGTTTAGAGCCTTGAATAGACAATTTAATACTGGAAAATGTGTGTCTTCTAAATGTGTTAGTAGTGGAAAAAAAATATTTACTACTGTTTAGACAGCTTATAGCCCTCGCGTCTTAAATCCCTCGTCGCTTCGCTCCTCGTGATTTAATAGTCCAAGAGCTAGTAACACCCGTTTCATGAAGTGTTCGATGCACTTCAAAATTTTCTGTCATAGTATCTACTGGATAGATGAGCAGGTAAGCAGGTGTTGGCTAGCTCTACCTGGGGACACCAGGTACTGCGCATAGGAGAAAGGTGTTCAAAAATTTTGCCCAAAAAAAGTGTTTGTTTCAGAGGCCAACAAACAGAAATCAAAATTTAAAATGACACAAAACACAAAAATGAATAAGGCAGACACTTTTGAGGGGGTTAACATTTAATAAAAACACCCCCAAGTTGTTTTTTTAAAAATACAAAATGAAATGTTTGATTCACGCTGACATTTTAACAGTGTCTTAATTACATATAATAAAAAATAATTACAAAAAGGCAGACACTTTTTTTGGGGAGATACAGGGTGTTAACATTTTAATTAAAAAAATATATTTTTTCATTGCCATTTTCAAACCACTCTAGATATTTTTATGAAATTTGGTACACGTCTTTTGAGCATCGAAAGGCATTTTTTGGTCTAAAATAATTTAAAAAATTTTTAGCAGTGGCGTTCGTGCGGGCCTTGCATTTAATATTTTTGAAGAAAAAAATGGTGCGCCACTGCTTTTTCTTTAAATAAAAATTATTTTTGAAATTCCCGTCTAATTTAGAGTAAATTCGGTCTCCTCACTTATTTTCTTACGGTGCACCGTTTGCGAGTAAAAAATAAAAATTATTTTAATGCACATTCCTGGAAACACATAACCCATTTAATTACCGTTAACATCCTGTATTTCGAAAAAGAAGCGTTTTTTTTAGTGCTGGTTCCGGGTGTTCTTCTATTTCATTTAAAAACGATTTATTTAATTACCTAAACAGAACCTATTTCTTTAAAAATGACCTAGTAGACTATGGCGTTGTTTGGATAATTTTTGTTTTATTATTTCTGACACGTGCCATTTTTATTTTTAAATCGTAAGTGGCGTACAAATTAGAGTTTGTAAGGTTCAAAAGTGTTTTAGATATTCGTTACAGTATTGTTTTACCATGGCAATTTTTACGAATTCTGCAATGGCTGAGATGCATTTTATCTATGGTCATCAAATAGAGTAGTACCTGATCATCGAATATTTCCGAGAATAATTATTGAAACCTAAATGTTCTAAACTGTCGTTAATCCTTTGTTACGGTACACCGTAAGAAAATTAGTCAAGAGACCGAATTTGCTCTAAATTAGACGGGAATTTCAAAAATAATTTTTAATTAAAGAAAAGGCAGAGGCGCACCATTTTTTTCTTCAAAAATATTAAATGCAAGACCCGCACGGACGCCAATGCTAAAATTTTTTAAAATTATTTTAGACCAAAAAATGCCTTTCGATGCTCAAAAGACGTGTACCAAATTTCATAAAAATATCTAGAGTAGTGGTGGTGGGCAATGAAAAAATATTTTTTTAATTAAAATGAACAAACACCCTGTATCTCCCCAAAAAAAGTGTCTGCCTTTTTGTAATTATTTTTTATTATATGTAATTAAGACACTGTTAAAATGTCAGCGTGAATCAAACATTTCATTTTGTATTTTTAAAAAAACAACTGGGGGGTGTTTTTATTAAATGTTAACCCCCTCAAAAGTGTCTGCCTTATTAATTTTTGTGTTTTGTGTCATTTTAAATTTTGATTTCTGTTTGTTGGCCTCTGAAACAAACACTTTTTTGGGCAAAATTTTTGGACACCTTTCTCCTATGCGCAGTACCTGGTGTCCCCAGGTAGAGCTAGCCAACACTTGCTTACCTGCTCATCTATCCAGTAGATACTATGACACAAAATTTTGAAGTGCATCAAACACTTCATGAAACGGGTGTTACTAGCTCTTCGACTATAAACTCTACGTTCCAGCGATAATAGTAGCTGTCTAAACCTTGGTTAATAATATACTATTAATCCAACTTGTATTCTTCAATCTTAACAAATGTTTATTGATTCTTTTTAGAAAGGATTATCAAGACAAAATGAAATAATACATCATACGATACACGTACGTTAGGTGACTTATTACAATAAGAGTTTTTACGGATGAGGAATATAAACATCACCTACCGGACTTGTAACTTAAACCTCTACAATGCATTTTCTCTCAATAAAATTACTGCTTATATTTTAGTTCTTCACAACCATTCAAAATGAGAACAGACAATCAAACTCAAGTCAAGAGAGCAATAATAAACCTAACGAAAAATGTGACGTGTCGTCATCGTCTAGTAGCACGACATCGTACCCTTCTACGTCATCGACTAATGATAGCCAAAGAAGTAGTATAGACCTTTACGAAGAAGCAGCTGCTATTTTAGGACTAACTTGTTCACAGACTGATGATTGTAGGTGTATAGAATGTCAGGTAAGATTATATTATGCACCTATAACAGTTCACTCTCATACTCCTCTCGCTCTTTATAAGTATAAGCCAGTAGGTATCATATGGAAAACTTTTCTTGATTAATTTTAAGAAGAAACGTTATTCTTTATAAAAAGGTCTGGTCTAAAACCTAATATGAAATAAGCAGATATAGCTCAGTGGCTATATTTAAAATAAAACCCTGAAAGCGGGTAGAGCACAGCGAATTATTCTGAAAGGTAAACATTCTGATTTCCTTAGTGCTGATACAGGAGTACCTCAGAGTAGCATTCAAGGCCCTCTTCTATACATCTTATTTACATCAAACTTTGTAGAATTTCTCAAATATTGTCTACATCATCTCTATGCGGATGATACGCAAATATACCTATCGTTTAACCCCAGCGACGCTGCTCTTGCTAATACACAACTTAATGTGAATTGGGAAACAATGCTTAAGGTTTCCAATAATCACCTACTAAAAAGATTATCCCGCTAAATCTGTGGCCTAGCTGTTTTGTAACGAAAATGTAAGAAATTACTTATTAGATAATATTAAATTAAATCTAGGATAGGACTCAGTCTCCTTTAAAAACTCTGCTAGAAGCTAAGCTTGTTTTAGATACCAAATTAAAATTGAAAGAACATATTACGCTTTACATAAAAAGAGCATTTTCAGTTTTAAAAAGTTTGTATTCTCATAGGCAATATGTATCCCAAAAAACGAAGGTGTTGTTAAGTGACTCTCTTATTCTATCTCACTTTAATTTTTGCGATCACTTTTATGGGCCGTTTTTAAACTCTGTTGATAGCAGACGTAAACAAGAAATGTATGTAAGTATATCAGTGTGCAGTGTACTTGTGGTTGCGGTATACGTCGCAGAGAGAAAGTTTCGCATTAACTGACTGAACGGGGTTGACTGAATATGTTTGAAATACGCACTCTGCATTCACTTTGTTTCTTTTATAAGATTACTAAATTTAAAAAGCCCCCATATCTGTACAATAGAACTAAATTTAGAAGTACTTAAAAGTGCTCTCTCTTTTTTAGGACCCAACAAAACTTAAAAATTGCATTTTTATCAAGAGTTTGGCTTAGAAAAAACTATTAATACTCTATTTAAAAATCTTAGGTGAAGGTTATTTTCGGTTAAACCGGAATTGACAAAATTGCATTCGTTATAGCATAAAATGCAACAATTCCCTCTCATAATAAGCAACTTTTTAAAAATCTCTTTAGTTGTGGTATTGCTTCCTTTATTAACAAATATAAAATTAATTATTTTATATTTCTATTAATACATTTAAAAAGGAAATGAAATCAAGATTACTTCATCATAAGCTAGTTATACTTTTATATTAATATAAAAAAAGGTTCAATTATCTATTTATTTTTTATCTTGTTTTTTCTCTGCTTTTCTCTTCTTTTTATTTCTCATTCCTCTATCTCTGTCCTTTAATACCACACAGCCCTTAGCCTCTCTATTCTTCTTTAATAGGTATCCTTAAATATTTTTTTCCTTTGTAATTATTTAGTTTATTTAAATTATTATTTTTTGCTTAACAGCGTCCATGCTTGCATGAGATGCTACAAATATGGCCTATTATTTCTTATAATATATTGTTATGTGAAATGTAAATAATTATTTGTTGTTGTGGAAATAATAAATGCATTATTATTATTAAATAGAAAAAAAATTCCGCAATTTTCTTTTTGCAATCGTAGGGGAGAGTCATTTCGACCATATTCTGCCCATGCGTCATCACAATCTTGAATCTAAGTGAGAATTTCGTTTTTGGTAAATACCTCGCCTATTTTTCACTTTTGACTAAATATGATTATTACAGAACTTGTGGAAAATACAACTCTCTACAACTTTTATTTCAATAATTTTTGTCTGTAAGTCTGTTGCTTAAGAGGAAGTAACCCCTTTACCACAATGAAAATTGCCGAACGTTTTGCTGGTCAAACGAAAAGAAAAAATAAAAATTGGTATTTAGAAAATAAATTCTACTTTAAATGCCCCATCCAGAAAAGTAAATGACGATCGAAAATATTCCCAAAATTTTTTTTAGACATTTTTTTTATTTTTAGTAATTTTGTAATATTTTAAACAATTCTTTATTGGTCAAAAGCAAAATGACTTTCCCGGGTGTAGAATGTTGTACCAAACAATTTTTCTTAAAGCCATTTTTCAATATCGGCCTTACTTTTTTCTCAAAAACTTTGGGCGCGTAAAGTGAATTTAAGCGTGTAAAGTGGGTTTACGCGCCCAAAGTTTTTGATAAAAAAGTAAGGCCGATATTGAAAAATGGCTTTAAGAAAAATTGTTTGGTAGAACATTCTACACCCGGGAAAGTCATTTTGCTTTTGACCAATAAAGAATTGTTTAAGATATTACAAAACTACTAAAAACAAAAAAAAAATTCTAAAAAAAATTTTGGGAATATTTTCGATCGTCATTTACTTTTCTGGATGGGGTATTTAAAGTAGAATTTATTTTCTAAATATCAATTTTTATTTTTTCTTTTCGTTTGACCAGCAAAACGTTCGGCAATTTTCATTGTGGTAAAGGGGGTTACTGTTCTTAATGCGAGAGACTAGTAAACTATAAAACCCAGTGGCATTCGCCGTATTTCATAGTTGTAGTCCTATTATTATTCTGCCTATGATTATTGTCAGGGGTCCCGAGATCGTGTAGATAGGGGCACAGGTCGTTTACCTGACCTGTTTAGTTACTTTCAGGTAGTAGTTGGAAAAGTTCATTCTTTAAAATGGCTAGTGTTTCTGAATTTGTTGCACAGAAACGGATTAGTAAGACTCAGCTTTCTAAAAATCAGAAAATTATTATTCTCAATGTGTTGAACGCTCTCTGCCACCAAAATTCAACATTCGGAATTGCAAAATGAAATGTCTTCAAATATAACTAAAGTTTCGACAGTCAACAATATATCAACTTGAATAAACGCACTAGAATAAACGCGGTCCCATCAGATCACAACGAGAAGTACAGAAGAGAAGAAACTGTAATAAATGAAGATGAAAAGACTGCCATTAGTAGAACCATATACTCATTTTACTTAAAAAAAAATACCTACCATGGTCAAAATAATGCCTGAAATGAAAAAGGATAATTTCCTTCTACCCATGGGTTGGAAGAAACTATAGAAAACTTGTTATGACAAAGTTTAAAACAGAAGTGAAGGGTTTGTAGCAAGGCATAACATAACTTTTAAAATGAGAGACGTTGGAAACCTCTTGCAAGAGGGAATAAAGACAGGGGATTGTGAAAAATGGAGTAAGTACGTCGAACATGTGATTGAAATAGAAGAAAGAATGTAGAAAGCTGAAGACATGCTAAAAAACACTGTAGAGCCCCTTATTATATCTCTGGACCCCAACGACTCGGACAACTCAGAACATGATAACTAAAATTTAAGTTATTGTATTGTAAAACATCGATGTTTTTCCTCGATATATTTTCTGTAAACATCCCTAAACGGGTCTCTTACTACTGCATATCTTTTATAAGGTTTTAGACAAAGATTTAAATTTTCCACGTTATAATAATACTTTTAACAGAGTAAGTTTGGCAAGCAATGTTGAGGGGCGCAATTCTGATATTGATTTACTTTAGAATGGAATACGATTTTGGCAATAGGTTTATTTGTTATTTTTTTATCTATTGGTAGCAGACCATTAACAGAAAGACCCGTTCTCAAAACTTCAGAATATACCATTTTGTTCACTCAGTTGCCTTTGATATCAGGAAGGTACGCTGGTCAATAAATCCCTGTTTGATTTGCTATATATTAGGCATAAGACTTATTAATCATGGGAGAAAAATTGTTAGGGCCAAAATTATCTAGAATTTCGTCTTCCATAAGATTATAATTGTTCATAAATGGGGTAAAATTTAAGATTAAATTAATTTTTTTTTAGTTTAAGCCGGAAAATATCGATCTTAGGTAAAAAATTGTTAAAATGAAACGATTCAACAAAAAAAAAATATTTCTTTATTTTAAGGTGGTATTCGACGCACTGGCAGAATATGGTCGTGGATTTAGGCTTTCAATGATCCTCCTGTATGATTGCAAGAAAAAAGCTGTGGAAAGAAATTTTATCCGTTTCAAATGTACATTCCGACTGTAGTAATATTAAATTTTTTCAGTCGAGGTTTGCCATGAAAGTACCTTTATTTTTGACACTATCAAAAATTGTTATATAAAAAAAGTTGATCAGAATTTAAAACTACATTCCAATATGAAATCACTTTTTATTTGCGTTAGATAAGATAGTCGAGGAAGTTAGGTAGGTTTTACTTCCAAAATAGGTTCCATGTGATACGTACAAAAGACGTCCGATATGTCCTATTAAAAAACGACATAAACTCTATGCTCGAAAATGTACGTTCAAAGAACGAACATATTACGTCCAATAACTACCATATCCAGTTTTTAAAAAATCTATATACCGTGCGAGCAAAAATGATTTGCATCAAAGAGGGCTTGGATTAAAAAACGTAGGGCTTGGTTTAGATCACAATGATATGGGGGCGATATATCTAACCCAATCTAGGTTAAAATTTTCTCAAATTAATATTATGATATGATATGCCAAACTAATGAGTAATAAAATAAGTAGACAAATACAAATTTATTTTTGTTGTTTACAAAATTAACAAAGTAAGAATATACAGAAAAAAAAAGAAAAATAATTACATAAATTGCTGAAATTGGCCACCGCCATGCTCCAAGAATAAATTCACACGTCTCTTCATATTTTCGAAAGTGTTGACCAGCATCTCTGGAGAAATGTTACCACATTCTTGGATAATTCTTTCCTGTAATTGTTCTAAATTTGCAACTGGTATTTTAAAAATAGTGTTCTTTAAATGAGGAAAAACGAAATAATCCATAACCGTTAAACAAGGTGATCTAGGTGGGAATTCAGTGTCTGATCGAAAACTGATCAATCTGTCGTCGAAAAAATTGTGTAAGTAGTTAATAGTTTCGGCGGCTGTATGGGCGGTCGCACCGTCCTGTTGAAAATATCCAAAACGTAGTTCATCGTCAAGTAATTGCTCCACAAATGAATTCAAAATATTGTCTCTATACCGCTGTGCTGTAACTGTGTCGTGGAACAAAATAGGACCAACAATTCTTCTTCGGGAAACAGCTAACCAGACACCAATTTTTTGAGGGTGCAATGTGAACTCTACAAAAAAATGGGGATTTTCCCTACTTCACATGCCTGTATTCTGAGAATTCAAATAATCGGAGAGGGGGAACCAGGCTTCATCCAAAAAAAAATTTCAGGTCTAATAAATCATTTCTTTTCAATAAATTTTGGGTAAGCCATTAATAGTAATTCCTGCGTCTTTCAAAATCTGCGGCTTGTATTTCTTGGAACACTTGCACTTTATAAGGAAATACATTTAGCTGCTTCTTAATAATAGTCCTGCATGTTCCATAAGATCTTCCCACTTCTTGGGACAGACGTCTTATATAATTTGTTGGCGTATTTTGCATTATTTCACGAACGTTTGCAACAAGTTCGTCTGTTCTTACACATGGTCTTCCTGCTCCTTTTTTGTGTTGTATAGAACCTGTTTCCCTAAACACAGCCACGGTTCTTTTCAGGCAATAATAAAAATCCCCAGCAATAAAAGCAACGTTAGGAAAATGTTCATGAAAAACGTCCATGCACAAACCCGGATTGTATTGCCACTCACCATTTACTCTAACCCCGTTTCTAAAATACGCTTTAACCATGAATGTTTTGTGCTGTTCTGTAAAGCCCATTCTGTGTATTGTTCAAGAAATTGAAAAAATTAGCAATGAATCAAATTACTTGTAACGACTGTCAAAGATGACGGAATAACTGATTGATTGTTAATTCAGGTAGTTACTGACACCCAATGGGTATTAAGCTCTACGGCTAAGCATTACGTCCTTAGATGCAAGGCCCTCTTTGATGCAAATAATTTTAGCTCGCACGGTAATACTGCCATACGTATAAATTTATATATCTGAAAACGTTGAGTATATACCAATAAATGAAAAATTTTAAAAATATATTCCGTACTTCTAAAAGGAATGAAATTTAAGTAAGGATATACGGGATTTATGGCGCGATTCTGTAATAAAATTTAAACCGCTATAATCTTAAGGTGACAGAAGAGTATGAAATGTCCGGCGTATCTGTCATTTTTGATTTATCCTACGGGCACCATCATACTGCTGTAATAAAGGCGTCGCCATGCATGTACGATTGGGAGAGGGAAACTGTCTAAAATGAAACTCATAGTGTTGGGTATTATACACTGAGAGAAAACTCTATTAGCCGCAGCCAGAAATCCATTAAGCGAGCCTCACACGATCAGTAATACTGACAGTTTCTGATTCTGACAGTAATTCTTTAGTATTTTGAAATTCACTTCACACGATCAATATTTTATAATCATTATTTGGTTTGTTAAAACTTTTGTCGCGATAAGTATTTGTTCTATTTTTTAAATAAAAAATGAACGAGGAAGAAAAGGCGTGCATTACCATTATATTGTTAAGTTTGAAGCGCAAGAAGCAAAAAAGACGTTGGGTCAAACAATGGTTAGCTGAACGTAAAAAATACACTCATTTAAATTTGTTAAGTTTTATATAAAAGACACATATCCCGAGGATTATCGAAATTTTTCCCGAATGAACAGTGATGTTTATAATGAGCTTCTGTGTCTTAAAGCCTTATATTTTTGTATACAAGACACAAACATAATAGTATAGGAGCTGACAAACATTGCAGTGAACGATATTTTTCAAAATTTTCACCTACATGGTCTAATTATACATGGTAAAGACAAACTAAAATCGACCGTCTGCCGTTTCAAAGTGGTAGCTTTAACTTGGGGGATGCAGTTAAAAAAGGGTGGTTTTAAGATTTGGTGAACAACATTGATCAAAACCCACATTCACTCATTTGAAAAAACAGCTTAAGAATGTGTCGAAATCACGTGGGCAGACGATTTATTTGACAGCTTAACCCTAGCAGACGCCTGTCAAAGTGGCATATTTTATGGTAAAGTGAACGACAAGTAAAACACATTAATTTTGGTGGGTGTAGTCCCCTATTACTACGTTAACTAAAAAAAATATGGCAGACGAAATATTTGACAGCGTTTCTGTGGCAGACGCTGTCAAAGTGACAAGTTTACTCTTGGTAAACAATATTTATAATAGCTCAAATTGGTAAAATAACATAAAACTACACAGGTATCTATTAATTTTAAGAAAGCAGACTATTTATTTAACAGCCCAACCCTGGCAGACGCCTGTCAAAGTGGCATATTTTATGGTAAAGTGAACGACAAGTAATACACATTAATTTTGGTGGGTGTATTCCCCTATAAGTACGTTAACTAAAAACAATATGGCAGACGAAATATTTGACAGCGTTTCTGTGGCAGATGCTGTCAAAGTGACAAGTTTACTCTTGGTAAACAATATTTATAATAACTCAAATTGGTAAAATAACATAAAACTACACAGGTATTTATTAATTTTAAGAAAGCAGACTATTTATTTGACAGCTTAACCCTGGCAGACGCCTGTCAAAGTGGCATATTTTATGGTAAAATGAACGACAAGTAATACACATTAATTTTGGTGGGTGTATTCCCCTATTAGTACGTTAACTAAAAACAATATGGCAGACGAAATATTTGACAGCGTTTCTGTGGCAGACGCTGTCAAAGTGACAAGTTTAGTCTTGGTAAACAATATTTATAATAGCTCAAATTGGTAAAATAACATAAAACTACACAGGTATTTATTAATTTTAAGAAAGCAGACGATTTATTTGACAGCTTAACTTTGGCAGACGTCTGTCAAAGTGGCATATTTTACAATAAAGTAAACGACAAGCATTACACATTAATTTTAGTGGGTGTATTCCCCTATTAGTACGTTAACTAAAAACAATATGGCAGACGAAATATTTGGCAGAGCTCCTGTGGCAGACGCTCTCAAACTTACAAGTTCACCCTTATTGATAAACAATGTAAATAGCTCAAATTGGTTAAATAAAATATTACTTTGGTAAATGGTATTCAAACATTTTTATTGCAAAATTGGTATACAATAAAAATTATTCTTTAACAAATATAAAACAGGATTCTTAAAACATCATGAAATCAGTCTCTCGTTTTTATTCGTCAACAAAACCTAAGAGTACTTTAACAAACCTAAAACTATTTATACATATTAAAAAAATATATATAACAAAAAAATATATTCTACAAAAAATGCAAATGAATCTAGTCAAGCATTGTTCCAACAAAAAAAACACCTTTCTTAAAACTATAAAATACTTAGGATTTTAAAACATCACAAAATCAGTCTCCCAGTTTTATTATTTTACAAATAAGTAACCTAAATAAGAGAGAGTACTTCAACAAATCAACAATCCAGCATCATTCTAAAAAAACAAATTTCTTAAAACTATAAAACAGGATTTTAAATTATTACAAAATTAGCCTCCCATTTTTATTCTTTCACAAAAAAGTAACCTAAATAAGAGGGAGAGAACTTTAACAAATCTTAATGTATTTATCTAAGCAAAAATATATCATCTACAAATGAATCTAGTACCTTAAAACAGCATAAGTTATACCAAACACTAATAAGTTCCCAAAAACTTGCATAAAAATTTCAAATTACAAAATCAGTCGTTATTTATTGCTGTAAAAAATCATCCTCGTCGTCACTTGATTCAACCAAAAGTGCGTTGGCGTCGTCGTCACTTTCGTTACTTAAATCAGATTTATGCAAAATATCACCAAGGTGAATGGGCGTTTGAGGCCCGTCAAACCACAATATTATATTGAATTTATTTTCTCTCAGTATCCAACCATTAATTAGAGGATCGTAAAAATTTCGAGTAACTTTGGTTGCATTCGTCCAAATTGCTGCAATTTGGTTTGTCCTTCGAATTTTTTGCAGTAGTACTGATTTGCAAGGGGGAAAGTTTTGAGCATTAACATTTTTTTTAAATAAAAGTGGATTTTTTTCTGATGTGCACCCATAAGTTTTAATAAAACATTCCAATCTGGCCTTATCTATAGCCTTTAAATTTAGTTTTACATATAATTTGCAAACATAGCCTTCCAGAGTATTTAGTGTTTCCTGAGGGATGTCTTTAAATGGCTTTGACCCCGATGACGCAAAAGCAGCTTGAGTTTGATTGCAATTTTTTAATATTGTAAAAGGTTTCTTTTTCCTTTGCCATAAAACGAGGCTTCATAATCACAACCACTAAATGCATGGAATGCTGGTAGTGCTTGGCTAAGAGTTGATCCTAAATAATCGTGTATCTTTGTAAGATTAATATATCTTAACGAATTATTCGAAATTTGACCAGTTTCCATCCAAACAAGCTTATTTTCTTTTTAAAATTGGTCAACATGCGCTAATGCAATAACTGCAATATCTGTATCTGCAGCTTGTATAACTATATTTTTGCAAACAGTTTTTGTTATATGAAAGAATATTTTACTATCGGCCTCTTCATGCTCACAATAGTATTCTTGTGCTATTTCCTTTATAACATGTTCGTTTTTCTGATAAAATTAATAGCAATGATTATCAATGGTTACATATATAGTTTTATTATAAATTATTGGGTAATAACAGTTATTTTCCCACTCCGGATGGAAACTGGTCAAATTTCGAATAATTCGTTAAGATATATTAATCTTACAAAAACACACGATTATTTAGGATCAACTCTTAGCCAAGCACTACCAGCATTCCATGCATTTAGTGGTTGTGATTACGAAGCCTCGTTTTATGGCAAAGGAAAAAAGAAACCTTTTACAATATTAAAAAATTGCAATCAAACTCAAGCTGCTTTTGCGTCATTGGGGTCAAAGCCATTTAAAGACATCCCTCAGGAAACACTAAATACTCTGGAAGGCTATGTTTGCAAATTATATGGAAAACCAAATTTAAAGGTATAGATAAGGCCAGATTGGAATGTTTTATTAAAACTTATGGGTGCACATCAGAAAAAAATCCACTTTTATTTTTAAAAAAATGTAATGCTCAAAACTTTCCCCCTTGCAAATCAGTACTACTGCAAAAAATTCGAAAGACAAACCAAATTGCAGCAATTTGGACGAATGCAACCAAAGTTACTCCAAATTTTTACGATCCTCTAATTAATGGTTGGAAACTGAGAGAAAATAAATTCAATATAATATTGTGGTTTGACGGGCCTCAAAAGCCCATTCAACTTGGTGATATTTTGCATAAATCTGATTTAAGTAACGAAAGTGACGACGACGCCGACGCAATTTTGGTTGAATCAAGTGACGACGAGGATGATTTTTTACAGCAATAAATAACGACTGATTTTGTAATTTGAAATTTTTATGCAAGTTTTTGGGAACTTATTAGTGTTTGGTATAACTTATGCTGTTTTAAGATACTATATTCATTTGTAGATGATATATTTTTTTGATTTATTTTTGCTTAGATAAATACATTAAGATTTGTTAAAGTTCTCTCCTTCTTATTTTGTGAAAGAATAAAAATGGGAGGCTGATTTTGTAATAATTTAAAATCCTGTTTTATAGTTTTTAGAAAATAAATGTGTTTTTTTAGAATGATGCTGGATTGTTGATTTGTTGAAGTACTCTCTCTTATTTAGGTTACTTATTTGTAAAATAACAAAACTGGGAGACTGATTTTGTGATGTTTTAAAATCCTAAGTATTTTATGGTTTTAAGAAATGTGTTTTTTTTGTTGGAACAATGCTTGACTAGATTCATTTGCATTTTTTGTAGAATATATTTTTTTGTTATTTTTTTTTTTAATATACAGTGAGGACCTAAAGTCCGTCCTCCCCCCCCCCCCTCTAACTTCTTAACCGTTCGGTATATTTTAATGAAATTTTGAACGATAATATTTGAGCAAGTCTTGCACTTTTTGACATACCAATGACAGCTTTAAATGTCAAGATGACAGCTGGGTCCGCTTTTGGAATATTTTTTTAAATGGAACACCCTGTATATTTTTACATTTTTAAATTCCTCATAAAATTATAATTATTTTTTATTAAATGCATTATTAGTCTGATTTACGTAACGAAAGTGACGACGACGCCGACGCAATTTTGGTTGAATCAAGTGACGACGAGGATGATTTTTTACAGCAATAAATAACGACTGATTTTGTAATTTGAAATTTTTATGCAAGTTTTTGGGATTATTAGTGTTTGGTATAACTTATGCTATTTTAATTCATAGTTTCCGAGATATTGACTCTCGAAAAGTGACATTTTTGAACTTTGACAGCTTATAACCTTTTAACAGTACGTCTTAGAGCAAATCGGCTTACATGTCCCTATCTTCAATTTTTTTTATCTTCCCAAAAAAATCAACTTCCGGGTAAACCGGATGTAACTCGAAAGCAGGAAATATAGTTGTTCCGGTTTAACTGGAAGTTGATTTTTTTGGGAAGATAATAAAAATTGAAGATAGGGACATGTAAGCCGTTTTGCTCTAAGACGTACTGTTAGAAGGTTATAAGCTGTCAAAGTTCAAAAATGTCACTTTCCGAGAGTCAATATCTCGGAAACTATGAAGTATAGACTAATAGTGCATTTAATAAAAAATAATTATAATTTCATGTGGAATTTAAAAATGTAAAAATAAACAGGGTGTTCCATTTAAAAAAATATTCCAAAAGCGGACCCAGCTGTCATCTTGACATTTAAAGCTGTCATTGGTATGTCAAAAAGTGCAAGACTTGCTCAAATATTATCGTTCAAAATTTCATTAAAATATACCGAACGGTTTAGAAGTTAGAGGGGGGGGGGACGGACTTTAGGTTCTCACTGTATGTATAAATAGTTTTAGGTTTGTTGAAGTACTATTAGGTTTTGTTGACAAATAAAAACGACAGACTGATTTCATGATGTTTTAAGAATCCTGTTTTATGTTTGTTAAAGAATAATTTTTATTTTATACCAATTTTGCAATAAAAATGTTTGAATACCATTTACCAAAGTAATATTTTATTTCACCAATTTGAGCTATTTACATTGTTTATCAATAAGGGTGAACTTGTAAGTTTGAGAACGTCTGCCACAGGAGCTCTGCCAAATATTTCGTCTGCCATATTGTTTTTAGTTAACGTACTAATAGGGAAATACACCCACTAAAATTAATGTGTAATGCTTGTCGTTCACTTTATTGTAAAATATGCCACTTTGACAGACGTCTGCCAAAGTTAAGCTGTCAAATAAATCGTCTGCTTTCTTAAAATTAATAAATACCTGTGTAGTTTTATGTTATTTTACCAATTTGAGCTATTATAAATATTGTTTACCAAGAGTAAACTTGTCACTTTGACAGCGTCTGCCACAGAAACGCTGTCAAATATTTCGTCTGCCATATTGCTTTTAGTTAACGTACTAATAGGGGAATACACCCACCAAAATTAATGTGTATTACTTGTCGTTAACTTTACCATAAAATATGCCACTTTGACAGGCGTCTGCCAGGGTTAAGCTGTCAAATAAATAGTCTGCTTTCTTAAAATTAATAAATACCTGTGTAGTTTTATGTTATTTTACCAATTTGAGCTATTATAAATATTGTTTACCGAGAGTAAACTTGTCACTTTGACAGCGTCTGCCACAAAAACGCTGTCAAATATTTCGTCTGCCATATTGTTTTTAGTTACCGTACTAATAGGGGAATACACCCACCAAAATTAATGTGTATTACTTGTCGTTCACTTTACCATAAAATATGCCACTTTGACAGGCGTCTGCCAGGGTTAAGCTGTCAAATAAATAGTCTGCTTTCTTAAAATTAATAGATACCTGTGTAGTTTTATGTTATTTTACCAATTTGAGCTATTATAAATATTGTTTACCAAGAGTAAACTTGTCACTTTGACAGCGTCTGCCACAGAAACGCTGTCAAATATTTCGTCTGTTATATTGTTTTTAGTTAACGTACTAATAGGGGAATACACCCACCAAAATTAATGTGTTTTACTTGTCGTTCACTTTACCATAAAATATGCCACTTTGACAGGCGTCTGCTAGGGTTAAGCTGTCAAATAAATCGTCTGCCCACGTGATTTCGACACATTCTTAAGCTGTTTTTTCAAATGTGTGAATGTGGGTTTTGATCAATATTGTTCACCAAATCTTAAAACCACCCTTTTTTAACTGCATCCCCCAAGTTAAAGCTACCACTTTGAAACGGCAGACGGTCGATTTTAGTTTGTCTTTACCATGTATAATTAGACCATGTAGGTGAAAATTTTGAAAAATATCGTTCACCGCAATGTTTGTCAGCTCCTATACTATAAGGCAAGCAATATCAGCAAATGAAAGGCTAGCGGAAACGCTACGTTTTTTAGTTACTGGACGGTCTTTTGAAGATCGTAAGTTTTCCACTCTTATTTCATCCACAACAATAAGTGAAATAGTAATGGAGACTTGCAATGCAATAATTAAAGTGTTGGCAGACATTTTCGACACGATTACCGGTGATCCTATTCGCGATGTAGTCGAAGACGTTGACTCCATGGCTACGCTTGTAATACTGATGAATTTATTCGGGCTTGCCTCACACGATCAGTATTTTCATCAGTATTTTAGCTCCTCCCAAATACTTTCCGAATATCAACAGTATACTGACGATACATCAGTATTTACCCTCACATTATCAGTAATATTGACAGTATTTCGATATACTGTCAGTATTACTGATCGTGTGAGGCCCGCTTTAGTAGTAGCAAAAAATCATCATTTAATAGGCGCCGAAAGAACAATTCTTTTGTCGCTACTGGGTTCATTTTTTGAAATTAATTTTAAACCTCAATATGACAGTGCTAAAAAATATAATTAATTGAGGTCATGTAGTTAGAAAAGTATTGTTTTTTAATACTAAAAATTGTCTGCAAGCTATAAAAAAAAAATTATTTTTATCATTGGTAGTCTACCTAGCTTTTTTCAGGATTGGCCCTCAGTGACGTATTAGCCATTTTATTTTATTTTTTATTAGATTTCTTTATTTTCTTTAGCCAAATTAAATATCTGTAGTGACAGTGACGTTTTAAGCCAGTTAAATAGGTACCTAGATTTAAAAAATAAAAGTAAAAATTAATATAGCCGAAAAAAAAACTGGCCATTGTAGCAACAATTGATAATACTATTTGGGTTTTGCCAGGACAGACTGTTCAAAAAAGGAAACACGTTATTAATAAGGTTGTTTGATTACTTGATGCCCCATTTCAATGGTCACTTTATTTTCGGTTTGGACGAAGTAAATACTTATTTCTTGTAGTATTTTGTGCTGTTTAAACCGTTACTTTACAGTAAGAAGGCTTTTTTCTATACTAAAATGGATTATTTAACTGAATTACTGTGAATTACAATCGAAATTTTAATGATTGGTTTTGGCGACAGATGGCGTACTTAAGCAAAGGTAACAGGTTTATTTCACGACACACACTCCGATCTACCACCAATTTCCAAAGACACCATTAACAAAATTGAAAGACGTTATCGTGAAGTGGGCGACGTCAGGGACATCAGGGTCTTCAGTTTTGTGAAGTGATGATGAATGTACTTGATCAGCATTTGGTAGATTTGAACTGGATTCTTTTTGCAGATAAGTGTACTTTTGTACTAAATGGTGAAGTCAATAAACAGAACTGTCGATATTGGTCCTCAGAAAATCCTCAATGGAAGCGAGAAACACAACCAGCTTCCGCAAAAACTTAATGTTGGGCAGGCATAAAATGGTCCACCTCTTCATTGAGCCAATATTCCTTGAAGATAACAACATTTAAGTGAAGATTTTACAAACCACTGGATAGGAAGAAGGGGTACCATTGAATGGCCGCCACGATGACCGGACCTTTATCCTCTGGATTATTTCCTTTGGGGTTAAATAAAAACCAAAATTTACGTAACAAAACCAGAAAATTTAGAGAAAGGAAATGACTTATACACGAAATTCTCCACATAACCCTGGATAGGATACATAATGTCAAAAATTAATTTTACTTCAACGAAAAATATTCTCAGCTAGCGGACTTCAAAGTGTGAAAATACCTGGGATGCCAAAAACAATGGACTCCCTGGGGCCGAGTACACATTGACAGCTGTTTCGTCCTTGTTAGGAACTCATCAGAATGCCACAACCCGAAGCAACTCCACTGATAACACTGCAGCGCATTTAAACCCTGCTTAATAAAATAGCAAGTAGTAAATAAGACGCAATGCCATCACGTTGGAATCAACAACAATACATACAAAATACAGGTACAATGAATTGTAGATGTGAAATTTTACTTTAAATAAGGGGTTTGTCAAGAAATAAATGGGCAACAGTTAAGTTAAAAAAGATATATCGATAAATTTTTAAGAAAAATTAAGAAATTGTTGATTTTGCTGAATAGCGCCCTCTAGTAGTCGCAACGGAATTTAGAACGACTTCGTTTTTTTATAAAATTGATAAAACAAAAGAATCCAGATTTAGCAAGTTTAAGTTTGTCAAATTCCGCTAAGTCTAACCAAAGTTGTGAATATTTTTGCACGGTAATGTGTCTCATCCTACTATCATTAAAAAAAAGGTAAGTAGAGCAAAAACTCGAAAAAAAATTTTTTTTAGAATTTTCATTAGATTGAAAAAATGCTACCTTTGATACATGCTTACTGTGAGGATTTTTAAAAAAATCTCGTTTTTTGCTTAACCACTATAGTTACACCCCCTAGCGGCCAACATATCGGGTGTTTCTCAAAAGACGTTCACCCCTATAACTTTTCTGGATGGAATTTTGAAATTATGCATAAGAGATGAGTTTGCATTTATTGGCATAATTTTCAATTTGTTAGTACTTCCGGTTTGACCGGAAGTGACCTTGACTTTGGTATTTTAAATGGGACATCTTATATATTTTTACTTATTGGGATTCAGCATAACATTCTGAGTGAAATGATACCTTACTTGTCATTTTTTGACGTGGCATAACATTTTCATGATTATTTTTTATTTTCAATCTAGAGTGCTACAAATTAATTAAATCTGTTAATTTATAGTCAAGTAGTATATGAAAATTAAAATTATGTCATAATAATTGACTTTCTAAGTTTCACAAACGTTTAAAAAATGAAATTTTGTTTTGTGACGTTTACTCCATTTTTCCAAATGGAACGACGGTGGTTCACTAAGATATTTAAAACGGGCATTTTTTCCCCAACAATTTGATATCATACACTCCTATGCTATTTTAAAATTGACACTGAAAAATTTGCCTTAAATCCCAATCGCAAATTTAAAAGCGTTATGCATTATTGCCGCCCTCTCTTTTCTAAAGAAATATAAAGGCGGCTTTGAAAAACAATGGATTGGTTTTGAAAAGCAATATGGCTTTAATTTAAAGTTGTAAAAATATACAAGATGTCCCTTTTTAAATATTAAAGTCAAGGTCACTTCCGCTCAAACCAGAAGTGCTAACAAATTGAAAATTAATGCAGACTCATCTCTGATGCATAGTCTGAAAATTTCATTTTATTATCTATAAATATAAAAAAGTTATAGGGAATTTTGAGAAACAGCCGGTAGAAACTTGAAAATAATTTACAGCAATTTCTCTAAATCAGTTTTGTAATAATTTTTTTTTGCAAGCCTTACGGGAAACGGTTTTTAAGATACAGCCGGTGTCCATTTTTAGTTGTTCACCCTGTTACATACAAACGTATATTTTAATTATTAATGTGAGTTTATCTTTACCCTACCCGTTTCCTTAAAATGAATTTAAAATAACAATTAACCATTCAAAATAGCCAGAATAATAACTTAGGCTACCGTTTACAGACTTTAATTACAAAAATATAACCTAACTACATCCAAGCTGGGATAATATTTTCATTTAATTAATCTTCAAATTAACTAGGTTCACGACTCTCGAGGTTTCTGAGTAATTTCCCCTCACTTAATGGAAATTTTTCCTCGAGAAATTATTACTGCCGTTATATTTCGTAACAAATATTATTTGTTTTTCCTTTTTCGTTTACGATGATGTAGGAGCCTGCTTTCAGCGATAATTCACAAATAATGGCGTGGACCACTTATAAAAGATGGGGTCGATTCGAAACAAAACAATTATATTTATTTATTTGTACTGCTAAGGTGGGAGAAAACAGGAGAATAATAATTAATTATTTTATTAATTGAAAAGAGTTTTGTCTGTTTCCTTCTGCCAAACCCATCCCCAGACGCGTTTCGCCGTTATTACGGCTCATCAGTGAGGCTCAGTTTGGCAGAAGGAAACAGGGCTCAAAGACAAATCACTTGTCAGGATCGATTATCGACGGGAATTATAGAACCCGGTGCGACATCTTGCGTCCCAGTACGGTACCTTAGAAAAGGTCAGTCGTAAAGGGCTTATTCTGTAAAAACAGAAAATTTTGCAAGAGCGCTCTCAAAACCGGTAAAGTGCCGGACCACAGATATTAATTGAAAAGAGTTTTGTCTGTTTCCTTCTGCCAAACCCATCCCCAGACGCGTTTCGCCGTTATTACGGCTCATCAGTGAGGCTCAGTTTGGCAGAAGGAAACAGGGCTCAAAGACAAATCACTTGTCAGGATCGATTATCGACGGGAATTATAGAACCCAGTGCGACATCTTGCGTCCCAGTACGGTACCTTAGAAAAGGTCAGTCGTAAAGGGCTTATTCTGTAAAAACAGAAAATTTTGCAAGAGCGCTCTCAAAACCGGTAAAGTGCCGGACCACAGATATTAATTGAAAAGAGTTTTGTCTGTTTCCTTCTGCCAAACCCATCCCCAGACGCGTTTCAACGTTATTACGGCTCATCAGTGAGGCTCAGTTTGGCAGAAGGAAACAGGGCTCAAAGACAAATCACTTGTCAGGATCGATTATCGACGGGAATTATAGAACCCGGTGCGACATCTTGCGTCCCAATACGGTACCTTAGAAAAGGTCAGTCGTAAAGGTCTTATTCTGTAAAAACAGAAAATTTTGCAAGAGCGCTCTCAAAACCGGTAAAGTGCCGGACCACAGATATTAATTGAAAAGAGTTTTGTCTGTTTCCTTCTGCCAAACCCATCCCCAGACGCGTTTCGCCGTTATTACGGCTCATCAGTGAGGCTCAGTTTAGCAGAAGGAAACAGGGCTCAAAGACAAATCACTTGTCAGGATCGATTATCGACGGGAATTATAGAACCCGGTGCGACATCTTGCGTCCCAGTACGGTACCTTAGAAAAGGTCAGTCGTAAAGGGCTTATTCTGTAAAAACAGAAAATTTTGCAAGAGCGCTCTCAAAACCGGTAAAGTGCCGGACCACAGATATTAATTGAAAAGAGTTTTGTCTGTTTCCTTCTGCCAAACCCATCCCCAGACGCGTTTCGCCGTTATTACGGCTCATCAGTGAGGCTCAGAAACTAATTATTTTATTGTTTAACCTACTCAGTTGTCTCAATCTTTTGTTCAATTTGCTAAATATAAATAAGTATAGGGGGAGTGCGGGACAGTTGAACCACATTTCACTAAAAAAATTATTTTACCTTTAATTTTGCCAAGTCAAGAACTGTGGACGTTGATATAAAGCTGTGTCATTTTTAATTCAAATGATGGTTTTGTCTGCGTTCTAAGGGGTGGGGTTAATTTTTTACAAGAAAAAGTAGGACAAGGTGTTTTTGGATCAAGTCTCCCCAACCATTGGGAGACATGAACCGGGTAGTGAGGAGACTGGACCATAATATATGATTCGAGTACTTATAATTATTTCTTTTAATAATTTGTAAGTATAAGCTTTTAAGATGTAGTCCAGTAAACAGCTAACAGTAAGAAAAACATTATATTATTAATTTTAAAGATTATCAACACAAACGAAAAATTGTTTTAATTGACATAAAGAAATAAGAAAATAATTCGGTAGAAACAAACTTAAAAATAACAGATACCTACCATTTTTCTACTATCTGTTTCAAGTACAGTTTGGACAAATGAAATTTTCAATGTCTTTTTTTGACAGCCCAACGCAATCTTCATGCACATATCTTTTGCATACTATTCACAATCGCATACAGTATCTACGTAAAGTAGTTCTATCTATATTAAATTTCAATACTGTTTTCCGGATAGAATTTCCTTTATTTACATCTTCTATGGCAGCTAAGACCTCAGAACTTAAGGTAATTCTTGCTTTGCTTCCCGCTGTTCAAGTCTCCTACTCGGTAACGTCTCAAGTCTCCCTCCCGGTACCCGCCATTATTTTTCTTATTTTTAAAATTCTTATAAATTTATTTTGCATACTTTGCTTACAGAACTTTAACTGCACAAAAGACTAAAGATAACTACCTGAATATCAAATTGAACACTTACCTTATGCACAGTTAGTCGAGGTAAACATAAAATGTCACGAACTTACTTTTTATATAGAGAAACAGAAACTTGTCTAACTTCTTTGCTTGACTGACGATCGCTAATATGCTTTGTGGGTATGTATACCGCCGACACGAGAGGTCATCGTTTAGGGTGGGTAGATTTCGGTTGGCTTGAAACATAAATCAAATATGGCGAATGGTTTAAGTCTCCTCTATGGTCAACCCTCCCGCACTCCCCCTACATTTTTCCATTTTCTTTAACAGAAGAGTAGGAGTGAACGTGCTTTAGCGAGAATTCCCTGTATCAATCAAATTTTAAATAATAATAAACATGGAAAATCAAAATTGGTAATTAAAGTTTTTCTTTGACTGATTGATTCATCAACGACCAGCCTAAACCGCTGATCATAGAATCACGAAATTTCGATAATATCTTCTCCTTATAACACACTAAGAAGGAATTCTTCGAAAGTCAACCCCATAAAAGGTATAAACGGGGATTGAAATTTTTATATGAATTTCTGTATCTCAGAAACTGAAACTGGTGAAGATCTAAAAGTTGGTATATAAGTTCCTTTATTAAAATATTAACACACGTGTTTCGTAATTTTTACAAAACTCACTTAAGGGTTGAAATCAAAGAGGAGATAGATCGGATAGCTAAGCAACTTGCGCAAAGCAGATGGACAGGGCTGACAACCTGTAGCATCTCCAGGCAAGTGTGGCCCCTACATGACGGTAAGAAAACCGCAGCGCTATCACAGCACAGTCGGAAGGACCTAAGAAACATCACTGCCGTAATCGCCTGTTCGGTAGACACGCTGAACGTATGCAAATACCAACTAACGACTTCTGTAAAAGTTGCAGAGATGAAGAAGAGGAGAAAAGTATTCAGCATTTCTTCAATGCCCTGGGCGAACCATTCGTTAATGATCTGGAGGAAGTGAGCAGTCTGTAACTGGGTCTACCAAACTAACTTTATTAACAGCAGTGGCTGGTTTGCATGAGCTGTCAATATTCTTCTACGATCTACGTCGCGTTAACCATCAGGAAACTGATGCGGATAGGTTCCGCGGAACATGTGTGGTACCACAACGGTCCTTATAGCACTATGTGTGACTGTTTGGACAATGCCAGAGGTCTGCCAGTCTAACCTAACCTAACCTAACTTAGGGGTTGAAAAAAGGGGTGTAACCTATTTTGAAAAGATTGGTTAATTAAAGGCAGGGATCGGGTGTGTGGCCCAAGCTTCTTACACTGCAGCCTAATGGCTTATTGTGCGCCCCAGTCTTGTTAGAAAAGTAGCATTCCAGTTTAAGTGTGTAAGTTTGACCAGATGTAATGTTTCATCGATAGAAAATTTTAAAATTAGTGTTAAAAGTTTTTTTTTAATGTAGGCCTTCTACGCCTTCGTACTTACGCAATTGACCCAATTGATGAGGCGAAATATTTTTTGCCTTCACCTAAAAATGTTTCTTACAACACCCATAATACAATCTAATAACGTCTTTTAGCAGTTTTGTCATGTTCAGTCACTTGAAAACTTTAAAAAAAATTCCAAAAATCCAATAAGAAATAAATCATCAACAACCACAAAGAACTTGTCATCACAAAGCTTTAGATTACTTACCCGTATGATGATAATTAAACACATTCAAAAGCCCTGTCAGCCGCAAATACGGTATTCCTCAAAGGCTTTTGTAAATGTATATAATTTACATATTTTATTATAGCAGCATAAAGATCTTTATTGCGCCTAACCTTTGCACTAACAGGATTATCAATTTCATGCATACTACTTATATGCATTTTATTGCAAATACGTCACTACAAATTTAATGGTCAGCATTACTGTATATCCTAAATTCTATTGGATAGCGGGGGTGGTTATTTGACAAACTTTTATTTTATTATATTATTTTATAATTAAAAGAAAAAGAAAATATAGTGGCATATCGGACAAGTGTGTAACTATTTTTTATATTGGAATACACAGGGATCCAAGTTTAATGGATACCCTGGGGCGGGTAGACCACGACGGCCGTTTCGTCCTTATTAGGACTCGACGGGCAGCCATAATCCAAGCAATTCCAAGAATGACGGAAAAATGCACTAAAAGCCTCCTTGCAAAACCAAGGCGGTCATCAGTGCACCGTAGCGCCATCCCACGGAATTCACTCCAATATAAAATATAGTTACACTGGTATATTATTTTCTTGTCTGCAAAATGGCAAATGTTTTCAGTGAAAACGCAAATAGCGTTCCCTATACTGGATTGTGGTTGCACTTCGTGATTTATTTAGTTGTCTACCTTTCGATTATACCAGTGTAACTATATTTTAAATTGGAGTGAATTCCGTGGGATGGCGCTACGGTGCACTGATGACCGCCTTGGTTTTGCAAGGAGGCTTTTAGTGCATTTTCCCGTCATTCTTGGAATTGCTTGGGTTATGGCTGCCCGTCGAGTCCTAATAAGGACGAAACGGCCATCGTGGTCTACCCGCCCCAGGGTATCTATTGAACTTGGATCCCTGTGTATTCCAATATAAAAAATAGTTACACACTTGTCCGATATGCCACTATATTTTCTTTTTCTTTTAATTATTTTCGCGGACACTATATCATCTTTTAATTATTTTATAATATTTATATTTTCTTTGGCTAAATTTTCTGAATTTTTAGTATTCTGTAGATCTTAACGAAATGAGTAAGTGTCCATGGCCGTAATACAATCCTATGAGTAGTTTTTGAGTTATGGGCTTTTTAAGTTGGTAATTTTTTATGGGATTTTCTACATTGCCTGGAGGTTTCACTTGTTCCTTAAAAATTATTAACTCTTTTTTCCTCTTTATTGGCAAAAACTTAGGCTCTTCTTTCACTTATTTAGAAATAATATTTAATATAGGTTGTTCCAAATTCGACGCTCATCATTGGAATCTCGGAAACTATAAAAGATACAGCAAATATTAAATTGGGGCAAGTTGGATAATTTGAAGCTTAAGTTATTATTAGTGAGAAATCAAGAAAATTCCAACTACTTCCGGAGAAATCTGAAAAAAAAACCGAAAACTTCATTTTTCATTTTCGTTTTTTGTGACGTTATTTATAAACATACAGAAAAATGGAAAGAACTTTCTATTGGCAGTTTTTTACGACTCATTTTAAGGCTTTTTTCTAATTTATAAACGGGCGTTTCGGTTTTCAGATTCAAATCAGAATTTTTAAATACGGACCTGAAATTGAAATATTAGTATTTTGTTCCCTCAAAACATAAAACAATAACTAACCATTGTTACAGCAATTGTTTTAAGTGCAATTACAAGCGACAGATGTTGTCATTGCTGTGTTAAAGATAATGTCACATTTTGTCACAAGAAATATTCAAATTTGTTCGGCTTAAACAAAACTAACAATCATTATATCGATGGTTGAAGGGCGAAAGGTCATAAGCGACAGTTTAATAACTTCGCAGTAGAACGATTTAAAGTTTTTTTTAACTTTAAATTATTTTTATTTTCAAGCGCAATTTTTTCAAATTTCAAAATTGCTACAATAAAATCTAAGACGTTTTTGTTGTAATGACTATAAATACACAAGCCTTATATAACAAAATTGCTGTCGCTTAATCAATTTAGTGACCAAATTACATTTGGGTAAAAGGTCTTAACAAACCATACATTAAATGTTAGCATTTTGGTAAAACGTTTTAACCTCGTTAGATTTATATAAATGATTTAGTAAAACGTTTTAACCACCTTACTTTTAAATACAAATAATGAGGAAAACGTTTTAACCACCTGATTAGTAAATATAGGCTAATAGGTTTAAATGTTTTAACATTCTCGTACAAGAGCTCAAGCGACAACACTTGCTTGTTTTCTTTTGTAGCAAAACAGGATAACGACCAATATTAAAAATAAATTGAATAGGAAATTGATTTAAATAAGATTTAATTGTTTTCCCAAATAATCTAAACGACAGTTGTTTTAAATTATCATTTATTTTGGCGCTTGGTAGGAAAAAGTGGCTTGCAATTTATTATTTTTCGGTTGACTCAAGCGTCAAAAATATCATAGTAGGAAGCTAAAACTTCGCTTATTCAACGCGGAAAAACAAAAAACTTTAGTGACGTTTAAATATAAATTTCACGAAATGTGTCGCTTAAGACCTTTTGCCTTTCAAGCATCGATATGAAAATGGTTCAATTTAGCAATGAGGAAAAAGTAGACATGTATTTGTAGAATGCAGGTTCAAATGTAGAGAAGCAAAAAGAGTTTACCACAGCGTTATCTGCATAGAAGAGTCCCCGATGAAAAAACCTTTCCAGGTCTATGTAAAAACTTAATAGAATATGGCAGTTTCGTAAAACCTAAGCGAAACAGAGAAAAGATGACTACAAATGATGAAAATACTGCTGCTGTAATTCAGCAGGTTGATAATAACCCCAAAATATCCCTATCAATATTAAAAGAAAATACCGGTGTTTCCATGAGTTTATCGTCGAGAATTCTAAATAGAAACTTTTCGCCCTTATCAAACTAAACTAGTGCATAAATTAGAACCAGGTTATTCCGCTAGAAGAATGGATTTCTTAGCAAGATTTGCCGATTTGTATAGCCAAGATGCACATTCTCTCTTGAAAATTCTCTGGAGCGACAAAAGTTGATTCCATAATAATAGAATCTTGAACAGAAACAACTGTCGTTTTTGGTACGTAGTTTTTAAAGGTAGAAAACGATTTATCTCGATTACTGGCAAAACTACAAGTCCTATGGAAAAACGTTAAATGGTAAAGTTGTAGCTAATAAAAAGATCAAGATCAACCTTTGTATTTACACTTTTTCACATAACCTCAAAATTTATGTAAAAAATTCAAATAACCAAGTTTTTGGTTTTTTATTTTTATCTTTTACAAAAAAAAATTTTTTTTTCACGAAATTTGGTGAAAACTTACCTTTTTAAGTCCCAAACACACTGTAATTTTTTTGATTTAAAATATTTATTTTTTCACCTTATTTTGACTTAATATCGAAAAAGCACCCTAATTTTCAATCGAAAATTCTCACATCAAAATATCTGGTTTCTTAAAAAAGTTGGTGGGCTTTTTGTTCGCTGAAATCTCTACTTTTAGATGGTGTAAAAAATATACATTACTATGGTAAATGTTCTCAATTCAATTCAATTCCCCTTTAAATCCTACCTTTAATTATATTTAGATCAACTATTTACGCATGTTTTTTGCGATCTTTATGTTTTATGGATTTGTAATTTTTTTGCTTATTAATGTAACGTGGAATCTTACGTTTTTCGAGTAATTAAAGTATACATTTTAATAAATAGCTCAAAATTGTACATGATTGATGATTAAAAAAAAAAAAATTCGGATTCGAGTTCTTTTGCATTTTTTGAGAACATTTACCATAGTAATGTATATATTTTTTTACACCATCAGAAAGTAGAGATTTCAACGAACAAAAAGCCCACCAACTTTTTTAAAAAAGCAGACGTGAGAATTTTCGATTAAAAATTAGGTTGCTTTTTCGATATTAAGTCAAAATAAGGTGAAAAAATAAATATTTTAAATCAAAAAAATTACAGTGTGTTTGGGACATCAAAAGGTAAGTTTTCACCAAATTTCGTGAAAAAAAAATTTTTTTTGTAACGGATAAAAATAAAAAACCAAAAACTTGGTTATTTGAATTTTTCACATAAATTTTGAGGTTATGTGAAAAAAGTGCAAATATAAAAGTTGTAAACCTTTTTATTACCTACAACTTTGCCATTTAACGTTTTTCCATAGGACTTGTAGTTTTGCCGGAAATCGAGATAAATCGTTTTCTACCCTTAAAAACTCCGCCCCCCCCCCCCCTTCCCGATCTCAAATCGCCCGTAATTTATTTTTCCTTTCATTTTTGTTATATTCTCTTCCTTTTCTAATAGGTTTCATTCTACTATTATTTTTTTTTCACTTTTTACCATTTTCAATGAAGTATGGATACACTGGACAGATTTTAAATTTGGTTTTTTATTCATAAATAATTTAAAATAAGGATTTAAAGTAAAATTTAAAAAAAAATCAGACTGCCTAAAATGTGAATAAAACATATTAGCAGTAAAAAACGGCAATCCATTACCTCAAAGTCAAAATAAATCTCCTTTAAATTTGCATTTGATACAAGAAGAGGGTCAGTTAGAGATAGAAACATGTTGGAATTAATGGATTTAAAGTCGAATATTTAAAAAATCAATAAAATTTTGTTAGAATGGTATTAAGGGTGCTTCATCGCATGTAAAATGAACCCAATTTATGCCCTCCGCTGTCACCGAATTTCTCCGAAACCGCTCATACGATTTACTTCTATTTAAAAATATAGAAAGATCAATCCTTACAATCTGTTTCTCATGGAGCAGATTATGCGATTACCCTTTCGCTTTCAAAATATACTATAAAGTATTTTTCACCCTGAATGGTATCGACTATGGAGGGCTTTAGGTTAGGAGTCCGATCGCAGTACATTGGTTTCGGGCAAAGTTTTGGATCGGTAAAGCAGCTTTAAAAATGGCCGTCAGGGGCGCATGTGTTCCTTTAAATCTGTAAAATGCATGGGTTCTTATGGGATAATCAACTCTTTTATTGAATTTAGTTAACTAAAACCCTCTACAGGCTGAGATATGTATATATTATATCTAATAAAGCTTATTTTATTAATTATTGGATAAAAATACCGCTGACGTCTATCCAAACCTGTAAAAAGTCAAACACTTGACGATCACTGCGCCGCGACCGGGAAACAGCGAACTAACTACTAAACAGGGACGTAAATTTAAAGAACAGCAATTTTCGATCGGACTCCTTCCTAAAGCCCTCCATAGTATCGACATATTGACTGCAATAAAACTACCGGTTTAATCCCATTGTTATACACAATCAACAAGCAAATACACTACAGGGTAGGACATTAGATATTTAATTCATTATTTAAACACAAAGATGTTATCGCAAGCACAAGATAGTTAAATATTACCTGATATAATTACAAATTATAATCCGACCCTGACCGACAGTTTATTTGCATTTTTATGGCCGAGCTCTTGCAAAACGTCCCAGGTAGTTAAACGGAGTCAACCATTTATTGTGAAAAATACTTTACCTAACTTTTATAGTATAAAATGGCCTATACTTAGTTAAATTATTTTCTCGAAAAGAAAGGGATAAATTAAAAATGTTTTGCTAGACAAACAACGTAAACCTTTAGCTATCCAGTAATACCAACTTTATACCTGTTTAATCAAAATTTTATTCATGTTATTTGGTAACAGCCAAACACTTGCAACTATTTTTGAACTAATAATTTATACTGGCAATTGTTATTAGTAAAGGGTGGATTATATGCACTTAAATTCCGCCAAAATATGGGCATAGATATGATTTGTTTGTCTTTGAAATAATAATATGCAGTTATTTGCATTTTTTTACCAAATATCCATACTGCCATGCAATATTTCTTAATTATTATGGTAAAATGAGGTAAAGAAACACTTTGGGTTCTAAAAAATATGTCGTCGGGAATGGTTTGTTCGGGTTTATTTTTTTGCAAAAATCTTTTAAATTGCGGATTTTTCAATTTTTTTAAAGGTATGTTTGCTGCGATCAAAGTCTTCTTGAAAAATTTCCTTTCAAAATTTTGATTTTTCTCCAACATTTTGAAATGCGTTTGTTACACTGAGTTGAAGTGGTTCAGATTTCATTTTCTGTAACTTTGACTTATACAGCTATGTTCTTCTAATATATCGGCTCCCCCATCATGAAATTTAATAGGGGAAATTTTGGTGTTTTCAAATGTTGATCGATTTGGATCGTCCTTTTACAAACAATAATTTTTCTACAAGCTTTACAGAAGACTTTTTCTCCACCAAACTCTAACTCTAGGAAATTTTTAATCCACGAAGACACCTTAGACATTCTGAGCACAAATTTGAAATTACTAATTTGACACTAAAACTACTGAAATCTTTTGACAAACTAAAACAGAAGCATGTATTACAAATCGAATTAAATACAGTTTGTTAAGCAGATAATAATAACGCATTATTAAGTGACAATAAACAACCCATAGTAATTTACCTGCAAACTCCGGAAATCCCCAATAAATACCTTGTTTATAACCAAAATGTAAATATAATTATTATAATCTTTAGATTGGAAAATCCCTAAAATACGTACCGAACTGGACTAAACGTTTTAAATTTTTTGATAAAACCGAAAAGATAAAAATATGCTCTTAACATAATAATTTATGAAAAATATGCATTTTATTATAAAATTGACAAAATATGTAAAAAAACGCATATATTTGTATTTTGCATATATTCTGCCCTTTAGTTATTAGAATATAAGTGAAATAACGAAGTTATGGCTGCTCTCTAGAAGGGTCATTGTTTAGATAGTTTAAAGGTGTTGGGGAAGAAAAGTCCTTTCTACCTTCTTACATATAAAATATAATTGCCTACGCGTTTCGGCTCACATAAGCCATCATCAGGGCGCAGAGGTATGAAAAATCACATACAGGGCTACACAGTGAGACGCACCCAGTCAACACACAAACAAATAACATCAAAACAATATAAAAGTTACGACACAATCATGATTTTTAAAAATAAATAAATACAAACTAACGTGTAGAGCAACAAAAAGGTACAAACAGAGAACAAAACAGAACAAAAAAGGAGTACCTTTTTGTTGCTTTACACGTTAGTTTGTATTTATTTATTTTTAAAAATCATGATTGTGTCGTAACTTTTATATTGTTTTGATGTTATTTGTTTGTGTGTTGACTGGGTGCGTCTCACTGTGTAGCCCTGTATGTGATTTTTCATACCTCTGCGCCCTGATGATGGCTTATGTAAGCCGAAACGCGTAGGCAATTATATTTTATATGTAAGAAGGTAGAAAGGACTTTTCTTCCCCAACACCTTTAAACTATCTATAAGTGAAATGTATAATTTTTGCTTTATTATTTCAAAATAAATAAATATGTCTTGAAATAAATTCGATAGTTTTCAAGAGTTTCAAGAAAATGGTATAAATGCATGTTACGAGTAAAAGAGATGGTAGAGTCTTAGGAAAAGTTAAAGTTGCACATACAGGGTGTTCCAATAGTGCGACAAAATACAATAATTCTCTTATGATGGTAGATAGAAAAAAATGTTTAATAACAATAGGGAACTTGGCAAAAATTTTAAATGGGGAAAAAATTCTATAAATCATAAGTACATTATATTGTCATAAAACATATGGCAGCAAAAAAATAACATATTTCGTCCCAAAAGACCGCTAGCAAGATTTAAAAATGCCCCAAAATTCAAATTATCCCAAGCGGGTAAAAACGGGTCGTGACGTCAAGAAGTATAATTCGTGTGTGACATCCACGAAATAGGTTATAGGTTGGCAATAAATTGAATGACGTTGAGAATACCACCTTAAAACAACAATACAATAAGAATAACACACGGCAATCCAAATACAAACTCGGTAGCTCGGCCACCTGTCAGGATGACGGACGACGGAAAAGTCATACTTCCTGACGTCATCGGGCTTGGCGCGCTTAAAAGGTCTTTTGAAATGATATTCACACGCGCGAAACTTTAAAGAAATTTTACCAAGTCATTACTGATTTTTAAGGAGTAATAATTGGGGAATATTTTTTTTAGGCTAAACTAAATCATATTATTGAAAAAAAAATTGGAAAGTTCCCTATTGTACAGGATCCTAAGAAGCACATTTAAAAAATATATTGCGATATATATGGTCATTCGTAAATAGACGCCATATCAAACATAGTTTTTTGATATTTAATTTAATTAATCTATACAAGGCACTTTAGAATTTATGACCAATTTTATGTCAAAATTGTTATGATTTCATTGGGCTATATCTTTACAGTAAATTGCCAGAAGAAATTTATATGTATATATAATAAATAATTATGATTTATAATATGGTCTAATTTTATCATTTTAGTGCGCACTTGAATTTGTCGTCTTACATGTACAGGGTAGGGCAAAACTCTTATTTTCTCATTTTTTTTTAACGGGTAAAGGGTGTATTAGGGTGAACTATAGTCTATTTCAGAAAGGTGTAGAGTAATAAAATGGGAAATTCCGTCCAGTTCGGCTCAATTTCGGTGTCGGCCATAGGCGCAGGTAAACTTTGTGCATTAAATTATTTATGACAACTAACCAAAAATTTCAGAGAAAAAATAATATTGTTTGTAAAATTAAAATTTCAAGTAATTGCGTAAGCGGATTAGAAAAGGTATATTTTTTGAAGTGTCAAAATCGAAATATTGTGTAGGGATTAGTTAATTAGTAGATTATAAAGTTACGTTTTGCGTTTAACAGGTACCATTTAACAGGTACCGAGTTTGGCTTTGGCCTCATTGGCTGATCATATAAATAGGTGGTAATTTGGAATAAACTTCATAATATATCGTGTGTGTGTGTGTATGACCTTAATAAGTATATTTGTTTAGTTTAACGCATCAGTATTTGCTGTTAAGCCGTATATAGTGTTCACAGTATTATAAGATTAGTAATTAAATGACGACATTCACATCAAGAAAAAGATGTTCCAATAATTCTCCACTATCAGTAAGTGAAAAAGTTATTATTTTAAATGTACATGATTCCATAAAATACGATTACCCGACTTTTACTGTACAAGAAACTGTCGACCGATGTTTCCGAATGACTGGAGTTGGAAAGTCCACCATTTTTAAATTATTGCGGGAGAGAAAGACAGCAGGTCAAGTAGAACCTCCCAAGAAAAGTCCAGGCAGACCAGTAAAAGTCCTTGATGAAGAAACCAAAGGTGTAGTTCGAAGAAAAGTTCACTCTTATTATTTTAAAAAAGAAATATCCACCCTAGATAAGATTCTAATGGAGCTTGGCCAGGATGACAGTATTCCGTTGATAACAAGAAAACTTTTATAGACCACTTTAAAAAATATGGATTTTGTCTGGGAAAACCATAACCGTAAATCACTTTTACTGGAAAGCGATGAAATTGTTTGCTGGCGACGAAAATACTTAAGAAGTATAAGACGATTTTTTTTAATATGGCCAAAACGGAAATACAACTGTCCTTCCTTGTTCAAAAAGTCGAGAATTCGTATAAAAGCCCAAGCTATTATTTATATAAATAAACTAATTTAGTTTTCAATAAAAAGTACACTTAGAGTAGTACAAAATAAAAGAAATAACCCAATAATTTTCTCAAAAAAAGAGCCTTCTTGTCCACTTCCGCACCTGTTTTACGTAGCAACTGCTAAATTGGATACAATTTAATTGTTTGATCAAAATACAATTATAATAAAAACAATATATCATAGATTTGGTTATTCTTTCTACTAAAATATTCAATGACATAACCGAGATAACCCGCAATAGTTTTTGCACTATTAGCTTTCTAGGACTGTCACCTCGGAAAAATGTCCATTCCGCACCTACGAAATCCACACATTAAGACAGCGTCAGTTTGGCATTAGTACGTTTTTTATCATTTCTGGTTTTGTTATAGTGTTGTTCGCCGCTTAAAGATATTGGTAAGTACCCGTTTTTTGATATATATTGGCAAAACAGTTAATTAAAAAAAGAAAGTAAAAAATGTTCACTTTCTTGCGTGTCCTCTCTGCACCGCAGTTTCCGTTTACGTTACGTATTTCCTTTGGAAAAATAGATTATGGTATGGTGCATTTTTAGGTCGGCAAAACATAACCTAAGAATAATTCGAATCAGCGTTGCCAGATTTTGTGAATAAATTAAAAAGTCAAAAAATGTCCATTCGGCACCGTCCGTTCCGTGCCTGTTTTACGTTGGTGCGGATTGGACAGTTAGGTGCGGATTTGACATAAATAAGTATTTATCGGTGCGGAATGGACAAATAGGTGCAGAATGGACATAAAAACGAACTTCTTAAGAACTAATAATGAAACTAACTATAATATGTTTGGTGATGTTTTGAACCATCCTCCAAGAAGTGTTTCAAAATCAAGAGAGCATCTATTTTTCATTCCACAGGAAGAAATCATTGATAATATGTTTAAAAGTCAATCTTTAAATTAACTTTAATGAACTTCAATGTTGTCTTTTCTTAGTACTTATTTGGAATTTACGTTTTGGTTTTTAATAAATAGTTCTTTACCTTTTTATATTGATTTAATCGAATTTAATCATATACAATGTCCAATCCGCACCTTAAGTGTCAAGTCCGCACCTTTTGTAAAAACGATTAAAAAAAAAAGTTTAGGCACCCAATTAATATTTTTAGTCTATTTTTTATAAAGACTCGAAACGTTCTTTAATTTTAATTTCCTTAAAATATTCTAGGGGCATTTACCGATGAAAAATATATCCCAAAATATTATTTTTATATTTGGGTCAATCAATTTTCCTCTTAGTTTTTTTCAAGATAGTATTTTATTCACACAAGATATATTTTTTGAAGATCTGTTGTAATTTAAGTTTTGTTAATATATAATGCATAATTTATTCTTACTTTTTAGCATAAAAAATTGCCTTGGTTTTTAAGGTGCGGAATGGACAAAATTATCGACCTTTTTGAGCAAAATAGCGTTTTGAGACCTTATTATACAAAAAGTTGTTGATTTTATTCCCAAATATCTATACTCACACCTTTGTTAAGTAAGGCAAATAACAAAAATATTAATATCTAAACTTTAAAAAATTAGAGTATAAAAAATGGTTTTGGCCATATTAAAAAAAAATCGTCATATTTATAAAGCAGTACAGAAGAGAGCAGAAGAAAATCTTTTATCTTAATGAGACGTGGATTAAAGAAGGCCATATAGTTCCAAAATTGTGGCAAGACAAAAATATAACCAGTGCTCGCCAATATAGTAATATACAATAGTGCTCTTTATAAACGGTTTATTTCTATTTTCATCATTGTTCGTGAAGGCTTTGATTTACAAAGTAGCATAAAAACATTGTTTACTTTTTAATACCTGCCTGCTGGGTATTTATATCTCAGGTCACAGAATATATAGCTACGCATAGCTATATATTCTGTGCTCAGGTTAAACCTAAGGATAGTAATTCACCTTCATATTTTCCTTCTTAAAAAATGATTATTATAATATAGTTTTTGAATTAGTATTAATGCCAATTTTGGTAGACAGACCAATAAAAGCATCTTCTATTCAATTTGAAGATACTGAGGTTGTTTAACATTTCTACCATATCTTGTTTGCAATGGTGTATTACTCTTGTTGATCTCTCCTGCAGGAATTTGTTTATTTTTACAATTACAAATCGATTCTTCATCATCTGATTATAGTCTATTAAAATTAAAATATTTTTTTAAATCTGTGCATTTATTAACGATACATTTTTTATTTCCAACTATCGATTTTTGAGACGAATCTATTAGAATATCATACGACCTAGGTCTTACATTTTCCTAGAATATTTCCTCCCGACTTCATAAAAACACATTGACCCGGTTTAAAATCTGGCCGATGTTTTGCATATTAATTTATCGTAATAAAATTTTTGTTGCTTCTGTCATTGTTTAAAACCGTTCTAAACTTTTTGTAATACTATACTATACTAATACAACGTATTCTTATATTGACAAGCTTTAAATTTTCATTAGTGATGAGCAAAATACTTTTTAATTGTCGATTATATAAAAGTTGAACCACAGATGTTATACTACTACGTAACGGCGTGTTTCTTAACTCTAAAAGTGCTAAAAATATGGGTCTATCTTTAAAAGCTATGACTATGATAAGGGCTTGACGATTTATGCGTAATCGCGGTCCATTGATCACAAAAATGTTTTCGATGAAAATTGTGGCCCATTATCTATAAATAGAGTGTCTGGAATACCCTTGTTTGAAACAATTTTCTTCAGCTTATTGATTGTGCATTCTGATATTTAGTCTTTCAGTCGCTCTATTTCAAAAAAGTAATCAACTAGGTGCTTTAAATCAAATTTAAACAAATCTAGTCCTAGTTTTTCCCATACCCGGTCTAGAAGTTTGCGGTATAAACGGTTCCTTTTAATTAGTTTTTGTGTATGTTACGCAGGCTTGACAATTAGAAAAATAGAATTGTCAATGTCGCGTGACATTCCAGGTCAGTATAGAATTTTGCATAAGTTTGATTTTTCCTTGCCTCAATGACTAAAATGTCATTTTATCAACGTTCCTTTTCTTATTTTTTTGGGATAAATAGCCGAGACTTTTTAAAAGAAATTTCTCCAAAAATCTCCAAAAGCAAAATATACCTTAAGGAGGTCTTTTATTTTTCCTCTGCTTTCTGGCCACCCGGTTTATACCGCTTGCACGAGTTCCTTCATTTCCATGTCAATTTTTATTTCACTTCTTATGATTTCATATTTTGAGTGCTAACTGATAAGTTTTTTATAATGAGGCAAACTTAAACTTTTAACTTTTGTTTCAAATTAGGGTCAAATTGAGGATCGTTATAAAAAGTGTCTTTTATTTTTGAATCATGGGCCCTTTATATGTGAAAAAACCCTTTTAGACCCGGGTTTATAAATTAAATTTATGCCATATTTTTGAATTTGGATCAACATGGGCTGTAAGCGAGGAGGACAAGGATTTAATGGTTTTTTTCATAATTGTTATTAACGGCTTGTGATCTGTTTCCATCGTAACGTTTTTTCCGTTAAAAACAAACTGATGAAATCGATTCAGACAAAAACAAATAGCAATAATATCGCGTTCTATTGGTGCGTAAGCTTTTTGAGTATCAGCCTTTAAGGCATAGTAAACAGGAAGGTTTTTTTGGAGTAAAACAACGCCTACGGCATTTTGTGATACTCTTTTTAAACGCAAATCATCTTCTTTTGTTTTTGCATAATTCAATGCAATAATCTTCTCATTCTTATCTTGTTATGAAAACTATCCGAGGTGAACGTTATGCCGTAAGGCGTTCTCAAGAGTTTGTAGAGTAAAGTAGCCGTATGTGGAATACTGCCTAACATGTGGAATACCTCCTTTGCGGCCAAACTAATATCGCCATCTCACTTCCAATAGTCTAATCAGAACCTCTTTTTATTATGTTTCACCCCTACCAACACCATGGAGAATGTCGCGGCTGTCCTTTGCGAGTATTGGTTCGAACACGAGTTGTAACTGTCGCTATATTTTTGCACGTGTTTATATAAACATCTAGTGTGACTCCGTTTATAGAAATTTTCGCAAAATTTGTGTATAACCGTAAAGGTAGGTAGTGGATGATTGTGAAATATTTTAAATATTTTATTAATATTTTGTTTTTAATGTTTTACAAACATTTTTTATAAATATTTAAAAGGTCGGTATTGTGGAATACTAAGTAGGGTCTGAATGTGGAATATTCCACATAAGGCTTCTTTGAAAATATTTTTCCTATTTCAGAAAATGCCTCTGAGAAATGTAAAAGAACACAAATAGACTGAAGAAAACAAGATAATGGCGGTACACACAAGTCTATTAATTCAGTAATAGAGAAACGGAAAATGATAAAGAAAAAATTTTTGATGCAGAACCAGGAGTGGAATGCTAAAAAACAAACTAAAAAAACAAAAAAAGCTGAAAATTTCTGCTAAACGTCAAAAAAGAGTTTCATCTTCATCACGCTCAGAATCTAACAAAAGTATTTCCTTGCAAAATTCTTCAGGCGATAAAGAAAACTTTACGCTAGAAACGTGCCCTGATGACGCAATTTGTCTTTTTTGTGACCAAAGATTTTTAAATGATACTCGCGGTGAAATATGGGTTATGTGCGTCATGTGCAACTGCTGGGCACACGAAGAATGTGCAGGTGCCAAAAAAGACCCATACATCTGTGATTTTTGTTCTTATAGGTATTTTGTTCTAAGTTGTTCTTACTAACTTGTATGTTCATTAATTTATTGTTTATTGTTTTGTTTTTCGTATTTTATAATAGAATAAAATAAATCTATGTTATTTTTCAATAATATTATGTTTTACTAAAAAAAAAAACAAATTATTTTAATATCAGTCTAATATTAAACCTATTCCACATTACCCACCCATTTTTCAGTTAGAAAAAAAGTGCACTTTTTTCTAAATCGTTTTTCATACATAAATTTTTCAATTTATAATTTTTATATTTTCTGTATTCTTGTTATATGTAATACTTAAGCTATTTATTTTCCAAAATGTGGATAATAATGTTAAAGTTTTCATTTTTATTTTTTCAAAAAAACAAAACAGTATTCCCCAATCCAATAATCTTTGGCTTTACTAAAAAAAAACAAATTATTTTAATATCAAGTCTAATATTAAACCTATTCCACATTACCCACCCATTTTTCAGTTATAGAAAAAAAGTTCACTTTTTTCTAAATCGTTTTTCATACATAAATTTCTCAATTTATAATTTTTATATTTTCTGTATTCTTGTTATATGTAATAATTAAGCTATTTATTTTCCAAAATGTGGATAAAAATGTTAAAGTTTTCATTTTTATTTTTTCAAAAAACAAAACAGTATTCCCCAATCGGCTACTTTACTCTATATCTGCCAAATGGACTATTAAACACCCAATTGAAAACTTTCATAGTCAAAATGCATCGCTTGCATCTAGAATTTTATTGAGAAATATCCCGCGCCGGCCAGTCGAGCAATTAGGTTATCTCCTGTAAGCAAGGAGTAATGGTCTCTTTTTATAGCCTTTTGGAGATCTTGTGGCTCCATATACAGATTCTGAGATTACCGTTGGGCTTGTTCACGATGACAAAATAATTTACCCATTTTGCTGGTTGATCTATCTTGGCATATATTTTTTTTCCAATTGTTTAAGTTTAATATTTAGTTTAGTCTGAACAACAAAAGGTGCTTTTTCTATTTCACGTTCATAATAAGCTCAGTACGATGCGTAATTGTGTATCGTAATGAAGCTATGTCGATACGCATTTTTTCTTTATTTGATGTTGGTAACATTTAAATGTTTTATTTCATTGACTTGCGCGGCCTTTGTGATTTACGAGAAAACCCATTTTTCGCAGAGGAAAAATAGCTTGATAACCTACTTTTTTATTCTCTGTGGATAACAGTCATGTATTATGTTGGTTGCATAAATCTATATATCAATATTTTGTAGATGCTCCAAGCTATCATTTTCTGCCAAATCCTATCCAAAATTCAATCTACTAACCTTCCAATGTCGATTTTAACTTCAACTTTATTTGAATTTTCCATCTTCCCTATACTAAATTGCAATGCCGTGACGTAAAATCACGTCTTTTGAAATTCGAAAAAAAGTAGCAAAATCGTCCGAATTTCCGAACGCTCTGTATATGTACCGAATGTACAAGGATCACACAACGTATTCCGTCCAATTTCAAATCTCATATCGCTAAAATAACTTTAGAATCTCGTGGTGAAAATGGGTCAATAAATCAAAAAATGACAGTTCGTAAAATAGTTTTTGTTGTCCAGAGGCCACTATGATAAAAATAGTATTACCAACATAAAATTTAGACATAAAAATTTACAAAATTTGAAGGATTTTTTTTTTTAAATGTATTTTTCTTGATTATAAAAGGTGAAATAGAAAAAAATGTATAAAGCACATGTTTCATAAGGCGTTTTAGCGCACGTGTCAATAAAAAAAACTCGCCACTTTGTGGCTCGTTTTTTAAAATAGACGCGTGCGCTAAAACCGCTTCTTATGAAACGTGTACTTTAATATACTATTACGTGGGTCATGTACTACTGGGGAAACATTTTTATCAATTTCTATTGTATACTCACCTTCTAGACATCCAATGCCTGAAAAAACATCATTATTTTCATTTACAATTGTTTTTATATTCCGTATCGATTGAGTGGCTTGAATTTGATTAAATAATTTGCACCAAGTTATTTAAATTCAATCTTTCACAGTCTTTCTTACCCAATATCGGATCCGATATCGGCTGAATATTGCTAAATCCACTAAAACATTTGGTGACCAGACTAAATATTATTTTGAGTTGTATCTACTAGATCGATATAGTTGAATTCACATAAACTTTTAACGCCGTGACATTTCAGTTCTGTCATAGTCAAATACTGCAGCAACTCATAAAATATAAATTTCTAATGGCTAAATTTAATTAGTATAATTGTACTGCACACAAAGTATGTCTATCTTGTATTATTTCATACGATTAAAAAGAGATAGAAATAGAAAGAGTTGGCCGAACAATTTCAGAAAAGAAAAAGAAAATACACTGACCAATCTCAGCTGTATAAGAAATTTAGTAAGTTGGTGAAATCTAAAGTAACTAGACAATGACAAGTCTTGACATTTCGCACTAAAACTTTATGTGAATTTAACTATAGTAGAAACTATTTAGCAAGAAACTTTTTTAGTTATCAATATGCTATTTAGTTAAATTAAATAAAATAATTCTAAACCTTAATAGATTTCTATAGCTAAATGACTTTAGTTGTTACAAAAACCCTAATAGGCTAAAGTTGCACTTTTTTTTTGGTAGTTTAACTAAATAATTTGCCATTCTTACTAATTTCTTCTTAGCAAAGAAATTTAGTAAACTAATTTTCTTGGTGGAGGCACATTCTTTCTGTTTACAATATAAAGGGTTTTCCAATAAGAACGATATGATTTCAATATGAAATAAAATTAAAATAATTTCAGATACAACAAAACGTTTTATATTATCTTAAAGTATAGTCGATAACATTTATGTTTTAAATAACACATCGTTTAAATGTCCTCCGCGACTTCGTGTACACGAGCGAATTCGACGAACCCAATTTTCGATGACTTTATGCAATAAATCGGGCGTGATCTGACGAATGCAGGGTTCAATGTTGAACCTTAATGCATCAAGTGTTTGTGGTCTGTTTTCATAAACCTTAGATTTCAAATAGCTCCACAAGAAGTAATCTAAAGGAGTTAAATCACAGCTTCTTGGAGGCCACTGAACAGTACCATTCCTTGAAATTATCATTTCGTCAAACTTTTCTTGCAGTATATCGATAGTTTCATGAGCAGTGTGACATGTGGTACCGTCTTGCTGGAACCACATAGCCTCCAAATCAAGTGCATCTAAATTTCGCCACAAAAAATTTCTTAACATCTGTCGATATCGTTCACCATTCACTGTAACTGCATCTCCTGCCTCATTTTGAAAAAATAATGGTCCGATGATGCCACCATACCATAAACCACACCATACAGTTACCTTTAGCGGATACAAAGGCTTCTCATGAATCTGTTGTGGATTGTTTTCACACCAAAAACGGCAATTTTGCTTGTTAATGTATCCACTTAACCAAAAATGAGCTTCATTTGAAAAGATAATTTTTTTGGCAAAATTAGGATCCCTTTCAACTTGTTCTAAACTCCAAGCAGAAAATTCTCTGCGCCGACGATGGTCCAGTGGCATAAGTTCTTGAGTCAAAACAATCTTATACGGGTGTAAATTCAAGTCTTCTTTCAAAATACGCCAAGTTGTCATTTTTTTAATCCTTAACACTTGAGCACGACGAGGAATTGATAAATTTGGATCCACTGCAACACTAGCTCTTACAGCAGCAATATTCTCAACAGTTCTTGAGTTTCGATGTACTCTTGGTGTTTTTACATCGTAAAGAGTAAAATTATTTTCAAGTTTCTCAACGACGCGACGAATGGCAAGCAAAGGAGGACGATTATTTACACCAAAGTTTTCGCGAAGTGCGCGATAAGTGTTCACAAAAGATCGTCTATTTTCGTAAAATTTTTGGATAATAACCAAACGTTCTTGAAGCGCGTATTTAGCCATAATAAATTGTTATAGTTTACTGACAATAACTGACAACTGGTGACAGGTATAACTTTATTACCATGGTTACCATATCGTTTCAAAATCATATCGGTCTTATTGGAAAACTCTTTACAACAGTAAATTTGTTTTTATTTTGTAATATTATTATATTTTATTATATTTTAATCACCAGGCCATAGGAGGGGTTATATCCCACAATCCCCCCTTGTTGCGCCACTGGTCCTAGATGTATTTTTGCATTCCCGGTCTATTTATTACATTCAGTCAGACATAGAGTCGTCTGAATACTCAGCAAACTGGCAGTAAAAAATAATAGTTCATTTATCAATTCAAAGCCAAAAACATAAAAAAATCTAATTCCATTTAAATTTGCATTTGAAAAATGAGGACGGTCAATCAAATCGCGTTATGTTGGCCAACAGATAAATTATAATTGACGTGTTCGTAATTGCCATTTAATGAATGAAATTCTTAAGGAGGTTGGTGCAATTTTTCTATATTTTGTATGTGTCTCTGTAACTGTAGAATAAAAATGTTCAAAAAGTGACTACGTGTATTATAATAGTAGGTACAGTGCGAGCAAAAATTATTTGCATCAAAGAGGGCTTGGATTAAAAAACGCAGGGCTTGGTTTAGATCACAATGAAATGGGGACGATATATCTAACCAATTCTAGTTTAAAATTTTGAGTAATGAAATAAGTAGACAAATACAAATTTATTTTTGTTGTTTACAAAATTATAATACTTGCACTTTATAAGGAAATAAATTTAACTGCATCTTAAGAATAGCCCTGCATGTTCCATAAGATCTTCCCACTTCTTGGGACAGGTCTTATACAATTTGTTGGCGTATTTTGCATTATTTCACGAACGTTTGCAACAAATTCTTCTGTTCTTATAGATGGTCTTCCTGCTCCTTTTTTGTGTTGTATAGAACCTGTTTCCCTAAACACAGCCACGGTTCTTTTCAGGCAATGATAAAAATCCCCAGCAATAAAAGAAACGTTGGCAAAATGTTCGTGAATTCGTCAATGCACAAACCCGGATTGTATTGCCATTCACCATTTATTCTATAGCCCCGTTTCGAAAATGCGCTTCAACCATGAATGTTTTGTGCTGTTCCGTAAAGCCAATTGTGTGAATTGTTCAAGAAATTGGAAAAATTAGCGATGAATCAAATTACTTGTAACGACTGTCAAAGATGACGGAATAAATGATTGATTGTTAATTCGGGTAGTTACTGACACCTCTTACTTAAGCTCTACGGCTAAGCATTACGTCCTTAGATGCAAGGACCTCTTTGATGCAAATAATTTTTGCTCGCACGGTAATTATTTGCACACAAAATACGTGTTCTATCCAAAAAGTTCATACGCACCTTTAAAATTAAAGTGACGCAATCCAAAAAATACAGTTTTGGAGAAAACAGGAAAACTGTAAAATATATTGGACCCCTCTAACTCTTTTGTCTCCTAAGCCCAAGTTATAAATTAAATTAAATGTTAAATTTGGGGAAACATTTGCTAAATGGTTTTACTAGAAGACAATTATTTAAATCTGATATTAAAACCTAACCTTAATGGTAAAAAAAATAAAATAAAAAAAAAACAAGTTAGGTCTTTTTACAGCCAAATTTTTTTTTAACAACGAACTAATTATTTGGAATTATGCCATTTTAAAATTAAAATTGTCATTGTATTCAGGGAGCCATTCTAGAATAATTTCTTTTTTTTATTAAAGACCAGTTACTTTCTTATAAAATGTTTGGAATCAAGTCAGTTTAGACTTAAGGCAGTGTCAATTTTCCATCGCATGCGACAGCATACTGAAATGATACTCTTTAGTATTAAAAAGACGCGCGAATACCGTTAATATGAAAAAGGCATAAATAGGTTCCTCTAATTTGGGAGAAGCTATTTGGTATTAGGTCAAGCGGCAGCTTTTAGAGGACGGTATTTATTATTGTCATTTTATGATTAATCTTAGAAATATACAATTTTCGAGTTGTGTCACTTTACTTTTAAAGGGGCGAATGTCCGTTTCGCTTTCTTTTTATTATACAGGATAGTCAAGGTTTGTTTTGAAAAATTAGTTTCTTTATTAACTCCGAAAATACATCAGATATTTTCATTAAATTTGGTAGGTGTAATAACTAGGTGACATGATCTTAGACATATTTTGTGAAAAACTTAAATTTTTAGTTTCAACCAGTGGCGTGCTAATATTTAATTTAAATTAATTCAGTAGTATAATATAGCTCGTCACGTTCTTATAAAATAAAACATTATTATGATTTTGGTAGCTAATATGGTTGAACTGGAAGTGCACACAACTTTGTACATACATACTTCAAGGACTACATTTTTAAGTATTATGGAATTATAGATGGCGAGATCTAGCAGCATAATTAATATTATAATACGAGTTTTAAAAAAGAATAATAACGAATACTGTAATCTTAACTAGTAAACCAATAATACTAATTTCATTCTAACAAAAATATATACAGGGTGATTCACGGTGGATGGAACGTTGGACGTTTCTGACGAACTAGTAAAGGAATCGTTCTGAAAATTTGGTCGTTTACATAAACGGACACGCTCTACATATCTACAATATTTTTAACAATACAGTGTTACCGCTTTTACACAAAAATAATAGCCACTTCAATATTTTAAATGGAACACCCTATATATTATTAAATTTTTAAATTCTACATAAAATTATAATTATTTTTTAATAAAAGCAATATTAGTCTATGCTTAATGGTTTCCGAGATATTGTCTCGTGAAAAATTACATTTTTGAACTTTGACAGCTTCTAGCTTTTTAACTGTACGTCTGAGAGCAAAACGGCTTACATGTCCCTATCTTCGATTTTTATTATCTTTCCAAAAGTGTCAATTTCCGGTTAAACCGGATGTAGGAAATATAATACTTCCGGTTTGACCGGAAGTTGTTACTTTTGGAAAGATAATAAAATTCGAAGATAGAGACATGAAAGCCGCTTTGCTCTCAGACGTACAGTTAAAAAGCTAGAAGCTGTCAAAGTACAAAAATGTCATTTTTCAAGAAGCAATATCTCGGAAACCATTAAGCATAGACTAATAATGCTTTTATTAAAAAATTATTATAATTTTATGTAGAATCTAAAAACTTAATAATATATAGGGTGTTCCATTTAAAATATCGAAGTGGCTATTATTTTTGTGTGGAAGCGGCAATACTGTATTGTTAAAAATATTTTAGATAGGTAGCGCGTATCCGTTTATGTACGCTACCAAATTTTCAGAACGATTCCTTTACTGGTTCGTCAGAAACGTCTAACGTTCCATCCACCGTGAATCACCCTGTATACAGTGTCCGCAAGAAAGTTCGCATCAAATGGGATTTTTTTTATTATTAGGTATAGGTAAAATTTGAAAAAGCAGTTAGTTTTTGCTTACCTAAAAACCAAAAATGACGTATACTGAAGCAGCTGCACAACTTGCGTTACCTGTCAAATTTTACATTTTTAATAAAATAGGTTCAAAAAGGCCATTATTTATCAAAATATCGAAAAACTTTATTTGAGAAAGTTGTTTATTCAGGCATTTTTAGTCTCTATTCGAAATTTTGACAGTCTAATACAATTTTTATTTTTTGCCAGGTTTTTGAAAATGTTGATCAACCCTCGTAGATTAACTTTTATACATCGATGTAAAACCATTTGCCTTTACTTCATTTGTAATCTTAATGCAATTTTGTGTAAAATTTTTGTTTCCTATTATTTATTTTGGTTCAAAAACTGAAATTGTTATTGATCAGTATTTAATGTTTGATGCAAAGTTTATCTAATTACATCAGTTTTGCCAAAACCGACGTTTCTCATTTCTCTTAAGTTAGTAAACAGATGTACAAAAAGAAAATATTGGAAGCTTTCGTTAAAATTTTACTTAATTAATATTAAATTAAATTAATTATATTAAACTATATTTTTGTTGAATAAAATGTTTCGAGCGATTAATATATATTCTTTTTAATCCAATATTAATTAAGTAAAATTTCAACGAAAGCTTTCTAATATTTTCTTCTTGTACATCTGTTTACTAACTTAATAAAAATAGGAAACGTCGGTTTTGGCAAAACTGATGTAATTAGATAAACTTTGCATCAAACATTACATACTGATCAATAACAATTTCAGTTTTTGAACCAAAATAAATAATAGGAAACAAAAATTTTACACAAAATTGCATTAAGATTACAAATGAAGTAAAGGCAAATGGTTTTACATCGATGTATAAAAGTTAATCTACGAGGGTTGATCGAAATTTTCAAGAACCTGGCAAAAAATAAAAATTGTATTAGACAGTCAAAATTTCGGACAGAGACTAAAAATGCCTAAATAAACAACTTTTTCGAATAAAGTTTTTCGATATTTTGTTAAATAAGGGCATTTTTGAACCTATTTTATTAAAAATGTCAAATTTGACAGGTAACGCAAGTCGTGCAGCTGCTTCAGTATACGTCATTTTTGGTTTTTAGGTAAGCAAAAACTAACTGCCTTTTCAATTTTTACCTATACCTAATAGTAAAAAAAAATCTTATTTGATGCGGACTTTCTTGCGGACACTGTATATAAAATAATAATGATAATATTCTATGAACAATCAACTACAAAAATAAATTCGCCTAACCCTGCGCACCAACAATAAAGTTCTAACCGCTCTCTTAAAACCCACAATTCCCGCGCGGGCCATGACCTCCCCTGGAAGAGAATTATAAACTTATAGCTAGCAAACAAGTTTCTTTACGAGGTCATTCTGAGAAGTATCATATAATATGCAACCTATTAAGGAAAAGTATACAAAAAATGAAATTTATTCCTCTTTAAGAAGTATAGTTTTTTTTTTCATAAATATCAAAGTTGTTTCGGAAATACAGTAGTTAAATAAAGGTTTTATATGAGATATACAGATGCACTAATTATCTGACCTATGAAGCTAGTTAATTTTATATAGTCAACAACAAAACTTAGGAACTAGGAACAAGGCATCCCGGCATAAATCTATAAATTTAAAGTTTGGAACAGTTACAATCTAGGTCAGTACAAATTTACCCTTGATTAATACAGCAAGTTTGGATTCCGTCGACACTGACTAATTTAAAATTTTCATTAAGATTTAAAATCTTACCTTTTATACATTCAGACGAAAATACTTAGTGCTTTCTTATTTATAGATATTCCTTGTAATCAAAAAAGTTTCTTTATAAAGATACTATTAATTGTATAAAAAGATATTCAATCTATTCCATTTCTTTAGCGGGCATTAGAGTTATGACTAAAGGGTGGAATAATATGCAAAATGCATATCACGCGTATCAAAGTGGTAGGCGACTGGGATGTGTAGCTTAGATGGTTTTGATTTAAGTTTTTATTTTCCATTGAGACTGTTTATTATTTACTGTGCCCTTATGGTGCGCTATTTAATCACCGAAATACAAGGACTTTTTAAGAGATTTCTTTAATGAACAACAAAGCAATAATAGAATGAAAGATTATAATAAATATTGCGAATAAAATACAAATTAACGACTTGAGAGTATAAAACGTTGAATTTAAATAGTTCTCAAAATAAGGAAATAGATCGTCTCTTTTTACTTATTATTAGTTGGAATAAATAAGTTTAAAGAAACAACTTCTACTTAATAGATAACTCTGACCAAAATGAGAATTATACAAAATTTACACAATAAACAGTTAAATAAATTACTCAAAGAACACTGACGCAATTGTAGCAAAATGGACTGCCTCTGATGCAGAACTCTTGATGACAAAAACTGTTGAATTTAATCTTGACTTTAAACTGAATGGAGAAACGGCCAGAGGTTACCTTTATACTTGTAACAACTCTCTGAGTAAGTGATCCTTCGAGTTTTTTATACCGTTTTGCAATCCTTATCAACTGAAAGAAGGGGTTCCGTTTTGCTATGGCAGCAATAATTTTGCACGTTAATTAAAGAGGTGATTTCCCTGGCTGTACTATTAGAAGTGGAACGAACCATTTATCTCAACCAATTACAAACAATTATTTCTTATCAACATTGGTCTACTGACTTCTCCTACGAATCTAGAAAGGTCCTTGTCCTTGTTCTATACACTATCTTTTCACTACACCTCTTCCTGTCAATGTCAATACCCATTAAGAGTCTTAGCACCACAGCGAAGTATGAGATGAGTAATCCATCGTTAAGGATACCAATCCATATCCGACAATATGCATTTTTTGCATATTTTGTTGCATATTTTGTCAATTTTATAATAAAATGCATTTTTATAAATTATAATTTTAACACCATGTTTTTATGTTTTCGGATTTATCAAAAAATTTAAAACGTTAAAGGTCCAGGTCGGTACTTATTTCAGGGATTTTGCAATCTGAAGATTATAATAATTATATTTATATTTTGGTTATACACAAGATATTTATTAGGGGTTTGCAGGTATATTGTTAGGGGTTGTTTATTGTCACTTAATAATGCGTTATTATAACCTGCTTAACAAACTGTATTTATATCAATTTGTAATACATACTTCTGTTGTAGTTTGTCGAAAGATTTTAGTATTTTCAGTGTGAAACTAGTAATTTGAAATTTGTGTTCAGAATGTCTAAGGTGGCGAAAACGTCTTCGTGGATTAAGAATTTCCCAGAGTTAGAGTTTAGTGGAGAAAAAGTCTTCGGTGAAGCTTGTACAAAAATTATTGTTTGTGAAAAGAAGTTCCAAATCGATCAACATTTGAAAACACCGCTGCATAAGTCACAAAAAATGAAATCTGACCCACTTCAGCTGAGTGTAACAAACGCATTTCAAAAAGTTGGAGAAAAATCGAAATCTGAAAAGGAAATTTTTCAAGAAGACTTATGCAAGGCTTTGGTCGCAACAAACGTACCTTTAAGAAAATTGCAACACTTAACTGCAGTAAAAAGCAGCGAGGCCGCGGGTATTAGCTAGTTTCTTAAAAATTTTAAAGCATTAATCAAAACATGCAATTACAAGTACCATACGTACCGATATTCTACAGTATCACCAGTAAAGTCAACATCATATGGGATTTTTTTTTTATTAATAGCGTTATTCAAAATTGGACTTTGGCATCAAGTTCTGCTTTGATCGAGATAAAAATTAAGCAAAAAAAAAGTAGTCACGTGATTTGCATTATCTGTCAAATTTTAATTTTTTCCAAAAAATTATTCAAAATTGGGGTAGGTATCTGAAAATATCGAAAAAAGTTATTAGAAAAAGTTTTTTTAAATGCAGTTTCTAGACCACTCGCAAAATTTCAGCTCCATAAGATAATTTTGATTTTTTACCTATATTTTGTAAATTGCACCACTTTTGCAAAATAAGACTCAATGCAACCTACATAAAACTTCTCAGTTTTGACAATGCTTTATTTTAGATATATTCTCTTATATATAAATAATATATATTAAATGTGTGTTTTTCTACAAGATCAAAATTGGGCTATTAAAATTAGGTGGTCGCAGGTGATGCAAAGTTTATTTGTTTTTGACCCTGTATAAGGTAACTTCATAAAATTAGTATTTTTGAAGACGTAGTTTGTGTCTGAAAGTAAAAATTAAAGTAAAGGGGTTTTAAATTAAATCGTTGAAAATAGATAAACTTTATGTTAAGTTAAACTAAAATTTATTTTCCACTTAATGAACACTTTACTGATGACACTGTGTTCCAGTGCTGGATTTACCATTAGGCTGAGTAGGCTGGAGCCTAGAGCGGCAGATTATAGGGGGCGGCAAATTTGGCCCAAAAATTTTTTTTTATCTTACAGAAATAAATGGTACAATCTTTATTCATGGTCCACGGGTAGTATTTTTTTAAATAAACTTTATTGTTGGCCGTGTCTGGTAATGGGGATAAAAAAAGGTAGTTGGAACTTTACTGGCTTTGCAGAAGGAAATTTCATTTTCAATAAAATAAGGCGCATTTCGCCTGCAGCGGGTCTTTTCTTTCCCGAACACTTCACCTGTGTCACAACTCACGAGCCGTCACTGGTATAAAGGCGGCAAAAATTGAATAGCCTACTAGCGGCAAATTTGTAAATCTGCCCCTACTGTATTATTTTTTGTCTTAATATATTACTTTCAGACACAAACTACGTTTTAAAAATACGTATTTTATGAAGTTACCCTATACAGGGCTAAAAACAAATAAACTTTGCATCACATGCGACCAAATTTTAATAGCCCAATTTTGATTTTATAGAAAAACACACATTCAATATGGCGCCACTTTAAAAAAAATGTATCTAAAATAAAGCATTGTCACAACTAAGAATTTTTATGTAGGTTGCGTTGAGTCTTATTTTGCAAAAGTGGTGCAATTTACCAAATATAGATAAAAAATCAAAATTATCTTATGCAGCTGAAATTTTGAATGCGGGCTAGAAACTGCATTTAATAAAACTTTTTCTTATAACTTTTTACGATATTTTTAGAAATAATCCCACTTTTGAATATATTTTTTGGAAATAATTTAAATTTTACAAATAATGCGAATTACGTGGCTAATATTTTTTTGCTTAATTTTCATCTCGATCGAAGCAGAACTTGATTCCAAAGTCAAATTTTAGATAAAGCTAATAATAAAAAAAAATCAAATACGATGCGGACTTTATTGGTGACATTGTATGTATAATATACCTGTTTAATATATTTAAATTATAGCCTTACAATCCTGGTATATTTCACAAAATTTAGACTTTTTTTACTCCTATCCCTCCATCCTTTTATAAAGCATTTTCTTTAGAAATTAATGTTACTGTATTTTTCAGTGTCATTACTTCGATTTTGAAGAGGAAATTGATTTCCCGACCACGGGAAATGAGTACGGCAAACTCCTGAACGTGGATCACACCTCTTCGTGTTCTATCCAATAGCGACAGAGGACGAAGCAGCGAAGATAATTTGGTCTAAAATAGAATTATATCTTTTGTAAAATGGAGAGATATCGCATAGGTTTGTTTAAATTCGTCACGTTAAAATGAATCGCACAACAAAATGTTTTAGAATAGTGTTAAGGTAACTGAAGGCATTATGGCCGCATTAAGGGGTTTCCTTTTTAATATTTGAATTTTTTTAATGGCGTTTAGAAGGACAGGAAAAATATAACGTTTTAATTTGAAATAAGTTTTTAAATCTTGAACCGTTTTGGATAATTTTTTTTTGAAATTAAAGGCACATTATCCAAGTTTTTTGCTGCATTCTAGTTATCGTAAAATGAGCATCACTTGGCTCTTATACAAGGAAGAACAAAAGTTACATTTTTAATACCAAATTTTAAACACCCTGTGAAAAAATTGGGTAGTAGGCTAATGTTTAAATTAGCTAGGTTCTTAGGGTTTATCATTTTTTAACGCTATGTTCTTCTTGAATTATCTCGATATTTCTTATTTTTTTAATAATATATATTTTTTTAAACTTTCTGCATATTAACTAATTTAATTAAAAAGCATTTTCTCATAAACTTGGTTAAATCAACAAAAAAAAACTAGAAGCGAATAATAGGGATCTTTCCAATTTTTTTTTTCAATAATATGATTTAGTTAATCCTAAAAAAATATTCCCCAATTATTACTCCTTAAAAATCAGTAATAACTTGGTAAAAATTCTTTAAAGTTTCGCTCGTGTCAAAAGCATTTCAAACGACTTTTAAGCGCGCCAAGCCCGATGACGTCACGAAGTATGACGTTTCCGTCATCTGTCATCCTGACCGGTGGCCGAGCTACCGAGTTTGCATTTGGATTGCCGTGTGTTATTGTTATTGTATTGTTGTTTTAAGGTGGAATTCTCAACGTCGTTCAATTTATTGCCAACCTATAACCTATTTCGTGGATGTCATCATGACAAATGATACTTCGTGACGTCACGACCCGTTTTTACCCGCTTGGGATAATTTGAATTTTGGGGCAGTTTTAAATCTTTCTAGCGGTCTTTTGGGACGAAATATGTTGTTTTTTTTGCTGCCATATGTTTTATGACTTATGATTTATAGAATTTTTTCACCATTTAAAATTTTTGTCAAGTTCCCTATTGTGGCATATCAAACAAATGTGTAGATAACTGTTTTTTATATTGGAATACACAGGGATCCAAGCAGAATGGATACCCTGGAGCGGGTAGACCACGATGGCCATTTCGTCTTTTTTAGAACTCTACGGGCAGCCATAACCTAATTAATCCCAACAACACCGGTAAGATGTATCAAAAGCCTTTTACAAAAGTACCAGCGCAACTGCCTTTTGTATTAAAGTTAATTCCGCTGGGATGGCGCTACAGTGTATTGATGGCCGCTTTACTTTTGTAAAAGGCTTTTAATACATCTTACCGCTGTTGTTGGGATTGCTTGGGTTATGGCTACCCGTGGAGTGTTATTTTTGGTAAATCCTATTATTATTTTTTATTGCCTCCTCGTGTTCTAATAACTCCACCATACGACGTGGCATATTTACTTTCAAAACAATTGTTAATTTCAACTTGCAGAATAGTTTGTCATTCTTCAAGAAGGGCTGTTCGAAGACCGTGAATTGTTTCCGGTTGCTTCTTGCGTATGCGTCTCCCCAAATATGCTCAATTGAAGCGAAAGGTGTAAGGTAATCTGCCAAACACAACTGTATAAAGCGATGAGCGGTCATAGTACCATTTTCAATTAATACAAGTTCAGTACGGGCGTTTATTGTAACTCCCGCCCAATGATCTGGTACCTATAGATCAAACAATAATAAATAAATCTATTGCCAAAGTCGTATTACATTCTGAAGTAAATCAAGATCCGAATTGCGCCCCTCCACATTGTTTGCCAAACTTACGCTGTTAATAGTATTATAATGATATGGAAAATTTAAATATTTATCTAAAACCTTATAAAAAGTATGCAGTATGGCAACGCAGCCGTAAGAGATCCGCCCCCAAAGATGAGGCCTTGATGACGTTGTTTCATTCATTTTCAACCTTTTTTTTAAACGTTTATAGTTTTTGTCGAAATGTTTTATGCAAAGAACCATTTGATAAACGATAAACACATTTTTTACAAAAAAAAAGACAGATAAACAAGATAGACACGGTGACTGACCTATTTTTGCACTTGCGTGCCCGTGCATTCTGTTCCGCCACGTGCAGGCAACCAGCGTTTCGTTTTGTGTCTTGTTTACTCAAAAAGGGTATATCTTTTAATATTTAAAAATTCTATTTTGTATACATACATATTAACATGATTCAAATTTAGAGGCAACGGCGCGAACCGCAAAGGGCACCGTAGTCGTTCGTTTTCATTTGAATTCGGTACCAGTGACGCATGCGTATTTATTAAGTAATATAAGTACTATTATTTTGGTCATGTGTGAGTTGAGTGATAGCAACACTGTGCCAGAATTGCCGGATTTTAACTCTAGAAACACTTTTAAAATCGTTTTCGAAGGATGCGTTTATAATACTTACATGGTAATGGTAATAATAAAAACCAGTAGGTATGTACTTGGAGGTTTTGCAGAATTTTTGTTTATGACGTCATATTGCGAGAACGAGAAATTGCGAGACATTAGCGAGGCGAGATTTGGGAAAATCTCGTCTCGATTTACGAGACGAAAGTATTTTAAAAAGTGCGAGATTTCTCGTCTCGTGCAATACTATACCGGATCGTCGGACATGAGTACTGTATAAAACTTTTGATCAAATAAGATGTTTGATTAGAATATTAAAACGCGGTCCAATTGGGCACCTCTTATCACTCCTATCTTTCATTTTATCTTAACTCTTATTCCGATAACTGTTTTACAAATTATAGCTATACGTTATCTCTCTATTACCTCTAATTTGTGTTAAATAGTTGGCTCAATGTTTGGCACTAAAAGGCTAAAAGGTCTTCATTAGTTCAAGTTCCATTTGCCATGCCTTTTGTTTAAATGGATCGTTTTCAATAACAAGGGTAATAAAATTGGATGGCGTAAATGTATTAGTATTAATTTGTATGTAATTTAATGAGTATTATAGTCTGAACGCTTTTATAGGGAATATTTTTTTAGAAAACCAAAAAAGGGACAATGTTGTTATTCCAAATTTAAAAAGAGCTATGAGCTTATAATAGACCAGGGTCGATAATTTTTGAAACCAAAAGAAATAATAGTAGGATGATGATTGGAAAAGGAAGAAAATCTGACAAAAATAAAAAAAAAAAATTTACGGGCGATCCGAGGTCGGGAAGTGGAAGGGGGTGAGTTTTTAAGGGTAGAAAACGATTTATCTCGATTTCCGGCAAAACTACGAGTCCTATGGAAAACCGTTAAATGGCAAAGTTGTAGGTAATAAAAAGATACACAACTTTTGTGTTTTCACTTTTTTTACATAACCTCAAAATTTATGTGAAAAATTCAAATAACCAAGTTTTTGGTTTTTTATTCTTTTTTTTACAAGAAAATTTTTTTTTCACGAAATTTGGTGAAAACTTAGATACCTTTTTATGTCCCAAACACACTGTAATTTTTTTGATTTAAAATATTTATTTTTTCACCTTATTTTGACTTAATATCGAAAAAGCACCCTAATTTTCAATCGAAAATTCTCACGTCAAAATATCTGCGTTTTTAAAAAAGTCGGTGACTTTTTGTTCGTTGAAATCTCTACTTTCTGATGGTGTAAAAAAAATATACATTACTATTGTAAATGTTCTCAAAAAATGCAAAGAAACGAAAGAAACTCGAATCAGAATTTTTTAAAAATTATTATGTACAATTTTGAGCTATTTATTCAAATTTATACTTTAATTACTCAAAAAACGTAAGATTCCATGTAACATTGATAAACAAAAAAATTAAAAATTCATAAAACATAAAGATCGCGAAAAATATGCGAAAATAGTTGTTCTACAGATAATTAAAGGTAGGATTTAAAGGGGATTTCATCACATTTACCAAAGTAATGTAATTTTTTAGACCATCAGAAAGTAGAGATTTTAATGAACAAAAAGCCCACCGACTTTTTAAAAAAGCAGATTTTTTGACGTGAGAATTTTCGATTGAAAATTAGGGTGCTTTTTCGATATTAAGTCAAAATAAGGTGAAAAAATAAATATTTTAAATCAAAAAAATTGCAGTGTGTTTGGGACATGAAAAGGAAGTTTTCGCCAAATTTCGTGAAAAAAAAATGTTCTTGTAAAAATTAAAAATAAAAAACCAAAAACTTGGTTATTTGAATTTTTCACATAAATTTTGAGGTTATGTGAAAAAAGTGTAAATACAAAAGTTGTAGATCCTTTTTATTACCTACAAGTTTGCCATTTAACGTTTTTCCATAGGACTTGTAGTTTTGCCGAAAATCGAGATAAATCGTTTTCTACCCTTAAAAACTCACTTCTTTCCACTTCCCGACATCGGATCGTCCGTAAATTATTTTTCCTTTTATTTTTGTTATATTCTCTTCCTTTTCCAATGGATTTTATCGTACTATTATTATTTTTCACTTTTTACCATTTTCAAAGACCTGGTCTATAAAAGAAAGTATTCCAAATAAATAATTTTAAGTTTTAACCTCGATAGATGAGATCACTGACTCGTTTTTACCAGAAAAATCGGAAAAACTATACTTCAGAGAATATAAAACCTTCAACCAATGGCTCCCAAAAAAGAAAATAAGGGTAATTTTAGTTTACTTATCCGAGCGTTGGAAAAGGTGCCAATCGTCAACTAATTGTATTTTTATCACAAATGACCATAGTAATAAAATGTAACATTTTAACTGTAAATTGAAATCTTACTGTTGGTCTGGTTAGAGAAAAATAATTGTTTGTAACGCTTGTGGAAAATGCGTCTTCCGCACTCAACTACTTGATCGAACTGCGACTCACGTGGTTCGATTAGCGGTCGTTTCGTTCGGAAATATTATTTTTCACACTTGTTATGAAAAATACTTTTTTGTACAATTGGTAGATATAAAAAGTGATAAAAAAAAAACACATGAAAAGCTGAAACTAAAACATTTATCCCATATCAACGAATGCTTGCAAAAATTATTAGTAGATAGTATAACAACTTTTGAAAATGGCTCTTTTCATACGCGAAATTTTTGTGGGCCTGAGCCGAATTCAAAGGCCACAAGTCGATTGAGAGAGCTTTTCCTGTGTTTTTTATGATTTTTTATAACCATTGTGGAGAAAATACAATACAATACAATATTTTCTTGACTTTCTGCTGACGTAAAAGTAGTTTGAAATAGTATATTGTAATTTACCATTAAACATTATTTTTAGAAGTTCCGAATTATATTATAATTTTATATACCAAATATTTTTGTGCAAGTAACTTCCCCATATCCAGTATTTCAAAATATGTAGAATGCGCCCTTAAAATAATTATTAATCTTGGTCCTTAAACTTAAATATAAATACTGCATTGTATACCTACTTATCGACACGACAATTCTATTTCTTAAATATTTTCTATTTTTCCAAGATTTGCCAAAATGAATATTACCTAGTTCTTAAGGTGCCAACTATTTAACTCATAAAAACAATAGAAATAAGATGGAATACTACAAGGATAGTTATATATTCTAAATATATCTCCAATAAAACTGTTAAGTCATTAAGCTCTTAATAGAGTATTACACAGAGTATATTGCTCCATTTAGAAAAGACCGTCACAATTTAAAAATTTTAGATTTTTTTCTTAATATTTGCTTGCTACGGTTAATAAAGCATATACTTACCACTAAAAATCAGTACTGTAGTTCTCAAAAATTTAAATAGCGTCTAGTTGTTCTTGTTGTTTACCATTGCATATGATTATCTATTATGCAACGTGGTTTACTGAGATAGTAAAATTCGTCCATAGATTTTAATACAGGGTGTTTTTTTAAGGTCGACGAGCGGCCATATCTCGGAAACTACTGGGCATAGAAACTCAGGAAAAGAAAAAATGATAATTAAAGTGGCCATGAGAAAATTCTGGAAATAATTTTTAAGTTCCGCATTTTGCCGCAAGAGGGCGTAATTGAAAAGTAAATTTTAAAATTTTACATAACTCCAAAAATTCCACATTAAGGTATATGTTTGATAACACCATTTTAAAGCTTGGACAATTATGCATCATTTTGGTCTTATGCTCATTGGCGTACCGACTTTAATAAGACTGGGGGAAGCTGTTGAAAGTGTAATCATTTAAATCGCTGTAACTTCTAAACGACTTATCCGATTTTACTAAATTTAAGCTTGTTTGGAAGGGAAAGGTAAGTACCTTCAATCGCCGATAGTGTTTAATAAAATTGCTAGAGGGCGCAATTTGTAATAACAACAGTTTTTTCGATTTTATCCCGAAAATTCAAATCATACGGTATAACTATGACATCACAATCGGAAAGTAGATGAAATTTGCAAGAAAAGATGTGAAGACCGCAGTTCGATATCCTTGTTCGTTTCAGAGTTATAGCCAAAATAATATTTTTTAATACAAATTGCGCCCTCTAACAATTTTATTAGAAACTATCGTGTACCATTGGATACAACAATTGAAGGAACTTATCTTTCTCTTCCAACCAAGCTTAAATTTAGTAAAATCAGTTAAGTCGTTTAAAAGTTACAGCGATTTTAATGTTTACAGTTTCTCTTGATAAGAGTGGGAGAAGCTATTGAAAGTGTAAACAGTAAAATCGCTGTAACTTCTAAACGACTTATCCGATTTAACTAAATTTAAGCTTGTTTGGAAGAACCTTTAATTGTCGTATTTAATGATATACGATAGTTTCTAATAAAATTGCTAGAGGGCGCAATTTGTATTAAAAATTATTGTTTTGGCAATAACTCTGAAACGAACAAGGATATCGAACTGCGGTCTTCACATCTTTTCTTGCAAATTTCATCTACTTTTCGATTATGATGTCATAATTATACCGTATGATTTGAATTTTCGGGATAAAATCGAAAAAACTGTTATTATTACAAATTGCGCCCTCTAGCAATTTTATTAAACACTATCGTGTACTGTTGTATACGGCGATTGGAGGTACTTACCTTTCCCTTCCAAACAAGCTTAAATTTAGTAAAATCGGATAAGTCGTTTAGAAGTTACAGCGATTTAAATGATTACACTTTCAACAGCTTCCCCCACTTTTATTAAAGTCGGTACGCCAATGAGCATAAGACCAAAATGATGCATAATTGTCCAAGCTTTAAAATGGTGTTATCAAACGTATACCTTAATGTGGAATTTTCGGAGTTATGTAAAATTTTAAAATTTACTTTTCAATTACGCCCTCTTGCGGGAAAATGCGGAATTTAAAAATTATTTCCAGAATTTTCTCATGGCCACTTTAATTATCGTTTTTCTTTTCCTGAGTTTCTATGCCCAGTAGTTTCCGAGATATGGCCGCTCGTCGACCTTAAAAAAACACCCTGTATAGTCCAATATCAATAATGGGTTGTGTGAAATAAGAATCTTCTATTGCTTTATCTCACATGCAAAGTTTTAAAAAACTTAAATACAAAGTAAACATAAATTAATTTAAACAGGTATTGGTACAATCAATAAAATTCAAATTCAGACCGGACAGCTAGACGACTCCGAACAATGGTGTGACCTGCGCAACAAATACGTTGAAACTAATCGCGCGGCGATTGCCAATCGCTACGAACCCCCACCAACGTCTTATGAATTATAGGCTCTAACGGATCCAAATTTCTGCTTTATTTATAGTAGAGAAAGCGCTTTACTGGGAACAAAATGCGTGGCATTGAGAAGATACAATTTATTTCTTAACAAAATTACTGTAGTAGTTCATTATTCAGTAAGACTGTGCTGCTAATGGACCCGATTACTACCAATAAAAACACTGATCTAGCAAATCTGGAATTGAAATAACACTAAAGGGGGTTTAATACACTAGCAATTTATTTAATATGGGTGTTGCAGTCAATAAAATATCTATTGAGTGTTTTGTGAGTGGAATTTTCAAAGACACAATTGATATCATGCCGTTCTTCCACAAAATCACGATCTCACTTGGATTGTAACCATGAACACTTCTTTTATTAAGACGGTCTTTCACAAAATTAAAACAAAACAATGCAGATACCCTCTAATCAATTTGAAAACTGACGTTCTTCCCCGTAAAGTAGTTCTGTTAACGGTTTGATGACAGACTGAAACGACACTACCGCCATCTACCGGTTGTTTGTAGAACAACGCTTATGACGATCTTCCATGAATACATTGATATTGTATAAATGGTATTATGATGTTAGCCAATGAAAATAGGATTTTTGGGTTATGACGTTCTTCCCTAAATGGAGCGATATCTTCTTATAATAAAATGGACAAATTCAGGCCAATTTTGAGAAAAACCATTAAAAAAAATGGGTTGTTTTTGACTTACTAATTTGTTAGTTTATAAGTTAAACTGTCTGTTAATTGGCGTGACATCCTAAAATATGATACCAGCAAGAATTGGGATATAATCAAACATGTAAAAAAAATAGTCAGTAGCTATTTAGAATATAGGTAGGTAGTACAGTAAAAGGTGCTACATGGGGATCTCGAATACGGTAAAAGATACGAGGATAAGTAGCGGTCCCAACAGGGAAGGGGGGGGGGCATAGGGCCCCCCTCCATAGGGTTGCCCCACATGTTTTTTTTTTTAAATAATCGAAACATTCACAACGAAATAAATATTTTTATTAAGTAGTTTATAAGTTATAATAAAGGGTAGGCATATTGCAAACTTTTTGTCGGTACGCCGGTCACTTCCTTCGAATTAATACAAAACCACTTTCCATTTGCTTCTTTTAAACAGCAAAGTAAAGTAAACATATCTGCCTATTTAAGTTGTTAAAGGAACGCTTCGCGAACAACTTCGTATAGTCCGTATATGTCCGTGTGCTAAGTTACCTTTTTAAAAGGAACGCTCAACTTAGCCGTTAGCTTTGCTGTTTAACTAGACTAGACTTTTTATGTGTTGATTAAAGGATTTCTCAATTCCTCAAACATATTTGACACTGGGCTACTTTAACGGTAACGATATTAAAATATCTATGTTTAGTGGTATCTCATAATAGCGTCACATATTAATTCAACCTATTTTACTTTATTTCCTAAATATAAACGAGTGGCCGGTGATAGTGATATTAGAAATTGTTTCGTGAAATTTGTAAAAAAAAGTTAATAGAAATGAACAAATGGAAAAATTAATCTTTGACGGTAAAGAAAAATCAGAAAGTCCATCAGTAGTCATTATTCAACATAACCTTTGATTCCTTTGTTTCTTGTTTTCTACTTATTTTATTTCACTATTTGAGTTGTTGGTATTTTTTTTTAATGTCGTTTTGTTTTTGTTGCTTTAATTGTACTTAAGTTTCGAGTTGATATTTTTTTCGCAAATAAAAGATTGACAAAATAATAGATTTGCTTTTGTGCTCATATACATGTCTTCCCCCACCAAAAAGAACAAACATATACGTGCCCCCCCCCCCCCCCCACCGGATTAAAATCCTGTGACCGCTACTGACGATGATTGTAAATTGATAAATCTGCGTATTTTGGGGCTTAATAATTATGTCTAAGATTATTATAAATATTCCGACTACCTACCCACTAAGCAAAAAAACATCTCAGTAACGCCAAAATATTGTTTTCCATTTGACATGAAACGTTTTATAAATCGTAGAAAATGACGGATAATTCAACGGAAAAGGAACGTTACATTCCACACTTTTTGACGTCGTAAAATCTGACGTTACAAAAGAATGCATTTTAAGAACGCAAGTAAAACATGTTTCTTACAGCAATGTAACATATACGTTAACGTTACATAAACGTTGCATAAACGTTTCAGGACCACAAATAAAATGACGCTGATCAGCTTTTAAGCCATTGGTTCGACGATTTATTTATGTAACCTAGGTGCATTCATAAAATACTTATATGTAACAATGAATTAAAAACTTATTTATTTGTTTATTTAAAAAAGGCGATTTGAAGAATAAATAAAAAAAAAACAGGGATGCTGGCAACGACATTTATTTTATATATTATAATATACATAGTTATATAAAATATTCATAAGGTGAGGTCTAGTTAAGTCTGAAAATAATAAAAATGTTACTTAAATAACAAATAATTAAATGATTTAATCTCAAATATTTTTAATACCTTTATAAATCAATTTTATCATAGTTTCTAGTAGTCCACTAAATATTTTAGATCTCAACCTTTACTCACTGTAAAAGATACTAAACTGATCAAAATGTGTTAGGGATAACATGGTTTTCGTGAGGAAACTAAATTCCCAAAATATAGGCCCCAAAATGTTTTAATTCATACCAAACACCTGGAAATATAAGTGTGCTGTTTTTATGTTGTGAATTACCTCTTGAGGACTTAATTTAATCAGTTTAGTTATAAATATGTTATCCTGCCCTATTTTTAATTTAAACTGGATTAAAAGTTGATGATGTAGACAAATTATGTACCCCCTGAATATTTGTTTTACTGTCATACAGATTATTTAAACTAACTTACTTCTCGCTTTAGCCCAGTCCCTGCATTTCGGAACCAATCCATACCTATTTTGTCGAAATCACATTGCGTCATTTTAAATAACTTCTGAGCAGCATCTGAAAATTTTTAAAAATAACGGGTAACAAACAGAACGATTTTCAGTTTAAATGTTATAAAAAAAACATTTAGCAGTAAATAACACGACCTTTATTTTAGAGCATAAGCGGGTTAATTGTTTTATAAATAATTTTAACATAGTAGCAAGCAATCGGCAGCCATTTTTTCGTGATTCACCATCACCATTCCCCATTTATAACCTTAATCGAGGTATACAATCATGCAAAATTAACCAACTACAAACATAAGCATTTTAAATATTTTATACTTGCATTATTAAAATCCATGGTGTATGATCGCCAATAAATCACTTAAGCCTTTAATGAACTTTAAACCTGTTTATCAATTAATCAAAATCAAAATTTGACAACAGACCGACGACATACCAAGCGCAGAGGAAGGCAATGGCCGTGTAACTCTTTCCTCTGCAGGGTTTTAATTCAAAGGGTGTAAAGTCACGTCGACGTTGGGGTGACGCCATAGTTTCATTACCAAAACGTTTTAAATAAGGCATGATATAATACAACAAGTTTTACGTTTCAAATGTGTTTAAACAAACAATGTTTCAAAACGGTTTCATATAATATTTGAAATGTATATATGACGTTAAAACTGAAGCAGCTATTTTGCATTTTTTAAACGTCTCTGCCGTGTTTCATGTTTGACGTAATAAATGCATTACATTATTAAAACCAGTATGAAACGTTTTATTTTCAAGATAAATGGAACGTTTCTGAATAACGTTTTGATCGCATATTTTTTATCAACGTCATAACAGTAACGTTTTAAACCCGCATTTAGGGCTTTTTCTTTTAATGTTACTTTTGTTGCTTGTTACAAACGTTGCAAAACGTCGAATAGATGTTCTTTGCTTAGTGGGTAATATCAGAAAAAACGACATTTCCTGTTTGGGCTTTTATTTTTTGCACCCTTGGCTAAACGTTTTTTATAACCATTTTTTTTGGTCTACCGGATGACATTATTAGTTTCTGAATTCGACCCTCAAGTAAATTTTTCTAAGGAACGGTCCTGGAATTTTAAATATTGAATTTTGGAATTTTAAGCTTCAAAAATTGTAAACAATTCGAAGGTTAATTTTAAGGTATTGTCATCAAATAACACATCATTAATACATCAGGACATTAGATTAATTTTTATTTACCATTACGACCCTAGCAAATATTTTTAGAAGTAAAAGAAAACCTTCCACCTTCCTCCACAAATTAATTTAAAAAAAGGAAGATTAAATTAAGGTCTCTATACGTCCCGAAAGTAGAAAAACGTTCATCATCAGAAGACAGAAAAAGCTTTGCTGATGGTGTTACCAGAAGAGAAAATGTTAGTTCTTCTTTTGCACCATCAGCAAAGCTTCTTCTGTCTCCTGATGATGAATGTTTCTATTCTAAACATGTAGATACCTTATAATTAAATAGTTCTTTATTCTAATAAATAATCAATTTTTCTTTTGTTTCTATATTTTAAACTCTACTTTAAGCATGGACTAATTCTTTAAATTATTTTTAGGAATTAATAACAAAATTATGGCACCAAAATTTTAAACCTATGATATATATAGCATATAAGCAGTCAGAAGTCAGATTTGCCCCAGATATACTGCTTAAGGCATATAGGAACTAATATATATTTTAGTTGTTTTATTTATTTTATAATAATTGTAGCATTTACCATTCCTGCCAAAAGGTACCAAACCTCGAAATACTGTAAAACAAAAAAGAGTGATTTCGCCCTAGTAAAAAAAATGCGCACATCAATTAAGCAGTAGTACCTACTAAGAATGAAACAGGACATTTTTAGGTTAGAAGCCCAAACTTTAAAACTAGTTACTAGTTACTTAGTTAAATATTTTGTAATAAGAGAATACTTCAGCATAAAGACTATAGGTCTGTGATATTAGTCCCTACAACCGTATATGAAATTTCAGGTCCGAATTTTAAAAAATTTACTTGACGGTGGTATCTAAAGAATTTGAAACTTAGGTATGGTCTTGTAAAACCTAAAAACGGGTATGCAAAAAATTTTAATTTCGTTCCTAAGTAAAAAATTAAAACTAAAATTGAAAATTTCTGTTTTTTTTATATTTCCGAAGGTATTCAGAATATTTACGATTTTTTTTCACCGAATTATTAGATCTCAAAATAAGTAATCAGCTTCGTATCTCTCACCGTTTTCGAGATAACCAAGTACCCGAATTTGCAGCACCCTGTATTATTTATCGCCAAAAGTAATTAAATAAAAAATCCTCATTATTTATATAGGAAAATTACTATAAGAAATACTTATTGTGTCCGCGAAAACAATTAAAAGCGACAAATTAGTGGCATATTGGACAAGTGTGCAACTGTCTTTTGTATTGGACTACACAGGGAACACAGCATAATGGATACCTTGGGGTGGGTAGACCACGACGGCCATTTCGTCCTTATTAGGACTCGGGCAGCCACAACTTAAAGCAACTCCACAGAAAACGGCACACGTTGCATTAGATGCCACCGCGCAATAGTCCAGCAGCCGACGGCCATCGTGGGTATCCATTATGCTTGGATCCCTGTGTATTTCAATACAAAAGACTTTGTAGCTTTTAGTTTTTTATAAATTACCTACTAATCTCGATTTTGGCTAGAATCGTCCATTACTTTATCTGCAGAGGACTATATTCAAATATTTTTTAAAACTGCTTACAATAAATATTGTCGTCTAATTTTTTCAAAGAATTGAAAATTGATAAACCCTGTATAAAATCTATTTAAGTGGATATTCAAATGTTAAATATACGACTTCTGTATTATAAAAAATAAAATCTCTAAAGTAAAATCGTATTCTAAAATGTTGTAAGATGTTTAGGTAATAATATGTGAATCAAATGTTGTTTTTGTTAAATGGTCCGATGTCGCAATTGGCACTTATTTCTTTGTAGTATGTAAGTATTAAATTTTTAACATATTTTACAATTAATTTTCCTTTCTGTCTATTTTCCTAAAATTAGAAAATTCATCATATTTCTTCCACAAACGCACAGGATTAAATAACTAATCGGTATGTATTTTGATACAAAAGGATACAAGTAAACGCTAATTTATTTTTCAAAATAGGGCAATAAATTTGCGTTTTGTAAAGAAATTCTACGATTAATAAATAGTGTTAAAAACAACGACGATTAAGCAAAGATAAACCACGCATCTCAATTATAAAGGTACTTTGGCGCCTACCATATAACTCATTGTTTATAGAGAACATTCTATCATATGACATGTCTACGAACACTTACTTGTAAATTGAAACATCTGGCACTAAATCAGTTACAGACCTCTGGTACTGTCTTGAAATATTGTTTTATTATTGTGTTCACAAAACACGTAAAAAAGTTTTTGTGAAAGCGTTTCGAAATAGACATATTTCGATATTGATTAGAATTTCGAAATGACACTATTTTAGGCACTAGTGTCTAAATGTGACAGTTTTAGGCACTAGTGCCTAAAAGTAAAAATGAAACATTAAAATCAATGAAAATATCTATTTATTATATATGTTAAATGTACAATTATGTAAACTGTTGAACTGAATTCTAGAGGCATCTAGCTTCTCTTCTTTAAGAGCAATGTAATTATTAGTAGTCGGAATGGATAAACTGCTAGTACTGACAATGCTAACTTCTGCTTCTGAGTAAACTTCTTTTATTTTTGTATTTTGCTTATCTTTCTGCCCTATGATTCTTTTTGCTATTTCGTTTTTCTGTTCAATGGAATTTTCTGTATAACTCTCGGCAACTGAGCTTGATCGCCAACCTCCATGACGCTTTAAAAGTGTCATGTCCGCTCCAGAATCTGCCAACATTGTTGCAGAGCTGCGCCGGAAGCAATGGCCAGTGTATTCATTGGTGTTGGGGAGTCCAAGGAATTCTGCTATTTTTTTGGCATACCTCCAATTGTATTAATTCCAACTGGCAGGGTACAGCATTTACCACTTCGATATGTCAAGAAAAATCGCTGATGTGTCGTATTCAATGGACGAAGTTTTGCGTACTTACGAAATAGATCTAAAAAATTGATGCCATCTATTGATACCTCGGTAATCGTAAACATTCTTGGAACATGAGTTTTTGTGTTCGGAATTTTGACACTGATAAACGACTGACAATCTTTGATGGCATCTAATTTCAAAAATGTGATTTCTTCCCTCCTACATGCTCCAAATACTCCAACGATTAAAACAACGTTGGCTTACAGGAATTCTTTATCATCAGCTTTTTTATAAAGCGTTCTATTTCCAGCTTTGTAAATATTTTTGATTTCTTGGGCGGTAGCTTTCCTTTTTAAAATGCAATAAGGTTTGTAAATTTGCAAATATCTATGTTTTTGTTCAGATAAATCATGATGCGGAGCATCGAATATTTGCTCCACAAAGTTGACGGCCTTAAGGTGGTGGATAGCTTGAGGAAATAGGCTAGTAATACCTTTTCTGTAAAGTTCTTAATATGTTTTTCTTTGGCCCAGGTTTCAAAGTTGTCGTATGTTTTTTTGTATAAATGTTTCGATTTTTCGGGTACTAACGTGGATAGCGCAGCTTCAGCAGCTTGTTCAATATCCAAAGACTCGTCAATATCACTCATTTAAAGTATTTTTTTCGAAAAACTTTGCGGGAAAAAGGCAAAACGCGACGTTCGAACTTGACATTAAATAATGCATAAACAATGCCTTAGAAGTAGATTGCCTGCCTACTTTTCAAAATGTTTGAAAATACTAATAAAAGCTTAAATTATCAAATTCTCCGCTTTCACAAATTGGAATTCCTATGACACGACGGGGTGGCCTCCACCCTTAAAATCTTAAATGGAAAAGGGGGTCGAGTGATACCTTATTTTAAAGGGAATTGAATTGCCTTTCAAGCGTGACCTTGCTCTTTTAAATCGAGTGAGTAGTTCCTGAGAAATAAGGCTAAAAAGAAAAGAAAATTTAAAAGTAATAAAATTTATTACTTACCGCTTGTATCAATCAAGTAAATGTTGAAAATGTCCACCTCCAACCTCCATGCATTCGTAAAGGCACTGTTCAAAATGTTCGCGAACATTATGGAGTATTGCGGGAGTTATTTGTCGGCACTCGTACATTATTCGTTGTCGCAAGTCTTCCAAAGAATTGGGTTGGGTTGCATAAATTTTAGACTTTAAATGTCCCCACAAAAAAAAGTCCAGTGGCGCCAAATCAGAAGATCTTGCAAGCCATTCAATAGGACCTCTTCTTCCAATCCATTTTCCTGGAAAATTTTCATCCACAAACTATCTAACAGGGAACGCATAATGCGGGGGTGCTCCGTCTTGCTGAATGTAAATATTTTCTGGCCAATAACGGTCATTTTCTTCTATGGCATTCGATTAAGCTGGGTTAATAGTGGTTTCCAACAGGTTCAGGTAAATTTTACCTGTTAAATTTCCAGGTATAAAATACGGCCCAATAATATGGTAGGGGAAGGGTGCCCATATTAGACCAATTTTCAGATTTCCTATTATAGATCCTGATAATACCGCAAAATCGATCTTAAAGCTATACCATAGTATACTTTAGTATGTTGTTCAACTGCAGGATTTTTTGCAGAATTTTATTTCAAAGTATCTATGATATACCGGGCTATAAAAAAACCTCTGCAAGTGGTTTAATATAGAAAACCGGTTGCCTAAATTGCACCTGGGGGTTCCAAAATTGGACCACATGATTTAAATCGGAAGCTTAGGTGTTAAATAAATAAATAAAAAATAAAATTGTTGGTACCTATAATAGGAAATTTCATAAGTACTTACTGCAAAAAAAATACCTATATTGGACCAGTCATAGTTTCATTTTTTAACTCAAAGAAAAAAGATTTTAGCAATATTGAAATGGTGTTAGTTCATGACATTAACTTATTTGAAGAGAACCATTATTTTTGCACAATTTGGAAAAATTGCCTAAATTGAAGCGGTTCAATTTTGGCAATCACCCAATGGTCCAATTTAAGCAACTACCACGTGTTTTACAAAACCACCCAGGAAGGAAACAAGAAAAAACAAATATGGCATGGTAATAGGAGAAATCGAAAGAGAAAAACTTACTTGAAAACTTCCATAAAAAAGATTTTGCTTGGAGTTTTATGGTTCTAAGGTAAATTCTTAGGAAAATCCTAAAAATATTACATTAAAATTGTGTAAATTAGGTTTTGCTCTGTACACGCCAAGCACTAACTGCCAACTAGTTGAGTTTCTTGCCGAGCTCAAATATTCTAGGTGGAAGTATGTTACAGTGTTCCCAGATTATATGGCACTTGTTTAGTTTCGGAGAAATGTACTGTGGTCCAATTTAGGTAGCGGTTCAATATAGGAAACCTTCCCCTATAAGATGGCATGTTTATAATTACCATAATATGATATAAATACCTTTGTAATGTCATGTAGAATTTAGTATCTTCCCGCACTTCTTTAACAATGGCCAAAACTGATTAAATTTGTGAAACATAACAAGTAGTTATTATATTTTCTTTCTGTGCAATTGGTGTATATTTTCACGTGGTTTCATTGTGGAACTTGTGAGGAACCAAATGGATCATTGCATTTGACGTCTTGTCGCCTTGTTATGATAAAAATAATGAGATGTATATTTTGCTCTATCATCGTTGGTGAAATATTATTAAATAGACTTTTCAGTTATTTAAAACATCATTATTCCTTTGTGTTAATAAAAGTTCTTGAGGTTTCGTAGTAGAAATGCTTCTTTTAACGCACGCGCAAGCGACTGCAACTGACTGAACTAGCTTGGCGTCAGCGTCGCTCAGTCGTTACAATGACTAAATTATTTTAATTTTCGTACAATATCAGATAAAAATAAAAATTGTATTCACATTAATTTAATTTATTATTATGTAAATTGTAGTTTAAAAATTATTTGTACCAAGAGTGCAAGAAGAGTGCCAATTGTCAATAATGTTTAGCTAAAAACTTTTTACCGTTTAATTCGTAACTACCAATATTATAGTTCAATGTCAGTATTTAAAAACGGTAACTAGTAACATATTTAAGTTATTTTGTAAAAAATTAAGAGCTTATATTACCGGGTGGTGTATTGCCAGACGGAAAGTAGTACATCCAGTTACGTATCGTGCTTGGAGCTCAGGCCTATAAAAAATAGAATGCTTAATCCTCATAAGACAAGACCTGTGTTATGACATCCCTAGAAAATGCTGTCGTGTCTGGAAATTATTTTTTTTCCGTAGAAAAAAGTTGGCAACCATTTGAAATTATATTAATGCCAACCAAAAACAGGAGTCTCGCCGAACTACGGCGAGTCGGCCAGCCGATCAAGCCTATTGTTATTACCTTGTTCACATATTTATTTTATCGTGTTTATTAATTTATTTAAACAATTTTTTGTTATTTTTCTCATAAAAAACTTTCAAGACAATAGGTAGTAACTAGGGCTGGGCGATATTGAAATTCCAATATCGAATATGGAAAATTATCGATATTTTATTTTTTAAATATCGTTATTCGATATATCGATATTATATATTATCGATAAAACATAGAAATATTATATCATTATATCAATATTTTCTTATGTGCCCTGTAAAACTCCGTACCTTTATTATTATACGGGGTGTCCATTTAGTGTGCCGGTGGACGATATATCGTAAACGGTCGACTTAAGGAATAAAACTTTTATACAAAAGTTGTACATGTTAATGTCGCGCACCTTTCAAAAATAATTTTAAATATACAGGTTGGACCAAAAATCCAGGGTGGGCCAGACATATCTTTTTTTAAATGGAACACCCTGTATATTTTTACATTTTTAAATTCCTCATAAGATTATAATTATTTTTTATTAAATGCATTATTAGTCTATACTTCATAGTTTCCGAGATATTGACTCTCAAAAAGTGACATTTTTGAATTTTGGCAGCTTCTAACTTTCTAACAGTACGTCTTAGAGCATAACGGCTTACTTGTCCCTATCTTCAATTTTTAATATCTTCCCAAAAAAATCAACTTCCAGTTAAACGGGAACAACTGTATATAAATATATTTAAAAAAAAATATGTCTGGCCCACCCTGAATTTTTGGTCCAACCTGTATATTTAAAATTATTTTTAAAAGGTGTGCGACATTAACATGTACAACTTTTGTATAAAAGTTTTATTCCTTAAGTCGACCGTTTACGATATATCGTCCACCGGCACACTAAATGGACACCCTGTATATTAGTTTTAGGCGATATTAAATATCAATATGTGTATTGATAAACTGACATTTATATTATACCAAAAGATTGACTTTATTAAACAGAAGACACATGTATAAAAATTCATTAGTGACAGTCAAAAATGACATTAAACACTAAACAAATCAGGTAAAGGCGTAAATAAAGGATAAAAACAATAATGTTTATCGCATTCTTCCCTCCTTTTATTATCATATTCATCCAAATATTTAGGCGACATTCTTACACCAACATGAAAAAATCGAAAAATCAATATTATCGATGTGATCCGATATCTCGATAATATCGATAAATATCAATAATGTCGAAAAGTATCGATATGTCGATAAATATAGATATATCGATATTATCGATATTTTATTTTTTAAATATCGATAAAAATATCGATAAATCGAATTTTTGTCCAGCCCTAGTAGTAACCATAGACATAATTTATCATTAGATAAGAAAACAATAAACACGATTGTGGCAAATTTATGGCCTTGCGTATGTAAACGAAACCACACGGGAATAGACATGCGCACTGCAAAATTATCGTTTAAAGAATGGGAAAATAGACAGGTCCGAGCTTTAACATCTTGTTTGTGTGGCATAGGCCTAGTTAGATGTAATTAAATTGATCATAATAAAATAAAATTACATATAATTTTTGACTGTCACTACTTCATATTTACTGAAAATGCGAAATACCCGGTATTTTACCCCTATTTGGACATAATAAAATCATACAATGGTCTTTACTAGTCATTGTATCCGAGTCACTAAAGGCACAAACAAAATTCATTAAAGTACACAAATACTAGAAATCCATAAATACTAAACTCCTGCAATCCACAATAGCAAAGAAAACAACAAGAAATCATATGTGTGAAGTTAGCAACGTTCATCAGCACCGTTTATGCAGCAACGAAATTCTTCTTGGGGTACGTCTCAGTTTCGACTGTAGCGTTTGTTCGTATTCGTGCAGCGAATTTTAATTTTTTTAGTGGCGAAGATTGAAATTCTACCATTTGAGTTTATCGTCTTTAGTTAACTAACCCATAGGGGTAGAATTTAAATCTTTTACAAACGTAACTTTTGGAAGTTTCTCCTCCGGGTTTTTGGAAATTATTCGTATACAGTAGGTAATTAATACCTATGGGGTAGTTTACTAATGACGGTAAATCCAAATAGTAGAATTTAAATCTTCGCCACTAAAAAAATTAAAATTCGTTTACAAACGCTACTTTTCGAAATTTTTATCCTGTAATTTTATCCTCCGATTTTTTGGAAATTCGTATAAAGCAGGTAACTTATCTTTTTGGGGTAATTTACTAAAGACGATAAATCCAAATGGTAGAATTTCCAACTTCGCCACTAAAAAAATTCGTTTACAAACGCTACTTTTCGAAGTTTTTATCCTGTAACTTTTTCCTCTGGGTTTTTGGAAATTCGTATATAGCAGGTAATTTACCCCTTTGGGGGTAGTTTACTAAAGACGATAAATCCAAATGGTAGAATTTCAAACTTCGCCACTAAAAAAATTTAAATTCGTTTACAAACGCTACTTTTCGAAGTTTTTATCCTGTAACTTTTTCCTTTGGGTTCTTGGTATTTCGTATATAGCAGGTAATTTACCCCTTTGGGGTAGTTTACTAAAGACGATAAATCCAAATGGTAGAATTTCAAACTTCGCCACCAAAAAAATTCGTTTACAAACGCTACTTTTCGAAGTTTTTATCCTGTAACTTTTTCCTCTGGGTTTTTGGAAATTCGTATATATAGCAGGTAATTTACCCCTTTGGGGTAGTTTACTAAAGACGATAAATCCAAATGGTAGAATTTCAAACTTCGCCCGTAAAAAAATTTAAATTCGTTTACAAACGCTACTTTTCGAAATTTTTATGCTGTAACTTTTTCCTCCATTTTTTTGAAAATTCGTATATAGCAGGTAATTTATTAAGACGATAAATCCTGATGGTAGAATTTCAAACTTCGCCACCAAAAAAATTCGTTTACAAACGCTACTTTTCGAAGTTTTTATCCTGTAACTTTTTCCTCTGGGTTTTTGGAAATTCGTATATATAGCAGGTAATTTACCCCTTTGGGGTAGTTTACTAAAGACGATAAATCCAAATGGTAGAATTTCAAACTTCGCCCGTAAAAAAATTTAAATTCGTTTACAAACGCTACTTTTCGAAGTTTTTATCCTGTAACTTTTTCCTCCATTTTTTTGAAAATTCGTATATAGCAGGTAATTTACTAAAGATGATAAATCCAAATAGTAGAATTTCAAACTTCGCCACTAAAAAAAATTTAATTCGTTTACAAACGCTACTTTTCGAAATTTTTATCCTGTAACTTTTTCCTCCATTTTTTTGAAAATTCGTATATAGCAGGTAATTTACTAAAGATGATAAATCCAAATGGTAGAATTTCAAACTTCGCCCGTAAAAAAATTTAAATTCGCTTACAAACGCTACTTTTCGAAGTTTTTATCCTGTAACTTTTTCCTCCATTTTTTTGAAAATTCGTATATAGCAGGTAATTTACTAAAGATGATAAATCCAAATGGTAGAATTTCAAACTTCGCCACTAAAAAAAATTTAATTCGTTTACAAACGCTACTTTTCGAAATTTTTATCCTGTAACTTTTTCCTCCATTTTTTTGAAAATTCGTATATAGCAGGTAATTTACTAAAGATGATAAATCCAAATGGTAGAATTTCAAACTTCGCCCGTAAAAAAATTTAAATTCGTTTACAAACGCTACTTTTCGAAGTTTTTATCCTGTAACTTTTTCCTCCATTTTTTTGAAAATTCGTATATAGCAGGTAATTTACTAAAGATGATAAATCCAAATGGTAGAATTTCAAACTTCGCCACTAAAAAAAATTTAATTCGTTTACAAACGCTACTTTTCGAAATTTTTATCCTGTAACTTTTTCCTCCATTTTTTTGAAAATTCGTATATAGCAGGTAATTTACTAAAGATGATAAATCCAAATGGTAGAATTTCAAACTTCGCCCGTAAAAAAATTTAAATTCGTTTACAAACGCTACTTTTCGAAGTTTTTATCCTGTAACTTTTTCCTCCATTTTTTTGAAAATTCGTATATAGCAGGTAATTTACTAAAGATGATAAATCCAAATGGTAGAATTTCAAACTTCGCCACTAAAAAAAATTTAATTCGTTTACAAACGCTACTTTTCGAAATTTTTATCCTGTAACTTTTTCCTCCATTTTTTTGAAAATTCGTATATAGCAGGTAATTTACTAAAGATGATAAATCCAAATGGTAGAATTTCAAACTTCGCCCGTAAAAAAATTTAAATTCGTTTACAAACGCTACTTTTCGAAGTTTTTATCCTGTAACTTTTTCCTCCATTTTTTTGAAAATTCGTATATAGCAGGTAATTTACTAAAGATGATAAATCCAAATGGTAGAATTTCAAACTTCGCCACTAAAAAAAATTTAATTCGTTTACAAACGCTACTTTTCGAAATTTTTATCCTGTAACTTTTTCCTCCATTTTTTTGAAAATTCGTATATAGCAGGTAATTTACTAAAGATGATAAATCCAAATGGTAGAATTTCAAACTTCGCCCGTAAAAAAATTTAAATTCGTTTACAAACGCTACTTTTCGAAGTTTTTATCCTGTAACTTTTTCCTCCATTTTTTTGAAAATTCGTATATAGCAGGTAATTTACTAAAGATGATAAATCCAAATGGTAGAATTTCAAACTTCGCCACTAAAAAAAATTTAATTCGTTTACAAACGCTACTTTTCGAAATTTTTATCCTGTAACTTTTTCCTCCATTTTTTTGAAAATTCGTATATAGCAGGTAATTTACTAAAGACGATAAATCCAAATGGTAAAATTTTAATCTTTGCCATTACACAAATTAAAATTCGTTTACAAACGCTATAGGCGGGAGTGACACGTACCCCAAAAAAAATTCGTTGCTGATAAACATTGCTAACTTCTCACATATCAAGAAATCCACAGAGAAAGCATAAAACACAACAACAAAAATGGCGCCGAGCCGGTTCTGAAGTGTATTTTGAAGATGTTGCTAAACAAGGAACACATAATAACCAGAGGGTTGTGCGCATGCCCATGCCTGTAGGGTGACAAGGCGTGTGACTGGTAAGCTATGCGTAGAAACCCATTAGTTCACCCATAAAACTTAATTTTTGTTTGCGTACGAGATAAGCTGTACTAAAGGTAATTGTCTATGGTAGTAACCCACTGTTTACTGCATAATTGGTTTAACAATTTACATTTTTTTGACCTTTCAACAAACCCATATAATATAACCCTGTATTTTCAAAGCTTTGTTCGCTACGAAGTTATAGTCAGTTGGAATGATGCTGCCAACTTAAAGTAGTGAATTTTCAACTTATAAAAATGAAAACCCCGTTAGCACAGAGAACAGAGATATTATAATGTGTCATTTAGGTATATCGTCTATTAAGCATTCTCTCTTTTTTTATAGTCCTGTAGTTTGGAGGCAAGCATTGTTGAATTTTGTTTTTCTTGTTTTTGACTTTTTTTAGAGAAAATTTCATAAATTTATTTTCAACCAATTAGAAGGCTCCTTTTTCTTTACGTTGCTTATAGCAACGGGAGACTATCGCGATAGTCTATAGCCTATTAACCTAATGAAATTAATAAGTGATAATTTTTCTTAGGTATACTACTACGACTTAATTTTAATTCAAATGTCAAGTCATTTCGTAGTGACAGGTGAGACAAACCAGCAAGTAATAATCCGTTTTTTAGTAGTACCCGTGATATTTATTGTTACAATAATATTGTGTAAAAAATGATTCGTTTTGGTAATGAATCAGCAAGTTCGATTGCTAAAAAAATTGAGCAGTTAGTAACTCATTTTATTTACTAAAATGTGAGAAACATTAAATAACAAATTTGTTATCTGAAATCCAATGTCGTTATAGTTTTAAATTCAAATATAACTTTAAAAAAACATTTTTCCGATGAGTTTAGTTTAATATGGCGCACTGTATTTTTACAATAGAAGTTGACTTTACTTGTTAGTAACTAAGGTTTATTACTAAAATTTCAGGAACATTAAAAGAAACCCCAATTTATGAAATTTTCTTACCCAATCTCCCACGCAGCAGAATTAATTCCCGATAACTTTTTTCTCGGTTTCACTCATGTTTTTGTTGATAGAAAATTTCCCTCGTCTTCGACTCGGGATAATTTCAACAAAACAATTCGTGACGTTAAAAAAAATTATCGGTAATAATTCTGCTGCTAGAGAGATTATAACTGATAATTTTACATAGGACTATCATGTTTAAGAATTTTTAAATTTACTTGTTCCAGATTTATGTATACCAAAATTAATTTAACAGCGTTATTTTCAAGGAGAGGAGCGCGATCAAAATGAAACGGGGAAATGTATGGCAGGCATTTTTTTGCATTTATTGTCAAAAATAAAAACGTTTAATTACTTATTTTATGTTTTGTTTGGCGATTCACCACCTAGTAAACAATTTCTATAAAGATATTACGAACTAAATCTTTTATAGATAAAAAAATACGAAGTGATAGGTAATATCAAATAAGTTTCATTACATTCACCAAATTAAAACATAATATAACGCTACTTATTGAAAGCATTATTATTCCTATTTTTTAGAAAGTTTAATTATATTTCAAATAGCAAATGAGTTATCATTTAAGATTTCCGGTCGGTCCCAAAACAAAATAATTGTTTATTCTCGTTGAAAAAATAGCATTTGGGGTCTTACTTACTACTCTATTTTCTATTTTCCAAAAATTACCTATAATAAAAATTCCACTTCGCATTTTTTACTATGCTTCTTTTAAGTGAATTTATATAAAAGACGATTATTCATGCTCAAAAAATATACTTGTATTGTTGTAAATACGAAATATATTCTATGCTCAAAGTATCACAAGATTGTTTTATTTTCTTTAATGGATGAGTTGGTCATTAATCTAGGCATACTAGGGTCTTAAGAAAGTCTAGAATATTTCCATTATTTCACAAACTACTGAATATAATTTTTTGAAAATTGGCACCAAGTACTCTATACAGGGTATTTCACGATGACCATTCATTAGAATATTTCGCAAAGTGATGCGATTTGAATCCTGCTTTGGATAATGAAGTTTTCGGAGACAAATAAAATAACAGCGATCAAGTTTATTATCTTTTTAAAGATAAAAGAGGGAAACTTAAAATGCTGGTTGTGAAATTAGATATTATTATGCTTGACATTAAATTATCGGAAAATTAAATTTTAGATACAGGGAGATGAAAAAGCAACAACTTTGGATCTGTATCAAAAAATTTAAAAAAACAAAATTTTTTTATTACGACGCTATGTTCCTGGTTCAATGAATGGATAGGCAAAACCATTTTCTATCTGTCCACATAGTGTGTCCCTATACCTTACTGGAATAATTTTAGACTTATTTACGGTCAAAATCCTCCAAATATCATCATTTAGGGTGGAGTGAAGTTATACGTGTCGAAAAAAAAATCGTTTTTCAAATCGGAATAGCTGCAAAAACATGCTTTACTACTTAACTAAGAGGTATGCGAAAGATGGTTTCTCTAAAATTATGTTTTGAGGTGCCCCAAGAATTTTTAAAATAAAAAAAAATCGTTGATCTTGAAAAAAAATATTAGTTTTTCAAAACGGAATAGCTGCAAAAACCTGCTTCACTACTTAACTAAGTGCTATGCGAAAGATAATTTTTCTATTTCGAGGTGCCCCAAGCCTTTTTAAATTAGAAAATTTTCGCGAAAATTGAACACTAATTTTTTTATGCAACTAATGCTTATTTTAAATTATCATTTCTGTTTTAGTTTGTATACTTTTTTTTGCCAAAGAGTTTGTTTTCTTTTTAACTTGATTATTTTATTGAAGGAATATCATATAATTATAATTAAATATATATATAATTTAAATAAAAATCATGTTTTTTTTAAATATAAGACCTTTGGGGCACCTCGAAATATAATGTAAGAAAAATTATCTTTCGCATAACACTTAGTTAAATAGTGAAGCAGGTTTTTGCAGCTATTCCGTTTTTAAAAACTAATATTTTTTTTTTCATGACCATCGATTTTTTTTTATTTTAAAAATTCTTGGGGCACCTCAAAACAATTATTTTTAATAATTTTAGAGAAACCATCTTTCGCATAGCTCTTAGTTAAGTAGTAGAGCGTGTTTTTGCAGCTATTCTGATTTGAAAAACGAATTATTTTTCGACACGTATAACTTCACTCCACCCTTCATCATATTGATTTTTGGCAAGAAGGCCATGATAAACAAAGTAATAATAATATGTATCTACTGACCCTTGTCATTGATAGTTGAAATTAATTATTTAACGACGTTTTAATACCGAGTTTAGTCGAAAGAAATATTGTCGAATAATTAAAAATATTATGTATAAAAATGCTGACAATAAATTTATTTTTTATTTATGGCGAATGCAACAGAATTATAAGCAAACATGCACAGTTTTTAACGAAATATATCAGAATTTAACACCAATGACCAGAAAAAAAATTGGAAACATTATAAAAAATCGTATTAATTATTATGGAACAATTAGTGCTCATTTCTGGGGCACTGGAAAATCCTCATGGGGTTCTGACCAAACCATTTCAATAGGATTAACGTGGCAATGATATGGAGGAAGTCTTAAAACTCAATGTTCATGTTGCAATGCTAGTTCGTCCAACGCATTAAAATAATTAAGAAAATGAAATAAATAGCGCTTTCCAGATTACTTGTAACGTTTGGATGAAATAATATGATCCTTCATTACAAATGGTGAAACCGAAATTTCTCGTTCTTCTAACCATGCGATAAGTAATCTTTTTGACCAACTTGTATTTGGATTTTTTTTTATTAGCCCAGAATAATAGGTGGCGTTATCTATGAAAATAAGCGACGGTTTTGTAACAATTTTTCTTTAAACCATTTTTCAACGTTTTCACTGTTAATCGGATTATGATAATCATCAGATTTCAGGCTGGACTTGATTATAAAACTTGCATTATTCACAAATCCATTTTCTGAACCAGCATGTAGAATAATAATATCGTACACCCTCTGACGATTTTTTTTTATTTGTACGAAGATTATCATCTTTCCAATTTCGCCTAAAAGCCCCTTTACTGTATATCCAGGTTTCATCCAGAAAACCAGGTTTTAAGGGAAATTAAGAGTTGCCTTTATTCTTAAATTCTCTTAAAAATTCTACTCGTTTTTGGGCTATATAGGATTGCTCTATTAAAAAAACGCTGGTTTGATACGATATATTTACGCCATTTAAATTTTTTTAAACAGTCCGCTATATGAACCAGTGGATATTTTAACACCATTAATAGGGTTTAGTTGTATTGAGCGAATGGTAACGTATTCACCTGCTCTATATATCCCACAAATACGCTCTCTTATGGTATATTCATGAATTTCGTGAAGTTATCGACTGCAGGATGTCAAAAGCTACATCATTAAGAGTTTTAAAATCTACATCCTTCTCTATCCCCTTTGCCGTAATTCGCTGGATTGCTGAACACGAACCTCCCAAAGCATCAGAAACTCTCTGAAACAGATAGGTATTTATAAGAACGTAGCCATATATTTTTCACATTTAGTATTTATGTTTTTACAATTCCTGCTTTATTATATCTACTTACCTCGTAAACTGTGTTAAAAGAGTCTTTTCGGCATCACTTTCTCTTTGAAAATAATTAAATAATTTTAAAATTAATGCTTGTTCACAATACCGCGAAAATTTTAAAATAATGTTGATTAAAATGTCAAAATGACAATAAAACTTTTTTGACTGATAAAATTATACGACATTCATTATTGACGTAAATTTACTATCTCACAAGTTCACGAATGTTAGAAAGATAAGCACTAGTCGTGACTCTTTTTCAATATAAAATAGAAAGAATAAAATAATTTGATATTTTCTAAATATTTTTATTTGTACGTTTGTATAGGAGTCCACAAATAAATATAGGTATCACACATTTAGGAGTATTCATAATAATATACAAAATATAGGTGCTCAGGATATCTTTTGGTGCGTTTCAGTTATTATAGGTCCTATCGGCTAGTTTACAGTAAGTACATAATTTTTTTAGGAATATAAACAAATACCCCAAAAATATCTAATAAAAAGATGTATGTTATAATATAATAGGTGTGTTACAAGATGATGATAATTAAATAAGGAAATGCGAATCATACAATTATAAATATTGCGGAAGTAGTCCATTATCTCAAAGTGGAGCTGTATAGATATAAAGAAATTAAACCCACAGTCGTCTCCACAAATACTTATATTAAAACAGTTAGATTAACTTGGTGTACATGTTTCGGTACTAGGGAGTACCATCATCAGCACCGAAGGGCTAAAATAAATATAAAAAGAATAGAAAGAGGAAGGAGAAGTCAGATTAACGTACTTACCCCAAGTGCCACTATTACAAGCAATGTAAACGAAATGTAAAAGATTTAAAAAATAAAAACTAAAAACTTGAATAAGACGAGGACATTTTGATTGTTAGACGAAAACTGATTAAAAAGTTTAAAGTAAAATAAAATTCTAAAGGAATTAATTTTCTTCCTCTGCCCTACATCGTAAACAAATAACAAGCTGATTGTGATTGTACTGAAAGTCAAACGGAGGGTATAAAAGGTCAAAGTAGTGACATCTAACAAAGTCAAGTAAAAGTAGTAAGTACCCAATAATAATGGGAACTGACGTCAAAAGTGTAAAACGTGGTTCTTGGAGCAAGAAACGGACATCTAGTGGCGATAGTAAAACGAACAAAACACAGTTGTCGGCAAGAAGGCGAGTAACCCGCCATGACACGTTTTGTTTGTTCGTTTTACTATCGCCACTAGATGCCCGTTTCTTGCTCCAAGAACCACGTTTTACACTTTTGACGTCAGTTCCCATTATTATTGGGTACTTACTACTTTTACTTGACTTTGTTAGATGTCACTACTTTGACCTTTTATACCCTTCGTTTGACTTTCAGTACAATCACAATCAGCTTGTTATTTGTTTACGATGTAGGGCAGAGGAAGAAAATTAATTCCTTAAGAATTTTATTTTACTTTAAACTTTTTAATCTGTTTTCGTCCAACAATCAAAATGTCCTCGTCTTATTCAAGTTTTTAGTTTTTATTTTTTAAATCTTTTACATTTCGTTTACATTGCTTGTAATAGTGGCACTTGGGGTAAGTACGTTAATCTGACTTCTCCTTCCTCTTTCTATTCTTTTTATATTTATTTTAGCCCTTCGGTGCTGATGATGGTACTCCCTAGTACCGAAACATGTACACCAAGTTAATCTAACTGTTTTAATATAAGTATTTGTGGAGACGACTGTGGGTTTAATTTCTTTATAATTATAAATATGTTTAGTAAATAAATACAGTGTGTATGTAACTTGGAATGAATCCAGTCCATTTTTTTTTGGATAATTGTTTGGGCATTGGTATTAAGTTGTGGTATTTTTTATAAAAAAAATGTTGATACAGTGTCTCAAATTAGAGATATGACGATATGGATCATTTTTTTAAATGGCAATACTAGTTCCAAATTTTTATTCCTTATTATTTGTAAGGTATGTTGAGGAGTTAAAAGCACGAATGAGTGTAGGTTTATTTCTCCCGAAGTAATTAGAAATGTTCAAAACGAGTTTTACCTGCATTTAGGATATTGCCAAATAATGAATGGACAACATTTTGTGCATTTATTAACAAAAAAGTATTAAAAATGACCAGAAAGTTCTTTTAAATGACAAAGAATCAATATTTTGCTTATATAAAAGACCACAACTTAAAATGTTATTACCCGTGTGCAAGCATTTTTCCAAAAAAAAACTGTGCTGGATTTACTGAATTTATTTCGTTACAAAATGCACACTGTATATTTTAAGGTATAAACCAGCAGCTTATTAATTTTTCTAACTCGATTGCAACTTAAAATGCTGTAGTAGATACCTATCAAACACGGTTACATTTTTTTTACAAAAAATAATACGCATATTAATATTATGTATTTTATCTAAGTATTCATTATTTTAAAAACATTTTATTGTACAAAAGGTCACAATTTAACATTAACGTATCATGTTACAGTCAGCACTTCTCCAATAGGTATATCATATCTATGATGGCGTTGACGACATCCAAAACTAAACAAAATTTCAAACTCCAAAACATTTTTAGAGGTAAACATCACTAAAATAATAATTCCTATATTTACACAGTTTTGTTCATTTGGGGTATATGTTTTACTTAATTATTTGTTATGTTCCTAAAACTAGACATGAACACAAATATTATAACATAATATCTATTTAAATAAATCTATATATGTATAGTCTTCTGCCATTATACCACTTAGGGGTTATTAATTGTACTTATTTTAAACTAATTTGTACAAAAATGTCAGTAAAGTAATTTATTTATTGTGTTAACAAAACGAGTCCAAATCGTCCGAGCAGCCTCTCGCGGCAGAAGCGTTGCCTAATGCTACCTCACGAGGCTGCTTGATCAGCCTGGATAGTACTATTGACGATCAGTGACCTCAGGCAGGTGAGGTCCAGCCCCAGAACAACTTAGGGTGTGAAAATATTTCAAAACTTATTGATAAATACTATTTATTCTTTTAGTGTTGGTGTTTAATTTTTTGCAAATTCAAAATTTACTTCATCTGCGCAATACAAAGCTGGACAGATTGTTTTTTAACACCTTTATTACAGGTCCGTAGTTAGGAAAGGATGTCACGCGGTTTACAGAGTTTGAAAGATTGTTTCCTGCAAATTATAAGTGTGGTACCCCTATGACATAACCAATTCACTTTAATATTAAACAGGGTGGAAAAGAAAGACCTGCAAAAAATTTATTAGTATTTTTTCAGGTTATATTTTAACGTCGTTTTAAAATTACTTACTTAATATCCCGGGACAATTTCGGTATTTTTTCCTAGGGGAAGAATTACCCTATTAAAAAAAACAGTTGTTTTGGACATAAATGAAGACATAAATGGCGACTATTTACGTAGTTTGTTTTCTATTTAATGCACTCATGTGGTTTATTTCTTAAAAAAAAAACAATATATTATGTACCTGATGTCCCAAATTACCCCACATTTATACCACAAATATTTTCAATTGGATTGATATTGGGACTATAAGCGACCCAAGGCAGCCCTTCCACATTATGGGTTTAAAACCAGTGGGTTACAGCGTTGGCAGTGTGGATTGGACAATTATCTTGTTAAAATATAAAAGTATTATTGGGATATATTTACTAAGCAGATAATAACAATATGTTTTCTAAAATGTTAATGTAATTTCCGGCATTAAATCTTCCCTCTATTCGCCAGCAAACACAAGGTCCATGAACACTTATCCAGCCCCCATACATTTACAGAGAAACGCCCATGTCTAGAAGTGAGTAATGTATGATAAAATTAGTATAATTGAGTTATTCAAAAAGACAAGTAAAAACCCTTCTATAGCATAAATATAGCATAGTATAAATTACATTAAACTTTTATAGCCTAAATATTTTAGTGCAAACTTTTTAAATTTGAATAAATCAATTACGCTAATTTTATCTTACTCTTTTTAATTTGTGACACTCGGTAGGTACCTTAAAGTCATTTATTATTTTTCTTTTTAAGAAATAAATTAAATGAGTGCATTTGATAGAAAACAAACTACGTGAACAGTCATCAAAGGGCTCTGCTGTCTTCAGTTATGCCCAAAACGGCTGTATTTTTTTAAACAGGATAATAATTATTTGCCTAGGGTATATAATAAAAAATACCGTAACTGTTGCTAAATATCAAGTTATGTTATAAAACAACGTTACAATATAACAAGAAAATACACTACTAACAAAATGTAATTTACTTGAAATTTTTTTTCTTTTTTGCATTTTTACCCTGTATGATACTAAAATGCATTAGTTATTTCAAAGGCATACCATACTATTAATCTACAGGACACAACCTTTTAAACTCTACAAACCGCATTAAAATCCGTTATGTTGTTTCCTATCTATATACCAGTAATTCAGGTGATAGGTTAAAAGTTAAAAGTGAATGTGTTACAGCTAACCCTCCACTGCGGTCCATGCGGCCTATTGTGGCTTACACCTTATTTATATTTCCCCCAATAGGTCTAACTTTTTGATGAAGTTAATGATGGTATTGGGAGAGACATTTTTCATGTCATCCGGCAGCAGAGTCACCTCGCCAAATAGGGCGAATCTGATTCTTCCTGCTGCGGGGCAAGCGCACATTAAGTGTTCGGCTGTTTCTGCATCTTCCATGCAAAGCCGGCATTCATCAGTTGGGGCTATTCCAATTTTATACATATGGTGTCGCAGCCTGCAGTGGCCGGTGTACAATCCCACTAGTGATTTAAGGCATGACCTATTGAGCACTAGTAGTTTGTCAGTTAGCTGTTGGTTTATATGGCTGTTTATAAATGCTTTTGGGTGTGTTATTCCTGGTAAATTTAACCAGTGTCTTTCCCATGTGCTTTTTGCTTCAGCTAGTATTGTTTTCTTGGCCGTAGCATGTGATATACTTATTACCGGCTCGGGTCCTGTGAATTTTAATGCTGCACCTCCCTTGGCCAGCTTGTCGGCAGCCTCATTACCCTCCAGACCCATGAGTCCCGGTATCCATATTAAGATTATTTTGTTATTCAGACTTAGTTCGGATAGTATTTCGTGACAGCTCCACACAGTATTTGAAGTACACCATATCGATTCAAGAGCTTTTAATGCAGCTTGACTATCGGAGAATATCTTGATTGACCTATGTGCATACCCTCGATCTATCAGCAGTCTTGCACACATTTCACTTCTGCTTGAAATATGGTTGTCATAGTTCCCAGGCTGATAGTTAGTTCTATTTTTGGGTTTTTGCCATATATTCCGGATTCAATACCTTCTTTAGTTTTGGAGCCATCGGTAAATATTCCAAATTCCGCCTTTAGTAGGTCAGCGCTGTTATTGACCCATTCATCCCTTCTTGGGTGGATGATTTTATAAGGCGGTTCGTTGTTGGATTTTCTTGTCATTATGTCTGAGAGCATAGTCAACATTCCGCAGGCTAACGTGTCCCCCAACATGTTGGTGTCCTCCAGGATACATGACTGCGAATCTAGCTGCTTGATAAGTAATACAGGTGGTAAAAGAACAATTTGTCGAACTTTGAGATAAGCAGTTTATTTCTTATCGTTATAAACAATAAAAGCAAGACTTAAAGGCTTATTGCAGAAGCGCGGCGTCAAGGTTAGGTTAGGGACTATCGATTCAAGTTTAATGTTTTCTTTTTTAAGATAAATATTATGGTTTTCTTGTTGCCTTTTCGAAACTTAATTCTTGGAATAGATGCACACTGCTTCCAAGCGAAATACCGCCAATATGGCACACCTGTTTCAAATTAATGTCCGATCGGATAATACAAATATAAGCTTGACCTGTTCGATTGACTATGACGCTTAGGGTTAATATTTACATCGGTCTACTTTGGAAGTCTTATAGTCTTTAGTTATGTACCTATGTAATTTTTAAATACTTTCTTTTTAAGTTAAATTTTGATTGATTTCCTCTGTTATTATTGGTGATATTTCTTTATCTTTATCTATCTATAGGATACTATTCAAATCCAACAATAGGTAGGATGGAAATCGGCAGCTGTGGCTACTAGTTACGTTGAAAAGGGTATTAACAATAAAAATAATATGGGGAAAAAACACACAGTTGTCTCCACAAATATAAATGATGGGAATCCATAAGGCCCTTCCTAATAACAACCTAACCTGTGTTAACGATCAAATTAATTTCTCTTGCATACTCTTCCTTGAACCCTTAAATGTATTCTTTTAATTACTCCACTTTCAATCTTTACTCATTCTCCATATACCATGACCACTTTAAAATTTTTACTTTTCGCTAACGCATAAACTTCTCTAATAACCGTTACCTTCCTTTTTTTCGACCTCTAATTTTGCCACTATCTACTAGGTGGCCACATAACGTATATTTTCGTCCTCCTGCCTCTATTGTTGAATGTTGAAATGACTAGTTTGTTTCTGACTTCACTTGTTCTAGATGATGGCACCGCCCATCCATCGAGCGGTTTTCAGCCGCACCTTTGTCCCGGCAGGTTACTCGCATTCTTGCGATCACTGTTATTTGTTACTTGTTCTTATCCCCACTAGATGCCCGTTTCTTGCCCCCAAGAACCACGTTTTGATGTCAGTTCCTATTATTATTAAGCACTTTCTGCTTTTGCGTGACTTTGTTAGATGTCACTATTTTAACTTTCTTATTTCCTCCGTTTTGACTTGTCATTGTCGAGTAATAAATTTTGTACTATACTATGAAATGGAATGGAAAGAAAGTGACACTCCTTTCAAGTACTTATTTTTTTATCGATTTTTAATTTTTTTAACTTTGTCTTCGTCTTAGTACACAGAATGTTCTTGTCTTTTTCATGGTTTTAATATTTTTCACATTTTTACGTATAAGTGGCACTTGGGGTAAGTGCGTTAATCTGATTTGTCCTTCCTTTTTCTATTCTCAATTTATTTCAGCCCTTCGGTGCTGATGATTGTACTTTGTAGTCCCGAAACATGTAAATATATTTGTGGAGACGACTGTGTGTTTTTCCCCATATCTCAACAGCTCCACTCTGAGATAATGGACTACTTCCGTAAAATAAAAAGAATATTTCAAACATAATTCATAGTGCCATTAATGGAAATGCAACCTCATTGACTTCTGTGAATATTGGCAGTATTAAGTTGAACAGCCTGCATATAATCTGATTTAAAACACCGAAATATTAATATTTCAAACAATGATTGTTAAAATCTTATGATAAATTGTCGATCATGTTTTATGAGGAAAAAATAATTTTGTCCAAAATGGGTAGAAATTACCGTTGTTCTATAAGTACATACCAAACTGTTAATGATTTTATTATAATACATTTTACATGTAAAACAATTCTTAAAACTTCCTGTACATTAATATTTAAGGTTTTATATTAACATTTAGCTACTATTATTTTATTTTACAAACGCTAGGTCCTGTTATTCTTAGGCGCTTGATTTCATTCCATTAAATTCTCAGTCGTTTCAAATTTACATTTAAAAAATTTTAAATGGTAGAACACTCTCTTAACAAACTACATTCCAGCAACATATGAGATCTTTATGAAAGCGCATTCCATTTTATACATTTTTTTATAATAATATAATTTATTGGTTCAGGTGGCATATATTTGCTCAAATGCGTCGCAAAAAACGCTTATGAAACAAGCTTACAGTGATTTGCGACTGGCCGTTTTAAGGGAACAGAGAAAGAAGGTGGGATATCAATCGTTAACTGAAAATACAACAATCATTTTATTTTACATCCTTTACATACTTACATTGCTTAAGTGATTACATTTCAATTTTTGGATTAAAAACGGCTGCTTGTCAAAAAAATTAGAATAATTCCAGTTCTAGGACTGGAAGTAAAAAACCGTCGCAACAGATCGGCTAAAGCATAATAAGAATGCTATTATTGCCTAAATATCTAAGTTATATTTTTTTTAAATTTGAATAAGTCAATAATTATCCTAATTTTATCACATATTTTGTAAATTGGGGCACCCGGTAGATATCTTAGACAATGAAAATTGCCGAACGTTTTGCTGGTCAAACGAAAAGAAAAAATAAAAATTGGTATTTAGAAAATAAATTCTACTTTAAATACCCCATCCAGAAAAGTAAATGACGATCGAAAATATTCCCAAAATTTTTTTTAGAAATTTTTTTTATTTTTAGTAATTTTGTAATATCTTAAACAATTCTTTATTGGTCAAAAGCAAAATGACTTTCCCGGGTGTAGAATGTTGTACCAAACAATTTTTCTTAAAGCCATTTTTCAATATCGGACTTACTTTTTTCTCAAAAACGTTGGGCGCGTAAATCCACTTTACACGCTTAAATTCACTTTACGCGCCCAACGTTTCTGAGAAAAAAGTAAGGCCGATATTGAAAAATGGCTTTAAGAAAAATTGTTTTGTACAACATTCTACACCCGGGAAAGTCATTTTGCTTTTGACCAATAAAGAATTGTTTAAGATATTACAAAATTACTAAAAATAAAAAAAAATTTGGGAATATTTTCGATCGTCATTCACTTTTCTGGATGGGGTATTTAAAGTAGAATTTATTTTCTAAATACCAATTTTTATTTTTTATTTTCGTTTGACCAGCAAAACGTTCGGCAATTTTTATTGTGGTAAAAGGGGTTACTGCTCTTAAGAAGTAAACTAAATTAGTAAATTAGATAGAAAATTTCATAAATTTATTTTCAACCAATTAGTTTGCTTACAGCAACGGGAGACTATCGCGATAGTCTATAGCCTATTAACCTAATGAAATTAATAAGTGATAATTTAGGTATACAACTACGACTTAATTTTAATTCAAATGTCAAGTCATTTCGAAGTGACAGGTGAGACAAACCAGCAAGTAACAATCAGTTTTTACTCGTACCCGTGATATTTATTGTTACAATAATATTGTGTAAAAAATTATTCGTTTTGGTAATGAATCAGCAAGTTCGAATGCTAAAGAAATTGAGCAGTTCTAGTAACTCATTTTTATTACTAAAATGTGAGAAACATTAAATAACAAATTTGTTATCTGAAATTCAATGTCTTTATAGTTTTAAATTCAAATATAACTTTAAAAAACTTATTTCCGATGAGTTTAGTTTTATATGTCGCACTGTATTTTTACAACATAAGTTGATTTTACTTGTTAGTAACTAAGGTTTTTTTTTTCTCGGTTTCTCTCATGTTTTTGTTGATAGAAAATTTCCCTCGTCTTCGACCATTCGTGACCTTAGAAAAAATTATCGGTAATAATTCTGCTGCTGGATACCTTAGTTTTGTAAATAATAATCTATACCTCCTCTAACTGTTTTTGAGATAAGAATTATAAAAAAAAATTTTGTGTAAAAACATACCGAGAAGAAAGTTCAGTAACGTTGAAAGTAATAAAGCAAAATATTTATTATTTTAAATTTTGTTTTGTGTTAATAAGATATTATTTTTGTAAAGTAGGCTTTGACTAAAATTATTAAGTTGACACATACCTTAGTTCTGTGGTCATATTCTAATTTCGTTTATTTATTTCTAAAAATCGCAGTCTTATGATCTTATGAACCAACAGAGATGTTAAGGTGTTTTTAAATTGCTCATAATTCCTAAACGACTAAAAATATGACTAGTGACCTATTAATCATTTAGATAGAAAATTTCATTCTCTACACGTTAGTAAGATAAAATACAGGATGCTCCATTTACGAAAGTTGAATTATGCACATTTATCTAAATAGCTAAATAAGCACAATTTAAAAAAAAACCCTGTATAAAAAATGTAAACCCTAAGTTATGAAATTTAAAGATGTATGCTTTGGTTAAAAGCTATCAAAAGTTCTAATGTTCAGCTTTATTTGTCTCAAAGTTACTAAACTTTCTTCTCGATATGTTTTTACATAATAAATAAATATTATAATTCATATCTCCAAAACGGTTAGAGATAGGTATACCGGGTGTTTCTCAAAAGACGTTCACCCCTATAACTTTTTTATATTTATAAATATTAAAATAAAATTTTGAGATTATGTATAGGAGTTAAGTCTGCATTTATTGGCATAATTTTCAATTTGTTAGCACTTCCGGTTTGACCGGAAGTGACCTGCCTTTGATATTTTACATGGGACATCTTGTATATTTATGCTTATTTGGGTTCAGCATAATATTATGAGTATCACAGCTCACTTGTCATTTTTTGACGTGTTATAACATTCCTATGTTTATTTTTTATTTTCAATTTAGAATGCTACAAATTAATTTAATCTGTTAATTTATAGTCAAGTAGTATATGAAAATTAAAATTATGTCATAATAATTGACTTTCTAAGTTTCACAAGCGTTTAAAAAATGAAATTTTGTTTTTTTGACGTTTACTCCATTTTTCCAAATGGAACGATGGTAGTTCACTAAGATATTTAAAACAAGTATTTTTTTTACAACAATTTGATATCATACACTCCTATGCTATTTTAAAATTGACACTGAAAAATTTGCCTTCAATCCCAATCGCAAATTAAAAAGCATTATGCATTATTGCCGTCCTCTCTTTCCTAAGGAAATATAAAGGCGGCTTTGAAAAACAATGAAATGGTTTTGAAAAGCAATATGGCTTTAATTGAAAGTTGTAATGTCATTAGTATATAAAACGTACAATACTACATACAATCTTGCGGCTTCAGAAGAATTTTTCTGGTCACTCCAAAAATTAGGAGCATATCAATTTGTTTATTTCTAATAAAACTAACCATTTTATCATATTTACAATGTAAGTTTATAAACGAAGAACATTACAATTTTAATTTAATAATAATGCATAACGCTTTTAAACTTGCGATTGGGACTCAAGGCAAATTTTTTCGTAAAATAAATAACATAAGAGTATATGGTATCAAATTGTTGGAAAAAGAATGCTCCTTTTAAATATCCTAGTGAGCTACCATCGTGCCATTTGGAAAAATGGAGTAAACGTTAAGAAAACAAAATTTCATTTTTTAAACGCTTGTGAAACTTAGAAAGTCAATTATTATGACATAATTTTAATTTTCAAAATATACTACTTCATAAATGTTATAACACGTCAAAAAATGACAAGTGAGCTCTCATTTTACTCAGAATGTTATGCTGACTCCCAATACGTAAAAATATACAAGATGTCCCATTTAAAATACCAAAGTCAAGGCCATTTCCGGAGAAACCGGAAGTGCTACCAAATTGAAAATTAGGCCAATAAATGCAGACTCATCTCTTTATGCATAATCTCAATTCAATTCATTTCATATCTATAAATACAAAAAAGTTATAGGGGTGAACGTCTTTTGAGAACACCCGGTATAGTAATATTAACAAAAGTTACGTAGGTTTTAATAGGGTATCTAAAAAGCTAAAATATATAGGGTATTTTATTTGAATTAACAAAGTTGGCCATAACTTCCGGTATAACCGAAAGCGATTTAAACATTAAAATATAATATTTTAATAGCTCAAAGTCAATTATGCCGGCTACGAAACTTTGTTAAAGATAACTTCTTTCGTAGGTATCCGAGATCTTCTATAGGCCAGTCATCGTAAATCACCTAGTTTAACATAAAAGAACACTAGTAACGAAATGTGACTTCTTTAAACATTTTTGCACGGCTTTCTTTTCCACCCTGTATAGTATTAAAGTTCATTGGTTATGTCATAGGCGTACCATACTATTAATCTACAAGAAACAGTCTTTCAAATTCTGCAAACCGCATTGAAATCCGTGTTGTCGTTTCCGAACTACAGACCTCTAATAATAACGTTGTTTAAAAAACAATTTGTCGAACGTTGTGTTGAGCAGTTTATTTACACATCTTTACACCGTTTCCAATCTAAAAATTGTCTACTGAAAAGTTTCAAATAATGGAAATCCCGCCTTGTCTCTCTGTTTTCCTTCATACGTTACACCACCATTGATTAAATTGTTTATTAACAATAATTACTGTAACTACATTTCTATTTTAGGATTTGCCGCCAGATTTGATCGATTTATTTTGAAAGCATTGATTGCATCATGGTGTCCCACCGGGAATTGTTTTGATCTATACAGGGTGTTATTTAAGTATGTGGCCAAACTCTAAGGGGTGCTTCTTTAAGTGATTTTAAGAAGAAAAGTTCATATAATAATGGGTCCGAAAATGCATTTTACGATACAGGGTGTCATACTAAAAAAAAATCTGATGTTCGTAAATATCTTAATACTCTTTTATTCGATTTTGTTGAAATTTGGCAATTCTGTTTGTAATAATAAAAGGATAATTTAGCCTCAATTAGATTAAAATTATTTTGTCCAGTGGCGTCCTGGAAGATGGTCCAACTAATATGTTTGACAAAAAAATTGCGCGCCACTGACTTTTTTTAATATTATGTATTTTTTTCGCATTAAGCAACTACAAATGCAACTATTTTATTTCCTAAGTTTTTTTCATATCTTGCTTTGTTTTTGAGAAAAAAAATAAAAACCACTTTATTGCATATCCCCGGGACAACAAGAGTAAAAAATTAAACTACCTACTTACCAAACTATTAAGCAATTAAAATTACACAAAAGCCCTCTTTTGAATTTTTTCGCACAGATTAAAATTTTTTTCGATAAAAGAAATTAACACAAAATAATCGCATAACGTAATAATTTATTACTGCAATATTTAATTATGTATTTAACAGAAAATAAGACGAAATTTATAATAGTTGCTGAAAATGCCCTCCTGCAAACATTGATTGCCGAACTCGTTAAAATATTCCAGGCTTATGTCTTATCTGATCAAATGAATCCCCTATCCTTTGGGTTAGTTATTCTTCAGTGTTGACGGGAGTTTTGTAAACGAGAGCCTTTAATTTTTTTACTCTTATTGTCCCGGGGGCATATACAGTAACAGCACGCGGGCTAGAAAATCTGATTTTTGTTTGTCAAAAATATTAGTTGGACTGTCTTCCGGAACGCCACTAGACTTAATAATTTTAATCTAATTGAGGCTAAATTATCCTCTTGTTATTATAAACAGAATTGCCAAATTTCAACAAAATCGAACAAACAAATATTAAGATATTTACGAACATCCGATTTTTTTTTTAAAGTTTGACACACTTTATCGTAAAGACTATGCATTTTCGGACCCATGTTTATATATATATATATATATGTACTTTTCTTCTTAAAATCACTTAAAGAAGCACCCCTTCGAGTTTGGCCACATACTTAAATAACACCCTGAAAACTATACATAGGCACATTTTGAAATTTTGACAGTATACTAATGTTGATGGGGGCAACCCGGCTAAAATATTTTAAATATGGTGGCACTTCCGGTGATACCGGAAGTAGGTGTAAACATCCCTATCTTAAATGGAACATTCTATATTATTACATTTTTGAATATTACGCAAGATTCTAGCAATATTTCGTATATCATATTATCCTATATAAGTCTAAGCATTTTTGACATATTATTTAGGTTTTTATGTCAAAATAATAAAATAATTATTATCAATTTTTTCTATAAGGAAGCCTTTATTATTTTATTTGGTTTGGATACCTTGACGAATTCCCGTTTTAAAAGATTTATTATAATATTTTGATAACAATTAATACAGGGTGTTCAAACAATAGGATTAAAAGTTAAATTGAAAAACGGCAAGAAAACATTTTAAAATTGAAACCCAGGCATTAAAAATAAGGATGTTTGTGTAAGGTTGTCTTTTCCAAAAAATTTTAGTTTCCGAAATATTGCCTTTTTAATATTTCAATATGGCGATTTTGCTGCGGATTTTAAGTTCAGTTTCTCCTAGTTGGCTACTATGAAAGTGACAGCTTCATACATTTCTTTAGCACTTGACTGTTTTCAACACCGTCATAGCCAACTAGGAGTAAGTAAACTTCAAATCCGCAACAAAATCGCCATATTGAAATATTAAAATGGCAATATTTCGGAAACAAAAATTTTTCGGAATAGATAACCTTACACAAACTTACCCTTATTTTTAATTCTAAATAAGAAATAATTATAAAATTTATGGGTTTCCATTTGAAAATGTAGTTTTTTGCAATTTTTTAAATTTCTTTTCTAATTTTATTGTTTGAATACAGTTTTCAAATTATTATAAATAATCTACTCAAGCAGATCCTTTTCAACATGGGAAACGCTTAGATTTGGGTATTGGATATGATACGAAATCTGCCTAGAACCTTGCGTAAAATCCAAAAATGTGATAATATATAGGGTGATCATTTTAAAATAAGCAAGTTGGCACCTACTTCCGGTATAACTGAAAGTGTCACCATATTGAAAATACTTTAGCTGGGTTGCCCCTATCAACATTAACAAACTGTCAAATTTTCAAAATTTTCGTAGTCAAATTTTCCATACAGATGAATGCGGTTCCCGTTGGGTTACCCTGTATATATAATATATTTAAGTCGTTTCGGTCATAATTAATGTCGGTTTAACCAGACTAAGTCATGACATGGTACCTATATTTTAAATGGTAAAGTTAGACCAGAATCTATAGGACTATTGAAATATCTCTACAAACTAATGAATCCAAAATGAAAGTAAAAAAATAATGCAGAAACGAGATAAAAAAGACTATAGGGTCTGACTAATTTTTCTAGTAACTATTTTTTGAACTTACATTTCTCTACATTAGAAAAATATAAAATATATTTTTAAGGTTTTCTTGGTATACCTAGTCTTATCTAAGGATATTGAAAAATGAGTCCGTAAAACTTTGATTTAACAATTAAATTTTACAACTTTTCTATAAAAAATTAACGTTTGATAATAAATAGTTCTGTTCATAAAACTGTTGTACAAACTTTTTCCAGGGTAAATTTGCGTATTAAACCAAAAAAAATTTCCAAAAAAGGAATTGGTTATAATGATTGGTAATTTTCGATAACAAGATTATACAATGTCTTTCATAATTGAATGGTGAGCTTACAGGGCGATAATGCTTGTACCGGGTGAACAACTAAGAATGGTCGTCGGGTATATCTCGGAAACTACTAAACGTAGAAACTTGGGATAAAAAAAATTATGATTAAAGCGGTCATGAGAAAATTCTGGAAATAATTTTTAAGTTCCGCATTTTGCCGCAAGAGGGCGAAATTGAAGAGTTAATTTTAAAATTTTACATAACTCCGAAAATTCCACATTAAGGTATATGTTTGATAACACCATTTTAAAGCTTGGATAATTATGCATAATTTTTGTCTTATGCTCATTGGCGTACCGACTTTAATAAGAGTGGGGGAAGCTGTTCAAAGTGTAAACATTTAAATCGCTGTAACTTCTAAACGACTTATCCGATTTCACTCAATTTAAGCTTGTTTGGAAGAGAAAGGTAAGTACCTTTAATTGTCTTATCCAATAGTATATAATAGTTTCAAATAAAATTGCTAGAGGGCGCAATTTGTATTAAAAATTAATGTTTTGGCAATAACTCTGAAACGAATAAAGATATCGAGCTGCGGTTTTAATATTTTTTCTAGAAAATTTCATCTTCTTTTCGATTATGGTATCATAATTATACCGTATGATTTAAATTTTCGGGATAAAATCAAAAAAACTATTATTATTACAAATTGCGCCCTCTAGCAATTTTATTGAGAACTATTATGTGAAAGTGCATATATTTCTCTTCCAAACAGTCTTTAGTTTGCTGAAATCGGATAAGTCGTTTAGAAGTTACAGCGATTTAAATGTTTACACTTTGAACAGCTTCCCCCACTCTTATTAAAGTCGGTACGCCAATGAGCATAAAACAAAAATTATGCATAATTATCCAAGCTTTAAAATGGTTTATCAAACATATACCGTAATGTGGAATTTTCGGAGTTATGTAAAATTTTTAAATTTACTTTTCAATTACGCCCTCTTGCGGCATAATGCGGAACTTAAAAATTATTTCCAGAATTTTCTCATGACCGCTTTAATCATAATTTTTTTTATCCCAAGTTTCTACGTTTAGTAGTTTCCGAGATATACCCGACGACCATTCTTAGTTGATCACCCGGTGCTTATATAATTATTATAACGTAATTTAAATAGATAAAATAATAATATTAAATGTAGCAATAGATGATAAATGAATTTTATTTTATTGAAAATAGGAGAGTTAATTAACCTGAAGAAAATTTATGTGTGCTACGACCCACTAGTGAACTGGGAACTTTTAAGAATAACCCAGTATTAGCTGTTAATGTCACATGTTGGTGTCAATTGTCGAAACGCTTTGTTTTTATATAAACTTGAATCTATTGTATATTTTTACATTCTACAATCAATTCTAGACATTTTTCATAAATCAGGCCCTATACCTGTCATCAACCGATTACAAAAACAAAACAGGCAAGCGACAATGTATGAAACAAAACTGTTTCATGAAATGTTGTAAATGTCCTTCACCAGAAGTATCAATCGATCTAAAACATTTCCGTTGTACATTTTGTACTACTTGTGGAGAAATTTCTCGTTTTATCGAGTTGAGATTTATAAACTAAATTTTTGACGTAGCCCCACAAAAATGTAGAGTGTGTTAAAATCGGGCAAACTGGGTGGCCTCTCTATTGAATTGAAATTGAAATAACCATGAACGTATACAAATTCGCCTATCTTGATTTTTTTGTAAAATGCAAATAATTAAATGAAAACGATAATTATTATTAATAAATTATTTTAAAATATTCGAATTTTTATTTTGAAACTTGTATTTAGTCTTTATGCTAGTTTATCAACAACTGTTTTATAAAATTTTTGTTAAAAATAATAAATAATGGTATTTCTCACTTTAAGCATTTTTATATTTTCATAATTTATTAACACCCTGTACATCTGATTTAACATTTTTTTATCATGAATTCATTTTTTCAACAAGCATAACTTTTTATAAAGAATGACTTTTGGTCGTAAAATGAATAATAAAGATTTTTCCCCCTTGGGGACCCCATCCGCGGACATATACACGGTGTCCCATATAAGAATGCACAGTACAGGGATCTCGTAAACCACAGGAGATACAGAGATGGTTAAATTAGAGAAAAGTTGCGCTTTGCTAAACCCTTCAAAGTCACGATTCGAAATCTAAAAAAATCCGATCACTTCCGAAGATATTTGGGAAAAACCGAATTTTCCCGATTTCGTTTTTATTTTTTTCTGACTCTATTTAAAAATATATGACAAAATGAATTTCACATTCTCATTGCCACTTTTTCTGCTCTATAAGCCGGTGTTCTTAAATTTTCAATCCGACGTTTCGTTTTTCCGCAACCATCATCAACTTTGTTTTTTTAAATAGTCGGAAAATTTAATTTTATGCTTAGTAAATTCTACCTTTTATTCTGAATTCAACGGTATATCACACTTAATATTTATAACATGTTTCGGACTTAAAAACTCATCATCAATATTATTTGATGATTATTACGAAGGAACGAAACGTCGGATCAAAAATTTTAAGTTTTAACTATTATAAGGGCAAGTAAGCAAAATATTAGCATCAAATAATTAATTGCGAGTTATTCCATTTATATCGTCTTGATTTATTTATTTATTTATTTAGCGTATGGGGTTACAGTACGGTACAAATGACAGAAGTATGTAAAATACAAAATACAAGTTGGCATTTTCGCACAGAAGTTCCGATGTGCTTCGTTAATGGGCGCTGAGAAGCACCATTTCCACTCGGATGATCCATAGTTTGGGGAAATCGTCTTGAAATAGTAGGCTTTGAAACGCATAATTGTCTAAATAAATCAGGGCGATCTGTCAGTATTGCCGATAAATCGAAATTTTTACGTAAAGAAGTAAACTTAGTTACTTAGAAATAACCGATTAAATTTAAACTTTTTCTTGTCTCTTGATGTGTTTTTTAATTATGGCACATTTTTCAAATGAAGAAAAATCGGACATGTTATGTTGTTATATTGAAAGCCATAAAAATTGTTTCGACACTGAAAGGCAATATTTGTTCAAATATCCAGAGCGACGCCAACCTAATATTATATCAATTTTCAAAAGACTTCTCACAAACCTAAGGGAATATGGCGCATTTCAAAAACCAGTGGCGCATAGAGTAAAGACGAACGATCCAGAACAAACATTAACCGTTTTATTGGCTGTACAAGAGGAATATACTGTGGGATTAAAATCAATTGAAAAAGAGCACAATGTTCCTAAGTCCAATGCTCAAAGGATATTTTACAAGGAAGGTTTTCGTCCATTTAGATTCAGGATTTGTCATAGTTTAGTACCTGGTGATCAACAGGGCAGAATGATTTTCTGCGAGTGGCTGACTAGAATGTGTGATAAAAATCCTGAATTTCCAAGAACTATTCTATGGTCAGACGAAAGTTATTTTTGTAACAATGGAATTTTTAATCGACACAATCGACATTATTGGGCAAAGCATTATGAACATCGTGTACGACCATTGAGGCACCAGCAACGCTTTGGCTTTAATGTGTGGTGTGGTATTTTAGAAACAAGGATTATCGGACCAATAATTTATGAAAGTACTTTAAATGCAGAAAGATATTACCAGTTCTTGACTAACGATATTGAAGATTTTCTTGATAAAATTCCTCTGGCAGAAAACAACAGTATTTGGTTTCAGCAAGACGGGGCACCTCCACATAATTCTCGAAACAACATTGAATATCTAACAGAACGTTTCCAGAACAATGTAATCGCCACTAATGGTCCTATAAGATGGCCTGCACGATCTCCCGACATCACTCCGTTGGATTTTTTCTTGTGGGGCTTTCTCAACGATGAAGTCTACTGGAAAACGTACGAGAATGTAGAAGCACTTAAGAGCCGAGGTTCAAGCCGCTATTGTAAGGATAACTCCAATGATGCTAGAAAACGTAATGAATGAAATTGTTTACCGTTGCTACGTTTGTTTAGAGAATGAGGGAGGACTTTTTGAACATTTGATTAAATAAGCTTGTTCAATGAAGTTTTTGTAGCGTAAAATTAAAATATTTTATTTTTTGACAATAACATTTTGTTTACTTACTTAAAAAAAAATAATAATATTGATGATGAGTTTTTAAGTCCGAAAGATGTTATAAATATTAAGTGTGATATACCGTTGAATTCAGAATAAAAGGTAGAAGTTACTAAGCATAAAATTAAATTTTCCGACTATTTAAAAAAACAAAGTTGATGATGGTTGCGGAAAAACGAAACGTCGGATTGAAAATTTAAGAACACCGACTTGTAGAGCAGAAAAAGTGGCAATGAGAATGTGAAATTCATTTTGTTATATCTTTTTAAATACAGTCAGAAAAAAATAAAAACGAAATCGGGAAAATTCGGTTTTTCCCAAATATCTCCGGAAGTAATCGGATTTTTTTAGATTTCGAATCGTGACTTTGAAGGGTTTAGCAAAGCGCAACTTTTCTCTAATTTAACCATCTCTGTATCTCCTGTGGTTTACGAGATCCCTGTACTGTGCATTCTTATATGGGACACCGTGTATACAGTGAAGACCTAAAGTCCCCCCCCCCCCCATCTAACTTCTAAATCGTTCGGTATATTTTAATGAAATTTTGAACGATAATATTTGAGCAAGTCTTGCACTTTTTGACATACCAATGACAGCTTTAAATGTGAAGATGACAGCTGGGTCCGCTTTTGGAATTATTTTTTAAATGGAAAGGGGGTTCCAATGGTACCTCATTTTGAAGGTCTTTTAATGCTTAAAACATTCTCCAATTTAAAAAACATTTGGTTCAGTATGAAATGAAATTTATTAATTATAAGTATTTTAAACAAAAGATAAAGGGGCACATCTACGAAACAGTGGTTACTTTAACAATTGTTGAAAATGACCGCCATGGACCTCTTGGCAAATAAATATTCTATTAGTAAATTCCTCCCGGACATTGTGAAGCAACTGTGGCGTTATCCTTGAACAAACATCTGTAATTCGTTGCCTAAGTTCTTCTAATGAGCCTGTAGCCGTTTAATAAACCTCAGTTTTAACGTATCCCCAAAGAAAAAAATCTAGAGGCGTTAGGTCTGGCGATCTAGCTGGCCATTCTATCGGACATCGACGACCAATCCACCTATTTTCATAAGATTCGTCTAGGTAATTTCTGACTTGCCTAAAATAGTGTGGCGGGGCACCATCTTGTTGAAACTCATGTGGGTTTTGGGCAACAACATCATTAATAAGTGCAGTAATTGTATGTTGCAACATATCCAGGTATCTGGGGCCATTAAGATTATATTCCAGAAAAATGGGACCTATAATGTGATTACCCAAAATGCCTGCCCAAACATTTATTTTCTGGGGAAACTGTGTGTGTCCCTGCCGAAAAACATTAGGGTTTTCATCACTCTAGTACCATAGTTTTGGGTATTAACTCGTCCATGTAAGAAAAAAGTACTTTCGTCGCTAAAACAGATATTCCGCAAATAGTTATTATTCCTTACGATTCTTTCTGACATAATTTCGCAAAATTCTAGTCGTCTATCTGGATCATCTTCTGTTAGTTCGTGTATAATTTTCATTTTATATGGTAAAAATTTATGGCTTTTCAAAATTCTTTTGACAGAACTACGAGAAACATTACATGCCTCAGCCACGTGTTTTGTTGGCTGTTGGGGAGTAACAACCATTTCAGCTAAAACTTGGACTTTCACATCTTTCACGATTTTTGGCCTTCCAGACCTTGGTGCGTCTTTAGGGTGGGAGTATCAACATGCTTGCCAACCTATAATCTATTTCGCGTAGATTTATTTATGTTTTCTAGCTTTTATACAAAATTTAAAGAAAATCAATATCGACTTGAAATTCTATAGGTATAGGTATATTTAATAAATATCAAGGAATTTCTTAACTTATTTTAGGAGCGTATAGCGAAAAATATCGGGTAAGATTTTTTTTAACATTATTATGTCATTGTCACTCATTGTTCTTTCACTATACAATTCTCCCAAAATTAGCAATGAAATAAATTGATATTTTTGTAATATATCAGATACTACCTAAATAATGTACGGACGATATTGATTTTCTTTAAATGTTAGTTATTAAAATAATAAAATCAAAAAATCAACGCGAAATAGGTTACAGGTTGGCAATAGATTGAATGACGTTGAGAATTCAACCTTAACCGAACCAGTTTCTTGAAATTTTAAGATTAGTTTTCGCAAAATTTTTTTGCATATTTGGCGTTCCGGATATCGTTCATTGAACATACGAACAGCAGCATTGTAATTTCGGTTAGCTTCGCCAAAAATAATAATCGCTTCAAATTTATCTTCTAAAGAACGAGCCATTTAAGACAATTTCGAGGTAAAAATATTTTCTGTCAATCAGACATTTAAAAACAGTATGACCGCAACAATCAATAGACAACTATAGGTAAAAAAAAGTGTGTTATAAACAGTGGTAGTCATAATGTAGAAGCCGATATTGATTCCTGTTTAGAAAATACTGAACCAAATGTTTTTTAAATTGGAGAATGTTTTAAGCATTAAAATACCTTCAAAATAAGGTACCATTGGAACCCCCTTTCCATTTAAAAAAAATATTCCAAAAGCGGACCCAGCTGTCATCTTGACATTTAAAGCTGTCATTGGTATGTCAAAAAGTGCAAGACTTGCTTAAATATTATCGTTCAAAATTTCATTAAAATATACCGAACGGTTTAGAAGTTAGAGGGGGGGGACGGACTTTAGGTCCTCACTGTATATATTAAACAGTGTCATAAAGTCCGCATCATATGGGATTTTTTTTTATTAATAGCTTAATTCAAAATTTGACTTTGGCATCAAGTTCTGCTTCGATCGAGATAAAAATTAAGCAAAAAAATAGTAGTCACGTGATTCGCATTATCTGTCAAATTTTAATTTTTTCCAAAAAATAATTCAAAAGTGGGGTTATTTCTGAAAATACCGAAAAAAGTTATTAGAAAAAGTTTTTTTTAATGCAGTTTCTAGCCCATATGCAAAATTTCAGCTGGATAAGATAAGTTTGATTTTTTACCTATATTTTGTAACTTGCACCACTTTTGCAAAATAAGACGCAACGCAACCTACATAAAACTTCTTAGTTTTGACAATGCTTTATTTCAGATACATTTTCTTTAAAGTAACGCCATATTAAGTGTGTGTTTTTCTACAAATTCAAAATTGGTCTATTAAAATTTGGTCGCATGTGATGCAAAGTTCATCTGTTTTTGATCCTGTATAAGGTAACTTCATAAAATAAGTATTTTTGAAAACGTAGTTTATTTCTGAAAGTAAAAAAATAAAACATTAAATAAAGGGGTTTTAAATTAAATCGTTGAAAATATATCAACTTTACGTTAAGTTAAACTAAAATTTATTTTCCACTTATGAACAGTTTACTGATGACCCTGTGTTCTTTTTTGTCTTAATATTAAGATGTATTACTTTCAGACACAAACTACGTTTTCAAAAATACTTACTTTATGAAGTTACCTTACACAGGGTCAAAAACAAATGAACTTTGCATCACATGCGACCAAATTTTAATAGACCAATTTTGATTTTGTAGAAAAACACACATTTAATATGGCGTTACTTTAAAGAAAATGTATCTAAAATAAAGCAATTTCAAAACTAAGATGTTTTATGTAGGTTGCGTTGAGTCTTTTTTTGCAAAAGTGGTGCAATTTACAAAACATAGGTAAAAAATTAAAATTATCTTATGCAGCTGAAATTTTGCATGTGGGCTAGAAACTACATTTTAAAAAACTTTTTCTAATAACTTTTTTCGATGTTTTCAGAAATAACCCCACTTTTGAATTATCTATTGGAAAAAATTAAAATTTGACAGATAATGCGAATCACGTGACTACTATTGTTTTGCTTAATTTTCATCTCTATCGAAGCAGAACTTGATGCCAAAGTCAAATTTTGAATAAAGCTATTAATAAAGCAAATCCCATATTATGCGGACTTTACTGGTGACACTGTATGTATAATATGTTATTATATAACATATCTTTCTCTAGTAAGGCTCTCATCAAAGAAAAATAGTCCGATTACCATATTTTTAACAATGCCCGCCCAGACATTAACCTTTTCATTATACTGTGTGTGATTTTGTATGAACCGGTAAAGATTTTCCTGTGCCCAGTATAAAATAATAATACTATGTAGTTTTGTCTACAAACCTAGCAATTTAAAGAAAACGTAGCTTTACCTGAAAAACAAATTATTTCGTCAATTGATGCGTGATCATCTGTTAGCTCAATCATTGATTCACAAAATCGCTGTAGAATAAATGCATTTCAAAAAAATTAATTTGGTTTTTGTCGGTATTCTTTGCAGGGTGTTACAAATTCGACATACTAGCATTGGAATTTCAGAAACCTTAGGACTTAGAGAAACGGTTAAATGAGGGCAAAGTTGTACAATTCGGTGCTAATTATAATGCCGCTTTAAAAGTTTTCAAATTCCGAATACTTCCGATTTTATTCGAAAAAAACCGAAATTTTGCAAAATTGTTTTTATTTTTTCCTAAGCTTATTTGACTAGCTATTAAAAAGTAAATGACACTTTGTCGTTGCCACTTTTTCTTCTCTACAAAATGACGTTACTAAACTAATGATCCGCCGTTTCGTCTCCGAGCGGCCATCACCAACTTTACGTTTTTAAATACGGACCTGGATTTTTTAAACCGATTTTTAAACCCTCCTACCCTCAAAATGTAATGGCGATATTACTTTCTCATAATGATGAATTGTCCTTGTTTATTTTTTTTAAATCATTATTTTACACTTCTTGTCAGTCCGGTCCTGGCAACGAATCACAATATTAATTAAAAACTTTATTTTATTTAAAACCTTTTCAAAAAAGTTTCATGAAAATGGTTGTCTAAAGTTCATGTTAGGTATTTAAGTAATACATGTAATACCCAAAAAGAATTTTGACTATTTGAACATTTCGAAAATTAGGATTTATAATTAGTAAATTTAGAATTATTAGAAAATTCTTATAAAATAAATTATATTACTTATGTATGAATGTTTTAAATAAAATAAAGTTTTTAATTAATATTATGACTCGTTGCCAGGACCGGACTGACAAGAAGTGTAAAAAATATGAATTTAAAAAAGTAAGCAAGGACAATCCATCATTATGAGAGAGTAATATCGCCATTACATTTTGAGGGTGAGAGGGTTTAAAAATCGGTTTAAAAAAATCCAGGTCCGTATTTAAAAAGTAAGGTTGGTGAAGGCCGCTCGGAGACGAAACGGCGGATCTTTAGTTTAGTAATGTCACTTTGTAAAGGAGAAAAAGTGGCAATGACAAAGTGTCACTTATTTTTAAATAGCTACTCAAATGAGCTCAGAAAAAATAAAAACGATTTTGCAAAATTTCGGTTTTTTCCGAATAAAATCGAAAGTATTCGGAATTTGAAAACTTTTAAAGCGGCATTATAATCAGCACCGAATTGCACAACTTTGCCCCATTTAACCGTTTCTCTAACTCCTATGGTTTCCGAGATTCCAATGCTGGTATGTCGAATTTGTACCACCCTGTATAAAAGGCTGATCAGTCTCTTTATCATAACGCTGTAAAATCGGTCTATATTATGTTTAATGTGAAAACGTCGACGTTACGTTCGGGTCAATCAAAGTATTATGGGTACGTTCTTGATCCAATGTTAGAATTGGGTTATCTTGTAATAAATATAAAATGAGATGCAGGGAAATTAAATTCAGACTAATATGTATTTGAAATTAAACTAAATATTTATTTGCAATTTTTAAAATTACATACAGGGTGGCCCATTTGTGTGACAAAGTAATATATCGGCTCTACTTTTAGAGTTAACTAAAAAAAGTTTAACAAAAAATGTAAAGTTTAATTAAATATAATATGTTCTAAAATTATTTTTAAATGCTGGTCCAAAAAAGCAGAACAATAAAAATAAACATATTTTTAAATGGAACATGGTATATATTTTAGCATTTTTGGTTTACCCATAAAATTATCCATATGACGCCATATTTGGTTTTTCACTTTTTATAGGAATAAAATAATAGTTTCAAATTATAAAGTGGTTAAAATTTTGTACAGAGTGTTGACATTCATAAAATTTTAAATTAAAATAACTCGTTTTTTTTCAAATGAAATACCCCATATTTATTAGGCTTGTCCGATACTTCATTTCCCATTTATTTTTGTTTAGTCATCCCTATACCAAAATTCACTAGTTTTGCCAATATTTTGATTTTTAATTAAATTTTCGTAAAAAAAACTGTGATATTCATTAGTCTAGTTTAACAAAATCAAAACACATGTATTTAAAATTTTTAATGTCAAATTAGACATAAAATATTTGTGCCAAAACTACTTATACAGGGTGTCCACGGAAGGTGGCTCGCCCCTCAAACTTTTTTGTTTTTCAAGATAATGGAATAAAATTTGTGGGATTTGTACACGACATAAAACTGCATTTTTTGACAGGTGACTCAACGCTATGGAACTTCCGGTTTAACCGGAAGTAACATAAACTTTCGATTTTTAAATGGGACACCTGGTATATTTTTATTTTTTTTGACTCTATATGACATTCTAAATACAACGATGTGTCACTTGTCACTTTTTGCCACCAAGAAAATATTTTTTTTTCAAATTTATTGTTTTATCTAGAGGGCTATGAATATCTTAAAATCACTTATTTCAGTTCTTTAATCTTGGCAAAAATACAAGTTTACTATTTTTGGTCCAATGCTATGTGCTATGTAAAATTTAATCTTTAAAGTTGTTTAACTCATTTTTTTTAAATGACAACATGGTGGCTCGTCGGGTTAAGAAAAAAGAGGATTTTATTACGATTATTTTGATACCATCCACTATTAGGTTTTAGAAAAGCTGCCATTAAAAAACGTTAAAATGTTAGATTTAAAAGATATTTTAATCGGCGTCATCCAACCCGGCACTATTAGGTACCCAAAACTGGTTCCGAAAATGCGAAATGAGCCTGACAATAATAACATTTCAACTTTTTCACTCCTTGTAAAACTATTATTTTCCATGTTTTTTAAACAACAAACTAATTTACTTTGGCAGAAGCTGTTGGCATTTCAATTTTCTTTAAGGCATGGTTTTTTTTTATCAGTTTTGCTGGTCACAGGCTACTTGATGCATTTAAATCTAAATTTATTCTCAAAAGATGCATCATTTTGTGAAAGTTCTAAGTTAACTTTTTAACGTTTTTTAATGGCAGCTTTTCTTAACCTGGCGAGCCACCATGTTGCCATTTAAAAAAAAATTAGTTATACAACTTTAAAGATTAAATTTTACATAGCACATAGCATTGGACCAAAAATAGTAAAATTGTATTTTTCCCAAGATTAGAGAACTGAAATAAGTGATTTTAAGGTATTCATAGCCCTCTAGATAAAACAATAAATTTGGAAAAAAAATGTTTTCTTGGTGACAAAAAGTGACAAGTGACACATCGTTGTATTTAGAATGTCATATGGGGTCAAAAAAAGTAAAAATATATCAGGTGTCCCATTTAAAAATCGAAAGTTTATGTCACTTCCGGTTAAACCAGCAGTTCCATAATGTTGAGTCACCTGTCAAAAAATGCAGTTTTATGTCGTATACAAATCTCCCAAATTTTATTCCATTATCTTGAAAAACAAAAATGTTAGAGGGGCGAGGAGCCACCTTCCGTGGACACCCGGTATAGTATGTATTTTAGGTTTTGGCCCTTAATTTTAACATTTAAATTTTTTTTTAAATACTGAAATGATTGATATTAAGGAGTTACATTCTTTAAGCAAATAAAAAACTACATTGTTTGTAGCGACATTATCATGAAAAATATCCAGACAGAACAGGAGGTGTGGCTAATATAAATTTTAGTGGAATTTGAAATATTTTGTGTGTTTAGCATTTTGCTCTAAATATGAGAAATAAAATTAGTTTGCTCCTGAGACAATTTACTATTTTTGTATTTTTTGATGTAAAAATAGTTAAAAACTTTCTTCGTTGACCATGTTTGTTGGTTCTTACTATAGAAAGAACTGTAGGTGATGGTAATCCTTTATTCTGCTTTGTAATTTATTGATAGGGCATATTATTATTTGGGCTATTTTAAGTTATAAATAAATATATGTTAGGTAATAATTGATTTTAATTGGATGTTAAATATTTCAATTACATTTGCTTTGTCATAGCTAACTAGAAAACTAAAAATCGCAGTTTTTTTACGAAAATTTAAATAAAAGTCAAAATATTGGTAAAACTAGTGAAATTAGGTATCTATACAGGGTGTTTCAGAACATGTGGGCAATCTCTCGGATTCATATAAATTAGGTGAAAATAACATGATAAGTTCATATAATATTTTTTCCTAAGAGCCTCCCTCGAGGAGATATATGCCCCTAAAGACCGGCCCTGAAAACTAGTTTTTTATTGATAGCCTATGAATCGCCCTGTATATTTTGATTAAAATTTAGTATAATCTACACTATGGAGAGCTTTATTAAATTGGTTAATAATAAAATGTATAGTTCATTCTGTGGGCCAGGGACGGACTAACTTGGGCATAAAAAATCTTACATCTTTGACAGGTGTCATGCAATCGGGATTTTTATATTATTTTTGGATAGCTTACGTATTTTAACGCAAAATAGATACTCTTCCTAGATTTTGATAAGTTGAACCGTTTTCGAGAAAAATCCACTTGACCGTTAACATGGTTTAAAAAGGTTTATTCGTACCTGTCAAAGATGTAAGATTTTTTATGCCCAAGCTAGTCCGTCCCTGGCCCACAGAATGAACTATACATTTTATTATTAACCTATTTAATAAAGCTTTCCATAGTGTAGATTATACTAAATTTTAATCAAAATATACAGGGCGATTCAAAGATTAGTTTTCAGGGCCGGTCTTTAGGGGCATATATCTCCTCGAGGGGGGCTATTAGGAAAAAATATTATATGAACTTATCATGTTATTTTCACCTAATCTATATGAATCCGAGAGATTGCCCACATGTTCTGAAACACCCTGTATAGTTACCCTGTACTTTTAAAAATAAATTTAGATCATTAAACCTCACAACTTTTATAAACACGTTTTTTGAATAACTCTAATAGTAGAGCCGATATTACTTTGTCACCCTAATGGGCCAGCCTGTATAGTTATTTTCTTGTATTAGGAAAATAATTTGTATTAAAGAAAATATTCTTGGAGTTACTATTTTACTGAAGTTAGATATTTTATAAAATGTTAAAAAATCACGTAAATCCTAAATTATATAATATATTACAATATTAACTTTATTATATTTAGATATACCAAATAATGATGATTATATATTACTTTTTACACATTGGCTATTATCTTACAATATACTACATGCAGATCCCTGCATGACTTCGTGCAAAAAAACTGGGGTTCCCGCACCTAAACCCCCGTCGGTTTTTTCCTGTTCATTTTGTTCATACTCACAGTCAAAATAATGGCTTTGGCAGTCGTAGCATCTGCAATGATCCGACATTTTACAGGTTATACCGAATTGTTTTGCCACGGCTCTGGAAAAAAAATATGCTACAATTTTTTTTATAGTGATAAAGGTTAATTTACAGTTTTGTAAGCGCTGAAAACTTTGATTTTAAGATAAAAAGTTCATATGAATATGGATCGGCAACGGCTTGCTTTTTGAGATACACGGGCGTCCAAAAAAGTTGTTTTATTTGGTTTTTTGATCATATTTTTGTTTAATAACATGATAATTTTACGAAATTCGGGGTACTGAAAGTGAGAAATTCAAATATTTACTTAGTTTTTTGTTTAATGTTAGAGGGCGCCACATACAGTGTGGCACCTGCATTCTGTACGTCATTTTTGACTAGACAAGCCTATTCTCTATTCAATTTTACATACAAAAACTACTCTTAAAATTTGTCGCTGAAAGCAGCAGTTTTGGGAAAAATCGGGTTTAAAATTAAACCTGTGTTGGAATTTTCTTTGAATCATTAAGAGTTTTTGAAAAATAAGTGAAAATATGTGTCTTTTATTGATTATATTGTAACGTGACAAACTTAGATCATTCACCATGCACCATTCGCCATTGCCTACGGCAATGCATCAATTCGCCTTTACATTGATTGACGAACTCTTTCGGATATACCTGAAGTCTGATTAATAATGCCCCACGATTCAAATACGTTTGTTTCTTAAATTTTGTTCATTTTTTTGGATTGGAATTTTGTAAACTAGTGACTTTAAGTGACCATACGGAAAATAATCCAAAGGATTCTATCCTTCCTATCATTGTCAACAATTAGGTATTGTAAATCTTACTTCCCATTCGATATTTTTTCTGGTAACAAACAATTAAAATATATTTCGAAAAAAATATTTTTAATAGACGATTTTTTAATTGCTTCAAGGTAATCTAATTATAACAAAAAATAAACTACATATAAACCCTATTTTTATAACTAAAACATACTTTTCAGGAATTAAATAGTTCCTTTTTTTCCACTCGACGACCGAAAATTTGGTAGTTTAGACTTTAGATAAACGAACACGCTTCATCTAATAGTATTTTTAACAATGCAGTGTTGTCGCTTCTGTTAAAAAGTAGTAGCAACTTTGATACTTTCAATGAAATACCCTGCATATTATTTTATTTTCGATCGCCCTGCTAATTTTAAGTTTTTTGAGCTTGATACAAATTAATAAATAAATCATAGTTTTTTTTGGCAAAATATTACCTTCAAAAATGCTGATATTTTTGAACGCTTAAATTTAAGACCCTCAACTTTGGTGAAGCGTTAAATAATACTGAAAGGGGCTTTTTACCGTGCCTATGCCCAAATGTTATTTGCAGTATTTAGGGTGGTTTAGAAATACAGCTATTTTTATTATTTAAAAAAATTACAACAAAAATTTTTTTTTAGTGTATGAGGTTATTTTTTGTGAAATTTTCTGTGAAAATATGTTTTTTTACCATGTATAATATTTTAAAAAGGATAGCAAAACCCAAAAAAATCGGAAATAATCAAGTTTGTATTATCTACCCAAGTATTAAAATATAAAAAGGAGATGTTAAATCATTTACTTTGCAAATTATAGATTTTTTAACAATAATATAAGAAGTTTCTATTATGCTAGAAAATCATAATAAATAGTATTTTCAATATCAGTAGTACTTACACATATATTACTTAGCAGTCAGCAAAGTTACTGTGTATATCAAAAGAGTCATGCATTGTTTATCTTTGCTAAAGTGAAAATCAGAAACTTATAAATTATTGTTCCAAAAATTAGAATACTTAAACGCAAAGAACTGCAATACAGTAACTATATATATATATTTTTAGACGTACTATCTTAACGTATGCTAAGCAGACCCAGGAGGATATTAACTCCAACTAACATTTTACACGTGGTGAATTTTTTTATCAATTTCCTTATTTTTAACCAATTTTGACAACATTTGTTGACTTCGGCACTAATGCTGTCGTTACTATAATTTATTTTTGACTTCTAAGGTATGTAGCTGATGAAATCATGTTAAATATTAAAGAATTAATGACTTACTTGTAAAATTCCTTGCTAGATTTGTGCATAATTTCTGGTGCTTTAGGAGGGGTGGTTGGAGACTGCACACTTTCCTGCTTCTTCAGTCGGGTCTATAAAAACGTAAAATTAAATCGATCTCGACCAAACTAGTATACACAATAATTACACACACCTTACGTAATTAATGTGTAGGAACAGTTATTTTTACAGTAGGTATGGAAATACCGGGTGTTAGTATAGATGTGGCGTCCCCGAGAATAATAAAAATAGTTATTTACATTACTAGATGCGAAAGTAAGTTTTTTGGTGTGAGGAGGTTTTTGAATTGCCGAGGCAAAGCCGAGGTGATTTAATACCTCCGACCGCCAAAAAAGGCTTTCGCATCGTGTAATGTATTAAATTTTTGTTACTACTGTGTATTATTAAGTAATAAACTTTTATTATTTATTTTTTAAAATAAGTTTTTTTTTCCACCTGTAAAATAATCCATGACAACTAGTTATTTGAGTACTGTCATAGTCTGTCAGTTCGATTTTTTTGTCCTGGCACCGAAAGTAATACTTAACATAGCTAGCAACGCTACTTTACATAGCTAGCAACGTATAATATTCAGGTAATTCGAATGTTTACTTTCGTTATCAGTCGTGTTGCTAGGGTCCGAAAGTTATTTTATCTATACAGTAGTAGAAAATAGTTATTTACATTACTAGATGCAAAAGTGAATTTTTTGGTGTGAGGAGGTTTTTGAATTGCCGAGGCAAAGCCGAGGTGATTTAATACCTCTGACCACCAAAAAAGGCTTTCGAATCGTGTAATGTAATAAATTTTTTCTACTACTGTTCTCTGATCAATATATTATTAAGTAACAAACTTTGATTTTATTCAAATTAAATTGATAAAATAAGATTTTTTTCCACCTGTAAAATAAACCATGAGAACTAGTTATTTGAGTATTGTTGACAACTAGTTATTTGAGTACTGTCAGAGTCTGTCAGTTCGATTTTTTTGTCCTGGCACCGAAAGTATTACTTTCGTAGCTAGCAACCTACTTTCGTAGCTAGCAACGGATAATATTCAGGTAACTGTAACATTTACTTTCGTTTTCTTTCGTATTGCTAGGGCCCGAAAGTTAATTTATTTATACAGTAGTAGAAAATAGTTATTTACATTACTAGATGCGAAAGTTAATTTTTTGCTACTGCTCTCTGATCAATATATTATTAAGTAATAAACTTTGATTTTATTCAAATTAAAATGATAAAATAAGTTTTTTTTTCCACCTATAAAATAATCCATGGCAACTAGTTGTTTGAGTACTGTCAGAGTCTGTCAGTTCGATTTTTTTGTCCTGGCACCGAAAGTAATGCTTAACATAGCTAGCAACGCTACTTTACATAGCTAGCCACGTATAATATTCAGGTAACTCGAATGTTTACTTTCGTTATCTGTCGTGTTGCTAGGGCCCGAAAGTTAATTTATTTATACAGTAGTAGAAAATAGTTATATACATTACTAGATGCGAAAGTTAATTTTTTGCTACTGCTCTCTGATCAATATATTATTAAGTAATAAACTTTGATTTTATTCAAATTAAAATGATAAAATAAGTTTTTTTTTCCACCTATAAAATCATCCATGGCAACTAGTTGTTTGAGTACTGTCAGAGTCTGTCAGTTCGATTTTTTTGTCCTGGCACCGAAAGTAATGCTTAACATAGCTAGCAACGCTACTTTACATAGCTAGCAACGTATAATATTCAGGTAACTCGAATGTTTACTTTCGTTATCTGTCGTGTTGCTAGGGCCCGAAAGTTAATTTATTTATACAGTAGTAGAAACTAGTTATTTACATTACTAGATGCGAAAGTTAATTTTTTGCTACTGCTCTCTGATCAATATATTATTAAGTAATAAACTTTGATTTTATTCAAATTAAAATGATAAAATAAGTTTTTTTTTCCACCTATAAAATAATCCATGGCAACTAGTTGTTTGAGTACTGTCAGAGTCTGTCAGTTCGATTTTTTTGTCCTGGCACCGAAAGTAATGCTTAACATAGCTAGCAACGCTACTTTACATAGCTAGCAACGTATAATATTCAGGTAACTCGAATGTTTACTTTCGTTATCTGTCGTGTTGCTAGGGCCCGAAAGTTAACTTATCTATACAGTAGTAGAAAATAGTTATTTATATTACTAGATGCGAAAGTTAATTTTTTGGTGTGAGGAGGTTTTTGAATTGCCGAGGCAAAGCCGAGGTGATTTAATGCTTCCGACCACCAAAAAAGGCTTTCGCATCGTGTAATGTATTAAATTTTTTCTACTACTGTTCTCTGATCAATATATTATTAAGTAATAAACTTTGATTTTATTCAAATTAAATTGATAAAATAAGCTTTTTTTTCCACCTGTAAAATATTCCATGACAACTAGTTATTTGAGTATTGTTGACAACTAGTTATTTGAGTACTATCAGAGTCTGTCAGTTCGATTTTTTTGTCCGGGCACCGAAAGTATTACTTTCGTAGCTAGCAACCTACTTTCGTAGCTAGCAACGGATAATATTCAGGTAACTGTAACATTTACTTTCGTTTTCTTTCGTGTTGCTAGGGCCCGAAAGTTAATTTATTTATACAGTAGTAGAAAAATAAATAATCACCTTCCGTGTTATTGTTACAGAATCAAAAATAAAGTAGCTTTCTTTCAAATAGATTGTTTTTATTAATATCATATACAGGGAATTATAATTTTTGGGTAAATTTTTTAAAATGTGTCGTGTAAAAAAATTAGGAATAAATAAACTAAGAACGTCCCTTACTAAATTTCATAATAACTCTCAATATCATATATTAGCAATTGTTAATATTAGTTTGTGTGCCAAAAAGCACACCGGTACCTTAAGCGGTTGCATAGATAGAAAATAGAAACTAATCTTTAGAGGTCACCTTTGGACGGCCATAGTTTCCTTATAAGGACCTACATTCATATTAACTTTTTTTCATATTTTCATATGTAGAATATCCCCTTAAAGAATACGAACAAAGTTTCCGGACACCCTGTATAGTACTAGCTCAAACTTTTTTTTTTTAAACTTGGAAGTCCAGAAATTTGGCATTTTCCTTGCACGCGCGACAGAAACAAAGATTTTGTTATCATTCATTGCTTCGCTTTATCTAAGTACGTTTTATTTCATTTTTCAGACCAGACCAGACTTATATTTTTATAGAATTATCTTACTCACCTCTTCTAAAACGAAATCGTATGATGGTGGAGGACTTGATGGTATTACCTCTCTCCCGCCCCCCTCACATTCATTAGAATTATTTAGTGTATTTGAATTATTGCTAATGTTGTTAGAGCTTACATCTTCTTCTGTCTTCACATTTTCATTACCTAAAATTTATTCAATATATTGTAACGATTTAACAAAAAGCAAAGGAGCTAGCTTAAGATACAAGACATAAACTTGATTACAATTTATTGGGTCCTAAAATATACGTCGTATTTAAATTAAATCTAATTAAGTAAATCCAGACGTCGCGTCGGTGCAAAAACAAATAATTGAATTTAAAAAAATTATATGTAATTCGATTCTTTCCTGCAAAATGCTGTGAATCCCCCAAATTGATAGATATTTGTATATTTAAGCTTTTTGGCTTTGTGAAAAAAGGTAAAGCACGACGTCGCGACGCCTTTTTTCCTAAAGTTGAAAAAAATAAAATAGATTATAAGCTGAATGTTAACACCGCCATAATGGGAAATCCCATGGAAATTTTGCTACCAAATATTGGCTCTCCTTTTAGCCCTTAAGTACTAACACACCGTCTAATGGGGCCCACTCACACTCCGGAAATCGTCAGAGGAAAAACTGCACAGGCCTGGCCTTAAGGATTACCGGAGCGTGTGTGTGGAGCCGGGTGTATTCAGGCCAATTCAGTAAAATCCTTAAGGAAAAACTGTGCAGTTTTTCCTCTGAGGAAAAAACAAAAACTCTGAATAATTTTGAATTCCTCACCTTAAAAAACCACAAAATCCATAATTTTGTGCTGCTATGTCGTTTCGTTAAGAAATAATTGCAAAGAAACGAAAACAAAATTAAAACTTTGACACCCTGTATCTTGGTTGTTATCAATTTTGGGATAAGGCAAGTTTAAATAAAACACATTATTTCGCCTTAAGGAGTCTGCTGTTGCTCTGTGTCCCATTACTTTTGGGACATCCTGTATAAGTAGTACTAACTTTTAAATTTTTATTCATTGTCATTTATATTCAGGAGTTGAAAGCATGAATAAGACATGAGTGTAGGTTAATTTCGAACAAACCCGAAGTAATTAAAAATGTTCAGGAGTTTTACCTGCGTTTAGGATATTGTCAAATAGTGAATGAACAATATTTTGAGCATTTATTGAGGAACAAATATTAAAGATAAATACTAAGAAGGTTTCTTTATTTTTGAATTAAGGTAATCTTTGTTTATTATAATAAATGAGTTGGAATAAAAATTTGAAATTTGGTATTTAGGTATAATACTTAATAAAAACTAGCATTGCCATTTGGAAAAGTTAGCGATACCGTCATATCTATAATTTGGGACACACTGTATTAACCGTTTTTCATAAGAAAGACCGTGTCCAAGCATTTTTCCAAAAAACAAACTGTATTGAATTTACTGAATTTATTTTAAGTTACAAACTCGGACTGTAAAATGTATTGACCTTTAGCGAAATTAGGACGTGAGCCAAAAAAATCTTACTTGAGCATGAGCAAAATTATAATTATATGAACGAAATAAAAAAATTAAAGACTTCCTTCACTATTGGATTAAAAAATATTATTCTTTCAAAGGTCTCAACATGTTTCGAACTTAGAAACGTTCATCATCAGGAGACAGAAAAACCTTTGCTGATTGTGTTAATGGAGCCCTTATGGAGTATAAAATGGTGCATTGGTATGACATATAAATATTTCAAAGTAAAGTATTCAATACCTTAAGAAAAAAAAATTAAATAAGAAACATACGGCTAATATAATGTTAGCCTATAGCAAAAAGTATACCTTAACACGATCATTACATTAGTGCATAAGTATATGAGTAAATTATATTTAACTAGTATATTCATAGAATATAATAGTATATTCAAAATACATATGCCATAAAAACAATTAAAGAAAATAAAAGTGGTATATTATAACAGAAATTCAAAACTAACTACATCAGTATACAGTGTGTTCCTTAATGACGTGCTAATATTTTAGGGTGTGATTCCTCAAGTCATTTTATGAAGAAAAGTTCATATTTTTTGTAATATCTCCGAAAGTAGAAACTTTAGATAATATTTTCAATTTTGGCATGTGCTAATAGGACATAAAACCACATATTTTAGTTATATAAGTTTTTTTTGTCCCACCAGTGGCGTCCCTGCAAACATGTCCTCTGATATTTTTTAGAAAAAACAGTGGTACGCCACTGACATTTTTCCATGTGGATATTATTTCTGATTAGCCTGATCAATTCTACATAAAAATGGTATTTTGCGTTTTTCTCCTCAGGTACAGCGTTCTTAATTAAAATAATTAAATTAAATTAGCTTCATTTTGCAGTATTGACGAATAATTTTTGATCACATAATACTAGTTATCCTGGAACAGTGACGTTCTTAAAAACATGATTAACGCCTTAACGGCAGTCTTATCTGCATTTCCTCCAAGAAGAATAACCTGTGTTACTTGAAGATGTACCATATGCGCTAAGGAATCAAATGTGGTACATGCCATGCATGATGGAGCTCCTGCTAATTTCAGTGTAATCGTTCGCGACTATTTAGATGCAGTTTATCCGAATCGTTGGATAGGTCGCGGGGGAGCTTAACAATGCCCAGCAAGATCCCCTGATCTCAATAGTTTGGATTTTTTCTTGTGGGTCATCTTAAAACTCTACTGTATAAAAAAAACTCCCATTAACACTTTAGACAATTTAAGGGAGTTAATAATTGCCTTCTGTGAAACAATACGGAATTCGCCTGGAATACGAGTGCGCTATTCGATGCAAAGGCGGGCGAAAGCATGCCTAGTAACCCTTTAGTGCCCAGATTAATTTTTTTTTTAAATTTTGTCCCATTTTGATATATTTTATAGGATAAAATAGAGAACTAACTTATAAATGTGAAAATATACGTGACGGATTTTTGTAACACTCAGTATAAGGTGTTACCTATATGGCACGCTAGGCACTAATGAAATCAAAAAATATACATTATAAATCATTATGCAATATTGAAAAAACGCTGTTTTGTACTTTAAAATATATTTATTAAAACACTAGTTTGATTTAGAGTGATAACTATCAAAACAATCGATACAAACTCCAACATCACATTTACGACACCGAGTACGCGTTGAAGTTTCACATATTCCTCCGGAACAACGTGGTCTCTTATTATTTGTATTTTTTTCTACGAGGTGGTCCATGTGGTCGAATCGTATTTCACTAGCTACTCGCTGTGAATTAGGTGACCAGTACCATTTTCTGTTACGAATCTGAACTCTGTACTGGCCAAAATTCTGGTCCATACGGTCTGTACCGCCCATATTTTTGCTGTATTCTGCCAATAATGCTGGTCGATTTACCATTACATGTTTCTTCTCTTTCTGAGAAGAACGTCTCACACTCGTTACAGGATTTACACCATGCTTATTCGTAGCTGTACAAACTAAAATTGTCCACCCACTTAGTTACCAAAATACCGTCAGTTTTACTGATACTGTTTTCATATTACCCTCGAATCCTCATTGGTAAGAATTGCTGGATCTGGAGGGGCTATGAATATAGTATCGACGGGATCGGGACTTTGGTCCTCTTCTCCAAAGACTATATCCAAGGTTTCTTGGACTGTTAATCCTGGTTTAAGCATGAATGCAAGAAATAATTAATTAGTAAATGTTAACACATTTATGCTAAAGGGCAAAATAATAATAAAAATACTACCGTATATTAGGCATATATATATATTAAATTTTACTACAGAAAATGAAAGCTTACGGTAGCTCCTAGCGTTACATATATGTAACACCAGTACCAGCGACCACATAACCTCTCAAAAAAAAGTACATAACAAATCATACTTATAATAACAATACATAGACCTATTTTCTACACGTTGGTAGAAACTTGACTTCTCTCTAGTAAAAAATAAATTTAGTACTTACTCTTTGTCAATAAAATCCGTGGAAATCTTGCCTTTTGCAAAATACGAATATTCAAACCAGTACAAAGCTATACTTTTTGATAACAGACCGGCACGAGTTAAAACATACGTTGGTTAAAGCCTTCTGTCAATATTTAACAGGGTTTTTAAATCGATATATAATATCTGGTTAAGAATAAAATGGTAAACATTTGAACTGCCCTGTCGTTACAAATAAGTAACGCTAGGAGCTAAGGGGTTAAGTGAAGGTGGTAATTTCCAACAATTTTTATAAAATAATTTAAAAGTTTTAATTAGGAACCGTGTGCCTACGGAGAAAAACCGAAGAGAACATTTTTATGTAGAATTGACCAGGCTAATCAGAAATAATAACCACATGGAAAAATGTCAGTGGTGTACCACTTTTTTTCTAAAAAATATCAGAGGATATGTTTGCGGGGACGCCACTGGTGGGACAAAAAAATAACTTTTACAACTAAACATTGTGGTTTTATGTCCTATTAGCACATGCCAAAATTAAAATTATTATCTAAAGTACTTTCGGAGATTACAAAAAACGCATTAAAAAAGAAAATATTCAACACCCGTAGCAAAAAATTTAAGCCGTTTAGGACATATGTTTATATGATATTTTCTTTATAAAATGACTTGAGAAATCACACCCTGAAATATTAGCACGTCATTAAGGAACATCTATCTATCTAGTGAAATAATGTATTAAATTTTTAATAAGCGTATCCAAGTATCTCTTATTATGGTTGTTAATAATAAAATTCTTAAATTTATTTCGAAAACTAACAAGACTACGGGCTGTTTTGATATGACTAGAAATAGGGTTAAAGGTCGAGACCTGCGTTGTAAAAAAATGAACGTCACAAGTCTAGGGACACTGTAAAGACCCCGAAAACGTGTTAGGCGATCATGAGCATCTGTGCCTATGGTCAATTTATTATAAAGATAACTAGGTAATTTGTTCATTTCAATGGTGTACACTTGATTGACCATATGAAGCGTAAACGTTTTCGATAAATTCAACCACCCGGATGCTCGAAAGGCAGAAGTTAAATGATCATATTTAAGAAACATTAAAGCAAAATATAACATATTTGTTCCTGTTTTACAATTGTCGAAAGTACGACATGCCTTCCGTAAATTAGTGACACAATGAACGAATGTATAACACACACCTTGTTAGCTGTTTCACAATTCGCGAATATATAACAAGCATATTGTTTATAATTTTAAATAAAATAAATAAATAAATAAGGTCTTTATTTTCATTTCGAGATAATACATAGCAAAAAAAAAATAATGATAAAGCAAGCGAGAACACAAAAAGAAAAAAAAAGTATATCCGAAATGAAAAACGCCGAAGGTCAGCTGGGAGTGAAAACCAAAAGGTAATCCGCTCCCCCTGTTCTTTACCTTAAGCAACTCACTACACCTAAAGAGAAGAAACAAAAAAAAATAAAGAAAACTGGTAGAGACAGAAATCAGCTACCTTTTTCCGTGCAGATAAATATAAATTAACAACCATAAATAACCTTAAATGTTCGATAAATATTGGTTAAATGTTGGTGGGGCATAAATCAATGTATTCGTATATCATTTATAAAAAGAGAAAAGAAAAAAAAAATTCATTATTTACTGATGGCTTAACAAAAAATTCTTGTAAGTAAATTTAAATTTCCTGGGATTTTTGGATTTAAATATTTCAGGAATTTCATTATAAACTTTTGAAATTTGATAAGAGAATGATTTTTTAAATTGTTCAGTTCTATGGGCGGGGGGTGTAAGTCGATTTCCAAATCTAACATTTACAGCATGAACGTCTGATCTTACTTTTATTTTTTTGCTCAAATAGGAAGGGGATTTGGTTAGAACCACCCGATGAAATAAACAAGCTGCGTGTAGTAAACGTCTGTTACCCATATTTAGCCAGCGAAGATCTTTTAGTTTATGCGAAACATGGTTTCTTCGACGGATACCAAATATTAGGCGAAGACACGAATTTTGCAGAACTTGAATACGTCGTTTATCTGATCTGTTTATTGAAAACCCGTAAACACTATCACAGAAATTCAGTCCTGACAAAACCAAAGCCTCACACAAGAGAACCCTTATCTTTTGACATAAATAATCCTTAGAATTAAAGATCAACTTTAAATTATAATAGGCCTTTCGAATGCAATTGCTAACATGGGAACTGTATTTTAAATTAAAATCTATCGTAAGACCCAAATTTCGGCAGCTATCGACTATTGGCAGTTCGACGTTATTTATTTTAACTTTAATAAAGGGTAAGAGACTTTCTCGTTTCCTAGTAGGACCAAACACCATAACCGAGCTTTTATTTGAGTTAATTAACAATGAATGATCATAAGCCTCTGAGACCAATCTGGATAGATCATCATTTATTCTTTGCAGTGAAATGTCGGTTTGGCCAGGTTCGAAAATTAGATAAATCTGCGTATCGTCCGCGTATAGGTGTACCTTACAATATTTGATCTGATTGATAAGCTGTGACGTATAAATTGAAAACAAGAGGGGACCCAAAATAGAACCTTGAGGGACACCACATGATACAGGAAGAGACACCGAACTAATACCCGCAACACGGACCGACTGACTTCTACCGTTTAAAAAGCTTTGTAGTAATTTTAAACCTTCATTACCAACACCTATGAATTTTAATATGGAACATAGCATCTGATGACTTATAGTGTCAAAGGCTTTGGAGAAGTCAATCAGCGTTAATACAACAAGACGACCCTGATCTATACCCCTTAAAATATCATCGGTGACCTCCAGGAGGGCAGTCTCGCAACCATGTTTTGGCCTGAAACCAGATTGGAATTCCGGTAAAATTGAAAATTTTTCTACATGGCCGCGCAATTGCGTCTCCATTATAATCCAGCTATGTTCGTCATCAGTAATAAAATGTCTAAATCTTTTTTGTCAAATTTACATGTATACATTGTGTACTAATTAATTACACTATTTAATAGTTTTCACACATCTTGTATTTTGTAATATAAATTCTAAAAATAACTCAATCACCAATTTTATAACGGTCACTAAATACTTTTTAAAAACTATAACAAACCTTCTTCTAAAGTCGATGACATTACTGTTTCCTTAGGGCTGCCTATGTCGGGGTCTTGCTCTGTCTCAGCCGAATTACTAAAACAATTTATTTATTTAACTTTTTCGTCTTCAGCTAATTTCCTAGTTATGAGAAGTAATAAAATGATGAAAAAATGTGAATATTACGAATGTATCATACAGTACTGGCACGTATGAATTTAAAGGGTGACTTTAAATGTAAAGAAATGAATACAAAATGGACTTGGCGCGAGTTAAAAAAAAATCGATCAAGATACAACGTTGCCGAATGCCAACTTCTGTTCGAGCACGATTCAATTTTCTCTCTCGCTACATTCCCCCTCCATAGCAGCAAATTCGTTCGATAGAATTGATTCGGCTTTTACTTGGTGGAAATCCATTATTAATGGTGTTAAAGAGATGGTAAAAAAAAATTATAACTTTACACTTTCCACGGATTTTTATTTTGACTCGACATGTTTCGCAACTCAGTTGCTTTTTCAAAGGAGTACTTGAAAATGGTATTTTAAAAGGTATATACTTAGGTGTAACCATTGCAGGTAATTTTCAGGTTGATTAAATTGTTGAAAAACCCAATAATAATGTACAGACAAATTAAAGAGATTCAAAAGAGGTGATCCAGTTAAATCCAATTGATCATTAAGCAGAGTAATGTTATTTTAAAGCCTAGTTATTTCTAAGGCTTCAAGCAAATTAAATTTTGTACTTTTGTTTTCAATATGCAAGATATCGTATTTATGATTAAATGTATGATTTGTTTCTAACACATGGTTAGAATAAATCTGTTTTGTTTTTATAAAACTAGCATGATGTTTATTTACCCGTTTTTCGAAGTTTCGGCCTGTTTGTCCGATATAAAATTAAGAGCAATCATTACATTTTAATTTGTAAACCCCAGATTTATTTCCTTTGTTCAGTTTACTTTTATTATTTTTAATGTGTTTCCCTAGAGTATTGTTAGTTTTGAAAGTAATATTAATATTCAAGTTTTTAAAAAGTTTATTATTTTAGTGCTAATATAACCTATGTACGAAATAACTTTATAATTATTTTTATTCTTATTTGCTGTTGGAAAAACGAGATTTATACCCTTTTTGTATAATTTTTTATTTAGTATTTTATCTATTGTTATCGCGGAATAACCATTAATTACTGCAATTTGCTTAATAATATTTAATTCAGTTTGAAAATTAGTTTCGTTTAAAGGTAATGTTAGTAGTCCATGTATCATACTAAAAAAAGAAGCTAATTTATGTTGTACTGGATGGCAAGATGTATTATGCATAATAGTATCAGTGTGAGTAGGTTTATGGTATATTGAAATATCATGTTTATTTTCGGATGTTTTAATAGTTAGGTCTAAAAAGTTAATAGCATTATTGATTTCTTTTTCGATTCTAAATTTTATATTGTTATGTATATTGTTTATGAATTCTTCAAACTGATCTAATTGTCTTTTAGTGCCTATAAAACAAGTCAGTACATCGTTCACATTACTATACCAATAAAGAAATTTTTTAAACAGAGGATGTTTCGAAATAATAGACTCTATATTGTCCATAAAGATTTCAGCTAGAAAGGGTTACCTCAAATAAGACCTTTTTTACTAGTATAAAATTCGATATTAAATTCGAAATAGTTTTGTTGTAAACAAACCTCTAAAGTGTTCAAAATATCTGCCGTTTTGCAGACTAGAAACAGATCAACGCTGGCACCCACTAGAATGCGCGCAATCCGTTTCAGAAAACCCATAAAAATGTTTAGAAGATAATATAGTGCCCGCGAAAATAATAATTGAAAGCGAATATTGTGGCATATCGGACAAGTGTGTAACTGTTTTTTATATTGGAATACACAGGGATCCAATCACAACTCTTGGGCATGTAAACCACGACTGCCCGTAGAGTCCTATCAAGGACGAAAGCCACAATATTCGGTTTTAATTTAGGTAATTATAACGTAACGTACGTAATTATAGAATTATGCTAATGCTTTTCATATTTTTTTATACAGTGTGTCTACCTAATACTACATAATGGGAAACTTTTTTATTATTAACTTTACGAAAAAAAATTGTTCTTCATAAAAAAGTTCTGCATGGTCCAGAACCTAAAATGCAACTATCAGATGTTACATTTTTTCAGTCGTATACGAGGTTTGTCAAAAAATATGAATTTTGCAAAGAGTAAAGTACCTTTATTTTTGACGATATCGAAAACTGTAATTATTAAAAATTGTTCGGAATGTAAAACTATATTTTAATATGAAATTACATCCTTCAACTTTTTAAAATTACGGATACCGAACATTTATCTTTTTATTAATTAAAAAAATCATGATAACCTTTCTGTTTCGTTCAGAAAGTAATAAATCTCGAAACAAAATTTATTTCTAGAAATTTAATTAATAGATACACCATTAAAATAAAAATTTGTAAAAATAAAAAAAGATTTAAGTAGAAGGATGTAATTGCATATTAAAATATAGTTTTACATTCCGAACAACTTTTCATAATTACAGTTTTCGATATTGTCAAAAATAAAGGTACTTTACTCTTGGGCAAAATTCATATTTTTTGACAAACCTCGTATACAACTAAAAAAATTTAACACCTGATGGTTGCATTTTAAGTTTTGGACTATGCAGAACTTTTTATGAAGAATAACTTTTTTTCGTAAAGTTAATAATAAAAAAGTTTCCCATATGTTGCCAACTTAAGTAGACACACTGTATAGAGCCTTCGTTATAACTTCGAAACGTCATCAATTTTAAATATGCTTTTATTTTTTTTAAATAGAGTAGCACGTGGATTTATCTTTATAATACCTTTATTTTTTGTTAAGTATGTCATATACCTAAATTTTATAATTGGGAAGCTCTGATTACATAATTCAGTCAATATAGCTTTTTTAATTCGAAGCCATTTTTAAATCTGTGTCAGTCTCAGTGTTTATTGTGTTTTGCCCCAAAATTAAAATTAATGGTACCGTAAAACTTCGGCCAGATTTTACAGTTTTTTGCATTTTTTAAGGGTAAAAACTTTCGCGATGCAATTAATGTTCTTTATGTGGGATACTACATCCTTGCTAGAGTACTTCCTAAAAGAAAAAGTTTATTTTTTTGTTCTAAAATATATATTTTTTTGGTTGAAAAGTGTCCGATTTTACCCTACAAGGTGGGCAAATTCGGACACCTTCTTTAAACCGAAAAATATTGAAGTAAATATGACTTAATAATTACTTTGGACACTAATTTAACTTTTAAAAATATATTAGGTGGGTAGGTACTAAAAAAAGTTAGCATAAAAGCTAGAAATATTTTAAAAAAAGGCTTTCATATTTACCATGTCACATAATATGATATTTATTTTATAAAAATACAAAATATTTCTTTACAAAAATAATAACAAACATGTAAACAATAAAAACAATCTTATCACTTATAGTGAATTTGGGAATCCTATAAAATTCCGATGCGCCTCGAAGTGACATTGCTTTTCGCCGAACCGCCCTCTACAGGCGACTCCCCAACTGCCTTCTGTATATGCGAACCATGTCCGAAGTTGCCCCTCAAATTTGGGTTTTTTTGCTTACACCTCTCTAAAAAAAAGACATAGCAACTATACATTTCAAATTTTTTCAAAATGTTAACAACATAAATGGGGCTACTAAAAAGTAAAATAAAGTTATCCCCTATCATAACTAGTTTCGGCTGTGCGCCAGTTACTTTTACCACTTTTGAAAAAGTTCCAACAATGGCTTCATAATAAAATAACACGTGGAGACGAGACACTTACCTCTAAACGCTGCTAACTGTCGGAACTTACAAAGGCAACTGTTAAGACACGTTTCTGAAGAGAAACAGCGCGCTTGCATTCTCTGTTTCCCCACCACTTAATTATTTTAACCCTGATGTCGCGATGTCCGAAGTTACCCACACTGTCCGAAGTAGCCCCGTTTTACAGTACTTTCCTTCACGGTCAGTTTTTTATTTTTTTTTACCGAATTGTATAATAATATGCCACCATAAGTTTCAATAAGCTAATAATAATTTTATAAATAGTAACTATTTTTATAAAATCAATAATTAGAAAAGTTCCCATTTAGTAAAACTTTTCTTGACAAGCTGGTAAACAACGACATAATATCGATTCTTTCAAAATGAATTGGAGATGTAATGGATCTGCTTTTATCAGCTTATTGTTATACAGTAATGGGCAAAATTTACGCAGCCGCATATGGGAATCACGCTTATTGTTGTCATATTTCTTAAAATTATACCTACTTTTCAGTTGCCTTTTTTAATAAGAAAAAGAAAGTTGTTTAATTCTGGCTTATACTACATCGTTTCATAACGAAATACATTTCTGGCAATTGCATGTCAGACTCTAAAATCAATTTATTATTAATAAAAATGATCGACGTTGTGGTCTACTGGTCAGCGCAGCGGCCTCACAGATCGTAGGCCCGGGTTCCATTCCCGGTGCCGGCAACGTCGATGTTAAATTTGGAATTTGGTTTAAGAGGTGCGCCGTCTTTCGGAAGAGACGTTAAACTGTGGGCCCCGTGTCATGGATGTTGGCACGTTAAAGAACCCTACCCTCGACAAAGAGGGATTCGGTAAAATTACCAGATAGTGTGTGACAAATTCCCTGGCGTCGGTGATTGGCCTCGTTGCGGAAAAAGGCCGACGTAAAATAAAATTAATAAAAAAAAAAAAAAAAAAAATTAATAAAAATGCAAAAATGTCTCTTACATCAGGTCTCTTTTAGAAAAAAATTAAAGTATTCTTCGAATAAATGCCCGTGTTTATTAATACAACTTTTTCTAATTACAAAACTTTTAAAAGGAAATTAAAAATTGAATAAGTTTCTGTTTCTTGTTAAGATAAGCAACTAAAGTAACCCACAGACTTGTCGAGCGGCTCGACCAACAAAATATCAAACGCGAGACCGCAGTATAGTTCACCAGTTAAACAGAAAACTACATAATTATGAAGACAATATATTTATGAGCAGTGACGGCAGCATTAGCCATAAAAACAAAAAAGAAAATTACAAAGTGAACGAAGGACTGGCTTTTGAAGAGAAATCAGTTTTTCCATATTAACCCATAAAAGGAGCTGAAACTGGAACCGGTAGATTTAATTTTCCGTGAACACAGAAGAGGGCGATACGCTTTTATAAAATCTAATAAATACTTTCTATTCATCTGATGATTATCAGTCGTGTTTAAACAATTCGTTGAGGAATACAAACTAGTGGAAACTTGACCCCCGATTCTGTCTAGAATCTTGAAGTTAGCTAGGATTTGATAGACGGCTTTAGAAAAATTTGTTTCTTATTTTCATCTCGATTTAAATTAAATGTGCTGTAAAAATGAGGCAAAATTGATGTATTTCGTCTTCAGTTCAAGTTATTTTAACGTTTTGAACTTACAATTTGTACGAAATATACCATGCGAGCAAAAATTATTTGCAGCAAAAGCTAGGGCCTTGCATCTAAGGACGTAATGCTTAGCCGTAGAGCTTAATACCTGTTGGGTGTCAGTAACTACCTGAATTAACAATCAATCAGTTATTCCGTCATCTTTGACAGTCGTTACAAGTAATTTGAATTATCGCTAATTTTTCCAATTTCTTGAACAGTTCACACAATGGGCTTTACGGAACAGCACAGAACATTCATGGTTGAAGCGTATTTTCGAAACGGGGTTAAAGTAAATGGTGAGTGGCAATACAATCCGGGTTTGTGCATGGGCGATTTTCACGAACATTTTTCTAACGTTGCTTTTATTGCTGGGGATTTTTATCATTGCTTGAAAAGAACCGTGGCTATGTTTAGGGAAACAGGTTTTATACAACACAAAAAAGGAGCAGGAAGACCATCTGTAAGAACAGAAGAACTTGTTGCAAACGTTCGTGAAATAATGCAAAATAAGCCAACAAATTGTATAAGACGCCTGTCCCAAGAAGTGGGAAGTTCTTATGGAACCTGCTGGGCTACTCTTAAAAAGCAGCTAATTTGATTTCCTTATAAAGTGCAAGTATTCCAAGAAATTATGGATTACTTCGTTTTTCCTCATTTATAGAACACTATTTTTAAAACACCAGTTGCAAATTTAGAACAATTACAAGAAAGGAGTATCCAAGAATGTGGTAACATTTCTCCAGAGATGCTGGTCAACACTTTCAAAAATAAGAAGAGACATGTGAATTTACGCTTGGAGCATGGCGGCGGTGGCCAATTTCAGCAATTTATGTAATTATTTTTCTTTTTCTTTCTGTATATTCTTACTTTGTTAATTTTGTAAACAACAAAAATAAATTTGTATTTGTCTACTTATTTTATTACTCATTATAGTTTGGCATATCATGCCATAATATGAATTTGACAAAATTTTAACCTTGGTTTCCAAGCTCTCTTTGATGCAAAGAATTTTTGCTCGCACGGTATTATTTATGACACATTAAGTTTCTATTTTGACAGCTGTTGTTTTGACAATTTGAGAGATATTTTTCCTAATCATAGCCCGCAGGAGTGTAATACAAATAAAAAAATAAAAAAATGTCAGTTAATTTTTAGGTAGTTACTAATATTAGAAACACCCTTGGGTGCCGCCTTAGCGATAATTATGCCACCTAGCTTAAACTTGGAGTTTGTGGGCTACTACGCTACCTACTGCTATTTACATTAAAATACTGTGCATTGTTTTTGTTCGAATATAATGTTCGTCGAACGGTTCGACGAGCTTTGTCGATTATCCTTGCCACCAGATTGTGCCTCCCTCTCACAAGCATTCGGTGCCATGGCACCACAATCCCCCGTAATATGTTCTATCGTTTCTCCAGGTAAATTGCATTTGCTGCACACATTTTCCACAATCCACATCAGTGGTGGACTGGCTAGGTCGGCAGGTCGGCAGGTCGGCAAATGCCGACCGGGCCCTAGTCCTTACGTCCCCTAACACGGGCCCCTGCTGAATAAGTATACACACTACACATTGAAAGAAGCAGATGAAGATGGAATAGCAAAGATAATGCGTTACAAGCCATATTTCATTCGGCAACAGAGAATATTGAGGAAAGACATAGATTTATATTTCTATTAGAAGCCCTAAATTCCATTGGATACGATGGAATCGCTGATGGCGATTCCGCAGCCGAAGCCAGAATATTACTAGAAAAAAAATTTACACAATTTGAGTCAATTTTAGCTGCCTTTATGTTTCTACATATTATATTTAGTAAAGCCAGTTTCTAAATATCTTCAAACAAAAGGATTAGACTATATAGCAGCATGGAATCATATAGCATCACTAAAAGAATCGTTTCAATATATATTAGACAATTTTGATAAAATTTATAAACAAGCAGAACAATAATTCACTGAAAATGTACAAAAAAAGGTTGATCATTTGCCAAACATAAACGTTGAAACGTCACTCCCAGAAAAAATTAAGCGTAAGAAAAAAAAAATGCCCGGTGAACTAGCAGACGATGAACTTCCATGAAATTCCAAGAAAATCAAAACATATTTCGAAGTCTAGCATTTTTTGATACCAACTGATTCGATGAAATAAAGAATGGAATTTTAAGTTTCGAAGGCGAAAATGAGCAGTTATTTAATACCTTTTGTACAAAAGCAGGAAATTATCCTTCCTACATAAAAGAAGAGTTGCTAAGTTTTGTATCTTGTTTTAATTCGCTTGCTAAGTCTTTGGATGGTGAATTTTTAACTGTTGACGGAGAAGATCTGGACTTATGCGAGTCAGAACAATCAGAAGACGAACATGTAGAGAGCAGTGATTTTCCAGAAAAGCATTCATCCAACCCCAAAAAGAATTTACAATGTAAAAAATGCCTTGCTTGCGTACTGAGAGTGTTGTTTATATACAATTTACATACAAGTGCTTATACAAACTTATATATGATGTATAAATATATTCTGACATTAGCGTGTACTCAAGTGCAATGCGAGCGCATTTTATCAAAACTGAAAATTATTAAAAACACATTACGAGCATCTTTGTCTCAAGAATTATTAGAACCCCTAATATTAATAAGTACTGAGCGTGATATGATTCCAACGACAGAAGAAATCCTGAAAGAATTTGCAATGAGTTCAAAGGAACTGCAAAAATATATAATTGTTTAACGTTTTTCTCAATAGATTTTACTTTTGAACCGACGCCGATGTCAAAAAAAAGGAAGAGGTTCTCAATTCGGTATTCGGTTGTAGATATGTTAAAGTCGGAACTCGTTATTTTGTTGCAAGCCTTGTTATATTTTGATTATAGAAATAAATCTGATTTTAAAACTTATTTATTATTTTATTATTACCATTACCCTGTTAATATGAATAAAAGATAAATGTTGATTTCTTTCATTATTTGGCAATTTCTATTATAGGCTAAGCAACACTTCTATCTACCTTTAATCCGAGCTATAACCAATATTAAGTTTTTACGATGCAGAATGCGTTATTTTTTTGTATTAGAAAAGATATAGACCCTATTGCCGGGCCCCCAAGGTATGTGTAGCCGACCTAGTTCTACTGAGCCAATTCGCCACTGATCCACATTCCTTTTTAAGATAACCTTTTCATAGATTCTTGTTCGAGTGACACGGTCTCGGAAACTATGAGAGGGCGCCCATGTAAATATATATTAAAAAACATTTATTCTTCAACATTGCATCCTTTTTCAGGCTTCCAACATATTGATTAAATGTCATGATACCAAGTTTTTATCGGAAGACTTCCCCTTTGTCTTAGTGCTTTCATTTCGTCGAAATACAAACACCTTCCCTTTATCGGATTTGGATTCGATTTCCAAACAAAGTAAATTGAACTTAAGGAAAAGACCGACTAAGGGTACGAAGGCGACCTTTAACCAAATATTATTATTGCTTTGATATTTGAGATTAACCTAATGGGTCTGTTTAATGATTTTCTTAATAATATATAAAAATGTAAAAAAAACATCGCGATGAAAAACAAATTTTGTTCGTTTATTTTTTTGTTTAAATGGCTTAGGAACAGTTTTCATGCATTTAACGTCCTAAAATGTATTTCTTCGGGAATCTAACAAAATTTTACAGTGTTAAACAAAACATAAATTAAAGCTTGTTGCTGTATCATGAAAGTCGTAATACTTAGGGGAAGGTCACCTATGATGGTACCTTTTTTTTACCACCTAATATATTTTTTAGTTCAAAGGTTTTAACCCATTTAACCATGTTTAAATATTTGTTACTACTTAAATATTCATTATAAAACTTTAAAAATATACAAAAACTATTTTTTTGGTAAAAAAAATAGAAAAAAAATGTACCAAGTATGCCATCATAGGCAACTGCATTGCCTATGATGGCATAGTCCAGTAAAATGCAAAAATCTGAAGGAAGCATACATGTAAAAGGAATATTTTTGTTTCAGTTTGCACATTTTTATTGTTAAAAAATTCAAGCACATAAAACTTTAAAAAAAGCTTAAAATAATATATTACATTCTAGGGAACATGTTTAAAACTTTTAAAAAAGATAATGAAAACATTATCAGGGAAGTACAATCTGAAGACCTATTAAGAAACATTAAAAAGCTTATAAGTAGTGACATAATATATAAAAGAAAAGTAGCGCCGTTTTAAATATGATGCCTATGATGGCATACGTATTTATAATGTATTTATAGGTATGCCATCATAGGAAACCAATGGATATGCCATCTTAGGAATATGTCACACTTCTAGTAAATAAATTATAAAACATTAAAACCACAACTTAGATTTAAAATAATCATAGCAAATAACATCTATATCCTATAGTTATCGGAAACAATTGTGCATTCTAATTTAATGCACCTAACATAATAAATTTTTGGTTTAAAAACTGGCTAATATTACTTCGGCACTTAACAATTTCTGTTCTATTAAATAACTTTACATAAAAAAGTCTGTCACGACTGCAATTCGATTTACAACTGAACGGTTAATGGGTCAATACGCGCGCCCGTCTAACTATGCGGGATGACGCAAAACCGATTTATTCCAAAGATACCTGTGGTATGCCATCATGGAAAGTATGCCATCAAAGGCGACCTTCCCCTATATAATTATTTTTCGCTTCCGAAAGCAATTCATCAGTAAGTATTTATGTATATTATAAATATTAAGTAAATTATTCATTGATTGGTAATAAACGCGGTATTCTATTTAAACCTGATTGGTAAATAAAAAATTAAGTTATCCGGGCACTTTGATGAAAAACCCATTTCTAGCAATGTCACTTTTGTCATAGTCAAAAACACCGAAAAAGTTATTATACAGGGTGTCCGGAAAAAGAAGGTCAATCCGTTAACCCAAATATATTCCTTGAGCAAAAATAATATGACCTTTATTATGCCATTTTTCATTGTTGGCCCTCATGTTCGATATAGAGGGTATTAGAGTTTGAAATTAAAATCTGATTTTTTTTTAAAATTTCAAATTTGGTACATTGCCTTAACATCAAGAATTATATCTTTTAAGGAAAACAAAACAAAAAACAATTGCCAAATATTCAAAATACGGTCCGGTACCCGCTGATCCCTCCTATGTTTTAGTACGTGCGCCAGTGACTTCCAAACTATATTTTTACAGGTAATCTTTATTTTTGATTATTTTTTGACTCCCATAGAATTTCGATAAATGATGCGTTTTGAAGATAATTTGAAAAGTAGGGGTAGTTAACTGATGCCAACGGGGCTTACGGTAATCTCATAATTATCAAATGGTTAATTAAGTACGCCGTTACCATGGATACAAGATATAATTAAGTAAAACTTTACAATAGCAAAGGACTATCAACAAAGAATGCAAGGACCGTGGCATATAGATATAAAAACCTGTTAAATGAAATTATTTTCCTGCCCTACTGAGAACATACAATTGCTATTCTTCTTCACATAACAGCAACACTCGCTCGTAAGACAATACTGTACTATTACTTATTAAATAAATGTAAAATATAATAGCAAGATAATAAATATTCAAATCAAATTATTTTCATAAAATGATAATTACGTTAGTAACAAGAAACAAACAAAATTTAAAAAATAAAGTTTTAGGAAATTGCTCGATATCACCTCCATTTTTTTTAATACACATGCGACCTCTCATTTAAAAAAAAATCATAATTTTTGAAAAATATGTGGTTTCAACCTGAACTGCTCTCCAGCTTGAAGGATTATTTCTATTAAATTATTCTCGCTCCAAATTGGAACCATATACCTACATAAAATCTTTCATACAACCCCAGACTGAATAGTTCAAGGGAGTGAGGTCTATCGAACGGGGGGCATCTTGGCCTCGACCAATCCAGCCATTAGGAAAGATTTGGTGTAAACAGTGCCTAACATTTTTAGCAAAACGAGTTGAGGCACCGTCTAGCTGAAACCAAATTTTTTGTCCTTTACCACTAGAATATGTATGCCAATCATCTTTCTACCACAAGCAAAACCTCTATCAATCACTTTTTGTGAAAATAAAAAAGTTTTTCGTCTTGTTAAGGTGGGATTAACGACGCCATTTTCTATCGTCAATTCGATTTGCCGAATTGTTCACGATTCGCATGCGCACTACAGTGCTGTATTGATCAGAGTAGTTATTTTTATGCCTTTGGCATACGAAGAAGAAAGACAGACATATTCTGGAGCTGATAGAGCAAGGCAGATGTTAATCAGCCGGTCATAGTTTTGTTTACTGTCGTGTTTTGTGCAATTACGGAACCTTTCCTGTTAAAACAAACACAACATATTCTCTAGAATTCTTAGGAGAGACGACTTCTAGATAGACTATAGAAAATATCGTGTTATCAGTAAAAATTGTTGTTTTTAATTCAGTTCTGAAAATCTTCGTGTTTACTTTCAAGGATTTTAAGGTAAATTGTGGCAATTTAAGTGGTTTGAAAAAATTTAAAAGTGTTTGTGCAATTATTTAAAAAAAAACACCGGCATCAATGCCTCCCTAAACAGCCCTTACAAAATTAGATACTTATTTTTTTTTTTTAATAATAATTGCAAGGTTCGAGAAGTTACCCCTGCATTCAAGTTATTTATAGGTCCTTTATACATGATTGACCTTGAGAAGTGTGCCCTTAACTGAATCCGTGGACATACTGTATACCTAGGTATATTACATTTCGTAAATAATGTACTAAGCAAACTTTCTTTACCAAAAACTTTTTAGACCTCCCCTCTTAAACATACTTTCTTTATTGGAAACTATTGAATTCTTTATTTACGTGTCAAGCGTGATAAATGGAGCAATTCGTAACACGAAGACGTTTGGAAAACAGAGGTTTTGGTATAATGTGAGTCATAAAACATTATATTGAAATCATTATTCGTAAATGAAGATGTATTTTTTATATTAGTAACTTTAAATCCCAAAAAAGCATATTATTTAGCGGTGCTACTAATATAGTTAAGTATTCCCATTTTTAGTCACCTTAGGGTTCTCTTTCATTGATGCTCGGTACCTTTTGGTGGTAGATTTTGTTCAATAAATTATGATACTATACCTATGCTCTGAAATATTTTTAACATAGCAGCTAGAAATATTGTTTTATTTACAACCATGCATGTTATAATGACCATCTATTTTTGAAACGTGGAAAGTTGACGTTTTTTTACTTCTACTTTCCACTCGGGTGGAACGTGAGCACTTTCCGCCCAGGTGAGAAGTAAAATTATTAATATTTTTTTAAATTAAACATTCTTTCGTGTATTCAGCGTAATTTATTTAATATCGCCTAGCGCTTTCGGCCCATTATGAGGCCATCATCAGGGCTTAGGTTTTGTCAACTTATGTCCAGGAGACAAGAAACATAAAAGATATTTGAAAATTTCTAAACAAATTTTCTATGTAACACCTGGTGTTGTTTATAATTTGAAACCTTACAAAGTCCAAGCCAATTACTTGTTTATAATTGTAAATTTTAGATAATAGATGTAGCGCCGTGTTGGTCCCTATCACTTATTTACAAAACATACTTAAGCACAACACCATACATGCCGACATACCCATCAAAATATAAGAGGCTTAAAACACCCAATGAGAACAGCGTTGCCTGCTGTCTTGGACTAGACTCCGCCTCCTTCCTGCACACCTGCACGTTACTGAAATATATTTACTGCAATTTCTGGGCGATATGTTCGTTAAGGCGCTAGAAGGCGTAAAATAGAAGGTTGTTGGTTCGAATCTTGCCGGTGGTAAACTTCTTTTTTTAATTTTGATAAAAAAAATAATATAAACTCGGCACCAGAAGATGAATTGGACGGATTTGCTTAGGTTTGTTGATTTATGTTGTAAATATTTTTTTACCATAAAAATAAAATTTCTGGTGGCATTTAACGGGTGGCGAAATGCTTTTTCTTTTCGCATTCAGCCGCCATTAACATGGTTTGAATTGGTTAAAAACAGCGCTATAGTGTAATAATTTTAGATTTTGTCTGTAACCGCGTATGTTTAGAAATATAGCGTTGCACTCAAGTATATTTTGAAATAACCAATAGAGCGTTTGGTGGGTGTATCGGTGTTGTGCTTAAGTAGGTTTTAAAAATACGCGTCCCGCTCGAGTCGGTTGAATAGGTTAGGCGAACGCTATCATATTGTCATAAGTTTATTTAAAGAACCAGTCAGTTCTTTTAGAAAAAACAGTTCACTGAATATGCTACCTCTAACCCGTTCTCTAGAACCTGTTCCGTTATTTTTTAACAACCCTAGTGCTGACAAGGACAAAATAGTTCAAAATCGAAGCCGGTCTGCAGGTGGTGAAATAATATCCTTTCGATAAGGACTTTCAATTTCTTAGTGGTACTTTGCAATCTGAATTAGTATTTAATATCTAACTTAGTTAGATGAAATACAACCTTAGGTATTATATAAGAATTTTTCAGGTGGTTAGAAAGACTGTTTATTTACTCGTATAATGGTAAATTATTTTATAGTAAATTTTTTTGAAATATGTCTTAATGTAAATTTCTAAAATTTATTTAAAATATTAATTTTTAATAGCAAGAATAGGTATAAGTAGGATTAAGAAAAACTAGTTTAAGATATTTAGATATTAAGCTTGTATGTTAATTATTAAGATTGCAATTACTATAAGGGTACTTTCTAATCAATTAAAATGTTATCATTATTATTTTACAAATAAAGCTATAAAAATGTTTTCTTACCTTCTATTCAAGGAATTCGACTTCGACATTCTATTAAATTTTATCTTGAATGGCGCCAGTTTGCTGTTATTCTTACTTCAGGTCGTTAAAAAATAAGAAAGAAAAGTCATTGTACCTACAGCTGGCAGCAAGAACCTGAAAAACATAATAATATTTAATTTTGCTCATTATGAAGTAAAATACTTTGTTATGTGTACTTATTATGGGTATTTAATAAAAGTAAAGCATTATTTATAAAAAAATGTTAATGAGAAGGTTATGTGAATTTTCAATAATAATTATACCTACTATAAAATACAGTACTAACCTAATACAGACATAGACATTAACATTTAGATACGTTCAGGTTATCTCGTGCGCAAACAAAAGTTAAGTTTTATGGGTGAAAAAATACGTCCGAGCGCACGGCATGCCGCGCCGGTCAGATGCCTTTCCTCCCAGCAGAATTTGGCATGCGCACAAACCTCTTGTTATCGGCTTGTCCTTTTTAAGCGACTTGCTCAAAATACACTCCAGAACCGACTCGGCGCCATTTTTGTTGTGTTTTAAGTTTTCTCTTATTAAGGATTCCTTTTTGTTTATTGTGGATGTTTAATATTTACGGATTACTAGTTTTTGTGTAGTTTAGTGAATTGTGTTTGTGCTTTCAGTAACTCGGATTCAACGGCGTAGCTATAGCTTCCGCAAGGGGGGGGGGGGCCGACACTGTCAGGCAAGATAAAAAAGAAAAAAATGCGCGCGAAAATAGCGCCAAAGGCAAAAAAAAAATTTTTTTGGGTGCCACGCTCTTTTTTGAATCAAGGTGCTTAGTTTTGAAGTGGGAAAAGTAGAAAACACAACACAAAATCATCAAGAAAATAATAAAAACAACCCTGTGCGTTTAGGAGGGGGGTTTAATATTTTTACCTATCTTTCAGAGAATTTCTACTTTTGAGCAGTTATTGGAGTCTGAGCTGAATTGACATGGTGATGGTTTAATCAAAAGCTGAATTTACAGTATTATTTGTTTCATATTTTTTGAATCAAAGAATATAATGTTATAAGAGATTGCTGACATTTTCGCTTCATCATCTATTTTCAAACAAAAATCTAGCGACAAAGAAGTCTACCCTTATTCCTCGTGCATTGAACTGCATTGTTGCCATTGCATACAAGTTTATTATTATTATGAAACTTTGAGGGAAATTTAAAGTTACTTAAAAGTTCACTTCAAAAAGCACGCGTCACGTGGCTTTAGCTTCAATGGGAGGGTCCGGATCCCCTAAACCCCCCTTATATTAGCCACTGCTCGGATTGGAATATAAACAATGACTAGTAACAGCCGTTGTATGATTTTATTTTGCCCAAATAGAGGTAAAATACGGGTTATTTCATATTTTTAGTAAGTATGGAGTAGTGATGTATCTAATATTTGACTTAGGTACGCGAGAACATCAAAGATTGGTTATATTGCTGGTTTTGTTTGTTTTTTATATTCGATTTTATAAGATTTATAGTTTAATTGACTTGTTCTCTTCCTTTTTAAAGTAAAAACAGACACAAACCCTTGAAAACAATTTTCTATCCTCAAAATCTGAGGTTTGCAACTACTAAAAATGCCAGAAATCACTACCTCATTTCTTATTTCCCAACTTGATCAAAAATTGAGAAGAAATTTCAATTTGTTGCCAAGAATTTGTGGCAAATTTTAGCTGTTAACTTGAAGGTCAACTTATACAATTACTTGAGCAATAACTTAAATTTTAAATCTGTGTATTTTCCCATTCGTCAAATGATAATGTTGCAGTGCGCATACCTAATCATGTGTAGCTTTGTTTACATGCGCGAGGCCATAACCTATCCGATTTTTTTTGGTCAAAATAGAAAAGGACTCAAAAATAATTCTTACGTACAAATTTACAAACGTTAAAACAGCTTGAAGTGAAGAAAATAAAACAAAATACACCAATTTTCCCCAATTTTGACAGCTCATTTAATTTCAATAGAGACGAAAATAAAAACAAATTTTTCCAAAGCCGTCATACTTTTCCAAAACCGTCATTTAAATCCTAGCTAACTTCAAGATTCGAGACAGGCTCCGGAAACCAGTTTTGACTAGTTCGTATTTTTGGATGAAATTGTTTAAACATGGCGGATGTTCTCCAGATGAGTAAAAAGTATTTATTAGTTTTTATAGAAGCGTAGCGCAGTCTTCCGTGAAAATAAAATTTCCATTCGCTAATAATTACTCCAATCGACCGGGTCCAGTTCCAGCTCGTTTAACAGGTTAATATGGAAATTCCTTCGCCCATTTTGTCCTTTTCTTTTTGTTTTTGTGGCTAATGCTGCCGCCACTGCACATACATAAATTGTCTTCATAATTATGAAGATTTTTGTTGAATTGATGAACAAAACTGCAGTATCGCGTTCGCCATTTTGTCCGTCGAGTGGCCAACAAAGCCGTAGTCTGTGGGCTACTTTATTTATTTATTTATTTATTTATTTATTTATTTATTAACGAGCTGAGCCCATTTTTTAAAATTACAATAATTGGCAAATAATACATAAAAATATTTTAACATAGGTAGGTAAATACAATAAAATTAACAATAGTATTACCACCAATAACAAAATATCACAGTGTAGAAAAAGATAAGCGTAAATACAAACTAAAGAAAAATCAGCAGGGAGCAACTTAATATCAGGTAACCAGAGACAGGTTCATATAAAAACTTGCAGTAGATGAAAAAAAGTCCAAATAGTTAGAATAATAGTTAGACCCCTGAAGAAAAGAGTTTGAAGCATAATTTGTACGATTAAATGGCTGATAGAAAGTAAAATTAAAACGTGTGGTTCTGGGTGGAACAAAAAGTGAAATCTTCACCAACAGATCCGGACAATGGTAAGCATGGTTTAAGATATTGTATAATAATTTCAAATCATGCCTCTTACGACGAGCCTCAAGTGAAACCAGCCCCATAACAGACTCGAGTTCAGGATAAGACATTGCATAACCATCTGGGACTCTAATTGCTGAATATCTAAGAAACTTGTGCTGGACAGTTTCCAAACTATTAACATGTGTTGTTTAAAATGGACTCCATACTGAGGATCCATACTCCAGATCGGGTCTCACCAAAGAACAGTACAGAGACTTTAAGGATTGTGGACTCATACATAACATAAAATCTCTCGAAGATCTCTTTATAAACCTAACATTTTTAGTGCCTTCCTCTTAATATTTGTAATATGTGGCACGAAACCAAGAGAGCGATCCAATACTATCCCCAAATCAACCACACTATCCACAAGTTTCAGTGTATCCTGCCCAATAACATATTGGTATGTAGGCGGAGTGCGAGACCTAGAGAACAGCATCAAGTGACATTTTAAAGCATTACGTTCCATTCCATTTAATGTACACCAGCTCATGAGGTTGATCAAATCCAATTGCAATAATTCATAATCTTGGGAAGAGCTGATACGAGAAAACAATTTGAGGTCATCGGCAAATAAAAGATAGTAGGAAAATTTAAAACATTTATGAATATCATTAATAAATAGGTTAAAAAGTAAGGGACCCACATGAGAACCCTGGGGCACCCCTGAAGTAACCTCAATTACCCTCGAAGTGAAGTTATGAACCTTAACAATCTGAGTTCGATTATGTAGATAGCTTTCAAACCATTTTAGCAGAGGATCATGAATACCAAAAGACTCAAGCTTGGCCAAAAGTACCCGATGACTGACCCTGTCAAAGGCCTTGGAGAAATCTGTGTAGATAGCATGAATCGTTCCACCATCCTGCAAGGTTAAATTACGTGTAAATGAAGATTTTGAGGACAAATTTGTAATTTCCATCCAACAGAAAAATATTTTATTGAAAAAATTATTTTTATACACATTCCCACTCCCACATCCACAAGAAGTCACTAAAAAAAATTATAATTTTGGATTTAAAAAATATTAAATATTGAAAAATCGGCCTTTTTACTAATTTTCAAGGTCACAGGGGCGCGGCGAAACATTTACGGATTTTAATAAAATTTTCCACAAATTACTTTTAGATGTATAGTCAGATATTGGCAAATATACCATTTGCAATTTCCAATTTTTCACTTTTTCGGCCCAGCCTAATAATCAGTCACAATATTCTCACACAATTTTGGTATTGTGTTCAATATGCTCACTGGTCTATAGTTACTAACTTCTGTTTCTGTTTTAGTACCGCTATTTTGCTCGATCTGCCATGAAATACCGTCATCCCGTCGTTTTTAAATACTGCGATAGAACCGGAACAATCAAACTCAAACTATTTCGCGTACGGCGCAACGCCGGTCGACAAGCAACGATTCTGATATTAGACCGAGTAATTATTATTTAAGGCATATAATACCGTGCGAGCAAAAATCATTTGCATCAAAGCTTGGATTAAAAAACGTAGGGTTTGGTTTAGATCACAATGAAATGGGGACGATACCTATATCTAACCAAATCTAGGTTAAAATTTTCATTTTATGACATGATATGCCAAACTAATGAGTAATAAAATAAGTAGACAAATACAAATTTATTTTTGTTGTTTACAAAATTATAATACTTGCACTTTATAAGGAAATAAGTTTAGCTGCTTCTTAAGAATAGTCCTGCATGCTCCATAAGATCTTCACTCTTCTTGGGCAGGCGTATTTTGCGTTATTTCACGAACGTTTGCAACAAGTTTTTCTGTTCTTACAGATGGTCTTCCCGCTCCTTTTTTATGTTGTATAGAACATGTTTCCCTAAACACAACCACGGTTCTTTTCAGGCAATGATAAAAATCCCCAGCAATAAAAGCAACGTTAGGAAAATGTTTGTGAAAATCGTCAATGCACAAACCGGGATTGTATTGCCACTCACCATTTACTCTAATGGCTAATTTATACCTCAATTAAATTAAACTAAACTAAGAAAATTAAATTAGAAAATTAAGGCGATGGTTTATACTTCTTCTCTCTTAAGCCACTTAATAAATCTATGAGAGAAGAAGAAGAAGATGCTCCTAACCTATCTTATTGGTTTGTTTTCGTTATTTAATGAATATTATTGTATTAATACATGAACTTAACTCAGTAGCAAATCGGTTCCGGAGAACCGACCACCTGTTTTCCGCTTCTTCGGCTGAAATATTTCTAGATTCATTTTATTTAACCACATATAAAAATAATTTTTCACTAACCATCCACTTTATTTTCCTCATCGGACAATATGCTGGCAATTGTAAGCCAATTATTTTGCCGAATAATTTTATTTTTATAATAATTCTTGTCCGTTTTATCATAAATGCATGGGAACTATTGTACTTATTAACTAATTCAATCAATGTACCGTCGTTAACAACCATCGTGAAACTTTTCGGAATAATCAAAATATCAAAAATATAATTCTAAAAATAAACAAGAATTTAGGGTTATGTGTTATTAACAAATGACATGACGAGAACCACGGATTATGCCGATCGCCCCACGAACTATGTCGATTCAACTAAGAAAGTTAAAAGTTCGGCAACTTTTTAATTTAATTTAATTTAATTTAATTTAATTTAATTTAATTTAATTTAATTTAATTTAATTTAATTTAATTTAATTTAATTTAATTTAATTTAATTTAATTTAATTTAATTTAATTTAATTTAATTTAATTTAATTTAATTTAATTTAATTTAATTTAATTTAATTTAATTTAATTTAATTTAATTTAATTTAATTTAATTTAATTTAATTTAATTTAATTTAATTTAATTTAATTTAATTTAATTTAATTTAATTTAATTTAATTTAATTTAATTTAATTTAATTTAATTTAATTTAATTTAATTTAATTTAATTTAATTTAATTTAATTTAATTTAAATTAATTTAATTTAATTTAATTTAATTTAATTTAATTTAATTTAATTTAATTTAATTTAATTTAATTTAATTTAATTTAATTTAATTTAATTTAATTTAATTTAATTTAATTTAATTTAATTTAATTTAATTTAATTTAATTTAATTTAATTTAATTTAATTTAATTTAATTTAATTTAATTTAATTTAATTTAATTTAATTTAATTTAATTTAATTTAATTTAATTTAATTTAATTTAATTTAATTTAATTTAATTTAATTTAATTTAATTTAATTTAATTTAATTTAATTTAATTTAATTTAATTTAATTTAATTTAATTTAATTTAATTTAATTTAATTTAATTTAATTTAATTTAATTTAATTTAATTTAATTTAATTCCTTAATTGTAGGTATAAATGAGTCCATATGATGGTGGTATTTTAACTTCTTAAATTCTTAGTTTAGTTTAATTTAATTGAGGTATAAATCAGCCATAACCCCGTTTCGAAAATACGCTTCAACCATGAATGTTTTGTGCTGTTCCGTAAGGTCCATTATGTGAATTGTTCAAGAAATTGGAAAAATTTGCGATTAATCAAATTACTTGTAAAGACTGTCAAAGATGACGGAATAACTGATTGATTGTTAATTCAGGTAGTTACTAACACCCAACAGGTATTAAGCTCTACGGCTAAGCATTACTTCCTTAGATGCAAGGCCCCCTTTGATGCAAATTATTTTTGCTCGCACGGTATTTAATTTCTATTTGAAAAATTTAATATTTGAAAATTAACATATTTCAGAAAAAAAAATAGTTAAATCATGGCAAGCAGGGGAAGTGATGCTTCCATTACTTTGATTAACCGCACGCCACTGCTTACCATTCTATGTAATTTTTAAAATCGGGCGCTTTTATTAAACTGTATTGTTATATTTTAAATGCCTATCTGAAGCTCATACAGAAAATATTAATTTGTTATTATATTTTACTTTAAACTCTTTTGCCCGTAAGTAATAAAGAAAATGTCTACAAAGATATTTAGTGAATGCCTTACTTGGTATTAAATTTTCAAAACTTTTAGGTCATTGTTGTAGTTTTGACATATCGGATACGAGTGGATCTTATTATTCCGTATATTATGTAAATATACAGCCGATCTATTTTTGTTCCGCGTCGACTTTCCGCGTCCTTGTAACGGTCTGTTCATAGTAAACATTATATCTACATAAAAAAAAGTATATATACGATGTGGGTTAAATTAGAAAAAAAAAGGAAATAGGGAGTTAAGCAAACGCCGTCAAAAAATTAGATTTATTATTTTATAGGGCTTTTCTGACTAACAAACCGTAAAGACAAATAATGCCAGAGTATTTAAATTCCATGCAATACCTCTTAGGCCTCTTTCACACTATCAGGTTTAGCCGGTCCGGTTTCAAACCTGAAGCAAACCGAACGAGTAATTTCGTTTAAATATAGCTCTTCAAACTATCAGGTTCAGGTTCGGCGACCGGTTGCAGCCGGATGGGTCTACTGGAGCCTCCGGTTCCCTGACGTCGGACGAAGTGATGGTTGAGTATTGCAGGTTATGTGCGCGTTCACATTTGTCCGGTTATGGTCTTCAGGCTTAGTCTGTGGTAGTTTATTATTTGTTTTAACTCTGGCGAGGAAGGTGCGAACGCTTACCTGATAGTTAAGCTAAGCATTTCTTTTGGACTGATGCAATTCCTCATTTTTGTATTTTGACTCTGTAAGACTGGCTGTAATCTAGTATGTAGTTCTCCAAAAAAAGAAACAGGCATTCTAAAGTAATTAAAAATTTTTTTCGGCAACCGTCCGGGAAGTACTTACTTCTCGGACGCTTTTCCTTTGAGAAAGTAGCATTTCTCCGGCCTAGTCCGAAAAGAATCACATTAATATTAGCAATTGCTCGAATTTTAATATAAATATTAATATAAATAAGAATTAGAATGTTTCTGTTAGTACCTATCTTCTGTTCGAATTTCAATATTTAATACAAATAAGAATTAAAATGTTCGAAATTTTGTTCTACAAAGAAATATAATAAATAAATGTGTCTCATTGATTTGTTATTCTACACGGTTGCCGAAAAAATAGTGTACGCAACACGTCCGAAAACAGTTTTTTTGGACTCGCAGACTTCCAGGACTCGCCTACGGCTCGTCTTAAAATTTTGTCGACTTGTCCAAAAAAACAGTATTTTCCGGACTTGAAACGTAAATTACTATTTTCGCCACTTCTTAATTCCTCATACAAAATTTGAAAAGCACCAATCTCGTCACGTGTTTAAAGTAGAGGGTGTACCCAAAATTCCCTTTTACCATTTCTTTGCTTTTTACACTTTCTATACAAATACCACAAAGCTAGAAGAGCATTACGATCCATCATCAAAACGTTGACTAAAGTTTATTAATAAGTACCTACAATACCGGGCCTGATGAAAACCTGATCGGGTCCGGATATTTTTATTTTTACTTCAGGATTCTGTCTGGTTTAAAACCTGACCGGCCAAGCTGATAGTGTGAAAGAGGCCTTATAGTGTTATGATAAAGAAACGGATCAGTCTAGACTACCGTCCACTTAATTAAGAATCGTCCGGACCCGTCAAATTAATTTTTGTTAAATGCATTTTTTTTAAGAAAAAAGATATTAGTAAAAATAATAATAAAGATATTTGTTTGTACCAAAATTTAAAAATTATAACAAATAACAACTAAAAATATCTATTGGTGACAGAAACATATTAGTTGGCACAAGAAGGTAGGGTTATGATTAACAATTAATCAGTCTTCCCATCCGACCCTAACATAATGATTTTTAAAATGACTTGAAATGAAGAAATTGTTCAGTCAATAAATTCAGGAAATGAAGAACTATGCCAAATTGTTAATAGGAGTAGTAATTTTTTTGAAGAATTCAATAAAATATCAATTAATAAATTAAAACTGGTAATTTCAAAATTAAATTCAAATAACAACTAAGTATGGAGAAATATTGAATTAAAAGGTGTTAAAAGAAACATTTGGCCGAATTGGTAACCCATTATTAAACTCTATAAATTCCTGTTTAAAATATGGAAATATGCCTGATGACTTAAAATGTTATTACATTAGACCAGTGCTAAAAGTAAAAAAACACTAAAAAATGGGAGAAGATGAGGCCGGTAAATGTCTTATGGGATGTTGAGAAATTATTAGAAGAAGTCATATATGAACAGTTATTAGAATTTATTGATGCCAACAAAATTTTAGTTTCCTTTCAAGCTGGTTTTCGAAAAGGGTATTCGTCAGAGACAGCCATTCAATGTGTGATTGAGACGTGGAAGAGAACCATTGATAAAGGGGAAAATGTTATAGCTGTATTTTTGGATTTTAAGAGGGCATTCGAAACAATTGACAGGGCTAGATTATTGAGTAAATTGTATCAGTATGGTATTTGCCGAAACGTTTATAAATGGTTTAAAAATTATTTAAGTAACAGGTCACAAAAAACAAATATATCAAAAACATATTCAAATAAAAATATAAATAATAGGGGAAAGTGTCCTATGATGGCACCTCTAAGGAAAATTGAAATTTAAAATACTCTACTTTATGCTACAAGAATGGTCATAAGTCATATAATTAGCTGTGCTGGAGCACCATCAGTTTAATTTTTTAATTTTAAATAAAGTAATAAAGTTTTTTTTTAGACGCGATTTTTAAATTTTTTCCGTTTGACCCATCATAGGACGAATGTTCTTATGATGGCACGGTACTTGAGCCAATGATGGCATACAAACCTATTTAAAAAGAAAGATCATTTTTCAAATGTATGTTTTATTGAAAAAACGCTACAAACATTTTTGGATCTGTAATAGAAACAAGAAAACAAGTAAAAATAAATTAGGAACTTGCACTAAGTAACCAAAAATAGTAACTAAAATATTCTTAACTACGAACAATATTAAAATATACATAATATCGAAAATATTTAGTCTAAAGAAAGCTCGCAAGTGAACATTTTTGTTTTTTTATCAACACCTGCACATTCACAGTGGCTTCTTTCCTAATAAAGTATCCTTTTTGCTCCCCTTTTCTTGCTTTACTCTTCTTCTTAGAGTAGTAAAGGGAACATTGAACGTTTTGGAGGCCAATCGCCATCCCATAGTTTTACTCTGGACATTTTCTATAGCTTGTTGCATGTCTTTTTCTCTCCATGTCTGCCTTGCGTCAGCTTTTTTTCTAGGTACCATTATAATATCTAAAAGAAAATTACAATAAAATAGTCCTTAGCTAATGATGGCATACCATGCCATCATAGGCAAAAATACACTTGACAAATTAATAATAAAAAAATAATATTCGTTATTACAAATCATCTATCCTAGTATGGCAGATCTAATACTAAATATGTATTGAGCATCAGGTAAAAAGATAAAAAGAAACGCCTTATAACAATCCAAACTACACCCATTAAAAAGAGTTTAGAAAATTAGATCAAAACTTACCACACCACGTTTTACGTCGCACCACTCACAGAAACGCGTGCGGACACATGAAACTCTGTCTCCATACTAAACAAGACGTGCGGTTTACCGCCACTATAAGACGAGTGACAAAAATGCATTGGTGGGGGAAATAGGGCTGGTATGCCATCATAGGCAGGATGCTATCATAGGACACTTTCCCCTATAGGAGTTGCTCTCGGAAGTATAGTAGGTCCAATATTATTTATTTTATACATCGACGATATGCGTTTAGTTTTAAAAATGTGTAAGTTTCAAGTATTATTTGCTGATGACACCTTAATTTCCATTAATGTTTTAAATATTTTAAATTCTAAATACTTTAAATTCTGAGATAAATATATTATTAAATTGACTAAAAGTAAATAAATTAAAATTAAATATTTCAAAAACTACATGTATGGTTATGGGTAATAATTTAAATTGTCAAAATATAAATTGATGGTGAAAAATTGGAATTAATAAACAGTTTTAAATATTTAGGGATAATTATTGATTCAAAATTAAAAAAAATTAAGTATCATATGGAAGATTGCCAGAAAAGTAGGATATTTTAAAAGAATCAGTTATAATTTAAGTTTGTTTTCTAAAAAAACTGTATTTAATACTATTACAATTTTCTCCATTATCTTTATTGTTCTCCTATTTTATAGTGTGCTAGTAAGGAAATATTTGATAAATTATAAATTTTACAAAATAAGGCAATGCGGATTATTTTAAATTGTGACAAACACAAAAATAAATTTTATGTTAAAAAATTTAGATTGGTTGAATGACAGAAATATAATTTTTTAATTAGTATGTATCATACTACATAAAATTAAAAATAATTTATTGCCTGATTGTTTAAAAAAATGTCGTTCTTTTAAATATGACCATCATAATTATAAAACAAGAACTAAACAAAATTTGTATGTGAATAGTGTCTAAAACATTAGCTTAAAAGTCTATTTTTTATAAAGGTTTGATTGAACATAATAATTAGGAAAATTCTATTAACTAAATCTCAAATATTAAAACTATTTAAAAAAACTTTAAAATTACATTTAATTAAAAAACAAAATAATACGTAACATTTGATATAATTTTTGCAAAATGTTTAACTTTTCTGTCTGCTTTTGTTAAATGATGGTTGTGTTTTAAAATTTAAAAATAAATTGCTAAATAAAACATGTTACTACTACTACTACTTCTACTTTTTCAATAAAATTATTTTTATTTCTTGTGTTCATGTTGTGGCTAATTCTAAACTGATTTTTTTCATATAAATAATCTGTTTTTTTGTGAAACTCTAGTTTTATAATATTACGTTGTATTTTTGAAGGCTAGTCGAAAATCTTATATATTATTTAGTAATATTTGTCACTTTTATTTGAAACTTTAAATTGATAGGTACTAATTTTTTTTTTAGGTTTTCGTAATTTTTAATGATTAATTATTTTATCCGCCTATAAATTGTTCAACATTCTGTACATATTTCATTTCTTTGTAAGTGAAAGAAACCGTAAGGCCTAATTTTCCACCAATGACATACGTTTCAAATGGTTTGGCACAACATTCACTCAAGTTGAAATAATCGATAATTATAAATAACATAGTTGGCTTTGAAAACAAAAATCTTCAATGGCTTGCCTTTATTTTGACAACTCATTTAGGCATATTATTTGCTTTGAAATGGGTTATAAATTAGAACTTAGGAAAAGTATTTACAATTTGGTTGGGCAGATGCCTAAACCGGAAATAGAGTGTTCCAAAATCAAAATATTTCGCCCGGTATTATTTAACGTACAATAGCTGAATGTGCGCGAGGTATACCATGCCTAAATTTACCAAAAGTGGAAGATCCAGGATTTTTACCCAAGAAAGAACAAATGATTGGTGAAGAGGGCTAAAAATATAATTGCAGTATCTATGAGGAAATTGGGACGTGAATATAGCACTTCAAAGGACACGTTTTGAGGGAATTGAAAGACAAAAATTCTTTAAAATATCGAAAAAGAAAAAACTATTTAAAACATACCGCAAACCAGTTAGCATACAACAACTTACATACAACAACATACCACGATATTATCGGGCATTAAGGCGGGTCCATTTTGCAAACAAGAGAATCACTGTTATCAACGATAAAAAGTACTTCACATTGGGCAAATCAGAGATTAAGGGAAATGATGGTTTTAATAGCGACAACATAAAATACTGTCTAGATAAAGTAAAATAAAAAGAAAAGTCAAAATTCGTTTGGTGCCTGATTTCTACTGCAGGAATTTCCGGGCTTATATTCAAAATTGTCTCACCAAATTGGCTGTTTTTATACACGAGAATCATGCTGAAGATAATATAATATTTTGGCCAGATTTAGCATCATGCCATTACGAACAAAAGACACACGATTGGCTAAACGCTCAAACTATACAATTTGTACCGAGAAATGATAACCCCCTAACCTGCCACAGGCTCATCCAATTGAGGATTTTTGGGCAATTTTGTCTAGAAAGGTTTACGATGGAGAATGGAAAACCGACACTGAAGAGCTTGTTGAGTAGCAGGAACCCCTTCATTTAATATGATTTGTTATTTGCAATATTGTTAATGATGGGGTATAATAAAATTTTAATTACATTATTTTTGCGTATAAAATATAATAAAGTAATTTGTGCCAAAACTTTTAAGACATACGCTAAAGAAGACAAAAAGTTAATAGAAAAAAGAAAAGCACAAAGTCTTTCTCTACAAGTTTATTAGAATAGCTAGGCGAACCTAGAATAATTCATAATAATTCGACATGTTTCGAGTGTAGAAACAATCATTATTAGGAAAACAAAGTAAATAGTACAATGCTGATGTTGTTAGCAATAGAGAAAATAGTAAGTGGGATTGAGCCGTAATGGAGCTTTTAATGGTGTACACAAGGTGTAAAAAATTAATAGTCAGAAGACCAACAAGACTTCAGCATACTGGAAAGTCAAGGGCTAGTGCAAAGGCCCTGTCTTGGGGAGAAAATTGAAGAGAACGAAAGAAAAATTAGAGAGTTTAAACAGACTTTGTGAAAATCATTTATGTATAAGTAGTGAAAAATTTTAAGTTTCATTAAACTTTGTCGGAGACATGTAAAAGTAGTGAAATGAGAGGGAAAGAGAAAAGAAAAAATTGGTTTTCGTAAAATTCAAAGCATCATTTAGCTTGAAGTAAAATACTGTTGGGGTATCAAGCTTGTTACGGCCCAATTACCCCGGCAGGAGTCAAAGCATACACATTGTGTGCTAAGGTCTTGTCGGTCTTCTGACTATTTATTTTTTACACCTCGTGTACACCATTGAAAGCTCCATTACGGCTCAATCCCACTTATTATTTTCTCTATTGCTAACAACATGAGCATTGTACTATTTACTTTGTTTTCCTGATGATGAGTGTTTTTACACTCGAAATATGTCGAATTATTATGAATTATTCTAGGTTCGCCTAGCCATTCTAATAAACTCGTGGAGAAAGACTTTGTGCTTTTCTTTTGTCTATACATTTAACTCCACTTTGAGTAAAAAAAAGTTAATAGTTTTAAGGAAACAAGTGGAAATTTCATGCACTGCACAAAATCTTAAAGTAAAAAATTGTGAAATTTAAAAGGTTATAACTCAAAAATTAGTCCTAGGATTGGAGTAGAGCCATAAACACATCTACTCAGGACGTAAAAATCTACAAAATATTAAAAATTCAGAAAAATTAGCCGAAAGTAATTTTCTATAAGCGGTGTGAGGTGTCATTTTTGTTTTGTTTTAAGAACAAACCGTAGTCTGCAAACAGTGCGTTTCAATTGTTTAGTTTTTTATACAAAATATAAATACAAATTTTACGCGAATTAAGCGGCGGGGCGTCAGTGGAGATTTTGAAGATAATATCGAGGCATCATTTGAAATTTTAATAGAAAATAGGAAATTAACATGAAACGCAACACCTATAACTTTAAAATTTTAGAAAATATATTTCAATTTTTTTTTAATAATAAGTTATATTATCCACCAATCTAAAGGTTCTTGTGAACATCTTGGTTAAATTTTTGTAGTAAATTTTCACCACTAATACTACAAGAGGTTATATTATTTCCGGAAATTTATACGAGCTCATGATAATTTTCTAAAAATATTCATGATTTAATTTAACCTCGCGCAGAATTCCGTAAGAAAATTCCACTCCAAATTGTGTTTAAAAAAAAATAATTTTAAAATTATGTGAAATTTTCTATTATACAACCTATACGATTTCTACTAATTATTATAATTACACATAAATACAATTTTAGGTTTTAGCATAGTATATTTTTTTTTCATTTTACATAATGTTGGTTTACAACATTTGGTAGAAAGTTTTTTTTTTTCAATTTTTCTAAAATGCCACTAGACGCATTATGATGCTATAATAATAAGTTAAAATTGAGAACCAATTTTTTTTAAAAATCGGTTGTAGTTGTGCTAAAATGTTATTGCAATATTTAACATGGCTCATTATTTCATATTATGTAAGATTTGTTTCACTACAATTTGTGCAATATTAAAATTTTATTGGTTTTTCATATAGGTATAGGTATGTACATGAATAGGTTTAGTTTGCTCCGCAGCTTCAATTAGCTTTTGGTAGCAATAACACTATATTGATTTCTACTTTATCTGATATCTACTTACTTATTATTGTAAAATAAAATACTTTACCTGCCGCAAATGCGGCAGATAAAAGTAAATTAGTGACTTTGCCAATTTTGACAATTATTATTTAAAAATCGTCTGTCACTGTCACGCCTCTCCCTTTATAATAAAATTCGATGAGTTATACCTTAATTTTTTATATTATAAATTCTAAACGGTTGGCGATAAAATGTTGTATGCACCACGTCAGTAAAGTGTGTTTATCGACTCGCCTGTTATTCGCCTCGCTCGCTTCGCTCGCTCATCTCATAATTTCAGACTCGTTCGATAAAGAATCACTTTACTGCCTTGGTACATAAATAACTATTATCTGCCGCATTTGCGGCAGGTAAAGTATTTTATTTTACAATAGAATAAAGTGTTCGTTTACTTCCGGAAATCACTCTGATAATGTACGGCTTTACTGACGGTTGACGATAAATAATATTATGCCACTTTTAGAAAAATGTAGGAAGTAAACTACATACTATTTTGATAGAATTGCTTTTAATCTTTTTATTTTATAAATCATAACTGGATGGAAATTTTAAGGTAGATATAGTTTCTCACCTTGTTTTAAGAAGCTGTGGTAATTAGGTAATTTAAATTGCACCCTGGAACGCTGCAAGTTTTGTTTTCGGTATGATTATTTTAAAAGAATGCCGTTGTCAATCAAAACAATCTACCTTCATTTTCACTATTTACATACAGACAATAATATTATCGCAAACCACAATATTGCTGTTAGGTTATTACACACACAAATAGGAAACGGATATTACAACGAGCAATAAAAACTTTAATTTTCACAATGGTTTATGGAAAAAAACACAAGGAACCGTCCCGGTTTATTAATTATCCAGTTAAAAACAAAATTGAACTATGACTTACATTATATTTTAAAACATATTACACACATTTTTTACAAAAAGAGACAGATAAACAAGACAGACACGTGTTTTTAAAAGGTTGAGGCCTGACCTATTTTTGCACTTGCATGCATTTTGTTCTGCCACGTGTAGGCAACCAGCGTTTCCATTTTGTGTCTTGTATACTCAAAAAGGGTCTATCTTGCTTTTAATATTTTGAAATTCTATTTTTGTAAACATATGCAACCCTAAAAACCTGATTCAAATTTAAAGGTAACGGCGCGAACCGCGAATGGCACTGTAGTCGTTCGTATTCGTCTGAATTCGGTTCCAGTGACGCATGCGTATTTGTTAGGTAATATAAGTAGGTAGGTACTATTAGTTTGGTTATGTTTGAGTTGAATGTTAGCAACACTGCCAGAATGGCCAGATTTTAACTTTCGAAACACTTTTCTCCACGACCATTACTGAATGCAATAATTCCAAAATCATTTTTGATAATAGAATGTAAAAGTTTTCGCTCTTGAGTTGGAACATCTATTCTGAAACACTTGCTTCTTATGCGTTTTGCGTGTATTTTCATTCCATAACAAGATACGGAATAAATATTCTATAATTGATATAAACGACATAGGTTGCCATGAATTTCGAAACTGTCAGTGTCAGATAAAAATGGCCGCGTTGTAATAATTATTTTCAGACAAATTTTAGTGCAAGTCAAAAAATGAGTGAAAAATCGGATGAATCATATATGGAACTGGATGGTCGTGGAGAAAATATAGTCTGCCACTCGGTTAGAATGAAAATTCGATACTCGTGGTTCCTCACGCTCGCTACGCTCGCGTTCGGAATCTTCCACTCGGATCGAATTTTCATTCCAACCTCGTTACAGAATCCACTATTAAAAATCATTTCAGAATGATGCGTTTATAATACTCACATGGTAATAGTAATAATGAAACCTCGTATATTCTAGGAGCTTTCGCAGAACTTTTTTTATGACGTCATATATGGCATGAACAAGAAATTGCGAAACTCTCGCGAGACGAGAGAATATTTTGCGAGATGTTAGCGAGGCGAGATTTGGAAAAAAGTGAGATTTCTCGTTTTGTAAAACACTACTGCCATGGCCAATGTTCAAGTTGTGTAAACATATTGTTACTAGAAATGACATATGACAACGGCAACCGTTACAAACTAACTTGATAACTACTAATGCAGAAAATAACTCCTGTAAAAACCAAATATTTTTGCATAATCTGCTTTAAAAAATAATTCTAGTTTGGTTACAATTTTACCGTTTATTCGGTCGGAAACGATGTCACACGAAATTAACCCATTATTTTCCATCCAATTATTACCTGATTAAGGATAGCTCTTAAATTAAATGTCACTCTTAATGATTAGGGTAGGGTGATTAAATGAAAATAAATGAGATCAAATTAGAAAAGCCAATCTAGGTAGACAAAATCGATGTCAGTGTTGTGTTAAGTTAGACGAGGCAAATTTAAAGTGTATACTGATAAAATGACATAAAACTGTGTAGGATGGATTTGGTAGAGATCAGGTTTATTGGATCATCAATCAAAATTTGAGACTACTAGTTTAAAGATAAGAAAAACTGTTCTTTGCCAACTCTCTAGAAAAAGGTTTAGAAATTATTAAAAGCGAATAATTGTGGCATATTGGACAAGTGTGTAACTGTTTTTTATATTGGAATACACAGTGATCCAAGCACAGTGGATACCCTGGGGCGTGTAGGCCACGACGGCCGTTTCATCATTGTTAGGACTATACGGGCAGCCATAACCCAAGCAATTTCGACAACAGCGGTAAGATGCATTAAACGCCCTTTACAAAAGTAAAGCGGCCATCAATACACCGTAGCGCCATCCCAGCGGAATTAACTCTAATACAAAGGGCAGTCCCACTGATAAAAATCGAAAGGTAGACAACTAAATAAACCACGAAGTGCATCACAATCCAGTATAGGGAACGCTATTTGCGTTTTCACCGAAACAGTCTGCAGTTTTGCAGATTGGAAACAGATCACGCAGCGGCACCCACTAGAATGCGCGCAATCCGTTTAAGAAAAGCGATAAAATGTTTAGAAGATAATATAGTGTCTGCGAAAATAATAAAAATCGAATAATTGTAGCATGTTGGCCAAGTGTGTAACTGTTTTTTTTTATATTGGAATACACAGTGATCCAAGCACAATGGATACCCTGGGGCAAGTAGACCACGACGGCCGTTTCGTCCTTGTTAGGATTCTACGGGCAGCCACAACCCAAGCAATCCCGACAACACCGGTAAAAAGTCGTAGTCTACCCGCCTCAGGGTATCCATTGTGCTTGGGTTCCTATGTATTCCAGTATAAAAAACAGTTACACACTTGTCGGATATGCCACAATTATTCGCTTTTCATTATTTTCGCGGACTCTATAATATTATCTTCTAAACGTTTAGAAATTATGTTTTTTATCTACAAGTTATGTCCTGAAAGCATGCAAGTGCTATATTATCCTTATCCTTATCCTTGTAGGTATAAGCTTAAAATAAGCGTAAGTAATACTATTAGTGGTCAGATTTAGCTGGATTTTTTTACGCTTGGTCCCGAATATAAGAAATCTGTTTTTATTAAATTCGGAAAACTAGTGATTTTCAAGTTTGTTAAATTAATTATTTTAAATGCCTTTTTTTAGAAAAAATATACAGATACAGGGTGGATCATTAAATGCTATGTGTATCAACTTTAATTTTATTAAATGAAATTTATTGCATATTTTCAAAATTTACAATCTGCAATCAATTCCAGAAAATTTTCATAAATCATGCCCTCTATGCCCTACCGTTTACGAAATATTAACAGTTTAATGCTGGTATGCACCATTGACATGTTTCTCGATGTTCTAAACTTACGTCACAATGTTTAAGGCATTAAACAATGACAATTTGCTATTTAAGTTTGAGACGTCAAAAAATGTCAGTTGTTAATCAACTTTGAATTTGTATCTGCTAGTACTACATCCGATATGCGCCTCGCTGAAGATAAACGCATACAAATTTTGCTTATGTTGGGTTGTGGAGATAGAAGAAAAGTAGAAGTCATAGGGAAGTCCGTGATATGTTCAATGAAAAATACCCAAATCGCCCGTCAATTGGCCATTCGACAGTGTCTAGGATAGTAATTAAGTGGATACTTTCCCGGACTGTTTAAAAGATGAAGTTAAAAGTGGTCGTTCTGGCATACCTGAGGAGAAAAAAATTAAACGTATTATTACCGGGCGAGCAAAAATTATTTGCATCAAAGAGGGTTTGGATTAAAAAACGCAGGGCTTGGTTTAGATCACAATGATATGGGGACGATATATCCAACCAAATCAAGGTTAAAATTTTGTCAAATTCATATTATGACATGCTATGCCAAACTAATGAGTAATAAAATAACTAGGCAAATACAATAGCTATTTATACAATAAGTTGCGAAATGAGTGTCTTTTAGGCACGCGACGTGAAAATTAAGCCGAGTTGGACAACACGTCAAAGTGACTAAAATACATTGTTTCGTAACGAATTGTATACAATATTTTTTCTACTGAGGTTTTATAATAAAAAACTTAATTTTACTAACATTTTATTACCCCTATGTTTCATTTACACCTTTCATGTCAAAAAAATCGACAGTTGTCAAAAAAAATTCTAAAGATTTTTTTGTCAAAAACTGCGACAAATATAAAAGTAAAAATGAGTGATTTAGAGGACTCAGACATTGAAAATGCCGCAAATGAGGCAATAGTGTACCTACCTTGTTCCCCAAAAATCAAGAAGTTTGTCTGAGGGCACATACGAAAAATTCAAAAAATGGTTTGAAGAAAAAAAGGTAAAAAACTTATCAGAAAAAGTTTTTTTGGCATATTTTTCACTATTATCCGATGCCTATAAGCCATAAACTTTATGGAGTACTTACTCAATGCTTCGAACGATGGTTTATTTGAATAAAAATGTTGAGATGAAGACATTTACAAATCTAATCGCATTTTTGAAAAGAAAATCTACGGGGTATAAACCCAAAAAAGTCGAAAGTTTTTTCTAAGGAACAAATAGAAAGGTTTGTCAAAGAAGCAGACGATAAGAACTATTTATTGAACAAAGTCATACTTATTGTGGGAATCTCTGGAGCATGTCGCAGAGAAGAACTCACATATTTAAATATGAATAATATCGAAATTTCGGAGTCTTTAATTAAAATATCCATTCCAAACACTAAAACAAATGTTGCAAGAAGCTTTGTAATTAGCGAAGGCTCTATTGACGGCATCAACTTCTCGAATATTTTCCGAAAGTACGCGCAGTTACGTCCAGCACATACATGGTGGCCCATTAGTGCGAGGAAGTCCAATATATCAGTTATCAACAGAAATAGCAACAAATATTAGACATGAAAGCTATATAATGCATAGAGACGCAAATTTTAAAAATATTTTGAGATATACAGGGTGACCCAAAAAAGCAGAGCGGCAAAAAGGTAAGTTTTTTTAAATGGCAACCCCCATTTTTTTTTTAGGGAATTAAATTCAGCATGAAATTTAACATATATTAGAGTGTCCTAATTTGGTGTACGTTGCGGCGTTGCCAAGCTATATATAATTTACTAAAAAATCCAAGAAAAACCACCTAATCAAAACTCCTATAAAAAAAATGAACCGATTTGATTTTTTATACATGGTTACGGTTTTGGATACCTGAGGGACAGTAGATTAATCTTATTAAGGAAATCTGACCATAATTTATACAGGGTATTTTTTACAAATGTGCCAATATTGCTATATTTAAAGTATCAAATCTTCATTTTTTTAAATGGGACACTCTGTATAATAATGGGTCATGTTGTTAAGTATTTTATGCCCTATAAATTTGCAATTATAACTTATATCCTAAAATCTGCCGTTTTGTCACAATTTTGAATTTTATTTGAAAATGCAAAAATAGCATAATTTTTTTTCTTGGTAGGCCATGATTCAAACAAAAGTGGATATTACCACATGTCAAAATAATGCTTTAAAAATACCGTGGTTCATAATAAGTTTCTAATTTGTAATATTGACGCGTTATTAAGAAATTATAATGAATTTTTTTACGTTTATTAGCGACTAGGCTTTATTATGAGCTTTAAAAGTAGGAAATGACAATATAACTACCATTTCAAATCATTTATTAACATTATAACAACATAACATAACAAAGGACAAAAAAAAAACAGAAAAAAAAAGTTAGGAACACAATAACAAATTAATATACACAGTGTGTGTCTGTAAATATTTTAAAGTATAATACTATAATAAATGTTCGAAATGTCCGCCATTGTTATTTAAACATGCTTCTATACGTTCTTCAAAAGATTGACTGACTTCGTTTAGCATATTGTTGTCAATGTTTATAAAAACTTCCGTTATACGATGTTTCATATCTTCCTTAGTCGTCGGAGCAATTTTATATACTTGTTCTTTCACATAACCCCATAAGAAGAAGTCCATTTTAGTCATATCTGGAGATCGGGGGGCCACTGAAATGGTCCACCTCTTCCTATCCACCTATTAGGAAAAGCGTTGTTTAGATGCTCATGGATTACTGCTGTATGATGAACTGGAGCTCCATCATGTAAATACCACATTCTTTCTTTAATGTAATTTGGTAAAGCATTGGTTAGACGTGGTAACTCATTTTGAAGGAACTGCAGATATACTTGACCAGTTACTCTCTCCTCAAAAAAGTTTCCATTTTTGTGAAAAGTGGCTTCATCAGTAAATAACACATAATTAAAAAATAATCTTTCCTGTTGAATTTTTCGTTGGGCCCATTCGCAAAAAACTACTCTTGCACCAAAATCCTGGTCATTTAACTCCTGCATAAGCTGAATGTGATACGGGTGCATTTTTTGAGCATGTAAAACTCTCTGAATTGTTTGCCGTGTTATATTAGTTTCATTTGCAATGACCCGATGGGAAGTATGCGGATTTTCTGTAACTTTAAGCAAAACGGTTAATTGATTTTCTTCTGTATTGGCCGTTTTGCTTCTCTCAGTATTTTCGTAATCCACTTTCCCGGTCCGAATAAAACGTCCCAACAATTTTTTAAACGCTTCTATTCTTGGTTTTCTTCTTTCTGGAAAGGACTCATAATAAAGCGTAGTGGCTAATAAACAGTTCTTGTCACTGGCGCCTAATATAAAAACCATATTAACAAGTTCTTCTTTTAAGAAATTCATTATAATTTCTTGATAACGCGTCAATATTACAAATTAGAAACTTAATATGAACCACGGTATTTTTAAAGCATTATTTTGATATGTGGTAATATCCACTTTTGTTTGAATCATGGCCTACCAAGAAAAAAAAATGATGCTATTTTTGCATTTTCAAATAAAATTCAAAATTGTGACAAAACGGTAGATTTTAGGACATGAGTTATAGTTGCAAATTTATAGGGCATAAAATACTTAACAACATGACCCATTATTATACAGAGTGTTCCATTTAAAAAAATGAAGATTTGATACTTTAAATATAGCAATATTGGCACATCTGTAAAAAATACCCTGTATAAATTATGGTCAGATTTCCTTAATAAGATCAATCTACCATCCCTCAGGTATCCAAAACCGTAACCATGTATTAAAAAATCAAATCGATTCATTTTTTTTTTAAACGATTTTTGATTAGGTGGTTTTTCTTGGATTTTTTAGTAAATTATATATAGCTTGGCAACGCCGCAACGTACACCAAATTAGGATACTCTAGTATATGCTAAATTTCATGCTGAATTTAATTCCCTAAAAAAAAATGGGGGTTGCCATTTAAAAAAACTTAGCTTTTTGCCGCTCTGCTTTTTGGGTCACCCTGTATATCTCAAAATATTTTTAAAATATGCGTCTCTACGCATCATATAGCTTTTATGTCTAATATTTGTTGCTATTTCTGTTGACAACTGATATATTGGACTTCCTCGCACTAATGGGCCACCCTGTATAACCCATGAAAGATTTTTTATCACATACAGAAACTCCAAATGTTCCAGACTTCCAGTGGGTATTAATACCATTGGAGCAGCACCAAAGAAAATTGCTGAGTTCTTGGAGTTTCCAAACGCTAGAGAATATACAGGCCACTGCTTTCGAAGATCTTCAGCAACTTTTTTAGCTGACTCTGGAGCGGATATATTGATGCTAAAGCGACATGGAGGTTGGCGGTCAAATACCGTGGCTGAGGGGTATATAGACGATTCTTTAGAAAATAAAAGAAAAATTTCCGAAAAAATTCTTGGTGAAAAATCTTTGGACGCTAACAACAAACGTGTTAAATCTAATGAATCCGAGTGTTCTACCAGCTCTACTAGTGGCATGGGTTTAATTGATATTGCTGTTGCAGATTCTATTTCTATTTCAAGTTCAAATTCCTCATCAATTTTACAAAGAGAAATATCTCAACGTACTGTTTTAGGTTACCCCAGCATTAATTTTAATAATATAAGTAACTGTACTGTTAATATTTATAATAAATAGGTAAAACTATAGTCTGTGTTTATATAGCTATTATTTGTAAATAATTACTTATTATTAGCTGTTTCATTTGCCCCTTTCAAAAATTGACACTTGTAATTATTATTATATTTACCTGCGTTACTTTTAAGCACGTTGCTCCTGGTAACGTGCTTAAAAATTTTTTAAGCACGCTGCGCTTAAAAGGAGGTTATTAAAAAACCATAATGACAAACGAAAAGAGGTTATTATAAAACGTCAGTAGAAAAAATATTGTATACAATTCGTTACGAAACAATGTGTTTTAGTCACTTTGACGTGTTGTCCAACTCGGCTTTGCCTCGTTGGACAATTTCACGTCGCGTGCCTAAAAGACACTCATTTCGCAACTTATTGTATAAATAGCTATTTTATGTTTACAAAATTAACAAAGTAAGAATATACATGAAGAAAAATTACATAAATTGCTGAAATTGGCCACCGCCATAACCCAAGCATAAATTCACACGTCTCTTCATATTTTCGAAAGTGTTGACCAGCATCTATGGAGAAATGTTACCACAATCTTGAGTCTTGGATAATCCTTTAATGTAATTGTTCTAAATTTGCAACTGGTGTTTTAAAAATAGTGTTCTTTAAATGAGAAAAAACGAACCGTTAAACAAGGTGATCTAGGTGGGAATCCAATGTCTCATCGAAAACTGATCAATCTGTCGTCGAAAAAATGGCGTAAGTAGTTAATAGTTTCGGCGGCTGTATGGGTGGTTGCACCGTCCTCCTGTTGAAAATATCCAAAATGTAGTTCGTCGTCAAGTTATTGCTCCACAAATGGATTCAAAATATTGTCTCTATACCGCTCTGCTGTAACTGTGCCATGGAAAAAAATAGGACCAACAGTTCTTCTTCGGAAAACAGCTAACCAGACACCAACTTTTTGAGGGTGCAATGTGGACTCTACAAAAAAATGGGGATTTTCACTACTCCACATGCGTGTATTCTGAGAATTCACATTACCGGAGAGGTGGAACCAGGCTTCATCCGAAAAAATGTCAGGTCTAATAAATCATTTATTTCCAATAAATTTTGGGTAAACCATTGAGAGTAATTCCTGCGTCTCTCAAAATATGCGGCTTGTATTTCTTGGAATACTTGCACTTTATAAGGAAATAAATTTAGCTGCTTCTTAAGAATATTCCTGCATGTTTCATAAGATCTTCCCACTTCTTGGGACAGGCGTCTTATACAATTTGTTGGCGTATTTTGCATTATTTCACGAACGTTTGAAACAAGTTCTTCTGTTCTTACAGATGGTCTTCCTGCTCCTTTTTTGTGTTAAATAGAACCTGTTTTCCTAAACACAGCCGCTGTTCTTTTCAGGCAATGATAAAAATCCCCAGCAATAAAAGCAACGTTAGGAAAATGTTCGTGAAAATCGTCCATGCACAAACTCGGACTGTATTGCCACTCACCATTTACTCTAACCCCGTTTCGAAAATACGCTTCAACCATGAATGTTTTGTGCTGTTCCGTAAAGCCCAAAGCAAAAATTATTATTAACAATTATGCGATAGCGTTGGTAACATCCTCTAGAAACATTGGAATCATTTCTGATCAATATTTGACCTTTGAAACTCATATAAAAATATAAAAAAAATGCTTATCATAAACTTAAATATTTATATAATTTAAAATTATAGTTAAACACTGCTATAAAATTAAGGCTTGTAAATTCTATTATTTTAAGTTGTTTAGATTATGGTGATGTTATATATCGTAAGAATATAAATTATAAAAACAAATAAAAGCTACAAATATTACAAAATAATTGTATACGATTTTCGATTAGCCTTTAAAAATACGACCATGCTACTGCAACCTATGGACAACGTAATATTATAAAACTTGAGTTTAGATGTAAAATTCATTTAAATTATTCTATTCATAAAATAATTTTTACAAAAAAAACATGTATTACAATTTAGAAACTAATATAAAAAAGCTATTCGGCATTATTATTATTATTATTATTATTATTATTATTATTATTATTATTATTATTATTATTATTATTATTATTATTATTATTATTATTATTATTATTATTATTATTATTATTATTATTATTATTATTTGTTAAAAATAGGGTAATCGGATCATGAGAGCCTCACTGGGCAAAGATATCTAAATTTCCTTCGAAATGATCTGGGTCCAGCACTTGCAAAAAGAAAATATTGTGGCATATCGGACAAGTGTGTAGTAAGTCCGAATAGCGTTCCCTATACTAGATTGTGATGCACTTCGTGGTTCATTTAGTTGTCTACCTTTCGATTATTACCAGGGTAACCTCCTTTTATATTGGAGTTAATTCCGCTGGGATGGCGCTACGGTGTATTGATGGCCGCCTTGATTTTGCAAGGAGGCTTTTAGTATATTTTTCCGTCTTGGAATTGCTTTGGTTATCGCGGCCCGTCGAGTCCTAATAAGGACGAAACGGCCGTCGTGGTCTACCCGCCCCAGGGTATTCATTAAACTTGGATCCCTATGTATTCCAATATAAAAAATAGTTACACACTTGACCGATAAGCCACAATATTTTCTTTTAATTATTTTCGCGAATACTATATCATCTTCTTAAATACAATGTTTTCGGAGCAGTGGATAGGTAGACGGAGGTCAATAGAACGACCACCCAGATCGCCCGATCTTAACCCACTGGACTTTTTTTGCTGGGCTATGACAAAAATTTAGTTTATATATCTAAACTCAACTCGATGGAGACGCTTAAGAAGTTCATCTGACGAGTAATACGAGAAATCTCTCCTCAATATATAGTATTATCTTTTTCTAAGAAAAATGCATTTTAAAAAAATTTATTTGACAGGTCCGAGCGATTCTTAATTAAGCGGGCGGTATTTTATATAAGTGGCTGGTCCGTTTCTTTATCGTAACTCTGTATACTTACATTACACAAAAATAGTTTTTGGTGACGAGATTTTCCTCACGCAATTACCAGAAGTATGATAGGCATTTTATTAAATGAACACAGGATTTTTTTTTAAATTCTATTACAGTGTATGTACTAATTTTAAAAAGTAGGTTAGAAATAACAATATGGAAAAAAGGACGACGCTTCTATACCAAAAAATATTTAAAATTAAAAAAGTACCCCCAGTACCCGCTGACTCACCAATTTTTTAGTTCATGCGCCAGTGACTTCCGAACAATATTTTTTTAGGTTATCATTATTTCTGATTATTTTTTGACTCTTATAAAATTTCGATAAAATGATGCATTTTGGAGATAATTTGAAAAGTATGTTTCCTTAACTAATATTCTTCACATAACAGTAAAACGACACTCTTATCGATCGCAGTCAATAATCTACCAATACTTATTAAATCAATTTGAAACATTATAACAAGATAATAAATATTCAAACCATAATATTTTAATAAAATTATGAATATTTTAGTAACCCGAAACAAACAAAATTTTAAAAAATAGTCTTAACAAATTGTTTGACATGACATTTTTTTAAGTACTCAGGCTCTTTACTAAAGAAAATCTTAACCTTTAAAAAATATATGGTTGAACCAGAACTGCTCTCCAGCTGGGAGGATTGTTCTCTAATACATTCCCAGACTAAGTAGTCCAAGGGAGAAAGATCTAGGAAACGGGGTGGACCCATAGGTACTTATCAAATTATGTCCAAAACGCATCATTTTATCGAAACTTTATAAGAGACAAAAATAATAAAAAGTAAATAATTACCAGAAAAAGATATTTCTGAAGTCACTGGCGCATGCACCAAAAAAATAAGTGAGTCAGCGGGTACTGGATCCCCCCTAATTTGAATATTTGCTCTTTTTTTTGTTTCGTTTTTCTCAGATGTAACTCTTTATGTTGAAGGAATGTAGCAAATTTAAAATCAAAAATAAAAAATGGCATTATAAAAGTCATACTATTTTTGCTCAAGGAATATGTGGTTAATGGATTAACCTCTTTTTTTCGGACACCCTGTATAAAGGTTAAAATATCCTGTGATTTCAACCGGTAAGGGGGTTATTAAAGGAGAGGAACTCAATCGTGACCACTGATTTCTTATAGGTACTTGAACTTTAATTAAAAAGTATACACTATAATAAAAATTATTCATAAATAAAAACAATTTAAAGTAAACAAAAATATGTTACTACAAAAGAATTTTACAAATACCCTTTATTTAAAGTAATCTAAAATGAAATAATAGCGCAGTTTGAAAATATATAATAATTTTTAATCATACTCCTACGTATTCGTTTTACTAGCTTTCCTGCATTCCTGTGAACTTAAATCAAAATTACAAATAATTACTTTTACTCACCGAAAATGTATATTTCGTCTTACTCAACGCTTCAATAACACATTCGTTTAAAACGTTCTACGATATCTTCAAAATTTCTCAATAAAAAACGTATCAAAAATATGTAAACACTGAACAATTTAGGCCGGGGTATACACCTATGAACTGGGTTCAGAATATTGACGATAGTGGCGCTATCGTCAGCTCTATAATATGCGCAGGAAATAAAGGGATGCAGGAGCGGAATTCTGTAAGAACATTTTATTTCTACGAATAATATGCAACGTGGGTATTTTAGTAACATTGTTGATTCTTTTTCATGTTTGGTGTTCTGAGGTGCCGTTAAATTTTTTTTATAATAATTAGATTCGATTTATACCGGGTGTTGCATCACCAGACTGACCATGGAAAATTCCATGTAAATTATGCTACCCTCCAGTATCGAATAAATTCATTATCTAAAAGACGATTTATTTTATGAACAATCGCTCGGACACGTCAACTTTCTTTTTATTTTCTATATATTTTGAAAATATTTTTCCCTATACAGGGTTGCCCAAAAAAGTAGGACACAAGTCAACTTAAATTTTTTAAATAGAACACCCTATATATTATTACATTTTCGAATTCTACGTAAAATTCTAAACAATTTTCGTGAGCATGTGATATACCTATGTCGAATAGTTTCAGAATTACACAGGTTGAAAATTAATTTGTATCCTATTTTCTGTGATGTAGCAGCAAAAAAAACGAAGTTATTAATTACTGCAAAATCTTTTCCAAGATGACCGAAATTATGAACGTCTGAAAGTTATCTAAATGGATTTCAAGATATGTTTTTTTTTAATAAAACAGGGTCGCTCAAAAAATAGATATTGAGAAACTTTTTTAATAACAACAAAATGCTAAATTTCAAAATAATTTACAGTATTAACACTAATAGTAAGTAATGCATAATATATTGGATACTCTGAAGGTAATTTAATGGTGTTCGTTTCAATGGTATTTAATTAGATGTTCAAAATGTTCACCATTTGCTACTTGGCAATATCCAAGTCTATTTACAAACTCAATTTGATTGTTATGCACTACATTAGGAGGTATTAGTCGAATTTCATTTCGAATGCGAATTTTCAAGTCCTCAAGATCTATAGGTTTTGTTTTGAACACTTTACTCTTCAAATCACCCCATAGGAAAAAGTCCAAAGGTGTCAAATCAGGCGATCTCGCTGGCCACTCAATAAACCCCCTCCTCCCGATCCACCTGTCTGGAAAAACTTCATCTAAATAGGCTCGTACTTCAGCAGCATAATGAGGCGGAGTCCCATCTTATTGAAACCAAAGCCTATTATTTGGTAGGTCCGGATTTTCTGGGTTGGGATTTATTGTCGCTAAAGCTGAAACAAGGTTTCCTTCCAGGAATCGCAAATATCGATTACCTGTTAATGACTGTTCAAAAAAGTAGGGTCCGATAACTATGTTATCAACAATACCTGCCAACACGTTTATTTTCTGTTGATATTGGGTATGTCCCTAACGTATCCAATGGGGATTTGTGTCCGACCAGTACCGATAATTTTGTGTATTGACTTTTCCGTTGAGGCAAAACGTAGATTCATCCGAAAATACAATATTTTTAACTAAATATGGGTCATTATTGCACATATTTTGGAGGCGCTCACAAAACTCTAACCTTCTGTCAAAGTCGCCATCTGAAAGTTCTTGTACAACTTGCATTTTATAAGGGTGATATTGGTTTCTATGTAATATATTTAAGACGGATGCTTTTGCAATATCTAAATTTCCAGCCAAATTGTTAGTTTCTGCATGACAGTCTTTTTGGACACTTAGCAGTAAGTCTAATTCTTTGTCTTGATTGATACGGGAATGATCCAGTTTAGGAGCATCCCTAACGTGACCTAACTGTCTAAATTTTTGTTCGATTTTACTCACAGTTGATAGCACAATCGGCACGCGATCTGGATATTTTTCATTAAATAAATGACAAACTTCTTGTTGGGAACGCACTCTATCCCCATAACTAATCATCATTAATATTTCAATTCTTTTTATTTCGGTTAATTTCATTTTTATTAGATGAAATTAATTCAATTTTTGCCTAGAAAAACTTTTGATGTTTCTTTTTTGACAGTAAACTTTAATGAAATAATTTGCTGACATTACATTTAACGCTTTGTTTCTTTTCGGTAGATATTACAAATTAATTTTCAACCTGTGTAATTCTGAAACTATTCGACATAGGTATATCACGTGCTACACAAAAATTGTTTAGAATATTACGTAGAATTCGAAAATGTAATAATATATAGGGTGTTCTATTTAAAAAAATTAAGTTGACTTGTGTCCTACTTTTTTGGGCAACCCTGTATAAAGAAAAATATTTTCAAAATATGTAAAAAATAAAAAGAAAGTTGACGTGTGATTTGACACCTTTGGACTTTTTCCTATGGGGTTATTTGAAGAGTAAAGTGTTCAAAACTAAACCTATAGATCTTGAGGACTTGAAAATTCGCATTCGAAATGAAATTCGACTAATACCTCCTAATGTAGTGCATAACAATCAAATTGAGTTTGTAAATAGACTTGGATATTGCCAAGTAGCAAATGGTGAACATTTTGAACATCTAATTAAATACCATTGAAACGAACACCATTAAATTACCTTCAGAGTATCCGATATATTATGCATTACTTACTATTAGTGTTAATACTGTAAATTTTTTTGAAATTTAGCATTTTGTTGTTATTAAAAAAGTTTCTCAATATCTATTTTTTGAGCGACCCTGTTTTATTAAAAAAAAACATATCTTGAAATCCCGTTAGATAACTTTCAGACGTTCATAATTTCTGTCATCTTGGAAAAGATTTTGCAGTAATTAATAACTTCGTTTTTTTGCTGCTACATCACAAAAAATAGGAATACAAATTAATTTTCAACCTGTGTAATTCTGAAACTATTCGACATAGGTATATCACATGCTCACGAAAATTGTTTAGAATTTTACGTATAATTCGAAAATGTAATGTGTCCTACTTTTTTGGGCAACCCCGTATAAGGAAAAATATTTTCAAAATATGTAGAAAATAAAAATAAAGTTGACGTGTCCGAGCGATTGTTCATAAAATAAATCGTCTTTTAGATAATGAATTGATTCCATACTTTTTGTCTTCACTGTATAAGAGTTTTTTGAAGGTCCCTTGTATGATGGATTCGCAGACCGAATTTTATTATTTTCTAATATGTCAATTAAAAGTTATTTAGAAAAAACTCTTCGTAAAGTCTTAAAAATTAAGGTGGGAGTATCAACATGCTTGCCAACCTATAACCTATTTCACGTAGATTAATTTATGTTTTCTAGCTTTTATACAAAATTTAAAGAAAATCAGTATCGACTTGATATTCTTTAGGTAATAATTGACATATTTAGTAAATATCAAGGAATTTCATAACTTATTTTAGGAGAATTGTATAGTGAAAAATATCGGATAAGATTTTTTTTAACATTATTATGTCATTGTCACTCATTGTTCTTTCACTATACAATTCTCCCAAAATTAGTAATGAAATAAATTGATATTTTTGTAATATATCAGATACTACCCCCAGACAGCACAAAGACATCTTAAAGATATCCAAAAGATGTCAACAATAGACATTCATGACGTCTTATGGACGTTTCTTAACGCCATCAAGACATCTTATGGATATCTTAAAAAGGTCGTATGTTACAAAACCCAACGTCTATACCACATCTTATGGACGGCTTACAGATATCTTATGGACACCTTATATATGTCTCATGTATACCTTATAGATGTCTTATGAATACCTTATACATGTCTTATGGACACCTTAGATACATTTTATAGGCCTAACCGCAGAGCCCTAAAACATTTTGTTTTGTTTGTTAAACATGAAACATCATATTGCTTAATAATTGGTTTTATTAACGTATTACATAATTAAAACTTTTTTAATAATGAATTTCGCCTATCTGTGGCTCTTCTTAGCCACGTCGCGATGGCATCCTCGGCATATTTTCTACTGTTTTGAAGCCATGTTTTGTCAGCAGATTTATTGACACTGCATCCACTGATTATAGACCAATTTTAATTATTCGAAAACTAAAAACAAACACCACACCACAGAAAAATATGTACCATACAAAACGTTTTTTAATCTACAATTCGTTTTCTTTTAACGGTTCACTAAGTAGAAAGTAAAAAAACTGCAAGTAGTGCAAGTCATCATAAGCAAAACTATCAAAAATCAAGCCCATCGACAGTTGACAGTGTTGACCTTGCGTCAATTTCAAATGGCAAAGGGAAGCGCTTTGTTGCCAATCCTAAGTTGTTCGCGATGTTGCCAAATTTACCGATTCTAAAATTTAACTCTATTGTTTATCGTTTACAAAAAAAAAACTATTTAAGAAAACGTCCGAATTGTTAACAATCATTTAAATGCGATTAGACAAGTATACAAAAAAATAATAAAAGTTCTGAGAACGGCGACGGTCGGGTTTGTTCGGGCTGACGATCCGAGATGGCGGCAACCCAAAGTGTCCATTTAAAAAATATATAAGCTAGAGAAAGACAGGGATACTACAAAGACAGAAAAGAGAGAAATCCTCTTTCTGTGCTATAACCTAAAAAAACACGAACGTCATATTTACGATATTTTAGCGACATCTTATGGACGTCATCTTACAACATCTTATGTATTTCTTGAAAAAGACGTCTTTAAGATGTCTTTTGTAGGTCTGCAGGCGTTCAGACATAATTAAGACCTAAAATCGACGTCTTTAAGACATTGTGTGCTGTCTGGGCCTAAATAATGTACCGACGATATTGATTTTCTTTAAATGTTAATTATTAAAATAATAAACTCAAAAAATCAACGTGAAATAGGTTATAGGTTGGCAATAGATTGAATGACGTTGAGAATTCAACCTTACATCCGGCTGTGATACCTAGCTCAATAAAATCACCAGTAATAATAATTATGATAACGTCAAATATTACCAGACATTTTATTTCCTATTAGTTTCAACATGTTTTACAGTATTTAAGGAAAAATAACAATGCATGTGGTACACATTGAAAATAGTTTTTGGAGAGTAGGTACCGAAATGTTCTATGCGATGTTTCTGTTTCCATTTCAAGCAAAACAATAGTCCTGAATATGGTTAGGAATATACCTATTTTAAGAGTAAAAGTACCTACTGTAATTAATAAATGCAAGTGCTTAGAGCAAAATAATGATGCACCTACGTCGATGGTGGAACACAAGAAAATATTGCAGATTTAGAACTGTTACTCCATGTAGATGCAAATAATGGAATTAGCACCTGGCTTCTTGGCAAAACTTTAGGAAAGCATCACTCCGCAGTATAGGTACTATACAAATTAAATAAGTATAAATATGATCCGTATAAATGTCAGAAACATATTGATTGGAATTGAGAAAAAATTATGAAATACAAATAAGAACAAACTTTTATTTTGACTTTCAAAATGCCTTTATTCCAAACTAACTTATACAGTTCATAACATAAAATAGCAATACAAAATAGAAAATAATAACTAGATATTAAAAAAACAATAAAAAAAAATGGAAGTTAATCCAATTTAATTCATTAATAAAATCAATAAAAAAATACTATAAATAATTTCATTTAGTAAATAATATCTCTTTAATTTTTCTGTTTTTTTTTGGAAGATTGTTATATTTTATCATTCCGTCATATAAAAGCAATTTTTTTTCAAAATTACTTTTTCCTGGTAGGTAGATATAGTTTAATAATTTATACAATGTCTGGTATTATGATCATATAATGTCTTCTTTCCCTGAAGTGTTATGTTTGATTTTTTCTTTTAAAATAATACAGTGAATTAGAATACAAAATTTTAATTTATAAATGTTTTCAAAGTGTAAATACCCCTTCGGTCTATATAGGTTAACAGTTGGTTTTAGATGTGATAGTTTGTGTCGGTATGCATTTAATAACTTTATTTGACAATTTTTGTAATGGTTTTAAGTTTGATAAACAAGCAGATCCCCATACAAAAGCTAAGTATTGTAATTTTGAAGATATTAATGAAAAGTATATTATATTTTAAGTATTTCAAAGGCATGTAAAATCTAGCTCTGTACAAAACAGATACCAAAGAAGACATCGAGTTGATAATATACTGGATATGGCCTTTCCAATTTAAATTTTCGTCTGAAACTAATCCTAAAAATTTTGTGGTTTTTTAGTATTGAATATTTTCATTATTAAATGTTAAGGGATATAATTTATTTTATTTTTAGTTATATTAAATAATATATTAAATATAGTTATTATAAAAGAAAATTTTGTAAAATTTAACGTAAGTTTATTTGATTAAAGCCAAGAAAGAAGTATGTTTAAATCATTATTAATATCAAAATACCCCAGTCCGCAGAAGCACGTCAAGATGACGTCAATATCTGGTGACTACTAGTCAATAGACGTCAGTCGACCAAAAATCGACGACATTTTGACGTTAGTTAATTGTCGAATTTCTGACGTCATTTAATTCACGTCATATTGTCGACTTTACTTGGTGATATCTGGTATAATATATTTTTCATTATTTCTACCCAAAAAACTATAATAACTTACATGACAAACCCGAACAAACCTTTTTTTTTGTGGGTGCCGCAAAAAATAGAATAATCGCCTCATAATCGTGCATTGGCTGCGCGCGCAGTCCCTCCTGCCCTATGCAACGAGAGTGAACAGAGTTGCCAGTTTATTAGGAACTCCCTAAACGCCTATCCACGCCATGACGTCATGTTTAATAGTTTTACTTTTATTGATAAATATTCAGTCGGTAGGTAAAAGCAAAAACAATTATAACTTTACACTATGCTGACTATATTATTAATGTATATAGTGAAAACTGAAAATGCCATTTTATGTTTGCCAGGAATACAGAAAAGTTTTGCCAATAATTTTGTATTAACCTGTTGGCAACCTTGCAGACGAACGTCGGCTCCCTGCTCGAGCACGGGCGGTTAGCTTCCGCCATTTTTTTACTGTGGCATTTCAAGTAGGTATTTATTATTTATTTAATAGTGTTGTGTTTGTACGTTTATTAGTGTTGGTGTTTGTTGTTTACATACTTTAACCAACGAAACCAAAGCAAAGGTCAGTACTGTTGTTGGTGTTCGTTGTTAAATAGCAAGGTCTCTATAAATAGTACCTACTATTTGCAGGTTATTGCTGCTACATGACAGGATTTATTGATTTCTAGGATTATTTTACTTAGGTTAGCGAAGTTTTAAAGACGAAATCTCTAATTTTTAATCTATTTTGTGCCTAACTTTCTTGTAAAATGTATCTTTTGTCCTATCGCCATGCTGGATTTATAAATTACTTAAAATTTTATATTCATTTTATTTGCCAATATAAAGGTAACGCACTTATTTAGGACAATTTTATGCCGGGTTTATGCAAAAATTCCTTGACTTTAACTTTAGAAATAACGACATATTTTGCCGTAAAAAGTGTTTGAATTAAGTTATTTCATATCAGAGAATATACAAAAAACCTTTCCATAACTATAATTTTAATAATAAATAAATAAAGATATATACTTTTTTAACTTTTGTGAAATTTATTGTTAATTTCTGTTATAGGTGCGATACAGATTAACCCCTGCTGCTACTCAAAGTGATATTGAACATGGAATAAAAATTTTACAAAAACACGCGAAGCAGCGAATGCAGAAGACGCCTGTTGCTCCTGTCGAACGTGATAATTATTACAGTGGTGGTGGTGACATGGTTTAGTAGTATGTACCTACTTACCCATAATAAATGCTTACACAATGTATTAAGTAGTTTTAGTTTAAATTGGATTACTGGTAAATACAAAATATTTTAAGACGTGAATTTCACGTCATAAAATGACGCTAAAGTCACGTCAAGAAATGGCGCGAAAGACACGTCATTTCAAGACGTAAAAATGACGTCTGATATTGACGTCATCGGTCTGTGACATTAGGAGGTCATTTTCACGTCATATTGTCGTCATATAGTCACGTCATATATGGTCATAAGTCACCAGAATATGACGTCATTTTGACGTGCTCCTGCGGACTGGGACACCTCTGCAAAAGGTTTGAAGTGCGGGTAATAAGGCTCAGCAGAAAATAAGGCCAATCTATTATTATTCTGTGTCATGTCGAGGAACAACATTGTTGGTACCTACCATCTATTGCTCGTACTACATACTAAATGTAATTCTAAGGTCGGCCGCGACGTCATGATTACATTTACCAATTATACATTATAGTATAGTACACTATATAGTCACTAATTTATGACCCACATGTAGTAATAATACACAAACTTACCTGAAGAACACCCTATAACCTTAAGTAAAATCTTTAGAAACACTTTCAAAATAAGAAAAGAAATAACTGATAGAACCTGATGTTAAACAATGCGAAGTTTTTGGGGTTAGATTATTATCAGCCGACGCGTATCAAGCTTGTGGCAACTGCACCATTGATCCAAGAAGTATTGAATTTTGCAATGTCCCACGCTACCCGATGTCCGGGCTACCCGACTCTCCCCTACTTGTGCAGTCTACAGCTCTGTTTTTAACTCCTGCTCCCCCGAAGCGTGATAAACCTTTAAAATACATTATCGGTACCAACTAAATTAAATTTCTGGGTGCGAAAAACCATACAATTAAATAAAAACCATCAGTCTTTAAAAAGAATAACTTTTTTTAAAAACCCATAAACAACTTTAAGTTAACAATTTCTATATTTCTGTTTCTCTCGAGCCTTATAAAATGTTGCCCTTAGGATCAGATAAAATGAAGGGATTTAAGTTTTTCTTGATAGGGCGGATTATCCAGCGCATTCGCCATCCTAGTAAGAATTTGGAATGGTGGTCTTACAGTGGCGTAGCGGGGGGAGCACTTGAGAGGGCCCATTGAGGGGAGGCCATTTGATGATTTTTTGACTTTACCGCGGAAAGATCATTTTCAAAATTAAAGTTAATCAACATTTATTCGCGAAGTACCATGTCCGAAGCGAGGCATTCATGCTTAGCTGTACCTAATAATTATATTGAACATGTGGAACCGATTAAATTCGATTTAGAAAAACTTATCGAAAACTTTCCGGTAAAAAATTTGCGTCAGGCATCCGATTTTCTTTTTTTTATATTTCAAATTATAAGTGTTCGGCGTTAGGAGCACATCCTCAAAAGTTGGGTAAGTTACAAAACTAAGAGGGCCCGTGGTAAAATTTAGCGAGGGAGGAGGGCTAATTAGTTCAGCTGCGCCAGTGTGGTCTTATAACGTATAATTATTTTTATTTTCCAGTTTATTTTAAAAAAGTATCACACTTTTAATGGTTTTAAAAAACTCTTAAAAATGTAGGTATTTTTCAAAAAAACCCATAAATAATTACTTTAATGATAATTTTTATAATCATATTATTTTTAAAAAAACATTTCTTTGTCGCTTACTTATATTATTTCTTTCTCTTTCAATAAAAATTTTATTTATTCCTCCTGTTCATGAAAATAATAATACAGACGTTACTATCGCATTATTACAGATTGTTTATAACGCTTACAGAACCTTTTCATGGACTTTGCGTTTAGGAACTCTTAGGGGTAGAATTTATTGAAATACCTACGTCAAAAATATTTTTTAATAATAATTATTAAATTAAAAAAACTAAAAAAATCGATGGTTTATTTAAATCTCGGATTTAAGTTACAAATGTTATTCTAAATAAGTTTTCTAATTGGCATTTTGGTCAAAAATGAAGAAAAATCATGTTTTTGAAGTTTTTGCGAACCCTGTATTAAAAATCAAAATTTTCTCTTCGTGAATTGCATTTTTTTTTACAAGCAAAACTTTTTATCATGAATGACTTTTTCCCGAAAAATGAAAATTTTCATCCATTTGTGTTATTGTAAACCCTATCCGCGGACAGTCTGTATATATGCGTTTTTTGTAAATTTTATAATAAAATACATATTTTTCATAAATTATTATTTTAAGAGCATATTTTTATGTTTTCGGCATTATCAAAAAATTTAAAACATTAAAGGTTCAATGTCCAGTTCGGTATTTATTTCAGGGATTTTCCAATCTGAATATTATAATAATTGAAGACATAAGTGGATAAAGGTGTCATGTCACATTTTTAAACTTCGAAGTTATTCAATAAAACGCGTTATGACTTAGAACTTTTTAAATTTTTATTTAATTTTATTTACTAGCACTGCATAAATTAGGTAAAATTAACTAATTTTATTTAGTGCACTTTAATAATAAAAGCAAATTCATAGTTTTTTTTCATAGTGTCATGTAACAAAATTGTAACATGACACCTTTATTCACTACGACATGCTAGATGTTTAAGTGACTTAACACCTTTATCCTTAAAAAAAATCTTTTATTATGAAGAAAGCTGCATCTAAGGTTTACTAATAGTAAGATCTATACCAGGGATGCTCAAAAAGTAGAAAAAGTAGTTTTAAAAAAAAATGCGACATAACACCTTTATCCACTTATGTCTTCAATTATATTTCCATTTTGGTATACACAAGGTATTTATTGGGGGTTTCCGGGGTTTGCAGGTATATTGTTATGGGTTGTTTATTGTCACTAAATAATGCGTTATTACCTGCTTAACAAACTGTATTTTATCTTATATCAATTTGTAGTGTACATACATACTTCTGTTTTAGTTTGTGGAAAGATTTCCTTTTCCCTAAATGTAACAACATCCCCGGTAAAGTAGGAGGTCAAGTAAGGAACAAATTGAAGAATTTAAATACTTAACTGCAGTAAAAAGCATTTATGGTAAACCATCCAACGATGTTGTATCTTATTGGCCTTATATTTTGCTACCTAACTTGCAGTATTGTCCGATTACATCAGTAGATGTTGAAAGAAGCTTCTCTTTGTAAAAACATATTTTTATACAAATAGAAGACGACCCTATTTAGTTGAAAATTTCGAAAAATATTTAGTATGTAATAAATTCCTTTTATACAATTTTGGGTTACAAAATTGTTATCTTTTATTTTTCTTTGTTTTTTTGCATTTTTTTTAAACAAACATATTAGAATCCAATGTGTTTCTTTACCTCATTTTACTATAATAAATTAAGAAATATTGCATACCAGTATGCATATTTGGTAAAAAATGCAAATAACTGCATTTTTTAAAGACAAACAAGGCATATATATGAGCATATTTTGGCTGAATTTAAGTGCATATAATCTGCCCTTTATTAATCTTATAAAACCCAACATTATATATAGCAGCAATTAAACTAGCTCTTAAGTTTCGGTTTCCTACAAAACGGCACCGCAAAAGTGCGGCCGCAATTTGAACGGCGAACTTCGCCGCGAAAAAACGTGTATGTACTTGCAGATCGAAGTGTGTTCCACCAGAGCGTTCGGTGCAAAAAATACGGCACCGTATTTTCTAAAGCGTACGTTGGGATAGTGCAAGCACGATTTTTGACGGTGCGCCAGTGTAGTGATTGTAGCGTTTTAATAATATTCAGAAATGGCTGAAGAAATTATTAGTTCGTCTAGCGAACAAGATGAAATTGAATCGGTCGTTTCAAAAACGACATAAGTAACTTTTTTACGAAATTTACTTTTTACCACGAAACGCCTCTACATTAGAAGGCGCACGTTCTGAATAAAAATGACACAAGTCCCATTTAACCTTATAGAAATAAAGCAAGGCCGTATCCTATGTTCGTGGCAAAAACATCATAAGTCGTCGACTTATGTAGCTCTTGCCCCACATGCTGTAAAATTTCGTTTTAGTGACTTATGTTGTTTTTGAAACGAGCGATTCAATTTTAATCGACTTTGTTCGAACTCATGAGGCAATTTTTAATGTAAAATCATCAGAATACGATTCTTCGTCCTCAAGAACTATAAAAATAGCCAAACTTAGGTCGTCCAATTTGTAAACACCACACAATTTTTGAAATTGAACTGTCAACTGGCTCTTGCCGCCTTATTTTATCGAACCGTATTTAATGTTACTTTCCAATAATATTCACCGTCCCAAGCAACCCTACTACTGTTAGCGAAAACGGCCGCTCTTTTGCGGTGACGCTTTGTAGGAAACCGAAGCTTTAGTAAAAAAACAAAATATTCAAGTTTAAAAATATTTTATTTAAAAATTTATTGTACAGTTCTCTATAAATTAAAATACTCTTATCTAAACAGGAATTAAATATTTACGTCTAATACTTTCTGACACAGTTTTAAATAGAACAGGAAAAAAACTTAACAAAACTATTGTATATTTTTAAAACGACTATTAACGCATATATTTTTAAATGTTTTAAGCTAACCCTCAACTAGTACAGTATCTGGTCTAACAATTATATTAGATTTCATTTATAACTTAGCGAAAGACAATAAACAGAATTTTCTTATGCCAAAATAAAAAGAAAAAATACAGACTTTTGGATTTTTCAAAATCATTCTATAGACGTATTGTTAAACAGACACTACTGGCAAACTCCAAGTTACAGTGGCATTTTATTCGAGTATTTGGTAATTCAGTAATAACATTTGGAATTTCGTTTTTTCATTAAAAAATGCCACCATTCTTTGAAATGGTGCTTATGGTGAAAAATAAAAGCTGGTATGTACCCTAGTAGAGGGAGAAGGGGCATTCAACGCCAATTGCGCCAAATACCTTCTGGGCATGCGCCAACAGTGCGCCGGTTCAAAGCTGTTCATTAGCTCCTCAAAGCTGTTCATTAGTTGTTCAAATCTGTTCGTAAGCTGTTTAAAGCCGTTTATTATAGCAATTTAAACAGCTATGAACAGCTAATGAGCAGCTTTGAACGACTAATGAACAGCTGCTGCAGCTGCTGGCGCATGCGCAGAAGATATTTGGCGCAATTGGCGTTGAATGCCTCTTCTCCCTCTACTTACTCTGACTCTTAAATCTATCAAAAATATTTACGATCGTTTTGCATGTTAGGGCCGGTTGGTTGGGCTACAAAAATGAAAAACATCCAACTACTTCCCGTGCACTCTCGGCCTACCCGTTACATAAATAAATTTTAAGTTTCTGTTCTTGCGAATGCACTTTAAAATATCAGCAGAATTTCAGCACAGATAAAAACGAAAACAATAAACATTGCGGTGGGTGCTTCGCTTTCTTAACTCACGCCAAGTCAATTTTGTATTAATTTCTTTACATTAAAAGCTGCCCTGTAACTTCAGGCTTACCAGTACGGTACCTACATATTTTTATGAAGCAAAAATATTATCTTAAAAAAATCACAATTAAACTAATTTAATAATAATTATTTTGATGTAGATTCGACTTAACAATTAAAAATCTATATATTGCGGTTTACAAAGAGCATTGAATGTACTTAAGAATCAACATAAAAAATATTGCCAACCTGATAATTTTCCTAATGCCTTTACAACTTCTGTACAATAAAAAAGAACTCGCAGATCTGATTCCTTTTATAATTTAAAAATTTATTTATAAGTTGAACTTAACCAGGATTTTCACTTGCGTTTTTCCTTTTACTTGTAATATTTTCAGTTAATTGTTCATTGTTTGTGGATATGGTGGGCCAGTTAACCATACCAACCGATGCCGCATGCTCAGCCTCGTCAACCCTGGTTGTAGTGAACCGAGGACTTCTTGCAACCTAAATCACAGAGTTTCCAGTATAAATAACCTGTTTTATTTTGGTTTTATAAAATCTACTTTATGCAACAGAATTTAGTTACAAAAAGTTTAATTAATGTTACTTAAATTGCATGTGTTCATCTCAAGGCGGCCAGCATGCATTTTGTCATAACGGAAAAAAGTGTGAAAAGTCTTCAAAATTCCCGAACTATCTTGGTCATAATAATTAGGGATATACAAGAGTTATTTTTAAGTTGTCACTTCTTTTATAACCGAGTATAGGGTCATGCAATAGTGCGTCAGGAGTATATTTATTAATTCGATTTAGTCCGGTGTTTCCTTTAATTATTATAAAATTTATATTATTTATTTCTTTAATAACAATATTTACAGCTGGTTTAGGGGCAAACTTAGAGTTTGATCTTATAGCTCCAATACAAATTAAGTTAGGAATTTTATTTATGTGCTACCTTAAATTGTAACAAAGGTATTTATTTTAGAAAAATATTTTTGCAAAAAGTTGTATTTTTTTTAAATTGAATGTATTTTTTCGGTTTTACATTTTTATTAGTGTCCTTTATAATTAATAATAATTTTATTGGGTTTGCTTCATTAGGTTAGGAGTAATAAATTAAAAACTAAAAAAAAAGTTTTGCAGACCTGGAAAATAATCAACAATCTAAAAGCATTTTTTAATTATGACATTATGTGAAATTATTGGCCAGGGGTTAAGAAATATTTATCTAATTTACACAGAGAGTTCAAAATAAGATTTCAAAAATGATACATAAAATATTAAATGTGGCACACATAAAAATGCTGCTTTAACATTATAGAATCCTTAGTATCATCAGATGGTATTAGTGAAATTATGGGTATTAGCATTGAATATCAAACTATAAGAATAGCGGATCTTCGAGAAAAGTTGACAACCCCGTTTTAGACTGTATTGGAGATGGTTTGGCCGCCATTGTGGAGTTGATCGTAAATCTATAGTTATAAATGCAGCGCCTCGACAGCTGATGTCTCAAATTCACTGATGTGATGTCGTGGTGTTGCCGCATATCGTATTTTATTGGAATTTTTAAGGATTTAAGCATTTTTAACAGACAATAAAATAGGAGGTTCTCAATGCCAGCCGAATGTAGGTTTTAAATAATAATATGTACGCTGATTACTCCGGGGTAATTGGACCGATAGGTAATGTCATATTTAATGTTAAAAATATAAATGGGAGAGTATTAAGTAAAATACACTTTATTAATTTTTTTTTTTTTTTGGCTTTGCACATAATGCATACAGCCACTACCGTAACTTAATTTATATTTTTTATTTTTAAAACATTCATACTACCTCATTCTCACTAATATTTAAATCGACATTTCTAAGAGACAAATATTTACCCTATGCGATACATAAATAAACAGGGACACACGCTTTACGCCACAGGGGTCCTTCTGGGCGACTTAAAAAAAAACACACACAGTACTGGACCACGTGGTCCAGTAGACCACGGATGTTTATTTTTATTGTTTTCTACGATATTATTGTTAAGTAAGGTTTGGCGCCTTTAACTCCACATATAAGTTTCAAGTTACACCTGTGATTATTTTTGTTAATATAAACATATTTGGAACCCATTTATCAGCGATTTTTGGGATATTGAGGATACGAGTGAAAGTTTGTGGAGTGGGTTATTGTTAAGCCGATGCGCTGTAATGTAATACAACCTTTATTTTTACCGATTTTTTATGTAAGATTAAGATAAATCAATTAGCGGCGAAAGTGATTTTTTCAATATAAAAAACTTTTCTGTAAACATCTATACATAGCATAACGGGGCGCCTGTAATGGAATAGTAGATTCTGTAACGAGGTTGGAATGAAAATTCGATCCGAGTGAAAGATTCCGAACGCGAGCGTGAGGAACCACGAGTATCGAATTTTCATTCTAACCGAGTAGCAGACTATATTTTCTTCACGACCATCCAGTTCCATATCTGATTCATCCGATTTTTCACTCATTTTTTGACTTGGACTAAAATTTGTCTGAAAATAATTATTACAACGCGGCCATTTTTATCTGACACTGACAGTTTCGAAATTCATGGCAACCTATGTCGTTGATATCAATTACAGAATATTCATTCGGTATCTTGTTATGGAATGAAAATACACGCAAAACGCATAAGAAGCAAGTGTTTCAGAATAAATATTCCAACTCAAGAGCGAGAATTTTTACATTTTATTATCAAAAATGATTTTGGAATTATTGCATTCAGTAATGGTCGTGGAGAAATATTATATTGCGTCTCTTCCCTGGTAAACACTTTAGACAATTATTCAGGGTAATTTTCTTTTAAAAAATCGACTAGTTAGTTTGCAAAAATTTTCCATTAGGGTTAAAATAAACTATAACGTCGTGTTTTTTTTAAATCAATTAGTACATACTAATTTTTTTTATAAACAGGTCACGTCGTATTTGATCTAAATTTTTTATATAACAAACTTTAATTTTAAATGTTTCCTACCCTGTAGGTAATTACAGAAAAAAATACAATAGGACACAGAAAAAGGTACATATTAAAATGAAAATTCCATATTTATTTATTTTTGACCTGCTAATAGACCACATATTTGCATAGGTACCACTATTTACGATCAATTGCATCTGCCTCTCTACTTCTACTGGAAAAGGAAATAATCTTAATCTTGGGAAGGCGCGAGGCGACTTCCCATATTGAAAATAAGCACACTTGTTACCAGCCATATCGCGTCACTCACTAGGATCCTTTTTCAATCAAAAATAAATATAATATATTATGTCAGCGCAAGCCAATCCAGGCACCGCGCCGATGCGCGTGACGGTATGGTAGTGGGGAGATGATCATGCAGCAAGTCAAACAGACAGGCGGCAAAAATGTTTTAATTTAGCAGTGAAAAGGCTTGTCGTTAGTGGCTGCATCAACACGCTTTATTGTTGGTGGACTCTATGAATTTAACGTAGCAGAATTAGGAAATCTGCTTATATGGCCTTCTTATAGTTCGATATTCAATGGTATTAGTAATTAAATTAGTAGGCATTAAAGGAAGTAGCATGGGCATTATGAGGATTAGCAATGGAATTTTAATTAATTAAAATAAGGAACTAGTGTATAGGAATTTTGACCGCGGTTTACCCTTCGGGGCTTAATTATGTTAGCAACGTATACGTACCATGTCGGTTGTTAAAGATGTTTTTCTCGAACAATTTCCAGAATTTCTTGAACTCTCACCGCACGGTTGTGACATCTGAGTTATGAATTGTGGCCTATTTTTCAACATTAACTCGTTTTTGCTCAATCCATCTTCAGGTCTAAAACTTGCTACTGATTCATTTAAACTTGTACTTGTTGATGGAATATCACTAGCTCTTCTAGGAACATTCGATATATCTAAATAGCTACTACTTGTTGGTGATTTACCATGAAAACTTTTAGAAACACGAGAAATTTTTGGAGGTTCGATATAGCTTTCCTTTACAAGAATGGCCCCTGGGCCTAATTTTGTCATAAACTCGCTATATTTTTCAATTTTCTTATTAGCACCTATATTAAGATTCTTGCCAAAGTCTATGTTATCTGTTTTACAGTCTTTGCTAATGTCAAAAAATTTCTCTTTGCTGGTATTCCATTTTAAATATCCTATATTTGCGACGTTTACATTTGGATCTGAACTAGATACGTCTTTTTCAAACTTGCTAACATTTTTAACCAAATCTTTGATATCGATGGAATCCACATCGCTTTTTCTGCTGTACAAAGATTGAGCTCTTTTTATGTTTGATATAGATTTTTTAGAATAATTTCCTTCCGAACTTAGATCATTGTTATATATTTGTATATTAGCCGTCGACGGCGATATAACTTTGAACGTTGAACTACCAGAATTAACATTATTTTCAAATAAACTTGATCTCAAAGCATTATTTATAAATGTTTTAGATGTAGCACTAGTTACAGTTTCATTATTATCAGTTACTTCCATATCATCTTTTTCAATATCTTCGGTTAAAGTAAAGTCAAATTCAGGTGCTGATGATGATCCAGCTGTAGCATCATTGGTAGCAAATTCTGCTTCTGAACCACAAGATATTGGTGTTATTTCACCACTTCCAGCTAAAAATAAAAAGGTAACCCATTTTTATAAAAGAAGACTTGACATTTCTCGAACGCTGGGATTTTACACCAAAGTCTTTAACTCAATGGAAATAAGTTGAGTATAGCTAAACAAACGTAATCAAATCTGTAAAATGTTATTTTAAAATACACCTTTTTGTGGAGTTGATTATCATTTTACCTTTACTTATGATATAGAAAATTTACAATATTTTTGAAAATCATGACCGAGGTAACAAAAAATTTAAAAAAGAGTTACTAAGGTAATGCTTAATAGGTACCAAATATGAGATAAAAGCAATATGAAATCTAAAATTCCTTATTACAAAAGTTAAGACCACTGAAGACATCTCGAAGAAGTTCTTCAGATCAGTCATTTTGACCTCATATTCTTCACTGTGAAAACTGGCAATGAGAAAATAATTTCTTAAAACGCAGTGAGTGACTTATATGACAAGCTTCCTTATAATAATATTAATAATAATAATAATCGACTTTTATTTAATAGAAACAAATTGATACAAAGTCTATAATTAGATAGAGTAAGGCGAAGTTTAGCGGAGACCAGGGGAATCTGCTATTCTTACACTTAGCCTTTAAAGGCGAAATAATAATACATGAAAAATTAATATAAAACTATAGAAGTATAAACATCCAATCATAATGTGTCTAATTAGAGACCGGATTGTATGCAAATGCATATTTTGCATATATCTTGAAAGTTGGCCATCGACAGCATATTTAAGGTACTTAGGGCATAATTTGCATATTTTTCTAATTTAAAAGGTGTAACCCAATTCAGGTACCTACTTAGTTGATCAAAAGGAAATATTTTATTTTCATTTATTTACGGATTATCTTAGATACCTATTTACTTGTGAAAGGGTAATAATTATTTAAGGGCGGTTTCTTAAAATTCTTATCATTTTATCCGATGATGCGTCATATATGTTGAAGGTAGGACAGAATTTAAAAATATTATTTTATGAAAATTTGATTCATGTAACTTGTCTGGCCCATGGATTAAATAGAGTTGCAGAAACTATTAGAACTTCATTCCCTTTGGTCAATGCCAATGTGAAAAAAAATTCATAAAAGCTCCATTGAGTGCAGTTTTACAAGGAGAATTTGCCCGGAACACCACTACCACCTGAACCTGTTGTGACCAGGTGGGGCACCTGGATTCATGCGGCAGTGTTTTATGCGGAGCATTTTCAAAAATTAAAAGAGATTGTTTCTCAAATTGAAGATGATTCTCAGGGTATTAAAAAATGCAAACAAATATTTTAAAATTCTAAAGTGGAACAACAATTGATTTATATAAAATGTAACTATAGTTTTGTAGCTGAAAGTATTTTAAAACTAGAAAAAACATCTAGTAGTCTATTGGAGTCGATGGATATTGTAGAAACATGCATTAATTGTAAGCAAGTACGAGGTGAGGTAGGAAAAGCAGTAATGTCGAAGTTAGAAGGAATAATAGAAAATAATAAAGGTTTCAAATTTTTAATAAATGTTCCAAAAGTTCTGTCAGGGGAAAATGTAGATAATTTGGATTTTAAAATTTTTTTGTCCTATAACATCAGTAGATGTAGAAAGATCTTTTTCATTATATAAACATATTCTTAGTGATAGAAGACAGAATTTTTAGTAAAAAACCTTGAATTACATATTGTAACCAGTGCAGATTATAGTTCTGCGGACTAATCTTAATGTTTTTATTTGTATTTGTACCATAATGCAGATTTAATAAAATTTTGACACGTTTACCTATTTTTTGGTGGTTTTTATTAAAAACCCAATGCCTTAGTTTAGTAAAACCCTAATTTAATCCAACAATAAGTCATATTATATTTTTCGCATTACTGCATATTCATTGCATATTTCTTTGTTTTTGCATATATCTTGCATATATTTTAAAAAATATATGCATATATATATTTGCTTATCTCACACTTTTGGTTGCATATAATCCGGTCTCCACTAATTATACTATTAGAAGCGCACATATACAAACCTAATGTACCAGTACATACTATAATTGTTAAGAAAAAACCCACGATTGATCGAAGTTACTTAAAAGTTACTGAGTAAGCAGTCATTCACTCTTTAATTTCCTCTTGAACAATACAATATTTAAATTGTTTGGAAAAAAAGTGAGTCTAATATAGACACTCGCGTAACAATACGAAAAGCATATCTGAAACAAAGAAGTCCTACGTCTAGGAATATGAAACGAAGAGCTAGATAATCCTGTCGCCTAAAAAGTCTACTAATAAGATAAAGTGGACTATTTGACTTTATGATTTGGTGTACAGATGTTAAGAAAAGCATTTTCCTCCTATTCTCCATTTTAAGCCAATTAAGTCGTGCTATGAACGGCTAAACATGATCAAATTTCCTAAGTCCAAAAATATATCCACAGCAAGATTTTTCAACTTTTTGTATATGATACTTATATATTTAAAACGTTCCAATAGTTGCCGTACACAACAGCACCATAATTGAATAAGCACAACACCCAAGTATCACACAACAATTTTCTGTGCTTTACATCGCAAAGATGACTATTTGCATATATGATCTTCAGGAATAGATATGCACGCGGAAGTAGACCATTTATATGCTGTGTTAACTGCAGCGTTTGATAAAAAAAAACCAATCCCAGGCTCCTGATACTCACTTGTGGTAGTAGAACATTATTATCAATCAGAATATTAAAATGATTGAACAAATTATTGCTATTAAAAAGAATTAAATTACACTTCGTAAGGTAAGATTTAAATTGTGTCGCAAGGACAGAACTCTAATGGTTTCCAAACCAGAATTTAATTGAGATGAAGCAGCATGTCAATAAATAAATTAATATCATTTGCAAACACTTGAATATTACGGGAAAGAAAGAAAAAACTTAAAGTCTTCCTCCACAAAATTTAATAGAATAAAAATTCTCTAGGGGTCCCTACATTTTTCGACGGTAGAAACGTTCATCATCAGGGACAGAAAATTTATTTAGTGCTGATGGTTTTAGCAGAAGAGAAAATGGTGTAGAACCTTAATGGAGCTTTTATGGAATTAATAAATTGATTGTTGAAGAGACCTAATATGAAGAAATTGATAAAGGTTAAATCATACTGAATATGTTAAAAAAGTTATTAAAGGGGGTCTAAACCAACCAAATAAACTGGGGAAAAAGAAAAAAACCTTCATGAAAAGAAGGTGTTAAAGATGATTTACACATTTTTAATAAAACTTTTTATTTTTTATGTCAGTAAGACATTATAAGGATAAAATTGTCATATCACAATAAAATTACATTGCAGAAAGTGTTTTATGGGGTACTGAGGATTAAAGCCCAGTGACCCCGCAAGCGGTTAATTTGAAACCAATTAAATTAATTGATAAGTTGCACATTTTTTTTAAAAGTCAAAAGGTTGTTCACTTCCACGTGTTGGGACAAAACCTTTATCAGTTTTCTTCATATTATGTCTCATCTGCACATCAATTTTTTTATTCCATAAAAGCTCCATTAAGGTTCTACACAATTTTCTCTTCTGCTAAAACCATCAGCACTAAATAAATTTTCTGTCCCTGATGATGAACGTTTCTACGTTCGAAACATGTAGAGACCCTAGAGAATTTTTATTCTATTAAATTTTGTGGAGGAAGACTTTAAGTTTTTTCTTTCTTTCCCATACTTTCAACTCCACTTTAAGCATGGACTATTTCTTCCAGCTTGAATGTTAGAATAATTTACGCTGTCCACAATATCTGCAGTGTATATAGAACACAGTAGGGGGACCCAAGACGGATTCCTAAGGGAAAACTTCGGACCAAAATACTTAAGAGTTCAATGATAGATTTGTGTTCTTTGTTAAAAGTAAGAATTGTTTTATTACCTTGAGGTCTATGTAGATTGGCATAATATTCAGAAAACTCTATAGATCCGGAAATTTCCTTATCCAAGGTATCCAAGGTCATACCAACTCTTCCAAGGTCATTGTCTAAACCGGGTGCGGTTGGAAATATCTTCGCAAATTCATCCAAGTTAAGTCTAGAAACATATATATAATTTAATTGTTTGAGAGAAAAATAATGCATAGGTATTATATTAAGCAGACTTTTTATATTTGTGAATAGGGAACTTGGCAAAAAAATTCTATAAATCATAAGTATATATTGTCATAAAACATATGGCAGCAAAAAAAACTACATATTTCGTCCCAAAAGACCGTTAGCAAGATTTAAAACTGCCCCAAAATTCAAATTATCCCAAGCGGGTAAAAACAGGTCGTGACGTCAAGAAGTATAATTCGTGTGTGACATCCACGAAATAGGTTATAGGTTGGCAATAAATTGAACGACGTTGAGAATTCCACCTTAAAACAACAATACAATAACAATAACACACGGCAATCCAAATGCAAACTCGGTAGCTCGGCCACCGGTCAGGATGACAGATGACGGAAAAGTCATACTTCCTGACGTCATCGGGCTTGGCGCGCTTAAAAGGTCGTTTGAAATGCTTTTGACACGCGCGAAACTTTAAAGAATTTTTACCAAGTTATTACTGATTTTTAAGGAGTAATAATTGGGAAATATTTTTTTAGGCCTAACTAAATCATATTATTGAAAAAAAAATAATTGGAAAGTTCCCTATTGCATTAAGTCCTATAATAAGCGTTTTTATTAAACTTAAGACATCCTAACTTGGCATTTCGGAAACAAACTAGTGAACACGTTGCTAGTTTAACCACTCTGGTTGGTGGAACGATCCATCCAACAATATAAAACATTATAGGATACATTAGAGTCAAGTTAAATTTGTCACTGAAAGCAGTGACTTTACCAGTCAAATAGGACTTGACGATAACGATGGTTACAATTTGTCGTCCATTGTATCTTTTAGAATAGTAATATTAGTTAACTAACTGGTGACAAACCATTGTATCCAAAATGCAAGTAGGGAAGCTAAAATACAAAAAAAAAACGTTTTGCAAAAACTATAATAGTTACAGTTACCTACCATTAGGGCCAAAAAATACGGGGACAAAGAAATTTGCTTTAAACTCATGTACTAATATAGGTAATATACAGCGTGTCCAGAGTCGAGGTTCTAGACATATGGAAATTTTCTTTATTGTTGATTTTACGAAAAAAAGGTATTCTTTAGAAAAAGTTCTGCTTGATGCAAAAATAATATTGACATATCAAAACTTAGGATATCATGTACAGTGCGGCAAAAAAATACAGAAACACAGAATTACGTTAAGAGGTAAAAGTACCCTCGATTTTTTATTTTAGAGCAAATTATTATAAGAAAACTTTACTGAGGGCTACAAAACGCGGTCAGATACAATTTTTCGTTGAAATATTTTAATTTACAGGGTACCATCAAAAAATCTCTTGTTAATAAGTCGAAAAATATTAAATGATTTTTGACTAACATGTCAATATTCGTTACTATAGCATTGCACATAGTTGTTGCAAAATTGTTGCAGGTAAAAATTAAAGAAATAAAATAAAAAAATATTTTGCAAAGGCTTTTTGATGGTACCCTGTAAATTAAAATATTTCAACGAAAAATTGTATCTGACCGCGTTTTGTAGTCCTTAGTAAAATTTTCTTATAACAATTTGCTCTAAAATAAAAATTGAGGGTACTTCCCTCTTAACGTAATTCTGTGTTTCTATATTTTTTGCCGTCCTGTACATGATATATTAAGATTTGATATGTCAATAATATTTGTGCATCAAGCAGAACTTTTTATAAAGAATAACTTTTTTTCGTAAAATCAACAATAATAGTAGATTCTGTAACGAGGTTGGAATGAAAATTCGATCCGAGTGGAAGATTCCGAACGCGAGCGTGAGGAACCACGAGTATCGAATTTTCATTCTAACCGAGGAGCAGACTATATTTTCTCCACGACCATCCAGTTCCATATCTGATTCATCCGATTTTTCACTCATTTTTTGACTTGCACTAAAATTTGTCTGAAAATAATTATTACAACGCGGCCATTTTTATCTGACACTGACAGTTTCGAAATTCATGGCAACCCAGTCCGCAGAAGCACGTCAAGATGACGTCAATATCTGGTGACTACTGGTCAATAGACGTCAGTCGACCAAAAATCGACGACATTTTGACGTTAGTTAATTGTCGAATTTCTGACGTCATTTAATTCACGTCATATTGTCGACTTTACTTGGTGATATCTGGTATAATATATTTTTAATTATTTAATTCTACCCAAAAAACTATAATAACTTGCATGACAAACCCGAACAAACCTTTTTTTTGTGGGTACCGTAAAAAATAGAATAATCGCCTCATAATCGTGCATTGGCTGCGCGCGCTGTCTCTCCTGCCATAGGCAACGAGAGTGAACGGGGTTGCCAGTTTATTAGAAACTCCCTAAACGTCTATCCACGCCATGACGTCATGTTTAATAGTTTTACTTTTATTGATAAATATTCAGTCGGTAGGTAAAAGCAAAAACAATTATAACTTTACATTGTGCTGACTATATTATTAGTGTATATAGTGAAAACTAAAAATGCCATTTTATGTTTGCCAGGAATACAGAAAAGTTTTGCCAATAATTTTGTATTAAACTGTTGGCAACCTTGCAGACGAACGTCGGCTCCCGGCTCGAGCACGGGCGGTTAGCTGACGCCATTTTTTCACTGTGTCATTTCAAGTAGGTATTTATTTAATAGTGTTGTCTTTGTCGTTTATTAGTGTTGGTGCTTGTTGTTTACATACTTCAACCAACGAAACCAAAGCAAAGGTAAGTACTGTTGTTGGGTTGCTGTGGTTGATGTTCGTTGGTAAATAGCAAGGTCTCTATAAATAGTACCTACTATTTGCAGGTTATTGCTGCTGCATGACAGGATTTATTGATTTCTAGGATTATTTTACTTAGGTTAACGAAGTTTTAAAGACAAAATCTCTAATTTTTAGTGTATTTTGTGCTTAACTTTCTAGTAAAATGTATCTTTTGTCCTATCGCCATGCTGAATTTATAAATTCCTTAAAATTTTCAATATTCATTTTAGTTGCCAATATAAAGTTAACGCACTTATTTAAGACAATTTTAGGCCCGGTTTATGCAAAAATTCCTTAATTTAACTTTAGAAATAACGACATATTTTGCCGTACAAAGTGTTTGAATTAAGGTATTTCATATAAGAGAACATGCAAAAAAACCTTTCCATAACTATAATTTTATATAAATAAATAAAGATAGGTATATTTATACTTTTTTAACTTTTGTGAGAGTGCCAAATGTATTGTTAATTTTTGTTACAGGTGCGGTACAGATTAAACCCCTGCTGCTACTCAAAGTGATATTGAACATGGAATAAAAATTTGGCTAAAACACGCGAAGCAGCGAATGCAGAAGACGCCTGTTGCTCCTGTCGAACATAATAATTATTACAGTGGTGGTGGTGGTGGCGACATGGTTTAGTAGTATGTACCTACTTACCCATAATAAATGCTTACACAATGTATTAAGTAGTTTTAGTTTAAATTGGATTACTGGTGAATACAAAATATTTTAAGACGTAAATTTCACGTCATGAAATGACGCGAAAGTCACGTCAAGAAATGGCGCGAAAGTCACGTCATTTCAAGACGTAAAAATGACGTCAGATATTGACGTCATCGGTCTGTGACATTAGGAGATCATTTTCACGTCATATTGTCGTCATATAGTCACGTCATATATGGTAATAGGTCACCAGAATATGACGTCATTTTGACGTGCTCCTGCGGACTGGGAACCTATGTCGTTTATATCAATTACAGAATATTCATTCCGTATCTTGTTATGGAATGAAAATACACGCAAAACGCATAAGAAGCAAGAGTTTCAGAATAAATATTCCAACTCAAGAGCGAGAATTTTTACATTCTATTATCAAAAATGATTTTGGAATTATTGCATTCAGTAATGGTCGTGGAGAAAGAAAATTCCCATATTATGTCTAGAACTTCTCTGGACACGCTGTATGTTAAGTTGCAGATAGGTAGGTTTTGATTTGTTGTCATCAAATTAGTAAATAATATATTACATTGTCATCAATATTTGCTAGATTTGCTATATAAAAGACGATAATGCCAGCATTAAGCGTAGAAGAAAAAGCTATAATTCGCATCAGATTGAGGGGCAGGGTATCTGTAAGATATATCGCTGCAAAATTGAGAATAAGCAAGAATATTTTTCGACGAAAAAACAATCTCAATCGTGTAACAACGGCAAAATTCGTGTATATAGATCCATAAACATGATGCATAATGAGTACCAATAAAACGAATTTAAGAGGAAGTTATTACATTAATATTTGGGGCAGGATTGGTGCTATTGTCTCAGGAGTTTTGCAAATTGTTAACGGAAGACTGCTGTTTATCGAAATAGTCTTCTTCGACGCATGATTCCTTCGGTTAGAGTGATACATGTGGAGGGTTACATCTTCCAGCATTACCATGCTCCAATTCACAAGGCAAGAAATGATCAAAAATTTGCCCGAGAAAAAACCGTTTACGTCTTCATCGTAAAGTTCAAAGAGTCCAGACCCTAATTATATTTAAAACGTTTGGGGAGAAATGGCAAAATATAACATAAATAACAATGTGATCGGAGTTTTGAGAAGTCTTCTCAGATTTTATCGCATTACTAAGTTACAGAGAGATACTAATTGGGATGGGTTTCTTAATGTTTTGTGTTAAGTTACCAATGAGATGATGCTGCTACAGGAGTATTTAATATCATATTGAACCTACTAAATTCTGTCGGATTGGTATCGTAACGACGCGACGCAACGCATTGAAAAACAGGTAATTTATTGCTGTTATCCAGGGACCTGCAATAGTGCGTCAGGCTTCCATAGCTCCTAGAAATATTTAGTTAGGAATTCCATTGATACACTGGCATATACTTTAACACGGAATATATTTCAGGAATATTTTCGCATATATTTTGGCCCAAAAAAGTGTGATAACATAAAGTATTTTTTTAAATGGGACACCCTCTATTTTCTATATTTTTAGGTTGGTACTAGTGTCATCCATAGTCATTTATAATTGTATTGAACTTGCTTTAATAGTTTTGGAGTAATATAAATTAAAAACTGGAAAAAAGTTTTACAATCGTGGAAAAATCAAATAAACAATCTAAAAGCATTTTTTTATTTACGGTATTGGGTGAGATTAAAGACAAGGGGTCAAAAGATACTATAAATTATCCATCGTTATTTATCTATTTTTTACATCGGCGGTTCAAAATAAGGTCTTAAAGTTTTTTAAATAGGTATAATATTTTACTAGAATTAGAATTTTTGTAGCAATTTACTTAAAATTTCAACCCGTTTTCATATTTAACAAAAAAACATCAATGTCGTTATACATAATAAAGTTTTATAAACAAAATAGATAGGCGGCCAAGGAAAAACAACCAAATTTAACAATTAAATACATTTTGACAGTATTTGTCAGAAATAAGTACTTAAGGGTACCTAAACGGATATTTTAATAATTTTTTTAAAGAAAGCTCATTGACATGGTTTTTGTATTGGGCGAGAGTGAGAAGCAGTGTTTTCTCGCTAGTAGAATTAATGCGATTCGGTTTCCTGAAAGGCGTCATCCAGAAGCTAGTAGTCGATGTCTTGAGGGCTTTGTTAAATCAAAAAGAAGAAAAAACAAAGACTACACTCAGTGGCGGCTTGTGACTAGCGAGTCAGGGGGGGGCGCTGGCTTTAAATTAAAAAAAATTTAAATGTCTATTATTTTCAAAACTACGTGTCTGTTTTTTCTAACTTTCTCGCTGTGAATTTTAATTTCATCAGCATAAGCACTACTTAAACAAGTTAAAATATTAGTCCTAACATCTCAAAACTTACCACATTATGACGATGTTTTGCACTATTTACATGTTTTTTTATTTTCTCTGAAAGATGTTTTCAGTCCTGCACCCCATTTATAGTCCTATTATCATCCCCGTCAAAAAGAAGACACACGAAACAAAAAAAAAATAATTTTTGTCCTCACAACCGCATACCTACTACACTACATACCAGGACTTTTTATTATATATTTCTTTGTCAAACCTACGCCTAAACTGTGCCTTACTTTTACATTTTGATTGCACTTGTACTATGTTCAATTTCTAGTGGCCGCCCTGCATTTTTTAAATCAAGTTTTTCACTTAGGCTCAGAGAACTAAACACAAGCTTCTGTAAATCACTGACCTTTATATTACACAACATTTTCCAACTTTATAAGTTTTATAACGTAACTAATAAATCAAATCAAAACAAATAAACAAAACATTAGCGCCTAGCGGCATCGACAGGTCGCCTCGTTAGAGCACAAATATCGATTATTCTATCATGGCATCGCGAACAGCTGTTGTTGGGCGCGGAAAATTGGAGCTCGTCCGTGGCCGCTCTTTGTGCGATGTGTAGGTGACGTCACGCCTTGGTCGTCATGGCAACTCATCGAGAAGCCGCGTTGAATCGGGACGGATAATCGGTCGCCCCCGCCCGCCCGCGCTTATTTTAACATTGAGAGCGCGGAACTCGCTTGTCTATGAGTATAACCTGCCCGTTGGAATAGGGCTATCTTTGGTTTATGCCCGCGCTTAGTATAACCTACCCGCTGGAATAGGGCTATGTTTGGTTTGAATTATTTTAATGGATTGCTTACATAGATTGCTTTATTGGTTTTTAAGTAAAGTATTTTTGGATTCTGTTTGAAATAATTGCAGGGAGGGCGGCGCCCCAGAGTCCTACATTAACGAGCCGCCACTGACTACACTAAATAAAGAAAAGCCAAATATTAATGAAGCATTTGTAGAACAAGAAGTTGGAATAAGCGGGAAGTCAGTCCAAAGAATTCTGAAAAAAATAGCATTTTACTTCATTGAATGAACAAAAAAATTATCTGTTTAAGTACACTTAAGTACTTGTTTGAGGGTGGTAGACAATGAAGTAATATCAAAGAAATTACCTTGCCGGACTTCAATTGTCTTTATTTTGTTACTTAACACAACCGTTCGTTTAGTTAGTATCTCTAACCCTTTTTCAAGTGTGAACTAAATTATTATTCTAAGGCTACTATCTTAAATACTATCCATGTGCAATGAAGCTTGATGACTCCGCCTACGTGCTTATTGGAGTGTGAAGTTTGAGCTGTTGGTTTTGGACAAGAAGAGGTTTCCAGATATTGGGGATATCTATACTTGGTTTACTAAATATATGGGTATTTTGAATCATGAAAGCTGTTTCTTTGAATTTTATGCTTTAACTTTATGTAAGAAAGCTTCTAAGCGTAACAGTACAAAAGTCAATCCTCCCCCCCCCCCCCCCCCCCCCGCCGCAATGAAAACACAAAAAATTGTATCAATCAAATCCCTTACGAGTGTGGAGAATCGTACATTGGAGAAACAAAAAGACCTCTTCCCGTATGCGTTAAAGAACATCTGAAACATATTCAAAGAGGTGAAACTTCGAGATTAGGTATAGCGGAACATGTATGGACAAACCAACATAATATACAGTGGTCAGAAGCCAAGGTTTTGGACACGGAACAGCACTGAAGAAACCGAAAATTCAAAGAAGCAGCTTTCATAAATTAAAATACCCATATATTTAGTAAACCAAGTATAGGAAACCATCTGGAAACCTCTTCTTGTCTAAAACCAACAGCTCAAACTTCGACAGTCCGACAAGGTAATTTCTTTGATACTTAAGTACTTATCTGACAAATAATGTTAGAATGTATTTAATTGTTAAATCTGATTACTTTTCTATGGCCGCCAAGCTATTTTGTTTATAGAACGATAGATAAAATCTATTTAATTTATAGTATCTCTTGACCCTTGCCATTATTAATCTTACGTAATGCCGTAATTATAAATATGCTTTTACATTGTTTATTTGATAATTTTTCCAGGGTGTTTTGAATCGAATGTGTATTGTTTCACAATAAAGGTCGTAAATAAACATGTCAGCTGCAAAGGGTCACATAAATACTGAAAATAATTTTTTTTATAAGTTAATTGATTCATAAAATATTAAAACGTTAATAACGACAAAAGAAGTGCAATATAAGCAAATGACACAAAGAGTACGTTAAGAAAACTGCGCACCTGTGCGATCTCCATTTAAAGGAAAATGGAAGTACTCTTTTTATTATGTGAAATAGAAAGTGTACAGGTGCAGTCAAAAAAAGCGTCTCACTCAGTCTAAGCGATATTACTATATACCAAGAAATCGTTTAGTATGCGCTTGAACGAGTACATTGATAGGTTAATAGAACACCTACATTGCATACACGTGACATTCAAATCAATTTACCTGAAAAATATAAGCAACTTTTGCACTTCCACTTTCGTCTTCAGCCATAACAAGCGGCTTTAAGAGAGGTTCATCTCTTAAGCGAAGCAAAGATGTATAAATCGGTAATTATACACTGCCAGTCCAAAGTCACCACATTCGTGTTATTGTACCAATTATCGAAGAAGAATCTGAACACGTTAATAACAGGAAACAATAGTATTCTTCACGATTAATAAGTATTTTATTTAACGGCGTGATGTAATAATAATTATTACTTAGCAGATTTGTAACCCTTCTACCCTTCATGATCGGGTATTAGTAAAAGTTAAAAAGCACGTCAAAAAATTTGATATTAATCCTGCTGCCACGACTTTAACTTCATTATGGCATCATCATTCTTGCGTAGTGGTGGATCGTCCGCGACTGATCCGGTTCAGGGATCCGGATCTTTACTAGGACCCTGGCGATCCGGATCATTTCGCCAATCTAAACCGGGTCACAGATCCTGCGGATCCAACGTGACGTTAGAGTCAGGCAAGAGCGCTTGCTTTTCCCGGCATCTCTCAGTGACCCGGCGCGCGGCGGTTCATCGCGTCTCGCGTCGCATTGATTGAAAGCTAAAGAGAAGAGCTACTCAAACCGACCCGACTCTCGCCGCTCGGATCGCAATACCTAGTTGCGAATAATTATACTAGATGGCGCCGCACGGTAAAATCATATCAAAGTAGACCGAACGGGATCTGATCTGGCTCTAGGCGACCGACCCGATTGAAAACGAAGCGTGCGAGCAGACGTACTTCTTTTACAGCTGCAGATCCGCGACTAGAGTTGTGTAGTTCGCGAACGAACTAGTTCAAAAGATCGAATCTGACAACTGAACTAAAAGATTCAATCAGTAATTACTGAATGAGAGATTGAAACAAGGCGAACTAAAGTCTAAACGGAATGAACTATGCAAGCGAGAGCGAGACGACCGAGATTATAGGTTTTGTCACCTGACCGACCGATGCATGCCGCGATGATTTCGGACTATTTCGGTATGGAAATGAATAAAAAATATTGTCGGTGTCTACTGTATTTTTTGTTAATTTAATATATAATTTAAATTTTAAAATATTTCTTTTACTTCACTATGCCAGTATAAATCAGTGAACTAAATGAACTAAACGAACTAGTCTTTTGAACTATTCACTTTATTGAACGAGAACGAAAGATTGAAATCGGCAAAATGAACTAAACTTCCCAGCACTATCCGCGACCCGTGACCCGGTTCAGGGATCCGGATCTTTTACTAATTCGGATCCGGTGACCCAGATCCCAAAAAAGACCCGGATTGCCCACCACTATTCTTGCGAAAAATCAATAAAAGACAAAAGAAAATGTTTTCTTTAATTTCGTCAGATCCATCACTAGACGCGTTTCGCCATGTCATGGCTTATCAGTAAAGTGGGCGCTAGCGAATTAAATGTAGTAAAGATGGCAATCAGCCGAGAAGATGAAGCGCGTAGCGACATCTAGCGTCGATTCTTGAAAATCAATAAAACTGATTGATATAGGGGCACCCTATATGGGCAGATAGGATATGTTCTCGCCTATTCATTGAATGAACCAGCAACTTAGCATGATATTTAAAAAAATAAGTTGTCAACATTTTTTGATAAAGATCAAAAATTGTTTCTTATCCCTGTATCTAAAATTTCATTTTCCGAACAGTTCATTATCGAGAACAAAGCACAATCGGAATTTTGAGTTTTTCTCTTTTATCTTTACAAATATATTTAAACTAAACTAAGATAATCACTACTATAATACTGTTTATTACAAAGTTCAACAAATTATTTTTTTAACACCTTTATTAGAGGTCTGTGGGTAGAACAAACCCGAACAAACCCGAACATCTGTATAGGGAGCGATCAATACAAATTTTGTTATATTTGTATTGTAGTTTCAGTGTGTGATGCAGTAAATTGATCGTACCCCCAATATTTACGTTGTCTCAAATGCACTTCGTATGAAGTATACGCCTATGACATAACCGGGGCAATTTCGGTATTTTTTTTATTATACAGCGTGTCTTCGGAAGTTCTTACCAAATGGGAAACTTTTTTATTATTAATTTTACGAAAAAAAAATTATTCTTTATAGAAAGCTCTGCATGGTCTAAACCCTAAAACGCAACCATCAAATATCGAAATTTTCCAGTCATATACGAGGTTTGTCAAAAAATGTGAATTTTTCCCAAGAGTAAAGTACCTTTATTTTAGACATTATCAAAAATTGTTATTAAAAAAAGTTGATCAGAACTAAAAACTACGGCTAAATGTGCAATTATACGCATTTATGTTGAAAAATTATTTTATTGATTTGTTATTAATTATTGAATTTTTTAATTATTTAATTAATTTAATGCGTGTTATTGCATATTTAGGCGTGGTTTTTTGTTCTGATCAACTTTTTTTAATAACAAATTTTTGATAATGTCAAAAATAAAGGTACTTTACTCTTGGGAAAAATTCACATTCTTGGCAAAATTCACATTTTTGACAAACCTCGTATATGACTGGAAAATTTTGATATTTGATGGTTGCATTTTAGGTTTTAGACCATGTAGAGCTTTTTATAAAGAATAATTTTTTTTCGTAAAATTAATAATAAAAAAGTTTCCCATTTGGTAAGAACTTCCGAATACACGCTGTATGCCCTAGGGCAAAAATTATCTTATTTTTTTTAAACAGCTGTTTAGACATAACTGAAGTCTACAGGGCATGCTTTAGTCGATCTCTCGAGACGGTTTTGAAAGTTAATTATTTTCAGTCTTAGACCTGGAATTATTCTAATTTTTTAAGCAAGCAGCTGTTTTTAACACAGAGATTGAAATGTGCATACGTAAGCCATTAAAGTTTTCTTCCAAGCAAAAGCTGCAATTACTTTTTAGCAAATTATTTTAACCAAAATACCTTTAACCTTATACCGGCTGTTCCAATTATTGATGTAGAAATTTAGCTAAATTCGTTATTAAAACTGACAAGTCTTAGCTTATTAGAACTAAATTATTGATTAGTATTTTTGGTAAATAATAATTTTTAATATCTTTAATAGGGATCTTAGAACTTATTTATAATAAACAGGGTCGCCAAAAACTTGTCTTCAGTTATGTCCAAAACAGCTGTACCTAGGTTGTCCCGAGACTTAGGTTATAAAATCACGGTAAAATATAACATGAAAAAACACTATCTACTAACAAAATTTGACTTACATTTAAAATTTTAAATTTTTTACACGACTTTCTTTTCTACCCTGTATGATACTAAAGTATATTGCTTACGTCATGGGCGTACCGTACTATTAATCTTCAAGAAACAATATTTCAAACTTACTAATCCGCATTAAAATCCGTTATGTCGTTTCCGAACTAAAGACCTGTACCTAATAAAGCTGTGCAAAACAATTTGTCTAACTTTGTGATAAGCAGTTTAGTTAAAAATTTATTTTTTCGCATAATCACGGTGGAATTCAATTAACTAGGTATAAGATGTCCTTTTTAAAATTTTTAAATTATTATTCGCGATACCCCTACCTTAGTAGACTAATGAGATAACCAAGCACTGTAGGCATAAGAAATTATACACAAATTATAATGAGGACCAGAAGTCCTGAATAAATTCGATAAAAAATTAGGGATGCATTTTTCGGAAAAATGCTTGAAAACGTAAATTTTTATTTTCATTTATGCATCTTTTGACGTGAAAGTTTAGTATACAGGGTGACACATGTTAAAGATATGACATAATTCGGTATTTTTTCTTATGGAACACCCTAATAAACATTCTAAAAATATTATATTATTTAGGTAACTCAAAACAAGTATTTTACTTTTGAGTTCGGAATTGATAGTTTATACAAAAAAAATTATATATTAGCATTAAATGTCAAAAAAATATTTGAATAAACTTTTATTATTATCATTATTCTTATTATTCTAAACATATCTGATATAGCATATCCTACGCCTAAAGTGAAAGATTAACGATACATTTTCGATTGAATAGTAGTCTTTTTAAAGTCACCTTGGGTTTTATTATTTACATAGGTATAAAGCAGTCCTTCAAATTTGTTGTCATTATTTGTCAGTTTATAGCTGACAGCTATCAAGTAACATTTAATCTTGTCTAATACAGCATTTCGTACTACTTAACTAAATAAAATTGAAAATTAACAAAAGAAAATTGTTAAAAAACTAAAACTCAGAAAATAGATGTCTTAATTATGATAGGATGTGGTGATCGTATTAGAACTCAAAGGGAAGTTTGTGAACTATTTAATATAAAAAATCAAGACATCCAGATATCTCAGTCCAACGTAAGCAGAATCGAGAAGAGATTTAGAGAAACGGGACAGGTACGAAATCTTCCTAGGTCCGGTCGGCATTCAATTTCAAAAGATAAAAAATTAAACATCTATCTGTCCATTGAAGAAAATCCACATAAACCCACTCAAGAGCTAGCATTGGATAACGAAATTGGAAAATCATCTGTAAAAAGAATTCTAAAATTAGATAAATACCATCCATATAAAATAAAATTAATCCATGAGCTTAACGAAGATGATCCAGATTGTCGCTTACAGTTCAGCGAAACTCTAATGATCATTTGTAATAATGATAATTCTTTTTCACGTAGGATTATATTTTCTGTCTGAATGGGGTGATGAACAGACAAAACTGTCGCTACTGGTCTTCAACTAATCCACACTGGGCTGTTGAAGCTCACACCCAGTATAAACAGTCTGTTAATGTTTGGGCGGGTATTGTGGGCGACAGCGTCATAGGACCGTATTTCATCGATGGTACGCTAACAGGTGAACGTTACTTGGTGTTTTTAAGAAATAAATTGATCCCCGCCTTATGCCGTTTGTTTCCAAATGCGAACAACCCCAATATTTCTGGAGATTTAGTTGGTTTTGGCGCGCCTCCACACTTTAGTAGGGCAGTGCGCGAATATTTAAATGACGTATTTCCAGGTCGTTGGATAGGGCGAAGGGGGCAAATAGAGTGGCCTGCTAGGTCGCCGGACCTAACTCCAACGGACTTTTCTATATGGGACTATCTTAAACATAAAGTGTATATATGTCGTAGGCTGATAGTGAAATCCGTCATTTCATGAAACGCCTAGTCATATCATGAAGCGTGGCTAAAAGGTATATTGCAACTGGTTTGTTCGTTGTTCCCCAGAGCATTTTTTTTCAATTATTTCAACTAATATTATTTTATAAAAATAAAATTTAAATTAAATTTAAAAAAAAATTGAAAAAAATGCTCTGGGTAACAACGAACAAACCAGTTGCAAATATACCTTTTAGCGTGCAGCATGATATGACTAGGCTTTTCATGAAATGACGGATTTCACTATCAGCCTACGACATATATAAGAACAAACCCAACAGTATCGAAGAACTAAAAAATAATATCAGATATGAAATTCAATTAATAACCTGTGAAATGATACATAACATTTTTGAAGAGTTTTAATTGTGGCTTGCTTGCTGCCAGGAAGTCAATGGAGCACAGTTCGAACATTTACTAGAGCAATGATTAGAGTAGTTTTTAATATTTTTTATCTTTGATACCTATAATAAATATTTTTATAACTTAGTATTTTTTATTCAATCGAAAATTTCTCGATAATCTTTTACTTTAGGCGTAGGATATGCTATATCAGATATTTTTAGAATGTTTATTAGAATTAAAAAATCGATCCATAAGAAAAAATACCGAATTATGTCATACCTTTAAGATGCGTAAATGAAAATAAAAATTTACGCGATTAAGCATTTTTCCGAAAAATGCATCCCTAATTTTTTATCGAATTTATGCAGGGCTTCTGGTCCTCATTATATAAGAAATAGCACAGCCTAATTGAAAAGAAGTGCCCTATCAAATCAATTTTTCTGGATAAACTGTGCCATCATAAAAAATATACAAAAATAGCGTTGTTTAAGGAACAAAATAAAATAAACGCGAATATTAGCTGATAAAGATTTTATTCTGTGGGTTCCGACCTTTCATTCAAAATAGTAAGTTTAGTTACAAAGTCATTTTACCGATAGAATTAGGTTTTATAATACTTATTTTACCGAGTTGCCTCAAAAATACAATCAAGACGCCAAATTGCAGTTTTTACCATATTGGAAAAATAACTTTTTCGTAAAAGACGTATTTATTTGTCAATTGTTAATAATTGTTTCTCAAATTAATTATTGTATTGCATTTTTTTCACGGCCCACTTAAAATTTAACTGCAATGTGTTCCATTAATGCAATCATCCTTTATTTTTATTTTTATTTAGAAGATGATATAGTGTCAGTGTACAGTTAATATTGTGGCATATCGAACAAGTGTGTAACTGTTTTTATATTGGAATACACAGTGATCCAAGCGCAATGGATACCCTGGGGCGGGTAGACCACGACGGCCGTTTCGTCCTTGTTAGGACTCTACGGGCAGGGATTAGGGATGCGCGATACGATATTTTTGAGTATCGATATTTTACCTTCCGATACCCGATATTTTGTATCGATATTTTTTATTCGATATATAATGAGTATCGAAATATTTTACTCTGTATCGTTCAGATAGTATCGATACATCCCAAAATTCCCAAACCCACAATTTTATGATGCGGTTTGCAAAACAGCAAACCTCGAGCGGAAAATGCCCGGTCCGACCTTGAAAAATATAATAGTATTTTCTAGTGGTGTTTTTTAGAAACGTTAAAAATCGTAAAACAAAAAATAACAACGCGGATCGAAAAAGTATCGATATTTAGGGTATCGATATTTTTCAAACCGATATTTTATTGCATCGATACTCTACCCTACGATCCGGATCGATGCAAAAGATCGATACTTTCAGCGTATCGGAACATCCCTAGCAGGGATAACCCGAGTAACCCCGACACAGCGGTAAGATGTATTAAAATCCTTTTTGCAAAATCAAAGCGGACATCAATACACCGTAGCCCCATCTCAACGGAATTAACTCCAATATAAAAGGCAGTCACTTCCTTTTCTTTTTCCTTCTCTTTCTCTCTTTTCTTTCTCTTCCTTTCTTCTTTTGTGCCTGTGGTATGGCGCTACAGTGTATTGATGGCCGCTTTGATTTTGCAAAAGGCTTTTAATACATCTTACCGTCGTTCTTGGAATTGCTTGGGTTATAGTTGCCCGTAGAGTCCTAACAAGGACGAAACGGCCGTCGTGGTCTACTCGCCCCGGGGTATACATTGTGCTTGGATCCCTGTGTATTCCAATAAAAAATAGTTACACACTTGTCCGATATGCCACAATGTTCACTTTTTAATTATTTTTGCGGACACTATATTATCTTCTAAACATTTTTATGGCTTTTCTTAAACGGATTGCGCGCATTCTAGTGGGTACCAGCGTTGATCTGTTTCCAGTCTGCAAAACGGCAGATGTTCCGGTGAAAACGCAAATAACGTTCCCTATACCGGATTGTGATGCACTTCGTGGTTTATTTAGTTGTCTACCTTTCGGTATAACCAGTGTGACTGCCTTTTATGTTGGAGTTAATTCCGTTGGGATGGCGCTACGGTGTATTGAGGGCCGCTTTGATTTTGCAAAAAGGCATTTAATACATCTTACCGCCGTTGTCGGTATTCCTTGGGTTATGGCTGCCCGTAGAGTCTTAGCAAGGACGAAACGGCCGTCATGGTCTACCCGCCCCAGAGTATCCGTTGTGCTTGGATCACTGTGTATTCCCATATAAAAAAAAACAGTTACACACTTAACCGATATGCCACAATATTCACTTTTTAATTATTTTTATTGTAAATAAAGGCAATTTACAAGAACATTGACTATTGTTACGATTATGGCCTTGTAGAAGATAATGCCAATAGTATGATAATTGTAACTGCTTATCTGCAAATACGGTAGAATACAAAAATGTTAATAAGTTCTTACGGAGCTTATTTTTAAATTATATTTTTCATATCTCCTGTTTAAAAAAATATACTGACTTGCGGTTTTCACAGATATTCTCTTTATTTAGTCTTCTTTTTGCCTAAGTTAGAAAATATATTGCATTTACAATTTTTGGGAATAATGAAGAAATTGTTTATTCTGCTAGATAGCTCACTCTACCTGTCGAAACGAAAGTCAGAACAACTTTGTTTTTTATTAACCTGATAAAACAAAAGAAACCCTATTTAACTTTTGTCAAATTCTGATAAGACAAACCAGAATACCTAATATTTGTCCCCTAGCACCCACCTTAATCAAAATATTTCGAATATGTCCACTACTAATTTAACCCCTATCTTTCTTTCCTATCTTTAGCGTTTTTGAAAAACGATCGTTTTTCCAGCCACGACTAGTAAACAGTAGTCTTTCTAATAAGTGCACTAGTTGAAAAGGCAGCTTTCAAAAAATTCATAATATGTTACTTAGACGCATTGTCTGGATATTTTGTCACTAATCTAAGGTTTAGGCAGCTACTATTATTGCCAGAGCGTCGAGTTTAAACCACGAGGAACGGAGCGAGGGATTTAAAGACGCGAGGGCTACTAGCTGTCTAAACCGTGGTTAATATATATATATTTTTCACTACTAACACATTTGCAAGATACTTATTTTTGCAGTATTAATAATTATAAAGAAATTTAGTTATGTATTTTTAAACGATAGTTCTGTAACTTTTTTTAATCAAGTTACCTGTGCTTGTCAATAATAATTGGCCTAGCTACAAGAAATCACCTTCCATGTTATTAGTGGAGAATCAAAAAATTAAGTTACCTGCTTTTAAATAGATTCTATTTATTATTAACCATGATCAATAATAATTGGCAAGCTAGAGAAAAACGATTTTTTCCACTACTTACAATATATAAACGGCCAATATTGACTCATTATTAACCTTAGAAATCCTTTTTCTCTACCTTTCCAATTTATTATTGACGATGGTTAATAATGAAAATAATCTATTTAAAAGCAGGTAATTTAATTTTTTGATTCTGTCAAAAAACCACGATTATTTCAGTTTTTTACTATTATCTCGGGGACGCCACACTAAAATTTGTTCTATCCGGCCACCCAAGTTCCCAAGCGGCCACCCATTCAAATCATAGTCGCCACCAACGTTCCTTGACTTTAGAAATCGTTGTACTAAAACTGTATACAAGGTTCTAACATCCTATAGACTTTATCTTATATGTTTGGAAACCCATGAAATCTTTATGAATGATATTTGAATACCTATATTTGTTCTTTAATTATTATTAACATCTACTTTACTCGTGAATATCTTAGTAGTGGAAAAAAAATATGAACTACGGCTTAGACAGCTCATAGCGCTCGCGTCTTAAATCTCACGTCGCTACGCCCGAGCAATAATAGTAACTGTCTAAACCTTGGTTGTTAATATACTATTAAGACTAATAATAGGTCTTATAGGTTAGTAGTGAAAAAAAACCTATATAAATTGTTTATTAAGCAACTAAAGTCATCTTTCTGAAGGCGCTAACTATTCATTGGGCAAATATGTCATGATCCTCAAATATGCCAATAAGTATGGTTTAAGTCAAATAACGTATGTTATGTTAAATAGGTGATTGTCACGGTCATTACAACAGTCTTTGCTTTATTTTTAGTTAGAGTTATAAAATATAACGGTTTACGTCAATCAAGTAACTTTCTTTTTGTTATTGCAATCATGTACAGAGTAAGTGTGTCTACGCGAAGAAAAACATGTACAGGAGTAAATCAACGTTGCTAATTTACTTGGCAGTATTTTGAGGCAACAGCAGTAAATAAACAAATACTATTTTTTACTGATGAACATACAGCCATGCATAACAGAAGAACTACAAGAAATAACTGAAGCAAAGTGCTTTGGTTCAAGACAAAAATACTTTAATGGCGATTTTTTAAATACCCGTCGGCGCTTATGATGCTGGAAGACATTTCACTGCTTTCTTTCGAGTTGGTGTCTGACATGCCTGGAGACGATGGTCCGCTACTGGATATAAAACTGGGTGGGCCGCTCCAACCCACACCTAAAAATTAAAACCATTTTAAAATATCGAAGTTACTAATAAATTGCGATGGAGAAATTCATAGTTTTGCAGATGATACTACAATTTTTTAAACCGATACAAATTGAGACAACTTAAATAATAAAATTAAAAAAGATTTTAAAATTATAAAAAATTGGTTTGATAACTATTTGTTAACAATTAATTTTAATAAAACAAATTATATTCCTTTTACTTTAAACCTAAATAACCTACCACGAAATATGAATAGTATTCAAATAAATGAAGACAATCAAATTTTTAAAGTTAATAAAATAAAATATTTAGGAATTATTTTTGACAGTAAATTAAATTGGAATTTTCAATTAGAATACTTAATTAAAAAATTAAGAAGTTTACTACCAATTTTTAAAAACATAAAAAAGTTTTTAAATGTAAGACATTTTATGGAAATATTATATTACGCGTTAGCTAAAACTTATTTAAATTACGGAATTTTAGGGTGAGGAGGAAGAAATAGAACTATAGTTAAAAAAATTAGAAATACTACAAAAAAGGTTTCTAAAAATTATATTCAATAAAGATTATCTTTATCCTTCAAAAGAATTATGTTCAGAAACAAAAAAGTTGAACATAAGACAACTTTACATTTATAACATCTTAATATATATATTTAAAAATAAAAACCTTATACAATTTAAAAACCATAATCATAACACACGTCATAAAAATGAAATAACCATAAAACAAAAAATAAATAAGTCCATAGGACAAAAAAATTTCAAACATTTATGTTTTTATTTAAACGATTATTTACCAACAAAAATTAAAAAATTGATTTCATTAATAAAATTTTAAGTCGAAATAAAAACATGGATATTAAAAACAGACAATTAATTTGAAAATATTTTTAGAAATTAATTAATATTTTTCTAAATAATTTACATAAGTAAGTAATATTTTTTACTTAAAAATTATAAATTAATAATTTTATTATAGGTAATATATTTCTTCACAAAAAACTGCGTTTATACTATAAATTAACATTTTTACTTTATAACTTGATTTTTAATGCATATTTATGATTTATGATTTTATATACTAAAACAAAAAATAAGATTTGCCCCTAACAAGCTCAGCTTCAGGGGATTGAAGATAAGTTTATAGAAGACAACATAAACATATTTATTATATTATTAAATTTTAAATTATTATTATTATTATTATTATTATTATTATTATTATTATTATTATTATTATTATTATTATTATTATTATTATTATTATTATTATTATTATTATTATTATTATTATTATTATTATTATTATTATTATTATTATTATTATTATTATTATTATTATTATTATTATTATTATTATTATTATTATTATTATTATTATTATTATTATTATTATTATTATTATTATTATTATTATTATTATTATTATTATTATTATTATTATTATTATTATTATTATTATTATTATTATTATTATTATTATTATTATTATTATTATTATTATTATTATTATTATTATTATTATTATTATTATTATTATTATTATTATTATTATTATTATTATTATTATTATTATTATTATTATTATTATTATTATTATTATTATTATTATTATTATTATTATTATTATTATTATTATTATTATTATTATTATTATTATTATTATTATTATTATTATTATTATTATTATTATTATTATTATTATTATTATTATTATTATTATTATTATTATTATTATTATTATTATTATTATTATTATTATTATTATTATTATTATTATTATTATTATTATTATTATTATTATTATTATTATTATTATTATTATTATTATTATTATTAGATGGTATTGTTCAATGATCTGCTACCAATAGATACAACAATAACAAATAATAATAATAATAAACAATTCAGATAAACATTTTAAAAACAAAATAGAAAATAATAAACCTCCTATTCAATGTGACATTTGTAACTTACACATTTTTAAAACTAAAGGCTTATTATCGTTAATATATAAAATAAATAATACTGGATCTAGTATACTTCCTTGAGGAACTTATATATTATTTATTTTTTTATTGGAATACGTTTTTGATATTTTTGTTTTTGTGACCTGTTGTTTAAACAATTTTTAAACCCTATACCGTGCGAGCAAAAATTATTTGCATCAAAGAGGGCTTGGATTAAAAAACGAAGGGCTTGGTTTAGATCACAATGATATGGGGACGATATATCTAACCAAATCTAGGTTAAAATTTTGTCAAATTCATATTATGACCTGATATGCCAAACTAATGAGTAATAAAATAAGTAGAGAAATACAAATTTATTTTTGTTGTTTACAAAATTAACAAAGTAAGAATATACAGAAAGAAAAAGAAATTAATTGCTTCTTAAGAATAGTCATGCATCATGTTCCATAAGATCTTCCCACTTCTTGGGATAGGCGTCTTATACAATTTGTTGGCGTATTTTGCATTATTTCACGAACGTTTGCAACAAGTTCTTCTGTTCTTACAGATGGTCTTCCTGCTCCTTTTTTGTGTTGTATAGAACCTGTTTCCCTAAACACAGCCACGGTTCTTTTCCGGCAATGATAAAAATCCCCAGCAATAAAAGCAACGTTAGGAAAATGTTCGTGAAAATCGTCCATGCACAAACCCGGATTGTATTGCCACTCACCATTTACTTTAACCCCGTTTCGAAGATACGCTTCAACCATGAATGTTTTGTGCTGTTCCGTAAAGCCCATTGTGTGAATTGTTCAAGAAATTGAAAAAATTAGCGATGAATCAAATTACTTGTAACGACTGTCAAAGATGACGGAATAACTGATTGATTGTTACTTCAGGTTTGTTCGGGTTTGTCGGCTAAGCATTACGTCCTTAGATGCAAGGCCCTCTTTGATGCAAATAATTTTTGCTCGCACGGTATATTTAATAACGTACTGATACAATTTACTCAATAGTCTAGCCCTGTTAATTGTTTCGAATGCACGCTTAAAATCCCAAAATATAGCCATAACACTTTCCCCTTGAACAATGGTTCTCTTCTATGTCTCTACCACACATTGAATGACTGTCTCTGTAGAGTACCCTTTTCGAAAATCAACTTGAAAGGAAACTAAAATTTTGTTGACATCAATGAATTCCAATAACTGTTTATATACGACTTCTTCCAATAATTTCTCAACGTCCCATAAAACATTTACTGGCCTCATCTCATTTTATCTGTTAGTGTTTTTTACTTTTCGCACTGGTGTATTGTGAAAACATTTTAATTCATCAGGCACATTTCCATATTTTAAACATGAATTCATAAAATTTTTTAAATTATTAATGGATAAACAAGGACAAGTACCGAAAATGTTTGTTTGAAGGTGGTAAACAATGAAGTAATATCAAAAAAATTACCTTGTCGGACTTCCATTGTCTTTATTTTGTTACTTAACACAACGTTTCGGTTAGTTAGTATCTCTAACCGTTTTCAAGTGTAAACTAAATTATAATTCTAAGGCTACGGTCTTAAATACTGTCACGAAGTTTCTCTTCGCTGGGGGTCGTAGTGGTAGAGAAAGGAAAGTCTGGATTCTAAAAAATGGTCGTCTATTGTCTCTTCTTGATTATTACCCTAGTAAGGAAACCAGCATGTCTGTAACTTGTTCGGGCAATGGGCTAACGTGTTATTAGGTGCGTCACTTGACGATGGTCAAGGCTAGTCACCTATCGTAGAACTGAAGACTAAGTGCGGCACTTGACGATGGTCAAGGATAGTCACTTATTGATGATTTGATCGAGCGGCAGGCTTCGATGCTGTTGCTTGAGTTGGCCCAGTATATATACACAAAAAAGTGTTGAGATTGCAATGCACTTGACCCAGAATAGCGCACAGTGGGTTGCAATCTCAACAACGCACAGTGGTCGAGTATTCTAAATATACCGGACCACTGTGAGTTTTAGTTGACATGCCCCCCCTCTGAAAAGCATTGGCCCCCAATGCTTCGACATGTTAGTTTCCCTTTTGTCTACAATTTAATATTACAATGGTGATCGGATTTATCTTAAGTATTTCACACTAAAAAAAAATATTTAATTGTTTCCCTGTACATGGGCCGCTGGGCATCTTGTGCAGGCTGGCTGGAGTCCGGGCCTGTGGTATTTCCTGCGAGGTTATTCCTCCTTGGTTGTCCCATGAAATAGTTTCTCCACTCCTTGTGTGATGGTGCTGATACGTCTGTCCAATGTGTCTGAGTCTAGTTTTTCTTGGGTGGCTACTCCACAACAATAGTTTAGTCCGTCGAAGGAAGCCTCTCTTAGTCCGTTGAAGGAAGCCTGCCTTAGTCGGTTGAAGGAAGCCTCTCTTAGTCCGTTGAAGGAAACCTGCCTTAGTCGGTTGAAGGAAGCCTCTCCTAGTCCGTTGAAGGAAGCCTCTCTTAGTCCGTTGAAGGAAGCCTGCCGCTCGATTTTTTCTTCGTGGATTACGTAAGTATTGTGGATCCCAACTATTTATTAATGCTTGCAATTCTTCGTCTATTGCCTCCCCTGTCTCTTCCATGGCACGGGTGGCTTTGCAGACTAGTGTTGAAGTATTTTCTTTTTCTATGCAGTTTGTTTTTCTCGTAGGTGGCAACTTTGTGGTGTTCCACCCTGTAGGCGAGTGTGGCGGGTAGCGGTTTCCCCGATGCCTGCTATCCTCCTTGGTTGCATCTACGTAGTGGTCCACCCTGTAGGTTATGGTGTGAATCCTTGCTTGGCTTATTCTTGCTTATACCGGTTTTCTTGACAATGGCGAAGGCGAATGAGGCATCTGGCTGACGGATTCACTCCTGTTTCTCAGTTGGCTTGCCTCTGCTGCTTGGCTTTGTCTTCTGTCCGGAAGGTACGGCCTGGCTGACGGATTCACTCCTCTTTCTGCTGCTTGGCTTATCTCGCTCGTACCGGTTTTCTTGACAATGGCGAAGGCGAATGAGGCACCTGGCTGACGGATTCACTCCTGTTTCTCAGTTGGCTTGCCTCTGCTGCTTGGCTTTGTCTTCTGTCCGGTAGGTACGGCCTGGCTGACGGATTCACTCCTGTTTCTGCTGCTTGGCTTATTCTTGCTTGTTGTTGGCGAGGTCTCTGGGCTGGTCTCCAATTTGGTACTGCTGGCGATAGGTATGGCTTGGCTGATGGATTCGCTTCTACTTCTTAGTTGGCACTGGTCTGACATGAATCGATGAACAACATCTGACTTAGTAGTGGCGTCTAATATGGAGATTAGACGGCCTGGGATGCGACGACGGCGCCTCCACCATGTCACGAAGTTTCTCTTCGTGGGGGTCGTAGCGGTAGAGAAAGGAAAGTCTGGATTCTAAAAAATGGTCGTCTATTGTCTCTTCTTGATTATTACCCTAGTAGGGAAACCAGCATGTCTGTAACTTGTTCGGGCAATGGGCTAACGTGTTATTAGGCGCGTCACTTGACGATGGTCAAGGCTAGTCACCTATTGTAGAACTGAAGACTAAGTGCGGCACTTGACGATGGTCAAGGATAGTCACTTATTGATGGTTTGATCGAGCGGCAGGCTTCGATGCTGTTGCTTGAGTTGGCCCAGTATATATACACAAAAAAGTGTTGAGATTGCAATGCACTTGACCCAGAATAGCGCACAGTGGGTTGCAATCTCAACAACGCACAGTGGTCGAGTATTCTAAATATACCGGACCACTGTGAGTTTTAGTTGACAATATTTAAATATCTCTTAAAGTAGTCATTTTAATAAGAAAAACGTTTGGCCAATAACATTGCAAGTAAAAAAGATGTCGATTTTCAACTTTATAAATTATTATTTAACTTTTAAAAATATTTTTAAAATATCTTCAATAACAAAATGTTTAATTAAATGAAAGCCCGTAAAAATTCACTTAAAAATATGGATATGTTATGTCAGTAAAATCAGCCTGGCAGAGAAATTTGGCCGTGGGAAAGCGTTCGACTTGAAAATCTTTTTCGTGCAAACTGCTGTAAGTTTTTATTGTCGCCATGTTTCAAGTCTATGCTATCTCTTGTATAAGTTGACATATTAGGTAAATATATTGAAATTTTATTCGTAATAACTACACGACTAAAATATAAACACAATATAATAAAAATATTTTAATCGGCCCAAAATGGTTATTGTTAAAATATTTTTAAGCCTGTTATAAAACAATTTTATTAATATCTTATTAGTATCTATGAGAGGTTATTTGCTATAGTTATAAAATATTTAATTATTTCTTATAAAATGGATTATATAAACGTTACATAAAATACCCAAAAGTGTATTGTAATTATTTTATGTGAGCCTAACAAAACTTCTAATAAATGAAACTGTTTTATAATCTGGGCCTTTTCCGTGTTTCTAAGAGTCATATAATGGTTTACAGAGGACTTTTAAAATATCATAGTTATATTACAAATTATTATATAGCAATGTATAGAACTGTCTGAAGTATATTTGTGCTACTTGGGAATGTTGTAGTGAGCATGTCTAATCGTGTCTAGCTTTGTTTACATGCAAGAGGCCATAAATTTGCCACTTTCCTTATTATTGTTTGCCGATCTAAAGGTATATTATGTCTATGATATTTATACCGTGCGAGCAAAAATTATTTGCATCAATGAGGGCCTTGCATCTAAGGACGAAATGCTTAGCCGTAGAGCTTAACTACCTGAATTAACACTGAATCAGTTATTCCGTCATCTTTGACAGTCGTTACAAGTAATTTGATTCATCGCTCATTTTTCCAATTTCTTGAACAATTCACACAATGGGATTTACGGAACAGCACAAAACATTCATGGTTGAAGCCTATTTTCGAAACGGGGTTAGAGTAAATGGTGAGTGGCAATACAATCCGGGTTTGTGCATGGACGATTTTCACGAACATTTTCCTAACTTTGCTTTTATTGCTGGGGATTTTTATCATTGCCTGAAAAGAACCGTGGCTGTGTTTAGGGAAACAGGTTCTATACAACGCAAAAAAGAAGCAGGAAAACCATCTGTAAGAACAGAAGAACTTGTTGCAAACGTTCGTGAAATAATGCAAAATAAGCCAACAAATTGTATAAGACGCCTGTCCCAAGAAGTGGGAAGATCTTATGGAACATGCAGGATTATTCTTTTATTAATGTGGTAACATTTCTCCAGAGATGATGGTCAACACTTTCGAAAATATAAAGAGACGTGTGAATTTATGCTTGGAGCATGGCGGTGGCCAATTTCAGCAATTTATGTAATTATTTTTCTTTTTCTTTCTGTATATTCTTACTTTGTTAATTCTGTAAACAACAAAATTTATATTTGTCTACTTATTTTATTACTCATTAGTTTGGCATATCATGTCATAATATAAATTTGACAAAATTTTAACCTAGATTTGGTTAGATATATCGTCCTCATAACATTGTGATCTAAACCAAGGCCTACGTTTTTTAATCCAAGCCCTCTTTGATGCAAACAATTTTTGCTCGCACGGTATTAGGATAAGTGTGGAAATGAGGGCAAAGTATTCCGAATTTACTGTTAACTATGCTTACAAAAGTATTTATATTTTTCGGAAATTTATTTAACCGAAATGTTTACATTTACACCTATGCAGAATGGCATATTATAATGTATATCTTCCTACTTACTATTGCTTGGTGACTGCAGCTTCATAGCTTCTGATTTTCCCGGCATGTGTCCATAATCTGTCACGCTGCTACCAGTAGGAGTAGGCAGCGGTGTCGAAGGGTACTTCGGTGGCGTTGACGATGGTGTCCGGTAAAGTTGTGCAGTAGTCATACGATCCAAGAAGGCATCAATTTGTTTTAATGATAATGCGTTGTGTAAAGTTTCTAATGGTCTTATTGGTGGCACACCACCAAACCCTTCTATAGCTAAAGAAAATAAAATAAATTATTTAATGGTTAATAATTGTATGTTTTCTATTGTTGACGAATTGTCAGTATTTTTTAATAATGTTGATAACTCCTAATACACCATCACATCTAGTAAACAACAGCGTAACAATATTAAAAAAACATTTTTTTTTCTTATACTTAAGAGTATTATTTCCAAAATTTAATTTTTATGCCAGTTCCCCATTGTAGAACAACATTTGTAGGGCAAAATAGAACTTGTGTAAAATGTATTATATAACAAAACAAATTCACATCATTTAGTTTTGTTTAATAATAACACAGTAACACTTACCAGAGGCACTGGCTGTACTTGATATCATGTCACGCAGATTGGGCGCGCTCGAACTTCCAGATATGACCGCCGTTGAGAACAGGCTGTTGGTACTGCCCCCAATTAGTTTCTTGAACCCGGGCATTCCGTAGCTGAGTCCCATAACCTTAAAGTAGCTCATCTGTCCGGCAATACTGTGTCGATGGCGTTTGATGGCCTGGCCGCATTCTGAATAGGACACGCAAGGGTCGATCACACGAGGATTAGCAGGGTGCGACAGAGAGCGACGCGAGGAAAAAAAGGATAGGAGATTGGAAGGATGACGGGGAGCGCAAAGCAGACACGTGGTGTCGGCGTCATGCTCGGGATTAAAGCTCAGAGGTAGTTGCGATGGCTCGATCGGCGAGAGCGTGTTTGGATCGCTCTTCCGAGGCAGGCTCTCGCTGTACTTCTCCAAGAGCATGTGCTTGGCCGAACCGCTAATCCACTCGTTATCAAGAATGTTTGGATCGGAAAACGACCTCTGATGTAAAGTTGGCTGTTTTTCAGATTTATTATTTTTATCTTTTATATCATTATCAAAATTAACCTCCAATGATGCATCATCGTTCTGACTATCAACTGTGTCTTGTTTTAATAGCCGACAAGATTTACTTTTAAATTTTATGTCTGATAAAGGCAGTTCATTAGTACTGCTTGCTTTACCACCCTGCCTATTTTCCAATTCAGACGTAAACAATGCCAAATTGATTTGCGTCAAAGGTAACTCGTTTGTTGCACTTTGAGGTCTGGATTTATCACCCGAATCAGAATTAACGGAGGGTTTCCCGAAAGTTAGAGGAGAATCACTGGGAGAGTCTAAATCAAACGATCCCGAAATAGGACTTAGGTTGGGTTTATCGCTTAAAGAAACAAAGTTGTAATTTCTAATTGTATGTTGAACTTGAGAGTCGAGTGGACTTACGGTTCTAACGGGAATTTCGATTGGGGGACTTACAGGAGTATTGTTAGTGGGAGTTATGGACAAGTCTGTATCGTCAAGTGATTCTTTTGTGTAAATTAATAAAAATAAACAATACAAAAGGCGCGCGCAAATCAGTTCATTACCAAAACAGGGACAGACAAGCGGGACAGGAAAAAAGAAATAAAAGAATAAAGTAAGTAAAAATATACCATCACCAGCAAACCATTTAAAAAGCATACTTGTAATATTTTCACTGACTATAAAACTTCAGTGTTCTTAAAAAAGCAAAAACTAAATAAATGTTGAACTTTATTAACTATTGTTGACATTAATATGATGTAACACAGCTTTCTTAAAAGAAGATGTAACATATTCTTTGCTGAAACTACGTTTTAATTTCCCGACAAAGATGAATGGTGTTTCTTTTATATGATCGTGGTTAGTTACTATACAAAATATTCGGAAAAAGGAGGTCAATCCATTAACTATACAGTGTCACCAGTAAAGTCCGCATCATACGGGATTTTTTTTTATTAATATCTTTATTCAAAATTTGACTTTGGCATCAAGTTCTGCTTCGATCGAGATAAAAATTAAGCAAAAACATAGTAGTCACATCATTCGCATTATCTGTCAAATTTTAATTTTTCCAAAAAATAATTCAATTGTGGGGTTATTTCTGAAAATATCGAAAAAAGTTATTAGAAAAAGTTTTTTTAATGCAGTTTCTAGCACACATGCAAAATTTCAGCTGCATAAGATAATTTTGCTTTTTTACCTATATTTTGTAAATTGCACCACTTTTGCAAAATAAGACTCAACGCAACCTACATAAAACTTCTCAGTTTTGACAAGGCTTTATTTCAGATACATTTTTCTTTAAAGTAGCGCCATATTAAATGTGTGTTTTTCTACAAAATCAAAATTGGCTATTAAAATTTGGTCGCTTGTGAGGCAAAGTTTATTTGTTTTTGACCCTGTATAAGGTAACTTCATAAAATAAGTATTTTTGAAAACGTAAAAAAATTTTAATTTGACAGCTTCATGCCAAAGTCCCATTTTGAATAAAGCTATTAATAAAAAAAATCCCATATGATGCGGACTTTACTGTATATTTCTTGAGCAAAAATAATGTAAATTTTATAATGCCATTTTTTATTTTTGACCCTAATGTTCGATATACAGGGCGTCAAAGTATAAACTACAAAACTGATGAATATTCAGACGTAACTCTTTATGTTGAATCAATATACCAAATTTAAAATTAATATCTTATTAAATACTTACTCGAATTATTCAGAAAAATCAGTTTTTAAGTTTAAACTTTGACTATGTATATCGAACATAAGGGTGAAAATGGCATTATAAAACTCATATTATTTTTGCTCAAGAAATATGTAGTTAACGGATTACCTCCTTTTTCCGAACACCCTGTATATTAGTATGTATATAATTCACATATTTTTTGATATAGGTCATCTATGATAAATGGCCATCACGGCAACTGTAAGTGTTAGACGGTCGCTTATAAGCATGTGACATTGTCAAATTTTAAAACTTATTTGAATTCAAAATAAGGTTGTAAAACCGGTATAGAATCATTGGTTATGTAAAAAATATTAGTTTTTAATAAAGATATACATAGCCCTTAAAAAAAACGAAAGAAAGCATGATGCCTTGCGTTTATTGTAGTACCTAACAACGCAAGTCGATAGAGTTTGTTTGTTTCTAAAAGGTTTCTATTTACAGGTTTGCCGTGAAAGGTTTTGTTTTTTAGCAAGAATATTTAAAAAATCACAACTTTCGATACTTTTAAAACAACTTAGCAACGCCATAGAACTTAAAGTTTTTTAAATACTTTAAATAAATTTAAAAATCCACCCATAACCGCCAATATGACCGACAGTAATAGGTACTTAAAATTTTCTATATCCTAAAGTAGAACGTCTATAATAGTCTCCACGGTGTTCCACAGAAAAATATACTCTATTAGAGAGGTACCCCTAATCTTAAGAGATAGTGTGGGTTAAATTAAAAACAAGTAACATAATAGGATATCAAATTAGCAATTAATTTCTAGATGTCTGTAAACACAATTAATTTTCAACAAACAATAATTAACTATTCAATTAATTAACAATATAGGAACAAAAGAAAAACAAAAACTCCTCCACCACAATTTTATTAGAATAATAATATTCAATCGATGTCTCTACATGTTTCGAACGCAAAAAAGTTTATCATCAGGAGACAGAAAAAGCTTAGCTGATGGTGTTAGAAGAAAAAATGGCAGATAATGTCCAATCTTAATGGAGCGTTTATGGAAGATAAAAAATTATGTATTGGTATCGCATACAAATAGTAAAGAAATTTTTTTATCAGCGTACTGAGTTTTGCCACCCCAAGCGCGCTTTTAAAATTATTTTTATTTTAATTTAAAATGAGTTTTTCTTCTCCTACTCAAGATTAAATCAATTCCCATTTTATATATTTTTTTAATGTTTTACAAAGTCTTTCCCTTTTGAAATCTTCTTTTTAGGAGTTTTATTTTACTTCCCCTTCCATTTAGTTAGATTGGACTTTTCTTACCACACAAATGTTTTTAATTACTATTGTACAAATATTTTTCTTTAGTCAGTACGCTGATAATTTTTTTTCGCTATTCATATGTTTTACCAACACACCATTTTATCTTTCATAAAAACGCCATTAAGGTTGGATACCATTTACCATTTTATCTTCTGCTAACACCGCTTTTTCTGTTTCCTGACGTTTCTACGTTGCAACAAGTTGAGACTTTTGAAAGAATAATTTTTTATTCTAATGACATTGTGAAGGAAGACTTTTGTGTTTATATTTCGTTCCATTACTTTCAACTACACTTTGAGTATGGACTATTAATTCAAATTAAATAACAATATTTTCTTCTTAAAAAGTCCACTTTCATTAATGTTTTGTTTAATATAATGCTGTAACTTTGAAACGCAAGGGGAAAAGTTTTAGTCTATATTTAAATACCAGTACAGTATTGTGAAATTTAATTTTAAATATAGACTACAAATTTTCCTTATGCATTTCAAAGTTCCAACAGAGACAACTAGAGAAAACTTTGGCACTGGATGTAAAACCTTTATTTTTTTAAAATAAGTTTTCAGGGTTCTGTAACTTCACAGTTATCGGCTTTGATTTTTTAAATAGAACAAGACTTTTTACGCAATTTATGTATTACAGCCTGTAGTAAAATTCAAGAAGGCAAAACTATTAAATTATTATATTTCATAAAAAAAAGTCGACCTTCGCTTCCAGTTTAAACATATTTTAGGTTTAGGATTAATAATTATGCCCATTGTCCGAAGATTCAATACAGGGTTCCCCATTTAAAACGAAACAGGCTAAATATCTGGTTCGACGTTAATTTAAAAAAAAAACGCTCGGACCCGTCGATTTTTATTTCGAGGGGGGCATCTTTTGCGTATATTGTCAATCTTGTTACTTCAAGCCCCTAGGAGGGAGGGGGGTAAGATCTAAATCTTAAATGGATACCCCTATTTTATATATATTTTTTTGGTTCTGCATAAAATTCTGAACATTTTTTAATAAAAGCATTATTAGTCTATACTTAATAGTTTCGGAGATATTGACTCTTGAAAAATGAGATTTTTGAACTTTGACAGCGTCTAGCTTTCTAACTGTACGTCTTAGAGTAAAACGGCTTACATGTCCCTATCTTCGATTTTTATTATCTTTCCAATAGTGTCAACTTCTGGTTAAACCGGAAGTACTATATTTCTTACAACCGGTTTAACTGGAAGTTGACACTATTGGAAAGATAATAAAAATCGAAGATAGGGACATGTAAGCCGTTTTACTCTAAAGACGTACCGTTAGAAAGCTAGACGCTGTCAAAGTTCAAAAATCTCATTTTTTAAGAGTCAATATCTCGGAAACTGTATAGTATAGACTAATAATGCCTTTATTAAAAAATGTTCAGAATTTTATGCAGAATCCAAAAAAATTATATAAAATAGGGGTATCCATTTAAGATTTAGATCTTACCCCCCTCCCTCCTATGGGCGTGAAGTAACAAGATTGACAATATACGCAAAAGATGTCCCCCTCGAAATAAAAATCGACGGATCCGAGCGTTTTTTTTTTAATTAACGTGGAACCAGATATTTAGCCTGTTTCGTTTTAAATGGGGAACCCTGTATAATAAGTGTACGTATTTTCCGAGATCTTCCAATAAACCTCTAATCGTGAATCGCATGTCTGTTGCAATGTGCGTTTCAGCAAATGAATATGTTACTGCATTTCTAGAGATAAATGAATGTGCGCTTATACATATTCGAATAATTCCGATTCCCGAATCAACAAAAAACATTACAAGCTTTTAAACTCAGAAAGAAAAAAACATTCACAAAAAAAACAACACCAATAATAATTGTAGTTAAAACTTCGGCCACAAATTTTGCTGATCGAGACATAGTTCTACTCAATATACAACTCTAATAATATTTTTTTAAAACCGAACTGTGCTTGGTGTTACCCATAGACATGTACCTTTAGATCCGTACAGCTTATCTCGTGCGCAAACAAAAGTTAATTTTTACGGATGAAGTTTTCGTTTTACGCACGTCTCACCGGTCAGATCCCATAGCGCCCGACAGGGATGGACTTGCGCACAACCCTCTTGTTATTAGGTTTTCCTTCTTTATCAATAAAATACACTCCGGAACCGGCTCAGTGCCATTTTAGGTGTTACGTTTTCTCTGTGGATTTCTTCGGTTTTAAGTTCTTTCCTTTTGCTTCTTTTAAACAGCAAAGCTAAGTTAAAATCTTTGCTTAGCTAAGTTGTTAAAGAAACGCTTCGCGAACAAATCGTTGAGCTGAGCCGAGTTTAATTTTTAAAAGGAACCCCCAACTTACCCGTTGGCTTTGCCATTTAAAAGCAACTAAAAGGAACTCGGGTATTGTTGATTGTGGGTGTTTAATATTTCGGATTTCTAGTTTTTGTGTACTACTTTTTGACAAATTGCTAAATGTTACCAACTAATATTTGGCCTGATGTAACGTTCGCGATAGCGTCGAAGATTGCTGTTGTGTTTCTTTATTTTCGATTTGATAGGGCAAGCTTAATTGACTTGTTCTCTTGCTTTTCAAACTAAAAACACGCCGGCGAATCATTTTTAAACAAATTTTAGAAACAAAACATTAAAAACGATTTTCTAACCTCACAATCTGATAGATTGGCGACCACTAAAAACACCAGAAACCACGACCTTTTCCCTAGCTTGGTCAAAAAAGTAAAATATGTACACCCCAGCGTTAAGCGTTTAGTAAGAAATTTTAAATTTTGAAGCCCGGACCTGTCTATGTTTCTATTCGTTAAATGAGAATTTTGCAGTGCGCATGCCCATGTGTGTTAGGATTTGTTTACATGCGCGAGGCTATAAATTTGCCACTTTCGTGATTATTGTTTGCTCATCTAAAGGTATATGTCGATGGTGTAACATCAAATTTTGTGAAGATGAAGTATTTCTATGTAACTACAAAATAAATAAAAACATGGGTAAACTAATTATCTTATTCAGTGGTTATATGATCGAAGATTTAACAAATGACTATTTAAATGTAAATTGTAAAAAACAATTACTTCTAATTGAAAACATACGGTGCTCGCAAAAAAGCCTGATTGTTGAATGTTGATGAAATTGTTAATTTTTATAATAAATCTGAAAACACTTAATATTTCCGAAACAGTTGAAGATAGGTATAGGATATTGTACATAAAATATGTCCAAAATTTTCTGAAGAATCCAAAAATTGAATAATATACAGGGTGTTGCATTTAATATAAGAAAGTTGGTATTGGCCACTGTTACATTACACACTCTGTATAAAAAGTATTTATTAAAAAAAATGCGCAACTAGAAATACCAATCGACGTGTCCGCCCCCCATGTCTGTGTTTATTATCGAATTTATTCCATTTGGCTGATACACACTGTATAATTATGTACCGGGTGGTCAAATAAGCGAAGACTTTGGCTTTATCTCGGAAACCATTAATCGTACAACTTTCGGATATTTTTTTATGAGTAAAGTGGTCAAGAGAAATTGCTGGAAATTACTTTTAAGTTCCTCATTTCGCCACAAGGGGGCACAATTAAAAATTGTTTTTTTAAATTCTAAATTTCTCAGAAAATTCTCATATTAAGGTATACCTCTGATTACATCATTGGAAAGCCTAGACAATTCTGCATCATTTTGGTTTAAGGCTCATAGGCGTACCGACCTTGATAAGAGTGGGAGAAGCTATTGAAAGTGTAAACATTAAAATCGCTGTAACTTTTAAACGACTTATCCGATTTTACTAAATTTAAGCTTGTTTGGAAGTACCTTCAATTGTCGTATCTGATGGTACACGATAGTTTTTAATAAAATTGCTAGAGGGCGCAATTTGTATTAAAAATTATTGTTTTGGCAATAACTCTGAAACGAACAAAGATATCGAACTGCGGTCTTCACATCTTTTCTTGCAAATCTCATCTACTTTTTGATTATGATGTCATATACCGTATGGTTTGAATTTTTGGGGATAAAATCGAAAAAACTGTTATTATTACAAATTGCGCTCTCTAGCAATTTTATTAAACACTATCGTGTACTGTTGGATACGGCAATTGAAAATACTTATTTTCCCCTTCCAAACAAGTTTAAATTTAGTAAAATCGGATAAGTCGTTTAGAAGTTACAGCGATTTTAATGTTTATACTTTCAATAGCTTCTCCCACTCTTATCAAGGCCGGTACGCCAATGAGCCTTAAACCAAAATGATGCAGAATTGTCTAAGCTTTCCAATTATGTAATCAGAGTTGTACCTTAATATGGGAATTTTCGGAGAAATTTAGAATTTATGAAAACAATTTTTAATTGTGCCCCCTTGCGGCGAAATGAGGAACTTAAAAGTAATTTCCAGCAATTTCTCTTGACCACTTTACTCATAAAAAAATCTTTCCGAAAGTTTTACGATTAATGGTTTCCGAGATAAAGCCGACGTCCTCGCTTATTTTACCACCCGGTACTCTGATGCCATGATTCAAAATTGCAGAGTGAGCCAGCATAGTACGGAATCCGCCTTAGGAGAAGTGCGGTTTTTTTTTATAGTAGTTCGTTTCCTTGTTAGGAAGACATCTTTTCTAGTGTCTAGTGTCCCATGTTTTTGATACGATACGAAAATTTAAAAAATCGTTAAACCCCAACGTTCAGCATTTGCAATCGTTTACTTTAATTTTATATTTACATTTAAACAGTCAAATAAAAGAATAACTTAAAACCATGCAATAATAGATCAGCAAAGCAGTAGTATAAAGGATATAATACGAAGGCCGGCGCAGTGACAAGAGAGATATACCAAACCCTAAATAAAGAGGGTCTAATGCACCTCCCGTATACAGAGTGACACCAGTCGCACGGGTTTACCAGACAGATGAGTTTAAACAACTTGACTTTGCTCATGCTAAGCTAAGCCTGAATTTATGCAGGATGTTTCAATAACTCGAATTTTAGCAATGACCCACAAGTAATTGCTATAGAAGTTTTAGAAAGTGTTTTTAGGTCAAACGGAAAAGAAAATTACTCTAAATTACATAATATGCAATTGTCTCCGTCATATTGGAAAAACGGCGGATCTTTTCGGTTTTCCCTAAGAAAACTCTGTTTGTGCTTATGTTACAATTTAGAAAAAGGTATCTGTCGAATAGTTGTATTAACAACATAACAATATTTGGGATAACTAAAGGAAAATATAAGAAATCAGAAAAGTAATCCTGCAGAAATTCTTTCACATCTAGCTTTGCCAGGATATTAAAAGATGTGCAATCTGGGGTGTGAATTTACTGTGTTTATAAGGAGGTATAGTACAGTATTAGGCATGAAGTAAAAACATCTAATATACCAAGTCTACATTACATTAAAGCTTTTATAGGATTAAAGATAACACATTTCTGTTTAAAATATTACACGATAAATACTAAAAAAACATACATTCTGTACAGTACAGTCTGTAAACATTAAGAAAAAACATTTTTTTAATTCGTTCAAAGCAGCGATGTGTGCAAAAATACGACTCGACATAAAACAAAATCAAGTTGTATACGTAAAATGGTATTTAAATTATTGGAACTAAAACATAGTGATATTAAAAATCAGTAGCAAAATCTAAGTAATTAACTTAAACAAACAAGTGTATATTGTAGGTACAGTTAAAGCTGTATGTAGGAGAGATATAGTAACAATAAATACTAAGCTACAGATAAGCTAAGACATATTATTGATGAGTACGTGACTTTGTAAAATTTGTTTGTTGTACATAAGAATAACAATATGCGTTCTAATATTCATCAATCCAAAGTTTTAAAATTTTTGAAGGACAATTTAGAAAAATCAAGAGGCTAAGTTTGTCTGACTTCCATTGCTTTTATTTTATTTTTAATGCGTTCCGGTGTATCTCCAACCATTCTCAAGTTACTTGGAAATTTACACCAACTGAAAAGTTGTATTAAAAACAAAATAACGAGAATGAAAGAAAAAGAAATAATGCAAAACAACAAGGAAATATATTTTTCTAAATAATATATGTAGGTTCCTATTAGGGGCGTCAGCAGTCTTATACAGGGTTGCCCAGAAGTCCGGAATAAAATTAACATAGCGTTAACCTGTAACTTTTGGGGAAACGCTCGGACACGTCAATTTAGTTTTATATATGCTCACATTTTGACGTTATTCGTTTGTTTTTATAGACATTTGTCAAAGATATGACAACATCGATCTTTTTTTTTTAAATGGAAACATACAGCTTGTGATACATCATTTGAAAGCTAATATCTCGTACAGTATGCTCATAAATTTTGGCGCGATTCTGTCCATCTATTTCAAAATGGCGACTGTTAAAAGTTTTTAAATAATCTCTATTTAAATAAGCGGAAATGATAAATCATTGATTTTTTTACCTTTCAAGGTAAGACATCTTCATTGTTTTACGTTCTGACATTTTGTGACATTGTGAACTTGTAATAGTATATTAACGTACACGTTTTATAAAGCATCATTTTATAGCAAGCGTCCATGTTAAGAAACGAGCCGAGTACGTTATACTATTTTTTCTAATTTGTAGTTTTTTCAATAAAAACACATATTTAAAAAGAAAATAAATCCTTCAAATTTTGTAAATTTTTATGTCTAAATTTTATGTTGGTAATACTATTTTTTATCATAGTAGCCTCTGGACAACAAAAATTATTTTGCGAACTGTAATTTTTTGATTTATTGACCCATTTTCACCACGAGATTCTAAAGTTATTTTAGCGATATGAGATTTGAAATTGGACGGAATACGTTGTGTGATCCTTGTACATTCGGTACATATACAGAAGAGCGTTCGGAAATTCGGGCGATTTTGCTACTTTTTTTCGAATTTCAAAAGACGTGATTTTACGTCACGGCATTGCAATTTAGTATAGGGAAGATGGAAAATTCAAATAAAGTTAAGTTAAAATCGACATTGGAAGGTTAGTAGATTGAATTTTGGATAGGAGTTGGCAGAAAATTATAGCTTGAAGCATCTACAAAAGATTGATTTATAGGTTTTATGCCACCAACATACATGACTGTTATCCACACAGAATAAAAAAGTAGGTTATCAAGCTATTTTTCCTCTGCGAAAAATGGGTTTTCTCGTAAATCACAAAGGCCGCGCAAGTCAATGAAATAAAACATTTACCAACATCAAATAAAGAAAAAAACGCGTATCGAAATAGCTTCATTACGATACGCAAATGTGTATCGTAATAGATTTGTTATGATACAAAATAAGAAAAAATTAATTTAGGTATTTCCGAAGTATTATTTTACAATTTTCTAAACAAAAATGATTTTGTCGGAAAGACAGCATATCGAAGTCTTGATATTGTTAGGATGTGTAGATGAAATAAGAAGTCAAAGTGAAGTGTGCACTTTTTTAATGCTTAATATCCGGATAATCAAATTTCACAGGGCACTGTTAGTAAAATATTCCACAAATTTGATGAAGATGGCACAGTAAAGGACTTGCCTAGGAATGGACGGCCACGTGTTTTAGGCGACGATGAAAAATTGGATATTGCATTATCTCTGCAGGATAATCCGGATGTTTCAACAGTTTCATTGGCTCAAAATCATGATACATCTAGAGGTACTATTGGAAGATTTTTGAAAACAGAAAAATATCACCCTAATAAAGTATATATTGTCCAAGAGCTTTTAGAAGATAACTATGACAGGTGTTTGCAATTTTGCGAAGAAATAATGAGACGGTGTGACGAGAATAATAGGTTTCCACAGATCATATTATTTTTGGATAAAGCTACTTTCTATTTAAACGGGGTGATTAACAGACATAACTATCGTTTCTGGAGTCAAGAAAATCCACGATGAATATTTGAAGCGCATACTTAGAAGCCCCAGAAAGTAAATGTATGCGCAGGTATCATTAATAACCGAATTCTGGGGCCATTATTTTTTAAAGGAAACCTCACAGCTGAACGGTACCTAAATTTCTTAACCTTCGAGTTGATGCCTGCTCTAGCTGTAATTTTTCCCAACGAAGTAGATCCAGATATATCTAATGAAACAATTTGGTTTCAGCAAGATGGTGTTCCCCCGCATTTTGGTGTCAATCTGAGAAGATATTTAGATGAGATATATCCAGGTCGCTGGATTGGACGACGTGGTACAATTGAATGGCCACCGAGGTCATCAGACTTAACGCCTCTAGACTATTTCCTTCGGGGATATTTAAAAGAAAAAGTTTACCAAAATGGGCCAAATAATATTGAAGATTTGAAATACAAAGTTAGATTGGAGACACGTAATATACAGGCTGAAGCCATTCGGAATTCCGTCGACGGATTTTACCATCGTCTGGGAGCATGCCAAGTAGAGGGTGAAGGACATTTCCAGCATTTGCCACGTTTAACCATCTTTTTCTTGTGTTTTGTTTTTGCTTTCTTACGTTTTTATTTTATTTTTTGACAAAATAAATATCAAATAAACCGTAACTATTGTTAAGTCACAAAATGTCAGAACGTGACACAATGAAGATTTCTTACCTTGACAGGTAAAAAAAAAACAATGGTTTATCATTTCCGCTTATTTAAATAGAGATTTAAAAAAAACTTATAACAGTCGCCATTTTGAAATAGTTTGACAGAATCGCGTCAAAACTTATAAGCATACTGTACGCTTAAAGCGCATCAATAAAAATCAAATGGGTAGTGTAGATAGGATACATAGACATAAACGTAACTAGGGGGGGGGGGAGGGCTTAATTTCTATAAGCCCCTCCTAAAATAATGTTGAAAATATAGAGTAAAATGTAGGTCCATGTAGTCAAGCCGTCCGTCGGCTCCCTTCAGCCCCATGCCTCATTCTTAAGTAATATTTCAAATAGGTACATTATACATTATAAACACACAATCTAGTCTTGCCATTTAACCCCCTATTTTACCCTCTTTTGCTTTTTGCCCAAAAACAATCCGCACTATATTACTGTGTTGAAAATAGCAATTCGATCGCTGAAACCATTCGATAGATATCGCCTATTAATAAATGTTTAATACTGTATGTATACATTTATACTGTACGAGATATTAACTTTCAAACGATGTATTACACGCTGTATGTTTTCATTTAAAAAAATATCGATGTAGTCATATCTTTGACAAATGTCTATAAAATACAAACGATTACGTGTGAGCATATATAAAACTAAATTGACGCCCAACTAACATTTTTTGTTTTATAGTGGTAATGGTTACATTTCTATTACCTGTTCTATAAAACCTAAGAACCTATGCATTTTTGGCAAAACGTAACCGCTACTCCTATAAAACCCCTATAGCTCCTAAATGGAGAATCTTATAATGGTAACGGTGACCAATTTGTAGTTTCATAAGACACTTCTACTCTCGATTTAATTATAACTAAGAGGTTGGTGTTACCTTTATAAATCATATATAGGTTTTATAACGGTAAGTAACACGTTTTCGTTACCATTAAAATACCAAAATATTCTTTATAAAAGCTTTTATAAATATTGCCACCTAAAAGTGTTCATAAACACCAAGAAAAATTGAGCACGCGCATGAAAAACAAAGCGCCGTATGTTGCTTTTCGCTTTATCTCTTTCAATATCATTTGCTTACATTATTTTCTATTTCGAGTCCTTGTGTTGTAACTATTACCTATCACTCTTAGTTGTCAGCTATGGATATTTGCTTTGTTATTATTTTAATGGCATCTGTAAAGTTACATATTATTAAAATAGATAGTCTGAGATTTTGCTGTAACTACTTAATTTTATGTGCCACGAAAAATGTATGGCATAGTTTTATATGCTACCCTTCTTAAAATTAAAGCGCCTTTGTTTTGGGCATTTTGAAACAAAATTTTATTAAAAACCTTAAAATTATAATTATATTTTATAATATTTTTTTATTAGATTAGAAGGCAGCACATTCTTTAACCGCGTGCATTTGAAGAAATATGTCCCCTATTTTCAGTAATTATTGTTTACAATGCTATATTTTAATTTTTTATTGTGATCTTGGATGTCCATAAGAAAAAACATTAAAATGGCCGCCAAATAAAACTTAGTAAAGTCGCCATATTCGCCTTTTAAAAACTTTTAGTTTTATATGGACCTTAAAGTTATATTAAAAAACTTGGAAACTTCTATAACACTTGCCAACGTTTCTTATAGAACTATTGCTCTTGCAATAAAACCGAAGGTGCCTCCTTATACCCATAGTTTTATAAAACACCAAAAAAGTTTTTATAGGTACCAATACTAACCAATAAACCAATCGAAAACTATAACTGCGCAAATGTCAAGTGTCGACATAACCTCTCTTTTTAGTGTAATGTCATTGCGTTTTTTAATCGTTTGTTTTGAAAAAAATATAAGAGAAGAGATAAAAAAAGTAAAAATGCCTTTTAAAATTGTGCAAACTAAAGAGTTCGGAAGAAAGGCACCTTCCCTGAAGATTGTTCCCAGCGGATGGAAGCGCAACGGCGTGTTGTTTTGGCCCCCAAAAAGATTAATAAATACAACTGGAAGCAAATTGATCCGGGACCCGAATTCCGTACCGGAATCCGATTGGGACCAATGCGAGTGTATAAAAAAAAGGGACAATTTTGTATTATATGAATCGGCAGAATCCGAACTAGCTGCTATGGCTTACAATACTGATAGCGAAGAAGTTAAAGCTATGGAGAAACCTCAGAAACTATGCCCAAAATTAAATAATCCCAAAAAGCGTTTAAACGTTATAACCTCAAAAACATAACCTCTCTTTTTTACTTAGGTATTACTGGGTCTATAAGTTTTATAACATTCCTACAGTTTTAAAGAAGCTATAGAATATTTATTGGGTGCTTAAACATTTGTAAGGTTTTTATGGAAAAAGCTATAAAACTCCTAGAGTAAAAGTATTTTAATGAGGTGTTTAAGAGCACTATAAAACCTTTTTATAAAACTTTACGTAATCAACACTAAGGGATTTATAGTTTAAGTAACAGAAACGTTTTAGATGCAATATTATAAAACTTAAAGTATTGTAGTATTTATTAGATGCCCTACAAAACTTGTAACACCCATAGTTTTGTTATAAAACTAAAAAAACATAATAAAAGTTAAAGTTCCTTATAAATCCTTTATAAATATTGGTTACAATACTGATAGCGAAGAAGTTAAAGCTATGGAGAAACCTCAGAAACTATGCCCAAAATTAAATAATCCCAAAAAGCGTTTAAACGCTATAACCTCAAAAACATAACCTCTCTTTTTTACTTAGGTATTACTGGGTCTATAAGTTTTATAACATTCCTACAGTTTTAAAGAAGCTATAGAATATTTATTGGGTGCTTAAACATTTGTAAGGTTTTTATGGAAAAAGCTATAAAACTCCTAGAGTAAAAGTATTTTAATGAGGTGTTTAAGAGCACTATAAAACCTTTATATAAAACTTTACGTAATCAACACTAAGGGATTTATAGTTTAAGTAACAGAAACGTTTTAGATGCAATATTATAAAACTTAAAGTATTGTAGTATTTATTAGATGCCCTACAAAACTTGTAACACCCATAGTTTTGTTATAAAACTAAAAAAACATAATAAAAGTTAAAGTTCCTTATAAATCCTTTATAAATATTGGTTACAATACTGATAGCGAAGAAGTTAAAGCTATGGAGAAACCTCAGAAACTATGCCCAAAATTAAATAATCCCAAAAAGCGTTTAAACGCTATAACCTCAAAAACATAACCTCTCTTTTTTACTTAGGTATTACTGGGTCTATAAGTTTTATAACATTCCTACAGTTTTAAAGAAGCTATAGAATATTTATTGGGTGCTTAAACATTTGTAAGGTTTTTATGGAAAAAGCTATAAAACTCCTAGAGTAAAAGTATTTTAATGAGGTGTTTAAGAGCACTATAAAACCTTTTTATAAAACTTTACGTAATCAACACTAAGGGATTTATAGTTTAAGTAACAGAAACGTTTTAGATGCAATATTATAAAACTTAAAGTATTGTAGTATTTATTAGATGCCCTACAAAACTTGTAACACCCATAGTTTTGTTATAAAACTAAAAAAACATAATAAAAGTTAAAGTTCCTTATAAATCCTTTATAAATATTGGTTACCTTATAATAAAACCTTAAGCTGTGAAAAATGTTAGTTGGGCGTGTACGGGCGTTTTCCCCAAAAGCTCCATGCTAAGGCTATATTCATTTTATTCCGGATTTCTGGGAAACCCTGTATATATTTTTCCAAAATCGGACCCACCACAAAAATAACTCTTGAACTAAAAGTTTTTAATTTCCATTATTACGAACCATCATAAATTTTAAAACTCTTTCTGGACTAGCATGTATAATAAATTAATTTTTGATTCTTAAATCGATTCAAATGAACCAATAAAAAACAGTTTCCCGACTCCTCGGTGTAAGCTTAATCACTTAAAATTTATTGTTACCACAATAATTCAGTATTCCGCTAAAGAAAGCTGCCAATACGTATTGAACCAAATAGTCGGCTTAAGTTAAAAAATCGTATTCTTGGATTAAAATATTGTCAAAACGAACACATTAGCAGAACACTGAAACAGCATACCTGTACTATTAACGGCGTCCAAACTTTGATGAAACTTTTCAGCTGCCCAAATAAATTGTTTTTGTTAAAATTCTAAACCGCTTAGTAAGTCGTTTTCGGATAATTCTTTTAGGAAAACAAAACTAGTCATTTAATACCACTGCTGGCTCTCTTATTGTGCTGTTAAATATCCAATAAGATAAGATGCTACAGTCCAAGATCTATAAACTAACTAGGTTGTCTCATTCGATGCTGACCCGGCCGCCGGCCCTGCCCGCATCTTCGTTCTCTCTTCTACGCGCGTAAACCCTGCTCTGAGAGACAACCTTTTAGATAAAGGTTCTTGGCTGCAGTCTGCCATCAAAATAAAACTGTCAAATTTTATGCCATTGCACCTTTATAGTATTTCAAAAGCCATCTTAATTTTAGGACATTAACGTGTGGCTAAGTATTTAGTTGTTAGCTAATTCTTGACTGTTAGTCAAATAAATGTCAAAGAAAGTAAAGTGTTATCAAATTAGATACACTCTGAGTTTAAGAAAACCAATAGAGCCAATGTTTAACCACCATAAATTTTGCATGGAATTTCCAAAATGTTGCGTCAGCCGGGTGAGGTGTTATTTTCACAATAACCTAACATTATTTCGATCATTCTAAGGTCAAAATTCAAAAATTGTGCTGCCAGCTAACAGCTGTTCATAGCACTGGTAAATTTTTAATAGTTACCTACAAAATAGGTCAAATGAAACTCAAAAGGGGTAAGCATTTCGAGTCTTTGGCAACAGCGTATTATTCCAGAGTGAAAATGAGTGTACATTTTCATTTCATGCGGTATCATTGTGAAATTCGTGAGGATGAGGAACCTGGTGGACCTATGCATTAGACGTCTTGTCGGCTTATTATGATAAAGAGAATGAGCCGTATATCTTGCTCTGGATCGTTGGTTATTGCCTACTACATGTTCCATTACTTCTGTAGAATACAGCTAATATGTTTAAAGGTGGTAAACAATGAAGTAATATCAAAAAAATTACCTTGTCGGACTTCCATTGTCTTTCTTTTGTTGCTTAACACAACGTTTCGGTTAGTTAGTACCTCTAACCGTTTGCAAATGTAAACTAAATTATAATTCTAAGGCTACTGTCTTAAACACCATCAATGAAGCTTGCTGACTCCGCCTACTTGCTCATTGGAGTGTGAAGTTTGAGCTGTTGGTTTTGGACAAGAATAAGCTACCAGATATTGGGGATATCCATACTTGGTTTGCTAAATATATTTGTATTTCGATTCATGAAAGCTGCTTCTTTAAACTTTCGTTTTTTCTAGTGCTGTTCCGTGTCCAAAACCTTGGCTTCTGACCACTGTATATTATGTTGGTTGGTCCATACCGCTATACCTGATTTCGAAGTTTCACCTCATTGAGTATGTTTCAGATGTTCTTCGACTCGTACGGGAAGAGGTATTTTTGTTTCTCCAATGTACGATTCGCACACTCGCAAGAGATTTGATAGATACAATTTTTTGTGTTTTCATTACGGGGGGGTTTTACTTTTCTAAGAAAGCTTCTAAGCGTATTTCCGGATTTGAAGACTGTTTTGATATTATAGTCTTTGGTTATCCTTCTAATATTTTCAGAAATCCCCTTAACATAAGGTATCGTAAGAAATGCTTGCTCCTCGTTCGTTTCTGTGTTAGTTTTTACTTGGCGATTTTTAAGTTTTGAGATGGTATTAGTTACAATGGTTTCAGGGTAAAAATTCTGTTTTAAATCTTTTTTGATCTTTGAAATTTGAATATGAAGGTCTTCCGGATTGTTGCAAACGTTAGATGCTTTGTGATAAAGAGTTTGAATTATGCCCTGTTTTATGGAGTTTGAATGATCGATCCGTGATTAAGGTATTGCGTGGAATGGTTTCTGTTTCAATGGTAAATTTAATGGATTGTCTTATACTATTAATATATTCCAAAAACCGTATCAGCTCTTCGTTGCTCTCTGTCCAGATAATAAAGGTATACATCAGCATATCTAAGCCAAAGTTTAGGTTAAATCTTGGCAGTGTTAATAGCGTGTGACTCAAACCATTCCACGTACAGATTAGCCACCACCGGAGAGAGAGATAAACCCATTGGAAGACCGTAATCCTGGGCATAGAACCTATCTTTTACTTGAAAGTAGGATCTACGTAGACAACACGCGATCACTCTATCCAGCAGCAAACTAGTGCATTCTGAAAGGGTTGGGTCTTCTTGTAACTTTTTCTTGATAATATACAATGATTCCCCTATTGGGACGTTCGTGTATAAGCTTTCTACGTCGAAACTGACAAATGTGTCTTTTGGTTCTAAATTGACGGTAAAGACAATGGAAGTCCGACAAGGTAATTTTTTTTGATACGGCTAATATAAAAGATACCTTTTTGTCATTCAAAAAATGTTTTTTTTTGTAATAAGTCTAAAATACATTATTTGATGAATTCTAACTAGCACCGACGCAATCTGAATTAAATTTTGAAAAGGTGTAGTAATTTTTATTCACGTTATCAATCACCAAAATGACAAATGGCAATTAACAGCACATTAAAAAATCAGCAGTTTTTAAAATTTTCTTACAGTAACTATACAACCAATAGCAAGATATTTATAAGGTTTTTGAGGTCACTAGTGCTGATGATACTGCAATTTTACTATAAACCAAAAGAATTATCAGACAACTGAGCTTTGTTTTGTAAGCGAAAGCATTAGACCCTTCGTGTGCTTGCAACTTTCTGTTGCACAACTCGCAATTATAACCCATTAAATTAATTCGCACCGGACCATTAATTCTACTAGTATCGTTTTATGAAAAAATAGCTCCAAGTACGTGAGAGGTTTTGCTTTTTAATTTCCACAATAAAACGGAAACCTAAACATAATATTATACTCATGTTTTGATATGAAATGAATTGCTCTAAATGATGGGCAAGTAAGTTTAGAAATTTTTTTTTCATCATTTTCCTTTATTTTCGATAATAATTTGTAAAAATATATGCGTAATTATTTTATGAAGTCGGACAAGTTTTGGCTGACTTTCATTCTTCCTAATAGACATTTGTTGACAAGGAGTTATTTATAAGACATATATTTTTCCGCTTCTCAAATGTAAATATGCCGATAACGAAATTGTTTGGTCATGGGGATAGCGATTGTCAAAATGTAGAGTAAATTAATTAGCTTCGCCACCATTTCCGGGAGAATTAAGGTCGGCAGAAGCATCTATTTACGGCAATCGCTCCTTAGCAGCATGCATATTTTCACGTCGCTGACTCATTTGATTAATATTCTGGACAAAAGATGCCGACAGGCATGCCATTTTCTGTTACTATAAATGCAACGAGTCATTCAAAAAGGCCCTTGCTAGCTTCCCGGTACAGATTGAACAACCTTAACTCCCCGACTATTAATAAATATAATCAATTTGAAACCACTTTCCTTAAAACAGGCTTTTGTACTCATTTTTTATATATGTTTATATTTTTTTTAGAACGAACGGTAATGCTTTAGCTGCCTAACATTTACAGTAATTCATTTCATTAGAACCCAGAAGTACCAATTAGAAAAATAAATTTACTTGCCGACACTTACTTAACAAACATGCCAATAATACAACTGTCATAAATTACTTTTGTTTTGTCTAATTTTAGGAATCCAATTTCCAAAAAACAAAGAAAACACCAAAGTAATAATGTTTAAAATAACTATTTTAAAGTTTATTATTTTTTTAAAGAGGCTCTAAAATGTAAATTATTTCGTCTGTTGTAGATTGTAATTGTTATTTCGTTTTATACAATATAAATGCAGCTAGATCCGAACAAATTTCAGGTTAAAAGCTATTAGGTTCATATCGTTACCAACGACGAAAATGCTGATATTATTAGCAATAGCTGAAAACGTAGTTTCCCCCTTAAAAAAACTGGACTAAAATCACTCAAATATCCTAAAAATTTGTGCGTATAATACCCCGATGAGAAAATAATGCTCGTCTTAATGGTAAACTTACCTTTTCCTGTTTGCTGATTTTTGTGGTCATAACTTCTCGACCTAGCTTCGGGTTCGGGACTTATTGCTCTGTTTCCAAAACCTCTGCCGCCTGGCTGGGTGGCCTGATTAGCCAATTCTTCAGTAAGACATTTCGCTAAATGAAGAGCCTCATGTCCACAGACTGTGTGAGCGCTACTACAAATAAAATAAATAATTGGGAATAGTAAAGTTTTAATAATTAAGGGTAAGTATACCAATGAACCGTGTCTGCCAGAAAGGTACTATCTATTTGTCGGTTTTGATATTTTTCAAGGTTCGTAAAATTTATATTAATAATATATTGTAAAACATTATATGTATGAAATCGTTAAGAATTCTTAGCTTTTGCTAGATTATAAGAGACCCAATTAAGCTGATCAGTTAGTAACTTCACAAATAAACGCTGTGTTTTGCAGAAATCCAATGGGGTTTTTCGGTGATTTTAACAAAAACTTTTTTCTTTAACTTAAATCTTCCTAAGTCTATTATTTTAATTTCTTTCAAGCTTGCGTAACTCATTCCCCATAGTTTCTAAGGGAGGACTGGAAGTGACTCCTGTAAAATGTCGTTATTCTAAACTACAAAAGTAAACTTACAGTTCAGTATACAGGGTGTCCCAAAAGTAATGGGACACAGAGCAACAGCAGACTTCTTAAGGCAAAATAATGCGATTTATTTAAATTTGCCTTATCCCAAAATTAATAACAACCAAGATACAGGGTGTCAAAGTTTTAATTTTGTTTTCGTTTTTTTATACCAGCACAAAATTGAGGGTTTTGGGGTTTTTTGAGGTGAGGAATTTAAAATTATCCAGAGATTTTGTGTAACAAGTAGAGGGCGCCGCCTACAGCATGACCCACTCCTTTTAGCTGGCATAACTTTGTTTAGGCTTCTTACATCGATCCAACTATTAAAAAAATAGGTTACTTTACTTCCTTTGCATCAAAAACGTATAACTTATTAAAGTCGCTAGGAGCAACAATTTTTGAGATAATCGCATTTCCTTTGTCCAATGCAACTAAGTACGTGGTCTAAAAGCAACGGAAAATCGAGCAACGATGAATTTCTGACTTAAAATTATTGTAAATCAGCTACATTTGCTAAGTGTCAAAGTTAATGTAGATACTTAAGGTTGACTATTTTTTTCTAATAAAAACATTTTTTTCGTATAAGAAATTACTAATTTTATTCCAATCAAAAATTTTATTTAATACTTAGTTTAATAACATTTAAAAGTAACAAAATAGTTAGAAACAAAAAAGGTAACGTCGATAGCTATTGTTCAAAATGGCCACCATTGACCTTAATACATTTCGCTATACGTTTTACAAAAGACTGTCGGACTTTAAACAAGAGATCTTCATCATTTCTGAGCAGATTAGGAGAATTTATAATTTTTTGATTTAACTTATTAATAATTCGTTATAAACATTGGTTTTCAAATAACCCTAAATGCAGAAATTCATTGGATTAAAATCCGTACTTCGCGCCGGCCAAGGCAAGGGGCCACCACTAATAAGACGTTCAGGGAACTGTTTATTTAAATAATTTCGAACATTTCCGCATTGGAAAATAAATTATGTCGAGGCATTATTAAAAAATTTATAATATTTACGTATTGTACGTAAAAAATTAATAACTTTGACAGATGATACTTTGTGTAACATGTTGCTGCCTTAGAAACGTAATTGTTTTTAATCAAGGCCAGCTGTGATAAATAATACTAATACGAATATACAATTATTTTAAATATTTTATCATTCTTGCATTAAAAATATCTAATGCGATTATCTCGAAAATGGTTGCTCCTAGCGACTTCAATAAGTTATACGTTTTTGATGTAAAAGAAATAAAGTAACTTATTTTTTTTTAATAGTCGGATCGATATAAGAAGTCTAAACAAAGTTATGCCAGCTAAAAGGAGTGGGCCATATCGTAGGCAGCGTCCTCTACTGGTTACACAAAAACTATAAATAATTTTGAATTCCTCACCTCATAAAACCTCAAAATCTTTAATTTTGTGCTGCTCTGTCGTTTCGTTAAAAAATAATCGCAAAGAAACGAAAACTAAATTAAGACTTTGCCACCCTGTATCTTGGTTGTTATCAATTTTGGGATGAGGCAAGTTTAAATAAATCCCATTATTTCGCCTTAAGGAGTCTGCTGTTGCTCTGTGTCCCATTACTTTTGGGACACCCTGTATAGAAAATAACCATAAAAAAAGAACTTAGTCCAATTTAATTCAATAATAAAATCAATTTTAAATTAGTTTAAATAGTTCAATTCAAAGTTCTTTATTGAAGATTGTTATAGTTAATTAATATTTTAATTTTTTTCTAATCCTAAAAATTTTGTCGTTTTTGAATATTGAGTATTCTAATTATTAAATTTTAAGAAGTGAATGATGAAATTTATTTTATTTTTAGTTATAAACATAAAAGATTTTCTCCACGACCATTACTGAATGCAATAATTCCAAAATCACTTTTGATAATAGAATGTAAAAATTCTCGCTCTTGAGTTGGAATATTTATTCTGAAACACTTGCTTCTTATGCGTTTTGCGTGTATTTTCATTCCATAACAAGATACGGAATGAATATTCTGTAATTGATATAAACGACATAGGTTGCCATGAATTTCGAAACTGTCAGTGTCAGATAAAAATGGCCGCGTTGTAATAATTATTTTCAGACAAATTTTAGTGCAAGTCAAAAAATGAGTGAAAAATCGGATGAATCAGATATGGAACTGGATGGTCGTGGAGAAAATATAGTCTGCTACTAGGTTAGAATGAAAATTCGATACTCGTGGTTCCTCACGCTCGCTACGCTCGCGTTCGGAATCTTCCACTCGGATCGAATTTTCATTCCAACCTCGTTACAGAATCTACTATTATAAAATTTAATGTAAGTTCATTTAATTGAAGCCAAGAAAGAAGTATTTATTGATATAAACATACATTTTTGCGAAAGTATAAGCAAAATAAATAATTGTTGTAAGGTCTGAATATTGCCCTTTAAGTTCAATTTAGAAAGAAATCAATACCTAAAAAGACTCCTGGGCCTACTAATGATCCTTGTGGAACTACACATATTGTTTCTTTGTTGAACTTTTTCTTTCCACAATTTGAACAAATCGTTTACGATAGCGTAGACAATTTTAAAGTAATTCGTGTGTATTTCCCATTATCCCAGTACTGTCTAATTTTATTAAGAAAATATCATGGTTGACTGTGTGAAAAGCCTTACACAGGTCTAAAGATAGTAACCAGCATTTTTATTGATTGATGATCAACATTATTTTAAATATCTGTTATCATATCTCCAATAGCTTTTCTATATTCTTAGATCTGCGAAAGCCATACTGATTAGCAAAAAGTAAATTTTGGCTTTCCAGAAAATCCCATAATTTATAGTTTTTCTAGTATTTTTGAAAACATTGGTAAAACAGTTATTGGGCGATAATTTAACATTTTTTTCATTTTATAATAATTATATTGAGTCTCTATATATACCCAAAAAATATGTTTCTAGGAAATAAACATTTGTTCGTCAAAAATTATATTTTCTATTAGCTATCAACAAATCTGTACAGTGAAAGGAAGGAAGGCTGTATTTTTATAATTTTTGTTTGTCAGGTGTCTATATTTTGCAAAGAATTAGTTAGATCTGTTGACAGGCACAGAGCCTACTTGGTAATTTTAGTCTCCTTCTGCTAGAGGAAACTGTAATGCTATTATTTTTTATATTATTTTGGTGTGAAATTTTCTTACCGAATCTCCCACGTTCTTGATTAATAACCGGAAATATCTCCTCGAGCATGATTATTTTCTTAAAAAATTCATGCTCTCGGGAATATTTTTAGTAGTAAAGGGTGTTTTTTTAGAGGTTTGTTTTTCTACTTGGCAACACCGCTTCTAGTGAAGGTTAAGTTGAGCGCCGATAGTTGGTTTGTGCTCAGTATTGTCTGCCATTTGACCATGAATAGAGTTACGCCGGAAGAACGCTTCCAAATTGTGCAAATTTATTTTGAAAATCGTGGTTCAGTTCGCCAAACTTACCGTAATCTACGGTCGACATCGTCCTTCCGAGCAAGTTATCCGAATAACCATGCATCGTTTTCGCACCAAGCATACTCTGGCTAATAATGTGCATCCGCAGAGACGTCGTACAGTGCGCACCGAAGAAGTTATTGCTGCTGTGGGTCGTAGTGTTCAGGACGACCCGAATGAGTCGATTCGCCATCGTGCCCTACAATTGGAGCTGTGCCCGTCCACATTATGGACGATTTTGCAGAAGGATCTTGGTTTACGACCTTACAAGATCCAGCTCGTGCAAGAACTTAAGCCACGTGACCATAATCTTCGTCGTACGTTCGGTCAATGGGCCGAAAATAAGATTTCTGTTGACCCTGATTTCCATAAAAAAAATTTGTTTAGCGATGAAGCTCATTTTTGGCTGAAAGGCTATGTAAACAAGCAAAACTGCCGGATTTGGAGTGCAGAAAACCCAGAAGCGATTATGGAGACTCCGTTACATCCAGAGAAGCTCACTGTTTGGTGTGCTTTATGGGCTGGTGGGATCATTGGCCCATATTTTTTCAAGGATGAGGCCGGCCAGAATGTTACAGTAAATGGAGAGCGCTATAGATCAATGCTTGCTAACTTTTTCACTCCCCAGTTAAATGGCATTAAACCACAGACGCTTTGGTTCCAACAAGATGGCGCAACATGCCATACAGCGCGCGAAACCATCAATTCATTGCAGGAAACATTTGATGTCCGCGTAATATCACGTAACGGACCCGTCAATTGGCCTCCACGCTCGTGTGATCTCACACCTTTGGATTCTTTTCTGTGGGGGTATGTGAAGTCACGAGTCTACTCTGATAAACCAACGACGTTGGACCATCTGTAAGCCAACATACGACGCGTTATTGGCGATATAAGTCCACTTATGCTTGAAAAAGTGGTCGACAATAATTGGACTTCCAGATTACGTTTCGTTCGAGCCAGCCGTGGCGGCCATTTGCCCAAAATCATATCTAAGCCCTAATGGCATACAATAAACATTTAAATAAAAATAAATACGATGGCCTATTAGTGATATTTATGTGTTTTATTTAATTTCAAAGTTCTATACCTCTAAAAAAAACACCCTTTACTACATGAAAACTTAGGATATTCCCTCTAATTTTTAAACATGGTTGACACACTCGTAGTGGAGGTTAAGACGGCGCAACCTATTTTGTTATAGGAGATAACTATATGTTGGCGTAGATTTCATCCTTGCAGGAATGAGGTAATAAAGCCTAGAAGTTTCGCAGAATATTACATACTGTATAAAACTAACAACAATATGGAAAAAGTTATATGGCCGAAGTTGGTGAAAAATTTGTATAGTCTCAGTAGCGCAATTGGTAGAGCGTTCGGTTGGTAATACAGAGGTTATGTTTTAATGTAGCTAATATTGAATTTAATAACATCTGCCGGTAAATTGTGGTTTGGAACCTACGTAAAACTGTAGGTACCTCGTCAGCCTGCTATTATCCAGACGTACAATGGGGTTGGCAAAAAGGGTCGCACTGGCCTTCTTGCCTCAACCACTACTACTACCGAGGGGGAAACCATCTATCCAATTTTGTACACCAAAAATTCTAAAATTCTAAAAAATGCTATTTTTCATGTAATTGTTTCAAGAAATCCTAAAAATTCTAAAAAATTCGAAAAATTCCAAAAAATTCTAGAAAATTCTAGAGAATTCCAAAAAATTCTAAATAATTTTTAGGAATTTTATAACACTTTAATTTTTTATCTGCATTTTTATCGACTGTATCGTTTTTACGTTTATAATTTGTCGAAAATATATTTATCCGATCTGATTTACCCTTCATTTTTCCTCATGGAGTAATCAAAAATAAGTGATGACTTTTTAAGGAGTCGTACTACATTATTTGGTAAGCTTACTCTTAGACAAAATTTAGTAGATAAAAAATGCGATCAGTTATAGTATTTTCTTGTTTTGATAAAAATTGTGTTATTTTTTCTGAAAAAAAAAACATTTTTATTGAAAAAAAAAACTAAAATATTTTATTTTATAAATATGTACATATATTTTTTTTAAACCTTAATAATAAAAAAAAATAAACATCGATTAGCCCCTATATTATATAGAACTAAAAAGCTTATTGGGTTTGTTCCAATATCAAATTCTGACGCGAATGAAATGGATTTATTTATAATGTATAGCGAGATGAATACCTAGAAAGAGATAGAGCCCAAGTGTTTTATCTCGAAAAATAATGGAATTATACAAATCATCAACTTTTCTGGTCCAGATTTTAAATTGAAGCAAAAATATGATTGCTTTAACAGTAAATAAATGTTACCAATGTTTCTCTTGCATAACTTTTATGTGTAGGAATATCTCTTTTACCAAAGATATTCCGGATTTGATATTGTAACTTAATTATGGTCACGAAATATTTAAAATGTCTTAAAAATTAATAGAAAAGTTTAAAAGTGCATATTTTTACCTTTGTTGAGTAGATGTGGACTTGGTTTGGGTAGTGATGTAAGCATGGTGACGTGAGCGGATGACACATCACTGCATTTAATCATGCGTCATTAACCCCCCCCCCCCCCCGCCGTAGGTACTATAAATACGCTCGCACCTTATCGACTTGTTTATAGTATTCACCCCTTAAGACTGCTGGAGATGTGTACTAGTTGAAACGTAGGTAGTGATAAGAAAAAATATAGACAAGGGAAGTCCAAAACACGTCTATCATTAATGATACAATATTGACATATGAATATTGTTTTTTTAATGTATTGAATTTTAATTTTTTATTTAGTAATGTAAAAACAGCTTCATCCTCGTTTTTTTTCAATTTCATGTAAAAAGTTAAAAGCTATTTTTTGAGTTTCACAATTTTCTTTACCGGACCGAAAAGTACCTATTATAACAGTTCTCTTTTTCTTAACTTTTCAAGTTGGATGACAAATTACCGTCTCGGCGCGTTATGGCACGTTCGCTGTGCCGACGTATAAAATAGAGGGGGAAATTTCTATAGCTTACACATGCGCAATAATAGGTAAAAATTCTAAATAAATTCTAATTTAATTCTAAAAAATGTCAAAAATGCTAAAAAAATGCTAAAAAATAATAAGAAATACTAAAAAATTCTAAAAATGCTTAAAAATTCTGGTACCTAATTCTAAGAAATGCTAATAAATTCTAAAAAATTCTAAAAATTCTATCAGCTTGTACACCAGAATTCTAAGGTGGTTTCCCCCTCGACTACTACTATTGAATTTAAGCGTAAATCTTACCCTATTGGTATTGGTACACTGGTTTTAATAAACCGGTTGTGCTTTGTATAAGTATAGGATGGAGAAGTGTCGGGCGAGTCTACAGGAGATAAGTTATTTTGGGGTGTAGCCTCCATAACCATAATTTTCTCTTCCTCGATGACCGGTATGCCAATTTCTTCCATTATAGGCATATTTTTATCTTCTGGCGTTTGAGTTGTGGAAGTGTTAGCACTCTACAATAATTATGTAATCGGTAAGTCATATTATAGTAAATGTAGTGCGTAATCAAATTTGAAATTAATAATAACCTATTAGTACTGTACGGCGGTATTTTGAAGATAGTATTAAATTACTCTTTACGGTCTTACAGCCATCGTCAGGAAGATGTAGTTATACTACGAAAAGGCCGTAACGCCAAAACTTTTTTAAAAATATAGTGACAAATAACAAAGTATACAGTGTGTCCACGAAAGTATGCAGCATACGGGAAAATTTTTTATCATCGATTTCTCAGAAAATTTTTATAAAAGTTGGTGCATGCCTTAAAACTATAAATGCATATTTCATATTTCACCTGCGGCTAATAGTAAGGGAGTAAATGCAAATTTTTCGAAATTTTCTTAAGAGTAAAGTACCCTAATTATTAGAAATACAGCAAAATTTTATATGAAAATGTCATTGCAAATTAGTTAGTTAGTCCAAATACGAAATTTGAGTTAAGTGTCACAATTTTTAATTTTTTTTTGTTAATCTCTATTTTCCCCTAAACGGTACACCTCTAGTCGATTTTTTGTTTACGCAATTTTAATATATTTATTAAATAACTTAAACGTGGGATTATAATAAAAATGGATTAAGTAGTTGCAAACTTTTGTAACGGGTCCGAAATTGGTCTCGCTATCCAAGGGTTAATATTTGTTGATATTAAATAAAACAAAAATTGTAACTTGTTCCTATCTATTTCCTACAAATTTCATTAGAAAGAAAACACTGCACACAACGTTCTCATTACAACCATCAATAATCTCTGTATGTTTGAACAGCAGTTTGACTAACTACATATATGTAACAATTAACAATTAATCAGGTATAAGGACGCAATATAAAACTTAGTACTATATTCGAAGCATTAACTTGTAGTAGACTCAATTCATGAACTTAACTTAAGAATGACAATGGCTCTTGCGAGTGTGCTCGTGCAGGAAACTACCCTCTAAGCCAGCGGTTGTCAACCTGTGGTACATGTACCACTGGTGGTACATTTAATTATTTGCGGTGGTACGCAAAAACAGACATAAAACGCAAAAGCAGACCTAAAATCAGCACTGTTCAGAAATCAGTTCTGATTACCCTTCTCTTGCAAAACACGCTTTAAAATACTTAATACCCTTTTCGACAACATACATGTGTGAGAATGGATTTTCCGCGATTCTGTATATTAAGAATGTATACAGAAACAAACTTATTGTAGAACCTGATCTTCGGCTATATCTGAGTAACACTTATATTAATAAATTATGTAGAAATATCCAAGCACAACCTTCTCACTAATGTTTGTCATTTTAAGTACCTCTATGTATGAAACCTAAAAATGTAATTAAAAAATATGTTTACCATTGTTCAATTTTATTTTATCCTTTGGTTAAAATTTCAGCATGTGAATTAAACTTAATTAAATTACCTAGCTAGATAGGTATTTTAGTTAGGTTTTTAGTTACCTAAAATTATAAAAAGTATTTTATGGTACATCAGTCAAAAAGGTTGACAACCGCTGCTCTAAGCAATTGCTCCAATGTGTACCACATGGTTGGCATCACTATCCCCAATATTGATAATCCAATGTCCATAAAAACCCTTCTTAGTTATTTCTCATACCCAAATTCTTAGCTGATTCTTACATCATAAATGAATACCCAAAATCCTTGATGCTGATTACTTTACTTCATAAATTCATACCCAATATCTGTAATTAAAGAAACGTTCCCTTAGAGACTTCGTCCTTATTATTTTCTTTTTATTAAATTAAAATTTATAACCCCAAACTTTTATAATAGAATGAATCTTACCCTTGAGTTGTTTGGCTCCTTGCCCTGTGTTAACTCTAGGATTTCATTAAATTGATAAAGTTTCAAAGTTTTATTATAACATCTTTTCAGGTTGAAGTCTACTACGAAAAAGAACCGTACGATTTAGATTCTTATCGAAATCCTCACATACGAACTTTTTTGGACCTTATTTTATTAACCCTCTATAGACATCTTTCTTTAAAACCATGGTCATCCTTTTCTAAGTATTTTACATTTTAGTATTTCGATATTTTACATTTCATATTTCAATGTGTATTTAAAAAATAGTATTATAATATTATTTGACATTAAAATACCAGATGTTGGCTGCCTTCAGAATTGACAATCCAGGTTAGGTTATGTCACCTGTAAAGTGTAAACAATGTTTCTATCACAACAAGTCAAGAAATAAATTATGTAAAAGTTGTTTTAAATGTATACACTCCGGATAGAAATATCCCACGAAGGAAAAGGCAGATTCACTTCATCCAGGGGACACACTCGATATACCTAGCTCCGCGCACTTTACAGCTCAGTGATGAAGGATAACCCGCGCGAATAGGCCGTAAACAGGTTTGTAAAATAATGAAAAATCTGATAATTACTATATCAGATTTATAATCGTTGCACTTTTTAAAACCTTTCAATGTTACGAGTTGGTTCAGATATTAGCGTGTTGCACGCCTACTTAAACACATTTTAGCCAACTTATGTTCTAAACAAAATTATGATTCAACTCTATTCATATTACTGAAAATAATTAATAATTTATTTGTCATTTTCAGCCAGTACGCTGAAGTCCAAAAACCTATTTTAAAGAAATACATATAAAAAAAATTAAAAACTGACACACCTAACTCAAATTTCGTATTTGGACTAAGTTTTTAATTTGCAAAAACATTTCCATATAAAATTTTGCTGTATTTCTAATAATTAAGGTACTTGACTCCTTCAAGACAATTTCGAAAAAATGGCATTTGCTCCCCTACTATTAGCCGCAGGTAAAATATGAAATATGCATTTATAGTTTTAAGGAATGCACCAACTTTTACAAAGAATAAAATTTTCTTAGAAATCGGTGATAAAAACTTTCCCATATGTTGTATATTTTTTTGGACACACTGTATATTCGTTTTCATCGGTTTTCATTTTATATAGTTACATGTTAATTGTTGTTAATTTTTATTCTTCTGTGGCTTATAAAAGTAAAAATATTAATTAATATAAAACTGGCTAAAAGGGTGTGGAAAGGATCAGTACTACAATTATAATAATCGCCTAGTGAAAACAAAACTATTTACCGAATTTTTACTAGCAGCAGATTCGTTTCTAGAATGCGGCCTGAATCCAGGACCCGGTGGAAGATTTTTCTGGACACAACAATTCACTCCTGGACTAAAATGAAGTTCTATATGAAACCTTTCTTCGCTGCATGGGTCCTTAGTGGGATCTTCGTATAACATAATGACTATCTGAGACATATAGTTTAATTCAGAAACCATTGAGACGTATTCCATAGCTCGGCGCCACTGTTCATCTTTTATCATCTGAAAATATATAATATGTATAGATTTTCCGGTATTTACGATTTTTTGTAGGATGCACATGCACAATTTTTAAGAAAATCTTAATAAGTTTTCGTTTTGGAGGCCAAACACACATGACACTTTTAGAACCGTCGAATATTTGCATTTATTAATTGGGTCCTTTGATGTGTTGTTAGTAAATCTCAATCTGAGAATATTCGTTCACATATTTTTTTATCCACATATACGTTTAAATGGCCGTATATCAAATACTATTAATTAAATAACGAAAGTGTGGCGCCGGGGTAATAAGATCTCCTTGTTTAATATCTAATAAATTACAAGGAAGCAATATTGATTGACGTCTAATCTGAACGAAACGTACTGTTGTTTGCCGCACGGAAACAGGGATCAGGGAACAATATTGCGTGCGCTGTTCTAAAAATGTTTACTTTATGGCAAAGAAACGAGGCTTTTTCAGGTTATTGTTAATAATTAAAGAGGCGTAATGAAGACTTTGATATCTATTTTATTCACAGATACATATTTCAGCTTTGGAATTCCAATTTTATAAAACATGTCACTCTCCTAGGTGCGAGTAACTGAACCTAATATTTTCTAGAATGCAGCTTTAATAATAATATATATATTTATTCTCAACCAACTTAAAAAGTTCATTACAGAGAATATGACACCAAATATACAATATATAAAATCACAAATAATAAAAATCATGTTTAGTAACTATTAATAACTCCATCAAAATTATTTTTAAAAAAATATATACAGTGTCACCAGTAAAGTCCGCATCATATGGGATTTTTTTTTATTAATAGCTTTATTCAAAATTTGACTTTGGCATCAAGTTCTGCTTCAATCGAGATGAAAATTAAGCAAAAAAATAGTAATCACGTGATTCGCATTATCTGTCAAATTTTAATTTTTTCCAAAAAATAATTCAAAAGTGGGGTTATTTCTTAAAATATCGAAAAAAGTTATTAGAAAAAGTTTTTTTAAATGCAGTTTCTAGTCTATATGCAAAATTTTAGCTGCATAAGATAATTTTGATTTTTTACCTATATTTTATAAATTGCACCACTTTTGCAAAATAATACCATTTTTTTTTGGTTAAATTTCATCTCGATCGAAGCAGAACTTGATGCCAAAGTCAAATTTTAAATAAAGCTATTAATAAAAAAAAAATTCCATATGATGCGGACTTTAGCTTTAAACAAAATGCCAATGATTGGTGAGATGTAACTTCTTAAATATTCAATATGTTTTTTTATCTTATGCTTATGCTCATAAACTATGGTACTTAATGACATTACTTTATTATTGCACAACTTATTTTAAGGGACTACAGACACCTTTGAAAGTACTAACTGCCCAAGAATTTTGTAAGGTTATGATCGTGTATATCAGTCAATCAAGGCCCGAATAAACCCGAACCTTTGACACTAACGCGATCGAGCGAAGTATTGCAGGACTAAGAGTTAAACAATGGTTGACCATGGCCATTTATAGTGGGCGCTCCCTCGTATTATTATAGATAATACTTTATGAAATTAACTTAAATATAAGGTGAACCTAAACAGATTTAAAAAATGTGGGTACAATTTAAAATGTTTGTAGGATTGTTTCTCGACAGCGAAGTAATGTTGTGAATAAAATAATTACTTACATCCAGCAATCCTCCGTGTCTCAGGACAGTTATAAGAGAGTGTATATGGCTCTCACTAGTAAAATATAACCTCGTTCTGACATGCCTGCCAGGACTTGAAACACCATGAGAATATCTAGGATTTAAACGGTTGACTGTTTCTTCAGTTTCTTCGATATTTCGTTGCAAATCAGCCTTTATTTTCTTTAGGAGCGGCGTACATATTCCTTGGCCTATAGTCAGTTTCTCTTGGGCAGTTAAACCGTATTCCTAAAAAAATGTATTTAACCTAAATATCTAAATAATCATAAACCCAACAGCAAATTAGTATTTTACAGACGATTTATAGGCTAGAAAACCATATTTTACAAACTGCGACCAAAAACTTACAAGTAAAACCTTTTAGAGGACACCATGCGATTTTCTTTAGTACGAATGCTATTTAGTGGAATATTTCAAGAATAAAAATAAAAACACTAAAATCAAAACCCAACCAAATATTTAAAAATTAAAAATTGCAAGAATTACAATTAAATAAACAGTAAATATAAGTATTTATTTTTTGGTTTGACATAGCGCATAAAAAATGATTGTTGTGTATGGTTGCTATAAAAAAAATTTCATACATAGATCACTTTATTCCTGTGACTTATTAGAAAACCCATTAGCTGATAACGCAAAGTAGTGTATTTTCACGCCCAGGGCGTCATTTGGGGGGGGGGGGGGGGGCAAGGTGGGGCATTTGCCCCCCCCCCCCCCCCCCTGGAAGTTGACTTCAATTATTTATGTTTTAACAATTAAGCAGTAAAAGAAAGAAAGATCGTAGATATTATTTTTGAAGTCTGGCAACAGCCTAAATTCTCTATTCCCGGTATAGGAATCTTATTGCTGATATTGCTGTTTGCAGTCTTGTTGATTAAATTAATATACGTTACCAGTTCCAGTTACCAAATATACTTTCGTGGTCTAGTCGGTCAAATTTGCGGAAATTTTTTGTCGGTATTTTGACTATTTTTCTTGTTTATTGGGGTTTAATTTAATTGAATGTAGGTATGAATTTATTATTTGGAGTTTTACTTTATATTTTTGTTATTATTTTGGGGTAGTAAAGACTTATTTTAATAAAAATGAACCGTTTTAATGCGAAGACGATATGAATGTGGAATATTTGAGAAACAATTTTAGCTCATTAAGTATTGAGCAAAAAATTTAAATTAAAATTGAGGGAAGACCTTAACTCGAAATTAACTTGATACAGGCCACAAAGTGTAAATCTAGGGACTTTATTGTTATTGATAAGTTTGCTGCAAATAAAAACAGAAGAATGAATTTTACTATTAAACAATGTACCCACTAATGAAAAATAAATTAGCCTTTTTATTTTTTTATCTTATTTCATTTTCAATAAAATAAGAACGTAATCATAAATTTTTAAAACATTTTCTAATAATTATTGACCAAATTTGGGCATGATCTTGAAAAATGTTCGCCTGCGGCGCATTTCGCCTGCATCGGGCTTTTGGTGCACCCCTACGTTAACAAGTCACGAACCGCCACTGCCCCCCCCCCCCCCCTAAGAAACCATCGACGCCCATGCTCCAACGCCACGAATATCAAGTTGATATTGAAAGAAAAACATAAGATAATTAAATTATGTCACATAATTTTATAGAACTAGAATGCAAGCCTGTGTTGTAAAGAAAAGTGGGCTCGATATTGTGGTAAATCATAAGTTGATTTAATTGCATTATATTTATTTCCCCGTGCTCAAGTAAGGGTTTAAATAACAATTTAAAATAAATAATATTCTTTAAACTTTCCATAATTCTATTCTACTAGAAACAAGGGGAAAGTATTAAAAGAATTAAATAATAATGCGTACAAAATAATATATTTTAAGCCGCTGTTTTTATTAAAATTCAGTCAATTCAGTGAGTCAAATCAGTGAGATTTCCACTTAGTTATTAATCTTCACGCAGGTGCTTATGGGTGGGGTGATTTTCGAAAAGATTAGGTTGTTGTCATGGCAATATGTCAAAATGCAAGGGTCTGATTGGGTAAAAATGGCAGGTATAAAATTTTCACCAATATATTTTTTTTGGGTTTCATGCATTAAGTATTTCTATGTGGAATCATTGTAACGGGTTTGGAATTAAAAATTTTTTTTTTAAATTTTAGTTATGTCTAATACTAAATTATTTACCTGTGGGATAACAACATCAGCTAAATATTTAGCATAAATATAAAGTTCTTCAGCTTGTTCAAATTGTATGGTATGTTGATTATGTTGTAAATCATATTTGATACAATCGTAAATATCCGGTATTTTACTAATATCAAATGTTTTGTTTTTGGTATAGAAATCCTTTTCAATTTTGCCCCATCTTCTATACATAAGGTCCCATGTTTCACCGTGGTATAAAATGGCTTCTGAAAAACAACAGCAGTTATGAAATCATCGGATTTTTTTTAAATGTTCAGCTTTCTGCATTTGTCAAAACAAATCTTGTGTGGGCATTTGTATTTGTAACTGTGTAGCTGTAAATATAGGAGTTATAGACATCATAATTAATTATTAATTTTGGGACCCTAAAGATAATCTATTTTTGATTATTTGAAATAATCGATAATTCTCGATTGATCGAGAAAATCGATTAATCGAATAATTCAATAACTGAATAATCGATGGAAATCGATTTATCGAATAAGTAATGGAAATAAATCGATTATTGAACTAGTTGAAATTAATCGATTAATCATAACCGGCTAATCTAAATTAATCGATAAATATGAGCGTGAAGTTAACTTCCAGCTCCCAAAGTTTTCGCACGACCTATTTAACGTCTCGCGATCTATGGTCGCGCTGATGCACATTTCAAATTGTTGGTTTTTTTAGGTTAGGATTTTAAAATAAAATTTTCATGAGAAAGTACTAAAAATTAATTTAAGTCTGTTCAATGACCGCTGACTGTTACGTCACGACTAGTGTTTATCTTTCTAACATTCGTGAACTAGGTGAGATAGTAAGTTTGCGTCAATAATAAATGTCGTATAATTTTACCAGTCAAAAAAGTTTTATCGTCATTTTTGACAGTAACATTTTTAATCATAAGTTATATCACAAGAGGTGAATATTCTAAATAAAATATTTACCTCGAGTGGTATATGTTGAGATTATATACCAAAAAAAAAAGAAAAAATACAACGAAATGCAAGATTTTTAAAATGATTTATGTAGCTACTAGAAAAACGGACAAAACGAAACAAAACCTAAACAATTGACAAAGTAATAAAACTAACAGAAAATTAGTTATAAGTATTATTGTTAAACACACAGTTATTATAATAAACAGTAGTGGCTTGCTGGTGTTGCTGGAAACTCTTCGAGCTGCAAGAGACTGGAGCTTCGTGTTGGTCCAACCCATTAGTTGGAGGGTGACCTCTTAAACCTTGAATAGTGTTTTCGTGATGAGTTTTGTCCATCTGCAAGTATGGCTTTATGGATGCAGCACTACTTTGTCCAGTTATTTTTATAAGAGTTTGTTCGCTCACACCTGCTTTGCTTAATGTAGAGACAGCTGTGGCTCGATTGGAATGGTTTGTGATTTTTTCTTTCTCAGTATCTAGTCCAATTTTTTGTGCTGCTTGTTTTGTCCAATTAGAAAGAGTATTTTTTCCAATGGGACAGTTTTTGTACCAATTTCCCATTTTCCAATTTGGATTTACTGTCAGAAATAGTCTTTGGGTAGTTATATTTTGCCCTCTTTTTGAAATTAGTTTTCTGTAAAGGCGAACTGGCCATAAATCGGCATCTTTTGTGTTTGCCACTAACCATTTTGAATTTGAAAGCTTCTTGTCTCCGCCTTGGGATGTTTTTGAAAAGATTGGGTTATATTCCATTCTATTACTTTTTGTACCATTGCTATAATATTCTTCTCTGAAATACGTATTTAGGCATGTCTCGGCTTCTCCTCCTCTCCATGCTAATTCCACAGCCGCTATTTGATAGAACTTTTTCTGTAAATCCTCGGGGTTATTTTCGTCAAAAATGTTTACCATCTTTTTGTACTCGTCGTAGGTTAGTGCTCTTGCACTTTTCCGGTGATTTTTTGGATCAGCCTGAAGCAGTTTTCTTTTAGAATTTCTAGCCATACGTGCTTTTTGGAATTCAGGATCTTTGAAAGGATCAAATTTAATGTTGTATTTATTGAAGTACCTTTCTTAAAGCAGTTGGGCTGTTTGGTTCCACATTGTCTTGATAACCCCTTCCTTGTAGTCAGAACCATATTTTTTCTTCATATTAAAACTCCAGTCTTCCAATATAGCGGCAAGCTGTATTATAGTTGTATTTTTGGTCAATATATACTGCCGTGTTTCGCAGAATTTCTCGGGTCCATATATACTTTTTTGTTTTTGTTGTATTTTCTGGGATAGTCTTTTCAGCGTTTTTTCTTATATTTTCGACTGAAACATTACCGAATCGGCAAGATTCCATTTAAAAAAAAATGTGACATGAATCTGACAACATCAAAAACTTGATTTGTTGAAAGGGATTTTTGTTATTATAGAAACGGTCTATAGCAACCATCAAATATTTTAAACTTGTTATGATGTTGTTATGCATTGGCATTGTTGTGGCAGGTGGCCCGGGGTATATCCACTTATGCGGGGTATATTCAGTATAATATGCATCTGATTGGTCGCAAAACAGCGTTTAATTGGTCAGAATCGGATTGAGGTATATAATCAACATTATATCAAAAATGTCACGGTATTGTGAAAAAGAGCACGCAATAATTTTAAAATTATTTGATTATTTTCAAAGAGAAAGTGATGCCAGAAAGACTATCGAGTAAGTAGATATAATAAAGCAGGAATTGTGAAAACATAAATGATAAACATAAAAAATATATTATGGGAATGTTTTTAGAAATACACATCTGTTTTAGAGAATTTCTGCTGCTTTGGGAGTTTCGTGTTTACCAATCCTACAAATTAAGGCAAAGAGGATAGAGAAGGATGTAGATTTTAAGAATCGCAATAATGTAGCTATTTTGTCATCTCGTGGTCGACAACATCACGAAATTCAAGAAATACCATAAGAGAGCGTATTTATGGGATGTATGGAGCAGGTGGGCCCGTTATCATTCGCTCAATACAACTAAACCTTAAAATCATTGATGGTGTTGAAGTATCCACTGGTTCATTAGAGAACTGTTTAAAAAAAATTGAAATGGCATAAATGTACTGTATCAAACAGGCGTTTTTTAATAGGGCAACACCATGTAGCCCAAAAACAAGTAGGATTGTTAAGAGAATTTAAGAATAACGGCACCTCTAAATTTTCCTTAAAACCAGTTTTTCTGGATGAAACCTGGATATACAGTAAAGGGACTTTCAGGCGAAGTTGGCAAGATGATAACCTTCATACAGTGAAAAAAATCGTCAGAGGGTGTACGGTATATTATTCTATATGCTGCTTTAGAAAATGGATTTTTGAATAATGCAAGTTTGATATTCAAGTCTGGCTTGAAATCTGGTGAATAGAATCAAAAAATCAAGTTAACTTTTTTCGAATAGATTGTTCTCATTATTAACCAAGGTCAATAATAATTGACAAGGTAGAGAAAAACGATTTCTAAGGTTAATAATCGGTCAATGATGGCTCTTTTATAGGTTAGTAGCGCAAAAAATTATTTACAGTAAACTAAGAAAAATTATTATTACTATTGTCAAGATATAATTAAATTCATGGTAAAATCCCAGAGCTATTTATAAACACATTTTCCAAAAATGCAAATAATCATTAAGATGTTATTAATACTTTTATTAAATCTACCAAAGTAATAATTTATCAATACACCCACCCCTGTCAAAAACAAGAACATTTAAAGCGATTAACCCTTTTTTACCTGCAATAATAAAATAATTATATAATTCATTTTTAGTCCCTATTAGTAAATTCCTAGAAGAATTACTTTGCCGCTGCCGTACGGGTGGTCCGGATATACAGGGTGACAATTTAAAAACTTGAAATGGCCATATCTTAGGAACGAAAAACTGAAGAAAAAAACGCAAAAAACAGTTTCTATAAAACGAAGGGGGAACAAAAAACAAGCGTATTATCCCACCCTTATCTGCAACGCCTTGGACAGGGTGAGATACACCCCTAAAATCTTAAATAGAAAGGGGGGTCGAGTGATACATCATTTTGAAGCTCTTGAAAAATGCTTTCCAATGGTACCATAGAAAGCTACATTTCAGGAAATTCTTCTCTGTTTATTAAGGAAAACAATAAATGAAAACACAATTTTGAAATTTTTTATTATTATTTAATTAAATGTTCAAAATGATTGCTATCAATATCCTGGCATATTAAGAGATATCTCTTAAGAATTCTAAACATTTTAAGCCTAGGTATTTTGTTTTGGTTTATTTGCTATGGTTTTTTTGTCGAAAAAAAAAATTTGTTTATAAATATTCGCATTTTATTATCACAGAATTTACTTTAAAAGTAACTTGTACTAGTATTATTATTTTAAGAACAGTTGACTTTCGGTTCAGTTTAAACGAAAAGCAGCACTTCTTATCTTTAACAATGGTGTACAGCACAGCTGAACGTGTAAAATTATTTTCATTTATGGTTCCTAGGATCAATGTTTCTTAAGGACAGCTCAACGTTTTAACGAAAGGCATCCAGGTCAAAATGTAAGCCCGGAGTATGTTCGCCAACTAGTAGCCAAATTTGAAGAAACTGGTTCTGTCGCAAATAAAAAGAGAAATCAACCGAGACTAGCCGACGAAGCAGCGCAAATTGAAATTCTGGAGCAGTTTGCAATGAATTCAACTTTATCAACTCGTCAAGCAGCTGTAGCAACTGGATTATCTCGCGAATCAATAAAAAAGGTACTTAAATTTCATAAGTTTTATCCCTATAAACTGCACATATACAAGAACTTGGTGACGACGACCCGGACAGAAGAATTCATTTTTGTGAAATAATGACAGATAGAATTACGGCAGAACCTCGACTAGTTAAAAATGTTTGCTTCAGTGATGAGTGTACCTTTTATTTAAATGGGCGTGTTAATAAGCAAAACTGTCGTTACTGGAATGACGAAAACCCCCACGTATTTAGAGAAGGGCATACCCAGTACCCCCAGAAAATGAATATTTTGGCTGGTATATTAGGAGGTGGTATTATCGGCCCAGTATTTATACAAGAAAATTTAAATGGCGACAGGCATGCTGAAATGCTACAGGGGTCTATCGAACCACTAATAGTGTGAGAATTAGAAAATCAGAGGGACATACTCGGAAATTTATCTTTAGAAGAACGCTTACTACATTTCCAACAGGATGGAGCACCTCCGCATTATGTAGTTCCCGTTAGGCAGTGGTTGGATGATAATTATCCCAACCAGTGGATTGAAAGAAGAGGTCCTGTTGAATGGCCACCTAGATCCCCGGACCTAACACCTCTTGACTTCTTTTTGTGGGGTCACCTAAAATCTGTGGTTTTTAAAACGCAACCTGAGTCACTAGAGCAACTTCAGCATAGAATAGTTCAGGAATGCCGTGCTATAACCAGAGAAACATTTGTAAATGTACGTGAAGAATTTGAAAGTAGGCTTTATTATTGTCTTTAAAACAACGGAAATCATTTTGAACATTTAATTAAATAATAATAAAAAATTTCAAATTGTGTTTTCATTTATTATATATAATAAACAGAGAAGAATTTCCTGAAATGTAGCTTTCTATGGTACCATTGGAAAGCATTTTTCAAGAGCTTCAAAATGATGTATCACTCGACCCCCCTTTCTATTTAAGATTTTAGGGGTGTATCTCACCCTGTCCAAGGGGTTGCAGATAAGGGTGGGATAATACGCTTGTTTTTGTTCCCCCATCGTTTTATAAAAACGGTTTTTTGCGTTTTTTTCTTCAGTTTTTCGTTCCTAAGATATGGCCATTTCAAGTTTTTAAATTGTCACCCTGTATGAGCTGCACGTTGGGCGTCCTCAAAGTTTTGTCAAAATAACTAATCGTATGGAATTAGTTGTTTTGCGCCGGCAGAGGGCCTATCGCATCAGCGCTTTTTTACCAAAATTTATGGTATTTCCAAAAATAAAATTTCAAATTTGATATTAAAAAGAAAAACGTAACGTACTAAATTAAATAATCGTCAAAAGAATAAAATTTTTAAGATATGGCTTCAATACAAAATATATTTTATAATCCAAATGGAATCGGTAATAAAAAATGTGAAAATCATATTAAAATTGAAAAAACTATAAAATCTAATAAACCTACCATAAGTTCAAAATTTTTATCGGATTTTGCGTTAAAAAATGTATAGTGTAATAAAAATGACTTTTTATTTTATTTTTGACTTTTTATTTAATGATTTTTGTTTTCCGGAGATATGCAATAAAATTGTTTTTATTTTTATTTCTCGAAAACGAAGCAAGATATGAAAACAATTTACCAGACAAGAAAAGGATATTTTTAGTTGCTTAATCCGATAAAAAAAATAAAAATTACCGAAAACTCAGTGGCGTCTTATTTTTTGCCAATATTATTTGTTAAGGCGCCCCCTGAGACGTCACTGGACGTAATAATTTAGCGCTAAACGAGCGTTTTAGCACTAAAATTATCATTACCAAAATTAAATTAAAATCTGCTAAAGGATATTAAAAATATTAATTTTATAATTAAAATACTCCTTAAAATTATTTAAAAAAAAACTTAATCCCAAATATCTCCGTTCATGTTGGATTTATCCAAAAAATTTTATGGGACATAATTTGATCAAAAATTAATTATCTTTATGAACCACAACATTTAAAAGTTCCTGTCATCGAAAAATTCTTTGCATCGTGGCGCCACCTACATCTTGTTTTATTCAAACAGATTTTTTACACAGTTGTGAAGCCAATCATAGAGGTTGAAAACTGGCGTTTACAGAATATACATGTTACTTTTAGTTTTCGAAATAATCGGCCTGGGAGTTTTTATTAAAACACCCTGTATATGACGTCATAATTTTACACAGATATTTTTTAACATTTCTTGACGTATGTTATTTGTACATTTACATGCTCAATAAAGTCACTACAAAAAACTTCAATATTGTGTTGCAAGCTTTACTTTGGACAAAAAAAGTAACAAACAACTAATAAAATGATCAAACTATTACGTCAAACAATAACGAGAATAAAGAAATAAATGAAATGTTTAATTTGCAAAAAAAAAATGTATACTGTGTGTAATAATTTTTATTTATAATAATTTTTTTAAACAAGTTTTAAACACTCGTTCCAATCATCCATCATTTGCTCAATTGGGTTAAGGCAATCTAAAGTTATGACCATTAAAAATTCCTAAAACATTCCTCCCTCTTTATTTGAATGGTTAGAGAGTTAAATGTTATAGAGAATTTATAAAAGTTTTTTGAGCACCTACTGACAACTTACCTTAAGTATGTATGGATTTTTCAGAAAAAACAGTCAGTTTTATGCAATACCACAAAAATTACGCCCTCTTGCGGCCAAATTAGAAACTTACAAATATTTTCCACGAACTTTTTATGGTAAACATATTTTTTCTCAAAACTGTAGCGTAAGAGGTTATCGATATATTGGGACACCCGGTATATAGGATTTAGATTTGGTGCAATATTGCTTAAATATACAGGCAATCACAACGACATGAGGATCAAAAATAAACTTCTCGCCAGTCCTAACGGATCTAGGTCCTTTTGGTCAGTCGCTAAGGCCGTCAGTCAAAATTTTACCAAATCAAATATTCCACCGCTAACACGTTCTGACGGCACAATAGCAACCACGGCTGAAAATAAAGCGAACTTACTCGCAGAACTATTTGCTTCAAACTCCACGGTGAACTTTCAGGGAAAAACACCCCCGAACATTCCAGCAGTTCGATCGGAAATGACTGATATCATATTCCGTCAGCGTCCTGTCAAACGAATTCTGAAGGGGCTCGATGCCAAAAAAGTTTCTGGTCCAGATAAAATTCCTATTATAGTGCTCAATAAATGCGCCGATGAACTCACACCAGTATTTTGTAGACTTTTTAACCTATCCTACAAAAAAGGAATATTTCCATCTTACTGGAAAAAGGCGCGCCTATACCAAAGAAAGGCTAGAAAACCCTGCCAAACAACTATCGACCAGTCGCATTGCTTTCAGTTATATCAAAGGTGATGGAGAAAGCTATTAACCAACAACTTCTAAAATACCTAGAAGGCCTTAAAATTATCAGCGACCATCAGTATGGTTTTCGTAAGTCCAGATCAACAGGAGACCTTCTAGCCTATGTCACTCATCTTTGGAGCAACGCAATCGAACATCATGGGGAGTCCCGGGCTATTGCACTGGACATCTCTAAAGCCTTTGACCGTCACGAGGGGCTCCTAAGTAAACTGCGTTCTTTTGGTATGCCCGGTCGATTTTGTTCATGGTTGTCTAGCTTCCTCAAGGACCGTTCTCTGCAAGTGGCGATTGACGGGTTTCTCTCAGACCCTTCACCATCAATGCTGGTGTTCCTCAAGGGTCCATATTATCCCCCACTCTCTTCTTACTGTACATTAACGACCTTCTAGCGAAAACAGAAAATCCAATATATAGTTTTGCTGACGACAGCACACTTATCTCATATTTTACTTTGAAATCTCAAACATCGGCTGCTGACGCACATCTTCGCAGACAACATGAGGTATCACGCCTCAATAAAGACCTGGAAGAAATTTTGTCTCGGGGTGACAGTAACCAAGTCGAATTTAACGCTCAAAAAACCCAGGCAGCAGTTTTCTCTAAGAAGGTTAACATTGCAGAACCCGATATCGTTATGGCAGGACACGCAATTCCACTGACTTCGTCTATTAATTTGCTGGGTGTCAACCTGGGAGGAAATATGTCTTGGCATAATCACGTTGTGGCAATCGCCAGGGCAGCTTCTCAGAAGCTCGGTATACTTTTCCGTACCAAAAAGTTGTATACACCTCAACAACTTTTGACACTCTATAAAGCCCAGATTCGACCATCACTGGAATACTGCTCTCATATCTGGAGTTCTGCACCGAAGCATACCCTTCGGTTGTTGGATTCCATCCAAAGGAGAGCCGTTCATCTAATCGGCGATCACGAGCTGACTAAGAACCTCGACAGCTTAGAACATCGAAGACAGGTTGGTGATTTGACTCTCTTTTATAGATATTTCCATGGCAAGTGTTCGACAGATATTGCCCGCTCGATTCCACCTAGAGTAATGCATAGCAGAAACACACGACGAACCACTGCCGCCCATCCCTATATGGTTCAACTTAGTACACCCCGAACATCATTGTTTCAGAACTCTTTCATTTGGAGGACGTCATCTTTGTGGAACGGCCTTTCTGAGACCGTGTTTCCAACCGAATATAACCTCCAACGATTTAACGATTCAAGAAAAACGTGAATCGCTTTCTTCGCACACGCACCGCTCCGAGAGCGCCTTAAAGGACTTTCCTATAGTGCTTGTGATCGTAAAAAAAAAAAAAAAAAAAAAAACTCAATATTAAATAATGGTTGCATAGTGATACAGTGGTGCTATTAAACTAGTGCTATTAAAGCACTCTACGAATAGCCCAATATAACGAACCTTTGGTCTTACCATCTTCTTTTTTTACTTGTACGATTTCCATCATTGACTTAATAAGATCATGCACGTGCTTGCAACATTTATACGGATTCTTAACAAAATCCAGGGCATCATTAATACTGACTGAATTACAAGGGTTGATTTTTTCCCTGTCGGCTTGGGTAAAGTCTCGGTCCACTTGCATCAGTTCATGAAGTCGAGACTTACACCTGAAAGAAATAAAACAGATTTTTCTAAATTTATTATTTTTTTCTCAAAATTGAAATACCTTTTTAAAATTCAGTGTCATTTTCCGAATTTTCCAAAAATATATACGAGTGTTTTAAAGCTATACCTTTAGATCCATACAGATTATCTCGTACGCAAACAAAAGTTACACACGGCTCGCCGGTCACATCTCTTGGCGCCCAACAGGGATGGGCATGCGCACAACCCTTTTGTCATTAGGTTTCCCTAATTTGAATATTTGAGAAAGTGTTGATTCTGTGGTGCATAGAAATATTAGTGTTTAACTAATAATAATAAAAGTTTATTCAAGTATTTTTTGACATTTAATGCTAAAACCTATATAATTTTTTTTTGTATAAACTATCAATTCCGAACTCAGAAGTAAAATACTTGTTTTGAGTTAAATAATATAATATTAATTTATTGTCAAGAATATATTTCATAATTCAGGCACAACTAGATTATAATATAAAACGAATATGACAATATTTTATTGGTATATTTTATATCACTACAGTATACAAAGATACAATAATACGTCATGTATATAATATATACAGGGTGGTTTTTTAAGTGTGCAACATATGGGAATTTTTTTTGTTAACGATTTCTCAGAAAATTTTATTCCTGATAAAAGTTGGTGCATGTTTGATAATCATATTAGGTGCACTTGGAATGGTTGCAAGTCAAACGGCGTACAGGGTAAGCCAACAAATAGAAAACTTGTACAAGAATAAAGTACCCCTATTTAAAAAAACCAGCAAAATGTTATAAAAAAAAGTTGTTTAGAATTAAAAATTATGCATAGATTCAAAAACGTGACCTCCTAAAATAAAAAAATATATTTCTTTAAAAAAATTTCCCAAACATTTTTTTTTTTTGAAAAGGGAAAGAAAAACACAAAGTCTTCCTCCACTAGTTTAATGGAAAAAAAAAAATTCCAAATATTAAGGGTCTCTACATGTTTCGAACGTAGAAACGTTCATCTTCAGGAGACAGAAAGTTTTAAATCTATGCTGATGGTGTTAGCAAAAGAGAAACTGAAATTTAGAACCTTAATGGAGCTTTATGGATTTAAACAGAAGTGTTTCTTCTACACTTCTGTTTAAATCCATAAAGCTCCATTAAGGTTCTAAATTTCAGTTTCTCTTTTGCTAACACCATCAGCATAGATTTAAAACTTTCTGTCTCCTGAAGATGAACGTTTCTACGTTCGAAACATGTAGAGACCCTTAATATTTGGAATTTTTTTTTCCATTAAACTAGTGGAGGAAGACTTTGTGTTTTTCTTTCCCTTTTCATACTTTCAACTCCACTTTAAGCATGGACTATTTCTTCAAATTTTTTTTTTTAATATTCACCATAAAGACCTTCATTAATTAATCAAAATCAAATCAATTTCACATATTTCTCAAGTTCAAGCATATTTGTAAAAGTTACTTGAATTTTTAATTTATTAAGGAATCACAAACTTTATGTTTGTTGCAACGATATTAAACACAACTTTAAAATATCCTAAAAATCATTTTTAACAAGATAAAGCATTAGTAATGATAATATGCTAATTAAAAAACCATCATTTAAAGTGCAAAATTTTTATTTTAAATGTTTATTAAAAAAATTTATTCTTGTAAAAGTTTTATATTTTTTGGCCTACCCTGTACGCCGTTTGACTTGCAACCATTCCAAGTGCACCTAATATGATTTTCGAACATGCACCAACTTTTATCAAGAATAAAATTTTCTGAGAAATCGTTAATAAAAAAAATTCCCATATCGATGGCCTCAAATCAATACCACGTAAGTCAAAAACTGTCATTTTTCAGGAGAGACAAAAAACTTCGTAGTTATACTAAAAATGATAAATTAACAGAGGGAAACAGCTAAATGAATACGTCTATGTCCTATACAAATGTCTAAAATGGGATGTTTAGAAAAAGTTGCTGATATTTTAAGTTCTAACGAAAGTAAAGGAGTTGAATTCCGGACTTACGAGGTATTGATTTGAGAAAATCGAATATTAATTTAAATTATGAAAACTTTAAATTAATTTTTTTATACATTTAAGAATTTAGTTTTACTTCCACAGTCTTTGACAAAAATATTGTATTATTACACTAATAAAATTCAACAAAACATCACCACTATTGTATTCAAGCCGAAAATAACCTAACAAGATGACGACTTGCGAGTTATTGAATTGACATTTATGGATTTTGAGTAACGTGGTATTGATTTCGCGCCATTTCCGAGGTAACGGATTTTTGTAGTTCTAATACTTTTTAACAGATGACGCCTATATGTCTAAGCAAGAATAAGGCGTCAAAATCTTAAAATGGCCAATTTCGGACTTACGAGGTATTGATTTGAGACCATCGATATGTTGCACACTTAAACAACCACACAGTATATATTTATTTATTTTATTCATTATAGCTTGGTATATTTATTATATATTAAAGACGTTCTTGAATATATCTCATGGATTGGATATCGAATTCTTAATTTTATTTCTATAATTATTTAATGATTTAACTAGTGATGGGATCACTCGAGTGAAAAATAACCGATCACTCGATTTTTTCAATCACTTGAATTATTCGATTATCTTCGGAAATAACTCGAGTGACGAAATGAGTGACGAACATATGGTTTTTATTTTTCAACGCGTCTCCAAAGTTGCTGCCCGCCTGTCAATCACTCACTGCGGCCAGAGCCATCTCGTAGCGAGCGGCTACATCGAGTGGTTTTCGGTTATTATTGGCGATATTATTCATATTAAATACTGCATTACGGGTTGCCTGCGTAAGATAATAAATATGATTTATTTAGATTTAAATACTGCATTACGGGTTGCCTGCGTAGGATAGTAGGATTTATTATAGTGGTGAGTATTCAGTATTCATAAATATCATTATGCAATATCGTGACATCTCAAGGTCAAGTAGTCAAGTGGTTAGTTAAATTAAATTGTAAGTTGTAAGATCTGGGAACGATGCCAAAAAATCCACAAATATCTCCGCCACATTTAATAATCCGCAAAAAATCAATCGATTAACAACACCGAGTCAGTTATTCCCAATACAAATGCTGTATATCAACATGAACGATGAACCGCCAATATTAATAATTAATATTAGCATTGAGTGAAAAAAAATCGATTATAATTCGATTTTTTAAATCACTCGAATTCTCGGTAGTCGATTATTAAAATAAGTCGATTTTTCCCAACACTAGATTTAACTATTTTAATGGATTGTGGTAGCATATCAAAAATATATGGATTGATGTTTAAAAAATGTTTGTGTGCTATTATTTTGTTTACTCTATTTTTATATGAATATTATTTTTATGCCGAGTTTCATGTCTGTGATTAATATAATTTATTTTATTTTTATGTTTAAATATATATATATACGTATGGTTGTTAAGTTGTCACCTCAGGGTCGTCGGGAAGGCGGACTCACCTCACCATTAAATAAGCACTTTTTTGCATATATAAAATCATATATAGGTTAAGGGGAACCCCCTTAGTAGGTTTCTCTAGAGAGGGGAAATGATTTTTATGATAATTTTTTTTTAAATCAAGTAGATAAATTACATGAGTTGTCACCTCAGTTGTATATGAAGCATGCTTATTTAAACCAGACGTTGCCACCTCAAACAATGTTGCCACTACTTTTGAGGTGACTACGTGTACCGTAGTTAACTAAAAATATATAAAGTATTTATTTTAAAGACTAAATCAAATTTCAACGTTCTCATCGGGGCAAGCGCTTAGCATATTTTTTAAGTAACTATTCTATGTATTTTATTTTAATGTATAAAATATTGTAACTAACTAACTGATTCATATTCGCCGAATGGAAATTTTATAAATATGAAATTTGGTCAGTGGCTTAATTTTATAATGTAGAGGCTAACTAAGAAAAACTTTTTCAAAATTCAACCCTTATAAGGTCACAAGGAAGTTTTAGCACAAATAAAACTACAAATAATAAATTACGTATTTCTTTTTTTCAGTCAACTCCTAAAGGGTTAAAAAAAGAGGGTAGGAGGGAGGAGTTTCTATTGGAAAACATATTTTTGTTCAAATTTTTCAAAACTTGATACTACGCAATACAATAATAATGAAACATCTATTTATTATTTTTTTGAAAATCGGCCCCTAAAGGGGTAAAGAAGGTATACAAGTTTAAACAGGAAAAAATTTTTGTTAACGGATTTTTCTTTTCTGTTAGTGTTTATGAATAAAAAGTCTATGGAATGGTTTTGTAAGCGTACCTACCTAATATGTATTAATGATCTCCTGAAATTAGACTTGCTATGCTCCATAACCCGAAAGAGCACACTTTTTTGAATATTGCCATCAAAATATACGACTATATAGATTTTACCCGCGACTTTGTCGGCGTGGAATGCATAGTACGTATGATCTGTAGATGAACAAACTGTAACACATACCTTATACAGGGTGAGTCGGGAGGAATGGGTCAAACTCTTAGGGTGTAATCTATGCATCAAAATAATATAAAAAAAAACTAAAATGTTGTTATGCAATATTCAGTTGTTTTCAAATTTTAGCGTTAAATAAAATATTAATATTGTTAAACTAAAATATGCAACATTAACATTCTTTTAAATAAATCATTCCCAAACATTTCCTTCGTTTACGAAGGGAGCGCGTGGCTCTTCTAATTGATTCGTGCCTTTCTTTAATATTGAGTGCAGCATTTCTAATGCGTCTAATTAATGCACCCCTAGTATCTACTATTACTTTGTATACCTTATTTTTTAACCAACCCCATAAATTATGGTCCAACATTGTGAGGTCTGGCGATCTAGGAGCCCAACTAATAGGACCATCGCGACCAATTCAAACCTCTGGAAACCAAAATAATAAAAAAAACTCAAATGTTGTTATCCAATATTTAGGTATTTGTTTTTAAATTATAATGTAAAAACAAAATATTGCATTAATTTAGCTTTCCTGTAATAAATGGTATTATTGTCCGCTATTGATTGTTGTGCTGTCACTATCCTGTTAGTGTCAGTATAAATAGTGTCAGCATAAAATTTTACATTGATTCACCGTTAACTTTCGGATTTGTATCATTTAAATTTTATAAAATGCCACACATTTATTCACATCTTGAATACGCCAATATGATTTTTATTTATGGTTTGTGTAATGGGAATGCTACAGCGGCTGCTGAAGAATATCGTCAACGATTTCCACATCAAAGAACACCAAACAGAAAGGTCTTTATCAGAGTTTTCAACAAACTGTGCTAGACCGGAACGTTTCCAAGTGCTAATGTAACATCCGAACGGGCCATTTGACAGAATTTAGAAGAAATAGAAAATGTTCTAGCTTTCGTAGAAGAAGAAGAATTAGTGTCCGACCGAAACAATATTTTCAGCCGAAACCGAATCTTCGGCCTTAGTCCCAGTTTCGGCCGAAATCGAAACTTGTTTATATATAGAAAAAAGAAAAGCACTAAGTCTTTCTCCACACTTTTTTTATTAGAATAACTAGGCGGACCTAGAATAATTCATAATAATTCAATTCGACATGTTTCGAGTGTAGAAACACTGATCATCAGAGAAACAAAGTGAAAGGTAAAATGCTGATGTTGTTAGCAATAGAGAAAATAATAGTGGGATTGAGCCGTAATAAGGCTTTCAATGGTGTACAAGAGGTGCAAAAATTAAATAGTCAGAGGACCGACAATCAAGACCAGCATACTGGAAAGTCAAGGATTAGTGCAAAGGCCCTGTCTTCGGCAAAAAAATGGAGAGAGCAAAAGAAAACATAGGGAGTTTTACCAGACTTTGTAAAAATCATTTATTAAGTACCTAGTGAAAAATCTTAAGTTTTATTCAGCTTTGTCAGAGACATGTAAAAGTATTGAAATAAGTGGGAAAGAAAAAGAAAAACAATTGTTTTTCATAAAAGTCAAAGCATCATTTAACTTGAAATAAAATACTGTTGGGGTACCAGGCTCTTTACGGCCCAGTTACCCCGGCAGGAGTCAAAACATACACATTTTGTGCAAAATTAATAGTTTTAAAAAGTTCGATTTTTGGCCGATACCGAATAACTGTTACCGAAACTAGATTTTTTGGCCGAAACTAGCCGAAACCAAAACCGAACCTTCGGTCGGTCTCTAAAGGAGATGCAACGATCAGCTCACGAAGAATTGAAACTCAGTTGGGGTTCCCCAAAAAATAGTGATCAATACGCTCCAGGAGCAAGGCTTATACCCGTACCATGTACAGCGTGTACAGAATCTTCTACCTGGAGACTACGTGAAGCGTATGCAATTTTGTAAGTGGATAATTAATAATCGTCATCTTGTACCGCACATACTTTTTACTGACGAAGCTAGATTTACCCGTGACGGCATCAACAGTAATCGAAACTCCCATGTATGATCGGACGAAAATTCACACGCAATTATTGTCAAAAATAATTTTCAACACAGGTTTTCAGTAAACGTGCGGTGCGGCATGATCGACAATAATTTAATTGGACCTTTTCTTTTGGAAAATCGCCTTACAGGGGATCACTACTTAAGTCTTTTAGAAAATGAATATTTGGACCAAAAGTTCCAAAGGTTTGGAGTGGCCTGCTAGATCGCCAGACCTCACACAGTTGGACTATAATTTATGAGGTTGGTTAAAAAATTAAGTATACAAATTAAAAGTAGATACTAGGGATGTATTAATTAGACGCATTGGAAGTGCTGCACTCAATATTAAAGAAAAACACGTAAATGAAGCAGGAAATATTTGGAAGTCAATACGGTATTTTTAAAAATTTACTAAACCAGTGATTTATTTAAAACAATGTTAATGTTGCGTATTTTGTCTTAACAATATTAATATTTTATTTACCGCTGTAATTTGAAAACAAACTTATAATAGGTAACAACATTTGGGTTTACAGTTTGGCCCACTCACCCTGTATATGAATTTCAATGTGATGATATTGTAATTTATTGCCACCGTTTATATTTGAAGTTAAGGGGTTTATTAACAAATATAAGGATACATTTGACCTCATTTTTATCCCCATTAGAGGCTTAATTTTTAAAATAGGTAAAGTAGGTACGTATTTTAGCATTTGTGTCAGTCAGAAACACTGTCTGTCAAGGTATCCCAATTACTACGGAATATTATAGTTACTTTTTCTAATAAAGGAAAAATCCAAAAATATCAAAAGATTACCCGCAAGTGCCAAGGGGGTAAACAAATTTTAGAAAACATTTTAGAAACCAGAAAGTCAGTATACTTATAAAATTTAAGATGCTAATAAATAACTAAAAATTAAAATGTCACAAAGTTACCACCAAATCCCCGGCGTTCATCCCCTAGGGTTTGGGGGTAAACTTTCATCATGTAGTGAATTGTAATTATTTTTTTTTATTAAATGCAGCAACAATAGATTTTTTTCCAAATCTAGAAGTAGGGAAAAACTCAAATCATTTGTAACGAAATAATATGATCGGTAATGGTAAAAAATGAACATTTTTGTGTAATTTTTTAAACAAAGCTAGAAGATAAAATACATCTTATTAGAAGAGCGTACCAATGTAATTTTTTTATCTTCTAGCTTTGGTTATGAAAATTATATGGGTTTAATATAGTTTATATTGAATAGTATGTATGGTGTGTAAGTATGTATGAGACTTTGCTTACATAACGAATGGATAACAACTAAACTGCGGCAGCGAAGCCGCGAGTACCCGCAAGCCGCCAGCTAGTTTTCTATATTAAGTTTTTATAAATACGAATTATTATTATAAAATTAGAAAAGAACTAGTTAATGCTGAGATTTTCTTCATAAGACATCACTATGCCGTAATAAAATAGAAAACAGTAAGTAGATAAATTAAAAGGTACTTTATTGTTAAAAAGTTGAACTTAACAGCAAGTGGTAATATGCAATTAATCTCGACAAGATGTATTTTGTATTATTTATTTTACAAATATACCTTGACCAATTTTAATAATAATTTTGTTCTTGCCGACATTTTTCATGTAATTACCACACAATCCGCTAATATTTGCTGAGCGCTAAATAATTGCAATGTTGCCAATATTCTGAGGTGACAAAGCATGGCTTCTATACCGCATATACGTCGAAAGTGGTGTGAGGTGACATAGAATTTACTGTTTCCGTAAAGTTAAACGAGAAAGCGACACTAGCGCCAATCATATATGCCCGAACTAAGAGGACAAGGTTACAGATACTGAAGCAACGTTGTCACCTCAACACGATTTTTTGTGAAATGAAAGATATGACGACAGAGAACACTATAAAATTAAAATCCACGCAAAACGTTGGTCACCTCAAAAATCTGAGGTGACAGCGTTATATATGAGGTGACACCGTATGTTGTGCATCTATTTTCGAGGTGACAACGTACCCTTTATACATATATATTAAAATGTTGTAAGAAAATATTTGTTTAATATCAATTTTTTTGCTATATTTAAATAGTAAATCAGAAGAATATTGGTGGTATTTTTCGTAAATAATTTTCAAAATGTATTTTTGAATAATTTCAATATTATTAAGATAATTCTTACTTATGCCTCCCCATATTCTAGTATTCCATAATTTAAATGGGTTTGTACTAAAGAAAAATACAATATTAGTAATTCTTTTATATTTAAAAATTGTTTAAGGTGTTTAAATTTTGATATAAGAAATTAGTTTTTTTACAATGTAGTCACTATATAAATCCCATTTTAATTTTTTATCAAAAATTATTTTATATATTATATATAAATATACCTATTTAATATTTTCACTGTCCTTTATATTAATATTATTGAATATTATATTGGACCAAAATACTTTGAGATATACTTTAAACCAGGGGTCTTCAACCGGCGGTCCGCCATTAACTTTTTTGTGGCCCGCATACAAAGAAAATACAATTTCCAATACATAAAATATATTACCTAAAACTTAAAATATTGTCTACTTCAGAAATCTCTTTTAGACGAAAATTGAAAAAATATTATAGAAATTATTTTACTTTAGTCTGGTCTGAATATTAATAGATCTAACATCATGAAAGAAGTTATAAAGATGGTAAATTTTATCAGGTCTCGGGGGCTCAACCACAGAAAATTTCAAAATTTTTTGTCCGATATTGATTCGCAGTGTGGTAATGTAGTTTACTTCTCAGATGTTCGTTGCCTTAGTAGAGGAAACGCGGGTGTTTAATCTTAAAGAACCAATTAAAACGTTTTTGGCTAGTAAGGGACATCCTGATGCCTTGTTTGATGATCCAGAATGGCTAAGTGATTTTGGTTTTTTGGTTGATCTTACTTTACATCTGAATGACCTGAATGCACGATTACAAGGTAAGGAAAATTTCATAAACAACTTATATGAGAGCATAAAATCCTTTGAAGCTAAACTTAAATTGTGGGAAATGCAGCTGCAAAAAAACGATTTGACACACTTTTCGAACTTTTCAACTTGTAGGTGGGATGATCCGAATAAATATATTTCCACAATAACTGATCTACAGAAATAATTTACTTACGAGATTTAAGGACTTCAGAGAAAATGAAAATGCAATACACTTATTTGCTACGCCTTTTACTATGTTTATTGAAGATGTTCCAAGAAATCTTTAAATGGAACTGATAGATTTGCAGTGCAAATACTGAACTAAAAGAAAAATACAATTGTGGACTATTTGATTTTTACTCCAGATACATTGATACAATTAAGTTTCCGAACATTCAACTTCATGCTTTGAAGATGATGTCACTATTTGGGAGTATCTATGTATGTAAACAATTATTTTCCCGAATGAAACATGTGAAATCAAAAAATAAGACCAGAACAACGGACTCTCATCTCAAAAATAGCCTTCGTATCGCTACATCCAAAATAAGACCAGATATTGACAAACTTGTAAAAAACAAACAATCTTAAAAGTCTAATTAAATATAAAAAATGTGTTTGTAAATATTGTCTTGAGTTTACTATATTTCAGCTAAATTAAATTTCTCACTTTCTATTTGTTCTGGCCCGGCAATCGATGAGTAGCCTAAATATGGCCCTTCTATGAAAAAAGGTTGAAGACCCCTGCTTTAAACCTTAGACAGGTATCCTACAACTTGCGTACGTCCAATTTGCGTACAAGGATTATTTCTTCCAACTTGCGTACATGGGTAGGTAGGTCCCGCGAACTAGGTAAAACTGCAAGATTACATTATTCCAACTTGCGTACATACACAGGGTTTTAAACGGACCGTAATAATACGCCCTCTCCAATCTGTTCTAAAAGGCAACCGGTTTGTTCGTTGTTATCAGAGCATTTTTTTTATGTCTTCACATACATAGAGTTTTAAACGGACCGTAATTAATACGCCCTCTCCAATCGGTTCTAAAAGGTGTATTGGCAACCGGTTTGTTCGTTGTAATCAAAGCATTTTTTTATGTCGTCACATACACATAGTTTTAAACGGACCGTAATAATACGTCCTCTCCAATCGGTTCTAAAAGGTGTATTGGCAACCGGTTTGTTCGTTGTTATCAGAGCATTTTTTTATGTCTTCACATACACAGGGTTTTAAACGGACCGTAATAATACGCCCTCTCCAATCGATTCTAAAAGGTGTATTGGCAACCGGTTTGTTCGTTGTTATCAGAACATTTTTTTATGTCCTTAGTTCGTTTATAAGCTTCTAATATTTGTGTATGTACGCAAGTTGGAATAATGTACTCTTGCAGTTTTACCCGGTTCGCGGGACCTACCTACCCGTGTACGCAAGTTGGAAGAAATAATCCCTGTACGCAAGTTGCACGTACGCAAGTTGCATATATTCCTTAGACATATTATAATTAAAACATCTATAGATGCTTAATTTATAATTTATGTTAATTTTTAAAGCTAAATTTTGTATATGGATTATATAAAATTTGACCTGAAATAATTAAATAACCCCAAGTGGTATTAAATATGTATATTAATTACTATAATCCACAATAATTTAGATTTCCCGATATCCCAACGGGCGGAGCTTAGCAAATAAAACCAGGTTGGTTGATCTGACTTATTTATTTAAAGTCAGTGTCGAAGGTTGTTTAAGTTATATTTCAATATGTCTAACATTGAACCAAGTCGTGAATCTGTAGCTAATAAAACTATTTTGGAAGCACCTATATCTACTGAGGATGGTACAAAAAGGTTAAAAAATCAACAATCGTTACAATCAACAGGCGACGAGGATTCTTCTATATGGGATGCGGAAACTGACGACGAGAGTGATGTGCACAAGAAAAAGAAGAAAAATAAAAGCGATCGTTACAAATATCACTATATTGAAATGGGCGACCTAGCTTCCATGGGAGCCGAAATGGAGTTCGTAGGCGGATGTATGCAATCGTTTTATGGTTATGAACCAAACTGGAACCGTGGCAAGGGCCAAGAAATACAACCACCAATATTTCGGTTTTATAAAACCGGAGAATCTAACTAAAAACATGCAATTAAAAATAATTGTAAGATAAACTTTATCACTCGTATTCTCCTGGGGGTTTTACATTTAGTCCGTCAAAATATTATAGACTCCCAGTGGTGTTTTCAGTGTCATTGTTTCTGTACGCCATATAATATAACGTTTCCGCGTTAATTGAATTTTAAGCAATTAAATCGTTTTACCGTGATGTTGTCACCAAAATAGTTTTACTTAAGGAAACAGTACGAATCAAAATATATTTTCTTTAAGAATTTAAAGTTCACAAAACAATAGTTAGTTAATTTATTTTGACACTTGTCCTACCTAGAACTGTCAATTTAAGACGATTTTAAACTTAGACCACTTTAGTAAAAACAGCTGTATATATCTAATGTGTAGTCTATTCTATATCTTATGTACCTAATTGTAAATTGTAAATAAATATTTGATTTATTAAAAAGTGTAGCATTTTATTTAAGTTTTACATGCAGCAAATTAATTAAATTATCTCGCAGCAAAAAAATTGTTTACTTTTAGAAAACAAAATACTTTCATAATTGACAAAAACGATTAAATGTAGGGGTATTGAACCCACTAAGCAAAAAACAGCTTTGGTACGTTTCGTAACGTTTTTTAAAAGTAACTTATATAACGTTTTAGTTCAAACGTTCTTTTATCATCGTTTTTACATTTTCTAGGAACGTATTTAATATTTACGTCTCTTTAACATAATCTCGTTACTGTACTTGTTTCATTGAACAAATAAACATATTAAAACCGTATATTTTATGTACTCTTTTATTAACGTCAACATGTTTCCATTAAAAGAACGCTCTTTTAATTGCGTGCTCGTTATGCTTTTTTCTAAACGTTTCAGATCAGGAACTATTTTGTTTAAACAGATAACGTTACCCGTGCACCGTTACTATAATGATTTTTTATTTTTAAACCCGTTATGTTCGGGAGATAACTGATAGATTTCGTCGCAAAAATGTAAAACAAGTTTCATGTCAGTTTCGTTTTCTAAACGCAACCCTGAACGGAACTCCACCGTTGACGACAACCATTCACCGAACTAAACTAACCGAACCTCACTTTTTCGTGTCCCACGCGTCTGCATTTATTTGTCATCGGCTGTGCTATAATTTATTTTTTGTGGTTTTGGAGGTTTCCGAAAAGAACAAAAAATGGTTAGAAAGGTAAGTACATTGCATTAGTTTCTATAAAACAAAAGTTATTGATATATTTGCATTGTAACCTACAACCTACGCCGCTACGCCTACATAGGTACCTACTACCAGCGAGGCTACAAAATACATGTCTATAATTTTCTTTTAGTTTAAACTTTATGCTAGTAAATTAAGGTCTCGTTCTAAAGTGCTGCATTTATATTTGAAATTGTCTGTTTCTATGTTTGGTACAGGTCTGCAAGTAAACGTACAGGTTGGTCAATTCTAAGTGCCAAGACCCGAGACTGAAAGCCATTAAAATTCGTTAAGAATAAACCACATGTATGAATTATTGAACTTAAATAGCCCTGCCCCTATAAATATTTTTAAAACTATCTTTAAATTAATTGCTAAACATGCATATATAGTCTACATGTATGACTGAGGGTTGCTACTGTTTCCTCTTGGTCTGACCTGGAGATTTTTAATTTGATTAATGTCTAGGCTTGCCAGGGCCAAGCAATAGGTAGGTTTGACCTGGAGAAGTTGTTGCCAAATTATTCATCAATAAGTTAACATAAATTATAATAAGTTTTAATTTCCAAATATTTAGATGCAGTACAACAAGTATTCACAACCAACGACCGGGACCTAGAGTCAGGGAGTCAGTCATCATGGAGTGGTTTCGTCGCGACAATTAACGACTCAAGAGAGAAGAGGTATGTGTAGTTAATAAGAAAGTAATATAATTTACTAATCAAACTTAAAATTATTGCTCTAATAATCACCATTTAAAAGTACATATTTTTACTTGAACTATTAAAGAATTTTAATGTTTAGTTAAGACTTTAAAATAAAAAAAAAATACGTTTTTTTTTACCAAAATCTTATTGGCTTCAGCTGTCATACACTGGAATATTTTGTAAAATAATAAAAATATAGAATCTTGGTTGCGAAGTATTTTTTCTAAATTTTTTTATTAGTTTCTTAAAGAACCCCGCACTTCTCTTATGGAAAATGGCCCTCGGTTAAATTTTCTAAATTTTTAGTATGTTGAGAATGCCATTCTGATCAAAAGTGTTCATGGCCACAACAATATCTGCCAACCAGTTTTTGAGATCCAAGTTGCAAAATATGAATTCTCAATACATTATATTTTCCTAGTTTATAATATGAATTCGTTTTGTTTTTCTAAATTTTTTATGGCCCTGTCGTAGATAGGACAGAATACTATAAAAATAGTTAAAAAAATTTTATTATAATATACCGGGTGAGTGACGAAAATTATTTAATATTTTGTGTTAAATCATTGTATTTTTGACATTAAATTAAATGTTTACAAAGTAATACTGTAGATGACATTAGCTTGGAGCAAGCTATCAGAATTTATATTATTTATATTTTTTACAGGGTAACTCAAAAAAGTTTATATTTTTTTTATTAGTTTTAAAAGAAATTTTGTAGATATTTCTTTATGTACTACTTGTCGCCTATCTTATGCTTCCAAATATATATAATTATCAAGGTTTTACAGGGTGTTTCCGTGTTTCCGATGCTAAGCGATAAAAAAATAACATAAAAATGCATTTATTTATAAATCGGTATATATATGGATCAGTTAAATTTCATTATTTTTTAATATTTTTTGCATGAAGTGTCTTACTTACATGTTTGCTATTGATTTCCCTTTTCCTATGACCAGTTCTGAAGATATACAGCGTCGAACATACTCAAAACTAAAAAAATAAGCAAATAAAATAGCAATTTTTATTAATTTCAATAAAATTTGTTATGTAAGTTCATTTTATGGTTAAATATAAATATATTTAATGCTGTACAGGGTGTTTCAAATAATTATGAGATTCTAACACTGTATTGCAAATAAGAAATATATATATATTTGATGCCATTTCTTTTGTGTTGGGTATGTTATTTTTTATGATGTATTAACACAATATGAAAAATAAAGTTTATTATTATAAAAACTATGAACAATTTATTATATCCAAAAATAATAAGTAGGCCCCTAATTATTTGAAACACCCTGTATAGCATTAAATATATTTATTTTTAACCATAAAATAAACTTATATAACAAATTTTATTGAAATTTAAGAAAAAATTGTTATTTTATTTGCTTATTTTTTGAGTTTTGAGTCTGTTCGACGCTGTATATCTTAATTTTTTTGTAATGACATGAAATAAACAAATACAAATTACTAAAGAACTGGTCATAGGAAAAGGGAAATCAATAGCAAACATGTTAGCAAAACACTTCAAGCAAAGAATATTAAAAAATAACGAAATTAACCGATCTATTTTTTATATACCGGGTGATTTATAAATACTTGCAGTTTTTTGTTATTTTTCTATCGCTTATCATCGGAAACACCCTGTATAACCTTGATAATTATATATATTTGGAAGCATACGATAAGCGACAAGTAGTACATAAAGAAATATTTACAAAATTTCTTTCAAAACTAATAAAATTTTTTTTAACTTTTTTAACTTACCCTGTATAAATATAAATAATATAAATTCTGATAGCTTGCTCCAAGCTAATATCATCTACAGTATTACTTTGTAAACATTTAATTTAATGCCGAAAATACAATGATTTAACAAAAAATATTAAATAATCTTCGTCACTCACCCGGTATATAATAAAAGAGTTTAAACTATTTTTATAGTATTCTGTTCTATCTACGACAGGGCCATCAAAAATTTAGTAAAACAAAACGAATTCATATTATAAACTACGAAAATATAATGTAGTGAAAATTTATATTTTGCAACTTGGACACCCTGTATCTGAAAAATGGTCTGCAGATATTGTTTTGGCCATGAACACTTTTGATCAGAATGGCACTCTCTGCAACATACTAAAAATTTAGAAAATTTGACCGAGGGCCATTTTCCATAAGAGAAGTGCGGGGTTCTTTTAAGCTCTTCAAATTTATTTGTAGCTGATTATATTGTAAAGTATATTAATTTATAATTTTTTTTTCAGGTTCACAAGACGTTGATTTATTACTTTTTTAATTACATATTTATAACATTACATGTATATGTTTTTTTAATATAATCTTTTAATCCAATATCATTTATTTTAAATATTATTGGGAATAATGCCAAATTTAAAAGACAGTTTATTAAATACCTATCCCAAAAAAATATCTAGAGTTTGGGGGAGGGGGTGTTTGGTTAACGAATATTAAAATTTTCTTTGACGCTTCAAATAAAAGCTAAAACATGGGCTTAGTTGGGAATGCCTCGAGAGATAATCTATCAACGTCGTCTTGAAAAAGTCCCAACTATTTTCATCATTTTTAATGGCTGTACCCAGGGTAACCCAACGATGTGTGAAGGACCTATTATAGCTCGAAAACGATATAAAATGCAAAAAGTTTCTTATACAAAATTTGTAGGGACAGCTTTGTTCTATAATTGAAAATTATTGTGCTAAATTGTAGAGCTAAGCTGCCCCTACCAGTTTCGTCTGGTCTATTTAAAAAAACATTTTTAAATAATATAATGTTTATTGTGTCTGCATTTATTGCCTTTTTAAAACAAAATTGGTTTGTTATAGTTTCGAAACAAAAACATCTTATAAGCAACGTAATTGTAACTTTTTGAAAAGTCCTTAATATAAACATCTCAAAAACGAAACCAGTTTGTTATAGTTTTCGAATCAAACACGTTGATTTCTAAATGCAACTGCGATTTTGTTATGTTGGCGGACATTACGACCAGTACGTTTCGAAATAGCGCCGTATCAAAACCTTTTTGTACAACGTAACAATGTAACGTAAAAACATAAATTTAACGAAATTGGGTTGTTTTTTTGCTTAGTGGGAATAAGCTAGTTCAAAAATATTTTACTGCATGTTAGAAATTTACACACAAAGCAGTAAACCTATGGTATTTACTATGACTTGACTGATCGATCGATATTATAAATATAAAACCTAGGGTCTGGCCCGTCTTGACCACACTGATTTTGTCAAATTTGCGCATATTTCTTTTACTGCATTTATTAATTTGTATATTCAACCTTTTTTAACGTAAAATTATAGGTAATTATACTCAAGATGGGTATTTGGCCCATTTCTGGATAAAAAAAGTACCGAAATATTAATAATAATAATAAGACGTTTATTAGTCCTTTTAATATTGCACAAAAGTTGATAAATAACGAAAACAACAAATGAAATGTAACAGTTATAACAACTTTAGATTATACGGACTAATAGGCCGTTGTGTCAGCTTTCCCAACAGGCTGTCGAGGGGCTGTTGCGGCCTTTGTATACTTAAATCTATAAAATAACTAAGACTAGTCATTAGAATAGTAACAATTCACACAATGGGCTTTACGGAACAGTACAAACCATTCATGGATGAAGCGTATTTTCTAAACGGGGTTACAGTAAATGGTGAGTGGCAATACAATCCGGGTTTGTGCATGGACGATTTTCACGAACATTTTCCTAACGTTGCTTTTATTGCTGGGAATTTTTATCATTGCCTGAAAAGAACCGGGGATGTGTTCAGGAAAACAGGTTCTATACAACACAAAAAAGGAGCAGGAATACCATCTGTAAGAACAGAAGAACTTGTTGCAAATTTAAAACAATTACAAAAAAGGATTATCCAAGAATGTGGTAACATTTCTCCAGAGATGCTGGTCAATTTCAGCAATTTATGTAATTTTTTTTTTCCTTCTGTATATTCTTACTTTGTTAATTTTGTAAACAACAAAAATAAATTTGTATTTGTCTACTTATTTTATTACTCATTAGTTTGGCATATCATGTCATAATATGAATTTGACAAAAATGTAACCTAGATTTGGTTAGATATATCGTCCCCATATCATTGTGATCTAAACCAAGCCCTACGTTTTTTAATCCAAGCCCTCTTTGATGCAAATAATTTTTGCTCGCACGGTATTGTTTTCTTCCAATTTTGGGGTTTTTAAAGTGTTGCTGTAGTTGTTTTTTGTGTAGTGTGTGTTTTAAACACTTTATTTTTGGATTTTATATATTTCAGAGAAAGATTTTCTTGGTGTTTATTATTTAAGTTTAATAGTGGGTACAAACACCATTTTGGTTAACTCATCTAGTATCAAATCAATAAAGTGCCTAGTTAAACCATTGTACCACAGTATCGTTATATATACAGGATGTCTTATGACTAATGGGCAAATACAGCAACAGGATATAGTAGACTTGAAAAGATGTCATTTATGCTTAAGAAGGCACGGTTAATTTTCAATAAATATTATATATTTCGTTAAGAAATTATCTCAAAAACTAATTGAAACAGAATATATATAATAGATTAATGAAATATAACTTTTTTACGTTTAAAAGATCCCTCCCAAGTAGCATTTTTAGACACATTACGGTAAATGTGTCTAAACTATTGTTTCTGTTTCCGACACAAATTGGAAATTGTTGGCAACATGTATGGAAATATTTTCGAAACGTATACATTTTAAATGGCGCATTAGCACGTGTTTCCAAGTGGTTGGTACGGGCTGTGACTTTCGCTGTTTCGACGCAAAATAGAAACGTTTATCGAAAATGTTTCGAAAATTTTTCAGCAATGTTCGGAACATGTTTCCATAAATGTGTCGAGTGAGAGTTCATTTTACAAAGAGGGCGCTGAGTGTTGGAATTGTAAATTGTCAAAATGGAAACATTATTGAAACAAATAATTAGATATATAATATCTATCTCTCTGCAGGTTGTAAAATAAAAGAAAGTAAACAATATGATGACAGCATAATTTCGCCATAATGAATTTGTCACCAGAGTATTTTCTATAAGTGATACATTTTTTTCGTATGGTTTATTGCAGAGGAGATCCAAAAATCGTTGACGAAATAAATTTTATCGTGCAATTTAGTAATTTGGCTTTATATTCTTAAGACGCTCCCGGTATATTGACATTTACACACAAAATAAATACTTTGTCAAAAAATAAAATCTTAAATATTTTTAAAATTTTACTTAATTCTTCTTTCAATTGATTAAGCTAGCAAAATGAAACTAATGTAACCACTTTTTTACATTTCAAATGACGCAGGAAGTTAATTAAAGTCCATTTTAATAATATAAAAATGAATTTGTCAAAATGGCCGCCAGAAAGCGAGAATTATTCTGGTCTAAAATGGAGGCGACACACAATTTCTAGTATTTGGTTTCTATAATGTTTCGATAATCATGTAGCTATAATTCATAGAAAATGTGTCGAAACATGAAGAATGTTTCGATATTGTACCGAAACCATGCGAAACAAACGTCGCTAAAGTAAAAAATGCACAGTCCCGTCAAGAGGAAGGTTAAGCTTAGAAGCATAAAACTTCTGTATACCGTCACGGTATACACTACCACTTTACACTTTCTATGACATATAACCTACAAAATTGGTTTGTACTTTGTTGAACGTTTAATAAAACTTACTTATAACTTATTCCTAAGTAATAATCTAAAACATGTACTCAATTGTCGAGACAAAGCAAAAAAGACCCTTTATAGACAGCTGGATAGTCGGAGACCACCTACTTTGGCCCGATCAACCCAAGAATTTTTTCCTTTTGAATTTCAATTTCTTTCTTTTTCCTTTTTAGTGCCTTGTAAAACCTCGAAGAATGTTTAAACTGTTGTTTTCTTCCCATATTAACAAAACAAAAATGTACAATTTATAGGTTATAATCGAGGTTATAATAATTGTCCGGGTGCGGTAGTGTAAAGGTTTCTGGCAGTTTCGAAAATTATTTTCTGCGCAAGTTTCGTAATTAAATGGATATCACTGTTTGGTAAATATTTCAAAGCAGAAGAATACCAATTTGTTTTGAATCACTTAATTCGAAAATGTGTCGCTACAATTTGGGAGCACATGTGTCTAAACACAATTTCATAATATTATATAAAAATGGTTCGAAAAATTTTCTTTTGTGCGTTTCTTAAATGTATCGACACTGTAGTTTGGAACGTATTTCGAAACTAACAGTTCTTAATCGTTTCTAGTAACTAAATTCGAAAATGTGTCGCAAAAGTTTCGAAACACATGTGTCTCCACACAATCTAAATAATTTTAATCGAAAATGTTTCGAAACGTCTCTCAGCAAAGAATTTGTGTCCAATTTGTGTCTATAATTGCTACTTGGGCTCTTTCATAATTTAAGGTAAAGCGGTCAGAAATGTGAGAGACAAAACAGGATGCTATTAATGACAGGTGATGCGGGAGTTCTTAGATTAATTTGACCTTACACGAAAGTTTTTACATTACATTATAGATAACTAGCGTGTACCCGGCCTGCGTTGCAATGCCAGGCATTATACGCCTCTGAGTTAATAATAAGGCGAGTTCACCATCACGTCAAGATTTATAAATACAAAACCGAACAAACCTCTAAATTTATCAATGTTTCTCTACAATATTATGCATGTATTATATATAAAAACCTTCCTCTTGAATCACTCTATCTATTAAAAAAAAACGCTTTAAAATCCGTTGCGTAGTTTTAAAGATTTAAGCACATATAGCTGGGGACAGACGCGACAGCGACTTTGTTTTATACTATGTTAAGATAATACAGAAAAATAGGGTTAGACTTATAAATTAATAAAAATAAAAAGAAATATGGGCAAATTTAACCAAATTTAGTTTTTTGCTCTTTTAGTTTATCAATTAAATTTTGTTAACTTAAAACTGTATGTAATGTAATTAAATAAAAGGCTGAGAAATGGCATTTCTTTACCGAATTTCTAAAAATGTTATAAGAAAAAGTTATTTTTAGTAACTTAAGACCTATGATGTAGAAAGTTTCAGATGTCTATGACACAACTGAATCTTTTGCCATATTTTCAAATTAACAAGTTTTTTTAATAATAAAAGTCGATTTTATTGATATGACTATTCGTTCATACCACTCTGTATTTTATTTAATTTTTATGTTTATTTTTTTATTGCTATACCTTTTTTCTGAAATATAAAATGAGAGGTAAAAAAATTTGACACGGGGGGTGCAAAGTTATCATAATTTAACAATTTTATCCGATGTTCCACCTTTCAAATCACAGATACATCTGAAAAATTTAAAATGCCCATAAACAAGTATAATATGTAATTTATTTTGGTCAATAACTCAGGTTCTAAAAAAGAAAATTTGTGTTTATTATCGAAATGTTAAGGACAGTTAACGCCATCTAGAGGCGACGGAAAAATACGAGGATAAAAACAAACGCTTAGTTTGTACCTCAAGTAAAGGTATTTTAAACGAGACCAGGTTTTTAATAATCGGTTATGCCAAACCGGAGTAATTGTAGTAAAACATTTGAATTCCCCCACCACATTTTACTAGATCGGACAATTTGTGTAAAACTAAAAGTATTACTAAATATGTAAGGATTAAAATACAGATGTTTTGATATCTCTTAACCAGTCAAAACACGAAGAAAATATTAATTTTAACCTTGGTTATGACTGTTATTAGGCCCCCTTACGGACATTTTACAAACTTATAATAATTTCCAGCATTTTTTTTCGGCACTTTTACTAAAACAAATTGATGCTCTATAATTACTAGTTTCTGAGATATATCCGGCGGCCATTCTTGACCATATCATAGAATTATAGATAATAGGAAAATTTAATGAAAACCACGGGAAATGACAATGGAGTTTAAAAATGTTTAAAAATAAACATGCAATTTAAAAAAATCGTTCAAATAAATAATGTTTACAATTCAATTTAACAATAAAGTACAAAGCGATTTTTGAAAATTTTACTTTTATAAAAATGCAAGGTTTTACAATTAAACATTATTTTGCAATATTTTCCTTAAGGTGGTGCTTGCCAACCTATAACCTATTTCGCGTAGATTTCTTAATTTTTTTCTACCTTTTACACAAAATTTAAATAAAATCAATACCGACTGCATATTCTATATGTAATAACTGACATATTAAATAAATATCAAAGAATTTCATAAATTATTTTAGAAGAATTGTATAGCGAAAAATATCGGATAAGATTTTTAAAAATATTCTTATCTCATTGTTCTTTCACTAGGTTAGGTTAGAGTGGCAGACCTCTGGCATTGACCAAACTGTCATACGTAGTATTAGGACCGTTGTGGTACCACACGTGTTTCGCGGAACCTATCCGCATCAGCGTCCTGATGATTAACGCGACGTGGATCGTAGAAGACAGTTCACTCAAACCAGCCACTGCTGTTAATAAACTTAGTGGGTCGACCCAGTTGCAGATCATTAATGAATGGTTCGCCCAGGGCATTGACCTTCTTCTAGCGAGGCCGGGGCATTCACACAAGAAATGCTGGATACTTTCCTCCTCTTCTTCATCTCTGCAACTTCTACAGAAGTCGTTAGTTGGTATTTGCATACGTTCAGCGGGTCTATCGAACAGGCAATGTCTGGTGACTACGGCAGTGATGTTTCTTAGGTCCTTCCGACTGTGTTGTAATAGCACTGCGGTTTCCTGCCGTCAAGTAGGGGCCACAATTGCCTGGAGATGCTACAAGTTGCCAGTCCTGTCCATCTGCTTTGTGCAAGTTGTTTAGCTATCCGATCTATATCCTCTTTGACTGATCCCAGTGGTCTATCCACAGTACTCTCTGCTAGTTCGGCAGACTTGCTCGCTCCCTTTCACTATACAATTGTCCCAAAATTAGCAATGAAATAAATTGATATTTTTGTAATATGTCAGATATTACCTCAACAATGTGCCGATGATATTAATTTTATTTAAATGTTAGTTAATAAAATAATAAACTAAACAAAAAAAGGTGAAATAGGAAATAGGTTATAGGTAGGCGATAGATTAAATGACGTTGACAATTCTACCTTAAGCAGCCTTTTTCCAAAAATCGGGTTTTGTGCTTTTCGTTTCGTTACAGTGAAAAAAAAACTTACATATTTTGATACTTGCTACTATCACAGTCATTGTCTAAAAGGCCATTAGTATTGGCGCTTTTCACCATCTGTACCAAAATTGGAGTGAGTTCCCCTTCGAGGGCCAATAAGCCTTTTGCAAACGCAGCTGCGGTCATCTGAACCCTTCCTTCGTCCGAAGCATAAATTTTAAGATCATGGCGAAAAGTCGAATGCAATCGAAGCAGTCCTAGACCTTGGGCTCCTGCATATTCACCTGAATTGTTATAACAATAATACCCCTGTGCTTACATTAAAAATGGATAGATCATATTAGCATTGATAATCACACTTCTGAGCTCAGCTTTATGACTTTTGTAGAAACTACGAAATTATTTTCGTATAAATCTCTGTTTTCCCTATTTATAGGTAAATAATGTGCATATCTATAGGGTATTCCCAAATTCGAACTTCATTACTGGGATCTCAGAAACTATAGGATATTAGAATTTGGTCGAATTATGGCAAAACTGTAGAATCCAGTCTAATTGTTTTAATTTCTTGTTTAAAAATTGCAAAGTAAAGTTATTAAATGCATACACAAATTACCACATCTAGAGCCAGTTGATAATCTAAACAGATCTAAGGGTCGTTCGAAACATTTATAAATTTAAAATTTGTATTCTAATTCACTCTATTATTTTAATAGAAAAGAAGTCAAACAGTCAGGAGGATCAATACCAGTAACAAGTAATTTAGGAAAAAATAGCTTTTATATGACAGAATATTGAAATCTAACAATACTCGAAAGAATATCAGAAGAATTAAAAAATTGGCAAGTTTTAAAAAACACTTAAAAAGATTTTTACAAAATTAAATGGTTTTTATAGATTTTATTGATCAAATAAATTGGATTGGAACTTTTTCTGACATTTTTTTGTTCGTTTTCATGGTTATTAGGTTCTATATTATTTTGGCATTAATTTTGTTTAAAAAGAAATCCCATAAAGAGGACAACAAATTATTTCTATTACTAAAAAACAATCGTTTTGCGATTTAGTTATAATTAATGTTTGTATAATTTAATAATTAAAATTTGATTTATTATATCTGCGTTGCTGGTAATACCGGAATGATGATTTTTTGTTGATTCAGTTGATAGTTTTGTTATTTTCATAGTCCATACATATTATACGCATCCAAACCTAGTAAAAATTAATTAAATAATTATTACTAGGGCCATACGTATTTAAGTAACAATTTCTGATGATGTTAAAATTATCTTAAAACATGTTGTGTAATACATACTTCTATTCAGAGCTTTAAACTATTTTTTAAATAAGCAAATAAAACTTTAATGATGAGATTTTAATATACCCAAAAGTAATGGGACACAGAGCAACAGCAGACTCCTTAAGCCGAAATAATGCGATTTACTTAAACTTGCCTTATCCCAAAATTGATAACAACCAAGATACAGAGTGTCAAAGTTTTAATTTTGTGTTCGTTTTTTTGCGATTATTTCTTAGCGAAACGACATAGCAGCACAAAATTAAGGATTTTGGGGTTTTTTGAGATGAGGATTTCAAAATTATCCATAGTTTTTCTGTAACCAGTAGAGGGCGCTGTCTACGGCATGGCCCACTACTTTTATCTGACATAACTTTGTTTAGGATTCTTATATCGATCCGACTATTAAAAAAATACGTTAATTTACTTCTTCTACATCAAAAACGTATAGCTTATTGAAGTCGCTACAGCAACCATTTTCGAGATAATCGCATTCGATATTTTTAATGCAAGAATCCTAAAATATTTAAAATAATTGTGTATTCGTGTTAGTATTATTTATCACAGCTGACCTTGATTAAAAACAACGACGTTTCTGAGGCAACAACATGTTACATAAAGTATCATCTGTCAAAGTTATTAATTTTCTTCGTACAATACCTACTTAGATATTATAAATTTTTTAGGCATAATTTAATTTCCAATGCGGAAATGCGTGATATGCTTTGTATTATTTATACACAAGAAAATTTTAACGGTCGGTATACGAAAAAACGTTTTTATTAGAAAAAAATAGTCAACCTTAAGGAAATGTAGCTGATTTACAATAATTTTAAGTTAGAAATTTATTGTTGCTTGATTTTCCGCTACTTTTGGACAACGTACTTAGTTGCATAGGACATATGAAATGCGATTATTTCGAAAATGGTTGCTCCTAGCGACTTCAATAAGGTATACGTTTTGATTGTAAAAGAAGTAAAGTAACTTATTTTTTTAATAGTTGAATCGATATAAGAATCCTAAACAAAGTTATGCCAGATAAAAGGAGCGGGTAATGCCGTAGGCAGCGCCCTCTACTGGTTACACAAAAACTATGGATAATTTTGAATTTCTCATCTCAAAAAACCCCAAAATCCTTAATTTTGTGCTGCTATGCCGTTTCGTTAAGAAATAATCGCAAAAAAAACTAAAACAAAATTAAACCTTTGACACCCTGTATCTTGGTTGTTATCAATTTGGGGATGAGGCAAGTTTAAGTAAATCGCATTATTTCGGCTTAAGGAGTCTGCTGTTGCTCTGTGTCCCATTACTTTTGGGACACCCTGTATATAAAATAAAAAATGCGGATCCATTTTAAAGAAATTAAGTTTATGAAACAAACAATAATCACCTCAATTTACGGCGTAGAAAACATCGCTTAACCTGGATTATTACTGCCAATATGATCCTTATAGTAAAAAAGAACTAACACCGCGTCAAAAAAATCACTTTATGACAAACATAAGCAATTTATGGAAATAACTAGGCATAACTTAGTTTAACACACATTTTATCTACCAACAAACAAAACAAATATTTTTAGTTTGATTTTTCTTAATTTATGTGGCAAATTACTACATGCAATGTCTTAAAATGCTTTTTCCCAAGATTTCATAATAATTAATTTTTTTTATCACACAGTGCAACACCTTTTTGCCATCGAAAAAATAAATTACTCTAAGGTGGGAGTATCAACATGCTTGCCAACCTATAACCTATTTCGCGTATATTTGTTTAATTTTACTAGCTTTTAGACAAAATTTAAATAAAATCATTATCGTCTTCATATTTTATAGGTAATAATTGACATATTAAATAAATATCAAGGAATTTCATTAAATATTTTAGGATAATTGTATAGCGAAAAATATCGGGTAAGAATTTTTTAAACATTATTATGTCATTGTTCTTTCACTATACAATTATCCCAAAATTAGCAATAAAATGAATAGATATTTTTGTTATATGTCAGATATTACCTAAATATTGTACCGACGAAATTGATTTTATTTAAATATTAGTTAATCTAATAATAAACTAAAAAAAGCAACGCGAAATGGGTTATAGGTTGGCAATAGATGGAATGACGTTGAGAATTCCACCTTAACAATTAAGTATCTTATCGAAGCTGGAAAAACTTAAAGCTCTTAGATAAGTTGGAATTTAAGGTTTAACAGGTATTTTTAAAGCCTTTTCATTTTTGCAAGGAACGTCATTCACCTAAAAATATTCATAGTTATTCTGAATTTAAAAGTAGTGTATTAAAGAGGTATGTCATTAAGATTGAATTTAAACATTTCTGCGCGTTGCTTGTTTCACAGATCCCAGACTATTCTAGCAGAATCAGGTGCATGGTATAAAATTGTAGAAATTACACACACATATTATCAGTGGAGTTGCTTCGGATGGTGGCTTCCTGATGAGTTTCTAATAAGGACGAAACAGCTGTCATTGTCTACCCGGCCTCAGAGAGTCCATTGTTTTTGGCTTCCCTGTGTACTTTAATGCAAAAATACAGGTTTTTCATATTTATTAATAATCCGCTAGCCAAGATATTTTTCGTTTCTATTATATGGACGAAGACTCCTTTACTATTTATACAGTGTCACCAATAAAGTCCGCATCATATGGGATTTTTTTTTATTAATAGCTTTATTCAAAATTTGACTTTGGCATCAAGTTCTGCTTCGATCGAGATGAAAATTAAGCAAAAAAGTAGTAGTCACATGATTCGCATTATCTGTCAAATTTTAATTTTTTTCAAAAAATAATTCAAAAGTGGGGTTATTTCTGAAAATATCGAAAAAAGTTAAAAGAAAAAGTTGTTTTAAATGCAGTTTCTAGCCCGCATGCAAAATTTCAGCTACATAAGATAATTTTGATTTTTTACCTATATTTTGTAAATCGCACCACTTTTGCAAAATAAGACTCAACGCAGCCTACATAAAACTTCTTAGTTTTGACAATGCTTTATTTCAGATACATTTTCTTTAAAGTAGCGCCATATTAAATGTGTGTTTTTCTACAAATTCAAAATTGGGCTATTAAAATTTGGTCGCATGTGATGCAAAGTTTATTTGTTTTTGACCCTGTATAAGGTAATTTCATAAAATAAGTATCTTTGAAAACGTAGTTTGTGTCTGAAAGTAAAAAAAATAAAAAATAAAGTAAAGGGGTTTTAAATTAAATCGTTTAAAATAGATAAACTTTACGTTAAGTTAAACTAAAATTTATTTTCCACTTAATGAACACTTTACTGATGAGACTGTGTTCTTTTTTGTCATAATATTAAGGTGTATTACTTTAAGACACAAACTACGTTTTCAAAAAGACTTATTTTATGAAGTTACCTTATACAGGGTCAAAAACAAATAAACTTTGCATCACATGCGACCAAATTTTAATAGCCCAATTTTGAATTTGTAGAAAAACACACATTTAATATGGCTCTACTTTAAAGAAAATGTATCTGAAATAAAGCATTGTCAAAACTGAGAAGGTTTATGTAGGTTGCGTTGAGTCTTATTTTGCAAAAGTGGTGCAATGTACAAAATATAGGTTAAAAATCAAAATTATCTTATGCAGCTGAAATTTTGCATGTGGGCTATAAACTGTATTTAAAACAACTTTTTCCAATAACTTTTTTCGATATTTTCAGAAATAACCCCACTTTTGAATTATTTTTTGGAAAAAATTTAAATTTGACAGATAATGCGAATCACGTGACTACTATTTTTTTGCTTAATTTTTATCTCGATCGAAGCAGAACTTGATGCCAAAGTCAAATTTTGAATAAAGCTATTAATAAAAAAAAATCCCATATGATGCGGACTTTACTGGTGACACTGTATACAGGTTGTCCGAAAAAAAAAAGGTCAATTCGTTAAACATATATTCCTTGAGCAAAAATAATATGACTTTTATAATGCCATTTTTCATTTTTGGCCCTCCTATTCGAAAGTTTAAAATTGAAAACTGATTTTTTAAAATAATTCAAGAATTTAATAAGATCTACGTTTCAAATTTAGTACATTGCTTCACCATAAAGAATTACATTTTTTAAGAAAAACAGAACCGAACAAACCCAAAACAGTGTACATAACCTAGAAAAAGTGCTTTTAATATTTTTTATTTGAGTTTTTTACGTTTATTTCGTGCGACGAAAGCAATAAGCAAGAATTTAGGAACTATTTTATACAGAAGAAGACGACCTGTTTTTCCTTAGGGAGATAGTGGGTCACAACTCACAACCCTTTTGAGAATCGCTCTAGATGGAGGCTTATTAAAAATAATAACGAAAAGTCGTTGTTTAATATGTGAATGGCAACTAGATCATCTAGATCGTCATCCTCCTCATCCTCATAAATGAAAAGGGGGTTATTGACAATACCTACCTTCCATTTTGGAGCAAATAAATGTAAACCAAATTTAATAAAGAAGTACAAATCTAAAAAAAATAATATGACAGGACGAGATACCACACCATAAATATACGGATAAGTTAAAAACTGCTTTAAATGTATTTTTCGTAGGTAACGTAAATCGATAGGATACGGTTACGGATACGGATAAGTACAAAATTTTAGGGTCTGCTTCAAGTGTCTCTTACTGATGCCAACGCGGCTGACGTTAATCTCATAATTTTCAAATGGTAAATCAATAGGGAACTTTCCAATTTTTTTTTTCAATAATATGATTTAGTTAGGCCTGAAAAAAGTATTCCCCAATTATTACTCCTTAAAAATCAAAAATAACTTGGTAAAAATTCTTTAAAGTTTCGTGCGTGTCGAAATCATTTCAAACGATCTCTAAAGCGCGCGAAGCCCGATGACGTCAGGGGTATGACTTTTGGTCATCCGTCATCCTGACACTCCTGACAGGTGCCGAGCGACCCAATTTGCATTTGGATTGCCGTGTGTTATTGTTATTGTATTGTTTTAAGGTCGTGTCGCTTGACGCGTGGATGTCAAATCTGACAAATCATCAAATTTATTGAAAACCTATAACCTATTTCGTGGATGTCACACACAAATCTGACAAATGATACCCCTTGACGTCACGACTACTAGCAGCGCGTTTTTACCCGCTTGGAATAATTTGAATTTTGGGGCATTTTTCAATCTTTCTAGCGGTCTTTTGGGACGAAATATGTTGTTAAAATTTTTGTCAAGTTCCCTATTCAGCCGTTGTGGCATTACCATACAAGATATAATTACGTAAAACTTTGCAATAGGAGACAATACCGAAAGCAAAGGACTAGCCAAAAATAATGTAAAGATAGTGGCGTACAGATAAAAACCTGTAGTACTAAACCAGTTAAATGAAATTATTAAGAACTTACTTAATATCTTTATATAATAGTAAAACGCCACTGTTATCACATGTTCTTAAGACAATAATCTAGTATTACTTATTACATATAATAACAACATAATAAATATTTAAGACAAATTATTTCCATAAAATTATGAATACGTAAATCACAAGAAAAAATAAAAAAAAATAGTCTAAAGAAATTGCTTGATACCCCCTCCATTTTTTTGAATACACACTTTATTTAAGAAAATCTTAACCTTTAAACAATATGTAGTTTTAACTGCTCTCCAGCTTGCAAGATTATTTATAATAAATGACTCTCGATCAAAATCGGAACCATATACACTAAATCTTTAATACACCCCCTGACTGAATATTCCAAGGGAGTAAGGTCTGGGAAACGGGGTGGCCATTTAACAGGAGCATTTTGGCCCCGACAAATCCAGCGATTAGGAAAGATTTGGTGTAAATAGTTGCAGTTAAATACGGGGTATCACCGTTTAGTTAAAAAAAATATATTGTCTTACCACTACAGACAAATAATCAAGTAAATCGAATGTATTTTAAAGAAATAGCAAAAATAAATGACCATCAGTCAAAATGCCTGATAAAATTACTGTTATGTGAAGAAAATTAGCGATAGTAAGTTCTTAGTAGGGCAACAAAATAATTTAATTTATCTAGTTTAGTACAACAGGTTTTTATATGTACGTCACTGTCTTTACATTATTTTTCGCTAGTCCTTTGCTTTTGGTATTGTCGCCTATTGCAAAGTTTTACTTGGTATTGACAATTTTTTTTTGTTTTTCTTAAAAGATGTACGTAACTCTTTATGGGGAAGCAATTTACCAAATTTGAAATTTAGATCTTATTAAATACCCGAATTATTTTAAAAAATCAGTTTTTAATTTGAAACTTTGACTATTTTTAATTTATGCCTTCTTCGGGAGAAAATAATTTTTAAAGTTTAAATTGACCTAATTCATTAGTTGCGAAGAAATTGGGTGACAGCGGCGGAGGGCAAAAGTTGGGTTTATTTTACATGCCAATAATGAATTCTTAAATAATTTAAATAACAATATATAAAAATAATTAAAAGAATAAAATTATTTTTACTTAGTATTAAAACAAAAGGAAAGTTAAAAAAAAATTAAAGTTTTGTACAAAATTCCTATGGCCGAAGCGTTGCCCTGTGTGATACATGCAACAAATATTTTTTCAATGAACGATTGCTTTAAATATGGGAATCTGAACTATCTAACAAATGACTAGAAATAAAATAACTAAACGAAACGATTTGGGGACAAATATTGCAACTTAAACATACCTGAAGATGTCAACTGAAAATTGCAAATTAAAACTAATTAGGGTAGTAAGAAATGCTGAGAAGAATAGCAGGAGGTATTTTAATGAGTAATAAATATATTTATGTATATTTATGATGGTCAAGAAAGATGATATTATTGGCATGTCTGATTAATCCAATTCCATTATACATTTAAAGGTTTGGAAAGAGTTTTTTTTAATCTCCAAACATGGACAACTATTAGCTACATAGATTAATGGTATAAAGCTAACAACAGCCCAATAATGTTTGATAAAATAAAGCGAATTAAAAAGACGAATAATAATCCTAGACATATACCTTTAGAACCGTGCAGCTGATCTCGTGCGCAAACAAAAGTTAAATTTTATGGGTGAAAAAATATGTTTGTAAGCACGGTTTGCCGGTCATATTTCTTGGCGCCCAACAGGGATGGGCATGCGCACAATTCTTTTGTTATTAGGTTTTCCTTCTTTATTGACATCATAAATACAATCGACAACCGGTTCGGCGCCATTTTTGTTGTTACAGTATTATGGGATACAGTAAAACAACGTTGAACTTGTAAATTTCCACCATATTTACTAGAAAAATGACATGTTTCGCTAACACTGTAGCTTTGTCAGATGACAATGATTAAATAAAGGTGAAAAATAATACTTGGGTGCAATAATTTTTTTTTAATTATTGAAGATGTAAATAAAAACAGTGGAAGGATTACAATAGCGGGAAAACACAGGGTTTAAAAATTAAATTAAATTAGGAACAATATGGGTAATTTACAAAATCTTAAGTAGGTATATGGTCAACAGAATAAATTTAACAAAGGTGAACTATTTAAATCTAATTGTTCATTAAGTAACAGGTCAGTAATTTTTAGGTTTATTTATTTCCATAGATTCTAACAAATTTATTTTAAGCCTTTGTTTTCGGTATATAAGATTTTAAAGGAAGGATCGAAATTATGTTGATAATCAAGTAAATGGTTAGCATAGTTCGAGTCTGTTTTATTTTTTAGAAAACTGTTATAATGTTCCTGTATTCTTTTGTCAAAATGTCTACCCGTTTGGCCAATGTATGTATTAGGACAATCTTGCATTTTAATTTATAGACCCCTGATTTTTTGTTTTTATCGCTTTTAGTTTTGTTTTTTATAAATTTACTTAAAGAGTTATTAGTTTTGTAACACACATTTATATCAAGTTTGTTACAAAAAGTCCATTTCCCTCGAGAAAAAAAACGCCAAATTGTGATACAAGCATGAAATTTGGCAGAGTTATAGAAAACGATATTTTAATAGATTTGACCTGATAAGCCACCCTCCTAGACCCGTAGGACACCCCCATACCGCCATTTTTTCAAAATGGCGGACAAAAATTTCTGAAATCTTAGGCTTTTTCAATATGGGCGATATTATACTCTATATTATATATATATATATTACTCTAAAATATTACCTTACAAGTTTTTTTTTTCCTGTATGTTAATTGCCCATCAAAATCATTAAATAACAGACTTAAAATTAAATATAAAATATAAATCTTGACGGAATTGAAAAATTAATATTCTGAAGAACCTAAGCAAGTGTTGGTAGGACCCATAAGTATAGTGAAGAATGGTAAAATTGGGATCCAAAAAACGAGGAAAATCGTCAATGTCAACTTCAAATTGTGACATTAACAATGAAAGATGTGACATAAATACAAAGGTTTCTGAAAGTGAAGAAGCATCTGATGACGAATATTTACCATTAAAATACCCAAGTGATAAGAAATATAATAAATTTTTGAAGGAATTTAGAATCTGTTCCCAAGATAAACAAGAAGCTGGCGCATCTGGAGTAAAAATTATTAATGATTCCCATTGTTCAAATTGTACCTCAAAATTCACAAAAAGTACTTATTCTGTTGGCTGCGTTTGTTGCAATAAGTGGTTTTGTTTAAGTTGTTCTTTATTATCCAAAAATAACCTTTTAGAATTAAAGAAGCAAAAAAAACAATGGAATTGTACAAAGTGTTTAACAAATCAAGAAGAAAATAAAATTGATACTAAGGTAAAACATAATAATATAACTACAGAGGAAAATATTAATAAGATAAAACATGAAAATATATATCTTAAAGAAATTATAAAGGAGATTCTAAAAAAAATGGAAGATTTAAACTCTAAAATAGAAAACATTGAAAATGTAATTATGGCCACAAAATTTAACAAACTTGAATCAGATATTCAACAGGTTTTGGAACTCCTTAAGAAAAACGATGTTACAGTACAAGACAATAAACAATCGTATGCAAATATACTACAAACGCCAAAAAAAAGTATAAAACCACAAAACCTGCCAGTAGTTGTCATAAAACCAAAGAAAATTCAAACCTATCGACAAACCAAATCCGAAGTTCAAAAATATGTTAATCCAACGAGTGTTAATGCTTTAATCCATGGCGTAAAAGAAATAAAAAATGGAGGTTTAGTAATAAAAGCAAATTCAAAAGAAGAAATAGAAAAACTTAAAGAATTATCTGAGAAAAAGCTTCAACAAAATTATACAATCAAAATATCAAAATTAAAGTCACCAAGATTAGTACTCTTTGGATCACGAAAAGAATACACAGAAGACGAACTTACAAAAAAACTAAGGACATTAAATTATATCAGTACGACTGATATTATAAAAATTACTCACACCAGAAGATCAAATTACTCAAAAAAATATATAATTTATATGGAAACAAGTGGAGACGTTTTTGCTAAATTAGTCAATACAGATATTTATTTGGAATGGGATAGATGTAAATTTAAAGAAGATTTTAATATTAAAACCTGTTATAAATGTTGTAGCTATGGCCATCAAACAAAATTTTGCCAGAAATCTCAAGTATGTACTTTTTGTTCAGAAAATCACTCTTTTTGGCAATGTAAACAAGAAAATCCCACGTGTAATAATTGTAAATTATTTAATCTAAAATATAACAAAACTTACAGTATAGAACATGAAGCACTGAGCAATATTTGTCCATTACATCAAGAAAAAATAAAAGAGGTCAAAGAACGAATCAATTACTGCCAGACATAAATCATGAAAATCTTATATTTAAATGCAAGATCAATGAAAAACAAAATAGATGAAATTGAAATTTTAGCTCTTCAACAAAATGTTCAAATTATTATTATAGCCGAAACATGGGTTAAGAAAACCGAAGAAAAATATTATAATTTTAAAAATTTTACTTCCATCTTTGCTAGTAGATTAAGAAGAGGAGGTGGTTTGGGAATTTTTGTTGAGTCAAACATTAACTTTGATGTCTTGGAAAAAATTGAACTTGATGAATTGTCATATATTTCTTTAAGCATAAAATGTCCAAAACTATTGGTTTGTGGAATATACAAACCACCATCAACTAAAAATGAATTTCTTTTAAATTTTTTAGACCAGAAATTGGAATATTTAAATACATTAAGTAAAGACTGTATTGTTGTTGGTGATATAAACATTAATGTACTTAACAAAAATAATGAAACTCAAAAACTTCTAGATGTTTATGCAACCAATGGTTATCAATTGTGTAACAAACTCATAGCCACAAGAGATGCTGGTAATACCTCTACGTTAATAGATCATGCAATAACTAATATAAATCAAAAAATAAAGATACAACTAGAAACAAGTTCTATAAGTGATCATAAAGTTCAAGTTATTTCTGTTCCCGTGGAAATATTATCGAGTAATAAAAAAGCAAAAAGTAAAACTATATTTTGTAGAAAATTTAATATGGATAAATTAAAGCTTGAGCTGATGCTAATAAATAATAATATACATTTATTTGAAGATCCAAATTATTTGTATGATACTATTTTAAAAACTTTTGAAAAGTGTTCATTAACGCAATCAATCAAAATAAAAGAAGATTCAGAACAATGGTTTACACAAGAAATAGCTAAACTTATTAAAACTCGTGATAAACATTATGCCAAGAAAAAGAAGAATCCTAACAGTATATATTATAAAGAAATTTATGATAATTATAATAAATTCGTAAAAAAAAAAATTAGGATAACCAAACAAAATTATTACAAGGAACAATTTTCCACTAGTAATCAAAAAAGAATCTGGGAAAATTTAAATTTAATTTTAACAAATCGACATAAGAAAGCCAAGCCATTGATTAATTACCTTGAAATTAATGGAAATAAAGTTGAAGATCAGCAAATTATATGTGAAGAAATCAACAATCATTTTGTAAACGTAGGACAAGTACTGGCTAAGAAAATTCCGCAAGTCCAAAAATGTATCGAGGAGACAGAAGAAAAATCATTTTTTATAAATCCCGAGGAAACATCCCAAAATGAAATAGAACAAATTATTGACGACCTTGACACAAAAAAAGCAAATGGATTTGACAATATATCGGTTAAAATTGTAAAGTGTTTAAAAAATGAAATTACTCCAATTTTATTTCATTTAACTAAATTATCTCTAGAAACAGGTATTTTTCCAGAAAAAATGAAAATTGCTAAAGTAACTCCAGTATTTAAAACTGACAAAAGATATAAATGCAGCAATTATCGCCCAATATCTGTTTTACCAATATTTTCAAAAATATTAGAAAAAATAATAAATAATAAATTATGCGACTTTCTAGAAAGCCAAAATTTACTTTTTGCTAACCAGTATGGTTTTCGCAGATCTAAGGATACAGAAATAGCTGTAGGAGATATCATAACAAATATTCAAGCTAATGTTGACAGCAGTAAAAAATGCTGTTTACTATCCTTAGATCTGTGTAAGGCTTTTGACACCGTAAACCACAATATTTTATTAAGAAAATTATACAGTATTGGGATAAGGGGAAATACACACAAACTACTTCAAAGTTATTTAAGCTATCGTAAACAATTTGTTCAAATTGGGGAAAGAAAAAGTTCGGAAAAAGAAATAATATGTGGAGTTCCACAAGGATCAATATTAGGTCCGTTATTATTCTTAATTTACATTAATTCTGTTTCCAAACTGAACTTAAAGGGCAATATAAAGCTATTTGCAGATGATACGACAATTATTTATTTTGCTGAAACTCTTGCAGAAATGTATTTTAATATTAATAATGATTTAAAAATACTTCTTTCTTGGCTTCAATCAAATAAACTTACGTTAAATTTTAAAAAATCTTCTTTTATGTTTATAACTAAAAATAAAATAAATTCCATCATTAACCCCTTAACATTTAATAATGAAAATATTCAATATTCAAAAACGACAAAATTTTTAGGATTAGTTTTAGATGAAAATTTAAATTGGAAATGCCATATCCAGTATATTATCAACTCGATATCTCCTTTGGTATCTGTTTTGTACAGAGCTAGATATTTTATTCCTTTGAAATATTTAAAAAATATATATTTTTCATTAATATATTCAAAATTACAATATTTAGCTTCTGCATGGGGATCTGCTTGTTTATCAAACTTAAAACCATTACAAAAATTGCAAAATAAAGTTATTAAATGTATACACAAATTACCACATTTAGAACCAACTGTTAATCTATATAGACCGAAAGGGTATTTACACGTTCAAAACATTTATAAATTAAAAATTTGTATTCTAATTCACTCTATTATTTTAAAAGAAAAAAAATCAAACATAACACTTCAGGAAAATAAAACATTACATGATCATAACACAAGACATTGTATAAATTATCAAACTATACCAGTAAAAAGTAATTTTGGAAAAAAATCGCTTTTATATGACGGAATAATAAAATATAATAATCTTCCAAAAAATATCAGAAAAATTAAAAAATTGGCAATTTTTAAAAAACAATTAAAGAGATATTTACTAAATTAAATTATTTATACTATGTTTTTTTTTTTTTTTTTTTTTTTTAATTGATTTTAATAATGAATTAAATTGGATTAACTTCCATTTTTTTTTTTATTGTTATTTTTTTTATGGTTATTATTTTCTATATTATATTGTCACTTTCCATGTAATGAACTGTAGAAGTTAGTTTGGAATAAAGACATTTTAAAGTTAACTTCCAGAAAAAAAAAAGTTGCCAAATTTTATTGCTTTATTCATTTCTAACCATTATTATATAATTCGAGGATGGAGAATTAAAAAAAAAATGTTTCAGGTCGATATGACCTTTATTGACCTTGAAAACTGCTATATAATTGGAAAAATGGGCATGTTTGTAGACTTTGCGTAAAGAAAATTTTAAACGGCTAGCGTGAACGAATTTATAACAAAAATAAGTAATTAACATTAAAAAGGTATAAAAACGGTGTTTTCTAAAATTATAGCTGTCTACGACGATCATAGGCGGCGCATGGATTTTTTGAAATAATGGTAAAAATTGTCGAAATCAATTAATTGAGATTGTATGGTCTTCCAAGTGATTTTACGGCTAATCAAGCCAATTATGATTGAAAAAAAAACAGCTAAAATTTTAAGTCTTTATTTAGGTAACCTGTTTATTTTCACATGTCCCTTGACAAATCGTACATGCAGGAGTGCAAGGAAGTCCTGCTTTGCGATAGGAGCATCGCATGCTGTCGCACTGCCCTCTACACCCACATTTTTCCAACCCTCTTAAAGCAGACCAAATTTGGGGTTCCCCGCTCCATTTGGGCTCCCATCGATCCACTTTCAATGTCCAGCCCATCCTTCCGGTGAAGGAGGTTTCTTATCGTGAATTAGGGACCGACCCCATATTTGTCCCGCTTGGTAGGCAGCCCTACGACACTGCTCAATAAGGCTTCCTTTTGTTGGTGCACACATTGATACTTGTCTATCACCACTACAAAATTCCACTTTTCTCAACTCATTGACCTTTGATAATTGGGTATTGGCGTCGTATAGCTTTACCGTGAATGCTTCTATTTGACCAATTATATCATCCGGTAATTCTTTTTCAGTATCTTTCGATGTTAAATATTGGAAAGCCAAAGTTGACCCCGGGCACTCATCCCATGTTTTCCAGCATCTAATCTTCGACTTTAGGGCAAAAAAAAAGAGGTGTGACACCCTGTAAACGCGTGGAAACCACGAAGAGCTTGCGACTTCCGAGGCCCTAAATTATTTGCTATGATGTGAGCTGGAATATATCTTTGTGTTTTTCCAACACCGTATAAAACCATAATTCGTGGAGACCCAAGTCTTTCAGTTCGCAAAAAAAGGAAATCCCGATAATTACCACGTCTGTATCGGAGCATCTAACCAAAATAGATTTTAGCCCATTCTGGACCATATCTTTTACATGAAGAAAAATTCTTCCATCGGCCTCCTCTATATTTCCGCAAGGGGTGTTACTCAGGTTGGTTTTGATGTTTTCTTAAAAAAAAGGCAATCGAAGGTTAATCGTTCATGATCGCAAGCCTACTAACAACTTACCGTTAGATGCCATCAGATTTTCCTGAACATTTGTCACACAATTAATGTCTAACGAATTTAAGAGACTTTCCGCTAAATATGTAAAAAGTTCTTGTTTATTAGGTTTATTTAGAGGAGTCTTTTAGAAATTTTTCCCAGTTGGTAGGAAGTTTATCTAAAATTTTTTCATTTATTTGCCGTAAAATCACTTGGAACCATACAATCTCATTTAATTGATTTTGAAACATTTTTCTAAATTTTTACCATTATTTCAAAAAAATCCATGCTCCATCCATGATCGTCGTAGACATCTATAATTTTAGAAAACACGGTTTTTATACCTTTTTAATATTAATTACTTATTTTTGTTATAAATTCGTTCACGCTAGCCGTTTAAAATTTTCTTTACGCAAAGTCTGCAAACATGCCCATTTTTCCAATCATATAGCAGTTTTCAAGGTCAATAAAGGTCATATCGACCTGAAACATTTTTTTTAAATTCTCCATCCTCGAATTATATAATATAGAGTATAATATTGCCCATATTGAAAAAGCCTAAGATTTAAGAATTTTTTTTCCGCCATTTTGAAAAAATGGCGGTGTGGGGTGTCCTACGGGTCTAGGAGGGTGGCTAATCGGGTCAAATCTCTTAAAATATCGTTTTCTATAACTATGCCAAATTTTATGCTTGTATCACAATTTGGCGTTTTTCGTTAAAAATTTGCCCGAGGGAAATAGACTATATTGACTTAGTTTTTCCTAGAAGCAAAAACTCTGACCAATTTAAACTTGCCACTTTCTTTGGACAACCTAGCAAAGTAGTTCTGTGCATCTGTGCATTTCAATATTAAGCTTTAAGTAATATATTTTAAAGCCTGTAATTACCTGTCTATCTTTCTATTCGATAAATGAGAATTTTGCAGTGCGCATGCCCATGGATGCTAGACTTTGTTTACATGCGCAAGGCCATAAATTTGCCACTTTCGTAATTATTGTTTGCTAATTTTAAGGTATATGTCTATGATAATATTTAAGATCTCTCTATCTATCTAATAATAGTATAATATTTAACGAGCGTATAATATAGGCCATAATAGGCCAAGATGATTATATTTAATCATCAATGTATTATGGTTCTTTATACGCGAGTCAAATACTATGCTCTATCTACAAAGCATCTATCGTATTTCATTTTCACCATTTTCAAAATCCCTTATAATTAAACACACAAAGCGAAACATTAATTTAAATCAAGATAACGCGACGTAAAGGACATTAGATAGTCCGGGAGTCTGCCAGTGATTTTGGTCAGATATTTCGTCGTAGCTTATTTTTCGTTATAATGAGATTAATTTTAATGAGAAATTTTATGTTATACGAAGCTGAAACACCAATAGTAGGTTGGATCAGCTATATGATATATTTTCTTATTAACCATATAAATCACAAATCAAATAACAGCGACCATAGGCGACTTCCGGTTATACCGGAAGTTGTCTCAAACCTACATATTTTAAATGGAGCACCCAGTATAATATAAATTTTTGTTTTATTCCTTTTATTTCCAATAACTTTTATTAAAAGTTTATATCCTACTCTATCCGTTTCGGAGAAAATTTTTGTCCTTTAACAGGTTGTCGTAAAAATTGATTATCTTTTTAAAAATAAAAGAGTGAAACTCGAAATTCCGGTTGCAAAATTAGATATTATCATGCTCGATAATGAATTGTCAGAAAATTAAATTTTTAATACAGGGAAGTGGAAAGGTAACAATTTCTAAACTTTATCCTAAAATTTAGAAAAAAAATTTAAATACGAAAATAAGAGTCTACCGTTCAAATAAGAGTATACCGTTCAAATAAGAGTCTACGGTTCAAATAAGAGTCTACCACTTCAAGAGATAAATTAATAAGCCTTAACAGTAACCGCGCCCCGCAATAAAGTATTTAGTGGCTCAAATAAAAAGTTTTTTAATTTCTTTAGACGTTCTTTGATAAATTTTTTTAGTTATTTGTCTATATTTCCCACAATATTATTAACTGACAATTTTTTTTTGGATCATAATATGGTCTAACCTTTCCCAGTGGCGTATTTAGGGGGGGGGGGTCCGAGGGGTCTGGACCCCCCCCGTGAGCTCAACATTAAAAAAAACTCAGAACAGATCAGATGCCTTGTTGCATTTAATTTCTAATTTAAGTGAGTAAAATAATATATACATGGTGATTGATAATTCGATTAATTCCTCGCAGGAGGTAATTTGTGATTTTTTCTTAAATATGACCTATTTCGAAAAAGCTTGGTTTTCGAGTTATTTCAATTTTTTTCTTGTTTTTTACCTGCGTGTCTAATTTATTTAATTTAAAAAAATTGAAATGATGTTCACTTAGTTTTGTAATTTTTTTGCAAACTAGAACTATTAGCAATACTTTGTTTTTACAAATAATTAAGTAACTGTGTCACAGATAACAAAACAACATGGCCAAACTTGGCAAAAAAAAATGGCAAAAATAACTTGAAAACCAATAATTTTCGGAATCGGTCATATTATGTAGAAATATATATTTTTAAACATAAATATTTAAAAAAATATATATTCCCATTATTGCGTTTATATTTAAAAATTTCTTAATTTTTTCCTTTTTTGGGTTCAGCTATCAAAACATAGAAATTATAAATTTTGATAGTTCAAAATAGGGCGTGGCACCGAAAAATTTTTCGTCTGCGGCGCTTTTTTAAAGAATGAAAGAAAGAAAGACAGAAAGATAAAACGAAAGGTATAGACCCCCCCCGTGGCAATATTCTAAATACGCCACTGACCTTTCCTATACACTTTTACATAATATCTAAAGTTATTAATGTTTTTTACTGGAGAAAAATCGATATTTTCAGAACGGGACCGGAAATTTTTTTACAAAAAACAAAATTTCAACATCTACATCGGGTCTGAAGCGAGGGCTGTGAAAATTATCTCTCATGAAATTAAAAGAATTCGGGCTGTCAAAACTAGGCGAAAATGGGTTATTTCGACTTTAGTTTATGAAGTAGTTTTAAGATTTTGAACTGCAATGTTGGACGTAATAGATTATTTGGAACTCTCCGAAATCTCGATATTAAAGGTGGTCTGCATTTTTCGTATTTCGGCGACAAAATTATGACTTTTATTTGTAGTTTGCCATGATAGAAAAAGCGTAAGCTATCAAAATATATTATTACTAGCGTGTACCCGGCCTGCGTTGCAGCGCTTTTTCTGAGATAATAAGGCGAGTTCACCATCACGTCAAGATTTATAAATACAAACCCGAACAAACCTCTAAATTTATCAGTGTTTCTCTACAATATTATGCATGTATTATATATAAAAACCTTCCTCTTGAATCACTCTATCTATTTAAAAAAACCGCTTCAAAATCCGTTGCGTAGTTTTAAAGATTTAAGCACATATGAAAGGGGACAGACGGGCGACAGCGACTTTGTTTTATACTATGTTAAGATGAAGTGGCAAAATGATTCGAAAATTAGAGTTTTGGTCTTGTTTAGAAAGGTTTTAACTATGGAGGGCTTTAGGTAAGGAGTCCGATCGCAATACATCGGTTTCGGACAAAGTTTTGGATCGGTAAAGCAGCTTTAAAAATGGCCGTCAGGGGCGCATGTGTTCCTTTAAATCTGTAAAATGCATGGGTTCTTATGGGATAATCAACTGTTTTATTGAATTTAGTTAACTAAACCCCTCTACAGGCTGAGATATGTGTATATTATATCTAATAAAGCTTATTTTATTAATTATTGGATAAAAATACCGCTGACGTCTATCAAAACCTGTGAAAAGTCAAACACTTGACGATCACTGCGCCGCGACCAGGAAACAGCGAACTAACTACTAAACAGGGACGTAAATTTAAAGAACAGCCATTTTCGATCAGACTCCTTCCTAAAGCCCTCCATAGTTTTAACGTTTCGTTCTTTAAATTTTGGCATTACATATACAGGGTTGAGGGTGTCCGGTATGTATATGGCTTACTATCGGGAGCGTATAGGGGAGGTCAAAATAACTCTACCTTGTCATATAAAAAAACCTAAAGTGCCCGTTAACGCAGATGCAGGGCCCCAAAGAGGTACCCAGCGACTTTTACCTTTTCAGCTCTAACTTTTGAACCGACAAATATAATTTAATGAAATTTTAGTATTTAGTATAGGCCATAGACACTCATAAAACCGTACTACATTAGATGTTTTACATCGTCAGGAACGGACTTGCCACTCGTTGGGTCAAAACTGTGACAGGTGTCATTTTACAGAGCTAAAAACTGAGTTTTTAAATACTTTAGTTATTTTTATTTAAAAAATGTACCTACTCTACATTTCTACAGGGTAGTACAGGTACTCTACAATCGAAAATGTTTCCGAATATATATACCTCGGTCATACTATTAAATTGGGGAAAGAAAACTAAAGAGCAGAAATATCAAGAAGAATCGGACTTACTAGGGCCGCCTTCGGCAAACTCCAGCATATTCTTAAAATTCAGGAAATCCCTATAAATCTAAAACGTAAGGTATACGACACATGTATTCTGCCCGTGGCTACTCTCTCTGCCTCGAAACAACGGCCATCACAAAACAAAGTGCAAACCGATTGACACGAACACAGAGAGCGATGGAGCGAGCTATGCTGGGGGTGTCCTTGCGAGATAGAATAAGAAGCGAAATAATCAGAAGGAGAACGCTGACGTCTGATCACGTGTAGCAGAGCTGAAGTGGCGTTGGGTAGCATGTCGCGAGACAGCAAGACGAGAAATGGACTATCAAGGTAACACACTGGAGACCCAGGGAGACCAAGCGAAGCAGAGGTAGACCACAGAGAGACACTGGATAGATGACATTGTAGAAATGGTGGGAAAAAACTGGTCCCGAATTGCTAGAGATCGACAGACTTGGAAAAGATACGAAGATGCCTATGTTCAGAAGTGGATGGAGGAGGGCTAATGAAGAAGAAGACTCTAGATTTGTCTCGACGGAATGAGTGGTTTTCGAGAAAAATAAGGTTTGCTTATCTAAAGGTAAATATCGTTATAGTCGGTTATAGGCCAATATTTGACAAAATAATTTTTTTTTCTCAGAAATGGATAGATTAGGATACAAAAACTTTTAATAAAAGTGATTATAAATGAAGACAGAAACACAAAAATATAATATACAGGGCGCACCAAATTTGCAGAATTTAAATCGCATTTCTTTCCGAAATATTCAAATGGACGGTCACCGAAAGACCCTGCATATTTCTTCGTTTCCCGGAAGAACATTTTAACCACTAAATACATACGAGTGTTGTATTGTGCAAAATGCGTCGGGAAACTTCTAGTTCCCTTTTTAATATTTTCTTAGCGCGTGTGCCAATATCTTCTCAACATTCTAGCTATCCACTGTGAGCTAAAAACTAAAAACGAGGATAAAAAAGCGTAATACCAACCGGCAAAATGTCTACCTTGTCCTCCCGGATACATGCACCGAAATATACGACCTAATTCTTCGGCTTGAATTCTTCCGGCCGGAGTTAATTCTCCTCCCCATTTTAATATTAGCACCAACGATGGTTCGGCTGGTTTATCTACTGAAACATATTTAAGAGGTTAACGATTAATATAATTCCTGCATTTTATTTAAAGGTGACATTGAAAACCCAACAAGCAAATTAAGTAACGTAGACCAGAACGAAAGAAAAATAATCCTAAATTTGAAAAAATTTGCTTATTTTTGAATTAAACGTTGTCCTAAAAGTCACAAAGGTTGGAAATTTAAAAACCTAGGTAAAAATTTGGATATCCACAACTTAAATAATTTTTATAAGGAAATCTGCCTTTAGTCCTCTACCTGGTTAAAAATTACAAAGAAAATACCTCTTTGAGGCATTAAAGATAATTAATCCTAATGAGATTAAGTCATAATTTACTTTATTTATAACTTAATAATTAAGGATTTTTTTGTTATTGCGCTAGGTAAAACAGGGTGTCTAGCAAAAATCGAAAACAAAATTCCCGACTAATTCCCGTTTTTTCCCGGTCGGTTTTTGAAAATTTCCCGGCTGGGTTTTCCTAAATTAACTACACTTTCATTGTTAAATTTTAAAACATTTATTTGAAAAACACATGGCTTAACCACAACCAAATAATGTAGTTACTTTTTTAATTTTACGATTTCTTGTTCTATAGCTGCCAAATCTTTTTGTGATTGTTCGATAATTTTTTTCTTTTTAGTTTCCAGTTCTTCTGCTTGCTTTTGAAGCTTCCTTTTTTCTGTTTTTTTCAAGTCGCCGTCAACCTCTTTTGCCTTTATATCTTTTTGTGCTGTGTTGTACCTTGAATAGGCATTTCTCATGGAAAGTATCATGGATTTTGTAATGTCCATAGTTTGAACTCCTCAAATTTTTTGTAGTGAATCGTACACTAATCTTTGGCCTATAAGTGACTCTTCTTTTAAATTTTCCACCAAAATCTCCTTATTAACAGAAAATCCCCTTTCTGCTGTGGCATTTCCATGAGAAATTGTTAGATGAAGTCGCACCACGTTTTTTAAACTGTCATTTGTGATGGTTTCCATCCAAAAGTCATCTACTCTGTTACATCTGGAATAATTTTTCATTTTATTTATCATAGTCTGATCAGTAAGAATGTCTCTAAATGCTCTATCTGCTTCTTCCAATTTAGTCGCATTGCATCTGTTTGAATTTAACAAAATTTCAAATGCTTTGGACATCAGTTGCAAGGATTTTTTTGGATCTCTGCCAGTTTTATTGGGGTTAAGGAAACAAAAAAATAAACCGAAAAATAAACTATACTATTATAAACTGGTAACCTAAAAAACCAAACGCCAAACAAAACTTGGCAATTTAGGGGAATCCCAAAACAAATTAAATTGCAGTTGATATGCAACCATAAATACACAGCTAAACAACGCAAGGTGCCGATGCCGCTCCGGTTACAGGGGAGATTCAAAATGTTGTTTCGAATGCAGTTTATAGGAATAAGTAGGTACCTACTTCAAATTTTTAAGTTCGAAATTATCTGCCCATTCAAAATTCCTGGCTTAAACTTGATTTTCCCGTCGAATCCCCGGTTATTTTCGGCTTTGTAAAATTCCCGTTTTTTTCCCGGATTTTCCGGTTTTCCCAGCTCCTAGACACCCTGTAAAAAGTTCCTAATTACTAGGGTGCAACGAGTCGGCATAAGGACTCATTGGAAAATATTACTTAGTATTATTAATGTGAGAAATTTTAATATTTGTCTAAAACTTTATAAAAATTCTGCAGTATGGCAATGCAGCAGTAAGAGATCCGCCCCCAATGTCCACAGAAAATGTATGGCGGAAAAACATTGATGCATCGAAATAAATTTTTAATAGAATTAGTTTTACAAAACAAATCACAAATTTAATTTTTCTAAGCTTACACCATAACTGAAACCAAAGGTAAAAGGTATAATAAGATCGAGAGGCAACGGCAAAAAAATTTTGGCGTGGGTTCCAGTATCCGGGATTTTCAAAAAGTGGATCCGGTGGCAACTCTAGTCATAACGTTATTAGAAAAATGCAAAAACCAAAAAAAAATTACAATAAACGAAAATAACCTACCATCGTCAGAACTTGAACCTCGTGGTCTTCCTTTTGGCTGATATTTCATCTGAACTTTTCTGTTGATACCAGAAAAGTGACCATACCTAAAAATAAACCGTTGCAATTGTTAACTGAAATATTGTCTAGCATTTTAGCGGTGAACAAAAATGACATAGATCGTAAAAATTAACCACTGTTACAGTGGTATCAAGTGCTGTAAGACAAATGCAGACGTTTGATAACTCCTCGAGAGAAAAGTAAATCATTACCATTATGTATATTATAATAAGCATAAATTTTACAGACACAAGCACTCCAGATAACAATTTTTCTGTATGTTTTAAAAATGGTATTACTTCATAGTATAGCTATTTTTTTATTCCCCTATACTCACTGTATGCCAATAAAGTCATTGACAGTCTATATTCTTGCAGTGCAGAAACTACCGTATTTGTTTTAAAAACCTTTGGTGCAAATATTGACAGTTGGTTAGAGTAAATTGTGAGTGGCAATACAAATCGGGTTTGTGCATGGACGATTTTCACGAACATTTTCCTAACATTGCTTTTATTGCTGGGGATTTTTATCATTACCTGAAAAGAACCGTGGCTGTGTTTAGGAAAACAGGTTCTATACAACACAAAAAAGGAGCAGGAAGACCATCTGTAAGAACAGAAGAACTTGTTGCAAACGTTCGTGAAATAATGCAAAATACGCCAACAAATTGTATAAGACGCATGTCCCAAGAAGTGGGAAGATCTTATGGAACATGCAAGACTATTCTTAAGAAGCAGCTAAATTTATTTCCTTATAATTAATTCCAAGAAATACAAGCCGCAGATTTTGAAAGACGCAGAAGTTACTCTCAATGGTTTACCCAAAATTTATTGGAAAGAAATGATTTATTAGACCTGACTTTTTTTCGGATGAAGCCTGGTTCCACCTCTTCGGTTATGTGAATTCTCAGAATACACGCATGTGGACTAGTGAAAATTCCAGAGTCCACATTACACCCTCAAAAAATTGGTGTCTGGTTAGGTGCTTCCCAAAGAAGAATTGTTGGTCCTATTTTTTTCCATGACACAGTTACAGCACAGCGGTATAGAGACAATATTTTGAATCCATTTGTGGAGCAATTACTTGACGACGAACTACGTTTTGGATATTTTCAACAGGACGGTGCAACCGCCCATACAGCCGCCGAAACTATTAACTCCTTACGCAATTTTTTCGACGACAGATTGATCAGTTTTCTATCAGACATTGAATTCCCACCTAGATCACCTTGTTTAACGGTTATGGATTACTTCGTTTTTCCTCATTTAAAGAACACTATTTTTAAAACACCAGTTGCAAATTTAGAACAATTACAAGAAAGGATTATCGAAGAATGTGGTAACATTTCTCCAGAGATGCTGGTCAACACTTTCGAAAATATGAAGACGTGTGTATTTATGCTTGGAGCATGGCGGTGGCCAATGTCAGCAATTTATGTAATTATTTTTCTTTTTCTTTCTGTATATTCTTACTTTGTTAATTTTGTAAACAACAAAAATAAATTTGTATTTGTCTACTTATTTTATTACGCATTAGTTTGGCATACCATGTCATAATATGAATTTGACAAAATTTTAACCTAGATTTGGTTAGATATATCGTCCCCATATCATGCAAATAATTTTTGCTCGCACGGTAGTACTATTTCAAACATTTGAAACGTCCAATGGAATAAGACTTTTTACTGAATTGATTGTTACATATTCCACAAATTAGTTCTTCTTTTTGGCCAATTTGGTTATTTATTGTATTTAATTCTTTGGAATTATCTGCTTCTATCGTATCTTGAGCCGCAATTTTAAAATTATTTACAAAACTTTTGTAATGATCCTCATTTGGATATTTAGATGCAAGATTAACACATTTACTATCACTATCATCTAGGTTAACTTTATAATTATTGGTTAACATTTGGCAAATTTGATGGTGTCAATCTCTTTTTCTTTCTTGTTATTCATGAAAGGGCAAATTTTATATTTTCTGGTTACAGTAAATTTTTTGAATACTCATGATAGTATTTTCACAAATTATTATTGTAAATTTAACTTAAAAATTGACTTTTAAGACAGAATATTTTTGACAAATTACCAAGGTGAAAATTTTGGTTCAAATAAATATAAACAGATACACGCTGCTTGCAAGCGAAATACCGACGATATGGCACGCTTATTTCAAATTATTGTCTGATCAGCCAATAAGAATATAGGCTCGTAGAGGCTCGACCTGATCGCCTCACTATGACGCATAAGGTTAAGAGCAAAAACTAATGACGCGTTTGTCATTTTGGTATTTAATCAATATTTCGTTACTTAGTTTTATAAAAAAATCGGCCGAATACCCATCCTTACAGTACAAATACCTACAGTTTTAAGCTAAAAATTGGAGTTATAAATTAATATAAGCAGAAAAAGAAACATGGGCAAATTTGACAAAATTTCGTTTTTTTGCTGTTATTAATTTATTAATTCAATTTTTTAAAACTTAAAACTGTGGGCAATTGCTATCCATGTGCGGTGGCCGCTTTTTGAAGAAAACGAAATATTGATAAGAAAATGAAATGGTGTGAAATAGTGTTTGCTTTAAATATTTACATCGGTCCACCTTGGAAATAGATGGACAATTTTAGATGTCATACAATATATGGGAAATCAAACCTGTACGTACATTTCAAGAACTGCTTTAAGTTGTTCCAGTTTACCCTGTTTCTCCTCTATTTCGGGATCTGCTTCGTGCTGTTGTATTTCTGCCAACAATGACCTGGCTATGTCCAGTATTTCTTGGAGTTGTTTGGGTCTTTTGAGTTTAACATGACCATGCTTAAACCCGTCATATTTATCAAATATTTCAAAGAACCTGAAATAAAAACCTTATTGCAGTTTTTATAGTCGATTACAAATCTGGTACGCAAAGCCTTTTGTGAAAATAAAACTAAATTTACTCTAAATTGAGATTACTGAACTTTCGCCCTGAAGCGTCGACTTACTTTTACCAATGAATTCAGACTTATCCAATATGGAGATTTGTTTATAGTGCCTTTATCGACCTGCCTTTATCGACCACGAATCTATTAATTTTGAAACTCTGATACAAAAAGCCCATAGACAGACTCTAGACGCTTTTAAATTAAAGGAACCATGTTCTTCTGTATTAAAAATTATGGCTCCACAAACGTTTTAATGCAATAATCACAAAAATCAAAAACGCCTATACAACACTGTAAAGTTGACAATTAGAAATTCTACTACTATTAACACAGCAGTAAAAAAACAGTGCTATCGTGGTGCAGAAAATAAAGACCAGCATATTTTAAAATCAAATCGACCCAATTCCGACATACTTACTTGGGATGTCGTACTTCAACTTTCATTTTTTGCTTAGGTGTCCTATCTCCATGCCTTATAACGGCGGTCACACATCTCAGTTCCATCATCTTGCCAAAAGTAGTTGGAACTATGGGAGGATCATCCAGTTGAAATGGAACCGACCAGGGTATATGCAGCGTAGGAGCTAATTCTCTTAGTATCATGTTCCCTAATATTTTGGCGGAATCGTCGTAATACTTATTTGAGTTTTTAACGAAACTAAATCCGTTAACATCACAGACAAAGGATTTTCCTATAAAAACATAATTTAATGAAATTAAAACTTATAGGTACCGTGCGTTCAATTTATCTTGATAACATTTTGATTCACTATAACTTTTTTGTTTTTAAAGATATGAAGGTAAACAAAAAAACAAAATGTAGGGTTGGTTGCCAAGTTTTTTCCTAAGTTACATATAAAACAAAACACTATCAATTTTCTGACATATAAGTCTACCTTATGTTTTTTTAAATGGAACTCCCTGTATATTTTTACATTTTTAAATTCCACATAAAATTATAATTATTTTTTATTAAATGCATTATTAGTCTATACTTCATAGTTTCCGAGATATTGGCCCTCGAAAAGTGACATTTTTGAACTTTGATAGCTTCTAACTTTCTAACAGTACGTCTTAGAGCAAAACGGCTTACATGTCCCTATCTTCAAATTTTATTATCTTCCCAAAAAAATCAACTTCCGGTTAAACCGGATGTAACTCGAAAGCAGGAAATATAGTTGTTCCGGTTTAACTGGAAGTTGATGTTTTTGAGAAGATAATAAAAATTGAAGATAGGGACATGTAAGCCGTTTTGCTTTAAGACGTACTGTTAGAAAGTTAGAAGCTGTAAAAATTCAAAAATGTCACTTTTCGAGAGTCAATATATCGGAAACTATGAAGTATAGACTAATAATGCATTTAATAAAAAATAATTATAATTTTATGTGGAATTTAAAAATGTAAAAATATACAGGGTGTTCCATTTAAAAAAACATAAGGTAGACTTATGTCAGAAAATTGATAGTTTTGTTTTATATGTAACTTAGGAAAAAACTTGGCAACCAACCCTACATTTTGTTTTTTTGTTTACTTTCATATCTTTAAAAACAAAAAAGTTACAGTGAATCAAAATGTTATCAAGATAAATTGAACGCACGGTACATAGGTTTAGCCGAAAATGAAAAAAGATGTCGTCTTCAGTTACAAGAAATAGTTAGGTAAAGTATTTTTCACAATAAATGGTTGACTTAGTTTAACTACCTGGGACGTTTTGCAAGAGCTCGGCCATAAAAATGCAAATAAACTGTCGGTCAGGGTCGGATTATAATTTGTAATTATAGCAGGTAATATTTAACTATCTTGTGCTTATATATTTCATGTCATTAAATAATATATTAATAATAACGAATTAAATATCTAAAGTCCTACCTTGTAGTGTATTCGCTTGTTGATTGTGTATAACAATGGGATTAAACCGGTTTTGCAGTCAATAAGTCGATACCATTTAGGGTGAAAAATACTTTACCTATATTTTTTTTGAAGGGCTTCAAAACAGTTTTAATTTTTCTAAAATAATATTTCTACAGGGTTATGATAAAGGAACGGATCAGCCTTGTATATAAAAGACGGCCAACAATCAAATCAATTTTTTTTAATTGCATTTTTTTAGAAAAAAAAATGTATACACGGTGGATCATGAAAATGTTACCTGTATCAACTTTAATTTTTTTAATGAAACATTATAAATTTAATGTATATTTTTACATTCTACAATCAATTCTATACATTTTTAATAAATCATGCCCTATACCTATCTGTAACAAAATAGACAAACGACAACGTTTGAAAAAAAACTATTTTATAAGATTTTCTCCACCAATTATTGTTCTGCAGACAGAATCGGTCTAAAAATTCCTGTTGTACATTTTTTACTGCTTTTGGAGAAATTTGTCGTATTAAAGATTGCGCACACTAAACCCACACGGACCGGCACGGACCAGCACAGCGCGAACCTGAAGCCTGCATGATCTCGCACACTTTACTAGCACAGACCAGCAACTTTAGCCTGCAGCAAAATTTTTTTGTAGTGGTGACAGGAGTGAGCAACATGAAAGTGTGCAGTTCAAAGGAAGAAATTTGTATTTTAGCCATGGTGTGTGAAGAAGAGGAGAAAGAGGAGCAAGCCAAGAAAACGAAAAGGTTTTGGGATCATCCTATAAATAAGAAGAGGAAGCAATTTGGTCAATTTTATCAATTGTTTCCTGTACTGAAAAGATATGACGAAGAATTCTTCCAATATTACACCCATATTTACGGGTTTGTGTAGGTGCCGGTGCGCACATCAGGTCGGACCCACAGAATATTACAGCAAACCAGAAGCGACAATACCTGTCGGTACCTTTGATATCGACTGGTAGTTTTTTAGTGACCTTCACACAACGATAACGGTCGATCCACAACTTAATACTCTGAGAAAACTTGCTTATTTTCTACACTGAGTGACCTTACTTTTTAGTACAGGTGCAAATGTAACAGAACGAAAACAAAATAATATCACCATTAGCTAGGCGCAACGTCAGCTCGCGGACTAAACACAACTTAGACGAGCACATGGTTTTTAGCGATACACAACTTATTTGCCACATGCGCGTACCAAAACAGCAGACGCAAAACGCCGAGCTGTCGCTTCTCGTTTGCTTTGAGTTCTCTGGTTGGACCAGCTTAGATATTGCCGGTGCTTTTTTTTGTCCTCGACCGACACGATCAGCTCTGACGGTCCTTGCTGTTGACGGTATGTGCTGATGCTGGTCTACTGTGCATACATAAGCGCTTTTACGGACAGCAGTCCGTGCAGGTAAAGTGTGCGCGAACTTTTAGTCGTCGAATGGACTCTTTAAGCGTATCTATCGAGTTGGGTCAGTGGCGGCTCGCGGTTGTAAAAAATGGTGAAGAGCTTAGAAGCAGTTTGTGCTAAGAAGTATAAAGCCCGCCGCAGGCGATTGCGCCGCAGGCAAAAATTCTTTTGGACCACGCCCAAATTTGGTCAATAATTTATTACTTTGATACTTATAAACGAAAAAAAATTACCACAATAATAATTAATATAATTTTTTAGACCTACAAAACAATTTTAGTAAGGCGGCACTACTACATAGCCAATTATACTCTGAAAACCAGGAACACTTAAAATTAATCTTATAGGATCTGCCACTTTTTTCAATTCTTTTTTAAATCTATGTTTAAGATTCCAGTAGGTCGCCCGTGTACTAAAACGTCTCTCTTATCTTCATCTGTCCCACGACTGAATGGAGTTTCTAACAAATTACAAACTATGTCATTAATTGGATTTATTTTTAAAACGCACAATAAAAATTAAACTAAGTATTTAGGTCTACTGAATTAACTGAAAAATAAAAACAAAACCTTCTAATCACACAATAAAGCACGTAAAAAGGATATCTATAGCCGTAAGTTTCGCGAAGCCTCAAAATAAATACCCGAACCAATACTTAAAACAATAGTGCATATGACTGATCTATTTTTAGATGCACTTCAATCACGAGGCACATGCTGTCGCGTACCTGACGTCACGTAACCATAGCGACGGTGGAAATCAAAGCCACTTGACTGTACGTTCAGTATGTTGGGTTTTCGCCGCTCTTCACTTCACTTGCTGCTTTGACCTTTCGATGCGACGGCGCCGGACGGCGGTCGGCTGGGGCGCGCCAAAATGCACGAGTGTTTATAATAAAATTATTGTCCATCAGAGTTAACCGTGGTCCTATTATGCATAGCTATATTCGGATTAAATTAATATTATTGATTCGAACATAGTTATTTTTTAAGGTAGCTGTATTGGTACATTTAATATTTAATATTGTCGAAAAAATTTCCTCCTGGTTTTATTTTTATTGGTGAAGGGCCCCTTCACCTACTTCACCTGACGAGCCGCCACTGAGTTGGGTTTAGATTTAGAAACTAAATTTTTGATGTAGTCCCACAAAAAAAGTCCAGTGGATTAAGATCAGGCGATCTGGGCGGCCACTCCAGTCAATACCACCGTCTACCTATCCACCGCCCCGGAAAAACTTGAACCAACTTATTTTCTCATATATCTTTCTCCGATGAGGCTTTCATCAAAGAAAAATGGTTCAATTACCCTATTTTCAACAAAGCCGGTCCAGGCATTAACCTTTTCATTATACTAGGTGTGATTTTCTATGAACCAGTGAGTATTTTTCTGTGCCCAGTACGTGTAGTTTTGTCTATTAACCTGACCATTTAGAGAAAACGTAGCTTCATCTGAAAAATAAAATTATTTGAACGATTCGTGGTTTAGTGAATATCGTAGTCACGCTGAAGTTGTGTGGTTGAGCTATGAGAATCTTAATGCAGTGATAATGAAATGTTTATTGTTTTCTCTTCAGGTATACCAGGACGACCACTTTTAGCACTATTTTTAATAGGACGGAAAGTTATCCACTTAATTGCTATCCCCGGACACTGTGGATAGGCGGGCAATTTGAGTATTCTTTGCTGAACATATCACGGACTGCCCTATGACTCTACAATCCAACATATTCAAAATTTCTATGCGTTCATCTTCAGCGAGTTAAAATTAAATTAGATTAAAATTTGATTATTTATTGACATTTCTCAACGTCTGAAACTTAAATAGCAAACTGTCATTTGTCAATGCCTTAAAGGTTGTGACTTGAATTCAGAACGTTGCTAAGTAGAGAAACATGTCAATAATGCATACCAGCATTAAAGTGTGTATATTTCGTAAACGGTTAAAGATAGGTGTAAAGGGCATGATTTATGAAAAAATTCTAGAATTGATTGCAGCATGTAAAAATATACAATACTTATGTTTTATTAAAAAAATTAAAATTTTATTCACATAGCACTTTTTTTTCCACTCTGTAAGTATAATATATTAAAAAAAATTAAATTAATTACTCCGTGCATTGATCAATGTGATAAATTTTTGTTCAATTGTTTTCCTGTCATCTTTCTCAAAATATAATGTACAGACCATAGAAAATATTTCAAAATATAAATTTCAAAATATAAAAAATATAGTATTTTTTTTTAAATAATTTATAAAATCATTATTTACTCATTAACATTTAGACATAAAGGCTACTCGAGTGTCCTAATAAATGTATTAAACACTACACTTACCATTTGCTCTCAGCAAATCGAAACCACAAACCGCTTGTTTAAAGGCAAGACAAACTTTTCTTGAGATCAACTTTTCGGCATTGCTTAAAATTACTGGATAACGAATTTCTTTTCCATCTCTATCTCTTTCTACTTTTCCGTCTAGAGCTGGTGATTTCCGCGCTTCTGCGTGAGCATAATCAGGTCCCACTGTATATACCTAAATTATATAAAATAAAGTGAGTTAGCGGAGAAATACCCATATAATTGTCCCCACTTCAAACATACTTAACTAGCTTAATTACAAAAAAGAAAATAAGAAATATAAGTACACATACAGGAAAACAATGGAAATGCTGCCTTTTTTCCCATACAGGGTGTCCCAAATTCGATGCTTAGCATTGGGATTTCGGAAACTATACAAGATAAAGCAAAGGTTAAATAGGGGCAAAGTTGGATAATTTGGAGCTTAAGATAATGCCGGTGAGAAATCAAGAAAATTCCTACTGCTTCCGAAGATATCTGAAAAAACCAAAAACTTTCGCGGTCAGAACTTTCTACAGGCAATGTTTTATGATACATTTAAAGATTCTAATTTACAAACGGGCGTCTCGGTTTCAGATCAAAATTTTTAAATACGAACTTGAAATTTAAATATTACTTTCTGAAGTATTTTGTTCCCCCGAAACATAAATCAATAACATTTTGCCAAAATTTCATTGTTTCAAACCGAAAATACATCATTCGTACTAAGTAAGTTTTTTTGCAATTATACCCCAACAGGCTGGCTTCAGACCCGGGAAATCATGCACCGGCCAATTTTTAGCGCTCATCACGGAGCACATAGAAAAAGGGTATGAAAACAAAGCAATTACAGGCCTTGCTCTCGTCGATCTGACCGCTGCCTACGACACCGTAAACCAACATAAACTGCTGGCAAAAGTATACAACACAACGGGGGATTATCGATTGGTGAACATGATAAAATCACTGCAGCAAAACCGTCAATTTTACGATACCATTGAGGGAAAAAAAGCCGCTGGCGAAATCAAAAAAACGGTCTCGCTTAAGGAAGCGTGTTAGCACCGATCCTGTTTAACATTTACACCAACGACCAACCAACACCGGAAGACACAAAACATTTTGTATACGCAGATGACTTGGGCATTGCGGTCCAAGGGAGAACCTTTGAAGAGGTTGAAGCAGGGCTGGAAAACGCTCTAGGCATCTCGTCTGCCTACTACGAGGAGAACTTCTTAAAACCAAACCCTTCCAAAACACAGGTCAGTGCATTCCACCTTCATGCACGACAAGCAAATCGCAAACTTAATATCGCTTGGAACGGAAAGACCCTTGAGCACACAGATAAATCCGTATACCTAGGGGTTACACTTGATAGATCCTTAACCTACAAATACCACTGCGAAAAAAACCGGCAAAAGGTGGCTGCGAGAAACAATATATTAAGAAAACTAACCAACAGTAAGTGGGGCGCTAAACCCGAGGTCCTTAGATCGACGGCACAAGCAATATGTTTCTCCATAGCCGAATATTCATGCCCCGTCTGGTCAAGATCGGCACATGCCGGGAAGGTCGACGTAAGCCTCAACGAAACCTGCAGACTTGTAACAGGATGCATGAAGGCTACACCGCTACCCAAACTCTACCAAGCAGCGGGCTTCCACAGCCCAAAGTCACGAAGGGAGGCACATGAATACGACGAGAAGTTTAAGAAAACATTCGACAATCGACATCCCCTTTTCGGGCAACATCAAGAAGCCCAAAGGCTCAAATCTAGGCGTCGATTCCTCAACAACCCCCAAGATGAACCACCCGCAAACTATCCTCTGTCAGAAAGCCTGCCGAGTGGTGTCTTGTTTAACTTCAAGATCTGGAGAACGCTAAACCGCATCAGAACAGGGGTTGCCCCGGTAAAGACTAACCTGATCAGGTGGGGCGTTGCGCAACCAACCGACGACAAGTGCGACTGCGGGATGATACAGGATATGGAACATCTCCTACAGTGTGCCAACTGTCCCGTACACTGTAACCTCGACGATTTATGGCAAAGCAAACCCGAAGCATTGGACGTGGCCCAATACTGAGTCGAGAAATTTTAGTATATTCCAGACACGAAAAAGTAAAGTAAAGTTTTTGCAATATGGTCCTGATATAATTGTGTAGTAGCAAAAAAGACTCTGATAAGAAGGAATTATTATTTTTACCTAGTATTTCTGAATGATTATGTAGTTAGTTTAAGTGAAGATTGACATTCTCGTTTTTATTCGTTACCCAAAAAGTACTAAAAGTTGTTTTAAATTTATAATTAGTTAGTTTAAGTTAAGATTGACATTCTCGTTTTTATTACGTTACCCAAAGAGTAGGTACTAAAAGTTGTTTTAAATTTATAATATACTAGCAGGTAACTGCGGCTTCGTTTGCTCAATTCAATTGTTATAAATTCGCTGCTAAAATAAAGCAGCGCGTATCATGCATACTACCCAATAGAGAAGAATATGTAAGTACCCATATATTCTATAAAAAAAATTTTTTTTGGTGCTTTTTTAAATTATTCCTTATTTTAATTATATAATGCTTACTGTAAAATTCGGTCTTTACCAAAACATTACTTATTATATGTATCTTTCTTTTTATTAGAGTAGCATATTTTATAAACATAATAATTATCAGCACCGTATTGCCAAATAACTTTACGTTACTGATGATGGAAAATCGATCAGTTCAAAACTGTAAAATGTTGCCAAAATGTTATGGATTTATGTTTTGAGGGAGCAAAACACTTCAGAAAGCAATATTTAAATTTTAGGTCCGTATTTAAAACTTTTGATCTGAAGGTGATATCTGAAAACCGAAACACCCGTTTTATAAATTAAAAACTATCTTTAAATGCGTCGTAAAAAAGTGTTTCGTTTTTCAATATGTTTATAAAAATAACGTAACAAAAAAAAATAATAAAGTTTTTTTTTATATAATATCTTAGAGACCAGCATTAACTTAAGCTCCCAATTATCCAACTTTGCCCCAATTTAATATTATTTGCTGTATTTTTTATAGTTACCGAGATCCCAATTGTGAGCATCGAATTTGGGGCACCATGTACAGGGTCTTTCAACGAGGACTGAACAGGGGCTCATTTTTGAGCTTCCTTGTATTTAAAGAAACATCCAAAATAGCCAATCGATGTACTTTTTCCTGCAGAATTCAAAAATGTATTTGAACCAGAAACAAAAGAGTTACGCTATGGATAAGGTGTTTTTTAAATGGAACATAGCTTTTTTTATACGATTTTTGGAACGAGTGATTTTTTTTTGTCCGTTCTGATTAAAATATTTAATATTGTGACAGCTATTTTTATTAAATTTTAATGTTTTATCCAGTATAATTTAACTTTAACCTGTTTGAAACATACACTAGGTAATAAAGGTTTAATCACCTTTGAATCCATCAAAGTCATTTCGGCAATATTATAGTAAATTTGTCAAATTTTTTGACTTTGAAGGATTCTTTATTACCTAGTGTATGTTTCAAACAGGTTAAAGTTAAATTATACTGGATAAAACATTAAAATTTAATAAAAATAGCTGTCACAATATTAAATATTTTAATCAGAACGGACAAAAAAAATCACTCGTTCCAAAAATCGTATAAAAAAAGCTATGTTCCATTTAAAAAACGCCTTATCCATAGCGTAACTCTTTTGTTTCTGGTTCAAATAAATTTTTGGTTTCATTTTTGAATTCTGCAGGAAAAAGTACATCGATTGGCTATTTTGGATTTTTCTTTAAATACAAGGAAGCTCAAAAATGAGCCCCTGTTCAGTCCTCGTTGGAAGACCCTGTACACTCGAAAATTTAAATAGTTTATTTTATTTTATTAGTTCTAGTAGGTAATTTATATTTGGTCGAATTATATTTCTTAACTAACTTACTTTTACGTCAGTTCCATCAGTAGGCATAAAATCTTCATAGATAAAACTGCCAGTTTTTCTTACCCTTGACTCGGGCGAATAAACGCTGCTACGGCTGCCAATCTGAAAGTACTTTATAAATTAGAAATTTCCTTTTTATAGCAATTGCAATCACAACAGAAAACGCCTTTTTAAAAAATAATAAAAATTAAAAACAATTAAACAAATTAAAACAGGTCAGCCGAAAGCATCAAACCTTACGTCATCGAATAGTAGTTTGTTTTTATCCCATTTCAATTACCTCTTAACTACCTTGTAAAAAATATCGTGGCACGCCTTGACACAGCAAAAAATGCATCACTGGTGAGACAACTCAGACCAAGACATTATTATACAGGGTGAAATTTTTAACTGGAATAAATTAAGTATTAGAAAGCCTTTTTATTTGCTGAAAAATACAGAACTACGGATGCGTTTATTTTTAGTTTGGCATACTTTTTTCGTGTCTTTTTGAAAGTTACCCCTCTTTTTGAGGTAGAAACCGCACCTTTCCATCGAGACAAATGTAGAGTACCTTTTTGAAATAAAAGTAACTAAAGTATTTAAAAAATCAGTTTTTAGCTCTGTAAAATGACACCTGTGAAAATGTTGGCCCAACGAGTGTGGTGGCCAGTCCGTTTCTGTCTTCTCTGACTATGTAAAACATCTAATGTAATACGGTTTTATGAGACTTTATGGCCTACACAAAATACTAAAATTTCATTAAATAATACGTGTCGGTTCAAAAGTTCGAGCCGAAAAGGTAAGTCGCTGGATACCTCTTTGGGGTCCTGTATCTCCGTTAAGGGTCACTTAAGGTATTTTTATATGACAAAGTAGAGTTATTTTGACCTCCCCTATACGCTCCCGAACGTATGCCATATATATTATGTACGTACCGAACACCCTGTATTGTACAGGGTCATCCAACCAGGACTGAACAGGGGCCTATTTTTTGAGTTTCCTCTTATTTTTAATAAAACCAATATAGCCATTTAGTTTATGCTTTGCCGTAGAATCTAAAATTACCATTTAAAAAGCGATCTGACTTAAAACAAAGGAACTGTGGCGTAAAGTTGTTGTTTTTTCAATGGAACACCCTGTGTATTATTTATTTTTATGAAACGCCCTTCTTTCCTGATTCCATAAAAATATAGTTTGTCCATATTAGCTCAAACCGTTTTTAAGATAACAATCAAACATTTAAAAAGCTGTATTCATTTGAGCTTAATACGTCTAGAATGCCTTGGAAAAGAAAATCCCCGTAATGGCGATGCATTAAAATAACATTATAGGAGGTATTGGAAATTAAAGTTTTGATATGTCTAGAATGCCTTGAGAAACAAAACCATGTAAAACCAATAATAATTATTACATGTATAATAACGATAAATAAATATTACAATAATAATTTATAACTGCAGTTTATAAAATTAGTAATAATTAATAATTTAAATCTAGCAAAAATTGCTATCTCCGCTGAGTTTCTCTTGCATTTTCCCCGTTTTTATAAAAAAGTGTGATGATCTGAAATCGTTCTTCCAGGGAATACCTATTTCATTTTAACTGATAAAAACTTGACAAATTATTATTATTTGCTTGGATTTGTTTCTCAAGGCATTCTAGACGTATCAACACTTTATTTTCCAATACCTCCTATGATGTTATTTTAATGCATCGCCATTACGGGGATTTTCTTTTGCAAGGCATTCTAGACGTACCTATTAAGCTCAAATGAATACAGCTTTTTAAATGTTTGATTGCTCATATCTTAAAAACGGTTTGAGCTAATATGGACAAACTATATAATTATGGAATTAGGAAAGAAGGGCGTTTCATAAAAATAAATAATATACACGGTGTTCCATTGAAAAAACAACAATTTTACGCCACAGTTCCTTTGTTTTAAGTCAAATCGCTTTTTAGATGGTAATTTTAGATTCTACGGAAAAGCATGAACTAAATGGCTATATTGGTTTAAATTAAAATACAGGGAAACTCAAAAAATAGGCCCCTGTTCAGTCCTGGTTGGATGACCCTGTACAGTAGATTGTAAAAAAAACTGAAAATATACAAGCCGAAGTAGGAAAACATCCATTTTTTGAACTTCTTTAAACGTTTGTTAATTCAAAACTTTGAATCAGTCTACGAACTTTCTGCAATAATATTAGCAGAACTTTTTTTAAAGAATAGCTTTGTCTCATAAAAGGCACACAGAAAAGCATAGCCCCATACGAGAGGACACACTGTATAAGCTAAACAGAATAATCTATTTTTATAGTTAGTATTGGTAGAAAAATATCGTTACCTTTCTAAACAGCCTTTGACTACCACCTCCTGCACAAGTTGGATAGTAGATGTAAATGTTATGATCTTCAGCAGAAACAGGTTTCTCGACAAAGGGCTTGTTAAAGACGACACCGTTCACTTCAACATGGTCTTCAGATTCAACTAATTCGTGATCTAAAGTAAAAAAAGGATACATGAATCTATGTACCGTGCGAGCTAAAATTATTTGCATCAAAGAGGGCCTTGCATCTAAGATCGTAATGCTTAGCTGTAGACCTTAATACCTGTTGGGTGTCAGTAACTACCTAAATTAACAATCAATTAGTTATTCCGTCATCTTTGACAGTCGTTACAAGTAATTTGATTCATCGCTAATTTTTCCAATTTCTTGAACAATTCACACAATGGGCTTTACGGAACAGCACAAAACATTCATGGTTGAAGCGTATTTTCGAAACGGGCGGTTAGAGTAAATGGTGAGTGGCAATACAATCCGGGTTTGTGCATGGACGATTTTCACGAACATTTTCCTAACGTTGCTTTTATAGCTGGGGATTCTTATCATTGCCTGAAAAGAACCGTGGCTGTGTTTAGGAAAACAGGTTCTATACAACACAAAAAAGGAGAAGGAAGACCATCTGTAAAAACAGAAGAACTTGTTGCAAACGTTCGTGAAAAAATGCAAAATAGGCCAACAAATTGTATAAGACGCCTGTCCCAAGAAGTGGGAAGATCTTATGGAACATGCAGGACTATTCTTAAGAAGCAACCAAATTTATTTCCTTATAAAGTGCAAGTATTCCAAGAAATACAAGCCGCAGATTTTGAAAGACGCAGGAATTACTCTCAATGGTTTACCCAAAATTTATTGGAAAGAAATGATTTATTAGACCTGACATTTTTTTCGGATGAAGCCTGTTTCCACCTCTCCGGTTACGTGAATTCTCGGAATACACGCATGTGGAGTAGCAACCCATTTTTTTGTAAAGTCCACATTGCACCCTCAAAAAATTGGTGTCTGGTTAGCTATTTCCCGAAGAAGAATTTTTGGTCCTATTTTTTTCCATGACAAAGTTACAGCACGGCGGTATAAAGACAATATTTTGAATCCATTTGTGGAGCAATTACTTGACGTCGAACTACGTTTTGTATATTTTCAACAGGACGGTGCAACCGCCCATACAGCCGCCGAAACTATTAACTCCTTACGCAATTTTTTCGACGACAGATTGATTAGTTTTCGATCAGACATTGAATTCCCACCTAGATCACCTTGTTCAACGGTTATGGATTACTTCGTTTTTCCTCATTTAAAGAACACTATTTTTAAAACACCAGTTGCAAATTTAGAACAATTACAAGAAAGGATTATCCAAGAACGTGGTAACATTTCTCCAGAGATGCTGGTCAACACTTTCGAAAATATGAAGAGACGTGTGTATTTATGCTTGGAGCTTGGCGGTGGTAAATTTCAGCAATTTATGTAATTATTTTTCTTTTTCTTTCTGTATATTCTTACTTTGTTAATTTTGTAAACAACAAAAATAAATGTGTATTTGTCTACTTATTTTATTACGCATTAGTTTGGCATACCATGTCATAATATGAATTTGACAAAATTTTAACCTAGATTTGGTTAGATATATCGTCCACATATTATTGTGAGCTAAACCAAGCCCTACTTTTAATCCAAGCCCTCTTTGATGCAAATAATTTTTGCTTGCATGGTATACTCGATTTATATTCAGCTGGTTTAGTTAAGAATGGATATCTAGTAAATATTTAAAAGGTGCTAAAATTACCCCAAGCAAGGGCATATATATCAGGAGTAGAGGATGTAATTCGGTACCCCCAAAAATCTAGAACATACATCAATGACAGCCCACCGGACCTGATTGCTTTGCACTGATTTTGGTTAATTCGCTATTTTGTACAAAATTTTGTTTGCACCTCTCTTGAAAATTTTCTGAACATCATTAAAATATTACACTCGTTTTACCGGCAGCATTTTACAAATACTTTGTCAATTTTTAGCTAACTCTCACTGTCACATCTGTAGTATACCGGAGTGTCCCATGGTTCCCGTCCATTAAAATATTTTGGAAAGTAATGCGATTTGAAACCTGCAAAATTGGATAATGGGGGTTTCGGAGATGATCTCTTCAAATGAAATAACAGGGACCATTTTTTTTTCGAGGTACGTTCCATCCACATCAAAAAAAAATATAGACACTAACACTAGAGAAAGTTGGTTTGGTAAGTTATGCAAAACTGAAATAATTGGCGATATGCTACAGCAGTGTGCAATGTGTCTTCTCTGCGTGCACGAAGATTGCATTAGATTCACAGCTGATGACCAAAATGTCTTTGTTTGACCCGGCTGAATAGATGGACATAATTACCTGCTCTACATGAAGCAAGACCCGTTTACAGGATTTTTAAAATGTCACGGTTATAGTTCCATGTTCACATATTTCCACAAAATAAAAAGTGCTCAACAAAATATGCAATTTAAAAAAAAAAATACTCTTAGGTGGGCCTTATTACCAGCACTTATCTTAGTGATTTTCAGGCTACTTCATTAATTTTTTTAATTATCTATACGTATGACATGAATAAATGTTTTTGTTTAAATATTTACAATTTTAGCATAACACTGATTTACAATTGTAGCATTACTGGTGATGTGGCTAACTTGGAGCCTATAACAACCCTTCAGGTTAAGAGTAATATTAGTGGAATTAGAACTAATGCCACTGGAACAGATGGAATAAACTTAAAAATGTTATTGCATCTCATGCCTCATTTGAGTGAACACCTCACATTTATTTTTAACAAATGCTTGGAAACAGGTGCTTTTCCTCAAGCTTGGGGTACAGCCAATATTATTTCTGTACCAAAATGTTCGCAACCGTCAAGCCTGTCTTACTTTAGGCCAATCAGTATTTTACCTACTATATCCAAGGTACTTGAGACAAAAGCAAAAAGTATCCTGCCACTAATTCAGTCTGGATTCCGTAAAAACCACAGCACGACAATTGATCTTTTAAAAAATTACAGACGACATATACATGCTTTATACTCCTAGACTATAGCAAAGCCTTTGACACTGTGGTACATAATACTTTAAAAAAGAAAAAAAACTAGAATATTTCGGTTTTGGTAACTCCTATATTAAATTATTCTATAGTTATTTTAAAGATCGTACGCAACGCGTTGTTTTAAAAGGTGATACATCGGATCTAATTACAATTAATCAGGTTGTTGCTCAGGACAGCATTCTTGGTCCTCTACTTTTCTCTACTTATACTGCGGATTTTGGGCTTTTTTTGAAATATTGTAGATCTTACCAGTATGCCGATGAATCAAATTTTTTTTCTTCTTTCTGAATAGTTTATATATATTACCTATTAACAAACTCAATGATGACCTTAAAACTATTATACAAGTTCCAAAAGCGCACGGGTTAGTTCTTAATTAGTTAAAAACCCAGCTAATGTTATTCGGTACAAATAGCGAAGCTTTAATAAATAACCCGCTATTTCAAATTAAAATTAACAATAATATTCTAAAACCTGTTAACGAGTGCCAAAACCTGGGTGTACTCATTGATTCTGATCTTCGATTTAGCAGTCAAGTTTCAATTTTAATTAAAGTAATTTTACAAATTGCGACTTTACTACATGCACAGAGCTATTTAAAGCACTAAACTAAAGCTAATGTTAACCGACTCGCTTGCTTTATATAACCTGACTTACTGTGACGTAGTTTGTTGGCCCGCTTTATAACAAAAAGATAAAAACTGCCTACAAATAATTCAAAACGCCTGTTTGAGATTTGTTTAAAACTTAAGAAAATTTGATCACATCACTCGCAGTCTTATCGACTCTGGCTGGCTTAACATTAAAGAGCGCTTCGAACTACATTTGGCTAGGTTAGTTTTTCGTATTGATTCGTCTGGTATCCCAATTTATTTAAGCGATCTTTTAACCAAAGGCTCTGATGAGCACAATCGCGAAACTTGGAATAGAGAACTTTTTATTGTTCCAAGGCATCACTCATCCTTATTTCAAAGATCTTTTAGTTATAGCGCCACCCTAATTTACAACCGCCTGCCCATCGACGTAAAGATTGCATACAGCCCAAAAGCGTTTAACGTAGCATTAAAAAAATATATTATGAATAAAAGAGATCCTTATGTTTCTTCAGGTTTTTAAGAGAATAATATTCATAAAAAATCCTATTTTCTTTTTATTTTTAGATTTTTAGTATTATATAATATTATATCATTTCACTCTTTTTCTTAGCTTGGGAATTTAATTATGGATTTGTTTATATATTTTAAACAAACATTTAAATATTGTAGTTTCGGGTGGTTGTATATGAGCAACCATGTTGGATACCGCCACCGATATTATTATTTCGCTGAATTTGTTTTGTTAATGTGAAATAAAAACATTTTTGATTTGATTTGATTTAAAAAATCCTAAAGCTATTATATCTAGAAAAATTACACCAATCTCCTTACGATACCTACCTTTTGGGTTCGGACTATCTCTATCCAACACAGCATACCTAGGAATTTCAATACCTTCAGTTTGTAACGTAGCATACACCTTTCTTCTATCTTGAATATCATATTGCTTATGTAAATTATTGATAACATATGGATTATGAAGCTGCGCATATTGAATTGCTTTGTCTAATGGAAATCCTTTGGAATGGAATGATATAAGACAATCACAAACTGGCCATTCTTCAACTGGTTTCTAAAAATGTAGAAAGAATAGCTGTCAGATTTTTTGTTTTTTGTTTTTTTTTATTTCTGCCCATTGAGCCTAATGAATAAAAATTAAGCAATTACTTGAAGCAATTACTTTTTAGTAAAAGCAATTGCTTGACTACCAGATGCTATAAGTAAAAGCAATTGCTAGATCTGGATATGAATAAAATTTTGAAGCAATTGCTGCTCTTCTTACACCTCTGTAGAAAATGCTTATTTAACACAAGTTCAGACGTGGCTTATCCACTTGTTTAGATTATAGATTTCATGGTCAATTTGGTGCCTAATTTGCAAAAGAGTTGACGTGAATACAACAACGTTGGTCTATTTATTTAGTACGATAGTAATCTGATGTTACGTTTTTGTGGAAAATAGGAAACTTATATTTGTGATATGGCAGATTTTAGTGAAAAGGAGGAAAGTGATAGTAGTGATGAGGAAATTAAGGACAAGCAATTGATATTCGTTCACAAATTGAACAGCACTTGTAGGAAATTTAATAAAAATATTGGCCCTCTCCAAAACTGCATCCATTACAGAAGTGTATGTCTTACAGACAGTAGTTTGGTGAACACCGAGTTCTTCACCTACAGAATTTTTAAAGCCCGGATCCGACAATTTTCGCAAAAAGACTTTCATCTTATTTAAAGGCGACAGTGCACCAGTATCAGTCAAAAAATAATTTGCCACCACTCAACATTTTCGCAGTCAAATCGATATAACTTTCTGAAATCATATCTGCAATTTTTACGTACACCGTAGATTTTTCTTTTACGGACGTTCATACAGGGTTAGGAAAAATTACCAGAACGGTCGATTATTTCAAAATATACAGGGGTTATCAAAAAACGTATATAAAAAATGTAGGGCTGTTAAAAATCTACATATCGGTGATAATTTAAAATATACAGGGTCGCTCACAAAGTTGTGGAGAATGATATTTATATATTTTTTTAAATGGAACACCCTGTATATTTTTACATTTTTAAATTCCACATAAAATTATAATTATTTTTTATTAAATGCATTGTTAGTCTATACTTCATAGTTTCCGAGATATTGACTCTCGAAAAGTGACATTTTTGAACTTTGACAGCTTATAACCTTCTAACAGTACGTCTTAGAGCAAAACGGCTTACATGTCCCTATCTTCAATTTTTATTATCTTCCCAAAAAATCAACAAACCGGAACAACTATATTTCCTGCTTTCGAGTTACATCCGGTTTAACCGGAAGTTGATTTTTTTGGGAAGATAATAAAAATTGAAGATAGGGACATGTAAGCCGTTTTGCTCTAAGACGTACTGTTAGAAGGTTATAAGCTGTTAAAGTTCAAAAATGTCACTTTTCAAGAGTCAATATCTCGGAAACTATGAAGTATAGACTAATAATGCATTTAATAAAAAATAATTATAATTTTATGTGGAATTTAAAAATGTAAAAATATACAGGGTGTTCCGTTTAAAAAAATATAACTATCATTCTCCACAACTTTGTGGGCGACCCTGTATATTTCAATTTATCACCGATATGTAGATTTTTAACAGCCCTACATTTTTGTATATAAGACGTTTTTTGATAACCCCTGTATATTTTAAAATAATCAACCGTTCTGGTAATTTTTCCTAACCCTGTATATTCCGCCATAATTGAAGACACAAATTAAGAGCAGCGCACGTGTATGCCGCGGAGAACTAAAGTTGACTGCTACCAAGCAAATGATGCAGGGGTCGACCTACCTTAAAAAGTTGAAAGCAATTGCTACACTAGAGAAAGCTATTCCTTAATTTATTCATCACATTTTAAGCAAACGATAGCAATTGCTTTTATTTTTTAAGAAAAAGCATCGACTAGAAGCAATTCCTGCACTGTTAAGCAATCGCTGGACGCAAAAGCAATTACTTTAGTTTTTATTTATTGGCTTTCAAGAAATTACTTCGATTTTATAAGAAAAAGCAATCGCTACATTTTTATTCATTAGGCCATTGTGTTCTTATCATTATCATTTTTTTAAATTGAAAATATGTGCCAGTCACCAATAAAATTTAATTAAACAGGTATTAATTTGGTATCACTGGATAGCTAAAGATTCAAACGTTGTTTGCCTTGTAACATATTTTTAATTTAGGTCTTCTGCTACATGAAAAACAGAGTTTAAGGCTAGGCCTTTCAATACTTTTAAATTGAAGTAAATTGTATGAGCGGTTCTGGAGAAATTCGGTGACAACGGAGGGAAAAAATTGGGTTTATTTTACGTGGGATGATGCACCTTTAATACTTACTTGTAAAATAACATCCTCGGGAACAACAATTATTTTAATATACTCAAATTCTTGTAACCTGGTTAATATCTCCTTCATCGGTTTGCTTTGAGTTTTCTTTTCCATGGCGCACACCCCAACGATAACGACTTTGCCCCCATCGTCCATGTCTTCGGGGTCCAATGTCGGGTCGTTGGGATCGCATAATACCAAATCACCCTACAAATTTAAAGGACAGATTAGGTTATGATTCCGAACTAACCTTTATTGTCGTAACAAACGATTCGCAAAAATAATTACTTTCGGTTATAAGATATTAATAAAAATCAAATAACTTGTGAGACTATATAGATCATATTGGGCTGGTTTTATCAAACAGAGGATAATTCGAAATTCCGGTTGTGGAATTAGATATTATTGTGTTCGATAATGAAGCTGTCCACATAAGGTGTCCCCATACTAATAAAACATATTTACGGTTTTTCGCAAAATCCTCCAAATATCAAGCAGGCATTGTTTTTAGCAAGAAGGTCTTGATAAATCATTGGTTTCAACTAACAATGACACGCGTCTGTAAATACATATTATTACTTTGTTTATCATGGCCTTCTTACCAAAAATCATTGGAAGGTTTTGCGAAAAACCGCGAATTAGTTTAAAACTATTCTAGTTACGTATAGAGACACCTTAAATGGACGGATAGGAAATGTTCTCGCCTATCCATTGATTGAAATAACAACGTAGCATCGTATTTAAAAAAAATATTTTTAATTTTTTCATAAATAACAAATATTGTTACTTTTCCACATCCCCCTATCTAAAATTCTAAAATTTCACTTTCCGACAATTTATTATCGAGCACTATAATATTCCGCAGATGGAATTTCGAGTTTCACTCTTTATCCTTGAAAAGAAATTAAATTTTATTCGACACCCTGTTAAAGGTGTTTTCTCTGAAACGGTTAGAGTAGGATAGAAATAATTTTAATAAAAGTTACTGGAAATGAAGAAGGGAACACAAAAAATATATTATACATTTAAAATAAGCAAGTTTGAGACAACTTCCGGTATAACCGGAAGTCACAAATGGTCACTGTTCACTTCATTTAAAGAGAGCGTCTCCGAAAACCTTATTATCCAAATTTGCAGGATTAAAACAGCTTTACTTTACTTTTACTTTCAAAAATATTTTAATTAACGATCACCGTGAAACAACCTGTACCGGGTGGCCAAATAAGAATGGACGCCGGCTATATCTCAGAAACTACTAAACATAGAAACTTGGGGAAAAAAATTATGATTAAAGCGGTCATGAGAAAATTCTGGAAATTACTTTCAAGTTCCTCATTTCGCCGCGAGGGGGCACAGTTGAAAATTATTTTTTTTGTTAAATTTTAAATTTCTCCGAAAATTCCCATATTAAGGTATAACTCTGATTACATCATTGGAAAGCTTAGACAATTCTGCATCATTTTGGTTTAAGGCTCGTTGGCGTAACTACCTTGATAAGAGTGGGGGAAGCTATTGAATGTGTAAACATTAAAATCGCCGTAACTTCTAAACGCCTTATCCGATTTTACTAAATTTAGGCTTGTTTGGAAGGGAAAGGTAAGTACCTTCAATCGTCGTATCCAATGATACATGATAGTTTTTAATAAAATTGCTAGAGGGCGCAATTTGTAATATTAACAGTTTTTTAGATTTTATTCCGAAAATTCAAATCATACGGTATACTTATGACATCATAATCGGAAAGTAGATGAAATTTACAAGAAAAGATGTGAAAACCGCAGTTTGATATCTTTGTTCGTTTTAGAGTTATTGCCAAAACAATAATTTTTAATACAAATTGCGCCCTCTAGCAACTTTATTAGAAACTATTGTGTACCATTGGATATGACAATTAAATGTACTTACCTTTCTCTTCCAAACAAGCTTAAATTTAGTAAAATCGGATAAGTCGTTTGAAAGTTACAGCGATTTTAATGTTTACACATTCAATAGCTTCCCCCACTCTTATCAAGGTCGTTACGCCAACGAGCCTTAAACCAAAATGATGCAGAATTGTCTAAGCTTTCCAATGATGTAATCAGAGTTATACCTTAATATGGGAATTTTCGGAGAAATTTAAAATTAAAAAAAATAATTTTCAATTGTGCCCCCTTGCGGCGAAATGAGGAACTTGAAAGTAATTTCCAGAATTTTCTCATGACCGCTTTAATCATAATTTTTTTCCCCAAGTTTCTATGTTTAGTAGTTTCTGAGATATAGCCGGCGTCCATTCTTATTTGGCCACCCGGTACATTAGGTATTTCAAAGGAATGTAATATCTAGCTCTATAGAAACCAGAATTTATATTGGAAATGGCTTTTCCAATTTAAATATTTTCTAAAACCTTAACATTTTGTCATTTTTGACAATTGTATATTCTCATCATTAAATTTTAAGGGGTGGACAAAGGAATTTATTTTATTTTTAGTAGATTTTGTAAACATTAGAGTAAGTTTATTTGACTAAAATCAAAAATAAGGTTTTGTAGATTATTATTGATATTAAAATAAACTGCTTATCACAAAGTTCGACAAATTGTTCCTTTTAACACCTTTATTATACAGGTCTGTAGTTCGGAAATGATATCATGGATTTTAATGCGGTTTCCAGAGTTTGAAAAGATTGATTAGTTCAAACTTTTAAAATTTTAATAAACTTTTTAAATTTGAATAACCCAATTATACTAATTTTATTAGCCATTACCACCCGGTACATACATATCCTAGGGTCATTTATTATTTTTCTTTTTTGAGAAATAAACCAAATGAATGCATTAAATAGAAAAACTGCTTAAACAGTCTTCAGTTATGTCCACAAAAGCTGTTTTTTTATTTAAAAAATAGAACAATTTTTGCCCTAGGGCATATAATAAAAAAAAAACGAAATTGTCCCGAGATATTAAATTAGGCTATAACACGACGTTAAAATATAACACGAAAAACACAGCTGAAAAAAAATGTGACTTAATTAAAATTTTGAATTTCTAGCACAGCTTTCTTTTCCACCCTGTATAATATGAAAGTGCATTGGTTGCGTCATAGGCGTACCACACTATTAATCTGCAAGAAACAATCTTTTAAACTCCGCAAACCGCATTAAAATTCGTGATGTTGCTTCCGAACTACTGACCTGTAAAAAAAGTGTTAAAAATTTTTCTCGAACTTGGTGATGAGTAGTTTAGTTCTGCGAAAGTTTCAGCAAAATAAATAATTCTTGCATCATCTGCAAAAAGCTTTATATTGCTGTATAAGACTTATTTAGAAATGGAATTATTATAAGTTATAAATAGTCCAGTCCAGTCCAAAATTTGATCGTCGAGATACTCCGTAAATTATTTACAGCTTAAATAATTTTTTCTATTTGACGTTCATAATAAGTTCATAATGAAGCTATTTCGATACGCGGTTTTTCTTTATTTGATGTTGGTAACATTGAAATTGAAAAATTGACGTAAAAATCACGTCTTTTGAAATTCAAAAAAAATTAGCAAAATCGCCCGAATTTCCGAACGCTCTGTATATGTACCGAATGTACAAGGATCACACAACGTATTCCGTCCAATTTCAAATCTCATATCGCTAAAATAACTTTAGAATCTCGTGGTGAAAATGGCGGGTCAATAAATCAAAAAATGACAGTTCGCAAAATAATTTTTGTTGTCCAGAGGTTACTGTGATAAAAAATAGTATTACCAACATAAAATTTAGACATAAAAATTTAAAGGATTTATTTTCTTTTTAATTATGTATTTTTCATTGAAAAAACTACAAATAGAAAAAATAGTATAAAGCACGTGGTTCATAAGCACTTCGTGGCTCGTTTTTTAAAATAGACGCGTGCGCTAAAACCGCTTCTTATGAAACGTGTACTTTAATGTACTATTAATGTAATTTGTATGTATTCGCCTTTATCCCAATACTGTACAATTTTAGTAACAAAATGTGTTGGTTTAAGTTTACGGTGTCCAAACCCTTACACAGATCTAAGGATAGTAAACATCATTTTTATTGCTGTAGACATTAATTTGAATATCTTTTAAGATATCTCCTTCAGCTATTTCTGTATCTTTAGATCTGCGAAAGCCATACTAATTTTTACAACACGCAATTAGTAGTTACTCACCGCGTCGTCTACGATGTAACACATCACATTGTTATTTATTTTATTTTTTATAAATTGCATCGTTTTTAAGGAACTAACATTTTTACATTTGTATTTTCAGGTGTCCTGTTAGTGTGATGGATACACGTTATATATGTTGTCAGTATTAAAAATTTATTTTTAAATTTTGAATCTAAGCCAAATTAAAAAGCTAGTTATACAAAAATTATGGCAAAAATAAAGTATTAAAATTAATAGAAAATTAATATATATCTACTATTTCTAAACGCAATAACGCTGGCCAAGTGTAAAAATATCCTACCGAAATTATATAAAAGGTCAAAAGAAATATTTAACAACGCAGCGTGATAAAAGACTTTTTGAAAAATTGGATAAAACAGTTTAATTTTTAAAACATTACCAGTTATATTCACCAAGGGGGTCTAAACTTCAAACCGTCTTATATTGACAGTTCTATGTTTAAAATGGCACACAGAATAAGTCAACTATGTCTTGCATTGCAAATATTTTTCGGGTTTTCTGTAATTCTCCTTGGGTAATATTTTTCGATAAGTTAAAGCTCTGCATTTAAATTTTATATAAATATTTTTCTAAATTATGTTTTTCGTTATTTATAAAGCACATAATACGCTAGGTATGTTGGTGGTTCTGGGTGACCATTTGTTCGTGTTGATTGTTATAATAATACCAATTAATAAATATTTGCTTCAGTGAACGTTATTTTTTCCTAACCTACCTCAAATGTTATAGTTTAAATTTTGCGTAAGCAATACCTTATTTTGAAAAAAATTACCATTGTATTTCAGATTTTATTTTATTTTTTTAAACGGTAAATGAGAATAGATGGTGTAATTATCTATTAATAAACTGTATTTTTTTAACCCAAAGAAATATCACTACTATAGGTAGCTTTACATATCGTTTTATTGCTGTGTTGACTGTGAAGTAGAAGTGATAAAACTGTTAACTGTTGCTTTTGAAAAATACAGCTTTACTATGGCTAGTTAACAGTCACTGGTACGGCAACGGCAGTAACATGTTACGTAAACGTTTTCTTCTGTGGTGCTTTCAATTCAACGTAATAATTTTAATCCAAAGAAATTCCTATTCTTTTTTTAAAAAAGGGTATGTTTCAATTAAAATTACACATTTTTTAAAGCAAAATTAGGTAACTTTCGAAATGAAAGCAATATAATTATTTTAAATAAAAAGCATTTTGTTTCAACATTATCTAACTTTAAATGAAAAGAAGCATGAGCTGATTTTAAAAATATTTCGCCTTGAATTAAAATTACATTTACATTAAAAGAAAAATAATCACACGAAATAAAATTTACTTATTTTTACTTATAATCTCCCTAGCAGCAGAATTATTACCGAATTTTTTTTTTTAAGTCACGAATGTTGTTGATAGAAAACTATCCCGAGTCGAAGACGACGATGATCTTATTTGGCCACTAGGTATATTAAATTCAATTATGTATATTCGAAACTGCGACCAAATGTGACTATAATATTACGACTTGTAGTTACCAAAATTATGATGCAAATATTTGTTTTGTGAAGATAATGGTTATCAGAAAGATCTAATTGGTTAGTTACACTATGCAAAGGTAAAATTAAAAATAAAAATACCCTCCTCAAACATTGATTGCGAGTGATAAGGTAACGTCATTTTTTATGAGAATTATAAAATATTTCGGAAAACCAAATTGTAATAATCAAGTTGATTAGAACTAGGGTTGTAAAATTTCCGGAAGTATATTTTTTTGAAATATTTCCAGAAATATTTTGGAAACATTAGAACAAATTGAAAATTAAACATTTAATAAAAGAAAAACAAAGAATATAGTCAAATTTCTTTAAAAAAAACATTCCAGAAATAACTCGAGCAAGAAGCACATCTTATCCTTATCACTGTTATTATCATCTATATTATATTTAGCATCAATGCCTTCTTTATAAGAGTCAAGTTCCGCAAAATCTTTAACAGTGTCAAAAATAATAACACAGGCCTGTATGAAATTTGTGATGACGTGATTTTTGTTTGTTGAGCTCAGTTTTTATATAGAAATAACTAATTAAAATACAATTGGTCTCTATCACCCACAGATTTTTTTTTTGGAAAAAAAAAAGAAAAAATATAAAAAAAATTTATAATAGGCATTTTAATACATTTTAAAATGAATGTAGTAGGTACTTCAAATTCTAAATGATTGATGAATAAAAAATTATTTTCTGTGGTGCTACAAACCTTCCGACTGGAGACTTTTTATCGACTTCAAAAAGGAGCTTTAAAGCTGTTTTTTTATGAAAATTTAGAGGAATTACTTTTAAGAATACAATATGAAAATCACAACTAGAAAGTGTGTGAAGATCTAAAAATTTTAGGTCTTCTCTTAGGTCAGCAGTCTGGATTTTCTAAATTTCCATGTTTCCTGTGCGAGTGGGCTAGCAGGAATCAAGAACAGCATTGGATAAAAAGAGACTGGTCACAAAGAAAGACTTTAACACCTGGATACAAAAATGTAATTCGCGAAAGTCTTATTGACCCTCAAAAAGTTTTACTTCCACAACTTCACATAAAACTTGGACGTATGAAACAATTTGTTAAGGCATTAAACAAAGAAGGAAATTGTTTTAAATATTTGTGTAAAACATTTCCGGCTCTGTCAGAGGCAAAATTAAAGGAGGGAATCTTTGTAGGGCCGCAGATTAGCAGCTTGATGAAACATACAGAATTTGAAAAGGTAATGGAAGATAAGGTAAAACATGCATGGAATGCTTTTAAAGAAGTTGAACATAAATTACTACTATGTTGAGATCGTTGAAAATATGCTGGAAAATTTCAGGAATTTCAGAATATGAGCATAAAAATTCACTTTTTACATTCCCATTTGGACTAATTCCCGGAAAATCTTGGGGACGTGGGTGAAGAGCAAGGTGAAAGATTTCATCAATATATTAAAGAGATGGAAAAAAGATACCAGGGGCGCTGGGACACAAAAATGATGGCCGATTTCTGTTGGACATTAAGAGGAGATATTCCTTTAGCTGAAACAGAAAAACAACCAAAAGAAGCTTTTCTGAAAAAAGAAAACGTTTTTTGAAGAAGCGTAACAAATAAATAACCATTTATAATAGTTTATATGTGTATATTTTGTATATTTTTGTATTTTTTTCCTTAATATATTAAAAAACTAGCTTATAAATGAAATAAATCGTGTTTTTTCTATATTTTTGGATTTTACCGGTTTAAAAAATAACCTCACGTGATATAAAAAAACTGAAAGCAGATTTGAAATCAGCGCTACCAAATTACTAGAAAACAGTTAAAATTTTTAAATCAACTTTCAAAGTGTTAAAAAACGCAGGCCTGTGTAATTGATGTATTGTCACTTTCTATTTTTTTTTAACAAGTTTTTGTTGTAGGATACGTAGAGCCTGCTCCTTTTTTTTTTAATGAATGTGACTGTTAATACTAAAACTACACTCAGTGGCCTGAAGATGATGGCATCAAAATCTGTGAAGCTACCTTTGATAATAAATATGATGAACAAAGGCCTTTCCACCATGGGCTGTCAAAATTACTTTTCCACATAAAATTATTGCCAAACAATTTGCCGCTTCTATAACGGTATTTCGTCAATTACTTCTTGCTCTTTTATATGAAAGTTACTTTTTGTTGTGTTAAGTAAGTAGTAGTAGTAGTAGTTAGAAGTGTATGAATTATATGGCTGAAAGCTAAAATAATTTGTATTTCATCAAGTTTAGTCCATTGCGATTTTGGATTTAGTAATTCTGCAGCATAATGTATGGGTTTAATACCAAATTCTTCTCTTTTGTCAACAAACTTTAACAATTCAGTTTTTTCTTTGTTATTAAGTGGGGATAATGCAAGATTGTCCTGAACCACCCTTTTAATATCATGAAATGCCGAACGTAAAAACCCAATGCCAATTATCGGTGAATGACGGAAAATCCCCGAGCTCGTAATATTCATAATATATGTACTTTTTCGGAAATTATTTTTCTAGTTTGATGTTTCTACTGCATAAAATTATAAAAGATATAGGTATATATACCTTTGTTTTGAATCGTTTAAAACGAGTTTTAAATATTTTTTATTATTTCCAATATTTCCGAGACAAGTTCGGAAATTTCCAATATTTACAACACTAGTTAGAACACTTATTTATTAAAGCGATAGATACCAATTAAAACACATTGCACCAATGAAAATCGAATGATCCGAATAGCATATTTTATGAAGAATGTTTTGGCCATAACCGAAATTCCCGATTGTCTCGAGGATTGTCTATTGTGTTTCAATTACATTCCAGAATTTTATTTTATTCTTAATGATATTAATTTCCAAATTACCGTGCCGATAACAGTGTTATAAAGTTGTTACATTAATATTGATATAATAAAATCTTATATTACATAGGTACGTTACAAAGTTAATAAATAATTAGATAAGTAAAATAAATATTTTGGGTTCAATTTCACTACACCGCCTATAATACCTAAAGTATGGTATAGTATAGTCAGCTTTATTAACGATCACAGTCCTTATATTAAAAATTATCCATTTTTGGTCTCTGAATAAAAGTCCAAAATATGGTACAAATTTAAACTTGTGATTTGGTACAGGTTTTTGAGGTCCTCTGGCAACATTAGCCCAGATTGAAGTTTGTGTTTTCAAAGAGAGACCCGTGGTGGAGCTCCTTGAGTAAAAATCGCTCCGAGTAAAATTGCAGATAGTTTCGTTAACGAAGCTTCTTAACTTCCAAGGGCAAAATACAAAAAGTACTTAAGTTTATTTAAAAGAAAAAAAATTACGCTTTCATTTGAGTCCAAGCCGTTTATGACACACGTCTAGATAATCACCACTGAGCTACTAGTCCGCAGGTAGTGTACCATGAATAACATCAGAATGTGTCAACCCTAGCTTATTACCTTGAGCTAATGGTTATTTTTTATGAGGCACACTCCCTCGCCCCACATTCCAACTCTACTGTTCATGTCCGAAAAGTAATTTATTATAAAAATATGCAAGATTTAAGAAATTATAACTCTCTTGTTAGGAGTACTATACGATCCATTTCTATTTTATACAGTGTATAATAATAATTGGACGATTTTCTTCTCTAAATTATTTAACAGCTGGTAAATATTTAAGTCTCCATTCCCGTAAACGTTGAGATTCCATTAATGTTTGTCTTTTATTAATGCTTCGGTATGTAAAACCCATTTTACGCAATATTTTCCTAAGGCTTGAAAGGCAACAAGAGATATTTGTTCCGTTTTTAATCAGCCGCTCTTTGAGGGAAATCAAAGTGGGTAGGTACAGTTTGTGCCTCATACATTTAGTAAATCTTTCTTCTAAACAAATCCATGTCATTTTCGTCAATGCTTCTAAATGTGCCAGAATCACTCCGATTTTTTCTAGGATTAACAGGTTTACGTACTATGTCTCTTACCGAAGATAAAGGAGTTTTTGTCAAAGTAGACGTCTCTGCTAAAGCATCCATCCAATTAAAATTTCTACTCAACAAAGATTGATACACATTTTTAATTATTAGTTTGGCATCGGTAGATAAATCCTTTCTTTTAAAAATGACACTTGAAGATGCCCCCCTATCAGCAAAATTCCAAGGACGCCACATTCTACCACTAATAAGCCTAACTAAAAATTACTCGCCGGAAAACCACTAAAGACTAAAATTATTAAAAATCCGTTTGTATTTATATATGTATGAATCAGGCATAGCAAATTGAATTTGTATCTGGTCCGGCTCTGCTCGAAAAGGTTTTAAAATTTGGGATTTCATTATTTATTTTATGGTCAAAGGGATAATGAGGGTTTATTGCAGTCAAAAGATCAACGGTATAATTCTACAAATACTATACCCCCTTATATTTTCCACGGGGGATTTTTAAGGATGGGATCTCTGACCTCAACCTCTTAAACTCGTCGATCCAGGAATCTGTCAAAGTGTGATATTGGAAAGACCGAAATTGTCTTTTATACGCTTACTAGCGTGTATTCGGCATGCGTTGAAACTTGTTGGTATAAATACAAACCCGAACAAACCCGATATATTAGTACCCGGCATGCCACTTTCTGAAATTGCACCCGTGCGAAGCCGGGGCGGGTCGCTAGTTATACATAAAAACCGTCCCCTTGAATCACTCTATCTATTAAAAAAAAACCGCTTCAAAATCCGTTGCGTGGTTTTAAAGATTTAAGCATATATAGGTAGGGACGGACGAACAGACAGCGACTTTGTTTTATACTATGTTAAGATACATTATGGAATTTTTAACTGGGATAAATTCAGTATTAGGAAGCCTGTTTATTTTGTAAAAAATAAAGAACTACGGCTGCGTTTATTTTTAGTTTGGCATACTTTTTTCGTGTCTTTATGAAATTTACCCCTCTTTTTGGGGTAGAAACTGCCCCCACTTTTTGTTTTCAAATTAAAAGGTATGTATTGCGCTGCTCGTTAGAAAGGGAATACGACCCACTATTTACTTTTGCATTTCGGGAATCTAGAAAGCCAGAAAAAAACTGGCCCCTTTCGCAACAATTGATACTACAATTCGGGTTTTGCCAGCTGTTAAAAAAAAGGAAACATGTCATTGATAAGGTTGTTTGTTTACTTGATGCTGCATTCCAGTGGTCACTTTATTTTCAGTTTAGAAGAAGTGATTACTTATATGTTGTAGTATTTTCTGCTGTTTAAACCGTTACTTTAAGTAAGAAATATTTTTGCTATACTAAAATGGGTTATTTAACTGAATCAGACAAAATCGAAATTTGAATGAGGATTGGCGTTGGCGACAGATCGCGTACTCCAGCAGAAGTTGCAGCTTTATTTCACGAAACACACCCCGATCTACCACCAAGTTGCCAAGGCACCATCAGCAAAATTTACAGGGACATGCCAAAAATAAGACCTGGCCTGGAGTAATGAACGAAGACACGCAATTAAACGTTTTACTTGCTCTTCAAGAACTTATTACCACCTATTAGTCCAACTTGCAAGAGAAAATAGCATAAGCCATACCTGTTAGTGAAATCATGTTAAATGCGTCCTTATAAAATGGTAATGGTACAAGAGTTAATAGAAGATGATCCGGACTACCGTCTTCAGTTTTGTGAAGTGATGATAAATGCACTTGACCAGGATTTAGTAGATTTAGACTATCCTTTTTACAGATTAGTGTTATTTTGTACTAAATGGCGAAGTCAATAAACAGAACTGTCGATATTGGTCCGCAGAAAATCCTTACTGAATGCGAGAAACACACATCCAGCTACCGCAGAACTTTTATGTTAGATCAGGCATAATTGGCGATCGCATTGGACCAATATTCTTTGAAGGTAACTTAAGTGGCCATACATATCTGGATTTTTTGCAAGGAAAACTTATTCCAGCTTTTACTGCTTTAATTCCTCACCATGCAGAAGCAGATTTTCATGATGATCGAATATGGTTACAGCAGCATGGTGCCTCCTCCTTATTACGCCATAAATATCTGACAATATTTAAGTGAAGTTTTTACAAACCGCTATATAGCCCTGTACCATTGAATGGCCGCCACGATAACCGGACCTTAATCGTAATGATTATTTTCTTTGGAATCACCTAAAAACCAAAGTTTACGTAACAAAACCAGAAAATTTAGACGAGTTTAGGCAACGACTTATAGGTACCAGGGTACCTACACTAAATTCGCCAAATAGCCTCGGGTATGGTACATAATGTCAAGAATGAATTTTACTTTAGATTAGGGTTTGTTTGTCAAGAAAAATATGGGCAATATTTCCAACAATTTTTAAAATAAAACAAATTGCATCTACATTACCGAAATGCTAAAGTAAATAGTTGGTCGTATTTCCTTTTTTATACTCTTTCCAACGACGAACTATCCCAATACATGCATTAACATTTGAAAAAAAGAATTTGAGTGTGGTTTCTACCTCCAAAAGAGCGGTAAATTTCATGAAGACACGAAAAAAGTATGCCAAACTAAAAATAAACGCAGGCGTAGTTATATATTTTTTCAGTAAAGAGTTCCTAATACTGAATTTATTCCAGTTAAAAAGTCTACCCGATATGTATATCATAGGGCTATGGATAATATTATTTCTTGTCTTGAATTTCTTAGCAATTTTTGATAGATGTTATTTTTTAAAAACATGCCAGTATTTTATTATTTAATTTATATAAAACAAAATAGTTTTCCAAAAATGGTTTTAATGTCGACTGATAAACCTGACCTATTTTTTTTTTTTAAATCTTGATATATTGTGCAAATTTTAAATTTGTTATAGATCGCACCTCTTACTGTCCCAGAAAAATATAAGTTTATGCTGGTTTTCCAATCTCATAAAAGTGCATCGCGGTGGCTAGAATATCATATTCATATCATCAGAGGTCATATTTTATTCTTAACAATAAATCCCCAATAACGGAGAATATTGATGTAAACTCATTCTATTATTTTCTTTCGATAAGAACGTTTCACAAACCATTTACGGGCTGGGGCGCACTAGACGACAAACGTCGCGCGGCCAAAAAATAGTATGTTTAGTCAATGGTCGTTGCGTTGCAGTCGGGATCACGCTAGCTTGTATCAACCCAAAACAGTATAGTAGCCGCGCGGCCATCGCGTCTTTGGTCGCCTAGTGTGCCCCCGCACTTACCAGAAATTTAAAAGTAGATGATTCTGCCATGAAACCAGAGTACTACTACTTATTCTAATAGAAATAACCAACGTTAAATAATATACTAGAAATATAATCCTAAATTTAACCATACCCAATCATTAGTGTAATAATCCAGATTTTCCAATTCGGAATTACTATTACCGATATAAAACATCTTCAATTGAAAATTACACAATATTTACATGTACACACACTTGAGAAAGATTAGAAACTAAGAGATAAGTGCCAGATTCAATTTTAAACAGTAGGGATTTTATTTACTTATAGTACATTAATATGTTGCTGATATCAACGGTTTAATAATGTTGTTAATTGCTTTTGATATTATAAATATGATTGGATTATCCTATAGTGTTTAGTTAACTGCTGATAGCCACAAAAAGGTTTGTAACAAAGGTGATATTTTAAATTATTTAAAAAAATTGTTGCAAGGAGGATTCATCAAGTAAGATGCATTGAAGGAAGCCTGTTAACTTATAAAAACACCGTTGTAGTCTATAAAATATCGTAAGCCGTATTGGAACGACAAACAGATTCAACATCGTCGTTTGGAAGAATGTCAACAAGAAATCATAAGAAACGTATATTCCCACTATGAAGTACAGGTTGTCCCTACTTTGGATAAACATAAAATGAAGCTAGAACAAGATGAAACAAGCATAAATATTAGCACCGCACCGCAAAATAGACAAAAAACAAGTGGTTATGGAATCGCAAAGACTGCGGACTTGGAGATTTAATTACCTGCAGCAAATTAAGAAATATAGATCAGAAAACAAGTATATATTTTACCTGGATGAAACATGGTTTGACACACACGATACAGTGTCCAAAGGATGGGTCGATTCTAATTAAAGTGTGAACACCTTCAAATAAGGGAAAAATAATTACAATAGTTCACGATGAATAGGTAGATGGATAGGTTCCAAACTGCTTGCTGTTTTCTGCCAAGAATATTAAGGATTCGAGCTTATTAACATGAAGACACAAGTGCGGAAGTTTTTGAAAACTGATTTGAAAATTAACTTTAATAAAATATTCCAGACAAGAACAAAAAACTACACAACAAATGATATTAAACAAAATCTTGTAAAATCAGGGTATAAAAACCGATGTAATTTATTTAGATTTTTCAAAAGCTTTTGAACGGTTAGATCACAATATTTTAATTTAAAAATGAAAAATTGGGTTTTAGGATTCTTTATTTGGCTCTAATGTTCCCCAAGGATCTGTGCTAGGGTATTTCCTTGTTATTCTTTCCATAAATGATATTGGTAGGGAACTGGATGTTCGCCATTTGTTACATATTATATGCTGATGATATTTCACTATATAAACGAATTACAAACATAAATGAGTGTATTGCTCTACAGAGGATTTTGGATCTGATCAATCAATAATGGTGTCTTAGAAATAATCTACAGCTTAACACTAATGTAACGTTGTGTCGTTCCAAAATTTCATCATTTGCGCTTAGTAATAAATAATCGATAGGTAGCAAAATAAAAATGTTCTTTATCGTTAACAATTTCTTTTAAAAATCGTTAAAAGGAAAAAGAAATTCCTTTGGAATATACTAATATTTTAAATTTTTTCGATTTTAGCATGTTTTTTATATAGAAAATAGTCTTCCATTTAAGTGGCCCTTAAGGTGAGTTTTTTGATTTCTTTTGTCCTTTCGTTTTTTCTATTCTAACATTACTTCAGCTCCTTCTGATATGGTGCTGATGATGGTGCTAACTAGCACGAAAAACATTCACACCCCTCTTTAATTAATCCATTGTTGAAAATATACTTGTGAAGAAGACTTTGAGTTTAATTTTAGCTATATCTCAACAGCCATATGAACAATTGTATTTTTTTATAAATAATAATTTCAAATATTACCGAACTTCATTATTAGAAAATAAAAGCTACCACATTTATTTAAGATGTTATAAAATCTTAAATAAAAATAAGCTCTAAAATAAAAAATATAGTAAGCATCTAATTTATCTACTTATAATTCTTAATCATTTTTTTTGCGATTAAAGAACAAATGTAATGTTCAATGCTGATATGTATAATATATTCTACTCTATTTCGGTAGCTAGTATTGCTATGTATAAAATATTCTATAAGCGTTTAAAAGCATGCAGTAAATAGTCAATGGCCAAACCCCCTAAATCAACTATTAAATTACAAAACAAATAATGCGTCGTTCTTTTATATTATGATAACCACTTTACGAGGACGTGTTAAACGTATGAAGTCGGGTATCACCTAACTCATGACATTACATAAATTATATTGGCAGAATTATTTTTACTGCACTAAACTAAGCCAAAAACCTTTTTTTGTTTGAAAAGCATTTATACCAATATCATTTATCTTACAATCAACGTCACTAACGATGCATTCGCCATTTCATTTTCATGACAATATTTCGTTTATTTTTCGGTTTCTCCAAAAAGTAAGTTTTAAGTTAAATATTTATTAAAATGATAAATTAATAAAAGCATAAAATGCAATTGTGTCAGATTGGCGCATATTTCTTTTTCCGCTTTTATTAAGTTATAAATTAAACCTTTTTTAACGCAAAACCGTAGGTAATTTTATTCAAAAGTAGTACCTATTTGGCCAATTTTTGGATAAAACGAAGAAGTATTCATAAAAGAAGCGTACAAGAATTAGAATGAGAGGTAATTTTGTCATATTTGTGTAAAACCGGTTTGTCTAAATGATTGTTTATTGGAGGTTATCACACGTCATAGATTATCAAAAACGCAAAGCATTGGTGTCGGTGTAATTAATTTTGAAACTGCATATTACTATAAGTAACGTTTGATAAAAACTTTGACAGAAGAACATAAAAATGCCTCGTCAGTTGTCTGAAGTTGAAAAGGCTCAAATTGTATTAAGAATTGAAGAAGGATGGTCAATCCGTGCTGTAGCGCAGTTGTATAATAGAAATAAAAAAACTTTTTTGGGATATTTAGGAAATAATCCATTTGCAACTGCAGGGGATGCTGTTATTGACACAGCATTTCCTGCCTCCCAATCTACCGCCAGCAGGAGAGTCAAGGAATCTGAACTAAAATGTAGCCCAGCTGCGGAAAAAATGTTTCTTACCGAAGAACAACGGCAATCAAAGATTATTTTTGGTTTAAATTATATAAAACGCAATCCTCAATTTTGAAACAGGGTCATTTTTACTGATGTAAAGGCGTTTCAGTCGACTTATAACGGACAAATTGGTGTGTACCGTCCAAACAACACCAGGTTTGAAGAGCGATATACTAACACTTCTAGAAATGGGCGTGTCTCTGTAAATGTATAGGGCTGGAAAAGTGTTCATGGACCTGGTGTTTGCTGGCGAATAGAAGGAAGATTTAATGCCGGAAATTACATTAACATTTTAGAAAACATATTATTATTATCTGCTTAGCAAATATATCCCAATAATACTTTTATATTTTAACAAGATAATTGTCCAGTCCACACTGCCAACGCTGTAACCCACTGGTTTCAAACCCATAATGTGGAAGGGCTGCCTTGGGTCGCTTATAGTCCCAATATCAATCAAATTGAAAATATTTGGGGTATAATCGTAAAAAAAAATATATAGGTAATCGAAATATTGAGGCCACGAAATTCAGAAGATTTATGGGAAATAATATATGCGTGCTGGGAAGAGCTTGATTGAGACATTGTATCAAATATAATTTAGTCAAATAGACTGGCTCTAGTAATAGAAAAACTCATGACCAAATATTCGATTTATTTATTCTTGTTAAACGTTTTTTGTTTCAATTTTAATTCTTATAAGACTGTAAAGATATACAGGGTGTCTCACGGTCCCCATTACTTTCATTACAATTTTTATTAACTCTACTCTATACTTATCTCTTACCGTTTCTAAGATATAAATTAATTTCCGTTTTTTTTGTCCGAAAACGTCACTTTTAAAAATGCTAATAATTTTCAACTCTAAAACACTGAAACCCTGAGTCCCAAATCTTAGTTGCAATATACAGGGTGGTTGAAAAATACACTTATTCTGGTAACTTGAAAAAGTGACCATAAGTCCCCTTTTTCAAATATAACACCCTGTATATTATTACGGATTTAAAAAGCTGCTAAAATTTCACTTAATTCTTGTATATCATACCTGTACCTAACTAACTAGTTTAACCATTTTTTTTTGACGTATTAAGCATGATTTGTAAAATTTTCTATACAATTCAATTTTTATTCGGTTATTACTAAGTTACCCATGACAAAAACTAATGTCTACCGCCAATAAATCTTAGAAAATTCATAAGGATCCAGGACAATTTTATTAAACGTTAACTAGGTAGTCAAATAATAAAAGACTACTAAAATTATAACTAATAAAATGCTATTTTAACATATGTTCAAAACGCTGGCCGTTTGGATGGATTTCAAGCAAAATTTAGTTTTAATGTTTTTTGCATGTTAATGCAAACACACATTGTCCAAATAAAATAAATAAATTCATAAGAACTGCATTTGTATAGTTTTCTTCCATGACTTTAAAGTGTATTTCTATCTTGTATCTAAACTTAATGAAATGTCAAAACGATAACCATAGTAACATACGTAAACATCAGTTTTTGTCATGGCTAACTAACTAATAACCGAATAAAAATTGAATTGTATAGAAAATTTTACAAATTATGCTTAATACGTCAAAAAAATGGTTAAACTAGTTAGTTAGATACAGGTATGATATACAAGAATTAAGTGAAATTTTAGCAGCAATATAAATCCGTAATAATATACAGGGTGTTACATTTGAAAAAAAGGACTTATGGTAACTTTTTCAAGTTATCAGAATAAGTGTATTTTTCAACCACCCTGTACATTGCAACTAAGATTTGGGACTAGGGCAAAGAGCCCTATGGTATTAGTTAACTATTTACCAAATTTCAGGGTTTCAGTGTTTTAGAGTTCAAAATTATCAGCATTTTTAAAAGTGATGTTTTCGGACAAAAAAACGGAAATTAATTTATATCTTAGAAACGGTAAGAGATAAGTATAGAGTAGAGTTAATAAAAATTTTAAGGAAAGTAATGGGGGTTTCAAAAATAAAATAAAATATATGGTGTTGCATTCAAAAAATCGAAGTTACTATTATTTTTGTGTGGAAGCGGCAACACTGTATTGTTAAAAATATTTTAGGTTTATTTAGGTCCGTTTATGTACGCGACCAAATTTTCAGAACGATTCCTTTACTGGTTCGTCAGAAACGTCTAAGGTACCATCGACCGTATTATAAAATAAAATAAAAATATTTTTTTTATTCTATTGAACTAACCCCCAACGCCAATGCTTTGCATTTTTAATAACATGCGATAAGCCAGTTTTACGCAAATATGGTTAAGGTTTCTAATTCGTGTACGCTTTTTTTATGAACACAACTGCTCATAACTTTTATTAACTGCATGTCTATTTTTGATGACAAGAGGGGTTACTAATTTTGTAAAAGTAAAGTAGATTTCGTAAATAAATAAACCAATCTCCCGGTTCTAGCTTCAGCTCTTTTAATAGATTAATATGAGAAAACTGGTTTCTCTTCAAATGCTATTCTATCGCATGCATGTCATTTTCTTTGTTGTTTTGTGGCACCACTGTATACAACTATATTATCTTTAACATAGACAGCTGTTATTTGTCCGCAAGAAAGTCCGCATCAAATGGGATTTTTTTTTATTATTAGGTATAGGTAAAATTTGAAAAAGCAGTTAGTTTTTGCTTACCTAAAAACCAAAAATTACGTATACTGAAGCAGCTGCACGACTTGCGTTATCTGTCAAATTTGACATTTTCAAAAAAATAGGTTGAAAAATGCCATTATTTATCAAAAAATCGAAAAACTTTATTCGAGAAACTTGTTTCTTTAGGCATTTTTAGCCTCTGTACGAAATTTTGACAGTCTAATACTATTTTTATTTTTTGCCAGGTTCTTGAAAATTTTGATCAACCCTCGTAGATTAACTTTTATACATCGATGTAAAACCATTTGCCTTTACTTCATTTGTAATCTTAATGCAATTTTGTGTAAAATTTTTGTTTCCAATTATTTATTTTGCTTCAAAAACTGAAATTGTTATTGATCTGTATGTAATGTTTGATGCAAAGTTCATCTAATTACATTAGTTTTGCCAAAACCGACGTTTCTCATTTTTCTTTAGTAAACAGATGTACAAAAAGAAAATATTAGGAGCTTTTGTTGAAATTTTACTTAATTAATATTGGATCAAAAAAAATAAATATTAATCGCTCGAAACATTTTATTCAACAAAAATATAGTTTAATATAATTAATTTAATTTAATATTATTTAGGTAAAATTTCAACGAAAGTTTCCTAATATTTTCTTTTTGTACATCTGTTTACTAACTTAAGAAAAATGAGAAACGTCGGTTTTGGCAAAACTGATGTAATTAGATGAACTTTGCATCAAACATTACATACTGATCAATAACAATTTCAGTTTTTGAAGCAAAATAAATAATTGGAAACAAAAATTTTACACAAAATTGCATTAAGATTACAAATGAAGTAAAGGCAAACGGTTTTACATCGATGTATAAAAGTTAATCTACGAGGGTTAATCAAAATTTTCAAGAACCTGGCAAAAAATAAAAGCGCTAAAAGAGGCTAAAAATGCCTAAATAAACAACTTTCTCGAATAAAGTTTTTCGATATTTTGATAAATAATGGCATTTTTAAACCTATTTTATTAAAAATGTCAAATTTGACAGGTAACGCAAGTAGTGCCGCTGCTTCAGTATACGTACTTTTTGGTTTTTAGGTAAGCAAAAACTAACGGCTTTTTCAATTTTTACCTATGCCTAATAATAAAAAAAAATCCCATTTGATGCGAACTTTCTTGCGGACACTGTATAAGCGATATGTTTCCTAATTAGAGACTGCGACACACAAACTCAAATTAATGTCATGCACGGTAACTTGACACTAATCTTTTTAATTCAGCTTTTGCCTTCGTAATCTAGTCTAAAACCGAAAATTATTGCGATATCTAAAAGAGTAACATTTTTTTGAAAACCGATTCGAATATTTATGTAACTAATATATAAAAATGTTTTTTTTCAATTTGACTAACGTACTACTTAGAATGGACGACCTGTATGTATTGTATTTCCGAATGTACAGGGTGTCCAGTTTTCGTATGTTTTCATATACCAGCTCCCTTATTATAAAAGATAGAAAGATGGGGTTTGCGGCTTACTGTTCCATTTTTTTATGAAACTTTCATTACCGCAAACGAATTTTTCATAGCCCTCTAAGTTTCTGACACTTTCAAATTTTGTCATTTTTGACGCTCCCCTGTATCTCGATTATTTGATAACTTATCACTAAGGTAAAAATGGATTGTTATATAGTTCTTTATGCCGAATTCAGTGGCGTAGTTAGTTTTTTTCTAAAAAGTTTTGTTTATGAGTTATGACCCAAACTTATATTTTTTTTAATGGGACACCCTATATATTAATTATTTTTCTAGTTCCTCTTTTTAAGAGCTTTTCAAAAATATATAATAGTCCATGTTTTTTTTTTTTAAAAAGGGACAATTTTAACTTTTTTTGTAAAATTAATCATTTTTCGAATAAAGGGCTATGCCCGCAAATAAAAAAAAAATAACAACATTATTTTTATTAAACATAACTTTAAACCAACAATTAAGCAATTATATTAAAAACAAAAAAGTGGTTCGTGTCTGTGAAAATTAAAATAAATTGCCCGAACTTTTCACTACAATTTCAAATAAACTAACAAAATCAAACAAATACCATTAATATTTGACAATAATCCGTAATGGCGCTTTTACAAAACTTTGTTTTCTGTCATGTCCATCCATGATTGATCATGGCCTTCTGGATTCTAGATGAAAAATTATTAATTTTACAAAAAAAGTTAAAATTGTCCCTTTTTAAAAAAAAAAATATGGACTATTATATATTTTTGAAAAGCTCTTAAAAAGAGGAACAAGAAAAATAACTAATATATAGGGTGTCCCATTAAAAAAAATATAAGTTTAGGTCATAACTCATAAAAAAAACTTTTTAGAAAAAAAACTAACTACGCCACTGAATTCAGCATAAAAAACTATATAACAATCCATTTTTACCTTATTGATAAGTTATCAAATAATCGAGATACAGGGAAGCGTCAAAAATGACAAAATTTGAAAATGGCCCTGTATGTCAGAAACTGAGAGGGCTATGAAAATTTCGTTTACGGCAATGAAAGTTTCATAAAAAAATAGAACAGTAAGCCGCAAACCCCATCTTTCTATCTTTTATAATAAGGGAGCTGGTATATGAATACACACGAAAACTGGACACCCTGTATATTAGAAGAGAGAAGAAGAGTTAGAATTAGAAAAGTTTTGTGGGTGAAAATATTTTCAAAAAAAAGTTTGACCGATGTCAGACTATCACTGATACAGATTGCTTGTTTTTTTTAAGTACCTACCAAAACATTGTTACATGACAATAATTATTGAAATAAAAATATCCGTAAAAAGAAACTTTGATTTAAACTGCATAAATCAAAATAGGAATATGACGGATCTGCGAGTTTCCGAAGTTGCCGGATGACAGACGCGTCTGAAAGAAACATGCCTGTGCGTAAGAAAAATATGCCTATCTACACGGCACTCTATTTGAGGGGCAATACCTACATATTTCGCCTGTTGACGTATTTCGGCTAAAAATTATTGTATCTTCGTCGTGTACATGTAAATCTATGGCCATTTATATATCCATCTCTTATCAATGCAACGAGTGTTTGTGTCAACAAGGTATTTTCTGAATGAGAGCTTTTAAATTAGTAGTTGTCAAATATATTTCACATATGACAACAGAGGCCATTAAATACTTATGTGATAAATAATATGGGTGGTGTGTATGGAGGACTTGAGGTAGGAGGTCGCAATGCATTGGATTCGGTCCCAAATTAGCATCGGTAATTCAGCTTTACGAGTCGCTGTAAGATGGCGCGCGTGTTCGAAGTGGGCTATCAAATAATGGTTTCTTATGGACGCAATAACTATTTTTATTTAAATTAGTTCTTTAAGGAACAAATAAGGACTTTTATATGAATTTACACTTACTTTGTTATACTTATTAGTAAACTCGGCCTGTATAAAGTTCCAACGATGCTTGGTTTTTAAAATACAGGGTATTAAACATTCTAGCTATACCTTTGGAGCTAGAAAGAGACTTATTTGGCTGCGTTTTCTCTCTGAAAAAGATCCTGTCTTACACCCCGACACAAAGCAAACTCTACTTTTATAAATTGTACCATTATTTATTATAAATATGGAAATTAATTACAATACAACGTTATTTGTCTTGTCTTGCCTTCAAACGTTATTTGTTATTTCGAAAAATAAAATGTCAATTGTCAAAAGTAAAAGTTAAAAACTATAGAGGATCTAGTTTTCCATATTAAAAACGAAGAAGAAGAAGACAACATCAGCCCACTTCGGACGCGAGAGCCATCTATCGGCCAATAGCGAACTAACCAAAAAACCAGGACAGAATTTGAAAATGCTGCCATTGTCGATCGGCCTCCTACCCTATAGTTCTCCATAGTGGTGTGACAGCATATTTATTTTACTTAATTTGTAATAGGCACGTGGTACATCATTTGAAAGGCCATTTCGGGAGAAATAATATTATGCAAAATCCGCTGTATCAAAAAGTGAAATTTTGGTAGTTAATTAAAAAAACAAGACAATCTAGAATTTCGGTTCTGACCTGAGTATTCTTCATAAACAGTGAATAATATGACTATTGTGACTTGTCCAAGAAATAGATTAGGTGGAATTCTCAATATCATTTAATCTTTTTATACCAACCTTTTTCGCCGTTTGTTATTTAGTTTATTATTTTATTAACTAACATTTAAATAAAACCAATATCGTCGGCACATTATTTAGGTAATATCTGACATATTACAAAAATATCAATTTATTTCAGTGCTAATTTTAGGATAAGTGTATAGTGAAACAACAATGACAATAATGTTTAAAAAAAATTTAGCCGATATTTGTCGCTATACAATTCTCCTAAAATACTTTCTGAAATTCCTTGATATGTCAATTACAAGGTGACCAACTTTCTAAAGTATAAAATCGGGACATTTTAAGGAAAATTTTTAAATAAAGATGAATGTACTTTTAATTTGTCTTTTTAATACATACGACATATAAATCTATGTAGATATTCAGGTTAGTCCTTAATTTTAATTATTAACATTAATTAAACTAAACTAAATTAAAATTAATCAAGTCTTACAATAAACATAATGTACCCGGGGAAATCCCGAAATCTTTGAAACCTGTCGCATTTTCAACCGAGGTAAATGAATATTGCTTTCCGATTTCGTCGTAAAATGTTAGTGGAGTTAAAAGATGTCCCTATCGTGTTATCCCGTTTGCACTTTGTTGCTAAAATGTACGACCCCTTTTATATCATTCCTTATACCTTAAGGAAGCAAAATTGACTTGTCGTCCAAAAATCGTACCATGCAGGGGGTGGTCGGGGGCGGTTTTCCAAAAAGTACCAATATTTTTTTTTTGCCTTTTTTACATCTATAATACCTGATCATCAACCTGCTTGAATCTTATTTCAAAATCTTAATTAGAAATATATTTTTTAAAATTTTAAAAACATCGCGCGCCGTGCTTGTATATGGAGCGCTTTAATGAATAACCGCTCGCCCTGAAACCCCATAATTGTGATAATTTGTAACTCGCCATAACTCCAGAATCCTTTGACTTATCAAAAAAATACTTGCCATAAACGTTGTAGATAAAACATCAGGGATTACAATGCTTTTTTAAAATTATCAGTCCGATGCACAGTTTCGTCAAAAAATTGAAAAATGTCAAACCATATCACCGTAAGCGTGGTCAACCGTGCGGATGCGATGAAGGATCAGATTGCCGTCGTAAAGCCATGAAAAACGACCGTATGTTATATCGCGCGCATAAGTTCGATATTCGTTTAATATCGCGTTTTCAATAGTGTTTAGTCTAGAATTCCGTGCCGAGTAGCCGCCGCGTCGTTAATTTTGAAGCTAAACCAGCAAATATTGGATTGTGGATTTCCATTTTCTATCTTATAGCAATATTTTTTGACTTACTTTTATTTTAACCAACAATAGTTGTTATATTTTATTAGGGTGTGTTGTATGCTGTGAAGTTATAGTTCTTATCTATACATTGGACATAATGGGCATTGCTAAAAGTTGAAAGTGTTTTACAGATGCCCTGCATTAAATGACTGTTGTAATATAGTTGTTATTAACCTTTCCGTGGCCGAGCGGGGTATTTTAGGTACCCCAGATGCGGTTTTTTAAAATTATCTTCCAAACAATTTTTTTGTAATTTTTTTCCCTCCAGGTAATCCTAGAAAAATATATTACAAAGCAATTTTTTTATAAAAATACTCAATTTAACTTCAATTTTACACAAAAAACTGCTTGCAGCGTATCGAAATCGTCGATCGGCCGAAAATGGCGAAAACGTAAAAAAAATTTATTTTTTTGTTACTCTTAGGGATAGAAAGACTAAAATATCATGTAGTGCATGCAATAAACCCATTTGCAACATACACAGAGAAGAAAGTAAAAAAAAATTATGTCCCGATTGTAAAAGTAATGAGGAAGAGTAAATATTAATTTATTGTAAAAATTAAAAATGTTTTATTAAAAATGAATTATTAGTGTTTTATTGTACATCTTTGCACACCATCATGCATCATTGACAAAAGATCATGCAGTATTTCAATGGGGTATCATAGTTACCCCACACGGCCGAAAATGTAACTTTTTGTAGCATGGCCACGGAAAGGTTAAGGAGAAAGTTTAAGTTTTCAGGTAAGATTTTTTTTTAATAACAGTATAGTGCCTTTTAATGTTTATATACGACACTTTTTATTGAAACGATTAAGCAATGGATTTTGAAAGCAGTACCAGTTCAGTGAGTGAACTACAGCCCAAAATTAAATTAAGACCACTTAAAAAAAACTATCAATCAAAACACAAGGCAACATTTAATTCCCAATTATCTGACATTTGCCAAGAATCAGGGAATAGTTATATCCCGACCAAAATCTAAACAAAGATTTATTGAATGTACAAAGATACTTATTGATATTTGTCAAGGAAATGATGCAAAGTTGTTGCATATATTTTTAAATTTGAATAATTAAAAAGAGCGAGAACATTTAAATTGGCATAAAACTTGCTACAAAACGTATACCAGCACGAATAATATTAAATCATATAAATCAAAGTATGCAAAAATATTTACTAACCCACTCCCAGTAGATATACCCCTGAAAAACCCATTTTTACGAACTCAATTTGATGTACAAAGGTGCATATTTTGCCAAAAACGTTTACAAAATCAAAAACTATGCCAGGTAATGAGCAATAACATGAAAAATAAAATTAAAAGTATAGCGCGAGACAATCCAATATTTCATTCCAGAATTGGCGGTATAGTAGACTGTAAAGATACATATGTTTTGGTACTATTGGCTCACTTTAAAGATATTCTGACTTCAGAAATTTGGATGAAAATTGGAGCTAAAGAAAGCCAACGATCCATTGTAATTCATGAATTAAAAATGGAGAGTTCCATGATCAAATGTCTACCAGCCTTTCACGCACTCACAGGTTGTGATACAACTAGTCAGTTTGTGGGACTAGGCAAAAGAACATGCTGGAAAGTCTTCTTATCACATTATAATCTACTAGCTAGAGTTGGCAAAGAACAGTACCTACTTAGAAGAAGTCTTTAATGACGTAGTTAAATTTGTAATTCGTTTATATAGGTACTACACAAATGAAGATATGAAATGTATAAATGCTCTTAGAGGAATTTTAGCATCCTCCAAACCTGTGAGTAAATTGCCTCCAACCAAAGATAGTCTAAGACAACACTGTCGCCCTGTCCACTATCAGACCAAAATATGGATGGACAGTACTATGCCAAGGTCACCTTTACCGGACTTATCAAGTTGTGGCTGGAATATTGCAAACGGTAAACCAGTGCCTGTATTAACAACCGACGCAATACTACCGGAGGATACTTCAGTTCTAAATACTTGCAACTGTAAAAAAGGTACCTACACAAAGTTTGTTATTTTTTACTATAGTTAAATTTTAAATTGCTACTCTATTTTAGATTGCACTGGGTCACTGTGTTCCTGTAAAAAAAACAAATAAATTGCATTGGCTCCTGCAAATGCATGGCTGACTCTGACTAAAAACTCTAAGAATCTTTCTTTTGGAATAAATATTTTTATTAATAAATATATTCTTTAGGGGAAGATTTTACCCAAGCCTTTTATTATTAGGTATATAAAGAGCATTTGTCTGTTTTTCGATTTCTATACTTGTTCTTGTAAATAGATTCAACAAAAAAAATCTTCTGTAAGTATCACCCTTTTTTCTTTATTTTCGTTAAATAACACCCGGATTCTCCCCGATTAATAATAGTGTTATTTTCAGGTATCCTGCAACACGCTGATACACACAATCAAAACCACAATGAAATTTTAAGGTTATTCTCTATCTCTACTGAGCAACCATGACCTTAACACCTGAAAAAATACTAGTATAGGTACTCTAGGTAGATCAGGTACCTACTTATAGACAAATCCCGAACGTATAAAGCCTGTTTTCTGTTTTTCTTCATAAAATAAATTAAATAGTACCATTTTTCATTTTTTGTAAACACCCTATATGTACAAAAACTTGGACAAATACCAATTTTTCTAATAAAAAAAAAGTTCCTTTTAGTAACAACTTATTAATTAATATTAATATTGAAAAAATTTAGAGAAACATAAATTAATTTCAAATTAAATTATTCAAAACAACATTACTAACCGTTTACAAAATATAATCCCTTAATTTTATAAGGAACTAACTTATAATGTAATAATAGCATTCCAATCACACCAAAAGCGAAGGAAAACCAAACTTATGCGCGCGATATAACATACGGTCGTTTTTCATGGCTTTACGACGGCAATCTGATCCTTCATCGCATCCGCACGGTTGACCACGCTTACGGTGATATGGTTTGACATTTTTCAATTTTTTGACGAAACTGTTCATCGGACTGATAATTTTAAAAAAGCATTGTAATCCCTGATGTTTTATCTACAACGTTTATAGCAAGTATTTTTTTGATAAGTCAAAGGATTCTGGAGTTATGGCGAGTTACAAATTATCACAATTATGGGTTTTCAGGGCGAGCGGTTATTCATTAAAGCGCTCCATATACAAGCACGGCGCGCGATGTTTTTAAAATTAAAAAAAATATATTTCTAATTAAGATTTTGAAATAAGATTCAAGCAGGTTGATGATCAGGTATTATAGATGTAAAAAAGGCAAAAAAAAAAAATTGGTACTTTTTGGAAAACCGCCCCCGACCACCCCCTGCATGGTACGATTTTTGGACGACAAGTCAATTTTGCTTCCTTAAGGTATAAGGAATGATATAAAAGGGGTCGTACATTTTAGCAACAAAGTGCAAACGGGAATCTTTTTTAGAAGCTATTATCGGGTTGGTAAACTCTACTATGTCGGCCAAGTGAGGTTTTTCAAAACCCAATCGTAAAATTCACAAATCTTAGTTACGGTTAATGCAGCGTTGTCATTGTTTTCGAAAATTCTTTGAATTCGGTACAACTGGTACAAGTACGAACACAAACGGGACATTTCGGGACGTATTTTTATTCCGGGATGACTTATCAAAAACCGGAACTTGTCCCGGCCAAATCGGGACGGTTGGTCACCTTGTACCTATAGAATATGCAGTTAATATTGATTTTATTTAAATTTTGTGTAAAAGGTAGAAAAAATAAATAAATCTGGGTAGGAATATTAATATGCTATACACAGTGTGTCCACGGATAGGGCTTGGAAGAGGAAAAACTTTTTTATTAGTAGGTATAGAAGAAAAAATCATTCTGTATAAAAACGTCGAAATTACAATTTCGAATATCAGATTAGCGATTACTATACAGGGTTCGCTACAAAAAACATTTATAGTTTTTTTTTCAATTCCTTGATTTGTAAAATAAATTTTGCTGGTGTTGAAACTACAATTTCAACTATTAGATTTGCGATTACTATACAGGGTTCGTCACAAAAAAACATTTTTAGTTTTATTTTCAATTCCTTGATTTATATAATGAATTTTGCTAGCTAGACCAGGGCTTTGAAGCCTTTGAAAATGGTAAAAAGTGAAAAAAAATAATAGTAGGATGAAACCCATTGGAAAAGGAAGAGAATATAACAAAAATGAAAGGAAAAATAAATTACGGGCGATCCGAGGTCGGGAAAGGGGGGGAGGGGGGGGGGGGGGGTTTGAGTTTTTAAGGGTAGAAAACGATTTATCTTGATTTTCGGCAAAACTACAAGTCCTATGGAAAAACGTTAAATGGCTAAGTTGTAGGTAATAAAAAGATCTACAACTTTTGTATTTGCACTTTTTTTACATAACCTCAAAATTTATTTGAAAAATTCAAATAACCAAGTTTTTGGTTTTTTATTTTTATCTTTTACAAAAAAATTGTTTTTTACACGAAACTTCGTGAAACCTTTCCTTTTTATGTCCCAAACACACTGTAATTTTTTGGATTTAAAATATTTATTTTTTAACCTTATTTTGACTTAATATCGAAAAAGCAACCTAATTTTCAATCGAAAATTCTCACGTCAAAATATCTGCTTTTTTAAAAAAGTCGGTGGGCTTTTTGTTCGTTGAAATCTCTACTTTCTGATGGTGTAAAAAATATATACATTACTATGGTAAATGTTCTCAATTCAATTCAATTCCCCTTTAAATCCTACCTTTAATTATATTTAGATCAACTATTTACGCATGTTTTTTGCGAGCTTTATGTTTTATGGATTTGTAATTTTTTTGCTTATCAATGTAACATGAAATCTTACGTCTTTCGAGTAATTAAAGTATAAATTTTAATAAATAGCTCAAAATTGTACATAATGATTAAAAAAAAAATTTCGGATTCGAGTTTTTTTGCATTTCTTGAGAACATTTACCATAGTAATGTATATTTTTTTACACCATCTGAAAGTAGAGATTTTAACGAACAAAAAGCCCACCGACTTTTTTAAAAAAGCAGATATTTTGACGTGAGAATTTTCGATTGAAAATTAGGTTGCTTTTTCGATATTAAGTCAAAATAAGGTTAAAAAATAAATATTTTAAATCAAAAAAATTACAGTGTGTTTGGGACATAAAAAGGAAGTTTTCACAAAATTTCGTGTATAAAAATTTTTTTTTGTAAAAGATAAAAATAAAAAACCAAAAACTTGGTTATTTGAATTTTTCACATACATTTTGAGGTTATGTGAAAAAAGTGTAAATACAAAAGTTGTAGATTTTTTTATTACCTACAACCTACAACTTTGCAATTTAACGTGTTTCCATAGGACTTGTAGTTTTGACGGAAATCGAGATAAATCGTTTTCTACCCTTAAAAACTCACCCCCTTCCACTTCCCGACCTCGGATCGCCCGTAAATTATTTTTCCTTTCATTTTTGTTATATTCTCTTCCTTTTCCAATGGGTTTCATCCTACTATTATTTTTTTTTTGTTTCAAAAATTATCGACCCTGGTCTAAGCGTTGAAACTACGATTTCAACTATTAGATTTGCGATTACTATACAGTAGGCTGGGCCGAAAAAGTGAAAAATTGGAAATTGCAAATGGTATATTTGCCAATATCTGACTATACATCTAAAAGTAATTTGTGGAAAATTTTATTAAAATCCGTAAATGTTTCGCCGCGCCCCTGTGACCTTGAAAATTAGTAAAAAGGCCGATTTTTCAATATTTAATATTTTTTAAATCCAAAATTATAACTTTTTTGTGAGTTCTTGTGGATGTGGGAATGTGTATAAAAATAATTTTTTCAATAAAATATTTTTCTGTTGGATAGAAATTACAAATTTGTCTCTGAAAACGTTAAATTACGTGTAAATGAAGATTTTGAAGACAAATTTGTAATTTCCATCCAACAGAAAAATATTTTATTGAAAAAATTATTTTTATACACATTTCCACATCCACAAGAAGTCACAAAAAATTATAATTTTGGATTTAAAAAATATTAAATATTGAAAAAGCGGCCTTTTTACTAATTTTCAAGGTCACAGGGGCGCGGCGAAACATTTAGGGATTTTAATAAAATTTTCCACAAATTACTTTTAGATGTATAGTCAGATATTGGCAAATATACCATTTGCAATCTCCAATTTTTCACTTTTTCGGCCCAGTCTACTATACAGGGTTCGTCAGAAACAACAGGTTTTGTTTTTTGGATATTTTTCAATTCTAATTGTCAATTTCTTTTGATGATTGGCTAAATCATCACTTTGGGAACAAAAATGGATTGGAACGTATCTATTCTCTAAATCAGTTGGCACGTAGGAGTCCCGATCTCACAATTATCGACTTTCATTTATGGGGATATCTAACGCCACATGTGTATAAAACCAATTTCAATAATAACAAAGATCTCTTGAAAGAAAAATAAGAGTAGTTATTGCAAATATCACAATACAGCAAGTTAGGAACTGTTATCGGGAATTCAGAAGTCAAGTTGAACTATGCGCTTACTTGAGTGAATTAAAGAAATATGAGATGGTATAATAAAAATACTAAGTAGGCAAGTATAAAATTATATTTGAAGTAAGAAAGCAACAATAGTTGTTTGTTTTTACGTAAAGTTCTTTTAAACGAAATCCAAAAAACTAAAAATGTTGTTTCTGACTAACCCTGTATAGTAATCGCAAATCTCATATTAGACATTGTAGTTTCAGCACAAGCAGACGTTTTTATAAAGAATGACTTTTTCTTCTATACCTACTAATAAAAAGGTGTTTCCTCTTCCAAATTCTATCCGTGGACACACTGTATATTGTATATCCCATTTTGCGTAGATTATTTTTTCTAGCTTCTATACAAAATTTAAATAAAAACACTGTCGACTGCATAGTCCAACAATTAGCAATTAAGTAAATTGATACTTTCGTAATATGTCAGATATTACCTAAATAATGTGCAAACAATGTTGATTTTATTTAAATGTTAGTTAATAAAATAATAAATTAAAAAAGAAAACGAGAAATAGGTTGGCAATCGATTGAACGGAGGAAATAGGTCATTTTACGTTTTTCTCAAATACCTCAACAATCAAAACTTATGTAAAAACTTTAAAAGGACATTGGAAATCAGCAACAAATTCCACACAAATTTTCTAAATCAATTTTTATTTATTGTTTTGTTCACTTGTCAATTGAATCGATTTTGTGAGTTTCAACATTAATGCCCAGCCATAACCTAGATATTATGAAGAATTAGATATAATATGCATTAAAAAGCAAAGCAGTTACTTGTTTGAAGGTTGTAGACAATGATGTATCTTGAGTAATAGATGTGTTTTGGACTTCCATTGCCTTTAGTTTTTCATATCACAACGTTTCAATTGGTAAGTATCTCCAGTCGTCTTCAGGTGAATACTAAACAAGTTACAAAGCTACGAGCCTATTTATCACCCGATCATACGTCACTAACTCCGCCCCCCTAGGTAGTATAAATAGGCTCGTAGCTTTGTAACTTGTTTAGTATTCACCTGAAGACGACCGGAGATACTTACCAGTTGAAACGCTGTGATATGAAAAACTAAAGGCAATGGAAGTTCAAAACACATCTATTACTCAAAAAAGCAGTTACTGCGGCACAGAATTTAATCATTCACTGCGGGATCACAACAATTGGCCGAAAGTCAATTAACCAAATATGTCAACTGGTAAAAGCCAGTGGTTTGACAGGTGACAAATATAACAAAGTTTTAACTAACTTGCGGTGTCCTCAAGAAGAATTAGCAGTCTTATGTTGGGTTGCACAAAGGTTTCTAACAATAAATTTATTTTCAATCAAAGTTGCCTGATTAGTTAATCAATACATAATTAAGCTAACCGGATCACTTTAAAGGTGAGAAATCATTTCTGCCAATGTCATTCATGTCACAATCAGTCGCTGGTTCAGTTAAGTATCAGTTAAGTATTGTTTATGATATCTGTGCAACCTGACATATAAACTGCCGGAAAAAAAACCGGCACCCTGAATTTTTTGCTAACTTTGATCCTTTATAACATAACTTCTTTATCTTGAATCCAATTTTTACAGTTTTTTTGCCATTTTATAGATAATTCAATTAGGAATCTGCTAAACTTTTTTATTTATGGGTCATGTTCATGATACAAAGAAAGAAAGATATGATCGATCGTATTCCCAATTCGGTCCGGTCCGCGCAATGACGTCATGTGGTGCTAACGAGACTTAAAATTACATAGGATTAGCCGTTAAAAATAGAAGTTTTACTGCATATTTTGCAATTTTTGATTTGGAAGATTTAAGTGCATATTATTTTAAGTACTTTAAGGATAGAGGTTCATAAATCAGAACGTATTTCATGATGTTCTTGGGTTAAATGTTAAAATTGAGCATATATTTGGTATCAATGAAAATAATTTTCTTTTTATGCTGACATAGGTACATTTTATCTTTTAAATGATTACAATTACTTATTTATTTTTACAAAATCATAAAAAAATAACCTATATTTTTTGGTCCTTCCACCTTAAGCAATAAATTGTTTGAGAAAAAAATAGGTACAAATGTGCAGTCTTAAACATTTTTAGAACAGTTTCGAGCCTTAAATGACCAAAATCAATTAATTTGCTTATTAAGATTTTTTTTATGCAATAGGTAACGATAATATTTTTGAAGGTGTCTGTTTATAAATTTATATTGTTAACATTTGACCAGGGGCGGACTGGAATCATTTGGCCCCGGTGGCTACATATGGCCTCAATGGCCCCAACATTTTTTGAAAAAAAAAATGTTGTTTAAATGTTTGGACCAATTGGCCCCCAAAGGCCTTCTGACCCCGGTGGCGCTATGGCCACCCGGCCACCCGCTCCAGTCCGCCACTGCATTTGACTATAATTTGACCAAGGATAAGGATGTAAAAAACCCATTCAGACATTTAAAAAAATATACTAGGACTGGTAATTATCATAATGGTAATTAGAGGGACATTAACAATTATTAAAAAATAAGGCACACATATAACAGTTTATTATTTTAAACCAATTTCGTCAAATTAAACTTTTGTATCTCACCTATGAGGAAGAGAACAATTTTTTAAAGCTAAAATTTGAAATATTTTACATTGATTTGTATCATCAACGTTCATCCAAATTTTTTGAAGATTTGGGTCAGTTGGAAAACGAAAAAACATAATGTCTTTTGCAGAATTTTTTGTCATATTGTCACTTATGCATAACGCCACTGCACAACGCATATTAACAACTAATTGTCCCTAACAAAGAGCAATAATAATCCAAGAAAACACTAAAAATCTCTTTCTGTATAACAAATAATAACAATAGTACATAAAACCAAACGTAGGTTATACGAAGCCCGCCAGAAAATTATCACCACATGACGTAAGCGGCTGTCGATTTGGCTCCGCCCACATGCGCAATGTCATATCTCTTCTTTCTTTGTATCATGGGTCATGTTCGATAGGGCGATATTATACCGAGTGACCCAATGTGTGTTTTTTCGTCCTAAGTCTTAAACACTCTGTGGAGTTATTGAGGATATTATTTTTCATACTGTCAATTTAAGAATAAAGTTACATGTATTCCTAACATTTTTTTTTTGACTCATTACGATATCTCTCTTTTTAAAAGAGATACGATTTTTTAAATGAAACTCTATTTATAAAGCCTTTTTTATTAAAACAATTAATTTTAAAACAATATTAAAGTTTAAACAAAATTAGTAACGTGTATGTCCTCCTCTAGCTTCAATAACAGAGCGCATTCTGCTAGGTAATGACTGAATAAGTGTCACGATTATTTCCTGAGGGATTACATTGTATTCTTGGGAAAGTGCTATCCTCAGCTCCTGTAAAGTATCTGGTTGCATAGGGCGACGACGAACAGCTCTTTTCAACTGATCCCAAAAATGTTCAATTGGGTTCAAATCCGGACTACATTCAGGCCAATCTAACCGTCGAATACCAACCTCATCCAACTATTCATTTACTATCCGTGCAACATGTGGCCTAGCATTATCATGCATAAGTATAAATTGTTCACCGATTAATGGAGCAAATGGAACGACTGCCTCTTGAAGAATATCTTCAATGTACCGATGTGCATTTGGTGCTCCATTATCCACAAATATCATTTCAGTTCGCGAATCAGCTGAAATACTCGCCCACACCATAACGGAACCACCATGATTAAGATATTATCTCTGTTATGGTGCATTCAGCAAATCTTTCGTTTGCTCTCCTATAAACACGCTCACGACCATCCGGTGACCGAAGACAAACCCTCGACTCATCTGTGAAGAGAACATTACTCACTCTGTCGTGCTCGACAGTCCAGTTTAAATGTTCCCTGGCAAATCGTAGCCGCACTCGTCGATGATGCCGAAGTAGTCGTAGTTTTTTTGCCAGTCTACGTGAACGGAGCTCAGCTTCGTTTAACCTCTTTCTAACCGTTTTGTCACTAATATTAACTCAACGTGTCATTCGCAACTCATTTCTTAAAACCACGGCAGTGGCTCTTCGGTCCCTTAAGGATCTTACCACAAGGAAGCGATCGTCAGCTGCAATCATTTTTCTCTTTCTTCTAGATCCTTGTCGTCTGTCCCTGTCCCTGTTTCCAAGAACCTTTTTTAAGCATCTTGAACCCATGGAAATTCCAACGTACGAGCCACATAACTTTTATTATGACCCGTTTCTATTAGCGCAACTATTTTTGCTACGTCTGTTGTAGTTAACACCATGCTGACACCAATAATTATTATAACTATTATGAAGGCTGTCACTGTCAAATACTTATAACAATTACATAAGTTGACTCAATTTAACAATGACTGGTGGTCTAATAAAATAATGTAATTTGCAGAGTTTCATTTAAAAAATCGTATCTCTTTTAAAAAGAGAGATATTCTAATGAGTCAAAAAAGAAAATGTTAGGAATACATGTAACTTTATTCTAAAATTGACAGTATGAAAAATAATATCCTCAATAACTCCACAGTGTTTAAAACTTAGGACGAAAAAACACACATTGGGTCACTCGGTATAATATCGCCCTATCGAACATGACCCATAAATAAAAAAGTTCAGCAGATTCCTAATTAAATTATCTATAAAATGGCAAAAAAACTGCAAAAATCGGATTCAAGATAAAGAAGTTATAAAGGATCAAAGTTAGCAAAAAATTCAGGGTGTCGGTTTTTTTTTGTCCGGGAGTTTAGCAATGCTTAATTCAACTTTGGTTCGGTTGATTTACATTTAATTAGTATTGATTCTTTTGTTTGTAAAATTTTAAATAATATAAAACGGTTCGTGTATAATTATGTCACTGCGACCTATCAGCACCTCGGCGTCGAAATCTCCAAATTTTAATATTTGACAATTGACCTCGGCCATACCAGTAGACCCGTTCACTGTATTGATCTTGATTAGTTGATTAAATTGCGTTAGAAATTTTTTGGTTATATTTACTTCAAATTCGTTAAGGCAATCATCACAATAACACATGGAATCAGATGACTGTGCATCTATGTCACTAGCTCTTCTATATTTTCTCCACTTTTTTAGTCTCCACCAATCTTTAAAATGTGACCAGTCCATATTAAGTCATTCAAACTGCATTAACACATCAAATTTAGACACTGGATTTTGGCACTATCTGCATAAGTCAATCAAATTACTTGAGGATGACAGACCTGTGACAAAAATCAGTGACAAATATTAATAGGTATTTTAACAAGCTTATGGTAAAGCAAATTGCGGGTCTCTAGGTTGTTTAAAATTGAAAGTAGCAAAAAATAAATAAAAACTTAAATATTAATATTGCTTTCATGATCTGGGTTGCAAAATCTTGATTCAGCGAGACTACGCGAAAATGTATTCATAAAACATTTAAAAAGAAAAATAAAATCAATAGACACTAAATTTTAATGTAGATATGGTTTTTTATGGGTTTAAGGATCTTAGGGAGCCAATGAAAACCAAATTTTAGTCACGATGTTTTGAAAAATAAATTTCCCTACCTTGAGCTTTGAAACAATAGGATTATTTCTTAAGTTTTAACAGTTTTGGGTCAATTTTTAATTGAAAATCTTTTACTTGCTAACGTTTCGGTTTATTTTACAACCATCTTCAGAACTACAAAGAGAACTATGAGTTTAAAAAAAAATTTTTTACTAAATCTATTTTGTAAGAAATACAAAACATACCTATTGATTACTTAGTAGCACTACCCTATTTTTATTCTAATGACTAGCATGTTTTTGCAGAAGTGAATTGACAATACTAAATATTATATTTATTTGTGTCGATATAAGTACATACAGACAAGGGATCGATAATTAATTGGAAAATCCCTTGTTATTTATTTTGAAAATACAGGGTGTTCTCAAAGTTGAGTCATTTATTTTACCAGGTTGTAGAACTCGTAAAAATAAGTAATTTTACCAAATATCATTTATATAAAAGTTGCAGAATAAAGAAGGCATTAACAATTGAAAAAATGTAAAATTTAAAAACTTAAGACCTGCTCTTTGGTATTCTCGGCCACTAAAACCCGTAAAATGAATGAATGATAAGTAATTTGTATCCTACAAAAAAATAAGCCATACCCAGTATCGCCAGTAAAGAAAACATTGATAACGCAGTGGTCGAGAATATCAAAAAATCAGGTCTTTCCGTTTTTAAATTTTACATTTTTTCAATTGTTAATAACTTCTTTATTCTGCAACTTTTATATAAATGATTTTTGGTAAAATTACTTATTTTTACGAGTTCTACAACCTGGTAAAATAAATGACTCAACTTTGAGAACACCCTGTATATTAGAGTTGTTCTAAACATTAATAAGATTGTATGTATCGGCGTTGTGGTCTAGTGGTCAGTGCAGCGGCCTCACGGATCGAAGGTCCCGGGGCCGGCAACGTCGATGTTAAAATTTGAAATTTGGTTTTAAGAGGTGCACCGTCTTTCGGAAGAGACGTTAAACTGTGGGTACCGTGTCATGGATTTCGTTATATTATTAAGATATTGCTTAGTTTGTCCAATATAGGTTTTTGGACAGTCTTAACAATACATTTTGTAAATGACGTTTGTAAGATTTAATATATATGTTTCTTGTTTTAATTTTGCGAATAAAGTTTTAGAGTTATTTCCAGGTTTTTCTGCGATATATATTTTATGCGGTTTAAGCACTTTTTAAATTTTTTTATTTATTTCTGGGATGTTCTGTATGGTAATGAATTAAATTTATTATTGTCTTCAGTAGGTATTGATTTTGGTTTAACTTGTGTTATAACTTTTATTTATCCCATGTTTAGTGGTTCGTAGAATTTTTTTTTTGGATATTTATTTTAATTTTGTTTAGGTTTTGTGGTCTAAATTATGGATCTGTACGCAGGGTAGCTCTATCAACTAATGAATTTTCAACACTTTTTTATATTTATTGGGAGTAGAAACATTTAAATTAATATTAAAGAAAGAAATATAAAAGAAATAATTCACATTAAAAACACCAAAAATGCCCTTAATTTTAGAACTGACACAGACAATATTAGTAATGTTTATAACAACCTTAGGCTTATTACACACTTACACGGCACCGTTTCCGCGATTTATCGCGTTCGTGTTAGAGTTAACTTTTTCTTAAACAAAGCGTTTCGACAGAAGAAAACGACATTTGACATTAACAGCTGATCTGGTTTCGTCGTTAAAGTTCCCAGATCAGCAGTGGGCCGTAGCAAGCTCGCGCGTCAGGTTGCGTCATATTATTTTTTTATCGATTTTGGTGTTTTTTAAGTACTTCTATGGCTGTTTTTTGTGCAGTGTGTGTTTTAAACATTTTACTTTTGAATTTTATATATGTCAAAGACTAGATTTTCTTAAAGTTTATTATTTAAGTGTAATAGTGAGAACAAACTTTTGGTTAACTTATCGATTATCAACAATATTTTTGAGTTTAGGTGATTATGGATCATGATTATTGTGTGATCAATAGTCCAGTTGATATTGTCGAAGAAAATAAGGTAATTTACACCAATTATTTTAATTTATTACTATAATATTTACTAAAAAGTACCTTGTGTCTAAAAACGGGGTCGGTATTTTTTAATAGAAAATGTCCATGCATATACAAATTTCATGCATATCATTTGCTATTATAAATAGGCCCTATTATTAGTTTATCTATCTATTTTAGTTACTGAAACGGTGATTCTTGCATCTTTAAAAGAGATATTAGAATGAAAACCCAAAGGGGGGTCCGGCAGTCTTGCGCCTTTACCACAAATCATTAAAAATGCATTTTTGTGTAACTGGCGTCCTCTAGGAGGTATCTTAAAACACTTTATGGAATCCTCCTTCTTGGCATTAAAAATATAAATACATCAAATTTGATTCATATTTGCTTAACATCAACTCGTCGCCAATTTTATAAAGTAAATATTTACTTGGATCTCCCTGTATCGCTTTAACCGTATGAGAAATAAAATTAAATGACATATTTTTAAGTCCACTATCTTCAGTTGCTGTATAGTCCCTTAGGTACAGGACACCGTTCATATAAAATTCCCAAAAAAGTAACAATACCAAAAGTGTATGGTGTTTTAATTAAACGTGCACCACAAAGCTTACCCCTCGCAAAAAATGTATTACTTTTTTCCTTGTATAATAAATACATATTTTTGCTTTTTGTAAATAAATACTAAAATAAATAAATCTTATTTTCTTCTTTTCCTTTGATTTTATAACGTTTTCACAGACTTATTTTGGTAGGTACGGGTCTGTGAATATTTTATTTTTTAAAGAAAAAAAATTAGTATAGTCGGATCTGGTCTTATAGTGCGGGTCATACGATTCAAGAAAGACATACTCTCAGTTTTTGTTTTCTTTACTTGCGTTTAATTTTACCCTCTAAATAAAATACGCAAGATAAATGAGACAGACTTATTCCATTTTGACATGAAAAAAAAGGATATGTATTTACTTTCCAGCGATTCTAAAAAAGCTTATAATAGCACCAGCTACGTTTTATTTTAAATATGCCAGTTTTGTGACTTTGACAGTTTGTGACAAAATGAAACAATTTTCTGGGTTTTTGCATCCCCAATCAAAAAAAATGGTACCTAATCTGATAAAGTATTTTGAAAATGAAAGAAAAAGTGGAAATTCGCCAACCAATATTCAGGAAACAGTAGCCAAAGCACTGGGAATTAGTTTAAGGACTGTGCAGAAAATTGTGCATGAAACAAAACATAACATAATACCCAAGAATACTAAAAAGTGTAAACGAAAAAAGCCAAAGACTGAGGATTTAAGCGAAAATATTAAAATGGGAGTTCGAAATGTGATTTACGATTTATACAAATCAAAAACCAATGTAACTCTTCCAGTTTTACAAAAAACATTAAAAATTCGGGGTGTTTTGGAAATTGGACTTGAAGCGTTATCAAAATTAATAAAAAATTTTGGTTTTCGCTATAAAAAAGACTGTAACCGAAGATTTTTATGTGAGCAGCCACAGATAGTGAGTCAGCGTGTTCAGTTTTTAAAAAAATATACGGACAATTACAAATCGAAATTTAGAAAAGTGGTATTTTTAGACGAAACGTGGATATTTTCGAATGGAAGTGGTTCAAAATCTTGGCAAGATGAGCCTGTAAAAAGTGTTAAAAGGAAAAAGGAGTGCGGTACGGGAAAGCGTTTTATTATTTTGCATGCCGGTTCTGCAACAGGATATGTTGCAGGTGCGAGTTTAATTTTTTCTTCAACACCAAAAAGTGCTTACTATCATGAAAATATGATTTGCGAAATGTTTGAAAAATGGTTAAAAGTTCAATTGGTACCAAATTTGGATGCTCCGTCTTTAATTGTATTAGATAATGCATCATATCATTCAAGAATTTTAAATAAACAGCCTACTTCATCTTGGAGGAAAAGTGATATTTATGAGTGGCTGGAAAAACACAACCAAAATCCTTTACCAAATATGCTTAAATCGGAACTCCTATCAATAGCAAAGTCTCTTAAAAAACCCAAAATATACGCGGTAGATGAAATACTGCGTGAATATGGTCATGAGGTTTTACGACTGCCGCCATATCATTGCCAGTTTAACGCAATAGAATTAATATGGGCTGGTGCAAAGTCTTATTATGAAAAATATGTAGGTGATGGTCTTAAATCCGACCAAGTCCAAATAGTTTGGCAAGATTCGTTAGATCATATTACACAAGAGTACTGGAAGAAATCGGTGGAACATACAGAAATATTAATAAGGGATTGGTGGGATCGAGAACAAGTACTGGATGTCGAAGTAGCGCCAATTGCTCCATTCGAAGACGACACAGACGACGAGGACTTTTCAGATTTTATAAGTGACGATGAGAGTTTTTAGGCTATAATTATAAACGGTGTTTTTCGTTTACATTTTTTAGTATTATTGGGTATTATATTATGCTTTTTTTCATGCACATTATTCTGCATAGTCCTTAAACTAATTCCCAGTATTTTCATTACGGTTTCCTGCATATTGGTTTGCGAATTTCCACTTTTTCTGTCATTATCGAAATAGTGTATCAGACTAAATGCCATTGTATTTTTAGGTTTTAGTAGTAAAATTGTTAAAACAAATTGCACTGTTTATTATTGTCGTTTTTAATTAAAGGGTACAGTAGGTATATAATTACCGATTATATAATTTTTTTGTAACTTTTTCAACTCCCCTGTACATAATTTTTACAAAACTAATAATATTAGGTATATGTGGCTATCTTCGCGATAGCTAAAATAATGAAACTATTTTTCCTTCCTTCGGTATATTTGTAAATAATCTCACAACATTTTGATAGCCTCTGTGTTGTCTGATTTGACGCATATGATCAGTGACCTTTGGACCCGCACGTTAAGACCAGATCTGACTATACCTAGGCTACGAGCTAGGCTATATCGTTACAAAATATTAAGAGTCCCCGACAAAATTTAAATGATGTCGAAAGCGAAGGTAAAAGAACTTAGTCCGGTTCTGTTTCTGTAGCCAACCGCTTAACGTAAAATATACCAGACTTCAACAGGGTGCCATTAATGACAGGTGATGCGGCGAGTTCTTACATTAATTTTACTTTATCCTTGCACACATGCACGGTTTTCGTCAGTTTGATTCTATTTTGATTCGAGTATGGATCATAGACGTACTGTGGCGATTTTAAAGTCTTACAGGCGTATCAAAAAACTAAGAAAGGCACGAAACAGAATTTTGTGGGTTCATCCCATCAATATGGAAAGGAAACAATTCGGTGCATTCTTTGTACTATTTGGTCAGTTGAGGGAAGACGAAAAAAACTTTTTTAACTATTTTAGGATGTCCATATCCAACTTTGATGACCTACAGTACACGAACGATTAAAAAATTCGCTTCAACGTCAAGATACGTTTATAAGAGAGTGCATACAGTCTATGGAAATGTTGGCTGTTACAATCAAAATCAGGATTGACCTCCAAACATATTTCATTCCAGGCACTTCTTGTGCAGTTTCTGTCCTTATATATAGAACGTGTTTTGTCCCAAATACCCGGCCTTGCTTCCACCAATGATATAAGCATATCCATATCTATATCAACTGCCATTGCGAAAAATATGGTTATGATAAAATATACTAAATACAATATTGTTCCCGCCAGTGAACCAAGAAAACGTCGTAAGCGCGGTACATGTGCAAGCATCAATGAAATCTTAAACTCTACTGGGCATTAGAGTTGTTAAGAAAAGAACCGAACAGGTTCTTTAGAACAGGTTAGAGATAGCCTGTTCAGTGAACTGTTCTTTGTAAAAGAACTGAACCGGTTCTTTAGATAGACTTATGACAGATGATTGCGGTCGAGTGATGTTAAAGAGCAGGGAAATTGCTGCGGGAGTTCAGCAGTTCTGACCCGGGAACCTGTTCTATTGTCACAAAAAAAGAGGTAAAGAGGTAAAAGAAGTCACCATAGTAGTAAAAAACCGGTTTTTGTTAATCACTTTCTAAAAAAAAAAGGTCGCCAGTTCCGTAAACAAAGTAAAATCACAGAACACCGCTGCGTCCGCGTGTATGCTCTCACTGCTCTCTGTTCCCTCTTCTCTGTTCTCTGTTCCCTGTTCCCTGTTCCCTGTTCTCTGTTCTCTGTTCCCTGTTCTCTGTTCCCTGTTCTTTGTTCCCTGTTCTCTGTTCCCTCTTCTTTGTTCTGTTCCAAAAAAGAACAAACAAAGAACAGCCTGTTCTTTTTATTCTTCTGAAACGACGACCCGCAAGCCATCTTTCATAAATCACCAATCACTCACAAAAAGAACCGGCTGTTTTTTCGAAGAAGCGGCTGTTCTTTCGTAGAAGGAAACAGGAATACAGAGTTAGTTTACGGAACTGGCGACCTTTTTTTTTTTTTTTTTTTTGAAAATGATTAACAAAAACATGGTTTGTCTACTTTCCCGACCTTTCACTTTTACTTTCTTTTTTTACGAAGAAAAGAACAGGTGAACAGGTTTACGGAACAGGTTCCCGAGTGAGAACCGAACTGTTCGAACCTGTTCAGCAATTTACCTGTTCTTTAACATCACTACTGGGCATGTCTCTCCGTCAACAAGTCAACACGGTAGCGGTCGCCGTGAGTTGTAGTGGGGGCTCACGGTGACATTGCGGTGGAACGGAACCGTGTACACGGTGCCGGTGCGTGTGAAAGGTCCCATAATATGCTGCCTATGCCTAATCCCTTAACCAAATAAACGGTGGCCGTGTAAGTGTGCAGCGGGCCTAATAACACAATAAAATGCAAATGTCTACACCTAACTCTAATATATTTTCAAAATAAATAACAAGGGATTTTCCAATCTATAAAATTATCCATTGTTCCTTCTTATACTGACACTAATAAATATAATTTTTAGTATTTTCAATTCACTTCTACAAAAACATGTTAGTCAGCACAGTGTAGTGCTACTGAGTAATCAATAAGTATGTTTTGTATTTGATAAAAAAATAGAATTAGTAAAAGATTTTTTTAATAATCCTGACTTAGCTCTCTTTGTAGTTCTGAAGATGGTTGTAAAATAAACCGAAACGTTAACAAGTAAAAATATTTTAAATCAAAAATTGACCTAAAACCCAGGAAAAATTTACTATATTATTATACAATTGTCTATGAGGTAGACCGATGTAAATATTAACCCTACGCGTTATAGTGAGGCGATCAGGTCGAGCCTCCACCAGCTTATATTCTAATTGGCCGATAGGACAAACATCGGCGGTATTTTGCGTGCAAGCAGCGTGCATCTGTTTATATTCAGTCTATAAAAGGCTGATACGTTTCTTTGTCATAACCATGTAGGTGGTTGGCAGACTTATTAGACCTAACAAACCTTTTAAAATGTGTTTGCTCGCCCATGGCTTACTTGTCGTTATACAGGGTGAGTTTTTTTAAAGTGTTACAAGGCGATATCTCGAAAACGGTTTAAAATATTTTCTTAAAATTTTAGTGAGAGAATAGGGAGATGGGGGGACATATCTAAACATATTTTTGATGTCTACCCCCTTTCCCCATTTTGAGGGGTGGGGGGTAACTTTGGAATTTTAAATGAGACAACGTACTTTTTTTTGGTAAATACGAACCTACGTAAAAAACTACGTACACACAAAATCTTTTGATTTGCTCCCCTGGTTACGAAATTCTTTAAAAACCAATTACCCCAATTATTAAACCAAAACATAAGTTCTGACATGTGGTTTCAATAGGACGAAGCTCCACCGCATTATGTGATACAGGCCCGTAATGAGTTGAACGAATTGTTTGAAAACAGATGGATAAGTCGAGCTGGTTCGGTAAACGGCCTGCTAGGTCCCCTGATTTGACCCCCCTTGACTTTTTCCTTTATTTATTTTTTATTTTATAAAAGATAAAGTGATGGCGGCTACACCTACAACTTTAGATGATATGAAATACCGAATCCGCGTTGCATGCTTATTAGTGAGACTTAAAATATTACAACGAGTACGATATTTATTCTGAAAAAAAGTGACAAAGTATTTGGAAGTTGAAGGGAGACATTTTGAACATCTTCTCAAGCGTGACAGACGATAAATAAGTTGAAATTAAATAGTAAAGTATTTTTTGTGTTTTGTAACCTAATAAATCATAATTTCGTAACCAGGTGAGCAAATCAAAAGATTACGTATATACGTACGTAGTTTTTTACGTAGGTTCGTATTTACCAAAAAAAGAGTACATTGTCTCATTTAAAATTCCAAAGTTACCCCCCACCCCTCAAAATGGGGAAAGGGGGTAGACATCAAAAATATGTTTAAACATGTCTCCCCATCCCCCCATTCCCTCACTAAAATTTCAAGAAAATATTTTGAACCGTTTTCGAGATATCGCCTTGTAACACTTTAAAAAACTCACCCTTTAGTAAAGTGCCTGCGGAAGTAAAAAATGCTTATTTCTTGAACCCGTAGGCACTTTAGGGCTAAAAAGGTTCGACAGTGGCATTTAATAGAGGGTGTCCTGTAGTTCCTAGATATACAGACTGTCCGCGGATAGGGTTTACAATAGCACACATATATGGATGAAAAATTTCATTTTTCGGGAAAAAGTCATTCTTGATAAAAAGTTTTTCTTGTAAAAAAAATGCAATTCACGAAGAGAAAATTTTAATTTTTTATACAGGGTTCGCAAAAACTTTAAAAACATGATTTTTCTCCAAGAGTAAATTACCTTTATTTTTCATTTTTGACCAAAATGCCAATTAGAAAACTTATTTAGAATAACGTTTGTAATTTAAATCCGAGATTTAAAATAAATCTTTGATTTTTTAAAATTTTTAGAGGTAAATGGAAATTTTGCTGTTCAATAAAAATATTGAAATAAAATTTTATTAGATTCTATTTTCATAATGGGTGGTGTGTATCTTATTTTAAAATTTTAAATGCATTACCACCATTTGTAAAAACAAGGAATTTTTTTACCTTTTGATTACTTTGCTTTACGTACGGGGCAAATTTGAAATTGTCAAAAAATAGAATTTGATGTGTTTTGAAAATGTTGACCTTAGAACAAAGGGTTTATTCAGTTCAATGTTACGGTGCGGGCGAAAGTTCTTTACAACTTTGTTATAGAGAAATTTAATCAAATATACCCTAACATTTACGTCTCAAAAATGGGACTTCATAAATTATTAAGAAAATTTCAGCGAACTGGTTCAGTTTCCAATTAAAAAAAAATGATCAGAATGACGCAGCTTCCCTAATCGTATTGCAGTATGTTGCTGACAATCCTACCCTTTCATTAAGAAACCGAGGTCAAGAACTTAATGTAGTAAAAAAAAACTTATATTCAGTATATTTTAAAGGCAAACAAAATATTCCCATTTAAGTTAACTTTTAGTCAAACGTTGGAAGAAGGAGACGAAGCCAAACGTTTGGATTTTTGTCTTTGGGTAGGAAACAAAATTGTAAGTGAAAACAGGAATTTTCATAAATTTATCATGTTCTTCGATGAATCGATATTTTCACCAAACGGGAAAGTGTCTTCTGCGCATATAGATACTGGAGCGAAAATAATCCCCGTTTTAGAATTCCTGCAAGAAGACAATATTACAAAAAAGTAAATGTCTGGCGTGCGATTTCTTATTATGGCATTATTGGCTCATACTTCTTCAAAAACACGTGTAACCATAGGAGTTACCTTGAAATGTTGGAAACATTCCTTTCTGACAACCTAGAAGAATTGCCTCTCCAATTTAGGAACGAAATGTACTATCAACAAGATAGATTCCCTGCGCATTTCGCAAATGAAGTGAGGGAATGGCTTAATAATACATTTGGCTACAGATAGATTGATTGGAATGGTCCGGTTCTGTGGCCCCCAAGAAGTCCCGATTTAACTATTTCAGATGCCTATCTTTGGGGGCGCCTCAAACAATTAGTGTACTCCCGTCCAATTGAGAACGACGTACAGCTTCTAAAACAGCGAATTGTTGAAGCTGTTCAAAACAATTGCCATTGTTTTGACCACATTCGTTTACAGCTGGAAAAACGTGTTGATATTGAGGGGGAGTGTTTGAATAGGAAATTACGAAATTATTATTTGTAGTTATTTTAAGATTTTTTTGTGTCATTTCCGGGGTCATTTCATTTCTGAAATTAAAAATATATATTTCTGGTAACACCAAAAATCAGTTTTTGAAACTTTTTGATACCCCTTTATCGCTGATAATGTATGTATTTCGACCGCTAATGCTGCTATCCAAAAAAAAAATTCTTGTAGCTCTAAATATTTAAAAAACTAAAAAAATCGAAGATTTATTTTAAATCTTAAATTACAAATATTATTCTAAATAAGTGTTCTAATTGGCATTTTGGTCAAAAATAAAAAATAAAGGTATCTACTCTTATTGGAGAAAAATCCTGTTTTTGAAGTTTTTGCGAACCCTGTATAAAAAATCAAAATTTTCTCTTCGTGAATTGCATTTTTTTACAAGCAAAACTTTTTATCAAAAATGACTTTTTCTCGAAAAATGAAATTTTTCATTCATTTGTGCTATTGTAAACCCTATCCGCGGACAGTCTGTATAAATCATATTTTTTTATTGATTTATTAAAATTAGGATAAGCACAGGTCCTTATGGAATCTCCAAATACAAAGGTTCATTTTTCTCGGTTTCACTGGGGCTAAAACTGAATTATTTTTAAGTTAATTTTTTCTGCACCCCGTGATATCTTGGAAAGTACCTATTGCAAATACGAAAAAAATTATTGGTAATAAAACTATACAGCGATGTTTTTTCTATATGATAGAAGTTTTTGCATATTTTTACGGTAAGTAATAAACTAGATATTTAAATAGTTTTGTGGTTACGCCACTTATAGCTTCTTACAGTCAGGTCGTATCGCCCGCAAGTTTCCTCTTCTCTTCATTTGTTCCGTTCCAGTTTAATCAGACACAATTCAAAACAAGATAATAACTTACACTTTGATATCTATAGAAAACCCACATTCACAGACACAACAATTCCTTTTTTAAAAAAGCAGATATTTTGACGTGAGAATTTTCGATTGAAAATTAGGGTGCTTTTTCGATATTAAGTCAAAATAAAGTGAAAAAATAAATATTTTAAATCAAAAAAATTACAATGTGTTTGGGACATAAAAAGGTAAATTTTCACCAAATTTCGTGAAAAAAAATTTTTTTTTTGTAAAAGATAAAAATAAAAAACCAAAAACTTGGTTATTTGAATTTTTCACATAAATTTTGAGGTTATGTGAAAAAGTGTAAATACAAAAGTTGATCTTGATCTTTTTATTACCTACAACTTTACCATTTAACGTTTTTCCATAGGACTTGTAGTTTTGCCGGTAATCGAGATAAATCGTTTTCTACCCTTAAAAACTCACCCCCTTCCACTTCCCGACCTCGGATCGCCCGTAAATTATTTTTCCTTTCATTTTTGTTATATTCTCTTCCTTTTCCAATGGGTTTCATCCTACTATTATTTTTTTTGGTTTCAAACATCGACCCTGGTCTAATATTTGTGTTTGGAGATTCCATAAGGGTCCGTGTTTAATCTAACTTTAATAAATATGATTTGTATAGAAAATATTACTTTTTTTGAGTTTGCTATTTTTGACTGAGTGATGCGTAATGAATAGCACTATTTCGTGGTACAATTTATTTTTTATTTATTTATTTATTTATTGAAAAAGAAATAAGCAAACACATTCATATCAATACATGTCATTGTTTCATGTTCTTACAATATTTATTATGCACCTAGGTGATAATCACCTGTATGTGCAACTAGAAAGTACCTATACCTATACTACACAACACAAATAAGCCCATAAAAGGAATAAATAAGCTTAACCCTACGCTGTTAATATTTATCAAATTGAGTACACTTTAATCATCGTGAGTGCCATGTTATAGTTTTTATAATAGTCTGTCAATATACAACTTATTCCTATAAATGAAGCTTTTACATTTACTTATGAAAGATTTATATTTTGTTGTTGTTCGTATGTCATGGGGCAATAAATTATAAATTTTTGGTGCCAAAATTGATGCATATCTTTGACCTGCATCATATCTTCTAAAGGGTACAACCATCATTCCACCTGTACCGTGTCTAGTTTGGTAACAATGATTTACAAATATTTTGTTTTTAGATTTAAAACAGTGGATACAGTTGCTTAGATAATATATGCATCGGACACTTAAAATATCCTCATTGTAGAGAAGATCACTAGAATACAGTTTGTCCCTATAAAAAATAATTCTCAAAATAAAGTTTTGTACAATCTTTAAAGGCTTTAATGCATTCTCATATAGCCCGCCCCAAACTATAATGCCGTATCTAAGAATTGATTCTATTAGCGATTTATATATTTGAATCAGTAGTTTTTTAGGAAGTATTCTTCGTACTAAGTAAAACTTATATAGTAAGCTCCTTACTTTATTTGTAAGGTTTTCAATATGATTAGTCCATTTTAAATTTTTGTCTATGGTAATGCCTAGATACTTTATTGTGTCCGTTTCTTTTATACAGAGATCAGATTCAGTTATTGTAATGTGATTAAAAGCCGGCCTATTTGCATCCGTCATCGAAAAAGCAATATAGAATGTTTTGTCAGTATTTAAAGTTAATTTATTTTGATCTAGCCAATGTTTCACTTTTTCTAATCCCTTAATCACCTTCTCCTTAACATGTTCCCATGAATTGCCTCTAAAGAATAGAACCGTGTCATCGGCATACGACACAGTAACCCCTTCTATGCTCAGATTTAGTAAGGAATTAATGTATATAATAAAGAGGAGGGGTCCCAGCACTGTACCCTGTGGGATACCCATCCTCACCTCCAATGGATCACTATAGACACCTCTTATTTTCACGACTTGCCTTCTCTCTGTCAAATAATCTTTAAAGACATCAAGCACTATACCACGAATACCATACTGCTCCAGAACGCTAATGAGCATCCCATGGGGTACAGTGTCGAAAGCCTTTGCCAGATCAAGAAAGACCGCAATACCCTTTTCCCCATCATCCAGACTACCTTTTATATTATTTATGAGCTCAAACATGGCATCATTAGTGCTAACGTCCCTCAAGAATCCAAACTGTTTGTCGTTCAGTATTTTAGTGGAAGTGAGATAACTATATAATCTGCACTTCAAGCATTTTTCAAAAATTTTGGTAAATGTCGAAATTAGACTGATTGGTCGGTAGTTTGTAATATTGTTTTTAGAGCCCTTTTTAAATATTGGAGTAACTACTGATATCTTAAATAATGAAGGGACTCTGCCAGTCAGAAATATAAGATTAATGATATGAACTAACGGATCTATAATATAATTGTGATACTCTTTAATTAAAGTTGAAGATATACGGTCCATTCCTGGAGAAGTATTATTTTTTAGAGTGCTTATATGTCCGATGATTTCATTATTTGTAACAGGATTCAGGGCCATAGAGTTTCTTAAATTGGGATATAGTATAGTAAGAGGTGTTATAGGTTCAATAATTTTTGATGACATGTCGGATCCTATGTTTATATAATATTTGTTACAGTAATTTGCCATTTCAGTATCATTTAAAAATTGCTTATTATTACTATCTAAAACATTTAAATTACTAGCTGATTTAACATTTTTTTCATTTGATGCTTCTGCGACTATTTGATAGATTTTTTTTAGGTTATTTGTGTTTTCGTTAATCTGATTAGTGTAGTAATTATTCTTAGTATTTAGAATTAATTTGTTTAATTGATTTCTATAGTCTCTGTATTCCCGAAGTAAGTGAACATTGTTTTTGTTTTTGATAAGTAATTTTTTTAGTTTATCTCTATGTTTAATTGACTGTATCAGACCGTTGGTAATCCACGGTTTTATTTTCTTATAGTTTCCAAATGATACTGTCCTGGCCGTAGTACACTCATTAATTATATTTACAAAAATATCGTTAAATTTTTTACATGCCAACTCAGGGTCATTCTGACTAATAACATCATCCCAGTGTATTGTAGAGATCACACTCCCAAATTTATCCCTATCAAATTTAAGGACAGGGTTTTTTTTTTCATTAGTTTGAGTAAAATTATCATCTCTATCAAGGCTAACACTTAAACAAATAGGAAAATGATCAGTGATGTCTGTATCTATAACAAATGCTTTAAGTAAAAAATTGTCAGTTTTTTTCCTTACAAAGACATGATCCAGGCAAGTATTACTTTCGTGAGTCACCCTAGTATACGAGTTTATAAAAGACCTGAAACCCAAATACGATAATAGTGATAGATATTCATTAGTTGATCCCTTGGAAGGGTTAAGAATATCAAAGTTTATGTCCCCCACAAATACTTCAATTTTATTGTCACCACCCAAATTACTTAAATAAGATTGCAGATCAACGAGAAACAAGCTGTCATTGACAGTAGGCGATCTATAACAAGGCATTATCAAAAATTCCACATTATTCAGTTTAAAAGAAATGTTGCTGATTGTAACATTGGTTAACGGTAAAACTTCATGGTTAATATTATAGGTAATATCATTCCTAACAAAGATAAGAACCCCATCATTTTGATTATTCATGCTATCGTTAAAATGCGTTTGAAATCCAGGAATTGTGAAATTATTTACATTTCTTATACGCCTGGTTTCACCGAATATTATTATATCTAAATCCCCAATCTTAAAAGTTTCCAGGAAAGTTAAAAATACATCAAAATTTTTTTGGGCACTGCGTATGTTAATATGTAGGATCTTTAGCACTCCCGTCTTGTTTTTCATGTCATCACAGATTTTTCCATATTGATGCACATCGTACCTTTGGTTAATATTATTTAAAATTTCATTCTCTTCGTACTCCAGTTCATTCAGCACGTTTAACTCTGCGGTATCCATTGAACAAAATGCAATTAAAAACAAAAAGTGGACAGTGTGGGTTTCTTTTTTAATCAATATAGTTTGTTTTGTTCCTTAGTACGTCGATATGGAACTTTAGAGTTGGGCATTCTTGATCGCCAGTGTCATGGTCAGTGGCGTGTCTTGTGTTATATTTTTCATTTGCAACATGACAATTGTTACAACATTTCCTTTCTTTAGGGCATCTACTTTCTTCGTGTTCCTCAGAGCACATCGGGCATACCTTTTTGTTTCTACATTCGTCCTTTTTGTGGAAGTAGCCTTGGCAATTAAAACATTTTGGGATTGTTAGATCTTCATACACCATGTATCTTTCCCAGCCTATACATATTTTTTTTAGATTTAAAATTTGGTGAAAACTTTTAGGTTCACATTGGCAAAATACTGTTTTAGTCCCATTTCTGTTTTTACGTATATAAGTTACTTTAACTTCACCCATTAGGTTATTCTGCTTTTTTATGTAGTCTTCAATTTCTTCTGGTGTGTATTCCTGAATCATGTTAACATTTACAATTTTTATCCTTGGTTGCCTTAATTTGCTGAATTCTATATCATATTCATGTTTCAATTTGGAGTCCAAAGCCTGTTTCAAGATATCTAATTCATTTTTATTTTGACATTTAATTATCATACTACCAGTCTTAGTTGGTTTTATATTACTTACTCCAATCTTGAGAGTGGCCGGATCAATATTTTTATGTATGTCCATTTTAGTCCGTTGCGAAGTCTGAATTAGCTACAACATTTTGATTTGAGCCGTTATGGACCCTACGATTTTTATACCAGCAAATGTAGGAACTACATGACACCGTCTACTAAACGCCAAGGTCAAACCTTTTTAGTCCTAAAGTGCCCAAGGGCTGAACGATACACCGTGTGTGCATATGTTATTATAAGAACTATATCGACACATACTTAAAATTTCACTTAGCAATAATTACAAAAACAAACAGCTTTTATCACAGGCACAGAAATTTGCGTTATAGTTTCGCCACGATCAAAATATTTATAAAACACACAATATACACTTGCGCTAGAACTTGCTACTGTAAATCTGAAATTCAAATTCCTAAAACAACGTAATTTTATTAGATATCAATAAATAACATAATGAACAAGGTTAAACCCGGAGCTTAATAAATATGTGTGAAATATAAATGATGAAGAGATAAACAATTGATCAAATAGTAAATATTTGATGATAAATTATGGCATTACACGACACAATAACGACTGAATGTTAGGGGCATGGATTTAGATATAAATATTTAACGAAACCATACGCAAGTGTTTTTTTCAGCGGAACTACTTAATAAAGTATTAAAAATCCGACAATATTATAAGCTTCTTCAAAGAGGAAAACCGGAAAATCGGAAATCGTTAACTTGTGCCGTGAGTTTTAATTGAAACCAGACTAGAAGTATAAATAAAGAAATGATCTTTAAGCAAGTTCAAGTTGGTTATAGGTGGACGGAGAACTAAGTACATACAAAGGAACAGTGGCAAAAATGTGAGAAACAAACAAGCTTATAAGTTGCACTTCAGCTTCGTAGTTAGTAGTAGTAGTAGTAGTAGTAGTAAAATGTTTTATTTAGCAAAAAGCTACAATTAAATATTTTTTAATACATTTTTTTAACAACATTTTTATAGATTTATTTTTAATTTTAAAACGGAACCTTCTTTTAATAAAAACAACAGAAAAGTTAAACATTTTGCAAATTGTATCAAATATTACGTATCATTTTGTTTTTTAAATAAATGTAATTTTAAAGTTTTTTTAAGCAGTTTAAATGACATTTGAGATTTAATAGAATTTTCCAAATTATTATATTCTCTCAAACCTTTATGAAAAATAGATTTATAAGCTAATGTTTTAGACACTCTATCCACAAAAAATTTTGATTAGTTCTTGTTTTATAATTATGATGGTCATGATTATAATAAATCAGGCAATAAATTATTTTTAATTTTATGTATGTTATTCCCGCTATACTTATTTGAATTACTAATTAAGGGCGCTATACTTAATTAACCAATTTATGTATAAAGATACATAGGTACTAAATAAAAAGTTAAATTTCTAACATTCAACCAATATAAATTTTTTAACATAGTTGATTGGGCAGTATAACCATAAATGTTCGTCTGTCAGCGTGTCAGTGTCCTATCAATCCCAAAGGTGTAGTCATACTCTCGTTTCTAATTTTATAATCCTAGAATATTTTCATTTGTATTCATCATTACAAAAAGCAGAAATAGTAGAAATAAGTGTAATTATAATTTTTATATTCGTGTCCTATCAATCCCAAAGGTGTGGTCATATTCTCGTTTCTACTTTTATTATCCTATAATATTTTCATCTATGTTCATCATTACATAAAGCAGAAATAGGAGAAACAAGAAACAAGTGTAATTATAATTTTTATATTCGTATCCTATCAATCCCACAGGTGTGGTCATATTCTCGTTTCTACTTTTATTATCCTATAATATTTTCATCTATGTTCATCATTACATAAAGCAGAAATAGGAGAAACAAGAAACAAGTGTAATTATAATTTTTATATTCGTATCCTATCAATCCCACAGGTGTGGTCATATTCTCGTTTCTACTTTTATTATCCTATAATATTTTCATCTATGTTCATCATTACATAAAGCAGAAATAGGAGAAACAAGAAACAAGTGTAATTATAATTTTTATATTCGTATCCTATCAATCCCACAGGTGTGGTCATATTCTCGTTTCTACTTTTATTATCCTATAATATTTTCATCTATGTTCATCATTACATAAAGCAGAAATAGGAGAAACAAGAAACAAGTGTAATTATAATTTTTATATTCGTATCCTATCAATCCCACAGGTGTGGTCATATTCTCGTTTCTACTTTTATTATCCTATAATATTTTCATCTATGTTCATCATTACATAAAGCAGAAATAGGAGAAACAAGAAACAAGTGTAATTATAATTTTTATATTCGTATCCTATCAATCCCACAGGTGTGGTCATATTCTCGTTTCTACTTTTATTATCCTATAATATTTTCATCTATGTTCATCATTACATAAAGCAGAAATAGGAGAAACAAGAAACAAGTGTAATTATAATTTTTATATTCGTGTCCTATTAATCCCAAAGGTGTGGTCATATTCTCGTTTCTACTTTTATTATCCTATAATATTTTCATCTATGTTCATCATTACATAAAGCAGAAATAGGAGAAACAAGAAACAAGTGTAATTATAATTTTTATATTCGTATCCTATCAATCCCACAGGTGTGGTCATATTCTCGTTTCTACTTTTATTATCCTATAATATTTTCATCTATGTTCATCATTACATAAAGCAGAAATAGGAGAAACAAGAAACAAGTGTAATTATAATTTTTATATTCGTATCCTATCAATCCCACAGGTGTGGTCATATTCTCGTTTCTACTTTTATTATCCTATAATATTTTCATCTATGTTCATCATTACATAAAGCAGAAATAGGAGAAACAAGAAACAAGTGTAATTATAATTTTTATATTCGTATCCTATCAATCCCACAGGTGTGGTCATATTCTCGTTTCTACTTTTATTATCCTATAATATTTTCATCTATGTTCATCATTACATAAAGCAGAAATAGGAGAAACAAGAAACAAGTGTAATTATAATTTTTATATTCGTGTCCTATCAATCCCAAAGGTGTGGTCATATTCTCGTTTCTACTTTTATTATCCTATAATATTTTCATCTATGTTCATCATTACATAAAGCAGAAATAGGAGAAACAAGAAACAAGTGTAATTATAATTTTTATATTCGTATCCTATCAATCCCACAGGTGTGGTCATAATATCGTTTCTACTTTTATTATCCTAGAATATTTTCATCCTCGTTCATCAATACATAAAGCAAAAATAGTAGAAATAAGTGTAATTATAATTTTTCATATTCGCGTCCTATCAATCCCAAAGGTGTGGTCATAATCTCGTTTCTTTTTGGGAGTCACAAATTTCTTGTGCGTGTATGTATCACATTTTTTAAATGAAAAATCAGTTTTTCTATCATTTTTATTCGAAAAAGCTATGCTTGTTAAAAATTGCTACAAGAAGACATTTTCCAGATATTTTGATTTAAATTAATCGATGCTTTTTTTTTAAGTGAAATAATTTTGAAAACCTTTTTTTTAATCATCATTATTTCAAAAATTATTTACGAATAACAAAAATAAAATAAAATTTTTAACACCCCGTATCTTAAAAATGAATGCCTTGCGAACCCATGCTTATATGAACTTTTCACCTTATATATAACTGGGGAATCGTCCTGTACAATATCGGACACTTATTAAATAACACCCTGTATAATACAACTTTGGTAAATATTAAAAACATTAAGTTCAGCAAAATTTGTGACTTAAAAATTCATGAACCCTGTAAAATGCATTCCGAATTAGTAATTCTTTGACATGACCCTTAAATTGCTTCAGCGATATTATGTCTACAGGCAATTTATTAAACAATCTTGCTGCGTAATACCCTTGCCCATCCTGTGTTCTTTTTAATCGGCAATAATTAGTTACAACGTTGCCCGCATGGCGAGTATTATAACCGTGAACATCACGCACGGGCCCTGACTCCTTCCTTCACCTACCTTCATATACAAAAGGCTTTCGAGAATGTAGACCGGCGGGAGGGTCAGTATTCCCAGAGTACTAAAACCGGGGGCAATCGTCTTTATATCCAAGCTCTGCAATAAATCTCGCAGCCTTTCTCTGCAGTCCAAAAATCCTCTGAGCATGGGCCGCATGTCTCCACGCAAGAATAGCATACGACACAGAACCGTGGAAAACACTAAAGTAGGCCGTCCTAAGAGTTGTTCGGGGAACACAACTAGCAAGGTTTCGCAGCAAGATCAAGGCGCCTCCCACAGTAGACCAGAATAGAGACTGACACCCGAGAACCTAACCATTCCAGCATTTGCCGATATCTCTCTATATTCATCTTTCTACTTTTATTATCTTAAAATATGTTCATCTATGTTCATCATTACATAAAGCAGAAATAGTAGAAATAAGCGTAATTATAATTTTTCACACTCACACGACACACTCTCTTTACTCTGTGCCGTGTTCTTTTTCAGCCATCTTATACTATTACTTGTCACTTCCAAATCCTCAGCTGTTTGGCTCACTGCTCACTTGTTGAAAATTATTTAGTTTTTGAACTTTTCTTTAATTATGCTGAACCTAAGACTCCGGGATTACTACTATTTTTATTCCTAAGAATCTTGGAAAGTAAGTTGCATACACACATATTGTATTTTCGCTAACCTGAATTTTCTCTTTTACAGTTAACCTACTACTCACATTATGACGACCCAACTTTAAATTTTAACGCTATTTTTCACTCTTAATTTTACTGTTTTATACATTACTTTCCTCACACTTGATCACTTTTTCTTCCCCTGTCATCAGCATGTTTAAATTCAAATTTTACTCTTTTCTACGGCTGTACTAATCATTTCGCTTCACATATGCGCCTTGCTTCCTTTAATTTTACTATTATTACCCTACACCTGGCAAATTAATACTTCGGTTCTTTGTTTTTTTGGTGCTTTTCTGACTTAGAATGTTAATGTGTCCTTCTCACTATCTTAAAGCCTAGCTCAAAATGTTAATACTGGTTTTTTTTCTTGCTTATAACATCTTATTTCTCCTGAAGATGAACATTTCTATGTTCGAAACATGTTGAGGTATCTTTAAATAAGATTTATTTGGAATATTATATTAGTGGAGAGACTTAGAGTTTTCTTTCCCTTTCAATCTTTTACTCCACTTAAGGTATGGACTATTTCTTCAATATAATTTTTATATTCGTTTCCTATCAATCCCAAAGGTGTGGTCGTTTTAACTTTTATTATCCTAGAATATTTCCATCTATGTTTATCATTACATAAATCAGAAATAGTAGAAATAAGTGTAATTATAATTTTTATACTCGCGTCTTATCAATCCCAATGGTGTGGTCATATTCTCGTTTTTACTTTTATTATCCTACATTTTTTTTATCTATGTTCATCATTACATAAAGCAGAAATAGTAAAAATAAGTGTAATTATAATTTTTATATTCGTATCCTATCAATCCCAAAGGTGTGGTCATATTCTCGTTTCTACTTTTATTATCCTAGAATATTTTTTTATCTATGTTCATCATTACATAAAGCAGAAATATTAGAAATAAATGTAATTATAATTTTTATATTCGTGTCCTATCAAGCCCAAAGGTGTGGTCATATTCTCGTTTCTTCTTTTATTATCCTAGAATATTTTTATCTATGTACATCATTACATAAAGCAGAAATAGTAGAAATAAGTGTAATTATAATTTTTATATTCGTGTCCTATCAATCCCAAAGGTGTGGTCATATTCTCGTTTCTACTTTTATTATCCTAGAATATTTTTATCTATGTACATCATTACATAAAGCAGAAATAGTGGAAATAAGTGTAATTACAATTTTTATATTCGTTTCCTATCAATCCCAAAGGTGTGGTCGTATTGTCGTTTTAACTTTTATTATCCTAGAATATTTTTATTTATATTTTTATCATTATATAAAGTGCTTAAGTGCTTTATTTTAAGTATCAAGATAAAATTACGGTATCGGTACTTAAGTTGTTAGAGGGTGCATGCCAAAGTGATTAAATATCTAAATTTTCCTAAAATAAAAGTAATGTAACTTTAAAAATATATACTCAAGTACGTAAAACTAAAATTTAACCGTGGATATTACATGATAAGACATTAAGTATAAATGACCTATTTTCTCCTGTTTGTTCCTTAATTATACGTGTCGATTCAAAAGTTAGAGCCAAAAAAGGAAGTCGCTGGGTAGGTACCTCTTTGGGGCCCGGTACCTCCGTTAAGGGGCACTTTAGGTTTTTTTTTATATGACAAAGTATAGTTATTTTGACCTCCCCTATTTATACGCTCCCGAGAGTATGCCATATACTTACCGGACACGCTGTATATCAGTAGTTAGGTTTGTGAGTCAAATATTGAATGCAATATTTTTATTTACATTTAATCGTATTAGGTACGACAAAACCCTTAGATAATATAGATTTCATTTATTATAAAAACGTTGTTTGTTGTTAATACCAAAATACTTTAGAGAATTAAATCACAATTGCTTTCATGGTTACAGTAATATTTGCTTTTATTTGAATCTGTTTCATCCTCTCATCTTTACTTTATTATTTTTTCCCTTAGAGTAAAGGAATCTTGATGGCTACTTCTCGCACCGTCTATATTCGGTCTATACATACGATACGAATTTTTGCTAATGCTAACGATTATTTTGTGCGTGACACGCCCGATAGATCTCTAGTTCATAATATATAATATGGACACCATATATAAAAACAATAATTAGCAGATCTTGGTTATTTCAATCTTAGTGATTTTTAGAATTTGATGAAAAAGCTATAAAATTTCAATTTTCAGAAAAACTAAAATTTAAAAAAAAGATGCATTCATCTTCATGTTGGAAATTTTTTTAAACTTTCAAAGCTTCATTATTCGAGTGATCTCGTGTGATGTAATGATATCAAATATGTATATTTTATGATACATAAATATTTGACAGATGCCTTTAAGTTATCAAAACCTACATTAAGAGCAAACACTATACTGACGCATTCGCCATTTCATTTGATTACCAATATATATTTCGTTTTTTTTAAACTCGGCCAAATACACTCTTTGGGTAGCAATTACCAGTTTTAAGTTAAAAAAAAATAATTGATAAATTAATAAAATCAAAAAACGAAATTTTGTCAAATGTGCTTATGTTTTTGCTTTTATTAATTAATATATAGCCAGCCTTTTTTAATTAATTCCCGTGGCTATACTGTCGGCCTTCGCTTTGGCCACTCCATCACCACTTTGTCAAGAAATATATTGCATTTTCTAACTTCTATAATTCGACTCAAGTTTAAAAACTTTGAAATTTCAGATATTTTCCTACATATTGTTAGCATTATCTAAATATGCAGTAAATTTGAACTTTCCACCTCACTTGGAAGTCGGTTTTCTTTTCCGGACAAACACCGTTTTTTTTTTTTAAGCTTTATACAGTGACCAACATGGGAAAAATTCTTATCTTCGATTTTAGTAAATTTATTTTATTTTAGGAAAGTTCTGCACATTCTCAAACCAAACAAAATAACACCCATCAAATCCTGGAAAAGTCGTATGGTATACGAGGGAAGACGAAAAATTGGAAATTCCGCCAAGAGTAAAGTACCTACCTCTATTATTCATTTTAGAAATGTCTTTTTATAAATAATTATTGTTTTAAATTCAAAATTAGAATTTTTTCTGTTAAATTTCTTTTAATTATTTTTGGTTTTGGCATGAAAATCACCATAGCTTGAAGATTTCTTTTAGTTATGTTTAAAACGATAGAAAATGTCATCTTTTCTGACTCTGAGATAAGTGAATTTAGTGACAAAGCCCAAAATGATCAAGGTCAAAGGTTCATTAAAATAATACTTTCTTTCCGAGAACTTCTAATAGGTCACTCACCGTGAACAACCCTGTATACAATTCAAATTACCTTTATTCATCGGAGAACAAAGATCAATTTATAATATGTAGTCAAGAAAAACAAATAAATAAAAACAAAAAAGCAATGTATTAAGAACTAGTAACGCAGTCGCCATTTTTTTATCAATATTTCATTTTTTTTTCAACAAGCGGTCAAGTACCCATCTTTGGGTAACAATTACCTAAGTTTGAAGATGCTTAAAGTGGAGTTGTAAGTATGGGAAAGAAAGAAAAACTCAAAGTCTTCCTCCAGGAAGTTTATTAGAATAAGAATATTCAGTAAGAGTCTCTACATGTTTCGAACGTAGAAACGTTCATCATCAGGAGACAGAAAATATAATCGGTGCTGATGGTTTTAGCAGAAGAGAAAATGGTGTAGAACCTTAATGGAACTTTTATGGAATTAAAAATTTGATGTGTAAATTAAACATAATATAAAGAAATTGATGAAAGTTAAAATATACTGAGTATGTGAGAAGTCAGTAAATGGGGTCTAAACCAACCAAATAAACTGGGGAAGAAGAAAAAACCTTTCTAAAAAGTAGGTGTCGAAGAATGTTTCAAATTTTTTAAATAACATTTTTAAGTAGGTATGTGTCTATAAGACATTGTGAGACATGCCTACTTAAAAATGTTTTTTAAAAAAGTTTAAACATTCTTCGACACCTACTTTTTAGAAAGGTTTTTTCTTCTTCCCCAGTTTATTTGGTTGGTTTAGACCCCATTTACTGACTTCTCACATACAATTCTCTCAAACATTTTTAACTTTCATCAATTCCTTTATATTATGTTTAATTTACACATCAAATTTTTAATTCCATAAAAGCTCTATTAAGGTTCTACACCATTTTCTCTTCTGCTAAAACTATCAGCACCGATTATATTTTTGTCTCCTGATGATGAACGTTTCTACGTTCGAAACATGTAGAGTTACTGAATATTCTAACCATTGTGGAGGAAGACTTTGAGTTTTTTCTTTCTTTCACACAATTACCTAAGTTATTGGGCGTTTTATTATCTGCCCGCACGGCAACGACACGACACCAAATGCTGGTGGACGCGAAATTTTATGTGAATTAAATTAATGCTTTCACACTTACTGACTTATCGGTATCGTGTCGTTGCAGTCGCAAAGGTGCCGTCAAGCAGCATCCACCCCCACGAGTTTCGTCGCCAATTTTTCATAATTCGTGTGGTATTTCATTTTATGCGTCAAAACATCAAAGTTAATTAATTTACATGGCTGCTTAGTTTCATCGAACTTGTGTAGTCAAAACCCTGTTTTTGGGACAAAACAAATGATAATCATAAAAGTTAATTTAAAACTAGTCTGCCGAATGCCGACCGACCTTTCGGCCTTAGTGAAAAGCTACTACCGTTGTCGTGTCAAATTTGTCCATATTTATTTTTCTTCTGTAACCTTTTTTAACGTAAAACGGTAGGTAATTGTACACCAAAGATGGGTTTGGTATTTGGCCGATTTTTGAATACCACGAAGAAGTAAGATAATATATTGATCAAAAAACGATATAGCGATAGATTAGCTCTTAAGTGCATAGAATATAAATTCACATAAATGCTTAGCACTAGCCTCTACCAATCTATAGGTTAATATTCTAAGAATTCCTGAACACAATAAAATGCTTGATTACAAAATATTGGGCTTTATTTTTAAACGTTTTTGTGTTAACTTCGCCCGTTATAACACATTTTATTTTGTTCAAAAGCTATCTTCTACCAGTTTAAATATGGGAGATCAAATTAAAAGTAGTAAATAATATCTAGAGAATTTAAAAATACTCAGGAATTTAAGAGTTCGGTAATATTCGAAAATTTCCTGTTTTTATTGCATTTTTTGAATAACAGACTCATTTACTTTTAGGGAAGCCGCCACAACGTATATATTAAGCAACTAAGAAATACGAGGGGTAAACCACCCCCCAAAATTTGTGCACTGATTTCCTATTTGCGAAAATACTTCTTGTATTCCTATGGTAATTCCAAGTATTGCCAGGTATTTTCATGTGTTTCCAAAATTTGGTAATACTTGGAATTACCATAGAATAAATACCAGAAGTATTTTCGCAAATAGGAAATCAGTGTATTCCCTTATATTTCTAGGTATTCCCAAATATTTCCTTGTATTTCTAGGTATTCCTAGTATTCGCACTTATTCTATAAACCGCTCGCAAAATTACCGAAAATATTAAACGTCAATATTATTTTGAAAAGTTAATCTTGGCACCGTTTTTGCTATACAAAAAAAATATAGCTTACTTAGAACAACCTGCTGAAAGCGCATACCACATATTATCACTAACCGTCCCAGGTCCGATCCCCACTCCTCGTATTCCCAAGTATTTCCATATGTATTTCCAAGTATTTCCTCATGTATTCCCATATATTTCCATGTTTTTACAAATATTCCCTTGTATTTCCAAGTATTCCCAGATATTTCCATGGATTCCATTAATTTGTACACCGATTTCCAGGGGTTAAACCACCCTCTCGAAGAAATACCAATTAAAAAAATTATTAAGGGAGCTTATACGGTATACATCCCTACGTTTTTCTCTGTTAAAACGCATTCCTTTGACCAAAGAGGCCTAGCTTTAAACACCAAAAATATAATATTACCTCACAGCAGAGGTCAAGAAGTCAACCCTTATATTGCAAACCAATGGTTTAAGTATTTTGCATCACAATGTAAAATCAATAAAATTGGACCGGCTCGGCTGCAAAGTTCACACCAGACCGTGCACAATGAATAGCCAAGTTTCTTTAACAACTTAGCTAAGCAAAGATATTTACTTTGCTTTGCTGTTTAAAAGAAGAAAAAGGAAGGTACCTAAAAGCAGTGTGTGTGTGTGTGTGTAAGTCAACACTGGAAGTCAGAGGATCAACTTCCCAGTTATAAATCCGGTGGGATATGAGCTTGCATCCTCCCATTTAAGAACGGTAGGTGGTCAGGATATAGTACCTATACTACTTATCAGATATGAATGTAATGGCTCCCGTTACGGTATAATGTCAAATTTATTAAAATTATATTTCTTGGGTTTTCGGTCAAAATTTTTAATTAAAAACACGTTTGGATTGTTGACGTTTCGGCTTATTTTGGTACTAAACCATCATCAGAACTAAAATTAAAATTTAAAAAGTAGCTATGAACAAAAAAAAAAGAAATGGGTACCTTGTATCAAAATAAAAATAAAAAACCAAAGTAAAAAGTAGAAGATTCTAACTAATAGTGACAATGAAATAAATGTTGTTTAAATTGGTTTCGGGTAGAAGAGATGGTTTTGTTGGAAATCCAGCAATATTTCTAGTTAAATTAAAGGTAAAAATTTACAATTTATTGGGTAAGTAGTAGGGTTGCCAACTGTCCCGATTTAATCGGGATGTCCCGATTTCAGCCTCCTGTGTCCCGCGTCCCGACAGTGGGGTTGGCGGGACGCTAATTGTCCCGAGTTTCAACATTTACCAATTTTCTAATTGCGACCCTCCTTTTTATTAAAAATAAAAACTTATTGAATTGAATTAAGGTATTTCAATATATGGTGTCGATTCCGGCGTTAAACGCTCACGCAGATAAAAATGTTTCCCTCTGTGATAAAACCGACGATGGAAATAAATTGACGCCTGAACACGTTAAATCCGAATTGCAACTTAGAGTTAATTTCAGTGAAACATGTGAATTTTTCGATTACGTGATAAAAAATAAAAATCTCTTAAAATCCGCCAAATCCCAAAGTAAATATTCATTTAAAAACAAAAATTGAACTTAGTATGTAGCATGTTAGTATATTAGTATGTAGTTGAGTTTTAAATCTAATTTTATTGTAGTAAATTAGCAGATTAGTTTCAATTTATTAAAAATGTGTTTTTTAAAAGTCCCGATTTTATCTTGCCCGTCCCGATTTTTTTTCCAATAAATCCCGAAAAAGTAATTTCCAGAGTTGGCAACCCTAGTAAGTAGGTACCTACCTAGTTATCAATATTACTTAAATTTTCTGTAACGGTTCTCAAGGTTATGGTGTTTTTATTTTGTTTAATATGAATAATTTATTTTATTTATTTATTTATTTATTTATTTACGGGCACTGCCCAATTTCACAAAAATATAAATAATCTTAATCCTAACGCAGAGTTAACATATTTTAATTAATTTACTAAGAAAAACGTAGCATTCAGCAATGTGATAAAATTAAAGAGATTTCACATTAGTATGAAGTTTTCGCATAAATATAGATCTATTTAACAAGAAATCAAGTGTGGGATGCTCATTGGCCAGTCTGCCTGACCTTGGTATAAAACTATTTTGACCATAATTAGTTCTATGAGGAAATATCGAAAATGTATTTCTTAGACGTGTTTCCCTTGAAGGTGCATATGTAACCTTATTTTTTCCAGAAAAAGAGGGCAGTTATATTTATTGTGTAATATGTTATATAACATTTTAAGATCTTTTAGATCGCGGCGTTGAGAGAGTGATCTGATCTGAACATTAGATTCCAGCTGAGAATATGTTAGGTGTGGTGCATCCGTTTTTTATAGTTTGTTTCATGATCCAAAATTTCGACATTGTTAATATTAAAGTTATGCAGTAGGTCTATAGCATGTTTTGATTGATTGGTATTTTTGATACTGTCTGTGTTCCTTTATTCTGTTTTTGAGATATTGTCTAGTTTATCCAATATGATTTCAGACAATCTAAACAATCTCTTTTATAGATTAGGTTTAATTGATTTATTTTTTCGATTTGTGATTATGTGATTTAAGTTTACTTAGTACCAGTGGCGGCTCGTGACATTATGAATAGGTGATGCATAGCTTGAGGAAAATTTTTGGGGACCACGCCCAAATTTCGTTTTTGTCTACTATTTTCTAATATTTGCAGTAAACACGTGTATGATAAATTATTCAATTTCATAACATACCTATAAATTGGGGGGGGGGGGGGGGCATGATTCCTCCCATGACCCCCCCCCCTGGATCCGCGCTTGCTGATACTTAAATTTGGATCGTATATATACATACATAAAATAATATTGCAATATGTTAATAATATGAATTTTCTACCAAAAACTTACCTAAATTCGGTAACATCAGGGAAATTAGGAAGGTAACACGACTAATTTAGAAATATTTTACTGTTTGAATGTGAGGCAAATTCTTCTGTCCTTTAAATTTGCAAACTTATTTATAATGTCCTCGTAAAATGGCTGTGCAAGTATAAGCTCATTTAATAGTTCTTTTTCGATCGAAATTTTTGATAAGTTGTGTCAGCCTCAAACATTGTGAAATATAAAACTAAATACCGCAAAGAAACAATACCCGGCACGCGACATAAACGCAGGTGGAAAATTTGCATCACTTGTCGCCGGCCGAATCGAGACCGCGCGTCGTGTTGTCATGGCAACCGCCGCATCCCTCGTGTCTGACGTGAGCCAGCGGAAGCGTCATCAAGACTCTGCTTCACAGCGCGAAGCAGCGCGTTTTACAGGTTGCCGAATGGTTTTTCCAGTGTGTTATAAAATCAAATCTGTAGCATTCTGTTAATTGAATAAAACGCATCATAATATATGTAAATAATATCAGAAAACAAAGTTTTATAGAAACGAATGAATTTTTAAATAATTATTTAGTCAGTCTTGAAATAATATGAGGTAGGTGAAAAGGCAGGTGAAGCAGCGCTTCACCTGCGTCATCGGGCGAGCCGCCACTGCTTAGTACTAAATAAGGTTTTAGTTTTATCGTTGGGTTTTTCGGCGATATTTAATTTATAAGATTTAAGAACTGTTTTGATTATGTGTTTATTTCCTATATGTGGAAGCGAGACGTATCTGACGTTTTCTGTTCTAGTTGTGTTGTAAATGTTGTCACTTTTTGAAACCTAGTAATGCAAATACCTAGTAGGTACTTATAGGAACCTATATGTTGCAATAATTGCTAAATATTCAGGGTTTAACACGTGCTTTATTTATTGAAATTATAATATAATCTTTAATGTATTTTTTAATTTTACTTAATGGGTTTCATTAGCGATTTTAAACGTTTTAAACTTATTGATGATGTGGGTTGAAAATATTTAATTTAAAAATAAATTCTTTGGAAAACAAAGCCTACCCACCTACAAATAACCTGTTACTAATACAACTTTTTTTAGAACAGATTGCAGAGTATGTTAAGACCCTTTTAATGGATAACTTGTGATTACGTTTGACAAAATTGCTTCTTTAGTAGGACAATTGACAAGCTGTTAAAACAGTCTCGATATTTTGTGATTAAAGCAGTTTTGATATTGTGATATATAAATACGCAAGGTCGTAAATTAACAATAATATATTAAGAGCAAACACTACTGACGCGTTTGCCATTTTGTATTTTGATCAATATTTCGTTTTTGTTCTTGTTCTTTGTGTAACAACGAGGGTACCAAATGAACCACATTTTAAGTTTAAGAAAATGTAATCGATAAATCAATAAAAGCAAAAAACGAAATTTAGTCAAATTTGCCTATATTTCTTTAGGTAGGTAATAAATAGGTCAAAAAGTAACGACAGTACCTAAAGCATCTTTCTTTGTTTTATGAATTTATAAATTCAACCTTTTTTAACGCAAAACAGTAGGTAATTGTACTCAAGAAGGGTATTTGGCCGAGTTTTGAATAAAACGAAGAAGTAACGAATATTGATCAAAAAAGAAATGGAAAAGCCGCCACCAGAGTTTACTGTTAATATTTTTTAAATATTGATCAGCCCTTTTATCTAATTTTTCTTGTGCATATTCTTTAGTAGTCCTTATGGGAAAGAAATGGGTAAGAAATATTACATAATAAAGTATGTATAAAGTACAAAAAGTACCTACAATGAAATCTTCCTTGTAGTATAATTTTCAATGTTTTTTTGTTGATAACTTTATGAAAAACGGTTCATCCATACTTTTTTAAAATTTAGTATTAAAGGTTGGGGAGCCTGGGGTAATAAGGTTAAAAACGATCGATGGTTTGCCTTTGAATCTAAATTATGAAAAAAACTTCTTTTACGTAAATATTTTTAGTGGTGTACACTTTGTGACTAAAACAAAAAAAAAGAACGAATATTAAATCCTATTTTTTCTACCAAAAAAATGCGAGTTCTTATTGCCCGGGTTGAGGTAATAAGAACTGAGAGTTACTTATTTATAATGACTCTTGTTTAGACGTGCCTGCGGTAATAAGAACTTATCCAGGTTTGTTCTTTTTACCCTGAAAAATAACTGCTCTGGAACAAAACAACTTGTGAAAAGACAGTTTTTAAAAAATATGCGGTACCTACTTAGTATTAGTTTGCCAAAATTTACCGATTTGTTGAACAAAAAGTAGCAACAATAGACAGCAACTGCTGTTAGCAGAATACATTAAATGTCTAATGATATGGTATTGATAAGTTTAAAATTTTAATAAGAAAAAAAGTTGAGAAAAATTTAAATCTAGACATTTTAATATAAATATTTTTAAAGAATTTTACTGTTTACGTTAGTTATATAGGCAAAATAAATCCTGCAATGAATTTTAAGGTGATTCCTACCTATCATCCCTAATTTATTAGAAAAGTAAAAACTACATATTTTAAGTTTAGAGTAAGGCCTCCAGCGTCTATACTTTCTTTATATAATGTCTCGGAATTTTAGCGTCATTTTTTATTGTCTTTAACCAAACACTTAGAAGTTCATGGTTCTACACTTCACAATACGTTTAATTTATTATCTGCAACAAAGAAAAAATTACATTGAGTTCTTATTACCCATGTACCCCCGTTCTTATTACCCAAAACGGTTTTTTTTGTAATAAAAACGCAATTAAAAAAATAAGCTGTTATAGTAGTTGGTTATAACAATAACTTTATTTAAGACCTTTAACTTCAACATAGGTTCATAATAAAAGGCACAAACCCTTACAACTTATAAAAATATATATAACAACATATTTTTATATTAGCCGCTACTGAAATTTAAAAAGCCAAAAACACTTTCCTAAAATAGATTTTTTAGAAAATAGAAAATGCAGAGCAGTATGAATTATTTTGACTATATTTTTGGTTGTATAAACTATTTGTAATATTTTTAAAACCATGTACTTAAGTAAAGGATCTTTTTTAGCTAAAATATTTGACCGATCTTATTACCCCAAGTTGTTATTACCCCAGGCTTCCCATACCTACCTACTCAAAATTAAAATATTGTTATCATTTTTCTTTCAGAAATTATGAAATTCTGAGGGTCATCAAGTACACCAGAACCTATAAAATATTATCCAGGGCATATTATGGGAAAGAAAAGTATCTCCAAGACTGATGGTGATCTGTTTCATTTATTGTTTCTATTAATAGGTATCATTTTATAATACTTAGCTGAAGTTAACACTAATTTTAAATTACCTTCCTACTATTTTCATTGGTGTTTTTTGTTTCGATACATTTTTGTATCACTAGTTTTGTTGTTGTTGCATCTGTTAAAAATTGATTTCATTTACTTTTTCTTAAATTTTAGCTAAAGCAACACTTAAACTTAAAGTTTGCTGTGTCAACAAGATTCTTTCGACGATTAAGCATTTTTGAGTTTGAGTATAGCATTGCATATTATGCATGTATTTTTGTTCTTAAAAAGAAAACTTACAGTGAATTATTAAAAAGAAGGCAAGAAACTTCTGCAAAAACAACTAAACTTACCAGAAACTTTTAAATAATCGCTTTGAAATATTCACTATCAAGATGTTACGTAGCTGACATTTAATCATGTTTATTGTATGTTGTAAGAACTTACAAGCTTTCAGCCTCTTTTGGTTGAATTGATTAAGTACATATTATTTTGAAAAGTTGAATATCAATAATACCAACTTGTAATAATATTACTAGGTATACAAGATCTTTACTATTGTTTTACCTGAATATTTTTAAAATAATACCAGGACAATTCTTAGATGATCTCCCATTTAAACCATTTTATTTAGTTACCACCTCTCAAAGTTACCTAATTTAAGTTAATTAAAGCCACTCAGCAAAAAAGCAAAATAAAAACAAAGCAAAATAATATACCGTGAGCAAATAAGAAGGTGGAAGCGATGGATTGTCAACATCCTGAATAACTACTGAAGGAATAGATATAGCTCCATGAAGGCTTGCAGTATACATCAGTGATTGGTTGGGTAAAGATACAAAATCTCGACCATAAATGATAACCTATTTAAATAAAAGAAGAGCTTCACTTACTGCCCCTACATAGAACTGTGTTGGTCTGTATGTAGCCTTACGAAGACCTTGATACCCCTGCTCCAATTCTGTATATGACATTGCAAGAGTGAAACATGCCTATGTATACAATAAGTATACTGGAAGAAGATTATGGACTTCGTAAATGTATGTAAACGTTTGCTTGATGTTTTAAAAGCTAAAAAAAAATTGTTTTATTGAGCAGGTCAAATATTATTGATTGATTAATTATACCTACCAAGAACATTTACAATTTAAATTGTCCATTAAGTATGAAATAATTCTAAAATTCTAGGAAATAATATTTAGTAATGTTTTAAAAACGAGATTGAAAATAATTTATGTTTCTATTTTTATATCAACGAAGGTTGAAGACAAATTTTTGTTTTTTTTTCTAATCTGGCATTTGGATTTGGCAAGAGGAAAAATTCAAAAGTGACACAAGACACAATGACACAAACAAAAGCACAAAACACCAACTAAGAACAAAAGCAGAGTTGAGCAGAGTTCCTTTAAGATTCTTTTAATAGCAAAGCAAATGCCGACGGCTAAGTTGAGCGTTCCTTTTAAAATTTTAAGTTAGCACAGCAAATGTTTTTCCTCTCCCTTGCCGCGGATTAAGTATGCCGCACTCTATTTACCATAGGACAGTAGGACTAATCTAGTTATTTTTCTTATTAGATAATATATAAATTTATCTTTATTAAATTGTTGCATTATTTTTGATTAACGACAATAACTGGAGAAATAAGTCACAAATAGTAGGTCCTATTATTGGGTTGTAAATTTATTGAGGTATTCCCAGGTATTTCCACGTTAGTATTTGTCGCTCTTTTTACCGTCTAACGGACGGTCACCGAAAAGATTTACCCCTGATTTTTTTAATAAAGGCATGTCTGTTGACTAAAAGTGTCTTCAAAATTGTCGCCGTAATTTTGGTTTCTTTCCCTTATAAAGGTTTCCCCACCAGTATTATTATCGGTTTTGAATGACGCCGTCAGCTGACGCCTTAAAGTCACATGCCTATGATGATCATTAAAAAGGGGAGTTTGCTCCCTCGAATTTTTCAAAATATCTAATGTTTTGAAATCATCCAAAAATTTATATTCTGACGCCCTACCAGGCAGGCTATTCCTGCCGCTAACACTTTCGTTACTCATGTTGTTTGCGCAGTAAAAATTTCTAATTGTCCAGGGATGCCAGGCCGCCGGGAGACGGCCGAAAAAACAAACTACTTGACGCTACAAGTAGTCTGTCAGTGAATGGTCCCACCACCTTTTATCCCGCTAGCTGGAAATGCTAACAGCCACTCAATGCGCAAAGAAAAGGGGGCATTTATTTAAGAATAAAGTTTTAAGGGAAATTTAATTGTATTAACAACGGAATTAATTTATTAACTATAAGTGGAAACTTATTTTTTGTCAATAAAACCGTTGAAAAATCTTTAAAGTTGGCACGGGCGCGTCCAACAAGAATAAAATACAATGCAAAATATTTTATTCGATATCACGAAGGGCTTAGTCCTTATTGTTTGTCTGTTGATTTTAATTTTAATTTTGTCAGGGTAAGTATGTCCTTTGTAAGTAAGTTCGCCCTAAATAACCTACTATTTTATTTACAAAATAAAACGAAACCCTATCTGAACAAAATTAAAATCTTCTAAGATTTTCAAAAATCCTATTTACCAAACTAACTAAGATTGTCCGCTAAAATATTTTGGCTATTATTAAAGTTGTTTCGCTATATACGCGCGACGAACTTTAAAAGTCTAAAATGTATTTGTCGCACTATTACGATAACCTAACTTTCACGGTTGCACCGGAGCCTAATTTCAATAGGACTGCGGTAATGGCGTGCCTTTTGCAAAGGTCTTTAGTCCAAATTTATGGAGAATAATTCCTGAAAATAAAGAGAAAAAAAATTGTGTGTGCTTAAGACCACACAACAGAAGTGAAAACTTCAACAAGGTGAAATTAACAATATCAAATACACGAATGTCTAGACAACGCACACTGACTGTTTCCACGTCGATACGTCGATACTGAATGCGACCGATGGCGGCATGCTCTTTCATATAACGTTCATTCGGGTCAGGGTCAGTTCGGATTGAATATAGCAGTTGAATTTGAGCGTAGCACACCCGAGTCTGACGCCTGACGCGTGACGGCTCAGTTTAATTCAGTGCCCACAAAAGTGCTAAATGCGCCTAAAGAAGTTTTCACTTCAAAAATACAGAATTTTTGAAGTGAAAACTTCTTTAGGCGCGTTTAGCACTTTTTGTGGGCACTGAATTAAACTAAGCCGTCACGCGTGTCTGTCACGCGTAACGCTCGGTCGGCTGTGTTACGCTCGAATTCGACGCCTATATTCAATCCGAACTGACCCGAATGAACGTTATATGAAAGCGAGCATGCCGCATCAGTCGCATTCAGTATCGACGTGGAAACAGTGTGCGTTGTTTGTGTGTTTAAGATCACAAGATAGACACTTGTTGCGTCTCAGGTATGTTCTGGCATTTTTTTCAAGGGTTGTTCAATTTTAGGAAATATATTTATTCGATATTATTAATTTCACCTTGTTGAAGTTTTCACTTCTGTCGTGTGGTCTTAAGCACACACAATTTTTTTTTGTTTAAAGGGTAGGCTTCTATACCACTTCGGCCGGACACCACCTGCAAGGCCAGGATAGTGCTGCCTAATTGGTTTTCGAACTGTGACTATTCTGTCTAATACGTTTTACCAAGCCGTTTCCTACGATGAAGGCTTTTTACGTGCGCTAACGTTTAGACTAGTCTGACAGCACGACCGTAGTTCTTTTTTACTTTTACTATTTCGCCAAAAGGCTCTTCTTGCTTCTTTTCTTCACTCTATATAAAAACGCACTTTATATAGATCGCTGAGAATTTAATTAGACCTAGGGGTTATCGACAGCCTACCAGAGGTCTCGTTACTTCTTCAATAAAGAAAGAAAAGCTAAGGATTAGAGGTGGGTCGGTATTTAGATAACGCGATTTTGGAGCGGTATATTTTGATAACGCTCCAACGCGCTCCACAACGACTAAGTAACTAGTTACCGTGGAGCGACATCGGCAACGGTAACGTCAGCCGCAGATTACAGAACGAAGCGGTCGAGACCGCTCATAGAGGACGCGACGCGACGCGACGGCTGCATTCTGCGTTACATTTCAATGCCGCTTTGCAGCAACGTTTCACGGTTTGGAGCGGAGCGTAAGATCTGGCAAGCCCACGTGCTATATTCTACTGTTGGACCGCAACATAAAATACCTCGTTAGGACTGGTTGTATACCCTTGAATACGCATAAAGGTATCAGGCGATTTGGAGTGGACTGGAGCGTCACTCCGGTCGAAGCGACGCTGCACTCGTCGGAACCTACGTTCCGGCTGGAGCGAGCAAAACTTCAGGAACGAACAATAGTGAATCGCGCTGCAACGTGGAACTATGAAAAATGTCTTGCTGTGCGGTTTGAATTTGAAAGAAGACTGATGCTATTATAATTACTTTTAGATTATTAGATTTACCGAATTTTACGGTTAATAAAACAAGAATAGTAAAAATGAAATATAATATACCAACATTTTTATATTCTTTAAGTTTAAGAATAAATAAACAAACAGTAAAAACACTCTTTTAACGTCGATTTTTATATTTCTAAAGAAATATACCTAGTTGTGTAAATGAATCGTAATGAAAGTTATCCTATAAATACTATAATAAAAATCATGAATCATGTAAATCATCATACTGCACACGTCACGGCGACCCTTACATAAAATTGCAATGGGTTGTTTAGGATTTTAACAGTTCGTTTCATATTGTAGCCTATATAAGCACGCGGTTGGAAAATAGAGGTGGGTCGGTATTTAGATAACGCGATTTTGGAGCGGTATATTTTGATAACGCTCCAACGCGCTCCACAACGACTAAGTAACTAGTTACCGTGGAGCGGCAACGGGAACGTCAGCCGCAGATTACAGAACGAAGCGGTCGAGACCGCTCATAGAGGACGCGACGCGACGGCTGCATTCTGCGTTACATTTCAATGCCGCTTTGCAGCAACGTTTCACGGTTTGGAGCGGAGCGTAAGATCTGGCAAGCCCACGTGCTATATTCTACTGTTGGACCGCAACATAAAATACCTCGTTAGGACTGGTTGTATACCCTTGAATACGCATAAAGGTATCAGGCGATTTGGAGTGGACTGGAGCGTCACTCCGGTCGAAGCGACGCTGCACTCGTCGGAACCTACGTTCCGGCTGGAGCGAGCAAAACTTCAGGAACGAACAATAGTGAATCGCGCTGCAACGTGGAACTATGAAAAATGTCTTGCTGTGCGGTTTGAATTTGAAAGAAGACTGATGCTATTATAATTACTTTTAGATTATTAGATTTACCGAATTTTACTGTTAATAAAACAAGAATAGTAAAAATGAAATATAATATACCAACATTTTTATATTCTTTAAGTTTAAAAATAAATAAACAAACAGTAAAACCACTCTTTTAACGTCGATTTTTATATTTCTAAAGAAATATACCTAGTTGTGTAAATGAATCGTAATGAAAGTTATCCTATAAATACTATAATAAAAATCATGAATCATGTAAATCATCATACTGCACACGTCACGGCGACCCTTACATAAAATTGCAATGGGTTGTTTAGGATTTTAACAGTTCGTTTCATATTGTAGCCTATATAAGCACGCGGTTGGAAAATTTTGGTCGCTCCAAAGTAACGTTGTTTTGGAGCGGTATTTTTTTGGAGCGTTCGCGAATGGAACGCTCCAGACGTGGAACCGTTTTTTCCACCACTACTAAGGATGATACTTATCAGTTTTCGATATTCAAAGAACAGCAACGGACGAATCGCGTGGTTCCAGGGTACGCACTGGGAATAATGACGCTGATTGAAGGTCTGCGGTGCTCCTAATTCTGAAAAGTCAAAAATTGATTAGCTCCTGTTGTAGCGACTTAAAAAAGTCGGTAGAGTAGCGAATTCCTGGTCCTGTAGTACGGTCCTTGGCGAAGCGAATTTCCAAATTCGGGCGAATGAACACGTAGAGGGTCTCCAGTTAATTCCCTAATTCTGTAGTCCAAATGAGCCTCTCCGAAGATTCCTGTCAGCGGCTGCAATGCACGTCCGTCTGAGTGAATGGGAGCGACTGAAAATGTGGCTATGTTTGAGCCGTTAAATGACTAACGGTAAATTTTTTCGTCAATATCTATCATCGAACCCTGAAATGATAAAAATCTCCCACGTTGCAAAAATCAAATTTTCGTAACAGTATAGAAGCAATAAAAATTGCAGTCAGCAAATTTTTTGTAACGTCATTCTGCGGTTATTCATAAAAGCTCTTCTTCTTGGCCAGAAAGATGGTTTTACGACATTATAAAAGCTCTTCTTCTTGGCCAGAAAGATGGTTTTACGACATATTCTATGTAATCTTCCTGTAAGCTCCAGGACCAAAATACTCCGAAGGTAAACTCTCCCCCCGATCGGATCTCTGGGTGGGGGCTGATCCTGTGGCCTCATCAAGCGATTTTAACCGAACATCCACTGTCTCCGACAATATACTGGGTTCCCCTAACAACACTCAACGGAGAAATAGTGTGGCACCTACAGTTGCTGACACACCCAAAAACAGCAGCTTCAAAATTGATTTCTGCAATATCAGAGGGCTTAATACCAACATCAATTCAGTCCACCAAGACAAAGGTCAGATCGTCAACGAACACCGTCAGCTATTTATATCCTGGATACGATTTTCATTTCCGATTTAGACGCAACTTTGGGGTCTGTCTCTTTATCCGAGATGATCTTTGCTGCCAACGAGAGGACACACTTGAACCAGCAGAGTTTGATGTAATGTGGTTTAAAATATCAACGCAGAAAATCACCAAGTTTATCTGCTGCCTTTACCGTCCTCCAAGTGACACCCATTACTCTTCTCGTCACTAGCAAATACAATTGACTTCTTGCAAACCAACCATCCTAATGCCGAAGTCGCTATCTTTGGTGACTTTAACGTCCACAATATCAACTGGTTCAAATACTCAAATACCAACGATGAACAGGGTCGTGAGGCGGAATCTTTTGCGATCAGTTCTGGTCTAACTCAACTCGTGGAAGAACCAACGCGAATTCCAGACCGAGATGGAGATTTTGCTAGTCTTTTAGATCTCTTTTTGACATCCAACCCTGACCTATACACAGTCACCGTTCATCCTCCATTAGGATCTTCCGATCACAAACTTATTTCAACTCTAAGCGAGCCGCCAATTTGTTCTGAACAACCTCCTAAACCTCGTAAAATTTGGCACTACACATCAGCTAGTTGGGAAGACCTAAGGGACCATTTTCGCACTTTTCCTTGGCTGGAAGTATGCTTCTCTTCAGATGATCCATCCGCTTGTGCTCAAGAGGTCTCCGATGTCATTCTTACTGGCATGGAAGCCTTTATTCCTTTCCCCAAGAAGCGCCCTTCTAATGGCAAGCCCTGGTTTAGCAAGAACTGCGAGCGTGCTGTCAGAGCTAAAAATCTAGCTTACCGACAATGGCGTAAAAATCATACCGATGTGAATCGCACCATCTTTGTTACCGCTCGAAACCAGTGTAAGCAAACGATAGATCAAAACAAAGAGGCTCATAACATGAGGATCAAAAATAAACTTCTCGCCAGTCCTAACGGATCTAGGTCCTTTTGGTCAGTCGCTAAGGCCGTCAGTCAAAATTTTACCAAATCAAATATTCCACCGCTAACACGTTCTGATGGCACAATAGCAACCACGGCTGAAGATAAAGCGAACTTACTCGCAGAACTATTTGCTTCAAACTCCACGGTGGACTTTCAGGGAAAAACACCCCCGAACATTCCAGCAGTTCGATCGGAAATGACTGATATCGTATTCCGTCAGCGTCCTGTCAAACGAATTCTGAAGGGGCTCGATGCCAAAAATGCTTCTGGTCCAGATGAAATTCCTATTATAGTGCTCAAGAAATGCGCCGATAAACTCACACCAGTATTTTGTAGACTTTTTAACCTATCCTACAAAAAAGGAATATTTCCATCTTGCTATACCAAAGAAAGGCAAGAAAACCCTGCCAAACAACTATCGACCAGTCGCATTGCTTTCAGGTATATCAAAGGTGATGGAGAAAGCTATTAACCAACAACTTCTAAAATACCTAGTGGCGATTGACGGGTTTCTCTCAGACACCTTCACCATCAATGCTGGTGTTCCTCAAGGGTCCATATTATCCCCCACTCTCTTCTTACTGTACATTAACGACCTTCTAGCGAAAACAGAAAATCCAATATATAGCTTTGCTGACGACAGCACACTTATCTCATCTTTTACTTTGAAATCTCAATCATCGGCTGCTGACGCACATCTTCGCAGACAACATGAGGTATCACGCCTCAATAAAGACCTGGAAGAAATTTTGTCTTGGGGTGACAGTAACCAAGTCGAATTTAACGCTCAAAAAACCCAGGCAGCAGTTTTCTCTAAGAAGGGTAACATTGCAGAACCCGATATCGTTATGGCAGGACACGCAATTCCACTGACTTCGTCTATTAATTTGCTGGGTGTCAACCTGGGAGGAAATATGTCTTGGCATAATCACGTTGTGGCAATCGCCAGGGTAGCTTCTCAGAAGCTCGGTATACTTTTCCGTACCAAAAAGTTGGATACACCTCAACAACTTTTGACACTCTATAAAGCCCAGATTCGACCATCACTGGAATACTGCTCTCATATCTGGAGTTCTGCACCGAAGCATACCCTTCGGTTGTTGGATTCCATCCAAAGGAGAGCCGTTCGTCTAATCGGCGACCACGAGCTGACTAAGAACCTCGACAGCTTAGAACATCGAAGACAGGTTGGTGATTTGACTCTCTTCTACAGATATTTCCATGGCAAGTGTTCGACAGATATTGCCCGCTCGATTCCACCTAGAGTAATGCATAGCAGAAACACACGACGAACCACTGCCGCCCATCCCTATGTGGTTCAACTTAGTACACCCCGAATATCATTGTTTCAGAACTCTTTCATTTGGAGGACGTCATCTTTGTGGAACGGCCTTTCTGAGACCGTGTTTCCAACCGAATATAACCTCCAACGATTCAAGAAAAACGTGAATCGCTTTCTTCGCACACGCACCGCTCCCAGAGCGCCTTAAAGGATTTTTCCTATAGTGCTTGTGCTCGATCATAAAAAAAAAGTATATGGCATACTCTCGGGAGCGTATAGGAGAAGTCAAAATACCACTACTTTGTCATTTAAAAAAACCTAAAGTGCCCCTTAACAGAGAGACAGGGCCCCAACAAGGTACTCAGCGACTTACCTTTTTGGCTCTAACTTTTGAACCGACATATATTTTAATGAAATTTTAGTATTTTGTATAGGCCATAAAGACATAAAGACTTATAAAACCGTACTATATTAGATAATTTACATCGTTAGGAGAGTCAGAAACGGACTTGCCACCACACTCCGTTGGGCCAAAATTTTGACAGGTGTCATTTTGCTGTGCTAAAAACTGATTTTTTTAAATACTATAGTTATTTTTATTTAAAAAGGTACTCTACCCTATAATTTTTTCTTTGCTCTACATTTGTCTCGATGGAATTAGCGGTTTTCGAGAAAAATAAGGTTTTTGTATATCACGTTTAAGCATTGAATCGAAATTTATTTAATAAGCTAGTTGAACACAATAACTAATCATATAACTTTAAGATTAATACTACGCACTAAAATAATTAAACATATTATTACATCTCATTAATGCTCACATGCATATAACTTAAGGACAAGCATTCGGTAATTGTCTGGAGGCAAGAAGAATTTATTCTGATACGCTTCCAAATCGGCGTTTACCGCACCGAAGAACTTTTGAAAGGGTCGATCGTAGCTTAAGAGAAACAGGTAAAAAGTCAAGTAAAATAAAAAAAAATGCTTAAAGTAACTAATCTTCTACCAATCCAATTCAGGAAGCCTTTTGTCGCGTAGAGAAGAAATTTCTGGAGAAGATTGCTGAAAATCCCTCTAATAATGTAAGAAAGCAGTCAGTCCAAGTCCATGCGTCAAAGTGGGTTATTCATGAGATCCTTCGAGAACAACTGCTACACCCTTATCACGTTCAAAAGGTAGATGCCATTTCTCCCGCTGATTCTCCTGTAAGACTAAATTACGCAAACTGGTTTTTGGGAAAATTTAGACAGAATCCAAATTTTACTAGTATTGTTTTGTTCACGGACGAAGCCGGTTTTACCCGAGACGGAGCAATAAATTACCATAATTTGCATATCTGGCATGAAGAAAATCCCCATGCAATAGTACAGACAAAGCACCAGCAAAGGTTCAGGGTTAACGTGTGGGCGAGGATTATTGAGAACCACCTCATTGGACCATGTTTTTACGAAAATACATTAAATGGTGTTATGTATTTGCAATTCTTGCAACAAAATTTAAATGGTTTGTTAGAATAATAATAATAATAATAATAATATTAATAATAATAATAATAATAATAGAAAATGTGCCCTTACAAATTAGAAATCAGATGTGGTTTATGCAAGACGGTGCACCGAGTCACCGACTCATTGTAGCATTTATCAAATACTTTTTGTTATCGATATATATATATAGATATCGGTCAAGGTGGGCCTAATTTATGGTCACCAAGGTCACCCGACATGACTCCATTGCATTTTTTTTGTGGGAAAATTTAAAGAGGCTTGTATACTCGACGCCAGTTGACACCACAGAAGACCTGATAGAAAGAATAACATACCATTGCAACGAAATTACCCTGGAATGTTGTTTAGAGTACCTACAGTAAGAAAACATCCGTCGGATAAGAGAATGTACACAGAGGTACAGGGCGCCCATTTCGAAAATCTGCTTAAGTAATTAAGAAGCAAAGTTTTTACATTTTTAACATTCTTGCGTTTAATTAATTAAGTGATTTCTGAAATGTCAGAAAGTTCAGTTTTAAGTGCTTTTCATAATTTAACTTTTACCTGTTTCTCTTAAGATACGATCGACCCTTTCAAAAGTTTTTCGATGCGGTAAACGCCGACTTAGAAATGTATCAGAATAATTTCTTCTTGCCTCCACACAATTACCGAGTGCTTGTCCATAAGTTATAGATGCCTATGAGCATTTAATGAGTAATAATTTATTTAATTATTTTAGTGCATAGTATTAATCTTAAATTTTGAAGAAGTATTCCATACTCAAAGTGGAGTTGAATGATATAGAAGAAAAAAGAAAAGCACAAAGTCTTTCTCCACAATTTTCTATTCAAAAAAACTAGGCGAACCTAGAATGATTCATAATAGAATTGAATCGACATGTTTCGAGTAGTGTTGGGATCACTCAAGTGAAAAATAACCTATCATTCGGTTTTTTCAATAACCAGAATTATACGTTTTTTTTTTTAATAACCGGTTATTTATCAATCGGTTTTTTTTACCGCACCTTGTGTGTCGCTGTGTACTTAACAATTTGATTAAAAAACCGGATTACGATCGGTTTTCTAATAATTGGCGGTTCATCATGAATAGGTCACTCGAAGAAAAACGGGTTTTTAGCAGTGTACTTTTCTTCTTCCAGAATCTTCCGGAGAAAGTCATTTAGTCATTAATAATGTTGTAGATCAACCATCAACCACCGCCCATATTACAATTCGAGTGAAAAAAAACCGGTTATCAACAGGTTTTTAAAATCACTTGTATTCTCGGTAGTCGGTTTTTAAAATAAGTCGGTTTTTCCCATCACTAGTTTCGAGTGTAGAAACACTCATCATCAGGAAAACAAACAAAGCTTAAGTTATTAGCAGTAGAGAAAATAAAAAGTGAGACTATATAAGCCTTAATGGAGCTCTCAATGGTAAACCCGAGGAAAGAAAAAACTTTTATAGTCACGAGACAGAAAATATTTCAGCATACTGAAAAGTCAAGGACCAGTGCAAAGCCACTGTGGGTGGGAAATGAAGAGAAAAAAGAAAAATTAGGGAGTTTTTTAAAAAAAAACTTTGTAAAAATCATCTTTAAGTGTAGGTACATAATAAAAGATCTTTAGTTTAATTAAACTATGTCGGAGACATGCGAAGGTGGTCAAATAAGAGGGAAAGAAAAAAGAAAAAATCATGTAAATGCTTTCGTTTAGCTTGAAATAAAATACTTTTGGGGTACCAGGCTTGTTAGGGCTCAGTTACCCCAGCAGGTGTCAAAATTAACACATTGTGTCTAAAAATAGGTCTTAAGAAATAAAAAAAAAAATTTTTAAAAAGAGAAAAAGTTTTGTTTTACTAGAACATCTTTTGAAGAAGTTCCACTGCAACCAGTTCCAGCACGTGTCAGACGGTGTCCCTATACCAATAAAGCGTTCCTTTATCATCAAAGATGTTACTTTGCTTTTTAAAAGAGGCAAAAGGAGTATTTAATTTCTGGTCAGAAGCCTCCTTTTACTAGGAACTTTTCTTATCTAAGGAAGCCACACTTTAGAGTTCCTCCTTCCAGGGACAAGCGCCCACTTGGCATTTCTTTTTACGCGACTTTATTGGAGTTCTGTGCGCGACATAGTACGACTTATCATTCCTTTGTGCCGGATTATATAGAAAAGCCAACGAAATAAGAATACAAAGGAAGTAGGATTTTGCATAAACCGCCTTACAAACCGACCGACGGAAGTCGGCCATTTTGAGACACCACAATATGACTCCATGTTTGTTTTGGTGTTTGACCGTGGTTGACAGGTCGAGCTGTGATTTCTGCTTTCTTGGCCGTTTTTGAGTTATTTTGCATTTTAATTAGTTAACAACCATATTTAACGAATACTAGTAAACTTATAATTACTTTAGTGTGACAGTGGAGTATACTTTTCGCGCTGGACAGCGATTAAAACATTTTAATTAGTTGTTATTCTGAGTTAATTAATAAGCTTTAAATATGGTTCGTTGTGCTGCTTGTGGGTGCTCCCAAACGCTATGAAGTAAAAAACTGGGCATTACATTTCATCGGTAAGTTTATGTTTAGATATATAAACTTTTTTAATCTGTATAGAAAAAAAATATATTTTAATTTAATATCAAAATACACATAACCTCCGAACCTCGCATGTCATTCATGGGCGTTCGTCTTATAAAACCAGAAAAATATTATTTATTTATTAATCGACTGGGTTTGTTCATTTCTACAGAAAAGCAAATTAAAAATACTTATTGGTTTTTAGTTTTCCAAATAATTACCTAAGAAAAAAGGCGTGGTTGAAAATTGTAAACCGAAGTGATTGGGATCCTACACGAAATACAGTTCTTTGCTAGAAGCATTTTCCTGAAGATTGCTTTGACAGAACCTCAAGATTGAAAGTTAGATTGGTCCCAACTGCAGTAGTGCCTACTTTTGAAGTAGCCAGGTTAAAAAATGTAAGTTTTGAAACTATTGTATCGGGTCATTACATAATATATTGGAAAATATGTAGGTAGGTACTTAAGAATATGAATACAAATAATTCTGCCTTATTTATGCTTCTGAGGAAGCTGCTTTGTCACTTTTTCATAAATTATGTATCGATAAAAGTTTTTAGATGTTTTATTGGTTTAATCTACTTTTAAAATTTTAAACCCATGGATAAAGAATGTAATAAAATATGGAAGTGTAGGTACGATAAACAAAGAAATTCATATTTAAAGACTGAATACAATGATGTTTCTAGAATGATAGAAACGTTTTCTCAATATTCACCTGAGGACGACTGGAGATACCATTGATTAAAAAAATAAATTCAAAGCAAGTCCCAAACCTTCTATCATTTAAAGAAATTCATATCAAAATATAAAAAAAAAATTTTACAAAGAGAGTTAGTATCACGTTATAGTTACTTTTGTGTCATTTGGTAAAGGTGCCAAACAAATAATTAAAAAACTTATATTTTTTTGGCAGGTACGTTCCTATGCAATATCTTATAAGACACCCTGTCAAAACCTGCCTGAAGATAATTATCCTACTGTGAATCTAACTGGAACACCGTCTGGTTACAACATATATTGGACATGGCTCTTCCAGGATATGGCTCTTCCAGGACATGGTTCTTCCAGGACATTTTACTATCCAACAACACACCTAAGATTTTAGTATATTCCTTTAATCTTATATGACAATCATTAATGGTTACTGTTTCCGGATTCTCCAAAGTGTATGGGTTAGTCTTAAACAAGGTGATAACGGTCTTTGATTTATTTAATATCAGTTTATCTTTAGAAAACCAATAATTATTTACTTCAATCATAAATTGTTAAATATGTTGCTCGAGAAGCTCATGGTCTTTATATGCTAGGATTTATAATAAGAACTTGTAAATACTTTAAAAATGTTAACGCCATAATAACTTTATATAAATCCCTGGTAGCTACAAAACTTTAGTATGCATGCACTATTTGGGATCCTCAGTATGCCAATAAGATTGCTCTTTCAAAATCTATTCAGCGTAAATTTTAAAAATTTTTATACTACAAGTCATTTTCAGTTTATCCACCAAGAGGTACAGATCAAGGGCTTTTGTGTAATTTGTTTAATATCCCTTCTTTAAGACTATTGTGTATAGAAGCAAGAATTATTTTCTTATATAAAATATTTAGAGACAAAATAGATAATAAAGAGTTCTTAGGACTGCTTCCGTTTAGAATAGGCTTAGTCAATACTAGATCCGCACATGTATTTTATATTCCTACACCGAGGACAAATCTATACAAAAACTCACCACTGTGACTGTGCTCTATTTTAATAAATATTGTGGAGACATTGAAATATATAATTTAAACTATCAAAAATTAAAATTAAGGAATGAACTGCTTGGGCAAATGCTAATTGAATATTTATTATAGCTTAGGATAGCTTTTAGAAATGGGGTTTATGTATCTATAATTAACTTGTTCAGTTGTTGATACTACAAATAAATAAAATGTTTGTATTATCTGCATAGTTTGTCATTTGACAATTTTCTTGTATACTAGAAATCTCATTAATATTATTTAGGTACATATTATAATAAACAGGACTATATTATATTATATTTTATTATTTTCTTGTGATTTGGTTCATGAAGAAAGAGTAAGGTTTTTTTAAAATTTTATTTTTTAACGTAGACGTTTTGGCAATAATTTTGCCGATTATCTGAAACAATTTGTCTTCTGCAATTTTTTTTTAATGTATAATAACAGGTGTTTTTTAGTTATTTAACCAGATATTTACATTACCCTTTCACCTCCGTTACCTTATTTAAATAAATAATTAAAAGAAATAGTTGTATTGTTTTATTGCACCAACCTTACCGTATCTTATAGCTATATATGAATCTAAATATATTTTTTATTTTTTTCGTCCAAATAAAATTTCATTAATCATTTTGTTATTACCATTTTAATGATACGCCACAGGTAAACCGGAAACGCGCGTGCGTTAAATGTTGCCGCCATCAGACCCCATCCCGGACAACTGTCAATCTACCATACCCTACTTCCTTTGTATTCTTATTTCGTTGAGAAAAGCAAAGTAAAAAGCCGAGTTCCTTTTACGTCACTTTTAATTGCAAAGCAAAGCACAACAAAGATTTTTTCCTCACCCCTTGCTTCGGTTAAGTATGCCCTTCTATATTTCTCATGCGATTAAACGAAGTTGTTCGCGAAACGTTTCTTCAACAACTTAGCTCAGCAAAGATATTTACTTTGCTTTAGCTGTTTAAAAGAATTAAATATAAGATACTTTCCATTGCTTCTTTTAAATAGCTAAGCAAACTAAATAGCCGAGTGCCTTTAAGTTACTTTTAAATAGCAAAGCAATGCCAAGGGCTAAGTTGAGCGTTTCTTTTAAAAAATGAACTTAGCACAGCGAACATTTTTTTCTCTCCCTTTGCCGCGGTTAAGTATGCCCCTAATTATTTCCCATACTACTTCTTCTTTCTTGGGTTTTAACGTGTTAGTGCCGTTGAGCACTTTTACACACTTTAAGTTTTCTGAAAATTAAAAGACAAATTGTCCTTTGGGGGGGACGTTAGTGTTTCTGTAGAGTGTAATTTTTTGAAAATAAATTTTTTCCGAAGAAAATTTTTTTTTACTTTTTAAAAATTGATCAAATTTTTTGGGATTGATCAATTTTTGTTGTCATACAATCAAGCATGGCTTGACGATTAGGATGTTGTTTTTGTGTTTTTTATGTTATTGTATAATAGGAGCATTTATGCTCCTATTGCGGATTTTGAGAAGATTTGGGGCGGGATTTATGGGAAATGAATTTTGAATTAATTGATTTGGGTGTTTTTTCCTAAAGCCATGCGGACGCAGACTATACGAAGTTGTTCGCAAAGCGTTCCTTTAATAACTTAGTTAAGCAAATATTTTTATTTTGCTTAGCCTGTTTAAAGGTGCAGATAGACTGGCAAGTTACTTGCGACAATCATCACGCGAGCGACTTCCGTATGAGTTTTCACTGCATGCAATAATTGTCGCCATTAGCTGTCAAGCAAGTTCAGCGAGATTATTTTTCGCGAGTTCTCGCAAACCTGTTTACACTCTCAGCAAATTCGGCTCGCGCTTCCGATCTTTTTAGTAGCTCAGGTCTCAGGTATCATGGCTCCAGTAACGTTCGTTGTGCGGCAGCAATATTGGTTTTGTGTAACAATTTTAATAAGAAAAAAAAGAGGAACCGAACGTGTTGTGTAAAAAAATGGATATTAAGGAGAGAGAATTATGGGGCCTACAATAACTTATTGGAAGAGCTTAAAATTGAAGATGCATGTGTCTTGTTTTTGATTTCGATTTCTATAACTGGGGGACCGCACGTTTCATAGCACAGGGTATTAATTGTTCATAGATGGAAATTAAAATTTGAATTTCGTCGTTTGTCCACACTTTCTTCACTTCCGACATATTAACTCGCACTGTGGCACTCGCGAAATGTCGAATCAAACTGGAAGTGTTGACAGAACTTGCGAAACTAAATTTTTCATGTTTACACAGGCAAGCGAGAATGTCGCGCGAGAAGTTCCGCATCGCTCAGCAAGTCCACTGGCGATGCTATTTAGACTAGTGACACCAGTGTCTGACAGTAACTTCCGCGAGTTTTCTTGCTAGTCTATCTGCACCTTAAAAGAAGCAAATGGAAAGTACCTAACCTGTGATTTGGAACCTATTATTCGTCTGTGTTGTTATGACGTTTAAATTAAGGATGAAGGTACAGATGACAGAGCGTGATTCATTCTCTACTAAACTCTAAACATTAAAAATATAATAATATACTTAAAATTTTAAGTTCCCTCATTTCATTTTTTTTAATCAAATAGTAATTATTATTGTGTTGTTAGTGCTTTAAATATTATGTCTATAAATCAAGGTACATTGTTTTTAAGTAATTTATTAAAATTGTATTACTTAAGTAAATATATAATATTCTTTTAGAAAATCGATCTGAGCTGTTCGAAGAAGTTAAACTTTACAATAACTCTCGGGAAAGAGAAAAGTAAGTAGGTTTTACATAGTAATGGTATGTATAGAACTTAAATTATGTTTAACAAAGCAAACACACCCTTTAGATTATAAACGTACTTACACACCGTACATCAATAAGTACCTACTTACCTAGGTACTAGTTCTTGTGAGTGCAATAATTATCGATCTTCGGCGGACATCGACGTTGTGCATTCGATGTTTTTTACCATTGTTGTCATGAATTTTAAACATTGATGTTCAATAAATGGTTATATTATATATTTTTGCTTCCTTTAAGAATTATTAATACGGCTGTGTGCATAACTTACATTTTAGCATCTCATATGTTAGGCCGTTTGCCATAGTTCGCGCATTTTAAATCAGGCAATCCGATGATGTGTCAATAATGGCGACTGAGGACTTAGGGCTACTTTGTAACTCGTACATGTGACTTCAAAAATTAAGTACATTGCTACTGGTATTTAACAGGTGGTGCAATACTTTTTGCCCTCAGCCGCCATTAAAAGTCACCTGGTTTGGATTTCCTACTATATTGCTCTAATCCAACTAAGCTCATTGTTATGATTATGAATATGAGATATCATTTCAGAACAACTGATTGACATGTAGGCCATGTTTTCTGGAGGTCCCATAATATATCTATCATTTTCCCGTTTAACTGTTGTGTTTTCTATTGCTCTTGTTATAAATACTCATTTTTCTGGTGTTATTTTGCTTATTATCAAATAAAGAGGGTGATGGTGCACTTTAGGACCCTCGAAATTTCATAATTTTTGAAAGAAAAACTGAAAGAGTATTTAATGTTAAGTAATTCCATAAAATAAATTAATAGATGGACGATTTTTTAACAAAATTATTAACAAAAATCATTTACGATTGAGATACAAGGAAGTGTATGTGATACTTTTTACAACAAGTGTACTTTATTATGGAATATTTCTTACTCATTTCAAAGTCAAAGTTAAAGTATGCTTTATTGTATAAAGATACAATATCTCATTTACAAGCAGTTTCAATATAAACATAACATAAGATGATGTTACAATACTAAGATAAATAACCGAAGCGTCGGAACATAAAATATCCAAAAGAGAGAGAGAGAAAGTAAAGAAATACAAGTCAATCACAAGGTGTGTTTACATTGTTATACTAACATAGGGTCCTTACATCATAATGCTAAAATCACAGAAACAAAATATGATAAAAGTAAGTAAAAAAATAAAATTTTGTACTTAACAAGAAAGTTACAGTCAATAAAATAAAATAAAATAAATCAAATTAAATTAAAATAAATTAAATTAAATTAAATTAAATGCTCACACAGGGAAAAGAACAAAACAGAATGATGAGGGCAGACTAAGTTGTGCGACAAGTAATATTAAATTCCAAATTACATAAATTACAGAGTATCATTGTAATATTCAGTTATATCGTAGTATGCCTTATCAAGCAATATCTCCCTGATCTTTCTTTTAAAAATTCTAAGTGTGGGTAATCGTTTTAAGGTATTTGGCAGATGATTATATATCTTAACGCTTTCATATATTATTGATTTCTTTGTTAGTGTTAGAGTTGGAATAGGCAAGGGCAAATCAGAATTTTGCCGGGTATTGTAATATGTAATATGTGGAATGAAATTGTCACGGTTTTTGTACACAAGGCATACAGTCTCAATGATAAATAGACTATAAATTGTCAAGATTTTTTCTTTTATGAACAATGGTCTGCATGAATCCCTAGGTTTCGCTCGACTCAAATATCTTACAGCTCGCTTTTGCAAGATAAACAGCGAGTTAATAAGATAACAACATGATAGGCCCCAGAACGAGATGCCATATCTCAAGCGCGATTCAACCAGGGAATAGTAAACTGTCCTACCCATTGCAGTACCCAAGTCATTGACAATTACCCTAATTGCGTAACAGCCAGAAGCTATCCTTTTAGAAAGTTCAGCAATGTGAGAATCGAATCTAAGTTCTCTATCTATAATCAAACCCAGAAATTTTTTTTGACTACGACTCTCCACAGGATTATCCACAGGGTTGGCAGGATATATATCCGTGATAAATATCCTGATAAATATGATATTTATGTGACGATATTTATCCTGATATATATCAATATATTTTTTTTAAATTCTATTCATCAGTATAAAAATATTGCCCCGCTGCCGCTGAGCCGACAACAGCGTATTATGCTGTTTACGATGCGGTGATTCCCCATCTTCCCGAGACGTTGACCACCTATTGTTCTTTGCCGCGTAGCATTTTTATTTAGTCCCTGACATTTCTGATTGAACGGAACAATTTTGTGCTGTTTGTTTTATGAAATAAAAATTTTACAATGCCAAAAATAAAAAATCCAGTTCGGGTTCATTTTAATTTAATTAACAAGCCCAGTAATTCTGGATTTTAAGTTGAATCATAGTTAAAAGCAAAAATATATGATGTGTTCATATTCATAAACTTGTATTTTTTACCTACATTTTACATTCCTAACATAGGAGTACTAAAAAAACTTGTTATTGAATAGGATTGAAATACAAATTTACAGGTTTATAACATGTTTATATTAAATTTAGTGATTTTGAATTTTTTAAATATACAGTGTGACCAGTAAAGTCCGCATCATATGGGATTTTTTTTTATTAATAGCTTTATTCGAAATTTGACTTTGGCATCAAGTTCTGCTTTGATAGAGAGGAAATTAAAAAAAAAAAATAGTAGTCACGTGATTCGCATTATTTGTCAAGTTTTAATTTTTTTTTTAATAATTCAAAAGTGGGGTTATTTCTGAAAGTATCGAAAAAAGTTATTAGAAAAAGTTTTTTTAAACGCAGTTTCTAGCCCACATGCAAAATTTCAGCTGCATAAGATAATTTTGATTTTTTTATCCACCACTAAAATTTATTTTCCACTTAATGAACACTTTACTGATGACACTGTGTTCTTTTTTGTCTTAATACTTTTAGACACAAACTACGTTTTCAAAAATACTTATTTTATGAAGTTACCTTATACAGGGTCAAAAACAAATAAACTTTACATCACATGACACCAAATTTTAATATCCCAATTTTGATTTTGTAGTAAAACACACATTTAATATGGCGCTAAAGAAAATGTATCTGAAATAACGCATTGTCAAAACTAAGAAGTTTTATGTAGGTTGCGTTAAGTCTTATTTTGCAGAAGTGGTGCAATTTACAAATTATAGGTAAAAAATCAAAATTATCTTATGGAGCTGAAATTTTGCATGTGGGCTAAAAACTGCATTTAAAAAAACTTTTTTCGATACTTTCAGAAAAAAACCAGACTTTTGAATTTTTTTTTTGAGAAAAATTAAAATTTGACAGATAATGCGAATCACGTGACTACTATTTTTTTTGCTTAATTTTCATCTCGATCGAAGCAGAACTTGATGCCAAAGTCAAATTTCGAATAAAGCTATTAATTTAAAAAAATCCCATATGATGATGACTTTACTGGTCACACTGTATCTTTACAGAAAACAGATGAAATAATTTAAAAATAATTAAAAATATAAATAAATATCCAAATTTGGATATATATCGGATATATATCGATATATATCGGATATTTGGATATTTATATAAATATCATGATATTTGCCAACCCTGCATTTCCATAAATAAACATACTTACTTATGTGTTATTATTCAAGGTAGTTTGTATTGATCCTTACAAGTTACCCAATATATCTACTATAGGGGCATTTCTCTACTAAATGGAAAATCGATGTCCCAGACAATTTTTATGCATTAAGAGTTATTATTACTGAGTTTGGTATACCAAAAACGATACCTAGTATAATTACTATTCTTGACTGTCCAGAGGAAATATTTTGATATAATTTTAAAATATTAATTTAATTGAGTTAATTTGCTAAGAAACATGTTTTTTTGTGCATTTTAGCAGTCCCCTGGAAGATATAACAGTCCCCTGTCCAGGAATTTTTAAAAATCGTCCAAAACTCTTGTAATAAAAAATAATGTGTCTGCTTTTTCCGAGGCTTTTTCCAAATAATAATTTTATTTCTTATTGCCTTTCGTTCTAGTTACTCAGTTTTTGAGTTGAACGATAAAAATAGTATGGACATCTATATATATTTATATATAGGCGATTTTCCTATTAGTAGAGAAATACCCATAGACCATAGACAATGTGAATTATCAAATTTTGAATTACGTCATAGATGTTCTCCTTTATATTTCCAAACGTTAGGAAATCTGAAAAAATACACTTTATCTCTTTCTGCTCTGTCTCCACAATTAATTACCTACACTACATAACGATGACATTTTCAATCATTTTTAATTAAAATTTGACAGATTAAACTGAATTTGTAAAATAACCTGTTTGCTTATATTTAAAAGCATGTACTTATATGTAATCAAGCGCAACTACTGACTACTGTGTGCCCTCCAGAAAACAGCCGACCTGTCAATGACGTCATTACGGAATGATCAATTAAAATATCCGATTTATTATGGATTATCAAAATTCACTGAAGTTTCTCTAAATTTTTGGTCGTTTTCCGCAAAAAATAGGGTTATTCAAAGCCAATAAAAGTTAGTCAGCATATCAATTAAATTCCTAACTTAATTCTTGTAGAAGCTATAGAAGCCTGACCTGCCTGACACACTATTGCAGGACCCTGTGTTATACAGTGACCGGCAAAGAGTTCGCAACATATGGGAAAAGTTTTTATTAGCGGAATATTGAAAAATCTTTTTTGGGGGATTGGATGTGCATGTCCCATAACCTTAAAATCGATTTTGACATACGTCACGTGACCAATGGTATGGCGGGAAAGGTGAAAAAACCAATATGAAATCATCATAAATCAGATAAGTTGATGAGATATCGAAAAAATTCCAAGAATAAAAAGTGTTTAGAATTCCATTAGAACCTTAGATACAATGTTTGGGATATCTACTTAAAAAAACATAAAATCAAATATTTTTGTAATAATTTTTTTACCGAATTAAAAATTTCCATATTTTTCCTTTCTTAAAGCTTCATTAAAGTAAAACTGACATATGGTGACCACAACTAGAAATATTTTTTTGTTTTTCTGACAATTTGGAGGAATAATTCAAAAAATTCGTTTACACTTGGATACCAGCTGTTGCAATAGTCTATTTCTAATAACCTTATCGATATTTTTTATATCGAAATATTCTATTATGTTAAGAAATCCTTAAATTCATTAATCCAAAGCAAATTTTATTTATAACCGTAAAAAATAATTAAAATTTTTATTAATTTTTAGATTTTTTTAAAGATTTCTTCGAAATTCAAAATTATTTTTTAGGGTTATAAATAAAATTTTCTTTGGATTAATGAATTTAAGGATTTCTTAACATAATAGAACATTTCGATATAAAAAATATCGATAAGGTTATTAGAAATCATAGACAATTTACCTTTAGATAAACAAACAATAATCACGAATGTGGCAGTTTTATGGCCTCGCGCATGTAAACAAAACTGGGAACTATTAGACATGCGCACTGCAACATTATCGTTTGACGAATGGGAAAATAGACAGGTCCGGGCTTTAAAATTTAAATTCTTGCTCATATGCCACCATCGATGGTTTATTTTACCCCTATTTGGGCATAATACAATTATACAACGGCTGCAACTTGTACTAGTCATTGTTTATATTACAATCCGAGTCACTAAAAGCACAAACACAATTCACTAACTAAACTACACAAAAACCAGAAATCCATAAATATTAAACACCAGTCCCACAATCCACGATAGCCGATCCGATAGCTGAAAACTTTAGAAAACTACAAGGAATCCGCAGAGATGAGAAACCTTAAAACGCAACAACAAAAATGGCGGCCGAGCCGGTTCTGGAGGGTATTCTTGACCGCGTCGATTATTGTCGATAAAGTAGGACGGCCGATAACACGACGTTTGTGCGCATGCACGAAGGTTCCCAGAATGAAGACAGCTGACCGACGAGTCATGCGCTCGGACGTATTTTTTCACCCATAAAACGTAACTTTTGTTTGCGCAGGAGATAAGCTGTAGGTATCTAAAGGTAAATTGTCTATGTTAGAAATAGACTATTGCAACAGCTGGTATCCAAGTGTAAACGAATTTTTTGAATTATTGCTCCAAATTGTCAGAAAAACAAAAGAATATTTCTAGTTGTGGTCACCAGATGTCAGTTTTACTTTAATGAAGCTTTAAGAAAGGAAAAATATGGAAATTTTTAATTCGGTAAAAAAATATTTATAAAAATATTCGATTTTATGTTTTTTCAAGTAGATATCCCAAACATTGTATTTAAAGTTCTAATGGAATTCTAAACACTTTTTATTCTTGGAATTTTTTCGCTATCTCATCAACTTATCTGATTTATGATGATTTCATATTGGTTTTTTCAACTTTCCCGCCATACCATTGGTCACGTGACGTATGTCAAAATCGATTTTAAGGTTATGGGACATTATCTGATTTATGATGATTTCATATTGGTTTTTTCAACTTTCCCGCCATACCATTGGTCACGTGACGTATGTCAAAATCGATTTTAAGGTTATGGGACATGCACATCCAACGAAATAAGAAAACAAAGGAAGTAGGGTATGGTAGATTGACAGTTGTCCGGGATGGGGTCTGATGGCGGCAACATTTAACGCACGCGCGTTTCCGGTTTACCTGTGGCGTATCATTAAAATGGTAATAACAAAATGATTAATGAAATTTTATTTGGACGAAAAAAATAAAAAATATATTTAGATTCATATATAGCTATAAGATACGGTAAGGTTGGTGTAATAAAACAATACAACTATTTCTTTTAATTATTTATTTAAATAAGGTAACGGAGGTGAAAGGGTAATGTAAATATCTGGTTAAATAACTAAAAAACACCTGTTATTATACATTAAAAAAAAATTGCAGAAGACAAATTGTTTCAGATAATCGGCAAAATTATTGCCAAAACGTCTACGTTAAAAAATAAAATTTTAAAAAAACCTTACTCTTTCTTCATGAACCAAATCACAAGAAAATAATAAAATATAATATAATATAGTCCTGTTTATTATAATATGTACCTAAATAATATTAATAAGATTTCTAGTATACAAGAAACTTGTCAAATGACAAACTATGCAGATAATACAAACATTTTATTTATTTGTAGTATCAACAACTTAACAAGTTAATTATAGATACATAAACCCCATTTCTAAAAGCTATCCTAAGCTATAATAAATATTCAATTAGCATTTGCCCAAGCAGTTCATTCCTTAATTTTAATTTTTGATAGTTTAAATTATATATTTCAATGTCTCCACAATATTTATTAAAATAGAGCACAGTCACAGTGGTGAGTTTTTGTATAGATTTGTCCTCTGTGTAGGAATATAAAATACATGTGCGGATCTAGTATTGACTAAGCCTATTCTAAACGGAAGCAGTCCTAAGAACTCTTTATTATCTATTTTGTCTCTAAATATTTTATATAAGAAAATAATTCTTGCTTCTATACACAATAGTCTTAAAGAAGGGATATTAAACAAATTACACAAAAGCCCTTGATCTGTACCTCTTGGTGGATAAACTGAAAATGACTTGTAGTATAAAAATTTTTAAAATTTACGCTGAATAGATTTTGAAAGAGCAATCTTATTGGCATACTGAGGATCCCAAATAGTGCATGCATACTAAAGTTTTGTAGCTACCAGGGATTTATATAAAGTTATTATGGCGTTAACATTTTTAAAGTATTTACAAGTTCTTATTATAAATCCTAGCATATAAAGACCATGAGCTTCTCGAGCAATATATTTAACAATTTATGATTGAAGTAAATAATTATTGGTTTTCTAAAGATAAACTCAAAGACCGTTATCACCTTGTTTAAGACTAACCCATACACTTTGGAGAATCCGGAAACAGTAACCATTAATGATTGTCATATAAGATTAAAGGAATATACTAAAATCTTAGGTGTGTTGTTGGATAGTAAAATGTCCTGGAAGAACCATGTCCTGGAAGAGCCATATCCTGGAAGAGCCATGTCCAATATATGTTGTAACCAGACGGTGTTCCAGTTAGATTCACAGTAGGATAATTATCTTCAGGCAGGTTTTGACAGGGTGTCTTATAAGATATTGCATAGGAACGTACCTGCCAAAAAAATATAAGTTTTTTAATTATTTGTTTGGCACCTTTACCAAATGACACAAAAGTAACTATAACGTGATACTAACTCTCTTTGTAAAATTTTTTTTTTATATTTTGATATGAATTTCTTTAAATGATAGAAGGTTTGGGACTTGCTTTGAATTTATTTTTTTAATCAATGGTATCTCCAGTCGTCCTCAGGTGAATATTGAGAAAACGTTTCTATCATTCTAGAAACATCATTGTATTCAGTCTTTAAATATGAATTTCTTTGTTTATCGTACCTACACTTCCATATTTTATTACATTCTTTATCCATGGGTTTAAAATTTTAAAAGTAGATTAAACCAATAAAACATCTAAAAACTTTTATCGATACATAATTTATGAAAAAGTGACAAAGCAGCTTCCTCAGAAGCATAAATAAGGCAGAATTATTTGTATTCATATTCTTAAGTACCTACCTACATATTTTCCAATATATTATGTAATGACCCGATACAATAGTTTCAAAACTTACATTTTTTAACCTGGCTACTTCAAAAGTAGGCACTACTGCAGTTGGGACCAATCTAACTTTCAATCTTGAGGTTCTGTCAAAGCAATCTTCAGGAAAATGCTTCTAGCAAAGAACTGTATTTCGTGTAGGATCCCAATCACTTCGGTTTACAATTTTCAACCACGCCTTTTTTCTTAGGTAATTATTTGGAAAACTAAAAACCAATAAGTATTTTTAATTTGCTTTTTTGTAGAAATGGGGTAACCCAGTCGATTAATAAATAAATAACATTTTTCTGGTTTTATAAGACGAACGCTCATGAATGACATGCGAGGTTCGGAGGTTATGTGTATTTTGATATTAAATTAAAATATTTTTTTTTTCTATACAGATTAAAAAAGTTTATATATCTAAACATAAACTTACCGATGAAATGTAATGCCCAGTTTTTTACTTCATAGCGTTTGGGAGCACCCACAAGCAGCACAACGAACCATATTTAAAGCTTATTAATTAACCCAGAATAACAACTAATTAAAATGTTTTAATCGCTGTCCAGCGCTAAAAGTATACTCCACTGTCACACTAAAGTAATTATAAGTTTACTAGTATTCGTTAAATATGGTTGTTAACTAATTAAAATGCAAAATAACTCAAAAACGGCCAAGAAAGCAGAAATCACAGCTCGACCTGTCAACCACGGTCAAACACCAAAACAAACATGGAGTCATATTGTGGTGTCTCAAAATGGCCGACTTCCGTCGGTCGGTTTGTAAGGCGGTTTATGCAAAATCCTACTTCCTCTGTATTCTTATTTCGTTGTGCACATCCAATCCCCCAAAAAAGATTTTTCAATATTGCGAACTCTTTGCCGGTCACTGTATATACAACATTGCGTCGCCATTTGCAAAAAGTTTACATTACATAAAGAAATGTGCAAAAAAAAAGCTATAGCATATACATCACATCCCCCTTGCTTGATAAACTTTGGTTTGTCATTAGAATTTATAACATGTTTATACAAAAAAATTATATGTTGTATTTTGTTAAAGGTATGACAACTTAGCCGATCTCTATGCAGTTACAAACACTTTGCAGCAGCTTGAAAAAGCTTACATTCGAGATTGTGTGACCCCAAAAGAGTATACAGGTGCTTGCAGTAAATTGTTAGTACAATACAAAGCTGCATTTCGTCAGGTTAAGGGAGATGAATTTCCTAGCATAGATGCATTTGTTAAGAAATATAGGGTAGGTATATTATAACATATTTACAGTGGGATTTTTAACTAGGAATATATTCAGTACAACACAGGCACCCTCCTTAGATAACTAAAAAAACCGGATAATCCAGATTTCTTTTTATTATTTCAAAAAATAAACACCAATACTTTAATCGATTTATTAACGTTTTTAACGTGTAAGTTAGTACTTACATTAAAAAACAATGAAATATAATATATCTATGCGCTTCTGTTTCATATTGCATCTTCTTTTTTCCGATTTTCACGATTTTAAATTCAAGGTTGGCAGGATATACAGTGTCCGCAAGAAAGTCACAATTTTTTTTTATTATTAGGGTATAGGTAAGAATTGAAAAAGCAGTTAGTTTTTGCTTACCTAAAAACCAAAAATGACGTATACTGAAGCAGCTGCACAACTTGCGTTACCTGTCAAATTTGACATTTTTAATAAAATAGGTTCAAAAATGCCCTTATTTATAACAATATCGAAAAACTTTATTCGAGAAAGTTGTTTATTTAGGCATTTTTAGCCTTTGTACGAAATTTTGACAGTCTAATACAATTTTTATTTTTTGCCAGATTCTTGAAAATTTTGATCAACCCTCGTAGATTAACTTTTATTCATCGATGTAAAACCATTTGCCTTTACTTCATTTGTAATCTAAATGCAATTTTGTGTAAAATTTTTGTTTCAAATTATTTATTTTGCTTCAAAAACTGAAATTGTTATTGATCAGTATGTAATGTTTGATGCAAAGTTTATCTAATTACATCAGTTTTGTCAAAACCGACGTTTCTCATTTTTCTTACGTTAGTAAACAGATGTACAAAAAGAAAATATTAGGAAGCTTTCGTTGAAATTTTACTTAATTAATATTGGATCAAAAAGAATAAAATATTAATCGCTCGAAACATTTTATTCAACAAAAATATAGTTTAATATAATTAATTTAATTTAATAATAATAATTAAGTAAAATTTCAACGAAAGCTTCCTAATATTTTCTTTTTGTACATCTGTTTACTAACTTAAGAAAAATGAGAAACGTCGGTTTTGAAAAAACTGACTTACTTAATTAGATAAAATTTGCATCAAACATTACATACTGATCAATAACAATTTCAGTTTTTGAAGCAAAATAAATAATTGGAAACAAAAATTGTACACAAAATTGCATTAAGATTACAAATAAAGTAAAGGCAAATGGTTTTACATCGATGTATAAAAGTTAATGTACGAGGGTTGATCAAAATTTTCAAAAATCTGGCAAAAAATAAAAATTGTATTAGACTGTCAAAATTTCGTACAGAGGCTAAAAATGCCTAAATAAACAACTTTCTCGAATAAAGTTTTTCGATATTTTTATAAATAAGGGCATTTTTGAACCTATTTTATTAAAAATGTCAAATTTGACAGGTAACGCAAGTCGTGCAGCTGCTTCAGTATACGTCATTTTTGGTTTTTAGGTAAGCAAAAACTAACTCCTTTTTCAGTTTTTACCTATACCTAATAATAAAAAAAAATCCCATTTGATGCGGACTTTCTTGCGGACACTGTATTATATTAGTGATAAATATCCTGATATATATCTTGATAAATATCATGATATTTATCCTAATATATCAATATTTTTTTTTTCTAAAATTCTATTCATCAGTATAAAAATATGGCTCAGCTGTCGCCGTCTTTCCGAGACGTTGACCACCAGGAGTGCGTTCATAAACGGCTTAAGCCAAGCTAAAAATTACTTTTTCTATTTGACGTTCATAATAAGTTCATTATGAACTTGAAATGAAGTTCATAATGAAGCTATTTCGATACGCGTTTTTTCTTTATTTGATGTTGGTAACATTGAAATTGAAAAATTGACGTAAAATCACGTCTTTTGAAATTCAAAAAAAATTATCAAAATCGCCCGAATTTCCGAACTGTATATGTACCGAATGTACAAGGATCACACAACGTATTCCGTCCAATTTCAAATCTCATATCGCTAAAATAACTTTAGAATCTCGTGGTGAAAATGGGTCAATAAATCAAAAAATTAAAGTTCGCAAAATAATTTTTGTTGTCCAGAGGTTACTATGATAAAAAATAGTATTACCAACATAAAATTTAGACATAAAAATTTAAAGGATTTATTTTCTTTTTAAATATGTATTTTTTATTGAAAAAATCACAAATAGAAAAAATAGTATAAAGCACGTGGTTCATAAGGCGTTTTAGCGCACGTGTCAATTATAAAACTCGCCACTTCGTGGCTTGTTTTTTAAAATAGACGCGTGCGCTAAAACCGCTTCTTCTCAAACTTGTACTTTAATATACTATTACGCGTTCTAAATAAACCGCAGCTTTTTACAAATGATCAGCGTTTAGCGTTCACGAATCGCCGGAGTAGTGTAAGATTTGGAAGCACCCCGGAGAGCGTCCGAAAGTGGCTATACGAGTTATGATTGGTTGGAAATTTTTTAAGGTTTAAATTTTAAAATCTGTCACGTCGACAGTTGCAAAATATTTCGGAAAAAATGGCAGTTATTGATGTGCATTTATCAACAGTCGATACAGTAAGATGAAAAGCTCTTTACTTAAACGGAAATTTTCTTTAAATTCAACATCATTGTATTTTGAAGCTACCTATGCCACGTAATTTTAGATTCTTGGTGGTATGCTTTTGTTTATTGCCACTGCAGCTCCTAAATACAAATTTTCTATTTCATCATCATCTGATTCAGTATCGGTATCATTAAAAAAATTCTGTAACCACAACATCAGAACGCTAATCAACCAAAAACTTAATTACTATCGTAGATAATTACTTTAGTGATTACAATTATTATCAAACCAACAACAGATATATCCATAATCCCAAAAAGTTTTTTGATTAATATGGATTTTTAGGTTGTTCGTTGACACTTCTTATTTTTGACAAGTGGCTTTTGTCGTCCACAACAAGTTCTGCTAAATTTGGCTTTTCGGTGAGGTAGGGGTAAAGTTGGTTTTGGTTTGGCTTAAGCCGTTTCTGAACGCACTCCAGTTGTTCTTTGCCGCGTGGCATTTTTATACCGATTTCTGATTGAACGGAGAAAAATTTTGCTGTTTGTTTTATGAAATAAAAATTTTACAATGCCAAAAATAAAAAATCTAGTCTGGGTTCATTTTGATTTAATTAACAAGCCCAGTAATTCTGGGTTTTAAGTTGAACCATAGTTAAAAAGTTAAAAGCAAAAATATGATGAGTTCATATTCATAAACTTGTATTTTTTACCTACATTTTACATTCCTAAATAAGAATACTAAAAGAACTTGTTATTGTGATCTATCATTGAATAGAATTGAAATACAAATTTACAGGTTTATAACATTTTTATATTAAATTAAGTGATTTTGATTTTTTTAAATATATCTTTACAGAAAACAGATGAAATAATTTAATAATAATCAAAAATATAAATAAATATCCCTCGAAATATCCAAATTTGGATATATAGCGGATATTTGGATATTTATATAAATATCATGATATTTGCCAACCCTGATACCTATGTATATATTATATGTGAGTATATGTACTTCTCCGTAGTAAACGCAAAAACGCACTGCATTCACGCAAATTTACATGCTAAAATAGTCCATAAACATAAATAGGGGAACCCCTCACACGGGCCAGGGGAATTCCCCATAGATATTTACCTTTAGATTAGTGATGGGAAATATCGAGTTATTTCAATAATCGACTACGAGAATTCGGGTGATTTAAAAAACCGGATGATAATTCGATTTTTCACTCGAATGCTATATTAGGAAAAAAGGTCGCCATAGTAGTAAACTACCGGTTTTTTTTAATAACTTCAATAATCAACCACACTAGTTTGTGTAGCCGCAATGAGTGATTGGTGATTTACGAATGGCATGCGGGTCGTTTGAAAATAAAATAATTCGAATTTTCGTCACCCGAATGATTACCGATGATAACCGAATTATTCAAGTGATTGAAAAAATCACGTGATCGGTTATTTTTAGTGTTGGGAAAAATCGACTTATTTTAATAATCGACTTATTTTAATAATCGACTACCGAGCATTCGAGTGATTTAAAAAATCGAATGATAATCGATTTTTTTTCACTCAAATTCTAATATTAATTATTAATATTGGCGGTTCATCGTTCATGTTGATATACAGCATTTGTATTGGGAATAACTGACTCGGTGTTGTTAATCGATTGATTTTTTGCGGATTATTAAATGTGGCGGAGATATTTGTGGATTTTTTGGCATGGTTCCCAGATATTACAACTTACAATTTAATTTAACAGATTTAACTAAACACTTGACTAATTGACCTTGAGATGTCACGATATTGCATAACTCATGATATTTATGAATACTGAATACTCACCACTATAATAAATCCTATTATCCTACGCAGGCAACCCGTAATGCAGTATTTAAATCTAAATAAATCATATTTATTATCTTACGCAGGCAACCCGTAATGCAGTATTTAATATGAATAATATCGCCAATAATAACCGAAAACCACTCGGTGTAGCCGCTCGCTACGAGATGGCTCTGGCCGCAGTGAGTGATTGACAGGCGGGCAGCAACTTTGGAGACGCGTTGAAAAATAAAAACCATATGTTCGTCACTCATTTCGTCACTCGAGTTATTTCCGAAGAAAATCGAATTATTCAAGTGATTGAAAAAATCGAGTGATCGGTTATTTTTCACTCGAGTGATCCCATCACTACTTTAGATAAGCAAATAATAATCATGAAAGTGTCAAATTTATGGCCTCGCGCATGTAAACAAAGCTACACACGATTAGACATGCGCACTGCAACATTATCATTTGACGAATGGGAAAATAGACAGGTCCGGGCTTTAAAATTTAAGTTCTTGCTCAAGTAATTGTAAAAGTTGACCTTCAATTTATTTTTACGTGTAAGCTGCTAAAATTTGCCCCAAATTCTTGCCAAAAAATTGGAATTTCTTGTCAATTTTTGATCAAGTTGAGAAAAAGGTAGTGATTTCTGGCATTTTTAGTTGCAAACCTATCAGATTTTGAGGATAGAAAATTGTTTTTAAGGTTTTGTTTCTAACATTTGTTTAAAAATGATTCGTCGTCAAGCTTTTATTTCGAAAAGGAAGTGAACAAGTAAATTAAACTAATCTTATAAATCGAATATAAAAAGCAAACAAAAGCAGCAAAATAACCAATTTTCGATATTATCGCGTAAGTAACCTCAAGTCAAATATTTATTAGTTGGTATATAACTTGTATTGATTTTTACAATTTGGCAAAAACTTGGGTACCTGTAAAACATATTTAAACACAATTTCTTGTTCAAGAATTTGAAAAAGTTTTTGCCTTAGAACTTGACCCGTGGAATACTTTCAAACATACCTAGGTGTTTACTTTTTTCTTTTATATAATATAAGTATAGAGAAAAGTGTTTTTGTGACGAAAAATATTGCCCAAAAAATAGGCACCTAATTGATAATAATAATAATAATAATTTTATTTAAAATTTAATAATATAATAAATATGTTTATGTTGTCTTCGATAAACTTATTCTTCAATTAGATTGCAGGGCTGCAAATAAAATATACCAAAACATACATTGGGATAATCTGTCTTGTGTTTCTCTTTATTTTCATACCTTGTTTGTGTAGCCTAGACCTAGTTAGATGTGTTTAAATTGATCATAATAAAATAAAGTTATATATCAAGATACATCACTGCTCCATACTTACTGAAAATACGAAATACCCGGTATTTTACCCCTATTTGGACATAATAAAATCATACAACGCCTGTTACTACTCATTGTTTATATTCCAATCCGAGTATCCGAATCACTAAAAGCACACACAATTCACTAAACTACACAAAAACTAGAAATTCGTAATGATTAAACACACACAATAATCAATAAACAATAACAAATTCACAGAGAAAACTTAAAACACAACAAAAATGGCGTCGAGCCGCTTCTGGAGTGTATTTTGAGCATGTCGATAAAGGACAAGGCGATAGAGGTTTGTGCGCATGCCCAATTCTGCTGGACCGGTAAGCCGTGCGCTCGGATGCATTTTTTCACCCATAAAATGTGACTTTTGTTTGCGCAGAATATAAGCTGTAGGTACTTATCTAAAGGTAAATGTCTATGGAATTCCCCGACGGCCCCGACGATTTTAAATGGAAATACAGTACCTACATATTTTAGAAGCTTGGTGAATACGGATAAAATAATACAAATCTAAATATAATTCTAAAATTCCGATTTCAACAAAAAAAATCTTTTTCAATCAAAAAAATCCGATTTAAATTTAAAAAAAAACAGTTTGATTTTTTTTAAATCATGATTTTTGCCTTATCTCGGTGCTATTCAGCCTTAATGGTTTATTTATTATTTGTTATAAAATGCTTATTTTTCAGCTTGATTGTCCAGCTGCCTTAGAACGAATTAAGGAGGACCGACCAATTACTATAAAAGATGATAAAGGGAATACTAGTAAATGTATTGCCGATATAGTTTCACTATTCATCACCATTATGGATAAACTGCGGTTGGATATAAGAGCGATGGATGATCTGCATCCGGAATTACGTGATCTAGTTGACACTATGAATAGGCTTAGTATTCTTCCTTCAGATTTTGAAGGCAAACAAAAGGTTGCAGAGTGGTTGAGTACTTTAAATTCAATGCAAGCATCTGACGAACTATCAGAATCGCAAGTGCGACAGCTCCTGTTTGATCTTGAAAGTTCATATGCTTCGTTCAATAAAGTGCTTCATAATTCCGCCTAATTATACTTAGCTTTACTTTCATTTTCGGGAATTTAGCCTTTAATGTTGTCAAACTTTCGTTAAATAGTTCCACAAATTGACCAATAATGAGTGTAATTTTAATATGAATATTTTATTTTAACAACCATTTGGTGAAATATTCAAAATCGTGTCATTTTTGATCTAAATAATACATACAATGATTAGTTACTGGTAGTTGGCGCCCGTGAGCAATGAGTTCATTACTTATGGTTTGGGACTAATTATGCAGGAACAATGGGCATTTTCACTATAATCGAATGCATCATATTCAGCATCAACATCCTGAACTAGAACCTATTGAATAATGAATATACATCCCAATAATAAAAATCCCATTTCTAAACATTTGCTTTTTAAATAGCAATTCCTATAAATTTATCAGAAAAACACACTAATACAAATTGTCGAATCACTGTGTCAAAATTACATAAACTTTTGATTGCCCTCTGGACTAACGAAGATTCTTCGCTTCTGACGTTTAAAAATCGAAATCCGTTAAAAAAGAATTTGCCCGATTAGTTCTAAAAAAGGAAACATATTTTTAAAATTCTACCTCTCATTTTATAGAACGTAAAAGTGTAAAGTGCTTTGTTTTTTATAAATTTTAAAATGAAGGGGAGGTATACAGAATAGTTTTCAATTTTTTTTTTCGCTAAATTATTAGGGCCCAAAATATGAAACAGCCTCGATTTAACACTCTATATCGCTTACCGTTTTCGAGATCCGTATGTACGCACAGTAATTTGTAATAAGGTGTTATTGTTCATGCTACAGTTTAAATTCTTGAAGCTTTGTACCTATTTAAGATGTATTCTATTTAAATTTAAATACATTTATATGTTTTAATGTATAGTGTAATATATTAATTATTATAATGTTAAAAATAATAAATAAAATAGTATTTTTACAATTATGGGATATTTTTTTTATTTTAACATTTTAAAAAATTATTTTTCTAAAAATCATATCAAAACCCTTGGAATACCATTGATTTAAACCTTTATCGGCCAGATAAAACAGCAAATCGCTGTTTTACAAGACATTTCCCCCGTGCAATGTATGAACAAAAAAAACGATGGTAGACTCTTAAAGTGTTCATTTAAATCGATGTATACATACAGTAGACTCCCGATTATCCGAAACCCGATTATGCGCACTCCGCATTATCCGAAACGACCCACGAACCGGATTATCCGAACGGCTTCTTGCTATTTTTCCGCATTATTCGAAATTTCTAAGAAATGTTTTGTTGCGGCCAAAAATCGAGACTTTAAAATTAAAACAAGTACCAATTACCTCTTTCTTGAATTTATGAATATGAATACCTACATACTAATGTACATACATAAGTATTAGAATTTATTATGTATGTATGTACATCTATAAAAGTACATAGATATAGCTACTTTTCCTATAGTTAATGTTTTTTTTTAAACCGACCACTTTCTGGATAATTTTTCGTCTAGAAAATAACGTTTTTCCGATCGCAAGACCGGAAAAGTGATATTAGAGACCGTAATAGTATATTACGTACCGAGGTGGAAAGTGTTTCATTACTGTCGAGAGATTAGATAGTTTACCGAGACGCGAAGCGTCGAGGTAAACTATATCTCAGAGACAGTAATGAAACTTTTCACCGAGGTTTGTATACTATTTTATTTACAACCACATCCAACATCCACTTCTTATTATTTTGAGTTCAAATAATTATTAAAAGGTAAATGTCATTTTGACTTTTCCATTGCAAAAGTAGACAGACATTTAGAATTTCAAATAACCGCAGGTGATAAAATAACGTAGGTAATAATACACATCAAGATGGCAAATATCATTTTTGGAATATGGTTTCCATGTCACTAAACAATATATTATTTTTTTAAAACGTTAGTGTCAAAGTTTTTACAAAACACCAAAAAAATGCTCTCAGATGAGGAATTTGATTTGGCTGCTACTCCCCCAGAAATTCGAGAAGCAGCAAAAATAGTAGAAGAAGATCTTCTGCCAACTAAAAGCCGCCCGAGATATGACAAGGCATATAACTGTTTTAAAGAATGGTGTATTGGAAACAAAGTTCAAAATCCTGGTTCTGAATCGGCGCTACTAGCTTATTTTAGTGAAAATGCCAAGACAAAGAAAATATCAACGCTTTGGTCAATATATTCAATGTTGAGGACCACTCTATCAATTAGGGAAAAAGTAGACATATCTAAACACGCAAAGCTATTAGCATTTTTAAAAAAGCAAAACAAAGGATACAAGCCGAAAAAATCGACCACACTGTCTATGGATAATATTGAAACATTTTTGGAACAAGCACCTATGGAATTTCTTGTTCAAAAGGTATTTTAGGCTAAAAGGTTGACTATTTCTATATTAACTTATTATTTTATACATTTGTAGGTCGCATTGGTTATTGGTGTCTCAGGCGCCTGCCGATCAGATGAATTATACAAAATGAAAACAACAGACGTTCACTTTTTAGAAGAAAAGGTCGCGATTGAAATACAAAATAGCAAAACGTACCAGCCACGATCATTTATGATAACTGATAATAAATGGATTGCACCACTTAAGGAGTACATAACTTTACGGAAAAATATACAGGATGGAAAGCTTTTTATGCAAATAAGATATGGAAAAATTAGTAAACAATGTATTGGGCACAACACTTTAAGTCAGTTTCCAAAAAAAATTGCAGCTTTTCTGAAGCTGAATACTGAAGGTTTTACTGGTCACTGTTTCAGAAGAACAGCGGCTACTTTGCTCGCAAATAACGGTGGCGATCTTATGCAAATAAAGCGGTTAGGAGGCTGGAAATCTAGCACAGTAGCTGAGGGATACATAGACAGTTCGGTTTCTACTCAGGTTAATACGGCAAAATTGATTTCAAAGCCAAGTTCAAGTTTTACTAACACTACTTTAACTTCAAATAATCATGAAATAAACCTTTCAAAAGAAGAATTTCAGCAAGGTTTAAACATATCTGTGACTGCCTACAATAATGCCAATGTAATATTTAATGTAAATAAGTAAAACATAAACCATGTTAATTTTTTGTTTTTTATAAATGTCATTTAGGTATAATTCATTTAAAGAAATAAAAAATAAAATTATTGTTGTTGAATTTGTGTAATGAGTTGTGTGTTGGTGTGTTTGTATATTATTTTGAGATATCGATTTTTATTAAAATTTAAAAAAAAAAAAATTTACTATTTTGAGATATCGATTTTTAATAAAATTACAAAAAATAACAATTTTACTTTCCACCCGGGTGGAAAGTAAAAGTCAAGAAACGTCAACTTTCCACCTTTCAAAGATAGGTGAAATGTCATTATTACATACATGGTTGTAAATAAAAATCTTTTCCGAACTCTAATGTCACTTTTCCGGTCTCTAATGTCACTGTCACCCTGTTTTTTGTTTTTCCAATCGCTCTTTGATAATACAAGATACCTTGATTTCGTTATTATGACAACAACATTTCGATGTATTGTCGAGTGACAGTTCGTTGATTTTTAATTTTGTTCTTTATGTCAAACTTGTTTTGCGTAGATTATAAAATATATCGAAGTGTCGGTCTTAAAAAAAATATTGTACGTCACGCAACCGAAAATTAGTGTTTTCCAGGTCTCTCCAAGCTTCCAGGACTCGCCTATGACTCGCCCTGGAAATGCTTGTCTCGACCTGAAAAACACTACTTTCCGGTCTTGTAACGTAAATTACTATTCCTCAATCTCCGCATTATCCGAGATCGGTCCGGTCCACATCATTTCGGATAATCGGGTGTCTACTATATACACATACAGATGTTTGTTCTATAATTTTAGACATCCCCTTCTATTACCTGATAGATGCACTGTTTTAGTAATTGAATCGGTATTTGCAGAAACAACAGATGTCCACTTTTTCCCAAAACTGGGTTATTTAAGAAAATGAATCTACATAAAGTCGCCACATTGGATCTTTTCCCGTGCGTCATCACTTTCACGTCATCAAAATCGTATGAATCAAATCAAAATTACGAGACGAAAAAAGTCAAAACTAAGTCTAAGTTCATAAAATGGACGTGCCTGCCTACCGTTTGACGTACCTACATAATATCCCGAAAAATTATTATTTATTTTAAGTTTTACCCGGCATTCTCAATTATCTAAAAGAAATTGACAAACAAATGTTAATACATTTAATACTATTTTTAAAGCTTAAAATCTAGAAAAGTTTGGTGTTTTATTGACTATTAAAATCGCAAAAGTCAAATTTTTGACATCCTTTCATTTAAGGGAATTTAGCCACTGCCGTAAACTTTTCAAAGAACTTTCACGGTTAGAATATTTAAAATAAATAAATTAGGTATTATAAAAATCCATAAATACTTACCGCCAAAACAGATGGTGGGTATAGTTAGCTCTAAAAAGAACAATTTTTAGAAAAAGGAACAGTTTTAAGGCACACAAATTTACAAAATACGAATTAGATTGGCAGATCAAAATAAGGTTGACAATGACGTTCTAAAATACAACGGTAGTCAACTAAACAAATAAAAAAAGTAATTAATTGACGTTTATAGTTTTATTCTTGTCTAGCTAGCTATATTATTGCGGAATCTTGGAGACGTTCTTTTATGCTTTTATTCAAACTTGCTACTGTAATAAATAAGGATGCAGAGTTATTAACCACGTTGAGTCCTGATCGTTGATTGATGACGCATGGGAAAAGATCCACTGTGGCGACTTTACATAACTGCATAGTACTATATATATGCATAAAGTACACGCGTCCATGTTTCACCTAAGTTGTAAACGACGAGCTTCATAAGCGACAATCAGTAAAAACCACACATGTCCTGGACATGACGTGTGCTTTCCGCAGATTGCGGTATTCGCTTGATTTGATTACCCGTGCGCCATCAATAGCGCCAATTATCTGTTTAGTAGTAGTAGTTGGGGAACGAGTTTTGGAAAAATATCAAAAATTTTACAGTTCCATACTTTCTATGGCCAACTACCACTGCATAGATTTTTTTCTGTATCATTTTTGAAATAAAAGTTTCCTTAAATAAAATCTGCTTTAGTAATTTCACCTGCGCTATGCATAAAGCTCACATATGTCCATTTTTTTTTAATCGTAGAAAACGTAGTTTTTATTTTTAAATTAGAATGATCATTTAAAACTGATCAGTTAGAGGGGTGGGGGGGGGGGCGGACTTTAGGTCCTCACTGTATTGATTGGACATGTGGTTTCTGCAAATACCGATTCAATTATTATGACGTTAAGTAAACATGCTCGTCTATACCCTTTAATGTATATAGAAGTACGATAAGTAGCAATAAACTCTGCTTCTGTCTGTCTTTTGTGATTAACATACTTTCACTTTTTAAAGCTCAGAATCACTAAATGAAAAAGTTTACTTCTAAAAAGCGGACCCTTTACAGAACAGGACATGGCACAAAGAAAACATCAATTTATTCAGTATTTTTACATTACATTATATTTTTCACAATCTTATGCTGCAACTGCATAAGTAACTCCAATTTTGCTGGATTTGGGTTTTTTGCGTAATCTTTTAGACAATTATAGAATTTATAGGATACAATTTGACGCTTTCGTAAAAAAGATTATGAAACCGGCACGGCACAACTCCTGTTTCCTCAGAGTGTTATATGAAAAATGCATAACTTCGAGTAGACAACATGTCATTGTCATTTTGCACAACTCGCTCACTCAAGATAATTTTAATTTTTTACCCATATTTTGTAAATTGCACCACTTGCAAAATAAGACTCGACGCAACCTACATAAAACTTCTTAGTTTTGACAATGCTTTATTTATTTCAGATACATTTTCTTTAAAGTAGCGTCGTATCAAATGTCGTCGTTAATTTCACAAACTGACGTATCTCAAAAAATCGCTATTTTGAGATACGATCGAAAACGTTTACCTTATATAAACCTTTTTCATCTCACAAAGTGTCGTAACTTTACCTGCTATACTTTTCTCGTAATTAACATTTGGTCGGTGACGAATCTCATAATAGTAAACTTTATAAATCTCACAAACCGACCTAACTCGAGTTAGGTCGGTTTGTGAGATTTACTTTTTAAAGAGATTTGTGCAGGTCGCCGACGTAACTCAATTTGACGAGTTAGAACTCGTATTATACTTGACCGGGTCTTTTATTTTACGGCAATTATTATGCATTTAGTCTAGTTTTAAACGTATCCGGGTGCAGTAAAGCAATATTTGACGGCGAGATTAATACATTTTTACGATGGATGCACTTGTACTATGGAGGATGGCACAAAAGATGTTGTGTTATCAAGTGAACTTATGTTTCGTGGTGCATTGAAAAAAGGAACTAAAGTAAAAATGTTTTACGAAAAAAAGTGGTATAATGGCAAAGTGATCTTAACGGAGTGCGACATTAATATTTTCGATGAACATAATTCAGATTATGTACCTGTACCTATGCAGGAAGTGAACAAGCTAGATGTCAAGTCTGTGAGTGAGTTTAGAAACCACGTGGACATTTCAGATGTCGATTCCTTGTCGGATTCTTCGGACAATGTACCTCTAGCCCAAATCAGGGCTTTGATTTTGAGTGAATCTTTAAGTAATCAGAAAACGGCAATTTCTGACAATAAGAGTGAAATAAGTGAAAAGCCTGTTTACGATTCCGATGCCGATCCTCCGTATACAGCCACCTGTGAATATTACCGATGTAAGGGAGAAGTATGGAGTTCCTGTCATCGTTGTTGGATTCTTTTGTGCTACGATCACTTCATGGATAACCCACATTGTGACTACCATACAACACGTATACTAAAAAAGAAAGCTACAAGAATAACCAATGTTAATAGGGACTTGCAGCTTAAACAGCATCAAGTGGAAGGAAGTAAAAAGGAAGGCGAACCTAGTCAAAGAAAGAAGGGAATAGTTAACAAACAAAAACTTACTACCACATTAAAAAAATTAAATGTTCACGATTTTTTTTTACCCATTTTTACGTTTTCATATTTCTTTTTGTATTTTTGCTAGTTAATGTAGCCTCAATATTTGCATAAAAATGCCTGCAAAGTTTCATTTACCAGTTTTACATACTACGTCAAGATAGTTTTGTATATTTATATTCTATAGTTTAGGTATTTAAAATAAAATTTGTTCATTTCGAAGGGTTTGCCTTATTTTTCTATTATAAAATAATATATTTTATCATAAATAACAAAGACATATCTCAACATACAGGTAAAATTTTATTCTCACAAATGGTCGTATCTATTTTTTTTCTTCTTAACTCAGGGTAAAAAAATCATATCATATGTTTTATCATGAAACTACAAAAAAAAGTCCTAACACTATAACACAAGACCGAATAAATATTATAAAACAAATGCTTTTTTACTTTTATCGAAAGCCAAAACTTACGAAAATCTTTAAACCTCTGTCCTGAAAAATTACAATAAATGAGATACGACACTTTGTGAAATTAACGACGATGTGTGTTTTTCTACAAAATCAAAATTGGGCTATTAAAATTTGGTCGCATGTGATGGAAAGTGTATTTGTTTTTGACCCTGTATAAGGTTTCTTCATAAAATAAGTATTTTTGAAAACGTAGTTTGGGCCTGAAAGTAAAAAAATTAAAAATAAAGTAAAGGGGGTTTAAATTAAATTGTTGAAAATAGAGATAAACTTTACGTGAAGTTAAACTAAAGTTTATTTTCCACTTAATGAACACTTTGCTGATGACACTGTGTTCTTTTTTGTCTTAATTTTAAGGTGTATTACTTTCAGACACAAACTACGTTTTCAAAAATACTTATTTTATTAAGTTATCTTATACCCACAGGGTCAAAAACAAATAAACTTTGCATCAAATGCGACCAAATTTTAATAGCCCAATTTGATTTTGTAGAAAAACACACATTTAATATGGCGCTACTTGAAAGAAAATGTATCTGAAATAAATCATTGTCAAAACTAAGAAGTTTTATGTAGGTTGCGTTGAGTCTTATTTTGCAAAAGTGGTGCAATTTACAAAATTTGGGTAAAAAATCAAAATTATCTTGTGCAGCTGAAATTTTGCATGTGGGCTAGAAACTGCATTAAAAAAACTTTCTAATAACTTTTTTCTATATTTTCAGAAATATAAGAATTATTTTTTGGGAAAAATTAAAATTTGACAGATAATGCGAATCACGTGAGTACTATTTTTTGCTTAATTTTCATCTCGATCGAAGCAGAACTTGATGCCAAAGTCAAATTTCGAATAAAGTTATTTATAAAAAAAATCCCATATAACGCGGACTTTACTGGTCACACCAGTGGCGTAACTACGCTTGGGCGGCAGTGTGCGGCGCACAAGGGCCCTTGAGCTTGAGGGGCCCTTAAGGCCTCAAGCATCCGAACTAAATTTTCAAGCAAAGTCAAGCTTACGAATCGATTCGGTTCTTTCGATGCATCAGAAATACTCGAAAATTATCTCGGTTGGCTTCACAAACCAATTCATTCAAATAACAAACTTGATCAAACCAGAAATTTACAAAGATATGTCGGTTCGAAGCGATTTTTCAGAAGTATACACAGTATTTCTGCTCTTTTTCACCTTGCCAGTAACGGCTAACGTTGAAAGATCGCTTAGCAAGCTCAAAATCATAAAAAATTATTTAAGGGCAAAAACCGGTCAAGAAAGACTCTGCAACCTTGCGCTGCTCTCCATAGAGCACAAACTTGCGTCATCACTAGATTTAAGAGAAATCATAAATAGTTTTGCCAACTCAAAGGCTAGGAAGAGAAACTTTTAGTATATTTAGAGTACCTATTTATTTGAGCGATTTCAAGAAAGACTTCGCAACCTTGCGCTGCTCTTCATAGAGCACAAACTTGCGTCATTACTAGAATTAAGAGAAAAATATAAGTGTAGTATTTAGTTTAATTAAGTGTTGTACTTGTTGTTTGAGTTTACAAAATAGAAACGTATTAAATTCATTTGTTTAATTGTACTGCGATAATTCGGCCGACAGATCCGATAGTAATGTTCAGTATTTTTTTTTACAACAACAATGTATTTATTGAATCAAAAAAAAAATGTTTACATTTTTGTGCAGATTCCTCTCAAAGTTTTCAATAGGACTTATAATATTAGAAATTAAAAATGCAATACCTAGTAGTAATAATAATAATTAACAATAAGTAAGTTACTTACTAGTGCTTAATAATAACAAATAATAATACACAAAAACATGAAGAAAACGAACATGAGACAGTGGGGCTATAACACACTCTCAAACAGTCTCTACACGAAATTACACCTATATTTGACCCACATGACGGTTAACATATAGTTTTAGAGCAATAATTAACTAGATACTTTGATACTTAATAAAGGGGGAGGGGGGCCCTAGAAGATTTCTGCACAAGGGCCCAAAAACCTTGTTACGCCACTGGGTCACACTGTAATTGTATACCTAAAGTAGATTACATTTCAGTATACAATAAAATTTTTAACATGTATAAATAAGTTTCGGGTTCGGTTTAGGCCGAAACTGAGACTAATGCCGAAGATTCGGTTTCGGCTGAAAATCTTGTTTCGGTCGGACACTACTAACTAATAATACAACTTTTTTGTTCCTTGATTCGTTTTCGTATTTTGATTCGTTTTCAAGAGAAAAAAATAAAAACAACTTTATTCTATGTACAAAAAAATACCTACGTATTTCAAAGTTAATTAAAATATGATTTGGGTAGGCTATTGAAGGTGTTATTGGGTAGTTTGCATAGTACCCACTGTTCTGTTTCGCGCGAGCGAATGTAGGTATAACCATTGGATTGCGTGAGCCAAGCCTAGTATATTATATTATATTTAAATTATAACCTCGGCCTAGTTAAATACTAGATGGTTATTTACGTACAACCTATCATATAATATGCATCTTATTTATAAAAGGGAAAGTGTCAAGCCCCCTAAGAGATAGATCCACCAAATGGTTTGTTAATTTTTATAAAACTGACGATGATACTATACATTATTATAACACTTGTGATTTTTGCTTTAGTTTTTATTAAAAAAATGCAAACATTTTGGTCGCTTCAGGGGGTTTGTGAAATCAAGCCCATTTTTTTTATTGGGAATGTTTGGGAGATCGTAACGTACCGGAAATCGTGGGGACAATTAATTTTGCAATTCTACGAAGAATTTAGAGAAAAAAATGTAAAATATGGAGGGATCTATTTTTTCGTAAAGCCAACATTTGTGCCTCTGGACCCCGAAATTATTCAGAGAATTTTGGTACTGGATTCCAAATCATTTGCAAATCGAGGCCTATATTATAACGAAGAATTAGAACCCATTTCTTGCAACCTATTTACGTAAGTATATATATATATTTTTTTTAATTAGAATTACATATTACAATAACTAAGAATGTAGGTAGAGTAAGTTCGGGTATTATGGTACACCATAAGAATAAATTAAAATTAAAATAATTTTATGTGACACCGATCGCTTTTAGTCTCTTAATTCAACCAAGAAACCTATCTACTATCCTATTATCTTAACATAGTATAAAACAAAGTCGCTGTCTGTCCGTCCCTACCTATATACCGGGTGTCCACGGAAGGTTGCTCGCCCCTCTAACTTTTTTGTTTTTCAAGATAATGAAATAAAATTCGGGGGATTTGTATACGACATAAAACTGCATTTTTTGACATGCGACTCAACATTATGAAACTTCCGGTTTAACCAGAAGTGACATAAACTTTTGATTTTTAAATGGGACACCTAGTATATTTTTACTTTTTTTGACTCCATATGACATTCTAAATACAACGATGTATCACTTGTCACTTTTTGTCACCAAGAAATTTTTTTTTTAACTTTTTGACTCCTTGTAAATATATTATTTTCCATGTTTTTTAAACAATAAACTAATTTACTTTGGCAGAAGCTGTTGGCATTTAAATTTTCTTCAAGGCATGATTTTGTTTTATCAGTTTTGCTGGTCACAGGCTACTTGATGCATTTAAATCTAAATTTATTCTCAAAAGATGCTTCATTTTAGGAAAGTTCTAAGTTAACTTTTTAAAGTTTTTTAGTGGCAGCTTTTCTAAAACATTATAGTGTATGGTATCAAAATAATCGTACTAAAATCCTCTTTTTTTTAACCCGACGAGCCACCATGTTGCCATTTAAAAAAATGAGTTATACAACTTTAAAGATTAAATTTTACATAGCACATAGCATTGGATCAAAAATAGTAAAATTGTATTTTTCCCAAGATAAGAGAACTGAAAAAAGTAATTTTAAGGTATTCATAGCCCTCTAGATCAGTGCTACTCAAACTTTTTGAGTCGCGGACCAGTAATTATTTTGTCATGTTATCCGCGGACCAGAGTGAGCCCGCCGCAGGCGAAAAATGTTTTGGGTGCCACGCCCCTTTTTTTTTTACCGTTTTAATGATATCCGATATCGATATTTATAGTCAACCCAGCAAACCAATTTACATACTATTTATGTTTACTTTATATCACCACTAGTTTTAGTAAGTCACAAAACTTGTAAGAATCCAGTAAGGGTTAACGCACACATTACTATTAATGTCCGCCTCACGTAGTACTAGAATTTTACTAGTCAAATTTACAAATATTTTATATCACAAATATGATATAAAATAACCGTAAAAGGATTTACTAAAATTTTATCAAATACTTATAAAAAGTCTTACTTTACCGTGATATATCAGTTACATCTTTGAAATATAAAAAATATATATCCATCATGTGAGATATACGTACAATGTACGTAAATTTTACTAGATTTTTACTTATACTAATATAATTATTTTACCTGAAAAGGATAGCAATTTTACAAATCATAACACAGGATGCGCTAAAATTATAAACTTTAATAATTTATAAGAGTTTACTTGTTGATAATAAATATTAAGGACATAATTTCTATTATCATCAATCCCGGTGTTATGTTTTTACATGAGACAGTAGCTAGTTATCGTTACAAAATTTACTAAAAGTTGTGTAAAAGGATATTAAAAAACTAAAAATAAATTGTCGCGTAAATCAATTACAAATCAAGTACTTACCTAATTTAAGTTGTGTCCTTCCTTAAGTAGGTAACCTCATAAATATTAAAATTTAGAAAGTTGGATAGTTTGTGATGATCTCTGGATCTCTTAATTTGTTTGTTTGACTTTTTAGATACTACAGGATCTGAATAAAACACGCATAGAAACTATTTACGTTTTATATTTATTTATATACAGGGTGTCCGGGAAAATGTGGGAAATCTATCGAATTCAAATAGAACATGAACAAAATAAGGTGACAAGTTTCTATAAAAAAAATTTTACAGGCCTTCCCTACGGTGTTATTTTATAGGAACTTGTCATCTTATTTTTTTATGTTCTATCTGAATCCGATAGATTTCCCACATTTTCCCGTATAATAAAAATGTTTGCTTATATTAATATGGAAATTACAGCGGATTTATTGTTTCTGCATTACTATTTAACAACGTTTTTCGAGCAAGGCATTGTTTTGCCAATCCAAAATATTCAGACGCTGCAAATTCAATGGCTGATAGTTGCGCATTATTAAATTGTGTGATTAGAATATCTAAAAAAAAAATGTTTTGTGAGAATGACATATGGGTAGGCTTTTTTACAATCTCTGGTCGATTTTTTAAGTACATGGAGAGTCCATTTATAAACTCATTCATGATTTTTTGGTGTTGTAAAAATGAAGTATTTTTATAAATCAGCAAAGTTACATTTTTATTCAATGGGAGAGTATAAAAACTTTTTATTATACTATACATTTAAAACAAACTCGAACAAACCCGAAATAACGCAATAATGAATATAAGAAAAAAATAGAGTGTCTGTCAGTCCATGAGGCGAAGACTTGATTCGTGCATTTTAGCAAGAGGCGGCCATTTTCAACAGTTTTTATAATTTTGTTTTATTTTTATTTGATTAACTAATAAATTGTTTTGATACAAAGCTTTTTACTCTGCGTTATTTCGCAGACACTTAATTTCCATCGATAGCTATTTTTGCAAATAATTCGAAAACGGTCACAGATACGAGAATAGTGCAAGAGACCAGAACGCTAAAAAAAGGAACAGAGAGTTTAAATTTCATACCGGAATTCATACAGGGAGCCAAAAAAAAAAGTTCTGAAAGATAAAATTGTAGCCGATTTAAGAAAATGTAACACCCTGTATACTGCGACCGACAATTTTGATACTATATATTGTCGAGATTTAAAAAAAGGGTTGATGTTCCAAATTTGAAACAATTATCGCAGAATATAAGAGAGAAAACGCAAAATACGAGAAAAAAAATTGAAACTTTGCCACCCTGTATAACGAAAATAATGCGTTTTATACCATGCATATATTTGCATTTTTTTCTTATTTTGACGAGTACTATCACCCCCTGAAATATCTGCATGACATTAATTAACACCCTGTATAGTTAAATGTTTGTTAAGTGTCGAGTCAAATATAGTGGCATACAGTAAAAAGATTTCCCATATAATTTAACCATGGAATTCCAGCAAGTAACAACAGACAGTTCACTTACAGTTGTTTAAGAGTTTCTAAAAGCGTACATACCTGAGAGATATTTAACAATCTTTAAGTCACATATTTTGACGTTGGATTTATTTCTCATTTGACCCTTCCACGAGCACACGCATGCTAATTTGTCAGAAAATATTTGTCGAAGTGCCCGATTAACAGCATCCTTTAGGTCCTTTCCACCAATCCTTCTAATAAAGGCTATCTAGAAACAAATTATAACACTTTAAAAAACCGCAATTACATATGTTAACAAAAAAAAAATTGATCTCCACTTGTGCATTTAGTGCTTGCAAGAACCGTTCATTGAAGGCGATTCTTCCAGCGAAGGTGTCTCGGATGACTTATTAAGTTTTTTTGTATTACTTTTAGATGCCGATAAAATTCGACGTTTTTGTCTTCTCGGCAAATCTAAGAAATCTCGTTTCATCGGCATAATCATAAGATAAGTTAATTTATATAGGTACAGATTATAATACTTACGAATAAAAAGTAAATTATCTTGAGAAAATCTGGAAACATAAAAACAGGTGACACACTTTGGTGACTGGTTAACGGACATCAGAAAATTCGGCACTGTCGGATTCTAAGGTTATGTTATATGCACAGAACACAACGGTTGATTTTGAACGAAAATGGCATTTTTCGATGTTTCTTCACACACGTAGCGGCGTAACATTATCTCAGGCATTTTTATAACAAAACTTGAAATTACGAAATGACGCAAACTCTACACGAAAGAATGAGCGAAGCGTCCTTTTACTTTATAATATGCTAAAAAAATGGCGGTCATTATTACGAACCACGAAAATTATGTATTATTAAGATGTAAATGGTATATCAAAATAGGGCATCTTTGGTGATAATTTAGCGATAAAAATAGAAGTAAACCTCTTTACAAGTATTTTATGTATATTTTATATGGCCAATTCAACCTAAGTGAGGCGTGACTGCAAAGATAATCTTGTAATTTACTTTACTTTTATTCTATATACTATTTGCATCACCATTTATGGTTTAGTTTATGATTAAAATTTTACATATAATTTACAAAACAAAAAGTGACCTAAATAATATGTACACTATTTTACATATAGTTTACAGAAAACTATTTTGTAAATAATATGTATACAAATTTATGTAATAATTACGTCATGTGATAAGTTTGGTTTGCTGGGAAGAATATCATAACATAAAGCCCCTGGGCCTCCCACGCCTTAAAATTTTTATGTAATTTATTTTAATTAATTAATCAATATTAATTATTAAACACGTTTGTTTTTTTATTGTTTTTTGTTTACATTATTGTATTTGCAATTTTTTTTCTATTGAATATTTACAAGACTACCAAAAGTACTATTTTTTACCAGAGTAGAGCCCAAGATTACTTTTACAAACAAAATAAGTAGAAATTTACTTTGAAAATATGGTTTATTTCTCATTTTTGTAGTAAATAGCGTATCGTTTAAAAGAATATAATATGTATATTTACTCTTTCATCATTCATGTATATTTAAGGTGGGCTGTGCTGCGGACCAGCTGCTATCGGCTCGCGGACCAGCACTGGTCCGCGGACCACAGTTTGAGTAGCACTGCTCTAGATAAAACAATAAATTTGGAAAAAAATATTTTCTTGGTGACAAAAAGTGACAAGTGACACATTGTTGTATTTAGAATGTCATATGGAGTCAAATAAAGGAAAAATATACCAGGTGTCCCATTTAAAAATCGAAAGTTTATGTCACTTCCGGTTAAACCGGAAGTTTCATAATGTTGAGTCACCTGCCAAATAATGCAGTTTTATGTCGTATACAAATCCCCCGAATTTTATTTCATTATCTTGAAAAACAAAAAAGTTAAAGGGGCGAGCCACCTTCCGTGGACACCCGGTATGCTTAAATCTTTAAAACTACGCAACGGATTTTGAAGCGGTTTTTTTTTTAATACATAGAGTGATTTAAGAGGAAGGTTTTTATGTATAATACATGCATAATATTGTAGAGAAACACTGATAAATTAGAGTAGGGAGAACCGGCAGATACAATATGCGCCTCTACTAATCTCCTCTAAAATCGGAAGGTTATTGCCCTTTATTCCTGTGTACATTTTGCGCCTCAGCCCTAGGTAATGACATTTTAAGGTTTATACTTAAGAATGTTTTCAGCAAACCTTTGTTATTTAAAATTTCATTTGTTAATATAGTTTTCCTAAAAGAAAGATGGATTCAAAAAATACAAGTATTGTCAGTACAAAAGGCGAAGAAGTTATGTTTGTTAAAAATTTTGTTACCTACAGAAGCAACATTGTCAAATGTATTCTCAATTTATACAGTAAAAGGGACTTAACATACTCTCTTATCGCTTCTAAAAGGTGTATTGACAAACGGTTTGTTCGTTGTTACCCAGAGCATTTTTTTTTATTTAATTTTTTTAACTGAATTGACTCAAAAAAAAGTCAAATCCTTTATTAATTTCCCTTCTAACTTACGTAGGCGCCCTATTTTTGCTTAACACAAAAAATAAAAACTAAGAACTCTTCACAAAGAAAATAAGGATAATGTACTTAAATCATTTGAAAACGCGTTCAAATTCATGTTACAATTTAATTAATTTTAAAAGATCTTGTTCATCCGCGATCCGTCGTGTTATGTCGCCGCACTTAACGTAAATGATGCCATTTAACACCCACGCATTTTTGCTGGAAAACTCACGAATTGAAGAACTAAAGAGGCGCATATTGTTCATTCAAATATTTACTTGATTTAAGCCACGGCGCAAAATGTATATAGGATTAAGGATAGGATCATTATAAGAGGCGCATAATGAACCCGGGAGAACGAACGACCCAACCTAACCGGTCCCCGGCCCGTTCAACGATCAATCCGAAGCCGGAATAGACGAAGACAGACTATGTTTAATGCATGGATGTGAATTGTGGACGGACCGGTAAACGGTTGAGTCACAGTAATATTTTAGAGGTTTGTTCGGGTTTGTATTTATAAATCTTGATTAACTCGCCTTATTATCTCAGAGAAAGCGACGTCGTATAATGCCGGGCTGCAACGCAGGCCGGGTACACGCTAGTACTAAATGAATGAGTAACATTTAAAAAATGCAAACGAAAAAATATATTTTTTAAAGGTTTACAAATGTGCCAGATTTAAACATGGTAGGGTATTATGGCCTAATAGGGCCATATTAGCTTCTATTGCCTTCTTCATGGATTATTTGTTCCATGTTTGACGCTTTTTTTACAGTCTACTTTTGAAGACATGGGTACTTTAAAATGAAGTCAATAAGTTAAGTTAAGTTGTACCTACTACAATAATGTTTTTTAATTTAAAAAATCCTAAAATTGTCTTTAAATAAATGGTCAGTAATATGACCTACCAGGCTATATTAGCTAGGCCATATTGACCGCCGAACACCTGTTAATGGTAATATTCTATAACCTCAAAATTAAAATTAATACAGGCTAAACCGTATGGCCAAAGATGTACGTATCTAACAATATATAAGTTAACTTGTAACGGTAAAATTTAAATTTGTGATTGTTGAAAATTAATACAAAAATAAAAAACTTATCGAGAAATTAAGGTACCTAAGACAAATAAGGCCCACCTAAGACCATTTTATTTTTATTTTTAATTAAAATGACATTAAAAAAATAGAAATATATTAAACACAAAACTCACATAATACTCTAATCAGAACACAAACTAAACAAAGTTTTTTAAGAAACTTTACGAAATTAACGTAGTTTTTAAAAACACTGTAAATGGGCCTTATTTTTGCCAGTTACACTAATAAGGTCCATCTGGTAATAAATGTAAATAAAAGGCTAAACAGTAATCAAAAATGCATTTAACATGATGATTTACCAAATATTTTACTCAAAATAAAATTTTGCATCATTTAAATTAAACTCACTCACATACAATACAAATATATTCATCATCATCAGATGGCGTATACCCCAAACAGTCTTCGTGAGCCCATGCATTGCAGCACATACAGCGCCTCATATCGCTCTGACTGGATTCTTGGCATGGTGGACAGCACAGAATATTAACAGCAAGCAGAAGCGACAATACCTGTCGGTACCTTTGATATCGACTGGTCGTTTTTCAGTGACCTTCACACAACGATAACGGTCGATCCACAACTTAATACTCCGAGAAAACTTGCTTATTTTCTACACTGAACGACATTACTTTTTAGTACAGGTGCAAATGTTATAACTTGTTTTATTTTTCAAACATAAAAACTTAAAAAAAGTTGAAAATTTGTTAGTCTTGGGAATTAAGAATATTATTGAAGTAGAAAATGAAAAAAAATATTATATGTTTGAGTTTCCTTCGATTTGTGACGGGCAAAAATATGTACTTATATATTATAAACATGTTATAACATAAATTATAGAACACTATTAGGTACGTCAAAATATATCGTGACTAGGTATACGTAGATATGGGGTGGTGTGAGATAAATATCATTTTATTAAAACGTCAGTAATTTGTTACACAGTTTTTTGCGCTTTAAAAATTACAGTGACGTTTTTGACAATTGCTTTAGTTTCATAGTTACTTACCCATGGATAAAAAAAATGTGGTCCTTCGGGGATTAAAAAAAAGTTAATTCACCCTGAATAAGTAAAAAGCTGTTGTAAAAAACAAAAATTTTATTCAGAAATACATGTTAATTCTGAAATTACTAGAGGAATAATAATGACATATTGTTTTACATTTGCCTATTTAAAAAAACTTATATATGTGATAAAATTCATAGCTTTCGTATAACTTTTTAAGTTCTGCATGTCCCTAAACAAAAAAGAGCATAGGCAAAACTAGTAAATATTGCGCTGTATACGAGGGAGAGGTGAAAACGTTAAATTCACTCAAGAATAAAGTGCCCTTATTTTTCACTGTAGAAAATTTTGTTATAAGGAAATGTTGTTTGCACTTAAAAGTTATCCATAAATACCAAATTTCAGCTCGGTACCACAAAAAAAGTGTTTTTACTTTTTTTTACGCCCCCTCGTATAACGAATCGATAGAAGCTATGCAACCTATAAATTCAATTTTTTAACACCTCTTGGGCAATTAGACACATAACTTACTTAAATTTGTTTAAATACGCGAGAACTGGACGTTTAATAAAATAACGTCAAAAAGAATTCAACTTTTTCTGGTGTTTAAACCCTTACAATAAAATTATTTTTCATTTAAATCTAGTAGCCATGAAAAATATTTATATTTGTGCTACCGAGCTAAAATTTGGTATATTTGGATAAGTTTTAAGTGCAAACAACATTTCCTAATAAAAAAAAATTCCACAGTGAAAAATAAGCGTAATTTATTCTTGAGTGAATTTAACGTTTTCACCTCTTCCTCGTATACGGCGCAATATTAACTAGTTTTGTCTATGCTCTTTTTTGCTTAAGGACATGCAGAACTTTTCAACCGCCAAAAAAATTTGGTAAGTTTTTAAATAAAAAAAAACCCTTTGGTGCGAACTTTCTGCCGGTCACTGTATAAAGCATACAAACCTGACAATATAATAATTTTTTTGGGAGGCTCTCCTAATGAAGGAATAATTTCTTCAGGCATTTCTTCACATGTTGGCGAAAGGTTAGAAAACTTTGTGGGTACTGCTTGCGCAAATAAGGTTTTTTTAATAGTTGCACTTCTTGAAAAATATTTTTCTTCGAAATGGTTTTCACAAAGCCGATAGTTATTGTGTGCATTTATAATCTTTGGCAATAAATCTGGCCTACTGCAGGCGCCTATCCACAATTTTACACTATAACAAAATATTGTATTTAAAGCAACATAATATCCATTATTTCTACCCCTTTTGAAATAAATCTACCCAAAAACTATTTTAACCAGACCTTTACAACTTATATCTTATTATTTTATTTATCATATCAACAATTATTCGCGATTAAACATAAAAACATAAGGAAACTAATAAGCTCCATCTTTATTTATCAAGCCTGTTAAAAATATGTACCTACATCCCAAAAAAATTTAAAATTAAAAATTTTAAATCTATTATTCATATTATAATTAATTGATTATCATAATAATTACCGTTCGTACTCCTTTGGAAAACTAAATAAACTTAATCCTTGGCCGGTTTTGACTGAACAATACGGGTAGGCACAATAATATCCAGACCTTTTACAACACAGAACGAAAACAAAATAATATCACAATTAGCTAGGCGCAGCTGACGCTCGCGGACTAAACACAATTTAGACGAGCACATGTTTTTTAGCGACACACAACATCTTTGCGACATGCGCGTACCAAAACAGGACCCGCAAAACGCCGAGCTGTCGCTTCTCATTGGCTGTGTGTTCTCTGGTGGACAGTACCATAATAAATTATTCTTATCTATTCACTGTTCCTTTAGAAGCGCTGCATGTGCTGGTACTTGGTTTGGTTTGGTTTGTTTCTTGAAACAGACTTTTTGTAACCATCTGAGCTTTATAATTTAAAGCCTTAAGCCTTGGAGCTTTGTGATATTTTTTTTAACTAAATCTGGAGTTGCCATAAATTCATAAAAGGAATTATTCAAATTTTTCTTTTCATTTTTCTTGTCCCTAAGACGTTGTTGTAGTACAGCCAGCGAATATCCATCGTCACTGTCACTACTGTCTTCCACTATAGTAGCTTGATCGGAATGATCATGTGGACGATCTGTGAGGGTGCTTGGGGCGAAAGCAGACAAAGGAATAGCTGATGGATCATAGGGATACAACCCAGTGGCTCGAAAACCATCTTACAATATTTTCATTGGTCATGCAGCGTGACCATACTTTTAAAAAGATATGGTTAAATCTTGACTTGGTTATTACCCTCTCTGGATGTTTTTCCCAATAAAGAAGCACTTGTTGATCCCAGTGCGCTTCAAAAATTATCGATAGACCGATTTATCAAGCGGCTGGAGCTCGTGGGTTTGTGTTGCTCGGAAGACACATCAACCTGATTTCATGCTTATCAGCTTCTTCAACTATTGTAAAGTCAAGGTGACACTTTACCCCATCGAAGACCAATAATATCGGTCCACCAATTTTAAATTTTGCTAAGTGACGGATAAATTCGACAAATAGTTCGGCAGTCATACTGCCTTTTGGTGCCATTTTTACCAATGTTACCAAAATTTTTTCCATTTTTTTCTGTAATACCTACTTATAAAAAAGACTTGAAATTTCTAGGTACTGGTAAGAAAGGCCCTCCTTAAATTTTGGCTGGGCCTTATTTCTGGCATGCAATGGTTGAGATTAGGTCACAGTTATAAAAACAACAAACAAAATTCCTTAACTTTTTTGTCAAATAACAATTCTTAAATGTGCTACTTACCAACAGAATTAAACTCCCACTTTTTAAGTTAAAATAAGACTGCGGAGAACGACTTAACTTTATTTGCTGTAAATATTGAAAAACACATGTTTGGGTGCCGGTTTTAAAACAAATGGCTAATTTCACTCCGAACAAATGCATAGGGGCGGTGCGCCATCTAAGTAAAAATACTTGTACCTATAGCCGAACAAATTGGTAGATACTAGAGGTGAAGTTTGTTTTTGTTTGCAGTTTTCTTCAAAGTGGGCCTTATTACCTGCTGGGCCTTATTTGTCTTAGGTACCTGCTTAGATCAGAAACCGTTAAATTTGATGTTTGCTTCTCACGAACACATCCGTACTCCATGCGCGGTAACATGGTGACTGTACATCGAACAGGAGGTTCAAAAATGAAAAATGGCATCATAAAAGTTATATTATTTTTGCTAAAGGAATATATGGTTAATGGACTGACTTGCATTTTCGGACACCCTGTATAACGCCTCTTTTCTTCCAGTATTTTTAGTAAGCATTGATGTTGTAGTTTAGAAGATAAAAGATGGAAATTTTTAAGATCAGTTTTGTCACCAACTTTTAATTCTATCCAAGTAAAGAAAACGCTTGAATTCTTTATAGGAAGCACAAATGATTTGAATAGTATCCTATTAAAGCGTTTGGAGGATCGAGGTCCAATAGATGTTACAGATATTGTCAGTAGATTTGCTACAGATGTAACAGGTAAATAGCAAATCTAGAAATAAAATTTCATCAATATACCTACCATTTACAACAATCCCATTAGATTTATGAGTTTTAACAATAGAAATTATTAACATTGGTCAAAAGGCTAGAATAAATAACGCCACCTCAAGCCTTATATTTTTAAAAATTTATGGCTAACGTGAAGCTAAGCCAAATTTTTACATGATTTGGGACACCCGGTATAAGGTTAAAGGAATTAATTTAAAATAATTTGCTAAAAAGTTATTATTGCTTCCACTTAGAAGACAAATTTGATATGAGAATATGCTCAGTTTGTTTTGGTGTCTACATTTCAATTACTGTGTTAAAAACAGCAGCTGCTTGTCAAAAAATTAGAATAGCTCTACTCCTTGGACTTTGAAATAAAATACTGTAATAACAGTCTCGAGAGATCGACCAAAGCACAAGAACAATTCTTTTAAGAAAATTTATTAACCTTTTCAGTGGTGGACCCAAGAAGGGAGTGGATTGCCCCCCCCCCCCTTATATAGCGCGTTATTTTTTAAATATTTGTTAATGGTTTAATATACGAAAAAGTTCTAGTTTTTAAGATAATTTGACCTATAATGAAAATTTTGGATTTGCAAGCATCTCGTTGTTGTGAAAATACTACGTAAATTTTGACTCAAAGCGATTCATAATTTTGATACTTACTAAATAAAGTCAAAAATGCATATTTACTATGAAATATTTGAAATCTAATTTACAGGGTGTTTACTTTCTAGGATCAAAGTCAGGAAACTTTTGATTGAAAAATATCTTTTTTTATTAAATGGAACACCCTACATATTCTTCTGTCATCGTATAGCTCGTCATAAACTCTTTAACTTTCGTGAAGAAAATCATATCCCTAGTTCTAATAGTTTTTGAAATTAAGAATCAGATCAAAGGAAAAATTAAGCCTTTTTACTGCAAAGTTTATTGTCCAGTCATTTTATAAGTTGGTACTCAAAATGAATTTTTCAAAAAATTAATTAATCGATATGATTTATATGAAGAAGTAGTCCATGCTTAAAGTGGAGTTAAAAGTATGGGAAAGAAAGAAAAAACAAAAAGTCTTCCTCCACAAAATTTAATAGAATAATTCTTAAGGGTCTCTACATGTTTCGAACGTAGAAACGTTCATCATCAGGAGACAGAAAATGTAATTAAAAAGTGCTGATGGTTTTAGCAGAAGAGAAAATGGTAAAGGACCTTAATGGAGCTTACATGGGATCGAAAAAATATTTTTGATGTGTAAAAGAGCCATAAAATGGAGAAATTAATGAAATTTAAACCATATTCAGTATGTGAGAAGTCAGTATAAGTGGTCTAAGATAGATAAAAACTGAGGAAGAAGAAGGATCTTTCTAAAAAGAAAGTATAAAAATTATTTAATTTTAGTAAACATTTTAAAGTTTTTGTCAAAAAGACTTAGGTGGAGAAAATTTGTAGTGGTTATCACACAGGGGATGAAAACCACATAAAAAAGACTGGTGGGGTACTGAGGCTTAAGGCTCAGTAACCCCTCCAAAGGTTAATTTAAATTTAGTAGAAATATTAAGAAAATCACACATTTTATCAAAAATATTCATATATATTTTTGATATATTCATATATATTTTTGATAAAATGTGTGATTTTCTTAATATTTCTACTAAATTTAAATTAACCTTTGGAGGGGTTACTGAGCCTTAAGCCTCAGTACCCCACCAGTCTTTTTTATGTGGTTTTCATCACCTGTGTGATAACCACTACAAATTTTCTCCACCTAAGTCTTTTTGACAAAAACTTTAAAATGTTTACTAAAATTAAATAATTTTTATACTTTCTTTTTAGAAAGATCCTTCTTCTTCCTCAGTTTTTATCTATCTTAGACCACTTATACTGACTTCTCACATACTGAATATGGTTTAAATTTCATTAATTTCTCCATTTTATGGCTCTTTTACACCTCAAAAATATTTTTTCGATCCCATGTAAGCTCCATTAAGGTCCTTTACCATTTTCTCTTCTGCTAAAACCATCAGCACTTTTTAATTACATTTTCTGTCTCCTGATGATGAACGTTTCTACGTTCGAAACATGTAGAGACCCTTAAGAATTATTCTATTAAATTTTGTGGAGGAAGACTTTTTGTTTTTTCTTTCTTTCCGATATGATTTATGTTTTGGGCGAGGCGGATAAAAATGGTCTTTTTGCTGAACGACTATACACGATGAAATATGCCGAGCGGCGAACACCCAGTCCTCGAAGTTTTCAAAATTTTATGGAAATGTTTGATTTTTCAATTCAATTTCAAAGGGTTTTTATTTTCGTACTTTTACATATTATCAGTTTTACATTCATATATAATACAATATATAGGTTTATGACTCTTTTGGTTTTCCTGTCCGTCAGGTCATGTTCCTGTCAAGACTGCCCAGGATATGCACTGGCACGCCAGCGGGGTTGTTGTTGGCCCTTGGTAAAACTGCGATAATGTGTGGCTATTTCTAGAATTGGCCGGTTCCGTAACCCTCTACCGCCATGAAGGAGTTTAACGTTTAAAAATATTTGAATGGTATTTGTCTAGAGAGATTTTAATGGGAAATTTTACGAGTTGCGTTCAATGGAAAACTATAGAAAAACCAGCTTAATTTCTAACAGGTACAAGGTAGCATTTTTGTCCATAGACTTGCAATTTGTGCGTAGGCGAAGGCTAATTTTTTGGGCGGAGTTATTTTCCGTTTGCATTTTAAATTTATTTAATTATTCAATTTTCTGAAAAGTGGATTATTGGAAATAAATCGGGAGTTTGCAGTATATTGTTTTGTGTACTGGATTATCATTTTGTCGGATTTGAGTTATATTTTCGGTTAGTCTTGAATGCTGTGGTTGTTTATGATAAAAGTTTGTAGCTGTATTTTGTACGTATTCGAAAATTGTTGGCGTCTGTGTAGCCTGGTGTAGATGGCGAATTGGCGGGAATTAGTCAGCGTTTAGGACTTTTCTCAACATTTTGTTTTGCTGCAGTTGTAACTTTTGAAAGTATTGTTCCGCCATACTACACCATACTGGGCATGCGTTGGTCATTGTAGGTTTTATTATCTGGTTGTATATTGTTAATTTATTTCTTGGTGATAGTGGAGAATTTCTTTTGAGTAATTTTTCTAATGAGTGCGAGATTGCCAAAAATGTTCTTATTATGTTGTCTGTCTGTTGTCTAAATTTTAGTTTTTTGTCTAGTGTAACGCCTAAGTATTTTAGTGTGTCAGTTGGTTGTATTTGTTGTCCTTTTATCTGAATTTTTTGGTTTATGTGTATGTTTGCGTAATACGAATGAGCATAAATTAAGACGTCGTCCACATAAATTGCAAGTTCAGAGTGAGGGTACTTTGGTATGTCCGCTGTGTATAGATTGAAAAGCGGTGCGGCTAAGTTTGTACCCTGCTGTGACCCTGCATGCAGGGTTATTGGTTCCGAGAAACTAGTGCCTACTCTGACTTTTAAAGTTCTATTTATAATATTGTAACGCCCTCCCCTTTTATGGTCTATGTTTTACTTACGTGGTTTCGACCTTTTGTACGGCGCTATTACAATCTCCTGCTTGTGGATTCGCAGTGGCAGTGTGTTATACCAATCCTTCTGAAAGCACTTTTAAAGTACTGTTGATGTATACTAATATCTATTGAAGCACTATATTTAGTGAAAGGGAGCAATTTTGTGATGTTATCAAAATGTATTTTCTATTAAATTTAATTTCTCTATTCTAAGGGAGCTTAAAACTGTCAATCAAACCACTATTCACTTAACAAACACTAGTTTTATTAAAGATTATATTAATGAGAATCCACCAAAATTACAATTCCTCTTAACCTTGTTTCTATTTAATTTTCAAGAGTATAATTTATGACACTTACTTTTGTTACGCTTATACCGAGCCAAGTCCGTAAGTTCCTTTTATTTTAAAGTTAAAGTCCCGTTGAAAATATCTTATTTCTTTAAGCTTACTACAGGTCAATGTACTACTTTGACCAACCAAACCGTATTTAAAACCGTCAGAGTAACTAGCAGACAACTTTTACATTTCACAACTTCACAAAGACGTTTTCACTTTACTTTTCACCTAACTTCCCGAAAACTACTGGACGGCGACTTGTTAACTATACGGCGCACACTTCTTGACTGCCTTTTCCGCTAAAAAATGCTCGTATATATAGTAAAAAAATGTAATAAACCTTTCAAAAATTACTAATTGATTTGACAGCTCTTAATAAATTTTCTGAAATCATCAGCCATAAATATTTCTAAAGTCTGGAATTCGTTTGTCGGTAAGACGAATAATTAGCGCTCCGCATTTTTCTATAGCAATAAATATGTCTAGTTATATATTTATTTGACAGCGCACCTATAAAAACAGTGGCACGTGGTGTTTCCACGAAAACAAGCTAATAAACATGACATATTTAAAGTTACGCGACAGCGCTCCTGAATAAATTGTTCTCACGCATCTCGTATCAAAAATCTAGAAATTTCCAGTTAATACTGGTTTGAAGTAGTTGGTGTCCTACTTTCTGACCAATCGGTGAATAGTAGAATCGGCGTCCCCACGGAGCTATTTAAACGAATTTCCAGCTTAATTTTCCTCAGTTGACTTACAGCGTGCAGTGTGAAACAGTGAAAATAAAATTTTAAAAGTTTATTTTAATTTAAATTAGTTTGAAAATATTTCTTTTACTAAAAGTAAGTTTTTAATTTATTGACTTTATTTTAAAAATTTTCTTATAACTTCTTTTAAATTTTCTTTTTTTTTTAATTTATTTTACTGAACTCGATCAATTCTTTTTGTAAAACTATTTTCTTAAAGAAAGAATCTTTAGTTTTTAAATTTTAAAAATTACGGTTTGCAAAACCAAATTAATTTTTTAGAACTTTAGAAGAAATTATTTATTTTAATTTTCTTGTGTTTTTAAATATTAAGTTAATTTTATTTTCTCTCTTTCCGAAATTTAAAAATATTTTCTTTTAAAAATAAAAATGCTGGTCCTTACAATACCTATATGAATATATTAGTGTTACCAAATGTAATGGAAAATCATGAAATGTAATTAATTTATAAATCAGCCCATTGTACCAGACGCTGTCAAATGCTTGTTTAATGTCTAATGACAGGAGCACTGTGTTTTGCTGCTGGTTAAACTTTTTTGCAGCCTCTGTGTTTGATTAAACAGGCGTGATCCATTGACAAAAGATGCTATAACGAGGACATTAAATCTCGAAATATCAAAATATTTCAAAAACTATTAGAGAGAAGGAAAATACGTTCTTCACGAAAGGTGAGGAGTTTATGACGAGGTATAAGATGACAGAAAAATATATAGGATGTTCCATTTAATAAAATTGATATTTTTTAATTAGAAGTTTTCTTACTTTGATCCTAGAAAGTCAACAAACACCCTGTAAATTATTTGATGTCAAGTATTTCATAGTGAATATGCATTTTTGACTTTATTTAGTATTACTCAAATTTGCAAGATTCAACTTGCATTACTTTCCGAAATATTCTAATGGACGATCACCGTGAGTACCGGGTGGAGATCTTTTTATTAGTAAAGTGGTTAAGAGAAATTGCTGAAAATTACTTGTAAGTTTCTCAGGTGGCCGCTAGAGGGCGTACTGCTAATGCTCAACTAAGAAAGCGAAGGTTTCTTCGTAATATGCCTAGTTAAGCCATATTTAAAATATATATAAGTTGTAAATATATATAGGTTGTAAACTTGCGATAGTAATGAACAACTTTCGTTTAACATTTGTTGCTCCAAATCCTCAAAGAGGGGGGTGGGGGAAAGTCCAACATTTTTTGGGAAAAAATTAAACAACTTCGGTTAGGGTCAACGGAAATTATCAAATTTAGTCTCGTTTAAAAGAAATTCAATTGTTTTATCATTTGTGTTATAATACATATTGTTTTAGTTTCTGCGGTAGTCGCTAGAGGGCGCCGTTGGAAATCTCCTTGAAATTTACGGTTTTTCTTCAAAATTTCAAATGAAACCATATTATGACGAATTTTACATAGGGTAAAACACCCAATCATTGGCACTTTAAGGAACCTAGTGTAAATAATTACATTTTTTCAAGATATGGTATTCAATATTTACATCAAATTTTGTACAATGTTTATTGAATGTCTATTAGGTATATTTTTCCAAAAATTTTGGTATTTAGTTGCTTCAGTAATATTATATACCATAAAAATATCAAATTTTATAAATTTCCATATATTGGCACTGTGGCAACTAATGATTGGCCCTCCTAAATTCCCATTATTGGCATAATATCTTACTTTTAGTTTATTTATAGGTATTAAGGGAGGTAAAATGTTTAAAAAATCTCTTTATTAGGAACGACAAGAAACATAAACACATAAGTATATTACATATTACAGGATTATTTCATTTTTAATTAAATTTTTAAGGCGGGGATAAAGAATATTTTCTACATACTGTGACTTGATCCACCCATTATCACTCATTCCAATGTCCCAGTGACCCGGAATACTACTTGCTATTTGCTTGGAACTCCTTTTGTTTGGAAATATGATTAATGGTGGTCGAGTAATGTCGCCAGCGGCTGAAAATGTGAACATTACATCAAACCATCCCTTGATGTCCTTGTCTGACACATTTGCTGAGGCTAAGGTGACTGCTTCAGGGGTACGTTCTGTGAGACGTGGATGACGCTTGAGAAACAGCTGATACCAGTGATTACCTGGCATGCTATCCTTGAACGGTGTCTTTCTATTGTTTGCATCAAGAATAGTAATTTACGTTACAAGTTCGGAAAATACTGTTTTTTTGGACGAGTCGACAAAAGTCCTGGAAGTCTGCGAGTCCAAAAAAACTGTTTTTGGACGTGTTGCGTACACTATTTTTTCGGCAACCGTGTAGAATAACAAATCAATGAGACACATTTCTTTATTATATTTCTTTGTAGAACAAAATTTCAAACATTTTAATTCTTATTTGTATTAAATATTGAAATTCGAACAGAAGATAGGTACTAACAGAAACATTCTAATTCTTATTTATATTAAAATTCAAGCAAATTGCTAATATTGATGTGATTCTTTCCGGCCTAGTTCGGGAAGTACGTACTTCCCGGACTAGGCCGGAGAAATGCTACTTCCTCAAAGGAAAAGCGTCCGGGAAGTGGGTACTTCCCGGGCATTTTTTCTTCTAGTGATGGGGCAATGTTGCCAATAGTAGAAAAAAACTAAAAGTTACTGAAATTCAACAGAAACTGTTAAATAAATTAAAAAGTAAATGAAGGGCGCCTATCATTAGCACAGTGCTAACGTTTGGGTGTTTTACCCTAGTGAAAATGACAACTAAAATTGGAAGAAGTCAGTGAAAACCGCAAGTTGTTATCTCTTTTCTAGACAAAGATATTATCATAACATTCTGAAAATAGAAAAATTTGAATATCGATATTCAAATTAATAATATAGTAACGAGATTATATAACTGTCACGGAGTTTTAACTATTTGTTACTCATAAAACATAGTTTTTAGGTTTTGTCACTTTTAAAATAAATATAATATGTCAATTATTAATAATATGACCGAGTGAAATTATACTTACTATACTATATTAATATACTGCCACGGTCAATAAATAATATAGGTAGGCTTTGAAACAAAATTGTAAAACAAACAAGTATGGGTTTAAAACAAAAATAGCATTTTAATAATATTTATTTGTCAAAACTAAACTCGGGTGGTATTTTTGCTCTTCTCAAAATGCCGTTTTCAAATAAAGAAGCTTATGGTATGCTAGCTGTTTTCTTCGAGTGTTTGCAGAATGCAGCCATTGCTGCAAGAATTTATGCGGCACGATATCCAAGAAGACACGGATATAACCCAAGGGTTTTCAACGGTTTGGCGATACGATTACGCACTACAGGAAGTATTCATCGTCCTGTATACCTACCGAAGACGTGGCAAGGGTCGCACTGAAGAAAATACAATCAATGTTTTAGCATACATTGAAGTCAATCCTCATGTCAGCACTAGAATGATATCGATAGAATGGGGCATAACACGGACTACTATTGTGAATATTTTAAAAGAGCATAGGTAAGTAAATACGGTTACTTTTAAACTTAAAGAAGATTGCACATTAATAATATGTTCTCCTTTCTTTTTCTAATCATGAGACTGCTAAGTATCATGCATATTTAATTTAAGTTTTTAATTCAGAACGTTTCCCGGCAAAACTCCGGTTGTAATTCCTGAACTTTGCTTTATAAACATTCTGTTATTTATTATAAATATTTGTAATTAAATAAAATAGATACGTGCCCTACCAAAATTGAGAAATAAACCCAAAATAATAATTCTTCTTTCGCTAGACTTCACCTATATCCTATATCACGTTGCCCTTCATCAGGCTTTAACGGAACAGGGTTTTGACCGAAGGTTGGAATATTGCCATTGGCTAGTAGGTATGTTGGCGAATGATCCTGGACTATTATCCAATATTTTATGGACCGATGAGGCTACCTTTAGTAGTAATGGAGGGGTAAATTTATACAACATGCACTACTGGTCGAAAACTAACATTGGATGCAAGAAGTGCAGCATCAAGGCCGGTAGAGTGTAAACGTTTGGTGTGGAATATTAGGAGGAAGAATTATTGGGCCATTTATATTTAATGAAACGATTAATGGCCAGAGGTATCTCCATTTTTTTAAGAAATGAACTATCACGGCTCCTGGAAAATGTTCCAATACAAACAAGACAAAATATAATATTTCAACACGATGGATGTCCTGCGCATTTTGCGGCTAACGTTCGGGAATTTTTAGATGCATCATTTCCTGATAGGTGGATAGGAAGAGGAAGCTTATTTTCATGGCCAGCCAGGTCACCTGATTTAACGTGTTTGGATTTTTATTTGTGGGGGAGACTAAAAGATATTGTTTTTCAAAGAAGACCTACAACAAGAGAAGAAATAGAAACCGCAGTACTGTCAACCCGGAATAGGGTGGAATCTTGCATTGAAAATAATGGGAAACAGTTTGGACGTTTAGGAAGGCATTAGCGACCATTCCCCATTAATGTAATGTTTTAATTGAATTATGTTTTTAAATTACGATTTTTGTTGTATGTTTTACAATTTTTGTTTCACAGCTTCTCATACTATTAGTTAACATTAATATTTATTTTAAAAGTGACAAAACCTAAAAACTATGTTTTATGAGTAACAAATAGTTAAAACTCCCGTGACAGTTATATAATCTCGTTACTATATTATTAATTTAAATATCGATATTCAAATTTTTCTATTTTCCGAATGTTTTGATAATAGCTTTGTCTAGAAAAGAGATAACAACTTGCGGTTTTCACTGACTTCTTCCAATTTTAGTTATAATTTTCACTATGTAAAATTCGTCCTATGGTTTCATTAGAAATTTTGAAGAAAACCGTAAATTTTAAGGAGATTTCCAACGGCGCCCTCTAGCGACTACCGCAGAAACTATAAAATGTATTATGTATTATAATGCAAATGATCTTTTAAACGAGACTAAATTTGATCATTTCCGTTGACCCTAACCGAATAAGTTACTTAATTTTTCCCAAAAAATTGTGACGCCTTTTTTTTTCAACTAAACTAAATTAAAAGAAAATATATCTATAAAGAAAATTTATAAGTGATGGTAAATAAATCAAAGTCGTTACGTACTAATTGGTTGCCGCCAGCCTTTAAGCAGTGGAGAAGGGCTAGGTCCAAACGATAACTACCAGAAGAAGAGGGCGCCACATGGTTTAAAAACCAACAGTACCATTCATTTTCGAATAAAATCATGAAATCGAATTTATTTTATTTATAGATATTAAAATAATCTATTTTCTTTTATTTTCAATATAAATACTTTAAAAACAGTTTCTCCAAAGGAAAACCCCCAGAATTAGTTATTTAATTAGAGACACAACAATGATGGGCTAATGAAATAGTGGAAATTTAATTTAAAACAAATACCAGCTATATTTATTAAATATAAATAACTGTACAATGAAAAAAATGTATGCCTTTGGCACAATCAATATAGAAAAAGGTTTAAGTCATTGCTGAAACTATATTCACAAAACAAAATCATATGTTATTTAAAAAAAGATAGCGCACCTGTGAAAGCACCTAGAAATTCAAAATATACCCAAAAATATTAGCGCAGTTAGAACATATATTGTACCACAGCCGCAGCTTACGTAAGCGTAGAGGTAGGGGTTTACTATCGTAGAAATAAATATCAAATTTTACCGTACTTTTCCGCGTCGCTTTCACGCTAGGCTATTTTACAAAAATATTATTAACATGGAAATCCTAATTGTCTTAATAATTATTTAAGTATTGTTAATTATTAAATTAATTACTATCCATCAAGGTAGTATTATTTAACAATAAAAGTACCCTCAAATTACAAAGTCAAAAGTAAATTTTCTGTATACGGTCGCTGTTAATTTTGTAAATCGGTCCGGAAAATAGGTAAATTCTACGTCATTCAAACGTCATCAAAACGGTAGAAAAGAAGGTAGAAGGAAATAAAAAACCCTCGTAATAAAAAACCCTAAAAGAAATAATAATCCAATAAGTAAAATGGAACGAACTTACTTAATAATTTTAGTTCAAACCTCCTTAGATTAGTTGAGGGTCCTACGCTCGCTCACGCTCATTCATAACGGCATATCTCCAATATTAAAGGAAGAAAAATGATGCTCTCGTAGTGCTTCGAAATCAATACCAAAATAACCCTTAAAATGAGAAAGAAAACGAAATAAGTTTTCTTGAAATCTACCCTTAAACATATGTCTAAATACACTTTATAACATAAAAGTACGAATTAAGGACATACCTGTGAATAATTCTTGCTCCACCATGGAGTGACGCCTTGGATGAAAATGGCGACTGACTGTCGAGATGAGTTTCAAATCCCCTTGAAGGAAAGCGTGTTCTTGTACGATAATTTAAGCTTAATTACTCAAATACTCAATCCATAATCAGAACGGAACTTAAGAAAACACTAAATAGAAACTATGACTCTAAATCCCGCAATGGCGGCCGATGAAAATCGTAACAGGTCGTAGCTTCAGCTCAACTCGCTTATTTCAAACAGAAAAAGGACACGGTTCCTGCAAACTGGGTAGGTTCTCCTCAGTTGAGATATATACAAGACTTTCAGAAAAACGTAGTTTTGAAGAACACCGTACCGTTAACGTCATTTACACTAACTAGCCTGTTTGGCCATTTTAGAGGCAAAACTCCTCGTAAAATTCAGTTTTCACTCAATTTGAGTAGCGACTCTTTTAATAAACAATAACAGATACGTCATCACCAGTATTGGCTTAATTAAATGTAAATTAGATAAAATCCAATTACGATAAATCGTTATATAGCGTAATACCAAAAGTCCTTAATACCATGTACAGGCTGAGAAACCTAACAAACCAAAATTTTAAGAACGCAATTGCCAAATATCACAAATAATTGCAAATACAATTATTGTAGTGACGTCATAAATTAGTTTCTCCACTTAGGTATTCATTATTATCCACCTTTAACATTCATACAACCAAAATTCATAAAATATCATTTGGGTGGTAGAATAACATTCATTAATTTTATAAATTGTAACATAAATATTTAAGTAATAAAATATTTAGTATCTAATGCTCCTGAATCAAATTGGTTCCTGCAGATAACAAAACAATTTTGGCAACAGGTATCCTTATCAGTGACCCTTTTGTGCGTAAATTTTTATAGCGCACCTTTTCGCAGGTACAACTGACAGTTAATTTTAAAATGGCTAGTTGCAACAACAATTTTTAATAGTTTCGGTAAATTTTATTTATTTTTCAAGTTACCTTTAGTGCTAGTGAGCTAAAATTATATAAGAAACTAAGTTTAATCGGTGGTGTAGGTAAATAAAATAACTAAAACGCGATGTGTTAAGTGCTAATGGTTCAAAAGTAATAAGAAAATAATAGGATACTGCAGACCTCAACATTTTCCTGCTGTTTTGGATTTATTTTTCTTTGTTGGTGAGTTAAATTTAAAAATTAAATAATAGTAGGTCCGCACTAAATATATTTTATTTATTTTCGGACTTTAGATGATAACAGATTTTAGAAAATTAATAAATTGGTCGATGAAAATAATCATTTATTATTCTTTTGTTTTTAAAATAGTCTTTATACTTGTAACGACAAAAGAAGACGTTACAAATTCCACCTTAACCTCCCAAAGAAAATTTCACAAATTTTCGTCAACATACATACATACACAAACACAACTAACGGTTACTCATTTTCTTCACATAACTTTAAATCTTTCACATGCCATACAGCACGGTTCTTGCCCTCAAGATCACCAAGCTCGTAAGTCCACGGGGATAACTTTTTCCTAATAACAAAGGGACCAACATATTTATCTGCTAATTTAGCCGAGAAGAAATTAGCTGCGTTAGACAATGCAAAATTTTTCCTATAAACTTTGTCGCCAACGTTATACGTAACGTCACGTCTACGCAAATCGTAAGTTCGTTTATTTCGTAAAGCTGCCTTCTCTAAACTTTTACGTACTTCGGCATATAATTTGTTAAAAGCTATTGCTTTATCTTTCCGTAATTTATTTTCACGAGTTAGGCATTCTAATCCTTGAGTATCATTACCGTGAATATCCAAGTTATGTGGCATATCAGTTCCAAAGACAATAAAATAGGGACTATGTTTAGTAGACTCATGGACCTGAGTGCGAATAGCACAAGCAAGTTTTGACAGATTACGATCCCAATCACGGTGATTTTCTCCGACATAACAACGAATCATTGTACCCAAAGTCTTATTCGCTCGTTCTGTAGGATTAGCTTGAGGATGATAATTGGCTGTAAATGATATTTGAATTCCATACGACGCCATTAATCCACGAAATTCATTTCCTCGAAATTGTACTCCATTATCACAAATGATACGTTTTGGTTGACCAAATATTAAAAGCCATTGGTCCTCAATTGCTCTACAGACAAAACTCGCTGTCGAATTTCTTAAAGGAATAGCAACGGTAAACTTACTGAAACTATCGACAACAACTAAAATAAATTTGAATCCACGGTTAGAACGGGGTAAAGGTCCAATCAAATCAACGGTAATTATCTCAAATGGTTTATTTGCAACTTGATGAGGCTGCATAAATCCAGCGGGTTTATTCTGCTCTGGTTTATTCTTTAAACATACAGAACATCTTTTCACATATCGGGTAATATCGGACTTCATCTTAGGCCAATAAAAATTTTTACTCACTCTATAAAAAGTTTTTAAAATTCCAGGATGACCAGCACATGGGTCATCATGACACTTACGCAATATTTCAGCTCTTTCAAGCTTGGGAATCACTCGTTTCCAATAATCGCCATCACTAGACAAATCAGAGAATGTACCAACCTCACTATATTTGTACAAAGTCGAACCCACGACTCTCCAAGATGAAAATTTTATTGGATTTTCGTTCACCTTGTCAATCATATCACGATACCATTTATCCGTATTAAACGATTGGTTTTCTTTGTCAGAAATTTTATTATCGACTACAATATCACTTAGGTGAAGGAAATCTACTACTGGTACTGAACGAGATAACATATCGGGAACATGATGCTCTGAGCCTTTTCTATGTATAACATCAAAGCTATATTGCTGCAACTTAACTGACCATCGAGCCAATCTTCCATTGGGCTCTTTTAAACTAGCCAACCACTTTAAACTCCAATGATCGGTAATAACTGTAAAATGTGAACCTTCAAGATAAGGTCGCAATTTCTCTATAGCCCAAACAACCGCTAAACACTCACGCTCGGTCGTGCAATAATTTCTCTCACATTTGGTTAGAGATCTACTCAAGTAACACACTACCTTTTCTCCATCAGGATGCTGCTGACTTAAAACTGCGCCAATACCAAATCCACTGGCATCGGTTTGAACACAAAACGGTAAACTAAAATCCGGACAAGACAAAACTGGTGCAGATACTAAATGTTCCTTGACAGTGCGAAAAGCTTCTTCTTGCCGCTCAGACCAATGAAATTTAGTATTCTTTTTTGTTAATTCTGTTAGTGGCGAAACAATGGACGAGAAGTTTGGTATAAAACGACGATACCATGAAGCAGTACCTACAATACTTCTTACTTCTGAAACTTTGGTAGGAGTAGGGATACGCAAAATTGCATTTACTTTGTCAGGATCAACATGTAGACCATTTTTGTCGACAACATAACCTAAATATCGCAACTCAGTCCTACAAAACTGACATTTATCTTTATTTAAAGTTAATCCAGCAGAAGTTAAGCGTGAAAATACCTCAGACAACACCTCAATATGTTTTTCGAAAGTTTGAGTCACAATAATCACATCGTCTAAGTAAACAAAAAGGTAGGGTTCCAAATCCATTCCCAGAACTCGATCGATCAGGCGCTGCCACGTTGCGGGAGCCCCGTGTAAGCCGAAAGGCATTCTGTTAAACTCAAAAAGTCCCCTAGAAGGTACAGTGAAAGCAGTTTTCTCCTTTGAACTTTGTTCCAAAGGAACTTGAAAATAAGCCGACTTAATGTCTAAAGAAGACAAATACCTGGCATCACGTAATTTATCTAAAATCTGCGATACATAAGGTAATGGGTACGCATCTCGCGTCGTGACCTTGTTAACTTTCCTAAAATCAACGCAAAAGCGCCAGCCTCCATCTTTTTTAGGAACCATAACAATAGGACTAGACCATGGACTGTTAGATGGCTGAATAACACCTTTACTCAGCATGTCCTTAAGTTCAACGTCTATATGCTGCATCATTGCAGGTGATACAGGGTAATATCTTTGCTTTATGGGCTCAGAATCTGTAATAATTTTATGCTCTACCAACGTAGTACATCCTAAAGCAGTGCCCATTTTATCAAAAACATCATCAACTAACTTATCTAAAACTATTGCTTCTTCAGAAGTCAAAGAACTACGTGACTTTAAAGCGTCGACAATATCTAAGTTTAAATTATCAAATTTTGAAAATTGCCACTCTCCAGAACGCAAATCTGGGACAATTCCCATTCTACACCAAAAATCAATTCCCAAAATCAAAGTGTGAGGAAGATCAGGAACAACCAAAATATCCACCAATCTTTCCTTATTTCTTAATTTTATAGGAACACGTAAAATACCTAAACAACTACATTTTTGTCCATTAGCTACAGTTACTTGCATAGAACACTTTTCTAAAGAAACTAACCCAATACTTTTTAATAGATCCCAACCCTTACCTCCAATCAAAGTACTATTACTACCTGAATCCAAAAGTCCTAAAATATTTTTACCAAAAATCGAAACACTCACATACGGTCTTTCGTCACCACAGGCATGCGACAAAACAAAATCTAATACACGACGATACGAAATACTTTCACTATCGACCATATTTGACATCCTAGACAACAGCTGGCCGTCTTCTATTGCCTGGCATCTCCGTTTCCCTGCTGCATACTACACTTAGGGCAAGAACGGACGGTTACGTCAGGATAACCACAACGATAACAGTAACGCTTACGAGGTTTGGAACAGTTAGAAGAATAATGTCCATTACCATTACAATTCCAACACTTAAGAGTAGGGGGACAAAGTTTTCCCGAAGCTGTAAATACTTGCGGTGCGGGTTTACGTATTAGTGGCCTACCAAGATTACCTCTATGATCTTCATAGCTGGAATGCGATGTAGATCCTGTACTACACGTTTCTGCATACGCTAAATCCGGTTCTAAGCATTTACTTTTTCTAGGTGGCGGCACATAAGAATGAACTAACAGTCGTTTAGCGTCAAGCTTGCGGCACAATGTAAGTAACTCAATGACTGACTTTATCTCTGTAAAAGCTAAATGGGGTTGATAAAAAGGAGCTATGTTATCTAACAGAATTTTTAATTTAGCTTCGTTAGGAATTGGCTGTTGAAGACGAGAAAACAATCCATTCATAGCTGCAATATAACTGCCTATGCTTTCATTTTCACCTTGAGTGCGATGCTTAATTTCTTCAAAAAGTCTTTTATCATAATCAGGACCCTGAAACTCTTCACGCATAGCATCTACCAAACTATCCCAATCAGTCACCCAATCTCTTATTAAATTAAACCACTTTTTAGCCTCTCCATCAAACAGGTCACCAGCTTCCTCAAAAAGCATTTGACGAGAAACATGCCGAGAACGCTTTAATTCATTAACACGCTCTAAGAAATAACTAAGCGTTAAACCCTTATCCGATTTATCTCCTGTAAATTTTAATCCCCAATCACGCAAAGGAACAGGTTTTATTTTATTTTTATTTTCACTAGCATTATCGTCATCAGAACCTGACTCACTACTGCTAGATAATGAAGAATTTGAAATTGCCGTACTATTCAAAACCGTTAAATCCAGTAAAGTTGTATTTTTATTCTTTTTTTCCGCTTTTGTTTTAGAAATAAAGTTGTCATATGCTAGAAGAATATTAAAACGCATTTTATATTTATCTGACTTTTCAGTACTTTCTTTAGGAGTCGAGTTATTTAATCTACCTAAAGCATACGCTATTTTTGTAGTTATCTTTTTAGTAGTTTTTTGGTTTTCTCCATCAAAGCTATCAATAAGATCACTTATTTCCGCTAGGGCCGTATTCAACGCCTTCAAATCATCCGCAAAACTAAAAGGATATGTGGGCTTTTTATATGACAGTTCAGACTTATCCAACTTTAATGATTTTCTTAAAACTTTACGCAAGTCCTCAACAGTAGTATCATCAGGATAACCGACACCCCTAACTGCTAATTCATATAAGATTTCCGACCTCGAAAGTCTATTAACCTCAAGTTTCAAATGATCAGCCATGATGTTTAAAAAAAAAAAAAAATCAAAATAAGCAAATTAAAAAAATACCTCAGTGCTCTAAGCACTAAAATTGGTACTATCCAAAAAAAATATAAGTCCAAATAGGCGCAAAAATAGACACAGAGCTATCAACTATTACAATCATTTCTTTAAAATATTGTCAAAGTTACACCCATCTTATAAAGTGCCCTAAAAAAAAATATAAATTTCAGCATACCAATAATTTTTGTATTCTCAAAACAAAACTTTTTTTTTTTTTTTTTTTTTTTTTTATAAGAAATTGCCCCGACGTTGGGTACGCCAGTTTTATGTGACGCCTTTTTTTTTCAACTAAACTAAATTAAAAGAAAATATATCTATAAAGAAAATTTATAAGTGATGGTAAATAAATCAAAGTCGTTACGTACTAATTGGTTGCCGCCAGCCTTTAAGCAGTGGAGAAGGGCTAGGTCCAAACGATAACTACCAGAAGAAGAGGGCGCCACATGGTTTAAAAACCAACAGTACCATTCATTTTCGAATAAAACCATGAAATCGAATTTATTTTATTTATAGATATTAAAATAATCTATTTTCTTTTATTTTCAATATAAATACTTTAAAAACAGTTTCTCCAAAGGAAAACCCCCAGAATTAGTTATTTAATTAGAGACACAACAATGATGGGCTAATGAAATAGTGGAAATTTAATTTAAAACAAATACCAGCTATATTTATTAAATATAAATAACTGTACAATGAAAAAAATGTATGCCTTTGGCACAATCAATATAGAAAAAGGTTTAAGTCATTGCTGAAACTATATTCACAAAACAAAATCATATGTTATTTAAAAAAAGATAGCGCACCTGTGAAAGCACCTAGAAATTCAAAATATACCCAAAAATATTAGCGCAGTTAGAACATATATTGTACCACAGCCGCAGCTTACGTAAGCGTAGAGGTAGGGGTTTACTATCGTAGAAATAAATATCAAATTTTACCGTACTTTTCCGCGTCGCTTTCACGCTAGGCTATTTTACAAAAATATTATTAACATGGAAATCCTAATTGTCTTAATAATTATTTAAGTATTGTTAATTATTAAATTAATTACTATCCATCAAGGTAGTATTATTTAACAATAAAAGTACCCTCAAATTACAAAGTCAAAAGTAAATTTTCTGTATACGGTCGCTGTTAATTTTGTAAATCGGTCCGGAAAATAGGTAAATTCTACGTCATTCAAACGTCATCAAAACGGTAGAAAAGAAGGTAGAAGGAAATAAAAAACCCTCGTAATAAAAAACCCTAAAAGAAATAATAATCCAATAAGTAAAATGGAACGAACTTACTTAATAATTTTAGTTCAAACCTCCTTAGATTAGTTGAGGGTCCTACGCTCGCTCACGCTCATTCATAACGGCATATCTCCAATATTAAAGGAAGAAAAATGATGCTCTCGTAGTGCTTCGAAATCAATACCAAAATAACCCTTAAAATGAGAAAGAAAACGAAATAAGTTTTCTTGAAATCTACCCTTAAACATATGTCTAAATACACTTTATAACATAAAAGTACGAATTAAGGACATACCTGTGAATAATTCTTGCTCCACCATGGAGTGACGCCTTGGATGAAAATGGCGACTGACTGTCGAGATGAGTTTCAAATCCCCTTGAAGGAAAGCGTGTTCTTGTACGATAATTTAAGCTTAATTACTCAAATACTCAATCCATAATCAGAACGGAACTTAAGAAAACACTAAATAGAAACTATGACTCTAAATCCCGCAATGGCGGCCGATGAAAATCGTAACAGGTCGTAGCTTCAGCTCAACTCGCTTATTTCAAACAGAAAAAGGACACGGTTCCTGCAAACTGGGTAGGTTCTCCTCAGTTGAGATATATACAAGACTTTCAGAAAAACGTAGTTTTGAAGAACACCGTACCGTTAACGTCATTTACACTAACTAGCCTGTTTGGCCATTTTAGAGGCAAAACTCCTCGTAAAATTCAGTTTTCACTCAATTTGAGTAGCGACTCTTTTAATAAACAATAACAGATACGTCATCACCAGTATTGGCTTAATTAAATGTAAATTAGATAAAATCCAATTACGATAAATCGTTATATAGCGTAATACCAAAAGTCCTTAATACCATGTACAGGCTGAGAAACCTAACAAACCAAAATTTTAAGAACGCAATTGCCAAATATCACAAATAATTGCAAATACAATTATTGTAGTGACGTCATAAATTAGTTTCTCCACTTAGGTATTCATTATTATCCACCTTTAACATTCATACAACCAAAATTCATAAAATATCATTTGGGTGGTAGAATAACATTCATTAATTTTATAAATTGTAACATAAATATTTAAGTAATAAAATATTTAGTATCTAATGCTCCTGAATCAAATTGGTTCCTGCAGATAACAAAACAATTTTGGCAACAGGTATCCTTATCAGTGACCCTTTTGTGCGTAAATTTTTATAGCGCACCTTTTCGCAGGTACAACTGACAGTTAATTTTAAAATGGCTAGTTGCAACAACAATTTTTAATAGTTTCGGTAAATTTTATTTATTTTTCAAGTTACCTTTAGTGCTAGTGAGCTAAAATTATATAAGAAACTAAGTTTAATCGGTGGTGTAGGTAAATAAAATAACTAAAACGCGATGTGTTAAGTGCTAATGGTTCAAAAGCAATAAGAAAATAATAGGATACTGCAGACCTCAACATTTTCCTGCTGTTTTGGATTTATTTTTCTTTGTTGGTGAGTTAAATTTAAAAATTAAATAATAGTAGGTCCGCACTAAATATATTTTATTTATTTTCGGACTTTAGATGATAACAGATTTTAGAAAATTAATAAATTGGTCGATGAAAATAATCATTTATTATTCTTTTGTTTTTAAAATAGTCTTTATACTTGTAACGACAAAAGAAGACGTTACAAATTGTTTGACTTCCCCCCACCCCTCTATTTGAGGATTTGGAGCAATAAATGTTAAACGAAAGTTGTTCATAACTTTCGCAAGTTTACAACCCATATATTTTCAATAGGGCTTAACTAGGCATATTACGAAGAAACCTTCGCTTTCTTAGTCGAGCATTAGCATTACGCCCTCTAGCGGCCACCTGATAAACTTAAAAGTAATTTCCAGCAATTTCTCTTGACCACTTTACTCATAACAAGATCTTTCCGAAAGTTGTACGATTAATGGTTTCCGAGATAAAGCCGACGTCCTCGCTTATTTGACCACCCGGTACATAGAAGTTAGGTTTTGTTTTTGTATATCGTCGGCTTAACCTGCTAAACCAGTAAGTCCAGAAATCAAAATTTTACAGGGGAGACCAAAAACGCGTTATAATTAATTTACAAATTAAATAAGAAAAACGGAGATACATGTTTTTCCTAATGAAAACTGGCAGACTTATGGCGTTTGCCTTATGAGTTTATTCAGAATTCGACTTACGGGTTAAGTAAATACAAGAGCCACACATTAAGGATTTCTTTGGAGTTACTTAAATTTTTTAGATAGATTATTTTTTTTCACAAAAGATGGCGTTAAAATGTAAAATTTGATCAAATGTGGACTTACGGGTTTAGCAGGTTAAGCCGACGATGTTATTCAGAGTTTTATTTAACTGTCTTGCCTAAAAAATATATGCACTTGTTTTGGAGTAACATCTGTTTTGTAATATAGTAGGTATTTACTTATAAAAACCATTTAGGTCATGTGCTCCCCCCCTTAGTGAAGTTCTGGTTCCCTACGAAATAAGTATTTTTTATTTTCTTAGTAAACTGTTTATTTGGGATTAATAGTAGCAGCATGAAAAATGCCCAGTGCCAATTTTTTGAACTTGGAAAACTGATGTCCCAGATGACTTGGCAAAAAAGTGCATCACTTGTGTTGGCTCAAATATTGCCAAAGAAAATTTGTGGATTGATGGGATTTAGATTTACCGAATTAAAAGTTGAGGAATGTATTTTAAGTATTATTGTTAAAGAAATAAGGGATATCAGAGAGAACAACAAGATTTTTAGGTAAGCTAGTTAATTACCCTTTGAAACTTGGATAGTAATTTACGGTACAAGTCCGGAAAATACTGTTTTTTGGACGGGTCGAGAAAATTCTAGGACGAGCCGTAGGCGAGTCCTGGAAGTCTGCGTGTCCAAAAAAACTGTTTCGGACGTGTTGCGTACACTATTTTTTCGGCAACCGTGTAGAATAACAAATCAATGAGACACATTTCTTTATTATATTTGTTTGTACCTAGAACAAAATTTCGAACATTTTAATTCTTATTTGTATTAAATATTGAAATTGGAACAGAAGATAGGTACTAACAGAAACATCCTAATTCTAATTTATATTAATATTTATATTAAAATTCGAGCAATTGCTAATATTGATGTGATTCTTCCCGGCCCAAAAAAATCAACTTGAACACTCGAAAGCAGGAAATATAGTTGTTCCGGTTTGTTGATTTTTTTGGGAAGATAATAAAAATTGAAGATAGGGACATGTAAGCCGTTTTGCTCTAAGACGTACTGTTAGAAGGTTATAAGCTGTCAAAGTTCAAAAATGTCACTTTTCGAGAGTCAATATCTCGGAAACTATGAAGTATAGACTAATAATGCATTTAATTAAAAATAATTATAATTTTATGTGGAATTTAAAAATGTAAAAATATACTGGGTGTTATATTTAAAAATATAAAATTCGTTCGAATTCCAGACAAACTAAAAAGCTGGCAACAACGGCAATATCGTCATTCGGTGCGTTAGATCCTCTTACACAACTGTACCAAATTTGGTTTAAATCGGCCAGTAAATTGTGATGTTATTAAGCCGTTTCCAGACTTTATACACACACTGTATATTTAATGTTTTACATTTAAATCAGTTGTTTTGAGGTCGGACAAGGTGGAATGGTCTTAAATTTTTTTGAGTTCTTTACATCCGAGTTATCTAGAAAAGAGTACTTATAATCAAAAATTTCTCGTGCAGATATAAATGTTGATGATTTTTCAGCGGTCATTTTGAAAAAATGCAGGAAACTCGAGTCCCAAAGGACAAATTTTTATTTGTCTAGAGCTAAATCAATTAAAATTTCCTTTCTAACCAAGTGACTTGCTTGTACCAATAATTGGCTTTTTTTCCGAACGACATAGAGACTAATAGGGAAAATTAACTTTCTCTTAGCTTTGCTCTTTTATTTATTTCAGAGAAAATTTCTTAAATTTTATGCTACAACGTAGTATAATAGACAAAGGGTCAATGGAAAATAATAATTTACCAGTTAATGAAAAAAAGTATGCTCACGGCCTAACACTAAATGATATCGCTGCTCAATGCTTCGTTACACTTCTCGGAGGATGTTCAACCAGTGCTACAGTTCTTAAATTTGCATTGTATGAGTTATCCATTAATCAAATTGTGCAAGATATTTTGAGAAGTGAAATTGAAAGTGTATCAAGCAGTCATAATGAGGAACTTACCTCGGAAGTTTTGTCAGAGATGGAATATCTTGATGCAGTGGTATCAGGTAAGGCTTCCATACAGGGTGTTTCATTAAGGGAGGCCACCGGCCATATCACGGAAACTACTAAGCATTGAAACTTGGGGGAAAAAAAATTATAATTAATGTGGTCATGAGAAAATTCTGGAAATTATTTTTAAGTTCCACATTTCGCCACAAGGGGGCATAATTGAAAACTAATTTTTAAAATTCTAAATTTCTCCGAAAATTCATATACCCGAGGTCGACGAGCGGCCATATCTCGGAAACTACTGGGCATAGAAACTCAGGAAAAGAAAAATGATAATTAAAGTGGCCATGAGAAAATTCTGGAAATAATTTTTAAGTTCCGCATTTTGCCGCAAGAGGGCGTAATTGAAAAGTAAATTTTAAAATTTTACATAACTCCGAAAATTCCACATTAAGGTATATGTTTGATAACACCATTTTAAAGGTTGGACAATTCTGCATCTTTTGGTCTTATGCTCATTGGCGTACCGACTTTAATAAGAGTGGGGGAACCTGTTGAAAGTGTAATCATTTAAATCGCTGTAACTTATAAACGACTTATCCGATTTCAGCAAACTAAAGACTGTTTGGAAGAGAAATGTATGCACTTTCACCAATCGTATTTAGTTGTCCATAATAGTTCTCAAAAAAAAATGCTAGAGGGCGCAATTTGCAATAACAATACATTTTTTGATTTTACTCCGAAAAAATAAATCATACGGTATAATTATGATACCATAATCGAAAAGTAGATGAAATTTGCTAGAAAAGATATTAAAACCGCAGCTCGATATCTCCGTTCGTTTCAGCGTTATCGCCAATAGAATAGCTTTTAATACAAATTGCGCCCTCTAGCAATTTTATTAGAAACTATCGTGTACCACTAGATACGACAATTGAAGGTCCTTCCAAACAAGCTTAAATTTAGTAAAATCGGATAATACGTTTAGAAGTTACAGCGATTTTAATGTTTACACTTTCAATAGCTTCTCTCACTCTTATCAAGTGAAAGTGTAAACATTAAAATCGCTGTAACTTCTACACGACTTAACCGATTTTACTAAATTTAAGCTTGTTTAGAAGAGAAAGGTAAGTACCTTCAATTGTCGTATCCAATGGTACAAGATAGTTTCTAATAAAATTGCTAGAGGGCGCAATTTGTATTAAAAATTATTGTTTTGGCAATAATACTGAAAACGAACAAAGATATCGAACTGCGGTCTTCACATCTTTTCTTGCAAATTTCATCTACTTTTCGATTATGGTATCATAATTATACCGTATAATTTATTTTTGCGGAGTAAAATCAAAAAATTCATTGTTATTGCAAATTGCGCCCTCTAGCATTTTTTTTAGAACTATTATGGACAACTAAAGACGATTGGTGAAAGTGCATACATTTCTCTTTCAAACAGTCTTTAGTTTGCTAAAATCGGATAAGTCGTTTCTAAGTTACAGCGATTTAAATGATTACACTTTCAACAGCTTCCCCCACTCTTATTTAAGTTGGTACGCCAATGAGCATAAGACCAAAATGATGCATAATTGTCCAAGCTTTAAAATGGTGTTATCAAACATATACCTTAATGTGGAATTTTCGGAGTTATGTAGATTTTAAAATTTACTTTTCAATTACGCCCTCTTGCGGCAAAATGCGGAACTTAAAAATTATTTCCAAAATTTTCTCATGGCCACTTTAATTGTAATTTTTCTTTTCCTGAGTTTCTATGCCCAGTAGTTTCCGAGATATGGCCCCTCGTCGACCTTAAAAAAACACCCTGTATTATAATATAGGTACCTTTGGTTACACCATTAGAAATACTAGACAATTCTGCAACATTTTGGTTTAAGGCTCATTGGCGTACCGACCTTGATAAGAGTGGGGGAAGCTATTGAAAGTGTAATCATTAAAATCGCTGTAACTTATAAATTACTTATTCGATTTTACTAAATTTAAGCTTGTTTGGACGAGAAAGGTAAGTACTTTTAATTGTCGTATCCAACGGTACACGATAGTTTCTAATAAAATTGCTAGAGGGCGCAATTTGTAATAATAACAGTTTTTTTTTATTTTATCCCGAAAATTCAAATCCTACGGTATAATCATGACATCATAATCGGAAAGTAGATTAAATTTGCAAGAAAAATGTGAAGACCGCAGTTCGATATCTTTGTTGGTTTCAGAGTTATTGCCAAAACAATAATTTTTAACACTTTTATCGAAGAAATTATTGTTTTTATAGTTCCTAGGTATGTTGGTAAGATAAGTAAAATGTATTATATAAGAGACAAAATTTAGAGCGTGTTTAAAGGCCGACGGGCAATAAAATCATCATTAAAATAATCATGGAAAACTTTTTAACGAAACTACGAAGGCGTAGAAGGTTCACATAAATTAATTTTTTTAATATTCCGACTTTAAAGTCGAAATTTAAAAAGTCGGAATTTAACTAAATTCCGAGTAAACTGGGAATTTAACAAAATTCCGACTTTAAACTCGGAATTTAACTAAATTCCGACTTTAAACTCGGAATATTACTAAATTGCGACTTTAAATTCGGAATATTAGATACTAAATTCCGACTTTAAACTCGGAATTTAACTAAATTCCGACTTTAAACTCTGAATATTATTGTAGGTATACTTTAACTGAAAACGCCATTTGTTTATTTCACGTTTTTGGGGCAAAAAATTAAAGCGTAAACTTTCTACGTTTTAATATCATTAAAAAGGGTGTGGGACCAAAATTTATTTTGTGTGCGATACATTTTTTGTGAAAGAAAGAAAGAAAGAAAGAAAGGAAGAGTGAAAGGAAGAAAGAAAGAAAGAAATAAAGTAGGGTTTAAGTTAAGCCCCCAATAAAATGTCAGGCTAGTGGCGCCTCTGCTGGCATGTGGCATCTATAAACAAGCGAAAATATGTAAACAAATAAAGGTGCATGGTTATTCATTTTACACTTTATCGTTTATATAGGTGCACTATTATATTATAGCACTAAAATCTTTCACAATACACTCCTATTTCCGATGCCGAAACTCACGAAAAATACAATGTTGTTAAATTCCGAGTTTAAAGTCGGAATTTAGTGAAATAAAAATAAAATTTATGTGGCCCTTCTACGCCTTCGTACGAAACAATCGAAGGACTTGTTTTAATTGATTTTAAGTTCGCCACCGGTCCTAATTTTGGTTATAGCATATATTACATTAAAAATATCTGTATGTTGTTGAAGTAATTGGAACCGATCTTTAATTGCCGTTATGGCAGCATCCCAAAGCGTAAAGTAGACATTTACTTTAAATGACATATCAAGAGATAATATAGGTTCATCGGTTCCTTTATAGTCAAAATAACTTTTTTCTTCTAATTCGTTGGGTACGTAAGCTGGGGAATTATAGCTATCTTTCTCGATTTGATTAAATAAGTTTTTAAATGTTCATCAGATCGTTTGATTATAAAATAATTATTGTTAGGAATATAAGAATTTCCAGCATCATTATTATTTAATTTCAAATAATTTTTTTCGTTGTTTAGAAAAAAATAGTATTATCAGTGAAGTCTGCTTGGGCCGCCCCTATTCTGGCCGCCCATGTGCGGTGCACACTTTGCACTCATAGTAGTGGTGGCCCTGTTATTAACTTTACTTCCATAGCTTGAACCACAAAAACTTTAATTTTAATGGGAAAGAAAGAAAAAACTCAAAGTCTTCCTCCACAAAGTTTCATAGAATAAGAATATTCAGTAAGAGTCTCTACATGTTTCGAACGTAGCATCATCAGGGAACAAAAAATATAATCGGTGCTGATGGTTTTAGCAGAAGAGAAAATGGTGTAGAACCTTAATGGAGTTTTTATGGAATTAAAAATTTGATGTGTAAATTAAACATAATATAAAGAAATTGATGAGAGTTAAAACATACTGAGTAGGTGAGATTGGTGAGAAGTCAGTAAATGGGGTCTAAACCAACCTAATAAACTGAGGAAGAAGAAAAAACCTTTCTAAAAAGTAGGTGTCGAAGAATGTTTAAAATTTTTTTAAAAACATTTTTAAGTAGGTACAGTGAGGACGTTAAGTCTGGAATAAATTCATTATTTAGGGAACGCTGAATGTTTTTAAAAATCGCTCGGACACGTCGATTTTGTTTTTTTAATACGCATTTTTTTCAATATTTTTTATTACACAGGGTGTCTCCGAAAGCACTCTGCTTGGACCAACTTTAATTTTTTATATGGGAACCCACATTTTTTTTTTTTTAATTTTAGGATTCTGTGCATAATTGTGAACATTTTTTATCTAACATGTCATTATGATTTATCGACAGTTAAAGTTCGAAAATAAATACAACAATTAATTATTTATCATTTTAATAAATGTTGAAAATGTTGCCCAAAGGTTAATTGGCAGTAACCTAGACGATCGAAAAATTCTTTCTGCACATTTCTGACAACTTCCGGACTGATTGTCCGTATTTCTTGAACAATTCGATTCTTTAAGTTCTCCATGTCCATTGGCTTAGTTCGAAAAACTTTTCCTTTAAGGTAAACCCACAGAAAAAAGTCAAGGGGGGTTAAGTCGGGAGACCTCCGCGGCCATTCAATAGCTCTCCTTCTTGCAATCCATCTATTTTCAAAAATAGTATTAAGATAAGCGCAAACTTTTGAAAATAGATGGATTGGAAGAAGGGGAGCTATTGAATGGCCGCCGAGGTCTCCCGACTTAACCCCCCTTGACTTTTTTCTGTGGGGTTACCTGAAAGGTAAAATTTTCCAAACTAAGCCAATGGACATGGAGGACTTAAAGAATCAAATTGTTTAAGAAATACGGTTAATCAGTCCGGAAGTTGTCAGAAATGTGTAGAAAGAATTTTTCGATCGTCTAGGTTACTGCCAATTAACCTTTGGGCAACATTTTCAACATTTATTAAAATGATAAATAATTAATTGTTGTATTTATTTTCGCACTTTAACTGTCGATAAATCATAATGACGTTAGATAAAAAAATGTTCACAATTATGCACAGAATCGTAAAATTAAAAAAAAATGGGGGTTCCTATTTAAAAAATTAAAGTTGGTCCAAGCAGAGTGCTTTCGGAGATACACTGTATAATAAAAAATATTGAAAATAATGCGTATTAAAAAAACAAAATCGACGTGTCCGAGCGATTTTTAAAAACATTCAGCGTTCCCTAAATAATGAATTTATTCCAGACTTTACGTCCTCACTGTATGTATCTATACGACATTGTGAGGACAAAATTAGAAGTAAATAAAAAGGTAATAAATGTTACATTCAAGAGAAGTTTAGTTCTCTTGAATGTAATATTCATTAGGTACCTTTTTATTTACTTCTAATTTTGTCCTCATAATGTCTTATAGACACATATACCTACATAAAAATGTTTTTTAAAAAATTTTAAACATTCTTCGACAACTACTTTTTAGAAAGGTTTTTTCTTCTTCCCCAGTTTATTCGGTTGGTTTAGACCCCATTTACTGACTTCCCACATACTCACTCAGTATGTTTTAACTCTCATCAATTTATTTATATTATGTTTAATTTACACATCAAATTATTTATTTATTTATTTATTTATTTCATGATGAAAAATATTATAAAATTAAATAATGCAAGAGAGGCAGCATGTATCCGAGGATATGTGTGTGCCTCGTTAGAAAGTAAATAATACACATTTTCTACTTATAATTATAACATAATTTAAATTTAAGTTAACCTAGGTATATCAAAACAATAATTAAAGCCAACCAATTTTAGTTGAGATTACAGCAAAGTTACCTTTTATCCATTTTTCCAATTTAGCTTTGTCGTAAGGCCCTAATTTCCGTTTTAATAGATTTCTCGGCAACAGATGCATTATGTAGGGAGCCAAGTAATTTAGATGTCTCTGTGTGGCAGTAAAGTTTTGAAAAGGTATGTAAATATGAGAATAACTTACAGCTCTAGTTGTTATATGGTGTGAAACACTTCTCCGACACATTCCATTATTCATCGCAAAAACAATAACCCTATAGCAGAAAATTTCCCTAATTGACAAATGTTTTGTTTCTTTAAAAAGTAAGTTACTAGGATACCTCTTGGATTTAAAGTATATAACTTTTAATATGTACTTTTGAGCAATTGTTAATAATGCACCAAGTGCAGACTGAGAAGCCGATCCCCAACAAACTATACCATAGGTGAGAAGTGATTCCACCAACGCGGAGTATACAGTTTTTAATATATACAGTGGTAAAATGTTTCTTAACTCATAAAACTTAAATATGGTTTTTTTAATTTTTGACAGCACGTAGCCAATGTGCACATCCCAACGCAAAAACCTATCTATATAAACGCCCAGATATTTGACAGAACCAGCCTGCACAATTGTATCCGTGCAAAAACATTCACCATCCCTTAAAGTGCAAGAGGGTTTATGCAAAAGTAAAGAATTAATGTTGGATACCCCCTTTGAATTCATAGAAAATTCGATAAAAAGCGTTTTTTCCGTATTTAAGGTTAATTGATTGCTATCCAACCAACATCCGACAGCATGCAGTGCTTTTTCAGCCCTAAGATACGCCATATCCCAAGATGGTGCCCTAACCAGTACAACAGTATCGTCCGCGAAACATAGTATTCTACCCAATGATTCGATTTCCAGAATACTGTTTATATAAACTAAAAATAGAATTGGACCCAAAACTGTCCCTTGAGGTACACCAATAAGCATACTCTTGGCATCACTGTAAACGTCGTCCACTTTTACCCTTTGCACGCGATTTGCTAAATAAGACTTAAACAAACTGTTGACAATCCCCCTAACCCCAACATGATCCAAAGTCTCCAACAAGATTGCGTGATCTACCGTATTAAAAGCTTTTTTTAGGTCTAAAAATATGGCAAGAGGCTTTTGATGCATATTAAAACTGTCAGCGATAAAACTAGTTACCTCATGCAGTGCATTTTCCGTCGAACATCCTGTTTTAAAACCGTATTGATGTTGGGATAAAATATTGTTTTTGTCTAAAAAGTCACATAGACTTAATTTTATACATTTTTCTACAATTTTGTTCAGCACACTAGTCAGAGCAATAGGTCTGTAATTATTTACATCTGTTCTGTTTCCATTTTTAAACAACGGAATAATCACAGATATTTTAAAACTATCAGGATAGACACCAGTAGTTAAGATAGTATTGGTAAGATGCAAAAGTGGCTGTAACAAGCTTTTATGATTATTTTTTATTATGTCAGATGTTATGCCATCTACACCACATGATTGAGAATTTTTTAAGCTACTAATGACATTTATCATCTCACTTTCATTAACCTCCTTCATAAACATCGAATTTTTTTGCTGCCTAACCTTGGTACTTTGATTTATTATTTTATTACGTTTAAACTTTTCTGCAAGCTTTAGGCCAATAGTGCTGAAAAAATCGTTAAACTCGCCGGCGATTACATGACGGTCAGAAGAAGTCTGGCCATTACTTGTTTTTATTAGTGTGATTTTGTCATGACCGACCCGTTCATTGGTTGCCTCATTAATAATTTTCCAAATATTTTTTGGATCCTGCAGATTGTTGTTAATTTTATTTTTATAATAATTAATTCCATAAAAGCTCCATTAAGGTTCTACACCATTTTCTCTTCTGCTAAAACCATCAGCACCGATTATATTTTCTGTCTCCTGATGATGAACGTTTCTACTTCGAAACATGTAGAGACTCTTACTGAATATTCTTATTCTATTAAACTTTGTGGAGGAAGACTTTGAGTTTTTTCTTTCTTTCCCAAACTTTCAACTCTACTTTAAGCATGGACTATTTCTTCAAATTAATTTTAATAGGTATTCCTATTTTTGTTGCAGAAACTTTAAGGAAATATCCATTGTTTCCAGTTCTTTTAAGAAAGTGTAACCAGACATACCACGTACCAGGGACTAACGTTACTTTAAATAAAGGAACTTTAGTAAATATTCCAGTACTCGGATTACATATGGATCCAAAATACTACCCGAATCCTGAAACATTTAGCCCTGAAAGATTTATGAAGAAAAACAAGGGGTCGATTAAAGACTTTACTTTTTTACCTTTTGGTGCTGGTCCAAGAATATGTATAGGTAAAATTGTTTTTTTTAAACACTTCAACATTTAACACTAACACTACAGAAACATTTGTTCTTTGTGTTAAGGTACTTCATCACTATGTAGACCCTTCCTTTGAATTGCTGTGCTGTGGTGTTGCAGTGAAGAACAAAAGTGCGAAAACTTTTCAAAATACTAGAAATTAATTAAAATTTATTTAATCTAGGTCCTACTCATAGATATCTAATATTTACCCTTAGATAAGCAAACAGTAATCACGAAAGTGGCAAATTTATGGCCTCGCGCATGTAAACAAAGCTAGACACTATTAGACATGCGCACTTCAACATTATCATTTGACGAATGGGAAAATAGACAGGACCGGGCTTTAAAATTTAATTTCTTTTTCAGGAAATTGTAAAAGTTGACCTTCAATTTATTATTACGTGTAAACACCTAAAATTTGCCCCAAATTCTTGCTAAAAAATTGAAATTTCTTCTCAATTTTTGATCAAGTAGGGAAATAAGGTATTGATTTCTGTCATTTCAGATTTTAAGAATAGAAAATTATTATTAAGGGTTTGTTTTTAAATTTTGTTTAAAAATGATTCGTCGTCGTGTTTTTAGTTCAAAAATTAAGAGTATAAGTCAATTAAACTATAGAACTTATACAATCGAATATAAAGAACAAACACAACCAGCAAAATAACCAATCTTCGATCTTATCGCGTAAAGTGTATACGATCTTAGTTGAGACAGACAAAAAACTAAAAAAAAATTGATACATTTTTCTACAATTTTGTTCAGCACACTAGTCAGAGCAATAGGTCTGTAATTATTTACATCTGTTCTGTTTCCATTTTTAAACAACGGAATAATCACAGATATTTTAAAACTATCAGGATAGACACCAGTAGTTAAGATAGTATTGGTAAGATGCAAAAGTGGCTGTAACAAGCTTTTATGATTATTTTTTATTATGTCAGATGTTATGCCATCTACACCACATGATTGAGAATTTTTTAAGCTACTAATGACATTTATCATCTCACTTTCATTAACCTCCTTCATAAACATCGAATTTTGAAAAAATTGATAACAGACTTTTGTCAAGTCCACGTGGACTATCTTCGAACATCTGTATAGGGAGCGATCAATACAAATTTTTTTATAGGTATTTGTATTGTAGTTTCAGTATGTGATGCAGTAAATTGATCGTATTCCCAATATTTACGTTGTCTCAACTGACTTCGTATGAAGTATACCTAACCTCAAGTAAAATATTAGATACATCACTATTCCATACTTACTGAAAATACGAAATACCTGGTATATATTTTACCCCTATTTGGGCATAATAAAATCATACAACGGCTGTTACTAGTCACTGTTTATTGTCGAGTCACTAAAAGCACAAACACAATTCACTTAACTACACAAGAACTAGAAATCCGTAAATATTTAACGCCCACAATAAACAACAAGGAATCCACAGAGAAAACTTAAAACACAACAACAAAAATGGGCGCCGATCCGGTTCTGGAGTATATTTTGAGCATGTCGCTAAAGAAGGATAGACCGATAACAAGAGTTTTGTGCGCATGCCAAATTCTGCTGGGAGGGAAGGCATCTGACCGGCGAGCCGTGCGCTCGTACGTATCTTTTCACCCTTAAAACGTAACTTTTGTTTGCGCAGGAGATAAGCTGTACGTATCTAAAGGCAAATGTCTATGGTCCTAATAGTCAAGGATAATATACTATACTGGGTGACTTTTTGAAAACTTACAATGGCAATATTTTCTACACTAAAGAAGAAAAATACCATTTCTACACAAACGCGGGGAATAAAATTAAGGTATTTTGCGTACCACTCTCACCCACCCCTGAAGCACTCCCCTCATTCGCTTTAAAATCTTAAATGGCACTATCCCACTTGTAACACCTTCCTGGTAAGCTTATCAAAAATGCTTTTTAGCGATACCAAAATTAATTAGATTTGGGTAGGTACGAAATGTTAGCAAATACCGCAGATGGTACTATACTGATGGTATACTATGGTAAGAATATTAATTTAATTCAAACTAGTATTATTAGTGATGTGGAAAAAGAAGCCTTTGGCTACAATATCATAAACTAACCGCAAATTTAGAGAAGTCCTCCTATATGTTTATTGGCAAAAAAAATCTCAATAATGAATCTCATATATTATTTGAAAATCAGAAGCTTCAGAACTCATCAGTAATAAAATACTTAGGTCTTTTAATAGATAGTACTTTGAGGTGGTCTATGCATATTACTTATGTAAGGAAAAAATTCACAGATCTTGCATCTTACGCAAGTATCATAGGTGTATTGAAAATACCTACCACATACAGTGGCGAGAAGGAAACCATTATGTCACAGCACAGATTACTCCTATCTGTGAGTATGTAACGTGCTGCTATCACGCGTTATTATGACGGCATGGATGCTCCGATTTAGTTTGAAATAATAATTAAATTATTATACTTAGAAATGTGTAAATTTGACTGTTTTGTTAAAATAAAAAATATAGGATAATCTGTATATTAGTACATATTGAAGAGAGCTCAAAACCACCTTTTCAAAAATAGCGACAAAATTATTTCTTTAGCTATACACAGCCATTTACCTGCTGGTCCTTGTACTCTTTGTTCATGAAATGTCTAAATCTTAAGTCGGTTATGAAATGTTTTGGATTGGTATATCCATTCTCCCACGACTTTCTGTATAATACGCCAAGACCGCCGCGCTACTTCGCTTTGTTTCAGCGACATTCACTGTTTATTTTTTTCCAATTTTATCGAAATTGAAACAATCAAAAATGCGGTTACCATGATATCGACTAATATGGACACCTGAAAATTTTAAAAATTACGAAAACGTTATCTGATAAAATTTAGACGAATAAAATCTATTTGCACTGTCGTAGATTAAATTTTGAATGATACACGTTCGATATGAACTTTGTTAATGAAACTTGTGCAATTAAACCACTCGGCTGACGCCTCGTAGTTTAACGTTGCACCCATTTCATTATAGTGTTCATCGAACTAGTATCATTAATAACTATCTACTAACAGTACTAACTGCACAAATATAATAACAAATGCCAAAACCCAAAACATGTCATGTCATCGATCCTGTGCTGCTCGGATGTTTGTTTAGACTTCACCGCCGTGTTATTTATGTGCATGTCGCATGTCGCGTTAATTTTTCATGAAATAGACCCGTATATACGCACCCAGTAGTATTTTCAATACTAAAAACTGCTTCTTTTTTTGGGATTCTCTATATAAAGTTAGTTATCTGCTAAATAAAAATTTGCGAAAGCAACTTTACTTTGCACACACATATAGCCACTTGCATTACCTGATATCACTTTGTGGTACAGCCGCAAATGTATTATCAAGATCTTTGAGAACTCTTCCAAATAAAGCATTAAAAAATGTATTTAAGCTTCCTTTGCGATTCCCTACTAATCAACTGTATTACCCTAATAATTTTCTTAATATTGTGAATATCTACAAATTTAAGGTCATTCTTTATGTTCATTATGTAATTCACTATTTAATAAGACTTAACAATCTGAAGTAAAACTGCTTAACATTAAAAATATACATAACCATCATACTAGACAAGAAAATAATTTTTACTTACCACAAATAGGATCGAGTTTAGGTTTGAAATCAATCTACTATGATGGTGTAAAATGGTATAACAATCTGCCAGGCCCATTAAAGAAAGTCACTTTACCTAACTGTTTTAAAATAAGGCTTAAAGAGCATCTAATTTGTTTGTGAGGTTGGTTTTCATTTGAGTATAATCAACATCATGTTATTATTTATATTGGTAAGGTATAGGGTAGAGCATTCGACCACATGGTTTGTTTTTGTATTATTCATTTACTTGGTTACTACTGCAATATTACTATTCTTTAAAAAAAAAACTAATACAGTTCCTATTTGCCATATACAGGGTGTCCCAGATAAGAATGCACTCTACAGGGATCTCGTAAACCATAGGAGATACAGAGATGGTTAAATTAGAGAAAAGTTGCGTATTACTGAATCCTGTAACGTCATCTTTTCAAATTTAAAAAATTCCGAATGCTTCCGAAGATATTTGGATAAAACCGAATTTTCGCGATTTCGTTTTAATTGATTTATGATTCTATTTGAAGAGACATGTCGAAATAAATTTTACATTCTCATTGCCCCATTTTCTCCCCTACAAGATGGTTTAATTACATTTTTGATCCGACGTTTCGTTTAGTCACAACCATCATCAATTGTGTTATTTTAAATAGTCGGAAAAGTTTATTTTATGCTTAGTAAATTCTACGTTTTATTCTAAATCTAACGGTGTATCACACTTATTATTTTTTAGACGTTTCGATATAGAAGAACACATCATCAATGAAAATAGGCACATTATCGAAAATATGTTTGTTTTTATTGTTGTATTTAAACACTAGTTGGATTTTAAAACATTTTTTTAAAATAAACTTATAAAAAAATATAATATCTAATAAAACTTATCTGAAAAATGCCACAAGTAATAATTGATCGATTTGGTTGACGCCGTTCGGGATATTTTTGAAAATATTGCATCTCTGCTTGCGCACAATAATTCTTATGACTCTCGATGTAACATCAAATCAGTCAAATTTTCCTTTGTTAGAATAATGTTCCATTATTTTAAATTTTACTGCACAATGCAACAGTTAAAAATTTAAAAAACATAATAATAATTACCAAATTTAAAACTAACAGGTTGTGACAGGATTGATCTGGTATATCACTAATTACTAGTTAATTACGCGGTAGCGTTCTGACTATAATAAACATTATTAATTATCAATGGTAGCGTTTCTGACCGAGAATACCAGACCTGGTCCTTTCACATAAGGGTAGAATTACTAGTATAAATAACTAATACAAATATATAGCAAGAGCACTCTTGGAGATGATGGAGTTCTTCATGATAACGTCAACGTCGTCTCGTTCTGTTAGTTGTATCTACTGTTAATACCAAACGACTTACCAATATCGACCAAACAGCAATATCCAGGTGATGATGTTAACAATAACGTCGCAGCGACGCGTCTTTAGGGCGCGAGAGCGAACCGTTCAACCTTTGTTAATGAAACCCTTTATATTGATTGTTACAATAAAACAACACCCAGTTTAAACAACAACTTATAAATCTATTAACAACAATTATAAAGAAAGGTAGAAAGAAAAGTTACTGAACAAGAAAAAGAAAGACTGTAAAACTAATACAAAATATGTATTATGCTAACTAATAAAGAGAGATTGTTCTATTTAAATGCGTTTACTGTACGAATCCGAACATTACCCATTTAATGTTTAAAACCCTGTGAACAGATAAAAATTACTATTTTTAATTCAATACAACCCTGTAATTTAATCACCCAAAGATTAATTTATGATAATCCCCAAAACTAAAAAGTCTTATTAAAACACTAAAACCCTGAAACTTATAGGTAAAAACCACAATGATACTTAAAACCCACAATTTAACTTTACACTTTTAAGAAACAAAGGATTCACTACACGAGAGGTATATCAACGAGAGAAATGAGTCCGAAACTATGTACTCTTAAAAACCCGCCTAGTTACACCTGAAAATAAAGCCTCTTTGGTACTTGGTCAAACCGAACCCGATAACAGAAACTTCGGAACTTAGTAAACCGAACACGACAATAGAACTTTAGGAACTGCTAAACCGAAACCGCTAAAAGAACTTTAGGAACTTCTAAACCGAAACCGTTAAGAGAACTTTAGGACCTTAGTAAACCGAACACGACAATAGAAACTTAGGAACTGAATTGTGAATTTCCCCGATTAAGCATCTAACTTCTAAAGACACCCCTTAAATTATGCTTATTCAAATATTTAGCTATTTGAACCTATAGAACGTACTAAAATCAGTCTCACCCCTCGGTACCACGTTTTACAGGATAAATAGTTTATTCCATGCAACCAATCAGAGGTCATTTCTCTCTAAGACTCTGCCTTAGACCATAAAACAGGGTCGTCCCAATATATGATTGTAGACATTACCGCTAGGTGACTCTAGTTATACCCTCTCGATATTTAATTAAAACCTTTTCTCTCTTTATGGACATTTTACCTTAAAAATCATATCTATAGCTAAACAATACATTCCATACTTATAAAATAACCGTAAAAACGGTCTTACAAATAACATTCCTAAATAACCTTAAATTTAAAGTACAGCAATCAGATTTACTTAAAAAAAACCCTTTTAAGCTGTTCCAGGGAAAATAAAAGAATAAATCTGATCCGACTTTTACATACATAGAATGGTCAAAATACAAATTCGCGTTGCTACCTATATTTTCCATTTTTTCCCTCAAAATATGGTTCATAACATAATTATCTCATTATAATGGACCACCCACGAAAGTCCCTTTATTTATTATTCCCATCTGGGGTTATTATAGATTCTTATAAAGTTTACATTATCTTTGACAAAACGTGCTCTTCTATAGATTCTATTATTTATTTGAGTTTTTGCTAACAACCAGCTTTTAGGGTATTATAGAAAAATAAACTTTATGACTTAACAAATCTTTAGGATAACTTGGGCAATTTATTTGTTTAAGAAAAACCGTTCGTATTTGTTTAAAATAAATTTGGTTTTATTATCATGTTTATGCTTAGAACAAAAGCTTTTAGAGCCCTTCTTTGAATTTTAAAATAGGAAACATATTGTTTTGCCTGAGAACGCACTTTAAATAAAAATAACTTAAAATAAAAACATAGATTTTTGCGTTCTATTACATTGCCCCCACCTTAGAATGAATCATATATTGAATTAAAAAAAATAGGAAAATAATGTCTACGCCACTGGTTTGCATCTTGTACATTCAAAACTCAACACAATATCTACCAATTTAAAAAAAAACTAAATCAAAATTAATATCAACAAAGCACTGATAACCATTCTGCTAAATGCAGTCTTTACGGGGCGATTCTCACACTTACCGGCACGAACCCACAAATTTTTTAGCACACACTCCTGTTTTTTCCGCGATTTAGTAGTTCCGATTCTGTCCAAATTCGTTACACTAAGTCTTTTCTAACTTCGCACTTCTGTTCTGTCTTGCCACGACAATTGGCTGGCTTACATGCCGCTTCCTGGTCTGGGATGTTTTCGGTATCTCATTCTCAATGGTACAATGGGCTCCACCATCGCTCAATTCAGCTCTACATCTTCATTTGATGGGATTATCTCACCTCTAGTGAGTTGCCAATTCGTCTGATACAGGTTGGTATGGGCTAGGTTGTTTCATCAGCTTGCTTCCTTAACTATATAGTAGTTATTAACAGCTCAACAAATAACTAACTATGCAAGCTTATCCATCTTGGACAAAAAGCCTGATACCTCCTCCGCTGCAGAGTGTGCCATGCTGGAAATTCGTGCTGCGAGAATAAATTGGGCATATACTAGGAGTCGGCGTTGTCAATGCCCACTATCCTCCTGGTAACCTGGATAGTTACTGCTTCCTAGTGTCGGGTATAACAGTGTCTGTTGAACTCTATACATGTCTTCCTGCGTATATATTCCATTGGAACTTTTTGGGGAAATGGAAAGTCCGCGCATTGAAATTCTGTCTTCCTCCTCATTGGCGTCTAATTCAAATACATCAGTGATCCTTCTCAACTCTGGGCTAACTTCCATCCAATAGTTAGCTGGGACTAGTGGTTGCATTCCACTTCTGTTCTACGTTCCACCAATATATGTGTAATAGCGGTACGGAACAGATTTCAGTTTTGTATAGCACTTTACAGTGTAGGGTACTTCTCCCAATACTCCACTCACGTAACCTGAAGTCTGCTTTACAAGGTTTCGTACGACATCTGGCGATTCTTTGTCTAACGCTATTCTATTTTTAGGAACCTTTTCTTTCAGTTGGCATCTCTTCATGATGGACATAACCTCCTGGTACTGTGCTACGATGGCTGTCCAATGTCCAATTACTTGTTCATCATTTACTTGGCACGTAAACTCATGTTCCGGTACGTACTCTCTCTTCTGGTCTACTTCTAGTCTTTGGTATGATCTCCATATAGCTTCATGGGTCCTGGCAAGGTTTCTCGGATAATAGGGACACCTTTTTTTTTTAGCTCTCTGGTCTTGTCCGCACAATCATACCCTATTGCTTCTGGTTAAAACATATGGGCTAAGGATTCTAATAAAAAGATTTATGGCATCATAGTTACTTTCCTTCTAAAACATCAAGACATTACTTTTGCTCACAACGGGTTATATACACAGTACAACATAAAAAAAAACCAATAATAAAAAAAAAACATTTTTATTTAACTACTCTTACAAACTAGACTTATACTATGCCACACACTTAAGTAATAAAATCTTATATTTCCATTGACTGTACGAGAAGTCAATCGGCTGTACTTCATCTTCTATATTACACTTTCCTGGCTGGGCTTGCTCTAAAAAAAAAATAATTAAAGTTATAAAACAATTTCCCCTTGAAATACGTTCAACTATTAATTTCAATAAACTTCTTCAATCGTTCACTTACCCTTTTTCCAAACTAGTTCACGATTTTTTAATCGTTCCTTTAAAACTTCTTCCATTTTATCTTACCTATTTTTTACTCTAGACTCACGATTTTTTAAAACTGATACCTAAAAATGTCTTCCCATTTTTGTCTTACCCAAACCAAATTTACCATTTTCTATATCCTTTTTCTTTAACATTTCTTCTACTCCTATCTACAGTTCTTCTTATAGGACTCAAGGAATTTAGTAAGATATTCGATAAGGAATTCGATAAAGAATTCGACAAGGTGCTTTCGTGTTCGGCGCATGCTCTGAAAATCCGTAATAACTTTTACATTTCTACCCATAGGCCTATTTCTTTTTGTAAAAAAGATATCTCGGTAACTTCCCAAAACTACAAAAACTCTTGGTTTTCTTACGGAATCCTAAATTACTGCTATGTTCACTACCGAGTCTCCTGATGTTTTCCTGCTACGTTCACTGAAGAACCTCCTAATATACTTACTAAAGAACATTCTGATTTTTTCTGCTATGCTCGCTGTAGAGCTTCTTGATACTTTCCTGTTACGATACTTTCCTGATATGATACTTTCCTGATATGATACTTTCCTGATATGATACTTTCCTGATATGATACTTTCCTGATATGATACTTTACAGTTCCCCTGCTATTGTCTCCTTATTGTGAACGCAACATCTCCTCCTGCTACTATCTTCTTAGGCTCGACACAACTCCTCCTGCTACTACTCTCCTGCTACAACTTCTCCTGCTACTACTTCTTATTATTCACGCTATTGCTTCTCCTGCTACTGTTACCTTAGGCTTCTTCTGCTACTGTTACCTTAGGCTTCTCCTGCTACTGTTACCTTAGGCTCCTCCTGCTACTATCTTCTTCCGGGATCTTGCAATTGGCTTTAAATTTATTCTATGCTCACCGCGGAGCCCAACATCATTTACTTTTCCAACACAGAACTGTGGAGAGAATCTGTCCTATCCAAACTATCTGCATCACCAATTTTAAGAGGGGTGGGGGGGTTATTTATGGTCTGAGGTGAGGCAGTATATAGAAATCGGACAACAATTTTCTATTTTGTTTGTTTGTGGTTTTCAATGTTTACTATTTCAGTCGCCATACAAATGCCGACACATGTGTGATTTGTTGACTCGCAAATCATAGTACGGACGTCTTACGAAACTACGAAATTGCAGCCGTGAAAAACCGGTAATTCTAAGTCTTCATGCAGTCTTGTTACTATGGGTGATCAGTCCTTAGGGTTCGACTGTTAAAGTTTAATACTATTATTAATCAGGTTGTTGTCCTTTTCTTCTGGTCTATTATTCATCTGGAAAAATCTTCTGTGCATCATCGGGACTCCATCCTTAAGATTTACAGCAAGATTTTTATTACTATTTATTGGTAAACCAACAGAACTAGACATGCATGCTTCATATTCAAGGTTAGGTACCATCTCCCCGGCACAACTTGAGCTATGTATCTCTCTTACACGCTCCTATGCGCCCAGCACTCTCCTGAGCTATGTATCCCTTGTACACGCTCCGTGCTCCCTGGCTATCCACCAGTAAATTCAATTTAATTCTTCTCGTCGATCCCTTGAAGTGTCTCGCCTGCACTTCTGAAGCATACAGATAACACTCGCCTATCTATGCTATACGCTAGTTCCATCGCATCGTTGATGTGATTTTCAACGAGGTAGAGTCGTTCTGGATAACCATTTGCAATATCAAGTTATATCCACACTGCACCATTCTTTTAGATTCTTCTAGTCTTCTATAGACTTAAATTGATCCATAAAGCTCATTTGTTCTTCCATCTTTATCCATGACTCACTGATATGTCTTTGTAATATTTCTAAATGGAACTCAGTCGTTTCATTGTCAACACCACAATTATCAAAAATATTCATCAACTAAGTATTCGTAAATGGATCTGTGTTTTCTGGATATATCTTCTTTTCTCCGGGCATACTCAACTATCCGCCAATTTTTGACATAAGACAGCACATTACCAATAACACCACTAAATTCACTCATTTTACAAAATTCCACAAAGCAACCTTTACCGAATATTCCTTAAAATAACAATACGTAGACGAAAGGTAACAAACCACCTTTAAAAAAACAATAATAATAATAAAAAAAAAAAATCATACCTTACATGACTTAATCCGGATGTTAATTCATTGTTAAAGAAAAAATAGCATTTTACCGGAAAGGTGATTCTTGTACGCGTTAAATAATAAACCTTTTTTTAAATCGCAAACACCTTTCAAAATACCGATCGATCGTAAAACTATTATTATGCAAATGTAGCACCAGACCCCAGACTATCATATTTTGTGACGCACCAGTTTAAAAGAATAGTTAACTGTGCAATATCATCAATCGGTTATATCCGTAACCCCAAACAATAAAGATAGGGTAGGTACCCTTTAGTCATAAACACCTTGATGGGCTACTACGTTCGCATAATAAAATACCTTGTGCAAATTAATTTTATTTAAATGAGGATATAGAGTACTGATTCTCAAAAATCTACTTTCAATGCAACTACAATATAATGATTTCCATGCCTCTTACCTTTGTACCACAAAGTTTTTATACCCTTTTCAAAAAAAAACGAAATCGAAAAATTATATCAACAAAACCAAATTCCAATTAAACAACAAACAAAAACAATAACAATAACCTTATATGTTCAATGTACGTCCTAAAAGAGAAAAAAAAATACCTGAAAAGAAAAATGTACCTAAATAAAATACGCTGCACTGCATTCATAATATTGAAAATTCGCTGTTATTCCGTCATCAATATCAGATCAGAACTGATTATAATCGGACCTGTGAAAAAAGAAACATATTACTGTACGACATTGTAATATCGTAATTTAAACGATGGACTACCACCAGAGTACTGGTCATTTTCCAAGGAACTGAAATAAAATCAATAAATTATTATCAAAATCATAATGGAACGCTACTACTTTACACTGCTCAAAAGAACTTTTATAGTTCATTAACACAAAGATGGTTCGTTTACCAGTTTATAACAGTTTATACCTTCTAGGTAACAAAATATTACGCTGAAATAGAAACAGATTAGTTTGTTAATTAAACAAAAATCATATGTATACAACAAAATTTCCATATTTATAATAACATGGCCGGTTACTAGAAAAAACACCGCTAACATTATTATATTAATTATAATATACCACAGAATGAAATAAATAAACGCAGCTGTTCTGAATAATATCAACCTCAAAAAAGCAGTTATACAGCTTCACTCAGTAAATACCTTTTCTTATATTTACCAGAATCGCAAAAGGGTTGAATTTAACTAACTAAACAATAAATAATTTCTACACCTCATTTAAACAAAAATACGATGACATATATTTGCACCATACATGTCAAAGGAGCACCAAAGTTCTATTAGTATTCAACTACTCCACAAACAGTCAAAAATATGTTGTGTTTTATCTTACTATACAAACCGAAAAAACTTAATACTCGTGGAATCTCTTAACTGTGTCATTACACGTCAAACTTATTCTTTTTACATTTTACTTTTAATCCTTAAATCGGTTATGCTCTAAAACCGCATATTGAATAAACAACTAATACTTTAACACAACACATTATGACCCAATTTAGTAAACATGCAATCCTTCTTCCTGTTGGATTATTGCTGCTGTGCCCTTACTATTTCCTGAAAATCCCTATCTCTACATCTCACATTAACCCGCTAAAATCGAGATTAAAAACACTTTAATTATTGAGAAAATTAATCTTTAACTTTTCATAGACTGTTAATTTTGAACCATATACCTTTAAAAAAAATACGCGCTTTACCTTTACCTAATGATCAGTAATTTCCGTTAATTTACTATTATTGCGGTAACATACCATTTCTGCGACAACCGAAGAACAAAATAATCCCAAGAAAAGCAATTTACTGTTACAGATATATTTTATTCCAGTGAATAAAATAAGTGTAAGAAAAAGTTACGTTTTACAAAAATGTATTACATACTCGATACATGACTGATTGATTAAAATTAGAACATATCGACGATGAAATACGCTAAAATTCACGGTTTATACGATTTTATTGTGACTTTTAATCAATTAAATACAATTATTACTTAAACAAACAGATCAAAGATTAATACATACCACAAAACAAATAAATTTCTTTCAAAATTCATTCATATTCCAATATGTAGGTCCTTTTTAGCTAATATGTTCCAATTACCACAATCAACTCGATATTTAAAACAATACTTTGCTTTTTAACTCAAAAGCAATTACTTTTCCAGGTAAAATTTACTTTATTTACCTACTATCCGACAAACAAAGAAAACAAAAAAAACTGAATGAACAGAGAATGGGTTCTCTGGTTTTTGAGAAAGAATTATATTATACGCATTTTGTGATAATTTTTAGCAATTTAGGGCTATTAAAAACCGTTCAAGCTGGCGTAAGGTTCTCTATATCTTTGTTGCTCAGCTTACATCAATTACAATCATATTATCACTGACAACAAAAACATTGTTACATTATCCTTTTGACAACAAAAAAAAACTATCCAAAAAGAATACACAGCGTACAGGTATTAACTATTTTTTTTTGAAAAAAAAACATTGAAATTTTCCAAAAAGAAATTCGATACGCTGACAACAAGCAAAAGAGAAAAGTAGTGGTCACTTTTTATGTGAAAAAAAAACATTTTAATTCAGCAAAAGAAATTCCCTAGTTGACCAACAATTTTTTATCAAAGATTGTAAGCTAGCAAAAAGACATTCACTAAGCTGCCACCAATTTTATGTGACAGGATTGATCTGGTATATCACTAATTACTAGTTAATTACGCGGTAGCGTTCTGACTATAATAAACATTATTAATTATCAATGGTAGCGTTTCTGACCGAGAATACCAGACCTGGTCCTTTCACATAAGGGTAGAATTACTAGTATAAATAACTAATACAAATATATAGCAAGAGCACTCTTGGAGATGATGGAGTTCTTCATGATAACGTCAACGTCGTCTCGTTCTGTTAGTTGTATCTACTGTTAATACCAAACGACTTACCAATATCGACCAAACAGCAATATCCAGGTGATGATGTTAACAATAACGTCGCAGCGACGCGTCTTTAGGGCGCGAGAGCGAACCGTTCAACCTTTGTTAATGAAACCCTTTATATTGATTGTTACAATAAAACAACACCCAGTTTAAACAACAACTTATAAATCTATTAACAACAATTATAAAGAAAGGTAGAAAGAAAAGTTACTGAACAAGAAAAAGAAAGACTGTAAAACTAATACAAAATATGTATTATGCTAACTAATAAAGAGAGATTGTTCTATTTAAATGCGTTTACTGTACGAATCCGAACATTACCCATTTAATGTTTAAAACCCTGTGAACAGATAAAAATTACTATTTTTAATTCAATACAACCCTGTAATTTAATCACCCAAAGATTAATTTATGATAATCCCCAAAACTAAAAAGTCTTATTAAAACACTAAAACCCTGAAACTTATAGGTAAAAACCACAATGATACTTAAAACCCACAATTTAACTTTACACTTTTAAGAAACAAAGGATTCACTACACGAGAGGTATATCAACGAGAGAAATGAGTCCGAAACTATGTACTCTTAAAAACCCGCCTAGTTACACCTGAAAATAAAGCCTCTTTGGTACTTGGTCAAACCGAACCCGATAACAGAAACTTCGGAACTTAGTAAACCGAACACGACAATAGAACTTTAGGAACTGCTAAACCGAAACCGCTAAAAGAACTTTAGGAACTTCTAAACCGAAACCGTTAAGAGAACTTTAGGACCTTAGTAAACCGAACACGACAATAGAAACTTAGGAACTGAATTGTGAATTTCCCCGATTAAGCATCTAACTTCTAAAGACACCCCTTAAATTATGCTTATTCAAATATTTAGCTATTTGAACCTATAGAACGTACTAAAATCAGTCTCACCCCTCGGTACCACGTTTTACAGGATAAATAGTTTATTCCATGCAACCAATCAGAGGTCATTTCTCTCTAAGACTCTGCCTTAGACCATAAAACAGGGTCGTCCCAATATATGATTGTAGACATTACCGCTAGGTGACTCTAGTTATACCCTCTCGATATTTAATTAAAACCTTTTCTCTCTTTATGGACATTTTACCTTAAAAATCATATCTATAGCTAAACAATACATTCCATACTTATAAAATAACCGTAAAAACGGTCTTACAAATAACATTCCTAAATAACCTTAAATTTAAAGTACAGCAATCAGATTTACTTAAAAAAAACCCTTTTAAGCTGTTCCAGGGAAAATAAAAGAATAAATCTGATCCGACTTTTACATACATAGAATGGTCAAAATACAAATTCGCGTTGCTACCTATATTTTCCATTTTTTCCCTCAAAATATGGTTCATAACATAATTATCTCATTATAATGGACCACCCACGAAAGTCCCTTTATTTATTATTCCCATCTGGGGTTATTATAGATTCTTATAAAGTTTACATTATCTTTGACAAAACGTGCTCTTCTATAGATTCTATTATTTATTTGAGTTTTTGCTAACAACCAGCTTTTAGGGTATTATAGAAAAATAAACTTTATGACTTAACAAATCTTTAGGATAACTTGGGCAATTTATTTGTTTAAGAAAAACCGTTCGTATTTGTTTAAAATAAATTTGGTTTTATTATCATGTTTATGCTTAGAACAAAAGCTTTTAGAGCCCTTCTTTGAATTTTAAAATAGGAAACATATTGTTTTGCCTGAGAACGCACTTTAAATAAAAATAACTTAAAATAAAAACATAGATTTTTGCGTTCTATTACAAGGTCTCTGTAACTAAGTGACAGATCTAAAGAAACTATTTAAACAATTGCGAACGTCAATCAATTTCATAGCCACCCATATGATGCCGAATTTAAATGGTACGTTATGTTTGAATATTATCATGCATTTTTTTAAAATAAAAAAATAATTGTATTTAATAATTAAAATTAATTATTACTTGTTGCATTTTTCAGATAAGTTTTATTAGATATTATGTTTTGTTATAAGTTTCTTTTAAAAAAATGTTTTAAAATCCAACTAGTGTTTAAATACCACAATAAAAACAAAAATATTTTCGATAATGTGCCTATTTTCATTGATGATGTGTTTTTCTATATCGAAACGTTTAATAAATAATAAGTGTGATACACCGTTAGATTTAGAATAAAACGTAGAATTTATTAAGCATAAAATCAAATTTTCCGACTATTTAAAATAACAAAGTTGATGATGGTTGTGACTAAACGAAACGTCGGATCAAAAATGTAATTAAACCAACTTATAGGGGAGAAAAAGTGGCAATGAGAATGTGAAATGTATTTTGACATGTCTCTTCAAATAGAATCATAAATCAATTAAAACGAAATCGCGAAAATTCGGTTTTATCCAAATATCTTCGGAAGCATTCGGAATTTTTTAAATTTGAAAACATGACGTTACAGAATTCAGTAATGAGCAACTTTTTTCTAATTTAATCATCTCTGTATCTCCCATGGTTTACGAGATCCCTGTAGATTGCATTCTTATCTGGGACACCCTGTATAAATGGTCTATGATTTTTTTTTCTAAGGTATTAATTATTTCAAAAGGAAAGAAAAACACAAAGTCTTCCTCCACAAAGTTTAATAGAAAAATTATTAAATCACGGGTCTCTACATGTTTCAAACGTAGAAACGTTCATCCTCAGGAGACAGAAAATTTTATTTTGTTCTGTTGTTGTTAGCAAAAGAGAAACTTAAAAATATAACCTTAATTGCAGCACAAAATTAAATTTTCTGTCTCCTGAGGATGAACGTTTCTACGTTCGAAACATGTAGAGACCCGTGATTTAATAATTTTTCTATTAAACTTTGTGGAGGAAGACTTTGTGTTTTTCTTTCCTTTTGATACTTTCAACTCCACTTTAAGTATGGACTATTTCTTCAAATTATTAGCTATTTATTGTTATTAATAATAACTGTCTTTACTACTTCGTCATATGAATGTATCATGTCATGTTATATACTTTTTTAATTCTAGGATGAGCTGATTTCTTTATAAAATCCATGTATTTTAGTGAGATCAATAAAGCTCTTTTTCAACTCAAAAAGAGGTCAAAATAATTTCCATTTTACTCTAAACAAAAATAAAGTTGTTTTTAAATTTAATCCTAACTTTTCGAAAAATGTCTCTTGGAATACTTCGACAAGCATCAATTATCCTATGGCGCAATTCTTCCAGAGAAGCCGGCTGGGTTTCGTAAAGTAGTGATTTAATGTAACCACATAAAGATAAATCCATAGGGGTAAGATCAGATGATCTTGGCGACCACTCAATTGTACCTCTTCTGTTAATCCACTGGTTTGGATAATTTTGGTCCAACCACTCTTTCGCCACAGCAGCATATAGTGTGGGGATGCACCATCTTGCAGGAAGTGTAGAAGTTCTTCTTTCAAATTTAGGTTGCCTTATAAGTATCTTTGGTTTTCAAGTTCATAAACAATTTTGGGCTGGTCAAGCATTTTAGCACAAACTTGGCCGGTTAAATTTCCTTCATTAAAAAGGGACCTATGATATTGTTTCTCAGTAGGTATTCAAGCAGAAACATTAATTTTTTGGAGGTATGGAAAGTGCCTCTCTGTAAAATGATGTAGATTAAGGTCACGAAGACGCATTATTGAAGCAAATAATTTTTATAAATTCGGATATTGCCGTAATTCTCCCTTTCCTGATTTCTCAAAACTGAATTATTTTGTCTGGATCATCGTCGCCAAGTTGTTGCAACATTTTCATTTTGTAAGGGTAACATTTATACATTTTCAGTACTTTCCTAACAGAATCTCTGGATACGTCGATAGCTATTGCTAAATAACGCATTGACATCTTTAAATTTAGAGAAATTTGCCCAATAACCCCAATCTGCATATCTTCATCCAATACTCTAAAAATATCTCATTTTTATTCCCCAGCGTTTTTGTAGAAATGGAACAGTAAAGTCAGTCAATTTTGACCCAGTGACTTTCACTATTATTGTTTCCGATTTGATTATTTCTTGTTTTATGATTATGGTAGCCCTAAATAAAAAAAATCAACAATCTGGCCATAAATATTTCTATTTTTCTAAAGTTTAAAGGCTAGGCAATGTGATTATCTAGTTACTACAATGCTTTTCGAATTTCTGATAAATTTGTTGTAGTTTGCAAAATTAGTGTTTTGAAATTTTTAGGTTACAGATTTGGCATAATGCTAGTTAAAGTTGGACTCGTGTCATTTATCAAGAATTACAAACTATTTTTAAGTGAAGACACCAAGATGCCAGTGGAACTATCAGCCAACTCATTTTTTGTATCAACCAAAGAAAAAATATGGATTAATGTTAATAAATTGGAACCAAGAAAATAAGCAACGTTAAGAAATATTATATAAAGCAGCTTTTCGTGATACCTGATAACAAACGTTTTTAATTGTAGGTAATGTTGATTTCGTGTTTACAAACGTTTTTAATGTAATGTTGATTAGGTACGTGTTTTTATTATTTTAATGTTTGTGTATAAATATTAGATCTGATGATGTCCATATAAGGGCGAAACATATGTTACCTTTTTTGATTTTTTAATTAAACAAGGATTTTGACGAGATGCCGACTTTGTGTCCTTTTGATTTGTTTAATAGAAGCGGGTCTCTTGGAGAATGGACTACTTCCTTGAACCTGATATGTTAAATATTCCCCATACATAACATAGGTCGTTTAAATTAAAATCTCATTTGATCTATCGAGTAATAGGGATATAGTTAATAGGCTATTGAATATGTCCTCAATTAAGGGGTAGAAAGAAACAATTGCGTTGGAGAGTTTTTTATGGTTTAATACCTATGCTTGTTTGACACCTAAAAATTATCATAATAATAAACACTCACCGGTAAGTGTTACTAAATTGCCCTTTTTTAGTTTTTTTTTTCAAGAATATTTTTTTGTAGAAAATCAAATTTTCTACTGAAATACGTTCTTAAATTTTTTTTTTTCATTTTAAGTAGGTACTAGAAATAATGGAAGAACAACGCTAAAAATTTAGGAAAAATCAGTGTTTTTGTTGTTTTAGTAATTCGTCAATAACTTTTTTTTCGGCAACCTAGGTATACCGGGTATCCCGCTAAGGTCGGCCAGCTGCTGTAACTCGAAAAGTAATGAACATACCTACATGTTCGGAAATAGTAATTTACGTTACAAGACCGAAAAGTAGTGTTTTTCAGATCAGATTCCAGAAGCTTGGAGAGACCTGCAAAACACTAATTTTCGGTTGCGTGACGTACAATATTTTTTTTAAGACCGAGACTTTGATATATAGGTATTTAATTCTTTATTTTATTTTATATAACAGAGTGATTAACAATACTAAAATCAGATAAAAGAATAAAGCTCCATAATGTTGAAAAAGCCAGTTTTTGGCTCCGGTCAAACCGGAAGTGTTAACAAATTGAAAATCGTGCCAATAAATGCAAACTCATCTCTTATGTATAATCTCAAAATTTCATTTTAATATCTATAAATACAGAAAAGTTATAGGGGTGAACGTCCTTTGAGAAACACCCGGTATATACCTAGGTTACCGCACAAAACTTTTTTCATTGACGTTTCGACGATAATTTTTAAGTTAAAAAGCTATCAAAAGATCATAGAATGTATTACTTTATTTATCGTTTATTACGTTATAGTAAAACCTATACAAAAATACATACTCCTTTATTTTTTAAAACGTTAAAGCGCTCTTATCCCTGGCCAGGCCGGGCCCTCTCTACATCTTGGGGCCGGGTGCTATAATAGCACTCTAAGAACTCTCCTAAATCCGGCCCTGACTGCTTTATCCTTGAAAAATCTGGTTTTCTAACAGGATGAACCACCAAACCAAAAATATAATAGCGAGGAAAATGCCGGGCCAAGGTAATTGTCGATGTTTAGGTAGTAATATTTGCATTTTGTCGATTGAACTTATAGAAAATGTATTTAAAATATATTTTTTTACGATCGTGCAAAAAGTTACTATTTTTTGCACTATCTACTGTGCCAAAAGTGTTACTTTTTAACATACAATGACATGTGAAATTGCAAAATACTTAAATATTATAAACCCAATGCAATAGGGACATTGTTTTCGTAGATCTTCTGCAACGTTGCTTGTGGAATCGGGAGCATCAGACAGTGGCGCATTTAGAATATTGCCACGGGGGGTCTATACCTTTCGTTTTATCTTTCTTTCTTCCTTTCTTTCTTTAAAAAAGCGCCGCAGGCGAAAATTTTTTCGGCGCCACGCCCTATTTTGAACTATCAAAATTTATAATTTCTATGTTTTGATAGCTGAACCCAAAAAAGGAAGAAATTAAGAAATTTTTAAATATAAACGCAATAATGGGAATATATATTTTTTTAAATATTTATGTTTAAAAATATATACAGTGTGTGAATAAAGTCTGGAAACGGCTTAATAACATCACAATTTACTGGCCGATTTAAACCAAATTTGGTACAGTTGTGAAAGAGGATCTAACGCACCGAATGACGATATTGGCGTTGTTGCCAGCTTTTTAGTTTGTCTGAAATTCGAACGAATTTTATATTTTTAAATATAACACCCAGTATATTTTTACATTTTTAAATTCCACAAAAAATTATAATTATTTTTTATTAAATGCATTATTAGTCTATACTTCATAGTTTCCGAGATATTGACTCTCGAAAAGTGACATTTTTGAACTTTGACAGCTTATAACTTTCTAACAGTACGTCTTAAAGCAAAACGGCTTACATGTCCCTATCTTCAATTTTTATTATCTTCCCAAAAAAATCAACTTCCAGTTAAACCGGAACAACTATATTTCCTGCTTTCGAGTTACATCCGGTTTGACCGGAAGTTGTTTTTTTTGGGAAGATAATAAAAATTGAAGATAGGGACATGTAAGCCGTTTTGCTCTAAGACGTACTGTTAGAAAGTTATAAGCTGTCAAAGTTCAAAAATGTCACTTTTCGAGAGTCAATATCTCGGAAACTAGGAAGTATAGACTAAAAATGCATTTAATAAAAAATAATTATAATTTTATGTGGAATTTAAAAATGTAAAAATATAGCAACATAAAGTTAAAATATAAAAATTGGAAGCAGTTTAAAAGAACAAATAATCCACTCTATTTGGAAAGTTTTCGAAATTTGCGCCGGGCTGCTAAAAATGACATAAACAATTCCTATAAATTATACTGTTCCCGTGTGGAAAACGACATAAAAGACGAGCCAAAAAGATTCTGGCGTTTTATTAATGATAAAAAAATAGTCATAGCCTACCAAATACTATGTCCTATGAAAATACAATTATTCGAGATCCCAAGGTCGTTGCAGACAGTTTTGCCTCATTTTTCCAGAACTCCTATGTTGCTTCCTCCAAAAAAATAAGTGATTCGACTGATTTCTATCCCTCACAGAGTCCCCTAGATGTCTATAAAATAACTGAACAGGTGGTCACTACTGTACTAAAACAACTTAAACCTAAAGCCACTATAGGGCCAGATAAAATCCCTGCATTCTTGCTGAAAGACTGTGCGATTGTTCTTGCTCGTCCGCTTGCAATTCTATTTAATTTATCACTTTCAACTTCTACATTCCCAGACCTGTGGAAAATATCGCGCATAACTCCGGTTTTTAAAAAAGGGGACAGCAGTAACATTACCAACTATAGACCAATCAGTATAATAAATAATTTCTCGAAAGTTTTTGAAATTATTTTACACGAATATATATATATAATTCAATTAGCATTCACATATCTGCTCAACAGCACGGTTTTATGAAGGGTCGCTCAACCGTCTCAAATCTATTTTGTCTTACTCAGGATCTTGCGGAATCTCTTGATGCGGGTGAACAAACTGACGTCATTTACACTGATTGCTCCAAAGCCTTTGATCGGCTCGAACATGGTATTCTTCTCGATAAATTGGCTACGTTTGGTCTATCACAAAGACTTATTGCATTCTTTGAGTCATATTTGACTAACCGCCTACAATATGTTCAATGCCACGGTCAAAATTCAAGAGAGTTTGCTGCCACCTCAGGTGTCCCCCAGGGGTCACATTTGGGACCCCTACTTTTCATTATATTTCTTAATGACCTTATTTTTATCCTAGATGTCGATCATTTAATTTATGCCGACGATGTCAAGTTATATCTTAGAATTAGAGACGAGAGGGACTGCATGAAATTGCAAGATAACTTTGAGAAAATGAATAGGTGGTGTGAGAAAAATAAATTACTATTAAATGTGTCTAAGTGCAGTATTATTACCTTTACTAAAAAAGTGCATCCGATTGTATATGAGTATAGTATAAATGGGGATATGTTAAAACGGTGTGAGTCTGTGTGTGATCTTGGTGTTGTACTGGACTCAAAGCTCTCTTTTCGTGATCATTATTCTAAAATTGTTGAAGAAAGTTTAAAATTGCTGGGCTTTATTATAAGAAACGCTGGAGATTTCACGAGTTGGGACACACTTAGGTTGTTATTTAATAGCTTTGTTAGGTCACGCCTTGAGTACTCCTTGGTTATTTGGTGCCCTTTCTATCAAACCCATATTAGTAGTCTGGAAAAAATTCAAAGACGCTTTTTAAAGTACACCAGTTTTAAGCTAGATGGAATCTACCCTGAAATAGGGTTCCCGCATGATCGTCTCTTGGCAAGATTTTCAATGGAAAGCCTCGAAACACGGCGAACAAAATCTCAAATTATCTTTCTACATAACGTACTTTTCGGAAAAATTGATGCTGGGAATATTTTACAGTCCCTGCACTTTCAGGTGCCAAGGCCAACCTCGCGTAATTACCTGACTTTTACTCTACCAACTCCAAGGACAAATACACTAAAGTTTTCTCCATTACATCAAATATGTGAAAAATATAATAAAATTCAAAACCAGTTAGATATACATGCCTGCACTGTGGCCTCCATTAAACGCCTGACTCTGTAATTATTTACATATTATATATCATTGTTTAATTATTCTTACTATATCTATGTTGTTTCTTTTTTATAATGCTTTGTATGATGTTAAAACTTTTTTTTATATCCCATTCGATAATTGGATATTTGATTCTGTAGAATGTGGTAATTATTAAATAAAATAAATAAATAAAATAAATAAAAAATATAAAATTCGTTCGAATTCCAGACAAACTAAAAAGCTGGCAACAACGCCAATATCGTCATTCGGTGCGTTAGATCCTCTTACACAACTGTACCAAATTTGGTTTAAATCGGCCAGTAAATTGTGATGTTATTAAGCCTTTTCCAGACTTTATACACACACTGTATTTCTACATAATATGACCGATTCCGAAAATGATTGATTTTCACGTTATTTTTGCCATTTTTTTTTGGCCAAGTTTGGCCATGTTGTTTTGTTATCTGTGACACAGTTACTATATTATTTGTAAAAACAAAGTATTGGTAATAGTTCTAGTTTGCAAAAAAATTACAAAACTAAGTGAACATCATTTCAATTTTTTTAAATTAAATAAATTAGACACGCAGGTAAAAAACAAGAAAAAAATTGAAATAACTCGAAAACCAAGCATTTTCGGAATAGGTCATATTTAAGAAAAAATCACAAATTACCTCCTGCGAGGAATTAATCGAATTATCAATCACCATGTATATATTATTTTACTCACTTAAATTAGGAATTAAATGCAACAAGGCATCTGATCTGTTCTGAGTTTTTTTTAATGTTGAGCTCACGGGGGGGGGGGTCCAGACCCCTCGGACCCCCCCCCTAAATACGCCACTGGCATCAGACATGTTAACATTAAAACGCCATGGAGGATGGAAATCTTCAACTGTAGCTGAGAGCTACATTGAGGAATCAATTTCTAAGAATATTAAAATAGCGACTCAAATTCTGGAAGGTGAACGAAGTACAAGTACCGGAAACTTCACAACCATCAGAAAAAGATTAACTAGAAAAGTGAAGAACCTGATGAGACCTCCACGAGCAAAAACGAGAACAAAATTCAAAAAATTACTGGACATGAACTTTGTCCATCAGTTACCATAGTAAATTGCTCTAACTGCGATATTAAAATTGAAATTAACTCAAAAAAAGGAAATAGGTAGATACCTAACTAGTTTTATAAAAATAACGTTAGTTTAAACTGTTCATGTTATTAATTGATTCAGCCGATACTTGGTGGAAATCCATAATTATAGTATTATGAGATACAGTAAAACAAAGTTGAACTTGTAAATTTCCACTATATTTACTGGAAAAATGACATGTTTCGCTAACACTGTAGCTTCGTCAGATGTCAGACAATAATTTAATACAGTGTCCGCAAGAAAGTTCGCATCAAATAGGATTTTTTTTTTATTATTAGGTATAGGTAAAAATTGAAAAAGCAGTTAGTTTTTGCTTACCTAAAAACCAAAAATGACGTATACTGAAGCAGCTGCACGACTTGCGTTACCTGTAAAATTTGACATTTTTAATAAAATAGGTTTAAAAATGCCATTATTTATCAAAATATCGAAAAATTTTATTCAAGAAAACTGTTTATTTAGGCATTTTTAGTCTTTGTACGAAATTTTGACGGTCTAATAAAATTTTTATTTTTTGCCAGGTTCTTGAAAATTTTGATCAACCCTCGTAGATTAACTTTTATACATCGATGTAAAACCATTTGCCTTTACTTCATTTGTAATCTTAATGCAAGTTTGGGTAAAATTTTTGTTTTCTATTATTTATTTTGCTTCAAAAACTGAAATTGTTATTGATCAGTATGTAATGTTTGATGCAAAGTTTATCTAATTACATCAGTTTTGCTAAAACCGACGTTTCTCATTTTTCTTAAGTTAGTAAACAGATGTACAAAAAGAAAATAGTAGGAAGCTTTCGTTGAAATTTTATTTAATTAATATTAAATTAAATTAATTATGTTAAACCATAGCCATAATAAAATGTTTCGAGCGATTAATATTTATTCTTTTTAATCCAATATTAATTAAGTAAAATTTCAACGAAAGCTTCCTAGTATTTTCTTTTTATACATCTGTTTACTAACTTAAGAAAAATAAGAAACGTCGGTTTTGGCAAAACTGATGTAATTAGATAAACTTTGCATCAAACATTAGATACTAATCAATAACAATTTCAGTTTTTGAAGCAAAACAAATAATAGGAAACAAAAATTTTAGACAAAATTGCATTTAGATTACAAATGAAGTAAAGGCAAATGGTTTTACATCGATGTATAAAAGTTAATTTACGAGAGTTGATCAAAATTTTCAAGAACCTGGCAAAAAATAGAAATTGTTTCAAACTGTCAAAATTTTATACAGAGACTAAAAATGCCTAAATAAACAACTTTTTCGAATAAAGTTTTTCGATATTTTGTTAAATAAGGGCATTTTTGAACCTATTTTATTAAAAATGTCAAATTTGACAGGTAACGCAAGTCGTGCAGCTGCTTCAGTATACGTCATTTTTGGTTTTTAGGTAAGCAAAAACTAACTGCCTTTTCAATTTTGACCTATACCTAATAATTAAAAAAAAATCCATTTGATGCGGACTTTCTTGCGGACACTGTATAGGGGAAAAATAAAAATTGGGGTGCAAAATTTTTTAATTATTGAAGATGTAAATAAAACAGTGGAAGGGTTACAATAGCGGGAAAAACCCAACAGAGGGTTTAAAAATTAAACTAAATTAGGTACAATATGGGTAATTTACAAAATCTTATGAAGGTATATGGTCAACAGAATAAATTTAGAAGAAGTTAGTAAGAAAACTTACACAAGGGCTATTGACTTAGTTTTTCCTAGAAGAAAAAACTCTGACCAATTTAAACTTGTCACTTTTATTTTGGACAACCTAGCAAAGTAATTGGCAATTTTCTTAACAAACTTGATATAAATGTGTGTTACAAAACTAATAACTCTAAGTGAATTTATCAAAAACAATAAAACTAAAAGCGATAAAAACAAAAAATCAGGCGTCCATAAATTAAAATGCAAAGATTGTCCTAAAACATACATTGACCAAACGGGTAGACATTTTGACAAAAGAACATTATACCAGTTTTCTAAAAAATAAAACAGATTTAAACTATGCTAACCATTTACTTGATTATCAACATAATTTCGATCCTTCCTTTAAAATCTTACATACAGAAAACAAAGGCTTAAAACTAAATTTGTTAGAATCTATGGAAATAAATAAACTTAAAAATACGGACCTGTTACTTAATGATCAATTAGATTTAAATAATTCGCTTTTGTTAAATTTATTCTGTTGACCATATGTATAGGTACCTACTTAAGATTTTGTAAATTACCCATATTGTACCTAATTTAATTTAATCCTAAAACCCTCTGTTGGATTTTCCCGCTATTGTAACCCTTTCACTGTTTTATTTACATCTTCAATAATTAAAATTTTTTAATGAACCCCAATTTTTTTTTCATCTTTATTAAATCATTGTTATCTGACGAAGCTACAGTGTTAGCGAAACATGTCATTTTTCTAGTAAATATAGTGGAAATTTACAAGTTCAACTTTATTTTACTGTATCCCATAATACTATAATGTTCATGTTATTGTTAAGAATTAGTTAGTAATATTTCTTGTATTGTAAAATATTCTTTAATAAAATTTAAACAAAAAAAATAATCGTAGAAACAATGTTGTGTGCAACACGTGCAAAAAGCATATTTGCTGCACTCAGCATGATTGCAGCTCGAGACGAAGTCGAGAGCTGTAAACTTCATGCATCATGCAATAAAGATATACTTTTTGCACTAGTTACAGAAATAATTATTAGAGTGTTAAAATTAAAAAAAAAGTGTTTTAATTCTCAAATATTTATTTTAATATAAATACGATTACTTAAAGAATACATGGTATCGTAACATACTTATAATTTACCTAAATAAAAACTACATTTTATAGCAGCGACTATAATAGTAGTCAATGTATATACAAAAATAGTTTTAGATATTCTTTATAAATACTTTTAAAATATTCTGCATTTATAAAAAATACCGTTTATCCATAATCTCGTCATTTTTTTTTACTTGCATAATAAATGCTTGCCTGAAGCAAAGCTCGTAGGTATGGGGGGGGGGGGATACACCCTTAAGGCTCAAATTATTAATATCCTCTGTTAACACTAACCGTTAGACAACTTCTAAGATTTGCAACAATCATGGAAGTTATGTGTTATTATTTTTTTTATACCTTACCACACGAATCCCAAAAATGATATCCTTATTTTATTATTTATGATATATCATCATCTTCTAAACATTTGTATGGCTCAAAACTCAAACGGATTGCGCGCATTCTGGTGGGTGCCAGCGTTGATCTGTTTTCTGGTCTGCGAAATGGCAGATGTTTTCGGTGAAAACGCGAATAGCGTTCCCTATACTAGATTGTGATGCACTTCGTGGTTTATTTAGTGGTCTACCTTTCGATTATTACCAGTGTAACTGCCTTTTATATTGGAGTTAATTCCGCTGGGATGGCGCTACGGTGTATTGATAGCCGCCTTGATTTTGCAAGGAGGAGTTTAGTACATTTTTTCCGTCGTTCTTGGAATTGCTTGGGTTATGGTTGCCCGTAGAGTCCTAACAAGGACGAAACGGCCGTCGTGGTCCACCCGCCCCAGGGTATCCATTAAACTTGAATCCCTGTGTATTGCAATATAAAAAATAGTTACACACTTGTCCGATATGCCACAATATTTTCTTTTTCTTTTAATTATTTTCGCGGACACTATTCTTCTAATCCTTATTTTATTTTATGTCATACCAGTACATTATTGTGTTTTTATACCTTAGATACCTTCTACATAATGGATTACTTTATGCCCGTGCCGGCATAAAGTACACATTAGGCCCGTGCGGGCATTAAGTGTGCATCTTGTTCCATTTTTGATTTTTGACTTTGACACATTAAACATTTTAATACTGTTAAGATAATGTCGTAGGTAAATATAAAAAATTGGTAAATCAAATGAAATTAAAAAAAAAATTATTATTCAAAACGAATTGGTATGACATAAAAGTTTCTATGCACCACGGGTACTAATAGATTATGTACCCTCGGACGACTTACGAACCCTCGGGCCAGAGGCCCTCGGCTTTGTAAGACTGTCGCCCTCAGGACATAATCATCTACTTAGTACCCTTGATACATAAATAACTATTATTTATTTGGTGAGTAATAAAATACGCACACTTCTTGTCCCCGCAGTAGTGTTAATGTCGGACTAAACGGTAAAAAAAAATGACGAGATTATGGTGCTTCGTACTCAAACATACAGGAGAAGAAGAGCAGTAATAAATATTGCATGTGTCCTTATTCTCCATGTATGTAAGATGTACTGAGTATTATTAATTCCTATTTACCTTAAACCTAATTAAATTTAAAGTAATTAATTTAATAGTTAAATAATATGTTTATATAGATTCTACAGGTCGAATGCTGTGGCATCTGGTAGGTAGTATCTAAATTATGTCATATTTTAAGTGGCAATTTTAATGTCCTGCTATTCCTTTTTAATTGTGGTAGTTTTAATGACAACCCTAGTTTTATATTGACAATTTTCATAGTGCATACATAATAAATGTTAATTTTATTCGTTCTAATTAAAAAAAAACATTCAACAAAGAAGGTAGTATGTCATTGTGGTTTCATTACATTCTTTGTGTCAATTTAACGCACCACCTTTTTACATTTCTTGATAAAATTAATGACATATCATAGTTAAACACTAGTATTATACGCGACACATCTTGAAGGCGGCAACTTTTATTTTGACTAACGTGTAATACCTAACTTAACTGGAAAACACTGTAAAATACAAGTTTGAAATTATTGTTTGGATAATATGAGACCACAAAATAAAATTATTTGTTTATGCACAGAGAAATATCCCGATTTATCCCTCATATCCCAAGGTATTGTAAGCAAGATGACACAATTACATTTATCTGAACCTTTCGTTTTATATCAAAACTTTTTCAAGGGTGTGAAAAGGGAGAGAAGACAATTACAATAATTAATTCAATCAAAATTCAAATTATAAAAAGAAAAAAATAAAATGATGCAGTTCTTCCCTAATCCATACCTATACAGTGATAGAGTTTGGAAGAGAAAAACTTTTTTATTAGAAGGTAAGTATAAAAGAAAAAGCCATTCCTAATAAAAACGTCTGCTTCTGCTAAAACTACAATTTCGAATATCTGATTTGCTATTACTATGCAGTGTTCGTCAAAAACAGCATTTTTACTTTTTTGATTTTTTTTTTCAATTCCTTGATTTAATAAATGAATAATGCTTGTGCTGAAGCTACAATTTCAAATTTCACATTTGCGATTACTATACAGCGTTCGACAGAAACAACGTTTTTAGTTTTTTTGAATTTCGTTTAAAATAAATTGAAGACTTGAAATAAAAACCGGGCTAAGTGCCAAAAATTCAAAAATTGTGTTAGAACTTGAAAACAGTGCTAAATGCCATCGCCAACAACCTATAAAACGTGCTATGTGCCAGGATTATCGTAAATGTTTTTTCTATTCGTTAAAAGATATGGCGCGCGGTGTAAGTCCAGCACGCCGCGAATTATTTAAAACATCGATTATCTCAAAACTACAATTTTGGCACTTAGCCCGGTTTTTATTTCAAGTCTTCAATTTACGTAAAAACAAACAACTATTGTTGCTTTCTTACTTCGAATATGATTTTATATCTGGCCGATTAGCGATTTTGTTGTAAGAAAACCATTTTTTATTTGCCTACTTTAGAAGTATTTTTATTATTACATGTCATATTTCTTCAATTCATTCAATCATAAATTAAATTATTAATTATAAATTAAATCTTTTATTTCAAAGTGTTACCACCGAGTTAGCGCATAGTTTAACTCGACATCTGCATTTCCGATAATACTTCCTAACTTGCTATATATATCACTACTTGCAATAATTACTTTTATTTTTTCTTTCAAGAGATCTAAGTTATCATTGAAATTGATTTTATACACGTTTGGCTTCAGAAATCCCCATAAATTAAAGTCGATAATTGTGGGATCGGGACTCCTACGTGCCAACTGCTTTGGACCATAGGTACCTTCCAATACATTTGTTCCCAAAGTAATGATTTAGCCAATCATCAAAAGGAATTGAAAAAAAATCCAAAAAACAAAAATTGCTGTTTCTGATAAACCCTGTATAGTAATCGCAAATCTAGTACCTGGTTGAAATTGTAGTTTCAACACTAACAAAATTCATTTAATAATTCAGGGAATTAAAAAAAAAAAGATCCAAAAAACTAAAAATGTCGTTTGTGACGAACCCTGTATAGTAATCACAAATCTGATATTCGAAATTGTAGTTTCAACACAAGCAGACGTATTTATAAAGAATGACTTTTTCTTTTATACCTACTAATAAAAAAGTTTTTCCTCTTCCAAACTATATCCGTGGACACATTGTATAAATATATACCGGGTGTCCACGGAAGGTGGCTCGCCCCTCTAACTTTTTTGTTTTTCAAGATAATGAAATAAAATTTGGGGGATTTGTATACGACATAAAACTGCATTTTTTGACAGGTGACTCAACATTATGGAACTTCCGGTTTAACCGGAAGTGACATAAACTTTCGATTTTTAAATGGGACACCTGGTATATTTTTACTTTTTTTGACTCCATATGACATTCTAACTACAACAATGTGTCACTTGTCACTTTTTGTCACCAAGAAAATATTTTTTTTCCAAATTTATTGTTTTATCTAGAGGGCTATGAATACCTTAAAATCAGTTATTTCATTTCTTTAATCTTGGGAAAAATACAATTTTAGTATTTTTGGTCCAATGCTATGTGCTATGTAAAATTTAATTTTTAAAGTTGTATAACTAATTTTTTTTAAATGGCAACATGGTGGCTCGTCGGATTAAGAAAAAAGAGGATTTTATTACGATTATTTTGATACCATACACTATTAGGTTTTAGAAAAGCTTTAAAACTTTAAAAAGTTAACTTAGAACTTTCCTAAAATGAATCATCTTTGAGAATAAATTTTGATTTAAATGCATCAAGTAGCATGTGACCAGCAAACAACAAAATCATGCCTTGAAGAAAATTGAAATGTCAACAGCTTCTGCCAAAGTAAATTAGTTTGTTGTTTAAAAAACATGGAAAATAATAGTTTTTCAAGGGAGTGAAAAAGTTGATATGTTATTATTTTCAGGCTCATTTCGCATTTTCGGACCCAGTTTTGGGTACCTAATAGTGCCGGGTTGGATGACGCCGATTAAAATATCTTTGTGCGAAAAGTCGTGCAGCATCGGTTAAATTATTTCTACATTCTCCAAACACTAATAACATATCAACTTTTTCACTCCTTGTAAAACTAATATTTTCCATGTTTTTTAAACAACAAACTAATTTACTTTGGCAGAAGCTGTTGATATTTTAATTTTCTTCAAGGCATGATTTTGTTTTATCAGTTTTGCTGGTCACAGGCTACTTGATGCATTTAAATCTAAATTTATTCTCAAAAGATGTTTCATTTTAGAAAAGTTCCAAGTTAACTTTTTAATGTTTTTTTAATGGCAGCTTTTTTAAACCCTAATAGTGTATGGTATCAAAATAACCGTAATAAAATCCTCTTTTTTCTTAACCCGACGAGCCACCATGTTGCCATTTAAAAAAAATGAGTTATACAACTTTAAAAATTAAATTTTACATAGCACATAGCATTGGACCAAAAATAGTAAAATTGTATTTTTCCCAAGATTAAAGAACTGAAATAAGTAATTTTAAGGTATTCATAGCCCTCTAGATAAAACAATAAATTTGGAAAAAAAATATTTTCTTGGTGACAAAAAGTGACAAGTGACACATCGTTGTATTTAGAATGTCATATGGAGTCAAAAAAAGTAAAAATATACCAGGTGTCCCATTTAAAAATCGAAAGTTTATGTCACTTCCGGTTAAACCGGAAGTTCCATAATATTGAGTCACCTGTCAAAAAATGCAGTTTTATGTCGTATACAAATCCACCAAATTTTATTTTATTATCTTGAAAAACAAAAAAGTTAGAGGGGCGAGCCACCTTTCGTGGACACCCGGTATATCACAACTTTAGCCATTAAAAAAACAATGTTTAAGGTTAGAGTATCAACATGCTTGCCAACCTATAACCTATTTCGCGTAAATTTATTTATGTTTTCTAGCTTTAATACAAAATTTAAAGAAAATCAGTATCGACTTGATATTCTATAGGTAATAATTGACATATTTAATAAATATCAAGGCATTTCATAACTTATTTTAGGAGAATTGTATAGCGAAAAATATCGGGTAAGATTTTTTTAGCATTATTATGTCATTGTTCTTTCACTATACAATTCTCCCAAAATTAGCAAGGAAACAAATAGATATTTTTGTAATATATCAGATATTACCTAAGGAATGTGCCGACAATACTGATTTTATTTAAATGTTAGTCAATAAAATAATAAACTTGAAAAAATAACGCGAAATAGGTTATAGGTTGGTAATGGATTAAATGACGTTGAGAATGCCACCTTAAATAAAATATGTATACTTACATGAAAAATATGATTCAATAATAAAAACACATTATGTACATATCAATTGAAAGGTAAAGTCGCCACAGTGGATCTTTTCCCGTGCGTCATCAATCAACGATCAGGACTCAACGTGGTTAATAACTCTGCATCCTTATTTATTACAGTAACAAGTTTGAATAAAAGCATAAAAGAACGTCTCCAAGATTCCGCAATAATATAACGTGCTAGACAAGAATAAAACTATAAACGTCAATTAATTACTTTTTTTATTTGTTTAGTTGACTACCGTTGTATTTTAGAACGTTATTGTCAACCTTATTTTGATCTGCCAATCTAATTCGTATTTTGTAAATTTGTGTGCCTTAAAACTGTTCCTTTTTCTAAAAATAGTTCTTTTTAGAGCTAATTATACCCACCATCTGTTTTGGCGGTAAGTATTTATGGATTTTTATAATACCCAATTTATTTATTTTAAATATTCTAACCGTGAAAGTTCTTTGAAAAGTTTACGGCAGTGGCTAAATTCCCTTTAATGAAAGGATGTCAAAAATTTGACTTTTGCGATTTTAATAGTCAATAAAACACCAAACTTGTCTAGATTTTAAGCTTTAAAAATAGTATTAAATGTAATAACATTTGTTTGTCAATTTCTTTTAGATAATAGAGAATGCCGGGCAAAACTTAAGATAAATAATAATTATTCGGGATATTTTGAAGTTACGTCAAACGGTAGGCAGGCACGTCCATTTTATGAACTTAGACTTAGTTTTGACTTTTTTCGTCTCGTAATTTTGATTTGATTCATACGATTTTGATGACGTGAAAGTGATGACGCACGGGAAAAGAACCACTGTGGCGACTTTATATGTGTGTTTATACTGTAAGATATGTAACAAAATACTCTCTCTAATAAATACTCGCGAAACCAGCGATTCTACATCACATTAAATTGACCAGTCGCAGCAATTCGCTGACGGTCGACCCGCCGGCATCTACCTGAATGTTCTTTTCTATTTAAGTTATCGAAAAAGAAAACATTATGATCAGTCGCATTACATGAAATGACGTATTAACTGTATGATCTTAGGTTCTCAAACTTTCTGCTTTCTATTTAATTGTTTCTAAGAAAGGTTCGTGACACTCTAGAAAGGAATTCAGGATGTTAATTCTGAATATGATTAATTCGGTAATAATAAAAAGGCCCATTAAAAGTCATTTTTCTAATGCTAATAAACGTTAAGGATATTCTTTGATTTCAGAAAGAAAATTGGATCTGTTTAAATAAATCTTTCGGTCTTTGCAACTAGGCTTTCGTCAAATCGCGATCGTAGCGTTCAAAAATGATCAGCATGGCAGCACAGCTATGCTTTACAAAAATTGTATAAGTAGCTAGAAAAATTTTGTCTATTCCTAAACTATTTGCACTATTTAAATTAATCTCACAATTCACGTCACTGTTATCACGTTGTCACTCGTGCAAGATTCACTTGAAACTTCCTCGATGATTCATATAACCACTAAAACTGGCGGTGGTCAAAACTTTATCAATTGTAATTTTCCTCATTCTGGTACATGTTGCTAGTAGCGCACCTCCCAGAAGGCACATGGCCGCTGCGCCTATTGCCAATAAAGCTGAAAACCATCCTGTTTTCATGCATATACTGCTTGGATCTGTATATCCAGTATCTAAAAAATAAAATACAATTCGGTAAAAAATGTAATACATTTTTTTTGTATATGGAAGTATTTTAATGCATATTATTTTTTTTATCATTGAGGTTATATTAAAAATATTCTAAAAATATGCACTTTGGAAGCTCATTTTTTATTTTAATTCTTTACAATTAGGTACATTTTTGTATTTTAAAACACAAATGGTTACCACTTTTCCCGCCATTCGTCACGGTCGCTTCTGAAATGCCGAAATAATAAGGCGGGTTCTCCATCGCGTCAATAAATAATTTTTAATAAATTTCTATTCAATTATTAGAACTCTACACTCTACATTAATTCCATTTTTAAATTTAAGTTCAATTCCAGGGCAATATAAAGCTATTTGCAGATGATAAAATTTATTTTGCTGAAACTTTCGCAGAAATGTATTATGATAATAATAATGATTTAAAAATACTTCTTTCTTGGTTTCAATCGAATAAACTTAGGTTAAATTTTACAAAAAAATTCTTTTATGGTTATAACTATAAAATTAATTCCATCATTAACCCTTTAACATTAAATAATGAAAATATTCAGAAACGACAAAATTTTTAGGATTAAATTTAAACGAAAACTTAAATTGGGGAGGCCATATCCAGTATATTATAAACTCGATATCTCCTTTGGTATCTGTTTTGTACCGATGTAGATATTACATTCGTTTGAAATACTTTAAAAATATATATTTTTCATTAATATATTTAAAATTACAATGCTTGCTTCTGTATGGGGATCTTCTTGTTTATCAAATTTAAAACAATTAGAAAAATTTCAAAATAAATTTATTAAAAGCATACACAAATAACAACATTTAAAATCAACTGTTAATCTACATAAGTAGATCGAAGAGGTATATTTACACGGTAAAATTTTTATTCTAATTAATTCACTCTATTATTGAAAAGAAAAAAAAATTAAACATATCACTTCAGGAGAACAATACATTACATGATCATAACACCAGACATTGTATAAATTAATATAATATATAAAATCGCTTTTATATGACGGAACAATAAAATATAATAATCTTCAAAAGAATATCAGAAAAATTAAAAATTGGCAACTTTTAAAAAACAATTAAGTAGTACCTACCTGATTCTCTGAAAAATCAAATTTATTTCAAGAGAAAATGTTTTTAAATTTAAATACAGTGACCGGCAAAGAGTTCGCAACATATGGGAAAAAATTTTATTAGCGGAATATTGAAAAATCCTTTTTGGGGGATTGGATGTGCATGTCCCATAACCTTAAAATCGATTTTGACATACGTCACGTGACCAATGGTATGGCGGGAAAGTTGAAAAAACCAATATGAAATCATCATAAATCAGATAAATGACGAGATATCGAAAAAATTCCAAGAATAAAAAGTGTTTAGAATTCCATTAGAATCTTAAATACAATGTTTGGGATATCTACTTGAAAAAACATAAAATCGAATATTTTTATAAATATTTTTTTACCGAATTAAAAATTTTCATATTTTTCCTTTCTTAAAGCTTCATTAAAGTAAAACTGACATCTGGTGACCACAACTAGAAATATTCTTTTGTTTTTCTGACAATTTGGAGCAATAATTCAATAAATTCGTTTACACTTGGATACCAGCTGTTGCAATAGTCTATTTCTAATAACCTTATCGATATTTTTTATATCGAATTATTCTATTATGTTAAGAAATCCTTAAATTCATTAATCCAAAGCAAAATATATTTATAACCGTAAAAAATAATTTTGAATTTCGCAGAAATCTTAAAAAAAATCTAAAAATTAATAAAACTTTAAATTATTTTAGATTTCTGCGAAATTCAAAATTATTTTTTACGGTTATAAATAAAATTTTCTTTGGATTAATGAATTTAAGGATTTCTTAACATAATAGAATATTTCGATATAAAAAAATATCGATAAGGTTATTAGAAATAGACTATTGCAACAGCTGGTATCCAAGGGTAAACGAATTTTTTGAATTATTGCTCCAAATTGCCAAAAAAACAAAAGAATATTTCTAGTTGTGGTCACCAGATGTCAGTTTTACTTTAATGAAGCTTTAAGAAAGGAAAATTATGGAAATTTTTAATTCGGTAAAAAAATTCTTACAAAAATATTCGAATTTATGTTTTTTTAAGTAGATATCCCAAACATTGTATTCTAGGTTCTAATGGAATTCTAAACACTTTTTATTCTTGGAATTTTTTCGATATCTCATCAACTTATCTGATTTATGATGATTTCATATTGGTTTTTTCAACTTTCCCGCCATACCATTGGTCACGTGACGTATGTCAAAATCGATTTTAAGGTTATGGGACATGCACATCCAATCCCCCAAAAAAGATTTTTCAATATTCCGCTAATAAAAATTTTCCCCATATGTTGCGAACTCTTTGCCGGCCACTGTATATCCAACTCGTTGTGTAATAGCCAACTCAGTTGTTAAGGGGGGGGGGGGGGTCATTAATATTAGAAAACAAGTTGTCTGGCTAGTTAATTATTATTTATACCTAATCTTAGTGCAACGGAACACAATTATAATAAACACTGTGTATATATACTTACAGGTAATATTTGTTTCTTGATCGGTTTCACCTTCTTGTAACACCCTTAAAGACTGAAAAAGATTGACGTTCTCGGATAAAGGTACAGGCGATGCCGCTGTAGTGGTGCTGTTACTTTCGATAGATCGCTTTTTCACATTTTTAATGTTTCTCCAATGGCACGGTTGACTCTAAAAAAAGCAGCATATAAAAACATCACAACAGCTGACTGAAGTTAAATTTTGAGACGTTCTCAATTTCCGTGTGTAATAAAATGTTTGAAAAATATCCCGAATAAAAAAAATATAATTTGTGTCACATAAAAAAATAGTCGATTTAGGCAGCGGTATAAAAATGTACCACTTCCTTCAACGTGTGTAACTTTGTGAGCAGTGTTTTTTTTTTCTAAACCAGTCTGCTTTCACGGACGGTCACCGCGAGTCACCCTCTGTATATTAAGCGCAATGAGCCTAATGAATAAAATTAAGCAATTACTTTTTAGTAAAAGCAATTGCTTGACTAGCAAATGCCATAAGTAACAGCAATTGCTAGATCTGGATATGAATAAAATTTTGAAGCAATTGCTGCTTTTCTTACACCTCTGTAGCAAATGCTTATTCAACACAAGTTCAGACGTGGCTTATCCACTTGTTCAGATTATAGATTTCACGTTCAGTTTGGTGCCTAAATTGCAAAAGAGTTCACGTAAATACAACAACGTTGGCCTATTTATTTAGAACAATAGTAATCTGTTATGTTTTTGTGGAAAATAGGAAACTTATATTTGTGATATGGCAGATATTTCAGTGAAAATGAGGAAAGTAATAGTAGCGATAAAGAAATTAAGGACAAGGAATTGATATTCGTTCACAAATTGAAGGAACATAAATAAATGTCTCTGACCACAACCGTTTAGTTCCCACAACAGCTTCAGCACTTGTAGGAAATTTAATAGAAATATTGGCCTTCTCCAAAACTGCATCCAATACAGAAGTTTATGTCTTCCAGACAGTAGTTTGGTGAAAACCGAGTTCTTCACCTACAGAATTTTAAAAGCCCGGATCCGACAATTTCCGCAGAAAGACTTTAATCTTATTTAAAGGCGACTGCGCACTTCCTCGCCTTTTACCAGTATCAGTCAAAAAATAATTTGCCGACTACTCAACATTTTCGCAGTCAAATCGTTATAACTTTCTGAAATCATCATATCTGCAATTTTTACGTACAACGCAAACGATAGCGATCGCTTCTATTTTTTAAGAAAAAGTATTGACAGAAGCATTTCCTGCACTTTTAAGCAATTGCTGGACGCAAACTTCAGTTTTTATTCATTGGCTTTCAAGAAATTACTTCGATTTTATAAGAAAAAGCAATCGCTACATTTTTATTCATTAGGCTCATTGTTGCTAATTGATCTTTTATAGCTTTGTCGGTGAAAACTGGTCTTTATACTTGTTTTAGAATGCAAAATATTCGGAAAAGTCGGGTAGGACAAGACACCTAAGCTTTTTATTGTTTTACAAAAAAAGGGAGTGAGATAAATAAAAGCTCTAAATTGATTACCTAATGATTTAGATAGACGGAGAAACATATTTTTAATTAGATATACAGGGTGTTCTAAAAGATATAGGTAGTCAATAATTTGAGATTGAGTAGATTAGTTAAAAATAAAGTAAGAACTTCACATAAAATTGTGTCCTATGTCCACTTACTGCAAAGCTACAGCCCCCTAAAGGGGTACTCTGAAGGAGATTTTTCTAAATATTTTCGAAACCTTTGTAGATACAAATTTAAAAATTAAATATATAGCATTACCTTTTTTCACGCTACTATTTATACTTTTTTTATGTCAAATTAGAAAAAACCTGACATGGTTTACAAAAAAAAGGTAGGTACTTTTGGTAAGACATGATTGAATTTTTTTGGTTTCTGTTTTCCAGATAATTCTATCTGTTCAACTTGTATTGATTTTTACAATTTGGGAAAAACTTGGGTACCTACGTATAAAACATTTTCAAACACAATTTCTTGTTTAAGAATTTGAAAGAGTTTTTGCACGAGAACGTGACCAGTGGAATACTTTCACCCTTGAATTAATATAAACATACCTAGGTATTTACTTTTTTCTTTTAAATACTATAAGTATAGAAAAAAGTCTGTTAAACTTTTTGAAGCAATATATTGCCCGAAAAATAGGCGTACCTACCTAATTAGATTGCAGGGCTGCAAATAAAATATACCAAAACATGCATCGGGATAATCTGTCTTGGTGTGTGTTTCTCCTTATTTTCATACCTTGTTTGTGTAGCCTAGGCATCAAACTAGGCCTGTGCTTAAGTTGATCGTAATAAAATAAAGTTATATATCAAGATACGTCACTACTCCATACTTTCTGAAAATACGAGATACCCGGTATTTGACCCCTATTTGGGCATAACAAAATAATACAACGGCTGTAACTAGTCATTGTTTTTATTTCAATCGGAGTCACTAAAAGTACAAACACAATTCAATAAACTACACAAAAACTAGAAATCGTATTTTTAAGTATGGAGTAGTAATATATCTCGATACATACCTTTATTTTATTATGATTAATTTAATTATACACATCTAACTAGGCCTAGGCTACACAAGCAATGTATGAAAATAATGAGAAACACACACTAAGACAGATTAGGGGGATTTGGGGCACATTGATGCAATTTTTTTTGGGAGGAAAAAAAAGGTCTTATCCGGTGGAAGAAAGTAAAAGTAATATGTTAGATTTAAAGACTTCTGATTTTATTCCTTGATTGACATTGCTCTATTTTAATAATAATAGATGCCACGCGACATCATTTATGAAGTGGGATTTGAATTAATGTGCCCCAGGAGGGGGGTAGATTGATACAGGCATGAGGCACATTGATACACATCCTTCAACACTTATCATAACACAAATTACGGACGTTAGTTTAAAAAAAAATAAACACAATAGTATTTGAATATTTAATAATACAATGGGAACGAAATAATCATAACTTAAAATACATAGAAGTGTAACTAAATTCTAAAACCTTATATCTACAAATTGTAAGAGAAAAGTTTAATTTTAAAATTAAAAAGAGACGCTGTTCTGTTGGTACGGTACCATTGGTAATGGTTGGCATTGGCAGCTGTAGTATTATATCAGATATTATATTAACTGAGGCTTCATCCTTCGCATCTGACGGTTTTTTTTCTCAGATACGAAACTTGGTATTCGCTGTTATCATATTTTAAAAGAATATTACCAACATAGTGTTTAATGCCTTTCTTATTTTCAAACTTAATAAGGATAAAATCTCCTTCTTTTAAATTTTCGGGCTTTATTTCAACAGGCGTCAGTTGATTGTCAGAACCTTCGTCTTCAGATGGGCAAAAGTTTGAGTCTGATGAAAAGTCTTTAACTTCAAAATCACTGGTACAACTTAAGGTACTACTGCTTACATCAGACAGTTTTCTCGTTTTTATTTTGTTTGCTCGAAGATCAGATTCTGGACAAAAACCTAGTAACTTTCTTGCTGTTTTAAGTTCTTTTGCGCGTTGCATCTGTTCTTTTTTATTCCTTTTTAATTCTTTTATTTTTGCCAATTCCTCAAGCCTCCCTTTCTCTCGCGTATTAGTGTAGATTCTTGATTTTCCTTTTTTTCTTCCCTTCCTGTTTAGGACTGTTTTAATAATTTTTGGCAGTGGCCAGATTCAGGTGTTATAGCGCTTGATGTTGAGGGTATTGGTTCAGGTAAAAAAACACATTTATTATTAAACTATACACCACATGGGGTACATTGATACATATCAATGTGCCCCATATCCAATGTATCAATGTGCCCCAAGAGGCCATATTGAAAAAAACACACTGTCATCCTCAAAACAAAACAAGCTAAAGTAAAATTCGATATGGTTTAGTGAAATATAAACAATGTCTTACCTTTGATATTAATTCAGGTAGCTTAAGTATTTAAAACATCCCAAAAATTACACTTCAAAGTCAAATCAACAAATTTACTTAAGATAACGCAGAACACGTGCAAAGCGATCGACAATGAGGCGGTCACTGATAGAGCGCCAAAAATTTATTGTCGTTTTGGGGCTACCAGCCCCATCAACGAGTGAATAGATAAACGTCTCAGATAATTCCTATTTAGAGTTGGAGGGGATGTATCAATGTCCCCCGTGTATCAATGTCCCCCAACTCCCCCTATCCCGATGCATGTTTTGGTATATTTTATTTGCAGCCCTGCAATCTAATTAGGTACGCCTATTTTTTGGGCAATATTTTTCAAAAAGTTTAAAAGTCATTTTTCTCTATACCTACTTATATTAGGATAAAATAAAAAAGTAAATACCTAGGTACGTTTATATTAATCCAAGGGTGAAAGTATTCCACGGGTCAAGTTCTCAGGTAAAAACTTTTTCAAATTCTTGAACAAGAAATTGTGCTTGAAAATGTTTTACACACACCCAAGTTTTACCAAATTGTAAAAATCAATAGGAGTTATGTACCAACTAATATTTGACTTGACGTTAGGTACGCGATAACATAGAAGATTGGTTCTTTTGCTGGTATTGTTTGTTTTTTCTATTCGATTTTATGAGGTTAATTTAATTGACTTCTCTTTCTTTTCGAACTAAAAACACGACGGCAAATCATTTTTAAACAAATTTTAGAAACAAAACCTTACAAACCACATGTCCATCCTCAAAATCTGATAGGTCTGCAACTACTAAAAATGCCAGAAATCACTAGCTTTTTTGTCCCAACTTGATCAAAAATTGAGAAGAAATTCCAATTTTTTGGCAAGAATTTGGAACAAATTTTAGCTATTTACACATAGAAATAAATTAAAGGTCAACTTTTACAATTTCTTAAACAAGAACTTATATTTTAAAGCCCGGAACTGTCTATCTTCCCATTCTTCAAATGATACCTACCTAATATTGCAGTGCGCAAGCGCATGTCTAATCTTGTGTAGCTTTGTTTACATGCGCGAGGCCATAAATTTGGCACTTTCTTGATTATTGTTTGCTAATCTAAAGGTAAATATCTATGCTTTCACCTTGAATCACTGAACTCATTTTTAAGATCAGATCGACTCAAATCTCTGGCCCAATCGAATACGGCTAAGGTGTTAGAACAGGGGCGGCTCGTGGTATTTGAAAGTGGTGAGGCACAGTTGAAATTTTTTTTTTAGCAAGGTTAGATTTTAAAGTTTAGACAAGTTTTTTAAATCGCTAAACATTTTGACCAAACTTTGTCGCTATTATTTGTTGCAAACAGAATACACGGCCAGCAAAATAATTTGTTTAACGTTACACTACCAGTAAGCCAGTCGTACTTTACGTACCAAGTGTTTTGAAAGCTCCGATTTAATTTCCCCACCCCACCGATAGTAACAAGACGTTTACTCAAATCTGGAACAGGTCGCTTTACTTCTTTTACTATGTACAATTTATCTTCATAGGAATTACTTGAAAAATTCTGCTCTTTTACTAAAAAATTAACAAGATCACAAGTAGGATTGCGAATGTTTACATTTACCTGGGAAAGTTGTGACGCTATATGCTAGGTCCCGCTGAATCAATTTTTCGCTAATAAGCACAAAACAAATAAACGAATAAGTAATAAAAGTAATGTAATATTAATATTTTAAAAAAATCACTGCCCACTGTTGGAAAAAAAAAATCAGTACGGAAAACCACAAAAGTATTTACCGAAAACTACAATAAAATACAATGCAGGTGTAAAAGTCAAATTCACTATGCACTCTGAACTTTCAACGGACAACCTGTTAATCTAATAATAGCATTTCTCCAAATACCGTGTCGAGGCGATCATCTAATAGATTAGATTAGTCCCCTCGCGTTCGCATTAAATTTACGTAGAGAAATGAGGCTGGCCTCAAAAGAATGTTTTTATGCACTATTTAAAGCTTGATTCGACTGGACTATTACGGGTATCATACATCACATTAGATATTTTCACTAATACGCTAGACAAGGAAGCGGGAGGCCGGGCCTCTAACCATATACGACCGCATGCAGAAATGAGACGGATGATAGATGATATTTCTAGCGAAGCGCGTTAAGATTGATGGCATTAATTCTAATGGATATAATATATTTATATATTATTAATAGTAAAATAATATAAATTTGTAATTTATTTAATTTGCAAAATTATTGGTGAGGCACTGCCTCATAGGAGAAGCCGCCACTGTGTTAGAATAACAATTTATCGAACTTTGTGATGAACAGTTTGTGTAAATCAAAGAATAGCTTATTTACATTAATTTTCGAAAACTAATTCAGAAGGAAGCGAGGCATTTAAAAAAAATTGGAATTTAAAATACAAAATTACACAAAACCTTCCATTTCCATCAAAGAGGGCACTGCATGTAAGGACGTAATGCTTAGCCGTAGAGCTTAATACCCGTTGGGTGTCAGTAACTACCTGAATTAACAATCAATCAGTTATTCCGTCATCTTTGACAGTCGTTACAAGTAATTTGATTCATCGCTAATTTTTCCAATTTCTTGAACAATTCACACAAGATGCTTTACGGAACAGCACAAAACATTCATGGTTGAAGCGTATTTTTGCAACGGGGTTACAGTAAATGGTGAGTGGCAATAAAATCCGTGAAATAATGCAAAATACGCCAACAAATTGTATAAGACGCCTGTCCCAAGAAGTGGGAAGATCTTATTGAACATGCATGACTATGCTTAAGAAGCAGCTAAATTTATTTTCTTATAAAATGCAAGTATTCCAAGTATTCTTTCTGTATATTCTTACTTTGTTAATTTTGTAAACAACAAAAATAAATTTCTAATTTTATTACTCATTAGTTTGGCATATCATGTCATAATTTAAACCTAGATTTGGTTAGATATATAGTCCCCATATCATTGTGATCTAAACCAAGCCCTACGTTTTTTAATCCAAGCCCTCTTTAATGCAAATAATTTTTGCTCGCACGGTAGTTAAGGTTGGGTAAATAAATAATATTGTGTTAAAAATTGTATACTTACTGGACATCTTCCGTGACACATCCTAACATCGCATTCTATGTAAAGAGCTGGAGAACCTGTAAATCGGAAAGTCTTCATATAAGCAAATACTTGCGTTTCGAATACACCTGATTCTGACCAGGATCCTCTAAATCTGGAAATTAACTTGTCATCCACAGGACATCTGGAAAATGATTTAAAATAGGTTGTATTAATAATAATAAAAATGTATTACCGCTTATAAAATAAATCCAATTTTCGCCCTTTGCTGTCATCGAATTTCCCCGAAACCGCCCATACGATTTACTTCAATTTAAAAATATTGAAATACCTATCCTTAAACTCTGTTTGGCATGTAGCAGATTTTCCGATTAAGTACCCTTCCATTTTCACAATATGCTATAATTTGTTGTACTTTAAAGAGGTCAACTTTAAAAATTATTTTCTTCCAAAGCCAGGCTTATATAAGGTACTAATCTGTTGCAAGACAGACAATGTTTGAACCTTAAGCTATTCAGTGATAACAAATTTATAACTGTTTAATTCAATTTTATTGGTAATATGGTCTGCAAATATTTTTGAAATATTTATCTTGGCGATTGTTAATAGTATAGAAGCCAAGTTTATAAAATGCTTTATTATTTCTGAATAAACAAATAAATAATATTTCAATTTCAATTTATTCATACAAAAAATAACAATCAACAAATACAATTTAGGTACTAATAAAAATCACCACAGTCTTAATAAAGTACAAATATTAATTATTGCACCTAGATCAAGAGCAATATGTATGTGCAAAAAATCATAAAAAGTTTCTATTATATTTTATTTTAATTTGAGCAAAAAGTTAAGAGCTGAACAATTCCATGTCCAATTCGACTGAAGAAGACAAGAAAGTAAAAATGTTGAAACTTATTATATACAGTGGCGGCTCGTGATTAGCGAGTCAGGGGGGCGCTGGCTTTAAATTAAAAAAAAATTTAACTGTCTATTATTTTCGAAAGTACGTGTCTGTTTTTTTTAACTTTCTCGTTGTGAATTTTAATTTCATCAGCATAAGCAGCACTACTTAAAGAAGTTAAAGTTTGTCTTAACATCTGAAAACTTACCACATTACGACGATGTTTTGCATTATTTTCATGTTTTTTATTTTCTCTAAAAGATTCCTGCACCCCATTTATAGTCCGCCAATTATCATCCCCGTCAAAAAGAAGACAGACGATCACACGAAACAAAAAAAAAAGAATTTTTGACCTCACAACCGCATATCCAGAATTTCTTATTATATATTTCATTGTCAAACTTACGCGTAACCTGTGCCTTACTTTTAAGTGGGAAGGGGTTATTAAGTGAGTGAGTCCCTTTCCTTTAATAACCTCTCCCCAGTTTGAAATCGCAGAAGATTCCAAACTGTATGCAACTAAGAATCGAAATTGAATAAGTGATAAGCCATTATATGGGGAAACGCGTCTGGGGATAGATCTGATGAAATGAAAGGAAAAACCACTCTCTATTGGACCAATGCTAGGGGAAGGTCGCCAATGATGGCACCTTTTTTTTACCACCTAATATATTTTTTAGTTCAAAGGTTTTAACCCATTTAACCATGTTAAAATATTTGTTACTACTTAAATATTCATTATAAAACTTTAAAAATATACAAAAACTATTTTTTTGGTAAAAAGAATAGAATAGAAAAAACCACCAACTGCGTTGCCTATGATGGCATACTCCAGTAAAATGCAAAAATCTGAAGGACGCATACATGTAAAAGACATATTTTTGTTAGGTACAGTTTGTACATTTTTATTGTTAAAAAATTCAAGCACATAAAACTGTTTAAAAATACTTAAAATAATATAAAACATTCTAGGGAACATGTTTAAAACTTTAAAAAAAATTAAAACATTATCAGGAAAGTGCAATCTAAAGATATATTCAATAACTTTACAAAGCATATAAGTAGTGTTTAGGGACATAGACACAAAGAAAAGTAAAAGTAGCGCCGTTTTGAATATGACGCATATGATGACATACCTATTTATATGTATTTATAGGTATGTCATCATAGGAAACTAATGGATATGCCATCTTAGGAATATGTCACACTTCTAGTATATAAATTATAAAAAATTAAAACCACAACTTAGATTTAAAATATATTATAGCAAAGTAACATATATATCCTATAGTTATCGGAACAAAATCGTGCATTCTAATTTAATGCACCTAACATAATAAATTTTTGGTTTAAAAACTGGCTAATATTACTTCGCCACTTAGCAATTTTTGTTCTATTAAATAACTTTACATAAAAACGTCCGTCACGACTGAAATTCGACTCACAACTGAACGGTCAATCCGCGCGCCCGTCTAACTATGCGGGATGACGCAAACCCGGTTTATTCCAGAGATACCTGTGGTATGCCATCATGGGAAGTATGCCATCAATGGCGACCTTCCCCTAAATACATCGACGTTTTTTGCCCAACGTACCACAAGTCATTCATAACCTAATACTTTATTTAAGTTACAATTATCTGTTTATTATACCCTCATTTATCCATATCACTATATTCAACGCCAATTATATTATTTTTTTTTTAATTTGTTAGTGGTTCAAAATATTGGTACCTACCTAACTATAATAAAGACACATTTTTCACGTTGTTTAAAATCTGTACCTACTTACCTAAAAATTGGGTTTATCCTAATATGTATGTATAATTTATCCCAACTCAGTTTAATGACATAAAAAAGCGAGGCTTCAAAGAAACCGACCTCACAACCAGGGTTCAGGGTTGTCAGATTTTTTTTAAATTCTTTAAATTATTTTTAAAGTATCAGCATTCAATTGTTAGTCAGCAGGGGCGTCATTTTGGGGGGGAGATTCCAAACTGAATGCGACTGAAAACAAAAGTTATATGACTGAAGTTGGTGAAAGATTTCCAGGATCTCCGTAGCGCAATTGGCAGAGCGTTCGACTGGTAATCAACAGGTTCAGGGTTTGCTTCCTGGCAGAAGCTTAAAACTTTTTCAATTTTAAAAACGTTTATCTCATGCCGATAAAAAAATTTCAGTCATAATCAAAATAAAATCCCAAACCTCCGAAATGTGTTGTTTCAAGGCAAAATAGTGAGACTTAATTTGAGAAATTTTGTGATTGGAGTTCAAGAGGGAATAATCACTATTAATACCTCGTCATTATTCCCTTAATTATACGGCATTATACTTCAAACACCACAACATTATAGTAGTCGTAGATAAACCTATTAATAAGCAATATGTAAAAACTTACCCATACTCATCAATAAGTTGAATTTTCTTTGTAGCGCCGTTATGGGCATAGCAATCGTTAACGACAATATCAAATCCGTCTGCAAAAGTTTAAAAAAAATTATGTATTAATGACTATTTCATTATACAGGTACAAACAAGCACGGATCCAGGATTATCTTCAGGGGGAAGGGCGCCAAAATAGTATATTAAAGTATAAGTGGATATTAAGGTCTTTAAAACACGCACGATTTTGCAAGCACGACGGCGCAGCCGGAGTGCTTGAAATAGAGCAAGTGTTTTAAAGACCAGTTATCCACGAATACTTTACGTTCTTTTTTTTTATTGGTACACTTATTGGTATTTATATTACAAAAAATGGAAATAATAACTTAGTAAGTAAGTGAAATGGTCGAATTCGTGATGTGATATACCTGTCATTGTCATGAAAATGAGGAGAATAAAAAATAACTTCCAATCTGTCACATAAGATTCATTGTTGTCACCGTTGACATTGGTTGTGTATTGCTTAAAAAAATATTTTATTTGACGTTAAAAGGTAATTCTGTCAAATCAATAATTAAAAAGTTGACATATGACTTTACGTTTCACTGGTTGTTGATGTTGCCATGGTAACTTTAAAACACGCGCGTTTTTGAAAGTGGGATTTAAACACGCTGAGGCGTACTTTAAATAAGCGAAATAGGATATCAATAAAAAAAACAGTTAAAATTGTAATTAAATCTTTTTTTCATTACAACATTTATTAACAAAATAGAAACGAAATTATTAGATTTAAACAATACGAAACAAAACATACCTGGAAAAATATATAAAAACGATCTTACATTCTGGTTATTTGTTATATTATTTATGTTATGTTTTGGTTTGTTGTTCTGACAATTTTTATAATCTATAATCTCAGTGGGACACGTGCCCCCCGTGACCCCCCCCCCTGGGTACAAAATACAAGAAACTTAAAATTTTTTAAATATACAGTGAAACCTCTCTTAGGCGGACACCTGCGGGACTGTCTAAATGTGGCCGCCTAATAGAGGTGTCCGCCCATAGGAAATTTGTTATTAGGTAATATGTAAATGCAAAATTATTACTACATATATGTATGTACAAATAAACATTTATTAAACATAACAAAAATACACTAGTTTTAGTTGGGATGTAGTACTAAAAAAATCTAATAACTTAGTTTGACGTGTTTGCGTTTTAAACTTGCAATCTAGCAAATGTAATTTCAAGTCTGATAACAATTCCATTTTGTGTAGAGTCACCTCTATTCTTTGCATACTCTTGTAATTCCTCTACCATACTAATGGCTTGTTGAGAATTGTTACCATTTGTTTGATTACTGCATTCAACTTCCTCATCAGAGTCGTCAGATATTGATGTGGTTTCAGTTTGGGCTACATAATCGGTAGGAATGGGGTCACTATTATATTCTAATAGCACATTGCTATCAATGTTAATGAACAAGCCCAAATCATGGTTATCAAATCCTAGAAATTCTTATTCTTACCTTCTGCTGAAAAATCGTCACTTTCCACAATTTGGTTTTGATCTGTTTTAATTCCTGCTTCACGAAAACGATTTGTAATTGTTTCTTTTGTAACTTTTTGCCAAGCAGTTTTTATAAAATAGACAGCATCTAAAACAGTTATAGCTTTAGTAAGACCTTGAAGATTGAAACAGATTCCATTTTTGATAATAGACTTTTGACCAAAATTACTCTATAAAATGATTTAAAATTTTTGATAATGCCCTGGTCTAAAGTCCTGTTTCGTCTGCATTATAGACATCTTTTGGTGAATAGTCTTTTAAAAGAGAAGGTACATTATTTAAAAAACTTTTCACATCCTCTAGATTAACACTTCCAGCTTCTCCCGATATGGCCTTAATAACTATGTTATGCCTGTGGCGGAACCTTTCAAGCCATCCGGATGACGCACTAAAATTTTCATATCCCAAAGTCTCTGCAATCTCTTTTGCCTTAGCGTGAATTAAAGGCCCTAAAATTTAAAAATGTAGGATTTGTCTCCCAAATACTCTTAAAATTTTTTTTGTCCATTTAAAGGAGAGTTTTCGCACTCTTTGTATAAAAACAGCCTGTCCGTGTCCGCCCAGAGGAGAGTCAGCCCAGAAGAGGTTGATTGTCATGGAATTTCATATACCTAGTTCCGGACTATGAAAAAATGTCTGCTTAATAGAGATGTCTACTTATCAGAGGTGTCCGTTATGAGAGGTTTCACTGTACTTATGAACAATACATTTTTAAACAATAAAAGTTGGTAATTATTATAGTTCTATGATTTTAGATATTAATAACTATTTATACAATAAGTTGCGAAATGAGTGTCTTTTAGGCACGCGACGTGAAAATTGTCCAACGAGGCCAAGCCGAGTCGGACAATACGTCTAGTGGCTAAAAGACATAGTTTCGTAACGAATTATATACAAGATTTTTTGTGAAAGCGGAGAATTTGATAATTTAAGCTTTTATTAGTATTTTTTTTTATTGATACCCTATTTCGCTTATTTAAAGTACGCCTCAGCGTGTTTAAATCCCACTTTCAAAAACGCGCGTGTTTTAAAGTTACCATGGCAACATCAACAACCCGTGAAACGTGAAGTCTAAATATGTCAACTTTTTAATTATTGATTTGACAGAATTACTTTTTAACGTCAAATAAAATATTTTTTTAAGCAATAGACAACCAATGTCAACGGTGACAACAATGAATCTTATGTGACAGATTGGAAGGTATTTTTTGTTCTCCTCATTTTCATGACAACGACAGGTATATCACATCGCGAATTCGACCATTTCACTTACTTACTAAGTTATTATTTCCATTTTTTGTAATAGAAATACCAATAAAAAAAAATAATGTAAAGTATTCGTGGATAACTGGTCTTTAAAACACTTGCTCTGGCTGCGCCGTCGTGCTTGCAAAATCGCGCGTGTTTTAAAGACCTTAATATCCACTTATACTTTAATATACTATTTAAACATTTTAAAAAGTATAGGTAGGCAATCTGATTCTAAGGCATTGTTTATGCATTATTTAATGTCAAGTGTGTTGCCAAGTTCGAACGTTTTTTGCGCGTTTTGCCTTTTTTTGCAAAGTTTTTCGAAAAAATTACTTCAAATGAGTGATATTGACGAGTCTTTGGATATTGAACAAGCTGCTGAAGCTGCGCTATCCACGTTAGTACCCGAAAAATAGAAACTTATACGAAAAAACCTACGACAACTTTGAAACCTGGGCCAAAGAAAAACATATTGAGAACTTTACAGAAAATGTATTACTAGCCTATTTCTTCAAGCTATCCACCACCGTAAGGTCGTCAACTTTGTGGAGCAAATATTCGATGCTCCGCACCATGATTTATCTGAACAAAAACATAGATATTTGCAAATTTACAAACCTTATTGCATTTTAAAAAGGAAAGCTACCGCCCAAGAAATCAAAAATATTTACAAAGCTGGAAATAGAACGCTTTATAAAACAAGCTGGTGATAAAGAATTCCTGTTAGCCAAAGTTGTTTTAATCGTTGGAGTATTTGGAGCATGTATAGGAGGGAAGAAATCACATTTTTGAAATTAGATGCCATCAAGGATTGTCAGTCGTTTATCAGTGTCAAAATTCCGAACACAAAAACTTGTTCCAAGAATGTTTACGATTACTGAGGGATCAATAGATGGCATCAATTTTTTAGATCTATTTCGTAAGTACGCAAAACTTCGTCCACTGAATACGACACATCAGCGATTTTTCTTGGCCTATCGAAGTGGTAAATGCTGTACCCTGCCAGTTGGAATTAATACAATTGGAGGTATGCCAAAAAAAAATAGCAGAATTCCTTGGACTCTCCAACACCAATGAATACACTGGCCATTGCTTCCGACGCAGCTCTGCAACAATGTTGGCAGATCCTGGAGCGGACATGACACTTTTAAAGCGTCATGGAGGTTGGCGATCAAGCTCAGTTGCCGAGAGTTATATAGAAAATTCCATTAAACAGAAAAACGAAATAGCAAAAAGAAGCAAAGATACGCAAAATACAAAAATAAAAGAAGTTCACTCAGAAGCAGAAGTTAGCATTGTCAGTACTAGCAGTTTATCCATTCCGACTACTAATAATTACATTGCTCTTAAAGAAGAGAATCTAGATGCCTCTAGAATTCAGTTCAACAGTTTACATAATTGTACATTTAACATAATATATAATAAATAGATATTTTCATTGATTTTAATGTTTCATTTTTACTTTTAGGCTTTAGTGCCTAAAACTGTCACATTTAGACACTAGTGCCTAAAAGAGTGTCATTTCGAAATTCTAATCAATATCGAAATATGCCTAGTTCGAAACGCTTTAGGTACTACCTAATAATTATCTTTAAGCCAGTTTTCTAAAATATTACAGTAACAACATAATCAATAAAAATCCTATTAACTCTATGTTTAACAAAAAAACCGGAATTTTTGTAAATATGTTGATAATTACCTACATTATCTATCTATTCTTTTAATATCTAATAGTGGTTTTTATTGATGTTTCCTTGAAAAGGACTTAACCCTGTATGCTAAGGATGTTAACAAAAAATTTCGATTTTTATGTTTTATAAATTTATCCACCAACCATGTATTTGTGGTGGGGGCACATATTGCGCTTACACCATAGCGGGTGTTTCATTTTTACTTTTAGGCACTAGTGCCTAAAACTGTCACATTCAGACACTAGTGCCTAAAAGAGTGTCATTTCGAAATTCTAATTAATATCGAAATATGTCTAGTTCGAAACGCTTTTACAAAAAATAAAAAACATATACGCACTACAACTGATGGGATCTAAAAAAAAATTATGTGCCGTCCGTCCCTGTTGGCCTATAACGATGATAAGATGATATACATTGTGATTTGGAATTATTTTACGCTTATATACCGCTACAGATATTTACTTAGTTTGATTGCAGCTAATATTAAAATCACAATACAACATCTGGGATCTGCATAAAATACCAAACATAACTCGAATTATAGAGCATCAGGTATAACAAATTAGAAAATGTTATACCATCGACTTTAAATAGAAATAATTAGGATGTTATTAGATATTAACATTACCAAATGGTTTAACAGTAATGGCAAAAGAAGTAATTTTTCTTTTATTATAATAATTGTCATTACAGAGCGGTGTGTTCCATTTACTTTCTTCTTCTAATAAAGATACTATACTTACTATTACCGGCATATGTGTGTACCGTCATACAAACACCGGTCTACTTTTGAATGACAAACAGATTTGAATAAATCGCCCTTATTAAACCTTTTCAATAATTGACCATATTCTAAAAACAGCTCTGTGGGTATTCCCTTAATATAAGTACTTGTTTAAGAAAAAGATAATTCGTACATACAGTGTGTCCGAAATTCTAGTCTCTATATGGGTATCTCGCTTAATAGATGAGATAGAAAGTTGGTTAAATGGGGAATATTTTAGAGAATTTAATGCCGATCTCAAATCTCTTTTCAAAATTATTAAAAGTTTTGTAGTTTTTCACTTATTAAACAAAAACTAAAAATGGCGCATTTCGTTTTTCTTAAATAGGGGCTTAACGGTTCATTTGACATATCCCAAAGTGTTACATTCTTAAGACACTTTTTAGGGAAGAACATTTCTGTACAAAAAGAAAATGCAGATTGTCTTTTGTTTGTTAGTTACCCACAGTAACTTTGTTATTTCTTATGGCGGCCATCTTGGATTTGTACATAAAAATTATTTCTCTTTGAATTACCTTTTAAACGATCTGCCACATGCTACCAACATTTTGAAGAAATACTCTTAAATTAGTAAAAAAACAGTTTTATCGTTAACTTGACAACAGCGCATGCATCTAACATAGCAGATAGTAATTAAACCATTTAAAGCACCTCTTAAACCTTTATTTTTTTTTACAATACAGTTGCTTACAAGATCCTTAAATTCTGAACTTGACCTAACCTAACCAAAACCAAAACCAAGTAGGATAACTTAAATTTAATTTAATTAATTTTCTGTAATAGGTTTTATGCCGTTGATGTCTTTCTGGATACAATTCCAAATATCTAGCAGAAGTTAGTTTAGCTTTTCGGTGTGATTGCAAATAAAGTGCCAACATATCAAATTTTTCTTCATTTAAAATTTTGTGCCATTTTCAAAATAAGATAAGATGTAGGTAATATTATACATTTTAAACCACTTTATAGAATTTTGAATGATAAATAAATAGGCACTACGTTTTTTCTAATATTGCATACCATGGCCTACCATGTAAAAATATCATGGCCTTTTTAAAATGCAAAAATATCACGGAATACCATGTAACAATAATCCTTCCGTAATTATATGATTATACCAAATAATTTTAATGTAATAAAATTTAGGTTTGGCAAAATTAAAAAAGGTTTGCATTTTTTTTGTTTGTAAAGTTTTTATTCCGAACTATTTTTTTCTAATATTTTAACTAAATGTAATTGCAAACAAAAAAAGAGGCGATTTTTAGTTGAAAGCCCTATTTTTTCTAATTGAATTATTTTTCGTTTCATTCCGATTAAGATTTTTTTTTATCGCGGCGTTGCCAAACCTATTTAAGACCGTAGACTAAAAATGCGTTAATTATTTTATTAGCTAGAAAACAATGATTATTTGGAGCAGAAAATGTTTTTGTTATTAAACTAATACCCTTGGATGTACCCACATGCTATGTTAGATGAATGCGCTGTTGCCAAGTTAACGATAAAACTGGTTTTTTAATAATTTAAGAGTATTTCTCCAAAATTTTGGTAGCATGTGGCACATCGTTTAAAAGGTAATTCAAAGAGAAATAATTTTATGTACAAATCCAAGATGGCCGCCATAGGAAATAACAAAGTTACTGTGGGTAACTCACAAACAAAAGACAATCTGCATTTTCTTTTTTTTCAGAAATGTTCTTCCCTAAAAAGTGTCTTAAGAATGTAACACTTTGGGATATGTCAAATGAACCGTTAAGCCCCTATTTAAAAAAAAAACGAAATGCGCCATTTTTATTTCTTGTTTAATAAGTGAAAAACTACAAAACTTTTAATAATTTTGAAAAGAGATTTGAGATCGGCATTAAATTCTCTAAAATATTCCCCATTTAACCAACTTTCTATCTCATCTATTAAGCGAGATACCCATATAGAGACTTGAATTTCGGACACACTGTATATAAATATTTAGGTTAAAATTAGTACCTTACTAAATTTAAAAATTCCCTTGATAAAGCTACAGTGTAGCGAACGCGTCAGGTTATAAAATAAATGTAATGAGGAAATTAGACTAAAGTCTTTATTGCAATAATTATAAAGACACAAACTATGTTAAGATCGTTGAAAATATGCTGGAAAAATTCAGGATTTTTGGTTTCAATATGAGCATTTAAATTCACTTTTTACTTTCCCCTTTGGACTATTTCCCAGAAAATCTTGGGGACATGAGTGAAGAGCAAGGTGAAAGATTTCATCAAGATATTGAAGAGATACCATGGGCGCTGGGACACAAACATAATGGGCGATTCCTGTTGGATATTGAGAAGAGATCTCCCTTTAGCTGAATATGACAGAAAAATAGCCAAAAGAAGCTTTTCTGAAAAAATAAAACGTTTTTTAAGAAGCGTAAAGAATAAATTTCTATGTGTATATTTTGTATATTTTGGTATTTTTTTCCTTAATATAATATAAAACTAGCTTATAAATGAAATAAATGGTGTTTATTCTTTATTTTTGGATTTTACTGCTTGGAAAAATAACCTTGCGTGATATAAAAAAAACTAAAAGCAGATTTGAAATCAGCGCTACCCAATTAACTAAGTAGGGGAAGGGTGTACAAAATGACATAGTGGGGTATAATGACACAGTGCTTGTATACACAGGACTCGTCGTTCGGGAGTGCTCGGAAAACGAATATATTATTGTGGCGTGGGTTTTAGTCATGCTAGTTTACATTAAGTTCCGCTTCATCGGTCAGAGTTCAGAGTGAAAGCACGTTCGATTATTCTATTTTTAACATCAAAATATTTTTGGCGCGATATATTAAAATCTGCTATAAATTTTTAGTGTGAATAACCGGTAAGTTAGGATATTTATGATAAGTTATGAGGATTATTGCTTTCATGATTGCATATTTCAAATTTGGTAAATAAGTTATTGTTTTGTCAAAAATTGTATTTATTTAAATTGGTTTCATGTGGGGTAAAATGACATAGGTGTGAAGAGGGCAAAATGACATACTATGTCATTTTACCCGAACGTAAGGCACTTCTATTCTAAACTCTACTCCATATTTGGAAGAGGCCAAAGAAGCGAACAAACCGAAACTAGAGATCACAGAAAAAAGAAAAAGAGCGGTAAAAAGAAAAGTCCTTGAAGAATCCGAGTCGGAAACAGAAAAAGAACCCTTTTCTGCTAATGAAGAAGATGATGCTGCTTGCATTTATTATACAGAGCTGTACAAATTTTTCAAAAAAGGTGACCTGTGGCTATGCTGTTGTTCGTGTCAAAAGTGGGCACATGCTGAGTGTGCCGGGCTAGACAAGAAAACAAAAACTTTTGTTTGTGAGCTTTGAACCGACTGAAAGTTATTAAATAGTATTGATGTGTCATTTTGCCCCCCACGTGGGGTAAAATGAACTTTTTTTGTTTATTTTTATATGTTTGGCTAAAAGTCCATATTTTGTCTTACTTTGTTAAAATCTTTTCTAAAGTGTTGCAAATACGTTAGTTTATGTTTTGTTCAAGATTTTATTAAGAAAATGTTTTTTTTAATAAAATATTTCTATTTTTTTAAAATGTATGTCATTTTGTACACCCTTCCCCTACTACAAAACAGTTAAAATTTTAAAATCAACTTTCAAAGTGTTAAAAAATGCAGGCTCGTGTTATTTGTTATGTGTATAGAAATAATTAGGATGTTATTAGATATTAACATTACTAAATGGTTTAACAGTAATAGCAAAAGAAGTAATTTTTCCTTTATTATAATTATTATTACAGAGCGGTGTGTTCCATTTACTTTCTTCTTCTAATAAAAATACTAGTCTTACTATTACCGGCATATGTTTGTACTATGGAGGGCTTTAGGTTAGGAGTCCGATCGCAATACATTGGTTTCGGGCAAAGTTTTGGATCGGTAAAGCAGCTTTAAAAATGGCCGTCAGGGGCGCATGTGTTCCTTTAAATCTGTAAAATGCATGGGTTCTTATGGGATAATCAACTGTTTTATTGACTTTAGTTAACTAAAACCCTCTACAGGCTGAGATATGTATATCTAATAAAGCTTATTTTATTAATTACACTGGCCGACAAGATTTTTCTAACACAGGTCAGCTCTTTATTTTTAAAATGGAAATACCCTTCTAATAATAGAAAAAATATTGGGAAAGCCCCAATACATACCATTTTTCAATAGCTTAATAAGACCATTTTACATTAGCAGGTAGTCAATTTAATTAGGGGCGGTAAAAATGGAAGCATTTTATAACAGAAAAATTACCTGAACTGTAGGAATTTTAGTAGGACTTCAGGGAGGATTTACAAAATATTGCTGTTTTCTTTGTTTGTGGGACAGTCGTGCAGTAGATCAGCATTATGTAATAAAAGATTGGCCAAAGAGAAGTGAATTTCAGCCGGGATCTAAAAATGTTAAGTTTGCACCTCTTGTAGACCCCAAAAAAGTCCTTCTGCCTCCTCTTCACATTAAACTTGGGCTGATGAAAAACTTTGTGAAAGCTATGAATAAAGACGGTGATGGATTCAAATACCTAAGACAGGTCTTTCCCCAGTTAAGTGATGCCAAATTAAAGGCAAAGGGCATTTTTATTGGGCCACAAATCAGAAAATTGCTGGACGATGTCAACTTTACAGAGAAGCTTACCAGGCAGGAACTCAGAGCATGGAACTTATTTGTTAGTATAGTAAGGGGATTTTTGGGCAACAATATGGATGCAAACTATCAACAGTTAGTTGATGAACTTTTAGATTCCTACAAATCGCTTGGTGCCCGAATGTCATTAAAAATCCACTTCCTCCATTCCCATCTGTCATTTTTTCCTGAAAATTTGGGAGCTGTCAGCGACGAGCAGGGTGAAAGGTTCCACCAGGATATCAGAACAATAGAAATTCGCTATCAAGGACGATGGGATCCAGCCATGATGGCTGATTCCTGTTGGTTTTTGAAAAGAGAAGATATGACCCCTCATAAAAGGAAAAAATAAAATTTAATTAGTGTGTTCAGTTAATATTTGTAATGTTTGTGTTTTTCTTAGATGTAAGGTATGTTTAGTAGGTGTAAAAATTTAAATATAGTCGATATACATAGTTAGAAAATTCTTAAATTATTATTTCAATAGATATTAAATATTGTAACATTAAATGTGGTACTATAAATGTAACAAGAAAACGTTACGTGTTACAACTTTTTTTTTCTCATTTTCGTATTTGGATAGGTCTATTCTACCACAATATGCTATTTAGCTTTGTGTTAGAACGAAAAAAAAATTTTGTCGGCCAGTGTGGATAAAAATACCGCTGACGTCTATCAAAAACTGTAAAAAGTCAAACACTTGACGATCACTGCGCGGCGACCGGGAAACAGCGAACTAACTACTAAACAGGGACGTAAATTTAAAGAACAGCCATTTTCGATCGGACTCCTTCCTAAAGCCCTCCATAGTTTGTACCTTTTATATCTTACCCCGTTTAGTGGGATAGGAGCTATGAAAGCCTGACATACTATTGCAGGACCCTGTATAAACATTTTAATGCATAAAGTAATTATTATTCACCAGCTAAAATCAGTTCGTTGAATTGTATATTATACAGTGTCACCAGTAAAGTCCGCATCCTATGGGATTTTTTCTTATTAATATATAGCTTTACTCAAAATTTGACCTTGGTATCAAGTTCTGCTTCGATCGAGATGAAAATTAAGCAAAAAAAATAGTAGTCACGTGATTCGCATTATCTGTCAAATTTTAATTTTTTCCAAAAAACAATTCAAAAGTGGAGTTATTTCTGAATATATCGGAAAAAGTTTTTTTAAATGGGGTTTCTAGCCCACGTGCAAAATTTCAGCTGCATAAGATAATTTTGATTGTTTACACCTATATTTTTTAAATTGCACTTTTGCAAAATAAGACTCAACGCAACCTACATAAAACTTCTTAGTTTTGACAATGTTTTATTTAAGATACATTTTCTTTAAAGTAGCGCCGTATTAAATGTGTGTTTTTCTACAAAATCAAAATTGGGCTATTAAAATTTGGTCGCATGTGATGCAAAGTTTATTTGTTTTTGACCTGTATAAGGTAACTTCATAAAATAAGTATTTTTGAAAACGTAGTTTGTGTCCGAAAGTAATACACCTTAATTAAGACAAAAAAGAACAGAGTGTCTTCAGTAAAGTGTTTTTTAAGTGGAAAATATATTTTAGTTTAACTTAACGTAAAGTTTATCTATTTTCAACGATTTAATTTAAAACCCCTTTACTTAATTTTTTATTTTTTTACTTTCAGGCACAAACTACGTTTTCAAAAACGTATTTTATAAAGTTACCTTATACAGAGTCAAAAACAAATGAACTTTGCATCACATGCGACCAAATTTTAATAGACCAATTTTGATTTTGTAGAAAAACACACATTAAATATGTATCTGAAATAAAGCCTTGTCAAAACTGAGAAGTTTTATGTAGGTTGCGTTGAGTCTTATTTTGCAAAAGTGGTGCATCAATTTACAAAATATAGTTAAAAAATCAAAATTATCTTATGCAGCTGAAATTTTGCATGTGGGCTAGAAACTGCATTTAGAAAAACTTTTTCTTATAACTTGTATATGCCACAGAAGATTTGAATACATCAAAATGATTTACTCAAGATGCAAAACTTTTATGTACAATAACATTTTCTGAGAAATCAATAATAAAAAAGTATCCCATTTGTTAACCAAATTTGGGCGGACCCTGTATATGCAATTATTGTGCTCCCACTTTTTGCCTCCCACTCTTTTTTTTTTCGATATAATATTCCGATTTAAATAACCTGAACGTACCTTTTTTAACAAAATTATTATGGCAGTCTTCAAAACATAAATATACATAACTATATAACTTATCTCAATAAAACACTTTTTAACAAATTTATTATGGCATTCTTTAAAACACAAACTAAAACTAAACATTATATACTTGCCGAGTCATATTTTTCTATTTTATATTCACCCTGTATATGCCACAGAAGATTTGAATACGTCAAAATGATTTACTGAAGATGCAAAACTTTTATGTACAATAACATTTTCTGAGAAATCAATAATAAAAAAAGTATCCCATTTGTTAACCAAATTTGGGCGGACCCTGTTTATGCAATTATTGTACTCCCACTTTTTGCCTCCCACTCTTTTTTTTTCGATATAATATTCCGATTTAAATAACGTAAACTTACCTTATTTAACAAAATTATTATGGCAGTCTCAAAACACAAATATACATAATTATATAACTTATCTCAATAAAACACTTTTTAACAAAAATCTTATGGCATTCTTTAAAACACAAACTAAAACTAAACATTATTTACTTGCCGACTTTACGCTGTTATTTATATTTATATTTACCAAGTATTATCAGAGTATTATGTTACAAGACCGCTCGAGATATTGCGGTGTTGGGTCGCGACAGATCGACACCGCGACACCAATGCAAAGTTTGCATAAAAACGATCCCAATAGTATTTTCAATACTAAAATCCCATGTGATGCGGATTTTACTGGTGACACTGTATAAAATCGAGCAATGGCACTAGTTATTTAATGTGCGTGGCTGCTGCGCGAAGTCATAGTTAATACTATTATAGCTTGGATGCCGTGACTGTAAATTTCTAACATCCATTAAAACATTCTTGAACTAAGCTTTCGCTACCCTTAAATATATTATAAATTGCCTAATACATTCATGTTAATTGCATACATCAATGCCATTGCAAGTATTATTGAACATAAACATTGATTGATAAATTGGAGTTTTAATTAAAAAGTTTGTTGACGGAGTAGGCAACTGGAAGACGGAAGAGGATCCGACAGTACGTGAGGGAACATAAAAGCTTATACAGGATAGTAGCATAGGACAATCGATGAGCGACCTGCACAGTTTATACAAGAACTGCATAAACAAGTAGATAATATCTGCCATTGGGAAGTGATGTTATCTGGAATCTTAACAAAAGAGCATTTTGATCAGCGCCTAGGGGGATATGTGCCATCTTCCTTAAAGGAAAGGTATTTGACAAACATTATTTGGATGTTTTCTAGGAGATTTGTGGAAAATGGGATGCCATAATTATAATGGCACCATACTCTAGTTTGGATCGCACGAAACTACAATAAAGAGTTTTCACGGGTTCGAGTATTTATAAAATTAGCCGAATTCCTTATAATGTATCCAAGCATCTTTATTGCACTGCTGTAATAATACTGAGGTGAAAAGGAAAGGAAAGCTTTGGGTCGAAAACCACACCAAGGTCTCTAAAAGTGTTACACTGCTATGACTGTGTTATTAATGCTATAGTTGAAGCGAATAAAGTCTACCTTATTTATAAATGTCATGGCGAAGCAATTGCTTACGTTCAGGGGCAAATTATTAATTTTGCACCACTTTTTCAGAGTGCTTAGGTCCCTCTGCAATAACAGGCAGTCAAATAAATTACTTATTACTCTGAATAGTTTTAAGTCGTCTGCAAAAAGCAGTACATTGCTGGACATATTATTAATTATGTCATTGATAAAGATTAAAAGCATCAAGGGGGCTAGGGCATGGAGTTTAAAGGATTGATATCCGCGAATCGCAACATACTGTATCTACGCGATCTTTAAGATATGACTCGAGGAATAAAACAAGTTGTTGGTTAAAACCTAATTGAGATAGTTTACGTAATAAAATGGAATGAGCAACTCTCGAAGGCCTTTGACAAATCAGTGTAAATGGTATCAACTTGTTTGCGATTATCCATAGCCTGTCCCACGTATTGGGTTACGCAGGCGAGATTGGTTGCTGTAGGTTCTACGGGCACTAAAGAAGCCATGTTGCGTGGGTGAAATGGCGATTTTATTTGTCTAAAAATGCATTCGTAGACAGACATCTCGAAGACCTTGGCAAATGGAAACCAAATAGAGATTGGTCTGTAATTTGATATTTTACTGGAATTTCCTTTTTATTTGGGTGATCCTTGCCTCCTTCCATAATTCTGGTAATGTATTAGTCTTAAGTGATAAATTAAAGATTAATGACAGCGGTTTAAGAAGAGGATCGGCAAAGTCTTTGACAACAAACACAGAACAATATCACATGTCCACATGTTAGCTTGTTTTTTGATTTTTTTAGAGATGTCGGAAAGGTGTTTGAGGATGACAGAAGTGCTCCCACTTGATACGTTATATGTTCAGAAGCTTGATTAGACGGAGTGGTGTAAGCGGATTTGAAAAAGATTGCAAAGACATTTGGATAATATGGATTACATAATGGATCACGGCTTGATTGGTTGTTTACTTTAAAAAGCTCCAGCCCACAATATTTAAGACCTGTCGGGACTTTTCTAATTTTTATATTAAAGTTTCAGGCGTGCTTAGGGCTGTTCAACTGGAAGTACATTTATTATTTTATTAACATAGATGACTCAGTGAGTTTTTTAAATGATAATCTTATTAATTTATTTAATACTAGCGTGTACCCGGCATGCGTTGCAACCCGCTGGTATAAATACAAACCCGAACAAACCCGATATATTAGTACCCGGCATGCCACTTTCTAAAATTGCACCCGTTCGAAGCCGGGGCGGGTCGCTAGTTATACATAAAAACCTTCCCCTTGAATCACTCTATCTATTAAAAAAAACCGCTTCAAAATCCGTTGCGTAGTTTTAAAGATTTAAGCACATATGGATAGGGACAGACGGGCGACAGCGACTTTGTTTTATACTATGTTAAGATTCTCACTCCGGTAAAAACGGTAAGAATGAAAGTGGGCTCCGTGGTTAACTGAAAACCTTAGATTACAAATGACACTTGAGAGAAGAGCTGATTTAAGATATAGACAATCTAGAACTGAGGCTGCGTGGTTGGAATATAGAGAGATGCCCAACTTTGTTAATACCTGCGTTCGTTATCGGGTAGATCTTAATTAGATTGTAATTCTTCATAATTCTCAATCTGACGCTATTTTTCCTAATCGGGGGGTTCCCCAGGGCAGTATTATGGGGCAGCTATTGTTCTTAATATAAACGGCAGATTTATACAAGTTTTTTTATTTGGTACCTGTCCCACCAGTAAGCTGACGACATTCAATTATATTTTTCATTCTCTCTGTCCGACCTTGCCATGGCTGTACTCAGATTTAAAAAATATTTGCAATTTTTCATCTGCTCATGGCCTCGATCTTAACGAGTCAAAGACAGAAATTTTGGTTTTTGGTAGTCAGAGAGTGAAAATTATATATCTGATATTAATTTTACAGTCATTTTGAACCATCAGGTCATAGTTTCAGCTGCATCCTGCAGGAATCTGGGCTTATTGTTGGATGTCGATCTTCGTTTTGCCAATCATAATTGCCAAAATAATTGAAAATTCGTAATATAAATTAGGAAAATTTTAAATACCTAAAATTAGGACTTCGTAATTCTCTGATCTTGTAACATGTTGCTTACGCTAGCATAGTGTATTGGTCTGCTATTTTAAATAGGGAAGGAAATCTTTAGAAACTGCAGAATGCCTGTATTCGATTTTCTTATAACTTGCGGAAATTCGATCATATTTCTGCAAGTCTGCAAGACTCCGGCTGGTCAAGTCTTAGTAAACGAATTCAACTTCAGTTCGCATGTTTTCTTTACAGGTTGACGGAATCTCAATGTCCTTAATAGTTAGGTAGTAAAATAGGTAAATGTCGAGAAACTCATATGCATAATACACGTCACTGTGATAAGTACAGTATTCCTCGCCATACGACGGCTCTATTCCAGAGGTCATTTAATTACAACGCAGATAAGTGGCCTAATTTAATTCCACAGGAAATCAGGATGCTTCCTGTAAGCTGTGAAGCATGCGCACGTGAACATCTTTTGAAGCACAAACACCTACACTGCACCAAATCAGACACCTTCACAAACACTATTATACAGTAAGTAGCTAACGACAAACACAACTAACACTTCTAACAGCTTTCTACTGCTTCAGATCAGCACTACAAGTCACAAGTACTCTCCCTGAAATAGTGATGTCCTCATAGCCGTGAAGCCTGGGCACGTGTTATCTCTTCTAAAGCACAGACACGTAGACTGCACCAAAAGCCTTACACCTACAGAAATACCTTCACAGTAAGCTGCAAATAAATAAATATACTATGACAAAACCGAAACCTAGGTACACCGGTATCTAGGCATGGGTGAAGTACGAAGCAAAGCACGCACTAGGCGTGCAGGGCGGAAATACTAAGCGAGTGGTCTGAAGGTTTATACGCCTATGACGCGGAAACAACAGGAAAACGAGGAGTTCAGTCGGTCATCAATCAGGGTTGAATCCGACACTACTCTGCCTCACAGGGTGCCAGTCTTCAGAAGATTCTCCTCGAAAAAAAAGGAGTCTTTCTAGCCTCGGTGCGTTCGGTATACGGTTCAGGGTGTACATTATTGTACATAGTGGAAAGTAGGTAGGTTTTTCTTTGATTTATTTTTAAAGTCATGCTTGCACTATCTATGCTCCTAGGGTTTTTTCTTTTAGTCCTTTTTTAATATATCAGTGATATAATATTATTATTCTTTTCTTTTTAATTTTTTTTTTTAATAATAATAATTATAGGTAACTCAACTTGTATTTATTATTTTAATAGTAATTCTGGATACATGAGAGTCGAAGAGCTTACTCTATATTTTTTATTTTGTAGTTATACTTTTGTAAAGTTTTTTTTTCTTTGGAGGTTCTACCTAATAGCGCAAGATGCGAGTAGCGCCACCTTCACTTATTTGTATATGTATGGATCTATTATTAATTAAAGCATTTTATTATTATTATTATTATTATTATTATTATTTGTGCTGACGACAGTTCATGAAGTTACCTCATCGCCTCGCTTCATCGACATAAAGTATTCAGTAATATTTGAAATTTACCGCGCATTTATTTTTTATTTCATGTAGGCTCGCATGTAGGTAACTAAGTAAATATTTTTTTTTTAAACCGACCAGAAAATATACACTTTCTGGACAATTCTTCGTCCAGAAAATAACGTTTTGTCGATCAAGACCGGAAAATTGACGTTCAAAGATTTTTCCGGTCCCTGCTTTTTGTCTTTCCAATCGCTCTTTGATAATACAAGCTACCTTGATTTCGTTACTATGACAACAACATTTCGATGTATCGTCGAGTGACTGTTCGTTGATTTTTAATTTGTTGTTTATGTCAAACTTGTTTCGCGAGTACGCAAATTTAACAACATGAATTCAGATTTTGAATTATCTGACACGGAAAATGAGATTTCAGAAGACATTTTGGAAGCAGCAAGGAAAGCGACTTACGATATATTGCCAGTAAAATCAAAAGCCCGTTACGAGAAGTGATACGACGCATTTAAAAACATTAATAAATAAAATAATTTAATTTAAGTATATCAAAGTGTCGGTCTTAAAAAAAATATTGTACGTCACGCAACCGAAAATTAGTGTTGTACTACAGGTCTCTCCAAGCTTCCAGGACTCGCCTACGGCTCGCCCTGGAAATGCTTGTCTCGACCTGTAAAACACTACTTTCCGGTCTTGTAACGAAATTACTATTCCCATCTCCTTCCTTCGATGATATTATTGGTAGATCTCATTTTATGGTCTATCGACGCACAGACGAAAGAATGTATTCAGTAAACAAAAATATCCCAACCCCTCGCCCGCACCTACTTGAACACCCTCAGTTCATTTTATTGTGTCGTCGAGTGTACAGTGAGTTTTTTCTCTGTGATATGTAATTAGTACAATGCCTAAAAAAAATAGAACAAGAAAATTGGCGGACATAGCATATAAAAGATGGACATTACCAACAACACCGCGGGTTTAGACGATGATGTTATTGCCACCAAGAAATTCAGCTGGTAAGGTTTAATAAACCATGTCAAAACAGATATTTCACGGTACGCTTATGCCTAAATAATAGTAAACATCACGGTGGCCGTGTAGGTGATCCGAACGCAACTTCTTCTTAAAACAAAGCGTTTCGACAGAAGACAACGACACTTCACATTAACAGCTGATCTGGTTTCGTCGTTAAAGTTCCCAGATCAGCAGTGGGCCGTAGCAAGCCGTTAGGTTGCGTCATATTATTTTCTTCCAGTTTTGGAGTTTTTTTGTATAGTGTGTGTTTTAAACATTTTACTTTTAGATTTTATATATTTCAGACAGATTTTTTTTGGAGTTTATTATTTAAGTTTAATAGTGAGTACAAACACCATTTTGGTTAACTCACCTATTATCAAATCAATAAAGTGCCTAGTTAAACCACTTACTTATCGTTATATACAGGATTTCTCCTAACTAATATAGCAACAGGAGATAGTGAACTTAAAAATATGTCATTTATGCTAAAGAACGCATGGTTAATTTTCAATAAATAGGTATGTTTCGTTAAGAATGGTGTTTATTTAAATGTTTCTTGCCATCTAGCATTTAAACGCAATTATCTCGAAAACTGATTGAAATACCGAAATTAAAGAACTACAACTTTTTTACGTATAAAAGATCCTTCTTTCATAATTTGAGGTAAAGCGGTCAGAAATGTTAGAGACAAAAAATATACGCGAGAATTTATCAAACTCATATTGTGTAGCTGGCATTTTCTAGGAGGTATCTTAAAACTCGTTCCGAACTTCTTCTTGCCCTCAAAAATATAACTTCACCAAAGTTGATTCCTATCCGCCTAACATAAAATCATCGCAAATTTTATAAAGTAAATATTTGACCGTATAAGAAATGAAATGAAATGACATATTTTCAAGTCCAGTGATACCCTATAACACTGTGGTTGTTTAAGTCTGCAACATATGGGAATTTTTTTATTACCGATTTCTCCGAAAATTTTATTCTTGATAAAAGTTGGTGCATGTTCGATAATCACATTAGGTGCACTTAAAATGGTTGCAAGTCAAACAGGGTAGGCAAAAAAATATAAAATTATACAAGAATAAAGTACCCCTATTTCCGAAAATTCAGCAAAATATTATTAAGAAAAGTTGTTTAGAAATAAGCAGTTTGACGTTTATAATAATTAAAGTACCTATTTGATTTTAAAATAAATTTCCCCCCGTAGCTGATTTAGCATAAATAATAACATACTGTGTGTAACAGCCAAATGGAATAAACTCGATAAACAATAAACAGCGGCGTGTACGAAAAAAGGCTCAGATACGTCGAATGGTATTTTAGGTTACGCATTTTTTTACAAGTGAACAGTGACTAGTATCAACTTTCTTATGCATCTATTTGGGGATATTTTAAAAACGTAATAACATACAGGGTGTTGCATTTAAAATAAAAAGGTAGCGATTGGTCACTGTTACATTACAGACCTTGTATAATATTTTTTGTTGAAAAAAATGCGCAACCTAAAATACCAATCGAACAAGCCGCCGTTTATTTTTTATCGAATTTTTTCCATATGGCTATTACACACTATATATTAGCAGTTTAATGAATAAATAAATCTTAAAATATGTTGCATGCAATATACTCTAACCTTTTAGTGTTTAGATTGCCTTGTTATATGGATTTTTATTTTATTAATATAATAAACACATTTTACTGAATATTATGGATTTATTATTACCTTACCTCAAATTATGGATAATTTTTTTACTTGCATCATTGATCATAATCCTATCTTAATTTAAGAATATCCGATTCAAATGTTCATTACTGGCTTTGAAGGCTAATATCATTTCTATTGTACAAATTTAAAGAATTAAATCAAAGTTTGCCTGTGCATACCCTACAGGAAGTTCAATAAATTATATTAAATTACACAAATTTTAAAAACACAGATCTCTTGGCAAATTATTTTTAGATTGATATATGGGAATCGGGTGCGCAGTAGCCGACCACCATTGGTTCATACGCTCATTGTCTTAATTTTTCACGCATCTCAGAGGCCAAGCTACAATCGCCGACCTGTACTAACATAACCAGACTGACTTTTATTTATTTGAAACGTGCCAAAATATTGTTGCAATAATTAAAGACTAAACGATAGTGATAGATTTTGGACAACGTCTGTTAGCAGGCTGCTTTTGAAAATATTTAGTATTTATGCTATTTAAAAATGATAGAAGGCGAATAAAAAATTGGCCGCCCTATAGCATTCACGGGGTGTCTAGTAAAGTCGCGGCCAAAATTTTTTTTATCTTTATTCTTTATTCTTCATGTATAAAAAATTCTACATAGTTCAAGAACTATGCCAAAGTTTTTGTAAAGAATAACTACGTTAATATATGAATAATAAAACAATAATCCACATGGCTACTTTTAGTAAATCCTATAGGGCTCGCTTTTTCCCCTGCTATCACTTTTAACTACCTTAGCGTAAGGAATATTATATCGAAAAAAAAAAGAGTGGGAGGCAAAAAGTGGGAGCACAATAATTGCATATACAGGGTCCGCCCAAATTTGGTTAACAAATGGGATAATTTTTTATTATTGATTTCTCAGAAAATGTTATTCTACATAAAAGTTTTGCATCTTGAGTAAATCATTTTGACGTATTCAAATCTTCTGTGGCATATATAGGGTGACTATAAAATAGAAAAATATAACGTCAGTGACTCAAAAAATTTTTAAAATTTAAAAACTGAAACAGCCATATTAAAGAACTAATAAATCCAAGATAAAAAGTTAAATAAATTTTTTTTCAAGTACTAATAGTTTTCAAGAAAAGTCAAGTTAAAAATCAAATTTTTGCTCTTATTGAATTTTTACACTTTTCATATTAACTTTACATATTAACTGTTAATATGGCTGTTTCAGTTTTTAAATTTTTAAAAAATTTTGAGTCACTGACGTCATATTTTTCTATTTTATATTCACCCTGTATATGCCACAGAAGATTTGAATACGTCAAAATGATTTACTCAAGATGCAAAACTTTTATGCAGAATAAAATTTTCTGAGAAATCAATAATAAAAATTATCCCATTTGTTAAGCAAATTTGGGCGAACCCTGTAGAATTAAAGAACATTTTTTAAACTTTTACAAAATACAAATTTAAATGTGGGCTTTAATTATTTTTAAAATTTTTTGAGTCACTGACGTCATATTTTTCTATTTTATATTCACCCTGTATATGCCACAGAAGATTTGAATACGTCAAAATGATTTACTCAAGTGCAAAACTTTTATGTAGAATAAAATTTTCTGAGAAATCAATAATAAAAAATTATCCCATTTGTTAACCAAATTTGGGCGGACCCTGTAGAATTAAAGAACATTTTTTAAACTTTTACAAAATACAAATTAGAATGTGGGCTTTAATTACATCACATAGGACATTAAGGTGGGAGTATCAACATGCTTGCCAACCTATAACCTATTTCGCGTAGATTTATTTATGTTTTCTAGCTTTTATACAAAATTTAAAGAAAATCAGTATCGACTTGATATTATATAGGTAATAATTGACATATTTAATAAATATCAAGGAATTTCATAACTTTTTTTAGAAGAATTGTATAGCGAAAAATATCGGGTAAGATTTTTTTAAACATTATTATGTCATTGTCACTCATTGTTCTTTCACTATACAATTCTCCCAAAATTAGCAATGCAATAAATTGTTATTTTTGTAATATATCAGGTACTACCTAAATAATGTACCGACGATATTGATTTTCTTTAAATGTTAGTTATTAAAATAATAAACTCAAAAAATCAACGCGAAATAGGTTATAGGTTGGCAACCTTAAGGTTGAATTCTCAACGTCATTCAATCTATTGCCAACCTATAACCTATTTCGCGTTGATTTTTTAAGTTTATTATTTTAATAACTAACATTTAAAGAAAATCAATATCGTCGGTACATTATTTAGGTAGTACCTGATATATTACAAAAATATCAGTTTATTTCATTGCTGATTTTGGGAGAATTGTATAGTGAAAGAACAATGCGTGACAATGACATAATAATGTTAAAAAATTTTACCCGATATTTTTAGCTATACAATTCTCCTAAAATAAGTTATGAAATTCCTTGATATTTAGTAAATATGTCAATTATTACCTATAGAATATCAAGTCGATATTGATTTTCTTTAAATTTTGTATAAAAGCAAGAAAACTAAATAAATCTACGCGAAATAGGTTATAGGTTGGCACGCATATTGATACTCCCACCTTAAAATTTTAAAGCTGTGTCAGGTAATTTCAATACATAGGATGCTTGCGTTTGGTGCAAGAGCTGTGAATTTTTTCTCTATACTTCTGTATTTTTTCACAGATGCGACAAACCTAAAGATTTAAACTTTCAATCAAAATCCACTTACCGTATTTACTTCTCATATAAATGATCAGTGTAAGTGGGTCTCCAACTCTAACTGGACCCGTTACTCTGTTTCCAGCAGTTCCATATCCATATCGAATTTCCATATAACATTCTGGCGGTGTTAATGTAAAGACCACTGGATTTCCGGTAGCAACTCTAAAAAGATGTAAATGTTGGTGAGTATTTTTAAAAAACTAAGTTGAAATTAAATCACCCTTTTTCTGATTTATCCATGCCGATTAGGAACGCAACAAGTTTTGTTGAGTGCGTTTCCACACCTACCGACACGGCACCGGAACGGGACCGACAACGATGCCGATGCCGGTTGATGGCCAGTCTCATGTAAAGAAACGCGAGCCTTTCAGACTCACCGAAATGCTGTCGGCCAAATGTGCCGTTGTCGTGTCGGTGCCGTGCTGTGTTCGTGCCGGTAAATGTGAAAACACTCGCATAGTCAGAACTCAGTCAGAACAGCGAAGCGATTAACGTGGTAGCATGTGCTCCAGGTCAATATTAATCTGAATCATGAAAAAAACTGGTCAAAAATTATTAAAAATTTGACTACTAACAGTAAAGCCGTTACATATCTTCAAAATGTATACAAGAAGAAGTTTGCGTGATATCAATAAAAATAGTGTTAACAATAGATCGGGCGTGACTACATTCCACCGGTGGTACTGAGATCATTAAATCTAGCAGGAATAAAGCAAGAACAAGCAAACAATATAACTAAGGTAAACAGTAATATACTATGGATAGAATAGAGGCCCTTTCTAACGATCAACAACAACTGTATAAATTAATTGTCGAACCTAATAAGCAGCATACTTCGGAAATTAAGGCGGAACTTCAGCAAATACTATCAAAAACGGAAACAACAAATAGGGAGGTTAATGTTCTGCAAGAACGGTACCTCCAACTAGAGCGGGCAGCAAGAAAAATAATATTATTATATTTGGCTTCAAAAACACTACACAGTATCACGATGTTTTGACTGCGTTATTAAGACATGCGATTTGAATCTTACAAATTTGGATAATGGGGTTTTCGAAGACGCACTCTCCAAGTAAAGTAACAACGACCATATGCGACTTCCGGTTAAGCCGAAAGTCGCATATGGTCGTAGCATATTATGTTAATACAGTATGTTTTAACATTTCTATTTTTCTTCACATTATGTCATTTCGACAGACCAATTTTTTAATTCCATAAAAGCTCCATTAAGGTTTTATACCACATCATTTTCTCTTCTGCTAAAACCATCAGCAATACATTTTTATGTCTCCTGATGATGAACGATTCTACATTCGAAACATGTAGAGACCTCTGAACAAATTTTTGATCTAATAAATTTTGTGGAGGAAGATACTTTCAACTCCACTTTAAGCATGGACTACCTATTTCTTCAAATTAAAATATTAAGCGTCACATTTAAACTGACTATGTATTAGTATCATTATGTACAAAATTGAAAATGTTTTCAATACAACAGTTTCAATTTAAAGTCGAAATAAAAACATGGATATTAAAAACAAACAATTTGAAAATATTTTTAGAAATGCTTTAATTAATTATTATTGTTCTTAATAATAATTTATGTAAGTAATGTTTTTTACTTAAAAATTATAAATTAATAATTTTATTATATGTAATATACTTCTTCAAAAAAGCTGCGTTTATACTATAAATTAACATTTTTACTTTAAAACTTGATATTTAATGCATATTTATGATTTATGATTTTATATAATAAAACAAAAAATAAGATTTGCCCCTAACAAGCTCAGCTTCAGGGGATTAAAGAATAAGTTTATCGAAGACAACATAAACATATTTATTATATTATTAAATTTTAAATAAACTTATTATTATTATTATTATTATTATTATTATTATTATTATTATTATTTTTATTATTATTATATTTTAAGATGTGTTATTATTACATTAAATAATCTTTGTAAAGGGAGTGACTGATTTAGGTTGTAAATTCCAGAACAAAGGATAATAGTGATTGCGTCAGCAAAAAAACATGTTGGTAGATCATGTACATGAAATGGATACCTACTTATGACCCCTTTGACTTTATAGATGTGTCTGACCAGATGGGAATAAAATTTAATTTCAAAACCAAAGATGAGCAAGTTAGCTTGCATTAAAATTTTAAATTTAATATGATTTCTCCCATTCATATTTTATAAATTAAATTTGGACGACACCGATTATAATATATACTTAAAAGGTAGTAAAAGTAGCGGATTGTCACATGAAAAGGGTCTTTACAAAAGGCGTAATTCGAACTTAAATTTTTAAAAAGAAGAAAGACGGACTCGTTTCCTTATGTCGGAAAAACTCAATTCCTCCCAAATACCACAATTTCTTCAAAATTTCGATGCTCTATCGACGATTTGTATTTTTAAATAGTTTGTTTTACATTTATATTACTTTTTGTTCCAAGATCTACCAATGCTAGAAATATATTAATTTTTCTTTTGTGTTAGGTACATACCTATATAGTGAGTCCCAGAAGTTATGTCTAAATTAATTTAAAATTCAGCGGTAAGTTTTTTCAAAAAACGCTCGTACCCATCGATTTTTATTTCGAGGGGGACATATTTTACGTATATTTTTAATCTTGTTACTTCAAGCCCCTAGGAGGGAGGGGGGGTAAGATCTAAATCTTAAATGGATACCCTTATTTTATATAATTTTTTTGGATTCTGCATAAAATTCTGAACATTTTTTAATAAAAGCATTATTAGTCTATACTAAACAGTTTCCAAGATATTGACTCTTGAAAAATGAGATTTTTGAAATTTGACAGCGTCTAGCTTTCTAACTGTACGTCTTAGAGTAAAACGGCTTACATGTCCCTATCTTCGATTTTTATTGTCTTTCCAATAGTGTCAACTTCCGGTTAAACCGGTTGTAAGAAATATAGTACTTCCGGTTTAACCGGAAGTTGACACTATTAGAAAGATAATAAAAATCGAAGATAGGGACATGTAAGCCGTTTTACTCTAAGACGTACAGTTAGAAAGCTAGACGCTGTCAAATTTCAAAAATCTCATTTTTCAAGAGTCAATATCTCGGAAACTGTTTAGTATAGGCTAATAATGCATTTATTAAAAAATGTTCAGAATTTTATGCAGAATCCAAAAAAATTATATAAAATAGGGGTATCCATTTAAGATTTATATCTTACCCCCCTCCCTCCTAGGGGCTTGAAGTAACAAGATTGACAATATACGTAAAATATGTCCCCCTCGAAATAAAAATCGACGGGTACGAGCGTTTTTTCAATAAACTTACAGCTGAATTTTAAATGAATTTAGACATTACTTCTGGGACTCACTGTATAATGTATCTATTTTGGTAATAAGAAAATAATAAAACCCCATACCGTGCGAGCAAAAACTATTTGCATCAAAGAGGGCCTTGCATCTAAGGACGTAATGCTTAGCCGTAGAGCTTAATACCCGATGGGCGTCAGTAACTACCTGAATCACCACCAATCAATTAGTTATTCCGTCATCTTTGACAGTCGTTACAAGCTATTTGATTCATCGCTAATTTTTCCAATTTCTTGAACAATTCACACAATGGGCTTTACGGAACAGCACAAAACATTCATATGAAGCGTATTTTCGAAACGGGGTTAGAGTAAATGGTGAGTGAACGATTTTCACGAACATTTTTCTAACGTTGCTTTTATTGCTGGGAATTTTTATCATTGTCTGAAAAGAATCGTGGCTGTGTTTAGGGAAACAGGTTCTATACAACACAAAAAAGGAGCAGGAAGACCATCTGTAAGAACAGAAGAACTTGTTGCAAACGTTCGTGAAATAATGCAAAATTAGCCAACAAATTGTATAAGACGCCTGTCCCAAGAAGTGGGAAGATCTTATAGAACATGCAGGACTATTCCTAAGAAGCACGTAAATTTATTTCCTTATAAGTGCAACTATTCCAAGAAATACAAGCCGCAGATTTTGAAAGACGCAGGAATTACTCTCAATGGTTTACCCAAAATTTATTGGAAAGAAATGATTTATTAGACCTGGTTCTACCTCTCCGGTTATGTGAATTCTTAGAATGCACGCATGTGGAGTAGTGAAAATCCCCATTTTTTTATAGAGTCCACATTGCACCCTCAAAAAATTTATGTCTGGGTAGCTGTTTCCCGAAGAAGAATTGTTGGTGCTATTTTTTTCCATGACACAGTTACAGCACAGCGGTATAGAGACAATATTTTGAATCCATTTGTGGAGCAATTACTTGACGACGAACTACGTTTTGGATATTTTCAACAGGACGGGGTAACCGCCCATACAGCCGCCTATTAATTACTTACGCAATTTTTTCGACGGCAGATTGATCAGTTTTCGATCAGACATTGAATTATCACCTAGATCACCTTGTTTACCAGTTGCAAATTTAGAACAATAATTACAAGAAAGGATTATCCAAGAATGTGGTAACATTTCTCCAGAGATGCTGGTCAACACTTTTGAACATATGAAGAGACGTGTGAATTTATGCTCGGAGAATGGCGGTGGCCAATTTCAGTTCAGCAATTTATGTAATTATTTTTCTTTTTCTTTCTGTACATTCTTACTTTGTTAATTTTGTAAACAACAAAAATAAATTTGTATTTGTCTACTTATTTTATTACTTATTAGTTTGGCATATCATGTCATAATATGAATTTGACAAAATTGTAACCTAGATTTGGTTAGATATATCGTGCCCATATCATTTTGATCTAAACCAAGCCCTACGTTTTTCAATCCAAGCCTTTTTTGATGCAAATAATTTTTGCTCGCACGTTTTAAGCAATAATTAGGTCATTATTAGGTATCTTAGCGAAATTAGTTATTTTAAATCACTTTCTAATAATTATATAGTATATTAAAGTATAAGTGGATATTAAGGTCTTTAAAACACGCGCGATTTTGCAAGCACGACGGCGTAGCCGGAGTGCTTGAAATAGATCAAGTGTTTTAAAGACTAGTTATCCACGAATACTTTACATTATTTTTTTTTATTGGTCCACTTATTGGTATTTATATTACAAAAAATGGAAATAATAACTTAGTAAGTAAGCGAAATGGTCGAACTCGTGATGTGATATACATGTCGTTGTCATGAAAATAAGGAGAACAAAAAATAACTTTCAATCTGTCACAAAAGATTCATTGTTGTCACCGTTGACATTGGTTGTGTATTGCTTAAAAAAATATTTTATTTGACGCTAAAGGTTATGTCAAATCAATAATTAAAAAGTTGACATATTTAGACTTCACGTTTCACGGGGTGTTGATGTTGCCATGGTAACTTTAAAACACGCGCGTTTTTTAAAGTGGGATTTAAACACGCTGAGGCGTACTTTAAATAAGCGAAATAGGGTATCAATAAAAAAAATATATAATAATATTAAATATTTACTTTAATGCAATATCAACACAACTCAAAAAAAAATCTAACTTATTATTAAATTTAATTAGTTTTGAATGGAACACAAACTTTAACCGCGTTTTTCTCAAAACTTAGTTTTGTTGCGTTGAATTAGTATTGCATTGAGGGTGCGACTTCCTTAATCTGAAACCGGATTCGGGAAAAAGGAAATACCAAATTTTATAAAAAATATCAAATGTGTAGTAGTAAATTTAATCCAACAATAATTTATATAACAGGTGTTTAAAAAAAATAATTAAAAAGTAACTTAAACTTAGTTTAAAAAGCAAATTAAACTGAGTTTACAAAATAAAATATTTATTGTGGCTCTACTTGTCAATTTAGAACTCTCATATTAATAGGACATAAAATAATGTAATAATTTTAAAAAAATTAACTTACTCAACGTCTAAAAAAGGGAACGTGACTGTCTTCCAAAAGTCGTAGCCATATTCACAAGTGACTTTAAAGTGTTCGTCATATTCCTCTTCAATCAGGGGATTATACTGGACAGTTACGGTGTTCCACATAAAATTTTTCTGAAACAATTTTTTCGTGAAGCAACCAGAAAATTCATTTTATAAGCTTATAAATGTATACATTTTTAAAAGGAAGGTCAAAAATGACTGAAATTGCAATAAGTATCTAAGGTTCTGTAGAATAGTGTTTGACAAGACGAGAAATCTCGCACTTTTTACAAGACTCTCGTCTCGTAAATCGAGACGACCTTTTTTTTAAATCTCGCCTCACTAACATCCCGCAAAATGTTTTCTCATTTCGTTTCGCGAGAGTAGCAATTTCTCGTTCTTGGAATATAACGTCATAAACGAAAATTCTGCAAAAGCTTCAAGTATATTATATGGGTTTTTGATATTACGATTACCTTATGAGTATTATAATTGCATCCTTCTGAAATTTTCAAAGTGTCTCTATAAAGTTAAAATCTGACAGTTTTCTGGCACAGTGTTGTTAACATTCAACTCACACATGAGCAAAATAATAGTACCTTCACTACCTTCTCATATTACCTAATAAATACGCATGCATCACTGGAACCGAATTCAGTCTCCGAATTCTCACACGAATACGAACGACTACGGTGCCCTTCGCGGTTCGCGCCGTTGCCTTTAAATTTGAATCATGTTTTTAGGGTTCCATATATTAATAGTAAGATAGACCATTTTTGAGCATTTAAGGCAGAAAAACGAAAACGCTGGTTGCCTGCACGTTGCGGAACGGAATGCACGCAAGTGCAAAAATAGGTCAGTTATCGGCATCAGACTTTGAAAAACACGTGTCCATTTTGTTTATCTAAAAGTCTGTAGTTATCTTAAATGTAGTGTAAATTATAGTTTATTGTTATTTTATTTATTTACTTTTATTTTTATTTATTTATTCCAAATAAAATCCCGAAAACATTTGTTTATGCGGGATTCTCTACTAGTAACAACATATAAAAATATAAATGTTAAATATAACTAATTAAAAGTAGGTAAGTCAAAATAATACTTAAAATGTTAATATTCAATAAAAAAATTAAAATATTATTATTTAAATATGTATAAAATTATTCAATTATTATTTCTTTTAATAAAATAATATAACTAATAATATCGTTTAGATATCATTTATAAATAATTTTGAAAATAATAATTAATCATAAAATAAGTGCATGTTTAAATATTTTTTAGTGTAAAATTTAGCTTCCCCTTTTTTAAGTATTTTCTTAATTATCATTTTAAAACGTTTTATATTTAAAAATTTTAATTCTTGGGGTATTTCGTTGTAAAATTTCATACCTTGATAATAAATGGAGTTCTGACCTGCCCTAGTGTGTATTAAAGGTAAATCAATATTGAAAACAGTTCTAGTTAAATGATCATGTACGTCACGTCTGTAATTAGTTTAGTTTAATTTTACTTTATTCCCAACCAACTTTACAAGTTTATTACAGGGATAAGTATATAAAAATAACTAACAATTATTACTCTAACTTAATAGGTAGATATATATATAAAAAAAGGCAGTTAAAAAAATAATTCGTTTTATATTATAAACGTATGATTAACACGTTAAGAAAAAAAATTATACTAGGAAATATTTTTTTAAATGAAATTTAAATAATGGTAGTTTTTTTAATGTTTTAATATTTTCCGGTAAAATATTATATAATATTAATCCATTATATAACAATGACCGTTTTCCAAAGTTACTGTTTATTTTAATAGTTTTTAAAAAATTAGTTTGTCTGGTATCATGTCTATGAATATCATGAACTTTTGTAAACGTTATGTTAGACATTTTTTGTTTTAAAAGTAAAGAATGAATAAATATGCAAATTTTTAAATTATATAAATTATTTATATCTAGGTATTTATTCGGTTTGTATAAATTTGTTGTTGGTTCTAAGTGCGGCAATCTATGAATACATTTAATAATTTTATTTTGTAATTTCTTTAAAGGGTTTAGTACTATTGAATTGGCTGAACCCCAAATAGAAATAAGATACTGAATTTTTGAATGTACTAATGCATGATAAATATTTTTTAAACAATTTAAAGATATACAGTGACGAATTTTAAAGAATATCCCAATTAACGGAGAAATGTAAGTTCGAATATGTTCTACGTGTTTTCTCCAGCTTAAATTTTGATCAATATATAATCCTAAAAATTTTAAATTATCTTTGTAATTAATATTTTCCCCATTAAATATTATTGGTTGCTTTTCCATATCTAGTCTTTGTTTGTCAATGTACATAAATGATGATTTATTAAAATTTAAAGTTAATTTATAAGATTGCAACCAGTCAAATATAATTTTTAAATCTTTTTTGATATTTAATTTGATGTCCCTAATATTTTTAGCATAATAAATAATTGTTGTGTCGTCGGCGAAAAGTTTAATTTGTCCATATAATTTTAATTTTGAAACAGAATTGATATAAATAAGAAACAATGTGGGTCCTAGAATAGAACCTTGTGGTACTCCACATCTAATTGTTTGATAGGAACTAATATTACTTCCTATTTTAACGCATTGTTTTCTATCTTTTATATAACTTTCAAACCAACGATAAATTTTTCCTCTTATTCCTATATCAAATAATTTAACTAATAATATATCATGGTTTACAGTATCAAAGGCTTTACACAAGTCTAGAGATAAAATGCCGCATTTTTTTTTGGTATCTAGATTTAATTGAATGTTAGTAATAACATCCATAGCTGCAACTTCAGTATCTCTAGATTTGCGAAACCCGTACTGATTCACGAAAAGTAAATTTTGTCTTTCTAAAAAATTCGTTAATTTTATATTTACAATTTTTTCCAAAATTTTTGATAGAACAGGCAAAACAGATATTGGACGGTAATTATTAGGATTATTAGTTTTATCGTTTTTAAAAACTGGTGTCACTTGAGCAAATTTCATTTTTTCAGGAAATGTTGATTTTTGTAAAGATAATTGTACCAGGTATTTTAAAATAGGAATTATTTCAATTTTAACTGCCTTTACTATTTTTACTGAAATATTGTCATAACCAGTAGCTTTATGTAGGTATATTTAAATTTTCAATTATATTCTTAATTTCATCCTCGTCAATATCGTTTTCATCTAAAAACATGGATTTTGAATTTACCTCTTCTTCCATTCTTTCTTTTAATGAGATCTTCTTAGCTAATTTTGGACCAATACTTGTAAAATGGGTATTCATTTCTTCACAAATTATTTGTTGGTTTCTGATTTCTTTGTTATTGACCACAAGATGTTCTATAGAAGTTTTTTTTTTTTTTGATTTCGACGTAATTAAAAAGTTTATATTTTCCCATATTTGTTTTGCATTACTACTTTTAAATTTTTCTTTATAGTATTCCTGCTTATCTAACCTCATTTGTTTTTTCATTAATTTGTTATAAAAATTGAATGTTTCTGTATAGTTCGAGTTTTCAGGATACTTTTTCTTCTTTTTAAAAAAATTATCTCTGGTCTTCATTAGTCTTGATAGTTTTTCTGAAAACCATGGTTTGGAATTTGTTTTCATTTTAACATGAATTTGATACATACATGTTTCAAAAACATGAACAATCGAATTGTAATATTCATTAACATTTTGAAATTTATATTTATTTTCATTTAAGGTGGTTAAATTACTTTTTAATTTTTCTAAATGAAATCTTTTGATGGAAATATTTTCATATCTTGACTCTCTTATATTTGATTTAATAAAAAAAGTCTATAACTTGAATTTTGTGATCACTTAGCGGGCTGTCCAAAAAATGTATTGTAACTGCTTCTTTTTCATTTGTAGTAACGTGGTCTATAAGAGTACTACTAGCTCCTGCATCTCTAGTTGAAATATTTTTGTTACACAATTTTAAATTATTTGAAGAATAAATTTCCATTAGTGATTTTGCATCATTGTTGTCTTCTAAAATATTAATATTTACATCTCCAATAAAAATGCATCTTAGTTTTGATTTTGCTAAATTTTCAAGTTGTTCATCCAAAAAATTCATAAATTCTTTATTGTTTACAGAAGGGGGCTTATAAGCTGCACATAACATTAAATTATATGTTGCTATCTGGATAGTAATATATGATAACTCATTTTCGGTTTTGTTTATAATTTCAAAATTAATATTATTTTTTACGAAAATTCCCAATCCTCCACCGGATTTTTCTCTTGAGGCATAAATTGAATTAAAATCTTTAAAATTGTGATATTTTTGTTCTTCCTTTTTTACCCATGTTTCAGTAATAACAATAATATCAGCATTTTCTTTAAAAATTAGTATCTGCAATTCATCCATTTTATTTTTAACTGAACGGGCATTGATATAAAGAATTCTTAGTGTATCATTCTTTTTACTTGAATTTTGATTCATTATTGCAGGTAATTTATTCTTTCTTTGGTATCCTTAATTTTTCTTTGATGAATTGGACAATCATTATTAATTGCTTCGTGAGAACAATTTATATTTATTTTTTGTTTTTCACTATAAATTTTGCAATTGTTACAACAGGGGATTTTTTTTTCACACTTCCAAAAAACATGACTTCCAGAACAAAAAGAGCAAACTTGTGTTTTAGTACACTCAGTGGCTTTATGTCCATATCCACAGCATTTATAACAAATAAATATATTAAAATCTTCTTTTATTTGGCATTTGTTCCATCCAAGACTCACCTCCTGGTTAACTAATTTTTTAAAACAGTTTCCGTTACATTCAATGTACATAATATATTTTTTTGTATATCTTTATTGCCTTGTATATTTTATTTGTAAATCGTCTTCTTCATTTAAATATTCTATTTCTCTCAGCTCATTTAATAACTCTTCTGTTTCATATTTTTTTTTTGATCCTATTAATAGTAGTCTGGGTGATTTCATTTTTGAAATTTCTATTGTATAATTTTTATTTAACTTTTTTTCGGATATTTCCTTTAATTTTTCTAATTCTTCTTTAGTATTTGTTTTAATAATTATTCCACCGTTTTTTATCTCCCTAACATCTGTTACAGTTGCTTTTACACTTATTGGATTTACACTTCTTTGTACTTCTGCGATGGTTCGCTTACTGTTCTGATTATTTTTTGGTTTAATAATTACTACAGGTAAATTCTTTTTTTCTTTGAAATCATTTTTTATAGATTTTAAAGCTGCCGAATAGGATGTTTTAGGTGTAACTGGATATACTTGCTTTTCCGTAAAAATTTCAAGTATTTTTTCAACATTTGATTCTAGTTTATTTATTTTTTTGGTGAGTTCCAAACTTTTAAGGCTTTCTACTGTTTTGATTAAGGTTGAATTCTCAACGTCATTTAATCTATTACCAACCTATAACCTATTTCGCGTTGATTTTTTGAGTTTATTATTTTAATAACTAACATTTAAAGAAAATCAATATCGTCGGTACATTATTTAGGTAGTATCTGATATATTACAAAAATAACAATTTATTTCATTGCTAATTTTGGGAGAATTGTATAGAGAAACAACAATGAGTGACAATGACATAATAATGTTAAAAAAAATCTTACCCGATATTATTTGCTATACAATTCTCCTAAAATACGTTATGAAATTCCTTGATATTTATTAAATATGTCAATTATTCCCTATAGAATATCAAGTCGATACTGATTTTCTTTAAATTTTGTATAAAAGCTAGAAAACATAAATAAATCTACGCGAAATAGGTTATAGGTTGGCAAGCATGTTGATACTCCTACCTTAAGTACTCAATTTTGTTGTACATTTGAGTAATATGTATTTTTAAAAAGTCATTTTCTTCTTTTAATTTTTTCATTTCAAAATCTGAAATGTTTGAACATAATTGACAATTCCATTCATTCTTATTTGTTTTTATATCTGATGCTTCTTTTTTTGTTAATACTGAACAATTTAGACAAAAATATTGAATACAATTAGAACACCTGATAAAAAATGTTTTTTTTGTAAATTTAACGGAACATTTCTTACATTTTTGGGCATCAATTTCCTCTTCTTTTTGAATTGATGACCCAGCTTCTCTATTGTCTTGTGAACTTATTTTAAAATTTTTAACAAATTCAATATATTTTTGATCACTAGGGTATTTTGTTGCCAAATAAAAACTTTCTTCATCAGAATTTTCAATAATTTCATTTGATATTGTATTTGTATTGTCTGAATTTGACTTTGACATCGACGTTTTTCTAGTTTTTTTGTTAACCATTTTTTTCTCTAAAAGCGATTAGTAATCTTTCATCCATCTATTGCTTCAAGGGCTTTAGAATGTATATACTTCCTTTTCACAACTTGATATTATTTTCTTGTAGATAATCTTCGTATTTTTATTTTATAAAAATGACAATTTTGAATTGACTTTGATGGATGATATAACCAAAATAATTGAACTTTATATTTTTGAATGTTTATTATTTGATATAATTTGGTGAACAAAAACAATATTTTGCATTAAGGTGGAATTTTCAATGTCATTCAATCTATTGCCAACCTATAACCCATTTGGCGTTGTTTTTTTAGTATATTATTTTATTTACTAGCTTTTAAATAAAATCAATATCGTCGGCCTATTATTTAGGTAATATCTGATATATTACAAAAGTATCAATTTATTTCATTGCTAATTTTGGGAGAATTGTATAGTGAAAGAATATGACATGACAATGACATAATAATATTTAAAAAAATCTTACTCAATATTTTTCGTTACACAATTCTTCTAAAATAATTTATGAAAATCCTTGGTATTTATTTAATATGTCAATAATTATTAAGTACCTATAGAATATGCAGTCGATATTGATTTTATTTAAATTTTGTGTAAAAGCTAGAAAAATAAATAAAATCTGCGTAAAATAGGTTATAGGTTGGCAAGCATGTTGATACTCCCACCTTAAGTAAATATCCTTAATTGACATAATATTAAAATTTTTATATAAAAGTTTAGGTGAATATTGTCTATCCAAGTAATATATATTTTTAATTGTTTTATTTTGTAAAACTTGTGAAGGGTTAAGCAAATTTTGAAAAGTTGATCCCCATATTAAAGTTAAATATTGTAAATGAGAGTGAATAATAGCAAAATAAATAGGACGTAACATATAATTTGTGGTAAAAAAACTGAGTTTTTTAAAATCCCCACTGGTGCAAATATTTTCTGTTTAATATATTCAATGTGTTCACTCCAATCAGGTAATAGCTTTATCTATTATCAACCCCAAAAATTTAATTTTATTTGATTGTTTTAAATGCCCGACTTTTAATTTTAAATCACTTCTGTATAAATTGGGTTTCTTTCCTATACATAAAAAAGAGGATTTTTCCAAATTTAATGTTAATTTATGACTACACATCCATAATTCAATGATTTTCATATGATTTATAAAATTTTGTATAATTTCATATGAATCAGCGATGTATAAAATAGTTGAATCATCAGCAAACAATCTAATTTTCCCTTTCAATTTTAATTTTAATATAGAATTAATATACCTAAGGAAAAATAAAGGGGCCAAAATCGAACCTTGCGGAACACCACAATAATTAATATTAAGATATTTGCTATGTTTATTTTTGATATCGATGGCTAAGTACACAAATGTTGTAAGTGTCAAAATGTAAGTTTTGAGCTACATGAAATTGAAAGTTTCTAAGTTCGACATAATTCACACGATTGTTTTTGGGTAGCGAAGAAGCTTTATTAAATTAGGCTGAGGTATTAGCTTAAGCGTGAAAACGCTCATTATGACATTTGATTATACAGTATTAAAAAAATTTGAAAAATATTCTGAAATACGTGTACTTACCACATTTGGCGCTTTTTTAAAATAGAAGGCTTATACAATCGTTTGGTTAAAAAAACTATAAACATGAATTATTTAAACAGTTTAAGTCAGTAAACAAAATTTAGATAGAAACAACTTCCAAAAGTATTCTTATTGCTTAATCACTATTTTCTTCAATGTCAATTTCATTTCTAACGCCTGGTGTTTTTGTTGCTGGGATTTGTTTAATAAAGTTGGCATAATCATCTGGGATAATCCTCTTTTCTAAAAGAAACAGCAAGTCGTTTTTCTTTTTTTTTGGGAAACTGGTTGACGCGAAGTGTATTTTTTTTTAAAATGGCAGAATAGCATTTCTTTTTCTTCCTAGTTTGCCTTTGTCGGTGAAAAAATTTCTTCTGAAAGGTTATACTTGTATTGTATAATGTTAGGATTTTTTTTCTGGAACCGAAGCCACTTGATACGAAGCCAGTTGACTTTCTCTTTGTTTGTGTTAGTGTTATTGTATTGGATACGGTATCTAATACGAGTGTTTGAAGATCAAAAAAATCACTAAATTTCATATTCGTGACGTTATATTCCCTAGGTTTCAACCTGGCGGTTGAGATTAATAAACACCATTCGCGCGTAGAGTAAATTTTCTTATGGTGTTTGGCCCTCTCTATCGTTGCGTGCATTGAATCTGCTTCTAAGTATGAATGTTTCGTCTCCATAAATTTTAGATCAATAATCTCTAAATGATTGATATTATTAACGGCGTACAACATAGCCGCGGCAACAAATTTGTTGCGGTTTTGTCCACCGCATGTGTCAGAAAAGGTGGCCAAGTGAGTCAAAGTTTCCGGCAAGCTTAGCAGGTATTTTAATAAACAGCTACCAATTTCAACACTACCTTTGTTGCCATGAGTTTCGTCCCAAACAAAACAGTGCCCATCAGAATTTCTACTGGACCTGGACACAAATGTGGTAAATGCAGCTAACGCTATTTAATTTAGCGCACATATGTGTTAAGTACACTTGCAACATATGTAGTAGAACTCTGTAGTCTAGAAGTACTTAACACCACTGGAATATGGCGCTGGCATCAACATTTTAAAATATTTTACCTAACACATGTGCGCACAAGAAGGATATTGTATTAAATATATTGTTCGTGTATTTAGCCACTTTTCCAGAAAAATGCACTTACAACATTTGTGTACTAGACCATCGATATGAACTTTTTGTTTCCGCTGATTCAAATAGTTTCTAAACAATTAATAAACCGGGATGTTTCCTTGTATTTTTTTTTCATAAACCGTTGTGAAAATTTAAGTTTTTTTGTTCGTTGTAATATTCGATTCGTATTTTGTGTGTGTGTGTGTACCTAATAGTAGGGGAGCCCAACAGGGGATTTTGGGATTTACTCAAGCGCGGCAGATTAACATATGGGGGATACCTTCCTTGCACCCTGTTGAGTACCTCTGCCATGTCTAAGCCGTCTATATAGTGCCGCGCGTGTACGGCAGCTGATCAGAATAGTAAAAAAAATCGATAGCTGGATTTACTCGAGCGCGTCAGATTAAGGTGTGGTGGATTAATTACATGCTAAAGAGTCTGCATGTCAATAATCTGACGATTTGAGCGTGAAGTAAGGGAGTGGGAGGGTCACAAACTTGCAAAAAAAAACGTCACATGGACATTTTCGAGCATGGTCAATTTTTTTTTTATTTTGAAGGAAATAATTCAAGGATAACGGGAAAAATATAATCTGCCGATTACCACAAGCCGAAGTAACAAAAATCGTCAATAAAGTTTATTAGCGCGTGCAGCTGCAGTGAAGCACTCCGCGCCTCAATGTCTCTTTCTTTATCACTCACTCTCTCGCACCGTCCCCACACTACTTTCCGTCAGCCATCACGCCATCACAGGCTGATCACAGCATTCGTGGGATTATATGTGTACACAGGGTTATTATTTTACATTTTATTTTGTCCCACTTTTAAAAGCCTGTAACTTTTTTGTTTTTTGAGTTAGCGCGTTCACTCAAAAAGTAGGATGTAGAACTTTTGGCCAAGTATTCATGGGTTTTGTCAAAAATTATAGTAGGTGTCACATGTCACATTTAAAACCAAATATTTAATTTTTTTAAATGAGACACTCTGTATATTCGAAGCGCATTAGATGGGTCATTTTCTTCCGATTTCAAAAATATAACACACTTATGCATTCTTCTCTTAATTCCATCAAAAATATGTAAAAATAATATTATTAAAAAGCATCAAGATAGTAAATGAAACCGTTTTGTTGCTATGGATTTGGTCTTTATTTATATCGCATTATGTCACTTTTATTGTTATTACTCGTTCCGAATTTCGGGATTTTTTAAATTTTTCGAAAAATTTTTAAGATTTAAGAAAAAAAAATCATGAAATTTTTTTTAAACGGTCAGATTAACAAAATCCCTCAAAATAATCGTCAGATTATGAATCAGCACGACCAGGACACCAAGCTGAACCGTCTGTATGAAAATCTGACGCGCTCGAGTATGTCAAAATAGCGTTTTTTTTTTGCATTTTCGAAAAGTCGCCACGAGCTTGCGTCACATCCGAATCGTCAGTCTATTAAATCGGAGCTTCCTTCGAGATCCCTTAACATCCCCTCTGAATATCTGACACGCTCGAGTAAATTTTTTTTTCCCCATTTTTAACCCTTCCGTACCGCCGCCCCCACCGTCAAAACCGGCAGATTAATGTACCTCCGTCATGAGAGTCACGTGGGGCATATACACTATTAATATATAACGCGCTCGAGTATATCCATGTGACTGTTTTTTTTTTTACATTTTTGAAAGCCTGTAGTAACTCCCCCCACCGGTGAAAGGGTACACATGATATGACATTTTTTCCTTTCTACCATCCAATCTCCAAGATCCAATAGGTCCCCACGACTCTCGAGTAAATCCCCATTTAGCATCGTGGGCTCCCCTACTATAATAACCTAACACCAAAAAACAATGTCGGTGTTATAATATTGTAGTTTGCCGTAAAATTATTGTTTGGAAGTAAATAGTGAAAATGAAGCTAGACTGTTTTGATTGACAACGGCATTATTTTTTTTAAATAATCATACCGAAAACTTGCAGTGTATTATCAATATTGTGAATTAATCATGGGAAAAATTCAACTATCGTGTTAAAAAGAAAACATTTCTATATTCCGCAGTATCTTCTAAAGTTTCGTACTTTGGGTGGGTAGACAGACATTGCCAAGTTATAAATGAAACATTTATTTATCATGCGTTTATACTATAAATTAACATTTTTACTTTAAAAAAATTGATTTTTAATGCATATTTATGATTTATGATTTTACATACTAAAACAAAAAATAAGATTTGCCCTCAACTAGCTCAGCTTCAGGGGATTGAAGAATAAGTTTATCGAAGACAACATAAACATATTTATTATATTATTAAATTTTTAAATAAACTTATTATTATTATTATTATTATTTGTAGTGTATCGCTGCTTATGTGAAAGTTATTACAAAAAGTGAAAAACTGATACTCTAAGTTAGGGTAAGATTTTTATCATAAATAATATTAATGGTACATTTTGTTACACAATTTTTAGCATAGTTAAACTAATTCTTTTGTTTTTACAATTAAAGTTGTTATGCTGTTGTGTTTATGCTAAACAAATAAATTGTTTTTGTTTACTTACTAAACACATTGCATGCAATGATCTGCTACCAAATCTAAAGCTATACTCCAGGACTGACGTAGATTCAACCAAATGCTGTTTTTTTCTTAAATATGTTTTTTAAGTATTAGGTATTTGCATTTTATTTTTTAATTTAGATATGGTTTTAAGTTCATAAAATCTTTTAAAATGGAACTTTTAAAAATTTTCACATGTCACTTAAATCAATAGCATGATAACGCCATATACATATCGTCACCTTAGAGTTATACTGTTGTATGTCGCATTTTTTCTGAAATTGACTTTTTGGTGTTAATAAGTTGTATGTACCTCAAACTTGTCTTCCAGAGAATTACAATGTTGTATGTTACACCATATGTCATTGGCAACCATAAATACATTGTTATATCAACGTGAATTGCGATTTTTAGAGTCTCATAGTTGTATATGTGTCACATACACCTTTGTAATTTTATATTTGATTCCTATGGTCACAAATAATACACATACAACTTTGTTTTTATTTGGTTGGGTCGTTGAGTTAGTGTGCTAGTGGATTCCTGAGGTGGATAAGGCATACTATATGGCTATACTTCCCAAAAATGATAATGCCCAACATATTTATTTCTCTAGTTCTGGATTATATTCTTATTTGTAGTTATTTTGTTTTTTGGTAACGTTACAGAGTTGTATGTTTTTATAATTAATAAAAAAATAGAGTTACATAATTGTATGTGTTTTTTCTAGTGCCCAAAATATAGAAAAAACAATGTATATGTGTATATTTTTTCTAAAAAACCGTAATAATTATAATGAAACTTACTAAGTACAAATTTTCTTAAGTGTAGGTCTGTCCATAGCACTGTAACAAAAAGCCAATTTTTCATAACGCTTTTTCTCAAAACTTGGTTTACTGTACATACCACAGTATAACTCTAAGGTGACGATATTGTGGGGTTGAATCATCTCCAGTCTCCGTTACGATATTTAAATAAGTGAAAAATTATCAATATTTAATAAATTAGTACAAAACTTATTAAACAGTTCTTCTCAATTCAGAGTAATTTGTTACTTCTCAAGCTGTTACCACCATGATGGCAATTATGTTGTTATTAATCTTGCTTTTAAACGACTAAATAGAACAATTAAAAATTTACTTACAGTTGGAGATTTTCTATTATCCTCATTATGAGTATTTTTGCCAAGAGTTCCACATCTGTTAAGCTGAATGTAGAATTCGTAATAATCTCGCCCAGTTCCGTTGATATACATGCAGTCTGGGTCATATGCATAGCCTGAAAAATAATTAAAAAAAACTAATACTTTCTCACTATTAAAATTAATATTCAAAGGAATATTTGTGTCAATAAAACAATGGTAAAATTATTGATATATTATATATGTTTGTGTATACTTGTTTAGAGATGTTCATAAGTAATAATAGCAATAATAAAAAAATAGAACAATGAAAAAATATAGACAATGATAATGTTAATTGTAAGAAACTTTATAAAAGTTGTTACATTATACCATACATATTTGTTAACTATGTAAGTAAGTACATGTAGTAATTAAAAAAATACATTGAAATATACATGATTATTTGTTTATTAATGTATTATGTTTAATATAGATACCCAAAATATAGCTAATTAATTATTTTTGTGTAAATTATCCAGGTACCTACCAACTGATAAAGAGGCGCATAGGTATAGATAACATACAGTGTATATCAGCCAAATGGAATAAATTCGATAATGAATACATGGGTGCATGTCCGAAAAACGCTCGGATAAGTCGATTGGTATTACTAATTGCGCATTTTTTTCAATAAAAACTTTTTATACAGGGTATGTCATGTAACGGTGGCCAATACCAACTTTCTTATATTAAATGCAATACCCTGTATATTATTCGATTTTTGGATTCTTCAGAAAATTTTAGACATATTTCGTGTACAATATCCTATACCTATCTTCAACTGTTTCGGAAATATTAAGTGTTTTCACTTATAATCTCCCTAACAGCAGAATTATTACCGATTTTTTTTAAGGTCACGAATGGTTTTGTAGATAGAAAATTAACCCGAGTCGAAGACGAGGAAAATTTTCTATCAACAAAAACATGAGTGAAACCGAGAAAAAAATTATCGGAAATTAATTCAGCTGCGTGGGAGATTCGGTAAGAAAATTTCATAAATTGGAGTTTCTTTTAATGTTCCTGAAATTTTAGTAATAAACCTTAGTTACTAACAAGTAAAATCAAAGTTTTGTGAAAATACAGTGCGTAATATTAAACTAAACTCATCGGAAATATGTTTTTTAAAGTTATATTTGAATTTAAAACTATAAAGACATTGGATTTCAGATAACAAATTTGTTATTTAATGTTTCTCACATTTTAGTAAAAAAAATGAGTTATTAACTGCTCAATTTCTTTAGCAATCGAACTTGCTGATTCATTACCAAAACGGTCCTACCTACCTAAGAAAAATTATCACTTATTAGTTTCATTAGGTTAATAGGCTATAGACTATCGCGATAGTATCCCGTTGCTATAAGCGACGTAAACAAAAGGGAGCCTTTTAATTGGTTGAAAATAAATTTATGAAATTTTCAGATTTATTGCATTTCAGCGTTTCTTTTACTGATATGAAATAAAAAAAGATATAAATAAATAGTTTTGTTTACTTTTGTTTAAAACTCATGACCTTAGCAAATTGTTGTCTGTCTGCATGACAGTATGACAGTAGTTGTCAGTGTTACCTACTGCATATCAGAAAAATGGTTTATCTAACAGGAATGCACAAAATAATAAAAACATCGAACATTGGGGCTGTTTTTCGACTAGAAGTATGTGGGTTTTCCTCAAACTCAAACATAATATCTAATTTGGTATCATCTTATTGTATTGGCAGCTACTTTTTTATCTGCTGTCCAAGCTGGCGAAACTGCTTTTTACTATTTAACTAATTTTCCCTTGAATTATAGATGGCAAATTTGGAAATTTTTCATGAAATAGGCGAGCAACTTCCATTTGTGTCCGTGTTTTATCTCCATAACCAATCATCTATAGAATTATTATTTTGTGCATTTCTGTTAAATAAACCATTTTTCTGATAAGCAGTTAACGAAATTCAAACGACTATAACACTGACAACTACTGTCATGCAGACAGACAACAATTTGCTAAGGTAAGGAGTTTTAAACAAAAGTAAACAAAACTATTTTTATATCTTTTTTTATTTCATATTAGTAAAAAGAAAGGCTGAAATGCAATAAATCTAAAAACACTTACCTAATATTTTCAAAACAGTTGAAGAATTTAAAAATTTAATAATATACAGGGTGTTGCATTTAAAATAGGAACGTTGGTATTGGCGACTGTTACATGACACACCCTGTATAAAAAGTTTTTATTTAAAAAAATGCGCACGCCTCCATGTATTTATTATCGAATTTATTTCACACACTGTATATACATATTTAATAATATATAATTTTTCTGTTCTTTATCCAATTGTTTATACCTGAAACTTTTTACATTTAGCTGGAATAATTTATCAGTATTTAGTTTAATAAAGTATTTATTTTAATAAGTTTAAAAGTTTTATTTTAAAAAATAAGTTTTTTTTCCACCTGTAAAATAATCCATGACAACTAGTTATTTGAGTATTGTTGACAACTAGTTATTTAAATACTGTCAGAGTCTGTCAGTTCGATTTTTTTGTCCTGGCACCGAAAGTATTACTTTCGTAGCTAGCAACCTACTTTCGTAGCTATTAGCAACGGATAATATTCAGGTAACTGTAACATTTACTTTCGTTTTCTTTCGTGTTGCTAGGGCCCGAAAGTTAATTTATTTATACAGTAGTAGAAAAATAACTATTACCCTCCGCAAATTAATGACTTTGACGTTTATTAATCAAAAATCGTCTGTCACTGTCACGCCTTTCCCTATGACAGCTCGATAATAGTTTTTTCGCGATTTCTTGCGATGAGTTATACCTCCATTTTTTATATTATAAATTCTGAACGGTTGGCGATAAAATTTTGTATGCACCACGTCAGTAAAGTGTCTTTATCGACTTGCCTGTTATTCGCCTCGCTCGCTCATCTCATAATTTCAGACTCGTCCGATAAAGAATCACTTTACTGCCTTGGTACATAAATAACTATTATTGGCCTGGGATATCAGTTGATGTCGAAAATTTTGTGAAGTCTTGTAAAACATGTGAAAAATATAGTCGAAAAAATACAAAAGAAACCTTAATGCTTTTTCCATTGCCTAATAGAGGGTGGGGACGTTTCGGAATAGATTTGTTTACTTATGGTAATAAATTATAGTATGTAGTAATGTTTGATGCCTATTCGAATTGGTTAGAGTTAATACCAATTAAAAACAAATCCGCTAGGTCTGTCATTGAACAAGTAAAGCCAGTATTCGCTCGTTTTGGATCACCAGATATTCTAGTTACAGATAATGTTCCCTTTAATAGCCTGGAATTTAGAAAATTTGCCGAAGAGTGGCAATTTGAAATTAAATTTCGGAGCCCAAATTTTCCACGTTGTTTCCTAGCTTGGCTGAAAAAGCTGTATCAATTTCAAAAAAGATATTAAAAAAATCGTTAAAAGGAGGAAAAGACATTGAAGTAGTTTTACTAAATTATAGAAATACGCCATTGAAACATATGGAATATTCTCCTTCTCAGCTTTTAAATAGTCGTAGGGTTAAAACTAAAATACCTACATCTTTAGAACTACTTGAACCAAGGTTATGCCAAAATGTAAAAGAAAAAATTATTTTTAAAATGAATTTAAATTTGATAAAAGTGCTAAAGATTTAATTTCATTGAAGCTAGGAGACACTGTTGTCATATAAGTATAACCACAGAACTAAATCTTGGGACTGTTAATATCCATGAGCACCTAGGTCTTACCTTGTCAAAGATTTGTCGGAACAAATATTTAGGCGAAATAGATAAGACATAAAATTTTAATGATCTCCAAGTTTTACCAAGTGATTAATGATTTATTTATTTATTTGTTATTGTTTTGATTAGGTAAGTGTTTCTACTGTTAGAACTTCAGCTTCCACTTATTTATTAGAGAAAGGAAAGATGTAATATATATTTAAATAGTAAGCTAGGTTTAGTTACCAGTTGTTGAAAAATTGCAATTGCTAGTTGTCATCTTGATATGACAAGAACATCATTTTAATAAACATCTTAAGAAGATAAAAGTTAGTATTTATCAAGAACTATTACACTATATGTATTTTTACAAGATGTGGTTGAATGTGCCTCCTTTTTCCCTACCACGGCAAGTGGTTTCTGGCCTCCCCAGTCAGGCTCCCTTGCACATAAACAAGCAAAAAAAATAACGATTACTTCATTCAGCGGCAACTGATAATAATATGGGCATACAAAAAATGCAATTTCTGCAAGAGTTTATAAAGCTGTGGTAGAGACTAAGCCAATAATGGACAATAGAAGATTCAAATTACATTACGTTTATTACCTGATTACCTTGAAGGTAATTTCAAAGCAGAAGATAACCAACGAAATAGAGATTTGCCTATAAATAAAATCTATGGTCGGCTACTTTTAGTTAGAAAAATAGCCATAACAATCTGGAACGACCGCGTATTTTTGAAAAGTAAATAAAGTTAGCATAGGTATACAGGGTAGAGTTAACTTTTTCTTAAAACAAAGCGGTCCGACAGAAGGCAACGACATTTGACATTAACAGCTGATCTGGTTTTGTCGTTAAAGTTCCCAGATCAGCAGTGGACCGTAGCAAGCTCACGCGTCAGGTTGCGTCAAATTATTTTCTCCCGACTTTGGTGTTTTTTAAGTGTTTCTCTGACTGTTTTTTGTGTAGTGTGTGTTTTAAACATTTTACTTCTGAATTTTATATAGTTCAGAGATAGATTTTCTTGGTGTTTTTTTTTTTTTTTTATGATGAACAAACCCGAGCACAAGCACTATAGGAAAAATCCTTTAAGGCGCTCGGGGAGCGGTGCGTGTGCGAAGAAAGCGGTTCACGTTTTTCTTGAATCGCTGGAGGTTATATTCGGTTGGAAACACGGTCTCAGAAAGGCCGTTCCACAAAGATGACGTCCTCCAAATGAAAGAGTTCTGAAACAATGATGTTCGGGGTGTACTAAGTTGAACCACATAGGGATGGGCGGCAGTGGTTCGTCGTGTGTTTCTGCTATGCATTAGGTACTCTAGGTGGAATCGAGCGGGCAATATTATCTGTCGAACACTTGCCTTGTTTATTATTTAAGTTTAATAGTGAGTACAAACACCATTTTGGCTAACTCATCTATTATCAAATCAATAAAGTGTCTAGTTAAACGATTTACTTATCGGTATATACAGGATGTCTCATAACTAATGGGCAAATACAGCAACAGGAGATAGTAGACTTAAAAAAATGTCATGTATGCGTAAGAACGCACGGTTAATTGTCTCAAAAACTAATTGTAATATCGAGATTAATGATTTTCTTATGTATAAAATATCCCCTTTTCATAATTTGAGGTAAAGCGGTCAGAAATCTGAGACGTAGCGTTTTCTAGGAGGTTTCTTAAAATTCATTATGGAGTCCTTCCTCTTGCCCTCGAAAACATAACTTCACCTAATTTGATTCATATCAGCATAACTTCAAATCATCGCCAATTTTATAAAGTAAATATTTACTTGGATCACCCTGTATCTCTTTAACCGTATAAGAAATTAAAGTAAATGACATATTTTCAAGTCCACTATTTCCTGTTGCTGTATAGACCCTTAGTTACGGGTTACTCTATATATACATTCATATATAAAATTTCCACAAAAGGAACAATACAAAAAGGGTTCTCAATATGGTGTTTTAATTAGACGTGCACCGCAAAGCTTACACCTCGCAAAAAATATAAAAAATTTTGGTTTTATAATGTTTTCAAATGTTAATTTTGGTAGGTACGGGTCTGTCAAAATCCTATATCTTTACAATATATTAAGACTCCCTTACAAAATTTAACCGATGGCGAAGGCGAAGGTAAAAGAACTTAGTCCTGTCCTGTTTCTGTAGCCAACCACTTAACGCAAAATATACCAGACTTCAACAGGGTGCCATTAGTGATAGGTGATGCGGCGTGTACTTAGATGAATTTGACTTTAGAGGTGGGTCGTTATTTAAAAAAAGCGATTTTGGAGCAGTATATTTTGATAACGCTCCAACAAGCTCCACAACAAAGTTACTTTGCAGCGACACCGGCAAATTTTGATTTGTGACCTCGCTCCGACCGTAAAGGCCAGTGCACACTACCGGTTACGATCCAATCCCGGTTTAGGATCACGGTTACGATTGCACGTTCATGAACTCACACTACAGTGGCAGTCGCTACGGTTCGTTTCACGATTGCGCTAATATAACCTATAAATTGGGTGGCATTTTGTTATTTTTTTGGTGCTTCTTTATTAGTTATTTAAATTGAATAACACACGCGACTGCACGCGACTTTGTGACAGTGTAATGTTCATGAAACGAACATGAAAATGAGGAGCAGCAGATGATCGCGTGCATGATCACGTGATTGCACGCGGCTTTGTTATTGGCTGCGGTTGCCTACGATCCGGTTGAAAATAAAACTCAACCCAACTAAACGTCCCAAATGAATCGGAATCGTGGACTGGTTTGCTCTGATTGGTCGATGGGTCCAACAGAATCGCAATCGTGACGCGATTTTGAGTGAAGTGGAAGGTCGCTCCGGTGGAAGCTACGCTCCGGAGTGAACCTTTAGGAACGAACAATTGTGTAGGTATCAAATGGCAACGTGTAACTACAAATAATGTCTTACGTTACGGCTTGAATTTAAAGTTAACCGTTATTGTAATTACCTTTAGATTAGTAGATTTAGGGGACTTTTACTGTTAATTAATACAACGAATAAAATATAATAGCATTATTTTTAAAGAACCCCGCACTTTTCTTATGGAAAATGGCCCTCGGTTAAATTTTCTAAATTTTTAGTATGTTGTAGAGAATGCCATTCTGATCAAAAGTATTCGTGGCCACAACAATTTCTGCCGACCAGTTTTTGAGATACAGAGAGATGTCCAAGTTTAAAAATATGAATTCTCAATACATTGTATATATTTTCACCAGGTGTTTCCGATGATAAGCGATAGAAAAATAACATAAAAATGCATATCATGTATTTATAAATCACCCGGTTAAATTTCGTTATTTTTTAATATTTTTTGCTTGAAGTGTCTGACAAACATGTTTGCTATAGGTTTCCCTTCTCCTATGACCAGTTTTGGAGATATACAGCGTCAAACAGACTCAAAATTCAAAAAATAGGCAAATAAAATAACAATTTTTTTTTTAATTCGAAAAGATTTTGTCTTTTTGTAATTTTTTTTTTATTTCAATAAATTTTTTTAGTTAAGTTTATTTTATGGTTAAAAATAAATATATTTAATGCTATATACAGGTTGTTTCGAATCATTATGGTATTCTAACACTGTATTATGCAAATAGAAATATATATAAATAGTATAAACAAGCAAAGTCTCAAATACAAAGAATTAATTGTACCTATCCAAAAATAATAAGTAGGCTTTGAGAAAACGTAATTGCTGCCATAATATACAGAATAATAAAAAATTTTCCTACAATTTTCTATAATATTTATTTTGTCGCTTTAATTATTAACTTTTTTGAGTTACCCTGTATAAATATAAATTATATAAATTCTGATAGCTTGCTCCACGCTAATGTCATCTACAGTATTACTTTGTTAACATTTAATTTAATGCCGAAAATACAATGATATAACAAAAAATATTAAATAATTTTTGTCACTCACCCGGTATCAAACTCAAAAAAGTGTTTTTACTGTTTTTTTATTAAATCTTAAAGAACCCTGCACTTCTCTTATGGAAAAAATGTTTACGGCAACAACAATATCTGCGGACCAGTTTTTGAGATACAGGGTGTCCAAGTTGCAAATTATGAATTCTCAATACATTCTATTTTCGTAGTTTAATTATTAATTCGTTTTGCCTTTTTAAATTTTTGTTGGCCCTGTCGTAGATAGGATAGAATACTATAAAAATAGTTTAAAAAAAATTTATTATAAAATACACCCGGTATATTTTATAATAAATTTTTTTTAAACTATTTTTATAGTATTCTATCCTATCTACGACAGGGCCAACAAAAATTTAAAAAGGCAAAACGAATTAATAATAAAACTACGAAAATAGAATGTATTGAGAATTCATAATTTGCAACTTGGACACCCTGTATCTCAAAAACTGGTCCGCAGATATTGTTGTTGCCATAAACATTTTTTCCATAAGAGAAGTGCGGGGTTCTTTAAGATTTAATAAAAAAACGGTAAAAACACTTTTTTGAACGTCAGATTTTATATTTATAAGGAAATATAACTATTGTGGATTGTGGGATAGATAGATAGATAGATTGTAAATGAAGGTATCCTTTAAATCTTTTAAACAGGTTACCGCACACGTTACGGTGACCTTTACATAAAATCACAACGGGTTGTTTTGGATCTCAACAGTTCGCTTTGTAACGTAATGTAAAATAACGTAGCGTAACGTTGTTTTGGAGCGTTCGCAATTGCAACGCTCCAGACGGGTAACCGTTTTTTCCACCTCTAAAACATAAATCATAAAAAAACGTAATTCCATTTATTAACCTAATTTTAGTATTATTAATTTGAAGAAATAGTCCATACTTAAAGTGGAGTTGAAAGTATGAAAAGGAAAGAAAAACACAAAGTCTTCCTCCACAAAATTTAATAGAATAAAATTCTTAGTTTAAAGGTCTCTACATGTTTCGAACGTTCATCCTCAGGAGACAGAAAATTTTTTATTTTATGCTGATGGTGTTAGCAAAAGAGAAAATTGAAAATGAGAACCTTAATGAAGCTTTTATGGACTTAAAATTGAAGTGTAGAAGAAACATATGATATGAAGAAAATTAGTAATGGTTAAACCATACCTACTGAGTATTTGAAAACGTTATTAAAGGAGGTGTAAACCAACCAAATAAAATGGGGAAGAAAAACCTTTCTAAGAAGGTGTCGAAGATTATTTAAAATTATTTAAAAAGAAGAGGATTAATCCTCAGTACTCCAAAAATGCTTTTTCTACGGAATAATAATATTGTGATTCTACAATTTTACCCTCATAATGTCTTACAGACATAACATGTTCGATAAGTTTTTTTTAAATAATTTTAAATAATCTTGGACACCTTCTTAGAAAGGTTTTTCTTCCCCATTTTATTTGGTTGGTTTACACCTCCTTTAATAACGTTTTCAAATACTCAGTAGGTATGGTTTAACCATTACTAATTTTCTTCATATCATATGTTTCTTCTACACTTCAATTTTAAGTCCATAAAAGCTCCATTAAGGTTCTAGTTTTCAATTTTCTCTTTTGCTAACACCATCAGCATAAAATAAAAAAAAATTTTGTCTCCTGAGGATGAACGTTTCTACGTTCGAAACATGTAGAGACCCTTCAACTAAGAATTTTATTCTATTAAATTTTGTGGAGGAAGACTTTGTGTTTTTCTTTCCTTTTCATTTAGTACACTGAGGAAAATAATTTGTAGCCATTACTAAAAATTTAGTTACCACAGCAAAATTTTTCATTAAAATAGGGGACAGCAAGGTGGATGACTTATAACAACTAAATCAAGTTTGCTGGAATAGATTAGTAGCTACAACTATAGGATTTAGTAGATAAATAACTTATGTTGTTGGGTTTACTAAATGGTTTTAGTTACAGTTACTAAAAAACTGAGTTAGCTCAGCTAATATATATATATATATTCGTTACAAGTAGGTGGTTTGTTAAAGCTATTATATCATTTAGTTGCAGGAACTAAGCGTAGATGTTAACGTTACTAATAAATTATATAATAGTAACTAAATTATGTAGTTAACCCAAATTGGGTATTTAGTGAATACAAATAAAAATATTAGTTAAAAAGTAACCACAAAGTTTTTTTTTATTTGGCAACGATTGCACGCACCTTCAGTCCCCTAAAGGCCTTATTATATAAGGGCATCTTAACAGTAGCTCAAGTGAACCTTTACTGGTACGTGAACCTTCCCATAAAAATCACATTGTCGTCAAATACGGTTTTTTGTTTGGAACTGGCAGCAACGAAAAGCTTACTCTAGTCACCACAGCAAAAAGTATTTCGCTGTCCCCTATTTAACAAGAGTTCTATGCTGCATTAGAAAAATATTTGTTACGGCTGCACATACAACTTGTAGATAAAATCCACTGTAATTGCATGTGTATATCGCAACCGAAAAGCTCGGTATACTGCAGAAAAAACTCTAAGCATCAAAGCGTAATTTGCTGGAGCTTTTCTGTAACCACCAATAAAACCATTTTACTGATGTTGAAGCTTTTCGTCTAAAATATATTGCTGCCAGTTTCAAACAGAAACAATATTTAATTTAACTGCAATGTGATTTTTATAAAAAAAAACTTTAAGTACCAGTAAAGGTTCAGTTGAGCTGATGTTAAAAAGCCCTTAAATACGGCCTAAGGAAACTGAAGGTGTGTGCAACAGTAGATCCAAATAAAACACTTTAGCTTGGCTGTTTCACTAGTTGATCAAAATTTGTCTTTGTTTCTGGGAGAAACTTATTCAATATATCTACACGTCAGAATATTTAAATTCAGAAGCCTTCTGTGATAGCTTGTAGATGAAATTTCATTTCGGATAGATTGAATTATTTTTAAGGCTTTCTAGTTGAGGTAGGTAATTACTTCCCTAAAGCAAAAAGTTTGTTTTCTCTTCAACTTAAAATACAAAAAATAATTTTTTCAGTTTTTAAAATTTTTATTAAATAAATAACATGGATAAATCCTATAACACAACACAACCTTACCTTCAAATGCATCTAGATGGGTTTGAAGCCGCCATTTTAACAATAAAAGTCTGTAATACATTACAATAAACTATAATAAATAAATAACACTAATAGATACACACACACACCGCGGCAAGAAGCACCTGATTTACTTAAACCATGCACACGTATCGAAGCACGGAGACGAAATGATTGTTACCGCGTGGATTAACTAAATATTTAGTAATGGCTACCATATTTTTCGTTACGACAACTTAAGGCATTATTTAAAATATATTTTTTTTTAGTTGTCACAAGTATAACAAAATCTTACGCCCTTGTTAGTTATCACAACAAAGGATGTATTTACCGCAAGTCTACCAAATACATTTTCGGCGTACAGCCTACTAATTCGATTAGTAATTGTAAGTGGAGGGCAAAAAATATATTTGTTAGTCCCTGTAAATAGCTTTGCGGTATTATGGCAACTATGTCTGCGGACATTTTTAGTAGCTACAACTAAAAAAAAAATCAACTAAGTAATTTAGTTGGCGGGTTTTTCTCAGTGTATTATTGCTTAGTTAAGCCAAATATGATTATTTTTCTTATACCATACTTATTATTACTGTATTTTGTGTAATTTTACCCAGATCTCCCCTATACATTACATTTAACACGCCATGACAACTAGCTGTTTTACAAAATTCCGATTTCACGTTAAAATTCCATATCATCGCAATTGTTACATTTTAATTGATTTGTATTTAAATTGATTTTATTCAACGTCGTGGGACTTACGTTTACTTAAAACCGCTTATCATTATTATTTACTGTTTAATGAAGTTTTTTTAATAAAGAAAAAATGTGGAACATCTCATACAATAACGCTCATGGGAAAACGATCTAGATCTATAGCGGCTATCTATTACCATTACGGTTATAGAAGAGTTATTTACAATCTTATTTTTTTTTAAATCTCGTTTATTCGATATAAAGGGTTTTGTCGGGACTATTAGCTATACCTTAACATTTTCTTCAATCTGTGGTGTGAAGCAATAAAAGGAATATAATAACCACAGAGTAATGGTTAATAAAATGTAGTAAGTATCGAAGTTATAAACTCAATTAAATAGATAAGTACCTACCTATTAGCTTCTACAAAAATTATTTTTTCTTATAATAATGAAACAATTTATTAGACCAGGGTCGATAATTTTTGAAACCAAAAAAAGAAGAGAATATACCAAAAATAAAAGGAAAAATAATTTACGGGCGATCCGAGGTCGGGAAGTAGAAGGGGGTGAGTTTTTAAGGGTAGAAAACGATTTATCTCGATTTCCGGCAAAACTACAAGTCCTATGGAAAAACGTTAAAAAGCAAAGTTGTAGGTAATAGAAAGATCTACAACTTTTGTATTTACACTTTTTTCAAATAACCTCAAAATTTATGTGAAAAATTCAAATAACCAGTTTTTGGTTTTTTATTTTTATATTTTACAAAAAAAATTTTTTTTCACGAAATTTGGGAAAACTTACCTTTTTATGTCTCAAACACACTGTAATTATTTTGATTTAAAATATTTATTTTTTCACCATATTTTGACTTAATATCGAAAAAGCACCCTAATTTTCAATCGAAAATTCTCATGACAAATGATCTGCTTTTTTAAAAAAGTCGGTGGGCTTTTCGTTCGTTGAAATCTCTACTTTCTGATTGTGTAAAAGAAATATACATTACTATGGTAAATGCGATGAAATCCCCTTTAAATTCTACCTTTAATTATATTTAGAACAACTATTTTCGCATATTTTTTGCGATGTTTATGTTTTATAATAATAATAATATTTCTTTATTTAGCACTTTGGCTAGTCATTACAAAATTTATAAATATTCATGTACATAATATAATAAATAACTGATTCGTCAAATCCAAATCAATCCCTCAAATAAACAGACAATTTTTTCTTAAAAAGTTTAAGGTTAGGTGCACTCTTAATATCATCCGGCAGTCCATTGAAATGGCGTATCCCATCATAAAATAGAGTTTTTTGTAAAGAAGTTGTCCTTACCATGGAAACATTATAATGTTGATTTGTTCTAATATTGTATTCATGATAATTTGATCGTTTTTCTAGGTAAGGCGTTAAATACTCTGGTTGTAAATTATGTTCAATCTTATATATTAATACAAGATTCGCCATTTTAACATACTGCTCAATACTCAGCCAACACAATGTCCTCAACATATCACTAATAGGGGTGTATCTATTACAATTTAACAAGGTGCGCATTGCCTTGTTTTGTTGTACCTGTATAGTCTTTGTATTTCTTCCTTTGTACAAGAAATCAACAGGGAACAGGCGTATGAGAAATGAGGCAGTATAATGGTATTATACACCAACATTTTAGACCACGGAGACAAACATGATGCTATTCGATTAAAAAACCCTAATTTCTTACCTACTTTTTTACACATATAGTCTATATGGTTACTAAAGCTTAACTGGGGATCTAAGTACACACCTAAATATTTAATCTCATCAACAAAATCAATTATATCACCATTAATATTCAGGACAAGGCCTGCATTTTTAAATTTTTGACAATGCACCCTGGAACCGATAATCATGCATTTAGTTTTTGTATTATTCAATTTTAACTTATTTTTGCATAACCAATCATACAGGATTTTTAATTCATTATTTAATTTCATGACTATCTGTTCAAAGTTCATACCAGAGACGGAAATCAGGGTGTCATCTGCAAACAAATTTACAAACGACTCATTAAGGCCCTCATGTAGGTCATTTACATAAACAATAAATAGAAGTGGCCCCAACACGCTCCCCTGAGGTACTCCCCATTTGCCGTCCCTTTTAGAAGAGAGTTTATCATTAATTTTAGTTTGGTGACATCTATCTGATAGAAAATCTCTTATCCAATCAAGTGCGCGATCCCTGGATGGATTTGTAATTTTTTTGTTTATCAATGTAACATAAAATCTTACGTTTTTCGAGTAATTAAAGTATACATTTTAATAAATAGCTCAAAATTGTACATAATAATAATTAAAAAAAAAATTCGGATTCGAGTTTTTTTCGTTTCTTTGCATTTTTTGAGAATATTTACCATAATAATGTGTATTTTTTTACACCTTCAGAAAGTAGAGGTTTCAACGAACAAAAAGCCCGAATCCTCGAATCGCCCGTAATTTATTTTTTCTTTCATTTTTGTTATATTCTCTTAGTTTTCCAATGGGTTTCATCCTACTATTATTTTTTTTTGTTTCAAAAATTATCGACCCTGGTCTAAATAACCGAGTCCCTTTTAGTTGCTTTTAAATAGCAAAAGCCAACGGCTAAGTTGAGCGTTCCTTTTAAAAGTTTAACTCAGCTCAGCAAATATGTTTTTTTCCTCCCTTGCCGCGGTTAAGTATGCCCATCTATATTTCTCATAAGATAATACGATTTGTTTGCTTATATAGCTAAGCAAAGCTTTTTACTTTGCTGTGCTGTTTAAAAGAAGCAAAAGGAAAGTACCTAATAGCAAAGAATATACAAGAAATCCACAGAGAAAACGTAACTGATTACTATCAAAATAACGCCAAGCAGGTTCTGGATGATGTCTAAATTTCATATTTTGTGGATTATTTTAAGCCTGAATAAAGTCAAGTAGGGGAGATCGGGGCTAGTTGTCGCAGGGGCAAGTTGTCGTAATCGTTATATCGCGAAAAGTAGAGTACTCAGATTTCCCAAATCAATATTTTCTGAATCAATATAGTTACCCCATCTCTAATTTCTAACGCTGTTATTGATTCCGTTAGATGGCGCCACTGCAGTTTGAATAATCTCATTTTCTGGCACGTGTGTAATTTTTTGCCCTGAATTTGTTTCATGTGATTCTGTAAAAAAATAAGCGTGAAGGTAGGAAAAATGTATTTTTATGATAGTTTATTATGTTTCTTATATCTTCATAGTATTGTTTGTGGATTCTATTATGAAACCGAGAAGTTATTTGATTATAACCTAGGTCATACCGGTTGGGGTTATATGTCGCATTGTTTGCGGGGCAAGTTGTCTTAACGCGACAACTTGCCCCGGTGCAACAAAACAGCTAAAAAAGCAAAACTCATCGACGAAGAAATGTTAAGTGATGATAAAGAAGAAACATTCTGCATCACTGCATCATGTGCCATGGACCTTACCGTTCCTCAATGGTGGACTGGTTGCAATGCATCGGATGCAAATTCTGGGCTCATGAAAGTTGCATAGATGGGAACCCATACTACGTATGTCGGAATTGTGATTCTGATGATGACTTCTAGTTTCATTGCCATTATGTTTAGAATTGTCTTTTGTTTATTTATTTAAAAAATTATATATATAAATGAACTACTGTAACTTTTTATAAAATAATCGCATTTGATTTATTAACGACAAGTTACCCCAGGTATTACGACAATATGCCCCGCAGTGGGGCAGCTTGTCTCATTTTCCCGAGCAGAACAAAAATGACTAAAATTCTAGATACAGTACATTTTGTTTACAATTGCTCTGTAAATAGTGTTCGCAACATATAAAAGTACAATATCAATTTACTTATTTCCATATAAATTTAAAAAGAACCCTAAAAAAAAATGAAAAGTAAATTTTGCGACAACTAGCCCCGGTCTCCCCTATCTGATAAATTTTAAAATACAATTTATGAATTCCGAAAATATCTGGTCAACTGTAAATCCAAACAACTAATCTGAAATAAAATTTACGCTTTTCGAATTGAAAGTAAATAATTATAAATTCAAATATAAAATGGCTTGTATGCAAAATATATAGGGTGTTTATAGAAATAGGATATATCTACGTACTATAAAAAGCTTCTTTTGTTAAACCTCACCTGCTGAATATAGAAGTCCCGTAAACGTTCCATTAAAGCCAATTCTTATTTTCATGTAATCATCCTGGCATTCCGCTTCTATATCTGAAAAGAAATAGAATTGATAATTTACCTCACATATGCGGAACCAATCAAAACGCTAATTTTCATAGCAACCACATTAATAACGGTCCTCTTACCCGGGCTAGCGATGTATATCGCTAGCTCGATAAGATAACAGTAGCTTTTTGTCAAACAAACGGTATTTTTCAAACTTCAATAAACCTGACATTTCTCTACTAATTTGATTCAGAAATTGTCCTTTGCATTTATATAATAAGCTTATTGAAAAGCGAGGTGTTTCTCTATGTCGGACAAAGTATTCCTGACTCCAAATCGTTATTGGAACAATAGGTGCCTACTCATACTTTAAAATAGTATAAGAATTCACCAGTGGGTCACAACGAAATATCTAACTGGACTAAAACAGTAGCAAGAAAAATTGTTTGAATTTGATACAGCAAATCGCTAAACAACAAATCATAGTAGCAGAGCCAAAGTAGTTTCGCATTTAAGTAAAACCAGAATAAAACACCAGAAATTAATTAAAATTACTATTTGCATCTAAGGACGTAATGCTTAGCCGTAGAGCTTAATACATGTTGGGTGTCAGTAACTACCTGAATTAATAATCAATCAGTTATTCCGTCATCTTTGACAGTCGTTACAAGTAATTTGATTCATCGCTAATTTTTTCAATTTCTTGAACAATTCACACAATGGGCTTTACGGAACAGTGCAAAACATTCATGGTTGAAGCATATTTTCGAAACGGGGTTAGAGTAAATGGTGAGTGGCAATACAATCCGGGTTTGTGCATAGACGATTTTCACGAACATTTTCCTAACGTTGCTTTTATTGCTGGGGATTTTCATCATTGCCTGAAAAGAACCGTGGCTGTGTTTAGGGAAACAGGTACTATACAACACAAAAAAGGAGCAGGAAGGCCATCTGTAAGAACAGAAGAAGTTGTTACAAGAAAGGATTATCGAAGAATGTCGGAAAAAATTCTCCAGAGATGCTGGTCAACACTTTCGAAAATATGAAGAGACGTGTGAATTTATGCTTGGATCATGGCGGTGGCCAATTTCAGCAATTTATGTAATTTTATTTTATTACTCATTAGTTTGGCATAATAATATCATGTCATAATATGAATTTGACAAAATTTTAACCTAGATTTGGTTAGATATATCGTCCCGATATCATTGTGATTTAAACCAAGGCCCACGTGTTTTTAATCCAATCCCTCTTTAATGCAAATAATTTTTGCTCGCACGGTATAATAAGCTTATTGAAAACCGAGATGTTTCTCTACGTCGGACAAACTATTCCTTACTCCAAATCTTTATTGGTACAATAGGTGCTCATACTTTAAAATGGTATAAAAATTCACCAGTGGGTCACAACGAAATATCTAACTGGACTAAATAAAACTTAGATTTGATACACCAAATCGCTAAACAACAAATCATAGTAGCAGAGACAAAGCAGTTTCTCATTTAAGTAAAACCAGAATAAAACACCAGAAATTAATTAAAATTACTTTGCATGGATGTCCCAACTTCATCCATTGAACCGTATCTTCGAATGGATGAAGCACATCATGAAAATATAATTGAAAAATGTAGCAAACTAGTAGCAGTATTGTTCGTGTTTTAAAAAGAGACAGTTGATCGGAAACTTGCGGCGCAGAAAACTTAAACTTTTAATAATTGCTCAATTGCTTACAATAATTATCTACTATTCCTACTTCAAATATACCAAACTGAGATGATATGTTTATTATCCAATAAATAATCAAGAGGCGGCTTCGTATATCTTCATACCTTCGTTTGTCACTCAGAACTTGATTTTCTAAGAAAATTTTCATAGACATAGGAAACAAGACTCTATATCGTCATTACGTAAGGGCCTAACTCGGTTTTTGCAGTTTTTCAGGAGAGCGGTTTAAAGACATCAATGGTGTTCATTTTGGCTATAGCATTGACACTAATTTCTTATTTTAGTTTATTTTTTTACAGTTTCCTAGATAAATCAATATAGAGAATGATGGGACATAATAATTTTTAATGAAGTTTAACGGGTTTTGTCAAAATTAAATAATAATCAAGATAGGCCCCGTCGTAAAAACAATAAAAAATTCTGATATGTAAGTACATCAAACCAGATAGGCCCATCCATTAGTAATAAATTTTTTTTATTTTTCAAAGAAAAGGAGCGAAATTTTTAAACTATAATCAGTGGCGGCTTGTGACTAGCGAGTCAGGGGGGGCGCTGGCTTTAAATAAAAAAAATTTTAAATGTCCATTATTTTCTAAAGTAAGTGTCTGTTTTTTCTAACTTTCTCGTTGTGAATTTTAATTTCATCAGCATAAGCACTACTTAAACAAGTTAAAATATTAGTCCTAACATCTCAAAACTTACCACATTATGACGATGTTTTGCACTATTTTCATGTTTTTTAATTTTCTCTGAAAGATGTTTTAAGTCCTGCACCCCATTTATAGTCCAATTATCATCCCCCTCAAAAAGAAGACACACGAAACAAAAAAAAAAGAATTTTTGTCCTCACAACCGCAAACCTATTCAGGATTTTTTATTATTTATATTTCTTTGTCAAACTTACGCGTAAACTGTGCCTTACTTTTACATTTTGATTGCACTTGTACTATATTCAATTTCTAGTGGCCGCCGCCCTGCATTTTTTAAATCAAGTTTTTTACTTAAGCTCAGAGAACTAAACACAAGCTTATGTAAATCACTGACCTTCATATTACACGACATTTTCCAACTTTATAACGTAACTTATAAATCAAATCAAAACAAATAAACAAAACATTAGCGCCTAGCGGCATCGACAGGTCGCCTCGTCAGAGCACATAATATATCGATTATTCTACCGTGGCATCGCGAACAGCTGTTGTTGGGCGCGGAAAATTGGAGCTCGTCCGTGGCCGCACGTTGTGCGGTGTATGTAGGTGACGTCACGCCTTTGTCGTCATGGCAACTTATCGAGATGCCGCGTTGAATCGGGATGGATAATCGGTCGCCCCCGCCCGCCCGCGCTTAGTATAACATCGAGAGCGCGGAACTCGCTTGTCTATGAGTATAACCTGCCCGTTGGAATAGGGCTATGTTCGGTTTATGCCCGCGCTTAGTATAACCTACCCGCTGGAATAGGGCTATGTTTGGTTTGAATTATTTTAATAGATTGCTTACATAGATTGCTTTATTGGTTTTTTAAGTAAAGTATTTTTGGATTCTGTTTGAAATAATTGCAGGGAGGGCGGCGCCCCAGAGCCCTTCATTAACGAGCCGCCACTGACTATAATCATCTTTATTTTTATAAAAATGATATAAAAATTTTCTAAATGTAAAATCATTATACAGTAAAACCTAAACTGAAAGAATACCAAAACCAAATAGCTCACCGATGTGTGCGGTAAAGAACTACCGCTACACAATATTATAGATAATTTAACACTAACTGTCTTCTAACCTAACTCGATCAGCAGCATGCCTCGATGGTAAAATTGCAAGGTTGCAATATTTTATACTTTTTTGGCTACCGCCAATTTTCAAAATAGTTAAAATTTCGAAAACAGCTAGTGGAATATCTAACTATTTATTCTTTACAGGTATAACAAATTATAAATGGGATCGTTAATTATTTTATTTCTTACAAATTTTCTTTTATTGTTAAATAAAATTGCAATAAATAATAATTTAATAAAACCAATCTGCAAAGTACTGTCCATCCTTTAAAAATATTTTATAGCTTAAAGGTTTATGGAATAAAAAGAAAAAACGAAAAGTCTTCTTCTACAAAATTTAATAGAATAAAACAATTTTGCTCAGAGGTCTCTACATGTTTCGAACGCAGAATCATCAGGAGACAGAAAAATGTATTGCTGATGGTTTTAGCAGAAGAGCAAAAGATAAGTGGTATAAAACCTTAATGAAGCTTTTATGGAATTAAAAAATTGGTGTGTCGAAATGACATAATGTACAGAAATAAGAAATAGATTAAAACATACAGAGTATGTGGAAAAAAAGTCAATTAAAAGGGTCCAAAACGACCAAATAAACCCGGGGAAGAAGAGAAAATTACTTCTAAAACGAAGATGTTAAAATGGTATTTTTACTAGTAGGTCTGTAAGACATTGTTAAAATTTAAAATATATACAGGGTGAGGATTTTAAAGTGTTACAACGCAATATTTGAAAAACGGCTAGAAATATTTTAGTCAAATTTTGGGACGTGGATAGAGAGGTTGGGGGACAAATTTTAAAATATTTTTGACATTTACCCCCCCTCCAGATTTTATGTGGCTAGTCACAAATTTGAAATGTCAAATGGAAAGGTATTTATTTTTTTTGATAATTCGATTCCTCGTCAATAATTACGTAAGTGAGCAGAAAATTGTTACATTTACTCTACTGGTTGCTTAGTTACGAATTTTTCAATAAATAAAATTGGAATACTTAAAACTATGATAATTCCTTAAATTTAACGACGATCATGCTTCAAAAGGTGTTCGAAATGACCCCCATCCATTTCTAAACATTTTGCAATTCTTTTTTGACATGAGTTGCGCACGCAAGTTAACATTTGAGGAGTTACTAAATTACATGCTTGTTGAATACGATCTTTCATATTTTCTGGTGTGGTCGGTGGTGTAGCCATAACTTTATCTTTTATAAATCCCCACAAGAGAAAATCTAATGGGGTTAAATCTGGTGACCTTGCAGGCCAATTTACAGGACCACCACGACCAATCCATCTGTTTCCAAACATTTCATTTAGTGTATCTCGAGCTTGTCGGGCAAAATGTGGCGGAGCACCATCTTGCTGAAACCATAGTCCTTGTTGATTTCCATTATTATTCAGAAGTTGTGGCAAATCGGTTTGTAAAAAATTATTATACATTTCTCCATTTAGGTGACGGTCAAAAAAATGTGGTCCAATGACTCTATCTCCGACTATGCCACACCAGGTATTAACCGACCAAGGATGTTGGTTTGGCAGAAATCTCATCCAGTAAGGATTTTGAGGTGCCCAATAGTGTAAATTGTGCCGGTTGACCTTAAATTAAGAAAAGCAAAATTGATTGATATGTATTTATCTATGTACACCTATCAAGTAGTGGATTACTTATTTTTGATTATCAAAAGTTACATTAATCCATATTAATTTAAATAATTTCCTGACCACAATTGGTAAATGTAGCTTCGTCAGAAAATACTATCTTTCTTAAAAATGCATTGTTTTCGTGAATTAAAGTTTGTAACCACGTACAAAATGTAATCCTATTTTGAAAGTCTTGGCCATACAATTCCTGATGAAGAGTTATGTGGTAAGGGTGAAAATTGTGCTTGTGTAAAATAGCCAGTACCGATTTTTGGCACATTCCTGAATCACGAGCAAGTTCCCTTGAACCAACATGAGGATTTACAGCTATTACACCCAACACTCCAACGGCCATATCGTCATTAGTTTTTGTTTGTCTTCTAACTCTGTTCTTATTTTTAAGGATTCCCGTGCTGCGACCTCGATCTTCTAATCGCTTAAATGCCATATGAGATTTTTGAATGGCGGGAAATCTAACAGTCCACCATTGCGCCGCTTCCCGGTAGTTTTTTCTACATTCTCCCAGAATTAACAACATGTCTATTTCAATGTCATAAGATTGTTCCATAATTGCACTGAATAATGAACTTTATCAACAGAAAATACGTTTGAATCAGAATCAGATTATTACTACTTGTCAAAGTCAAAAGTGGTTTCCTAGGATACAACATAATTAAAGGTTTGGATAAACAATAATCATAGGAGGTAGGTGTCATGATTTAAAATGTGTAGTTTTAAGTATTCCAATTTTATTTATTGAAAAATTCGTAACTAAGCAACCAGTAGAGTAAATGTAACAATTTTCTGCTCACTTACGTAATTATTGACGAGGAATCGAATTATCGAAAAAAATAAATACCTTTCCATTTGACATTTCAAATTTGTCACTAGCCACATAAAATCTGGAGGGGGGGTAAATGTCAAAAATATTTTAAAATTTGTCCCCCAACCTCTCTATCCACGTCCCAAAATTTGACTAAAATATTTCTAGCCGTTTTTCAGATATTGCGTTGTAACACTTTAAAATCCTCACCCTGTATAAATATAATATATAAAACATGTGTTAAGAAAGTATCGTGAATTAAAAATAACGCAAACAAAAACTTTGTCTCTGATATAATAAAAATGTTTAGTTTTACAGTACAATTTATAAAATTAAAATTATCGACATGTGGGGTTACTGAGTTTTAACTCAGTGCCCCAAAACTCTAAACTTTAAATTAAAAGTGTTTTGATTTTACAATTTTCTATATGCCACAATGTCTCAAAAAAATACCCAAAAATAAACAAAAAAGAAAATTTAAATTTTATTTTAAAACAGCGCGAAATTAGAAAATAAAATTAAAGTAAAATGAATAAAATTTTAGGATTTGGTAAATAACATAAATTAGCGATTTCTCAAAAGCGGGGTAATTTTTAAATAAATATAATAATATCTAGAAATCCAACCATGTTTTACCAATAGTACCTTTTTTTCGTAAAATATGTTAGGCTTTTCTAATTTGACATAAAAAAGTATAAATGTTAACGTAGAAGAAAGTTCTGTCTATTTTTACCCCACTATCCTTCCTGCCCCCAGATTACCGTCAGCCGCGTTGGCACCAGTTAAGGACCCATACTTTTCAAATTATCTCCAAATCGCATCATTTTATCGAAATATTATAAGAGACAAAAAAAACACCAAAAACAAATGATTATCTAAAAAAAATATAGTTTGGAAGTCTAGCGCACGTACTAAAAAATAGGGGGGATCAGCGGGTACTGGCATCCCTTTAACCCTTAACTGGTATCGTGTTTTCCAGTTACGTAAATGGTATTGTGGGGTCAATTTTGACCCCATATATAAATTGAGTGTTACAGAGCAACAACAATCTTAAAAGCCAATATATATTTTTTTTTTTTATTTTTCTTGTATCAATACATATAACCATGAAGAAAAAAAACTTTTTATTACAACTAAGATATTACATAACGATAATGCAAATAAAGTAAAAAAAAATTCACGAAGAAAAACATGATTCCTAATAAAATGGGGCCCAAGCCAAACCGATCATTTTCTACTAAAAATTCTCTGATTTTTACCATGTCTACTCATCAGAAGAGTCCCTGAAATATAAAATATTACAATTAGACTTCATGTAAAAAAAATTGCAATGACGTTTTATAACTTACATTTCAGGTGCTTCGAATGAATTGCAGACAATTTTCTGAACACAATGCTGCTTGCAGACAGCTTTAGAACATTTGAAACATTTTATGGGATGTTTTCTGTCATTAGAGCGGGGGCATAAACCACATCTCATTCGTTTGGCGGGATTTGGATTAATATTCTCGTGGGACGGAAAATCTTCGTATTCTTTATCCGAAATTTGTTGTTCAGAATCCGAATCGTGCTCACTGTGTTCACTTTGTCCATCGGAAATATCACCGTCACTTTCTTCGGGACCCTCTATATTTTGTATATCATCAACATCACTGTCATTCATTAATATCTCCTCTAACTCACGATCAGACAGAAATTTGCGCGACATGGTTTTTAAGAGGAAAAAAACGTAACTGGTATCGTGGGGTCGTGGCTGACCCCAAACGAGTATATTTCAGAGACAACTGACACTGTAGTTACGAGAGTCGAGCACCAACTAAATGGCTTTAATTTACGAGGCTACTAAAACGCTCGGCGCCGTGTTGTCAATATTAACGATTTTTCATACAATTTAAAGCGCTTGGGGTCAGCCTTGACCCCACGATACCAGTTAAGGGTTAATATTTAGGTATACAGTGTCCGCAAGAAAGTCCGCATCAAATGGGATTTTTTTTTATTATTAGGTATAGGTAAAAATTGAAAAAGCAGTTAGTTTTTGCTTACCTAAAAACCAAAAATGACGTATACTGAAGCAGCTGCACGACTCGCGTTACCTGTCAAATTTGACATTTTTAATAAAATATATTCAAAAATGCCCTTATTTATAAAAATATCGAAAAACTTTATTCGAGAAAGTTGTTTATTTAGGCATTTTAAGCCTCAGTACGAAATTTTGATAGTCTAGTACAATTTTTATTTTTTGCCAGATTCTTGAAAATTTTGATCAACCCTCGTAGATTAACTTTTATACATCGATGTAAAACCATTTGCCTTTACTTTATTTGTAATCTTAATGCAATTTTGTGTAAAATTTTTGTTTTCAAATATTTATTTTGCTTCAAAAACTGAAATTGTTATTGATCAGTATGTAATGTTTGATGCAAAGTTTATCTAATTACATCAGTTTTGTCAAAACCGACGTTTCTCATTTTTCTTAAGTTAGTAAACAGATGGACAAAAAAAAGTATTAGGAAGCTTTCGTTGAAATTTTACTTAATTATTATTATTAAATTAAATTATTTATATTAAACTATATTTTTGTTGAATAAAATGTTTGGAGCGATTAATATTTATTCTTTTTGATCCAATATTAATTAAGTAAAATTTCAACGAACGCTTCCTAATATTTTCTTTTTGTACATCTGTTTACTAACTTAAGAAAAATGAGAAACGTCGGATTTGACAAAACTGATATAATTAGATAAACTTTGCATCAAACATTACATACTGATCAATAACAATTTCAGTTTTTGAAGCAAAATAAATAATTGGAAACAAAAATTTCACAGAAAATTGCATAAAGATTACAAATGAAGTAAAGGCAAATGGTTTTACATCGATTTATAAAAGTTAATCTACGAGGGTTGATCAAAATTTTCAAGAATCTGGCAAAAAATAAAAATTGTATTAGACTGTCAAAATTTCGTAAAAGGACTAAAAATGCCTAAATAAACAACTTTCTCCAATAAAGTTTTTTGATTTTTTGATAAATAAGGGCATTTTTGAACCAATATAATGTAAAATTTGACAGGTAACGCAAGTCGTGCAGCTGCTTCAGTATACGTCATTTTTGGTTTTTAGGTAAGCAAAAACTAACTGCTTTTTCAATTTTTACCTATACCTAATAATAAAAAAAAATCCCATTTGATGCGGACTTTCTTGCGGACACTGTATATTTATATTTTAAATATTTGACAATTGTTTTTTGTTTTGTTATTCTTTAAAGATGTAACTCTTTATGTTGAAGCAATGTACCAAATTTGTATTTATATTTTATTAAATACTCGAAATATTTTAAAAAATCAGTTTTTAATTTTAAACTTGGACACTCTGTATATCGAACATGAGGGTCAAAAATAAAAAATGGCATTATAAAAGACATATTATTTTTTATCTAGGAATATATGGTTAACGGATTGACCTTTTTCCGGACACCCTGTATTTTCTTTTTCGGTGATATTAATTTTAAAACTTTCGAATTCATCTGTTGTTGTTTGCCATGCAGTTTAATGGTCCGGGAGGTGGTGTCACTTTTGGACTAGTGATCGATCTGCACACGAATTTTTTACCATGCGTAGTTCTCCACATTAACATATACGATCCGCGCGTCAGTCAGTCCAGTAGCGGTGGGTTTGGGCGTGGGAGGCTGTGAAACTCGTCGGAAAAACTATGAAAAAAAGTGATAAATCTGGTGATAAAAATTTGTTAGATTGTAAATTACTGATGATTAAACGTGAAAATATTCGTCAGTCCCTTTCCCGACGGGGGAAACATCGTCAGTCAGAGGTTTGAAGCCGTGGGAAAAATTGGAAAATTCAAGTGATCGATCTTCACTTCAAATTTTGTGGAATGATTATTAATATCTAATCAAGCATGAAAATGAACGTCAGCCACGTTTATCGTGGTGGATTCTTTGTAAGTCGGCTTTCCAAAGTCGAGAGTGCTGACCAGGTTCTTCTGGCGCGCTGCATCTTATGCAGCTCGACTGACGAAGAATCCACCGGCGTCGTGCCGACTGACGATTGTTTGTTTGAAGTGTAAAACAAGTTCTCTATAATTTATTAATTTCAAGTCAATATACAGTGTGTCCACGGATTGACTATCAAAGATGAAAAACTTTTTTATTTGTGGGTTTAATGAAAAAAAGTTATTTTTCATAAAAACTACTGCTTGTTCTCAAACGACCAAAAAGCATGTTATTTTTTTAAATTTATATACCGGGTGTTCAGAATTTAGAAAAATATTAAAAAAGCTAAGAACAAAGTACCCTTATGTGTAAAGATAGGATAAAAAGTAATTAGTAAAAGTTGTTGTGGTTGAAAACCTACATCTCATTACCAAGTTTTGACTTATTAGCTAAATGTACAGAGACCGGCAAAAAGTTCAAACTCATAAAATATGATTTGCTTTACATCAACTCATTTTGCAAATTAGTTCGTCTTTAGAAGGTATTATTTTGTAATATCTTTATCTTTATACGAGGAATTGTCGAAAATGGCTAAGTAATTGTATAATAATAATAATAACTGTATAATAGTAATAATATAACCTCAGACCAAGCACTATAGACAAAGCTATTTACATTTGGCCATAAAAACAGTTTTATGTTCACAGTATAAGAATGTACGCACTGTAGTAGCAATACGGCTGTGATCGCCGTTCGACGTTCGACACTCCTTGTCGAAGCGCTTTACAAGACGTATCCCCTCCATTTCGTCCGGTACTCCGCGCGCCCCGATTGATCGCCCCTTATAGTAGTGGGGGACTTACTTGTATCGCTGTTGCATCTCAATGTGACTTGAAATTTGTCAACACAACAACCCCTCTTTCATGAATGGCAATGAGTGGCATGCTTTGTCTATAGTGCTTGGTCTGAGAATATAACCCATATTATTAAAAAATCAATACGTTTTAAAATAAAACCATGCACTATTCACAATTAAACGAATTTATTAGAAAACAAAAAATTAGGAGTAAACATTTTTCTTAAAGAAATGTTAGTGAAAAAAGGCAGGTTATCAGCAAAAAAAAATATTCAAAGGTTCAAAATTCACCAACCACTTCGTATCGTTGGACTTTCTTAATAAATGCTTTATATGCGTTTCGTATCTCTTGCTTGAATCGCTTCCCTAATTCTAATTTTTAAATTATTAAGATCAGGTTCCAATTAAGATGCATACACTTTCTGTCCGTCAATTGTCATCGAAACGTATACTATAAAGCTTTTACAAATAAATACCGTCTAAAGACAAACAGTGTTTTAACTTTTTGCAAAATGCGTTAATTATAAGCAAATCATATTTTATGAGTTTCAACTTTTGCCGTCCTTTGTATATTTAGCTAATAAGTAAAAACTTGGTAATGAGACGTAGGTTTTCAACCACAACAACTTTTACTAACTACTTTTTATCCTATCTTTACACATAAGGGTACTTTGTTCTTAGCTTTTTTTATATTTTTCTAAATTCTGAACACCCGGTATATAAATTTGAAAAAATAATATTCTTTTTGGTCGTTTAATAAAAAGCAGTAGTTTTTATGAAAAATAACTTTTTTTCATAAACCCACAAATAAAAAAGATTTTCATCTTCGATAGTCAATCCGTGGACACACTGTATATTGACTTGAAATTAATAAATTATAGAGAACTTCTTTCACACTTCAATCAAACAATCGTCAGTCGGCACGACGCCGGTGGATTCTTCGTCAGTCGAGCTGCATAAGATGCAGCGCGCCAGAAGAACCTGGTCAGCACTCTCGACTTTGGAAAGCCGACTTACAAAGAATCCACCACGATAAACGTGGCTGACGTTCATTTTCATGCTTGATTAGATATTAATAATCATTCCACAAACTTTCAAGTGAAGATCGATCACTTGAATTTTCCAATTTTTCCGACGGCTTCAAACCTCTGACTGACGATGTTTCCCCCGTCGGGAAAGTGACTGACGAATATTTTCACGTTTAATCATCAATAATTTACAATCTAATAAATTTTTATCACCAGATTTATCACTTTTTTTCATAGTTTTTCCAACGAGTTTCACAGCCTCCCACGCCCACACCCACCGCTATCGGACTGACTGACGCGCGGATTGTATATGTTAATGTGGAGAACTACGCATGGTAAAAAATTCGTGTGCAGATCTATCACTAGTCCAAAAGTGACACCACCTCCACCAAATCCTTTGCACCCCAAATTACTTGTTGGATTGATTCGGATACATACACCTGCAACCATCCTGACCAATTTCATATTTCGGCTATTTGATGTTTCCTGGCCAAACTTTGGGCCACGTTAGGTTTCTACAAAACTTTTTATAATATGGCCGTCGGAACTTTAATTTTCTTAACGATGTTTTTTTTTAATCTTATTTCCTGAGAACATTCACGTAGTTGGTTGGTTCTGCCGCTTTGTTATTCTAGGAGCTCATTTGTTGGCACAACCGCAAGTGATTTAAATAGGAATTATTGTTTGAAATCAAACGTAATAATATGGCGTTACGTGGCTGATAACAATTCTGTTAAATTTTTAACTCGCTTTAAGAAAAAGAGGAGGTTATAAATAATAAAATTTGACCCGCATTAAACCTTCCACTGCTCTTGATTAATGTAGTCGCCATACGGTAGACTACTCTATAGACTAGTATACTGTAGGTACTGACAAGCCTAAACTTCCAGAGCGGCTTGTAATGTAAAGAAATGAATAGAAAATGGAGTTGGCGCAAGTTAAAAAGAGATCAATCATGATTCAACGTTGCAAAATGCCAGCTTCTGCTTTCCTCCTTCAAAGCAGTAAATACCGTGCGAGCAAAAATTATTTGCATCAAAGAGGGCCCTGCATCTAAGGACGCAATGCTTAGCCGTAGAGCTTAATACCTGTTGGGTGTCAGTAACTACCTGAATTAAGAATCAATCAGTTATTCTGTCATCTTTGACAGTCGTTACAAGTTATTTGATTCATCGCTAATTTTTCCAATTTCTTGAACAATTCACACAATGGGCTTTACGGAACAGCACGAAACATTCATGGTTGAAGCGTATTTTCGGAACGGGGTTAGAGTAAATGGTGAGTGGCAATACAATCCGGGTTTGTGCATGGAAGATTTTTACGAACATTTTACTAACGTTGCTTTTATTGCTGAGGATTTTTATCATTACCTGAAAAGAACCGTGGCTGTGTTTAGGAAAACAGGTTCTATACAATACAAAAAAGGAGCAAAAGACCATCTGTAAAAACAGAAGAACTTGTTGCAAACGTTCGTGAAATAATGCAAAATACGCCAACAAATTGTATAAGACGTATGTCCCAAGAAGTGGAAAGATCTTATGAAACATGCAGGACTATTCTTAAGAAGCAGCTTAATTTATTTCCTTATAAAGTGCAAGTATTCCAAGAAATACAAGCCGCAGATTTTGAAAGACGCAGGGATTACTCTCAATGGTTTACCCAAAATTTATTGGAAAGAAATGATTTATTAGACCTGACATTTTTTTCGAAAGAAGCGTGGTTCCACCTCTCCGGTTATGTGAATTCTTAGAATACACGCATGTGGCGTAGTGAAAATCCCCATTTTTTTGTCCACATTGCACCCTCAAAAAATTGGTGTCTGGTTAGCTGTTTCCCGAAGAAGAATTGTTTGTTCTATTTTTTTCCATGACACAGTTACAGTACAGCGGTATAAAGACAATTTTTGAATCCATTTGTGGAGCAATTACTTGACGACGAACTATACGTTTTGGATATTTTCAACAGGACGGTGCAACCGCCCATACAGCCGCCGAAACTATTAACTACTTACGCAATTTTTTCGACGACAGATTGATCAGTTTTTCGATCAGACATTAAATTCCCATCTTGATCGCCTTGTTTAACGGTTATGGATTACTTTGTTTTTCTGCATTTAAAGAACACTATTTTTAAAACACCAGTTGCAAATTCAGAACAATTACAAGAAAGGATTATCCAAGAATGTGGTAACATTTCTCCAAAGATGCTGGTCAAAACTTTCGAAATTATGGAGAGACGTGTGAATTTATGCTTGGTGGCCAATTTCAGCAATTTATGTAATTATCTTTCTTTATCTTTCTGTATATTCTTACTTTGTTAATTTTGAAAACAACAAAAATTAATTTGTATTTGTCTATTATTTTATTACTTATTAGTTACATCATGTCATAATATGAATTTGACAAAATTTTAACCTAGATTTGATTAGATATATCGTCCCCATATCATTGTGATCTAAACCAAGCTGTACGTTTTTTAACCAAGCCCTCTTTGATGCAAATAATTTTTGCTCGCACTGTATTATTAGGCTTTAAAGCAATGACACAACAAAAGCATATATTGCTTATCTGCAGGGTTATTTTCGTTTGCTTTAGCGCGTTATAAACGCAAATGTCTCAATTTAGTTGTAATGTACTTTTTACTGGGTATTTATTTATTTATTTATTTATTTATTTATTTATTTAATACACTATTGTACGTTTTATCTAATTACATATTCATCAATAGATAAATAAAATTGTGTATGATCCCAGCCTAAGTAAGTTGACAATAATTAGAGAGTCTAAGCGTTTATTGAAATTTTATAGAAATTTTAATGTACCAGAAACAGAAAAAAGTAGTTTGGAATGTACCGAAATTTACAAAGCCAAAGGCTTGACTGCATATCTCGGTATGTTAGTCCACAGTGTGCTTATGGTGAGTAAATAATTTATTCCAGATAAGTGAAAGATATTAGATTAAACAATTGGTATGTTCGATGAGTCGAGAAAAAAGAAAAATTACAACAAAAAGTGAACAAGAAACAGACAACAGAAGACAGAAGAATTTCCGATTTCCAAACCCGAGGATCCATCTGAAATCTTTAAGTAAATTTTCTCTTTTATTTTAAATTTTATTATTAATAAGTATAGATTATATTTATTGTGTGGCTTACGATGATGGGTCATGCTGTATACGTTATGTATGCTTTTGTTTTCTGTACGATTTATAAATTCACCAATTAGATTATTCGATTTACATATTATATACTCTTTATCCCTTAGCTGAACCAGCTCGTCCCTGAATAGACCTATCTTATACTTTTAAACGTTTTTTTGCATTTTCTCAATATCTTAGATTTAACCGCATACAAATGAGACCCCTAAAATTTTTTCATTATAATTTGAATATTTTGTGTTTCGGCTAGTAGTGCCGGCATACCAAAACATTGAACGAAAATGAAACTTGTTTGGAAGTTTTATTGACAGATCTGTATTTATTAGGAGTTATGTAAATGGCTGAAAACATATTACTAATTTGGATTGAACATGATCAAAATGAAGAAAAAAAAAGAGGACAAAATCGTCAAATTAATGTTAACATTTCTTGGTTTTAACAATGTTGTCTTAAATATTATTACTATTAGGGTAATAACCTTAATATGGTTCATCTGATTGACAATCTAAAGTCCTATAAATTAATTTTTATATAATAATATAATTTAGACTGTGATTAAAAGTGAACCGTTTTTACAACACCTGTAATTAAACCGTTAAATAAGTCCATTTTCCTAGAGCTTTCCAGTATGACTTTTAGTACTTTTAAATTAATTAATTTAAGCCATCCGTTTCTTCTTGATTACTTAATTATTGATTTTCAAATACACAAAAAAATAAACCTGCCAATAAACATACAATTACACAAGAAGAATAGCAAAACATTGACCAATTATAACCTTACATGCAACGAAAGAAGTAGGTCAGTATATTATGAGCTTATCTGGTCGAAAAATCAACTGGCGGTCACTTTCCAGCCTAGCTGGTTGGAACTAAGTGCGAGTTGTTACGTAAAGAAAAACGGAAACGCCTGCTTACTTTGTTTATGGTTTTTTATCGACACCTAGTTAAGAAAATTTGATTTGGATATTTTGTTGCATTATGTAATGTATGACGGCTGTATGACATTAGAGAACAGGGTTCCGTAATAATACACTGGGAAAAAGCCTTCTATTCCTTATAAGAATTTACATCTACTCTTTATACAAGTATTTAATACTATACCGGGTGTTCGCCCCTCTAACTTTTTTGTTTTTCAAGATAATGGAATAAAATTCGGGGGATTTGCATACGACATAAAACTTCATTTTTTGACAGGTAACTCAACATTATGTAACTTCCAGTTTTACCTGAAGTTACATAAACTTTCGATTTTTAAATGGGACACCTGGTATATTTTTCCTTTTTTTGACTCCATATGACATGCTGAATACAATAATGTGTCACTTGTTACTTTTTGTCACCAAGAAAATATTTTTTTTCCAAATTTATTGTTTTATCTAGAGGGCTTTAAATACCTTAAAATCACTTATTTCAGTTCTTTAATAAAAATACAATTTTACTATTTTTGGCCCAATGCTATAATATGCTGTGTAAAATGTAATCTTTAAAGTTGTATAACTAATTTTTTTTAAATGGCAACATGGTGGCTCGTCGAGTTAAGAAAAAAGAGGATTTTATTACGATTATTTTGATACCATGCACTATTAGGTTTTAGAAAAGCTGCCATTAAAAAACTCTAAAAAGTTAACTTGGAACTTTCCTAAAATAAAGCATCCTTTGAGAATAAATTTAGATTTAAATGCATCAACTAGCCTGTGACCAGCAAAACTGATAAAACAAAATCATGCCTTGAAGAAAATTGACATGCCGACAGCTTCTACAAAGTAAATTAGTGTGTTGTTTAAAAAACATGGAAAATACTAGTATTACAAGGAGTGAAAAAGTTGATATGTTATATTATTGTCTGGTTCATTTCGCATTTTCGGAACCAGTTTTGGGTACCTAATAGTGCCGGGTTGAATGACGCCGATTACAATATCTTTGTGCGAAGTCGCGCAGCATCGGTTGAATTCTTTCTACATTCTCCCAACACTAATAATAACATATCAACTTTTTCACTTCTTGTAAAACCATTATTTTCCATGTTTTTTAAACAACAACTAGTTTACTTTGGCAGAAGCTGTTGGCATGTCAATTTTCTTAAAGGCATGATTTTGTTTTATCAGTTTTGCTAGTCACAGGCTACGTGATGAATTTAAACAAAATTTATTCTGAAATGATGCTTTATTTTAGGAAAGGTCCAACTTAACTTTTTAAAGTTTTTTAATGGCAGCTTTTCTAAAACCTAATAGTGTATGGTATCAAAATATTCGTAATAAAATCTTCTTTTTTCTTAACCCGACGAATCACCATGTTGCCATTTAAAAAAAATGAGTTATACAACTTTAAAGATAAAATTTTACATAGCACATATAGCATTAGACCAAAAATAGTAAGATTGGAGAACTGAAATAAGCAATTTTTTGGTATTCATAGCCCTCTAGATAAAACAATAAATTTGGAAAAAAAAATTTTTCTTGGTGACAAAAAGTGACAAGTGACACATCGTTGTATTTAAAATGTGTATAGAGTCAAAAAAAGGAAAAATATACCAGGTGTAGACTCCACTATTGCAGATATGGGTATTTCTCCCGTAACTTTAAAAAATGCAGAAATTTTTGAAAAAAAATTGTTTTTGCTATATGGGTTAGTATTTAACTCTATACGATTTTAAAAGCTTTAAATTTTGTAAAATACATTATTAAACACAAGGCAAGTAATAATTTCTGTTGGCAAGTGACTGGCAAAATGTTTAAGTCATTATAAAAGTCACTTCTGTCCCCTTGACTTTATTATATAATAATTCATAATCTGTATGACATAACGTCTCCAACTATGATAATTTCGGTAGAAGTCTTTTGTTTTTTAATAGGTTTCTTACTGTACTCTTAAAAAGTTTAATAGATTTGAAAAACTGATGTAGCAAAGACCAAAAAATATATATTTTTTATTTTTAAATTTAAACTTTCTCTTCTGAAACAGTAAATGGCTAATATGATTATGGCTTATTTTTTATAGCTAAATTAGTAGCATACAAAGCAGCTTTGGTAGCCAAAATAACCCCAGCAATATAAACTTCTGTTTTATAAGCAAAAAATACAAGGGGACAGAAGTGATAAATATGAGGACAGGTGTGACAAAATAATACAACCTCTAATCAGTAATCAGTTAGTTTTATATAGTTATAATATAGGCCGTTCGATTAAATACACTAAAAGAAACAAACAAAGTAACATTATTCAATAAAAAAAAAACACGATTAATGAGTAATTAGAATGTATTATTCCGCATTGGTATTAAATTTAAATTTTAATAAACAAAATCACGGCCATATTTATTAGGTTCTTCTAGTTTTCCTATGATATCTTCATAGGTGAATTCGTAGATATCTACAATTTCTGGAAATCCATACTCAAATCCTTGAAAATATCTGGTCGATTTATTTCGTAAAAATGTTCCTTCAAATTTATTTTCAGTTTCTATAACTTGACATATATATTTTAATGGTTTTCCTCCTGGATTTGCCTCTGATTTAAATCGGATAAGTAACCGATCGCCGTTTTTAATTTCAGCTTTATTAACACTCATGACCTGATTTCCATTTTCAAAAGTTATCTTTTTGTTAAAATGTGACAGGGGGTATATTATCTTCCTCATCGTCGCTTAATTCCGTGTTTTTTTTTGTGTGTTGTTGCAACATTAACATATTTTTCTTCGCTTGACTCTATGTTTTTTATATGTGCTGTACCAATATCGAATCGAATCGAAAAATTTTGATACTGCCCAAGGTATTCGAATTACTATGTAAACTAAAGATATCAACAAATATCAATGATATACTAATAAATGTATTATTGGTGTCACTTCTGTCCACTTAAGTCACACATGTCCCTTTTTAAAATTATGGAAAAAAAGGACAGAAGTGACAGGGACAGATGTGACATTTATCAGGTTTTCTTATGCTAAAAAATATTAGGTTATATTTAACTTTCAATTGTATTTGAATTTGTTTGAAATATCATCTGTTTTTGGTATAAAAAGTATCAATAAACGTATAATTAACATACTGAATACATTTCTGCCAAGGGACAGTAAAGACAAAAAATTGGTTTTACTTACTTTTTTACGTTTTGCCACGTTTTTTCACCAATAAGTCTTAAATACCGGAAAAAAACAACTGTTTATTGTCAAAGGCCATCAAGAACTGAACCGTTTAAGCGATGCCGATACATAGTAGTGCCACCCATGAACGCGCAAGAATACTATTATCAAGCGGGACAGAAGTGACTTACAATCACTGGGGACAAGTTTAAGTTGCTAATAAGTGGACTTTATTGATTTTTGTTTCGTGGGAAATATACTTTTTCTAGTAGAGGACAAAAATAAAAGTAATCTTTTAAACACATTTAGCTACTAACGGTACTATTTTGACTGGCAAAATATGATCAAAGTGGAAATTTTTGTATTGGGGACAGGGACAGAAGTGACATTTTGCATGTTTGCCGTCTTCTGCAAAAAAAAACGTAAATGAATATTTGCCGCCGCGACTCAAACACCGCCGCAGTGTGCCGCATTGCCTTTGAAGAAATCATTCGTAGGTAATAGTTTTTTTAATTTTAATTGAAAATTATATTTGAGGCATTTCAAAAAAAATATGGTGTTTGTTTTTCAAAATACTTATAATAGAATACCAAATTATTTTCAATTTCAATAAATGTTACAGGGTGTAATTAAAGTATATTTTTATTTTGCATACGGGCACCAAGCGGCAAGGGGCGCCATACAAGGGGGCAGGCGCCCCCCCTGGCCCCCACCTGGCTACGCCACTGATAATGTGACACTTCCCAACCTTCAATAAAGTCAATAATGTCCACATTACCTGTATGGTTGTAAATAAAATTTTTAATTAGATACATATTGCAATGGTAAATCAAAATTAATTGGCAAAGCACATAAACTTGTTTTTGTGTTGTCTTTTCGATTCAAAAGTAAAATTTAGACTTCATAGTTTACATACCTTAAAACTACCCCCTCAAAAATTTAACTTGTGACAGTTTTCCTGAGTGAAGATTAATCTAATTGAAATAATATGCTCACATAAAAATGAAAGAATTTTGAGTTGTATCACTTTTCTTGCGGGGGTACTGCTCCGCGGAGATCCGTTCTTCAATCATACATTAAACTTTACTGCTCTACGGACCCTTTTTTTTTAAATCGTTAAAAAAAATTGATTTCAGATTAAAAAGTTATATTTTATCGGGAACCCCGAAACGAGATGCCACTGGTAAGAAATAATGTGCTTATCTTATAGTAGCGAGGTCACATTTAAAGGTAACTCAGACGTAATCCTCACTCCCAGCCCCACCCAGCTCGTTATCCTCCTCCTACAAACGATATCGTCAATACATTTTAATATCCATTATGAATGACTTATGACATCTTATAGGTATCAGATCATTGAAGCGGTCATTGTCACGTCTCTTCCTCCAGCAAATATCGGACATCGGCGGCTTTATCTAAAACTAGCGTGTACCCGGCATGCGTTGCAACCCGCTGGTATAAATACAAACCCGAACAAACCCGATATATTAGTACCCAGCAGGTAGTGGTGGAAAAAACGGTTCCACGTCTGGAGCGTTCCAATCGCGAACGCTCCAAAAAAATACCGCTCCAAGACAACGTTACTTTGGAGCGACCAAAATTTTCCCACCGCGTGCTTATAGGCTACAATATTAAACGAACTGTTAAAATCCCAATAAACCCATTGCAATTTTATGTAAGGGTCGCCGTGACGTGTGCAGTATGATGATTTACATGATTCATGATTTTTATTATAGTATTTATAGGATAACTTTCATTACAATTCATTTACACAACTAGGTATATTTCTTTAGAAATATAAAAATTGACGTTAAAAAAGTGTTTTTACTGTTTGTTTATTTATTCTTAAACTTATAAAAATGTTGGTTTTATATTTCATTTTTACTATTCTTATTTTATTAACAGTAAAATTCGGTAAATCTAATAATCTAAAATAATTATAATAGCATCAGTCTTCTTTTAAATTCAAACCGCACCGCAAGACATTTTTCATAGTTCCACGTTGCAGCGCGATTCACTATTATTCGTTCCTAAAGTTTTGCTCGCTCCGGCCGGAACGTAGGTTCCGACGAGTGCAGGGTCGCTTCGACCGGAGTGACGCTCCAGTCCGCTCCAAATACCTTGTTTTATTATGCGTATTCAAGGGTATGCAACCAGTCCTAACGATGTATTTTATGTAGCGGTCCAAGCACGTGGGCTTGCCAGATCTTACGCTCCGCTCCAAATCGTGAAACGTTGCTGCAAAGCGGCATTGAAATGTAACGCAGAATGCAGCCGTCGCGTCGTGTCCTCTATGAGCGGTCTCGACCGTTCGTTCTGTAAACTGCTGCTGATGTTTCCGTTGCCGATGTCGCTCCACGGTAACTAGTTACTTAGTCGTTGTGGAGCGCGTTGGAGCGTTATCAAAATATACCGCTCCAAAATAGCGTTATCTAAATACCGACCCACCTCTACCAGCAGGCCACTTTCTGAAATTCCACCCGTGCGAAGCCGGGGCGGGTCGCTAATTATACATAAAAACCTTCCTCTTGAATCACTCTATCTATTAAAAAAACCGCTTCAAAATCCGTTGCGTAGTTTTAAAGATTTAAGCACATAAGACAGGATAGCGACTTTGTTTTATACTATGTTAAGATTAAGAAGATACGTGAGAGGCAAATGAACCAGAAATCCGGTCGGAATTAATTCGTTTGGAAAAATGCCTGTTGCTGTAGCAAAATTTTTGCCACTTCAAAACTCGATCCTATACAGTGTGACCAGTAATAAAGTCCGCATCATATGGGATTTTTTTTTATTAGTAGCTTTATTCAAAGTTTGACTTTGGCATCAAGTTCTGCTTCGATCGAGATGAAAATTAAGCAAAAAAATAGTAGTCACGTGATTCGCATTACCTGTCAAATTTAAATTTTTTCCAAAAAAGAATTCAAAAATGGGGTTATTTCTGAAAATATCGAAAAAAGTTTTTTTTAACGTCGTTTCTAGCCCACATGCAAAATTTCAGCTGCATAAGATAATTTTGATTTTTTACCCACCACTAAAATTTATTTTCCACTTAATGAACACTTTACTGATGACACTGTTATTTTTTTATCTTAATACTAAGGTGTATTACTTTCAAACGCAAACTACGTTTTTAAAAATACTTATTTTATGAAGTTACCTTATACAGGGTCAAAAACAAATAAACTTTGCATCACATATGCGACCAAATTTTAATAGCCCAATTTTGATTTTGTAGAAAAGCACACCATTAATATGACGCCAATTTAAAAAATATGTATCAGAAATAAAGCATTGCCAAAACTAAGAAGTTTTATGTAGGTTGCTTTGAGTCTTATTTTGAAAAAGTGGTGCAATTTACAAAATATAGGTAAAAAATCAAAATTATCTTATGCAGCTAAAATTTTGCATGTGGGCTAGAAACTGCATTTAAAAAAAAAATCTAATAACTCTTATCGACACTTTCAGAAATAATCTTACTTTTAAATTATTTTTTGGAAAAAATTAAAATTTGACAGATAATGCGAATCACGTGACTACTATTTTTTTGCTTAATTTTCATCTCGATCGAAGCAGAACTTGATGCCAAAATCAAATTTCGAATAAAGTTATTAATAAAAAAAAATCCCATATGATGTGGACTTTACTGGTCACACTGTATATGGGGCATTGTTTCCGCCGTTCTTTTCCTTCCTTTCCTTTAGTGAGCTAACTTACTTGCCGATGCTGCTGGAGAGAGTTAACAATTGCATTTTTAACACGTTTGTAGAAAAAAAAATTAAAGCGTCTTTCACCGTTCACGATAAACCTAGATAGAAAAAAGAAACACAAAAGCACAGTTTTGTGGAAAGTATTGTATAATTTATACCTATCGTGCGTAAATAATTTTTCTTATTCGTCATCTCAATTTTTTTCTTACTCGGATTACTAGGCTATTACAAAACTTTCATTGTCCAGCGGTAAAGTGCCATTTCGTGCACCAGATACACAATAAATAACCATTTACCTAAATACTTTATCACTTATGGGTCTATGTTAATTAGGTCCTGTTATGTTTCAATTGAATTTTTAATCGAATAAAACCGTAAAAAGAATAAAACTGTTACAGTTTCTGAACCAATTACCACAAAAGATGCAAAACTATGCAGGGCAATGATTTACCGCAATTATATCCAAGACAATGATCGCATTTATTGTTGTTTAACAAATTTATGCCGATTTATCGATTGCCGGCGTTGTCAAATAAAGTCAAATCAAAAACCGCAAAAATGATTGTACTTACCTAGGTAGTAAATAACAAGGTCGAGCCGGTATACCATTATGTTTTAGGTATGGTTTGGAAAATTGACCAAAAAATACATTTTAAGTAGGTACCTAACGAATTATTTATAAAAAAATACTGTTCGAACTTTCTGCAAATTTGTTCGTCATCTTCAAGAATACTAATTCCCACTAACTACTTAAGGATGATCTTTTTAGTAAAAGGGTAGGTATTTTTTTTTTGAACAAAATTTAATTTTTTTAAGCAGTAGATCAATCGATCTTCAAATCCCTGTTCTACATTTTGTACGTCTTGTGGAGAAGTTTTTCGTATTACTCGTCGAATGGACTCTTTAAGCGTATTTCTCAAGGTGGATTTAGATTTATAAACTAAGTTTTTGACATGACAAACCTGGTAAATCAGGATCATTATTAACTGTAAATAGAGTGGCAAGTGCTGGAACCAGATCAAAGAAAATTAGATCCAGTGAGGGTCTAGACTCTAGGTACATTTATTAGTTTTAACATGCCTATACAAATTTTAAGAGAAATTGACTTTTTGACATATTATACAAGGATAATCAAAAAGTTTTTTTTTGCCTAGTATCAAAACACCCTGTGGAATAATTAAGAAGCAAAATTACTTCAAAATATCAGTTTCCATTAAGCCGCAAATATTCTTTGCATTTTGATGTTTGGTTCATGTCAATATGTGCATTCCCACTAAACACGACATGAAAGCTCCGGAGGTGGACAGAAGGCGCATTGCCGAAACGTCAGTGTCGGGCCGCCAGCTACAATATCGGCGGCGTGGAGGTAGGGCATGACCGCTCGGCCGCCGGGCGGCTTAATAGCTACATAACGAACCTGGTTGTGCGGTACACACGCTACTTTTTACCACTGAGCCGCGGGCTGAACAGATGTTAGCGCGCGGCATCTCGACGAGACCGCGGACGGTCGCTGGCAATTCATTTAAATACCTGCGAGGGACCGCGCATGGTTAGAGGGAAGTTTTACCATTAAAACTCACCGTAAAGTAGAAAACAACAGTTTTATTGTTTAACAAACCCTTCTAATGTAAGACGTTATTCTGATTCATTTACACATAACTTTTTATTATTTTTTTTGCGACTCATCCGCCCGCCTTCCCCGTCGGAAGCATTTTTATCCAGTTTCTAATGGTCAGAACAATATCTGAATTTGTTGCATTGGACGTTATTGGATTTCTTCGTACAGCACAGTGGCGTAGCTAGCATGGGTGACACCCGGGGCGGAATTCGTGGTGTCACCCCAAAAATGAAAACTGATTACTATTTTTTTCTAATTAAAATATAAATGAGTAAACAAAAATATGTAAGTACCTTAAAAGCTCTTTTTTCTAGATTTAACAGCTGCAAACTCACTAATTACGTCCTCAAAATTTATTTTTTGCGTTGCCTCGTGTTCTATTGTTAACATGCTTAGACTGTTGAGTCTTCTTTCGCTCATTGTAGCCCTCAAATAGTTTTTTATTAATTTGAGTTTGCTGAAACTTCTTTCACACGAGGCTACCGATACGCAAATTGTTACAAATAGTTTGAGAGCGACCACAAGATTTGGCACAGATTCTATAAAATCCCATTGCACAATAAACTTTAAAAAGTCTAGAGACAACCAATTAGACACTGATATATTGGCCGCTTGAATATGTCGGCGGAGTCTTGGTATCTCCAAGAGGAGTTCGGCTTCCGATACTTCATCGTCATAAAAATTACAAAATTTTGATACAGCCAATTTCAATTCATCAGTATTTGCAGAAAGCAAGGTATTTGGCTGTACAACCTCAAACAATAAAGCTACTTCTCGAACAGACTGCAATCTTGTTTGAAGTTCTACGCTGAATCGACCAATGCATTCAAACATATCTTTTTGCACTTCAGCTCTCAGGGTGAGTCCTGCATCGGTGGCCAACTCACCGGCCACTCGTTTTTTACGACGAAAAGTTTAAGAAGATTCTTAGATCTTAAAATATAAAAGCAATTTTTGTGTTTATTTTTATAAAATAAAATTGTGATTTGTAAAGTAAAATGAGCCGCATATAAGTAAATAACACATTTTGTATGTATGTTAATAACCACTGAATGATCTTAAAAAAAAAATAAAAGTGGCTTTACTCAGTGATTATTATTGTTGATAAAAATTGTCATAATTATGATTTGTGTATTTTTTTCATCACTGTCGGGTTATCGGGTGGGTCGGGTGTCACCCCTAAAAGGGTGACACCCGGGGCGGTCCGCCCCCCCGCCCCCCTCTAGCTACGCCACTGGTACAGCACCTAAAAACCATTTGATTTGGTTAATTTTATATACTATAAAATACTGCATACAAAGAATAGCCAAGCATGCACTATTTTTATTGTTTTAACACTTTCAACTTTACATATTATGAGAGTAACAGAGGTATAAAAAATTTACAATAAAATTATATAGGTATGCAACTTAAACTCACTTTAGTTTTGTTCTCTGGTACTGAATCATCTGTCTGAGGGGTGTCTTTTTATCTTGGAAATCAGTAAGTTCGTCTAATGACGAATCCTGTATTCTGCCTACAGGCACTGAATCTTCTTGAGAAATGTAGCTTTTATAATAATAAAGGAACGCTTCGTGCTCGTGGAAAAATAATTTTAATGTTCTGTCTACCGTCATTCACCTGTCACGTGTCAGTTCTTTCGCAGAAGCAGAACGGCGCGAATTTCAAAAATACGCGGCTGGCTTGCGATTAGCCGTGGCCAAACAAGTAAAACGAGGAACGTAGTAGTCAGCTACCCGCGCGCGGGTGGTATACGGCACGTCGACTCTTTTGTCACAACCGGCGAGATATATTCTAACCGTGTCCGATTCGAAAGATAAGGTCCGTTTCTCATGTGCTGCGCTACTACCACCATCGGGTGGCAGACTATTAGCCGTGGTAGTTCGACACATGGAAGGTAACGCGATAGCCAGAAGCCAGTAATCGGCAACAAGAGCCATCCATTTCCCGTCAGTGCCGGAAGGCGGCCGAACTTTTACCGCCAGGCTTTGGTTTACTGGGTTTGTTCTCACCCAAAAGCAAAATGATCTTGATGATGTCAATAATTTAGCAAACGCAAAACTAAAGCTATTGATGACCGATTTCTTAAACTTAAAACTCTTCGAAATCGTCGTTTGACGCCAGTCCAGACGAAAAACCAACCTCGAGAGGTTCGAATTCAAAATGTCAGTTCTTCTACAGTATGTCGAAGATTACACGAAGGTAATTTAAATCACGCAGAACAGCAACTAGACCTAAATTACTACCGCGTCATAAGAGGCAAGAGTGGAGGAATATTACCCAGGATGATATTCGCGGGGGCTAATTGATCGCATGAACCGACATGTACAGGCAGTAGTAAGGGCTAGAGGAGGCAATAGAAATAATAGAGATGTGTTTAAGTGAAAAGTTCTTAGGTATACGCACCTTTTTCCTTAACTTTATTTGTTGATTAAATCTTCATTATTGCAATAACATTTGTTTTCTTGCATTTTAATAGTCTTATTTTGAATGCAATGGCAAGGAGAAAATTATGGAAAAATTTAAATTATTGACATCATCAAGATTATTTTGCATTTGGGTGAGAATAAATGCACGTATTGACATGCACCAAAAACCAAAATGCAAAGAATATTTGCTGCTCCATGACACCTGATATTTTGAAGTAATTTTGATTCTTAATTATTCCACAGGGTGTTTTGACACTAAGCAAAAAAATACTTTTCGATTATGCTTGTATATAATATGTCAAAAAACCAATTTCTCTTAAAATTTTTATACCTAAGAATATATTAAAACTATTAAATGTATCTACATTACTTAAATCGTAGTAAAAATAAAAAAGTTAGAGCCCTAAACTTAATACAAATTTTATGATGCATGTTTTTTTGCACGGGACTATATTATTTTGGCTCGGGACGAAAAGTGTTGCGTAGCAACCAGCGCAATAAGCAATACCTCATTGAAAAGGTTACCTTTTCGTTCAAAAATCAAGAATGAATAAAACGTAATTTTTTGACACAATCAGATAAAAAAGTTGTTTTTGTATGAAGTGCGTAAAATAGGTGTTCTTTTAATGGCACATAAGATTGTCAATGTTCACCGAGACCGTCAGGTCGAGGTTAAAAATTCAATCAAATGTGCCATAAAAACACTTTTGCGCCACACAACACACACATTTTTTGTTGTGTTTGTTATTAACTATTTTATTAATTATGTATATGGATATTAGACTATTTTCATTAACTATTTATCGTGTTTAGAACAAAAATGTCAAATTAGGATTCATAGCTTTTAAGGTATTTTTTCTTACGCCTGTTATTATTTATCCAATCTCAGTTTGACGACATTCCAATCATTCCATACGGCGGTAAACAGTCTTAAAGAGACCGACCGCACAACCAGGGTTGTCACATCTTTCTTCTTCAATTCTTTAAGTTTTTTATTAAAGATATTTCATTTATATCAGTAGTCAATTGTTAGTCAGTAGCTTTCTTTGAAAGCTAGTTTGCAAATATACTTTAAACCGAAGAGTTTTGAGTGTGACAGAAAAAAATAACAAGCCATTCATTGTGATAATAATACATTCTTTAGTCCTTAAGAAACAATATAACTGAAATCAAGACAAAAAGTGTTTTCAGTGTTTAAAAACAACTAATTAACAAACCCTTGTTTCTCGTATACAGTGTGTGTATAAAGTCTGGAAACGGCTTAATAACATTACAATTTACTGGCCGATTTAAACCAAATTTGGTACAGTTGTGTAAGATGATCTAACGCACCAAAGGAAGATATTGGCGTTGTTGCCAGCTTTTTAGTTTGTCTGGAATTCGAACGAATTTTATATTTTTAAATATAACACCCAGTATATTTTTACATTTTTAAATTCCACATAAAATTATAATTATTTTTTATTAAATGCATTATTAGTCTATACTTCATAGTTTCCGAGATATTGACTCTCGAAAAGTGACATTTTTAAACTTTGACAGCTTATAACTTTCTAACAGTACGTCTTAGAGCAAAACCGCTTACATGTCCCTATCTTTAATTTTTATTATCTTCCCAAAAATCAACTTCCAGTTAAACCGGAACAACTATATTTCCTGCTTTCGAGTTACATCCGGTTTAACCGGAAGTTGATTTTTTTGGGAAGATAATAAAAATTGAAGATAGGGACATGTAAGCCGTTTTGCTCTAAGACGTACTGTTAGAAAGTTATAAGCTGTCAAAGTTCAAAAATGTCACTTTTCGAGAGTCAATATCTCGGAAACTATGAAGTATAAACTAATAATGCATTTAATAAAAAATTATTATAATTTTATGTGGAATTTAAAAATGTAAAAATATACTGAGTGTTATATTTAAAAATATAAAATTCGTTCGAATTCCAGACAAACTAAAAAGCTGGCAACAACGCCAATATCGTCATTCGGTGCGTTAGATCCTCTTACACAACTGTACCCGGCCCGTCTAACGATCGATTCTGCCAGACAGAGATGGGCCAGTGACCGCCGATGGCGTGGAAGAGACGGAGATAAAATATACGTGGTTATGCCTTGATGAACCGGTCGGAGTCTGGTTGACGAGAATGAAGTTCTGGTAAAAAAATTAAAGCATTTTCTGAGCAGTGTCGTGCGTGTCAGGTTTATTTTTCTGATTTTAGTTTTGTATATAGAAATTTTGAGTTACCTTATATTATTTTAATATAATATTATTATATATACAGTAGGTTTCTAAAGTGTAGTATGTACAAACACCTAATGTAAAACAAACTTATAAGTGTGTATACGCATATTAATTATTTGTGTGGAACGCCTATGGTTAGGAAATTCCCACAGTTTAATGTCATTAAATTGACCTAAGAAACACTATACCATGAAAACCTGCAATTGTTTAAAATTTATTGATTGTCAAATCTACCGTTTTTCGTGGTTCGTGTCAAGAAATTTACAATATTTTGCTCAAGTTTGTCCAGTACCATAATGTCTGATAGCGATAGTGAGACACCTTAAGAAATAACGAATGCTGCGAAGATCGTTTATCAAATCTTTTGCCCGTTATATCAAAAATACAATATGAGAAGAGATCAGAAAATGTTTTGCTGTGTTCTTTGGAGAAAAAAACGAAAATATTAATTTGATTTACTTTGATTATAAAAATGTTTTGGAAATTAATTTTTGAATTTATACAAAAACATCAAAGCATTTTTCTAGCCTTAAAAAAATAATATTTTTACGGTGAAGAAAAGAGGCGTTTTGTGCATCTATAGCAACAAAAAAGTCAGTTTTTTTATAGTTGTACAAAAATGCATTTTAATCCAATAACACCTGTTAATGTCAGAAATGTATCTAAATATTTATTATAAGCAACACTGAAGTTAGTATAAAACGAGGTTACAATAGTTCATTTTTTTTATTTTTTGACAATTAACATTAAATTTATACGTATAGGTATATACCTACTTATTGTTGCTGCAAATTGGCCATGTTACTCTATAATCTATCATTAGAAAGCAAATTAAAATACATGATCAGAATATATTGACTTATTGATACAACTGGCAAACTAAAAATGTATAATGACTGCATTGAAAAGTCTCTGTACCTATATCGTGTTCATTGAAGCATACTAAATCGAATTTAGTTCATGAGATTTTTAAGATATTTACGGTTCAATTGACATTTAATAGATACTTTTATTGAGATTACATTATTGATCTGATGCTTCCTAAATATGTAAATAAGGTCAATTTGACCAGGCATAACAAGAAACTATTAAATTTAAATAACAAAAATTGACTACTGTTTCCAAAAATTATGTGGATTAATAGAGCTTTTACATTTTATTAATCAAAACAATAAACAGTGCCGGATCCAAGAAGGGGACGGGGGCAATGGAGGTAATTCCCCCCCCCCCCCCTTGTACCCTTACATGTTTTTAAATATTGACTCTATACCGGGCGTCCACGGAAGGTGGCTCGCCCCTCTAACTTTTTTGTTTTTCAAGATAATAAAATAAAATTCGGCAGATTTGTATACGACATAAAACTGCATTTTTTGACAGGTGACTCAACATTATGGAACTTCCGGTTTAACCGGAAGTGACATAAACTTTCGATTTTTAAATGGGACACCTGGTATATTTTTACTTTTTTTGACTCCATATGACATTCTAAATACAACGACACACACTTGTCACTTTTTGTCACCAAGAAAATATTTTTTTCCAAATTTATTGTTTTATCTGGAGGGCTTTAAATACCTTAAAATCACTTATTTCAGTTCTTTAATCTTGGGAAAAATACAATTTCACTATTTTTGGTCCAATGCTATGTGCTATGTAAAATTTACTTTTTAAAGTGGCTCGTCGGGTTAAGAAAAAAGAGGATTTTATTACGATTATTTTGATACCATACACTATTAGGTTTTAGAAAAGCTGCCATTAAAAAACTTTAAAAAGTTAACTTAGAACTTTCCTAAAATGAAGCATCTTTTGAGAATAAATTTAGATTTAAATGCATCAAGTAGCCTGTGACCAGCAAAACTGATAAAACAAAATCATGCCTTGAAGAAAATTGAAATGTCAACAGCTTCTGCCAAAGTAAATTAGTTTGTTGTTTAAAAAAAAAACATGGAAAATAATAGTTTTACAAGGAGTAAAAAAGTTGATATGTTATTAGTGTTTGGAGAATAAAAATAATTCAACCGATGCTGCACGACTTTACGCACAAAGATATTTTAATCGGCGTCATCCAACCCGGCACTATTAGGTACCCAAAACTGGTTCCGAAAATGCGAAATGAGCCTGACAATAATAACATATCAACTTTTTCACTCCTTGTAAAACTAGTATTTTCCATGTTTTTTAAACAACAAACTTATTTACTTTGGCAGAAGCTGTTGACATTTCAATTTTCTTCAAGGCATGATTTTGTTTTATCAGTTTTGCTGGTCACAGGCTACTTGATGCATTTAAATCTAAATTTATTCTCAAAAGATGCTTCATTTTAGGAAAGTTCTAAGTTAACTTTTTAAAGTTTTTTAATGGTAGCTTTTGTAAAACCTAATAGTGTATGGTATCAAAATAATCGTAATAAAATCCTCTTTTTTCTTAACCCGACGAGCCACCATGTTGCCATTTAAAAAAAATGAGTTATACAACTTTAAAAAGTAAATTTTACATAGCACATAGCATTGGACCAAAAATAGTGAAATTGTATTTTTCCCAAGATTAAAGAACTGAAATAAGTGATTTTAAGGCATTCAAAGCCCTCTAGATAAAACAATAAATTTGGAAAAAAAATATTTTCTTGATGTTAAAAATTAAACATAAATCAAATAATAAACTTTAGGGTAAAAAATGTTCACGGGGCATGGTTTTTTAAAGTTATAATAGAAATACCCATATATAGAAATTATAGTTAATATTGAGTTATTAATTTTTAACCCCATTCCTACTACGTCTATCCCTTCACCCAATCGTGAACGTTTGAATATATTATAAACTATATTTGACTTTTTTACGTTAATTACTTAAGTTTAAAACGGAAAATATCGAAAAAAAACCGCTAAATTAAATATTTACAGTATAGAAAAATGGCACAATAGTCGAATTAATACATCTAGACGTGGCGACGCCCGCTCACTCGTTATTAGATCAAAAGGCTCGTACCCCAGTCAGAGTATGTAGGTACATATATCGACCGAGTAAAGTCACTCCTCCAAAATCCTTTGATGTTTTCACATCAAAAGCAGAAAGCCGACCGGACACCTGCAGCGTGAATGCAGCACGTGTACTCTCAAGTTAAAAAACTTTAAAAAGTTAACTTAGAACTTTCCTACAATGAAGCATCTTTTGAGAATAAATTTAGATTTAAATGCATCAAGTAGCCTGTGACCAGCAAAACTGATAAAACAAAATCATGCCTTGAAGAAAATTGAAATGTCAACAGCTTCTGCCAAAGTAAATTAGTTTGTTGTTTAAAAAACATGGAAAATAATAGTTTCCCAGGTAGCAGGATGACGTCTTTATGACGTCGAATATTGGGGATTTTTAGTCACTTGACGTCTTTTGGTCGCAAGATGACGTCAAAATAACGCAGTTTTTAACACGTGTATTATACGTCATAATTTTACGTAATAAAAACGTCCATTTTTAGTCATTTTATTGAATTATACGTATCATTAAAAAGTATCTAAATGACCAAGTTTTTTGAAAATATAGTGGGACAGACTTTTAAATAAGTAAAATGCCTGAGAATAGCTTTTTCTTATAGTTAAAGGCACGTACGTATCATAAAACTTTTAAAATATTACCATTTCAAATTAACCATTCATGTATGTAAAATTTGCAAAAGCGAATATTTTGTCATTAAAAGTCTGCGAATATCAAATTTAAATTACCCGCGCTCCGTTTTATGACATTGGCAGTCTGACTTCTCTGACAGAACGCAGAACGCATTGGTATTCTGTTGTTGGCGCTAGCAGTCAGGCAGTCGACAGTTCGGCAAAAGTGAAAGTGAAAAGTTTATGGTGATTTTGATTTAGTTTCTATCATGGTTTCTATATATTTTGTGTTATAAACGAATATAAATGTACCAGGTTATCGAGTTCGAGGCAATTGACGGCGAGGGAGTAGCCGTTGTGCACTCAAACTGGGTGACGCCCCGAAAAAAAGAAGTATTTTAGCCGCCATTAAAGGATTCCTTAGCATTTTTCCAATTCTGCATACACATGAAAGTTGTAATAGTTAACTTATTATCATTAAAAGGATTTTTTACATAAAATATTTATATGTATTTTTACCCCTATTATGTATTATTTTAGGAAGTTTTTAGTAAATGTTCGTTTTTCGTAAATTATGACGTTTATTGACGTTTTCTACACCTAAAAAGACATCCTAAGATGACGTATTTTTTACGTCAAAAAAAGACGTCATTGGTCTGTGACTTAAGCACGTCTTTTGAACGTTTTATTTACGTAATTTATGACGTCGCTGATGACCAATAATCGACGTCTTAAATACGTCACCTTGCTACCTGGGTTTACAAGGAGTAAAAAAGTTGATATGTTATTAGTGTTTGGAGAATAGAAATAATTCAACCGATGCTGCACGACTTTACGCACAAAGATATTTTAATCGGCGTCATCCAACCCGGCACTATTAGGTACCCAAAACTGGTTCCGAAAATGCGAAATGAGCCTGACAATAATAACATATCAACTTTTTCACTCCTTGTAAAACTAGTATTTTCCATGTTTTTTAAACAACAAACTTATTTACTTTGGCAGAAGCTGTTGACATTTCAATTTTCTTCAAGGCATGATTTTGTTTTATCAGTTTTGCTGGTCACAGGCTACTTGATGCATTTAAATCTAAATTTATTCTCAAAAGATGCTTTATTTTAGGAAAGTTCTAAGTTAACTTTTTAAAGTTTTTTAATGGCAGCTTTTCTAAAACCTAATAGTGTATGGTATCAAAATAATCGTAATAAAATCCTCTTTTTTCTTAACCCGACGAGCCACCATGTTGCCATTTAAAAAAAATGAGTTATACAACTTTAAAAAGTAAATTTTACATAGCACATAGCATTGGACCAAAAATAGTGAAATTGTATTTTTCCCAAGATTAGAGAACTGAAATAAGTGATTTTAAGGCATTCAAAGCCCTCTAGATAAAACAATAAATTTGGAAAAAAAATATTTTCTTGATAACAAAAAGTGACAAGTGACACATCGTTGTATTTAGAATGTCATATGGAGTCAAAAAAAGTAGAAATATACCAGGTGTCCCATTTAAAAATCGAAAGTTTATGTCACTTCCGTTAAACCGGAAGTTTCATAACGTTCAGTCACCTGTAAAAAAATGCGGTTTTATGTCGTATACAAATCCCCCGAATTTTATTTGATTATCTTGAAAAACAAAAAAGTTAGAGGGGCGAGCTACCTTCCGTGGACACCCGGTATACACAGTTTGACCAGTAAAGTCCGCATCATATGGGATTTTTTTTTATTAATAGCTTTATTAGAAATTTGACTTGGTTATCAAGTTCTGCTTCGATCGAGATGAAAATTAAGCAAAAAATAGTAGTCACGTGATTGGCATTATCTGTCAAATTTTAATTTATTCCAAAAAATAATTTAAAAGTGGGGTTATTTCTGAAAATACCGAAAAAAATTATTAGAAAAAGTTTTTTTAAATGCAGTTTCTATCCCACGTGCAAATTTTCAGCTGCATAAGATAATTTTGATTTTTTACCCCCACTAAAATTTATTTTCCACTTTGAACATTTTACTGATGACACCGTGTTCTTTTTTGTCTTAATATTAAGGTGTATTACTTTCAGACACAAACTACGTTTTCAAAAATACTTATTTTATGACGTTACCTTATACAGGGTCAAAAACAAATAAACTTTACATCACATGCGATCAAATTTTAATAGCCCAATTTTGATTTTGTAGAAAAACACACATTTAATATGGCACTACTTTAAAGAAAATGCATCTGAAATAAAGCATTGTCAAAACTAAGAAGTTTTATGTAGGTTCCGTCGAGTCTTATTTTGCAAAAGTGGTGCAATTTACAAATAGTATCTTATGCAGCTGAAATTTTGCATGTCGGCTAGAAACTGCATTTAAAAAAACTTTTTCTAATAACTTTTTCGATACTTTCAGAAATAACCCCACTTTTGATTTATTTTTTGGAAAAAAATAAAATTTGACAGATAATACGAATCACGTGACTACTATTTTTTTTGCTTTATTTTCATCTCGATCGAAGCCGAACTTGATGCCAAAGTCAAATTTCGAATAAAGTTATTAATAAAAAAAAATCCCATATGATGCGGACTTTACTGGTCACACTGTATGTACACTACAGGGTGTCTAACGGTGATCGTTTATTGGAATATTTTTAAAAGTAATACGTTTTTAATCCTACAAATTTGGATAATATAGGGTTTTCGGAAACGCTGTCTTTAAATGAAGTAACAGCGACCATATGCGACTTTCGGATATACCGGAAGTTATCTAAAACTTGCTTATTTTAAATGGATTACCCTGTATAATATGTTTTTGTGTTCCTTTCTTTATTTCCAATAACTTTTAGTAAAACTTACTTTATCCTACTCTATCCGTTCCTGAGAAAAAAATGGTTGTTTATTTTTAAATAAATATTGTCTCACTTATTGCACAAGGTTCTCTTAAAAAATATATATATTATAGGTACTTACGCTGAACACGTGTGTTGTTAAATCTAACTCTTCTATACTCCCTGTCCCAACCATCAAGTGGATTTTGCCAGTCAGCATCGTCTTCTTCACTTGGTAAATCTCTTGTGCGAAGTGCAGGAAGGGGGACGTAATTTGGATTTTCTCCAATAAATACTACCTAAAATAGAAATTAGGTACGTTATACATACATACTAATGTAAATGGTAGTACCGTGCGAGCAAAAATTATTTGCATCAAAGAGGGCTTAGATTAAAAAACGCAGGGCTTGGTTTAGATCATGAGGACGATATAATATTATCTAACCAAATCTAGGTTAAAATTTTGTCAAATTCATATTATGACATGATATACCAAACTAATGAGTAATAAAATAAGTAGACAAATACAAATTTATTTTTGTTGTTTACAAAATTAACAAAGTAAGAATACACAGAAAGAAAAAGAAAATAATTACAAAAATTGCTAAATAATAAATTTTGGGTAAACCATTGAGATTAATTCCTGCGTCTTTCAAAATCTGCGGCTTGTATTTCTCGGAATACTTGCACTTTATAAGAAAATAAATTTAGCTGCTTCTTAAGAATAGTGTGATCTTCCATAAGATCTTCCCACTTCTTGGGACAGGCGTCTTATACAATTTGTTGGCGTATTTTGCATTATTTCACGAACGTTTGCAACAAGTTCTTCTGTTCTTACAGATGGTCTTCCTGCTCCTTTTTTATGTTGTATGGAACCTGTTTCCCTAAACACAGCCATGGTTCTTTGCAGGCAATGATAAAAATCCCCAGCAATAAAAGCAACGTTAGGAAAATGTTCGTAAAAATCGTCCATGCACAAACCCGGATTGTATTGCCACTCCCCACCCATTTACTCTAACCCCTTTTCGAAAATACGCTTCAACCTTGAATGTTTTGTGCTGTTCCGTAAAGCCCATTGTGTGAATTGTGCAAGAAATTGGAAAAATTAGCGATGAATCAAATTACTTGCACACACCCAACAGGTATTAAGCTCTACGGCTAAGCATTACGTTCTTAGATGCAAGGCCCTCTTTGATCCAAATAATTTTTGCTCGCACGGTGTAATATTTTAAATAGTAAATAATTAAATATAAAATTGAAATGTTTCATAAAAATGTTTTTGGGGTCAAAATGTGAAAAAGTCAATAATTACTAGGGAGGCTTAGCGCTAAGCTAGTAGACCAGTTCAACCCTTTTTGCCAACCCCATTTTACATCTGATTTTAACCAATTTAAGCTAAATAAAATCAGTTATGGCATTTTGACAGGTTAAAATTGGTTGTACAAAACAAAAGGTTTAACAGTTAATGCACTAATAATACACTTAATAAAGGTAAAGTAATGTAAAGAAAACGAAAGGAAGAAATGATGTACCTACATACAACAAATAATTGCTAATAAGGCTGGTTTTTTTATAAACACTCCCAGTTTTTCTAAATTGAGTCACCGGTCTTTCGAACACGACTTCTTCTGTTAGGAAACCGTTGAACGTAATCTCGTAAAGTCAGTAAGAACTTTTGCAGATATTCTTCAAGAATAAAAATCGTATTAATTCGTTCTTCTTTTGGATAAATTATTACTAGTAATATCCCTAGTACTTGAATTATTACCGGAAATATTTCCGATGGCCTGCTATGGCAACTATTATAAGTTTCGTCTTATTTTCTGTTAAATACATAATTAAACATTGCAGTAATAAATTATTACGTTATGCGATTATTTTATGTTAATTTTTTTTTATCGAAAACAGTTTTAATCTGTGCGAAAAAATTCAAAAGAAGACTTTCGTATAATTTTAATTGCTTATTAGTTTGGTAAGTAGTTTAGGTAAATGATTTACTCTTATTGTCCCTGGGAAATGCAATAAAAAGTGGTTTTTATTTTTTTTCTCGAAAACAAAGCAAGTTATGAACTCAGGAGATAAAATAGTTGTATTTGTAGTTACCGAATTCGAAAAAAAAATACATAATTTTAAAAAAAATTCAGTGGCGCGCAATTTTTTTGTCAAAAATAGTTCGACTGTCTGTCGGGACGCCACTGGTCTTAATAATTTTAATCTAATTGGGGCAAAATTAACCTCTTCTTATTACATACAGAATTGCCAAATTTCAACAAAATCGAATAAAAGAGTATTAAGATATTTACGAACCTCTCTATTTTTTTTTAAAGTTTGACACCCTGTATCGTAAAAACTATGCATTTTCGGACCCACGATTATATGAACTTTTCTTTTTAAAATCACTTAAAAAAGCACCCCTTGAAGTTTGGTCACATACTTAAATAACACCCTGTATAGACTCAATATAATTATTATAAATGACAATTTGCAACGAATCACTTTTAGAAATAAATGTGTCTATGCGACTTATCAAAATGCTATAATAATATGTGATTTGATTAATATTAAATTGGTTAAAATCAGACTGCATTAAGAATATTTGTATTTTTTATGAAAACGTGAGCATTTAGCTATGGAATAGTTTAATACTTTTCGATAGACGATTAAATTTTAAATCTGCAGCTGACATAAAATACAGGGTGTTTTATGTACTTAAGTCAAACAAGTTATTCCCATTTCAAACTTGTAATTATTTTGTCGTACTTTTTGGGCACCTTGTATAAGTGCATTCTTCACAAGTGCGATACAAAACTTATTCAGTAAGTAGAAAAGAAAATACAATTTAATCAGTAAAATTGTTACTAAGTTTTCACAAAACACTAAATATTTCAAAGATCGTAAGTTTTAAGTAGGTATAGTAAATCTCGATGAAACTCATTTTTATTTTGACCTTAAATAAGATAAAATATTATACCTAATTTTATTTAAAAAAAATACAATTTGTAACGTTTCATGTTTTTGGGACAACCTGTATCATATGAAAATAACTTTAAATTAAAATGTACTTCCAACAGCCCCCTAATAACCCCGAATTTTTTTTTATACAAAACAAATTAGGTATTTAGCTCTGATATTATGTCCTGTGGAATAACGTAAATAATCCGGGTACAATATTTTTTTTAAGAGCAAACACTTGTGGAGTATTCGCCATTTCGTTTCTTGATCAGATCAAAACATTGGGGCCCTTCCTGTTGAGGGGTTTAGAGCCTTGAATAGGCAATTTGCCATCAATAGCCTAAATCTATAGCAAATTGAGATTCAGGTTACTTCTTCATTTTATCCAAAAATATGCCGAATATCCATCTTTGGAGTACCTTCAGTTTTACGTTAAAAAGGTTTAATTCATAAGTTAATACAAGCAGAAAATGAAATATGCGCAAATTTGCCTACATTATGTTTTTGCTTTTATTAGTTTATCAATTCATTTTTTTTAGCTTAAAAATGTATTTAAGGGCAAATTCAAGTTTAGAGGAAAAATCGATCATAGTACTTTCTACAAAATATATTGTATTAAATGGACTAGAGTTTTAGATTAAAACGTTTCTACATGCACGCTTGTTTAAAAGTTGATAATAGCAAAGAACAATTTTAGTATTGAAAATACTACTGGGATCGTTTTTATTCAAACGTTGCATTGGTGTCGCGGTGTCGATCTGTCGCGACCCAACACCGCAATATCTCGAGCGGTCTTGTAACATAATACTCTGATAATACTTGGTAAATATGAATAACAGCGTAAAGTCGGCAAGTAAATAATATTTAGTTTTAGTTTGTGTTTTAAAGAATGCCATAATAATTTTGTTAAAAAGTGTTTTATTGAGATAAGTTATATAATTATGTATATTTGTGTTTTGAAGACTGCCATAATAATTTTGTTAAATAAGGTAAGTTCACAGTATTTAAATCGGAATATTATATCGAAAAAAAAAGAGTGGGAGGCAAAAAGTGGGAGCACAATAATTGCATATACAGGGTCGCCCAAATTTGGTTAACAAAGGAGATAATTTTTTTATTATTGATTTCTCAGAAAATGTTATTGTACATAAAAGTTTTGCATCTTGAGTAAATCATTTTGACGTATTCAAATCTTCTGTGGCATATACAGGGTGAATATAAAATAGAAAAATATGACGTCAGTGACTCAAAAATTTTTTAAAATTTAAAAACTGAGACAGCCATATTAAAGAACTAATAAATCCAAGAAAAAAAGTTAAATAAAGTTTTTTCTGGTGCTAATAGTTTTCAAGAAAAGTCAAGTTAAAAATCAAATTTTTGCTCTTATTGAATTTTTACACTTTTCATATTAACTTTACATATTAATTGTTAATATGGCTGTTTTAGTTTTTAAATTTTTAAAAATTTTTGAGTCACTGACGTCATATTTTTCTATTTTATATTCACCTTGTGTATATGCCACAGAAGATTTAAATACGTAAAAATGATTTACTCAAGATGCAAAACTTTTATGTAGAATAAAATTTTCTGAGAAATCAATAATAAAAAATTATCCCATTTGTTAACCAAATTTGGGCGGACCCTGTAGAATTAAAGAACATTTTTTAAACTTTTACAAAATACAAATTAGAATGTGGGCTTTAATTATTTTTAAAATTGTTTGAGTCACTGAAGTCATATTTTTCTGTTTTATATTCACCCTGTATATGCCACAGAAGATTTGAATACGTCAAAATGATTTACTCAAGATGCAAAACTTTTATGTAGAATACAATTTTATGAGAAATCGATAATAAAAAATTATCCCATTTGTTAACCAAATTTGGGCGAACCCTGTAGCATTAAAGAAAATTTTTTAAACTTATACATAATACAAATTAGAATGTGGGCTTTAATTACATCACATAGGACATTAAAATTTTAAAGCTGTGTCAGGTATTTTCAATACATAGGATGCTTGCGTAAGGTGCAAGATCTGTGAATTTTATTAATAAGCGTATCGTTTTAATGTATTTCTTCTCGAAAATCAGAAAGTATGTCATTTCGGTAACACATTTTCTTACCAAAATTTAAAAAGAAGAATTCGCAAATACGGAAGTTATGATATAAAAAAACACAGAAGATAGTCATCGCCAAACTATAGGGCCAAAACTAGTTCAGTTTTCTTTGCCATAGTAAAAAATAGAGGATTAGTCCCTTAAATACCATTAAAAGTACAACATTTTCTATTTTAAAAGGGAAAGAAATAAGACACTTTAAGTCTTCCTCCACTGGTATATTAAAATAAGTTTGGCTAATGTTAAATGGTCAAGTGTTGCATTTATTCTGTAATGTTGATATTTGTAGTAGTATGTACACTTGTAAATCTGATTAGGTACTTCTAACGTATCTTGCTTCCTTTCATGCCTTGAAAGACACTGTTTATTGTTGAAATAGTTATTATAGTCACAACACTTGTAGTTTTTTTGTGTGATGAACTTTTGAGAATTTTGAAAAGGAGAGTATTTTTGGCATAGGTGACATTTCAAAAAAACCTATATACCGATCGATATTAATAAATAGCATTTTATGTTCCTAATTTACAACAACCGGTTTTACATCGCTTAACCTCAAAATTACTTTCTTTAAGACGGCGGCCTATGATTGGCCGGTTGAAAAGTCCATAGTCAGACTCTATATAGGTCTAGACGCTTGTCATTAAGAGTGGAATGTGAATTGCGCTCAAACAGAAGTTGGTATAGTGGATTTCACCTTAGTTTTTAATAGCCGCCGCTGACACATGTCATTTATAACATTTCTTTTTACAGAACTTAAGGATTGGCCAGGGCCCGACTTAAAAATTATGTGTGAACATGGGTCAATTTATTTGTAGTTGTAATTATGGATGGAAACGAGAATTACCTAAGCAATTTTTAAGATATTTCAAAAAAAACACTGAAGGGGAATGGAAATAGGATAGAATATCAGAAAAACAATTTCATTTAATTTTTATTCATAATATAATAAATTGCTGTTATTTTGGTAAAAACACACTCTTAATTTAGTACAATAAAAAATATACAAGGGGCAGTCGCGAATCTAGTATCATCAATAATTAACTACGTTTTTTATTAAAGAATTATTTTGTTTTTTAATTTGATTTTAGACCATGCAGTGTTAAGTTGAAAAAATCTATATATTATATTTAATAGCTTATTGTTTACTTTTTTATTTTCTTATTCACGGGTAGATATTTTTTTCTTTAGACTAGGTTCTAAAGAGTTTGAAGTTTACAATAGGTCTAACTTTTCGTTGGTTTATAATAAAACAACAGAAGTTTGTAATGTTATCGGATTAGGTTTTTTTTTAATGAATAAAGAAAAAATAATGTAAGTAGATACTACAAAAAAAGATTTTTGTCCATGCGTTTGCAGAACAGATACCTCAAGCACTCTTCAATAAAACTGTATGTAAAACTTATTTTAGCATAATGGTCACTGTGGTTTTCAAATTTAATTTTGTTGCAAGTTCCCTATTATTTTTGGTCTTCATCTGACAAGCTGTCGATGTCGTCGTCACCGTCCGAGACATTAATAATTATTTTTCCTACGAGCGTGCGCAAAGTAGTACTTTGCGCACGCATTTTTGTGTGCAAAGTTACACTTTTCCGCACTAGTGCGGATAAGACTTTTATCCGCACTGGGTGCGGAAAAGTGTAACTTTTTAATTTTCTATTATTTTTTTTTGTTATGTAATTTTTAGTTGTAAGTATATTATAGTTCTTTCTTTAAAGTCGAATTAAAAATTATTAAATAAATTATCATATTTTTATTTTTGTTGTTATCTGATATGAAGCTCGTAGGAAAAATGTTGTTCCTAACAAGTGCGCAAAGTGCTTTTCCGCACGCAAGAACTTATCCGAACTCCGCTTCGCGTCGTTCGTCCAACTGTACTTGCGTGCGGAAAAGTATCACTTTGCGCACTTGTTAGGAAAATAACTATACTTTCTTTTGCATAAAAAGAAACACGTCACAGATACACACAGTCCGGCAGTTTAAAACCAAAAAGTCTAATACGCACAAAATATAAGCAAAATGCTGTCTGAAAAATACCAAAAACAATAACACGAACGATCAAGTATTAACAGCAGAATGCACGCGGTGCGCGGTGTGTCCCAATGCGGCTCTGTGATATTTAAAGAACGCGACGAGACAATCGAATTAATGAAGTACGAAAAGAGATATGCGAGAGCAAATGCGTAAGACAAAGATGCACATACTAACGGCATATACGAGCAATGTTGTGCTTTTGACGAGTTTGAGCTCATTGAAGGGCAACGTATTGAACTATGTAGTGTGCATCTTCGTCATGTACATGTAACTATATGGTCAGTTATATATCCATCTCTTGTTAATCTAGCCAATGCCCGTGCCTGAAAGCCGTTTATAGAATTAGGGATTTTAAAATCACGTGTTGGCTAATATGTTTGATAAGAGAGACGTCAAAGCATTAAAAACTAAGGTGAAATCCACTATAACGTTGAGTATTCATCGATCTCTTTTTAACTCGCGCCAAGTCCATTTTGTATTAATTTCTTTCTATGGAAAGCCGCTCTGTAACTTCAACCTTGCCAGTACTGTTTAGTAGTTGTTATACAATCAACAATCATCAAGCGCATATCTGAACCTTTAATCTAAAAACAATAAAATATTAAATTATGCATAATTGCTTTTAATACTAATTGCATTTTGATAAATTGCTTAGATTTTTAGATACATATCTTATTGCTCTTCCGATTTATACCTAATGACTAATATGGCAATGTGTTTAATTTCGACATATCCTGAAAATCGAAGAAGGATGCTCCTCGAAAGAAAAATTATCTTTTGAGGTCAAGGTCATCAAATTTTATTAATTAAACTTAGGTTCGGTATGCTAAAATAAAGATTTATTATTTACTAATACTTTTACTATGGAAGATACCGTGAAACTACACATTTCCTTACTATTGTTTATTTTATAACCGTATAATGATTAACACATTTATCTTTGATCTTATTTGTAAAATAATAATGAAGAAGCTATACAGCTGATGTAATATAGGTATCTGTATTTTTTTCTTTTCTTTGGAATTGAAATTTCACATAAAATTATAATTTTTAAATTCGGTGTTCTATATGTGCCCAGGGGGACTAATTTTAAAATACGACACATTTTGATATATTTGTAAATTCCTTATTGCCTAGATAAGCGTCGGTATTTATATGGAATTGGCTTTTTTACTAAATTTTGATTTTTACTTTATCGCCTAGCGAAAGAAAGAAATAAAATTTTCTATGGTTTCAGTTTTTAAAATTTTGAATTATTTACTGAGATTAAAATAAATAAACAAAATACGCTCTTTAATAAAAACACGGGCTAAACTCACTGACGTCACATCTGCCTCAACCTATGGGTCCCAGTAATTCAGCTGAAGGTCGAACGCCGCGTCTACCTGAATATCGGGTAGGTTTTTAAGCTGTTCTTATCTAAACTGCTGGAACTTTGAAACGCATAAAGAAAATTTTTAGTCTATATTTGAAACGAAATATCTCGGAAAATATTAAACATATTTGAACGCGGTTTAAAGCATATTGAAGCTTATTGTTTGGTCTGGGGGTATATTGATTAGTTTTGGTTTGAATCAATGATCTGTAGGTAGCAGATCATTGGTTTGAATACGTTTTAGTTTCAAGATACAGGGTGGTAAATGAAACAGTGTAAATTTAACAAAATTTCACGAACACCCCATTTCGTTGCAAATATATTTGTGCTTCATTTCTTGGTTTTAAAGGAATCACTGGTTCAATTGAAAAAAACAACTTTCTGGGTTTTTGGATAAATGTCTTACATTTGCCATAATTAGAGTTTGAGCGAAAAACGACACTTTCGTATTTCATCCCCCTGTATCTGTCTCGCAATTGCTTGAAAAAAAAGGGTTTTAACTTATTGTTAGTCCCAAATTCTTGGTTTTTTTACGTTGTAAAAAGATTTTATACAGGGTGAGAAAAAAGTGTACTTCCAATAATACCCTAATAATATTAATGTTTTCATTACCCAGTACCATTTTTTCTCGGTTCAATTTGGTGACACAAGTCATATTTTTGAACCTCAAGTAATCAAGATTGCCTTGATAATTTTGTTTACTGACATTTAAGTTGTGATGACAGGTAAGTTATTCATTTTATAAGAGTGTGGTGAATTCAATGTTTATTAAATAATAACTTCAATTTAAAATGCGTAGATTTACTAGTATAGAAAGAGAAAATTGCTTAAGGCTCCTTAACCAAGGTTTGAACCAGCAACAAATTGCTGAAATTTATAATGTGCACCAAAGCCGCATATCCAGGCTTAAAACCCGATTACAAACCACTGGCAACCACAATTACCAGTAAGGCGGAGGAAATCGAAAAATTGATATTCGATCAGAAAGGGCTTTATTGCGGATTGCCAGTCAAAATCGAACGAAATGTTCTAGGCTCCTTAATGATAGTTTTAGACGACAAACGGCTATTCGAGTTTGTGACCGAGCTATAAGAAAAACCTTGAACAAAAATAACTTAAGGTAGGTAGGCTACCTTTTCGGATCACAAAAAACGTGAATTACCCAGTGTCGGTGAGTTTAAGTGTTGCTAATGAAATGTTAATTGTTGTAGAGCTAGGAGAAGGGCTAAATGTACCAGGTTATTGCAGCCTCAAAGAGCTGCCCGGCTTGCGTGGGTACAGGGTACAGCGGTATCGTCTCTGGGTTCATGAAGATTGGATGCACTGTATGTTTTCTGATGAGACTATTCATTCTGATGGAAGAATTCTAGTGTGGCGAGCGCCGAACCAGCGGTATGAAGAGGACAACATGGCTCCACAGGAAGCCTTTGGCGGTGGAGGCATCACAGTGTGGCAGGTGTCATGTACAACGGGAAAACCGAATTGTACATTACGCGTCAAACTGTTAATGCTGAACTCTAGGTACCGGAATGACATTATTCTTCCAATTGTAGTCCCGTTTGCGACAAATTACGGTCAGAATTTTTTATATATTGATGACAATGCTCGACCTCATAGGGCCCATATTGTAACAGAGGTTTTGCGGACCAATAACATTAATCAAATGGATTGGCCAGCAAAATCTCCTGACCTTAACATAATTGAGCATGTTTGGTCTCGTTTAAAATATTTGGTGAGATCTCGGAACAACACCCCACAAACTTTTGACGAGTTAGCTGAAGCCATATTTGAGGAATGGGAAAATATTTCTCAAGAGTTTATTCGCAAGTTAGTAGATATAGTACGCCTCGCCGGTGCGCAGATGTAATACGCGTTAGAGGGGGGCCTACAAAATATTGAACCTAATATTGTTAACTTTTATATATCATATAGCGTGGTTTATTTTTGACTACCTACTTTAGTTAATTTACAAGTATTAGTTTGTATCATTTAAATCATTTAAACATCAATTTTTAGTTAAGTTAGTTAAAAAATTTTGTTTGCAAATAAGCGACTAAAATTAAAAATTAAAAAACCGTGTTCGCATTTTAATCCATAGTTTTAAAAACTTGCACTTAATTTTGAGAACCATAATAATCTCTTGTGTCACCAAATTGAACCGAGAAAAAATGGTACTGGGTAATGAAAACATTAATATTATTAGGGTATTATTGGAAGTACACTTTTTTCTCACCCTGTATAAAATCTTTTTACAACGTAAAAAAGCCAAGAATTTGGGACTAACAATAAGTTAAAACCCTTTTTCAAGCAATTGCGAGACAGATACGATGAAATACGAAAGTGTCGTTTTTCGCTTAAACCTAATTATGGCAAATGTAAGACATTTATCCAAAAACCCAGCAAGCTGTTTTTTTCAATTGAACCAGTGATTCCTTTAAAACCAAGAAATAAGGCAAAAATATATTTGCAACGAAATGGGGTGAAATTTTGTTAAATTTACACTGTTTCATTTACCACCCTGTATCTTGAAACTAAAACGTATTCAAACCAAAACTAATCAATATACCCTCAGACCAAACAATAAGCTTCAATATGCTTTAAACCGCGTTCAAATATGTTTAATATTTTCCGAGATATTTCATTTCAAATATAGACTAAAAATTTTCTTTATGCGTTTCAAAGTTCCAGCAAATTATTTAGTTAATCAATACAAAAATAGCAATATAATACGTCGAGGCTGACAATAATAAAATAATTGCGCGGATAATGGGATGACGTAATAAGGTTTTGATCTCATATTTTCAAACTTTCTGCTTTCTGCTTTTACAAAAATTCGCTAACACCATTAAATGTTGTTCAAAATTATATATTAAAATAAAATTAATAAAAAAAAAAACGCTACTCGAGCCAATTACTTTACAATGAAGATATTTTAAACGTACGATCTCTATACATATTAGCTGTCTCAATATTCACAAAAAACCCGAACTAAAAAAACCTAGTAATCATAGAGATATACAACACGAAGCAAAACTAAAAAACACCTCAGAATAACTCACAGTAATACAAATATTAATTTGCGCTTCTTTAGCCACCTAGCTCCCAAACTATATAACATATTACCTACCAGTAAAAATTAAAAATATCAACATTATAAAAAAAATCAGGAAGTGTTGCAGAACAGTTATACTCGTATATACAATCATAACTTCACTGACTTATTCTAAATTCTTAATTTTCTTTTCTCTGATATTATCTGTTTATAATTATTTTTCTTGTTTATGCACACTAATAGTGCAATTATTTTAGGTTAAGTGTATTTACATAATAAACTAGTTCCTAAAAAATCAAAATGTAACTAATAATTTAAATATTATAAAATCAGTGCCGTCTTTCAGTACTGGCCCGCCGGGCCCGGGCCCAGGGCCCCGCTGTCTTAGGGGCCCCACGGTCCCCGCTGTCTTCGTCTTCGGGGCCCCAGCATCAAAAACCATCAATAAAACTAGTGGCAAAGAAAAATTTAACATTGAAGTTTTTTTCCCAATTATGGATTCATTAATAGCTGAACGAACCGCTGCATACGACAGCATAATAATATTCAATCGGTTTGGTTTCCTCACAATTTTAAAAACAATCAGTAAGGTCGATTTGCACCTTAGTTGTTCAAGATTTGTAGAAAATTACAGTTCTGATGTCAATGGAAAAGAATTAGAGTTGGAATGCATTTTTGGCAGAATATTTAAATTCAGACGAAAAATATAAAACCCAGGAAATCAGTTTATTGGACCTACACAATATTATAACAACTAACAAATTAGACGATACATTTCCTAACGTTGCCATTTCATTGTGAATATTTTTATCAATAATGATACCTAACTGCAGTGGAGAACGGTCATTTTCTAAATTGGCTGGAATCAAAAACGAACTGAGGAATGCAATGCTACAAGAAAGACTAAATAGTCTATCCTTAATGTGCATAGAAAATGAGATCTTACTAGGAATAAATTTTGATGATTTTGCACACCTACGATCAAGAAAACAATCATTTACAGAGTGCGGATTATTTACAGTTATTGTTATTAATATTAATGTTTTAGGATGAGATTTCATCTTTATATTTTAGTTAGAAGAAATAGTTTTTTCTCTACTGCCATCTGCATATTAGGTATTTCTTGCACAATCTACAGAATGGATAAGTAGGCAATTCCAGTTAACTGAACGGATATAATTTCATATACATCCTAGTTAGGATATGAAATCGAGCAAACACAGTTAGCCCCAGGTGTCCAGGTAACTATTCGATTTTAAAATATTATGTCAAAATTCGACTAAATTTTACGAAAATTTGACACTGATTTTGCAAATTGAAGATTTTTCTCGTGAAACCTAATATTTAAAAATAATTATATTGCTGGTCAAATTCCTAACTATCAATTTTAAGCGGGCGCAAAAGAGCGCCTTCGGCGCTTTCCAAACACCCTAAATAGGGCGTAGCACACAAATTTTTTCCCAGGGCCCCATTTCCGCCTTGGGCCCAGGGCCCCAATCATATGAAAGACGGCACTGTATAGAATATTTTTTTTGCGCATACAGGGATTTAGTTCTCTTAGAAAATGTTAACGTGGTATTAGATTAGGTACTTTTTAGTACAAAAATACAGTGTAATAATTTATAACCCTGTACCTATGTAATATATTTCTTTCTATTTCTATTTTTTTCTTTTTAATTGTCACTAGGAAAGGTTTATGATACGTTGCTTATCTCTCTGATTTAGATACTTACAGCTTATCTCCTGCGCAAACAAGAGGTAAGTTTTATGAGTGAAAAAATACGCCCGAGCGCAAGGCTTGCGGGTCAGCTGCCTTCCCTCTCAGCAGCATCGGGCATGCGCACAAACCTCTTGTTATCGGCCGGTTCTTCTTTAGCGACATACGTTGTTGTGTCTTAATTTTTCTCTGTGAATTCCTTGTTGTTTATTGTGGGTGTTTAATATTTACGGATTTTTAGTTTTTGTGTAGTTTAGTGAATTGTGTTTGTACCTTTAGTGACTTGGAAAAATGGAATATAAACAATGACTAGTAACAGCCGTTATATGATTTTATTATGATCAATTTAAACACATCTAACTAGGCCTAGGCCACACAAACAAGATGTTAGAGTCCGGACCTGTCCATTTTCCCACAGGCACGAGACCAAACCTAATGCTTTTGTGGAGGTTGTGTTTACTTTTTTGTCAGGTTGGTAGTGAAAATATAGGGAAAGGTTGCCTATATTGGACCAATTTCCAGATTTCTTATCATAGATCCTGATAATAAAGCAAAATCGATCTTAGTATACTTTAGTATGTTGTTTAACTGCAGGATTTTTTGCAGAATTTTATTTCAAAGTATCTATGATATACCAGGCTATAAAAAAACCTCTGCAAGTGGTTCAATTTAGGAAACCGGTTGCCTAAATTGCACCTGGGGGTTCCAAAATTGAACCACATGATTTAAATCGGAAGCTTAGGTGTAAATAAATAAAATAAAAATAAAATCAAATTTACAATCAAAATTTCGGTAGAAGACATCCTAATGCAAAAAAGTACCTATTAGTTTCCTATATTGGACCAGTCATAGTTTCATTTTTTAACTCAAAGAAAAAATATTTTAGCAATATTGAAGTGGTGTTGGTTTATGGCATTAACTTATTTAAAGAGAAAAATTATTCTTGCTCAATTTGAAAAAATTGCCTAAATTGGACCGGTTAAATTTTGGCAATCAACCAGTGGACCAATTTAAGCAACTACCACGTGTTTTACAAAACCACCCAGGAAATAAAAAACAAGAAAAAACAAATATGGCATGGTTATAGGAGAAATAGAAAGAGAAAAACTTACTTGATAACTTCCATAAAAAAGATTTTGCTTAGAGTTTTATGGTTCTAAGGTAAATTCTTAGAAAAATCATAAAAATATTACATTAAAATTGTGTAAATTACGGTTTGCTTTGTACACGCCAAGCACTAACGGCCAACTAGTTGAGTTTGTTGCCGATCAAAGGTTCTGTGTGGAAGTATGTTACAGTGTTCCCAGTATTTATGGCACTTGTTTACTTTCGGAGAAATGTACTGTGGTCCAATTTAGGTAGCGGTTCAATATAGGCAACCTTCCCCTAACTAGGAAAATCCCCAAAATTGCATGCTATTTACAATTAAATTAGAACAACACCTATTTTCGTGCGATGCAAAAATATTGCATTAGTTGATCACGTAGGCGTAGGCGCATGCCACAAGGCAATTTTTACTTGCAATTGCATTGACCACACCCATTGTAAACAGGCCATAATTAAGAAATTAGTAAGTTAATTTAATATAAATATTTTATGCTTAGATATGAACATAAACGTGACGAACATGGCACCAAAACCTTATTTACGTATCTAGCTTAATTTAAGTAAGAATATAATAGTGCATGTGTAAGTATCGGTCATGGGACATACCTACTTGTACGAAATATCTTGAGGGAGAAACTTTAAATGTTTGCTAGAATTAGTGCGGAAATTTATTATTCTAAAAATGATAACAAATTGTTTAAAATACTTTCTCCGAAAGGAAAGATTATGTAAATAAATGTATAAAGCTTTATAAACAAACTACATATGATTTATGTCAGTTAAATTTTTTTTATAATATTCCTAAAATAAAAATTATATTAAAATTTTTTTAAAAATTTTGTTTAATTATTTTTCAACAAATAATAAAAAAATTAGATTTTTAAAAACTGAAACCGTAGTAAATTTTGTTTTTCTTCCTCTATCCGGTAGGGTAAAAATCATAATTTAACAAAAAAGCTCATTCAAACAACTTACTAAAAACGCCAGCAAACGACAAAAGAGTTCAAAAAAGAAATCCAATTTTTAGATAACAAAACAACTCATAAAATTAAATATTATCATATGTACCGTGCGAGCAAAAATTATTTGCATCAAAGAGGGCCTTGCATCTAACGACGTAATGCTTAGCCGTAGAGCTTAATACCTGTTGGGTGTCAGCAGTAACTACCTGAATTAACAATCAATCAGTTATTCCGTCATATTTGACAGTCGTTACAAGTAATTTGATTCATCGCTATTTTTTCCAATTTCTTGAACAATTCACACAATGGGCTTTACGGAACAGCACAAAACATTCATGGTTAAAGCGTATTTTCGAAACGGGGTTAGAGTAAATTGTAAGTGGCAATACAATCCGGGTTTGTGCATGGACGATTTTCACGAACATTTTCCTAACGTTGCTTTTATTGCAGGGGATTTTTATCATTGCCTGAAAAGAACCGTGGCTTTGATTAGGGAATAGGAAAACAGGTTCTATACAATACAAAAAAGGAGCAGGCAGACCACCTGTAAGAACAGAAGAACTTGTTGCAAACATTCGTGAAATAATGCAAAATACGGTCAAAATGCTGGTCAACACGAAAATATGAAGAAACTTGTGAATTTATGCTTGGAGCATAGCGGCGGTGGCAAATTACAGCAATTTATGTAATTATTTTTCTTTTTCTTTCTGTATATTCTTACTGTGTTAATTTTGTAAACAACAAAAATAAATTTGTAGTTGTCTACTTATTTTATTACTCATTAGTTTGGCTATGATGTCATAATATGATATCGTCCCTATATCATTGTGAGCTAAACCAAGCCCTACGTTTTTTAATCCAAGCCCTCTTTGATACAAATAATTTTTGCTCGCACGGTATTATTCTTAGCATTTTTTGTACTGATGATATTTTGTACAGTAGAAATTAATCTTTAAAAATGTTCTTACTATGTGGCAGGTTTGGAGAATGACGGTTTTCTGAATTTGTTGGTACAAATATAATCTGTACGACCTAATTTTCCTTGTTGCATGGTCTTTTCTATAGTAAAACTAACATTTTATCTGATTTACAATGTAAGTTTAATAAACGAATGACATTACAATTTCAATTAAAAACCATATTGGTTTTCAAAACCCAGGGCCGTAGCCAGGGTGGGGGGGTTAGGTGGGTTTGTAACCCCCCCCCCCCCCCCCGAAATGTTAACAAATAATGTTATTTACGGGCTACAATGGCTGCAGATCGCCTTAATGGTCTGGCTTTCCTATATGTCCACCGTGATATAAACGTAGGTGTAAACAAAATCATAAATATTTTCTCTTCTAAGAACAGGAAACTTGATTTTGTAATTTAGTACAAAGTAAGTAGGTAATTCAGATATTTTTTTTGTTCTTATTGTTAATTTTTCGTTTTTATTCTTATTATTACATAATATAATTTATTATAATAATTATTATACATAGATATAATTATGACTTAATATAAGAGACATGTTAATTAGTAAAATAAATAGTTTATTGTTTATTTTGTCGACCGACCTTTCAAATTTCGAATTTCTTTTGAATTAAAAAAGTGTTTTAAAGTATGGCATATTGCGGCAGATTAAGCTTTACGGTTATTTTACCCCAAAAAGAGCGTGGCACCCAAGAAATTTTCGCCTGCGGCGCAAAAGAGCGCCTTCGGCGCAGTTCCCTTTCGCGCCCCCTCCCCCCCCCTGGAACAAACCCCCCCCCGAAATTATTTTTTGGCTACGGCCTTGTCAAAACCATTTCATTGTTTTTCAAAGCCGCCTTTATATTTCTTTAGAAAAAACAAGGCGGCAATAATAATGCATAACGCTTTTAAATTTGCGATTGAGACATAAGGCAAATTTTTTCGTGTCAATTCTAAAATAGCGCAGGAGTGTATGGTATCCAATTATTGGAAAAAAAAATGCTCGTTTTAAATATCCTAGTGAACTACCATCGTTCCGTTTAGAAAAATGGATTAAACGTCAGGAAAACAAAATTTTATTTTTTAAACGCTTGTGAAACTTAGAAAGTCAATTATTATGACATAATTTTAATTCATATAATACTTACTACTTGACTATAAATTAACAGATTTAATTAACTTGTAGCACTCTAGATTGAAAATAAAAATAAACAAAAAAATTTTATAACACGTCAAAAAATTACCAGTGAGGTGTCATTTTACTCAGAATCCCAATAAGTAAAAATATACAAGATGTCCCATTTAAAATACCAAAGTCAAGGTCACTTCCGGTCAAACCGGAAGTGCTAACAAATTGAAAATTATGCCAATAAATACAGACTCATCTCTTATGCATAATCTCAAATTTTCATTTTAATATCTATAAATACAGAAAAGTTATAGGGGTGAACGTCTTTTGAGTAACAGCCTGCATACAGTTTAAAATGCCCTATGATTGCAAACCTGGAAATAGAATTAAAAACTTTCGAATTTTAATAATTTATTACTTGTTAATACTTGAGCACTTCCATATAGACTTGTGATACCTACCTATAAGAGTTCCGCTTAGTATATACACATTTATTTTTACTTACCGAATCAGGCTCACTTGCATCTTGGGACAAAGCTTCTCTGGTATTATTTGAGTCAATAATGTATTCATCATTTTGTATACTATCTGTTAGGTTTTCTGAATTAATTCCTACACTAGTTGTACTGCTAACTGCTACAGATGTTTCTTCTGATGTACTCTGGCAAATTAAAATCTGAAAAAGAAATGTTGATATTATAACTACACACAAAAAAAGGAATACTCTATTCAATTATATATGCTTTCTCACACATTTCAACTCAATTTGAAGATACAGATACTCTCTCGAAGAAATGATACTTCGCTTGATTATCGACGTTTAGTTAAAATTAGTATTTGAAATACTTGGTTACTTTTCTTGATTTGAGTAGATATTTTTAATTGAAATACCATATAAACTTGGTCAAAGTTATAATTAATGCTAATTTCAAGTCAAAGTATGCATTCAATAAAGAATACTTTAAGCTCTAAATTAGAATTGACAGTTTAAAACAAGAAAAATTATTGCTCAGTTTACGACTTCTATTTACTTCATTTAAATATTATTTAACTACATTTAAGATTATGTAATTCTTAATTTGAATAAACATATGGTTTAAAATTTGACGTTTCTTAAAATGAGTATATATTTGAATTTATTGAAGCAACTATGTTTCTCTTTTTAAACAAGTCTACTGTTTCAAATTAAAAAAAAAAGAATATTTACTAATATTGAAAATCGTTGTGATCAATTTTGCTTAAATGAAGAATTCGCAAGTATCACTTCACCCCTTTCCACTTCCACGCAAGATATTTGCCAATCGGCGGCACAGTCTTGCATCGGACAGCGGAACGCGCCACGCGCCAATTCAAGTTACGAGTCTATTATATCGTCGGCTTAGTGCAAAAATTCGTTAAGTCAAAATTGACAGTTTTGAGTAAAACCCAGTTTTAAGAAATGGCGGAGTTTTAAGTGATTTATTAAAAAAATGTGCAATAATGCTATGCCTACAAAGTTGTCGTGTGCGTATGTATATACAAACTTTTTTTAATATATTTTTACAAAAAAGTATTTATTATATGCACAATTCATTAAGTGACTTAGTGAGTTTTCGACCCAACTACAAATAACTAAAATTACTTAGTCTGATTTTTATATTGGTATTTTTAGAAACTTATTGAGTTTTTACTTTTGTGATATTTTTTCAAATATTGTATCGGTAGAAGACTTTGTGAAAGTGAAATTTACAATAATCCCGAAACCTGGAAATATTGACTTAGTGAGTTTTTGCACTAAGCCGACGATATGTTAGAACTTGTTTGAACCTTCGGAAGCGTATAGGTACCTTATTAAGTAGTTAAACGGCTATTACTATACAAACTTTAATGATTTTTTTCAGATTTCGTGGTACGAAATAAATGGTATTAAATATGAATCAAATAGTGTTGTAAGGCTTGAATATGATGAAACTATTCTTTTATTTTGCCAGATAAAATAAATATATGTTAATAAATTAAATTCAAAGAGTGTCTATTTTCAATGTTTGGTAATGAAAATTGTTGATTACAACGCACACTACCATGCATTTAAAATAGAAAAAACGGACATATTTAAGTTTTGTAATAGAAATAAGTTTATATCTGACACTTAAACAAATTGTCATAAAATAGAAGGCGACCTTTTTGTGACTGAGATTTAAGGCACTGTAAGGAATGTATTTTGTTTTTTATTTAGACGTTTTTCTGTTTCGATATAGTTTACGTTTCTGATCTAACTGATCTAGTCTTAGTAGACAGATAGATCATTAGTTTTGTTCGTATATAAAATGATTTTCAAATAAAAAAATATATTTCTTTTTTTACTTACCCACCTATGGATTAATTTGTGTGTCAGAGGTCTTCAGGCGTAAGGGATTACGGAAAACAAGGTAATCCGCCATAATTTATTTGTTTAAGAAGAAATACCTATACCTACTTACAAAATTTCGCCTCGGATATACCTACATGTTTTTATTTAAAACAAAATTTGTTCGACCTATGAAAAGTAACATGTAAATAAATACTTTGTTGGCATTTTTGTAAAAATTATAGAGAGCTTTTGGGATACCTTATAGTAGCTCAATTATTATAGAGATATTTTACGAATTAATTCAATAATTTCCATATACTCGAATAGATCATGCACGTCGTTTTTTAAGCAGTAGTTACGGCACACTAACCAACAGGATGTCTTAAAAAAGACGTTTAGTCATAAACCTTTGACGTCATGTTACGACTTTAATTTTATGGCAGTTATGTACGTCAATTGCAACGTAAAAATGACATCAAGCTATTATAGTCATTTTGTGTCATAAAAATGCCCTTTTCTAGACGACATATTATGCGTCACTAGTGACGTAAATATGACGTTTTAAGGCCGTGGACAGAGTACATATTTTCTTTATTATACCGTGCCGTGGATTTTAAATATTATATTAATTGTATATTAGTTCTAAGACGAAATCTTGTAATTGTATAAAGGGTTTTTAACAAAAACAAGCAAAACAATAAACATTTAAAAAATATATCTTTATTTCCTTGAGTAGAAATAGTAGCCAACTAACATCTGTTCTATACAGAGTGTTCCTAAATATCATGTAAATATGAAAAGGGGTAATTCCTTGGCTTATTTAATGACTAAACTTTTATATAAACATAGGTCCGCAAACGCTTCGTTGCCGATCTCCAGGGTGTTGAAATTTCAATATTTTTTTAGTTTTTTCTTTATAGCTCTTGTAGTTTTTGAGATATTTGGCTCTAATTTGAAATATAGGTTACGCTGTAGGACTTACATTATTGGGCATACCAACTGGTTTTAAGAATCTACAGGGAGATATTTTTTCAGGGGTCATGCCCTGTTTTCTCTCCATGAACTTTTTTTCGGTGCGCCGCTGGTGGATTCTAAAATACCAAATGCATTTTTTGTTTTGTTCTAAAGCATTTTAATCTCTTGTAGTTTTTTCGTAATTACCACCGTTATCGAGAAAAAAAAAAAGATTTTCTGTGTTTCGCTGGATGAAATTAAAATTATTGAAATAATTGGTCTAATATGCATTGGCTTTATTTGGGTAATCTCTTATTTTTATTAATTTTGACAGTTCGCATTTAAAATATTAATTTTTGTCCACAAGTGTTTGTAAATAAAGGTTTAAATTTTAATATGTAGGGTGTAAAAGTGTTTGTTTAAATATTCGATATATTCACTTCAGAATGCCAAAATTATACCAATTCTGAAATGGCTGAGATGCATTTCATCTATGGCCTTGCGAATGGAAATGCAACAGAAGCCAGACGTCTGTACATGGAACGCTATCCCGATAGGATGATAATAATATTATCTGATCACCGAATATTCTCAAATAATATTCACAGGCGCCTTGTGGAAACTGGAACTTTTAATAAGAATACTAATGATGCAGGTAGACCATGTACTGTTAGAACACCACAGATCGAAGAAGCTATTCTAAATGAAATAGAAGAAAATGCAGGTACTAGCACCAGGAAAATCAGTGAACATTAAAATATTAGTCATCAAGTTGTTTGGCGTGTCCTGAGTGATTCTCTGCTATACAAATAAAGCCAAGGCATACTATACCAATTATTTCAAATATTTTAATTTCATATAGCGAAACACAGAAAACCTTTTTATTTTTTTTTCTCGATAACGGTGGTAAATACGAAAAAACTACAAGAAATTAAAATGCTTTAGAACAAAACAGTAAATGCATTTTGTATTTTAGAATCCACCAGCGGCGCACCGAAAAAAAGTTCATTGGGAGAAAAGGGGGCATGACCCCTGAAAAAATATCTCCCTGTAGATTCTTAAGACAATTTGGTATATCCAATGATGTAAGTCCTACAGCGTAACCTATGTTCCAAATTAAAGCTAAATATCTCAAAAACTACAAGAGCTATAAAGAAAAAACTAAAAAAATATTGAAATTTCAACACCCTGTAGATCGGCAACGAAACGTTTGCGGACCTATGTTTATATGAATTTTTAGTAATTAAATAAGCCAAAGAATTACCCCTTTTCGTATTTACATGATATTTAGGAACACCCTGTATAGTAAGAAAGTTTTAAAAACGATACTAACTAAACTGAAAGTTGTTGTTTTCTGCATGTTTTCAAGACACACTTCAAATAACAGTTATTGTTAATAGAAAATATACATCAGTAAACTTAAAGCATTCAAATTTTAGGATATTTTATAATTACAAATACAAGTACGAAAATATTATAATAAATATGGCCGGAATACAGAAACTTTTTTACCCCAAAGCGGAAATTTTAAACATCTCAGTTAAGGTGGGATTAACGACGCCATTTTTTATCGTCAATTCGATTTGCCGAACTGTTGACGATTCGCATGCGCACTGCAGTGCTGCGTTGATCAGAGTAGTTATTTTTATGCTTTTGGCAAACGGCGATGAAAGACAGACATAAGTAGGTGAAGGGAATACGCCCATGTTGGTTATATGCCCAGCCGCTGTATTTTTAGGTAGTTTGAATTTTCGACGACAGATGGCTGACACGGCCAAAGTTACGTGAATCCGATGTCAGTTGCATTCAAACAGTCGTGAGTTTCGCATGGTGTTTGATTAGAAGGTATCTGTTATTAAACAGGGTCAGTTTAAATCGCTTGATAATGTGCTATAATCTAATATTTATATTCAGATAAATATATCAATGGAAAGCTTGTTTCTTTATGATTCTTTTGACATATATTTATCTTAAAAATAATTTGATATTATACCAAAAATTAACAAAAATGTTGCTCACGTACCATATAGGTAATATGCCCATACCCAAGTGAAGTTAATATGCCCCCTGGGCGTATTACCTGTACTAATTTTTAATTGGTTATTTCAGATGTTTATTACATAATTATATGATATTATTATGTGTCTTTGATTTTTATTTAATAAGTAAAAAAGATTAAAGCAACCTTGATACGTTTCTCTTACTTTACAGAGCTGCGCATATTACCAACACCCCATGGGCATTTTACCAACATGGGTTGCTAATATGCCCAGTTTAATTGTTTTAAAAAAGTTGTAAAAAGAGTAAAAAACAAAAAAAAAATTAAGAATTATTTCCAAAAACTGTTACAATAGCAGAAAATTAATTTATCTCTCATAGAATAAAAACAACATGTATTTTTTTCTATTTTTTATTAATGAAAGCGCTTAAGGGGGGCATATTCACCTCACCTACCTTATTCTGGAGCTGGTAGAGCAAGGCAGATGTTAGTCGTTCGGTCATAGTTTTGTTTACTTTCGTGTTTTCTGCAATTACGGAACCTTTCCTGTTAAAACAAATAATACTTACTCTTGAATTCTTAGGAAAGATGACATCTAGATAGACTAGAAAATATCGTGTTACGAGTAAAAATTGTTGCTTTTACTTCAGTTCTGAAAATCGACGTGTTTACTTTAACTTTTTTTAAAGTTTCTGTGCATTTGTTTTAAAAAAAAGCCGCAGAAAAATGGATTTATTTATTTATAACTATTCAACGTATTAGGTACCTACCTATGTGCACCTCACAATGTCGTATATTAATTAGCTTTTAACCAATTTCTAAAATAAATCTATTATTGTTTATATTCACACAGTTTAAAAAAAATGTATAAAAAATATCGAAACTCCATAACAACACGGCGATACTAAATGTGCAGGTTTTTTCTGACATGAATTAGATAAAGAGTCAATTCCTATTTTTATTTTTACGCCGTATTTTAACAAATGAAACATTCTTCATTTGGAATGGATGCGATGACGAATTTCAAACCTTTCTACAACATATGAACAACCTGGCACCTACAATTAAGTTTACCATGGAGAGGGAGGACAACGACAGATTACCGTTCTTACACGTCGTAGTACAGAAAAACGGGAGCACCATCCAAACATCGGTATATAGGAAACAAACCCACACATCAGGTCAATATCTTAACTACGCCTCAAACCATTCAAACAGCACCAAACATGGAATAGTCAAAACACTCGTCGATAGAGCATTCACACTTTGCAACTCGCAGGGAACTTTGACGAAAGAACTTAACAACATCAAGCAAGACCTTGGCATGAATGATTACCCTACGAAACTAGTCGATCAGGCCATCAAAAAGCGTCAAAATCACAAAACTAGAACGAACAAAGATAATGAATCTGGACCCACCATGAATGTACCTTATGTCAAGGGAATCTCCGAAAAAATTCGAAGGATAGGACAACCAGTACAACATCCGAACAGTCTTCAGCTCCAAAGATTCCTTAAGAAGCCACCTGACGAAGACAAAACCAACAAATCAAAAGGACACGAAGAATTGTATATACAGAATACCTTGCAAATGCGGACAATCCTATGTTGGTGAAACTCTACGACCTCTCCAAACAAGGACAGGGCTGACAAGAGAGGGGGGCAAATTTCCCGGGCCCACGTCTCTTTTAAGGGCCCGTGGTCGGGCTGCGCAGTTAAAAAAATATGATAAATTATAAAAAAAAAATATAAAATCTCTGTTGACAAAAAATTTCTTTGTAAACATTACATAGGTATGTAAATTGTTAGGCGAGTTGGCGAATAATTAATGTTCTAAGTATCAAATATCGATACATTTTATCCTCGCCCGTCCGGCCCAATATTTGTATTAACATCGATTTATTATTCGAAGAATTTATAAAACTTTCATCTTTTTTTGAGATCCTATATACCCGAAAATTTTGTACATTTTAGAATTGATTTCTTATGGGTTTCTTAATTAAAAATTATATTTTTGCTATTATTTTGGGGTAGTAAAGACCTATTTTAATAAAAATGAACAGTTTTAATGCCAAAACGACTATGAATGTGGAATATTTGAGAAACAATTTTAGCTCATTAAGTATTGATTAAAAAGAAGAAGACCTAAACTCGAAATTAACTTGACACAGACCACAAAGTGTAAATCTAGGGACTTCATTGTTATTGATTAGTTTGCTGCAAATAAAAACAGAAGAATGAACTTTACTTTTAAACAATGTACCCACTAATGAAAAATAAATTGACCTTTTTTATTTTTTTTTATCTTATTTCATTTTCAATAAAATAAGTAGGTAATCATAAATTTGTAAAATATTTATTAAAAATTATTGCCCAAATTTGGGCGTGGTCTTAAAAAATTTTCGCCTGCGGCGCATTTCGCCTACAGCGGGATTCTACCTCTCGCTTTTTAATATTTTAAATCTGGCAGTCCTAGGAGTGGGCCCGGGATGCCGCACAGCCCCCGGGCCTAACCTGGCTCTCGACGGCCCTGAACAAGGATCAAAGAACATCGAAACCACACACTGAAAGGAGAAACAAACAGATCCGGTGCAGCAGACCACGCACGGCCATCATTTACAATGGGCAAACGCAAAAATTAAACTTAAAGAAGAGCATTGGCGGAAGAAAAAATTCAAAGAAGCAGCTGTCATAATCCAGAACACTGACTGTTCCAGTAAACCTTCTGCAGATATAAAAAACATTTGAAAACCCTTGTTAAATAGGTGTAGGCTCAGATTGAGTAGTGATGCAAACGTGATGACGTAAGCGGATGACGTACAAGCAGATGAATAACCATGGTGACGTAAGCAGATGACTCACGACTGCACCCGATCATACGTCACTAGCTCGCCCCCCCCCCCCCCCCTAGGTAGTATAATTAGGCTCGTCGTAGCTTTGTAACTTGTTTAGTATTCACCTGAAGACGACTGGAGATACTTACCAGTTGAAACGTTGTGATATGAAAAACTAAAGGCAATGGAAGTCCAAAACGCATCTATTACTCAAGATACATCATTGTCTACAACCTTCAAACCAGCGTAATTTTATTGCTATTGCCTAGCGCTTTCGGCCCATTATGAGGCTATCATCAGGGCTTCGAAAACGCGGGCTGACGAAACCTAAGTTAAAATTCCTTACCCTGCCGATACTTCAAAAAACCTTAAAAATAAGTTCGTTTCTAGGGATTATACTCACAATATAAATTTTGGAAATAAGAAAGTCTTAACATATCCAAATATAAAATGTCATTATCCCAAAGATGTTTCACTTGTTATGATGCTATAAAGTTTTATAGCTCAATTCCTGATAAATTTAAGTTGTATAATATTAACAAGATTAGGTTTAAGCTTCGTGCCTATCTATTTAATAGGTAATAATACTTTAAATTATAATTTGGCTACTTCTTTTGCTGTCCGAGATCGCGCTCGAAGAGACAGTTATATATTTTATATATGTTTTACAGTTTGTTTTCCATTTAGTTGACAATGATGTAATTATATTATATGTACCTATGTATATTAAGCCATTACATCTAATGCTATGCATTATATTAATATTGCTAATATAATTATTTTCATGAAAATTTGACATACAAAATAATCAGGATGTAAAAAAACCGTTTTTTTGACCACCTGAAAAAACACGTGAAAAAAAACCAATCGACGTTTTTTTTTTCATAAAGGCATCATTTAAAAATCCCGCCATAAAACAGACCGTGCACGTCTGTCATATTGCCCGACTCGAAGTTGGTTACATGCTTCTGTGAGTACTGTGCGCTGTGGTGCGCCTGAACTGAAATCATTCAGATCACCCGGGTGAAGCTTAAATGGACGATTTCGCAACACAGTAGAAAGAGAAAGAAGAGAGAGAGAGGGGTGTTAGTGTGCCCGCCGGCCATCAGGGCAAATTAGCGCTGTTGTCGCCAGCTGGCCGTGTAACCGGGTTCTGTCGCATATTTTTGACGTACAGAAGAGAAGGACAGTTATATTCTAACCTACTATAACGCTTCCCAAACTGCGCCAGGTGCTAATTGGAACAAACCAGCCAGCCCGGGCCGCCATCCATCCATGTCACAACTGTCAATTTTTCTTGTCCACGTTTTTTTCTGAGGAAATTAATTAATTTTTAATTATCATTTTAATATACAATTCTATTAGTTTCTATTCTAGAAAACTTCGCCGATGTGTGTAATCTTTCAGTTATTATTCCAGCCTACTATATGCAGGTAATTATTTTTTATTGTTTATCAAATTGATTTTACACTTCCTTACCTATTTTTTATATAGGAATATAGGAAATGTGAGTTTACAATAAATAAATTAACATGAAATGTTTCACATACATACAATAATATCACTGGGCAACCTGCAGATAACTGCAACACATTGTGCCCGAGGTAATACCTAACAATCTATCAGTTACGAACAGATAAGTTTAGTCTCTTGAAATGATAATTTTAACATTTTTGTTTCACTGAGTGGATTAAAAATTAAAACATAATGGCACAAAGATAATGGTTTGAGCTAACTCGATAAGTAGATACTTGGCCATCGGCAATATTTTACCCGATACTGTTTCTTTTGTTTCAGAGAACGCTGTAAGAATCACCTGATAGTTTATGGATCTTTTAGTACGTGTCTCAATGCATCCTAGTGCTTGTGTTTATACAGTATTTGTGATAATATTATATGAATTGAGACAATTCCAGATGAGTGAGACCTGTGAGACGTAACCTAAGGACATTAGTTTATTCTAAACAGTAATTTTTTGTTATGGTTGTCAATGCAGTTTTTATTTATAAATAAATTGAAAACTCCTAAAACCGCTGTTCAAATTTCCCGCCATTGCGCCTCTGATGGCCGGTGGGCACACTAACACCCCTCTCTCTCTCTTCTTTCTCCCTCTACTGTGTTGCGATTTTTTAACAAGGAGTTAACATTTCTAACCCTATAAATTTTCTTTGATTCAGATCATTCTAATTCGTTCATCGAGTCGTTGTCGTTACGCAAACTCGTGGAATGTTCATACAAGACAAGTTTGTGTTTTTTTATATTTTATATAATATATAATATTTATAACTATATTTTATTTTTAACTATCGTTTCTGTTCTATTTAGTTTGATAACTTTGATAGAATTATAGGTTCTATTTTATGTTCCTGTTCAGTAAACCAAAGAGCAAAGAGCACAGAGCACATAAAGAGTATTTGCTGTTGTTACTGTATGTTAATATAGGTTACACTTTTTCTTTTTACATTGTTTGTATAGTGCAACTACAAGGTTTGTGTGCTATTTTTTTTATAAGTTGATGGTTTATGGTCGTTTTTTTCTTTAAAATGTTTATTGACAAATGTAAAAATATTTTCGTGTTGATTACACTTTATTTTAAAAAACTCAACTCAAGATAATACAGATTTTTAATTATTGTGAAAAAAAATGCAATTTAGAAAAAAAACATACCCCTGTTTTTTTTCAAAAAAAACGTCGAGTGTTGATAAAAAACATCAACGTTTTTTTTCATTTACACCACTATAGCTGATATACAATGTAAAGACCACCAACTTCACGAATAAATTTATGAAGAAATCCAGAGGGTGTATAAAGACCGCTTTCGTGGTTAGGTAGCCCTTTTGGCTAGACTCGCCACCCTGAATTTATTCCGTTATTGTTTCGCTCTTTATTTTCAGCCATGTAATTATAATTTAATTTATGTTAATAAAAAGGTCTTTATTATTACTATTATTATTATTATTATTATTATTATTATTAATATTATTATTATTATTATTATTATTATTATTATTATTATTATTATTAAAAGTAAAATTTATTAACTGTTTAGGAATTTCATGTTTAAATATCAGCAAACAAATATTACTTTATTCCTAAGAAATAATTTGTTATGCATTCGTAAATAAATATAACTTTAATAATAACAAATAATTGTTGACTATCCTAAAATAGAGCTACAGTTATATTATAGAGCATTAATTAATTATTAATATTACTTTTTAATTGTTAAGACACGTATATTTCATATAAATAAATATACTCAACTAACTTTAAATTTATATCACTTTATGATAAAAATATCGCACTTTAACTAATAAAAAATATATATAGCCAACAGGATTAATAAATTAGTAATAAATAAATTTGTTGTCTCTTGTGGTAAAAAGGCGATATAAAAGTAAAGAAGCTGCTGGAAAACATAACACAATATTTTCTGCACTGCTGGTTAAACAGGTTTCATCAAAATTAGCACTGAAATATCAAATAAACAAAAAATAATGAAATGGTTTACTTTAGGGCTCATGCTTGTAAAAGTTTTATACAGGGTGATTAACGTTGAGTGGCCTATTTGAAGATCACGGAAACGAGTAAAGTTATATTTCTAAAAATTTGGTAGCGAGCATGATTGGCTTTGAACTTTTAAAATATTATATTTCGCCGGTTATACCGGAAGTTATGGCCAACTTTGGTATTTTAAATAGAATACCTTGTATATATTTTAGCATTTTTGGATACTCTATTAAAACCTTAGTAACTTTTATTAACAAAGATCTATACCTATCTCTAACCGTTTTTGAGATATGAATTATAAAATGCATTTCTTATATAAAAACCTTACCGAGAAGAAAGTTCAGTAATTTTGAAATTAATAAAGTTAAACAGTTAAAATTTTGTAGGCTTTTAATTAAAACATAGATCTTTAGACTACATTACATACTTAAGTTTCATGTTTTGCAAACAGGGTTTTTTTTTAAAGTGTGCCAATGTGGCCATTTAGATAAATGTGCATAAGTCAATTTTTGCAAATGGCAAAAAAAATTATTTTAGTAAAGTGTAGAGAATCAAACTTTCTATCTAAACATTTAATATGTCAGTATCAATATTTTTAGTTGTTTTGGAATTATGAGCAATTTAAAAAAAAATATTTTAAAATATGTGTTTGTGTTAAGTTCATAAGACATTATTTTTGCAAAGAAGGCTTTGACTCCGATTTTTGTTTGAGTTTGAGCTTTGTTACCAATTATTAGTGAAGTAGGCGTTAACTGAAATTGTTTTAAAGTTGACACTTACCTTAATTATTTACAAAAATAATATCTTATGAACTTAACACAAACACATATTTTAAGATTTTTTTTTTTTAAATTGGTTATAATTCCAAAACGACTAAAAATATTAATACTGGCATAATAAACATTTAGATGGGAAATTCGATTCTCTACACGTTACTAAAATAAAAAATATGGTGTTCCATTTGTAAAAAAAACCCTGTATGCAAAACATGAAACTTAAGTAATGTAGTCTAAAGATTTATGTTTTAGTTAAAAGTCTACAAAATTTTAAATGTTTAGCTTTAATAATTTCAAAATTACTGAACTTTCCTTCTCAGTAAGGTTTTTATATAAAGAATGCATTTCATAATTCATATCTCAAAAACGGTTAGAGATAGGTATATATCATTGTTAATAAAAGTTACTTAGGTTTCAATAAGGTATCCAAAAATGCTAAAACATACAGGGTATTCCATTTGAAATACCAAAGTTGGCCATAACTTCCGGTATAAGGTATAACCGGAAGTGATACAAACGTCAAAATATAATATTTTATAAGTTCAAAGAAATATAACTTTACTCGTTTCCGAGATCTTCTAATAGGCCACTCAACGTAAATCACCTTGTATATTACGATTTATTTAGATTACCTTAATATGCAATAATTATGGATGCGTTATTTTGCCGTGCATGAATCGTCGTATCTGCAATGATATTAATATGGTACTATAGGACCGAAAAAAGAGAACTTTTCCTAATTTTATTACATAAAAAATACTTAACTATAGTAACTCACCTGATAGTCACAGCCTTTTTGTTTATAAACACGACGCGACGCGACCACCAACGACAAAACTATTACGCAACTAATGCGGGTTGGTATGATGCGCCCCGGTCCGGTCGGTGCAACGACAATGTTTTTAATATTAAGAAGAAGAATTTAATGTTAAATGCTTATCTTATTATTTATTTAATCGGCGGCTTTAAATATTTTCTAACTATTAAAATACATTTTGATAACAAATATTTTCTTTAAGAATAAAAAATCGATATCTTTAATGGTCTTATTAAATATTAATTTATTAACCTTATTCCAAAGGAATCTTCCCCAAATAAATCCGTTTGTTGTTCGTTAACTGTAACCAGACATTTCCTTTGGTAATGTTTGGTATAGTAATTTTTAGCAGTCAACAAACAATATGTAATGTATCTGTAATAAGCAAGAAATATTCTGTGCAGACTATGGAAAGACGTACTAGATACCTGAGAAATGTAAACCTAAAACACCCTTTGAAATAAAAGGGCAAGTAATAGCTATTTATACAATAAGTTGCGAAATGAGTGTCTTTTGGGGACGCGACGTGAAAATTGTCAACAATTGGACAACACGTCTAGTGGCTAAAAGACATCGTTTCGTAACGAATTATATACAAGATTTTTTGTGAAAGCGGAGAATTTGATAATTTAATCTTTTATTAGTATTTTTAAATATTTTGAAAAGTAGGCAGGCAATCTGTTTCTAAGGCATTGTTTATGCATTATTTAATGTCAAGTGTGTTGTCAAGTTCGAACGTCGCGTTTTGCCTTTTTTTCCCGCAAAGTTTTTCGAAAAAATTACTTCAAATGAGTGATATTGACGAGTCTCTGGATATTGAACAAGCCTTTGGATATTGAACAAGCTGCTGAAGCTGCGCTATCCACGTTAGTACCCGAAAAATCGAAACATTTATACGAAAAAACCTACGACAACTTTGAAACCTGGGCCAAAGAAAAACATATTGAGAACTTTACAGAAAAGGTATTACTAGCCTATTTCCTCAAGCTATCCACCACCTTAAGGCCGTCAACTTTGTGGAGCAAATATTCGATGCCCGCACCATGATTTATCTGAACAAAAACATAGATATTTGCAAATTTACAAACCTTATTGCATTTTTAAAAAGGAAAGCTACCGGATATCAGCCAAAGAAATCAAAAATATTTACAAAGCTGGAAATAGAACGCTTTATAAAACAAGCTGATGATAAAGAATTCCTGTTAGCCAAAGGTGTTTTAATCGTTGGAGTATCTGGAGCATGTAGGAGGGAAGAAATCACATTTTTGAAATTATATGCCATCAAAGATTGTCAGTCGTTTATCAGTGTCAAAATTCCGAACACAAAAACTCATGTTCCAAGAATGTTTAAGATTACCGAGGGATCAATAGATGGCATCAATTTTTTAGATCTATTTCGTAAGTACGCAAAACTTCGTCCACTGAATACGACACATCAGCGATTTTCTTGACATATCGAAGTGGTAAATGCTGTACCCTGCCAGTTGGAATTAATACAATTGGAGGTATGCCAAAAAAAAAAATAGCAGAATTCCTTGGACTCCCCGACACCAATGAATACACTGGCCATTGCTTCCGGCGCAGCTCTGCAACAACGTTGGCAGATTCTGGAGCGGACATGACACTTTTAAAGCGTCATGGAGGTTGGCGATCAAGCTCAGTTGCCGAGAGTAAAGGTGGATTTATAAACTTGACGTTCCGTTTGCGTTCGCCGTTTGCGCTCGCCGTTTCAACTTAAAAGCACAGAGTTCCATAAGATCATTTATATTTGACGTTGACGCTGCCGTTTGCGTCGGTCTTGCCGTTCCCTTCCGTTCAACATAAACCAATTTTATCTTTTTCCGTTCGTGCCGTTCGTAGAAACGTCGTAGCAGATTTAAAGAGCCAATCAAAATCGTATTTGTCTATCATGTGATATTTACCATATGATTTGCAGCCATTTTAAAGTTTGTTTATGTTCTATGTCTGTCGTTTTAAGACCACATAGGTACAAAGGATAATTCCCACTCCGGCAATTATGTTGAACGGAAGGGAACGGCAAGACCGACGCAAACGGCAACGTCAACGTCAAATATAAATGATCTTATGGAACTCTGTGCTTTTAAGTTGAAACGGCGAGCGCAAACGGCGAATGCAAACGGAACGTCAAGTTTATAAATCGACCTTTAATCTTCAAAATATTCCTTGTTCATTTTGAGAATAACAAAAACACAATACTAATCACACGAAAAGTCAAAAGAAAAGCAGGTTATGTCATTCTTTGAACGTCACCAACGTCAAGTTTATAAACAGTCGAACTTCGTGTCTACGGACGTCGACGCAAACGGTGAACGCAAACGGCGAACGCAAACGGAACGTTAAGTTTATAAATCGACCTTAATATAGAAAATTCCATTGAACAGAAAAACGAAATAGCAAAAAGAATCATAGGGCAGAAAGATACGCAAAATACAAAAATAAAAGAAGTTCACTCAGAAGCAGAAGTTAGCATTGTCAGTACTAGCAGTTTATCCATTCCGACTACTAATAATTACATTGCTCTTAAAGAAGAGAAGCTAGAAGCTAGATGCCTCTAGAATTCAGTTTAACAGGTTACATAATTGTACATTTAACATATATAATAAATAGATATTTTCATTGATTTTAATGTATCATTTTTACTTTTAGGCACTAGTGCCTAAAACTGTCACATTTAGACACTAGTGCCTAAAAGAGTGTCATTTCGAAATTCTAATCAATATCGGAATATGTCTATTTCGAAACGCTTTTACAAAAAACATATTATTTTAGGTACTACATAATAATTATCTTTAAGCCAGTTTTCTAAAATATTACAGTAACAACATAATCAATAAAAATCCTGTTAACTCTATGTTTAACAAAAAAACCGGAATTTTTGTAAATATGTTGATAATTACCTACATTATCTATCTATTATTTTAATATCTAATAGTGGTTTTTATTGATGTTTCCTTGAAAAGGACTTAACCCTGTATGCTAAGGATGTTAACAAAAAATTTCGATTTTTATGTTTTATAAATTTATCCACCAACCATGTATTTGTGGTGGGGGCACATATTGCGCTTACACCATAGCGGGTGTCTTAAAATTTGAATTACATTTTGAAAATCTTGTATCTATAATTGGAAAAAAAATTAATTATTAATTAAAAAGAATTAGTCAAAATTTAAATTTATTTTCACGAAAAACAATTTATAATATATACCTACTATAATTTTACCTCATTTTTTATATTGTTCAACTACTTTATACACAACAAATGATGGGGTATTTATTAGACTCCAAGTTTTGCAAAATAAAGCTATGCATATAATTTTAAATGTGCATAAATATACGAAAATAAATTTAATGTTAGAGAAACTTCAGTGGTTTAATTTGTACTTTTATTATTAAAATACAACATAACTTATTGCCTTATAATTAAGATTTTATAACTCAAAATTTTGAAAATCATAACTATTCAACCAGGTATAACAACGATTTTTGTCTAAGTAGGGTATCAAAACATTTGACATATAAATCGATATTTCATAAAGAATTAAGTGAATATAACAACTCAAATATTTCCATTAAATCACAGAGCTCTTTGAAAAATTTTAAAAAATCATTAAAAATTTATTTATTTAAAAAACAAAATAGTGACTGATAAATTTTTTTTTATACTTTAAATATGACATTGTTAAAGTAGTTTAAATATTTTATAATATGTACTTGTTAAATTGTAGCATATTGCAAAATAAATCTTGTTACTTCTACTACAACTATTAAAAACTGACAATATTTGAATATTATACAGTATTATACATCCTTACTACCTCTAAATCGGTCGACCACTTGAGGCAAAAATTTTTCCTAGGAAATAAACTAACTTCTGCTCCCGCAACGTAATTCCTAGGCTCTTTTTCCCACACGTTTCTGCAAAATGGCAACGTTCGTCAGAACCGCAACGAAACTTTATTTGGCTTCTAGCCCCAAAAGATTATTTTTCCTTGTCTTTCATTTCAGTGGTTTCATGCGTTTATTTCTCTCTTGCACGTTTGCGCATTAAAATTTGCTTGATAAAGGAAATAGAGAGCCGTGGTCAAGGTTTGCTTGAACCCAATACACGGGGACGTACGTTAAGTACCGTACGTGTAGTTTACTTGGCAGAGCGTGGTTGTGATCTTCAGCCAGTTTTCTGAAATATTCATATTAACAACAAAACAGGCATAAATCTGATACAAATTAAAACATGCACCAATTCGATAACTAATGTTCTTTTTTTAAAAATATTTGTGTGTTACACCATGCGAGTTAAAAAGATTTTTCATTATTTTCACTAGTTTTTCGGTTGAAGCTTATTAGAGCCGCCACTTCGTCTAGGTCAAGTAAATGATCTTTTTTGGTCGTTTGTTTCAAGCAGCCTCCTTCAAAACAGACAGAGCATGATCCATCTGCTTCGTCATGTTTAACCAAGCAGGAAAGGCAGTTAAATGAAAGTACCTAAACATAATCAATTATTGCATTTTTAACTGTAAACCGTTAAATAAGATGTATCATTAATCATTGATTCATCATTATCAAAGGTATAGTTGCTGGTATTTTTTTTTGCTCGGTTGTCTGTGCAACCCATTAAAAAAATTGTTAATTGTAAAATTGTTAATTTGTACTTTAAATACCTAATAGTAATTTACCGGGTGTCCTAGATAAAAATGTACTCTCGTAAACCGTAGAAGATACATGCAGAGGTGGTTAAGTTAGAAAAAAGTTGCACCCTACTAAATGCTGCAACGTTGCGTTTTCAAATTTAAAAGATATTTGGGCAAAACCGAATTTTCGCGATTTCGTTCTTATTCTTTTCTGACTCTATTTGAAGAGATATATCAAAATAAAGGTTACATTCTCGTTGTCATTATTTTCCCTTTACAAGTTGGTGCAATTAAATTTTTTTTTTTAATTTTACGTCGGCGTCGGCGTCGGCCTACCGGGTGTTTCCGGAGGTACGCTCGCCCCTATAATTTTTTTGATGTTTCAAATACAGATTTAAAATTTTGTGTGTTTATATGTGATATTCTTTTGCTTTTGATGACATAGCGGATGCCATTTTATCACTTTCGGTTTAACCGGAAATGATCTCAACCTTAGATTTTTAAATGGAACACCCTGTATATTTTTGGCTATATCGTTTCAGAACACCATTCCAAATTCAACGACACTCCATACGTCACTTTTTGATACTTTAAATTATTTTTAATTTTATTTTTATTTTTTCGTCTAGAATTGCTATGAACTCTCTAAAATTGTTTACTTCTAAACCAAAATCTTGATAAAAATGCAATTTTCAAGTTTTATTGTGTTTTAAATTTTTTACATACTTTTTAACTTTTTAAAAAGGCTTTTTCCAAGAGAACTCAATTTTTCCAATTGGAAACATATTGGCTCACTCGGGCAAAAAGATAGAGCACTATTTTTCCAATAATTTTATATCACACATCCTATTGTCAAGTTAAAAGAGCAAATAATTTATAAAAAATAACATTTTATGAGAAAAAATAAAACCCGAAGAGCAAACGGCTTTGCATTTATCTAGGTACCCATGACGCCATAATGCTCATAAACAAATGAACATAATTACAAATTAAATATTATCATTGAAACAATAAAAACAGTCTTGCAAACATTCGCCATAAATTAGTACCATATCAATTTTTCGTTTCTGTTATAGGTTTCCATTTTAATATTTTATTACAAAATTAGAACTAATACACACTGGCCGAAAAATCAAACGATAAAATAGCAAGCTACTGTTGTCATGTCAAACTTATTTCAATGATGGCGGATTTTAAATTTGTAATTATGTTCATTTGTTTATGAGCATTATGGCGTCATGGGTACCTAGATAAATGCAAAGCCGTTTGCGCTTCGTGTTTTATTTTTTCTCATAAAATGTAATTTTTTATAAATTATTGCTGCTCTTTTAACTTGACAATAGGATGTGTGATGTAAAATTGTTGGAAAAATAGTGCTCTATCTTTTTGCCCGAGTGAGCCAATATGTTTCCATTTGGAAAAATTGAGTTCTCTTGGAAAAAGCCTTTTTAAAAAGTTAAAAAGTATGTAAAAAATTTAAAACACAATAAAACTTGAAAATTGCATTTTTATCAAGATTTTGGTTTAGAAGTAAACAATTTTAGAGAGTTCATAGCAATCTAGACGAAAAAATAAAAATAAAATTAAAAATAATTCAAAGTATCAAAAAGTGACGTATGGAGTGTCGTTGAATTTGAAATGGTGTTCTGAATCGATATAGCCAAAAATATACAGGGTGTTCCATTTAAAAATCTAAAGTTGAGATCATTTCCGGTTAAACCGGAAGTGATAAACTAGCATCCGCTATGTCATCAAAAGCAAAAGAATATCACATATAAACACACAAAATTTTAAATCTGTAATTTAAACAACAAAAAAGTTATAGGGGCAAGCGTACCTCCTAAAACACCCGGTATTTCCGCAACGAGGCCAATCACCGACGCCAGGGAATTTGTCACACACTATCTGGTAATTTTGCCGAATCCCTCTTTGTCGAGGGTAGGGTTCTTTAACGTGCCAACATCCATGACACGGGGCCCACAGTGTAACGTCTCTTCCGAAAGACGGTGCACCTCTTAAACCAAATTCCAAATTTAACATCGACGTTGCCGGCACCGGGGATCGAACCCGGGACCTCCGATCTGTGAGGCCGCTGCACTGACCACTAGACCACAACGCCGATAATTAAATTTTCAATCCGACGTTTTGTTTTCTCACAACCACCATCAACTTTAATTTTTAAATAGCCGTAAAATTTTATTTTATTATTTTTAAATTCCTCGCCTCATTCCAAATTCAACGACGTATCACACCTATTATTAATAACACGTTTCGCACTTAAAACTCATCATCAATAAGAATAAGTGTGTAAGTTTATGTTGTATAAACATTACATTGTTTTCAAAGCCAAAGAAATGAGTTGCCTTTGGAAAACAACAAATGTTTATTAAATACTAGCGTGTAACCGGCATGCGTTGCAACCCGCTGGTATATATACAAACCCGAACAAACCCGATATATTAGTACCCGGCATGCCACTTTCTGAAATTGCACCCGTGCGAAGCCGGGGCGGGCCGTTAGTTATATATAAACCCCTTCCTCTTGAATCACTCTGTCTATTAAAAAAAACCGCTTCAAAATCCGTTTCGTAGTTTTAAATATTTAAGCATATATAGGTAGGGACGGACAGACAGACAGCGACAGCGACTTTGTTTTATACTATGTTAAGATACGGGTTTTAAAACTAAATTCGTACTTTAAATTTATTTATTTATTAAAATTAAATGCCATTTTATTTGTAGCTACCCATAAAAAAGTTCAACAATCACCACTCAAACAACAGATCTACTAAATACCTAATAGTGTTTTTAGCAATCACAGCGATGGCTTAGATTGCAAACCGTCTAACTCCACTTTTTATGAAAATTTCGATTTTTGTGCAAATAGTTAGCTTAATGTTAGATCTATGGATATCCAAACCAGATTACTCCAAATAATTACGGGTTTCTTTAAAAACCACAGGACGTAAAGCGTCTAACTGCATGACCTACAATAATTATGAATAAGGCAAAACATCTAACTCCAGCATTTCGCGTCATTTTACTATTCGATGGCTTAAAGTGCAAACCGCCTAACTCCACTTTTTATGAAAATGTCGATTTTTGTGCAAACAGTTAGCTTAATGTTAGATCTACTTATGGATACCCAAACCAGATTACTCCAAATAATTACGGGTTTCTTTAAAAACCACAGGACGTAAAGCGTCTAACTGCATGACCTACAATAATTATGAATAAGGCAAAACATCTAACTCCAGCATTTCGCGTCATTTTACTATTCGATGGCTTAAAGTGCAAACCGCCTAACTCCACTTTTTATGAAAATGTCGATTTTTGTGCAAACAGTTAGCTTAATGTTAGATCTACTTATGGATACCCAAACCAGATTACTCCAAATAATTACGGGTTTCTTTAAAAACCACAGGACGTAAAGCGTCTAACTGCATGACCTACAATAATTATGAATAAGGCAAAACATCTAACTCCAGCATTTCGCGTCATTTTACTATTCGATGGCTTAAAGTGCAAACCGCCTAACTCCACTTTTTATGAAAATGTCGATTTTTGTGCAAACAGTTAGCTTAATGTTAGATCTACTTATGGATACCCAAACCAGATTACTCCAAATAATTACGGGTTTCTTTAAAAACCACCGCACGTAAGTCGTCAAACTCCATGACCTACAATTATGAATACGGCTGCATAGGTACGGCAAAACCAGTGGCGCAACCAGAAATTTAGTTCGGGGGGGGGGCTTAACGTCTTGCGCCGCAGGCGAAATTTTTTTTGGGTGCCACGCCCTTTTTTGGGTAAAATACATATGATTGACAAGAGCGACAGCCCCCTAAAACTTCTGCAATAATACGCCGCTGGCCCTAACTAAATAATTATGAAAAAAAAATTAGAGATTTCATTTTAATTAGTAAAAATGTATTTAAAATACGTAACGCATATATTAATCATACTTATACTAAAACAAAACAAAAACCTTATACAATAAGTTGTAAGTAATCACTAATATTACTAATATTAAAGTAGTAGTATTAAAGTAAAAATAAGGTTTTGTTTTTGCCATTTCATCCAGAATTTCTTCCTCGGTAATATCAATATCGTGGTTCGCATAAAGAACTGCCAAACCATTTAATCTGTCCTCTCCCGTGGTGCTACGCAGATATGTCTTTAAATATTTTAAATTTGATAAGGACATTTCAGATGTGGCGGTTGTAATAGGCAAAGTTAAAAAAAATTTCAAAAGCCTTTTTATATTATTATGTAGCTGAATATAAAATATTAGTAAAAGGCGTGACATGAAAAATTGGTTTGCAATTAAACGAATAGGCTAAGTTTCTAAGCTCGGGGGGGCTGCAGCCCGGCAGCCCCCCCCCTCCCCCCCCGAGGTTGCGCCACTGGGAAACACATCTAACTCCAGGATTTCGCGCCATTTTACACGTGAAATAAAAGTGAAGTTAGCTGTTTTTCAGTTATATATTATGCATTTTGTAGAAGTCAGAATCGTTTTTTTGCCCTCCTGTAAAAATTTCTATTTTTGGAGTTAGACAGTTAGACCTAAATAGCAAAGATAGGTGTACAATTTCATCCCTTACTTTCTCTAACATTCTTGGAGTTATTCTTCTAATGGCGGCTTGAACTTCAGCTCACATTGGTCAGTATTTTCATAGGTTTTCCAGTAGACTTCATTTTTAATTCAGCCCCAGAAAAATTCATGGGTATAAGGTTCGGGAGAACGCGCAGGCCACCGTATGGGGCCGTTAGTGGCAATTAATCTATTGGTAAAGCTTTCCGTTAAATATTCCATAAGATAGCGAGCATTATGTGGAGGGGCCATTTTGCTGAAACCACATCTTGAATAATTTTCCATAATTAGAAAAAAAAATAGAATAACTGGTCCAAAATACAAAACTTTTACTTCAAAGAAATAAGATAAAATTTGCACTTAACCTAAACGATTACATTACTCTAATCGTCTAATCTATCATTTAGCAGGTACTGATAATTTATTTAAACAAGTGCTACTATTACAGTTGAGACTTATGAAAATTAGCTTAGGTTACGAGCACTGAAAATAACAGCTATAAATACCATAAATTTGATGAGTTTTTAATTGTGAAACGTGCTATTAACACTAGGTGTAATACCTACATCGTTGAATTTATTGTGAGAAGGGGAATTATTTAAAAATAAAAAAATACTATTTATAAAAACAATGTTGATGGTGGTTGTGAGAAAATTAAACGTCTGTTTTTAAAAAAGCATTAAAAAATTACTTACTAAAGTCAAATTTCTCTGTGAACACGTCGCGTCGTGACTAAGTCACCTGTCATTTAGGACACCCTGTTAAACTCTGGTATATTTTACATTAAGGTAGGAGTATCAACATGCTTGCCAACCTATAACCTATTTCGCGTAGATTTATTTATGTTTTCTAGCTTTTATACAAAATTTAAAGAAAATCAGTATTGACTTGATATTCTATAGGTAATAATTGACATATTTAATAAATATCAAGGAATTTCATAACTTATTTTAGGAGAACTGTATAGCGAAAAATATCGGATAAGATTTTTTTTAACATTATTATGTCATTGTTACTCATTGTTCTTTTACTATACAATTCTCCCAAAATTAGCAATAAAATAAATTGATATTTTTGTTATATATCAGATACTACCTAAATAATGTACCGAAGATATTGATTTTCTTTAAATGTTAGTTATTAAAATAATAAACTCAAAAAATCAACGCGAAATAGGTTATAGGTTGGCAGTAGATTGAATGACGTTGAGAATTCGACCTTAAGATGTTGGCGACAAAACAGGACTGGGCTATATTTTAAATTTGTACGGGGTCTTAATGGTTTATTAGCCTTATGGCTTACAAAAATTAGTGATGCCGCGAGACGAGATAAAATGGGTCTCTCGTCTTGTCTCGCTTCTCTCGTGATTTAAACCAAATATAGTAAAAACCAAGCAAAATTTTAACGCGTTTAGGTTAGGTTCTATCATATTAATATGTGACATAAATTGTGTGCAATATATGTCAAATATGACAGAACCTAACCTAAATGCGTTAAAACTTTGCTTGCTACAAGGTGGCCCATTAGTGCGACAAAGGTCACCACTAAGATAGCGAAAAGCTATTGACGAAGCTTATTAAGGGTTAAGAGGCGCCTCTTATTAAATTATTTTTGTCTATACAGGGTGCTCCAAAACACCAGCATGGTAAGAAATTTCCATTTCCAAGATATTGACTTTTTTAAAATGTCATTTTTGAGTTTCGACAGATCGAACAGTACGTCTTAGAGCAAAACGGCTCACATGTCCCTATCTTCTATTTTTATTATCTTCCCAAAAAAATCACCTTCCGGTTAAACCGGAAGAACTATATTTCCTGCTTTCGAGTTACATCCGGTTTAGCCGGAAGTTTGATTGATTTGGGAAGATAGTCAAAATGGAAGATATAGATATATGCGCCGTTTTGCTCAAAGATGTATTGTTAGAAAGCTATAGGCTGTCGAAATTCAAAAATATAATTTTTCAAAAGTCAATATCTTGGAACCTATTAACTATAGACTAATAATGAATTTAATAAAAGTAATTATAAATTTATGTAGAATCTGAAAATTTAAAAAAATATACAGGGTGTTTTATTTAAAAAATGGAAAATTTTTACCGTGACGATTTTTTGGAGCACGACGAAAATAATTTTAAAAGAGGCACCTCTTAACTCTTTATAAGCTTGGCCAAAAGTTTTCCGCTATCTTTAATGGTACCGGAGATATTGACCTTTGTTGCACTAATGGGCCACCCTGTATATCAAATATGAGAAGGGTAGATTCAGATAATAGCAAAACAATAAGATATATATTATTTAAAATACCCCGTCGATGTAATAAAATCCTACTAAAATAATCGCAGATACCTCCGCAGCTACATTGAAAAGAACAATAGTTAATTTTACAAATAAGTATGCTTGAATTTGAACAAAGATAAATGAAAAACCCATTTCATCTATGTAAAATCTCTCTAGTTTACCTATATAACTTCTATTAAATATTAATTTAAAATGGTGTATCGTACTGGGTTTTCCTTATAATTTGCCACCCCTTTACAGACTTTATTTCACGAGATACAGCAAAAAAATTAATATAAAAGTTTTTCGGGCTTTACACAAACATTTTTATTGTGCTAATTTCAAAACTGTATGTCTGTCACAGTGAGTGTCACATAATCAGCAAATTTAAAAAACATTTTTTTTGGGAGACCCTGTCTATTATGAGATTTTTAAAATCTTCTTCTCGTAAATTCCTCTTATCAAAAATATATAATGTCCATATTTGAACCGAAGGTTTTCGAGTTATTTGACTGCAAATAATTTTATCCAGCGATAAAACGTCATAATAATACGTTATTCTGAATGGCCAGGCACGGCTAACTAGATGAAACAGTTAAATAACTCGAAAACCGCTGGTCCAAATATAGACATTATGTATATTTTTGCAAAGAGGAATTTAGGAAGATTTAAAAAGGCTCAAAAAAGTAACGTTTTTTTGGTCAAGAGAGATCGAGAGAGACGAGAATTTCTCGACGAGAGAGGGTACTTCTGTCGTCTCGTCTCGGAGCTATATTCGAGAGAAAATATCTCTCTCGTCTCGTCGAGAGAGGGCCAGACGAGTCGAGAGACGAGAATCTCTCGTCTCGGCGGTAACACTAACAAAAATACAGCACTAATTTTATTTACAATTAAACCACCGAACTGAACCTGCGATAGATTAAAAATTATGGCGTTATTTATTGGTAAAACATAGAATTACATTTGGCATGTAGTAAACATACCAATGGAAAACGCGATGAATACAAGAGTTACGCCGTCCAAATATTGGAGCTACTAGCCAATCAAGCGGCAAGAGGTGCGCATGCGCATGTTTCGCGTTCAATGCTGCGTTGCCTTATTATAATTTATACGTTCCCGGCGTAGTACAAAGCCGCCAAAATGCCATGTATTTTTAGATACAAATAGCTGGATTAGATCGCAGTGAGCGCAAGGTTTGAAAACCTATTGTACCCTAATTAAAATGCTTCAAATAATCATATTACATTTATAATAGCAAATGATGATAAATGAAATGTTTGTTATTGGAAATAGGAGAGTAAAGTAACCTATACTGGTTTATTTGACTCACCGTTCAATTAAAAAATAAACACCAAGAAAATGTAGTCTCTAAAACCTGACGCGTGAGCTTACTACGGCCCACTACTGAACTGGAAACTTTTAGAAAGAAACCAGTATCAGTTGTTGATGTCACATGTCGGGGTCAACTGTCGAAAAGCTTTGTTTTAAGAAAAAGTTAACTCTACCACTATTTTTGATGTTAGACTTAAAAGTATCATTTTACTTTGTAAGAAGGGAAACTGGATAACAAGCGTGACCGTAGAGATAGATCTAATCCTTAAAACTTAGAATCAAAGAAACGCCGTTTTAATATTTGCATCATCATTATTTTGTCTAGAAAGACTATTAAAACCTTTTTAGTGTACAACCAAAAATGTATTTTGCCCCAGATGGTCACCAGTGATGTTTATTTTGAGAAAATAAGGTAAGGATATCATAGTAAAAAATAAAATTGGCGTAAAAGTTCTCACCTAAAGAAACAAATCAGTTGGGATAAGGCTTAATAAAACATAAAAATTAACGACAACGTTTTTTATATGAAAACATTTATTTTTACAACCACATAAAACCAAATAAGATTAGTTTTAATTTATTTTAAAGAATGTTAATATAGAGGATTAAGTTTATGGTTAGGGGGAAAATAAATACAAATAAACCTTGAGTATAAGGAAACATCTACACAATACTTATATCACAGAACGCAAAATTTGGTTTGCAGTCATGCACCTCGCACTTGCACTAAAAGTACACCATACCATCAGACATCAATCACCTACCAACACGGCAATCAAATGATATGTTTCGAATTACTCCCTTCATCTTAAACCACGCGGAGCAACGACAGATCAGTGTTTTAAGTTAATCTGTCCCTCTCTGTTCCGTTGTAGTAAGGGATAGACTATATAGCGCTCGGTGAAAATTACCTAAACGATTTCTCCATATTTAAAAAAAGAAACTATTTGGTTCCTTAAAAGTATATTTTAGTTTTAAAAAAAGGGTTTAAAGGATTTCTTTTTGGGGTAACCTATATGTATTGAAAAAAAAACTTGTATTGATTGAATGATTTTCCTTAGTATTGTTTCTGAGGAGTTAAACCGTCCATTATTTATTAGTAGACCAGGGTCGATAATTTTTGAAACCAAAAAAATAATAGTAGGATGAAACCCATTGGAAAAGGAAGAGAATATAACAAAAATGAAAGGAAAAATAATATATGGGCGATCCGCGGTCGGGAAGTGGAAGGGTGTGTGTTTTTAAGGGTAGCAAATAATTTATCTCGATGTCCGGCAAAACTACAAGTCCTATGGAAAGGATCTACAACTTTTGTATTTACTTTTTTTTCACATAACCTCAAAATTTATGTGAAAAATTCAAATAACCAAGTTTTTGGTTTTTTATTTTTATCTTTTACAAAAAAAATTTTTTTTTTACGTAATTTAATGAAAACTTACCTTTTTATGCCCCAAACACACTGTAATTTTTTTGATTTAAAATATTTATTTTTTCACCTTATTTTGACTTAATATCGAAAAAGCACCCTAATTTTCAATTGGAAATTCTCACGTCAAAATATCTGCTTTTTTAAAAAAGTCGGTGGGCTTTTTGTTCGTTGAAATCTCTACTTTCTGATGGTGTAGAAAATATACATTACTATGGTAAATGTTCTCAAAAAATGAAAAATATTATAGATGTCTTATTAAATAATAACTTTATTAACTTATTTGGTTGTTAATAATTATAGTAGTATATTTTGACTTGTTGTTTTTGCGATCTTTATGTTTTATGGATTTGTAATATTTTTGTTTATCAATGTAACATGGAATCTTACGTTTTTCGAGTAATTAAAGTGTAAATTTTAATAAATAGCTCAAAATTGTACATAATGATTTAAAAAAAAATTTCGGATTAGAGTTTTTTTTCGTTTCTTTGCATTTTTTGAGAACATTTACCATAGTAATGTATACTTTTTTTTACACCATCAGAAAGTAGAGATTTCAACGAACAAAAAGCCCACTGACTTTTTTAAAAAAGCAGATATTTTGACGTGAGAATTTTTGATTGAAAATTAGGGTGCTTTCTCGATTATAAGTCAAAATAAGGTGAAAAAATAAACATTTTAAATCAAAAAACATTAACAATTACAGTGTGTTTGGGACATAAAAAGGTAAGTTTTCACGAAACTTCGTGAAAAAAAATTTTTTTTGTAAAAGATAAAAATAAAAAACCGAAAACTTGGTTATTTGAATTTTTCACATAAATTTTGAGGTTATGTGAAAAAAGTGCAAATATAAAAGTTAGAGATCTTTTTATTACCTACAACTTTGCCACTTAACGTTTTCCAGGGAACTTGTAGTTTTGCCGGAAATCGAGATAAATCGTTTTCTACCCTTAAAAACTCACCCAGACCTCGGATCGCCCGTAAATTATTTTTCCTTTCATTTTTGTTATATTCTCTTCCTTTTCCAATAGGTTTCATCCTACTATTATTTTTTTCACTTTTTACCATTTTCAAAGGCCAGCCCTGGTCTATAATAGGTAAATTAAGTAAGTACCGAGAATTTAAAAAAATTTTTGATTTTGGTAATTTTTATTTTAATAAAATAGCGGGTAGAATAAAGAAGCGATTTTCAAATGTTTCTACACTGAAATTTATTAACAACCTTGAGATGTTTAAATTCTTCGCGGAAAATTAGGTAATAAATGTAATTTTTTCTTGATCATAAAAAGCGAAGTAGAAAACAATGTAAGTATAGTAAAGCAAGTTTCATAAGACGATTTAAAGCACGTGTCAGTTAAAAAATTCGCCAATTGGGCGCATGCGCTAAAAACGGTTCTTATGAAACTTTTTCTTTAATACACTATTTTGGGCTATAAATCTTTAAATGAAAAATAATATGGAAAACGTTTATTTACAAATATTGTAATTGTATTAATTTTCCACAAGAATGGTTATAATTTTTTTCATAAATATAATTTATTAAGCATTACTTACAGTTTTGGCCCCTAACCTTAAAATTTCTCTTTCATTTTTATGCAACTGCTATGTGAACCTTTATTTACTTCACGCGGGAGAAATGACGCATTTTCTGTTTTACACTATTTGGAGGGATATAATCAAAAGCATAAGAATTAAGCTTAATATTACAATAATTATGAAATAAATAAAAATGCTGATAAAAATTAAATTACTTTTTATGCCCTAAGTATGACTATAACAAATCTGAAATAATAAATTACTTAAAAACACTCTAGGTTTTAAGTTTTTATAATTTTTAATATTTAATTTAAAAATAATGGCAAGAGCCGTTAGGGTAAAGAAAAATAATTTGAAATACTGATGATGTGTTATTTGATGAAAGAACCTTAAAATTTAAAAACTTTTAAATTGTATTGGATTTCTAAAGCTCAGAAGTTCAGGCCCATACGAATTTAAAAACATTAATTTGACTGTGACATCTAAACAACGAAACGTCATCTTGTAGAACATTGTTTTTTCCGCCTTTAAATAATAAGGCGCAAAAAAATTTAAAAATAAACCTTTTGGGTTTTTTCGGATCTCCCCGAAGTTATTCAGAATATTTGTAATTTCCTTTTTCCAAATTATTAAGCACAAAAATATACAACTTTGCCTCAATTTAATGAACTTCGTATCTCTTACCGATTTCGAAATCCTCATGTAGGCTTACCAATTTATAGCTCCCTAATAATATAATAATTGCCATTTTCAATAAAATATACATTATTATGTCATTGTTTTTTCACTATAAATTCTCCCAAAACTATAGCAGTTAGCAAGGTAAGTCAAACTGACTGAATTAATTTACGACGTATGTACCTACCCCAAATATGGAAAATATGACGTAACGGTCAGCGGGCATTGAACAAACTATTTGTCAAACGTCAAACGGTAAAATATTATTGACGTTATCTAGCTTCAGTTATTATGATGATTAATAATTTTTAATAAAAATGATTAATACTTACATTTGGCACTGTTGAAAAAATTAATAATGCTAATAGATTTCGCCATCTGAAACAAAGGAAAGCTAATTAAAAATAATTACCTACAAAACATATAAGTAGAAATAAAATATGCCCCAATAAGTTTTGTATTGGAAAACACAGACATGCTGTCAAATTATTGTTTGTGGCAATTTTAAGCAATTTATAATGTATCCCGCAAGCCCTCTATTCAAAGCAAAAGGTAGAGCAAATAAGGACATAGTTTGTATTTTTCAGCAATTACACCTACATACTTACTCTCTTAAAATTATTTATTTCAAAATTGTTTTATATGCATCCAATAATACTTAGGTAGAATATTTTCCTCATGTGTAAAAATTAGTGATCGGAATAATCGAGTTATTTTAATAACCGACTACCGAGAATTCAAGTGATTTTAAAAACCGAATGAAAACCGGTTTTTCACTCGAATCCTATATTATGGGAATATGGGCGGTAGTTCGTCGAACAACACTGCTGACTTCTAAAAAAAAAAGGTCGCCAGTTCCGTGAATTAGTGTTTGTCTAGCCTCAATGATGAGTGATTGGTATGAATGGCATGCGGGTCGTTGGAAAATAAAAACGACCGAAAAACTCGAAAGCAGGAAATATAGTTGTTCCGGTTTAACTGAAAGTTGATTTTTTTTGGGAAGATAATAAAAATTGAAGATAGGGACATGTAAGCCGTTTTGCTCTAAGACGTACTGTCGTGTGGTATCACAACGGTCCTATAGGACTACGTGTGACTGTTTGGTCAATTCCAAAGGTCTGCCACTCTAACCTAACCTAACCTAACCTACTGTTAGAACGTTATAAGCTGCCAAAGTTCAAAAATGTCACTTTTCGAGAGTCAATATCTCGAAAACTATGAAGTATAGACTAATAGTGCATTTAATAAAAAATAATTATAATTTTATGTGGAATTTAAAAATGTGAAAATATACATGGTATTCCATTTAAAAAAAAAAAATAACGTCAACACTTGACAGTTGGTGACATTACTGACATATGGTATAATAGTCAAATAGTAAAATTTTAGTCCTATAGATTGCCCGAAACCCGGATCCGATATCACTTTTCGTTCGCCTGTAATGAAGCCGTTCCGGAGTATGGACTATTTCTTTAAATTCTAATAATTTAGTTAACATGTCATAGATATGATAATAAGCTATAATATTGTTTGCAAATGATAATGCAACTCCAAATGCATCACATACTTGATTAAAATAATAACAAGTCCTTAAAACAGGAATAATTGCTGTTGATTGAGTTATCGACTGCAGGCTTTAAAGCATACATCTGTTATTAGCAAGCGCCCGCTGTTTATGTTACAAGTTAATTAAAATACTGACATGAAAGCTTAAGATTTAGATAATAATATAATTTATATTTATTATTTTGCGATGGTTTACGAAATGAACTAACCTGATGTTATATCGACAAGAGTATAGATGTATTCTAAATGCTAAGTCAAAAATATTTAAAATAAATTATGATTTTTATAACATCTACAATTTGAGAGCGGGCAAAATTTAGGAAAGAATATGTTATTTTTATTATCAATCTATACTATTATACAGGAGTGGAATTTTTAACTTGAATAAATTCAGTATTGGGAAGCCTCTTCATTTGCTGAACAAATACAGAACTACGGCTGCGTTTATTTTTACTTTGGCATAGTTTTTTTGTGTCTTCATGAAATTTTCCCCTCTTTTTGGGGTAGAAACCGCAAACTAAAAGGTATGTATTGTGATAGCTCATCGGAAAGGGCAAAAAAAAAGGAAAACGACCCACTATTGGCCCCTAGGAGGGTAAAAAAGAGGTTATTATTTTTATGGGAATTTCTGTATTTCAGAAATAAAAAATAGGAATATAGGTCCTGTAGAGAAATAATCGCATACGTGTTTCGTCATTTTTCAAAACTCACTTACGGGTGTAGCCTATTTTGAGGAGGGTACCTGTAACTGTCTATAATTTAATTAATAAATATATAAGTATTAATAAAAAATAATATAATTTTTTTATACAATGTTATGAATGGTCATGTGAACTGCGGGTGGTTACTGCATAATATGGTCTCATTGCTCGTCCCCAGTAAAGAGAACCAGATAACTCCAATTGTTCCTGGAACGGACACATCGGACAAATTACGGTAGAAGTGCTTTTATTGAAAGGATGTTAAGCAGTGGCGCAACCAGAAATTTAGTTCGGGGGGAGGGGGGCTTTATCTTCTTGCGCCGAAGGCGCTTTTTTGCGCCGTAAGCGAAAAAATGTTTGGGTGCCACGCCCTTTTTTGGGAAAAATACGTATGATTGACGAGAGCGACAGCCCCCTAAAACTTCTGCAATAATACGCCGCTGGCCCTAACTAAATATTTATGAAAAAAAAATTAGAGATTTCATTTTAATTAGTAAAAATGTATTTAAAATACGTAACGCTTATATTAATCATACTTATACTAAAACAAAACAAAAACCTTATACAATAAGTTGTAAGTAATCACTAATAATACTAATATGAAAGTAAAATTCTTCGTTTTGTTTTTGCCTTTTCGTCCAGAATTTCTGCCACGGTAATATCAATATCGTGGTTCGCATAAAGAACTGCCAAACCATTTAATCTGTCCTCTTCCGTGGTGCTACGCAGATATGTCTTTAAATATTTTAAATTTGAAAAGGACCTTTCAGATGTGGCGGTTGTAATAGGCAAAGTTAAAAAAAATTGTAAAAGCCTTTTTATATTAGGAAATATATTGGCATCACATTCGGAATACACTTTGTCCAAATCTTCCTTCAGTTTTTGTTTTTGCATTTTTTATACCACAGCTCAAGTTCAGCTTTTAACATCGTTTTAATGGAAAACTCTTCAAGGAACTCATTCTTGTAGAAGCTGTGAAGTTTCAAAAAACATTTAAATTGACTATCAAAATCTTGATTATCATATGGAAAGAGGCATTCAAAATTTTGAAGGGTTTCTCGATGTTTTAAAAACCGATCCTCGAGATTTGCTATAAGGCCATCTAAAAGTGGAATAAAAATTGTTATTTTATAATACCCAGCAGCGGAATCGGTTTTTATAACCAATCTTTGTGTTTGTCTTGGCGGTAGTCTAGGTACTCTGATTTCAATATCGTATTCCGAAAGTAGATCTTGAGCTTCCTTAAAAATATTTTGAAAATTATCATCTGCCAGGCCTCTTATTTCTTTAACTTGATCTGTTACGTCATTAGCTAACTGTAATGCTTAAAAAAGGTTTAAATCGACTGTTTGTAGAATCTTGCGGCATATTATATTCTTTCTGTACACATTAGTGCGATCACAAATTTGGGACTTATATAATGCTGGCCAGTAATCCAGATGCCTCAGAAAGGCGGTCGGTCCATTCAGTCAGACGTAGTATAATTTCTCTATTGATAACATGATTGATGTAAATTAAATGTGGCTGAATATAAAATATTATTAAAGGCGTGACATGAAAAATTGGTTTGCAATTAAACGAATAGGCTAAGTTTCTAAGCTCGGGGGGGGGGGGGGGGGCTGCAGCCCGGCAGCCCCCCCCCCCCTGGTTGCGCCACTGATGTTAAGAAGGTACCTAATTACAACAAATATTTTGCAGATTGTTATATTTTTGGAATGAGTCTCGGGGCGCTTAAGAGACCTTGAATAATTGTACAATGTAACTATATGTGTCTTAATATGTACCATTTAGAACTTAGGATTCTGTAGAGTACATTCTAAATAAATAAATAAATAAATAAATAAATAAATAATTTTATGCTATATAGCTGAAAATTGTTAATATTATGCTTACTTTGTTATATTTATATTTGATGTTTTGGGAGATTTTTCCTTTGGGAGAAGAAATGCAGGGGGTAAGTTTCCAACGCAACCGCTAGAGAAAAAGATATAAATAACAAAATTTTAGACAATTTTTCGCTTGCAACAAATAAACATGTGAAGTAAATATTTACTTTGTTTTTCTGATGATGAGTGTTTCTACACTCAGTGATGGATTTACCAGTAGGCTGAGTAGGCTGGAGCCTAAGGCAGATCTTAGGGGCGGCATTTTTTTTTATCTTACAGAAAATAAAAAAAACCATTATTATATACACAAAGAAACGAGTGACGAATTGAAATTAAAATTGAGGGAAGACCTAAACCCGAAATTAACTTGACACAGACCACAAAGTGTAGATCTAGGGACTTTATTGTTATTGATATTGATAAGTCTGATGCAAATAAAAACAGAAGATTGGACTTTACTTTTAAACAATGAACCCACTAGTGAAAAATAAGTTGGCCTTTTTTATTTTTTTTATCTCATTTCATTTTCAATAAAATAAGTACCTAGGTACCTAATCATAAATTTTTAAAATATTGACTAAAAATTATTTACCCAATTTGGGCGTGGTCTTAAAAATTTTTCTAACAAGTCACGAGCCGCCACTGGGGGGCGGCAAAACTTGAATAGCCAACTAGCGGCAAATTTGTAAATCCGCCACTGTCTACACTCGAGACAATGTCAACATGTCATGTTGAATTATTATGAGTTACTCTAGGTTCGCCTAGTTTTCTAATAAACTTGTGGAGAAAGACTTTGTGCTTTTCTTTTTTTCTATACATTTAACTCCACTTTGAGTATGGACTACCTACTTCTTCAATACTAATTTTAGTTAGATTTCAAATTATGCAACATCCAGTTTCAGGAGCAATTTCCAATTTCGTTTCTAGAATTGTTAGCGTTTTTGCAGGATGTCTCAACTATCTAAAGACGCCCCAAAACGTCTATATCTGCTAAGATAAGATCTCGCAAAGTGATTTTTTGTCATCTTACTGGGGAATCTAAACAGGATTATTTACACAAAACTTATAAATATTAACAAAGTTTGCCAAATATTACAAAATAAATAAAAATTGCAGAATAATTTTTACAGTTGCTAGGAAAATTTAATGAAAATTAATGCAAAAAAAGTACCTGTTATATACATACTTATTTAGTCTACCTATAGCTTGTCACTTATTATAAACCGTTAATTTCATATTTTTACGTAACAATGTTACATAATACCGACTTTTTTAACATAGTTATTCAAAAAATTATTCGTTGTAAATCTAATGAGATTATTTTAATGGACACGAAAAAGTAAACATGTACAAAAACTTACAGTTATTTGAAGCTCCTTAATTTTTGTCAAAAATCAAAATGCGATTTAGTGGCCGTAACGAAGTTCGTTATAACAGCAGCAAGGTGAAAAGAATTAAGTTAGCAACTGCTCATTAGACATCAAAATTGTTTTAACTGTAATAGTTATTTGCCTGCGACCATGATAAATTTACTATTTTATAATGAGCAGGGGCTATTGAAAAAACAGTAGGGGAGATTCGGGTAGCCAGAACCACTTAATTAAAAATACTTTTTATAAATATAACAATGAAGCCGCAGTTGTTACTTTAACTAAATATTAGACCTTTAGATCCGTAAGTATAGCTTATCTCGTGCGCAAACAAAAGTTAAGTTTTATGGCTGAAAAAATACGTTTGTACGCACAGCTCGCTGGTTAGATACCTTGGTGTCGAACAGGTATGGGCATGCGTAGGGGAGAGGCGTCGAAGATGGCGCACCTAAGCGAAATACTATATTACATAAAGATTATACCTACAAGCAATAATTTTATTTGGTTAAATTGTAGCTTTATATGTTAACTAACGATGTAATCATGTTAATCTGATGAACCTTTACAAAAAAAAGAAAAAGCACAAATATTTCATTTATGTGTCTTTGCGCCATCTTTTCCTCTTATGCGGGAAAGATGACGCATATAGTCGGGAAAGATGGCGCATAAAGTAGCATAATTATGTCGCGTGGGAAATTTAAAAAAATAAGTTATGATTTAAGGTTCCAAAACTTTAATAGGTATGTATTATCTTTTGTAAATCACATACTAAACTAACTATTATTAAATACGTTTAATGTCTACAAAAGTCACAGATATATTTTTTTGGAGTGAACTGACCATCGCAGGCTTTATGAGACCAATCACCACATGGCACACATCAATACCATAATATTTTCCCAGATTTGCCAAATTCTCCACAAATATTGCAACAGTTTTTAGCTTCTCCATCATCAACATCGTCCAATTCACCATCATCGCACAGAACCTTTTCACTCAAAGTTTCTTCTTCACTTTCGCTGTCGGTTTCTATAAATACTTTTTTTTTAACTTTCTTTTTAGCCTTTAGGTCAATTTTTTTAATTTTCTTAGATTTTTAAAATTCTTTTTCCTCCAGCATTGTTTTCAAAGGAGTAGCCGTCAATATTTCAGAATGCTGCTTTGCACGACTATTCTTTTGCTGAACTCTTTTCTTCTGTGGTGCTGGCACTGGTGAAACCACTTTAACGCTAACATGATTGTGTTGAAGATGATTTTTTTTTGCTGGAGACCGCTACATGACGGTTGAGGTGAATGTGGTTCAGGAACGTCATTTTTTGTAGTAGTGTGACGTTCGTTTACAGCGTAACTGATTTTTTAAAACGGCTAAGATGGCGCAGTGCGCAATCTTTGCCGCATCTGAGTTTAAGTTTTTAACCTCCTTTTATTTTTCCTATGATTATTTTTCTTATAAAAACGTTACATGACAACATAAGTAACTAATATATAATTAGGCATGCAGTGAGGCATTTTTCTTATTAAGAAAAATAAAATATTTACCGCTTAATTTTTCACGAGTAAAAATAAGATCGGCACAACGATTTGTGGATCTTTGCCGAACTAAACATGTCGCTCGCGGCATAGAATGTTGCTAGCTATCTATGTTAAGACATAGTATTCGAATAAAATTTAAATTAATTTTTTAAACCTTTAAACAGACAAGTTATTGGGGTGCGTCATATTTCCCTCTGCGCCATCTTTGACGCCTCTCCCCTACAACCCTCTTATTATTAGGTTTTCCTTCTTTATCGACATCATATAAATACACTTCAAGGCCAGCTTTTGTTGTTATGTCTTCTCTCTCGAATTCTTGCATTCTTTGCTATTGTTAGGTAATTTTATTTGGCCCGTTTTAAACAACATAGTGGAGTTCCACAAGGATCAATATTAGGTCCGTTATTATTCTTAATTTACATTTAATCCGTTTCCAAATTAAACGTAAAAGGGCAATATAAAGCTAGTTGCAGATGATACAACAATTATTTATTTTGCTGAAACTCTTGCAGAAATGTATTTTGATATTAATAACGATTTAAAAATACTTCTTTCTTGGCTTCAATCAAATAAACTTACGTTAACTTTTACAAAATCTTCTTTTACGTTTATAACTAAAGATAAAATAAATTCCATCATTAACCCCTTAACATTTAATAATGAAAATATTCAATATTCGAAAACCACAAAATTTTTAGGATTAGTTTTAGACGAAAATTTAAATTGGAAATGCCATATTATCCAGTATATTATCAATTCGATATCTCCTTTGGTATCTGTTTTGTACAGAGCTAGATATTTCATTCCTTTGAAGTACTTAAAAAATATATATTTTTCATTAATATATTCAAAATTACAATACTTAGCTTTTGTATAGGGATCTGCTTGTTTATCAAACTTAAAACCATTACAAGAATTGCAAAATAAAGTTTTTAAATGTATACACAAATAACCGCATTTAGAACCAACTGTTAATCTATATAGACCGAAAGGGTATTTACAGGTTCAAAACATTTATAAATTAAAAATTTGTATTCTAACTCACTCTAATATTTTAAAAGAAAAAAAATCAAACATAACACTTCAGGAGAATAAGACATTACATGATCATAACCAGACGATGTATAAATTATCAAACTATACCAAAAAGTAATTTCGGAGAAAATCGCTTTTATATGACGGATTAATAAAATATCGACAAAATATACAGGGTGTTTCATTAAGGTCGACGAGCGGCCATATCTCGGAAACTACTGGGCATAGAAACTCAGGAAAAGGAAAATGATAATAAATGTGGCCATGAGAAAATTCTGGAAATAATTTTCAAGTTCCGCATTTTGCCGCAAGAGGACGTAATTGAAAAGTAAATTTTTAAATTTTACATAACTCCGAAAATTCCACATTAAGGTATATGTTTGATAACACCGTTTTAAAGCTTGGACAATTATGCATCATTTTGGTCTTATGCTCATTGGCGTACCGACTTTAATAAGAGTGGGGAAAGCTGTTGAAAGTGTAATCATTTAAATCGCTGTAACTTATAAACGACTTATCCGATTTTAGCAAACTAAAGACTGTTTGGAAGAGAAATGTATGCACTTTGACCAGCCGTATTTAGTTGTCCATAATAGTTCTCAAAAAAAATGCTAGAGGGCGCAATTTCCAATAACAATACATTTTTTGATTTTACTCCGAAAAAATAAATCATACGGTATAATTATGATACCATAATCGAAAAGTAGATGAAACTGGCTAAAAAAATATTAAAACCTCAGCTTGATATCTCCGTTCGTTTCTGAGTTATTGCCAAAACAATAATTTTTAACACAAATTGCGCCCTCTAGCAATTTTATTAGAAACTATCTTGTACCATTAGATAAGACAATTGAAGGTTCTTCCAAACAAGCTTAAATTTAGTAAAATCGGATAAGTCGTTTAGAAGTTACAGCGATTTTAATGTTTACACTTTTAATAGCTTCTCCCACTCTTATCAAGTGAAACTGTAAACATTAAAATCGCTGTAACTTCTAAACGACATAACCAATTTTACTAAATTTAAGCTTGTTTGGAAGAGAAAGGTAAGTACCTTTAATTGTCGTATCCAATGTACAAGATAGTTTCTAATAAAATTGCTAGAGGGCGCAATTTGCCTTAAAAATTATTGTTTTGGCAATAACTCAGAAACGAACGGAGATATCGAGCTGCGGTTTTAATATTTTTTCTAGCAAATTTTATCTCCTTCTCGATTATGGTATCATAATTATACCGTATGATTTATTTTTTCGGAGTAAAATCAAAAAATGTATTGTTATTGGAAATTGCGCCCTCTAGCATTTTTTTTTTAGAACTATTATGGACAACTAAATACGACTGGTCAAAGTGCATACCTTTCTCTTCCAAACAGTCTTTAGTTTGCTAAAATCGGATAAGTCGTTTATAAGTTACAGCGATTTAAATGATTACACTTTCAACAGCTTTCCCCACTCTTATTAAAGTCGGTACGCCAATGAGCATAAGACCAAAATGATGCATAATTGTCCAAGCTTTAAAACGGTGTTATCAAACATATACCTTAATGTGGAATTTTCGGAGTTATGTAAAATTTAAAAATTTACTTTTCAATTACGTCCTCTTGCGGCAAAATGCGGAACTTGAAAATTATTTCCAGAATTTTCTCATGGCCACATTTATTATCATTTTTCTTTTCCTGAGTTTCTATGCCCAGAAGTTTCCGAGATATGGCCGCTCTTCGACCTTAAGGAAACACCCTGTATACAATCGAAAAATATCAGAAAAATTAAAAAATTGGCAACTTTTAAAAAACAATTAAAGAGATATTTACTAAATTAAATTATTTATACTATTTTTTTTTAATTGATTTTATTAATGAATTAAATTGGATAAACTTCCATTTTTTTCTAATGGTTATTATTTTCTATATTATGTTGTCACTTTCCATGTAATGAACTGTAAAAGTTAGTTTGGAATAAAGACATTTTAAAAGTTAAAAAAAAAGTAAAAATATTTACTTACTTAAGTTGTTAAAGAAACGCTTCGTTAACAAATCGTATAACTGTATAAAAAATATAGATGGGCCTTCTTAACCGCCGCAAGGGAGGAGAAAAAAATCTTTGCTGAGTTGAGTTAAATTTTTCGAAGGAATGCTCAACTTTCCGATGGCTTTGCTATTTAAAAGAAACATAGTTATTGGGATATTTTATGTACCGGGTGAACAACTAAGAATGGTCGTCGGCTATATCTCAGAAACTGGAAGTCCTACAGCTTTTAAGTAAAATACTTTTTAGTAAAAGTGCCCAAAAGAAAATGTTGGAAATTATTTTCGAGTTTCTAAACTCACCGCTGGAGGGCGTAAATCCAAAATTTTCCATTTTTTGAAGGGTACACCCTGTATGTTTTTAAATTTTCAAATTCCACATAAAATTATAATTATTTTTTATTAAATGCATCATTAGTCTATACTTCATAGTTTCCGAGATATTGACTCTCGAAAAGTGACATTTTTAAACTTTGACAGCTTCTAACTTTCTAACAGTACGTCTTAGAGCAAAACGGCTTACATGTCCCTATCTTCAATTTTTATTATCTTCCCAAAAAAATCAACTTCCGGTTAAACCGGATGTAACTCGAAAGCAGGAAATATAGTTGTTCCGGTTTAACTGGAAGTTGATTTTTTGGGAAGATAATAAAAATTGAAGATAGGGACATGTAAGCCGTTTTGCTCTAAGACGTACTGTTAGAAAGTTGGAAGCTGTCAAAGTTTAAAAATGTCACTTTTCGAGAGTCAATATCTCGGAAACTATGAAGTATAGACTAATGATGCATTTAATAAAAAATAATTATAATTTTATGTGGAATTTGAAAATTTAAAAACATACAGGGTGTACCCTTCAAAAAATGGAAAATTTTGGATTTACGCCCTCCAGCGGTGAGTTTAGAAACTCGAAAATAATTTCCAACATTTTCTTTTGGGCACTTTTACTAAAAAGTATTTTACTTAAAAGCTCTAGGACTTCCAGTTTCTGAGATATAGCCGACGACCATTCTTAGTTGTTCACCCGGTACTTGTGCATTGTGTAGTCTTGAACAATTACTGGTACTAAACTTTTTCAAATTTTTGAAGAAGAAATTGTGCTTAAAAATGTTGTTTTACTCGATGATGATACCCGAAAAATGAAACGTTAGAATTAATATCTTATAGCGACATGTTATAGAAAATAAAAAGCTTCAATTAAAGTGTAAAATAATTTTTTCGCCATCTTTGTAAATTAAGCTAGAAAGAAATAAAAACCGTAAAAATTTGTATTCTAATTCACTCTAATATTTTAAAAGAAAAAAAATCAAACATAACACTTCAGGAGAATAAGACATTACATGATCATAACCAGACGATGTATAAATTATCAAACTATACCAGTAAAAAGTAATTTCGGAGAAAATCGCTTTTATATGACGGAATAATAAAATATCGACAAAATAATATATACAATCGAAAAATATCAGAAAAATTAAAAAATTGGCAACTTTTAAAAAACAATTAAAGAGATATTTACTAAATTAAATTATTTATACCATTTTTTTAAAATTGATTTTATTAATGAATTAAATTGGATAAACTTCCATTTTTTTCTAATGGTTATTATTTTCTATATTATGTTGTCACTTTCCATGTAATGAACTGTAAAAGTTAGTTTGGAATAAAGACATTTTAAAAGTTAAAAAAAAAGTAAAAATATTTACTTAGCTAAGTTCTTAAAGAAACGCTTCGTTAACAAATCGTATAACTGTATAAAAAATATAGATGGGCCTTCTTAACCGCCGCAAGGGAGAAGAAAAATCTTTGCTGAGTTGAGTTAAATTTTTCGAAGGAATGCTCAACTTATCCGATGGCTTTGCTATTTAAAAGAAACATAGTTATTGGGATATTTTATGTACTTGTGCATTGTGTAGTCTTGAACAATTACTGGTACTAAACTTTTTCAAATTTTTGAAGAAGAAATTGTGCTTAAAAATGTTGTTTTACTCGATGATGATACCCGAAAAATGAAACGTTAGAATTAATATCTTATAGCGACATATTATAGAAAATAAAAAGCTTCAATTAAAATGTAAAATAATTTTTTCGCCATCTTTGTAAATTAAGCTAGAATGAAATAAAAACCGAAACGAAAATTTTCGGTTTTTTTCGAATATCTTTACTTTAGCTGTATCTCTTATCATTTACAAGATCCCAACGATGAGCATATAATTTAAAACATCCTGTATATATTTTTATATTTCTTGTATCTCGTAAAAAACTCTTCCACTATCATAATAAATATCCTATTCCTATCTCCAACAGTTTTTGAAATATTTTGATTGTCGAGATCTTCTGTTCTGGTTCAAATTTAAAAATATATTTTTCTATTTCACGTTCATAATAAGCTCAGTACGATACGCATTTGCGTATCGTAATGAAGCTATTTTCGATACGCGTTTTTTCTTTATTTGATGTTGGTAACATTTAAATGTTTTATTTCATTGACTTGCGCGGCCTTTGTGATTTACGAGAAAACCCATTTTTCACAGAGGAAAAATAGCTTGATAACTTATTTTTTTATTCTGTGTGGATAACAGTCATGTATGTTGGTTGCATAAATCTATAAATCAATCTTTTGTAGATGCTCCAAGCTATCATTTTCTGCTAAATCCTATCCAAAATTCAATCTACTAACCTTCCAATGTCGATTTTAACTTCAACTTTATTTGAATTTTCCATCTTCCCTATACTAAATTGCAATGCCGTGACGTAAAATCACGTCTTTTGAAATTAGAAAAAATGTAGCAAAATCTCCCGAATTTCCGAACGCTCTGTATATGTACCGAATGTACAAGGATCACACAACGTATTCCGTCCAATTTCAAATCTCATATCGCTAAAATAACTTTAGAATCTCGTGGTGAAAATGGGTCAATAAATCAAAAAATGACAGTTTGCAAAATAATTTTTGTTGTCCAGAGGCTACTATGATAAAAAATAGTATTGCCAACATAAAATTTAGACATAAAAATTTACAAAATTTGAAGGATTTATTTTCTTTTTAAAATGTATTTTTCTTGATTATAAAAAGTAAAATAGAAAAAAATGTATAAAGCACATGTTTCATAAGGCGTTTTAGCCAGTGGCGGACATATCGTCGGGCCAACCGGGGCAAGCCCCTGGGTCCCAGGCTCAAAGGTGGCCCATTAATCCATCTATCCAAATTAAAACATTCCTAAGAGTGCCCATTCTTTGTCTAACTATACTATACGCGGCAATACCGAACACCACCGCTTTCGTAGTGCTGAATTTACTTCCAATGATGCCGGTGCATATACAGGGTGTTCCTTAATGACCTGCTAATATTTTAGGGTGTGATTCCTCAAATCATTTTATGAAGAAAAGTTCATATAAACATATGTCGTAAACGGCTTAACTTTTTTGCTACAGGGTGTTAAATATTTTCTTTTTTAATGCGTTTTTTGTAATATCTCCGAAAGTACTTTAGATACCTAATATTTTAAATTTTGGCATGTGCTAATAGGACATAAAACCACATGTTTTAATTATAAAAGTTATTTTTTTGTCCCACCAGTGGCGTCCCTGCAAACATGTCCTCTGATATTTTTTAGAAAAAAAAAGTGGTACACCACTGACATTTTTCCATGTGAATATTATTTCTGATTAGCCTGGTCAATTCTACATAAAAAGGGTCTCTTGAGTTTTTCTCTTCAGGCACACCGTTCTTAATTAAAATAATTAAATTAAATTAGCTCTACTATTTATTATTATTAACATTGATAATGCCAAATTTCGTTTTATAAAAATTGTTGGAAATGACCACCTTCACTTAATAGGCATGCTTTCGCCCGTCTTTGCATCGAATAGCGCACTAGTTCAAATATTCCAGGCGAATTCTGTATTCTTTCACAGAAGGCACTCATTCGCTCCCTTAAATTTTCTAAAGTGTTAATGGGATTTCTATACCCTAGAGTTTTAAGATGACCCACAAGAAAAAATCCAAACTATTGAGATCTATCTATTGCTGGCCATCGTTGAGCTCCTCCGCGACCTATCCAACGATTCCGATAAACTGCATTTAAATGGTCTCGAACGATTACACTGAAATGAGCAGGAGCTCCATCATGTACCACATTTGATTCCTTAGCGCATATGGTACATCTTCAAGTAACACATGCAGTTCTTCTTGGAGGAAATGCTGATAAGACTGCCGTTAAGGCGTTAATTATGTTTTTAAGAACGTCACCGTTCCAGGATAACTAGATTTATGTGTTCAAAAATTATTCGTCAATACTGCAAAATGAAGCTAATTTAATTTAATTATTTCAATTAAGAACAGTGTGCCTGAGGAGAAAAACGCAAGAGACCATTTTTATGTAAAATTGATCAGGCTAATCAGAAATAATATCCGCATGGAAAAATGTCAGTGGCATACCACCTTTTTTCTAAAAAATATCAGAGGACATGTTTGCCGGGACGCCACTGGTGGGACAAAAAAATAACTTTTATAACTAAAACATGTGGTTTATTGTCCTATTAGCACATGCCAAAATTAAAAATATTATCAAAGTACTTTCGGAGATATTACAAAAACTCATTAAAAAAGAAAAAATTCAACACCCTGTAGCAAAAAATTTAAGCCGTTTACGACATATGTTTATATGAACTTTTCTTCATAAAATGACTTTAGGAATCACACCCTAAAATATTAGCACGTCATTAAGGAACACCCTGTATAGGTATAAACGATATTTATTTTCTTGGCGAAATCGATTAAGAATCGGGGAATTCCCGAAGCGTATTGGTCGTTTCTTAGTTGCCTTGCAATTACGGTTACGGGGATTTACAGAGCCGCTATAATAAATGAAACAGGGAACTACCCGAATCACATTATAATACTAAAAGTGCATCGGAGCATTATTTATTATTAAAGAATATTTTTTCTATAAGTACCGTGAAACGGGGCTATTTGATACACTTTTTCAACTTTTAGGCAACAAAGCTACGTTCATCGAAACTAAAATTATTTTAGATTACTTTGGGGTAAGGGCTATCAGGTGTAACACTGAAAAAAAATCTAGCCCTCGCCATACTGGAGAAAAAAATTTTGAAACACATTTTTTCAAGTAGCCCCGTGATGGGGCTAAATAAAATTTGTTTGAAAATCGCATCTAAAATGCAAGTATACTCACAATTGAGGCTACTTGAAACGCAAATTGTCTTTTAATAAAACCCGCAGTTAGTAACTTAATTAAAGAAATATTGGATTTATGTCAAAAAATAGTTTTATTTACGTTTTAAAAAAATACATATTGCAAAAACAACAAAACATTGAAAAATTAACCACTTTTTACAAACTCAAACTAAGAGAAAACTCTAAAAAAAACGATTTTGTGTGCACGCCCTTAACTTTTCGATATAAAATTATATAGGGAATATCGAATTGTTCACTTAAATCTCTTAAGTTGCCACCCTGTCTATATAATTGTACCGCACGCTAGAGTGATTCTTCATAGTAGTCTCGATATTTTCAATTTCCTGCCTTTCTTTTGTAAAATCGCACCATTTTCAAGTAGCCCCTGAAATGACAATAAAAAATAAAATGCTACACCACTGGCTAGTAAAACACGAAATATATGTTTTGAGGTTAGGGTGTCAAAGGAAATACCAGTCTCTTTCGAAAAAAAATATGGCTGTTTTATATAACTCATATGTGTCTTTGTGTAATAGGATGTATACAGGTATATAAAAAATATATAAACTTACTTTTTTTTAACGCTACAAAATCACTACTAACCAGCACAAAAAACTTCCTGCGTATAATCCAACCTACCAACTAACAGGTCTCAACACGCTCGCCTTACACGCGCACTTTATATTTCACACCAGCTGTCGGTGGCACGTGACTTAAACAGTAGCGGCTGAAATTATCAAGTTACCTCAGCGTTTTCAAGTAGCCCCGTTTTACGGTAAATTTCATTTTTCCTACGTGTTTTTTTATTATCCAGAGGCCCATGAACATATTTTGCCCCGGGGCCCAAGTCTCACTAAATCCGCCACTGGTTTTAGCGCACGTGTCAATAAAAAAACTCGCCACTTTGTGGCTCGTTTTTTAAAATAGACGCGTGCGCTAAAACCGCTTCTTATGAAACGTGTACTTTAATATACTATTATTTTCATTAAACAATAAATACATGAATTACAATAAGTAAATAACATAAATAAATATATTGAAAGTTGTAACCATCAATAAAAAATTAGTGAAAAGTTAGAGCACACATCAGATTTGCAAAGCGTAATGCTTGACTGCTAATCTGTGTTTGTTTGTGTTAAGCTAATGCGCGTACTCCAAATCTACTACATAATGACAGTTACAAGTACAAGTCCAATTTTGAGTATAATTTATCAAAAACTTCATAGATATATTTTTAGATACCATAGAATTTAATATAATGAGGTATTTACTAGTACTTTTAATTGTGAGAGGGGACTATCTACTTTCTTTAGGTATGTTATTTTTTAACTTCGTTAATTTAAAAAATATAAAAATTGCAAAGTAAGCAAACAAACGAAATCAATATTGCAGGCACACGAGCAAAGAACCTTAAAGCAATTTTGTTTTCTAGAGAATTATTGTAGAACTATCAATAAGCCATTTCATTAAACCAGTTTTAAATCTTACTTGACAAATTATACTTTTAAGATTTTGTGAAATACTTAATGTTAAATAACCTGGATCCAATATATAAAACACTTCTTTGTCCCAACGACGTGGACATTTTAGGCAATTTTTTATTATTATCAACGTGAAACCTAGTTTGATTGCTTGGTGTATGTGGCAAATCAAAATAATTAGTTATAATTAAATATAGTAGGGAATTTTTGTTATAACAAATTTTTGGTCAATGGATCTTAGTAGCCAATGAAAATATTGTTATTTGATGACATTAGAAATCAAGGGAGTTCGCCACTTAAAATATTTCGTCCTATGGGTATAATCTTTGGGCAAAATAATCATTTTTTTAATGCCTCGCCCAAAATATAAATAATATCGATTATTTCCATTTTAGAAAAATTCAGTGGCGGCTCGTGGGGTAGAGCCACAGTGCCATGGCACTACCTGCCCTCCTGTCTAGCGTCCTGCCCTTTACAAATTACCAAAACCTATTAAAATTAATATTCTCGTTTTTAAAGCAATTAGCAAAATAATTTAAAAATGGAACACAGTCGGGTGCAAATTTCCATCTAAAAGGAAGCGATTATGCGTAAAACGGTAACGTAGCTTCCGCGCCAAGCGCGACGAGGCACACGGGAGATGACGAAACGCCATCACCTCAATAAAAAAACATTGGAAAATGACCTTGAATGCAAGCAGGCAAAAATCTCGGCCACGTAGCCAGGCTCTCTTCGTTTGACCGTTTGATGTTAGACGTTTCAAACAGCTGATGTTCGCGTCGCGTCTCGATTTGTTTTCGTTCGGCCGGCTGATTTAATGTAGGGTTAACGAACTTTTTATTTTAGAAATACATAAGTAATGAATACTATTAGATTTTTAAAGGAAACTCCATTTTCTATCATTTCCTTAGAACAGAAATTGGAAATTAAGGAATTAGGACGACCGTTACCAGATTTAAATATAGAAAAAACTCAGAGCGGGCAGAAAGTGCGTTTGCGTTAATTTAATAGAAATATTTATGGAAAAAATAATTGGGTGTGCGGTTGTGATGAATCTAATAGACTATTTTGTTTTATGTGTGTTTTAATTGGTTGGGAGCAAACTTGGTCCCAAAAAGGTACAGATGATTTGGTCCATATCTGGGACAAAATGAAGACACATGAAAAATCGAAGGTACATTTAAACAATATATTTAATTTCAGTATGCTTGGTAAAATTAACATTAAAACTCAATTAAATTCTGCATATTATCACAATGAAATAATGAAGAAAAACGAACAAATTGATAAAAACAGATACATATTAAACCAAATTATAAACTCCGTTCGGTTTTGTGGTGCATTTGAGTTGGCTTTGAGAGGTCATGACGAAAAAGAGACGTCGAAAAATAGGGGCATATTTCGTGAATTAATAAATTTCAGCTCAGAATTAGACAAAAGTCTTAAAGATCATATTGAAAAATCAAAAGTATTTAAAGGAACATCAAAAACCATACAAAATGAACTTCTGGACTGTATGTTAGATGTGTATCATGATGAAGTCATAAAAGAAATAAAGGACTCTCCGTTTATCGCTGTTATCGCAGATGAAACCACTGACATTGCTTGTGTGTTTCAACTTGTTATCGTGTTTAGGTATACCTATTCAAGATATGATTGTAAATTCATAAATTAAATTAGGTCCCTTTTTGCTTATTTTTCCTACTTCAAAAGCAAGAACTATTAACAAAAAAGGGCGTGGCACCCAAAAAATTTTTGCCTGCGGCGCTAAGGGTTTACCTGGCCCTACTTCACTAAAATGGCACGAGCCGCCACTGGAAAAATTTATTTTGCTCGGCAATAAACTTTACAGTAAAAACGTTTATTTTTAAAATCGATCTGGTTCTTATTATAATTCACTAACATTATTTTAAATTGTTTCCCATAGCTACTAAGATCCAATAGTTCTAATCTAACATAATTATTAGCTAGATGTGTGTTTAAAATAACAACAAACATAAAACCAATTCTTTAGTTTTACTTTCCTTACACATTTATATGCGAACCGTTCCAGTTGTAAATTTTACTTAAATGAATTTATTTAAATAATCGAAAGTAACAATTATTATCATCAACAAAGAACTACTCATAGGAACATATTTTACCATTTTTTGATGGAATGAAAAAATAAGATAGTTTCAGTCTTTTCTTACATATATAACCACATTTTTTTGATAAGTTTAGCACGCTGTTGATGCGTGACGTTGGGAAAACCTAGGGACTCCGGTTATATGTCACAGTTATCAGACCCGTGGACCCAATGGACCCATTAAATGCAGACTTTGCGGTGAAGAGGACGATGTCGATCATTTACAACTGCGAGCGACAACCTTGGCAGGAAACTATTGGACCTCGTAGAAGGAACAAACCTTTTCTAAAAAAAGTGGGCCACATAATCATCAGCTAGAAGGATGCAGTGTAAGAGGCTTGGGTTACACACCCGACCTCCGCCTTTCACCAACCAACCAAGGATCTAGTAAATGTCTCCAATGACACTCCACAAAATGATATTAATTTGTCTGAGTGATCACTCTGATCCCTTAATTCTATTGACACTATACCTATAAGAACCATATGATGATTTTTACCGTTATACCGATAAATCCACTAACGTAGTTTCTTTCGATTGTTTTTTTCTATAAACAGTGTTGTGATAAAGCAGCAAAAGCCTCATCTAGGCCAGTGCTACTCAAACTGTGTTCCGCGGACCAGTGCTGGTCCGCGAGCCGATAGTAGCTGGTCCGCGAATCCTATCAATTAATTAAACATCAATAAATGCCAATAAATACAACGTTATGACAACTGATGTCAAACAAATAGCATTATCAAAGACATTCGAAAAAATAGCACAGCCCACCCTAAATATACATATTATATTCTTTTAAAAGATACGCTATTTACTACAAAAATGAGAAATAAACCATATTTTCAAAGTAAATTTCTACTTATTTTGTTTGTAAAAGTAATCTTGGGCTCTACTCTGGTAAAAAATAGTACTTTTGTTAGTCTTGTAAATATTCAATAGAAAAAAAATTGCAAATACAATAATGTAAACAAGAAACAATAAAAAAAACAAACGTGTGTAATAATTAATATTGATTAATTAATTAAAATAAATTACATAAAAATTTTAAGGCGTGGGAGGCCCAGGGGCTTTATGTTATGATATTTTTGACTAAATATCGATATCGGATATCATTAAAACGCCCAAAAAAGGGGCGTGGCAGCCAAAAAAATTTTTCGCCTTCGGCGGCGCCTCTGGTTCACTCTGGTCCGCGGATAACATGACAAAATAATTACTGGTCCGCGACTCAAAAAGTTTGAGTAGCACTGATCTAGGCAACCGTCGGAATCCATTTTCAACAAAAATACATTTTAGATTTGTTTCTTCAGTGCGTGTGTCACAATAAAAATTTTTATATTTCTTGTTTTAAGTTGTGAATTTCATATTTCATGATTCACGATTCACGTGTCTTGTTTCTTCGGTGTGCGGCCTGCCTAATTTTTATAATAGCCCAAGCTATTTAGATAATAGCAAATAACGCAAATAATGCTTTAATGAAGTTGCACAGGTAAATACAATATTGGTGATTTATATTAAGTTTGAATTTCTAGAAAATCCCTTATGTGTAATGTATATAAATATAAAGTTAGAATAAAGTACAACTTTAAGGCTTGAAGTACACCTCAAACGCTTTTACATTAACATTACTCGTATATTGTCTAGTAAAGACAATATTAACGCTTAGTTTAAAGACAGAATGCCGCTAAAAGCTCAATTGGCATGTGTCTTCTACCCATACACTATGTTTACATATCACTGCAAACGCATTATAAGTAGGTAGTCGATAAACATTGACATTATGAGCTTTTTATAAAGGTAAAACACTTTTCATTTTCTAGATATTTGTTCATAAAATCTGTATGAAAAGGGGCTGTAGCCACTTGAGAAGACAAAGGACAAAATTCTTTATCAAGTTTGTTTCGGCTCAATTTGCCTATTGAACAATTATTGACCATACGTTTTAACTGTGTGTTACTCTATTTTTCCCCAATCTGAAACCAGATGTTATTATGCAGTTTTATTTGTGCTAATAGTTAATAACTCTGTTTAAGAAATATAAAATCATGAGTCTATTCTCTATATTTTTAAAAACTGTTAATGTTCGTACGAAAACATAACCACGTTAAGTCAAAAGTGGCAAATTTATGGCGTTGCGCATGTAAACAAAACCACACAGGAATAGGCATGCGCACTGCAAAATTATCGTTTAACGAATGGGAAATTATACAGATCGGGGCTCTTACATATTGTTTGTGGGGCCTAGGCTTAAATCGATCGTAATAAAATAAAATTACATATCAAGAACTATCACTACACTGAGGGAAAATTTAGGCTGCCACAACTAAAATCCGGGTTGTGGCGACAAAAAATATGCGTTAAATAGGGGACAGCTAGAGATTCGGGTTGTAAGAACCTATTTAAATTAGTTGACTTTAAGCGATGTGATCCTAGTTGCTGCTACTAAACCTTTTGGTTCCCACAACCAAGTCGTGGTAACTAATTGTTTAGCTGTCGCAACTAAATGCGATGGTTGTTATAACTAAATATTTTGGTTCTTTTTAGTAGGTACAACTAGAAAATCAGTTGGAGTAATAATTCATAGAGTTCTTGTAACTATATATTTTATTTAGGGCAAGTAGAAACTTGGGTTACAGTCACAAATAATGGGGATTACTGCAGCGCCTATTTTGGGTTGGCGTCGCCTTCACCATATTGTGTGGGTCGAACTCGCATTCACCATAATATTTTGATTTGCTCGCATTCGGGGTTGTTCCGTCGTTTGTCCGTTCCGTTCCGCATTCGCCAGGAGTGAATGGTTTATTCTTTTTGTTCCATGCAGTAGTCTACTGAAAACGGAAAAATGTAGATAGTATAAAAGCAGCATTTCACTAAAGTACTATTTATTTTTAACACTATTAACATATTTTAATAGAAACAACCCTTTCAGATTTTAAATTTTTTTAGGGGAGTTGAATGAAAAGTTGACCTACAAATTGATAATTAGTTATCACAAAGGCAAAGGGGTCATTTTAAACAAACTGAAAACCCCACAAAATCCATGTAACCCAACTATCCCAAAAGTTGTTGTAATATCTGTATTCTACTGAAGTCTATAATATTAATTATTATAATGGCCATCAGGGTAACGGCTATTTATGCCCGATCAGTGTATTTTCTTTAAAACAAATAATTTTGCTACCAGGATTTTAAGTTATATTTACTATCGTAGTAAAAGAGAACTTTCTTGGCTACGTAATGGTTTATCACAATTTTGTTATGTGTCTGACTGAAAATATTTCCTAATTTACTGGCATATACCTATACCTATTTCCTAAAATGTAGGTATAGCCTTTTACTGTATATTTTATATAAATGTAATACCTTGTATCTTAAGGAAGAAGCTATTAAGGGCATATAATTTAGACTCTAGACATAAAAAGTGGGCGAGCCACCTTATATGAAACATTTAAGGACTTTAGTGCCGACAAACAAAAACACTGATTTTCTGACATGTTATTGACTTTGATATAAACCTCTCTTAATAGTACCTCAAATACCTTTTCTATACTTAGTATACACTTCTAAAGCACAGCTCAATGATTTTATTTAGAGTTACAACATTTTTGAAGGAAAATGGTCTTTTTCAGTAATGAACTGCAATGCGGGTCCAATTATTGTCTATGCTATAACATTAGAAGAGCACACACACAGCAACTTCGTTGCAGGTTAAGTAAAAAAGCACCAAAATCTATGGTCTAAAATCCATTTACCATAAAAAATTCTATGTTGTTACAGTATCATGTTTTGTGAAAAGTGTGTTTAATTCTTATTAATATTTAAATGTTAACTATTAATTAAAAAGTAGGTAGGTACTTACTTTTAAATGATTCCACATACTCTGCCAAAGCCCACTCTAACAACAAAACTTTAAACATTTTGATTTTAACTTTCAACACAAAACAGTAAAAATGCATTAACTTCGTTCGAACACGACTGTGGCCAATAATAAAATGGCGGTTCTTCCTTATATCAACAGGGCGTTTCCGGTTGGGGTTGGAGCGACCGACCACTTGGGTGTTAATTTTTCTTAGTGGCGATGATTAAAATTCTACCATTTGGATTTATCGTTTTTAGTTAACTACCCCATAGAGGGGTAGAATTTTAATCTCGGCCACTAAAAAAATTAAAATTTGTTTACAAACGCTACTATTCGAAATATTTATTGTGTATCTTTTTTCCTTCAGTTTTTTGGAAATTCGTATATAGCAGCTAATTTACCCCTTCGGGGTAGTTTACTAAAGATGATAAAGCCGAATGGTAGAATTTTATACTTCGCCACTAAAAAAATTAAAATTCGTTTATAAACGCTACTATTCGAAATATTTATCGTGTATCTTTTTTCCTTCAGTATTTTGGAAATTCGTATATAGCAGCTAATTTACCCCTTCGGGGTAGTTTACTAATGATGATAAAGCCGAATGGTAGAATTTTATACTTCGCCACTAAAAAAATTATAATTCGTTTACAAACACTACGATTCGAAATATTTATCGTGTATCTTTTTTCCTTCAGTTTTTTGGAAATTCGTATATAGCAGCTAATTTACCCCTTCGGGGTAGTTTACTAAAAATGATAAAGCCGAATGGTAGAATTTTATACTTCGCCACTAAAAAAATTTAAAATTCGTTTACAAACGCTACTATTCGAAATATTTATCGTGTATCTTTTTTCCTTCAGTTTTTTGGAAATTCGTATATAGCAGCTAATTTACCCCTTCGGGGTAGTTTACTAAAGATGATAAAGCCGAATGGTAGAATTTTATACTTCGCCACTAACAAAATTTAAATTCGTTTACAAACGCTACAGGCGGAATTGACACGCACCACAAAAAAATTTCGTTGCTTCATAAACATTGCTGATAATCATAGGCCGAGTACCTTTTAGTTACTTTTAAATAGTAAAGCAAAGCCAACGGCTAAGTTGGGCGTTCCTTTTAAAAAATGTAACTTAGCACAGCAAAGATTTTTTCCTCCCCCTTTGCCGTTAAGTATGCCCTTCTCTATTTCCTATACGAACTATACGAAGTTGTTCGCGAAGCATTTCTTTAACAACAACTTAGCTAAGCAATGATTTTTGCTTTGCTTTGCTTTGCTTTACTGTTTAAAGGAAACAAATGGAAAGTAGGTAACTAACTAAATTGATAACTTCACACATATTAATAAATCCACAGAGAAAACGTAAAACTCAACAACAAAAATGGCATCGAGCCAGTTTTGGAGTGTATTTTGAAGATGTCGCTAAACCAGGAAAACCTAATAACAAGAGAAGAGGTAAATTTGGTCTGGGTCCCCGGACATCAAGGGGTTCAGGGTAACGAGATGGCAGACGATTTTCCCAGACGTGGAGCTGAGACCCCATTCCTACGACCAGAGCCGGCTATAGGAATAACTAAAAAGCAGGTAGGATCTGTACTAAACGAGTGGGCTGAACGCCGCTCTAAGGAGCAATGGCGGACGATCCAATGGTACAGAGAAGCTAAGGACTTCATAGCTTGGCCAGGCAAGGTTAAGCTAGAATGGACTTTAAACAGAAGACGATGTGTCCTAAATCCCTTGATTGGGATATTGACAGGACACTGCAAGCTGAGGAAGCACCAGCCTAGCACTGATTGGTGTCAAAGACGACCCAATCTGTGCCGGATGCCTGGAGGAGGAAGAGACCCCGCTGCATTTTCTGAGCACCGTTCGATTGGCAAATAATCATTGTTTCCCCCACTACCGTCAAAGTGATCCCAAGTGAACCTGGGAAATTGCAGAATCACCAAACCAAAATCAGATCAGTTATTTATTTTGTTTAGTTTATGGTTTTGGAGATTATAGTTTCGCATTCTGTCCCTGTTTTTAGATTTTCATTGGGTATTTATTATTATAATTATTCTTTGATTATGTATTTTTTCAAGAAAATTAACTGTGATGTAGAAGTAGAAATGAATGAATTACTTTTTTTTGAACCCATCTAGGTAAATAATATTTCCTGTACACACGTGAATGAAAAGAGTGGAAATAAAATATGGTAAAGTTGTTTTACTTTAGTCCCCCGCTTTATAAAATACTACCACGCTACTCTCCTAATTTTTAAACATGAAATGAGGTTGAGTCAAAATCGAAACCCAAACGAACAACTAACATAAAAATCCGTGTTTCACCTTGGATCACTGAACTGATTTTAAGATCAGATCGATCCAAATATCTGTGCCAATCGAACATGCCTAAGATAAGCTGTACGGATCTAAAGTTAAATGTGTATGGTTCTAACATAAACGTTATAAAGAAAGATGGACTAATAATGCATATGGCCGTCTTGCGAGAAATTGACTCCCCTATGCGTCTGAAGAAACTGTGACAAAAGTGGTTGGCAACATTGAATTCCCTAGGGTTTTGGGAGTGTTTGTAACAGTGAACTTCCGTCAATGTCAAGTTAACGGTTCTGCCATTGGTGCTGATGGTGCTTTATTTTGCCGATGTGTTCACAGTGTTCCCAACGTACTTTAATTTTGGAACGATTTCACCGGCAACAGAAAATATATTGCAAATTTAAAAACATAGGTTAAAACAAGGTTTGCTAGGCGCCAGTTATAACACAGGAATAAACAATTTCAAATACAAAAAACTTTAATTTGGTAAAAACCCAAGCGAAAAGTTGTTGCAAATAGAAGCAAAATTGAAAAAATTCAATGTTGCCAAACTCATTTGGCACAGTCATAAATGATCGCTGTAGGGGGTCAAAAAGTTATCTAGTAATTATTCGTCCATCTTTCTTTATGACGTTCGTGGGTTCCAAGTTACAAACTCACACTGTATACTGTATGTTGTATTCTAAAAAAATGCGTTCAAGAATTAGAATGAGAGGTAAGTTTTGTCATGAAAAGGCTCAAATTATATCAAGAATCGAAGAAGAATGGTCAATCCATGATGTAGCGCAGTTGTATAATAGAAATAAAAAAACTATATTGAAAATTAAGCTACGCTGGGAACAAGAAGAATCCCTATAGAGGAAAGGTTCAGGTCGTCCCAAACGTTCCAACCCTGAACAGGATGCTGCTTTTTTGTGATATTTAAGAAATAATCCATTTGCAACTGCAAGGGATGCTGTTATTGATACAGCATTTCCTGCCTCCCAATCTACCGCCAGCAAGAGAGTCAAGGAATTTAAACTAAAATGTCGCCCAGCTGCGAAAAAAATATTTCTTGCCGAAGAACAGCGACAATCAAGGATTATTTTTGCTTTAAATTATATATACAATTTTGGAACAGGGTCATCTTTACTCATGAAAAGACGTTCCAGTCGACTTATAACGGACAAATTCGTGTGTACCGTCCAAACAATACCAGGTTTGAAGAGCGATATACTAACCCCCTCCCCTCACTTCAAGACATGGGCGTTTCTCTGTAAATGTATGGAGATGGATAAGTGTTGGCATGGACTTGGTGTTTGCTGGCGAATAGAGGGACGATTTTAATGCCGCAAATTACATTAACATTTTAGAAAACATATTGTTACCATCTGCTGAGCAAATATATCCCAATAATACTTTTATATTTCAACAAGATAATTGTCCAGTCCACACTGCCAATGCTGTAACCCATTGTTTTCAAACCCATAATGTGGAAGTGCTGCCTTGAGTCGCTTATAGTCCCAAATATCAATCTAATTGAAAATATTATTTGGGGTATATCGTAAAAAAAATATCTAATCGAAATCTTAGGCCACAAAATTCAGAAAATTTATGGGAAATAATACGTGCGTGCTGGGAAGAGCTTGATCCAAATATTGCATCAAATATAATTTAGTCAATTCCGAATAGACTGGCTCAAGTAATAGAAAAACAGGGATATATGACCAAATATTAGATTTTATTTATTCCTGTTGAAACGTTTTTTGTTTCTATTGTAATTTTTATAAAACTATTAAGATATATTATAAAATAAAAAAAATAATTTTTGTTATTCTATTGAACTAACGCCCAATGCCAATCCTTTGCATTTTTAATAAACTTTAACATTCGATAAGCCGGTTTGACGCAAATATGGTTAAGTTTTCCTCTCATTCTAATTCCTGTACGGTTTTTTTATTAATACAACTGTACAACCTACCTACCTGCTATTACCCAATTTAAATCCTATACAAGTGTCTTTATTAAATGCGCCTTTACATATTCATTATCTTTCGCTTGGATCACTTGCGATGTGTTGAATGTGGTGTTGAAAACGGATGCTGCTACCGCGATTAAATAGAACGTGTTTTGTAATATCTGTAATTTTGGCTTTTTTCGGCTTTAAATCCAAGTATGTAGTTTACTAGGTTATCTGATTCTGTTTTTTGTTCCTTCTTTCTTTGCAAGTGGTAAAATAAAATTGTCCCACAATTTATGGTATGGTAATGAGATACTTTTAAATATATTATTTTAGATTTGTAATGGTTCGTAAATCTTGCATTAGACAAGTCGTGATAATTTCTTTATTAAAAGCTACTTACTACTACTTATAGTATATGGTAACGGGTTTATGGGTCAATTAAACTAAAAGCGAATACAAGAGGGAAATTACTTTCCCTCCAATAACGTAAAAATGATTTCAAAAAGTCTGGTCATACCTAGTCAGTAAAAAAAAATACGCAAAACAATAAAACGACTAAATTAATCACTAAAGGGCGGATTATATTATGCAATTAAATTTAGCCAAAATATGCGCATCTTGCCTTTAAAATATGCAGTTATTTGCATTTTTTCAGCAAATATGCATACTGGAATGCATATTTAATAATATAATATATTTTAATTTGTAAAACAAAAGTTCTAAAAAATATGTGTACCAATTTGTTCCTTACTATTAAACTTCACCTCCTACTTTACCGGGAATGTATTTACATTTAGCGGAAAAAGTACGAATCAAGTATTTTTAACTTAAATTCAAAATCGATATAAATACACTTTGTTAAGCAGGTAATAATAACGCATTATTAAGTAACAATAAACAACCCCTAACAAAATACCTGCCAAGCAAAATGTAAATATAATTATTATAATCTTCAGATTGGAAAATCCCTGAAATAAGTATTGAACTGGACATTAAACCTTTAATGTTTTAAATTTTATCATAAAGCCGAAAACATAAAAATATGCTCTTAAATAATAATTTATGAAAAATATGCGTTTTATTATAAAATTGACAGAATATGCATATTATTATATTATTATACCGGGTGTCCACGGAAGGTGGTTCGCCCCTCTAACTTTTTTGTTTTTTACGATAATGAAATAAAATTTGGGGGATTTGTATACGACATAAAACTGCATTTTTTGACAGGTGACTCAATATTATGGAACTTCCGGTTTAACCGGAAGTAACATAAACTTTCGATCTTTAAATGGGACACCCGGTATATTTTTTCCTTTTTTTGACTCCATATGACATTCTAAATATAACGATGTGTTACTTGTCACTTTTTGTCACCAAGAAAATATTTTTTTTTCCAAATTTATTGTTTTATCTAGAGGGCTATGAATACCTTAATACTTGATGCATTTAAATCTAAATTTATTCTCAAAAGATGCTTTCATTTTAGGAAAGTTCCAAGTTAACTTTTTAAATCTTTTTTGATGGCAGCTTTTCTAAAACCTAATAGTGTGTGGTATTAAAATAATCGTAATAAAATCCCCTTTTTTCTTAACCCGACAAGCAACCATGTTGCCGTTTAAAAAAAATGAGTTATACAACTTTAAAAATTAAATTTTACACAGCACATGTAATTGGACCAAAAATAGTAAAATATACCAGGTGTCCCATTAAAAAATCGAAAGTTTGTCACTTCCGGTTAAACCGAAAGTTCCATAACGTTGAGTCACCTGTCAAAAAATGCAGTTTTATGTCGTATACAAATCCCCCAAATTTTATTCCATTATCTTGAAAAACTAAAACTTTACTAACTATTATTTTAACTTTATTATATTAACTATGAAATTATTAATAAGTGATAATTTTTCTGTCAAAAATGAAATGCTTTATACCTATTGGCAAAAGTCACTCAGAATAAAATCAAAATACATTTTGTTGCTAACTTATAACTTTTATTGATACTAACCAATTTACTTTATATGTATATCGAACACGGGGGCTAAAAGAGACACATCAAAAATTTAACTAAACTCATCGGAACCGACATTTGGTTTCAGCAAGACGGAGAAGGTACGACACACACAGCGCGCGAAACAATATTATTGAGAAATCACTTTGGTGAAACGAACTGGTGAATGCACCACTAGTGTGTGTTCTTAAGAAGAAAATACATATCTCATGCTAAACGTTATTCAAACAACTCTTAATTTCTTGAAAAAAAAATTGTTGAAATTTGTTTTCCATTACTATTTTTGTAATGTATACCTCAACATTCCCTCCCTCTCCCCCACCCCTCTCATTCAATTTTTTGGAGCATTATTTCCCATAACAAAAGCTCAGTCCATCGCTGACTTGCGCCCCCAAGACTAAATCCTAAATCGCCCCTGATTTACTAACCATCGGCATTACCGCAGAAACCTATTTATACCATGCTCTACCATCATCAATATCGGTTTAAGAGATAAAACAACAACAAAAAAATAGAAATATAAGATCAGTTGGTTACCCATTACCAATAAATTACCCTGTATCCATTTCGATTATGTTAATTTGCCTGTGATGTCTGTGGTAGGTACTTGTAATAGAAAATATATTTTACAAAAGTGTTCAAATATAAAAGATGTCATAATTATTGTAATTAAGTTATTTAGTGAATAAGATTTGCCTTATTTTATGTTGGAGTTCCCTGGGAAGTATGTATAATAGCCTGCATTGCCTGCAGTCTTCCTCCCTGATACAAAATTAAATATAAAGTTATACAAATTATATTTACTTCCAACCAACTTTATAAGTTTATTACAGGGATAAAAATTTTAGTAATTTAAATAACAATATACATACAAGGTGTCCGAAAAAAGGAGGTCAATTCGTTAACCATACATTCCTTAAGCAAAAATAATATGACTTTTATGATGACATTTTTCATTTTTGACTCTCATGTTCGATATAGGTACAGGGTGTCTAAGTTTCAAATTTAAAACTGATTTTTTTGAATAATTCGAGTAGTATTTAATAAGATATAAAGTTCAAATTTGGTACATTGCTTCAATATAAAGAGCTACCTCTTTTAAGAAAAACGAAACGAAAACAATTGTCCAATATGAAAAGGAAAGAAAAACACAAAATCTTCCTCCACAAAATTTATTAGAATAAAAAATTTTAAGTTTAAAGGTCTCTACATGTTTCGAACGCAGAAACGTTCATCATCAGGAGACAGAAAAATTTATTTTATGCCGATGGTGTTAGCACAAGAGAAAATTAGAACCTTAATGGAGTTTTTAAATGTAAAAGAAACATGATATATAAAAAAAAATGGTTCAATTATCGTATCCAATGGTATACAATAGTTTCTAATAAAATTGCTAGAGGGCGCAATTTGTATTAAAAATTATTGTTTTGGCAATAACTCTGAAACGAACAAAGATATCGAACTGCGGTCTTCACATCTTTTCTTGCAAATTTCATCTACTTTTCGATTATGATGTCATAGTTATACCGTATGATTTGAATTTTCGAGATAAAATCGAAAAAACTGTTATTATTACAGATTGCGCCCTCTAGCAATTTTATTAAACACTATCGTGTACTTTTGGATACGGTAATTGAAGATGCTTATTTTCCCCTTCCAAACAAGCTTACATTTAGTAAAATCGGATAAGTCGTTTAGAAGTTACAGCGATTTTAATGTTTACACTTTCAATATCTTCTCCCACTCTTATCAAGGTCGGTACGCCAAGAGCCTTAAACCAAAATGATGCAGAATTGTCTAAGCTTTCCAATGATGTAATCAGAGTTATACCTTAATATGGGAATTTTCGGAGAAATTTAGAACTTAAAAAAACAATTTTTAATTGTGCCCCCTTGCGGCGAAATGAGGAACTTAAAAGTAATTTCCAGCGATTTCTCTTGACCACTTTACTCAAAAAAAAATTTTCCGGAAGTTGTACGATTAATGGTTTCCAAGATAAAGCCGACGTCCTCGCTTATTTGACCACCCGGTACAATCGTTGATGAAATATTAAGTTGCGTCTTTTGATGTATAATTAAAAAAATAATTTTTTTAAGGGTAAGTTGAGTAGGTAGGTAATGAATAATTGGCTCATGGGTGGGAAAAGGGGTATAAGTCGAAAATTAAGTACCTCAATAGAGTTAAGTCGACCCCCAGCTTCTTCTGGTAATTATATGTATCTTTGTGAAAAGGGATATAACTGAAAATTCCTCCCAAAGTGCGCATAATTTATTTGTGAAAAGAGGTATATCTGCAAAACATCCTAAGTTGGTAGTGTAAAGGGGTGTATTATGTCTCGTTAAGTTCACTTGCGAACACAATCCAAATTATTTTAAATGTGAAAAGGGGTATATTAGCACTTGTGCTTTTTGGTATGTTGTCAATAAGTTAGCAAATGGGTGTAAGTATAGTCCCATATTTTAACTTTAAAAAATATTGAGATAAATAGAAGAAATAGAGATATGTATATTTTTCACCCTTTACACAAATAATCCTGTAAAATCCTGTTAAAAGAGGTATAGGAGTTATAAGTCTTTGTACCGGGTGGTCAACTCAGAATGGCCGCCGGCAATATCTCAGAAACTACTAAAGATAGAAGCTTGGGAAAAAAAATTATGATTAAAGCGGTCATGAAAAAATTCTGGAAATTACTTTTAAGTTCCTCATTTCGCCGCAAGGGGGCGCAATTGAAAATTATTATTTTTAATTTTAAATTTCTCCGAAAATTCCCATATTATGGCATAACTATGATTACATCATTGGAAAGCTTAGACAATTCTGCATCATTTTGGTTTAAGGCTCGTTGGCGTACCGACCTTGATAAGAGTGGGGGAAGCTATTGAACTACTTCTAAACGCCTTATCCGATTTTACTAAATTTAAGCTTGTTTGGAAGGGAAAGGTAAGTACCTTCAATCGTCGTATCCAATGATACACGATAGTTTCTAATAAAATTGCTAGAGGGCGCAATTTTTAATAATAACAGTTTTTTTGATTTTATCCCGAAAATTCAAATCATACGGTATACTTATGACATCATAATCGGAAAGTAGATGAAATTTACAAGAAAAGATGTGAAACCCGCAGTTTGATATCTTTGTTCGTTTCAGAGTTATTGCCAAAACAATAATTTTTAATACAAATTGCGCCCTCTAGCACTTTTATTAGAAACTATTGTGTACCATTGGATACGACAATTAAAGGTACTTCCAAACAAGCTTAAATTTAGTAAAATCGGATAAGTCGTTTAGAAGTTACAGCGATTTTAATGTTTACACTTTCACTTGATAAGAGTGGGAGAAGCTATTGAATGTGTAAACATTAAAATCGCTGTAACTTCTAAAACTTATCCGATTTTACTAAATTTAAGCTTGTTTGGAAGTACCTTCAATTGTCGTATCCAATGGTACACAATAGTTTCTAATAAAAGTGCTAGAGGGCGCAATTTGTATTAAAAATTATTGTTTTGGCAATAACTCTGAAACGAACAAAGATATCAAACTGCGGTTTTCACATCTTTTCTTGTAAATTTCATCTACTTTCCGATTATGATGTCATAAGTATACCGTATTATTTGAATTTTCGGGATAAAATCAAAAAAACTGTTATTATTACAAATTGCGCCCTCTAGCAATTTTATTAGAAACTATCGTGAATCATTGGATACGACGGTACTTGGTACTTACCTTTCCCTTCCAAACAAGCTTAAATTTAGTAAAATCGGATAAGGCGTTTAGAAGTTACGGCGATTTTAATGTTTACACATTCAATAGCTTCCCCCACTTTTATCAATTTCGGTAAGCCAACTAGCCTTAAACTAAAATGATGCAGAATTGTCTAAGCTTTCCAATGATGTAATCAAAGTTATACCCTAATATGGGAATTTTCGGAGAAATTTAAAATTAAAAAAAATAATTTTCAATTGTGCCCCCTTGCGGCGAAATGAGGAACTTGAAAGTAATTTCCAGAATTTTCTCATGACCGCTTTAATCATAATTTTTTTTCCCAAGCTTCTATGTTTAGTAGTTTCTGAGATATAGCCGGCGGCCATTCTTAGTTGACCACCCGGTACACAACACTTCTCACCTATAATATGCAATATAAGCATATAAACTTATACCCCTTTTCACAGACTATTAATTCCAACTCAGTATGTAAACAATATGACTTACGCCCATGCGACACAGATATTATATCATTGAAAAAAAGAGAGAAAAAAATATGAGGCTGCCATCGAACATCCGCGAGACTGGATGCAACTGGGACATGGACACAAAGGATTTTTTTGACTTTTCGGCACTACTTAAAACTTACTTCATAAACAAAAAGACCAACGAATTGGGCGAACAGGTAGTACGGAAGAAAATAAAATGGATCCGATATTCTCCTAATCATTTTGGAATTGTCTAATACAGAAATTCTTTGTGGTGGAAGAAGTCTTCAAGAAAACTAATTTTTAGGCGTAAGGCAAAGACCTCAATCCCAACTAACGTAAAGCCTCCTTTGAGCTACAAGGGACCCATCCCAATAAATACTAAAAGAAAGAGAATTTACTTGAACTTTTGCCGTATATCAAGAAAAATTTCCATCAGGTTTATCAGGATATTATTACGTAGGATGATGTTCCTAACACTATACCATAAAGCGACGATGAATCTGCAGCAGTTTTTTCTTTAGAAATATTGGTAAAAGTTATTTTGTTTTATTTAAGCCATGGTAGGTATAGCAAAACTTTTGAATCCCCTAATATAATAAACATTTTTGATAAAAAGTACAAAATATGCAATTTTATTAAATTTCTTGCAGTGAGAAAAGAGACATAAGTTTCTGTTTTCCTTTATTTTTTTTGGGTAAAACGATTAAAGTCCATATTTTTTCTTAGTTCTGGGTAATGCTATCTTTGTAGAAGGTTATAGATTAATCTTATAAAAACATGCCACATTGACGAAAAATATTTTTGGAATTTTAATTTGTATTCAATTGATATTAATCTGACTATTTTTCTTGTTTTTCCACAACTGTTAAATTTCGACTTATCCGCCTTTTCCCACCCATGTACCAATTGCAATTTAAAGTCTATCCCCAATTTCTAGAATTCATTAGGTACTTTAAAAATAAATTTCAAAAATTAATGAATATACACAATATGACATTAAATTTGTCCAGAACATTTTTGTTTACAGAAACATATTATTATTATGTGGAATTAATGATAAGAAAATGTTATTTGTGCATATACTTTCACTGAAAATTTATTGTATATTTTAAAATAAGTAAGCGATTTTAGGATCAGTTTTATTAGGATCAACTGGAATGGTTGTAAATCCCAATATACAATATAATGCCTAATTATATCCTAAACCTGTTAAAATTTTAATTTCTTGCCCCTCTAGAGAAAACATAGACTTTTAATTTAGAGAAAATATGTCCACTAAATGATTTTTTTAATTCAACTTTACATTAAGGGTATTAAATGCGCTAGTTCAAAAATATTTTACGCTACCTAATACAAATTAAATTAATAAAGTGCATAATTTTTGGTAATTTTTTCGGGGGTAATATCTTTTTTTTTTTTTTTGGCCTTGAGCATAGCTTATTTAGCCATATTAGTTAAATAAATTATAGATTAAATAGTTTTTTACAATTTAATGAATTTAATGATAGGGATATAGGCATGTAACATAGGGATCTGCACAGGGACACTCGTTTCACGCCACTGGGGCCTATCAGGGCGACTTGAATTTATACATAGGACAGTGAAGGCCACTAAAAATGGGAAAACACAAGGATAATTATGGAGGATAAGGAGTTTTAGATTTATTATATTTTAAAGTCGGTCAGTTTCAGATATTTTATAAATATTGACTCTATCGTTGCATTTATATTGGCGTTGACCATGAATGAGGTACAATTTGGGGGCAGTAAACTATGTTGGGCCAGTTCTGAGTAAAGAAATTTGGTTGCATTTCTGTTAAGGCCGCAACCAAAGATTTTGTGGTCTAGATCATCTAAAGATTGATTGTCGCAGTTGCATACGGGAGTTTGACTTAATTTTAGTTTGTGTAGGTGTTTATTAATGTTGCCATGGCCAGTAACATATCTAAAATATGAGGTAAAGCAGTGTCTTGATAGTTGTAACCTTTTTATTATGGGTTTAGTTGGGAGATTGGAGTTTATGGATGTATAGTTATTTTTATTGTTTAGTGTATAATTGTGATAAATATTCTGCCATGTTGTTCTTAATCTTGTTTTTATAAACGGGAACAGATCGCTTGCGGGGGGGGGGGGGGGGGGTAATATCATAAGTGCATAAATTTGGAAAACGAGTTGACAAATTACTTGTCAACGAGTTATTTGAATTTTTTCATAGGAAAAATTAGATGCACGAATGATGTTTGGCAAGATTATTTCCTGACTGAACAAAAAAAGCCTATTACTAGCAAAAACTCATAAACTGCTTTCAAATGCTGTTGTGTATCTTCACTGTATTACTGGGTACGCTATTTTTTACTTCTTGATTGATTTCTTCGTTTGGAACATATCCAAAACGCTCCATGTTGCACAAAATTACTTTTTTTGCGAAAAAATTATTTAAAATGAAAGCGTTGTTAGGTCGCTATGTGGAATTGTTTTGCTAAAGTCATTCGCTGATAACTAGATAAAAATTCAAAAATTTTTTATTTTGACAGTATACCAATTAAACATTTTTCCGGAAAAATTACTGACAGGAACTGTCATGCAATTTTTCCACTTAAAAATTAAATATGACATACGAATTCTTGTCAGTGATTGGTCAAAATTGATAGGAAGGAAATAATCAGTTAAAAATTTATTTTTGCAACTTTTAAACAGTTTTATAATAGTAGGTACAGTCATTGATTCTCGGACTTAAGTATTTAAATACCAGTTTTAAGTACTCACTACTGCCATTATGGCATACATAATATATGTTAGCTGATTCCACTGTCCATTTTCAATGGATGTTTTACTATCCAATAAGTCTATTAGATAATTTATTTATTTGCAGGTTTTTTATAATAATATTAAAAATCAATAACATTGTTTTTTTTTTTAATAAAAATAAATCCAATGAGAGCATCATTACAAAATCATAGATTAACAAATCTGTCCCATTTTGTAATGAAAAATATATACCCATTTATATTATTAATTTTAATCACATCATAAATATATTTAAAAATATAAGTAGATAAGTAATTCAAAAATATTTAAAAAAAAAGGAAAAATTATAAGGGAGAAATTACATTAGAAAAATAATTGTAATATTTAGTATTATTATTATTATATTATCTATATATAAGTTGGCTTACCTTTATATAATTTTGCATAATCCCTGATTTTAATTTTCTTTTAAATGTCAAAAAGTCATCGTTTTCAAATTAGTAGGTAATATATTAAAAATTTTGATGCCTATAAATAAAGCATTATTTTTTAAAAGTGTTAAATTAAAATTATCATAACATAAACATAGATTTGTTTTTTGTCTTGTTTGGTATAGGTATATGAGTAATATTATGTAATACATTTTTATTTATATACATATATGTATAAAATAGAAGTTTTGTAATAAAGTTGTTTTAAACTCAGAATATTATTATTAACAAATAGTATATTTGAAGGAAACAAAATATGTTTATTAAATATTATTTTTAAAACATATTTTTCTACGAGCGTGTGAAAAGTTAGAATTTTCATTCCCATTTCAGTTTGAAAAGTAAATTACTTTTACTATTACAGTCTAACTTTTCACACGCTCGTAGAAAGAATATTGTATGATATACGTAAGAAAATATCATAAATAGCTATTTTGTATTGTTATAAGCGGTTTCAAATTCGAGTCGTACGCACTTCCCCAACCAATTATACCATAGGAAAAATTTGATTGATTTTGATTCACAATATTTTTTAAAAGTCTAAATTTACATAAAGTGTAATATATGAATATAATTACCTTAAAGCAGAAATCGGATCCATGTTTAAAAAATCAGCACTTAGAACACATACAAAATTCCAAAAAAATGTTTTTTTTAAATTTGTACCCCACACTACACTGTACCGCAACTTATCCAATCACCGAAAAAATAAATGCACGCCAGGCATTGTTCTTTTAAACACAAAAGTCAGTTTTATTAAATCTCGAAAATAATAAAAAGTCTTGCTAGGTCGTTTCTATTGTCACGAAGTTTACAGTTTTATAAAATTTGTTCTCCGCAAATTGTAATTTGTTTAAACAAACGGTTTTTGCCGCGCTAAAGACGCTGATGAATTAACTCGGCCAGAAAGCGCGAAGAGCGGCAAGGAAGAACGCGCTTCTTGCAGAGAAGCTTAGGTTGGTAATAACGTAATTCCAATTGCATTGAGATAGATATGGACTCCCCACTCCTCGAAAGTTTAGTGATTTTTTTTAATCGTGGATATTTTTACGCTAACTCATCTTGTTAATCTATTTTAATCTCGAATATATGCAAAAAGTTCCGTAAAAATTGTTAAAAAATTATAATATTGTTAACGTATTTAGTTATAGTTGGTAAACGATGCTTTTTTGAATCTATCGAATAAAAACGTCGCGTCGTTTTTCTACATTTAAATCTTAAAAACTTTTCAATATAATAAATTTAATTGAAATGGATTTTATATCTCAAAGTTGTACGGGTAACTAATTCTTGATTAAAATATTTCTGTAAGTCGGTATTTAAATTAAATTTAAATCCCGAACTCAATTAAAAAATTTACAATTTTTTTTACCATAAAATTAAGATCTTTATAAACAAATCTTAAATTCCGTAATAATATGTTCTCCTTAAATATTTTTTTAGATATCAATTTTTATAACCCCTTTTCATCCCTTTTCCAGAAAAATAAGAAATAATTATTTATCTTATAAAGTATTTCTGTTAAATTTCAAAAAAATATGAAAAAATAGTAATTTACGTTGCAAGTCCGGAAAATACTGTTTTTTCGAGTCGACAAAATTCTAAAACTGAAAAACTGTTTTCGGACGTGTTGCGTACACTATTTTTTCGGCAACAGTGTAGTGAGACACATTTCTTTATTAAATTTCTTTGTAGAACAAAATTTCGAACATTTTAATTCTTACTTGTATTAAATATTGAAATTCGAACAGAAGATAGGTACTAACAGAAACATTCTAATTCTTATTTATATTAATATTTATATTAAAATTCGACCAATTGCTAATATTGATGTGATTCTTTCCGGCCTAGTCCGGGAAGTACGTACTTCCCGGACTAGGCCGGAGCATGTGTTTAGAGTATTTGGGTTTAGTTTTAAGAAATTCGGACCAAAAATATTTTTGTAAGTATAAACACTATCCACCCCCTAGGGCCAATTTTTTTGTAGATGCCTAACCACATGTTTATTTGTTGCAAGCGAAAAATTGTCTAAACTTTTTAACTCATATATTTTTCTCTAGCGGTTGGATTGGAAACTTACCCCATCCATTTCTACTCCCCAGGGGCAAAATTTCCCAAAACATCAAAACACGTGCTTGCTTATTTTAATAGATACTCGCGACGCACTTCTCTCATGCCATATACAGAAAAATTATATAAATTATGTTGTCTTGACAATGCCTACTTATTATTTTTGGATAAAATTCATTATTTCTATTAAAACTTTGCTTGTTTATTCTATTTATATAGTTCTAACTTGCAAAATACAGTGCTAGAAAACTTTAATTATCGGAACACCCTGTATACCATCAAAATTATTTATTTTTAACCATAATATGAACTTGTAGGTATAAAAGATTTATTGAAATAAAGAAAAAATATTGTTGTTTTATACGTTTTTTTGTGCTTTGAGTTTGTTAGACTCTGTATATCTGAAGAACTGGTCAGAGGAAAAGTGAAATTAATAGTAAAAATGTAAGTAAAATACGTCAAGCCAAAAATATAAAAAAAATAAACTAAATTTAACTGATCCAATTTTAATATAAGTATCGAGTGATTTATAAATACATTTTTATCTTTTTTCTATAGCGTATCTTCGGAAACACCCTGTATAATTTTGATAATTATATATATTGGACCCATACGATAATAGACAAGTTGAATATAAAAAAATATCTACAATATTTCTTTAAAAACTGGTAAAAAATATATTAACTATTCTGAGCTACCCTGCATAAATACAAAAATTATAAATTCTGATAGCTTGTTACCAATAATATTATTAGTTGTTTAATATTTAATTTAATGCCGAAAATAAAACGATTTAACATTTAATATTCTAAAATTTTCGTCACTTACCCGCTATATAATGAAAAAAATTAGATTTTTTTTACAGTATTCCATCCTATTCAAGAGACAGTAAACAAAAATCCAGAAAACAAAACAAATTAATATCATAAAGTACGAAAATAAAATGTAGTAAAAATTCATATTTGTGGTGGTCATAAATACTTGTGATCAGAGTGACATTCTTTACAACATTCTAGAAATTTAGGAAATTTAACAGAAGGCCATTTTCCGTAAGGGAAGTGCGGGGTTCTTTTCAGTAATAAAGCTTAAATTTATAACCAGTTATAAGCACCTCCCTTAAAATAGGGTACATACCTTCTTTCAACCTAGTAGTAATTTCTGAAAAGATTACGAAACATACAGTGTCACAAGTAAAGTCCGCATCATATGGGATTTTTTTTATTAATAGCTTTATTCGAAATTTGACTTTGGCATCAAGTTCTGCTTCGATCGAGATGAAAATTAAGCAAAAAAAAAGTAATCACGTGATTCGCATTATCTGTCAAATTTTAATTTTTTCCAAAAAATAATTCGAAAGTGGGGTTATTTCTAAAAATATCGAGAGAAGTTATAAGAAAAAGTTTTTTTTTAAATGCGTAAGTAGCTGCATAAGATAATTTTGATTTTTTACCCATATTTTGTCGTAAACGTGTTTTTGGTGCGTCATTGTAATTGATTTTTTGGAAACTGCACTTTTTTTTATGATATAGCTTAATGACAAATTTTAATAAAGGGGTTTTAAATTAAATCGTTGAAAATAGATACACTTTACGTTAAGTTAAACTAAAATTTATGTTCCACTTAATGAACACTTCACTGATGACACTGTGTTCTTTTTTGTCTGAATATTGAGGTGTATTACTTTCAGACACAAACTACGTAATACTTATTTTATGAAGTTACCTTATACAGGGTCAAAAACAAATAAACTTTGTATCACATGCGACCAAATTTTAATAGCCCAATTTTGATTTTGTAGAAAAACACACATTTAATATGGCGCTACTTTAAAGAAAATGTATCTGAAATAAAGCCTTGTCAAAACTAAGAAGTTTTATGTGGCGTTGAGTCTTATTTTTCAAAAGTGGTACAATTTACAAAATATAGGAAAAAAATCAAAATTATCTTATGCAGTTGAAATTTATGCATGTGGGCTAGAAACTGCATTTAAAAAAAATTTTCTTATAACTTTTTTTGATATTTTCAGAAATAACCCCAGTTTTGAATTATTTTTTGGAAAAAATTTAATTTGACAGATAATGCGAATCACGTGACTACTATTTTTTTTGCTTAATTTTCTTCTCGATCGAAGCATAACTTGATGCCAAAGTCAAATTTTGAATAAAGCTATTAATAAAAAAAAATCCCATATGATGCGGACTTTACTGGTGACACTGTATATACATATTATTATTTAATTACCTTATATATACCAATTTTTGACCTTCACCAGTTTTAGTTTCTGAGATACAGAAATTTCTATAACAATTTCAACTCCCAATTTTACCCCATTGGGGAGACTGATTTTCGAAACATCCCTTCTTAGTAGATGCCTATATTGTAGGGAGAAGACATCATCGAAATTACATGATTATAGTATTAGCGGTTTAGGCTTTTATATAATAGTATAGATTATATTTTATTTACTAATTAAAAATTATAACGTTTAGTGGGAGCGGTGCGAGGGGAAAGGCGGGGAGTAGTACGATCGCCCCTCCTGGCTCGCTATATACTACGCCACTGGAAAGAGCGGTGAATGGTGAAACGGCTAAACTTTAAAGCGGCGTACTTATTTGGAGTTTTGGGAAAAAACTAGTCTTATTCAAGAATTGTATTTTACTCTACTTACTTATTTTTGTTTACTTTTCAAACTTTATACCGTGCGAGCAAAAATTATTTGCATCAAAGAGGGCCTTGCATCTAAGGACGTAATGCTTAGCCGTAGAGCTTAATACCTGTTGGGTGTCAGTAACTACCTGAATTAACAATCAATCAGTTATTCCGTCATCTTTGACAGTCGTTAGTAGACGGCTACGGCTAACTTTAAGATTTGCTCGGGGACAAAGTTTTGACTAGTTTGTATTTTCCAAGAAATTGTTTACACATGGCGGATATGCGCCAGAAAAGTAGATTTTATGGAAGCGTATCGGCGCCTTCCGTGTTTATGGAAAATAAAATCTCTATTCGAAAATAATTGGACCAATCTTCCGGTTTCAGTTTCAGCCCTTTTAATGAAAAACTGGGTTTTCTTCGAAATCAATTCCTTTCCTCACTATGTCCTTTTCTATGTTGTTTTAATATCTAATGCCCCCTGCACTGCACGTAAATGTCTTACGCAGTGGCGTATTTACGGGGGGGCTCAGGCCCCCCCCCCAGATATGTATTTTAAATTTTTATTTTCAATTTTTATTTTCAATTTTTAGGTACTGAATAAGCACATTACATTTATTACAATATTTGTTGTGTAGAAAATATTTATGATTTTGTAACAAAATATTATCCATATTTGATATTGTAATTTAGTACAAAGTAAGTAGGTACTTCAGATATATTTTTTACCCAAAAAAGGGCGTGGCACCCAAAAAATTTTGGCCTGCGGCGGAAAAGAGCGCCTTCGGCGAAAGAAATATTGCGCCTTCGGCGCAAATCCTTTTCGCGCCCCCCCCTAAAACAAATCCTAAATACGCCACCGGTCTAACGTGGTTTTTTTGTTAAACTAGAGAACAAAACTACTAAAACTGCCAATCAAACCTTAGTCTGTGAACTACTTTAGGGAAATTGAAGTACAGGCGCGAAGTTGTTTTTAGGTCATGGATTAATACAGTTCTTTATTTTACAGTAGCTATCTATATTCAAGGTTTATCTGTATCTTTTCATCAAACATATTATGTATTCTACAATTTTAAGAAACCTGTAAAAATTATTCCCTCATTTTATAATTGATTCAAACTAATTCTTACTTTAATCAGATTCGCTTTGTGGTCCGATTCGCTCCGACCTACCCTAACAGTATAATACAAAACAATTACTGGATAATAAAAATAAGCTGTGCTAAAAAAATTCACTTAGCGGTGTCATGGCGAAGATGAATGAGACAATTAATTTTAAAAAGATTTTTTTACATGACAAAAAATTAATTTTTGATTCAGTAAATGGTATTATTTATTTAATCAAAAACCAGGTAGTAATAGGCGCATAATACTTGTGTTAGTAAGAGCATTATGGTATTAATAATACACCTAGGACAATGGGATTTTTCACTATAATGGAATTTAACATATTTAGCATTGACAGCGCAATAGAACCTATTGACAATATATCCCAACAATAAAAATCTTCCTAGAGTGAAACAATCCTTTCATAGAAACAATTAAAAATACACAAAAAAAAGCAGAAAGTTTGAAAACATTAGATCACAAGATCACATACTTAGCACTGCATCCTATTATCGGCACAATTATTTTATTTGCCACGCCTGAGGTCGATTACATCGTTATCTTTGTTTCGATAACTTGAATAGACAAGAAGAGGAGACTAGACGCGAGATATTATTTAGGTAGATGCCGGCGGGTCGACCTACAGTCCAAGTTCCTGCGGCTGGTAAATTTGTTATGACGTAGATCGCTGGTTTCGCGAGTTTTTATTAAAGAGCGCATTATGTTTAATTGTTTTCTCAGTAAAAAATTCAAAATTTTAAAAACTAAAACCGTAAAATATTTTTTCTTCCTATATGCAGGAGGGTTAATATTAAAGTTTATTCAAAAAGCCCATTGGCGCCAATTTTGTCTTGCAGACGTGTTGACTGAACTTTATTGAAGTAAAAAATATTTAGATTTATACCGGGTGTCAACGAGATTATTGTACATAGCACCACAGTGTTATGTTAAGAGATATTTTAATCAAATTTGGGTTACTGTAATGTTTGAAAGAGATCTTTATTTTTACTTAGAAACCAACTGAATTTCACTTCCGGTTTAACCGGAACTACGCCATTTATGTTTTTCTTAAATGACAACCTGTATATTATATTACACAGTCAAATTCTCCTCAAAATTCTCTTTTCAATGACATACAACAAGTTGACATTTACTTTCAAAATGGCGGCGTAGAACTCATTTTACCAAAAACAAAATGGTGTCTATAAAACAACGTATGCAATTGATACGGGAAAAATAGTGATAAAATCTTTTAAATTGGTCCCTTTTGTAATTCTTTAACCACTGACATTTACATTTTCTTCTTTTGTTTTTAAAGGAAGGTATTTTTTTATTGTTTAAAAAAATCTTAACTTTAACCCTATTTTACAGAGTTTTTTTAAATATTATCATATACTTTTTATTATTTAGTATGAAAGTCTAAAGTATCCTTAAGCACCTGGGGATATTTTCGAAATCAGAATGCGTTTTGCTTCAATAATAAAAATTTAATTATTAAATAATTAACAACGGCATAGAACAAATTAAAAGGTAAACAGTAAAATAATAACAACAAATTAAAAAATACAAACAAATTAACCATAAGTTAAATGTTCAAAACGATCACCATTTTGGTCACGACACAAGTTTATTCTTTCGACATTTTCTAAATTATTTTCATTAATAGTGTTAACTGCTCTTCGAATTCTCGCCATTAGGTCTTCCAATGATGTCGGTGCAGTGGCATAAACTTTTGATTTTACATATCCCCATAGAAAGAAATCGAGCGGGGTTAGGTCAGGTGATCGGGCAGGCCACCTTATTGGTCTGTTTGTCCCAATCCATCTATCACGAAACATTACATTCAAATAGTTTACTACAATCCTAGAGTTGTGAGCAGGGGCGCCGCGCCGTCTTGCTGGTAATAAATTTTGTTTATTTCAATTAAAGATAAGCTGTCCACAAATTCTTCGACAGCGGTTTGAAGAATATTTAAATATTGTTCAGAGTTTAAATGATGAAAAAGAATACAGGACCAACGATTCTAGTTTCCATTATTCCAATCCAGACATTTACACCAAAACGCTCCTGAAAGGCGCCTTCTCTTACTAAGTGGGGATTTTGAACGGCCCAAAATCTTGTATTACTCCTATTAAAAATACACATGTTTGTAAATCTTGCCTCGTCGGAAAAAAGTATGTTTCGATGGAAACCGTTATCCACATTATTCTCCTCCAAAAACCAATTGCAGTATTGTTTTCTCCCAAGTGGTGGTGAACTTGGTATTTAAACGACTTAAATCCATGTTTTTTTAATATTCTTCTTACACTTTCGTGGCTAATATTGCATTGTTGTCCTATTTCTCGCAAAGATGACGTAGGATCAAAAGCAATGCAAGCCAATACATTTATTTCAGCTTCCTCGCTTACAACAAAGTTATCATTAGCTTCTTGATTATTGTTTTTTCCCGATTTTTATTTATTTTCTAGCCACGGGAAATAACTTGAAGAAGGCAATTCACGAGCTGGATAGCGCTCCCTATACAATGTTTCAGCACGACGGGCATTTTTGTGATACTTTAAGAGAGATAAATAAAAACTTAACCCACTAAAGGCTACGCTGTGCGTGGGTACGTTTTAATTTACAACATGAACATTATTACATTAATCATAAACACCATGAACGAACTAATATAAAACGAATAAGCCTGATAAACCCTATGAAGGTTACCAATCCAAACCAAAATCGTTCAACCTAGAACCTAGCAACAAAATAGCACATTCTTGATATACTGTACACATACACTATACAGAGCAGAGAGTCAGCTCACGCATTCAAAATTTCATTCAACAATAAATTATACGTATACATATCAAATACAAACGATAGCAGTCCATTAATTAGAGCATATGGTACAGGTTTTTAAAATCAATATATTGGTGTATCTGATATCTAGGCAATGAAAGTATCCATTTTTTTATATTTATTTTAAATAATGGAAAATGGGTTACATTTTTAATTTCCGAAGGTATAATATTAAATAACTTGGGACCCAGATAATAAAAGTTTCTCTGTAAGATTGATTTTTCTGTCCGAGGTACAAAATTTGACCGGTTGCTATATCTTGTGTTATAATCATGTTCTATCCTAAGCAACTCATTTTTGAAAATAAATTGTCTGGAAACACATGCTAAGAAGTAAAGCTGCCTAATGTCAAATATACCACTCTCTGAATAAAGAATATTGGAAGGATAAGTAAAAGGTTTTTTGAAAATTATCTTAAGAACCGATTTTTGGATAACCTCCAAATTATGTACATGAATCTTGCTTGCCGCGCCCCAAGCTATAATTCCATAAGTTAAATGGCTTTGTATTAGGGAGTAGTAAAGAATTTTTAGTTGCTTGGTATCTAAGATTTTTGAAAGATGTCTCATTTTGTACAGAATGAATCTTGTTTTTTTGACCGTACTATTTATTTGAATTTCCCACTTAAGGCCACTATCAATTATGATGCCGAGATATTTTATTTTATTAACTATTTTGAATTTAATTTGGGAGTTGTTATTACACGTAATTTTAATAGTGTCATAAGAAGGAAGATACTTAGAGTAAGATGTAAAGGGAACACAAAACGTTTTATCAAAGTTAACTGTAAGTAGGCGGCTACTGAACCAGCCATATATAGTTTTAAAATCTTTTTCGATTTTGTTCCGTAAAGAAGCCCAGCACACGTCATTATAAAGCACGGCCGTATCGTCAGCAAAACTCATAATATCACCGGAAACCTCCAATGAAAACAGTTCGTTCAAATATATATTAAAAATAATCGGTCCCAGGACAGTGCCTTGAGGTACTCCGTATTCTATAACTTGCATGTCACTGACGCAGTTATTAATTTGTACACACTGTTTTCTGCCACTTAAATAACTATTCATAAGCTCATAAGTAGTACCTCTAAAACCAATTCCCTCCAATACACGAAGCAACAATCCGTGGTCAACAGTATCAAAAGCTTTAGCCAGGTCGACAAAGATGCAACATGCCGGTCTTTTTTCATCAATAAATTTACATACTTTTGTTGTTAGATCGGTTATCGTATCCTGTGTCGACCGGCCCTCCCTAAACCCGAACTGTTTCTCCGACAAAATTTTGTATTTTTTGAGGTAATCAGATATACGCGTTTTTAAAAGCTTTTCAAAAATTTTGGCGCAAGCTGGAATCAGAGAGATAGGTCGATAATTGCCAACATCAGACTGGTCACCGCTTTTAAACAATGGCCTCACGAGGGCTGTTTTAAACTGCTCAGGATATTGCCCGCTCTCTATAGATAAATTGTAAATATGAACTAGAGGGGGAGATATTTCCTTGTTAACTAATTTCAAAATTTCTGACTTTAAATTATCTATTCCTGGAGCTTTATTGTTTTTTAAATTTTTGATAACCTTATTTACCTCATTAATATCAGTTGGAAGAAGGACCAGAGAATTTGGTTGAGCCATTTTTAAATCTGGGGTAATATTATTTTCTATTTTAATTTTATCCGCCAATTTTTTGCCAATATTAGTGAAATGTTTCACAAACAAATCTGCAATTTGTTTTTGGTCGGTCACAATAGTCCCATCGTGCTTTTTTATTTCGAGATGATCCGTTTTATCTTTGGTTTTTTGGTTAGTTATCGAATTAACAACGTTCCATAAATTCACAGAGTCTTGTTGATTTTCGTCGATCAAATTTTGATAGTAATTTTTCTTTGTTATATCAATCAAGATACCCAGTCTATTTTTATATTGCCTATATGCTGTTGTGTTCTCCTCGGTTGGACATTGTTTCATGTTTTTGTATAGTTGTTGTTTTTTATTTATTGATTTTATAAGACCATTAGTTATCCATTCCTTTCTTTTAATTTCATTATGTTTTACCCTCAATTTATATGTAGATAGATTTATGAAATCACCTAATTTTGAGTGCAGTAGATTGGTTGCTTTGTTTACATCTCTATTTGCATAAACATCCTCCCAATGTTCATTTTTAACCAAGGACACAAATTTATTTCTATCTAAAATCTCTTTAGTTTTAATATTAGAATTGTTATCCTTTTCCGTAAGAACTTCCAATAATGTACTATAATGGTCTGTAACTGAAGTTTCGTATATAAAAGAAACAAATTGATTTGAGCTTGTTTTATCCCTGACAAAAATGTGGTCTATGCATGAACCTGAACCATTTTGTACCCTTGTAAAGTCATTAATTGCTGATAGAAACCCATGTCCCGCCATAATATTTAAATAATTTTGTGCTGGTAAGTTAGTTTCTAAAATGTTTATATTAATATCCCCAACTATAACATGAATATCGCAATTTTTAACAGTCTCTAGATATTCTTGAAGATTTTCATTAAACATATTAATACAGGTACACTGAGGAAAATCACTCAATACAAGTATTTTTTTAAATATATGTGTATTACCACAAGAAAAAATCCATTTATCCCTAAAATATTTCGTTTAGTCGCAATCAAGGACGTTTTTTTGACAACAATATTGTTACGTGTGCTCAATGCTTTTTATGGTAACAGAATATCATATAACCATAACAATATGTATCCAATAAAGTGTTTTTAAAAAGTATTTTTTTAATTCCTATAAGGTTATCTTATTACCACAAAAATAAAAATAAAAACTAACCAACCTATCTAAAATATACCTTTTAGGAACTAAACAGTTGCTTTTTTAAAACATGGTGAAATCGTTTTGGTTCATTTTATTGCCATTTGCAGTATTGTTAGTTTGTTTAGTGGTTGGTGGATTATAGTTTATAGTGGATATTTGATGGCCATTGATTTGATAAATTTTTTATATTTTAATAATTTCATATAGAGTGGTGTACTTTTAGTGCAACGTTATATAATAGGTGTTGTGGCGGTGTGTCCCCAAATTCAGGTAGGTACAGGGTTATTTTTTATATTTGCGTACCCACCTACAGGGCTTAATATAAGTGACAGAAAAAAACTTTTAATACAAAAGTTGCATAACGTTTCCCGTCATATCTTTTAGACTTATTAAAAAAAACATCTGCACATCGGAAAGTTAAAAAACAAATGAAAGTATTCTTTTTTTAAATGGAACACCCTATATATTTTTTACCAGGGCGAAAGATCTCTTTCTCCTGATTTCAAAAATATATAACATGTCATCATTTAATCAAGTCGTTTGTGAAATATTTCAGTTTTTGATTAATTGAATTGACTATAATCTAGTCGGCGTTCCGCATACTTCAACGTGACATATTTGTCACTTTACTTTAAATTGAAAGATTCAGTAAGGAAAATGGGATATACACGTTGAAGTATGCAGAACGCCGACTAGATTATAGTCAATTAAATTAATCATAAACTCAAATATTTCACAAACGACTGGATTAAATGATGACATATTATATATTTTTGAAATCAGGAGAAATAGATCTTTCGCCCTGGTAAAAAATATATAGGGTGTTCCATTTAAAAAAAGAAGACTTTCATTTGTTTTTTAACTTTTCGATGTGAAGATGTTTTTTTTAATAAGTCTAAAAGATATAACGGGAAACATTATGCAACTTTTGTATTAAAAGTTTTTTTCTGTCACTTATATTAAGCCCTGTAGGTGGGTACGCAAATATAAAAAATAACCCTGTACAATTATTTTACCAATAATTATAAATTATATTTTTATTACTTAATAAGTAACTCATGTTTATCACATTACTCTACTTAGGTACCTACAAAAAATCGTTGACTTAGGTGAGTCTTTAAATTTTGTTAGGCGAGAAATTAATTTTTTCAGAAATACAATACAAATTTAGGGGATAGAATCGGAAAACGATCTGAGTTTTTGAGATATTTCTTCCCCGTTCTAAATTTTGCAATGCAAAATCGCATTTGTTAAGTTTTCTGATACCTATTAATAAAAAAATGGCTAAAAATGGTCATGTTCCTAGCAGTTTGTTACTTTCAGATCAGTCAGATCCCCCCGTTATTAAACAAAGTTTAACATACAATTTTTATCAAAAATACTGCCCTAATAAGTGCAGAACGGAAACTTAATGGCGGCCATGATCGGAATGAATTAAAAAATATAAGTAATAAATATAATTATTGGTAAAATAATTGTACCTACCTGAATTTGGAGACCACCGCCACAACACTTATTGTATAACGTTGCACTAAAAGTACACCACCCTATATAGAATTATTAAAATATAAAAATTTTATCAAATCAATAGCCAAAAACATCCACTATAAACTAATCCAGCAACCACAGCCATTTTGGCAAAGGAGCTAAAAAAAGGAATTTAGTAGTAGCTAGGTGGACTAGCTACAATAAAAATAAAATTATTTGATAGCTGACTGATTATTTTTAGGAGTAAAAACCGATACTTTTCTGACTACACGGCCTCAATTAATCACAAAATCATTTTTATTTACCACTGCATTATATATTTTTTATGGCAATAGAGTTGTCTTTTAACAACAAAAGAATAATATTTAAAAAACGACCATGTTGAGGTTAAAAAGTCATTTCAAAAAAAAGAACCTTGTAGCGACAACAGAGTTGTTTTTTCGGCGCCTATTTAATGCAGATTTCTTGCTACTGCGAATGGATTTCTAGCTACGGCTAATAGAGTTTTCTCTCAGTGTAGAGGGAGGTCTATAAATAGCATTAATTAAGAGTATTTGATCATTAAATGCAGTGTAAATTTCAATCATTTTTAAAACACCTATATTTTTTACTAAATACCGGTAGTTAATTCCGTGTCTAATATATACCGCAACACCATCGTTCTGATTAATATCGCCCGCAGTATACACCAAATTATAGCCCTCAATGCCATGTAAAAATGGATCTTGAAGTTGCCAAGTTTCTGTAAATACTAGAAAATCCATAGATGCATCCAATTGCCTTAATATAATTTTAGTTTCATCAATATTTTTTTTTAAGCTTCTAATATTATTGTGATATATTTTAAAATCTTTTTTATTCTGATTAGATTGGAATATATTATTCATTTCTAAACTAGTCTTAACGATATGTGACTTTATCGTTCCTATTTGAAAATCCTGTATATATCTATCCATTCTCACAATACCAAAAACCAACAAGCAAAATGTACACAAACAGATCTATAATATATACAATAAACAAACTAATAGTCTGATAATGGCGTTGACAAATACCAATTTTGTTATCCAAAGCCAACTTAGGTGGAAATAAGTTATTCAGTTTTTATTGAAAAATGCACGGTTTTTTTTTCTTGTTTAAAACTGAAGCAAAACGCATTCTGATTTCGAAAATATCCCTAGGTGCTTAAGGATACTTTAGACTTTAATACTAAATAATAAAAAGTATATGATAACATTTAAAAAAACTCTGTAAAATAGGGTTAAAGTTAAGATTTTTTTAAACAATAAAAAAATACCTTCCTTTAAAAACAAAAGAAGAAAATGTAAATGTCAGTGCTTAAAGAATTACAAAAGGGACCAATTTAAAAGATTTTATCACTATTTTTCCCGTATTAATTGCATACGTTGTTTTATAGACACCATTTTGTCTTTGGTAAAATGAGTCCTACGCCGCCATTTTGAAAGTAAATGTCAACTTGTTGTATGTCGTTGAAAAGAGAATTTTGAGGAGAATTTGACTGTGCAATATAATATACAGCTTGTCGTTTAAAAAAAACATAAATGGCGTAGGTCCGGTTAAACCGGAAGCGAAATTCAGTTGGTTTCTAGGTAAAAATAAAGATCCCTTTTAAACATTACAGTAACCCAAATTTGATTAGAATATCTCTTAACATAACACTGTGGTGCTATGTACAATAATCTCGTTGACATCCGGTATATGATGCGGCCATGCGGCCGTTAAATAATTATGAATTTAAGATTGTTGCTGTCTTTGTTAAATAACTGCAATCGTCGGGGTTTTCTACTGCGTTTTGGCGACACAAAAGCGCACCACGAGGTATGCCCGGATTAGTGAACCGCAAACGCAGCTCAGCGCCGATGTTGTCTGATCAATTTGCAGTTGTACCCAACAAATTGTTGTTAATACCCCAATTCAGCGTTCGGATTTAATTCCGTTCCCAAAGATTTCTAGCGCATCGGGTGTCGCCTTTGGATTGTAAACCGTGCGGTCGATCGATGCAGGAAGATATCTAGGATAATAATATAAAGAAAAAAATCCAATAACTTTTAATAAAGAATAGATTACCGACATCAAAGAAAATCTGGAAGCGTAACGACCTTAACTTGTGATTGGGAAAATACCGAGTCTCCTGTTTTGCGCGTCATTATTTTTCGCTTTTATATGTTTACCCCTGCCTTCAGCACAGGGTACGCGTAGCGTGGTCATGTGTTTTTCTAAAAGTACAGAATTCGACCTGTACAGACCATTTTGCTGATTAGAGGTACAATTTTACACTTTTTGTGGCTTTTAAGCTCTTTTAAGGGTTCCCCTGCACATATTACTGAACCTAAAAATATTAGTTATTTCATTTTACCCTTAAGAAATTTTGTGGAAATTTTTACGCGAAAAACAGCCCCGGGTCTGGGCTTTAATTTATATCGATTTCTAATACATACATCTGTTTTTGTTTTTTTCAAAAGATTTCAGTATTTTCAGTGTAAAACTAGTAATTTCAAATTTGTGTTCAGAATTTCCAAGGTGTCAAAAACGTCTTCATGGATTAAAAATTTCCCAGAGTTAGAGTTTAGTGGAGAAAAAGTATTCTGTAAAGCTTGTACAAAAATTATTGTTTGTGAAAAGAAGTTCCAAATCGATCAACATTTAAAAATACCGCTGAATAAGTCAAAGTTACAAAAAATGAAATCTGAGCCACTTCAGCTGAGTGTAACAAACGCATTTTAAAATGTTGGAAAAAAATCAAAATCTGAAAAGGAAATTTTTCAAGAAATGCAAGGCTTTGGTCGCAGCAGGGGAACATGGATTAAAGCCGGAATATTCTACACAGAGCATTTCGAAGCCATTAAGGAACTAATTTTCGATTTAGATGACGATTCGAAGTGTGTTGTGCAAAGTTAAGAGTTGTTAAAAAGTGCAAGTGTAGCTAAAGATCTTGTTTTTATTAAGATTAATTTCAGTTTCATACCGGACATATCCTCGTTGAAAAGTAGAAATTTAAGTTTAAGAGACTCAATTAGTTATTGTTGAAACTTTTTTCGCTAAATGTAACAACATTCCCGGTAAAGTAGGAGGTCAAGTAAGAAACAAATTGGATGTAATTGTAAAAAGAATGAAGGATTTAAATATTTAACTGCAGTAAAAAGCATTTATGAGGGTACAAACCATCCAATGACGTTGTATCTTGGTCCTATATTTTGCTACCTAAGTTGTAGTATTGTCCGATTACATCAGTAGATGTTGAAAGAAGCTTCTCTTCCTGTAAACATATTTTTACTAATACAAGACAATCCTTTTTAGTTGAAAATTTTGAAAAATATTAGGTAATTAACGCCTTTCATACAATTTTTGGTTAAAAAATTGTTTATCTTTATTTTTCTTTGTTTACTTTTGCATTTTTTTTAAATAAACATATTTTTTACAACATTTTACTATAATAAATTACGAAATAATACACACCAGTATGAATATTTGATAAAAAAATGCAAATAACTGCATATTTTAAAGGCAAACAAGGCATATATATGCGCATATTTTGGCTGAATTTAATATAATCCGCCCTTTACTGATCAATAAGTCTCAATGATTTTACAAATTCTTTTGTTATTTTTCTTTTGCATGATTCCTCCAGAGCAGTGTACGCTCCTGATGAGGAAAATAGAACTGTATTCGATCATCAATTAGTGTTTTTACTCTATTAGAACTTTACAAATGGCAACACTCATAAGAGGTTAAAAGCGCTTTATAATAGTGCCGCGATAACAATTCACATAAAACATAGGCAATAATAATGGCACATTAGCACTTATTTTAGAGACTATAGTAGTATTTTGCACTCTAACGAACGTAAATTTCGCACCTTAATTATTGTTCTAAGACATACGTTATTAAACTAGAAATGGCTGGTAGTTAGACTTTAAAAATCGAAGGTGTATTAACGTTTCATCGAATCGTCTATAAAAGGTAACGTAATGGGGTGTCAAAATTAAGTATCTGAGAAATATTCTTAGTAACCACAAATTGCTTATTCCCAGTGCAGCGACATAATCAAGTTACATTATGTCATTAAGTACTATTTAAGTTTTTTTATTACTCCTTCTATATTATTAGAGGTCCGATGGGCAGTTTGTTTAATGGCATAAACGCTTTAAAACAACTTTTATAACAAAAATTTTATTTTCAAATGGCAAGAAAAGTATTCTTGGGGCGAAGAATATTTTTTTTTTATTTTACTGCGCGGTAAAATTGCATTATCATTATTTTAAATTTTCGAGCGACTCACTGTCAAACATCAATAAACAAATTACGGGGATTACCGGGTAAAAAAAACATATAGGTAACTTCTAAGATATTTTTTTATAGAAGTTTTGTGTAAATACTATAGGTAGGCACTTCTATTCTACCCGTATTAACTATTAAGAAGGTCATAAGATGTGGGTGTCAAGAGCATCGGCTATGATTGTTCATATATACAGTGTGAGTTTGTAAGTAGGCCAGCAGTGCGACCCTTTTTGCTAACCTCATTTTACGTCTGGATAATGTCAGCCAGATGGGACCCACAGTTTTACGTGGGTTCCGAACCACAATTTTACCGGCAGATGTTATTCTCTGCGCGTTTTACGGTCTTGTTGTAATACCTCCTGTCCACAGCAGACCAAGACGGGGTCACTCTATTACATCTCCGTGGTGAGACTTGAAGAATGTTGCCGCATAGCCCCCCCTCCCCCCCCCCTAAACCATCGGGATCAGTATCAGAAGTGTCTAAATAACTAAACAAGTCCGCCAAACCTACCTGGAATCGAACCAGGTACCCTCCGTTTGCGATGCGTGAACGCTATCGTTGCGCTAGGCTGCCACCTAGTCATTTAGGTACCTACCTATTTGTTTTTTACTATTTTTAAAATAAATCCATGTATACTCTGCTTCACATAAGTGTTATATATTAATAACATTTATTTTATCAATAAGTAAAATAATTAAAGTTGGATAAGACAAGTAAGAGAACATCCTTGAATTTTTCTTTAAAAGCAGTTTCTTACATAAAACATATTTTTATTTTGAAGAAAGAGTCCATGCTTAAAGTAGAGTTGAAAGCATGGGAAAGAAAGAAAAACTTAAAGTCTTCCTCCACAATATTTCACAAAATAAAAAATTCTTTATGGGTCTCTTCATGTTTCGAACTTAGAAACGTTCATCATCACGAGACAGAAAAATGTATTTCTGATGGTTTTAGCAGAAGAGAAAAAGATAAGTGGTATAAAACCCTAATGGAGCTGTTATGGAATTAAAAAATTGGTGTGTCGAAATGAAATAATATGAAGAAAAATAGAAATACATTAAAACAAAGTGGAAAAGTCAATTAATTAATGCTGATGGTTTTAGCAGAAGAGAAAATGTTGTAGAACCCTAATGGAGCTTTTGTGGAATTTGATGTATTTGATGAAATTGATGTGTAGTAGTGTCACAGCTAGAAGTAATTCAGGGATGGTGTGAAAGAAACAAACTCCACCTAAATGCAACCAAATGTAAAATCATGACCTATACTTGTAAACAACAACCATTGCTCTATCCCTACTCCATACTTGGAGAGGTTTTGGAACGACCATGGTATTAAAGGATCTAGGAGTAATTTTTGATGCAAAGTTAACATTTATTGATCATATTAATAAAATGATTTTAAATGCGGGACGGACCCTTGGCTTCATCGTGCGCAATTGTAAGAACTTTAATGACCCTAAAGTTTTCAACACCTTATTTTTTTTGTTTTGTACGAGCAAAGTTGGAGTATGCTTCAATTATACAGGGTTATAAAAAATTACCAGAACGGTCGATTATTTCAAAATATAGAGGGGTTATCAAAAAACGTCTTATATAAAAAAATGTAGGGCTGTTAAAAATCTACATATCGGTGATAAATTGAAATATACAGGGTCGCCCACAAAGTTGTGGAGAATGATAGTTAAATTTTTTTTAATTGAACACCCTGTATATTTTTACATTTTTAAATTCCACATAAAATTATAATTATTTTTTATTAAATGCATTATTAGTCTATACTTCATAGTTTCCGAGATTTTGACTCTCGAAAAGTGACATTTTTGAATTTTGACAGCTTATAACTTTCTAACAGTACGTCTTAGAGCAAAACGGCTTACGTGTCCCTATCTTCAATTTTTATTATCTTCCCAAAAAAATCAACTTCCGGTTAAACCGGATGTAACTCGAAAGCAGGAAATATAGTTGTTCCGGTGTAACTGGAAGTTGATTTTTTTGGGAAGATAATAAAAATTGAAGATAGGGACATGTAAGCCGTTTTGTTCTAAGACGTACTGTTAGAAGGTTATAAGCTGTCAAATTTCAAAAATGTCACTTTTCGAGAGTCAATATCTCGGAAACTATGAAGTATAGACTAATAATGCATTTTATAAAAAATAATTATAATTTTATGTGGAATTTAAAAATGTAAAAATATACAGGGTGTTCCATTTAAAAAAATATAACTATCATTCTCCACAACTTTGTGGGCGACCCTGTATATTTCAATTTATCACCGATATGTAGATTTTTAACAGCCCTACATTTTTTATATAAGACGTTTTTTGATAACCCCTGTATATTTTGAAATAATCGACCGTTCTGGTAATTTTTCCTAACCCTGTATAGAACCCTTATTATTTATGTCACATAGATAGCATTGAAAGAATTGAAAAACGTTTTTTAAAGTATGTAACTTTTAAGATAGAGGGTGTCTATCCGAAGCGGGGTGTTGATTATAACATGCTATTAGAGAGATACAACTTTGACAGTTTAGCAAAGAGCCGGGTAGGTATTTACCTATCTGGTTTTTTTAATTTAAATTGCTGCACGGTGGTGCTGACTGTCCGGATCTGCTATGTCAAATTAACTTTTCAATTCCAAGAATCAACAGTAAACAAAATGTAACATTCTTATGCGAAAGGGCCAGGACAAAATATGTAATGCTTAAATCGCCAATTAATTTGATGTGCTCTAAATTTAATAAAATATGCAATCATTGTGATATTTTTACGTGCAACCTGCATGAACTAAAAGCTATGGCAAAAACTATTTAGTAATTTTTAGAGTATTTTTATTTTTTTTATTTAATGGGTTATGTTTCTGTGCTAATGTAGTACGGTGATGGCAACATCTGCTTTTTTATTATTATTGTTGCTTTTTTTTTATAGTTTCTTTTTATATTATTAGGTTTTATGTTTTATACAAATTGATATTAATGAATTTTTGTTTTAATTTTCTTTTCTCTATGTATATTGCTCTGTAAATGGATTCTTGTTGGGCAATAAAGCTATTATTATTATAATAATAATATATAGAAAATTGTGAAAAGTTAAAACATACTGAGTATGTGAAAAAGTCAGTAAAAGGGGTATAAACCAACCAAATAAACTGGGGAAGAAGAAAAAAACCCTACTAAAAAGAAGGTGTCGAGGGTTTTTTAAAATTTTAATTAAATATGTTTTTAAGTATGTCTGTAAGACATTATAAGGATAAAACCAGTCAGTGGCGCAACCAGAAATTGTGCTCGGGGGGGGGGGGGGGGGGGGCTTTAAGTTCTTGCGCCGCAGACGAAAATTTTTTTGGGTGCCACGCCCTTTTTTGGCTAAAATACGTATGATTAACGAGAGCGACAGCCCCCTAAAACTTCTGCAATAATACGCCGCTAGCCCTAACGAAATACTTATGAAAAAAAATTTAGAGATTTTATTTTAGTTAGTAAAAATGTATTTAAAACCTTATACAATAAGTTGTATAATATTTATAACCAAGTTTTTGTTTTTTTTATTTTTATCTTTTACAAAAAAAATTATGTTTTCACGAAATTTGGTGATAACTTACCTTTTTATGTCCCAAACACACTGTAATTATTTTGATTTAAAATATTTATTTTTTCACCTTATTTTGACTTAATATCGAAAAAGCACCTTTATTTTCAATCGAAAATTCTCACGTCAAAATATCTGCTGTTTTAAAAAAGTCTGTGGGCTTTTTGTTCGTTGAAATCTCCACTTTCTAATGGTGTAAAAAAATATATACATTACTATGGTAAATGTTCTCAAAAAATGCAAAGAAACGGAAAAAACTCGAATCCGAAATTTTTTTTTTAATCATTATGTACAATTTTGACCTATTTATTAAAATGTATACTTTAATTACTCAAAAAACGTAAGATTCCATGTTACATTGATAAACAAAAAAATTACAAATCCATAAAACATTGAGATCGCAAAAAACATGCGAAAATAGTTCGCGTGACATGAAAAATTGGTTTGCAATTAAACGAATAGGCTAAGTTTCTAAGCTCGGGGGGGGGGGGGCTGCAGCCCGGCAGCCCCCCCCCCCCTCTGGTTGCGCCACTGAAACCAGACATAGTAGGTATTACGAAGATATCACAATCTGTAAAAATTAAAATTGAAATTAAAATCAAAGAGAGAAGAAGTAGAAAATGTTTTGAAAATTTCTTAAATAAAAAGTAAGTACCTACAGAATACTATCCAACAAGTGTTTTGTGAGGTACTGAGGGTTAAAGCCCACAAGTGGTTAATTTAAAACCAATGTAATTAATTAACAAATCACTCATATTTTTAGAAAATAAAGTTCAAATGGTTGTTCACGTCCACGTGTTGAGACAAAAATCAATTCATCTATCATTCACTTTATCTTTAGAAATATGAGTGATTTGTTAATTAATTACATTGGTTTTAAATTAACAACTTGTGGGGTTACTGGGCTTTAACCCTCAGTACCCCACAAAACAACAAACTTATTCGATAGTATTTTGTAAGTAGGTACTTATACAGGGTGTTCTCAAAGTTGAGTCATTTATTTTACCAGGTTGTAGAACTCGTAAAAATAGGTAATTGTACCAAAAATCATTTATATAAAAGTTGCAGAATAAAAAAGTTATTAACAATTGAAAAAATGTAAAATTTAAAAACTGTAAGACCTGATTTTTTGATATTCTCGACCACTGCGTTATCAATGTTTTGTTTACTGGCGATACTGGGTATATGGCTTATTTTTTTGTAGGATACAAATTACTTATCATTCATTCATTTTACGGGTTTTAGTGCCAATTTCGATTTGACCAGTGGTAAATAATTCGCTAAAGTGCGTGATATTTTTGATTTTTTCAATTGGTAATGACTTCTTGATTCTGCAACTTTTATATAAATGATTTTGGGTACAATTACTTATTTTTACAAGTTCTACAACCTGGTAAAATAAATGACTCAACTTTGAGAACACCCTGTATTTATTCAAGAAATGTTCATAAATATTTATACTTCTTCACTCTTTGATTTTAACTTCAATTTTTATTTTTAAAGATTGTGATATCTTCGTAATACTATGACTAGTTTTATCCTTATAATGTCTACATAATAAAATACTTAAAAAAATATTTTATCTAAATTTTAAATAACCCTCGACACCTTCTTTTTAGAAAATAAAAAAAATAAAAGCTCCATAAAGGGGTCTACACCATTTTCTCTTCTGCTAAAACCATCAGCATTAAATAAATTTTCTGTCTCCTGATGATGACGTTTCTACGTTTGAAACATGTAGAGGCCCATAAAGAATTTTTTATTCTATCAAATTTTGTGGAGGAAGACTATAAGTTTTTTTTTTCTTTCCCATATTTTTATTTGTTGGTCACAAAAAACAAAAATTATTCCAAAAGGACTTAAGAATTAAAAACAAAAATTAATTTAATTGAAAAATACATCTTTAATACTTTTTCGTCAATAAATGATCAAAATGTTGTCCATTCACTATTTGGCAATATCTTAAATGCAAATAAACCTACACTCATAGTAGGGGAGCCCAACAGGGGATTTTGGGATTTACTCAAGCGCGGCAGATTAACATATGGGGGATACCTTGCACCCTGTTGAGTACCTCTGCCATGTCTAAGCCCTCTATATAGTGCCGCGCGTGTACGGCAGCTGATCAGAATAGTAAAAAAAAATCGATAGCTGGATTTACTCGAGCGCGTCAGATTAAGGTGTGGTTTGTTAATTACATGGTAAAGAGTCTGCATTTCAATAACCTGATGATTTGAGTGTGACGTAAGGGAGTGGGAGGGTTACAAACTTGCAAAAAAAAAACGTCACATGGACATTCTCGAGCGCGGTCAATTTTTTTTTTTATATTGAAGGAAATAATTCAAGGATAACGGGAAAAATATAATCTGCCGATTACCACAAGCCGAAGTAACAAAAATCGTCAATAAAGTTTATTAGCGCGTGCAGCTGCAGTGAAGCACTCCGCGCCTCTGCGCCTCAATGTCTCTTTCTTTATCACTCACTCTCTCGCACCATCCCCACACTACTTTCCGTCAGCCATCACGCCATCACAGGCTGATCACAGCATTCGTGGGATTATATGTAAAGGGTTATTATTTTACTTTTTAGTTTGTCCCACTTTCAAAAGCCTGTAACTTTTTTATTTTCTGAGTTAGCGCGTTCACTCAAAAAGTAGGATGTAGAAATTTTGGCCAAGTATTTATGGGTTTTGTCAAAAATGACAGTAGGTGTCACATGTCACACTTAAAACCAAACATTTAATTTTTTTTTAAATGAGACACTCTGTATATTAGAAGCGCATTAGATAGTTCCTTTTCTTCCGATTTTAAAAATATAGCACACTTATCCATTCTTCTCTTAATTTCATCAAAAATATGTAAAAATAATATTATAAAAAAGCATCAAGATAGTTATGAAACCGTTTTGTTGCAATGGATTTTGTCTTTATTTATATCGCAGTTTGTCACTCTTATTGTTATTACTCGTTCCGAATTTTGTACCGAAATATTTTTGTAAGTGAATTAAATTTTTAAGATTTAAGGAAAAAAAAATCATGAAAATTTTTTTAAACGATCAGATTAACAAAATCAACAATCAACAATCAACATTTTTAACCCTTCCGTACCGCCGCCCCCACCATCGAAACCAGCAGATTAATGTACCTCCGTCATGAGAGGCACGTGGGGCATATACACTATTAATATCTGTTTTCATTTTTGAAAGCCTGTAGTAACTCCCCCCACCGGTGAAAGGGTACACATGATATTATGACATTTTTTCCTTTCTACCATCCAATCTTCAAGAACCAATAGGTCCCCATGACGCTCGAGTAAATCCCCATATAGCATCGTGGGCTCCCCTACTATCATGTTTTATTCGTGCTTTCAACTCCTTAACATTTGACAAGAAATATAAACTAGCAATTTGGTTATGTATAACTTAACATGCACTTTAAAAATAGTCAATAAAAACTATAGGGTTGCCAATTAAAAAGTCATTGATATCAATACATCTCCAATTTGGGACACGCTGGCGCTGTATCAATATTTAAATAAAATAGACCACAACTTAAAATGTTAACGCACCTGACCACGCATTTTTTCAAAAAAAAAATTGTACTGAATATATTCAAAGTTACAAACTCTACCGGGAATGTTGTTACGTTAGCGGAAAAAGTTTCAACAATCTCCGTATACAACTGCACTCTTAGAGGTGCGTTTAGAAATATTTTTTTTACATTTGAAATTAATTTATTTACCAAAAGTATGTATTACAAATCGATATAACAGATATAAGATATACATACAGTTTGTTAAGCAGGTAGGAATAACACATTATTAAGTGACAATAAACAACCCCTAACAATAGGGGAAGTGTGCCTTTGATGGACCCCTGCCTATGATGGACAACCATCGATATATTTTTAATTTGCGCGTGTAGCGAGCTAGTGCTACGCTCAGTGGGTGACCAAACTTCTTATATTAATGGCTGCGAATTGCTCTCTGTTTGTATATCGTTTTAGTGAAATTACGTGACAAAATTGAAACTGGTAAGTCCTGATGTAAGAAATTAGGTTTGGATTATTGCAAATTTCTCATGTGATATAGTAATCTATCGGTTGCTTTAAATATGTAAGGTAGGGATGTGTGTTGCGCATCAAATGCTATATTTAAATTTGGATTAGAATTACCAAAACAAAATTATCGGTTGCTTAAGTGAAACTGTGTACATTGGCCAATGATGAACCACCAACAGTCATCTATTGATAGACCAGCGGTTCATCATAGGAAAGTAGATATTGTTGCATAGTCTTACTGAGTATTTCTATATAAGCTTTATTTCTTATAGATATGACTACACAAAAAAGACAGCAGTGGACAGAGCCTGACATGCAGCAAGCTCTTAACAACTTAAAAGAAAAACGTATGGGGTATAGAGTAGCCGCAAAAACATTTATATGTGAATTGTGCAACTAGATTTTGTTTCGTTTTGTTAAGTTGTACATGAAAAATTCTACAGACCGTTTTTAATTGTTTAATAGAAATATTCGGAAAGTTATATGATTTTATTTTTACTTTTATTAGAGGGTCCATTATAGGACTATATACGCTTATGATGGACCCTTTGGCATATTTTAAAAAACAGGCAACAGATCTTTTTCGGTAATTGTTTTAAAAATTATTACAACTAAGGTAAATACATTTTAACACTGACAATCAAATATAGCTAGCTCACTTTAATAGGCATATAATTTAGGAAGTTAATAGAGAATTTTCTTAAGGGGTCCATCAAAGGCACACTTCCCCTATATTTGCAAACCCTGGAAACCCTGAATAAATACCTTGTGTATAACCAAAAACCAAAATGTAAATATAATTATCATAATCTTCAGATTGAGAAATCCCTGAAATAAGTACCGAACTGGACATTAAACCTTTAAAGTTTTAAATTTTTTGTTAAAGAGGAAAACAAAAAAATATGACGAGATATAACCTAGGTTATAAAACTACGTTAAAATATAACACGAAAAAAAACACTACTAACAAAAGGTGACTTTATTGAGATTTTTTTATTTTCTTGCACTGCTTTCTTTTTTCCCTGTATAATATAAATTAACTTTTTACGAAAGACCGTGATAATTTGTACCAAAAATTTTCAATAACTAAAATTAATGAAGATTGGGAAGAATATAAAAAACTTAGAAATAACTGCGTATCAGTATAAGGAAGAGAAAATACTTTATATTATGTTAAACAAATAAATAATAACAAGGGAGATGATAAAAAATGTGGAGAACCTTAAAAAATTTAGTTAAACCTACAGTTTTTTTAAAGATAAAAAAAAACGAAATTTATTATTGCTGAAAAACTAAATTCTTATTATCTTTATAGCATTAAAAAAATTGTTTAGTAAATAAATTCAGGAAATGAAGAACTATGCCAAATAGTTAATAGAACTATTAACGTTTTTAAAGAATTTAATGAAATATCATTAAAAAAATGAAAACTAGTAATTTCAAAATTAAATTCAAATAACAACGATGAAGAAATATTGACTAAAAATGTGTTCAAAGAAACATTTGGCAGCATTGGTTACCCATTATTAAAAATTATAAATTCTCGTTTAAAATATGGAAATATACCTGATGAATTAAAATGTTACATACACCAGTGACAGAAGAAGTCGTATAATATGAACAGTTATTAGAATTCATTGTACTCTACAGAGACAGCCATTCAATGTGTGATTAAGACGTGGAAGACAACCATTGATCAAGGGGAAAATATTATACTTAGCTGTATTTTTAAATTTTAAGCTGGCATTCGAAACAGTTGACAGGGCTAGATTATTGAGTAAATTGTATCAGTATGGTATTCGCGGAAACGTTTATAAATGGTTTAAAAATTATTTAAGTAACAGGTCACAAAAAACAAAAATATCAAAAACATATTCAAACAATAAAATAAATATTATAGGAGTTCCTCAAGGAAGGATACTAGGTCCAATATTATTTATTTTATACATCAACGATTTGCCTTTAGTTTTAAAAATGTGTAAGTTACAAATGTATGCTGATGACACCTTAATTTACATTAATGTTTTTAATATTTTTGATGGTCTAAATACTCTAAATTCTGAGATAAATATATTATTAATTAATTTGGCTAAAAGTAAATAAATTAAAATTAAATATTTCAAAAACTAATTTAATGTATGGTTGGTTATTGGTAGTAATTTAAATTGTCAAAATATAAATGTTGTAATTGATGGTGAAAAATTGGAATTAGTAAACAGTTTTAAATATTTAGGGATAGTTATTGATTCAAAATTAAAATTTTTTAATTATTTTGAAAGTATCATGTCGAAGATTGCCGGAAAAGTAGGTTATTTTAAAAGAATCAGTTCCAATTTAAGTTTGTTTTCTAAGAAAACTGTATTTAATACTATTATATTACCATATTTTCTTTATTGTTCTTCCATTTTATATTGTGCTAGTGAGGAAATATTTGATAAATTACAAATTTTACAAAATAAGGCAAAGGGATTATTTTAATTGTGACTAATAAACAAAAAAAAAATTAGATTGGTTAAATGTTAGAAATTTAATTTTTTATTTAGTATGTATCTTTATACATAAAATTAAAAATAATGTATTGATTGATTGTTTAAAAAATGTTGTTCTTTTAATAATGACCATCATAATTATAAAACAAGAACTAATCAAAATTTTTATGTGGATTATTATTAGTATAAGGAAGAGAAAATACTTTATATTATGTTAAACAAATAAATAATAACAAGGGAGATGATAAAAAATGTGGAGAACCTTAAAAAATGTAGTTAAACCTACAGTTTTTTTAAAGATAAAAAAAAACGGAATTTATTATTGCTGAAAAACTAAATTCTTATTATCTTCATAGCATTGAAAAAATTGTTTAGTAGAAATAGTTAATAGAACTATTAACGTTTTTAAAGAATTTAATGAAATATCATTAAAAAAATGAAAACTAGTAATTTCAAAATTAATTTCAAATAACAACGATGGAGAAATATTGACTAAAAATGTGTTCAAAGAAACATTTGGCAGCATTGGTTACCCATTATTAAAAGTTATAAATTCTCGTTTAAAATGTGGAAATATACCTGATGAATTAAAATGTTACATACACCAGTGACAGAAGAAGTCGTATAATATGAACAGTTATTAAAATTCATTGTACTCTACAGAGACAGCCATTCAATGTGTGATTAAGACGTGGAAGACAACCATTGACCAAGGGGAAAATATTATACTTAGCTGTATTTTTAAATTTTAAGCTGGCATTCGAAACAGTTGACAGGGCTAGATTATTGAGTAAATTGTATCAGTATGGTATTCGCGGAAACGTTTATAAATGGTTTAAAAAGTATTTAAGTAACAGGTCACAAAAAACAAAAATATCAAAAACATATTCAAATAATAAAATAAATATTATAGGAGTTCCTCAAGGAAGGATACTAGGTCCAATAATATTTATTTTATACATCAACGATTTGCCTCTAGTTTTAAAAATGTGTAAGTTACAAATGTTTGCTGATGACACCTTAGTTTACATTAATGTTTTTAATATTTTTGATGGTCTAAATACTCTAAATTCTGAGATATTATTAATTAATTTGGCTAAAAGTAAATAAATTAAAATTAAATATTTCAAAAACTAATTTAATGTATGGTTGGTTATTGGTAGTAATTTAAATTGTCAAAATATAAATGTTGTAATTGATGGTGAAAAATTGGAATTAGTAAACAGTTTTAAATATTTAGGGATAGTTATTGATTCAAAATTAAAATTTTTTAATTATTTTGAAAGTATCATGTCGAAGATTGCCGGAAAAGTAGGTTATTTTAAAAGAATCAGTTCCAATTTAAGTTTGTTTTCTAAGAAAACTGTATTTAATACTATTATATTACCATATTTTCTTTATTGTTCTTCCATTTTATATTGTGCTAGTGAGGAAATATTTGATAAATTACAAATTTTACAAAATAAGGCAAAGGGATTATTTTAATTGTGACTAATAAACAAAAAAAAAATTAGATTGGTTAAATGTTAGAAATTTAATTTTTTATTTAGTATGTATCTTTATACATAAAATTAAAAATAATGTATTGATTGATTGTTTAAAAAATGTTGTTCTTTTAATAATGACCATCATAATTATAAAACAAGAACTAATCAAAATTTTTATGTGGATTATTATTAGTATAAGGAAGAGAAAATACTTTATATTATGTTAAACAAATAAATAATAACAAGGGAGATGATAAAAAATGTGGAGAACCTTAAAAAATGTAGTTAAACCTACAGTTTTTTTAAAGATAAAAAAAAACGGAATTTATTATTGCTGAAAAACTAAATTCTTATTATCTTCATAGCATTGAAAAAATTGTTTAGTAGAAATAGTTAATAGAACTATTAACGTTTTTAAAGAATTTAATGAAATATCATTAAAAAAATGAAAACTAGTAATTTCAAAATTAATTTCAAATAACAACGATGGAGAAATATTGACTAAAAATGTGTTCAAAGAAACATTTGGCAGCATTGGTTACCCATTATTAAAAGTTATAAATTCTCGTTTAAAATGTGGAAATATACCTGATGAATTAAAATGTTACATACACCAGTGACAGAAGAAGTCGTATAATATGAACAGTTATTAAAATTCATTGTACTCTACAGAGACAGCCATTCAATGTGTGATTAAGACGTGGAAGACAACCATTGACCAAGGGGAAAATATTATACTTAGCTGTATTTTTAAATTTTAAGCTGGCATTCGAAACAGTTGACAGGGCTAGATTATTGAGTAAATTGTATCAGTATGGTATTCGCGGAAACGTTTATAAATGGTTTAAAAAGTATTTAAGTAACAGGTCACAAAAAACAAAAATATCAAAAACATATTCAAATAATAAAATAAATATTATAGGAGTTCCTCAAGGAAGGATACTAGGTCCAATAATATTTATTTTATACATCAACGATTTGCCTCTAGTTTTAAAAATGTGTAAGTTACAAATGTTTGCTGATGACACCTTAGTTTACATTAATGTTTTTAATATTTTTGATGGTCTAAATACTCTAAATTCTGAGATATTATTAATTAATTTGGCTAAAAGTAAATAAATTAAAATTAAATATTTCAAAAACTAATTTAATGTATGGTTGGTTATTGGTAGTAATTTAAATTGTCAAAATATAAATGTTGTAATTGATGGTGAAAAATTGGAATTAGTAAACAGTTTTAAATATTTAGGGATAGTTATTGATTCAAAATTAAAATTTTTTAATTATTTTGAAAGTATCGTGTCGAAGATTGCCGGAAAAGTAGGTTATTTTAAAAGAATCAGTTCCAATTTAAGTTTGTTTTCTAAGAAAACTGTATTTAATACTATTATATTACCATATTTTCTTTATTGTTCTTCCATTTTATATTGTGCTAGTGAGGAAATATTTGATAAATTACAAATTTTACAAAATAAGGCAATGCGGATTATTTTAATTGTGACTAATAAACAAAAATAAAATTTATGTTAAAAAATTTAGATTGGTTAAATGTTAGAAATTTAATTTTTTATTTAGTATGTATCTTTATACATAAAATTAAAAATAATGTATTGTCTGATTGTTTAAAAAATGTTGTTCTTTTAATAATGACCATCATAATTATAAAACAAGAACTAATCAAAATTTTTATGTGGATTACGTGTCTAAAATATTAGCTTATAAGTCTATTTTTCATAAAGGTTTGATAGATTATATCTAATAATTTGGAAAATTTTATTAAATCTCAAATATCATTAAAACTATTTTAAAAAACTTTAAAATTACATTTAATTAGAAAACAAAATGATACCTAATATTTGCAAAATGTTTAATTTTTCTGTCTGTTTTTGTTAAAAGAAGGTTGCGTTTTAAAAATAAAAAATAAATCTATAAAAATGTGTTAAAAATGCATTAAAAACTATTTAATTGTAGCTTAAATAAAACATGTTACTACTACTACTACTATTACTAATATTAAAATGCATTGATAACCTTATTGGCGTCCCATATTATTAATCTGCAAGAAACAATTTTTAAACTCTACAAACCGCATTAAAATCTGTAATGTCGTTTCCGAACTACAGACCTGTAAAAATGGTATTTAAAAAACAATTTGTGGAACTTTGTGGAGCAGTTTTATTAATTACTTATTTATTTAATAATAAACCAATTGTTAACATAACCTACTGATTAGCCAAGATTTAAAGACCCGCGTCCTTGCCCACGTGCGGGGATCTAAGAAATTTCTTTACAAAATTTACGAAAATAAAGTAATTCTCTTTAATTAAGCTAAAGTATTTCAAAACATATAGCAAAACAGATTTCACGGTAGTCGGTAAATACGCGTATTAACATAAGCGAAGTGGAAGTAATATACTTCCTCTTTCACCATTGCGAACCTTAACACACTTTTGGGACTTCATTTATCGCACATCTTTAGCAGTATCCGCCGTTTCATCAGGCAACACAGAGAGTAATTCGTCATTTAATGGGCAATAAAATTATGAGAATTGTGAAGGATTTTCAGGGACAAGAGTTTGATTTTTTAAGGTCGCCTTTTATTTATTTTGTGGCTAAAAAGCGTTGCAGTCATTGTTTATTGTTTTTAAAACGTAGATTAAGTTATTGTACTCTGTTAATCATAACTTAATTAATATCAATATCAGAATGGTGATTAGGAATACGGTTATGTATAAGTCCAATTTAATTCTTCAAAACTAATTTAACCATGACTGCAAGGGCGGAATTATTGGAGAGAAGGCGGGAATTATTACTCTTCTTACTTTCCCCTATAGGGGAGGGGTGGGCAAGTTGACATACCTAAGGTTTAAACAAAAATATCTTAGAAAAAACCAAGACTTATTTTTAATAAATGTAAGCAAAATAAAACAGTTGTTATATGTCTTTAACCTACATATATAACGAAACAAAATATAAACTCCTTGTACAAACAATACCACACATACGAAAATAAGTAGGTATAAATATAAAATATAAGTTAATATAAATCACAATAAATTGTTTTGATTTTTTGGATAGGCCGGCACACTCAGCGTGAGCCCATTGGCGACACTTCTAGTCTAAAATCTTTTTAGTGCGGGCAAGATGACATACTCGGTATGAAGGTATGCCATCCTGCCCGACAATGAACGTGAATTTAAAAAAATTACAAAATGGGTTTTAAAATAAAATCTAAAAAAGATTGATCGCGAAATGAATAGTTGAAAACTAAATTTATTAAACAAAATCAAAAAATATAAAAAAAACAGTCAAGTAATTTTTTTATAATCTTTATCATAGTTTACTTACATTAAAACGAAATCGTAAATTACTTTAAATCGTTAATATTTCTAACACCGCGAAAAACTTCCACCCACAAATACCTCTAAGTGGACACTGCCAACGAGCGAACTTGTTTAAGCATGCTAAATGCTCGGATGACGGTGGAGTTTCCATGGAAGGGCTACTGTGTCATCTTGCCCACCTATGTCAACTTGCCCATCTCTCCCCTATAGCTGCAAAGTATCAAAATACATTTATTTCAAATTTTATTTTTAAAGATTACCAGCCGCGCCTTTTTTTTAGATTGTTATGAAGATTTCATAAATTTATTTTCAACCAATTAGAAGGCTCCTTTTTGTTTACGTTTCTTATAGCAACGGGAAACTATCACGATAGTCTATAGCCTATTAACCTAAAGAAATTAATAAGTGATAATTTTTCTTAGGTAGGTATTATGGAGAACTATAGGGTAGGAGGCCGATCGACAATGGCAGCATTTTCAAATTCCGTCCCGGTTTTTTGGTTAGTTCGCTAGTTGGCCGATAGATGGCTCTCGCGTCCGAAGTGGGCTGATATTGTCTTCTTCTTCTTCGTTTTTAATGTGGAAAACCTAGATCCTTCATAGTTTTTAGCTTTTACTTAAACCCTTTATTTTTCTGTGCTTTCACTTTTGACAATTGACATTTTATTTTTCGAAATAACAAATCATGTTTGAAGGCAAGACAAGACAAATAACGTTGTATTGTAATTAATTTCCATATTTATAATGAATAATGGTACAATTTATAAAAGTAGAGTTTGCTTTGTGTTGGGGTGGTAAGACAGGATCTTCTTCAGAGATGAAACGCAGCCAAATAAGTCTCTTTCTAGCTTCAAAGGTAAAACCCTCTGGCTAGAATGTTCCTGTATTTTAAAAACGAAGCATCGTTGGAACTTTATACAGGCCGAGTTTACTAATAAGTATAACAAAGTAAGTGTAAATTCATATAAAAGTCCTTATTTGTTCCTTAAAGAACTAATTTAAATAAAAATAGTTATCGCGTCCATAAGAAACCATTTATTTGATAGCCCACTTCGAACACGAGCGCCATCTTATGGCAACTCGTAAAGCTGAATTACCGATTCTAATTTGGGACCGAATCCAATGCATTGCGATCGGCCTCCTACCTCAAGTCCTCCATAGTAGGTATACTACTACGACTTAATTTTAATTCAAATGTCAAGTCATTTCGAAGTGACAGGTGAGACAAACCAGCAAGTAACAATCAGTTTTTTAGTCGTATAATTTATCCAATGTCAGTGTGATGACATTCCAATCATTCCATACGGCGGTAAACGTCGGTCTCTTTGAGACTGTTTACCGCCGTATGGAATGTCATCACACTGACTTTGGAATAACAATACCTGTGATATTTATTGTTACAATAATATTGTGTAAAAAAAATGATTCCTTTTGGCAATGAATCAGCAAGTTCGATTGCTAAAGAAATTGAGCAGTTAGTAACTCATTTTAATTACTAAAATGTGAGAAACATTAAATAACAAATTTGTTATCTGAAATCCAATGTCTTTAGAAGTTGATTTTACTTGTTAGTAACTAAGGTTTATTACTAAAATTTTAGGAACATTAAAAGAAACTCCAATTTATGAAATTTTCTTACCGAATCTCCCTAGCAGCAGAATTATTACCGATAATTTTTTTTAAGGTCGCGAATGGTTTTGTTGATAGAAAATTATCCCGAGTCGAAGACGAGGGAAATTTTCTATCAACAAAAAAATGAGTAAAACCGAGATTATAAGTGAATATTTTCTTTAAGAATTCTTGACCAAGAAAAAATGTCCACGAATAATAAAAGCACACTGAGGAAAATAATATATTACAACAGGTTTGCTAATAGGTACATAGTTTGTATTGATAACTTGTTTTTTATGAATCCATATGAAATAAATTCCTAGTGTATCAAACCCGCTTTAGTGTTAAATATAAATTCCAAATTTGCTAGAACAGTGTTTTTATTGGTAGTAAGTAATCAGTTCCAATAGCAGCACAGTCTTGTTGAATAATGAACTTCTTTCAATACAGCAATTCGCGGGTGCATGGGTAAACGGGTTTAAGTCAATTTTAGCTGAAAATGAGTTTAAGTCAGAACTGAGTATAAAATTTGCTCTAGAACGTATGGGTAAAATGGGATAAGTCAATGTGACTAACAAATACCGGTAATTTCGTTGTGCCCTATGTGATAAGTCAAAAATATTGTGTCAAATAGTATTATGTCAGACTTAAATCAACATTAATTCTCTAGTATAGGTATGGGCAAAATGATTTAAGTCAGACATATGACCTACTACACAGTAATTTGCTTAAATAGGTTTGAGAAAAAGGAGCTATGTCTGACATACACCTATATACACAAACAGATCGTCAATGCATGTGTGAAAAAGGGTATATATCTAGACTTAGGGGAATCTGCATTTTTCTTATGTTTATTATCATTATTATTATTATTATCTGTTTTTTGCTGATCCTGTAATGTGGCATCTTGTTTTGAATGTTTAACTCTTTCAGTTGTAATAATATTATCATGTCATCTAAATAAATTACGATATTATAAGCACCAGTGTATTATATTATATTGTGTAAAAAGATTTAAGTCAATTTTTTTATGTGCAAAATGGTATAAGTCACAAAAAAATCAAATTAAAGAAAAATTACAAATATTTTAAAAAACCAAAATATCTAAAGCAACTAACACTAGTCTACCAAATTAAAATTATATCATGTATCTTAATTAATTCCTTTTTGCGCACCCCACAACCCAATTTACATAATTCATTATATCTCAAAAGCAGTTTTTTTGACTTAAACCCGTTTACTCATGCACCCGCGAATTTTGTTAAGAAATAAATTGTATCTTATGAATGTGGCGCATTTTGTTCTCAGTAAAGCGCTTCCTTTTTAATTTAGAAAGTAGAACAGCTTCTCCAAAAACGAATTATATCCGCTAGAACCTAGAATCCATCAAGACGTTGATGGGGGTTCGAAGCAATCGGCAATCGCCGTGCGCCGTAGTATTAGTCTTAACGCATTTGTTGCGCAGGTCATTTCGTTGTTTGGAATCTTTTAGCTGTCCTGTCTGAATTTGAATTTTTTTGATCGTACCAGTAGGTACCTGTTTCAATTAATTTATTTTAACTTTGTATAAAAGTTTTTAAAATTCTGCATGTCAGATAGAGCAACAGAAGATTCTATTTTACACAACCCATTATTAGTATTGAACTTTATAATCTATGGACAAATTTTACGATCTCAGGATCTCAGTAAACCAGGTTGCATAATAGATAATCATATGCAATGTTAAACGACAAGAACAATATCACACTATATAGAAGCTATTTAAATTTTTGAGAACTGCAGTACTGATTTTTAGTGGTAAGTATATTATATTTTATTAACCGTAGCAAGCAAATATTATTATGATTAATGTAAAGTTTCATTACAACTGCCAGTCGAAACTAATACCCCCAATAGAACTTGATAATTACAGTGAGTATTCAGAGCAATAATGGCTATAAACCATTCCATTAACTCTTATTTCTTATTGGCTAAATTATCGTGATATTACGACTATAGTCGGATCTGGTCTTATCGTGCGGGTCATACGATTCAAGAAAGACATACTCTCAGTTTTTGTTTTCTTTACTTGCGTTTAATTTTACCCTCTAAATAAAATACGTAAGATAAATGAGACAGACTTATTCCATTTTGACATGAAAAAAAAGGATATGTATTTATTTTCCAGCGATTCTAAAAAAGCTTATAATAGCACCAGCTACGTTTTATTTTAAATATGCCAGTTTTGTGACTTTGACAGTTTGTGACAAAATGAAACAATTTTCTGGGTTTTTGCATCCCCAATCAAAAAAAATGGTACTTAATCTGATAAACTATTTCGAAAATAAAAGAAAAAGTGGAAATTCGCCAACCAATATTCAGGAAACAGTAGCCAAAGCACTGGGAATTAGTTTAAGGACTGTGCAGAAAATTGTGCATGAAACAAAACATAACATAATACCCAAGAATACTAAAAAGTGTAAACGAAGAAAGCCAAAGACTGAGGATTTAAGCGAAAATATTAAAATGGGAGTTCGAAATGTGATTTACGATTTATCCAAATCAAAAACCAATGTAACTCTTCCAGTTTTACAAAAAACATTAAAAATTCGGGGTGTTTTGGAAATTGGACTTGAAGCGTTATCAAAATTAATAAAAAATTTAGGTTTTCGCTATAAAAAAGACTGTAACCGAAGATTTTTATGTGAGCAGCCACAGATAGTGAGTCAGCGTGTTCAGTTTTTAAAAAAATATACAGACAATTACAAATCGAAATTTAGAAAAGTGGTATTTTTAGACGAAACGTGGATATTTTCGAATGGAAGTGGTTCAAAATCTTGGCAAGATGAGTCTGTAAAAAGTGTTAAAAGGAAAAAGGGGTGCGGTATGGGAAACCGTTTTATTATTTTGCATGCCGGTTCTGCAACAGGATATGTTGCAGGTGCGAGTTTAATTTTTTCTTCAACATCAAAAAGTGCTGACTATCATGATAATATGAATTGCGAAATGTTTGAAAAATGGTTAAAAGTTCAATTGATACCAAATTTGGATGCTCCGTCTTTAATTGTATTAGATAATGCATCATATCATTCAAGAATTTTAAATAAACAGCCTACTTCATCTTGGAGGAAAAGTGATATTTATGAGTGGCTGGAAAAACACAACCAAAATCCTTTACCAAATATGCTTAAATCGGAACTCCTATCAATAGCAAAGTCTCTTAAAAAACCCAAAATATACGCGGTAGATGAAATACTGCGTGAATACGACTACGACTGCCGCCATATCATTGCCAGTTTAACGCAATAGAATTAATATGGGCTGGTGCAAAGTCTTATTATGAAAAACATGTAGGTGATGGTCTTAAATCCGACCAAGTACAAATAGTTTGGCAAGATTCGTTAGATCATATTACACAAGAGTACTGGAAGAAATCGGTGGAACATACAGAAATATTAATAAGGGATTGGTGGGATCGAGAACAAGTACTAGATGTCGAAGTAGCGCCAATGATAATTGCTCCATTCGAAGACGACTCAGACGACGAGGACTTTTCAGATTTTATAAGTGACGATGAGAGTTTTTAGGCTATAATTATAAACGGTGTTTTTCGTTTACATTTTTTAGTATTCTTGGGTATTATATTATGCCTTTTTTTCATGCACATTATTCTGCATAGTCCTTAAACTAATTTCCAGTGTTTTCATTACGGTTTCCTTCATATTGGTTTGCGAATTTCCACTTTTTCTTTCATTATCGAAATAGTTTATCAGACTAAATGCCATTGTATTTTAATTGTTAAAATAAATTGCACTGTTTATTATTGTCGTTTTTAATTAAAGGGTACAGTAGGTATATTATTAACGATTATATAATAATTTTTTTGTAACTTTTTCAACTCCCCTGTACATAATTTTTACAAAACTAATAATATTAGGTTTATGTGGCTATCTTGGCGATAGCTAAAATAATGAAACTATTTTTCCTTCCTTCGGTATATTTGTAAATAATCTCACAACATTTTGATAGCCTCTGTGTTGTCTGATTTGACGCATATGATCAGTGACCTTTGGACCCGCACGTTAAGACCAGATCTGACTTTACACAACTGTCTATCAATTTTCGTTGTCTTACAGTAGGAAAGCGCGTTGCCGTCACATAAGAATATGCAAATTCTTATAAGGGATAAAAGGTTTTTTTCTCAGTGCAAGTGTAGTATTTAATAGAAAATTTCACACCAATATTTGTGACCAGAAACCGCTGTTTTTAAACGTTGTCATGGTAACGATGAAAATTTCCGGAAATTCATTGCCTTTTGGGTACTCTACAAATAATTACATTGCAAATATGTCGACATATTATGTCACGTGATATAAATAACTACAAAATTTTGACTGCTTTATTATACTTCCTCTAACTTTTGTAACATGCATTTCCAAGTTCCTGGCCCTACCGTAAACTGTTTGGTTATTGTTACTACTTATTGTAATTGTAATGTTGATGTGTGTAATTATTTATTAACTTTTAATTTCGTTTTTAATGTTAGGTAAAAAAAAATTAGGGGGTTTTCTATTTAATGTTATGTTTTAAAAAACTTTCTAGGTCTGATGATGCCCATATAGGGCGAAACATGTCACCTTTTTGAATAAATAGTGATTGACGAGACGACGACTTTGCGTTTTTAGTTTTTATTTGTTAATAGAAACGGGTCTCTTAGAGAATGGACTACTTCTTTGAACATGCATTTAGATGAAATCAATACCTTAAGTTATTTTTAAATAGATACCTATTGTGAATTTGGTCTTACTCGAGTTTGGGGAAAATCAATTTGTTTAAAAGTTTAAACCATAATGTTTAGCGAAACGTTGAAAATATGTATCATTTCTATCATCGCGTATACGAAAACTCAGAAAGAGTAGAATTCGTTTGATTTTAATAATATGTTTTAATTAGTAGAGGAAAGGAAGGTAATTTGGAATACTTGCGTTCCCGCGATACTTATAGCTCCATCTAGTTAAAAGCAAGCGTATTACGTTTATTTACCTCTATATTTAACATATTTAAGGTTAGCACGTGTTTATAAATCGCAGTTTAGTAGTGGCAGCCGATAATCACCACAGTGTTATTTAAAATATTTTTTGGTGAGTATTAAAACCATATTTATCTAACTCATCCTTGAAAATTATAATTTTATTTATTTTAAAGGGTTTTTAGGAATCTATATTATGTTTATTTTAAAAAATATTTTTAAATTAGGATCTGTGTAAAGCAATGATTTTGTTGATTTTTTGGAATGCTGTAATGTTGGTAATTTGGAATACTGTTGGTGAAGCTAATTTGGAATATTCCAAATTGCATTCAGTTTTGTACACAAAGATTGATTCTTTCATGTTATGTCATGAGTTAATGGTTTTTATTGTAATTTTTTTCAGATATGTCGTCACCACATAAGTACAAAAACGCAAAATGTGGAATGCCAGTGTCAAAGTTATATAAACCTTTTGGACGAAATGGGTTATTTGGGACCTCTGATCAAAAATCAGGGACATTTTGTTTGTATTTTATATTTTAAAGATGGTCTGCAAAAAATATAAAGTCTCTCAATACAGCAATACAATTGGTCATTTCTTAGTCGGAATTTCGAGAGATATTAGGGTTAAGTGCTTTTTTTAAATGATTGATGGTTGTAGATATAGCATAGTATTTGACTCGCGTATAATGAACCATAATACACTCGATGATTATATATCCACTCGTCGCGAGCGACTCTATTCGAATAATCCTCGTTTATTATGATCTATAATAACATATCGCGTGTTCGCGCGATATGTAATAATTGCTAACTTTAGTTAAATACTTATACAAAATACATTTTTTTAAAATTGCTAGTAGCCGATTTATTATCTTTTCCCAACTGATTTTAAACTCCTTCTCTCTACATCGCCTTACAAGGTACGACGCAAAGCATCTATGGCGTCTCTAGCCCACCGACATACAGGGTGTTCATTTGAAAACTTCCCACCTCGATTTTCCTGCTTTAAAATGAAAATGTGGAAAATCGCTTGAATCCGTCGATTTTTATTTCGAGGGGGACATCTTTTGCGTATATTGTCAATCTTGTTACTTCAAGCCCCTAAGGAGGGAGGGGGGGGGGGGGGGAAGATCTAAATCTTAAATGGATACCCCTATTTTAAATAATTTTTTTGGATTCTGCATAAAATTCTGAACATTTTTTAATAAAAGCATTATTAGCCTATACTTAACAGTTTCCGAGATATTTACTCTTGAAAAATGACATTTTTGAATTTTGACAGCGTCTAGCTTTCTAACTGTACGTTTTAAAGCAAAATGGCTTACATGTCCCTATCTTCGATTTTTATTATCTTTCCAATAGTGTGAACTTTCGGTTAAACCGGATGTAAGAAAAATAGTACTTCCGGTTTGACCGGAAGTTGACACTATGGAACTTGGCACGTTGGAAACGTTGGAAAGATAATAATAATCGAAGATAGGGACATGTAAGCCGTTTTACTCTAAAGACGTACAGTTAGAAAGCTAGACGCTGTCAAAGTTCAAAAATCTCATTTTTCAAGAGTCAATATCTCGGAAACTGTTTAGTATAGACTTATAATGCTTTTATAAAAAAATGTTCAGAATTTTATGCAGAATCCAAAAAAATTATATAAAATAGAGGTATCCTTTTAAGATTTAGATCTTACCCCCCCCCCCCCCCCTCCTCCCTCCTAGGGGCTTAAAGTAACAAGATTGACAATATACGCAAAAGATGTCCCCCTCGAAATAAAAATCAACGGGTCCGAGCGTTTTTTTTTTTAAATTAACGTGGAACTAGATATTTAGCCTGTTTCGTTTTAAATGGGGAACCCTGTATATTTATATATTCAGGAAAAAAATATGAAATAAAAATTTCGTATATATAAGACCCTTGCCCGGGGGTGCCAGGAGGTCTAGAACCGGGCCTGTTAGAAGCCAAGGGTTTGGACACGGAACATTACTGGAGAAAACGAAAATTCAAAGAAGCAGCTTTAATAAATCAAAGACCCATATATTTAGTAAACCAAGCATAGATATCCCCAATCTCTGGAAGCCTCTTCTTGTCCAAAACCAACTGTTCAAACTTCACACTCCAGTAAGCACGTAAACGGGGTCATCAAACTTCATTACACATGGTAGTATTAAAGACAGTAGCCTTGTAATTATAATGTAGTTTACACTTGAAAAAAGGTTTGAGATACTAACTAACCGAAACGTTGTGTTAAGTAACCAAATAAAGACAATGGAAGTCCGACAAGGTAATTTTTTGATATTACTTCATTGTCTACCACCTTCAAATAAACAATTTTTTTGATCTCCTTAACAGTTTCGGATGTCATGTCACCTCTATATTATAAAAAAATAAAAATCCTAGATTTATTATGAGAAATTGACAAACTAAACTGTGAACTGTGCGAATTTATTTAGCTAACGTGAAATGGGTCAGGTTTAAGGTACTTATGGCCGTTAACGACATTTTGTGTAACGGACATACGAATTTATTTTCTTAACATGAAATAAATTATTTTTTAGTGACTCATATAAACATAGAGTTTTCCGCATAGCGATCTTCTTGTATTATTATTATTATTTAACAGTTACCTACAAAAGGTTACGTGAAGGTTGGCATTTCTGTATAGTTACCGACCTGTTACCCAATGCAATCAACCCGATTGGGATCGCATACTACTTAATATTACGGGTTTTCCGTTTTACCTAAAAAAACGTTCTTTAAAAATTTAAAGACGGCCTTTTCTTGTTGCCTGAATTTTTTTTTAGTACAGTTACGATCGACCAATCTAACTAATCTTATAATTTAACTGTTATAGTATTTGCAGAATTATACCGTTGACTCTTACTGCCAAAAATAAACTACCTGATTAAACCCTATTGTAAACGCCTCAACCTCTTCAAAGGGGATTAAATGGGATCAGGGTCGGCTTGAAAATGTACCTATACCACATGATTTATTTTTATAATTTAAAATAAATAGATAGGTATTTTTAGTTTTAGGTAGGTACCTATAATAAATGTAAAATAATGATAACAATTAATGATAATTGAAAATATAATTTAAAAGTATAACTATTAGGATAACAAGTACAATAAAAATTAATTAAATTCTAAAACACTATTGATAATTTATTCAAAATTTAATTCTGTATCACTATCACTATCTTCATCTAAGCCTAAACATATAATTAAGGGTTGAACATTTGTAATCATACAATTGTAAGAATTTTCCACCTTAAGTACATGCTGTACCTACACAGTTTTTCCAGCTGTCTGCAGAAATTTTTCTTACTTCGTTTTTAATTAATTCTACTACAGATGCATTTAATGTTTTTGGAATTTAATTGGTGCTATATTAGCTCAATAGGATTGAATATACAATAGTATGGAGGAAGACGCAACACTATATAATATGTTCATTTTCTGCTGCAAGTTTGTAACACTCGTATTCCTTATTTATTTTAAAAGCTTTTAATACTTCTAGCAGTTCTCGTTTTTTATAATATTTTTTATAATATTTCTCAAATTTATTATTCATCCTAGCTGCAATTAAAATGCCATTTAATAAACAGTTGCCGTCTGTAATGCGGTTTTTAGAAATAATATACTGAAGAAAGGGTGCTGCCTTCATATTTGTTTCTGTACACGGGGACAGGACAAGCCACTCTTTTCCATTCGCCACTTTGGGCACGATCGATGGGCCTCCATAGTTCCTGTCAGATTACCAACCGATACTACTGATAAATATATTTATTTTGCGAAAATCAAACCATAATTAAGTACTAAGTTACAAGTAATTTAATTCATCGCTAATTATTCCAATTTCTTGAACAATTCACACAATGGGCTTTACGGAAAAGCACAAAAAAAACATTCATGCTTGAAGTGTATTTTCGAAACGGGTTAGAGTAAATGGTGAGTGGCAATACAATCCGGGTTTGTGCATGCATGGACGATTTTCACAAACATTTTCTATACAACACAAAAAAGGAGCAGGAAGACCATCGGGACGTCTATTCTTAAAAGCAAGAGAAGGGAGTGGTCCCTGGGAGCTCTCGAGGAGTGTCCGTCATTTTGATCTCCCCGACAGCAAAACGCCGTATTTTTGAAACACCGAACCCGCCGGGGAATATCAGGGAGGGAGCAAAATCGGGTAACAGCGTTGCCAGGTTGATTAGCCAATGGCATTGCTGCAAATTTTGACATTCCACATAACCTCACTCTTTTGTTTTGTTTTAATTTGGTAACGGATTTCACGATCGTCGGTTTCGGGATTTAAAAATGGAATTTAAATCGAGGCAGTTGAGTGCTAAACAAAAAGATATTTTAGTGGATTTTCTATACGCGCGGCCCGATATGTACAAGGCAAATTAACCGCCTTATACCAATGCAATAGGCATTAACTTATGGCGAGAAGTAACTTGTATCTTAAATGGCCCAGTCTAAGATCACAAATTAACAGAAGTCTACATAATAAGCATGCCTCGACTAGCTACAAGTTTTCTACTTAACTTGGTTTGTATATGATAGGGCAGAGGTTCTTGTGGGTTGGGCTAAAACGGGGGTAACCATGTCATTATATCGTGACAGAGGTCCTTATCCACCCTGAATAACCGAACAAACTTTCTGCCTGATAACTGCAGGAATGCATTTGTTTGGGGAAGAACATCCCTCCCAATATAGCCAGTTCTTCCACCGCTGCTTCAACATCCTCGTTGAAAATTTCATTCCACAGCATTAGATTCAAATTTTCCATATCTATTTTAAATATTTAACCACTTTTCATAAAAAAATAATATGTCAAATACAACCAAACACAACACAATTTTAGGTTAGGTTTCCTACTTCTCTCGGTCACTAGTAGGAAAACTTCAAGTTCTCTTGGGAGTGACTCCCTCCCTTAATATTTTTCCAAGAATACAGTGTTTTACATTTTTAAGAAAACCACACCCACTTCTCTCGCAAGTTCTACTCCCTGGATTTCAAGAATAAGGGTCCTGTTAGAACAGATGAACTTGTTGCAAACGTTCGTGAAATAATGCAAAATACGCCAACAAATTGTATAAGCCGCCTGTCCCAAGAAGTGGGAAGATCGTGGAACATGCACATTCTTAAGAAGAAACTAAATGTATTTCCTTATAAAGTGCAAGTATTTCAAGAAATTCAAGCTGGTCAACACTTTCGAAAATATGAAGAGACGTGTAAATTTATGCTTGGAGCATGGCGGTGGCCAATTTCAGCAATTTATGTAATTATTTTTCTTTCTGTATATTCTTACTTTGTTAATTTTGTAAACAACAAAAATAAATTTTTATTTGTCTACTTATTTTATTACTCATCATTAGTTTGGCATATCATGTAATATTATGAATTTGAAATTTTTTTAACCTATAGATGTGGTTAGATATATCGTCCCCGTATCATTGTGATCTAAACCAAGCCCTACGTTTTTTAATCCAAGCCCTCTTTGATGCAAATAATTTTTGCTCGCACGTTAGTATACGCTTTGACGTCACAAGCGAACTTTAATCGCTTTTATTTAATCCAGAGGATTAAAAAAAAACATTTCCTTGTGAACTGTGGGTCTGTCCACGAGTTTAACGTCAAAATGTTACGTGTTTCTTTTTAGTGAACCGCGCGGCCTATATTCTGTTTCACTTTACTCCTCGTTAAATCTCTGAAGGCATTGGTCTTCAGAATGGAATAATGTGCACAAATCATGCTTAAGAAAGATGTTTGTTATCCTTATTCTCAAACTTTCATACCTATAATACTTAACTTTTATTTGCGCACAAGATAAGCTGTACGTATCTAAAGGTAAATGTCTAAAGGTAGGTGTCCACAAGGAGACTAAAATCTCTTGAGATTTTTGTTTTACGAGAAATTTATCTCAGATGTACACACAGCATATAAGAGATTTCTATGACACTCCATTCGATGAATTTTTCTCTCATGAGACAAGGTGCCTGTGAATGTGCTATTTCCACAATCAATTTACATTTCAAGCAGAAAGAAACAAAACGTTGTGTTGTGAAGTGATTTTATAAAAAGATGTCAACAAAAAGGGCTAGAGACAAAGGGCTGCAGCTTGTTATTATTACCTATTACCTTGCCGTTAAGTCCCGTAGTACATAAACGAAAAGGTCTCACAAATATTGGGTGAGAGATTGGATTAAAAGGAGAGAAAACAAGAATATAATGGAAATATTATTAAAAGAACTACAAGGGGAAGATCAGGAATGTTACAAGAACTTTCTTCGAATGTCCGCTGCTGATTTTCGTTTTCTGTTGATGCTCTGGAACTGGCAACGAAGGTTATGTATTTTATCCTTTACTTCTTGAGCCGAAATTCCAAACTTGTTGGAAATTTCGTCCATAGCTGATTTCCGAAGATTTTGGATTTTATAGTTTTCGGACGAGCAGTCCCACAAATTAGGATAGGATTCATATACATACTTCGACTAATTGCAGTATTATGCTTGTTGTCCATCAGTTAAAAGAACAGTATTTTCTTTTCAAACCCATTTTTTCCCTTGAATAACTCATTTTTGGGTAAAACCAATTTTTGTTTCACGACACAACAGCAAAACTCACGTGCAGCGAGTGAAATAAATGTATCATGCAAGATTCGCAATAAATCGTATTTCCACGTTGAAACTTGTTCAAGAAATAAAACTCTCATGATACATTGTTGTGTCTCAGTCCTGTTTCGACAATAAAATGAAAGTTTTCCTGAGATTTTTATTTCATGAGACAAAAATCTCATGAGATATTCTCATTGTGGATTCGCACCTATGAACACCGATAGTTACGCCACTGTTTTCTGGTGTAGGTAGGTCTTGTTTCTCCTTAACAGAACAGAATTATGGTTACGTGATGGTGGTGAGACACTTTTAAGACCCTAACTTCTGAAACAAGAAGTTAATTAAATCCCTTCTTTTAATCAACGTGTCAAAATGACACAATAGTCATCGCATACCAATTTTCCCATTAAAAAAAACACAACAGTAAAATATTACCTACTTATAATCTATTGCTCTGCTTGAATTAGTTTGTCCTTCACTTTTTCATCCTGCAAAATCGTCTGCTACCATAAACAACTACAGCAGGACAGCAGGATAATTACCTCTGGGCAGTGTGTCGTCGCAGTCTGAAACGGTCCACTAGGCATCGTTTTGTTCTGCAGTACCGCGAAGGTACGCTTCAAGTGATTTACCATTCTCACGCGCCCGGCTTAGCGCTAGCAGCGCCGTGGGAAGAAATTAATGCGTTTATATTGTTAAGGTTTTTGCACCCCGCTGTATGATTACTATTGATTACTACATAAAATCGAAATATAAGATTGTCCTATTTTCGTCTGATCTATAATAATTTTTAATGGATGTAAGAAGACCACCCAACGGCCCAAAACTGCAAGTGTAATAAATTAAATACATTTGAATTTCCTAGTATTCAGAATCACTTTTTCTCTATCGATTTAAAACATATCTTCGTTTTGAAGTTATCTACGTTCAGGTTGGAAAGAGAGTTGGAAAAAGACAGTTTCTCATTCTCATCACTATTATGGTCATTAAATTTAGTTCCATAACTAGTACTATACAGTACACAGTGTGTAAAAAGTCCCGGAACAGTCAATTATTTCAAAAATGGTGCACAATATAAAAAAACTTTCGGTAAAAAAGTTGTTGGTCTTAGGGCCGGTTTAATAATGTGCTGGCAAAGCCTCTGGCATAGTTATCCTGCTGTTAATGAAAAAAATCTGTTTTTTAATCTTCTGGTAGCGTTAGCAGCAAGATAAACAATTATTGCCAGCAGGATAATTTACCCAGCGAAATATTCGGCTGTTAACGGTTTACCAGTGGGTTAAATCAAAAGCCATAACCTCAAATTTGATCATTTTTGGCATTCTTTAGGTAGAGTTCACTGTTTTTAGCAATTGTAAAAAATGAATGTGCTTTTTGATGTTAAAATGTTTTCAAATGAATCGGATTCAGATGATGATTTGGAAGATTATGTTAATATTTTATTTAGAAGGCCAAGGATTTTTCACGACCCCCCAAATCACATAAATTACTAGGATGATACAGGGATTTTGTCAATCGTTTTAGACTGTCTAACGATACGGTACAGCTTTTTTTTTACATCGAATAGAAAATATGATTTGCTATCTATCCTATACAGACTATTGTTATAATAAACTATATTTAAATTTGACCATTTTATTTTATTTTATAGGAACTGTGCTCTAAAAGCCCCCTTGCAACAATTCCTGCTGTGTCTGTGTAAAAAATTTGCAGACCTTTTTTTTAATTTTTCGTTTTCCTTCTTTATATTCATTTTCTTGAACTTATAATAGAATAAACTCAAACGTATATAATATATAGAATGAATGTAAAACACATTTAAAACATAACGTACCATGATATATAACCCTATAATATCTTCTTTGATTAGGTGGATTTTGCTACCACATGTTGCCAAATTGTATAGCTCCGGTTATCTGTCCTTTGGTTAAAATTTTGTTGATAAACTGATCAGAAGTTTTCCGGCGGTTTACCAGAGAGATAAAATTTATTCTCTTGGTAACAACCAGAGACCTTATCAGCACATTATTAAACCGGGCCTTAAAGAAATTTATTAAACTAAGACCCTTGTAATTATACAGGGTTGCCCAAAAAGTCGTGGTAACCGAAACTTCATTTTTTTTAAATGGAATGACCCTTTTTTGATTGCAGTTTCTGATTCCTCTAAACATTCTAAAAAACAATTATGAAATATGTCATATGGCTAAACCTATTAGTTTCAGAAATAATTTGAGTTGAAGCACATAAATGCGATAGGTACGATTTTACCTACATTTTGCATTGTTTCGAATCGGCTCAAAATGTTTTACGTTAAAATTAAAAAAAAAACATTAAACTCGTGTTAAATGTACAGGGTTATCCAACCAAGACTAGACAAGGCGATTTTTTGACTTTTCCTGTACTTTTATAAAAAAACTGAAATAGCCATCTTAAGTCATTTTATCCCGCGAATTCGAATATCTTTAGCAAAAAACAATTGAACATCAAACAAAAGTACTAGGGGTCACTTTGATATTTTTTTAAATGGAACACCCTGTATATTTTTACATTTTTAAATTCCACATAAAATTATAATTATTTTTTATTAAATGCACTATTAGTCTATACTTCATAGTTTCCGAGATATTGACTCTCGAAAAGTGACATTTTTTAACTTTGACAGCTTATAACTTTCTAACAGTACGTCTTAGAGCAAAACGGCTTACATGTCCCTATCTTTAAATTTTATTATCTTCCCAAAAAAATCAACTTCCGGTTAAACCGGATATAACTCGAAAGAAGGAAATATAGTTGTTCCGGCTTAACTGGAAGTTGATTTTTTTGGGAAGATAATAAAAATTGAAGATAGGGACATGTAAGCCGTTTTGCTCTAAGACGTACTGCTAGAAAGTTATAAGCTGTCAAAGTTCAAAAATGTCACTTTTCGAGAGTCAATATCTCGGAAACTATGAAGTATAGACTAATAGTGCATTTAATAAAAAATAATTATAATTTTATGTGGAATTTAAAAATGTAAAAATATACAGGGTGTTCCATTTAAAAAAATATCAAAGTGACCCCTAGTACTTTTGTTTGATGTTCAATTGTTTTTTGCTGAAGATATTCGAATTCTCGGGAGAAAAAGTTGGATAACCCTGTACCTCACTCAAGTTGTGTAAAAATTTTAATAACAACTAAATCATTAAATAAAACTAGTAAAATTAACAATAACTTGAAAAGAACAAAAATAAAGTTAAGTGTAAGTCGTTATTTAATTAAATGCTGAAAATGTCCTCCTCCCGCAGTTTGACAATGGGCTAGGTTATAATAAAATTTGTCAATGACGTTTTGTAACATTTCTTGGTTAATAGATGCACATTCTTCAATAATTCTTCTTCTTAATTCATTCAGATCTGCAGGTTTTGTCACAAACACTTTATTTTTTAGGTGTCCCCAAAGAAAATTATCAAGGGGCGTTAAGTCTTGCGACCTAGCAGGCCATTCTATGGGGCCTCATCCAGCGGCTAGGAAAAGTGTTGTTTAAATAATTTCTAACAGCTAGCCCAATGAGGAGGAGCTCCATCCTGCTGAAACCACGTATTGCGTAATAGTGGTCCTACTTCATTGTTTATTGCTGGCACAATTTCATTTTGCAGCATGTGGAGATAAATTTCGGCATTCAAATTCCCCTCTATAAAGAAAGGCCCCACTAATCTGTTGCCAATAATTCCAGCCCACACATTTACTTTCTAGGGGTGTTGAGTAGGTATGTGTTTCTCTCATCCAATGTGGATTCTGATCAGCCCAGTAACGACAATTATGTCGATTTAGAGACCCGTTCAACATGAATGTTGCCTTATCCGTAAAAACCCCATTAGATTCGAAAAATTGTTATTTTCTTCATGGTTTTGCATCATTACTTCGCAAAATTCCAATCTACGATCAAAATCGTCTTCTGATAATTCCTGGACAAGAGTTATTTTATAGGGATGAAAATTACAGGTTTTTAAAATATTCTCAATTGATTTATGACAAATGTGGATTCTAAACAAAATGAAGTAATGTCTCTAATTTTTTTTCATCACTTGTTGCCGACTCTGCAACACCCGGTTTTCTCGAACCTTTGAACTGTTCTCACAACTGTAGATTTTGATATAGGCTCTCAGTTTGGAAAAGTTGTATTAAATAATTCCTTTGTCTCGCTAACTGATCTTTGTCGTTCTCCAAAACCTCTTATTATTAGTAAAGTTATATGTTCCCTTTTGCTGAGCGACATTTTAAGAATTTACTTTGACAGTGACGCAAAAAATTCTAGTACCAGCTTATAAAAATGCAAAATGTAGGTAATATCGGACCTATCGCATTTATGTGCTTCAACTCAAATTATTTCTGAAACTAATATTTTTAGCCATATGACATGTTTTATAATTGTTTTTTAGAATGTTTAGAGAAATCAGAAACTGCGATAAAAAAAGGGTAATTCCATTTAAAAAAAATGAAGTTTCGGTTACCATGACTTTTTGGGCAACCCTGTATAATTACAAGGGTCTTAGTTTAATAAATTTCTTTAAGATCAACAACTTTTATACATAAATTTTTTTATATTGTGCACCATTTTTGAAATAATTGACTGTTCCAGGATTTTTTACACACTGTGTATACATATATAATAAAAGATAATCGATCATTCTCTGTATATGGGATAAAACTGAATTAACTTCAAGTTTAAACAAAATTTCAACATATTTTTATATAAACTTGGTATGGCATAAATTTAAACAAACTCATCTTTATGAGTACCTAATGCCCATTTAAGGATTTTTTTTTTTTGATTTTTTTTTTTTAATTCTTACTTTATAACCCAAAAGTCCTCTCTGTAGACTGTAACCCTCTTGAGTAATGTATTATAGTTCTTGATTTTGATAATATTTTATCATAATCTTTAACAATAAATACAGGGGTTTGTTCCAATTAGCGCCTGGCTCAGTTTGGGAAGCGTTCTAGCAGGTCAGAATATAACTGTCCTTTTTTTCTATACGTCAAAAATATGCGACAGAACCCGGTTCCTCGGCCAGCTGGAGAATCATCAAGTGATGCCAGCGCCAATGTGACTCTGGTGGCCAGCTGCGCGGCTTGAGATAATAATTGTGATGCAAGATTGCTAATTTACAGTTTCACCGGGGTGCAAAATAAGACCTGCCGTGCAATAATTATTGATGCAATTATCACTAGTAATCTCCCTAGTCCTTAAATTACTACCGGAAATATTTTCGAGAGCATGAAATTTCTTTAAGAAATCGTGCTTGAGAAGATATTTCCGGTTATTAATTCAAGAACGTAGAAGATTCGGCAAGAAAAATTCATACCAAAATAATATAAAAAATTATAACATAACATTTTCCTTTAGAAGTTCCAGTAGGAAAATAAAACTACCAAGTATAGTTTGTGAATTTGGGAAAACGAGTTTGGCATTTGGGCAACGAGTTATTTGATTTTTTCATAGGACAAATTAGATGCACGAATGATGTTTGGCAAGATTATTTCCTGACTGAACAAAAAAAGCCTACTTACTAGTAATATGATAATTTAATCAATCAAAGCAACGTACAAAGCATGTTTGTTACTGGATGCTATTACTAAAGTTACAATTTACGTAAAAAAAATTTTTTTTATTTTGACAGTACCTATCAAACATTTTTCCGGAAAGATTACTGACAGGAGCTGTCATGCAATTTTTCAACTTAAAAATTAAATATGACATACGAATTCTTGTAAGTGATTGGTCAAAATTGATAGAAAGGAAAGAATCGTAATTTTTAGAAAATTGAACACCTCTTATGGGATTTTTTACATAATATTATGAGGAAATATTCAGGTAAGCTTACGGTGAAATATCTGCTGGTGAAAAAATATAGTACCTATATTAAAGTAGGGAAAGGTTGCCCATATTGGACCAATTTCCAGATTTCTTATCATAGATCCTGATAATAACGCAAAATCGATCTCGATACCTTAGTATACTTTAGTATGTTGTTCAACTACAGGATTTTTTGCAGAATTTTATTTCAAAGTATCTATGATATACTAGGCTATAAAAAAAACCTCTGCAAGAGGTTCAATATAGGAAACCGGTTGCCTAAATTGCACCTGGGGGTTCCAAAATTGGACCACATTATTTAAATCGGAAGCTTAGGTGTTAAATAAATAAATAAAAAATAAAATTGTTGGTATAGGAAGTTTTATAGCTACTTATTTCAATAAAACAACAAATTTACAATCAAAATTTCGGTAGAAGACATCCTAATGCAAAAAAAGTACCTATATTAGTTTCCCATATTGGACCAGTCATAGTTTCATTTTTTAACGCAAAGAAAAAAGATTTTAGCAATATTGAAATGGTGTTAGTTCATGACATTAACTTATTTAAAGAGAAATATTTGCACAATTTGCAAAATTTGCCTAAATTGGACCGGTTCAATTTTGGCAATCACCCAGTGGTCCAATTTAAGCAACTACCACGTGTTTTACAAAACCACACAGGAAGGAAACAAGAAAAAAACAAATATGGCATGGTAATAGGAGAAATAGAAAGAGAAAAACTTACTTGAAAACTTCCATAAAAAAAGATTTTGCTTAGAGTTTTATGGTTCTAAGGTAAATTCTAAGGAAAATCATAAAAATATTACATTAAAATTGTGTAAATTACGTTTTGCTCTGTACACGCCAAGCACTAACGGCCAACTAGATGAGTTTGTTGCCGATCAAAGGTTCTAGGTGGAAGTATGTTACAGTGTTGCGAGATGATATGGCACTTGTTCAGTTTCGGAGAAATGTACTGTGGTCCAATTTAGGTAGCGGTTCAATATAGGCAACCTTCCCCTACAAGTGCATAACTGGTCATTAAAACACTTGCCCAATTTCGGCTCTTGTAAAAGATCGGGAATTATGATTTTGTTACATTGATTGAAAATCAAATGTGTAAAGGCATTTTTTAACCCTGCGCAAAATTTTGACTTAGTAATAATTTAGAGTTTATAGAAAACGGATTTATTTAAAGTCATGTTCTTGTTAAAAAAATAAAATAATTGATACATAAAAAAAGGTCGACGAGCGGCCATATCTCTGAAACTACTGGGCATAAAAACTTAGGAAAACAAAAATTATAATTAAAGTGGCCATGAGAAAATTCTGGAAATAATTTTTAAGTTCCGCATTTTGCCGCAAGAGGGCGTAATTGAAAAGTAAATTTTAAAATTTTACATAATTCCGAAAATTCCACATTAAGGTATATGTTTGATAACACCATTTTAAAGCTTGAACAATTATGCATCATTTTGGTCTTATGCTCATTGGCGTACCGACTTTAATAAGAGTGGGGGAAGCTGTTGAAAGTGTAATCATTTAAATCGCTGTAACGTCTAAACGACTTATCCGATTTTAATAAATTTAAGTTTGTTTGGAAGGGAAATATAAGTATCTTCAATTGCCGTATCCAACAGTACACGATGGTGTTTAATAAAATTGCTAGAGGGCGCAATTTTTAATAACATATCGCGGAAAGCGATATGTTAATAATAACAGTTTTTTCGACTTTATCCCGAAAATTCAAACCATACGGTATAACTATGACATTATAATCGAAAAGTAGATGAAATTTGCAAGAAAAGGTGTGAAGACCGCAGTTCGATATCTTTGTTCGTTTCAGAGTTATTGCCTAAACAATAATGTTCAATACAAATTGCGCCCTCTAGCAAGTTTATTAGAAACTATCTTGCACCATTACGACAATTGAAGGTACTTACCTTTTTTCTTCCAAACAAGCTTAAATTTAGTAAAATCGGTTAAGTCGTTTAGAAGTTACAGCGATTTTAGTGTTCACACTTTCACTTGATAAGAGTGGGAGAAGCTATTGAAAGTGTAAACATTAAAATCGCTGTAACTTCTAAACGACTTATCCGATTTTATTAAATTTAAGCTTATTTGGAAGTACCTTCAATTATTGTTGTATCTAGTGGTACACGATAGTTTCTAATAAAATTGCTAGAGGGCGCAATTTGTATTAAAAATTATTGTTTTAGCAATAACTTTGATACGAACAAAGATATCGAACTGCGGTCTTCACATCTTTTCTTGCAAATTTCATCTACTTTTTGATTATGATGTCATAGTTATACCGTATGATTTGAATTTTCGGGATAAAATCGAAAAAACGGTTATTATTACAAATTGCGCCCTCTAGCAATTTTATTAGAAACTATCGTGTCCGTTGTATACGGCAATTGAAGGTACTTACATTTCCCTTCCAAACAAGCTTAAATTTAGTATAATCCGATAAGTCGTTTATAAGTTACAGCAATTTAAATGATTACACTTTCAACAGCTTCCCCCACTCTTAATAAAGGCGGTACGCCAATGAGCATAAGACCTTAATGTGGAATTTTCGGAGTTATGTAAAATTTTGAAATTTACTTGCGGCAAAATGCGGAACTTAAAAATTATTTCCAGAATTTTCTCATGGCCACTTTAATTATAATTTTTTTTTCCTGAGTTTCTATGCCCAGTAGTTTCCGAGATATGGCCGCTCGTCGACCTTAAAAAAACACCCTGTATAGGATGTTCCATTTAAAATAACGATGCTTTCACCTGTTTTGTGTAGAAACGGCAACGCCGCATTACTGATTTTTTTTAAAACGATAGAACATGGTCGTTTATCGGAGCAACCAAATTAACAAAAAAAAAAACCTATCACCCGTTTCCATAAACGTCTAACACACTCCCTGTATATTTCTCTATAGATCTTTTGAATGAACCCTATTTCTTTATTGAGAGTTTACTTGACATAATGTGCATATAAAAATAATTTCTAGAACTTAGTAGGGGAAGGTCGCCTTTGATGGCATACTTTCCATGATGGCGTACCACAGGTAGGGGAGACCGGGGCAAGAAGATCCCCCCTAATAGTTTTGGCCTTAGATGTCCCATCCACTGAGAGTTAGGAGTTTGTCTTTTGGCAAGCATGTAGTTTTATATGTTGTTTATATGTTGTTTATATTTTTATATCTTTTGGTTAAGTTGATTTTAAAATTTCAGCCAGTAAAGTAGACATATGCAAAGTAATCATTTTGCCCCGCTACTTGGGGCAAAATGATTCCCTATGCAAATTAAATGAAATTTTCTTGTTTTTGCTAAATTTGTGGATATAAAATTAACAAGCCGTTTACTAAGCATTTTATTAAAGAAAAGAACCAAATGAACCGAAAAAAAATATAAAACTAACAAAATCCTAAAAGTTATCATTTTGCCCCATTGTTTTAGGGGATTATTTTGCCCCATTGTTAACGGGATCCTTTTGCCCCATTTGTAAGCGGCATAATAAAGTTAACCTAACTTTTTTTAAACGTACTAAAATTTGCAAAACTATCGACCAGTTTGTTCACTACACTATACTTTCTCATAGCTACCATCAAATATTTTTATACCTAACTGTTTTTTAGTAACGAACATGGATAATATGAAATGCTTTCCTATTATCAAGTCGGCAAAAATCGTAAAATGCTTTACACTGCCAAAACACTTGTACACTGATCGCTGTCATTTATTGTACTAACCCGCCGTAATTGAAAGGTACTGTTGCCAAGTCTACGGATGCTCTTGTGCATACAGGAGCGACAAAAAGAAGTGGGATCGTTTGACCCCAGGGGATCTTCTTGCCCCGGTCTCCCCTATCTCTGGAATAAACCGGTTTTGCGTCATCCCGCATAGTTTGACGGGCGCGCGTATTGTCCGTTCAGTTGTGAGTCGAATTTCAAAGTTATATTTTAATAGAACAGAAATTGTCAAGTGCCGAAGTAATATTAGCCAGTTTTTAAACCAAAAATTTATTATGTTAGGTGCATTAAATTAGAATTCAGGATTTTTTTCCGATAATTATAGGATATAGATGTTACATCGCTATGATTATTTTAAATCTAACTTGTAGTTTTAATTTTTTATAACTTATTTACTAGAAGTGTGACATATTCCTAACATGGCATAATGGTTTTCTATGATGGCATACCTAAAAATACATATAAATAGGTATGCCATCATAGGCGTCATATTCAAAACGGCGCTACTTTTACTTTTCTTTTAGATAGGTTACTACTTACTTATATGCTTTTTAAAGTTTTTTAATATGTCTTTAGATTTTACTTTCCTGATAATGTTATCATTATATGTTTTAAAAGTTTTAAACATGTTCCCTAGAATGTAATATATTATTTTAAGTTTTATTAAACAGTTTTATGTGCTTGAATTTTTTAACAATAAAAATGTGCAAACTGTAACAAAAATATTCCTTTTGCATGTATGCGTCCTTCAGATTTTTGCATTTTACTGGAGTTTGCCATCATAGGCAATGCAGTTGCCTATGATGGCATAACGGTGATTTTTTCTTTCTATTTTTTTTCCCAAGAAAAATATTTTTTGTATTTTTAAATTTTTATAATGAATATTTAAGTAGTAACGAATATTTTAACACGGTTAAATGGGTTAAAACCTTTAAACTAAAAAATATATTAGGTGGTAAAAAAAAGGTGCCATTATAGGCGACCTTCCCCTAACCTCAACGAACCGGAAATGTGCACATTTTCCGCTCGAAAGAGAAGTGTGAGCCCACCTGCCATTTTAGCCGCTTCTCATCGGTTTGTGGATCCACCGTATCGTCAGATTGCAGAAACCTTGCAAGGACACTACAAGGCGAATTATCTTTTATAACTCAGGATTTCGCGCTACAATACCCCAAGCTCGTTGTCGACAAGCCAGCCAGCACCCACAAAGCGGTATGGCACTTTGTACTCTATGATCTTCAGTAGCCCATTAAATTACTAATCCTTGAACACTGGAACAAAAATATTTTAAAAATCATAAGCATCAATGCCCAATCTACATTTATTAGTATAATTAGAAACCACCAAAAGAAATGTGGATTAGTTTTTAAACGGATATTGATCTGAAGATCGGAATAAAAAATACAATTTCGTGGGAACAAAATGGAAGGAAAAACGCCACACTCATGCTTTTTTTCGATGCATAACAAAAATAGGACTTAACGTTAAAAAAATATATTATAGTCACTATAATTTTTTTTAAAACACTTACTTGGTTCTGAATATCATCAGCGTATATTTGTATACGCAATAACATTTATTATAAATAAATGGCATTGTATTGTCAGTGCTGTTGCGTGTCCAAAACCTTGGCTTCTGACCACTGTATATTATGTTGGTTGGTTCATACATGTTCCGCTATACCTGATCTCAAAGTTTCACCTCTTTGAGTATGTTTCAGCAGATGTTCATTATCTCGTACGGGAAGAGGTCTTTTTGTTTCTCCAATGTAGATTCGCCACACTTGCAAGGGATTTGATAGATACCATTCTCATAACGGGGGGGGGGGGGGTTAATTTTGTAAGAAAGCTTCTAAGCGTATTTCCGGATTTGAAGGCTGTTTTGATATTATCGTTTTTGATTATCCTTCTAATCTTTTTAGAAATTCCCTTAACATAAGGTATTGTAAGAAATGCTTGTTCCTCTTTCGTTTTTGTATTAGTTTTTGCTTCGCGCGATTTTTAAGTTTCTAGAGTCATCAAGCTTTATTGCACATGGATAGTATTTAAGACAGTAGCCTTAGAATTGTAACTTAGTTTACACTTGAAAACGGTTAGAGATACTAACTAACCGAAACGTTGTGTTAAGTAACAAAATAAAGACAATGGAATTCCGACAAAGTAATTTTTTTGATATTACTTCATTGTAACCTTCAAACAAACAAAAAATGGTTTGTCTAAGAAAGTTTAAATAGTCTACTAGAAATGTTAACCAAGTATTATTGTTTTCTCAGAAGAAGACTGAATATAATTGTTTCAAAGTATTACATATATATGTCATCAAACACAGACATTTAATACCATTTAATTCTTCGCCTTGTTTTTCATCGCTAAAGATGATAGAAGTGTTAGAAGAATTCCCAAAAAGGTTTGAATCTTGCCATGCTGATAGTATTTAAATAACTAGGTAAATAATAACTTGAAGAAAGAGTCCATACTTTAAGTGGAGTGTATGTTTAAAAGGGAAAGAAATAAGACACTTTAAGTCCTCCTCCACTGGTATATTAAGAAATATTAGGTTTTATCTACGACTAATGTATAATGTAAGTATTATAGTTGTGGTTTTCGCAATATAATGCCACCTATTAATCCCTTAGGGAATAATGACAAGGGATTAATAGTCCTTATTCCCGCTCCAATCACAAAATTTCTCAAATCAAATATTACCATGGAAACAAACATACACCAAGTCAAAAGTGTCACTGTCAAACGCGTAGTGTTTATGTATTCGTATTGGGATAGATGAAAATGAAGAGGCTTTTACTTGTACACCTCCAGAAATTGTACAACTAGCTACAGCAACAACATCTACCTTAATACCGGAAACATCGAAATCTATTTATAATAAAACATACGCAACCTTCAACGAATGGCGTCTTCGAAATAACACAAATTCATTTTCCGAAAATGTTCTACTAGCCTATTTCGCTGAACTAAGTGCAAAATACAAACCATCTTCATTATGGTCATTTTATTCAATAACTAAATCTATGTTGAAAATAAAGCATGACGTTGATCTGGAAAAATATGGAAAACTACGAGCGTTTTTAAAAAGAAAATCTGAAGGATTTCAAGCAAAGAAATCTTCCACTCTGACCCCGAAAGAAATTAAGACATTTATTGACAAAGCTCCTGATGAAGTTTTTCTTTTACATAAGGTAAATATACATAGGTATTTAATCTAATCTATTCAAAAACTCATATTCTTATTTGCTTCAGGTTATATTAATTATTGGAATTATGGGCGCATGCCGCTCAAACGAGCTTTATGAAATGAATATAGAAGACGTAAAGGATCTTCAAACAAACTTCTTAATAACAATACCCAAGACTAAAACCAAAATTGTACGAACATTCGCCATAAACAGTACGTTTTACAACATTATAAAGAAGTACATCGGTCTCCGCCCGTCACATGTAAAAATCAATTCATTCTTTCTAAATTATCAAAAATCCAAATGTAGAATACAACGTATAGGAAAAAACAAATTTGCAGACATTGGTAGACAAATTGCCAAATATTTAAACTTTCCAAATCCTCAAACTTATACCGGCCATTGTTATCGCAGATCATCTGCCACTCTGTACATTGATGGAGAAGGCGATATAACTGGATTAAAGCGTCATGGGGGCTGGAAATCTAAACAAGTAGCTGAAGGTTACATTGATCAGTCTATGAGAAACAAGACAATTACAGCAGATACTATTACTAAACAAATAAATAGTAATGAAGCATCTTCTTCCTTTGCAGCAACCGACATTCCAAATATTTGTATTGAAAACTTTTCCAAACTTATTCATAGTTCACGACCAATACAGTTTATTAATTGTACTATTACTAATTTTAATGTTATTGACAAATAAAGTTGTTCATTAAAAATCTCAAATTAATAAATTAGTCGTAGATAAAGTAGAGTATACTACTCACAATAATGGCTATTATTACCTCAGAATATTTACTCCCTCGCCGCTTACGCGGTTCGGTTCGTAAATATTCCTCGGGAATAATAGCTATCATTATTGACTCGTGGTATAATCTACTATTATTTAAGGGTAAATTCTCTACATGTTTCGAAGGTATATACAGGGTGTCCGGATAAGGATACAGAGCGGCCATATCTCGGAAACGATACGTCCCACAGATCTGAAAAAAAAGCTCTCATCATAAAAACTGCCAAGAGAAATTCATTCAAAATAATTTTAAGTTTCGGAAATTGCCGCAAGAGGGCGTACCGGCTTATTTATTTTTTAAAGTTCATTTTACGGCATAGAAAAGCAAATAAATAATTAAAATCAATAGATTGTTTACTACAACTTTTGTTATTGTTATTTTTTTGAATCTCGCCTAATAAAGGAGTGGGGGAAGCCTTTAGAACATTTTTCAAAAACTGTCATTATGTCGTTATCCTTCAACGGATTTTCTATAACTTGGACTTGTTTGAAAGGGAATTCCTTGGAGTTTAAATAAATGATTCAGGAATTGTCACAAGTTTCCTGATACAATTTTAAGATGGCGCTGTTATTCAATCTATAACTTATTTTTTTATTTTTCTCGGTATTTGCAAATTGGATGGTATAATTTTTTTCGGTAGTAATAGGAGACAATTTGCATATGGAACGATTAGTCCAAACCACAAATCGATATCACCAGGGGTTTAAAAGTTATTTTGATTTTTCTTTAAAAAATGATACAGTTTCCATTTACCGATACCCGGTATACCCCTAATAAGCAAGATAACAACTAATTTCATGGCCAACTGTTTAATAAACTATAAAATTTATAATAAAAGTTTAACGAGTCAAAGAAACATCAATAACACTGAATAAAATATGAATATTATGATAATATTATCATATTATAATACTTAGACTATGAAAAAGTGCACAAATCTTAGAACTATAGTAAAAATCTTGAATACTCTCGCAAGATGGGAGCAAAGTCACGTGACACTCTGTCAATTTTGGTATATTAAATTTTTATAAGTTGGCATGAATTACAGGACCGGACTTGAAAATTATACATGTGATACCTTCTAAAACAATTTATGCAATAGCCTCATCGGTTCTACCGCTTTAATGTTGCCAAAAGTAATAGGTAGGTAATAATTTCTTTTGAAAGTTATGTTTTATAAATATTATAATTTAAGGTAGGTAACAGGTAATAAGCATGAATTTCTATATGGTTTAAAGATAAAGTGTCAAAATAGATTTAAAAAGTTTATAATATTATAAATATCGAAACCTTAAAAATACTAAACTAACTGAAACACAACTTAAAATAGGATTCTGTCACTCATATTTAGAATAGATTTTTATTTGTTCAGATTATACCTTTAGGTAAAATACGAACAGTTCAACATAAACTAATTGAATTCAAGTTATTACATTCACTGTCAAGAAAATCCCCATATATGACTTACGTAAGGTACGTAGACCCAAATATGGGTTTTATAGAATTTTTTGGCTATGGTAGGTACGGTTACATTTCTAAACTTGTATGTGGGCTAACATAATGTTAAAAGCTTCAATATAGCTAGGGATTTAATTTTTCTGTCAATGGAAACCCTAATTTAACAGTTTTTGACTTAGCGTAAGGTACGAAGACCCAAATACGGTTTTTATAGAATTTGTTGGTTATAATACGGTTACATTCCTGAACTTGTACAAGCTAACATAAAGTTAACAGCTTTAGTTTAGCCAGGGATTACATTTTTCTGTCAGTGGAAACCCTACTTTAACAATTTTTGACTTACGTAAGGTACGTAGACCCAAAATTGGTTTTTATGGAATTTGTTTGTTAAAATGCAATTTATTGATACAGTTACATTTCTAAACTTGTATGTAGGCTATCTTTATGTTAAAAACTTTATTTTATTGTCATACAAACAATAATAATAGTAATATCAAATAATAATTTCACTTATCTAAGGTACGTAGACGCAGAAAATAGAATTATATATTTGTTCGCTATCCTATTACATACTAATATGGTTAGCTATTTTAACTACTATAGTAATATAATGTTACTTACCATTACCTTACTATTGCCAAACAATAATAATATTTACTAATAACAATAATAAAAATAATTCCTTCAAAATCAAATAGCTGCTTTTTAAAGGTTAATAATATGGAAAGCTGTTTTGGCATCTGGTAGAACTAGGCGATACCCGGTTTTATCAACCTACCCGGTTTTGTCAAACTCTCTCCTACCTACCTAAGTCAGGGAAATACTTAATTTCTACTTATTTTTCTTGAAACAGAAAAGGATACCTAGATAATGTAAAATGCGAAAATTATACATTAGAAACCTAACCTTAACGAAAAAACATTTTAAGAACAAAAATTTTACAAACTAACTTTTCGACAAAAACGGCGTTCAGATGAAATAAAACTTATTACTTATCGATGAAATCAACTTAACGAGCAAGGCACACATTAATAATTATGATCCCTAATGAAAAAGAATTAAGAAATTTTAACATGTATCTAAATTTTTGGTCAAATGAATAATAATTGTAGGTACTTACACAAAAGTAATTAAATTAAAATTTTTAAAATGTAATTAAATGTAACAAAAACGCAATTCATAACTCGGTGTTTGGGCTCATTACGGTCCGCTACAAATCTAGGGATATTATTATGTCCCAATATCAGCTGATCGATGACAAATAACCGCTGTCATCTGTTTTAAAACGAGACTATTCGTGATATTTAGTATAGAAACAATTTTATTAGCAATTTAGCGAGACAACAATAATAATTACAAATGTTCAAAATGTTTTCCGTCATTTTGTAAGCACTTCTCGCACTTAATTATTCTTCTTTTAGTTGATAATACGGCTGCCTCAATTTCAGCCGTGGATAACGGCATGTGTTATCCTTACCATCATGTTTTCCCTTGTTGTTGGTCTCTCTTGGAAAACCAGATCTTTTAACCTACCCCATAGGTAAAAATCAAGACAAGTAAGATCCGGTGAACGAGCCGGCCAGGGAAACAAGCGTCCTCTTCCAATTACACGATGCGCAAATTGCTCTTCTAGGTATTGGCGTACGTTACGATAGTAATGCGCCGGACAACCATCAAGTTGGATCCACATGTTTGTTCTCGTTTGTAAGGAGACTTCTTCCAAAAGAGGTGGAAGGAAAGTGGCCAAGAAATCTAAAAATCTTGCTCCATTAACGGGTTGGTCAAAAAAATGGGGACCGATAATTTTTCCTTCCAAGATCCCGCACCAAACATTTAACTCCAGCGGTTTTGAAAATCTACTTGCCTCATCCAATGAGGGTTTTGCTCAGACCAATAGTGCATGTTATGCAAATTCAAAGTGGCCTCGTCTGTCCATAATATCCGTGAAAGAAAATTTGGATTTTCCCTAATCATATTTAATAGCCAGTGACAGAAATCCAATCGACGATCATAATCAGTATCGTTCAATGCCTGGTGTAAAACGGTGTGGTAAGGGTGCATACTATTAGTTTGTAAAATCTCGTGGACATTTGTTTTTGGAACCCCCAAGTCAAGGGAAATTTTTCTGGTGCTTAAAGTGGGATCGTATTGAACGTAAGCCAAAACGTTGATAATATTTACCTCATTACGTGTCCTACGAATGCTTAAGGGTCGTTGAATGGGCTGCACATTAACTTTCTCTTAATCGTCGAGCTAATCTTGAGAATACTTCTCGAGAATAGTGTCTTCTTTGTGGAAATCGCATTGCATACTCTCGCGACGCTATTACAGCATTTTCAAGAGATTGAAAATACATATTCAACATATCATACGCTTCTGCGTTAGTAAGCGGCATACTGTTTGTAGAAAAATGCAATATAAATGTAAAAAACAATGCTTAATATTATAAGATGCTTGACGTTTAAAACTCATCAACAGCTTGTCACAATAAATTATTACAGAAAAAGAAAAGCACGAAGTCTTTCTCCACAATCAGATTGTGGAGAAAGACTTCGTGCTTTTCTTTTTCTGTATCATTTAACTCCACTTTGAGTATGGACTACTTCTTCAAAAATAAATTATTAATTTGTTTTTTTCCATGGCCAACTTGGAACTTGTAATTTAGGCGAAAACATGATGGAAAGGATATGAAATGCCGTTCGAAGCTTATCCACGGCTGAAACTGAGGCAAGAGGCAAGTGTGTTTTTTACTGAAAGAAGAATAACTAAGAGCTTAGGAAGTGACGGAAAATATTTTAAACATTTGTAATTATTGTTGTCTTGCTAAATTGCTAATTGTTTCTAGATTTAAGATTTGTGCACTTTTTCAGAATCTCATATCATAATATTCATATTTTATTCAGTGTTATTGATGTTTCTTTGAGTCGTTAAACTTTTATTATAAATTTTATAGTTTATTAAACAGTAGGCCATGAAATTAGTTGTTATTTTGCTTATTAGGGGTATACCGGGTACCGGTAAATGGAAACTGTATCATTTTTTAAAGAAAAATCAAAATAACTTTTAAACCCCTGGTGATATCGATTTGCGGTTTGGACTAATCGTTCCCTATGCAAATTGTCTCCTATTACTACCGAAAAAAATTATACCATCCAATTTGCAAATACCGAGAAAAATAAAAAAATAAGTTAGATTGAATAACAGCGCCATCTTAAAATTGTATCAGGAAACTTGTGACAATTCCTGAATCATTTATTTAAACTCCAAGGAATTCCCTTTCAAACAAGTCCAAGTTATAGAAGATCCGTTGAAGGATAACGACATAATGACAGTTTTTGAAAAATGTCCTAAAGGCTTCCCCCACTCCTTTATTAGGCGAGATTCAAAAAAATAACAATAACAAAAGTTGTAGTAAACAATCTGCTGATTTTAATTATTTATTTGCTTTTCTACGGTTAAGTGGCATTTATTTTGAATGAATTTCTCTTGGCAGTTTTTATGATGAGAGCTTTTTTTTCAGATCTGTGGGACGTATCGTTTCCGAGATATGGCCGCTCCGTATCCTTATCCGGACACCCTGTAGTACATTCATCATCACGAGAATAGAATAAGGAAATTAAGAAATACAACAGGTGCAAACAGTCCAAACGGATCTAAAAGATGATGGAAAGGACACATAAAGTAATTTTTTACTGTTTTTTGCAAAAAACAGAAAAAACTTTTTTAATTTTCTACACTTAAATACTCTTCCCTCCTCAAACTTAAGTTGCCAATTCACTATTATGTGACTATTCAGCTACTCCTCAATTTTTAATTAAAATAATTTTTACGACTTCCACTATTCTAATTTTAAATTTTCTTCTCTCCTCACACTTATGGTGTGTATGTGTACCTATCACTAATTTGACACTTAGCTTACTGTTATGTTAGCTTAATATCTTAGTTTTTGCCAATTTTCCACGATTGACCTCTTGCTAGGTATACCATTACGGTGGACGTTTTTCCAATTACTTTATTTATCCTTTCCATCATCTTTTAGCTCCGTTTGGACTGTTCGCACCTATTGTATTTCTTATATTCCTTGTTCTATTATCCTGATGATAAATGTATATACATTCGAAACATGTAGAGAATTTACCCTTAATAAAAACTTAATATTTCTTAATATACCAATGGAGGAAAACTTAAAGTGTCTTATTTCTTTCCCTTTTTAACTAATTAATACGTACGATAGCCATTTTTATTTTGCAGTAATTACAGTTTTAACAAACAGTTTTACAAAAACACATGTGTCGCGCTAAGTGATGCTCACGTTTTGAAATCTGAACTGTCAAAATTAGGGTTATCAATAATTAACAATTTTACCGAACATTTCTATAAAAATACCGGTTGTAGAAAAAATCCTATGTGTAATTTGGGCGCGAAGGATAGCCGTTACGCGTCGCGTGTCAAACTTCTCGCTTAAAGCGACAATATATCACTTTGAGCTCTTAATACAGAAATAACTATTATGGTTTAGACAGACTTTTTATTCGAATAATTATTAAACTGTTTTTAATATTAGCAATTAGTGTCCGACCGAAACAAGATTTTAGGTTTCGGCCGAAATCGAAACCGAATCTTCGGCCTTGGTCTCAGTTTCGACCGAAACCGAAACCGAAACTTATTTATACATGTTAAAAATTTGAATCACTGAAATTTAAGTTATTTTATATAGGACGAGATCGATCTTGGGAACGGATTGAACTCTTCCCACTGAATACGAACCCACACAAAGTTAGCCGAACGGTGCGCGACAATTCACGAACACTGAGTTTTGGCATGGCCGATGGATCGGCCGGTTTTTGGCCGAAATCGAAACTGTCACCGAAACTAGATTTTTTGGCCGAAACTAACCGAAACTGAAACCGAACCTTCGGTCGGTATTATGAATTTTACATTTCAAATAAGCCGTAAAAAACGTATAAAAGTCGTAACTATATTTGGTGCGACGGTGCCCAGTCTCATCAATATAAACAAACCCAATCAAAGCTGCTTCACCCTGTTAATTACCGATAAGGAGCATAAACCATAAAATCTGAGGACATTGTCCCCAACAGATATTTTTTGAATCATTAATAAAGCGGAAAAAACTAATAGGCGTAAATTCTACGGTTAAATAGATTGATGAAGAAAAAAATGGTCTGCTTAATGAACTTGAAAAGCTACTACTGTAGATAGAAAAAGCGGCATATCCTATGCCATCCTAAATTCCACAAATCATTGTCATTATTTCACAATAAAATTGAACTTTTATATTTTGTATAAATGAAGTTAAATTAAGTTTACTGAATTTAAATTGAAGGTGAAGGACGTCATTTTATGCACTAAGAAAACACCTTCTATTCCTTATAAGAATAATTTTATTCACATACTCTTTATACAACTGTTTAATACTATACAACAACGCGCTTTCCTACTGTAAGACAGACGAAAATTGCCAGATCGTTGTGTTGTGATAATATCACGGTAATTTAGCCAATAGGAAAAAGGAGTTGATGCTACTATAGAATGACTTATATTTATTAATACATTATTGCTCTGAATAGTCACCATCAGTAATTATCAAGTTCCATTGGGGCTTTAATCTGGTTTTATATACTGTATTAGTTCCGACTGGCAGTTGTAGTGAAACTTGACATTAATCATAATAATATTTTGCTTGCTACGGTTAATAAAGGATTAGACTTACCACTAAAAATCAGTACCGTCAACTGGGGCTTCTTTGATAATTGCGGGTTAACTTTGATAACGTATGTCTGAACTTTTACTTTCTTGAATAACTGCGCAAGCGCAAATTTCTTGGCGCGTTTGAACACATCATATATTTTTTAAATATCACAGGTTCATGATAGTGGACACTTGGTGGTGCGTTTTGCCGCGGTTCTCGTACTACAAGGTAAGAATGTTTACTTTTTACATTTATAGATTTTATAAAGCTTCAGAAATTTCTATAGTACACAGCCTCAGTGTTTTATCATGGGTCAATTTTTATTATTTTATATAAAATCTCATGTATCTAAGATGTAAATAACTTTTTTAGATTTGTTTCAAACTAATAAGCAGACCGTCCAGCTTTCCAACACCTTCGTGGGGTAACTTTGATCGCCTCTTATGGGGCAACTTTGATTTAAGTTTATTATACCTATTCGTTTTGCTCTTAAATCAATGAAGCCCCGTTCAATATTAATTTCAAAAAAAAAATTTAATTCTGTAATAGTTAGAAGTAAAACTTTGATCAGATCTTTTTTTTTTTTGGGGGATTTCTGTTAAAGTTTACTGAATGCCTACAGAGTTCTTAGATTAACCGTATAACCGCAAATATTTATGTTTTTTTTGTTTCCAAATATCACAACTGGTTAGTTAACTACAATCAAAAATTAAAATTTTATTGATCAAAGAAGCCCCAGAGTTGACGGTACTGTAGTTTTCAAAAATTTAAATAGCTTCTAGTGTGATATTGTTCCTTTCCTTTAACATTGTATGATTATCTGTTATTCAACATGGTTTACTGAGATCGGAAAATTCGTCCATAGATTGTAAAGTCCAATACTAATGATGGGTTGTGCGAAATAAGAATCTTCTATTGCTTTATCTAACATGATACAAAGAAAAAATAAATTTATTGAAACAGGTATTGATACGATCAATGATATTGAAATTCAGACAGGACAGCTAGAAGGCTTCGATCAAAACAAAAATAATTCTAACGAGAGCGGCAATTGCCGATCGCTACGAGCATCTACCAACGTCTTGTGGATTATAGGTTTTAACGGATTCAATTCTTTTTTGGGGACGCTGTTCTGCTTTCTTAATTATAGAGAAAGCACTCTAATTTGGAAAGAAAATGCGTCGCATTCAGAGGATACAATCTATTTCTTAACATAATTGCTGTTTTAAAAATAGTTCATTAGTTAACAAGAATCTGCTGCTAATGGATCTGATTACTAACAATAAAAACACTGTTCCAGCAAATCTGGAATTCATATAACACTAAAGCAGATTTGATACACTGGCAATTTATTTATTATGGGTTAATAAAAAATACGCTTTCAATAGGTACAACATATGTCTTAGCAAATCTGTTGTAGGTATTAGATTAGTTTCCTCAGTGTGAACAGTCTTATTCTGCGTTATGTATTATATGAAAAAATTGGCCATATTGACATAAATATTCAAGTTCCAAGGACGTTAATTTTCATTTTCGTAATATTGTTATATGCCACATATTTGTATGTTTATTTAAAAAAAGTATTACAGTATTTTAAAATACACAATCGCAATAGCCATTAGTGTATTAAGAGGGCAAAGTGATATATTGTCGCTTTGAGCAAGAAGTTTAGCTATCTCGCGAGAGCGGCAATGTTTGGGTAAAATTAATAATTATTGATAATCTCAAATTTGTTAGTTCAGATTTCAAAACGAGAGCATCACTTTGCGCTACACATGTGTTTCTGTGAAAGTGTTGGTTAAAATGGTACCGTGCGAGCAAAAATTATTTGCATCAAAGAGGGCCTTGCATCTAAGGACGTAATGCTTAGCCGTAGAGCTTAATACCTGTTGAGGTGTTGGGTGTCAGTACATAGCGGTCAGACCGCTATGGTCAGTAACTACCTGAATTAACAATCAATCAGTTATTCCGTCATCTTTGGCAGTCGTTACAAGTAATTTCATTCATCGCTAATTTTTCCAATTTCTTGAACAATTTACACAATGAGCTTTACGGAACGGCACAAAACATTCATGGTTGAAGCGTATTTTCGAAACGGGGTTAGAGTAAATGGTGAGTGGCAATACAATCCGCGTTTGTGCATGGACGATTTTCACGAACATTTTCCTAACGTTGCTTTTATTGCTGGGGATTTTTATCATTGCCTGAAAAGAACCGTAGCTGTGTTTAGGAAAACAGGTTCTATACAACACAAAAAAGGAGCAGGAAGACCATTTGTAAGAACAGAAGAACTTGTTGCAAACGTTCGTGAAATAATGCAAAATACGCCAACAAATTATATAAGACGCCTGTCCCAAAAAGTGGGAAGATCTTATGGAACATGCAGGACTATTTTTAAGAAGCAGCTAAATTTATTTCCTTATTAAGTGCAAGTATTCCAAGGAATACAAGCCGCAGATTTTGAAATACGCAGGAATTATTCTCAATGGTTTACCTAAAATTTATTGGAAAAAAATGGTTTATTAGACCTGACATTTATTTCGGATGAAGCCTGGTTCCACCTCTCCGGTTATGTGAATTCTCAGAATACACGCATGTGGAGTAGTGAAAATCCCCATTTTTTTGTAGAGTCCACATTGCACCCTCAAAAATGGGTGTCTGGTTAGCTGTTTCCAGACGAATAATTGTTGGACCTATTTTTTTCCATGACACAGTTACAGCACAGCGGTATAGAGACAATATTTTGATTCCATTTGTGGAGCAATTACTTGACGACGAACTACGTTTTGGATATTTACAACAGGACGGTGCAACCGCCCATACAGCCGCCGAAACTATTAACTACTTACGCAATTTTTTCAACGACAGATTGATCAGTTTTCGATCAGACATTGAATTTCCACCTAGATTACCTTGTTTAACGGTTATGGATTACTTCGTTTTTCCTCATTTAAAGAACACTATTTTTAAAACACCAGTTGCAAATTTATAACAATTACAAGAAAGGATTAGGTATCCAAGAATGTGGTAACATTTCTCCAGAGATGCTGGTCAACACGTTCGAAAATATGAAGAGACTCGTGTATTTATGCTTATAGAGCATGGCGGTGGCCAATATCAGCAATTTATGTAATTATTTTTCTTTTTCTTTCTGTATATTCTTACTTTGTTAATTTTGTAAACAACAAAAATAAATTTGTATTGTAAATTATTTTGCGAACTGTTATTTTTTGATTTATTGACCGATTTTCACCACGAGATTCTAAAGTTATTTTAGCGATATGAGATTTGAAATTGGACGGAATACGTTGTGTGATCCTTGTACATTCGGTACATATACAGAGCGTTAGGAAATTCGGGCGATTTTGCTACTTTTTTTCGAATTTCAAAAGACGTGATTTTACGTCACGGCATTGCAATTTAGTATAGGGAAGATGGAAAATTCAAATAAAGTTGAAGTTAAAATCGACATTGGAAGGTTAGTAGATTGAATTTTGAATAGGATTTGGCAGAAAATGATAGCTTGAAGCATCTACAAAATATTGATTTATAGATTTATGCAACCAACATACATGGCTGTTATCCAAACAGAATAAAAAAGTAGGTTATCAAGCTATTTTTCCTCTGCGAAAAATGGGTTTTCTCGTAAATCACAAAAGCCGCGCAAGTCAATGAAATAAAACATTTAAATCCAACATCAAATTTAAAAAAAACGCGTATTGAAATAACTGCATTACGATACGCAAAAGCGACATGGCCATGGAGAGAATTTGGAAATTGAAATTGTTTATGATAAATTATTTAAAAATTAAGTTGCGAAAAATGTTTGAATGCATTCAATAATTTTGTACATTTATACGTTAAATATTATAATTGTATGCCAAAAATGTAAAGTACCTACCTATTAATTATTTTTGCCACCTACCTACGCCAAACTAAACCCTTTATTTCTCTGTGGACCAAACGTCAATGAAATTATGAATGAAAAACGTCTGACGAATAGGAACGCGGCCTCTTTTACGTTGCCAAACTGCATAATTTTTAAGGGAAATGTCTATGGGTTTTAGACAAAGATTTAAATTTACCACATAACGTCATATTTTTCTCTTCTGCAAAAGGGTAAAACCTATAGATTTATGGCTTTAGGGATGAATATGTTTATGGGTATTATGAAATATTATTTCTATTTTTAAAATTGTAGATTATTTGTTCTCAATAAAAGACGTTTGGTATTATTACTATCATTATTGTGTTAATACCTACTTTTAAGAGCATACGTTTGGCAAGCAAAGTGGAGGGGCGCAATTGGGAGCAGGAGTTACTTCAGAATGGGATACGATTTTGTCAATAGATTCATTTGTTATTGCTTCATCTATAGCTAGCAGATCATTAATCGTCCCCATATCATTGTAATCTAAACCAAGCCCTACGTTTTTTAATCCAAGCCCTCTCTGATGCAAATAGTTTTTGCTCGCACGGTATTAGCCTGCCAGTATGTAATGTAATGCCAAACTAGAAATAAACGAGTGGTAGTTCTGTATTTTTTACGAAAATAAAGCGGCTTCCTAATACAATTTGTAAATGGCTTAAAACGGAAATATTCTAAATATAAAAAAATTTAATATTCTAATGAAACATGAAATATTTTTAAAAAAATTTACAATTTATTAAAGTTACGTCTAAGTAGCGTTTTGAAAGACAATAGCGTAGCACGAATAACGTGGGAAATTCATTAACTTTAACGGAGATTAATTGTTTGTGCAGTAACGGAAAAAAATACTAATCAAATTATGTTGAGAATGGTCAGATATCGGTGAACTTTAATTTAACCGCAGCCAAGGAACTTCTCAAGTACGATCTATTTTATTCTAATACAAATCAAATTTTTTGTCACTGAAATACCGATGATCAGAATTATTTTATTCCATTGTTTGCTGGTGTTGCAAGGTGCAATAATCCACTGTCTATGAGTATATTTTTTTGTAGGTCTATTCTACTATCCTACAGAAAAATACCGTATGTAAAGTTTTTGCAAAATCTAGGTTTTTTAACGACTTGACATTGAATTTATATCAATGATATGTTTTTTGAAATTTTCTTTAATATGCAAAATTTTTAAAATAAACTTTGAAATTATCTTATTTAAACCTATATCATAAACTAATTTTATAACATAAAGAACATAAGTATCGAGTTTGTCACTAAAAACATTGTATTTTCCTAGACATCACTACCGTATGTAAATAACATTTCGTTTCATACGGTATTAATGCCTAAAAAAACATAAAGCTAATCTATAGTTTCCAATATTCTACCCTATTCTTGTTGTTTTAGGCATCGAAATAAAACAATTTCAGCAATTTCCAGTAGTGCTGGACAATAAAAATTATCCTTCAAAGTAGCTGTTTCATCATATTTATTGTTTTCTGCGACTTCTGGAGCACGTTTGTCACACATGTCGTAATGCATAAAATTGAATAAGTACCTATGGGACGTTTAACTCATTCGATACCTTTTAAAATTTTACGGGCAACTTCCAATGTCTTTACCCACTTGATTTTACTTGAGTCAAAAGTTTCAACTGTAAGTGACTTGGTTAATTAACTGCAGAAGTTTAAAAATAGTAGCATTTTCTATTTTTAGCTTTCAAAATATTGCAGATTGCTGAGCCTCCCCACATCTACCACTACTACTGTTACTAAGGTACCTACGGCAATTAAGGCCCGGCGGATAATAAGGCCCACTGCCGATATCTCAAACTACAAACGCTTTGTCCACAACCCGGCAACGCCGAAATACCTCCTTCCATATGCGTACCACATACCACGATAGCCTCCCCCAATAATTAAAACGGGGCGATCACTGCGATCAGTACTACACAAGTTTCATAGAGTGTGTGTCGTTGTACTGTACAGGGTGTCCCAAATTCGAGCCTCATCATGGGGATCTCGGAAACTATAAGAGATACAGCATCGGTCAAATTGTGGCAAAGTTGCGCAATTTCGTACTGAGCAATATCGCAAAAAAATATCTGAGCTATCTTTTTTAGTTTTTGAAATTTTTGCAAAAAACTAAAATTTTGAGTTTTTGTTTTTTTAAATTGCTCGACTTATTTTATCCGCTACAGAAAAACAAGCACAACATTGTTAAGGCAACTTTTTACGCTCCATATTGTGACGTTTTTAGGTTTTCGTTACAACGTTTCATTTTTGTGGAACTATTATCAACTTTAATTTTTTAAATACGGACCTGCATTTTTTATTTTATTTTTTAATAGTCCTTTAAGCCCTGAATTCAACCATGTACCACACTTAATTATATTTAGACGTTTTGATGTCATTATTACATCTTCAGGAATGTGATAATAATTTTTAAATACGGCCCTGTTGTTAGTTACTTAATCTTTTTACCACATACAACATGTAAATGGATCCGGAATTTTATACAAATAATTAACTATATTTAAGTTTTTATATAAATTGTAACAAAGTAAAAATAAAACTAAACAAAACAAAGGTGGCTATGACAAGAACTTTTACTTGATTGTTTGGCTTAATTATCTTGACAACTGCAGTCACCATTTTTACTGAATATTTCAGCAAAATTATGTTTTCTGCTTTAGAAAAGCGCGACATGTTACGAGTTTATTATTCTTCCAATAGGAATTCACAAATTTCTTGTGACCGTTATTTACAGGACTATCCTGAACGCTTGCAGCCTCATTATAGTTATTTTGCTACGCTTGATACTAATTTAGCCCAGTATGGTAGTTTTAATAAACCAAGAGTCAAATATGGTACACGAATGGAGCCGGAAGAACAACAAAATATTTTAGATTCTGTAACCCACCAAAATCCCGCTAAACGATATTTCAATCTAACAACTAACACCAGGGCCGTATTTAAAAATAATTATCACATTCCTGAAGATGTAATAATGACATCAAGACGTCTAAATATAATTAAGTGTAGTACATGGTTGATTTCAGGGCTTAAACGGCTATCAAAAAATAAAATAAAAAATGCAGGTCCGTATTTAGAAAATTAAAGTTGATAATAGTTCCACAAAAACGAAACGTTGTAACGAAATTCTAAAAACGTCACAATATGGAGCGTAAAAAGTTGCCTTAACAATGTTGTGCTTGTTTTTGTGTAGCGGATAAAATAAGTCGAGCAATTTAAAAAAACCAAAACTCAAAATTTTTGTTTTTTGCAAAAATTTCAAAAACTGAAAAAGATAGCTTGGATATTTTTTTGCGATATTGCTCAGTACGAAATTGCGCAACTTTGCCACAATTTGACCGATGCTGTATCTCTTATAGTTTCCGAGATCCCCATGATGAGGCTCGAATTTGGGACACCCTGTACAGGGTTTTTCCGTATATTTTGGAGCACCACTGGAGCTTTTATTTGAAGACCTAGAAAAAACTTTAAATTACCAAAGTTGCATGATTTCTCCTGAACCGCCAGAATTTGTTATCGGATAAAACAAATGAACATCGTAAATTTGTTTAATAATGCCAATGTCGATTTTTTTAAATGGAACACCCTGTATCTTAATTTTTTTTTTAAGTCCTCACTCTTTTCTGATTCCAAATATGTATATATGTTATATGTTTACTTTAGTCATTTAGGCAAAATTTCATTTCAAAATATTGCGATTTATTAATAATTATTGAATTTTTCATCTTTAGAGTAACCCATTATACCAAGACAAGACCATTCAAGGTATGAAATATTATTTTTGAGACATAAGTCAGTTGCCATAAGCGATTAATGACAACCAAATTGTTTCTCAGGGCAATCTAGATTTTCTAATCCCCAATATTTTGAAATTAAATTTTGCCTAAACGACTAAAGTAAACATATAACATATATACATATTTGGAATCAGAAAAGAGTGAGGACTTAAAAAAAAATTAAGATACAGGGTGTTCCATTTAAAAAAATCAACATTGGCATTATTAAACAAATTTACGATGTTCATTTGTTTTGTCCGATAACAAATTCTGGCGGTTCAGGAGAAATCATGCAACTTTGGTAATTTAAAGTTTTTTCTCGGTCTTCAAATAAAAGCTCCAGGGGTGCTCCAAAATATACGGAAAAACCCTGTATGTTATAAAAATAGCGTAACAAACAGTCCTCAAATTTTTTTACTTATAAACGTTTTTTCTCTGATTATTAATATCAAGTGTGTTCTTTGTTATGCCTAGCATTCCCTTTTGACATAAAAATTGTCTGAAAAGGTAAGTGAGTTTTAATTTTTTGGTGTGAACTAAAAACGGTCATTTCGGATATTAAGGCCCATTAAATAAATAATGTTATTTTAGGTGGGCCTTATTAAACGACTAATATTTTAATTTCTGTTTTTCTTACAGAAAGAAGTATGCCTGCCGCAAGAAAAAAAAAACGTGCACCATGGACCTTAGAACAACTTTGTTCTGCAATGGATGCCGTAAAAGATAAAGTCATGTCGCAAAGGCAAGCTTTTGTTAAAGGGCCTTATTAAACTACCTGTCCGATAATAAGGCCCTTTTGCACATTTTTTTTAAGAGTTTGCAGTAAATCGATATGAAATTTAATCTCCAATGTCGAAGAAATTTTCCGTTAAAAAGGTCCATCCTTTTAATGTTTTAACAAGTATAGCAAATATAGCCTTTTCTTTCTTATCTGGGCCTTATTTGCCGCAGGTACCTTACTATGTAACAGACAACTTGAAATAGGAGACATACTGTCTGCAGAAATATTTTATCATCAATTGAGCGACGAAAGGGATAAAACATAATTATATTTATGTTAGGATTTGCTTTTCTTTCATTATTTGTATATATTGTTGTAATATAATTTATTGTTTTATTATGGAAACATATGTAAGCACAATAAATTATTTAACCCTCTTCTATAAATGGTGTAAAAATGTAAGGGGCGTTCCATTGAAAAAATACACAATTTTATAATTGCTGGTTTTCATGTCAAAACCCATACATCAAGGAATAATGAAATATTGGCAAATAATTAGAAAACTACAAAAGATAACTACAACTTATGGGGTAGTTTTTAAGAGCCCTTTTAATGTTCTGTTAAAGGACGTAAAAAAACTTTGGTTTATAGTAATTTTTTGAGACACCTTGGATAACATTTCTGAATAAAGAAAATAAAATGTACTTTAGTACCTACTTACAACCTGGTACCAAAATCAAATTTCTATCTTTAATATTAAAAAAAATTAAGGGGGCGGTCAAAATATACTCAATTACCCTGTACTTTTATTAGTATGTTTCGCGTGGTGATTTTTTCCACCACCGGACACGGAGCCGTATGCCAAACAATTACATTAATTTTTTAAGTTAAAACCCATAAAGACTTGGCGTTACCAAATGGTAACGCTGAACATAGGTTCCTTTCTTATCCTCTATACTAGTCTATACGGTATGCATTCGATTCTCTAAGTAAGATCGCGCCATATGTGGTGTACCTAAGTATTAGTTCCGACTTGTCTGTTAGTTTTGTTTTGATATTGCTTCTGTAACTCAAGGACTGTTTTTTTTTCAAATGTAACACTACTCTTTTTTTTATTGAATTCAATTCCTCCCATCAACATTACCGTTTCCTGATAGTATCAAATTTTTATCTTAATTAGTTCTATGGGAAAAAAAGTTAATAAGTTACAACTCTAACTTTAAAAAATCCAATCTATTTCCATTTAAAAACGTTTTAAATAATGTGAAAAGGAAGGTTGGTAGACATAATGTACCTAATGGTATCGATAACGATATAATAACAACAAACAACTAAACTAACAATAACATATTTAGCTAGTAAAAATTACTTACATATTATCGGTTTCATAATCAAATTAATGTAGTGTACTATAATATGTAAGTAATTTTTACTAGCTATGTTACTGTTAGTAGTTGTTTGTTATCGATACTATTAGGTACATTATGTCTACCAACCTTCCTTTTCACATTATTTGAAACGTTTTTAAATGGAAATAGATTGGATTTTTTAGAGTAAGAGTTGTAACTAATTAATTTTTTTCCCATAGAATTATTTGAGATAAGATATTAAGATTCTATCAGGAAATGGTAATGTTGATGGGAGGAATCGAATTCAATAAAAAAAGAGTAGTGTTACGTTTGAAAAAAAAAATTCCTTGAGTTACAGAAAAACTAAAAATCTGGCAACGTCGCAATTGTCAATTTTCAATTCATTTTTTTGAGTTACCCACCTGTACCAAAATTCATTGATTTGGCCTTGGTAGTTTTAAAGAAAATTAGCCGTTCCGGTTATTTCAACTAACCCTGTATAATCAGTTTGTTAAAGTTTTTACAAAAAAATACACCTTTTTTTTCGAAATCCAAAAAGGAAAGTAATGTCGGACGCCTCTGCTATGGGCTATTACCAGGATGTTGCAGATAGGATTGTCTAACTGATCACTGGATAACATCAGAATTTAAAAAGACACATTAAATCCGCCTCTTTTCATTAATAAAGCGGCAAAACTCTTTATGCCTGAAGTTTATGATCAAAAAATGGAAATTAACCTTTGTCCATTACTATTCTCGTTATCGAAACATTATTGCCACTTGAAATATACTGGATCTGCTTCTTGTGTTTTTTCTTTACCTGTAATTGCGTGTGGTAAAATACGAAAGGATTTAATTGAAAGCATTTTGATGAATGGAAAAAGAAATACTTCGCGTTTGTTGGAACTGTTGGATAACTAATAATAAAGATGACAATAATATTCTAATAAATAGGTATTTTTTTTTTCATCATAAAATACAAAACTTTACATTCTACTTCCACTAAATACCTTAAGATGTCATAAAATTTAAAGATACTAAAACAGGTTGTCCGGTAAGTAGTACTATCGAGAGCGTATATTGAAGGTCAAAATATTTATGCTTTGTCATCTAAAAAGAAACCTAAAGTGCCCTTTACCGGAGATACAGGGCCCCAAAGAGGTACCCAGCGACTTAGCTTTTCGGCTCTAACTTTTAAACCGACACGTATAATAATTTAATAAAATTTTAATATTTTGTGTACGCCATAGAGACTCCTAAAACCGTATACTACATTTATTAGATGCCTTACATCGTCAGAGAAGTCAGGAACGGACTTGCCAACACACTCGTTGAGACAAAATTTTGACAGGTGTCATTTTACAAAGCTAAAAACTGATTTTTAAATACTTTTGTTATTTTTATTTAAAAAAGGTAGTATACATTTGTCTCGATGGAATTAGCGGGTTTCGAGAAAAATAACGTTTCTGTAAATCACGTTAATAAAATAATAAATCATACTATAGTCAAATTTGATCTTATCACGCGGGTCCAAAGGTCACCGATAGTATATATAGTATAGATAGTATTTTTCGGTATTATATTAAGCTTGCTTTCATGTACAATTATCTGTACAATCCTTAAATTGATTACCAGTGCTTTTGCTACTGTTTTCTACTTATTGGTTGGCAAATTACCATTTTTTATTTTTATTTCTTGAAATACTAGTTAATTGGATTTAATGTCATTGTATTTCTAGGTTAGGTAATTTTATTGCTAAAATAAATTACACTGTTTATTATTGTCGTTTTTAATAAATAGATTTAGTAGATATACTATTTACAGGGATGGCGAACCAATGGCTCGCATGCCATTGATGGCACGCGACATAAAATTTTGGACACGCCACCGATCACAGAGTTTACTATGAATTATTATATTACGAATTTGACAGGACGTCTATGGCCTCATTAAATATTTTTTTAGAAAAAATGGCATGGTAATACATAAAGATTTGCCACCCCTGTACTATTATGTAGGTACACAATTTTTGCAAAAATAACAATAGATATTATATGTGGCTACCTTTACGACAGTTAAAATAATAAAACTATGTTTCTTTTCTCCGGGTAAATTGATACCTACATAATCTCACAACATTTTGATAAGCTCTGGAATTTTCGAATTGATTCATATGATCGAGGACCTTTGGACCCGCATGATAAGACCAGATTTGATTATACCAAAATTTCATAATAATGTTTTATTGTATAAGGACGTGATGACAGGTTGGGTAGTAATTTCGCTGTCACCCGGTGCATATAAATTGAAATATTTACCCCGTTTTTCATTCTAAATTGTAGATTGATTAAAAATACAAAATTCTCATTTTTATTATTTTTTTAATGGCAATACCTGTACATACGTATACTTACTTAATTAATTATCTAATTAGAATTTATCGCGTGTATCAATTTGGAGAAGGAAAAAAGGAAGAAAATCGGTGACGATAAAGAAAGGCGAAATTGGTGTTCGTTAAGCACTTTTAAATAAAATGTATAGACTAAATCTGAATTATAATAACCATAAACCTTGTTTTTCGATTTGACCGTATAGCAAGTGCCTAATGATCCAGGATACCTTATTTTAGCAATTTTCTCCTTATCTTACAAAATTGTCATAATGAGAATCCATGCCTACCACTCTAAGATTTATAAAGAGCGCGACCTTCTCGCTTCTTAACTCCAGATCAGTCTTAAGGAGGGTTCCTATACTTTGCGCTATAGTTTTTGAACTATTTAGAACCTTTCTCTGAAGAACAGTATGGGTACGTCAAATACAAGTACCTACCTAAGTTATAGAAATGCAAATAACTTAAACAACTGCTTTTAGTTAACAACAAGTTTTACGGAAATAGAAATATTACCTACTGCTTACAAAAACCTTATTTAACTTATGGGTGTACTAAAAAAACCTAATGAATAAAAATTTTACCAGTTGTGTTCAGTTTTATTAAAAATAGCGACAGAAGAAAAATAAATTTAAAAATCAGGATAAGTACCGTGCGAGCAAAAATTATTTGCATCAAAGAGGGCCTTGCATCTAAGGACGTAGTGCTTAGCCGTAGAACTTAATACCTGTTGGGTGTCAGTAACTACCTGAATTAACAATCAATCAGTTATTCCGTCATCTTTGACAGTCGTTACAAGTAATTTGATTCATCGCTAATTTTTTCAATTTGTTGAACAATTCACACAATGGCCTTTACGGAAGAGCACAAAACATTCATGGTTGAAGCGTATTTTCAAAAGGGGGTTAGTGTAAATGGTGAGTGGCAATACATTCCGGGTTTGTGCATGGACGATTTTCACGAACATTTTCCTAACGTTGCTTTTATTGTTGGGGATTTTTATCATTGCCTGAAAAGAACCGTGGCTGTGTTTAGGGAAACAGGTTGTATACAACACAAAAAAGGAGCAAAAACACCAGTTGCAAATTCAGAACAATTACAAGAAAGGATAATCCAAGAATGTGGTAACATTTCTCCAGATATGCTGGTCAACACTTTCAAAAATATGAAGAGACTTGTATGTGAATTTATGCTTGGAGCATGGCGGTGGCCAATTTCAGCAATTTATGTAATTATTTTTCTTTTTCTTTCTGTATATTCTTACTTTGTTAATTTAGTCAACAACAAAAATAAATTTGTATTTGTCTACTTATTTTATTACTCATTAGTTTGGCACATCATGTCATCATAATATGAATTTGACAAAATTTTAACCTAGATTTGGTTAGATATATCGTCCCCATATCATTGTGATCTAAACCAAGCCCTACGTTTTTTATCCAAGGCTTCTTTGATGCAAATAATTTTTGCTCGCACGGTACCTACACTAGATACTGGCAAGCCTACATTTTCTTCAAAACTACAAAGGCTAAATCAATGAATTTTGGTACAGGTGGATAACTTTAAAATTTAAATTAAAAATTGACAATTGCGACGGTGCCAGATTTTTAGTTTTTTCTGTAACTTGGTGAATGTTTTTTTTTTCAAATATAACACTACTATTTTTTTCATTGAATTCGATTCCTCCCATCAACATTACCTTTTCCTGATAGTATCAAATTTTTATCTCAAATGGGAAAAAAAGTTAATTAGAGACAACTCTAACTCTAAAAAAATCCAATCTATTTCGATTTAAAAACGTTTTAAATAATGTGAAAAGGAAGGTTGGTAGACATAATGTACCTAATACTATCGATAACGATACCGTAAAGTGGGGTTACTTTGCTCCACTTTTAGGATGAATTAAACAAAATGCCACGAAAAAATTTGAAAGAAACTAGATAAAATTCCGGAATTGAAATAGATGGTGAAGACAAGTTCGTAAAACTGGTTTTTGTAAAAAAATTTGAAAAATCTCTTTCTAGGTATTTTTATTTTTTTAATTAAAGTGGCGCAAACCATACCAATCGGAGGGGCAACTTTGCTCCACCAAATTTAACTGACTATAACTAAAGCTATTATAATCTGTGCAGCAAAGTAAGTACACTGGTAAGATTGTATTACTTCATTTTAATAAATAAAATAGATAGTATTATTTTTTTGATACTTTTATTAGTCAAAAACAAGGAAAATTAAAAAAAAAATAAGAAACAATAATTATTTTCTAATTTTTTACTGTAATCGCTGTATCTTCTCGCTCCAAGCCTTCTTTTGAATTTTCTGGCAATCTCTGAAAAAAAATTGTCATTAAATCGAAATACTTTGCGCCATTTATGGAAAACCATGCAACGCAAGTTTGAAAAAATGCGGGGGATACTATGCGCCACTTTGCCCTTTAAAATCATGTGGAGCAAAGTGTCCCCATATTTGCAATATTTTGTCTCTTTTAAGAACTATAATTTTTTAATGTTTATAGCTTGTTATAAAAACAAAATATTGTTGGTAGTTTCTAAATAATACATCAAATTTATAATGTAAAAATATTTACCTGTTCTATATCAATAGATGCACAAGATATAACTAGATTATTGCAGAGCGTATTCGACACCGTTTTTGCTAGATATGTGACGTGCACGCCAAAACGCCGTAGGAATTCTTGAGCGCTCCAACTCAACGCGTAATCAATTGCGGCATATGCAACCATGAATACAGCCACGCGTTTGTTTGGTTTACTAGAGTGTATCTCTGTGGAGAACATTATAAATATTTTTTCCATGTGGCGCAAAGTAATCCCCTTATGGCGCAAAGTAACCCCACTTTACGGTAATAACAATTAACAAACAAATACTAACAATAACATACCTAGTAAAAATTACTTTCATATTAGGTATAGGTTTCATAATCAAATTAATGTACTACTACATTAATTTGATTATGAAACCATTTTTATATTCATGAATTTTTCTTCACTCAAAATTGTATTATGTACTAACTTTTGATCTATACTTGAATTAAGAAGTTAGTTCATATTTGTATTTAAACTCACTAAATAGTAAGTTATAATTATTAGGTATTGGCTCATTAACTACTCAATAATAAACATTTGTCGGAACAATTACAAATATTTTTAATACATTGCGTGTGCCACGTGTGTGTTAACGCAAAATCAAAAGTTCTTATTTTGTTTGCAAAATATCGAGAGTGCCATGACTCCAGATTTATTTGACAGAATTTTAATTTTTACTAGCTATGTTATTGTTAGTAGTTGTTTGTTAGGCGGGTGACACACTGGAGAAATAAGTTTCATGAAACTTGTGGCTGAAGCAAGTTACGTCAAACTTTTTGAACGGATGAAGACGTTATTTTGTTGTGTTGGGTAAACCTAGGGTGACCAGACGTCCTCTTTAAACCGGACAAGTCCTCTTTTGGGAGTATAAAATTATGTCCGGTATATATTTAGCCATTACAAGTTAATTGTCCTCTATTTTAATGGGAATAAAAAACTTACTGAAAAATCACAAATTCGTCGCCCTTTCAAATTTCTTTTAAATTAAAAGAGTGTTTTAAAGTCTGGCATATCGCCGCAGATTAAGCTTTACGGATATTTTACCCAAAAAAGGGCGTGACACCCAAAAATTTTTCGCCTGCGGCGCAAATCCTTAAAAGCACCCCCCACCGACATTCCAGGACCGCCGTTGCCGCCACTGCGTCTGGTGTCCTCTTTTTTTGTGTAAGGAATCTGGTCACCCTAGGTAAACCGCCGAAAGAAGTTATGAGCGAAGAGAAAAAGATGATTTCGGGTACATCCTGCTAATATCGTTAACCTCAAATATAGTGCTAGTGTTGTTAGTAAAGAACTCTGGCAACATCCTGATCAGTTTAAGGTGTCAGTATGTCACCCGCCTAAGTTGTCATTATCGTTATCGATACTATTAGGTACATTATGTCTACCAACCTTCCTTTTCACATTATTTGAAACGTTTTTAAATGGAAATAAATTGAATTTTTTTTAGAGTTAGAATTGCAACTAATTAACTTTTTTCACATAAAACTATTTGAAATAAAAATTTGAAACTAGGTATCAGGAAAAGGAAATGTTGATTATGGAAGAATCGAATTCAATAAAAAAAAAAAGAGTAGTGTTACATTTGAAAAAAAAATTCCTTGAGTTACAGAGTAAACAAAAATTTGGCAACGTCCCAATTGTCAATTTTTAATACATTAAATGGAAAATAGGTAAAATAGATAAAACAATTTAAGAGAAATTAAAGTCGCTGCACAATTATAACGATTCCAAATATTAGATATATGAATTTCCGTCAAGCTGATTTCGCCAGCCCTCTTTTTAACCTAGGTATGGACTCTATTGCGAGAATCTAAACATATTATTCATTCTCGCATGCCCACATAAAATGCCATTGAAAGTTTCAGTTGTCCAAAATTGTATAATAATCGATAAGGGTCGAGGGATGCAATCAAAAAAATATAATTATATGTATTATTTTCAATGAGAGCTGACTTCCAAATGCTGGAATGAAAATTTAATTTTAAAGCCGACTCTGTACGACTCCAAACTTTTACTGACAGCCAGATCGTCGATGCTTCTTCCTGCTCTTATACCGCTTCCATTGTTCTCATGTGTTTAGGCACGAACTCTTCTAATCAAATTGGTCTTTTCCCGCATTTTTTACCGCCGACGCTGTTCGGACGCAGCTAATAACAGCTCGTTGCATGCGATCTAGTGGGCGGGAGCCACGGGATGAGCCCCCGCTAACGGTTAGATCATTCAACAAGAAATAAAGCGATACTTCTGCAAATGATCACGAAATATACGTATTTCCTAGATTTCACTAGCTTTTTTTTCTGAGTACCGAGTAGCCTTCATGACCAATATATTTCATTTTAAGTTCTTGCTCAAGAAATTGTAAAAGTTGTCCATCAATTTATTTCTATGTGTAAACAGGTAAAATTTGTTCCAAATTCTTGCCAAAAATTGGAATTTCTTTTCAATTTTTTATCATGTTGCATGTTGGGATAAAAGGTACTACACTGAGGAAAATAATTTGTAGCCATTACTAAAAATTTAGTTACCACAGCAAAATTTTTCATTAAATTAGGGGACAGCAACGTGGATGACTTATAACAACTATATAAATCAAGTTTGCTGGAATAGATTAGTAGCTACAACTATAGGATTTAGTAGATAACGAACTTATGTTGTTGGGTTTACTAAATGGTCTTAGTTACAGTTACTAAAAAAACTGAGTTAGCACCAGCTAATATATATATATTCGTTACAAGTAGGTGGTTTGTTAAAGCTATTATATCATTTAGTTGCAGGAACTAAGCGTAGATGTTAACGTTACTAATAAATTATATAATAGTAACTAAATTATGTAGTTAACCCAAATTGGGTGTTTAGTAAATACAAATAAAAATATTAGTTAAAAAGTAACCACAAATTTTTTTTTATTTGGCAACGATTGCACGCACCTTCAGTCCCCTAACGCCTTATTATATAAGGGCATCTTAACAGTAGCTCAAGTGAACCTTTAACTTGAACCTTCCCATAAAAATCACACTGTCGTCAAATACGGTTTTTGTTTGGAACTGGCAGCAACGAAAAGCTTACTCTAGTCACCACAGCAAAAAGTATTTCGCTGTCCCCTATTTAACAAGAGTTCTATGCTGCATTAGAAAAATATTTGTTACGGCTGCACATACAACTTGTAGATAAAATCCACTGTAATTGCATGTGTGTATCGCAACCGAAAAGCTCGGTATACAGCAGAAACAACTCTAAGCAGCAAAGCGTTGCTGGAGCTTTTCTGTAAGCACCGATAAAACCATTTTAGAGATGTTGAAGCTTTTCGTCTAAAATATATTGCTGCCAGTTTTAAACAGAAACAATATTTAATTTAACTGCAATGTGATTTTTATAAAAAACTTTAAGTACCAGTAAAGGTTCAGTTGAGCTGATGTTAAAAAGCCCTTTTATACGGCCTAAGGAAACTGAAGGTGTGTGCAACAGTAGATACCAAATAAAACACTTTAACTTGGCTGTTTACTGTTTAACTAGTTGATCAAAATTTGTCTTTGTTTCTAGGAGTAACTTATTCAATATATCTACACGTCAGAATATTTAAATTCAACTATCCCACAATGCTACACACAGATTTATGGTTGTTAATATAAGATTAATTAAAAATATTTCAATCCATAAGTGATACATAAATCGAGGGATGATTACAATAACTGATCTCACTCGTGAAGCCTTCCGTGATAGCTTGTAGATGAAATTTCATTTCAGATAGATTGAATTATTTTTAAGGCTTTCTAGTTGAGGTAGATAATTACTTCCCTAAAGCAAATAGTTTGTTTTCTCTTCAACTTAAAATAAAAAAAATTATTTTTTCAGTTTTTGAAATTTTTATTAAATAAATAACATGAAGAAATCCTATAACACAACACAACTTTATCTTCAAATGCATCTAGATGGGTTTGAAGCACCCATTCTAACAATACATAATATTAATAATTTAATTTAGTAAATATCTCTATACCTAATTGTATTTAAAAAGTGCCAATTTTTTAATTTTTCTGATATTTTTTGGAAGATTGTTATATTTTATTATTCCGTCATATAAAAGCGATTTTTTTCCGAAATTACTTTTTACTGGTACAGTTTGATAATTTATACAATGTCTGGTGTTATGATCATAAGTGGCCGATTAGAAGATCTCTGAAGATTAAAATTATCTTGACATTTGACTCAAAGTCAAAATAAGCTTTATTGCCCAAAGTATTAACTTATTGACAAAGCAAAGGTATTATTATTTATATAATAATACATCACTATAAACTATAATAAATAAATTACACTATAATACACACACACACACCGCGGCAAGAAGCACCTGAAGCACGGAGACGAAATGGTTGTTACCGCGTGGATGACCAATGATCGCGTGCGCCATCGGTAAATTAACTAAATATTTAGTAATGGCTACCATATTTTTCGTTACGACAACTTAAGGCATTATTTAAAATATATTTTTTTAGTTGTCACAAGTATAACAAAATCTTACGCCCTTGTTAGTTATCACAACAAAGGATGTATTTACCGCAAGTCTACCAAATCAATTTTCGGCGTACAGCCTACTAAATCGATTAGTAATAATTGTAAGTGGAGGGCAAAAAATATATTTGTTAGTCCCTGTAAATAGCTTTGCGGTATTATGGTAACTAAGTCTGCGGACATTTTTAGTAGCTACAACTAAAAAAAAATCAACTAAGTAATTTAGTTGGCGGGTTTTTCTCAGTGTAATTTCTGACTTTTTAATAGTTGCCAACCTATCAGATTTTGAGAATCGAAATAGTATATTATTAACCAAGGTTTAGACAGCCATCATTATTGCCCGAGCGTCAAGTTTAAATCACGAGGAGCGGAGCGACGAGGGATTTAGGGCGCGAGGGCTATAGGCTGTCTAAACCGTGGTTAATATAATTTTTTTTCCACTACTAACACTTTTATTTTGTACAGTATTAATAAATTATAAAAAATATTAGGTAGGTATAAATATATATTTTAATCAAGTTACCTGCTTTGGCATATTGGCAAGATAATTTGTTCTCTTGTCAGTTGGCTTGGCGTCACCTTTCATGTTATTTATTGGGGAATTAACAAATCAAGTTACCGGGTTTTAAATAGATCGGTCAATAATGGATTTCAATGCATTATTATTGACCGTTTGTCAATAGCAACTGAGAAGGGAGAGAAAAACGATTTCTGGCGTTAATTAATCGGTCAATAATGGCGATGTTATAGGTTAGTAGTGGAAAAATTGTTTTTAAGGTTCTGTTTCTAAAATTTATTCAAAAATGATTCGTTGTCGTGTTTTTACTTTGAAAAAGAAGAGAAGAAGTCAATTAAACTATAAATCTTATAAAATTGAATATAAAAAACAAACAAAACCAGCAAATAACCAATCATCGATGTTATCGCGTACCTAACCTCAAGTCAAATATTAGTTGGTACATATCTTGTATTCATTTTTACAATTTGGCAAAAACTTGGGTACCTACATGTAAAACATTTTCAAGAAAAATTTCGTCAAAGTTTTGCCCTAGAACTTAAACCGTGGAACCCTTGGATTAATATAAACATACCTAGGTATTTACTTTTTTCTTTTATACAGTGACCGGCAGAAAGTGCGCAGCATATGGGAAAGTTTTTTATCTTTAAGTTTAGAAAATTAATTTTATTTTAGATAGGTTCTGCATGTTCTCAAACCAAAATAACACCCATTAAATCCGGTAAAAGTCTTATGGTATACGAGGTAGGATCAAAAATTTAAAATTCCACTAAGAGTAAAGTACCACCATCTTTCATTTTAGAATATTTTTTTACTAAGAATTATTGTTTTAATTTCAAAGTTATACCCAAATTCCAAATTTCGCTTATTTTGGACAAAAAAATTGTGTTTTCTCAATAACCCTGTATGAAAAATAAATGGCAACCGAACAGTACGAAAATAAGATTTTCTGCAGACTTTGTTAGAGATTACGGTCGATCATAAGTCCGATTAGTTTGTTTTCATAATAATATGCCTTTTTAAAATAAAAACATAAAAATATTAAATATTTTTGCTGCACACCGTATTTTATTTTCTGAGGGAACAAGTTAATTTCATCCAACTGATATTTTTTAATTTACATTGACTTAAAGCATCTCCTAAATAGTTTTTTATATACTGAAGTATGCATAGAAAGTTTTTTTTTTGATTTATAAAGAAAAAAATTTAAATTAAAAATATATTTTGAAGGGATTTTATTCGTCACGCAAAATAAGGAAACTTTCTATGCATACTTCAATGTATAAAAAACTATTAAGGAGATGCTTTAAGTCAATGTAAATCAAAAAATATCAGTTAGATGAAATTAACTTGTTCCCTCAGAAAATAAAATACGGTGTGCAACAAAAATATTTACTATTTTTATGTTTTTATTTTAAAAAGCCATAATAATATGAAAACAAACTAATCGGACTTATGATCAACGGTAATCTCTAACAAAGTCTGCAGAAAATCTTATTTTCGTACTGTTCGGTTGCCATTTATTTTTTATACAGGGTTATTGAGAAAACACGATTAAATCATTTTTTTGTCCAAAATAAGTGAAATTTGGAATTTGGGTATAACTTTGAAATTAAAACAATAATTCTTTGTAAAAAAATATTCTAAAATGAAAGATGGTGGTACTTTACTCTTAGTGGAATTTCAAATTTTTAATCCTACCTCGTATACCATAAGCCTTTTACCGGATTTAATGGGTGTTATTTTGGTTTGAGAATATGCAGAACCTTTCTAAAATAAAATTAATTTTCTAAACTTAAAGATAAAAAACTTTCCCATATGCTGCGCACTTTCTGCCGGTCACTGTATAATATAAGTATAGAGAAAAGTTTCTTTTAACCTTTTTTTGAAGCAATATATTGCCCGCAAAATAGGCTTACCTAATTAAATTGCAGAGCTGCAAATAAAATATACAAAAATATGGTTCGAGATAATCTGTCCTGATGTGTGTTTCTCTTTATTTTTATACCTTGTTTGTGTAGCCTAGGCCTAGTTAGATGTGTTTAAATTGATCATAATAAAATAAAGTTATTTATCAAGATACATCACTATTTCATATTTAGGTTAGGTTAGGTTAGGTTAGAGTGGCAGACCTCTGGCATTGACCAAACAGTCACACGTAGTCCTGTAGGACCGTTGTGGTACCACACATGTTCCGCGGAACCTATCCGCATCAGCTTCCTGATGGTTAACGCGACGGAACGTAGATCGTAGAAGAATCTTGACAGCTAATTCAAACCAGCCACTGCTGTTAACTGGTAAACTTCGTGAGTCGACCCAGTTGCAGGCTGCTCGATCACTTCCTCCAGATCATTAAAGAATGGTTCGCCCAGGGCATTGAACCTTCCTAGCGAGGCCGGGGCATTCACACAAGAAATGCTGAATACTTTCCTCCTCTTTCTTATCTCTGCAACTTTTACAGAAGTCGTTAGTGGGTATTTCCATACGTTCAGCGTGTCTACCGAACAGGCACTGTCCGGTGACTACGGCAGTGATGTTTCTTAGGTCCTTCCGACTGTGTTGTAATAGCACTGCGGTTTTCCTGCCGTCAAGTAGGGGCCACAACTGCCTGGAGATGCTACAAGTTGCCAGCCCTGTCCATCTGCTTTGTGCAAGTTGTTTAGCTATTTGATCTATATCCTCTTTGACTGATCCCAGCGGTCTATCCACAGTATTCTCTGCTAATTCGGCAGACATGCTTGCGCCCTCCCTGGCGAACGCATGCATCAGCAGTCTCGTTGGCATGTATTTTGCCATGTCCAGGAACCCAACACAGGGTGATTCGATGTTGAGCACCACTTGTGTAGGGATTGTAGCGACAGCGCCTTACTAATTTTGACTTAGTGCTGCTGGAGCAAATCGCCTTTATGGCTGCTTGACTGTCTATAATATAGATTGCTATAGACGCAGCTGCTTTCAAGCCAGGGTGATCCCGCAGGGTGTTGACTGCTTTATCCACTGCAAAAAATTCTGCCTGGAAAATGCTGCAGTAGTCAGGGAGTCTGTACGACCTCTATATTAGCATGTTCTTGGAGAAGATACCAGCTTTCACCCCGACGTCCATTTTTGAACCGTCTGTGAAGATCTATACTAGATTATTCCATACTTACTGAAAATACGAAATACCCGGTATTTTACCCCTATTTAAGCATAATAAAATCATACAACGGCTGTCATTGTTTATATTCCAATCCGAGTATTCGAGTCACTAAGAGCACAAACACAATCCACTAAACTACACAAAAACTGGAAAACCGTATCTAAATATTAAATTACCACAATAAACAACAAGGAATCCACGGAGAAAACTTAAAACACAACAACAAAAATGGCGCCGAGCCGGTTCTGGAGTATATTTTAAGCATGTCGCTAAAGAAGGACAGGCCGATAAAAAGAGGTATGTGCGCATGCCCAATGACCGGCGAGCCGTGCGCTCGGATGTATTTCTTCACCCATAAATCTTAACTGTTGTTTGCGCACGAGATAAGCTGTACGTTTCTAAAGGTAAATGTCTATGCACACAAGGAAAGAGAGCTAAGATCTATGCCATTAACAGAAAATTGTAAATTAAACTACTTATATAAATTGGGCTTTTGTGGACGCTGGAAATTGCAATAAGTATCTAATAGAATGAAAATAAATTAATTATTTTAAATACACGCATCAAATGCAATTTAAAATTTAGTACATTTACTGTTACTTTAACTGTAACGTATAAACGGTATTTAATCCTAAAAATACACTTCTATTCCAGTTTTAAATTTAAATTAGCTGTAATAATAAACCACAATCAATAATTCCAAGACAATACAAAAAATGCATTTATCTAAACGTGCATGCCAATAAATATGTCATACTATTTTATTTTTAACTAAATACTGAACTTTCAAATAGTTACTTTTACAGTGCACTTTTCTAAAAAGTGTAGGGGAGACCAGGGCTAGTAGTCACAATTTTCACATAAATATTTTTTATTATTATCGAATTCCTCATATTCAGCATTTACATACTGAATTAGAACCTAGTGAAAAAACATGCCAATAAAAATCTTCCTAGAGAGTCACAAACCTTTTCTAAAGATAATTAAAAAACCCCGTTAAACCTTAACCTTATTACGTCATCCAGTTATCCTCGTGATTCTTTTATTCGTCAGCCTCGGCGGATTATATTGCTATCTTTGTTTTGATCAACTAAATAGACAAGAACAGCTTAGAAATAGAAAACAAGCCGCTTGATATTCAGGTAGATGCGGCGTTCGACCTTCAGCTGAATAACTCTGTCCCATGGGTCGAGGCAGATGTAATGTCACTGAGTTTATTCTCGTGTTTTTATGAAAAAGCGTATCTTATTTATTTATTTTCTCAATAAATAATTCGAGATTTTAAAAACTGAAACCGTAGAAAATTTTATTTTTTTCCTTCTCTATGGAATAGAATAAAAATCAAAATTTAGTGAAAAAGCCCATTTAAGAAGGATTTTCGACAAAGTTTATGTCCCACTAAGGTTGGCGATTTATGATATTATGCACTGAGAAATAAACCTTCTATTCCTTATAAGAATTCACATTTATACAATTGTTTAATACTATATGTGACAGCAACGCGCGCTCCTACTGTAAGACAACGAAAATTGCTAGACCGATGTGTAGTGATAATATCACGGTAATTTAGCCAATAAGAATAAGGAATAATGCTACCATAGAATGGTTTATAGCCATTATTGCTCTGAATACTTACAGCAATTATCACGGGTTTATAGCCATTATTGCTCTGAATACTCACAGCAATTATCACGTTCTCTTGGAGGTGTAATATAATTTCATATACTGTATTAGTTCCGACTGGCAGTTGTTATGAAACTTGACATTAATCTTAACAATATTTGCTTACTACACTTAATAAAGCATATACTTACCACTAAAAATCAGTACTATACCTACTTCTCAAAAATTTAAATAGCTTCTAGTGGAATATTGTTATTGTTGTTTAACATTGCATATGACTACCTATTAAGCAACATGCAAATAATAAAAGAAGAACGGACCTTACTTTTAAACAATGTACATGTCGTAGGCTGATAGTGAAATCCGTCATTTCATGAAAAGCCTAGTCACTTCATGAAGCGTCGGCAGATTGTGTAAAAACATGAAATTACACGATCTGCCGCGTCACTTCATGAAGAGACCTTGACGTTTCGGCGTATTATGTATAACACAATCTGCCTAATGTTAAATATCGTCACTTCATGAAATGCCACAAAAACAAGGCATATTGTGTAATTCCGTCTAAAAGGTATATTGGCAACTGGTTTGTTCGGGTTTGTCAGAGCATTTTTTTTATTTTTATAAAATAATATTAGTAGTATAGTAGTATTAGTTAGTATTAGAAAAAATTTAATTAAAAAAAATGCTCTGGGGAACAACGAACAAACCAGTTGCCAATATACCTTTTAGACGGAATTACACAATCTGCCGACTGACATGACATCGTTAGGTACTACATGAAGTGACGATATTTAAAATTAGGCAGATTGTGTTATACATAATACGCCGAAACGTCAAGGGCTCTTCATGAAGTGACGCGGCAGATCGTGTAATTTCATGTTTTTACACAATCTGCCGACGCTTCATGAAGTGACTAGGCTTTTCATGAAATGACGGATTTCACTATCAGCCTACGACATACACACTAATAAAAAACTAATTAGACTTTTTTATTTTTTTTTTAAGTCTCAGTACTTTATACATAAGTAGTATAAGTATTGGTGAATAATATTTACTAAAACTGACCTACCCCAGATGTGTTCATCACCTGCAGAAATCCGTCACTCTAGCTGTAATCGTCAAATCTTGTGGTACGACCCTGTCTACGTTGTGTTTATATTTAGGTTCTTTTAAAGTTTGGTTCAACGCGGCAACGGTAAAAATTTGTCAGGTTTTAAGATTTTTTAGCTTTAATCTTATTCTGACGGTTTCTCTATGATGCGGTATTCCGCTGCAGGGCCGGCTAAACCCGGGTGCAGCGGGTTCAACATACCCGGGCGGCAACACAAGAGGGGCGGCAAAACGAAGCTAAACTCGAAAATGGGCATCAATCAATAAAGCAAAAAATCAGCGGCAGCGGCACATATGAAAATTTTATGACTTTTCTTAGGTCAGAAACACCATGCCTTCAACCTCCACTATTCTATTTATTGATTGAAATTTCTTATTTCAATATAATATCTATCGGGCGCGTGGCGCAGTTTATAAAGAATAATAAAAAAAGATTTAAACACTTTTTAGGGCGAGCCGCTTCGCTTGCGGTGTGACTGGCGGCGGCGGCTTTGAAGCCAAGTCGGTAAAGATTAATAAAGCACTTTTTAGCAACCTTTTGTTTTTTTTTTTTCTTTGAAATATTGGACGTAAGGTTTGTTCCTACAGCGATCAGAAACAGTCCTTGACAGTCAGGATTCTGCGCAGCAGTGACGTAGCTATAGCTTTTACATGCGGGGGGGTTTGGGTATGTCAGTGTCCTAAAAAAAAGCGCCGCAGGCGAAAAATTTTTGGGTGCCACGCCCTTTTTTATTGATGGTTTTTACCTTTTAGGTAATCCTAATATTTCAGCAGTAATACAGTATGGTAAGTATTTTCCCATGGGGGGGGGGTTTGAACCCCCAAACCCCCCCCCCCCCTTATATACGTGCCTGCTGCGCAGTAATATAAAAGTGTTCCCACAAAGATTTTGGACAGTTTGAAAACCCAAAGTCGCTGTTCCTACACGTTTCTCTGATAGTTTGCCAACTGTCAGAGCAGTTTGCGAATCTTTTGCCAGTAAAATGTCCGGAGCATGCGCGGTTAAACGCTAGCATAACATATGACATAACCTATTTTTGTTAGACGTGTTTTTGCGGTTTTTGCTTTTGTATAAGACTTTTTCTATTATTAAATTGAGAAATGAGCGACATTGCGTCATCTGACGAAGATTCAGAAATGTCTGCTGTTAGGTTGGTGTTTAATATTTTATTTACTTCTTGAGCTAAAACTTCCCATAGTCTCTTAATACTTTTGATTTGAAAAGTGCCAATCTTTGGAGGAGATATTAACATTTTTACAACATATTATTTAATATAAGTTACTTATTTTGTTTAAGTTTATTTATTGGGCCGAGCCACACGAATTTAATTAACGAAATAATAATAAACAATTTTGAGATTTGAGGTTATGTCCATCGTTTAAATTTTCTTCAGTTTTAAACACTGAACCGAAGTTAGTTGATTTCGAACGCCTGTTCCTACAAGAGTTTGAAACCGGTCAGAAATCAGACGTGCGCCGTAAAGTTGGTTTGAAAATTGTCATGAAGTTGTCGGGGATTCGCTGTAGGAACAAACCTGAAAATATATGAAATTGAAATCATTGTTGGCTTAGCATTCTACTAGTCAAGATGATAAGTAAGATAGAAAAAGATAGTGTTAAATATAAATTAGATTTTATTAACGCACATTTAGAAAAATTTTAATTATGTTTTCCAAGGTAAGAAATTTTATTTTTTGTTTTAAACTTGCTTTCAATGCTTTTAACGTATACAATTTTCTTAGTAAAGATATTCATACTTAGTTCAAAAAAGTCATCGTTTTGAATTAAAATTGCATCTTTATTGGTACGTCCTAAATTTCGACAGATATATGGCTTGATTTTAAATGTAAATTGTAGATAAAAGAAAGACGTAAATGAAAATGGTTATCGCTGAATGCTAAATATATGTATACATACATTTTACAACGCTATTTCTTAATTATAGATGTCTGATAAACGCAAACGTCTATCAGGTTCGCAGTATCGGAAAATTAAATCGAAAAAAAAACAAAAAACTGAAAAAAATTACATCAGATATAACCACCTTTTTCCCCCATCTGAAGCATCTACATCAAATGCCTCGGATAATTTATCTGAAAACTCGTTAAGAAGTGAATCCTTAATTTACGAGGAGGAGTATGAAAATTACCCAGAAAAAAGCTATAAGAGAGATAATGAGAGATGATGTTCATAAAGACATTCTCGATCTGAATATTAAGTTAAGACTGACTGATTCCTTGATTCTATCACACTCTGCTTATTGCAACATAGTATTCTGGCCTTGCTTGACTCAGAAGGATAAGTACAGCTTACAAAAAATTCAAAACTCATGCCTTAGATTTTCGTATAATCTCCGCAAATTTGATCACATTTCTCAATACCTCCAGATGTCCGGTTGGTTTAATTGTGACGAAAGATTTAAAATTCAATTATGCAAATGCATTTATAAGGTACTCCAGACGCACGAGCCACTTTACCTATTCGAGAGGCTGACGACGGGTGCCGATGTACACGATCGTCAGACTCGTCACATGCATCTGTTCAATATCCCCAAACACCGCACTGCCCTCTTCCAACGTTCATTTACCTACAATGCGAGCAAATTATATAACTCGTTACCTGCTAATGTCAAGGGAGCCCCCACCCTTGAGTCTTTTAGCAGACTCTTAAAACTATTTATTAAACACAAGAGAGATCCCCTAATAGCTTAAAACCACTATGTATACTCTAGCGTTTTAATGTAATTATTTTTAGTATTTTTAGCATATAATATTATTTATTATTTGGGTGGTTGTATGAGCAACTTAGTTGAATACCGCCACCCTTTCAACTTTCATTGTGTTATTCTTTTTTACGTAATATAAAGGCATTTTTATTTATTTATTTATTTATTTATTTATAATACCTAAAAAATCGTGTAGTAAAAAACTGAAAAACTGTCACACCCGGGCGGCAAATTTTGACTTGCACCCGAGCGGAAAATGTGTCCGAGTCGGCCCTGTTCCGCTGCCATTAAATAATAATTAAAGAGATTTGAAAAACAATCGATCTATTATAATATAAGAGCATTTTGGCCATATACAATTTACGAACAATTTAAATAAATGTATTAAGTATATCCGTAATTATTACATTTCATAAAACTTAGTGTAAGATGTCTCCCATAATTTAGCCCGTTTGCACCAACAAATGTCTGCGATAGAATGGTGACATATCTCCCAAATATTACCTAATATGTCTGCGATAATAATAAGTAATGCTGTTTTACATTTTGTTACCAATTACGTCTGCGATTGTAATGGTGAAACTTTACCTCCAAAAAATACCCCTTTTTTATGATTACCTTTGGTCTGTGACCACACTCTTCACCTTTCGTGTACGTATTATTATTAAAATTATTTGTCATTTTAGTTACAGAATATTTTCTATAGATTTACGTACACGTTTGGTATAAAGGTACTACGTAGTAGTTTGGTGAAAAGCCGAGCGACAACGGCCTTCAGTAGTGGACACCCAAAGTCATTCCTACTGTCGGATATTTCAACATATAACTTATAAAAGTGCAAAAAAAGTTATGAGCCCACCCGCTTTCCGCATTTGTCACTTTTCTTCTCAAGCGGGCGTTGTTTTCCATATAACCAGTAAGCTGAGCGACAACGGTCAATATTAAGAGCCAATTTTGTCTTTCAGACGTGTTGGCTAAACTTGATTTGTAATTTAAAGCCCCCATTTATTTATGTCTTGATAATTTTCTGATTAGAACTTTTTAGAGAAATATTTGCAATAATTAAATTGAAGTAAAATAATATTTAAATTTTTACATGGTGGGGCCTTTTAATAATTATGAATTTAGGATTGTTGCTGTATTTGTTTATTAATTGCAATCGTCGGGTTTTTCTATTGCATCTTGTCGACACATCACCGTCATCTAACACCCGGATTGGTGAACCGTAAACGTAGAGCTCGGCGCCGATGTTGTCTGGCCAATTTGCAATTGTACCCAACGAATTGTTGTCAATACCCCAATTCAGCTATTGGACTTAATTCTGGTCTTAAAGATTTCTAGCGTACCGGGTGTCGACTTCGAATTGGTGAACCGTATGGTCGATCGGCGCGGGAAGAGATCTAGGATAAGTAGAAAAAAAATCCAATAATTTGTAATAAGGAATAGATTGCCAACACCGGAGAATAAACTGGTAGCGAAACGACCTTAACTTGTGATTGGGAAATATCGGGTCTCCATTTGACAGTCGTTTTGACCGCTTTTATATGCTCACCCCTGCCTTCAGGACTGGGGACGCGTCGCGTGGCCATGTGTTTTTCTAAAACTAAAGAAATTGACCTGCTAGCACAGTTTTGCTGATAAAGAGGGTAAAATTTTACAGTTTGTGGCTTTTAAGCTCTTTTAATACAAGGGTTCCTCTGCACATATTACTGATCCCAAAAATATTAGTTATTTTATTTTACCCTTAAGACATTTTGTGGTCTGGCGTGTTTCATTACAGATTATTCCAAACATGTTTTTCTGTTTTAATTTTCAATAAAATACGTAATCATAATTTTTTTAAATATTTACTATAAATTATTGAATGCAGTGGGCAAGGTTCTAAAAAAAATCGCCTCCAGCGCATTTTGCGTACGGCGGGCTTTTTGTGCACCTCCAAGACAAAGATGACAGTAATGCCAGTTGGTAAAATTTTGTGGCACTGACAGCAGCCGATGCTCGCAAGAAGAAAATAGGAAATGCAATATTATCAGTCGTGGTATTTAATATTATAATATTACTGATGTACTCCTAGGCCTGCATAAGTATATCCAATATTCGAGAAATTAATTTATGGCTATTATTATTTTTACAATTTTAGTCACTACTCGGTACAGCCATTATTGACCAGCCGCCACTGCAATTTTCAACTGCTTATCGTGCAGTTTTCCTTCCACAATTTTAGTACAATTATTATAAAAAACTCTTTCTCTCTTGCTCACTCACACATATTAATATTAATATTATCATGACAAGCATGGCATTCAATTATTATTGTGGCAATTCCCATCAGTCCTATCATTTCTATGTGATTTACAGAATGTTCCACCTACATGGGATGGGTCAATTGTACAGGAAGAAAATGGACAGTGAGATATAGCCTGATAAAAGTACCTAATTGATCAGATAATTACTTCCTGGAACGGATCCTTTTATAATCGTTGGATTCATTAATTTACTAAAGCGTTAGTGGCGCCGCGCCGATGGAAATACGTTTAAAACTATAAATACAATAATTCTTTATTAAATAATTATATTTCCTATATCACATTCTAGGTTTTTATTACCTCTTGAAGTATCCTTATTATTAAGAAGGGTATTTCCTTCTCATTGGCGCTTTTTAATGCATACATTTTTCAACATACTACTTTACAGGTCTCATAACTAATGAATAGGTAAAGGGCGGATTATATGAACTTAAATTCAGCCCAAATATGCGCATATATTTGCCTTGGTTGCCTTTAAAATATGCAGTTATTTTCCATTTTTTTTTTCAAATATGCATACTGGTATGCCTTATTTCTTAATTTATTTTAGTAAAATGAGTTAAAGAAACACATTGGGTTCTAAAAAATATGTTTATTTTGAAAAAATGCAAAAAAGATATATTAAAGGAAACAATTTTTTAGCCAAACATTTTATAAAAGGCATTTATTACTAAATATTTTTTTTAATTTTCAACTAAAAAGGACGGTCTTCTATTAGTAAAAATCTGTTTATACAAAGAGAAGCTTCTTTCAACATCTACTGATGTAATCGGACAATACTGCAACTTAGGTAGCAAAATATAAGGCCAAGATACAACTTTGTTGGATGGTTTACCATCATAAATGCTTTTTACTGCAGTTAAGTATTTAAATCCTTCATTCTTTTTTACAGTAACATCCAATTTGTTTTTTACTTGAACTCCTACTTTACCGGGAATGTTGTTACATTTAGCGGAATGTCTCTTAAACTTAAATTTCTACTCTCCAACGAGGATATTATGTCCAGTATAAAACTGAAATTAACTTTAATAAAAACAAGATTTTAGCTACACTTGCACTTTTTGACAACTCTTTACTTCGCACAACACACTGTAAATCGTCATCTACATCCAAAATTAGTTGTTTATTCGCTTCGAAATGCTCTGCGTAGAATATTGCGGCCTTAATCCAAGTTCCCCACCAGGTAATTACAGTGTCTGGAGGTAAACTAATCTCTCCTTATTCAACTGCACTCTTAAAGGTGCTTTTAGAAACACTTTTTTTATATTTGAAATTAATTTATTTTAATTTAAATACAGTTTGTTAAGCAGGTAATATAAATCTGCAAACCCCGGAAACCCTCAATAAATACCTTGTGGATAACCAAAATTTAAATATTATAATTTTCAGATTGGAAAATCCCTGAAATAAGTACCGAACTGAACATTAAACCTTTAACGTGTTAAATTTTTTGATAAAGCCGAAAACATAAAAATATGCTCTTACAATAATAACACAGGCCTGCATGAAATTTGTGATGACGTGATTTTTGTTTGTTGAGCTCAGTTTTTATATAGAAATAACTAATTAAAATACAATTGGTTGTTGTTGCAGACAAGAAAACAGATCAATGCTGGCACCCACCAGAATGCGCGCAATCCGTTTGAGTTTTAAGCCATAAAAATGTTTAAGAGATGATAAATGGCAGCTGTTTTCGGTGAAAACGCAAATAGCGTTCCCTATACTGGATTGTGGTTGCACTTCGTGGTTTATTTAGTTGTCTACCTTTCGATGATACCAGTGTAACTATTTTTTATATTGGAGTAAATTCCGTGGGATGGCGCTACGGTGCACTGATGACCGCCTTGGTTTTGCATGGAGGCTTTTAGTGCATTTTTCCGTCATTCTTGGAATTGCTTGGGTTATGGCTGCCCGTCGAGTCCTAATAAGGACGAAACGGCCGTCGTGGTCTACCCGCCCCAGGGTATCCATTGAACTTGGATCCCTGTGTATTCCAATATAAAGAATAGTTACACACTTGTCCGATATGCCACTATATTTTCTTTTTCTTTTAATTGTTTTTAAGGTTTAAGAATATGGCGTGATGCCAGGGGTGTAGTGTCAGTGTCAGTGTAAGTCAGATATTTTTCTTGAAATAGAAAAGAATTACCTACATAATACAAAAATTATACATTAGAAACCTAACCTTTGCGAAGAGACATTTTATTAAGAAATGTTTCAAAAACTAAGTTTTCAACAAAAATGGAGTTCAGATGAAATGAAACTTATTCCCTCTCCATGCCATCAACGAACATGCAAGGCACACATAATAACTAAAATCCATAATGATTTAACGTCAACAAAAAAAAATAATAAAATTTTAACTTGTAAATTTTTGGTCAAATGAATAATAATTGTACCCATACTTACTAGCCACACAAAAATAATTAAAAATCAATCAAAGTAACAATAAAAGGCATTAAAACCACTAAACATTTTTAAAACGTAATCAAATGTAACAAAAGCATAAAAAAAGCGCAATTCATAACTCTGTGTGTGGGCTCATTACGGTCCACTACTAATCTGGGGATATTATTATGTCCCAATATTAAGTGATCTATGACAAATTCCTGGTGTCATCTGTCGAAAATCGATACAATTCGTGGCGTTTTGTATAAAATGTATTATGTATTAGTGTTCTTTATACATAAAAACTCATCAGCGGAAGTTTTTCAATACACATAGATACTTGTACTTAATTTAAATCACAGCTTGCATTAAATGCAGTTTCCGCCTACAGGAAAATATATAATATTAAACAATTTAAACTTATTTCTATTAATCCATTAAACGAAAAGGGAGTAGGGGAAACATACCTAACAGGAGACAGAATTTATAACATCAAAATTTAAAAACGATGAAGTGACAATGACGTAAACCGTAGAATGTGTGAAATAAAAAGTAAGATAGCTGCAAACCATCACTATGGTTTAAGAATTTAGGTAAGTAAACGATAAAAATTGCCCAGTTAATATTTATTGCTGGGGACAAATTCCCATTTAATTTTTTGTTACAATATTTGGTTGTTTTTGTTTTATCCAAAAAACAGTCGAATACCCAAGTAGGTATCGACAGTTTTAGGATTATTTTTAATAACCAACATTTTCACATTTTAAAAGTGTGATTTTTTTCCTAATTTTGTTTCATATATAGAATATCACTAGTTATAAAGTGTTTGCTAAAAATGTACCCTAGGTCAGTTATTTATACCAATTCTAGAGTTTATCTTGACTTGATATAATTCTCAGCATTTGTGTGTTCTAGGGGCTCCCCTCCTCCTATTTTTTTATGACACAGTTACAGCACAGCGGTATAGAGACAATATTTTGAATCTATTTGTGGAGCAATTACTTGACGACGAACTACGTTTTGCATATTTTCAACAGGACGGTGCAACCGCCCATACAGCCGCCGAAACTATTAACTACTTACGCAATTTTTTCGACGACAGATTGATCAGTTTTCGATCAGACATTGATTTCCCACCTAGATCACTTTGTTTAACGGTTATGGATTACTTCGTTTTTCCTCATTTAAAGAACACTATTTTTAAAACACCAGTTGCAAATTTAGAACAATTACAAGAAAGGATTATCCAAAAATGTGGTAACATTTTATTCCAGAGATGCTTTCGAAAATATGAAAAGACGTGTGAATTTATACTTGGAGTATGGCGGTGGCCAATTTCAGCAATTTATGTACTTATTTTTCTTTTTGTTATTCTTACTTTGTTAATTTTGTAAACAACAAAAATTAATTTGTATTTGTCTACTTATTTTATTACTCATTAGTTTGGCATATCACGTCATAATATAATAATTAATAATAATAATTAAGGCCTTTATTCAAAAGTCTATAACCAATCTGTTACAATGTATGATGGGCGAGGTTCAGTTCGTCGTGTCTACATTACTGCAACACGACGTCTGTTCAACTAAGCCAGGAGAACATAAATAAAATAAAAAATAAAAATATCAGAAAATAACATTTGGTGAGCAAATCAGATGAGAAACAATAATAAATGTATAATATTATATATAGGTAGGCATTCAAGTCACAGTCCGTAGCCAATATTAAACATTCTTATTACATTACGCGTACAATTTTTTATAAACAATTTTTTAAAAATTAGGTCTTGACATATTGAGGACATCATCGGGATATGTATTAATAATTTTGACAATATTATAAGAGAAACATCGTTTAAAAAGTTGTGTTTTGTGTTGTGGTATTGTTAGCTTACCCTTAAATCTAATATTAATATTATGTACATCTGTGCGAAACCTAATTTTTTGGTAGAGATAAACAGGATACTTGTATTTTAATATGGTATGATAGTGACATGTCATATGCAAATACCATCTCTGGTGCATGTTTAACCAATTATTTTCCCTGATTTTGTGAGTGATATGTTCGCGTTTTTTGATGCCAAAAATAAGTCGTAGGCAAGAATTTTGAACTTTTTGAATACGTCGCGCATCCATATCAGTCAAACACGGCCCATAAAATATGAATTTGACAAAAGTTTAACCTAGATTTGGTTAGATATATCGTCCCCATATCATTGCGATCTAAACCAAGCCCTACGTTTTTTAATCCAAGCCCTCTTTGATGCAAATAATTTTTGCTCGCTGACTGGCATAACCGGAAAATTCTCGGGAAAATGCATATGATCGCTGTTATTTCATTTGAAGAGATCGTCTTCAAAAACCCCATAATCCAAATTTGCAGGATTCAAATCACCTTACTTTCCGTAGTATTCTATTGGACGGTCACCGTGAGACACACTGTATGCCATTGATCTATTAAATGCCGTTTGACGTTAAGAACTTATTTTTGTTTATTTAATGCGCAACAATAAAATAAATATAATAAAATTGTTAATTCTTAAAAGTCCGTTACTAGATAAACTTCCCCTAACATCAGAATTAGTTTGTTACCAGAAACATGATCTTCAAAACTTTTGTATAGAGTCGGTTGCGCCCTGGGTAGAGCTTACACAGAACTTTCTCATCAGATTATATGCTAGGTGGTTCTTGTTAGTTAATTTCCTGTAAGATTATAAAATTACTCACTGCAGGTAGTCGCTCTACAAAAATATTTGTTTTGAACTACCTACTTGTAAAGGGATTAGTAAATATGAAAAATAACAGCCACAAAGTTTAGGGAGTAGAGAAAATTTTATAAAATAATCGACTAAAGCCATCCTCTTGAACGGTAGAATTAAGGTCAAATCACTCCTTACGCACTGTCAAAAAAGCGTCTGTAGAGCAGAGAAAGTTTTTCAAATCCCTTTTGTTAGAAACTTTTGTGCGGACCATAAAAATAGGAAATTATTACAAAAAAATAGTAAAAAATAATTTTGATCAATGAAAATACCCGAACTCAAATCAAGACAATACTATCGACCGTCGACTCACCTCTGAACTATTTCTACGCTGGAGTGCCGGCTATCGCAAGCGAAAAGCTGTTTAAAATTGAGGATTTGAGGTGGGAGTCACCACATCCAACGCCTATGGGAATCCCCTCCTGCGAATCGCGAGACCACACAAGGTATCTATTCTTGAAGGTTATAGAATAGAAAACTTCCCAGGGAGTGTTCTTGCTTTTTCTTCCAATTAAAAACCATATTCTTGATTTATAGAAATATTTTACTCTATTTTAGTGACCAACTTTCTATTAGTTTTGATAGAACAAGCATCAAGAATACGATTTTTGTTATTTTAAGAGAACCACGCCCACGTTCTATTGGTTGTTCTTGTTCTATTCTATTACCGTCAAGAATAGAAACCCAGAACACAAAAATTTGCGCGGCTTGGGCAATTTCAAACGTACACCAGGTAGTAACTTAGCTGTATCCGCGTTATTATATTTGGTCGCTCTGATGTGATGAAGATTTTGTATAATAGCATAATATAAACATATTTTAGTTTAACTTTTCTTTTGGCTTTTATAAAGCCTCTTAAAAATCTCTAGATTTGGGTGTTTTAACAAAAGTTTTCCCTAAATCCCTAGATTATCCAAAAATCCCTAGATCTAGGAAAATTTCCCTAGACCTGGCAACCTTGGGCTGCGGAGTGCTGCGGCTGATGACCCGACCCGCGCTAATAAATTCAATTTGCTTAAGCGTTCGGTTACCGCTCGGTCGCTGTGACATCTTCGGGTATACTTCCGCCAAGCTTTCAACCCACGATGTCAATTCCGGACGCCAGCCCAATGCCTGGGTTTAATTACGAGGAATGGTTAAATTATTATAAGGTATATTTATAAGTTAAATTAATTATATTTACGAGTTAAATAATTTATTAACACAAATAATACCTATTTCCTTTTATTCCCTAGTTCCAATATGTTTGGGTGGTCGTTAACCAAATGACCATGGAAGAACTGCCACTGCTATTTAGCACATGCTTTTGTGACTGATTACTCTATATTTTAAAATATACTTAGGGTGAATCAGCCAGTGGTTCTACAAGAAAATGTAAAAACTGTTGGATGTCTCTATACAGGGTGTTATATTTTTTGTGTCACCAACAATGTAACTCTCCCGTACTTTTTTTTTGGAATAATCTGTATAAATACTGATATCATAATTTCCCCGTTCTATTCTCATTTTTTGTTCCCTACATTTTATCGTATCTGTCATCGTTTTCTAATTATTATTTGCGAAAATAGCCGTCGATGTAAAACAAGTAGGTATTAGCGAAGTAACAAAATTTAAAAAAAATCTAGTTCGCTTTTAATTTTTGCTGTCAGAAATGGAATATCGGACAAGTATGGAACGGTTTTTTTATATTGGAATACACAGTGTTCCAAGTTCCAAGCACAATGGATACCCTGCGACGGGTAGACCACGACGGCCGTTTCGTCCTTGTTAGGACTCTACGGGCAGCAATAACCCAAGCAATCCCAACAACAGCGGTAAGATGTATTAAAAGCCTTTTACAAAAGTAAAGTAAAGCGACCCTCATTACACCGTAGCGTCATCCCAGCGGAATTAACTCCAATACAAAAGGCAGTCATACTGGTAATAAATCGAAAGGTAGAAAACTAAATAAACGGTGTATTAATGGCCGCTTCACTTTTATAAAAGGCTTTTAATACATCTTACCGCTGTTGTTGCTTTAAAGTAGCGCCATATTAAATGTGTGTTTTTCTACAAAATCAAAATTGGGCTATTAAAATTTGGTCCCATGTAATGCAAAGTTGATTTGTTTATGACCCTGTATAAGGTACTTCATAAAATAAGTATTTTTGAAAACGTAGTTTGTGTCTGAAAGTAATACACCTTAATATTAAGACAAAAAAGAACACAGTGTCATCAGTGTTCATTAAGTGGGAAATAAATTTTAGTTTAACTTAACGTAAAGTTTATCTATTTTCAACGATTTAATTTAAAATCCCTTTACTTTATTTTTTATTTTTTTACTTTCAGGCACAAACAACGTTTTCAAAAATACTTATTTAATGAAGTTACCTTATACAGGGTCAAAAACAAATAAACTTTGCATCACATGCGACCAAATTTTAATAGCCCACTTTTTGATTTTGTAGAAAAACATATTTAATATGGCGCTACTTTAAAGGAAAAGTATCTGAAATAAAGCATAAAGCATCGTCAAAACTAGGAAGTTTTATGTAGGTTGCGTTGAGTCTTATTTTGCAAAAGTGGTGCAATTTACAAAATATGGGTAACAAATCAAAATTATCTTATGCAGCTAAAATTTTGCATGTGGGCTAGAAACTGCATTTTAAAAAACTTTTTGTAATAACTTTTTTCGATATTTTCAGAAATAACCCCTTTTCTTTTTTTGAATTATTTTTTGGAAAAAATTAAAACTTGACAGATAATGCGAATCACGTGACTACTATTTTTTTTTTGCATAATTTTCATCTTGACCGAAGCAGAACTTGATGCAAAAGTCAAATTTTAAATAAAGCTATTAATAAAAAAAAATCCCATATGATGCGGACTTTACTGGTGACACTGTATATAAAGGGCGGATTATATGCACTAAAATTCAGCCAAAATATGCGCATTACATGTTATTTTCATTTTTACCAAATAGGCATACTGGTATGCAATATTTCTTAATTAATTATTATAAAATAAGGTAAAGAAGCACAATGGTATCTAAAAAATATGCTTATTTAAAAAAAAATGCAAAAAAACAAAGAAAAATAAAAGTACTTAAATAATTTTTAACCTAAAATTGTATAAATATTTTTCAAAATTTTCAACTAAAAAGGATTGTCTTCTATTAGTAAAAGTATTTTTATACAAAGAGAAGCTTCTTTCAACATCTACTGCAAGCACGTAGCCAGGGGGGGGGTCCAGGGCAAAATATGACAATTCTAACTTAACACATTCGCGAACACGCCAGTTTTTTTTGGGGTATTTCTGGGTCACCAATTTTTTTTTTTTAAATCGGTTGGTTTTGAGGCTATAAATCTACGTGGATATAAGATTTTGTTAAAAAAATGTGTTTTTTCACAAAAAACACGAGGGCTGCATTTGCAGTCATGTTCCGTCCAATAACAAAATTATAATCTCCAGGGACACGACTGCATGTGCAGACAACTATTTAATTTTTTTTTTTTGATTAAAATATATTCAAAACATTAGAAACTAAACATTGATTGAGCAAAATCCTGCGATTCACCAGAATCAACTTTATCATACAGCTTTAACAGTCTGGCTTCTTCTTTCGCATCCATTCTACTAAAAAAAAATGCGTATCACTATCGTAAAAAAATACCCAAATTAAGCCATGAACAAGAACGGACTTGCATACAAATACACCAAACTAGCAAAATGTTATAAACTTATAAATAAAGAATATTATTAATATTATTATTATTATTATTATTATTATTATTATTATTATTATTATTATTATTATTTTTCTTCTCCTTTTTTTCTCACTGAATCTTAATCAAATGGTGTTTCTTTTCTGGGATGACGGGCTGTACCAAGTCGTCTCAGAGTCTATTGCTTGAATTGAGGAATGATCGCACTATATTGCACGTTTTAAGGATGACAGACTTTTGTATGTTTGTATGGATATTTGGGTCGAGACCGAGTTCCTCAAGATGTGTCTTAAAGATGTATGGGGTGATGCCTGTGGTTGAAATGGTGAATGGTATGATCGTTACTTTTTTCTGTTTCCAAAGTCTCTGAACTTCCATGGCTAATTCCGAATACTTTGCTATTTTCTCTCTATACTTTGTTTGAATGTTGGGGTCGTTAGGTATGGATATATCTATAAGATAGGTGATTTGTTCTTTTTTGTTTTGGAAAACGATGTCTGGTCTATTACATCTTATTGTCTTGTCTGTATGGATTTCTACGTCCCAGTACAGTTTGTATTCGCTGGTATCTATGATGGTGGTTGGAGAGTATTTGTAGTATGGTATTTCCTCTGTTATTAGTTTGTAGGTCTTTGCGAGTGCCTGGTGAATGATTTTTCCTGCCATGTTGTGTCTTTCGGTATACTGTGTGCCTGCTAAGATTTTGCATCCACCAGTGATATGGTCTATGGTTTCTGTATATTGGTGGCATTTTCTACATGTATCAGTATGTAAGTTTGGATCTTTAATTATGTATTTCTGATAATTCCGAGTGGTTATGACCTGATCTTGTATTGCGAGAAGAAATCCTTCTGTCTCAGGGAAAAGTCTTCCATCTTTAAGCCATTTATAGGAAAGTTCTTTTGATATGTGGTCGTGCTCTATGTTGTATCTATGTTTTCCATGTAGCTGCTTTGTTGTCCATAAATTAAGACTTTCTTCTATATTTTTTGTTGGATTATATGTGTCCGTAGGATGATTGGTCGTGGATAGATCAAGGGGTGTATAATTTTTGTCAGCTTTACAGACTGATTGGTGAAGGGATGCTTGTTTACCAAGGAAGAATTTCCGAAGGTGTTGGATTTGTTTTGTGTGTAAAGCTTGAATATCTATCATACCCCTTCCTCCTTCTTTTCTGTTGATTGTGACTCTTTCTTTACATGAGTTGGGATGGTGTTTTTTATGTCTGGTAAGCTCTGATCTAGTGAGGGTATGGATACTTTCCAGATCTGTTTGGGTCCATTTGATTATACCAAAGGAGTAGGTAAGTATTGGGATGGCAAATGTGTTGATGGCTTTGAAGAGGTTACGGGAATAGAGTGAAGTTCTTAATATGGCTACTAATCTTTGTTTGTATTGTTTCTTTAATTGTGTTTTTATATCTGTGTGGTTTATTTTAGTGCTTTGTTGGAATCCTAGGTATTTGTATGTTTCGTTTTCTGTCATGTTGTCTAAAATTTCATTGTTTATGGATTCTTTGTATTCGCTTTCTTTCCATTTACCTTTTTCGATATGTAGTGCTTTGCACTTACTTATTCCGAATTCCATTTGTATGTCTGTTGTAAATGTTTCTGTGATCTTGAGCAGCCCTTTTAGTTGTGTTGGTGTTGGCGCGTAGATTTTTATATCGTCCATATACAGTAGGTGGTTGATTTTATTTTTTTTTATTATTATTATTATTATTATTATTATTATTATTAGGTATTATTATTATTATTAATATTAATATTATTATTATTATTATTATTATTATTATTATTATTATTATTATTATTATTATTATTATTATTATTATTATTATTATTATTATTATTACTATAAACTAATTATTTGTTTACATTATTAGAATATACATAAAAAAACTTACCAACAACAAGTACAAGTACCAGAGCGCACCTCTGCAGGACACTACTTTTCCACAACTGTGTAAACTAAACGAGACACGTGACAGGCGTCTGCAAATGCAGACGTGATGTCATTTGGTCAGCTGATTAGCAATGCATGCATAATAGGAAATATATGCAAATTGTAGCTTTCAAGGGACGATTCTCAGAAAAATTAGTCGAGTTAGTGGGACACTTAAAATGCCGGGTCCACACCGCCGCAAACATTGTTAGCTAACAGTGTTCGCTAACATTGTTAGCTAACATATTTCGATGTATCGAATTCCAATAACATTTTCGCTAACATTCGCAGTCCAAAATAGTGTTTTCTATTATCTTGCCCTCAGATCGCTCCGAGAGCGATTTATGACGTCAACGATCTGCCCCAGAGCACTCTGAATTCGGCCTAGAGTGACCGCCCCGAGATCAAAATGAAACACGCGCCAAGTTACATTTTCAACATAACCTCAATGTTGTGTTTTACGCACAAAATATAATTTTCAGAAGAATCTGAAGAGCTCAGAAATACTTGTAGCAGCCGACGTTTTCTATTTCTAATCATTCTTACCCGAACACAGTACAAACCACAAAAGTACAAACAGTAAACAGTAGGGTTATGTTGCCTTTCTTGTTTACCTCTCGCTTGCTCCGAGAAATTTCACAGATCAACTGAGAGCGCTCGCGGAGCACCCCGTTTCAGATAATAGAACAGATACTCCGAGAGCGAGCAGTAAATGGAACACGCAAATCTCTGGCAGGGCAATTTCAGATTGCTCTAGAGTGCTCTGAGAGTAATAATAGAAAACACTATTAATAACAGTGTTTGTGAAGAAAAAACGATGTTCGCCAATTTAGCGGTAAATTTCAAAGGGAATAAATGTTATTTCGATATTTTTAGGTAACTACTGGTATTTTCTTGGTTGTCTGTGTGCTAATTAAAAATGGAGTGGTATGTGGAAAGGTGCATAGCCTTAATAAAAGAATTTGAAAAACACGAGTGTTTGTGGAATGTTCAGGTAGCAGAATATAAAAATGTAATAAAGAAAAAATACGCGTGGTATGATATCGGTAGTATCATGGACCTAAATGCCTAACAACTTGAACAAAAAATGAAATCATTACTAGCAGCTTACCGAAGAGAAAAGCAAAAAGTTGTCGATTCAGTAAAATCAGGCAGTGGTTCTGATTGTATGAGGATCAGCTTCTGGCGAACATTCAACTTACAACTTTGGTCTGGACGAGGTATGTTAGTTAACATTTACGAACAGTTGTTAACAAACACCTCTTCACGAACATTGTTAGCTAACAAAGTGTTACCTAACAATGTTTGCGGCGGTGTGGACCCGGCATAAGAACCCTCTAGCAATACATTTTAACGTATTTGGCGACTGCAATCGAAGACGCGTTCACTACAGTTAGGCAATTATTGTGTCTTCATATGAAGTCGCGTCCAAACGTGTCTGTCTGCAATAGCAGACGTGTCCGCGAAATGTGTTAATTACTAAGTGAGCTATAGAAGACGGGAGGAAAACATGATATGGAAAAAAGTTAAAATCATTTTGACTTTGTCCGCCGTCGGACAATTTTTAAAAACATTCAGGTGAAATTTGTCCCCATAATATTCCCACCAATAGGAGCAATTTCGGATCGTCGTACGGTCGGATGACGGATGCATGAGAAATCACCTTTACACTATTACTCCGATTGTTATTGAGCCTAATTATTACCATGTCTAGTGGTATTTTAAAGTAGAATAATTATTGTTATCGTTTTATTTGACCCAATAACACAACAAAAATTCAAATTTGTTATTCTATAATAATATTAATAACGGTAAAACTATTATGATTTTGTCAGTGTTAAGGACACTATTATTGCGGAACAAATGCAATTTGATTTATTTTACGCAATGTTCCATTTCCCAGTGCCATCTCAACTTGCCAAAATTGAAACAAAACGGTCAATTTACGAGTTTGGTATTTATTAGATAACTGGACAATTAATTATCGATTCTCTCATGCATACGGGCCTATCCAAATTTGAGCTAATTTTGAAGTTATTTTTATCCTGACCTTGTTTACATAAATTACAGTAAATTTTTGCTGGGTTTCGGTCCATTTTTAATTAAAACTCTTTTTAATTAGTTAACGTTTTGGTTTATTATACAACCATCTTCAGAACTACAAAAAAAGCTAATCTTAGTTTTATTTAAATTTTCAAAGAAAGTTATTACAAATTAATTATTTTTAACTAAAAAACATACCTTTTAACTACTAACATCTTTCTGGTAGAAGTAAATTTTTAACGAGGAGAATCTTCTAAAGACTGGCACCCTGTGAAGCAGGGTAGTGTCGGATTCAACCCTGAAGGGGCCGCCTACCGACTAAACGCCCCGTGTTCCTGCGGTTTCCGCGCCTAGGGCGTATAAACCTTCAGACCACTCGATAAGTATTTTCGCTCTGCATATGCCTACCCACTAAGCAAAAAAACAACCCAATTTCGTTAAATTTATGTTTTTACGTTACATTGTTACGTTGTACAAAAAGGTTTTGATACGGCGCTATTTCGAAACGTACTGGTCGTAATGTCCGCCAACATAACAAAATCGCAGTTGCATTTAGAAATCAACGTGTTTGATTCGAAAACTATAACAAACTGGTTTCGTTTTTGAGATGTTTATATTAAGGACTTTTCAAAAAGTTACAATTACGTTGCTTATAAGATGTTTTTGTTTCGAAACTATAACAAACCAATTTTGTTTTAAAAAGGCAATAAATGCAGACACAATAAACATTATATTATTTAAAAATGTTTTTTTAAATAGACCAGACGAAACTGGTAGGGGCAGCTTAGCTCTACAATTTAGCACAATAATTTTCAATTGTAGAACAATAGCTGTCCCTACAAATTTTGTATAAGAAACTTTTTGCATTTTATATCGTTTTCGAGCTATAATAGGTCCTTCACACATCGTTGGGTTACCCTGGGTACAGCCAATAAAAATGATGAAAATAGTTGGGACTTTTTCAAGACGACGTTGATAGATTATCTCTCGAGGCATTCCCAACTAAGCCCATGTTTTAGCTTTTATTTGAAGCGTCAAAGAAAATGGTAAATTTTAATATTTGTTAACCAAACACCCCCTCCCCCAAACTCTAGATATTTTTTTGGGATAGGTATTTAATAAACTGTCTTTTAAATTTGGCATTATTCCCAATAATATTTAAAATAAATGATATTGGATTAAAAGATTATATTAAAAAAACATATACATGTAATGTTATAAATATGTAATTAAAAAAGTAATAAATCAACGTCTTGTGAACCTGAAAAAAAAATTATAAATTAATATACTTTACAATATAATCAGCTACAAATAAATTTGAAGAGCTTAAAAGAACCCCGCACTACTCTTATGGAAAATGGCCCTCGGTCAAATTTTCTAAATTTTTAGTATGTTGCAGAGAGTGCCATTCTGATCAAAAGTGTTCATGGCCAAAACAATATCTGCAGACCATTTTTCAGATACAGGGTGTCCAAGTTGCAAAATATAAATTTTCACTATATTATATTTTCGTAGTTTATAATATGAATTCGTTTTGTTTTACTAAATTTTTGATGGCCCTGTCGTAGATAGAATAGAATACTATAAAAATAGTTTAAACTCTTTTATTATATACCGGGTGAGTGACGAAAATTATTTAATATTTTTTGTTAAATCATTGTATTTTCGGCATTCAATTAAATGTTTACAAAGTAATACTGTAGATGATATTAGCTTGGAGCAAGCTATCAGAATTTATATTATTTATATTTATACAGGGTAAGTTAAAAAAGTTAAAAAATTTTTTATTAGTTTTGAAAGAAATTTTGTAAATATTTCTTTATGTACTACTTGTCGCTTATCGTATGCTTCCAAATATATATAATTATCAAGGTTATACAGGGTGTTTCCGATGATAAGCGATAGAAAAATAACAAAAAACTGCAAGTATTTATAAATCACCCGGTACTTATATAAAAAATAGATCGGTTAATTTCGTTATTTTTTAATATTCTTTGCTTGAAGTGTTTTGCTAACATGTTTGCTATTGATTTCCCTTTTCCTATGACCAGTTCTTTAGTAATTTGTATTTGTTTATTTCATGTCATTACAAAAAAATTAAGATATACAGCGTCGAACAGACTCAAAACTCAAAAAATAAGCAAATAAAATAACAATTTTTTCTTAAATTTCAATAAAATTTGTTATATAAGTTTATTTTACGGTTAAAAATAAATATATTTAATGCTATACAGGGTGTTTCAAATAATTAGGGGCCTACTTATTATTTTTGGATATAATAAATTGTTCATAGTTTTTATAATAATAAACTTTATTTTTCATATTGTGTTAATACATCATAAAAAATAACATACCCAACACAAAAGAAATGGCATCAAATATATATATATATTTCTTATTTGCAATACAGTGTTAGAATCTCATAATTATTTGAAACACCCTGTACAGCATTAAATATATTTATATTTAACCATAAAATGAACTTACATAACAAATTTTATTGAAATTAATAAAAATTGCTATTTTATTTGCTTATTTTTTGAGTTTTGAGTATGTTCGACGCTGTATATCTTCAGAACTGGTCATAGGAAAAGGGAAATCAATAGCAAACATGTAAGTAAGACACTTCATGCAAAAAATATTAAAAAATAATGAAATTTAACCGATCCATTTTTAATATACCGGGTGATTTATAAATAAATGCATTTTTATGTTATTTTTTTATCGCTTAGCATCGGAAACACGGAAACACCCTGTAAAACCTTGATAATTATATATATTTGGAAGCATACGATAGGCGACAAGTAGTACATAAAGAAATATCTACAAAATTTCTTTTAAAACTAATTAAAAAAATATAAACTTTTTTGAGTTACCCTGTAAAAAATATAAATAATATAAATTCTGATAGCTTGCTCCAAGCTAATGTCATCTACAGTATTACTTTGTAAACATTTAATTTAATGTCAAAAATACAATGATTTAACACAAAATATTAAATAATTTTCGTCACTCACCCGGTATATTATAATAACATTTTTTTTAACTATTTTTATAGTATTCTGTCCTATCTACGACAGGGCCATAAAAAATTTAGAAAAACAAAACGAATTCATATTATAAACTAGGAAAATATAATGTATTGAGAATTCATATTTTCAACTTGGATCTCAAAAACTGGTTGGCAGATATTGTTGTGGCCATGAACACTTTTGATCAGAATGGCATTCTTAACATACTAAAAATTTAGAAAATTTAACCGAGGGCCATTTTCCATAAGAGAAGTGCGGGGTTCTTTAAGAAACTAATAAAAAAATTTAGAAAAAATACTTCGCAACCAAGATTCTATATTTTTATTATTTTACAAAATATTCCAGTGTATGACAGCTGAAGCCAATAAGATTTTGGTAAAAAAAAACGTATTTTTTTTTTATTTTAAAGTCTTAACTAAAAATTAAAATTCTTTAATAGTTCAAGTAAAAATATGTACTTTTAAATGGTGATTATTAGAGCAATAATTTTTAGTTTGATTAGTAAATTATATTACTTTTTTACTAACTACACATACCTCTTCTCTCTTGAGTCGTTGATTGTCGCGACGAAACCACTCCATGATGACTGACTCCCTGACTCTAGGTCCCGGTCGTTGGTTGTGAATACTTGTTGTACTGCATCTAAATACTTGGAAATTAAAACTTATTATAATTTATGTTAACTTATTGATGAATAATTTGGCAACAACTTCTCCAGGTCAAACCTACCTATTGCTTGGCCCTGGCAAGCCTAGACATTAATCAAATTAAAAATCTCCAGGTCAGACCAAGAGGAAACAGTAGCAACCCTCAGCCATACATGTGTACTATATATGCATGTTTAGCAATTAATTTAAAGATAGTTTTAAAAATATTTATAGGGGCAGGGCTATTTAAGTTCAATAATTCATACAGTTTATTCTTAACGAATTTTAATGACTTTCAGTCTCGGGTCTTGGCACTTAGAATTGACCAACCTGTACGTTTACTTGCAGACCTGTACCAAACATAGAAATAGACAATTTCAAATATAAATGCAGCACTTTAGAACGAGACCTTAATTTACTAGCATAAAGTTTAAACTAAAAGAAAATTATAGACATGTATCTTGTAGCCTCGCTGGTAGTAGGTACCTATCTGTAGGCGTAGCGGCGTAGGTTGTAGGTTACAATGCAAATATATCAATAACTTTTGTTTTATAGAAACTAATGCAATGTACTTACCTTTCTAACCATTTTTTGTTCTTTTCGGAAACCTCCAAAACCACAAAAAATGAATTATAGCACAGCCGATGACAAATAAATGCAGACGCGTGGGACACGAAAAAGTGAGGTTCGGTTAGTTCGGTTGGCGTCAACGGTGGAGTTCCGTTCAGGGTTGCGTTCAGAAAACGAAACTGACATGAAACTTGTTTTACATTTTTGCGACGAAATCTATCAGTTATCTCCCGAACATAACGGGTTTGAAAATAAAAAATCATTATAGTAACGGTGCAGGGGTAACGTTATCTGTTTAAACAAAATAGTTCCTGATCTGAAACGTTTAGAAAAAAGCATAACGAGCACGCAATTAAAAGAGCGTTCTTTTAATGGAAACATGTTGACGTTAATAAAAGAGTACATAAAATATACGGTTTTAATATGTTTATTTGTTCAATGAAACAAGTACAGTAACGAGATTATGTTAAAGATACGTAAATATTAAATACGTTCCTAGAAAATGTAAAAACGATGATAAAAGAACGTTTGAACTAAAACGTTATATAAGTTACTTTTAAAAAACGTTACGAAACGTACCAAAGCTGTTTTTTGCTTAGTGGGTAATATTATGTGCTTTGCTTCGTACTTCACCCAGCCTATAGATACCGGTGTATCCTGGTTAGGTTTTGTCTTCTAGCTACTTTACTATACTCTAGCTTACTGTAAAAGTCTGTCTATGATTTTGGTGTGGTGTACCTATGCGTTTGTGCTGCAAAAGAGGTACATGTGTCCACGCAGCTGTGAGGACCCCACTGTTTCAGGAAGAGTACTAGCAGTGCTGAATTGAAGCAGTAGTAAACTGTTGTTAGTAAGGTGGGTTTTATTTGAGTTAAGAACTTATTGGTGTTAGTGTGTATGGGTTCAGTGGTTTTGTGTAGTAAGTTCTTGTGTGGTGTTAGTAATCAATAATTTTTTTTTGTAGGCTGTTTTTTTTTGTTTACTACTAACTATTAGATAAACTAGGTATGAGGGCGTGTAGTTTATTACCTTGCTAGCTAGGCATGTTGCTTCTAGGTCTCCTTCTTTTTCTTCTTCTACAGAGAATTTCTTTTAATTAGCTATTATAATAGCTTATTCCTTGTGCGCTTATAGTATACCTCATTCTTGCCGCGTCCTGTACTGGATCATAGTCCACTAATCTTCTTAATTCTTCATTGGGGTGAGTTCCTGTTTTTCAAACACTGTTGCTGCTTTCCTTTTCATAATGGCTGATATTATTTCCCATTCGAGATCTCTATGGATTTGTGCATTTATAACAAACCATGGTACAGCTACTGCTTTTCTTAAATTGTCATAATTATTTTCTGTGGCTTCGAGCCGTTTTATGTATGTATTAGCTACATAGGTAGGTCAGCTGTGGTTTAGCATTTGGCTTTATCATTGTCAGCTTTGTTTTTAGCCCCATAGTGCTTTTTGGGCCTATCAGTAAAAAATTATATTTATTTGTTTCGGTATAAGTACCTACGGACAAGGGATACTTGATTGGAAAATCCCTTGTTAATTATTTGAAAAATATTGGGGTTGGGTGTAGAAATTTGCATTTTATTGTGTTATTAGGTTGTTATATACATTAGTATAAGATTGTCTGTATCAGTTCTAAAATTAAGGGTATTTTTGGTTGTTTTAACGTGAATCATTTCTATTATATTTCTTTTTTATAATTAATTTCGTAATCAAGAATCCGAACGTTGTTAAAGTTAGAATTATGAGTTTTGTCGATTGCATGGTTTGAAAGAGCGGTGATAGATTAATTTGTATTTTTGATGCTATTTTTATGTTATTTTATTCTATTTTGAAGATATTGCTTAGTTGATCCAATATAGGTTTTTGGAGAGTCTAAGCAATCAATTTTGTAAATGAGGTTAGTTTGATTTAATATAGATGTTTATTGTTTTAGTTTTGTTAACAGAGTTTAAGAATTAGTCCCAGGTTATTCTGCGATACAAATTTCATGCGGTTTAAGCACTTTTGATTTTTTATTTATTTCTGGGATGTATGATAATGAACTAAACTTATTATTTTCTTCAGTATTGTGTTTGGTTTGATTTTTGTTTTAAATTTTTATTTATTCTGTGTTTAAGAAGTGATTCAGAATAGAATTTTTTTGGAGAACTGTTTTAATTTTGTTTTGGTTTTGTTTATCTATTATGTAAAATAAACCGAAACGTAAACTAATTAAAAATAATTTAAATCAACAATTGACCGAAAGCCCGGGAAAAGTTTACTATAACTAATTTTCAAGTTTATAAAAATTTTTTGTATGAGGTTATAATCTTAAAACTTTGTGATAATATTTTAAAATGCCCTTGGGACCTATAGTTTTTATTTTAGCTAATTAGAAGATTTTTTTTTAATCCCAAATGTTGTAACGCGCTGGTATAGAAATGATGCCTTTACGGCCGTATAAGATTTTATAAAATTTACAGATCTGTGTAATAATATTAAGAGCTTTTAAGCTAATAAAAATATTTTTTTTTTAATTCTTAAATGTACCGCGCTAATACAGAAATGATGCCTTCGGGGGCGTAAAAGTAAAATATGAGGTGCCCCTTGTGACGTTAACTGTTTGTTTTTAGCTAACTAAAGATTTTTTTTAATTCTCAAATGTTTGTAACGCGCTAGTACAGGATGCCTTTAGGGGCGTAAAAGATTTCACAAAAATCTCAGATCTACCCGAACAACCAATGTACATCTTATGTACGTCTGATGTACGTATTTTGTGGACGTAAAGTACGTCTTATGTACGTACATAAAAGTACCTAGTACATACACACGTATTATCTACGTACTTTTTCCACCAAAATGTACGTTCGTTGTACGTACATATTGTACGTTTAATGTACGTACATATTGTACGTTCAATGTACGCACATATTGTACGTTCAATGTACGCACATATTGTACGTTCGATGTACGTACATATTGTACGTCTTATGTATGTTTGTAATAATACATAAAATGTACAAACATTTTCCGCTTTATTAAAAACTTTTGAACGAGTTTTCATTGATTCAATATAAATAATATTAAATCCCAAATCAAATCAACAAAAAGACGCACAAAAGTATTTATTTTATGGAATAAAGGCACGCTTTTATATTAACCAAGATTTGGAAAATAAAGATGGAAGCACTTTATCGTAAATAAAATTTTTTCTACGTTTATTTATAAATAAAAACTGCATTGACAACCATAACAAAAAATAACTTTTTAGAATAAACTAAGTAATGTCCTTAGGTTACGTCTCACGGGTCTAACTCATCAGGAATTGTCTTAATTCATAAAATATATCACAAATACTGTATAAAACACAAACACTAGGATGCAACGAGATACGTACTAAAAAGATCCATAAACTATCAGGTGATTCTTACAGCATTCTCTGCATGGTAGACTGGAATAATAACTGAAAAACTACATACATCGGCGAAGTTTTCTAGAATAGAAACTAATAGAATTATATTAAATATTAAAATGATAATAAAAAATGAATTTAATTTCCTGAGAAAAAACGTGGACAAGAAAAGTTGACAGTTTTGACATGGCGGGCTGGCCGGCTTGTTCCAATTAGCACCTGGCGCAGTTTGGGAAGCGTTGTAGTAGGTCGAAATATAACTGTCCTTCTCTTCTATACATCAAAAAATATGCGACAGAACCCGGTTACTCGGCCAGCTGGAGAATCATCAAGCGACAACGACAACAGCGCCAATGTTAGTTTTTGTGAATTAAAAGTATGTACGTACATAAGACATAAAAAAGGTATAATAAAGTACGTACATAAGATAAACTACAAATACTACAATGTACGTACATAAGACGTAGAATTTAGGGCTCTGGACGCAACGACCTAATATTGACCTAAAATGTACGTATTATGTACGTACTGTGCTGTTTGGGTATGTAATGTAAAATTAGAGGTGCCCCTTGTGACCTTAAGTTTTTATTTTAACAATTAAAAGATTTTTTAATTCTTAAATGTTTGTAACGAGCTAGTAAAGAAATGATGCCTTTAGGGGCGTAAAAGATTTCACAAAAATCTCAGATCTATGCAATGTAAAATTAAAGGTGCCCCTTGTGACCTTAAATTTTTATTTTTAGTTATATTAAAGATTTTTTTTAAATTCTCAAAAGTTTGTAACGCGCTATAGTAAAGAAATAATGCCTTTAGGGGGTAAAAGATTTCACAAAATTCTCAGATCTATGTAATGTAAAATTAAAGGTGCCCCTTGTGACCTTAAATTTTTATTTTTAGTTATATTAAAGATTTTTTTTTATTCTCAAATGTTTGTAACGCGCTAGTAAAGAAATAATGCCTTTAGGGGCGTAAAAGATTTCACAAAAATCTCAGATCTATGTAATGTAAAATTAGAGGTGCCCCTTGTGACCTTAAATTTTTATTTTTAGTTATAATAAAGAATTTTTTAATTCTCAAATGTTTGTAACGCGCTAGTAAAAAAATGATGCCTTTAGGGGCGTAAAAGATTTCACAAAAATGTCAGATCTGTGTAATTATATCTAGAAGTTCCCCTTAGGACCTAAAGTATTTATTTATAAGTTAATTAAAATATTTTTTTAATTGTAAAATGGTTTTAACGCGCTAATACAGAAATTATGCCTTTAGGGACGTATTAAATGTCACAAAAATCTCAAATCTGTGTAATAATATTTATAGATGCTCCATGAGACCCAATGTTTTATTTTTTTTTTTAATTTTATTAGCGAACTAAAAGATTTTTTAAATTTCTAAATGTTGTAAAGTACAAAAAAGATGCCCTTAGGGGCATATAAGATGTTTCAAAAATATTACATCTGTGTGATAATATTCAGTGTGGGTTCCAGGTCACTCAGGTATAAAAGGTTATGAAAAAGCAGAGCGAGAGCCGGACTGCTCAAAATTTCAGGGGCCCTGATTTCGCCATTGGAATATTAAAATAGACCAACTAAAACAACACTAGACAGATGGACGCATAAACAACATCTATCTCGAACAAACTATCAACTGGAATGATACTTCTAACGCATACCCATGTTAAACCAAGTGATTAACTTGTTAACAGACCACCGTCACTTATGAAAACACCTTCAACAAATAGGAATCTACAATCGACCCATTACAGACTTTGCGGTCAACCGTCAAGAGTACAGTTAATCCAAGCGAAATAGGAGTAGACGTCAAGGACATAATTAAAACTAGAAGTGGAGATCTACTTTTGACGGTAAGAAATGGAGCTGATAAGGCAGAAATCCTCAGAAAGGAAATATCTGGAAAAATACCGGATATCTCGGCCTCTTTGCTAGTCAACAAGAAAGTTCTGCATGTTCGGGATATTGATGAAATTACAACAGAAGACGAAATCAAGGATGCCGTGTACAAAACAATATCAGCCAAACCTGATGGATTTGAAGTCAGAGCCTTAAGGCCAGCGTACGGGAATAAACAAAATGCGACGTTGATAATGCTTGAAGGGGAAGCCAAAAAGTTATTAGACATTGGAAAAATTAAAATTGGCTGGACAAACTGTAGAGTCATTGAGAGAAAGCCTGTACTCAAATGCTTCAGATGTTGGGAATATGGACACATCAAAACTCAGTGTGAAGGACCGGACAGAGAGCGCCTGTGCATGAAATGTACAAAGGAAGGACATAAAGCTACCTAGTGCCCAAATATAGCATACTGTATACACTGCAAGCAAGAAGGTCATCACTCTGGGTACTCTAGATGCAAAATATATCAGGAGAAAATAAGAGATGGAGGGACGCGTGAACAAATCAATCAACAATGATTAAAGTATTACAGATAAACACTAATAGGAGTCGACAGGCACACGACATGGCTTTGGCTACAGCCCAGAATCTAGGAGTGGGAATCTTGGTATTATCGGAACCCAACCGAAATGCTATCAGGAATAGGAAAGACTGGATTTATGACGATGCATTGGACACAGCAATTAAGGTACTTGAAGTCTCTCTTCCAATAAAAAAGTTCGGTAAAGGGCAGGGCTTTACCTATGTAGAAACTAATAATTTCGTAATCTACAGCTGCTACTCCTCTGTCAATGATGACATCCATGAGCTCGAAGAAACCCTCGAAGAGATTACTGGACAAATTAGAGCCAACCAGAGCAAGACCATTATTACCGGAGATTTCAACGCGAAGAGCCCGCAATGGGGAATGCATTACTCGGATAAGAGAGGTCATATAATCACTGAATGGATTGCAGCAAACGATCTTGTCGTTGCCAACCAAGGAGGAAAGCCTACATTTGAAAGACAGAACTACTCCTCGATACTGGATTTAACCATCGCGACAAATGACACTAAAGTTGAAATCACGAACTGGGAAGTAAGTGATCAAGAATCCCTAAGTGATCATAACTACATCGTTTTCGACGTTGCCGTTAAAAAACAACAGACCCAGAAAACGGGGAAAAAAGACCTGGGCTGGCAAATAAGGAAGCTCGACAAAGGCAAATTACATGATGCTTTGGAAGAAACCATTACAGAACATACTGTAGCAAATAGCGGTAGCTTTTCAAGAAACCTAGTTAAGATATGTGATAAATCCATGCCAAAACGAAAACCTGTCAAAAGAGGGAAACCAGCATACTGGTGGACAAACCAGATTGCAGAACTACGCCAAGAATGCTTGCGGAAGAGGAGGGCCTACAGTAGAAATTTAAGAAGGCAACAGCCACTCGTGAACCAGGTTCTCTGGGAACAATACAAAGAATGCAAGAGGGAGCTAAAAAATAGAATCAAAATAGCTAAAAGAAACAGTTGGAAGACCCTCTGTGAAAAAATTGACAGTGATATCTTTGGGGATGGCTATAAAATCGTTATCGTTATGAAGAGCATCTTAGGTTTTCCAACAGCACTGACACCTACAATGTCAAAAATGGAAGAAGTGGCGAGGCACCTATTTCCCGTTCACCAGGCAGTGATTTTTAACTGCGACAACACTAGATTAGCGGACTTTAGCATAGACGAACTGCTGAAGGCCTGCAGCAAACTTAAAAGCGGCAAGGCACCGGGACCTGGAAACATACCTCCAGAAGTATTGAAAGAAATAGTGAATGCGAAACCAAACTATACTCTAGCTGTCTACAACGCACTAACAAGCAATGGAGAGTTCCCCAAAGAATGGAAGGTGGCACGCCTGGTGCTCCTGCGTAAGGGGGACAAGCCTATAGACAATCCTTCTTCGTATAGGCCGATATGTCTTCTGGACGTGGAGGGAAAACTCTACGAGCAACTGCTACTCCTGAGGCTGAAGCAAGAACTACACCGTACAGGAGAGCTTGCGGACAACCAATACGGCTTTAGGGAGGGCCGACAAACTGTAGATGCCGTTAACGCAGTCATCAAAACTGCTAAGGAAGCAGCCGCCTATTCTCATAAAAACCGAAGATTATGTGCCCTGATCACTCTTGACGTTAAAAACGCCTTTAATAGCGCCTCGTGGCAGCTAATATTAAATGAATTAAGGAAAAGAAAAATAAATGAGGGATTGATTCGAGTTCTGGCGTCCTACTTATCAGAGAGAAAAATAATTCTAGAAACTGACAATGAATTTAAAATTATATCTGTAAGCAGTGGGGTTCCGCAAGGGTTGGTGCTTGGTCCTACTTTGTGGAACATCTTATATGATGACCTTCTAAGATAGGAATTACCCGAAGGTGTTGAGCTGATAGTTTTTGCGGACGATATAGCCATGCTGGTGACAGCAAGAAACGAGGAGATCCTAATGAACTTAGCTAATACTGCACTACTGCGTGTTTTGGATTGGCTACAAAGCAGAAACCTCCAGTTAGCCGCAGAAAAAACGGAAGCAGTCTTACTTACTACAAAAAGGAGAATCGCACCAATCAATTTCGACGTACAAGGAGTCACAATTAGACCAAGCAAAGCGATTAAATACTTGGGTGTATGGCTGGACTCCAAATTCCCATTTACAGAGCACATCAAAAAGACCATTGAAAAAGCTGAGAAGACAATTACGGCCTTATCCAGTCTAATGCCAAATATTGGAGGCCCAAGAGCATCCAAAAGAAGGACTTTATCAAGTGTAGTACACTCTCAAATTTTGTATGCTGCGCCTGTCTGGCACATGGTTGGATCAAATAAAACACTGATTAAGAAGCTAACAAAGGTACAAATGCTTATGTGCATTCGTATATGCAGTGCGTATAGAACAATCTCCGCCGAAGGAGCAGGCGTCATAGCGGGAGTACCCCCAATAGAGTTTCTTATACAAGAACGCAAGGAAACATATGATGGAGTAAGTAAAGCAATCGCAAGGGTGGCTCTAATGAATAAATGGCAAGAGAAATGGAGAAATGGAAGATACGGAAGGTGGACTTGGCGTCTAATTCCAGACATCCAAACCTGGATTTACAGACCACATGGAGAGACCGACTACTACGTTACGCAGGCGCTCTCGGGGCACGGATGCTTTCGAAAGTATCTATTTGAAAGACGAAGAGCGAACTCTGACTCGTGTGTTTACTGCCACGAAATTGATGATGTTGAGCATACTCTTTTTAACTGCCCTAGATGGGAGGAAGAAAGAACAACGTTTGCCACGAATGCCTCGGGTAGGGTGTTCACCCCCGAAAATATGATGAGGAGTTTAGTTCTATCAGAGGACGATTGGGCACACGCATACACGACAATCCGAAGCATATTGGAAACAAAAGAAAGAGAGGAGAGAAGAGAAAACTAACACAGAAGAATAAGAAGAATAAGGACAGCCTCCGCACTGAAGAAATGTGAAAACGGTACCGGTGCGGTGAGCCAGATGATCAGAGGGGAATTTTTTTAGTCGGTAGGAATCCGACACTACCCAGCCCTAGAACACCATAGGCTTGAGGGTGTCTTTTGAAGATTTTTTTACCCCTCTGGACAAAAAAAAAAAAAAAAAGACTTTGCGGTGAGGAGCACGAAACCGCCTCTCATGTCATATACAGCTGCGAAGCACTAACCCGCAAAAGATTCAAAATCTTCGGGAACTGGGGTGACTGGGTGAGACTGGGAAGCACAATATGCCAGAAGGCTGCACTGCAAGAAGCTTGGCGACACACTCGACCCCAGCCTTTAACCAGCCAACCAACCATATAGCCCGGGAGGCGGCGTTGAATTTTTGATGGTGATTTCAGGTCGCTTGATTTTGTGTATATTCGATAGTCTAGAAACTATATATCGAAACAATCGAAACAGGCGTCAGCTGTCAGAGTCGTGGTGGACCTAGTCGTAAGAGAATGTAAAAAAAATCTTGAAATAATTTTAGGTCGTTTGAAAAGTTGTACAGCAAATGTTTATATGATAACAAAACAATTAATTTTTAAAAAGTCAGCTGCAAAGATAATGGGGGATTGTGCGTCAGCTGCTTATTCAGGGACCTTCACCTCACCCCCCATCTTCTATATAGCACACTTATTAATTAAGATAAAATTTTGATATTTTGCAGACCTTACCTGTATCTTGGGGCGCATTTCAGGAAAATATTTTTTTTTCATATAGTGTTCCAAAAAAGTGTGACGTCATAAGAATGTATTTTTTTAGATCACATGCCATATATTTTCTTACTTATTTGGGTGCCTGCTATAGTTACCTACATACCCCTAAAATTTTATTAAAGTTGATTTAGTATTTTAGGCGAAAAAAAATTAAAACTAAAAAATATCAGTTTTGCACCACTGGTTTTAAAAATTAATAAAAAATAAAAATAATGACTCGTTAATAAAATTATACAAAGGTACTTATTAAATAAAGTCTAACAGTCTCGTTAACCAAGTTTGATTATTACGAATTGTTGCAAAGTTTAGTGTCACTTTAAAACAATTTATTTTTCTTATTTCAAATAGAAACATGTGTATATTTTTATGCCATTCGATGCAGAATTAAAATAAGAAAAATAAATTACTTTAAAGTTTGCAAAGTTTGACACTTAACTTTGGATACCCTGTACAATTTGTATTAATCAAACTTGGTTAACGAGACTGTTAGACTTTATTTAAGAAGTACCTTTGTATAATTATATTAACGAGGCATTATATTTATTTTTTAATATTCTTAAAAGGAGTGGTGCAAAACTGATATTTTTAGTTTTTATTTTTTTTCACCTATAATACTTAATCGACTTTAATAAAATTTTAGGGGTATGTAGGTAACTATAGGAGGCACCCAAATAAGTATGAAAATATATGGCATGTAACCTAAAAACAATACATCCTTATGACGTCACACTTTTTTGGAACACCCTGTATAAAAAAATATTTTCCTGAAATGCGCCCCAAGATACAGGTAAGGTCTGCAAAATATCAAAATTTCAACTTAATTAATAAGTGAGCTATAGAAGACGGGGGGTGAGGTGCAGGACCCTGAATAAGCATCTGACGCATAATCCCCCATTATCTTTGCAACTGACTTTTTTAATTTATTGTCATCATAGAGACATTTCTGTACAAATTTTCAAGCGACTTGAAATCATTTTTAGACATTTTTAGATTTTGTTTTTTTTACATAATTGACATTCTCTCCTCACGACTAGGTCCACCGCTACTTGAGCAGCTGACGCTCAGATCATTAAATGACTACCCAATATAAGAATGACTTGTGATAAGAATTAGACGACCTGAAATGATTGTGTCATTTGCAACGCTACCTCCCGGGCTAATAATCAGAGGCAGAGGTGCCCCTGAGACTGTACAGGGTGTCCCAAATTCGAGCCTCATCATGGGGATCTCGGAAACTATAAGAGATACAGCATCGGTTAAATTGTGGCAAAGTTGCGCAATTTCGTACTGAGCAATATCGAAAAAAAATATCTGAGTTATCTTTTTTAGTTTTTGAAATTTTTGCAAAAAACTAAAATTTTGAGTTTTTGTTTTTTTAAATTACTCGACTTATTTTATCCGCTACAGAAAAACAAGCACAATATTGTTAAGGCAACTTTTTACGCTCCATATTGTGACGTTTTTAGAATTTCGTTACAACGTTTCGTTTCTGTGGAACTATTATCAACTTTAATTTTTTAAATACGGACCTGCATTTTTTATTTTATTTTTTGATAGCCCTTTAAGCCCTGAATTCAACCATGTACCACACTTAATTATATTTAGACGTTTTGATGTCATTATTACATCTTCAGAAATGTGATCATTATTTTTAAATACGGCCCTGGTGTATATTTGACTCTTGGTTTATTAAAACCACCATACTGGGCTAAATTAGTATCAAGCGTAGCAAAATAACTATAATGAGGTTGCAAGCGTTCAGGATAGTCCTGAAATAACGGTCACAAGAAATTTTGTGAATTCCTATTGGAAGAATAATAAACTCGTAACATGTCGCGCTTTTCTAAAGCAGAAAACATAATTTTGCTGAAATATTCAGTATAAATGGTGACTGTAGTTGTCAAGATAATTAAGGTGGAAGTATCAACATGCTTGCCAACCTATAACCTATTTCGCGTTTATTTATTTAATTTTTCTAGCTTTTACACAAAATTTAAATAAAATCATTATCGTCTTCATATTTTATAGGTAATAATTGACATATTAAATAAATATCAAGGAATTTCATTAAATATTTTAGGAGAATTTTATAGCGAAAAATGTCCGGTAAGATTTTTTTAAACATTATTATGTCATTCTTCTTTCACTATACAATTCTCCCAAAATTAGCAATGAAATAAATTGATATTTTTGTAATAATATGTCAGCTATTACCTAAATATTGTACCGACGATATTGATTTTATTTAAATATTGGTTAATCAAATAATAAACTAAAAAAAGCAACGCGAAATAGGTTATAGGTTGGCAATAGATGAAATGACGTTGAGAATTCCACCTTAAGCCAAACAATCAAGTAAAAGTTCTTGTCATAGCAACCTTTGTTTTGTTTGGTTTTATTTTTACTTTGTTACAGTTTAAATAAAAACTTAAATATAGTAAATTATTTGTATAAAATTCCTGATCCATTTACATGCTGTATGTGGTAAAAAGATTAAGTAACTAACACCAGGGCCGTATTTAAAAATAATTATCACATTCCTGAAGATGTAATAATGTCATCAAAACGTCTAAATATAATTAAGTGTGGTACATGGTTGAATTCAGGGCTTAATGGGCTATCAAAAAATTTAATAAAAAATGCAGGTCCGTATTTAAAAAATTAAAGTTGATAATAGTTCCATAAAAACGAAACGTTGTAACGAAATTCTAAAAACGTCACAATTTGGAGCGTAAAAAGTTGCCTTAACAATGTTGCGCTTGTTTTTCTGTGGCGGATAAAATAAGTCAAGCAGTTTAAAAAAACAAAAACTCAAAATTTTAGTTTTTTGCAAAAATTTCAAAAACTAAAAAAGATAGCTCAGATATTTTTTTGCGATATTGCTCAGTACGAAATTGCGCAACTTTGCCACAATTTAACCGATGCTGTATCTCTTATAGTTTCCGAGATCCCCATGATGAGGCTCGAATTTGGGACACCCTGTACAGTATTTTTTTTTATTGATTGTTTTAAGCAGCTCTTCGGTGTTCTTTAATTTTGTATAAAACGAAAGACAACCCAGAACTTACCATGTGAAAATGGAAAGTACCTCACATGTGGTATTTATAGCCGAGTTCCTTTTACGTTACTTTGAAATAGCAAAGCAAAGCACAACAATAACATTTTCCTCCCCCCTTGCCGCGGTTAAGTATGCCCCTCCATATTTCTCATGCGATGCGAAGGTGTTCTCGAAACGTTCCTTTAATTAACACTTAGCTCAGCAAAGATATTTACTTTGCTTAGCTGTTTAAAAAAAGCAAATGAAAAGTACCGAATGTCTTGAGTGGTCATTACCTTAAAGTCTTCCAATATCACAGTTTAAGGAAGAATGCAGACTCAAAGATATGCCAATATTAAAATGAACGTGCATAACGTCAAACAAACAAATAATGAAGTGGAGAAACTCTTTTGCGTCCTGTTATAACCTATTTTTTTTTTAATTTTGCCACTATTTAACTCTGCGGCTACTATAATAGTGGTCCATCTTTGGGAATTAAAAAAAAAAGTTTCAACACCCGAACAAACCCGAACAAATAATGAAGTGGAGAAACTCTTTTGCGTCCTGTTATAACCTATTTTTTTTTTTAATTTTGCCACTATTTAACTCTGCGGCTACTATAATAGTGGTCCATCTTTGGGAATTAAAAAAAAAAGTTTCAACACCCCCAGAAAAAACGACATCGGTGGCTCCGTGGTTAACGCAGCAGTCACTGAAAACTCTAGGGCGAGAGTTTGTGGGTTGGTATCCCACTGCTGGCAACCTGGATCGAGCCCGGCGGATTTCAGTGGTATACAGTGTCCGCAAGAAAGTCCGCATCAAATGGGATTTTTTAAAATTATTAGGTATAGGTAAAAATTGAAAAAGCAGTTAGTTTTTGCTTACCTAAAAACCAAAAATAACGTATACTGAAGCAGCTGCACGACTAGCGTTACCTGTCAAATTTGACATTTTTAATAAAATAGGTTCAAAAATGCATTTATTTATCAAAATATCGAAAAACTTTATTCGAGAAAGTTGTTTATTTAGGCATTTTTAGCCTCTGTACGAAATTTTGACATTCTAATACAATTTTTATTTTTTGCCAGGTTCTTGAAAATTGTGATCAACCCTCGTAGATTAACTTTTATACATCGATATAAAACCATTTGCCTTTACTTCATTTGTAATCTTAATGCAATTTTGTGTAAAATTTTTGTCTCCAATTATTTATTTTACTTCAAAAACTAAAATTGTTATTGATCAGTATGTAATGTTTGATGCAAAGTTTATCTAATTACATCAGTTTTGCCAAAACCGACGTTTCTCATTTTCTCAGTTAGTAAACAGATGTACAAAAAGAAAATATTAGGAAGCTTTCGTTGAAATTTTACTTAATTCATATTGGATCAAAAAGAATAAATATTAATCGCTCAAAACATTTTATTCAACAAAAATATAGTTTACAAGTAGGCGTATATAAAATAAAATATTTCAACGAAAGTTTCCTAATATTTTCTTTTTGTACATCTGTTTACTAACTTAAGAAAAATGAGAAACATCGGTTTTGGCAAAACTGATGTAATTAGATAAACTTTGCATTAAACATTACATACTGATCAATAACAATTTCAGTTTTTGAAGCAAAATAAATAATTGGAGACAAAAATGTTACACAAAATTGCATTAAGATTACAAATGAAGTAAAGGCAAATGGTTTTACATCGATGTGTAAAAGTTAATCTACGAGGTTTGATCACAATTTTCAAAAACCTGGCAAAAAATAAAAATTGTATTAGACTATCAAAATTTCGTACAGAGGCTAAAAATGCCTAAATAAACAACTTTCTCGAATAAAGTTTTTCGATATTTAATGCATTTTTGAACCTATTTTATTAAAAATGTCAAATTTGACAGGTAACGCAAGTCATGCAGCTGCTTCAGTATACGTCATTTTTGGTTTTTAGGTAAGCAAAAACTAACTGCTTTTTCAATTCTTACCTATACCTAATAATAAAAAAAAATCCCATTTGATGCGGACTTTCTTGCGGACACTGTAGGTCTTGACGTCCAGCATCGAGAAAAAATTAGGGAAGAGTAAAAAATGTATCATCCCCGGCCCAAGCCCATTCACGTCGGTAACCAAGCCGAATAAAATCGGATATTTGGAGGGGTGCGGGGCAAGGAACACACTCAATCGGTAGATCTTGAAAGCGCGAAATTAAGAGTTCATTGCCCTGCTTCTAGTGACCGAGGATTGTGATTCGGATCCCACGTTAAACCTAAGGTCCCCTTCGGAATGACCCTGGCAGCGTAGGAAGAGGAAAAAATCCGAAATAAGCAAGCAAGCACCACTAGAAAAAGTTTAGACATGGGTAAATAAAATTTTAGAGGAAAAAACATGTCTTCGGGTTATAAAATAAAATCTAGAAGAAGAATTAGATTGTTTTTGATCAGTAAGCAATCCAGAGGATAGAGGATATATTACAATTAAAAAAAAATTGTGTGTGCTTAAGACCACACGACAGAAGTGAAAACTTCAACAAGGTGAAATTAATAATATCAAATACAATTTTTCAATTTTGTTTCTTTTAGGTTAGGTTCGTAAGCAATCATAAAAATAACATAAACTTGGAATACGGGATAATTTTACTGCATACGAAAAAAGATATTTCCTAAAATTGAACAACCCTTGAATTTTTACCAGTGGCGGCTCGTGACTAGTGAGTCAGGCGCTGGCTTTAAATAAAAAAAATTAAAATGTCTATTCTTTTCGAAAATACGTGTCTGTTTTTTCCGAGGTTTTTTCTAACTTTCTCGTTGTGAATTTTAATTTCATCAGCATAAGCACTACTTACTTAAACAAGTTAAAATATTAGTTTGTCCTAACATCTCAAAACTTACCACATTATAACGATGTTTTACACTATTTTCATGTTTTTTATTTTCTATGAAAGATGTTTTAAGTCCTGCACCCCATTTTTAGTCCAATTATCATCCCCGCCAAAAAGAAGACACACGAAATAAAAAAATAATTTTTGTCCTCAAAACCGCATATCCAGAATATTTTATTATATATTTCTTTGTCAAACTTACGCGTAAACTGTGCCTTACTTTTACATTTTGATTGCACTTGTACAATGTTCAATATTGGTAAAGAATGTTTGTCCTCACAACCGCACATCCAGAATATTTTATTATATATTCCTTTGTCAAACTTACGCGTAAATTGTGCCTTACTTTTACATTTTGATTGCACTTGTACAATGTTCAATATTGGTAGTGGCCGCCCTGCATTTTTTAAATCAAGTTTTTTACTTAAGCTCAGAGAACTAAACACAACCTTCTGTAAATCACTGACCTTCATATTAGACGAAATTTTACAACTTTATAACAACTAATAAATAACTCAAAACAAATAAACAAAACGTCAGCGAGTCAGCGGCATCGACAGACGACAGGTCGCATCGCGATTCGCAAACAGTGGGCGCGGAAAATTGGAGCTCCCCGTGGCCGCTCGTTGTGCGATGTGTAGGTGACGTCAGGCCTCCGTCGTCATGACAACCCATCGAGAAGGCGCGTTGAATCGGGACGGATAATCGGTCGCCCGCCGCCGCCCGCGCTTAGTACAATCTTGAGAGCGCGCAACTCGCTTGTCTATGAGTATAGCCTGCCCGTTAGAATAGGGCTACGTTTGGTTTGAATTATTTTAATTGATTGTTTACATACATTGCGTTATTGGTTTTTTAAGTAAAGTATTTTTGGATTCTGTTTGAAATAATTGCAGGGAGGGCGGCGCCCCAGAGCCCTTCATTAACCAGCCGCCACTGATTTTTACATCTTCAACAGAAGTCAGAAATCATAATAAATTAGGTCCACGGAATAAGCAATTACGGTAAACCTTACTTCACCCTATGTAAATATATAATTTAAAAAATGCCAGAACATGCCTGAGACGCAGACGAGTGTCTATACAACGCACACTGTTTGCGGCATGCTCTTTCATATAACGATCATTCGGGTCAGGGTCAGTTCGGATTGAATATAGCGGTTGAATTCGAGCGTAGCACAGCCGAGTCTGACGCCTGACGGCGATGCGTGAGACGGTGACGCGTGACGGCTCGGTTTAATTCAGTGCCCACAAAAAGTGCTAAACGCGCCTAAAGAAGTTTTCACTTCAATAATCATGTGTGCATTGTATACTAATTTGTTTTCTAAATCTATTTTAAAAAGCCTCTAGTGAACGTCAGTTCTGTGACCTGTCCCTACCACAAGTTAATCTATATTATTTGTGAATTTTATAATGTTGACTATTATTAAGAGATTATTAAGTTGTGTTATGCCAATTTCGCTTTTAGATAATCTTAACTTTTTCTTTCTTTTTTAAAACATCCTTAAATATATATTATTTTAACAAAACATTAATATTAAAATACCTGTACCCGTCTTCGTTTATCAGTTCTGTGACGTGGCCATTTAGTTCCAAAACAATCATAAAGGGGGCATGTAGTGCCTGCGTAAATGATTTGGTATAATTTGATAACCGTAAGGAATCTTATCTTAGTAGGGCGTAAAGTTAAAATAGGGCCGCAAAAAGACAGTAGGGAAAAGTTTTGTCATCACCAGGTAAATATTTTTATTAACGGTCAGTTCTGGAACGTGTTGCATAGTTGTAATATTTAAAGAAACTAGAGAAATAACTGAATTTTATATTAACCCAATGGGCATCTTGCTTTTAACCTTACTTTTACGAGCCTAGGCAACCACCATTCTTTCATAGGAAATGGAGAATCAGTTTTTGTCAGTTCTGTGATGGTCCGTTCCGTGACGCCTTGGAATCTCACCACGTCTAACAGAACTGGCATTATGTCACAGAAAATACAAAAACATCAATAATTACTGAACAGATGGTTGCAAAAATCAATGAATTGCTGAATTTAAAATTTTTTTGTCTATATAATATAAATACATTAAAGTTTCCTTGTATTTTAATTTTTTAAGTCATTTCTGTGATAGGTGCGTAAGGTCATTTCTGTGCCGCATAGTCCCTTTCTGTGACGGAGATTATTTAATTCGGTAAATAAAGCTTTGACTTTTTTGGCTTTATTATTAGAAAGCACAATACTATTTATAATAAGTGACATATAAAAAATATTGTTTGTCAAGGTACTGCCATTTAATTTACGCTATTGCAACAATAAATTAGGAAATGTTTTAATGGTTTTTGAGGGACTAATCCTCTATTTTTTACTATGGCAAAGAAAACTCAACTAGTTTTGGACCTATTTTGGCGAACGCTATCTTTGTATTTTTTCATATTATAATTTCCGTATTTGTGAATTATGTTTTAAATTTTGGTACGAAAATGTGTCACCGAAATTACATACTTCCTGATTTTCGAGAAGAAATACATTAAAACGATATACTGGTTAATAAAGTTATTATTATCAACTTTTAAGCAAGCATGCATGTAGAAACGTTTCAATCTATTTTCCTCTAAAATTTAATTTGCCCTTATAAAATATTTTTTAAAATTCCGATTATTTTGCTATGTGAGCAATTATTGTTATATTTTGTTTTTCAAAATCCTGTAATTTCGACATTATTATGTACTAAAATTTTATATAAGCCGAATTGTAATGAAGTAAGCTATCCCCGATTTAATAATAATAATAATAATAATAATAATAATAATAATAATAATAATAATAATAATAATAATAATAATAAGTTTATTTAAAATTTAATAATATAATAAATATGTTTATGTTGTCTTCGATAAACTTATTCTTCAATCCCCTGAAGCTGAGCTTGTTAGGGCCAAATCTTATTTTTTGTTTTAGTATGTAAAATCATAAATCATAAATATGCATTAAAAATCAAGTTTTTTAAAGTAAAAATGTTAATTTATACTATAAACGCAGCTTTTTTGAAGAAATATATTACTTATAATAAAATTATTAATTTATAATTTTTAAGTAAAAAATATTACTTATATAAATTATTCAGAACAATATTAATTATTTAAAGCATTTCTAAAAATATTTTCAAATTGTCTGTTCTGTGTGTAGCATAAATATGTGCTGTACTTATATTCCTAATAAATTTTCATGCATATATTTTTACGGCAGAATTAGGGGAATAAAGTTTAAGAAATAGAACATCAAATCAAATATAAAATAAAACAAAAATATTTAAAAAAATATTTTTATTAATCCCACATCCCGGCACTATTGGTAAATGTACATCGGTTATAAATATTATAAGTTTATTTAAATGTACAAAACCAAATATTATTTTCCAGGTATACTTAAGTCAGAGAGCTGACTTGAGTTTACCTTCCAAAGAGTTCCCAAAAATTATAACTAAATATACCTAATAACTGTGGTTTATCGAAAATCCTTACAATTTTATCTAAATATCTACTTTAACTACAGGAAATCATAAAATTGGTAGCAATTACCTACAGCTAAAAGTTAAAAAAATTAATTTATGAATTAATAAAAAGAAAAAACTAAATTTTGCAAAATTTGTCCATATTTCATTTTCTGTTTTAACAAATAAAATCTAAAAACGCAAAGTCGTCGTCTCGTCAATCACTAAACTAAACAGTACAACGACTTTGACTGACAACTCTTCTTCTTCTTTTTTAATTTGAAGCAGGACATTAGAGTCGGTCGGTTCTTACCGAGTTACCACCAAGTCCCTGGCCCTACCGTAAACTATTTGGTTATTGTTACTTCCTTTTTTAATTGTAATGTATGATGTGTGTAATTATTTATTAACTTTTAATTTCGTGTTTTAATGTTAGGTAAGAAAAATATAGGGGGTTTTTCTATTTAATGTTATGTTTAAAAAACTTTCTAGGTCTAATGATGCCCATATAGGGCGAAACATGTCACCTTTTTGAATAAGTGATTGATGAGACGACGACTTTGCGTTTTTATTTTTTATTTGTTAATAGAAACGGGTCTCTTAGAGAATGGACTACTTCTTTGAATTTTCTGTTTTATTAATTTGTCAACCATTTTGGACGTAAAACTGTGACGTAATTGTACTCCAAAAATGGGCATTTGACCGATTGTCTATCAATAGAATTTAATGTCAGTGGTTTGCCGTAATAAGGTATCAGTAAACAAGCGTCTCAAGTCTGGCTGTGGACTTTTCAACTACCCAATCTACATTCAAAATAAAGAGCGGAAAACTTAAAAATAAATGTGTTAGAATGCGCACTTAAATCATTGTATTATTTCCTATTAAATAGAGGCGGCAAAATTGCTCAAATAAAATAAAAAACTAAACGAAACACCTTGATTTTTGCAGACCAAAAATTTTGAACATGGAAATATCTCCTAATGCGGAAGGTTTTATGAAAAGGATAGTTTACGTTGGAAAAAATTGTATATTTATAAGAACAGTTTAGACCAGTGATATTACAACCTTTACAGAGGTTTTGATTTTTTTGCTTTGAGAAATTCCTTTGCAAAATACAACATAATTAATAAAACAAAAAAGGAACACATAGGTAAGTATGTAATATGTAAATAATTTTTATTAAAAAATTCTCATTACTTAAGTAGAACATTTTTTGTGTTGAATTTTTGGTAATGTTGAGGAGAGTGTTTGTGGCTTACAAGACGTACGTTTCAAAGAACTGTAGTTATGATATTTATTATCACATAACAGGCGGTACAACTAAATATTTTTATTTATAACAATATCAAAATTAATAAATAAATTTTTCTAATTTACAATAACCGGTTAAATCGCTTAACCTCAAAATTACTTTCGTTAAGACGGCGGCCTTTGTATGGCCGGTTGAAAAGTCAATGGTCAGACTCTCGACGCTTGTTATCAGTACTTCCTTATAATCTTAATTAGCGTGTACTATTAAAAATCAGTCTTAATTTAACTTAAATTTACAAAATTCTTCCATACTGCATCCTGTTTGACATCGACGACGAAGATTGACTAAAAATAGGACTTTCATGAAGTAGTAACTTGCTACCAAAAGCTGATCCACCGCTGCTGCTTGAAAACAAACTCCTAAAAAATCCGTAAAATTAAAATTTGGTAAAAAATAGATTATTTACAAACAATGTTCAACCAAACCATTAGAGAAATATCGTTTAAAAATTCAAATCATTAACAACTTATGTGTCGTAATTTTGACGTATTTATAAGCAACTTTGGTTCAGCACGTATTGCTCCAGCTTCTAAAATAAAGGCGTGAGAGAACGACAAACATTTTTTTTGGAAAAAATTAAGCAACTTTGGTTAGAGGCAACGAAAAAGTTCAAACTTGGTCTTATGTAAAAGAGATTCAGTGCTTTTATCATTATTTGTATTACAATTATGTATTTTTGATTTCTACTGTAATCGCTAGAGGGAGCTGTTTGAAACATGGTTAATATCTTTTTTCTGGCCAAAGATATTATGAAAATATTCTGAAAATGACTGATTTAATACGGTTTGTAGGTATTTAAATTTTTATGATCTTCTTTTTTGTAAAATTGTATTATCCAAATTTTTTATTGGTACATACAGGGTGGCCCATTTGTAAGCACAAAGTAATATATAGGCACTACCATTAGAGTAATCCAAAAACAGTTTTTAAAAAAGTTGTGAGGATTAATAAAATATGTGTTTTAAAGTTATTTTTAAATGGAACACCATATTTAAGCATTTTTGGTTTCCCCATAAAATTATCCATACCTATATATGACTCCATATTTCAATTTTTTTTTGCAACGTTGACAGACAAAATGAAAAATTCTTAAGATTTCGGGAAAAACATGATAGTATAAAATTACCTGTATTTCCCAATAAAGAAATCTAAAATAAAAAATTTATTATGAACTTTTAAGTATAGGGATAGAAAAATAATTTCAAGTTATAAAGTAGTTAAAATTGTGTACATCACAAAATCTGTTGACATTGGAATATATAATTTTTTATTCTGCTTTTTAATTTATATTATTGTTTGGTATATTTCAAGTTATAAATAAATCTTAGGTAATAATTTATTTTAATTTGATGACTTAACAAAAATAACAGACAATTAAAATATCTATTGTGTGTGGTGTTTCATTTGAAAAAAAAAACTAGTTATTGTCCTTTACTTCTATACTTTAATGTCAACAGAAAACACCCTGTACAAAATTGTAACTACTTTATGGTGTTTAAAACTTTTTTTCTATACCCATACTTTAGAATTTATAGAACATTTTCCTAATTGAGAAATTCAGGTAATTTTATACTATCATATTTTTCCCGAAATTTTAAGGATTTTCCATTTTGTTTGGTAACGTTGCAAAAAAGTTTTAAACCAAATATGGAATCATATGGAATCAATGGGAAGCAAGAAATGCTTAATAATATAGGGTTTTATTTAAAAATATCGCACATCTAGAAATGCACAACTTTTATAAACACATTTTTTGGATAACTCTAGTAGTAGAACCGATATATTATGTATTACTTTGTCACACAAATGGGCCACCCCGTATATAGATTTTGGCTGGCGAAATCGTCAATGGTATTTCTAGTTATATTAATAAATTACCTGGTATAATACTGTATTCCACCGTGGGATCGTCGTGCCTTTAGTAATGAACAAGCTGCTACAGCCACAGCCAACAGGAAAATTATTCCTAGGATACAAAACGCAATTGCCATTTTATCTATAGACACGCAGAATGTTTTATCGCCTGGTATTTTTGGAAAGGGATAGGTGTCAAACTCTGCAAATAAAATCATAATAGTATATTAAAGTACACGTTTCATAAGAAGCGGTTTTAGCGCACGCGTCTATTTTAAAAAACGAGCCACAAAGTGGCGAGTTTTTTTATTGACACGTGCGCTAAAACGCCTTATGAAACATGTGCTTTATACATTTTTTTCTATTTCACCTTTTATAATGAAGAAAAATACATTTTAAAAAGAAAATAAATCCTTCAAATTTTGTAAATTTTTATGTCTAAATTTTATGTTGGTAATACTATTTTTTATCATAGTTGCCTCTGGGCAATAAAAATTATTTTGCAAACTGTCATTTTTTGATTTATTGACCCATTTTCACCACGAGATTCTAATAGTTATTTACATTACTAGATGCGAAAGTTAATTTTTTGGTGTGAGGAGGTTTTTGAATTGCCGAGGCAAAGCCGAGGTGATTTAATACCTCCGACCACCAAAAAAGGCTTTCGTATCGTGTAATGTATTAAATTTTTTCTACTACTGTTCTCTGATCAATATATTATTAAGTAATAAACTTTGATTTTATTCAAATTAAAATGATAAAATAAATTTTTTTTTCACCTATAAAATAATCCATGACAACTAGTTATTTGAGTATTGTTGACACTTAGTTATTTGAGTACTGTCAGAGTCTGTCAGTTCGATTTTTTTGTCCTGGCACCGAAAGTATTACTTTCGTAGCTAGCAACCCACTTTCGTAGCTAGCAACGGATAATATTTAGGTAACTGTAACATTTACTTTCGTTTTCTTTCGTGTTGCTAGGGCCCGAAAGTTAATTTATTTATACAGTAGTAGAAAAAGTTATTTTAGCGATATGAGATTTGAAATTGGACGGAATACGTTGTGTGATCCTTGTACATAGAGCGTTCGGAAATTCGGGCGATTTTACTACTTTTTTTCGAATTTCAAAAGACGTGATTTTACGTCACGGCATTGCAATTAAGTATAGGGAAGATGGAAAATTCAAATAAAGTTGAAGTTAAAATCGACATTGGAAGGTTAGTAGATTGAATTTTGGATAGGATTTGGCAGAAAATGATAGCTTGAAGCATCTACTAAAGATTGATTTATAGATTTATGCAACCAACATACATGACTGTTATCCACACAGAATAAAAAAGTAAGTTATCAAGCTATTTTTCCTCTGCCAAAAATGGGTTTTCTCGTAAATCACAAAGGCCTCGCAAGTCAATGAAATAAAACATTTAAATGTTACCAACATCAAATAAAGAAAAAACGCGTATCGAAATAGCTTCATTACGATACGCAAATGCGTATCGTACTGAGCTTATTATGAACGTGAAATAGAAAAAAGCATTTTAATAGACCCATCTAGGGGACAGTCGGGAAGCCCGGGACAACAGGTAGCGTGAAACATTTCAAGATTCAATACTTCTTGGATCAATGGTGGTACATTCGCCACATACTTGATATGCGCGTCGGCTAATAATAACATAACCCCAAACATTTCGCATTGTTTAACAGACTCTGTTAGTTGTTTTTCCTACTTTTAAAAATTTTAACAGTGTTTCTCTAAGTTTTTAGAGTATATCAGTAGTTCTTCAGGTAATGCATTTTTATTGTGGGTCATAAATTAGGAACTATAGAGTAAAAACAGTTTAAGGCCAGAACAACTAATCGTAGTTCCTGGACAAAACATAACCTCATTCAAACTGTAAAATTTGTAATACACGAACATCACAGTATTAGCCCGGGAGGCAGCTTTGCAAATGACACAGTCATTTCAGGTCATCTAATTCTTATCACAAGTAATTCTTATTGGGTAGTCACTCAATGATCTGACCGTCAGCTGCTCAAGTAGCGGTAGACCTAGTCGTGAGAGAATGTCAATTATGTAAAAAAAAATCTAAAAATGATTTCAGGTCGCTTGAAAATTTGTACAGCAAATGTTTATATGATGACAATAAATTTAATAAAAGTCAGCTGCAAAGATAATGGGGGATTATGCGTCAGCTGCTTATACAGGGTCCTGCACCTCACCCCCCATCTTCTATAGCTCACTTATTAATTAAGTTGAAATTTTGATATTTGCAGACCTTAAACCAAGCTTTATATTTATTTTTTAATAATTTTTAAAACCAGTGGTGCAAAACTGATATTTTTTAGTTTTTATTTTTTTTTGCCTATAATACTGAATCAACTTTAATAAAATTTTAGGGGTATGTAGGTTACTATAGGAGGCACCCAAATAAATAAGAAAATATATGGCAAGTAATCTAAAAAAATACATTCTTATGACGTCACACTTTTTTGGAACACCTTGTATGAAAAAAAATATTTTCCTGAAATGCGCCCCAAGATACAGGTAAGGTCTGCAAAATATCAAAATTTTAACTTAATTAATAAGTGAGCTATAGAAGACGGGGGGTGAGATGCAGGACCCTGAATAAGCAGCTGACGCATAATCCCCCATTATTTTTGCAGCTGACTTTTTAAAATTTATTGTCATCATATAAACATTTGCTGCACAAACTTTCAAGCTACCTGAAATCATTTATGGGTATTGTGTATGTTTAGTTTTTAACATAAAATACACACTGGTTGGTAATTAGAACCATATTAAAAGCATAGTTTTTTACAAAGGTAACAGTTTAAATTAAATAGCAAAAGTCAAATTGTCACTTCTGTCCCTTGTCCCCACTGATAAAACTTGTCATACTAACGTATTTTGCCAGCTAAAAATGTATGTGTATTAACGTTCACATATAAAAAAAATAATTTTAGGAGTGTTTACTTCGCAAAATTGCCCTATAATTTATAAATCTATAAATTATAGGTTCATATTTCTTAAACAACAAGTTGTCTCCAGCGTTTTCCGTCCCCTCTGTCTCTTGGCATTTGTCAAGTTGTAGCTCATCCGTAGATGGCGCTTCTTTCAGGAAAGTAGATTAAAACCACTCAGTAAACCGTCATTGCTTAGTGTAATATGTTATTGTTGAGCAATAGTTTTTGTTTTTCCTTAAATAAAAGTGCAAAATCTTAAAAAGGTAAGTAAATCTATTATTCAGTCTTCACTGTCCCTTGGCAAAAATGTATTTACTTCATTAATTTGTTGCTTTTTATAGTTTTTACGATGCATGTATGCAAAAGCAAGAAACCTAAAATGTAAGCAACTCTAAAACATGACCAAACTTTTTTTATTAAAGAGAAAAATGAAAAAAAATGTGTATTCTGTCCCCGTCCCTTCTGTCCCCTTTTGCCTCAATTGTGTAAAGGGGACAGAAGTGACTTGGAGGGACAGAGGTGGCAAAAAAATGTATCATATTTGCGTCACCAAATTTAAACTGAGCTATAGGTAAACTGATTATTTTATATAATGTATGTATTAAGATGGTCAACAAACAAAATTATAACATGTTAGCTTAGTATTAAAATGAGTTAACAGGATCAACAATAAAATCGTATTTCAAGTTAGTATTAAAATATGTTTCAACTGCATTTTTTTTGTTTTAGAATATAAACTCTACGGGGAAAAGAAAAACTATCATTGATGTTAATGGTTTAATTGGCAAACTACAAATGATGAAAGAAAAAGCGTATAATGAAAGAAAACAAAGAAAAAAAGCTAAGTATGTAGAAAAGAAGCAGAGAGAAAGACAAAGATACTATGAGAAGAGAAGCAAAGACAGCAAAAGGAAGAGAATTCTCCATCTTATGTGCCTAGAGAATTGCATAGCTAAATCATTAAAAAATGAATTACCAGTAGAGGCAGCGGGATCAAAAAGCGTTGGTAAAAGGGAAAGATTGCAGATCCAAAAAATATAACAACAATTGATTCTACCGATAATGCGAAGCGAAGAAATCTAAATATCAAGCTATAAAAGAGAGGACTAAAATTTAAAAAACTCACTATTTCTACTGAAGAAAATCGTCGAAAAGAACGCGAGAAAAAAAGGAAACAAGGAAAGAGAACTTTATTATGAAAAAAAAGACTGGAAAATATTCAAGTTATAACAGAAATGTCTTTTCGTGAGCAGAAAGAACAAAGAAAAAAATGGTTCAAAAGTTCAAAACAATTAAGGTTCCAAACCTCTGTTTTACCTACATATTATGTCAAGTATTAACAACAGGACAAAAATTTGAACGGACATTCTTAAGAAAAAACGCAACAAGAGATTATCAAGGATACATTTATGGTTTTCCAGATGTTGCTGATATTTTTAAATTTAATTACGAGAACATCCTAGGAAAACTCACAGAGCCGGAGAAGTATGGACGTGAATTACTTAAGTTTAACATAAATGCTGATTTGCTCTATACTAATGTTTTGTTATCTTTTAGTTCATTTATTTTTAATTGTTAAATTACTATGTTTCTTTCATTATTGTGTTCACGTTTAATAAGATAATGAATAAATATTTCATTGATTATTTTTGTCTCTTCTGTCCCTTTGTTGGTCACTTCTGTCCCCATTGTTTATTTGCTTCAAAACCATTTTATCTTTACTTTTTGGATGTAGAATTAAATTCGCCACCATTTACTGATAAAACTGTATCCATAATATTAACTGTCATAAGATTGTACTTATATTGTTTAAATGAAAACAAAAAATCTCTCCCAAAATTAAAAATATTAATAAAACTGACCAATTTCTACGATTATTTTTACTATTTTAATAAAATTTACTAAAATTATAATAAAATTTCTATGATAAGAATTTTTAACAAAAAATATATATAGATGTATGTGTTCCAGTAGATTGATATTCAAGAAATCTAAACATTGTGTAAGGGGACAGAGGTGACATTTTTAGCGACTTTAAGAATTTTGTCCTTGCCTTGCCTATAAAAATGCTTAAGAAACCCAATTATTGTTTTCAATAATTGGAAGGTAACATTAAATGTTTAACGACGTAACCAAGTGATTATTTGAAAGAAAAATATTTTCTTGTTTTTTTGGTGTAATTTAAAGTTAAAATAGAAATACCCTTATACATATATAAATTTTTTTTACATAATTGACATTCTCTTACGACTAGGTCCACCACGACTATGACAGCTGGAGCTTGTTTCGATTGCTAGCTATATCTAGACAATCGAATACACACAAAATCAAGCCACCTGAAATCACCATCAAAAATGCAACGCTGCCTCCCGGGCTATATAAGAGAAGCAGCAAAAAATGTATTATGTACTCAAGACCACTCTTCACAGATGGGTTATTGGTTTAAAAAATAATTTGGGAATTTAAACATAACCCAAAATTGGAAGATTTGAGGTTATCTTTAACGCAAATATGAAACAATATACCTATTGATCAGGTCAAAGAACTCGCTTTACGATCGCCAGAAGCCACCAGGCTTTCAAGGGTGGTTGGTTTTAATCATTGAATATTAAACTATAAGAAGGCCATATGAGCCGATTTCCTAAATCTGCTACGTTAAATTCATAGATGGCACAATGAGTTCACCAACAAGAAAGCGACTAACCTTTTCACTGCTAAATTAAAACATTGTTGCCGCCAGTATGTTTGACTTGTGAATGAGTTTTTTAAATTTATTTTTATAGCTTATCGTAAAACTTGATTTTACATAAGTACCTACACCTATCCTAGATTTAAGTAGCTTACATTTATTTTCCTACCTATAGTATAGTCTAGACCTAAAAATGTACCTATTGTTAATTGCTTTGTAGCATATAATATTTTCAACCTTTTGACGTCCCAACGTTAATTACATGAAAACATATTGACCGCTATGTATTCTATTTCTAACAGAACTAAATGACGACTCTCACTATTCAATACCTACCTAGGCTACAACGTATATGTTGGGTAAAATATGAATGATGTGCGGTTTGTATAACTTGGTTTTTATTTCCAATTATTACTACTTTTCAAAATGGTTAAAATAAGTAGGTTTTACTTTCTTACTTAAGAAACATTCAGTTTGTTTGTATTAGTGTATTACGTGTTTGTTTGAAGGTTGTAGACAATGATGTATCTATTACTCAGTGTATTACGTATTTTGCTATTTTTCGACGAAATAAAACCTATTTTAGTTATACTTGCTGTCGCTTTTTATCTACTTTTATTTGTTTAACATTTAACACCTAATGCAACCGTAAAATCATTATGAAAGTCGGTCCAATTACCCCGGAGTAATCAGCGTACATATTATTATCAAAAATATACATTCTGCTGGAATTGAGAACTTCCTATTTTATTGTCTATTAAAAATGCTTGAATTCTTAAAAATTCCAATAAAATACGATATGCGGCAACACCACCACATCACATCAGCAAATTTGAGACATATGTTGCCGAGGCGCTGCATTATAACGACAGACAGGCGACAGATTTAAGGTTAGAGTTACGATCAACTCCACAATGGCGGCCAAACCAGGCTCCAATACGTCAAAAATGGGTTTGTTCGGGTTTGAGTGGTTTTGAAAAATGTCGCGAGCGAAATTGCAAAAAAGCAACAAACTTTAATATAAAAGAGGAAAATTTTACCTACAAATTTTTTTCTTGAGTGGTATTCGTCAAAATTTCACGAATAATATTAAATACTTTGATAATGGTTTCACACATACTTTGGTAAAAATAAATAAATTTACGTGAGATTACAACCTTTCAAAAGTAACAGTGACAATCTACTGTCATTAATTACCAGTCATAACAATGAATGTAACTAAGGTAACAAAATTTTGCCGATTACAAACTATGCTGCTTGCTATTTTCTTAAATTCTGATTGGTCAGTGGGGTCGGCAAAATTATGGAGGTAGTGGTTTTTTCGATTAAAAACAGGTAAATATCTAAAAATGCTACATTTTGATTGGTCCAAATTATGATGAGTGGAATAGTCAATAAAAAACACATATTTAAAAAGAATCCTTCGAATTTTGTAAATTTTTATGTCTAAATTTTATATTAGTAATAGTATTTTTTATCATAGTAGCCTCTGGACAACAAAAATTATTTTGCGAACTGTCATTTTTTGATTTATTGACCCATTTTCACCACGAGATTCTAAAGTTATTTTAGCGATATGAGATTTGAAATTGGACGGAATACGTTGTGTGATCCTTGTACATTCGGTACATATACGTTCGGAAATTCGGGCAATTTTGCTACATTTTTTCGAATTTCAAAAGACGTGACTTTACGTCACGGCATTGCAATTTAGTATAGGAAAGATGGAAAATTCAAATAAAGTTGAAGTTAAAATCGACATTGGAAGGTTAGTAGATTGAATTTTGGATAGGATTTGGCAGAAAATGATAGCTTAAAGCATCTACAAAAGATTGATTTTTAGATTTATGCAACCAACATACATGACTGTTATCATCACAGAATAAAAAAGTAGGTTATCAAGCTATTTTTACTCTGCGAAAAATGGGTTTTCTCGTAAATCACAGAGGCCGCGCAAGTCAATGAAATAAAACATTTAAATGTTACCAACATCAAATAAAGAAAAAACGCTTATCGAAATAGCTTTATTACGATACGCAAATGCGTATCGTAATAGATCTGTTATGATACAAAATTAGAAAAAAATATATAAATCGATTTGCAGACCCACTTTAGAATACGGGCACATGATATTTTCAAATCTCAGACCACCAGCCAGCAATAAAGAACATCACAGTCAGAAACGTCACCCCTACGTGCTATAACAAAAACAAAAGGCACCCTCAAAATTCATTGCACCACCCCCCCCCCCCCAGCAACAAACTTCTGTACAGAAAAACAGAAAAATACTTACAACTTATAGAAGAAAGTTTTCAACAACTAAACATAAAGTTCGCCAAGAGAACACACAATATGAAGATAATTGGACCCAACTACAGAAGAAGAGAAGATAAGCAGTCTTAATATAGATTTACAAACCAATCAACTTTTTAACACTTGTTGGATCTATAAAAGTATTTTTTTTGTTTTTTTTTTCTGTTTTTAAAAAAAAAATTGTAAAGAAGATAGTTTAATTAATTTTTTTAAAATTTATATAAAAAGCGCTAAAATATACAAAGTGTAAAATTCGTCGAAGGCCAATTGGGTAACCAATAAAGAGCTTTTAATAATAACCTTTTTCTTTCTAAAACAAGAATTTAAAAAAAAAATTAAAAAACTAGTCATGTTTCCAGACAGTTTGGTGATCTTTTTCCCTGACTTTACTTTTTTTTACCTAAAATTAACCAAAAAATCATGTCTGGTTCCTTCCCCATAACAATTTTGCATAGTAGGCTATGACGATCTAAAAAAAAATGAGTAACCCAATGCTAGAATATAAAGCAATTAATACACTCGATTTTTGCAATAAATATTTTAACTGAAAAACCAATAAAATGTACTCTTTTCTTTGAAATTTCAACGTGGAAGACGTTTTCATCGTGTAACAAAAAAAACAGAGATTAATTTGCAATAAGAGGAAAAATAGGAAAATTCTGCGCGGGTGGTGAAATAGCCCAATGAAAAGTAGCACTTTAAGAAGGAACATTCCAAAAAATTAATTGATTCAGCCGATACTAGGTGGAAATCCATAATTATAGTATTATGGGATACAGTAAAACAAAGTTGAACTTGTAAATTTCCACTATATTAGACAGAAAATGACATGTTTCGCTAACACTGTAGCTTCGTCAGATGACAATGATTTAATAAAGGTGAAAAGTAAAAATTGGGTGCAATAAAATTAGACTATTTAAGATGTAAATAAAACAGTGGGAGGGGTACAATAGCGGGAAAATCCAACAGAGGGTTTGTTGAGGGTTTTGACAATTAAACTAAATTAGGTACGATATGGGTAGGTATTTACAAAATCTTAATTATATGGTTAACAGAATAAATTTAGCAAAGGTGAATTATTTAAATCTAATTAATCATTAAGTAACAGGTCCGTATTTTTAAGTTTATTTATTTCCATAGCTTCTAACAAATTCAGTTTTTAGCCTTTGTTTTCTGTATGTAAGATTTTAAAGGAAGGATCGAAATTATGTTGATAATCAAGTAAATGGTTAGCATAGTTTGAGTCTGTTTTATTTTTTAGAAAACTGTTATAATGTTCCTGTATTCTTTTGTCAAACTGTCTACCTGTTTGGCCAATGTATGTTTTAGGACAATCTTTGCATTTTAATTTATAGACGCCTGATTTTTTGTGTTTTATCGCTTTTAGTTTTATTGTTTTTGATGAATTTACTTAAAGAGTTATTAGTTTTGTAACACGACAAGTTTAACACAAGTTTAAATTGGTCAGAGTTTTTGCTTCTAGGAAAAACTAACTCAATAGCCTTTTTGTACGTTTTCTTTTTTAGGATTTGGTCAATTAAATTTGAATTATATCCGTTATTAACTGCAATTTGTTTAATAATGTTTAGTTCTTTTTGAAAATTGATTTTATTTAGAGGGAGAGTTACTACTCTATGGATCATACTGTGAAAGGAAGCTAATTTGATATGAATAAACCATCTCATACTGATACTGTCATACACAATTCTTCTTGCCACCCTATACAACACAAATTAGCTTCTTTTCACAGTATGATCCATAGACTAGTAACTCTCCCTCTAAATAAAATCAATTTTCAAAAAGAACTAAACATTATTAAACAAATTGCAGTTAATAACGGATATAATTCAAATTTAATTGACCAAATCCTAAAAAAGAAAACTTACAAAAAGGCTATTGACTTAGTTTTTCCTGGAAGCAAAAACTCTGACCAATTTAAACTTGTCACTTTCTTTGGACAACCTAGCAAAGTAATTGGCAATGTTCTTAACAAACTTGATATAAATTTGTGTTACAAAACTAATAACTCTTTAAGTAAATTCATCAAAAACAGTAAAACTAAAAGCGATAAAAACAAAAATCAGGCGTCTATAAATTAAAATGCAAAGATTGTCCTAAAACATACATTGGCCAAATAGGTAGACAGTTTGACAAAAGAATACAGGAACATTATAACAGTTTTCTAAAAAATAAAACAGACTCAAACTATACTAACCATTTACTTGATTATCAACATAATTTCGATCCTTCCTTTAAAATCTTACATGCAGAAAACAAAGGCTAAAAACTGAATTTGTTAGAATCTATGGAAATAAATAAACTTAAAAATAGGGACCTGTTACTTAATGATCAATTAGATTTAAATAATTCACCTTTGCTAAATTTATTCTGTTAACCATATAATTAAGATTTTGTAAATACCTACCCATATTGTACCTAATTTAATTTAATTTTTAAACCCTCTGTTGGATTTCCCCGCAATTGTAACCCTCCCACTGTTTTATTTACATCTTAAATAGTCTAATTTTATTGCACCCAATTTTTACTTTTCACCTTTATTAAATCATTGTCATCTGACGAAGCTACAGTGTTAGCGAAACATGTCATTTTCTGTCTAATATAGTGGAAATTTACAAGTTCAACTTTGTTTTACTGTATCTCATAATACTATAACATTCCAAAAACTGAGCGTTTCCGGCGAAAATCGTTTTCAGGTTCGTAATCTACGCCCCAAAATTCATCTTTCCTAAAAAAATTCGTCAATTTTGGCGAGGTGAGCTTATAATCGAATTAATCAATTTTTTTGTAACACGTTACCTCAATGATTAGGCCAACTCAACAGTACCAAACCACCCCTCCCCCCTTTATAAAAAGCTGCGACCGCCACTGCGTCCTACACGTAGATTAAATAAAATTATGCACCATTAATCGTGCGAGAAAAAAATTAGACGGTTAAACCAGCGATACTGAAAATTAATAGATTTTACGTCAAGTGAAGCGGCAAATCTTATAGGGTAATTCTATTGTCTTGTCTATAAGAGATTACCCAGACCTATTTAAATGTAATTTTTCACTTAAGTTGTTGTAAATTTTGTGAAGTAAAATTTATTTATGGCCGGTGCATGTTTATGAAGCCATTTAGGCCAACATCAGTCGTCTTTTTGTTTAGAGGGCATCATCGCTTTTACTCGAGACATGCATTTACACCATTTACTCGAAACCCTCTAAACCGATGATTCCCAAAGTGGTCCAGGTGGACCCCCAGGGGTCCACGGGAGACTCGACGGGGGTCTACGTTGGCGTGACAAAAAAATGGGGGTTCACAATTTGTAAGCGGGGGTCCACGAAACTTTATCTCGTTCAACATTTAATTGCCCTGCATGATGACTTCAAAATCGGATTTGAAGATATATTCTGACGATGGAAATACCACCATGGATCATAAATCCATTTGATGAAACGGAAGTGGAGGGTGTGATATTAAAAGAGGAGCTACCTGAGCTTAGCACGAATGGGGAGCTGAAGGAGAAATTTAAAAGGGGGTATCAAACATTTTGGCTGATGGCAGAAATACCCGAAAAATATCCTGGACTGTTGGGAATTGCGAGAAAACTTTTGATAGCGTATCCCTCTCTCTTGTCGAAAAAAGTTTTAGTGTCGTTACAAACGTTTAAAAAAAGGAGCAGATTGAATATCGCAGAACGGAAGGATATGCGGTTATTTCTAACAAAGTTGAGGCCAAATATTGATAATTTGCTGTCAATCCATCAAGTACATCCCTTCCATTAAAATTATGACTATTTGGTGATTGTCATTATAGAAGTTACGTTACGTTATTAATGTTTAATTTTAATTATACTACGACTGTTATCATATTACAATGTAATGTAAACCTTACTATGTAATATGGTAACAATAATAATTAATAGTGTAATACCTAATTACTTATTTGAGTAAATACAAGAAAATATACTATTTTTCATTTAATTTTTACCATGCCGGGAGTTTCCTAAATAAAATAAGTGAGAATTGATTAGTTTCTTGTGCTGTGAGTAGATGCCAAAAAAGTAATGTTAGATGTAATCACTTTTTTGATTGGCCAACATTTTTTTTTGAGATCCACTCACAGCACAATCAATCAATTAATTGACCAATCAATTAATTGACCAATCAATTCTCACTTTTTTTCCGAAAACTATTAATTCATGGTTAGAACTCAGCCGCAAAGCAAATTTCCATATTTAGATCTAATTTTCACATTTTTTGTCGAGTTTTGGGAATATGGTACAACTGTAGCTGCAGGGGGTCCACCGGAATCAGGATTTTTTTTTAAGTGGTCTATGAGAAATAAAAGTTTGGGAACCTCTGCTCTAAACTTATCGAATTTAGTTCAAGATGTATTTGTTAATTGCGAAATAATAAAGTAATTTTTGTACATTTGACTTCTATACTATTAACGATAGCCAAGATAAATATTTCAAAAATAGTTGCAGGTGTTCGGCTGTCACCAAATAGCACTAGTTAAATTCAATTAAACAGGAATAAATTTGGTATCACAGGACAGCTAGAGGTTCAATTGTTATCTGAGATTTTTAATTTAGGCCTTTCGTTAAGAAAAAAATAATTTTTTTAAGACCGACCAGGAATTACAGGGTGTTTCATTAAGGTCGAAGAGCGGCCGTATCTCGGAAACTACCGGGCATAGAAACTCAGGAAAAGAAAAATGAGAATAAAAGTAGCCATGAGAAAATTCTGGAAATAATTTTCAAGTTTCGCATTTTGCCGCAAGAGGGCGTAATTGAAAAGTAATTTTTTAAATTTTACATAACTCCGAAAATTCCACATTAAGGTATATGTTTGATAACACCATTTTAAAGCTTGGACAATTATGCATCATTTTGGTCTTATGCTAATTGGCGTACCGACTTTAATTAGAGTGGGGGAAGCTGTTGAAAGTGTAATCATTTAAATCGCTGTAACTTATAAACGACTTATCCGATTTTAGCAAACTAAAGACTGTTTGGAAGAAAAATGTATGCACCTTGACCAATCGTATTTAGTTGTTCATAATAGTTCTAAAAAAAAATGCTAGAGGGCGCAATTTGCAGTAACAATACATTTTTTGATTTTCCTCCGAAAAAATAAATCATACGGTATAATTATGATACCATAATCGAAAAGTAGATGAAATTTGCTAGAAAAAATATTTAATCCGCAGCTCGATATCTCCGTTCGTTTCTGAGTTATTGCCAAAACAATAATTTTTAACACAAATTGCGCCCTCTAGCAATTTTATTAGAAACTATCTTGTACCATTAGATACGACAATTGAAGGTTCTTCCAAATAAGCTTAAATTTAGTAAAATCGGATAAGTCGTTTAGAAGTTACAGCGATTTTAATGTTTAAACTTTCAATAGCTTCTCCCACTCTTATCAAGTGAAACTGTAAACATTAAAATCGCTGTAACTTCTAAACGACTTAACCAATTTTACTAAATTTAAGCTTGTTTGGAAGAGAAAGGTAAGTACCTTTAATTGTCGTATCCAATGTACAAGATAGTTCCTAATAAAATTGCTAGAGGGCGCAATTTGTCTTAAAACATATTGTTTTGGCAATAACTCAGAAACGAACGGAGATATCGAGCTGCGGTTTTAATATTTTTTCTAGCAAATTTCATCTACTTTTTGTTTATGGTGTCATAATTATACCGTATGATTTATTTAATCGGAGGAAAATCAAAAAATATATTGTTATTGCAAATTGCGCCCTCTAGCATTTTTTTTTTGAGAACTATTATGGACAACTAAATACGATTGGTCAAAGTGTATACATTTCTCTTCCAAACAGTCTTTAGTTTGCTAAAATCGGATAAGTCGTTTATAAGTTACAGCGATTTAAATGATTACACTTTCAACAGCTTCCCCCACTCTTATTAAAGTCGGTACGCCAATGAGCATAAGACCAAAATGATGCATAATTGTCCAAGCTTTAAAATGGTGTTATCAAACATATACCTTAATATGTAATTTTCGGAGTTATGTAAAATTTAAAAATTTACTTTTCAATTACGCCCTCTTGCGGCAAAATGCGAAACTTGAAAATTATTTCCAGAATTTTCTCATGGCTACTTTTATTATCATTTTTCTTTTCGTGAGTTTCTATACCCAGTAGTTTCCGAGATATGGCCGCTCTTCGACCTTAATGAAACACCCTGTATACACTTTCTGGACAATTTTTCGTCCAGAAAATAACGTTTTGTCGATCAAGACTGGAAAATGGACGTGAAGGACCTTCAAAGGAATTTTCCGGTCCCCATTATTTCATTTTTCCAATCTACCTTGATTTCGTTACTATGATAACAACATTTCCATGTATTGTCAAGTGACAGTTCGTTGATTTTTAATTTGTTTTTATGTTAAACTTGTTTTGCGCAAATTTCAAAATATAAATTCAGAAATAGTAGTTTACGTTACAAGACCGGAAAGTAGTGTTTTTCAGGTCGAGACAAGCATTTCCAGCGCGAGCCGTAGGCGAGTCCTGGAAGCTTGGAGATACCTGCACAACACTAATTTTCGGTTGCGTGACGTACAATATTTTTTTTAAGACCGACACTTCGATATACTTAGTACATTAAATTATTTTATTTTATATTATTTTCAAATGGGTCGTATGACTACTCGTAACGGGCTTTTGATTTTACTGGCAATATATCGTAAGTCGCTTTCCTTGCTGCTTCGAAAATTTCTTCTGAAATCTCATTTTCCGTGTCGGATAATTTAAAATCTGAATTCATATTGTTAAATTTGCGCACTCGCGAAACAAGTTTGACATAAACAACAAAAAATTAAAAATCAACGAACTGTCACTCGACCATACATCCAAAAAATGTTGTTGTCATAGTAACAAAATCAAGGTAGCTTGTATTATCAAAGAGCGATTGGAAAAACAAAAACCAGGGACCGGAAATAGTATATTACGTACCGAGGTGGAAAGTGTTTCATTACTGTCGAGAGATTAGATCTTGAAGAGTTGGGCATAAGGAAGGTGTACATTATTAAAAAGCTACTTTTATAGGCTTACCAAATCAGTACCTATTTAAAAAATAAATTTCGTCCATTTTTTTAAGTAACCTACAAAAATATATTTCTGGACCACTCTGTACGCTTGAACTAAGATATGAGCAAAAAAATCAAATCTGTCAATGCATTTTTTAACCGTGCGCAAAATTTCAACTCAGCAATGTATTAGAGTTTGAAAAAACAGATTAATCAAAAGTCATGTTTTCGTAAAAAAAATTAAAATTAATTAATACATGTAAAACGGCTACAGATAAGTATAGGGTAATATTCAGAAAAGTGGCTCAGAAGTATATGTAGAATCTAAAACTTATAATAATATATAGGGTGTTCCATTTAAAATAACAATGTTGCCACCTGTTTTGTGTAAAAGCGGCAACGCTGCATTACTGAAAATATTTTAAAACGATAGAACATGGTCGTTTATCGGAGCAACCAAATTTTCAAAAATAAATAATGTATCCGTTTTCCATAAAGGTCCAACGTTCCATCCATCATAAAACACCCTGTAAACAATATTATACAATCTCAAAAAAAAAAATTCCGCTTTTAATGTCATTTTAAAAACATTTTTTTAGGGCCGGATTGAAAGCGTTGCCAATCAAAATATCACATTTTTGTACCAACTGGTAGGTATGTTAATGTCACAAATAGCTATTTTTTAGTTGTTTAATTACAGCATATACAGGGTGTCCATTTAGTGTGTAATTCTTCGATATCTCAAATTCTAGCATATACAGGGTCCTGCAATAGTGCGTCAGGCTTCCATAGCTCCTATACGAATTTAGTTAGGACAGTAATTTATAGGCTAACTTATACTGTATCATACGGGGTACTTCAAGAAAATATTTTTCATATAATAATATAGGGTGGTCCAAAAATTGCCTGAAATTTTGTTTGATTTGCTTTGGTAGTTTAAGAGCAATTAATTAAAAACTAAAAAAAAAATATTTTGAAGTCGTGGAAAAAATATCAAAAAAACAATCTAAAATTAGTTTTTCAACCACGGTATTAAGTGAGTTTAATGACAAGAGGTTTAAAGATACTATAAATCGAATAGTATTTATCTATTTTATACAGTGTGTTCATAATAAGGTTTCAAAAATGACACATTTCAAACCTATTTTTCTCAACTTTTTCAAATGAAACACCCTGTATATTATTTCGGTATTTTATATAAAATACACAAGAAATTTTTTTTGCTTGTTAAAGCATATAAGTTATTTCCAGCCGTTTTCGAAATAAATGCAAATTTCATAAATTATGTTAATTAAACAGAGTTTATTTTTAAAATTAACCGTAGGCGACTAGACTAATAATTAAAAACCACAGTAATTGTTCAAAATGTCTTCCATTTTGTTCTGTGCACAAGCCAACATGTTTATTCTGTTAGATCTATTTATTTTCCTTTTTACATTTCAATTGCAATACCAGCAAAGAGGTTCATTAGTAAGGTTTGTCTCTAAAACTCATAGTAGGCTTTGAAATAACACATGGATTCTTATACTTAGTTTGACAAGTTCTTTAATTCATTTTAAAAAGGTGTAATATCGAGCGAATAAATTATAACAAATTATCTTGATAATACCTCTTCGAACCAATGGATCGGTAGAAACGGACCCCCCTGACAGCTAAATCGCCGGATCTTACAAAACTAGACTTTTTTTATGGGGACACGTAAAACAAATTGTTTAGAATGATCCACCTACAACTGCTAATAAAATGCAGCAAAGGATAAGAGACGTGTTTGCTAGCATTTCCTCTGAAATGTTAAGGGAAGTAAACAGATCTTTTGGAAAGCATGTTGGCTTGTGCACAGAGCAAAATGGAATACATTTTGAACAATTACTGTAGTTTTCAATTATTAGTCTAGTCGTCTAAGCTTAATTTTAAAAATAAACTCTGTTTAATCAACATAATTTATGAAATTTGCATTTATTTCGAAAACGGCTGGAAATAACTCATATGCTTCACCCACAAAAAAGAATTGCTTGTATATTTTATATAAAATACCAAAATAATATACAGGGTGTTACATTTGAAAAAGTTGAGAAAAATAGGTTTCAAAAGTGTCATTTTTGAAACCTTATTATGAACACCCTGTATAAAATAGATAAATACTATTCGATTCATAGTATCTTTAAACCTCTTGTTATTAAACTCACTGAATACCGTGGTTGAAAAACTAATTTTAGATTGTTTTTTTTTATATTTTTTCCACGACTTCAAAATAATTTTTTTTTAGTTTTTAATTAATTGCTTTTAAACTACCAAAGCAAATCGAACAAAATTTTAGGCATTTATAAAGGACGATAGCATAAATCTAAATATGCAAAAAAATATGGGGTATGCTATTTAAAAAATCACAACTTTTTATGACCACACTTTTTTGGGTTTGATATTTTCCTGAAGTACCCCGTATGATACAGTATAAGTTAGCGTACGAATGAAATTTCTAACTAAATTCGTATAGGAGCTATGGAAGCCTGACGCACTATTGCAGGACCCTGTATACAGTGTGTCTGAAATTCAAGTCTCTATATGGGTATCTCGCTTAATAGATGAGATAGAAAGTTGGTTAAATGGGGAATATTTTAGCGAATTTAATGCCGACCCCGAATCCTTTTTCAAAATTATTAAAAGTTTTGTAGTTTTTCACTTATTAAAAAAAAAACTAAAAATGGCGCATTTAGTTTTTTTTAAATAGGGGCTTAACGGTTAATTTGACATATCCCAAAGTATTACATTCTTAAGACACTTTTTAGGAAAAAATATTGCTGTACAAAAAGAAAATGCAGATTGTCTTTTGTTTGTGAGTTACCCACAGTAACTTTGTTATTTCTTATGGCGGCCATTTTGGATTTCTACATAAAATTATTTCTCTTTGAATTACCTTTTAAACGATGTGCCACATGCTACCAAAATTTTGGAGAAATGCTCTTAAATTATTAAAAAAACAGTTTTATCGTTAACTTGGCAACAGCGCATGCATCTACCATAGCAGATAGTAATTAAACCATTTAAAGCACCTCTTCAACCTTTATTTTTTTAGAATACAGTTTCTTACAAGATCCTTAAATTCTGAACCTGACCTAACTTAACCAAAACCAAGTAATAGGTTTTATGCGGTTGATGTCTTTCTGGATACAATTCCAAATATCTAGCAGAAGCTAGTTCAGCATTTCGGTGTGATTGCAACATATCAAATTTTTCTTCAATTAAAATTTGTGCCATTTTAAAAATAAGATAAGATGAATGTAATATCATACAATTTAAACGACTTTTTAGAATCTTGAATGAGAATGACAAATAAATAGGCACTTCATTTTTTTTAATATGCATACCATGACCTACCATGTAAAAATATCATGGCCTTTTTACCATGCAAAAATATCACGGCCTACCATGTGACAATAATCCTTCCGTTATTATATGATTATACCAAATATAATTTTAATGTAATAATACCTACTTAGGTTTGGCAAAATTAAAAAAGGTTTGCATTTTTTTTTGGTTTGTAAAGTTTTTATTCTGATCTATTTTTTCTAATATTTTAACTAAATGTAATTGCAAACAAAAAAAGACGCGATTTTTAGTTGAAAGCCCTATTTTTTCTAATTGAATTCTTTTTCGTTTCATTCCGATTAAGATTTTTTTATCGCGGCGTTGCCAAACCTATTTAAGACCGTAGACAAAAATGCGTTAATTATTTTATTGGCTAGAAAACAATGATTATTTGGGGCAGAAAATGTTTTTGTTATTAAACTAATACCCTTGGATGTGCCCACATGCTATGTTAGATGCATGCGCTGTTGCCAAGTTAACGATAAAACTGGTTTTTTAATAATTTAAGAGTATTTCTCCAAAATTTTGGTAGCATGTGGCAAATCGTTTAAAAGGTAATTCAAAGAGAAATAATTTTATGTACAAATTCAAGATGGCCGCCATAAGAAATAACAAAGTTACTGTGGGTAACTCACAAACAAAAGACAATCTGCATTTTCTTTTTGTACAGAAATGTTCTTCTCTAAAAAGTGTCTTAAGAATGTAACACTTTGGGATATGTCAAATTAACCGTTAAGCCCCTATTTAAGAAAAAGTAAATGCGCCATTTTTAGTTTTTGTTTAATAAGTGAAAAATCACACAACTTTTAATAATTTTGAAAAAGGGTTCGAGATCGGCAATAAATTCTCTAAAATATTCCCCATTTAACCAACTTTCTATCTCATTTATTAAGCGAGATACCCATATAGAGACTTGAATTTCGGACACACTGTAGAGAAAAATTTTGAATGTTAAAAATAGAGGACTGTAGAAGGTGTATATTATAAAAATATTTTTAAATATACAGTGTGTTTCACAAAAGCCGAACCACTAAAACTTAAATATTTTTAAATGGAACACCCTACACTTTTTTTTTGCAATTAGTGCCCCTCCAAATTGTTTATGTAATCTCAATTTTTTTCAATCTGTTACATTTTTGCCAAGATATTCATCATTGTGCTAGTTTTTTTGCTTTTGTACGGTCGCAATAAATATGCTACAGCTTCTTTATTGATTTTAATTTAAATATTATTTTTTACAGACGGTGGCATCTGGCTCCTATAAGTAGTATTTATAAGATTATATACGATTTTTTTATACAGGGTGCTTCAATATTACTTCCAAATTTCGGGAAGTTAGGATTAAATTTACTCAATATTTTTAAATGAAACACCCTGTATATTTTTTCAAGAATTAAAACTTCTACTAAGTTCCCTTTTAACTGTAAAATATATTTTTTTAAATTCTGTGACCTAGCCAAATTGTAACGAAAATGTTCGTTATTTGTTTTTTGATTTCTAATTTTAATTTTAGCTGGTCTGGATTAGTGTAATACCCTGTATTTTTTGAACATATATTTTACGCTTTATAATAGAATATCTAATCCTATACCGAGTCAATAATTTTTCTCAGCATTCATTAAGTTTATGTGTTTGTATGTAATCGCCCTTAAATAAAATGAATTATTCGCAAGAAGAATTTTATTCATAAATATGGTTTACACTTTGGGAAAGAGTCATGGAAACTATCTTTTGGCCACAAGAATGTATGCCCAAAATTTCCCAGAGGCAAGACATCCTCAGGAAATAGGATTTAAGAGGTTAAAAGAACGGTTTGAGCTAACAGGCAGTGTTAAGTATATTATGAGAAAACGGAAAGAGCTAAGACTGTTTTAACCGAAGATAATGAATTTGCCATTGCTTTGTCAGTGACGGAGGATCCGTCGTTGGGTGTTCGAGAAATAGTTAACAATCTTAACATATCTTCAGTGGCAGTGTCCCTTAGAAAAAACAAGTTTCATCCCTACCACATTCAATTACACCAAGAACTTATGGAAAACGATTTTGAAAGACGACTAGCATTTTGTCAGTGGGCACAACAGAGAGTAAGGGAAAGCCCTGTATTCATTAAAAATGTTTTTTTTACTGATGAATCCACTTTCACAGAAATGGTTTTGTTAATCGTCATAATTTTCACTTTTACGCAATGGAAAACCCACATGCCAGACATGATTCTCATTTTCAGCATCAGTGGTCACTCAATGTTTGGGGGGGTATAATAATTAATAATTATGTTATTGCACCTTTTTTTATTAGCACTTAAATGGAGTACAATTTTTACATTTTCCACAAGAAGATTTGCCAGTGTTACTTCAGCATGTTCCAGCTCAAATTAAAAATAATATGTGGTTCCAGTTGCACTTTCATAGAGAAGTACGAGCGCATCTTGAACAAGAATTTCCTCAAAAATAGATAGGTCGAGGAGGACCAATTAACTGGCCTGCCAGATCATCTAATCTGACTAGCATGGACTATTTTTTTATGGGGTTACGTAAAATCAAAAGTATATCGCTTACCAGCAACCACTCGTGATGATATGAAAGAACGAATTAGATAGGCGAATCATAGCATAACATCCATACCTTATCTAATGTAAGAGAGAATTTTATAATTCGAATTCAAACTTGCATTAATCAAAACGGACGACACTTTGAACAACTTCTTTAACTAAGTAAGTAATGTTGGTACAATATTTAATTATTATAATTATTGGAACACCGCAAAAAATATTATGATACTAAGTTAAATTAAAGTTGTTATTTTTTATTTTAATAATTTTTTATTTATTTGGACGTTTTAATTTGGTATTATGTTTAAGGGTAAGAACATTATAATATAATATGTGGTTTCAGTTGCACTTTCATAGAGAAGTACGAGCGCATCTTGAACAAGAATTTCCTCAAAAATAGATAGGTCGAGGAGGACCAATTAACTGGCCTGCCAGATCACCTAATCTGACTAGCATGGACTATTTTTTTATGGGGTTACGTAAAATCAAAAGTATATCGCTTACCAGCAACCACTCGTGATGATATGAAAGAACGAATTAGATAGGCGAATCATAGCATAACATCCATACCTTATCTAATGTAAGAGAGAATTTTATAATTCGAATTCAAACTTGCATTAATCAAAACGGACGACACTTTGAACAACTTCTTTAACTAAGTAAATAATTTTGGTACAATAATTAATTATTATTATAATTATTGGAACACCGCAAAAAATATTATGATACTAAGTTAAATTAAAGTTGTTATTTTTTATTTTAATAATTTTTTATTTATTTGGACGTTATAATTTGGTATTATGTTTAAGGGTAAGAACGTTATAATACAATAAAATACAGAATACAATTAAAATAAAAACAAATCAAAAAGCAAATAACGAAAATTTTCAGAAATTCATTACAATTTGGCAACGTGGCAAAATAAAAAAAAATATTTTATAGTTAAAAGGGAACTTAGTAGAAGTTTCAATTCCTGACAAAATATACAGGGTGTTTCATTTAAGAATATTGAGTAAATTTAATCTTAACTTCCCGAAATTTGGAGGTAAAATTGAAGCACGCTGTATAAAAAAATCGTATATAATCCTTTAAATACTACTCATAGGGCCCAGAGGCAACCGTCGGTAAAAAATAATAATTAAATTAAAATCAATAAAGAAGCTGTAGCATGCAATGCAACAGATTTAAAAAAAAAATAGATTACATAAACAATATGGAGGGGCACCAATTGTAAAACAAAAATATAGGGTGTTTCATTTAAAAATATGTAAATTTTATTGGTCCGTCTTTTGTGAAACACACTGTATATTTAAAAATATTTTTATAATATACACCTTCAACAGCCCTCTATTTTTTACATTTAAAGTTTTTCTCTATATAGGATAGTACTTGAGATATCGAAGAATTACACACTAAATGAACACCCTGTATATTATAGTGTGTATCAGCCGAATGGAATAAATTCGATAAAAATACATGGAGGCGTGTCCGAAAAAACGCTCGAACACTTCGATTGGTATTTCTAGTTGCGCATTTTCTTCAATAAAAGTTTTTATACAGGGTGTGTCATGTAACAGGGGCCAATACCAATTTTCTTATTTTAAATACAACACCCTACATATTATTTCTAGACGCCTTGTTTTTATTCCTTTTAGTTTTATTGTTTTTGATAAATTTACTTAAAGGGTATACTCTTTAGAACGTCTATAAATTAAAATGCAAAGATTGCCCTAAAACATACATTGGCCAAACGGTTAGACATTGTAACAGGAACATTATAACAGTTTTCTAAAAAACAATATCTACTCATACTATGCTAACCATTTACTTGATTATCATAATCAGTGGCGCACCCTGGGAGGGGGCCAAGGGGGCCTTGCCCCCCCCCCCAAAACCCCCAATGAAATGAAAAATGTTGAAAGTGGATAAGTATTTTAAAAAGTCAATTTTCTTAGATTTACCTCACGGGCCTCGTTTGAGGGGGGCCAGGTGGGGCATTTGCCCCCCCCTCCCCTTGGTTGACTTATTGACAAAAGTTGACTTATTGAGGTTTAATATGGTTTGATTGAATGTATGAATTTATTATTTCGAGTTTTCCTTTATATTTTTGTTAATATTTTGGGGTAGTAAAGACTTATTTTAATAAAAATAAACAAATTTAATGCCAAAACGACCTAAACTCTCGAAATTAACTTGATACATACCACAAAGTGTAAATCTAGGGACTTTATTGTTATTGATAAGTTTGCTGCAAATAAAAACAGATGAATGAACTTTACTTTTAAACAATGTACCCACTAGTAAAAAATAAATTAGCCTTTTTAGTTTTTATCTTATTTCATTTTTAATAGAATAAGAAGGTAATCATAAATTTTTAAAATATTTACTATAATAATTATTGACTAAATTTGGGCGCGGTCTAAAAAAAATTTCGCCTGCGGCGCATTTCGCCTACAGCAAGCTTTTAGTACACCCCCAAGTTAACAAGTCACAAGAGGCCAATGCCCCCCCCCCCTAAGAAACCGTTTAACGACTCCCATGACTAGGCTATTGCGATCTTCCCTCCAAGAGTACCTGTTAAAAAAGCTCCAAAGTTCTAGAAAAATGCGTAACTTAAAAGTTTATTAAAAAATTTGCTTCCAGCACTGATTGGCGGGCCCCCCCTAACATAAAATCCTGGGTGCGCCGCTGATCATAATACGTTCGATCCTTCCTTTAAATTCTTACATACAGAAAACAAAGGCTTTAAATTAGATTTGTCAGAATCTATGAAAATAAATAAACTCAAAAATAGGGACATGTTACAATGATCTATTAGATTTAAATAAATCGCCTTTGTTAAATTTATTCTTTTGACCATATACTTTAGATTTTGTAAATTACCCATATTGTACCTTATTTAATTTTTAAACCCTTTGTTGGATTTTCCCGCTATTGTAACCCTTTCACTGTTTTATTTACATCTTCAATAATTTAATTTTATTATACCCCCTACCCCCTTTTATTAAATGACTGTGATCTGACGAAGCTGCCGTGTCAGCGAAACATGTCATTTTTCTTGTTAATATAGTGGAAATTTACAAGTTCAACTTTGACAAATTGGTTTAGGCTTTCGCGGCCAGTCGATGAGCTAGTGTAGTCATTCGGGTCTAAAGGCCGTCGTCGGTTGGAATTGCTTCCTAACGTTTCGCTAGCACGAGTGGCGAGCTTCTTCAGAGGTCCTTCCATCTCCGGTGCTGAAAGTAGACTGACGAATTCTCGGGCGCAGGTTGTATTTATACTGGTGGGCAGGGGGCGGAGCTTGTTCCGCGTCGGTTGAGAATATCTATCGGCATTACTTGGGAGTGTCTGAGGATAGAATTCCAGATCTGGTTGAGCCTGAGGGTCTCTTCTTTTCTGTTGAAATTGTCAGGATGCTTATGCCATCGACTGAAGCTAATAACCTACAGTTCTCAAAATGTATCCTGTGGTCCCCGTTACTCAGTGCGTGTTCGGCTACTGCAGACTTCTCAGTTCGTCCTAGTCGGCAGCTTGCAAGCAGCCTTGACAAGGAACATAAAGCAAGCTGCCGACTAGGACGAACTGAGAAGCCTGCAGTAGCCGAACACGCACTGGGTAACGGGGACCACAGGATACATTTTGAGAACTGTAGGTTATTAGCTTCAGTCGATGGCTATCACAACAGGCTCGTCAAAGAAGCCATTAAGATCCATAAGCATCCTGACAATTTCAACAGAAAAGAAGAGACCCTCAGGCTCAACCAGATCTGGAATCCTATCCTCAGACACTCCCAAGTAATGCCGATAGATATTCCGAAGTCAACAGTGTTGCTAATCGGCGGATTAAAATCCGATTTTCGGATTATTTTTTAAGATGCGGATTTTTTGCGGATTATTAAATGTGGCGGAGTTTTTGCGAATTTTTTTGGCAATGTTTCCAGATCTCACAATTAAACAACTTGAACTTGAGATTTTACGATTCTGTATTTAACTTACGCTATTTTTTCTACATCTTCATGAATACCACCCCTAATATTGATTTCAGGCGCAAAAATTACTGTTCGCGAATAGCAACCCATAAAAAATAAATCTCCGAGAGGTGGCGCGGCAATTCAAGAATGCAATCTGCAATAAACCCTAAAAAAAGGGATTATAATAATTATAATTATGTGTAAAGCGTAAAGGGTTAATTAATATATTCCATAAAAAATTAAACAAACCTTGTTTTGATGTTCTTTCAAAATTATTATTTAAATTTACCGCCCACTGCACTTGATGTCAAAAGTCGAAAATAAAACGAAATGGTTCAGTTGAACAAAGTCAACAAAGTTACCATAGTCGAAATAGAAAAGGATAGCCATAGATAACCCACATTACTTTTTCATCAGGTGAAATAAAAACAAATAAAAAAATATATTAGTATCTACTAAAAAATCTAATGCTATTTGGATTTTTTACTCAATTTCAACGAGCGGATCATTTTGGATAAAATCGGACTTTTTTCGGAACGCAGGCGGATTTTCTGAACGTACCCGTCCAACAACACTGGAAGTCAACCGTCGCGGAACAAGCTCCGCCCCCTGCCCACCAGTATAAATACAACCTGCGCCCGAGAATTCGTCAGTCTACTTCCAGCACCGGAGATGGAAGGACCTCTGAAGAAGCTCGCCACTCGTGCTAGCGAAACGTTAGGAAGCAATTCCAACCGACGACGGCCTTTAGACCTGAATGATGACTATACTAGCTCAAGTTCAACTTTGTTTTACTGTAGGTATCCCATAATACTATAATTATGGATTTCCACCTAGTATCGGCTAAATCAATTAATTTATTTATGATAAACTGTAATGCTGCCTGTCGATGTTGTTAATTTTTTTACCATTTAACAAATCCAAGTAACATAACCCTGTAATTTTAAAGTTTGGCGCGTCGGCGTCGTCGGTCGCTATGACGTTAGTCAGTTGGAATGACGCTGCCAACTCAAATCAGTGGATGGCAACCTATAAAAACCAAATCCCCGTTTCTACAAAAATATTATAATGTGCCATTTGTACATCCTATTAAACATTTTACTTTTTTTATAAGCCAGTGTGCAGGACCCTGTATATCGACGACGCGACGAATAGCTGTAACATGCCAGAATAGGAAAATAAAAGAACAGTGCACTTAGAAAGATATATTTTATATACAGAAAAAGTGAAACATCAAGCCAATACAAAAGATCTAGAAGTTGAAGTTCAAAAGAGTAATATACAGGGTGTCCGGAAAAAGAAGGTCGAACCGTTAACCATATATTCCTTGAGGAAAAATGATATGATTTTTATAATGCATTTTTTTTTACCCTTATGTTCGATATACAGAGTGTCAAAGTTTAAAATTAAAAACTGATTTTTTTGAATAATTCGATTTTTAATAATATATAAATTTCAAATTTGGTACATTGCTTCACCATAAAGAGAGAAAAACAAACCAAAAACAATTGTCAAATATTCAAAATAGGTTGACCAGTACCCGCCGACCCCCCCCCCCCCCTATTTTTTGAACCTACGTGCGCCAGTGACTTCTGAACCATATTTTTTCAGGTAATCATTTTTTTTTGATTATTTTTTTACTCCTATAGAATTTCGATAAAATGATGCGTTGTGGAGATAATTTCATGAGTACTGATGTACTGTCACTAATGGCAGCGGCTTACGGTAATCTCACAATTTTCAAATGCTAAATCAAGTCAGCCCTTGTGGCATTACCATGCTAAGAACTTACTATCGCTGTGTTCACATAACAGTAATTTTATCAGGATCTTGCCCGGTTATTCATTTTTACTATTTCTTCAAAATACACTGCCCGATTTACTTGATGAATTGCCGTTAGTGGTAAGACAACATATTATTTGGTTTCAACTATACGGTGATCCCCCGCACTTTGCTAGAAAAGTTAGGAACTATTTACGCCAAATCTTTCCTAATCGCTGGATCGGTCGGGGCCAAGATGCTCCTGTTAAATGGCCACACCGTTCCCCAGACCTTATTCCCTTGGACTCTTGGACTATTCAGTCTGGGGGTGTATGAACATTTTTATGTAAATGGTTCCAATTTTGAGCGAGAATCATTTAATAAAAATAATCTTTCAAGCTAGAGAGCAGTTCAGGTTGAAACCACATATTGCAAAGGTTAAGATTTTCTTTAATAAAGGGAACTCGCATGTATATTCAAAAAAAAATTTCTTTAGACTATTTTTTTTTTCATTTTGTTTGTTTTTGTTACAAAAGTAACTATTTGTAATTTTAAGAAAATAATTTGATTTAAATATTTATTATCTTTTTATGATGTATTAAATTTATTTAATAAGTAATAGTAGATTATTGTCTTAAGAACGAGTAATAGCAGTGGCGTTTTACTGTGATGTAAAGAATATTAGCAGTAGTAGGTAAGTTCTTAGTAGGGCAATAAAATAATTTTATCGTTAACCGTCAGTAAAGCCGTACATTATTACAGTGATTTCCGGAAGTAAACGAACACTTTATTTTATTGTAAAATAATAGCACAGAATATATAGCTACGCAAGCTATATATTCTGTGATAATAGTTATTTATGTAACAAGGCAGTAAAGTGATTCTTTATCGGACGAGTCTGAAATTATGAGATGAGCGAGCGAGGCGAATAACAGGCGAGTCGATAAAGACACTTTACTGACGTGGTGCATACAAGATTTTATCGCCAACCGTTCAAAATTTATAATATAAAAAATTGAGGTACCACTCATCGCAATAAATCGCGATAAAACTATTATCGAGCTGTAATAGGGAAAGGCGTGACAGTGACAGACGATTTTTGATTAATAAATTTCAAAGTCACTAATTTGCGGAGGGTAATAGTATATTAAAGTACACGTTTCATAAGAAGCGGTTTTAGCGCACGCGTCTATTTTAAAAAAACGAGCTACGAAGTGGCGAGTTTTTTAATTGACACGTGCGCTAAAACGCCTTATGAACCACGTGCTTTATACTATTTTTTCTATTTGTAGTTTTTTCAATAAAAAGTACATATTTAAAAAGAAAATAAATCCTTTAAATTTTTATGTCTAAATTTTATGTTGGTAATACTAATTTTTATCATAGTAACCTCTGGACAACAAAAATTATTTTGCGAACTGTCATTTTTTGATTTATTGACCCATTTTCACCAAGAGATTCTAAAGTTATTTTAGCGATATGAGATTTGAAATTGGACGGAATACATTGTGTGATCCTTGTACATTCGGTACATATACAGAGCGTTCGAAAATTCGGGCGATTTTGCTAATTTTTTTTGAATTTCAAAAGACGTGATTTTACGTCAATTTTTCAATTTTTCAATTTCAATGTTACCGACATCAAATAAAGAAAAAACGCGTATCGAAATAGCTTCATTATGAACTTCATTTCAAGTTCATAATGAACTTATTATGAACGTCAAATAGAAAAAAGTATTTATCTGCCGGTAGGTAAAGTATTTTATTTTACAATAAAATAAAGTGTTTGTTTACTTCCGAAAATCACTCTGATAATGTACGGCTTTACTGACGGTTGACGATAAAATACTATATCTGCTGCATTTGCGGCAGGTAAAGTATTTTACCCTCCGCAAATTTTCACTCTATGCCGAACAAACCAGCAAAATTTGCCATTTCTCATAGTAGGTGAAAATTTTTAAGGATTTGCACATTGCAAAGTCCTATGTTGAAGAATCTGTGCTCAATAAAACAAAAATTGCGAAGAGAATTTTAGGCGATAATCAAAATAAAAATTCTAATAGAGAAGACTTACACATTTTTAACATAAATAATAATCCTTAAACGTTTTCAGTTGAAACTCCCTCGCCTTCAGGAATTAATTTTTATAAGACTTCAGGGTGTATATTATATGTCGTAGGCTGATAGTGAAATCCGTCATTTCATGAAAAGCCTAGTCATATCATGCTGCACGCTAAAAGGTATATTTGCAACTGGTTTGTTCGTTGTTCCCCAGAGCATTTTTTTCAATTTTTTTTTAATTTAATTTAAATTTTATTTTTGTAAAATAATATTAGTTGAAAAAATTGAAAAAAAAAATGCTCTGGGGAACAACGAACAAATCAGTTGCAATATACCTTTTAGCCACGCTTCATGATATGACTAGGCGTTTCATGAAATGACGGATTTCACTATCAGCCTACGACATATACGTTCACTCTTAATAACGTATGTCCTAAAAGTTTTGGCACAAAATTCATTGGCTTTAATTTTAACAAAAACAAAATAATATCAAGTTGCCTTTGGAAACAGAAGTTTGTTAACATTGTGTACTGCCAGTTGAGATTTATTTATTTTGAAGTTTTCGCTTTAAGATGGCGTATAAATTAGAAATAAGAAAAAGTATCTATAAGTTGGTTGGGCGGGTACCCAAAGCTGAAATGTGTCGAATATTCCAGAGTGAAAACATTTCAAGCAGAGCCATTTATAGAACAATAGCAGAGTGCGAGCAGGGAATACCATGTCTGAATCTCCCAAAAAGTGGAAGACCACGTACATTTACTAAACAGAGGTCAGAGAGATTGGTGAGAAGAGCAAAAAACCAGGTTGGAATGTCAACGAGCAGGCTGGCTCGTCAATTCAGATCTTCTAAGAGTACGATATCGTTGGAATTAAGGCGGAATGGAATTAAAATAAATATCGAAATAGACGGAAGTGCCCCAAATATTCTCAAGCACAACTCATTCATATACCAAGATGCTGTCGTCAACTGAGGCGGGTACACTTTGCCAATGAAAAAATCATTATTTTAGATGATGAAAAATATTTTACTTTGAGTAATTCTGAAATAAAGGGAAACAATGGATTTTATACGGACAACGTAGAGGAATGCCCTGACAATGTTAGATATAAACATAAAGCGAAATTTGCAGATAAAATCCTTGTCTGGTGCGCAATTTCTAACAGAGGTGTATCCCGACCTTTAGTGGGAAGAGTGAGGGGTGAAGCTTTGAATAGTCAGAGCTATATTGAATTGCCTGTCCAAATTACTTCAGTTTATCCACGAACATCATGCTAATGACGATATCATGTTTTGGCCAGACCTAGCATCATGCCATTACTCAAGAGATACCCAAAACTGGCTTCGACAACACCAAATACCTTTTGTTCCCAAAAACGATAATCCTCCAAACTTGCCGCAGGCTCGCCCAATAGAGCATTTTTGGGCTTTACTGTCTAGGAAGGTTTATCATGGAGACTGGGAAGCCCAAGATGAAGAACAATTAAGACGGCGAATTTACGAAAAACTAAGAGAAATTGATCTGAATTCCGTCCAGGGCCTCATGAGAGACATTCGTAGAAATTTGCGTCTGGTAGAGCAGAATGGGCCACTCCACATAATTCGATAGTATAGTTTAGTTAAGTATTGAGTTGTAATTTATGATAACTAGTTAGTGTTCAAATAAATTTCTTCATTAAAAAAAAAAATCCGATAAATATTTTGTGCCAAAACTTTTAGGACATACGTTATAACAAATAATAAGTAGATTTGTTCTATATTTGCTGTTTACTACTACTGTATAATAAAATGCGATGAGTTATACCTCAATTTTTATATCATAAATTCTGAACGGTTGGCGATAAAATTTTGTATGCACCACGTCAGTAAAGTGTCTTTATCAAACTCGCCTGTTATTCACCTCGCTCGCTTCGTTCGCTCATCTCATAATTTCAGACTCATCCGATAAAGAATCACTTTACTGCCTTGGTATATAAATAACTATTATTTTACTGGTTTAGTACAACAGGTTTTTAACTGTACGCCAATATCTTTGCATAATTTTTGGCTAGTCCTTTGCTTTTGGTATTGTCACCTATTACAAATTTTTATTTAATTATATCTTGTGTCCATGGTAATGCCACATTAAGAGCTAACTTGATTTGGCATTTGAAAATTCTGAGATTATCATAAGCCGCGTTGGCATCTGTTAACACATTCGCTGCCATGGCGGACACACCGGTGTCTGATCAGCTATGATTTTACCACGCCACGTCAGACACCCGTGTCCGCTACAGTTATTCAACGACACTGCCCAGCGGACACACTTTTCTATAAAAGTTTTTATATGAGGTGTCTGTATTGGCGCTGCGGCACAGGCCGTTTATCTTGGTTTTTTGATTGGACAATGTAAATAGATTTTATAACACGTGTCTGCTATTGTGTCCGCTATGGCGAGCAGACTTAATTTTTTTAATTAATTTCCATACACGCCAGGGCAGACACTCAATATTTTAATAAAAATTTAAAGCGCGTTTTGTATTTATTTATTTTCTTTTAAGAAATGTGATCAAAATGTTAACACATTATATCAGGTGTTGTATTATAATAAACAGATATAAAGAAATCACTCCCTGGTTCTTCATTGGTCACAAAATAGGTACATAATTCTTCCGGTTCTGTTATTCATTTTTGCACAAAAATAGAATCTAATAAAATAAATCACGTAAATCGGCCTAAATCTTCAACGGAGAACTAACAGTAGACACAACGTTATCTTACTTCCAACTAAAGTCTCCTTACACTTCTTACAGTAGGGCTATAGCTCTATACGATGGGCGGATTTGATGTGTCCGCTATCTACGTCGTGTCCGCTAAGGTGTCCGCTGTGGCGTAACCATGTAAGAAAAATGTCTTCTCAGAGTGTCTTCTGTGGCGCGTTATGGGAAAATGGTTTCACCACGCCATGTCAGACACCGGTGTCTGTTTAGGTTTTATTTAAAAAAAAACAGGCAAACAATACATCAAAAAAAAAAACTGCTATACCCAATAGTCTTATAATTTCCGTATCTTATAGGATTCAACCTTGGCCTGGCAGACCATTTTTACAAATTTGGCTTGGCAGCGATTATGTTAAGGACCCATACTTATGAAATTATCTCCAAAACGCATCATTTTATCTAAATTCTATACGAGTCAAAAAATAAAAGATTACCTGAAAAAATAGAGTCTTGAAGTCACTGGCGCACGTCGGGTATTGGCCTCTTCCTATTTTAAATACTTGACAATTGCTTTTTGCTTTGCTTTTCTCAAAAGATATAACTCTTTATGATGAAGCGATGTGCCAAATTTGAAATTTAAATTATTATTAAATACTCGAATTATTCAAAAAAATCAGTTTTTAATTTAAAATTTTGACGCTCTGTAAATCGAACATAAGGGTCAAAAATGAAAAACGGCAATAAAAAGTCAAATTATTTTTGTTCAAGGAATATATGGTTAACGGATTGACCTCCTTTTTCCGGACACCCTGTATATGTACAACTTTTTTCAGCTCATTTCCCGGTGACTTACCAGTGGACTGAATTTTTTTTCTAAAGTCATTTGCATCATCGATTTCTGGCGCGATTACTTCCACGCTATTATAGACTTCCAGACGGTCCAGAACTTCACCGTCATTGTCATTGTTGGATCGTCCAACTCGGTTCTCACTAGTTTGATTAAGGTTTTGGCAATTTATCTAAAAATGTAGTTAATGGTGGTAGGATTTGACTATATACACGGTGTCCGAAAATTATGAGTAGGGGATAATTCTAGACCGAAAATAAATGCTATCTTTTCCTATAACGTTTTTTCGAAAATTGATTATTAATGGAATTACAGGGTGTTAAAGTTACATTTTATTTGCAGTTTTAAAATACATAAGTTACTAAAACAATAAATTAAATATTCAAATTAAAGATTCAAAGTGACGTCCTTCCTCTTCAATGCATAAATTAATTCTTCTTAAAAAATTCCGACGAACTCCATGGAATGTTCCTTCCTTTGCTATGCTATGTTTAAGGTTGAAAATAAATTAAAATTATTTCGTATTCATCACATGCAAGCAATGTTATTTTAGCGTTTTTCTCGAAAACGGTTAGATTAATCGAAATAAAAGTAGTATACCTTTTTTGTGTCAAAATGTTAGGACAATAAAAATATTCAGTCAAAATGCGCATACAGTGTAGGACGAAAAAGTTGGGACCATTCAAATTAAAGTATAGGCTCCTATGTGGCGCCCTCTACAAAATGCGAAAAAACGGTGGGCAAATTTGTATTCCTCATCTCGAAAAAGTCCCATATACGAGATTTCGTCAAAATATTATGAGCGTGGCAAAAGGTATTGCAAGAAAAACTGCAAATAAAATTTAACTTTAACACCCTGTAACTCCGTTAATAATAATTAATTTTCGACAAAATGTTATAGGAAGAGATAGCATTTATTTTCGGTCTAGAATTATCTCCTAATTTTTTTGCCCATCATTTCCGGACACCCTGTATAGACAGGGTGTTCCTAAATATCATGTAAATACGAAAAGGGGTAATTCTTTGGATTATTTAATGACTAAAAATTCATATAAACATAGGTCCGCAAACGCTTCGTTGCCGATCTACAGGGTGTTGAAATTTCAAGATTTTTTTAGTTTTTCTTTATAGCTCTTGTAGTTTTTGAGATATTTAGCTCTAATTTGGAATATAGGCTACGCTCTAGGACTTACATCATTGTGCATACCAAGTGGTTTTAAGAATCTACAGGGAGATATTTTTTCAGGGGTCATGCCCCCTTTTCTCCCCATGAACTTTATTTTGGTGCGCCGCTGGTGGATTCTAAAATACAAAATGCATTTTTTGTTTTGTTCTAAAGCATTTTAATTTCTTGTAGTTTTTTCGTATTTACCACCGTTATCAAGAAAAAAAATAAAAGTTTTTCTGTGTTTCGCTAGATGAAATTAATTTTTTTAAAATAATTGGTCTAAGGTAGGTACTGTCGGGTAATAAGGCCGGGTTAACGTTATTTATTATTTATTTAAAAACACATTAACAATTTTGACCTTGTGCATATAAAAACGTAACTAAACCCTGTATTTTCCAAAAATATTGAGGAACAGGACTTTAAAATACATATATTAACGCCTAAAAACTAGAACAAGAAAAAAATTAATTTTGGCCTTATTACCAACCTAGGCAGGTTATAAGGCCAAACTAAACATTTAGTATTTAACGTATAAAAAAGATTTTAAAAAATGTGTAAGTATTACACAGTTAAAAATAATAAACCTAAAAGTATTATACCAACGTTTAGATGATAAAATTTTAAAAAATGGATTTTGGCCTTATTACCAACCTAGGTAGGATATCAGGCCAAACATGGATAAACAGCAGGCCAAGGCCAAGGCCTTATTACCTGTTTGGTACGTATAATATATACTTTTTGAGGTTATATAAATTCACAAAATAGACAAATAATTTAAATAAACAGTCTGCAAGTGTTGTTGACATCCTCATAAACATATTATGCTCCAAAATATAGACACAACTATATTGAACTAATGAAAATATCACATACTTTTTATCCAGAAATTTTACACCACAGCACTTAAAATTCAACGGATTTTGTTGGCAGCGCACTGTTGCCAAGCGGAGTGACTGTCGCTCTCCAGCCACGTGTTATTTGGCTCAGTTGAAGTCATCCCAAGTATAGATGGCGCTAAGCGTATAAAATAATTAATTTTTGTGGGATTTTTGACGACATGGCCTTATAACCTGCCCGGCCTTACGACCCGACAATACCTTAGTAGGTATGCCTTGGCTTTATTTGGGTAATCTCTTATTTTTATTAATTTTGACAGTTCGCATTTGAAATATTAATTTTTGTCCACAAGTGTTTGAAAATTAAAGGTTGAAATTTTAAACTGTAGGGTGTAAAAGTGTTTGTTTAAATATTCGATATATTCACTTAAGAATGCCAAATTATACCAATTCTGAAATGGCTAAGATGCATTTCATCTATGGCCTTGCGAATAGAAATGAAACAGAAGCCAGACGTCTGTACAGGGAATGCTATCCCGTTAGGATGATACCTGATCATCGAATATTCTCAAATATTCACAGGCGTCTTGTGGAAACTGGAACTTTTAATAAGAATACCAATGATGCAGGTAGACCACGTACTGTTAGAACACCACAGATCGAAGAAGCTATTTTAAATGAAATAGAAGAAAATGCAGGTACTATCACCAGGAAAATCCAGGAGCGTAACTACAGTGGAGCCTGGGGGGCCGCCCCCCCCCTAGACGTCGCTAGCCCCCCCCCCCCAGAAAAAAAGGCTGACTTTGTAAGCTCGCTCCTCGCCTCGCAAATATAGCATCAATTTTTACATAACCAACCAAAACAAACATACAATAATAAAATTATAATAAATGTATTTTGGTTGTCAGCCTCAAAGTTATTTGGCAATTTTACTCGTTGAACTTTGGGCTTGTTTATTCAAAAATTAAATCCCTCTAGCTTCGCTCTCAGGATCTAAGCAGAATAAACATGTCCAAATTCAACTCGAAAAATTTCCGAAAAAAGTTTTCGAGACAGCTGAAAAATCTAACCGATAAAAAAAACGAGGTCTTGAGATATTACTGTTGATTATTGACCAAATTTGTTAAAATTTGGGGTGGCTCTCCGCCGGCCCGCATCTCCACGAGCCGCCACTGCAAGTCACAATAACAGGCCCACCCTAGGCCACCCCCAGGTCAGAGGGCTAGTTACGCCATTGGGAAAATCGGTGAACATTTAAATATTAGTCATCAATTTGTTCAATCATTGTTATTGTTACCTATTACATATTTATTTGATATTTCTGTATTGTAATAAATCATTGCTACAAAAACCGCGCCCTCCTAGTTTTAATTTTTAACAGTTGTTGGTGGTGAATAAAATGTCAAAATAAATACAAACAAAAGGTTATCTAAACCAAGCCAGAGCTTATTAGGTTATTTAAAAAAATTTAATTTCGTCTAGCGAAACACACAAAACGTTTTTTTTTTCTTCTCGATAACGGTGGAAAATACGAAAAAACTACAAGAGATTAAAATGCTTTAGAACAAAACAAAAAATGCATTTTGTATTTTAGAATCCACCAGCGGCGCACCAAAATAAAGTTCATGGGGAGAAAAGGGGGTATGACCCCTGAAAAAATATCTCCCTGTAGATTCTTAAAACCATTTGGTATGCACAATGATGTAAGTCCTACACCGTAACCTATATTTCAAATTAGAGCTAAATATCTCAAAAACTACAAGAGCTATAAAGAAAAAACTAAAAAAATCTTGAAATTTCAACATCCTGTAGATCGGCAACGAAGCGTTTGCGGACCTATGTTTATATGAATTTTTAGTCATTAAATAAGCTAAAGAATTACCCCTTTTCGTATTTACATGATATTTAGGAAGACCCTGTATACATAATAAGTACAAGGCTCTTGGTTATACAGGGTCATTCACGTTACGTGGCCATATAAATTATGTGAAAACAAGCCGAGAAGAAAGTTCATCAACTTTGAATATAAAGCTGAACATTTTAAATTTTGATAGCTTATTCTGACTAAAACATAGAATAGATCTTTGGATTCCATAAAGTAGGTTTTACGTTTTTCATACAGGTTTTTTTTTTTTAATTTTGCCAATTTGGCCATTTAGATAAATGTTAATTTTTGCAAATTGTGTGTTTTATATAACTAGGTATGTAGAGAATCAAATTTCCCATCTAGATGTCTAATATAATATATCTCTATCCATATTTTTAGTAGTTTTAGAATCAAAAGAATCTTTAAATATCTGTTTGTTCATATATAGGATATTATTTTCATAAATTAGGCTTTGACCGAAATTATTAAGTTGTCACTTAACTTAGTCCTGTTGTCATATTCTAGTTTACAAAGCCTACGGATGGCCAGATTGGCACAACTAAAAAAAAAACCTGTATGGAAAACGTAAAACCTAAGTTATGGAATCTAAAGATCTGATGTGTTTTAGCTAAAAGCTATCAACATTTACATGTTTAGCCTTATTAATTTCAAAGTTGCTGAACTTTTACATAATTTATAATTCATATCTCAAAAACGGTTAGAGATAGGGAGATATAAATAGTATCATAAATAAAAGTTACTTAGGTTTTATTAAGGTAACCAAAAATGCTAAAATATACAGGGTATATTATTTAAACTATTAAAGTTGGCCATAACTTCCGGTAAAACCGGAAGAGATTCAAACATGAAAATATAATAGTTTACAAGTTCAATGTCCAATATGCTTGCTATCAAATTTTGAAAAAGGTAAGTTCACTCGGTTTTGAGATCTAATAGACCACTCAACGCGAATCACCCCAGGGTGATTCGCGGTGGATGGTATGTTAGACGTATATGACGAATCAGGTAGCAAATTGTTTGGAAAATTTGGACTCTACCTACAGTGCTGCCACTTCTACCAACTTTCTTTAATATAATCCTCTACCTATCTCTTACCGTTTCTACAATATTAATTGAATCCAGTTTTTTTGACAGAAAACGTTTACTTAAAAAATTGTTGATGTTTTTTAACTCTGAAATATTGAGAACCTGAAATCTGGAAAACAGATAAATAATACCAGGGGGCTCTTAACCCTTCGCCCAAATCTTAGTTACGATATGCAGGGTGGTTTAAAAATTTAGTTAATTTGGTTACTCGAAAAGATGACCATAAATATATTTTTTTAAATGTAACCCCCTGTATATTATCACTGCTTTGAAAAGCCACTTAAATTGGCTCTTTATTTTTGTATATGATATATAATTCTAACTAGTCAAATTTTCGACGCGATTATTTGTAAAATTTTTCAGTAAGTTTTCCATTATAAACTCTTGTTTGGCAAAAAAATTATGTCACTTTCGTTATTATTGTGATATTTTGTTAATAATTACCGATACGGATGCTGAATGCCGTATTTTTCTTGACGCTTTTGTAGTTAAACCAAAATTTTGTGTATTCGTAAAAATTCCCCAAGGTTCATTGGCGATAGATTTGAGTACATTTCATTAAACCTCATACATGTTCTAGCGAAAATGTTATCACACTGTCCAAATAAAATAAATACATTTACAAGAACTGCAATTGCATATAGGTTTCTTCCAATATTTTTACCGCCATTTAGCATCTGTATTGGTAATAATTATCAAAATTAAATGTGATTAAATAATAATATTTATTAACAATATAGTTAATAGTCTTGACAGTGATGGTCTTCTTTATGCGGATGACAAGAAAATCTATGCTCGTATTCGTAACCTGGCAGACTGTGAAAAACTTCAATTGTCCATTGACATGATCATATATAGATGGAGTGTTCAAAACAAATTGCCGTTAAATATCAGTAAGTGTAACATAATGACATTTTTATTATAGTATAGTATAGTATAGTATAGTATAGTATAGTATAGTATAGTATAGTATAGTATAGTATAGTATAGTATAGTATAGTATAGTATAGTATAGTATAGTATAGTATAGTATAGTATAGTATAGTATAGTATAGTATAGTATAGTATAGTATAGTATAGTATAGTATAGTATAGTATAGTATAGTATAGTATAGTATAGTATAGTATAGTATAGTATAGTATAGTATAGTATAGTATAGTATAGTATAGTATAGTATAGTATAGTATAGTATAGTATAGTATAGTATAGTATAGTATAGTATAGTATTATGGTATAGTGTATTCAGTTTTTTATTTACTTTTTGACAAGTCCCTCTGCATATTTGCAGTCTACATTGTAAATGCAATATATCCCTGTCGGGAAATTTAAAAGCAGCAAATCTCGCAATTGCCTCTTGATGTCTCATCGAAGCGATGGGTCTAATAGGACCGAATTTTGGAACGGGAAGTAACGCTTCATCAATAGGGCATCCGTATTCATCAAGAAGTTTTTGAGATGAATCTCCCAAACCATCGTGTGCAATGCAGTCTACTATCCTCCATCCGATTCCAGCTAAAAAATGTTAATAATATTAAGTATATAAATAACAGTAAATTAGGACGGTAAACAGTTATATACACTATTGATATATTTTATATTTGTACAATATTTACCAGGTAATGTTGATTTTACTGTTAACAGTACTGTTTCTCCCACTTCAACTGTGCTCTCGGACCTGTCGCTGTTATTTTCTGGAATAATCTCCATCCAGGCTCGTGCAGCAGACATGGCTTCATTTAATTCTTCCTCTAGTTCTTTTTCGTTTAAATCCTTCGACCAGCCCTCATCCATTAGACGGCCTACCCTATAAATATAAAATATACGTACACTGAGAAAAATGTTCGATTTAAGTCAAATAAAGTATTTTTTTGGCTTATTTTTATTGAGACAAATAATTTTTATTTGTCTGACAAAAATATTGTTTATAGGTATTAAATAAATAGGCTTATTTGAATTTGCCCTGATATTTATTATTTGGTTTTTAATTATTTTTACATTTCACCATGATTTACTTTTAAATTAAGTGTTGACCCTTAAGCACATCAGGATTTTATAGCAATTATACATAGTATTTTTGAAAGCGGTTTATGCGTCATAATAATAGAAATTAGTACAATTTATTATTAAAATATTTGAAATAACAAATATTTTATTACTGCCAATAAATATTTATTTAATAAAAATATATATGAATTTTAGGAAACAACTCATTGTTTAATAAAAATATCGCAAGCTAGCTCACAACTAAAAAAAATATAATTCCTGAAACATGTTTTTCGGTTTACTAGGAAAAATGACATTTGCCGCCGAATATGAAACATATATTTATCAACTTTTTTGTTTTAAACTATTTACTATTTACACTTTTAAAATTTTTAAGCGTATACGCAGGTTTAAAGTGTTGTGCAACTTTGAGAATGGCGCCGTTTTAAACCTTTAAACGGTATTCAGATTCCGCAATATCAGAATGGCGCCATTGTATAAGTTTGAGAGCACCTTAAAGTTATTTCTGCCAATGTCCTTTATTTCACGATCAAGTTTCTTGATTAGTTTATTCACCAGCTTTATGCAACCCAATATTATTTTAATAAAAACATAACTACCAAATTTTGTTTTTATTAATACCTACTTAATATGATCAATAATATTTTCAAATATTTTTTAACATACCTACTTCGTTAACATTAAACATTTTTCTTTTATTTAAGTTAAAATTAACAAATGGGAAATCCAAAAGTATCAGTCCAAAAAATATAAGACAGACTGAACGCCAAGACACAATTAAAAAATAAGAATTGGGCTATATAAGCAAACTGAAATTTTTTTAAATTTCGGATTTTTACAGCGACAATCCTCGGTACGAAAAAAACGAACTTGGGTTGTGAAGAAACTAAATTTATTTTTTATCGCGAATTGAAATGCTTTATAATAAGAGGTTGGTAACAAGGTTTTGTCAAAAGTATGAAATTAAATGAACAAACTCGAACAGTGCCGTGCCCGAAGGGCTCGGCACAAAAACATTTTCACCAATTTATCAGCTATAAATGTAAGAATATTTTCTTTTCCTTATGTTTAAATTGATTGAATACATATTTTTATAGGACAAACTTGAAAAGTATATCCCACATTGCGCACCTTTGCTGTGCGATTTTAAAGAGCCGGTGCTGACAGGTTCAATGTCGATATTAATGTCATAATATAAAATAATATCATATATTTCAGTAACGAAAAGTCGTAGCAAATCGAGAGAGACGGCATTGGAAATAGGACGTCGAGCTCTATACGATGCCGTCTCCAAATACTATCTATCTATACGAGAAAACGGAAATTTTGCACCGTTTCTTTGTATTTTCTAGTTTTGGTCAGCTGTTATAATGACAATTTGGCGATATGCATGTTTCCCCTTTACGTTCCGCAGGAATGTGAGGCAAAAAAAGCAATTATTGTAAATAGAGAAAAAGGAAATAAGAAAAATAATTTTTAATACAAATTTATTAGTAAGTTATTAAATGCACCCTCGACTGACGATTAGCGATATGTACCCAGTCTAGTTAACGAAACTGCGATATGTTAATAAACAACAGAAGTAAAATTTGATACGTAGAAACAAATCAATCGATACAAAATTAAGTTTTAAGTAGGTAATAAGAAACAAAATTTAAGATATCGAAATTTTCGATTTTCTGTTGTAAGATTATTATTACTGGCCAATAAAAAGTTGTATAGAATATGCCATATGAAAATGTATTGTGCCATCATTAATTTATTTATTTTTTTAATTCTTATTGCATATTGCTTGTTTTTAAATTGTGTTTCGGCCTTGATCCAACTGGCTATTACACTAATATAACCTCCAATTTGCACATTGCAAAAATATAAAAGGAATGTTCATAAAGTGAGCAAAGAATATTTTAAGGGCAAACACTAGTGACGCATTCGCAATCTATTTTTTTATTAATAATTCGTTTTCTCCAAAAAGCCAATTTATGAGAAAATTCCTTTTATTATTTCAAATGACCATACTTTCACTAACTAGGTAGGATTTAACTGAAAAGATATGATGACAGTGAAAACCGCCATTATTTTTTATCAGTGCGCTTTCAGAAAATACACCCTTTTATTCGACGTGTTTAAAAAATCGACAGGAGAACTGATAATATTCTTACCTATGATTTACATTTTTCTGTTTGATTTCACTCTTTAGCGCGTTAAATAAGGACTGACTTTTAACTAGAAACGCTTCATCTTGAACTGCGCAGTGTACAATTTTTTCTTGATCCGATATTTGCCTTAAATATCTATCCTGCTGTACAATCAGTGACACTGTGTAAAACATATGAGTAGTTCCATTTTCATCCGTTGAAGAGATAAGTCTTACCCCGCATCCAGAGGTTGGCAAACTTATGAAAACTGTATTGGATAATAAACCTAAAAATCAAAAAGTGTAAATAAATATGTTTATTTTTCAACGAAATATTTATATTTTAGGTTCTCTATGTTTCTCGATTTTTGTGGAAAAATTGAAGCGTTTGAAAATAATAGTAGGTACGTTGAGTAGAATATTACAAATAGTAGGAGTAAACGGTCAACAGTCAACGGTGTAGGCGCAGGTATAATTTGGGGAAAGACAAAGAATGGCCATCATCATCCTCCTGGGAAATTACTCCCCAGTATACAAAACAAAAGTTCATGCAATACACGAGTCTTATAAATGGCTACCACGGCCAAAAGGTACACACCCTGTCAGACAGCCAAGCTGCCCATAAGCGCTCTGAACTCCAATCGATTTATATCAAGAACCACAAGTTTATTGTAAGATATGGTGCTGTGAACGAAAAGTGGAAAATTTTAACGAAGATGTCCTATTGATTGGTATTATTTCTCATAGAGAAATCCAGTACTTTCTCTCCTTCAATGATTTGGGCACCTAATTTAAGGACGAAGAACATGCTCAAAATTGAAGATAATATCGATATCAGCAAATTTTACATGTTATTTGCTCTGCTGAAAAAAAGAAACGAAGGATACATGCTAAAAAAAGCCAAGATAGCTACTAACATTGGATCAGTATAACCAATTCTTAAGGGATGCTCCATACAGCGGGTTTTAAATAATAAATGTTGGTGATTTTATTAAACATTTTATTAAATATTTAAATTAGTACTCATAAAAATAATTATTGTTAGGTAGCCTTAATTTTTTTATGTCGCAGAAGCCTGCAGAAATAAGGAGTTAGTTGAGTTGATGGTGGACGATGTGATCGGTCAGAAGTATGTGACATTAAGAAAGATTTTTGGTTCGTTATCAAAACAATCAATGTAACAGCACTATGCAACATCGGTAAAAATATTTTTGGAAAACTACCCGAAAAAGTAGCAGCATTCCTAAATCTATCCAATTCATCACTATACACTGGACATTGTTGTAGATGTTTTAAAAAGGCATGGAGAATGGAAATCAGAAGCAGTCGCCGAGGGGTAGGTACATTAAAAATTCCATAAATAACAAAAAATTATTGCCGACATAATTTTTGAAATAGGTGACGTGAAAGCATTTCAAATTGCTGGACCTTCAGAAAACACTTCCAGACAACCTTTTGAACAAGATTTTGGAGCTTTTGCTACATCAAGCAGATTCATACGGGCTACTAGCGATGAATCAAATCGATTATTTAATATTTTAAATTGTAGAAACGTACACATTCATCTGAATATAAATAAGTGACTAATAATTTATAAAATTTTACGTTTTTTTAAATAGGGTGACTCGGCCAATGATTGAACAGTACCCAATAAATTAACAGAACAGACATTTATTTAAATATTAAGGTTATTGTATAATTACTGAAATTCGTATTTCCCCCCAATTATTTTCGCAACTGCGCTTTAGAACGTTCATTCTTTGGAATATTTGTCACTATACTTCAAACCGTTCAGTAGGTCACTGAATGTAGGTACAGCAACACGGATGTGTTGTTGAGGCGACCATTTTGTTTAAGGTAAGTCAAAGAACATAGCTAGTTTTAAAACGGGTTGTCTCCTATAAAACGGTAAGAATAATGAAGCTTCTCTACCAAAACTATAATTAATTAAATTATGAAGCTAATTTCACAAAAAGTAATTTATTTATCATCCCATTTTTATAAAATGCCACAATGTTTTATAACTAGCAGTCAAATCCAGTCTAAATCCAGTGAATGAACAGCTTGTTCATTTACTGGATTTGGCGGTTGTATTATAAATAAACAAAAAATATTCATATGCCCTATTACATCAAAGTAAAAAATTTTCACAAAAGTTTACTAAGGGACATGGAAATCCAGTGAACGAACAATGATAACCAGTGTTCTTTCACTGGTGTTCATTTACTAGATTTATAATACAATAAAATTATTAAAACTAATACCTATATATTATACGTTATCTTTTTGCAGTTTATTTATATTCATTAATTAACAACAATATTAATAAGTATAAATTAGCTTACAATAGCTTGATAAATCTAGGAACAAGCCTAGGTTTTATTACACGTAATGGAACAAGCTGTACATACTAACCTGGTATTTTTTCCCCAGACTTCAAATAAATGAATCGAGTTCATAATGAGAAACAGAGAAAAAAATACAAAAATGAGCACAATATAAGAAAGAAGAAACTAGAGAAAGTAGAAAAAAAAGAAACAAAAAGAAAACAAGAAAGAGGGGCTAAGAAAAGCCAAAAAGCAACGAAAAAGAAAAAGTTTTTCACATGAAAGAAAGTGAGGAATCATTAGACAAAACTAAGGACACTCTTGGAAAGAGAAATTTAGAGGCAGTTAAAGAGGAAGAAGAGGTAAAGCGCAAGAAATAATAAAATGAGAAGAAGGTGCTAGAACCAAAGAATTACATAGAACAACGCAGAAGAACAAGTTTTCAAAAGAATACAACTGAGGAGTTTTCCGACGAAACAATCACTGTAGGAGACTACGTTATTGTGAAGTACCAGAGTAGAAATTACCCAGGTATTGTAAAAAACATTAAGAATGAAGACTACGAAGTCAGTGTCATGGAAAAAGCAAAAAAAAAGCAAAAAAAAGTGGAGATGGCCGCATATTCCGCACCAAATTTGGTACACCAAAAATCAAATTATTAAGATTTTGTCTAAAATTTAACTCTCAGTGATTTATTTATATATAAGTATACTATAATATACAGTGTCACCAGTAAAGTCCGCATCATATGGGATTTTTTTTTATTAATAGCTTTATTCAAAATTTGACTTTGGCATCAAGTTCTGCTTCGATTGAGATAAAAATTAAGCAAAAAAATAGTAGTCACGTGATTCGCATTATATGTCAAATTTTAACTTTTTTCAAAAAATAATTCAAAAGTGGGGTTATTTCTGAAAATATCGAAAAAAGGTATTAGAAAAGGTTTTTTTTAATACAGTTTCTAGCCCACATGCAAAATTTTAGCTGGATAAGATAATTTTGATTTTTTACCTATATTTTGTAAATTGCACCACTTTTGCAAAATAAGAATCAACGCAACCTACATAAAACTTCTTAGTTTTGACAATGCTTTATTTCAGATACATTTTCTTTAAAGTAGCGTCATATTAAATGTGTGTTTTTCTACAAAATCAAAATTGGGCTATTAAAATTTTGTCGCATGTGATGCAAAGTTCATTTGTTTTTGACCCTGTATAAGGTAACTTCATAAAATACGTATTTTTGAAAACTTAGATTTTGTCTGAAAATAAAAAAATAATAAAGGGGTTTTAAATTAAATCTTTGAAAATAGATAAACTTTACTTTAAGTAAAGCTAAAATTTATTTTCCACTTTAAAACACTTTACTGAAGACACTGTGTTCTTTTTTGTCTTAATATTAAGGTGTATTACTTTCAGACACAAACTACGTTTTCAAAAATACTTATTTTAGGATGTTATCTTATACAGGGTCAAAAACAAATGAACTTTGCATTACATGCGACCAAATTTTAATAGCCCAATTTTGATTTTGTAGAAAAACACACATTTAATATGACGCTAATTTAAAGAAAATGTATCTGAAATAAAGCATCGTCAAAACTAAGAAGTTTTATGTAGGTTGCGTTGAGTCTTCTTTTGCAACAGTGGTGCAATTTACAAAATATAGGTAAAAAATCAAAATTATCCTATGCAGCTGAAATTTTGCATGTGAACTAGAAACATTTAATAAAACTTTTTCTTATAGCTTTTTTCGATATTTTCAGAAATAACCCCTTTTGAATTATTTTTTGAAAAAAACTAAAATTTGACAGATAATGCGAATCACGTAACTACTAGTTTTTTGCTTAATTTTCATCTCGATCGAAGCAGAACTTGATGCCAACGTCAAATTTTGCATAAAGCTATTAATAAAAAAAAATCCCATATGATGCGGACTTACTAGTGACACTGTATGTAGTTTGTTAGAGTTATAATATACGTTTTTCTACCTTCTATTTTAAAATAAATACCATGTTTATTGATTGGTTTATCTTTGTTCATCAACTGGGTGCCCATGTTCATTTACTGGTGATTTAGCATTTCTCAAATATAATCAAAAAATAACTACTAGATTTAACTTTTTATAGTTTTGCCTGGACATTTAAAAAATATTAAATAATAGGGCATTATAACCATATTAGAACATCTAAATTCAATTAGACCCTAGTAGTTGTTATCGTAATTTAGATTGGTAATATGTCTTATTTGTTTTACTCATTGCTCGAGTCACCCTATATTTATGTTGCTATAAAATGCACTTTAATCAGTGTTTCGCGGAAATCAATTACTATTAGTTTATTTACTAAATAATTTAGACAAATTTATACTTTTACCAATAAAATTGCAAATTATTTAGTATCTGATATATTACAAAAATATCAATTTATTTCATTGCTAATTTTGGGAGAATTGTATAGTGAAAGAACAATGAGTGACAATGACATAATAATGTTAAAAAAAATCTTATCCGATATTTTTCGCTATACAATTCTCCTAAAATAAGTTATGAAATTTCTTGATATTTATTAAATATGTCATTTATTACCTATAGAATATCAAGTCGATACTGATTTTCTTTAAATTTTGTATAAAAGCTAGAAAACATAAATAAATCTACGCGAAATAGGTTATAGGTTGGCAAGCATGTTGATACTCCTACCTTAAAACAAATTCGCTAAACATAGTTTCCTTTCATGCCTTCTTATTTTAGATTACAATATAAATTAACATTTTTTCCTCCCTAAATAACTTATGTGTTGTTTGAAGTCATGAAACTTACCGAAAGTCTTGCATTCTTGTACAAAATCTTTTGCAAATGCTACTCCTTTAAGCGGCTGTTTCATTGAAATTGTAATGTTTATATTTTGGGAATCACAGACTGCTGAAATATCATTTATTTTGTTGACAATCGCTTTTACCGGAAACCTTAGGCTTGGAGGAAATGCTGTCAATGTTGGATATACTATATTGATGAATATATAGAAATATAACAGCGATCTTGCCATATTAACTGCATTTGGACCTGAAAAATTTTAATTTTAATTTCAAAAACTGCAAAATTATTTTCAAAATGGCTTTTTGCTCAGCTATTGCTGATGCATTAGCCTAATTTATCTAGTGTGACACAATTGTACAAATTTAGTTTTCTTTACAATCTGCCGAATGAATAAATAGATGATTTCAGTTAACTAAATAAACATAATTTCATATCCACCCATGTTAGGATTTGAACCTGATAAGTGACCAAGTACCCAGGTTACAATTTGTTTTGTGGTTAGGCAATGTTTGCTTTGTCAACCTTGGGCGTCCTTTTTCGCTTAAATACAAAATAGGCGTGTGTTAACTATACAGGGTTATGATAAAGTCTGTTCAATGACCGCTGACCGTTTCGTCATATTCTCCATGTAAAGGTTATGAAGATTATGATGATTTTTCTTAGGCTTGTAGTAAATTATACGACATTCATTATTGATGCAAATTTACAATCTCACCTAGTTCACGAATGTTAGAAAGATAAGCACTAGTCGTGACGTAACGGTCAGCGGTTATTAAACAGACTTACCCATTGATATTATGTTTGTTTGTCGACTTAGCAACGTTCTGAACTCAAGTCACAATCTTTAAGGCATCGACAATGACAATTTGCGACGTCAAAAAATTTCATGATTTCACAAAATTGCTCTCGCCTATCATTATCATCGTTCCATAACTCATGTACAATTATTACTGGTTTGTAATGATAAAACTTCTGATTTTTAAAAATTTAGATACCTACGGTAGTTTGAGTAGTATCGTAATCACGCCCAAGTTGTGTGCTTGAGCTATAAGAATCTTCCTGTACCTAGTGATAATAATATGTTTTTTTTCTCCTCAGGTATACCAAGACCCCAAGACGACCAGTTCTAAAAATATCTTTAACAGTATGGGAAGGTCTCCACTTAGTTGCTATCCTAGATACTGTTGATTGGCTAATAGGAGGACGATTTGGGTATTTTTCATTGACCATATCACGGACTTCCTATGACTTCTACATTTATCTCGACAACGCAATAATCAAAATTTCTATGCGTTTATCTTCAGCGAGGCTCGTTTTGGATATAATATCAGCAGAGCAAGATTCAAATTTGCTTAACATTTACTGACATTTTTTGACGTCTTAAACTTAAATAGCCAATTGTCATTGTCAATGCCTTAAAGATTGTTGAGATATGTTGAGTTCGAGAACATAGATATTAATGGTACAGTTACCGTCACAAAAATCCGGGCACTTATCTGACAGCTAACATTTTTTTCCTGAATTTTGGTTATTCGGGCTTTAACCTTTACTACCATAGATTGGAAGGTAAAAGTAGTGGTAAAAAGATTTTGGTAAAGTAAACTAGACAATAATAACTAGTTATTTATTATTAAAAGAAAGTAAAGTAACTCTACTACTACAAAACTATGGCAATATAAATAAACTGAGGAGGAAATAAATCATTAGTATTTAATATTTTATTGCCCTTCCATTACTTTGAATAACTGAAGTTAATATTTTCGGCATTGAAGCCACCAGACCATTACAGTATTCTTGCGTTATTTGCTTCCAAGTTTCTTATATTTTCAGCCACAATAAATTTGTTCTCTATTTTCTGGACAAAAATCATTAAATTTGTTAATTCTCTTGATCATGTAACCCCCAAACATTTTCCATCGGATTTAAAATCTGGACTTGAGAAGGCCAGGGTAATAGAATGTCCCTTTGTTTCATCCAATCAGGTACTGCGTGGGCAGTATGATCCGGGCAGTTATCATGTTGGTATACATGTAATTAGTATTGGGAAACATATCATTAACCTATGGCAACATCACGTTCTCCAATATTTGTATGTAATTTCGTGCATTAAATCTACCTTCTATGCGCGTACAAACTCCTATACCCTGTGCACTCATCCCCCCCAAACGTTGACAGAAAAACGGCCGCTTGTTGAAATATTCTGAGTGTAGCGTTCATCAAACCGGGTATTTGGTGGTCTATATATCCTTAATCTCCCGCTGTAACATGTTTGGAAAATCTTTTCGTCTGTAAAAATTACATTTTTCCAAACATTTATACCACCTCCGTAATATTGTAACGAGAACCCACTCTTTGCTGTTTGTTTGTTACCATTAGGAAAGGCTTCTTAGCTGCCGGGTGATTGCGAAGATTTGAACCAACTCTTATTATTCGTTGTGCGGTTCTAACGGAACCCGGAAAATCAGTTACATTGTGAGCTAAAACAGCCGTTTTAAAAGGATTTTCCCTTGGATATTGAATTAGAGTATTGTCGTGTTCTTCTGTCGATGCCCTTTTAAGGCCTGTTCCTTCTATTCTTTCCAGCGAATGTGTTTCCATCCATTTTATTTTGATATCATGAACTGTACTTTTTGGCGTTTAAAATCGTTCTCTCGATCTCTCTGATCATCCTTCTTCTAGCAGTGTCACAATTTTGGCCTTTTTTAGGTATTCGAGATGTATAAAGGTCGGCTTACAATAGAAAAAACTGCTGCCCAGATTTTTGTGACGGTAACTGTACATACCACGATTAAACTGTTAATATTTTGTAAACGGTTTAAGATAGGTATAAGGGGGGATTTATGAATAATGTCTAGAATTGATTGTAGAATGTAAAAATATACAATAATGTTTTATTTAACAAAAATTGAGTTGTTTTATGGTCTATCATGCATAATATCCTGTTTCTAAAAAAAAAAACATTTAAAAAAAACAAATTTGACGGGTCCGAACGACTTTTGATTAAGTGGGCGGTATTCTATATAAAAGGCTGATCCATTTCTTTACCATAACGCTGTATAATTAAATTGGGACATATTAAAAATCGTATTTCTTGATTTTTGAACCATTCCCGAATAAAAAGTCAATCAAATACTAAAAATATAAGAGAAATATTTTTTACTTTTATGAGCTCTGACTTTTAACAAAGTATATACCTACGTGTTTTAATGTTTGGGAATTTTTGCCCCTAGGGGTATAAATGGAGGGTAAGTTTCCAATATAAACTTTTATACCCTTTTCCACCCCCCTAGAAGCAAAATTTCCCAAAATATCAAAGCACGTACTTGCTTATTTTAACAAAGTAAGCATATTTTTAGCCCCACAGCTTGAAATTATAAAGCTATCTTTAACAAACCCCTCAAAATATACGACACCCCTTTTTTCAACCCCTAGGTGGATTTTGAAAAAATTACGAACTTCGAAAATTTTTTATTACAAACTTTATTTTTTAAATTAAAATCAGATTTAAGATATTAACAAAAATACAGGGTGTTCTCAACGTTGAGTCATTTATTTTACCAGGTTGTAGAACTCGTAAAAATAAGTAATTGTACAGGGTCTTCCAACGAGGACTGAACAGGGGCTCATTTTTGAGCTTCCTTGTATTTAAAGAAAAATCCAAAATAGCCAATCAATGTACTTTTTCCTGCAGAATTCAAAAATTAAACCAAAAATTTATTTGAACCAGAAAAAAAAGAGTTACGCTATGGATAAGGTGTTTTTTAAATGGAACATAGCTTTTTTTATACGATTTTTGGAACGAGTGATTTTTTTTTGTCCATTCTGATTAAAATATTTAATATTGTGACAGCTATTTTTATTAAATTTTAATGGTTTATCCAGTATAATTTAACTTTAACCTGTTTGAAACATACACTAGGTCAGCTATACTCTAAGTGTGTTCTGCGGAACCCTAGGGTTCCGCGATACCTCTGTAGGGGTTCCTCAAGAATTTAGAAAAAAAATCAAAACACCTCTCTCTGGTCGAACGTTTTGACTCCGCGGCCGCGCGTTACAAATGTTTCCTTCAGCAGATACTTCTTTTAATTTGAAGGACCGTTTGTATGATAAATCTTGGTTGTTCCGATTGTCTTTTATGGCAGATATCTTTCAAAAACTGAACGAATTGAATTTATCATTGCAAGGTAAACAGACAACAGTGTTTCAGGCCTATAACAAAATAACTGCCTTCAAAAGAAAATTAGATTTTTGGATTATTTGCGTTGGTAAGAAAGAAATAGAAAGCTTTACGTCACTCAGTGAGTTTGTTAGCGATAACGACTCAGAAATGTTTCAAGATGATGTGTTTGAAGAATTGGTCCAATATCTCAGTTCGATGCGCGCATCTTTTGAAAATTTTTTTTTTCCGAAGAACAGAATACAAAAATGAAACTGAATTCATGGATTCATAATCCTTTTTTACCCAACTTGGAAAAGCCCGAAAGTATGTCAAACGAGATATATGAATCTCTTTTAGAAATGTCATCAGACACAAGTATGGAGTCACTGTTCAAAACGACGCCTCTCAACGATTTTTGGTGCAGAATCCGTGATGAATATCCAATGCTTGGCAAAATGGCTCTGAATATTCTTCTCCTGTTCCCAACAACATATTTGTGCGAAACAGGATTCTCAACCTATGCAGCCACGAAAACAAAATATCGCAATAGACTGGACGCCGAACCTGATATGAGACTTCAACTGTCTTCTATCAAACCTGATATCAACCAATTGATGAAAAATAAAAAACAGTTTCATACCTCCCATTAGTTAGATTTTTTCTTTTTTAATATCTTCTATTATTGTACTTGCCATGTGGTAAAGTAAGTAATAATTAGTAACTGTTACATTGTACTTTTATTATGCTTATTAATAAAGAATACACTTTTAAAAACTATTGTTTTATTGTAGGGTTCCATCAAGTATTTTGCTTCCCAAAAGGGTTCCGTCACCAAAAAAGTTTGAGAACCGCTGCACTAGGTAATAAAGGTATAATCACCTTTGAATCCTTCAAAGTCAACAAATTTGACAAATTTACTATAATATTGCCGAAATGACTTTGAAGGATTCAAAGACCTTTATTACCTAGTGTATGTTTCAAACAGGTTAAAGTTAAATTATACTGGATAAAACATTAAAATTTAATAAAAATAGCTGTCACAATATTAAATATTTTAATCAGAACGGACAAAAAAAAATCACTCGTTCCAAAAATCGTATAAAAAAAGCTATGTTCCATTTAAAAAACACCTTATCCATAGCGTAACTCTTTTGTTTCTGGTTCAAATAAATTTTTGGTTTCATTTTTGAATTCTGCAGGAAAAAGTACATCGATTGGCTATTTTGGATTTTTCTTTAAATACAAGGAAGCTCAAAAATGAGCCCCTGTTCAGTCCTCGTTGGAAGACCCTGTACCAAAAATCATGTATATAAAAGTTGCAGAATAAAGAAGTTATTAACAATTGAAAAAATGTAAAAATTTTTAAAACTGTAAGACCTGATTTTTTGATATTCTAGACCACTGCGTTATCAATGTTTTTTTTACTGGCGATACTGGGTATGGCTTATTTTTTTGTAGGATACAAATTACTTATCATTCATTCATTTTACGGGTTTTAGTGGTCGAGAGTACCAAAGAGCAGGTCTTAAGTTTTCAAATTTTACATTTTTTCAATTGTTAATGACTTTTTTATTCTGCAACTTTTATATAAATGATTTTTGGTACAATTACTTATTTTTACGAGTTCTACAACCTGGTAAAATAAATGACTCAACTTTGAGAACACCCTGTATATAAGACTTATTTTAGTCAATAACTCAAAAACTTTAAAAATCCAGAAAATTTAAAAGAATCTGTCTTATAGATCTCATTTAAATACAACTTTGCTATTTTATACATTTTTCCCGTAAAAATTATACTTTTGAAATAAAAAAATATTAGGAGATATTTTATTTAAGAATTAAATTATTTTATATTGTTATAAGTTAAAGTTGCTAATCTAAAAGCTAGCTTTAGACGGTGCCTTTTTTCGTGCGTTAGCGCATACGACATTTCGTGCAGCAGCGCATGCAATATAGGTCATAAAACCGTACCTTCTTATATATATCGTGCAACAGATCATTTACACTAAAATTGATATCGGTGGTGCGTCTTGCACTTTTCAACATGGATATTGTGAAGTTTGGGGGTTTGTGTGCTGCTTTTATTATAACATCGAGAAATAAAATAATAATACGGAAATTGCTGAGGAAAACGTCCTATTCCTTCAAGCTCTTAATTTTGTTCAAGACTTGCTTTGGTGTTATAATGTATTTTTTACATAATTCATGAACAGCATCATTACGTATAATACGGTTTTTGTAACTAGGGTCTTCACATAGCCACAAACTAGTGAAATTTGTATACGAGTCAATAAACTCAATTGTTCTGTCATTGTTCCATTCCATTTTGACGTAAAAATGCGAAGAGGCAAAATGTAACGCATAGAAATTCCCAACAGCCTCGGGAAATATTAGACACTTAAGGCAGTGCATGAAAAAGCAACGTAAACGTATCTTATGAAATCTACTCATGCGCAGTTTAAATTTTCGTTGCGTTACGTAATACGTCAGACGTAAAGATACGGCTTTTCACGTGCACCCAGAAACGCGGTATTATCGACCCGATACAAGCCGATGACACCCGACCACCTGTTAGAAAACCACGAAAGAAAGAATTTTTCTGGAGAACATACTTACATACCTACATACAGGGTGGCCCTTTAGTGTGGCAAAGTACAGTAGCTCCGTTACTATTTCAAATACATTAAAAATATTAATACAAAAGTTAAAGGGCAGTAAGTGACTTATAACGTCAAATTATTTTTAACTCTATAGGGTGGCTCAAAAAAGCGGAACAAGAAAAAATGTACTTTTTTCAAATGGAACACCCTGCATATTTTTACATTTTTAAATTCCACATAAAATTACAATTATTTTTTATTAAATACATTATTAGTCTATATTCTATAGTTTCCGAGATATTGACTCTCAAAAAGTTACATTTTTGAACTTTGACAGCTTTTAGCTTTCTAACAGTACGTCTTAGAGCAAAACGGCTTACATGTCCCTATCTTCAATTTTTATTATCTTCCCAAAAAAATCAACTTCCAGTTAAACCGGAACAACTATATTTCCTGCTTTCGAGTAACATCCGGTTTAACCGGAAGTTTTTTTTTTGGGAAGATAATAAAAATTGAAGATAGGGACATGTAAGCCGTTTTGCTCTAAGACGTGCTGTTAGAAAGTTAGAATAAGCTGTCAAAGTTCAAAAATGTCACTTTTCGAGAGTCAATATCTCGGAAACTATAAGATATAGACTAATAATGTATTTAATAAAAAATAATTGTAATTTTATGTAGAATTTAAAAATGTAAAAATATGCAGGGTGTTCCATTTGAAAAAAGTACATTTTTTCTTGTTCCGCTTTTTTGAGCCACCCTATAGAGTTAAAAATAATTTTACGTTATAAGTCACTTACTGCCCTTTAACTTTTGTATTAATATTTTTAATGTATTTGAAACAGTAACGGAGATATTGTACTATGCCACACTAAAGGGCCACCCTGTATACTAGTAAATCCAACACAAGCTCCATTTTCTCAAAAAATAATAAAGAATTCATCCAACGCGACGCAACCAAAAACCAGAACATGAAAAATAGGTTAGATTAGAAAAAGTAAATAAACAAGATAGGTACCTCTCAAATTCCCGGTCTTGCCTTAACTGTATTTTAGGACGCCAGAACTAGTGATGGGATAACTCGAGTGAAAAATAACCGACCACTCGGTTTTTTCAATCACTTGAATAATTCGATTATCTTCGGAAATAATTCGAGTTACGAAATGAGTGACGAACATAATGGTTTTCACTCGAGTTAAAAAATAACCGATCTTTTTTTTTTTAGAAGTCTAAAAATATATGTGGTTGATTATTGAGGTGATTAAAAAAACCTGTTTTTTACTACTTTGGCGGCCTTTTTTTTTTAATTGCCCCTAATATATAGAATTTGAGTGAACAATCGATTATCATTCGGTTTTTTAAATCACTCGAATTCTCAGTAGTCGATTATTAAAATAACTCGATTTTTCCCATCACTAGCCAGAACTACATTAACGTAACGGGTTTACGTCGCGTGGATACGTTTACGTGTTGGTGTTGCCTTAAGTGTCTAATGTGTCTGGTTGCCTTTTGACGCAAACGATTGGTGCGCTTTAAAAAGCGCATGCAGAAACGCGTGCGCCATAGTTGCCTTACGACGCATGCATCAAGATGCGCGAAAAAAGGCACCGTCTAAAGCTAGCTTTAATTATTGTTAATTATCTTTGGGTTTGCTAACCGGAACAAATATGCAAATCGGTCAGGATGCCGGGACGCAAGCTTAAAACGTGATTATCGCTGCCAAACAAATCGATATAGACCAGCCATCCCCAAATTAAAAAAAAAATTAATCCAATGTAAAGTGAAAGCCCAAACGTAGTAACAAAGTACCTATTTTTTTATGAAAAAATAAATTTTTTACCCAATTTTTTTAACATTTTTTTGCAAAGGGTAGCAATTTCGCCTATGCCCTGTTTGTAACTGTAACCATTTCGTTTTTATTTTATTATGACATTTTACAACAAAAATGTATTAATTGCCTTTTTTTACGCCCACTACGTAAAGAAAATCCTGGATCCGCGCCTGGTATAACGTAATACACAACTAGTTAATCTTATAATCTTACCACTTATTTAGAAAAGGAAGAGTTAAAAATATGCCTGCTTGATTTTATCTAGGTATATGCGTAGCGGACATCATGTAATTTTATTATAAAGTACCTATACGCAATTTTAGAAGTAACAACGTTTTTGGAGAAACCAAACATGTTGGCCGCTATCGCCCATCTCAATTATCCTTATTATCTTTCATGAGATTTTTATTATTAAAAATTTAATTTTATAATAATGTACCTGCACCTCACCTCTTGTCTTCTATAGCTTCTCCCGTCTTCTATAGCTCACTTATTAATTAAGTTAGAATTTTAATATTTTGCAGACTTTACCTGTATCTTGGGGCGCATTTCAGGAAAATATTTTTTTTTCATACAGGTTGTTCCAAAAAAGTGTGACGTCATAAGAATATATTTTTTTTACATGACATGCCATATTATTATATTTTCTTACTTATTTGGGTGCCTCCTATAGTTACTTATAAACCCCTATAATTTTATTGAAATCGATTCAGTATTATAGACGAAAAAAAATTAAAACTAAAAAATATCAGTTTTGCACCACTGGTATTAAAAATTAATAAAAAATAAAAATAATGCCTCGTTAATAAAATTTATGTCATTCGATGCAGAATTAAAAATCAAACATTTGTCCTTATTACAACCCTATCGCAATTTCTAACGCATCAAGACCTATTTGCATGAATACCTACTCATTTTATCAACTATTCCAACAGTCATTATTATGCATAATTATCGAAGGTGGCTTTAAAAAACAATTTATGGGTATTAAAGTTTATTAAAGTGACAAGAGACCATTTTGACTTTAGTAATCTAAAATTTTCAAATATTGTTAAATTGTTAGTAATTATTAACTAATGAAAATGATAATCGTGAATCTGGTTATCCTTTAAAATTCGTTGAACTGTCCTGCGGCATCAGCGACTGCTTGTTGACTAGCGAATGACATAAAAAGATACAGGAGTTCCTATTTGAAATAAGAAAAATAAATTGCTTTATAAAGTTTGCAAAGTTTGATACTAAACTTTGGACACCCTGTACAACTCGTATTAAGCAAACTTGGTTAACGAGACTGTTATACCTTATTTAATAAGTATCTTTGTATAATTTTATTAACGAGGCGTTATCTTTATTTTTTATTATTTTTTAATACCAGTGGTGCAGAACTGATATTTTAAGTTTTTATTTTTTTTCGTCTATAATACTGAATCGATTTTAATAAAATTATAGGGGTATGTAGGTAACTATAGGAAGCACCCAAATAAGTAACAAAATTTATGGCATGTAATCTAAAAAAATACATTCTTATGACGTCACACTTTTTTGGAACACCCTGTATAAAAAAAATATTTTCCTGAAATGCGCCCCAAGATACAGTTATGGTCTGCAAAATATCAAAATTTTAACTTAATTACTAAGTGAGCTATGAATACGGGAGGTGAGGTGCAGGACCCTGTATACCGTATTGGCAATCAAAGTTACAGTGGCATTTTATGCGAGTATGATATTGTAAATAATATGTCTAGATGCCGGCAATAAGAACAACAGATCAATCAGTGTTGCCGGCGTGAACAGCGCATAGCGAATCCTTCCCTCGGTTAAAGAAATGGGATAATTTGTGCTGGCGACGTTTTGACGAAATAACCTTATCGCCTCGCTTTATCGACAGAAATTATTTACTAATATTTATTGGAAGTTCGTTCTAGTTGAGCTGAGCATTTATTTTACGTACTTTTAAATTCATATAGTTAACTAGGTATATATAATTTATTATTTTTCGCATCTTCGTCCTTCTATGATAGTAGTGGTATGTCTCACTTTAAGACCTATCGACGCACAGACGAAGGAATGTATTAAGCAAATAAAAATATCCCAGCCCCTCGCCCGCATCTCCCTGAATGTATTTATTTATACTCAGTTCAATTTATTGTTCCGTTGAGTGCTGAGTGAGTTTTTTTTGGGTCACGTGTGTTGTAATTAGTAAGATGCCTAAACTGCCTTGCTTTCGGTAACGGATGACCTGTGTAGGGCTTATGACAGTAATGAAAGTTCCATTTTAGTGCTATTGGATTATAGTAAGGCTTTCGACACACTCGATCATACTACCTTAATTGTTAAACTTAAATATTTTGGGCTTGGAGATGGTGCCCTTACATTCATAAAGAATTATTTTACGGATCGACAGCAAAGAACAACGTTTAGAGGAACTTGTTCTTCATACTTGGGAGTATCTAGGGGTGTGGCACAGGGTAGCATTTTGGGTCCTTTAATATTCTCAATTTACACAGCGGACTTCTCCAAATTTTTAAAGCATTGCAGAGATCATCGTTACGCGGATGATACTCAGCTCATTTTCTCGTTTAATGCAAGTGCAGCTAATGCTGCTGTTAAAACAGTTAATGTTGACCTTAAAACAATGTATGATGTGTCGAATGCTCATGGTCTTATTCTGAACGCTGGCAAGGCACAGATGGTGGTCTCCGATAGGGGAAAGTATTTGGGGGATCTGGGTGTTAAGCTTGGTGATACCTTGCTGGTACGTAAGGAAGTTTGTAAAAATCTTGGTGTTTATTTAGACAACGAATTACGATTTGGTAAACATGTATGTTCAATTATTCAAAAATCTATTTTTAAACTCAAGCTTCTTTATGCACACAAGAATATTCTTGAACAAAATATAAAGCTGAGATTAATAGACTCCCTGGTTCTATAACATTTGTCTTACTGCAACATAGTATTTTGGCCTTGCTTAACTCAAAGGGATAAGTATAGCTTACAAAAAAATCAAAATTCATGTCTTAGATTTTCATTTAATCTTAGAAGGTTCGATCATATCTCTCAATACCTTGGAATATCCGAATGGTTTAATATTCAAGAAAGATATGAAATTCAATTTTCCAAATGTATTTACAGGGTACTCCATACGCATGAGCCACTTTATCTTTTTGAGAGACTGACGAGGGGAGTTGATGTACACGATCGTCCGACTCGTCATATGCATCTGTTTAATCTCCCAAAGCACCGCACTGCCCTCTTTCAACGTTCATTTACCTATAATGCGAGCAAACTATATAATTCGTTACCCGCTGAGGTCAGGGGAGCCCCCACCCTTGAGTCTTTTAGTAGATTACTTAAACAATTTATTAAAAATAAGAGAGATCCTACAGCAATCTCATAACAATTTAGAGCTACTAGTTTTTAATTATAGGCTATCCATGCATTATTTTGTAATTTTTATCTTTTTAATCGGGTTGTTGTATGAGCAACGTTGTTGAACACCGCCACCCTTTCTTTCACTCGTTGTAAGAATCTTTATTAGGTAATATAAAGGCATTTTTATTTATTATTTATTTATTTAAATAGATAAAGAAAATTACGGTATAGTAGAAGAGATGGACGCCGCCGTCAAGAGCACCTTTACCCATTTAGAAAAGATATTCTTAAGACTCCTCTCGTAAGGTATAATAAACCGATTCAAAACAAACGCACGCATACCTGAAAAATAGCATTGCTAATCCGAACGCATGATAGGTATTACTATATACTATATTCGATACGAACGTATTTGCTGCTATAAAGGGGGAATGTGAGAGCAAAAAAGCCCGGCCGGCCCGAAAAAGCCAGCTGGCTGTAAAGGTATTTGAACAAGTTTACCTAGACATTTATGACATCTAAACAGTAGACTAAACGACACAAATTTATCAAGTGACGTTTAATCTGTTGTTTAATTGGTAAAGTGACATACGATAACATGATACATGAAGCCTAAACTATCAGAATCAATGATGTATTGTCTTCGGCCTACCATTTGTGGCGTATTATCTGGCGTATAATGTTCGGCCCGAAAAGCCCGGTCGGCCCGAAAACATTTATTAGGGCCCGATGGCCCGAACATTTATTGATTAACTGGCCCGACCCGAGAGTCAGGCCGGGCCGCGTAGAGGCCCTGGATGAAAACCTGGCCCGTGCAGGGCTCTAGCACGTTGTACAAAGCTGCTAACAAGTACGTAGTCTGTGAGCTACTTACTCTAAACACTAAAACTATTTAGCGTTTATTATTTATATTATTATACCGTACAAGCAAAAATTATTTGCATCAAAGAGGGCCTTGAATCTAAGGACGTAATGCTTAGCCGCAGAGCTTAATACCTGTTGTGGTGTCAGTAACTACCTGAATTAACAATCAATCAGTTATTCCGTCATCTTTGACAGTCGTTACAAGTAATTTGATTCATCGCTAATTTTTCCAATTTCCTGAACAATTTACACAATGGGCTTTACGGAACAGCACAAAACATTCATGGTTGAAGCGTATTTTCGAAACGGGGTTAGGGTAAATGGTGAGTGGCAATACAATCAGGATTTATGCATGGACGATTTTCACGAACATTTTCCTAACGTTGCTTTTATTGCTGGGGATTTGGGCATTTTTATTTTATTAGGCCATTTCACCTAGGCAAATAAAAAATATGAAGTTTTCTGTATCATCGCACCTGCTGAAATGTTGGGTTCAAATAATGAGACAGGTTTTTTGTGATTTCGTTGTGCAAAACGTGTTAGTTCCTTTTTTATATTAATGAATGTGACATAATCACTATGTTTTGGTATTTGGCTCAAGAAATATGAATACACTATTTGAAAAAACAGGAAAATAAGTAAACCTGCAAGAAAATCTTAAAAAATTGCTTATTATTCAAGTTGTGCTTTTATATCAGAAAATACGAATACCGTCTTGATTTTGCCCTCTGGACTAACAATTTTGTTTATATATATAATTTATAGCATATTAGTTCCATTAAAGCCCTTCTTACCGACAAATTTCTGCATTGCGGAATGGACTGTTCCTTGCTGCAGAATGGACTTCCATTATTTGTGGCTAATAAACAAAACGGTTAGGTTTCCTTAACATGTATTCAAGTTCTGTTAATAACGTTGTGGCATAAATAATTTAATATAGGGTTCATATGAGTCCATACAGCATGAGCTTGGTGCTCCAAGTTATCCGAAGATGGTAGCAAACGGGAAAGTTCTTCCAGTTTCGGTTGTTTCATCGCCGAAGTAAGCAACACCCGTATGTGTAAAGTGCATTGTCTGGATTTTAGTACTTAACTTGCCGGAAAAGTCTGTATTTCGTATTTTTTTATATTACTTTTTATTTGCTTTAAGTAACTTAACTGGTGTTTAGTTAAATCAACGTGAGTCGTAAATGGCTTTAAATCTTTAAAAAATAGTTGAAGCAGGTTGTATATGTGGTCAATGACTTTTCCGAGTTGCTTGTAATTTTCAGAGTTTTTGGTTCTTTTCGTCTTACTTCCTGATGAGTTGTCCATTGTTTTAGCTTTATGGTTTAATTTTTTTCTGATGTTTCTAATCGAGCCTTAATTTTATCTATTGCTAAAATTTTGATAGTGTCTTTCGTCTAAAAAATTTTTTCTTAAGATCATTTTTGCACAAGACGTTCAAAGTTGTCGTGTTTAACACAAAGACAGGTTTGCATGGTGGTCTCTTATTTAAGGGGGAACAACCCAGAATTGTTTGCATTTATAAAATGATAAAAAGGAAATTGAAATATCGGAATTTCTTTTAAAAAATATATCATGTCATTTTTTATGTTATGTAATAATAAACATGCATTTTATATTTCATCAAAAATTCTGCCAATACTTTTCGAATCACCTGTTTTTCTTGTCTATTTTCAACGGTCTTGTTTCAAATATATTTGTTTTTAATTTCACTTATAAGTACAGCCCCAACAATGAGTTATTTTTTTATATCTTTCGACACCTCTCTGCCCCTTAACATTTCCTCTACTTGAGTTTTCTTGACATTTGTCCAATTTTTAGTATTTTTCCTTTCTCTCTAGCTATCCTCTTTCTTTCACGGTCTTTTTGTTTAACACTATCTTTCTTTTCATTCGATATTTTAGCCCTACATTTTTTTGACCTTTCTGTAGATATTGTCCCTGGTTTTTTTTTCGTACCAAGAATATTAGATTCATTATACATTTTCTTTTCATTCGTCCTAAGTAAACTTTTTTCTTTATTTCTTACAAGGCCTTGTACCGAGACAAATAATCTTTCCTTTTCCATAGCCCTATAAAACTGTATAAAACATTTTTTATAGAACTATGTCTGCCCATATGTCCACATCTGCAGCAAATTGTCCGGCCCACAACACTTGTGTTTTGTTGCAGACAGGACGTTGCGGCCTGGACAAATCAATCTAAAATTTGTCATATATGTAGCAACATTTTTATACGCCAATATATTTAAGGTCATGTATTGCCGGCCCCACATGGAAAAAGTTTTTAAGAGTTTCAGGGTATTTCTTTTCTTTTAAATTGTGTTGCAGACGAGACCACACATTTTGGGACAATGATTGATTAGTATAAACAATACATTTATTGTTAAAGGTATGGTTTTTATGGGTACAGCGATATTTACCGTTGCTCAAACACAAAATATGTTATCCATGGGCGCGTAAAGTCCAGTGTTACCAAGTTTGGCCAAATAAAAGTACCAGTTTTTGACGTTGCGGAAGGGGACGTGTTCTGACCGGACAACACATAATACAGTGTTAAAACGATTTTGTGGCTTAAAGTGCGATACGGGGAACTGTAGACTTAAAATTAGAGCTGTAAAAAACAATACACTTTTCTTTGTAGGAGAAATTAAGGAAAGTTATTTATAAAATAGAAGGTTAAATCTGAAAATGAATTTATGGACAGTTGCAGACGTGGACATATCACTACTTTAGGAAGTTACTGCTATGACAATATACTTATTATTACATAAACTTGTAAAAAAAATTTAAGATATTTATGTATATTATCGCATAAAAGTCACAAAAATTTTGAGAATTAACCCAATGCCGTAGGAGATTCAATTTGCTGAAATGGCCAAATAAAAAAAAACGCCCATTTTTATTATTGCCTGAAAAGAACCGTGGCTGTGTTTAGGGAAACAGGTTCTATACAACACAAAAAAGGAGCCGGAAGACCATCTGTAAGAACAGAAGAACTTGTTGCAAACATTCGTGAAATAATGCAAAATACGCCAACAAATTGTATAAGACGCCTGTCCCAAGAAGTGAAACATGCAGGACTATTCTTAAGAAGCAGCTAAATTTATTTCCTTACAGTTATGAATTACTTCGTTCTTCCTCATTTAAAGAATACTATTTTTAAAACACCAGTTGCAAATTTAGAACAATTACAAGCATCGGCGTAGCTAGGGGGCGGGGGGGGGGCAGGGGGGCCTGAGACCCCCCTGAAATATTCAATATATTTTTTAATCCACCGTACACTGGGGCCCAGGCTCCCCCTGAGAACTAAGGCTATAGCTACGCCGATGATTACAAGAAAGGATTATCCAAGAATGTGGTAACATTTCTCCCGAGATGCTAATGGTCAAGACTTTCGAAAATATGAAGAGACGTGTGAATTTATGCTTGAATCATGGCGGTGGCCAATTTCAGCAATTTATGTAATTATTTTTCTTTTTCTTTCTGTATATTCTTACTTTGTTAATTTTATAAACAACAAAACTAAATTTGTATTTGTCTACTTATTTTATTACTCATTAGTTTGGCATGTCATGTAATAATATGAATTTGACAAAATTTTAACCTAGATTTAGTTAGATATATCGTCCCTATATCATTGTGATCTAAATCAAGCCCTCTTTGATGCAAATAATTTTTGCTCGCAGTGCTTGCACGGTGTCTTAAGGTGCGTCCAGACTACTCGTACTCGTGCTCGCGCTACTTGCAGGACCCCCGAGTAGTGTAGACGTAAATGTAAGTCACGAGACAAGCCACGCGAGCAGCGCAAGCCATTAACTCGAGAGGATCCGCCGGTGTCGGTACATCAAAGGGACTGGCGTCCAGTGAGCAACTAAAGTCCGTCTGGACACTAATCAGACGAGTACAACCTGAAGCTTGACAAGTTTCTAGATCATTGCGAGTGCAGCGAGCACGAGCACGAGTACGAGTAGTCTGGACGCACCTTTATAGTTTATACAGTTTAAAGGTGTTTTAATAACTTCTCTCTCTTTCGCAATTATTTGTTTATTAATAGTACCTGCCCTTTAAATAAAAAGTTTTCTGCAGTTTTCGAGATAAGGACATTATTTTGAAAACGTCCCGAGGAAAAATGTTAACAACCTAAATTGCGATCTCAAATAATCGTAAAAAAATCGGTCAAAATGGGCACGTTAGTGATGGGTAATGTTCATCGATGTTTTGTTATCGATGTTCAATGGTTGAAAATCACAAAAAATTTTACAGAAATAAATACGGTGGTGATTCAGCTCAAGTACTTTTGGTAATTAGGTACCGATAGCGGCTACAAAAATCGACGTTCTTTAACATCGATGTTTTAACAACGATTTTACCAAAATAAAGTATGGATGTTTGCAAAATAACAGCACATTTGGAAGGTGCTTAGGGCTGGACTTAGGGAACCCTTTTTAGGGTCCTTGCCAGCTGTAATTTGATTTTATTTTAATTGAAAATTATAAAGGTTGAGCAAATTCAGCAAAACACAATTTAAAGGGCTTCCAAGTTTAAATCCAAGAGAATCTTTACAATTTAAAAACAATAAGAATTAATTATTGTAGTAATAACAAATTTAAATAAATAACGATTATAATACCATCCGTAGCATTCTTGTGTAAGTATTAATAGGTACCTATATGCATTTAAAAGACAATTACATTTTTTGTAAGAAGCAAAAATTAATAACAGTCCAAAGCAATAATTCTTTAATATCACATTTGCATATTTTCTCTTTACGTCGACATAAAACATTATTGTTTCCGTAGATTTTCCTTTGTTAAACTAAGACAAACATAAATTTTGTTGTACCTTTAATTAAGATGAATTTCATTCATTTCGTGAATTAATGTACTGAAGATATGAGTAAAAGTATTGTGATAAAAGTATCCTAATCTATGGTTATATACGGTTGATCAGGAAACAAATTAGAAACTATGCTCAACTGTGCCGTTTTTACCGAAAATATGTAAGAAATAAATGTTTATTCTCACTATTACTTTAACATAATTGATAGTAAAGAAAAATCTTGCTCTAAGATCGAAATAAGGATACCTTGTGTTGTTGAGAAACTTTAACCAATCGCAATTGGCTTTTCAATCCCCTACGATTTTAAACCTAACACGCTCTCTTGTAAAATTTGTAAAAATACAAATTATTGCTAGTCAAAAAGGTCGTAACACTGAATTTGTACTGTCATTTTGTCATATCTGTGTATTAAAAAATGGTCTAATATATTATATAGGGCAGTGTTTCTCAATTAAAATAGACGGCGGAACACTTACAAGTTGACACAAGAATGCCGGAACACTACATATTATTTTTCTACATGCCTACTTAAAATGACTGGATTTCTTTACTTAAAATATTTAATATTTATTACGATATTCAAGCAATAAAAAACAAGTCATATACAGGGTGTTTCAGAACATGTGGGCAATCTCTCGGATTCATATAGATTAGGTGAAAATAACATGATAAGTTCATATAATATTTTTTCCTAAGAGCCCCCCTCGAGGAGATATATGCCCCTAAAGACCGGCCCTGAAAACTAGTTTTTTATTGATAGCCTCTGAATCGCCCTGTATATTTTGATTAAAATTTAGTATAATCTACACTATGGAAAGCTTTATTAAATAGAATAACAATAAAATTTATAGTTCATTCTGTGGGCCAGGGACGGACTAGCTTGGGCATAAAAATCTTACATCTTTGACAGGTGTCATGCAATCGGGATTTTTATATTATTTTTGGATAGCTTACGTATTTTAACGCAAAATAGATACTCTTCGCAGATTTTGATAAGTTGAACCGTTTTCGAGAAAAAGACAATAACGTTAATAATTATTATAACTATAATAATAGGAAAATGAACGGATTTTTACTTAATTAAAAAATTTATAACAAGGCTCAATGTGAGCTCCCTCTACTCTAACACACTCCCAGGCATGATGTACTGAAGACTGCTGCACCCTCCATAACACCCCTATTATAACGAAAAAAGACGAAACAGATTCGGGTACGATTAAACCTTTTTAAAGTATGTTAACGGTCCAGTTGATTTTTCTCGAAAACGGTTCAACTTATCGAAATCTACGAAGAGTATCTATTTTGCGTTAAAATACGTAAGCTATTCAAAAATAATATAAAAGTCCCGATTGCATAACACCTGTCAAAGATGTAAGATTTTTAATGCCCAAGCTAGTCCGTCCCTGGCCCACAGAATGAACTGTACCTTTTATTATTAACCTATTTATTAAAGCTTTCTATAGTGTAGATTATACTAAATTTTAATCAAAATATACAGGGCGATTCAAAGGCTATCAATAAAAATCTAGTTTTCAGGGCCGGTCTTTAGGGGCATATATCTCCTCGAGGGGGGCTCTTAGAAAAAAATATTATATGAACTTATCATATTATTTTCACCTAATCTATATGAATCCGAGAGATTGCCCACATGTTCTGAAACACCCTGTATAATATATTTTGTTTACAAATTTAAAATAATGAAAAAGTTTTAGAAAAACTGAAAACATCACTAATCAATGCAGAAAGAACTAATAAGAACAGTGTGATTTGTTTTTATTCTTACAGATTTTTTTTATATCCGGCTTAATGGTTAACAACTGTTACTGTGTAAACGCAACTCAGGAGCAGCATTTAGTCTATTTCTATATTTTGTCTTTGTAAAAACATAATGGGAAAATTCCGATTCGCACAGGTAGGTGGTGACAAAAGGCAACATCACAAGTATGGCACGTTTTGAAAGTTCTGGATATTCGTTTCCTAAATCTCCCCAAAAAGTAATAAGAGGAACTTCTTTAAACTTTTGTTTTAATTGGCTATCTGAACCTATTTCAATAAGTTCCTCAAAATTTAATCCAGAAAAGTCATTAGGTTAAAGTCCCGTGATTTAAGGTAAGTTAATTGGTATTTTTTTAGTATCTAATACGTAAGATATTTGGCGTAACACCAAGCACGTCATCGCGGTACACTAGTGTGCCGCGGAACACCATTTGGGAAACACTGAAATATAGGGTAATTAAAAAAAAAAATAACACAAGAATATGTTAGCTTTAACAAATTAAAGCATTCTTTGAAGTTGTAGTAACACATTTGAAACGATATACCATGCGAGCAAAAATTATTTTCATCAAAGAGGGCTTGGATTAAAAAACGTAGGGCTTGGTTTAGATCACAATGATATGGGGACGATATATCTAACCAAATCTAGGTTAAAATTTTGTCAAATTCATATTATGACATGATATGCCAAACTAATGAGTAATAAAATAAGTAGCCAATACAAATTAATTTTTGTTATTTACAAAATTAACAAAGTTCTTTATTTTTTCTGTCGTTTTTAAGTTTTGTTTACCTGTCCTCTCTGCCCTTCTCTCTCTTGCGCCTGGGTCGGTCGTTATACCTTGCTGAATCTTTGATTGAGTTAAATATAGGTTTCAGTAATTCACATATTATAGTTTTTTTAGTTATTAATATCATTTTGGGCTATACCACACAGACACAATTTATTTGTGTTCTGTGATATCGGTTCTATATAATCGCGGTATATAGGTATAGTCCAATGTATCTATAATAAAAAATCACATGTTGTATTATTTTTATTGTATTTTCTCGATGAATAAATTATGTTTGAATTTGAATTTGAATTTGAATATACAGAAGGAAAAAGAAAAATAATTTTTTGATAGTGCAATGTGGACTCTACAAAAAAATGGGGATTTTCACTACTCCACATGCGTGTATTCTGAGAATTCACATAACCGGAGAGGTGGAACCAGGCTTCATCCGAAAAAAATGTCAGGTCTAATAAATCATTTCTTTCCAATAAATTTTGGGTAAACCATTGAGAGTACTTACTGCGTCTTTCAAAATCTGCGGCTTGTATTTCTTGGAATACTTACACTTTATAAGGAAATAAATTTAGCTGTTTTTTAAGAATAAACCTGCATGTTCCATAAGATCTTCCCACTTCTTGGGACAGGTGTCTTATACAATTTGTTGACGTATTTTGCATTATTTCACGAACGTTTGCAACAAGTTCTTCTGCTCTACCTGCTCCTTTTTTGTGTTGTATAGAACCTGTTTCCCTAAACACAACCACGGTTCTTTTCACGCAATGATAAAAGTCCCCAGCAATAAAAGCAACGTTAGGAAAATGTTCATGAAAATCGTCCATGCACAAACCCGGATTGTACTGCCACTTACCATTTACTCTAACCCCGTTTCCAAAATATGCTTCAACCCTGAATGTTTTGTGCTGTTCCGTAAAGCCCATTGTGTGCATTGTTCAAGAAATTGGAAAAATTAGCGATGAATAAAATTACTTGTAACGACTGTCAAAGATGACGGAATAACTGATTGATTGTTAATTCAGGTAGTTACTGACACCCAACAGGTATTAAGCTGTACGGCTAAGCATTACGTCCTTAGATGCAAGGCCCTCTTTGATGCAAATAATTTTTGTTCGCACAATAGTTAAAAAAAAATTGGTAATAGTACAATTAATAAACTGAATTGGTCGTGAACTATGATTAATATTGGAAGAGTTTTCTCATAGACTGATCAATAAAGGGCGGAATATATGCAAAATGCATATTGTCTATGCATACTTTGTCAATTTTATAATAAAATGCATATTTTTCATAAATTATTATTTTAAGAGCATATTTTTATGTTTCCGGCTTTATCAAAAAACTTAAAACGTTAAAGGTTTAATGTCCAGTTCGGTACTTATTTCAGGGGGGCAGTTTCTACCCAGATTTAAAATGAATAAAATTACACCTAAACCTTATCTAGATAATTTAGTTCAAGTTTAGTTTACAAAGGGTTCCAAAAATCTTTTTTAAAAAACTAAATTTAGTGGATCATTGATTGAACTAAACGTTCTCTTGGCTAAAAAGTTCAAAAAAGATATCCCTAAACCTTCGGTCAGATTGGCTCCCAAGGGAATTGATAAAGAGAGAAAGACAAAATTACTACAAAAGTTGACAGACATCGTATCTTCAAACAGCTTAGCATTTTGGCAAGATCTACCAGAAACAGATGTAGCAACTACTATTGACAGTGACTAACTGTTTTGTTATTTTGATACATATTAATATAATAAATAATTAATTATTAGTTTTTATTTACTAAAATATATGAATACTAAGACAAAATGTCGTAACTAACAAAAAACACATTTGTATCAAATTCCATTATTTAAAATTTTAAACAATAATAAATGGGCAAATTTCATAAAGACACGAAAAAAGTTTGCTAAACTAAAAATAAACGCAGCCGTGGTTCAAGATTCTTTCAGCTAATAAAGAGGCTTTCAAATGCTGAATTTATTCCAGGTTAAAGTTCCACCCTGTATATTTGATATTATTTTCTTGAACAAAGCTAGAAGATAAACTACATTTTTATTGTAAGAGAAAGAAATTAAATGAAAGCACCAACAAAATTTCTTTTTAAAAATTATAAGGGTAGGTACCTATTAAAGGTTCCATTGATTTGTATGTATGGTATCTGCTGCTTTGTGTGTGTGTAATAGCGAATTTATAACAATTGAATTGCACGAGGATAGTTGCGGGTACCCGCTAATATTATATAAGGAAGATTGGGTTAAAAAATAAAAAAATTATAAAAAGTCTATTATTGGTAAGAAAACGTTTCTAGTGTCCCTTGTAATATGTTTTTTTCCACACTAGTACCGGAAATTTTTTTCGACTCGAGTAGGTATGTCAAAATCAATAATATATCAATAATCGCGGCATTTATTGTTTGATTTATATTTGTTAATTGCAAATGCAACGTAGTAATTTGTGCGTATATTTCGTAATTTTGCAATCTCAGAATGAGTTTAACTGATTTTGATAATCTGAAAAATTATAAGTGCAGCAAAAAAAGTAGATTTTTAGATTTGCTTCCAGAAAAATCCAAAATAAATTACATTCAAGAATATGAAAAGTTTACGAAATATTGCACCGACAAGCAGTGGCGGCTCGTGACTAGTGAGTCAGGGGGGGCGCTGGCTTTAAATTAAAAAAAATTAAAATGTCTATTATTTTCGAAAGTACGTGTCTGTTTTTTCTAACTTTCTCGTTGTGAATTTTAATTTCATCAGCATAAGCACTACTTAAACAAGTTAAAATATTAGTTTGTCCTAACCTCTCAAAACTTACCACATTATAACGATGTTTTGCACTATTTTCATATTTTTTATTTTCTCTGAAAGATGTTTTCAGTCCTGCACCCTATTTATAGTCCAATTATCATCCCGGTCAAAAAGAAGACACACGAAACAAAAAAAATAATTTTTGTCCTCACAACCGCAAAACCAGGATTTTTTATTATATATTTATTTGTCAAACGCGTAAACTGTGCCTTACTTTTACATTTTGATTGCACTTGTAGGTACTATATTCAATATTGGATGTGGCCGCCTTGTATTTTTTAAATCAAGTTTTTCACTTAAGCTCAGAGAACTACTAAACACAAGTTTCTGTAAATCAATGACCTTCATATTAGACGAAATTTTCCAACTTTATAATGTAACTATAAAAATCAAAACAAATAAAGAAAACGTGAGCGGCATCGACAGGTGACAGGTCGAATCTTGAGTCGCGAACAGCTGTTGGGCGGAAAATTTTGAGCTCCTCGTTGTGCGATATATAGGTGACGTCACGCCTACGTAGTCATAACGAGAAGTCACGTTGAATCGGGATGAATAATCGGTCGCCCGCGCTTAGTATAATCTTAAGAGCACGCAACTTGCTTGTCTATGAGTACCTATAGCCTGCCCGCTGGAATAGGGCTATGTTTGGTTTGAATTATTATGCCCGCGCTTAGTATAACCTACACTGAGAAAATCTCCAGCAAAAACAACTTTACTGATGTATTTTTGGCTATCCCAGCTAAAATATTTGCCAAAGTTGCAAACTGACTTTCTTGTAGCAGTAAAATAAGGTTTACTGATGTCTTTCTATTGATTTTAATAAGTACTTTGCTGTTGGTAATAAATATTTTCTTAAATATTTCGCAATAGCAAAATACGTAATTGTAAGAGCAAAAAACTTTTTCAAAAGAATTTTTATTTATCCTGAGAAAAAATGTTGCTGCCCCAGCAAAGAAAATTTATTAGATCCGGTATTCGGGTGTTTCCGTGTCGCCATTCGGTGTCGTTAAGAGCCAGTTTCGAGTATTTCAGCCCGTCCGAGCCTGTTGTCGCGCCGTTCGCGCATCATTTCGCTAAGTTGAGGGAGAGGGTGGGGCTCATAGCCTTACAAAATTATTTGTTTTTTTTTGTTTGTGACCTGCGGCTAGCTGTATTATTTTGATGGAGTACAAGAAAAGTTGAAAGTTTAGAGGCCACCTTTAAATTAGGAAGAAGACTATACGTTAATGCAAATTTGGGAACATTTTTTGATGATTTTCCATTTCCATGTCCTTATTGTAGTTAAACATAGGCATTGAATTGGTAAGTTTTGTTTGTATAATCTTACACATAATATACTTGTTTTTGTTTATTTTTATGCATATTTCGGTAAATCAGTTATTTGTGTATTTTTAGAGAGAGGCAGTTTTTAACAAAAGGTTTCCTGATTGTATTGACGTCATATAATATACTAGTAGAAAGTTTGTGCAGGAATAATAGCAAAGTTGAAAGAACGAAAAATCAACGGATACGGCCTTGAAGAAAATATTGGTAAGTTAAAACGTTTCATTTTGTATATAAAATGTTTGCCTATTAAACAGGTCTTATAATAATAATTGTAATTGAAAACTAATGAAATAATTATTTTTAGACATTACTGCTAAGGGACTACTGATGTTACTATATTTATTGAGCCCCATAACCATTAAAAGTGCCAGAAAAGGTTCTATGGAGACCAAGCAGGAGTGAGGTGCAAGAAAGCTTCTTCTTTAACGCAGAGGTAAATATTAACTACTATTCGCTATGCTTGAACTAAGAATCATACATACATACATACCTAACCTTATACCGTGCGAGCAAAAATTACTTGCATCAAAGAGGGCCTTGCATCTAAGGACGTAATGCTTAGCGGTATCAATTAATCAGTTATTCCATCATCATTGACAGCCGTTACGCGTAATTTTATCTAAACCAAGCCCTACGTTTTTTAATCCAAGCCCTCTTTGATGCAAATAATTTTTGCTCGCACAGTAGTAACCTGAATCAATGATCTAGATAGCAGATCATTGACCTGAATGCTTAATGGGAGGCTTAACTGGTAGTAGTGTCAACTTTTTTTTGACATTTTGAAGTCGGAACTATTTAGTAAAATTTAATAATTGCAGTCGTGCATACATTGGTGTAACAATGACAAACACCGATAAGTTGTCTTATTCTTGACTTCGCTTGGTTTCTCCCTGGTCCTTCATTTCCAGAATTTTTGATTACCCCTACTATAAATATTTAATCATCATTCTCCGTTCCAGAATGATCATCTCACAGAAAAAATAAACGCAAAATGTGAGAAGCTACAACTGTTTAACCTAACTGTTCAGCCGTTCGGAGTCATAGTGGAAAACCTTGCCTCTCCAAGACATATTATAGTTGTATCAGTGCTGTATCATTATTATTATTATTATTATTATTATTATTATTATTATTATTATTATTATTAGGTGCATATAGTCCTGTTTTTGTTATTTTATGTTATAAATAAGTTTCTATAAATTCTTTTTCTTTTATAGCCTGGTAGAGAGTATAATTATTTTTTCCTCATTTTTTATAAAAAAAGGTTTGTAAAATGAAACTTTTATTATTGTTAATTATTAGGTGCTTTATGTTCCTGTTGTTTAATGTTATAACTTATAACGTTTATATAAATCGTTTTTTGCATAACCTGTATTAATATTTGGTTCTTGTCGTATTTTTTTTTTATATAAAAAAATGTTTATTTCATTTAGCTTTTTCCTTTTATTCCTATACCCTATATTTAAACCTTATCCTCACAGCAACTACATGCTTAATGTACTCTACTTTATTAGCCCCTAAATTGTCTTTTTTATTGCAGCAAATTTTATTTTGTTTTTACCCTGGATAAAAGTGCGCCTGTGTCACAAATTCGAGTACATGTACGGGAACCTTGAACATTGTAAGAAATACATCAAAGTCGAAATCAAAAAGTGCAACTGCTTTAAATTTTACATTATGTATTTCTTACAGTTTTTAAGATTCCCATACTAGCACTCGAATTTGTGACACAGGCGCACTTTAATCCATGGTAAAAACAAAAAAAAATTGTTGCAATAAAAAAAAACTTTTTAAGGGTAAGAAAGCACCCTCTCGTGCTAGCTATATAATTTTATTGTAGAAGGAGAGACATTTTTTGTTATTAGAAAAAGTATTTATACCAACAGCAAAAGATTTTTAAGGTACAAGAAAGATTCTTTCTACTGCAAGAGAGACGTTTTTTACTATATAAAAAAATGTCACCACTGTAGCAGAAATTTGTTGTTTCAGTAGCAAAGAATTTTATAGTTACATTATATAGTTTTATAAGTACAGCAACGTTACTTTTTAGATATAGCAGAATTACTTTATAGCTATAACAGAATTATTCTTGCAAAGTAGCTTTATTACCACAGCAAAGTATTTCCAGCAGAGTGCATTCTCCTAGTACAGTAATGTGCTTGGCTGTCCCCCATTTAGCAAAATATTTTAGCTATGGTTGCTAAAATTTTCGCTAGGAATGAAAAGAGATTTTCTCAGTGTACCCGCTGAAATAGGCCTACGTTTGGTTTGAATTATTTTAATGGATTGCTTACATACATTGCTTTATTGGTTTTTTAAGTAAAGTATTTTTGCATTCTGTTTGAAATAATTGCAGGGAGGGCGGCGCTCCAGAGCCCTTCATTAACGAGCCGCCACTGCCGACAAGAAAATAAGCAACATTAGTAAAGAAGAGGTGGTTTTGTTTTATTTACAAGAAATTTCGAAGTATTTTCAAACTTCTACAATGTGGTCCAAGTACTCAATAGTAAAATCTATGCTGAAATTAAAGAAAAAGGTTTATAATAGCAGGCATTTTAAATTAATTGCTTTTAAAAAAAAAATGGTGAATTTCAGACCAAAAAAATCTAAGCCTTGAATTACTTTTTCTCAGAATAAGTTAGTGTTACATATGTTGTGATTGTTCTAGTTAATTAAAAATTATTAAATTTCTTTGAAATATGTGTTACTTATTTCCGCACGTCTGTAGAAAAACTATCGTACCTGATACGTGCGAAAAAATAATTTTCCGCACTTGTTAGGTAAATAGCTATATCCTATACCAGAAAAGTTTCGCAGGCACACAAAGAAACCGTTCTAGAAGATTGTTATTTCATTTTTATCTCTCGCTTGCATAGAACATGTATTAATGCCCAGAATGCCGTCATAAAGAGGCATGACAAATGGTAAAACATAAGTACTGATAGTACCACAGACTGCTCCATTAAAAGTACAGTAAACAAACTAGAATCAAGGCTTACGACTAGAAAGGAGGAAAAACAAATTATAGCGGCGTTGGATCACGTAATTCGTGTACAAATAGCGGTACCACAGCCTGATGATGTCTATTTCGAAGACAATAATTTCTGAAGAGGTCATTACCATTCAAGGCCAAGTTATGTATGAATTTACCTTTGATTCTTGGGTTCTGTGGGTCACTGTGTAATTTGAATTTGTGATTCGAGGTCCGACATAGCAGCATGCAACGGTTTAAATTTTAATATTTTGTTGATGGCATATCTTGATACCAGTTTTGAGATCTTTTGAATATAAGATTAGGGCACAGTACTGTTCTTATGTCTTTGTTAATGTACTGGTACCATGGGCGTCTGAAGAAGGGGGCCAGGGGATGTCCTTGACTGATTTTATACCCATTTTACTTGATTTAAATAAAGATTTTTTATTTTTTTAAAAAGCCCCATATGTTGTACTGTTACATATATTTTTCTTTTCATTCTGCCATAGTTATGAACAAGGTCTTCTGGGATTTAAGAAGAAGCGAATGAAACAGAATACAGGCCTATTCATTAAAAAAAAAACAAGTGATATTTTGAAGTTTACCCCGTGTACGACGTAGGTCACAGCTAGGGTTGCCAGGTTTAAATCTGCAAATCGCAGGACACAAGTTAACAAGTTTTTTTTTTATTTATTATTATATTAATTTATTTCATTGCTAAAATTCAGAGAATTGTAGGTTTTCTGATAGAATAATGACATAATAACGTTTAAAAAAATCTTAGGCGACATTTTTCGCTATACAATAATTCTACTAAAATAATTTATGAAATTCCTTGATATTTATTTAATATGTCAATTTTTACCTAGAATATGCAATCGATATCGATTTTATTTAAATTTGGTGTAAAAGCTAGAAAAAATAAATAAATCTACGCGAAACAGGTTATATGTTGGCAAGCATATTGATACTTCCTCCTTAATAACCAAACTGATGTCAACGTCTTGTCATAATTTGGCAAGCAAAACTAACCTCAAACTATTTAGTTAAACTCTATGCCACAAACTGGAAGACACCTCCTAGGGTGGGCGGAGAGACGAGAGATTTTTCTGCGAGAATCTCGAGACGAGACAAAAATATGCAAGAACGAGAAATCTCGCAAAATCTTAAGACTTTGATTAGGATTTGCGATAAACTTTAAAAATAATTTCTCGAAAAAAGCTATTTTGATTACCGATATTGCAAGGTAGCCAGAGAAAAATCGGATCAAGTTGCCGAAAAACAATAGAAAAAAGGGAAAGAAATAAGGCACTTTAAGTCTTCCTCCACTGATATATTAAAAATAGTAATTTACGTTACAAGTCCGGAAAATAGTGTTTTTCGGGTCGAGACAAGCATATGCGAGTCCTGAAAGCTTGGAGAGACTTGGAAAACACTAATTTTCGGTTGCGTGACGTACCATATTTTTTTAAAGACTTCGATATACTTACATTAAATTATTTTATATTATTTTTAAATGCGTCGTATGACTTCTCGTAACGGGCTTTTGATTTTACTGGAAATATATCGTAAGTCGCTTTCTTTGCTGCTTTCAAAATTTCTTCTGAAATCTCATTTTCCGTGTCGGATAATTCAAAATCTGAATTAATTAATTATTAATTAATTATATTTTATTATTATAGACCAGGGCTGAAGCCATTGCAAATGGTAAAAAGTGAGAAGAAATAATAGTAGAATGAAACCCATTGGAAAAGGAAGAGAATATAACAAAAATGAAAGGAAAAATAAATTACGGGCGATCCGAGGTCGGGAAGTGGGGGGCGGTGAGTTTGTAAGGTTAGAAAACGATTTACCTTGATTTTCGGCAAAACCACAAGTCCTATGGAAAAACATTAAATGGTTGTAGGTAATAAAAAGATCTACAACTTTTCTATTTGTACTTTTTTCACATAACCTCAAAATTAAGGTGAAAAACTCAAATAACCAAGTTTTTGGTTTTTTATTTTTATCTTTTACAAAAAAATTTTTTTATACACGAAATTTGGTGAAAACTTACCTTTTTATGTCCCAAACACACTGTAATTTTTTTGATTTAAAATATTTATTTTTTAACCTTATTTTACTTAATATCGAAAAAGCACCCTAATTTTCAATCGAAAATTCTCACATCAAAATATCTGCTTATTTAAAAAAGTTGGTGGGCTTTTTGTTCGTTGAAATTTCTATTTTCTGATGGTGTAAAAAAATATACATAACTATGGTAAATGTGATGAAATCCCCTTTAAATCCTACCTTTAATTATATTTAGAACAACTATTATCGCATATTTTTTGCGATCTTTATGTTTTATGGATTTGTAATTTTTTTGTTTATCAATGTAACATGAAATCTTACATTTTTCGAGTAATTAAAGTATAAATTTTAATAAATAGCTTAAAATTGTACATAATGATTAAAAAAAAAATTTCTGATTCGATTTTTTTCGTTTCTTTGCATTTTTTTAAAATATTTACCATAGTAATGTTTTTTTTTTTTTACACCATCAGAAAGTAGAGATTTCAACGAACAAAAAGCCCACCCACTTTTTTAAAAAAGCAGATATTTTGACGTGAGAATTTTCGATTGAAAATTAGGGTGCTTTTTTCATATTAAGTCAAAATAAGGTTAAAAAATAAATATTTTAAATCAAAAAAATTACGGTGTGTTTGGGACATAAAAAGGTAAGCTTTCACCAAATTTCGTGTATAAAAAAAAGTTTTGTAAAAGATAAAAATAAAAAACCAAAAACTTGGTTATTTGAATTTTTCACCTAAATTTTGAGGTTATGTGAAAAAAGTGTAAATATAAAAGTTGTAGATCTTTTTATTACCTACAACTTTGCCATTTAACGTTTTTCCATAGGACTTGTAGTTTTGCCGAAAATCGAGATAAATCGTTTTCTAACCTTAAAAACTCACCGCCCCCCACTTCCCGACCTCGGATCGCCCGTAATTTATTTTTCCTTTCATTTTTGTTATATTCTCTTCCTTTTCCAATGGGTTTTATCCTACTATTATTTTTTTTTGTTTCAAAAATTATCGACCCTGGTCTATTATTCATTAATTAATTCATATTTAATTGTTAAATTTGCGAACTCGCGAAACTAGTTTGACATAAACAACAAATTAAAAATCAACGAACTGTCACTCGACAATACATCGAAATGTTGTTGTCATAGTAACGAAATCAAGGCAAAGAGCGATTGGAAAAACAAAAAACAGGGACCGGAAAAATCTTTTCCGGTCTCTAACGTCACTTTTCCGGTCTTGCGATCGGAAAAAGCTTATTTTCTAGCCGAAAAATTGTCCAGAAAGTGTATATTTTCTGGTCGGTTTTCAAAAAAAAATTAAGTTTTAATTAAGGGTAAATTCTCTACATGTTTCGAATGTATATACATTAATCATCAGGAGAATAGAATAAGGAAAATAAGAAATACAACAGGGGCAAACAGTCCAAACGGAGCTAAAAGATGATGGAAAGGACAAATAATAGTAATTTACGTTACAAGACCGGAAAGTAGTGTTTTTCAGGTCGAGACAAGCATTTCCAGGGCGAGCCATAAGCGAGTCCTGAAAGCTTGGAGAGACCTGAAAAACACTAATTTTCGGTTGCGTGACGTACAATATTTTTTTTAAGACCGACACTTCGATATATTTTATAATCTACGCGAAACAAGTTTGACATAAAGAACAAAATTAAAAATCAACGAACTGTCACTCGACAATACATCGAAATGTTGTTGTCATAATAACGAAATCAAGGTATCTTGTATTATCAAAGAGCGATTGGAAAAACAAAAAACAGGGTGACAGTGACATTAAAGACCGGAAAAGTGACATTAGAGTCCGGAAAAGATTTTTCAGGTCTCTAATGTCACTTTTCCGGTCGTGCGATCGGAAAAACGTTATTTTCTAGACGAAAAAATGTCCAGAAAGTGTAAAAATGTTCACCGTAATGATATACCTAGCAAGAGGTAATTCGTGGAAAATTGGCAAAAACCAAGATATTATAGGTATACGCTAACATAGCAGTAAGCTAAGTGTCAAATTAGTGACATCGCACCATATAATGGCGCGCCCAGGGGGGCCAAGGAGGCCTTTGCGCGGTATTTCTTTACCGCACACATCGATGTGAGTTTAGGTTAAAATTTGTGTTTGCTTTGAGTATTACTTCAGTTTAGGTTTGACTGTAATGATTTTGTATACCCACCTTTTTCCGTAAATTTATTTGTCTATTTAATCTTAATTATGACAATAACATTTGTTTTCTTGCATTTTAATAGTCTATTTTATTTTGAATGCAATGGCAATGGATGAATATTATGGAAAAATTTAAATTATTGACGTCATCAAGATCATTTTACATTTGGGTGAGAACAAATGCACGCGTATTGACATGAACCAAAATGCAAAGAATATTTGCCGCCCAATGAAAACTGCCATTTTGAAGTAATATTGCTACCTACTTAATTATTCCACAGGGTGTTTTGACACTAAGCAAAAAAAAACAACTTTTTGATTATCCTTGTGTAATATGTCAAAAAACCAATTTCTCTTAAAATTTGTATAAGCATATTAAAAACTAATAAGTGTATCTATACCTCTCTAAAAAATCACTTAAATCGAAGTAAAATTAAAAAATTATAAAGCCCTAAACTTAATCCAAATTTTATGATGCCGGTTTTTTTTTGCACGGGAGTGTATACCTACCGAAGATTTAAAAAATAACATTTTCGCAAAACAAACTTAACCGAGGTACCAAAAACAACTTTTTTACTTAAACACATCTCAATAATTTGTATTGCCTCCTCTAGCCCTTACTACTACCCAGTGGCGGATTCAGAAAAAATTGACAGGGGGGCACTTACTTGTTATCTTGGGGTGCACGAAAAGCCCGCTGCGGACAAAACGCGCCGCAGGCGAAAATTTTTTAAGACCACGCCCAAATTTGGTCAATAATTTTTAGTAAATATTTTTAAAATGTATGATTACCTACTTATTTTATTGAAAATGAAATAAGATAAAAAAAATAAAAAAGGCCAATTTATTTTTCATTAGCGGGTACATTGTTTAAAAGTAAAGTTCAATCTTCTGGTTTTATTTCCAGCAAACTTATCAATAACAATAAAGTCCCTAGATCTACACTTTGTGATCTGTGTCAAGTTAATTTCGGGTGTAGGTCTTCCCTCAATTTTAATTTCAATTTTTTGCTCAACACTTAATGAGCTAAAATTGTTTCTCAAATATTCCACATTCATAGCCGTTTTGGCATGTTTATTTTTATTAAAATAAGTCCTTACTACCCCAAAATAATACACTTTCTTTGTAAACAAAACCACATATTACAGTTTTCTGTAACAAAACACAAATTCTAAAATCCTAAAATGTATGCTTTTTATCTAACGTGCTTTTACGCCATCTTTTCGCTAATTATCAAACCACGTTGAAAACCTGATTTTTAATATCCATTTCTAAATGCTGTAAAGTTTTGGCATCAAAAAAATATTTGGTTGTTACAGTACAATGCTTTGTCACTGTGTTTGAAATTTTGGGTGTTGCGCTTAGGTTGGTTCGTGCGAAATTATTATGACAGGGGGGGCACGTGCCCCTGTGCCCCCCCCCCCCTCTAAATCCGCCACTGCTACTACCTGTACATGTCGGTTCATGCCATCAATGAGCCTCAATGATGCGATAGCAATTTAGGTCCAGTTGCTGGTCTGCGTGAGTTTAAATTATTTTTCCTTCGTGTAATCTTCGACGAACTGTTCAAGAACTGACATTTTTAATTCGAACCTCCCGAAGTTGGTTTTTCGCCTAAACTGACGTCAAACGACGATTCCGAAGAGTTTTAAGTACAAGAAATCGGTCATCAATAGCTTTAGTTTTGCGTTTCCTTAAATTATTGACATTATCAAGATCATTTTGCATTTGGGTGAAAACCAAAATGCAAAGAATATTTGCGGCTTAATGGAAACTGATATTTTGAAGTAATTTTGCTGCTTAATTATTTCCAGTGGCGCAACCAGAAATTTAGTTCGGGGGGGGGGGCTTTAATTTCTCGCGTCGAAGGCGCTCTTTTGCGCCGCAGGCGAAAATTTTTTTGGGTGCCACGCCCTTTTTTGGGTAAAATACGTATGATTGACGAGAGCGACAGCCCCCTAAAACTTCTGCAATAATACGCCGCTGGCCCTAACTAAATATTTATGAAAAAAAAATTAGAGATTTCATTTTAATTAGTAAAAATGTATTTAAAATAAGTAACGCATATATTAATCATACTTAGGTATACTAAAACAAAACAAAAACCTTTTAAAGTAAGTAAGTAATCACTAATAATACTAATATTAAAGTAAAATTCTTTGTTTTGTTTTTGCCTTTTCGTCCAGAATTTCTGCCACGGTAATATCAATATCGTGGTTCGCATAAAGAACTGCCAAACCATTTAATCTGTCCTCTTCCGTGATGCTACGCAGATATGTCTTTAAATATTTTAAATTTGAAAAGGACCTTTCAGATGTGGCGGTTGTAATAGGCAAAGTTAAAAAAATTTGTAAAAGCCTTTTTATATTAGGAAATATATTGGCATCACATTCGGAATACACTTTGTCCAAATCTTCCTTCAGTTTTTGTTTTTGCCTTTTTTTATACCACAGCTCAAGTTTAGCTTTTAACATCGTTTTAATGGAAAACTCTTCAAGGAACTCATTCTTGTAGAAGCTGTGAAGTTTCAAAAAACATTTAAATTGACTATCAAAATCTTGATTATCATATGGAAAGGGGCATTCAAAATTTTGAAGGGTTTCTCGATGTTTTAAAAACCGATCCTCGAGATTTGCTATGAGGCCCTCTAAAAACGGAATAAAAATTGTTATTTTAAAATACTCAGCAGCGGAATCGGTTTTTATAACCAATCTTTGTGGTGGTCTTGGCGGTAGTCTAGGTACTCTGATTTCAATATCGTATTCCGAAAGTAGATCTTGAGCTTCCTTAAAAATATTTTGAAAATTATCATCTGCCAGGCCTCTTATTTCTTTAACTTGATCTGTTACGTCATTAGCTAACTGTAATGCTTAAAAAAGGTTTAAATCGACTGAAGAATCTTGCTTAAGGGCAGTGTGTAGGCATATATTCTTTCTGTACACATAGTGCGATCACAAATTTGGGACTTATATAATGCTGGCCAGTAATCCAGATGCCTCAGTGGAAGTATTTCGGTCGGTCCATTCAGTCAGCCGTAGTATAATTTCACTATTGATAACATGATTGATGTAAATTATGTGACCGAATATAAAATATTAGTAAAAGGCGTGACATGAAAGATTGGTTTGCAATTAAATGAATAGGCTAAGTTTCTAAGCTCGAGGGGGGGGGGGGGCTGCAGCCCGGCAGCCCCCCCCCCCTGGTTGCGCCACTGATTATTTCACACGGTGTTTTGACACTAGGCAAAAAAAACTTTTCGATTATCCTTGTATAATATGTCAAAAAACAATTTCTCTTAAAATTTGTATAGGCATGTTAAAACTAATAAATGTATCTAGAGCTCTCAAAAAAATCACTTAAATCTGAGTAAAAATAAAAAAGGTATAAAGCCATAAACTTAATCCAAATTTTATGATGCCCGTTTTTTTTTGCACGGGAGTGTATTTAGAAATTTTTTATAAAAATAAAAATGTTTAAAGTTTAAAAATTCCGCTGCCTTTTATTTAAAAAACAAATATTTTATATTAATACCGTAGGGCCCTATCGGGTTTAAATTGATAATTTTTTGTTGTTTTTACGAGGGGGCCTATCTTGATTATTATTTAAGTTTAACAAAACCCGTAAAACTTCATTAAAAGTAATTATGTCTTATCAATCTAGATTGATTTATCTAGAGAAACTGTTAAAAAATAAACTAAAATAAGAAATTAGTGTCAATGCTATAGCCAAAATGAACACCATTGATTTCTTTAAACCGCTCTCCTGAAAAGCTACAAAAACTGAGTTAGACCGTAATGACAGCGACGATATGCCGTTAAAAATAATCAAGGTAAAGTTAACCCCATAAACGGTGAAATCTTGTTTCGTACACTCGCGTTTCGTACACTTCAAAAATTTATCTGATTCTTGTTTAGTAGGTACACCAAACGAATTAATCCATTGTCGGCTTCTCGTTTTGTACACCGACCATTATGATGGCCATAAAGGTGTTGGTACCAGGTAACGTAGGTGCCTATAAAGGTAGGCAATTTTATAATAATTATTAAATAATGCTATTAAAAGAATCTAAAAATAATAGATTTTCTTACTAACATAAATCACGTTCGCTGCGGGTAAATTCGCATTTGTCATTAACAGATTATTGGCACAAAATATAATTATTATTTATTGCGGGTTAGTGTAACAGGTACTTACAGTTACTTTAGTAATTAGGGAACAAAAACTTCTTATAATACTGTCAACAAAGATTGCAGTAATCGGTATAGTGATATAAAGGGTGTTGCTCTTGCTCTCATCTGATCACATCATCAATAACTGCGACACCAATATTTTTCATTATGGATATTCAAATTATTGAAACGAAAAGAGGGAAATCATCCATTTTGTATTTAGGACATCGTTATACAATGAAACGTACATATACCAACAACATACTGTGCACCAAGAGACCATGCCACTGGGACGTTTACAACCTGCAAGGACTACAAGTACATCCAAACAAATCAAGCCACACATGTGTTCCTAAATAGCGAAAAATTAAGTTGACTTATGCTTGCAAAAGGCCAAGAAACGTGCTGGAGAAGCACTGCTTCCAATACCACATATCTACCACAACCACCTTAAAAAAAAGACATGAAGTGACATCGGGCAACGCCGCATCAGCTGGGAGTTGCGGATCCACAAGCTATTATTATGACGCGCGGCAACGGGGAAGTTTTTTATTCTTTCTTATATTTTTTGTGTTTTTTTTGGCTATGTTGCCACTATATTGATATCGAAAAATGTACAAAAAAGAAATAAATGGTTTTGGATAACAAGAACAACTTACCTTATTATTAAATACTAGTAATATTGCGTTGAGAAGCTGTTTTTGTTTCACTTCAAGTAGATTTATTTGATCGATCAAAAGTAAAATTCTATTATACTTACAAATTATTATATTCTGCGTTTAAATTACGGTATTGGCTATCGACTTCTGAAGTCTCAAAATTTAGTAAGCTTAAGGCTTTGTTTAAGAAGTCTACGCTTGTCTTAAGAAAGTCACCTAATATTTGGGTAACTTCGTTACTTTCACAATGTATGAATTGGTACCGAGCCAATAAGTTTTCAAGCTGAGACCACCTGCTTAGTTTCATTTCAAAGGGTAAAATCCATTCCAAATCATTGTAAGCCAATTCATTACCTTTTAAAAAAATCTTTAAAGAGTTAACTATAATACAAAAACCACAACTTTTAAATTAAAGCAAATAAAATTCTGCCGTCATTTATAAGACCCGTAAATAAGCCGCCAGGCTGGCCAGATGTTGGATTTTTTACTTTATTAATGCTGTTAGAGCAAACCCGCACCAAAAATTTTCATCAGTATTCAGAGGTTCTTAGCAATCATGTCACTTAAATTTTCTATTAGATATAAATCGAAAACCGGATAAAAATACAAATTAATACGACACCTACACCTAGTTCGCGCGTAAATTACATACTAAACCATGGCTAACCTCAAAAAAGTCACGTGACACATAGATATTCAAGCAGTGTTGTCAATGTTTCTGTTTCACGGCTTGTTTCAAGATAGTTGTGTATCTACAGGCAAGAAATGATGGTTGCAAAAGACGCTGGGCTCGACTATGTAGTTCATATTCCTGAATTAAAGATCGATTCTACAGAAAACGGCAGAGGGCTATAGACAAGACTTTACAACCACTGAAACAATGGAATCTTATTTAATAGTATATAATACGATGGCCAAGAAAACAGAATATTAATTTTTGCGATCAATGGAGGACACTTGCTTACACACTCGTCAGAATTCGTCATGGACGGGACATTTAAAAGTTGTTGCCCCCTTTTCGATCAACTCAACAGCATACACGCGTAGACATTGGAATTGTTCCAGATGCAATACGTATCATGCTATTGCCAAACCGCAGAGAAACTACCTATAAGAGGCTTTCTAAGTTACTGCAAGATAAGGTAAGTAATTTTCTTTCAAAAAGGTTTTACATTGACTTTGAGCGTGCCGCAATAAACGCATTAAGAGATGCTTTCCCTGAGGTTGTCATCAATGGATGCAAATTCCATTTCTACCAAGCCAGCTGGTGAAAAGTACAAGAACTTGGACTTGAATTGAAAAAAATAAAGTAGTTCGAGACCACATAGGTATGTGTGCCGCGTTGGCATTACTACCAGATCATATTGGCAAAGCTTGACTACACATATTGGAAAATGCACCAAATAAGGAAGCTATTGTTAAATTCAATTTGTCGAACGATGGCTGGAAATCGAGTTGTTATGGATATGCTACAATGAGCGACACCATACTATACAAACTCCGTCGAAGGCTAGCATAATAGATGGACCAGACGCATTGGCAAGTGTCACCCTAATATATTTGAACTCTTCAAAGTAATTAACTTTTTTGGATTTCTTCAATGGAAATTGTTTGAACAGCTTCAACAATTCGCTGTTTTAGAAGCTGTACGTCGTTCTCAATTGGACGGGAGTACACTAATTGTTTGAGGCGTCCCCAAAGATAGGCATCTGAAATAGTTAAATCGGGACTTCTTGGGGGCCACAGAACCGGACCATTCCGACCAATCCATTTGTGGCCAAATGTATTATTAAGCCATTCCCTCACTTCCATTGCGAAATGCGCAGGGCATCCATCTTGTTGAAAGTACATTTCGTTCCTAAATTGGAGAGGCAATTATTCTAGGTTATCAGAAAGGAATGTTTCCAACATTTCAAGGTAACTCCTAGTATCTAATATGCGCAGAAAACACTTTCCCGTTTGTTGAAAATGTCGATTCATCGGAGAACATGATAAATTTATGAAAATTCCTGTTTTCACTTACAATTTTGTTTCCTACCTAAAGACAAAAATCCAAACGTTTGGCTTCGTCTCCTTCTTCCAACGTTTGATTAAAAGTTGGCTTAAATGGGAATATTTTGTTTGCCTTTAAAATATACTGAATATGAGTTTTTTTTACTACATCAAGTTCTTGAGCTCGGTTTCTTAATGAAAGGGTAGAATTGTCAGCAACAGACTGCAATACGATTAGGGAAGCTGCGTCATTCTGATCATAGTTTTTTTTGTTTTTTTTGTTTGTTTTTTTTAATTGGAAACTGAACCAGTTCGCTGAAATTTTCTTAATAATTTAGAAAGTCCCATCTTTTGAGACGTAAACGTTAGGGTATCTTTGATTAAATTTCTGTATGACAAAGTTGTAAAAACTTTCGCCTGCAACGTAACATTGAACGAACTAAATAAACCCTTTGTTTTAAGGTCAACATTTTCAAAATACATCAAATTCTATTTGAAACCTCAAATTTGCCCCATACGTAAAGCAAAGTAATAAAAAGGTAAAAAATTCCTTGTTTATACAAAAGACGGTAGGAATGCATTTAAATTTTTAAATAAGATACAGACCATCCATTAGGAAAATAGAGTCTAATTAAATTTTATATTAATATTTTTATTGAGCAGCAAAATTTCCATTTACCTTTAAAAATTAAAAAAACTAAAACATCTAAGATTTATTTTAAATCTCGGATTTAAATTACAAACGTTATTATAAATAAGTTTTCTAATTAGCATTTTGCTTAAAAATGAAAAATAAAGGTAGTTTACTCTTGGAGAAAAATTATGTTTTTGAAGTTTTTGCGAACCCTGTATAAAAAAATCAAAATTTTCTCTTCGTGAATTTTTTATCAATTTGTGCTATTGTAAACCCTATCCGTGGACAGTCTGTATATTAAAAAAACTTGATTAGGTAGCTTATATTAACGTCTATACAGTGAGGACGTAAAGTCTGGAATAAATTCATTATTTAGGGAACGCTGAATGTTTTTAAAAATCGCTCAGACACGTCGATTTTGTTTTTTTAATACACATTTTTTTCAATATTTTCTCTCCTAAAGCACTCTGCTTGGACCAACTTTAATTTTTTAAATGGGAATCCCCATTTTTTTTTTAATTTTAGGATTCTGTGCATAATTGTAAACATTTTTTATTTAACATGTCATTATGATTTATCGACAGTTAAAGTTCGAAAATAAATAAAACAATTAATTATTTATCATTTTAATAAATGTTAAAAATGTTGCCCAAAGGTTAATTGGCAGTAACCTAGACAATCGAAAAATTCTTTCTGCACATTTCTGACAACTTCCGGACTGATTGACCGTATTTCTTAAACAATTCGATTCTTTAAGTCCTCCATGTCCATTGGCTTAGTTTGGAAAACTTTACCTTTAAGGTAACCCCACAGAAAAAAGTCAAGGGGGGTTAAGTCGGGAGACCTCGGCGGCCATTCAATAGCTCCCCTTCTTCCAATCCATCTATTTTCAAAAGTTCGCGCTTATCTTAATACTATTTTTAAAAATAGATAGATTGCAAGGAGGGGAGCTATTGAATGGCCGCGGAGGTCTCCCGACTTAACCCCCCTTGACTTTTTTCTGTGGGTTCACCTTAAAGGTAAAGTTTTTCAAACTAAGCCAATGGACATGGAGGACTTAAAGAATCGAATTGTTCAAGAAATACGGACAATCACTCCGGAAAATGTCAGAAATGTGCAGAAAGAATTTTTCGATCGTCTAGCTTACTGCCAATTAACCTTTGGGCAACATTTTCAACATTTATTAAAATGATAAATAATTAATGGTTTTATTTATTTTCGAACTTTAACTGTCGATAAATCATAATGACATGTTAGATAAAAAATGTTCACAATTATGCACAGAATCCTAAAATTAAAAAAAAATGTGGGTTCCCATTTAAAAAATTAAAGTTGGTCCATGCAGAGTGCTTTCGGAGACACCCTGTATAACAAAAAATATTTTTAAAAATGCGTATTAAAAAAACAAAATCGACGTGTCCGAGCGATTTTTAAAAACATTCAGCGTTCCCTAAATAATGAATTTATTCCAGACTTTACGTCCTCACTGTATGTATAATAATGCATATTAAAAAAAGACAAATATAACCGTGTTCATAGGATTAATTTAATATAATAAATTGATAGAAAACAAAGTAACAAATTGTTATAAATTCATAAATAATTTCATATTACCTATGTTACCAGGTAACCAGACACAATGGTCGGTGTACGAAATGAGAATACGAAAATGGGTTAATTTATCCAGGGGTACGAAACAAAATATTTCAATTTTTGATATGTACAAAACGCAAGTGTACAAAACAAGAATGAATCAATATAACAAAAGTCGTGTCTCCTATTTTTGGTGCCTGGATAGGCCGTTATTTTAATAAAATTCATATTACATATTAGATATTCAACATAAGTAGAAATATTTGTAGACAAATTTGACAAAACAAAATTAAAGAGAAAATAAGTGTGTGAAAAAGGACAACGACTTTGGACAATGGTCTCGTATAATCGTTAAGATTACATATACAATAAGGAAAGTTTTATTTTTGTTTTCATTATAGGAATCCTTTGTTACAATTGATGAGTACCTAATTATTGTTACATTCCCTTTTAAATAACCATAATCCTACCGTAAAATCCACTGAATACTCGGTCAACGTTTTAAAAGAAAATAACTTAATTAGTGATTTTTAAAGTAGGAAGCATTTTAAATAATATACTAAAGTTGTGTAATGACTATAACAAAAATAACAGTTTTTACCTCAGCTGTATAAATTAATAATTAAATACACTGCATGCAAACAATTAACACATTCATTATAAAATTTAGTATAGTTATGCCCGTTTAAAATACAGTGTTAGGAGAAATTACCAGACAGGTCGATTATTTTAAAAGGTTCAGGAGTTAGAAAAAAATGCTTAAGTAAACCAAGTATAGATATCCCCAATATCTGGAAGACTCTTCTTGTCCAAAACCAACAGCTCAAACTTCACACTCCAATAAGCACGTTGGTGGAGTCATCAAGCTTCATTGCACATGGATAGTATTTAAGACAGTTAGTAGCCTTAGAATTATAATTTAGTTTACACTTGAAAACGGTTAGAGATACTAACTAACCGAAACGTTGTGTTAAGTAACAAAATAAAGACACTGGAAGTCCGACAAGATATTTTTTTTTGATATTACTTCATTGTCTACCACCTTCAAACAAATTTTACAATGATGTGGCGGAATTACGGGTTTTGAGGGGCTTGTCTCCCTAATTAATGTAAACTATATATAAAATATCTGTTTTAGATTTTTTTAAATTAAACTTGACAAAATTTACCGTTTAGTCACGGTACCGTATCAGGTACAGCTTTCAAAACTACACTATTTAAAAGCACATTAAAGAAAACACTGCGGAAAAAGAAATTTTAAATACCCTGCTAGCAAAAATTATTTGCATCAAAGAGGGCCTTGCATCTAAGGACGTAATGCTTAGCCGTAGAGCTTAATACCTGTTGAGTGTCAGTAACTACCTGAATTAACAATCATTCAGTTATTCCGTCATCTTTGACAGTCGTTACAAGTAATTTGATTCATCGCTAATTTTTCCAATTTCTTGAACAATGCAATAAATGGGCTTTACGGAGCAGCACAAAACATTCATGGTTGAAGCGTATTTTCGAAACGGGGTTAGAGTAAAATGGTGAGTGGCAATACAATTTAGGTTTGTGCATGGACGATTTTCAGAACATTTTCCTAACGTTGCTTTTATTGCTGGGGATTTGTATCATTGCCTGAAAAGAACCGTGGCTGTGTTTAGGGAAACAGGTTCTATACAACACAAAAAAGGAGCAGGAAGACCATCTGTAAGAACAGAAGAACTTGTTGCAAACGTTCGTGAAATAATGCAAAATACGCCAACAAATTGTATAGGACCAAGACCCAAGAAGTGGGAAGATCTTATGGAACATGCAGGACTATTCTTAAGAAGCAGTTAAATTTATTTCCTTATAAAGTGCAAGTATTCCAAGAAATACAAGCCGCAGATTTACTCTCAATGGTTTACCCAAAATTTATTAGAACTGACATTTTTTTCGGATGAAGCCTGGTTCCACCTCTCCGGTTATGTGAATTCTCAGAATACAGACATGTGGAGTAGTGAAATCCCCATTTTTTTTGTAGAGTCCACATTGCACCCTCAAAAAATTGGTGTCTGGTTAGCTGTTTCCCGAAGAAAAATTGTTGGTCCTATTAGCAGTTACAGCACAGCGGTATAGAGACAATATTTTGAATTCATTGTTGGAGCAATTACTTGACGACGAACTACGTTTTGGATATTTTCAACACGACGGTGCAACCGCCTATACAGCCGCCGAAACTATTAACTACCGTAAAATGGGGTGAATAGGATCAGCGGGGTAAATAGGATTGAAAGTTACCTTCAAATTTCAAAAATCTGTAATAATTGTAATTTTAAAGTGTAGGTAATTTCAATGTACTTACAGACTTTTCTATGTACAGATTTGAAGTAACGGTTGTTAAAAGTAATTTTTATGACATTAAACTTAAAATAACTTGGCCACATCGCAGGCTGAATACCATAACCTAAAACGTCAAATTTAGCGGTTAAACTGTTGTCATAATATTATCTTTGCTTTTGTCTTACAAACTTCATATCTCTACAACTCTGCAGCACTTATAAAATTTAGGTAATATTATTTTTAGTACTTTTTTTATATTACTTTAGATAAATTTGTGTGCAAAATTCTATACACCCCGCGGTTGTTTAAATGCGAAACAGTCAATAAATCAATCAATGATCCTATTGACACCGCCTACGGGGTGAATAGGATTTGTGCACAAAAAAATATATACCTATATACAACAGGGTACACCCGGTATAAAAACTTATACCACCATTTAAAAGTACCAACCTTAACTCATGTTTTAAGCTATTGAGAAAGTTATTCAGGCAGATAGTTTTCAAGTTACAAGTTTTCAAAGTGGAAAATTGATCCTATTCACCCCATTTTACGGTACTTACGCAATTTTTTCGACGACAGATTGATCGTTTTCGATCAGACATTGAATTCCCACCTAGATCACCTTGTTTAACGGTTATGAATTACTTCGTTTCTCCTCATTTAAAGAACACTATTTTTAAAACACCAGTTGCAAATTTAGAACAATAATTACAAGAAAGGATTATCCAAGAATGTGGTAACATTTCTCCAGAGATGCTAGTCAACACTTTCGAAAATATGAAGAGACGTGTGAATTTATGCTTGGTGGCCAATTTCAGCAATTTATGTAATTATTTTTCTTTTTCTTTCTGTATATTCTTACTTTGTTAATTTTGTAAACAAAAAAAATAAATTTGTATTTGTCTACTTATTTCATTAGTTTGGCATATCATGTCATAATATGAATTTGACAAAATTTTAAACTTAATTTGGTTAGATATATCGTCCCCATATCATTGTGATCTAAATCAAGACCTACGTTTTTTAATCCAAGTCCTCTTTGATGCAAATAATTTTTGCTCGCACGGGATGTATTACAAGTTCTTGGTAGGAAAATTGTATCATAAAGATGACAGCGTCTGTCAAAGTGTAAAAAACATTATTCTTCATAATAAAGTAACGATATTTGAAAAACGGAGCCTTAGAAGTAAGAAACCCGAATAAAAGCAGGAGTGTAGAGGGTTATTACCCCAGGCTCCTTCCCCCGAACGGTTCGTGAAGCGACCTGATGGTATAAAAAAATTGACTAAGTACCGTAAAACGGGGTGAATAGGATCAATTTTCAACTTTGAAAGCTTGTAACTTGAAAAGTATCTGCCTGAATACATTTCTCAATAGCTTAAAACATGAGTTAAGCTTGGTACTTTTAAATGGTGTTATAAGTTTTTATACAGGGTGTACCCTGTTGTATATATATATTTTTTTGTGCAAAAATCCTATTCACCCCGCAGGCGGTGTCAATAGGATAATTGATTGATTTATTGACTGTATCGCATTTAAACAACCGCGAGGTGTATAGAATTTTGCACACAAATTTATCTTAAGTAATATAAAAGAGTACTAAAAATAATATTACCTAAATTTTATAAGTGCTGCATAGTTGTAGAGATGTGAAGTTTGTAAGACAAAAGCAAAGATAAAATTACAACAGTTTAACCGCTAAATTTGACGTTTTAGGTTATGGTATTCAGCCTGCGATGTGGCCAATTTTTTTTAAGTTTAATGTCATAAAAATTACTTTTAACAACCGTTACTTCAAATCTGCACATAGAAAAGACCTACCCTTTAAAATTAAAATTATTACAGATTTTTGAAATTTGAAGGTAACTTCAATCCTATTCACCCCGCTGATCCTATCCACCCCGTTTTACGGTACCTAAACTGTCTATTACAAAGTTCGACAAATTCTTTTTTTAACACCTTTATTACACAGGTCTGTAGTTTGGAAACGTCATCATGAATTTTAATACGGTTTGCAGAGTTTAAAAGATTGTTTCTTGCAAATTAATAGTATGGTATGCCTAATTTAACTTAATATTATACAGGGTGGAAAAGAAGGTCGTGCAACAAATTATTAATTTCAAGTCAGTCACATTTTGCTAGTAATGTTTTTTCATGTTATATTTTAACGTCGTTTTATAATCTAAGTTAATATTTCGGGATAATTTCGGCGTTTTTTTTATTATATGCCTTAAGGCAAGAATTATCCAATTTTTTTTTAAACAGCTGTTTGGACATAACTGAGGTCTACATGAAATGCTTTAGTCGATCTCTCGAGACGGTTTTGCCAGTTAATTATTTTAAGTCTTAGGACTGGAATTATTCTATTTTTTTAGACAAGCAGCTGTTTATAACACAGACATTGAAATGTTGATATCAAAGTAAACTAAGTAGGTATGTATTCCTATCAAATTTAATTTTAAATTTAATTTACATGGCATGGCAACAACAAAATACCTATATACCGGGTGTCTCAAATCATGCAGAAATTTAGCTAAATTCATTATTAAAACTGACAAATCTTAATTATCTTATTAGAACATAATTATTGATTATGTAAATAATAATTTTTAATATTCTTAATAGGGATCTTAGATAAGAACTTATTTATAATATACAGGGTCGCCAAAAAACGTGTTTTCACTTATATCAAAAACAGCTTTACCGAGATTGTCCCGAGACTTATCTATATATATAAAAATGAATGTTTGTCTGTCTGTCTGTCTGTCTGTCTGTATGTCCTGTATGCGTTCCTATACCATTTATCCGATTACGATGAAAATTTGGTGAGTTGTTGTGTGCAGGCCGAGGAAAATTTTGGCATAAAAAAAGTGGTGCCACGCATGCCGGGATGCCGGGATTTGGTGAGTTGTTTTGTGCAGGCCGAGGAAAATTTTGGTATAAAAAAAGTTACGCAACGCATGTCGGGATGCCGGATATTTGTGTAATGTCTTTCCTTCAAATTTATTTTAGTAAGTAGCGTAGCAATGCGCGCGGGGTATAGCTAGTAGGTTCTATGACTTATTTGAAATTATTAATTTTTTGCACGGGTTTCTTTTCTACCTTGTATGATATTAAATTGCTTTGGTTACGTCATGGGCGTACCGTACTATTAATCTTCAAGAAACAATATTTCAAACTTCGTAAGCCTTATTAAAATCCGTTATGTCGTTTCCGAACTACAGACTTAAATAAAGGTGTAAAAAAAATTATTAAAATATGTAGTTATTTGTGTAACTAGTGCAAAAAGTATATCTTTGTTGCATGATGCATGAAGTTTGCAGTTCGAGACGAAGTCGAGAGCTGCAATCATGCTGAGTGCAACAAATATGCTTTTGCACGTGTTGCACACAACATTTTTTCTACGCTCGAATTTAATTGTTTTTTGTTTAAATTTTATTGAAGAATGTTTTATTATACAAGAAATATTACTAACTAATTCTTAACAATAATATGAACAGTCTAAACTAACGTTATTTTTATAAAACTATAGTTAGGTATTTCCTTTTTTTGAGGTAATTTCAATTTTAATATCATAGTTAGAGTAATTTACCATGGTAACTGATGGACAAAGTTCATATCCAGTATTTTTTAATTTTTTATGTTACTTTTTGCACTAGCACAAAAAGTTAATCTTTTGGCACAGTAGATAGTGCAATAAATAGTAACTTGTTGCACCATCGTAGAAAAATTTATTTTTCAGCTATGGGATTAAATTAACTAGATATATTTATGATTTAGAAAAACGTAAACTTTAGCTTCATCAATGCTATGCATATAATGGTTTACAATGTTCGTATACATTTTTAAATGATTATTCGAGATACCCGTACCCGTAGTAGACTAAGGACTAATTTATTCATCACATTTTAAGCAAATGATAGCAATTGCTTCTATTTTTTAAGAAAAAGCATTGACTAGAATCAATTCCTGTACTTTTAAGCAATTGCTGGCCGCAAAAGCAATTACTTTAGTTTTTATTCATTGGCTCTCAAGAAATTACTTCGATTTTATAAGAAAAAGCAATTGTTACATTTTTATTCATTAGGCTCAATATCTCGGGACAATTTCCATACAGCTGTTTTGGACATAACTGATGACTGTTTACGCAATTTTTTCTATTTAACGCACTCATTTGGTTTATTTCTTAAAAAATAAAAATAAAAAATTATCCTAAATATGTAGCGGGTGTCCCAAATTACAAAGAAGTGATGATGATATTAGGATAATTGCTTTATTCCTATTTAAAAAGTTTGAACTACGGTATTTCAGCTATAAAAGGTAAACACCTTTTTTGCAAAAACATATTTCTTATGTTTTAGTCAATCTCTCGAAAAGGTTATATAATATACCGGGTGTCTCATTGAGAATGGCTCTTGGCCGTATCCCAGAACGTGCCAGTCGTATGGCTGACCAAAGAAAAGGCGGAATTTTCAAACAAAAATAGATATTTGCAGTTCCGGAAGTCATCGGAATTGCTCAATAAATGTTCAACTGTACTATCCCATTAATTTAATAACGAATGTGACATCAAGCGGAGGAGTCATAAATGCCGGCAAGCAGCTAAGATTTAGTGTCGCTTTGTCGAAAGTTGATAATTAGATAGTAAAAAATTAACGGAAGTACTTATTGCTACTTGCAAATTAGGTTCTTAGCTTCAGACAGTCGTTTAAAATAAAGGTTTTTTTATATTGAAATCTCACAAAACATGTGTAAATAAGCAATAAATCGAAAAACACCCATATTTTAAGGTTAGATTCATAATGTTGAGAAATAAACTACTGGTTTGGGAAAAATATACTTATCCAGTGAATGAACATCCGTTCATTTACTGAAATATTTTAAATTTAGAAAAACCCTTGTAAGTAAGTTGAAATCTATTATATAAAATATTTTATGTATAAAGACTGCCAGTTAATGAAAATTACACCAATTTTACCATTAAATAAACGATCATTTACTGGGCTTAATTTTTAACTCACAAGTCATTAAACAGAATGTAAAAATATTTTCTTCTTAAAATAGAAAACGTTTTTTCATAAACTATAGTTAATAAAAATTATACACACCTGTTGTAAGTTTTATAAATACTATATAGTTATGTACGTATTTTACGTATTATTTTTGTATTTTTTTTAATATACAGGGTGTCCCACACAGGGCAACAGCAGACTCCTTAAGGCGAAATACTGCGATTTATTTAAACTTGCCTTAACCCAAAATTGATAACAACATAATAATATGTCCAATGCAACTTAGTCGTGGTCCAAAAGTAACGGAAAATCGAGCTACGGTGAATTTCTGACTTAAAATTATTGTAAATCAACTACTCGTACATTTGCTAAGTGTCAAAGTTAATGTATATACTTAACACTTTGAGTGCGGAAAGCGCGCTTGTGCGTCCAAGCCTCTCTTCTCTGGTGGCGGCGGACGCACATGTGCGCTCTCCTGTATAATCTTAACATAGTATAAAACAAAGTCGCTATCGCCCGTCCTGTCCCTATATGTGCTTAAATCTTTAAAACTACGCAACGGATTTTGAAGCGTTTTTTTTTTAATAGATAGAGCGATTCAAGAGGAAGGTTTTTATGTATAATACATGCATAATATTATAGAGAAACACTGATAAACACTGATAAATTAGAGTAGGGAAAACGAACGACTCAACCTAACCGGTCCCCGGTCCGTTCAACGATCGATCCGAAGCACCGAAGCCGAAATAGACGAAGACATACTATGTTTTATGCATGGATGTGAATTGTGGACGGGCCGGCAAACGGTTGAGTTTGAGGTTTGTTCGGGTTTGTTCGCCTTATTATCTCACGTCGTATAATGCCGGGCTGCAACGCAGGCCGGGTAGACGCTAGTATATTATGTACGTATAATAATGATTTTATTTCAAATTATGTAGTTTTTTGTCAAAAGAAATTATAATAATAATGGAATTCCATGAAAATAGGAGGAAAGCGCTCATGCGCGTCTTAAAAAAAAATTAGGAGAAAATACCAAAATATGATTTTACTTTATAAAATCAATTTAGAAAATATGTATTTGTTAATAATATTTTTATTTTTCTCCGCCCAGATGTATAGCTTGCTTTTTCAGCCCGCAGCGAAAGGGTTAGGGTTGACTATTTTTATCTAATAAAAACGTTTTTTCGTATACGGAATTACAAATTTTATTCTAATCAAAAATTTTATTTAATACTTATTTTAATAACATTTAAAAGTAACAAAAAAGTTAGAAATATAAATGGTAACGCCGTGATGATTTTTAATCAAGGCCAGCTGTGATAAATAATATTAATACGAATACACAATTATTTTAATAATATTTTAGCATTTTTGCATTAAAAATATCGAATGCGATTATCTTAATCAATAAGATATACGTTTTTGATGTGAAAGAAGTAAAGTAACTTATTTTTTTAATAGTCGGATCGATATAAGAAGCCTAAACAAGGTTATGCCAGCTAAAAGGAGTGGGCTATGCCGTAGGCAGCGCCCTCTACTGGTTATACAAAAACTCTGAATAATTTTGAATTCCTCACCTCAAAAAACCCCAAAATCCTTAACTTTGTGCTGCTATGTCGTTTCGTTAAGAAATAATCGCAAATAAACGAAAACAAAATTAAAACTTTGACTTGGTTGTTATCAATTTTGGGATAAGGCAAGTTTAAATAAATCGCATTATTTCGCCCTAAGGAGTCTGCTGTTGCTATGTGTCCCATTACTTTTGGAACACCCTGTATAGGGCAGATATACAGTGTGTCCATGGATAGAGTTTGGAAGAGAAAAACTTTATTTATTAGTATATAGGTACAGAAAAAAAACTAATTTCTTATAAAAACGTCTGCTTGTGCTGATTTACGATTACTATTATAGAGGGTTCGTCAAAGACAACATTTTTACTTTTTAGGACTTTTTTTCAATTCTAATTAATCATCAATTTCTTGATTTATTAAATTAATTTTGCTTGTGCTGATACTACAATTTCAAATATCACATTTGCGATTACTACAGCGTTCGTCAAAAACAACATTTTTAGTTTTTTTGATTTCGTTTAAAATAAATTTACATTAAAACAAACAACTATTATAGCTTTCTTACTTCGAATATGATTTTATATCTGGCCCAGTAACGATTTTGTTGTAAAAAAACTATTTTTTATTTGCCTACTTTTGAAGTACTTATACTATTTTTATTATTACATGTCATATTTCTTCAATTCATTCAATCATAGATTACAACACTTTCATTCAACCACCTAGTTAGCCCATAGTTCAACTGGACATCTGAATTACCGATAACAGTTCCTAACTTGCTGTATTGGGATATTTGCAAATAACTACTCTTATTTTTTTCTTTCAAGAGATCTAAGTTATTATTGAAATTGGATTTATACACACGTGGCTTCAGATATCCCCATAAATGAAAAAATGAAAGGCGATAATTGTGAGTTTGGTACTCCTACGTGCCAACTGATTTGGACCATAGGTACCTTCCAATCCATTTGTTCCCAAAGTGATGATTTAGCCAATCATCAAAAGGAATTGAAAATTAGAAATGAAAAAAAATCAAAGAAAAAAAAACCTGTTCTTTTTGACGAACCTTATATAGTAATCGCACATCTAATAGTTGAAATTGTAGTTTTAACACAAGCAAAATTTATTTATAAAATCAAGGAATATTAAACTTGAAAAGAAAAAGATCCAAAAAACTAAAAATGTTGTTTGTGACGAATCCTGTGTTGTAATTGCAAATCTGATATTTGAAATTGTAGTTTAAGCACAAGCAGACGTAAAAGATGACTTTTTCTTTTATACCTACTAATAAAAAAGGGTTTCCTCCTCCAAACTGTATCCGCGGACGCACCGTATATAAGGAAGATATTTTTAATGGAGGGAATAAGAAGTATATATGTATACTCCAGACTAATAGATAAAAACGAAATATTTTTTAATATTGAAAATACTACTCGGTTCGTATATACGGGTCTGTTTCATGAAAAATAAACGACATGCAACGACATGTAAGAGCGTCACGCTAGACTCGACCTCGACTGCGGTGTGGGTAGGTCAAGGTTGCATAGCCCAAAATTAAGGACATAAATAAACATAAGCGGCATCGGCTTTAACAGGATGTTTATTTAGACCAAATATTATTACTATTTTACTATATAGATTAGTATATAATATACCAGCGCATATGGATAGGTAAACATCCGAGCAGCACAGGATCGATGACATCATCTGCTAAGTTCGGTGGCCAAGTGTTAATATTGTTTTGTTTTGGGTTTCAGCATTTAACAGTTAGTAGTTAGTACCTATTATTGAATCGGCCAGTACTTGTACGGTTTACGTTTTTAATATTGAAAATACTTCTAGTTGCGTATATTATTACTATTTAAATATTATACTGTGTGTTTGAATTTTGAATATAACTTTATTTGGACATAATAAAAAGTAGATTATCTTTATTATTGTTCTACATTCTTACATTATTAATGATACTAGTTCGATATGAACATTATAATGAAACGTGTAAAACGTTAGACGCGTCAGCCGAGTGGTTTAATTGCACAAGTTTCATTAACAAAGTTCTCGCAAAGTTCATATCGAACGTGCATCATTCAAAATTTAATCTACGACAGTACAAATAGATTTTATTCGTCTAAATTTCATTGAAATCAGATAATGTTTTCGTAATTTTTAAAATTTTCAGGTGTCCATATTAGTCGATATCATGGTAACCGCATTTTTGATTGTTTCAATTTCGATTTTAACAACGTCATTATTGCAGTCTAATTTTCTATTGTATGCAAAGTGTTGGCCAAAAATAATTTAAATATGGGAGATTCTGAATCCGAAAGTGTCCCTTCGGATGTTTACAAACAAAGCGAAATTTCGCGGCGGTCCTGGCGTATTACACAGAAAGTCGGGGGAGAATGGATATACCAATCCAAAACATTTCATAGCCGACTTAAGATTTAGACATTTCATGAACAAAGAGTACAAGGACCAGCAGGTAAAGGGCTGTGTATAGCTAAAGAAATAATTTTGTCGCTATTTTTGAAAAGGTGGTTTATTGAGCTCTCTTCAATATGTACTAATATACAGATTATCCTATATTTTTTATTTTAACAAAACAGTCAAATTTACACATTTTTAAGTATAATTTACACATTTCTAAGTATAATAATTTTATTATTATTTCAAACTAAATCGGAGCATCCATGCCGTCATAATAACGCGTGATAGCCAGCGGCTCCATTGTGGCAACACGTTACATACTCACAGATAGGAGTAATCTGTGCTGTGACATAATGGTATCCTTTACGCCACTGTATGTGGTAGGTATTTTCAATACGCCTATGATACTTGCGTAAGATGCAAGATCTGTGAATTTTTATTTAAGGGACCTATTATCTATTCAAATATAGGTAGTACTTGGTAGCAGGTATGCACACAATCACCGTTGGAAAAAAGCACGCAGAATCGTATTTCATTAGATTAGTAGATTCTGTAACGAGGTTGGAATGAAAATTCGAACCGAGTGGAAGATTCCCGAACGCGAGCGTAGCGAGCGTGCGGAACCACGAGTATCGAATTTTCATTCTAACCGAGTAGCAGACTATATTTTCTCCACGGCCATCCATCCATCTGATTCATCCGATTTTTCACTAATTTTTTGACTTGCACTAAAATTTGTCTGAAAATAATTATTAAAACGCAGCCATTTTTATCTGACACTGACAGTTTCGAAATTCATGGCAACCCATGTCGTTTATATCAATTACAGAATATTCATTCCGTATCTTGTTACGGAATGAAAATACACGCAAAACGCATAAGAAGCAAGTGTTTCAGAATAAATATTCCAACTCAAGAGCGAGAATTTTTACATTCTATTATCAAAAATGATTTTGGAATTATTGCATTCAGTAATGGTCGTGGAGAAAATAGCTATTTACCTAACAAGTGCGGAACGTGTCAGGTACAATAGTTTTTCTATAGACGTGCGGAAATAAGTAACAGTGTAACACCTATTTCAAAGAAATTTAATAAGTTTTAATTAACTATAACAATCACATACATATGTAACAGTAACTAATTCTGAACAAAAAGTAATAACTGCATTAACTTATAGAAAACTGTTAAAAAAACTTATTCTTTGTTAAAATTAACATGGTAGGTAACCGAAAAGTGATATTGATATATTATTGATTTTGACATAACTTGCCGAAAAAATTTTCCGCACTAGTGTGGAAAAATCAATTTTCCGTACTGATATCCGTTCGGAAAATTGGTTTTTAATATCTAATAATGCAGCTTTCAAACAGTACAGAATTTCCGACGCCACATTTCAAAAAATTATTTGTTTTTATTTATTTATAATTACATTAGCGCGTCTTTTTATTTCATTCTCAGTTTTAGGAAATTTTATAGCTTTTACTTCGTTAATTATACAGGATGTCTTTAAAAGCTGTGGAAGAAATGCTGCCACAAATTCCTGAGGCTTAAATATGACGATCTAAACCAACTTACCTCGGTCCGAAAGTGGATGATTTTGCAGATAAAAAGCGTCAAAAGTTCAATTTGGTTTTAGTTTTTCATAAATATTTTTTTTTTATAATTGGTATATTATCAATTATCACAATGTTCGGCTAGTGGGGGTTTTGTGGGGTAAAAAATTAAAATCTGCTCTCATTTTTATTGTAAAATTTGTAGGGCGCCACTTCGCACACGTTTATAATGAAATAACTGTTTTGAGTCACTCTGTATTGAACTTTTAAATAAGCATTCTTATTATCCGACGTCTTTTACCTAAAAAAGGTATTCGTGCTAAGAGTTGATTTGAGCAGCCGTGTTTGAGATATCTGAATTTAAAAAATTCACTTCGTGTATGGCCAGGTCTGAATTATTGTAATTGAAAAAAAAAACAATGACATAAATGTGTTGGTAATTTTATTTAGTAAAACCAGTCGATAAGAGATTTATCAACAACAAAAATTTAAATTAATTTCTAAAAAAATACTTTCAACTAATGTTCAAAATGACCTCCATTTTCGTGTGTACAAAGATTAATCCGAATGACACAAGTCAGTTTTCAGTGACAGTTATTTTAATTATTATTGTTACAATCAGCGGCGCACCCAGGATTTTATGTTAGGGGGGGCCCGCCAACCAGTGCTGGAAGCAAATTTTTTAATAAACTTTTAAGTTACGCATTTTTCTAGAACTTTGGAGCTTTTTTAACAGGTACTCTTGCAGGGAAGATCGCAATAGCCTAGTCATGGGAGTCGTTAAACGGTTTCTTAGGGGGAGGGGGCATTGGCGGCTTGTGACTTGTTAACTTAGGGGTGCACTAAAAGCCTGCTGTAGGCGAAATGCGCCACAGGCGAAAAAAATTTTAAGACCACGCCCAAATTTGGTCAATAATTATTATAGTAAATATTTTAAAAATTTATGATTACCTTCTTATTCTATTGAAAATGAAATAAGATAAAAAATAGAAAGGCTAATTTATTTTTCATTAGTGGGTACATTGTTTAAAAGTAAAGTTCATTCATCTGTTTTTATTTGCAGCAAACTTATCAATAACAATAAAGATCCTAGATTTACACTTTGTGGTATGTATCAAGTTAATTTCGAGAGTTTAGGTCTTCCCTTAATTTTAATTTCAATTTTTTGCTCAATACTTAATGAGCTAAAATTGTTTCTCAAACATTCATAGTCGTTTTGGCATTAAAACTGTTTATTTTTATTAAAATAAGTCTTTACTACCCCAAAATAATAACAAAAATATAAAGGAAAACTTGAAATAATAAATTCTTAAATTCAATCAAACCATATTAAACCTCAATAAGTCAACTTTTGTCAATAAGTCAACTTCCAGGGGGAGGGGGGGGGGCAAATGCCCCACCTGGCCCCCCTCAAACGAGGCCCGTGAGGTAAATCCAAGAAAATTGACTTTTTAAAATACTTATCCACTTTCATAATTTTTATTTCATTGGGGGTTTTGGGGGGGCCAAGGCCCCCTTGCCCCCCCCCCTCCCTGGGTGCGCCACTGGTTACAATAATAATTTATAGTTAAATCAAAACAATTTCCGTTGCACGTCATCAATCAGCTGATAATTGAAAATCGGTCAGGAGAACATAAGAAAATTAAATTTGGGCAAAAAATATATAAATTTCATGCGATATTGAATGTAAAAGAAACTTAATGTATTCTTCTTTGAAACTAAGCCGCTTAAAGAAAATGTTTTTTAAATTTAACCTTTTCAAAATTAATACTATCATTTGAATTTTTTGGGCTAACAGTTGGCAACAGAAGTGTCAACGCATCGGTGATGCCAGTTTTTTTCTTGGCGAATTTTGATTGACGTTTATTGTTTTCATTTCGTGTTTTCGTGAGTTTATTTAAGTCGTTTTTAACTAAAACTGCAAATCCTTTTATAAATATGATTAAAAACTCTTCTTTTAAGAACAACAAAGGGATACATACATACATACACATTTCTGTTTGTTACGTTGTTTACCTTTATTGAAAAATGCCGAAGCATTTCCTTACTGGGGTATTTTGCTTACAAACTGGCAACACCGCTTATACTCGAAGGTATGACGTGCAACGGAAATTGTTTTGATTTATCTATAAGTCTGGCCATACACAAATAAATGAATTTTTTAAATCTAGATATCTCAAAAACGGCTGCTCAAATCAACTCTTTTACCACATATAGGGTGAAGTAAGGTAATTTTGTGGCATAGAGGTAAGTTTTTTTTTTTTTTTTTTTTTATTTTTTTTTTATTTATTTATTTTACGTCGGCCTTTTTCCGCAACGAGGCCAATCACCGACGCCAGGGAATTTGTCACACACTATCTGGTAATTTTGCCGAATCCCTCTTTGTCGAGGGTAGGGTTCTTTAACGTGCCAACATCCATGACACGGGGCCCACAGTTTAACGTCTCTTCCGAAAGACGGCGCCACCTCTTAAACCAAATTCCAAATTTAACATCGACGTTGCCGGCACCGGGAATGGAACTCGGGCCTACGATCTGTAAGGCTGTAGCGCTAACCACTAGACCACAACGTCGATATAGAGGTAAGTTCGTGATAGAATTATAAAAATTTTACAGCAAGTTGCCTGTTGCTTTAGATGGATGATTTCTTCATTTCTTGGCTAGTGGAAAGCATACGATGCTACTAGATGGCGCTACTTGTCGCGTTTCGATATCACGAACATACCAGACAAAAGAAAACGTTGTTTCCATGTCATGCATTTTTCGACGTGATTTTTCGCGGGTGTTGCAATTGAAAAGAGATCTGCTGCTTCAACAGGATTAACTGAAAGGTAGGCCTATGAAATTTATATCAATTATAGTATTTTAGATTGGGAATCTTTTGTCAAATCCGATTAACAAATTCTGGCTTAGTTTTACCGTAATTGCTTATTCCGTGGAGCTAATTTCTTATGATTTCTGACTTCTATTGAAGATGTAAAAATTCAAGGGTTGTTCAATTTTAAATATCTTTTTTCGTATGCAGTGAAATTATCCCGTATTCCAAGTTTATGTTATTTTTATCTTACGAACAACCCCGAACCTAACCCAAAAGAAACGTAATTGAACATATCACGAACTTACCTAGTATCACGAAGTTACCTATTGTTGTTTTTAATTTCAGCTTTAAAATGTAAGCAAACAAAAAAATAAGTATATCGCAGTTATGAAATATCTGAATTAATAGAAGCTGGTAGGTGACTCAGAATAAGATTTGACGTATAAAATATTACCTTGTAACCGATAATAAAACCTTACCTAACAATTTTTAGCATTAATGGTTGTCTCACGAATATACCTACCCCATATCACGAAATTAGATATCCTATCACGAAATTACCTTTCCTTGACTAGAGCTATTTTAAATGTTTATTTTTGTAGTGTTTCTGAGTTCTCTTTAAAGAAAATACCAAAATCTAAAAGCAAAATGTTAGGTCTTAGTTCCCCGACAATTATTGCAAGCCATTTATATTACTTTGCGACGAAAAAACTAGAATTAGCACGAACATACCTTACTTCACCCTACCTTTCTTAGGTAAAAGGCGTTAGAGAATAAGAATGCTAATTTAAAAGTTCAATACAGAGTGGCGCAAAAAAGTTATTTCGTTTTAAATGTTTGCAAGGTACCGTCCGCAGGTGGCGCCCTCTAAATTTTACAATAAAAATGAAAGCAGATTTTATTTTTTCACCCCAAAAAACCTCCTCTAACCAAATATTGCGACAATACACCAATTATTAACAAAATTATTTATGAAAAACTAAAACCAAATTAAACTTTTGACACTCTATCTCCGAAATCATCCTTTTCTGGACTAAGGTAAGTTGGGTCAGATCCTCATATTTAAATCTCAGGAATTCGTGGTAGCATTTTTTCCGCATCTTTTGGAGACAATCAAATCAAATCAAAATAGGTATATAGGTACACTTTATTGTTATAAGAAGTACATTTTGTCAACAAAGCTTTGGACAGTATTAAAACTATTATGGAAATTACAATGTTCACTATATAAAGTAAGAATAAGTAATCCAATAAATAGATAAATAAATGAATAGATAATCACACCTTTTGAGACAATAAAATAGTCATGGTCAAAAATTTACACAAATCAATCTAAGACGAAGACAAGCTCAATCTTACAAAAAATCTGGCAAGAATACTAATTAAAATTTTTTAAAAAATCAAAAGAAATGCCTAGATATTAGCATTGTAAAATTCCTGGATATTATAGTAGGGTCTAATAGTTTTAGTCTTTGCTTAAAAATCCTGTCATCAATCCCCTGCCGATAAGCCAGTGGTATGTGGTTATAAATTTTGATGCTCTCAAATATCAAGGAATTTTTGGTGATAGTTGATTTTGGTATAGGAAGAGGAATATCATTCACAGTAGGTACGCATGTTAAACAGTGTCACCAGTAAAGTCCGCATCATATGGGATTTTTTTTATTAATGGCTTTATTCAAAATTTGACTTTGGCATCAAGTTCTGCTTCGATCGAGATGAAAATTAAGCAAAAAAATAGTAGTCACGTGATTCGCATTATCTGTCAAATTTTAATTTTTTCCAAAAAAAAATTCAAAAGGGAGATTATTTCTGAAAATATCGAAAAAGTTATTAGAAAAAGTTTTTTTAAATGCAGTTTCTAGCGCACATGCAAAATTTTAGCTGCATAAGATAATTTTGATTTTTTACCTATATTTTGTAAATTGCACCACTTTTGCAAAATAAGACTCAACGCAACCTACATAAAACTTCTTAGTTTTAACAATGCTTTATTTCAGATACATTTTCTTTAAGAGTAGCGCCATATTAAATGTGTGTTTTTCTACAAAATCAAAATTGTGCTGTTAAAATTTGGTCGCATGTGATGTAAAGTTTATTTGTTTTTGACCCTGTATAAGGTAACTTCATAAAATAATTATTTTTGAAAACGTAGTTTGTGTCTGAAAGTAATACACCTTAATATTAAGCCAAAAAGAACACAGTGTCATCAGTAAAGTGTTCATTAAGTGGAAAATAAATTTTAGTTTAACTTAACGTAAAGTTGATATATTTTCAACGATTTAATTTAGAACCCCTTTACTTTATTTTTCATTTTTTTACTTTCAGGAATAAACTACGTTTTCAAAAATACTTATTTTATGAAGTTACCTTATACAGGGTCTAAAACAAATAAACTTTGCATCACATGCGACCAAATTTTAATAGGCCAATTTTGATTTTGTAGAAAAACACACATTTAATATGGCGCTACTTTAAAGAAAATGTATCTGAAATAAAGCATTGTCAAAACTAAGAAGTTTTATGTAGGTTGCGTTGAGTCTTATTTTGCAAAAGTGGTGCAATTTACAAAATATGGGTAAAAAATCAAAATTATCTTATGTAGCTGAAATTTTGCATGTGGGCTAGAGACTGCATTTAAAAAAAGTTTTTCAAATAACTTTTTTCGATAGTTTCAGAAATAACCCCACTTTTGAAATATTTTTTGGAAAAACTTAAAATTTGACAGATAATGCGAATCAGGTGACTACTATTTTTTGCTTAATTTTCATCTCGATCGAAGCAGAACTTGATGACAAAGTCAAATTTTGAATAAAGCTATTAATAAAAAAAAATCCCATATGATGCGGACTTTTACTGGTGATACTGTAGAAGCTCAGAAACTTAGAAGCTGTTAGTAGCATAATTTTTATATTTTTTATGGATAAGGTTTCCAAGATAAAAATTCCAAACAAAGTTAAAATCTTTTCCCTGACAAATAAAGCTTTACAGTGAGTATGGCAATTAATACCACACAAGTATCTTAATGCCCCCCTTTTACAATACCAAATAGAGCCCAATAGGTCCTTACTACTAAATCCCCAAAAAGCAATACCATACCTCAAGTGACTCTCAACAAGTGAAAAATAAACCATTCTACCCACACTCTTCCCCAATTCTCTATTTAATTGTTGTTATGCTGTCATGTCATTTATGTATAAAATAAACCAATTTTACTAAAATAATAGTTAAATAATAGCAATATTTGCCCTTTGGTACATAATCATACTTTTTCCTTAGGATCATCGGTATTCAATTATAGATACTGGTTTCAGAGCTTTATTTACTAGACTGCTCTGTTCATTTACTAGGAAATATGTCAGTTAAGAGTTATGTTGTAAAAATATCAAAAAACGGACTAAAAATACCATATTTTTCTGTTAATAAGTAGATATTTTTCTACATGAATGACGCCAGAAAGAAAAACGCTTTTTTGTAATATCACTTTAATTCAAAAGAAACATGAACAAGCCCAAACAAACCCTATATAGTTTTAGAAGATAAAAATAAGATTTATTTTTTAGTGCCCCGCCACCCCCTTATATATTATCGGTCTGGTTACGGTACTGAAACGGCTCGGATATAAATCTGATATATTTAAAAACGTAAGCGATGCCCTTAATTGTGGTACCTAAGCATGGTTCACCAAATTCAACAAAATATTTAAATTTGAAAATATTTTAAATCAGTAACTTCGTTCGGCAGTGTACAGCTATATCGACAGTTAAACTACATGTATTTACTGACACCAGTTAATAAAAAAAAATATAGAATATTGTGACAAAATAGCTTACCTATCTTCCTAAAAAAATAATAAAACACTGATGCTTTTTAACGATCGGCGCGTATCTTCATTCAGCGAGGTCGTAATCTTCGTCCGGTGCGGAAACAAACTGAAGAACGGTCGGTACTCACAGGTGAGCGAACGTATAGCGTAACCTAAAAAATACTGTTCTTACGGGACTTAACCAGTGCCGTATTATGCTAATGCTAATTTACCAAATCTAGTTTACGGCTCTTGACATAATCTACGGGAGAAATAACTTTTTATACAATTTAGGAATGTTAATCTGATGCTATCTTTTTTTAACTACAGACAAGCTATGAATGACATTAATTAGTTCACGGAGAGGAGGCAAACCCATCACTGTAAAGAAGGTGTTTCGTAATACAAGATAGGGTTTTGGTAACAATGGACTTTTTCACTACAATGGAATTTAACATATTTAGCAGTGACAGTAATTTATTTCAATAATAAAAATCGTCCTAGAGTGTCACATACCAACGTCTTCTAGAAACAATCAAAAAGACGCCGCGAAAGCAAAAATTTTGAAAACATAAGATAATAGCCGTATTCTATTGGGACATGGGAACGAGATTTGGATCCATCTGATCTTAAAAAAATCAGTTCAATGATCCAAGGTAAAACAAATATTTTTATGTCAGTTGTTCATTTGGGTATCGATTTTGATTTAACCTCATTTTATGTTAAAAATTAGTTGATATAGTAGCGTAGTAGTATTTTATAAAGCGGGAGACTAATTTAAAACAACTTTAATATATTTTATATCCACACTCTTTCTCATTCACGTACAGGAAATCTTATTTACCTAGATGCATTCAAAAATACTTAATTCATCCAACGAAGTCGTGACTGCTTTCCAGAAGGGACATGATAATTAAGTGAGGGTAGAAGAAAAGTCCTGCCGTCCTTCTTAAAAATTTATTAAGCCTACGCGTTATGCCCTAAATGGCCATCATCAGGGCGTTCTGTAAGTAACAAAAGAAAAAATATTTTTTTAACTTTTTAAGTAGGTAAGTCGGAAAAAAATGTCTTACTTCTTCTTCGACTTACTTAGAAAGTTAAAAAATATTTTTTCTTTTGTTAGGTACTTACAGAACAGATGATGGCTGGCTATTTAGGCCGAAACGCGTAGGTTTAATACATTTTTAAGAAGGACGACAGGACAGGACAGGATACATTATTTTAATGACGACAATAATACCATAATAACAACAAAATATTATTTATTTATTTATAGCGACTTATATTTACTTCATTTGACTCCATAGTAACTCAGAATATCGAAATATTGGGGGGCAACGAATCATTAATAAATAATTAAGTCAGTTACCACCTGTCAAATTTATTGGTGTTATAAAGATATTTATTTTTTGACAATTAAGGTAACTGAGGGTATTTTTGACAGTGACCCAAAAATTGACAAGTTTTAACTTTAACGTTTTAAATTAAGCATACAATCGCATTTATTTAAAATATTGTACTAGTAGCGACATCGTTTGTTTGTTTTTTAAACAAAGATTCATAGCTTTCCCGCTTCGTGGTTAGAAAAGCTGTCAAACAGTTATTTTTCTGCTGGCAGTGCAAGGTGCAACATCGTTAACGTCTGGAGGACTTGGAAATGAATTAAGGTTAGTTAAAAACGCACTACTTTTAAAATGTTAATAAAAATTTATTTTTTATCGTAATGATAATTCTACTGCATGTTTTAGCATTATAGGGGACCTAGAATTAATTTTTCAGATAAAATTAACCTAAAAAACTGCATTAAAAGCAATTTTTTAAGGTGTCAAATTTTGGGACATCATTTTATTGGTATGCTCTAAATTTGACATAATATATGTGTCAAATTTGGGGACATGAAATAAATAATAGAAATAGCTTATTTCCTTGTTTAACTAATGGAAATGTTGTATAAATGTCCTTTTTTTATTTATTTTATGAAAAATATGTTAAAACCCTAAATCTGACACCTGACAATTTTTTGGTCACGAGATGTCAAAATTAGGTACTTGCTTGGAAATGGAGGATATACCTACTTATAAAACTTACTTTATTTTTTTTTATTATTTGTTATAACCTTTCAAATAATTTTAAAAAGCTACCAGACAGAGAAGAAAATGAATTAATCGAAGAAAATAAGGAAATGGAAGGAAGTAAAGAAAATGAAAAATTAATGCAACCAGAAAATAAAGAGAAATACGTTACACCTGATGGAGAAGATATGCAACTGAAAAAAATACAGATTACTAATAAAAATCTAATGAAAATAAAGAAATCGAAGATAATAAAGGAAATAAAGAACTAATAGAGCAAGAAAATGAAAATGCAAATGTTATATCTAACGGCAAAAACATGCAGTTTGAAGAAATGGAACCAATCAATAAAGAGAATGAAGTACATGTAAATAATATAGAAAGCGAACAAAATAAAGTAAATGGAGAAAATAAAGAAAATGAAAAGAGTAAAGAAACTAAAGAATCTGAAAAAAATAGAGATAAAAAAGAATGTGAAAACATTTCTGCCAAAAAGATTGAGAAACCAGAATATTTCATACCGTCTCCTTTTAAATCAATTCTGCTTTGGTCAGACGAAGATACCAAAAAAATATATCTAGAGTTAAAGAGAAGACACCACGTGTATGTTCATCTAACGAATGAAAAGACTATTTTTTATATAAAGAAAATAAAAAAACCGAAAAAGAAAATGCTATTCAAGATAGAAAAAGAAAGCGAGAAGAGAAAAAAAAATTACTAGAAGAAAATAACCAGAAAAAAAAAACCTCGCAGAAATAGTGAAATGGAAAATCGGGTGGACATTGTAAAGAAAACTATTTTTTGTGGTGAACAAACAAATATACTATCTGAAAAAGTTATGGTAAACGATTATGTCATAATAAATTATGAAAAAGAAAAATTTCCAGGAATGGTAAAGAAAGTATCCAACTATAACAAATTTTTTGTGAGTGCTATGACACAAAGCGGTCTTCACCACTGGTAGTGGCCAACCGATCTTGATGAACTGTGGTACACGGGCAAAGATATTCGGGGGTAATACCACGAGTGCTTAAAAATTACCGATAATTTTCATGAAAGCTTGTTATTTATAATTCCACGAGTTCGAAGAACGAGTGGAATTAGTATAACAAGCTTGAATAAAAATTATCTGGTTAATTTTTATGCACGAGCGGTATTTAGGGAGAATATTTCTAGAATGAAATATATATAAAAAAATTTTTTTGTCATACAATTTTCAATTTCATATAACATAATTAAAACTGTAACTGAAATCCAATAACAATTTTTTTTTTATTTTATAAAAAAACTTAACAAATAGCAACAAACAATTGAAAAATATTAACTAATTATTGATTGAATAATAAAAAGTAAAAAAAAAACTGTCTCGTCAAATAGGTTCGATTGTTGTGTGTTGGATATACAACGTTGTCTAGGCAACGTTGTATATCCGCTGATATTTTTTTATTTTTAACGTTTCTTATGGGAAAATTTATACATGAGTGAAATATTCTAGAAAAATAAATCCTCCTACTGCTTTAAATAACCGTGGGGTTTTTAATATTCCAGAAATGGATAAATTTAAAAGTTATAAATATTATGTAAACTCAAATCAGATGTTTTCATATTTGTATTTTTTATTTGTGTTTATTATACTTAAATGTTGTATTTAAAAGGTACTATAATAATAGTATTTAATTTAAATAAAAGAAAATTTAATATACTTATTTATGACATTAAATTTTAGTTTATTAATGCAATTATACAATATTATACATCCATGTCAAATTTAGCTACCAAATTAGTCAAATTTCGGTTCACTGTCAAAAATGGGGACAAATTCGTGTCGACTAGGTATTGGTACAAAAAATAATTTTACCTATCAAATTTAGGTTAATACTTTTAACATATAGGTTTTAAAAAGTTGTATGTCTTAGAATGTCAAATATAGGGACACTTACCTTACTTCTAGTTTAAACTGCACCAATTTCAAGCCAATAATACGCTGATATAATACTTGTATATGGTGTTTGCGACGGTCATGGGCGAGCCGCTGCTCGAGAATATGGAATGAGATTCCTGGTAGAAGATGTCCAAAGTAGTCCAAACCATCCAACATTTTCCAATGTATTTTCTTTTGTTTGTGAACAAGGGCACTTATATACAGAAAATAATATTGATCAGCGTGTGAGACACCCAGTTCAAGAAGAAGACATTTTAAATTTCAAGAAAATCCAAAAACATCCACAAAGAAAATTGCTAGACGCTTAAATTATGCAAAAAAGAACACATTTAACAATACAAAAGGAAGGCTTACATACTTATCATATCCACGAGGTACAAAGATTAGAACCACATAATTAGGTATGCTAACCGGTTGATCTTTGTGTGTGGACCAATGAATCTTAGTTTACCAGAGATGCATGGTGTCAATAATTTTAGAAATTGTCATGTGTGGTCCCTAAAAATGCAAATGCTATTAGGCATTGCACTCGCCACATAGATTTTCAGTAAATGTTTGGGCGGGTATAATTAATAATAAATTGATATTGGTTCATACTTCTTTGAAGGAAAGTTAAATGGAAACCTATATTTACACTTTTTAGAAAAAATTTTGCCAAATCTGCTCCAAAATGAGAATGTTTATTTAAGAGGAATTTATTTCCAGCACGAAGGTGCTCCTCCACATTATGCAAGAGCTGTTTAAGAATTTTTAACAATACTTCCCAATAGATGGTGGCTAGATCGCGGGATACTCCATTCTTATGGCCGGCAAAGTCCCCGGACTTTAATCCATTGGACTTCTTTTTTGGAGGTAGGTATATGAAAAATTTAATTTATGAAGAAATTAATACACGGGACCAGCTATTTCAACGCATTATTACTTCATTTCAAAAAATAAAAAATAGACCAGGTGTCATTAGGAGTGCAGTTTTAAATTTAAGTATCAGAGGAAGAAAATGTGAAGAAGTTAGAAGATCAGCAATTTATTATGGTTGAGCGGCGAGTGCGGCGACTTTGGTAAGTATGAGCATCAGTTTTTTACGGTGTTTTGCAGTAAAAATAAAAATTTTAAAGATATGTCATACAAGTTGTTGAATTTTAAAAACTAGAAATAAACAACTTGTTTTAAGTCAGGCCCTGAATTTTAAAACTTTTCCTAGCATTTTAATGCAATCAGTATAAAATATTTTCACCTAGAATGAACGTTTTTATACCAGGTGCTAAAAAAAGTAGCAAAATCTTATATAACACCCTGTCTGTATTTAACTAACGAGTGATATAACCTACTAAAGGTTTAAGGTAGATTATTAAGAAAACCCAAAGTACCTATATCCATTATCTTCTCTGTTGACGTATGAACATTTAGATCCGAGTCACCCTGTATATACCTACCCTATATCTAAATTCGCTGCTTTTTGAGATATTTCACTTTTATAGGGGAAATATTCCTACTACAAAAATTGTTAAAAAATCAGAGTTGCCATGGAAATATAAAGTACCTAACTCTATTCTCATATCAAACAGCTCATTATAACTTAATACGTAGAATGTATAGTGTCAAATTATTATTACATTATTTTTTTTACACCAAAATAATATCACAACAGGCGATTTTCAAAAATGATGTCAAATTATTCCAAATTCAGTGAAATATATTTTAATTACATAAATATAAATAGGTAGGTACCTCTACTACCTAATTCTGCGGTTTATTATTTTTTGTAGCAATCGCTGAGGCCCGGTTGTAGAATTACGGTTTAGGCCCAGTTCAACGCTTAACCAAGTTTTAAATATCTAATAAGGTTATTGTACAAATTAAGTTCAAGTATTTAAACTCGGTTCTACTTGACATTCATTTGGAGTTCAAGTCATGGTCAATTTTCTAGACTTAGGCCCAATTTTATAAAGTAGGATTAAATCGCACTATTCGGTTTAAACCTCAGATTACTGTTTACTGCAGTTTTATATACGTAGATTGACAGCGAGGCTCGATTTAAGGATAACCAACCTAGTAATAAGTTAATCGGTAGGCAGCGTACCAGACGTCTCAGAGTACCGCTTAAACTCAAGGATATGATTAAAGACATGCGCAGTTTTTTAATTTTTTTTATAACCTAGGTATGTCTTTGTATTTCTTGACTTTGACAATAAGTCACTAGCAACTCTATATCTTGCTCTTTAAAGTTTGACGCCCTTTGATTATCCACTTTTTTAATTGCGATATCTGTCTTCACAATAATTTAAACCAACTACAAACAACAAGCAGAAAATCATAGACTAGAAAATTAAATAATAATATACTCAAAAAATCAACGCGAAATAGGTTATAGGTTGGCAATAGATTGAATGACGTTGATAATTCAACCGTAATGATAACAGAACCTCAAATAACAAACCCTGTGTCCTGTGTCACTTGGACAGCTTGGACTGGTGTAAGTATTCGTTGGCTTGGACTTCAATCAAAGTCTTTGTTTTAATATTATATTGTATGAGTGCGACTGATGAGGGCAAACTCGGCAAACACTTTCTTCAATTAATGGACGAATCGGATGATGAATATTTTCTGGATATACTGGTGGCTATAGAAATGCGCGAAGACAGCCCCAAAACTATACAGGCCGAGGCCCAACTATTTTCAAATTTGGGACGATTAAGGATTAAACATTTATAAAAAAAGTAAGGTTATCCAACGAAGGAGTTGGCCTGCTTTTAATAATTGACCGAATCTAAGTCGAAATAACTTCACCGACAGAACACTAAACATAATATTAGTCTGCAAAATATTAATTTTTCATGAGACACAATTTATCTAAGGCTTATCAAATCAAATCAAATCGTTTATTTTCCTAGAGACAATTTACAATTGTAGGGGACAGGGTACATTTTTAATTTTAAAACCAAAAACTTAAGGTAGGAGTATCAACATGCTTGCCAACCTATAACCTATTTCGCGTAAATTTATTTGTGTTTTCTAGCTGTTATACAAAATTTAAAGAAAATCAGTATCGACTTGATATTCTATAGGTAATGATTGACTTATTTAATAAATATCAAGGAATTTCATAACTTATTTTAGGAGAATTGTATAGCGAAAAATATCGGGGGTAAGATTTTTTTTAACATTATTATGTCATTGTCACTCATGGTTCTTTCAGTATACAATTCTCCCAAAATTAGCAATGAAATAAATTGATATTTTTGTAATATATGTGTATATACCTAAGTAATGTGCCGACGATACTGATTTTATTTAAATGTTAGTTTAAAAAATAATAAACTTGAAAAAACAAAGCGAAATAGGTTATAGGTTGGCAATAAATTGAACGACGTTGAGAATTCAACCTTAAATAAATATTTTAAAATTAACAACAAACAAAACATGTCAATACGCAATATAAATAAAACATGTACAGGGTTATCCAACCAAGACTAGACAAGGCGATTTTTTGACTTTTCCTGTACTTTTATAAAAAAACTGAAATAGCCATCTTAAGTAATTTTCTCCCGCGAATTCGAATATCTTCAGCAAAAAACAATTGAACATCAAACAAAAGTACTAGGGGTCACTTTGATATTTTTTTAAATGGAACACCCTGTATATTTTTACATTTTTGAATTCCACATGAAATTATAATTATTTTTTATTAAATGCACTATTAGTCTATACTTCATAGTTTCCGAGATATTGACTCTCGAAAAGTGACATTTTTAAACTTTGACAGCTTATAACTTTCTAACGGTAGGTACGTCTTAAAGCAAAACGGCTTACATATCCCTATCTTCAATTTTTATTATCTTCCCAAAAAAATCAACTTCCGGTTAAACCGGATGTAACTCGAAAGAAGGAAATATAGTTGTTCCGGTTTAACTGGAAGTTGATTTTTTTGGGAAGATAATAAAAATTGAAGATATAGGGACATGTAAGCCGTTTTGCTCTAAGACGTACTGTTAGAAAGTTATAAGCTGTCAAAGTTCAAAAATGTCACTTTTCGAGAGTCAATATCTCGGAAACTATGAAGTATAGACTAATAGTGCATTTAATAAAAAATAATTATAATTTTATGTGGAATTTAAAAATGTAAAAATATACAGGGTGTTCCATTTAAAAAAATATCAAAGTGACCCCTAGTATTTTTGTTTGATGTTCAATTGTTTTTTGCTGAAGATATTCGAATTCGCGGGAGAAAATGACTTAAGATCGCTATTTCAGTTTTTTTATAAAAGTACAGGAAAAGTCAAAAAATCGCATTGTCTAGTCTTGGTTGGATAACCCTGTACAAGCGTTAGGACAGACAATTAAAAAACTCATCCAAGCTGTAGAAACATTCAGATATTAAAAATGATTTTAATGACTTTTTACATTGTATACTATTACACTCCTTAATTTTTTCGGGCAAAACATTTTAGACTCTAACACCCAGACATTTATAGGAGAATTATAGGCTACTAATACTCTAGAGTGCGGAGCACGAAAACTATTTTTGTGCCTTGTATCAAAACCGTGCACATCCCTGTTTTGTACAAATTCACCTTTATTACAAAAGACAAACACTGCTAATTTCAATATGTGTAAGCTAGCAGGAAGGTTATATTAAAATTTTTAAAAATATTTCTACAACTAGACCGATTAGGAACACCTGCTATACATCTTAAGATTTTTTTTGTTTTGCAAAAATATTTTTAAATAGGGCCGAAGTACCCCAGAAAGTCAGATCATATCTTAAGTACGATTCTACATATGCGTAGTACAATATAATTAGGTGTTCTTTACCCAATATAGATCTTAGATTTGTAAACAGATAAAAGGATGAATTGAGTTTAGACATAACATGTTCACAATGTACCTTCCATGTCAAACATTCGTCCAGATGAATACCAAGAAACTTGGTGCTCTGAACTTGGCAAGGATTTATCATCAATGAATAAATTAATACTATCATCCGTTTTTTGTCTATTATGAAATCTAACAAACTGGGTCTTGTCTACATAGTAACATTAAATTCTCCCCAAACTAGGCACATAATTCAGACAGAACACCATTTGACAACTGCTCCAAGATACTTGAAAACCTGTTTGAAACTATAGGAATGACACATCATCGGCAAACGACGTACGATGATCTCTTTGTCCCACAAGATCAATGTCATTTAAGTATAATAAAAATAACAGTGCCCAGAACGGAGCCCTGTGGAAAGCCAATATTAGTTTTCAGGGATGGCGAATCTGTCATTCGTTTGGACTTGCTTAAACTAACATACTGTTGGCGATCGATTACAAACGACCGTATCCACTCAAGTGCACAACCATTAATGTCAAAATTAATAATCAGCTTTTGGAAAAGAATTATATGATTGAAACAATCGAAAGCCTTATTGCTAAGGTCGTAAATGAAAAATTAAATTATAATACATTATTACTTCATAAACAGCGAACTCTATGGTATAATAAGGTGCCATTCTATGGCTCTAGGATGGATCCACAGACAGGCCTATAAAAATAGTAGAATGCTGTATAAATGATACACTACAATAATTATCTCTGTAGGAATGGGAATTTGGTTTTTATAGGTTGTCATCCACTAATTTGAGGTGGCAGATGTTCGAATACCTGTCGATCACTGGTAGAAAGTGTAATTAAATTAAACCTAAATAAATTTATAGTCACAAAACTAGGTACATGGTTGAAGCGTATTTTCAAAACGGGGTTAGAGTAAATGGTGAGTGGCAATACAATCCGGGTTTGTGCATGGACGATTTTTACGAACATTTTCCTAACGTTGCTTTTATTGCTGGGGATTTTTATTGTTGCCTGAAAAGAACCGTGGCTGTGTATAGGAAAACAGGTTCTATACAACACAAAAAAACGTTCGTGAAATAATGCAAAATACGCCAACAAATTGTATAAGACGCCTGTCCCAAGAAGTGGTAAGATCTTATGGAACATGCAGGACTATTCTTAACACATTCGCTGCCATGGCGGACACCGGTGTCTGATCAGCTATGATTTTACCACGCCACGTCAGACACCCATGTCCGCTACAGTTATTCAACGACACTGCCCAGCGGACACACTTTTCTATAAAAGTTTTCATATGAGGTGTCTGTATTGGCGCTGCGACATAGTCCACGTATCTTGGTTTCTTGATTGGACACTGTAAATGGATTTTATAACACGTGTCTGCTATGGCGAGCAGACTTAATTTTTTAAATTAATTTCCATACACGCCAGGGCAGACACCCAATATTTCAATAAAAATTTAACGCGCGTTTTGTATTTATTTATTTTCTTTTAAGAAAGGTAATCAAAATGTTAACACATTATATCAGGTGTTGTATTATAATAAACAGATATAAAGAAATCACTCTCTGGTTCTTCATTGGTCACAAAATACATAATTCTTCCGGTTCTGTTATTCAATTTTGCACAAAAATAGAATGTAATAAAATAAATCACGTAAATCGGCCTAAATTTGCAACGGAGAACTAACAGTAGACACAACGTTATCTTACTTCCAACTGAAGTCTCCTTACACTCCTTACAGTAGGGCTATAGCTCTATACGATGGGCGGATTTGATGTGTCCGCTATCTACGTCGTGTCCGCTGTGGCGTAACCATGTAAGAAAAATGTCATCTCAGAGTGTCTTCTGTGGCGCGTTATGGGAAAATGGTTTCACCACGCCACGTCAGACACCGGTGTCTGTTTAGGTTTTATTTAAAAAAAACACGCAAAAAACACAGCAAAAAAAAACTGCTATACCCAATAGTCTTAGAATTGCCGTATCTTATAGGATTCAACCTTGGCCTGGGAGGCCATTTTTACAAATTTGGCTTGGCAGCCAATGTGTTAAGAAGCAGCTAAATTTATTTCCTTATAAAGTGCAAGTATTCCAAAAAATACAAGCTGCAGATTTTGAAAGACGCAGGAATTACTCTCAATATGGTTTACCCAAAATTTATTGGAAAGAAATGATTTATTAGACCAGACATTTTTTTCGGATGAAGCCTGGTTCCATCTCTCCGGTTATGTGAATTCTCAGAATACACGCATGTGGAGTAGTGAAAATCCCCATTTTTTGTAGAGTCCACATTGCACCCTCAAAAAATTGGTGTCGGGTTAGCTGTTTCCCGAAAACGAATTGTTGTTCCTATTTTTTTCCATGACAGTTACAGCACAGCGGTATAGAGACAATATTTTGAATCCAATTGTGGAGCAATTACTTGACGACGAACTACGTATTGGATATTTTCAACAGGATGGTGCAACCGCCCATACAGCCGCCGAAAGTATTAACTACTTACCCAATTTTTTCGACGACAGATTGATCAGTTTTCGATCAGACATGGAATTTCCACCTAGATCACCTTGTTTAACGGGTATGGATTATTTGGTTTGTCCTCATTTAAAGAACACTACTTTTAAAACACCAGTTGCAAATTTAGAACAATTACAAGAAAGGATTATCCAAGAATGTGGTAACATTTCTCCAGAGATGCTGGTCAACACTTTCGAAAATATGAAGAAACGTGTGAATTTATGCTTGGAGCATAGCCAATTTCAGCAATTTATGTAATTATTTTTCTTTTTCTTTCTGTATTTTCTTACTTTGTTAATTTTGTAAACAACAAAAATAAATTTGTATTTGTTTACTTATTTTATTACTCATTAGTTTGGCATACCTATCATGTCATAATATGAATTTGACAACATTTTAACCTAGATTTGGTTAGATATATCGTCCCCATCTCATTGTGATCTAAACCAAGCCCTATACGTTTTTTAATCCAAGCCCATTTTGATGCAAATAATTTTTGCTCGCACGGTAGTTACTGAGATAGCAATGCTAATGCATCGAACGTGTAACACCCTGCATATATGGGGATATAAGAATATAAACAAAGGAAAAAATACATAAGGTAAATATTTTATTAGAAACCAGTTTGTTTTAAAATATTCAGTAAGTAAACGTTTATGCAAAAAAAAAGTATGTATTATAAAAACTTAATGTTAGTATCCCTTAATAGAATGAGCTACATTCCAGTTCTGAGGAACATTTAATGGTCCCTCAATAGTGACACCTTGTTCTGTATCAATTATGCCTAACTGATATTTAGGGAAACTTCTCGAATCTCGATAAAACAATACTTCCATGCATTTTTCAACTAGCGCGCGTGCTTCTGCTTGGGTAAGGTCTGGTTTCTTATCTAAACTGTCACGTAACAATGGAGTAGCAATGTGTGCACCATAACCTGTACAGACTACTTTATCTGAATAGGCTGTGCCTTGTTTGTCAACTGTTCCCAAGTAAGGTTGTCCATCCTAAAACATTTATAGATGTCACCGATAATGAAAAAATAATACTGAATTATAAATAAAGTATTCTATTGAAGAACAAAAAAACTAGATTCTTACAATTTTTAATAAATTGTTTATGTAACTATCTAATGGCTATTTATCCAATCTATACCATTATATGTTTTGCGGTATTTGTGTAAGTGTTGTTTTGTCTATTTAGTAGGGTTTGGGGGACTGGTTTTATTGAATAGGTAAGTAGGTAGGTACCTACTTTGGCTGTGCGAACAATACAATGTGAAAACATCTCATATAACTCCTTTTTTCTACACACGTGTAAAAAAAAACAATTTTCCGCACGGATAATTGATTTTTCCGCACTAGTGCGGAAAAATTTTTCGGCACGATTTTGTCAAAATCAATAATATATCAATTATAACTTGTATAGTGGATTTCACCTTAGTTTTTAATGGCCGCCGCTGACACATGTCATTTATAACATTTCTTTTTACAGAACTTAAGGATTGGCCAGGGCCGGACTTAAAAATTATGTGTGAACATGGGTCAATTTATTTGTAGTTGTAATTATGGATGGAAACGAGAATTACCTAAGCAATTTTTAAGATATTTCAAAAAAAAACACTGAAGGGGAATGGAAATAGGATAGAATATCAGAAAAACAATTTCATTTAATTTTTATTCATAATATAATAAAGTGCTGTTATTTTGGTAAAAACACTCTTAATTTAGTACAATAAAAAATATACAAGGGGCAGTCGTGAATCTAGTATCATCAATAATTAACTACGTTTTTTATTAAAGAATTATTTTGTTTTTTAATTTGATTTTAGACCATGCAGTGTTAAGTTGAAAAAATCTATATATTATATTTAATAACTTATTGTTTACTTTTTTATTTTCTTATTCACGGGTAGATATTTTTTTCTTTAGACTAGGTTCTAAAGAGTTTGAAGTTTACAATAGGTCTAACTTTTCGTTGGTTTATAATAAAACAATAAAAGTTTGTAATGTTATCGAATTAGGTATTTTTTTTAATGAATAAAGAAAAAATAATGTAAGTAGATACTACAAAAAAAGATTTTTGTCCATGCGTTTGCAGAACAGATACCTCAAGCACTCTTCAATACAACTGTATGTAAAACTTATTTTAGCATAATGGTTCACTGTGGTTTTCAAATTTAATTTTGTTGCAAGTTCCCTATTATTTTTGGTCTTCATTTGACAAGCTGTCGATGTCGTCGTCACCGTCCGAGACATTAATAATTATTTACTTACTTTTGCATAAAAAGAAACACGTCACAGATACACACAGTCCGGCAGTTTAAAACCAAAAAGTCTAATACGCACAAAATATAAGCAAAATGCTGTCTGAAAAATACCAAAAACAATAACACGAACGATCAAGAATTAAAGACTCTAAGAATTAACAGCAGAATGCACGCGGTGTGCGGTATGTCCCAAGTCCCAATGCGGCTCTGTGATATTTAAAGAACGCGACGAGACAATCGAATTAATGAAGTACGAAAAGAGATATGCGAGAGCAAATGCGTACGACAAAGATGCACATACTAACGGCATATACGAGCGATGCTGTGCTTTTGACGAGTTTGAGCTCATTGAAGGGCAACGTATTGAACTGTGTAGTGTGCATCTTCGTCATGTACATGTAACTATACGATCAGTTATATATCCATCTCTTGTTAATCTAGCCAATGCCCGTGCCTGAAAGCCGTTTATAGAATTAGGGATTTTAAAATCACGTGTTGGCTAATATGTTTGACAAGAGAGACGTCAAAGCATTAAAAACTAAGGTGAAATCCACTATAGTTATTACTTTTTTTATCAGAATTAGTTACTGTTACATATGTATGTGTGTTATAGTTAATTAAAAATTATTAAATTTCCTTCAAATGTGTGTTACTTATTTCCACACGTCTGTAGAAAAACTATTGTACCTGACACGTGCGAAAAATGTTTTCCCTGCACTCGGCTGCTTCACCGAACTCCGCTACGCGTCGTTCGGTGAACGGCAGACTCGTGCAGAAAAATTCATTTTCCGCACTTGTTAGGTAAATAGCTATTCCAAAGGGGGAGACAAACATAACGTAAAAAACTATAGGCCCATAAGTAAACAATGCATTTTCAAAAATTTTTGAGAATATGATTCCTAACACATATATTTGAGCAAGTTAAAAATATCATTTTAAAACAACCACACGGATTTTTTCCACGTAGGCCCATTGAAAGTAATCTGGTGGAATTTACAGATTTTATTTTAAGAAGCATGGATGATCGAAAGCAGGAAGCAGGTCAACGTTGTGTACACGGACTTCAGTAAGGTGTTCGACAAAATTTGTCATTCCATACTGATTGAGCGTCTTTGGCGGTTTTTACTCTAAACCTTTTAACGTACCGTCTGGTGTGCCTCAGGGCAGTCACCTTGGCCCTTGTTTTTTATCATAATATACATTAATAACATACAACAATGCTTTAAATTTTTTAAATTTTTGATGTACGCAGATGAACTTAAAATTTTTTGAATAATCAGGGTGCCGGGGGATTGCAATGGGCTGCAGGGCGATCTTAACGCCTTGGTAATATTCTGTGAAAGTCGGAGTTTATTTCTTAAACTAGACAAGTGTGTAGCGATTATGTTTACCAGAAACAAAAATGTACATAATTTTCGTTATAGGTACTATTAATAATAGTGATCTTAAATCGGTTAATGAAATATGTGATTTAGGTGACTAACACACCAAGTTAATTTTTATAATAATAATAATAATATATAAATTGTTTACATTTTGTCCCGATCAGAAATCGTTTTTAAGAAAAATCAATGATGCCAATTTTCTGCTGATTGTCCTAGATCTACCGCCTGTGTTAAAAGGGTATAATAACTATATTAGACGTATTTGTAATGTGTACCTATTAGGTAAAAATAATATACTAAATATATTATGTGTGTTTACTAATGATATCAAATTATAATGGTATAGGGAAATCATAACGGCAACGCTGTACGGACGTTTTTACTACAAGTGACGCAGAATTTTTGATATTCATTCATTATCTAACGTAACAGTGTTGGTGATCTGTGTTTTTGATAAATTGCGTTCAAATTCGATTGTATTTTTTCAAAATAGAACATCAGCCTAGAGAGATTAGTGAGGGTGTGAAGGAGCCTCATTAAACCCGGCTTTATTTTATAGAGTTATTGTAAGTTCGATTTCATATTATTATGTTAGAAAAGCATACTTTGTTCCATAATATTTTAAAGTATAGACCAGGGCTGAAGCCTCTGAAAATGGTAAAAAGTGAAAAAAAATAATAGTAGGATGAAACCCATTGGAAAAGGAAGAGAATATAACAAAAATGAAAGGAAAAAAAATTACGGGCGATCCGAGGTCGGGAAATGGAAAGGGGTGAGTTTTTAAGGGTAGAAAGCGGTTTATCTCGATTTCCGGCAAAACTACAAGTCCTCTGGAAAAACGATAAATGGCAAAGTTGTAGGTAATAAAAAGATCTACAACTTTTGTATTTCCACTTTTTTTACGTAACTTCAAAATGTATGTGAAAAATTCAAATAACCAAGTTTTTGGTTTTTTATTTTTCTCTTACAAAAAATTTTTTTTTTCACGAAATTTGGTGAAAACTTACTTTTTTATGTCCCAAACACACTGTAATTTTTTTGATTTCAAATATTAATTTTTTCACCTTATTTTGACTTAATATCGAAAAAGCACCCTAATTTTCAATTAAAAATTCTCACGTCAAAATATCTGCTTTTTTAAGAAAGTCGGCGGGCTTTTTGTTCGTTGAAATCTCTACTTTCTGATGGTGTAAAAAAAGTATACATTACTATGGCAAACGTGATGAAATCCCCTTTAAATCCTACCTTTAATTATATTTAGAACAACTATTTTCGCATATTTTTTGCGATCTTTATGTTTTATGAATTTGTAATTTTTTGTTTATCAATGTAACATGGAATCTTACGTTTTTTGAGTAATTAAAGTATACATTTTAATAAATAGCTCAAAATTGTACATAATAATTTAAAAAAAAAATTTCGGATTCAAGTTTTTTTCGTTTCTTTACATTTTTTGGGAACATTTACCATAGTAATGTTTATTTTTTTTACACCATCAGAAAGTAGAGATTTCAACGAACAACAAGCCCACCGACTTTTTTAAAAAAGCAGATATTTTGACGTGAGAATTTTCGATTGAAAATTAGGGTGCTTTTTCGTTATTAAGTCAAAATAAGGTGAAAAAATAAATATTTTAAATCAAAAAAATTACAGTGTATTTGGGACATAAAAGGGTAAGTTTTCACCAAATTTTGTGAAAAAATTTTTTTTCTTGTAAAATATAAAAATAAAAAACCAAAAACTTGGTTATTTGAATTTTTCACATAAATTTTAGTATAAGGACCCTTAATTTTAATGACACATACAAATGTCAAACTGCGTGAGTGCCTTCTTTGGGACGAGTCCGACAAACTTTCTTATGCGAAAACTTTCGGCGCTGCTGCGTTTTCGAATGACGTCATATTGACATTTTCGGCGTGGTGGACACTCCATACGCAGCATGATTTTTTTCGGACAAGTTGACCACAATGTTTAACTCAATTTTATTAAACAATTGTCAAAAAATCAAATTTGTATATACGTGGTCATATCGACATTTTGGGGGTGTTGGACATTTCACACGCAGCATGACTCCACGTATCTACAAGTTTGATTTTTTGACAATTGTTTAATAAAATTGAGTTAAAAATTGTGGTCAACTTGTCCGACAAAAATCATGCTGCGTATGCAGTATCCACCACGCCGAAAATGCAGATACATACAAAAATACAAAGGTGCATATTATATTAAATTGTCATTCTAAGTTTAGAAAATTGCATTAATGTAACTTCTGTACACAAGGTTTTATGTGGGATCTGGGTTTGTGAATGTATCCGCGCTTTGAGTGAACCTCTCCCAGAGGACGATTCTCGGTGCGCTACTGATCCACCGTTCTTAACAGAATGGTATGAAATGAAAATTTTTATTTTTTAGTGATTTTAAAGGACTCCTTTAAAATTTCGACTCGGCTTCTGTGTCGTCCCATCAATAAACAACTTGAACTGTAACATGTCACTTACCCAGTTGTAACTGAATTAATTCAAATCAAAACATCAATTACTTACTTGGATACCAGCAACAACAAAATTATTCCAAAGGGGATCCATTTTACTTCTACGGTTGTACAAGATCCTAGTCAACCAACAGTATAAAGATTTGGGTTTCAGTATTAAGCCATCGTCCAAACATTCTTCGGTAATTCTAACAACATAAAATTTGATTAATCATATAATAATAATAATAATAATAATAATAATAATAATAATAATAATAATAATAATAATAATAATAATAATAATAATAATAATTATAATAATAATAATAATAATATTAATAACAATAATAATAATAATAATAATAAGAATAATAATATAATAAATATGTTTATGTTGTCTTCTATAAACTTATTCTTCAAGCTGAGCTTGTTAGGGGCAAATCTTATTTTTTGTTTTAGTATGTAAAATCATAAATCATAAATATGCATTTAAAATTAAGTTTTAAAGTAAAAATGTTAATTTATAGTATAAACGCAGTTCTTTTTGAAGAAATATATTACCTATAATAAAATTATTAATTTATAATTTTGAAGTAAAAAATATTACTTATATATAAATTATTCAGAACAATATTAATTAATTAAAGCATTTCTAAAAATATTTTTAAATTGTTTTTAATATCCATGTTTTTATTTCGACTTTAAATTTTTTTAATGAAATCAATTTTTTAATTTTTGTTGGTAAATAATCATTTAAATAAAAACATAAATATTTGAAATGTTTTTGTCCTATGGACTTATTTATTTTAGGTTTTATAGTTATTTCATTTTTATGAGGTATATTATGATTAAAGGTTTTTATTTTTAAATATATATATGTCGTAGGCTGATAGTGAAATCCGTCATTTCATGAAAAGCCTAGTCATATCATGCTGCACGCTAAAAGGTATATTGGCAACTGGTTTGTTCGTTGTTCCCCAGAGCATTTTTTTTTAATTTAATTTAAATTTTATTTTTATAAAATAATATTAGTTGAAAAAATTGAAAAAAATGCTCTGGGGAACAACGAACAAACCAGTTGCAATATACCTTTAAGCCACGCTTCATGATATGACTAGGCTTTTCATGAAATGACGGATTTCACTATCAGCCTACGACATATACAGGGTCCTGCAATAGTGCGTCAGGCTTCCATAGCTTCTATACGAATTTAGTTAGGACTTTCATTCAAACGCTAATTTATACCGTATCATACGGGGTACCTCAGGAAAATATTTTTTCATATACAGGGTGACCCAAAAAAGTGTGGTCATAAAAAGTTGTGATATTTTAAATGGCATGCTCCATATTTTTTTGCATATTTAGATGTATGCTATCGTCCTTTATAAACTCCTAAAATTTTGTTTGATTTGCTTTGGTAGTTTAAGAGCAATCAATTAAAAACTGAAAAAAAATTATTTTAAAGTCGTGGAAAAAATATCAAAAAAAACAATCTAAAATTAGTTTTTTAACCACTGAAGCAAGTGAGTTTAATGACAAGAGGTTTAAAGATACTATGAATCGAATAGTATTTATTTATTTTATACAGGGTGTTCATAATAAGGTTTCAAAAATGACACTTTTCAAACCTATTTTTCTCAACTTTTTCAAATGGAACACCCTGTATATTATTTCGGTATTATATATAAAATACACAAGCAATTTTTTTTTGTAGTTAAACCATATAAGCTATTTCCAGCCGTTTTCGAAATAAATGCAAATTTCATAAATTATGTTGATTAAACAGAGTTTATTTTTAAAATTAAGCGTAGGCGACTAGACTAATAATTAAAAACTACAGTAATTGTTCAAAATGTCTTCCCGTTTGTTCTGTGCACAAGCCAACATGCTTTTGAAAAGGTCTGTTTATTTTTCTTTTAACATTTCAATTGCAATACCAGCAAAGAGGTTCAATAGTAAGGTTTATCTCTAAAACCCATAGTAGGCTTTGAAATAAAACATGGATTCTTATACTTAGTTTGACAAGTTCTTTAATTCATTTTAAAAAAGTGTAATATCGGGCGAATAAATTATAAGAAATTATCTTGATAATACCTCTCCGAATCAATGGATCGGTAGAAACGGACCCCCTGCCAGGTAGATCGCCGGATCTTACTAAACTAGACTTTTTTATGGGGACACGTAAAACAAATTGTTTACAATGATCCACCTACAACTGCTAAAAAAATGCAGCAAAGGATAAGAGACGTGTTTGCTAGCATTTCCCCTGGAATGTTAAGGAAAATAAACAGACCTTTTCAAAAACATGTTGGCTTGTGCACAGAACAAAATGGAAGACATTTTGAACAATTACTGTAGTTTTTAATTATTAGTTTAGTCGCATACGCTTAATTTTAAAAATGAACTCTGTTTAATTAACATAATTTATGAAATTTGCATTTATTTCGAAAACGGCTGGAAATAACTTATATGCTTCAACTACAAAAAAAAATTGCTTGTGTATTTTATATAAAATATCGAAATAATATAGTGTGTTCCATTTGAAAAAGTTAAGAAAAATAGGTTTGTAATGTGTCATTTTTGAAACCTTATTATGAACACCCTGTATAAAATAAATAAATACTATTCGATTCATAGTATCTTTAAACCTCTTGTCATTAAGTTCACTTAATTCCGTGGTTAAAAAACTAGTTTTAGATTGTTTTTTTTATATTTTTTCCAGGACTTCAAAATAATTTTTTTTCAGTTTTTAATTGATTGCTCTTAAACTACCAAAGCAAATCAAACAAAATTGTAGGCATTCATAAAGGACGATAGCATACATCTAAATATGCAAAAAAATATGTGGTATGACATTTAAAAAATTACAAATTTTTATGACCACGCTTTTTTGGGCCACCCTGTATATAAAAAAATATTTTCCTGATACAGTAGAAGTTAGCGTTTGAATGAAATTTCTAACTGAATTCGTATAGGAGCTATGGAAGCCTGACGCACTATTGCAGGACCCTGTATATTAAGATGTTATAAATGTAAAGTTGTCTTATGTTTAACTTTTTTGTTTCTGAATATAATTCTTTTGAAGGATAAAGATAAACTTTATTGATTGAATATAATTTTTAGAAACCTTTTTTGTAGTATTTCTAATTTTTAACTAAAGTTCTATTTATTCCTCCCCAACCTAAAATTCCGTAATTTAAATGAGTTTAAACTAACGCGTAATATAATATTTCCATATGTCTTACATTTAAAGTTTTTTTAATGTTTTTAAAAATCGGTAGTAAACTTCTTAATTTTTTAATTAAGTATTCTAAATGAAAATTCCAATGTAATTTAGTATCAAAAATAACTCCTTAATATTTTATTTTATTAACTTTAATGAAAGTTTTTGTCACAAACATGTCAAATCGTCAAAAAGGTAATTTTTCCAATGTCAATATTTTGACAACGGAAGGCATTGCTGATTAACCGTAAGGAATACAACCTTTGGTGATGATATTAAACGCCCTCTTGGCTGTCAGTCAGTGAGAATTTTTTTTTTAATTTTTGTAAATAATTTGAAAAAATGTTATCGTTTGTTATCATCATGACTTTTTCATTAATTCTTGTAGATAACTAACAATACTTCAAAAATTTACATAAGTTTGACAGCACATGGTTAGCAGCTTTTTCGTCTTATCAAATTACGGGAACAAAAACGGAATTAAAAAAATCGGGACTGGAAGCCAACAGCGTTTGCAGCAACCGACATCATGGCGCTGGAGTGAGGTGTGGGTAAATTCAACTAAATTCTATACATCATCGCTTAAGGACCAATTTAACAAATTTTTACATCCCACTGCCCATCAATATTACCATAGTGAATATGCTAACCAAACAATTCAAGAATGAAAACCCGCAAACTTACATTTTTTGCTCTACAAAATTTTTGACATATTGAAAATCGGCATAATCTCCACTAGCACCCAAAATAATGTTATTGTTAACTTTTATAATCCTAGGACAGTTTCGGTAGCGCGCTAGTGATCCGTAGGAAGCTAAAAGATCACCTGCAACAACAACTCCCTTATCATAAATCACTGCTACCAAGGATGTAGATGTGGTGACTGGTGACCTGCAAAGAAAAAATCATTTTAAAAGCAAACACTAACTTAATTATTATATATTAATAATTTTTTTTGTAAATGGTTATTATAGGTATATATACAGTGTGTCCCCGGATGGAGTTCACAAGAGGAAAAAGATCTTTATTATTGATTTTACGAGGAAAAATTATTCTTTATAAAAAATTCTGCTTGTCGAGAAAATGAATATACTATATAAAAATTTTAGATCAGATGTATCGTGCGTTCAATTTATCTTGATAACATTTTGATTCACTATAACTTTTTTGTTTTTAAAGATATGAAGGTAAACAAAAAAACAAAATGTAGGGTTGGTTGCCAAGTTTTTTCCTAAGTTACATATAAAACAAAACACTATACATTTTCTGACATATAAGTCTACCTTATGTTTTTTTAAATGGAACACCCTGTATATTTTTACATTTTTAAATTCCACATAAAATTATAATTATTTTTTATTAAATGCATTATTAGTCTATACTTCATAGTTTCCGAGATATTAACTCTCGAAAAGTGACATTTTTGAACTTTGATAGCTTTTAACTTTCTAACAGTACGTCTTAGAGCAGAACGGCTTACATGTCCCTATCTTCAAATTTTATTATCTTCCCAAAAAAATCAACTTCCGGTTAAACCGGATGTAACTCGAAAGCAGGAAATATAGTTGTTCCGGTTTAACTGGAAGTTGATTTTTTTGGGAAGATAATAAAAATTCAAGATAGGGACATGTAAGCCGTTTTGCTCTAAGACGTACTGTTAGAAAGTTAGAAGCTGTCAAAATTCAAAAATGTCACTTTTCGAGAGTCAATATCTCGGAAACTATGAAGTATAGACTAATAATGCATTTTATAAAAAATAATTATAATTTTATTTGGAATTTAAAAATGTAAAAATATGCAGGGTGTTCCATTTAAAAAAACATAAGGTAGACTTATGTCAGAAAATTGATAGTGTTTTGTTTTATATGTAACTTAGGAAAAAACTTGGCAACCAACCCTACATTTTGTTTTTTTGTTTACTTTCATATCTTTAAAAACAAAAAAGTTACAGTGAATCAAAATGTTATCAAGATAAATTGAACGCACGGTACAGGGTAGGGTGTTGATAAATTAAGAAAACATGAAATGCTTTAAGAGAGAAGTACCATTATTTATTATTGTAGACAAAATGTTTTTGAAATATTTAAAGTTCTTTATAATCCAAAATAAAGCCTAAATACAAAATTTGAAATCTGAATTCTAATTTTTTTTTTTTTTTTACAGTAGAATTTATGAACATTCAAAATGTACAATTACTATTGTGGAAAAAGTTATTATTCTACATATATCCTCCTCCAACATGCACACATTTTTCTAAATGGGAAATTAATTAAATAAATAGATCAGCACTCTCAGGTTTTCATTTTGAATGTTCATAAATTTTATTGTAAAAATAAAAAACAAAAATTAGAATTCAGATTTCAAATTTTGTATTTAGGCTTTATTTTGGATTATAAACAACTTCGTTTCATAAACATTTTGTCTAAAATAATAAATAATGGAACTTCTCTCTTAAAGAATTTTCATGTTTTCCTAATTTATCAATACATCTGATCTTAAATTTTTATATGGGAAATTCATTTTCTCGACAAGCAGAATTTTTTACAAAGAATAACTTTTAGTCGTAAAATCAATAATAAAGATATTTTTCCTCGTCAACTCCATCCGGGGACACATTGTATATTATTTTTTTAATAATTTTGATGGAGTTATTAAGGTTGAATTCTCAACGTCATTCCATCTATTGCCAACCTATAACCCATTTCGCGTTGATTTTTTGAGTTTATTATTTTAATAACTAACATTTAAAGAACATCAATATCGTCGGTACATTATTTAGGTAGTATCTGATATATTACAAAAATATCAATTAATTTCATTGCTAATTTTGGGAGAATTGTATAGTGAAAGAACAATGGGTGACAATGACATAATAATGTTAAAAAAAAATCTTACCCGATACTTTTCGCTATACAATTCTCCTAAAATAAGTTATGAAATTCCTTGATATTTATTAAATATGTCAAATATTACCTATAGAATATCAAGTCGATACTGATTTTCTTTAAATTTTGTGAAAAAGCTAGAAAACATAAATAAATCTACGCGAAATAGGTTATAGGTTGGCAAGCATGTTGATACTCCCACCTTAATAGTTACTAAACATGATTTTTATTATTTGTGAATTTATATATTGTATATTTGGTGTTATATTCTCTGTAATAAACTTTTTTAAGTTGGTTGAGAATAAAGATATATATTCTTACACAGGCCTGCATTTTTTAACACTTTGAAAGTTGATTTAAAAATTTTAACTGTTTTCTAGTAATTGGGTAGCGCTAATTTCAAATCTGCTTTCAGTTTTTTTTATATCACGTAAGGTTATTTTTCAAACCGGTAAAATCCAAAAATATAGAAAAAACACGATTTATTTCATTTATAAGCTAGTTTTTTAATATATTAAAGAAAAAAATACAAAATATACACATATAAACTATTATAAATGGTTATTTATTCGTTACGCTTCTTCAAAAAATGTTTTCTTTTTTCAGAAAAGCTTCTGTTGGTTGTTTTTCTGTTCCAACAGAAATCGGCCATCATTTTTGTGCCCCAGCGCCCCTGGTATCTTTTTCCATCTCTTTAATATATTGATGAAATCTTTCACCTTGCTCTTCACCCACGTCCCCAAGATTTTCCGGGAATTAGTCCAAATGGGAATGTAAAAAGTGAATTTTTATGCTCATATTCTGAAATTCCTGAAATTTTCCAGCATATTTTCAACGATCTCAACATAGTAGTAATTTATGTTCAACTTCTTTAAAAGCATTCCATGCATGTTTTTCCTTATCTTCCATTACCTTTTCAAATTCTGTATCTTTCATTAACCTGCTAATCTGCGGCCCTACAAAGACTCCCTCCTTTAATTTTGCCTCTGACAGAGCCGGAAATGTTTTACACAAATATTTAAAACAATATCCTTCTTTGTTTAATGCCTTAACAAATTGTTTCATACGTCCAAGTTTTATGTGAAGTGGGGGAAGTAAAACTTTTTGAGGGTCAATAAGAGTTTCGCGAATTACATTTTGGTTTCCAGGTGTTAAAAGTCTCTCTTTTTGACCAGTCTCTTTTTATCCAATGCTGTTCTCGCTAGCTAGACCACTCGCACAGGAAACATGGAAATTTAGTAAATCCAGACTGCTGACCTAAGAGAAGACTTAAAATGTTTAGATCTTCACACACTTCCCAGTTGTGATTTTCATATTGTATTCTTAAAAGTAATTCCTCTAAATTTTCATAGCTTTCCTTTAACTTAACTGTATGGCCGACCGAAACAGAAGCAAAAACATTGTCATTATGTAAAAGAACAGCTTTAAAGCTCCTTTTTGAAGTTGATAAAAAGTCTCCAGTCGGAAGGCGTGTAGCACCACAGAAAATCATGTTTTATTCATCAATCATTTAGAATTTGAAGTACTACATTTATTTTAAAATGTATTAAAACGCCTATTACCTATAAGTTTTTTTTATATTTTTTTTTTGCAAAAAAAAATCTGTGGGTGATAGAGACCAATTGTATTTTAATTAGTTATTTCTATATAAAAACTAAGCTCAACAAACAAAAATCACGTCATCACAAATTTCATGCAGGCCTGTGTTATTATTATTAAAACAAAACATAGCCACTACTTATAGCATTCGTCATTTCGTTTTTTTATCGATACTTTGTTACTTTTTCGTTTTATCCACGATACACCTATATACACGATATGCCGACTAGCCTGTCGAAATTTTAACACGGCTGCGCATTGCGTCACACGCGGGAGACGGTTCTAACCTCACCATTGCCGGTCCATTGTAAAAAGCGAGCAAATTTACTTCTAGTACTTCTGTGACTACTATTGCTGTTTTTTACTTTCAGTTTGGATAGGTATATAGCCTACTGTAACATTATAAATTGTTAACTAAATGATTTGTATCGACTCTGTTACGTATTTGGCAGGGCAAACAGTGGAAAGCAAGAAGCAAAAAGGCTAGTGCCTCTGTATTTTAAAATTGGGGATCACTTGTTTACAATAAATCATATAAAAACATGCTTTATTGTCATTTAAATACATAGTAACAGTTACCAAAGCTCTATAGATTATATAAGTAGTATTAACAATGTATAAACCAATAAAATAAAAGTAAGGATGAAAGAACATATACAGTGTGTCCACGGATGGACTTAACTATACTTGTAAAAAACTTTATTTTCAATTTTTCGAAAAAAGTCATTCTTCATCATTTCTTTTGCTTATTAAATAAATATAATTCACGTAAGAGAATTTCCATTTTTTTATACAGGGTGCACAAAAAATGTAAAAATGTAGATTTGCAAAATTAAAAATTTTTGATCCAACTTTTTTGAATGATCAAAATAAAAGAGATTGGAAAGAGAATTCGAAAAGCCGAATAAAGTTTTGAGATATGACCTGTGGTAACTACGATATTTTATATTAAAGTTAAATAAATTATTAATATTTTCCTTTAGATTAAGGTTTTAATATTAAATATCGTAGTTACCACAGGTTATATCCCAAAACGAATTCTCTTTCTCTTTTATTTTGATCATTCATTCGGATTGCGCGCATTCTGGTGGGTGCCAGCGTTGATCTGTTTTCATGTCTGCAAAATGGCAGATGTTTTCGGTGAAAATGCAAATAGCGTTCCCTATACTGGATTGTGGTTGCACTTCGTGGTTTATTTAGTTGTCTACCTTTCGATTATACCAGTGTAACTATCTTTTATATTGGAGTTGGTTCCGTGGGATGGCGCTAAGGTGTATTGAGGGCCGCCTTGATTCTACAAGTAGGCTTTTAGTACATTTTTCCGTCGTTCTTGGAATTGCTTGGGTTATGGCTGCCCGTCGAGTCCTAACAAGGACGAAACGGCCGTCGTGGTCTACCCGCCCCAGGGTATCCATTGAACTTGGATCCATGTGTATTCCAATATAAAAAATAGTTACACACTTGTCCGATATGCCACTATATTTTCTTTTTCTTTTAATTGTATATAATTTTGAATACTTTTGTGTACATTTATTTTAACTAAACTGATGTAGGTATATATATTATTGCGAATAGGTACAAATAACTTATTGGTGCCAATACATACAATATCTATGTTAAGACTTTTATAGACTAGTCACAAGATGATTTAGACCCACTTCCATTCGAAAATACCCAAGTTTCATCTAAAAAAACTGCTTTTCTAAACTTTGATTCATATTTTCAACATATTTTTTTCAGAAACTTTACCCGTTCGCTTGCAATTCTTGGTAGTTCGCACAAATATCTTCTGTTGCAGTCCTTTCTATAAAGAAATCCTAAGCTTTTAATGAGCGCTGACAATGACCTGAGACCTATTTCCAAAACACCTCGTTCCTTCAAAGCATCTTTCAGAGCTGAAAGCGTTATATCGACGTGTGATGCATATAAGTCGTATATAACATTCCTTACATCCGTTTTTTTACCTTCCTGTAAAGTTTCAATCTTCGTTTTCCTTGATCGTCGTTGCGTTTTCTTCATTGGTTTATATCTACTACTTTCATGAACAATCCTCTGTATTGATCTTAAACTTAGTTTTAGTGCTTCCGATACTTTCTCTTTAATAGACTTGGGATTTAATAACTCGCCGGTTTCAGTAGCCTTTCCTTCTTCATTTTTAAAATAATCTATTAAATTGAGAACCATTTCTTTTGCCTGGGGATGCAGAAAACCTGCAAACCGATTTGTACTCGACATTTTATGTCACAATATTTTTAATAATGACACATTTGTCAAAACTAGGGAGCTTATTCACGACATTATATAATACGGTAGTGTTCTTCGAAACATTTTGATAATTACTGAAATTTAGATGTGCTTCTCTCTCAGATTCATAAATAACCAATAGGTTTATCGCGTTTATATTACGGATATCTTTATAATGCCGTTTTAACCTTGGTTTGAGCAAGACAACACTATATACGTTTCTCTATGATAAGTTCATAACGCGCCTAGTTAAGTGGAAGCCGACTATATACAGTATGTCTCCGTAAGTTTGCATCATATGGAAAACTTTTTTATTATTCATTTTACGAAAAAAAGTTATTCTTCATAAAAAGCTCTGCATGGTCTAAAACCTAAAATGCAACCATCAAATATCGAAATTTTCCAGTCATATACGAGGTTTGTCAAAAAATGTGAATTTTTCCCAAGAATGTAAATTTTTCCCAAGAGTAAAGTACCTGTATTTTTGATATTATCAAAAATTGTTATTAAAAAAAGTTGTTCAGAACTAAAAACCACGTCTAAATATGCAATTATACGCATTTATGTTGAAAAATTATTTTATTAATTTATTATTAATTATTTAATTTTTTAATTATTTAAGTAATTTAATGCGTGTTATTGCATATTTAGACGTGGTTTTTAGTTCTGATCAACTTTTTTTAATAACAATTTTTGATAATGTCAAAAATAAAGGTACTTTACTCTTGGGAAAAATTTACATTCTTGGGAAAAATCCACATTTTTTGACATCCCTCGTATATGACTGGAAAATTTCGATATTTGATGGTTGCATTTTAGGTTTTAGACCATGCAGAGCTTTTTATGAGGAATAGCTTTTTTTCGTAAAATGAATAATAAAAAAGTTTTCCATATGATGCAAACTTACAGAGACATACTGTATATCAAGATAAATATCGTCGCATATTTATCAAGATATATATCAGGATATTTATCACGGATATATATATATCCTGCCAACCTTGTCTGAAACAATGCATTTCATTTACTATATTAATCATTGGTTTGTTTATTAAACTATATATATATATTTAAATAATAAAGTCTTATTACATATCGCGCAAAACCGCGATATGTTATTCGTCTCCTTCGCACGGAATCACGACAATCCTAATTGCCTCTTGAAAATTTCGCACTATATAGGCGCCTTCGTGAAGATAATGTGCGTATGTTGTCGGCGTTGTGGCCTCTTTCGAAATTTTCACATTTACGTTTTTTTTCGGAAACGGTTAGAGTGGGACGATTGAAACTTTTTCAGTTTAGAGAGGAATAGTGGGGGTACGTTGTGTGAAAATTTCAAATATACAGGGTGTGCCGGAAAAGTTATTAATTTTGAAAGTCGATAATTATCAGATTCTCGTTGGCACTCGATACAGGTCTTAAAAATAAGTTTTTTCGATTTAAACTTTTTGGACGTATAGACGACCATGGGCTACAGAAGCATATTGTTTGTGACCGCGATAGAAAGTTTGGAAATAATTATTTTTATTTTTTAAAAGTCAAAAATTGGTAGAAACAAGTACCTATTGGATCGTTAATAAGTCGAATTGGGTGCATTCGATCGACATTCGGTTTGGATAATCGTTTAGGCCATCATAAAAACTAGCTTTTTCCAATATACCGTTCTATACCTAACTGGAATGGAAGTAATCAAAAATCATAAGAAAGTGGAAACCATAATGTTAGGCATGATTTTTGCACGGTTATTTTTTTTTCGTACGGAAAACGACTTTTGATCGAAACGTTGTATACTTTAGCGGATAGAGCTCGTCAATTTGTATTTGTGAGATATTTTTTCGTTTCTTTATCTTGAAAACGGAAAAAACGGCAAGCTTCCGAAATTTCATTTCCTAAGTATTCTATCACGTCGCACTCGATCGCTTAAACACGTCAGCAAGTTTCTCTATATAAGTTTTTGAATTTTTTCTTGGTCCACTATATCGACGGATAAACAAGCTTTAGTTTGCATAGTAAGCGCGCTCTGGGAAAACATTATTTGTGGCTCAAAAAAATTAATTTATGATTTTTTCAGAAATATTTTTATCTGATGTTTTACTATATCGACTGTAGCTTATTCAATTTTTAACAAAACCATTTTATTTTTTTCCCAAAACATGCGCTGATTACTTCTCAACATTCCTGATGTCCAAACTTATCAAAATATATTCGCAAATTTGAGCAGTCACTTTTTTGGGTGCGGAAACAGGCAAAATTTACAAATTCTAACACCATTCTCTTTTAACGAGAGTGCCTTGATTTTAATGTAAATTAATTCTAAAAATCCGGCTGTTAAAAATGGCGAAAAATGGGTGTTTTGAGCTTGACTTGCTAGACTAATAAGAACATTTCCTGATTTTAAATTGGATGGAATATCTACCTTGAACCTTCTTCTAATTTTATTGACCAATGTGTTTGCCCAAAATGTTTTAGAAATAGTTGTAATCTCGATTTTAAAGATGGCGTTCCGACATTGATAATCCGTCGCCACGTGGTAGGAGGTTGTTCGACATTTCGATATATGAGAAGTTTTTCTTCGGAAACGGTTAGAGCAAAACGATTCAAACTTTCTGGACATAGAGAGGAATAGTCGGGGCACGTTCTGGGAACAATTTCCAATATACCGGAAAAAAGTTATTAAAGTCAAAGTTTGAAAATATTGTTTTTTTCGTTGTATCGCGTTACAGGTGGCAAAAATCATTTTAATCGATTTAAATTTTTTCGGCGTGTAGACGACGTTGGGCTACAGAACACTATTGATTGCCAAGGCGATCGGAAGTTGGGAAGTTCATTTTTTGATTTTTTTTAAATCAATGTAGGGTCATGTTGGATCGTTAATAAATGGAATTGGGTGCGTCCCACATATTTTTGGTTTGGAGATTTGTTTAGGTCATCTTAAAAACTACTTTTTTCAAATATATTGTTCTATAGGTACCTAACGGTAATAGAAATGGTCAATAATTGTAAACAAGTGAAATGAGCTATTTCAGACAAGTTTTTTATGCGGTTTTTATTTTTTCTCGTACTGAAAACAACTTTTGATTGAAATGTTATATACCTTAGTGAAGAGACCAAACTACAATGAAAAATAATTTTTTTGTTTGTTCATTTTTAATACGGAAAAATCGGGAAGCTTTTGAATTCTTACAGCGACAATGCTCGGTACAAAAAAACGAACTTGGGTTCTGAAGAAACTAAACATATCTTTTTTATCGCAAATCGAAATGCTTTACAATTATTAGAGGTTGCTAACAAATGATTTTGTAAAAAGTATGAAATAAAGTAAACGAACTCGAACAGTGTCGTGCCCGTGCCGAAACTAATTTAGCAGCTATCAATGTAAGAATCGAGGTAAGAATAGTTTCTTTACTTATGTTTAAATTGATTGAATACATATTTTTATAGGGCAAACTTGGAAAGTATATTCCACATTGCATACGTTTGCTGTGCGATTTTAAAAAGAGCCGGTGCTGATAGGTTCAATGTTAATATCAATGTCATAATATTAAATATCTTATATTTCCGTAACGAAAAGTCATAGCGAATCGAGCGAGACGGCATTGGAAACGGGACATCGAGCACTATACGATGCCGTTTTCAAAAACTACCTATTTATACGAGAAAACGGAAATTTTGCACCAGTTATTTTTATTTTTTAGTTTTTGTCAGTTGTTATAATGACAATTTGGCGATATGTTTCCCCTTCACGTTCCGAAGGAAGGTGAGGCAAAAAAAGCAATAGAAAACATAGAAAAAAGAAACTAAGAATAATACTTTTTAAATACAAATTTTTAGTACTAATAATAGATGCACTCTCGGCTGACGATTAGCGATATGTACCGTCTAGTTCTTTGAATCCCCCTCGTTGGAGTTCCTCAAGTGACGTAACAATATGAGAGAGATAGAGAATTCATGCGCGTTGGCATACCGTGTAGGTATAGGTGTATCGTGGTTTTATCCAAAAATCGGCCAAATACCCATCTTTTGAGTACAGTTTTACATAAAAAAAAGTTTGTATGGATGTATAAATAAATATAAATAAAAGCTGTAACTGGATGTTTTTCGGGGTTTACCTAAAGAAAGAAAATACACAGTCGTCGGGGAATCTGGTTCCTTTATTTTAGCAAAAAGCAAGTGTCTTCCAAAACAACTAAAAGAAATCAAACCTATGAGTAACCGGGTCCGAAAAGACCTCACATTTCATATTACAATTTTAACTTGTAAAATTACATATTTATAACTTACTAATGTTTATCTACAACGTTTAATATTACAACGAAATTACTAAATGTACCACCTACTTAATACCAGGGATAAATCCCGTTGTTAATAGTAACAAACAACTGACCAAACCCAAATGGCTACTAGCTGGACGCCGATAGTAAATAAAAATGCCTGGTATCTAAATTTGGATGCCAGCAGCGAATAGACAAAAAACAGGTAAGAGAGCTTTTTATTAGGCTCCTTTCTGGCGTACCACAATTGCTAGAATCATTAGCACCAAAGTCGGTAGTTTGCACACAATCGTCGCAAATTACCAGATCCACCCAGAGATATCAATTTGTTGTTCCTATTTTTGTGATATATAAACTTTCCAAACAATAGGTATTAACAATGCCACTGTGTTTAGTAGGTACATATTGTCTGACACACGGTTCTGTAACCACCTAAGGAATGCAGAAAAAAGTTTGCGGTGTTGTCGGCTTAATTACCAATAAATTCAAATAAACATTTTAACTCGCACACTTATAAAGAAAATCATATTTATGGTAAAATATCTACCTACTAACTCGTAAGACTAAACAATACCTATTATGTATTTATCTATATTAGATATAAGAAAATATTATTATATACTGTCCAGAATGCAAGCAAATTTTAACACTTTTAATTTGGGCGAATTGAATAAAATTATGTCATATCTGGCAACAGGTACAAAATCTCGCGCGATTGAAAAAAATAATAGTCGACCAGACAAATTTGCATCGCAAAACAGTTGACAGGCTTGCAGGTCATTTAATGTGATCAACTAATTGCGATGCATGCATGCATGCCAGTGGTGGATATATGGGAGTTTAACTATTTAAAGATTATTTTTATACATTTTCTTATTGTCTGCGTTTTTTGTTAAAATTAATCTTCAAGGAAAAACCCTTCATAGCCAAACAAGGGAGGTAGTGGCAAACGTATATAGAGTATGTGATGAAGTGAGGTCATGATTTGAAAATTAAATTTAAAAAAAACAAGACGTTATTTAATTTATATTTTATTTGTTTAGTTGTTATCTGGGTTGAGAATTAATATTTATGTTATGTATTGTTTATTTATAATATTTTTGATAAAAACATCAACAATTAAAAATAATAAACTGCACAGCAAAAATAAAGTAGGCACGCATATGACTTCTTATTTTAAACTAATTTTTTTGTATTTCCTCACCCTTTCGTCTCGGTTAAGTTACGGTGTGGACGACAATAAATGTGTTGTAGTGAGAAAACTGCGGCAAAGGATGGATATCTCAACAGGTAATGAATCTCAATAATAGGTGCATTGTTTTATTAAGATATAAATATCATAGACATTTTTAAAATTGTGATGGTGCATTATAGGACCCTCCGAATTTTAAAATTTTTGAAAGTGCCATGGAAAGACCTGTTTGCTGTTTGTCTAGAACACATTGAAGGCAAAAAATTTATGAACAAGACAATTTGTCTCTAAAAAAAAAAGAAAAAGAAGTTATGTTTGAGTTATTTTTATGCGAAAATTCCCCGTTCCGTTAGTCATTCCTAACAATGATTTTGACCCGGACTTTGATAAGAAATTCATAAAGGATTAGATTGATTTTTTTGTGCCAATTTAGTTAAAAAAATATTGGTTGAAAAAATTAAATAAAAAAAAAATGCTCTTGGTAACAATGAACCGTTTGCCCCTTTAAAACTAATTAGAGAGTATGTTAAGTCCATTTAATGTATAAATTGAGAATACAAAAGTTATGAAATTCCCAGGTCCCTCAAGTGCACCATCACCCCTAATAACAAATTGGGATTGAATACCCGAGCGAATTTTAGAATAATTATTGTACTTAGGTACTATAAAACACTAAAAATTACTGAAATTTAAATGGTAAACATGAGCAAGTTCTTTTCTGCTAGCTGATTTTTGGAGTAATTTTAAACTACCTGGACGAAAGCAATAATCAACTATAAAAGCCACACCAACGTAAGTAAAATTATTTTTATAGTTAACGACCCTTAACAATTTATTGTCGTTAACTCTAAATCTAGGGTCCATGGTAAAACAAAAAACTTACTGAGAATGTTGTCTGAAATCGCTAGGCTGTGTTTGAGGTTGTAAATTAGGAAAATTGTAGAAACTACCAGGAGCAGGGCCATTCTGCCAAAATGATGGTGCATCAAACATTTTAAAAAAATTTAATTTCCAAATACACCTTACAAATTAGAAAAACTTGCAAATTGGAATGACTCGGCTTTTCAATAATTTTAAAACACATACAAACGTCAAAAGTCAAGAGTCAAGACTGTCAATAGTGTCAATGACAAATGAATTGTGGCTTTTTTTTTATGTGCTTATTGATGTGGCTTTTACTGTTAGGTATTTAGCCAGCCTCCAGTATTTCTCACAGAACACAGATGCATTTTTATTTTTATATTCGGGTTATCACGCGTGGTAGCAGCCGAGTTCCTTTAACTTACTATTATATATCAAACCAAACGGCTAATTTGAGCATTTTTTTAAAAAGTTTAACTCGGCTGAGCAAAGATTTTTTCTCCCACTTGCCGCAGTTAGGGAAACCCCTTTATATTTCTCATACGACCATTATCATAACCGGCATCGGTGGCTCCGTGGTTAACGCGGTAGTCGCTGAGAACTCTAGGACGAGAGTTTGTGGGTTCGTATCCCACTGCCGGCAAACTGGTTCGAGCCCAGTGGATTTTAGTGGTATAAGTCTTGACGTGGGTCCAGCGTCGAGCAAAAATTAGGGAAGAGTGAAAAATGTATCATCCCCCAAAACCACCCCATTCACGGCCGGTAACCAGGCCGGATGAGATCGGATATCTCGTGGGGTGGAGGGGGAAGGAACACACTCCCCAATCGGTAGGTCATAGAAAGCACGAAACCAAGGGTTGATAGCCCTTGGGGGGTGCTTCTAATGACTGAGGATCGTGGTTCGGAGCCCAAGTTAAACCGTAGGTCCCCTCGGGAATGGCCCTGGCAGCGAACGAAGAGGAAAAAATTGGAAAAAAGCAAGCAACCATTATCAAATTGTTTGGGAAGTATTCGCTTAACAACTTAACTAAGCAATGATTTTTACTTTGCTTTGCTGTTAAAAAAAATAGCAAAATGAAAGCACCTCATCTCTGGTTTGTCGAATTCCTTTTGTAGCTTTTCCCTCTCACGTCAGCATGTCAGCAATTTCAGCATATTTTGGTTTCTTCGGGATTGCTATTCTAGTTTGCCCTAGACATACTCTTCAGTAAAAATAATAAAAATAATAATAATAATAATAATAATAATAATAATAATAATAATAATAATAATAATAATAATAATAATGTTATTATTTTGTAGACTTCGAAAAATGTAAAATTTAAATCATTTTTATTCCCTTTTAATTTACGTGTATGAGTATGCTAAAGTTGGTTACAAAGGAAGAAAAATTCTTCTTTAAAAATATCGTGGCCATAAGCAGAGAAAAGCTTTACTAGATTGATCGGACGTCTATTTTCGGAATAGGCGAATGATCATTTCAAGAGAAGTGATTAGTTTTTCTCTTAAGAGTGATTAAACAGAGGGGATTTCAAATCAGACACCACATTCATGACTTGGTCACCTCGTAGTCACGAAAGTACGTCACATAAATGACGTCGTTGTGACATCTGATTTGAATACGATTTTGTGGTCACTTATTACTTAGTCATGGCTGGCCACGCCAACGATATAAAAACAGAAAACCTTTTGTGGTTTCATAAAAGTTTTTGTTTTCTTTATACTGTTAAATCTTGGATAGTATTCTGTTGACAGAAATGACAAGTCGTCGGGATGACCATGCTCTAAAGTACTCTAACCGAGGACTTCGTCGTGACCAACGAATACTTACACGGGTCGTGACTACATCTATGCTGACGTCATCGATTCTGATTTGAATCTGCATATTCAAGAGTAGTCAGGACTAGGTATCTGATTTGAAATCGCCTCTGTATTCTTGAAACTTAAAATGACTATTAATTTCCATAACGATGTGAGCATATGATGTGAATTGTCCCTTCTCGCGAGAGTGGCGAGAGAGCGTTCACTTTTGTTAAATTGGAGGATAGACGTCCTGTCGTAGCACGGTATCCACCTAATTATGAAGTTTGTCATATCCCTATCATTAGCAGCAAAAATCCCGATCTGTAGATAACAACGAACTCTGTAATTCCCATGTTTGATGCGGATCTGCACTTGACAGTTGTAAAAGAATATGGCTGAATGAGCCAAAACTAAAATTAAAAAAATTAATAAATTTAAATTGAGAACAGAAAGAACTGGTTGTAAAAGTTATCGTGTTGTAATTCTTCAGTATTTGTGTCTATGCTAAGTGTAATTTGACAAATAGTAAGTTTTAGCCCTAATGTTAATTTCATGTTTATATAGGATCACCTTGGGAGTTTGTATTGCAAAGTGTCTGTTAGAGGAAAGTTTTTCAATACCTAATTTGGCCCTTTTTGGATTTACTCTAAATCTTGGTATAATAACGGCTAAAGATAATTTGTAAATAAAATACTGGTGTGATGTTTTGGAAAATCTATAAAGAGTTGTCTAATCAAATGTAGAATAATAGGTATGGTATGATGTGTCTTGCTAGTCAAACCTGACCTGGGTGAAAAAATTATACCCAAAGATTTAAATTATTAAGTTTTTGTCAATTTCGTCTTGTTTGATATATTTTTTCTTTTAGAAGTTTTTATGGTAAACATTAGCTAAACATTTTTCAGTTATTAAAAAAATCCTAATATCTATCTAAGTAAACATATTATTATAGTACTGTAAAATACTGTAAAGGAATGAAATAAATATATCAAGTTTAATAGGTTTGCACTGGTTGGGTAGGTACTTAGGTACCTAATATTACCCAGAGGTACCTACCTATATAGCTAGTTTTATGGGGTGCAAGTGCAAACGAGAAAAGCTAATTTCTTACCATTTAAAAATTATCCCCTGACAAAAAAAAATTACACAGATAAACCGAGAGATAAACATATTTATAGGTAAATTCGGGAAAAATAAACTCCTGGAAAGAACACATTCTCCTGCAATCTGTATGCTTAACTATTCATCTGAGCATTCATCACTTAGAATTCAAAACTTTTCAGATTACTATGTACCTACCTACTTACCTGCTTATTTTGAACAAACCATAACGGAGGTTGAGGGGGACTCGATCTTATGTACCTATAGTTGCTATCAGTGCTTTCACAAATATGACCTTTATCCCAACCCAGCAAGAAGATCGTTACTGAACATTATTTTCTAGCTATCAAGTAAGTTTTGAACTTTGCAATCAATGGTTCTAACAGCAAATTAGTTGGGCGACTGAAAATTACCATTCAGGAATGCTTCTCTTACTGGGTTGGAACAGAGCTATAGTATTTTTAGTAACTATAATAGATTCTTGTGCCTGTAGTTGATAATTTTTTATTAAAAGCTACCGTATTAAAGATTAATTTATTTTTAAAAGTAGTAGGGTCTGTTCGAGGGTCTGTTAAATTTATTGTAGAACTGAACAATGTACCTGATCATTATTTTTGAGCAGTCACAGAATAGGTATAGCTTAGCTTAGCACATACCTAATAACTTTTTTTCTGTAAAGGATACTTCGAGGGATACTTCTTATCAGTAAATTGTTTATATTATGGAATTTACCAATTTTTTGTGAAATAATAATTGACTGTCTTATTGGAAGGATCTAATTGATCCTTTAAATGGGTGCAGTGCAGGACTAAATTTTATTTATTAAGACATAGGTATTATTGAAAATCTTACATAATATTAACTTATACACTTTTTAAATTTAACCCTAACACGGAAAAACTCAAATTTAAGTGCTACTCTAAACTTTACAATCTTAGATATAACTATGTACAGTGTACCTTGTTTTGGTGTACCTATTTTATCCCAGCTGTCTAGAAAGGGACTGAAAAAAGCACATTAAATTGGTCAAGGTTGGCAGGATATATATCTGTGATAAATATAATGACATTTATGCGAGGATAAATTTTATCCTGATAATATATCAATATTTTTTTTTCTATTCTATTCATTACCTAGTATAAAAATATGGCCCCGCTGCCGCTGTGCCGGCAACAGCGTATTATGCTGCTTACGATGCGGTGACTCCCCATCTTTCCGAGACATTGACCACCTGTTGTTTTTTGCCGCGTGGCATTTTTATTAAGTTCCGATTTCTGATTGAAGGGAGCAATATTTTGCTGTTTGTTTTATGAAATAAAAATTTTACAATGCCAAAAATCTAATTTGAGTTCATTTTGATTTAATTAACAAGCCCAGTAATTATGGGTTTTAAGTTGAACCATATTTAAAAGCAAAAATATAGGTATAATAAAAATAATAATAATAATTTTATGATGTGTTCATATTCATAAACTTGTATTTTTTACTTACATTTTACATTCCTAACATAGGAGTACTAAAAAAACTGTTTGTAATAGCAACTATCATTGAATATAATTGAAATACAAATTTACAGGTTTATAACATGGTTATATATTAAATTAACTGATTTTGAATTTTTTAAATATATCTTTACAGAAAACAGATGAAATAGGTAATTTAAAAATAATTAAAAATATAAATAAATATCCAAATTTGGATATTTATATACATAACATGATATTTGCCAACCCTGAAATTGGTAGAGAACAATATTTGTTGTTCAGGGGAATGCAAGAAAAAAATTGTAAAGGGCGATGTGAAACTAGAAAGAATGATTAATAAAATGAAAAAGCTGCAAAAGGAAAACCTATCACACAGAAGTGAAATAAGAGAATTCAAGGAGAAATTTGAAAATTCTGAAACTGAGAAAGAGGAAATTATTCAGAACCTACCTAAAGAGGTAGCTAAACTCCAGAGAGAAATTAAATGGAGAGATCCTCTTTTTAAAGATTTTTAGGATAAAGTTTATGAGGTGGAAAAAAATTTCATCTAATGGTTATGCCATAAGCTGATGAGATGGATGTTACTACTATCAGAAGTGCGCATTTTTCTCTAATAGAATCGCAACTGCGCTATGGAATATGTTTTTGGGGTGCTTGCTCAATGTATCATAAGTCATTGTTTGTTTTGCAAAAAAGAGCTATTCGCTACATGTATAAGACTATTCGTCGTGACTCTTGTAAACCATTGTTATTGACCCATAAAATGTTAACACTTGTCTGTTTATTTATAGGTACTCGATACAGTATCTCTCTTGCATAAAAAGTATAAGAACAAGCTTTCTAATGTTGCCATGCACAATACACAACAAACTTTCGTAATAGGTCTACCAATACCATCTTCGTCCCAAACAAGAAAGTTAATTCAATCAATCAATCAATATACTTTATTGTCCAAAGAAAAGTACATTCTTAGTGACAAAGTGTGTCCTTAATTAACAATAAATAAAAATAAATATATACATGTGAACAAATAAATTACAAAATACATACACTTAGGTAAACATACATATCTACCAAAAAACAAATATATAATAACAATAATAATCAGTAAAAAAGGAATATACATTACAGCAAAGTCAATACCAATATTTAAAGTGATATGACTTAAACAAGACCTACAAAATTATTAAAAACGATCGTCAAAAAATTCGGTCACTGTATAGTAGGCTTTTTCCAGCAAAAACGGCTTCACAGCCGATTTAAACTTTTTAAGGGTTCCCAGCGATCTAATACCAGCTGGTAAGTGTTGGTTGAACACCTTTCTACCATTATAAAAGCTTTCTACCATTATAAAAGAAATTGCTTAATCATTTAGGTACCCCTTAATTTGAGGCAAATGCAAATAAACGAAGATTCAGAATTGTGGTTAAAAAGTACTAGCAAGAAAAACTTATTATATACGTACTTTTTTGCTGATTCTTTTAATAGTTAATATTCTTCTAAAAATATTGGGCATATTTTGAAGCCACAACTCAGTTTTCGAGTGTGTGTATTTTTGAAACTAGTTGGATCATGCTTGTTCCTAGCACCTGTTTTTGTTTATTTTTGTATGTATACTTTTGTTGGTTGTAATGTATAATGTAGTGTATGTAATCTTAAAAATTTTAATTTTTCTATTCTATTATATATTTTATCCTCTACAGAACTACAGAGCTTTTAAATGTTTTGGTATACTTTCTATACTTTAAGGGCTGGTACTTTCAGTCCTGATTGACTCAATTGATACGTGGTTACTTTAATATGACGTTTGGAATAGGCAGGGTGACAGGGAAATAAATAAGTGTGGACGTATTCCAAACGTCATATTAAAGTAACCACATTTCAATTGAGTTAATCAGGACTGAAAGTACCAGCCCTTAGTATAGTTAGAATTAACCCGGAAATTAACATATTTGAAATGAGTGCAAAATTACAGAGCTTTTTACGAGGCTTTTTACTTATGCAGGGTGTTCTGAAAGATATGCTCAATTATTTGGGATTGAGTAAATTGGTTAAAAATAAAGTAAGAACTTCATGTGTCTTATGTCCACTTACTACGAAGCTACAGCCCCCTGTTATTATTTATCCAATCTCAGTTTGAGGATATTCCAATCATTCCATACGGCGGTAAACAGTCCCAAAGAGACCGACCGCACAACCAGGGTTGTCAGATCTTTCTTCTTCAATTCTTTAAGTTTTTTTATTAAAGATATTTCATTTATATCAGTATTCAATTGTTAGTCAGTAACTTTCTTTGAAAGCTAGTTTGCAAATATACTTTAAATCGAGGAGTTTTGAGTGTGACAGAAAAAAATAGCAAGCCATTCATTGTTATAATAATACATTCTTTAGTCCTTAAGAAACAATATAACTGAAATCAAGACAAAAAGTGTTGCGCCCTCTAGCAATTTGATTAGAAACTATCTTGTACCATTGGATAAGACAATTGAATGTACTTACCTTTTTCTTCCAAACAAGCTTAAATTTAGTAAAATAGGTTAAGTCGTTTAGAAGTTACAGCGATTTTAATGTTTACACTTTCACTTGATAAGAGTGGGAAAATCTATTGAAAGTGTAAACATTAAAATCGCTGTAACTTCTAAACGACTTATCCGATTTTACTAAATTTAAGCTTGTTTGGAAGTACCTTCAATTGTCGTATCTAATGGTACACGATAGTTTGTAATAAAATTGCTAGAGGGCGCAATTTATATTAAAAATTATTGTTTTGGCAATAACTCTAAAACGAACAAAGATATCGAACTGCGGTCTTCACATCTTTTCTTGCAAATTTCATCTACTTTTCGATTATGATGTCATAGTTATACCGTATGATTGGAATTTTCGGGATAAAATCGAAAAAACTGTTATTATTACAAATTGCGCCCTCTAGCAATTTTATTAAACACTTTCGTGTACTGTTGGATACGGCAATTGAAGATACTTATTTTCCCCTTCCAAACAAGCTTAAATTAAGTAAAATCGGATAAGTCGTTTAGAAGTTACAGTGATTTTAATGTTTACAATTTCAATAGCTTCTCCCACTCTTATCAAGGTCGGTACGCCAATGAGCCTTAAACCAAAATGATGCAGAATTGGCTAAGCTTTTCAATGATGTAATCAGAGTTATACCTTAATATGGGAATTTTCGGAGAAATTTAGAATTAAAAAAAACAATTTTTGATTGTGCCCCCTTGTAGCGAAATGAGGAACTTAAAAGTAATTTCCAGCAATTTCTCTTGACCACTTTACTCATAAAAAAATCTTTCCGAAAGTTGTACGATCAATGGTTTCCGAGATAAAGCCGACGTCCTCGCTTATTTGACCACCCGGTACATAGGAGGACCCAGCATTTTTAAAAGAGATAATATGGACAGACGAGTCCAAATTTTCACTTAAGGGTATAATTTATGGAAGAAATTATTACTTTTGGGCATGAGAATATCCCCAATTTTTACGGAAACGAGAGTTTCAAGAAAGGTTAAGCTTAAACGTGTTTTGCTTACAACCATTTTAGTTTCTGTATTAACCAGTATTAACCAAGAAAATTTAAATTCAACAAAATATTTAGAAATATTTAGAACAACCGTCAGTGATTTTTTGGATAATTTGTCGCTTAAATTGCATCTGAGCTGTTGGTACCAGTTGAATGGGGCACCTGCAAATTGCACCAATGAAGTTAGCATTGAGCTAACAAATGTATTTTAGGATAGATCGAGGGATAGATGGACAAGACGTCTGAGTCTGCGGGATTGGCCCCAAGCTCACCAGATCACACGCCGTAGATGCTTAATTATGGGGAAAAATAAAAGAATATTTTTTATAAAACGCCAGTACAAAATATCAGAGGATTTAGAAAATATAATAAGGCAAGCAATTTAACAATTAAACCGTGATGAAAGTCGGCGAGCAACAACTAGAAATGTACTAAAATCAATAGAATGTTGCTTAAGAGCCAATGACACTTCAAACAAAATAGTTATTAAAATACATATGTATAAACTATGGAGGACTTGAGGTAGGAGGCCGATCGCAATGCATTGGATTCGGTCCCAAATTAGCATCGGTAATTCAGCTTTACGAGTCGCTGTAAGATGGCGCGCGTGTTCGAAGTGGGCTATCAAATAATGGTTTCTGATGGACGCAATAACTATTTTTATTTAAATTAGTTCTTTAAGAAACAAATAAGGACTTTTATATGAATTTACACTTACTTTGGTATACTTATTAGTAAACTCAGCCTGTATAAAGTTCCAACGATGCTTGGTTTTTAAAATACAGGGTATTAAACATTTTAGCTATACCTTTGGAGCTAGAAAGAGACTTATTTGGCTGCGTTTTCTCTCTGAAAAAGATCCTGTCTTACACCCCGACACAAAGCAAACTCTACTTTTATAAATTGTACCATTATTCATTATAAATATGGAAATTAATTACAATACAACGTTATTTGTCTTGTCTCGCCTTCAAACATTATTTGTTATTTCGAAAAATAAAATGTCAATTGTCAAAAGTAAAAGCACAGAAAAATAAAGGGTTTAAGTAAAAGTTAAAAACTATGGAGGATCTAGTTTTCCATATTAAAAACGTTATAAGTTTATACTATGGAGAACTATAGGGTAGGAGGCCGATCGACAATGGCAGCATTTTCAAATTCTGTCCCGGTTTTTTGGTTAGTTCGCTATTGGCCGATAGATGGCTCTCGCGTCCGAAGTGGGCTGATGTTGTCTTCTTCTTCTTCGTTTTTAATATGGAAAACTAGAGCCTCCATAGTTTTTAACTTTTTCTTAAACCATTTATTTTTCTGTGCTTTTACTTTTGACAATTGACGTTTTATTTTTCGAAATAACAAATAATGTTTGAAGGCAAGACAAGACAAATAACGTTGTATTGTAATTAATTTCCATATTTATAATAAATAATGGTACAATTTATAAAAGTAGAGTTTGCTTTGTGTCGGGGTGTAAGACAGGATCTTTTTCAGAGAGAAAACGCAGCCAAATAAGTCTCTTTCTAGCTCCAAAGGTATAGCTAGAATGTTTAATACTCTGTATTTTAAAAACCAAGCATCGTTGGAACTTTATACAGGCCGAGTTTACTAATAAGTATAACAAAGTAAGTGTAAATTCATATAAAAGTCCTTATTTGTTCCTTAAAGAACTAATTTAAATAAAAATAGTTATTGCGTCCATAAGAAACCATTATTTGATAGCCCACTTCGAACACGCGCGCCATCTTACAGCGATTCGTACAGCTGAATTACCGATGCTAATTTGGGACCGAATCCAATGCATTGCGATCGGCCTCCTACCTCAAGTCCTCCATAGTATAAACCTACTTTTCAAAAATAAACAGGTTGAAAATAAACCACAACAATGTTGGTTTTGTATGTTATATGCAAAGCCCGCTTGACAAAAATGAAAACTTGAATTATACAGAAGTGGACCTTTTAAATGCCCATAAATTAAAAACTACTTAAGAAAGGAACATGTATGTACTGAGCAATTAGAATAATAATGCAATTCTACACGTAATGATAAAACATACACGGTGTTCCATTAAGAAAAATTGACGGTAAAACGGTAGTCACGGTTCAACTTAAATACGCCAAAAAAATTTAATCCCTAAAGTCCACATGTGAAATGCTAAAACACACACTAATTTAGGTTACTTAGGGCCGTTTGCAAAGGTTCCACTTAAGACGTTTTAGGTTGGGCTTAACTTTAAGTGTCACTTAAACTATTATTTTCCGTTGCACAGTCGATCATCCGGCACATAAGCTGGGCTTAAATAGACATAATATTAAGCCGAAGATTTTACGGCTTAAACCGCACCTTAACTGATTCTAACCCCATTTTCTCATTTTTAAAGAATTTTCTGCTGAAAATGGCTTTATTTGAAAGGAATTTATTAATGGTTGAAGATGATGAGCTTGATGAAATAAATTAAGTAATATTTGAAATTCCTAGGAGGATATATAATCGGAGTGAATATTTTCATTTCTTTGATCAACTTACTTTTTTTCAAGAATTTCGCGTTACAAAAAACACAGCAGTATTAATTTTAGTTGAAATTGAAGCCGAAGTAGAGTATCCCTATGATTAGTAAGTAAATAATAAATAAAACCTTTAATATCAAGAATAATAAACAAAGTAAACAAACTTTCGATTCCCCTTGACTTATGACATAAAAATTACCATAAAGGTTAAAATATCCCTAGTTAGTTACTATATTTTCCAACGTTGCCGCTTTTACCTATAACTTAGCTAAACTTTCGGTAAGTGAAACCTTAGCAAATCAAATAAACATTAAGGTGCATCTTAGATTTAGGTGCCACTTACGTATGAATAAGATGTAAGTGGAACCTTTGCAAACGGCCCTTAACTCTCTTATTACAAATAATATTTCATTTATCGTCATTTGCTATTAATAATTTACAAAAAACAGCCACAGAAACACTTAAAAAAACACCAAAATCAGCAGAAAATAATATAATGCAAACTGACTCATGAGCTTACTACGGTCCACTACTGAACTGGGAAGTGAAATAGTTATGACTCATTCCTAGGGAATACCTAAAAAAAAGTAAAAATAAATAAAATAATATTAAATTTTTTACTTATTTATTTGTTTTTTGTAAAAAAAATAAAATGGGTTGCTAATTTGACAATCTGCAACGCCATTTTTTCGGAAATTATCTTAGATAGGACACGTTTTCTGCTTAGAATCCTTGGTATAATGCATATTTTTAAAAATATACAGGGTGTTCCATTTAAAATAACAAAGTTGTGTGCACTTCCGGTTCCACCGAAAGTGACAGTCAGACGTTTGGTAACTGACAATGTGCGCACAGTGTAACCATATAAGCACAATCGAGACAAGCGTCTAGAGTCTGACTATGGACTTTTCAACCGGCCAATCATAGGCCGCCGTCTTAAAGAAAGTAATTTTGAGGTTAAGCGATGTAAAGCCGGTTGCTGTAAATTGGGAACATAAAATGCTCTTTGTTAATATCGGTAGGTATATAGGTTTCTTTAAAACGTCACGTATGCCAAAAACACTGCTTTTCAAAATTCTCAAAAGTTCATCACACAAAAAAAACTGCAAGTGTTGTGAATATAACAAACAATTCAGCAATACACACACGCACACAGTGTCTTTCAAGGTATGAAAGGAAGCAACAAAATATTACATACGTTAGGAATAATCAGATTTACAAGTGTACCTACATACTACAAAAAGATCAACATTACAGAATAAATACATTACTTGACCATTTAACAATTATATGTCATAATTTGAATTTAACGCCAGAAGATAAACAGTTTCAATGTTATTACGTAATGGGAATTGTTTAATAAAAAGATTTTAAAAGAAACAGAAAATTGTCATGTCGCATTAGCAAATATTTCCACATTCACTATTCTGCGAAAATCAAGGTAATTCGTTTAGTTATTTTATTTCATCAATTTTTTCGCCTCAATTTAATAGAAAACTAGCGTGTACCCGGCATGCGTTGCAACCCGCTGGTATAAATACAAACCCGAACAAACCCGATATATTAGTACCTGGTATGCCACTTTCTGAAATTGCACCCGTGCGAAGCCGGGGCGGGTCGCTAGTTATACATAAAAACCTTCCCCTGGAATCACTCTATCTATTAAAAAAACCGCTTCAAAATCCGTTGCGTAGTTTTAAAGCTTTACGCACATAAGGGGACAGACGGGCGACAGCGACTTTGTTTTATACTATGTTAAGATAATACAATGATTTATGTGCGCATTCTCCAGGGTTGGCAAATATCATGATATTTATATAAATATCCAAATATCCGATATATATCCAAATTTGGATATTTATTTCTATTTTTAATTATTTTTAAATTATTTCATATGTTTTCTGTAAAGATATATTTTAAAAATTCAAAATCACTTATTTTTTTTTTTTTTAATTATTTATTTTACGTCGGCCTTTTTCCGCAACGAGGCCAATCACCGACGCCAGGGAATTTGTCACACACTATCTGGTAATTTTGCCGAATCCCTCTTTGTCGAGGGTAGGGTTCTTTAACGTGCCAACATCCATGACACGGGGCCCACAGTTTAACGTCTCTTCCGAAAGACGGCGCCACCTCTTAAACCAAATTCCAAATTTAACATCGACGTTGTCGGCACTGGGAATGGAACCCGGGCCTACGATCTGTGAGGCTGCTGCGCTAACCACTAGACCACAACGTCGACTCAAAATCACTTAATTTAATCAATTCTATTCAATGATAGTTGCTATCACAATAACAAGTTTTTTAGTACTCCTATGTTAGGAATGTAAAATGTAGGTAAAAAATACAAGTTTATGAATATGAACACATCATATATTTTTGCTTTTAACTATAATTCGACTTAAAACCCAGAATTACTGTTACTTGTTAATTAAATCAAAATGAACCCAACTGGATTTTTTATTTTTGGCATTGTAAAATTTGTATTTTATAAAATAAACAGCAAAATATTGCTCCCTTCAATCAGAAATCTGAACTAAATAAAAAAAAATGCCACGCCTCAAAGAACAACAGGTGGTCAACGTCTGGGAAAGATGGGGAATCACCGCATCGTAAGCAGCATAATACGCTGTTGCCGGCTCAGCGGCAGCGGGGTCATATTTTTATACTGATGAATAGAATTTTAGAAAAAAATTATTGATATATATCAGGATAAATATCGTCTCATGATATATATCAGGATATTTATCACGGATATATATCCTGCCAACCTTGAATTCAATGCAAAATGCAGGTCTTTTCACACTTTAGGGTCCGCTAGCCAGGAATATTTTTCATTGATATAAATTATACGGACGCGATAACTCTACTTTTTATTAAAATTATTACTTAGGTATTCATTTATATTTTGTAAAAACAATAAAATGAGTGGCTAATTTGACAATCTCCAACGTCATTTTTTCGGAAATTGTTTGAGATAGTTATAGGATGTGATACATGTTTTATGCTTAGAATATTTTTAAAAATTAACAGGGTGTTCTATTTAAAATAACAATTCCGGTTCCACCGAAAGTGACAGTCGGTCGTTTGAATACTGAAAATGTAGGTACGCACAGTGGAACCATATAATATAACCTACGAAAAGTTCATAGTAATGTTTTATTTTATAAGGACGGGACCAGCTGGGTAGTAATTTCGTTGTCACCCGGTATACTAGGGAGCAAAATGTAACAGTATGAATTCAAAACTATTTAATTTAAATTGTCCCCAAAGGATGGCTGACATATCTTTGAGTTAATGGGATTTGCTTGTTTCTATTTTTAGTAGGTTATAAATATTTTGTGTAACATGAACCATTGCAAGGTCGTTGACCCGGGGGAAATAAATTGAAATAACGGCAAATATAAAGTTTATTTATTTTTTATTTATAAATAGTAAAATATGTCTCAGTAGAAAGTGTGTAGAATAAATAACGGTTCTTGTCGATTTTTTTTTAGTCGAAGTTAAAAAAAAACAACCACAAAGATTTATTTCTAAAAATGTTATAAGGGGGCGTGTAAGTACTGTAAGAGCTTGTAGAGATAGGAATACGGTAAGCCGTCCACCCTTAGCGTTCTAGGAAATAGGCAATTTCCTTCATTTTCCAATCAAAAACAAATTTTCGCCTGCAGCGTAGGTGTACAGTGCTTCCATTTTAATTGGTCCCACTTTTAAATGGCTGTAAAATACGTATTTTTTGAACTAGAACTTTGAATAAAAAAAGGAATTGTAGGGATTTGAGTAAAGTTTTATGTTGTAGAGTCAAAAATAATGTAAATTGTAAAATGTCAAAATTATTGACCTAACTTACTTTTTTTAAATGGAACGCCCGGTATATCATTACATATTTAAAAAACATTTTTTTTCTGATTACGAAAATATACCATACTTTCTTTTTATTTTTTTAGCCTAAATCGATATAAATATGATTAAAATTCGAATTTTTTCAAAACATCAAGATACCTGCGTGTATTATTTTCAATAATTATTGTCATAGTTTATATATATTATATTATTTATATATGACATAAACTACTCGTAATAAAAACTATGACAATAATTATTGAAAATAATACACGCGGGTATCTTGATGTTTTAAAAAAATTCGAATTTTAATCATATTTATATCGATTTAGGCTAAAAAAATAAAAAGAAAGGGCATGTATGGTATATTTTCGTAATCAGAAAAAAAAATGTTTTTTAAATATGCAATGACATACCGGGCGCGTTCCATTTAAAAAAAAGTAATTTATGTCAATAATTTTGACATTTTACAGTTTAAATTATTTTTGACTCAATAACATAAAACTTTACTCAAATCCCTACAATTCCTTTTTTTATTTAAAGTTCTAGTTCAAAAAATACGTATTTTACAGCCATTTAAAAGTGGGACAAATTAAAATGGAAGCACTGTACAGGGTGTTACAAATTCGATGGATTAGCATTGCTATCTCGGTATCTATAAGAGCTGAAGGGTTGGTTAAATGGAGGCAAAGTTGCATATTTTAATGCTGAATAATTTGTTAGAAATAAATTAATAAAATTTTTATGACTTCTGGAGATATCCGAAAATAACCGAAAAATCTAAGTAATTTTTGCTTTTATTTTTTACGAAAATACTGATAGTTTTAAAAATCCAAGAGTACTTTTTTAAGGTACTTTTTTATGCTCAACAAGGAAATAATTTTATTTTTTAAATACTACGTTTCTTCTTTTAGATACCCGCATCAAAATAATTTTTTTTAAATACGGACCTGATTTTCTTTCTAAATTTTGCGGTATCTTTTCACCTCCCAAAACTAGTGATGCATCATACTTGTCACTAAATTGTGAAGGCACGTTCCTAAGGTAATTTTTATGCTCCTCAAGAATAAATCGGCCTCTTGTCACCAATTTCATTTAAAACTAATAAAACCAATATTATGGACCTTGTTGAGACCTGACTTTTTCATATAAATGGCACACTATAATATCTCTGGATATTTATACGTTGCCATCTACAAATTGAAGTGGCAGCATCATTCCAACTGACTGTCACTTCATAGTGATCGACGCGTGCCAACTTTAAAAATACGTTATAAAATATGTTATTTGGATTGGTTGAAAGGTTAAAAAACTAAATACCTTTAATAATATTGGAACATCACCAGGCAGAACAACAATTTATCATAAACAATTAAAAACAAATTCTTTATGACATTTATAATATAGCTAAGTAAACAATGCACCTATTGAGATTCATTGCCTGTTGAAAGAGATATCCTCTGCCACACTTTTCTCACTATTAAAACGATGATTATGCACTAAACATAGTGGATAGCTGTCGTCGGAAAATGGCGAAGGCGAAAGTAAATTCCAACAAAAACGGGGACGTTTCACTCTCATAAAATGAAATATTTATATAGGTTTACATAAACAAACACAATCTCCTGATGACATACCTTAGAGATTTGGGACTCGATGGAAAAGATATAAGACTGATAAGTAATCTGTATTGGCACCAAAAAGCTGAAATTCGAATAGGCAACACTGGAACAACTGAAGATTTTGAAATCAAAAAAGGGGTTCGCCAGGGATGTATCCTGGATGTAATTCAATTTGTACGTGGAACGGGAATTTTTCGAGGCAATCTCAGATATCCCCTTTGGTATTAAAGTAAATGGAATTCCCATTAACAATATTCGATATGCGGATGATACCTTGATAATAGCAGAAAGCGCACAATATCTCCAAAGTCTACTACAATGAAGAAAGCCAAAGACTAGGTTTAAAACTTAACATTAGCAAAACCAAGTTTATGATTGTTGTAGAAACGATATTCCACACACTCGTATACATATAAAGAGAGTATCGAACAGGTCACACAGTTTAAATACTTGGGATGCATGATTAACAAAGAATGGAATCCGGATCAAGAGATAAGGTGCAGGATCGAACAGGCTAGAACAGCCTTTCTGAAACCTCAAAAATTCCTCACAGACAAGAATTTGAACTTTGGCCTTAGATATAGGATGGTAAAATGTTATGTTTGGTCCATTCTCCTATACGGTGTTGAGGCGTGGACGTTGAAGGTAACAATCATCAACAGAATAGAAGCCTTCGAAATGTGGATCCTGCGGCGAATGTTAAGAGTGTCTTGGATCGATCACGTGAGAAATGAGGACATCCTCCGAAGACCCGGTCTAGCGGATCGACAACTTTTCGAAAATATCAAAAAACGAAAAATAGGTTATCTCGGATACATACTGCGCGGAGAGCGCTACCACTTTCAGCGTCTCATTCTTCAGGGTAAAATTGAGGGAGGAAGAAGAGGAATAGGCAGAAAGAAGTTAGCATGGCTAAGAAATATCCGTCAATGGACTGGGATAAAGGACTTCCAAACATTACAGAATGCTGCAATCAATAGAAATGTATGATGAGAATAGAAGAGATGAATGCCTACGCAGGAATCTGCACGGCACCGAAAGAAGAAGAAGACATAAACAAGTTTAAACTTTTAAATTTCCCGCCTTTTGAAAATTTCCTCTTAAAAATAGGTCGAAATTTTCGGACTAAAAATATGTACCTCCAGTTAGTCGCCGATATGATGAATGGCGTTTAGATTTCTCGCTGTCCTCTTTAACGAACGGGCGCGGAGCAATCCGACAAATCTGATGGTAAAACCGAATTCGCTTAATGTCAACTTCAATTATTTTATATACGATGGATGCTATTTAGGACGATCTGCTTCCAATTTATTAAACATTCTAAAAATTTAATTTGTAACTGTGTTATTGCCAATGATTTGGTACCTATAGATGGCACCATGTCGTTCATAAACGCTATAAAATGTGTTGACAACATTGTTTATAGGAGAGAGGCGGTGAAAAAGAGTGGGGCCGGGCGTAAGGATTACGGTGCATTTACCTTCGAATGTTACCTTGCTACTATGGGATAAACCTAACCTACAAATAACCCAACTTTCTATTTACTCACCTGTGAAAAGTAACTGAAAATTAATATTTTCCGAATTCTCGTATACTTGACACTTGCGACTCATCTTAATTAGTCTCCAAAAATTTATCTCAAAACACTAAAAACACAGCAGTTATTATGCAAAACCGATAAACTGAAGAAAATTTCAAACCGCTGTCAAAGAAACACCAAACGGAAATCGGGATGTTCGATATACATCAATGCATTAAAAACATCGATAATGCGCTGCATCGTTTTTAAGCGATGCATCGAGACCATTTGATATTTTTTGTCGTTGCATCGATGTATTAGGATGTAATTTTATTCGTAAAATAATTATTTTCCTTTGCCTCTCAATCTTGACTATACCTTTTACCTTTGGTTTTAGTTAAGGTGTGAGCTTAGAATAATTAGATTTACGATTTGTTTTGTATATCTAATTCTAAAAAAAAATTCGATGCATCTCAAAAATGTTTTTTCCCGATACATTTTCTGTGGGTGTTCCTAAACGGAAATGAATGGAACAACTTCATCATGACCTTAGACCAATGTCGTGGCGGACACATCTTTGGGGGGCGGATCTCTTATTGCTGCGTTGCCATACTGCAGACTTTTTATAAGGTTTTAGACAAAGATTTAATTTTCCCACAAAACGTTAGGACTTTTAACAGCGTAAGTTTGGCAATCAAAGTGGAGGGGCGCAATTTGCAGGTTGATTTACTTCAGAATGGAATACGATTTTGTCAATAGGTTCATTTGTTATTGTTTCATCTATAGGTACCAGATCATTGGCTATTTTTTTTTATTGTAGTTTTTAAAATTTTTTAAATAGTGTTAATTTACGATGTGCCTACGATGTTGCAAAGCTAACTTTGAGAACGATTTTTTTAAATCTTACATAATATCCGAATTTGGAAAAACTCAGTGACGACGAAAGATAAGAAATTAGTTTATTTTACATGCGGTAAAAAACTTTCAACATTAATATTGCGATGCCGCATTCTGTCAACGATTTTTGTGTTGTTTGCGTGCATGCAAACAATTATTAAAATAAACGTCCCAATTCGCATAACGAAAACTCAAAGTGCGTTTGTTGGTTATCTGGGTTGACTTAGTTCATAATTTGTAGGAAATATGGTGGTAATATACGACATACATATTGTTATTAAACAACAAATTCTGATATAGATACTATAAACAAATTATTAGAATATATTTTCTATCGCACCAAAACCCTAAAGCAAGGGCGTAAAACTAGATCTCAAAAGATCAGGTCGAGCCTCCACCAGCTTATATTCTTATTGGCCCATCAGATATTATCATCACATCTCATTCGATGCTGACCTACCTCAACACGGCGGCCGGTCCGCATCGTCGTTCTCTCTTCTACGCGCGCTAAGGTGCTAGCTCACAGCAAAAGAAAAACAAAAAGTCTTCCTCCACAATTTATCAGAATAAATATTTTTATTCTTTAGAAGAGTCTCGACATGTTTCGAGCGTAGAAACGCTCATATCAGGAGGCAGAAAAGTTGTTGCTGTTGGTGTTAGCAGATGAGAAAACAGCTAATGATATAAATAAAATAATGATGAATATGGATAGTGAACGAAAACTGTCATCTCGCTATGTGATTGTGTAGAAAGTTTCATTTAGAAAAATATATTATCTTAGTTAATAATAATGAAGAGGTGTATAGAAGACATTGAAATCAATTTGAAATCTTACAGGGAAGTTTTAGCAATGTGCTCACATTGAGTGGAAGCAGAAAAATAAAAAAAATTACAGAATTTTTATTAAAAAATATTTTAAACCGAATTTCAACGTAGCTTAGTGCTTATAGTGCCGCTTTTCATGAAAGTGACGTCCCCTTACACCATTAAACATATTTTGAAGTTATAGTATAATACAGGCCTGTGTACTGTGGTTATTTGGGTCAATAATCAAATACGCAATGCCCAAATAGTACTTAATTCAATTATTTATAACTAAAAACATTTATTTTTTAAACTTTGAATGGATAATTTAAGAATAAAACATAATGTTCTTTTAAAATATTGTGCCGGTGAATCAACGCTAATCTAACACATAGGACTGTTCTGTGACTGACACACTTTAGACTTAGGTAGCTGAGTCAGCGCGCCTCAACCATATAGATCCACCGTACCAGCGCGATTCGATAACCAGTGCTGCCAGGTCTGCACGATCTGGTTTTTCTTAACATACGATCTGCGCTGTGTTCCCTTGCTCCTGGCGACACTGTCTACAATAAATTTCTAGAATAACGGACATCCTCCCTTCTGTTAATTGATAACGCGGTTCTTTAATCTGGGTTTGATTCCCGGAAAATCATAAAACTAAAAAAAAATTCAGCTTTAGCTATTATTTGTATTTTTAAAAAGTTTATTGTTTCCAGTATCGCCGTTATGGCATACTCCTGTCCCCGAGATTTGGATGGGTTCGCACCACTCCTGAGCAAACCAGATACTCGGTTCAGGCAACAACTTGGACAGGACTTGCTTACCTTTCTAGCTGAACCCGCCAACTCTATCATCTGTCAGGATATTGGACAGTTTGTTGACGCTTTGGTTCCATGGACCCAAAGCAGCAATTTTAAGGTAAGTTGTAGAACGTTTTATTTATAATAGTATATTTTATTAAAAAGTGAATATTGTGGAATATCGGACAAGTGTGTACCTAACTGTTTTTATATTGGAATACACAGGGATTTAATCACAATGGATACCCTGGGGCGGGTAGACCACGACGGCCGTTTCGTCCTTGTTAGGGCTCTACGGGCAGCCATAACCCAAGCGTTCTGGAATTGCTTGGGTTTGTTGACCTCTTGCCCGAACTCCTGCGACTGGTCGATTTGTTGTGACATGCATCTCTGGTTTCGCGTGTTCTTATTAGGTCATCCGCACACGGAGTGACTGGTTTGCAACCCGAGTTTTAAACCGGTTGAACACGCAATTGTTTGGTGACGTTACCTGTGTACGGAAGTAGAGAACCGCACATGGGTCGACCGAAACGAGAACGATTTTAAATCAGTTCCCAATTGGTCGCTTGCGATCGTTCTTGCTGGTTGCATACTCACTACTAAACTAGACATATAGCAAAAATGGCTTTGCGACCGTAAACTGAAGAGAGAATGCCGACTGTTTCAAAATCACTTGCGCTCATGTGCAGATAGATGTTTCATTCTGATTGCACACTGGTTGTGCGTGTGATTATTGTGGAACCGGTTTGAAACTCGCCATATCAGCGGTATTTCGCTTGCAAGCAGTGTGTATTTGTGTTTATGTTCAGTATATCTTGGAAATAAATAAATTACAGGTTAAAATTTAATTAAAAATAAATAATAGAATAAATTGCTGAGTAACAATGGATTTTGCAAATAGTAAAAACGAAATACGATGGTTGTAAAAAAAAACCATAGTATTTGACTCGCGTATAATGAACACTAGGATGATTATTTACAACGATATTTACCCATAAAAAATCCTCGCTCATTATGGCCTACATTATAAGCTATTTAAATAATCTACTATAAACACAATATTTATTATACGAGTGCCCAAATGAAGAAAATTATTGTTTTTTTTTAATCACAATATTTTGAAAAACAAAAAAATGTTCCAAATTATTTCTGCATTCATACAGGGTTATGATAAAGAAACGGACCAGCCTTCTATATAGAATACCGCCCACTTAATCAAGAATCGCTCGGACCCGTCAAATTAATTTATTAAAAATACATTTTTTTTAGAAAAGAAATACACAGGGTGGATTTAATTTTTTTAATGGAACAAACTCATATTCAACCGTTTACGCAATATTAACTTTTAAAACAAAATAGACAAACGACAAAGCATGAAAAAAATTTTTTATTAGAAGTTGAAAGTGTCCTCCTCCAACTGCTGTTCTGCAGACTCCTTAAGCGTATCTATCGGTTTATATTTATAAACTAAATTTCTGACGTATCTTCACAAAACAACTCCAATGGGTTAAAATCGGGTGATCTGGGTGGCCACTCTTATTTAAGTACTCCCTTGCATGAGCAGCATAAGGCAAGGAGCGCCGCGCGATCTGTTAAAACAATAAGGTTAAACTTGGTAAATCAGGATCATTTTCCATTCTATTTCCAGATGATAATATAAGCTTTTGCCATTCTATTTCCAAAGCTGGAACAAGATTATTTCAAAGGAAATTTAAAATGGTCCAATTACCATATTTTCAACAATGCCTGCCCATTAATCTTTTCATCATACTGGGTGTGATTATCTATGAGCCAGTGAGGATGGTAGACAATAAAGTAATATCAAAAAAATGATTACCCTGTCGGACTTCCATTGTCTTTATTTTGTTACTACGTAGTTCCTACTTTCAAGTAAAAGATAGGTTCTATGGCCAAGATGACGGTCTTCCAATGGGCTCATCTCTCTCTCCGGTGGTGGCTAACCTGTACATGGTATGGTTTGAGTCACACGCTATTAACACTGCCAAGATTAAACCTAAACTTTGGCTTTGATATGTCGATGATACCTTTATTATCTGGACAGACAGCAACGAAGAGCTGATACGGTTATTGGAACATATTAATAGTATAAGACAATCCATTAAATTTGCCATGGAAACAGAAAAATATTCCACTCTACCTTTTCTTGATGTTCTCGTCAAATGAAGTGCTGAAAACATAAAAACTTCAGTGTACAGGAAACCCACTCACACAGGGCAATACCTTAATCACGAATCGAATCATTCAAACTCCATAAAACAAGGCATAATTCAAACTCTTTATCACATGTTTGCAACAATCCGAAAGACCTTAACATTTAAATTTCAAACATCAAAAAAGATTTAAAACAGAATGGTTACCCTGCAACCTTTGTAACTAATACCATCTCAAAACTTAAAAATCGCGAAGTAAAAACTAATAAAGAAACGAAAGAGGAGCAAGCATTTCTCACAATACCTTATGTCAAGGGGATTTCTGAAAAGATTAGAAGGTTAGAAGGATAACCAAAAACTATAATATCAAAACAGCCTTCAAATCTGGAAATAGGCTTAGAAGCTTTCTTACAAAAGTAAAACGACAAAAAAATTGTATCTCCCAAATCCCTTGTGAGTGTGGCGAATCATACATTGGAGAAAAAAAAAATACCTCTTCCCGTACGAGTTAAAGAACATCAGAAACATACTCAAAGAGGTGAAACTTCGGTATCAGGTATAGCGGAACATGCATGGACCAACCAACATTATATACAGTGGTCAGAAGCCCAAGGTTTTGGACACGGAACAGCACTGGAGAAAACGAAAGTTTAAAAAATCAGCTTTCATGAATCAAAATACCCATATATTTAGTAAACCGAGTATAGATATCCCCAATATCTGGAAGCCCCTTCTTGTCCAAAACCAACAGCTCAAACTTAACAGTATTTAAGACAGTAGCCTTAGAATTATAATTTAGTTTACACTTGAAAACGGTTTGAGATACTAACTAACCGAAACGTTGTGTTAAGTAACAAAATAAAGACAATGGAAGTCCGACAAGGTAATCATTTTTTTGAAAAAAAAAGTTGATTCACGTAGCATTTTTATGTATAATATCGTTGTCTAAAAAAATTAATTTGACGGGTCCGAGCGATTCTTGATTACGTGGACGGTATTCTAAATAAAAGGCTGATCTGTTTCTTTATCATAACGCTGTATACATTTTTAAAATAAAATATTTAATAGACAAATTAAATGAAATAAATTGACATGGCCTACATTAACCATTAAAAATAACAAACATTTGAAGGTGTTAAATAATATCACTAACCACCGACATCTGCAATTCTGTATGCCAATTCGCAAATCCGCGTTTATTATAGTGGCCTTTGACGTCAGTGCGCTAAGTTAAATATAATTTTTTCGGATATGAATGGGTCACGATATTATTAAACATTACTTTCACGTAATAGATTGTGTTGCAAAGGTTTTAAAAAATGTCGCCAACTCGTTTATAGTAATTGGAAACGGGTTGAAAGTAGTTGCAGCGTACATAATAATTATTGTTGCACGACTTACAACAAATAACATGTTAAGTGCATAAGATCTTAGTTTAGACAGCATAAAATAATACGATCTTAAGGGTAGTATCACTTATAATTTCCCTATAGCAGCAGATTTATTACCGATAATTTTTTTCAAGGTAAGACGAGGGAAATTTTCTATCAACAAAAACGAGTGAAACCGAGAAAAAAATTATCGGGAATTAATTCTGCTGCGTGGGAGATTCGGTAAGAAAATTTCATAAATTGGAGTTTTTTCTTATTGTATTTTTTTTTTGCTGAAATGCTACAAAAACATATTTCCGGCGATTTTAGTTAATTGTAACTAATTAGAGTTTTAGAAATTAAGTTCATTTTAGCCGTTAGTAACTCATTTTTATTACTAAAATGTGAGAAACATCAAATAACAATTTGTTATCTGAAATCCAATGTCTTTATAGTTTTAAATTCAAATAAAACTTTAAACAACATATTTCCGATGAGTTTAGTTTAATACGACGCACTGTATTTTTACAATTGAAGTTGATTTTACTTGTTGGTAACTAAGGTTTATTACTAAAATGTCAGGAACCTTAAAAACATTAATTCGTTTTCAACCATAACATCTGATATCTGAAATTACATGTCTACATAGTTTCAAATGAAACTTAAAAAAAAAACATATTATTTCCGATGAGTACAGTTACATTTTTGATGTGTCTCTTTTAGCCCCGGTGTTCGATATTTAAAGCAAATTGGTTAGTATCAATAAAAATTATAAGTTAGCAACATAATGTATTTTTATTTTATTCTGAGTGACTTTTGCCAATAGATATAAAGCACTTTATTTTTGACAGAAAAATGATCACTTATTAATTTCATTAAGTTAAAAGGAACTAACAAAATTATCGCGATAATCTCCCGTTGCTATAAGCGACGAAAAACAAAAAGGAGCCTTCTAATTGGTTGAAAATAAATTTATGTTATTTTCACGTTAATTTTTAATGTATGTATCATGTCATTTCTAGTAAAGTAACAGGTTTATACAACTTGAATACTTATCAGGGGCTTCACATTTTTTATTATTATTTATCAACTTCCGCACTTAAAACCAACAATACATTTATATAAACCGAATGCATAGTTTGAATAATAATTGAACAAGGTGCATTATTTTTTAACACGTCTGAGGTGTTTTATACGATTGTATTATCTTCGTGTTTGGGAGATGATCATAGATATTTACCTTTATATAAGCAAATAAGAATCACGAAAGTGGCAAATTTATGGCCTCGCGCATGTAAACAAAGCTACACACGATTAGACATGCGCACTGCAACATTATCATTTGACGAATGGGAAAATAGTCAGGTCCGGGCTTTAAAATTTAAGTTCTTACTCAAGAAGTTGTAAAAGTTGACCTTCAATTTATTTTTACGTGTATACACAGCTAAAAATTTTTCCCAAATTCTTGCCAAGAAATTGGAATTTTTTCTCAGTTTTTAATCAAGTTGAGAAATTCTGGCATTTTTAGTACTTGCAAGCTACAAAATCTAATTTTAAGGATAGAAAATTGTTTTTAAGGGTTTATTTCTAAAATTTGTTTAAAAATGATTCGTCATCGTGTTTTTCGTTTAAAAATGTGAACAAGTCAATTAAACTATAAGAGCCGTTTCACACACGACTGATAATCAGTGCTAATGATCACTGATGAGATCGGGCCATTACTTTAAATTGCCCCTTCATATGCAGAACGTACCATTAGTCCACCGCTCCAAAACGTACGGCGATCGGTCGAGCCCGTGCGTGTCCGTATCATCAGGTTTACTTGGAGCCGTTATTTTAAAGCTAGCGTTTCACATGCATGCGTACCGTAGGGATGTTACGGAATAGCTTTTTCTCGTACCTAGTGTGACCTGTACCTATTCCAAACCCGAACCTATTCCAAATACCTATTACAGGTCCAAACTATTCCAGGTCCAACTTAATAAACGCCGCTCCGCTGAATGGCGCTATTCCGGCTGTGTTGCCATCAGTTTCCGATGTTCGAATTAAATTTCGTTAAAAAATTTTATAACAGATTAATATTTTTCGCAACAGACTTTTTGAAAGATTAGATTATAACGGAGACCTATTATTATTTAATGAAACATGAAGAATAAGCATAGGTACATGCACCAGATGTTGCCTTTTTAATTAATTCCTCATTGCTGGTTGCATAACCTACATTAAATAAAATACCCTATATTTTGTCGCGTGCGTAATAAATTATTAGAATATTTTTAGAAATATTTATTATTTATTGTTTTTTTCCTTTATTTTTCTTCAGTGAGATTATTTTAATTATTGCAATGTGCTTGTAACGGTAACGTTTAAAATTCTCAACTGCCGATTAAATTCGCCATATTATATTAACATAATAAAGCAAAAACCTGTGGCCGTTCCATTCACTATATCGTAATGTACCTGACAACTTGAAGAAAGAATAACAATGAAACTAGAGAATCAAATATGTGACAGTGCCAACGGACCTGGAATAGGTACCTGGTAATAGGTACGCGGAATAGGCAGATGATACCTATTCCAAAAGAACAGGTCCAGTTCCACTGTAACACCCCTAGCGTACCGTCAGTTGCGTATTTGGTGCTGTGCTGCCATTTAGTTTTTGCTTCATTCTAAATCCGGTAAAATGGCAAATGGCCGCTCAAAATATCGGTTTGATAACGAAATATTAATTAGCGCAATAGAGCAGCGGAGACTACTCTGGGATACATCGTCAGAAAATTATAAAAATCGCCATTTAAAAGATAACGCATGGGCCGAGGTAGCTGACATATTAATAGAGAAATTTATTGAAACAGAAACTCTAAGGTTGTTTGAAAATTTTAACTCATTTTCCAGTTTGCTATGCAGTTCATCAAATGAGGTACTGCACATTCGAAAATACGTAAAAAACTTCTTTGGATCGTCCCTTCAATTTAAGTATAGGGTGACAAATGCACCTTTTATGGGCCTCTCCAGACATAATGAATGTACCCAAAAATTTCTTAAGCTTTTTCTTTTTCGCTTTGATAACCTTCTCACGCACAAAGCGACAACAACGCGTTGCTCTGGGCCTTGCAAATACATATTTACAACTGATCAATCGCATCCATGTGAAGACAAGATAAACGACTGATGATCAGTTCATTTCTTAAAACGACCGATCATCAGCACTGACCATCAGTCGTGTGTGAAACGGCTCTAATCTTATAAAATCGAATATAAAAAACAAACAAAACCAACAAAATAACCAATCTTCGATGTTATCGCGTACCTAACATCAAGTCAAATATTAGTTGGTAAATAAGTATTGATTTTTACAATTTTTTGGCAAAAACTTGGGCACGTGTAAAACATTTTCAAGCACAATTTCTTGTTCAAGAATTTGAAAAAGTTTTTGCCCGAGAACGTGATCCGTGGAATACTTTCACCTTTTGTTTAATATATATATATACATGCCTAGGTATTTACTTTTTCTTTTATATAATATTTATAGAGAAAAGTCTTTTAAACGTTTTGAAGCACTATATTGCCCGAAAAATAGGCGTACCTAATTAGATTGCAATTTGCTGTCTTGTTGTGTGTTTCCCTTTATTTTCATACCTTTTTTGTGTAGCTTAGGCCTAGTTAGATGTGTTTAAATTGATCATAATAAAATAAAGTTATATATCAAGATACATCACTGCTCCTTACCATACCATACTACAAAATACCAGGTATTTTACCCCTAGTTGGGCATAATAAAATCATACAACTGCTGTTACTAGTCATTGTTTATATTCCAATCCGAGTATCCGAGTCACTAAAAGCACAAACACAATTCACCAAAACACATCCGTTAACTAGAAATCCGTAAATATTAAACACTCACAATAAACAATCCAATAGAATAGAATCCATAGAGAAAGCTTAAAACACAACAACAGAAATGACACCGAGCCGGTTCTGGAGTGTATTTTGTGCATGTCGCTAAAGAAGGACATGCCGATAAGAGGTTTGTACGCATGCCCGATGCTGCTGGTAGGGAAGGCAGCTGATCGGCGAGCCGTGCGCCCGGACGAATTTTTTTACCCATAAACCGTAACTTCTGTTTGCGCAGGAAATAAGCTGTACCTATCTAAATGTAATTGTCTATGGAGAAGATACGCTTCTATGGCAGAATAAAAAGGAATAAAGGCAAAATTACCACAAAATTTACATAAACTTAAGATTAATATAGTCAAACATACGCATTAATGTTTTTATTGTAAAGCCCATAAGACAAGTGAAAAGATTTTATAGGCTTTTATTGGCCAAGACAGAGAGCCAAAGATAATTTTCAGTGGCTACCAACCATCTAAACTTATAAGAAAAGGGTTATGAAATTTATTCCTCTTTTGGGAGCAAAAAACAGCCCCCAACTTTTTTTTTAAATGTAAAGGCATATACAGGGTGATTCAAAAGTACTTTGACAAACTTCGGGAGGTAATTGCCGGCAATATTTTAAGATGAAAAGTTCTTATAAACAGTGGTCCTTGGCGACTTCGTTACGGAGATACAGGGTGTTGAAATGTTAAAAGGAATAGTAATAATTTTTAAATAACTCCTTAACGAGTTATTTTTTTTAATGAAATTTAGTGTATTAAATAAACATCTATGGACACTTATTTTCAAAGTACAACACGTTCGTAAATTTAACCAGTGGCGTCGGTACAAAATGTTACTACCATATTTTTTGTGAAAACTATGCTACACCACTGACTTATTTTATTTTAACTTTCTCCTTATGAATCCCCCCTTCATTTACAACAAAAAAGATTACGTGTGTTTTTTTGATACAAGGGACGGTTTAAGGGTAAATGATTATTTTATTTGACTATACACAAATATTAAAAAATGTGTTTTAAACTGATCAATCACTCAAATATTTATTAAAGTATTTTAACGAATACCTACATACATACTTACCAATAAACAAATATGTATATGCCTAAGGAAGGCATCGGAGGATGCCAATTTTCTAAGTATAACACGTTTTCAGTGGCATACATATTTATTTATTAGTTATTTTTTAATATTTTTTGTAATATTTTGTATTTTGACAAGGCGGCTTTGGAAATGCATTTATCGATAAATTAAAACATATTTGACAGTTAGTTACCATTGAAAATAACAAAACTGAAGAAATAAAACTCAATGGTAACTAACTGTCAAATATGTTTTAATTTATCGACAAATGCATTTCCAAAGCCGCCTTGTCAAAATACAAAATATTAAAAAATAACATACTAATAAATAAATATGTATGCCACTGAAAACGTGTTATACTTAGAAAATCGGCATCCTCAGATGCCTTCCTTAGGCATATACATATTTGTTTATTGGTAAGTATGTATGTAGGTATTCGTTAAAATACTTTAATAAATATTTGAGTGGTTGATCAATTTAAAACAAATTTTTTTTAATATTTGTGTATAGTCAAATAAAATAATCATTTACCCTTAAACTGTCCCTCGTATCAAAAAAAACACACGTAATCTTTTTTGTTGTAAATGAAGGGGGGATTCATAAGAAGAAAGTTAAAATAAAATAAGTCAGTGGTGTAGCATAGTTTTCACAAAAAATATGGTAGTAACATTTTGTACCGACGCCACTGGTTAAATTTACGAACGTGTTGTACTTTGAAAATAAGTGTCCTTAGATGCTTATTTAATACACTAAATTTCATTAAAAAAAATAACTCGTTAAGGAGTTATTTCAAAAATTATTACTATTCCTTTTAACATTTCAACAACCTGTATCTCTGTAACAAAGTCGCCAACGACCACATGTTTATAAGAACTTTTCATCTTAAAATATTGCCGGCAATTACCTCCCGAAGTTTGTCAAAGTACTTTTGAATCACCCTGTATAGCTCGTTGGAAAGGATATAAAAAAGTAAATACGACCCACTATTTATTTTTGTATTTCGGTAATGTAGACGGAGTTTGTTTTATTGTAAAAATTGTTGAAAATGTTGCTAATTTTTTTCTTGTCAAACCCCTTATATAAAGTAAAATTTATTCTTTACCTTATGTACCATATCCAGTGTTATTTCACGAATTTCGTGTATAAGTCGTTGCCTAAGTTCCTCTTAATTTTCTGGTTTTGTTACGTAAACTCTGGTTTTTAGGTGACCTCAAAGGAAATAATCTAGAGGATTAAGGTTCGGCTATTGTGGCGGCCATTCAATGGTACTCCCTTCTTCCTATCCAGCTATTTGTAAATACTTATTTTTATAATAAAATAACGGTTTAAACAGGAGAAAATACTACAACAGATAAGTATTCACTTGTTCTAAACCAAAACTAAAGTGACCATTGAAATGCGGTAACAAGTAAAAACATAACCTGTTTCCTTTTTTGAAGTGAAAACTTCTTTAGGCGCGTTTAGCACTTTTTGTGGGCACTGAATTAAACTGAGCCGTCACGCGTCGCCGTCACGCGTCAGGCTTCAGACTCGGCTGTGCTACGCTCGAATTCAACTGCTATATTCAATCCGAACTGACCCTGACCCGAATGAACGTTATATGAAAGAGCATGCCGCCATCGGTCGCATTCAGTATCGACGTGGAAACAGTCAGTGTGCGTTGTCTAGACACTCGTGTATTTGATATTGTTAATTTCACCTTGTTGAAGTTTTCACTTCTGTCGTGTGGTCTTAAGCACACACAATTTTTTTTTAAACATTCTGCGCTGGCAAAACCCAAATTCTAGTATGAATTGTTGCTAAAATGGCCAGTCTTTCTTGATTACCGAAATGCAAAAGTAAATAGTGTGTCGTATTCACGTTTTTATGCCCTTTCCAATGAACTATGACGACAATACATACCTTTACATTAAAAAAAAATAGTTGGTGGCGGTTTTTACCCCCCAAAAGAGTGGTAAATTTCATGAAGACACGAAAAAAGTCTACCAAACTAAAAATAAACGCAGCCGTAGTTGTGTAATTTTTCAGCAATACTGAATTTATTCCAGTTTTAAATACCACCCTGTATATTCTATGGTTTCGGTAAAAACAAACACTATAGGAATACCGAGTGTTTCAGGAGGTACGCTAACTATAACTTTAACATATAACTTTTTGATTGTTTAAGTTACAGACTTTTTCCCAAATAACTCAATTTTTTCCTAAATTATCAGTAGACGAAAGAAACTCATTAGATACAAACAATTACGATTTTTTTTATTGTATTTATGGCACATCTTAGACTAAAAAACCAAATTTTTTCCTTAATATTTTAAAAAAATATCAAAGGTATTTGGAAAAAGAAGATGGAGATTCTACGTTTTGAAAATAACAATTGGGGTTTGTCCATTTTGAAAATAGCAAATATATACAGGGTGACTGGTAAGTAGACGTATTCCTTTGGGGAGGTGTTTGTAGAGCCTATTTGCAATTGAATTAACCATACAACCCTCTATTCAAAACCCATTGGATTTTGAGATATTTTCATTTTTATATTTTTTCAAAATTCTCGTAAGTTTTCGTTTTTGCCCCTGTATTTTTATTTCTTTTACTTCTTTGCCATACTTTTTGCCTTATAACCTGCACTAGTGTGTCAGCTAACACGTAAAATTGGAACATTTACAAAAATGATAATTTTTTTCTTTAATTTCAAATTCTTAGTAGTCATAGTACGAGAATTTCGAAAAAACATAAACATGAAAATATCTCAAAATCCAGTGGGTTTTGCATAGAGGGTAGTATGGTTAATTTAATTGCAAATAGGCTCTACAAACACCTCCCCAAAGGAATACGTCTACTTACCAGTCACCCTATATATATTTGAAAATAATTAAAGGATAATTTTTCTTAAAATTTTGAATGAAACCGTCGTATTTCGCCCATTGTTAGTAAGGTACATTAAATGGCACCACTTTTGTGTCCACATTTTGTATAAATTGGGAGCGAATGTGGACTATACCGCAATTTTTTTTGCTGGGCTCTTTTCCACGACGCCGTAATACGTTGTATTTTTCTTGCTGTATTACCGGAGTTACGTTCACTTCCATTATTATTTTAAGAAACTCGTGAAAAATCCAAATCAATAACAAACAACCAGTGTTTAATGCTTCAATCATCACATGCCACTAACTTAAAGAAGTAAACTCGGAATGGCTTTGGCGCGAATTATTATCAAATCTGTGCAGGATTTTGCACGCTTTGAAATAATTCGAAACTAACAGCAAAACAACCCATTGGAGATTGTACACTTTCAATTTAATACCAATTTTCTGCCATCAAAATCCGTTAGAGCTTGCCCGTTTTGACAAGAAATTATGAGTTATTTCCATTCAGGGCTACAATTACTTTGTAAAACGACATCTATCTCATTTTTAATGAAACATTGACATTTTACACTTTGAATCTATACCCCTCACATATTGACTCACTCGGGCAAAAAGATAGTGCACATTTTTGTCCAAAAATATAGAAACATAAATATAACGTTAATAAACAGCGCTAAATAGTTAGGCCTACATACATAACTGTCTATTTGTAAGTTTTAATTATTAAATACAAGCCGGGTATAGTGGCTGTGCTTATTACTGTATTAAATTATCCATGCATTTTGCGGAAGATATACAGTTAATTGACTATCAAAATAATTGTTTACGTTCTGGCTATAATATTAGAACATAGTTTAGTAGTGCCTGAAGACGAATTGGAGTGTTAACGGGGAAAACGGTAGACATAAGTACGTATTTAGTTTATTTTAAATTTAACCGATTTACTAAAAAAACGATTTCTGATTCTTTAAAATTGTTAGAGGTAAGTACATAATTAAAATTCTTAATATAGGCAGAAAATAATAATGAACGATAAACATTAGTATTATAGTGAAAAAGCGTGGGGCGCTTTGTGGTATATTTTCCATATATCGAGCACCCCCACGCTTTTTTCACAATAATACTAATGTTTATCGTTCATTATTATTTTCTGCCTATATTAAGAATTTCAAGAATTATTTTAAACTATATTTATTTGCCGCTTTTTAGGTTAATTAATTATTAAAGCGTGCTTTTTAGTTTTTAAACTATATTTATTTTTTAGTTTTAGTTATTGTTAAGAAAAAAAATAGTTTTTTGAGTAGATTGAGCTAGATTAGTAGATTATTGTATCGTCAGCGGTTCTTGATAAGTCTACAAAATTTAAATTAAATCTGACCGTTTAAAGTGGGTCAAAATCGGGTTCAAAGAAGTCGGTTACAAACAAATAAACATACATACAGGTAGTGATGTGGGCCGGGTAAATACCCAGCGGGTAGGGTATTTATAAATTGGGTATTTACCCGGTATTTACCCCATGCCCTTATAAATACCCAAAATTAGGGTATTTTAATTTTTTTTTGTTTGAGAGTTTAAGAGCAAATTTTATTCGATAGTTTCGTATTTGTACATTACTACCATTACCACAGAGTACATATTGGTCAGCTGACGCTGGTTGGCTGACCTGGACGCACTACCAACCGCAAATCGCAAACATAACCTTGCTTTTAGTCAGTTTTATACTGTTAAACTGTTGTAGATTAAAGTTTTGACTGACATTTACCACTAAACAAGAAATATAACAGAATTAAAACTTAAAACATGTTATTTTTTTTTCTACCAGCGTGCGCAAAGTGCTTTTACGCACGCAAGAATTTATCCAACTGTACTTGCGTGCGGAAAAGTATCACTTTGCGCATTTATTAGGAAAATAACTATTATCCATAACATTTTCCAGGTTACTTATTAAAGTAGCTTCCTCAAGAACATTAGTTGCAAGCGAAATTTTACAATTTTTTTTAACTTACTACGTGACTGACTATTACGAGCAGTGATTCTCTAGAAATTCATAAATACCCGGGTATTTTTGAATTTTGGGTATTTACCCGGGTATTAACTCTGGGTATTTACCCCGAGTTATAAATACCCGGGTATTTCACATCACTACATACAGGTGAAGCTAATAAAAGCGTGTTAAAAACGATTTAGTTTTAATAAACGCCTTTAATCGAAACTCGTATAGATCAGAAATAATTGAAACGGGAAATGCAGAAAGGACACGTCAGGTATCTTTGAAATAACTTTTTTTTAGCAAAAATTGTTTTAGCAGGTGTTTATTCAGTATGTCACGCAGTAAGGCCATATAGTCAATAACAAATTCGAACGTCCGTTTCTGACATTGTTTTTCATCTCCTTTTATTTTTCCGAAACGAACATTTTAGTATCTTTAGCGGCCAGAAAACGGTCCGACTATCGGGTTCGGGTCGGGCCACTTAATTAATAAAGGGTCGGGCCGGGGAGCGGCCCGGTCCGACTGTCGGGTTTGGGTCGGGCCACTTAATCAATAAAGGTTCGGGCCATCGGTCCCTAATAAATGTTTTCTGGCCAAACGGGCTTTTCGGGCCGGCTAGGTTTTTTACGTTTTATACATGGGTCATACGCAACAGCTGATAGGCCAAAGGCAATACATCATAGATTCTGATAGTTTAGGGTTCATGTTCCATGTTATGGTATGTCACTTTACCAGTTAAACAATAGATTAAACGTCATTTGAATAGTGATGTAAGAAACCCGTTTTTTTGACCACCTGAAAAAAAAAGTGAAAAAAAACATGTTTTTTTTTTCATAAAAAAAAACCAATCAACGTTTTTTTTCATAAAGGCATCTTTTAAAAATCCCGCCATAAAACAGACCGTGCACGTCTGTCATATTGCCCGACTCGAAGTTGGTTACATGCTTCTGTGAGTGCTGTGCGCTCTGGTGCGCCTGAAATCATTCTAATTCGTTCATCGAGTCGTTGTCGTTACGCAAACTCGTGGAATGTTCATACAAGACAAGTCTGAGGGTCAAGAAGATTTTGAGCTTGGGCCATTATTAGAACTATCAGAAGCAGAATAAAGTGAGTCAAATGAGTAAATATTGGTGGATTGTTAAGATTAATGTTTTTTTTATATCTTAACATAGTATAAAACAAAGCCGCTGTCGTCCGTCTGTCCCCTTTCATATGTGCTTAAATCGTTAAAACTACGCAACAGATTTTGAAGCGGTTTTTTTTAATAGATAGAGTGATTCAAGAGGAAGTTTTTTTATGTATAATACAGGCATAATATTGTAGAGAAACACTGATAAATTTAGAGGTTTGTTCGGGTTTGTATTTATAAATCTTGACATGATGGTGAACTCGCCTTATTATCTCAGAGAAAGCGCTGCAACGCAGGCCGGGTACACGCTAGTTTTATATAATATATTATAATATTTATTATATTTTATTTTTAACTTTCGTTTCTGTTCTATTTAGTTTGATAACTTTGATAGAATGATAGGTTCTATTTTATGTTCCTGTTCAGTAAACCAAAGAGCATAGAGCATATAAAGAGTATTTAGTATTTACTGTTGTTACTGTATGTTAATATAGGTTTAGGTTACACTTTTTCTTTTTACATTGTTTGTATAGTGCAACTACAAGGTTTTTGTGTTATTTTTTTTATAAGCTGGTTTATGGTCGTTTTTTTTCTTTAAATATATGTTTATTGACAAATGTAAAAATATTTTCGTGGTGATTGCACTTTAGTTTAAAAAACTCAACAAGATAATACAGATTTTTAATTATTGTGAAAAAAAAAAACGCTATTTAGAAAAAAAACATACCCCCTATGTTTTTTTTCAAAAAAAAAACGTCAAGTTTTGAAAAAAAACATCAACGTTTTTTTTCATTTACATCACTACTCTTGAAAAACTTGTGACGTTTAGTCTATGGTTTAGATGTCATAAATCTCAAGGTAAATTTGTTCAATTACCTTTCCAGCCGACTGGGCTAAGAGTAGGGAAAATGACATATATATCTAAACCGATTGTAAATACTTACTTTAGATTTCATTAAAAATACCACTCTGAGTTTTACTAATCCTTTATTTATCTAGCAAACAAAATAAAAATTTTAACTTATAAAAAAAAAATTTTAAATGTTACAAATTTTCCAAAAAAAAAACAAGTACCTACCTATGTCGTTTTGCCTAACATGGTGGGCAAAATGACACACTAACTTTATTTATATTATTATATTTATTTGTTGAAACACTAGTCCTTACACGCCTCACAAATGAGCTGTTTGGTATTTTTACCTACGACCACTACTGTAAATACTTAAAAACACACCGTCTCCGATCAGTGTAAGATTCCTATTACGCACGGTAAAAAAATCGCACAGCTTGGTAAAAAAATCGTACAGTTTTCCTAGCAACCGCTTAGCAACAGTCAATACAAACAAACTTATTCAAAAACTGACATAATCTTAGATCAAATTTGTATGTCAGTAATATTATAAAGTGAAATTAGTTTGATTACATAAAAAATGTCGAGTGACAGTGAAATAGAAAATTTAACTCCACCCATTACGCTCGTCCGCGACTATTCTTGTTGACGCGGGTGGTGGCTTATTAGATTTAAAAAGACACGGCGGATGGCAGTCCTCAGCCGTAGCTGAAGGGTATGTGGATAATTCCCTAAATAATCAAACTAACAATTCGTCTAAAATATCATCTGCAATAGCAAGTACTAGTAATAGTACTAATAGTATTAATGAAAATTTCAATGAGGCAACTAATAATGTAAATCTTACTTATGCTTCAACAAGCAAAACAAACGATATACCTTTTGTCTTCAATAATTGTTCTGTAACTGTAAATAATTATCATAATGAGAATAAATAATATAATAAAAAATAACATTTGTAAATTTAAATAATCATATTGTAGAATTATTACAATATATACCTTCTCGTTGATGTTATCACGTTCTTAAATTATTAATATTGTTACCAGTTCAGATGGAAAACTAAAACTAAATGATGTTTTGTGAATAAGTAGGTCGTAGGTATGGCACGTAATACGTGTTGTAATGCAATAACGTGCCGATAGTTCCGTAGATCTAGTATAGTGCAGAAGATGAGAATGTTTTGCGAGTAACTTGAAGGTCGTGTGTTCAAATTCAGCCTGGTTAGTTTACTTTTTTTTTGTTTGAATTAGTTTTTTTTTTAGTTTTTAAGATACCTTCTAGAGAAGGCCAGCTACACAATTCTCGCATATATTTTTTATCTGTCACATTTCTGAACGCTGTACCTCAAATTATGAAATAGGGATCTTTTATACTTTATTAATCTCGATATTTCAATTAGTTTTTCAGATAACTGCGTTTAAATGCTAGATGGCAGGAAACATTTAAATAAACACTTTTCTTAACGAAACATATTTGTTGAAAATTAACCATGCGATCTTTAGCATATCTTTTCAAGTCTACGGTCTCCTATTGCTGTATTTGTCCCTTAGTTATGAGACATCCTGTATATAACGATAAGTAAATGGTTTAACTAGGCACTTTACTGATTTGATAATAGATGAGTTAACCAAAATGGTGTTTGTATTCACCAGTGAACTTAAGTAATAAACACAAAGAAAATTTGTCTCTGAAATATATAAAATCCAAAAGTAAAACGTTCAAAACACACTACACAAAAAACAGCCACAAAAACACTTAAAAAACCCGAAAATAGGAAGAAAATAATATGACGCAACTTCACGCGTGAGCTGATCTGGGACGACGAAACCAGATCAGCTGTTAATGTCAAATGCCGTTATCTTTAGTCGAAACGCTTTGTTTTAAGAAAAAGTTAACTCTATACTGGTTGATGTCATTTAATTCAAAACCAAAAGATAATAAAAAAAATATTTATAAACTCAGTCAGTCAGTTAATTTTTAGGGTAGGTACTAATATTTTAGTGCCCTCGGGTGCCGATTAGCGATAATTATGCCACCTGCAGCATGTGGGATACTACCGTGCGAGCAAAAATTATTTGTATCAAAGAGGGTCTTGCATCTAAGGACGTAATGCTTAGCCGTAGAGCTTAATACCTATTGGGTGTCAGTAACTACATGAATTAACAATCAATCAGTTATTCCGTCATCTTTGACCATCGTTACATGTAATTTGATTCATCTCTAATTTTTCCAATTTCTTGAACAATTCACACAGTGGGCTTTACGGAACAACACAAAACATTCATGCTTGAAGCGTATTTTCGAAACGGGGTTAGAGTAAATGGCGAGTGGCAATACAATCCGGGTTTGTGCATGGACGATTTTCACTAACATCTTCCTAACGTTGCTTTTATTGCGGGGGAGTTTTATCATTGCCTAAAAAGAACCGTGGCTGTGTTTAGGGAAACAGGTTCTATACAACACAAAAAAGGAGCAGAAAGACCATCTGTAAGAACAGAAGAACTTGTTGCAAACGTTCGTGAAATAATACAAAATACGCCAACAAATTGTATAAGACGCCTGTCCCAAGAAGTGGGAAGATCTTATGGAACATGCAGGACTATTCTTAGGAAGCAGCTAAATGTATTTCCTTATAAAGTGCAAGTATTATAATTTTGTAAACAACAAAAATAAATTTGTTTTTGATTTGTATTTGTCTACTTATTTTATTACTCATTAGTTTGGCATGTCATGTCATAATATGAATTTGACCAAATTATAACCTAGATTTGGTTAGATATATCGTCCCCATATCATTGTGATCTAAACCAAGCCCTACGTTTTTTAATCCAAGCCCTCTTTGATGCAAATAATTTTTGCTCGCACGGTACTACTTTTTTGTTCGAATAGAATGTTTGTCGAACGGCTCGACGAGCCGCTGGTCGAGCAAAGCTGCCAACATAGCCGTAGTCTGTCGGCTGCTTTAGAGTTCACTGATTTTACGAATAAGATCCCATGGGTTCTCGTTTACCTTGTTTTTTAGTCGAAAGGAAAGTGTTGTGCACAGCCTAATTAGATAATGACAATCTATTTTTATTGTTTTATCCACAAAAACGTTTATCATACCTCGGCCAATAAAGTAAAGATTATTTTAAAGGATGACCTAAACATTGGTTTGCTGGTGTGACTGTACTTTGGAATAGTCGAATATGTTTAATAGTTATTGTATGTTTCGCACGTCTGTTCACTAGCAAATATTACTAACTAATTATTATCAGTAATTATGTTTACGGAGGTTCCGCATTGTGTATTTACTATGATGCCTACGCATATTGTGGTATTTTGTTTTCTTATGTAGGTACTACACAACAAGAAATCTATCGTATCAAACATTCTTTGATTCAATTCTGAATTTTTTAAACTAACACAAAATTGAAAACATTAATTTTTCATATTTATAAAATTGTTGGTTTTTGAATGTCGTTCTTTTAAGTCTATTTCTAAAATCTGGCAATTGGATCTTTCTATCAGTATATTTTTATTATAAAAGGCTTATTGTATTATTTTTCATATTTTTTTAAATTTATTTATCAACACACTTTTACCTTTTTATTTTTTTATAATTTATTAGGGTTTGTTCGGGTTTGTTCACTTCACATATAGTTCGCCTTACTAGTGCTTTTACTTGTCCTGTTAACATACTAAAGTTCGCATTTGTGTACGGGACCTTATTAATTAATAAATTATCTACAGGGTGACTTTTTGAAAACTTACAATGACTATATTTTCTACACAGATATCAAAAAACCCAAAATTCCATTTCTACAAAAATGCAAGGGGATAAAAATGACGTATTTTGTGAACCACCCTCACCCACCCCTCATCCACTTTAAAATCTTAAATTTCTGGAAAGCTTTTGAAAAATGCTTTTCACCGATGCCAAAATTAATGAGATTTAGATACGAAGTTTTAGCACAATGTTGAGAACATGTTTAAAAACTGGCTTTTGCAAAATTTGACAGGAAAAATTAGTAAATAAACGTAAATGAAGAAAATTGATTCCAAACCTAATACACTATTGTTGTGCTTAAACTCAATTTATTTTTGCAATAACGCTAGTATTTGTTCTTTGCTGTGCTAAAAATGATTTCCATTTTGTTCTAATTAGAAAAAAAATTGTGTGTGCTTAAGACCACACGACAGAAGTGAAAACTTCAACAAGGTAAAATTAACAATATCAAATAGAATTTTTCAATTTTGTTTCTTTTAGGTTAGGTTCATAAGCAATCATAAAAATAACATAATCTTGGAATACGGGATAATTTTACTGCATACGAAAAAATATATTTCCTAAAATTGAACAACCCTTGAATTTTTACATCTTCAACAGAAGTCAGAAATCATAATAAATTGGGTCCACGGAATAAGCAATTACGGTAAACCTTACTTCACCCTACGTAAATATATTATAATTTAAAAAATGCCAGAACATACCTGAGACGCAGACGAGTGTCTATACAACGCACACTGTTTGCGGCATGCTCTTGCATATAACGTTCATTCGGGTCAGGGTCAGTTCGGATTGAATATAGCAGTTGAATTCGAGCGTTACACAGCCGAGTGTGACGCGTGACGGCTCAGTTTAATTCAGTGCCCACAAAAAGTGCTAAACGCGCCTAAAGAAGTTTTCACTTCAAAAATAACATAAACTTGGAATACGGGATAATTTTACTGCATACGAAAAAAGATATTTCCTAAAATTGAACAACCCTTGAATTTTTACATCTTCAACAGAAGTCAGAAATCATAATAAATTGGGTCCACGGAATAAGCAATTACGGTAAACCTTACTTCACCCTACGTAAATATATTATAATTTAAAAAATGCCAGAACATACCTGAGACGCAGACGAGTGTCTATACAACGCACACTGTTTGCGGCATGCTCTTGCATATAACGTTCATTCGGGTCAGGGTCAGTTCGGATTGAATATAGCAGTTGAATTCGAGCGTTACACAGCCGAGTGTGACGCGTGACGGCTCAGTTTAATTCAGTGCCCACAAAAAGTGCTAAACGCGCCTAAAGAAGTTTTCACTTCAAAAATAACATAAACTTGGAATACGGGATAATTTTACTGCATACGAAAAAAGATATTTCCTAAAATTGAACAACCCTTGAATTTTTACATCTTCAACAGAAGTCAGAAATCATAATAAATTGGGTCCACGGAATAAGCAATTACGGTAAACCTTACTTCACCCTACGTAAATATATTATAATTTAAAAAATGCCAGAACATACCTGAGACGCAGACGAGTGTCTATACAACGCACACTGTTTGCGGCATGCTCTTGCATATAACGTTCATTCGGGTCAGGGTCAGTTCGGATTGAATATAGCAGTTGAATTCGAGCGTTACACAGCCGAGTGTGACGCGTGACGGCTCAGTTTAATTCAGTGCCCACAAAAAGTGCTAAACGCGCCTAAAGAAGTTTTCACTTCAAAAATAACATAAACTTGGAATACGGGATAATTTTACTGCATACGAAAAAAGATATTTCCTAAAATTGAACAACCCTTGAATTTTTACATCTTCAACAGAAGTCAGAAATCATAATAAATTGGGTCCACGGAATAAGCAATTACGGTAAACCTTACTTCACCCTACGTAAATATATTATAATTTAAAAAATGCCAGAACATACCTGAGACGCAGACGAGTGTCTATACAACGCACACTGTTTGCGGCATGCTCTTGCATATAACGTTCATTCGGGTCAGGGTCAGTTCGGATTGAATATAGCAGTTGAATTCGAGCGTTACACAGCCGAGTGTGACGCGTGACGGCTCAGTTTAATTCAGTGCCCACAAAAAGTGCTAAACGCGCCTAAAGAAGTTTTCACTTCAAAAATAACATAAACTTGGAATACGGGATAATTTTACTGCATACGAAAAAAGATATTTCCTAAAATTGAACAACCCTTGAATTTTTACATCTTCAACAGAAGTCAGAAATCATAATAAATTGGGTCCACGGAATAAGCAATTACGGTAAAACTAATTACCTTACTTCACCCTACGTAAATATATTATAATTTAAAAAATGCCAGAACATACCTGAGACGCAGACGAGTGTCTATACAACGCACACTGTTTGCGGCATGCTCTTGCATATAACGTTCATTCGGGTCAGGGTCAGTTCGGATTGAATATAGCAGTTGAATTCGAGCGTTACACAGCCGAGTGTGACGCGTGACGGCTCAGCTTAATTCAGTGCCCACATAAAAGTGCTAAACGCGCCTAAAGAAGTTTTCACTTCAATAAAATCGATTTTTCAAATTTCTCACTAACTTTCCGAAAAATGTATCTTGGAATACTTCCACAAATATCAATTATCCTTTGACGCAATTCGTTCAGAGAAGCCAGCTGAATTTTGTAAAACATTCATCTTCAGCGGAATTTATCATTTACACCGGAGAAAAAGACAAATTATTGCTAACTGAGGCAAAAGGAAAACTGTAAAAGAGAGGACAAAAAACAAAATTTTTGAATTTTTGCATCTCTACATTTTTATTTTAAACTTTATTTTGTAGCTAATGCTCTTACTTGTTTTTTTTTTGTTTGTAACTCGGTAATCTCAAAATGTTTTCTACAACTGCTTTAGTTTAACTTTAAATGCTCTTTATTTTTGCGTAGGTGGATTATTTTTATTATTACAACACAAACAGCTGCTTCTTGTTAGGCAGTGCTTAATCTCAATTTAAAAATTGTTCATTTAATTAAAGCTTGCACTTGTAATTTAATTAGTCGATTAAAAGAACAATATGAATGGTGTAGATTGGATGAGATTAAAATAATTTAAATTATTGATTTTTTCGTAAAGTGCATTTACGTTTTCTTTTAACAAATTAGAGTGCGTAATGCAAGCTAAATCTTCGCCTGAATACTGTGTGCATGGAATAATGGAATATAGGTATGACGTCGGTTTTATTTTTTACCCAAACGTAATAAATTATTGCGTAATTTTTTTTTTACATTTATTGTTATAATCCATTCTTTAACATAAATATTGCAAATTGAGTGGACAACAATGTATGGCAGCCATCTAGATTAAATCCAGATACTGTTCAGGCCCTAATTTATATTAAATTATTGAATAACTAACTAAAACTAGTAAAATAATTTAAATTTGAGAAGGGCTAATAGTTTAATTAATATTATACAGGGTGATTCAAAAGTACTTTGACAAACTTCGGGAGGTAATTGCCGGCAATATTGTAAGACGAAAAGTTCTTATAAACAATGGTCCTTGGAGACTTCGTTACGGAGATACAGGGTGTTGAAATGTTAAAAGGAATAGTAATAATTTTTAAATAACTCCTTAACGAGTTATTTTTTTTTATGAAATTTAGTGAATTAAATAAGAATCTAAGGACACTTATTTTCAAAGTACAACACGTTCGTAAATTTAACCAGTGGCGTCGGTACAAAATGTTACTACCATATTTTTTGTGAAAACTGCTACGCTACTGACTTATTTTATTTTAACTTTCTTCTTATGAATCCCCTCTTTATTTACAACAAAAAAGATCACCTATGTTTTTTTGATACGAGGGACGGTTTAAGGGTAAATGATTATTTTATTTGACTATACACAAATATTTAAAAATGTGTTTTAAACTAATCAACCACTCAAATATTTATTAAAGTATTTTAACGAATACCTACATACATACTTACTAATAAACAAATATGTACAGGGTATTTGATTATATTTACGTGGCTTCTGGAGTCTTTGTTTATAAAGATAGAAAAAAATGTTTTATATAAAAATTGTAGTTTGTCTTTTATGTTATCTTTTGAAATTATCATTACAAAAATATCGCTTTTGAAAAATGGGAAAATATAGGCAATTTCAATTTTTTTAAATGGAACACCTTGTATATTATACGTCACAAGAAAATATCTTCCTTTTCTGATTTCAAATATATATATTGATGCTATTTGGGTGAACCATTTTTGAGATATTTTAGCTTAAACTATAAATAAATTGCAAATAAATTTCATATTTTGTATCAAGAAAGCCATGGAAACAATAAAATTGTTATGTTGTATGTTTGATAAATTTGACGTCTCGATATTTTTGAAGTTTATCATTTTAACTATTAAGAATAATTATAAAGATTAACTTTATAACTATCTATTTCCACTTCTGTTAACTCTAAAATGAAGGGAAACTTGTTAAAATGTATCCAAAATCAAGGAGGATATATGTAGAAAATACCTAAGTTATAAATTTATAAAACATAACAATTTTATTGTTTCCATGGCTTTCTTGATACAAAATATGAAATTTATTTGCAATTTATTTATAGTTTAAGCTAAAATATCTCAAAAATGGTTCACCCAAATAGCATCAATGTATATATATTTGAAATCAGAAATGAAAGATCTTTCATTGTGACGTATAATATACAGGGTGTTCCATTTAAAAAAATTGAAATTGCCTATATTTCCCATTTTTCAAAAGCGATATTTTTGTAATGATAATTTCAAAAGATAACATAAAAGACAAACTACAATTTTTGTATAAAATATTTTTTTCTATCTTCAAAAACAAAGACTCCAGAAGCCACGTAAATATAATCAAAGACCCTGTACATGCCTAAGGAAGGTATCTGAGGATGCCTATTTTCTAAGTATAACACGTTTTCAGTGGCATACATATTTATTTATTAGTATGTTATTTTTTAATATTTTGTATTTTGACAAGGCGGCTTTGGAAATGCATTTGTCGATAAATTAAAACATATTTGACAGTTAGTTACCATCGAGTTTTATTTCTTCAGTTTTGTTATTTTCAATGGTAACTAACTGTCAAATATGTTTTAATTTATCGACAAATGCATTTCCAAAGCCGCCTTGTCAAAATACAAAATATTAAAAAATAACATACTAATAAATAAATATGTATGCCACTGAAAACGTGTTATACTTAGAAAATAGGCATCCTCAGATACCTTCCTTAGGCATGTTCGTTGAGGATCAAAAAAGGCCTACTGAGTTAGTGAAAGGTATGCGTTTGAAAAGTCGAAACTTTTTATTCTGAAAGGTTGCAATTATCAACCCAGCCCCCAGAACAAAATTTCGAACATTTTAATTTTTATTTGTATTAAATATTGAAATTCGAACAGAAGATAGGTACTAACAGAAACATTCTAATTCTTATTTATATTAATATTTATATTAAAATTCGAGCATTTGCTAATATTGATGTGATTCTTCCCGGACTAGGCCGGAGAAATGCTACTTTCTCAAAGGAAAAGCGTCCGGGAAGTGGGTACTTCCCGGACGGTTGCCGAAAAAATATTTATATATCCATATGTACAGAGACGGACAAAAAGTGCAACCAAGTAATTTTTTTTATTTGAATTTTATTTTAGGTCATGGAAAAAAAATAGATTTTGGTCACGGGCAATTTTTAATTAGTATTTATTGGAAGCACAAAAATTATAAAAATAACATTGTAATGTGTGGGTAATGGGCGAACGTATGTTAGTTTAAAATAATAACATTTTACTTCGCAGGGGGCAGTGTATACTGTCATGATATGAACAAATCTCTTGGCATATACTTTTAGATACAAATCTTGTCGGTGTTTTATTGTGTAAAACCTATACACTGTCCAAAAAAGTCGGCATCGAATAAAATTTGACTTCAAGATTTTTTAATCAGTTAATTCAGCCGATACTAGGTGGAAATCCATAATTATAGTATTATGGGATACAGTAAAACAAAGTTGAACTTGTAAATTTCCACTATATTAACTAGAAAAATGACATGTTTCGCTAACACTGTAGCTTCGTCAGATGACAATAACACTGGCCGACAAAAAAATTTTTTTTTGTTGTAACACAAAGCTAAATAGCATATTGTGGTAGAATGGACCTATCCAAATACGAAAATGAGAAAAAGAAAGTTGTAACACGTAACGTTTTCTTGTTACATTTATAGTACCACATTTAATGTTACAATATTTAATATCTATTGAAATAATAATTTAAGAATTTTCTAACTGTGTATATCGACTATATTTAAATTTTTACACCTACTAAACATACCTTACATCTAAGAAAAACACAAACATTACAAATATTAACTGAACACACTAATTAAATTTTATTTTTTCGTTTTATGAGGGGTCATATCTTCTCTTTTCAAAAACCAACAGGAATCACCCATCATGACAGGATCACACCATCCTTGATAGCGAATTTCCATTGTCCTGATATCCTGGTGGAACCTTTCACCCTGCTCGTCACTGACAGCTCCCAAATTTTCAGGAAAAAATGACAGATGGGAATGGAGGAAGTGAATTTTTAATGACATTCGGGCACCAAGCGATTTGTAGGAATCTAAAAGTTCATCAACTAACTGTTGATAGTTTGCATCCATGTTGTTGCCCAAAAATCCCCTTACTATACTAACACTTCCTGCCTGGTAAGCTTCTCTGTAAAGTTGGCATCGTCCAGCAATTATCTGATTTGTGGCCCAATAAGAATGCCTTCCTTTAATTTGGCATCACTTAACTGGGGAAAGACTTGTCTTAGGTATTTGAATCCATCACCGTCTTTATTCATAGCTTTCACAAAGTTTTTCATCAGCCCAAGTTTAATGTGAAGAGGAGGCAGAAGGACTTTTTTGGGGTCTACAAGAGGTGCAAACTTAACATTTTGATATCCCGGCTGAAATTCACTTCTTTGTGGCCAATCTGTTATTACATAATGCTGATCTACTGCACGACTGTCCCACAAACAAAGAAAACAGCAATATTATGTAAATCCTCCCTGAAGTCCTACTAAAATTCCTACAGTTCAGGTAATTTTTCTGTTATAAAATGCATCCATTTTTACCGCCCCTAATTAAATTGACTACCTGCTAATGTAAAATGGTCTTATTAAGATATTGAAAAATCATATGTATTGGGGCTTTCCCAATATTTTTTCTATTATTAGAAGGGTATTTCCATTTTAAAAATAAAGAGCTGACCTGTGTTAGAAAAATCTTGTCGGCCAGTGTAATTTAAAAAAGTTGAAAATCAAAAATAGAAAGAGTGGAATAAAACTAAATGATTGAAGATGTAAATAAAACAGTGGAAGGGTTACAATAGAGGGAAAATCCAACAGAGGGTTTAAAAAATTAAATTAGGTACAATAAGGGTAATTTACAAAATCTTAAGTATATGGTCAACAGAACAAACTTAACAAAGGCGAATTTAATTGATCATTAAGTAACAGGTCCCTATTCTTAAGTTTATTTATTTCCATAGATTCTAACAAATTTAGTTTTAAGCCTTTGTTTTCTGTATGTAAGATTTTAAAGGAAGGATCGAAATTATATTGATTATCAAGAAAATGGTTAGCATAGTTTGAGTCGGTCTTGTTTTTTAGAAAACTGATATAATATGTTCCTGCATCCTTTTGTTAAACTGTCTACCCGTTCGGCCAATGTATGATTTAGGACAATCTTTACATGTTAATTTATAGACGCCTGATTTTTTTGTTTTTATCGCTTTTAGTTTTATTTTTTTTGATAAATTTACCTAAAGAGTTATTAGTTTTATAAGACAAATTTATATCAAGTTTGTTAAGAAAATTGCCAATTACTTTGCTAGGTTGTCCAAAGAAAGTGACAAGTTTAAATTTGTTAGAGTTTTTGCTTCTAGGAAAAACTAAGTCAATAGCCTTTTTGTAAGTTTTCTTTTTTAGGATTTGTTCAATTAGATTTCATCGATTAACTGCAAATTGCAGTTAATAACGGATATAACTCAAATTATAAAAATATTCCTACCTACGATAAAAGTTTTAATTCTTTAACGAATGGTTGTAGGCAGAGTTGTCTGTTCAGAACTAATATATTATTTTCAATTTTAGTGTTTTTGTTTAGCGGCAGAGATAAGTTTCCTGTCAGTCTATTTCTAGTGGTTAATATTTGTGAGTTATGCTCAGGTCTTTTCAATATTATTTTTCTGTACAACTTGTAGCATAGTATTGTACATTAATTCCACCCTAGACCAGCAGTACTATGTATTTAAGTGTGTTGGAGGCTCAACAAGTAATTTATAAATACAGACTAAATGTGTCTCATTCAAAAATTCTCGTAGCAAATGTATGCAATAAACTCATTATAATTTTATTAATACGATTGTTCCACTTTAGATGGCCAGTTAATAGTGATTCCCAGTTGGTAAGAAATCAATACTAGATTACCCGAGACCTGGAAGCACTCGGACCAATTCTTTACAGGTTTGAGGTTTCAGATCCCTTTCAGCAGTGTTATTTACCACATATAACATGCATGCAGATGCAGAGTAATACGTGATAATAGTAATTATAATGCTGCTAATTGCACACGTAAAGTACCTATCTATCCTAGAATAAAAAAATGAATTAATAAATAAATTATTACTTAAACATATTATTATGTCGAATCCTTAGATACAATCAAATGATGAAGACCTGTTATAGAATGTGGACTAGGTTCGCCATAAACTATCGAATCTATAAATTAACACAGTCCACACACAAAAATTATTTTACAAACATAAACTAACTTTTGGTAAAAATTCCTGATGGTTAACGCGACGTGGATCGTAGAAGAAATGCTGAATACTTTCCTCCTCTTCTTCATCTCGCAACTTCTACAGAAGTCGTTAGTTGGTATTTGCATACGTTCAGCGTGTCTACCGAACAGGCAATGTCCGGTGACTACGTCAGTGATGTTTCTTAGGTCCTTTCGACTGTGCTGCAATAGCGCTGCGGTCTTCCTGCCGTCAAGTAGGGGCCAAAATTGTCTGGAGATGCTACAAGTTGTCATCCCTGTCCATCTGCTTTTGCGCAAGTTGTTTAACTATCCGATCTATCTCCTCTTTGACTGATTCCAGTGGTCTAGCCACAGTATTCACTGCTAGTTCGGCCGACATACTTGCGCCCTCCCTGGTGAGCGCATCAGCAGTCTCCGCTGCTCTAGGCTGCCACCTAAAAAAAACGTTGCCCTCAATTTTCAAATTCACAGTGACCAATAAAAAATCGCATTTAATATCGACTTTTTCTTGACACTGTATGTTTGTGTAATGTTATTTTTTTTCTTTTTTGCTTGGTTTCTTAGCAACGCTGTGGGATAAATGCACCTTATTTTTAATTTCTCCTGTCGCCTGGATGCAAATAGAATATATATTTTTAGTTACCTGTAGTAACGATCTTTCCTTACATCAAATAGTATGTCCCGCTGATAAAACACGGCTTGGTATATCTCGAGTTTCATGTAAAATATTATAGTTTAATTTTTGTTTGAAATGGTTATATATTAAGGTAAGATTTTATTGTTGAATAAAAACACATAAACTTTTATAATTAAATCATGTATACATAAAATATACAAGACTACTAGGCCTAAATAAAATTACAGGCGATAAAAATTTTCACATGAGCATTTTGTAGCCCTTTTCGAAGCAACCACAAAGGGATTTGGTACTTATTTAGGGTGAGATTACAGAAAATACATACTTGCAACTATACAGAACTGCAAATATGGCGGACTTGCAGACGCAGAATAATTTGCAAAAATTTGACATTCCAAAAACTATTTGCAAATCCGCCGTTTTTACCGTAGTTAAACCGTTTTACTACTTCTGGTTTATTGATATCGACTGTCAAATACGTGGAATATACCCGAATCAATGGCAATAATGAATGAATGTCTCTTAATGTTCCCTTGTTTTTTTTTTATATATAAAAATCTAATACAAATTTTAAATAACCACCCATACCATCGTCCGTCAAATCCCCAAAATATGTTAGTTTTTAACAAATTTTGTACATTCTGCAGGGTTGCAGGACCTACCAAACTTCTGCAAACTTGCAGACGCAAAGTACGATAAACGCTTTCTGGAATTCCAATTTTTTCATTTGCATCTGCAAACTGCTACTTGCAGCTGCAGACGTACGTCAGATGCAGAGCTTCTGTAATCTCACCCTTAATTTGTTAAATAAGGCGTAATGTTCTTGAATTTTAAAATGAAATGAAAAGTCGATTTACAGAAAAAATTTACCTTACACATCCAGAAAGTAATTATTAAGACTCGCAGGCACCGGTAGTAGTAAAAAAAAGTTCGATAATAAAAATGTAACACATTTATACAGGTCTGCTGTTCGGAAACAACATCACGGAGTTTGAAGCGGGTTGCACAATTTGAAAAATAATTTTTTGTAGATAAATAGTGTGAATTATGCACAATAGCGTTGTACAGATTAAAAATTTCAAGTAACTGACATTTTGTTGGTATTGCTTTTTTCAGTAAATCCAGTACACTTTTTTTTTTCGAAAAGTGCTTGGGCACGGCTAATAACATTATAAGTTGTGGTATTTTTTATAAAAATATATCGATACAGTGTGTCTCAAATTAGAGATATGACAATAGGTATGGATAAAAAATTGTAAATGTTAACCCTAGTTTTTTATTGACTCTTTTTAAAGTGCATATTAAGTTAACATAACATAATATATTTTGAGGGGGTACATATAACTTTCTATAATTAACACGCTTTTATTAGCTTGTTTTTTTGTTTGTCCGTAACCGACTTCTTTAAACTCGATTTTGACCCACTTTAAACGGTCAGATTTAATTTAAATTTTGTAGACTTATCAAGAACCGCTGACAATACAATAATTTGATACAAACCCGAACAAACCCGATTTTGACCCACTTTAAACGGTCAGATTTAATTTAAATTTTGTAGACTTATCAAGAACCGCTGACAATACAATAATCTACACGCAAAAAATTCTCCTGTCAAATTTTGACAGCTGTCAGGTATAGGTAAAACCAAGACGCGATTTTAACGAAACAATTTATAGGGTCGTATAGTATTCGATGCAAAGACTTCGCGAAAAATAAGCAAAAAATTCTCTTGTCAAAGTTTGACAGCTGTCAATATGTCAAATCGTTTAAAAAAATGATAGTAATGAAAAAACTATAAGGTCGTATACATGGTGTAACAAATTCGTTTATCACTACAGGGATCTCGTAAACCGTAAGAGATACGAAGAAGGTTAAATGGGGGCAAAGTTGCACAATTTGATGCCTAATCATAATTCGAAAAGAAATTATTTAGATTCCGAGTACTTCCGGAGATATTCGAAAGAAACCTAAAAACTGTCAATAAGATTTTTTGTATTGCGCCCTTAATGTAGGAGATAAAAGAAAACTAATCACACCTTTTCAGGGCCACTTTTAATCCTTTCTTAGAATATGTAATTAGTTTTGCCATACAACGTTTCATTTTCGCTGACAATACAATAATCTACTAATCTAGCTCAATCTACTCAAAAAAAAAATTTCTTAACAATAACCCCAACTAAAAAATGAAAAATAAATATAGTTTAAAAAAACTAAAAAACACGCTTTGAATTAATCAAACTAAAAAGCGGAAAGTAAATATAGTTTAAAATAATTCTTGAAATTCTTAATATAGGCAGAAAATAATAATGAACGATAAACATTAGTATTATTGTGAAAAAAAGCGTGGGTCGCTTTGTGCTATATTTTTCGTATATCGAGCACCCCACGCTTTTTTCACAATACTAATGTTTATCGTTCATTATTATTTTCTGCCTATATCGTCGCATCAGAGCAACACTAGGATATAAAAAAAGGGTTTTCGGATTATCTGCTTAAACGCATCACAAAATGTGCTTTTATTTAATGCAACACTAAGATATCCTGTAAATATTTACCTTAGCTTATTAAGTAACATAAGCTTATGTTACATAAATTTAAAAAATCATTTTTAGTTAGTGCAACTCTAGGTTAAGGTAGGATATCCTACTGTTTCACTGAACTTTTCACCCTTAAAATATTATAACCTACTGTTGCTGGACCAAATTTATGGCGCCAATACGAAATAACACGTGTTTTCTTGTCAGTATATTAAGAACTACCACTTTGTATTCATGTGTTTACAGTGGGAGTATTCTGTAAGTTTTATTAATTTTTTTCAATTGTAAACTTAAGGTTATGTTTTCTTCTTGAATTTTGAGCGGAACACAAAGACAAGTATTAGATATCCTTATTTTTTTTTAAGTATTCAGTGTAACAGTAGGATATGTCTAATTTTTTCTAAATTCGATACTGTCAGTGTATTTTACAGTTACAGCTTCTTAACTATATTGAAATTATGTACACTTGCCGCTAAAATCATTTAGAGTTATGTTTTACAAGTTTATTTTATTTCAGCATTAAATAACGCCAAATTTTAAATTCAATTTTCTGAAGAACGAAGATTTTTCACATATCTTACTGTTGCTTTAAGGCGACGATATTAAGAATTTCAAATTATTTTAAACTATATTTATTTTCCGCTTTTTAGTTTGATTAATTAAGCGTGTTTTTTAGTTTTTTTAAACTATATTTATTTTAAGCTATATTGCTTGAAATTGGCACTATGCTACGCTGTTAAAATAAGCAAGTACGTGTTTTGGTGTTTTGAGAAACTTTGCCTCTAGGTGGTTGAAATGGAGGGGGTAACAAGTTTCCAATATAAACTTTTCCACCCCCTAGGGGCTACATTTCCAAAATATGAAAACACGTACGTGCTTATTTTAACAAAGCTTAAAATTATAGAAAGTTATTTACACCCCCCTCAAAATAGACTACATTCCTTTTTTGAACCCCTAGGTGCATTTTGGAAAAATGTCGAAACACGTAAGTATATTATTATTTTATTAAAGAAACTTATATACCAATTTTTAAACCTCCACCAATTGTAGTTTCTGGGGTACAGAAATTCCTATAAAAATTTCAATCCCCGTTTTAACCCCCTTAGGGGTTGATTTGGAAAAATTCCTTCTTAGTGGATGGGTACGTTATGGGGAGGAGAAATTCCACGATTCTAGGATTAGGCGTTTAGGCTGGGCGTTGATGAATCCAGTTCACATTCAAATTATCCGCGCCACATGACACGGTTTACGCCGTCGTAGACTCCGTCCACATGCGCAATGTCATATATTTGGCCACTTTTTATTTAAAGTCCTAGGACTGAAATAGTTCTAATTTTCTTACAGCAGCAGTTGTTTTAACACATAAATTAAAATGTAGACACCGAAGCAAATATGTATTAATATATTTTTTTTAAGTGGGAGCTATGATTAATTTTTAGCAAATTATTTTAAATAAAGGCCTTTAACCTCGGTATTGAGGCAGGTTATTCAAATTTACACTAAACTATGGACTATTTCTTCAAATAATAAATATTGTTTAATAAATTCATAAATTTAATTAAATATATAACTATTTTAACTTGATGTTAAAAAAAAGTAAATATAAACTTGCACATCACCTTATACAGTTACCACTTTCGGAGCTTGATATAGACATGCAACTTTTATAAGAACAATCACTGCCTGGTGACGTTTAAAAACAATTTTAACTTGCACAGCACGGGAACGGCACGAAGTTGCTTTCACTTTTGCAAAATTCGTTTTTACGTCCGTATATTAAAACAATTTTTTTTGTAAGTTTTTTAAGATTAATTATAATATACAGGGTGTCCGGGAAAATGTGGGAAATTCCCGGATATTAAAAAAAAAACGTAAAAAGAATACTACAAGTTCATATAAACATCTTTCGTATCGGCGTCCATTTCGGATATATGGGCTCCCAAAGAGCTCCCATGGAATTAAGTTTTTGACACATAATTATTAAACCAACAGGTATATTTCAATTTTTTTTTCATATTATGATGTATACCAGGTATGACCCTTCAAATTACTATCCCAGGAATGTTGCCAATTACTCACAGCTGCAGGGACGGACTAGCTGTGTGCCCATTTTTTTTTACGCCCTGTATGATAAAAATTTTTGTATATAACATATTTACATCATGTATATTTAGCACCGACTTGTATGTTCACTTTTAACTGCTTAATATTAATAGGTACATGATCGCAATAAAATGACGTTTTTCCGAAAACGGTTAGGATTAGCGACATGAATGAAGAGTACTTAATTTTTAGTCAATAGTTAAAGGTATGTAAAAAAAGTCAAAATTTTTTATCATACAGGGCGTAAAAAAAATGGGCATATTAGTGTCACAGCTAGTCCATCCCTGCAGCTGTGAGTAATTCGCAACACTTTCTGGGATAGTAATTTGAAGGGTCTTACCTGGTATACATCATATGAAAAAAAAATTGAAATATACCTGTTGGTTTAATAATTATGTGTCAAAAACTTAATTCCATGGGAGCTCTTTGGGAGCCCATATCTCCGAAGAGGAGGCCGATACGAAAGAAGTTTATATGAACTTGTAGTATTCTTTTCACGTGTTTTTTTCATATCCGGGAGATTTCCCATATTTTCCCGGACACCCTGTATAGATCCATGATCCATGATACAAAGAAAACGAGATATGACATTGCGTATGTGGGCGGACTCTACGACGGCGAGACCGCGTCATATGGCGCGGAGAATTTGAATGTGAACTGGATTCATGCCTAAACCCCTAGAATCAAGAAATTTCGGGGATGTCTTCTCCCTATAACGTAGGCATCCACTAACAAGGGCGTTTTCGAAAATCAACCCCTGTGGGGGTTGAAATTTTTATAGGAATATTTTTCCAACGCAACCTCTAGAGAGAAATATATTCTTAAGTAAAATTCCTTGTTTGGAACAAATAAACATATTTGAAGAAATAGTTCATGCTTAAAGTGGAGTTAAAAGTATTGAAAGGAAAGAAAAACTAAAAGTCTTCCTCCACAAAATTCACAAACAAACAAAAAAATTTGCTAAGAGGCTTCATGTTTCGAACGCAGAAACATTCTTCATCAGGAGACAGAAAGTGGTATAAAACCTTAATGGAGTTTTTATGGAATTGGTGTGTCGAAATGACATAATGTGAAGAAAGATAGTAATAGATTAAAACATACAGAGTATGTGGAAAAGTCAATTAAAACGGTCCAAAACGACCAAATAAACCCGGGGAAGAAAAAAGAATCACTTCTAAAATGAAGATGTTAAAATGTTATTTTTACGAGTATGTCTGTAAGACATTGGTAAAATTTAAAATTTGCCATGTATAATATAAAACATGTATTAAGAAAATATCGTGAATTGAAAATAAACGATCCTTTTAAAGTATTGAGGTTTAGGGCACTGAGTCAAAACTCAGTAACCCCACATGTCGATAATTTTAGTTTAATAAATTAAACATTTTTAATATGTATATCAAAGACAAGGTTTTTGTTCGCGGCATTGAACATGAGAATTACGTGTTTCATAACTTGTTGTTATGCTTGAGTTTTAAGAAATTCGGATCAAAAATGTTTTTTTCAATATAATCTTTTATACCCCTTTTCCACGACTAGAAGCAAAATTTTCGTAAATGCTTAAACATGTGTTTATTTGTCCCAAGCGAAGAATTTGTCTAAATTTTTTTTACGTAAGTATAATATCTTTTTCTCTAGCGGTTGCGTTCAAAATTTACCCCCTGCATTTCCACCCCGTGGGGGTCAAATTTTCCAAAACACGTACTTGCTTATTTTAACAGAGTAAGCATAATACCCAGGAATATAGCTTAAAATTAGACAGTTATTATGTACCTCCCTCAAAATAGACTACACCCCATTTTTCAGCCCCTGGGTTGAGACGGTAGTATTTTCTGCGAGAATCTCGTCAGACCAGAAAAAAATATGGGAGAACGAGAATTCTCGCAAAATCTTAAGATTTTGATTAGGATTTGCGATAAACTTTAGAAAAAATCCAGTTAGTATCACTTGATAAAGAAGCTATCTTTATAACCGATATTGCAAGGTGGCCAGGGAAAAAACGGGACACGTAACACCAAGGAAATAAAAACAAGGACCAAAAGAAAAATGAACCTTTTTTTATAACGTTATCGTTTGTGTCGAAATGTTGGATACAGAGAACCGTTTGATAAAAGATTTCGCAAATGAAGTATAATATTATGCCACTTTCTTACTAACTTACGTATTTTGGCAATTGCGTGCATGCTGTTCCACCCCGTGCAAGCAACCAGCGTGTCCTTTTTGTGCCTTGAATACTCAAAAAGGGTCTATCTTACTTTTAATAATCTAAAATTCAATTTTTGTATACATATACAACCCTAAAAATATCAATTATGAAATGCGATTATAATACTTACATGGTAATGGTAATAATAAAAACTCGTATGTACTTGGAGCTTATGCAGAATTTTTTTATTACGTCATATTGCGAGAACGAGAAATTACGAGACTCACGAGACGAGACGAGAAACCACCTTGCGGGGCGAGATTTGGAAAAATCGTGACGAGAGTTTTTTCAATAGTGCGAGATTTTTCGTGTCGTGAAAACAACGTATTTGTTAGATAAAAACATATCGATTTAATTACATTAATAAAATTATTTTAATTTAAATAACGAACCAAAATGATAATTATTGTTACTTATGCGTGGGAAAGTATAGGTATGGTATGCAAATCATATGATACATTTTCTTTACTATCAATTAAAATTCTTCTAGAATATTGGGCTACTATTTTTCCGTGTTGCAAGTAAGTTCTGCTTTACAAAGTATTTTTAGGCTGTAGGTAGAGCCGTGGCAATGTTTTGTTTGTAGTCGGGACATTTACAACCCACGCGATGCTAATATTTTGGAAGAAATCGGGTTTTTATGCAGAAGACACATTTATTATTGTTCTCTCAAAACTGGTTTTCTATAAAATTGCATTTACCATATTTTGTCTTTAGTTGTTTTTAAACTGCATTTTACATGGTATGGTTTTGGATATTAAGAGCATTGCTGCCGATGTATTTAAGAACAAACACTAGTGACGCATTGGATATTTCATTTTTGTATCAATATTTCGATTATTCTTATACAGTTTTAAGTTAAAAAAAAATTAATTCCTTATTGAGGTAGATATCATTCCTCGGTATTTTTTGCTTTTAAATTTTTTAATTTTCATCCACTTCGGGCAAAGAAACATTTCCAAATCTTATTTGGTTTGGCATATTTTAATTTAAATGTTTGATTATGTGTCACCATTACAGTAACAACCGTCCCACTGTAACAACAATCCCAAAAGAACTTATTAAGCCTATCCAGATACCGTGCGAGCAAAAATTATTTGCATCAAAGGAATGGATTAAAAAACGTATGGGACGATATATCTAACCAAATCTAGGTTAAAGTTTTGTCAAATTCATATTATGACATGATATGCCAAACTAATGAGTAATAAAATAAGTAGACAAATACAAATTTATTTTTGTTGTTTACAAAATTAACAAAGTAAGAATATACAGAAAAAAAAGAAAAATAATTACAAAAATTGCTAAATAATAAATTTTGGGTAAACCCCCGAGTAAACCATTGAGAGTAATGCCTGCGTCTTTCAAAATCTGCGGCTTGTATTTCTCGGAATACTTGCACTTTATAAGGAAATAAATTTAGCTGCTTCTTAAGAATAGTGTGATCTTCCATATGATCTTCCCACTTCTTGGGACAGGCGTCTTATACAACTTGTTGGCGTATTTTGCATTATTTCACGAACGTTTGCAACAAGTTCTTCTGTTCTTACAGATGGTATTCCTGCTCCTTTTTTGTGTTGTATAGAACCTGTTTCCCTAAACACAGCCACGGTTCTTTTCAGGTAATGATAAAAATCCCCAGCAATAAAAGCAACGTTAGGAAAATGTTCGCGAAAATCGTCCATGCACAAACCCGGATTGTATTGCCACTCACCATTTACTCTAACCCCGTTTCGAAAATACGCTTCAACCATGAATGTTTTGTGCTGTTCCGTAAAGCCCATTGTTTGAATTGTTCAAGAAATTGGAAAAATATCTATAACTGATTGATTGTTAATTCAGGTAGTTACTGACACCCAACAGGTATTAAGCTCTACGGCTAAGCATTACGTCCTTAAATGCAAGGCCCTCTTTGATGCAAATAATTTTTGCTCGCACGGTTCATCTTAAAATGTATACAATTAAGGTTATGCAACTAGTCGAATAGTTTTGGTTTTACATGGATTGTATCTCTAGACTACTTAACTTATATCATTTTCCTTGTTTACCTTTTATCTTAAGAAAAAAGTCTGTAAAAATTATCATTCATAATCATAACCATAACATTGCCAAGGACAAACCCATGCAGCGTAGACCGAGTCGCAATAATTGGGTTAGCCAACGTAATCCGTCACACCTATGCAGATAAATAGTAATAACAGTAATAATATAATAGAAGAGAGCCGTGTTTACCTTTTGCCGTTGTAACATGACGGACGCGCCATTAGGTTACTAGTAACTTTGACGACCCGAACATGACGGACGCGCCATTAGGTTACTAGTAACTTTGACGACCCGTCGTGTTAAGTTAAGAGTGGCGAATCACTTTCACAACTCTTAAAAGGACTACCGAATTTTATCGGCTGCATGCCGTGGGGAGTATATTATTTGTAGAATTATACCGTTGATCTTTTGACTGCAATAAACCCTCATTATCCCTTTGACCATAAAATAATTAATGAAATCCCAAATTTTAAAACCTTTTCGAGCAGAACCGGACCAGGTACAAATTCAATTTATACCTATGCCTAATTCATATATAAATACAAACTGATTTTTAATAATTTTAGTCTTTAGTGGTTTTCCGGCGAGTAATTTTTAGTTAGGCTTATTCTCAGACCATTGGTCTGAGGGCTTATTAGTGGTAGAATGTGGCGTCTTTGGAATTGTGCTGATAGGGGGGCATCTTCAAGTGTCATTTTAAAAAGAAAGCATTTATCTTATTTAAAGATTTAACAGCTGTTAAACAATTTAGAGAAGAAAATCGTCCAATTGTTTACCTTGACGAAACATGGTTCGATACCCATGGCACTCCAAGAAAAGGTTGGGATGATTCTTCCGAAAAAATATCAAACCAAGGCACCATCAAATAAATGCAAAAGAATCACAATATTACATGCTGGTTCAGAGAACGGGTTTGTTCCAAATTGTCTATTGCTTTCAGCTAAAAACATAGCAGATTCTTTTTTAGATTACCATCAAGATACCGCCGCACAACTTTTTGAAAATTGGTTTAAACATAAACTCCTTAAAAATATACCTGAAAATAGCGTCATTGTAATGGACAATGCTAGTTATCATAGTCGGCAAGAAAAAATCATTCCCAATTCTAATAATACAAAAGCAGAAATTCAAAATTTTATGATTGAAAATGATTTATATTTTGAAGAAACTTACAAAAAACGAGAACTGCTAGAAGTATTAAAAGCTTTTCAAATAAATAAGGAATACGAGTGTGACAAACTTGCAGCAGAAAATGGACATACAGTGTTGTTATGTTATAGTTATCGATAAGTCAGTTAAACATGAGAGACATAAGAGAATCATTCATTTGATTTTTCAACTGGCTGGTATAAGCTGGTAGTAATATAATTGACACGAATACAAAAATACATAATATCCAAAACCCATGTCCTGCAGCTGCAAACAATAGTATATTGAAGTACACGTTTCATAAGAAGCGGTTTTAGCGCACGCGTCAATTTTAAAAAACGAGCCACAAAGTGGCGAGTTTTTTTATTGACACGTGCGCTAAAACGCCTTATGAAACATGTCCTTTATACATTTTTTCTATTTCACCTTTTATAATCAAGAAAAATACATTTTAAAAAGAAAATAAATCCTTCAAATTTTGTAAATTTTTATGTTGGTAATACTATTTTTTATCATAGCCTCAGGACAACAAAAATATTTTGCAAACTGTAATTTTTTGATTTATTGAGCCATTTTCACCACGAGATTCTAACGTTATTTTAGCGAGATGAGATTTGAAATTGGACGGAATACGTTGTGTGATCCTTGTACATTCGGTACATATACAGAGCGTTCGGAAATTCGGGCGATTTTGCTAATTTTTTTTTGAATTTCAAAAGACGTGATTTTACGTCAATTTTTCAATTTTAATGTTACCAACATCAAATAAAGAAAAAACGCGTATCGAAATAGCTTCATTATGAACTTCATTTCAAGTTCATAATGAACTTATTATGAACGTCAAATAGAAAAAATTTTAAATGCATTCCTAAAGTCAATTTACTCAGTAAACCTGCAAGATGGCCGACATGTCATATGACAAAAGTCATTGAAAATGCAAAAATTTATTTTATTTAGCTGGAATATGACTCTTGTCATATGACATGTCGGCCATCTTGCAGGTTTACTGAGTGAATCGACTCTACCATATTTTGTAAAAACAAGGATTTTTTTACCTTTTTATTACTTTGCTTTACGTGTGGGGCAAATTTGAAGTTGTCAAATAGAATTTGATGTGTTTTGAAAATGTTGACCTTAGAACAAAGGGTTTATTTAGTTCAATGTTACGGTGCGGGCGAAAGTTCTTTACAACTTTGTTATAGAGAAATTTAATCAAATTAATATACCCTAACGCTTACGTCTCAAAAATGGGACTTCATAAATTATTAAGAAAATTTCAGCGAACTGGTTCAGTTTCCAATGTAAAAAAAAAACTATGATCAGAATGACGCAGCTTCCCTAATCATATTGCAGTCTTGCTGACAATCCTACCCTTTCATTAAGAAACCGAGCTCAAGAACTTGATGTACCTATAGTAAAAAAACTCATATTCAGTAGGTATATTTTAAAAGCAAACAAAATATTCCCATTTAAGCCAACTTTTAATCAAACGTTGGAAGAAGGAGACGAAGCCAAACGTTTGGATTTTTGTCTTTGGGTCGGAAACAAAATTGTAAGTGAAAACAGGAATTTTCATAAATTTATCATGTTCTCTGATTAATCGACATTTTCAACAAACGGGAAAGTGTCTTCTGCGCATATTAGATACTGGAGCGAAAATAATCCCCGTTTTAGAATTACTGCAAGAAGACAATATTACAAAAAAGTAAATGTCTGGTGTGCGATTTCTTATTATGGCATTATTGGCCCATACTTTTTCGAAAATACGTGTAACCGTAGAAGTTACCTTGAAATGTTGGAAACATTCCTTTCTAAAAACCTAGAAGAATTGCCTCTCCAATTTAGGAACGAAATGTACTTTCAACAAGATGGATGCCCTGCGCATTTCACAATTAAAGTGAGGGGATGGCTTAATAATACATTTGGCCACAGATGGATTGGTCTGGTTCTGTGGCCCCCAAGAAGTCCCGATTTAACTATTTCAGATGCCTATCTTTGGGGGCGCCTCAAAAAATTAGTGTACTCCCGTCCAATTGAGAACGACGTACAGCTTCTAAAACAGCGAATTGTTGAAGCTGTTCAAACAATTTCCATTGAAGAAATTCGAAGAAGTTTTGACCACATTCGTTTACAGCTGGAAAAATGTGTTGAATATGGAGGGGGAGTGTTTAAATAGCAAATTATGAAATTATTAATTGTTGTTATTTTAAGATTTTTTTGTGTTATTTCCGGGGTCATTTCATGTGTGAAATTAAAAATACATAATAATAATAATAATAAGTTTATTTAAAATTTAATAATATAATAAATATGTTTATGTTGTCGTCGATAAACTTATTCTTCAATCCCCTGAAGCTGAGCTTGTTAGGGGCAAATCTTATTTTTTGTTTTAGTATGTAAATTTATAAATCATAAATATGCATTAAAAATCAAGTTTTTTAAAGTAAAAGTGTTAATTTATATTATAAACGCAGCTTTTTTGAAGAAATGTATTACCTATAATAAAATTATTAATTTATAATTTTTAAGTAAAAAATATTACTTATATAAATTATTCAGAACAATATTAATTAATTTAGTATATTAAAGTATGAGTGGATATTAAGGTTTTTAAAACACGCGCTAGCAAGTGTTTTAAAGACCAGTTATCCACGAATACTTTACATTATTTTTTTTTATTGGTATTTATATTACAAAAAATGGAAATAATAACTTAGTTAGTAATAGTGAAATGGTCGAATTCGTGATGTGATATACCTGTCGTTGTCATGAAAATGAGAAGAACAAAAAATACCTTCCAATCTGTCACATAAGATTCATTGTTGTCACCGTTGACATTGGTTGTCTATTGCTTAAAAAAATATTTTATTTGACGTTAAAAGGTAATTCTGTCAAATCAATAATTCAAAAGTTGACATATTTAGACTTCACGTTTCACGGGTTGTTGATGTTGCCATGGTAACTTTAAAACACGCGCGTTTTTGAAAGTGGGATTTAAACACGCTGAGGCGTACTTTAAATAAGCGAAATAGGGTATCAATAAAAAAAAATAATTAAAGCATTTCTAAAAATATTTGCAAATTGTCTGTTTTTAATATCTTTAATATTTCTGGTAACACCAAAAATCAGTTTTTGAAACTTTTTGATCCCCCCTGTCATTGATAATGTATGTATTGCTATGCTATCCAAAAAAAGAAATTCTTTTACCTCTAAAAATAAAAAAAATCGAAGATTTATTTTAAATCTAGGATATGACGGAATTAAAGGAAATATTTTCTTCTGTTGGAGAAAATAAGCCTAAATACGGATCGATTCACTTTTCTATATTCTAATTTAAATATGTAGGTACGTTAATATACAAATAAACTTATTCTATTCTAAAGCTTTAATCAGCTTGATCGTCATCTGTTTAAAAATAACAGCTTTATCACAGACTAAGTCTGTGGCTTTATCGATAAAACAAATTCCAGCAATACGGCATTCACAAGGATTCGCAAAGAAATAATTAAATTATCTGAAACATAACATAGTTTGACTTTCTATAGCGGATTTAACTTGGTATGAACATAAAAGAAAACCTTTTTATTTTGCAGTTTTGGCCGCAAGATTAACAAGGACATACCTACTTGACCTAATTGTACAGGGTCATTGGGTATATTTTGACCGGCCCTTCAACTTTTTCAATAGTAAAGATATAAATTTAATTTTGTTACCAGGTTGTAGGTACTAAAGTATATTTTACTTTTTTATGGAGAAATATTATACTCCTGTACTTATTAGATAGTGGTTATAAACCAAAGTTATATATTTTTTATTGAAATGACCAATTTATTTTTATGTCATTTAAAAGAGCTCTTCACAAAAATATCCGATATGTTATAGTTGTCTTTCATAGATTTCTAATTATTTGAAAAAATTCCATCATTCCTTGATGGCACCTGTATGATTTTTGACGTGGTCATCAGAAACTAACTATCAAGGTCACTTAGTGATAGTAGTTGTGGGGAGGCTCAGCAACCTAGAAAGTAGACCAAAGCGATACTTTTTTCCTGCCCCTAAATGTTTCTCCAACTACCCTAACCACCTGTGCCCTCGCCTAATCTATCCGATCTCGTTATAAAAGTCGGGATATCTTTCCAGGCGAGGGCAGTGACCTCTCTTCGGAAAACCTCCGAGCCAAGGATCTGATGTCTCGGTCTTCCCAGAGCCTCAAACGTCCCCCTACTCTAGTTTGGTATAGAATCAGTCAATGTGTACAGATAGGAAATTTTCTCGCCTATCGATTAAATGAACCAGCAACGTGGCATCGAACTTGAAAAATAAATTTTTTGATAAAGATCAAAAACTGATATTTTTCCACTTTCCTGTCTAAAATTAAATTTTCCTACTTCCTATGAAAATGAGAAATAAAGCACGCCTAACTTGGCTAGAAAGTCCTTTATATCACACGCGTGTTGAAATATTTTTATTCAATACGTGTGTTGAAATATAAAACAGCTGATGGCCGACGAATTTGACAGCAAAACTATTTAAAAAAATAACAAACTTACGGGACCCGTGCGTGGAGCGAATTGGGGTAAAGTACACTAGTACACAATTATAAAAAATCCTTTTTTTTTCGTTATTTTTGGGTACCTAAGAGTATTTATGATAAAAATAATACTTATATTAAAAAGGGAAAATATGTCAACCAACCCACCAAACATGTCAACCTTGTCAACAGAGTTGAACCACAGAAAAAAAAAGTGGCAGCTATAGAGCCGAAATAGAATACTCTAGAAAATACCGATTTATAATTTTACAGTTATCTCTGATAAAAATATCCATACAATGTTTAAGGATATGGGACAAGTGAATGTGCTTTAAGTAAGTAAATTTATTTTAGCAATATTCAAAACAAATCGATTATAGATAGAACTTTTATAATTAACAAGCTATCGATATTTAACTCCATCCCTATCTTTCTATAATATTAAGGTTATGTTTTAGTTTTGTGTTTTGTTGTTTTTGTGTGTCATTGTATATTTAGGCATATTTTTGTTTTCTGAAAGAATGCAAGCATTTAAAAACTCAGAATAGTAGATTCTGTAACGAGGTTGGAATGAAACGTTGATTCGAGTGGAAGATTCCGAACGCGAGCGTAGCGAGCGACCACGAGTATCGAATTTTCATTCTAACCGAGTAGCAGACTATATTTTCTCCACGACCATCCAGTTCCATATCTGATTCATCCGATTTTTCACTCATTTTTTGACTTGCACTAAAATTTGTCTGAAAATAATTATTACAACGCGGCCATTTTTATCTGACACTGACAGTTTCGAAATTCATGGCAACCTATGTCGTTTATATCAATTACAGAATATTCATTCCGTATCTTGTTATGGAATGAAAATACACGCAAAACGCATAAGAAGCAAGTGTTTCAGAATAAATATTCCAACTCAAGAGCGAGAATTTTTACATTCTATTATTAAAAATGATTTTGGAATTATTGCATTCAGTAATGGTCGTGGAGAAACGAAATTTATTCACTGTACATAGATAGTAGGTATGATGTGCATAAGCAAATAGGAGAAAAAGTTATTCTTTTTTTTTAAATCTAGGTAAGTTAAAATGTGTAAGTGGGCATTGTTTTTATTTTTTCAACTCTAGAGTTAAAATAAATTTTTCAACTCTAGTGTTGAAAAAAATTGTTTAACACAATGGTGATACCTACAAAATATTTAAAACAGGTCAAACTCTTTTTGATTATTTTGTAAGGTCGTAGGAAAAATTGTGTACATTACTCATGTGAAAGTGATTTTCTCACACTCGGAGAATTTCCGCACTCGTTTCTAGGATACCACAACACTCGTTACGTAATATGCTAGTTCCGACTATTTATTATCGAGCAGAATTAATTCCACAACCAGAATTTCCAGTTTCCCTCTTTTATCTTTGAAAATATATTAAATTTTTAGGCGGGTCAAAATTTGAGAAAAACATTTTTTTTTTTCAGAAACTGGTAAAGTAGGATACAACAACTTTTAATAAAAGTTATTGGTCTCTGAAAACCCCATTATCCAACGTTGCACGCAGGATTGAAATCACATTACTTTCCGAAATATCCTAATGTCACCTTAAGACACCCTGTATAGTCTAAATTTAAATCCCCTAAGTAAATAAGAAAGCTAAAACATGTTCAAATGTAATTATGACCTAGTGGCGCTAGCGCTAGAGAGACGACGCTCCCCCCTTTGCTAACATGACATTGAATTTACTCGCCAATAAGATTTAATTTCCTCTAATGAAAATGCTAAGCCATTTAAAATTTTTATTTTTAATCTCGTTTACTTACTACCAATTTTCTTATTTGTCGCTTGTTGGAATTTTACCGGCTTTATTTTCCTTGGAAATATATTTTCCGAGTAAATTGCTTTTTGGCCGAAAGGGCACGCCGTTGTTAGGTCAGTTTGGCTTTTCTACCTTCGAAAAAGTGTTTTATTTGGATTGACAATTACTGAGATTGGTTTGCTGTGATATTGTGGGGCATGTCTGCTTCAAATATTTTCGTGTGTCAATCATTTAAGGATACATATAGGGAAAAAACCCACAGTCGTCTCCACAAATTTATTAAAAAAGGTCAGATTAATGTCGTGTACATGTTTCGGTACTAGAGAGTACCATCATCAGCACCGAAGGGCCCAAGTGCCACTAATACCAGGAATGTAAAACATTCTTAAAATTTAGAAACTAAAACCATGAATGAGACGAGGACATTTTGAGTGCTTAGACGAATGCAGATTAAAAAGTGGTAGTAAAATAAAATTCGAAAGGAAATCATCTTCTTCTTCTACCCGTACATTGTAAACAAATAACAAAATGATTGTACTGACAAGTTAAACGGAGGATATAAAAAGGTTAACTTGTTAAGCAGTTTGTTTTCATTACGCCAGATCTCGCTACATGATAGCTCATCAGTAAGGCTTATGATCGGAGGAATGAAAGGAAAGTGTTAAAATAAAAGTTACTTCGATGTAGTAGGTATAACGCGTTAACTATATTTGCTGCACATAACAGTACCTACTTGACTAAAGTCGCCACAGTGGATCTTTTCCCGTGCGTCATCAATCAACGATCAGGACTCAACGTGGTTAATAACTCTGCATCCTTTTTTATTACAGTAACAAGTTTGAATAAAAGCATAAAAGAACGTCTCCAAGATTCCGCAATAATATAACGTGCTAGACAAGAATAAAACTATAAACGTCAATTAATTACTTTTTCTCCAAATGACATTAAAAGCGGTCTTTTAATGACACCTGACAGGCTCAAAAGTTGTATTTTTTCTGCCTAGTCAGAAAAAGTGGACTTTTTATGCCTAGGCAGAAAAAATACACCTTTTGAGCCTGTCAGGTGTCATTAAAAATTAAAATTTAAAATGACAAGTAAACACAACAATTCAATAAATGTCATAAGTAACAAACATAAATATAAAAAATACGATTTTGCGTGAAATTGGAACAAATTTGGAGAAAAAATTATATGTTTTACAAGGCAGAAAAGCAGATTTAATGCCTTGGCTGGTTTCCTAGCCTTGGCTGCGCCTCGTCTATGAAACACCAGCCGCGGCATTAAATCTTGTGTTTTTCTGCCTAGTGAAACAAATAACTATTTTTTATTTGTTTAGTTGACTACCGTTGTAACGTCATTGTCAAACTTATTTTGATCTGCCAATCTAATTCGTATTTTGTAAATTTGTGTGCCTTAAAACTGTTCCTTTTTCTAAAAATAGTTCTTTTTAGAGCTAATTATACCCACCATCTGTTTTGGCGGTAAGTATTTATGGATTTTTATAATACCCAATTTATTTGTTTTAAATATTCTAACCGTGAAAGTTCTTTGAAAAGTTTACGGCAGTGGCTAAATTCCCTTAAATTAAAGGATGTCAAAAATTTGACTTTTGCGATTTTAATAGTCAATAAAACACCAAACTTTTCTAGATTGTAAGCTTTAAAAATAGTATTAAATGTATTAACATTTGTTTGTCAATTTCTTTTAGATAATAGAGAATGCCGGGCAAAACTTAAAATAAATAATAATTTTTCGGGATATTATGTAGGCACGTCCATTTTATAAACTTAGACTTAGTTTTGACTTTTTTCGTCTCGTAATTTTGATTTGATTCGTACGATTTTGATGACGTGAAAGTGATGACGCACGGGAAAAGAACCACTGTGGCGACTTTATGTACATATTATGCAAACATCTAAAAGGAAATTTAGGGGTGACTATACATTAAATTTTCATCTAAGCTGTCTCTACAAGTTTTCTTTATCATTTTACACGTAATCAGTCTCGGTGGGTGAAGCTTTAGAGAACAATTTGTTATTAAATTATGTTTTTATTACAATAGCCCATTAGTATGTATTTATCTGGTTGGGTTGGTCCTCGCGAAATAAAACAAAATAGCTCGAACCTATTAATATAATTTACTTTCAACTAACAAACAGACAGTGCGTTTCGTATAGCAATATCTTTAGTAAGTGTATTTTAGATTCTAGGACAAATAAAATTATTTTTATGGCACAACCACCTGGGCCAGCTGTGTAATATTTTCCTTATTGTGTTAGCTCTGTAACAGTTTTAGGTTTTCTCTGGGCAAATACTAATAAATGGTGAAAATAACCACAGGTGTTGCCCATATATCTACCATTTGATTAGCTTCCTACGTGTCTAAATATAATATATTTTTAAAAATTTCGATTTTAGAAGGATAGAGATTAAAATTTATTAAAGAATGAAAATATTGTGGCATATCGGACAAGTGTGTAACTATTTTTTATATTGGAATACACAGGGATCCAAGCACAATGGATACCCTGGGGCGGGTAGACCACGACGGCCGTTTCGTCCTTGTTAGGACTCGACGGGCAGCCATAACCCAAGCAATTCCAAGAACGACGGAAAAATGTACTAAAAGCCTCCCTGTAGAATCAAGGCGGCCCTCAATACACCTTAGCGCCATCCCACGGAAGCAACTCCAATATAAAAGATAGTTACACTGGTATAATCGAAAGGTAGACAACTAAATAAACCACGAAGTGCAACCACAATCCAGTATAGGGAACGCTATTTGCGTTTTCACCGAAAACATCTGCCATTTTGCAGACCAGAAAACAGATCAACGCTGGCACCCACCAGAATGCGCGCAATCCGCTTGAGTTTTGAGCAGCAGATGTTTTCGGTGAAAACGCAAATAGCGTTCCCTATACTGGATTGTGATGCACTTCGTAGTTTATTTAGTTGTCTACCTTTCGTTATTACCAGTGTAACTATCTTTTATATTGGAGTTGGTTCCGTGGGATGGCGCTAAGGTGTATTGAGGGCCGCCTTGATTCTACAGGGAGGCTTTTAGTACATTTTTCCGTCGTTCTTTGAATTGCTTGGGTTATGGCTGCCCGTCGAGTCCTAACAAGGACGAAACGGCCGTCGTGGTCTACCCGCCCCAGGGTATCCATTGAACTTGGATCCCTGTGTATTCCAATATAAAAAATAGTTACACACTGGTCCGATATGCCACAATATTTTCATTCCTTAATTATTTTCGCGGACATTATCATCTATTAAAATTTATGTTTCTTATGACAAAAACCTCGATTACTTTTTTATTGCTAATTCGTTTTGACACACTGCTGATTTAAGGGCTGTACGTTTTATGTTGAGAGTCTTTTACTTTTTAGAGGTTAATATACAAGTAGTCGGTTTTGCAGACACAAATATTACTGAATAATTTAAAAAATTTAAGATTCAAAAATTTTTTAATCTTTGTTCGATTCCTATGTCTCTTAAAATAATTTTCAAAAAAATCTGTAAAGCCTTAAGGTGGAAACACATTACTTTCACCTCACGTGAGTTCACGTAAAGACACATGAGCAGTAAATTTGATGAGACCCGTTTTTCCATAGGTACAGATTAACACTATTGTCATACGGTGTTCACGTGAAAGCACGTGATTTTGCAGGTCTCCACTCGTGGAATAAAGTGTGAAATTCACTTTTCTCCCTTCTTTTTAAATTAATGTCATGTAATGCATTGCCTAGATTTAAGTTTTTCAGTCGCTATGACTGCACACGCTCTTTTTAAATATTCTTCAAACTCTGAAGATGAAGATGAACTATTATTTAGTTTCCACTTTTTCAGGTTACGATTAGCTAAGCACCCCACAGCTTGTTTTTATAAAATGAATTATATGACTTCACGTGAAATAATTAATAATAATAATAATAATAATAATAATAATAATAATAATAATAATAATATGATTCTGCTTGAAACTCATGCATTTTATTTCTGGCGTGATAGGACGTAAACTCACGTGAGTGATGGTAATGTTTTCCCACCTTTAGGGACACGTAGAATGACGTCCACATAACAAAACATTGTCAGCAGTGCACTTATTACATGAGCTCTGCTTACACTCTTTCATTTGATACGTATGGTCGGTAAACCAAGTATTGTTTTTAAATGTTTAGTTTATAGGGAGGGGTTTTGAACTTCGAGAAAAAGTAGTAAAATCGCCCGAATTTCCGAACGCTCTGTATATGTACCGAATGTACAAGGATCACACAACGTATTCCATCCAATTTCAAATCTCATATCGCTAAAATCACTTTAAAATCTCGTGGTGAAAATGGGTCAATAAATCAAAAAATGACAGTTTGCAAAATATTTTTGTTGTCCAGAGGCTATGATAAAAATAGTATTACCAACATAAAATTTAGACATAAAAATTTACAAAATTTGATGGATTTATTTTCTTTTTTAAAATGTATTTTTCTTGTTTATAAAAGGTGAAATAGAAAAAATGTATAAAGCACATGTTTCATAAGGCGTTTTAGCGCACTTGTCAATAAAAAAACTCGCCACTTTGTGGCTCGTTTTTTAAAATAGACGCGTGCGCTAAAACCGCTTCTTATGAAACGTGTACTTTAATATACTATTGTTTGCAGCTAGCCAATACAGGACATGGGTTTTGGATATTATGTATTTTTGTATTCGTGTCAATTATATTACTACCAGCTTATACCAGCCAGTTGAAAAATCAAATGAATGATTCTCTTATGTCTCTCATGTTTAGCTGACTTATCGATAACTATAACATAACAACTAACATTATAGAGAGATAATTAAATTAACACTGAACTTATACATAGCAGGTAACGCTATGGCTGAAAAGTACACTAATTCATGCAAGCGCATACTATTTTTCCTTATTAATACTCAGGAAAATATATGTAGACTGCAGATTCAGCAAAACAAGATTATGCGAATTATTCTCAAATGCAATCGGTATACCCCAGTAAGAAGCATGTTACATAGCTTGAATTGGCTGTCTGTCGAACAGAGCATCAGAAGGGCGAATGTAGTTTTAATATATAAAATAGAACATGAACAGTTATCAAGATATTTTGATGCTTTTCTTTTCGCACAAATAAATATCTTTATTAATATTATTCTTGTTTAGAAAGTGTGAATAAATACAGTGATTTGTGAATTATATCATTATAGCAAACGAAAACGTATAAATAATTAACATATTTATGATGGTAAATAAAATGTAATGTTTTTATCAACGAAGTCTGTAAAATTTCAAGCATTTCCGCCTTTAGCAGACTTATCAAAACCAAAGCTAGTATTACCTGATTTTTCTTATATTTAGGGTTGCAAAAAATCTTTCTCTTGTGGCGCATTTTCTGTTTAACTTTGGGCGTGACCCAATTTTTTTTTTGCTTTTTAACTTTGTTTATGGAATATTGACACTCCCAAAAAAAAAATTCTGGATCCGCGCCTGGGTTTATGAACTGTTTTTCACTAAGGTAGAGAAAACTTGTACTTTGAGTAACTAAACTAGAGAGGTAGAGGAGAGGACGGTCCACGTAATATACATTCAATTACAAGCCATGATTATTACAACATGTTTTTTTTTATTTTGAGTAGTTAATTAGCCTTCTGATAAATTACGTGTGGTTTATGTTCAAAACTTTTTGTTTCCTAATATTGTTAATGTATTAGCCAATTCATTATTCAATTTATGTCCTTTTTCTAAATTAAACCCAAAGACGTACCTTTCTCTAAAGTTGTAAATTTTTAGATATTAATATCTTAACTTTTTTTAAACTGCATATAAAAATCCAGAATTTTTTTCTCAATTAGATAATAATATATTTAACTTATCATGCCCTATACCCGAAATTAACGGTTTTCCAGGAATATTTTTAAGAACACTGTACCCATTATTTGTTTGAATCAATTCAATCGCGACACAATTAAGTAACCAGAAGCAAGAAACAAAATTTGAGGTATCGAAATGGATTTTCTGTGTGAGCACCGGCATAGCTTGGGGGTAATCAGCCTGTTATTGACCTGTTACATACTTTTGCTTTTATTCATTTTGTAAAAATTTTTTAAACTGAAAATGTAGGTAATTGCTACTCGAACATGTATTTGGCCGCTTGTAGAATAAAATAAAAAATTAACGATATATTGATAAGAAAATGAAATGGCGAATGCGTCACTACTGTTTTCTCTTAAATATAAACGGGTCAAAAGAAAATTATATTAATTATTGTGGTATTTTTTTTCGTTTATATATTATTCATTGAATTTAAATTATTCACCAATTTTACCCAAAATTTTGGGCATGGTTTTATTTTCGCCTGTGGTGCTTTTGTCTACAGCGAGCTTTACACCTCTGTGGTACCTGTCTGCTTCCCCCCCCCCCCAAGATAAAAATAAAAATTTAGTAAAAAAGCACACTACCTATTTTTTATAAACTCTACTATAGAGTACACCGCAGCGACGATATGGTCGATCAATCCATCATTTCTTAAAATTAGATTTTTTTGTGTAAAAAATTAATTTTTCCACTTCTAAATTATTAATACCAGAATTTTTTACAGGTTGCCAGCCTTGGAATCGAAGTTCTTACATTCCTCGTAGATAGACTTGGTCATGACTTCCGACCGTACCTTCAGACTGTACTACCCGCCATAATAGACCGTTTAGGAGATGCCAAAGACGCTGTTAGAGAAAAATCCCAGTTGCTCATTTTGAAACTTCTCGAGAGAAACGTGATCACGCCACAGATACTTTTCGAGAAGTTGACCCCGGGATTTACGCACAAGAACGCCAAGATTAGAGAAGAAGTTTTGCGGTGTTTGGTTAACACTATAAACGAGTAAGTATCTCGGTTGCTTTTTTTTAGAAAGGTAAAAGAAATATTTTTGTCTTATGACCAGTGGTCTTTTTAATACCAGGAGCATTAAAAAAGTTTTTTTTTAACACCACCTTTGCGGTATTCAAAGAGATCCGTTTCCATTAAACAAATTTAAAAACACAAACTCGACATCTTGTCAAAAACGACGATACGCCTACTTTGTGTTTTTTTGTATACCCTTGTGCTTTGGTAATCATGAATAAATGCAGAAAATGGTTTGAAGCCGCCTATAACTTTTGTTCTCAAATAGATCGAATGTACAGTGTATAGTGTTTCTTAGGTCAATTTAATGACATAAAACAGTATGAAACTCCTAACCATAGGCGTCCCAAACAAATAATTAAAATGCGTATACACTCTTATAAGTTTGTTTAACATTAGGTGTTTGTATATACTACACTTTATAAACCCACTGTATATATAATAATATATTAAAATAATAAATATAAGGTAACTCAAAGATTTTATACACAAAACTAAAACCAGAAAAATAAACCTGACACGGCACGACACTGCTCAGAAAATGCTTTAATTTTTTACCAGAACTCCATTCTGGGACCATTCCCCGTCCCGTCCATAAGTTCCAAATCACGTATATTTTATCTTCGTCTCTTCCACGCCATCGGCGGTCACTGGCCTATCTCTGTCTGACAGAATCGATCGTTGAACGGGCTGCAGACCGCTTCAGCTTATACCAGCCGCTTTAACTGGCGCTTATCACCCCTGACAACGTGCATAAATTGTGAACGGTTGCCAGTTCTACCAAATTTTCTGGTTTGTTAATATATTATGTATAAGTATACGAGAAACAAGGGTTTGTTAATTAGTTATTTTTAAACACTGAAAACACTTTTTGTCTTGATTTCAGTTATAAGTATTGTTTCTTAAGGACTAAAGAATGTATTATTATAACAATGAATGGCTTGTTATTTTTTCTGTCACACTCAAAACTCCTCGGTTTAAAATATATTTGCAAACTAGCTTTCAAAGAAAGTTACTGACGAACAATTGAATACTGCTCTAGCTTGCAAAGAAAGTTACTGACTAACAATTGAATACTGATATAAATGAAACATCTTTAATAAAGAAACTTAAAGAATTGAAGAAGAAAGATCTGACAACCCTGGTTGTGAGGTCGGTCTCTTCGAGACTGTTTACCGCCGTATGGAATGATTGGAATGTCCTCAAACTGAGTTTGGATAAATTATACCCACGGATAGAGTTTGGAAAAGGACAAACTTTTTTATTAGTAGGTATAGAAGATAAAGTCATTCTTTATAAAAACATCTGCTTGTGCTGAAACTACAATTTCGAATATCAAATTTGCGATTACTATACAGCGTTCGTCACAAACAACAGTTGTTAGTTTTTTGGATTTTTTTTTTCAATTCTTTAATTTATTAAATGAATTTTTTTGCTAGTGTTAAAACTACAATTTTAATTATTAGATTTGCGATTACTATACAGAGTTCGTCAGAAACAACAGTTTTTGTTGTTTGGGGTTTTTTCAATTCCTTCTCCCATTCTGTTTGCATATCTTTTGTCATTTGTCTCTTATATTTCGTCAATCAATTTTTAGTCTGATTAAGTATTATTAAGCATTTGAAAATTATTTGATGTGACTTTTTTATTTAACTTTTAGGTTTATTTTATTATAAATGTTATTTTGTGAATTGTAATTTTCAACCAAAAACTGCAGATTATTAAGTAATTATTGTGAACCACGACACTGTTCTACACCCTTTGGGGTTTGTTTTTGTAAAAAAAACTTGAGCAAATAAATATGCATTCATTCATATACAGAGTTCGTCAGAAAAAAACAGTTTTTGTTGTTTGGGTTTTTTTTTCAATTCCTTTTGATGATTGACTAAATCATCACTTTGAGATGGATTGGAAGGTACCTATGGTCCAAATCAGTTGGCACGTAGTAGTCCCGATCTCACAATTATTGACTTTCATGTATGGGGATATCTGAGGTCACATGTGTATAAAACCAATTTCAATAATAACTTAGATCTCTTGAAAGTAAAAATTTAAATAAGAGTAGTTTTTGCAAATATTCAATACAGCAAGTTAGGAAGTGTTATCGGGAATTCAGATGTCGAGTTGAACTATGCTCTAACTCGGTGGTACCACGTTTGAATAGAAGTTTTGTAATTGAATGAATTGAATAAATATGACATGTAATAATAAAAATACGTCAAAACTAGGCAAATAAAAAATGATTTTCTTACAACAAAATCGTTACTTGGCCAGATATAAAATCATATTCGAAGTAAGAAAGCTACAATAGTTGTTTGTTTTTACATAAATTTATTTTAAACGAAATACAAAAAACTAAAAATGTTGTTTGTGATGAACCCTGTAGAGTAATCGCAAATCTAATAGTTGAAATTGTAGTTTTAACACTAGCAAAAAAATTAATTTAATATATCAAGGAATTGAAAAAAAAGATCCAAAAAACTAAAAATGTTATTTGTGACGAACTCCTCTTCCTCTATCTCCGTAGACACACTGTATATAAGCAACCCCCCTGCTCTATGAGTTAAACAATCCCAAAAGTGGGTTAATCTCCCCAAAATGAAGTGAAACGAACCACGATCTTAAAATACCGTGCGAGCAAAAATTATTTGCATCAAAGAGGGCCTTGCATCTAAGGACGTAATGCTTAGCGGTATCAATCAATCAGTTATTCCATCATCTTTGACCGCCATTACAAGTAATTTTATCTAAACTAAGCCGTACGTTTTTTAATCCAAGCCCTCTTTGATGCAAATAATTTTTGCTCGCACGGTACAAGAAATAGGTGCGAAATATGGTTAAAAACCGGGTATAATTCAATTTGAAAACGATCAAATAATAATATCTATAATTTTCACTTTGATAAGGTTCACTGGCCTGTATTTGGGTATGGTAAAACTGGTTACCACACCACTGCAGAAAGGTATTTAATGGACGTGAGGACGAAATATGAACTACAGTCAAATACAGTCCGAACGTATGTGCTGCTATGCACATGCTGCTCGAACATAAGTTGGCACTTGGCAATATTGAATCTTAATCGAACCCTTCTTTAACTCGCGCCAGTCCATTTTCTATTAATTTCTTTACATTAAAAGTACTTAGTTAAGTTCAGGCTTGCTAGTACTATAATTAAATTTAAAATTAGTACAGATCGCCTAAATATGTAGCATATTCCTGGTCATACCTACTTTTAATTCCAGTCTCCTTAGAATGCGGCTTTATTATTAGGAATATGGCATGATTTATTCATTAATATATTAAACTTTTGAATAGGTTTACTCTCAAAGTTTACGACAGCAATACCTTTTCAATATTAGAAAAATACACAGTTTTCAATTGATAAATTGTTTCAAGATCATCATATTAAAAATATTTTTTTTCAGGCATGGAGCACATTCTCTTACTTTAAGCAAATTTATCCCAGACATAGTAAAGTTATTGTCTGATCCGACAGGATCGGTAAGGGATACAGCCACTAGCACGTTGGTTGACTTGTACAAACATGTTGGTGAGAAATTGAGAGCGGATATACAGAAGCGGAATTTAGTCCCTCAAGGCAAATGGGCGGCGTTAGCGGCAAGGTTTGATGAGGCAAGAAATAGTGGAGAACTGTTGCCAACAGCTACCAAGAGCATTGATTGTAAGTTATAAGTAACTGTTATCTTCACCTCATCTTAGTGTATTACATAAAACGAGCAAAGTGTTGTAACCACGATCTAGAACAAAAAGTAAATTAAATTTTTTTAAAATTTGTCTATACAGTGACCAGCAGAGAGTGCACAGCATATGGGAAAGTTTTTATCTTTAAGTTTAGAAAATTAATTTTATTTTAGATAGGTTCTGCATGTTGTCAAACCAAAATAACACCCATTAAATCCGGTAAAAGGCTTATGGTATACGAGGTAGGATCAAAAATTTGAAATTCCGCTAAGAGTAAAGTACCTCCATCTTTCATTCTAGAATATTTTTTTACTAAGAATTATTGTTTTAATTTCAAAGTTATACCCAAATTTCGCTTATTTTGGACAAAAAATGGATTTAATCGTGGTTACTGAATAATCCTGTATAAAAAATAAATGGCAACCGAACAGTACGAAAATAAGATTTTCTGCAGACTTTGTTAGAGATAACCGTCGATCATAAGTCCGATTAGTTTGTTTTCATAATATTATGGCTTTTTAAAATAAAAACAAAAAAATATTTTTGCTGCACACCGTATTTTATTTTCTGAGGGAAAAAGTTAATTTCATCAAACTGATATTTTTTTATTTACATTTACTTAAAGCATCTCCTAAATAGTTTTTTATACATTGAAGTATGCATAGAAAGTTTCCTTATTTTGCGTGACGAATAAAATCCGTTCAAAATATATTTTTAATTTAAATTTTTTTCTTTATAAATCAAAAGAAAACTTTCTATGCATACTTCAATGTATAAAAAACTATTTAGGAGATGCTTTAAGTCAATGTAAATTAAAAAATATCAGTTGAATGAAAAATAAAATACGGTGTGCAGCAAAAATATTTAATATTTTTATGTTTTTATTTTAAAAAGGCATAATATTATGAAAACAAACTACTCGGACTTATGATCGACGGTAATCTCTAACAAAGTCTGCAGAAAATCTTATTTTCGTACTGTTCGGTTGCCATTTATTTTTTATACTGAGTTATTGAGAAAACACGATTAAATCCATTTTTATTGTCCAAAATAAGCCAAATTTGGAGTTTGGGTATAACTTTGAAATTAAAACAATAATTCTTTGTAAAAAAATATTCTAAAATGAAAGATGGTGGTACTTTACTCTTAGCGGAATTTCAAATTTTTGATCCTACCTCGTATACCATAAGCCTTTTACCGGATTTAATGGGTGTTATTTTGGTTTGAGAACATGCAGAACCTATCTATAATAAAATTAATTTTCTAAACTTAAAGGTAAAAAACTTTCCCATATGCTGCGCACTTTCTGCCGGTCACTGTATATTAAACAACGCTTACAAATGACAATATTTTTTACTATGGTATGACAGGTGCAAAATAGCAGAGCGCTTTCAAAATTTTGCGGGGGAGGGGGCGCACATGTCCTTAGTTACGCCACTGGCAATAACTCTGAAACAGATGGAGATATCGAACTGCGGTTTCGACATTTTTTGTAGCAAATTTCATCTACTTTTCGATTATGGTATTATAATTATACCGTATGATTTGAAATAAATGAATAAAGTTAAGAAATGTGTTATTATTGCAAATTGCGCCCTCTAGTATTTTTATTGAGGAGCATTATGGACCACTCAAGACGACAGTTAAAAGTACTTACATTTCTCTTACAAACAAGTTTTAGTTTGCTAAAATCGGATAAGTGGTTTATAAGTTACAGCGATTTAAATGATTACACTTTCAACAGCTTCCCCCACTCTTACTAAAGTCGGTACGCCAACAAGCATGGGACCAAAATTATGCAAAATTGTCCAAGCTTTTTAATGGTCTTATTAAAAATATACCTTAACGTGCAATTTTCGGAGATATCTAAAATGTTAAAATTTACTTTTCAATTGCGCCCCCTTGCGGCAAAATGCGGAACTTAAAAATTATTTCCAGGATTTTCTCATGGCCACTTTAGTTATTAATTTTTTTTCCTGAATTTCTATGCCCAATAGTTTCCGAGATATGGCCGCTCTTCGACCTTAATGAAACACCCTGTATCTATATGCGACTTGCTGAATACCTGCACAGCTCAAACAAAAAAAAAAATAATTCACTATCGAAACGAATCAGCGGATACCATACCTACTACCAAATATAACCTTAAATAGGTACCAATATTATCTCTAAAAGGACATTGTTTTGGTGCTTTCTTAGGTCCTTTTCTTTCTCTTACAATAAAAATGTAATTTATTTTCTAGCTTTGTCCATGAAAATAATACCAAAAATATAGATTCATCGTATATCTCAATTTTATTACAGATCGCTCTCAATACCTTTCTATGGACTTTGCGTGTATAAACACTAGGGGTACGATTTATTGAAAATATAATCTATTTTCATCCCTTTAGGGGCAGGCGCTAAAAAAATAAGAAATACGTGTTTCTATATTAGAGTGTTCATGCTAAGTTTCAAGAAATTCAGGTCAAAAATATTTTTTCCAATGTAAACTTTCATACCCCTTTTTCCACCCCCTAGGGACAAAATATTTATAAATGCACAAATACGTGTTTATTTGTTTCAAGCGAAGAATATGTGTTAACATTTTTTACTTATATATTTTTCTACAACTGTTGCGTTGGAAACTTACCCTTTCTATCCCGTAGGGGCAAAACTCTCCAAAAGATCAAGACACGTATTTACCTTATTTTAACAGAATAAGCATAATACCCATTTTCAGCAATATAGCTGAAAATTAAAGACAGTTATGTGTTTTCTTTGTGATCAAAGTCATTCGTGTAGTTTACCGTTTACTTGACGCGTCCTGTTTAAACACATGACAAGTTTATTTTTTAATTTTCAGTAAATTTTGACGAAGTTGATAGAATGGCACGGGCACCGTTACCTATAAAAAGAACAACGTCTAGCGCCAACAGCGCCACCAAACCAAAATCAGCTTCCATCAATCCAAATAGCGGTAAGTTAAACTACATCACTTCCATTATTGATAATAGTATAAGACACCTTCAATTTTGCGATTTTGTATCAATCATCATTAGTGAAATTTCCAGTTTGCTAATAAAAAAATGTTAGACAAAATTATAGCCTAAACGGTATTCATCCATCGTGACTGTTTCACTGATAATGTACTGCCATATAAAAAAAATCTTTAAATGCTAAAAAACCATGTACTTTATTTAGTCTAAATTAAATTCATTTTAACCATGGTACAACATACCAAAAATTCATTTAAAGCAGGTTTAAAGGATAATCTGGATTAACCGCTGTAAGATAGGTCGGTGCTATGTCATCTTTTAGTGTAAAATACATGGTGGGATAATTATCATTATTCGTGGTTATGGATACGGGATTTTTTTAACATTAATCGATCATAAGCGATTGTTAAGAAATATTCCTAAATTTCTACAACACTAACGCTTTCGCAACTTAACTTGGTTTGGTCCGTAGAACTTAAAGTATTATTGGACAGCCTATATAATTATAAATAATTTTAGAAATATACGTCTTAGTAGGGGATCCGGTAGACTCAGTTTTTCCTGTCTTTTTGGCTTGTTGGTTTTGTCTTTGTCGGGTGGTTACTTAAGGTGTCTCTCGAGCTGAATACTGTATTGATGTTATATCGTTGTCCTAGTTTTCTATTCTCTCAAATTCTCCTTTGACATACGGAATGTTGAATGTTGGTTGTACATTTTTTTTTCTGCTTTTGTAGGCGCCGCCTACCCTTTAAATTCATCCCCAAGCACTCCAATCTTATGCTACCTTCCTGTTCATAACATATTTAAGTAATACTTTTTAAAATATGTCAATATGTGCTTCTAATAGTTTGATTTCATCAATGTACTAGTCTTTAAAGCTAGTATATATTCCATAATTTTTACTGCACCGCCAGGGATTAGCTACCAAGCTCGGTTGCAATGAGTCCACTAAGGCAGGCGATAAATTTAGCTGCTTTTATGTTGTATACAGCACGATACGCATCACGCTACCGCTTGTTGACGTCACGAATGGTTGAAACCAATTAAACGACACGCGAGCTACCTTCTTGGCAGGGCAAAGGATTCGGCGCCTTTCGTAACCTATCTGAGCACGTGATTCGGTTGATCAATAGAAATCGATTCCAGCAGAACGCCGGTTAGGCCGGCGGCCTCGTCAAACTGGCTGGCGCATTAACGAGGTTTGTTTTAAGCGCCATAATTGTACACAAAATAGATTTATGATTTTATGCAGAACGACTTATTTTTATAAAATATTTAATATTTTATTAGGTAAAGTGTATACGATCTTAGTTAAGACAAACAAAAAAACTAAAAAAATTTTATGACAGATTTGTCAAGTCCACGTGGACTATCTTCGAACATCTGTATAGGGAGCGATCAATACAAATTTTGTTATATTTGTATTGTAGTTTCGGTGTGTGATGCAGTAAATTGATCGTACCCCCAATATTTACGTTGTCTCAACTGACTTCGTATGAAGTACCTATACCAAGGAATTAAAAGGTGGATTTTAAGTAGAAAAAGGTCATATTATTAAGTAATTAAGTAAGTACAATAGTAGTACATGTGTACATTTATTTTCTTCTTGTACAATAGTGACTAAGTAAACTACTCGAGCGGAGAAGGAACGGAAAATTTCAGTGATTATTGTGTATTGTGTAGCCAGTGAAATTCGATATTTGTGAATAATTTGAAGAAAGTTTAGGATTTTTTGATAAACACAGCTAAGTACAAAGGACATTTCTATTGTATCTTTAAATCATGTATATTTTTGTAACATGGATAATCCTGTTCATGATATAATTTGTCCTTTACACGAAACGCCATTTTATAGACTTAGAGATGACGACAGTAGAGATGTAATAAATAAAGGTCGCCCTACGCCACCCCTTAATGTTTTAAAACGTGATCATAAACAAGGACATCATTTTTCGCGATCATTTAATACTCAATGGTACGATAGTCACAAGTGGCTATGTGGGAGTTATTTTAAACAAGCGTTATTTTGTTAGCCATGTTTGTTGCTTGCTTTCAAAGTGGAGTACTAATGTTTTAAGGTGGCTTTTGGGTTTTTTTAAATTATTCATTGTTTCAATAATAATAAAAGGTTCAAAAACTATATTGATTATTATTATTATTGTGGTCATTTTTTTTCGTTTATAAGTGATAAAGTAATAATTTTTTAACATTAAATTATTGACCAAATTTGGGCGTGGTCCAAAAAATTTTCGCTTGCGGCTGGCTTTACGCCTCTATCATGCCTGTCGCCTACCCACATAAATTGAGCACGAGCCGCCACTGCTTCATGTAGTTAGTTTCTTTTTTGAGGGCTTGTTCCGAGTTGCAGATTGTAATTGCTCTATCCACAAGGGTTCTTACTATGCCATGTTTTGTGATATTTAAGTGATTGGATGTATAACCGAGATATTGACCTGTATGCGATGGTTTCCTGTATACTGAAGTTTAAATGGTGTTGCCATTTTTCTTCCGGTTAACATCGAGGAAAGGTAATTTGTTGTTTTCTTTTTTTTCCATGATGAATTTGATTGTCGGTGTGAAGCTATTGATGTGATTTAGGAATTCCCTGAATTAGTCATTGTTTTCATTCCAAATAAGAAAGGTGTCAATTCAGATATCTCAACCACTCGTTCTTTGTTCTACTACTTCGGTTTCAAACCATTTCATGTAAATGTTGGCGATTATTGGCGAAACGCAACATTCTAATAGTTCTATGATGGCATTAATAGGTAATGGTGTTCTTTCCTGTAGAGTCCGGTCTTGCCCAAGTTTGCTTCTGATAATCTTAAATCTATCTTTTACGGGGACGTTGGTGTAAAGGCTTTCGACGTAAAAGCTGACAAGCTAATATCCTGGTTGTACTTTATATTCCCATATTATTTGTACGAAGTGTTGCGAGTCCAACACTTTTTTATCATTTAAGAAACATTATTATCTTTAACCTTTAAACAGACAAAGTAGATTTTTGTTTAAATAATTCGTTTTTGAATTTTAACTGCTAAACTTCACTAAACCAAGTTGGGTTGCTGTAATATTTCTTTTACCCTAAACCTTTTATTTTTGAGATATAGACATTTGAAATATATTATTTTTAAATTGTGACTGGTTTCAGCATTTTTTATCTAACGTAACAAAATAAACATTCTAATTGTCCGAAAGGTTTTTATTTTCTATCAGAATTTTTTTTATTTTTGTTGAAACTGTTTTTTTTTGACAGTTTTATCAATCAATTTTGAATATAGAATAATATTGAAACATTTAGGCCGTTGCGCCAAAAAGATGCTGTAGATGTCTTAATGCGAAACTATCAATTTTCAAAACTCAATATTGTGCATTTTTAACACAATGTATATTTTACTCCAATTGTAAAAATGGTTTCCACCTCTTATCAAAAGCGAGCTATTGGCACTATTGGGGGATGAGGGAACTAACAATTATTTAACAGCTGGTTGCACAAAAAAAAGTTCTCAGTCAGTTTACCCGCCTTATGAATAGTCGGAATTTAATCAAAGACTGGCAAGGCCCACTTGGTGTATGCGCGAAATCGTTTTATATTTTCCAAGAACTGGGATCAGACGACGTTTCTTTGTGCAACCCGCTGGCATCGGTCGCATATACAGTAACAGCACGCGGGCTAGAAACTTCGTTTAAGCTCGGATCGCCGAAATCATTAATCAGTAATGGCACGTGTGCTAGACAGCAGAATGCGTAACAGCACGCGGGCTAGAAAATCTGACTTCCTCAAGTGGTGGCTAGTAACGACACTCGCGCTAGCAGCAGTTAGAGTAATAGCACGCGAGGTACAAAAAGGTATATCGGCAATCGGTTTGTTCGTTGTTAGCAGAGCATTTTTTTTTTAATTTAATTAATATTTTATGAACTATTATGAAATAAATTGTATTTAAAAAAAAATGCTCTGCTAACAACGAACCTCGCGTGCTATTACTGTAACTGCTGCTAGCGCGAGTGTCGTTACTAGCCAGGACTTCGGAAAGTCGGATTTTCTAGCCCGCGTGCTGTTACTGTATATGCAACCCCCTGTAAGAGGTGTATATAAACTATTAGTCGTTTTCATTTCTCATAAAAATAACCTGTTTTGTAGAAGAATGAAAGTGAGAAGAATAACTTCTTACCTAATTTCCACCGTTACTTAAAAACTTGTAAAATATTTTACAGTGAAGATTAAAATATTTTGACAAGTTTTTTTAATTAAGGTGAACATTAAGTAAAAAGTCATTTTTTTTGCATTCTTGTACTGCAAAAAAACCTGTTATTTCTTTTCATTAATTTTTAGTTATTTGTGCTTTTTATATCTAATTTGCCTTTTTATTTTCATATGATTTATTTCTTCACTTTCATCTTTTCATCTGCATGAAAAGTTTTATGCCGTGTTGGGTCACTAAGAAAACTTACCCTTCCATCAGCATGTAAGTTTATTTAACTTTTTTTCACAGCATACTTTTCAGGTTACAATTTTTTTTTTAAATAAATAATAACAATGTTCAGCATCAGTAAGTACTTACCGAAAACACAAGAAAGACAATGACATTTCCTCTGAAGGAAACTGTTTTTGGGAATAAATAAATTTTCAGGGCAGAGTAACCTAAAAAACATTCGGTCAGTCAGTCAAACTTTCAATTAGGGAATCCAAACCACGTGACTTTAAATGACAGTGGAGGGCAACTAGGGATGCGCCATACGATACGATATTTTTAAGTATCGATATTTTACCTTCCGATATTTTGTATCGATATTTTTTATTCGATATATAATGAGTATCGAAATATTTTACTCAGTATCGTTCAGATAGTATCGATAGATCCCAAAATTCCAAAACCCACGCATCGTTCGTGCTGCATTTGCTGCTCTTCTCCCTCAATCCGCGCGCACACAAAGCTTTGGCTATCCTTTCTTGGTATACAGAATGCCAGTATATTGCCTATATTCTATATACCTATATATATTTGTATCGATCTGGATCGATACAAAAGATCGATACTTTCAGCGTATCGGAACATCCCTAAGGACAAAAAGCATTAAGCCACTTGCACCAATTATAAAGCAGTATTTGCCAACCACTGTCATTTTTGACACATCGTTGGATTGCCTAATGGGCCTTAAAATTATTAAACAATAACTCTTTCATTCGATTATTTCGTTGTCCAGTACATTTCATTGGCAGCAACGTATCAAGAAAGCAAATAATGGCCGGAAGAAGGTTATGCTTTTATCCACTTTTATGTTTATATCAAATAATGACGCATTAGGTCCACCGGGACTACTGTGCATAATATGAATGTTTGATTCGTATGTGTCAATTTTGAAATGCCAATATGTCAAAAACTTGTTTAGACATACGAGATTTTACCCAAAACATATTTACAATAATATTAGATAACCTATGACGACATATTTGTAAAAAAAAGTAACAGTTATTTTCGGTAGAACCATAAGTGATGAAAAAGATCTACAATTTTGTATAGTGGGGCATATCGAAAAACATAAACATATTAATTAATTAATTTCAACGGTGGATTAGTTGTGTTGAGGTCAATAAAACAAACTTAGATCATAATTTGTATATTGTCAACGTTTCTACCTCTATGAGGTGATCATCTGGACGCTAAAATTAATTTTTTGATTGTTGATCAGATTTATTAACAATTGTAATGTAATTTTTTTATATCGTAAGTGTTATGTTTAATTGAAAAAACACATACCATTTAAGACAGTTAGACATCGGACAGACCATACAATTAAAGCTACGGTTTGTCAGCCATGTGCGCGACGCCAAACGTCAGGTGGCCACCGACGTTGAAATCTTGCAAATATGGAACGCATAACTGGTTTGTTAGAAGCCGCTATTTATTTATTTAGCGTATAAAACACATAATAGTAAGTCGCAAACAACAGTTATTGTGTAAATATGGTCACGTTTAGAATAGTATAAAGCAGTTTAAAAAAAATAGTTATATCTAAAATTGTATATCCAGTTCGGCTACCATTTAAGAGCTGTTTTGTTTGTTTAACTCAAAGAAATTTCTCATGACTTCGGGCTAAGATCTAATAGGGCAATAGGATAGGATAGGATGATGGATTGATTTAATGAGGCGATGGCAATACTCACCATTTGTGAAGACTATCATCACATACCCCATGCCCTGTCCACCCTCTGTTGAGACCCTTCCATAGGTGGGAGAAGCTTAAGACAGCCTAGGCACAATACATTCAAAACATACAAAATCACATTATTAGTGATCTAAGGGGTTTATGGAGATATACACACCAAAAGCAATAATTGTGCTATACCTGCTTAGATATTATACCAAGAAGTAGTAACAAAAGCTGGTAATGTCTAGTCATTTGGTGAATATTTTAAGAGTGTTTACGGATCTGACGAAATTGACATTGATACACATGTTTTGGATGTAGAGTGGACTGTTAACAATGCAGTAGCATTTCCACGTTTCACAGGAAATGATATAATCAAGGTTGAAGCTAGTAGACCTGATGGTATGTCAAGTTTTGTTGTAAAATATGTAATAATAGCTTTAGCTAGACCACTGTGCTTGATTTTTAATGTCACTAAATTCTGGAAGGTGTACAAAATATGTCCAATTTGTGAGAATGAAGAGTTGACTGCATTACGGGTAGGGTTTTTTTTATTCTGTTCGAAGCATTGTGTCCTAGTTCAGTTTTTTCATCACTTTCATCCGGTTGTACCGAAAATAAAAACCTTCAATTTCTTTTCTCGCGAAATAAAACGATTCTTTTAACAGTCCATCATAAATACCTATTATTTGTTTTTTTTTGTTGTGTCAGATGCGTTTGCCTATTTTTTTTATTTTTATTTTATAAGTTACTGTTTCGGCAGCTTATCAGACTGTGTTTCAAAATCATAAACAAATATTTAGGTTTTCTATATTTTTTTAATGCACTTTTTAGCTATAACCAAATTTATCATATTCAGCACTGACATCCTGAATTAGAACCTATTGGAAATATATCTCAATAATCAAAATATTCCTAAAGTATTACAAACCTTTCCTAGAGACAATTAAAAAGACGCTACGAAAGCAGGAAGTTTGAAAACATGGGATCAGCACGTCATCCCATTATCCGCGCAATTCTCTTATTTGCCAGTTTCGATAAGTTAAATAGAAAAGAACAGGAAATAGACTCGAGATATTATTTAGATGCCGGAGGGTCGACCTTCAGCCGAATCCCTGGAACTGGTTGATTTGTTTGTCACGTAGATAGCTGGTTTCGCGACTGTTTATTAGAGAGCGTCTTTTGTTTAATTATTTTCTTTGTAAATATTTTAAAATTTGAAAAACTAAAACCGTAGAAATTTTCATTTTTTCTTCCTCGATGCGATAGGATAAAAAATCAAAGTTTAGTGAAAAAGCCCTTATAAGGAAACGGCATGTTTTAAATACGATAAATAGAGTTTAAAAAAACTAAAAACACGCTTTAATAATTAATCAAACTAAAAAGCGGAAAATAAATATAGTTTAAAATAATTCTTGAAATTCTTAATATAGGCAGAAAATAATACTAACATTTATCGTTCATTATTATTTTCTGCCTATATTAAGAACTTCAAGAATTATTTTAAACTATATTTATTTTCCGCTTTTTAGTTTGATTAATTTATTAGAGCGTGTTTTTTAGTTTTTTTATTTTTAGTTTGAGTTATTGTTAAGAAAAAAAATTTTTTTTGAGTAGAGATAGTCATAGAGAAGTGCGGAGTAGAGATGGAATACTGTCACTAATTTAACAATAACTTTTTGAAATGGCTAGATTTAAAGCAGTGGATCCATTTTTTTTTAAATGGCTAGATTCAAAGCATTGGATTCACAAACCCGCTCGGCCAACGGACCAACTTATAGCGAACTAATGTACCAACACTATTAAGCCGAGTGCTCAAGCCGGAAAGTAGGTAGATAGTACGCATGCGCATACGTGAGCTCTATCTCTCTTACTCTCATACAGAGGATCTGTAAGGAAATGATCTAATTCCGGCGATCATGATCAGGATAATAGATAAATTTATCAAATTATTGTATTGTCAGCGGTTATTGATAAGTCTACAAAATTTAAATTAAATCTGACCGTTTAAAGTGGGTCAAAATCGGGTTCAAGAAGTCGGTTACAAACAAACGTACATACAAACATACAGGTGAAGCTAATAAAAGCATGTTAAAAACATGTTGCATGCTCGGTTTTAGGTAATTGCCTTTTTTCTTCGTCAATAAACCTGAAATTTTTCTACTAATTTTTTGACGTTAAAGTTCTGCTTTTTTGCCAGAAGGTGGTTGCTATTGGCAGCGGAAAAAAGTACTTTTTACTTTTGCGGCCAATAGTAGCGGAAGTAAAAGTATGACTGTTCTCATAAATAAAATATATAATTTTGTATCTCTATGTTTTTATATTTAAACGATGTTGGAAGAAAAAATAGTATGTTTTATTCGGAGTAAAAGCAACGTCTTATGACTCGTCTGTAAATGCCTGTCCAACCTGCAGACTCGTCATAAAAGTATCGCTTTTCATAAAACAATAAACTATTTTCTTAATTTTTTAATTACTGTGGCCAAATACTAAAACTATACTACATTTTCATTTTTTCACACATAATATTTCATAAGTCTTTTGTGTATGCACAATTTGTAAAGCTTTATGTTTTAACACAAACCCTAAACTTCTGTAATATGGGTTCGTCTGGCATAATAATTCGATTCTTACACTTAATCATCAATACAATTACCCTTTATCCAGTTCTAACTAAACTGCTCATCACAAAGTTCACAGGTATGTAGTTCGGAAACAACATCACGGATTTTAATGTGGTTTGCAGAGTTTGAAATATTGTTTCTTGCAGATTGCATTATTATACAGGGTGGAAAAGTGGAAAAAATTTAATATTTCGTTTTCGTTTAAAAACTAATAACTGTTTCGTTTTTGGCAACCCTGTATATTTATAAATAAGTTCGGAGATCCTTATTACGAATATTAAAGACTATAATTTAATAATGAATAACTAAATTTCTACATGATTTGGGACACCCGGTATAAGGTTAAAGGCTCGGTTAAAGGTATTTTATTTAAAATAATTTTCCAGAAAGTACTTATAGCTCCCGCTTAGAAGAAATACTTGATATGACTACATGCTTAGTTTGCTTAGGTGTCTACATTTCAATTTCTTTGTTAAAAACAGCTGCTTGTCAAAAAAATTAGAATAATTCCAGTCCTAGGACTTGAATAAAAAAACTACCACAACCGTCTCGAGGGATCCACTAAAGCAAAAAAACAATGTTTTTACGAAAAGGTATTTAAATATCTTAATTCAAACTTTTTACATTTGAATAACTCAATTATTATCCTAATTTTATCATACTGTTTGTAATTTGGGACACCCGATACATATATTAGGCCTCTTTCATACTTATCGGGTTTAGCCGGTCCGGTTTCAAACCTGAAGCAAACCGGACAAATAATGGACCATTCGTTTAAATACAGCTCTTCACACTATCAGGTTCGGCGACCGGTTGCAGCCGGATGTGTCGACTGGAGCATCCGGTTCCCTGACGCCGGACGAAGTGATGGTGGTGTATTGCAGCTTATGTGCGCGTTTACACTTGTCCGGTTATGGTCTTCAGGTTTAGTCTGTGGTAGTTTATTATTTGCTTTAACTCTGGCGAGGAAGGTGCGATAGCAGCTAAGCATTTCTTTTGGACTAATGCAATTCCTCATTTTTGTATTTTGACGCTGTAAAACTGGCTGTAATTTAGTATGTGGTTCTTCAAAAGAAGAAACAGACATTCTAAAGTAACTACAAATTTTTTTTCGCCACTTCTTAATTCCTCCACAAGTTAAACGTCAAAATGTCATTAATTTTTTTTAATGAACAGGCCAGTATTCTGTTTAACTTACTCCTCCGTAAATCTCAGAGGGCCTTGTTTTAGCCTCAGGAATTTGTGGTAGCATTTTGTACACGTATAATTACGTTCTCTCTACTACATATAACTCACGTTGCTGCTTCTAAATATTGCGATTCGACTGGGCAAAATGGTACCATAAATATGCGATACTATACATATATATTTTTAAAAAAAGTACTGTTTTTCTTTAGCTGGAGCTGTGGACGAGGACTTATTTTTAAGATCGTTTGAAGACGTACCGAACGTACAAATATTTTCACCTAGAGATGTAAGTGAAAACCTAAAGACAATTCAGGAGATCCTTTCAGACCCCAGTAAGGATTGGAATAAAAGAGTAGACGCGGTAAGTTCAATTTTCTGGTTACATAAACTTAACATTATTTTAAATTAACTGTAATGTTTAGAAGATAATAATATAGTGTCCGCGAAAATAATTGAAAGCGAATAATTGTGGAATATTGGACAAGTGTGTAACTGTTTTTTTTATATTGGAATATACAGTTATACATGGCTGCCCGTAGAGTCCTAACAAGGACGAAACGGCCGTCGTTGTCTACCCGCCCCAGGGTATCCATTGTTCTTGGATCCCTATGTATTCCAATATAAAAAAACAGTTACACACTTGTCCGATATGCCACAATTATTCGCTTTTAATTATTTTCGCGGACACTATAATTATCTTCTAAACAATTGTATGTATTTTCTTAAACGGATTGCGCGCATTCTAGTGGGTGCCGGCGTTGATCTGTTTCTAATCTGCAAAACGGCAGATGTTTTGGTAAAAACGCAAATAGCGTTCTCTATACTGGATTGTGATACACTTCGTGGTTTATTTAGTTGTCTACCTTTCGATTATTTTTCATCAGTGTGACTGCCTTTTATATCGGAGTTAATTCCGCTGGGATGGCGCTACGGTGTATTGAAGGCCGTTTTGCTTTTGTAAAAGGCTTTTAATACATCTTACCGCTGTTCCGTTATCTGGATTGCTTGGGTTATAGCTGTCCGTAGAGTCCTAACAAGGACGTAACGGCCGTCGTGGTCTACCCGTCCCAAGGTATCCATTGTGCTTGGATCCCTGTGTATTCCAATATAAAAAACAGTTACACACTTGTCCGATGTGCCACAATTATTCGCTTTTAATTAACTGTAATATTTTAAAATTAAATGAAGTCAATTAAAATGCCAATATTTTTACTATCTAAAGTATATCAATTTTATCTCCATCGTGACCACCTTAACGTTGATTTTTACATCTTATCTTTTAAATTCAATGTTAAGGTGAGAGTATCAACATGCTTGCCAACCTATAACCTATTTCGCGTAGATTTATTTATGTTTTCTAACTTTTATACAAAATTTTAAGAAAATTAGTATCGACTTGATATTATGTAGGTAATAATTAACATATTTAATAAATATCAAGGAATTTCATAACTTATTTTAGGAGAATTGTATAGCGAAAAATATCGGGTAAGATTTTTTTAACATTGTTATGTCATTGTAACTCATTGTTCTTTCACTATACAATTCTCCCAAAATTAGCAATGAAATAAATTGATATTTTTGTAATATATCAGATATTACCTAAGTAATGTGCCGGCGATACTGATTTTATTTAAATATTAGTTTAAAAAATAATAAACTTGAAAAAACAAAGCGAAATAGGTTATAGGTTGGCAATAAATTAAACGACGCGACGTTGAGAATTCAACCTTAGCAGACAGGTAAGCTTGTCCTACGAAACGTGAGAACGTCAAACTATTGGCTAAAAATATATCAAGTACAAGTTCAATATCGTTAAGCACGATAATCTTGCAAATTATTCTAATACTCTATCTTACGCTCTGAACTCAAACATATGATCATTTTAAACCTTTGATGCTTTACCAAATTCTGTCAAACTGGTAACTCGGTCAGTTCAATAGAATAAGATTACCCAATACTTAAGTTTATTTTTCTTTTCAGTTAAAGAAAATACGTTCTGTAGTCATAGCGGGTGCAACGAACTTTGAGGATTTTCACGTTGCTCTAAAAAATTTAGAGTTTGCTTTACAAGACTCGATAAAGGATCTACGATCACAAGTAGTAAGAGAAGTCTGTATAACAATTGCCTACCTCTCACAATGTTTAGGAAATCGATTTGACAAAATTGCAGAAGTATTATTGCAACCTTTAATAAACCTTATTCAGAATTCAGCAAAGGTGAGTGTTTTGTTTTACGCTGTACTTAAACTGCCGTCAAACGGTAGCCTACTAAAATGCCGTTAACAAATATGACGTCATTAAAATGACGCGTCTGACGGCTTTTTATTCGCTATGCTAAAACTGCCGTCGAACGGTCGCGTACTAAAATGCCGTTAATTAATTTTCGTGTTCCAACAGCTTATCTGTATGATGTTAATGTTGTACCGGTTATTAGTTCTAACTGTTATTTTCAATAAAGTAAAAAAGATTGCATTTGTTGTCAGATTTTTATTGAAAATTAGTTATACGCAGGCAACTAAAAGATAATATTATGCTACAGATAGCATTCTCTACAAAACCACAGTTTTGATTTAGGTCGCCTGGACAATCCTGCACAACGAACATGTCTCCATAGTAGGCACCCACTACAACAAAGTGTTGTGTGATTTTTTTGTGTCTCTTCACCGCACACAGAACAAAGCCAACGTTGCCTAAGTCGTTTCTGCTCGACTAGATACATAATTTTTTCAAATGCTTCATCTGTGCAAAAACTTCTAAAAACAGGAATTTACATCGTTAGCTTTTAATTTGGTAAATATTAGGTATCGTTAGACTTACCTAATCATGTGGATATTAACAGCCTCGTCGAGTACGGCATGCGATATTTCTTCGGGAAGCGTTTTAAGGTTTATATTTTCAAGAAATTTTCCATTTATGATATCTTTAACAATGTTACGATCCTTAACAAAGAAACTTAGAATTACATTCTGTTTTTCATTATAAGATTTTTTCGCAAATGCTACAGTATTTCTTTTCTTTTTCTTTGGTAGTCCTATGACTGTTAAGTCCTGTCCTCTTGGGCGTCCTCGTTTTTTTATTGAAACAGGCATATTAATTGTTGACAAAGCGATATCATTGACTTCAACTATTTGATGAGACTGGTTGTTGACGTCATTTAACCACTCATAGAAAAAAGTTCATGTGCTTCATTCGGATCTGGTATTGTCTCCTCTTCTATTATTTCAAATGAAACTAGAGGTGATGGATTTCCATTATCTAATATGAGCGGTTCAGTTGTATTGTTTCTGTCTTGGAGAACCACCTCGTTACAAACAGAGTGTTCCACAGAAAACTGATTTTTACTTTCAACTACAACTTCATCATTGCTTCGAATAAAAAACGTAGTCTGATTTTCGTCCACATGCACAATTGCAACGTCAGTGTCATTGGCCCACAGCGTTTTAAGATTTTTTAATACATTAAGCCGTTGCTCAAACAACATGCCCGTCCGTTGAGCTGCTAAGTCTGCCAGCTCTGTACATAAGAAAATACATTTTTTTCGTCGTTGCGTGTATGTACTTGTTGATTGAAATCGGTTTGTGGTCAGTGATATAGATTGAATATTATTAGAGGTACTTGGAGAGTCCCGTTCGGTCGGTTCAATTTCTTCTAGAAAACTAGTTAATGTTCGCTGGTTGTCTTTGTAATAAGCCATAGTCCATCTCGGGTTTACAATTGTTCTGTCAAAGAGCTCGAACTTTAAATACTTTCTTAAAGCAAAAATATGTTTGCAAGGTAAAATCATTGCAGTATATATTACACAGCTGCACGAAGAAACTGTAGTTTGCACAGATCCCCGGCTATCAGTAATAGTATAATAACTATCTGTACTAATCGTAATTTTTCCGATGTGTGTTGAAAGACGAATTTCCCTTAACACGTGCTTCGATGCTTCACGTGTAAGCAATTCGAAATATTTCTTTTCATCCGAATCTTCCGGGAACATTTCGACGGGTTTCTTTAAAATACCATACACTGCTTTATGGTCCCTCTCTGTCTCTAAACTTGAAATGATTGTAAACAAACTGTTTATAAAATGTTCCAAGGGACTATTTTTGTCTATAACAGATTTTAACTTGGCGTTTATAGACTCTAGGCGGTTATTTGTATTATTTAAAAAATTATTCTTAAAATAATTGTTTCCCAAATTCCACTCATCTCTACTACTATTCCAGTTCTTCATAAAATAATCATACACAGTTCGAGGTACACTATTCTTTAGGGCTTCCAAGTATTTTTGATAATCACTGTCTGTTTTGGAATAAACCAATTTTTGAATAAGTTCCAAACTAAGTGTACGTTGACTTGGAGTGATTCCCAATTTTTGACACGAGATTTCACGATAAAAAATTTTTAGTGTGTGAAATACACATATTATAAGATTTGCAGTCGGAAAACAATTCCTAATACCCGCTCTTTCATTCAAGTCCTTGTCTGTCATTATGCATTTCACGTTGATCCATGATGGATTTTCCTGTTTGAATGTTTCTAGGAACCAGGTAAAACTTTCCTTATCTTCAGATGCCAATATACACACACCCACTATTTCAGTTTGACAATTACCGTCTTCAACAATTATGAGAAAAACAGGTAATCCTATTTTAAGTAATTTATATGTAGCATCTACAGCGAGAAATTCTGGAAAAGCTTTCATTGTGTTTTTCATAGTTGGACTTTGAATAAGAAGTCCTCTAAAATTATTTTCTTCATCTCGCAAAACAGCTGCATGGGCACCTAAAAACAGTATTTATTAGGACTAATAAGCTGATTATCGAATATTTTAGTTTACCGTATTTAACTTTAAGTATATTTAAACAGTTATCCAAGTTCTCTTTTTTTGATTGATCGTGTTGCTTCATGTTTGTTAAATCTTGTAAAGTAACAATTTTACCAGTTGTTTCTTGTAATTTTTGCTGTATCATTTTTCTGTTGGCCTTCATATTTAAATAATCCTTTACGCTTTCCTTCACGTTGCTGGAAAGTCTTCTTTGTGTGGGGGTATGTGCATGTAGGACCTACAAAATATAACTTTTATTAAGATAATCTGCTAACCTGCGCGCCACCACTGATCTCAACTATTCTGGAAACTTACCTTTGAAGTGACATGATTGTGCTTGGTTTGAATCGAAGTTACTTCAAGTGCTTTTCCATCAGACGATGCCTTGAATCTTACATGTGCTGGACAATCTTCTTTAAATGTCCAAGATTGTCGAATTTTTTTCCCAGTGCTCTTAAACTTTTTTCCACCGTGATTACATGCATATAGAAGTTGATGGTATATCAAACAGCTTTCTATTTGTCTCACAATTTTACTGCTTGCAATTGTACGTGCATCTCGTTTCCAAAATGTTGTGTACGTATTTTCACCAAGTTTCTCAATCGCTTTCTCGGCTTCAGCAAATGAGCTGAACCTGTCGCCAACTCGCATTTCCGGCATTACCGCCATGTATTACAATATCTAACCTATAAATGTATCTCTAGGTCTAACTTAACAAATGGAAAACTAACCGAAAAAGTCACCTTAGTCTACACGAATAATAGCCAGATTCACACCTTAACATTAAACACTTTAAAATTAATCAGCATTTAGCACAAATTATTGGTTGGTACATGTTGCAAATGCGACAAAAATAACATTCCAACTACAAATTGATTAACGGCATTTTAGTAGGCGACCGTTCGACGGCAGTTTTAGGGCATAGCGAATGAAAGGCCGTCAGACGCGTCATTTTAATGACGTCATATTTGTTAACGGCATTTCAGTAGGCTACCGTTTGACGGCAGTTTAAGTACAGCGTTTGTTTTATTATACAGTGTCACCAGTAAAGTCCGCATCATATGGGATTTTTTTTTATTAATAACTAACTTTATTTGAAATTTGACTTTGGCATTAAGTTGCTTCGATCGAGATGAAAATTAAGCAAAAAAATGTAGTCACGTGATTCGCATTTTCTGTCAAATTTTAATTTTTCCAAAAAATAATTCAAAAGGGGTTATTTCTGAAAGAATCGAAAAAAGTTATTTGAAAAAGATTTTTTAAATGCAGTTTCTAGCCCACATGCAAAATTTCAGCTGGATAAGATAATTTTGATTTTTTTACCTATATTTTGTAAATTGCACCACTTTTGCAAAATAAGACTCAACGCAACCTACATAGAACTTTTTAGTTTTGACAATGCTTTATTTCAGATAATTTTTTTTAAAAGTAACGCCATATTAAATGTGTGTTTTTCTACAAAATCAAAATTAAGCTATTAAAATTTGGTCGCATGTGATGCAAAGTTCATTTGTTTTTGACCCTGTATAAAGTAACTTCATAAAATAAGTATTTTTGAAAACGTAGTTTGTGTCTGAAATTAATACACCTTAATATTAAGACAAAAAAGAACACAGTGTCAGTGTCATCAGTAAAGTGTTTATTAAGAGGAAGTAACCCCTTTACCACAATGAAAATTGCCGAACGTTTTGCTGGTCAAACGAAAAGAAAAAAGAAAAATTGGTATTTAGAAAATAAATTCTACTTTAAATACCCCATCCAGAAAAGTAAATGACGATCGAAAATATTCCCAAATTTTTTTTTAGAAATTTTTTTATTTTTAGTAATTTTGTAATATTTTAAACAATTCTTTATTGGTCAAAAGCAAAATGACTTTCCCGGGTGTAGAATGTTGTACCAAACAATTTTTCTTAAAGCCATTTTTCAATATCGGCCTTACTTTTTTCTCAAAAACTTTGGGCGCGTAAAGTGAATTTAAGCGTGTAAAGTGGGTTTACGCGCCCAAAGTTTTTGAGAAAAAAGTAAGGCCGATATTGAAAAATGGCTTTAAGAAAAATTGTTTGGTACAACATTCTACACCCGGGAAAGTCATTTTGCTTTTGACCAATAAAGAATTGTTTAAGATATTACAAAATTACTAAAAATTAAAAAAATTTCTAAAAAAAATTTTGGGAATATTTTCGATCGTCATTTACTTTTCTGGATGGGGTATTTAAAGTAGAATTTATTTTCTAAATATCAATTTTTCTTTTTTCTTTTTGTTTGACCAGCAAAACGTTCGGCAATTTTCATTGTGGTAAAGGGGGTTACTGCTCTTAAGTGGAAAATTAATTTTACTTAAACTTAACGTAAAGTTTATCTATTTTCAACGATTTAATTTAAAACCCCTTTATTTTATTTTTTTACTTTCAGACACAAACTACGTTTTCAAAAATACTTATTTTATGAAGTTACTTTATACAGGGTCAAAAACAAATGAACTTTGCATCACATGCGACCAAATTTTAATAGTCCAATTTTGATTTTGTAGAAAAACACACATTTAATATGGCGCTACTTTAAAGAAAATGTATCTGAAATAAAGCATTGTCAAAACTAAGAAATTTTATGTAGGTTGCGTTGAGTCTTATTTTGCAAAAGTAGTGCAATTTACAAAATATAGGTAAAAATCAAAATTATCTTATCCAGCTGAAATTTTGCATGTGGACTAGAAACTGCATTTAAAAAAAAAATTTCTAATAACTTTTTTCGATATTTTCAGAAATAACCCCACTTTTGAATTATTTTTTGGAAAAAATTAAAATTGAACAGATAATGCGAGTCACGTGACTACTATTTTTTTGCTTAATTTTCATCCCAATCGAAGCTATTAATAAAAAAAAATCCCATATGATGCCGACTTTACTGGTGACACTGTAGTTGTAGTAAAAACTAATTAAGGAATTTAACTCGCCGAACAAAAAAAACGTGGCAATTCTGGCGGGGAATATCATTGCGGATGATCCAGTTAACTTAAATACTTAAAATACTGAATTCATTTTTTGCAAACTTATTGCTAATTTAAAGATATTAGTCGTTTTTAACATCTTACAAAACAATCAACAAAATTCCCTTGTCGGACACTGAAGGGTACAGGCAAGCCACTCACAGGGGCAATACCTTAATCACGGATCAAATCATTTAAACTCCATAAAACCGGGCATAATTCAAACACCTTATCACCGGGCATCTAACATTTGCAACAATCCGGAAGACTTTATTTAAAGCACATGGTTACCCTAAAACCTTTGTAATCAATAGGGGAGACCGTGGATACATTGGACGCGGGGATATAATGGACACATTCAAATTTACGGCCTAAATCTCGTTTATGGCGCCACTGTAGCTAAATTAGGTGTAGAATACCCCGAACTATCTGTGGACAGTTGCAAATAGCCAACGGTTCAGGTTGCACGTTTCGGGAGTATTTTATTCATTTTTGGCTGCTTTCTTATAAATTTTGAGGTAAGTTCTGATGCATTTTAGTGCTTTTCTTGTAGTGCTTTTGATGTACTCTGTATGTAAAATCCATATTATGCATTATACAGATCGTATTGCTTAGCAAATTGTTTTAAATCATAATGTGATTTTCCAAAAATAATTTAAATTCTATCATGACGCCATTAGAGGATACAATGGACAGACAATAGACAGCTGTCCATTATATCCCCGGCTTGTCCATTGTATCCCCGTGGCCTAATTGTAACATGACTGTTCTATTTCAGATGGTACGCAAAAATGCAATATAAGCATTCCTTCGTTTTTTTTCTCAAATAAAGTTTTTCTCTCACTTTCCAGCTTTTAATTTTAAAATTTTAAACATGTCCAAAATATCCCCGTTCTCTGTCCATTCTTACCCCTAACCTGTGGATAAAATGGACAACTGCAATACAGTTTCTTAAACTACGTTGGAAAAAAAACTATATTTCTTAGAAATTGCTATATAGCAAAATAATATAGCTAAGGGATCAGGAAATGCATGACTCAATGCTTGTAAGCACAAAACACTTATAAAAAAAATTATTGGAAAAAATTCATATTTTGTCCAATGTATCCACGGTCTCCCCTACCATCTCAAAACTTAAAAATCGCGAAGTCAAAACAGAAACAAAAGAGGAGCAAGCATTTCTAACAATATCTTGTGTTTAGGGGAATTTTAAAAAGATTAGAAGGATAACCAAAAACTATAATATCAAAATAGCCTTCAAATCCGGAAATACGATTAGAAGCTTACAAAAGTAAACACACTACCCTTGTCTTGTCTACCCTTAAAACAAGTTTTTTTTGTGAAATAATTTTGCCTTTAAAAGTCATTTCAAGTTACCAAACTTTTAATTTTGAAAACACATTTTTTTCTGAAATGTGGTAAATACACACTTAAAGGACGTGCTTTATACTTATCTTCGTGTTCGGGAGATTTAAAATGTAGTTGGCGACTTAAAAGTCATCTTTAAATACCGTGTCAGCAAAAATTATCTGCATCAAAGAGGGTTGAATTAAAAAAACGTAGGGGTTTTGATCACAATGATATGGGGACGATATATTTAACCAAATCTAGGTTAAAATTTTGTCAAATTCATATTGACATGATATGCCAAACCAATGGTAATAAAATAAGTAGGCAAATACAAATGTATTTTTGTTGTTTACAAAATTAACAAAGTAAGAAAATACAGAAAGAAAAAGGAAAATAATTACATAAATTGCTGAAATTGGCCACCGTCATTGCTCCAAGCAAAAATTCACACGTCTCTTCATATTTTCGAAAGTGTTGACCAGCATCTCTGGAGAAATGTAACCACATTCTTGGATAATCCATTCTTGTAATTGTTCTAAATTTGCAACTGGTGTTTTAAAAATAGTGTTCTTTAAATGAGGAAAAATGAAGTAATCCATAACCGTTAAACAAGGTGATCTAGGTGGGAATTCAATGTCTGATCAAAAACTGATCAATCTGTCGTCGAAAAAATTGCGTAAGTAGTTAATACTTTCGGCGGCTATATGGGTGGTTGCACCGTCCTGTTAAAAATATCCAAAACGTACTTCGTCGTCAAGTAATTGCTCCACAAAAATGGATTCAAAATATTATCTCTATACCGCTGTGCTGTAACTGTGTCATGGAAAAAAATAGGACCAACAATTCTTCTTCGGGAAACAGCTAACCAGACACCAATTTTTTGAGGGTGCAATGTGGACTACAAAAAAATGGGGATTTTCACTACTCCACGTACGTGTATTCTGAGAATTCACATAACCGGAGAGGTGGAACCAGGCTTCATCCGAAAAAAAGTCAGGTCTTATAAATCATTTATTTCCAATAAATTTTGGGTAAACCATTGAGAGTAATTTCTGCGTCTTTCAAAATCTGCGGCTTGTATTTCTTGGAATACTTGCACTTTATAAGGAAATAAATTTAGCTGCTTCTTAAGAATAGTCCTGCATGTTCCATAAGATCTTCCCACTTCTTGGGACAGGCGTCTTATACAATTTGTTGGCGTATTTTGCATTATTTCACGAACGCTTGCAACAAGTTCTTCTGTTCTTACAGATGGTCTTCCTGCTTTTTTTGTGTTGTATAGAACTTGTTTCCCTAAACACAGCCACGGTTCTTTTCAGGCAATGATAAAAATCCCCAGCAATAAAAGCAACGTTAAGAAAATGTTCGTGAAAATCGTCCATGCACAAACCCGAATTGTATTGCCACTCACCATTTACTCTAACACCGTTTCGAAAATACGCTTCAATTGTGAATGTTTTGTGCTGTTCAGTAAAGCCTATTGTGTGAATTGTTCAAGAATTTGGAAAAATTAGCGATGAATCAAATTACTTGTTACGACTGTCACAGATGACGGAATAAGTGATTGATTGTTAATTCAGGTAGTTACTGACACCCAATAGGTATTAAGCTCTACGGCTAAGCATTACGTCCTTAGATGCAAGGCCCTCTTTGATGCAAATAATTATTGCTCGCATGGTATAAGTACATATTGGTAGAATAAAGAGGCACAAAGGTTAAAATAAAACAAAATTAATTCAAAAGTATACTAAGCTTTTACACTAAACACTTACTCGTTTAGAGACGTAGTTTACGCCCTAAAACATATAATATATTAATTAATTTATGGGGAATGTTTGTGTAATAGATAATTGTTAAAAAGCAAAATATGTTTACTTACTTTTCAAGGAAAATAAACACTTCCCAGACACACAAAGTCCAACAATGTACTAGCAGAATATCTCATTAACCCAAAATAACTGCAAAACCCTTTCTGAAAAAACTGAAAATGCAAAAAATATTCCTAAAAATCAACTTTCATTTAAACTTCATAAATCGGAATACGGCGGCACTGCGAGTTACCGAGACAGGCAGGTCGGAAAGAGATATACGAGTATATACCTACACGGGATTCTATCTGAGGTACAGCACATAATATGTCACATTTCGGTAAAGAAATGCCATTTCTCAACATTTCATTTAAAAAAGCCATTTCTCAACATTTCATTTTAAAAAATGTAATTTTTGTATCTAAAGGCAGATGCTGACACTCGAATACATAATGTTTAGTCTAATTTGAAGCAAACACGATTGCCGTTATTTAATTTGAAAAATCCTTATTAATAAAAGAAAATTTCATATGGTGCGGACTTTAATGGCGACACTTTAATTCAAAAATTTGAAAATCCGTTACATAAGAAGCACAGTTTAAGAATGCGTCTTTTAATATCTCTTCAACGCTCGAACAATCGGTGACCAAAAGAATGCAAAAAATGAGTTTATTTTACATGCGGTAAAAAAAGACTTGAGGCAAATATTTAACTTTTTCTTCAAATTTTTAGATTATGGCAACTTCGGGAGATGTTACAGTCAAGTTTATTATTAGACACATACACAGCCCCAGATTAATTCCAATTATCACGAGCAGCGCAACTACCTCGAAAAGCAAAGAAATTCGAAGATCTTCTTGTGAGTTTGTAGAAATAATGTTAACGCATTGGCCGACGCATCCATTGGAAAAACACGTGGCCTTACTCCAGGAATGCGTTAAAAAGGGAATCGCAGACGCTGATCCTGAAGCCAGAGTGATATCACGAAAGTAAGTAGATTGTGTATTCTGTTTAGTGATGTAAAAAAAACGTTTTTTTTCCTGAAAAAAAACAAAACATTGTTTTTTTCAAATTAAAAAAAAAATCATATTAATTAAAAAAGAAATTATTTTTTTGTTTTTTATGAAAAAAATAAATAAACATATTTATTGGTTGTGCGTTGTGCCCGGTTGGACCAAAATTCTTAAAAATACACAAGAAAAATGAGAGATTTTATATTTCTAATAAAATTATTAAAAATCATCATACGACAGCGACAGCTACTGTTAAGGTTAAGTATTCCAGCATTTTAAATAGGTAATAAAATAAATATGTACCTTTATTAATAAATAGAGAATAGAATAGAGATTACTTTATTATATTTTATAAAATTATTACATTAAATTATTTTTTTCTATAAAGCAAAAACAATAATTCTGAAAAAAAAAACTTTTTTGAAAAAAACGAACCGCATTGTTTTTTTTTAAAGACAAAACTTTTTTTTATTTACATCATTCATGTTGAAGATGTTAACACTAAAAACAAATAATTAAAGAGACCATTCTTATATTTTTAGAGCATTTCGAGGATTCCGAGACCACTTTCCAGAACAAGCAGAAGCGTTGCTTCAGTCCCTCGAGCCCAGCTACAGGCGAGCGCTACAAGGAGATGCCATGTCTGCCAGTTCATCCAATAATAATCTCAATAGTTGTTTTAAAACGCCCCGGCAATACAGTAAAACTATGGGAGTTCAAAGTGCTTCAGGTTAGTAATTAATTGTTTTTAATATGTACGAATTTGGTTAACTTTCTACAAAATTAGAACTCCATTTTTGTTAATTTAGGTACGACAGGCTTAGTCAATAGATGTAGGTTAAATTGACGAAGTCGTTCATAATTTTCAAAGAGACCTAGTATAATTTACAAATTGAAAAAGGCAAAGTCTCGGTCTCGAAATTGTATAATAACATATAAAAAGCTGGTGTTACACGTGTTCTAAATTAAAAATACACCCACTCTACATAATTTAGATGTATTATAATACATATTTTTTTAATTTAGAACTGCAAGGTCTGATGATGCCCTACAGAGCGAAACACGTGTAACACCAGCTTTTTATATGTTATTATACAATTTCGAGACCGAGACTTTGTGTCTTTTTCAATTTTTAGACGTAGGTAAAAGTTCACCTTATATGGCATGAGATACCCCCAGGTAAAAATTTTGAGTGGGTCATACTGTTAGGATATACAGATTGGAATTTTTAACTGGATTAAATTCAGTATTAGGAAGACTCCTTATCTGCTAAAAAATACAGAACTACGATTGCGTTTATTTTTAGTTTAGCATACTTTTTTCGTGTCTTCATGAAATTTACCCCTCTTTTTGGGGTAGAAACCGCCCTCAATTTTTTTTCTTGGTTTAAAAGTATGTATTGTGATAGCTCGTCGAAAGGGCATAAAAAAGGGAATATGACCCACTATTTACTTCTGCATTTCGATAATCTAGAAAGGCAAAAAAACTGGCCATTTCAGCAACAACAGATACTGCAATTTGGGTTTTGCCAGCGCAGACTATTTAAAAAAAAGAAACATGTTGATAATATTTTTTGGTTACTTGATGCCGCATTATAATTGTCACTTTATTTTGAGTTTAGAAGAACTGAATCTTATCTATTGTACTATTTTGAGCTTTTTATCCCGCTACTTTATAGTAAGAAGTATTTTTGTTATATTAAAATGAGTTATTTAACTGAATCACACAAAATCGAAATTTTAATAATGATTGGCTTTGGCAGAAGTGCTTTATTTCACGAAATATAGCCCGATCTAACACCAATTTTCCAAGAATCAGAGAGAGAAGATCAGCAGAATTTAAAGCCGTTATCGTGAAGCGGACTACGGCGAGAACATATCAACAATAAGGCAGCCTAGAGTAATGGATGAAGACACGCAATTAAACGTTTTACTTGCTCTTCGAAATTCTATTATTCCAGTTCGTCAACTTTCAAGAGAAAATAACATAAACCATACGTCTGCATTCAAGTTAGTGAAATCATGTCAAATGCGTCCTTATAAAATGTTAATGAAGGAAGGTGATCCGGACCTCCGTCTTCGGTTTTATGAAGTGATGATTGCACTCAATCAGCATTTAGTAGAGTTAGACTGGATCCTTTTTACAGATGAGTGTACTTTTGTACTAAATGTGAAGTCAATAAACAAAACTGTCGATATTGTTCGGCAGAAACCCCTCACTGGATGCGAGAAACACACATAGCTTCCGCAAAAACTTAATGTTTGGGCAGGCATAATAATTGGGGACCGCGTTATCGGGCCAATATTCCTTAAAGGTAACTGAAGTGACCATACCTGTCTGAATTTTTTGCAAGGAGACCTTATTCCAGCTTTGACTGCTTTATTTCCTCACCATGCAGAAGCAGATCTTCATGACGATCTAATATGGTTACAGCAGAATGGTGCTCCGCCTCATTACGCCATAAATGTAAAAGTTTTTACAAAGCGCTGGATAAAACCCATTGAATGGCCGCAACGATCGCCGGACCTTAATCCCATAGATTATTTCCTTTGGGGTCACCTAAAAACCAACGTTGACGACTTATATACGAAATTCGCCAAATAACTCTGGATATGGTACATATAATGTCGAGTTTTTCGTTGGATTCGGGGTTTGTCAAGAAAAAAATGAGCAAAATTGCCAACAAGTTTTACAATAAAACAAATTAAGTCTACATTACCATAATCCAAAAGTAAATAGTAGGTCGTATTCCCTTTTTTTTTAACTCTTTCCAACGAGCATCATGATGCACACCTTTACATTTGAAAAAAAAAACTTGGAGGCGGTTTCTACCCCCAAAAGAGGGTAAATTTCATAAAGACACGAAAAAAGTATGCCAAACTAAAAATAAACGCAGCCGTAGTTCTGTATTTTTCAATAAAGGCTTTTTTTATTTATTGACTGAATTTATTCCAGTTTAAAATTTCACCCTGTATAATATATATCTTACCTTAATCTATATTGTATAAGATCCATGCTGTACAGAAAAAAAAATTTTTACCTACGCCGCCTAAGCAGGCCTGTACAAAAACGTAACAAGTTGGGTAGGTCCTGCTGCAAAACAATAATAAATTCTATTTTTTTAGTGTTTTTAGTGATTTTATAAAATAATATAACTTTTTTTTTATTCTATTCAGGGATTTAAAAATTTTGTGGAAACACTTTTACAGAAGGTTTTGTGTGAATTATCCTTTCACTATTTTTGTCATATTGAAAGATGTATATTACAGCGTAGTTTAAATTTTAATAGTTAAGTAGTTAGACTGCTGAGTGTACACGATGGAACGTTTCAAAACCATTACTTATTTCACCTTTATGGAAGATTTTTGATTGGTGGTCGATGCTAATGTACTAATTTTTGTGCTGTTCACACAAATGTTTGGCACCAGTGGCGGCCCTTCACAATATTAACAGGTTTTGCTGCACCTTTTAGAATATGATCAGTTTTTTTCGTTATCTGTTTTAAACCTTAAAAAAAACAACGCCGCAGGCAAAACATGTATCCATAAAATGCCGGAACGTATAATAAAAGGGCGTCGCGGGCAAAAATATTCATACAACGCACAGTTTATAAGCATAAAATTTATTAAATTCAAAATTTAATTAACGATAGTTACGTTTCATGAAAGGTGGCAGAAATAAATAAACATAAGAAAATTAGTATAAAATGACAAAATAATTGAAAATAAACTGCTCTCAGAAAAAAAAATGTTTAACACCTTTATTATTATACAGGTCGGTAGTTCGGAAAACAGATTTTAAAGCGGTTTGGACAATTTGAAAGATTGTTTCTTGCCGATTTATAGTGTGGTACGCCTATGACGCACCAGTGCCTTTTAATATTATACAGGGTGAGAAAGAAAGCCGTGCAAAAAATAAAAAAATTATGTAAGTCACATTTTGTAAGTTGTTTATAGTAAATTTTTCCTGGACTTTAGGTCAATTTTTGATTAAAATTCTTTTTAATTAGTTTACGTTTTGGTTTATTATACAACCATCTTCAGAACTACAAAGAGAGCTAATGTTGGTTTTATTTATATTTTAAGAGGAGGAAGTTGTTACAAATCAATTATTTTTAACTAAAACACTCCTTTTGATTACACAGTTGCACTACACGGCTAACCTGTTTTTAGTAGTTGACAATTCTCAGTACGGACAAGGGATAATTTATTGGAAAATCCCTTATTAAATATTTTTAAAAAAATATTAGGGTTGGATGTAAAAACTTGCATTTTATTGTGTTATTAAGTTGTTTTAAACATTACTAAGATTATCTGTATCAGTTCTAAAATTAAGGGTATTTTTGGTTTTTTTTAATATGAATCATTTATTTATTATTTTATTTGTAAGTAGTGTTTTTTCATGTTTTATTTTAACGTCGTTATATAATCTAAGATAATATCTTGGGACATTTTTGATATTTTTTTAATATAGGCCCTGGGGCAACAAAGTTTTTTTTCTTACACAGCTGTTTTGGACATAACTGAACACATCAGCCCGTTAATAACTGTTTACGTGTGATGTGATGTTTGTTTTCTATTTAATGCACTTATTTGGTTTATTTCTTTAAAAAAAAATAATAAGCTACCCTAAGATATGTGCCAGGTGTTCCAAATTACAAAGATGATAAAATTAGGATAATAAAATTGAGTTATTCAAAATTAACGTTTTAACTAAGATATTTAAGTTATAAAAGAGGTTAATACTTTTTCGTAAAAATATTGTTCTTATGCTTTAGTCGATCTCTCGAGGCGGTTTTTGGCAGTTTTTTATTTCAGGTCCTTTGGCGACCCTATATATTATTATAAATAAGTACTAAGATTCCCATTAAAATATTGAAAATTATAATTTACCAAAAATAATAATCAATAAGTTTTAATAACGAATTTAGCTATATTTGTACATTATTTGGGACACATTAGCTTATAGGTACATATTTAAAATGATTTGCTTAAAAGTAATTATAGCTCCAGCTTAGAAGAAAAATTTGATATCAATTCATGCTTTGCTTAGGTGTCAACGTTTCAGTTTCAAAAACGGTTGCTTGTTAAAAAAATTAGAATAATTCCAATCCTAGGACCTAAAATAATAAATTGCCAAAACCGTCCTGAGAGACCGACTGAAGCATAAGAACAATGTTTTTACGAAAAGGTATTAAACTTCTTAATTCAAACCTATTAAATTTGAATAACTCAATTATCCTAATTTTATCATACTCTTTGTAATTTGGGACACACGTTACATATCTTAGGGTTATTTATTATTTCCCTTTTTTTTTAAGAAATGAACCAAATGAGTGCATAAACAGTCATCAACCGGCTGATGTCTTCAGTTATGCCCAAAACAGCTATTTTTTTTTTTTAAATGGGATATTTTGCCCTAGTGTCTATAAAAAACGGAATTGTCCCGAGATATTAACTTATAAAACGACGTTAAAATATAACATGAAAAAGCACTACTGACAAAATGTGACTTATTTGAATTTTTTTATTTTTTGCACGTCTTTCTGTTTCACTCTGTATAATATTAAAGCGCACTGGTTACGTCATAGGCGTACCACACTATTATTCTGCAATAAATAATCTTTCAGACTCTACAAACTGCTTTAAAACCCTTGATGTCGTTTCCTAACTACAGACCTGTAATAAAGGCATAAAAAAACGTTTGTGATAAGCAGTTTATTTTATTTTTAAATTAACCTTATTCATTACAAAGTGCATTACATATTTACCAAAATAAGAATCTTGTTGTCAGCCACCGAAGATTTTCAATTCTGATAGAAGCTATTCTAGATATTTTAGTATAGCTTCGACAGAGGTTGTAGGACTAAATGAACAAGTAATGCTTTGATTTTCGTTGCACCGGGTTTTGATGAAAATGGGACTTGGTGTCTCTTATAATTCGGCTAATAATAAATAATTTATTAGTAATTATTCTGGTGGTTCTGCAGCTCGGCAGCACTTAAGTAGGAGCCGCCACTGATGACTACTATTAAGACGTCTATTACAATGTTTTAATCATAGGAGAAGAAATATTGGTAGGTTAGTTGGAAAGGCTTTGGGAGTGGGTTCCATTTTTACCTCCTGATTTTACAAACTTTTGGCTGTAATTTATTTTTAAAGATTTATTCGCAAGCATATTTTGCATCACCGGCGACTCCTCAATCAGTACGTGGTATGAGAATTAGGAGTTATTGAACTTGCCAGACGTCATTCATTTTTCTTAAAGAAACCTGAATGATGATACATCGGGAAAAAGTTATTTGTGCTTCACGATTTCATTATTTTGGCGATTATTTTAATTATTTGGTACGCAGTTTCTTTACAACATGCTATGTATTATCAGATAATGACATACATCATGTGACAAGACAAAAGCTATTAAATTGTAAACCTTTACTTTGAAAAATTGAATATTGTTTTTTCACAGCTCAAAAACGGCCCAAAACATCTCAAAAACAATGACACACAACTGCGCACTGCTGGCGCATGCGCAGAATGGACATGTGGAATTAATGCAATATGCCCCTTCTCCCTCTACTTCAGCCTTACACTAAAATTATTCATATATAATATGAAAATAATGACAAAGCGTTCGACTGATATTCGAGAGGTTCTGGGTTTGAATGATTAGGGTGGGATTGGGGGATGATACATTTTTTACTCCCCGAGTTTTTATTCGACGCGGAACCCACTTTTCTACGTTGGCAGACGCACCCGCCATAGGTGCCAGACAATATAGCGATATTTTATATATTTATTTTATTGTTCTTTTGTAAACTTTATTATATTAAACATTCTACGGTGCTGGATGTTAACAGAAACAATTACCATAAACTACGTAAACCTAAACATCCCACGTAAATGGGCAAAAGCGAGGCTGGAGGCATTGGATGGTTTCTCTTGGTTTTCTTTCTCTACGATATTACTAAATGAATTACAGCCATAATTTTAAAAAATACAATGGTAAAGCGGCTAACTCACTTCGGACCTGTATTAATAGTTGGGCCAGTGACTCATTCGCATTTAGTTTTTTTTTAAACAATATTTGGTGACTTTTCGTTTTATCGAAAAATTTTTAAATATGGGCTCGTAAATAAAAAATGTTAAACCTAAAAGTGTAGCTAATTGCTGCTTAAGGACGTGTATTTGGCCGAAAAAGTAATTACATGTTGATCAAATTTTCAAGTGGCAAATGCGTCACTATCCCCAGCCCTTAATGGTCAAAAAGTCAAAAAACTTATTCACTCATTATCAAAATCATCACTTCTGTCATATAAAAAATTGTCAAAACTTAATATGCGTTTAGAAGTTAATATTTTTTCCTATATCGTGTAACGCCCAGCAGGTCATAGTAAATTGATCTAACTAAGCGTTATTTTACATATTTATCGACTCTTGTCTACATTTTTGTCGCTTTGTATTAAGCTTCTGGCGATATGTAAAGTATGGCGCTATTTTACTATTTGTTATTTTGCGACTCTAGTCTTAAAGTGGTTTAGTAGATATGTTTACATAACTGTTTTTAATATTGACACAGGCTGTCATCTAGTGCATACGACATACCGCAACGATAAATAAATGAACTTTGGTCGACTCTCACATAGCCCTGTTTAGGGCGATGACACACACAATGCATTTTCGTAGCGGTTTGTGCCGAGGCTGCAGCAGTGGCAACAGTTCGGTTAAAGCGGGGCGTCATTGGCAAAAATAATCTAGATCAATTTTCACTGCAGTTCATTAATCAAATAAAATATTGCTCTGAGTTCCAAAAACGCTCTAAAATCCGTCACGTCTCACCAGTCACATTTAATACCCGGTATTATAAAACCGCTTCAAGGAAGAAAACAGCTAGCGGCGAATGTAGTAGACTCTGCGCCGAAGCGATTTTGAAACCATAATTCGGCCGCCAAGCCAAAAATTCAAAGATATAGTTTATTTCATAATGACGGAAAAATTGTAAATATTCTTCTGGAGTTTATTAATTACAATGTACCTCCCATTTAGCTTCCGTGAAAGTTTACAATACAAGTTCCTTTCCGGAATTGTAATTTAAATTACGCTACCCGCCCGGAAAGTGTCTATACGGGACTCACAGGTTCAGGTTGCAATACTGCTTTCCTGTCTGGTAATCTAAATAACTATTATCACAAATCCGTGTTTTCTTCAAGCTTCAAGTAATATCTCATTCGTTTGCCGCATGTTCTAACCTGCCAATCATCTTTGCTTACGTTGCTCATGCATGACTCTCGAGTGTGTCACGGCGGTTTATTTATTTCCCGATAAGATTGAAAAGTCGGTATACAATCACTTAACGCTTGCATAAGGGGTGATAAGTTTTTTTAGCGTATAATGGGTATAGTGCATTTTAGTAAAACAGGTAAATTACCGCTCTAAACGTTTAAATCAACACTTGATTGCCTAAAAATGTGGCCAATGTAATAAATTCTTCTAAATGCGTTACTTGGTTTCATTGTACTGTTGAATGTATCTTAAAACATGTATTTGAAACTCTTTCGAACGATACTGAGCCAACAGCTGAACCAAGCACCAATCCATGTGGGTGTTAATGAATGTCGCTAAGATATAAGGGAGTCATAGTGCTCCTCAAGATAGAAAAAACTTATAAACATGCAGTAAAGGCTTCATTTTTGATGAGTTAAAAAAAAATTTTCGTTTTTTTTTTGTTTTTTGTACACATTTTCTGAGATAATATTTCCAATTTTGTACACTTAATAGTTTTTGGAATATCTACAAGAAATTGTCAAAATGTCGGATGCAGTATACAGGGTGTTATATTTGTTTGCGCTACCGACCATTCCATTATCCTATACTTTTTTTGGAATACGGCAATAATAATTCGACTCCCCGTTCTTTTTTCATTCTTTTTGGTTCCCTACATTTTTATCGTATCTGTAATCGTTTTCTAGTTATTTGCGAAAATAGCCGCCAATGCAAACCAAGCATTATCGGAGTAATTTTAATAATCTAGTTAAACGGGCAATACTATCGTCAATTTTTAGAAGGTGCTTTTAGCAGATGTACGACTTGAACTAAGAAACCAATTGTGGTTTATACATGATGGCACACCGCCACATTTTATTTTCAATGTAAGGGAGTTTTCAAATCCACAATACAACAACCGTTGGATGGGTCGAGATAGAGCCCCAACCCCCAAGATCCCCCGATTTAAATGGTCAAGATTATTTTGTCTGGAGACATTTAAAACTGTTGGTGTATCAGACTTCTATTCAGTCAGAGAAAGATTTGAGAAACATAATTACAGCTTCATGTGAAATAATTCGTAATACTCCTGGTATATTCGAGAGAGTTCGCGAGTCTATGAGACGAAGAGTTGATTTCTGCATATTAGTCATTTTGAGTAGTTCTTATAATTTTTTTAGTTCGTCATGTGACGATAGAATTAAATTGTTACTTAATTAGCAAACTAGATTTTTTAAAACTTTTGTTACTACTTCTTCGATAATACTTGGTTTGCATCGACGGCTATTTTCGCAAGTAATTAGAAAACGATGACAGATACGATAAAAATGTAGGGAACCAAAAAGAATGAGAAAATAACTGGGAGTCAAATTATGATGTCAGTATTTATTTATATCAAAAATAAAGCCTTTTTTCACCGCATGTTTATAAGTATTTTTTTTTTCTCATTAGCACTATCACTCCCTTAAGTATCTACGTGATATTCATTAACACCCTATATAATGTCGATGACAATACTTGTCAAGATTCCGATTTTTATTGTCATAAAGATCTAACCTACAATTCTCCTACACACATTTTTCATATTCTCGATGACGTAAATGTTCGAGGGTCGCCGCTTTGACTAATAGTATGTCACGTGATATCTAATGATAATTACTTTTCTAAGTTGAAATGGTTGTTGTACTTGCGACATACCCTTAGGTACGAGTTCGTTGCAGTGGACGTCCGCGGCACTTGATCCCGCGGATGGGTTCGTTGTAGCATTTTAACGCGACGGATTTCAGTATATTTCTGCAAGCAACCAGGAGAAGTTGTACACCATCCTGTTGATACCACATACCTTCCGTATTCATGCCATTCAATTAAGGCCATAAGAACTCAATGAGCATGTTACGATAGCGTTCGCTGTTCACAATAACTGCATTTTTTGGCTCGTCCTCGAAGAAATATGGTCCAATCACTTCACCTGCCCAAATTCCACACCAAACAGTGACTCTTAATGGATGCATTTTCTTCTCGTGAATAACTCTGGGATTTGCTTCCCCCAAATCCGGCAATTTTGTTTATTAACAAAGCCGTTAAAATGAAAGCGTGCCTCATCGGTGAACAGAATATTCTTCGAAAAATCGACATTCATTTTGTTTTTTGTAATACCCAAGAAGAAAATGTACGGCGTGTCGCATGGTCCAGTTGCTTCAATTTTTGCGTCAATTGAATCTTATAAGCATGGAAATGAAGATCTTTTGTGAGAATTTGATAGGTAGTGCTCCTTGGAATGTGCAACTGTTGTGAACGATGACGGATAGATGTTCCCGGATTATCGCCTACACTTTCACGCACCGCGGCAATGTTTTCAACAGAGCGACTAGTACGGAGAAGCACTGGTGGTTTCACGTCCACGACAGAACCATTTTGCTCAAATTTATTAAGTAGTATTTGAACGGTCGTGTGATTTGGCGCATTCTGCCGACCAAAAATGCCACGCAGTTTTTGAACTGTTTCCGCAAAACATTCTCCATATTTGTAGTGTGTTTTAACAATAATAATTCGTTGTTCAACCGTATATCGTTTCATGGCTACTAATCGCAAACTGTTAACATTATTCTTATCATTTGTTTGTTGGCCTGCTGCGAATAAAATAAAAATGCCGCGCCATTCAAAATGTGCGTTCCTATTGGGACACCCTTTATTAATAAAATTTTACTTAAATGATATTTAAAATAAACCTTTATTCCATAAAAAATTATAATGTCCTGTTTGAACCCATATAACTATACCTAACTACCATGACAACAATAATTGTTCCAATAATGATATCCTTAGAAGTTATCTTACAGATAACAGTGTCAACAAGAATTATTTTTATTTACTTTTCCTGATTACTATACCACTGAATGGGCAAATAATACAGATTATAACCTTACCTGTGAAAAGATAATTCCGGATTAAAAGAATCTAATTTTCCACAAATCTGACACTGACGCAATATTTTGTTCTTATAACTTCTAAATAATAATAAAATGAAAAATCCTTTACAAAAAACTCACAAACACGTACAAATACAAGTATTCCGACGACTAACCACGACATCACAAAAATAGGTAGTACGATTACTTACAGAAAAATAGAAGGGTTTGTTCGATTACTACAATTGTTTTTGTTGCTACCCGTGAATGGCCGACGCGTGAAAAAGAAAAGCGAGGTTGCCGCTATCAAGATTTGGTCACCATGGAACTAAAATAAGTAGGTACTAAATACAAACACCTAAAATAATCAAATTTATTTTATTTAAAACAGCAAAACAAAAACTTGTTCTACCTATAGTATATTATTAGCGTTGAAAAACGTGTATTTTTTAATTTTAGGAATCTTGACAGCGCTTCTTTGGTGCACGAATTAAGTATAGTGACCATACAGCTAACCAGACAAATAATAGTGAACGCTGGAATTTTTGATTTCTTTAAAACGTAAACAATGTGGTCTATTCTATGCGAAGTATATAATTGTTTCCCATGTTTATTAATGAATAAAAAATACAACTTCTCCTGGTTGCTTCCAGAAATATACTAAAATTCGTCACGTTCAAATGCTACAACGACCCCATCCCAAACCGGTGTTTGTCGGTCGCCGACATCGACGACAAGCATCGCATACGTCCGCTCGTACCTTTACGGCCCCAATCATGCCGGTCGGGAATTTTTCAAATTCGTCGCTATGCCACTATAGAAATCTGGTAAATTTTTGAACACAGAAATTAGCTATTTTGATCTGTATTTTAAAAATTTATTAAAACAAATTCCTCTTAATGCCGCCAAAATTGGATAAATAATTAGGCAGCACAGAAAATTTGGCTAGTTCCGGAAGCGGCCTCCATAGGGCACCATCATTGCCTAGAAGTTACAGGCAGCGTAGTGGCATTCCAGTGCTGTCTAGGACAGATAGTATGTAGTGAACAGAAATAAAATTTATTTGCTTTATATGTTGTTTGTTTAAAATATATTTTTTTTATTACGGTTATTAAAGATACGGTTAGCTATAGCTACAACCGTTTAGCTATTATAGTAATTGTATTCGCAATTATATTTTAGTTAATAATTGATTCCCCCCCTTTAAGGGTGTCGACTCGTTTTGACAGGTATCAGATTTATGCCTATTATGCTCTTATTATTAACTAGCAGGGCCCCGCCAGCTTTGCCGACCACACTTTGGCGTATCATCAATTCGAGACGGTTCGCGTACTGCTGACTATGCTTCGGCAATTCCATTATCATTTTATCAAAAAATATTTTGAATTTTCGAACCTCTGAAACTCGGCTGATGGTTAAAAATTTGAGAATTTCTGATTTTTTCCACGATTGGTAGCATTATCTAGATAATGTACAAAATCCACCTCATCTGGAGGCGGTCGGTTTCGTCTAGACAAACGTAGTTTTTTTTGTTACATTCAGCTTTATATAGCTTTTTATAACCACCTTTTAGTTTTTTGATTTTTTTTCTTTCTGACTTCTAAAGAGAAAATTTTTTGTACATTGTATTAAATACATTTATTAGAAGAGGGACTCCCTTAATAGCTGCGTATACTGGTTGTGCCACAGCAACATTTTCATAACATTGAAAATAATCAGCCAACATATACAGGGTGGTCCTTAAGTACATCAAGAAAATGTAGGATATGATTCCTGGCATCAATTTAAGTTGAAAAGTTCATACGGACTTATGCCCTAAAATGCTTAACCTCTAAGATACAGGGTGTTAAAATATTTTCCATTTTCCTTTAAAACTACCATTTTTTTCAAAAACATAGTAGAGACAACTTTTGTTCCGCTTATATCAGTAATGCATAAAAATGCATCAGAGTTTAAAAAACAGTGGCGTATCACATATTTTCACAAAAAAAATATTGATGGTATCTTCATGCACGCCACTGGTGGAAGTAGGCAAACCCTTTTTTAACCAAAAAGTGCAGTTTAATACGAAATCAATCGACATCAATTTTCAATACCGTATCTTCAAGGAGTTTCGAAATTAAAAAAAAACAATTATTTTTTAAAAATATTTTAACACCCTGTATCTTAGAGGGTAAGCATTTTAGGGCATAAGTCCATATGAACTTTTCAACTTAAATTGATGCCAGGAATCATATCCTAGATTTTCTTGATGTACTTAAGGACCACCCTGTATACATACCGGGTGTTTCTCAAAAGACGTTCACCCCTATAACTTTTCTGTATTTATAGATATTTAAATGAAATTTTGAGATTATGCATAAGAGATGAGTCTGCATTTATTGGCATAATTTTCAATTTTTTAGCACTTCCGGTTTGACCGGAAGTGACCTTGACTTTGGTATTTTAAATGGGACATCTTGTATATTTTTACTTATTTGGGTTCAGCATAACATTATGAGTGAAATGACACCTCACTTGTCATTTTTTGACTTGTTATAACATTTTTATGTTAATTTTTTATTTTCAATCTAGAGTGCCACAAATTAATTAAATCTGTTAATTTATAGTGGAGTAGTATATGAAAATTAAAATTATGTCGTAATAATTGACTTTCTAAGTTTCACAAAGGTTTAAAAAATAAAATTTTGTTTTCTTGACGTTTATTCCATTTTTCCAAATGGAACGATGTTAGTTCACTAGGATATTTAAAACGAGCATTTTTTCCAACAATTTGATACCATACACTCCTATGTTATTTTAAAATTGACACGAAAAAATTTGCCTTAAGTCCCAATCGCAAATTTAAAAACATTATTGCCGCCCTATGGTTTTAAATTAAAATTGTAATGTTATTTGCTTATTAAATTACATTGTAAGTCAGATAAAATGATTAGTTTTACTAGAAATGAACAAATTGATATGCTCCTAATTTTTGGAGTGACCAGAAAAATTCTGCTGAAGCCGCAAGATTGTATGTATTGTATGTTTTATAAACTAATGACATTACAAATTTTAATTAAAGCCATATTGCTTTTCAAAACCATTCCATTGTTTTTCAAAGCCGCCTTTATATTTCTTTAGAAAAGAGAGGGCGGCAATAATGCATAACGCTTTTAAGTTTGCGATTGGGACTTAAGGAAATTTTTTCAGTGTTAATTTTAAAATAGCATAGGAGTGTATGGTATCAAATTGTTGGAAAAAAATGCTCGTTTTAAATATCCTAGTGAACTACCATCGTTCCATTTGGAAAAATGGAGTAAACGTCAAGAAAACAAAATTTAATTTTTTAAACGCTTGTGAATCTTAGAAAGTCAATTATTATAACATAATTTTAATTTTCATATACTACACTATAAATTAACAGATTTAATTAATTTGTAGCACTCTAGATTGAAAATAAAAAATAAACACAAAAATGTTATAACACGTCAAAAAATGACAAGTGAGGTGTCATTCTACTCAGAATGTTATGCTGAATCCCAATAAATAAAAATATACAGGATGTTCCATTTTAAACACCAAAGTCAAGGTCACTTCCGGTCAAATCGGAAGTGCTAACAAAGTGAAAATTATGCCAATAAATGCAGACTCATCTCTTATGCATAATCTCAAAATTTCATTTTAATATCTATAAATATAAGAAAGTTATAGGGGTCTTTTGAGAAAGACCCGGTATAGGCTTCTACGGCGAAGTAAGATGTTTTTAACTGATGAAAAATTTAATCAAAATATCAAAGGCAATCAAATTAACTTTGTGTAAATAATAAACAAAGCTTTAAATTACAAAAAAAAAATTAAATGAACTTAAGATCAAAGTTGCCTAGCAACCAGAAGGGTTGCAGCACATATATGTAACCAGTATGTTGCCAATGGTATGCAACCCGGCTATTTAAAAAGTAAGGCCACTGTGCGACTCACCGGGATAGTTTTGTGATTTTTAAGTGTTGTATTCTCCAGTTTATAGTAAAGACACTACAACTATACACTAACACTATAGCTTCTACTAAATTGTAACTCTGGGAAGGTACCTAAACTACATTTGCTATCCTATGTAATAAACTAGTGTTTAAAGATTTAGCACCAAAAAAATAGTTAAATACATTTTAAGCCGTCCCTGTTCGATGTTTACAAGATCCACAAAATTATGTGATGTGAACTGCGCAAACTCTATATCCCGCTTAAGTAAAGAAATATTTGTCAAGCACGAAATGGCGAATGTATCATTAGTGCTTGTAAAACGAGTATCATTCCGTGCTCGTGCAATATACTATGTTATATATTAAAATTAAGTTTCATTAAAGAAAGTATTTTAAACTTCATTGTCATTTTTCGGTCTTTTTATTCATTTTTTCAAATTCTCGATATTCTATATGAAAATATTTATAATAATCGCAGAACATGCATAAATCTGATACTTATAAAATTGCACCAATCCTCTTAAACTATTTATTTAACAAATTAAACAGTAACTAGAAACCAGAACTATAATTTAACCCTCCTATGTACCATTTTATAAGCTCTAAATTACAAACAGCGGTGGACCCATTAGGGACTTAACTACTGTACCCTTAAAAGTTAAACTAAACACTCGATTGGTTTTCTATTTGCTGTTTGTACCAACTGTAGCTGGATTGTAATTGAAATGTTACATTATTTATTTTGCAGCATGGTCTCCATTTATTACACCCACTTTTTTTTATATTTAGGTTTTATTTAACTTGTTATAGTGATTTAAACATAAATAAAATAGTGAATCTTTATAATTGACATACCGACAGGGTGTGATGAAATTAACTTATAATATAAACCAGTAAATCCTGATACAAAATCACATTGCAGAAATGTTTTTTTTAAATGTCGCTTTACTATAATAAGAATAGCAAGAAAATGCAAAATATGTTGTCGGCAGTGGCTGGCTGCTGCTATATTCTTCCCAGATAGATAGATAAAATATATTGTTCCTTCGCCAAATAAATGGTTAAACTCCCTTATTATTAAATAGAGAAATGCTGATTCCTTCCGGACTCCTTCTCAGTTATCGTCTTAAATAGGAAGTAAGTAAAATCTGGCTTTTTTCTGGGTTCTTCCATTTTAAAAATATACATTAAAAAAACGTAAAATCGCCCTCAAGTAAGTCTTGAATATAGTTATTATTAAAGATGGGCAACCATTTTTGAAACATCTGCTACATCAGAAACCGAGTCAGAAACATAGTTTTAAGAATAGGTCTTACGATATGTTTTAATTAAAGTAAATCGTTTGTGCGGTTTCGGAGAAATTTGGTTACACCGGAGGACAAAAATTATATTATTTATATTAATTTATACTAGGGTATACCCTGAAAAATCAATTGTATGCCGGTGAGCCCCTCTGTAAAAATATATTACGTAAAAATGAAATTTAAAATATCCTAAGACTTTTTTTCATTAGTACTTTCTTTTTTTTAAAGAGAATCATCGCTCTGCGTGTTGTGAAACCTCCGAAATAAAGAGGACAAAATATTACCTTTGTGTTTTAAATATATGGATTATCATAATCTTCATCACACACATATCGCTCACCGGAGATAATAGTGGCACAACTCAAAATTTTGCCTTATTTTAATTTTTCATGTTGTAATGTCATTTCAATATCATTAATGAACTTGACTGTGATTATTAGTGGGTTTTTATGTCCTAAATTATTGGGTACTGCTAAGTTACTTTTTTGTTTTTAAAAAAGGCGATATTTGTAAGATGCGCCACTATTGTTGAAATCAAGTGACACGGTTTTGATGAAAATTTATGAAAAGTGTAATCAAAACTGTTATTAAGTTAGTTTTAAATAAAACGAAAATATAGGAAATACGCTTTATTGAAAAATGCTGTTTTAAAAGAGAAATACGAAACAACAGAAAGCTATCCTACGTTAAAAATACAACTACATTTTTTGGAAATTCAGTCTTACTTGACGTCTAATAATTTTTTATTTAAAAGTTAAACTGTTATAAAAGTAACTGTGACAATTTTTAATAGCTTCTGTTCTTAACAAAAACATGAGGTCATCATATTTTTTCTTAGCAGTAGGTATAGGATTATCGTAAGCTTTCTTCAGTTCAAAATCTGGAAAAGTGGAGAGGGATATTATGCCTTGCATTAATTACTTGGACTTCTTAATAAATTTAACTAAAATAATCGAACACAAAGTTATAGTGGCATAACTCTAAATGGGACACTAATGCAGAAACTAATCGTTGCTATTTCTTAGATGTGTCACTATTGATCAAACATAACGAAGCATAACTAAGCACAATCAACGGCACACTGAAAATATGCCAGTGTTGATGCAACTTAAGGGGCTCGACACCAAGAACGATAAACAAGAAGGATAGCTTATTGCCATAAGAGCAACGTTGGATTTTTAACGGACGGTGGACTAAACGGTTGTGACGACACGAAAGTACCAAATTTGTTTTTATCGGTGAAATCCTATGTGTTTTTGTTCTGATTAATTGTATTTTTTGTTAGTTTTCTGTGACTATTTTTTAATTTTTAACTGTTTTTTTAGTAATAATAAACACTTAAGAACATCGAACAATCAAAATTTTATAATTTTAGCCTAATTTTGCGTATTTTTTTGGTGTTTACCCGGACTTATTGGTTTTTTATCAGTATTTGGACATTTTTGCATTCGAATGTTTTTTAACAGTTTTGGTAAGTTTTCTCAATAAAATATTCAAAAAATATATCTAAAATACTATTTTGTTGTTATAGATTGCGATGCCTGGGCAGGTTTTATTTTTTATACTATTATTGTATTGTGCCTAGTTAAGGTATATAGTCGTAAATGGCTTGTCCGTTAATAAATATTTTATTTTATTATTGAATTGTAAATAATATAGTTTGTAAGTATACTTTTTTAAGTGATTCTACTAAAATTCTACTAAAATTTTATCATATTCAAATTTAACACTCGGAACCAAAAAAAACAGCGCAAAGTCTATATTCGTTGATATTGCTATTTTTGAAAAATAAAAAATACTGTAATATAGTTCTTGACAAGTGAAACATTTTCTTTTCTATATTATATTTGCGTTAGACGACCGGAAATGGCCCAAAAAAATTATTAAATTATTGCGCGCTAAGTAACTCGCGTAATTTTGCGATTTTTCAAAAATAAAAAATACTGTAATATAGCTCATTACAAGGAGAATACCCTACTTTTTATACAATTTTTACGTTTGACGACTAGAAATGCTTCAAAAAAATTATTGAAATAAAATTGCTAGGTATTACCGTACATTTTAAACGGGGCACGTCTGAAAGTGTACTGATGTGACGTCACTGCATATTTGACCTTCGGCAGAGAAATCGGGCGAAGTAAGCTATCCTTCTTGTATATAATCGTTGGCTCGACACGCGGTATTCCGTTGTGGCACAAGCGCCATCTTGAAGAAATTATCTGAACTAATTTTATACCAGTATTAATGGATGAAACTTCATCAAATTTTAAATTGTTTCACGTGTTTTGTACTTTTTTGAGATGTGACTATTGTCGCCGGTGAGCGATATGTTAAGTAAAAGCGTGTTTTTACTTTATTTGTAACTTAAAAGATAACTGAGAAACAAGGAGTTTCTAAAAATTAGAAATTTTGCCCTGAAAGGTAAATGGAATTACTATTGACTATAAAAATCTTATGCAGCATCTTCCGTTTCTCATAAAAGGTAGCATCAAAAATGTAATTATTAATAATAAATGAGTAGATCCAAGAATGTCTCCGCTGTAGATTTTCTGGTTTCAGGAATTACAGCGTACATACTCTGTTTTTGTTTATAAACGAATAGCTGTATTCTAATGAAACTTAAGAAACATTATTATAAAAGCCATTTCTGTAAATAATATATTATACGTCAAAAAACTGGAGTTGTGCTTAATTTGTAGTGAAGAGGTGAAATTTTGGACTTTTATTTTCCAGCAAGGACTTTTATGCATGCATTTTGTATACACATTGTGTACATTTTATTTAATCTCGCAGTTTTGTGCTGACAACTTAAATGTTTTCGTATATTACTAAATTTAATATAAAAAACCTTCCTATTTTCGACTTTGGTACTAATTTTATTATATTTGTTTACTCATTATACTGTTAAAGTTTTTATAAACTCACATTTTTTTAAAAGCTTACTGTGCTAGCTGTCGTTTGGATATTTTTTACACTTTCGTACTTCAAAAGATGCTTTTTTCTTATTAAATCATAAAGCAGTGCCGAGAAAAAAAATTATTTATTAACAATTAATTGTATTAGCTGATCCAAAATGACCAAGGTTTAGACAGCTACTATTTTTGCAGGGGGGAACTGAGCGATAAGGGATTAAAGACACGAGGGCTATAAGCCGTCTAAACGGTGGTTAATATAAATTGTTTTCCGCTACTAACGGATTTACAAGATACCTATTTTTGCAGTAAGATAATTACTGTTACCTGTGCTGGTAAATAATAATTAACTGGTTGCCTAGCTACAAGAAATCACCTTCCATGTTGCTATTAGTGCAGAATCCAAAAATCATGTTACCTGCTTTCAAATAGATTGTTTTCAATATTAATCATGGTCAATAATAATTGACAAGGTAGAAAAAAACGATTTATTAGGTTAATAAATCGATCGGTAATGGCCATTTTATAGGTTACTAGTGGAAAATGGTATATTATTAACCAAGGTTTGGACAGCTACTATTATTGCCCGAGCATTGCGTTTAAATCACGAGGAGGGATTAAAGACGCGAGGGCTATTAGCTGTCTAAACCGTGGTTAATATTTTTTTTCACTAGTAAAAAATTTACAAGGCACTTATTTTTACAGTAGTTATTAATAATAATTATAGAAAAATTAATTGCAAGTATCATTCATAAATATTTCATGGCTTTCCAAACCTATGAGATAAAGCATCCAAGGCGTTGGAACCTCATATTATTATATGGTTTTAAAAATCGATCTCGTAAAGTCAAGCGACGTCGGGCGCCATTATGATTTGGATAGGTAGCCGCTTGGGAATAACGGGTGTCAGAATAGCTGACGTCCCCGAGAATAAAGGTAAAAACAAAGAAGAAATAATCACCTTCCATGTTATAATAATATTAATAATAATAATAATAATAATAATAATAAAAGGTCTTTATTTTTAACTCGGCGAATTTAAGCAGAGCTGCTTTTAACCGAGCATACAAAATTTTATAAATATAACAAAATAAGTTACAATTCATATTGGATATAACATAATATATGTAATACATTAATACATTCAATGTTATTCATACTTAAATGAAATGTTAAATAACAAAAACCATCAAGCATCCATAGTGATCTATCTCAATAGTAGCCAAAACCTGGGTAATTTAATACCACAGAGCAGAGGAACAGAAAGAAAAACAACAGAAAAAAAAAGCCGGGATAAATAATCAGTATTTTTGAAGCAAAATATTTTTATAGGTAGTTTTAAAGGAAAACTTAGACTTATTTAAGAGGTCAGAATCAATTTCATTAAGGAGTTTGGCAGATGTATAGCTAAACGATTGATTAAACAAACTTGTACGATGCTTGGGTATTTGAAAACGGCCCTTAAACCTGGTATCGCGTTGATGCAAAGAACTTCGAAGGACCAGCCTTTCGCGCAAATATCTAGGAGTTCCACTTTTTAGTAGCCTATGCCTATGTTATTGTGGTAGAATCAAAAATCAAGTTACGTGCTTTTATTATTAACCATGGTCAATAAAAATAGGCAAGGTACAGACAAACGATCTGTAAGGTTAATAGTCAGTAGTAAGGGACTTTTTATAGGTTTTTAGTGAAAAAAATATGTTATATGTACCTGATGGTCAATCAAGAAAGGCCGCCGGATATACCTCAGAAACTAGTAACCACAGAGCATCCAGGTACATTTTTTTAGTCAAAAAAAAATGCTGGAAAACATTTATAAGTTTGTAAAACGCCGCAGGGGACATAACAGTCACGGCCAAAGTTAAAATTAAGAATTTCTTCCTGTTTTCCTAATCAAGAGATATCGAAAGTTATATTCTTGGAGAAGACGCAACTTTTATGCATGATAATGCATGGTCCCACTCGGCTCGGATAGTCACTGCTTATCTTGACGAGGTTTAAATCACGCGATTTGTTTGGCCTGCTCGCAGTCCAGACTTAAATCCCATCGAACATGTTTGGGATGAGATGGGGAGATGTTTACGGAGACATGTGCCGGTCCCCAGAAATTCTAAAGAGCTTCGCGATATACTGGTGCAGGAATGGGACAATCTTCCGCAGGATGTAATCCAAAGCATGCCTAGTCGTTTGCAATCTGTTGTCACTGCCACGATAAAATCATCGCATAACGTTATTAAACTATGTTAGAACTAAAAAAAATACGAAAAAAACTATATATGTTTAAAATAATTTGAAATTACGGGGTTTGTTCAGGTTTGTGTACCAGATTAATTGTAATTTATTATAAAAAAACATTTGAATTTCTCCCACCACTTTATTTTACCAGATCGGACAATTTGTGTGGCATAAAAAGTATTAGGAAATATGTGAGGATTAATCTTATTTATATCTTAATTAGTCAAAACACGAAGAAATTAGTCAAAACACGAAGAAAATTCTAATTTTTACCCTTGGTCATGCTTGTTATGCCCCTTGCGGACATTTTACAAACTTGGAAGTAATTTCTAGCTTCCTTTTTTCGGCCCTTTCAGTAAAAAAAATTACCCAGATGCTCTATGATTACTAGTTTCTGAGATATAGCCGATGGCCATTCTTAGGTGACCACCCGGTACCTAAGCAACCTATTTACTACTAAATATAATTATAGCACGAAAATGCAATTATAAAGAAAAACGTAGAATGCTGAAAAATACTACAAGAAAAACTTAACAGTAACACCACTGAGTAATGAAATTATATTCTAGGTGGTAAATAAGTTATCGATATAATCGATTTGTTAAGGTTCGCAACTTTGTTAACACAAAACTGACGGCTTAAATTAACTAAACTCCCGGGCAAAATAAAACCAGCACCCTGCATTTTTTGCTAAGTTTGTTTTAAATTCGATTTTTTCTATTCTTTTGCTGTTTTATAGAGAATTTAATTTGAAATGTGCTGAATTTTTTTAATGATTGTCATGTTCGATAGGGATATTATACCGGGTTAATCATTGAGTGCTTGTTTATCCTAAGTTTTAATCACCCTGTGGAGATATTGGGGCTGTTATTTTTCACACTAACCATTTCATGATAAAGCTACATGTATTCCTAATATTTTCTTTTTTGACTCATTACGTTATCAATATTTTTAGTAGAGATAAAAAAATTTTAAGCAACTGCAAATTACATTATTTTATTAGAATTATAATGATTTATTAGTGTCAGAACTACAACAGACGTAGCAAAAATTGTTGCTCTAATAGATGAGCGTCATAATAAAAGTTATGTGACTCGTGCGTTGGGATTTCCATATTTTTGGATAGGTAGTGGAGTTTTGCACGTCGGCGTCGGTACATTGAAGATATTCTTTAAGAGGCAGAAGTCCCATTTGTTCCCTTAATCGGTGAACAATTTATATCTAGTAACATGATAGTGCTAGGCCGCATGTTGCATGGTAATTGAATATTTAGATGAGGTTGACATTCGACGGTTAGACTGGCCTGCATGTAGTCGGGCAGTTGGGAGCAGTCTAAATGCTGTTCGTCGTCGACCTATGCAACAAGGCACTTAACAAGAGCTAAGACTAAAACTTTTCCAATAATTTACCTTAATCCCTCAAAAAAGAATCGTCACCCTTGTTCACTCATTACCTAGCAAAGTGCGCTCCGGTTTTACAGCTAATAATAATAATAAACTTCTTTATTTCAAATAATGAATACCAAAAACATAAAGTGAAATGACGTCGTCAGCTAAAGAAAAGTAACTAGGTATCGTAAACTATAAGATTCTAAATCAATAATTAAAAATACTTAAAGTTGGTGGTCCTTGAACTGTTGACTGTTTAGTTTTAAATAAAATTGTATTGGTCTTTTCTTTGTTCAAAATTAATCTATTTTTTGAAAACCAATCTGATACTAGGTTAAAAAAGAGTTCGACTTTTCTTAAAAGGTCATCTAAAGACTTATTTCCTATAATTAAATTAGTATTATCTGCATATTTAACAATCTGCTGGTTTTCATCTTTCGTTATGAAAGCTTAAGAACTACATACACATTACTAATTTTTTTTAAACTTTAATACTGTTTTTCTAATGATTTCATAAGAAATCTATGACGATACCCTTTTCAGTATCGAAACAAGTCTAATACGATACAGTTTTTTTATTTTTTAAAAGTTGGTATAAGTAATATTTGAGGTAATATTCGAATGTTTTATTCTGTTGACGTCTGGCGTGGGACGTGGCCTAGCATGTATGTTTGGTTGCGGAAATCTATATATTATATTTTTTATTACTTTAATACATTTATTAATTTAGTTATAAAAAATACATAATACTAACTTTATTCACACAGAACTATAAAATTTTATAAATACCAGCCATAAGCTACTAAATTACTCATAATACATTATAATATTAATATATTAAAACACAAATGTCATGACAATACTGACAATATGGCGGTCAGAACGAAAATATTAATTTATTGTCAATGCTACTATGATAGTAAATTTATAGTATTTCCAACGTAAAATTTAGAGATACAAATTTGCAAATTGTGAAGGGTTTATTTTATTTTTAAATATGTATTTTTTATTGAAAAAACTACAAATAAAAATAAAGTATAAAGTACGTGTTATATAAAGCAGTTTTAAGCACTTGTCCCGTTATAAAACTAGCTTCGTTTTTTAACATGGACGCGTGCTATGAAATGATGCTTTATAAAACGTGTACTTTAGTATACTATTTAAAATTGGCGTTAAGAACAGAATTTTATTAAAAAATCGTCCATCTAGCATTCGAATCTTAACCTTACCTAAATATTTAACTACCAACCGTGCAACGTGTGGCTTAGCACTATCATGTATTACTATAAATTGTTTACCGATTAAGGGAACAAATGGGACTACTGCCTCTTGAAGAATATTTTCAATGTACCAATGTGCAAAACTCCATTATCCAAAAAAAAGGAAATCCCAATGCACGAGTCACATAAATTTTGTGTGTTGTAGTTCTGACACCAATAAATTATTATAATTCTAATAAAATAATGTAATTTGCAGCTTTATTAAAAAATTGTATCTCTTCTAAAAAAAGAAATAACGTAATGAGCCAAAAAAGAAAATGTTAGGAGTACATGTAACTTTATCCAGAAATTGTTTTGTTAATTGTATAAAAAAATAACAGTCCCAATACCTCATTGATTCACCCGGTATAATGTCGCTCTATCGAACATGACAATCATTAAAAAAAACTACAGCACATTCCCAATTACATAATCTATAAAATGGCAAAAGAATTGTACAAATCGGATTAAAAACAAAAAGTTATTAAGGATCAAACTTAGCAAAAAATTCAGTATGCCGGTTTTTTTTTGTCCGGGAGTTTATATTCTTTTGGATTTGGAATAGATCTGTAGACACATAACGTAGAGACGTAGACAACCCCTCATCGATGCGTTGTTGTTAAACTAATGACACAATATTTCTACTTGTAGATAGTGCAAACAAAAAGGGATTTAGGAGCAACTCGGCCATTGATCTGCAGGCAGCACAAAGAGCAAAAGCAAGAGCACAGTATTCCGCTATGGCCAGAAACAAAATTCAAACGGGCACAGCTAGTCTTCGTAGGTTTTCGATCATTCCATTCTAAGTTTTCATTCAGTGCATGGTGTGGTAGAATATGTATTATCATTTATGATTTCATTCTTTGTTATCATGGTTTTTACTCAAAATTAGCTGGCAATTAGGTTGTTATGAAAATGATTTATTATAATATGGCAACCCGTGAATCCAAGTGTTAAAAATAATTGTACCTATACAGTGTCACCAGTAAAGTCCGCATCATATGGGATTTTTTTTATTACTAACTTTATTCGAAATTTGACTTTGGCATCAAGTTCTGCTTCGATCGAGATGAAAATTAAGCAAAAAAATAGTAGTCACGTGATTCGCATTATCTGTCAAATTTTAATTTTTTCCAAAAAATAATTCAAAAGTGGGGTTATTTCTGAAAATATCGAAAAAAGTTATTAAGTTTTTTTAAATGCAGTTTCTAGCCCACATGCAAAATTTCAGCTGCATAAGATAATTTTGATTTTTTACCTATATTTTGTAAATTGCACCACTTTTGCAAAATAATACTCAACGCAACTTACATAAAACTTCTTAGTTTTGACGAGGCTTTATTTCAGATACATTTTCTTGAAAGTAGCGCCATATTAAATGTGTGTTTTTCTACAAAATCAAAATTGGGCTATTAATATTTGGTCGCATGTGATGCAAAGTTTATTTGTTTTGGACCCTGTATAAGGTAACTTCATAAAATAAGTATTTTTGAAAACGTAATTTGTGTCTGAAAGTAAAAAAATAAAGTAAAGGGGTTTTAAATTAAATCGTTGAAAATATATAAACTTTACGTTAAGTTAAACTAAAATTTATTTTCCACTTAATGAACACTTTACTGATGACACTGTGTTATTTTTTGTCTTAATATTAAGTTTCAGACACAAAGTACATTTTCAAAAATACTTATTTAATGAAGTTACCTTATACAGGGTCAAAAACAAATAAACTTTGCATCACATGTGACCAAATTTTAATAGCCCATTTTTGATTTTGTAAAAAAACACACATTTAATATGGCGCTACTTTAAAGAAAATGTATCTGAAATAAAGCATTGTCGTTGCGTTGAGTCTTATTTTGCAGCACAAGTGGTGCAATTTACAAAATATGGGTAAAAATCAAAATTATCTTATGCAGCTGAAATTTTGCATGTGGGCTAAAACTGCATTAAAAAAAACTTTCTAATAACTTTTTTCGATACTTTCAGAAATATGAATTATTTTTTGGAAAAAAATTAAAATTTGACATATAATGCGAATCACGTGACTACTATTTTTTTGCTTAATTTTCATCTCGATCGAAGCAGAACTTGATGCCAAAGTCAAATTTCGAATAAAGGTATTAAGAAAAAAAATCCCATATAAAATAATTTTTTCTGAGAAATCGATAATAAAGAAGTGGAGCACTAATAATAAATAATTCTGCAAGTCACTCTCATGTAAGTGATTATTTTAAATAAGAATAGCCGGTTATTATTGGTTGTATACATGGATTGTGTAACAGCCAGCGAACCTATGGCGTTTTTTAAAAAAAATTCTCGTTTTGTTGATAACAGCGGCGGGTGTCAGCTGGTGCTAGCAAATATAGATTTTTTTTTATCTAAATTCATGCATTTTATTGGACCGAATTGCATAGAAAGAATTTGATTATTGTGGACGAAGTCCATTTTTTCTTGGCATTGAAATCTCATTGTACAAAAGTTCCCGTAAAATATCAAACCGTATCAGCAGTTTTACGAGGAACGGGCGAGTGGACCGAATAAATATTTTCTTATGGTCATACCGAATCTTAAAAATTGTTAGAAGAACAAGCAAAAAATTGGAAATTCCCCGTTTAAAAAGAGAAAATGAAAACAATTCAGTTAAATATAAATCAAATAAACCATTTTCATAACTCCCTGTATTTCTTATTATAATCAGGATACTTATATTATATTATACAGGGTCGCTTTTATGTATGGAAACGATCGATTATTTGCTAAAGTAAGATAGCTAGCGAAGAATGTTTAATACAAAACTTTTAGGGTTTTTAGAAATCTATTACACTGCACATAAACTGAGTATACAGGATCAGTCAAAAAGCCATGGAAGAACAAAGTTACTTTATTTTAAATGGTATATTATTCAATATTTCAATTATTTACAAGATTCTAAAAAAAATGTTAGGCACACCACATACCCAATCTTAACCGTTTTCGAGATATCGAGTTTCGAATATCATTTTCAAATAAATCTAATAACAATAAAAAAAAAGACAAACTAAGTTTTAGTAAACAACAGTTTGAAATTCTATTTTATAAGGTGCTCAAAGTGTCCACCGTTTACCTCCTGGCAGTAATGAATTCGGTGAACAAAATTTTGTAGCGAATCTAAAAGGATATTGGGAGCAATACTGGAAATTTCATGCATTATTCTTTGTTGCAAATCTTCGATATTTTGTGGCCTATTTTTGTACACTAAATTTTTGATATGGCCCCACAGGAAATGTCAAGAGGGGTCATATCAGGAGACCTAGCAGGCCATTCAATTGCACCTCTGCGCCCAATTTATTTACCAGGAAAAGTCCTCTATATTCCCTCACCATCCGGCAAAATGTGGTGGAGCCCCATGTTGTTGAAACCATGGTTCGGGAATAATCGTCGGAACAATATTCTCTTGTAAAAGTAATAAATATCGTTCAGAGTTGAAATTTCCATGTATAAAATAGGGTCCTATGACGTTTTTACCAATAATGCCACACCAAACATTGGTTTTTTGTGGTCGTTGGGTACGAACTTGTTCCATCCAATGCGGATTTTGGTCTGACCAATATCTACAGTTGTGTCGATTTACGTGCCCGTTTAAACAAAACGTTGATTCATCGGAAAATAAAATGTGGTTGACAAAGTTGACATTTTGATTCAATTTATCCATAATGATTACGCAAAACTGAATTCTGCGATCAAAATCGTCTTCACTCAATTCTTGTAACAAATGAATTTTATATGGTCGGAATTTTTCTCTTTTGATAATTTTTTCAATGGAATATCGACTCATATGATTTAAAACCCGCTGTTGCGTCGAATTTATTGGATTTTCTACCACATCTAACATGACATTTAGAGAATTTTCTTCATTAGTAACGCTTACCGGTCTTCCACTTTTTGGTCGATCTTTCATACCTCCATTTTCATGAAAACGCTGCAATGTTTTGGAAACAGTTGATTTAGTTATAGGTTCCCGATCTGGATGCAATTCATTAAAAATATTCTCCAGGGTAAAACTCCGCGTTCTATCGCCGTACCCTATCACCATTAAAATTTCAACGCGCTCGGTATCACTTAAACGTGCCACTTTTACGCGAAAATTGTTCACAAATTGTAAATGTAAGTATTTTTGGCATATCTGTTGTCAAGATGACAAAACAACATTGTTATGGAGATAAATATTTTCTAAGGTAACTTGATGGACTAGAAAATTCATGAATGTAATAATTGATTTGAAACCGATATTCGAAACTCGATATCTCAAAAACGGTTAAGATTGGGTGTGCTTAACATTTTTTTTTAGAATCTTGTGAAATATTGAATAATATTTAAAATAAAGTAACTTTGTTCTTCCATGGCTTTTTGACTGATCCTGTATACTTAGTTTATGTACAGGGCCGTTTCTGGCCTGTTGGCCGCCCTTGTGCGACATATGAACTGGCTGCCCTTTAAATCAAATCAGTTACTATTTTACAATTACCTACCTGTAATTATGGCGCAAAGCAATTGTCAGAAAAATAAATCTTTAATATGTGTCTATTTTTAATATTTTTCTTTTATTTATACTTACCTACAGAGGGACTCAGCAATTTGGTTTTCAATGGCGATAAAGGCCAAGCCACTAATCCTTTCTTCGGACATAATTGACCGCAAGTAATTTTTAATTAATTTTAACTTTGAAAAACTATGTTCGATAGATGCAACAGTAACCGGCAGAGTAATAAAAATTCTCAGCGCAACACAAAGATTTGGAAATGATGAGATGAAATCTTTTTCAGCTATGAATTTTAGCGTATCTACAATTATTATTTTGTACGTTTTATTGGAAAAATTTCTCGGAACGACAAAATTTTCTGGTCGAGCTCTGAGCGATCAATATCTTTGTTTGTGGGACTTCCTTGCTATTGAAGCGCTATATCGAGATCTTTGCAGGATTTTAACAATTTCTCGTCATTTATGGCATTAGCTTCATAGAAGTTCGACAAAAACCCAAAAGTTTTATTACACTTATTAAGTGAAACGAATCTCTCCTTAATTGATTCTATCGCAATATCCAAAGAACAAGTAACCGGTGCCCATAAAGGGTTTCCCCTGGAAAAAAAAATATATCCAAAATCGAAAAATAAAAATTCACATTGAAACTTTGTTTGGCCTCGACGATGGGGTCATCTTTTAATTCGTAATCAAAATGTCTGGGTACTTTTTTTCGGCGTCGGAAAAGTTATTTGTAACAGCATTTGAAACCGGACATCGGCGGCAAATTTAAATAGGGTGCGTTCTTTTGCCCTGTGAGTATTTGTGCCCCCACCTACCCTACTACCAAATTAATAAGATCTATAGTTAAATTCACATAAAGTTTTAATGCCAAATGTCAAGACTTGTCATTGTCTAGTTACTTTAGATTTCACCAACTTACTAAATTTCTTATACAGCTGAGATTGGTCAGTGTTTTTAATTTTTCTTTTCTGGAATTGCTCGGCCAACTCTTTTTATTTCTATCTCTTTTTAATCGTATGAAATAATACAAGATAGACATACTTTGTGTGCAGTACAATTATACTAATTAAATTTAGCCATTAGAAATTTATATTTTATGAGTTGCTGCAGTATTTGACAAGTATGACAGAACTGAAATGTCACGGCATTAAAAGTTTATGTGAATTCAATTATACCTACATAATTATTCAAATAATATCAGTTAGTTTTAATTTTTTGAGTAAACCTAAGACAAAATGTAATTGACGTGGGTTGCAGGGCGGCCACCTCCGTTGAGAATTCTTTTTATTTTTCCGATACTTATCTATCTAAAAAGAAATCTCTAATTAACACAAAGGGCGGCTGCCTCATTCTTGACAGCTACTGCATAATTTTTTTTTGAAAACATTCTTATTTGACCCTTCATATTTATGAAAACTCCTAGAATTTTTTTTACGTCTAACATTTTTTTCTGTGAAACTGCAGGCGGCTTTCGCCGCCCTATAACTTTGGCCGCCCTTGTGCGGGGGCACTCCCAGCACACCACTCAGAAACGGCCCTGTTTATGTACAGTGTAATAGATTTCTAAAAACCCTAAAAGTTTTGTATTTAACATTATATATTACTTTAGCAAATAATCGACCGTTTCCATACATAAAAGCGACCCTGTATATAATTACAGCTAAATTTGGGCATATACCAGGTGTCCTACAAGAATGGCTCTCGGCCGTATCTCGGAAACTATTCGTGTAAAGTAGTCGTATGGCTTGCGGAAATTTTTTTTTTTGTAAAAGTGGCCATGAGAAATTGCTGGCAATTATTCCTAAGTTTCTAGGTTGGCCGCCAGGGAGCGTAACTATTTTGACCAAACAAAAAGCGGGATTTTCTTTAAAATCCTCAAAGTAAACGTGTTGTAGCATTTTTTCAATCTAATTGAAATCCTGGATAACTTAAGAAGGGCCACTTTTGTGAAAAAAAAATTCTGAGATACGGCCGAGAGCAATTCTTCGTGGGACACCCGCTATAGGGTGGTGTTTAGAATAAAATCATATGCACGTCATCGATGACGCAATATCAAACAACCAAAGTATTTTTTGTGCTTCTGATACAGAAAGTTGACGATTCAGGCATTGATTTCTAAATCAAAACACCGTTTTTTTTTAAATAATTATCTTATATCGGGCTACATTATTGGTGAAACCGATCTTCCGTGGTATGGAAATAAAAGTATGTTTTACTATTTTTTATTCAGTTGCTTGACGCGTGTTTTGTTTATAAGTACTATTATAGTATTATTATTAATTACTTTTTTATTTAAGATACTTTTCGTTCAAAGTGCTTTTTGTAGGGTGTATTTATAATTTAACAATTACCAGAGCACACATAGATATACCGGGTGTTGCCCCGCCAAACTGGCTATGGGAAATCACATGTAAATTTTGTTACCCTCAAATATTGGCTCCTCTTACATTTTTTTAAATAAAACAATGCCTTCCTTAATTTGATTGGTCTTCCCAAATAATTCAGCCAATAGTGACATTAATTGGGCATGTATAAAATAAATAAACAGGGTGTTCGACAACTAAGGGGCCAGCCAACAACAGGAGGTAGTAGACTTAAAAAAAAATAATTTTGAATTTGACAGAAATGGTATACGGGAATAAGTACTGGTGGAAAAATTGGCGACAGTGTTTTGTTGCGTTATCAATAAATTAGAGTGATGACGTGCATTGGTTTTATCTTAGATTTGGTATGGAATTGCCGTAATTAGAAATAATCAGTTTTTGGTAGTATTTAAAAAATAACATAATTAATAAAAACAACAGTACATACTTAGTTCTTAAAGGTCTGTATAACTGGACAAACCAAGTAAATTGAAAAAGTTGTTTTAAGTCTGAAGAAGCTGACAGTTTACATACTCTGTAACTACACAGAAACCTAGTTAAAGTCGATTCAGCCAGTAAACCTGTAAGATGGCGGCGGATAATCCATGTCAGCGCTCTCCAATCACAAATAAATTAAGGCAAAAAGTTACTAGGATTTCACACCAGAAATTATTAAAATTCAATTCGAAACATAAGTAAAAGCAACTATTATTAAATCCCTAAATCATATATCTTATTTCTTCGTATCGAGTTAAATGCATGATAGAGAGAGACACATACCAGTGCTAACCAACACGAACCGTTATATGATCACAGGGCAGGCCAGGCATTGCTTTTGTAAAGCGCAACGTAGAGATCGTTTCCGGGGTTTCCAGGAGTAGCAACACGCAATACGTCTTGAACGGAATATAACGTGTTAGACAGAGATATATATATATATGTCCTATTGCTGCCAATATTATTCTTACTAAAAATTAAATAGCTGGAATATGACTTTTGTCATATGACATGTCGGCCATCTTGCAGGTTTACTGGCTGAATCGACTTTAGCACTGTATTTTTTAAATATTTATTATTTAAAACCAGTATGACTTAAATTATTCTTTAAAACAATAATTTTGTAATATGACCTTAATATTAGCCCAATACATTAACTCCTGCCATGGTATCGTTCGCTTAACATTAAATGCCTTATTCTGCAGGATTTATTCCATACATTTTGTTTTCTGTTTTCTTCGAATATGGAATAAAAGTAGAAAATTTAAAAATGCAAATCGCTAAAACACTGCTATAGCATTTTGACGTTTTCAACAATAGAAATCTTCCTATAAACAAATATTTACAAAAACCATGATAAGACTATACCTACGCCTGGGTCTCGATAGACGCAGATATGTATTTTTCACACCATGTAATTTAAATTATATCTCCCAATTTAAAGAAATTTAACAGTAGTTTATTTCATTTCTAATCTAAGAGTTTAATATTGGGTGCATTTTATATGGCATTGCTTTTAACAAAGTGCTTACTATTGGTTATATGTTTGGTTTTACAGCCTTTATTTGTAGTATTTTGCATTAAGCATTTGTTTTAGTAACATTAACCTACATTGCTTTTTTCCATGTGCCTACTTGCAGAGGGAGAGTTTGGTCACTCAGGTAATCAACTAATCAAATTAATTGTGCAACGGAGCATACAAAGTTATAAGCCTGATTCCAAATCAAAATAATAGAGTGTTCACCCTAAATGGTATCGACTTATTGACTGCAATAAAACTACCGGTTTAATCCCATTGTTATACACAATCAACAAGCAAATACACTACAGGGTAGGACTTTAGATATTTAATTCGTTATTAATAATATATTATTTAATGACATGAAAGCAGGGCACAAAATAGTTAAATATTACCTGCTATAATTACAAATTATAATCCGACCCTGACCGATAGTTTATTTGCATTTTTATAGCCGAGCTCTTGCAAAACGTCCCAGGTAGTTAAACTGAGTCAACCATTTATTGTGAAAAATACTTTACCTTTTATGTACCGGGTGGTCAACTAAAAATGGCGGTCGGCTATATCTCAGAAATCGTTTACCTTACGGCTTGCGGAAAAAAATATTTATTACAAAAGTGACGTAGAGAAATTACTGGAAATTACTTTTAAGTTTCTAGGGAGACGTAATTCTAGTTACCAATCAAAAGGCAACATTTTCGCAAAAATTCTTATATTAAAAGTGACATTTTTTCAACCTAAAGATAATTCTGGATAACTTTTGTTTTCAAATTTTCTCTACTTTTTTTAAAGGTCGCAAATATTCGTATGCAAAAATATTCACAACTTTGGTTTGGCTTATAAGAATTTGGCAAATTTGAGCTCTCTAAATCTGTTTTTTTTTGTTTTATTTAGTTAATAAAAAAAACTTAGTGATTCTGAATTCCGTTGCGACGCAGCTATTTAGCAGAATCAGCAATTTCTTCATTTTGCTCAAAAATTTTAAATGGAACGATATATTTTTTTCAAACTAAGGTAAAAAAAAGGATACATAAGAAGAATATCGGTGAAAATTGCAAGTCAATATATTTTTTTAAACCAGAGATATGAAAATATAATATAAAAATGATCTCCATAAGAAGAAACTGACGTTTTAATACGATATTTTGTTGACAAGAAGTTACATTTTAAGCATATTAAACGCTTCTTCGATTGAGGTCGCACAGATTTTAAGAAAATTTAACTTATACGTACTATTTCATATTTTAAATCGGAGCCTTCTACCTTTTTTTTTTGATTCACAGCCCGCTTAAAATGTTATTGCAATTTGTTTCATTAATGCAACCATCCTCTATAATTTTTTGTTTGTAAAGAAATGCAATTTGCAGAACATTATTTTAAAGAACCGTTGTGTTGATTATGGGTTTGTAGAAAACACAATGGTATAATATTTGTAACTCCTTGGCTACAAATACCGTAATAAAATATGTTTGTTAGGGAGATCATTTTTATATTATATTTTAAAGAAATTTATTGACTTGTGGTTTTGACAGATATTTTTCTTATTTATCATTATTTTTGCTTAAGAGCAGTATCCCCCTTTACCACAATGAAAATTGCCGAACGGTTTGCTGGTCAAACGAAAAGAAAAAATAAAAATTGATATTTAGAAAATAAATTCTACTTTAAATACCCCATCCAGAAAAGTAAATGACGATCGAAAATATTCCCAAAATTTTTTTTAGAAATTTTTTTTATTTTTAGTAATTTTGTAATATCTTAAACAATTCTTTATTGGTCAAAAGCAAAATGACTTTCCCGGGTGTAGAATGTTGTACCAAACAATTTTTCTTAAAGCCATTTTTCAATATCGGCCTTACTTTTTTCTCAAAAACTTTTGTTTGTAATTGTTTGGTACAACATTCTACACCCGGGAAAGTCATTTTGCTTTTGACCAATAAAGAATTGTTTAAAATATTACAAAATTACTAAAAATAAAAAAAAATTTGGGAATATTTTCGATCGTCATTTACTTTTCTGGATGGGGTATTTAAAGTAGAATTTATTTTCTAAATACCAATTTTTATTTTTTATTTTCGTTTGACTAGCAAAACGTTCGGCAATTTTCATTGTGGTGAAGGGGTTACTTCCTCTTAAGCTAAAAAAGATAGAAAGTTCCATTTAAAAAATTTGAGAAAAATGAAGAAATTGTTGATTCTACTAAATAGCGCCCTCTAGCTGTCGCAACGGAATTCAAACCAATTTAGTTTTTATTAACTTGATAGAACAGGAGACCTTATTTAGCAAATTCAAATTTGGGAAAGAAAGAAAAAACTAAAAGTCTTCCTCCACAAAATTTAATAGAATAAAAATTCTTTAGGGGTCCATACTCAGTATGTTTTAAACTTTTCAATTTTCTTCATATTATGTCACTTCTACACTTCAATTTTTTTATTCCATAAAAGCTGCATTAAGGTTTTATACCATTTTCTCTCCTGCTAAAACCATCAGCATTAAATAAATTTTATGTCTCCTGATGATGAACGTTTCTACGTTCGAAACGTGTAGACACCCCTAAAGAATTTTTATTCTATTAAATTTTGTGGAGGAAGACTTTTAGTTTTTTTTTTCTCATACTTTCAACTCCACTATGGACTATTTCTTCAAATTTGTCAAATTCTGACAAGCCAAACCAAAGGTGTGAATATTTTTGCATACCAATATTATTTGTCCCCTTCTACCCCCTTTAACAAAAAAGGGAGAGCAAAAACTGCAGTACAAAAGTTATGCAGAATATTCATTAGATTGAAAAAATGCTACCATTGATACATCTTTTCTATGACGAGTTTATGAAAAATCCCACTTTTTGATTGGAACAATTATTTCTAGCAGTTTCTCTTCACTTTTGTAATAATTTTTTTTTTGCAAGCCATACGATAAACGGTTTCTAAGATATAGGCGGCGGCCAGTCTTAGTTGACCACTTTGTTCTTATTTTAGTGTATTATATGCCTCATTTACCTCCATTAGCTTATAGCACTGTAAACTTTGTTACATAATTCCACCACGAAGTCTCAATTCCAATAAAATTTCAAAACGTTTGTCACGAGATTGTCGCCGATTTTAACGGAGAATTTCAAAAACCAATGGACGCCTCTTTTTAGTTGCTAATATTTACATTAAGAGTGTATAAACTAACCTTGAAATTTCGTAAAAAATTACATTTTTCATCCCGGAATCGGAATAAAACAAATAAAACTTGTCTGTGATATTTTATTACGGTACCTATTTGCAAAATTTTGTAAAGTCGCCACAGTGGTTCTTTTCCCGTGCGTCATCACTTTTACGTCATCAAAATCGTATGAATGAAATCAAAATTACGAGACGAAAAAAGTCAAAACTAAGTTAAGTTCATAAAATGGACGTGCCTGCCTACCGTTTGACGTATGTACCTACATAATATCCCGAAAAATTATTATTTATTTTAAGTTTGGCCCGGCATTCTCTATTATCTAAAAGAAATTGACAAACAAATGTTAATACATTTAATACTATTTTTAAAGCTTAAAATCTAGAAAAGTTTGGTGTTTTATTGACTATTAAAATCGCAAAAGTCAAATTTTTAACATTCTTTCGTTTAAGGGAATTTAGCCACTGCCGTAAACTTTTCAATGAACTTTCACGGTTAGAATATTTAAAATAAATAAATTAGGTATTATAAAAATCCATAAATACTTACCGCCAAAACAGATGGTGGGTATAATTAGCTCTAAAAAGAACTATTTTTAGAAAAAGGAACAGTTTTAAGGCACACAGATTTACAAAATACGAATTAGATTGGCAGATCAAAATAAGGTTGACAATGACGTTCTAAAATAAAACGGTTGTCAACTAAACAAATAAAAAAAGTAATTAATTGCTGGTAGGATTTTAGTGTGGACGTTTATAGTTTTATTCTTGTCTAGCACATTATATTATTGCGGAATCTTGGAGACGTTCTTTTATGCTTTTATTCAAACTTGTTACTGTAATAAACAAGGATGCAGAGTTATTAACCACGTTGAGTCCTGATCGTTGATTGATGACGCACGGGCAAAGATCCACTGTGGCGACTTTATTGGACTATGCACCTCCTTAAACCATAGTAACACATTTGGGTGTCTATTAATGTGTTCTGTACCTTTTTAAATTAACATAATATTTTAAAATATTAGTGATGTCATTAATTGCAAAGAACTCCGCACTTCTCTTATGGAAAATGGCCCTCGGTTAAATTTTTAGTATGTTGTAGAGAATGTCATTCTGATCAAAACTGTTCATGGCCACAACAATATTTGCCGACCACTTTTTGAGATACAGGGTGTCCAAGTTGCAAAATATGAATTCTCAATACATTATATTTTCCTAGTTTATAATATGAATTCGTTTTGTTTTTCTAAATTTTTGTTGGCCCTGTCGTAGATAGGACAGAATATATATATTTGGAAGCATACGATAAGCGACAAGTAGTACATAAAGAAATATCTACAAAATTTCTTTCAAAACTAATAAAAAAAATATTAAATTTTTTGAGTTACCCTGTATAAATATAAATTATATAAATTCTGATAGCTTGCTCCAAGCTAATGTCATCTACAGTATTACTTTGTAAACATTTAATTTAATGCCGAAAATACAATGATTTAACAAAAATATTAAATAATTTTCGTCACTCACCCGGTATATAAATAAAAATTTTAAACTATTTTTATAGTATTCTGTCCTATCTACGACAGGGCCATCAAAAATTTAGAAAAACAAAACGAATTCATATTATAAACTAGGAAAATATAATGTATTGAGAATTCATATTTTTCAACTTGGACACCCTGTATCTCAAAAAGTGGTCGGCAAATATTGTTGTGGCCATGAACAGTTTTGATCAGAATGACATTCTCTACAACATACTAAAAATTTAACCGAGGGCCATTTTCCATAAGAGAAGTGCGGGGTTCTTTGCAATTAATGACATCACTAATATTTTAAAATATTATGTTAATTTAAAAAGGTACAGAACACATTAATATACACCCAAATGTGTTACTATGGTTTAAGGAGGTGCATAGTCCAATAAAGTCGCCACAGTGGATCTTTGCCCGTGCGTCATCAATCAACGATCAGGACTCAACGTGGTTAATAACTCTGCATCCTTGTTTATTACAGTAACAAGTTTGAATAAAAGCATAAAAGAACGTCTCCAAGATTCCGCAATAATATAATGTGCTAGACAAGAATAAAACTATAAACGTCAATTAATTACTTTTTTTATTTGTTTAGTTGACAACCGTTTTATTTTAGAACGTCATTGTCAACCTTATTTTGATCTGCCAATCTAATTCGTATTTTGTAAATCTGTGTGCCTTAAAACTGTTCCTTTTTCTAAAAATAGTTCTTTTTAGAGCTAATTATACCCACCATCTGTTTTGGCGGTAAGTATTTATGGATTTTTATAATACCTAATTTATTTATTTTAAATATTCTAACCGTGAAAGCTCTTTGAAAAGTTTACGGCAGTGGCTAAATTCCCTTAAACCTGTCGTAGATAGGATAGAATACTATAAAAATAGTTTAAAATTTTTAATTATATACCGGGTGAGTGACGAAAATTATTTAATATTTTTGTTAAATCCTTGTATTTTCGGCATTAAATTAAATGTTTACAAAGTAATACTGTAGATGACATTAGCTTGGAGCAAGCTATCAGAATTTATATAATTTATATTTATACAGGGTAACTCAAAAAATTTAATTTTTTTTTAATTAGTATTGAAAGAAATTTTGTATATATTTCTTTATGTACTACTCGTTTGCTTCCAAATATGTATAATTATCAAGCTTATACAGGGTGTTTCCGATGATAAGCGATAGAAAAATAACATAAAAATGCATGTATTTATAAATCACCCGGTATATAAAAAATGGATCGGTTAAATTGTTATTTAATCCATTTTTAATATACCGGGTGATTTATAAATACATGCATTTTTATGTTATTTTTCTATCGCTTATCATCGGAAACACCCTGTATAAACTTGATAATTATACATATTTGGAAGCATCCGAGTAGTACATAAAGAAATATCTACAAAATTTCTTTCAATACTAATAAAAAAAAAATTAAATTTTTTGAGTTACCCTGTATAAATATAAATTATATAAATTCTGATAGCTTGCTCCAAGCTAATGTCATCTACAGTATTACTTTGTAAACATTTAATTTAATGCTGAAAATACAAGGATTTAACAAAAATATTAAATAATTTTCGTCACTCACCCGGTATATAATTAAAAATTTTAAACTATTTTTATGGTATTCTATCCTATCTACGACAGGGCCATCAAAAATTTAGAAAAACAAAACGAATTCATATTATAAACTAGGAAAATATAATGTATTGAGAATTCATATTTTGCAACTTGGACAACCTGTATCTCAAAAACTGGTCGGCAGATATTGTTATGGCCATGAACACTTTTGATCAGAATCGCATTCTCTACATCTATAACATACTAAAAATTTAGAAAATTTAACCGAGGGCCATTTTCCATAAGAGAAGTGCGAGTTTCTTTACATAAAAACAAAAAAATATATCGATGGATTAAGGTCGATGTTTTTGCTATATTGATGAATTTGAATTTGATTTATCGATGTATGTATTTGGAATTTTGTGCATCCCTACCCCAGACGCGTTTCGCGAAATCACGGCTCATCTAAAGCATAATCGCACATCTAACAAACTTATAGAAATTTTGTGTGCTCCACAAACTGCATAAGAACGAAGGAAAAAACGGGTTTTTGAATTTATTCAGTTTTCCTCTTAATGCGAAAGTAAGGAGCTAAAAAAATACGTGTCCCTCATGTTTTTATGTTTTGTTTGTATACCATTTTTTTTTCATTAAAATCGGTGGCAACCTCGATCGGTCTTTTTGTAATTATTTTTAAAAACCCTTGAATTATGAATTGGGATTGTGACTCAAAAATAATTCGCTTAAGTTTAGCTTTTTTCTATTAACAATTCAACAACTTTTTAAAAATATTAATAACGATACTAAAATTGCATTATTAAAAACACTGTTTCAACAATCATTGCAAACCTTCTATGTTGTGAGAATTTTTAATAGATTGTCTTCTGTTTTTATATCGCTACTAAATAATACGAAATGATCAGCGGCGGTCCATCCCCAAAATATTATAAACAACACTTCTATCTTTAGACCAGGGTCGATAATTTTTGAAACCAAAAAAATAATAGTAGGATGAAACCCATTGCAAAAAGAAGAAAATATAACAAAAATGAAAGGAAAAATAATTTACGGGCGATCCGAGGTCGGGAAGTGGAAGGGGGTGAGTTTTTAAGGGTAGAAAACGATTTATCTCGATTTCCGGCAAAACTGCATGTCCTATGGAAAAACATTGAATGGCAAAGTTGTAGGTAATAAAAAGATCTACAACTTTTGTATTTACACTTTTTTCACATAACCTCAAAATTTATGTGAAAAGTTCAAATAACCAACTTTTTGGTTTTTTATTTTTATCTTTTACAAAAAAAAAATTTTTTTCGCGAAATTTGGTGAAACTTACCTTTTTATATGTCCCAAACACACAGTAATTTTTTTTATTTAAAATATTTATTTTTTCACCTTATTTTGACTTAATATCGAAAAAGCACCCTAATTTTCAATCGAAAATTCTCACGTCAAAATATCTGCTTTTTTAAAAAAGTCGGTGGGCTTTTTGTTCGTTGAAATCTCTACTTTCTGATGGTGTAAAAAAAATACATTACTATGGTAAATGTTCTCAAAAAATGCAAAGAAACGAAAAAAAACTCAAATCCGAAATTTTTTTTTTAATCATTATGTAATTTTGAGCTATTTATTAAAATTTATACTTTAATTACTCGAAAAACGTAAAATTCCATGTTACATTGATAAACAAAAAAATTACAAATCCATAAAACATAAAGATCGCAAAAACATGCGAAAATAGTTGTTCTAAATATAATTAAAGGTAGGATTTAAAGAGGATTTCTTCACATTTACCGTAGTGATGTATATTTTTTTACACCATCAGAAAGTAGAGATTTCAACGAACAAAAAGCAAAATGACTTTTTTAAAAAAGCAGATATTTTGACGTGAGAATTTTCGATTGAAAATCAGGGTGCTTTTTCGATATTAAGTCAAAATAAGGTGAAAAAATAAATATTTATAATGAAAAAAATTACAGTGGGTTTGGGACATAAAAATGTAAGTTTTCACCAAATTTCGTCAAAAAAAAATTTAATTGTAAAAGATAAAAATAAAAAACCAAAAACTTGGTTATTTGAATTTTTCACATAAATTGTGAGGATATGTGAAAAAAGTGTAAATACAAAAGTTGTAGATCTTTTTATTACCTACAACTTTCCCCTCTAACGTTTTTCCATAGGACATGTAGTTTTGACGAAAATCGAGATAAATCGTTTTCTACCCTTAAAAACTCACCTCCTTCCACTTCCCGACCTCGGATCGCCCGTAAATTATTTTTTCTTTCATTTTTGTTATATTCTCTTCCTTTTCCAATGGGTTTCATCCTACTATTATTTTTTGTCACTTTTTACCATTTTCAAAGGCCAAAGGACACCAATTGACTATATTTTTAAAATTTATATTTATATTTATTTAACCTACCGCTAATCTGATGTTTTCTTTAGCTCGACCCAAGAGATCGCCCGACACCATAGCGACAGCTTCCCCTGAAAGAATAGGCAGAACTAGAAGTAGAAGCTCCCAGTCTCAACGTATGTGACTTTTAATTATTAACTTTTAATATTATATATTTTATTTTACCTCTGTATTTATACATGTCCTGTTTTTTTGTCAGATATATTATTTTTTATGGATGGCATTTTTCCTGAAGCACTTTAAATTAGAAACGTTGCAACTATACATATAACAAAGTCAACTTCTAAAGCTGAAAATCATGGACCTATAAGTCTAGAAATTAATTACGGCTTTGATTCATACGTCAATAAAACCACCAATAATAATTATTATGATATCAAATGTTAATAGACGTTTTATTTTTTATTTGTTTCAACATATTTTACAGTATTTAAGAAAAAATAATGATCGTACTACTTCATTAGACGCAAGTACTTAAACAAATAATGAGAACTTTATATATTTCAACATGTGGAGAAAAGTGGAAAAACAACACTTTAAAAAAATTCCTATCAAGACAATAATTAATTTAAATGGAAACTTAATGTTTTTTAATCAGATGCTTAAGCAGTCCTCCGTTTACTGTCGAGCAATATGCTAAACAGTCATAAAATTCAGTTGTTACATTATTAAGTTGATATGCAGAGATTCGATTGCGTACTCCTGGAATTGCAATCTTTAGTTCTTCCAAGTTTTGATAAAGCAAATTTTTATTAATATGACCCTACAGGAAAAAGTGTAATTTAATCCTGTTGTGTGTACATCGAAAACGTTTTGGCCATATTCCCTTTAGTTCTCGTCATTTTGCGCAAGGCAGCAGTCCATTTGAAACTAAATATCTTCATTCTCAGGAGCAACTACTAATGCAGGTCCGATTTGGTTCTCTAAAAAAAATTTAAAAATATATTTTTCCAAATTTTCTTCCAGAAAAAAAAGGTTCAATAATCCAATGTCCAAATAGAATCGCCCAAATATTTACCTTCTAAGAGCCCTACAGCTCTTTTTTGTACAAATCTGTATTCATTTTGTATATCTACAATGTTGAACATTTTGTTCAATGTGAAGGTGCATTCGCGGATAAAACAAACATTGCGCAAAAATTTCCTATCGTTCCTTTTCATACCTTCAAAACAAAAGTTTGCTCTTCGTATTTTTTATAACGTTCCTTTAATTCCTGATGTTTTTGATATTTATACTTATGTAATGTGCGCAGTACTGTGTAGAATGATACTTTCCTACAACTTCGCCACGAAACCTGGTGCTAATTCCATTATTTTCTTGTGCTCTACCATCTAGCACATCATTATTTTGCTGTAAGTAGTTGCAGTATTAATTACAGTACCTTTTCTCTCAAAAGTACGAAGAATTATCAGTTGTATACCTTGGAAACATAGCAGAGAACATTTCGGGTACTAGAACTATTTTCCATATAGCGTCAATCAATAATTGTTATTTTTTCTTGAATAATGTATGATTCGGCAGTTGGTTCCTTGTGAAACAGCTTTTTAATATATTTATTAATCTTTTTGAGGGCTTTTTCAAGAGTACTTGCGATACGAGTTATATTCTATAAGATTCTTTAAAATATGAGGTAATTATAGTTAATAAGATTATCCAATATACCACCGATCTCCACCATGGATACGTCTATAGCCTATTGGATGCGCACATAATAGCTAAAATGTTGTGGGGAAAAATTAGTTTAGTACTAGCGTGGAGAACGATTGATTAAGTATGTAAAGGGGAGTCGACTCCAAAGTATATTATATATTGTAATTATAAATATTGGAATATATTTTTAGTAGATTCTAGTTCAGGATGTTGTTGTTGAATATAATAAATTCAGCCCAATTGGCGCATTGGCTTCCAACGCATTTGTTCCTTATAGACATGAGTAGTTGCATGCGAAAATGCTCACATATTAGGAGCTTCAGAAACTGACTGAGCAAGAAGCATGCTTTTATTTTACCTTTATCCAGGTCGTCATAAGTGTTTTAGTATAATAAACACATTTGATGTAACAGATTCGAAATACTTCCGGTAAAAGTTTCGATTATGCGTCGAAACAGCGAAAGTAATTTAAAATGTGTACGTTTCGAAAATGTTTGCAAATTTGTTTCCATTTTGTGTCGGAAACAAAAACATAGGTTTCGATACATTTATCAAAATATTTCTAGAAATACTACTTGGGCTGTTAATTGAATAAACAGAAACAAAGTTCGTCATGCTAGCTACTGCTAGCAGAGCACTGACATTCACTTAACTAAGGGTGCATTTTAAAACACCACGTATAGCTAACACACCAGAGTTTCTTACAGGGAGTCTGTATGACACATCTCATAGATTTGCATCACAGACTACTGTCACACACTAGTAACTACTAGTACTGCTTGATCAAATAACCGTAGGCACTGTTATTAGTTTGCACCTAGGTGTAAGCCGTTTGCAATCATTTATAGTTAAAAAAAAATTTATTGTTTAACTAGTGGCATGGACAATTTAATATGTTAAGTAGGTACATAAAAAGACACATGTTTACAATTCGCACTTTTAAAATTAAAGTGACAGAATCCAAAAAATAGAGTTTTGGAGAAAACAAGAAAAACTAAAATATATTGGACCCCTCTAACTCTTTTGTCTCCTAAGCCTAAGTATTAAATTAAATGTTAAATTTGGGGAACCATTAGCTAAATGGTTTTACTAGAAGACAATTATTTAAATTTGATATTAAAACCTACCCTTAATAGTAAAAAAAAATAAAAACAAGTTATGTCTTTTTACTGCCAAATTTTTTTAAACAACGAACGAATTATTTGGAATTATGCAATTTTAAAATTAAATTTGTCGTTATATTCAGCTACTCATTTTAGAATAATGTCCTTTTTTTTATTAGAGACCAGTTACTTTTTTGTAAAATGTTTGGAATCAAGTCAGTTTAGACTTAAAGCAGTGTCAATTTTCCGTCGCATGCGACAACATACTGAAATGATACTCTTTAGTATTAAAAAGACGCGCGAATACCGTTAATATGAAAAAGGCATAAATAGGTTCCCGTAATTTGGGAGAAGGAATTTGGTCTTAGGTCAAGCGGCAGCTAATAGAGGGCGGTATTTAGTGTCAATATACAATTTTCGAGTTGTGTCACTTTGCTTTTAAAGGTGCGAATTATTTAACATTACATTTTTTTCTTATATTAAAAAGTGGAACAGCAAACTTTATCGGTTTATACATATTTATTTGATTATAAATATAATTCTAGGACGTTCTACTAAAAGACTCGAGGATTACGTTGATATCACGTTTAGGGGTTTTGTTCCACTGTACGACTGCATTGTTTTTTGTACGAAGATTTTAAGCAATCATAAACTAATCGGACACCTTTACCCATTGACACTGGCAGAAATAATTTTCTCGTAGTCAAAGTTAGCTTAATTCTTGATTCAATCAATCAAAAATGTTATCATTGTCACAAACGTCACAATCAACGTTTTCTGATGAGTTATTTATTGTTTAAAGTCTTGGTGCGACCCAACATGTGTTAAAAAGTTGATTTGTGGTGTGATATGTTCCGCTTTAGTGTTTTTGTGTTGTATATTACGGATTTATTGTTCTTTATCTAATAAAGTTTGTGCATGTTTAAAGTTGTTATATTAAGTAAGTACAGTTGAAAGTAAATAAATAACATTTTTTTGCAGTTCGTAGGCTCACTAGTTGACTTGTGTAAATACTAATAATGCATAGAAACGCTTATACATAATAATGGTTTACTGGCCCACGGCCATAGCTTTGCTACTTTTATTGTTGACAAATCCAAAGGTGGAGATCAGTGTTAGAGAACAACAAGTTGGTCTTTATTGGGAATGTAAATTTATACAAATTTATTTGAAAGTATATTGTACATTATTCGTGAATATAGCTTTAAAAAATAATGGGCCTTTATGGCGTTATCTTCGATTATTATATTAAATTAAGAAATTAAACTATTTGAGTTTAAATGAATTCAATTATATTGTTTGTATCTTTTTAACATACCCACCTACTGTATATAATTAATTTATTATATTAATGATCTAGTCAACTTAATTAATCTAATTAGGGACCCTGTACTCACAAGACTTTTAAATAATTTTCGTTTTTTTTTTAGCTACGAGTAGGTCAGGATCTCCAAGTTCCCGACTGGCCTACCTTTACAATAGATCCACAGAGCATGATTCACCAAGACCTCGGAGGTTATCTTCGGGTATACCTAGATCCACTACAGGTGAGTTTTTGTTTTATAAAATGTAATTTGACATGTGACGTGTAGCGCTAAATTATTACGTCCAGTAACGTCTTAGGGGGCGCCTTAACAAATAATATTGGCAAAAAATAAGACGCCACTAAGTTTTTGGTAATTTTTATATTTTTTTCGGATTAAGCAACTAAAAATATCCATTTCCTACGACCACCTATGAAAATAAGAAATAAAGCACGCCTAACTTGGCTAGAAAGTCCTTTATATATCACACGCGTGTTGAAATATTTTCTTTCAATACGTGTGTTGAATTATAAAACCCGACGAATTTGACAGCAAAACTTTTTAAAAAAATAACAAACTTAAGGGACCCGTGGAGCGAATTGGGGTGCTGGGTGGGGTAAAGTACACTAGGGCATTACTGCAATTATAAAAAATCTTTTTTTTTTTTTTTCGTTATTTTTGGGAACCTTATAAGCTAAAAATGATAACATTATTATATTAAAAAGGGGAAATATGTCAGGCAACCTGTTAACATTGTCAACTGAGTTGAACCACAGGCCACAGAAAAAAAAAGGCCAGCTATAGAGCAGAAATAGAATACCCTAGCACATACCGATTTATAATTTTACAATTATCTCGGATAAAAATATCCATACAATGTTTAAGGATATGGGACAAGTGAATATGCTTCAAGAAAGTAAATTTATTTTAGCAATATTTAAAACAAATCGAATATAGATAGAACTTTTATAATTAACAAGCTATCGATATTTAACTCCGTCTCTATATTTCTATTATGTTGAGGTTATGTTTTAGTTTTGTGTTTTGTTGTTTTTGTTTGTATATTTATTGTTTTATTGAAAGAATGCAAGCAGCTAAAAAATCAGAAACGGAATTTATTCACTTTACATAGATAGTAGGTATGATGTGCGTAAGCAAATAGGAGAAAAAGTTATTATTTTTATTTAAATCTAGGTAAGTTAAAATGTGTAAGTGGACATTGTTTTTATTTTTTCAACTCTAGAGTTGAAATACATTTTTCAACTCTAGTGTTGAAAAAATGTGTGTAACACAATGGTGATACCTACAAACTATTAAAAATAAATCAAACTCTTTTTGATTATTTTCTATGGTCGTAGGAAAAATTGTGTACATTACTCGTGTGAAAGTGATTTTCTCACACTCGGAAAATTTCCACACTCGGGTGACGCCTCGTGCTAAATACCTCCTCGTTTCATAAGTACCACTTTCAACACTTGTTATGTAATATACTATTTCTTGCCTGTTAAATTGTTTTCATATCTTGCTTCGTTTTCGAGAAATAAAAATAAAAACAATTTTATTGCATATCTCTGGAAAACAAAAATCATTTAATAATTAATAGGTTGTTTAAATGCAAAGTTAAAACATTAAAGTATAATAAAATAAAATTAAAAGATATTTTAAATTATGACAGAAACATATGTATTGTTGCTCGTTGCATAAGAAAGGGCTATTTACTTTCGCATTTCGGTAATCTAGAAAGCCAGAAGGAAAAACTGGCCATTTTAGCAACAATTGATACTAGAATTTGGGTTTTGCCAGCGCAGACCGTTTAGAAGAAGTGAATACTTTTCTGTTGTAGCATTTTGTGCTGTTTAAACGATTAGTTTATAGTAAGAAGTATTTTTGACATACCAAGAATAAGGCAGCCTGGAGTAATGGGTTATAATAAAACCAGAAAATTTAGAGGAACTTAGGCAACGACTTATACACGAAATTCGCCAAATAACCCCGGATATGGTACATAATGTCAAGAATGAATTTTACTTTAGGGGGGGGTTATCAAGAAAAAATGGGCAACATTTCCAACAATTTTTACAATAAAACAAATTGCGTCTACATTACCGACATGCAACAGTAGATAGTGGGTCGTAATCCCTTTTTATGCCCATTACCACGAGCTATCAAAATACATACCTGTACACTTGACAAAAATAAATTGGGGGCGATTTATATCCCCAAAAGAGGGGTAAATTTCATAAAGACACGAAAAAGGTATACCAAACTAAAAATAAACTTAGCCGTAATTCTGTATATAATAACTGTATTTTGATACTGTATCTGGCAACCGTGCTTTCAGATGTTTGGGCCGCATGATACACGATATAACCATAATACTACCAAAACTTTTATACCTATATTATTTTTTTAAACAAAGCTAGAAAATTCTTACGCTTCTTTTACTCTCTTCAAATAGACGATTTTATTTTTCATAAAAATAATATGGGTATAAAAGTTTTTATTGGATAGTGTTTATGGTACCCGCGTCTTTACTCGCATAGCGAATTGATAGGCCGCGAAGCTTGCTGGTAGTCCAATTTTTTTCCTATTGTAAATATTTTATTTTAGGCTCTAGGGATACATCTCGGGAAACTAGTCCAAGTAGAGGGTCTGGCATATCCAGGTTCAGGCGAGGAACGGATAGGCCGCCTCTTAGTCCCGCCTCCAGACCCGTTCTAGCCCAAAAGATTCTACAGCAAAGTCGAGAAGCAGAAAGTGCGTTAGCCGATGCTTTTGTGAGTATTTAGTTTTCCTTCAAATGTTTGAATTTTTTAAAAATTTTAATGTCAAATCAAATCGAATCAAAATACACTTTTTTTTTAAGGAAGTATATCTTGTTAACAGAGCTTTAGACAGTATTAAAACTGTTGGAAATGGAAATTACAATGTTCACCGTATAAAGTAATAAAAAGCAATTAAGTAAATGGATAAATAAATAAATAGATAATTACACAAGAGAGAGACAACAAAATAGTAATGGTCAAAAATTTTCACACAATTCAATCCAAGACTAACACAAACGCAATCTTACAAAAAATCCAGCAAGAATATACACTAATCAACAGTTTTACAAAACTACAGGCGAATGCCTAGATATTATCATTGTAAAATCCCTGGAGGGTATAATAGTAGGGTCTAGTAATTAGTTGCCTTTTTAGTCTTTGCTTAAAAATCCTGTCATCATGGATAATGAATGAATTTAGAAACTGCTGACTCTCCCAGATGATGTGCCAAAAAAGCAACTTAAAAAAGGCTTAAAATAATTATTCAGTGGTTTTACAACAACTGGCTTTACTAAATACAGGCTTTAACTGAATAACTACTAAATCATTTAAATAGAACATTTCATTCGTGTTCAGTAAAAAGAGACGCAGCTAACTCCACGTAAACCTGATGTGCTCGTTCTATATGTCTTTTTATACGTTTTATTTCTTACTACTGTTCAATTTGTTTTTGAATTATCTTTTTTTTTTTTTTTTAATAAAAAATATAACAGTCGATTATCTATCTCTGCATAATAGGTAACCTAGAAATTTATTTTGACATTTGTCGCGTTTGCTACTCGTTTAGTAGGAAAATTATAAAAACTATATGTTGTCATGAAAATCGTTATTGGATTACGAGATATCGGAAAAAGTTTTTTGAAAAAGGTCTTTAAATTTGATTTTTATGCTCGTTTACAAAGTTTAAGAAAAACCCAATATTACTTTCATATTCCCATGAATTTAATGAAAATGTATTAAATACCCGAAAACCAAGGTATTAATCCTTTAGTTAAAGATTTTTGTTGTTTCTTAAAGTTTTAATTTGTTAAAATTTAGCTTCTGGAGTGTGGTCAGCCGCTGCTTTATGTTAACTATACATATAGGCTATTGATTATGTCATATAGAAAGGAACTAAGACTTTCACGGGTTTTTATTACAGGAATCGATCAATGGGTTATAAATGAAGAAAAAACCGCGGAGTGCTATTAAATTAGAGGGTGGAAATTGAAGATAGGGGTGAAAAACCACCCCTTTTGGTTTTTTCAATACATCTCGTAAACAAACCAAAATTTCGATATATCTCATATAAAACTTTTTGCAGAGAATCAAATTTCCCATCGTAATAGCATTTTTTGAATATTAAAAAGAAAAATTTCATGCCGAAACAGTCGAAACAAACTTGAAAAAAAAAGCGAAGATTTCGATTTTTTGATTTTTTTTTGCTTTTTCGCCTGTATCTTTTTTTTGGGCTTAGATAGATATAGGCATTGCTTTAGATGGAAAGAAACATATTAAATTTTCTTGTACGAATATTGTTTTTGTTCGCATTTTATTTTAAAAAATTATTGTTTTACTTAATTAAAAAAGTTTTTTTACGTTTATTATTTGGTAATACATAACAAGTACACCAAATTAATGTTTGGAACAATGGTGCTACTACATTTCAACAATAATATTGTCAAACTGCATATCGATATCATCATCTATATCTTTAGTAATGTCGTCTTCTGAAATATCAGTTTCTTTTATATTGTCACAATAAATCCCCATGCATTCTTTACAAAAAATTGAGCAAGTAATATTCATTTTTCTGCAACCACAGTTACCATGGCAACCTGTAGTGCAACCACAAGCAACTTTTTTCAGCAAAATCTCTGGCGCTGGAGGTGCCGTTGTGCGAATCGCAATTAACCCGTACTTAGACCTTTTCCAACCCCAACTCAGAGGGTCCAAGATATTTCCATTCCACTGCTGCATTAGACGATAAGCCATGCTGTTTGATAGCATGACGTGTTGATGGTAATTGCTTCAGAGAAAAGTTGGCATTTTTAGACAGCTTACAAAACTTTAAAAATCGGCAGTTGCTTACACTCTTGTTCGTCTTTGCCCCATATAAACAAGCTGCAATGTATTCCGATGCAGAAGTAATATCTTGTTCAGTTGCATTGTCACGTAAGAATATTTCCATGTATGGCTCAAGTCGTACACTGTTTTTAGTTATAAAATCATAATTTTTTTTTGCCAATGTTAAGGAAAGCTGAAGTGGTATCACAACCACTGTAGGCGTGAATAAATCCTAGATATTTCTGCAACTGAGGAAAATTAAAACTATTTTTATCAAACAATTTTCACGCTACTTTTCCGATGTGTGGTTTCCAAAAATATACATTATCACTTTGCAACTGAGATAAAATAATGAGAAGGTCCACATCTTGTCCAACAATAAAAGCATTTTTTAACATTGATGCTTTCTCTTTTGCGCATTCGACTATAAGAAAATCTGCGTCCTCATCTGCTTGCACTGCATCAATGTCTACTTCCTTCAATTTTTCAATCAAATATGCAATGAAGTTCTTTTTATTGCTTTCTAATTTGAACTCCTGGACCAATTTGCTGTGTTCGACGAAGCCTCTCTGCATTTTTCGTACTGGTGTCTGAGCCGCTTGGATAACCATCTGAGTCATGATACAAAGAAAGAAAGATATGATCGATCGTATTCCCAATTCGGTCCGGTCCGCGCAATGACGTCATGTGGTGCTAACGAGATTTAAAATTACATAGGATTAGCCGGTAAAAGTAGATATTTTACTGCATATTTTGCAATTATTGCTTTGGAATATTTAAGTGCATATTATTTTAAGTACTTTAAGGATAGAGGTTTATAAATCAGAACGTGTTTCATGATGTTCTTGGGTTAAATGTTAAAATTTAGCATATATTTGGTATCAATGAAAATAATTGTCTGCTTATGCATTTTACCTTTTAAATGATTACAATTACTTATTTATTTTTACAAAATCATAAAAAAAATACCCTATATTTTTTGGTCCTTCCACCTTAAGCAATAAATTGTTTTAAAAAAAATTTTACAAATGTGCAGTCTTAAACATTTTTAGAAAACAGTTTCGAGCCTTAAATGACCAAAATCAATTAATTTGCTTATTAAGATTTCTTTATGCAATAGGAAACGATAATATTTTTGGAGATGTCTGTTTATAAATTTATATTCTTAACATTTGACCAGGGGCGGACTGGAATCATTTGGCCCCGGTGGCTACATGACCTCTATGGCCCCAACCCTCATTAAGAAAAATTTTTGAAACAAAAATATGGTTGTTTAAATGTTTGGACCAATTGGCCCCAAATACCTTCTGGCCTCGGTGGCGATGGCCACCCGCTCCAGTCCGCCACTGCATTTGACTATAATTTGACCAAGGATAAGGATGTAAAAAACTCATTCAGACATTAAAAAAAAATATACTAGGACTGGTAATTCTCATAATAGTAATAAGAGGTACATTAACAATTATTAAAAAATAAGGCACACATACAGGGTGTCCCAGATAAGAATGCACTCTACAGGGATCTCGTAAACCATAGGAGATACAGAGATGGTTAAATTAGAGAAAAGTTGCGCAATACTGAATCCTGTAACGTCATGTTTTCAAATTTAAAAAATTCCGAATGCTTCCGAAGATATTTGGATAAAACCGAATTTTCGCGATTTCGTTTTAATTGATTTCTGATTTTATTTGAGGAGACATTTCAAAATAAATTTAACATTCTCATTGCCACTTTTTCTCCCCTACAAGATGGTTTAATTACATTTTTGATCCGACGTTTCGTTTAGTCACAACCATCATCAACTTTGTTATTTTAAATTGTAGGAAAATTTTATTTTATGCTTAGTAAATTCTACGTTTTATTTTAAATCTAACGGTGTATCACGCTTATTATTTATTAGACGTTTCGATATTTAAAAACACATCATCAATGAAAATAGGCACATTATCGAAAATATTTTTGTTTTTATTGTTTTATTTAAACACTAGTTGGATTTTAAAACATTTTTTTTAAAAGAAACTTATAACAAAACATAATATCTAATAAAATTTATCTGAAAAATGCAACAAGTAATAATTAATTTTAATTATTAAATACAATTAAATATTTTTTATTTTTAAAAAATGCATTATAATATTCAAACATAACGTACCATTTAAATTCGGCATCATATGGGTGGCTATGAAATTGATTGACGACATTGACGTTCGCAATTGTTTAAATAGTTTCTTTAGATCTGTCACTTAGCTACAGAGACCTGTTCGTTTTAAATTTGGTAATAATTATTATGTTTTAAAAAAAAATAACTCCAGAAATGTTAAATAACGTTATGGAATAAATTGTTTCCCGGTGTTATTTATGTTTGGAGAATGAGGGTGGAATTTTTGAAAATAAAAAATAATTTATTATAAAAATAATTGTATTTAATAATTAAAATTAATTATTACTTACTTGTTGCATTTTTCAGATAAGTTTTATTAGATATTATGTTTTGTTATAAGTTTCTTTTAAAAAAATGTTTTAAAATCCAACTAGTGTTTAAATACAACAATAAAAACAAAAATATTTTCGATAATGTGCCTATTTTCACTGATGATGCGTTTTTAAATATCGAAACGTCTAATAAATAATAAGTGTGATACACCGTTAGATTTAAAATAAAGCGTAGAATTTATTAAGCATAAAATAAAATTTTCCTACTATTTAAAATAACAAAGTTGATGATGGTTGTGACTAAACGAAACGTCGGATCAAAAATGTAATTAAACCATCTTGTCGGAGAGAAAAAGTGGCAATGAAAATGTTAAATTTATTTTGACATGTCTCCTCAAATAAAATCATAAATCTATTAAAACGAAATCGCGAAAATTCGGTTTTATCCAAATATCTTCGGAAGCATTCGGAATTTTTTAAATTTAAAAACATGACGTTACAGGATTTAGTAATGCGCAACTTTTCTCTAATTTAACCATCTCTGTATCTCTTATGGTTTACGAGTTCCCTGTAGAGTGCATTCTTATCTGGGACACCCTGTATAACGGTTTATTATTTTAAACCAATTTCGTCAAATTAAACTTTTTTATCTCACCTACGAGGAGGAGAACAATTTTTTTAAGCTAAAATTTGAAATATTTTACATTGATTTGTATCATAAATATGTAGGTATATACTTTTGCAGATAATTATAACAAATAAAAGCTGTCATATTGTCACCTATGCATAACGCCACTGCACAACGCATATTAACAACTAATTGTCACTAACAAACAACAATAATAATCCAAAAAAATACTAAAAACCTTTATCTGTATAACAAATAATAACAATAGTACATAAAACCAAACGTATTTTATACGAAGCCCGCCAGAAAATTAGCACCGCATGACGTAAGCGGCTGTCGATTTGGCTCCGCCCATATGCGCAATGTCATATCTCTTCTTTCTTTGTATCATGCATCTGAGTTGAGGTTGGAAAAGGTCTAAGGACGGGTTAATTGCGATTCGCACAACGGCACCTCCAGCGCCAGAGATTTTGCTGAAAAAAGTTGCTTGTGGTTGCAGAAAAATGAATATTACTTGCTCAATTTTTTGTAAAGAATGCATGGGGATTAATTGTGACAATATACAAGAAACTGATATTTCAGAAGACGACATTACTAAAGATATAGATGATGATATCGATATGCAGTTTGACAATATTATTGTTGAAATGTAGTAGCACCATTGTTCCAAACATTAATTTATTGTACTTGTCATGTATTACTAAATAATAAACGTAAAAAAACTTTTTTAATTAAGTAAAACAATAATTTTTCCAATAAAATGCGAAAAACAATATTCGTACAAGAGGGATGAAATGCAAAAAAAAACAGCAATTTTCAACTGGCCATATCTCGGTCAATTTGCATTCAAAAAAATTGTTTTGCCCAACATGTTAAAGGAAATTTAATCTGTTTCTTTCTATCTGAAGCAATGCCTATACCTATCTAAGCCCCAAAAAAAGATACAGGCGAAAAAGCAAAAAAAATTAAAAAATCGAAATCTTCGCTTTTTTTTCAAGTTTGTTTCGGCATGAAATTTTTCTTTTTAATATTCAAAAAATGCTATTCCGATGGGAAATTTGATTCTCTACAAAAAGTTTCATATGAGATATATCGAAATTTTGGTTTGTTTACGAGATATATTGAAAAAACCAAAAGGGGTGGTTTTTCACCCCTATCTTCAATTTCCACCCTCTAATTTAATAGCACTCCGCGGTTTTTTCTTCATTTATAACCCATTGATCGATTTCTGTAATAAAAACCCGTGAAAGTCTTAGTTCCTTATTGCCCTGTTTTTTAAGACATAATCAATAGCCTAATATTTACCATTCATAGTTATTTTTGGAAAAATATCCTAAGAGACAGCTTTTCTATATTTGGCCAATATTTCTATAACAGGTAAATATGGTTGTCAGTGACAGAGGCTGGCCACAGTCAAGTGCACGATGGAAAGCTAAATATTAAATTTTAACAAATAAAAACTCTACAGACACAACAGAAGTATTTCATTAGTAAATCATTTGGTTTTCGTTCATTTGGCACATTGTCATTAAATTCACGGAGATATGAAAGTAACATTGGATATAAACTTTGAATCGTTGAGGCCTTTACTTGATGGAAATTCATTATAACTCAATGAAAGACAATTTATTTTGTCAAATTTCCACTTTTATTGAAAAACTTTTTCTTTACACTTTTCACTACATTGTAGCTTCTTCGGGTGTATGGTGCTAACTAATTTTATTTTAGTAGAATAACAAAATGGTCTAGATACTTAATTACTTAATACAGGTATACATATTACAAGCTTAATTATTTAATTATATGGTCTTAACACTGTTTAGGTATTGTAAACTTAAATATTATTGTCGGTATAATATATCTTAATCTTATGGGAAATCCAATGAACCCTATTTAGATTATTGACACAGATTTAGCAAAGGGGAACTATTTAATTCTAATTGGTCGTTAATAATGCACACCGGAATTTTTTTTATCGATTTATTTCTAAACTTTCCAAAAGATTAAATTTTTGACCCTTGTTTTCAATATGTAAAATTTTAAATTTGTTATCAAAATTGTGTTGTTCTTGTAAAAGATGATTAGAATAAGTTGAGTCGGTTTTTTGACTGAGAAAACTTCTTCTATGTTCCGAAATTCTCGGATTGGATATTTTTTCAAAAAATGTTAATAAGTTTATAATTTGAATTCTTGCATCAAACTTTGTAAACGAGCATAAAATGAGAATTTAAACACCAGTAGTTATAGATTGTATGTTCAACGCCAGATTGCGCAGGTAACTACTGCGCATGCGCTAGCAGTGCGCATATTCAAAGATGTTCATTAGTCGTTCAAACCTGTTCATAAGCAAGGTTGGCAGGATATATCGTCGCTTGAGAACCAGGTTATACTATGTCCATTTTTCAAAATTTTACAGTAGAGCATTTTTAAAATTCACCATCTCTTATTGTGTATATCTTAATTTTTTTTTCTTTTAAAAGTGTAATTTAGTTAGGTTAAAGGGTGTACAAAAAGGAGTCATGCAAGAATCAAAAATTTTGCCTGTCTAAGAAAAATTATCATAAAAAAAAATCTGTTGCGGACATAGAATAAGTTGCTGTGTACATAAAAATTTAACTAGCAAAACAAATTATTCTATGTCCACAACCCTTTTTTTTTAATAATAAAAAAACATTAATATTTAAGTAACATAATATTTAGGCATTCTTCCGATTCACTCATTATTTTTCAGCTTATTTTACTACCAAAAACACTGTAAACATGGACACTACACGATATAATAATATGCGCATGTGCACGTTGTTCAAACAGAAATGTTTATGCCAAATTATTCTATGTCCTCACGTGGTGCAGATGGCCAAATTCTATTGGTTGGCGAGGACATAGACTAAAATGGTTCGAATATTAAAAACTTTATATGGACATAGTATACGTTCGACTCTCTGTAAGTAGTTAACCGAATGGCGCAGAGTGACATGGAATAGCTTGGTCGATAGAGCTTCGGACATAGAATACTTTGATGATAAAATGTCAATTTTGATAAAAAATTTACATTTGACTGGTTCTCAAGCGACGATATATCCGTGATAAATATCGTGATATATATCTTAATAAATATCATGATATTTATGCGACGATATTTATCCTGATATATATATCAATATTTTTTTTTCTAAAATTCTATTCATCAGTATAAAAATATGGCCCCGCTGCCGCTGAGCCGGCAACAGCGTATTATGCTGCTTACGATGCGGTTCTTTCTCATCTAGTGCATCTGGCGTTGAACATACCATCTATAACTACTATCACCTTTTTCAAGTAAATTTTTTCGATATCTTGTCATCTAATACCAATTTTCATGAGGTTTGAAGAAATAAACCAATTTTACCAATCAACTTTGGTATTTTTTTTTGTTAGTCTGACGCTTTCTTAGATAAGATGTTGAGCTGCACAGCGCATACAAACACTATTAGAAATTGTATTCAACATGAGTATTATTTTTCTATTATTTGTAGAACGACTCAACTGAAGGTCCATTCCGAAGTCCAAGAAAATCAGTGAGATCGGTTGACAATCATTCTGATGAGTCGGAGACATCTAGTATATGTTCGGAAAGGTCATATGACTCATTCAAGAGAACATCGGACGTAAGTATATTCTTCTTGTTTACTAAAACAATTATTAATATTTATAGGCCTGAGAAATTGCACCCCGAATCACTGGAAAATGTATCTAGGTAGATCACAAAACCAAAAAAATAAGTAGAATAGTCTTATTCCCCACAAGACCACCCTTTGTTTTAAAATACACTCGCTCACAAAAAAAGTGACGAATCGAAAATTTACTTCTATTTTAAGGCGAAATATATAAATTGAAATTAAATAGAAATAGGGATCTCACGGGATCTACATGGCATTGATGAGTATTTTTTTAAATAATTATAAAAAAAACCTCCCACTGTCCTACCGCGGCGTCTTAAGGTAAACGTCCACTGATTCGCACCGCACGAATCGCATTTTTTTTATGAGTTCACTTGGCGGTATCGCACTTCGAAATTTCTTCAATCAATTTCTAGGCAGTAAACGCACTTTCATTTAAACCAATGTAAAAGATGCTTTTGTGCGACTCGTGCGGTTCGAATCAGTGGACGTCCACCTTTATACAGCACTGATCCTTTTTTTTTTTAATACACAACAATAAACAGGATATTTACTTTTGTAAATGGTAAATTACTTGGTAAATTCTATGAAAATTTTATCTAAAAATAACTTTTAGGTGACTTATTTTTGTGCCATAAGAACTAAAGCTGTTTGTAATTTAAAATAAATAGGTATAGTTTAAAAAAACTAAAAAACACGCTTTAATAATTAATCAAACTAAAAAGCGGAAAATAAATATAGTTTAAAATAATTCTTGAAATTCTTATCATAGGCAGAAAATAATAATAAACGATAAACATTAATTAGTATTATTGTGAAAAAAGCGTGGGGCGCTTTGTGCTATATTTTTCGTATATCGATCACCTCTCGCTTTTTTCACAATAATACTAATGTTTATCGTTCATTATTATTTTCTGCCTATGATAAGAATTTCAAGGATTATTTTAAACTGTATTTATTTTCCGCTTTTTAGTCTGATTAATTATTAAATCGTGTTTTTTGGTTTTTTTAAACTATACCTATTTATTTTTCATTTTTTAGTTTGAGTTATTGTTAAGAAAAAAAAAATTTTTGAGTAGATTGAGCTAGATTAGTAGATTATTGTATTGTCAGCGGTTCTTCATAAGTCTACAAAATTTAAATTAAATCTGACCGTTACAAACAAACATACATACAAACCCGAACAAACCCAGACAAACCCGATCGTTTATGCCGAATTATAAGAAAAAAACGATATTTGCATTCTTTTTAAAATTCTGACATATTGACAGTTGTCAAATTTTGACAAGAGAATTTTTTGCGTATTTTTTTCAACTTTCCACCGTCAATATGCATAAAGTCGCCACACTGGATCTTTTCCCGTGCGTCATCACTTTCACTTCATCAAATTCGTATGAATCAAATCAAAATTACGAGCCGAAAAAAGTCAAAACTAAGTCTAAGTTCATAAAATGGACGTGCCTGCCTACCGTTTGACGTACCTACATAATATCCCGAAAAATTATTATTTATTTTAAGTTTTGCCCGGCATTCTCTATTATCTAAAAGAAATTGACAAACAAATGTTAATACACTTAATACTATTTTTAAAGCTTAAAATCTAGAAAAGTTTGGTGTTTTATTGACTATTAAAATCGCAAAAGTCAAATTTTTGACATCCTTTCATTTAAGGGAATTTAGCCACTGCCGTAAATTTTTCAAAGAACTTTCACGGTTAGAATATTTAAAATAAATAAATTAGGTATTATAAAAATCCATAAATACTTACCGCCAAAACAGATGGTGGGTATAATTAGCTCTAAAAAGAACTATTTTTAGAAAAAGGAACAGTTTTAAGGCACACAAATTTACAAAATACGAATTAGATTGGCTGATCAAAATAAGGTTGACAATGACGTTCTAAAATACAACGGTAGTCAACTAAACAAATAAAAAAAGTAATTAATTGACGTTTATAGTTTTATTCTTGTCTAGCCCATTATATTATTGCGGAATCTTGGAGACGTTCTTTTATGCTTTTATTCAAACTTGTTACTGTAATAAACAAGGATGCAGAGTTATTAACCACGTTGAGTCCTGATCGTTGATTGATGATGCACGGGCAAAGATCCACTGTGGCGACTTTACGACCTTATAATTTTTTCATTAATATCATTTTTTTAAAACGATTTGACATGTTTTTTAAATTTTGACACGAGAATTTTTTGCGTCTTAGATTATTGTCTTGTCAGCGGTTCTTGATAAGTCCACAAAATTTAAATTAAATCTGACCATTTAAAGTGGGTCAAAATCGGGTTCAGAGAAGTCCGTTACAAACAAACAAACATTAATACAGGTGAAGTTAATAAAAGCGTGTTAAAAAAAAACACTAATAAGCTTTAGTATGCATAAAAATATTGAATTTAGTTCCATTAAAATACAAATATAAATAATAATTACATAACCTCAAACTTTTTTAGGTGGCTATAAAAAATTCCTACAAAACACTTACCTCTATCTAGGACTAAATAATAACACCAAAAATATGAACAATTTGAGGAAATTACTTGTTTATCGTTTTTAAGCGTGTAAAGCTGCTTCTAAAAATCTCTTATGGGATTTTCAACGTAATTTTAGTTTTTTTTTTTTGGAAACGGTTTTCAAACCACGCCTCTAGTGACGTCAGACTTGGGATGTCTATTGTAATAACGCTGCCAACTCAAATTACTGGATGGCAACCTATAAAACAGATAACTCCAAGCATGCGGTCATACTATAGTATGCGATTTATACGGTTTATTAGGCGTTCTTATTTTTTGGTTGTGTGATTTGTTTGTAGTGTTCTCAGTTCTATAAGTAATTGTATAGTTTTTTAATATGCCTTAATTAAGTCATGATTTGTTATGCTTTTGGCCGTAGTTTGCATTTTTTTTTAGTGGAGAAAATGATCACTTTGCGTATATTTTCCTAGATACAGGGTGTTGCATAAAAGCGTGACAGATCAAAGTTATATTTTTTCAAATGGATTACCCTGTATATTGTTTCATAATTGGATTTTACGGACAATTCTAAACATAATTTATATATACCACTATATATCTGAATTGAACCGTTTTTGACTTATTAATGTGTGAACATTACTATATATTATATAAGAAAATAAGGTCATTCAAGTTAAGATGTATCGTTTCTATAGATAACAATATTAATAATGGTAACTTTATTCAGTTCAGTATCGTCATCCTGTTATTCATGGAAACGATACATCTTGACTTGAATGACCTTATTTTCTTATATAATATATAGTAATTTTCAATCATGAATAAATCGAAAACGGTTTAATTTAGATATATAGTGGTATATATAAATTATGTTTAGAATTGTCCGTAGAATCCAATAATGCAACAATATACAGGATATTCCATTAAATATAACTTTGATCTGTCACGCTTTTATGCAACACCCTGTATCTACGAAAATATATTTTGCAAAAAATTTACATTAAATCCTACAACTTTTGTATTCCACAGTTTTTTCCTAATTGCGAAACAAATAAGTTAAAGTGGGGGTAACATTATACGCGATCACCCTGTACGAAGAGTAGTGTTCTGTAGAGTTTACACTTACAAGAAATGTTAGTAGCGTCGGCCCAAAAGCCATTTACTTGATTGACATCCGTCATTATTAGTCAATTTGTTTCAGAGCCTACCTTTATTATTGACCATGACATAGTAGATCAATAGTTCGAATACTACGCCGTCATCCTATTAATTAAATTATGTTTATTTCAAAAGTGATGCTTTATGAATAACAAATAGTTACTCCATGATAGTTTGGGATTTCGGTATTTTAATAATTTAAATACCTACAAGCGAAGCGGTATTAAATTATTCTTTTTCAGAATGTGTTAATATCTTTAGCTAAAAAAGAGATATTAACTTGCGGTTCTCACTGGCTTCTTCCACTTTTAGTTGTTTTGACTAAGTAAAATCCGACATATGGTTTCATTTAAGATAAAACTGTAAATTCCATTGATCCTTCAACAGTGCCTTCTCGCGATCACCATAGACACCAATAATACATATACAGTGTGACCAGTAAAGTCCGCATCATATGGGATTTTTTTTTATTAATAACTAACTTTATTCGAAATTTGACTTTAGCATGGCATTAAGTTGCTTCGATCGAGTTGAAAATTAAGCAAAAAAATAGTAGTCACGTGATTCGCATTTTCTGTCAAATTTTAATTTTTCCAAAAAATAATTCAAAAGGGGTTATTTCTGAAAGAATCGAAAAAAGTTATTCGAAAAAGCTTTTTTAAATGCAGTTTCTAGCCCACATGCAAAATTTTAGCTGCATAAGATAATTTTGATTTTTTACCCATATTTTGTAAATTGCACCACTTTTGCAAAATAAGACTCAACGCAACGTACATAAAACTTCTTAGTTTTGATAATGCTTTATTTCAGATATATTTTCTTTAAAGTAGCGCCATATTAAATGTGTGTTTTTCTACAAAATCAAAATTGGGCTATTAATATTTGGTCGCATGTGATGCAAAGTTTATTTGTTTTTGACCCTGTATGAGGTAACTTCATAAAATAAGTATTTTTGAAAACGTAGTTTGTGTCTGAAAGTAATACACCTTAATATTAAGACAAAAATAACACAGTATCATCAGTAAAGTGTTCATTAAGTGGAAAATAAATTTTAGTAGTGGGTAAAAAATCAAAATTATCTTAAAACTTTTTCTAATAACTTTTTTGGATATTTTCAGAAATAACCCCACTTTTGAATTATTTTTTGGAAAAAATTAAAATTTGGCAGATAATGCGAATCACGTGACTATTCTTTTTTGCTTAATTGTCATCTCGATCGAAGCAGAACCTGATGCCAAAGTCAAATTTCGAATAAAGCTATTAATAAAAAAATCCCATATTATGCGGACTTTACTGGTCACACTGTATATTATAATACATGGTGATTCATTAAGGGTGACTACCGGCCGTATCTCGCAAACTACTAAGCATAGAGACTTGAGAAAAAAAAATTATGATTAAAGCGGTCATGAGAAAATTCTGGAAATTATTTTTAAGTTCCTAATTTCGCCGCAAGAGGGCACAATTAAAATTTTTTTTTTGAAATTCCAAATTTCTCCGAAAATTCCCATATTAAGGTATAGCTCTGATTACATCATCGAAAAGATTAGACAATTCTGCATCATTTTGGTTTAAGGCTTGTTGGCGCACCAACCTTGATAAGAGTGGAGGAAGCTATTGAATGTGTAAATATTTAAATCGCTGTAACTTCTAAACGACTTATCCGATTTTACTAAATTTGGAAGGGAAAGGTAAGTATCTTCAATTGCCGTATCCAACAGTACACGATAGTGTTTAATAAAATTGCTAGAGGGCGCAATTTGTAATAACAGTTTTTTCGATTTTATCCCGAAAATTCAAATCATACGATATAACTATGACATCATAATCGGAAAGTAGATGAAATTTTTAAGAAAAGATGTGAAGACCGCAGTTCGATATCCTTGTTCGTTTCAGAGTTATCGCCAAAATAATAATTATTAATACAAATAGCGCCCTCTAGCAATTTTATTAGAAACTATCGCGTACCATTGGATACAACAACTGAAGGTACTTCCAAACAAGCTTAAATTTATTAAAATCGGATAAGTCGTTTAGAAGTTACAGCGATTTTAATGTTTACACTTTCAATAGCTTCTCCCACTCTTATCAAATGAAAGTGCAATCATTAAAATCGCTGTAAATTCTAAACGACTTATCCGATTTTAGTAAATTTAAGCTTGTTTGGAAGAGAAAGGTAAGTACCTTCAATTGTTGTATCCAATGGTACGCGATAGTTACTAATAAAATTGCTAGAGGGCGCTATTTGTATTAATAATTATTATTTTGGCGATAACTCTGAAACTAACAAGGATATCGAACTGCGGTCTTAACATCTTTTCTTGAAAATTTCATCTACTTTCCGATTATGATGTCATAGTTATACCGTATGATTTGAATTTTCGGGATAAAATCGAAAAAACTGTTATTATTACAAATTGCGCCCTTTAACAATTTTATTAAACACTATCGTGTACTGTTGGATACGACAATTGAAGGTACTTACCTTTTTCTTCCAAACAAGCTTAAATTTAGTAAAATCGGATAAGTCCTTTAGAAGTTACAGCGATTTTAATGTTTACACATTCAATAGCTTCCCCCACTCTTATCAAGGTCGGTACGCCCACGAGCCTTAAACCAAAATGATGCAGAATTGTCTAAGCTTTTTGATGATGTAATCAGAGGGTTACCTTAATATGGGAATTTTCGCAGAAATTTAGAATTAAAAAAAAAATTAATTGTGCCCTCTTGCGGCGAAATTAGGAACTTAAAAATAATTTCCAGAATTTTCTCATGACCGCTTTAATAATAATTTTTTTTCTCAAGTTTTTATGCTTAGTAGTTTCCGAGATATGGCCGGTAGTCACCCTTAATGAATCACCCTGTACAAATGATAAAATCATCGAACCTCTTTTAAACGAGGTCAAGTTTGAAATTTTACGTTGTCCCTAACCAAAATTGCTTAATTTCTCCAAAAAAATGTTTTGCTTTCCCCCACCCTTCATTTGAGAAGCTGGAGCAATAAATGCTGAACCAAAGTTGCTCGCATAAATGTGTCAAGATTACAACATATAAATTTTAATTCCGTTTAACTAGGCATATTAAAGTATCGTTTCCTTAGTTGAGCATTAGCCTCTAGCGGACACCTGAGAAATTTACAATAATTTATAGCTATTTCTCTTGCCTACTTTCCTTTAAAAAAAATCCGAAAGATGTATGACTAATGGTTTTCTAGATAAAGCCGACGTCCTTGCTTATTAGACCACCAGGTATTTAACACCTCTTATTTTTTTTTAAATATTTATACCTCGGCTCATACCTTTTGATAATAGTTGTTTGTGACAGCGGTCTTTGTCAGTCAAATCAATGTAAATATGTTACAAGCGTGGTTGGACTCCAAGTTACTTATTTTGCTTCATGTAAGTTTTAGATGACATGAGCCTTTTATATCCGTAGTTTATTTGGCAATTTTACGCTGCGTTATACCAAAAATTATTCTTTTTTAAGAATAATGTGTTTTGCGACAGTACGAGTTTCTTTTAGCGGCAATTTTATTAGGTTATTCCTTTTTAGAGTGCAGATAGAAAATAATCTTCTAGAAATATAATATATTTAATATATAAATAATAAATTTAAAAATATGCACGCATGTGCGACCAATAAAATTTAAATAAAAAAAACGTATTTTCATTACTCGCAATAAGAAAACTTCTAAATTGTTCTAAGGACATATATCTTTTACAAGGGGTTAAAAAAGTTTTTGCTCGTTATTATCTGAGATTTCTTGGGAAGCAAATCCAAAGTAGCTCTCTGTGCAGAATCTGCAATATTCTGTCAAAATCCGGTACATCACTGTCCATATTTTATTGAGATTTAAAAATTTAAAATAAAATTAAATCATGTGTAAATATTACATTTGATATCACAATAATTTAAACTGACCGTATTAAAAATCTTTAATAATCCAAAATACGTTCTTAAAATTATATACCGGGTGTTTCTCAAAAGACGTTCACCCCTATAACTTTTCTGTATTTTTAGATATTAAAATGAAATTTTAAGATTATGCATAAGAGATGTTATAACACATTAAAAAATGACAAGTGAGGTGTCATTTTACTCATAATGTTATGCTGAACCCAAATAAGTAAAAATATACAAGATGTCCCATTTAAAATATCAAAGTCAAGGTCACTTCCTGTCCAACCGGAAGTGCTAACAAATTGAAAATTAGTCCAATAAATGCACACTCATCTCTTATGCATAATTTCAAAATTTTATTTTAATATCTGGAAATATAAAAAAGTTATAGGGGTGAACGTCTTTGGAGAAACACCCGGTATACCTACCTTACATTAATCACAAAATGTCAACATTTAGATACGTCAAAACGAAATCGCCATTTGTCCATGGCCAACCAGACCAATTTTAAGAATGCAGGAATGCAATTAAAATAATTATTATTCTATTTACTGTACGTACTAGTGCATAATAGTATATTAACGTACACGTTTTTATAGAGCATCATTTTATAGCAATCGTCCATGTTAAAAAACGAGCCGCTTGCGGCGAGTTTTATAACGGGACAAGTGCTTAAAACTGCTTTATATAACACGTACGTTATACTATTTTTTCTAATTTGTAGTTTTTTCAATAAAAACACATATTTAAAAAGAAAATAAATTCTTCAAATTTTGTAAATTTTTATGTCTAAATTTTATGTTGGTAATACTATTTTTTATCATAGTAGCCTCTGGACAACAAAAATTATTTTGCGAACTGTAATTTTTTGATTTATTGACCCATTTTCACCACGAGATTCTAAAGTTATTTTAGCGATATGAGATTTGAAATTGGACGGAATACGTTGTGTGATCCTTGTACAGGGTTTTTCCTTATATTTTGAAGCACCCCTGGAGCTTTTATTTGAAGACCTAGAAAAAACTTTAAATTACCAAAGTTGCATTATTTCTCCTGAACTGTCAGAATTTGTTATCGGACAAAACAAATGAACATCGTAAATTTGGTTAATAATGCCAATGTCGATTTTTTTAAATGGAACACCCTGTATATTAATTTTTTTTTTAACTCCTCACTCTTTTCTGATTCTGATTTCTGATATGTATATATGTTATATGTTTGTTTCATAAATTATTATCATTATTTATATTAATTATTGTTACTGAATAAGCATTATGTTCTAGCATGTTTTCCTCACACCAATATAGATTTTCTAATCATCAATATTTTAAAATGCAATTTTGACTAAACGACTAAAGTAAACGTATAACATATATACATATTTGGAATCAGAAAAGAGTGAGGAGTTAAAAAAAATTAATATACAGGGTGTTCGATTTAAAAAAATCGACATTGGCCTTATTAAACAAATTTACGATGTTCATTTGTTTTGTCCGATAACAAATTCTGGCACTTCAGGAGAAATCATGCAACTTTGGTAATTTAAAGTTTTTTCTAGGTCTTCAAATAAAAGCTCCAGGGGTGCTCCAAAATATACGGAAAAACCCTGTACATTCGGTACATATACAGAGCGTTCGAAAATTCGGGCAATTTTGCTGCTTTTTTTCGAATTTCAAAAGACGTGATTTTACGTTACGGCATTTCAATTTAGTATAGGGAAGATGGAAAATTCAAATAAAGTTGAAGTTAAAATCGACATTGGAAGGTTAGTAGATTGAATTTTGGATAGGATTTGGCAGAAAATGATAGCTTGAAGCATCTACAAAAGCAAAATAGTTCTCCGTCAATAAAGTTATTATTTAATATGTGTTTTTTAATGAACTAAAACAATACATACAGATTTGTAGATCTAGGCAACCAAACATACATACGTGGGTTCGTGTAGTATTTTGGATATTTGGACTAAAAAATATTAGTTATCTAGAATGCTATGCTAAACGGTGAAAAAAAACATGTCATGTAGGGCCAACCTTTAAATAATAAAATTCGGATTTCGAAATAGATCTATTTCGAACGCGCTAGCGAGTTTCAAATAGATCTGTTTCGAGACAAAATTAGAAAAAGTAATTTAGAATTTATACACTTTCTATAGTGCGTAAAGTTAAAATTTTACGCACGGCAGTAAAAGAAGCTTATTCCACGTACAGTATAATAAAACCCTTTTATATAAAATACCGCCCACTTAATCAAGAATCGTTCGAACCCGTCAAATATTTTTTTTTAGAAAAAGATATTATACAGAGTAGAGCATAAAAATGCGAGTGTGTCCGCTTTAATTTTTTTAATAATATATTTTTATATTCCACAACCAATCAAAACATTTTTCATAAATCATGAATCACCAGCTGTATCTTGATAACCGTTTATAGTACGGCTTGCGGAAAAAAATATTTACAGGGTGTTAGAAATTCAACGCACACCACTGGGATCTCGTAAACAGTTAAAGATACAGCGAAAGCAAATTGGCGACGATTACCGGAAAAAGCAGAAAATTCTCAATTAATATTTTATTTTTGCTAGCTTTGTTACAGAGATGTCGAAAAATTAATTTCACATTTTCTTTGCCACTTTTTATTTTCTATGACGTGTTATCAAATATTGATTTTGGCGTTTGTTTACGATAAAACAGAATGGAGATATTATTGGGGTCGAAACGTTGATTTTTAAATAAAGTAGTAAGTATGGCATTATTCATTTATCAAATAAAAGATTTACAAAACTGGAATAAAAAATGCATGTTCGTATTTAAAAAATATACTTGACGAAGGTACCCGAAAGACGAAACGTCAGAATCGATAATGATCAAAATGAATTTTACTTTAATTTTACAACAATTTTTACAGTAAAACAAATTGCGTCTACATTACCGAAATGCAAAAGTAAATAGTGGGTCGTATTTTTTTTTCCAATTAGCGTACATTTACATTTGAAAAAATACATACCCTTTGCATTTTGTAAAAAAAAGTTCGGTGCGGTTTCTATTCCCAAAAAAGGGGTAAATTTCATGAAGACACGAAAAAGTATGCCAAACCAAAAATAAACGCAGTCCTAGTTCTTTCTAATACTAAATTTAGTCCAGTAAAAAATTTCACCCTGTTTTATTAAATAATCAATTTTTCATTATGCAACGCACGTCAACAATGAATATCTCTCTCGACTCGTCACCTAATACTCAGTCTAAGATGTGACTTAGACATATTATAGGTATTTAATACTTTTTAACCAATTCGCTTAATCACGTTTTTAAAATTTATTCATTTTCATCTTAGTCGTATTCGTGGAGTGGTTCACAACAAAGATTAGCTAGCAGGGACTTGTGGGAACCCTGTAGAGTAAGTAAACTTCAATATAATTGGGCATGGGCTTGTCATAACAAAAATTTCCACTTTGCTTGTTGTCTTTTCGGAGACATTTAAATTGGTTGGTTCAGTTGCCAAATAGTTTAATATTCTCATTAACATTCTACTATCCCAACACAGTCACCATTATACTTTTTACACATGCATGTTTGCGATACTTTTGTAAATTTTGAAAAAGTAATATTAAAACCTATGGGAGTAGTTGTATCTAGAAATTCTGCTCTGGTTATACGGACGGAAATATTAACAATTTGCATCCTCTAACAATATCACTACAAAAGAAAATCATATTAATTTTTATTTTTACTTTTCTAGTATTTTTATAAAACTTAACACGGGGTTATTCCTTTTAACAAAAGTACATTGACGTAAGCGAATAGGTCTGCGCGGTTTGTTTAAATAAACGTGGATAAATGCAGCTGTAAATTTCACAAAACTTTTCTCTGAAAGTTAGAAACTTCTAGAACAACAAATAATATCCAAACGGTGACCATTGAATTTAGAAGACACTGTATTATAATTTTTTTAACTCTACCTCCTTCGAAGGTATTAAGAAGTGCATACATGCTTCAGCTATTTTTAATTAAACCCTATGAAATCAACCTCCACTAATACCCTCATGGCCGAAGCTACCGAACTAAACTTCGCAAATGGCTAGCAATCAAGTTCCTGTCGAAAATTATCAATCACCATACATACATACATAAAAATCGATAAAACCACAAATGCCCATTACTGGAGGGGCCCTGATTTGCCATACCTAGTACAGGCATACGATTACTTTCAGCCATTTCTACATAAGATTGAAAAATATAAAAAGCCCCCAACAACGTCGATGTCAAACTATCTAAAAAAAATCCTAATGCCAAATCGCACTTTATTAAAAACACAAATGAGTACCGACAAGAACACGCGTTCATATATACCAACGGCTCAAAAAAAAAATGGAAGAGTAGGATACTGTGGACATTGCCCAGCAAAAAAATATAAACATTTATCAAGACTATCCAATAAAATGGACATGTGCTCAGCAGAAATGATAGCCATACACGAAGCCATACGCTACAGCCTCAAAAATAATATTAAAAACATTATAATTTTTACAGACTCAGTGAGCGCTATTGACAAGCTAGAAAACAACTACATAAACCCAGATAACGACGTTATTAGCCTAAAAACAATGAGACTTCTAATCGAAGCTAATGAGGATAACAACATATGACTTGCTTGGATAACAGGGCATGCGCAAATACCAGGAAATGAAATCGCAGACAAGCTGGACCAGATAGAAACAACCATCAATATTCCCAAAAACATATCAATTAAAACACCTCACATATTATCTATTCTAAAGAAAAACATAATAGAAGAACACTCACAATCCTGGAAAGAATCCCTAAAAATCAAGGGAAAAAGATATGGACAGGTACAATCTGAATTTCTGACCAACAAATGGTAACAGATAACGACCATAGTTAAAATGCGAACAAACCCGAACCTAAAGGCAAAAAGATTAAAAACAATAAAATTCCTTAACTATAATAACATAAAATTGTAAGACAATAGCAGCAGGAAATCCAGAATACAAAATTGAAAACCGTGTACACCACCTAACACCACGAATAGAGGAAATAATGTTCATCCAAAAACAATGAATAAATCAATAGGTTTCCAAAAGATGAGCCTTTGGTAAACACCTTCCCCTACAACCAAGGCAACCTTCCCTTGTGTCCAGATCCCATGTTGCCCGGGATCGAGAAAAATTTGACCTATGTAGTGTATGTCTATACTAACCCTTTCTCAGCAGAAGATAGAAGAAGGAATATTAGAAAATTGAGAACCAACCACAACCACATTCTTCACAATCACAGTCCAGGATATGACTTAGAGTCGGACCACACTCTGGAATCTATCAAATGAGCTGGCAAATTGCCCTGTATAGAGACAGAAGCCATGACAATCGAGACAAGATAAGATCTTTCGCTGTGCCATCTTATTACGTACAATTATATTATTGTTTTAGTCTTAGCTGTAAAGATTTTGGTATTGTGCACTAGTAGAGGTTATTTTATACTCTAACCTTGGGTTTCTCAATTTGTTGTTAAAAAGGACATCATTCTAAATCTGGCACTAACAGTAGCTAAATGTCTACACATTGATAAGCCCGCCCTTAAAGCTGCATAGTTGTTAGTCACCTGAACCTAAAAGTCAGGATAATACATATATAAACTGGCACTGTATTAAATAAGTTTTTTGAATAACAGCAGCCAAATACTAGCTACACATTATAGTTAAATCAGTTAGCTAGGTTGCTGTTAGTAAACTTAAGTTAAAAGTCAGGAAAGACACAATAATTAACTGAGACTAGCCATATACCTAGCTACACATTGAGAAAGTCGCTCATAGGACGGATTCCTGAATGTATAGTTAAATCTGTTTGCTACATAGCTTCTTTACCAGCCATCTTAACTTACAAGGTAAATAATAAGCTTACACTTCATTCATTGGACAAGACTTACTCAACGGATACATCTTAGCTAAATCTGTTCGCTAGGCAGCTGTTAGTCGACTTAACCTAAAAGTTAGGTTAATTCATACATAAAGTGGCACTAATAACATAACAGTTAATACTTTGCTAACCGCTAAATGCATAGCTTACAGAATGATGAACCCTTCCTAAATTAGTTGAGACAGGAGCCGATTTATCGCAATAAAAATGTTTTTTAACTGCTACCTTTTATGTTACCATTTAATGGATATCATTTAATTTTAGTAGCTTCTCTGATACATATATTTGATGGCAAATACTAAATACTTTAAATGAGAGCTAGCCGCTGATATTAGTTTTCTTATGTCGGGTTGTTGTTCTTATGTAAGGTTTTTAATAATAATTACCTAACCAACAACTTTGACGCGTTTTGATTGTGAGTAAATAATGTCTGCCTATGTCAGTGATGTCACCGTGAAAGTTGCGGGTTAGTTAAGGTGGCATTCTCAACGTCATTTAATCCATTACCAACCTATAACTATTCATATTCATTTTATTGTTAATTTTGGGATAATTGTATAGTGAAAGAACAATGACATAATAATGTTAAAAAAAATTTTACCCGATATTTTTCGCTATACAATTCTCCTAAAATATTTAATGCAATTCCTTGATATTTATTTAATATGTCAATTATGACCTATAAAATATGAAGACGATAATGATTTTATTTAAATTTGTGTAAAAGCTAGAAAAATGAAATAAATATACGCGAAATAGGTTATAGGTTGGCAAGCATGTTGATACTCCCATCTTAATATAGGTAATACAATGCTTCTGTGCATTTTATAACCTAATTTTAATTGCGTAAAAAGAATAAGTGATCTAGTCTAAAACAATATGCAAAATAAATGCGATGCAACAATATCTAAAACAATATGCAAACGCAAATACTTTCATAAAGACACAATAACGAATTAAAAATTAGTATGAAGAAGCATTGTGCTTAGTTTTTAATTCAGTGTTTTAGTATTTGTTTTTCAAATTCATTATTTTTGTACTGCAAAACAAAGTCTATCATTGGATTCCCAATAATACACAAACACATAATACACGAACACAATAATTGTCGCTGCTGTAAGCTTTATTTTAATTCGGTTATCTCTGCTTATTGTTTAAATACATTAACTTTTGTACTAGCAAACGTGTTTATCGAGTTCCCGATCATTTTAATTTTTTTATTATTGTGTAGGACATAAACGAAATCATTGCCTTATGTGCAAGTACAAACTGGCAGGAGCGACGGGATGGCTTAATGTCTCTTCATGCCTACCTTACTCAAGAAATTAAGCTTACGAATGGAGAACTGAAGCATCTTACTGAAATATTCACAAAGATGTTTATGGACTCGCATACCAAAGGATGGGGAGTATTTTTAGATACGCTACACGAGGTAGGTTGTGGTTACTAAAGATAATAATTAGGATACGGGTATCAGGTAGTGAAGGATCTTTAAACCAGAGTCGACATGAGGACTCATTGAAAAATATTATGTATTATTATTAAAGAGACTTTTTAGAATATTTTACAGGCAATTAGTACTTACCAGAAAGGGCCCCGACGGCGCCCCTTTTCTTCCCTGGGGAGAGCTGCCCCTAAATATAGTAATATCATTATTAAAAAGCGAAATCTCAAAAACGGTAAAGCCCAGGAAGCTGAAATTTAAAGTCTGTAATGTTGCATTGCACAAAGTTATTTACCAATAATGAACTAATCAGGCAACTTTGACTGTGACCTTGACAAACATAATTTACTTACAATTAAAGTGGCTCGGTTAGCTTTTGAATAATTTTTATAGAAGGTTGGACAAGTTTGTACGCACTTATACAAGGTTGTACAAATTTGTACGCACTTTTACACGTTTGTACAAGTATACAGATATGTACAAACTTGTAAAACCTTGTACAAACTTGTAGAAACATACCGTGCGAGCAAAAATTATTTGCATCAAAGAGGGCCTTGCATCTAAGGACATAATACTTAGCCGTAGAGCTTAATACCTGTTGGATGTCAGTAACTACCTGAATTAACAATCAATCAGTTATTCCGTCATCTTTGACAGTCGTTACAAGTAATTTGATTTATCGCTAATTTTTCCAATTTCTTGAACAATTCGCACAATGGGCTTTACGGAACAGCACAAAACATTAATGGTTGAAGCGTATTTTCGAAACTGGGTTAGAGTAAATGGTGAGTGGCAATACAATCCGGGTTTGTGCATGGACGATTTTCACGAACATTTTCCTAACGTTGCTTTTATTGCTGGGGATTTTTATTATTTACTGAAAAGAACCGTGGCTGTGTTTAGGGAAACAGGTTCTATACAACACAAAAAAGGAGCAGGAAGATCATCTGTAAGAACAGAAGAACTTGTTGCAAACGTTCGTGAAATAATGCAAAATACGCCAACAAGTTGTATAAGACGCCTGTCCCAAGAAGTGGGAAGATCTTATGGAACATGCAGGACTATTCTTAAGAAGCAGCTAAATTTATTTCCTTATAAAGTGCAAGTATTCCAAAAATACAAGCCGCAGATTTTGAAAGACGCAGGAATTACTCTCAATGGTTTACCCAAAATTTATTGGAAAGAAATGATTTATTAGACCTGACTTTTTTTCGGATGAAGCCTGGTTCCACCTCTCTGGTTATGTGAATTCTCAGAATACACGCATGTGGAGTAGTGAAAATCCCCATTTTTTCCCCATTTTTTTGTAGAGTACACATTGCACCCTCAAAAAATTGGTGTCGGTTAGCTGTTTCCCGAAGAAGAATTGTTGGTCCTATTTTTTTCCAAGACACAGTTACAGCACAGCGGTATAGAGACAATATTTTGAATCCATTTGTGGAGCAATTACTTGACGACGAACTACGTTTTGGATATTTTCAACAGGACGGTGCAACCGCCCATACAGCCGCCGAAACTATTAACTAGGTACTTACGCAATTTTTTCGACGACAGATTGATCACCTTTCGATCAGACATTGAATTCCCACCTAGATCACCTTGTTTAACGGTTATGGATTACTTCGTTTTTCCTCATTTAAATAACACTATTTTTAAAACACCAGTTGCAAATTTAGAACACTTACAAGAAAGGATTATCCAAGAATGTGGTAACACTTTTCCATAGATGCTGGTCAACACTTTCGAAAATATGAAGAGACGGGTAAATTTATGCTTTGAGCATGGCGGTGGCCAATTTCTGGAATTTATGTAATTATTTCTCTTTTTCTTTCTGTATATTATTACTTTGTTAATTTTGTAAACAACAACAATAAATTTGTCTACTTATTTTATTACTCATTAGTTTGGCATATCATGTCATAATATGAATTTGACAAAATTTTAACCTAGATTTGGTTAGATATATTGTCCCCATATCATTGTGATCTAAACCAAGCCCTACGTTTTTTAATCCAAGCCCTCTTTGATGCAAATGATTTTTACTCGCACAGTACAAAACTAGCCGACCCACTTTGATTGTGAGTAAATTATGTTCGTCATTTCTGTCACAGACCAAGTTACCTGATTAGGTAATTATTGTTAAAAAACTTTTGTGTTCTTAATCCAACATAAGTGTCTCCAAAATTTCAGCTCTCTGAGAGTTACCGTTTTTGAGATATCGCTTTTAATATTGGCATTAGGAGCAGTTCCCCCCTGGGTGGCCGTCAATGTATACAGTGTCGCCAGTAAAGTCCGCATCATATAGAATTTTTTTTTATTAATAGCTTTATTCAAAATTTGACGTTGGCATCAAGTTATGTTTCATCTCGATCGAAGCAGAACTTGATGCCAAAGTCAAATTTCGAATAAAGCTTTTAATTAAAAAAAATCCATATGATGCGTACTTTACTGGTGACACTGTATATCCACTTTGAGGTAAGTACTATAATTGTCTGTAAACATTCTGTCTGTCTGTAATAATAATAAATAATATCTTTCATTACCTAATATTCTCTCTCTAATAATAATAATACAATAAATTATTTATTTATACAAAAAAAAACTACAATGGTAATTAATTAAATGGGAAATTTAAAGAATAATAATTCGCAAAAGTTTTGTCGACTAGTGTGCGAATTAAATCATGACAATAAAGGTAAAATTTTAGTTTTTAAAAAAACCTACTTAATCCTTATTTCTTTCTTATTTTCTATTGAAGTTCTCAGGTTTAGTTTAGGTGTTTTTATTTTCTATGTGTGTCTTACTATAGAAAAAAATGAATTAACGCTTTTATATTTAATAATAATGAAATTATTATCTTTATTTTTAAATATTTGTTCACGAAAATAATACCAAAAATATAGAATCATCGTCATTATTAAAAAATAGATCTATTACAGATCGTTAATAACGCTTACAGAATATTTCCATTGACTGTGCGTTTAACACCTTAAAGGTAGAATTTATTGAAAAATATTTTTTCTAATACAAACTTTTTATCCTTTTCATTCACGGCAGAGGCGTCTCTAAGGGGGCGCACCTCCTTCTTTGGGCCATATTAAAAATACTTTAAAAGCGGCCCTAGAACCGCAAAAATTGAAAAAAAAAATAGTTGTGGCTAGTAAAAACTATTTGGGAAATCACCCTATTAGTCTATATTAATGCTTACTTTACAAAATATTTAAAGGGTGGGTTGAAAACAGCGATTTTGAGATACGTAATACAAAAACTAGAAGACCTTATTTAGGACCAACTGGCTCTCTGCTTCGCCGTCTGCGGAAGAACTACTCCTGTCAAATTTCAACCATTGTGTGTGTAGTAGTTCTCTTGTAACATTTTTTCCAATATAAACTTTTATACCCTTTTTCCCACCCACCAGGGGCAAACTTTTCGTTAATACCTAAACACATATTTATTTTTGTTCCAAGCAAAGAATGTGTAAAAATGTTTATATATTCTGTTATAGGTCATAAAAATACACAAAGATGATCTGGACTATTGGATTTACGTCCTTCTGCAAAGGGTATTTTTAAAAATAGGAGGTGAAACTCTCAATTCCATAGCAAGCAAACTAATCAATACTCTAGAACTGATAAGGAACAGTTTTCCAGTGCACCTGCTTATCGCGAACGTGTACCGGTTTGTGTTGGACGCTACTCAGACGCCAAACAGCAAATCAAAAACCATAGTTTTGAACTTTTTAACATCATTATGCAATCACCCTGACGCAGCAACAAGCATATCATCGTCGCCCAATGCGCTGCAGGCGTTGCAGAAACTTATCGCCTTCTCTCAGGATGCGAAATCGATGGAAATCCGGCACGCGGCCAAAGTGTGCATCGTCGCCTTGTGGAACTGCAATACTCCAGCTGTTACGCTTATGCTTACTGAGCTTCCAAAGGTAATATTTAAGTTTTAAGGTGATGAGATATTGACAGTTAATCAAGGTTAGCAAATATCATGGTATTTATATAAATATAAAATATCGGATATATATCCGATATAAACTGATCGAAAAAAGTTAAGGATATTGTGAATTCTCTGAGAAAAAAATAGTTTTCGAAAAAAATTGTATATTGTATTTTATATCTGATATACAGTGTCACCAGTAAAGTCCGCATCATATGGGATTTTTTTTTATTTATACCTTTATTCAAAATTTGACTTTGGCATCAAGTTCTGCTTCGATCGAGATGAAAATTAAGCAAAAAAATAGTAGTCACGTGATTCGCATTATCTGTAAAATTTTAATTTTTTCCAAAAAATAATTCAAAAGTGGGGCTATTTCTGAAAATATCGAAAAAAGTTATTAGAAAAGGTTTTTTTTAATGCAGTTTCTAGCCCACATGCAAAATTTCAGCTGCATAAGATAATTTTGATTTTTTACCTATATTTTGTAAATTGCACCACTTTTCACTTTTTCAACGCAACCTACATAAACCTTCTTAGTTTTGAGGATGCTTTATTTCAGATACATTTTCTTTAAAGCAACGCCATATTAAATGTGTGTTTTTCTACAAAATCAAAATTGGGCTATTAAAATTTGGTCGCATGTGATGCAAAGTTTATTTGTTTTTGACCCTGTATAAGGTAACTTCATAAAATAAGTATTTTTTAAAACGTAGTTTGTGTCTGAAAGTAAAAAAAAATAAGGTAAAGGGGTTTTAAATTAAATCGTTGACAATAGATAAACTTTACGTTAAGTTAAACTAAAATTTATTTTCCACTTAATGAACACTTTAATGATGACACTGTGTTATTTTTTGTCTTAATTTTAAGGTGTATTACTTTCAGACATAAACTACGTTTTCAAAGATACTTATTTTATGAGGTTACCTTATAAAGGGTCCAAAACAAATAAACTTTGCATCACATGCCACCAAATTTTAATAGCCTAATTTTGATTTTGTAGAAAAACACACATTTAATATGGCGCTGCTTGAAAGAAAATGTATCTGAAATAAAGCATCGTCAAAACTGGGAAGTTTTATGTAGGTTGCGTTGAGTCTTATTTTGCAAAAGTAGTGCAATTTACAAAATATAGGTAAAAAATCAATATTATCTTATGCCGTTGAATTTTTGCATGTGGGCTAGAAACTGCATCTAAAAAAACTTTTTCTACTAACTTTTTTCGATATTTTCAGAAATAACCCCACTTTTGAATTATGTTTTGGAAAAAATTAAAATTTGACAGATAATGCGAATCACACGACTACTATTTTTTTGCTTAATTTTCATCTCGATCGAAGCAGAACTTAATGCCAAAGTCAAATTTCGAATAAAGCTATTAATAAAAAAAAATCCCATATGATGCGGACTTTACTGGTGACACTGTATCTTAAATAATTTTTTTCAGCTCAAACAGGTAAAACCATACGATAGTAGAGTAGCCAAGTAAAATCAAGGAACTAGATATTTGAGTAAATATTTTTATAACAACATAAATATTATTTCTGAACAGAACAAGCATAAAAGCTAACAAAAAAATAATAACACATATTCGTAAATTAACAAAAAAAATTACTAAATAGTGTTACCAATCGTAATACCAACCCAAACCATACAACATTCGGCGGTAAATTAAAATTTCTAAAAATTTGTTTAATATCGTTAACAGTTTTTAGCACAGTAACTTTTTAATAATAAATATCATGATATCGTGTGTCCACGGATAGAGTCTAGAACAGGAAAAACTTTTTTATTAGTAGGTATAGAAGAAAAAGTAATTCTTTATAAAAACGTCTGCTTGTGCTGAAACAACAATTTCGAATATCAGATTTGCGATTACTATACGGGGTTCATAACAACCAACATTTTTAGTTTTTTTGGATTTTTTTTTCAAATCGTAGATTTATTAAATGAATTTTGCTAGTGTTGAAAGTATAATTTCAAATGTCACATTTGCGATTACTCTACACCTACAGGGTTCATCAGAAACAACATTTTAGGTTTTTTGGATTTCGTTTAAAATAAATTTCGTAAAAATAAACAACTATTGTTGCTTTCTTACTTCGAATATGATTTTATATCTGGCCGAGTAACGATTTTGTTGTTAGAAAACCATTTTTTATTTGCCTACTTCTAAAATATTTTTATTATTACAGTTCATATTTCTTCAATTCATTCAATCATAAATTATAAAACTTTTATTATATATCATATATACATATATAGTTAGAGTTACACCCAGAGGAATACAGCAGGGGCTTGGCATGTTGATAAATAAACAAACTAAAAGAAAAACAATAGTACTTACCTAAGTACCGAGGTATTTTATTTATTAAAGCAAAAAAATTGTTTAGCGTATCTAGAGATTATATCCTACCTACTTACGAACTATCTCTACTACTGATATTTTTAAACTAATTTACATGTCATATACTTTCAAGCTAAATAAACACTTCAATATTTAATAAATTAACTGTAGCTGCAAAACAATAAAGTTTATCCCAAAAATTCTGCCGCCATTTATAAGACCCGTAAACAAATAACAAACCGCCCGGCCGGGCAGGACATTCGATTTCTCACTTTATTAATGCTATTACAGCAAGCCCGCACCAAAATTTTTAACTTATATTTTGTAGAGGTACTTATAGCAATCATGTCACTTAAATTTTCTATTAGATATCAATCGAAAACCGGATAAAAATACAAATTAATACGACACCTACACCTAGTTCGCGCTTAAAATTACATACTAAACCATGGCTAACTTCAAAAAGTCACGTGACAAGCTTACCGCCAAGCAGTATTGTCGATGTTTCTGTTTCGTGGCTTGATAAGATAGAGAGGGCATGGCTGAATATTATAAATGCGGTTATTGTGAAAAAACCCATTGAATTGTTGCTAAAACAGTGTTTTCCACTAGCTAAATTGAAAATGGGTTAAACGTTAATACATGAATTAATTTACGAAGTTTTCTGCGTAGTTTCGGGGATTAATTATCACTGTGCAAAAAAATACGCTATGATTAACAATCCTATATTTATATTTAGGAGCAACAGGATATTGCTTCAAATATTGTACATAATCATATGAGGAAAACGTCTACAAGTAGTGAGCCAGGTAGTCCGATGGTATCTGGAAGTCCCAAACCATTGTCACCAGGTACACCACCGTTTGGAGACCAAGAGGAGGTATATAAGAGTCTGCGGCGGACTACTGCGGAAATTCAAAACTATAGTTTTGAAACTTTAGGTAAGTCAAGTAAGTAACATGTTTATGGTTATTAATATTACAGTAAAATATCCAATCATAATTTTGTTATACTTTTTCTTGTTTTGTACCACTACTTTTTTTTATTAAATTACTTTTATCGGCTGTGCCAGTAGTGTAACCAGGAGGAGCTGTAGAGGCTCACCTTAAACTTTTTGTCTTCTGTCAAAAAATGTGGCATATATTTGGCTTACATCATGCTCTGCTTTTTTAGTGTTTCTTTCTTAAAAGCAATGATATATTTTTTAAACCATGATATGGTATACAAATATTTTTTTTTTATCTTTAAAGGTAAACTAGTAGTGACACAAAATTATAGTAGCCAATTAAAAAAAATGTTGTGCAAAAATATTGTAAGAAACATGAATTTTATGCTCTGAGAACAAACCGATATACATTTTATGATAAACAAATCGTCCAGAATTCTCACAGAGAGACTTTATACAGTGTGAGTTTGTAACTTGGAATAAATTCAGTAAATCCACTACAGTTTTTTTTTTTTGGAAAAATGCTTCGGCACGGATATTAACATTTCAAGTTGTGTTATTTTTTATAAATAAATATTTATAGTGTGTCCCAACTTGGAGATATGACGATAGAGGAAGAGACCCAATTTTGAGATAGGCGCCTAAGGACCCCGCACTTTCCTTATGGAAAGTAGGTTTCGGCCAATTTTTCTGAAACTTGGCTCAATGATAGTTCATAACAAGCTGATCAAAAATTATAATGGACCTGAAACCCCAAAACCCCTACAAAACCGGTCATTTTTAGGATAGTTAGAAACTGTTCCATCGATTTTTCTTTCAAAAAATCGTTTTTTTCATTTCGTCGCGATTAAACAAAACCATAAATAAGTAGGCTTTGACTCTCCTTCAATATATTGAAGATTCAAGAGGAAATCTATAATGTGTCCATATGAAAAAAATACCAAAACTCATTCCCCTCCTCCCATAATACCCTCGGACTCTTGTTTTGGAGGGGCTGGGGGGGTTTTGGGGTTTCGGGTCCATTATAATTTTTGATCAGCTTGTTATGAACTATCATTGTGCCAAGTTTCAGAAAAATTGGCCGAAACCCACTTTCCATAAGAAAAGTGCGGGGTCCTTTGAGAGAGCTCCGCATATTAACGTATATGTAACGCCATCTAACAAAAGTGGCATAAACTTACTCAAATAAACTAGACTGTAGTGGTAAAGAGTTCGTTGAGCGCGTCAGTTCGTTTATTTCTGCGCAGGTACGTTTTTCTTCCGATTTGAGTCGTAAAGTTTTTTTGATAGTGTAAATAAACCGGCATTTGCAGTCAACGTAAATGAAAATAAAATATTTTATCTGTCGAAGTAGTTAGTTTAGGTGTTTCCTAATGATGTCTTATTAAAATTTGGCTGTATTCTTTCATAACTTACCTAAAATATTGTTGCCAATTTTTATAACGAGAATTCCTAATTTGAGATACTAAATGGTGCTATGGTGTATTTAAGACTATCTCAAATTAGGCACCCAATACAATAGTTTGATATTTTATTAGAGATGCCTAAAAAACACAAGAAATGGGACCCTCACGCTTTGGTGAAAGGTATGCGTAATAAAGAGATTGGATATCTAAAAGCCTCAAAAGTTTTCGGTGTAGTGTCTCAAATTAGGCAACCTTTTATTTTATGGGAAAATTGACAAAAACAAATTTTAAGTTCAATAACTTTTCTACATAACTATTTTATTGTAGATTATTTGTTGCGATGTTTTGTTAATACACCAAGCAAGCTATTTTGTACAATAATAATAAAAATTTGTTCAATGATGAATTTTATTTTGAATTTACAAAAAAAGTGTCTCAAATTTGGGTCCCTTCCTCTATCGATCATTTTTTTAATTGGCCACCCTAGTTTTTTATTGACCATTTTTAAAGTGCACATTAAGTTACATAAGTATGAAATATCAAATTTTTATTTTGTGTCATTTATAAGATATTAAACAATCAAAAATGAATTTAAGGCCAGAGAACAGGCCCCGCCCCTATTGAAAATGGGTATAAAATAGCATGCAAAACAGGGGTACTTGCTGTTCAACATTTCTCTTAAACTATGGGTTTTACATACCTAAAATTTTGGTGAGGTGTCACAGAAGGTTGGTGGATTATCATGAAGTAAATCGCTTTTCGAAAAAAGGTATAAATAATAAAGAAATTACACTTGAAAAATCATGTTTTTGCTTTTCATGACCTCGACAAGAAAATCACTTATATACAGAAGTCCACATAAAAAACACAAATTCAATATACTTCTAAATATTCACTACAACTTTCTGTTCCCCTAAAAACTTATTTTTTTGTTAAATGTTCGCACAATTTCGATAAATATAAAAAAAACTTGCTCAGAACCTGGTTTACTTTTAGGCAGTCAGCTGTTAGTAACTTTTAGGGATATTTGGTTTTCACCAATATAAAATCTACAGAAACCTACCATTTAATCGGTTTGAGGGGTCTCCGCTAGGTGTCGGCACCGCGAATGTCCCATTCTATTATTTCATTCTTAAAAATCCGTTATGTCGGCTTTACACCATAATAACGCAATTTTCTATATTGACCCAAGTCGATGTAACTGGAACAAGTTGCTTATTATTTGACCACTTGTCTTGGCTGAGCTGACCTAAACTGACTACCTTGCCGTTTTATTTGACCAAGTAAGTCAGATTATCTCAGTCAAATTTCCTCCCCCCTTACCTACGCTAAGGTTACCGGATTTGTGACTGAGATCGTTCCTTTTGGCTGATTTATGTGTCAACACTGTCAATGGTTGTTTTATTTGCAATTTAGTCAAGAAATTTCTTTTAGTCAGCTCAGCCAAGACAACTGGTCAAATAATAAGCAACTATAGAATTGAACTTACGATAATTTAAAATTTATGGCGTTTTTGTCGCTTTTAATTGGTAAAACGATGGTAGAACATGCATTTACCACTAAGCTTGTTATCTCGGTTTTAGTTATGTGAAAATAAGCTAATTTATTTTTTTTTAAATAAAAAAATTAAAACTAGAGTAAAAGTGTACTTTAATATTTTATTTTACGATAATAATTACACTAGATATATTTTTTGTTATGTTATCTTCATTCTTCTTTAATTATTATTCTCTCATCCATTTTGTTTTGCCTCTGTCAGTCGTATGAGTTTTTAAACCATCAGCATGTAGATATGTGTTTCTGTAACTGATCCTAGAAAAATATAGGCATGTTTTAAATACTATAGGTAAAAAATACGTATAGCCAATCACACATTGCTGCCCTTTAATATTTTAATAGTTTGTTGAGAATAAGTAAAACAAAATGTATAAAACATTGATTCATGTGTCAACCAAGTCATTAATTCTTGACAAAATATGTATAAATTTACAAGAAATACCTATGCTGTACAGGACGTGGGACAGAATTATAAAGTACTTTAAGACTTTTTTTTTCACTGGATACCTCCTCGAGAGCAAAGTAAATCATCACCATTTTCAGATAATTGGTGTAAATTTTACAGGCACAAGCACAAGTATTTCTATTCTTTGAAAAATTCCTCAAATAGGTAATACCTATTTAAGCCAAAAAAAACTATTCAAAATCCCGTTAGTTGATTTTATATGTAGTAAAAATCAAATAGCAGGACTCTGAACAACCTTTTCGACTAAATATCACGTTAAAATAAAATACTCTATATTATTGTTTGTCTAGCCTCGAAGAAAATGAAAAATAAAACTCGGACATGCAAATGACATTTTCATTAAAATATTAAAAGGAAATCACAATTAAGTACCATTTGAGTCTGTCTTAGAATTCCTCGTAATCTGCTGATCGAGTGCCTCGTTTACTGGTTTTTCATTCATTCTCTACTTGAAGCTTTCTCAGCAATGTGTGAATTTTCAATAAAAATATCTACTTCCATTGTCAGCCTGGAAAAGTGGAAAGGCCTGGGTAAAATAGCTAACCTAAAGGTGACAACAAAATCTTGTCTTCAAAATTCATTCTTTCACATCACATAACGAACAGCTGATCTAAAACAAAAATACCACAATGCAAAAAACACTTCAGATTGGGTTAAAATAAAATTATTTCCACTAGAGTTTAGCAGAGAATTGACAAGGTTTAAAAAGATCAAAAAAATAGATCGTATAATATACATAGTAAGCAAGAATCAGCAAGATTTAAATTAGTATCGTAGGGTTTAGTAATTAAAATATGCGTAGGTATTTATACATTTACCAAAACTTAGGAAAAAATAATCAAACAAGTGTTGGCACATTTTGGTTAATAATGAGTTATAAGTATGGGATGACTTGTATAATCATAAAAATAATTAATCAAATTTAACAAACTTACCTTTAGCAGAACAAAATGTAAAAAGGCTCGTGTTCATAAACAATATTAGTAGAAAAGATAAACAAACTCTGTCAGCCATTATCACTTAGCTTAGGGCTGGGCGATTCCATTTTTGTGGCATTATTGTGGCCGAGTCCAATCCAAGAAGACTCTGAACAATGCAAAATAATGCTCGGGCCCTTCGTAGCCTATATTTGTCTCCGTCTGCATTAAATTACCTTCGCTACATATAAAGACATATATAGCTCGAACGAAGATAGGTCTCCTTGCTTAGTAAAGACGTTCAGTTTTTACAAATAACGACGTAGGAGTTATATTAAGTCATACATGATGGGGACGGTAAACGTAGGGCGCCTACTAGCGGCAGAAGTCTGGCTCTGACGTCACAACATGTGCTTCCATTCCGCCAATCTTAGGGTATGGTCCGAATATCACCACCAGTAACCACTGTTAACCGCGACAAATGACAGATCAACCATAAAAATCCGGTTATATTCGGGACGAAAAATCACCATGTTCGTTAAAAGCATAACCTTTAATTTTGAAAAGTCCATGACAGAGTGATAATTTACAGGAATGCTAAATACACTTACTTCTTATAATTTGATTGAGATTGATTCTCTGAAAAACTTAATAAATTACCAACCAACGGCCAAACATTTTAAAATTAAATTCATAACAAAACAAAATATTTCATAATAATGACAAGTGACAGGAGGAACCGCTTGTAACCGGGCGTTTAAGCCGGTGAGCATTTTGACATTTGGGTGACGTGATATCCGAAAACCGTGTTCCAAAATAAACCTATTTTTTGGTTACCGCTATAATTTGGTTAATTACGGAACGCTAAACCACGACACTAGTTACTTTCGGACCATACCCTTATTTTCACCTTGTCACGCTTGTCACTGTTTACAAAAAAATCACATCCAATAAAACTTTTTACCAAATAGCGTAAAAAGAATTCTAGAAGAAGTAAAATTTAAATTTTACCCTACAAAGTGCAATGTTGCCAGAATGTTCTGCAGTGGCAGTTTATACTTTCAGGGTTTATTTCTGCGATTATTTTTTAAAATATGGTTAATAAGTACCTAATTTCGCAAGTATGGATGCAAAAATCCTTATTTTAAACAATATTCATGACTTATTATTTTATCATTTAGTCAGTTACCTACATAAATTGTATATTTACAAAAAATACAAATACGCTTTAGGTAAGTGAATGGGGAATCAAATCAAAAAAATAGTATTTAATTAATTACACAATAAATAATTGCAGGCAATTTCAGAGATTTTAAAACAGTGGTATTATTGTTTGTTTGAAGGTTGTAGACAATGATGTATCTTGAGTAATAGATGTGTTTTGGACTTCCATTGCCTTTAGTTTTTCATATCACAACGTTTCAACTGGAGATACTTACCAGTTGAAAGTTGAAACGTTTGTGATATGAAAAACTAAAGGCAATGGAAGTCCAAAACACATCTATACTACTCAAGTGGTATTATTATTATTATTATTATTATTATTACGCAAATATGAGAATATTTATTTAAAACGGCAACATTGCACTGCTTTTGGAGACAGAAAAATAGCAAAATACCTATAAAATAAAAGGCCATCAAAAATTATTTTTAAATTGGCATTCTATTTTAGGAGTACAATTCTCCGAAATCTTGAACTGACTGCGATTCCAATAGACCAGTAAATTACAGTATATTAAAAAGGGACCATCGGCGAGTAAAGAATAATTTGTCAACTAGCTGTTGCATTGTGTTCATAAAAAGCGCTATGTTGCCATTATAAATTACGTTCGCGGCTCGGTACAGCGCCATGTATTACAAACCGCTGATTAAATTCATAATAAGCGCAAGGTTTGGCAACATCCTAGCTTTGTAAGGAAAATCACACAGCTTTATTATTGGAGAAGTAGCCTTAAATGAGATCATAGAATTTTACTATATTTTACAACTCCATTCAATATTTTAGGCAAGTAAAAATATATTGCAAATCGGAACGGTGGCGCCGTCTTATTAAGTTTTATGAAAGTATTTTGTGATGACGTCTGTGATCACATGATGTGTGGTGAAAAGCACGTGGATAATGTTCCCTTAATTGAAAAATTTAAAAAAAAAAAACTTTCTATCCATCTATATATCCGTCAATAAATGCTCAAAATGTTGTCTATTCTCTATTTGGCAATATCCTAAACGCAAGTAAAACTCGTTTTGAACATTTAGTACTTCGGGAGAAATTATCCTACACTCATGTCTTATTCGTGCTTTCAACTCCTCATCCTTTGTTCAGGAATAAAGGTTTGAAATTGGGTATATATAAATAACTTAACATGCACTTTCAAAATAGTCAATAGAAATTATCGATATCGTCATCAGGGCCGTCGAGAGCCAGGTCAGGCCCGGGGGCTGTGCGGCATCCCGGGCCCACTCCTAGGGCTGCCAGATTTAAAATATTAACAAGCGGGAGGTATATAGGGTCCTAGCCAGTGGCGGCTTGTGACTTATTAACTTGGGGGTGCGTTAAAAGCCCGTTGCAGACGAAATGCGCCGCAGACGAAAATTTTTTAAGACCACGCCCAAATTTGGTCAATAATTTTTAATAAACATTTTAAAAATTTATGATTACCTACTTATTTTAAAATGAAATAAGATAAAAAAAATAAAAATGCCAATTTAATTTTCATTAGTGGGTACATTCTTTAAAAGTAAACTTCATTCTTCTGTTTTTATTTGCAGCAAACTTATCAATAACAATAAAGTCCCTAGATTTACACTTTATGGTCTGTGTCAAGTTAATTTCAAGTGTAGGTTTTCCCTCAATTTTAATTTAAATTTTTTGCTCAATACTTAATGAGCTAAAATTGTTTCTCAAATATTCCACATTCATAGTCATTTTGGCATTAAAACTGTTCATTTTTATTAAAATAAGTCTACTACCCCAAAACAATAACAAAAATATAATTTTTAAATAAGAAACCCATTGTTGGTCAATTCTAAAATGTACAAAATTTTCGGGTAGGTTCTCCAAAAAAGATTAAAGTTTTATAAATATTTCAAATAATAAATCGATGTTAATAGAAATATTGGGCCGGACGGGCGAGGACAAAATGTATCGATATTTGATACTTAGAACATTAATTATTCGCTAACTCTCCTAACAATTTAGATACCTATGTAATGTTTACAAAGTAATTTTTTGTCAACAGAGATTTTATATTTTTTTTTATAATTTATCATATATTTTTAACTGCGCAGCCCGAGCACGGGCCCTTAAAAGAGACGTGGGCCCGGGAAATTTGCCCCCCTCTCTTATCAGCCCTGATCGTCATATCTACAATTTGGGACAAATATCAATTTTTTTTTATAAAAAATGCTACAACTTAGAATGTTAATTCCCGTGACCAAGTATTTTTCCAAAAAAAAAACTACTGGTTTTACTGAATTTACTTCAAGTAACAAACTCTCACTGTAAGTTTAAAAAAAGGCGGGAAAAAGTCACGAAGTCTTGGTCTCAAATAGTGTAGTGAAATAAAGATATAAGAAGTGGTTACACGTTTTTCGCCCTTTCGGGCGTCGTCAGATCTAAAGTAATCAGTCTAACTAACGTAAATAATTAAAGACAACAATTAAAATTAATTTCTATACCTTGCAGTTCTATAATTAAAATTAAAAATGTACTAACTCTACATTTAGATGGAATTGTAAACAAAACAAGAACAAATGATTCTTTTTATACAGTGAAGACGTAAAGTCTGGAATAAATTCATTATGTAGGAAACGCTGAATGTTTTTAAAAATCGCTCGGACACGTCAATTTTGTTTTTTAATACGAATTTTTTTCAATATTTTTTATTATACAGGGTGTCTCCTAAGGCACTCTGCTTGGACCAACTTTAATTTTTTAAATGGGAACCCCCATTTTTTTTATAATTTTAGGATTCTTTGCATAAATTGTGAACATTTTTTATCTAACATGTCATTATGATTTATCGACAGTTGAAGTTCGAAAATAAATACAACAATTAATTCACTGACGAACATTTTAAAACTTTTTTTTCCTCCCTGGAATGATTTTGGCTGGATTTTATATATTTTGGCCTGCTGAATCCGGATCTGGCCTCAGATTTTCGATATCAGCCTCCAATGATAAGGGAGGGACATATGCTTTGATGTTAAAAAAAAGTCAATAAAAACCCCTTTCAATGCCGATTTATTAAATTTTTAACAATTAAAAACATATAATATATTTTATTAACAGTTAGCTTAGGTACAGTATAAACATTTATAAATAATTTAAAATTTAATATTTACTTCCCTAACGTCTTTCTTTTATAAGAACTCCTGGATGTGTCTCGTATTAGGGTCCAGCAATAGTCGGCTAACATATTCGGGCTCCACTTTCCTGTATACCTTTTCTCTATGGAGGCAATATCTTGGTGAAATCGTTCTCCATGCTCATCTGATACTGCTCCTAAATTTTCAGGAAAAAAGTCCAAATGAGAATGGAGAAAGTGAAGTTTTAGTGACATGTTGCATTTTAAAATATGATAGGCCGTGAGTAGTTCTTCCACGAGTTCACGATAATTTTCTGATTTATTATTTCCAAGAAAATTGTTGCAAACACTTTCAAATGCATTCCATGCCTGACTTTCATTATCACTTAAAATTTGCCTGAAGTTCGCATCTTTAAACAATTGCCTAATTTGGGGACCAACAAAAATTCCTTCTTTAATTTTGGCCGTTATACGTGGAAATTTGTCTTTTAAATACGTAAAAGCATTGCCTTCTCTATCCAGTGCTTTAACAAAATTTTTGATCAGACCCAGCTTAATGTGAAGTGGAGGTAAATATATTTTTTCTTTCTGAACTAATGGTTCTCGGGTCAAATTTTTAACGCCAACTTGTATTGTGTCACGTGGAGGCCAAACCTTAATTTTATAATGTTTGTCTCTTGCACGGCTGTCCCATTCACACAAAAAGCAACAGTATTTTGTGTATCCTGATTGCAGTCCTGTCAGTAACGCTACCACTTTTAAATCTGCACATATGTTCCATTTGTGATCTTCGTACTTTACACATCTTAGTAACATCTTAAGATTGTCATATGTTTCTTTCATATTTACCGAATGACCTATAGGAACCGATGGATGCTCGTTTCCATTAAAAAGTAAAACAGCTTTTAGACTTGTTTTAGACGAATCTATGAATAGTCTCCATTTATCGGGAGTATATGGTAAGTTCAGTTCGGTCATTAGGCCAGGTATGTCATGGCAAAATACTAAATCACCTTCCACTGCAAAAAAATTTGTGAGAGTAGATTGCCTTTTCCTGTAGATGGACACCTTCACTCCTTTTTCCAAGAGCTTCCACTGCTGCAGGCGGGATCCGAGAAGTTCAGCTTTTGTTTTCGGGAGGTCCAAGGCACGAACAAGGTCATTTAATTCACCTTGAGTGATTAAATGAGGTGTATCAGGCAAATCATGAGAACTAGGGATGTAGCTTGGTCCGGCTTCTGGTGAAATACTTCCGGAGTCTGATTCGGAATCAAGCGTGTAACTCTCAGGTGGCTGGGGAATGGGTAATGATTTGTTATGGGGCACTGGTCGCATTGCAGAAGGAATATTGGGGTACTGAATGCTACGCTTGGTTTTGCTAGTAATTCCTTTAATATTCGTCATGCAAAAATAACAATCATCTACGTGATTACGAGGTTCCCTCCAAACCATTGGAACTGCGAATGGCATAGAGTTATGAGTACCTTTCAGCCATCCAGTCAATGTTCTCGAGCACGAACTGCAACACATTTTTGGGGCCCAGGACCTATCTTGATCGCCAACTTTGCATCCAAAGTACAGTTCATAAGCCTTTTTTACTAATGAAGATATCGGTTTTTGGTACGCTTTTGCGGTAACTTCGCCACAAATATAACAGAAGCTATCGGCTTTATTAACGCAAACGCGCATCGACATTTTTGGTACCGTTTTAACACGCCCGTAGATCTAAGCGAAAATATGAATAGATGTTTACTAAATGATGATATAAGCTTTGTTTTGGTTCTAGCTTAGAACCGTTCTAGAACAGTCCGCACATGCGCACTGACTTATTTATGTTTTGGTTGAGTTTAGAATCGATTCCGAACTGACATTCAAGTGTTTTGGTTATATTTCGAACCGGTTCGTAACCGTTCTCGAACTATCATTGCAGGTCGAGCTTTTTGATAGAACCGATTCGGGATTTTTGGTTGACGCATGCGCAGTTGAATTTTTCTAATGAAAATAGGCGTCAACTAACTTTTTCTTCGTGGTCAAGATCCCTGTTTGCTTGTTTGGCTATCTATCTAATAGAAATAATATTAGATTAAATAAAAATAAAAAATTTTAAAACTAATCTTTATCCATTTTTGCTGTCTGGTACTGTGCAAGTTACTCAAAAGCAACGAACAAAACGGTCAAAAAATCTTTAACATGTATTTTTAAAATTTTGAGGTTATGGTTAATTTCCTCTTCTTTCTTTTATAATAAGCTGTTTTGGTTTCTTCGACTGCGAAGCGATTCTAAAACAGTTCCAGGATTTATTTTATTGCACATCGCAGTTCTCGAACTGTTTGGAATAAATCCTTATTTTAAAACCAAAACAAAGCTATAGTAACGACTAAAGGTATATTTCAAGCATAGATCCAACTACCTGCAAATAACAATGGGGCGACCGTTTATTACCTATTAATGGGCCTATTCGACCCTTCCAAGAAATCTGAGGCCAATATAAACATTTGGTGGTCAGTTGTATATTAGTTTAGGTCCAAATATTACAAAATACACAATATTTTTATAAAGAGGATTTTTGTGTTAGTAGAGTTTACCAACCCGATAATACCTTCTAAAAAAGATTCCCGTTTGCACTTTGTTGCTAAAATGTACGACCCCTTTTATATCATTCCTTATACCTTAAGGAAGCAAAATTGACTTGTCGTCCAAAAATCGTACCATGCAGGGGGTGGTCGGGGGCGGTTTTCCAAAAAGTACCAATTTTTTTTTTTTGCCTTTTTTACATCTATAATACCTGATCATCAACCTGCTTGAATCTTATTTCAAAATCTTAATTAGAAATATATTTTTTTTAATTTTAAAAACATCGCGCGCCGTGCTTGTATATGGAGCGCTTTAATGAATAACCGCTCGCCCTGAAAACCCATAATTGTGATAATTTGTAACTCGCCATAACTCCAGAATCCTTTGACTTATCAAAAAAATACTTGCCATAAACGTTGTAGATAAAACATCAGGGATTACAATGCTTTTTTAAAATTATCAGTCCGATGAACAGTTTCGTCAAAAAATTGAAAAATGTCAAACCATATCACCGTAAGCGTGGTCAACCGTGCGGATGCGATGAAGGATCAGATTGCCGTCTTAAAGCCATGAAAAACGACCGTATGTTATATCGCGCGCATAAGTTCGGGTTTCCTTCGCTTTTGGTGTGATTGGAATGCAATTAATACATTATAAGTTAGTTCCTTATAAAATTAAGGGATTATATTTTGTAAACGGTTAGTAATGTTGTTTTGAATAATTTAATTTGAAATTAATTTATGTTTCTCTAAATTTTTTCAATATTAATATTAATTAATAAGTTGTTACTAAAAGGAACTTTTTTTTTATTAGAAAAATTGGTATTTGTCCAAGTTTTTGTACATATAGGGTGTTTACAAAAAATGAAAAATGGTACTATTTAATTTTTTTTATAAAGAAAAACAGAAAACAGGCTTTATACGTTCGGGATTTGTCTATAAGTAGGTACCTGATCTACCTAGAGTACCTATACTAGTGTTTTTTCAGGTGTTAAGGTCATGGTTGCTCAGTAGAGATAGAGAATAACCTTAAAATTTCATTGTGGTTTTGATTGTGTGTATCAGCGTGTTGCAGGATACCTGAAAATAACACTACTATTAATCGGGGAGAATCCGGGTGTTATTTAACGAAAATAAAGAAAAAAGGGTGATACTTACAGAAGATTTTTTTGTTGAACCTATTTACAGGAACAAGTATAGAAATCGGAAAACAGACAAATGCTCTTTATATACCTAATAATAAAAGGCTTGGGTAAAATCTTCCCCTAAAGAATCTATTTATTAATAAACATATTTATTCCAAAAGAAAGATTCTTAGAGTTTTTAGTCAGAGTCAGCCATGCATTTGCAGGAGCCAATGCAATTTATTTGTTTTTTTTTACAGGAACACAGTGACCCAGTGCAATCTAAAATAGTGTAGCAATTTAAAATTTAACTATAGTAAAAAATAACAAACTTTGTGTAGGTACCTTTTTTACAGTTGCAAGTACCTATTTAGAACTGAAGTATCCTCCGGTAGTATTGCGTCGGTTGTTAATACAGGCACTGGTTTACCGTTTGCAATAATCCAGCCACAACTTGATAAGTCCGGTAAAGGTGACCTTTGGCATAGTACTGTCCAGCCATATTTTGGTCTGATAGTGGACAGGGCGACAGTGTTGTCTTAGACTATCTTTGGTTGGAGGCAATTTACTCACAGGTTTGGAGGATGCTAAAATTCCTCTAAGAGCATTTATACATTTGATATCTTCATTTTTGTAGTACCTATATAAACAAATTACAAATTTAACTACGTCATTAAAGACTTCTTCTAAGTAGGTACTGTTCTTTGCCAACTCTAGCTAGTAGATTATAATGTGATAAGAAGACTTTCCAGCATGTTCTTTTGCCTAGTCCCACAAACTGACTAGTTGTATCACAACCTGTGAGTGCGTGAAAGGCTGGTAGACATTTGATCATGGAACTCTCCATTTTTAATTCATGAATTACAATGGATCGTTGGCTTTCTTTAGCTCCAATTTTCATCCAAATTTCTGAAGTCAGAATATCTTTAAAGTGAGCCAATAGTACCAAAACATCTGTATCTTTACAGTATACTATACCGCCAATTCTGGAATGAAATATTGGATTGTCTCGCGCTATACTTTTAATTTTATTTTCCATGTTATTGCTCATTACCTGGCATAGTTTTTGATTTTGTAAACGTTTTTGGCAAAATATGCACCTTTGTACATCAAATTGAGTTCGTAAAAATGGTTTTTTCAGGGGTATATCTACTGGGAGTGGGTTAGTTAATATTTTTGCATACTTTGATTTATATGATTTAATATTATTCGTGCTGGTATACGTTTTGTAGCAAGTTTTATGCCAATTTAAATGTTCTCGCTCTTTTTAATTATTCAAATTTAAAAATATATGCAACAACTTTGCATCATTTCCTTGACAAATATCAATAAGTACCTTTGTACATTCAATAAATCTTTGTTTAGATTTTGGTCGGGATATAACTATTCCCTGATTCTTGGCAAATGTCAGATAATTGGGAATTAAATATGTTGCCTTGTGTTTTGATTGATAGTTTTTTTTAAGTGGTCTTAATTTAATTTTGGGCTGTAGTTCACTCACTGAACTGGTACTGCTTTCAAAATCCATTGCTTAATCGTTTCAATAAAAAGTGTCGTATATAAACATTAAAAGGCACTATACTGTTATTAAAAAAAATCTTACCTGAAAACTTAAACTTTCTCCTTAACCTTTCCGTGGCCATGCTACAAAAAGTTACATTTTCGGCCGTGTGGGGTAACTATGATACCCCATTGAAATACTGCATGATCTTTTGTCAATGATGCATGATGGTGTGCAAAGATGTACAATAAAACACTAATAATTAATTTTTAATAAAACATTTTTAATTTTTACAATAAATTAATATTTACTCTTCCTCATTATTTTTACAGTCGGGACATAATTTTTTTTTTACTTTCTTCTCTGTGTATGTTGCAAATGGGTTTATTGCATGCACTACATGATATTTTAGTCTTTCTATCCCTAAGAGTAACAAAAAAATGAATTTTTTTTACGTTTTCGCCGTTTTCGGCCGGTCGACGATTTCGATACGCTGCAAGCAGTTTTTTGTGTAAAATTGAAGTTAAATTGAGTATTTTTATAAAAAAATTGCTTTGTAATATATTTTTCTAGGATTACCTGGAGGGAAAAAAATTACAAAAAAATTGTTTGGAAGATAATTTAAAAAAAACCGCATCTGGGGTACCTAAAATACCCCGCTCGGCCACGGAAAGGTTAATAACAACTATATTACAACAGTCATTTAATGCAGGGCATCTGTAAAACACTTTCAACTTTTAGCAATGCCCATTAAGTCCAATGTATAGATAAGAACTATAACTTCACAGCATACAACACACCCTAATAAAATATAACAACTATTGTTGGTTAAAATAAAAGTAAGTCAAAAAATATTGCTATAAGATAGAAAATGGAAATCCACAATCCAATATTTGCTGGTCTAGCTTCAAAATTAACGGCGCGGCGGCTACTCCGCACGGAATTCTAGACTAAACACTATTGAAAACGCGATATTAAACGAATATCGAACTTATGCGCGCGATATAACATACGGTCGTTTTTCATGGCTTTACGACGGCAATCTGATCCTTCATCGCATCCGCACGGTTGACCACGCTTACGGTGATATGGTTTGACATTTTTCAATTTTTTGACGAAACTGTTCATCGGACTGATAATTTTAAAAAAGCATTGTAATCCCTGATGTTTTATCTACAACGTTTATGGCAAGTATTTTTTTGATAAGTCAAAGGATTCTGGAGTTATGGCGAGTTACAAATTATCACAATTATGGGTTTTCAGGGCGAGCGGTTATTCATTAAAGCGCTCCATATACAAGCACGGCGCGCGATGTTTTTAAAATTAAAAAAAATATATTTCTAATTAAGATTTTGAAATAAGATTCAAGCAGGTTGATGATCAGGTATTATAGATGTAAAAAAGGCAAAAAAAAAAAATTGGTACTTTTTGGAAAACCGCCCCCGACCACCCCCTGCATGGTACGATTTTTGGACGACAAGTCAATTTTGCTTCCTTAAGGTATAAGGAATGATATAAAAGGGGTCGTACATTTTAGCAACAAAGTGCAAACGGGATAACACGATAGGGACATCTTTTAACTCCACTATGTTGAACAGTGTTATTTATCATTTTAATAAATGTTGAAAATGTTGCCCAAAGGTTAATTGGCAGTAACCTAGACGATCGAAAAATTCTTTCTGCACATTTCTGACAACTTCCGGACTGATTGACCGTATTTCTTAAACAATTCGATTCTTTAAGTCCTACATCTCCATTGACTTAGTTTGGAAAACTTTACCTTTAAGGTAACCCCACAGAAAAAAGTCAATGGGGGTTAAGTCGGGAGACCTCGGCGGTCATTCAATAGCTCCCCTTCTTCCAATTAATCTATTTTCGAAAATAGTATTAAGATAAGCGCGAACTTCTGCTGAATAATGAGGCGGGGCACCATCTTGTTGGAACCAAATAATCTGATGTGGTAAATCGGGATTTTCTTCATCAGGAAAAATCGTCGAAAGAGCTGGAGTAAGATCATCTTGTAGAAAACTTAAATATCTTTGACAGTTTAGCTTCTCATTAAAAAAAAACGGTCCTATCACGATATCACCCACAATGCCTGCCCACATATATTTTTTGTCTATCCTGAGTATGTCTCTCCCTTATCCAATTTCGGTTTATATCCGACCAATACCTATAATTTTGTGTGTTGACCTCGCCATTCAAGAAAAATGTGGATTCATCAGAAAAAACAATGTTTTTAACAAAATTCAAGCTGCTTGTCAAAATCCTCTTCGTAAAGTTCTTAAAGGACTTTCATCTTAAAAGGATGGTACTTATTTTCATGCAATACTTTTAAAACCGTTGTTTTCGAAATATTTAAGTTTGTAGCCATGTTCCTAGAGTTAATATGGTTATTTTCTTGAACACTTAATAATACGTCCATCTTTTTGTCATCATTCAATGCTTTTCGACCACTTCTTGGGGCATCTCGAACATGACCAAGCTGAAGAAATTTATGCTCGAGTGGCGAACGATTATGATATTTTTCATTAAATAACTGACACACTTCTTGTTGGGTTCTTACCCTGTCACCATATCCTATCATTAAAACTTCTATCCTATGTGCTTCATTTAGTTTCATTTTTGTTAAAAAGAAATTTCACAATAACTATTACGTAATAAACTTCAAAAATTAGAAAAACGTTAGAGTAAAAATAATCTATCTTGAAAATAATGACACAATATTACGATATTTTGACACGAAGTATAAAACTGTCTCATTTGACCAAATGTAACAATATGACAAGTAATTATTCACTGAGTTATGCTGATACTTATTTAATTGTTGTATTTATTAGATAAATCATAATGACATGGTTAGATAAAAAATGTTCACAATTATGCACAGAATCCTAAAATAAAAAAAAAATGGGGGTTCCCATTTAAAAAATTAAAGTTGGTCCAAGCAGAGTGCTTTCGGAGAGTATAATAAAAAATATTGAAAAAAAATCGTATTAAAAAAACAAAATCGACGTGTCCGAGCGATTTTTTAAAATATTCAGCGTTTCCTAAATAATGAATTTATTCCAGACTTTACGTCCTCACTGTATATACAGCTTTATACCTACTTTTTTGTTAAACATAAAATAAATTTGCGACTGTCTCATGACCCGATCTTTCCTCTGTGTCAAAAGCATTCGTTAAGATCCTATTTTTTGGTCAATTTTCTAGTAATGTATATTATAATAATAAATGGTTTTAGGACCCAAGTTGGACAGAGATAGAGACACAACATCACAAGATTCTGGAATTTCACAGATGTCGGCAGGAAACGATATTAAAAACGACATCGCCATCTTAGAAGAAAAAATGGAGGATTTAGGTATTCGACATTTTAATGTACGATCGGGTACAAGATCATTACCTTACACCAATGTAAACGGTGTTTCAGAGACTGATACAAATGGATGTAGAAGTTTAGGTAAGAAACTAAGATAATTTCCACGATATACGGTATGCCGACGAGCATAAATTCTCTCTCACATTGTGACGTCACGTGGTCCAGTCCAGCGCTTTTTAATCTATGGGGATTTAAGCAATAAGACTATTATTTAAATATTGGGGCAGTTTAACAAACAACCCATATGGTAAAGGCGTTGTTTTCGAATGTAATTAGGACCAGTGAACATTATTCTATAAAAAATATGCTTTAAATTACTTAAAAAACATACGGGACAAATTATGTTTTGGGCTGAATAAGTTAATTATTAATGTAAATAAAATAACATTCTTAGTTTTAGAAATCAATATAGCGTAAATGCAATAATATTGTTTTGTAATTGTAAAAAAAACTGATCCCCAATTTAAAAACAGAGAGGCTACTGTTTTTTGCTACTTTAATTCAATTCGAAACGTCTTTTATTAAGTCTAAACAGTGTGGTTGTTTAAGTGTGCAACATATGGGCATTTCTTTTATTAGCGATTTCTCAGAAAATTTTATTCTTGATAAAAGTTGGTGCATGTTCGATAATCATATTAGGTGCACTTGGAATGATTGCAAGTCAAACGGCGTACAGAGTAGGCCAAAAAATATAAAACTTGTACAAGAATAAAGTTTTTTAATAAACGTTTGAAATAAAAATTTTGCACTTTAAATCATAGTTTTTTAATTAGCTTATTATCATTACTAATGTTTTATCTTGTTAAAAAGAATTTTTAGGATATTTTAAAGTTGTGTTTAATATCGTTGCAACAAACATTAAGTTTGGGATTCCTTAATAAATTAAAAATTCAAGTAAATTTTACAAATATGCTTGAATTTGAACAAAGATATGTGAAATTGATTTGATTTTGATTAATTTATGAAGGTCTTTATGGTGAATATAAAAAAAAATTTGAGAAATTATTAATGTTTTTTAAAAAAATGTTTTTTTTAATTTTAGGTCACATTTTTGAATCTATGCATAATTTTTAATTCTAAACAACTCTTCTTAATAACATTTTGCTAAATTTTCTGAAATAGGGTTACTTAATTCTTGTACAAGTTTTATATTTTTTGGCCTACCCTGCACGCCGTTTGACTTGCAACCATTCCAAGTGCACCTAATATGGTTATCGAACATGCACCAACTTTTATCAAGAATAAAATTTTCTGAGAAATCGGTAATAAAAAAAGGGCCCATTGTTGCACACTTAAACAACCACACTGTATAGGTGATTTACAGGCGAAGTCTAGTTTTACGCTAACACTACTTGCTGTCCGAGTTTTCTCCTGCCAAATACGTTACAAAGTAGATAAAAATCACTAAGTTAACAAAAATAATGTTTCAGTACGCTATACAACTACCCGAACTGAAAATTAAAAAAACAACAGCCCCAAAACGAATGAAAGTAAATTTGCTGGCTTTTAACGATGGCCCAGCCATGTATGAGGTTAAAACCATCTTCCGCGTGTAACGCAATGCGCAGCGGTGTTCCAAGTTCGACTGGTTTGTCGGCATACCGTGTATAGGTGTACCGTGATATTTTCTCATGTTGCACATAATTGATTATTCAATAGTTATTTGTTTTTTGTCAGCTGCTGCTGTGTACGCAGAATGTGCCGGGTGGCCAATTAAAAACGACCTTTGGCCGTTAACCTTGCAACTGTCAAAAATAAATATTGTTAGTAAACTATAACTTCGGTAGTTCGGACACTCGCTAGCCCGTACACTCCACTAGTCTCTGTAGTCCGAACCAAAATAACAAAACAATACTTTTTCCTGTCTGTATCATCTGCAATAGACTTTTATATTTGCATGACGTAATGGCTTCGAGCAATAGAACATATAAAATACTTGGTCTTTCTGATAAATCTAAAATATTAGATTGTCTTGATAAAGAAAAAGCATACGTTCAGTTGGGCTGAAATATGGTGTTTTAAAATCTACGGTTTCCGACATAAAGAAAAACAAGGAAAAAAAATTGTGTGTGCTTAAGACCACACGACAGAAGTGAAAACTTCAACAAGGTGAAATTAACAATATCAAATACAATTTTTCAATTTTGTTTCTTTTAGGTTAGGTTCGTAAGCAATCATAAAAATAACATAAACTTGGAATACGGGATAATTTTACTGCATACGAAAAAAGATATTTCCTAAAATTGAACAACCCTTGAATTTTTACATCTTCAACAGAAGTCAGAAATCATAATAAATTAGGTCCACGGAATAAGCAATTACGGTAAACCTTACTTCACCCTACGTAAATATATAATTTAAGAAATGCCAGAACATACCTGAGACGCAGACGAGTGTCTATACAACGCACACTGTTTGCGGCATGCTCTTGCATATAACGTTCATTCGGGTCAGGGTCAGTTCGGATTGAATATAGCAGTTGAATTCGAGCGTTACACAGCCGAGTGTGACGCGTGACGGCTCAGTTTAATTCAGTGCCCACAAAAAGTGCTAAACGCGCCTAAAGAAGTTTTCACTTCAAAAATAAGAACATTTTTATCAAAATTATTTCGAGGAGCAGGTAGGAATACCAATAGGTATACTCCAGTAATCCGGACACCTCGATGGTCCGGAGCGGACCGATATGTGTCCGGACTATCGAAGTTGTACTGTACTGCCAAGGGAAATCGTTGGAAATAATTTTCAAGTTCGTGAGATGTTCACCAGGGGGCGTAACAAACATGATCAAATAGAAAAATTGTTTTTTTCTCGTGTTGCCCATTTAAGAGGTACTGAAAACATTTATTTTTTGAACCTTAGGGTATGCCGAATCTTCTATTTTAATTTTTTTCAAAGCTGTGGCTACAGAATAGTTTAATTTTCAATAAAAAATATAGCATTAAAAAGTAACTTTTTGCTACGGCCATACAAAATGCGATTGGCGTGCACAGACTTTAAAACTAAATTTGTTTGTTTTAGGAGAAATAAAAGACTCAGATTCAATTATAAAGGAAGTAATAGAAAAATGCTGTATAGACCACATCACTCCCCTAGCGGAAAAAAGAAGACTGCTATCTCAAGTTCTTGATCTTATTAGGCAAGGTCATGTTAGTAGTGTGATAACCAATTTTAAGTAAGTGTGGTAGTTGATCTAAGCCTTAATTATTTTATTAGGTAAAATAATGGATGTGGTGGTGCGCCGAATGAAACCTAGACATACAGTGTGTCCCCGGATGGAGTTGACAAGAGGAAAAATATCTTTATTATTGATTTTACGACGAAAAGTTATTCCTTATAAAAAATTCTGCTTGTCGAGAAAATGAATTTTCCATATAAAAATTTTAGATTAGATGTACAGGGTTATCCAACCAAGACTAGACAAGGCGATTTTTTGACTTTTCCTGTACTTTTATAAAAAAAACTGAAATAGCCATCTTAAGTCATTTCCTCCCGCGAATTCGAATATCTTCAGCAAAAAACAATTGAACATCAAACAAAAGTACTAGGGGTCACTTTGATATTTTTTTAAATGGGATGCCGTATTTTTAATGAGCTTATCCGATTTCTCATATAAATTTTGATCTAAAATGTTGGATTTTTAATTCAAAAACGCCTTTTTTCTTCAGCTTTAAATTCGGAAAATGTTCGTCTACCGTACGATTAATACCTGATAGATGAATACCCGTTTCACCTGTTCACCCTTTAACCTGCTTTAAAGCGTCCGTCAGTTAGACAAAATAATCAAGTGTCAAATTTCTATATATTTTTCACGAATTAATTACAAATAATGAAATATTCTTTAGAAGAACGGCTAAGTGTAATAAAATTATATTACAAAAGTGGAGAGAATGCTCGACAAACACAAAGAACGTGAAAAATATATAGAAATTTGACACTTGATTATTTTGTCTAACTGACGGACGCTTTAAAGCAGGTTAAAGGGTGAACAGGTGAAACGGGTATCCATCTATCAGGTATTAATCGTACGGTAGACGAACATTTTCCGAATTTAAAACTGAAGAAAAAAGGCGTTTTTGAATTAAAAATCCAACATTTTAGATCAAAATTTATATGAGAAATCGGATAAGCTCATTAAAAATACGGCATCCCATTTAAAAAAAATATCAAAGTGACCCCTAGTACTTTTGTTTGATGTTCAATTGTTTTTTGCTGAAGATATTCGAATTCGCGGGAGAAAATGACTTAAGATGGCTATTTCAGTTTTTTTTATAAAAGTACAGGAAAAGTAAAAAAATCGCCTTGTCTAGTCTTGGTTGGATAACCCTGTACATGTTGATAAATTAAGAAAACATGAAAATACTCTTAGAGAGAAGTACCATTATTCATTATTTTAGATAAAATGTTTATAAAACAACGTTGTTTATAACCCAAAATAAAGCCTAAATACAAAATTTGAAATCTGAATTCTAATTTTTGTTTTTTATTTTTATAATAGAATTTATGAACGTTCAAAATGCACAATCGTGGAAAAAGTTATTATTCTACATATCCTTCTCCAACCTCCACACATTTGTCCAAATTGGAAATAAATTAAATAAATAGGTCAGCACTCTCAGGTTTTCATTTTAAATAAGCTGTATGAGTTATATGTTAATTTTTTTCTATTATATGGAACGAACCCTAACACAACTCCCTTATGCATTTTAAAATGATATAATCCATATCTTATCTGTAGAGTGAAATTCTGGTAGGTTACGGAAAAACTAAAAAAACAAATTATAATTTCTGTTCGATCTAAGCAAGATCAAAGTAATGACGGGTGAAGAAGAAACACATCGCACATCTAATGGAAAAAATACCTACCTGCAAAAAATTCCATTTTTAAGTTATAAGCGTCATAAGTGTCCTAATGCTATATTATTTCTAATGGAATAACGACATTATTGTGTTAAAGCAAACAAACGCGAGATGGCGGAAGTGTCACCTTTCGTTCGCGCTACTTTTAATTGGAACAGTGACCCAACTATCAGTTGGGGATCTGCTTGTTTATCAAACTTAAAACCATACAAAAATTACAAAATAAAGTTATTAAATATATACACAAATTACCACATTTAGAACCAACTGTTAATCTATATAGACCGAAAGGGTATTTACACGTTCAAAACATTTATAAATTAAAAATTTGTATTCTAATTCACTCTATTATTTTAAAAGAAAAAAAAATCAAACATAACACTTCAGGAGAATAAGACATTACATGATCATAACACATGTTATTTACTAAAGCATTTAAAAAAAAACTCAGTAATTTCATCATTATTAATAATTAATTAACAAACCTAGTCGCTGATGTTTATATTTTGTTTTTAAACCAAACTTTGTACCCTAACAATTAAAATAATTCAAATTCAATTTTTAAAAGCGCGTTTTCTCAAAACAACCAATTTTGCAGTCAGGTCTTTTTTCCATTAGATGTGCGATATATAACTATAGATGGTTACATAGTCGAACAGGTTGAGGAATACGTGCACTTGGGCCACACCATCAGGCTGCGAAAACAAAATCAAACATCAGATATATCCCGAAGAACAAGACTAACCTGGGCAGCATTCGGTAGATTCGTAAAGCATTTTCATATTTTCCTAATTTATTAACACCCTGTACATCTGATCTAACATTTTTTTATCGTGAATTAATTTTCTCAACAAGCAGAACTTTTTATGAAGAATGACTTTTGGTCGTAAAATGAATAATAAAGATTTTTCCCCTTGGGGAGCCCAACCGCGGACATACTGTATATGGATTTTTCACCATCCAACGAAGTTGTATCTTGGCCTTATATTTTGATACCCAAATTGCAGTATTATCCGATTACATCAGTAGATGTTGACAGAAGCTTCTCTTTGTGTCAACATATCTTTTCTAATAGAAGACAATCATTTTTAACATGCTTTTATTAGCTTCACCTGTATGTTTGTTTGTATGTACGAGTATGTGTTTGTAACCGATTTCTTTGAACCCGATTTTGACCCACTTTAAACTGTCAGATTTAATTTAAATTTTGTGGACTTATCAAGAACCGCTGACAATACAATAATCTACACGCAATAAATTCTCCTGTCAAATTTTGACAGCTGTCGGGTATAAAGCGAAGAAGCGATTTTGACGAAACAAATTATGGGGTCGTATAGTATTCGATGCGGAGACTTCGGAAAAAAAAAGCAAAAAATTCTGTCAAAATTTGACAGCTGTCAAATCGTTTCTTTAAAAAAAATTATATTAATAAAAAACTATAAGGTCGTATGTATATTGACGGTGGAAAGTTGAAAAAAATACCCAAAAAATTCTCTTGTCAAAATTTGACACCTGTCAATATGTCAGAATTATTACAATAACCGATAGTAATGAAACAAACGTGGGGTCGTATAGATATTGTCGCTAAGAATAGAGAAAAATAAAAAAAAATTCTACCCGTCAAAATAAAATTTTGACAATTTTTTTTTTAATTTTGAAAATTTTTGTCGTTTGTTCGGGTTTGTATGTATGTTTGTTTGTAACCGACTTCTTTGAACCCGATTTTGACCCACTTTAAACAGATCAGATCAGTCAGATTTAATTTAAATTTTGTAGACTTATCAAGAACCGCTGACAATACAATAATCTACTAATCTGGCTCAATCTACTCAAAAAAAAAAAATGAAAAATAAATATAGTTTAAAAAAACTAAAAAACACGCTTTAATAATTAATTAACCTAAAAAGCGGAAAATAAATATAGTTTAAAATAATTCTTGAAATTCTTAATATAGGCAGAAAATAGTAATGAACGATAAACATTAGTATTATTGGGAAAAAAGCGTGGGGCGCTTTGTGCTATATGTTTCGTATCGAGCACCCCACGCCTAAGTTGCATTATTATCCGATTACATCAGTAGATGTTGAAAGAAGCTTCTCTTTGTGTCAACATATTTTCTCTAATAGAAGACAATCATTTTTAGTTGAAAATTTTGAAAAATATTTAGTAACAAATGCATTTTATACAATTTTAGGTTAAAAAATTGTTTACTTTTATTTTTCTTTGTTTTTTTTTAAATAAACATATCTTTTAGAACCCAATGTGTTTCTTAACCTCATTTTACTATAATAAATTAAGAAATATTGCATACCAGTATGCATATTTTAAAGGCAAACAAGGCATATGCAATGTCACCAGTAAAGTTCACATCATATGGGATTTTTTTTTATTAATAGCTTTATTCGAAATTTGACTTTGGCATCAGGTTCTGCTTCGATCGAGATGACAATTAAGCAAAAAATAATAGTCACGTGATTCGCATTATCTGTCAAATTTTAATTTTTTTCAAAATAATAAAATTATTCAAAAGTGAGGTTATTTTTGAAAATATCGAAAAAAGTTATCAGAAAAAGTTTTTTTAAATGCAGTTTCTATCCCACATGCAAAATTTCGGCTGCATAAGATAATTTTGATTTTTTACCTATATTTTGTAAATTGGACCACTTTTGCAGAATAAGACTCAACGCAACCTACATAAAACTTCTCAGTTTTGACAAGGCTTTATTTCAGAAACATTTTCTTTAAAGTAGCGCCATATTAAATGTGTGTTTTCTACAAAATCAAAATTGGGCTATTAAAATTTGTTCGCATGTGATGCAAAGTTTATTAGTTTTTGACCCTGTATAAGGTTGCTTCATAAAATAAGTATTTTTGAAAACGTAGTTTGTGTCTGAAAGTAATACACCTTAATATTAAGACAAAAAAGAACACAGTGTCAACAGTGAAGTCAACAATTAAGTGAAAAATAAATTTTAGTGATGGGTAAAAAATCAAAATTATCTTATGCAGCTGAAATTTTGCATGTGGGCTAGAAACTGCGTTTAAAAAAACTTTTTCCAATACCTTTTTTCGATATTTTCAGAAACAATCCCACTTTTGAATTATTTTTTAAAAAAAATTAAAATTTGACAGATAATGCGAATCACGTGACTACTATTTTTTTGCCTAATTTTCATCTCGATCGAAGCAGAACTTGATGCCAAAGTCAAATTTCGAATAAAGCTATTAATAAACAAAAATCCCATATGATGCGGACTTTAATGGTGACACTGTATATGCGCATATTTTGGCCGAATTTAAGTGCATCCACCCTTTACTTATAACGTTTATAATACCCAAGTTATTAGTATAGAATAGATATCAGGACTACGCGTACCCATATCTTGCAAGCGATTGCTTTTTTCAGCAACCACTTTTTCTGATTTTAGGAAATTATTAAGAATTCTCATCGACCATCTTACGTCCAGTGATTCCCAGAGTCAAGTAATAGTGCTTAAAATACTAGCTGCAATCTTCCAAAATCCAAAAATGAAAGACACTTGGGAGAACTTCGTAGAGCTCATCACATTGAAAGTTTTGAAAGCTCACAGTGACGAACGAAGAGAGGTAAATTATCTTATGATTAATTGGTCATTTTAATTTATACAGGATGTCAAAAAAGTCAAGTCCGGGATAGTGACTTTTTCACACTTTGTCAAGAATATCACCTTTACAGTGAAACAACATGCACTTTTATAGTATGTTGGATTTTCATTTTCTACAAAAGATATAATCTTTCAATTTTAACATGGGTTTAAGGCTGCATGTATTTATACCGTTTACTCAAAATGACAAGTATCAAATTTATTTCAAGGTATTTATTAAGAATTCTTCGCCGCATATAAAAGAAATCCAATTTTTGCCCTCCCCTCTCAAATAATTTCTCCGAAACCGAATAAGATTTACTATAATTTACTTATTAAGAATTCTTCGCCGCATATAAAAGAAATCCAATTTTTGCCCTCCTCTCTCAAATTATTTCTCCGAAACCGAATAAGATTTCTTATAATTTACTTATAATTTTTGACTTGCTAATCAGTCGCTTTGATTGTGAGTAAATAATGCCTGCCAATGTCACTTATGTCACCGTCAAAGTTGCTGGTTAGTTAATTATTATTAAAAACCTTTGTGCAACCTATGGAGGGCTTTAGGTTAGGAGACCGATCGCAATACATTGGTTTCGGGCAAAGTTTTTGATCGGTAAAGCAGCTTTAAAAATGGCTGTCAAGGGCGCATGATGTGTTCCTTTAAATCTGTAAAATGCATGGGTTCTTATGGGATAATCAACTGTTTTATTGAATTTAGTTAACTAAAACCCTCTACAGGCTGAGATATGTATTATATTATATCTAATAAAGCTTATTTTATTAATTATTGGATAAAAATACCGCTGACGTCTATCAAAACCTGTAAAAAGTCAAACACTTGACGATCACTGCGCCGCGACCGGGAAACAGCGAACTAACTACTAAACAGGGACGTAAATTTAAAGAACAGCCATTTTCGATCGGACTCCTTCCTAAAGCCCTCCATAGTGCAACCCAACATTGATACCGTGCGAGCAAAAATTATTTGCATCAAAGAGAGGTTGGATTAAAAAACGTAGGGCTTGGTTTAGATCACAATGATATGGGAACGACATATCTAACCAAATCTAGGTTAAAATTTTGTCAAATTCATATTATGACATGAAATGCCAAACTAATGAGTAATAAAATAAGTAGACAAATGCAAATTTATTTTTGTTGTTTACAAAATTAACAAAGTAAGAATATACAGAAAGAAAAAGAATTACAGAAATTGCTGATATTGGCCACCAATTGAAATTGCTCCAAGCATAAATTCACACGTCTCTTCATATTTTCGAAAGTGTTGACCAGCATCTCTGGAGAAATGTTACCACATTCTTGGATTATCCTTCCAAATTTGCAACTGGTGTTTTAAAAATAGTGTTCTTTAAATGAGGAAATACGAAGTATTCCATAACCGTTAAACAAGGTGATCTAGGTGGGAATTCAATGTCTGATCGAAAACTGATTAATCTGTGGTCGAAAAAATTGCGTAAGTAGTTAATAGTTTTGGCGGCTGTATGGGTGGTTGCACCGTCCTGTTGAAAATATCCAAAACGTAGTTCGTCGTCAAGTAATTCCTCCACAAATGGATTCAAAATATTGTCTCTATACCGCTGTGCTGTAACTGTGTCATGGAAAAAAATAGGACCAACAATTCTTCTTCGGGAAACAACTAATCAGACACCAATTTTTTGACGATGCGATGTGGACTACAAAAAAATTAAGATTTTCACTACTCCACATGCGTGTATTCTGAGAATTCACATAACCGGAGAGGTGGAACCAGGCTTCATCCGAAAAAAATGTCGGGTCTAATAAATCATTTCTTTCCAATAAATTTTGGGTAAACCATTGAGAGTAATTCCTGTGTCTTTCAAAATCTGCGGCTTGCTGCTTCTGTCAAAAAAGTTGGAATTTCATTATTATTTTAGAAACGGTATAGGATAGTGCTAAAGAAAGTTGCTAAAAAATTAATAGGGGTTTCGAAAATAAAATAAAAAACAAGATGTTCCATTTAAAATATCGAAGTTGTTACTAATTTTTGGTAAAGGTGGCAACATTATAATTATAGGGAAAAATCTCGGGAAAAATACCCACACAAACATTATATTGTCTAAATCATTTATACCGGGCCTCCATTTAGAGTGCCCGTGGACGATATCTCGTTAACGGTAGACTTAAGCAAAAAATTGTAAATACAAAAGTTGTAGCGTTCGATAGGGTGCACCTTTTGGAAATTATTTTAAATATACAGGGTGTCTCAAACATGGTGGGTGAACCAAACATGGGTTTTTTAAATGGAATGCCATATATTTTTTATGGTATTATAGTACCTATGAGTTCTTGATGTAATTCCACACATTTTCTGCCGACAAATGCGACGTTGCCAAGCTATGATCTTTTAAAATATTTCGTGGAGAAAAAGATGTTCATTTTAAAAGGTCTAGATTTTTACAAAAATTCGTGAAAGAATATCCTTATCATAAGTTATACAGGGTGTTCAAATTTTTATCGAAACTTATATTTTCTATGTCAGTTTTCGTAATTTTTTTAAATAGAAGCGCAATGCTTTAAAAATAGCTGTAAATTTCCTTTAATTTGAAACCAATATGTACCTAGTACTTTTTTTTAAGCGGTTTCTAATTTTATTAAGATTTTTTTAAAATTTATTTAAAAAACAAAAATAGGAATAAAAACATAATGCACAGGTATTAAAAGTTTAGTGATTCTACATGTAAGAATATCATTTACCCGAATTTTTGTGAGAAGGCTTTGAATAATAGTAAGAAACTAGACCTTTTTGATATAACCTAAACCTATTTTTTCCCAAAAAGTATTTTCAAAGATCATATCTTGGCAACGTCGCACTTGTCGGCAGAAAATGTGTGGAATTACATCAAGAACTCATAGGTACTTTAATACCATAAAAAGACATATGGCATTCCATTTAAAAAATCCATGTTTGGTTCACCCTGCATGTCTGAGACACCCTGAATCTTTGAAATTTTTAAAACGCTACAACTTTTGTATTTACAGTTTTATTGCTAAAGTCGTCACCGGCGCACTAATAAATGGACACCCTATATACAGGGTGTCCCATAACTTATGGGCCGTAGAGTAACTGGAGATACTAGACATCAAACTAAGCCGATTAAGTCATATAAGTTTTTTCGGATTGTTACTCGTTCTAGAGATACAAGGTGTTGAAAGTAAAAGTTTATTCTTGAAAATAAGCCATACTTTTAAAACCGTTTAATGAATTGAATTTAAAGTTGGCAGTATTATGTTTTTATGAGCAAGAAATAAGAATTTGTAGAAATTTTTAGGTTTCACACTAGAGGGCGCTAGTTGCATACACTGGGCTTCATAAATCTATGATTTTTTTTCTTACCTGTGATATTAGGTGTTTTTCAATTAAAGTTTCTTAAAGAAGGGCATTTTCTGAGTCAAAAAGGTGTACTTGATTGGTCTTAATATCTTTAACGGTTTTCGAGATATTTCCCTTTAAACATCCCAAAGCATAAAAAAACATAGTACATAATTAAATTAATATTTTAATTATCACAACGCAATAAATTCGAAACAGTGGAACAAAAACAAGAAGCTCACTGCGATGTTGAAAGTGACCACCGTTGACCTCAATACACTTTATTAAACTTTTAACTAAATAAATAATAATATTAATAATAATAATAAACTTTTACTTTCAACACCCTGTATCTCTAGAACGAGTAACAATCCGAAAAAACTTATATGACTTAATCGGTTTAGTTTGATGTCTAGTATCTCCAGTTACTCTACGGCCCATAAGTTATGGGACACCCTGTATATGACCAAATTTTTAGATCGATTCGTAAGCTGGTTCGTCATATGCGTCTAACTTACCATCCACCGTGAATCACCCTGTATAATTCTAAACAAAAATTTTGCGTCTGGCGCTTAACATTTGATGGAAATCGTTCCCCTTACTTCCATAAATCGCACACCCCTTATTGTGATTTCTGCAAAAAATCACCATATTGTTTTATTTCAGGTGGTCAAAGAGGCAGAAACGACTGCGGCAGCAATGGCGGTTTGTCCATTTGACACAGTTGTTTATACTCTAGCACCTTTAATTCGAACAAGTCCTTACCCTGAAGATTTAGGTGCCATCAAAATGTTAACAAAATTAATCGAATCAAATCCAGAGCAGATAACTGACGAACACCTACAGCATATTATGCCAGGAATACTAAAGGTAAGATTACATTACTTTGCTTTAACAATGTATCGGTTCAACTCGGTATTTTGCTTCGTGTGTGTGCCGATATAGTCCCTTAATTACCTTTCAGCAAATAGTCAATGCAGAAGTATGGAATTGATAACTATTTTTCTTAGCTTCTTCGCAATAAAATAACTACATTTGTTCACAAAACATCTATTGGTCTCTTCCCTACTAACTAGTCGTTTTATATTACTTTTCCTATCTACTTTTTATATATTTTTTCAATTTTTTGGCACTACTCTTTTCTTAAAACTATTCACGTCAACGTCGACTTTTCCACCTTCCCCTCTTTTTCTATCTACTTCCTGTTTCGTCTATTTTCGCGAGCCATATAAAAAATTTGTAACATTATTACCAATTAAAGCTTTATCTGCATCGATATCAAATTTTAAATAACTTTGTGACAACTAATACCCATCTAGCCCCAAGTAATATTTAGACACAAATTCTTTGCTGAGAATAAAATATCAAAATTGTGTCGAGACAGGCACATGTGTTCCACAAGTTTTTCTAAACATTTTTGAATTCTGTTACTTAAAACATTAATGAACTGTTTGTTTTGAGACATTTTACAAACTAATGCGGACACATGTAACACACGAGGGAATAAATATGTTTCAAAACATTTTTAGATAAAATTGTTATGTATGACACGTGCGTTATTCCCAAATTGTAGCGATACATTTTCGAAACAAGGTATTTTTCTGCTTCGTAATATTTACCAAACAGCTTATGAAGAAACTAATGAAACGTTCAGCATCACACATAGGTAGGGTTGTGGAATTGACCGGTCAAATTATTTTTTGTCAATTGACCAAAATAAATTTAAAAATAAAATAAAACAACATCGGCATTGTGGTCTATGGTCAGCGCAGCGGCCTCACAGATCGTAGGCCCGGGTTCCATTCCCAGTGCCGGCAACGTCGATGTTAAATTTGGAATTTGGTTTAAGAGGTGCGCCGTCTTTCGGAAGAGACGTTAAACTGTGGGCCCCGTGTAATGGATGTTGGAACGTTAAAGAACCCTACCCTCGACAAAGAGGGATTCGGCAAAATTACCAGATAGTGTGTGACAAATTCCCTGGCGTCGGTGATTGGCCTCGTTGCGGAAAAAGGCCGACGTAAAATAAATAAATTAAAAAAAAACAGTTGAACATTTGAAATTATTTTTTAATAAAACCAAAAATAATCACAATAATAATATGAACAGGACGTTTAAGCGCTGCGATGTCGCCGTGGAATATCGGGGAACAACCAAATAAATGTGCTGCCATCTGTTGTGTCGTAAACGATGCCGATATTGCACGATCGTAGAAATTTTGGGATTTTCAGACGGGCATAGGGTTTAGGTCAACTGGAGTGATCACAAATTCATAAATAATGTTGATAGCAAATTGTTACATAAAATGCTACAATATTTTGACCGAATTTGACCGGCCATATAGCTAGTGGTCAATCCTCAACTCTAAACATAGGTACTCACTACCTGATCGTCGATCGGAACAAATTATAACATTAATAACCTATAATTTTTAAGAAGAAATACATCACTTTAATATTTACCCTCAATAATTATAATTTTTAAATTGTTTTCAGTTTGGTTTTTTGGATTTCTTTACTTTTCGTAGTTGTAAATCACCTGTTTAACCATTTTACATTATTCGTTGTAAATTATACCAAATATTTCTGTGGGAACTTATTGTTTTAGGAAAGAAAGAAAAAACTAAAAGTCTTCCTCCACAAAATTTAATAGAACATAGAAATTCTTTTAGAGGTCTCTACATGTTTCGAACGTAGAAACGTTCATCATCAGGAGACCGAAATTTATGTAGTGCTGATATGGTATGAGCAGAAGAGTTAGAAGGTCTTTAGCTCTTCCTCATTTTGGTTTGGTTGCTTAGACATCCTTTACCACATGCTTAGCATGTTGTAAATTTTCTTAACTTTTTTAAATAAGAAGTTACATCTCACCAATAATGAGCATTTTGTTTAAAGCTAAAAACTATATATCATTAAAATATTTAAAAAATATATATTATTCTTTGGTTTATTCAAAATAACAGTATATGATTTCAATTTGGGGATCAGTGAATTTAACTACAATTCAGCCATTAAAAAAGCTACAAAACAAACTAATTAAATGCATACATAAACTTCCTTTTTTAGAACCAACTATATATTTGTATGAACCAAACGGATATTTAAATTTAGAAAAGCTTTAGAAATTAAAACTATGCATTCTAATACACTCTATTATTATTAAAGAAAGACCAACATTATTCATATCACGAGACAAAATCATCATATTCAAACACCTATGATAAAGAGTACTTTTGGCCAAAGGTCAATATTATATAAAGGAATAACAAAATATAAAAATCAAAATTATCTTATTCAGCTGAAATTTTGCATGTGGGCTAGAAACTGCATTTAGAAAAAAAATTTTCTAATAACATTGTTCGATATTTTCAGAAATAACCACCCCACTTTTGAATTATTTTTTGGAAAAAATTAAAATTTGACAGATAATGCAAATCACGTTACTACAATTTTTTTGCTTAATTTTCATCTCGATCGAAACAAAACTTGATGCCAAAGTCAAATTTTGAATAAAGCTATTAATAAAAAAAGCCCATATGATGCGGACTTTACTGTATATATTTTTTTTTAAATAATTTCGATGTAATTATTAATAGTTACTAAACATGATTTTTATTATTTGTGATTTTATATATTCTATATTTGGTGTTATATTCTCTGTAATGAACTTTTTAAGTTGGTTGAGAAAAAAGATATATATTATTATTACTGAATATTGTCTGAATTTTCGTCGAGCTGATTTCGCCAGCACCTATGATCCCCTCTCATTAACCGAGGCATCGATTCTCCATGCGTTGGTCACGTCGGCAACACTGATTGATCTGTTGTCCTTATTGCGGGCATCTTAACATATTATTCATTCTCTCATACCCACATAATACGCCACTGTAAGTTTGGGTTGACCAAAAAGTTATACATATTTCAATGTGACTTACATTTAATTGTATGTTTTTTAATTTCTAGGGCACAGACCACAATGAAAGTCCAGTAAGGAAAAGTTCCATATTCTGTATGGTTGCGTTATATAAAGCAGTTGGCGAGGAGCGATTTTCTCAATACATCAATCTTCTAACCGGTAGTAAAGTTAAGTTATTAAGGTTATATATAAGCAGGTCTGAAAACAATTCAATGCCCACCAGTCCAAAAAATTCTACTAACCATTCTAATAATTTACCTAAAACTTAGATATTTCAGTTCGAAATCCTAATAGTAACATTTTGTTAAAACTCATATCAATTCCATTTTTGCTCTCGAAGCGTTTGAACGTGGAAGTAATAATAACATAGACAATGATCAAGGAGTCTTTTAGTTTCAGTTGTTTAAAGTCGATATTTATTTGTTTTTTTTTGCAGCTTTAAATTTAAAATGTAAAATTAATATTACCAATTTATTTGGCCGACTTTTGACTGGTTTTAAAAATCAGAGAAAAAAATAACCGGATTAAAATACTTTTTGATTGCCATTAATTAACTTGATAATAATTTATAAACTTAGGTACGCTTGTGATTTACTTTCGTTGTATTATTTTTTAAACTTTAATGTTAAGATAAAACTAATTTATGGCTGTTATATGCATCATTTTATTTGTATTGTTTCCTTTATTATATTTTTAAAGCTGTATATATTTGAAAATAATATAAGTAACAATATACAATAATCAAGCTTTATTAATGTTTTGTTAATACTTTTTGTTCATTCTTCTTAACTTATTGATCACAAGCTCTTAACCGTAAATAGTGTAATTTGGTTCAAACAACGTCATTTTCTTAACATCGGCTTAAAAATGGTTTTTAACTGTCGAATATAATATGAATTATACAGTGTGTCCAAAAAAGTATGCAACATATGGGAAAGTTTTTTATCACCAATTTCTCAGAAAATGTTATTCTTTATAAAAGTTGGTGCATGCCTTAAAACTATAAATGCATATTTCATATTTCACCTGCGGCTAATAGTAGGGGAGCAAATGCCATTTTTTCGAAATTGCCTTAAGAGTAAAGTACCTTAATTATTAGAAAGACAGCAAAATTTTATACGGAAATATTTCTGCAAATTAAAAAATTAGTCCAAATACGAAATTTGAGTTAGGTGTGTCAATTTTTTAATATTTTTTTATATGCATTTCTTTAAAATAGATTTTTGGACTTCAGCGTACTGGGTGAAAATGACAAATAAATTATTAATTATTTCCAGCAATATGAATAGAGTTGGATTCTATCATCATTTTGTTTAGAACATAAGTTGGCTAACATGTGTTTAAGTAGGCTTGCAACACGCTAATATCTGAACCAACTCGTAACATTGAAAGGTTTTAAAAAGTTTGCAACTACTTAATCCATTTTTATTATAAACCCACGTTTAAGTTATTTAATAAATATATTAAAATTGCGTAAACAAAAAATCGACCAGAGGTGTACCGTTTAGGGTTTAGGGAAAAATAGAGATTAACAAAAAAAATTAAAAATTATGACCCGTAACTCAAATTTCGTATTTGGACTAACTTACTAATTTGCGAGAACATTTCCATATAAAATTTTGCTGTATTTCTAATAATTAAGGTACTTTACGCTTAAGGCAATTTCGAAAAAATGGCATTTGCTCCCCTACTATTAGCCGCAGGTAAAATATGAAATATGCATTTATAGTTTTAAGGCATGCACCAATTTTTATAAAAAATTTTATGAGAAATCGGTGATAAAAAACTTTCCCATATGTTGCATACTTTATTGGATATAAATGTAAGTGCTCAGGGCATATGGTGTAGAATGGAAGAGGAGCTGACTTGAACCATTTTATAATTTGAAAATTCATAAACACATAAAATCCTATAACTGAATTAGGTGGAAATTTCCTGTAAATGTAAAATAAATTGAAAAAAAATTAGAAATATCTCTAAAAATAATGTACTTAACCCAGCTTTATCAAATGACACGATGTGTCATGCTAATTAAAAAATGTCAATATCACCCACCAACGATATTAATAAAATATGGATCGGAATTAACTAGAATTTTAGCAAAAGGTTGTAATTGTTTTGTTAACCGTAAGTAGTAGTAAAGTTACTTTTTCTGGGAGATGCTAGAACACCACGATGAGAGTTAGCTAGAAAAAGTTTTAATTGAATTTGGAAATATGCATGGATTTCTCATATTTTTTCGATAACGTCCTATTTTCTATATAAACATGTCTCATCAATGAAAAAGCAAGAAGGCTTAGTTTTACAATTAAAACTTTTAGCTATCGTAAACAAATTTGTTCCAATTGGGGAAAGAAAAAGTTTGGGAAAAGAAATAATATGTGGATCAATATAGGGTCCAGTACTAATCTCAATTCCGTTTCTAAACTGATGTTACAGGGCAAGATAAAGCTATTTGACGATGATACAACGATTATTTATTTTGCTACAACTTTCGGGAAATGTATTTTGATAGTAATAATGATCTACAAATACTGCTTTCTTGGCTTCATTTAAATAAACAAACAAAAATTGCAAAATAAAGTTATTAAATGCTTCAACAAATTACTACCTACATCTAAAACTAACTGTTAATCTGATAGACCTAAGGAGTTTTTATACATTCAGAACATTTATAAATTAAAAATGTGTATTCTAATTCACTCTATTATTTTAACAGAAAAAATCAAACCTAACACTACAGGAAAAGAATACATTGCATGATCATAACACCAGACAATGTATAAATTATCAAACTATACCAGTAAAAGGTTATTTCGAAAAAAAATCGCTTTTATATGGCGGAATAATAAAATATAACAATATTCCAAAAAATATCAAAAGAATTTTAAAAAATGGCTATTTTTAAAAAACAACTAGACATTTACTAAATTAAATTATTCATACTATTTTTTTTAAATGAATTTATTAATCAATTAACTTTTTTTTAATGTTTATTTCTTTATTTTATGGTTATTATTTTCTCATTTTCCATATAATGAATTGCAAAAGTTAGTTTGGAATAAAATCATTTAAAAAGTAAAAACAAACGTGCCACTTACTACAATCAGGGTTGGGATTCTATTTTCTGTCGAGTGAATCGATCATGGCGCAATATCACGCCTAAGAGTAAAGTTTTCGACAAATGAAATACCATATTCCAAAAAAATATGGTGTGCTTAAGTCGAGCAATGGAATCCAGGTAGCATCGTTGGTTATTTCCTCTATGTATAAATTTGTTAGGTTGGCACTATGGAGGACTTGAGGTAGGAGGCCGATTGCAATACATTGGATTCAGTCCCAAATTAGCATCGGTAATTCAGCTTTACGAGTCGCCTTAAGATGGCGCTCGTGTTCGAAGTGGGCTATCAAATAAATGGTTTCTTATGGACGCGATAACTATTTTTATTTAAATTAGTTCTTTAAGAAACAAATAGGGACTTTTATATGAATTTACACTTATTTTGTTATACTTATTAGTAAACTCTTCCTGTATAAAGTTTCAACGATGCTTGGTTTTTAAAATACAGGGTATTAAATATTCTAGCTACAGAGGGTTTTTTTTTTTAAGTGAGCAACTAAACAACTTATAATCTTATTTTATTATTAGAATATAAATACATAAAAAAACACAAAGTTAGTATTCACTAAAATAGGTTCTAGGGGGTCAACTTCAACTGAAATAACAGTACTTGTATCTGGTACAGACATATATTTCTTTCGTTTTATGTTGGGCATCTCAGTTTGCTCACATGGTGGTTTTTGCCTTTTTTAGGATTTGACAAATATGAGTATCAGGGAATATACTTGGTACTGACCCATTCTTTAATTTTGGTTTCCCTCTTTTAATGCTATTTATGGTACCATCAGCCAATTCAATTTCATAAAAGTCTAAAAGATCTTCTGCCGGAAAGTGTAATGCACAAACAACATTATTAGTGGCGTTTTCTCTCTGAAGAAGATCCTGTCTTACACCCCGACACAAAGCAAACTCTACTTTTATAAATTTTACCATTATTCATTAGAAATAATATGGAAATCAATTACAATACAACGTTATTTATCTTTTCTTGTCTTCAAACGTTATTTGTTATTTCGAAAAACAAAATGTCAATTGTCAAAAGTAAAAGTTAAAAACGAAGAAGAAGAAGAAGACAACATCAGCCCACTTGCGAAGCGAGAGCATCTATCGGACAACTAGCGAACTAACCAAAAAACCGGGACAAATTGAAAATGCTGCCATTGTCGATCGGCCTCCTACCCTCTAGTTCTCCATAGTTGGCACGTATAACCGGCTGTACGGCATATGACGCCCTCTACCAGTGAAAATTTAAGGTTATGGTTGATAACGTTGAATGCAATGTTTAAAAGTTTCGAATTGTAGGGGGCGCAATTTTTTTTGCCTACACCAATCGAATAGGAGGGAAACCTAGTTGCGTTAAAGTACACCAATACCCAGACTTTCGAGTCTATGGCATCAGCGATAATGATTCGAATAATCCAATACCTATCGAATTGATTTAATGACACTTCAAATCAAAAATTTTCAGAACGTCAAATATATAACGTAAAAAATATGTATTTGCTAGTTATTGTTACAGAATTAAATAAAACGCAGTGATCCATCTAAGTATTGAGCAACAACTGACGTTATTTTTATATGATTGAACGTTAGTGTAGGAGCGTAAACACAGATGGCCCTAACATAGTTAACAAGTTACATCAAAACACAAAAATTAGACTACTCAACAAATACAAGAAAAATTTCAGCTGATATTATAATGACTGTACGGGGGAGTTTAAAGCATCCTGATTGAGCATTCAACAACCAAAAGTTTCCACCACGTATAGATTTTGAGTATAGAATATATTAGTGTATTCTCATTTTGTGCAAACACATAATAATATTTATACATAAGTTCAAACCAAGAAAAAAAACAAGACATTTTAAGAATTTATTTAAAAAAATACATATGAAAATATAATAATTATTATAGTAAGTCTTTTGTACATAACTTTGTTGCAAATGCTGATTTTCGTTTATATTCCTGATCGCTTTCTCTCATAAGAAACCAACAATCATTGGTAAAATCTTGTTCCTTTTTCGTCTCTGACCGCACCCAAATTTTCGGGGGAAAAATTTAAATAGGAGTACAAGAAGTGTATTTTAAGACACATACGACAGCCCATTTTGCAGTAGCTTTCAAGTAGTTCTTCTACAAGTTTTTCATAATTTTCTGCTTTTTTGGTTCCTAAAAACTCCGAAACAGTTCTTTTCAATGAATTCCACGCAGCTAATTCAACATCACTTAATGTTTGATCAAACTGCTGATCCTTAGTAATTTTCTAATTTATGGTCCAGCAGCAAATAATCCTTTCTTAGCATCACTTAGTTTAGAAAAAAAAATGTTTAAGGTATTTTAATGCTTTAAAGAAATTTTTCATTAATCCCAGTTTAATGTGTAATGGAGGTATAGTATTTGCAGAATTATACCGTTGACTCTTATTGCCAAAAATAAACTACCTGATTAAACCCTATTGTATACGCCTCAACCGCTTCAAAGGGGATTAAATGGGATCAGGGTCGGCTTGAGAATGTACCTACACCACATGGTTTATTTTTATAATTTAAAATAAATAGATATGTATTTTTAGTTTTAGGTAGGTACCTATAATAAATGTAAAATAATGTTAATTGAAAATAATATAATTTAAAAGTATAACTATTAGGATAACAAGTACAATAAAAATTAATTAAATTCGAAAAACTATTGATAATTTATTCAAAATTTAACTCTGTATCACTATCTTCATCTAAGCCTAAACTTATAATTATTAAGGGTTGAACATTTGTAATCATACAATTGTAAGAATTTTCCACCTTAAGTACATGCTGTACACGGTTTTTCCAGCTGTCTGCAGAAATTTTTCTTACTTCGTTTTTATTAATTCTACTACAGATGCATTTAATGTAGGAGAAATATTATTTCTTCTAATATTGGATTTTATTTGGTGCCATATTAGCTTAATCATTTTCAATCATAAAATTTTGAATTTTTGCTTTTGTATTATTAGAATTAGGAATGATTTTTGCTTCCCGACTATAACTAGCATTGTCCATTACAATGACGCTATTTTCAGGTATATTTTTAAGAAGTTTATGTTTAAACTAATCTTCAAAGGGTTGTGCGTCGGTATCTTGATGGTAATCTAAAGAAGAATCTGCTATGTTTTTCGCTGAAAGCAACAGACAATTTGGAACAAACCCATTCTTTGAACCAGCATGTAATATTGTGATTCTTTTGCCTTTATTTGATGGTGCCTTGGTTTGACATTTTTTGGAAGAATCATCCCAACCTTTTCTTGGAGTGTCATGGGTATCGAACCATGTTTCGTCAAGGTAAATAATTGGCCGATTTTCTTCTCTAAATTGTTTAACAGCTGTTAAATATTTAAGTCTTCCGTAAACGTTGAGATTCCATTAATGTTTGTCTTTTATTAATGTTTCGGTATTTAAAACCCATTTTACTCAATATTTTCCTAAGACTTGAAAGGCAACAAGAGATATTTGTTTCATCTTTAATCAGCCGCTCTTTGAGGGAAATCAAAGTGGGTACAGTTTGTGCCTCATACATTTGGTAAATCTTTCTTCTTAATAAATCCATGTCATTTTCGTCAATGCTTCTAAATGTGCCAGAATCACTCCGATTTTTTCTAGGATTAACAGGTTTAAGCACTATGTCTCTTACCGAAGATAAAGGAGTTTTTGTCAAAGTAGACGTCTCTGCTAAAGCATCCATCGAATTGAAATTTCTACTTGACAAAGATTGATACACATTTTTAATTATTAGTTTGGCATCGGTAGATAAATGCTTTCTTTTGAAAATGACACTTAAAGATGCCCCCCTATCAGCACAATTCCAAGGAGGCCACATTCAACCCTAATAAGCCTAACTAAAAATTACTCGCCGGAAAACCACTAAAGACTAAAATTAATAAAAATCAGTTTGTATTTATATATGAATCAGGCATAGGTATAAATTGAATTTGTAGCTGGTCCGGCTCTGCTCGAAAAGGTTTTAAAATTTGGGATTTCGTTATTTGTTATTTTATGGTCAAAGGGATAATGAGGGTTTATTGCAGTCAAAAGATCAACGGTATAATTCTACAAATACTATAACAGAACTTTTTTGTGATCAACCATATATTGATCTCTCGGAAGCCATTATTTTACTTGGTAATGGCTCTTTGTTGCTCTACTATCCCAAAGACAAAGGAAACTGCAATACTTCGTAAATCCACCTATGGATGTAATGGTCCTATGACTTATAGGTCATCACTTATATCTATCATAGCTTATTGCATTTAGAATAAGTGACATACTTTTGTATGTTTCCTTCATGTCAACTGCATGTGCAAGAGGAATAGAGCGTCTTTTGTTATTATTATGAAGCAGAACTGTTTTTAAACGGATCAATAAATAAGCGCCATTCGTGCGGGTTATGTGCAAATCCTAATTTTTCCATAACACTATTTGGATTAACACAAACACACATTTTAATTATTTAATATTTTAATTAATAAAACAAAAAATGCCTTTTACATTACCGTCACAAATTGGCTGTAAACTAGTGTTATTTGTATAATTACCAAACTGTCATTTATTTTAATGGTAGGTAAAGATCTTTATTATGTATGAATTTGATCGAAAATCAGTACAATTTTAATGGATTTAAATAAGTGTTTGTTTTATATTGCAACTTTAAAGCGGAATTGAGATTTTTTTTACACAGATCAAGATGTAAAATTCGTGCTTTCCAATTTTTAAGCTCTACGGGTACTGCCTACGAAAATGCGATGCTAGTTATTTACATGACAAGTGAGGTGTGATCATTACACCAGTCACGAATAAGGAATATTGTCAGTACGAGGTCGTCGGCCGCATGCATTCCATAGACAATTTACCCTTAGATAAGCAAACAATAATCACGAAAGTGGCAAATGTATGGCCTCGCGCATGTAAACAAAGCTAGACACTATTAGACATGCGCACTGCAAAATTATCGTTTGACGAATGGGAAATTAGACAGGTCCGGGCTTTAAAATTTAAATTTTTGCCAAAAAATTGGACTTTCTGCTCAATTTTTGATCAAGTTGGGAAAAAAGGTAGTGATTTCTGACATTTTTAGTAGTAGCAAACCTATCAGATTTTAAGGATAGAACATTGTTTTTAAGGTTTTGTTTTTAAAATTTGTTTAAAAATGATTCGTCGTGTTTTTAGTTCGAAAAGGAAGAGAACAAGAACAAGTGAATTAAACTAGTCTTATAAAATGGAATATAAAAACGAACAAAACCAGCAAAATAACCAATCTACGGTGTTATCGCGTGCCTAACCTCAAGTCAAATATTAGTTGGTATATAAACTTGTATTAATTTTTACAATTTGGTAAAAACTTGGATACGTGTAAAACATTTTCAAGCAAAATTTCTTGTTCAAGAATTTGAAAAGTGTTTGCCCGAGAACTTGACCCGTGGAATACTGGCTTTATTAAAAGCTTAATGTCGGGGTGTACAGATTTTAACCAACCAGCAACTTTGACAGAATTAATTTTCTCACAATCAGACACAATTCACTAAACTACACAAAAACTAGAAATCCGTAAATATTAAACACCCACAATCTACGATAGCTAAGAAAACTACAAGGAATCCACAGAGAAACCAAATCACAACAACAAAAATGGCGGCCGAGCCGGTTCTGGAGTGTATTTTGAGCATGTCGGTAAAGTAGGACAGGCCGATAACACGAGGTTTGTGCGCATGCACGAAGGTGTCCAGAGGGAAGGCAGCTGACCGGCGAGTCATGCGCTCGGACGTATTTTTTCACCCATAAAACGTAACTTTTGTTTGCGCAGGAGATAAGCTGTAGGTACGTATCTAAAGGTAAATTGTCTATTATGTATTCTCCGAGTGCTGTGATATGCCATAGCGCACGTGTAACGTACTTTTATCTACGACAATTTTAATTGGTATTGTAATAATTGAATTAATGAAATAATTGCATCGTGTATGGAATATATTACAATAAAAATACCATGACTATTTTGTTAAAGTACTTCCCCCGTATATATCGACGCTAAAATATATCCGGGGCCAAGCAGTGCCCCCATCAAACAGTTTTTGAGCTTTCGAACCAACCTACAGACAGAGATATCTCGAACACTATTTTTTTCGCCATTACAATGTAACAAATTAAGTATTCGGCAGATCTACAGAGGATTGGTTGTAAAGGAAAATGTTCATAAATTTAAAAAAAGAAAGGGTGGCCGGATTTGACATTATTACTACTCATCTTTTAAAATATCCGACAACACATGAGAAAGAAATCACCAGCTGTTAATTTTTGTCAATTAAAGTTTAATAGCATCGTGCATCTGGACACCCTGTATATTGAAAATGAAATTACTTTATGCCAATCTTTTTTTTTCAACAAGCTAAAATCTTTATGTAATTTTTTGTTGAATAATGAAAAACAGGATTAAGTTATTCCAATTGTCAACTCAATCCGTGGACATACTTCATAAGAACTGAAAGGTGAGTAAAATCAAACGTTAATTTTATGGACGCGACGAATCTAAAATATATTTCACAAAACTACAAAAATCTGCTGTTACTGAATTTCTTTTATTTATCCTACTTACTTATTGATTTGGTTACTTTGTGAGAAAGCAATATTATATTTTGACTATTTCTATTTTTGTAGCATAATAATATAAATTCTAATAAAAGCGCAAATATATATTTATCTGATAATATTTGTATAATAATTAGTTTACGAGTGTTTTAACTTTATACCGGGACCAGTTTCACAAAATCGGTAATACATTCCTGTTTGAAAAGTATTGGTATTTTTTGCTAAACTCATGTCTTGTTGGCCAAAAACTCTCAAAAGTTTATTATTTAAAAAATACGCAAATATTTTACGTTTTCAAAATATAATTTGTTCATAAAAACAAAATACTTACAGTTTATCTCTGCATATACAGGGTGTTTCATAATTAAATGTTGATCCTAAAGGGCCATAATACTTGGATGATTCTTAGAAAAATTCTTTATCATTCAATTATATCAATTCTCTGAGATATTGGTTAATATATCTGTATCTCAGAAATTAAGCAGTTGCGAACCTATGTTATAAAGAATTTTTCTAAGAATCATCCAAAGAATCACTATTCAATTATGAAACACCCTATATAAAGCTCCGGAAAAGAAAACCGACGTCCAGATGATGCGGGAAGTTCAAAGTATCCACGATATCTAGATAATGGTACCAATATGCAGGAAACAATCTGAAATTCTAAAGTTTTTAACCATGAGCCCGAGTTATAGAAGGTAGAAAACGTAATATATTTCTTGGCAAAACGTTGATGGAATAACCGGCAGTAAAGCCGTGGGAACCGTCTCGAGTCAATTGAAATTGTGTCCCGACGAAGCGGGCGAAACCTGCTAGCTTAAATACACGTATAAATGTACGGCTCAAGCGTAGGGTATGGTTTTCTCTTTTACCTCTTCTATGACAAGTAAACATGTCTATCGTTCCAATATCGATATAATTTGAGCAAGTTTCTGGACTAACCTTAGTGAGTTTATTGAAATATCATTGATACAATTGAGGAGTTGTGTTCTTATTGTCGCGTGTTAAAATATGTTTTAATTATAACAAACTATCTATCACGAAGATGAAAATATAGAATAATAAAAACCCTCGTGTGCTTCTGACAATGGCCAGTTTTTGCCAATCAGCCAAACCTCTTAATTTGAATTTTAAAACGCCAATATATGCATTATCTAACCTGAAACATGATTTTCAGCTCACTAGAAAGAAATATAGTTGACGCTGTATGTGAAACAGGTACTTTTAAATAGCAAAGCAAAACTAAGCAAAGATTTTTTTTCTCCTCCCTTGCCTCGGTTACGTATGCCCCTCTATATTCCTCATAGGATTATACGAAGTTGTTTGCGAAGCGTTCCTTTAACAATTTAGCTAAGCAAATATATTTAAACTTTGAATCGTTGAGGCCTTTACTTGATGGAAATTCATTATGACTTAATGAAAGACAATTTATTTTGTCAAATTTCCACTTTTATTGAAAAACTTTTTCTTTACACGACGCGTTTCGCTACATTGTAGCTTCTTCGGGTGTATGGTGCTAACTAATTTTAACTAACTAATTTAATTATAACAAAATGGTCTAGATACTTAATTACTTAATACAGGTATACATATTACAAGCTTAATTATTTAATTATATGTTCTTAACACTGTTTAGGTATTGTAAACTTAAATATTGTTTGAAGAAATAGTCCATACTTAAAGTGGAGTTGAAAGTATTAAAAGGAAAGAAAAACACAAAGTCATCCTCCACAAAGTTTAATAGAAAAATTATTAAATCATAGGTCTCTACATGTTTCGAACGTAGAAACGTTCATCCTCAGGAGACAGAAAATTTTTTATATTGTGCTGTTGTTGTTAGCAAAAGAGAAACTTAAAAATAGAACCTTAATTGAGCTTTTATTGACTCAAAAATTGAAGTTTAGAAGAAACACGATATGAAGAAAATTGGTGATGGTAAAACCATACTGAGTATTTAAAACATTATTAAAGTGGGCGTAAACAAACCAAGTTACATTGGGGGAAAACCTTGCCAGGAAGGTGTCGAAGATTATTTAAAAACTGTCTTTAAAAATCAGACTTATCGAACATAACTAGTCTTTAAGACATTGTGAAGGTGAAAAATTGATAACAAAATGATATATTCCGTAGGAAAGAGTATTTGGGGTACTGAGGATCAAACCTCTTTAAAAAATATAAAGTTAAAAATCAAAAATTTAAACATTTTCCAACAATTCCTTTCAAAAGGTTATTCACCTCCACGTGCAAAAGGAGAATGAAAGAAAAATTAATTCTATCTATATAATTAAATATTGTTGTCGGTATAATATATCTTAATGTTATGGGAAATCCAAAGAACCCTATTTAGATTATTGGCACATATTTAGCAAAGGGGAACTATTTAGTTCTAATTGGTCGTTTAATAATGCCCCCGAATTTTTTAATCGATTTATTTCTAAACTTTCCAAAAGATTAAGCTTTTGACCCTTGTTTTCAATATGTAAAATTTTAAATTTGTTATCAAAATTGTGTTGTTCTTACAAAAGATGATTAGAATAAGTTGAGTCGGTTTTTTGACTGAGAAAACTTCTATGTTCCGAAATTCTCGTTTTAAATGATCGACCTGTTTGGCCTATATAAGTTTAGGGACAAGAGCCACAATTTTATTGGTAAACCCCCGATTTATTATCCTTGTTGCTTTTTGATTTATAGTTTTTTAAAAATTTTCCCAAAGAATAGTTTTATAAGCGACGTTGATATTCCTTTGATTAAGGTGTTTTTTTAATTTTATCCGATGGGTTTCCAAAATTAAGTAATTAAGTATCTAGACCATTTTGTTATTCTACTGAAATAAAATTAGTTAGCACCATACACACGAACAAGCTACAATGTAGCGAAACGCGTCGTGTAAAGAAAAAGTTTTTCATTAAAAGTGGAAATTTGACACAATAAAATGACAAATATATTTACTTTGCTTTGCTGTTTAAAAGAAGCGAATGTAAAGTACCTTGTTTGGGTGCGTACTTTCGGAGTATTTCGCGTTTGAAAAATCGATTGGTTAAATTTCGTTGGTTGCAAAAACTACCTAATATTATTGTAGTAAGTACCCCAGTACACAAGTGTTGACAAAACCGTTACAAATTAAAAGAATTATTGTACATTTGAGTAAGTTGTAGTTATTTTTGATATTTTATATATTATAAGTGGTTTGTAATTACTGTAGCTGGTTATTGTATAAATTGTTAGTGAAATGTTTTGAATATTTGAAAAGAAATTTACCTAAGCATAAATAAGCCGTTTTTATGATTATGATTACTAAATGTCGTGACTTGTGATTTTCTCGAGTGCACCTTTAAAGTGTATAAATTCTATACAGGGTGGCCTTTAACAAACTATTATTGATTTCGATGAATAAAATTATTGACACTAAGTGTTTTTTATTCTTTATTAACTGCATTGAAGGAAAATAAGATTACATCCGTTGGGATGCACGAATAGGTATTCCAAAGAAAAACTATACAGGCTGTAAAAGGTTTTTTTAATACCTTCCACATATTCCTTAGACCAAAATAAGCAAGTTTAAGTAAACTTAACTTAGTAACAAGTTGCTTCGTTTAGGCGCTATACGGCCCTGATATTATATTTTAAACTTTTTTTTATTGTCATTTTAGAACGGCTTATGCGATTTTCTTAAAATTTGGAAGTTTTATGGAATAAAATTCTATACGAATATTAATAGGCGTAGAACTTGCTTTTTAAATAATTGCACTTTTCAAATTTCTACGCCAATGGAAGAGTTAAGTATAAAATTTTTAGATTGGGTAACTTAGTTATCACAAAAATATACTTTTGATAAGACTCGATTACTCATGGTTTTTGCGAAATTTGTATTTTAATAATTCGCAGTATATTTTCCAAGAAAATAGAGCCGTAGGAGTGGTCTTACTTATTAAAAACAGTCTAAAGTTGACAGTTAGTTTAAACTGACAAGATTTAGAATAAGTCAACTAAGTCCTGTGTTGTATTTTTTTTTTGTTTTTTTTTAAATTTATTTTAACATTCCGGTAAAATCACTCATTGGTAAAACCATTCATTTGTAAAGGCGTATTAAAAAACAATAACACGGTCAAAACACAACAACTTGGTTTTTAACACCTTTATTACAGGTCTGTAGTCGGAAATAACGTCTCGGACTTTAATTCGGTTTGCAGATTGTTTCTTGCAGATTAATAGTATGGTACGCCTATGACGTAACCAATACACTTTAGTATTAAACAGGGTGCAAAAAATTTAAAATTTTAAATAAATCACATTTTGTTAGTAGTGTTTTTTTAATGTTATATTTTAACCCCAAGTCCTACCCCCATGAATTAATATGAATCATAGTTTTGATATGTTTGTTTTGTCCCTAAAACTATGACAATGTACCAAAGTTTAGCAAAATCGCATAAACCGTTATAAAATTATAATAAAAATTGTAATTTTAGGTCGGCATAATAGCGCTCAAACTAAGCAACTGTACTACGATAAGTTTACTTAAAGTGCCTTATTTTTGTCTAAGGAACATGTGCTAGGTAGACTTTTTACAAACACCCTGTATATGTAAGTGGTAAATAAAGTAGTGTTTAGTGTTCATTTTATATAATTTCTCGTCTCCTGGTAAATTCTCATGGTATTTGGCTTCATTTGATTACCCCCTAGCGAAACGGGATTTATGAATATGTTTTGCGGTCGCCCATTAACAGCAAACACTAGTGGCGCATTCGCCATTTCATTTTATTATCAATAATTCGTTTATTTTTCGTTTTTTCCAAGAAGCGGCCAAGTACCCATCATTGGGTAGCAATATACAGGGTGTCCGGAAAAAGGAGGTCAATCCGTCAACCATATATTCCTTGAGCAAATATAATATGTCTTTAATGATGTCATTTTTCATTTTTGACCCTCATGTTCGATATACAGGGCGTCAAAGTTTAAAATTAAAAACTGATTTTTTTTAATAATTCGAGTATTTAATAACATATTAATTTCAAATCTGGTACATTGCTTCACCATAAAGATTTACATCTTTCGAGAAAAACAAACCAATTGTCCAATATTCAAAATAGGGGGAGTCCAGTATCCGCTGGACCCTATCTTTAGTAAGTGCGTCAGTGACTTCCGAACTACATTTTTTTCAGGTAATCATTTGTATTTGAATGTTTTTTCTCCTCTAGAATTTTGATAAAATGATGCGTTTTGAAGATAACTTGAAAAGTATGGGTCCTTAACTAATGCCAACGCGGCTTACGGTAATCTCAATCCTTATGCTAAATCAATTCAGCCGTTGTGGCATTACCATGGATACAAGATATAATTAAGTAAAACTTTGCAATAGGTGACCATACCGAAAGCAAAGGACTAGCCAAAAATAGAAGATGCTTCTGTTAAAAGGCCACCCGTTCCCCAGACCTTACTCCCTTGGACTATTCAGTCTGGGGGGTCTATGAAAGATTTTGTGTATATGGATTAAGTTTTTGAGCGAGAATCATTTAATATAAAGAATCAAGCCGGAGAGCAGTTCAAGTTGATCTCGAGCAATTTATTTAGACTAGTTTTTTTTTTTATTTTGTTTGTTTCTTGTTACTAACGTATTCATTTTTATGAAAATAATTTATTTTGAATATTTATTATTTTGTTATGATGTATGAAATTTATTTAATAAGTAGATTAAGAATGAGCGATTACAGTGGCATTTTACTGTTATGTGAAGGAGATTAGCAATAGTAAGTTCTTAGTAGGGCAAAAAAATAATTTCATTTAACTGGTTTAGTACGCCACTATCTTTACATTATTTTTGGCTAGTCCTTTGCTTTCAGTATTGTCACCTATTATTGCAAAGTTTACTTAATTATAGATTGTATCCATGGCAATGCCACAACGGCTGAATTGATTTAGCATTTGAAAATTATGAGATTACCGTAAGCCGCGTTGGAACCAGTTAATGGCCCAAACTTTTCAAATTATCTCCAAAACACATCATTTTATCGAAATTCTACAGGAATAAAAAAATAATCAAAAATTATTATTGATTACCTGAAAAAATATAGTTTGGAAATCACTGGCGTACGTACTAAAAAATAGGGGGATCAGCGGGTATTGGATTATCCCTATTTTGGATATTTGACAATTGTATTTCTCAAAAGATGTAACTCTTTATAGTGAAGCAATGTACCAAATTTGAAATTTATATCTTATTACATACTCGAATTATTCAGAAAAATCAGTTTTTAATTTTAAACTTTGCCCCCCTTGTATATCGAATATGTGGATCAAAAATGAAAAATGGCAATATAAGTCACATTATTTTTGCTCCAGGAATATATGGTTAACGCTTTTACCTCCTTATTCCGGACACGAAATTTGGTCAAATTTACCCATATTTTTTTTCTGCTTTTATTAATTTATAAATTCAACCTTAAAGTAAAAGACGGGTATTTGGCCGATTTTTGGATAAAACGAAGATATAACGAAATATTAATCAAAACACTAAATGGCGAAGGCGTCACTAGTGTTTTTCGCTTAATTTTAAACAAAATAGGCGGAGGACCTTCGAAAAACTAGGATTATTTTTTAAAGCGATATAATCGTACACACACTTCTTTTTGTGACAAAGCAAAAGTACCAGTGTTGCATTGTCTAAACCGGCACGAGAGGTAGGAAAAAGCCCCTTAGGGGGCAATCGCCTGGGATATCCTGTAAGAATACTCTTTTTGCAATATGTAGGTACCTTAGATTCTCGTACAATTTTTTTTCTGTATTTTTAATCTCGAGGGAGATATTTTTGAAGTGAAAACTTCTTTAGGCGCGTTTAGCACTTTTTGTGGGCACTGAATTAAACTGAGCCGTCACGCGGCTGTGTTACGCTCGAATTCGACTGCTATATTCAATCCGAACTGACCCGAATGAACGTTATATGAAAGAGCATGCAGCATCAGTCGCATTCAGTATCGACGTAGAAACAGTGTGCGTTGTTTGTGTGTTTAAGATCACAAGATAGACACTTGTTGCGTCTCAGGTATGTTCTGACATTTTTTTCAAGGGTTGTTCAATTTTAGGAAATATATTTATTCGATATTATTAATTTCACCTTGTTGAAGTTTTCACTTCTGTCGTGTGGTCTTAAGCACAGACAATTTTTTTGTTTAATTTGTATTGACATTGCGATATTCCGCAATTTTTAAGCGGGCTTGCCAAACCTTAAGCGCGAGGTGATACGCGGCAACCTATTATTTTCTGTTATTGGAAGTAAAAACCTTTAATTTGGCATGTTTTATTGATGAGTTAGGAGCCTCTAAATTCTGCACCATAAAGAGTTTCCCCCTACATGCCAGCCGTGTGTAGGTTTAGACAAAAATAACCCTGGTGCTTTGTTGCAATAATTGTACCGTGTTGTAAGTTACATTCGAACCTATTTTTCCGACGGTCCCCGCTTTGTCTATAAGGTTAACCTGTATTGTCAAACAGGTTAGAAAAATAGATTTTTTATAGTAAAACTTAAATAGCTTAAAGGATATTTTGTATGCCAAATAAATATACATATTCTATGTGCTATATTAAATTTTTTTAACTAATAAAATTGTACATATGTAGCTGTTCATTAAAACTAGCGTTCCATAAACTTTAAAATGCTTAAACTAATAATGTTATTTTTTGCTGTTTAAAATTGTAATTGCCTCTTTAAAATAAAGCTGAAATATTATGTTATATTTGTTTTATTTGAGTTAGGGGTCCATTTATAGTTTTGCATTTTCTTCCTTAAGATTGTAAAAACCTTATTTACAGTCAACAATGGCCGCAACTAGGTTGAATGGTCTTGCCTTACTTTATATCCATAGAAATCAATTTGTGTTACCAGAAGAAGTTTTAGACCAATTTTCCAAAAAACACCGTAGAAGACTTCAGTTACAAAATTCTGGGACAACTTCTGATGAAGGGTAATGCACTATTACCATTTTGTTCGTTCCTGTACATTGCCCACGGCCCGCCCTCGCGCTATTTCCGAATTTTCTGTTAATAATGTAAAATAGGTTATTCTTCGATTACTTTAGTTTTAGGTGTAACTAAACCTAATTCGTTTGTCCGAGTTAATTAGTTTATTTATAGCAATATACTTTATGTTGTTAATTTTGTGTCTCAGACCATAAACCATATTATCTTTATTTATACCTATGGTTGACCCCCTCCCCTGATGAAAAAAGCCAAATGCCCTTACCTTGCACCTAAATATATTTCTTTAATTTTTGTTGGGAGGGCCTCCCCCCCCCCCCGCCCCCAAAATGTATTTCAAAACCTCGCGATTTATCAAGGACAAAATTTCATTTTTTTCTTCAATAATTATTGAGTTTAATAATACCTACTCCCTTTCCAAATAATAAGACAGGTGAGACATATAATTTGGCATATACCAATACCTACGTACGAAATTTTTAAATTAAATGAAAATATCAGTTTAAGTTAAACTTTGGCGTTCTTCCAGCATACAATTATATTAGAGAGGAACTTTAGACATTAGGAGCGGGAGAGATTCGATTGCATACCCCTAAAATTGCAATATTTAGTCCTTCCAATTTTTTTATAAATAACACTTTTAATGCGACCCTACAGGAAAAAGTCGTTTGGTAAAAAATCAGGAGACCTAGCTGGCCAATATATGGAGTAATGTATGTTGTGCGTACAGGGTGTTGCACTATAAATGGACCCCCCCTTTAACTTTTTTATCCAATGGTATTAAAAAAAATGGTAAATACAGAACTTGTAGGATACAACGTAAAGTTTTTTATGAAATAGTTTAAATATATATATGGTGTTGCAGAAATGCGTAGCAAACAAAAATATAGTTTTTTCTTATGGAACACCCTGTATATAATACTGTTAAATGATAGGGCTGGTCTTCCTGATAAAAATGATATATAATTTGTTGTAATTATTATTATGTTAAAGTCAAAAACGCATATTTAAATTGTAATTGTAGCAGGCCATGGATTAAATTGTACTTGAAGCAGGCTATGGATTAAGCATGGCGCTTTCAATTATTATTTGGATATTATGTTTGACAACTTGTCAGAATTATCTGATTATAATAGTAAACGTTTTAAAATGATTTATACAGTGCAAGAAAAATTTGAAATATCGTCGTTATACAATAAAAATTAAGAATAGACATGCTGCCAGAGGAGAATATATGATTCTACGTGACAACGGACCCGCGCCAGCTTTAAATAAATTTAAGTGTGTATATGAACTACTAAGGAATACTAACGCTTTAAATAGAAGAAACAGGACTGTTACTATAAATGAAGATGACTAATTAGAAATCCTTTTATATTTTCAAGGTATGTTTATTTATCGGTTTATTATATAAAAAAAATCTTAAATGCACAACTATTAATAATAATGCTGCATTATTAATTCTAGAGTATCCTGCTAATTCGATAAGAGATGGTGCCAAAGATCTTGAGAAGTGTATGGAAAATTTATAGAACTTTAAAAAACACAAGTTCCACCCGTTTAAGCCGACAAAAGTCCAACATTTAACTGAAACGAACAAACAGAAACGTTTGGAATTCGGCAGAATTATGCTAGAAACTCTTGAAAGGTATCCAACTTTATTTTACAAAATAATGTGGAGTGATGAATCATGCTTCAGCACGGCAGGAATTCCAAATAGAAAGAACACACATTATTGGTCTACCGACAATCCCGAAAAGTTTTTTGAAGTAAAACATTCTGGTTGCCGATCTGTAAATGTTTGGTGTGGGATACCGTCCATTTGAAACCAAATACCTTCCCTCTCAGGAGCAACTTCTAATGCAGGTCTAAATTGATTTTGTAAAAGTTCGAACAAAAATTCTTTTCCAAAATTTTGCCCGGTTTTGCAAAGTTGGACTTTAGGATTTTGGGTCCGATCTTTTTTAACCATTCTCTGACTGGTATACGTTACCTTGACATGCTTCAAAACGACATTGAAGATTTGTTTGATGATTTACCCCTAAATGAAGTGGAAGGTATTGTTTTTCAACAAGATGGGGCACCAGCCCATAATGTAGGCGGGGTAACAACTTTTACTAAATGGAAAATATGAAACCTGGATTGGGAAACATGGAACAATTACGTGGCCGCCGAACAGTCCAGACCTAACTCCGCTTGATACCTTTTTATGGGGGTATTTAAAAAATAACATCTACCTTAAAGAACATGATAATGTCGACTTATTAAAAGCACAAATTCGAAATCAAATCGATACTATAAATAGAAATCAAGCTATCCGTAAATTAAAAAAGCATATCGTCTTTGTATCGAGATGAACGGCGGTCATTTCCAGCACCTTAAGGAATTTCAATAGAAATGTGTTCTTAGTTCTGTTATCTTTAAGTTTTTTTGAATGTTCCTAATAAAAAAAATAATTACAATTTAAATATGCGTTTTTTGACTTAACAATAATAATTACAACAAATTATATATCATTTTTATCAGGAAGACCAGCCCTATCGTTTAAGAGTATTATATACAGGGTGTTCCATAAGAAAAAACTATATTTTTGTTTGCTACGCATTTCTGCAACACCCTATATATATTTAAACTATTTCATAAAAAACTTTACGTTGTATCCTACAACTTTTGCATTTACCATTTTTTTTAATACCATTGGATAAAAAAAGTTATAGGGGGGTCCATTTATAGTGCAACAGCCTGTACATCGAAAACGTTTTGGATGACCGTCCATTTGAAACCAAATATCTTCCCTCTCAGGAGCAACTTCTAATGCAGGTCTAAATTGATTTTGTAAAAGTTCGAAAAAAAAATTCTTTTCCAAAATTTTGCCCGGTTTTGCATAAAACGAAGTAAGGAAATATGGATGAACACTAAATGGCGAATACATCATTAGTGTTTGCTCTTAAGACCCAATGATATTGTCGGATATGGATCGATATCCTTAAGGATGGATTACTCATCTCGTACTTCACTGTGGTGCTAATGCACGATGGTTGATAAGAATAGGTGTACCTACGGTGAATTTAAATAGTTCCCTAATAAGGAGAGAGATTGCCCCTTTTTACTCACTTTAGGAAGGTGTTATTCCAGCTAGTTTAAAGAAACAATTTCCACTTAATAGATAACTCTGACCAAAATGAGAATTATACAAAATTTACACAATAATCAGTTAAATAATAAATTACTCAAAGAATACTTACGCAATTGGAGGAAAATATACTGGTTCTGGTGCAGAACTCTTCAGGACTTCAAAATTTGTTGATTGTAGTATTGACTTTAAACTGGCAGAGGTTACACTTAAATAATTGTTACAACTCCTTGAGTAAATGTTTCTTCGAGATTTTATTCAGTTTTGCAACCCTTACCAACTGGAAGCAGGGGTTCCGTTTTGCTATGTAGGCAATAATTTTGCACGTTAATAAAAGAGGGTATTTCCCTGGCCATGTACTATTAAAAATAGAACCCTTTTTCCTAACCAATTAAAAACAATTATTTCTAATCAACACTCGTCTACTGATTCCTCCTACGAAACTAGACATGTCCCTGTTCTATATATCTTTCCACTACACTTCTTATCAAGCTCAACACCCATTAAGCACCACAAAAAAGTACGAGAAGAGTAATCCATCCTTAAGGATACCAATCCATATCCGACAATAACTTAAAAGATTTTTCAAAAACTTAACGTATCCCTACCCTACTGTGCGACCATTGAATATATTTTAATTAAACAAAGAATAAACAAACAATCGGCTAAGTAAAAATGTTTATTAAACTTTAAAATAAAATACATATACAATGCTTTAAAAAAGGGTTACTAAAGGAACTTCTAACCGATATACATTAATGTTTTGAAACAACTTTAGAACCCTATGAAAACACGTAAACTGTAAAATAAAACTAACACAATATTTAAAAACGAATAGTTAAATATAAATTACAAATAATAATGAAACATTAAATAACGCTTTAAAAATAATATGTAAACTTCCTACCTTGAGACTTCTCTTCTTTTCAAATGCTTTAAAATATTATAAAAATACTGAAACTTAAATAAATATAAATGCAACGCTTTCTTCTTCCTAGTTTTATTGGCTTCTTTCTTCCTCCGATCAAGGCACTATGCCATTCGCAAAATACATTTTAACAAATTTTTCATATATGACCAATCAAATATGCCTACAGCAAAAAAGGAACAGCTATTTCGGTACAAAAAATGCTAAAAAAAATGTGTTGTACCATGATGCGTGTATGATATATTATACCGGATGACAACGAAACTACTACCCAGCTTGTCATGTCCTTATAAAATAAAACAATATTACAGTATTATGAAATTTTGGTAGGTTGTATTGTTACATTGTGCGCTCATTATCAGTATACAAGTCTGACTGTCACTTCCTGTTAAACCGGAAGTGCACACAACTTTGTTATTTTAAATAGAATACCCTGTATACTTTTAAAAATATCGGCATTCTACGAAAAATTCTAAGCATGAAACATGTATCATATCAATCTAAGACAGTTTTCCAGAAAATAGCGTTGGAAATTGTCAAATTTATTGTTTTAAGTAAAAGATTTAATATTTTTTACTTCTTTTTAGGTTTTCCGTATGAATGAATCACAACTATTTTACTTCCGGTTTAATCGTAAGTGCTGCAAAATTTGACATTCAATGTTTATACTGTGCGCACATTGTTAGTATTCAAACGTCTGACTGCCACTTCCGGTTGAACCAGAAGTGCACAGAACTTTATTATTTTAAATAGAACAGCCTATATATTTTTAAACATATTATGCATTCTACGAAGATCTAAGCATAAAACACGTAGGTATCATAATAAGCAATTAAAAATTTAGTTATATCATTCAACGCCAAGCAACAATCAATTGATGTTAATTTATTTATTCACGATTTCATCTATTTATCGGCATATTATTTTTTAATTTCGTCCTTACTTTCTCATTATAAGTGACCTATTTCTAAGAAAAGTTAAAAATATGCCTTTTTTCTGCGTGATCATCAAATTGACATGCTGCTAATCTACGGAGACGAGAAAAAACCGTAAAACAGTTAAAACTACTAAACATATCTGATACCATAGCTACCTGAGATGAAACTATGAATAAATTAACATCGATAATTGTTGCTTGTTGGATAATGTAATTAAATTTTTACTTGCTTATATCTTAAAAACTAATAAGTTTAGATATAGAAAGACATAAATAAAAGATATTTAGGAAAGTAAGATAATTTTAAAAGTTAGATTTAAAAGAGGGGGAGCGTCAATAAAATTATTAGACAAAATTGTTTTTGTCCGGAAGTGGAATAGTTGTGACTCATTTATACGGAATATCTAAAAAGAAGTAAAAAACTATTAAATATTTCACCTATGCATTTTTTTTAAACAATAAAATGTGTGGTATAGACATTTTAAAAAATATACAGTGTATTCCATTTAAAATAACAAAGTTGTGTGCACTTTCGGTTCAACCGGAAGTGGAAGTGACAGTCAGACTTAAATACTGATAATGTACGCACAATGTAACCATACAACCTACCAAAATTTCATAGTACTGTAATATTGTTTTATTTTATAAGAACGTAAAAAGCTGGGTAGTAATTTCGTTGTCATCCGGTATGTTTGTCGGTGTAGGACCAAAAACCTATTTTCCTATACTTTTAATTTTTCAAAATAACACAAAGATAAATAAACTTTGGAATATAACAAATACAACGCTGTAAAAACTAAAAAAGTAGATTTTAGGTACCTATAAGAACTTCTGACTGCGACGCATTTTAATGTTCTCAAACTGTTTTGGAAGTTTCATATAATATTGAACATTCTTTATTTTTACACGTCTTGCCGTCGTCTTCTTCAAATGCTTTATAACGGCACCGTATTTTGCATACCTCTTTTTTAAAACTACCATAAAAGCTTTAGCAGATATAAACCTTAGTACCTCAGTTGTAAAAATATTTTCATGTTTTTTTCCCTTGCATTTTTCGATCCTTTGTCGAATTATTGCCCCATATTCGGTTATTATCCTGTGTATAATATACTTTACAAGTGAGCAACGATGTTGTAAACTGTTAAAAGCATACTCAATACTCTGAACAACACTATCTAGTTTAAATGCCACGTAACACATTCCTTGAAATATATTTTCTAGTATTGTATCCAAACTATTAAATCTTGTACTTAATTCAAAGTTTGAAAAACAGTGATTGATATAGGAAAATCTAAAACAAAAGAAAACAGTGTTTACGTAAAATTGATAAGCTGTATTAGAAGTACTTATATACCGAGTGTACCCGCTGTAACGTGGAAACCAATTACAGTACGGCTTGTGGAAAAAAACTTTTGTTACAAAAGTGACCAAGACAAATTGCTGGAAATTATTATTATTTATATTAATAATATTTAAATTATTAATTATTTCTTACGTTTTTGGGTTGGCCGCTGGGGGGCGTAACTATAGTGAACAATCAAAAGCGGGATTTTCTTAAAAATCCTTATAGAAAAGGTAAATATTGGGGCATATCGGACAAGTGTTTAACTGTTTTTTATATTGGAATACACAGGGATCCAAGCACAATGGATACCCTGAGGCGGGTGGACCACGACGGCCGTTTCGTCCTTGTTCGGACTCTACGGGCAAACCCAAGCAATTCCAACAGCAGCGGTAAGATGTATTAAAAGCATTTTTACAAAAGCAATGCAGCCATCAAGACACCGTAGAGGCTTTCAGAGGTGCTCTGTAAATTAAACCTAGCTGAACTAACCTCTTCATGACATGGCTAAGGAAAAATACAAACTCTTGCGAAAATTGCCTGTTGCTATGGAAGCAAGAAAGCTGAAGCAAGTCTATTATTACTTAATAAAAAGCATTTATTGATCGCAAGAAAATACATTAAGAAAAGAAATAAAGAATTTAACAATAAACACAATTCCCACAGGAGATAACTCGTGCGTGGGTTGAAATATTATATAAAAAGAAAAAAAAAGAAAAATTATATCTAAGTTCAACATAGTATATGAACAGCATAAGCCCTAATGTCGGTATAAGTATTTATTATACTTGATACCTATACAGAGAAAAAATAAAAGCGAAATACATTCATAATATTATTAATAACTAAATGATAATGTCTTCCCTAGATTAATGAATAACTTAAAGAAACTGTATTTTACTGTTGGAAAAAAAAACCAAAACAAAGGTTGCAATTTTTATTTGTAATTAGTAAACGCAAAGGTATCAACGCAAAAGTACTTAATCAGGACAACAACAATACCTAATTACCTAACCATCATTATAAAATTGCATTATACAAATGTAATGTTGTAAGAATTTTTTTCATCTAATAGTTGATGTATAGAGTTTGAGGATATTACATTTAATAAGTGATTTTTTATCAACTTCTTAAAAAGTCCCCTTGAATGCACTGTCCTGACGATTCCAGAAATTTCATTATAGACAGTGGATAATAAGTAATTGAAACATCTTTGTCCCACAGTTCTGAAAATCTTAGGCTTTCTTACGAAGCCCTCCCTGTGTCTTGTATAGTAATCATGTTCTGTAGACGGTAAACAATCTTTTTTATGAAATAATCTTAACGCAATTTTTTCAAAAAACAGCTGTCTTATATCCAAAACTCTAGCTTCCTTAAAGAGACTAGCCGTTGGATAGAGGACGCTTTTCTGAAGCATAATTTTCAGAATCCATTTTTGAATAACATTTAACTTTGATAAGTATTTATTCACGACTCCACCCCATGCAATTATACCGTAAGTTAGGTGAGATTGAACAAGTGCAAAGTATAATATTTTAAGGTGTTGTTCATTAAAAATATCTCTATATAACCTAAACTTTGACAATAAACATCTAATCTTTTGAGTTACATAATCTATATGAAAATTCCATCTTAAGTGGCAGTCAATAATAACCCCTAAATATTTTATTTTATTACATGATTTTATTTCAACTACCTGGTTATTGAGATTAAAAGATATACTATTAAAAGTAGGTAGTGAATCGCTATATGAAGTAAATGGTACAAATAAAGTTTTTTTTAAATTTATACTTAATAAACGACAATTAAACCACTTTACTATATTAGTGAAATCCCGTTCAATCACAGTTCTTAATTGTTCCCAGCTATCACCCTGATAATAAACTGCAGTATCATCAGCAAAACTTATTATATTTGGTTGTGAATTCATATTAAAAAGGTCATTAATATAAATTGTAAATAACACTGGACCCAAGACGGTACCTTGTGGCACTCCATATTCAACGGATTTACTCCCACTTACCTGACTATTTACCTTCACGCATTGTCTCCTATTATCAAGATAGCTTTGTAGAAGTCGTAACGGCATACCGCGGAATCCAATATTTTCCAAAATAAGTAGCAACTTTGAATGACTGACTGTATCAAAGGCTTTGGCTAAGTCAACAAAAACGCAAATAGACGGTTTACTTTTATCAAGACTATTGTAAATTTTTTCAATCAAAGCCGCCATTGCGTCCTCGGTTGACACGGCCTTTTTAAAGCCAAACTGATTTTTTGAAATTATTCGATATTTATCCAAATATGATTCTATTCTCACTTTCAATATTTTTTCAAAAATTTTGGAGAGGTTGCTTATTAGGGATATTGGTCGGTAATTAATAGGTTCGGTTTTATCACCCGATTTAAATAATGGTTTTATTATGGCCATCTTAAATTCTTCTGGGAAAGTTCCGGATTGAAAGGATTTATTTATTAAAAAAGTTAGTGGCTCTATAATGTAAGGTGCTACTTCTTTTAAAACATCTGACGTTATCCCATCGGGCCCAGGTGCAGTTCCACATTTTAGTGACATTATGGTTTTTTTTACTTCATCTGGATTTGTTTCACTTAAGTAAATCGAGTTGGGTAATTTTGTTTCCTTAAATTGAACATCTGGATCGATTACTATTTTTTCGGCCAGAGAGCGTCCTACATTACTAAAATAATCATTTAAAATTTCAGCCATTTTTTTGCTATCCTTTATTAGGAAACCTTTTTGATCCTTAATTTCTTTAAGCTCCTGGTTTTCGAGACTGTCATTATTAATGTTTTTTATACATTGCCATATTTTGGATGGATTTTCCTTATTTTTTTCCAGTTGTGTTCTAAAGTAATTTGTTTTAGCTGCTCGGAGTAGCTCTGTTAATGTATTTTTGTATTTTTTAAACTGATTCACAAATAAAGGGTTTTCTGGGTTTTTTTGCATTTGCTTGTAAAGTTTGTTTTTTTTATTAACAGACTTAATTAGGCCTGATGTGATCCAGTCGTTGCGTTTAATTTCTTTTCTGTTTATTCTTTTTTTCTGTGTACATTCAGTAATTTTTTGTGTTATTTTTTCTATAAAATTTGTTGTACCAGTATTTACATCATGATCATAGATATCCCACCAAGACTCTGAACGAAACTGTGCTTTTAGCTTAGTCTTATCAAGGTATAATTTAAAATTTTCTCTTCGCTTATTATTTTTCAGTTCTAATGGGCAATCAAGATTAAGCTGGAACACTAAGGCATAATGGTCGGTTATGCTGGTTTTTAGGATGATTGGCTTGCAATGTTTTCCATCAAGATTCGAATTTAGGAAAATATGGTCTATGCAAGAACAGGATGCACCCTGTATTCTAGTGTATTCATTGATGGTAGAAATATAACCCCATTCACTTAACGCGTTTAAGTATTCTTCACAGCGTTCTGTCCTTTGTGCCAAATCAATATTTATATCCCCTACCAATATATTTATTTGGTGGGTCTTTTGCGAAATTGAGCTTAAATAGGTATAAAGACATTTATTAAAAGTTAAAGTACACGTTGATGGGGAACGATAGATGGAAGTTACATGTATTATTTTAGTTGGAAATGATATTTCTAATGATATAATTTTTGTAACGTCTAAATCTACGAATTCAAAGGAATAATTTAGATGCGATTTGATATAAATGACAGTTCCATCATTTTGATTAAGACCAGCTTCATTATAAATTAGATTATATCCGGGAAGTTTAAGAAGGGATAGATCTGTAAGCTTCCAAGTTTCTGTCAAGACAATGCATTCAAAACATGGGCTTATTTTATTCTTCTCAAATGTGAAGCGGAAAACGAAAAATAACGGCAAAGTACTATACCCCATTTGAAGTAATATCCTTTTCTATGTAGAATTGGCACAATATTTCAAATGGTTACTTAGATAAATTAGAAATAGTGATTGCCATGGCGGCCATTTTGTTTCTCGCATGCAGCAATCAATCGCATCAGTTTCGAGAGTGCCAACATCGAACTCACGGGAGACTGTTTTTGTGCACGGAATATGAAGCGGAAAGCCAACAAAACCGGTAAAGAACTGTACCCCATTTGATTACTTTCCGATCTGGAATGCTAAACAAAATTATGTAGACAGTGCCTACTTTCCGGTCCGTTGTGAAAAGATAAATTCAAACAAATAAATATAAATACATATAAAAGCCCCAAAATAATTTCCAAAGTATACTTTTTGAGAAAACTACATAAAAATTGATAATAACCTTTTCTATGTAGAATTGATACAGCAATATTTTTTGTATAAACATTTTTTTCGTAATTGCAATGGTTACTTAGATAAATTGGAAAGTGTTTGCGACGGCGGCCATTTTGTAGGAGCCCACGGAAGACTGTTTTTCTACACCTAGGAGACTATTTAAATTTAAAAAATGTCGGAATTTTCTGAAGACATTTCCTAAAGGTTTGTTACGATAAATTTTTTACGCACCTAAATAACAAATATCAAATTTTACGGTAAATTACACTTAAAGTTTAATGAAATTATAAAGCTAAGGACCAGACATGTCAAATTGTCAATAATATTTTAAAACTCTTACTCATACTCAATAATTTTTAACTTACTGCATAACGTTCTTAATAAACCTGTAGGGTTGATCCACTGGGATCTCGGAACGAGGATTCCAAAACTTGAATTTAGTTCTCATTTCAGTGTCCTTTTCGAAGTTGTATGAGTTGGAAACTTCCCCTGTCTGCATATTAAATATCTTGCCGCAATATACTATGCAGGGATTCTCACCAATATTCACGAACATTTCGCTTTTACTTTCGTTAAGTACAAAAATTTTCATAGCTTCCAGCTCAAATTCATGAACATCCGTATCACATGTGGATACGAAGAGAATATCATCCACTGTTCTATGAATTAAAGTATTTGGTTTATGAAAGTGTCGTAAGTGTTGATAAAGCAAATAACTCAAATAGAGGTCACATAACTGAGGTGACAAACGAATTCCTTGAAGTAAACCTGGAAAAATAAAAAATATCACGAAGTCGTAATTACTCTTCAGAAGGTACATTGTAATTAAAAGCGAATAATTGTGGCATAACGGACAAGTGTGTAACTGTCTTTTATATTGGAATGCGCAGGGATCCAAGCACAATGGATACCCTGGGGCGGGTAGACCACGACGGCCGTTTCGTCTTTGTTAGGACTCCACGGGCAGCCATAACCCAAGCAATCCCGACAACAGCGGTAAGATATATTAAAAGCCTTTTTACAAAAGCAACGCGTCCATCAATACATCATAGCGCCATCCCAGCGGAATTAACTCCAATACAAAAGGCAGTCACACTGGTAATAATCGAAAGGTAGGCAAATAAATAAACCACGAAGTGCATCACAATCCAGTATAGGGAACGCTATTTGCGTTTTCACCGAAACAGTGCGTATGCAACAATTATTTTAAATTGTTTGTTTTTATTAGCCTACGTTAAAAAATAAAACGCTGGTATTGATAATTTTGGGTGTTGGGACCATAGACATTTACCTTTAGATGCGTACAGCTTATCTCCTGCGCAAGCACAAAAGTTACGTTTTATAGGTGAAAAAATACGTCCGAGCGCATGGCTCGCCGATCCGCTGCCGTCCCTCTGAGCAGTATCGGGTATGCGCACGAACCTCGTGTTATCGGCATGTCCTTTAGCGACATGCTCAAAATACACTCCAGAACCGGCTCAGCCGCCATTTTTGTTGTTGTGTATTAAGGTTTCTCCGTGGATTCCTTGTAGTTTTCTTTGCTATTGTGGATTATGGGTGTTTAATATTTACGGATTTCTAGTTTTTGTGTAGTTTAGTGAATTGTGCTTTTAGTGACTCGGATTGGAATATAAATAATGACTAGTAATAGCTCTTGTATTTTACAGTTCTTGTATTTCGATTTAAAAACCTTCTATGGTGGCATACGAGCCTAATGTTTGGTTGCACTAGGGTTTTTAACGATAGGTATCTGACCAGGCGACTTTGTGACATTGGCAAACGTTTGAGTAAATTAATTCTGTCAAAGTTGCTGGTTAGTTAATTTTTTTGGTTAAAATCTGTGCACCCAACATTAAGCTTTTTATAAAGCCAGTATTCCACGGGTCAAGTTCTTGGGCAAAACCTTTTTCAAATTCTTGAACAAGAAATTGTGCTTGTAAATGTTTTACACGTACCCAAGTTTTTGCCAAATTGTAAAAATCAATACAAGTTATATACCAACTAATATTTGACTTGAGGTCAATTAGGTACGCGATAACATCAAAGATTTGTTATTTTGCTGGTTTTGTTGGTTTTTAAATTCGCTTTTATAAGTTTTATAGTTTAATTGACTTGTTCTCTTCCGTTTCGAACTAAAAAGACGACGCCGAATCTTTTTTAAACAAATTTTAGAAACAAAACCTTACAAAACAATTTTCTATCCTCAAAATCCGATAGGTTTGCAACTACTAAAAATGCCAGAAATCACTAACTTAATTCTCAACCTGATCAAAAAAACTGAGAAGAAATTCAAATTTTTTGGCAAGAATTTAAATTTTAAAGCCCGGACCTGTCTATTTTCCCATTAATCAAACGATAATGTTGCAGTGCGCATGTCCAATCGCGTATAGCTTTGTTTACATGCGCGAGGCCATAAATTTCCCACTTTCGTGATTATTGTTTGCTTATGAATGTGAATCGTGCTCGCACAGAACTTGGCAATGTTAAATCTTGATCGATTTTTTTTTAACTCGCACCAATTCCATTTTGTATTTATTTCTGTACATTAAAAGCCGCGTAAGTTTAGGCCTGCCACTGTCTTGTTTTATTGTTTTTAAAGTTAATACTTTAGTATAGGTATAATACAATTCTTTTAAATTATCCTTTTATTTCTAATTCCGTTAAAAAATTTAATTCAAAAATAAGCTAAGAATAAAATTGTAAAAACACGAGAAAACTGGGCGGTTCGAAGGTCAGTTAATGCAATTAGACTAAAAATACAACACAATAACAAAGAATGGACACACATACTGCAAAGTTTATCTGACCAGAATATCTTATAAAAATTAATAAAAAGATAAAACAAAATTTAGCAAAATCCAATGTACCACAAACAAGCGCGAAAAAGCCGAAACGTTAGCCAGGTATATTATGTCAGAGGTGCATAAGGAACAACACGGTAAACAAAAAATACTCAATCCCCCATCAATAATCCAAAAAATAGTTCTAAAACCTACCCAACTATCCGCTATTCTAAATCCTGTCCAACAACAAAGCCACCTGCGAGGACGAATTACCAAATATCCAGCTCAGAACTTACCTAGGAGGGCGTTCATTTAGCTTCTTTACATTAAAAATGCAGCTATGATATCATAACATTTCCTCTCCTAATGGAAACAAGCCATTCCCAGTTATTCTCATTCCCAAGCCAAACAAAGAAATAACATATCCAGACTCCTACATACAGCCTCACCAGTGGCGGCTACTGCATAAGAGCTGCGGAGCTGCAGAACCTCTAAACATTAGCAATAAAACTTATAGGGTGACATTACAGAAGCTCTGCATCTGACACCTGCAGCTGCAAGTAGCAGTTTGCAGATGCAAATGACAGAAGTGGGATTTCAGAAAACGATTATCATACTTTGCGTCTGCAAGTCGTCTGCAAATTTGCAGATGGTTGGAAGGTGCTGCAAACTTGCATAATGAATAAAATTTATTAAAAACTAACCTATATTTTGGGGATTTGATGGATGGTAGTCATTTCATATTTTTTGCAATAAAAATTTTTATATAAAAAAAGAGAAAGGAACATTAATTAATTATTGCCATGGATTTGGGCTATTTACTCGTGTAATGAAATCTCTACAAACCCTCAAAAGTGATAAGAATTATAATATCTTGTGTTATGTTACATAAATATATAAGGCAGGCCTATAACTTCCCTGTGAATTATGAAGAAAATTATATTTAGAATTTTGATTATTTGAAAGCAGACCAATTTGAAGAGAATCTTCTCGACATACCCCCAGTAGTAAAAGGGTTTAACTACGGTAAAAATGGCGGATTTGCAAATGGTTTTTGTAATGTCAAGTTTCTGCAAATTATTTTGCGTCTGCAAGTCCGGCATATTTGCAGATCTGCAAAGTTGCAGGTATGCATTTTCTGTAATCTCACCCATAAACAATAAATATTGAGTTGTATCTGCAGCTACAGTATAGGCTATAACATTTACAATTGAGCTGTGCTATATGCCCAACGAATGGCGTCAGACGGTTCGACGCGCTTATATTTTCACGGTGGCGCGGGTCGCTCGCTAAGCGTAGTTCGCCTGTGCAGTATTATAGTATTGCATTGGATTACTTAACTTGAAAACTTTACTGGTCAATTAGCGGTGTGCAGATTCAAATATTACCTCCCCTCTTACGTTGTTCACCCCTTCACTAACGTCATCTACTGTTTTAGCAAGCGCTATTTTACAGGGACTTTGTTCTGCATTTGGGTAGAACCGTCTGATCTTGCCGAATTCCTTTTTTATTTTTGACGGACGGCGCGAGACCTATCTCGTATTCGCGTGGTTTGTGTGGTGTATTTATGGGGGTAATAATTGGTAATGTTGGTAGTACTGGCAGTTGCTCCCAGGATTTTTTGAAAATATATACTTTTTATTTTGAGAATTACATTAAATCTGCTATTAACTTTTATACGATAAACACAAAAATACGCTATTTGCTTATTTTTGCTACTTAAATATAGTCAATTAAAAAAGGGCGTGGCACCCAAAAATTTTTAGCCTGCGGCGCTTTTTTTTCACTCTCTCATTGTGCAGCACCTGCATTTTATTTACTCACGAGCCGCCACTGAACAGCATGTCAAACGTGACAGAAAAAGTTAGTCTATCCCGCTTTCAAATCCTTAAACTAGAGAACAAAGTTCAGCCAGAGCAGTTTGGTTTGGGGGGTGAGGGGCATAGTACGACTTTGCTGATTACAGTGGCGGCTCGTGCCATTTTAGTGAAGTAGGGCCAGGTAAACCCTTAGCGCCGCAGACAAAAAAATTTTGGGTGCCACGCCCTTTTTTGTTAATAGTTCTTGCTTTTGAAGTAGGAAAAATAAGCAAAAAGGCACCTTTTAATGTTAATTTTACCAAGCATACTGAAATTAAATATATTGTTTAAATGTACCTTCGATTTTTCATGTGTCTTCATTTTTTCCCAGATATGGACCAAGTCATCTGTACCTTTTTGGGACCAAGTTTGCTCCCCACCAAATAAAACACACATAAAATAAAATAGTCTATTAGATTCACCACAACCGCACACCCTATCTAATAGTATTCATTTATGTATTTCTAAAATAAAATTAACATTAAATCAGCCAGCCGAACGAAAATTATTTAGTTTACAAACAACCTAACCTAATACAAACAAATCGCGACGCGACGCGTTCAGGGACAATTACTGTTTGAAACGTCAAACGAAGAGCCTGGCTGGCTACTCAGAGATTTTTTCCTGCTTGCATTCAAGGTAATTTTCCAATGTTTTTTTATTGATGTGTTATGGCGATTTCGTCATCACTTGGGGCCTTCGCCGTGTGGCGCGAAAGCTATACGTTACCGTTTTACGCATAATCGCTTCCTAAATAGATGGAAATTTGCACCCGACTGTGTTCCATTTTTAAATTATTTTGCTAATTGCTTTAAAAACGAGAATATTAATTTTAATAGGTTTTGGTAATTTGTAAAGGGCAGGACGCTGGACAGGAGGGCAGGTAGTGCCATGGCACTGTGGCTCTACCCCACGAGCCGCCACTGGCTGATTACCAAAACGCAGACACGCCGGTATCCAAAAAGTTACCGTACTAGCTTCCAAATTATACAATTGCCACATGTTCAATTCACCCAGACACCCTATTTTTGCAGATAAACCACCACCTTCAAAAAGTTATGCCATGGTCCAACAAATTGATCAAAATGACCGTTCCAAAGTACGAAAGTATGGTTAAAAACTAAAGGGCGGATTATATTCAGCCAAAATATGCACATATATAATATGCCTTGTTTGCCTTTAAAATATGCAATTATTTACATTTTTTTGCCAAATATGCATATTGGTATGCAATATTTTTTAATTTATTATAGTAATTGTATAACTAAATATTTTTTAAAGTTTTCATCTAAAAATGATTGTCTTCTATTAGTAAAAATACGTTTATGCAAAGAGAAGCTTCTTTCAACATCTACTGATGTAATCGGACAATACTGCAACTTAGGTAGCGAAATATAAGGCCAAGATACAACTTCGTTGGATGGTTTACCCTTATAAATGCTTTTTACTGGAGTTAAGTATTTAAATCTTTCGTTCTCTTTTACAGTTACATTCAATTTGTTCCTTACTTCACCTCCTACTTTACTTACTTTGTTGTTACATTTGGCGGAAAAGGTTTCAACAATACTAATTAAGCCTCTTAAACCTAAATTTCTACTCTCCAACGAGGATACTATGTCCGGTAGAAAACTGAAATTAACCTTAATAAAATTAAGATCTTTAGCTACCCTTGCACTTTTTAACAACTGTTACTTAATATTTACTTTGCACAACACACTGCGAATCGTCATCTAAATCCAAAATTAGTTCTTTAATGACTTCGAAATGCTCTGCGTAGAATATTGCGGCCTTAATCGATGTTCCCCACCGGGTAATTACAGGTTCTGGAGGTAAACTAATCTCTCCTTATACAACTGCACTCTTAGAGGTGCTTTTAGAAACACTCTTTTTTACATTTTAAATTAATTTATTTTAATTTAAAAACAGTTTGTTAAGCAGGTAATAATAACGCAATTATGAAGTGACAATAAACAACCCCCTAACAATATATCTGCAAACCCCGGAAACCCCCAATAAATACCTTGTGTATAACCAAAATGTAAATTTAATTATTATAATCTTCAGATTTGAAAATCCCTAAAATAAGTACCGAATGGGACATTAAACCTTTAAAGTTTTAAATTTTTTCATAAAGCCGAAAACATAAAAATATGCTCTTAAAGTGATAATTTATTAAAAATATGCATTTTATTATAAAATTGACAAAATATGCAAAAAATGCATACAGTGAGGACCTAATGTCCGCCCCCCCCCCCCCCCCCCATCTAACTTCTAAACCGTTCGGTATATTTTAATGAAATTTTGAACGATAATATTTGAGCAAGTCTTGCACTTTTTGACATACCAATGACAGCTTTAAATGTCAAGATGACAGGTGGGTCCGCTTTTGGAATATTTTTTTAAATGGAACACCCTGTATATTTTTACATTTTTAAATTCCACATAAAATTATAATTATTTTTTATTAAATGCATTATTAGTCTATACTTCATAGTTTCCGAGATATTCACTCTCGAAAAGTGACATTTTTGAACTTTGACAGCTTATAACCTTCTAACAGTACGTCTTAGAGCAAAACGGCTTACATGTCCCTATCTTCAATTTTTATTATCTTCCCAAAAAAAACAACTTCCGGTTAAACCGGATGTAACTCGAAAGCAGGAAATATAGTTGTTCCGGTTTAACTGGAAGTTGATTTTTTTGGGAAGATAATAAAAATTGAAGATAGGGACATGTAAGCCGTTTTGCTCTAAGACGTACTGTTAGAAGGTTATAAGCTGTCAAAGTTGTGTGTTGTGTCACTTTTCGAGAGTGAATATCTCGGAAACTATGAAGTATAGACTAATAATGCATTTAATAAAAAATAATTATACTTTTATGTGGAATTTAAAAATGTAAAAATATACAGGGTGTTCCATTTAAAAGAATATTCCAAAAGCGGACCCAGCTGTCATCTCGACATTTAAAGCTGTCATTGGTATGTCAAAAAGTGCAAGACTTGCTCAAATATTATCGTTCAAAATTTCATTAAAATATACCGAACGGTTTAGAATTTAGAGGGGGGGGGGGACGGACTTTAGGTCCTCACTGTATATACAGGGTGTTAGTGAATAAGTGCGACAAACTTCAGGGGGTGCTTCTTTAAGTGATTTTAAGAAAAATAGTTCATATAAACATGGGTCCGAAAATGCATAGTTTTTACGATACAGGGTGTCAAACTTTTAAAAAAAAATCGGATGTTCGTAAATATCTCGATATTCTTTTATTCGATTTTGTTGAAATTTGGTAATTTTATTTATAATAACAAGAGGATAATTTAGCCTCAATTAAGTCCAGTGGCGTCCCGGAAGACAGTCCAACTAATATTTTTGACAACAAAACTGCGCGCCACTGGCTTTTTTAAAAATTATGTATTTTTTTCGAATTAAGCAACTACAAATACAAATATGTTATTTTTTGAGTTTTTTCATATCTTGCTTTGTTTTTGAGAAAAAAAATAGAAACCACTTTATTGCATGTCCCCGGGACAATAAGAGTAAAAAATGTAAACTACTTACTATGCTATTAAGCAACTAATTACACGAAAGTCCTCTTTTGAATTTTAATATTTTAAAATCTATGCGAAAAATTCGAAAGAGAACTTTTGTGTAATTTTAATTGGTTATTAGCATAGTAAGTGGTTTAAATTTTTACTCTTATTGTCCCGGGGACATACAATAAAGTGGTTTTTATTTTTTTTTTCTCAAAAACAAAGCAAGATATGAAAAAAACTCAAGAAATAAAATATTTGTATTTGTAGTTGTTTAATTCGAAAAAAAATACATAGTTTTTAAAAAAGCCAGTGGCGCGCATTTTTTTTGTCAAAAATATTAGTTGGACTGTCTTCCGGGACGCCACTGGACTTAAAAATTTTAATCTAATTGAGGCTAAATTATCGTCTTGTTATTACAAATAGAATTACCAAATTTCAACAAAATTAAATACAAGAGTATCGAGATATTTACGAACATCCGATTTTTTTTTAAAGTTTGACACCCTGTATCGTAAAAACTATGCATTTTCGAACCCATGTTTATATGAACTTTTCTTCTTAAAATCACTTAAAGAAGCACCCCCTGAAGTTTGTCTCACTTATTCACTAACACCCTGTATATGGATTTTACATATATTCCGTCCTTTAGTAATAACTATAAATTATCCCAGAATAATAAAAGAATATATATTCCTTACACAAATAAAATTAAATATTTGGGTGCCGCAATCGACAAAAGATTATTAATTCTTCAAAGTCCACCACACGCACTTAAAAAGCATTCATAGCATACCGGGTGTTTCTCAAAAGACGTTAACCCCTATAACTTTTTTATATTTATAGATATTAAAATGAAATTTTGAGATTATGCATAAGAGATGAGTCTGCATTTATTGGCATAACTTTCAATTTGTTAGCACTTCCTGTTTGACCGGAAGTAACCTTGACTTTGATATTTTAAACTGGACATCTTGTATATTTTTACTTATTTGGGTTCAGCATCACATTATGAGTGAAATGACACCTCACTTGTCATTTTTTGACGTGTTATAACATTTTTATGTTTATTTTTAATTTTCAATCTAGAGTGCTACAAATTAGTTAAAACTGTTAATTTATAGTCAAGTAGTATATGAAAATTAAAATTATGTCATAATAATTGACTTTCTAAGTTTCACAAGAGTTTAAAAAATGAAATTTTGTTTCCTTGACGTTTACTCCATTTTTCCAAATGGAACGATGGTGGTTCACTAGGTTTAAAACGAGCATTTTTTTTCCAACAATTTGATACCATACACTCCTATGCTATTTTAAAATTGACACTGAAAAATTTGCCTTAAATCCAAATCGCAAATTTAAAAGCGTTATGCATATTACAGAAAATATCGCAGCACGTACCGCAAATGCATTAAAAATGCTAAGCGCTTATATTTTAATGATCGAATTAATAACTCTAATAATAAACAAAAAGAAACATGGAATATTGTTAATGAGGTAAGTGGAAGAAGAGTAGCCCCCGTGGACTCAGGACTCACTTCGGATGCACTTAACTATTTTTACTGTACAGTTGCTCCCAACCTGTCGAATAAAGTGATACTTTCTATTTTTACCCTACAAGCACGGACGAAATAAAAGAGATATTCTCGAAAATAAAAAATAAAACAACGTCTGGTTGGGACAGCATTTCTTTAAAAGCGCTTTTAATGCTTCCGGATTCCGCACTGCAGAACCTAGCAGAAGCTATAAACCGATCATTCGAAACAGGAATATTTCCACAATGCTTAAAAATCGCAAAAGTTATTCCACTATTTAAGGGTGGAGATAATGAATCACCCACCAATTATAGACCAGTATCGCTATATATTGCCCACCATAGCTAAGATCATTGAAAAGATTGTCAAGAGGCGCATGTTGAATTTTTTATCTAAGTACAGTATACTGGATGCAGTGCAGTTCGCGTTTCAGGCAAGGAAGGGTACAAGTGATGCTATTTTCTCTTTTTTGGAGCAGCTGTATCAGAGACTAAATGATGGAGATGTCGCCGCAGCGGTGTTCTGTGATCTGTCAAAAGCTTTTGATTGTGTGAATCACGAGGTGCTACTGGGCAAACTTGAAATCTATGGATTCAGGGGTACCGCTCTAGCTTGGTTTAGATCTTACCTTTCAGACAGATACCAAACAGTTTATTTCAAGGATAAGGAATCAGGAAGAATGAGGATTTCATCAGGCGTGCCGCAGGGTTCTGTTCTGGGTCCGTTACGGTTTCTATTATATGTTAACGATTTACCGAGACTAAATATATCTGGTAGACTGACAATATTTGCGGATGATACAACGATTCTCTGGCAGGACTCTGACGTGACTCAGTTGAAGAAAACTATTAATCGCGACATTATAAAGATTAAAGAATGGTGTGACTCGAATTTTCTGTCGCTTAATGTTTCTAAAACGAACTTGCTTTCTTTTAGGTGTCACATTCATAGTGTTGGACCGGAGTTTTATACGGTGGATAATTCGTCAATAAGCAAATTTCTGGGGCTTTATATCGACGATAAATTAAAGTTTGAACGTCACATAATCAACCTAAATGCCAGAATATCTAGTGGATGCTACACTTTAAGAATTGTATCTCGAGAGTTGGGAGAGTTTATTGCGAGGAATGTGTATTTTGCACTTATAGAGAGCCACCTTCGATACGGGTTGTGTTTCTGGGGATCTTGCTCTCAGCACCTTTTCAGATCGGTATTTGTTTTGCAGAAAAGAGCAATAAGGTGCATTTGTCAGGTGGGTCGCAGAACATCCTGTAGACCTCATTTTATAAATTAAAATATTTTAACCTTGGCTTCTCTTTTTATTCTCGAAACAGCGTGTCTTATGCACAGAAAGTTTAAAGCTGAAATTCAAACTCCCTCGGCAACTGCCACGAGAAGCAAGCATATCATAGCTCTACCCATTCCTTCTTCTACCTTAACAAAGAACTCTCTCTTATATAACAGCAAGAAATTATTTAATCATCTGCCCCTTCGTATACGGAATATTATTTGCGACAAGAGGTTTCGGAGAGAGCTAAAAAAGTTGCTAATTGAGAAAGCATTCTATTCGGTGACTGAATATTTTGAGGTATCATTAACGTAAAGTAGGTGTATGTTCTGTTGTGTTTGTACGGTGTTATTGATTGGATTTTATTAATTAGAAATGAACAAATTGATATGCTCCTAATTTTTGGAGTGACCAGAAAAATTCTTCTGAAGCCGCAAGATTGTATGTATTGTATGTTTTATAAACTAATGACATTACAACTTTAAATTAAAGCCATATTGTTTTTCAAAGCCGCCTTTATATTTCTTTAGAAAAGAGAGGGTGGCAATGATGTCAAAGTCAAATACAGCTTTATTATCATAAGAATATACTCTCATTGACGAAGCATACCTATAGTTTAAAATTTAACTTAAAATTATAATTAAAAAGTATTTTTTAAATAAAAATTAAATTTTAACGGTAGTTGTGTTCTGATTTTTTGAATTTTTGTACCAAATAATTAATTTAAGACTTTTTAATTATAATTGTAAGTTAAATTTTAAACTATAGGTATGCTTTGTCTCTGAGAGTATATTCTTATGATAATAAAGCTGTATTTGACTTTGACATCATTGCCACCCTCTCTTTTCTAAAGAAATATATGGCTTTAATTTAAAGTTGTAATGTCATTAGTTTATAAAACATACAATACATACAATCTTGCGGCTTCAGAAGAATTTGTCTGGTCACTCCAAAAATTAGGAGCATATCAATTTGTTCATTTCTAGTAAAACTAACCATTTTATCTGATTTACAATGTAAGTTTAATAAACGAATAACATTGCAATTTTAATTTAAAACCATATTGGTTTTCAAAACCATTCTATTTGTTTTTCAAAGCCGCCTTTATATTTCTTTAGAAAATACAATAGGCAATAATGCATAACGCTTTTAAATTTGCGATTGGGATTTAAGGCAAATTTTTTCGTGTCAATTTTAAAATAGCATAGGAGTGTATGGTATCAAATTGTTGGGAAAAAAATGCTCGTTTTAAATATATCCTAGTGAACTACCATCGTTCCATTTGGAAAAAATGAGTAAACGTCAAGAAAACAAAATTTAATTTTTTAAACACTTGTGAAACTTAGAAAGTCAATTATTCTGACATAATTTTAATTTTCATATCTACTACTTGACTACAAATTAACAGATTTAATTGATTGTGGTAGCACTCTAGATTGAAAGCAAAAAATAAACATACAAATGTTATAACACGTCAAAAAATGACAAGTGAGGTGTCATTTTACTCAGAATGTTATGCTAAATCCCAATAAGTAAAAATATACAAGATGACCCATTTAAAATACCAAAGCCAAGGTCACTTCCGGTCAAACCGGAAGTAATAACAAATTGAAAATTATGCCAATAAATGCAGACTCATCTCTTATGCATAATCTCAAAATTTGATTTTAATATCTATAAATACAGAAAAGTTATAGGGGTGAACGTCTTTTGAGAAACACCCGGTATATACGCACTACTATCTAAGAAAATATCATCTTTCTCATCGCAGTAAATTAACCACGTCAATTATATTAATTAATACAACTCATATTCCATGAGGGATTTTAAGGTGGGAGTATCAACAATCATGCTTGTCAACCTATAACCTATTTCACGTTTTATTTCATTCTAACTTTGAAAAACCATTTAAATAAAATCATTATCGTCTTCATATTTTATAGGTAATAATTGACATATTAAATAAATATCAAGGAATTTCATTAATTATTTTAGAATAATTGTATAGCGAAAAATATTGGGAAAGATTTTTTTAAACGTTATTATGTCATTGTTCTTTCACTATACAATTCTCCCAAAATTAGCAATCAAATAAATTGATATTTTTGTAAAATGTCAGATATTGCCTAAAGAATGTGCAGACGATATTGATTTTATTTAAATGTTAGTTAATAAAATAATAAACTAAAAAAAAACAAGGCAAAATAGGTTATAGGTTGGCAATAGATTGAGTGACGTCGAGAATTCCACCTTAACACAAAAAGTTCATAATATTGCGCATAGAAGCGCTGTCTCTCTTGCTGCTAATAGGCGTAGCGTGATATTACCATGTTATGTCCTAAATCGTTTAATATAAGATGTTAAATTTAACTTTTTTATTCGTTTTCGGAGTATACCTTGTACATTTTTGGCGAAATTTAATTTAAATTTGGTATACACTTTACTATAATTAAGCTATGAAATAGCCACTACCGGCAAACTAGTCCGAGCCCGGTGGATTTTAGTGGTATACGTCTTGACGTGGGTCCAGCGTCGAGCAAAAATTAGGGAAGAGTGAAAAATGTATCATCCCCCAATCACGCCGGTAACCAGGCCGGATGAGATCGGATATCTTGTGAGATGCGGGGGAAGGAACACACTTCCCAATCGGTAGGAGCGAAACCAAGCGTTGATAGCCCTTAGGGGGGTGCTTCTAATCCGAAATAACAAGTTTTTTTGGGACACGGTTCCTTGAGCCCCCCCCCCCCCCCCCCCGCCATTATTTTTATTATTTTATTACTATCGTATAAAATCTAAAGTTCTGAGTACATATCATGTCATGTCTCATTATCATAGTAATGGTTTATTCATTATAGTACTCACTCCGAAGAAGTATGTCATTTCGACACTGAAAATGACGTCTTATGATGTCATTTTGATACACCAGAAAAAAGTTATTTTTTTTTAATTCTGCTATAAGATTATAGATGTAAATTTGTAGCAATTTAAGAAAAAGTTATAAAATCGCACCATTAGACCTTTTCCCCTATATGTGCATTTAAAGTCATTTTTTATTCATGCATATCACTTAATTTTTAAAAAAATGTTACTTGAATCGGTTTGTTTCTGACCCTTTTGGGTAAGTAATGGGGCACGTAATTAGGGTCCGGCAAAAGTTTAAATTCTAAAATAAGTTACCTACTAACCATGATTCCATCCATAATAACATTTGTTACCCTGTATACGGATCTTTTGTTTCGTCATAAGAAAATGAAGAAATTTTTTCTGTGGTGTTGTTAAAAATTCATCATCTCCCTCAAGTATTTTCCAGAGTAACTCTAAGTCCACCGTTCCAAAAGCATCTGCCAGATCCAGTTTGACAGCTAAAAATGGATTTTACGCAATTTACATACGACTCTTTACGACCGAAATTGCATCACTTGATTAAAAAGTCATCAAAGCGCATGCTTACAGACAATTAAAAATTATGAAAAAAGCGGTCATGAGAACATTCTGGAAATTACTTTTAATTTCTTCATTCCGCCGCAAGGGGCACAATTGAATTTTTTTTTTAATTCTAAATTTCTCCGAAAATTCCCATATTAAGGTATAACTCTGATTACATCATTAAAAAGCTTAGACAATTCTGCATCATTTTGGTTAAAGGCTCATTGGCGTACCGACCTTGATAAGAGTGGGGAAAGCTATTGAATGTGTAAACATTAAAATCGCTGTAACTTCTAAACGACTTATTCGATTTTACTAAATTTAGGCTTGTTTGGAAGAACCTTCAATTGTCGTATCTAATGGTACACGACAGTTTCTAATAAAATTGCTAGAGGGCGCAATTTGTATTAAAAATTATTGTTTTGGCAATAACTCTGAAACGAACAAAGATATCAAAGTGCGGTCTTCACATCTTTTCTTGCAAATTTCATCTACTTTTCGATAATGATGTCATAGTTATACCGTATGATTTGAATTTTCGAGATAAAATCGAAAAAACTGTTATTATGACAAATTGCGCCCTCTAGCAATTTTAATAAACACTATCGTGTACTGTTGGATAAGGCGATTGAAGATACTTACAATTTAGTAAAATCGGATAAGTCGTTTAGAAGTTACAGCGACTTTAATGTTTACACATTCAATAGCTTCCCCCACTCTTATCAAGGTCGGTACGCCAATGAGTCTTAAAACAAAATGATGCAGAATTATCCACGCTTTTCGATGATGTAATCAGAATTATACCTTAATATGGGAATTTTCGAAGAAATTTATAATTAAAAAAAAAAATTTCAATTGTGCCCCCTTGCGACGAAATGAGGAACTTACAAGTAATATCCAGAATTTTCTCATGGCCGCTTTAATCATAATTTTATTTTTCCCAAGTTTCTATGCCTAGTGGTTTTCGAGATATGGCCGGTGGCCACCCTTAATGAAACACCCTAAAAGGCTGATCCCTTTCTTTATCATAATGATGTAGACGATATTGAAAACTAGTAGACTTAAGAAATTTTTTTAGAAAACCGCGAATCACAATGATAGCGGATAGTTTATAGTTTATACTATACATATTTCCATTTCGATTAGATCATAATATCCGACGAAATTTGACTTTGTTTCTTTTGCTTTTTCAACGATAACATCAATATAGTTATTGGTAAATTTATCAAGAAAACCAAAAGTTTTAATACTCTTCTCTCTCTGACAACTAAAATTTTTAACCCCGAAATAGGAAAAAAATTAAATAATCTCTTGATCATTTTGTAGCATGCATCAAAAGAAATAATAGCTTACCGTACAGCTTTATTTTATTGGTATGGTGCTCGATAAGATTTCCCCATTTTTCATACAAGGAATTGGTACTTTCAACTTGATACTTTTTTATTAAGAGTTTCAAATTCTCCTGAATCTTGTCCAAGGGGTAGATCTGTGGCTTAAACATGAATACCAATGGCCTGCAGTCTTCTAAAGTCTTCTTGGGTATAAAAGATAGGCTTCCACATAGAGCTATTTTTTTTGGAGTTTCTTTCTTATATTTTATTATATGTCCCATCTTTTGGTACTTATCTAAGTTACGATGTACAAATGATTGCAATTTTCCTAAAATAAAGGCATCAAATTAACTTTTTGCTTTTTGCGTTAGGAAATATTGATAAACCTTGATAAAATAGTATACTTATTACTAGTGTCCGACCGAAACAAGATGTTCAACAAACCCGAAACCGAATCTTCGGCCTTGGTCTCAGTTTCGGCAGACACCGAAACCTATTTATACATGTAAAAAATTTTATTGTTTACTGAAATCTAATTTATTTTATATAGCACGAGATCGATCTTGACAGACAAACAACACTGCCTACGAACTCACCCAAAGTTAGCCGAACGGTGCGCGACAATTCATGAACACTGAGTTTCGGCGCGGCCGAAGGTTCGGCCGATTTTTGGCTGAAACCGAAACTGTCGCCGAAACTAGATTTTTTGGCCGAAACTAGCCGAAACCGAACCTTCGGTCGGTCTCTAATTGTAATTATCTAAATACCTTAGTACAGTTACACACTTTTATATCAGACCGCACTGCTCAGAAAATCGTATTGCCTTTGAAGAAACCTCCCGATTATAAAACACAATTTAATGGATTTTCTCAGAAGAAAACAGAAAACCTTCTAAACTGCCTAAAAGAACAAAACTGGAATGAGGTTTATGAAAATAAAAGAACTGATGTCGAGTTACAGTGGCATGCTTTTTGGAATCTTTTCTTCTTCAGCCTTCTACCTGGGTTTTCAGTTAGCCACGTGTAAACGACTGATAGATTTTTTTTTAAATGGAGTTTCACATTCATCAGCACGGGTACACATCTAACAAATCAACAAAAACAGTAATTTTTCAGTTTACAAAGGCAATTTTAAAACACTTGAAAGGCAACAAAATGGCGTATGGCGTAAGAGGTCAGGCGCTAAAATTGTTCGACTCCTACTTATCAAATAGGTAAGTACTTACCAAAAGGCAAAAATAACAAAAAATGGATGTACACATTTTTCGGATATTAGGGAAAATAAATTGGGAATAGCACAAGGCAGCCTTGGTTGGCCCAACGTTATTCGTTATTTTTATAAATGATCGACCTTTATTCCATAAGAAATTCTCACAATGAAAGTATAATATGCTATGCTGATGACACAAATTTGCTTATAAAAATGATAGAATTGATGAATTGAATGAGAAAAGTAACGAAATTTTTTCAAAGGCTAATGACTGGTTTGTAACAAATAAATTAATATTGAATAAAGAAAAAACAAACCTAATAAGGTATGACAAAGTTATGTAAAACTAAAAAACCGCCTAACATGAAAATATTTGATGAAAATGTTAACACTGTGGAAACCAAAAAATTCTTAGGTCTGCAACAGTTTTCTCTGCATGTACCTTCTAGAACTACTAGACAGCAGTTTTATTTTCATTTGACCCAAACAACCACTAATCTAGGCCTAAACGCCCCCTTATTAAGACTAAGTTTTTTCTATAACATGTATTGTCAAAACATTGATCTGTTCTCTACTTCATTACTACTGTTCAAGAAATACCTTAAGTGTTTTTTTTTATTTATTTAATTTATTTATTTATTTAATTTAATTTAATTTCATACATTACATTCAATTTCAATAATAATTAATTAACTAGTATATTATATGATAAATACGGTCATTAGCACCTAGATGACTAAACATCCGTATGTGCTATTTAACTAATATCCAATATAATCTTATACAATAGGTAACAATAATTTTCTAAATCTATGTTTTGAAAACTGAAATAAAATAATAGAATTAAAGTATATTGGTAATTACTCTCTAATATCAGAATAACAACTTAAATTTTTTCAGATTGTTAAAAATATATGTTCTACACTTTTTCTTATATACAATATGCCTTGTAACATCTCTAATTTCCCGAGGTATTATATTCAAAATTTTAGGAGCCGTGTAGTTAACAAATCGTAAGTTTTTATCTGTAGAACTATTAGGAATCTGTAATTCTTTATTGTCTCTACCTCTAGTATTATATATATGGTTAATGTTCTCATAAAGCTCGCGATTCTTTAACACAAAGGCACATATCTCCAAAACATAGACAGATCGCGCGTCAAACACGTCGCACGAATACAACAACTCCGTTGAGTAACGCCTATTTTTCCTGTGTATTACTTTAAGAATATAATTCTGCACAATATTCAACGGTTTCAACGCAGTGCTGTACAGGCCACCCCACACAATTATGCCATATCTAATCAATGACTCCACAACCGCTCTGTATACACAAATTTTAACAGTTTTTTATTTAAAATTTCTCTTAATGTATAAAATTTATAAATTAGTTTTCTTATATTTTTGGTTAAATAAGTAACATGAAGATCCCATCTTAAGTGTTTGTCTACAACAACACCCAAATATTTTGTGGATGACACTTCATTAATAGTACCATTTAAGTTGTTAGGTAATAATAATAGATTAAAAGTGAGGGCGATTAGTTCCAGTAAGGGAATAAGCAATATAATTCGTTTTTGAAACATTTATTGACAACTTAAAGGTATCTAACCAACCTTTTATTTTAGTAATGCCTCTTGTTACATTATTTTTTACTTCTTCCCATGTCCCGCCGTAAAATGTCGCGGCGGTGTCATCTGCAAAGGATATTATTGAGCCGTTGTGCAGTTTTAGGTTCGTTGGTGAATTTATATATGTAATAAAAAGTATTGGACCAAGAACAGTACCTTGTGGCACTCCAATCATTATATTTTCAGGATCACTCAATGTATCAATTTTAACTAATTGTTTTCTATTCCTGAGATAGGTTTCAAAGACAGTACCCCTAACCCCACTCCTGTGCAAAACATCCAAAAGCGTGTCATGAGGCACCGTGTCAAATGCCTTCGCTAAATCGAGAAATACTGTAATACATTTATCCCTGTTTTCGAGTTTATCAGTGACTGTTTTCGATAATTATATATATCATATATTTAGATCTTGTGCAATTGAATTAGGTATTATTGTATTATAGATAATTAGTTTTTATGAAAAACTCTAGTAAACAGTGGGTAGCTCGAGGGAGCTCTACCTGTTTGTATCCTTAATTTCTAAATAAATAAATATTGATGAATTTCTTGATTGGTCTAAGCATATTAGTGATTTGTCAAAGAAATTAAACTCAATTTGTTATAGAATTAGAGTCTTAAACAACTGATGAATGAGAAAACATTGAAAATTATGTATTTTGCAAACTTTCAATCTTGTTTAAGATATGATATTATCGAGGATATTATATTTTGGGGAAGAAGTAGCCAGACACAGAAAATATTTGTGGTTCAGAAGCGCGTTCTCCGTTGAATAAAAACAATGCGATTCAGAGAAAAAGGCCTTTTTAAACCCGAAGGTATTGTAAACTTATCCGCTATGTATAATTTTGAGGCAATAATTTTCTTTTTTAAAAACTGAGCAACTTTTGAACTGCAGGTATTTCATGTGTATAACACAAGGACAGTAAATGTTGATTACCCAATTCCCAATTCGCTGTTTAACGTTGACTGAGAAGAGTCCTTGTTACATGTGCCCGAGATTTTTCAACAAATTACCAAATAATATAAAAATCATTACTTACATACATGTCAGAAAACTTTTAAAGTGTGTAAACAAGGAAATTGTTATTGAACTGGAACAGTATTCCATCGATGACTTTTTAAATAATTAGGCAAAGGTACTAAAGGTTAGGCGAGTATGTATAGGCTCCGTGCTGGTAAATTCGGGATTTAATCTTTTTAGGGTAGGTAAATTGGGGCCAAGCGAATCTAAGGATTGAAATTGTCGCAGGTAAACTGGGGATAATGTATAAAGATAGGTAGGTAGAATTCAAAAGGGCTGTATTACAAGTAATTTTATTAACATTTACCTTCCACCTCTCCAATCGGTTCTAAAATGTGTATTGGCAACCGGTTTGTTCGTTGTTATCAGAGCATTTTTTAAAATTTTAAATATTTGTTTTTAATAAGTAGAACAATATATTTTTTTACTATAAAATCGACTTTTATTTAAATATCTAAGTTCTGAATAGTAAATAGAATATTGCCTAAGTACCTATTTGTTCTCCCCAATTTACCTGCTACATGATGAGATCTTTCTCCCCAATTTACCTTCCACCTATAGGCTGGGATAATTATTGTTGTAATTATGTTTTTTCTTTCTCTTTTTGACACCATTTCTTTTGTGTTGGGTATGTTATTTTGTGATGTATTACCACAATATGAAAAATAAAGTTTATTATTATTACTTCGGGTAAAAATAAAATTTACTCTGAAAATTAGTATCAGTAAAAGATATCTAGCTAACTAAAGGCTTTACATGATTTTAATTTAAAGATATCTAGGTACATCACCCTACTTCTTACCATTTGAAATAATGAAAAGCTGTCTATCTCGATACTTGTTAACATTATAGTAAAAATAGCTGATCAGAGGTTTTACCATAGACTGTAGTAAAATTAGGTTGGCTTTGAATACTTGAATTCTAGCATCTTTTTTAGCATCCAGCCATTGAATTTTATCACAATCAAAGTCCTTGTATAAAATACACATATGGATGTATTCTCCAGAACATTGCGTTAAAATTCTGTTAATAATGTAAAATAGTGTTCTTCGGTTTTTCTCGGAACCAAAATATTCAGCTGGTATAATTTTTTCTAAAATCTTTTTCATGTCAGGATGAGTAGTTGATGGGTACAAAGAATGAGCTGTGTAGTCTTTTACATTTTGATGAATTTTTTTTAAGATACGTCCAATTTCGTTAACTGGTTTAGCCCTTATGTATTTCTTAATCGCTTTGTTCGGAATAAAGCCAAATTGTGGGTGTTCGACTTTAAACCGTAATCCTAGGGGATAATAGAGCTTCATTTCAAAACATAGGGCACAAAAAAGAGTTTCTTGAAAGAACGATTGCGATGTAAAAAAGTATAAATCAAGGGGTTCTGGTGGACTATAGGGCCACAAAAACAAGATGTTTTACAGTGGCGATTCTTGTGGCAAACGATAAGTTGGCAATTTAGGTACGGAAAACTTAGAAAAAATCACTTTTTTTTAACAAAAAAACCATAAAAACCATAAAAACAGTTTTCTGTAAACACTACTTATATCAATGCACCGGCAAAGCTGTGCCCGCTAGTAATGTTGTCATTGTCATTGAGAGGGTTAGACGAAGATAGCAATATGACCATATTACCATGTTTGTTTCATCGAATATATTCTTATACTTTGAGCGGGCAAGCGCGGATCCTTGCTTTTATTTTCTTTACCCATGTTGCCAAGTTATTTGTTGATATTTTCGAGGGTAGTAGAGTAATATATTAAAAATGGAGATGATAAATTCTGTTCAGGATATCCAAATAATTTCAAAAACGGATGGAGAGTTTTAGTTGCATATTTGCAACAAAAAGGTGTTACTTAGGCCGCGGCAGCGGCCGTCGCGTAGCCGGCGTTCTATTGCGTAGCCCAAGGATGTTTATAATAGTTGCGGGGCGGGCAACGCTAATGTATGATGCCAATACCGCATAAAGGCCGGGACACACCTATCATGCACCCTTCCGATCCGACTCCGATCATACAGTCGGACGAGTGCCTGGACCGCTATTCTCCAATTCACTTCTCTTAAATTGGAGAATAGCGGTCCAGGCACTCGTCCGACTGTATGATCTAGAGTTGTGTAGTTCGCGAACGAACTAGTTCAAAAGATCGAATCTGACAACTGAACTAAAAGATTCAATCAGCAATTACTGAGAGATTGAAACAAGGCGAACTAAAGTCTATACGGAATGTACTACGCAAGCGAGAGCGAGACGACCGAGATTATAGATTTTGTCACCTGACCGACCGATGCATGCCGCGATGATTTCGGACTATTTCGGTATTGAAATGAATAAAAAATATTGTCGGTGTCTACTGTATTTTTGTTTATTTAATATATAATTTAAATTTTAAAATATTTCTTTTACTTCACTATGCCCGTATAAATCAGTGAACTAAATGAACTAAACGAACTAGTCTTTTGAACTATTCACTTTATTGAACGAGAACGAAAGATTGAAATCGGCAAAGTGAACTAAACTTCCCAGCACTAGTATGATCGGAGTCGGATCGGAAGGGTGTATGATAGGTGTGTCCCGGCCTTAAAGGTGTTACTAAGGCCGCGGCTGCGGAGTTAGTAGTTTATAATTAGGTTCAGATTAAACTTATTTGTTCTTATTTCTTTCTAGTCTCACATATTTTCGTAGACGTGGCAACATTGCAAATGTACCTTGTCCATGACAGCAAACATGTCGATTCAAAAGAACAAAGTTGGGTTAGAACCACTGTCATATATACGTTTTTTAATAATTTATTTCTCTAAAAATACTTCATCTTCCGCAATTTTTTTTATTCAAAACTACTATTAAAAGTGTCTATTTTAAGGAAAACATTTTTTTTCCGTCAAAATCGTGTGGCCCTATAGTCCACCGGACCCAAATCAAGGAACAAAAATATATAGCTTCACTCACAGAACACTTTCACAGATAAAGGCACAGATCAGATAAAGGTTTTGAACACTTAACAGCACTAAAGAATACTAAAAATAAACTGATTCCGGTATTCCGCATCAGGACGATTACGATTAGACAATCCGGACAATCGTGATCAGGTTACCGGTTACCGATTACGGCGGGAAAAGCACAGAGAATGAGAATTGAAATTAGTGGACTAATGGTTAGTTCACATGGGGGGAACTCCGCGTTTTTTAACGGAATGCGAAACGTCGTTTGAATAAAACGCGAAAGATGAAGAACACAAACAAAACAAAAAATATTATAATAATTAGACCTTAATCTTATTTTTTCGTTGCGGTAAAAAGTTTTTCTTTTAATTACTGAAAGTATAGGTGGGTATTTATTTATTACATTTAATTTAAAATATAAACCAATCGTATACGAAATGAAATCAACAAGAACAAAAATTCACTTCATTTAATACACTGATCAATTTAGTCAATTTACACGATTTGTACATTTACACTACAGCGATGCGGATAGCCACGTCGCTAAAGCTACGCTTTTTTTGGTTCCGGTCGACTATCCGGAAACAAAAACAAGATGTTTTACAGTGGCGATTCTTATGGCAAACGATAATTTGGCAATTTACAAATACAGGGTGTTCTCAAAGTTGAGTCATTTAGTTTACCAGGTTGTAGAACTCGTAAAAGTAAGTAAAATTGTACCAAAAATCATTTATATAAAAGTTGCAGAAGAAAGAAGTTATTAACAATTGAAAAAATGTAAAATTTAAAAACTGTAAGACCTGATTTTTTGATATTCTCGACCACTGCGTTATCAATGTTTTCTTTACTGGCGATACTGGGTATGGCTTATTTTTTTGTAGGATACAAATTACTTATCATTCATTCATTTTACGGGTTTTAGTGCGAATTTCGATTTGACCAGTGGTAAATAATTCGCTAAAGTGCGTGATATTTTTGATTTTTGGGCATTTCGTCAATTGTTAATAACTTCTTTATTCTGCAACTTTTATATAAATGATTTTTGGTACAATTACCTATTTTTCCTAGTTCTACAACCTGGTAAAATAAATGACTCAACTTTGAGAACACCGTGTATATTTAGGTCTGGAAAACTTTTAAAAAATTACTTTTTTAATAAAAAAAAACATAAAAACAGTTTTCTGTAAACACTACTTATATCAATGCACCGGCAAAGCTGTGCCCGCTAGTAGTGTTGTCCTTAGACCTTTTTAAGGCAACACGTAAACGTATCCACGCGACGTAAACCCGTTACGTTAATGTAGTTCTGGCGTCCTAAAATACAGTTAAGGCAAGATCGGGAATTTGAGAGGTTCCTATCTTGTTTGTTTACTTTTTCTAACCTAAACCTATTTTTCATGTTGTTTGGTTGCGTCGCGTTGGATGAATTATTTATTATTTTTTGAGAAAATGGAGCTTGTCTTGGATTTAATAGTATATGTAGGTATGTAAGTATGTTTTCCAGAAAAATTCTTCCTTTCGTGATTTTCTAACAGGTGGTCGGGTGTCATCGGCTTGTATCGGGTCAATAATACCGCGTTTTTGGGTGCACGTGAAAAGCCGTATCTTTACGTCTGACGTATCACGTAACGCAACGAAAATTTAAACTGCGCATGAGTAGATGTTATAAGATACGTTTACGTTGCTTTCTCATGCACTGCCTAGTGTCTAATATGTCATTGAGAGGGTTAGACGAAGAAAGCTATATGACCATATTACCCGTGTTTGTTTCATCGAATATATTCTTATAATTTGAGCGGACATACGCGGATCCTTGCTGTTTTATTTTCTTTACCCGTGTTGCCAAGTTATTTGTTGATATTTTCGAGTGTAGTAGAGTAATATATTAAAAATGGAGATAAATTCTGTTCAGGATATTATCCAAATAATTTCGAAAACGGATGGAGAGTTTTAGTTGAATATTTGCAACAAAAAGGTGTAACTTAGGCCGCGGCAGCGGCCGTCGCGTAGCCGCGGCGTTCTATTGCGTAGCCCAAGGATGTTTATAATAGTTGCGGGGCGGGCAAAGCCCACAACGCTAATATATGATGCCATTACCGCATAAAGATGTTACTAGGCCGCGGCTGCGGAGTTAGTTAGGTTTAGATTAAACTTCCCAGGTAGCAGGATGACGTCTTTATGACGTCGAATATTGGGGATTTTTAGTCACTTGACGTCTTTTGGTCGCAAGATGACGTCAAAATAACGTAGTTTTTAACACGTGTATTATACGTCATAATTTTACGTAATAAAAACGTCCATTTTTAGTCATTTTATTGAATTATACGTATCATTAAAAAGTATCTAAATGACCAAGTTTTTTGAAAATATAGTGGGACAGACTTTTAAATAAGTAAAATGCCTGAGAATAGCTTTTTCTTATAGTTAAGTACGTATCATAAAACTTTTAAAATATTACCATTTTAAATTAACCATTCATGTATGTAAAATTTGCAAAAGCGAATATTTTGTCATTAAAAGTCTGCGAATATCAAATTTAAATTACCCGCGCTCCGTTTTATGACATTGGCAGTCTGACTTCTCTGACAGAACGCATTGGTATTTTGTTGTTGGCGCTAGCAGTCAGGCAGTCGACAGTTCGGCAAAAGTGAAAGTGGAAAGTTTATGGTGATTTTGATTTAGTTTCTATCATGGTTTCTATATATTTTGTGTTATAAACGAATATAAATGTACCAGGTTATCGAGTTCGAGGCAATTGACGGCGGGGGAGTAGCCGTTGTGCACTCAAACTGGGTGACGCCCCGAAAAAAAGAAGTATTTTAGCCGCCATTAAAGGATTCCTTAGCATTTTTCCAATTCTGCATACACATGAAAGTTGTAATAGTTAATTTATTATCATTAAAAGGATTTTTTACATAAAATATTTATATGTATTTTTTACCCCTATTATATATCTATTATTTTAGGAAGTTTTTTAGTAAATGTTCGTTTTTCGTAAATTATGACGTTTATTGACGTTTTCTACACCTAAAAAGACGTCCTAAGATGACGTATTTTTTACGTCAAAAAAAGACGTCATTGGTCTGTGACTTAAGCACGTCTTTTTAACGTTTTATTTACGTAATTTATGACGTCGCTGATGACCAATAATCGACGTCTTAAATACGTCACCTTGCTACCTGGGTTATTTGTTCTTATTTCTTTCTAGTCTCATATTTTTGTAGACGTGGCAACATTGCAAACGTACCTTGTCTATGACAGCAAACATGTCGATTTAAAAGAACAAAATTGGGTTAGAAGCAAGGTTAGAACCGCTGTCTATATACGTTTTTTTATCATTTATTTTTCTAAAAATACTGCATATTCCAAAAATTTTTTTACTGAAAACTACTATTGAAAGTGTCTATTTTAAGGCAAAAATTTTTTTTTCGTCAAAATAGTGTTTCCGGATAGTCGACCGGACCCCTTTTTTTAAATAACAAAAGAGTAGGACATGTCTGCTCCATGGATTCTTATACTAATTTAAGACTTTTTGGCATAGCAATACTAGCCGCGTTCGGCAATTACCTCAGACCGCTTGGATTGATCTAAGTCGTTCGTTTATGACATCTAAATGGAGGGGAAATAAATCTCAACAGTTCGGCAATTAAAATCGGAGCGCTCCGAGGATAATATTTTTGCTCGGAGTATTTTGATCGAGGAAAGCGATTAATCTCAGCTGAATTTGTGAGGTTAAGTTTGATGTTTATATTTAGGTTTAAAATTTTGGTAGTTTGCAATGCCTTTATTTTTCTGTGATTTGACTGAAAATAATATGCAGGAAGTGGAACTATATGATGTGGAAGAACAAAAACGCTTTACCATGTTTATTTGACCATAAATACACAGAAATATTCTACATGTTCTATATAAGACGTCCCAGCAGGTTGACTTGGTTATTCCAAATCGATCAGCGACTACGCGACTAGTGATGGGATCACTCGAGTGAAAAATACCCTATCATTCGGTTTTTTCAATCACTTGAATTATTCGATTATCTTCGGAAATAATTCGAGTGACGAAATGAGTGACGAACATATGGTTTTTATTTTCCAAAGTTGCTGCCCGCCTGTCAATCACTCACTGCGGCCAGAGCCATCTCCTAGCGAGCGGCTACACCGGGTGGTTTCGGTTATTATTGGCGATATAATTCAAAATAAATACTGCATTACGGGTTACCTGTGTAAGATAATATGATTTATTATTTAGATTTAAATACTGCATTACGGGTTGCCTGCGTATGATAATAGGATTTATAATTTTATTTAGATTTAAATCGTCGGCGTCTACTGAAAACTTAATGTTTAGTGGTGAGTATTCAGTATTCATAAATATCATGAGTTATGCAATATCGTGACATCTTAAGGTCAAGTAGTCAAGTTGTTAAATTAAATTGTAAGATCTGGGAACAGTGGGAACTGGGAACCATGCCAAAAAATCCACAAATATCTCCGCCACATTTAATAATTCGCAAAAATTCAATCGATTAACAACACCGAGTCAGTTATTCCCATAGACAATTTACCTTTAGATACCTACAGCTTATCTCCTGCGCAAACAAAAGTTACGTTTTATGGGTGAAAAAATACGTCCGAGCGCATGACTCGTCGGTCAGCTGTCTTCATTCGGGGAACCTTCGTGCATGCGCACAAATCTCGTGTTATCGGCCGTCCTACTTTATCGACAATAATCGACGCGCTCAAAAATACTCTCCAGAACCGGCTCGGCCGTCATTTTTGTTGTTGTGTTTTAAGGTTTCTTTTCTCTGCGGATTCCTTGTAGTTTTCTTAAGTTTTCGGCTATCGTGGATTGTGGGACTGGTGTTTAATATTTATGGATTTCTGGTTTTTGTGTAGTTTAGTTAGTGAATTGTGTTTGTGCTTTTAGTGACTCGGATTGTAATATAAACAATGACTAGTACTAGTTGCAGCCGTTGTATATTTGTATTATGCCCAAATAAGGGTAAAATAAACCCCCTATGGTGGCATATGAGCAAGAATTTAAATTTTAAAGCCCGGACCTGTCTATTTTCCCATTCGTCAAACGATAATGTTGCAGTGCGCATGTCTAATAGTTCCCAGTTTTGTTTACATGCGCGAGGCCATAAAACTGCCACATTCGTGATTATTGTTTGTTTATCTAAAGGTAAATTGTCTATGGTTATTCCCAATACAAATGCTGTATATCAACATGAACGATGAACCGCCAATATTAATAATTTATATTAGAATTTGAGTGAAAAAAAATTGATTATCATTCGGTTTTTTAAATCACTCGAATTCTCGGTAGTCGATTATTAAAATAAGTCGATTTTTCCCAACACTATCAGCGACTGATCTAAATTGAAAATACACATTAGGCAAGGCTAAGGAAGGCATAAACTCTGGTGGGTTTTACCTAAAACTTTCCATATTTGATAAACACCAGATTGCTATCATGGTCTGTTTATATAATAACATTTCCGGATGGCCAGCACCTACAGCTATCAATCTTCCCTCTGAAGCTGCATTTAATGTATTAAGCAAGTCTTCAAAGGTAGTTGGGGACAATCTAAAGTGCTGTCTGAACTGGTGATGTGCAAATCGGGGTACCGTTTCTTCGGCAAAACCGTCTACCTTTTCCAAAATCTTGACGTCTTCCTCATTATCGTCTTCAAAAATTAGTTGATAGCCTCCTTCAATTGAGGCCAATACAATAGGAATACTCATTTTTAGTAACTTTACAAAAAAGGAAAACAGGTTAGGTTTCCTAGATCAAAACAAAACAAATATTACATTTTTGACTTTGACAGAGGTCAGCTGTTAGGTACCGTTCGTTTATCACAAAATTCTCCTACCGATCCGAGGTCACGTGACAAAATATCCATCGCATCGCAGATGTATTTGCCGAACGCGGCTAAAGATAAATAACCTACAACTTCTAACCACAGAAAAATAAAGGGTTTACCTACTTCTAACCACAAATATCCTGATCGTTTCATGTTGACTTTATGGCTTCTGCCTTTATACCAGTGTTGCCAGACTTTTTTAACTACCTTCCTTAAACTGAGGGTGAATCCACATGGATACGTGATGCCGGATATACGTGTTCAGTCAAACGCTTGGGTGAATTTATGCCATCCGAATGAAAACGGGTCGTTACGTCTCCGTTTCCTTGTTGTTTGGTTATGTTGACCTATCAACTGCATTTTTTCTAATTATTGGTAAACTATAAATCTAAGCTATCAAAAATGAAACCAAAAAGCTATATTCTACTCGTTTGCGCCATGTGCAAGAAGTTAAAAATGAAAAACGTATGGTAACAAGCAAGGTACCGACAGAAAATCAAAAAAATGTATATGGCTTATTTGACTTCAAAATTTTTGGAAGATAAATCTACTAAATATCCACAATAGCCACATTTATATTGTTCTAGTATTTGGGACATTATTTTAAAAAACAAACAGTTGATGTAAACAAACGGACACGAACACGCAAGAAGTTCAAATTAACCAACTTCTCTCCGTGATAACCTTGACGGGCGTACGTTAAGATCTTCTGCGACCTCATTGGTTGTTGTCAGTCACGTGGTAACAACGCATCCGTAATTACGTATCCATGTGGATTCACCCTTAGTGACAAAAATCCCTCATATCCTTCAAAACAGTGGCCAAAAAGAAAACTTTATCGATCGAATTTTTTATTAAAAATGAAAACAAAACAATCAAAAGATTCTACTAATTAATTGATTTTAATAAAATCAAATTAGTTGGTAAAATTATTGGAATATTTGCTAAATATACAATTTCGCCTGAAAATCCTTTAAATTTGGATAAAAACCTTCAATCCTTCAGTAGTAAAAATTTTAGATCAAAATCCTTCATATTGAAGCCAATCCTTCAATTCTGGCAACACTGCTCTATACAGGGTAATTTGCCAGCTCAGGGTCCAGGGTGTGGTCTGACTCTAAGCCATGTCCTGGACTGTGGTTGTGGTTCTATCACGATTTTTGATTTTGTCAACCTCTTCAGGGACGTACCCTAGGGGGGGGGGGGGGGGCGTTTCCTTCTTCTATCTTCTGGACGTCTATTCTCCAAGAGAAGTGAACGCTCTCTCGCGAGAAGGGACAATTCCCATCATATGCTCACATCGTCATGGAAATGAATAAGTTTCAAGAATACAGTTTGATCATTCTTAAGAGACAAACTAATCACTTCTCTTGAAATGATCAAACGCCTATTTCGAGAATAGACGTCGTGAGAGAAGGTAATTTAGACAATGACATATATTATACTACATAGGTTAAACTTTTCTTGATCCTGGGCAACGGAGGATCTGTACAAACAGGAGGTTGCCTCGGTTGGAAGGGTAGGTGTTTACGAAAGTATCATCTTTTGGGAATGTATTATTTTATTTATTTTTTTTTTAATTTGTCCTTTCTTAAATTAATAATGTGTGGCGGTGTCCAAAATTTTGCATTGATACTTGTATTTTGTTTTCTTGCTGCTACCTTTTATATTTTTTTATTATATTATAGTTAATCAATTTTATTATATTTTTAATTTTAATTGGATTAAGATTTGCTAATACCAAGGGGAAATTAAAGGAACGTTTCTGCCCGTTATTTGTTAAACAATAGGGAACTTGACAAAAATTTTAATTGGGGAAAAAATTCTATAAATCATAAGTACATATTGTCATAAAACATATGGCAGCAAAAAAAACAACATATTTCGTCCCAAAAGACCGCTAGAATCTAGAAAGATTAAAAAATGCCCCAAAATTCAAATTATTCCAAGCGGGTAAAAACGCGCTGCTACTAGTCGTGACGTCAAAGGGTATCATTTGTCAGATTTGTGTGTGACATTCACGAAATAGGTTATAGGTTTTCAAAAAATTTGATGATTTGTCAGATTTGACATCCACGCGTCAAGCGACACGACCTGTTTAAATGCAGGTGATAGCTTAAAACAACAATACAATAACACGAGCACACGGCAATCCAGATGCAAATTGGGTCGCTCGGCACCTGTCAGGAGTGTCAGGATGACGGATGGTCATCCGTCATACCCCCTGACGTCATCGGGCTTGGCGCGCTTTGGTCGTTTGAAATGCTTTTGACACGCGCGAAACTTTAAAGAATTTTTACCAAGTTATTAGTGATTTTTAAGGAGTAATAATTGGGGAATACTTTTTTCAGGCCTAACTAAATCATATTATTGAAAAAAAAAATTGGAAAATTCCCTATTATAAAGGTCAAAGTTGGGGATTTCGTTAATGGGGCAATATATGATTTAGATCTTCTATTTGTCCACATTCGCAGTTAAGCAATTCTTCTATTCCAATGTTGTGCAGGTGTTCTTTAGTTAGGCAGGGTCCTGTCCGCATCGAGAGCCGTGTTCGATTGGGAAAGTGATTTGGATCGATCTGATTTTAAAAATCAGTTGGGATCACTTTGACCGTGCGATCACTTACCAATCGAACACAAATCAGATCATTTGAAATCAGTTAGATCGATCCGGATCGATCTGAACCTGCAAATCGAACACGCCTCTGATTATGGTCGTTGCGTCTGCTCTATGAGACATAAATAGTAAACCTTCGCCTACTTTGTGCCCAAGAGAAAAAGAACGCGAGACTGACAGAATAGGTACTAGAAGTGGAAAAAACACGAGTGAAAAGACGGTTTCACGTCAGGACGTCTATTCTCCAACTTAAGAGAAGTGAATGCTCTCTCGAGAGAAGGGACCATTCACATCATATGCTCACATCGTATGGAAATGAATAGTCATTTTAAGTTTCAAGAATACAGTTTAATCATTCTTAAGAGAAAAACTAATCACTTCTCTTGAAATGATCATTCGCCTATTTCGAGAATAGATACCCAGTACGTCTAATCTCCAATTTAAGAGAAGTGAACGCTCTCTTACGAGAGGGGACAATTCACATTATAATATGAGCATATTATGCTCACATTGTCATGGAAATGAATAGTCATTTTTAGTTTCAAGAATACAGTTTAATCATTCTTGAGAAAAACTAATCACTTCTCTTGAAATGATCATTCGCCTATCTCGAGAATAGACGTCCCCTGGGTCCCAATTCTCGAGCGTAAAAGAACGTGAACGATCACATCACGCAAAAGAGCATTCCCTTCCGCGGCAGTTTCTGCCGTCCACTTGAAAAACCTAGTAAGTCGACTTACTATGTTTTTGCTCTGTTTAAACGTATCGACTTGAATTTTTGAGATGTATGTACTGCTATTTTTAATTTTTATTTATCATGTTCCGTTAGTAAATTACAGATTACAAGATTTTAGCAAATATACTTACTTATAAAGATATATATTATATTAACTCGAGTTACTACAAAATTTATAAATTTTATTAGGGGATTATTTAAACTGCCTTGGAAAAACATAGTAAAACAAGTTACTATTTTTACTGACCTACTATTCCAAATAAAATTATAGTAACTTGATTTACATTTTTTAGTGGCCAAAATTGCAAATTAAAAACATAGTAAGTCTAGTTGCTGATCTAAAAAATGCCATCTTAACAAAATAGCTAGCTAGTAAATATTGTTACTAGGGACTATTAATATAATAGTGGGAGAGTAACTCGAGTTGCGCGAATGCCGGATTCAAAACAGATGGTTCAATTACTAATTTTGTTACAAGAACGGCAAATGACTTGCCTTGTTTGAAAGACAAAAGAGGGAAAAACGGGGACTGCAAATGAAAAGTTTATCCGAGGCAAATAAGAAAAACGTAAATGAGGATATTGATTCATATCACCCTCAAGTTTCTTATTATAATATTATACATGCTCCAAACAGGCGTTATTTACCCCCTGATCTAACGATAAATCAGGTGTATAAAGCTTTTGCTTTAAAATACAAGCATGTAAGTTATGAGACTTACCGAAAGATTTTTGAAAGTAATAACATAGGATTTACAGCTCCTACTCAGGATGATTGTGGTCTATGTTCAATAAATAAACAACATTCCCATGATAAAATTCTCAATTTATCCAACAATTCTGACAATGCTGAGGATAATGTGGCAATGGAAGTGCAAAAAAAAGAAAATCTACCTAGTACTTCAGCTGATCAACCAGAGGAAGAAAATCATGCTAGTATTTCTGGTACTTTAGCCGATAGACCATGTTTGGTGTGCGACAATTACAACATTCATAAACGTAGATACACTGTGGCCAGGCAAAAATATACCGAAGGTACTACAAAGCTGTGGGACAATGAATGGGAACTCTACGCTGTAGATATGCAGAAATAATTATTTTACCAAAGATGACTATTAAGAACTCCTTTTTTATAAGCAGACTCGTAGTTTTTCATGAAACATTTGCTAATTTAAAATCAGGGAAGCAGAATAAGTCCGTGTTGTGGCTTGAAGCAGTTAAAGGAAGAAGTGCACAGGATGTGGCCTCTGCCTTCTATAATGCTTTAATAAAACTAAATGCTGAGACCAAGCATGTTATGTTTTGGGCAAATAATTGTACTGCCCAAAACAAAAACCGGACTATTTTCACTGCATGTTTAACTGTTTTAAACGAAAATTGGGGACTACAAAGTATAACTATTAAATACTTTAAACCTGGCCATAGCTTTATGAAGGCAGACTCTGTTCATGGACAAGTAGGAAAAACAGGGAATAAAACACCTGAATTATTGGATTTTAAAAATGGCTGTATGACACGGAAAAAGGAAACAGTGGTTCCAAAATTAAATGATTTAAAAACCGTTTAATTTAGAAAGGGATCTAGGAAACTTTTTTATAAGCTTGAGCTGGAAGACAATTATTTTTCTAAAGTGAATATTTTAAATCAGATGTTTTAATTATCTTTTCCTGATTTCTGTTCTTCAAGCAGCGGATTAAATTCAACAAAAAAGATAACATTGTAAAACAATTACTACCTCATATGCCCCCCCAAAAACAAATATTCTGGAATAATTTACCTAGTGCAGAAAACTTGAGAAAGATTTGAGAAAGACTGCCACACAAGTTTGAGCGCATCTTTGTTTTTTATTATATTCTGTTGGTTTATTTTTCTTAATAATATATAGTTTATAATATTTGCGACATAATATTAACCTAACCTATTATCCTTTAAGGATTCGAATGAAGGTAAAATTGTTATTTGTTAAATTATATATTTTTTTACTATATTTTAAAGTACTACCTACGGCTATTTTTTGAATATTCTAATAAATATAGTGTAATATTATTTTCTTATTCTTTTATTTAATTAATTAATCTTAATTAAAAAAAATTATTGATTCAGTTGAAATGAAAAGGAAATATCAAATCCATTTACTAATGTTTTATTTTATTCTTCCTATCTGAAAGAATATTGCAAAACAATTTGCTAACCTATTATGGACAAACTACCTTTTACCATTTTAAATTTAGTTGCTAGGTTTTGGCATTGTTAATTAAATGAATACTATTTATAAACCGACTTACTATGTTTCTTTTTGGTACATAGTATGTTACATCTAAAACTGGTAACTCAACAATTTAGAATATTGCAGTTTGCATTTGAAATAACTAAATTTTGAACATATATCTGAAAAGAGCACAAAAAGTTAGGTTTAAAGGCTAAATCTTAATAAGCAACATTAAGTAAAAAAAAATATATTAAAGAAAATATATAAATAATCTTTACAAGGCTCTAGCCAAAAACTAGCTTTATGGAGGTACTAGGTTATTCAATTGTACGGCAGAGTTCTCCTATGATCATAAGTTAGTAAAATTTGGTATTTTCGAACGCAGACGATATGTTCCGTGCGGGGAGGTGATAAAACAGTGTTGCCAACCATTTTCACGGCAAGAGCCACCACTTTTTACGAAAATTTTAAAGAAATCTAAAGGTAAATTGAGGTGGAAATTATTAGTGCGGGTATTTTCTTTATTGTGAAAGGTAAGATTATGAAACTTGTCAATGTCAAATATTTTTTATCGATGGCTGAAAATGAAAAGAAACGCGTGGGCCCCATCATCCAGCAGCAAAAAGACATGTTGGCAGAATTCATGCTAAATCACGAAGAATTGCTCGCTGGAAGATTTACCTCAGATTTTAAAAAAAAACTACTAAAATAAAAACATTTTGACTTTGAAGTTTAAAAATTTAACGACGTAAATATAATACTGGGGTTACAATTGCATAGGATCGGTCGTTCCCACCAAAAGTAGTAGGAGAAGCTAGTTCTCCCGTAAATCGGTGATGTGAATGGTCCCATGTGATCAAGAATACCGTTTCATGCGTTGCGTGAGAACTCCGCCCACATTTCTCCTGAGAACAGTGTTCTCCAGTTTCAAGAATTAGGACCCTGGACATATATTCTTCAATTTAAGAGATGTGAACGCTCTCTCGCGAGAAGGGACAATTCACATCATATGCTCACATCGTCATGGAAATGAATAGTCATTTTAAGTTTCAAGAATACAGTTTAATCATTCTTAAGAGAAAAACTAATCACTTCTCTTGAAATGATCATTCGCCTATTTCAAGAATAGACGTACTGGGTCCTAATTCTTGAAACTAGGGAACACTGTTCTCAGGAAAAATGTGGGAGGCGTTCTCACGCAACGCATGAAGCGGTATTCTTGATCACATGGGACCATTCAGAGCACCGATTTACGGAAGAACTCGCTTCTCCTACTATTTTTGGTGGGAACGACCGATCCCATGCAATTCTAACCCCAGTATTATATTTAGGTACGTCGGTAAATTTTTAAACTTCAAAGTCAAAGTGTTTTTATTTTAGTATCTATTTTTTGTGTGTTTTTAAGTGTAGCATGACTTCTGCCAACATGTCTTTTTGCTGCTGGATGATGGGGCCCACACGTTTCTTTTCATTTTCAGCCATCGATAAAAAATATTTGACGAATGAATAATATTTGACATTGACAAGTTTCATAATCTTACCTTTCACAATAAAGAAAAACCCGCACTAATAATTTCCACCTCAATTTACCTTTAGATTTCTTTAAAATTTTCGTAAAAAGTGGTGGCCCTTGCCTTGAAAATGGTTGGCAACACTGTCTTATCACCTCCCCGCACGGAACATATCGTCTGCGTTCGAGAATACCAAATTTTACTAACTTATGATCATAGGAGAACTGCCGCGGAAGGGAATGCTCCTTTGCGTGATGTGATCGTTCACGTTCTCTTACGCTCGAGAATTGGGACTCTGGGCGCTTAACGGCTACGTTATAAAGCGAACTGTTGAGATTCAAAACAACCCGTTGTGACTTTATGTAAAGGTCACCGTAACGTTTGCGGTAACGTTATTAGAGACTTTTTGCACCTCTTAAATTAATATCAGTTTTTAGCTCCGTTATGGTTAACTTTATTAAACATAACGAGCACTGTTAAAACCAGAGATTTTGCAGCGCCTATACATTCTGTCTGTAGTTATTAATTTGGCGCCGGCGCACATAAACAAAATAAAATACCTAACCTAACAATAATTTGATTAAGTTGTATATTTTAATGTAAAAGCTACTATTGCTTTGGATTTTAATTAATTGCTTATCACAATTTTAATTCATAGCAATGATGATTCATAACTTTTGTATGTTCCGGCAACCATGCAGTTTAAGCATAACCATAAGGATAACGATAAGCTCTTCCTTATCCTTCCGTAACTAACGGAGTCCGTTATGGTTATTAACCATAGCGGATCACCTTTCTGACATTGCGCATGCTCAGAATAATCATAACCACAAAAGAATGACGAATTAAGAGGTGCAAAAAGTCTCTATTATTATATTTAAAGGATCACTTTATTTACGATTCACCTAGTTATATTTCTTTAGAAATATGGAAGTTGGCGTTAAAAAAAGTGTTTTTACTGTTATTTATTTAATCTTAAATTTAAAAATAATGCTATTATATTTTATTTGGGTATTCCTATTCTTGTATTAATAAACAGTAAAAGAAAAGTTCTCTAAATCCACCGTGCGAGCAAAAATTATTTGCATCAAAGAGGGCCTTGCATCTAATGACGTATCTTAGCCGTAGAGCTTAAAACCTGTTGGATGTCAGTAACTACCTGAATTAACAATCAATCAGTTATTCCGTCATCTTTGACACTGACAGTCGTTACAAGTAATTTAATTCATCGCTAATTTTTCCCATTTTCTTGAATTCACACAATGGGCTTTACGGAACAGCACAAAACATTTATGGTTGAAGCGTATTTTCGAAACGGGGTTAGAGTAAATGGTGAGTGGCAATACAATCCAAGTTTGTGCATGGACGATTTTCACGAACATTTCCCCAATGTTGCTTTTATTGCTGGGGATTATTATCATTGCCTGAAAAGAACCGTGGCTGTGTTTAGGGAAACAGGTTCTATGCAACACAAAAAAAAGAGCAGGAAGACCATCTGTAAGAACAGAAGAACTTGTTGCTAATTTAGAACAATTACAAGAAAGGATTATCCAAGAATGTGATAACATTTCTCCAGGGATGCTGGTCAACACTTTCGAAAATATGACGAGACGTGTGAATTTATGCTTGGAGCCAATGCCGTGGCCAATTTTAGCAATTTATGTAATTATTTTTCTTTTCCTTTCTGTATATTATTACTTTGTTAATTTTGTAAACAACAAAAAAGAATTTGTATTTGTCTAGGTACTTATTTTATTACTCATTATATAGTTTGGCATATCATGTCATAATATGAATTTGACAAAATTTTAACCTAGATTTGGTTAGATATATCGTCCCCATATCATCGTGATCTAAACCAAGCCCTACGTTTTTTAATACAAGCCCTCTTTGATGCAAATAATTTTTGCTCGCACGGTACTAACCTAAAGGTAATTACAATAACTGTTAACTTTAAATTCAAGCCGTAACGTAAGACATTATTCGTAGTTACACATTGCAATTCGACACCTACACCATTGTTCGTTCTTAAAGGTTCGACCCTAGAGCGTCACTTCCACCGGAGCGGCATTTCACTTCACTAGAAACCGCGTTACCGACCACACGTTCTATTTTCTATTAAGAGGATTCAAGGATCGACAACCAGTACAACAACCTAAATCAAGTGCTGAGCTGTGATATATTTTATGTTGCGGTCCAACATGTGCATTTTCCTTGCATTCTTGAAGGGAAACTCCGCTCCGAACGTTGCGCTCAAGCGGCGTTACGGCCATACTTCTTCTTTTTTGGGTTTTAACGTGTTAGTGCCGTTGAGCACTTATACACACTTTTGGTTTCCTGAAAATTAGCGAGGTCACAAATCAAAACTTGCCGTTGCCGGTGTCCCTCCACGGTAACTAATTACTTCATCATTGTGGAGCGCGTTGGAGCGTTATCAAAATATAAAGCTCCAAAATCGCGTTATCTAAATAACGGTCCACCTCTAATAGGTACTTATTTCGATTTGCTTCTGGCTTCCTTTAAACGGCAAATTAAAAATCATTACTTAGCTAATTTGGTAAATTCTTTTCTCGTTAAAGGCCGTGGTTATAGCACGATTTCTCTGTGAAACATTTCCCCATTCCCGATTGGTAAGATAAATAATTTATACAAGTATAATTTTTTTCTTGAAGAACCTTTCTATGCGCAAACCACGGGGGGAGACTTCTCCCTCCTAATAGACGATATTAAGTCAATGGATCAAAATATCACAAATAATATTATCGGCGTATTCCAGTCCTATTCGATCATAATATGAAATGGAACAAACATATAGAACCGATTATTGCTAAAGCATGTAAAGGAATTAACGTCTTAAATGTATTTACCAGGCTATGGTGGAGAGCAGACCCCAAGATTATACAGTTGGTATTCAATGGATTACTTAAATTACAGCTTGACCAAGGCACTATGTTTATAAATGCTATACCAGCAAGAAAAACATAAACAAATTAAGTGCAATTCACAATTAGGGACTAGGACTAATCACTGGAACAATGAAATCGACTCCGATCAATGCCTTAATGGCAGAAACTGCTGAAGTGGATGTCGATCACAGACGATTATGGCTCACAACCAAATTTCTTTTAGGAAACATCACTCAAAAAAACCATAATCATTATCAACAAAATCTTAATATATAATAAAATTAAACTTTAAAAAAAAATACGTGCATGATGCTATAATGTATAATATTCCTCTTTTTTATTCCTAGGTGCTATAAACCCGAGGCAACTTTCTGGTGTCCAATGCTCCTCCGTTGATCCCGAGAAAAGAATAGTTTAATTCCTTTGTTGTGCTATCTGTCTAACTTACCCCCTAATATTTGGTAAACTGAGTAAAGCATAAGTCAGTAAATATAAAAGGGGTTAGAAAAAATAATAGTGTAACAGTAAGTGAATAGTGAATAAAAAAAAGAATTAAGAAGAAAAACTCGTGATCGTAATATGCCGTAAAGGCCGACAATTTACGATCGCCCAAATTGTTCTGGCGAATGTCGCTAACCGCAGCCGACGCAAAAAAAAAAGTGAGGAGCGCTTAGCGAACAACTTCGTATAGACTACCAAAAGACTAATCATTGAAGCAAATAATACCAAACTGGCGTAGATTCCTGGATATTCCAAGATAGAAGGAAACGAAAAGGCAGACAAACTCGCAAATCTAGGACAACTACTAAATGTTCCCAGAAACCTCCCGTTGGAAACATCACACATCATCAACTCCCTCAAAGTCGAACTAAAAAGAACAGCATACCATAACTTGGAAACAGACACTGAATAAAAAAGGAAGATGGTATGCACAGGTTCAAGCCCCAACCAAGTACCCGACCTCAAAATGGTACCAAACCCTCTCATATATAGACCGCAAACATATAAGCACCATTGTCCGAATGAGAACTGGACAATGCCTAACTAAAGAAAACCATTGGAGACTTGGACTCAAAGAATCCCCTAACTGCGAATGTAGTCAAATTGAAAATCTTAATCACATATTCATTGACTGCCCCATAAACCAAATTCGCCAGTTAGATTTATATAATATTTCTAGATTACAGGATATATCCTTACACCAGTTAATATTACATTAGTCCTAGCAAAACCCAAAAATTATTATTAATTTCCTTAAGTATAATATAATTAACATATTAAAGTATGGATTATTAAAATCACCAAACCCGGGGATAAACGTGTTACGAGCAATTCTTGGTTCACCTAAAGTCTTGTTTTTCTTTGGAATCTTGAACAAGATACTTATATTATAAAAACTCGGATCCACTGTTACTCCTCCTGGAACAAACATGCCGCAGAAGGGACTAGCTTCCTTATATTTTATCACTTTTCTTTCGATAGGGACTTGCCAAGTTTCAACTTCTACTCTCACCCGAGGCAATTCCACCCGTGTATATAGATCTTCCGTTGCCCGAGATCGATAAAAGTTTATTTGTCTCCTGTGTTGTGTATGTCTAACTAACCCCCTTAACAACCGAAGTAAAGGCAGAAAAGAGCAGTGAAAAACACATAAACATCACTTAACACTTAAGAGTCACTCGAGTCCAGAATCAGACCACCTCTGGCCTCACAAAAAATGAGCTGGCATATTGATCTTCAAAGATCAGAAGACAATAACCCACGCAAGACAACTTCGTATAGTCCGCATGGGAAATAGAGGGGCATGCTTAACCTCGGCAAGGGGGGAGGGAAAAAATCTTTGCTGTTAATTTTTAAAAGGATCGCTCAACTCAGCCGTTGGCTTTGCTTTGCTATTTAAAAGTAACTTAAAGGAACTCCGCTAATGCCAAACCCAGTGTTCAATTGTAATAAATCTACGCTGTACTTAAACTGCCGTCAAACGGTAGCCTACTGAAATGCCGTTAACAACTATGACGTTGTCGACGTTGTGGTCTGGTGGTCAGCGCAGCAGCCTCACAGATCGTAGGCCCGGGTTCCATTCCCGATGCCGGCAACGTCGATGTTAAATTTGGAATTTGGTTTAAGAGGTGGCGCCGTCTTTCGGAAGAGACGTTAAACTGTGGGCCCCGTGTCATGGATGTTGGCACGTTAAAGAACCCTACCCTCGACAAAGAGGGATTCGGCAAAATTACCAAATAGTGTGTGACAAATTCCCTGGCGTCGGTGATTGGCCTCGTTGCGGAAAAAGGCCGACGTAAAATAAATAAATAATAAAAAAAAAAAAAACTATGACGTTATTAAAATGACGCGTCGGACGGCTTTTTATTCGCTATGCTAAAACTGCCGTCGAACGGTCGCGAACTGAAATGACGAGCGTCTCGCCGCATAAGTCCTCTTGGCATTTGTTATGGACAAAAAGGTATAAAAAGGTATATCGGCAATCGGTTTGTTCGTTGTTAGCAGAGAACTTATTTTTTTCATCCACTTCATTTCATAATATTTCATAAAATGTTAATTCAATTTTTAAAAAATGATCTGGGTAACAACGAACAAACCGATTGCCCATAAGGAAGGCAGCCAAATGCCAAGAGGACATAATATGCAATGGCAACATTAACATACAGATAAGCTGTTGGAACACGAAAATTAATTAACGGCATTTTAGTACGCGACCGTTCGACGGCAGTTTTAGCATAGCGAATAAAAAGTCATCAGACGCGTCATTTTAATGACGTCATATTTGTTAACGGCATTTTAGTAGGCTACCGTTTGACGGCAGTTTAAGTACAGCGATAAATCTATTACATTTTCAAAAAATCTATTACTCTATTATTACAATCTATTACATTTTTAAATAATGCAAGGAAACAAAGGAAAAGAGAAAAATATAATGAAACATTTTAAAAAACAATAAAATAAAACAAAATTATCTGACAAACTAACAAATAATAGCTTTAAAATGTTAGTTATATTCATAATCGAGGATAAAGGAACAAAACTTAAAATTTCTACTACTTTAGGTCGAGAACAATGTGCTAGCTAAATATAACCTAAGAACTTTTAGGGTCATGGGTATGTTTTTACCACAATACTATTACTAAAGAATATAAATCCACTTGGCGATCCAATTGCGCATGACGTCACTGGGAGACAAAAATGCTGCTGTTCAGTATGGAAAAGCATTGTTTTAGAGCGGTTTTTACTAATGTTTAGTACATTTTCTTATTTTTTTAAACAATACTGATATATTGAATTTTCTATCATTATTCTAATAGTGTACCGAATATTTTAAATCCTTGCCATACCCTATCGCTCCGAATCCTTAAGCCATTAAAATTCCGCACGGAGTCGGAAATTTAATGCTATCTCTCTTCTGTCTTTGCCCAATTAATTAAATTGAATTATAAATCGTATATGTGCTGCTTCGACGAAATTCGGTGACAGCGAAGGGGAAAAAAGAGATCGGTCGACTATCCAGATACACGATTTTGACGGAAAAAAAAAATGTTGCCTGAAAATAGACACTTTCAATAGTAGTTTTCAATAAAAAAAAAATGCGGAATATGCAGTATTGCTAGAAAAATAAATTATTAAAAAACGTACCTGTATAGACAGTGGTTTCAACCCAATTTTGTTCTTTTAAATCGACATGTTTGCTGCATAGATATTTACCTTTTACATTTACCGGAATTTACCGGCTACATTTCTCAATGTCCTCCACTTGTGGAAAATAAAATTTATTAGTTTTTGCTCTACGCCTAAGATATTTTACCTCATATGAATTGTCAGAAATAATATTTTGCGCATAACCGACATAATGCATGAAAGCATTTTTTAAAGTGAATTTAACTAAAATAAAACTGTTTATTTCGATATCGTCATTGTCGTCCAGAGACCCAAAGCTTAAATTGTCTCTGTTTCGCTATCATAGTTAATATCTGATTCACTGCTGGAGCTGTCAAATACTTTCTTCTTTGCTATCTTAATTTTTTTCACCTTAATTAAATCATTTGGTAATAAAGAATTAGTTTCCTGACTAGGTCCTTTCAACTTCCTCTTCTGTTTTTCCAATATATTCTTCTGCTTCGCCAATTTTCCTTCTTCAATTTCCTCTATTCTATTTTTTTCTGGAGTTTCTGTATATATTCTCGGCCATGTAGACGGATGACAACCTTAAGGGTGCCCCTCCTCTGCGTTCCCATTTGACGGTTGTTATGTCTTGATTGCTAAAATTAGACATTAAGAACATTTTATTTTTATTATTAACTAAAACACAAGTTTTTGGCTTACCTCTGCCCTTGGAGTAAAACAGGGAATAGTTTTTAGCCTTAATCCATGTATTACGTCGTTTTGACCCAAGGTTCCTGGATTAAGGCGACGTTGAGACTCTTCTCTTCCATAAGAAGCGCCAGATGGCACGAAGCCATTTTACTGTGGTGAAGGTTGATCTGTACCATCCTCAACATCGCTAAGCGGCGTTGGACCCTCAACCTCCATCAAAGGAGCCGGTTCTAGTACCGCGCCCTGCACCTCTTCCATTGCAGATGTCGTTGTGGCATCCTGCTTGGATTCAGCTGGTGGTACCACTTGGCTTCTCTCCGTATGTTTGGGAAAGCCCTTGTACACACTGACTGTAATTGCGTTGAACCCGCAGTGAAGCTTGAATTGGGCTTCCTCTAGAGCGGGTAAGGACTCATCCGTGAGTTGTAGGATGACGCTTCTCCCTGTCGGTTTTGGGTCTTCCATTTTCAGAATCCTCCATTCCTTGCAGGGAATCTTTGGATTCTGCGCTGCCAGTAGTGGCAGTAAATTCTTTTCGGGGATCACAGGCACCGGCAACCAAATCCTCGCTCTCGGACACTAGTGTAGCTCCGACCGAGGGATCACCTGCAGGCACGCATGTTCTCAGGGTTCTACGATTTTCTTGACACTTTCGTTCAAGACCTTTAAGGAAAAATCATCCGTGCAGTTGATGATCTTGATTCCTCTAGTCCATCCCGAAGTGTCGTATTGTGGAATCTGGCCAGTAGGATTGACTATTAGAAACTCCATAAGGATTTCTGTAAGCCTCTTCTCAACCAGAATGCAGCGGTCTGGCGTAATCTTCCAGCATTTGTTGCCGGCGTCGATTACTGCAACTTGAAGACTGCTGCGCCATCGTTCTGTTGTCGGAACGCTCTCTGATACCAAGCTTTTTATGACTCGGTCCACTGCTGGGCGCAGCAGAACTCTTCCTTATTGAGCCCGCCACGGAAACTTGTTTAGTCTCCGTAGCCAGTCTCCTTGAAGACGTTCCAGCTTTGCCCTGCTGTGGAAACGGTTTCTTTTCTTGTCTCTTGGGGTGCTCTCCTCATCAGTAGAACGTGTCCTTTATTCAGCGACACTTCTTTCGAGGGTTGCACCCGGTTTTTGGTAAGTGTAAGGAATATGGTACGGGTCGCGAGCCAAGAGTTCTCCCGCCCACTTTAAAGTACCCTGATCCTTACTTGTTAGGTCAGCTGGATTTTTACTCTCCAGTATTCCTAGAAGATGCCTTGCCTTTTGGCACAGTCGCATCTTCTTTGCCCCAGCTGAGATCTTTCTGCGAGGCTTGCTGTCCTTGGGATCCGCCTGGGATTTACCAGGCTATCTCAGCAGCGTTTCCTCCTCGCTTTCATTCACACTTTCTCCATGTGAGCTGCCCTCGATGACCAAATCATCTCCTGGCGGCTCAAGCCGATTGCTCTCGGCCGTCTTTTTAGGTTTTTTATTGTGTTCCATATAAGTCCCACGAGTAGCTCGGAAATAAAGGTCGATCCTGGCAGAGCCAGCATACCAGGACAAGGCGCTTATACTATAGTGATTGCCTGGTCCACTATAGGAGCTCGTTACAGCTGATTTTACCCTCAGCCTTCCATCCTTGGCATGGTTGCTCACACCACCTCGGATTTAGGTCCCCACATCCATAACTGAGCGAAGGCAATTGATGTGCCAGACTCAGTTTTAGCTGACTAAGTCACTACCAGCGGGCGCCCGCGGGGAAGACACGGAATGAGGATTTTGCCCGCCTGTAGTTACTTTACTTATTTAGTATTCACCTAAAGACTACTGGATATACTTACCAGTTGAAACGATGTGATTTAAAACAAATAAAGACAATGGAAGTCCAAAACTCTTTCATTATTCAACGTTTTCAATCTCTCTTAAGGTGAAGGGGGGACACCGAGCCTCCCTTCATCCTTCCTCAGGACAGGCACACTCCTCCAACAGGGGTTGGCACAAACTGTTCAGAATATCTTGAGCCAGATTATCATTTAACGATTTTGGCACTCAATCCTTTTCTAAAGCGTCTGACTGATTGCCATACCTCCGAGTTGGGTACTTTACAATTAAGTTCTGAGCAATATTCAATAAACTTCGTTGTACCTTTTTCATTAAGAAGTCTCTTGGATCTTGCTCTTATTTTTTTTTCAAGGTAATTCTGCTCATTAAAATTTATTTTCAAGTTATTAATAGCCCTCTTTTTGGCCCTTATGGCTTCGTAGCAGTCCGAGTCTCACCAGGGGTGTCTTGGTTTAACTTTAGATTTTTTTTTAACAGGGACAAACTGGTTAATAGCATTTTCCACAACGCAACGGTCTCAAACTGGTCATAAGATTCAATTGGCGAAGTATGACATTGCGCCTCAATAACTTCCCGGAATCCCTGCCAATCAGCCCTGTCGTAGTTCAGACATATCGGTAGATCTTCGGTTATTTAATCTTGGTGATTTTTAAGCTTTGATAAAAACGCTATAAAATTAAATTTTTAAAAAAACTAAAATTGCATTCATGTTCGAAAGATTTTTTGAACTTTACTTATAATCACTCTAGAGCATGAATTTTGATTTAAGCTCGCAGGAGATTCGGCAAGAAAATTTTATGCGAAAGCTATTTGAAAATAGAATTAAATTGGTGACATACCGATATAAGGGACATAATTAAACACTATGTTGTAAAAAACAATAGTGGGCACTATATTTTGGTAAATCATAAGCAGTTTAAATTACATTATTTTTACTTTCCTTGTGCTCTAGTAAAACAAGGTTTAAATAATAATATAAAATAAATATTATTCTTTATATGTTCCACAGTTTTATATTAGGTACTAGAAACTAGAAGGGATGAGCGAATGAAATGATAAATTCCCGCCTTATAATAACACAAACGTTACTGTTTCTATTACAGCTGTCAAGCCAGTGAGATTTTTACTTATTAATTATATACAGGGTTCCCCATTTAAAACGAAACAGGCTAAATATCTGGTTCCACGTTAATTTAAAAAAAAAACGCTCGGACCCGCCGATATTTTGAGGGGGACATCTTTTGCGTATATTGTCAATCTTGTTACTTCAAGCCCCTAGGAGGGAGGGGGGGGGGGGGCGGTAAGGTCTAAATCTTAAATGGATACTCCTATTTTATATAACTTTTTTGGATTCTACATAAAATTCTGAACATTAAAAAGCATTATTAGTCTATACTAAACAGTTTCCGAGATATTGACTCTTGAAAAATGAGATTTTTGAACTTTGACAGCGTCTAGCTTTCCAACTGTACGTCTTAGAGTAAAACGGCTTACATGTCCCTATCTTCGATTTTTATTATCTTTCCAATAGTGTCAACTTCCGGTTAAACCGGAAGTACTATATTTATTACGACCGTCTTAGCGCTGAAGAGCCTGTCTCTTGTAATTGTGACTTTTGTCTTTGCAAGTGATTTTCTCTTAACATTTGACTTAAATTTATTAAATTCTATTTAGTATGCTTTAAAAGTGTCTAAAATCGACGCTGGGTGTCGCCATACGCTTCATTCTTTCGGCTGATCGCCCTATTTACTACATTTAAGTAGTACACACGATCCTTTATTTTGTTAGATCTTAGCCTTACTGACGAGCCATCTGGGGATGGATGGCTGAATCTGACGAAATTGAAGGTAACATTTTCTTCTGACCTAACTATTTGACAGATGCCCTTAAGTCATTAGGACAACTCCACCAAGGTAAAGGGCAAGAGTGGGGGGGTGCGTCATTTTGGCATTTCTAATTATTGATGCCGTTTACATAATTTAAATTCGAATTGTGTTTATTATATTAAATTTATTTGTCCCGACCGATCTCCCTATTGTCAAAGGTTTAAAGTTTACTTACTTCTTATCGACCTTCATGCACAGAGAGTTTACAACTGTTTCTGTTGTGGATTCATAGCACTAATTTATTATAAAAGTAACAATTTTTCATTTGTTTTCTTTGTTTTAGGGAGCCTAACTAGGAAATTCAAACTTTAGTCACAGAATATAATATAGCTTTGCTTAACTATATATTCTGTGCCACAGTTGTCACTATTTTATTTAAGAATTGAAAGTCATTCAAAAATTTGTGTCTTTAATTATTGTTATTTCTCAAAATAAACAAACAAATGCACGACACGTACTTTTCTTTCAAGAGAAAGGCTATACCGAGCCTGGATCTTAAGTTCTTATGTCCGTATATTGGTTGTAACTCTAATAAAATTTAATCGTCCAGTGGCGCACCCAGCAAAAAAATTTGGGGGGGGTTATAAGACTAAGACAGAAAAAACTTTGGGTGCCACGACCTTTTTTTGTCGATGATTCGTTATTTTTTATAGGATTGTAATAATGCCAAATGGTAAACATAAATCATATATTTATTAACAAATAAGATAAAAAATTAATAACAAAATATACAATTGGCCTGAAAAAATACAAAAAAGACCTACTGAAACGAAGATTTTAGGCCAAGCTTAGTTTGAGCTTTCTAGGCTTTTCGATAAATTTATCTAAAATATCCTCAACAGACGGGGTCATATTTCTATAAATATTCAAAAGGGTTAGGCCATTTAGCCTGTTTTCCGAAGAACTGTTCCGTAAATATGTTTTTAGTCTTCGCAAAGTTGAAAAACTACGTTCACCTTCCGCAGTAGAGACAGGCAATATCGCTAATATATGAAGTAAATTCTTTATATTCGAAAAGTTGTCAGTAACGTGTTGTAACGCGCTTAAGGCATCTCTGGGCCGCTCTTCATTTGGCAGTCTAGCAATTGTTCTGTACCACAGTTTAAGTTCGACAACTAGTTCATCTTTGGTTCCTGTCAGGTCATCTTTATAAAATAATACTAAAGACTGGTATTCAGATAGTGTTTCGTCGGTGAGAATGGACGGATCTTTGGGAAAGAGGCTTTGAAATCCGGCCAATATTTCTCTATGTTTTAAAAATCTTTCCTTTAGGTTACTTATAAAAGAGTCCAAAAATGGAATATATATTGCAATCCGGTAATAATCTTCGACACTTTCCGTATCAATATTACACCGTTTTGTTTGATGTAGGCTAGTTCGCGGTTTATTTATAGGAAACTCAAACTTTTCGCCCAATTTCTGTACGTTTAAAAATAGTTTTTTAAACTCCAAGTTAGCATTATCCCGCAATTTTTGAAGTTCAGCAATGGTATCTTCTGACAAATTTACAGCCCGTTTTAAATCAATATTTCGCTGCTGAAACGCTTTGCATAAAATGCTATTAAAGCTAAATACCTGATTAACAACTTGCAAAGAAATAACAAATTCGGGTTTTTTTATCGAAGCTCCTAACTGATTGGCTGCGTTAGCTGAATCTTTATTTGTCCATTTTGAAATTGTTTCCAATGCTAGTACAACAGCATCATAGAGCTCTAAAAATACAGCAACAGAGTTATACCTTTCTGTCCACCTAGTAGCGCATAATTTAATTAATTTTTCATGGCCAGAAACTACATCTGATTCTGGTAAACACTGTTTAATAACAGCTTGTCGTTTCGGAGTGTGAAAAAAGTCATACAATTTCCCTATAGTACCCAGGCAGTTTCTAACTAAAGGCAAGTCGCAGGAATTTGAAACAGCTAGGTTCAAGGAATGTGCCGCACAGTGGACATACAACGCCCTTGGATAAAGAGCCTGAATGTGGGCCTGAACACCATTAAAATTTCCGCTCATGGCTGCCGCACCGTCATACCCTTGACCGCGCATTTTATTTAGGTCGATTCCAACGTCTTTCAATTTTTTTATAATTGCCATTGAAATTCCCTTTCCTGTCACATTTTCAAGTGGTACAAACTGCAAAAAAAGCTCTTCTATAATGGAAAATGTTGAATCAATACATCGAACACACAGGGTCATTTGTTCTATGCAGGAAATATCAGTTGTTTCATCGACAAGTACGGAAAAATACATCGAAGAATTAATTTTTTTAACTAAATTATCGAGAATTAAACCGTTACTTATTTCGATTATTTCGTTCTGTATATTCCAACTAGTATACAATGCATTATTTTTACTTTGGGTAAGTACATGCTGTAGGTGGTCGTCATATTTTGCTCTATATCTAAGAAGTTCCCGAAAATTACCCTCATTTGCTTCAGCGTCCGCATTATCAAGTACTACTCTTCCGCCATCTCGGTGGGCCCTTAGTGCTAGTCCTTGTCTTCCGCAAAATAAAACAGTTTCTATAATCGGTACTAACTTCTTTCTGTTTTCCATAATTTGATTCTTTTCTTCGTGATACAACTGAAAATGTATCGGCTCTTGCACACCTACAAAAAATAATCTTAAATAACAAGTAACTACCTATTTAAATTTAAATCAAATACCTACTTTCTTTTAAATTAAAAATTAATGACAAGAAACCCCCACCTGTTGCTATTTTGCCAATTATATCAGCTTTTTCGACATTTTCTTTATGATAAATGCGCTGCTCATGCTCGGAAAAACGTTCTGTGGCTTTCTTCCAATTATTAAAAGGGACAATACTTAACTGTCCTAAATTTTCATGTTTTCCTAATCCTACACTGACTGATGTATGAAACAAAACACAATATTTGCAATAAGCACCGTCATCTTTTTTGGAATAGCTTAACCATTTCCACTTGTGAAGCCATTTGGGCTGAAATTTTAAGTTCCTTGTACCTGATGAAGGGTAGGAAAACGTGTCTGATGGATACCACAATTTGTCTAAAACTTCTTTTTTTCTAGTATTTGTCAACTGCGTATTTAAAAAATTAGCTATATCGTAAGAATCCCAGCATTCTATACTTGTCAGCTCAGCCTGAAGCTTATTTTCATCAGGGATATCGTTATTAACAGTCGCTAGAGCTAAAATTGAAAATAATAATACATAAAAAATACATTTGTTAGATCGCGTAAAAATAAACTTTCTTTTTACCAATATATTTTATCCAAATTAATCCAAATATTAATTATTAATCCAAAAATCTCGATAATTGAGATAATAATAATTCTAAACTTTTAATATAAAAAAATAAAATCTAAAATTCATAAAAGAAAAGTTTCGCTCCAAAACATTAATATGTGCAGCCTGAAAGTGACAACTGGCAATAACGACAACCATCAAAATCGTGTAAAGGTTAGATTATATAATTTTCCCTAAACCGTAAACTGAAAAAAACAACGAAATAATTGTAAACAAATAAACACTGGGTGCTTACCTTTAGAACCTTTAATATGCTCATGTTGAGGTTCTTCTTCAGGTTCTTTAACAACTTGTAAACTGCCTTTTGGCTTTTTTGAGAAGAAGTCCAACATATCTAACTGCCGCTTCGACATTTTTAATATTATATTATAGCTGTTATTCTTAATCTTAACTATATGAGAATAGGTGGGTTAACAATAAAATTAGCACACATCATCATCACACACTGGCTATTATACTATTAAAGGCGGATTTTTGGTTGCTGATCGAATTCGGCTTTTCTCTTTGTATTTTTATTTATAAAATACCGAATTCCATTCCCTTGTCATAATACCGCAGTCGCGCGGCACCTTTGTAGTGCCGCCGTGCGTCGGCACCGCACAAAGGAGCCGCCCGACGGCGGCTTAGGTTTTACCAACAAGCGATGTCTTTATTTTTAACTTTTAAAAGATTTCTTCAAGTTTCGAGTATTTATTTTACGAACAAGCGAATGCTTTCATCGAATATCGATGTACCCATACAATAATTACAATTTGAACAAAGCCGCACCGTTGCCGGATTTCCATGTCCTCGGTTTTGATTCCAGTGATTTCATGTATTTGTATTTCTGTTTATGTAATTATTATGATTTACTTGTAGTAGAATTTATGAGTCTCCCGAAAATATTTTTACCTGAACATTTTTTATAAATTTCGGGGGGGGTTTTAACCCCCAAAACCCCCCCCTTGGGTGCGCCACTGTAATCGTCAATTTTTAAAATATACCATAAAGGTCAATGTAATAATTTAGTTCAAAGATAATACACCCCTACTATATCTCGTTTGTAAATTTAGTCAAAATAACTAGCAGACAATATTTTTATACGATACTTCCACATTCACTAATGACAATTCCATTATTACTTCACTATTAACTTCCAATATTACTATTTGACGGTCAAGGGAACGCGAAGTACTTTTCCAGACTCCCTTTTCCTTTCACAAACTTCTGTATCTATAGGAAAGTTTTGTCGTAAACATTTTGAAAAAAAAAACTTTCTTTACTGAATCACCAATTTCAAAATTCCAAACTGTAAGAATTTTCTTTGTCGACGGCAGTAAATATATATGTTAAAACATTTTGAGAAAAACAACTTTGTTTACTGAATCACCAATTTTAAAACCCCAAACTGTAAGAATTTCCTTGGTCGGCGGCAATAAATATGTCAAAACGTTTTGAGAAAAACAATTTTGTTTACTGAATCAGCAATTTTAAAACCCCAAACTGTAAGAATTTCCTTTGTCGGCGGCAGTAAATAGGTCAAAACCTTTTGGGAAAAACAACTTTATTTACTGAATCACCAATTTTAAAACCCTAAACTGTAAGAATTTCCTTTGTCGGTAACAGTAAATATGTCAAAATGTTTTGAGAAAGACAACTTTGTTTACTGATTCAACAATTTCAAAACTCCAAACTGTAAGAATTTTCTTTGTTGACAGCAGTAAAATATGTCAAAATGTTTTGAGAAAAACAACTTTGTTTACTGAATCACCAATTTTAAAACCCCAAACTGTAAGGACTTCCTTTGTCGGCGGCAGTGAATATGTCAAAACGTTTTGAGAAAAACAACTTTGTTAACTGAATCACCGAATTTAAAACCCCAAACTGTAAGGACTTCCTTTGTTGGCGGCAGTGAATATGTCAAAATGTTTTGAGAAAGACAACTTTGTTTACTGAATCACCAATTTAAAAATTTCAAACTCTAAAAATTTCCTTTGTTTGCGGCAGTAAATATGTCAAAACATTATAACTAATGTGACTGCGTAGCTTTATACATATTTACGTGAGATTCTACGCGTAAAGCAAATTCTTGAAAAACTTGTTTTTCCCATCTTCTAACCTTGTTGTTAGCCAATCAGTCGCGTTCGCGTTTAACTCCGTATTAGGAGAGACTATTTAAGCATTTTTTCTGTTTAATTTCTTCAGTAAAGTAAAATTCAAATAATGTTAGTTTTACAAAATAATGTATAAAAAATATTTTTTAAGTAAGAGCTTATTATTATGTTATTGTGGAAAAACTGTATGATCTTTCCAATGTTATAAAAGGGTTTGTCAAACGGACTTATCGCCTGTCCAAAACAAAAGGAATTACCTATTGTATTTCCACCTGGGTGGTTCAAGATTAATTAAAACAAGAGGTTAGAATTTTTACTCAGTCAAGCGTTTATGTTGCGTAATTTAGGTTTGGTTCGGATAAAAGATCAAATTAGTGGACTGTTTAATTAATTGTAAGACGTGAAATTAGAAAATAAGAAAAAAATCGGCAAATAAACTCCACTCACCTTGGTGTTGCTTCGGGGATGGAGATGTTGAAGGGCCCCTCTTTCTTTCTTGAGTGCGATCACTATTTTTACTTTAAACACATGCGGGTTTTTGTCTCTCAACTGGCGGTTTTGACGCTTGCACTTCCGTCGTAGTCGTACCAATGTAGCTTGTGGAGTTCTTTTTTAATAAATCATGCGCGGTATAGATTAAATATTTATATACACTGCCAACAATTTTAAATCTCTTGGCACAGCAATGAATATCACCATTTTCAATAAAAACCAATTTATAGTAATTACTTTAAAAAACCAATTAACAAAAAAAAAAGGAAATTCCAAACATTCCCACCCACCTTAAATGTGTCAACATTTAAAAAAAATAAAATAAAAAAAATAAAATAAGCATAAACAATTCTAAATCTAACTTGCAATAAAACATACGTTATTGCAAGGGTAACGGGCATAACTTAACCAAAGGTCGTTTCAATGACCCTTGTTTTGTTTTCACGGTAGCAACTCTTGCAACTCCATCGGCACCTGGGTGTAACTCTATAATCCTAGCCATTTGCCAAGCAAGCGGGGGACAATTCTCTTGTTTAATTAGGCATAGTGTACCAGGAGTAATAGGTGAATCTTTATGATTCCATTTTCCTCGTTGAAGAAGAGTATGAAGGTACTCGTTACTCCAACGTGACCAAAAATCTGAATGTAGGCGCTGGAGAAGTTGCCATCGATTTAATCGATTTATATTTACCCCATTATAGTCGGGATCAGATAAGACCGAGAGCGGTTCAAGGGTTAAAAAATGCCCCGGGGTTAGTACTGACAGATCATTTGGATCATTACTAAGCGGGCATAATGGGCGAGAATTTAAAACGGCTTCAATTTGAGTTAATAACGTAAAAAATTCTTCATATGTCAATATTTGAGAACCTATTACGCGGTATAAATGAGTTTTTAAGCTTTTGACACCAGCTTCCATGAGACCTGAAAAATGTGGTGATGCTGGAGGGTTAAAATGCCAGCTAATTTTTTCAGATTCGACAACTGATTGCATAATACTTTGTATATATTTATTTGCAGCAACATAGTTTGTTCCGTTATCACTAAAAACTGCAGAACATCTACCTCTGCGGGCAATAAAGCGACGAAATGCGGCAAGAAAGCACTCTGCCGACATATCTGACACTAATTCAATGTGAAGCGCCTTGGTCGCAAAACAAACAAATAAACCCATGACTTCCTTGTCTTTGCGCCCCGATGACGATTCAACAATATATTAAATGGACCACAGTAATCTGTGTCTACTTGTGAAAATGGCGTTACTTGAGAAATTCGACTGATGGGCAAATCACCCATCGGCGGTTGTAAATTTTTAGGGTTTAAACGCCAACATTTTATACATTCAGACGTAATTTTCCGTATTACCCTGCGGGCTGAAAAAATCCAAAATTTTTGAGATAAAATAAATTTTAAGGTTTGACTTCCAGGATGTAAGTATTTTTTGTGAGCGTCCTGAATTATCAATTCAGTTAATCTACATGTACGCGGCAATAAAATAGGATGTTTTAAGTCATAAGGGATGTCAGCATGACGTATTCTACCCCCTACTCTTAAAATTCCATCAGCGTCTAAAAACGGATTAAGTTTTTTAGTTAAATTTGTAGTTAATTTTTCTTTTGTCAAAAGCTCAATATCTTGCGAAAAATAAAGCATCTGTGTGCGCTTTATTAAAATATTCAAAGCCGCGTCTGATTCAGACGCCGGTATTGGACCAATAAATTTAGATTTTGTTTTTAACATTGCAATAAAACGCAATATATAACTGAGGACATTTAAAATTTTTGACAAAGAGGAAAACTTATTAAGGAGTGCATCTAATTCGTCAGAATTAATATTTAATAGTAAAGCGGTGTGTTTGACTTCTTCGAAAGTTTCTTCAATATCAATATTAGATTCCGGCCAATGTGATTGAGGTGAACTTAGCCATTCGGGACCCACCCACCATTTGCCACAATAAAGCAACTCACGGGGAAGTAAACCTCGACTTCCATAATCAGCGGGGTTATCTTTAGTATTAACATAATGCCAGCAAGATGGCGGTAGAGTTTCTTGAATCAAGGTTACGCGATTACTTACGAATGTTACCCATTTATGAGGTGAAGATCTAATCCACGACAAAGTTACTGTTGAATCAGACCAGGCAAAAATTTTAGAAAAGGATAATCTGTCTTTGTACGTGCTTAAAGTAAACTTCATTAAGTTGGCCAACAAAACAGCTGCGCACAGTTCAAGACGCGGTATTGAAATCCGTTTAAGCGGTGCAACCTTTGATTTTGCAGAAATTAAATAACAATCAAAATTATTTTCATCAGAATGAATGCGAATATAGACGCAAGCGCAGTAACCAGCTTCACTGGCATCGCAAAATCCGTGAAGTTCAGAAAAACTATTTAAATTGGGTTTTAAATATCGCGGAATTTTCAAATCTTTAAGTTCAGGTAATTGGGATTTCATTGTTTTCCAAAAATAAACAATAGGTTCTGGGGGAACTGAGTCCCAATTTAAGCCTAAGCTCCACATTATTTGTATTTTTTGTTTACAAAGAAAACTCAAAGGGGCTAAAAACCCTGCGGGGTCGAAAATACGGGCTAAATCTGACAACATATTTCTTTTAGTGCATTCACGTTCTAGCGGTTCTACCGAATAGGTAAAATTATCAAAAATGGGGTTCCACTTTAACCCTAGAATTTTAATAGTTTGATTTATTTCTTTATTGTCAAAAAATAATGACTCATTATAAAGATGATCAGCGGGTAGACATGACAATAGTTCAGGGCAATTACTACACCACTTTCTAAGCTGAAACCCACCCTTTTCTAAAAGAGAAATAAGTTGGACTTGTAGATTACGACATTCTTCGTACGTCTGAGCACCAGTTACGACATCATCAACGTAAGTGTCAGATACTAAAACTTTAGAAGCGGTAGGAAAATTATGTTTTTCGTCCTCAGCAAGTTGTAGCAAAGTGCGTATAGCTAAGTATGGTGCAGAAGATACACCATATGTAACAGTGTTTAATATATATTCTTGAATCTCATCATTTGTTGAAAATCGAAATAAAATTTTTTGAAAGCGGCGATGTGATTCATTAATTAAAATTTGTCTATACATCTGTCGTATATCCGCGGTAAAAACACATTTATGAAGTCGAAAATGTAATAAAATACTCAAAATATCATTTTGTAACTTAGGCCCAATCAATAAGAAATCATTTAGAGATTTATTGTTCCTATCTTTTGCGGAGGCGTCGAAAACTACACGCAATTTAGTGGAGACACTATCAAGTTTAATAACAGAATGGTGCGGGATATAGTATGAATCATCATTTTTATCATTAATACTTTGATTTATTTTTTCCATGTGTCCGGCTTTAAGGTAGTCTTCCATAAAATCACAATACATTTTATGGACTTCCGGATCATGAATGAGTCGACGTTCCAGTGACTGAAAGCGACGAAGAGCTATTGAGCGGCTGTCAACAAAACTAGGCTCAAGATTATCGCGGAAAGGCAAAGAAATAGAATATCTACCATCTGGCAAGCGGAAATAAGTATCATTAAAAATCTTTTCGCATTGTTTTTCTTCAGGAGAAATAGTTTTTACATGCGGTACCTCTTCAAGTTCCCAAAAACGTTTGACGTTTGTGTCTAAAACGGAGTCAACAGACGTAAACAAAGCAGATATGTTTTGATTAGTATGCAAGTTAATTTGTCCCATTAATATCCACCCAAAAATAGTATTAATTGCGCTTGGTGTATTCTCATTTCCTTTAATGCACCCTTCGATTAAGGATTGAGAAAAAACATGCGCATTAAGTAAAATGTCTACAGCACCCGGTTTATAAAAATGCTTGTCTGCTAATTTTAAATTACTTACATGTGGGAAATTATTGGGCAAACTAGAAATAGTAGGTTGATCATTACAAATTTTATCCAAAATGACAGCTTCTATATCCAATTTAGGAGTAATTCTATCAACAGGTTTTATAACACAGTGAACAGCACCAGAATTCACATTTTTTGACATGTCTGAGAGTCCACATACCGATAAACATAATTTATGCGGCGATAAACCTAGCCGATTTACGCACCTTTTTGAAATAAAATTAGCCTGAGAAGCAGAATCTATAACAGCGCGAACATTTTGAAAATTTCCACGGCAATCCAAAACGTCGATTTGTAAGGTACCGAGTAATACTGTATTTAAATTATTTTTATTCGTATTAGTATTGTTGCTTATTTTTTGCGGGTCTGAAAAGGTTGCTAACGAGTCGACTAGTGAATTTTGAATAGGGACGGATTCAGAAATATTTGCGGTAGGTAAAACAAATTGTTGCGTTTGAGTATTAGAGTTTATTGGTTGAAAACTTAATGCGGATGTACTTGCTTGTTGCGAGAATAATGAACCTTGGGGACGCGGATTATGATGATTATTTTGACCATTCAAGTGTAAAAGCGAGTGATGGCGGGCCTTACAAAAGCGACAAGTAAATGTTGAGTTGCATTTTGCGGAAATGTGAGAAGAACTTAAACAATTAAAACACCATTTATTTTGTTTTATCAAGGAAAAACGTTCCTGCGGGGATTTTGCAAGAAAATTAGCACATTTATAAATATTGTGATTTAAATTACAAAGCGGACATTTTCTAGAGTTTTCTGCTGTATTTAATAATAGTGAATTCATTTGAAAGCGTTGTTGGGGAGGTTTCCTCGAATCTTTTTTATGATTTGTAGAAAAAGCGATACTATCATAAGCAATACATTGTTTATTTAAGAAATCAACAAGGTCTTTAAATGTTGGTAAAGCGGATGATCCGTGATTCATTTCAAAACGCGATAAAGTGACGGGATCAAGACGTTTAAGTATCATATTTACTAAAATAAAGTCCCACTGAGGGGTAGGATAGTTGAGGTTTGTAAGAGCGGCAATATTTTCAGTGAAAATATCGATGAGTCGTCGAAGAAGATGTGGATTTTCTGACGAAAGGTGCGGGGCATTTTCTATTTCATTCCAATGCGCAGTTGCGAGGATGCGGTCATTTGTATATCGTTCAATTAAAGCGTTGTATGCTACAAGATAATTAGTGCTGGTTAAAGGTGTGCATTGAATTAAGGCCTTGGGGGCCCCTTCCAAATAAGAATGTAAATGCGTGAACTTTTCAATATTAGTCAAAGAAGTATTATTATGAATCAAAGCGTCATAAATATCAATAAAGGCCTTAAAATGTTTAATATCACCATTAAATTTATTTATTTTTATTTCTGGTAGCTTAATCTTTGGAAGAATATTAATATTTTGACGGTTATGATCGGTGTCCGTTGCTTTTGATTCGGGTTCAAAAATGTGTTCAAAGACTGTTTTGACAAAATAATAAGCATGCTCGAATTCAGAACGCATCTTACCTTCCAATGGAATTTGATCATCTAAGTTAATTATTAAAGCCATAACTGTACTTTGTTGTTTATTAAATTCATCATACATAGCAGCTAACTGCTCATATCTCTGTTTAAATTCAGTTTGCAAGGATTTATTAACTGTCGCCTTTTCGGCAAGATCAAAAAGCTCTTTTACGCGGTTGATTTCGATTTGACGAAAAACTTTTGCCTTTTTTAATTTTTCGGCAGACATATTGAAATATGTTAAACACAATAAAAATTGTAGATGCGGCCCTGTTTTTTCAGGGATTCAAAGTACCTAATGTAAACAAGAGAGACAAAATAGCGGTTGCTTGAGAATACTTAAGTAAGAGAGGGAGATGCGATGGAGTTGCCTTTTGGATATGCAAAAACGTGCCTTGCGCGGTTTTAACAATGCTAACACTAAAGTGGGCTAGACCGTTTTTATAACGACAAATGAATTTAAAAATGGCGAAATTATTTGAATATAGGTATATTTTTAATGTAAAATTTTTAATTAATAATTTTGTCAAAATTAAAAAAACAAATAAACTATCCGCGCCGAAGAGACCAAAAAATGTTGCGTAATTTAGGTTTGGTTCGGATAAAAGATCAAATTAGTGGACTGTATAATTAATTGTAAGACGTGAAATTAGAAAATAAGAAAAAAATCGGCAAATAAAATCCACTCACCTTGGTGTTGCTTCGGGGATGGAGATGTTGAAGGGCCCCTCTTTCTTTCTTGAGTGCGATCACTATTTTTACTTTAAACACATGCGGGTTTTTGTCTCTCAACTGGCGGTTTTGACGCTTACACTCCCGTCGTAGTCGTACCATCAATGTAGCTTGTGGAGTTCTTTTTTAATAAATCATGCGCGGTATAGATTAAATATTTATATACACTGTCAACAATTTTAAATCTCTTGGCACAGCAATGAATATCACCATTTTCAATAAAAACCAATTTATAGTAATTACTTTAAAAAACCAATTAACAAAAAAAAAAGGAAATTCCAAACAGTTTATTTAGATAAAAAACGGGATGGGTCTTATGAATCATAGTATCATATTGTTATACGTATATTTATAGCACAATGATTTGTAAAATAATACGTATTTGACACAGGGTGACCACCTTGTATCCAGTTGAAAACCGGAGATATTAATTTTTTTTTAATCCGTTTAAAAATGCGCCGCAGGAAAAAAAATTTGGGCTATCAAAACCTAGAGATTCTATGAGTAACGGTCAACAACTTTAATAATTATAAGTAGGTACACAATAAAAGCTGAAATAAAAAAATTATTTTTATGTATACGTCAGGAATTGCCTTAAAAACCAATAATTATTATGGGTGGTGGTGCGGTAGTTCTTTAACCAGGTAAGGATTATTGTTTTCAAACATTTTTATTAATAATAATTGCCACATCTAGATAAATTCCAAAATAAGTTTTTAGGTCCAAATTAAAAAAATAACAACAAACAAACTCTTAGTAAAAAGTTAACACAAACATAAAATAAATTCTAAAATCACGTTAAGTAAGTTACCTACTTAAATACAAGAGAATATAAAAAGAAAAATTTTCTTCACTAAAGTTATTTTGTAGGAAAAATACCAAAATTGTTAAAAACCGGAGCTGTTACTAAAAAAACCGGAGCCCGGAGGTCAAGTATAAAAACCAGAGACTTTGGGTGAAAACCGGAGAGGTGGTCACCCTGATTTGACAGCAATGCGTGTCACAAAAATTCAGTACATAGTATAGACCAGGGTCGATAATTTTTGAAACCAAAAAAAATAATAGTAGGATGAAACTCATTGGAAAAGGATGAATATAACAAAAATAAAAGGAAAAATAATTTACGGGCGATCCGAGGTCGGGAAGTGGAAGGGGGTGAGTTTTTAATGGTAGAAAACGATTTATCTCGATTTCCGGCAAAACTACAAGTCCTATGGAAAAACGTTAAGTGGCAAAGTTGTAGGTAATAAAAAGATCTACAACTTTTGTATTTACGCTTTTTTCACATAACCTCAAAATTTATGTGAATAATTCAAATAACCAAGTTTTTGGTTTTTTATTTTTATCTGTTACAAGAAAAAAAAAAATTTCATGAAATTTGGTGAAAACTTACCTTTTTATCAGGGAAGGTTCAACAAACCCGAACAAACCCAAACACACTGTATTTTTTTTGTCTTAAAATATTTATTTTAGTAGATATAGTATGACACTCCTGACCCGTTAAGGGTAGTTTTTACATGCAAATCCTCATAAGAAAATTTAAGGTTCGATTTGCAAAAGTAAAAAAAAAGTTTGGCCATTTAAGGGATGAAAATTCACCACGAGCGAGGCCCGTGCTAGACTCTACAGAAGGCGTCAACAGTGCATGCTAAGGTGCCAGGTTCCAACCGCTTATATGCAGAGAACTCGCGAGGCTATAAATCGAAGGGCAACGACCTCAAGCGAAATCCGCATTAAAGGTATAAGTTAAAAAAGGATAGGTATAGTACGTAGACACGTAGACAGTATAACAGTGTGTAGCTCCACAGTACGATCTCAATAATATAAACGCAAAAAGTGTGGTACGGTGTTATAAGGGAAGTTTTACAACCGCCCCTGCTTAAGTAAATAGTAGCATCAAATGAAAGAACAAAATATTAATAGGTTAAGTGGTGCAGTATGCACGGAGGCTTCACTGTAAAATATTTTTAAGCATAAATAAAAAGTATTTTAAAAATAGTTATAAAATATTAGTGGCATATACGTTGACGTTTTCATGTAACCATCTAGATAAAGTTAAATGCATGTTGTACAAGGCAAGTCAAAGGCTTCGGCGTACTACAGAATAATGACTTACTAACTACCCCAGAATCTCTATTTTTTAGGCTATAGGTGGCTGCCTGCAAATAATGAGACCAGTCTGACGTTCTAGAAGCTAACAAAAGGTCTTAATAATAAACACCAATGGCCAGAGATTAATTTAGCGCTAAACAAAGGTATTTATTATTAAAAACCTCTAGAATAGATGGTGCTGGAATAATGATAAGTTTAAAATAAAATACGCAAAATCCATGGTTTAAAAACAATGAAAAATATAAAAAATGTTCATAAATGGGCGAAAATGTTTTCACATAGGTAATTTTGCAGAAAAAATTAGCGGTCCTAATTATTATGGCATAATACAGTGAAATTTGATAATTAATACAATATTACAATAGATTATCATATTTAAACGCATAGAATTTTGGTCGTTATACATTTTTCTCTCACACTTTTTCCAGGCTTGAGACTGGCTAACAACAGTGTTAGTGTTTTAGAAATGTTTTTATTTTTGCATTGTTTAGTCTTCTTTTAACTGTATACCTATTTGTAATGGAATCGTTTTTTAGTGTTAAATGTGTGTATGTATTTAAACACCAATATCTGAGGGCTGTCTCGATGTTTTATTATTGTTTATAGTTAAAAATATACTTATATTAAGAGAAATAGTAAATAAATATAACCAACCACCTTCATATTGATATGATTATATAACGACTAAAACGCTACCATAACTACAGGGGGGTTAAAAAATGTTTTTGCAGGCATAATATTCCAGCAATGCTAGTTGGTCCTCCCTATATAATAATAACTTAAAATTGGCACCTGAGGTTGAACTATTAAATAGCCAGAACCATAACAACAGGGGTTTTACATATTCATTTAAAGTTAGAAATGTTTGTTTAAATAGAAAAAATATGTTATAATACCACAAGTAATTGTCTATTAAAATTACAACTGTCTGTGTTTCCTAAAAGCTTGTAGAGTCTCAAATCTTTTAAAACACCATCGACATTTTAAATGACGTAATAAATGTTTCTTATGGTGAGCATTATCATTATAAAAAAAATTACAGGGTAACAGCAAAACTGTTGAGGTTAAGAGAAATATTTACACAAGGACTATTTTTCTTATCAGACGAAGTCTGAGTACTCTAAAGAAAAATAAAAAAAACTAAGAAAGCATCGAGATAGCAAAAAGAAGACAGAACTCCTGTCAACATCATCATTTTTAATCATGACAGAGGTAAAACTTGCTTAAATAGAAAGCAAAGGTAAGGTAACGAAATATATATACAATTTTAGTACAAGAGAAGGCTCTATTTTAGATAAAAAGGTAAGATAAGGTAACTTAAGTAAGATAAATATTTAGGAAGATGAAGCAACACTTTCATCGTTGAGAGATTCAGAAGAACCAAGGTAAGGCTTTAAATCTTTTACATGCCATTTTCCGGCTTTTGATCCATCCAGATTTTTTAAATCATAGACTAAGGAGGAGAGTTTTTTATGTACAATGGATAAAATATTTTAAGGGCTAAGTTTAGCTGAGAATTTATTTGGAGCTCTAGACAAAACTTTATTTGGACGCCATACCCTATCGCCAATACGAAAACTAACGTCCCTTTTCGGGAGGTTGTATGCCTTCGCATTTCTTTCATAAGCATGGTGAAGTTTTTGACGTATCTCCTGGAATATACCGCACGATACTCAGTTAAAGTTTCTGCATAGGAATTTCTATCCCCAGGTAAAATCTCAACCGATTCATCAGAAAGAACCTGATTATAGAAGTCTCCTGATAGGGGTACATGCCTACCAAAATTCAAATATGCCGGAGGAAACCCAGTCACCTCATGGACAGCCGTATTTATACCTTGTCGAATCTCAGAAATATGCACATCCCAATCGTCGTGCTTGTCAATATAACAACGAATAGCCATCGTTATTGTTTTATTCGTCCTCTCTACAAAATTACATTGAGGCGAATAATAGGGAGTACACCAATGTTTGACCTTGTATTTTGCAAAAAGATTTTTAAAATTATGACCAACAAAATTAGGTACTAGTATTGTCACAGATAATATATTAGGGAACCCCATAGATAAGAAGAACATCATTTTCCAAGTGACGGACAATGATGGGAGATTTCGAATCTCTAAGAGGAAAAATAAGAGTATATTTAGAAAACCAGTCTGAAATTACTAATAACCACTTATGACCTTTTTTACTTCTTAGAAATGGGCCAATAAGATCAAGAGACAAAATTTGAAATGGACGGTCCACAACCTTTTCCTTTCCCATGGTACCAATCCTTGCTTTATTGGAATGTTTTTGTGCACCACATACTCGACATCTACGAACAAATCTAAGGACATCAGCCCTCATGTGAGGCCAATAATATTTTTCTTGTGCTTAGAGCACATAATATTTTTCGAAAACCAAAATGTGAACAAGTAGGAGGAGTATGACAAGATTCAAGAATTTTTGTCCTCTGCGATTTCGGAACTAATATTTTCCATTCAATAGGAATAAACGCATATGTTGAATGATAAGGAATAAACTTGTAAACAGTATTATTTTCAACTTTCCATTGTGGATATTTGTCAGGAAAGGAAATTATTTTTTTTCGTAACGAAGACCACCAAGGTTCAATAGAATTTAAATCAATAGTCATAGCAGACACCTTGTTTTGAGGTATGAAACCGGGAGAATCATTGGTTTCTAAGTCTGTAGGTAAGGTAGAATATGGGATTCGACTTAATGCATCCGGAACAACATTTAAAGCTCAGTAGAGGGAGAAGAGGGGTTCAACGCCAATTCCTGAGGTTCCCTTCTGCGCATGCGCCAGCAGTGCGCAGGCGTGTGTCATATGTCATACGTCATCTGTCATACGCCATCTGTCAACTATCAAACGTCACATTGTTGGGCGCTAGCAACTTGGGCCTTAGCTACTTGGGCGCTAGCTACTTTGGGCAATAATATTCTATAAATGGAATGTGTTCAGGATGACGTCATATTACGAATAGGAAAATATGGCGGATGCCACCTGTCAATTAAGACAGCTCAAGGTCACTGATCATTTAACAATTGTTTAATGAAAAATTTGATATATGGGTAATATATAGGATGACCTAGTAAGTTATTATGAAAAAATCCCGAGACCCTCAGGTAGAGGTGTACTAAAGATATATGCTCGCGTACGGCTCGCTAAGGTTGTTAGAAATAATATAGCATGTGGTTCGTATTTAGGGTGAATAGCAAGTTATTTTAAAAAATCCCGAGACCGCAGGTCGAGGCGTACTAAAGACATATATTCGCCTACGGCTCGCTAAGGTTGTTAGAAATAATGCAACATGTGAATCGTATTTAGGGTGACGTAACAAGTTATTATGAAAAAATCCCGAGACCCTCAGATTGAGGTTTACTAAAGATATATGCTCGCCTACGGCTCGTTAAGGCTGTTAGGGATAATATAGCATGTGGTTCGTATTTAGGGTGAATAGCAAGTTATTTTGAAAAATCCCGAGACCGCAGGTCGAGGCGTACTAAAGACATATATTCGCCTACGGCTCGCTCAGGTTGTTAGAAATAATGTAACATGTGAATCGTATTTAGGGTGAGGTAACAAGTTATTTTGAAAAAATCCCGAGACCCTCAGGTCGAGGTTTACTAAAGATATATGCTCGCCTGCGGCTCGCTAAGGCTGTTAGGGATAATATAGCATGTGGTCCGTATTAAGGGGGAATAGCAAGTTGTTTTGAAAAATCCCGAGACCGCAGGTCGAGGTGTACTAAAGACATATGCTCGCCTACGGCTCGCTAAGGTTGTTAAAAATAATGTAACATGTGAATCGTATTTAGGGTGACATAACAAGTTATTATGAAAAATACCGAGACCCTCAGGTAGAGGTGTACTAAAAATATATGCTCACCTAGGGCTCGCTAAGGTTGCTAGGGATAGCGCAACATGTGGTTCGTATTAAGGTTGATGTAACAAGTTATTATGAAAAATCCCAAGACCCGCAGCTCGGGGGGCACCAGAGATATATCCTCGCCTGCGACTCGGTAAAGTTGTTAAGGATAATATAATATGTAAATTGTATTAAGGATGACGTAACAAACCATTACGAAAAAACCAGAAGTCGATGGGCTAACTGATTCGGGAGATATAGTTTTTGCGATTAGGGCCCGTATGCCTAAAGGTAGAAAGGCGAAATTTGGTAAACAGGTAGAAGATGAGCATACCTATCGACTAGTAAAGAAATATTTCAAAAATATCAAGTAAAAACAGTGCTAGAGGTATAAAACCATAGAGTCCTAGCAGGAGACAAGATCATCCGGTTTGGAATTAATATAGTAGTTGCTGGGAATCTAAATGTCATGGATAAGAATAACTAAGTATTGCATCAAAAAATATGTAATTATTCCGCGAATGTAGTAAGCAATTAATATTCAATGTCAACTGGCATGATCGAAGCAAAGAAGCAATTAATATGCGTCTAAATTATGGTATATACGATAGGATTTCAATGGGTAGAGATCGCTTATAATCGACAAACCACGAAAAATTAGTCGTTTCCGCCACTTAACGAGAGAAAAAACAGATAAAAATTAACCTATACATCGCCTACTTTGTTAATACCTATAATCTATATCATGTAGTATAGTTTAAATATTAAACAACCAATAACCTTTCTGATGGGATAAAAACATCAAATAAACCATTAAAATACCTAAAAAAATTACATTTGAACATATAAAACCCCCAGTATACCTACACAAGTTCTGACAGACCTATACTTGGGCTATGTGTATGATTATTAGTGCCCAATAACCATCCTATGATTGGCCTATAGTAGGCCTATGATTGTCCTATAATAGGTCTAAGATTGTCCTATAGTAGGTTTATGATTATCCTGCCACAACTTATAACGTTTGGACATATAAATATACCATTGTATGATAACATATTTAACAGCACCTATATACAAAATAAACAACCAATAAACACTCTGATAGGATAAAAAAAAACCCAATAATCCATTAAAGCACCTAAAAAATTACTTTGAACCTATAAAACCCTATTTAACAGTCTCTATACAAAACAAACAACCAATAACCTTTCTGATAGGGTAAAAACATCAAATAATCCGCTAAAGTAGCTAAAAATGGCCTATGAACATATAAAATCCCTATTTAACAGGTCCTCTACAAAATAAATAACCAATAACCTCCCTGATTGAATAAAAAAATCAAATAAACCATTAAAATATCTAAAAAATGTTCTGTGAACCCATCAAACGGCTATTTAGCAGCTCCTATTCAATAATAAGTAGCCAAAAACAGCTCTGAACTGGCCGTGACCGGATAAAAAACATCCAATAACCCACTAAAGCAGATGCTTGCGATTACAGTAACTAGATAATATTAAATAGCATGAACACGAATAATTGCACCAGAAAATATGTAATTATTATACATATCTCTGAAAAATATAGCATCTGATTAATATCCAATATATCAGTTATGAACAGCTATGAACAGCAAATAATACGCTATTCAACTACTAATCAACCGCTAATCATCCGCTAACCTACCACTATTAGGGCAACTAATGAACACCTTTGAACCAACAAAACGGCTATTTAGCAGCTCCTATACATAATAAACAACTAAAACCTCTCTGTTCTTTATAGGGTAAAAACTAAAAACTATTAAAACAAACCACTAAAGCAGCACAAAAACAGCCTTTGAATCTATAAAAACGTTTATTCAACAGCTCTTAAACCAGACAAAAGACGTTTAATAAACATCTAAGAACCTAATAGGTAGCTAAAGCAGCAAAAGTTCGTTTTCACACCTCGCCTACGGCTCATCGGACTTATCATCACCCTATAGTACAATGCACGGTATAACACCTTAAGTCGCTAGAAAAAACCAAGGATGATCATTCGAGCGAGCAATGTTAAAGATATGAAACCATAAATCCCAAAACGTGATATTCGAGACATACCAGATAAACGTTTCAGTAAAATTAAGAAGAAGGCAGGAGGCTATCATAGACGCAGAATATATTAAGTTTATTATAGTGGACTAAACCAAGCTTATAAAGATTAAGTGTCCATGAATGATTAAGTGTAAATTAAGCGGACAAATAGCCTGCTTGGGAACATATAGCTCTAAGTGATCATATACAAAACATAGAGGTTAGACAGAGAACTCATAACATGCCCATAAAAATAAATCTAAAATCTGTTATACATATCTGTTTATTTAACAACATGTCTATCAATACAAAAACACTTAGCGCTATACTAAATTAGAGGTTATAATTCTTAAAAAAGCAATGTGAGCGGTTCTGAAATTGTGTGTATTGTTGAGGAGTAGCCTTATTAAATATCTTATATACACCAAAAGTATTCATATATAAACTAAATAAAGGTGGCAAATAGAAGAGTGCTAGTCACGCAAATACATAATTTAAAAAATAGTCGGGAGGTTCTAGGCTAAAAACTATCCATTAATCTGAAGACAGGGCCATTGAAGTTCCTTAACAGTCAATGTAAAATGCTGTAATACAGCGATTCGTAAGAAGTCGATTGCGATCGGGTAATTACGTCAAAAGACGTAGTCGAACGATTCGACTTGCTGGAATCTAACGCAAAAGTATGTAATATATAATACATTATTGCAGGGCCAGTCGAATGACTAAAAAATCAATTGAAACAAACTACGAATGTATAGGGGTGGCAGAAAAAGAAGCAGATAGGCATTGTATACTATTACGATTATAACGACGAGAAATCAATAACTAACATCTGAATCAGCTACATACAATCACCTATGATAAACCTCCTTGAATGAAAATGCTGAAATTATCCGCTTCAACAGTTAAAAACACCTTATGATCTGAAAAAAATTAATAGCTAAAGGACGGGGATACAGAGAAACATGAATAGAGTACAAGAAAAGCAGCCAAATACAACAAAAAATTAGGATCGTCTACATTTAATTTGCAAATAAGCAAGAAATAATAGATATGTAATTTAAATAGACTTGAATCGAAAGACATTACAGAGAACGAATAGCTATTGGATAGGACCTTACCCATCAAAAATACCCCCCCTGAAATGCTAGAAAATAAGACTAAGTTGGGAAAAATACCTAGAACTTTGCTATAAAGACCAGCTAGCTCCTACAAGAGCATTGATGTAACACGAATGCAAGACGAACCTAACCTAACTTCTTAGGTGTGGTTATTCTGTATAAAGACCAGCTAACACCAAAAAAAGGGGCATGTACGTTTAAAAAGTATATAGATATGTACGATCATCCTCTAATATTAGGTATACCGAATGAGAATACTATACAACTACTTACAGGAATCGAATTAAAGTTAAAAAAAAGAAAAATAGAGGTCATGTAAAGTATTTAAATTATCGAATAATCATCCAAATAAATAAAATACCCGTTTAAAATGTTGTGATAACTACATGAGATGAGGTTAAATGTATAAATTTGAAGACTGCAGGGCGATCATACTCATCTAATCGATCTTACAACATATGAAAAAATAAATCAATTACTTAGATAAATGGCTTGTTAACGGGGCTTTCAATAGACTAGTGGCTAGATATCATCTAAACTATCAAAAATAAAGCACAAGAGTTGTAAACATTATTTATCGAATCACAAAATTTGGCATATAACACATGAGGAGAATACCTTCTAATACCAATTCGTGAATGCTCGAATACAATCGTATAACTATCAAAAGCAGATATTGGTATACGACTCGTTAAGGTTATTTGGTAATACTTGCTGATAGATGCATGTGCAGCGTAACATCACAAGGCACTTAGAAAAACCCAAAAAGCTGATCAGGCAACTAGTTCGCGAGTTATAGATTCTTACGATTAGAGACATTATGGTGGGAGAGATGGGAAGGGGAGGGGATATAGTAAACGACTAAAACCCTCTAACAACTAGTAAACATTATTTCAGAACCTTAAGCATAAATGTATTAGATTGTATAAAATCATTAATGTCCTAATGGTGGTGATAGAGAATTTTTTTTTTGCAATAGGTCGATATTGAAAAAAAAAATACCTATGGAAACGATTAAGCCATTAAAATAATACAGACAATAACAATGTGAGGCACATAAAATACAGTTTTAAACGGGAAATTCGATTATATGCATATAGAAACTAACATGCTAAGGATCAAAAACATCATCCAGCTAAGCTGTTTAAATAATATAAAAGTGATAATATGAAGACGTTTGAGATATTCAAGACGGAGACAGGATGGAAATTTGCAGAAAAATACGGGTAAACAGAGCAAATAATGTAACAAAATAATAAAGTAGTAATCTAACTGAACATTAAACATATTAGTAAAAAGTGTTGCAAAAAATAAAAATCTATAACAATTTTATCAAGTATTAAAAATGTATCCCAAATACTATTTACTTATACGACTAAGTAGAACACTATCAAAACATCGAGAAAGGAGTGGCGACTACAGGTATAAAATTTAACAACTATTGGTAAAATATACCGAAAAATATCAAAAATACCACCAATTTCGCCAGAATGCTTATTGTCAAGACCGTAGAACTCAAATATACATTAAAAAATTAAGCCGGCATTAAATGACTTATTTGTCTATTTAATTATTGAATGAGGGTCGTGTGTAGAATAAACTATTCATGCAAATTACCTATAACGCTAAAACCATCCAAGCTTGTTACAGGCAGTACTCCACACAAGCCAAAAATTAGTATTTAATGTAAAAATAGAGACTTCAATTCCTATAAAGCACACCGGTCAAAAAAAAATTTGCGTATGAATTGGGTGGGGGCGAGGTGTTATTATAGATGCAGTAATATTGTTTTTGTATGCTATGTATATAAGATTACGCTCGCAATATGATAAATTATGATAATACTTATTTAAAAGCAAATAAAAAGACAGCTATTTTTTTATAATATATTTATTTATAAAATTCTATAATGCCAAGTCTTTCAAACTCCTTGAGAATGGCTCCTATCTCCTCTCTATAACTGTAACGGTCGGATCCAAATTCTTCTAAAAATTTAAAACGTTCAACTAGGCCCTTGATGCTGTTATATACCATCGGGATGTCGTCAGTCTCAACCTCGTCCAAATTAGCCAGCTCCTTTTCTGCAAGTTCTACTCCACATAGTCGAGTTGTAGGTGTTTCTACTTGCACTCTGTCAGACATTTCATCAATATTTCTGCTATTTTTAGACTTTGGATCGTAACGTCTTTTTGGTGGAAAAAGCTTAGAAATTATATTTGTATACTTCCAGCTAGAACTCGATTTAATATGCTCGTTTTGTTCAAAATTTCTCTTATGCAAATTTGTAAGTAATAATAGTTCTTTGTACAACTTTAAGTCGTTCTGGGAATATGCTTTAGGATGCATACTTGTTAATAAATCCAACAAACCGTCAGATAGTGTGTATGATTCATGGTCAACCACCATTTGATCATTTTCAAATTTAACAGGAGTATTTCCAAGAAACCAGATAGAACCATCGGTTCTAAGACCAAATACGTTTCCCGTAGGTATGTTTAATAGCTTAAGTTTTATTCTTATGCTTGCTATCTTACTACTTTAACGTATGAGGTACTGATGAAGTATTCGATCAAGTGTTTAACTATTTAATCACAACAACAACACAACACCAACACAACACCAACACAACACCAACACAACACCAACACAACACCAACACAACATCAACACAACACCAACACAACACCAACACAACACCAACACAACACCAACACAACACCAACACAACACCAACACAACACCAACACAACACCAACACAACAAAACAACAACAACAACACAACAACAACACAACAACAACGACACAACACAACACAACACAACATTAAGACACAAATACTAGACGACTAAAACAAAATGACTACACAAATCAAACACAACGGCTAGAAATAGCTATCAATACGCCATACGCCTGGATAATACCATTAAACATAAGAACATATTTTATGTAAAATGCTATCAGAGGTTCTAGTAACTGTGCTCTATATTAATTTAATATAAGGTACAGATAACAATCCAGGATATTTTTATATCATCTAGCTTAAGCGGTCATTTAATAAAACACAATTGATATTATTTTAAATTACTTTTAATTATTTTTCAGCATCTATAATATGTTGAGTTATCTAGCCATACTTCGCGTCTTGCATAATTAATTGCTTCTCGTATCTCAGGATCTTCAAAATATCCATATAGCCGTTGAACTTCTTCAAAGTTCCCCAACTTGTTCATATCGCATACAAATTTTAAGGTATTTGGCTCTTTAAAGTAGCTTTCACATACATCCAAAGCTCTAACTATATATTTTTTAACCATCGGATGAATTCCCAATTCTTCTTTGCGGTTTTGAAGTGTATTATATAAACTGCTGGCCACTCGAACTTACCGATAGAGATTTTTAGGCAAAATTTAAAGTTCAATATTTTCAATAGGAATGTAAATTTTTCAACGCCGATTGCAGATTTTGAAAGCTGGTTTTTTTCGGATTAAGCTGCATGACGTATATTTATTGTAGGACCATAGGTTTATTATATACGGGGTGATCAATAATGTCATGCAAAAAATCAAAAAGTTTGTATGAGTGAAATTTCCAAAATAAATTTTTTTGGTCGTTGCAATAGGGTCCGTTACTTAGGTAACATCAATATCTCTAGACGTTTTTGTCAGTTTTTGGATTAAGGACGTTAGGTCTTGTACACACTACTAAACATAAAATGTGGGTAGCAAAATTTTTAAAATGCTATAACTTGACATTGGATGGACGGTTCTTGATGATTTTTGCGGATTTGGAATCCTTTTTTCACGTAGATTTTCTACGATCTAAATATTTTATTTGAGGGTGGAAATTTACACATTATACCGGGTCGATAATAGACAAAAACATAGCGACAAGAACAAGTTTATTACATTATATTCTACAATATACAAGATTGGTTAACAACGGCCCAAAGTCAATCCTTACAAAATTTCTAATTCTAAGCCTAATTTAAAGGTTACTGCAATCCCTAAAAAAATCTGATATACTGTAATAACAAAGATTAGGTATGTATGGAAAAGGATACCTAGTGATAATTGATATTGGTAATTTTTAGTTAATAAAAAAAAATGGCCTGAAAAACATAAATTGTTTGTCCATTAATTTTTGTTTTCAACCCACTGCGTCAAAGATGGGAATTACAACCTTGCATTTTTGGAGTTTAAAATGAAATTGGGTATTTGTTGGCAATAGCGTGTTAAAAGGACGAGGTCATTAAAAGCAACCGGCAAATATCAATGGAAAAATGCCAAGTGTCCTATCTTTAAATACCTAATCTTTGGTAATAATTTACCCGAAATTAAGTAGGTGCATTATAAAAAAAAGGAACTAATATTTTGTTGGTCCTCCTGCTCGACGTATTACTTCCCGACATCTGTTTGGTAGAGTATCCACAAGATTATTTATAAAATCTTGTGGAATATTCTCCCATTCTTCACGAATGGCCTCATTAAGCGTTGCAAAGGTTGCAGGGGGTACATCACGCGATCTTACTTTAAGTTTTAAATAAGACCAAACGTGTTCGATGACATTAAGATCCGGAGACTTTGCAGGCCAGTCCATCCTATTGATGTTCTGTGCCTGCAAAAACTCTGTGATCCTTCGCGCTCTATGAGGTGGAGCGTTGTCATCCATCAATAGAAATTCTGGACCGTAATTTCGAGCAAAAGGAACAACAATAGGTTGCAAAATTTCCTCCTGATAAACAGTAGCGTTAACAGTTTGGTTGGTAATGAATAGTTCGGTTTTACCATTTCTTATGATACCTCCCCATACTGTTACACCTCCGCCACCAAATGCCTCTTGAGGGGCCATGTTTTCCTCCAAATACCGCTGATTTGGCCCTCTCCAAACTAATATTCGGCCATCGGAGTGAATCAAATTAAATCTTGTTTCGTCAGAAAATAAACAATGGCTCCACTCTGCATTACCCCAATTCGCATGCCGATTTGCCCATGCCCGCCTATTCGCTCTATGGTGTCGTAATAACAACACACATTTTGCTCTGCGACGGGCTCTAAAATTTAAAATGTTTGGCATTATGTTGTTTTTGTAAAAATAAATTCTCACCTTAAGTTGTTTTTATTCAATGTTCTTCTTACTGTTCTGTTCGAAACTCTCACCCCAGTTTGTTGCCTTAAAGAGTCATTTAGTTTCCTAGAGTTCTTTGTTCTATTCACCATAGTTTCTCGAATTAAAATTCTTTGGGTTCTTTGGTTTATTTTTTTTGTATGTCCACCCCCATGCCCATAATTATGATCACCAGTAGTTTCGACGCGACGGTTTAAATTATAAATTGTCTTTTGGCTGACATTGTAAATGCGCGCAATTTGCTTTTTTAGCATTCCTTCGTTGAGAAGTCGAATGCAATTTTCTCTTTCTGTCGTGGTTAAACGCCTCATATTAATTAAAATTTACAAAATTATAACATTGAAATGTGTCAGGTTATTTTTAAAATAATGTTAACTATTTTTAATTCCATAGCAACAAATTTGTTTTTGCAATGCCTACTTTGAAATTGACGCGTCGCGTAGAAATTACAGTCGATCATAAATATGGGCATCGGGGTACATATTTTCGACCCGGTATAATGTGTAAATTTCCACCCTCAAATAAAATATTTAGATCGTAGAAAATCTACGTGAAATAAGGATTCCAAATCCGCAAAAATCATCAAGAACCGTCCATCCAATGTCAAGTTATAGCATTTTAAAAATTTTGCTACCCACATTTTATGTTTAGTAGTGTGTACAAGACCTAACGTCCTTAATCCAAAAACTGACAAAAACGTCTAGAGATATTGATGTTACCTAAGTAACGGACCCTATTGCAACGACCAAAAAAATTTATTTTGGAAATTTCACTCATACAAACTTTTTGATTTTTTGCATGACATTATTGATCACCCCGTATATAATAAACCTATGGTCCTACAATAAATATACGTCATGCACCTTAATCCGAAAAAAAACAGCTTTCAAAATCTGCAATCGGCGTTGAAAAATTTACATTCCTGTTGAAAATATTAAACTTTAAATTTTGCCTAAAAATCTCTATCGGTAAGTTCGAGTGGCCAGCAGTTTATATCCTGAATTACATGATGTGCATCATTATTTACTATATTCTGTGCCTTATCCATGATATCCAATTGATTGCGAGTATAGCAAGTAATTAGGACAGCGTTCTGACTCGAAATAAGACTCAGTGCTTCTGCTGATAGTAAATATATCAACAGGCTTAATTTCTCGGTGAAACCTGAATCTATAGAGGATTATTCGGGTTTTCGGGGTTACTCGGGTAGTCGTGGTTGTTGTTGTTGTTGTTGTTGTTGTTGTTGTTGTTGTTGTTGTTGTTGTTGTTGTTGTTGTTGTTGTTGTTGTTGTTGTTGTTGTTGTTGTTGTTGTTGTTGTTGTTGTTGTTGTTGTTGTTGTTGTTGTTGTTGTTGTTGTTGTTGTTGTTGTTGTTGTTGTTGTTGTTGTTGTTGTTGTTGTTGTTGTTGTTGTTGTTGTTGTTGTTGTTGTTGTTGTTGTTGTTGTTGTTGTTGTTGTTGTTGTTGTTGTTGTTGTTGTTGTTGTTGTTGTTGTTGTTGTTGTTGTTGTTGTTGTTGTTGTTGTTGTTGTTGTTGTTGTTGTTGTTGTTGTTGTTGTTGTTGTTGTTGTTGTTGTTGTTGTTGTTGTTGTTGTTGTTGTTGTTGTTGTTGTTGTTGTTGTTGTTGTTGTTGTTGTTGTTGTTGTTGTTGTTGTTGTTGTTGTTGTTGTTGTTGTTGTTGTTGTTGTTGTTGTTGTTGTTGTTGTTGTTGTTGTTGTTGTTGTTGTTGTTGTTGTTGTTGTTGTTGTTGTTGTTGTTGTTGTTGTTGTTGTTGTTGTTGTTGTTGTTGTTGTTGTTGTTGTTGTTGTTGTTGTTGTTGTTGTTGTTGTTGTTGTTGTTGTTGTTGTTGTTGTTGTTGTTGTTGTTGTTGTTGTTGTTGTTGTTGTTGTTGTTGTTGTTGTTGTTGTTGTTGTTGTTGTTGTTGTTGTTGTTGTTGTTGTTGTTGTTGTTGTTGTTGTTGTTGTTGTTGTTGTTGTTGTTGTTGTTGTTGTTGTTGTTGTTGTTGTTGTTGTTGTTGTTGTTGTTGTTGTTGTTGTTGTTGTTGTTGTTGTTGTTGTTGTTGTTGTTGTTGTTGTTGTTGTTGTTGTTGTTGTTGTTGTTGTTGTTGTTGTTGTTGTTGTTGTTGTTGTTGTTGTTGTTGTTGTTGTTGTTGTTGTTGTTGTTGTTGTTGTTGTTGTTGTTGTTGTTGTTGTTGTTGTTGTTGTTGTTGTTGTTGTTGTTGTTGTTGTTGTTGTTGTTGTTGTTGTTGTTGTTGTTGTTGTTGTTGTTGTTGTTGTTGTTGTTGTTGTTGTTGTTGTTGTTGTTGTTGTTGTTGTTGTTGTTGTTGTTGTTGTTGTTGTTGTTGTTGTTGTTGTTGTTGTTGTTGTTGTTGTTGTTGTTGTTGTTGTTGTTGTTGTTGTTGTTGTTGTTGTTGTTGTTGTTGTTGTTGTTGTTGTTGTTGTTGTTGTTGTTGTTGTTGTTGTTGTTGTTGTTGTTGTTGTTGTTGTTGTTGTTGTTGTTGTTGTTGTTGTTGTTGTTGTTGTTGTTGTTGTTGTTGTTGGTGTTGTGTTGGTGTTGTTTTGGTGTTGTGTTGGTGTTGTGTTGTTGTTGTGGTGATTAAATGGTTAAACACTTGATCGAATACTTCATCAGTACATCATACGTTAAAGTAGTAAGATGGCAAGCATAAGAATAAAACTTAACCTATTAAACATACCTACGGGAAACGTATTTGGTCTTAGAACCGATGGTTCTATCTGGTTTCTTGGAAATACTCCTGTTAAATTTGAAAATGATCAAATGGTGGTTGACCATAAATCATACACACTATCTGACGGTTTGTTGGATTTATTAACAAGTATGCATCCTAAAGCATATTCCCAGAACGACTTAAAGTTGTACAAAGAACTAATATTACTTACAAATTTGCATAAGAGAAATTTTGAACAAAACGAGCATATTAAATCGAGTTCTAGCTGGAAGTATACAAATATAATTTCTAAGCTTTTTCCACCAAAAAGACGTTACGATCCAAAGTCTAAAAATAGCAGAAATAATGATGAAATGTCTGACAGAGTGCAAGTAGAAACACCTACAACTCGACTATGTGGAGTAGAACTTGCAGAAAAGGAGCTGGCTAATTTGGACGAGGTTGAGACTGACGACATCCCGATGGTATATAACAGCATCAACGGCCTAGTTGAACGTTTTAAATTTTTAGAAGAATTTGGATCCGACCGTTACAGTTATAGAGAGGAGATAGGAGCCATTCTCAAGGAGCTTGAAAGACTTGGCATTATAGAATTTTATAAATAAATATATTATAAAAAATAGCTGTGTTTTTATTTGCTTTTAAATAAGTATTATCATAATTTATCATATTTCGAGCGTAATCTTATATACATAGCATACAAAAACAATATTACTGCATCTATAATAACACCTCGCCCCCACCCAATTCATACGCAAATTTTTTTTTTGACCGGTGTGCTTTATAGGAATTGAAGTCTCTATTTTTACATTAAATACTAATTTTAGTACTGCCTGTAACAAGCTTGGATGGTTTTAGCGTTATAGGTAATTTGCATGAATAGTTTATTCTTCACACGACCCTCATTCAATAATTAAATAGACAAATAAGTCATTTAATGCCGGCTTAATTTTTTAATGTATATTTGAGTTCTACGGTCTTGACAATAAGCATTCTGGCGAAATTGGTGGTATTTTTGATATTTTTCGGTATATTTTACCAATAGTTGTTAAATTTTATACCTGTAGTCGCCACTCCTTCCTCGATGTTTCGATAGTGTTCTACGTATAAGTAAATAGTATTTGGGATACATTTTTAATACTTGATAAAATTGTTATAGATTTTTATTTTTTGCAACACTTTTTACTAATATGTTTAATGTTCAGTTAGATTACTACTTTATTATTTTGTTACATTATTTGCTCTGATTACCCGTATTTTTCTGCAAATTTCCATCCTGTCTCCGTCTTGAATATCTCAAACGTCTTCATATTATCACTTTTATATTATTTAAACAGCTTAGCTGGATGATGTTTTTGATCCTTAGCATGTTAGTTTCTATATGCATATAATCGAATTTCCCGTTTAAAACTGTATTTTATGTGCCTCACATTGTTATTGTCTGTATTATTTTAATGGCTTAATCGTTTCCATAGGTATTTTTTTTTTCAATATCGACCTATTGCAAAAAAAAAATTCTCTATCACCACCATTAAGACATTAATGATTTTATACAATCTAATACATTTATGACTTAAGGTTTTGAAATAATGTTTACTAGTTGTTAGAGGGTTTTACCCTCTAGTCGTTTGCTATATCCCCTGCCCTTCCCATCTCTCCCACCATAATGTCTCTAATCGTAAGAATCTATAACTCGCGAACTAGTTGCCTGATCAGCTTTTTGGGTTTTTCTAAGTGCCTTGTGATGTTACGCTGCACATGCATCTATCAGCAAGTATTACCAAATAGCCTTAACGAGTCGTATACCAATATCTGCTTTTGATAGTTATACGATTGTATTCGAGCATTCACGAATTGGTATTAGAATGTATTCTCCTCATGTGTTATATGCCAAATTTTGTGATTCGATAAATAATTTTTACAACTCTTGTGCTTTATTTTTGATAGTTTAGATGATATCTAGCCACTAGTCTATTGGAAGCCCCGTTAAGAAGCCATTTATCTAAGTAATTGATTTATTTTTTCATATGTTGTAAGATCGATTAGATGAGTATAATCGCCCTGCAGTCTCCAAATTTATACATTTAACCTCATCTCATGTAGTTATCACAACATTTTAAACGGGTATTTTATTTATTTGGATGATTATTCGATAATTTAAATACTTTACATGACCTCTATTTTTCTTTTTTTTAACTTTAATTCGATTCCTGTAAGTAGTTGTATAGTATTCTCATTCGGTATACCTAATATTAGAGGATGATCGTACATATCTATATACTTTTTTGAACGTACATGCCCCTTTTTTTGGTGTTAGAGGGTCTTTATACAGAATAACCACACCTAAGAAGTTAGGTTAGGTTCATCTTGCATTCGTGTTACATCAATGCTCTTGTAGGAGCTAGCTGGTCTTTATAGCAAAGTTCTAGGTATTTTTCCCTACTTAGTCTTATTTTCTAGCATTTCAGGGGGGGTATTTTTGATGGGTAAGGTCCTATCCAATAGCTATTCGTTCTCTGTAATGTCTTTCGATTTAAGTCTATTTAAATTACATATCTATTATTTCTTGCTTATTTGCAAATTAAATGTAGACGATCCTAATTTTTTGTTGTATTTAGCTGCTTTTCTTGTACTCTATTCATTTTTCTCTGTATCCCCGTCCTTTAGCTATTAATTTTTTTCAGATCATAAGGTGTTTTTAACTGTTGAAGCGGATAATTTCAGCATTTTCATTCAAGGAGGTTTATCATAGGTGATTGTTGAAAATGCCAAAATGGGCAAGTGGACTGTATATCCAAAAAAAATAGCAATTTATAGAGAAAAATAAAAAAAGGAACGATTATTGGCACAGCCGTGGACTTACCAATTGCTTTATTTACGCCGCGGCAGGCTGCCTTTTCTCCAATTTTCTATGCACTCTTTTCAGCAGATTGGCTGGTCACACCAATTTTTATCTGCACTTCACTCCGGTCAATGCGCGAGTGTGCTTCTCTTTCGCGGTACCGTATCGCCCAGTAAGTCGTGCCAATAGGAGCCGCGAAATTTAAAAATATTTAAACGAAACGGAGTGGTTATTGCCACAATCCTTTTTTTCCCAAAAAACATTAAAACGTAATATTTACATTAAATCATTTAATAATTAAAAGAAAAATCATTAAGATTAACCATTTCCGCCCACCAAAAAATATTAATAATTTTTTCTCATCAAAACAAAAATTTAAGCCTATTTTAGCCCCCCAAAGAAAAAAAAAAAAATAAAATATGTAGATATAAAAATTAGTTTATCCCAAAAAAAAAGACACGAAACGAATACAATATTGGTAAATTAACTGTTTTTACTGAGTTGGTAAAGGACATATTTTTACGACTGGTCTTTGAAGAATACCTTGAGTAGTTTTTACTGTAACAACTCTAGTAACTCCATCAGAACCTGGATGAGTTTCCAATATTCGACCGACACGCCACTTTATGGGTGGAGTTAATTCATTTTTTAACACCACCAGAACACCAGGTTTAATATCTGGAATAGATTTATGCCACTTATGACGCAAAGTAAGAGTATTTAAATACTCCTGATGCCACCGTTTCCAGAAACATTGTTGGAGGTGTATCAGAAGTTGCCATCGCGATAGTCTATTAATAGTAATATTAGTTAAATCCTCATCAGGAAGTACGGTGAGAGGCTCCAAACTAAGAAAGTGTCCCGGAGTTAAAGCGGTTAAGTCATTAGGATCTGAGCTAATGGGTATTAACGGACGCGAGTTTAACAGTGCTTCTATTTGAATAAACACCGTATTTAGCTCTTCGTAAGTCAATATCTCTTCACCTACAACTCGAATTAAATGACTTTTAACGCTCTTTATACCAGATTCCCATAAACCTCCAAAATGGGGAGCAGCAGGGGGATTAAAACTCCAGACAATCTGTTCTGTTTCTGCAACAGATTTCATAATTTGTTTTAAATATTTACTAGCCCCTAAAAAGTTGCTACCGCAATCACTGTAAAGATGACTACAGCGACCTCGACGAGAAATAAAGCGTCTTAATGCTGCTAAAAATGATTCAGTAGATAAGTCTGAACAAAGCTCCAAATGGACAGCCTTGGTGGCACAACAAACAAAGAGGCACAAATAGGCCTTTAAGACTTTGGCTCCTCGTATTTTATTCATCGTAATATTAAAGGGGCCAGCCATGTCTAAGCCTACTTTAGAGAATGCCTTTACTTGACTGACACGAAAATGGGGAAGATTACCCATTTGAGGTGTAAGAGAACGGGGATTTACCCTAAAACATTTGTAACACGAGCCAACAACAGTGCGTATAGCTCTTTTTGGACTTAATATCCAATAATTTTGGAGCAATAAAAAGTGCAACGTTTGCAGACCACAATGCAAATGTTTTAGGTGAGTTTCTTCTATTATTAAGCTTGTCAAACGACTATTTCGGGGTAATAAGATAGGGTGTTTTTGATTAAATGGCAAAGATGAATTAGCCAAACGACCACCAACCCTTATAATAGATTCCTCATCCAAAAAGGGGTTTAATTTTCTTAGGGGTTTCGATACTGGCCGGCTAAATTGAATATTTAAAATATCCTCAGAGAACGACTGGTTCTGAATATATTTAATTAGTGCCTTTAAACTTTTAGTAAAGTCGACAGGACTTAAAGCACCAATTATTTTATTTTTTGGGTTTTTACAATTTGAGATAAAACGCATACACAGAGAAATAATTATTTGAATTCTTCGTTGTGAGGAATATCTCTGGAGAAGAAATTCAAACAAATCTGAAAATAAAAAATTAGAAAAAACAAATTGCTTCTCTTCTTCCTTGGTAATTAAAGCTGATTGAATGGAAGGTAAATTAATTTCTTGATCGGAACTTAACCAAGGAGGCCCCGCCCACCAAAGGGAATAGTGCAGTAAGTCCGAGGGCAAAAGGCCTCGGGAAGCACAGTCTGCTGGGTTCTCCTTGGAGGACACATAGTGCCAAAAAGCTGGGGAAATTTTTGACTGGATATGAGTAACCCTGTTGCTCACGAATGTCTTCCATCGATGAGGAGAACTTTTAATCCAGGTCAAACTTACCATGGAGTCGGACCAGGCAAAAACTTTATCAAACTGAAGTTTTCCAGAAAAAGTGTTAATAACCACACCTAATAAGTCTGCCAATAAAACGGCACTGCACAATTCCAACCGAGGAATAGAAATGCGCTTTAGAGGCGCAATCTTAGACTTCGCGCATACAAAAAATACCCTGACACTGTTTTCCTGAATAAAACGAAAATAAATGCATACCTCGTTCGCTGCTGTCGCAAAAACCATGCACTTCAGTGCGACAGAAATTATCCACCTTTAAACGCCTAGGAATTTTAAGGTCATTTAAGCAAGGTAATTCATTTTTAAACTGAGTCCACTGGTTAACAACGTTTTCAGAAGGAATCTCATCCCAGCCTAAGCCATCAGCCCATAAATGTTGCAGCAAATTTTTACAAAAAAATGATACTGGGGACAAAAAACCTTGGGGGTCGAAGATACGAGCTAATTCTGAGAGAATGGACCTTTTTGTACATGGTCGATCAAAAGTTTTGCAAGAATAACTAAAACAATCAAAGGAAGGTAGCCACTTAAGGCCTAAAATTTTTATAGTGGTATCCTGACAGTCAAAGGATAGGGCATCCTATAGACAGTCTTCCGGACTAATATTTTGTAACAGAGCACAATGGTTTGAAGCCCATTTTCGAAGTGTGAATCCACCCTGTTTTAAAAGATTAATCGATTCCACTTGTAGATTTAAGGCTTCCTCTACAGAATCGGCACCTACAAGAACATCATCAACGTAGGTACAATTTCTTAAAACTTCACAGGCCTTAGGGAACCTAGAAGCTTCGTCTTTTGCCAACTGCAATAATGTGCGAATGGCTAAAAATGGCGCGGATGACACGCCATAAGTTACTGTGTTAAGCCTAAATTCTTGTATCGGCTCTGATACAGAGAATCTCCAAAAAATTCTTTGATAGTCACGTTGAGACTAAGAAACCAAAATTTGCCTATACATTTGTTTTATATCAGACGTCCATACTACAGAATGTAGTCTAAAATTCAATAGAAGACAAAAAATATCTTGCTGAAGCTTTTCGCCTATAAACAAAGTATCATTAAGAGAATATTCGCCGCCCTCCTTAGCGCTAGCGTCAAAAACAACTCTGAGCTTTGTCGTGCTGCTATCAGGTTTTATTATACAATGATGTGGAATATAATAACCTTTGTCTGAGCAACCAAGAGGTTCAGTCACAGGTTCCATATGTCCACAGTCCAGATAGTCTTTCATAAATTGACAATACTCTTCGTTTAAAGCAGGGTTACGTAATAAACGTCCCTCTAAACTATTAAAACGTCGCAACGCTATATTTCTAGAATTATGAAAAATAGGTTCTGTATTGCGAAAAGGAAGTTTAACGATATAACGTCCAGACTGATTACGACAATGGGAATCAGCATAAATCCTTTCACATAATAAATCATCGGGAGACCTAACTGATTTGCTAGGAACCTCCTCTATATCCCAAATTTTTTTAATAATATTATCTAAATTTGTTTCTAAGGAGGTAAAAAATGTATTGATACCTTTTGACGGATTTTGACATCTAACTTTTCCCATTATGATCTAAACTAAAATTGTATTTATTGCGGTTGGCTAATCATTTTTACCCTTTATTATGCCATTTTTTAATATTGAAGGAAAAACATCAGCTCCCAGAAGCATACCTATAGGTCCAGGGCTATTAAAGTTTTTATCAGCTAGCTTGAGATTTGAAATGTGACCCCAATTTTCCATAGACACATTCTTGCTTGGAAGATGAACTGCAAGTTTTGGCAAAATGATACAGTCAATGACAAACGCCTGAGAAGGTTGATCAACAGGACCTATACGACATGCCATGGTTCCAGACGTTTTGGCTGACATTTCACCTAATCCATAAATGGGAATGGAGCTTCTCGAAAATGGTAAGCCTAAACGTCTTTGCCAATACTCAGTTATAAAACTGGATTGACTTCCGCTATCAATAAGAACACGAATGGTTTGACATTTGCCATGACAATCAGTAACTGCAATATTGGCAGTTGATAAAAGAACTGTATGATGAGTAATTGTATTAGTAAAAACGTTAACAACATCAGTTGACATTGAACCTGAGGTCTCTCCACCCAAATTTGCAGCAATGGAAGGTTGGGGAGTTTGACCAGAGGAAGATTGAGTACCTTGAACAAGGGCACCAGGAGAAGAATTTTCAAAGTGCAACAAAGTGTGATGTTTACGCTTGCATTTATTGCAACTTAAATTTAATTTACAATTTCTTGACAAGTGTTTACCGCGAAGACAATTTACACATACATTGTGCTGCTTACAAAACGAATACCGATCAGAGGGAGATTTTTTAATAAAATCAGGACATTCTGCCAACAAATGTGGAGAATTGCATAAAAAACATTGTTTAGAAGGTTCAGCATAACCTATAAATGTATTAAGAGGCTTTAAAGAAGATTTAAAGGAAGGTTTGGGTATAGTCGACGGTATAGTGCCTTTTGAGACCGTGAGTGCGGCCGAGTCCAAAGCCAAACATTGTTTATTTAAAAAACAAACTAGCTCTTTGTACGTAGGCAAATCAGTAGAAATATTGCCTGGGCTATATTGAAGTTCAAATCTTTTTACTGTATGTGCATCTAATTTTTTAATTAACATGTTAAATAAAATAAAATCCCATTCTGCAACATTAAAACCCAAATTTTCCAAAGCCGCTAAATTTTCAGTAAAAATATCCAATAAATTCCTTAACCCCTGAGAATGATCAGTGTTAAGTTTTGCAGCATTATTTATTTATTGCCAGCAAAATGTGCTTTGCACCCGTTTGTTTTGATAACGAGAGCATAAAGCATCATAAGCAATTTTATAATTATTATTTGTAAGAGGTACGTGTTTAATGACAGACAAAGCCTCCTTTAAAAGGGATGAGAGAAGGTACTGAAATTTCTCAATATCTGTTAAATCAGTACACGTATGCACCAATGCATTGAATAACCCAATAAACATTGGCCAGTCTTTAAAATTACCACTAAAGGTAGGCAAAGCTATTTTTAGCAACTTTGCATTATTCTTTTGCATACTTGACGTTGCAGTAGTAGGAAAAGTGCCTACTTGTGCTGCTGGCTGAGAATTTGTGTTATTCACATGCATAGGTCGTACTACCGTGGCATAAATTGTTTTCACAGAATAAAAAACGTCATCAAATTCTTTCCGCATTTCTTCTTCCGCTTCCATATCGCTATCATCCGCGCTAGCCATATTTGAGATTATAGCACTGTGCTGTTTATTAAACTCATCACAAAGAGGTTTTAGATTTTCATATCTAATGGAAAATTTCAAAACATGATTAGGATCATCAGCTGCTAAAGTGGCAGCTTGATATAGCTCATTTAATCGTTTTAATGTGATGGCACGCTGTGCTTTTAATCTCATTAACTCTTTTTCGCGTTTGCTAGGCATTTTAAAACCGCTCAACCAAATATAAAATAAAATTCAATAAATTTTTCACTATTCATAAAAGACCTATTTAATTAATTATAATACTAATTAATTAATAAAGTTCCTTTTGTTTTATTTTGTCGTACCGTTAAATAAATAACGCTCACTACTAAAACTCCACCTTTCTTAAACCAAAATCAAGACCAGTCATAAAAGCAAGGTACGACGCGGGCAGATCGATCAACAATCTGATAAGAACGAAAATGGCAAAAAATCAACAATTCTAATTTACCAATATTTTCATTTTTATAAAATAAATTATTAAGATCCCACTTAATTAACTGTTTAAATTGTCTGCGACAACTCGCGCAACAATAACCACTATAATTATTATGTTAATTAGTTTTAAAAAAATTAATTATTCGGGTCGTATGGACCAAATGAAAATGCCAAAATGGGCAAGTGGACTGTATATCCAAAAAAAATAGCAATTTATAGAGAAAAATCAAAAAAAAGGAACGATTATTGGCACAGCCGTTGACTTACCAATTGCTTTATTTACGCCGCGGCAGGCTGCCTTTTCTCCAATTTTCTATGCACTCTTTTCAGCAGATTGGCTGGTCACACCAATTTTTATCTGAACTTCACTCCGGTCAATGCGCGAGTGTGCTTCTCTTTCGCGGTACCGTATCGCCCAGTAAGTCGTGCCAATAGGAGCCGCGAAATTTAAAAATATTTAAACGAAACGGAGTGGTTATTGCCACAATCCTTTTTTTCCCAAAAAAACATTAAAACGTAATATTTACATTAAATCATTTAATAATTAAAAGAAAAATCATTAAGATTAACCAATTGTATGTAGCTGATTCAGATGTTAGTTATTGATTTCTCGTCGTTATAATCGTAATAGTATACAATGCCTATCTGCTTCTTTTTCTGCCACCCCTATACATTCGTAGTTTGTTTCAATTGATTTTTTAGTCATTCGACTGGCCCTGCAATAATGTATTATATAATAATTTTATATGGTGTGTGTTTTTGATTTTAACAGCTACATTTTTGTACTCAACATATAACTTACCTATACTTTTGCGTTAGATTTCAGCAAGTCGAATCGTTCGACTACGTCTTTTGACGTAATTACCCGATCGCAATCGACTTCTTACGAATCGCTGTATTACAGCATTTTACATTGACTGTTAAGGAACTTCAATGGCCCTGTCTTCAGATTAATGGATAGTTTTTAGCCTAGAACCTCCCGACTATTTTTTAAATTATGTATTTGCGTGACTAGCACTCGTCTATTTGTCACTTTTATTTAGTTTATATATGAATACTTTTGGTGTATATAAGATATTTAATAAGGCTACTTCTCAACAATACACACAATTTCAGAACCGCTCACATTGCTTTTTTAAGAATTATAACCCCTAATTTAGTATAGCGCTAAGTGTTTTTGTATTGATAGACATGTTGTTAAATAAACAGATATGTATAACAGATTTTAGATTTATTTTTATGGGCATGTTGGGAATTCTCTGTCTAACCTCTATGTTTTGTATATGATCACTTAGAGCTATATGTTCCCAAGCCGGCTATTTGTCCGCTTAATTTACACTTAATCATTCCTTGACACTTAATCTTTATGAGCTTGGTTTAGTCCACTATAATAAACTTAATATATTCTGCGTCTATGATAGCCTCCTGCCTTCCTCTTAATTTTACTGAAACGTTTATCTGGTATGTCTCGAATATCACGTTTTGGGATTTATGGTTTCATATCTTTAACATTGCTCGCTCGATTGATCATCCTTGGTTTTTTCTAGCGACTTAAGGTGTTATACCGTGCATTGTACTATAGGGTGATGATAAGTCCGATGAGCCGTAGGCGAGGTGTGAAAACGAACTTTTGCTGCTTCAGCTACCTATTAGGTTCTTAGATGTTTATTAAACGTCTTTTGTCTGGTTTAAGAGCTGTTGAATAAACGTTTTTATAGATTCAAAGGCTGTTTTTGTGCTGCTTTAGTGGTTTGTTTTAATAGTTTTTAGTTTTTACCCTATAAAGAACAGAGAGGTTTTAGTTGTTTATTATGTATAGGAGCTGCTAAATAGCCGTTTTGTTGGTTCAAAGGTGTTCATTAGTTGCCCTAATAGTGGTAGGTTAGCGGATGATTAGCGGTTGATTAGTAGTTGAATAGCGTCTTATTTGCTGTTCATAGTTGTTCATAACTGATATATTGGATATTAATCAGATGCTATATTTTTCAGAGATATGTATAATAATTACATATTTTCTGGTGCAATTATTCGTGTTCATGCTATTTAATATTATCTAGTTACTGTATTCGCAAGCATCTGATTTAGTGGGTTATTGGATGTTTTTTATTCGGTCACGGCCAGTTCAGAGCTGTTTTTGGCTACTTATTATTGAATAGGAGCTGCTAAATAGCCGTTTAATGGGTTCACAGAACATTTTTTTAGATATTTTAATGGTTTATTTGATTTTTTTATTCAATCAGGGAGATTACTGGTTATTTATTTTGTATAGGATCTGTTAAATAGGGATTTTATGGGTTCATAGGCCATTTTTAGCTACTTTAGCGGATTATTTGATGTTTTTACCCTATCAGAAAGGTTATTGGTTGTTTGTTCGTTGTTTATTTTGTATATAGGTGCTGTTAAATATGTTATCATACAATTGTATATTTATATGTCGAAACGTTATAAGTTGTGGCAGGATAATCATAAACCTACTATAGGACAATCATAGACCTACTATAGGACAATCATAGGCCCACTATAGGCCAATCATAGGATGGTTATAGGGCACTAATAATCATACACATAGCCCAAGTATAGGTCTGTCAGAACTTGTGTAGGTATACTGGGGGTTTTATATGTTCAAATGTCATTTTTTAGGTATTTTAATGGTTTATTTGATGTTTTTATCCCATCAGAAAGGTTATTGGTTGTTTAATATTTAAACTATACTACATGATATAGATTATAGGTATTAACAAAGTAGGCGATGTATAGGTTAGTTTTTATCTGTTTTTTCTCTCGTTAAGTGGCGAAAACGACTAATTTTTCGTGGTTTGTCGATTATAAGCGATCTCTACCCATTGGAATCCTATCGTATATACCATAATTTAGACGCATATTAATTGCTTCTTTGCTTCGATCATGCCAGTTGACATTGAATATTAATTGCTTACTACATTCGCGGAATAATTACATATTTTTTGATGCAATACTTAGTTATTCTTATCCATGACATTTAGATTCCCAGCAACTACTATATTAATTCCAAACCGGATGATCTTGTCTCCTGCTAGGACTCCATGGTTTTATACCTCTAGCACTGTTTTTACTTGATATTTTTGAAATATTTCTTTACTAGTCGATAGGTATGCTCATCTTTTACCTGTTTACCAAATTTCGCCTTTCTACCTTTAGGCATACGGGCCCTAATCGCAAAAACTATATCTCCCGAATCAGTTAGCCCATCGACTTCTGGTTTTTTCGTAATGGTTTGTTACGTCATCCTTAATACAATTTACATATTATATTATCCTTAACAACTTTACCGAGCCGCAGGCGAGGATATATCTTTGGTGCCCCCCGGGCTGCGGGTCTTGGGATTTTTCATAATAACTTGTTACATCAACCTTAATACGAACCACATGTTGCGCTATCCCTAGCAACCTTAGCGAGCCGTAGGTGAGCATATATTTTTAGTATACCTCGACCTGAGGGTCTCGGGATTTTTTCATAATAACTTGTTACGTCACCCTAAATACGATTCACATGTTACATTATTTTTAACAACCTTAGCAAGCCGTAGGCGAGCATATGTCTTTAGTACACCTCGACCTGCGGTCTCGGGATTTTTCAAAATAACTTGCTATTCACCCTAAATACGAACCACATGCTATATTATCCCTAACAGCCTTAGCGAGCCGCAGGCGAGCATATATCTTTAGTAAACCTCGACCTGAGGGTCTCGGGATTTTTTCATAATAACTTGTTACGTTACCCTAAATACGATTCACATGTTACATTATTTCTAACAACCTTAGCGAGCCGTAGGCGAATATGTCTTTAGTACGCCTCGACCTGCGGTCTCGGGATTTTTTAAAATAACTTGCTATTCACCCTAAATACGAACCACATGCTATATTATCCCTAACAGCCTTAACGAGCCGTAGGCGAGCATATATCTTTAGTAAACCTCAACCTGAGGGTCTCGGGATTTTTTCATAATAACTTGTTACGTCACCCTAAATACGATTCACATGTTACATTATTTCTAACAACCTTAGCGAGCCGTAGGCGAATATATGTCTTTAGTACGCCTCGACCTGCGGTCTCGGGATTTTTTAAAATAACTTGCTCTTCACCCTAAATACGATCCACATGCTATATTATCTCTAACAACCTTAACGAGCTGTAGGCGAGCATATATCTTTAGTACACCTCGACCTGAGGGTCTCGGGATTTTTTCATAATTACTTACTAGATCATCCTATATATTACCCACATATAAAATTTTTCATTAAACAATTGATAAATGATCAGTGACCTTGAGCTGTCTTAATTGACAGGTGGCATCCGCCATCTTTTCCTATTCGTAATATGACGTCATCCTAAACACATTCCATATATAGAATATTATTTGCCCAAAGTAGCTAGCGCCCAAGTAGCTAAGGCCCAAGTTGCTAGCGCCCAACAATGTGACGTTTGATAGTTGACAGATGGCGTATGACAGATGACGTATGACATATGACATATGACACACGCCTGCGCACTGCTGGCGCATGCGCAGAAGGGAACCTCAGGAATTGGCGTTGAACCCCTCTTCTCCCTCTACTAAGCTCCTTTTCTATACTGCAAATCGAAAGAATATTGTCTCAGTTTAAGTATCCAGCGTGAAAGACGACCTGATGGATTTTTTAAATTATTTAACCATAACAAGCTGTAATGATCGGTGATGACCGTAAAACAAGTATACCTTCTATCCATGGACGGAACTTTTCAATACTAAAGATAACGGCTAAACACTCTCTTTCGGTAACAGAATAATTTTTATCTGCTCTTGATAATGCTCGGCTCGCATAAGCTATCACCTTCTCTTCGCCATCAATCACTCGAGTAAGGACACCTCCTAAACCGACGTCAGAAGCATCACATTGCACAGTGAAGGGTTGAGAGACGTCAGGTTGACACAAGATAGGTGCCGAAACCAACTTTTGTTTGATGTTAACAAAGGCAGCTTCTGCTTCGTCATTCCATGACACAGTCTGTCTTTTCTTCTTGCCTCTCAGCAATGCATTAAGGGGAGAAATATGGGAAGAAAAATTCTTAATAAAACGCCTATACCAAGAACACATTCCTAAAAAGCGTTTAATTTTTGTGGAGGTACGAGGACGAGGATAGTTAACAACAGCATCGACTTTTGAAGGATCTGTAGTTAAAGAATTATTACCTACTATAAAACCAAGGAATCTAAGAGAAGTTCTAAAAAAATTACATTTATCCAAATTATAGTCAGACCAGCATCTTTTAAAATACTTTTTACGGTAGTGAGAAGTTCAATATGATGATCATAGTCCGGAGAACATATTAAAATGTCGTCAAGGTAAGAGAAAATATGAGGTTCATATTTAGGACCAAAGAGGGCATCCACTTATTTTTGTTGCGTCTGCGCAGAATTACATAAGCCGAAAGGCATAACAGTAAATTGAAAATGACTCCTACCAATAACAGAAACTGCGGTTTTTTCCTTAGATGAAGGATCCAGAGGAATTTGCCAGAAAGCCTTCCTTAAATCGACGGACGATATGAATTTTGCTCTTCTAAGATTATTAAGTATTCGATCGATACAATACAAACCCAAACGCCCATCAAAGCAAAAGCGATATTCTCTGTTGAATTTTTTAACTAATAAAGTGGGACTACTCCAAGGACTTGTGAGATTCTTCAATAACTCCAAGGTTTAACATCGAATCTAATTCCTTGTTTAAAATCTCTTGTAAATAAGGCGAAGTCAGATAAGGCTTTACTTTAAACGGTTTAGTGTCCCCTGTATCTATAGTTAATTTAATTTTGTCGGTTCGACCCAATTGATCCTTACTCTATATTTCTTTAAACGAGTCTATAACTTCCTGCGCTTTGTTTTTTTGTTCAGGCTCTACTTCCTCTAAAGAAGAAAGTTTCGAAATGGAAAAATCAAAATCATTAAATTTTTTACTTGGGGTTGAAATGATTGCCTTATTTGTGCTTACAAACCAACTATTATTTTTAAAATCAATTACCAAATTATATTTTCGCGTAAAGTCACTACCAAAAATAAAGGAATGAGTAATAGAAGTAACAATCAAAACTTTAATAATCTGGCAAGAGCCTTCAATAAAAATCGGCAAGTCGGCAACACCGCTTATATTTTGAGATGAGCCATCGGCTGTAAAAATAGTTTTATCTGACACCGGACTAATTTTTATTTTAAAATGTTTTATTATTTTCAAGCCTTCAGCTCCTACTATAGAGGAATTAGCCCCCGAATCAAATAATACACTAATATAACGATCAAATAATTTAACTGATAGATATGGTCGGTTATCGAACTTCTTATTTAAAAATAAAGGCAATACTTCAGAATTTTTTCTGTCATTTTCCTTATAAAACTTAGAGACGAAATTAATCCAAGAAATCCAATTTAATTTATCAAAGAAGGGATGATTTAGTGTGGTCCTTTTATTAGGAATATCAATGCCTCCACCACTACTTGGCATTGAAGAATTTAGTTTTTTGAACATTTTGGACAAGACGAAACCTTAACATTTGGCTCACCACACTTGTAACAAAAAATCTTCCTTTTCTGTCTGCAAACATTATAGGTATTATTTGGCAAGCGACAATTAAAACAAATAACATTTTTATTTTTATCAAATTCTTTTTGTGTTTGTTTAACAACATTAACGCAAATTTTTTTTACTGTAGTTGAAGATTGCGTTGCTCTACAAGCGGGTTTATTATACTTATAATTTTTTTCTTTATTGGAATTGGATCTAGAAGAATTAGGGTTGGCTAAATAAGAAACTTGTTGCACAGGTTTACGCGAGGTAATATAAGTTGCTTCTTCAAGCTTTTTACATAAAGCTGTTAACGCGGCTATAGTATCAGTTGATTGTAACGCAAGTTGATTAACATACTCAGGTAAGAGATTTTTTTGAATATATTAAAGTTTTGTGACCTCCGCTGTATAAGTAGATAAACGTTTAAAAATATTTTCTAATTGAGCAATATAAATTACAACAGATTCATTTTTTCTTTGTTTTCTCTGCCTTATTGCCTCCCATACTTCATCGTCAGCGAATGGTGATAACAAATCTTTTTTTAATTGTTGAATGAGATCATTCCAGTTAGTAAGAGTCGACTTAATACTTCGGTACCAAACGAAAGCGTCACCGATAAAAAATTCTACGGCTAAATTAAATAATTGTTCATCAGTAACCTCAAGCGCATGAGCTAGATCAGTAACCCTTTCTATAAAATAAAATACTCTTTTTGAGTCACCGTTAAATTTAACACCCCAATCTGAAATAGGCTGCTTATTAGCTGAGCAAGTAATAACTGGATTTAAATTAACCGCCGGAGAAGATGGTTGAGGAAAGAAATTTGTAATATTAGCATAGATAGCTCAGTAGTAAGTTTATCGTCTAAATCTGCTTCTAACTTAATGCATGATGCATATATGCGAATTTTAATTCGTCGAATCCGACCTATAAGGTGATTTATTCTCGACTTAATACGTACGAACCCTGAATCAGTAATAGTTCCTTTAAAATCAGAAATATTATCGGAAATAGAAAGAATGCTGCGGTCAATATCAGTTTCTTCTTTTGTAAAATTTTAATCATAGTCCTCCATTACAATTTGACTACCTGGACGACCACTAGCCACCTCTTTTTTTAAAAGTTTTCCCAATATTTTTCTCTTTTCGCCCACATTGCGGTTAGAAATTATTGTGCGTATAGCTAACTCATAGTCAAGCTCATAGTCTAAAAGGTGGTTGCAATGAAAAGTAAGATCCATCTTGTAAATTATTTGTTTTTAAACTTAAAAAATTTTAAAGTAAAATTTAATTATCAAAAACTACTTTTTATTTTATAAAAATATCTTAAATAAAAGCCGCAATTAAATTTAAAATTTTATTAATTATTTATTATTTTTAAAGTTAAATATTTTTATGATTTGAGCAGACCACGTATAAAATTATGCAATAACTGCAAGCTGCAATGTAAATACTATTAAAAAGGATGGTTTAAAAAACTGCATTAGTCGTAAATAAAGATAAATAAACCTAATGTGGTCGTATCCTGGTAAGAAACAAAAAATGTGTCTATATTTATATTAATAAACGATAAACAAACTGAATAAAATAATTTAAAATGCCTGCATTCGTGACAAAAAAATTGTGGTTGTTTCCAATTGTAAAATTAACAATGATAAATTCGACTGACAAACCTGTTTTATTCTCCTAAACAAGTTGAAAAATATCCTATTACTTTCTTTACAATAGCTATACCCAAATAAATCGGTATGGCATTAGACAGAGAAAACACTAATTCAAAAAAATCACTTGTTATTCCTTTTATATGGCATAAACAATAGTAGGCAACATGGTGTTAGTTATTGTTAGTAAGGGAACTTCTTTTTAGTATTAAAAAAATAATAACTAAGGATCTTAGATAGAGAAAAACTGCTAGTATTTTATCTAATATTTAAAAAATTTAAGACAAGAAAAAATAATTAGAAAAGGTGAAACACATTCAGGCCCCACGCACTTGGGCGTCAAACTTAATGTCACGTTTTTTTTAAATGTTTTAATTAATCAGAATAATTAATCAAAACAATAAGACGTTCCAGCGACGGCAGCTGTTCATCGGTGAGCACTAGGTCTTAGGTTAGGAATGTGTGTCACCTTTCTAAAAAGGGCGCCACCTAGCTTTTAAATTATGTAATTTTTGTTATGCTTTATTCGAGAATAAGAGGTTCAAACTAGGAAACGACGTCTTAGAGAAATGAGTGGAAAATAACAAAAGACAAATAGAAAAAAAAATCAATTACAAATATGCAGATTTAATTAAAAACCAAAAACTTAAATAGTTACAGCAGTTTTATGCTGTTGCCTTTAAAAGTAAAAATATATTCCTTTAACTAATAAGATCCCTTACTTATAATTCATAAAGGGAACAAAACAAAAATTAACAATTTCTGACTTCTAAAAAAAATTCACCAATAGGTGTTTGCCTCTAAGTATATCTACCCATAAGAAACGTAAATCACGATTCCGTGTTTTGATTGATCAACCAACGCAAAGAAAATACACATCTTTTTAAAAAAGACGCAACGCACGAATAACCTGGTAAAAAAAATTATCAGAAACGTTTTACAAACACATTAATGCGTGAATGATATTGTTTTCAGTAAAAAAAAATTACTCCAAATTGAGAGAATAGGTAGGTAATTATAGTCTATTTTTTTTAAAGGAGGTAATTAGGTAGGTCAGTTAGCGATATTAAGGTCTGGCCTATATTCTAGCTTCTTGTAAAAGGCACCGACTACGTAGCGTCCAGGGGTTGAATATGAATTTTAGCATCACCATAGATCCATCCAGACAAACAAACATCCAATTTTTGTGCAGTGAAGAACCAATCTTCCAAAACAATTACTAATTAGTCATGGCGTATTGAAGATCTGAAGGTAACATCGAAGAAGGTACGCGTTATGAGGTAACCAAGAGATTACCCTTGAGGTGATAGAGGAACTTTTTGAGGTATCCTCAAAACTTTCTGAGGTAAGCTTAAAACTATCAAAATGGTATTTGAGAGTTTCTGGTCAAAGTTGGCCTTTCTGGACAAAAATATCTGTTTCAAGGAATAATGAGGGTAGCTCCGATCTAGAGGGCTGAAAACCTCATGTGATCCAGTTCACAAATGGGCGAATTGACGATACGTAGCTTCACTATGTTTTACAGCGATGAAGCACCAGAAGAAACAACATGGGCACTACTATTTCCCGAACTTTATTACTAATCAATTTCCAAAAATGTCCATTTAGGAGGAAATTTAAAAAGGTTTTTCCCGTAGGAGTGACTTCCTTCCTGCAAGCCGCAGAGAAAAAGTGACTGTTCGTCCTGCGCCCTTAACAATCGTCCGAATCAAGATATCACACAACCTAGAGATACCTGGGACCTCAATTTACCTGAATTAGCAGGAGATGGAAGAGTCGAGACACGTGCGTCGACGCGTACTCAATTTCGATACCATCAAAAATAACGTGGCCACTACGAGTGTTTGTTGGGTTTTCTAACTTCAATTTATGCGTAAAACATAAAGGTGGTACTGGGTGGTTCATATTATGGCAAATGCGCTAGATTACATCTAATTAAAATATTTAAATAAATTATAAAACGGGGACGCTACAATCTTTAAGGATTTTCAAAATTTAACTAAAATAAACATATTTTAACACCCTGTATCTTAGAGGGTAAACATTTTAGGGCATAAGTCCATATGAACTTTTCATCTTAAATTGATGCCAGGAATCATATCCTAGATTTTCTTGATGTACTTAAGGATCACCCTGTATAATGAAAGTAATATTTCGAATATTTCACTCATGTATAAATTTTCCCATAAGAAACGTTAAAAATAAAAAAATATCAGCGGATATACAACGTTGCCTAGACAACGTTGTATATCCAACACACAACAATCGAACCTATTTGACGAGACAGTTTTTTTAATTTTTATTATTCAATCAATAATTAGTTAATATTTTTTAATTGTTTGTTGCTATTTGTTAAGTTTTTTTTATAAAATAAAAAAAAATTGTTATTGGATTTCAGTTACAGTTTTAATTATGTTATATGAAATTGAAAATTGTATGACAAAAAAATTTTTTTATATATATTTCATTCTAGAAATATTCTCCCTAAATACCGCTCGTGCATAAAAATTAACCAGATAATTTTCATTCAAGCTTGTTATACTAATTCCACTCGTTCTTCGAACTCGTGGAATTATAAATAACAAGCTTTCATGAAAATTATCGGTAATTTTTAAGCACTCGTGGTATTACCCCCGAAAATTTCGTGGCATTACAATTTTCAGTGCAATAAATAGTTTATTTTTTTAACAACCATTGCAGAAATATCGCTATTTAATCCGTATTAAGGTTTCTATATTAACCATTCCGGATTATTTCTAGTTTAGGTAGATACTGATTTTCTAGTTGTTTACACATAATACACAACAAATTGAAAACAATTTTTTTTATCCAAAAATTAACAAGTTTACAGAGTAGAGGTTTTATTTAAAATTTTGACTACATCTCTGTGGGTGTTCAGTGTTCACGGAGGATGTTAAGGCCTTTTTCTATATAGAACGGTTACTTCGCTTATTTCTACATCTATACTTTGTTGTTAATGCATCGTGGCCTTTAGAGGGAAAAGGGTGCCAGCATAGGGGAGAGGCGACTTCGTGACTAGTTGATGAACTGAAACTTCCACTACGTCTAGATTGTGTCCTTGGCTTCGAAGTCACCGTAGTACCTTTAGAACTAAAAGGGGACCAGCCTGAGTAATCGCTAAGGGAAGGTCTATTAGTAGACCTGGACCTTTTACTACATCTATACTGTGTCGCTGATATTTCGTGACCTTTAGAGGGAAAAGGGTGCCAGCATAGGGGAGAGGAGACTTCGTGACTAGTTGATGAACTGAAACTTCCACTACGTCTAGATTGTGTCAGCTTCGTAGCCACCGTAGTACCTTTAGAACTAAAAGGGGACCAGCCTGAGTAATCGCTAAGGGAAGGTCTATAAGTAGACCTGGACCTTTTACTACATCTATACTGTGTCGCTGATATTTCGCGACCTTGAGAGGGAAAAGGGTGCCAGCATAGGGGAGAGGTCACTTCGTGGCTAGTTGATGAACTGAAACTTTCACTACGTCTAGATTGTGTCATTGGCTTCGTAGCCACCGTAGTACCTTTAGAACTAAAAGGGGACCAGCCTGAGTAATCGCTAAGGGAAGGTCTATTAGTAGACCTGGACCTTTTACTACATCTATACTGTGTCGCTGATATTTCGTGACCTTTAGAGGGAAAAGGGTGCCAGCATAGGGGAGAGGAGACTTCGTGACTAGTTGAGAAACTGAAACTTCCACTACGTCTAGATTGTGTCGTTGGCTTACTGTCACCTTTAGAAGTAAAAGGGTACCAGCCTAAGTAATCGCTAAGGGAAGGTCTATTAGTAGACCTGGACCTTTTACTACATCTATACTGTGTCGCTGATATTTCGCGACCTTTAGAGGGAAAAGGGTGCCAGCATAGGGGAGAGGAGACTTCGGGACTAGTTGATGAACTGAAAATTCCACTACGTCTAGATTGTGTCGTTGGCTTCGTAGCCACCGTAGTACCTTTAGAACTAATAGGGGACCAGCCTGAGTAATCGCTAAGGGAAGGTCTATTAGTAGACCTGGGCCTTTTATAAATTCGTTTCTTAGATTTTCTGGATTGAGTACTTTGGGCAGTTGTAGAATCAGTCACTAAAACTGCAATTGAAGGAATCCTTGATGAAGTAGATTTCTTGGTCCGTCTTTTACAAGTACAAATTCGCTTCCTTGATTTTTTGGTTTGAGTAACTTGGGCAGTTGTTGGGAAAACAATCGCTGAAACTGTCTTTAAAGGAGTGATTGTTGTAGTAGATTTCTTAGTCCGTCTCTTGCAGGTACAAATTCGTTTCTTAGATTTTCTGGATTGAGTACTTTGGGCTGTTGTAGAATCAGTCACTAAAACTGCAATTGAAGGAATCCTTGATGTAGTTGATTTCTTGGTCCGTCTTTTACAAGTACAAATTCGCTTCCTTGATTTTTTGGTTTGAATAACTTGGGCAGTTGTTGGGAAAACAATCGCTGAAACTGTCTTTAAAGGAGTGATTGTTGTAGTAGATTTCTTAGTCCGTCTCTTGCAGGTACAAATTCGTTTCTTAGATTTTCTGGATTGAGTACTTTGGGCTGTTGTAGAATCAGTCACTAAAACTGCTATTGAAGGAATCCTTGATGTAGTTGATTTCTTGGTCCGTCTTTTACAAGTACAAATTCGCTTCCTTGATTTTTTGGTTTGAGTAACTTGGGCAGTTGTGGTGGAATCAGCAACCAAAGCTGTGGTTGAAGGAGCCTGTGTCTCATTAACTGGTGTTGGTGAACTGGAAATACTAACAGAGCTTGTTGTTGATATATCATTAGGTGATATGGTGGAGATTGGAATTGTTGAAGTGGTAGAAATGTTAACGGTGGGGCTTGTATTTGAAACACTTGTAGGTTTATATGAGGAAAAAGTAATCATTGGCATCGAATAAATATTAACTATGGCTGTCGTAGTTGAAATATTAGTTGGAAAAGATATAGTCTCATTAACTGGTGTTGGTAAACTGGAAATATTAACAGGGCTTGTTGTTGATATATTAATCGGTGATATTGTGAAGATTGGAATTGTTGCAGTGGTAGAAATGTTAACGGTCGGGCTTACATTTGAAACACTTGTAGGTGTATATGAGGAAAAACTAATCATTGGCGTTGAATCAATAATATCTAGGGTTGTCGTAGTTGAAATATTATAGAAAAGAGTTGTTGACATTTTAATTGAATACGTAGTTGAAATATTAGTTGGAAAATATATAGTCTCATTACCTGGTGATGGTGAATGGTAAAAATTAACAGGGCTTGTTGTTGATATATTAATCGGTGATATTGTGGAGATTGGATTTGTTGCAGTGGTAGAAATGTTAACATACGGGATTACATTTGAAACACTTGTAGGTGTATATGAGGAAATACTAATTATTGGTGTTGAAGAAGTATTAAGTATGGTTATCGGAGTTGAAATATTTTCCGAGACAGTTGTCGACATATTAATTGAATACGTATTTGAAATATTAGTTAGAAAAGATATAGTCTCATTAACTGATGTTGGTGAAATGGAAATATGAACAGGGCTTGTTGTTGATATATTAATCGGTGATATTGTGGGGATTGGAATTGTTGCAGTGGAAGCAATATTAATCGTCGGGCTTAAATTTGAAACACTTGTAGGTGTATATAAGGAAAAACTAATCATTGGTGTTGAATAAATATTATCTATGGTTGTCATAGTTGTAATATTATCCGAGACAGTTGTCGACATATTAATTGAATACGTACTTGAAATATTAGTTAGAGAAGATATAGTCTCACTTACTGGTGTTGGTAAACTGGAAATATTAACAGGGCTTGTTGTTGATATATTAATCGGTGATATTGTGGAGATTTCAATTGTTGCAGTGGTATGGATGTTAACGGTCGGGCTTACATTTGAAATACTTGTAGGTGTATATGAGGAAATACTAATTATTGGTGTTAAAGAAATATTAACTATGGTTGTCGGAGTTGAAACATTATTAGAGACAGTTGTCGACATATTAATTGAATACGTAGTTGGAAAAGATATAGTCTCATTAACTGGTGTTGGTAAACTCGAAATATTAACAGGGCTTGTTGTTAATATATTATTCGGTGATATTGTGGAGATTGGAATTGTTGAAGTGGTAGAAATGTTAACGATCGGGCTTGCATTTGAAACACTTGTACGTGTATATGAGGAAATACTAATCATTGGTGTTGAAGAAATATTTACTAAGGTTGTCGGAGTTGAAATATTATCCGAGACAGTTGTCGACATATTAATTGAATACGTAGTTAAAATATTAGTTGAAAAATATATGGTCTCATTAACTGCTGTTGGTGAACTGGACATATTAACAGGGCTTGTTGTTAATTTATAAATCGGTGATATTGTGGAAATTGGAATTGTTGCAGTGGTAGAAATGTTAACGGTCGGGCTTGTATTTGAAACACTTGTACGTTTATATAAGGAAATACTAATCATTGGTGTTGAAGAAGTATTAACTATGGTTGTCATAGTTGTAATATTATCCGAGACAGTGGTCGACATATTAATTGAATACGTAGTTGAAATATTATTTAGAGAAGATAGAGTCTTATTTACTGGTGTTGGTAAACTGGAAATTGTAACAGGGCTTGTTGTTGATATATTAATCGGTGATATTGTGGAGATTTCAATTGTTGCAGTGATAGAAATGTTAACGGTCGGGCTTATATTTGAAACACTTGTAGGTGTATATGAGAAAATACTAATTATTGGTGTTGAAGAATTATTAACTATGGTTGTCGGAGTTGTAATATTATCCGAGACAGTTGTCGACATATTAATTGAATACGTAGTTGAAATATTAGTTAGAGAAGATAAAGTCTCATTTAATGGTGTTGGTGAATTGGAAATCGTAACAGGGCTTGTTGTTGATATATTAATCGGTGATATTGTGGGGATTTCAATTGTTGCAGTGGTACAAATGTTAACGGTCGGGCTTACATTTGAAATACTTGTAGGTGTATATGAGGAAATACTAATTATTGGTGTTGAAGAAGTATTAACTATGGTTGTCGGAGTTGTAATATTATCCGAGACAGTTGTCGACATATTAATTGAATACGTACTTGAAATATTAGTTAGAGAAGATAGAGTCCTATTTACTGGTGTTGGTGAACTGAAAATTGTAACAGGGCTTGTTGTTGATATATTAATCGGTGATATTGTGGATATTTCAATTGTTGCAGTGGTAGAAATGTTAACGGTCGGGCTTATATTTGAAACACTTGTAGGTGTATATGAGGAAATACTAATTATTGGTGTTGAAGAAGTATTAACTATGGTTGTCGGAGTTGTAATATTATCCGAGACAGTTGTTGACATATTAATTGAATACGTACTTGAAATATTAGTTAGAGAAGATAGAGTCCTATTTACTGGTGTTGGTGAACTGGAAATTGTAACAGGGCTTGTTGTTGATATATTAGTCGGTGATATTGTGGAGATTTCAATTGTTGCAGTGGTAGAAATGTTAACGGTCGGGCTTATATTTGAAACACTTGTAGGTGTATATGAGGAAATACTAATTATTGGTGTTGAAGAAGTATTAACTATGGTTGTCGGAGTTGAAATATTATCCGAGACAGTTGTCGACATATTAATTGAATTTGTACTTGAAATATTAGTTAAAGAAGATAGAGTCTTATTAACTGGTGTTGCTAAACTGGAAATTGTAACAGGGCTTGTTGTTGATATATTAATAGGAGATATAGTGGAGATTGGAATTGTTGCAGTGGTAGAAATATTAACGGTCGGGCTTATATTTGAAACACTTGTAGGTGTATATGAGGAAATACTAATTATTGGTGTTGAAGAAGTATTAACTATGGTTGTCGGAGTTGTAATATTATCCGAGACAGTTGTCGACATATTAATTGAATACGTACTTGAAATATTAGTTAAAGAAGATAGAGTCCTATTTACTGGTGTTGGTGAACTGGAAATTGTAACAGGGCTTGTTGTTGATATATTAATCGGTGATATTGTGGAGATTTCAATTGTTGCAGTGGTAGAAATGTTAACGGTCGGGCTTATATTTGAAACACTTGTAGGTGTATATGAGGAAATACTAATTATTGGTGTTGAAGAAGTATTAAATATGGTTGTCGGAGTTGTAATATTATCCGAGACAGTTGTCGACATATTAATTGAATTTGTACTTGAAATATTAGTTAGAGAAGATAGAGTCTTATTTACTGGTGTTGGTAAACTGGAAATTGTAACAGGGCTTGTTGTTGATATATTAATAGGAGATATAGTGGAGATTGGAATTGTTGCAGTGGTAGAAATGTTAACGGTCGGGCTTATATTTGAAACACTTGTAGGTGTATATGAGGAAATACTAATTATTGGTGTTGAAGAAGTCTTAACTATGGTTGTCGGAGTTGTAATATTATCCGAGACAGTTGTCGACATATTAATTGAATACGTACTTGAAATATTAGTTAGAGAAGATAGAGTCCTATTTACTGGTGTTGGTGAACTGGAAATTGTAACAGGGCTTGTTGTTGATATATTAATCGGTGATATTGTGGAGATTTCAATTGTTGCAGTGGTAGAAATGTTAACGGTCGGGCTTATATTTGAAACACTTGTAGGTGTATATGAGGAAATACTAATTATTGGTGTTGAAGAAGTATTAACTATGGTTGTCGGAGTTGTAATATTATCCGAGACAGTTGTCGACATATTAATTGAATTTGTACTTGAAATATTAGTTAGAGAAGATAGAGTCTTATTTACTGGTGTTGGTAAACTGGAAATTGTAACAGGGCTTGTTGTTGATATATTAATAGGAGATATAGTGGAGATTGGAATTGTAGCAGTAGTAGAAATATTAACGGTCGGGCTTATATTTGAAACACTTGTAGGTGTATATGAGGAAATACTAATCATTGGTGTTGAATAAATATTAACTATGGTTGTCATAGTTGTAATATTATCCGAGACAGTTGTCGACATATTAATTGAATACGTACTTGAAATATTAGTTAGAGAAGATATAGTCTCATTTACTGGTGTTGGTAAACTGGAAATGTTAACAGGGCTTGTTGTTGATATATTAATCGGTGATATTGTGGAGATTGGAATTGTTGCAGTGGTAGAAATGTTAACGGTCGGGCTTACATTTGAAACACTTGTAGGTGTATGTGAGGAAATACTAATCATTGGTGTTGAAGAAGTATTAACTATGGTTGTCGGAGTTGAAATATTATCCGAGACAGTTGTCGACATATTAATTGAATACGTAGTTGAAATATTAGTTGGAAAAGATATATTCTCATTAACTGGTGTTGGTAAACTCGAAATATTAACAGGGCTTGTTGTTAATGTATTATTCGGTGATATTGTGGAGATTGGAATTGTTGAAGTGGTAGAAATAATAACGATCGGGCTTGCATTTGAAATACTTGTAGGTGTATATGAGGAAATACTAATTATTGGTGTTGAAGAAATATTTACTAAGGTTGTCGGAGTTGAAATATTATCCGAGACAGTTGTCGACATATTAATTGAATACGTAGTTGAAATATTATTTAGAGAAGATAGAGTCTTATTTACTGGTGTTGGTGAACTGGAAATTGTGACAGGGCTTGTTGTTGATATATTAATCGGTGATATTGTGGAGATTGGAATTGTTGAAGTGGTAGAAATGTTAACGATCGGGCTTGCATTTGAAACACTTGTACGTGTATATGAGGAAATACTAATCATTGGTGTTGAAGAAATATTTACTAAGGTTGTCGGAGTTGAAATATTATCCGAGACAGTTGTCGACATATTAATTGAATACGTAGTTAAAATATTAGTTGAAAAAGATATAGTCTCATTAACTGCTGTTGGTGAACTGGAAATTGTAACAGGGCTTGTTGTTGATATATTAATCGGTGATATTGTGGAGATTTCAATTGTTGCAGTGAAAGAAATGTTAACGGTCGGGCTTATATTTGAAACACTTGTAGGTGTATATGAGGAAATACTAATTATTGGTGTTGAAGAAGTATTAACTATGGTTGTCATAGTTGTAATATTATCCGAGACAGTTGTCGACATATTAATTGAATACGTACTTGAAATATTATTTAGAGAAGATAGAGTCTTATTTACTGGTGTTGGTGAACTGGAAATTGTAACAGGGTTTATTGTTGATATATTAATCGGTGATATTGTGGAGATTTCAATTGTTGCAGTGATAGAAATGTTAACGGTCGGGCTTATATTTGAAACACTTGTAGGTGTATATGAGGAAATACTAATTATTGGTGTTGAAGAAGTATTAACTATGGTTGTCGGAGTTGTAATATTATCCGAGACAGTTGTCGACATATTAATTGAATACGTACTTGAAATATAAGTTAGAGAAGATAGAGTCCTATTTACTGGTGTTGGTGAACTGGAAATTGTAACAGGGCTTGTTGTTGATATATTAATCGGTGATATTGTGGAGATTTCAATTGTTGCAGTGGTAGAAATGTTAACGGTCGGGCTTATATTTGAAACACTTGTAGGTGTATATGAGGAAATACTAATTATTGGTGTTAAAGAAGTATTAACTATGGTTGTCATAGTTGTAATATTATCCGAGACAGTGGTCGACATATTAATTGAATACGTAGTTGAAATATTATTTAGAGAAGATAGAGTCTTATTTACTGGTGTTGGTGAACTGGAAATTGTGACAGGGCTTGTTGTTGATATATTAATAGGTGATATTGTGGAGATTGGAATTGTTGAAGTGGTAGAAATGTTAACGATCGGGCTTGCATTTGAAACACTTGTACGTGTATATGAGGAAATACTAATCATTGGTGTTGAAGAAATATTTACTAAGGTTGTCGGAGTTGAAATATTATCCGAGACAGTTGTCGACATATTAATTGAATACGTAGTTAAAATATTAGTTGAAAAAGATATAGTCTCATTAACTGCTGTTGGTGAACTGGAAATTGTAACAGGGCTTGTTGTTGATATATTAATCGGTGATATTGTGGAGATTGGAATTGTTGCAGTGGTAGAAATGTTAACGGTCGGGCTTGTATTTGAAACACTTGTAGGTGTATATAAGGAAATACTAATCATTGGTGTTGAAGAAGTATTAACTATGGTTGTCATAGTTGATATATTATCCGAGACAGTGGTCGACATATTAATTGAATACGTAGTTGAAATATTATTTAGAGAAGATAGAGTCTTATTTACTGGTGTTGGTGAACTGGAAATTGTGACAGGGCTTGTTGTTGATATATTAATCGGTGATATTGTGGAGATTGGAATTGTTGAAGTGGTAGAAATGTTAACGATCGGGCTTGCATTTGAAACACTTGTACGTGTATATGAGGAAATACTAATCATTGGTGTTGAAGAAATATTTACTAAGGTTGTCGGAGTTGAAATATTATCCGAGACAGTTGTCGACATATTAATTGAATACGTAGTTAAAATATTAGTTGAAAAAGATATAGTCTCATTAACTGCTGTTGGTGAACTGGAAATTGTAACAGGGCTTGTTGTTGATATATTAATCGGTGATATTGTGGAGATTTCAATTGTTGCAGTGAAAGAAATGTTAACGGTCGGGCTTATATTTGAAACACTTGTAGGTGTATATGAGGAAATTCTAATTATTGGTGTTGAAGAAGTATTAACTATGGTTGTCATAGTTGTAATATTATCCGAGACAGTTGTCGACATATTAATTGAATACGTACTTGAAATATTATTTAGAGAAGATAGAGTCTTATTTACTGGTGTTGGTGAACTGGAAATTGTAACAGGGTTTATTGTTGATATATTAATCGGTGATATTGTGGAGATTTCAATTGTTGCAGTGATAGAAATGTTAACGGTCGGGCTTATATTTGAAACACTTGTAGGTGTATATGAGGAAATACTAATTATTGGTGTTGAAGAAGTATTAACTATGGTTGTCGGAGTTGTAATATTATCCGAGACAGTTGTCGACATATTAATTGAATACGTAGTTAAAATATTAGTTGAAAAAGATATAGTCTCATTAACTGCTGTTGGTGAACTGGAAATTGTAACAGGGCTTGTTGTTGATATATTAATCGGTGATATTGTGGAGATTTCAATTGTTGCAGTGGTAGAAATGTTAACGGTCGGGCTTATATTTGAAACACTTGTAGGTGTATATGAGGAAATACTAATTATTGGTGTTGAAGAAGTATTAACTATGGTTGTCGGAGTTGTAATATTATCCGAGACAGTTGTCGACATATTAATTGAATACGTACTTGAAATATTAGTTAGAGAAGATAGAGTCTTATTTACTGGTGTTGGTGTACTGGAAATTGTAACAGGGCTTATTGTTGATATATTAATCGATGATATTGTGGAGATTTCAATTGTTGCAGTGGTAGAAATGTTAAGGGTCGGGCTTATATTTAAAACACTTGTAGGTGTATATGAGGAAATACTAATTATTGGTGTTGAAGAAGTATTAACTATGGTTGTCGGAGTTGTAATATTATCCGAGACAGTTGTCGACATATTAATTGAATACGTACTTGAAATATTAGTTAGAGAAGATAGATTCTTATTTACTGGTGTTGGTGAACTGGAAATTGTAACAGGGCTTGTTGTTGATATATTAATCGGTGATATTGTGGAGATTTCAATTGTTGCAGTGGTAGAAATGTTAACGGTCGGGCTTATATTTGAAAAACTTTTGGGTGTATATGAGGAAATACTAATTATTAGTGTTGAGGAAGTATTAACTATGGTTGTCATAGTTGTAATATTATCCGAGACAGTGGTCGACATATTAATTGAATACGTAGTTGAAATATTATTTAGAGAAGATAGAGTCTTATTTACTGGTGTTGGTGAACTGGAAATTGTGACAGGGCTTGTTGTTGATATATTAATAGGTGATATTGTGGAGATTGGAATTGTTGAAGTGGTAGAAATGTTAACGATCGGGCTTGCATTTGAAACACTTGTACGTGTATATGAGGAAATACTAATCATTGGGGTTGAAGAAATATTTACTAAGGTTGTCGGAGTTGAAATATTATCCGAGACAGTTGTCGACATATTAATTGAATACGTAGTTAAAATATTAGTTGAAAAAGATATAGTCTCATTAACTGCTGTTGGTGAACTGGAAATTGTAACAGGGCTTGTTGTTGATATATTAATCGGTGATATTGTGGAGATTGGAATTGTTGCAGTGGTAGAAATGTTAACGGTCGGGCTTGTATTTGAAACACTTGTAGGTGTATATAAGGAAATACTAATCATTGGTGTTGAAGAAGTATTAACTATGGTTGTCATAGTTGTAATATTATCCGAGACAGTGGTCGACATATTAATTGAATACGTAGTTGAAATATTATTTAGAGAAGATAGAGTCTTATTTACTGGTGTTGGTGAACTGGAAATTGTGACAGGGCTTGTTGTTGATATATTAATCGGTGATATTGTGGAGATTGGAATTGTTGAAGTGGTAGAAATGTTAACGATCGGGCTTGCATTTGAAACACTTGTACGTGTATATGAGGAAATACTAATCATTGGTGTTGAAGAAATATTTACTAAGGTTGTCGGAGTTGAAATATTATCCGAGACAGTTGTCGACATATTAATTGAATACGTAGTTAAAATATTAGTTGAAAAATATATAGTCTCATTAACTGCTGTTGGTGAACTGGAAATTGTAACAGGGCTTGTTGTTGATATATTAATCGGTGATATTGTGGAGATTTCAATTGTTGCAGTGAAAGAAATGTTAACGGTCGGGCTTATATTTGAAACACTTGTAGGTGTATATGAGGAAATTCTAATTATTGGTGTTGAAGAAGTATTAACTATGGTTGTCATAGTTGTAATATTATCCGAGACAGTTGTCGACATATTAATTGAATACGTACTTGAAATATTATTTAGAGAAGATAGAGTCTTATTTACTGGTGTTGGTGAACTGGAAATTGTAACAGGGTTTATTGTTGATATATTAATCGGTGATATTGTGGAGATTTCAATTGTTGCAGTGATAGAAATGTTAACGGTCGGGCTTATATTTGAAACACTTGTAGGTGTATATGAGGAAATACTAATTATTGGTGTTGAAGAAGTATTAACTATGGTTGTCGGAGTTGTAATATTATCCGAGACAGTTGTCGACATATTAATTGAATACGTAGTTAAAATATTAGTTGAAAAAGATATAGTCTCATTAACTGCTGTTGGTGAACTGGAAATTGTAACAGGGCTTGTTGTTGATATATTAATCGGTGATATTGTGGAGATTTCAATTGTTGCAGTGGTAGAAATGTTAACGGTCGGGCTTATATTTGAAACACTTGTAGGTGTATATGAGGAAATACTAATTATTGGTGTTGAAGAAGTATTAACTATGGTTGTCGGAGTTGTAATATTATCCGAGACAGTTGTCGACATATTAATTGAATACGTACTTGAAATATTAGTTAGAGAAGATAGAGTCTTATTTACTGGTGTTGGTGAACTGGAAATTGTAACAGGGCTTATTGTTGATATATTAATCGATGATATTGTGGAGATTTCAATTGTTGCAGTGGTAGAAATGTTAAGGGTCGGGCTTATATTTAAAACACTTGTAGGTGTATATGAGGAAATACTAATTATTGGTGTTGAAGAAGTATTAACTATGGTTGTCGGAGTTGTAATATTATCCGAGACAGTTGTCGACATATTAATTGAATACGTACTTGAAATATTAGTTAGAGAAGATAGATTCTTATTTACTGGTGTTGGTGAACTGGAAATTGTAACAGGGCTTGTTGTTGATATATTAATCGGTGATATTGTGGAGATTTCAATTGTTGCAGTGGTAGAAATGTTAACGGTCGGGCTTATATTTGAAAAACTTTTGGGTGTATATGAGGAAATACTAATTATTAGTGTTGAGGTAGTATTAACTATGGTTGTCATAGTTGTAATATTATCCGAGACAGTGGTCGACATATTAATTGAATACGTAGTTGAAATATTATTTAGAGAAGATAGAGTCTTATTTACTGGTGTTGGTGAACTGGAAATTGTGACAGGGCTTGTTGTTGATATATTAATAGGTGATATTGTGGAGATTGGAATTGTTGAAGTGGTAGAAATGTTAACGATCGGGCTTGCATTTGAAACACTTGTACGTGTATATGAGGAAATACTAATCATTGGTGTTGAAGAAATATTTACTAAGGTTGTCGGAGTTGAAATATTATCCGAGACAGTTGTCGACATATTAATTGAATACGTAGTTAAAATATTAGTTGAAAAAGATATAGTCTCATTAACTGCTGTTGGTGAACTGGAAATTGTAACAGGGCTTGTTGTTGATATATTAATCGGTGATATTGTGGAGATTGGAATTGTTGCAGTGGTAGAAATGTTAACGGTCGGGCTTGTATTTGAAACACTTGTAGGTGTATATAAGGAAATACTAATCATTGGTGTTGAAGAAGTATTAACTATGGTTGTCATAGTTGTAATATTATCCGAGACAGTGGTCGACATATTAATTGAATACGTAGTTGAAATATTATTTAGAGAAGATAGAGTCTTATTTACTGGTGTTGGTGAACTGGAAATTGTGACAGGGCTTGTTGTTGATATATTAATCGGTGATATTGTGGAGATTGGAATTGTTGAAGTGGTAGAAATGTTAACGATCGGGCTTGCATTTGAAACACTTGTACGTGTATATGAGGAAATACTAATCATTGGTGTTGAAGAAATATTTACTAAGGTTGTCGGAGTTGAAATATTACCCGAGACAGTTGTCGACATATTAATTGAATACGTAGTTAAAATATTAGTTGAAAAAGATATAGTCTCATTAACTGCTGTTGGTGAACTGGAAATTGTAACAGGGCTTGTTGTTGATATATTAATCGGTGATATTGTGGAGATTTCAATTGTTGCAGTGAAAGAAATGTTAACGGTCGGGCTTATATTTGAAACACTTGTAGGTGTATATGAGGAAATACTAATTATTGGTGTTGAAGAAGTATTAACTATGGTTGTCATAGTTGTAATATTATCCGAGACAGTTGTCGACATATTAATTGAATACGTACTTGAAATATTATTTAGAGAAGATAGAGTCTTATTTACTGGTGTTGGTGAACTGGAAATTGTAACAGGGTTTATTGTTGATATATTAATCGGTGATATTGTGGAGATTTCAATTGTTGCAGTGATAGAAATGTTAACGGTCGGGCTTATATTTGAAACACTTGTAGGTGTATATGAGGAAATACTAATTATTGGTGTTGAAGAAGTATTAACTATGGTTGTCGGAGTTGTAATATTATCCGAGACAGTTGTCGACATATTAATTGAATACGTACTTGAAATATTAGTTAGAGAAGATAGAGTCCTATTTACTGGTGTTGGTGAACTGGAAATTGTAACAGGGCTTGTTGTTGATATATTAATCGGTGATATTGTGGAGATTTCAATTGTTGCAGTGGTAGAAATGTTAACGGTCGGGCTTATATTTGAAACACTTGTAGGTGTATATGAGGAAATACTAATTATTGGTGTTGAAGAAGTATTAACTATGGTTGTCATAGTTGTAATATTATCCGAGACAGTGGTCGACATATTAATTGAATACGTAGTTGAAATATTATTTAGAGAAGATAGAGTCTTATTTACTGGTGTTGGTGAACTGGAAATTGTGACAGGGCTTGTTGTTGATATATTAATAGGTGATATTGTGGAGATTGGAATTGTTGAAGTGGTAGAAATGTTAACGATCGGGCTTGCATTTGAAACACTTGTACGTGTATATGAGGAAATACTAATCATTGGTGTTGAAGAAATATTTACTAAGGTTGTCGGAGTTGAAATATTATCCGAGACAGTTGTCGACATATTAATTGAATACGTAGTTAAAATATTAGTTGAAAAAGATATAGTCTCATTAACTGCTGTTGGTGAACTGGAAATTGTAACAGGGCTTGTTGTTGATATATTAATCGGTGATATTGTGGAGATTGGAATTGTTGCAGTGGTAGAAATGTTAACGGTCGGGCTTGTATTTGAAACACTTGTAGGTGTATATAAGGAAATACTAATCATTGGTGTTGAAGAAGTATTAACTATGGTTGTCATAGTTGATATATTATCCGAGACAGTGGTCGACATATTAATTGAATACGTAGTTGAAATATTATTTAGAGAAGATAGAGTCTTATTTACTGGTGTTGGTGAACTGGAAATTGTGACAGGGCTTGTTGTTGATATATTAATCGGTGATATTGTGGAGATTGGAATTGTTGAAGTGGTAGAAATGTTAACGATCGGGCTTGCATTTGAAACACTTGTACGTGTATATGAGGAAATACTAATCATTGGTGTTGAAGAAATATTTACTAAGGTTGTCGGAGTTGAAATATTATCCGAGACAGTTGTCGACATATTAATTGAATACGTAGTTAAAATATTAGTTGAAAAAGATATAGTCTCATTAACTGCTGTTGGTGAACTGGAAATTGTAACAGGGCTTGTTGCTGATATATTAATCGGTGATATTGTGGAGATTTCAATTATTGCAGTGAAAGAAATGTTAACGGTCGGGCTTATATTTGAAACACTTGTAGGTGTATATGAGGAAATTCTAATTATTGGTGTTGAAGAAGTATTAACTATGGTTGTCGGAGTTGTAATATTATCCGAGACAGTTGTCGACATATTAATTGAATACGTACTTGAAATATTAGTTAGAGAAGATAGAGTCTTATTTACTGGTGTTGGTGAACTGGAAATTGTAACAGGGTTTATTGTTGATATATTAATCGGTGATATTGTGGAGATTTCAATTGTTGCAGTGATAGAAATGTTAACGGTCGGGCTTATATTTGAAACACTTGTAGGTGTATATGAGGAAATACTAATTATTGGTGTTGAAGAAGTATTAACTATGGTTGTCGGAGTTGTAATATTATCCGAGACAGTTGTCGACATATTAATTGAATACGTACTTGAAATATTAGTTAGAGAAGATAGATTCTTATTTACTGGTGTTGGTGAACTGGAAATTGTAACAGGGCTTGTTGTTGATATATTAATCGGTGATATTGTGGAGATTTCAATTGTTGCAGTGGTAGAAATGTTAACGGTCGGGCTTATATTTGAAAAACTTTTGGGTGTATATGAGTAAATACTAATTATTAGTGTTGAGGAAGTATTAACTATGGTTGTCATAGTTGTAATATTATCCGAGACAGTTGTCGACATATTAATTGAATACGTACTTGAAATATTATTTAGAGAAGATAGAGTCTTATTTACTGGTGTTGGTGAACTGGAAATTGTAACAGGGTTTATTGTTGATATATTAATCGGTGATATTGTGGAGATTTCAATTGTTGCAGTGGTAGAAATGTTAAGGGTCGGGCTTATATTTAAAACACTTGTAGGTGTATATGAGGAAATACTAATTATTGGTGTTGAAGAAGTATTAACTATGGTTGTCGGAGTTGTAATATTATCCGAGACAGTTGTCGACATATTAATTGAATACGTACTTGAAATATTAGTTAGAGAAGATAGATTCTTATTTACTGCTGTTGGTGAACTGGAAATTGTAACAGGGCTTGTTGTTGATATATTAATCGGTGATATTGTGGAGATTGGAATTGTTGCAGTGGTAGAAATGTTAACGGTCGGGCTTGTATTTGAAACACTTGTAGGTGTATATAAGGAAATACTAATCATTGGTGTTGAAGAAGTATTAACTATGGTTGTCATAGTTGTAATATTATCCGAGACAGTGGTCGACATATTAATTGAATACGTAGTTGAAATATTATTTAGAGAAGATAGAGTCTTATTTACTGGTGTTGGTGAACTGGAAATTGTGACAGGGCTTGTTGTTGATATATTAATCGGTGATATTGTGGAGATTGGAATTGTTGAAGTGGTAGAAATGTTAACGGTCGGGCTTATATTTGAAACACTTGTAGGTGTATATGAGGAAATACTAATTATTGGTGTTGAAGAAGTATTAACTATGGTTGTCGGAGTTGTAATATTATCCGAGACAGTTGTCGACATATTAATTGAATACGTAGTTAAAATATTAGTTGAAAAAGATATAGTCTCATTAACTGCTGTTGGTGAACTGGAAATTGTAACAGGGCTTGTTGTTGATATATTAATCGGTGATATTGTGGAGATTTCAATTGTTGCAGTGGTAGAAATGTTAACGGTCGGGCTTATATTTGAAACACTTGTAGGTGTATATGAGGAAATACTAATTATTGGTGTTGAAGAAGTATTAACTATGGTTGTCGGAGTTGTAATATTATCCGAGACAGTTGTCGACATATTAATTGAATACGTACTTGAAATATTAGTTAGAGAAGATAGAGTCTTATTTACTGGTGTTGGTGAACTGGAAATTGTAACAGGGCTTATTGTTGATATATTAATCGATGATATTGTGGAGATTTCAATTGTTGCAGTGGTAGAAATGTTAAGGGTCGGGCTTATATTTAAAACACTTGTAGGTGTATATGAGGAAATACTAATTATTGGTGTTGAAGAAGTATTAACTATGGTTGTCGGAGTTGTAATATTATCCGAGACAGTTGTCGACATATTAATTGAATACGTACTTGAAATATTAGTTAGAGAAGATAGATTCTTATTTACTGGTGTTGGTGAACTGGAAATTGTAACAGGGCTTGTTGTTGATATATTAATCGGTGATATTGTGGAGATTTCAATTGTTGCAGTGGTAGAAATGTTAACGGTCGGGCTTATATTTGAAAAACTTTTGGGTGTATATGAGTAAATACTAATTATTAGTGTTGAGGAAGTATTAACTATGGTTGTCATAGTTGTAATATTATCCGAGACAGTTGTCGACATATTAATTGAATACGTACTTGAAATATTATTTAGAGAAGATAGAGTCTTATTTACTGGTGTTGGTGAACTGGAAATTGTAACAGGGTTTATTGTTGATATATTAATCGGTGATATTGTGGCGATTTCAATTGTTGCAGTGGTAGAAATGTTAAGGGTCGGGCTTATATTTAAAACACTTGTAGGTGTATATGAGGAAATACTAATTATTGGTGTTGAAGAAGTATTAACTATGGTTGTCGGAGTTGTAATATTATCCGAGACAGTTGTCGACATATTAATTGAATACGTACTTGAAATATTAGTTAGAGAAGATAGATTCTTATTTACTGCTGTTGGTGAACTGGAAATTGTAACAGGGCTTGTTGTTGATATATTAATCGGTGATATTGTGGAGATTGGAATTGTTGCAGTGGTAGAAATGTTAACGGTCGGGCTTGTATTTGAAACACTTGTAGGTGTATATAAGGAAATACTAATCATTGGTGTTGAAGAAGTATTAACTATGGTTGTCATAGTTGTAATATTATCCGAGACAGTGGTCGACATATTAATTGAATACGTAGTTGAAATATTATTTAGAGAAGATAGAGTCTTATTTACTGGTGTTGGTGAACTGGAAATTGTGACAGGGCTTGTTGTTGATATATTAATCGGTGATATTGTGGAGATTGGAATTGTTGAAGTGGTAGAAATGTTAACGGTCGGGCTTATATTTGAAACACTTGTAGGTGTATATGAGGAAATACTAATTATTGGTGTTGAAGAAGTATTAACTATGGTTGTCGGAGTTGTAATATTATCCGAGACAGTTGTCGACATATTAATTGAATACGTAGTTAAAATATTAGTTGAAAAAGATATAGTCTCATTAACTGCTGTTGGTGAACTGGAAATTGTAACAGGGCTTGTTGTTGATATATTAATCGGTGATATTGTGGAGATTTCAATTGTTGCAGTGGTAGAAATGTTAACGGTCGGGCTTATATTTGAAACACTTGTAGGTGTATATGAGGAAATACTAATTATTGGTGTTGAAGAAGTATTAACTATGGTTGTCGGAGTTGTAATATTATCCGAGACAGTTGTCGACATATTAATTGAATACGTACTTGAAATATTAGTTAGAGAAGATAGAGTCTTATTTACTGGTGTTGGTGAACTGGAAATTGTAACAGGGCTTATTGTTGATATATTAATCGATGATATTGTGGAGATTTCAATTGTTGCAGTGGTAGAAATGTTAAGGGTCGGGCTTATATTTAAAACACTTGTAGGTGTATATGAGGAAATACTAATTATTGGTGTTGAAGAAGTATTAACTATGGTTGTCGGAGTTGTAATATTATCCGAGACAGTTGTCGACATATTAATTGAATACGTACTTGAAATATTAGTTAGAGAAGATAGATTCTTATTTACTGGTGTTGGTGAACTGGAAATTGTAACAGGGCTTGTTGTTGATATATTAATCGGTGATATTGTGGAGATTTCAATTGTTGCAGTGGTAGAAATGTTAACGGTCGGGCTTATATTTGAAAAACTTTTGGGTGTATATGAGGAAACACTAATTATTAGTGTTGAGGAAGTATTAACTATGGTTGTCATAGTTGTAATATTATCCGAGACAGTGGTCGACATATTAATTGAATACGTAGTTGAAATATTATTTAGAGAAGATAGAGTCTTATTTACTGGTGTTGGTGAACTGGAAATTGTGACAGGGCTTGTTGTTGATATATTAATAGGTGATATTGTGGAGATTGGAATTGTTGAAGTGGTAGAAATGTTAACGATCGGGCTTGCATTTGAAACACTTGTACGTGTATATGAGGAAATACTAATCATTGGTGTTGAAGAAATATTTACTAAGGTTGTCGGAGTTGAAATATTATCCGAGACAGTTGTCGACATATTAATTGAATACGTAGTTAAAATATTAGTTGAAAAAGATATAGTCTCATTAACTGCTGTTGGTGAACTGGAAATTGTAACAGGGCTTGTTGTTGATATATTAATCGGTGATATTGTGGAGATTGGAATTGTTGCAGTGGTAGAAATGTTAACGGTCGGGCTTGTATTTGAAACACTTGTAGGTGTATATAAGGAAATACTAATCATTGGTGTTGAAGAAGTATTAACTATGGTTGTCATAGTTGTAATATTATCCGAGACAGTGGTCGACATATTAATTGAATACGTAGTTGAAATATTATTTAGAGAAGATAGAGTCTTATTTACTGGTGTTGGTGAACTGGAAATTGTGACAGGGCTTGTTGTTGATATATTAATCGGTGATATTGTGGAGATTGGAATTGTTGAAGTGGTAGAAATGTTAACGATCGGGCTTGCATTTGAAACACTTGTACGTGTATATGAGGAAATACTAATCATTGGTGTTGAAGAAATATTTACTAAGGTTGTCGGAGTTGAAATATTATCCGAGACAGTTGTCGACATATTAATTGAATACGTAGTTAAAATATTAGTTGAAAAAGATATAGTCTCATTAACTGCTGTTGGTGAACTGGAAATTGTAACAGGGCTTGTTGTTGATATATTAATCGGTGATATTGTGGAGATTTCAATTGTTGCAGTGAAAGAAATGTTAACGGTCGGGCTTATATTTGAAACACTTGTAGGTGTATATGAGGAAATACTAATTATTGGTGTTGAAGAAGTATTAACTATGGTTGTCATAGTTGTAATATTATCCGAGACAGTTGTCGACATATTAATTGAATACGTACTTGAAATATTATTTAGAGAAGATAGAGTCTTATTTACTGGTGTTGGTGAACTGGAAATTGTAACAGGGCTTATTGTTGATATATTAATCGGTGATATTGTGGAGATTTCAATTGTTGCAGTGATAGAAATGTTAACGGTCGGGCTTATATTTGAAACACTTGTAGGTGTATATGAGGAAATACTAATTATTGGTGTTGAAGAAGTATTAACTATGGTTGTCGGAGTTGTAATATTATCCGAGACAGTTGTCGACATATTAATTGAATACGTAGTTAAAATATTAGTTGAAAAAGATATAGTCTCATTAACTGCTGTTGGTGAACTGGAAATTGTAACAGGGCTTGTTGTTGATATATTAATCGGTGATATTGTGGAGATTTCAATTGTTGCAGTGGTAGAAATGTTAACGGTCGGGCTTATATGTGAAACACTTGTAGGTGTATATGAGGAAATACTAATTATTGGTGTTGAAGAAGTATTAACTATGGTTGTCGGAGTTGTAATATTATCCGAGACAGTTGTCGACATATTAATTGAATTCGTACTTGAAATATTAGTTAGAGAAGATAGAGTCTTATTTACTGGTGTTGGTGAACTGGAAATTGTAACAGGGCTTATTGTTGATATATTAATCGATGATATTGTGGAGATTTCAATTGTTGCAGTGGTAGAAATGTTAAGGGTCGGGCTTATATTTAAAACACTTGTAGGTGTATATGAGGAAATACTAATTATTGGTGTTGAAGAAGTATTAACTATGGTTGTCGGAGTTGTAATATTATCCGAGACAGTTGTCGACATATTAATTGAATACGTACTTGAAATATTAGTTAGAGAAGATATATTCTTATTTACTGGTGTTGGTGAACTGGAAATTGTAACAGGGCTTGTTGTTGATATATTAATCGGTGATATTGTGGAGATTTCAATTGTTGCAGTGGTAGAAATGTTAACGGTCGGGCTTATATTTGAAAAACTTTTGGGTGTATATGAGGAAATACTAATTATTAGTGTTGAGGAAGTATTAACTATGGTTGTCGAAGTTGTAATATTATCCGAAACAGTTGTCGACATATTAATTGAATATGTACTTGAAATATTAGCCAGAGAAGATAGAGTCTTATTTACTGGTGTTGGTGAACTGGAAATTGTAACAGGGCCTGTTGTTGATATATTAATAGGTGATATAGTGGAGATTAGAATTGTTGCAGTGGTAGAAATGTTAACGGTCGGGCTTACATTTGAAACACCTGTAGGTGTATATGAGGAAATACTAATTATTGGTGTTGAAGAAGTATTAACTATGGTTGTCGGAGTTGTAATATTATCCGAGACAGTTGTCGACATATTAATTGAATACGTACTTGAAATATTAGTTAGAGAAGATATAGTCTCATTTACTGGTCTTGGTAAACTGGAAATATTAACAGGGCTTGTTGTTGATATATTAATCGGTAATATTGTGAAGATTGGAATTGTTGCAGTGGTAGAAATGTTAACGGTCGGGCTTATATTTGAAACACTTGTGGGTGTATATGAGGAAATATTAATTATTGGTGTTGAAGAAGTATTAACTATGGTTTTCGGAGTTGTAATATTATCCGAGACAGTTGTCGATATATTAATTGAATACGTACTTGAAATATTAGTTAGAGTAGATATAGTCTCATTTACTGGTGTTAGTAAACTGGAAATATTAACTGGGCTTGTTGTTGATATATTAATCGGTGATATTGTGGAGATTGGAATTGTTGCAGTGGTAGAAATGTTAACGGTCGGGCTTAAATTTGTAACACTTGTAGGTGTATATGAGGAAAAACTAATCATCGGTGTTGAATAAATATTAACTATGGTTGTCGTAGTTGAAATATTATCCGAGACAGTTGTCGACATATTAATTGAATACGTAGTTGAAATATTAGTTTGAAAAGATATAGTCTCATTATCTGGTGTTGGTGAACTGGAAATATTAACAGGGCTTGTTGTTGATATATTAATAATTGATATTGTGGAGATTGGATTTGTTGCAGTGGTAGAAATATTAACGGACGGGCTTACATTTGAAACACTTGTAGGTGTATATGAGGAAATACTAATCATTGGTGTTGAAGAAGTATTAACTATGGTTGTCGGAGTTGAAATATTATCCAAGACAGTTGTCGATCTAATAATTATATACGTAGATGAAATATTATTTGAAAAAGATATAGTTTCATTAACTGGTGTTTGTGAACTGGAAATATTAACAGGGCTTGTTGTTGATATATTAATCGGTGATATTGTGGAGATTGGAATTGTTGCAGTGGTAGAAATGTTAACGGTCGTGCTTGCATTTGAAACACTTGTACGTGTATATGAGGAAATAATAATCATTGGTGTTGAAGAAATAATAACTATGGTTGTCGTAACTGAAATATTATCCGAGACAGTTGTCGACATATTAATTGAATGCGTAGTTAAAATATTAGTTGGAAAAGATATAGTCTCATTAACTGGTGTTCCTAAACTGGAAATATTACCGGGGCTTGTTGTTGATATATTAATCGGTGATATTGTGGAGATTGGAATTGTTGCAGTGGTAGAAATGTTAACGGTCGGGCTTACATTTGAAACACTTGTAGGTGTATATGAGGAAAAACTAATCATTGGTGTTGAATAAATATTAACTATGGTTGTCATGGTTGTAATATTATCCGAGACAGTTGTCGACATATTAATTGAATACGTAGTTGAAATATTAGTTAGAGAAGATATAGTCTCATTTACTGGTGTCGGTAAACTGGAAATATTAACAGTGCTTGTTGTTGATATAATATTCGGTGATATTGTGAAGATTCCAATTGTTGCAGTGGTAGAAATGTTAACGGTCGGGCTTACATTTGAAACACTTGTAGGTGTATATGAGGAAATACTAATTATTGGTGTTAAAGAAATATTAACTATGGTTGTCGGAGTTGAAACATTATCCGAGACAGTTGTCGACTTATTAATTGAATACGTAGTTGAAATATTAGTTGGAAGAGATATAGTCTCATTAATTAGTGTTGGTGAACTGGAAATATTAACCGGGATTGTTGTTGATATATTAATCGGTGATATTGTGGAGATTGGAATTGTTGAAGTGGTAGAAATGTTAACGGTCGGGCTTACATTTGAAACACTTGTAGGAGTATATGAGGAAATACTAATTATTGGTGTTAAAGAAATATTAACTATGGTTGTCGGAGTTGAAACATTATCCGAGACAGTTGTCGACTTATTAATTGAATACGTAGTTGAAATATTAGTTGGAAGAGATATAGTCTCATTAACTAGTGTTGGTGAACTGGAAATATTAACCGGGCTTGTTGTTGATATATTAATCGGTGATATTGTGGAGATTGGAATTGTTAAAGTGGTAGAAATGTTAACGGTCGGGCTTACACTTGAAACACTTGTAGGTGTATATGAGGAAATACTAATTATTGGTGTTAAAGAAATATTAACTATGGTTGTCAGAGTTGAAACATTATTCGAGACAGTTGTCGACATATTAATTGAACTCTCATTATCTGGTGTTGGTGAACTGGAAATATTAACAGGGCTTGTTGTTGATATATTAATAATTGATATTGTGGAGATTGGATTTGTTGCAGTGGTAGAAATATTAACGGACGGGCTTACATTTGAAACACTTGTAGGTGTATTTGAGGAAATACTAATCATTGGTGTTGAAGAAGTATTAACTATGGTTGTCGGAGTTGAAATATTATCCGAGACAGTTGTCGATCTAATAATTATATACGTAGATGAAATATTATTTGGAAAAGATATAGTTTCATTAACTGGTGTTGGTGAACTGGAAATATTAATAGGGCTTGTTGTTGATATATTAATCGGTGATATTGTGGAGATTGGAATTGTTGCAGTGGTAGAAATTTTAACGGTCGGGCTTGCATTTGAAACACTTGTACGTGTATATGAGGAAATAATAATCATTGGTGTTGAAGAAATATTAACTATGGTTGTCGTAATTGAAATATTATCCGAGACAGTTGTCGACATATTAATTGAATGCGTGGTTAAAATATTAGTTGGAAAAGATATAGTCTCATTAACTGGTGTTCCTGAACTGGAAATATTACCGGGGCTTGTTGTTGATATATTAATCGGTGATATTGTGGAGATTGGAATTGTTGCAGTGGTAGAAATGTTAACGGTCGGGCTTACATTTGAAACACTTGTAGGTGTATATGAGGAAAAACTAATCATTGGTATTGAATAAATATTAACTATGGTTGTCATGGTTGTAATATTATCCGAGACAGTTGTCGACATATTAATTGAATACGTAGTTGAAATATTAGTTAGAGAAGATATAGTCTCATTTACTGGTGTCGGTAAACTGGAAATATTAACAGTGCTTGTTGTTGATATATTATTCGGTGATATTGTGAAGATTTCAATTGTTGCAGTGGTAGAAATGTTAACGGTCGGGCTTACATTTGAAACACTTGTAGGTGTATATGAGGAAATACTAATTATTGGTGTTAAAGAAATATTAACTATGGTTGTCGGAGTTGAAACATTATCCGAGACAGTTGTCGACTTATTAATTGAATACGTAGTTGAAATATTAGTTGGAAGAGATATAGTCTCATTAATTAGTGTTGGTGAACTGGAAATATTAACCGGGATTGTTGTTGATATATTAATCGGTGATATTGTGGAGATTGGAATTGTTGAAGTGGTAGAAATGTTAACGGTCGGGCTTACATTTGAAACACTTGTAGGAGTATATGAGGAAATACTAATTATTGGTGTTAAAGAAATATTAACTATGGTTGTCGGAGTTGAAACATTAACCGAGACAGTTGTCGACATATTAATTGAATACGTAGTTGAAATATTAGTTTGAAGAGATATAGTCTCATTAACCGGTGTTGGTGAACTGGAAATATTAACAGGGCTTGTTGTTGATATATTAATAGGTAATATGGTGGAGATTGGAATTGTTGAAGTTGTAGAAATGTTATCGGTCGGGCTTACATTTAAAACACTTGTAGGTGTATATGAGGAAAAACTAATCATTGGTGTTGAATAAATATTAACTCTGGTTGTCGTGGTTGAAATATTTTCCGAGACAGTTGTCGACATAATAATTGAATACGTAGTTAAAATATTAGTTGGAAGAGATATAGTCTCATTAACTGGTGTTGGTGAACTGGAAATATTAACAGGGCTTGTTGTTGATATATAAATAGGTGATATTGTGGAGATTGGAATTGTTGAAGTTGTAGAAATGTTAACGGTCGGGGTTACATTTAAAACACTTTTAGGTGTATATGAGGAAATACTAATCATTGGTGTTGAAGAAATATTAACTATGGTTGTCGTAGTTGAAATATTATCCGAGACAGTTTTCGACATATTATTTGAATACGTAGTTGAAATATTAGTTGGAAAAGATATAGCCTTATTAACTGGTGTTGGTGAACTGGAAATATTAACAGTGCTTGTTGTTGATATATTATTCGGTGATATGGTGGAGATTGGAATTGTTGAAGAATTATCCGAGACAGTTATCGACATATTAATTGAATATGTAGTTGAAATATTAGTTAGAAAAGATATAGTCTCATTTACTGGTGTTGGTGAACTGGAAATATTAACAGGGCTTGTTGTTAATATATTAATCGGTGATATTTTGGAGATTGGAATTGTTGCAGTGGTAGAAATGTTAACGGTCGGGCTTGCATTTGAAACACTTGTAGGTGTATATGAGGATAAACTAATCATTGGTGTTGAAGAATTATTAACTATGGTTGTCGTAGTTGAAATATTATCCGATACAGTTGTCGACATATTAATTATATACGTAGTTGAAATAGTAGTTGGAAAATATATAGTTCTATTAACTGATGTTTGTGAACTGAAAAAATTAACACGGCTTGTTGTTGATATATTAATCGGTGAAATTGTGGAAATTGGAATGGTTGCAGTGGTAGAAATGTTAACGGTCGGGCTAACATTTGAAACACTTGTTGGTGTATATGAGAAAATACTAATTATGGGTGTTGAAGAAATATTAACTATGGGTGTCATAGTTGTAATATTATCCGAGACAGTTGTCGACATATTAATTGAATAGGTACTTGAAATATTAGTTAGAGAAGATATAGTCTCATTTACTGGTCTTGGTAAACTGGAAATATTAACAGGGCTTGTTGTTGATATATTAATCGGTAATATTGTGGAGATTGGAATTGTTGCAGTGGTAGAAATGTTAACGGTCGGGCTCGCATTTGAAACACTTGTAGGTATATATGAGAAAAAACTAATCATTGGTGTTGAATAAATATTAACTCTGGTTGTCGTGGTTGAAATATTATCCGAGACAGTTGTCGACATATTAATTATATAAGTAGTTGAAATAGTAGTTGGAAAATATATAGTTCTATTAACTGATGTTTGTGAACTGAAAAAATTAACACGGCTTGTTGTTGATATATTAATCGGTGAAATTGTGGAAATTGGAATGGTTGCAGTGGTAGAAATGTTAACGGTCGGGCTAACATTTGAAACACTTGTTGGTGTATATAAGGAAATACTAATTATGGGTGTTGAAGAAATATTAACTATGGATGTCATAGTTGTAATATTATCCGAGACAGTTGACGACATATTAATTGAATACGTACTTGAAATATTAGTTAGAGAAGATATAGTCTCATTTACTGGTCTTGGTAAACTGGAAATATTAACAGGGCTTGTTGTTGATATATTAATCGGTAATATTGTGGAGATTAAAATTGTTGCAGTGGTAGAAATGTTAACGGTCGGGCTTGCATTTGAAACACTTGTAGGTGTATATGAGGATAAACTAATCATTGGTGTTGAAGAATTATTAACTATGGTTGTCGTAGTTGAAATATTATCCGATACAGTTGTCGACATATTAATTATATACGTAGTTGAAATCGTAGTTGGAAAATATATAGTTCTATTAACTGATGTTTGTGAACTGAAAAAATTAACACGGCTTGTTGTTGATATATTAATCGGTGAAATTGTGGAAATTGGAATGGTTGCAGTGGTAGAAATGTTAACGGTCGGGCTAACATTTGAAACACTTGTTGGTGTATATGAGGAAATACTAATTATGGGTGTTGAAGAAATATTAACTATGGATGTCATAGTTGTAATATTATCCGAGACAGTTGTCGACATATTAATTGAATACGTACTTGAAATATTAGTTAGAGAAGATATAGTCTCATTTACTGGTCTTGGTAAACTGGAAATATTAACGGGGCTTGTTGTTGATATATTAATCGGTAATATTGTGGAGATTGGATTTGTTGCAGTGGTAGAAATGTTAACGGTCGGGCTCGCATTTGAAACACTTGTAGGTGTATTTGAGAAAAAACTAATCATTGGTGTTGAATAAATATTAACTCTGGTTGTCGTGGTTGAAATATTATCCGAGACAGTTGTCGACATATTAATTGAATACGTAGTTGAAATATTAGCTGGAAGAGATATAGTCTCATTAACTGGTGTTGGTGAACTGGAAATATTAACAGAACTTGTTGTTGATATATTAATAGGTGATATTGTGAAGATTGGAATTGTTGAAGTTGTAGAAATGTTAACGGTCGGACTTACATTTGAAACACTTGTAGGTGTATATGAGGAAATACTAATTATGGGTGTTGAAGAATTATTAACTACGGTTGTCGTAGTTGAAATATTATCCGAGACAGTTGTCGACATATTAATTATATACGTAGTTGAAATAGAAGTTGGAAAATATATAGTTCTATTAACTGATGTTTGTGAACTAAAAAAATTAACACGGCTTGTTGTTGATATATTATTCGGTAAAATTGTGGAAATTGGAATGGTTGCAGTGGTAGAAATGTTAACGGTCGGGCTAACATTTGAAACACTTGTTGGTGTATATGAGGATAAACTAATCATTGGTGTTGAAGAATTATTAACTATGGTTGTCGTAGTTGAAATATTATCCGATACAGTTGTCGACATATTAATTATATACGTAGTTGAAATAGTAGTTGGAAAATATATAGTTCTATTAACTGATGTTTGTGAACTGAAAAAATTAACACGGCTTGTTGTTGATATATTAATCGGTGAAATTGTGGAAATTGGAATGGTTGCAGTGGTAGAAATGTTAACGGTCGGGCTAACATTTGAAACACTTGTTGGTGTATGTGAGGAAATACTAATTATGGGTGTTGAAGAAATATTAACTATGGATGTCATAGTTGTAATATTATGCGAGACAGTTGTCGACATATTAATTGAATACGTGGATGAAATATTAGTTGGAAAAGATATAGTTTCATTAACTAGTGTTGGTGAACTGGAAATATTAACAGGGATTGTTGTTGATATATTAATCGGTGATTTTTTGGAGATTGGAATTGTTTCAGTGGTAGAAATGTTTACGATCAAGCTTTCATTTGAAACACTTGTAGGAGTATATGAGGAAATACTAATCATTGGTGTTGAAGAAATATTAACTATGGATGTCATAGTTGTAATATAATGCGAGACAGTTGTCGACCTATTAATTGAATACGTAGATGAAAAATTAGTTGGAGAAGATATAGTTTCATTAACTGGTGTTGGTGAACTGGAAATATTAACAGGGATTGTTGTTGATATATTAATCGGTAATATTTTGGAGATTGGAATTGTTGCAGTAGTAGAAATGTTAACGGTCGGGCTTGCATATGAAACACTTGTAAGTGTATTTGAGGATAAACTAATCATTGGTGTTGAAGAAATATTAACTATGGATGTCATAGTTGTAATATAATGCGAGACAGTTGTCGACCTATTAATTGAATACGTAGATGAAAAATTAGTTGGAGAAGATATAGTTTCATTAACTGGTGTTGGTGAACTGGAAATATTAACAGGGATTGTTGTTGATATATTAATCGGTGATATTTTGGAGATTGGAATTGTTGCAGTAGTAGAAATGTTAACGGTCGGGCTTGCATATGAAACACTTGTAAGTGTATTTGAGGATAAACTAATCATTGGTGTTGAAGAAATATTAACTATGGTTGTCGGAGTTGAAATATTATCCGAGACAGTTGTCGGTATATTAATTGAATACGTAGTTGAAATATTAGTTGGATAAGATATAGTCTTATTAACTGCTGTTGGTGAAATTGAAATATTAACATGGCTTGTTATTGATATATTAAACGGTAATATTGTGGAGATTGGAATTGTTGCACTGGTAGAAATATTAACGGTCGGGCTTGAATTTGAAACACTTCTAGGTGTATATGAGGAAATACTAATTATTGGTGTTAAAGAAATATTAACTATGGTTGTCGGAGGTGAAACATAATCCGAGACAGTTTTCGACATATTAATTGAATACGCAGTTGAAATATTAGTTGGAAAAGATATAGTCTCATTAACTGGTGTTGGTGAACTGAAAATATTAACAGTGCTTGTTGTTGATATATTATTCAGTGATATTGTGGAGATTGGAATTGTTGAAGAATTATCCGAGACAGTTATCGACATATTAACTGAATACGTAGTTGAAATATTAGTTAGAGAAGACATAGTCTCATTTACTGGTGTTGGTGAACTGGAAATAATAACAGGGCTTGTTGTTGATATATTAATCGGTGATATTTTGGAGATTGGAATTGTTGCAGTGGTAGAAATGTTAACGGTCGGGCTTGCATTTGAAACACTTGTAGGTGTATATGAGGATAAACTAATTATTGATGTTGAAGAAATATTAACTATGGTTGTCGTAGTTGAAATATTATCCGAGACAGTTGTCGACATATTAATTATATACGTAGTTGGAAAATATATAGTTCTATTAACTGACGTTTGTGAACTGAAAAAATTAACACGGCTTGTTGTTGATATATTTATCGGTGAAATTGTGGAAATTGGAATGGTTGCAGTGGTAGAAATTTTAACGGTCGGGCTCGCATTTAAAACACTTGTAGGTGTATATGAGAAAAAACTAATCATTGGTGTTGAAGAAATATTAACTATGGTTGTCGTAGTTGAAATATTATCCGAGACAGTTGTCGACATATTAATTAAATACGTAGTTGAAATATTAGTTGGAAAAAATATAGTCTTATTAACTTGTGTTTGTGAACTGGAAAAATTAACACGGCTTCTTGTTGATATATTAATCGGTGATATTGTGGAGATTGGAATTGTTGCAGTGGTAGAAATATTAGCGGTAGGGCTTGTATTTGAAACACTTGTAGGTGTATATGAGGAAATACTAATCATTGGTGTTGAAGCAGTATTAACTATGGTTGTCTGAGTTGAAATATTATCCGAAACAGTTGTCGACACATTAATTAAATACGTAGTTGGAAATGAAATATTTTCATTAACTGGTGTTGGTGAACTGGAAATATTAACAGGGCTTGTTGTTGATATATTAATCGGTGATATTGTGAAGATTGGAATTGTTGAAGTGGTAGAAATGTTAACGGTCGGGCTTGCATTTGAAACACTTGTAGGTGTATATAAGGAAATACTAATCATTGGTGTCGAAGGAGTATTAACTATGGTTGTCGGAGTTGAAATATTATCCGAGACAGTTGTCGACATATTAATTGAATACGTAGTTGAAATATTAGTTTGAAAATGTATGGTCTCATTAACTGGTGTTGGTGAACTGAAAATATTATCAGGGCTTGTTGTTGATATATTAATCGGTGATATTGTGGAGATTGGATTTGTTGCAGTGGTAGAAATATTAACGGACGGGCTTAAATTTGAAACACTTGTAGGTGTATATGAGGAAATACTAATCATTGGTGTTGAAGAAGTATTAACTATGGTTGTCGGAGTTGAAATATTATCCGAGACAGTTGTCGACATATTAATTGAATACGTAGTTGAAATATTAGTTTGAAAATGTATGGTCTCATTAACTGGTGTTGGTGAACTGGAAATATTAACAGTGCTTGTTGTTGATATATTATTCGGTGATATTGTGAAGATTTCAATTGTTGCAGTGGTAGAAATGTTAACGGTCGGGCTTACATTTGAAACACTTGTAGGTGTATATGAGGAAATACTAATTATTGGTGTTAAAGAAATATTAACTATGGTTGTCGGAGTTGAAACATTATCCGAGACATTTGTCGACATACTAATTAAATACGTAGTTGAAATAGTAGTTGGAAAAGCAGCACGCTCATCAATCTCATTACCTGCTATTAGTGAATTGAATATATTATGAGGGCTTATTGTTGATATATTAATCGGAGATATTGTGGAGATTGGAATTGTTGCAGTGGTAGAAATGTTAACGGTCGGGCTCGCATTTAAAACACTTGTAGGTGTATATAAGAAAAAACTAATCATTGGTGTTGAAGAAATATTAACTATGGTTGTCGTAGTTGAAATATTATCCGAGACAGTTGTCGACATATTAATTAAATACGTAGTTGAAATAATAGTTGGAAAAGATATAGTTCTATTAACTGATGTTTGTGAACTGGAAAAATTAACACGGCTTGTTGTTGATATATTAATCGGTGATCTTGTGGAGATTGGAATTGTTGAAGTGGTAGAAATGTTAACGGTCGGGCTTGCATTTGAAACACTTGTAAGTGTATTTGAGGATAAACTAATCATTGGTGTTGAAGAAATATTAACTATGGATGTCATAGTTGAAATATTATCCGAGACATTTGTCGACATACTAATTAAATACGTAGTTGAAATAGTGGTTGGAAAAGCAGCACGCTCATCAATCTCATTACCTGCTATTCGTGAATTGAAAATATTATGAGGGCTTATTTTTGATATATTAATCGGAGATATTGTGGAGATTGGAATTGTTGCAGTGGTAGAAATGTTAACGGCCGGGCTTGCATTTAAAACACTTGTAGGTATATATGAGAAAAAACTAATCATTGGTGTTAAAGAAATATTAGCTATGGTTGTCGTAGTTGAAATATTATCCGAGACAGTTGTCGACATATTATTTAAATACGTAGTTGAAAAATTATTTGAAAAAGATTTAGTCTCATTAACTGGTGTTCGTAAACTAGAAATATTAACAGGGCTTGTTGTTGATATATTAATCGGTGATATTGTGGAGATTGGAATTGTTGCAGTGGTAGAAATATTAGCGGTAGGGCTTGTATTTGAAACACTTGTAGGTGTATATGAGGAAATACTAATCATTGGTGTTGAAGCAGTATTAACTATGGTTGTCTGAGTTGAAATATTATCCGAAACAGTTGTCGACACATTAATTAAATACGTAATTGGAAATGAAATATTTTCATTAACTGGTGTTGGTGAACTGGAAATATTAACAGGGCTTGTTGTTGATATATTAATCGGTGATATTGTGAAGATTGGAATTGTTGAAGTGGTAGAAATGTTAACGGTCGGGCTTGCATTTGAAACACTTGTAGGTGTATATAAGGAAATACTAATCATTGGTGTCGAAGGAGTATCAACTATGGTTGTCGGAGTTGAAATATTATCCAAGACAGTTGTCGACATATTAATTGAATACGTAGTTGAAATATTAGTTTGAAAATGTATGGTCTCATTAACTGGTGTTGGTGAACTGAAAATATTATCAGGGCTTGTTGTTGATATATTAATCGGTGATATTGTGGAGATTGGATTTGTTGCAGTGGTAGAAATATTAACGGACGGGCTTAAATTTGAAACACTTGTAGGTGTATATGAGGAAATACTAATCATTGGTGTTGAAGAAGTATTAACTATGGTTGTCGGAGTTGAAATATTATCCGAGACAGTTGTCGACATATTAATTGAATACATAGTTGAAATATTAGTTTGAAAATGTATGGTCTCATTAACTGGTGTTGGTGAACTGAAAATATTATCAGAGCTTGTTGTTGATATATTAATCGGTGATATTGTGGAGATTGGATTTGTTGCAGTGGTAGAAATATTAACGGTCGGGCTTACATTTGAAACACTTGTAGGTGTATATGAGGAAAAACTAATCATTTGTGTTGAATAAATATTAACTCTGGTTGTCGTGATTGAAATATTATCCGAGACAGTTGTCGACATATTAATTGAATACGTAGTTGAAATATTAGTTGGAGGAGATATAGTCTCATTAACTGGTGTTGGTGAACTGGAAATATTAACAGGGCTTATTGTTGATATATTAATCGGTGATATTGTGGAGATTGGAATTGTTGAAGTTGTAGAAATGTTAACGGTCGGGCTTACATTTGAAACACTTGTACGTGTATATGAGGAAATACTAATCATTGGTGTTGAAGAAGTATTAACTATGGTTGTCGGAGTTGAAATATTATGCGAGACAGTTGTCGATATATTAATTATATACGTAGATGAAATATTAGTTGGAAAAGATATAGTTTTATTAACTGGTGTTGGTGAACTGGAAATATTAACAGGTCTTGTTATTGATATATTAATCGGTGATATTTTGGAGATTGGAATTGTTGAAGTGGTAGAAATGTTAACGGTCGGGCTTGCATTTGAAACACTTGTAGGTGTATATAAGGAAATACTAATCATTGGTGTTGAAGAAGTATTAACTATGGTTGTCGGAGTTGAAATATTATCCGAGACAGTTGTCGACATATTAATTGAATACGTAGTTGAAATATTAGTTTGAAAATGTATGGTCTCATTAACTGGTGTTGGTGAACTGAAAATATTATCAGGGCTTGTTGTTGATATATTAATCGGTGATATTATGGAGATTGTATTTGTTGCAGTGGTAGAAGTGTTAACGGACGGGCTTAAATTTGAAACACTTGTAGGTGTATATGAGGAAATACTAATTATGGGTGTTGAAGAAATATTAACTATGGTTGTCGAAGTTGAAATATTATCCGAGACAGTTGTCGACATATTAATTATATACGTAGATGGAATATTAGTTGGAAAAGATATAGTTTCATTAACTGGTGTTGAACTGAAAATATTAACAGGGCTTGTTGTTGATATATTAATCGGTAATATTGTGGAAATTGGAATGGTTGCAGTGGTAGAAATGTTAACGGTCGGGCTTACATTTGAAACACTTGTAGGTGTATATGGGGAAAAACTAATCAATGGTGTTGAATAAATAAAAACTAGGGTTGTCGTAGTTGAAATATTATCCGAGAGAGTTGTCGACATATTAATTGAATACGTAGTTGAGATATTCGTTGGAAAAGATATAGTCTTATTAACTGGTGTTGGTAAACTGTAAGTATTAACAGGGCTTGTTGTTGAAATATTAATAGGTGATATTGTGGAGACTGGAATTGTTAAAGCGGTAGAAATATTAACGGTCGGGCTTACATTTGAAACACTTGTTAATGTATATGAGGAAATACTAATTATGGGTGTTGAAGCAATATTAACTATGGTTGTCGAAGTTGAAATATTATCCGAGACAGTCGTCGACATATTAATTATATACGTAGATGGAATATTAGTTGGAAAAGATATAGTTTCATTAACTGGTGTTGGTGAACTGGAAATATTATCAGGGCTTGTTGTTGATATATTAATCGGTGATATTGTGGAGACTGGAATTGTTGAAGTGGTAGAAATAATAACGGTCGGGCTTACATTTGAAACACTTATTGGTGTATATGAGGAAATACTAATTATGGGTGTTGAAGAAATATTAACTATAAATGTCATAGTTGTAATATTATGCGAGTCAGTTGTCGACATATTAATTGAATACGTAGATGAAAAATTAGTTGGAAAAGATATAGTTTCATTAACTCGTGTTGGTGAACTGGAAATATTAACAGGGCTTGTTGTTGATATATTAATAGGTAATATTGTGGTGCTTGGATTTGTTGCAGTGGTAGAAATGTTAACGGACGGGCTTACATTTGAAACACTTGTAGGTGTATACGAGGAAATACTAATCATTGGTGTTGAAGAAGTATTAACTATGGTTGTCGGAGTTGAGATATTATCCGAGACAGTAGTTGTCGACATATTAATTATATACGTAGATGAAATATTAGTTCGAAAATATATAGTTTCATTAACTGGTGTTGGTGAACTGGAAATATTAACAGGGCTTGTTGTTGATATATTAATCGGTGATATTGTGGAGATTGGATTTGTTGCAGTGGTAGAAATGTTAACGGACGGGCTTACATTTGAAACACTTGTAGGTGTATATGAGGAAATACTAATCATTGGTGTTGAGGAAGTATTAACTATGGTTGTCGGAGCTGAAATATTATGCGAGTCAGTTGTCGACATATTAATTGAATACGTAGATGAAATATTAGTTGGAAGAGATATAGTCTCATTAACTGGTGTTGGTGAACTGGAAATATTAACAGGGCTTGTTGTTGATATATTAATCGGTGATATTGTGGAGATTGGAATTGTTGAAGTTGTAGAAATGTTAACGGTCCGGCTTACATTTGAAACACTTGTAGGTGTATATGAGGAAATACTAATTATGGGTGTTGAAGAAATAATAACTATGGATGTCATAGTTGTAATATTATGCGAGACAGTTGTCGATATATTAATTATATACGTAGATGAAATATTAATTGGAAAAGATATAGTTTCATTAACTGGTGTTGGTGAACTGGAAATATTAACAGGGCTTGTTGTTGATATATTAATATTTGATATTGTTGAGATAGGGTTTGTTGCAGTGGTAGAAATGTTAACGGACGGGCTTACATTTGAAACACTGTTAGGTGTATATGAGGAAATACTATTCATTGGTGTTGAAGAAGTATTAACTATGGTTGTCAGAGTTGAAACATTATCCGAGACAGTTGTCGACATATTAATTGAATACGTAGTTGAAATATTAGTTGGAAGAGATCTAGTCTTATTAACTGCTGTTGGTGAAATGGAAATATTAACAGGGCTTGTTGTTGAAATATTAATCGGTAATATTGTGGAGACTGGAATTGTTGAAGTGGTAGAAATATTAACGGTCGGGCTTACATTTGAAACACTTGTTGGTGTATATGAGGAAATACTAATTATGGGTGTAATAGTTGCAATATTATGCGAGTCAGTTGTCGACATATAAATTGAATACGTAGATGAAAAATTAGTTGGAAAAGATATAGTTTCATTAACTGGTGTTGGTGAACTGGAAATATTAACAGCGCTTGTTGTTGATATATTAATAGGTAATATTGTGGTGCTTGGATTTGTTGTAGTGGTAGAAATGTTAACGGACGGGCTTACATTTGAAACACTTGTAGGTGTATACGAGGAAATACTAATTGTTGGTGTTGAAGAAGTATTAACTATGGTTGTCGGAGTTGAGATATTATCCGAGACAGTAGTTGTCGACATATTAATTATATACTTAGATGAAATATTAGTTGGAAAAGATATATTTTCATTAACTGGTGTTGGTGAACTGGAAATATTAACAGGGCTTGTTATTGATATATTAATCGGTGATATTGTGGAGATTGGAATTGTTGAAGTGGTAGAAATGTTAACGGTCGGGCTTGCATTTAAAACACTTGTAGGTGTATGTAAGGAAATACTAATCATTGGTGTTAAAGAAGTATTAACTATGGTTATCGGAGTTAAAATATTATCCGAGACAGTTGTCGACATATTAATTGAATACGTAGTTGAAATATTAGTTTGAAAATGTATGGTCTCATTAACTGGTGTTGGTGAACTGAAAATATTATCAGGGCTTGTTGTTGATATATTAATCGGTGATATTGTGGAGATTGGATTTGTTACAGTGGTAGAAGTGTTAACGGACGGGCTTAAATTTGAAACACTTGTAGGTGTATATGAGGAAATACTAATCATTGGTGTTAAAGAAGTATTAACTATGGTTGTCGGAGTTGAAATATAATCCGAGACAGTTGTCGACATATTAATTGAATACGTAGTTGAAATATTAGTTTGAAGAGATATAGTCTCATTAACTGGTGTTGGTGAACTGGAAATATTACCAGGGCTTGTTTCTGATATATTAATCGGTGATATTGTGGAAATTGGAATTGTTGAAGTTGTAGAAATGTTATCGGTCGGGCTTACATTTGAAACACTTGTTGGTGTATATGAGGAAATACTAATTATGGGTGTTGAAGAAATATTAACTATGGTTGTCGAAGTTGAAATATTATCCGAGACAGTTGTCGACATATTAATTATATACGTAAATGGAATATTAGTTGGAAAAGATATAGTTTCATTAACTGGTGTTGGTGAACTGGAAATATTAACAGGGCTTGTTGTTGATATATTAATCGGTGATATTGTGGAGATTAGATTTGTTGCAGTGGTAGAAATGTTAACGGACTGGCTTACATTTAAAACACTTGTAGGTGTATATGGGGAAATACTAATCAATGGTGTTGAGGAAGTATTAACTATGGTTGTCGAAGTTGAAATATTATCCGAGACAGTTGTCGAAATATTAATTATATACGTAGATGGAATATTAGTTGGAAAAGATATAGTTTCATTAACTGGTGTTGGCGAACTGAAAATATTAACAGGGCTTGTTGTTGATATATTAATCGGTAATATTGTGGAAATTGGAATGGTTGCAGTGGTAGAAATGTTAACGGTCGGGCTTACATTTGAAACACTTGTAGGTGTATATATGGAAAAACTAATCAATGGTGTTGAATAAATAAAAACTAGGGTTGTCGTAGTTGAAATATTATCCGAGAGAGTTGTCGACATAATAATTGAATACGTAGTTGAGATATTCGTTGGAAAAGATTCATTAACTGGTGTTGGTAAACTGTAAGTATTAACAGGGCTTGTTGTTGAAATATTAATAGGTGATATTGTGGAGATTGGAATTGTTAAAGTGGTAGAGATATTAACGGTCGGGCTTACATTTGAAACACTTGTTAATGTATATGAGGAAATACTAATTATGGGTGTTGAAGAAATATTAACTATGGTTGTCGAAGTTGAAATATTATCCGAGACAGTCGTCGACATATTAATTATATACGTAGATGGAATATTAGTTGGAAAAGATATAGTTTCATTAACTGGTGTTGGTGAACTGGAAATATTATCAGGGCTTGTTGTTGATATATTAATCGGTGATAATGTGGAGATTGCAATTGTTGAAGTAGTAGAAATGTTAACGGTCGGGCTTACATTTGAAACACTTGTAGGTGTATATGAGGATATACTATTTATTGGTGTTAACGAAATATTAACTATGGTTGTCAGAGTTGAAACATTATCCGAGACAGTTGTCGACATATTAATTGAATACGTAGTTGAAATATTAGTTGGAAGAGATATAGTCTCATTAACTGGTGTTGGTGAACTGGAAATGTTAACAGGGCTTGTTGTTGATATATTAATCGGTGATATCGTGGAGATTGGAATTGTTGAAGTTGTAGAAATGTTAACGGTCGGGCTTACATTTGAAACACTTGTAGGTGTATATGAGGAAATACTAATCATTGGTGTTGAGGAAGTATTAACTATGGTTGTCGGAGCTAAAATATTATCCGAGACAGTTGTCGACATATTAATTGAATACGTAGTTGAAATATTAGTTGGAAGAGATATAGTCTCATTAACTGGTGTTGGTGAACTGGAAATGTTAACAGGGCTTGTTGTTGATATATTAATCGGTGATATCGTGGAGATTGGAATTGTTGAAGTTGTAGAAATGTTAACGGTCGGGCTTACATTTAAAACACTTGTAGGTGTATATGAGGAAATACTAATTATGGGTGTTAAAGAAATATTAACTATGTATGTCATAGTTGTAATATTATGCGAGTCAGTTGTCGACATATTAATTGAATACGTAAATGAAAAATTAGTTGGAAAAGATATAGTTTCATTAACTGGTGTTGGTGAACTGGAAATATTAACAGCGCTTGTTGTTGATATATTAATAGGTAATATTGTGGTGCTTGGATTTGTTGCAGTGGTAGAAATGTTAACGGACGGGCTTACATTTGAAACACTTGTAGGTGTATACGAGGAAATACTAATCGTTGGTGTTGAAGAAGTATTAACTATGGTTGTCGAAGTTGAGATATTATCCGAGACAGTAGTTGTCGACATATTAGTTATATACGTAGATGAAATATTAGTTTGAAAAGATATAGTTTCATTAACTTGTGTTGGTGAACTGGAAATATTAACAGGGCTTGTTGTTGATATATTAATCGGTGATATTGTGGAGATTGGATTTGTTGCAGTGGTAGAAATGTTAACGGACGGGCTTACATTTGAAACACTTGTAGGTGTATATGAGGAAATACTAATCATTGGTGTTGAGGAAGTATTAACTATGGTTGTCGGAGCTGAAATATTATCCGAGACAGTTGTCGACATATTAATTGAATACGTAGTTAAAATATTAGTTGGAAGAGATATAGTCTCATTAACTGGTGTTGGTGAACTGGAAATATTAACAGGGCTTGTTGTTGATATATTAATCGGTGATATTGTGGAGATTGGAATTGTTGAAGTTGTAGAAATGTTAACGGTCGGGCTTGCATTTGAAACACTTGCCGATGTATATGAGAAAAATCTAATCATTGGTGTTGAAGAAATATTAACTAGGGTTGTAGTTGAAAAATTATCCGAGACAGTTGTAGACATATTTATTAAATAAGTAGTTGAAATATTAGTTGGAAAAGATACAGTCTCATTAACTGGTGTCCGTGAACTGGAAATATTACCAGGGCTTGTTGATATATTATTGGGTGATATTGTGGAGATTAGAATTTTTATAGTAGTAGAAATTTTAACGGTCACGCTTGAATTAGTAAAAATTGCTCTTTTAAAAATTTTAGGTGGAGCTGTCATAGAAATATTATCAGAAACTGTTAACGTTAAATTATTATCAATATTTGATAGAAAAGAAATGTTTTCGTGATTCGTAGTAAATAAAAGAACTGGTTCCGCCATACATCCATTAACAATGACTGTTAAAGATATATTTACTGGTATTTTTGTAGTGAAAATCGCATGTGTGGTTGTTATTAAATTACTATAGAAGGTCGTTAGTGTCTGATTTATAACTGGAATCGATCTATGGGTCTTAAATATGGCTTCTACTGCAGAATTTGTTACTAAATACTCTTTCTCTCTTATTAAATAAACATCTTGCAATGCCGAAGCTAAAATGGCCGTTTCGGTTCGCAAATTCTGACTGGTTGTTTTGCATGTTTCCTTGTGCTCTTTATGGGAACTTTGGTTTAAGTTTGTTATTGATGACTTTTCAATATTGGATATACATTTTTTACATGCAAACTTTTCTAGTATGCTGTCTAAATAATTTTCCTTTTTTATGTTGTTGATTTGTTGACTATATGTCAAAATAGTTCCATTTATTATATTTGTATATTTCTTTATGCAACAATTACTTTTTGTGTAGCTGCAATTGTTTTGTATTTCTTTTCTCATTTTTATACAATCCCACATAGGTTTAGTTTCAAATCCTAAAAATATTTATAAAAAATTAATTTGAATCCAACACACAAAAATATCAAATTGGGATTTAGTTAGAATTCTCAATTTATTTTTTTGAAAAATAATAAAAGAAGTTTTTTATATAGTACATTTTTGCACATAAATAAGACGTGCAAAAAGTAATACTTCATGCACACAATTAGAAAAAGTTTTTTTTTTATTTTACTTTAAGAATTTTTACATATTGTTCGAAGATTTTATCCAAGAATTAACTAACCAGGTATTTTAACTATGACATAAATTATCGTAGCAAGGCAAAGTAATCGAACTAGGTACCAAAAATTTCGAAAAAAATCCATTGAAATATTCCCTTTAATTTAAAAAACAATCGCTAGATGGTGTTTGTGATAAGATCGACACTTCTTGTTAATTAAATGAACTAAGTGCCGTGACAAAAGCTAAGAAAAAGGTTTAAAGAAAATGCTAGGTTTTTTTACAGTGAGTCAAAAATTTTATAGTGTAAGTTTTAGTAAAAAAATGTGAATTTTGCTCAAAACTAAAATATCTATATTTTTGACAATATCGATAATTGTTATAAAAAAAATTGATAAGTACTAAACACTGCATTCTCATATGAAATCATATCTATCTACCATAAAAAATCAGGTCTTATTTTGCAAAAATTTTTCTACGCATTGATTTTATTTGAAAACACTATAAAATGAAAAACTCGTTTTTTATAACAATTTTGCTATATTGTCAAAAATAAAACTACTTTACTCTTGAGAAAAATTAATATTTTTTAACAAACCTTGTATAAGTTAAGGGTTGATTACGTCACAGGTACTTTTTAAAAAGACCTTTGTTCGTAACACTTAACAATAATAGTATTCTAACAGTATAAACTTAGAACTAACTATTCTAATGTAACACCTACTATTTATTTATACAGGGTGATTCATTAAGGGTGACCACCGGCCATATCTCGGAAACTACTAAGCATAGAAACATGAGAAAAAAAAATTATGATTAAAGCGGTCATGAGAAAATTCTGGAAATTATTTTTAAGTTCCTAATTTCGCCGCAAGAGGGCACAATTAAAATTTTTTTTTTAATTCTTAATTTCTCCGAAAATTCCTAGATTAAGGTATAACTCTTATTGCATCATCGAAAAACTTAGACACTGCATCATTTTGGTTTAAGGCTCGTTATCGTACCGACCTTGATAAGAGTGGGGGAAGCTATTGAATGTGTAAATATTAAAATCGCTGTAACTTCTAAACGACTTATCCGATTTTACTAAATTTAAGCTTGTTTGGAAGGGAAAGGTAAGTATCTTCAATTGCCGTATGCAACAGTACACGATAGTGTTTAATAAAATTGCTAGAGGGCACAATTTGTAATAATAACAGTATTTTCGATTTTATCCAGAAAATTCAAATCATACGGTATAACTATGACATCATAATCGGAAAGTAGATGAAATTTTCAAGAAAATATGTGAAGACCGCAGTTCGATATCCTTGTTCGTTTCAGAGTTATCGCCAAAATAATAATTATTAATACAAATAGCGCCCTCTAGCAATTTTATTAGAAACTATCGCGTACCATTGGATACAAGAACTGGAGGTACTTCCTTCCAAACAAGCTTAAATTTAGTAAAATCGGAAAAGTCGTTTAGAAGTTACAGCGATTTTAATGTTTACACTTTCAATAGCTTCTCAAACTCTTATCAAGTGAAAGTGCAATCATTAAAATCGCTGTAAATTCTAAACGACTTATCCGATTTAACTAAATTTAAGCTTTTTTGGAAGAGAAAGGTAAGTAACTTCAATTGTTGTATCCAATGGTACACGATAGTTTCTAATAAAATTGCTAGAGGGCGCTATTTGTATTAATAATTATTATTTTGGCGATAACTCTGAAACGAACAAGGATATAGAACTGCGGTCTTCACATCTTTTCTTGCAAATTTCATCTACTTTCCGATTATGATATCATAGTTATACCGTATGATTTGAATTTTCGGGATAAAATCGAAAAACTGTTATTATTACAAATTGCGCCCTCTAGCAATTTTATTAAACACTATCGTGTACTGTTGGATACGGCAATTGAAGATACTTACCTTTCCCTTCCCAACAAGCTTAAATTTAGTAAAATCGGATAAGTCGTTTAGAAGTTACAGCGATTTTAATGTTTACACATTCAATAGCTTCCCCCACTCTTATCAAGGTCGGTACGCCAACGAGCCTTAAACCAAAATGATGCAGAATTGCCTAAGCTTTTCGATGATGTAATCAGAGTTATACCTTAATCTGGAAATTTTCGGAGAAATTAAGAATTAAAAAAAAAAATTTTAATTGTGCCCTCTTGTAACTTTAACTTAAAAATAATTTCCAGAATTTTCTCATGATCGCTTTAATTATAATTTTTTTTTTCTCAAGTTTGTATGCTTAGTAGTTTCCGAGATATGGCCGGTAGTCACCCTTAATTAATCACCCTGTATATAATTTATCGCTGGGTTTGCAATAAAATTAGAACGCTGATTTAGTGTTTCGCTGATGTAACAGCTTGGCTTTGTGGGTTAATTAATGTATAGGTTCACCGAACCGTAATTTATACTACTGCAATAATTTTATATCTGATTATTTCATTTTAGGTTTTAGACCATGCAGAACTTTTTATGAGGATTAAACTTTTGGCTTAAAATTAATTATAAAAATTTTCCCATACCATTCCAACTTAAATAGACACACCATATAAAGAAAATAGAGAATTTTTGTCCAGGATTCTATCAATTTGAGTGCACTAGATCTTTTTTTTTCTTTTTGTAGCTCAAGGACTTCAATGATCATTTCTGTGGTTTTCCTTATATTGTGTTTGCATAATTCGATGGTTAAAGTGCAAAACCTCGTAAGTCAATTTTTATAAATTTTACAGGAGAAGCGAAAAACGATTAAACTTTAATTAAGAAATTTGAAAAAGTATTTGAAACAAAATTATATGATTTGCTGAAGCATTTCTGGGGATATACATACTTTTTGTTGATTAAAATTTGTTTTTTTGTTAATTAAAAAGAAAATCTACATACGAGGTTTTAACATTTTTTATAGTTAAACTTTTTAGAATAACTTACGAGGTTTTGAAACGAAATATCAATTTTTAAAAACAAAAATTAATTTGTTAACAATACTAATAAAATATGTGGGTTAAATAAATAAAACGACATAATTTAACAAACCTGTTTATTCAGAAATTACAAATTATTAGTATAATATGTGATATCAAAACCTCGCAAGTCGCAGATCTTCGTGTATAGAATATTAACTCTAGTATCAAAACCTCGTAAGTCGAATTAAGAGATTTCTGCATTAAATGCTGTCTGGCAAATTAATTTTACGAGGTTTTGGCAGATGGCGCCAGGGGTCCGTAAAATTAATATTGGACTTACGAGATTTTGTAAGCTTAAAGAATATATTTTTTTCTAAGTGTTTATCAAATAAAAGGTCAAATGGAAAAAAAAACCGACTTACGAGGTTTTGCACCTTAACCATCAATATTTATTTTCCTTTTTTTTTTTAATCTCTTATTATTAGATTTTAAGTTATGTGTTTTGACTGACTTTTAAAATTTTTAAACAAAAATGTAGGTTAAATAAGACTAATCAACCACAGACATGTAATATATGAGGAGACCCCATTTGTTTACATTTTGTCCCGATCAGAAATAATTTGAACATAAATCAATTATGTACAAATTTCTGCTGATGGCCCTAGCCTAGATCTACCGCCTGTGTTTGCAAACACAGGTTATAATAATAATAATATTAAATGCATTTGTCATGTGTACCTATTACGAAATAATATTATAATAATATATGCTACTATAGTCAAAATATTTATAGTTTTTCTGATGGTATTAAATTATAATGTTTTAGAGAAATTACTATGACAACGCTGTACCGAGGTTTTTTTTTAGGGGATAATTCTAGACCGAAAATAAATGCTATCTCTTCCTATAACATTTTTTTCGGAAATTGATTATTAAAGGAGTTACAGGGTGTTAAAGTTAAATTTTATTTGCAGTTTTTAAATATACATAAGTTACTAGAACAATAAATTAAACATTCAAATCAAAGGTTCAAAGTGACGTCCTTCCTCTTCCATGCATAAATTAATTCTTCTTAAAAATTTCCGACATGAAATATCCCTTCCTTTGTTTTATTTAATTACAATGATATCGTATTCGAGCAAGCAATGTTATTTTAGCGTTTTTCTTGAAAACGGTTGGATTTATCGAAACAAAACCTTTTTTATGTCAAAAGGTTAGAAGAATAAAAATATTCAGTCAAAATGCGCATAGGTACAGTAAAGGACAAAAACGTTGGGACCATTCAAATTCAAGTATAGACTCCTATGTGGCGCCCTCTACAAAATGCGAAAAAAACGGTAGGTGAATTTGTATTCCTCATCCCGAAAAAGCCCTATATACGAGATTTCGTCAAAATATTATGAGCGTGACAAAAGATATTGCAAAAAAACTGCAAATAAAATTTAAATTTAACACCCTGCAACTCCCGTTAATATTCAATTTTCGAAAAAATACTATAGGAAGAGATAGCATTTATTTTCGGTCTAGAATTATCCCCTAAATTTTTTGCTCATCATTTTCGGACACCCTGTACATGTCTGTGTAACCAAACATTTTTTATTTATGAAAACAAAATAAATGTGTACCTACTAAGATCACTTTGTGTCGCCACCGATGATCTGAAACAACAGGTATAAGATTAACGAATAATCGTATACCAATCTGAAGTAAATCAACATGCAAATTGCGCCTCTCCACTTCGTTTGCCAAACTTACGGTGTTAAAAGTACATGGGAAATGTAAATCATTGTCTAAAACCTTATAAAAAGTCTGCAGTATGGCAACGCAGCAGCAGGCCATGACGTCGTTTCATTCATTTTCTATTTCCAACGACATCTCGCTCGATCTGCTACGACTGCTGTTATAGTCGGCGTCCACTTAACTAGACGCACGTGACCTCCTGAATCAAATCAGTTGAATCAGAGGTTCAAAAATGTTTCAAAATATAAAAACCAATATGGCGGCATATGGACAGCTGATTTTCCATAAAATTGAATGTTAATCAATTAATTTGAAACTATCAGTCATAATAAAAATTGACATAATAACAGTGACGGGTCTCGTTCCAAAATTAATTTCCCAGGGGTGCGTTCGTGTTGTTGCACACGGTTGAGAAAATAGTTTTATATTTCAAAAATTTAATAACTAAATTGATGTATAATTAGATAAACAATATACCTACAGTAAAACCTCTGACTAGCGACCACCCTTGGGAATCAAATGTTGGTCGGTAAATAGGTGATTGTTTAATAAATAAAAATTAGAACATCAGAATTTGTCTGCATTTTACATTGTATATAATTTTGAATATTTTTGTGTACATTTATTTTAACTTAACTGATGTATATATATTATTGCGAATAGGTACAAATAACTTATTGGTGCCAATACATACAATATCTATGTTTAGACTTTTATAGACAATAATGGACTAATCTACAAACTAATAAATACTCATGAATTTCCACTACACTTCATTTCATTACTTCATTCATACTTATATAATAAATAGAACATTAAAAGTCAGGATAGAGAGCGATTTCTCTGAGCAGGTGACGCTGCATGTTGGATTACAACAGGGTACCAACCTAGCGGCCCCTCTCTTTAATTTATATACAGCGGATATACCAAAATTTCCAAACTCTAATTTAGCAATATTCGTAGATGATGTACTTATTTTTGCACATTCATATTACGCAAATGTGCCAGACAAATAATCACAAATAATCTAAGAATTTTAATTCCTTGGTATCAAAAGTGGAAGCTGGAAATAAATCAAAGCAAATGCGAATGCATGATTATGACTAAAAAACACACGAACAACCAAATTAACCAAAACATGCAAATAAATGAACAACAAATTCAACCAACGGACCATATTAAATACTTAGGTGTTATTTTGGACAAAAGACTGACAATTAAACAAAATACAGACAACACAGTAAGAAAATTTTTAATAGTTTCCAATGCATTAAATAAATTACTAAAAAACAATTCTCCTCTCTCCCCAAAATAAATTAATTATTTACAATCAAATCATAAAACCGACAATGACCTACGCAAGTCCAGTTTGGTGCAGCATGGCGGACATACACTACCATAAACTGCAAGTGCAACAAAATAAAATATTAATGCAAGTACTAAGAACAAACCGATACACTCCCAACCGTCATCTGCACCAAGCTACCCAGACACCGACAATTTTTCAATATATACAAGACATTAGTACAAAATCTATAATAATCAAATACGAAATTCGACATGGACTCAGGACATTACGCAAATAAGACAAAATGACAACCCTACACACAAACCCTTGCATGCAAGATTGCCGATTTATTTCCAGCAAAATAATCCACATTAATAAATTCAAAAATTTCCAAAAATAAGTGCATCAAACATGAAATTGCAACGAAAAATTAACTCCGCCCCAAAAGAGAAGGGACCCGCCCACAAATTACATTCAAGTCGAAAGACAACTATGTGTTACCTTGTACCTGATAAAATTGAGCTGGTTTTTCATCTTATTTTTCCAGTAATCGCAAACCAAAAGCTTTAACATTTTAATCATTCTAATTAAATCATTTCAAATATTTATATAAAAACAAAACTCTTTCATGGCGGTAGAGGGTTACGGAACCGACCAAACAAAGGTTTGCTGAACGTCATTAGAAGCTACCAAGGGTTAAAATCAGCCCCACAGGCGTTGCCAGTGCGTGTCCTGGGCAGAACCCAGAGGGAATCAAATACATATATATTTATACTTATATATTATATTATGTAAGAAAAATGTAGTTATATAATGATATGTTAAAAAATACGAAATATAAAGATATTTTGAAATCAATCAATCGACACACCAATAAATCTTGAGACCGCCTGTCTTCCAGTATCGTATCGTAGTAAACATGCTTTTATGTTTTATGGTGGTTTATATCATAATGGAGGATTTCTTTAATTTAAGACTGAAAACATAAAAGTGCGCACGCTCATACTACCACTGCTAAAGTCTTACTTTTTTTGTATTTTACCTCCCTGGCCCGGTGTGTACAACTATATCTATTATTTCTATCATCGGTGCCGGTGGTTAGGAAACAATAAAATACAACTAAAAAGTGTTAATAAATTGTGCAAATGCCAGTGCACAGTTGTTGGCGAAGTGGATCTTTTTTTTTTAATTGAAATCACAGATTAAATATCTTGTTATCTCGTCGGCACACCTGAACACTAAAGAACCAATTTCACTGCAATAAAGTGCATAATAAACCCTTTTATACAGGGTGAAATTTTCAACTGGAATAAATTCAGTATTAGAAAGTCTGTTTATTTGCTAAAAAAAATACAGAACTACGGGTCCGTTTATTTTTAGTTTGACATACCTACTATTTTTGTGCCTTCAAAATTTTCCTCTCTTTTGGGGGTAGAAACTGTCCCAATTTTTTTTTCTAATATAAAGGTATGTATTGTGATAGCTCTTGGGAAAGGACATAAAAAAGGGAATACGACCCACTATTTACTTTTGCATTTCGGTAATATAGATGCAATTTGTTTTGTTGGAAATGTTACCCATTTTTTCTTGACAAACCCCTAATCTAAAGTAAAATTCGTTCTTGTCATTATGTACCATATCCGAGGTTATTTGGCAAATTTCGTGTATAAGTCTTTGCCTAAGTACCTCTACATTTTCTGGTTTTGTTACGTAAACTTTGGTATTTAGGTGACCCCAAAGGAAATATTCTAGAGGATTAAGGTCCGGCGATCGTGGCGGCCATTCAATGGTACCCCATCTGCCTATATAGTGGTTCGTAAAAACTTCACTTACATATTGTCAAACATTTTTATAGCGTATTGAGGCGGAGCACCATCCTGCTGTAACCATTAGGGATGTTACGGAATAGCTTTTTCTCGTACCTAGTTGGACCTGTACCTATTCCAAACCCGAACCTATTCCAAATACCTATTACAGGTCCAAACTATCCCAGGTCAAACTTAAACGCCGCTCCGCCGATTGACGCTATTCCGGCTGCATGGCCGACACGAGTTTTTAAAGAAGGCCGCTAGAACTTCAGCGTGGCCAGCAGTTTGCGATTGTTCGAATTAAATTTCGTTATACATTTTTGTAACAGATTAATATTTTTCGCACAAGACTTTTTTGGAAGATTTGATTGTAACGGAGGCCTATTATTTAAAGAAACATGAAGAATAGGCATAGATATATGTTGTCTTTTTAAATAATTCCTCATTGCTGGTTGCATATATATCCTACATTAAATACGCTATATTTTGTTGCCCAATAAATTATTACAATATTTTTAGAAATATTTAATATTATTTATTACTATTTCCCTTTATCTTTATTTAGTGAGATTATTTTAATTATTGCAATGTGCTTGTAACGGCAACGTTTAAAATTCTCAACTGCAAATTCGCCATATTATAAACATATTATAAATATATTATATGAATTTAAAGCAAAACCTGTAGCCGTTCCATTCCCTATATCGTACCTGTACCTGACAACTTGAAAAAGGAATAACAATGAAACCAGAGAATCAAACATGTGACAGTGCCAACGGACCTGGAATCAGTGGCGAAGCCACGGGGGGGGGGATATAGGGGATATATCCCCCCCCATAACCATGCACAAAAAAAAATTATTGCGTAATGTTACATGACCTGTTACAAATGCGTTTTAGTGGCAACATTGGCAACAAGGCTTACGTGTCGTAGTAACTAGAATCGTCTGATCAGGCTTTTAGTAGTTGTTAATGCGCAGGTTATGCAGGGCCTAGTAAGCTTAATTATAATATCAATTAAAATATTGCGTGAAAAGAAACGTTTTTACAATGCAGTAGTAAAATTGACTGGCTTTTTTAAGCGAAAAAAAAGGGAGGCCGACAGCAATACAGAGAAAAACGAAGAGTATTCTGGGACTTCTCGAGATATAAAAACTTCTGAGAGCGTGAGCAATAATAATCTTCATGTTGATCAGTTGTTGTGGTAAATAGATACATGTATTAAGAGAATATATTGCATTTGATTTCTGCGAGATGTAACTTTGGGTTACCTTTCACCAGTCTACAGAAGAGTATATACTAACTTTGATGTTTTTATATCCCCCCCACGAAGCAACTCTGGCTACGCCACTGCCTGGAATAGGTACCTGGTAATAGGTACGCGGAATAGGCAGATGATACCTATTCCAAAAGAACAGGTCCAGTTCCACTGTAACACCCCTAGTAACCATATTCGATAATCATGAAGATATGCTTCTGCATGGTGAGGAAATAAAGCAGTCAACGCTGGAATAAGTTCTTCTTGCAAAAAATCCAGATATGTATGGCCATTTTACCGTCAAGGAATATTGGCGCAATGACGCGGTAGTCAATTATGCCTGCTAAACATTAAGGTATTGCGTAAGCTGGGTGTGTGCTTCTCGCATCCAGAGAGGATTTTTTCCAATGATCTGTAGCTGTAGGTAGCAGATCATTGGATTTCACCATTTAGTATAAAAGTACACTCATCTGTAAAAAGGATTAGAATAAATGCTGATCGTGCATTCATCATCACTGAAGACGGCAGTGCGGATCATCTTCTACTTCTAGTAACCCTTGTATAGATAGATAGATAGATCGATAGATAGATAGATAGATAGATAGATAGATAGATAGATAGATAGATAGATAGATAGATAGATAGATAGATAGATAGATAGATAGATAGATAGATAGATAGATAGATAGATAGATAGATAGATAGATAGATAGATAGATAGATAGATAGATAGATAGATAGATAGATAGATAGATAGATAGATAGATAGATAGATAGATAGATAGATAGATAGATAGATAGATAGATAGATAGATAGATAGATAGATAGATAGATAGATAGATAGATAGATAGATAGATAGATAGATAGATAGATAGATAGATAGATAGATAGATAGATAGATAGATAGATAGATAGATAGATAGATAGATAGATAGATAGATAGATAGATAGATATATAGATAGATAGACATAGATAGATAGATAGATAGATCTCAGTGACCACAAATATCTCACCTTCGAAGTCCATGATAAGAGAAATATCCCAAATCACAAAAAGGATGTTGATCAGGGATGGAACATAAAAAAGTTAGATGTCGAAAAATTGAGAATAGCAACTAATCAAATGGGAGCAAGAAATCCTAACAAACCAGCCAAGGAACTCTCAAGAACACTAAACAAGATCTGTAATGAAAGTATGCCGAGAAGGAAACACAATCATGGAAAGCGCCCTGTTTATTGGTGGAGTAACGAAATAGCTACCCTTCGCAACGATTGCATTAGAAAGAGGCGCACTTACACTAGGAATAAACAAAGAAATACGCTACAGGAAAATCTACGTTTATGGGACGAGTATAGTATTGCAAAGAGAAAGCTCAGGGACTCTATAAAAATTGCAAAGAAAACTTGCTGGATAACGCTATGTAATGACATTGACGGAGACATATGGGGTGATGGTTACAAAATAGCCATGAAAAGGCTAAGTGGTTATCCTCCTAGACAACAGATGACCATGAAATTCACAGAAAACATAGTCAGTAATCTATTTCCCCATCACGAACCTGTTACTTTCAACCTTTCTGTAAACTCTGTATTTCGCACTTTTACTTTGGACGCGATAAAGATTGCCTGCCAGAAACTGAAGAATAACAAAGCCCCTGGACCAGGACATATACCTCCGGAAATCATAAAGTATGTCACTTTACATAAACCTGAATATGTACTAGCAATATACAATGAGTTGGCGACAAAGGGATACTTTCCAAAAGAATGGAAAAGGTCAAAACTCGTTCTACTTAGAAAAGGAGACAAGCCACTGGATAATCCGAGTACATATAGACCTATCTGTCTTCTAGATGTAGAGGGTAAATTGTTTGAACATCTTATATTGGGTAGATTAAAAATTGAACTAGAACGCACCGGAGGGTTGGCAGAAAATCAGTATGGATTCAGAGAAGGCAGACAAACAGTGGACGCCATTGAACAGGTTATTCTGAAAGCAGCAGAAGCAGCAGACTTTGCGAGCCAACATAGAAGGATATGTGCAGTCATAACGCTTGACGTAAAGAATGCATTTAACAGCGCCTCATGGCAAATTATCCTAGATACACTAAGGGACAGGAGAATAAACGAGGGTCTAATAAATATCATCGCGTCATATCTTTCTGAGAGGGAGATAATCCTAGAAGCAGAAGGCGTGACAAAAGTCGTGGAAATAAACAGTGGAGTTCCACAGGGTTCAGTCCTAGGGCCGACACTGTGGAATATCCTATACAATGACCTATTACTATTGCCTCTGCCAGTGGGAGTTATACTTATAGGCTTCGCAGACGACATTGCCATGGTGGTTATAGCCCAGAGTGAAGAAATACTAATGAATCTTGCCAATACAGCATTGCAAAGGATCTCAAACTGGATGAAAAAACGTTTACTAGACCTGGCCCCACAAAAAACGGAAGCAGCAATACTTACAAAAAAAAGAAAAATGCACCCACTTAGATTCAAAGTAATGGAAACTGTTGTCATACCCAGCCCGTCTATAAAATATCTTGGCGTACATCTGGATACCAAACTAACCTTTACTGACCATCTTAGTAACACAATTAATAAAGCTGAGAAAACAATGAAAGCCCTTAGTGTACTCATGCCAAACATAGGAGGCCCAAGGGCTTCGAAAAGAAAGCTACTAGCGAGCGTCGTCCAATCCCAAATACTGTACGCAGCATCCATCTGGCATGCGGCAATGGGAAAAACCAAACCGAAGCAACGGTTGCTTAGTCTTCAGAGACAATGTCTTATTAGGGTCTGCAGTGCCTATAGAAGCATATCGACTGATGCAGTTGGGGTCATCGCGGGAATACCGCCGATACACCTACTAGCGAAAGAAAACACTGCAAAATATAACGGAGTTTCAAAAGTAGAAGCTAGAAGAGACCTGATGGAAACATGGCAGCAAAACTGGGAGAGTACTACAAAGGGAAGATGGACCTACTTTCTTATTCCGAATATAGAAGAGTGGGCAAATCGGCAACACGGGGAGATTGACTATTATTTGACCCAGGCACTATCGGGACATGGCTGCTTTCGAAAGTATCTTTACGAAAGAAAACGAGCGGAAAATCCAGCCTGTCTATACTGCGGTATGAATGACGACGCAGCCCACACTCTGTTTCAATGTAAACAATGGAAAAATATGAGAGAAATCTTTGAAAGAAGTAGGGGAATCAAATTCACTCCCGTCAACATGATGAATGACTTGCGGACATCAAAGGAGACATGGGAACACGCATATAAGGCGATTCGAGAAATTATAGAGACTAAAGAAACCCAGGCTCGAATGATGGCGTAAGGCGCTTCCGCCGCTGAGTAACAGTAAACAGTGATTAAATGTCCCCGCATGCGATGCCGAAGTAATGCGCGAGCGGTTTCCGGCATCGTATGCTATGAAACGGAGAGGGATGGGTTTTAGTCCAATGAGGCTGACACTACCCAGAGTCAAGACAAAGGAAAAAACAGACAAACTCACGGGTGTCTAGATAGAGATTTCCTAATCCTCTCTCACAAAAAAAAAAAAAAAAAAAAAAAGATAGATAGATAGATAGATAGATAAACATTTATTTGTTTCATAAGGATGCCAGTAAGGCATATAAAACGTGTCAAAAACACTATAATCAAAATATATAATATAGTTTAAAACTTCACAAATTTACGATAAAAATAATTTAATACAATTTAAAAGAAGAAGACTTAAATATTAGAAAAAGAAACAATAAAAAACTCATCACATTCCCCTGAGGGGATTACAACAAAAAAGGAACAGTAGGAACATTTGCAGACTTCACTGTTTAGTCTCCTAAATCAGGAGATGAATAAAACTTTGTAACCAGCCGACAATTAAAACGATTTTTAGGTACAGTCAAACGAAAGAAAAAAAAGAAACTCCGCAAAAAAGTTCACCATCCCTAGATATGCTTAGTCAAAGACTACATGCAGTAAAAAAGCCTTTCAGAGAATATGGATAACTTTTTGTTAGATGCTCCCCTACAGAACTTAAAAATTTAGACTTAGGCATGGTTCTCATTTCTAGCGGAAATTTATTCCAAATTTTTATCATGGTGCATGTTGTGACAATTTTTCTGTATGAAGCTAAGTTTTGTTTTATCTAAGAGTAAATCTTGTTTGTTCTTTGTATTGTATGAATGTGTTCGTTCACTTGTTGTAAATCAAGATAGATTTTCAAAAACAAACTTTACTACTTCATAAACATACAGTGTGTCCACGGATGGACCTATCTATACTTGTAAAAAACTTTATTTTTAATTTCTCGAAAAAAAGTAATTCTTTATAATTTTTTTTGCTTATTAAATAAATATAATTCACATAAGAAAATTTCCATTTTTTTATACAGGGTGCACAAAAAATGTAAAAATGTAGATTTGCAAAATTAAAAATTTTTGATCCGACTTTTCTAAATGATCAAAATAAAAAGATTGAAAAGAGAATTCGAAAAGCCGAATAAAGTTTTGAGATATGACCTGTGGTAACTACGATATTTTATATTAAAACTTTAATCTAAAGGAAAATATCAATAATTTATTTAACTTTAATATAAAATATCGTAGTTACCACAGGTCATATCTCAAAACTTTATTCAGCTTTTCGAATTTTCTTTCCAATCTCTTTTATTTTGATCATTCAAAAAAGTTGGATCAAAAATTTTTCATTTTGCAAATCTACATTTTTACATTTTTTGTGCACCCTGTATAAAAAAATGGAAATTTTCTTCCGTGAATTATATTTATTTAATAAGCAAAAGAAATGATGAAGAATGACTTTTTTTCAAAAAATTGAAAATAAAGTTTTTTACAAGTATAGTTAGGTCCATCCGTGGACACACTGTATATTCCCGTAACCGTCATCAGACCATTCTCCTTAAAAGTCGGTTTACAACTTTCCCAAAACCTCAGTCCAAACATAGTTCGCAAGCATCTCTTCTGTCGAGTCTGCACTCTTCCAAAGTCCACAGAGTTTCCCCAAAAAATAATTCCGTACCTAATCCTAGAGACCACACACGAATGATAAAGGGTAAGAGAGTAAGAGCCGCCTTGAGACCTACATTTTCCTTAACAATTCTCAGAGCGTAGCAATATTTAGAAAGGCTGCCGCTTAGATCATCGATATGGGCTTATATAACATTTTATAAAGACGCATTTGACATGATTTCATTTACTTGAATGCATTTGTCTGCATGGCCTATGTTACTTTCTCTTGCAAGTAGCTGCTGGAGTAATGGGATTTTCTTGAAGAGCAAGTAAAACGTTTAATTGCGTGTCTTCATCCATTACTCCAGGCTGCTTTATTTTTGGTATGTCCCTGACGTGGCCCGCTTTACGATAACGTCTTTCAATTTTGCTGATGGTACCTTGGGAAGTTGGTGGTAGATCATGTAAACATTTAACCTTATCATTTACCGTAAAGTGGGGCGAGATTGATCATTTTAAACAAGAAGTTGTTAATATATTTTTTACTTTTAAATCTAAAGTCATCATATTTAGTAGATAAATGAGACCGAAATATATCTATCAGATCGCAGAATACTATAAAACTTAATTTAAAAACAATTACAAAAAAAAATTAAAAACTAGGTGATCAATCTTATACTCGGACTGGGGTGAGATTGATCATCTGATTCTGGTATCTTGAAACAACCTTAAATCTATAAAGCAATGATCATTCTGACCCCCGACAAATTTCGTCAATCGGTTTTTTTTCTGGCGTGAAATAATTCGTTGGGGGTGAGATTGGTCATTATGAAACTAATTTAAAACACAAGGCATTTTTTATTTATGTATTGATTGAAATGGATTTTATTATTACAAAACATCAATAAAATAATATTAAACAAAGAACATAATAACTAAAACTGTAGGTATGAAGTTCTCAGGTGGAATTCCTTCCAGTGTCTCACGGAGATTATTAAAATAAACTCTTTTGGGGATACATGGCTCCGTTTAGCACTAATGTTGGAGGCTAATCTCTTCCTAGCGTCATGTCGATGTCTTTTCAAAAAGCTGCTGACCCAATCAGGATCTGGCAAGTTGTTTTTAAAACGAAATATGACTTTGCCGGTATTGTCCAAATAACTTTTTATGAACATCCTTAAATCTAGTGCTGTTAAGGAAAATCCCCAGTCAGAGCACTTTAGTATATTGTTCAAAATTGCCTCTTCTTCATTGACTCAATACAGTCTGCCCACCACTTTTCTTGATTCTACGCATATAAAAAATATTACTAAGAGTACGGTAGGACACATTGTAAGTTCTGGCTGCTGCGCGAATAGATAGGATACCATTTGCAACATCTCTGAAAGCATTTTCTATTTGTTCTTGTGAAAAATTTCCATAATTTCTGCTGCTTATCTTTCTTTCGTAAGTTCTACCCATTTTGCGTCCTCAACCTACAACAATATATTTAATTTACTCAATAGAGAAAATTATTCTTAGAGAACGGGGTGAGATTGAACACTTCTAAGCAGTGATCAATCTCGCCCCGTTGTGTATTCGCGGTCATTATGCAAAAAGTAAAACATTTACTAACCTGCGGCTTAAAAGACAGCCTTCCTAATGGATTGATGTATGGCCTTCTAGGAAGCACACTGCTAAATAGGTGGAAACACTTTTACAGCGACTAAAAGTTGTCGTATCTTAAAAATGCGCGTCTTTTTACTATTTACTTTGCCCACCTTTGGTGGACCGTCAAACGAGCAACACTTTGATTACGCTGCGCAGACCGACTGAATCACCACGCGATATGCTCGCACTAATACACACCGGATCCTAGTGGCTCCACCTCTAAAGCGTGGCGCGAAAATTTGAATACATTTGCGGAAATACCCAGCGATCAATCTCAACCCGTGAAATCAATCTCGCCCCACTTGACGGTACTTGTTTTATTTTTTTTTGAAACAGACTGCGCTTGCAAAACCAAAATTGTAGTACCAATTGTTGCTAAAATGGCCATTTTTTTTGTGGCTTTTTGTATTACCGAAATGCAAAAGTAAGTATTGTTGTATTTTCTTTTTATGCCATTTTCAACGAGCAAACCTTGACATTTGAAAAAAAAGCTGGTGGCGGTTTCTACCGCAAAAAGAGGGATAGATTTCATGAGCGAAACTAAAAATAAACGTAGCCGTAATTCTGTATTTTTTCAGCAAATAAAAAGGCTTCCTAATACTGAATTTATTCCACAATAGCTACATCTTACTATGGTTTGTTTGGATAAGGTTTTTGGAAAATTGATGCCGTTTTAAAAGCTTGAAATGTTAAACTAATTTTATTTTGTTGTTAATCTCACCGATTTAACTGTATTGAATAAATAACTAAAATTGTGCACATATACTCATACACACCATCTTCATAGGTGATATTTCCGCATCCATATTCATCGTTTGTAATATTTAAAATTCTACATGGACGTTCTTGGCCTGTATCAGGTTTTTGTTGACCTGCAAAAAAATGTTTAGATTTAATACAAAAGGTGCTATATACAGTACTGGCAAGCCTAAACTTACAAGCGATTTTTAATGTAAAGGAATTAATACGGAATGGACTTTGCACGAGTTAAAAAGGGACCGATAAAGATTCAAGGTTCGAGGTTCGAGCGCGATTTACATTTCGATCTCGCTGCATTCCCCCTCCATAGTAGCAAATAAGTTCGAACTGAATTTTTCAGGTAAGCGTACGGTGAAATATCTGCTGGTGTTTTGCAGTGGCGAAGCGTGGTCTTTTTTCTGGATAGACATAAAAAATTAAATTCAGCTTTGTTTTAAATACATATAATTTGTGTACGAACACATTGGTCACATTGGTGAAACATTTTATTGTTAAAAAATATTGGCTTTCTGTACAAAATTTTGTTATCACATTAACACCAGATTTTGCACATTGTTCCTCTCCACCAAACAGACTACACGGAAAGCAATATAATGCATTCGTATTGACACTTCCCGTCAACCAGCTAAAACATTCGTACCAACTTTTTTGAAATTTCCGGATAGTTTTTCCATCTTTTTGCGATATATTTAGTTCTGGCCGCTTTTGGGAATTTTTCAAATGTAATTTTTCTTTTAGAGATAGAGTTGAAAAGCTACGTTGTTTTACATAAATAATCGGGTCTTCTATTATCTGCCATTTTATTTTATTATCGAACAATCAATACAATCATAAAACATAAAATCAAACGAAGAGTTAATAAAATAAAATAATAATTACTCTGCCACCAACAACCGTCTTTACCAGACTAAACAAACGAGCGAGAGAGAACACAGAACTGCAATATAGAAATCGACCAAGTCGCATACGATTCCTAAAGCCATATTATATCGCGCCGGTAATACATAGTAAATAGCTGGTCAACAACAAAGACAAACGCTCAAGTGTCTTCGGATCGCCCGAAATTCGCGTGCCTACATCGACACTTTCAGCAGTGAGGGAAGCGCCCGCCTGCATGGTGGCTGCATTATTAAAAGACAAATCTCGATGTGTCTCTCTATACCCCGGCTGCGTAGTGTGTATTACATTTATTTACCATACGTGCGGTCTCGCCACGCCGCCGGTCGGGCGGTTTGAGTTTCTTTTATAATAATTTGATACAATGCTGCAATTTGTTGGACGTTAATAAAGTTAAAAGTCAAAGTACATTAACAAATAATTATTTTATAAAACTGTTTTATAATAAAAAAATAAACCTTTCGTGTAGAATTTTGGGTAGACAATGTCTACCTTGTCTACTCGTACGCTTCGCCACTGGTGTTTTGAAATAATTTATTCGCAAAAATGAAAATGTAAATTATTTTACGGTATGCAAGGCTGAGGGTGCAGAGATAGTAAAGGGAACGGCAAAAACCGCAGGTCGTTTGCTCTTTTCTGTTAAACGTTATATTATAATAATAATAATAATAATAATAATAATAATAATAATAATAATAATAATAATAATAATAATAATAATAATATTAATAATAATAATAATAATAATAATAATAATAATAGTAATAATAATAATAATAAATGACTTTATTGTAATAGAAAAAAAAATTACAAAGGGCGAAGTTGAAGCAAGCTTCCTCACTTAACTACTATGTATAGTACGTACATACAATATTAATGAATCAGGGCCCCTGCAACCATGTGCGCAATGCGTGCACCGCACGCGGCCGCCACTCCAAGGGGGCGCCAAATCAAAGGTTTAAAAAAGTATAATTGTGTTAAAAAAATATTAACAAAAAAAAATATTTAATTTTCCACCGGAACTTCAATTTGAATGTTTACTTTTCAACAATTTGCAAGAAGTAACGTACTATAACCAAATCAATTTCATTTTTTTTAAATGATTCTCAACTAACAATATCCAATATCCGTAACCTTCTACTCATACACAGTGTGTCAAAACTATTTAAAGAATCTACTTGATCATTTTAGGAATTATAGAGATAATCAAATTTTCGAGGAAATACTTGCTCAAGCTGGAAAACTAGCTGTTGAGCTTGAGATAGAGCAAAGTTTTCCTGCGTTAAATACTGTTAGACGAAAGTATATAAACAAAAATTGTTCGATTATCAACAGAGGGATGAGACACCTCAAGATCCAAAAACCGCTTTTAATATAAATTTATTTTTAAAAATAATTGATCAAACGCTAAGTTCTTTAACTAGTAGGTTTGATAGGTTGTTTTTTTAGTGTAATTTTTAAAATAAATGACGACGATATTTTAAAAATTGTCATGCTCTACAACAAAAGCTAACAGATCAGGAAAAGAAGGAGGTTGACGTGAAAGCAAATGACTTATTCAATGTGATCAAAGCTCTAAGATTATTTTCATTACCTGAAGCGTCAAATCCTCTCGACATTTTACAGTATATATTTGAAAATAATCTAACTTCGTCTCTACCAAATATATGCATATCATTAAGAATCCTCCTCACCTTACCTGTGTCTATTGCTTCTGGTGAGAGATCATTCTCAAAAGAAAAAATAATTAAAAATTATTTAAGGTCGACTATGCTGCAAGAAAGGTCTGGTTTAGCAATCTTAGCAATAGAGCAAGATACCCTTGATAAAATTGATTTTAGTAATATTATTAATGAATTTATTGCATCAGCCAAATCTAGAAAAATATCTATATAATTTTAGAATTAGCTCATAGATTTATTGTTTGGTTTCTGTTGTGTCTTTTTATCTAATTCAACGAACAATAAAGTTTTAGTTTGAAAATTTCTGTTATTTCATTAACTATAAAATACTATATTTTAAAGTGTTAAATTATGTACTCATATCCTAAGGGCGTCAAAATGATTCCCGCACGCAAGCGCCGCTAATCCTTGCGGGGGCCCTGTAATGAATTATTTAGTTTCTACAACTACTGTTTGCACATAATTTAATGGAATACAATATCTGTATGACATTTAGTTCCAAAACAAAAATATCAATTATCCATCACAATATTCAGCCTGACATGCGCAGATACTTAAAGTTTTCGGGTAAGTTAATAAAATCAAAAAAAGTTGCTTATGATTTTCTTGATGGCCAGTTTAAACCTTAAACCTGTTAAAAATTTTATGTTATCAGGAATCTTATTATAGCATTTAGCAAAATTAAAACTGAAAGACCGCTCGTAATGGGCTGTGAAATGTGCTGGAGTGGTAATGGTAAATTTATGTCGAATATCCAGATTGTGCGTCTCGTTACGGAATTTAATTTTTTGATGTAAATTCCATTATCAGGTCTATCGTAGCTAAATTGGGTAACTTATAAGGATTAAGACAAAGTTCCTTGTATGAATATATTAATCAAAATATCGTCTATTATTGTGGGTTTTTGAAATACCGGCTCTTAATATCGCCACTAAGAGTTAAGTAATTGTTCAGTTTTATATAGACATTTTTACTTGATAATCAGCTAAAGGTGCGTTTGAGATTGCACTCTTTTCACTCCGGACTTACCTAAGTACACTACATCCGTTCGAGTATTACATTCGGAGCAACTAGTCCAAGAGCTCGTGAACCCTCCGAGTAACGGTCGTCCTGTAAGGCTAGTAATTTTTTTAGTAGTGAGTCATAGCATACTATAAGTACGATAACCACGACCTGGCAGGCATCAGCCCTGCACGTCATCAGCCCTTATATTTTTTAAAGAGTGAATAAAATTAAAAAAAAAACTTGTCGCTGTAAACTTCAAATTTTAATATGATTTAGTTTATTGACTGTAAAGTATAAAAAAAATTAACAGGAGATTTCGGCCAGCACAAGTACCTGACAGGTGAATCGAAAGGTGTGCAGTATATGATTGAAAATAAACTTCTTTCTGTAAATTTCGGTGATGTCACTATTTTCGTTTTTAGTATTAAAAATACTACTGGGTGCGTATATACGGGTCTATTTCATGAAAAATAAACGCGACATGCACATAAATAACATGGCGGTGAAGTCTAAACAAACATCCGAGTAGCACAGGATCGATGACATCATCTGCTAAGTGTTAATATTGTTTTGTTTTGGGTTTCCGCATTTATTATTATATTTGTTGATATTAAGATATGGCCGGGAGAGAGAACAGTTATAGTAGTTAGTATTGAATCGGCCAGTACCTACTTTCATGTTACGGGATCTCCCAAAAGCCACAGCTGCACACAAGCGGCGTCGGCTTTATGAGGATGTTTATTTAAACCAAATATTATTACTATTTAAATATTATACTGTGTGTTTGAATTTTGAATATACCTTTATTTGGACATAATAAAAAGTAGATTATCTTTATTATTGTTCTTATTAATGATACTAGTTCGATGAACACTATAATGAAACGTGTGCAACGTTAAACCACGAGGCGTCAGCCGAGTGGTTTAATTGCACAATAAGTTTCATTAACAAAGTTCATATCGAACGTGTATCATTCAAAATTTAATCTACGACAGTGCAAATAAATTTTATTTGTCTAAATTTTATTGATATCAGATAACCTTTTCGTAGTTTTTAAAATTTTCAGGTGTCCATATTAGTCGATATCATGATATCCGCATTTTTGATTATATCAATTTCGATAAAATTGGAAAAAATAAACAGTGAATGTCGCTGAAACAAAGCGAAATAGCGCGGCGGTCTTGGCGTATTACACAGAAAGTCGGGGGAGAATGGATATACCATTCCAAAACATTTCATAGCGTACTTAAGATTTAGACATTTCATGAACAAAAAGTACAAGGACCAGCAGGTAAATGGCTGTGTATAGCTAACGAAATAATTTTGTCGCTATTTTTGAAAAGGTGGTTTTGAGCTCTCTTCAATATGTTCTAATATACAGATTATCCTATATTTTTTATTTTAACAAAACAGTCAAATTTACACATTTCTAAGTATAATTTATACATTTCTAAGTATAATAATTTAATTATTATTTCAAACTAAATCGGAGCATCCATGCCGTCATAATAACGCGTGATAGCGGCACGTTACATAGGTACTCACAGATAGGAGTAATCTGTGCTGTGACATAATGGTTTCCTTCTCGCCACTGTATGTGGTAGGTATTTTCAATACGCCTATGCTATGATACTTGCGTAAGATGCAAGATCTGTGAATTTTTTCTGCAGTGTGTACATTGCAATTATTGTTCGGCAACTATTGTGATAGGAAATAAACGGACTTGTAATTTTGCTTATTTTTTCATAAAATTCGTTATCTTCGCCAAATGCTTCCAGAGCTTGCACCAAACCTTTTGTTTCTGCCGAATGCACAGATTGAAATTGCCCTTTCACTCGCTTATATTTACTTTGACAAAATATGCATAACTTGTCATCGCCAGTTTTACTACTGGATGCTTCACGAGATGTTGATGCTTTGCTTTGCTGTATAGCAACTGAAGGGGCGATCGCATCTGTTTCGATAACTAACATTTCTGTACAATAAAAATAATATACTATAATGTTAATATTGCAACGAACAAAATAAATTTGAAAGTGTCTTTATTTAATAGTTATCAGTGTAATGACACTGAAATTAGCGGATATCACACATAAATTAATTTTAAAAATAATGTTTTATTACATTTTTTTTAAAAGTGACAGTAAAATGCTCTTTTTACGTTCTTTAAAAAGTCAATATGTAATTTATCACACTTTTACATTAATTTAATTAATTCTGTAAAGGCTAGCTTATAAAAATCCGACATATATTTTCAATAATAGATTGCAAAACAAAATAATATTTTTTTTAATTTATATTATTAATTATTTAATTATATTTAAAAAAATATTTAAATTGATAATTGCTAATTAATATATATTTAGTAGTGATTGAATTTCTGTCCAGCTACTAAATCTAAAATATGGTTAATTAAAAAAATGAAACCTAATAAGAAATATAATAATATAACTTCATAAAAAAAATACCTGATGATAATGTTGCTGCAGTCGATGGAGTCAATGGTTCATATCCTCGCTATATTTTTTTATCACTGCAAGGAAATTTTTATAGCACTTAACATGATAACCTGTATTAGCATCAACTTTCTTTGGCCAAAAAAATGTCGTCGAATTTTAAATTATGTTTTTTTCTTATTTTTAATATGGATTTGCTTTTATCCAAAGTAGTTGCTGTAAATTTTATAGTTGTGTGATTGCTTTCTTCGTTACAAATTACACAAATAACGTGTTCGGATTCCATTCTGCACACTGTTTACTTAAATAATAATAAAGTAAAAGTAAAGTAATCTTTATTCGTCATTCAAGATTATCTACAATATAGGCTAACCTTATCAGACTTGTCAATATGCCTACAATACTAAGCTATTAAACTATGCATGTATACAGTTAAATATTCTTTCTATACTCTAATATAAGGTATAACAGTGCGCAACGAAAACTGCACAATTAATATACTTATAGTTTAAATTTTACACTTTGAAATAACGCACAAACTAAAATCAAAAACACAATAATATTATGGTAAAATAGTAGAGCAAGACTTCACTAGGATAAATCCTTATCACAACTAAATTTTTTTTTTAATCGTTGTACGAAAGCAGGTACCTATATGACCTTTCAATTTGTCCATTACTTAAACATATAGAATATATAGGGTGTTTTTTAAGGTCAACGAGCGGCCATATCTCGGAAACTACTGGGCATAGAAACTCAGGAAAAGAAAAATAATAATTAAAGTGGCCATGAGAAAATTCTGGAAATAATTTTTAAGTTCCGCATTTTGCCGCAAGAGGGCGTAATTGAAAAGTAAATTTTAAAATTTTACATAACTCCGAAAATTACACATTAAGGTGTACGTTTGATAACACCATTTTAAAGCTTGGGCAATTATGCATCATTTTGGTCATGCTCATTGGCGTACCGACTTTAATAAGAGTGGGGGAAGCTGTTGGAACTGTAATCATTTAAATCGCTGTAACTTCTAAACGACTTATCCGATTTTACTAAATTTAAGCTTGTTTGAAAGAACCTTCATTTGTCGTATCTAATGGTACACGATAGTTTCTTATAAAATTGCTAGAGGGCGCTATTTTTATTAATAATTATTATTTTGGCGATAACTCTGAAACGAACAAGGATATCGAACTGCGGTCTTCACATCATTTCTTGCAAATTTTATCTACTTTCCGATTATGATGCCATAGGTATACCATATGATTTATTTTTTCGGAGTAAAATAAAAAAATTTATTGTTATTGCAAATTGCGCCCTCTAGCATTTTTTGAGAACTATTATGGACAACTAAATACGATTGGTGAAAGTGCATACATTTCTCTTCCAAGCAGTCTTTAGTTTGCTAAAATCGGATAAGTCGTTTATAAGTTACAGCGATTTAAATGATTACACTTTCAACAGCTTCCCCCACTCTTATTAAAGTGGGTACGCCAATGAGCATAAGACCAAAATGATGCATATTTGTCCAAGCTTTAAAATGGTGTTATGAAACATATACCTTAATTTTGGAGTTATGTAAAATTTTAAAATTTACTTTTCAATTACGCCCTGCCCTCTTGCGGCAAAATGCGGAACTTATAAATTATTTCCAGAATTTTCTCATGGTCACTTTAATTATCATTTTTCTTTTCCTGAGTTTCTATGCTCAGTAGTTTCCGAGATATGGCCGATCGTCGACCTTAAAAAAACACCCTGTATACAGGGTGTCCATTTAGTGTGCCGGTGGACGATATATCGTAAACGGTCGACTTAAGGAATAAAACTTTTATACAAAGGTTGTACAGGTTAACGTCGCGCACCTTTTAAAAATAATTTTTAATATACAGGTTGGACCAAAAATCCAGTGTGGGCCAGACAAAACTTTTTTTAAATGGAACACCATATATATTTTTCATTATATAGAAGCCTTTAGTAGTCCTCTATTCTAATTTAAAAATTTTTGATAATCAAATGCGACGTTGTCAAGATATGATTTTTTCAATGGATTTTTGGCTAAAAATGAGTTTACATCAAAATCGTTGAATTTTAACTATCTTTACAATTTTTTTTACCAAAACTTAGGAAGATAAAGTTATAACATGTTAAATCACCAGACGGTTATTAGAATTGGTATAAGTACTACAGAGTGTTCAACATCTTGGTCCAAACTTAATAAATTTAAAACCAAGATTTCGTTTTTTTTTTCAAATGAAACACCCGTATTTTAAATTTTTTTCGAAAAGAAATTTTAATTCCCTTTAATTTGATACCAATATGTGATACCCTATTTTAAAACGTTGTCGATGAAAACATGATTTTAAAAAATTGTGTCATAATGGGAAGCGTAAATTCGTTATGCTTTCAATTTAATAACTAGTTGGCCATGCAATTCTATCAAATTTAACTTTTCTGCAAATGACAGACATAATAATCATCAATTATTTGACGTTTTATGGTGGCTCAGTCAGCCTAACAAAATCATGTTGCAAAAATTCCAAAAATAAACGACCATTCAAGTGGCCTTCAAAGAAATGAGGTCCAATGACATAGTCGTGGATAACACCACCCCAAACGTTTAAGCTCCACTCATGTTGAAAATTATTTACTAGCAGATTATGTTGATTTTTTGTATCATAAAAGTAAAAACTATGTCTATTGACGAACCCATTTCTATGAAATGTCGATTCGTCAGTGAACATGACATATGTAAAAAAATCTTCATCTTCAGCAGTGGTATTCTCGGCCCATTGACAAAATAATGTTCTTCATTTAAAATCATTGTCGCTTAATTCTTGATGAAACTAAACCTTATAGGGATGAAACTTGTTTGCCAATAAATAACACTGGCCGATAAATTTTTTTTTTGTTGTAACACAAAGCTAAATAGCATCTTGTGGTAGAATGGACCTATCCAAATACGAAAATGAGAAAAAAAAAGTTGTAACACGTAACGTTTTCTTGTTACATTTATAGTACCACATTTAATGTTACAATATTTAATATCTATTGATAAAATAATTTAAGAATTTTCTAACTGTGTATATCGACTATATTTAAATTTTTACACTTACTAAACATACCTTACATCTAAGAAAAACACAAACATTACAAATATTAACTGAACACACTAATTAAATTTTATTTTTTCCTTTTATGAGGGGTCATATCTTCTCTTTTCAAAAACCAACAGTAATCACCCATCATGGCTGGATCCCATCGTCCTTGATAGCGAATTTCCATTGTCCTGATATTCTGATGGAACCTTTCACCCTGCTCGTCACTGACAGCTCCCAAATTTTCAGGAAAAAATTACAGATGGGAATGGAGGAAGTGCATTTTTAATGACATTCGGGCACCAAGCGATTTGTAGGAATCTAAAAGTTCATCAACTAACTGTTGATAGTTTGCATCCATATTGTTGCCCAAAAATCCCCTTACTATACTAACAAATGAGTTCCATGCTCTGAGTTCCTGCCTGGTAAGCTTCTCTGTAAAGTTGACATCGTCCAGCAATTTTCTGATTTGTGGCCCAATAAAAATGCCTTCCTTTAATTTGGCATCACTTAACTGGGGAAAGACTTGTCTTAGGTATTTGAATCCATCACCGTCTTGATTCATAGCTTTCACAAAGTTTTTCATGAGCCCAAGTTTAATGTGAAGAGGAGGCAGAAGGACTTTTTTGGGGTCTACAAGAACAAGAGGTGCAAACTTAACATTTTGAGATCCCGGCTGAAATTCACTTTGTGGCCAATCTTTAATTACATAATGCTGATCTACTGCACGACTGTCCCACAAACAAAGAAAACAACAATATTTTGTAAATCCTCCCCGAAGTGCTACTAAAATTCCTACAGTTCAGGTAATTTTTCTGTTAAAATGCATCCATTTTAACCGTCCCCTAATTAAATTGACTACCTGCTAATGTAAAATGGTTTTATTAAGCTAGTAATATCCATAGACCAGCACAATTGCAGCATAACTGCTGAATAAACAAACTACTTTATATAAAACCAATTAACATTAGAAATCATTAACATTAATATAGTGAAACTGCTGTTCATATTAATCGTTCATCGTAGATTTAAGATATATGTATTTTTGTTAAAGCCCTTTTTGTAGAAATAAAACGTTTTTAAAAGGAGCTTTGTCGGTCTTGTGATTTAATTGGCGCTGCGAACAGGATAGTGCAATCTCGCCCTTTATCGGTTCCCGTTGTACGAGAGTGATTTTTAAATCTTTGTGCACTATTTGAACTAAAGACCTTCCGGAATATCCAAAAAACTGTGTACCCAAAAAACTCAGTGCGAATTTCAGAAGTGTGTGTTGAAGGAAGAATTGGTGAAACAAATCGGCTGCCGTGTTGCTAGTGACCTGTTGACCCAGTTAGTGTTCCTCTCCGACCCAGATCGACGCCCAGACATTTGAGCTCTCCAGCTACACTCTTACAAGGATTTCTGTGGATGTGTACTACTGCAATATAGGCTTTATGGATTCATCCTTGATTATATTGTAAGTAATTGCTGAATTGCCATTTAATGTCAACTCCGTCTAAACGTTTACAAAATATTTTGCTACGAAATAGGGTTGCTTTAGGATTAAGTGTACCAGAACACGAAACAGAAAATAATTCTGATAGTGATTTAGAAACTTTAGATAAGACTTTAACGCCAGAAATTCAAAACGAATTAGTTAATTTATTTGATAACTTAACCTTAAATAAAGAAACCATAATGGAAAATTTAAAATTCCATACGTCCCTCTTGCCAACTTTCTCAGGCAAACAGGACCATTTAGAAAGTTTTATTTTATCTATAAACGAATTTCATACACTTTATTTCAATAATTCAAATGAACAAAAGACGGTAGTCCTAGCTGCCATTAAGTCAAAACTAGTTGATGATGCACGAAATTTCTTACTTTCTAGACCAGATTTAGATAACTGGCCTTCCATTAGAGACGCACTAAGACAAAAATTCGGTGACCCTATAACGTATATCATTCTAATGCAGGAACTGCAATATTTAAAAATAAATAAAGGTGAAAATATTTTACAATTTGTTGATAGGTTAAAAACATTTGTACAAAGGATCATTTCTAAGGTACAGTGCGAAGTTGCAGACAATAATTCCAAAGCACTTTTAATAAGTCAAACAGAAAGTACTTCAGTTTTAATTTTGACAGCAAATTCGCCTCAAACCTTAAAAACGATGCTCATGATACAACGCCCTGGCACACTTAATGACGCGCTTGCGCACGTTGTCAATTACAATATGGTTGAATCGCAAGTCAACCTCGCGAACAGTTGCTCAACTTTGCAAAATCCTACGCAGAGACAACACAATAGCAATCATAATAACAGAATAATAAATAGACCTTTTAACACACAAGTACCGCAGTCAGCGATACCACCTTATTTTCCAAGTCAACCCATTTTTACACAACCCCGACCAATTCAAAGACATTTCCCAATCTAATGCCCCTAACGCCGACAACACAGTCGCTAACCTTGCTGACTTTGACCTCGCTGACTTTGTCCTTAATGAAAGATATAACGACGTACTAAACGAAGATATACCAACACAACAACCTGAAGAACAAATTACGCCATCTATAAACCCCAACGCAAACGATAACTCATCTGACGTCACAGTTCATTCAAACAATGATACCCAAGGCAAATTTCTACCCATCTCCGAACTACCCCTAAACCAAGCAACAAACCGCCTGGTGATAGACTATGGCGACGATTTTAAACACACATATACAAAACCATTCCAGAAAAATCATCATTTCGTACGAATTTCTAAAGAAAACCGCCAACAACACATTTTGAAAATACTTAAAGAAATAGTAAGACCTGACATAACCTTCACTGTTTATATCCCAAACCAAGAATTAAAAATCGAATTCCAAAGATTAATATCCAGTACTCTAAATACTACAGCAAAGCTCGTACTATCTAACACTTATTTAATAGACGTGACCAATACAGAACAACAACTAGAAATAATTACAAACTACCACCAAACTAATCACAACGGCATAATCGAAACGTATAATAATATTAAACAAAAATACTACTGGCCAAAACTAAGAGACTCAATCACAAACCTCATTAATAAATGCGAAATATGCCTACAAAGTAAATATGAAAGACACCCCTACAAAATTGCCTACGAAGACCCCCTACTTTCAGAAAAACCCATTAAAACCCTTCACATAGACATTTTTCAATTCTTGAATTGTCAATTTTTAACAGTCATAGATTCATTTTCAAAATACGCCCAAGCATATTTCATACCTGATAAAAACGCAGTTACCGTCTTAAACAAATTAAGGCACTATTTCTCCCATCATAACACCCCACAGAGAATCGTTGCAGACCAAGGTAAGGAGTTCCAGAATAACCTCTTTAAGGAATTCTGTCAGTTATTTGGTATAGAAGTTCACTATACAACTCCCGGTAATTCATCCTCAAACAGTCCCGTAGAAAGACTACACTCTACGCTACTTGAAAAACTATTTTTTTTTTATTTATTTATTTTACGTCGGCCTTTTTCCGCAACGAGGCCAATCACCGACGCCAGGGAATTTGTCACACACTATCTGGTAATTTTGCCGAATCCCTCTTTGTCGAGGGTAGGGTTCTTTAACGTGCCAACATCCATGACACGGGGCCCACAGTTTAACGTCTCTTCCGAAAGACGGCGCCACCTCTTAAACCAAATTCCAAATTTAACATCGACGTTGCCGGCACCGGGAATGGAACTCGGGCCTACGATCTGTGAGGCTGCTGCGCTAACCACTAGACCACAACGTCGACGCTTGAAAAACTAAGGATACTCAAATTAAAAAATCCCGACGAAACACCCCAAAACCTCTTAATATCTGCCATACTTATCTACAACCAAAGTATACATTCCACCACTGGACATTCCCCCTTCTCTATATTATATGGCCCATACCTTAACGAACCAAACTTAAATAATGACCTGACACTCTTCGATCAGTACAACGAAAAACGAAAAAATGAATTACAACCCTTTTATGAACATATTTATAAAACAACATATCAAAAACAACGTCAAAATACCCAAAAACAAAATAAAAATACCGATGAACCCCCTACCGTACAAAATAACCAAACGATATACAAGAAAAATACCCTTAGAAACAAAATGAACCCCCAATATCTCCCTATAAAAGTGACAGCAGTAAATAAAAATAAAATAACAGGTATGTCAAAGAAAAAACCCATAACCACACATATTAGAAAAATTAAAAGAATCAGAAAAATTCCAAATTCTTTTCAGCCTCCCGATCCTGACCCTGCTACTCCAAGTGAACCCCGGCCAGGCCCTTCAAGTTTACAAACTCCCTAATAATGGATACTATACGCAGAGGAAATATCCTCTTCCTTAATTATCAATCATTATCATACAACGTATATACCATTTAACATATCTAGTATTAAGTTTACATTAGGGCAATTATTAAGCAATGTTTTAATTTTAGAATCTATGGTGAACAGGCAAAACAATAACTTTACAAAAACACAAATTTTTCATGTATTTAAAGCATTAAATAACACTTTCGACACATATGCAAAGTTGAACATTTATGAAAACAATCGCAAGAAACGCGGGCTAATGAACTTTCTAGGAAGCGGTATTAAGTTTGTCACCGGCAACCTAGACAATAATGACCTAGAGACAATTACTCAGAATTTAGAAACACTCAAGCATAATCAACTAAACACCATGCGTAAGATTAACGACTTTAGTTCATTTGCAGGCAATATTATGAACAATTTCGAGGAAAATATAAAAACTATTAATGAAAACTCGAAAACCATTAAAACCGAACTTTCAAAATTAAACAACGAATTAAACATATTATTATCAATACAAGATCAATACATTCAAATAAACAATCTAAACCAGTACTTAGAAAAACTTTTACAAATTTTCTCTTTTGCACATTTGGAAACTCTAGATCTTGAAATTTTAAGCTTAAGTCAGATAGACGAAATTTGGTAATATCTAAATGTACATTATCCAAAAAATACCCTATGGTCCATTAAACATGTATCAGAACTTAGTCTTATTTGTAAAACCGGTCTTTTAATTCTCAACGAAATGGCAATTCTCGCAATTAAAATACCCATCTTTGATAAAGATGTTTGTAACCTAAAATTTGTATATCCTATACCGAACAACGAATCCAAAATATTAATAAGCCCCAGCAAATACTATTGCAACGAACTATGGTACAAAAACTGCAAAGAAATTAACTCAAAATGGGTGTGCTCCAATCCACTTGTCAACAGCTGTTTCTTAACCCAAAACTGTCAGTATGCTACTGTCCAAAACAACTACCAAGTACACGCCATGACCCACAAAAATTCTTTACTGTTTTGTACAAAAACTTCAGAAATAGCCTATGAAGACTGTTTTCAATCCAAAAAAGTAACCCTTCAAGACTGTTCCCTATTACAAGGTCAATGTGACGTCATCATCAACCATAACAAATATTCCTTAGCTATTAATAACATATCCACTACATATCCAGAGGCGATAATCCTTCAGCCGACAAATTTCACCCTAAACCTACAAATTAGGCACTTAGAAGACCCTATAAAAATTCATGAAGATCTTCTAGAGCCCGTTAGGCTCGAAAGCCTTACCCCGCAAAAACAAACACATTATTTTATTTTTTCGACAATTTGCATTGTCCTTATGTGTATTCTGAGCATAGCTATATACCACTGGAGAAAGCACAAGTATTTAAAAACCATCCCCATAAAAACCCTTCAAAAAATTATCAACGAGGACGTTGAAAGAACTCAGGGTGGAGGAGTAATATCCATAGACCAGCACAATTGCAGCATAACTGCTGAATAAACAAACTACTTTATATAAAACCAATTAACATTAGAAATCATTAACATTAATATAGTGTAAAAGCTAACTGCTGTTCATATTAATCGTTCATCGTAGATTTAAGATATATGTATTTTTGTTAAAGCCCTTTTTGTAGAAATAAAACGTTTTTTAAAAGGAGCTTTGTCGGTCTTGTGATTTAATTAGCTATTGAAAAATGGGATGTTTTGGGGCTTTCCGAATATTTTTTCTATTATTAGAAGGGTATTTCCATTTTAAAAATAAAGAGCTGACCTGTGTTAGAAAAATCTTGTCAGCCAGTGTAATTATTCACTGAAGATTTTTTATTTCCAAATCAGAACTAATTTTTCTGACACTTATTTCTGGATTCTCCACCACCGCCTATGCATTGGCTAGCTGGTTATCTTCATTAAGCACTGTTTTGGTCCTAGATGTTTTTTCATACTCTACGCTTCCCGTTCTCTCAAATCTGTAGTTTAATTATTGATCTTTCGTCCGGACATCGAGCTTCTGGAAACTTCTGAGCGTATAAACGTGATGCCATAAAACAATTTCCAACACTTTCTCCAATTGCGTAAATCATATTACTACTTTCTACTCGTGTGTAATTAAAATATTCATTTGGCCAATTAACGTAGACAGAGCCACCTTAAAACGTCAAATCATTGATGATTATTATGTCCGTCATTTGCAGAAAAGTTAAATTTGCTAGAAATGCATGGCCAACTAGTTATTAAATTGAAAGCATCACGAATTAACGCTTGCCTTCATGACACAATTTTTTAAAATCATGTTTTCATCGACAACTTTTAAAAATAGGGTATCACAAATTAAAGGGAATTAAAATATCTTTTCGAAAAAAAATTAAAATACAGGGTGTTTCATTTGAAAAAAAAAACTAAATCTTGGTTTTAAATTCATTAAGTTTGGACCAAGATGTTGAACACTCTGTAGTACTTATACCAATTCTAATAACCGTTTGGTGATTTAACATGTTATAACTTTATCTTTCTAAGTTTTGGTTAAAAAATATGTAAAGATAGTTAAAATTCAACGATTTTGATGTAAACTCATTTTTAGCCAAAAATCCATTGAAAAAATCATATCTTGACAACGTCGCATTTGATGATCAAAATTTTTTAATGTAGAATAGAGGACTAGGTACTAAAGGCTTCAATATAATGAAAAAAATATATGGTGTTCCATTTAAAAAAAGTTATGTCTGGCCCACCCTGGATTTTTGGTCCAATCTGTATATGAGTTTAAAATTATTTTTAAAAGGTGCGCGACGTTAACCTGTACAACGTTTGTATAAAAGTTTTATTCCTTAAGTCGACTGTTAACGATATATCGTCCACCGGCACACTAAATGGACACCCTGTATATATAAATTTCAATTTTACAGAACAAAGTTTATTTTCAATAATATACTGCACACCTTTCGATTCACCTGTCAGGTATTTGTGCTCGCTGAAATCGCCTGTCAATTTTTTTTATACTTTACAGTAAATTAACTAAATCATATTTAAATTTGAAGTTTACAGCGACAAGTTTTTTTTTAAATTTTATTCACTCTTTAAAAAATATAAGGGCTGATGACGTGCAGGGCTGATGCCTGCCAGGTCGTGGTTATCGTACCTACTTATAGTATGCTATGACTCACTACTAAAAAAATTACTAGCCTTACAGGACGACCGTTACTCGGAGGGTTCACGAGCTCTTGGACTAGTTGCTCCGAATGTAATACTCGAACGGATGTAGTGTACTTAGGTAAGTCAGTACAGTAAATTAACTAAATCATATTAAACTTTGAAGTTTACAGCGAAATTTTTTTTTCTAATTTTATTCCCGTCTCGCTGAGAGGTATTATAGTATTTGTAGAATTATACCGTTGATCTTTTAAATGCAATAAACCCTCATTATCCCTTTGACCATAAAATAAATAATGAAATCCCAAATTTTAAAACCTTTTCGAGCAGAGCCGGACCAGGTATAAATTCAATTTATACCTATGCCTGATTCATATATAAATACAAACTGGTTTTTAATAATTTTAGTCTTTAGTGGTTTTCCGGCGAGTAATTTTTAGTTAGGCTTATTAGTGGTAGAATGTGGCGTCCTTGGAATTGTGCTGATATATAGGGGGGCATCTTCAAGTGTCATTTTTAAAAGAAAGCATTTATCTACCGATGCCAAACTAATCTAATCTTTGTTGAGTAGAAATTTGAATTCGATGGATGCTTTAGCAGAGACGTCTACTTTGACAAAAACTCCTTTATCTTCGGTAAGAGACATATACAGGGTGTCTCACGGTGACCGTCCATTAGAATATTTAGGGAAGTAATGCGATTTGAATCCGGCAAATTTGGATATTGGGGTTTAAAGAGATGCTCTTTTCAGAGGAAATAACGGCGACCTTGTGCGACTTCCGGTGATGCCGGAAGATGTCTCAAACTTGCTTATTTTAAATGAAACACCCTATATAATATACTTTTTTTGTATTCCTTTCTTCATTTCTAATAACTTTTATTAAAAATATTTTTGCCCTACTCAATCCGTTTCTGAGATAAAAATTATTTTCCTCAAATTTTGACCTTTCACAGGGTGTCACCTAAATTTGAATATCTTTTCAAAGATCAAAGATAGACACTCGAAATTTGGGTTGTGTCATTAGATAGTATGGTGCTTGATAATGTATTGTCGAAAAATAAAATTTTATATACAGGGAAGTGGAAAAGTAACAATTTTTGATCTTTATCAAAAAATTAACAAAACTTAATTTTTTTAAATACGATGCTATGTTGTTAGTTCATTGAATGGATAGGCCATAACATTTCCTATCTATCCACATATGATATCCCTATACCTAACTAGTATAGTTTTGAACTTATTTACGATTTTTCGCAGAATCCTCCAAATATCAAGCAGTTTTATTGATTTTTGGCAAGAAGGCCATGATAAGCAAAGTAAGTAATTATAAAACTAGTCTCAAAATGGTGTATTACGTAATAAGTGTTGTAATTGCCTTAGAACTCGAATTATGTACCATACTTTACCTACGATCACAATTAGAAGTATTTAGTAACTGATGTCAGGCTTTTATTTATCATTCAAAAATAGTATTCAATAAATTTAACGTCATATACATATACGGTAGTGAGCTTATTTTATTACTATTTACAGAAGTGGTCATAGGCAAATAATTTAATCTAAATGTTCAATATGACCCCCATTGGCTCTTAAACACTTTTCATTCTTAGACATAACAGCATCTGTAGTAGCGCTTGCTATTTCGGCTGGATCAAGTTGGTCAAAGGCTCTTCTTATTCGGGCTACTAGTTCTTCCATTGAATCGACGGAAGTAGAGTAAACTCTTTGCTTCAGTGTTCCCCAAAGATAGAAATCTAATGAATTTAGGTCTGGGCTTCTTGGTGGCCAATTCCACGATCCTAGGCGCCTAATCCATCTGTCTTCAAACATCTCATACAATTTCTGGCTAACCACATTTCCGCAATGTGGCGGAGCGCCATCCAGTTGATACCAACAATCGATTCTATCCAAAGGCAGATTATCAACAAAGTCTGTCACAACTGTTTGCAAAATGGCCATGTATCTTTCGCTATTCAACACTCCCTCATAAATATGATAGCGTACTTGATCATGCATAATTAAAGCAAATACATTTACACTGAATTTATTTTGAAAATTTCTTTCTCGAATGACATGAGGATTTGTAGTGCCCCAGAAATGAGAATTATGTCTATTAAAAATACCTTCTCTTGTGAATTTTGATTCGTCTGTCCATATAATTTTACGTAAAAATGCTGGATCTTCTTGTGTTTTTACTAAAATCATTTCACAGAACTCTTCACGTTGTGGTGGGTCCCCGGGTTGAAGAGAATGAAGAAGGTTAAACTTATAGGGATGCATGTCATGTTCTGCTAAAATTCTTTGAACAGATGGTCGCGAAACTCCTAAATCATATTCTGCTGCACGAGTAGAGGCTTCGGGATAAACATGAAAATAGGCCAACACATTGATAATGCTATCTTCATTTGACGTTATTGGCCTGGGTAAAATTCTTTCTCCATTAATCGTTCCATAATTAAGATGGTTTTTCATAATGTTTCTAAATTTTATTCTGGTCACTGGTGTTAAATTCGGATACCTTTCGTTGAAAACTCTGCATGTTCGACTTATGATTCTGTTGCACTCGCCATGAATAAAAAATAAATTTAATATGTCAGCATTTGTATAGGTACAGGGTTATCCAACCAAGACTAGACAAGGCGATTTTTTGACTTTTCCTGTACTTTTATAAAAAAAAACTGAAATAGCCATCTTAAGTCATTTTCTCCCGCGAATTCGAATATCTTCAGCAAAAAACAATTGAACATCAAACAAAAGTACTAGGGGTCACTTTGATATTTTTTTAAATGGAACACCCTGTATATTTTTACATTTTTAAATTCCACATAAAATTATAATTATTTTTTATTAAATGCACTATTAGTCTATACTTTATAGTTTCCGAGATATTGACTCTCGAAAAGTGACATTTTTGAACTTTGATAGCTTATAACTTTCTAACAGTACGTCTTAGAGCAAAACGGCTTACATGTCCCTATCTTTAAATTTTATTATCTTCCCAAAAAAATCAACTTCCGGTTAAACCGGATGTAACTCGAAAGAAGGAAATATAGTTGTTCCAGTTTAACTGGAAGTTGATTTTTTTGGGAAGATAATAAAAATTGAAGATAGGGACATGTGAGCCGTTTTGCTCTAAGACGTACTGTTAGAAAGTTATAAGCTGTCAAAGTTCAAAAATGTCACTTTTCGAGAGTCAATATCTCGGAAACTATGAAGTATAGACTAATAGTGCATTTAATAAAAAATAATTATAATTTTATGTGGAATTTAAAAATGTAAAAATATACAGGGTGTTCCATTTAAAAAAATATCAAAGTGACCCCTAGTACTTTTGTTTGATGTTCAATTGTTTTTTGCTGAAGATATTCGAATTCGCGGGAGAAAATGACTTAAGATGGCTATTTCAGTTTTTTTTATAAAAGTACAGGAAAAGTCAAAAAATCGCCTTGTCTAGTCTTGGTTGGATAACACTGTACGTATTATTTTCCATTTTTCAGCAATATTTCTCTGGAATAAACTCGGTATCAAAACGTCGATAAATAAATAATTGCAACTGACAATGACACGCGTCTGTATAGATGCGTATTATTTTTTTATTTATCATGGCCTTCTTGCCAAAAATCAATAAAACTGCTTGATATTTGGAGGATTCTGCGAAAAATCGTAAATAAGTTCAAAACTATACTAGTTAGGTATAGGGATATCATATGTGGATAGATAGGAAATGTTATCGCCTATTGATTCAATGAACTAACAACATAGCATCGTATTTAAAAAAATTAAGTTTTGTTAATTTTTTGATAAACATCAAAAATTGTTACTTTTCCACTTCCCTGTATATAAAATTTTATTTTTCGAGAATACATTATCAAGCACCATACTATCTAATGACACAACCTTCATTTCGAGTTTCTCTCTTTGATCTTTGAAAATATATTCAAATTTAGGTGACACCCTGTGAAAGGTAAAAATTTGAGGAAAATAATTTTTATCTCAGAAACGGATTGAGTAGGGCAAAAATATTTTTTATAAAAGTTATTGGAAATGAAGAAAGGAATACAAAAAAGTATATTATATAGGGTGTTTCATTTAAAATAAGCAAGTTTGAGACATCTTCCGGCATCACCGGAAGTCGCACAAGGTCGCCGTTATTTCCTCTGAAAAGAGCATCTCTTTAAACCCCAATATCCAAATTTGCCGGATTCAAATCGCATTACTTCCCAAAATATTCTAATGGACGGTCACCGTGAGACACCCTGTACTATAGTACTTAAACCTGTTAATCCTAAAAAAAATCGGAGTGATTCTGGCACATTTAGAAGCATTGACGAAAATGACATGGATTTATTAAGAAGAAAGATTTACCAAATGTGTGAGGCACAAACTGTTCCCACTTTGATTTCCCTCAAAGAGCGGCTGATTAAAGACGAAACAAATATCTCTTGTTGCCTTCCAAGCCTTAGGAAAATATTGCGTAAAATAGGTTTTAAATACCGAAGCATTAATAAAAGACAAACATTAATGAAATCTCAACGTTTACGGGAATGGAGACTTAAATATTTAACAGCTGTTAAACAATTTAGAGAAGAAAATCGTCCAATTATTTACCTTGACGAAACATGGTTCGATACCCATGACACTCCAAGAAAAGGTTAGGATGATTCTTCCAAAAAATGTCAAACCAAGGCACCATCAAATAAAGGCAAAAGAATCACAATATTACATGCTGGTTCAGAGAACGGGTTTGTTCCAAATTGTCTGTTGCTTTCAGCTAAAAACATAGCAGATTCTTCTTTAGATTGCCATCAAGATACCGACGCACAACTTTTTGAAGATTGGTTTAAACATAAACTCCTTAAAAATATACCTGAAAATATTTTGTATGGACAATGCTAGTTATCATAGTCGGCAAGGAAAAATCATTCCCAATTCTAATAATACAAAAGCAGAAATTCAAAATTTTATGATTGAAAATGATTTATATTTTGAAGAAACTTACAAAAAACGAGAACTGCTAGAAGTATTAAAAGCTTTTAAAATAAATAAGGAATACGAGTCGTGTGACAAACTTGCAGCAGAAAATGGACATACAGTGTTGCGTCTTCCTCCATACTATTGTATATTCAATCCTATTGAGCTAATATGGCACCAATTAAAATCCTATATTAGGAGAAATAATATTTCTGTACTTAAGATGGAAGATTCTTACAATTGTATGATTACAAATGTTCAACCCTTAATTATAAGTTTAGGCTTAGATGAAGATAGTGATAGTGATACAGAGTTAAATTTTGAATAAATTATCAATAGTTTTTTAGAATTTAATTAATTTTTATTGTACTTGTTATCCTAATAGTTATACTTTTAAATTATATTATTTTCAATTATCGTTAATTGTTATCATTATTTTACATTTATTATAGGTACCTACCTAAAACTAAAAATACCTGTCTATTTATTTTAATTATAAAAATAAATCATGTGATGTAGGTACATTTTCAAGCCGACCCTGATCCCATTTAATCCCCTTTGAAAAGGTTGAGGCGTATACAATAGGGTTTAATCGGGTAGTTTATTTTTGGCAGTAAGAGTCAACGGTATAATTCTGCAAATACTATACTTTAGGAGTGTGCATGAGTAGAGTACAAAGACGGATTCTGTCCCTCCTCCTCCCCTCCTCCCCCTGCCCCCCTCGCCTATCTCCCCGCGACCTTGACCGCACAGGTATGCAGGTGTTCATTCGACCTTGAAGGATGCAACTGCTCTTTGTTAATTTGACCTTGACCATACACCTGGACGAGGGTATTTTTATGGTATGCAGGTGTCTTTTATGTGACTCATTTAACCTTGAAGGATGGAGCTGCTCTTTGATGGTGCTGCCTTGACCATAATGCACGTGGACGAGGGTATTTTTATGGTATGCAGGTGTCCTTTTATTTATGACACCGTGCGTTACAAATTTTTACACCTTAAAATATTTCTTTATTGTCGTCATTTATTTGTTCGAAAATATCTAAAGGGATGCAAGTCTGTTTTATTGATGTTACCTTGACCATTATTTTTCCCAAAAGTTAGATTTGTAATATATTTTGTGTTTTGTTATACCTTCATGTTCTTCAAGGGTGTTTATGGGATTTTCACACCTTGATGGGATTTTCACACCTTGAAAGAGCTATTATAGTCGTAACAATAGGGTCTGGGTCTCTTTGTTATCGGATTTTCACACCTTGATGGGATTTTTCACACCTTGAAAGAGTGCAGATATCCTTTTGTTATGTATGATTTCGAAGGCGGCATGGACCTTTTGTTATGAATAATATTGAGCGCTGGCTATTTTTCTTACTTTGTTCTTTATTTAGGTATTCTTGGATTTATTTTTATAGTGGATGCAGATGTCCTTTATGTAACCTTGACTAAACTTTTGAGCAGATGTTTATTTATGACATTGGGTTGGGTTTATTTTCGACCTTGGAAGTACTCGGACGCAAGTGTTTGATTTTTACGCCTTGAAGAATTTTTATTTTTTATTGACGTAATTTTGTTCTAAACTATTGAATGAGGTGCAGGCGATGACCTTGTGTTGGTTCGGGATGCAGGTGGTTTTTATGTTGTTGAGTTTTGTATACTCTTTAAGCGGCTACTCCTTTTAAACCTTGAAGAATTTTTTCTTTATTGACATCATTCTGTTCTAAAATATCGAATGGGGTGCAGGTATATACAGGGTGTTACAAATTCGAGGGCCACCATTGGGATCTGGGAAATGGTAATAGATACGGGGAAGTTTAAATTAGGGCAAAGTTGCGCAATTCAATGCCGATCAATATACCGTCAAGAAGATTTGTCCATTCCGAGTACTTCCGAAGATATTCGATAAAATCCGAATTTAACGTTTTTCATTTATATGTTTTCCTGCGTTTATTTAAATAGATAATTGAAAATAAATTAAACTTTCTCATTGCCACTTTTTCTCTTCTATTAGACTGTGGTATCAGATTTCGAATCCGACGTTTTGTCTCTGGGCCCCATCATTAATTTTTTTTTTTTTAATACGGACCTGGATTTTTTATTTTATTTTTGGAATCACCAAGGCTGATTGCATGATATGATTGCATTATTTTGATTAGGATTCAAAAGTTTAAGCTAATAAAAAGATCTTATAATATTGTTTTTGTTTATTTTTTAATTAATGATTTTACTTAAATTCTAGAAATAATCGGAAAATAATGGTAGGTAGGTACCTACACATTCACTAAAAAGAATCAATTTTATCTAAGACTAAGATGTTCAAAAAGATTTCCGCTTGCACGTATACATCGATTAATTTTGTTCCTTACTTTTTCAGTGGACCTTAATTTGTATCGACCTTCTCCTTATTGACCTAAATCCTTCAATAATCCTAGCTCTAAGTTCTTCTAATGTATTAACATTATGTTTATAAATTTTATTTTTCAAAGCCCCCTACAAAAAGAAGTCTAAAGGTGTCAAATCTGGAGATCTCGCAGGCCATTCCACCACACCTGCAACCATATCATGCAATCAGCCTTGGTGATTCCAAAAATAAAATAAAAAATCCAGGTCCGTATTTAAAAAAAATAAATTAATGATGTGGCCCAGAGACAAAACGTCGGATTCGAAATCTGTTACCACAGTCTAATAGAAAAGAAAAAGTGGCAACGAGAAAGTTCAATTTATTTTCAATTATCTATTTAAATAAACGCAGGAAAACATATAAATGAAAAACGTTAAATTCGGATTTTATCGAATATCTTCGGAAGTACTCGGAATGGACAAATCTTCTTGACGGTATATTGATCGGCATTGAATTGCGCAACTTTGCCCTAATTTAAACTTCCCCGTATCTATTACCATTTACCAGATCCCAATGGTGGCCCTCGAATTTGTAACAGCCTGTATATATCATTCTTTACTATGGACGTTAAAATAGGGTCTGTTTTCTTTGTTATGGGATTATTTAACATTGAAAGAGTGCAAGTGTCCTTTTGTATGGTAACTTTGACTGCTTGCAAACATGCTTAATTTTTCTTTCTTTGTTCGTTATTTATTAGAGTATTCTTTTATAATTTATGCTACCTCTTGTGAATGAAATCCCTTTTTTTGACCAGTGGGTAAAAATTACTTAAATTTATAAGGAGTTTTTTAGTTAATGGGTTTGAATTTGGGTTAATTTATCTAGACTTGGCTATTTCGCATCCGAAATATAATAAATAAAATATTCCAATTCACAAAGTTGGATAAAAATTAGATTTAAAGCATGTGTTGCCGAATATTGATGTAGATAAGAAAAACTAAAGCGTACACAGTATTATTACTTCTACATTGAAATTCATTTTAAAAAACACATCCAACAGGTAATACGTTTTTTTTATGGAAAATTTATATTTTATTACATAGTTATTTATTTTTATAGTATTATTCTTCCTATTTCTTGTTGTCGTATACGTATCAAAATGCATGCTTAATTTATGTCTAAGGATAATTAATATTAGCGGTTAATATATTCTCTTATTTAATCAGACTACCATCCAAATAATGTTGTAGCATACATAAAAAGTTAACTTCTGATAAACCTTTCTTAAAATCCATTTTCCTCTCTCCATGTCCTATTTTGTGATGAGTAAGAGCTTTTTAGAAGAAAAAATTATAACTTAGTGCTTTTACGCATTCAAAATTAAAATTATATTATTTACATTTTTAGAAGAAAAAATTATAACTTAGTGCTTTTACACATTCAAAATTAAAATTATATTATTTACAAAAAAGATATCACAGCTTATTACTCCTTATATCAACGAAAATACGAAAAGTTAATGTGTAGTAAACAAGATTTTTCTCTCATCATTGTAAGTAATAAAAAAAAGCAGATATAGCATGTGTTTTAAAATTATAGAAAAAGCATCTGTATGTACATGAAGAGATATTCTTTATTTATATAATCAACCCGATTCCATCAATTTAACAAAACAATAGGAATGAGGATCAGCCATCGCCTTTGAATAGTTTCCACTCATGCACGTTTACACAAAAACTACTAAAGCCCTAGAACTTATTTCAAGATAAAATATTTTTTGTTTATTAAGCAAAGCAGCTGAAGCAATTTTTTGTGCATTTACCTTTTATGTTACTGATGCACGCCAAGACTATTTCAAAAATAGTTGCAAGCGATCCGCTCTACCGTCGTAAAACTAGCAAAATTTAATAAAACGTGTAAATTTGGATAATTAAAGGATCAAATGTTGTTTATCATGTGATTTTTAGAGCTTTCATTAAGTGAAAATATTAAAATTACTAAATACGGCATATTGGCATAAATTACTGTATATTTTGAAAATAAAAGATAAAATCTGAAAAACATTCATTCAATGTATTTAATACTTATATTTTACATGTGGGATGTGGGTACTCTTAAATATTTTCAGACAACCTTGAATTATTAAAAAAACCTTTATGTGTTTAGTGCCCGAAGCAGATAAAATCAACTGCAACACATTATTTAGTTTAGTTTTTTGAAAACCGTTCCCGAGTTACAATGGCTGGCCCTAATCTGGTTGTGGACTTCCAAGCATTCAAGATAGAAAATAATAAACTAATCCCTAAAGAACTTGCTGCCTACGACGGTCATAGAATTAGTCACTATGTTTTTAAACCCCCGTTTGATCTGGCCTTCCTAGGACCAGCGGCATACAAACAAACGAAATGGTTAATGCAACACTATCATTGCATTGATTGGGATTCCGGATTTACTCCATTTTACAAATTTGCCGATATTGTAGGGAGCTTGACAGAAAAGGCTGATACCATTTACGTTAAGGGCAGAGAAAAAGCTGATTTTTTAAGAAACTATTCAAGCAAACCTATTATAGAGTTGGATGAGCAACCGGCCCTTAGAAAAGACGTCCCTAAATGTTTCTATCATTCAAATAATGAAAATTGTGCATGTTCTTTGTTTAATGTATTTTTGTTATATGATCAACATGTAATGCAAACCTAATTTTTTAATAAACATTTAATAATACAACCAAAAGTGTCTGTTTTGTATTGATATATTATGTCCTGATGTGAAGTAACTTTGTCTACCTATACATTCTAATTCCTGTACTCATTCATACACCTAAAAACCTCAATACATAATATCCTAATATCCGAATATCCAATTAGCCACTTAGCAAAATCATCAAATATCCCAATACCCAAATATTTCTACTGACTTTTACTTTTTGTAAGTGTTTTCTCTATTGTTGTGTGTGAGTCACTTTTTAAATGAATATCGAACCGGAGAGTTTAAAAATATGACAAAATGTATAGAAGAAGAAATAAAATGTATGTAAAAGCCAAAGAGTTACTATAATCTCTACCAGACCTAAAATTTCAAAGATTAAAAAGCTCACCCAAGATACTCCCACGTATCTTTTTATCACCACCCTTTTAGTCACAGAGCATACTTTTTTTTTAATCCCATGCATTCAGCATGTATTAACAAAAACCCGAAAAACCACTCGAAGAAGAAACGACACAATCAAAGTTTAAATAAAACTAGCGATAAAAAGTCATTTTAGCTAAACAAACAAAAATGTTTGACACACCATCGGTCGACAATTTTCGTAAGAAATATAGAAAACATGCAAATCGTAGTCTAAACAGTATAATACAAAAATATAATGATTTACGAGCATTAGTTGTTTAAATATACTATGCTAATGTAAGATATCCATGTTTTTAATAAAAAAACGAAAAAGATTCCGCAAATTCGAGTTTTATTCTTTTATTAGGTTTAAAAATCGCTTCAATAATGTAGGCAGATTAACTTTTTGAAAATTCGGCTATTTTGTTTTTTTTCAAGAATTAAAACGGAAGGGGTCAGTTCCAATCATCGTATCTATTAAAGTATTTATTTGTGCATTCGTATAAAAAAAGATAGGTAGTCATAATATGGAATCATCGCCATTTATACTTTGTCAGCTAGTGAATAAAGGGCTCTCACACACAGACATAAGGAAAACAACAATAATATAGATAAACTTTATCATAAATAGATATAAAATATATAGAAATTTATTTTTTAAGTTAAATTTTGATCTATACATTGTTCAAGAAACGAAGATTATAGAACCAATATCCAGTATTCCATAAGCGTAAATTCGAAGCGAAATTAATATATTAGAGCCATTTTATAGTAGACATACCGTTACATATTTGATATGTGAACAACTTTGTATAATATTTTTATCCTGTTTTAACGTACCTATTATCTTAAAGGTATAAGGAAGTCCTTTTTTCAAAATTCATCCTCTTTTAACTTAAATTAGTTGAAATAAAAACCATAATAAACCAAGAAAGGGAATATTAGTGACAAACATAGCTAAGGATCATTTACATTATAATTCTACAGTAATTTAGGCATTACACATGATTTTTTTTCATAATGCAGTATTTTAATCAATTTAATATTATTCAAGTCAGTTATGGTATGGTGACAGGTCAGAATTGGTTGTTTAAACGAAAGGTTTACAGTGGTAAATACACTACAACTAATTAAAGTATTGTAATGGGAACAGAAGAGAGGAATGATGGACATAAAACAACACAATTGCTTCTAACAATGGTTTTTATACTGACTGAACACTCCAAGGTTATTATCTAAATTGTATCAACAGTCTTTCGAAAATAGTTTATTTGCATAATTTTTATTGTTAAATTTTTGAGCGTAAACCCATGAAGTCAGTAAGCAGTTTTGCAGACATTCTCCAAGAATAAAAGTCTTATAAATCCATTCTTATCTTGGATAAATTATCATTTCAAATATTATTATAATAAAAAGAAAACAGAATGTACCCCTAGTAACGAAATAATGACTTGCAACTAAACACTTTGAGAAATAAGTGAAAAACAGGTATTATATTATTATGCAACTTGTCAAAATACGAGATAGACTTTCAATAATTCATTATTTTTTAAAAACGTTGGTATAATAAATTGTGTTACTGCCCATATCCAAAATTTCACTTATTCCTAAACTAACGGAATTCTTAGTTAAAGATTTTCTTGAGGACTGTTTTAAAAATGTTATTGTCACTAACCAGCATGGCTTCATAAAGGGAAACAAATTTACTAGTTTATTCTGTCTACATTTTTAATTCCCTAGAAAATGGTGTTGACTATCAAATTTGCGCCGATATCCGTCACCAAGGTTTTTTTTTATATATTGTAAAGGTTTATAAGATTCCTAAGTGTTGAAAACACTTGTGTTTTGGTTCTTTCTTTATTGCTATTGCACAACACCTCGATTTTCTTTTAAAACTGGAAGAGTTACATTTGTTTTTAATTTGATTTACTTACAATTACACTTTATAGTCTTCATCGGTATTATATTTTCGGCTTTTTTCATACACAAGGTTCAACACAGTCCTTAAATTGATTCCCAGTGCTTTTGCTATTATTTCTTGCATATTAGTTGGGGAATTTCAACTTACTCTTTCATTTTCCAAATAATTAATCAAATTTTGTATGATTGTTTTTGCTTGGGGGACTCAAAGCACCAGAAAATTGCCTTTTATTATTCGAATTAACAAATTTGTCACTTCAACTTGTTAAAGTCACAAAATAGACATAATATGTTCATCACAACTTTTTAGAACCACTAATAAGTTTATTCCTTTTTCTCATGCTGAAATTATATACGTCGTCTATCCTACGGATTTTACCACGAACCACAAACCGAATTTTTGTTTTTTGGTCAGACAAACTATGCAATGGTTCCTATTTTTATCACCTATATTATGATCTTATTTATCATTATCGTGTACAATACCTTCTTTTTTTTAAATTCCTAATTATTATATTTTTATGTTTCCCTCCCGTTTCTCAAATCACCAAATATTTGAATATTTCGTTATAGACAATAAAATACGGAATTATGTTAAAACAAACCTAATATGAATTTTTTGCCAGGTGTGTGTCTAATAAACCAATATACCTATTTTTCGTAGACACATGAGATTGGTCGAATGACAATAAATACAAATCCATGGTTATATATTCAAATGATGGTATACTTTTTAGGCAGTGGCGTAGCGTGGTTGAAGGGGCGGAGGGGGCGGAAATTTCAAAGGTAAGGGCGTTTTTTTAATGGGGGTGAGGGGGTAAAAGAGGTCGAAAAAAAAAACGCGCCGCAGGCGAAAATTTTGTGGGTGCCACGCTCTTTTTTCAATGAAGTTGCCTGATTTTCAAGTAGAAAAAATATAAAATACACAAGATCCTCAAGGAAATCACAAAAAAATTAAACAAGTAAAAAAAAGTGCTTCGTTTTCATGGTTCATTATGGGTCCTGGGGGGGGGGGGGGTAATTACCCCCTTATCTACGCCCTTGTTGAAAGGGCGCCTCACTGCTAATGCATAATTTCGTTTGTTTAGTAAATTTTGGCCTGAGAAATAAAGTTTTTGTTTTGTCATACAGCAAAATAACTGAAAGAATACAAATTATTGGTCGTGGCAAAATATTTTTATTATAAATTAAATCAAGTAGTGAAAATAAAATAGAATCTCGAAATAGATAACAGGTTTATTTTATGTTTCTTTACTCTTAAAGTTATAAACAAATCATAACCTAATTAAAACCTGGAACTGGGAACTACTGGGAGAGTGGGCAGGGGGCGCCGTTTGGGACAGGGCTCAAAGGGCGGGGGGGGCGGTCGCCCCCCCTGGCCCCCTGCACGCTACGCCACTGTTTTTAGGCAGGTTTGAAGAGTTCTTCGCAAATACCCTGTTTGTTATTTGGATGCAACATTTAAATAGTGTTTTACTCTTAGTAATGAATAGCATTAAACTGAATACTGTTTATAATACCGTAAAATTGTATATTGTAAACGTTGAAAACTTATATTGTTAACACGATTTCTTTTACCAAGATTAACACTGTCGTTGGTATTTAGTTGAGTTTTTATATATTTGTTCTAAATCCGAGTTTTTATGGGTTATTTATTTTATTTACTAAGTGATATGCGTAAAAACGCAATTTTAAAGCAAAAAAACCATTAAAACCATATATTCAGTAACTTTTTTTTATTGTAACAAATTAATATAGATTACATTTTACTGTTAGTAGGAAATATATATTTTATTCAATTCTTGATTTTTTTTGTATCTGTATGACACAGAGCCTCCATTTGGTAAACATCTCCTATTTGTAGAATTTTGTCTATACAGTTTAACTTTAGTTCTTGTGGTTACCTCATGTTCCTTTGTTCTACGAATATTCTTTGATATAATTGGTATTGGCTCGGACTCTTTAAGAATCATATCCTTAATGGTATTAAAATTAACAAGTTGTGATGCTGCATAGTTTATGGAAATACCCTTAACTTTACAAATTACTTCCTCTCTTTGCGTTTTAGTGAAATATACCTTAAAAGAGTAATTTTTTGAATCGCCAGAGACAAAGGATGGAATTAGAACCGTAACTATCAAGTTCGCCACTTCTAGAGAGATATATTACAGAATCTGTACAGGACTAATACAGTACTCTATTATCAACACGTTCGAGATATGAATATAACTTAAAACGTGCCCGGGCTGTGACGTAAGCCGCATTCACTACATTTACTGTAGGTAGAGAATTAACAGGTTTCTTCGGTGTATTCATAATTTACCACCAATGTCTGGAGGAAGTGTTGAAGATGTAGAAAAGGGTTACAAAATTTTGGAAGTGAATGAAATATGGAAATATCAAGTTCAAAGATTTAACAAACATTCTGGACAAGAGGGTTTATTTACTGCTATGATGAACAAGTTTATTAAAATTAAACAAGAAGCAAGTGATTGGCGTACATATTTTCAAACAGAAGAACAAAATTTAAAATATATTGAAGACTTTTTTTGAAAAGGAATATGTTAAATAAGAACTTCACAATATCGTCGCAATTTCGGTTTAAGGTCCTAGGCTAAATTAATATTTAACAGTTTCCGGGGAGAATTTGGACAACGAGAAAATCAGCCAAAAACTAAAATAATAAACCAACCTTCGGAATTTTTCACTATGTTTAGTGATCCAACTAACAACAACATTGCTATTAACGAGAAGACATTGGTGGTAAATTATGAATACACCGAAGAAACCTGTTAATTCTCTACCTACAGTAAATATAGTGAATGCGGCTTACGTCACAGCCCGGGCACGTTTTAAGTTATAATCATATCTCGAACGTGTTGATAATAGAGTACTGTATTAGTCCTGTACAGATTCTGTAATATAGCTCTCTAGAAGTGGCGAACTTGATAGTTACGGTTCTAATTCCATCCTTTGTCTCTGGCGGTCCAAAAAATTACTCTTTTAAGGTGTATTTCACTAAAACACAAAGAGAGGAAGTAATTTGTAAAGTTCAGGGTATTTCCATAAAGTATGCAGCATCACAACTTGTTAATTTTAATACCATATATGATTCTTAAAGAGTCCGAGCCAATACCAATTATATCAAAGAATATTCGTAGAACAAAGGAACATGAGGTAACCACAAGAACTGAAGTTAAACTTATAGACAAAATTCTACAAAAAGGAGATGTTTACCAACGAAATAAGAATACAAAGGAAGTAGGATTTTACATAAACCGCCTGACAAACCGACCGACGGAAGTCGGCCATTTTGAGACACCACAATATGACTCCATGTTTGTTTTGGTGTTTGACCGTGGTTGACAGGTCGATCTGTGATTTCTGCTTTCTTGGCCGTTTTTGAGTTATTTTGCATTTTAATTAGTTAACAACCATATTTAACGAATACTAGTAAACTTATAATTACTTTAGTGTGACAGTGGAGTATACTTTTAGCGCTGGACAGCGATTAAAACATTTTAATTAGTTGTTATTCTGGGTTAATTAATAAGCTTTACATATGGTTAGTTGTGCTGCTTGTGGGTGCTCCCAAACGCTATGAAGTAAAAAACTGGGCATTACATTTCATCGGTAAGTTTATGTTTAGATATATAAACTTTTTAAATCTGTATAGAAAAAAAAATATTTTAATTTAATATCAAAATACACATAACCTCCGAACCTCGCATGTCATTCATGGGCGTTCGTCTTATAAAACCAGAAAAATATTATTTATTTATTAATCGACTGGGTTACCCCATTTCTACAAAAAAGCAAATTAAAAATACTTATTGGTTTTTAGTTTTCCAAATAATTACCTAAGAAAAAAGGCGTGGTTGAAAATTGTAAATCGAAGTGATTGGGATCCTACACGAAATACAGTTCTTTGCTAGAAGCATTTTCCTGAAGATTGCTTTGACAGAACCTCAAGATTGAAAGTTAGATTGGTCCCAACTGCAGTAGTGCCTACTTTTGAAGTAGCCAGGTTAAAAAATGTAAGTTTTGAAACTATTGTATCGGGTCATTACATAATATATTGGAAAATATGTAGGTAGGTACTTAAGAATATGAATACAAATAATTCTGCATTATTTATGCTTCTAAGGAAGCTGCTTTGTCACTTTTTCATAAATTATGTATCGATAAAAGTTTTTAGATGTTTTATTGGTTTAATCTACTTTTAAAATTTTAAACCCATGGATAAAGAATGTAATAAAATATGGAAGTGTAGGTACGATAAACAAAGAAATTCATATTTAAAGACTGAAGACAATGATGTTTCTAGAATGATAGAAACGTTTTCTCAATATTCACCTGAGGACGACTGGAGATACCATTGATTAAAACAATAAATTCAAAGCAAGTCCCAAACCTTCTATCATTTAAAGAAATTCCTATCAAAATATAAAAAAAAAATTTTACAAAGAGAGTTAGTATCACGTTATAGTTACTTTTGTGTCATTTGGTAAAGGTGCCAAACAAATAATTAAAAAACTTATATTTTTTTGGCAGGTACGTTCCTATGCAATATCTTATAAGACACCCTGTCAAAACCTGCCTGAAGATAATTATCCTACTGTGAATCTAACTGGAACACCTTCTGGTTACAACATATATTGGACACGGCTCTTCCAGGATATGCCTCTTCCAGGACATGGTTCTTCCAGGACATTTTACTATCCAACAACACACCTAAGATTTTAGTATATTCCTTTAATCTTATATGACAATCATTAATGGTTACTGTTTCCGGATTCTCCAAAGTGTATGGGTTAGTCTTAAACAAGGTGATAACTGTCTTTGATTTATTTATTATCAGTTTATCTTTAGAAAAAAAAAATTATTTACTTCAATCATAAATTGTTAAATATGTTGCTCGAGAAGCTCATGGTCTTTATATGCTAGGATTTATAATAAGAACTTGTAAATACTTTAAAAATGTTAACGCCATAATAACTTTATATAAATCCCTGGTAGCTACAAAACTTTAGTATGCATGCACTATTTGGGATCCTCAGTATGCCAATAAGATTGCTCTTTCAAAATCTATTCAGCGTAAATTTTAAAAATTTTTGTACTACAAGTCATTTTCAGTTTATCCGCCAAGAGGTACAGATCAAGGGCTTTTGTGTAATTTGTCTAATTTCCCTTCTTTAAGACTATTGTGTATAGAAGCAAGAATTATTTTCTTATATAAAATAATTAGAGACAAAATAGATAATAAAGAGTTCTTAGGACTGCTTCCGTTTAGAATAGGCTTAGTCAATACTAGATCCGCACATGTATTTTATATTCCTACACCGAGGACAAATCTATACAAAAACTCACCACTGTGACTGTGCTCTATTTTAATAAATATTGTGGAGACATTGACATATATAATTTAAACTATCAAAAATTAAAATTAAGGAATGAACTGCTTAGGGAAATGCTAATTGAATATTTATTATAGCTTAGGATAGCTTTTAGAAATGGGGTTTATGTATCTATAATTAACTTGTTAAGTTGTTGATACTACAAATAAATAAAATGTTTGTATTATCTGCATAGTTTGTCATTTGACAATTTTCTTGTATACTAGAAATCTCATTAATAATATTTAGGTACATATTATAATAAACAGGACTATATTATATTATATTTTATTATTTTCTTGTGATTTGGTTCATGAAGAAAGAGTAAGGTTTTTTTAAAATTTTATTTTTTAACGTAGACGTTTTGGCAATAATTTTGCCGATTATCTGAAACAATTTGTCTTCTGCAATTTTTTTTAAATGTATAATAACAGGTGTTTTTTAGTTATTTAACCAGATATTTACATTACCCTTTCACCTCCGTTACCTTATTTAAATAAATAATTAAAAGAAATAGTTGTATTGTTTTATTACACCAACCTTACCGTATCTTATAGCTATATATGAATCTAAATATATTTTTTTCGTCCAAATAAAATTCCATTAATCATTTTGTTATTACCATTTTAATGATACGCCACAGGTAAACCGGAAACGCGCGTGCGTTAAATGTTGCCGCCATCAGACCCCATCCCGGACAACTGTCAATCTACCATACCCTACTTCCTTTGTATTCTTATTTCGTTGATGTTTACCAAATGGAGGCTCTGTGTCATACAGATACAAAAAAATCAAGAATTGAATAAAATATGTATTTCCTACAAACAGTAAAATGTAATCTACATTAATTTGTTACAATAAAAAAAAAAGTTAATGAATATATGGTTTTAATGGTTTTTTTTTGCTTTAAAATTGCGTTTTTACCCATATCACTTAGTAAATAAAATAAATACCCGATTAAAACTCTGATTTAGAACAAATATATAAAAACTCAACTAAATACCAACGACAGTGTTAATCTTGGTAAAAGAAATCGTGTTAACAATATAAGTTTTCAACGTTTACAATATACAATTTTACGGTATTATAAACAGTATTCAGTTTAATGCTATTCATTACTATTATAAACAGTATTAAGTTTAATGCTATTCATTACTAAGAGAAAAATACTATTTAAATGTTACGTTCAAATAACAAACAGGGTATTTGCGAAGAACTCTTCAAACCTGCCTAAAAAGCATACCATCATTTGAATATATAACCATGGATTTGTATTTATTGTCATTCGACCAATCTGATGTGTCTACCTTTGTTTAATATTGCTAAAAATATCAACGGAAAAATAGGTATATTGGTTTATTACACACACCTGGTAAAAAAATTCATATTAGGTTTGTTCTAACATAATTTCGTATTTTATTGTCTATAACGAAAAATTCAAATATTTGACGATTTGAGAAACTGGAGGGAAACATAAAAAAATAATAATTAGGAATAAAAAAAGAAGGTATTGTACAAGTTAACGATAAATAAGGTCATAATATAGGTGATAAAAATAGGAACCATTGCATAGTTTGTCTGACCAAAAACAAAAATTCGGTTTGTGGTTCGTGGTAAAATCCGTTGGATAGACAATGTATATAATTTCAGCATGAGAAAAAAGAATAAACTTATAATTTTTAGTGGTTCTAAAAAGTTGTGATGAACATATTATGTCTATTTTGTGACTTTAACAAGTTGAAGTGATAAATTTGTTAATTTGAATAATAAAAGGCAATTTTCTGGAGCTTTGAGTCCTCCAAGCAAAGACAATCATATAAAATTTAATTAACTATTTAGAGAATGAAAGAGTAAGTGGAAATTCCTCAACTAATATGCAAGAAATAGTAGCAAAAGCACTGGGAATCAGTTTAAGGACTGTGTAGAACCTTGAGCATGAAAAAAGCTGAAAATATAATATCGAAGAAGACTATAAAAGTGTAATTAATATAAATCAAATCAAAAACTAATGTAACTCTTCCAGTTTTAAAAGAAAATCGTGGTGTTGTGCAATAGCAATAAAGAGAGAACCAAAGCACAAGTATCTTCAACACTTAGGTGTCTTATAAACCTTTGCAATATTAAAAAAAAAAATCCTCCATCCAAATCCATTTTCTAGGGAATTAAAAATGTGAACAGAATAAACTAGTAAATTTGTTTCCCTTTATGAAGCCATGCTGGTTAGTGACAATAACATTTTTAAAACAGTCTTAAAAAATCTTTAACTAAGAATTCCATTAGTTTAGGAATAAGTGAAATTTTGGATATGGGCAGTAACACAATTTATTATACCAACGTTTTAAAAAAATAATGAATTATTGAAAGTCTATCTAGTATTTTGACAAGTTGCATAATAATATAATATTTGTTTTTCACTTATTTATTAAAGTGTTTAGTTGCAAGTCATTATTTCGTTACTAGGGGTACATTCTGTTTTCTTTTTATTATAATAGTATTTGAAATGCTTATTTATCTAAGAGAAGAATGGATTTATAAGACTTTTATTCTTGGAGAATGTCTGCAAAACTGCTTACTGGCTTCATGGGTTTACGCTCAAAAATTTAACAATACAAATTATGCAAATAAACTATTTTCGAAAGACTGTTTATACAATTTAGATAATAACCTTGGAGTGTTCAGTCAGTATAAAAACCCTTGTTAGAAGCAATTGTGTTGTTTTATGTCCATCATTCCTCTCTTCTGTTCCCATTACAATACTTTACCACTGTAAACCTTCCGTTGCGGAATCTTTTTCTTTTTTTTTAATTAAAAACATGGATATCTTACAGTATATTTAAACAACTAATGCTCGTAAAACATTATATTTTTGTATTATACTGTTTAGACTACGATTCGCATGTTTTCTATATTTCTTACGAGAATTGTCGACCGATGGTGTGTTGATCAAACATTTTTGTTTCTTTAGCTAAAATGAGTTTTTATCGCTAGTTGTATTAAAACTTTGATTGTGTCGTTTCTTCTTCGAGTGGTTTTTCGGGTTTTTGTTAATATACAAGGGTACATGCTGAATGCATGGGATTAAAAAAAAGTATGCTCTGTGACGAAGAGGGTGGTGATAAAAAGATACGTGGGAGTATCTTGGGTGAGCTTTTTAATCTTTGAAATTCTAGGTGTGGTAGAGATTATAGTAATTCTTTGGCTTTTACATACATTTTATTTCTTCTTCTATACATTTTGTCATATTTTTAAACTCTCCGGTTCGATATTGATTTAAAAAGTGACTCACACACATTACAAAAGAGAAAACACTTACAAAAAGTAAAAGTCAGTAGAAATATTTGGGTATTGGGATATTTGGTGATTTGGCTAAGTGGCTAATTGGATATTTGGAGATTAGGATATTATGTATTGAAGTTTTTAGGTGTATGAATGAGTACATGAATTAGAATTTATAGGTAGACAAAATTACTTCACATCAGGACATAATATATCAATACAAAACAGACACTTAGAAAAACAGATAGGTACCCTGCTAGAGGAATTGGAAAACCCAAGCAGAAAAACAATCATTACAGACTTTTATGAACATGTAGTTGATTTTATGCGTTATAATGTATATAATATGAATAAATTAAATAGTAACTAATTGGTTGTATTATTAAATGTTTATTAAAAAATTAGGTTTGCATTACATGTTGATAATATAACAAAAATACATTAAACAAAGAACATGCACAATTTTCATTATTTGAATGATAGAAACATTTAGGGACGTCTTTTCTAAGGGCCGGTTGCTCATCCAACTCTATAATAGGTTTGCTTGAATATTTTCTTAAAAAATCATCTTTTCCTCTGCCCTTAACGTAAATGGCATCAGCATTTTCTGTCAAGCTCCGTACAATATCAGCAAATTTGTAAAATGGAGTAAATCCGGAATCCCAATCAATGTAATGATAGTGTTGCATTAACCATTTCGTTTGTTTGTACGCCCCTGCTCCTAGGAAGGCTAGATCAAACGGGGTTTAAAAACATAGTTACTAATTCTATGACCGTCGTAGGCAGCAAGTTCATTAGGGATTAGTTTATTATTTTCTATCTTGAATGCTTGGAAGTCCACAACCAGACTAGGGCCAGCCATTGTAACTCGGGAACGGTTTTCAAAAAAACTAAACTAAATAATGTGTTGCAGTTGATTTTATCTGCTTCGGGTACTAAACACATAAAGGTTTTCAAAATATTTCAAGGTTGTCCGAAAATATTTAAGAGTATCCACATCTTACATGTAAAATATAAGTATTAAACACATTGAATGAATGTTTTAAAATTTAGATAATCGATTTATTTCACTATAAGGGCAATAAAGGCAAACAGCTGAATTTTCAGATTTTAACTTTTATTTTCAAAATATACAGTAATTTATGCCAATATGCCGTATTTAGTAATTTTAATATTTTCACTTAATAAAAGCTCTAAAAATCACATGATGAACAACATTTGATCCTTGAATTATCCAAATTTACACGTTTTATTAAATTTTGCTAGTTTTATGACGGCACAGCGGATCGCTTGCAACTATTTTTGAAATAGTCTTGGCGTGCATCAATAACATAAAAGGTAGATGCACAAAAAATTGCTTCAGCTACTTTGCTTAATAAATAAAAAATCCTATCTTGAAATAAGTTCGATGGCTTTAGTAGTTTTTGTGTAAACGTGCATGAAACTATTAAAAGGCGATGGCTGATCCTCATTCCTATTGTTTGGTTAAATTGATGGAATCGAGTTGATTATATAAATAAAGAATATCTCTTCATGTACATACAGATGCTTTTTCTATAATTTTAAAACACATGCTATATCTGCTTTTTTTATTACTTACAATGATGAGAGAAAAATCTTGTTTACTACACATTAACTTTTCGTATTTTCGTTGATATAAGGAGTAATAAGCTGTGATGTCTTTTTGTAAATAATATAATTTTAATTTTGAATGTGTAAAAGCACTAAGTTATAATTTTTTCTTCTAAAAATGTAAATAATATAATTTTAATTTTGAATGCGTAAAAGCACTAAGTTATAATTTTTTCTTCTAAAAAGCGCTCACTCATCACAGAATAGTACATGGAGAGAGGAAAAGGTTTATTAGAAGTTAACTTTTTATGTATGCTACAACATTATTTGGATAGTAGTCTGATTAAATAAGAGAATATATTTACCGCTAATATGCATTTTTATTAATCCTTAGACATAAATTAGGCATGCATTTTGATACGTATACGACAACAAGAAATAGCAAGAATAATACTATAAAAATAAATAAATATGTTATAAAATATAAATTTTCCATAAAAAACGTATTACCTACTGGATGTGATTTTTAAAAATGAATTACAATGATGAAGTAATAATTCTTGTGTGCACTTTAATTTTTCTTATCTGCATCAATATTCGGCAACACATGCTTTAAATCTAATTTTCATCCAACTTTGTGAATTGGAATATTTTATTTATTATATTTCGGATGCGAAACAGCCAAGTCTAGATAAATTAACTCAAATTCATCACCATTAACTAAAAAGCTCCTTATAAATTTAAGTAATTTTTACCTACTGGTCAAAAAAACGGATTTCATTCACAAGAGGTAGCATAGATTATCAAAGAAATAAAAATAAAGAACAAAGAAAAAAAAATTAAGCATGTTTGCAAGCAGTCAAAGTTACCCATACAAAAGGACACTTGCACTCTTTCAATGTTAAATAATCCCATAACAAAGAGCACAGACCCTATTTTAACAACTATAGTAGAGAACGATATATACCTGTACCCCATTCAATATTTTAGAACAGAATCATGTCAATAAAGAAAAAAATTCTTCAAAGTGTAAAAGGAGTAGCCGCTTTAAGAGTATACAAAACTCAACAACATAAAAACCACCTGCACCCCGAACCAACACAAGGTCATCGTAAATAAAACGTGCCTGCACCTCATTCAATATTTTGGAACAAAATTACGCCAATAAAAAATTAAAATTCTTCAAGACGTAAAAACCAAACACTTGCGTCCGAGTACCTCCAAGGTCGAAAATAAACCCAACCCAATGTCATAAATAAACATCTGCTCAAAAGTGTAGTCAAGGTTACATAAAGGACATCTGCATCCACTATAAAAAGAAATCCAAAAATACCCTAATAACGAACAAAGAAAAAAAAATAGCCAGCGCTCAATATTACCCATAACAAAAGAACAGAGGCATGCCGCCTTCGAAATCATGCATAACAAAAGGACAGCTGCACTCTTTCAAGGTGTGAAAATAAACCCAACCCAATGTCATAAATAAACATCTGCTCAAAAGTTTAGTCAAGGTTACATAAAACCATCAAAGAATATCTGCATTCACTATAAAAATAAATCCAAGAATACCTAAATAAAGAACAAAGTAAGAAAAATAGCCAGCGCTCAATATTACTCATAACAAAAGGTCCATGCCGCCTTCGAAATCATACATAACAAAAGGATATCTGCACTCTTTCAAGGTGAGAAAATCCCATCAAGGTGTGAAAATCCGATAACAAAGAGACCCAGACCCTATTGTTACGACTATAATAGCTCTTTCAAGGTGTAAAAATCCCATCAAGGTGTGAAAATCCCATAAACACCCTTGAATGAAGGTATAACAAAACACAAAATATATTACAAATCTAACTTTTGGAAAAAAATAATGGTGAAGGTAACATCAATAAAACAGACTTGCATCCCTTTAGATATTTTCGAACAAATAAATGACGACAATAAAGAAATAAAAATACTTCATGGTGTAAACATTTGTAACGCAACAGTGTCATAAATAAAAGGACACCTGCATACCATAAAAATACGCTCGCCCACGTGCATTATGGTCAAGGCAACACCATCAAAGAGCAGCTCCATCCTTCAAGGTCAAATGAGTCACATAAAAGAAACCTGCATACCATAAAAATACCCTCGTCCACGCCAAGGTAGCACCATCAAAGAGCAGCTCCATCCTTCAAGGTTAAATGAGTCACATAAAAGACACCTGCATACCATAAAAATACCCTCGTCCAGGTGTATGGTCAAGGTCAAATAAACAAAGAGCAGTTGCATCCTTCAAGGTCGAATGAACACCTGCATACCTGTGCGGTCAAGGTCGCGGGAGGGTAGGCGAGGGGGTAGGGGGGCAGGGGGGCAGGGGGAGGAGGAGGAGGAGGGACAGAATCCGTCTTTGTCCTCTACTTGCATGCATATCTGTATCATTAAAATGTTATGTTTTTGCACTTTTGAAGTAAAGCGTTTGTCTTAAAATATTTAATCTCAAAACTCTGAAGTCGCGTGACGAAAATCTAATCTCACTCCACTATAAATCTGTTTTTAATCCCGAACACAGCTATAACGTCGAAAAAAATACTATTTATTTTATACCAAGAGCTATTGAAAACAATGCTTAAACGTGAAATAATCCATATAACATGTACCCTACAGTAATCATGATCGACCTGTCAAAATCGGCCGTTCTGGAATAATCACCCAATCTTACTTATGATTAGTCATGCTTTGATTTAGGGTAGGGGGCCATGGGAAAATCTTACTGCGAAAAAGGCGCCACGCGAGTCGAAAACGTTTAGGAACCACTGATCTAGATTAATTAAATTTTTTCCTTCAACGACTTGTAAAAATTATTTTTTTCGAGACTTGGAAGCTTTTGTAATATGTATTTCAATTTTTATTGGTCCTAATTTTTTTTCCATGTAGCCAAAAACTTAAGCTTTGGGAACAAGTAGAATATGATATAGTCCAGTCATTTAAGGTTTTATCTGCGGAAAAATTCCTAGTGAACTGAATTTTTGTATACACTAGAGTTGTGTAGTTCGCGAACGAACTAGTTCAAAAGATCGAATCTGACAACTGAACTAAAAGATTCAATCAGTAATTACTGAGAGATTGAAACAAGGTGAACTAAAGTCTGTACTACGCAAGCGAGAGCGAGACGACCGAGATTATAGGTTTTGTCACCTGACTGACCGATGCATGCCGCGATGATATCGGACTATTTCGGTATTGAAATGAATAAAAATTATTGTCGGTGTCACGGTGTCTTCTGTATTTTTTGTTAATTTAATATATAATTTAAATTTTAAAATATTTCTTTTACTTCACTATGGCAGTATAAATCAGTGAACTAAACGAACTAGTCTTTTGAACTATTCACTTTATTGAACGAGAACGAAAGATTGAAATCGGTAAAGTAAACTAAATTTCCCAGCAGTAGTATACACCTTTATTATGGCGTTATAATGAAGATGTGAAAAATCGACATTGCATGATATCGTGCCGGCTAAAAGAGTTATAAAGGTCAAAAGGTCACGAAAATGAGTTTTTCGCAAATATCTCGCGACCTATTGCTCGAAGGTCAATAGAGGTCATTATAAAAATTGTTTATCGTACAATTATCTACAAAAAACGTTTTTTTCATTTTTCTGTAAAATTGACCGTTTCCGGAGTAGAGCGCTGAGAAAGCGACTAGAATGCACTCACATACGGTATTGTATACCGTACACAAAGGCGTAAACTCTACTGGCAGATGTTTCGAATTTTGTTGTTTCGAGACCCGTCCCTTTATACCTACTACTGCATGTCGGACTGTGTTTAGCTTAGTTCAAAATTATTTCTTGAGTGTTAAAAGACGTTATTTTAGTAGTTTCATGCTCTTGAACAGTTTTCATAATGAGTGATAAATGTTTTATATGCAATGAATTGTTATCGGATGGTGATGTAGTAGAAGTTAGGCGTGGTCTACAAACATTAAAAAATGCTAGTATCGCTAGAGGTAATAGTAATATTGAATATTTAAGTATACTGTGACTCTGTGACTTTTGTGAATGTTCATAGTAATTGTCGTAAAAATTATACGAACAATTTGAGTATTGCGGCTTTTAAACGACACCAAGAAGAACCGAGTACATCAATATCTCCGCGTAATAAAAGAATCAGCTCTTTTGTTTCTTTTGATTTCAAAAAATTATGTTTGTTTTGTGGAGAAGAAGCGAGTGAAGTAATTAAGAGAAAAAGAGAAAAAAAATACAGACGCGTTATTAGAGAAGTGAGTAGGTACTCTTACATTTAAAGACACAGTATTAAAAGCTGCAGAGGCGCGCGGTGATAAACATGGAAGAAGTGTAAAGGAGCGTGTGAATTTTGAGTATGACTTAGTATCTGTCGAAGCTAAGTATCATGATAAATGTTTCTCCAATTTTTTGTTAGTCGGTGGAAAGGGTGACGCAGGCCGTCCATTGGATGAAAATATTAGAATTACCATGGAGAATGTTTTTCATTACATCGAAAATAAAAAGAGTCAATTCACATTGGCTGAGTTAGAAGATGTGATGAAAGATTACGTTCCACACGATAAAACAATAATAAAAAAATTAATTGCTCGATATGGAAGTAATATCGTAATTACCACGAAAAGTAAATCTTTAACAATAATTTGCTTTCGAGATACTGCAACTAATATTTTGACTAATTCGTGGTACGAAGAAAAAACAAAATCATTGTGATGAACGTCTTCGAATTGTAGAAGCTGCTGCATCAATAATTAAAGAAGATATTCGTTCCATTACAATTATTCACGAATCTTATCCACCACCAAGTCGAATGTTAGATAATATTAACTAGACTGGGAACATATCGCTAATCGTCAGCCGAGAGTGCATCTAATATTAGTACTAAAAAGATTTACAAAAATTTACAATAAAAAAAATACTTTTCTTTTCTTTTTTTCTATTTACTGTTGCTTTTTTTGCCTCACCTTCCTGCGGAACGTGAAGGGAAAACATATCGCCAAATTGTCATTATAACAACTGACCAAAACTACACAATGGTGCAAAATTTCCGTTTTCTCGTATAGATAGGTAGTTTTCTGAGACGGCGCCGTATAGGTGCTCTTTAAACTCGCACACCTTTGTGCAATGTGGGATATACTTTCCATATTTGCTCTATAAAAATATGTAAGTATTCAATCGATTAAAACATAAGGAAAAAATTATTCTTACATGGAAGCTATCAATTATCAGCTAATAAATTTGTAGAAATATTATTGTGCCGAGCCCTTCGGGCACGGCACTGTTCTAGTTCGTTCGTTTAATAATACGAGAGCTGTCACTTTGACAGGTAAGTGTCATTTTTTTTAGCTTTTTCGTAGCGAGGGTTATAGCTGTAAGAATTCGAAATTAAAAAATTTTCAGGTACCTAAATAAGAATGTTTTATACGATAGCTGTCAAATTTTGACAGGTAGGAGTAAGTTTTTTTTATCCTTTTCGTAGCGAGGGTTATCGCTGTAAAAATCCTAAAGTGAAAAATTTTTCAGATCCTAAATAACAAAGTTCTATACGACAGCTGTCATTTTGACAGGTAAATGTCAATTTTTTTTAAGCTTTTCTTGTATCTAGGATTAAAGCTGTAAGAATCCAAAATTTAAAAAAAATTCAGTAGTTAAATAACAAAGTTCTATACGACAGCTGTCAAATTTTGACAGGTAAGTTAAAATTTTTTTTTTAGATTTTTCGTAGCGAGATTTATAGCTGTAAGAATCCTAAATGAAAAATTTTTCAGTTCCTAAATAACAAAGTTATATACGACAGCTGTCATTTTAACAGGTTAATTTCAAGTTTTTTTAAGCTTTTCTTGTATCTAGGATTATAGCTGTAAGAATTCGAAATTTAAAAAAAATTCAGTACCTAAATAACAAAGTTCTATACGACAGCTGTCAAATTTTGACAGGTAAGTTAAAATTTTTTTTTTAGATTTTTCGTAGCGAGATTTATAGCTGTAAGAATCCTAAATGAAAAATTTTTCAGTTCCTAAATAACAAAGTTATATACGACAGCTGTAATTTTGACAGGTAAATTGCAAGTTTTTTTTAAGCTTTTCTTGTATCTAGGATTAAAGCTGTAAGAATCCAAAATTTAAAAAAAATTCAGTAGTTAAATAACAAAGTTCTATACGACAGCTGTCAAATTTTGACAGGTAAGTTAAAATTTTTTTTTTAGATTTTTCGTAGCGAGATTTATAGCTGTAAGAATCATAAATGAAAAATTTTTCAGTTCCTAAATAACAAAGTTATATACGACAGCTGTCATTTTGACAGGTAAATTGCAAGTTTTTTTTAAGCTTTTCTTGTATCTAGGATTATAGCTGTAAGAATTCGAAATTTAAAAAAAATTCAGTACCTAAATAACAAAGTTCTATACGACAGCTGTCAGATTTTGACAGGTAAGTGTCAATTTTTTTTTAGCTTTTTCGTAGCGATGGTTATAGCTGTAAGAATCCCAAATTTAAAAAAAATTCAGTACCTAGATAACAAAGTTTTATACGATACCTGTCAGATTTTGACAGGTAAGTGTCAATTTATTTTATTTTTTTTCGTAGCGAGGGTTAAAGCTGTAATAAAACTAAATTAAAACATTTTTCATTACCTAAATAACAAAGTTCTATACGACAGCTGTCAAATTTTGACAGGAAAGTGTCAATTTATTTAAACTTTTCTCGTAGCGAGGGTTAAAGCTGTAATAATCCTAATTTTCAGTACCAAAATGACAAAGTTCTATACGACAGCTGTCAAATTATATATACTTAAATAGTAATTCTTATTTTTTATAATTTGCTACCATTTCTATGCTATTTAGGTATAGACCAATATATTTGAAAAAAATAGTATTTGAGATGACCTAAACGAATATCCAAACCAAAAGTATATCGGACGCACCCAATTCGATTTATTAACGATCCAATATGACCTTACATTGATTTTAAAAAAATCAAAAAAATTACTTCCCAACTTTCGATCGCGTTCGCAAACAACAGTGTTTTGTAGCCCAACGTCGTCTACATTTCGAAAAAGTTTAAATCGATTAAAATGATTTTTGCCACCTGTATCGCCCTACAACGAAAAAAAACATATTTTTTAACTTTGACTTTAATAACTTTTTTCCGGTACACCCTGTATATTTGAAACTGTTCCCAGAACGTGCCCCGACTATTCCTCTCTACGTCCAGAAAGTTTGAATCGTTTTGCTCTAACGGTTTCCGAAAAAAAAATTCGCGAATATCGAAATGTCGAATAACCTTCTACCACGTGGCGACGGATTATCAATGTCGAAACGCCATCTTTAAAATCGAGATTACAACCATTTCTGAAACATTTTGGCAAATATTTTGGTCAATAAAATTAGCAGAAGATTCAAGGTAGATATTCCACCCGATTTAAAATCTGGAAATGTTCTTATTATTCTAGCAAGTCACGCTGAAAACACCCATTTTTCGCCATTTTTGACAGCCGGATTTTTAGAATTAATAATTAATTTAGATACATCAATATCAAGGCACTCTTAGTCAAAAGTGAATGGTGTTAGAATTTGTAAAGATTGCCCGTTTCCGCACCCAAAAAAGCGACTTTTCTCAATTTTGCGAATATATTTTAATGATTTTGAATATGTAGAGGTGTTGCGAAGTAATCAGCGCATTTTTTGAGAAAAAAATAAAACGGTTTTGTTAAAAATTGAATAAGCTACAGTCGATATAGTAAAAAAAAAGCTGCCGTTTTTTCCGTATTAAAAATAAAGAAACGAAAAAATATCTCTTAAATACAATTTGACGAGCTCTATCCGCTAAAGTTTACAACGTTTCGATCAAAAGTATTTTTCAGTACGAAAAAAAATAAAAACCGTGAAAAAATCAGGCCTAACTTTATGATTTCCACTTTCTTACAATTTTCGGCAATTTCCATTCCAGTTAGGTATAGAACGATATATTGGAAAAAGGTAGATTTTGAGATGGCCTAACCGATTATCCAAACCGCATGTCGATTGGATGCACCCAATTCGACTTATTAGCGATCCAAGAGGTACCATTTTCGACCAAATTTTGACTTTAAAAAAATCAAAAAAATTACTTCCAAACTTTCGATCGCGCTTACAAACAATAGGGTTCTGTAGCCCACGGTCGTCTACGCGTCGAGAAAGTTTAAATCAAAAAAACTCATTTTTACGAACTGTATCGAATTTCAACGAGATCCCGATATTTCTCGACTTTGACGTTTAATAACTTCTTTCCGGCACACCCTGTATATTCCAATTTTTTACACAACGTACCCCCACTATTCCTCTGTAAACCCAAAAAGTTTCAATCGTCCCACTCTAACCGTTTCCGAGAAAAAAAATGGCAAATGTGAAAATGTCGAAAGTGACGACGACGACGACGACGACGACGCCGACAACATACATACATTATTTTCACCGAAGCGCCGTATAACATATCGCGGTGTAGCGCGATATGTAATGACGAAATTCCTAAAACTATAACACATTTTTTACATGAATTAATTGTGAAGAATAAAAAAGGCCAAACAAAAAAAATTGAAGCAAAATCTACAGCCATAGCCCATGCTATAATGAGTGTAATGCGTCCACGATCGTTTTCGTCACAGCTGCTACTTAGCCTTTCTGTATTCCTTCATAGAAGATATGCCTCAAAAAGGTTACTAGATGTTTTGTCAAGTTTTGGATTTTGTGCCTCATATAGCGATGCTGTGACGTATAAAGTGTCAACTATTTATCATCCTCAACGTCGTATTCTTTCACAGCCTGATGTAATTTTACAGTATGCTGCAGATAACGCAGACATTAATGTTTCCACCATTGATGGGCATAATACTGTGCATATGGGTGTAATAAAAATAATTTCTCCAAGTAACGCTGTTGTAGCTGATATGCCCATCAAGAAATGTAAGAGTAAACCAAACGCTGAGGATTAAGCTGCAGTTTCACACTTACCTCTTTTAACTTACGAAAATAATGAAGTAGCTGGAATGAGTAAGATTATAGTTAAAGAAATCGATTATAATATTATTTCAAATGAAGCAATTTGTAGTAAGGTCGACTTATTGTGGGCATACGCAAAGTGGAGAGATATCAACGGTCTACCAGGGTGGAATGGATTGAAAAAACGCGCCTTGCATTCTACCTCGAAGGTGGTGCGGAAACGAGTGCATTGTCATAATATAGTCACTTTCTCAGCGCTCTACTCCGAAAACGGTTAATTTTACAGAAAAATGCAAGAGACATTTTTTGTAGATAATTGTACGATAAACAATTTTTATAATTACCTCTATTGACCTCCGAGCAATAGGTCGCGAGATATTTGCGAAAAACTGATTTTTGTGACATTTTGACTTTTATAACTTTTTTAGCCGGCACGATATCAATGTCGATTTTTCACATCTTCATTACAACGCCGTAATAAAGGGGTATACAAAAATTCAGCTCACTAGGAATTTTTCCGCAGATTGGGGTTTAAAATGCCTTAAATGACTGGATTAATAGGACAAATACTGGTTTTAAATCTGTACTATAATAATATGCCAAAAACCACCGTATCATTCCGACTGTGGAAAATGTCATTAAGTTTAATAGCGTTTTATACATTTCTAATTTCCACAGTCGATGTAGATAAATTTTAAATAAATGGTAAAAACATTAAAATACTTACTTCTCTGAATCAGCACCACGAAGACAAAGAATAGTCCAGTTATGTTCATCGTTGGTAGGTAATAATGAGTTATACATGACTCAATACAGAAATTTTAAGAAAACAGCAGCGAATGTCTAAAAATTTCAATTGTTTTAGAACATAATATCTACTATATTAAATAATACACACAATGTAGGCATCCTGTTTTCACTTCATACAGTGTGAGTTTGTAACTTGGAATAAATACTGTAAATCCAGTACATATTTTTTTTTGGAAAAATTCTTGGACACAGGTTAGAGCCCGGGCTGGTTTTTCATCTCGGGCCTCTACGCGACATTAAATAAATTTAATAAATAAAGGTTCGGGCCTTCGGGCCCTAATAAATGTTTTCGGGCCGACTGGGCTTTTTACGTTTTATATGTAGGTAATATTCAACGACAATAGGTATATCATAGGTTCTGAAAGTTCTGAAAGCTTCACGTTGCATGTTATGGTATGTCACTTTATCAGGTAAACAATAGATTATGTCACTTGGAAAACTTGTGACGTTTAGTCGATTGTTTAGATGTCATAAATGTTAAGGTGGAACCCAGGATCGCCAATCGGCCCTCGCTCGAACACCTCTGGTAAATAGCAGACGATATGACAAATTGATTGGGTAACTAACACCCGTAATCGCAAATTTGGTCGATATTGAACAGATAATTATAAATTTAAATTATTTATAAGGTACAATTTAATAGGAAATATAAAATAGAACGAAAATCATATAAAAACCCGAACAAACCCAACCGATTTGTCATCCGATTTGTCATATAGTCCGCCATTCACTAGACATGCTCGGGCGAAAGCCGATTGGCGATCCTGGGTGTTATTTACAAATATGCGCGCGGCCCGGCCTGCAAAAACACGGGCCGTGGGAAGCCACCTTAACACAGGTATTAACATTTTGATATTTTTTATAAAAAAATATTGATACAGTGTGTCCCAAATTAGAGAAATGACGATATCGATAATCTTCTTAAATGGCAACCTTAGTTTTTTATTGAGTATTTTAAAATTGCATATCAAGTTATACATAAATACCAAATTTCAAATTTTTATTCCTTGTCAAATGTTGAGGAGTTGAAAGCACGAATATGACATGAGTGTAGGTTAATCTCTACCGAAGTAATTGGAAATAATGTTCAAAACAAGTTTTGCTTCCGTTTAGGATACCTATTGTCAAATATTGAATGGAAAATATTTTCAGCATTTATTGACGAAAAAGTATATCGATAGAAGGTTTTTATTATTGCTAAAAATAAATTAGAGGCTAAATATCCCAAAGTTTTATACAAAGATTGGCCATCTGATGATAATAATAATAATAATAAATGCCTTTATTTAACAATTAAATAAGTTTTACAACTATTTGATAAAAATGGTGGCGGTATGCGCTGCTCATACAACATTCCTTATTCAAAATACCTTAAGAAAAAAAATTCAATGAGAAACATACGGCTAATATAATGTTAGCCTATACAGTGTGGTTGTTTAAGTGTGCAACATATGGACATTTTTTTATTACCGATTTCTCAGAAAATTTTATTCTTGATAAAAGTTGGTGCATGTTCGATAATTATATTGGGTGCACTTGGAATGGTTGCAAGTCAAATGGCGTACGTACAGGGTAGGCCAGAAAATATAACACTAGTACAAGAATAAAGTACCCCTATTTCAGAAAATTCAGCAAAATGTAATAAAGAAAAGTAGTTTAGAACTAAAAGTTATGCATAGATTTAAAAACGTGACCTCCTAAAAAAAAAAAAATATATTTTTTTAAAAAACATCAATAATTTCCCAAAATTTTTTTTTATATTCACCATAAATACCTTCATAAATTAATCAAAATCAGATCAATTTCACATATCTTTGTTCAAATTGAATGATATTTGTAAAATTTAATTGAATTTTTAATTTATTAAGGAATCACAAACTTCATGTTTGTTGCAACGATATTAAACACAACTTTAAAATATCCTAAAAATTATTTTTAAGAAGACAAAACATTAGTAATGATAATATGCTAATTAAAAAACTATCATTTAAAATGCAAAATTTTTATTTTAAATGTTTATTAAAAAACTTTATTCTTGTACAAGTTTTATATTTTTTGGCCTACCCTGTATGCCGTTTGACTTGCAACCATTCCAAGTGCACCTCATATAATTATTGAACATGCACCAACTTTTATCAAAAATCAAATTTTCTGAGAAATCGGTAATAAAAAAAATGCCCATATATGTTGCACACTTAAACAACCACAATGTATATTATTTTTTTTTGTTTAAATCTTATAAATTAAAGAGAAAAATTTGGGACTTATGTACAGTGACCGGCAAAGAGTTCGCAACATATGGGAAAAAATTTTATTAGCGGAATATTGAAAAATCTTTTTTGGGGGATTGGATGTGCATATCCCATAACCTTAAAATCGATTTTGACATACGTCACGTGACCAATGGTATGGCGGGAAAGTTGAAAAAACCAATATGAAATCATCATAAATCAGATAAGTTGATGAGATACGAAAAAATTCCAAGAATAAAAAGTGTTTAGAATTCCATTAGAACATTGAATACAATGTTTAGAAGATGATATAATGTCCGCGAAAATAATTAAAGAAAGAAAATATTGTGGCATATCGGACAAGTGTGTAACAATTTTTTATATTGGAATACACAGGGATTCAAGTTCAATGGATACCCTGGGGCGGGTAGACCACGACGGCCGTTTCGTCCTTGTTAGGACTCGACGGGCAGCCATAACCCAAGCAATTCCAAGAGCGACGGAAAAATGTACTAAAAGCCTCCCTGTAGAATCAAGGCGGTATCCATTGAACTTGGATCCCTGTGTATTCCAATATAAAAAATAGTTACACCGATATGCCACAATATTTTCTTTCTTCTTGAATACAATGTTTGGGATATCTACTTGAAAAAAACATAAAATCAAATATAAATATAATATAGAATAATATAGATAGGTAGTTTTTGAAAACGGCATCGTATAGTGATGGATACTTTCGACACATCCTGTATTTTTAATTTATTCATAAAGCCGGACATTACGAAAGTATCCAACTCAGCATTTCACCATAAGTTTATATTTTAAGTTAATTGTTATAGTAATTAATAATACATAAGCAATAATATATTTGTGCTGACCAAGGGGGGCAACCCAGGTCAGAATCGGTTTTTGAAATAATGAATGTATAATAGATAGAGAATAAAGAAACACTTAAAGCAAGCAACACCGTTTTCCTGTTTCCCCCCATGTAACATGAGTTCGAACCACCCTTACGAAGCTACGATTATTACATGGCGATCCTGCTAGTAGTTACATGGATGGGTTTGTTTTTAAGTGAGATTTTAAAGTGAAGTGCAGTGAACAACCACAAAGGGCTAAAGTTAATATTGATGGGAAAAAATCAGTCCAAAAAGAGGTCATAATTGCACAGGCGGGCAATAAAAGAGAAATCGTAAGAAGTCAAGAGCTAGTTTAATGGGTACGAAATCTCCAAGGATTAACTGACGGGTCCGCAAAGGGGTCAGCAAACGCTGGACAGTGCTAATGTGGCGCAATGCCGTTAGTACTCGCCGATGGAAAATGGGGATGCCAACACGCAAGCAGCTATGACGTAAAGGATCATAATAAAGCGTTCTACACAGTTTAAGCTAAGTAAATTATTTTAATGTTTAGGTATAAGTGCTAGGTTACTTCTGATGAAGAATTTAACAGATCTGTATGAAAATTTAAAAGTTTTTTATAGGAATCTAAAAAAAGAATCTAAAGAGCGTAGGGAAAGTTTAGATAGGATTCAAAGTTTAAATTTAACCTTAGGACGGTTGGAAGATAAGTTTAACGAAGTAAAACATAATATAGATAAACGTCAATTAGGAGAAGCTACAGAATATTTAAAAGCTATTGAAGGAAATATTAATTTGTGTAGAAAAATTTTATTAGACAGGATAAGCGATATTGAAGTTAGTAATAGTGATAGCATAACATCAGATATGGGTGAAAAATTTGACATTAAAATAGCTACGTCTCTGTTACCGTGTTTGGACGGCACCGAGAGCGTAACGAAGCAACTTATCGATGCTATCGAATAATATTCCGAACTTCTCGATAATGATGGTAAAAAGTTTTTAGTAAAATATGTTTTAAAGGTTAAATTATCAGAAAGTGCAAAATTAAGATTGAGTTCAACATATGATACGGTTCAGAATTTATTCACGGACATAAGGGCTCATTTGCTAACTGCTAAATCAGCTGCGTCTATATCCACTCAGCTTCATAATGCTAGGCAAGATAACAAAACCATAGACGAATATGCGAAATGTATCGAGCAACTCTTACTTAACCTAACTTTGGCTCAGGCCGAGGGTGATGATAGATATGTGCCCGTGTTACGTAGAGTAAATGGGAGGCTTGCTATTAACGCATTTTCCAATGGGTTACGTAATTTTATGAGGTTAGGACGATAATTAAGGCTAGAAATTATCAACAACTAAAAGATGCAATTATAGCTGCGAAGGAAGAAGAAACCGCTCGAAGTTCAGGCAGTAACGGAAGTTCTAATTTATTTTACATGCGAAGTAAGAAAAACAATTTTAACCCATCGTATAAAGGACGCAGTCCTCAGTTTAATCGTGGAAATCGCGGAGGTATAGGTTACAACAATTTTAATACGAATAGGAATATAAAAAGTTATAATAACAACAATAATAATAGATCACATTTCAATATGGGTCAAAACAGAGGGCACCAAGGCCAAGGTCGCGGTAATTACACGAATTCGCAGAGGCGCCTGAACAACAGCAACTATTATAGAGGAAATAACAGCCGTAGAGCTTACGTTGCACATACGGAAGGTACAACTGCTAATAGTAAAAATAATACTTTAAATAATAGTACGTTTTTTCGGACCTAAAAGCAGGCTCGAAAATAACATTTTTTGTGTGAATGGTTTAAATTATGTTAGAATTAGCTATGAAATGGGTGAGTTATTATTTTTGTGTGATACAGGGGCTAGTGTTAGTTGTTTCTTTCAAAAATCTTTAATAGGTACAGGAATTGTTGATACCACTAAGAAATTAAATATTAAAGGAGTAGCCGGCTCGTTAACTACTGTCGGCTCAGCGAATATTTATTTTTTTAATTAATTGTGCAAATATTAGTCATGAATTTTCTATTGTTGACGATTTTGACTCTGATATACAAGGAATTTTAGGTTCAGATTTATTTTCTAAATTTGAAGCTATTATTGATTATGAACAATTTACATTTTCATTTTGGTTAAATAATAAAAAGATATTAGTTCCCTTAGAATCTAAAGAGGATAAAAGCACTATAATACCACCTAGATGTGAAATAATTAAGTTTTGGTATACAAATAGAACGGATGAATGTATAGTTATGAATAGTGAGATTTGTGAAGGAGTGTTTGTTGCTAGTTCTATAGTAAAACCTGTTGCGAATAAAATTCCAGTAAGAATATTGAATGTAAATGAGCGTGAGATAAAATTAAGAAATTTCCAACCAAAAGTTGAGAGTGCCTTGAACTATAATGTATATTATTTTAATGAAAATAATATTTCAGTTGAACGGGTAGATAAAATACTCAGTTTAATAGATTTAAAATCATTGAACAGGGAGGAAAAAATTTCAATTGAAAAAATGTGTGCTAAGTATACTGATATTTTTCATTTGGATAGTGATCCATTGACAGTTACAAATTTATACCAACAAAAAATTAAATTAAGACAAGGGGCACAACCGGTGTATGTTAAACCATATAGGCTACCGCACGCACAAAAGGCTGAAATCCACAAACAAGTCGGGAAAATGTTAAAAGATGGAATAATAGAGGAAGCAAGTTCAGAGTGGTCGTCTTCTTTATTAATCGTACCGAAAAAACCTGATAATAACGGAATTAAAAAGTTTAGAGTAGTTATTGATTTTCGGTTGTTAAATAGGCAAATCGAAGATTGTAAATTTCCTTTGCCAAATATATCTGAGATATTGGATTCTTTAAGTGGATCAGTTTATTATAGTCATTTAGATTTAGCTCAAAGTTATTACCAGCTACAATTATCTCCTGAAAGTAGACCTTGTACATCGTTTACTACTGACAGAGGTCAATATCAAATGAAAAGATTAGCTATGGGGATGAAAGTAAGTCCATCGTATTTTTCTAGACTTATGACAGTAGCTATGGCTGGGCTAAATTATGAATCATGTTTTGTTTATTTAGACGATTTAATTTGTTTTGGACATTCTCCTTAAAATCACAACAAAAATTTAATTAAAATATTTGAAAGACTCCGACAAGTAAATTTAAAACTTAATCCGGGTAAATGTGAATTTTTAAAAAAGGAAATTCTTTATTTGGGACACATAATTTCTTCTGAGGGTGTAATGCCAGATCCAGAAAAAATTAGAGCAATTTCACAATATCCCATAGGTACCAAAAAACGCCGATGAGACAAAAAGATTCGTCGCGTTTGCTAATTATTATAGGAAATTTATAAAAGATTTTGCTGCAATAGCATATCCTCTTAACCAATTATCTCGAAAAGGAACAAGTTTTAACTGGACTAAAGAATGTCAGGAATCATTCGATATTTTAAGGGGGTCGCTCATCATGGGTCCTCCAGTTTTACAATACCCAGATTTTTCAAACGAAAATCAATTTATACTCAGAACCGATGCCAGTGGGTTTTCTTTAGGGGCTGTTTTGTCGAATTCGAATGACAAGCCAGTTGCATACGCATCAAGAGCATTAAATAAAGCCGAGAAAAATTACTGTACGATTGAGAAAGAACTTTTAGGTATCGTATGGAGTGTGAAACATTTTAGACCTTATTTGTATGGTAAAAAATTTAAGATATTGACAGATCATCGACCTTTAGTTTATTTATTTAATATGACCAACCCTTCAAGTAGGCTTACTAAATTTATAGTATTATGAGATACAGTAAAACAAAGTTGAACTTGTAAATTTCCACTATATTAGACAGAAAATGACATGTTTCGCTAACACTGTAGCTTCGTCAGATGACAATGATTTAATAAAGGTGAAAAGTAAAAATTGGGTGCAATAAAATTAAACTATTTAAGATGTAAATAAAACAGTGGGAGGGTTACAATTGCGGGGTAATCCAACAGAGGGTTTAAAAATTAAATTAAATTAGGTACAATATGGGTAGGTATTTACAAAATCTTAATTATATGGTTAACAGAATAAATTTAGCAAAGGTGAATTATTTAAATCTAATTGATCATTAAGTAACAGGTCCGTATTTTTAAGTTTATTTATTTCCATAGATTCTAACAAATTCAGTTTTTAGCCTTTGTTTTCTGTATGTAAGATTTTAAAGGAAGGATCGAAATTATGTTGATAATCAAGTAAATGGTTAGAATAGTTTGAGTCTGTTTTATTTTTTAGAAAACTGTTATAATGTTCCTGTATTCTCTTGTCAAACTGTCTACCTGTTTGGCCAATGTATGTTTTAGGACAATCTTTGCATTTTAATTTATAGACGCCTGATTTTTTGTTTTTATCGCTTTTAGTTTTATTGTTTTTGATGAATTTACTTAAAGAGTTATTAGTTTTGTAACACAAATTTATATCAAGTTTGTTAAGAAAATTGCCATTTACTTTGCTAGGTTGTCCAAAGAAAGTGACAAGTTTAAATTGGTCAGAGTTTTTGCTTCTAGGAAAAACTAAGTCAATAGCCTTTTTGTAAGTTTTCTTTTTTAGGATTTGGTCAATTAAATTTGAATTATATCCGTTATTAACTGCAATTTGTTTAATAATGTTTAGTTCTTTTTGAAAATTGATTTTATTTAGAGGGAGAGTTACTAGTCTATGGATCATACTGTGAAAAGAAGCTAATTTGTGTTGTATAGGGTGGCAAGAAGAATTGTGTATGACAGTATCAGTATTAGATGGTTTATGGAAAACGGAGAAAACGTGTCTATCATTTTCTCTCTTAATATTTAAATCAAGAAAATTGATAGAATTGTTATACTTTCCTGTTCTATTGTAAACTTGATATTTTTGTGTAGGCTGTTAATATATTCCAAAAAGACTTTTAACTGTCTATCAGTACCAAGAAAACATGTTAAGATGTCATCAACATACCTATGCCAATAAAGAAACTGTTTGAAAAGAGGATGATTGCTTATTTTATTTTAGAAAATAAATAAATATTAAGAGAGAAAATGATAGACACGTTTTCTCCGTTTTCCATAAACCATCTCATACTGATACTGTCATACACAATTCTTCTTGCCACCCTATACAACACAAATTAGCTTCTTTTCACAGTATGATCCATAGACTAGTAACTCTCCCTCTAAATAAAATCAATTTTCAAAAAGAACTAAACATTATTAAACAAATTGCAGTTAATAACGGATATAATTCAAATTTAATTGACCAAATCCTAAAAAAGAAAACTTACAAAAAGGCTATTGCCTTAGTTTTTCCTAGAAGCAAAAACTCTGACCAATTTAAACTTGTCACTTTCTTTGGACAACCTAGCAAAGTAATTGGCAATTTTCTTAACAAACTTGATATAAATTTGTGTTACAAAACTAATAACTCTTTAAGTAAATTCATCAAAAACAATAAAACTAAAAGCGATAAAAACAAAAAATCAGGCGTCTATAAATTAAAATGCAAAGATTGTCCTAAAACATACATTGGCCAAACAGGTAGACAGTTTGACAAGAGAATACAGGAACATTATAACAGTTTTCTAAAAAATAAAACAGACTCAAACTATTCTAACCATTTACTTGATTATCAACATAATTTCGATCCTTCCTTTAAAATGTTACATACAGAAAACAAAGGCTTAAAACTGAATTTGTTAGAATCTATGGAAATAAATAAACTTAAAAATACGGACCCGTTACTTAATGATCAATTAGATTTAAATAATTCACCTTTGCTAAATTTATTCTGTTAACCATATAATTAAGATTTTGTAAATACCTACCCATATTGTACCTAATTTAATTTAATTTTTAAACCCTCTGTTGGATTTCCCCGCAATTGTAACCCTCCCACTGTTTTATTTACATCTTAAATAGTTTAATTTTATTGCACCCAATTTTTACTTTTCACCTTTATTAAATCATTGTCATCTGACGAAGCTACAGTATTAGCGAAACATGTCATTTTCTGTCTAATATAGTGGAAATTTACAAGTTCAACTTTGTTTTACTGTATCTCATAATACTATAATTATGGATTTCCACCTAGTATCGGCTGAATCAATTAATTTACTAAATTTAGATTAATTTTGGAAGAATATGATTTCGTTGTTGAGTATGTTCGAGGTGGCGATAATGTGACAGCGGATGCATTATCTCGTATAGTGATAGATAGTAATGAATTAAAGGAAATGAATACCAGACTGGATGAAAGAATAAATGTAATGACGCGAGCGCAAAAGAAAGTAAAAAATGTTTTAAAAGAAAGTGGGACTCAGAGTGCGACCGTAAATAACAGGCTTGATCACCCTGTAGTTGCGGAAGTATTAAAGCGACTGAGTAATACAGTTGAATTACGCGTAGTTGCAGAAAACGAGTTTCAAAATATAAATAATAGTCGACTACTAATAAACATTAAAAAACATACGAAATTTGAGAATAATGATATAATACGGGTGTTTCTTCCAAAAGCGTACCTATTTCCTATCAACAATTTTAGAAAATTCAAATTCGAAAATTTTATTTTATACAGTATGTCTCTGTAAGTTTGCATCATATGGAAAACTTTTTTATTATTCATTTTACAAAAAAAAGCTATTCCTCATAAAAAGCTCTGCATGGTCTAAAACCTTAAATGCAACCATCAAATATCGAAATTTTCCAGTCATATACGAGGTTTGTCAAAAAATGTGAATTTTTCCCAAGAATGTAAATTTTTCCCAAGAGTAAAGTACCTTTATTTTTGACATTATCAAAAATTGTTATTAAAAAAAGTTGATCAGAACTAAAAACCACGTCTAAATGTGTAATAACACGCATTAAATTAGATAAATAATTAAAAAATTAAATAATTAATAATAAATTAATAAAATAATTTTTCAACATAAATGCGTATGATTGCCTATTTAGACGTGGTTTTTAGTTCTGATCAACTTTTTTTAATAACAATTTTTGATAATGTCAAAAATAAAGATACTTTACTCTTGGGAAAAATTTACATTCTTGGGAAAGATTCACATTTTTTGACAAACCTCGTGCATGACTGGAAAATTTCGATATTTGATGGTTGCATTTTAGGTTTTAGACTATGCAGAGCTTTTTATGAAGAATAACTTTTTTTCGTAAAATGAGTAATAAAAAAGTTTTCCATATGATGCACACTTACGGAGACATACTACTGTATAAGTATTTTCTCCTTCAGTTTTATTTACATGTTAATAAAAACCTAGTGGTCATAAATGTAGGCTACGTTTTTTAGTATTGCGTTAACTAAATCTGAAAACAAGTTGTAAGACGTAAGAAAAACCTTAATTTACCAGATAAAAACAACCAAATCTAGAATAAACCTATTTTATTATTTATGCTTACAAAATATATTATATAGGAAAGGAAAACTTGTGATTATATTTTAAATAGAAACCGTTTTAATTAATAATAATTATCAACTATAATAATTTAACATAAATTTTCTACCCTGGGAATTTTAAAAACATGTTAACCACGTTTAATTTCTGGATCCTGAAGTACAGCTACTTATATGATTATTTAAAATACTGGACTCATCCGACACGTAAAATTTGTGTATCTTTTTTCTAATCTCTGTGGAAAGTGATTTTGGATGAGTTCTAGGTTGTTTTCTAAAAAGCCTATAAGAAGACAGTGACTGTACTTGTTTCTGAAATTTATATTTTTTTATTAAATGGCCCGAAATAGCACCTACTAGCTTCTCTTTCCCTTAGATGTTTTCTGATTGCGAATATTTTCTTTAATTTGATCCGCTAGCACTTCTCCAAAAAGTAGTTTCCTTTTAACATTTACAGCCATATTAGGGGATCTCAGAACATTTGTAATTCGAGTGTTAGGACTGTTGATCTTAGCTTTATTTCTTATGCGCTGTAATCTCTTTTTATATTTTTCTTTCTTTATTTGTTCTTTTCGTAGCTGGTTCTTGAGTTTCAATATTTGGTTTTTAAGTTTTTGTCTATTTCTTCTTGCTTTTCGCTTTCCTGCAATGTTTCTTCCGGATGGACGTGGGGTTTCATCGGCATTTACAGTAGTAGGTGTGATCGCAGCAATATAATTAAACTGTGTGGGTGATGATGGGGGTGTATCTGCAAGAAACCTTTGCACATTTCTATTCTTTCTTTTTTTATCATAACTTTTCTTGCTTCGTATTCTCCATTGTTTTCTTACTTTCCTTTGTTCTCGCTCGTTAAGGTCGGATATTAACTTAATTTTTCCCCCAGCCTTTCGTTTTTGGTATCTTTCTCTCTCTCTTTCTTTGTACGCCTCATGTTTTTCTGGGTCATTTTTAATTTTTTCCCTTAATCTTTGCATAGTATCTTTTTTCTTTTCATTTCGTAATTTACGCTCCTTTTCGCTAAGTTTATTTACTTTCTGTTATTTTTTCTCAATTCTGGACTTTCCATTTTGCCCTTGAAAAAATAATTTACTGTATTGTGGCTAATTTACTGTGTGTACTGTAATTTGACATTCCTAAGCTAAATTATCACTTCTGTGGTAAGTACCTCACAGCCGTGAATAATGTATAGTAGGTAACGGTCGTGAGACCACGGAAGTGAGAATTTTATAGGTTTAATGGCGGTAAATAATTTACTAACAATTTAAATTTGGCGGGTTTGTAGAATTTATAACGTTAATAATAAAGCAAAAGATTAACATAATTAGTTATTATTTTTTTCTTCAATTATCATTTTAAAATAGTACAACGGTAATGAGAAAATTGAACTTACCTCACACCACTAAAAGCACTTTTTTAACTAAAATTTTCCAGATGCTACCAATCACGTGCCGTCACCTTGACTGTCGAACGTAGACTGAACGGTTGAACAGTTTAAGCAAGCATAAACACCATTTGCGCCACCTTACAGTTTTTATTGGCACTTTAATTTGCATTCACGGTAGTGATAAAAAAATATGGGGACAACACCATTTATAGTAAAAATCGGTTATTGGGGTTATTATTTGAAAGAATAATACACTAAATTAAAAATATTTTGAGTTTATGTATACAAACTATAAAATATATTAAAATTTAATTGATAATCAGACTTGCCAGAAACGATGGAACTGTTCAACCTACAGTAGGGGACATGGTACGGTAGTGAGAATTGGGCTGTTGAGATAAAAATAAAATAAAAAGGGAAATTAATTATTCTCATACTTATATGTGGCCTAATTGTATATACTCTTGAAGCTTTATTTAAGCCGTAAAATGTTTTATTTTTCCTGTTAATAATTCAGATTCCAAGCGGGGACTAAAAGAGGTACGTTTTTGGGAGAAACACCCATATATGATGAAGCTTCACAAACTATTTTTTTTAGACAGAATACCCGATCAGCGTTTGACTTAGGAAAATCGTTGAGGGATCTGAATAAACTATGTAAAGTTTATGATATTCCGGAATTATACGTAATGAAAAATGCTAGCAATATTGAATTTATAAATATGGTAAAAATAAAATAAAAAAGACATAAATGGTACCAATAATCATAATATTAAAATATGCGTGGTAAGAGATTTAAAACGTATTGAAAATAAAGAATTAAAACAATTAATTTTGAACGACTTTCATACACTTCCTACAGGAGGTCATGCAGGTATAAACCGTATGTTTAATAATATTAAGCGACAATATTTTTGGCCAGGCTTAAAAAGGGACATAGAAATTTTTGTGAAAAAATGTGACGACTGTCAAAAATGTAAATATTCTAGACTAGACAGACACCCCATGACAATAACTTCAACAGCTACGTCAGCATTTCAAAAAGTGTATTTAGATTTAGTAGGACCTTTACCAGTAGATTTACAAAATAACAAATATATTTTAACATTGCAATGTGAACTTTCAAAGTTTATCGAAGCTTATCCCATACCGGATAAAGAATCGGAAACAGTAGCTCATGCTTTTGTAGAAAACTTTATTTTACGTTTTGGAATTCCTTCAGAAATAACTACAGACCAAGGACAGGAATTTATGTCAAATACATTTAAAGAATGTTGTAAACTTCTTAAAATAAATCAATTAAATTCTACCGCGTACCACCAGGAAACTCTAGGTAGTCTCGAAAACTCTCATAAGAGTCTGGGTGTATATATTCGTATGCGAGTGGCAAAGGAACCCAATAACTGCAGTTCGTGGGTAAATTTTTGGTGTTTTTCATACAATAATACAGTTCATACTTCAACACAGTATAGTCCATTTGAACTAGTATTTGGTTCACCTGGTAGAATTCCTTCTAATTTAAAAGAACAAATTGAACCAATCTACAATTTTGATGATTATCCAACAGAACTAAAATTTCGGTTACAGACAGCATGGGAAGATGCACGAAATAATGTGATAGCTTCGAAACAAAAAAGAAAAGAACGTTTCGATACAAAATGTAAAAATATTGATTATAAGATAGGAGACTTAGTTTTATTAGAAAATAAGAATATGGAAAGTAAAATAGATTTATTATTTACAGGTCCTTATACAATTTTAGACGTTAAAGATACTAATTTAATTATAAGTGTTAATAATAAGCGTAAAGAAGTACATAAAAATAGAGTAAAAAGGTATTACAATTAATGTTATATAGTATGTAATGTATGTAAACCATATATTTAGTTAAGTTAATTCAACATTTTAATGGAGTATTCAAAAAAAAATATTAGTTTATTAATATTTTTTTTATTTTTCGGCGGGAAAGGTGTGATGGATACTTTCGACACATCCTGTATTTTTAATTTATTCATAAAGCCGGACATTACGAAAGTATCCAACTCAGCATTTCACCATAAGTTTATATTTTAAGTTAATTGTTATAGTAATTAATAATACATTAGCAATAATATATTTGTGCTGACCAACGGGGGCAACCCAGGTCAGAATCGGTTTTTGAAATAATGAAAGTATAATAGATAGAGAATAAAGAAACACTTAAAGCAAGCAACACCGTTTTCCTGTTTCCCCCCATGTAACATGAGTTCGAACCACCCTTACGAAGCTACGATTATCACAGTGCTCGATGTCCCTTTTCCAATGCCGTCTCGCTCGATTCACAACGACTTTTCGTTATGGAAATATATGATATTTAATATTATGACATTGATATTAACATTGAACCTATCAGCAACGGCTCTTTTTAAAATCGCACAGCAAACGTATGCAATATAATATACTTTCCAAGTTTGTCCTATAAAAATATGAATTCAATCAATTTAAACATAAGTAAAGAAACTATTCTTACATTGATAGCTGCTAAATTAGTTTAAAAGCTTATTGTGCCGAGCCCTTCGGGCACGGCACTGTTCTCGGCACTGTTCGAGTTCGTTTATTTTATTTCCTACTTTTTACAAAATCATTTTTTAGCAACCTCTAATAATTATTGTAAAGCATTTCGATTTGCGATAAAAAAGATATGTTTAGTTTCTTCAGAACATAGGTTCGTTTTTTTTTTGTACCGAGGATTGTCGCTGTAAGAATTCAAAAGCTTCCCGATTTTCCGTATTAAAAATGAAGAAACAAAAAACATATTTTTCATTGTAGTTTGCTCTTTTCGCTAAGGTACATAAATATATAACATTTCGATCCAAAGTTGTTTTCCGTATGAAAAGACATAAAAACCGCATAAAAAACTTGTCTGAAATAGCTTATTTCACTTGTTTACAATTATTGACCATTATTGTTGACTATTACCGTTAGGTATAGAACAATATATTTGAAAAAAGTAGTATTTGAGATGACCTAAACAAATCTCCAAACCAAAAATATGTGGGGCGCACCCAATTCGATTTATTAACGATCCAACATGACCCTACATTGATTTTTAAGAAATCAAAAAAATGACTTCCCAACTTTCGATCGCGTTCACAAACAACAGTGTTTTGTAGCCCAACGTCGTCTATACGTCGAAAAAGTTTAAATCGATTAAAATGATTTTTGCCACCTGTATCGCGCTACAACGAAAAAAACATTATTTTCAAACTTTGACTTTAATAACTTTTTCCGGTACACCCTGTATATTGCAAATTGTTCCCAGAACGTGCCCCGAACGTCCCCTCTACGTCCAAAAAGGTTGAATCGTTTTGCTCTAACCGTTTCCGAAGAAAAAAATCGCAAATATCGAAATGTCGAACAACCTCCTAACACGCGGCGACGGATTATCAATGTCGCAACGCCATCTTTAAAATCGAGATTACAACTATTCCTAAAACATTTTGGGCCAAAATTTTGGTCAATAAAATTAGAAGAAGGTTCAAGGTCGATATTCCATCCAATTTAAAATCTGGAAATGTTCTTATTACTCTAGCAAGTCAGCTCAAAACACCCATTTTTCGCCATTTTTGACAGCCGGATTTTTAGAATTAATTTTCATGAAAATCAAAGCACTCTTGTCAAAAGAGAATGGTTTTAGAATTTGTAAATTTTGCTTGTTTCCGCACTCAAAAAAGCGACTTTTCTCTAATTTGCTAATATATTTTGATAAGTTTGGACATGCAGGAATGTTGAGAAGAAATCAGCGCATGTTCTGAGAAAAAAATAAAACGGGTTTGTTAAAAATTGAATAAGCCACAGTCGATATAGTTAAACATCAGATAAAAATATCTCTGAAAAAATCACAAATTAATTTTTTTGAGCCACTAATAATGTTTTCCCAGAGCGCGCTTACCATGGAAATTAAAGGTTGTTTATCCGTCGATATAGCGGACCAAGAAAAAATTCAAAAAGTTTTATATAGACACGAGCAAACGTGTTTAAGCGATCCAGTGCGACGTGATAGAATATTTAGGAAATGAAATTTCGAAAGCTTGCCGTTTTTTCCGTATTAAAGATAGAGAAACGAAAAATATCTCAATAATACAATTTGACGAGCTCTATTCGCTAAAGTATACCACGTTTCGATCAAAAGTCGTTTTCCGTACGAAAAAAAATAAAAACCGTGAAAAAATCATGCCTAAAATCCTGATTTCCAATTTCTTTCAATTTTCTACAATTTCCATTCCAGTTAGGTATGGAACGATATATTGGAAAGGTAGTATTCGAGATGGCCTAAACGATTATCTAAACCGAATGTCGATCGGATGCACCCAATTCGACTTATTAGCGATCCAATAGGTACTACGGCCAATTTTCGACTTTGAAAAAATCAAAAAAATTATTTCCAAACTTTCGATCGCGCTCACAAACAATAGGGTTCTGTAGCCCATGGTCGTCTACGCGTCGAAAAAGTTTAAATCGATTAAAATAATTTTTACGAACTGTATCGAATTTCAACAAGAATCCGATATTCTTCGACTTTAAAAATTAATAACTTTTTTCCGGCACACCCTTTATATTCGAAACTTTCACACAACGTACCCCCACTATTCCTCTCTAAACTGAAAAGTTTCAATCGTCCCATTCTAACCGTTTCCGAGAAAAAAAATCGTAAATGTGAAAATGTCATACATATTTTAAATGTAGCAGCATATATAGGGCAAAATTTTCAAGAGGCAATCGGGGTTGTCGTGATTCCGCGTGTAGGAGACAAATAACTTATCGCGGAAAGCGATATGTTAAATATCGATAAGGTTATTAGAAATATACTATTCGATATCTCATCAACTTATCTGATTTATGATGATTTCATATTGGTTTTTTTCAACTTTCCCGCCATACCATTGGTCACGTGACGTATGTCAAAATCGATTTTAAGGTTCCATCCCCCAAAAAAGATTTTTCAATATTCCGCTAATAAAAATGTTTCCCATAATGTTGCAAACTCTTTGCCGGTCACTGTATAACTAATAATATGCACTTTAAAAATTGTCAATAAAAAACTAGGGGGTACAATTTAAAAAAATTATCGATATCATCATATCTCTAATTTGGGACACACTGTACCAATATTTATTTTTATAGAAAAGACCACACCTTAAAATGTTAATAGCCGTGCCCAAGTATTTTTCCCCAAAAAAAAACTGTACTGAAGTTACAAACTCATACTGAATATTAAATGTCTATCATTACGTTAGGATAACTGCAAAGATGGAAATAAAATCATGGCTCTCTGCAATAATGACTTTATAGTAAAAAGGCTGATTGTCGTAGACATACCTACAATTTGCAAAAAATTAAATAAAAAGAGGGAGAAGTTTTGTAGATGAAGTGAGAACCGAGTTGTAGTTGTAGTAGTAGTAGTAGTAGTAGTAAAAAGATTTATTTAGCACGTGGCTACATGATACATTTTAACAAGTTTATACCCTTTTTTTTATTTATTTTTTGAATTAAATGACCTTTTGAAACTTTATTTGTCCTGTTGAGTTAATAAGAAAGATTTTAAACTTTTTTTAAAAGATTTTAAACTTTTTTGATTTTTAATTGACTTGTTTAATTTATTAAATTCAATAAGACCCTTATGAAAAACTGATTTATATGCAATATTTTTTGAAAAATTATTAAGAAAAAAATTGTTGTTATTTCGTGTTAAATAATTATGTTGATCACTATTTAGAACAGTCAATTGCTTTAAATGTGGCGGTAACAAATCATTTTGAATTTTAAAAATAAATATTAGAACCAAAAATAATACTAAGTTGTGTATTATTTAAAAAGTATAACACACTTCATCCTGGTGACCTATAACAAAGATATACATGGTGACTATTTGAAAATTTACTATGACTACACTAAACTAAAGAAAATATCAAAAAACCAAAAATACCATTTCTAAAAAAATGTCGGGTAATAAAAATGTGGTATTTTGTGGACCACCCTCACCCACCCTTGAAGCTCCACCCTCATTCACTTTAAAATCTTAAATGGCACTACTCCAGTCCTCCACTTATTAAGTGGAGGGCACTTATGACACCTTCCTGGAAAACTTATCAAAAATGCGTTTCAACGGTACCAAATGTTAGCAATATTTCGAGAAAATGTCTTAAAACTGGCATTTTTGTAAAATTTGGCAGGAAAAATTAGGAAAAAGGTGTAAATGTTGAAAAATGATCTCAAGCCTAAATTAAAATACTATTGTAGTGCTCTTTATTTTTTTTGCAATATCGTAAATACTTTACAAATACTATTTGCTCTTTTTTGTAAAATCTCCAGTAAAATTTGCATCTTTTAAATCATTGACAATTCAACGTGCATGGGTGTTACCCATGATACTATTACTAAAACTAAACAAGGTAAATCCCTAAATTTTCGCGTGTCGATGTAATGACACCGGCACAGCTTTTTGTATCAACACTGTGAAAGGTTTCAGCACAAAAATGCCATTCAACACAGTGTTGCCCATGCTTAGACAAAACGGCTGCCGTTGTACCGGCATTAGCCTCAGAGGGAGTCAATAATTGTTTTTTATTCCCTGTGTATTCTAATATAAAATACAGTGACATACTCATACATCTGATTTGCCTACATTTTTAGTTTCGTTTTAAAACCTAGGTATATTGACATTTTTCTCCTTTCCATAGTAACGGCAATGCGGCGCGACGTGAATGGCATTAGAAGACATATACCTTTAGTTCAAGAATAATCGCTAAAGTGGCAAAATTATGACCTTGCGTACCTATGTAAATAAAGTCTAATATACCGTGCGAGCAAAAATTATTTGCATCAAAGAGGGCCTTGCATCTCAGGACGTAATGCTTAGCCGTAGAGCTTAATATCTGTTGCATAACTACCTGAATTAACAATCAATCAGTTATTCCGTCATCTTTGACAGTCGTTACAAGTATTTTGATTCATCGCTCATTTTTCCAATTTCTTAAACAATTCACACAATGGGCTTTACGGAACAGCGCAAAACATTCACGGTTGAAGCGTATTTTCGAAACGGGGTTAGAGTAAATGATGAGTGGCAATACAATCCGGGCTTGTGCATGGACAATTTTCACGAACATTTTCCTAACGTTACTTTTATTGCTGGGGATTTTTATCATTGCCTGAAAAGAACCGTGGCTATGTTTAGGGAAACAGGTTCTATACAACACAAAAAAGTAGCAGGAAGACCATCTGTAAGAACAGAACATGCAGGACTATTCTTAAGAAGCAGCTAAATTTATGCTGGTCAACACTTTCGAACATATGAAGACGTGTGAATTTATGCTTGGAGCATGGCGGTGGCCAATTTCAGCAATTTATGTAATTATTTTTCTTTTTCTTTCTGTATATTCTAACTTTGTTAATTTTGTAAACAACAAAAATAAATTTGTATTTGTCTACCTACTTATTTTATTACTTAGTCATTAGTTTGGCATATCATATCATAATATGAATTTGACAAAATTTTAACCTATATTTGGTTACATATATCGTCCCCATATCATTGTAATCTAAACCAAGCCCTACGTTTTTTTAACCCAAGCCGTCTTTGATACAAATAATTTTTGCTCGCACGGTATATGGGCATACGCATTGTAAAATTTTTATTAAACGAAAAAGAAGATATATAGGCCCGGGCTTTTAAATTTAAAATGTACATCTTACTATAAACGTAAGGCTGGTATGCAGAGTCGTTGAAGGTTCATTTAGTAACATTAACAGTTTTTGGATAGTATCTCCTTTACTTTATTGATGTTTGTTTAAACAAGGGGGGAATTCCCTTTAGACTTTCAATTTCAAATGATCATACATTAGTCCGGTTCCAAAGAATAAAATTTAAAACAATGGAATGAGAGAAGACCAATAAATGTTTTATGGGATATAGAAGAAGTACCTAGTTTATGAGCAAGTTATGGATTTTTGGATGAAAAGATAATTTTAATTTAATCTCAAGCTGTGTTTCGAAAAGGTAATTCTACTGAAATGACAAAGCCATCCAATATATAGTAGAAAATTGGAAAAAACCCTTGCAAAAGAATATGTGATAACAATATATTTCTTGATTTGAAGGGAGCTTTTGAAACGATTAATAGGGAAATATTATTAGAAAAGTTACTTGAATAGGTATAGGTAAGGGGTAAAATTTATCAGTAAATGTTTTCAAAATTATTTAAATAATAGAATAGAGGAAACAAAATTTATAGGCTATTGATTATGTCTTAAAAAACAGGGCAATAAGGATTAAGGAACTAAGACTTTCATGGGTTTTTATTACAGGAATCGATCAATGGGTTATAAATGAAGAAAAAACCGCGAAGTGCTATTAAATTGGAGGGTGGAAATTGAAGATAGGGGTGAAAAACCACCCCTTTTGGTTTTTTCAATATATCTCGTAAACAAACCAAAATTTGGATATCTCATATGAAACATTTTGTAGAGAATCAAATTTCCCATCGGAATAGCATTTTTTGAATATTAAAAAGAAAAATTTCATGCCGAAACAAACTTGAAAAAAAAAAGCGAAGATTTCGATTTTTTGATTTTTTTTGCTTTTTCGTCTGTATCTTTTTTTTTGGCTTAGATAGGTATAGGCATTGCTTCAGATAGAAAGAAACAGATTAAATTTCCTTTAAAATGGTGGGCGAAACAATTTTTTTGAATGAAAATTGACCGAGATATGGCCAGTTGAAAATTGCTGTTTTTTTTTGCATTTCATCCCTCTTGTACGAATATTGTTTTTGTTCTCATTTTATTTAAAAAAAAATATTGTTTTACTTAATTAAAAAAGTTTTTTTAGGTTTATTATTTGGTAATACATGACAAGTACACCAAATTAATGTTTGGAACAATGGTGCTACTACATTTCAACAATAATATTGTCAAACTGCATATCGATATCATCATCTATATCTTTAGTAATGTCGTCTTCTGAAATATAAGTTTCTTTTATATTGTCACAATTAATCCCCATGCATTCTTTACAAAAAATTAATTTATTCAAAAAAATTATTGTTTTACTCAATTAAAAAAGATACCATTTTTTATAACAACGGGACACTTCATGCACTAAATGCTCGTACATCTACCTTCAAGATATGTATAAAATAAAAAACAAGATAAATGACTTATTTACTAGCAAAGGATATTTCACACTACGGCGTTCACCAAAATTTTATTTAGGGGTCTGGTCTGACATGACCATCGAACAATGCTTTATGATACATTTTCATTCTCAAGAAGGCTTAACCCATGGCCGTGGCGTTACTCCTGCTTCTACTGCACGATAGATAGCTAGTATTCCGCTGCAGATAGTTATTGCCGAACAATTAGAAACATTTTGTAACTTTAAATTAGATGGTACATCGCATCAGCACAAAGATGCTGGAACCTCCCGCATTCAGAGAGATGCAGATGATGTAAAAACTTTGTTAGAATGGTTCGAAGAACACCCTCCTTTTCTGCAATCAAGTGATTTGACTTCACTGAGTACTGATGGCGTGATCGGAAGTTCGGAAATTGATTGTCACGAAGCACAAGAAAAAGGAATTGCTCTAATTCCAGACGTGTTTAAGGGCACAATTGATGACGTAAAATTTAAAAAGGCAATGAAAGTACTGCCGCTGAAGAGTGCATTTTCAAAAATTAGATTACATGCAGACCATGTTGTTATTGTTGTCGACTCTGAGACTCTTCAGAAGAATGCTTCTATGCAAGCCTTCGGATGCTGAATTCGAAGAGTATTTTGAATTTGAATTAGCGCCGTATCCAACATCAATTTTTGACGGATTCAATATGAGGAAGAATACTAAATCAGATTTGTATGAATTTTTTACACCACTTGAAGATGCTCCTCTCGGTAATATTCACCATGTTATTAATGGTGGGTATTTAGTACATAAAATCGTATGGAACAGTAATGAAACTTTTGCAGACATAAGTACAAAATTTATTTGTCATTTGCACACTTTTTATCCCGAATGTACTGTTGTTTTTGATGGTTATCCAAGCGGCTGACACCAGTACGAAAAATGCAGAGAGGCTGAGTCGAACACAGCAAATTGGTCCATGCAGGAGTTGAGTTGAAATTAGAGATGATTTAAAAGCACTAACAAAAACCAGACAATTTTTTATCAAACGAAAGCAATAAAAAGAACTTCATTGCATATTTGATTGAAAAATTGAAGGAAGTAGACATTGATGCAGTGCAAGCAGATGAGGACGCAGATTTTCTTATAGTCGAATGCGCAAAAGAGAAAGCATCAATGTTAAAAAATGCTTTTATTGTTGGACAAGATGTGGACCTTCTCATTATTTTATCTCAGTTGCAATGTGATAATGTGTATTTTTGGAAACCACACATCGGAAAAGTAGCGTCAAAATTGTTTGATAGAAATAGTTTTAATTTTCCTCAGTTGCAGAAATATCTAGGATTTATTCACGCCTACAGTGGTTGTGATACCACTTCAGCTTTCTTTAACATTGGCAAAAAAAATTATGAATTTTATAACTAAAAACAGTGTACGACTTGAGCCATACATGGAAATATTCTTACGTGACAATGCAACTGAACAAGATATTACCTCTGCATCGGAATACATTGCAGCTTGTTTATATGGGGCAAAGACGAACATGAGTCTGAACAACTGCCGATTTTTAAAGTTTTGTAAGCTGTCTAAAAATGTCAACTTTTCTCTGAAGCAATTACCACCAACACGTGATGCTATCAAACAGCATGGCTTGAGGACTTATCGTCAAATGCAGCAGTGGAATGGAAATATCTAGGACCCTCCGAGTTGGGGTTGGAAAAGGTCTATTAACTACGGGTTAATTGCGATTCGCACAACGGCACCTCTAGCGCCAGAGATTTTGCTGAAAAAAGTTGCTTGTGGTTGCACTACAGGTTGCCATGGTAACTGTGGTTGCAGAAAAGTTAATATTACTTGCTCAATTTTTTGTAAAGAATGCATGGGGATTTATTGTGACAATATAAAAGAAACTTATATTTCAGAAGACGACATTACTAAAGATATAGATGATGATATCGATATGCAGTGTGACAATATTATTGTTGAGATGTAGTAGCACCATTGTTCCAAACATTAATTTGGTGTACTTGTCATGTATTACCAAATAATAAACGTAAAAAAACTTTTTTAATTAAGTAAAACAATAATTTTTTAAAAATAAAATGCGAACAAAAACAATATTCGTACAAGAGGGATGAAATGCAAAAAAAAACAGCAATTTTCAACTGGCCATATCTCGGTCAATTTTCATTCAAAAAAATTGTTTCGCCCACCATTTTAAAGAAAATTTAATCTGTTGTTTTCTATCTGAAGCAATGCCTATACCTATCTAAGCCCAAAAAAAAGATACACTGTTGGAGATTATGTTAATAATTGCTTCATTTGTAAATCAGTGAAAAAACGACAATTTCAGAAAAAAGCCCCATTGGAATCTCACACACCCACTTATAGTTTCCAGACAATATCTATTGACATATTAGGCCCTTACAACACTAGCCGAAGAGGAAAAAAAAATATTCTGTGTGTCGAAGATGTTTTTAGTAAATGGGTCGAAGCCGAATCTTTTGCTAGTGTCGAAAGCAAAGAAGTCGTCAAATTTTTAAAAAAAGAAGTTTTTTGTCGATTTGGTGTCCCAGAAACTATAATATCAGACAACGGTCCGCAGTTTAAGTCCCAAACATACCGACAACTTTGTGACAGTTATAAGATAAAGACCTTCTTTACCCCGACATATCACCAACAAAGCAATCCCGTTGAAAGGCGCAATCAAGAATTAAAAAAGGTATTAAGAACGTTAATAATGGGTAAACCCGATAATCAGTGGGATTTATTCCTTCCGGAAGCTTTGAGCATCCTAAGAACCAGAAAAAATGCTGCAACAAAAGTCACTCCAGCCATGGCCTTGTTGGGCTACGAACTACCCGGAGCTGGTGAATGGAACCATCCAGTTTACCAAAAGGAACGAACTAACTGTCAGGACAATGCCAAACAACAACGAGGCCAAGAAATTCGAGAACATCAAGCAAACTATCAACAGAAGTATACAGATACAACCAAAAGACCGGAGGTTACTTTTAATACAGGTGATCAAGTTATGATAAGAGAATTCAGACAGATTAAAGAATCATTCGCTCCTGTCTGGACAGGACCTCATGAGGTCATCGTTAAGAAAAGCGAGTTAGTTTATGAAGTGCTGCGAGACGGAAAACTAACCACCCTACATATAAATGATTTAAGACCATGCCCCTTAGGGAACATATTAACCGATGAAGACACTACGGATGATGACGGATCCGATCATGAATCCGAAAGCGATTTAAACTTCGATCAAGCCGACATGGATTTGTCAGGTTCGATACAAACCCAAGGCGACATTAGCCTCCTAGTTACCTCAGATAAGTTAACTCCTCGACCAATTTCTTATTCTTCTACTTCATGCAGATCGGACGATCAGCATTCTAATCATTCTAAGGATTCCATGTCCCAAATTCAGTACGTTGCTAATAGGACTATTAGCTCCGAAGTACTTCGTGATGTTTCAGGCGAAACAAGGTTAAATTCAAAGGCCCCTTCTTGTCAGAATGATTTTCATAGTAGACATCCTAAATAACAATGATAGGCAAATCGAAACTTCCACTTTCAATTCTCCTTCTAACATTAGCCCTGAAGTAACAAGTAGACCAAAACGGCGTATCAAACCAAAAATATGTACTTTGCCCTGTTGCGGTAAAACTTTAAATAACCGATTCTTTAAGTTTAAAATGGATTAGTTAAATTATGTTTTACATGAATAAAGGGATACAATTCCATAATTTTGACAGATTTTATACCGATGGCGACTTTAAAATAACCCAATACTGACACTTACCTGATAATATAAAAAGTATAACTATACAAGTAAACAAAAAAAAAATTATTTTTAAGTTAGTTTAGGTTTGTTGATGCCTATTAAAGTACATCTAGTGGTAAATCGTATTATGTATACTTGACATAAATATGTTCTACTTCCCTACTCCTGTCAGTAAATTAGGTATTGACTGTTAATCACTTGCTGCTAAGTTAGTTATTCACATACCATAAAAATACTTGTTTTTAGTTATTATCGTTATCGTATTATTGACATTCTAGATTAGATTAGTACTGGGATTCCCATAATTGTAATATGTATATAAAAAACAACTCCGTAAATACGGCTCTCCGAAGCAGAGGGGTGTTGTAGTAATTTCTATTTTAATTTAATACTCTTAACTCTCTTTGACTTTATACAATTAGAACGCTTTATTTTGAACCGCGTTGAATAGGTGGCTTGACTCAACTTTAAATAAAAATGACAGTATGTCGCGAAGACAGGAATCAAAAAAGATAGAGCTGGTACCTGTCACGAGAATGGCAGTTCTTGTAGATTTCGAGACTAAAAAGAGGCCGTATTTACCTCAGTTGTGTTTTTCAAATAGTTAAATAAAAAGAAATCGTGTGTGAAATGACTAGTGCCTTTCATTTCAACTAATCGATCCAGCAGATGCCACCAGAAGCAGAATAACCAAAGAGAAAAAGACGTGAACAAAAAAGCAAAAAAAAATCAAAAAATCGAAATCTTCGCTTTTTTTTTTCAAGTTTGTTTCGACTGTTTCGGCATGAAATTTTTCTTTTTAATATTCAAAAAATGCTATTCCGATGGGAAATTTGATTCTCTACAAAAAGTTTCATATGAGATATATCGAAATTTTGGTTTGTTTACGAGATATGTTGAAAAAACCAAAAGGGGTGGTTTTTCACCCCTATCTTCAATTTCCACCCTCTAATTTAATAGCACTCCGCTGTTTTTTCTTCATTTATAACCCATTGTTCGATTCCTGTAATAAAAACCCGTCAAAGTCTTAGTTCCTTTCTATATGACATAATCAATAGCCTATTAGTAATATATTTTCAACAAAAAAATTAAATAACATAGGAGTAGGTACCTTAGGAAAGTATTTTGCAGCCTTTGTTGCTTTTTATTTTATAGATTAATGACATGCCATTAGTCTTAATTAGGGTAAAAATGCAAATGTTTGAAGATGATACTCTTAGTGATAAAAATATTTTGGAAATTTTAAATTCAGAACTTGTCAAATTGGTAAAAAGTAAGCAAATTAGTTAAATCTTTTTAAAATAAAATAAAATGTAAAGTTATGGGTTTAAATTTAAATAATTTAAATATTTGAATTGATTGGTGATCTTTTCTTTTAAGTATTTGGGTATATGGATTGACTCAAAATTAAAATTTATTATCAAATTCTAAAAGTGCGGCAAAAATTAATTTTAAAACAATACGTTTGAATTTAAAGTTTTATTGAAAAAAAACTGTCTACAATCCTTTAATTTTATCACATTTTTTATATTGTTCTACAATTTTATTTATCGCAGATGAAGGTGTTAGAAACAGATTACAAATTTTACAAAATAAAGCAATGCGAATTTGACTTATAGATACTTAGATATACAAAAATTAATGTAATGTTAAAAAAATTAGAATGGTTACATTTAAAAAAATTACTATATTAATAGGTACCTTCTCAATTAAAGAAATTGATTGTTTTAAATTGTGATCAGCATAATTATTTAACACGAAATAATAACAATTTTTTTCGCAATAATTAAATAGAAAAAATACCATAATTATAAAATAGGACCTATTGAGTTTAATAAATTAACTACCCAGGCCAATCAATACTTAAAAAAGCTTAAAATCATTTAAAAAGAGTTTTAAATTAATAATAAATTAGCTCGAAAGCATCCATAATGCACCCTAAATATCGTTGGGTTAAGGTGAAACCCAATCCCAGTTTACTGCTTCGAATTCATTGACAAAAGCAAAAGAACTTTTGGGATTTCGCAAATCTCCACGAATTTTGTGGCGCGTTTGACCCTTTTGTTCAAAAGCAAAAGTCTTGAGAATTCAAAAAAGCAAGAGTGATCTTTGGTTCGAAAACCTGTTAAGTTTGGATACTTGTTTCGACTTCGGTTAGTCATCTTCAGTCCGGGCAATACCCTGAGACAAGTTGGAATTTTTCTGTTTAGAAGTACTCAAAACGTTCTGTAGAGTTTTAAAAATATTTATGAACACAAGAGGACAAATAACAAGGTTTCAAATGGTCATTTAAACTTTTAAAATTAAAAAAAAATTGTTTAATAAAATGTATTAAATGTGTGCTAAATAAATCTTTTTACGTCAATAAACTTAACACCCCCCCCCCCCCTCACACCTGAACTAAAATTCTAGGTACGGCGCTGACCCACCCTGTTTTGCAAAAACTATAAAAATGAAAAATACTAAGGGAAAGTTGTGGTAAAAGTCACGTTTGAGTACGTACGACCAGCAGCCTTAAAATATTCCGACATAGCAAGGAAAAATTAAACATAATTAGTTTAATATAAATGATTAGGTACCTGGGCCTCTAAAAGACCTTTAAATAGGAGTGTTCCAAAAACTACGCTTCACTGCCAAATTTGGTTCTTAATTTCATAATAAAGGTCCTCTAAGTCAAAGAGTGGAAAAAATTGTGCATCTTTTTCACATTAAACTATACTACATTTAACTTAAAACTAAAAAAAAATGTCTAAATGTCATTGTAAAGTCAAACTGGCAAGTTAAAATGAAAAAAATATCATACCTGATTATTAATGTCACAATTTATATTTAAAAATAAAGGTTTTTAAGGTAAAAAAATCATGCTACTTTGACCTGCGTCGTGTGATTCATAGTCTACCAAAAACCTCGTCTAGACCTACAAACGTTGGTCCACATCATATATAACTTATTACCTCTATGCACATTTGCCGCAAACAAAACAAATTCAAATGTTTGCGAGATGATTTTTTGTATTTTAAACAAGCATTTCAGTCGCGTTCAGGCCAGAAAACAAAAAAACATGTAGAAGATGTGAAGCAGTGGCGACAATTTGCTGTGTATATTTATATTTTACTTCAAAGTGAAGAAAGGAAATTTATCCATAAGTATCAACAGCACTGGTGCCAGTTACAGATACATCTTAAAAGCTAGTAAATACAACAAAAACAAAATGAAGCGAAGAAGTATCAAAACACCAGAAGAGTCCTCTGCAACCTGAGCCAAATATACAGTGTGGTTGTTTAAGTGTGCAACATATGGGAATTTTTTTTATTAACGATTTCTCAGAAAATTTTATTCTTGATAAAAGTTGGTGCGTGTTTGAAAATCATATTAGGTGCACTTGGAATAGTTGCAAGTCAAACGGCGTACAGGGTAGGCCAAAAAATATAAAACTTTTACAAGAATAAATTTTTTTAATAAACATTATAAATAAAAATTTTGCTAAGCTAAATATGAACTTGTCTTGCTACCTTAGTACAGGGCTAGATTATGTAATTCGAACACATTTTTATGTTGACATAAAAAAATAATTAATTAAATAGTTAAATACTGTTTTAAATTTTATTTTAAAAAATATTTAAAATATCTAATATAAATAGTTGAAATTATTTACAAATGTGGCATTTTAGACATAAAGTCTAGTTATGACATAATATTAAAACGGTAGATATCCCATAATTTATAAAAAATGTAATAAAAATGCTTCGCCAAATTATTTTATAAAGTCTATTCTTCACCCTGCCCCTTTTTCTTTTCTTGCTTCTTAGCTTTAATTTCTTTTTCAATGTCGATCGGGGCAGGTTTAACAAAAGGAATAAGATCCTGGTATTCCTCGGGTAAAAACTCTTTTAGCGCATCTGGAACTTTAATTCCAGTTTCTGTTTGGTGCACTTCAAGAATTGCGCAAATTACTCTGGTAGTAGCACACATCGTGGCATTAAGCATGTGCACATAGTCTGTAGCGGTGTTCATTTTTTTTGTTTGGCCGTATCTGTAAATAAATATAAACAAACATAAATTTTTAATGTCTATAATTTTATAAGAACATAATAAGTTTTAGTTTTAAGAAATAAAATTAAAAAAAACTAGATGTGTTCTGATTTGGCAGAGGTTGTATCTTCATAAAGTTATGTAAGTTTTTTGGGATTAACAAAGATAAATAAATAAATAGTAACTTATAAATAGAGAGGTAGGCAAATATTTGTTGTTTGCTCTTTTTTTGTAAAATCTTCAATAAAATTTGCATCTTTTAAATCATTTAAAATTGAAAATGAAGCTGGTGACTTTTCGCAGAACAAGTTAAGGTAGTTACCCACCTGACCAACAACCTTCTTGCTTGATACTCCAAACAGTTACTACAGGAAACTAGTTCACGAAAAGCTCCTGATCCCGGAAACCAGGCTTCCAAATCCAATTTTTTCGCAGCAGCATGGTTTAAAGCTCCCGACACAATATTTACTATACGATACGGAATTTCAAGAGCCTTATAAAATTCTTCTGCATTCGAGATCATTTCGTCCATCATTTCCCACGATTTGTTTTCAAATGGGGAAGTCAGACAAAATTGCTCGACCTAAAACCAGTTTATTTATATTATCTATGAAGACTTAAGTGGCAATGTTAAAAATAATAATAAAAAATAATAAGTCTTTAAGAGTTAAGAAATGAAACTGGAAAATTTTCTACAGGACTGACAGTTTGTGTAGATTCATTTTTGTTTTTTTCCTTAGTCGTCATTCATTTAATAACAATAATCTAACCTAATATTAACTTATTTCAGTCAAAGTCTGTATATTATTATGAACTTTTTTTTCTTTAGATATTTTGCATTTTTATACTTTTTTGTACTTTCCTTTTTTTTAATAATTCTCTTTTATACAATGTCACCAGTAAAGTCCGCATCATATGGGATTTTTTTTTTTATTAATAGCTTTATTCAAAATTGGACTTTGGCATCAAGTTCTGCTTCGATCGAAATGAAAATTAAGCAAAAAAATAGTAGTCACGTGATTCGCATTATCTGTCAAATTTTAATTTTTTTCAAAAAATAATTCAAAAGAGGGGTTATTTCTGAAAATATCGAAAAAAGTTATTAGAAAGTTTTTTTAAATGTAGTTTCTAGCCCACATGCAAAATTTCAGCTGCATAAGATAATTTTGATTTTTACCTATATTTTGTAAATTGCACCACTTTTGCAAAATAAGACTCAACGCAACCTACATAAAACCTCTTAGTTTTGACAATGCTCTATTTCAGATACATTTTCTTTAAAGTAGCGCCATACTAAATGTGTGTTTTTTTACAAAATCAAAATTGGGCTATTAAAATTTGGTCGCAGGTGATGCAAAGTTTATTTGTTTTTGACCCTGTATAAGGTAACTTTATAAAATAAGTATTTTTGATAACGTAGTTTGTGTCTGAAAGTAATACATCTTAATATTAAGACAAAAAGAACACAGTGTCTTCGGTAAAGTGTTTTTAAGTGGAAAATAAATTTTAGTTTAACAACGTAAAGTTTATCTATTTTCAACGATTTAATTTAAAACTCCTATATTATAATTTATTATTAAGCTATGTCATAATAACGTTAACGTGTATTACTTTCAGACACAAACTACGTTATCAAAAATACTTATTTTATAAAGTTACCTTATACAGGTTCAAAAACAAATAAACTTTGCATCACATGCGACCAAATTTTAATAGCCCAATTTTGATTTTGTAGAAAAACACACATTTAATATGGCGCTACTTTAAAGAAAATGTATCTGAAATAAAGCCTTGTCAAAACTGAGAAGTTTTATGTAGGTTGCGTTGAGTCTTATTTTGCAAAAGTGGTGCAATTTACAAAATGTAGGTAAAAAATCAAAATTATCTTATGCAGCTAAAATTTTGCACTTGGGCTAGAAACTGCATTTAAAAAAACTTTTTTTAATAACTTTTTTCGATATTTTCAGAAATAACCCCACTTTTGAATTATTATTTGGAAAAAATTAAAATTTTACAGGTAATGCGAATCAAGTGACTACTATTTTTTTGAATGCCAAACTAAAATTTTGAATAAAGCTATTAATAAAAAAAAATCCCATCTGATGCGGACTTTACTGGCGACACTGTATATTTTTTAACATCAATTTTTCTTATGTATTATATTTTTTACATCAATTTTTTTTATTACTCTTAACTGAGTAGGTTTTTAGTTTTCCGGTTGGCTGTCCCGGATGGAAATACTAACAAGGGGCCAGAATTTGGGGAAAGGGTCAACATATTTTGAATAACCTATATTTTTAATTTTCTATTATATGTTTAAAAGCCCGTAATTTTTAAATTATTTAGCAATATATTAAATATTTTAATAATAAATAAGGCAAATTTTAAAAGTGTTAAATTCAAATTATTGTGGGTGGGCGAGCGGCTGCATTTGCAAAACCATGACTTTGGGGTATAAAATGTATTATCAAATATGACTCCTTAATTTCTACTAACAACTTTAATACAATGTAGCTTAGAAATAACCATCCGTATTCACTCTAAATTTAAAAACTTCTTAAATTGACAGTTCTAGGTTTGAAATGACAAGTGTCAGAATAAGTTAACTAAGTATTGTTTTGTAAATATTTTTATCACTGATTTGAGTGCGGTAAGTATCACTTTACCGCACTAGTGCTGTAAGTAATTACATACTATAAAAACAAATTATTATAAATTAGAGGTAGCTGCTTTAGCAATGTCCAGAACTTCCTTCGGAATTTCATCATCACTGCTGCTACTGACTTCCATTTAAGGGACGTAAAACACACTTTCACGAAATTGTTACAAAAATAATTATCGTTTATTCCGTTGTCAAGTTTTACATCTGTCATATAAAAGCCAACTATTAAATTTCTATAATTTATTTCCCTAGCAACCTGATATTAATGCATTGTTGATAACGATTTACGAGGCACCTACGGGGTAAATTAAAACAGTGCTCTTTTAGTTTTTAATATTGGTGCCCTAAAACATGCTTGTGGATAAAATATCGTACAATACACTTACGGTACTCTATACTTATATTTTACCGTTTCTAAGATATAAATTAATTTAATTTTTTTTTGTCCGAAAACGTCACTTTTAAAAATGCTGATCATTTTGAACTCTAAAACACTGAAATTTGGTAAATAGTTAACTAATACCATAGGGCTCTTTGCCCTAGTCCCAAATCTTAGTTGCAATATACAGGGTGGTTGAAAAATACACTTATTCTGGTAACTTGAAAAAGTTACCATAACTCCTTTTTTTCAAATGTAACACCCTGTATATTATTACGGATTTGAAAAGCTGCTAAAATTTTTTAAATTTCACTTAAAATTTCACTTAATTCTTGTATATCATACCTGTACCTAACTAACTAGTTTAACCATTTATTTGACGTATTAAGCATAATTTGTAAAATTTTCAATACAATTCAATTTTTATTCGGTTATTAGTAAGTTAGCCATGACAAAAACTAATGTTTACGTATGTTACTATGGTTATCGTTTTGACATTTCATTAAGTTTAGATACAAGATAGAAATATACTTTAAAGTCATGGAAGAAAACTATACAAATGTAGTTCTTATGAATTTATTTATTTTATTTGGACAATGTGATAGAATTATCGCCAGGACATGTACAAAGTTTAACGAAATGTACTTTAATTTACCGCCAATGAATCTTAGAAAATTCATAAGGATCCAGGATAATTTTATTAAATTAACTAGGTAGTCAAATAATAAAAGACTACTAAAATTATAACTAATAAAATGCTATTTTAACAGATGTTCAAAACGCTGGCCGTTTACATACTTTACTTTACTTTAAAAACGTCTTTATTATTCTGCTATATTTTCACATTGCATTATCTTATACTATATAATATATTACAATTTATATATTGTATTAAGTTCTTCCTAGTTTCATAACTACCAGGGATACGCCCTGCAACGCAGGGTGGCTGTTGTTGGCCATGGTATAGGATAGTGCATTGAAATGTATCTAGGCAGCCAGTTTCAGTGACCTTTTACGGCTGTGCGCGAATTCAGTTTTTATTTCATCATATTGAGAAGATTTTGTTGTATTATGATATTTTAAATACAAGGTTTTGCGTTTGGGTTCACTGGAAAAACAGATGAAAAACCAGCTTGATTCTTATACTGTCAGGTACACCGTAGCTTTGCTTGTCACGCTTTAAGATATTTTGTTGGTGGGCAGATTTAATTTTTGGGGGCGTGGTTTGTGGGACTTGGGCTTGGGATTTTCAAGGTTTTTGGTGGAAAATTGGAGCTTTTAATTATCTTGGAAATAAATAGGAAGTTTGGAGTGTATTGGTTCATGTATTCGGTATTCGTCATATCTTAGATTCGTTATTTCTTGCGTCAGTCTTGAGTTTTGCGGTTGAGTGTTATAAAAATTTATTGCATTTTGTCTTACGTAGTCTATTATGTATGGTGTATTTGTTGCCTGGTGTAGCTGTCGTATTGGCGTTTCTCTCGGTGCTAATAGTATTTGTCTTAGTACTTTATTTTGTAGCACTTGTAGTTTTTTAAAGCAAGAGTTCGCCATGCTACACCAGACTGTGTAACGTTAAAAGTTATAGTCATATTTTTTATTTATTTTTTTTTTGGTGATTACACGTTACTTTGGTGCTCCAGGAACTCAGTTTTGATTCGTTTGAGAGCTAAAGGTCGTGAGGTTCTTTTATTTTTATTTTAATCTATTTTCCAGACTTTATTTTGGGCGCCAATCGAGAGGAGATCTCGATAAAGAAAAAGTAGAGAGATAGAAAAAGAATACTGTATTATGAGTGAGACCAATCCAAACAGTACACGAAGCACTTCAATAAAACTCAGTAGAATTTGCTTACTAAATAAACTCTATTAAAAGTCTAATATATATATCTTTTCTTTTTTTTCAATAAAACATTTGTTTAAAAAAAAAACACAGCAATACTCCATAAAGAGTTCATAAAGAATGGGGAAACTACCCTAAGGAAGCTAAGTATAATAAAGCGGGTTATCACAATTTAAACTAGGCTACAGCATAAAATGGTTAGGTATCATTTAAGAGTACTTGCAAATGTATGCTCATGATATCATTCAAAAATGGTACAACACCTTTCATAAGTTAAATACTATACAGTACACCATAAAGCAATCTAAATCTAAGCTTAGTGAATAAGTGAAATGTTAATAAATGAGTTTATGCCAACCTATGCTTAAAGGCTTGATGAGAAATGGGAAAAATATTATAAGAATTCAATAGGGTTAAGGTGCTTATGTCATGAATTAAGATACTTTAAAGCTCAAAGCTTTTAGGCATGGTCTCAACCGAAAGAGAAACAGTGTATCTTAACTCATGTATATAAACTTAATGAAAAGGAGAAAAATTTAAATGCAGACAAGTATGTCATGACTTAAGATACTTTAAAGCTCGAAGCTTTTAGGCATGGTCTAAACCGAAAGAAAAACAGTGTATCTTAACTCATGTATATGAACTCAATGAAAAGGAGAAAAATTTAAATGCAGACAGGTATACTAGTACTTGAACTCTATCAAAGCTCAAAGCTCCTCGGTGAGAATGCTTAATAATGTTAAATGGTGAAATAAATGCGATACAATTTATCATAAATTAAATGACTTTATAAATTAGAGCCTCAATGCATAGATCGTAAGGTGAGTTAGGAAGATAGTTACTGCAAGGTAAATACTATAGAGTATATAGGAAACTAAGTTATATTAAAGCTTATAGCTTTTAATACACAAGCAAGTTTACTTTAATAAGAGGGAAGTGGTAGGTATTGCGAGCTAAATACTAGAAAGCATATCATAAAATATAGTACACTAAAGCCTATGATGCACTAATAATACAGTTAGGTAGTAAGAAAGAAAGAGGGTTATTGCAATTTCACACTCGTGACATAAACTGTAGTAAGACAAGCTAAAAGACATCTACATTACTAACAACAAATTAAAATTGCCAGCGAGATCAACTGATCCAGGTGAAAGTACTAATTTAAAGTTACCTACTCCTACGAGTACTGGATAACTTGGTTACAATATTCACAATAATATGAAAAAATAAATGAGTCTATACTCAGGGTTTTTATCAATATCACCTCTGAGTAATGCTCTAGTTAAGTAAAATTCAAAAAGGGGTTAACATCTTGAAGAGAAACAAGCAAAAATATATATAGCAAAGGTTATGCAGATAGTAAAATGTTAATGAGTAAGAAATGTTCAGGAAAATCACCAAAAAATATAGGCCAAAAGCTAATGTTAAAGAAAAATACTCATCTTTTACGATTCAGATGTTCAGGTGCTTCTCTATTCACTGCGGCTTCTCCCTGTAGAAGTCCTCTAGTCACACCACACGGCAAGCGACCCAGACTCCACAAAATTCCAGGCAGGTTCAGGACGGTAGCTAAACTACCAATGGCCTCGGGAATGGCATCGAACAGCAAGCTCCCTCAAACCATGTAAACGCTGACCCCTCTCTGGCAAAATTGGACTCACCGACAGCAAATTTAGCAAGCAAATTAAAGCATATATGCTAGGGTTGAGATTTAGACTTTACATTAAACTTAAGTTTGAAATTTGAAATGGGAATTTAAATATATCAAACTGAAATTTAGGCTTAGGTGAAGGTGGAAAACTGTGTTCGGAGTGAAAATTTATCCTTGCATCGTCGTTTCTTGACTAACAAGTTTTAGGGTGAAATTTGTGACATTGCACTGAAGATTACAGATGTAACGTGGTACAGAAACTGGAACTAGAACTTCAGATCGACATCGTAGTTGTAGAACTAATCTTCAGAGTAGGACTTACAAGTGCATGGTCACATAAAAATTGAAATTAAATGGTGGATAGAAAATTCATTTTTAAAAAATCAGAAAGAGAGCTTATAAATTTTAAAACATTATGAAGTGATTGAGTTCAAAGTAGAATTTAGCTTGAGGTTGAACTAGAAAAAAAAACCTGTAACAAAATGGAGGCCGTTAGCGTGCCATGGTCAAAATACATCTTTGGTTTTACCATTTACCTGGTGTTCTGGTTTTCATCAGCCCTGGTAGACGAATTTAAACTCCATTACGGACATGAAAGAATTGTTTCACTGTTTTAACTTTAATCCAGAAATTCTGCAGCAAAAAATGCCTCTCCAGCCAAAATCAGTACATATTCTTCACTTGGATCGCCTTTCTGGGCCGGCAGCTGATATGAGAAGGAGCGAGTGGGCTCTCCGTTATCAGTTTTATCGAATCGACCGCACAAAAAATGACGGATTGTCTCCAATACAAAATCAAACTCAAATCACATGACCTCCGATGAACCTTGACGTATGGGAAGCAAAATGAAGAAAATTCATACTTTAACCGGAAAATCACAAAGTTAACCCCATTTTCACGGTTATTCAGAAAACAAACGTGCGAAAACAAACCTAATGACACACTAAATTAAACAAGGTGAATATCGATCGAAAAATTCCAGCTGTTCACAGCGAGGACGGCTACCAATCATGCATGCACGTATATCCAGTTGCCTACAAGTCATCTCCAAAGTCCGTTTATCTCAATGGGCGTCCACTCACGTGAATAATCAGGGGTGTAGTAGGGAATTTAATCATGATGCCTGATATAAATTCTTGAAATTTTTAAAGTATTTAAATTGTTAGGAAATTACCAAAATCAGTTGTAAGAAGCAAGAATTGCTTGTTACAAATACCCTCTTTCTTCAAATAAATAAATTTAAAAAAAAAATTTTTACACATATACATAACTACATATAACATAAATACTTATGGCAACATCTGCCTATACTACAGTTTTTTGGTACAAACTTATGTCTACTTAATGTCTAACCATCCCTGGAAGAATAATAGCTCACTCAGAATCGTCAGAATCGAGAGAGATATCGTTAAAAGGTTTTAAATCTTTAATGTGGTAACGGCCGATATTTCTGTCATTCTCATCCAATAATTCATAAATTAAGGGGGAGATCTTTTTAAAGATTTTACATTTAAGAAATTTCTTTGCTAACTTTTTTGAAAAATAATTGCCAGCATCAGATAAAATAAAATTTCTTTTGTAAACAATGTCGCCTTCGTTGAATTCGAGATGTCTTTTTCTTAGGTTATAATATTTTTTATTCCTTTCATAGGAGTGGTTTATATTTTTAGCCACTTGTTCATAAATTTCAGGTAATTTTGAAAGTTCTTTAGCCAGGTTATTTCTATCGTCAAAATGGTACGGGGAAAGATTTTTATTTTCGATATGACCGTAATAATCACCACTAGTGGGTAAGTTACGCCCAAATGTCAGAAAGGCAGGTGAAAAAGATGTAGATAGGTGGGTAGTGGTATTTATAGCATTACAGATGTGGTGAACATGTTGATCCCACCCGCGATGATTGTCTTCTTTAATAAAAGATCTAATGGCAGTGCCTATGACTCTATTAGCACGTTCTACGTTGTTCGTTTGGGGATGATATCTTGCATTATACCAGATGTTTTCCACTTTATATGACTTTAAGAGATTAGAAAATTCTTGGGACTTAAATTGGCTACCATTATCCACTATGATGGTTTGGGGAACACCAAAATACATAAAAACAATTTCGTCAAGAAAAGTGCAAATTTCTTTTGCTAGAGCTCTCCTCATCTTGTGAACAAAAGTATACTTCGTAAACCAATCCACCACTACTAGCAAATAACAATGACCTGATTTTGATTTTGGAAATGGTCCCTGAATATCAATAGAAAGCAGTTTAAAGGGGACAGAAACATTCTTAGGGGCTCCCATAAGACCTGCGCGCGCAAATTGAGATACTTTTTGCTCATTACAAATTTGACAACGTGAAATATATTTTTTAATATCTGATCTCATTCCAGGCCACCAATACTGTTCGAATATCTTATCAAGGCATTTTCTAACGCCAAAGTGGCTTCCTAAGGGACTGTCATGATAGGTTTTTAGAATGTCTTTACGGTTATGTTTTGGAACTATTGTTTTCCAACTTTTCTGGTTGATGTCGATATTATGACTAGACTGGAAGTGCTTATATAAGGTATTATTTTCTACTCGAAATAAGGGGTATTTATGTGGTTGTTTTTGCACTTTAGCAATTAGGTCAGAGTACCATTTGTCTGGAATAGTATTAGACAGGGTGGAGACTTCAGGAAAACTACGACTTAGTGCGTCAGCGACTACATTGGTTATTCCGGATCTATGTTTTATATCAAACTTAAATTGAGAAAGGAAAATGGACATTCTAGCTAATCTACCGGTGGGGTTATCTAAACGAAAGAGCCATTGTAAAGAATAATGATCTGTCAAAATAGTGAAACTTGGGCCACCTTCGACGTAGGACCTAAATTTTAAGACTGCATGAACTATGGCTAATAATTCTTTTTCTGTGACCGTCATGTTAATTTCTGATTTGGTTAAGGTACGTGAGGCGTAGGCTATGACGTACTCATCCTCACCATCTAATTGGGTAAGAACAGAACCTATGGCCGCATTCGAAGCGTCTGTTTGAATAGTGAAAGGTTTAGAAAAATCAGGATTTCTTAATACAGGGGTCGAAATTAGCCTGGATTTAATATTTTCAAAAGCTAATTCAGCTTCGGGATTCCAAGAGACTACTTGTTTTTTCTTTTTACCCTTAGTTAGGTTATTTAGGGGTACAATAAGCTCAGAGAAGTTTTTAATAAATTTACGATACCATGAAGCCATACCAACAAAGCGTTTTATGCCTGTGACATCTTTGGGTTTTTGATAATTGGAAATAGCAGAAATTTTATCGGGATTGGCATGAAGGCCATTTTTATCAACTACATAACCTAGAAAAGCGAGGTTAGGTTGACAAAATTTACATTTCTTTACATTAATAGTGAGGTTAGCTTTTTTTAGGATGTTAAAGACCTTATCCAAAGTTTCAAGATGCTCATCGAAACTACTATTCACAATGATTAAGTCGTCAAGGTATACAAAGATGTTTTTCTCGATGGAGGGGTCAAAAAGGCGGTCCATCAATCTTTGTAGGGTGGCCGAACTATTCAAAGCTCCAAAGGGCATGCGCACAAACTCAAAGTGTCCTCTGTTGATGACAGTGAAAGCTGTCTTAGCACAAGAATCGTCGCTAAGTTTTATTTGCCAAAAGGCGTGTTTTAAATCTATGGATGTCAGAAATTGTGCATCCCTAACCTTCTCAAGGGTTCTAGACAGGTGGGGTAAGCTATATGGGTCTTTGATGGACAGAACGTTAAGCGGCCTGCCATCGTAGCAGAGGCGATACTCGCCAGAATCTTTTCTTACAAGTAAAACATTCGCAGAATAGGGGCTAGTTGAAGGTCTGATTACACCCAACTTAAGTAATCTATCAATTTCGTCATTCATATGTTTTTGCATATAAGGTGACAAAAGAAAGGGTCTCTTACGAAAAGGTACATCACTAGTAAGTTCAATCTTATGCTCTACTAAGGTGGTGAAGCCCAGGGAGTCTGAAACTAACTCCTGAAATTTATTTATAGTTTCATCTAATCTAACTTGTTGGACAGGGGTTAAATCATTTTCTGACTGAATGGAGATTTTTTCGAATTTTTCTTGGACAATTATTTCTTCTAAACCAAAAAGATCATAAGAATTATTTTGAAAATTTAACTTTAAATTAACTTTTTGACAAAAATCGACGCCTAAAATAAGGGTTTGTCGAATACTAGGGGCAATAAGGACTTCTAAATCTACAGATTTATTGTATATACTAAGAGGGATAGTTGCCATGCCCAGAACTTCTTGAGGTTTACCATCAGCTGTGGTAATTGAATTTTTACATGGTTTTATATTTGTTTGAAATCCTAGATTGGAAATAAGTTCATAACCTCTCCTTCCTAATACACTTTGCATTGCCCCGGTATCTAATAAGGCGGTTATTATTTTATTCTGAATTGAAATATCTAAGTAAGGTCGTTGGTCACTAATGGACTCTCGAGAAAATAAGGGTGAAATTTCGTTAAATTTAAAGAAGTGTTTGACAGTGTTCAACCAGTGGGACCAATTATTTGATAAATGAAAGGTTTCGGACTTTAACTTCAATTTGGCTCTCTTCCTGCCGAATTTGGAAGGGCGCTTCCTACGTTTTTTGAATTACATTTATTACATTTGGGCCTAATGACATTCTTTTGTCCGCAATGGTAACAAAATATTTTTCTCTTTAGTGTGCATTCTTGGAAAGTATGACCAACTTGATCACAATTATAACAAGTGACTTTGCTTAAGGCTGAAACATTGGGGGTTGACGAGTGAATAACAGGGTTTTGATTATAGACTGGTGAATCTAAACATGGGTTTGCATTAGCAGAAAAATTCACGTTTGGGTCTGGTGCATTTGAACTACTAGGTTGTGAAAATTGATTATTTTGGCAAATTGGTGGATTCGCTAGTTCAGAAATGTTATGTTTATTATTTTGAAATGCTTTATTTAGGGGTTTCCTGTACACTAACTCGGGTTCCAAGGTTGATGCTGTACAAAAAGGGGGCGCTTGAAAATTGTCACTTCTTAATCGGGTATCTTCCAAGACTCTACATAAGCTTTTAAGTTCAAGCAATGACAAGGGCTGTCTCAGAGCTAAATGTTCTTGATAGTAGGGAAGTAAATTTCTAGTAATTAGTCTTAATTGGACACTGGGATCTATGGGGTTAATAAATCTCTTAAATAAATTTTCCATGACTGCTATGTAAATTAAGGGCCTCTCAGCAATACCTTGGGTTCTGGATCTAATCTCATCCCATAATGCAATTTCATAATCAATGGGTAAAAAGCTTAATCTTAAATGAAAGACTAGTTCATTCCAAGAGGATACGGTGCTTCTAATGGAGCGGTACCAGATTAGGGCATCACCTTCGAATAATTCATGGGAGAAATTTAATAAATTTTCGCTAGAAATTTTGTATGCCGAGCAATATTCTTCGACTTTCTCTAGAAAACTGTGCAAGCTTTGATTCTTACCATTGAATTTAAAATTTAAGCGATTAAGAGGTGGTGATCTGTAATTATCCTGATTAGAAGAAAACATGGAACTATGAGATTGTGGAAAATTTTGATTATTACTGTTATAGGGGGTGTGTTGAAAAAATGGGGGGTATTGATTAGGGTTAAAACTGTTTGCAAAGCTGTTTGCTATACCAGTGTTTTGAGATATGTTGGGCGGTATTTGAGAATTCTGAAAACTATGATTGAAGTTTTGGTGAGTTTGACCATTGTTCCAAATAATTGGGTGATTTCCACTAGCATTTGGTCTGCCATTGACAGGGAAAGAGGTAGGCGATAGTTGGGGAATCAAATTACCTACTTCGGGTTGGGGTAAACTTGAAATATTTTGATTTAATTGGGGAAGTGTCGAATTTACTGGTAAAGGCCCTAGTAAATCGTCAATGTCCTGGAGTATTGAACCTTGTACTGCTGTACGTGAGCAATTTACTGAAAAGCTTAGGTTTCTATTATGGCGAGTTTGGTCTAAATTTTGAGGTGTCAAAATTCGGTTGGTAACATCGAGAGTGTTCATATTAGGGGTATTTTGCATTGTGTTATTGCAATGGTTATTCCTTTGAAAATTTTCATTGACGGTGCTTTCCCTTATGGGGGATCTGTTGAGAGAAAAGGAAGGTGGATTTGAATTTCGAAGAAGACTACTGTTAAGCTGGGGATTATTATTTCTAGGGGACAAATTTTGAGGTGAATGTTGGGGTACTGATTCTTCAGCCGATCGATGGACAATCGCTTCAGTTTGCATAAGCCCTCCAGCACTTTCGCTGGCATTAGGCACTTGCTCATCTCCGGCAAAAGAAACTCTTCGAGGAGGGCAATTTCTAACAGAGCTTTCAATATCGCTCTCGGGGGAACTGTCCGAAGAACCTTCATCAGAATTCCTTAATTGTACTAAATTGACATCATTGTCTTGAGCTTTATGATTTAATTCAGCGACAAGGGATATGACTTTAGATAGTAATTCCGTTTTCAAATCCTGTTCCTCATCAGTGCAAGGAGAAACACAATTTAAACGGTTTTTAACATGAGACAATCTCGACATTGCTTTTTTAAAATCAACGTGGCGTTTATCAGAATTAAAAATATTTACCAATCCACTGAGTATTACTAGCTTTCGGCGACAGATGTCAGCGTTTTGTTGAAAATCTAATGTTGATACTGGATGAGAGACGATAGAATTATCCTTTTCTGCCTTCAAAAGTTCTCGCAGAAGAGACTTCAAAGTCCTGACATTAGAGTTTTGGTCTATCTCGAGTCCTCTTATTCCCAGTTCAAAGACTATTTCGTCCTTCCAAAGGTAGTCAGGATTCATTTTTGACATATTCAGTAAGTTCCAATGTACCTAAAAACTTCCAAATACAATTAAAATAATATCACGGTGAAGTATCCTTGATATAATCAAAGACACTAAAAAGTCAAGGTGGAATTGCAATAAATGAAATTAGAGAAAATTATCATCTGGAAAATGTTGGAATAAATTTAATTTTGAGAAGTGGCGGCTCAGCTCAATCAACGTTTTTCAGGCCCCACACTTGGGCGTCATTTGTAACGTTAAAAGTTATAGTCATATTTTTTATTTATTTTTTTTTTGGTGATTACACGTTACTTTGGTGCTCCAGGAACTCAGTTTTGATTCGTTTGAGAGCTAAAGGTCGTGAGGTTCTTTTATTTTTATTTTAATCTATTTTCCAGACTTTATTTTGGGCGCCAATCGAGAGGAGATCTCGATAAAGAAAAAGTAGAGAGATAGAAAAAGAATACTGTATTATGAGTGAGACCAATCCAAACAGTACACGAAGCACTTCAATAAAACTCAGTAGAATTTGCTTACTAAATAAACTCTATTAAAAGTCTAATATATATATCTTTTCTTTTTTTTCAATAAAACATTTGTTTAAAAAAAAAACACAGCAATACTCCATAAAGAGTTCATAAAGAATGGGGAAACTACCCTAAGGAAGCTAAGTATAATAAAGCGGGTTATCACAATTTAAACTAGGCTACAGCATAAAATGGTTAGGTATCATTTAAGAGTACTTGCAAATGTATGCTCATGATATCATTCAAAAATGGTACAACACCTTTCATAAGTTAAATACTATACAGTACACCATAAAGCAATCTAAATCTAAGCTTAGTGAATAAGTGAAATGTTAATAAATGAGTTTATGCCAACCTATGCTTAAAGGCTTGATGAGAAATGGGAAAAATATTATAAGAATTCAATAGGGTTAAGGTGCTTATGTCATGAATTAAGATACTTTAAAGCTCAAAGCTTTTAGGCATGGTCTCAACCGAAAGAGAAACAGTGTATCTTAACTCATGTATATAAACTTAATGAAAAGGAGAAAAATTTAAATGCAGACAAGTATGTCATGACTTAAGATACTTTAAAGCTCGAAGCTTTTAGGCATGGTCTAAACCGAAAGAAAAACAGTGTATCTTAACTCATGTATATGAACTCAATGAAAAGGAGAAAAATTTAAATGCAGACAGGTATACTAGTACTTGAACTCTATCAAAGCTCAAAGCTCCTCGGTGAGAATGCTTAATAATGTTAAATGGTGAAATAAATGCGATACAATTTATCATAAATTAAATGACTTTATAAATTAGAGCCTCAATGCATAGATCGTAAGGTGAGTTAGGAAGATAGTTACTGCAAGGTAAATACTATAGAGTATATAGGAAACTAAGTTATATTAAAGCTTATAGCTTTTAATACACAAGCAAGTTTACTTTAATAAGAGGGAAGTGGTAGGTATTGCGAGCTAAATACTAGAAAGCATATCATAAAATATAGTACACTAAAGCCTATGATGCACTAATAATACAGTTAGGTAGTAAGAAAGAAAGAGGGTTATTGCAATTTCACACTCGTGACATAAACTGTAGTAAGACAAGCTAAAAGACATCTACATTACTAACAACAAATTAAAATTGCCAGCGAGATCAACTGATCCAGGTGAAAGTACTAATTTAAAGTTACCTACTCCTACGAGTACTGGATAACTTGGTTACAATATTCACAATAATATGAAAAAATAAATGAGTCTATACTCAGGGTTTTTATCAATATCACCTCTGAGTAATGCTCTAGTTAAGTAAAATTCAAAAAGGGGTTAACATCTTGAAGAGAAACAAGCAAAAATATATATAGCAAAGGTTATGCAGATAGTAAAATGTTAATGAGTAAGAAATGTTCAGGAAAATCACCAAAAAATATAGGCCAAAAGCTAATGTTAAAGAAAAATACTCATCTTTTACGATTCAGATGTTCAGGTGCTTCTCTATTCACTGCGGCTTCTCCCTGTAGAAGTCCTCTAGTCACACCACACGGCAAGCGACCCAGACTCCACAAAATTCCAGGCAGGTTCAGGACGGTAGCTAAACTACCAATGGCCTCGGGAATGGCATCGAACAGCAAGCTCCCTCAAACCATGTAAACGCTGACCCCTCTCTGGCAAAATTGGACTCACCGACAGCAAATTTAGCAAGCAAATTAAAGCATATATGCTAGGGTTGAGATTTAGACTTTACATTAAACTTAAGTTTGAAATTTGAAATGGGAATTTAAATATATCAAACTGAAATTTAGGCTTAGGTGAAGGTGGAAAACTGTGTTCGGAGTGAAAATTTATCCTTGCATCGTCGTTTCTTGACTAACAAGTTTTAGGGTGAAATTTGTGACATTGCACTGAAGATTACAGATGTAACGTGGTACAGAAACTGGAACTAGAACTTCAGATCGACATCGTAGTTGTAGAACTAATCTTCAGAGTAGGACTTACAAGTGCATGGTCACATAAAAATTGAAATTAAATGGTGGATAGAAAATTCATTTTTAAAAAATCAGAAAGAGAGCTTATAAATTTTAAAACATTATGAAGTGATTGAGTTCAAAGTAGAATTTAGCTTGAGGTTGAACTAGAAAAAAAAACCTGTAACAAAATGGAGGCCGTTAGCGTGCCATGGTCAAAATACATCTTTGGTTTTACCATTTACCTGGTGTTCTGGTTTTCATCAGCCCTGGTAGACGAATTTAAACTCCATTACGGACATGAAAGAATTGTTTCACTGTTTTAACTTTAATCCAGAAATTCTGCAGCAAAAAATGCCTCTCCAGCCAAAATCAGTACATATTCTTCACTTGGATCGCCTTTCTGGGCCGGCAGCTGATATGAGAAGGAGCGAGTGGGCTCTCCGTTATCAGTTTTATCGAATCGACCGCACAAAAAATGACGGATTGTCTCCAATACAAAATCAAACTCAAATCACATGACCTCCGATGAACCTTGACGTATGGGAAGCAAAATGAAGAAAATTCATACTTTAACCGGAAAATCACAAAGTTAACCCCATTTTCACGGTTATTCAGAAAACAAACGTGCGAAAACAAACCTAATGACACACTAAATTAAACAAGGTGAATATCGATCGAAAAATTCCAGCTGTTCACAGCGAGGACGGCTACCAATCATGCATGCACGTATATCCAGTTGCCTACAAGTCATCTCCAAAGTCCGTTTATCTCAATGGGCGTCCACTCACGTGAATAATCAGGGGTGTAGTAGGGAATTTAATCATGATGCCTGATATAAATTCTTGAAATTTTTAAAGTATTTAAATTGTTAGGAAATTACCAAAATCAGTTGTAAGAAGCAAGAATTGCTTGTTACAACTGGTCCAGCGTATGTCAGTATTGGTCTTATGCATTGGTTGTATATTATTTGTTTGTTTGTCGGTGACAAGGGTGATCTGTAGTTTAGTAGTTTGTATAATTTCTGAGATGTTGCGTAATATTTTTGCACTAGTTTTGTTGTGTTTTGTTGAAATCTTAGAGTTTTTTCTAATATTACTCCAAGGTATTTTAAATTATTTTTTGGTACTATTTGTCTGTCGTTTATTGTTATATATTGGTTAATATGGTTATTTGTACGTTTTCTTGTCAGTATTGCACATTCACATTTGTCCTCATTTAGCTCCAACTTCCACTTTTTATACCATGGGATAAGGTCTCTGAGGTGATTTGTTATGTGTTGCCTGGCCACATTTGCGTAGAACGAGCTAGCGTGTAATAGCACGTCATCCACAAATATGGCCAGTTGGGAATTTGTGTGAGATGGGATATCGGCTGTGTACATGTTAAATAGGGGCCCTGCCAATGTGGTGCCTTGTTGTAAACCAGCATGCAATTTTACTGGGTCCGAGACGTCGCTTTCCACCCTGACCGTAAGTGTTCTGTTTGTTATGTATGAATGTATAAGTGTAATTAAGTGTAATGGAAAGTTGTGCTGTGTGATGAGTTTATAGAGCAATCCGTTGAGCCATACGCTGTCGAATGCTTTTCGGATGTCCAGGGAAAGGAGTACTGTGTTTTGTTCAATCTCCATTTTCTCAATGGCTTGTTGAACTACATGGGCCACAAGTAACACGGCCCCTCTCCCTGTCCTAAATCCGAATTGCTCTTCCGGCAGTTTCTGATCCAACTTCATGCTCTTTAGTCTGTGATGTATGATTTTTTCTGCAACCCTTCCCAGTGCGCTTAGAAGTGATATAGGTCTATATGAGTCAGGCCTATTTGCTGCTTTTCCTGGTTTCAAAATAGGTACAATTATTGCGCTTTTCCAAGCGCTCGGGAAGTGTTGCAGAAGAAATGTGGCGTTTATTATGTGTACTAAGTGTATAATCGTTTTGCGTGGTATGTTTTTGGTCAGGATGTTGGCGATCTCGTCCCCTCCCGGTGCTTTGTTGTTTGGCAGTTTCCCTATTATTGTAGACAGCTCGCGGGGATTTGTGAATAGGGTAGGAAGGATTGAAGGTGGGATGGGGTATTTTTGTTTTGTAAATAAGTTTGCTATCCTCGTTACCTCATTTTGTTCGTCTGTTGTATTAGGTTGTCCTGCGCATGTCAGTGCATAATGGTCTGCTATTGTTTGTGCTTTTTGTCTGTTGGTTTGTGGGTTATTTGTGAAAGATGGTATTGTTGTGTGTTGGGTTTTTGTTCTTTTAATAATTTTCCATAAAGAGTTATCTCTTATATTTAAGTTTGTTATTATGTCCGTCCAGGTCTGGTTTTTATATTGTTTTATTCTTTGTTTTATTTCAGCTTGTAATTGATTTATTTCATGTCTGTCTTGTGGTGTTCTGTTTCTTTGCCACCTTTTCCTAAGTGCATTTTTAAATTGGATTAGATGTAAAATGTCATTTGGTAGTTTCTTTTCTTTATTTTCAATAGTTATTTTTGTGGCTGTTTTGTTCCTTGCATATTGTATGTTGTTTGTTATTTTGTTTACTTCATTTTCTAGGTCTTGTATTGTTGTTATGTCACTGTTAATTATTGTTTTTTGGTTAAGTATTTGTCTATATTTGTTCCAATTTACATTTTTGTATAACCAAGAAGTTTGTTTAGTGTCTTTTGTTGCATCTGTTTGCCAGTTTATTAGGATTGGTAGGTGGTCTGAGGATAAGTCGTTTATTACTATAGGGTCTGGTAAGTTTTGTATGTTTTTATTTAGTATTATGTCTAGTCTGGATGGTGGATGTCCTGCGCTTGAGTAGAATGTTGGTTGGTCTGTCATAAGTAGTTGTATATCATTATTATCAATATAATTTTTTAATATTATACCTTTTCTATTTGAATGTGTGTGTTGCCAAAATAAATGTTTAGTGTTTAGGTCTCCTAGTATTATTACTCTATTTCCAGTGTTAAATAGGGTGTCTAGGTCTATGTCTGTGTATTGTCTGTGTGGCGGTGAGTAACATGAGTATATTAGTACATTGTTTGTTAGTTTTAGTCCAATATGTTCTATTTGTATGTTAGTTTGTTGTAAAACTGAATGAGGTATGCAATTTTTTATAATTAAGGCCACGCCCCCTCCAATATTATTATCCCTATCTTTACGGTGCACCTGATAGTTACGGATTTTAAATGTGAAATTTGGCTGAGTTTTGGTTTCATTGATAGATAAAATGTCAATTTTGTATTTTGTTAAGAAATATTTTAATTCATCCATTTTTCCGCGAATCCCATTTGCATTCCAGTGTGCGATTCTCAGTGAACTACGGAATGCTAATCTTATATTTACTTAAGTCTCCCATGAGAGACATCATAGTTGATACACGTTGTTCTTGAGTATTAGCTTTCCGCAGTTCACTAGAACAATCGTTTAAAAATCGAATGAATTCCTTAATGTTAATCAGACTATTGAATTCACGCATAGCAGAAAAAAGGTCACTTGCCTGATTGATTCCTAATTCCTGAGTTTGGCTATTTTTTGCGTTTTGTTGGGGGCGTGTCCCTGGTAGTTCGGGAAACTCGTCTTGATTGTATTGTAAACTGGCCGTTTACATCCAAACACTTTAATATGCGGGTGTTGACGGCATGGATTTCAAGAAAAATTTAGTTTTAATGTTTTTTGCATGTTAATGCAAACACACATTGTCCAAATAAAATAAATAAATTCATAAAAACTGCATTTGTATAGTTTTCTTCCATGACTTTAAAGTGTATTTCTATCTTGTATCTAAACTTAATGAAATGTCAAAACGATAACCATAGTAACAAACGTAAACATCAGTTTTCGTCATGGCTAACTAGGTAACTGATAACCGAATAAAAATTGAATTGTATAGAAAATTTTACAAATTATGCTTAATACGTAAAAAAAATGGTTAAACTAGTTAGTAAGGTACAGGTATGATATACAAGAATTAAGTGAAATTTTAGCAGCTTTTTAAATCCGTAATAATATACAGGGTGTTACATTTGAAAAAAAGGACTTACGGTAACTTTTTAAGTTACCAGAATAAGTGTATTTTTCAACCACCTTAATTTATATCTTAAAAGCGATAAGAGATAGAGTAGAGTTAATAAAAATTGTAAGGAATAAAATAAAATATATGGTGTTGCATTTAAAAAATCGAAGTTACTATTATTTTTGTGCGGAAGCGGCAACACTGTATTGTTAAAAATATTTTAGGTTGGTAGAGCATGTCCGTTTATGTACGCGACCAAATTTTCAGACCGATTCCTTTACTGGTTCGTCAGAAACGTCTAAGGTACCATCGACCGTGAGACACCCTGTATATCCGTGATAAATATCCTGATAAATATAAATAACTTGATAAATATCAAGATATTTATGCGACGATATTTATCCTGATATACAGGGTGTCTCACGGTGACCGTCCATTAGAATATTTTGGGAAGTAATGCGATTTGAATCCGGCAAATTTGGATATTGGGGTTTAAAGAGATGCTCTTTTCAGAGGAAATAACGGCGACCTTGTGCGACTTCCGGTGATGCCGGAAGATGTCTCAAACTTGCTTATTTTAAATGAAACACCCTATATAATATACTTTTTTTGTATTCCTTTCTTCATTTCCAATAACTTTTATTAAAAATATTTTTGCCCTACTCAATCCGTTTCTGAGATAAAAATTATTTTCCTCAAATTTTGACCTTTCACAGGGTGTCACCTAAATTTGAATATCTTTTTAAAGATCAAAGAGAGAAACTCGAAATTTAGGTTGTGTATGATATCCCTATACCTAACTAGTATAGTTTTGAACTTATTTACGATTTTTCGCAGAATCCTCCAAATATCAAGCAGTTTTATTGATTTTTGGCAAGAAGGCCATGATAAATAAAAAAAGAATACGCATCTATACAGACGCGTGTCATTGTCAGTTGCAATTATTTATTTACCGACGTTTTGATACCGAGTTTATTCCAGAGAAATATTGCTGAAAAATGGAAAATAATACGTATACAAATGCTGACATATTAAATTTATTTTTTATTCATGGCGAGTGCAACAGAATCATAAGTCGAACATGCAGAGTTTTCAACGAAAGGTATCCGAATTTAACACCAATGACCAGAACAAAATTTAGAAACATTATGAAAAACCATCTTAATTATGGAACGATTAATGCAGAAAGAATTTTACCCAGGCATTCTTTTTTTATTTATCATGGCCTTCTTGCCAAAAATCAATAAAACTGCTTGATATTTGGAGGATTCTGCGAAAAATCGTAAATAAGTTCAAAACTATACTAGTTAGGTATAGGGATATCATATGTGGATAGATAGGAAATGTTATCGCCTATCCATTCAATGAACTAACAACATAGCATCGTATTTAAAAAAATTAAGTTTTGTTAATTTTTTGATAAAGATCAAAAATTGTTACTTTTCCACTTCCCTGTATATAAAATTTTATTTTCCGACAATACATTATCAAGCACCATACTATCTAATGACACAACCTAAATTTCGAGTTTCTCTCTTTGATCTTTAAAAAGGTATTCAAATTTAGGTGACACCCTGTGAAAGGTCAAAATTTGAGGAAAATAATTTTTATCTCAGAAACGGATTGAGTAGGGCAAAAATATTTTTAATAAAAGTTATTGGAAATGAAGAAAGGAATACAAAAAAAGTATATTATATAGGGTGTTTCATTTAAAATAAGCAAGTTTGAGACATCTTCTGGCATCACCGAAAGTCGCACAAGGTCGCCGTTATTTCCACTGAAAAGAGCATCTGTTTAAACCCCAATATCCAAATTTGCCAGATTCAAATCGCATTACTTCCCAAAATATTCTAATGGACGGTCACCGTGAGACACCCTGTATATGAATATTGTTTTTTCTTCTAAAATTCTATTCATCAGTTTGAAAATATGGTCTCGCTGCCGCTGAGCCGGCAACAGCGTATTTTGCTGCTTACGATGCGGTGATTCCCCAACTTTCCGAGACGTACCACCTGTTGTTCTTTGCCGCGTGGCATTTTTATTTAGTTCCGATTTGATTGAACGGAACAATATTTTGTTGTTTGTTTAATAAAATAAAAATTTTACAATGCCAAAAATAAAAAATCCCGTTTGGGTTCATTTTGATTTAATTAACAGGCCCAGTAATTCTGGATTTTAAGTTGAACCATAGTTAAAAGCAAAAATATATGATGTGTTCATATTCATAAACTTGTATTTTTTACCTACATTTTACATTCCTAACATAGGAGTACTAAAAAAACTTGTTATTATGATAGCGACTATCATTGAATAGAATTGAAATACAAATTTACAGGTTTATAAAATGTTTATATTAAATTAAGTGATTTTTGAATTTTTAAAATATATCTTTACAGAAAACAGATGAAATAATTAAAAATATAAATAAATATCCAAATTTGGATATACATATATATCGGATGATTTTTCGTATACAGGTTTGATTTAATCCTAGGATTCCTCTAATTATAGAGCAGATAATAATAATAATAATAGAAAAATATATGATTTGGGTTTTAATTTGATATACCTAATAATAAAAATAAAGGGGCAATTTTTTGTCATGTTAATATTATAAAGACATTATTTCAAGATAATCCTCTAATTACTTCATATATATCGGATATTTGGATATTTATATAAATATCATGATATTTACCAACCCTGCGAAAAATGTATATTTGTTTTATTTAAATTTAAAAGGTAATACCTAAAACTATTTTTATTCTTATGAAACCCAAAATACGAATCCGCATATACAGGGTGATTCACGATGGATGGTACGTTAGACGTGTATGACGAACAAGGTAACGAATCGATCTGAAAATTTGGAAATTTACATAAATGAACATACTCATACAGTATTGCCACTTCTCCCAAAAATTAGTAGCAACTTCGATATTTTAATTGGAACACTCTGTATTTTCTTTTATTTTCGAAACCTCTATTAATTTCCTAACAACTTTCTTTGATTTTATCCTATACAGAAGATCTCTTACCATTTGCAAAATAATAATTAAATTTCCATTTTTTTTTTCCGGAAAAAGTTAACTTAAAAAATGTTGATATTTTTTAACTCTGAAATATTAAGACTCTGAAATTTGGTGAACAGTTAAATAATACCAGGGGGCTTTTAACGCTATGCCCAAATCTTAGTTGCGCTATACAGGAATTTAATTATTATTATTTTAGAAACGGTAAGACATAGGTATAGGAAAATAGTAGAGAAAGTTGTTAAGAAATTAATAGGAGTATCGAAAATAGCATAAAATACTGGTTGTTCTATTTAAAATATAAAAGTTGCGACTAATTTTTGGTAGAAGTGGCAACACTGTATGGTCAACAATATTTTAGACAAATAGGGCATATACGTTTATGTAAATGACCAAATATTCAGAACGTATTCAGTAACGTAATCGTACCATCCATCCATCCATCATAACAATAAATACTGCTTCGGCATGTACAACCCAATGGAACATCAGCAATTTCCTTTTTCTTACTTAACTATGATAACATGTATTCTCACGTTCTTAAAATATGCACATTCATTGCTTTGTCCCAGGTCTAGATTTGTGAAACAACGTGGTAAAATTTACAGTAGACAAAATTATGGAAGGATTTCTCAGTTATGCGTTGCTGAAAGTTGCAATAAAATTCTTCTTTCTACAAACCCAATCACGAGTTTTCATAACGTTTTATTAAAACATCTCAATAATGCTTTCCCGGATAGGTTAATAAAACAGAAAAAGAGTAAGCCATGGATTATTAAGGGATTGAGAATTTCTCCTCAAAATATGCGTTCCTTGCACTATATTCGCAAATACTCTCTTGATCGGCCTAACTTCCCGGAATATTACAGAAAATATCGCAGCACGTACCGCAAATGCATTAAAAATGCTAAACGCTTAAATATTTTAATAATCGAATAAATAATTCTAATAACAAACAAAAAGAAACATGGAATATTGTCAATGAGGTAAGTGGAAGAAGAGTAGCCCCTGTGGACTCAGGACTCAGTTCGGATGTACTTAACTATTTTTACTGTACAGTTGCTTCCAACCTGTCGAATGTGTCCTCCGAAAAGTGCTTTAGAATTCTTACAAGATCGATGTTTCTATAAGTGATACTTTCTATTTTTACCCTACAAGCAAGGACGAAATAAAAAATATATTCTCGGAAATAAAAAATAAAACAACGTCTGGTTGGGACAGTATTTTTTTCAAAGCGCCTTTTATGGTTCCGGATTCCGCACTGCAAAACCTAGCAGAAGCTATAAACCGATCATTCGAAACAGGAATATTTCCACAATGCATAAAAATTGCGAAAGTTATTCTCTTATTTAAAGGTGGAGATAATGAATCACCCACCAATTATAGACCAGTATCGCTATTGCCCACCATAGCTAAGATCATTGAGAAGATTGTCAAGAGGCGCATGTTAAATTTTTTATCGAAGTACAGCAGGCAGGCAGGGAAGGGTACAAGTGATGCTATTTTCTCTTTTTTGGAACAGTTGTATCAGAGACTGAATGATGAAGACGTCGCCGCAGCGGTGTTCTGTGATCTGTCAAAAGCTTTTGATTGTGTGAATCACAAGGTGCTACTGGGCAAACTTGAAGTCTATGGCTTCAGGGGTACTGCTCTAGCTTGGTTTAGATCTTACCTTTAAGACAGATACCAAACAGTTTATTTTAAGGATAAGTAATCAGGAAGAATGATGATTTTATCAGGCGTGCCGCAGGGTTCTGTTCTGGGTCCGTTATTGTTTTTATTATATGTTAACGATTTACCGAGACTGGATATATCTGGTAGACTGACAATATTTGCGGATGATACAACGATTCTCTGGCAGGACTCTGACGTGACTCAGTTGGAGGAAACTATTAATCTCGACATTATAAAGATTAAAGAATGGTGTGATTCGAATTTTCTGTCGCTCAATGTTTTTAAAACGAACTTGCTTTCTTTTTGGTGTCACATTCATAGTGTTGGACCGGAGTCTTATACGGTGGATAATTCGTCAATAAGCAAATTTCGGGGGCTTTATATCGACGATAAATTAAAGTTTGAACGTCACATAATTAACCTAAATGTCAGAATATCTAGTGGATGCTATGCTTTAAGGGTTGTATCTCGAGAGTTGGGAGAGTTTATTACGAGGAATGTGTATTTTGCACTTTTAGAGAGCCACCTTCGATACGGGTTGTGTTTCTGGGGATCTTGCTCTCAGCACCTTTTCAGATCGGTATTTGTTATGCAGGAAAAAAGCAATAAGGTGCATATGTCAAGTGGGTCGCAGAACATCCTGTAGACCTCATTTTATAAATTTAAAGATTTTAACCTTGGCTTCCCTTTTTATTCTCGAAACAGCGTGTCTTATGCACAGAAAGTTTAAAGCTGAAATTCAAACTCCCTCGGCAACTGCCACAAGAAGCAAGCATATCATAGCTCTACCCATTCCTTTTTCTGCCTTAACAAAGAACTTTCTCTTATATAACAGCAAGAAATTATTAAATCATCTGCCCCTTCATATACGGAATATTATTTGCGGCAAGAAGTTTCGGAGAGCTTAAAAAGTTAATTGAGAAAGCATTCTATTCGACGACTGAATCTTTTGAGGTATCATTAACTTAAAGTAGGTGTATGTTCTGTTGTATTTGTACGGTGTTATTAATTGGATTACGTCGACTGTTGTGTGTGTGTTCTGTGGCGCTGGTTGAAACTAAATGGCCAGCTTCCAGCTTCTATATTGAGGAATTTTAACTGTAGTTGTGTTTCGATTTTTAAAATGTTTGTACCAAATTAATTTAAGACTTTTTATATAATTTTACGTTAAACATTAAACAATGCTTGGTACTTTAATGGAAAGTATGTTCTTGTGATAATAAAGCTGTATTTGGCTTTGACTTTGCCTTTAAACGTTTTTATAAAACAAATTATTGTAGAAAATAAGCAAGAATACCAACCTTTTCAAATTGATGCACTCTAAAAATGCCTCTGGTGTCTCTACCATGCGACCCTACTTCTTGTCGGAAACAGGTCGATAGTCCGGCATATTTTATAGGCAAAGCACTTTCAGGAATCCATTCGTCCCTATGGAACGCTGCAATGGGCTGTTCGGAGGTAGCGATCAAATACTTTTCCTCTACATCTTTGTCTTCTGCGTTTTCACTGCTTTTTCCAACAACCTTTACAAACGCATATAGTTTATAATATATTATTTTTAACATTAAACTTGCAGTTCTTTTAATATTAGTATAAGTCATTTCCTATAAAATTCCCAATCTGATCTGATCTGCTACCAATATATAAGTAATATATAACAACAATAACAGATAAAACTATTGACATAATCGTATTTCAATCTAAAGTAAATCAACATGCAAATTGTGCTCCTCCACTTGGTTTGCCAAAGTTATGATGTTAAAAGAATTAGCATGATGTGGGTATCGGTTCGCTACGACATTCAAAACCGTAACTGACGAACGGGATGCGTGGAACAATAAAACACCATACACTCCTGGTACAATAATCTGGAACACAGATTAGTCAAAAACCAAAGAGGCTACCGGAGCAGGAATACACGGAGTAAGACCGGAAAAAGATGCTTACTTCTCCCTGGGTAGTTCTCCCACATTACTCCAAGCAGACATGTACGCTATCTTGCCGTGTGTGTATGGAAACAACAGGAGAACCAATAATTTAATCCATATACAGGGTGTCCGGGAAAATGTGGGAAATCTCCCGGATATGAAAAAAACACGTGAAAAGAATACTACAAGTTGATATAAACTTTTTTCGTATCGGCCTCCTCTTCGGAGATATGGGCTTCCAAAGAGCTCCCATGGAATTAAGTTTTTGACACGTAATTATTAAACCAACAGGTATATTTCAATTTTTTTTTTCATATGATGTATACCAGGTAAGACCCTTCAAATTACCATTCCAGAAAGTGTTGCGAATTACTCACAGCTGCAGGGACGGACTAGCTGTGACACTAGTGGGAAAGGTTACACGCCCAAGAAAGCTGCGATTTTTACCGGTACAGATATTAGTGATTTTTTAAATAATGCTCCCGATGAAGTTTATTTAATGGCCAAGGTTGTTGTTTTATTTGCGATTGCAGGAGCTTGTCGAATTTGTGAAATCAGCCAGGTAACATTAGATGATATTGAAGATTCGGGAACGTTATTAATTGTGAAAATTAAGCAAACAAAGAATGATGTAAACAGGAGATTTGTAGTTACTAGTTACTGAAAAATATATTAAATTTTACCAAATGTACGTATCCCTTCGTCCAACAGCAGCAAGGGATCGCCGCCTATTTTATGCCTATCACAATGGAAAATGTATCAATCAGGTCGTGGATAAAAATCAGTGTTTTATAAGATACCTCAAACAGTAGCTAATTTTCTTCAACTTGAAAATGTTAAATTATATATGGGTAATTCATTTCGAAGATCACCTTCTACACTTTTAGTTGAATCTGGGGGAGACTTAATGACACTAAAGAAATATGGCGGTTGGAAGTCATCAACAGTCGCTGAAGGGTATGTTGATGAATCGGCAGCACACAGGACAGAAATAGCTAATAAAGTGTTTAGAACGAGTGGCAGTGCTGAAATAACACCCGAATTGCAACCAGGTACATCAACGGCAGTTCTATCCATATCAGAAAAAAATATAATTTTAACACCAGAAAATTCGACTATTGTACCGAATGGTAAAAGGAACATGTCATTCATGCAATGCCCATTTAATAATTGTACTTTTGATATAAAGAAAATGTAACTTTTTGTATAATAAAATGTTCTAAAATTAAATATCTACCTTTACTTATATTATTTATAAATATGTATATTATATCCGGGAAAAAAGTAATAATTTTTTTTCCGGGGAAAAAAGTAATTTCATAAAAAGTGACATTTTGTTACCTGTCAACAGAGATAAAATGTCAAACGTTTTTCCCGTTACAGAAAAAAATTTTTTATACAGGGTGCTATATTTAAAATAAGCAAGCTTAAAACAACTTCCGGTATAGCCAGAAGTCGCACATGAACGCTGTAATTTCATTTTCTGATATAATGGACGGACACCGTGTAACACTCTGTATACAGACATTTTGAACTTAAAGAAATGTAGCTGTAAATTAAAAATTTTATTACCTTATAAAGTTCTTCGTCAAACTGGGACAGTTGAGCCACTTCTTGCATTATCTCTTTTCTCATAAAGAAAGGGGTATACAATGGTTTATAGCCTTTCTTAAGTAACTTCCTTAAAGAGATTTGGATAAGAGCTTGTTCTAGAAAGACTGCAGGACCAGTTAGATAATACCCACGACCACCTGAAACCAATTCATTGTGATTAGTAAAGTAAAATTTGATCAAAACATAGATTTTTTGATTTCATAACTTAGGTACAGGGTTATCCAACCAAGACTAGACAAGGCGATTTTTTTACTTTTCCTGTACTTTTATAAAAAAACTGAAACAGCCATCTTAAGTCATTTTCTCCCGCGAATTCGAATATCTTCAGCAAAAAACAATTGAACATCAAACAAAAGTACTAGGGGTCACTTTGATATTTTTTTAAATGGAACACCCTATATATTTTTACATTTTTAAATTCCACATTAAATTATAATTATTTTCTATTAAATGCACTATTAGTCTATACTTCATAGTTTCCGAGATATTGACTCTCGAAAAGTGACATTTTTGAACTTTGACAGCTTATAACTTTCTAACAGTAGGTCTTAGAGCAAAACGGCTTACATGTCCCTATCTTCAATTTTTATTATCTTCCCAAAAAAATCAACTTCCGGTTAAACCGGATGTAACTCGAAAGAAGGAAATATAGTTGTTCCGGTTTAACTGGAAGTTGATTTTTTTGGGAAGATAATAAAAATTGAAGATAGGGACATGTAAGCCGTTTTGCTCTAAGACGTACTGTTAGAAAGTTATAAGCTGTAAAATTCAAAAATGTCACTTTTCGAGAGTCAATATCTCGGAAACTATGAAGTATAGACTAATAGTGCATTTAATAAAAAATAATTATAATTTTATGTGGAATTTAAAAATGTAAAAATATACAGGGTGTTCCATTTAAAAAAATATCAAAGTGACCCCTAGTACTTTTGTTTGATGTTCAATTGTTTTTTGCTGAAGATATTCGAATTCGCGGGAGAAAATGACTTAAGATGGCTATTTCAGTTTTTTTATAAAAGTACAGTAAAAGTCAAAAAATCGCCTTGTCTAGTCTTGGTTGGATAACCCTGTACATTTAATATTTTTACAAACAACTTATGTTTAACAGTTTTATATAGGGTTTTTTTTAATTGTGCCAAAATCGTCATATGCAGCTAATAGGAAACTTGCATGAAAATTAAATTTGAATAATAATGCTCTTAAGAACAAGCTAATTTACAAAAAAATGTTTTTAATTCTGTGAATTAAATAGAAGCGATTAAAGTCTGCTTGTGACGTCAAAGCGTACCACAAAACATAGCGCGACGTCACACGGCGAACTTAAATTATTTATAAAAAATTAAGGAGTGATATTTAAGACCTAATATTTTGTATATGTTATTTTTGGCGTGGTTGAACATTTATATAATAAAAAATTTTGTGCAAGTTCCTTATTATTGTGCCTAAGTCAATTTTTGCAAATGTGTTTTATTTTATCATAGAGAATTAAAACCATGAGAAACCATCGAATATAATCATTTTACCACTCATAATTGTGTACGACATACAAATATGTAACTAGTTACGCCAAATGTTGCCTGTAATATACATTTCGCGAACGCTCATATCGTTCTAAAGCCACTTCGCTTCTCGGCTTTTACATCGCGACCTTGCATCTCGCAACGCAGGCGAGTGACTGAAGGAGTTGTTTGATCTTTAAACTTTGCGGGGAACAACGGTGAAAAAAAATAAATATACATAGTTTAAAAAAACTAAAAAACACGCCTTGTACTATATTTTTCGCATATCGAGTACCCCACGCTTTTTTCACAATAATACTAATGTTTATCGTTCATTATTATTTTCTGCCTATATTAAGCATTTCAAGAATTATTTTAAACTATATTTATTTTCCGCTTCTTAGTCTGACTAACTATTAAAGCGTGTTTTTTAGTTTTTTTAAACTATATATATTTATTTTTCATTTTTTAGTTTGGGTTTAGTTATTGTTAAGAAAATTTTTTTTTGAGTAGATTGAGCTAGATTAGTAGATTATTGTATTGTCAGCGGTTCTGGATAAGTCTACAAAATTTAAATTAAATCTGACCGTTTAAAGTTGGTCAAAATCGGGTTCAAATAAGTCGGTTACAAACAAACATACATACATACAAACCCGAACAAGCAACAAAAATTTTCAAAATTTTTTTAAAAAATTTGTCAAAATTTTATTTTGACGGGTAGAATTTGTTTTTAATTTTTCTCTATTCTTAGCGACAATATCTATACGACCCCGCGTTTGTTTCATTACTATCGGTTATTGTAATAATTCTGACATATTGACAGGTGTCAAATTTTGACAAGTGATTTTTTTGCGTATTTTTTTAACTTTCCACCGTCAATATACATACGACCTTATAGTTTTTTCATTAATACCATTTTTTTAAAACGATTTGACATATTGACAGCTGTCAAATTTTGACAGGAGAATTTTTTGCTTATTTTTCCCGAAGTCTCCGCATCGAATACTATACGACCCCATAATTTGTTTCGTCAAGATCGCTTCTTCGTTTTATACCTGAAAGCTGTTAAAATTTGACAGGAGAATTTTTGCGTGTAGACAATTTGTATTGTCAGCGGTTCTTGATAAGTCTACAAAATTTAAATTAAATCTGTTTAAAGTGGGTCAAAATCGAGTTCAAAGAAGTCGGTTACAAACAAACAAACAAACATACAGGTGAAGCTAATAAAAGCGTGTTAAAAAAAGGCAGGGAGGCTTTGATTTAAAATATGCGATACGATAGTATGTGTCAAGTTTAAATGAGTTAAATTTTGATATATTTCCTAAAAGTTTTAAGCACGTCAAACGCCTCTACGTTTGAGGACGGCATTTTGACGCAGCACAAATTTTAAGGAAATAAATCAAAATTAAACTTAATAAAACTTTGACACGTACTATTTCACATTTTAAATCAAATCCTTCTTTCCTTTTTTTGTTTCACAGCCCACCTAAAATTTTACTGCAATTTGTTTCATTAATGCAACCATCCTCTAATATTTTTGATGTAAATAAATGCAATTTCCAGAACATTAATTTAAAGAACTGTTGTGTTAATTATGGCTTTGCAGAAGACACAATGGTATGATGTTTGTAACATCTTGTCTACAAATATCGTATTAAAACATCAGCTTGTTCTTATGGACCTCATTTATACAGTGTGTCCAAAAAAGTATGCATCATATTACGGGAAAGTTATTTATTACCGATTTCTCAGAAAATTTTATTCTTGATAAAAGTTGGTGCATGCCTTAAAACTATAATTAACGCATATTTCATATTTCACCTGCGGCTAATAGTAAGGGAGCAAATGCCATTTTTTCGAAATTGCCTTAAGAGTAAAGTACCTTAATTATTAAAAATACAGCAAAATTTTATATGGAAATGTTTTTGCAAATTAAAAACATAGTCCAAATACGACATTTGAGTTAGGTGTCTCAATTTTTAATTTTTTTTCCCTAATCTCTAATTTCTCCTAAACTCTGGTCGATTTTCTGTTTACGCAATTTCAATATATTTATCAAATAACTTAAACGTGGGTTTATAATAAAAATTCATTAAGTAGTTGCAAACTTTTTAAAACTTTTCAATGAACCGGGTCGGTTTAGATATAAGCGTGTTGCACGCCTTCTTAAACACATTTTAGCCAACTTCTGTTCGAAACTAAATTATAATAGAATTCAACCCTATTCATAATACTGGAAATAGCTAATAATTTATTTGTCATAATAAATAAATAAATAAATAATTACGAGGGCAAAATACCCATTTTATATGCATTTTTTTAAAGTAGGTTTTTGGACTTCAGCGTACTGGGTAAAGCGCTTGAAACTTGACAACTAATAATTTATTTCCAGTATTATGAATAGGGTTAAATTCTATTATAATTTAGTTTTGAACAGAAGTTGGCTAAAATGTGTTTAAGAAGGCGTGCAACACGCTTATATCTAAACCGACCCGGTTCACTGAAAAGTTTTTAAAATTTTGCAACTACTTAATGCATTTTTATTATAAACCCACATTTAAGTTATTTGATAAATATATTAAAATTGCGTAAACAAAAAATCTACCAGAGGCGTACCGTTTAGGGAAAATTAGAGATTAGGGAAAAAAAATTAAAAATTGAGACACCTAACTCAAATGTCGTATTTGGACTATGTTTTTAATTTGCAAAAACATTTCCATATCAAATTTTGCTGTATTTTTAATAATTAAGGTACTTTACTCTTAAGCGGCGTCCTACGTAAGCGGCACCGCGCGGACGGCGCGATCCGGTCGACGCGGCAAGAACAAAACAATCTCTACGTTGGAGATGTCCTACGTGACAACTTTAACGCGGCAACCGCGGTAGACGCGACTTTGAAGCGGCCTGGGCGGTCAAAAATTTTGATAAATCCGCATGTGCCGCCTGTTCTGCTGCAGTGTTGTTTGTATTAAAGAGCGCGCACACATCACAATGACTGAAACTTTTTATTAAATTCTGATAAGTAGCGTGCAAAATAGTCGGGTCTTGTGAGATATGTCCCATAAGATGGTGATAATGATGAAATTCTCCATACTTCTCTCTCTGTAGGAATACAATGCTTGTTCCACGTCTTCTTCTCCTTTTTGCTTGTAGATTTAGAATTTTTAAGTAAATATTTTCACTTAATAACACCTGTTTCTTCTTTGACCACGCCATGTTTTGAAGTTTTGCGCGCGAATATCGGTCGCGATGCCGCTCACCTAGGACGCAATCACCGCATCGCCGCTTTAATCGCGTCGGCCGCGCCGGTCGCTCCGTTCGCGCGGTGCCGCTCACGTAGGACGACGCGTTAAGGCAATTTCGAAAAAATGGCATTTGCTCCCTTACTATTAGCCGCAGGTGAAATATGAAATACGCATTAATTATAGTTTTAAGGCATGCACCTACTTTTATCAAGAATAAAATTTTCTGAGAAATTGGTAATAAATAACTTTTCCATATGTTGCATACTTTTTTGGACACACTGTATATTATATTTTCCATATCTCGTGTTTAAAAAAATATTGGCTTGCGGTTTTCACAGATATTCTTCTTTCTGCTTAAGTTAAAAAGATATATTGTTGCATTTAAAATTTTTGAGAAACATGAGCAGTTGTTGAATCTAATAAGTAGCGTCCTGTAGCTGTCGCAACGAAATTTAGAACGACTTCGATTTTATAAAATTGATAAAACGAAAGAATCCGTATTTAGCGATCTTAAATTTGTCAAATTCCGATAAGCAAAACCAAAGTTGGGAATAATTTTGCATAGCAATATTTGTATATTGCTACATATTATACAGGGTCATACACCTCACCTCCCGTCTTCTATAGCTCACTTAGTAATTAAGTTAGGATTTTGATATTTTGCAGACCTTACCTGTATCTTGAGGCGCATTTCAGGAAAATATTTTTTTTCGTACAGGGTTTTCCAAAAAAGTGTGACATCATCAGGATTATTTTTTTAGATTACATGCCATATATTTTCTCACTTTTTTGGGTGTCTCCTATAGTTACCTACATAACCCTACAATTTCATTGAAATCGATTTAGTATTATAGGCGAAAAAAAAATAAAAACTTAAAAATATCAATTTTGCACCACTGGGTTTAAAAATTAATAAAAAATAAAAGTAATGCCTCGTTAATAAAATTATACAAAGGCACTTATTAAATAAAGTCTAACATTCTCGTTAGCCAAGTTTGATTATTACGAATTATACAGGGTGTCCAAAGTTTAGTGTCAAACCTCGTGTCAAACTTTGCAAACTTTAAAGCAATTTATTTTTCTTTTTTCAAATAGGAACCCCTGTATATTTTAATGTCATTCGATGCAGAATTAAAAACCAAACATTTGTCCTAATTACAACCCTATCGCAATTTCTAACGCATCAACACTTATTTGCAGAAAACTCCATTTTACCAACTATTCCAACAGTCATTACCTAATATGAATAAATATCGAAGGTGGCTTTAAATAACAATTTATTGGTATTAAAGTTTATTAAAGTGACAAGAGACCATTTTGACTTTAGTAATCTAAAAGTTTCAAATATTTTTAAATTGTTAGTAATTATTTAAGCTGTTATAAGTACTTTATATTGTTTTTTGTGATGGACTACAACCAAGAAGAGCTCGTAGATATGCATTTAATATTAGGAGCATGCGAAAATAACTCTTTTTTGGCAAGCCAAGTTTACGCACAGCGATATCCGGAACGACGACATCCAGACAAAAGGAGCCTGCAAAACATATTAGAGAGGTTTGTACAAATGGGAAATGTAAACAACCCAAAACCAGTGAAAAATAAACCGGTCCGAACTGAAGAAAATCAATTGGCTGTGCTAGTATATGTCATAGAAAATCCTTCAGTTAGTTAACAAGCAGTCGCTGATGCCGTAGATGTAAGCGAAAGAACAGTTCAACGAATTTTAAAGGATAACCGTCTCCACGATTATCATTTCCAGTTAATAATTACTAACAATTGAACAATATTTGAAACTTTTAGATAGTCGAAATGGTTTCTTGTCACTTTAATAAACTTTAATACCAATAAATTGTTTTTCAAAGCCACCTTCGATATTTATTCATAATAATGACTGTTGAAATAGTTGATAAAATAAGTTTTCTGCAAATAAGTCTTGATTGCGATAGGGTTGTTTTTAGGACAAATGTTTGGTTTTTAATTCTGCATCGAATGACATTAAAGTATACAGGGGTTTCTATTTGAAATAAGAAAAATAAATTGCTTTAAAGTTTGCAAAGTTTGACACTAAACTTTGGACACCCTGTATAATTCGTAATAATTAAACTTGGCTAACGAGACTGTTACACTTTATTTAATTCATTTTATTAACGAGGCATTACTTTTATTTTTTATTAATTTTTAAAACCAGTGCTGCAACACTGATATTTTTAAGTTTTTATTTTTTTCGCCTATAATACTGAATTGATTTCAATAAAATTTTAGGGTTATGTAGGTAACTATAGGAGACACCCAAATAAAAGAGAAAATATATGGCATGTAATCTAAAAAAATACATCCTTATGATGTCACACTTTTTTGGAACGCAAAGAAATATTTTCCTGAAATGCGCCCCAAGATACAGGTAAGGTCTGCAAAGTATCAAAATCCTAACTTAATTACTAAGTGGGCTATAGAAGACGGGAGGTGAGGTGCAGGTGCCTGTATATTGATATGCATATACAGTGAGGACCTAAAGTCCGTCCCCCCCACCCCTCTAACTTCTTAACCGTTCGGTATGTTTTAATGAAATTTTGAACGATAATATTTGAGCAAGTCTTGCACTTTTTGACATACCAATGACAGCTTTAAATGTCAAGATGACAGCTGGGTCCGCTTTTGGAATATTTTTTTAAATGGAACGCCCTGTATATTTTTACATTTTTAAATTCCACATAAAATTATAATTATTTTTTATTAAATGCATTATTAGTCTATACTTCATAGTTTCCGAGATATTGACTCTCGAAAAGTGACATTTTTGAACTTTGACAGCTTATAACCTTCTAACAGTACGTCTTAGAGCAAAACGGCTTACATGTCCCTATCTTTAATTTTTATTATCTTTCCAAAAAAAATCAACTTCCGATTAAACCGGATGTAACTCGAAAGCAGGAAATATAGTTGTTCCGGTTTAACTGGAAGTTGATTTTTTTGGGAAGATAATAAAAATTGAAGATATAGGGACATGTAAGCCGTTTTGCTCTAAGACGTACTGTTAGAAGGTTATAAGCTGTCAAAGTTCAAAAATGTCACTTTTCGAGAGTCGATATCTCGGAAACTATGAAGTATAGACTAATAATAAATAAAAAAATATTCCAAAAGCGGACCCAGCTGTCATCTTGACATTTAAAGCTGTCATTGGTATGTCAAAAAGTGCAAGACTTGCTCAAATATTATCGTTCAAAATTTCATTAAAATATACCGAACGGTTTAGAAGTTAGAGGGGGGGGGGGACGGACTCACTGTATAATATATTCTTAAACAAGCAGGTAAAGCAAAAACTCAAAAACAATAGTTATTCAGAATTTTGTTTGGCCCTAACGGCCAACCTAGAAACTTAGTAATAATTTCCAGCAATTTCTCTTAGTCATTTTTGCATTAAATATTTTTTCCGCAAGGCGTACGGTAAACGGTTTCCAAGATACAGCCGCACTATGGTCTAAAAATTAAATTTATATTAAAAAGACCAAAATCCATGGTCCAAAAATGCATATTAAACAGTTTGTTTTTATTTATAAATAAACAATTAGGCTAAAACTCCTTGGTTTTGTTTATACTTGTACCTGCTAAGCAGGTAGCCAGACCGAAAGTCGAGCGTTTCTTGGTGGTCGATCAGCTTTGCTTTGTACTCCGTTATAATCGGTCTAATTTCCTGTGTTTTAAAGAGATTTGTCGCTGTGCATTTATTACTATTTGGTACCAGCATGTCAAGTGATTCTTTAGGTAAGTTATTATTGTAAGCAAGAGTAGTTTAAATGTATGTAAATGTTTGTGGTATTGAAATAAAGAAATGATGCGCACACAAGGAATATATTCGGTTTGTTCGGGTTTGTTAAGGCACAAAAAAAAATATACCCTTTTTTCCGTCCCAAATTTTTTATATATTTTTCTGTGTTTCCTTGTCTTTATTTTGATACTTAACTGAATATGCGTGGGTTTGCGGAAGTATTAAAAAAAGTTGATTTTTTTCTAGACTCATCAATGCAGCTAACTCGACTGCAGCTATTTACATATATAAGAAGCGAAAAAATTGTTAGTAAAATTACCACTGCAGATGGTCAAAAACGGATAAAGTAAGATAACATTTATTTAAAACGTTTTTGTTAGGTATTAAATCGTTGGATAATTTAATATATTCTTCAAAAAACGTTACCTAGACCTAGAGCCTAGAGCAATTAAAACATTTTGTAGATTTTTTAAAATACTATGTTTTTTTATAGGACAGTTAATTATTTTCTATAATCTTTCGATTTAAAAATGTGTTTTTATTACTGTTGTGGATAATCAATACAAAAATAAATAATGTAGTGCAGAGAAATATTTTTATTTGTGACTAATCTTCCAATAATACATTTGTCGCCGTAAAAATCAAGTTTAGACCATAGTGAGCCGGCGTCCTTTTTTAGTTGTACACCCGGTACAATGTACATGAGCACGTTGAGAGGCGTCAACTCAAGCACATCACATTCGGTTAATTTTCGTGCGGCACATTCCCGAGAACCATACTGTTCATGACGGAAGATAACTTTTTTGTAAACAATTTTTTGTAATTTTATCGAAAATAGGCACAATAAAAAAACTTATTTTTAATTAATTTTCTTGCAGGGTACACGTTCAATTTTTATTTTGTAAACAGCGTTGTTTATAAACTAGCATAAAGACTAAATACAATTTTTAAAATAAAAATTCGAATATTTTAAAATTATTCTACATAGCTACCTCCCACCTTGACACACTTTTCTGCTAATTTAATAAATTTATCGTACACTTTACGAATGACTTGCAGCATATTCAGTTCATGGATTGCTTCTTCTATGCGCTCTTTTAATATTTCCCTATCATGTGGAAGATTACGAAGATACCTTTTGTTTTAAGGCACCCCACAAAAAGAAATCTAATAATGTAAGGTCAGGCGACCTAGCTGGATAATGAATTGGGCCATACCTCCCTATCCACCTTGCGCCGAAATGATCATTTAATTATTGTATGACCAAGGCTGTGCAATGAGTAGGACATCTTGCCAAAACATATTATTACGTACTTCTGGCTCTAAAGTATTAGGAAATGGTAAAACAAAATTTTTCAAAATGTTCAAATAAACGTGTTGGTTTAAATTCTCCACTATAAAATATGGTAACGATCCGATCCAAAAAAATTCCACATCATACATTAACTTTTTTGTTACGTTGACTTCGTTTGTTTATTACATAATTAGGATTCTCGGAAGCCCAATGACGACTATTTTGTGAAGATACGTGCCCATTTGTGCAAAAGGTAGATTCAATGTAGAACAGAATACTGACAGATGTAAATAAAATGCTGACATAAACATGAACGTATACAAAATCGGCTATATTAATTTTTTTGTAAAATGCAAATAATTAAATGAAAACGACAACAATTATTAAAATTTTATTTTATTTATTTATTTCAGTTAAGTACATTACAGATACAAAAATCCAAATAGTACATTTAATCATTTGATATAAAGTAATCTAATAGGCACCCAGCTAATTTATGGGGAACACTAAGTAAAACCAATATGTATATAGCCAATATAAAATATAAAAACATAAAAATATAAAAGAACATGGCATTTGACTTGCAATTGTTTCGCGGTCTTAAAGTAATGGTGGATAAAGTCACCTTTAAGTTATTTTTAAATGTTAAATGGAACTATTAAACTCGATGGTGGCGGGAAGATATTTATTGAGATACTGCATTATGCGATTAAGTGCACTATTCCTGCCAATGTCGGTGCGGCTTCTATTGACTGAGTACATTTCAGTAAGGCGCGTGTCACGTGCAGGAACACGATAGTTAATGAGTTCCAGAAGATCGGAGCAATCTATGTTATTGGTTAAAATCTTGAAGCCAAATAAAATTGTGAGGAAGATTCTTCGCATCTCCAGGCTGTCCAAATTCAACATTAATAATCGTTGGTGATGTGTTAAAGTGCTTTTGTCTATACCTAATTTAAACAATAGGAAATTCGCGAACTTAATCTGAACCCGCTCAATCCGATCGATATGAGTTTTATAGTAAGGTGCCCATACTATACAACAGTATTCTAGATGACTTCGTACTAGAGAATAATATAGTGACTTTAAAACTTCAATATTTGTGAACTCCCAGCAACGTCGCATTATAAATCCTGCCATTTTAAAAGATTTAGATAAAATGTAAAATATTTTAAAATATTTGAATTTTTATTTTGAAACTCGTATTTAGTCTTTATGCTAGTTTATAAACAACTTTGTTTGATAAAATTTTTGTTAAAAATAATAAATAATGGTACTTCTCTCTTGAAGCATTTTCATATTTTCCTAATTTATTAACATCAGATCTAACATTTTGTTTTATCGTGAATTCATTTTCTCAACAAGCAGAACTTTTTATAACGAATGACTTTTGGTCGTAAAATGAATAATAAAGATTTTTTCCCCCTTGGGGACCCCATCCGCGGACACACTGTATAAATATCATGATATTTGCCAACCCTGCATTTTTGTATATTAATAACGCAAACAAACACATTACTTTAGTTTATTTTCTCCTTCAATAATTTGAATATTAAAATTACCTGATACAACTGTCCCCCTTTCAGTATCTACCCCATCAATCATACAAATTAAATCAACATGGGAATATTTTTTTTTCATTTCACAATCTCCAAAGGTCCTTTCAATTTTGTTATTATCTTCATTATCATCGACTGGAACTGATTCATGTAAATGATTACCCACTTCTCGTAAGGCATTATTGCGTTCTTTTTCCACCACCAGAAGATCATTAGCATTTTTTATAACTGCTTCATCAATAAGCGTACGAACCTAAAGAAAAATTCATTAGTAGAGTAAAAAATGTACCAATAGTAAGAAAATCGGTACTGTTAATACAATCATGATTTCTAACAGATGGGTTCTTTACTTTAATGAAGAGTCAGAAAATGACATTGAACTCCAAAAAGTTATTCAATATACATTTTCCGAATTATCTATAGTGTAAGATGAAATATATTAATTGGTGTACAAATAACTTCCCTCGATTTTCAAAATAACTAGCGGGTACCCGCGGCGTCGCTTGCGCAATTGAATAAATTGGCTATAGAAACAAAGCAGCTGGTACCATACATACTACCAAATAGATCCTTTAATTGGTAGTCAACTTTTTCTTAAAACAAAGCGTTTCAAGAGTTGACACTCACATGCGACATTAACAGCTGGTACTGGTTCTTCCTAAAAGTTCCCATTTCAGTAATGGCCAGTGATAAGCTCACGCGTCAGGTTTCAGAGACTAAATTTTCTTGGTGTTTCTTATTTAAGTTGAACCGTGAGAAGAATAAACCAGTTGAGGTTAATTAACTCTCCTCTATTTCCGATAACGAATATTTATTTTCATTTATCATCATTTGCTATTATAATTTAATATTGTTAGTTAATGTATTTAAATTATGGTAAAATAAGTTGCCAAACCTTGCGCTTCTTGAAAACTAATCAAACTGTTTGTTTTTAAAAACACATGACAACGCAGCATTGAACGTAAAACATGCGCAGGCGCACCGCTTGATTGGTTTGTAGTTACAATGTTTGAGCAGCGAAATTATTGTATGTTGTCAGGGTTGTTCATAGCGTTTTCCATTGGTAAGTTTAGTGTATGTCAAATGTACCAATGAATAACGCCATAACTTTTAATCTATCGCACGTCCAGTTCGACGTTTCAATTGTAAATGAAATTAATGCTGTATTTTTGCAAGCCATTATGCTAATATGCCATTAAGACCACCGTACGTGCGATGTTAAAAGAACCCAGTCCTGTCTCTGTCTCCAACATTTTAACGTAAAATAGACCACATTTCAACAGAGTGCCATAAATGACAGGTGACTTAGCCACAATGCGGCGTATTCTTAGAGAAATTTGACTTTACCCATAGGATTTTTTTTCTTTGACGTTTTCTTACATTATTTCTTTCTCTTTCAATAAAAATGTCATTTATTTCTGAGCTTTGTTCATGAAAATAATACCAAAAATATATTGAATGGTGTGAAATGAATGGATTTCATTTGAATACAAAGAAGTGTATTTGCATGTCATTTACTTTAAACAAAAATGTTTTAAAAAGGGATTACATCATTGAAGATAATACTTTAAAAGGGTGAAGACTCATAAGCCCTTAGTTGTAACTTTTAAAAAAGTTTTAATGAAGATATCGCAATTAAAATTGCTGCTGCATAAATGACCATGGGATTCATAATCAGGTCAACCTGACATTTCAATACTGATGTATGTCTTCGATTATTTAATGCTAAGCTGGAGTCACCTCCATATATATTATTGGGAGTAAGTCCTTGAAAGGGGTCCATCGTAAGTTTTTAAAGTATTCTACTAAAGATTTGGATTTTACCCTGAAAAAGGCTATAACCATCAAGAACTACTAAATATCTTCAATATAATGTCTTTGGAGAAAAGGAACCATGACATGTCTAGTGTATCTGTTAAAGTTTCGTCCTAAAGTGTAGATAATCCAAATTGCTTTCTCAGTTACCCTTTTCGGTCTATCGCAAAATAATAATCATAAAATAAATTCTAATTAGATTTTCCTAGAACCAACCTTTTCAAGAATTCTCCATTATATCGCATGTGCAGTCTATTTAATAGGTTGGCAAGTGATAGTGATGTAAGTACCACAACACCATGATAATGGTAGTATCATGCCACAACACTAAGTATATTCACAGAATCTGTAAAAACTAAACTACAAAACCTGACTCAATGTTTATTTTAGCTCCTACATTAATTGTAAGATTTTTAATAGAGTAGATTTATGTATCTGTTGATACTGTTTATATAAATAAATATACCGAAACAAAATACACTTTATTGTTATAAGAAGTGCAGCTTGTTAATAAGGCTTTGACAGTATTAAAACTGCTATGGAAATTACAATGTAATTCAAGTAAGAAAAAGTAATCAAATAAATAGATAATCACGCCATATAAGACAACAAAATAGTCATGAGCTAGTGTAGTCATCATTCGGGTCTAAAGGCCGTCGTCGGTTGGAATTGCTTCCTAACGTTTCGCTAGCACAAGTGGCGAACTTCTTCAGAGGTCCTTCCATCTCCGGTGCTGGAAGTAGACTGACGAACTCTCAGGCGCAGGTTGTATTTATACTGGTGGGCAGGGGGCGGAGCTTGTTCCGCTTCGGTTAACTTCGGGATATCTATCGGCATTACTCGGGAGTGTCTGAGGATAGGATTCCAGATCTGGTTGAGCCTGAGGGTATCTTCTTTTCTGTTGAAATTGTCAGGATGCTTATGGATCTCGATGGCTTCTCTGACGAGCCTGTTGTGATAGCCATCGACTGATGCTAATAACTTGCAGTTCTTCAAATGTATCCTGTGGTCCCCGTTACTCAGTGCGTGTTCGGCTACTGCAGATTTCTCAGTTCGTCCTAGTCGGCAGCTTGTTTTATGCTCCTTGAGTCTCGTTCCCATTGATCTTTTAGTGGTTCCAATGTAGACCTTTCCGCAGGAACAGGATATGCGGTAGACGCCTGCAGCTGAAAGTGGGTCCCTCTTGTCCTTTGCTGATCTAATGGTCTGCTGGATCTTCTTTGTTGGCCTGAAGATTGTCCCGATGTCGTGTCTTCTCAAAACTTTGCCCATCCTGTCCGTGACTTTAGGAACATATGGTAGATATGCCCGAGAGGTGGTGGATGTCCGTTCGGTTTCCCGTGGCCTAGATGATCTCAAGCCCATTGAACTCTCGATCTCTCTCTTGTTGTAGCCATTCGCCTCGAACGCAGATTTTAGGTGTTCAAGTTCCGCCTGGAGGTTCTCAGGTTCGCAAATCCTTTGAGCTCGTTCTGTCAGGGTTTTGATGACTCCATACTTTTGACCTGGGTGATGGTTGGAAAGAGCGTGTAGGTATCTGTCCGTGTGTGTTGGTTTCCTGTATACTGTATGGCCCAGCTTGTCTCCCCGCTTCCTCACTAGCACATCTAGGAATGCCAGTTGTTGGTCTTTCTCAGTTTTCATGGTAAACTGGATGCTGGGATGCTGACTGTTGAGGTGCTGCAGAAAAACGTTGAGTTTGTCCATACCGTGTCCCCAAATCACGAAAGTGTCATCCACATATCGGAACCATGTTGCCGGCTTGTACTGTGATGTGTTGATCGCCTTTTTCTCAAAGCTCTCCATGAAGAGGTTGGCTATAACTGGGCTCAGTGGACTTCCCATTGCCACTCCGTCCACTTGTTCGTAGAAGTCTCCTCCCCACACGAAGTAGCTTCCGGTGAGGCAGATCTCAAATAGCTTGCAGATGTCGGCCGGGAAGAAACTGGTCACTAGGTCCAGACACTCTTTTAGGGGTACCTTGGTGAAGAGCGAGACGATGTCGAAGCTCACCAGGATTTCGTTGGGTCCAACGTTGATGTCTTGAATCTTGCGCACGAAGTCGGCGGAGTCTTTTATGTAGCTGGTACCCTTCCCCACGTGTGGTTGAAGCAGCGATGCCAAGTGTTTCGCCAAGTAGTACGCTGGCGATCCCGGGGCACCTACTATTGGTCTCAATGGAACATTTTCCTTGTGGATCTTGGGTAGTCCGTACAGCCTCGGTGGAACAGCTTCTGTCTTCAAAATGTGTTTTTTGGTGTCTTCTGGCAGTGACGATGACTTGATGAGCCGGTTGGTGAGTCGAAGTCTAGCTTGTGTAGGATCATTCTTCAGGGGTCTGTAGTTTTCCGGATCCAAGAGTTCCTCAATTTTCCTTTTGTAGTCCTCGGTCTTCAGAAGAACGGTTGCATTTCCTTTATCGGCTGGGAGTATAATGATATCCTCATCTGTGTTAAGGCCCCGCAATGCAATTCCTTCGTTTCTCGTCAGGTTGTTTTTGGACGGTTTTGCCTTCCTGAGGATGTTGGCTGTCTCGATTCGTATCACTTCTGCGTTCTCGTCCGGTAGGTGTTTAATGGCAGCTTTTGTGCTGGAGATGATGTCTTCAAACGGAATGTGGTGAGGCGTCACTGCGAAATTTCCTCCTTTGGCTAGTACTGTCTTCTCGTCTTCCGTGAGCACCCGGTCTGTCAGATTGACCACGAGTCATTCAATCTCGAGGCTTGCTGTCTTAGGTGCTTGTTTCCTTTGGAAGTTCTCGTATTTTCGGATATGTTGCTGCTTGGTACGGTCTAGTTCGTTTCTCATGTTGGAATGTGAGATTGCGTCCATTCTGTCCCAATCTTGTTGTTTGATCTCGTTGCTTAGTGCCAAGTGTAGAGCGAGAAGTTCTTCGTCCGTCTTCCCAAGGTTTCGACGGGTGTGGTGGATTCGTTCTCGAAGAAAAGCTTTCTCAGTCCTAGTGTAGATTCTGTTTGCTTGCGCTGATTGGAGTCAGCTGGGCCATACAGTGTACAGGAAACCAACACACACGGACAGATACCTACAAGCTCTTTCCAACCATCACCCAGGTCAAAAGTATGGAGTCATCAAAACCCTGACAGAACGAGCTCGAAGGATTTGCGAACCTGAGAACCTCCAGGCGGAACTTGAACACCTAAAATCTGCGTTCGAGGCGAATGGCTACAACAAGAGAGAGATCGAGAGATCAATGGGCTTGAGATCATCTAGGCCACGGGAAACCGAACGGACATCCACCACCTCTCGGGCATATCTACCATATGTTCCTAAAGTCACGGACAGGATTGGCAAAGTTTTGAGAATACACGACATCGGGACAATCTTCAGGCCAACAAAGAAGATCCAGCAGACCATTAGATCAGCAAAGGACAAGAGGGACCCACTTTCAGCTGCATGCGTCTACCGCATACCCTGTTCCTGCGGAAAGGTCTACATTGGAACCACTAAAAGATCAATGGGAACGAGACTCAAGGAGCATAAAACAAGCTGCCGACTAGGACGAACTGAGAAGTCTGCAGTAGCCGAACACGCACTGAGTAACGGGGACCACAGGATACATTTTGAGAACTGCAAGTTATTAGCATCAGTCGATGGCTATCACAGCAGGCTCGTCAGAGGAGCCATCGAGATCCATAAGCATCCTGACAATTTCAACAGAAAAGAAGAGACCCTCAGGCTCAACCAGATCTGGAATCCTATCCTCAGACACTCCCGAGTAATGCCGATAGATATCCCGAAGTTAACCGAAGCGAAACAAGCTCCGCCCCCTGCCCACCAGTATAAATACAACCTGCGCCCGAGAGTTCGTCAGTCTACTTCCAGCACCGGAGATGGAAGGACCTCTGAAGAAGCTCGCCACTCATGCTAGCGAAACGTTAGGAAGCAATTCCAACCGACGACGGCCTTTAGACCCGAATGATGACTACACTAGCTCACCGACTGGCCGCGAAAGCCTAAACCAATTTGTCAAAATAGTCATGGTCAAAAATTGACACACAAATCAATGCAAGACTAAGACAAACGCAATCTTACAAAAATCTGGCTAGAATATACACTAATCAAAAGTTTTACCAAACTACAAGCGAATGCCTAGATATTATCATTGTAAAATTCCTGAGAGTATAGTAGGATCTAGTAATTAGTTGCCTTTTTAGTCTTTTTAATATTATTGGTCGTTACTTGGTGGAAATCCATAATAATATTGTTTTATTACTGTAAGTAAAACACTTTTTTACTTAAATTCCACTTTTTATTGACAATACGACATGTTTCACTGCACTGCAGCTTCGTCAGGTAATGTACATTTAATTTTAAAGATAGCATCTTTAAAATTAAATGTACATTACCTGACGAAGCTGCAGTGCAGTGAAACATGTCGTATTGTCAATAAAAAGTGGAATTTAAGTAAAAAAGTGTTTTACTTACAGTAATAAAACAATATTTTTAGTCTTTGCTTAAAAATCCTGTCATCAATCACCTGCCGATAAGCCATCAGTGGTATGTGCTTATAAATTTTCATACTCTCAAATATCAAGGAATTTTTGATGAGAATTGTTTTTGGTATAGGAACAAGAATATCATTCACAGTATGCATATTATAGGAGCCGTTAATAGCATAATTTTTATTTAAAATTTTGAGATAAAAATAACTAATTTAAAACTTAAATAACACAGTGACCCCCCCAATTTGCTAAATAGAAAAAATAAAAATGTGCCTAATTTTAAGAAGCAAACAGTGATAGCAAGAACGGTGTTGAAGGGCATCAATGTCGAGCACAGTTAGTTCCAGAATAAGACGATGTGTGACCACTTGCATGGTGACACCGTTGTCGTTGTGTCAGGCTATAATGCCACTTTAGAAAATATTGCTTATGTTTGGTATTTATAACTAGCGTGTAGCCGCGACTTCGCTAACTGTATTCCTTTTTTAAATAAATTTTGGGTCAGTTATAACATGGGGCCAACCATAAATTAAATCACACGAATTTCATGATTTTTTGACACATGAGACCCCCTTCCCTCTGGCGTGACACCATATATTTTCCAATCTAAAAATGATTAAATTAAAACTGCAGTTTCAAAAAAATTTTCATTTTTATAAATAATACTTTTTAATAAAATCAACATCAAATCAAACACTTTAGAAAATTGTCATAAACAAAAAACTAGTTGAATGATGAAAGAGTTTTGGACTTCCATTGTCTTTATTTGTTTTAAATCACAACGTTTTATCTCCAGTCGTCTTCAGGTGAATACTAAATAAGTAAAGTAACTACAAGACTATTTATACTAGCTAGGTGCACTAAAGCATAACTGAGGTGGGTGTAGTCATGCGTTCAGTTGGCACGCGATCTTATCCTAAGATTACATTTATCTAACAAAGGTTCCAGATATTTCTTATGTCTAATTATGGTTTACTAAAGCAGCCTGGGTTCTGGTGAATAGCAGCAGCTTCCTTGAACTTTCCTTTTTGACTACCGATGGGCTCATCTCTCTCGCCAATAATCGCCAACATATACATGGAATGGTTTGAATCCAAAGCAATGGAACAGGCAAAGAAGAAACCAAAAATGTGGCTGAGATATGTGGATGACACCTTCATTATTTGGAATGGAACCGACGAAGAACTAGGAGATTTTCTAAATCACCTCAATAGCTTAACACCAACAATCAAATTCACCATGGAGAAAGAAGAAAACAACCAATTAACGTTCCTAGATCTCAACGTGAAGAAAAATGGCAGCAGCATCCAAACTTTAGTATACAAAAAACCTACGCATACAGGTCAGTATCTCAATTTAACATCAAATCACTCAAACAGTACGAAACATGGCATAGTTAAAACCCTCGTGGATAGAGCAATTACAATCTGTAACTCGGAAGAAACACTTAAAAAAGAAACTCACTACATCAAGACCGACCTCAACAAAAATGGCTACCCCACAAGATTAGTTGACACAATATTGGAAAATCGTAAGAATCGACCCAACGCGCAAGAAGCAAACAGAGAGGCACAACCAACACTCAATATTCCGTATGTCAAAGGAGTATCTGAGAAAATAAAAAGATTAGGACAACGATATAACATCAAAACCGTATTCAACTCGAGGGACACTCTAAGAAGCCACCTGACGAAGACAAAGCCCACAAGTCAAAAAGATAGGAAAAACTGCGTCTACCAGATCCCCTGCGAATGCGGCTAATCTTATATAGGTGAGACATTAAGACCATTAGAAACACGGATTAAAGAACACAAAAACAACACGTTAAAAGGAGAGACCGAAAAATCAGGTGCAGCTGACCATGCCTGGAAACATGGTCACCATATCATGTGGTCAGAAGCTGAAATCCTACATAAGGAACCACACTGGAGGAAAAGAAAGTTCAAGGAAGCTGCTGCTATTCACCAGAACCCAGGCATATCTGGAAACCTTTGTTAGATAGATGTAATCTTAGGATAAGATCGCGTGCCAACTGAACGCATGACTACACCCACCTCAGTTATGCTTGAGTGCACCTAGCTAGTATAAACAGTCTTGTAGTAACTTTACTTATTTAGTATTCACCTGAAGACGACTGGAGATACTTACCAGTTGAAACGTTGTGCTTTAAAACAAATAAAGACAATGGAAGTCCAAAACTCTTTCATCATTCAAGGAACATCATTGTCTCCAAACTTCAAACAGTCAAAAAACTAGTTAATTAACAAACGATAACAGATTATTTACTTTTATATTATTGGTCGTTACTTGGTGGAAATCCATAATAATATTGTTTTATTACTGTAAGTGAAACACTTTTTTACTTAAATTCCACTTTTTATTGACAATACGACATGTTTCACTGCACTGCAGCTTCGTCAGGTAATGTACATTTAATTTTAACGCTATATACAGGGTGGTCCTTAAGTACATCAAGAAAATCTAGGATATGATTCCTGGCATCAATTTAAGTTGAAAAGTTTATATGGACTTATGCCCTAAAATGCTTACCCTCTAAGATACAGGGTGTTAAAATATTTTCCATTTTCCTTTAAAACTACCATTTTTTTCAAAAACATAGTAGAGACAACTTTTGTTCCGCTTATATCAGTAATGCATAAAAATGCATCAGAGTTTAAAAAAAAACAGTGGCGTATCACATATTTTCACAAAAAAAATATTGATGGTATCTTCATGCACGCCACTGGTGGAAGTAGGCAAACCCTTTTTTAACCAAAAAGTGCACTTTAATACGAAATCAATCGACATCAATTTTCAATACCGTATCTTCAAGGAGTTTCGAAATTAAAAAAAAACAATTATTTTGTAAAAATATTTTAACACCCTGTATCTTAGAGGGTACGCATTTTAGGGCATAAGTCCATATGAACTTTTCAACTTAAATTGATGCCAGGAATCATATCCTAGATTTTCTTGATGTACTTAAGGACCACCCTGTATAGATGCCTTTATAATAACAAAGGAAATTTTATTGTAAAGGGTGGTATAAACGATGGGTTTCCCTAATATTTTGAATAATTTATTCAAGGTTGACAAACAATTTAGTCCTAAGAGCAGATCAAAAGTTTGGGGTTTTCCTATCTTAATTTTATTTACAAAATTTATGAAATTGGGAGTTATATTGCTTGACAAGAATATTAAAATAAGTTCAATAAAGGTGAATTGTTTAGGTCTAATTATTGATTGTTGATGATAACAGATTAATTATATTAATGCAAGATACAAAACTATGCATATATGAATGATCTTTTTACACTCAGTATAGATTCAGTTGGTACTACTTTTAAGTTTTTCGTTTACATATAAATTTCGCATTTTAATACTTTACATTTTCACAGGTGACGTCACAAAACTTATGTAGGGGAGACTAGGGATGGTTGATACACTTTTTAAATTTTTTTTATTTAAAAAGAAATGAAATTTTTCTTATACATACATTTTTTGTGTGTCACAATGTATATTAATATGTAATGTTCATATATTTTTATTAAAATGATAACTTTAGTGTGACGGTTTGCTAATTTTTCAATTTGTTTGACATCTGGCATTATGTATCAATGATCCCTCCCCATATTAGGGATTAGGTAATTGATACAGGTGTGGGGATGCATGATACAGGATTAAAGAGAAACAAATATCATTGAAGTTCTAGTAAATTAACTGGTTTATTCTATTTAAAACTATAAATATAGAAGAAAGTTCAACAAACAGTAGATACAGTAAAATAAAAGTGAAATAAAAATACCACCTAGGAAACGTTTTTATTCAATAAGCAAGCCATCAAATTTCTCCTTAAATTGGAAAAACATTAACCTATCATTTTTACATTTATATCTTGGTTCTGGCAATAACTTTTCTATCTGATCTTCATCAACAATTGAAACGTCTTCTTTCTCATAACGTTTTAAAGTCATTTTATCTATTCCATATTTTTCCCCAGTTTTCCTAAGACCCTTGTTTTCTTCGGCAACTTCTTTTACAGCTTTCTCTAATATATCAGGAGGCACAGGAGTTCGCTGTTGAGTCTTAGGTTTTGCTTTGTAATGAAAAGGCATCTAACAACAAATAATTTTGTGTTATAATTATGTTTGCATATTTTAAAAATCAACAGTATCAAATATCCCCATACATAATAACTGTCTCAAATATTCCCATATTCAGTGTATCAACCATCTCCTAATGACGATTTGACGGACAAGTGTGGATTTCCTAAATACGCGGATCTTTAGGCACACCTAATTTCAAATATTTAAGGAGCAAAACATATCTAATTTTTACCAAAATAGCTACAAACTCAGAAGATATTATCTAATCCAAGTCTATAGCATAATATTTGTAAGATCTGTTACTTACCTTTACGAATTAAAAACACTAATTTCACAAAATAAATACCAAACTGGCTTTGTGAATCAGTGTTGCCAATGACATTAGGTGAAAAGGTCCGCCCAGTGGCACGAAAAAGTCCGAATTAGTCCGCGTCGAAATGAAGATGCTTCGTCTGGCGCATTCGCCATAAGTGCTATTTATTTTTTACTGTTGGGGGTATATTATATAATGAAAAAGACTGATAACTCTATAAACATTTACTTTTTAATAACAAAAAAAAAACAATAATAAAAAATAATGCTGGTCAGCTATTTTTTGAGAGTGCGCAATTCATGCTATACGTTCCAAACTGAAATATTTTTATGATGTGCTGGCTAGTTATTTTCGTCAGGTATCAAGAAGTCCGAAAAGTTCGAAATAGTTTCAAAGTCCGACAAAAGTCCATAGCCTTAAAAAAGTCCAAAAATCGGACTAAAGTCCGCCCATTGGCAACACTGTTGTGAATATGAGAATGAAGGTTAGGATAAAGCAGCACTTTTCTTATACACACTGTTGCCAGCTCTTTAATAAACTAGTCAAACTGACAAAAAAAAAATTAACTGTATCAAGTATCCCAGTGTATCAACCATCCCTAGTCTCCCATACCCCTCCTTCCCCTTGTCACACAATGTCTTACTTCATTGACTCCTCCCCACCCCTTGACGTGTGACGTTATTTATGGATGGCCCTAAATATACAGAAAAATAACTATTAGGTATATTGGTTTTGCAAATACCAAGGGATCATCAGTGAAAATTAATATTTTTAATATTATTTTCATGAACAAAGCTAGGAGATAAATTACATTTTTATTGAAACAGAAAGAAATAATGTAAGAAAGACCAAAGAAATGTCTTTATAAAAATAATATGGGTGTGTAGGTACAGGGTCTTCCAACGAGGACTGAACAGGGGCTTATTTTTGAGCTTCCTTGTATTTAAAGAAAAATCCAAAATAGCCAATCGATGTACTTTTTCCTGCAGAATTCAAAAATGAAACCAAAAATTTATTTGAACCAGAAACAAAAGAGTTACGATATGGATAAGGTGTTTTTTAAATGGAACATAGCTTTTTTTATACAATTTTTGGAACGAGTGATTTTTTTTTGTCCATTCTGATTAAAATATTTAATATTGTGACAGCTATTTTTATTAAATTTTAATGTTTTATCCAGTATAATTTAACTTTAGCCTGTTTGAAACATACACTAGCTAATAAAGGTATAATCACCTTTGAATCCTTCAAAGTCAAAAAATTTGACAAATTTACTATAATATTGCCGAAATGACTTTGAAGGATTCAAAGGTGATTATACCTTTATTACCTAGTGTATGTTTCAAACAGGTTAAAGTTAAATTATACTGGATAAAACATTAAAATTTAATAAAAATAGCTGTCACAATATTAAATATTTTAATCAGAACGGACAAAAAAAAAATCACTCGTTCCAAAAATCGTATAAAAAAAGCTATGTTCCATTTAAAAAACACCTTATCCATAGCGTAACTCTTTTGTTTCTGGTTCAAATACATTTTTGGTTTCATTTTTGAATTCTGCAGGAAAAAGTACATCGATTGGCTATTTTGGATTTTTCTTTATATACAAGGAAGCTCAAAAATGAGCCCTTGTTCAGTCCTCGTTGGAAGACCCTGTACCTATTAAAGGTTGTATTGGGTAGTATGTATGGATGGTACACTGCTTTATTTCCATAGAAAATGAATTGCGCGGACGAAGCGGGTACCCGCTAGTGTTAAAATATACATGGTACTTATTCTATTAATTATTAAATACTAAATCACGACAAAATTTCTCAAGTTAGTTATTTACATTATTCTTTCGATTATTCCTGTTAATAAATTATTAGTTTAAAGGATACAATGTAGCCAATATTTGACCACCTTAACTGTGGCGCCATAATGTGAAATAAATTGAACTTTGCCCAGAGTTATTAAAATCTGTTAATTTTTCTTTGTAATTCCTGCTCATAAAACAGCAGTGAAAATAATTTATTCCATTCTCAATTCCATTATAACAGCATATTGTATAAAGGAAAGAAACCACTTCTCCAAGGAGTCTGTAAAGGTGCCCACTCACAATCCGGAAATCCTCAAAGGAAAAACTGCAGTTTTTCCTTGACGATTTTACTGAATTGGCCTGAATACACCCGGCTCCACACACACGCTCCGGTAATCCTTAAGGCCAGGCCTGTGCAGTTTTTCCTCAGAGGATTTCCGGAGTGTGAGTGGGCCCGTTAAGAGGGTTGATTAAATATGCTAAATAATCTTAAAATGAGGTGCTAACAGTTTTACACATTGTCATTCTTAATGAAAAATCTTGGTATCTAGCAAGGTATTTTAAAAAAAACTTGTTCCTCTATAAAGTATGAAAAATAAAATATTAAAAATATAAGTAGTAACTAGGTACTTAGGCCCTAATTACTAATATCCTGTTAAAACTAACTGCAAGATAATTTCTAAGGATACCATTATTGAAACAATTGATGTTCTGAAAGTTATGTGGCTTAGCTAGTAGATACTAACATATTAATAATTTGGGCGTTAAGCCTTCATGTTATTAGTTATCCATTTATTTTTTTGCTGAAAATGTGTAATACTTTTTAATGAAAGATCTCATCCTTTTTTGCAGTATTCTAGCTTTTGTGATATTGACTTCTGGTCACCCTATTCAACAAATCATCTCAAATATTACCTTTTTAATCTGATTGACAGTGAGTTGCTGTAACAGCTCTATGGTCAAATTTTCCAACTGAGATACAACGTCGATTGGAACATCCTGGTTAATATCCCCTTGAGGCTCTTTCTTTTTCATTTTTTCACCTATCGTTTTGCTGCAAACATTTTTTAGTTTATTCCAATTATCCGCTTGATGCCGAAGTTGTCTCCATAAGGAATCCTTCTCAATTACTGTATCTACTAGAACTACATCATTGTAACGTTTCTTTTGGTTTTCTTTAATTTTTCCAGGGCTTCCACCTTTGTCGGCACGAAATAAGTCGAGATCAAGCACCATTTTCTATGTTTTTTTTTGAATTGATGAGTATGAGAATCAATAAAAATGATGATGCAATAAAATACTGCACTCTATAATAATATATTTCCGTTAATTTTCTATTCTATAATGTTCTTTAAACCAACGAGCCACGGGGCACGGTTTGGATTTCACCCAAAGAATATTTAATAGGGTTATTTCCACCAGAGAAAAGAAAGAGTTGATCAACGAATACTTATGAGCACAGAACTCCAATAAAGCTTATGAGTTGATTGTAATTTCAACCAAAAAAATTCGACTGTCTGAAATTTTTTAGGGTTTGTTCGTCGATTTCACGATTTCATTTAGTGTTGGGATCGCTCGAGTGAAAAACCGCTCGAGTACTCGATTATTGAAATAACCGACATCACTCGGTTATTGACACGACTACTCGAGTTATAATTTCAAGCGAAAATCGTCGCTTAACAAGCAGTTAGGTAAGGCCACACGGGCGGAAAAGGCGGAGAAGCGGAACCTAAATAAGCTATGCGATTGGCCAGCAGTCGGCCATCTTTAAGAAATGACAGTTACGCCGATGATCCGCCAAAAGTTGGTTTTGTTTAACTTTTTGCGGAATTGTTAGGTTAGTTTGTTGTTTACAAGTTGTGTTTATTATATATTTTTTTGTAAGAAGTATGTTTTTTCTTTTTCGGTTTCTTTAGTCTTTAAATACAATTGATAGATTGCGAATATCTTCCGCCGAAAAGCATTTCTGGTTATGTTATTGCATTTTTTGTATTAACTACAAGTGTACCTATAGCTAATAAAAGCGTGTCGCTATTTAAAGAGTTCATAATTAACAGATTGAGAGTTTTATTCTTTTAAATCACATCAAGCTCAACTAGCTAACTAAAAAAAAGTAAAAAGCAAGGTTATAGGTTCTATTTTTTTAGGTTAGTTGTTTACCATACGCCCTAGTTTTTGAATTCGACGTGGAGACGTTCCGCTAAAAACGGCGGATTTGCGCTTCTCCGCAATTTCCGCCCGTGTGGACGTCAAGCACTAACCACTGAGCGAAAGTTCGTTCATTCGATATCCGCTCGGCCATCGTCGCTTGACGGCTTTCAAGTTAATGCTCCGAAGTCTCACACGACATACGTCTTTGTTAACGGCACATAAACATAAAAGAGAAGGCGCTATCGCAACATGCGTTTCGTTTTCGTCGTTTTGGTTTGGATTTTGTATATTAAACATCTGCGACGCCTGGCCTGGCCTTCAAAAAGCAATCGGTGGTGATCGCTTGCCCTCGGCGTCATTCGCTATCGAATCGAATCGAGCGGCAAGCGATCAACCACACAACAAAGACAAGCGTCTGGGCACAGGGTCCGACTATCGAAATAGAGTTGTGTAGTTCGCGAACGAACTAGTTCAAAAGATCGAATCTGGCAACTGAACTAAAAGATTCAATCAGTAATTACTAAAAGATTGAAACAAGGCGAACTAAAGTCTAAACGGAATGTACCACGCAAGCGAGAGCGAGACGACCGAGATTATAGGTTTTGTCACCTGACCGACCTACCTACCGAACTAAACGAACTAGTCTTTTGAACTATTCACTTTATTGAACGAGATCGAAAGATTGAAATCGGCAAAGTGAACTAAACTTCCCAGCACTATATCGAAATAAAGCTTCGAGCATGCGCGATACAAATACATTCTTATCGAATCGAAGTATGTCGACGTTAATTACGACATACGTGCGAATCGAAGTATGTCGACGTTAATTACGACATACGTGATGGCAAACATATTTGGCGGGCCATTTAAATCGTTGTCGTTAAGACAGGTGGCCATAGCAATCAAGACTAGAACTAGAAAAGTAACATATTATCATTCTTATCTGATTTTCCTATGACATGAACATAAAACGTTTTCCTGTAATCGAAAACTGAGTCAAAATGAATTAAAAGAAAGTTGCAACCAATGATCTGCTACCTAAAATCATTGGTAGCAACCATTAAGTAAAATACTAAGATATTTTTGTGGCATGACAGTGCACGAGTCGAGAGGGTTCATATTTTTAAGATATACTATTTCAGAAAAATAATATTTTACCTCCATAAAGGTTTAAAATTTTATGAATAATAATAGATTTGATTTTTTATTTTTTTTTGAAAATAATATATATTACAGAATATCAATATACAATAATTATCAATAATATACAACAGTCTGTAAACAGTGTATTAAACACTGGTAACGGAACAGCTCCGTGATGTAACAACGCTCCTACTTAAGTCTATAGAACAATCATTACAACTTATTCCCTATGTGCAGTTTCAGCAGCCTTTTAAACTTTGGCAATTTGTTACAATTTTTTAGTTCATCGGGTAATATATTATATGAACTGCATGCCTGAGATATGGGATTATTAAGCCCCATATTGCTATGCACCTTACATTGATAAATATTGTCACACTGTCTAGTATTGTGACACTTTAGCTTTTTGTTTATTACCTTATACACATATTTACATTGCTCTAATGCTAACAGTTTAGGTAAGTTAAGAATGTTCACCATTTTGTACAGATCGCTCGTGTGCTTAAGTCTGTCAAGATTAAATAATATTTTTAAAACTGTACAATTTGTGCCCTACTTAAATTAACAATACCACACGTTCCCTAAACTGGGAGAAGATATCTTAAGTGTGATTGGAAATATGCATTATAGACATTAAGTTCTATTTGTAAGGTAATGTCTATATTTATAGAGGGCGCCAATCATAGAAGTGATTTTATTAATTATGTGTGTAATATGTACACTCCAATTTAAATTAACATCAATTACTAAACCAGGTACTTAATACTATCCACTGATTGTAACTCCATGTCTCTTATACGTATTTTAAAAAAACATACTTAGGTATAGCGTTGTATTGTTGCACAATTTGTTTACAAGTTTACAATATAAGTAGTAACTTATAATTAATAATTTATAATTTAATATAGTAATATAAGTAATCCAACATTGGTAACTTATGTTTTATCACAAACTGTTTATAATATTTACAAAAACTGCTACAGTATTACCTAAATAAACCTAATTCAGTAATCAATAGGTACATTTAAACAAGATATATCACTGGAATGTTTGTAGTCATAAAGTAAATTATATTAAATTAACCGAATCAGAAGGAAATAATATGCACCTAAGTGAATTAACACTTGTTTTGTGCCTATAATTTCCCATAAGTAATTGAGAGTACAAAGTACCACCCAATATTACAATGTGCCATTGTAGATTATAAATTCTTTAGAATATTCCACCACAACACGTATACATACAATAATTATACAAATCAAAGTAGATTGCCTGAATTTGCCGACTGTAAACCGTTACGGAACGAATTTAAACGTTCAACGAATGAACGATTTAAACTTCAAATCAAAATCTGTGGTTATGTATGCACCGAATTTTGACACATGAACTATCGTATCTCGTATCGACTAAACTCAAGCCGAAGCCTTATTTCGATAGACGGACCCTCTACCCAGACGCTTGTATCAAACACTCGCTCAATGCGCTATTCATTGAATTCATTCACTACTTGATACTTGAACCGAAATTTCGAGTGATAAATCGCTCGAGCGATCGCTCGATTATTGAAATCGCTCGAGTAGTGACTACTCGATTATTAAAATCATCGGTTTTTCCCAACACTAATTTCATTCTCTATTCAATCCACAGAACACCACAATCCAATCTACACAGAAAAAAAATGTTTGGATTGACAACGATGGTTTTGGCCAAGTCACCACAACATTCCCGACGCAACTTATTCACAGAAAATAATAGGTTTGTTTGGAATCCCATTCACTATACCACAGAGGAAGTTCGAGCATCACTACTAACATAACGAATACTTATTACTTATATTGTATAGGTATGTATTTGTAGGCAAAAATTTACAAATATTATACCCCATAATCAACACAACGGTTTTTTAATTTAATGTTCTGTAAACTGCATTTATTTACAACAAAAATATTAAAGGAGGGTTTCATTAATGGAACAAATTGAAGTGAAATTCTAAGTGGGTTGTAAAACCAAAAAAAGGGAAGAATAAGGCTCTGATTTAAAATATGAAATAGTATACGTGTCAAACTTTTAATAAGTTGAATTTTGATATATTTTCTTACAATTTGTGCTGCGTCAAGATACCGACCTTGTAGTGACCCAGCCAATTAAAATAATAAGCTAGTATATTTTATTAGACAAAGTTAAAAACAAAATAAAAATAAATATTTTAAGTAAACAATCACGTTAGTCGATAACCAACTATAAGTCACCCGCTCCGGTTAGTAGTAACCTAAATAAAAGAATTAAAAGTAAAGTTTGAAAAGTATAGTAAAGAAAATAATTAAAAGTCAAGTTTGATATTAAAACAAAAACATTTAAATAAATTTAAAATAGTAAAGGATAATACCTTAAACGCGATAGGTACAGCTAAATAATTATTAAATGATTAAGTACTACCGCACGAGAATGCAAAGTTATTATAAAAGTCAAAGATGTTTACTACTAGTAAAAGTATTTCCATAAAATAGATCAGGCAGCATAACTATTATTGAAAGCTCATATGTTTTAATTGAATTAAAAAGAGAACAGTTCTAATCTAAGTCAGAGTATTAAAACATCAAAAGCACAAAAACTCACCTTGCTTTGACACAAGGAAAATGAAAGAACCCATGCGAGCCAAGCCAATCTTAAATAAAGTTCAGACTATCGGGTCCCCTCTCTTGACTTGTGTGTTTAACCAATCAAAGCGCTCGAAACTCGTTTACACAGGATTTACGCTGACCTATGTTGGCTGCGCGTTAATGGTCCCGAGAACCAGATCACCGGGGCGTGTAATCGAAAAACTGCCACTTAAAAAATGTGTTAGCGCGGCTCTCTGAGAATCTTGCGCCATAAATTTTGGTGTAACAACCCTGGGAAAGGAATGTACGGCTATTAGTGACATTAAGAGGTAATTTATGACGCTAGTAATAGGAACTCTAGGTATTATGGTGGCCAAGTAGACGGTTCACTGGAATGTCTGGTACGTGATGGTATGTGATGAGAACCACTTAGCGCAGGTCTACGACCGTTATATGTTATTATTACGTGTGGGAAGCCTTTTGTAATTATTAGTGTAGGGAGAAATGTCACATAAATTCTACGTGGAATTTAGCGACCTCTGCAAATTCAGCGGGTTTAAGAGTTTTACTAAGAAACCAATGATGATAAAAGAGAATTATATGACAGTTTGGCCCCATAAATCTAGTTTTAATGGTAGTTTTAGTATAATTCTTAGGAACAATTAATATTCTGCATGAAATTTCTTGTGAAATTGCTGACAAATAGTTCATTGGTATGTGTGGGAACCTATGAAAAATGCCTCACTCTGCTTAAATTTTTCTATATAAACCGGCGCATAACGCTGGGAAGGCAATTCAGTCTTCAGCAGTCAAGTAGTAAATCAGCAAGCTCTCAACCAGGGCAAGTTAGTGTTTTTATAAATACTTGTTTATAAAAAATTGTTAGATGTTAGAATCACGGAGTGTTACCAAATAAGTGATTTTTGTGAAACTTTGATTTTGTGAAGAATAACGATGGGGTTGCAAATTCAACAAATATATTAGTGCCAAATAATTGTTAGTAGGTACCTAGACATTTCCAATTTTGACGATGAAAAGAAATTTTAGCCACTGTGTGTTATGGATGTGAAACGTAGAATCTCTATACAGTGCTAGACTATCCTATTTTAATAAATAACTTTAGTAAAATTTCTGATATTTACTTTCGAAACGACTCCCGTAAGGACAGGGCCGTCGTTGGTCGTCATTGCAAGGAAAATGGTGCATTATCTTGCAGTGATTAATTTTAATGGTGTTTAAACAGATAAGACGTCGAATCTGCCAAGCAATTAATACCCAAAGTCCACGAACCCACAAATAAATATTGTAGGTCGCCCATGTGTTTGAAAAGTGATTATTAGGCCAACATAGAGTAACTAAAAAGGGTTACGTATCTGACGACATGGGTCGGCTATTACAACCTCAATCGAAAAGATGTTTACCGTGCTTAAAATTTTAAAGAAATAAAACGAAGCTTAACCCATTTAAAACTTGACACGTACTATTTCTCATTTTAAATCAAAGTCCTCTTGCATTTTGTTTTGTTTTGCATCTCACTCAAAATTTAGTTGCAATTTGTTTAATTATTGCAGTCATCCTATATTATTTTTGTTGTAAATAATTTTAATTTGCAGAACAATAATTTAAAGAACTGTTGTTATGATTATGACTTTGTTGAAGACACAATGGTATCTCCGTCTTAAAGTGTTCGTCTGTTCTTATGGAGCTTATTTTTATATCATATTTCATATATCTTCTAATTGCATTTTAGATTTGATTTTGTGTACGATTTGTTTATAATTTAAATTAAATATAATAAGTAATACTCTCAGTAATTAAAAAAAAAGTTTTTAGCGCAACGAAAAACAAGAATAAGATTATATTTGTTTTGTTGACAGAAAATCAGAACTTCACCGTTTTTTAACAGAACGCGGAAAGTCATGTTTGAACAAAAACGGGAAAGATAAACAAAACAAATATAACATTATCCCAAGGTTTCTAGAGTAGGGTTTAAAAAAAAACAGGGCCATTTTTTCGTTGCGCGTAACTGTCATTTATTAAAGATGGCTGACTGCTGGCCAATCACACTACTATGGAGGACTTGAGGTAGGAGGCCGAACGCAATGCATTGGATTCGGTCCCAAATTAGAATCGGTAATTCAGCTTTACGAGTCGCCGTACGATGGCGCTCGTGTTCAAAGTGGGCTATTAAATAAATGGTTTCTTATGGACGCGATAACTATTTTTATTTAAATTAGTTCTTTAAGGAACAAATAAGGACTTTTATATGAATTTACACTTACTTTGTTATACTTATTAGTAAACTCGGCCTGTATAAAGTTCCAACGATGCTTCGTTTTTAAAATACAGGAACATTCTAGCTAGAGGGTTTTACCTTTGGAGCTAGAAAGAGACTTATTTGGCTGCGTTTCATCTCTGAAGAAGATCCTGTCTTACACCCCGACACAAAGCAAACTCTACTTTTATAAATTGTACCATTATTCATTATAAATATGGAAATTAATTACAATTCAACGTTATTTGTCTTGTCTTGCCTTCAAACGTTATTTGTTATTTCGAAAAATAAAATGTCAATTGTCAAAAGTAAAATTTAAAAACTATGGAGGATCTAGTTTTCCATATTAAAAACGATGAACCCAACACCAACCCCGCCGGCGCTGCCAGTGCCTGCTCTAGGTAGAGATAGTTACAAAAAACTGACTCTTCCCTAAGACAACTATGTACATGTGTATTATACTTATGTTCTATATACTTATAGTACTTATGTTATTACATATCGCGCTGCACCGCGATATGTTATACGGCGCTTCGGTGAAAATAATGTGCGTATGTTGTCGGCGTCGGCGTCGTCGTCGTCGCCGCCGTCAGTTTCGACATTTTCACATTTGCGATTTTTTTTCTCGGAAACGGTTAGAGTGAGACGATTGAAACTTTTTGGGTTTAGAGAGGAATAGTGGGGGTACGTTGTGTAAAAATTTCGAATATACAGGGTGTGCCGGAAAAAAGTTATTAAACGTCAAAGTCGAGAAATATCGGGATCTCGTTGGCATTCAATACAGGCCACAAAAATTAGTTTTTTCGATTTAAACTTTTTCGACGCGTAGACGACCGTGGGCTACAGAACCCTATTGTTTGTGAGCGCGATCGAAAGTTTGGAAGTAATTTTTTTGAATTTTTCAAAGTCAAAATTTGGTCGAAAATGGTACCTCTTGGATCGCTAATAAGTCGAATTGGGTGCATCCGATGTACATTCGGTTTGGATAATCGGTTAGGCCATCTCAAAAACTACCTTTTTCCAATATATCGTTCTATACCTAACTGGAATGGAAATTGCCGAAAATTGTAAGAAAGTGGAAATCATAAAGTTAGGCCTGATTTTTTCACGGTTTTTATTTTTTTTCGTACTGAAAACGACTTTTGATCGAAACGTTGTAAACTTTAGCGGATAGAGCTCGTCAAATTGTATTTAAGAGATATTTTTTCGTTTCTTTATCTTTAATACGGAAAAAACGGCAGCTTTTTTTTTACTATATCGACTGTAGCTTATTCAATTTTTAACAAAACCGTTTTATTTTTTTCTCAAAAAATGCGCTGATTACTTCGCAACACCTCTACATATTCAAAATCATTAAAATATATTCGCAAAATTGAGAAAAGTCGCTTTTTTGGGTGCGGAAACAGGCAATCTTTACAAATTCTAACACCATTCACTTTTGACTAAGAGTGCCTTGATATTGATGTATCTAAATTAAATTAATTCTAAAAATCCGGCTGTCAAAAATGGCGAAAAATGGGTGTTTTCAGCGTGACTTGCTAGAATAATAAGAACATTTCCAGATTTTAAATCGGGTGGAATATCTACCTTGAACCTTCTTCTAATTTTATTTACCAAAATATTTGCCCAAAATGTTTCAGAAATAGTTGTAATCTCGATTTTAAAGATGGCGTTCCGACATTGATAATCCGTCGCCACGTGGTGGGAGGCTGTTCCACATTTAGATATTCGCGAATTTTTTTCTCGGAAACGGTTAGAGCAAAACGATTAAAATTTTCTGGATGCAGAGAGGAATAGTAGGGGTACGTCTTAGAAAAATTTCCAATATACAGGGTGTACCGGAAAAAAGTTATTAAAGTCAAAGTTGAAAAATATGTTTTTTTTCGTTGTACGGCGATACAGGTGGCAAAAAGTATTTTAATCGATTTAAACTTTTTCGACGTGTAGACGACGTTAGGCTACAAAATACTGTTGTTTGCGAACGCGATCGAAAGTTGGGAAGTAATTTTTTTGATTTTTTTAAAATCAATGTAGGGTCATATTGGATCGTTAATAAATCGAATTGGGTGCATCCAATCGACATGCGGTTTGGATAATCGGTTAGGCCATCTCAAAATCTACCTTTTTCCAATATATCGTTCTATACCTAACTGGAATGGAAATTGCCGAAAATGGTAAGAAACTGGAAACCACAGTGTAAGGCGTGATTTTTTTCCGTTTATTTTTTTTCGTACGGAAAACGATTTTTGATTGAAACGTTGTATACTTTAGCGGATAGAGCCGTCAAATTGTATTTAAGAGATATTTTTTCGTTTTTTTATCTTTAATACAGAAAAAACGGCAGCTTATGAACTTTTTCCCGTAATTTCTGTTGGCGTTGCACTGGTTTGCTTAAATAATTCTGCAAGTGTCTATAATATATAACATTTTGAAATTTTTCTTGGTACACTATATCAACGGATAAAGAAGCTTTAATTCGTATTATAAGCGATCTTTAGGAAAACATATTTTGTGGCTCAAAAAAATTAATTTATGATTTTTTTATAGGTTCCTTCACCAGAGGTTTTACTATATCGACTGTAGCTTATTCAATTTTTAACAAAACCGTTTTATTTTTTTCTCAAAATATGCGCTAAATACTTCTCAATATTCCTGCATGTCCAAACTTATCAAAATATATTCGCAAATTCTAGCAAAGTTGCTTTATTGGGTGCGGAAACAGGCACAATTTTCAAATTCTAACACCATTCGATTTAGAAAAAGTTGGCCATGGTTTTACCACGTACGTTTTCCTGAACTTTAACTTTTATACCATCTGTCAAAAATAGGTGAAAAATGCGATTTCCAAATTGATTTTTTAGAGGAATAAGACCATTTAGATTACGTCTTTTGTGGGAAATACCTACCTTGAACCTTTATCTTTTTCGTTTGACCAAAAATAAGGGGGAAAATATCGCATTTATCCCGTACTTGTAATAATAAAAATGGCTTGCAGGAGGCATATTAACTTCAATTTTTTAGTTTTTATAATATTTGGGGAGTATTTAATGTATGAAACACCTGTCTTGGACCTTTTTCTTTGCGGTTGACCAAAAATAATTGAAAAAAGTGTATTATTTGTGTGTATCTTCAATACTCAACGTTCTATGTAATATCGAATACGTCATTAATATCCTATTTACCACAAATCACTCTCAAAGCTTCGATAGCGTAGTAGTAGAGGCTGTTGATTTTGGAGACGAAGGTCGTGGGTTCAAACCCCAGTGTTTTTTTTTCTTTTTTTTTTAATGTCGTTATTTAGGTACGGAAAATTTTTTAAATTTTGGATTCTTACAGCTATAATAATCTATACGAAAAAGCTAAAAAAAAATTACACTTACCTGTCAAAATCTGACAGCTGCAGTAAAGAACTTTGTTATTTAGGTACTGAATTTTTTTTAAATTTCGGATTCTTACAGCTATAATCCTAGATACAAGAAAAGCTTAAAAAAAACTTGATATTTACCTGTCAAAATGACAGCTGTCGTATAGAACTTTGTTATTTAGGAACTGAGAAATTTTTTAATTTAGTATTCTTACAGCTATAACCCTCGTTACAAAAAATCTAAAAAAAAAATTGACACTTACCTGTCAAAATTTGACAGCTATCGTATAAAACTGTGTCATTTAGGTACTGACAAATTTTTAAATTTAGGATTCTTACAGCTATAACCCTCGTTACAAAAAATCTAAAAAAAAATTGACACTTACCTGTCAAAATTTGACAGCTATCGTATAGAACTTTGTTATTTAGGGACCTGATAATTTTATAATTTCGGACTCTTACAGCTATAACTCTCGCTACGAAAAAGCTAAAAAAAAATTGACACTTAACTGTCAAAATTTGACAGCTATCGTATAGAACTTTGTTATTTAGGTACTGAAAATTTTTTCAATTTGGGATTCTTACAGCTATAATCCTCGTTACGAAAAAACTTTTAAAAAATTGACACTTACCTGTCAAAATTTGACAGCTGTCGTATGGAACTTTGTTATTTAATCACTGAAAAATTTTTAAATTTCGGATTTGTACAGCTATAATCCTCTATATGAAAAAAGATTAAAAAAATTTACACCCGCCTGTCATAATTTGACAGCTGTCGTATAGAACTTTGTTATTTGGGTACTGAAAAATTTTTAAATTTAGGATTATTACAGCTTTAACCCTCGCTACGAAAAAAGTTTAAATAAATTGACACTTACCTGTCAAAATTTGACAGCTGTCGTATAAAAGTTTGTTATTTAGGTACTAAAAAATTTTTAATTTCAGATTCGTATAGCTACAATCCTCTATATGAAAATAGCTTAAAAAAATTTACACCCGCCTGTCATAATTTGACAGCTGTCGTATAGAACTTTGTTATTTGGGTACTGAAAAATTTTTAAATTTAGGATTATTACAGCTTTAACCCTCGCTACGAAAAAAGTTTAAATAAATTGACACTTACCTGTCAAAATTTGACAGCTGTCGTATAAAAGTTTGTTATTTAGGTACTAAAAAATTTTTAATTTCTGATTCGTATAGCTACAATCCTCTATATGAAAAAAGCTTAAAAAAATTTACACCCGCCTGTCATAATTTGACAGCTGTAGTATAGAACTTTGTTATTTAGGTAGGTATTGATTTTTTTTTAATTTCAGATTCTTACAGCTATAACTCTCGCTACGAAAAAGCTAAAAAAAATTACACTTACCTGTCAAAATTTGACAGCTGTCGTAAAAAACTTTTTTATTTAGGTACCTGAAAATTTTTTAATTTCGAATTCTTACAGCTATAACCCTCGCTACGAAAAAGCTAAAAAAAATGACACTTACCTGTCAAAGTGACAGCTCTCGTATAATTAAACGAACGAACTAGAACAGTGCCGTGCCCGAAGGGCTCGGCACAATAATATTTCTATAAATTTATTAGCTGATAATTGATGGCTTCCATGTAAGAATAATTTTTTCCTTATGTTTTAATCGATTGAATACTTACATATTTTTATAGAGCAAATATGGAAAGTATATCCCACATTGCACAAAGGTGTGCGAGTTTAAAGAGCACCTATACGGCGCCGTCTCAGAAAACTACCTATCTATACGAGAAAACGGAAATTTTGCACCATTGTGTAGTTTTGGTCAGTTGTTATAATGACAATTTGGCGATATGTTTTCCCTTCACGTTCCGCAGGAAGGTGAGGTAAAAAAAGCAATAGTAAATAGAAAAAAAGAAAAGTATTTTCTTATTGTAAATTTTTGTAAATCTTTTTGGTACTAATATTAGATGCACTCTCGGCTGACGATTAGCGATATGTACCCAGTCTAGTATTATATACGTCTCTTCCGCGCGGAATCTCGAAAACCCCGATCAGCTCTTGAACAATTTCGTCTATGTAAGACATTTTCACAGTTGCGATTTTTTTTTCTCGGAAACGGTTAGAGTGGGACGATTGAAACTTTTAGGGTTTAGATAGGAATAGTGGGGGTACGTTGTGTAAAAATTTCTAATATACAGGGTGTGCCGAAAAAAAGTTATTAATTTTTAAAGTCGAGAAATATCGGGATCTCGTTGGCATTCGATACAGGTCGTAAAAATGAGTTTTTTTAATTTAAACTTTTTCGGCGCATAGACGGCCGTCGGCTACAGAAGCCTATTGTTTGCCAAGGCGATCGGAAGTTGGGAAATCAATTTTTTGATTTTTTTAAAATCAATGTAGAGCATGTTGGATCGATAATAAATCGAATTGCGTGCGTCCCACATATTTTTGGTTTGAAATTCGCTTAGGTCATCTCAAATACTACTTTTTTCAAATATATTGTTCTAATTGACACTTACCTGTCAAAATTTGACAGCTTTGGTATAAAACTTTGTTATTTAGGAACTGAAAAAATTATCAATTTAGGATTCTTACAGTAGTAACTCTCGCTACGAAAAAGCTAAAAAAATATTGAAACTTACCTGTCAAAATCTGACAGCTATCGTATAAAACTTTGTTATTTAGATACTGAATTTTTTTTTTAATTTCGGATTCTTACATCTATAATGCAAGATACAAGAAAAGCTTTAAAAAAAAATTACAGTTACCTGTCAAAATGACAGCTGTCGTATAAAACTTTGTTATTTAGGAATTCAAACATTTTTTAATTTAGAACTCTTACAGCTATAATCCTAGATACAAGAAAAGGGTTAAAAAAAATTGACACTTACCTGTCAAAATTTGACAGCTGTTGTATTCAACTTTGTTATTTAGGTACTAAAATTTTTTTAAATTTTGGGATCTTACAGCTATAATCCTAGATACAAGAAACGCTTAAAATAAACTTGACATTTACCTGTCAAAATAACAGCTGTCGTATAGAACTTTGTTATTTACGTACTGAAAATATTTGAATTTCAGATTCTTACAGCGTCAATCCTCAGTACGAAAAAAACGAACTTGGGTAGTAAAAAATTACACATATGTTTTTATTGCCACCTGGGTTGTGAAGAAACCACGCATTTTTTTTTATCGCGAATCGAAATTCCTTACAATAAGGGCTTGCTAACAAATGGTTTTGTCAAAAGAATGAAATGAAACGAACGAACTTGAACAGAGCCGTGCCCGAAGGGCTCGGCACAATAATATTTCCACAAATTTATTAGCTGATAATGTGATTATTATAATAAAATATGGAACGTATATATCCCACATTGCACAAAGGTGTGTGAGTTAAAAAGCACCTATAAATGTCAATATCATAATATTATATATCATATATTTCCGCAACGAAAAGTCGTAGCGAATCGAGCGAGGCGGTTTTGGAAACGGGACGTTGAGCACTATACGATGCCGTCTTCAAAACCTACCTCTCTATACGAGAAACCGGAAATTTTGCACCCGTTTTTTTATTTTTTAGTTTTTGTCAGTTGTTATAATGACAATTTGGCGATATGTTTCCCCTTCACGTTCCGCAGGAAGGTGAGGCAAAAAAAGCAACAGTAAATAGAGTAAAAGAAAAGAAAAGTATTTTTTTATTGTAATTTTTTTTTTAGTACTAATATTAGATGCACTCTCGGCTGACGATTAGCGATATGTACCCAGTCTAGTATTATATACGGCGGCTACATTTAAAATAAATTGTCGTCGTCAGTTTCGACATTTTCATATTTGCGATTTCTTTTCTCGGAAACGGTAATAGTGGGACGATTGAAACTTTTTTAGTTTAGAGAGGAATAGCGGAGGTACGTTGTGTGAAAATTTCGAATATACAGGGTGTGCCGGAAAAAAGTTATTAATTTTTAAAGTCGATAATTATCGGATTCTCGTTGGGATTCGATACAGTTCGTAAAAATGAGTTTTTTTGATTTAAACTTTTTCGACGCGTAGACGACCGTGGGCTACAGAACCCTATTGTTTGTGAGCGCGATCGAAAGTTTGGAAGTAATTTTTTTGATTTTTTTAAAATTGAAAATTGGTCAAAAATGGTACCTCTTGGATCGCTAATAAGTCGAATTGGGTGCATCTGATTAACATTCGGTTTTAATAATCGTTTAGGCCATCTCAAAAACTACCTTTTTTCAATATATCGTTCTATACCTAACTGGAATGGAAATGATCAAAAATTGTAAGAAACTGGAAACCACAGAGTAAGGCGTGATTTTTTCGCAGTTTTTATTATTTTCGCAGTTTTTATTTTTTTTTCGTACGGAAAACGACTTTTGATCGAAACGTTGTATACTTTAGCGGATAGAGCTCTTCAAATTGTATTTTAGAGATATTTTTCGTTTCTTTATCTTTAATACGGAAAAAACGGCAAGCTTCTGAAAATTCACATCGGAATTGGGGTGGTGCATCGCACTGGTTCGCTTAAACACGTTTGCAAGTATCTATATATAACTTTTCGAGTTTTTTCTTGGTACACTATATCAACGGATAAACAAGCTTTAATTTGTATTGTAAGCGCGCTCTATGAAAACATCATTTGTGGCTCAAAAAAATTAATTTATGATTTATCAAGAGATACTTTTACCTGATGTTTTACTATATCGACTGTAGCTTATTTAACTTTTAACCAAACCGTTTTATTTTTCTGCCTAAACATGCGCTGATTTCTTCTCAACACCTCTACATATCCAAAATTATTAAAATATATTCGTAAGTTTAAGAAAAATCAAGTTTTTGAGTGCGGAAACAAGCAACATTTGCAAATTCTAATACCATTTAATTTTGACTAGAGTGCTTTGACTGCTTTGGTTAATGTAAGTAAATTAATTCTAAAAAACCGGCTGTCAAAAATGGCGAAAAATTGGTGTTTTGAGCTTGACTTGCTAAAGTAATAAGAATATTTCCAGATTTTAAATCAGATGGAATATCTACCTTGAACCTTCTTCTAATTTTATTGACCAAAATATTTGCCCAAAATGTTTCAGAAATAGTTGTAATCTCGATTTTAAAAATGACGTTCCGACATAAAAAATGCGTCGCCACGTGGTGGGAGTCTGTTCGATATTTCGATATTCGCGAATTTTTTTCTCGGAAACGGTTAGAGCAAAACGATAAAACTTTTCTGGACGTAGAGAGGAATAGTAGGGGCACGTTCTGGAAACAATTTCCAATATACAGGGTGAACCGGAAAAAAGTTATTAAGGTCGAAGTTGAAAAATATGTTTTTTTTCGTTATACCGCGATACAGGTGGCAAAAATCATTTTAATCGATTTAAACTTTTTTGGCATGTAGACGACGTTCGGCTACAAAACACTATTGTTTGCGAACGCGATCGAAAGTTGGGAAGTCAATTTTTTGATTTTTTTAAAATCAATGTAGGGTCATGTTGGATCGTTAATAAATCGAATTGGATGCGTCTGACACACTTTTGGTTTAGTGATTCGTTTAGGTCATCTCAAATACTACTTTTTTCAAATATGTTGTTCTATACCTACCTGTAATATAAAGGGTGCAAATTATAAAAAGTAAGAATTACTATTTAAGACACGATTCTTGCGCGCCATGTACCTACCTATTACGCATACTAGTGTTTAAATACAACAATAAAAACAAAAATATTTTCGATAATGTGTCTATTTTCATTGATGATGTGTTTTTAAATATCGAAACGTCTAATAAATAATAAATGTGATACACAGTTAGATTAAGAAGAAGGCGTAGAATTTATTTAGCATAAAATAAAATTTTCCTAATATTTAATATAACAAAGTTGATGATGGTTGTGACTAAACGAAACGTCGGATCAAAAATGTAATTAAACCATCTTGTAGGAGAGAAAATTTATTATATAATTTTGACAAGTCTCCTCAAATAAAATCATAAATCAATTAAAACGAAATCGCGAAAATTCGGTTTTATCCAAATATCTTCAGAAGCATTCGGAATTTTTTAAATTTGAAAACATGACGTTACAGGATTCAGTAATGCGCAACTTTTCTCTAATTTAACCATGTCTGTATCTTGTATGGTTAACGAGATCCCTATAAAGTGCATTCTTATCTTGGACACCCTGTATAGTATTTATAGAATTATACCGTTTTAGTCCTAAATTGAAAATTATCTATCAAAATGACAGCTGTCGTATAGAACTTTGTTATTTAGGAACTGAAAAATTTTTCAATTTAGGATTCTTACAGCTATAACTCTCGCTACGAAAATGATAAAAAAAAATTGAAACTTACCTGTCAAAATCTGACAGCTATCGTATAAAACTTTGTTATTTAGGTACTGAAAATGTTTTTAATTTAGGATTTTTACAGCTATAATCGTCGCTACGAAAAAGCTAAAAAAAAATTGAAACTTACCTGTCAAAATCTGACAGCTATCGTATAAAACTTTGTTATTTAGGTACTGAAAATGTTTTTAATTTAGGATTTTTACAGCTATAATCGTCGCTACGAAAAAGCTAAAAAAAAATTGACACTTACCTGTCAAAATTTGACAGCCATCGTATAGAACTTTGTTATTTAAGAACTGAAAAAAATTTTAATTTAGGATTCTTACAGCTATAATCATCGCTACGAAAAAGCTAAAAAAAAAATTGACACTTACCTGTCAAAATCTGACAGCTGTCGTATAAAACTTTGTTATTTAGGAACTGAAACTTTTTCAACTTAGGATTCTTGCAGCTATAGCCCTCGCTACGAAAAAAATTTAAAAAAATTGACGCTTACTTGTCAAAATTTGACAGCTGTTGTGTAGAACTTTGTTACCTCTAAAATTTTTTAAAATTTTGGACTCTTACAGCTATACTCTCAGATACAAGAAAAGCTTTAAAAAACTTGAAATTTACCTGTCAAAATGGTAGCTGTCGTATAAAACTTTCTTATTTACCAAAATAATCATAAAAATGATTGAATTTCAGATTCTTACAGCGTCAATCATCAGTACGAAAAAAATGAACTTGAGCAGTAAAAAATTACACATACTTATATTTTTATTGCGACCTGGGTTTTGTCAAAAGTATAAAATTAAATGAACGAACTCGAGCAGTGCCGTGCCCGAAGGGCTCGGCACAATAATATTTCCACAAATTTATTAGCTGATAATGTGATAATGATAATGAAATATGAAAAGTATATCCCACATTGCACAAAGGTGTGCGAGTTTAAAAGCACCTATAAATGTCCATATCAATATCAGAATATTAAACATATATTTCAGTAATGAAAAGTCGTAGCGAATCGAGCGAGACGGCAATGGAAATAGGACGTCTATACGAGAAACCGAAAATTTTGCATCTGTTTTTTTATTTTTTAGTTTTTGTTAGTTGTTATAATGACAATTTGGCGATATGTTTCCCCTTCACGTTCCGCAGGAAGGTGAGGTAAAAAAAGCAATAGTAAATAGAGAAAAGGAAAAGAAAATTATTTTTTTAGTACTAATATTAGATGCATTCTCGGCTGACGATTAGCGATATGTACCCAGTCTAGTATTATATACGTCTCTTCCGCGCGGAATCTCGAAAACCCCGATCAGCTCTTGAACAATTTCGTCTATGTAAGACATTTTCACAGTTGCGATTTTTTTTCTCGGAAACGGTTAGAGTGGGACGATTGAAACTTTTAGGGTTTAGATAGGAATAGTGGGGGTACATTGTGTAAAAATTTCGAATATACAGGGTGTGCCGAAAAAAAGTTATTAATTTTTAAAGTGGAGAAATATCGGGATCTCGTTGGCATTCGACACAGGTCGTAAAAATGAGTTTTTTTGATTTAAACTTTTTCGGCGCATAGGCGACCGTCGGCTACAGAAGCCTATTGTTTGCCAAGGCGATCGGAAGTTGGGAAGTCAATTTTCTGATTTTTTTTAAATCAATGTAGGGGCATGTTGGATCGATAATAAATCGAATTGCGTGCGTCCCACATATTTTTGGTTTGGAGATTCGCTTAGGTCATCTCAAATACTACTTTTTTCAAATATATTGTTCTAATTGACACTTACCTGTCAAAATTTGACAGCTATGGTATAAAACTTTGTTATTTAGGAACTGAAAAAATTTTCAATTTAGGATTCTTACAGTAGTAACTCTCGCTACGAAAAAGCTAAAAAAAAATTGAAACTTACCTGTCAAAATCTGACAGCTGTCGTATAAAACTTTGTTATTTAGATACTGAAATTTTTTTAAATTTCGGATTCTTACATCTATAATGCAAGATACAAGAAAAGCTTTAAAAAAAAATTACAGTTACCTGTCAAAATGACAGCTGTCGTATAAAACTTTTAAAGAGCACCTATATGGCGCCGTCTCAGAAAACTACCTATCTATACGAGAAAACGGAAATTTTGCATCATTGTGTAGTTTTGGTCAGTTGTTATAATGACAATTTGGCGATATGTTTCCCCTTCACGTTCCGCAGGAAGGTGAGGCAAAAAAAGCAATAGAAAACATAGAAAAAAGAAACTAAGAAAAATACTTTTTAAATACAAATTTTTAGTACTAATAATAGCTGCACTCTCGGCTGACGATTAGCGATATGTACCCAGTACGATTTTATGAATTTTTAAAAAAATAACAAAAATCTAATATATCTGCCAGTTTTTACATTTTCCTCAATACGTCCCTTACTATCGCTTTTAGAATAGAAATTAATATAACTTTTTATATGGAGAATAGAAAAAGGCTACTTTTTTATTTAAAAAGTTTTTATCTAAGTTTTATCAGTTCCGAGATATTGCCAAATATATGAAAACTACTTTTAATTCCATATCTCAAAAACTATAAGACCTACAAAAAATTACTAAGAACTTAAAGTGAAGATCTCGTAAAGATGCTACTTAATAGTTATATACATTGTTGCCATATCTCTTATACTTTCCGAGGAAAATGTTACCTTATTGATTTCATCAAATTTTCATGACTATATACATGAAAAAATTTCAAAAATTTAAAATTCGAAAATATGACAACTTTTCTATAAATCTTCATCGAAAATAACGTAAAACTCACAAATAGCAAAGAAAATATACAAAATAACGTTTTTACGAATTTTTTAAAGAAAATCAAAAATTATACGTAATTGATAAGACCATCCTTGGTTGTGAAAAAACTATGCCTAATCTTTGGTTGTGAAAAAACGATACCTAAACTTTGGTTGTGAAAAAACTATGCCCAATCTTTGGTTGTGAAAAAACTATGCCATAATATTTGTTTGTCAGAAGACTATGCCTTAAACTTTGTTTGTTATAAGAATATGCCGTAATCTTTGTTTGTCATAAGACTATGCCTTAAAATTTGTTTGTCATAAAAATATACATAATCTTTGGTTGTTATAAAAACTATGCCATAATATTTGTTTGTCATAAGACTATGCACTAATGTTTGTTTGTCATAAGACTATGCCAAAATCTTTGAATGTCATAAGACTATGCCATAATCTTTGTTTGTCATAAGACTATGCCTTAAACTTTTTTTTGTCATAAGACTATGCCATAATTTTTGTTTGTCATAAGACCATGCCTTAAAATTTGTTTGTCATAAAAATATACATAATCTTTGGTTGTTATAAAACTATGCCATAATATTTGTTTGTCATAAGACTATGCACTAATGTTTGTTTGTCATAAGACTATGCCAAAATCTTTGTTTGTCATAAGACTATGCCTTAAACTTTGTTTGTCATAAGACTATGCCTTAAAATTTGTTTGTCATAAAAATATACATAATCTTTGGTTGTTATAAAACTATGCCATAATATTTGTTTGTCATAAGACTATGCCAAAATCTTTGAATGTCATAAGACTATGCCATAATCTTTGTTTGTCAGAAGACTATGCCTTAAACTTTGTTTGTCCTAACACTATGCCGTAATCTTTGTTTGTCATAAGAATATGCCTTAAAATTTGTTTGTCATAAAAATATACATAATCTTTGGTTGTTATAAAACTATGCCATAATATTTGTTTGTCATAAGACTATGCACTAATGTTTGTTTGTCATAAGACTATGCCAAAATCTTTGTTTGTCATAAGACTATGCCTTAAACTTTGTTTGTCATAAGACTATGCCATAATATTTGTTTGTCATAAGACTATTCCGTAATCTTTGTTTGTCATAAGACTATGCCTTAAAATTTGTTTGTCATAAAAAATATGCCATAATCTTTGTTTGTCATAAGACTATGCCATAATCTTCACCCATCTTTGGTTGTGAAAAAACTATGCATAATCTTTGATTGTTAAAAAACTATGCGTAATCTCTGTAGTAATAATGATAATATTGTGTGAAATAACTAAGTACGTCGTAAAACATATAACGTAACATGAAAATGTACTTTATACCGCCGTTAGGCGGTATGACCCCACAAATAAAACTATATATAGGTGGACAAAGAGATTGCAATATGGCCGACAGACGAGCGAGGCGGCATTGGAAACGGGACGTTGAGCACTATACGGCACCGCCTCCGAAAACTACCTATCTATACGAGAAAATGGAAATGTTGCACCATTGTCTAGTTTTGGTCAGTTGTTATAATGACAATTTGGCGATATGTTTCCCCTTCACGTTCCGCAGGAAGGTGAGGCAAAAAAAGCAATAGTAAATAGAAAAAAAGAAAAGAAAAGTATTTTTTTATTGTAAATTTTTTTTTTAGTACTAATATTAGATGCACTCTCGGCTGACGATTAGCGATATGTACCCAGTCTAGTATTATATACGTCTCTTCCGCGCGGAATCTCGAAAACCCCGATCGGCTCTTGAACAATTTTGTCTATGTAAGACATTTTCACATTTGCGATTTTTTTTCTCGGAAACGGTTAGAGTGGGACGATTGAAACTTTTTGGGTTTAGAGAGGAATAGTGGGGGTATGTTGTGTAAAAATTTCGAATATACAGGGTGTGCCGAAAAAAAGTTGTTAAACCCCAAAGTCAAAAAATATCGGTTTCTCGTTGAAATTCGATACAGGTCGTAAAAATAAGTTTTCTCGATTTAAATTTTTTCGACGCGTAGACGACCGTCGGCTACAGAAGCCTATTGTTTACCAACGTAATCGGATGTTGGGAAGTCAATTTTTTGATTTTTTTAAAATCAATGTAAGGACATGTTGGATCGTTAATAAATCGAATTGGGTGCGTCCCACATATTTTTGATTTGGAGATTCGTTTAGGTCATCTCAAATACTACTTTGGATCATAAAAAAAACTACAATAAAAAGTATTTTTTGGTTTCTTTATCTTTAATAAGGCAATAATATTCTATATTGTTTTTAAAGTGGTCGGTGGCCTAGTGGTATATATTAGATTACGACTTTTGGTCACGATGATCCTGGGGTCAATTCCAGGGGCGTCTTTTTATTTTTTTAATATTTCGTTATTTAGGTAGGTAGGTACTGAAAGTCTTTTAAATTTTGGTTTCTTACAGCGACAATCCTCGGTACGAAAAAAATCAACTAGGTTTGTGAAGAAACTAAATTTATTTTTTATCACGAATTGAAATGTTTCAAAATTAGAGGTTGCTAACAAATGGTTTTGTCAAAAGTATAAAATGAAACGAATGAACTCCAACAGTGCCGTGCCCAAAGGGCTCGGCACAATAAAATGTTCACCAATTTATCAGCTATCTATGTAAGAATAGTTAATATCATATATTTCAGTAACGAAAAGTCGTAGCGAATCGAGCGAGACGGCATTGGAAATAGGACGTCGATCACTATACGATGCCGTCTCCAAAAACTACCTATCTATACGAGAAACCGGAAATTTTGCACCCGTTTTTTTATTTTTTAGTTTTTGTCAGTTGTTATAATGACAATTTGGCGATATGTTTCTCCTTCACGTTCCGCAGGAAGGTGAGGTATAAAAAGCAATAGTAAATAGAGAAAAGGAAAAGAAAATTATTTTTTTAGTACTAATATTAGATGCACTCTCGGCTGACGATTAGCGATATGTACCCAGTCTAGTATTATATACGGCGGCTACATTTAAAATAAGTTGTCGTCGTCAGTTTCGACATTTTCACATTTGCGATTTCTTTTCTCGGAAACGGTAAGAGTGGGACGATTGAAACTTTTTCAGTTGAGAGAGGAATAGTGGGGGTACAATGTGTAAAAATTTTGAATATACAGGGTGCACGGAAAAAAAGTTATTAATTTTTAAAGTTGATAATTATCGGAGTCTCGTTGTCATTCGGTACAGGCCACAAAAATTAGTTTTTTCGATTTAAACTTTTTCGACGCGTAGACGACCGTAGGCTACAGACCCCTATTGTTTGTGAGCGCGATCGAAAGTTTGGAAATAATTTTTTAAATTTTTTCAAAGTTAAATATGGGACTAAACAAGTACCTATTGAATCGTTAATAAGTCGAATTGGGTCCATCCGATCGACATTCGGTTTGGATAATCCTTTAGGCAATTATTAAAGGTTGCTAACAAATGGTTTTGTAAAAAGTATGAAATAAAATAAACGAATTGGAACAGTGCCGTGCCGGAAGGGCTCGGCAAAATAAGCTTTTAAACTAATTTATCAGCTATCAATGTAAGAATAGTTTCTTTACTTATGTTTAAATCGATTGAATACATATTTTTATAGAACAAACTTGGAAAGTATATTCCACATTGATACGTTTGCTGTGCGATTTAAAAAAAAGCCGGTGCTGATGGGTTCAATGTTAATATCAATATCATAATATTAAATATCATATATTTCCGTAACGAAAAGTCGTAGCGAATCGAGCGAGACGGCATTGGAAACGGGACATCGAGCACTATACGATGCCGTCTTCAAAAACTACCTATCTATACAAGAAAACGGAAATTTTGCACCCGTTATTTTTATTTTTTAGTTTTTGTCAGTTGTTATAATGACAATTTGGCGATATGTTTCCCCTTCACGTTCCGCAGGAAGGTGAGGCAAAAAAAGCAATAGAAAACATAGAAAAAGAAACTAAGAAAAATACTTTTTAAATACAATTTTTTAGTACTAATAATAGATGCACTCTCGGCTGACGATTAGCGATATGTACCCAGTCTAGTATTATATACGGCGGCTACATTTTAAATAAATTGTCGTCGTCAGTTTCGACATTTTCACATTTGCGATTTCTTTTCTCGGAAACGGTAAGAGTGGGACGATTGAAACTTTTTCAGTTTAGAGAGGAATAGTGGAGGTACGTTGTGTGAAAATTTCGAATATACAGGGTGTGCCGGAAAAAAGTTATTAATTTTTAAAGTCGATAATTATCGGATTCTCGTTGGGATTCGATACAGTTCGTAAAAATGAGTTTTTTTTATTTAAACTTTTTCGACGCGTAGACGACCGTGAGCTACAGAACCCTATTGTTTGTGAGCGCGATCGAAAGTTTGGAAGTAATTTTTTTGATTTTTCTAAAGTTGAAAATTGATCAAAAATGGTACCTCTTGGATCGCTAATAAGTCGAATTGGGTGCATCCGATCAACATTCGGTTTTGATAATCGTTTAGGCTATCTCAAAAACTACCTTTTTCCAATATATCGTTCTATACCTAACTGGAATGCAAATGATCAAAAATTGTAAGAAACTGGAAAGCGTGATTTTTTCGCAGTTTTTATTTTTTTTCGTACGGAAAACGACTTTTGATCGAAACGTTGTATACTTTAGCGGATAGAGCTCTTCAAATTGTATTTTGAAGATATTTTTCGTTTCTTTATCTTTAATACGGAAAAAACGACAGCCTATGAATTTTTTCCAGTCATTTCTGTTGGCGTCGCACTGGTTTGTTAAATACTTCTGCAAGTGTCTATAAATATAACTTTTTGAATTTTTTCTTGATCCACCATATCAACCGATAAACAAGCTTAAGTTTGCATAGTAAACGCGCTCTGAAAAAACATCATTTGTGGCTCAAAAAAATTAATTTATAATTTATTTTTTTTTTTATCAAGAGATATTTTTATCCGACGTTTTACTATATCGACTAGCTTATTCAATTTTTAACACAACCGTTTTATTTTTTCCCAAAAGACGCGCTGATTTATTCTCAACACCTCTACATATCCAAACTTATTAAAATATATTCGTAAGTTTAAGAAAAATCGAGTTTTTGAGTGCGGAAACAAGCAAAATTTGCAAATTCTAATACCATTCAATTTTGACTAGAGTGCTTTGACTGCTTTGGTTAATGTAAGTAAATTAATTCTAAAAAACCGGCTGTCAAAAATGGCGAAAAATTGGTGTTTTGAGCTTGACTTGCTAGACTAATAAGAAGATTTCCAGATTTTAAATCGGATGGAATATCTACCTTGAACCTTCTTCTAATTTTATTGACCAAAATATTTGCCAAAATGTTTCAGAAATAGTTGTAATCTCGATTTTAAAGATGACGTTCCGACATTGAAAATGCATCGCCACGTGGTGGAAGGCTGTTCGATATTTCGATATTCGCGAATTTTTTTCTCGGAAACGGTTAGAGCAAAACGATAAAAAATTTCTGGACGTAGAGAGGAATAGTAGGGGCACGTTCTGGGAACAATTTCCAATATACAGGGTGTACCGGAAAAAAGTTATTTAAGTCAAAGTTGAAAAATATGTTTTTTTTTCGTTGTAGCGCGATACAGGTGGCAAAAATCATTTTAATCGATTTAAACTTTTTTGGCATGTAGACGATGTTGGGCTACAAAACACTGTTGTTTGCGAACGCGATCGAAAGTTGGAAAGTCAATTTTTTGATTTTTTTAAAAATCAATGTAGAGTCATGTTGGATCGTTAATAAATCGAATTGGGTGCGTCTAACACACTTTTGGTTTGGAGATTAGCTTAGGTCATCTTAAATACTACTTTTTTTCAAATATATTTTTCTATACCTACCGGTAATAAAAAGGGTGCAAATTATAAAAAAGTAAGAATTACTATTTAAGAAACGATTCTTTTACGGTTATCATTGTTTTTCGTACGAAAAACAACTTTTGATCGAAATGTTATATATTATAGTATTTGTAGAATTATACCGTTTTAATCCTAAATTGAAAATTAACTGTCAAAATAACAGCTGTCGTATAGAACTTTGTTATTTAGGAACTGAAAAAATTTTCAATTTAGGATTCTTACAGCTATAATCCTCGTTACGAAAAAGCTAAAAAAAAAATTGACACTTAACTGTCAAAATCTTACAGCTGTCGTATAAAACTTTGTTATTTATTAACTGAAAATTTTTTCAACTTAGGATTCTTACAGCTATAGCCCTCGCTATGAAAAAGGTTAAAAAAAAATTGACGCTTACCTGTCAAAATTTGACAGCTGTTGTGTAGAACTTTGTTACCTCTGAAATTTTTTTAAATTTTGGACTCTTACAGCTATACTCTCAGATACAAAAAAAGCTTTAAAAAACTTGACTTTTACCTGTCAAAATGGTAGCTGTCGTATAAAACTTTCTTATTTACCAAAATAATCATAAATATGATTGAATTTCAGATTCTTACAGCGTCAATCATCAGTACGAAAAAAACGAACTTGAGCAGTAAAAAATTACACATACTTATATTTTTATTGCGACCTGAGTTGTGAAGAAATTACACATATTTTATTGAACACGAATCGAAGTGCTTAACAGTTAGGGCTTGCTAACAAATGGTTTTGTCAAAAGTATAAAATTAAATGAACGAACTCGAGCAGTGCCGTGCCCGAAGGGCTCGGCACAATAATATTTCCACAAATTTATTAGCTGATAATGTGATAATGAAATATGAAAAGTATATCCCACATTGCACAAAGGTGTGCGAGTTTAAAAGCACCTATAAATGTCCATATCAATATCATAATATTAAATAACATATATTTCAGTAATGAAAAGTCGTAGCGAATCGAGCGAGACGGCAATGGAAATAGGACGTCGAGCAATATACGATGCCGTCTTCAAAAACTACCTATCTATACGAGAAACCGGAAATTTTGCATCCGTTTTTTTATTTTTTATTTTTGTTAGTTGTTATAATGACAATTTGGCGATATGTTTCCCCTTCACGTTCCGCAGGAAGGTGAGGTAAAAAAAGCAATAGTAAATAGAGAAAAGGAAAAGAAAATAACTTTTTTAGTACTAATATTAGATGCACTCTCGGCTGACGATTAGCGATATGTACCCAGTCTAGTATTATATACGTCTCTTCCGCGCGGAGTCTCGAAAACCCCGATAGCCTCTTGAAAATTTTCGTCTATATAAGACATTTCACATTTGCGATTTTTTTTTTCTCGGAAACGGTTAGAGTGGGACAATTGAAACTTTTTGGGTTTAGACAGGAATAGTGGGGGTACGTTGTGTAAAAATTTCGAATATACAGGGTGTCCCGAAAAAAAGTTATTAAACCCCAAAGTCGAAAAATATCGGTTTCTCGTTGAAATTCGATACAGGTCGTAAAAATAAGTTTTCTTGATTTAAACTTTTTCGACGCGTAGACGACCGTCGGCTACAGAAGCCTATTGTTTGCCAAGTTGATCGGAAGTTGGAAAGTCAATTTTTTGATTTTTTTTTAAATCAATGTAGGGGCATCTTGGATCGTTAATAAATCGAATTGGGTGCGTCCCACATATTTTTGATTTGGAAATTCGTTTAGGTCATCTCAAATACTACTTTGTATCGAAAAAAAAACTACAATAAAAAGTATTTTTTTTGTTTCTTCATCTTTAATAAGGCAATAATATTCTATATTATTTTTAAAGTGGTCGGTGGCCTAGTGGTATATATTAGATTACGACTTTTGGTCACGATGATCCGGGGTTCAATTCCAGGCGCGTCTTTTTATTTTTTTTTAATATTTCGTTATTTAGGTAGGTAGGTACTGAAAGTTTTTTAAATTTCGGATTCTTACAGCGACAATCCTCGGTACGAAAAAAACCAACTTGGGTTGTAAAGAAACTAAATTTATTTTTTTATCACGAATTGAAATGTTTCAAAATTAGAGGTTGCTAACAAATGGTTTTGTCAAAAGTATAAAATGAAACAAACGAACTCCAACAGTGCCGTGCCCAAAGGGCTCGGCACAATAAAATGTTCACCAATTTATAAGCTATTTATGTAAGAATAGTTAATATCATATATTTCGGTAACGAAAAGTCGTAGCGGATCGAGCGAGACGGCATTGAAAATAGGACGTCGACCACTATACGATGCCGTCTCCAAAAACTACCTATCGATCTATACGAAAAAATGGAAATTTTGCACCATTTTCTAGTTTTGGTCAGTTGTTATAATGACAATTTAGCGATATGTTTCCCCTTCACGTTCCGCAGGAAGGTGAAGCAAAAAAAGCAATAGTAAATGGAGGAAAAGAAAAGAATAGTATTTTTTTTTTTGTAAATTTTTTTTAGTACTAATATTAGATGCACTCTCGGCTGACGATTAGCGATATGTACCCAGTCTAGTATTATATACGTCTCTTCCGCGCGGAATCTCGAAAACCCCGATCGGCTCTTGAACAATTTCGTCTATGTAAGACATTTTCACATTTGCGATTTTTTTTCTCGGAAACGGTTAGAGTGGGACGATTGAAACTTTTTGGGTTTAGAGAGGAATAGTGGGGGTACGTTGTGTGAAAATTTCGAATATACAGGGTGTGCCGAAAAAAAGTTGTTAAACCCCAAAGTCAAAATATATCGGTTTCTCGTTGAAATTCGATACAGGTCGTAAAAATAAGTTTTCACGATTTAAATTTTTTCGACGCGTAGACGACCGTCGGCTACAGAACCCTATTGTTTACCAACGTAATCGGATGTTGGGAAGTCAATTTTTTGATTTTTTTTAAATCAATGTAGGGACATGTTGGATCGTTAATAAATCGAATTGGGTGCGTCCCACATATTTTTGATTTGGAGATTCGTTTAGGTCATCTCAAATACTACTTTGGATCATAAAAAAAACTACAATAAAAAGTATTTTTTTTGTTTCTTTATCTTTAATAAGGCAATAATATTCTATATTGTTTTTAAAGTGGTCGGTGGCGTAGTGGTATATATTAGATTACGACTTTTGGTCACGATGATCCCGGGTTCAATTCCAGGCGCGTCTTTTTATTTTTTTAATATTTCGTTATTTAGGTAGGTAGGTACTGAAAGTCTTTTAAATTTTGGATTCTTACAGTGACAATCCTCGGTACGAAAAAAATCAACTAGGTTTGTGAAGAAACTAAATTTATTTTTATCACGAATTGAAATGTTTCAAAATTAGAGGTTGCTAACAAATGGTTTTGTCAAAAGTATAAAATGAAACGAACGAACTCCAACAGTGCCGTGCCCAAAGGGCTCGGCACAATACAATTTTCACCAATTTATCAGCTATCTATGTTAGAATAGTTAATATCATATATTTCAGTAACGAAAAGTCGTAGCGAATCGAGCGAGACGGCATTGGAAATAGGACGTCGACCACTATACGATGCCGTCTCCAAAAACTACCTATCTATACGAGAAACCGGAAATTTTGCACCCGTTTTTTTATTTTTTAGTTTTTGTCAGTTGTTATAATGACAATTTGGCGATATGTTTCTCCTTCACGTTCCGCAGGAAGGTGAGGTATAAAAAGCAATAGTAAATAGAGAAAAGAAAAAGAAATTTATTTTTTTAGTACAAATATTAGATGCACTCTCGGCTGACGATTAGCGATATGTACCCAGTCTAGTTAACATATCGCTTTCCGCGATATGTTATTCGTCGCCTTCACGCGGAATCACGGCAACCCCGACTGCTTCCCGAAAATTTTGCACTATATCGTCTGCTTCATTTGAAATATGTGCGTATGTTGTCCGTGTCGGCGGCGTCGGCGTCGGCGTCGTCAGTTTCGACATTTTCACATTTGCGATTTTTTTTCTCGGAAACGGTTAATGTGAGACAATTGAAACTTTTTGGGTTTACAAAGGAATAGTGGGGGTACGTTGTGTGAAAATTTCGAATATACAGGGTGTGCCGGAAAAAAGTTATTAATTTTTAAAGTCGAGAAATATCGGGATCTCGTTGGCATTCAATACAGGCCACAAAAATTAGTTTTTTCGATTTAAACTTTTTCGACGCGTAGACGACCGTGGGCTACAGAACCCTATTGTTTGTGAGCGCGATCGAAAGTTTGGAAGTAATTTTTTTTATTTTTTAAAAGTCAAAATTTGGTCCAAAATGGTACCTCTTGGATCGCTAATAAGTTGAATTGGGTGCATTCGATCGACATGCGGTTTGGATAATCGGTTAGGCCATCTCAAAAACTACCTTTTTCCAATATATCGTTCTATACCTAACTAGAATGGAAATTGCCGAAAATTGTAAGAAAGTGGAAATCATAAAGTTAGGCCTGATTTTTTCACGGTTTTTATTTTTTTTCGTACTGAAAACGACTTTTGATCGAAACGTTGTAAACTTTAGCGGATAGAGCTCGTCAAATTGTATTTAAGAGATATTTTTTCGTTTCTTTATCTTTAATACGGAAAAAACGGCAGCTTTTTTTTTACTATATCGACTGTAGCTTATTCAATTTTTAACAAAACCGTTTTATTTTTTTCTCAAAAAATGCGCTGATTACTTCGCAACACCTCTACATATTCAAAATCATTAAAATATATTCGCAAAATTGAGAAAAGTCGCTTTTTTGGGTGCGGAAACAGGCAATCTTTACAAATTCTAACATCATTCACTTTTGACTAAGAGTGCCTTGATATTGATGTATCTAAATTAAATTAATTCTAAAAATCCGGCTGTCAAAAATGGCGAAAAATGGGTGTTTTCAGCGTGACTTGCTAGAATAATAAGAACATTTCCAGATTTTAAATCGGGTGGAATATCTACCTTGAACCTTCTTCTAATTTTACTGACCAAAATATTTGCCCAAAATGTTTCAGAAATGGTTGTAATCTCGATTTTAAAGATGGCGTTTCGACATTGATTATCCGTCGCCACATGGTAGAAGGTTATTCGACATTTCGATATTCGCGATTTTTTTTTTCGGAAACGGTTAGAGCAAAACAATTCAAACTTTCTGGACGTAGAGAGGAATAGTCGGGGCACGTTCTGGGAACAATTTCAAATATACAGGGTGTACCGGAAAAAAGTTATTAAAGTCAAAGTTAAAAAATATGTTTTTTTTTCGTTGTAGGGCGATACAGGTGGCAAAAATCATTTTAATCGATTTAAACTTTTTCGACATGTAGACGACGTTAGGCTACAAAACACTGTTGTTTGCGAACGCGATCGAAAGTTGGGAAGTAATTTTTTTGATTTTTTTAAAATCAATGTAGGGTCATATTGGATCGTTAATAAATCGAATTGGGTGCATCCAATCGACATGCGGTTTGGATAATCGGTTAGGCCATCTCAAAATCTACCTTTTTCCAATATATCGTTCTATACCTAACTGGAATGGAAATTGCCGAAAATGGTAAGAAACTGGAAACCACAGTGTAAGGCGTGATTTTTTTCTCCGTTTTTATTCCGTTTATTTTTTTTCGTACGGAAAACGATTTTTGATTGAAACGTTGTATACTTTAGCGGATAGAGCCGTCAAATTGTATTTAAGAGATATTTTTTCGTTTTTTTATCTTTAATACAGAAAAAACGGCAGCTTATGAACTTTTTCCCGTAATTTCTGTTGGCGTTGCACTGGTTTGCTTAAATAATTCTGCAAGTGTCTATAATATATAACATTTTGAAATTTTTCTTGGTACACTATATCAACGGATAAAGAAGCTTTAATTTGTATTATAAGCGATCTTTAGGAAAACATATTTTGTGGCTCAAAAAAATTAATTTATGATTTTTTTATAGGTTCCTTCACCAGAGGTTTTACTATATCGACTGTAGCTTATTCAATTTTTAACAAAACCGTTTTATTTTTTTCTCAAAATATGCGCTAATTACTTCTCAATATTCCTGCATGTCCAAACTTATCAAAATATATTCGCAAATTCTAGCAAAGTTGCTTTTTTGGGTGCGGAAACAGGCACAATTTTCAAATTCTAACACCATTCGATTTAGAAAAAGTTGGCCATGGTTTTACCACGTACGTTTTCCTGAACTTTAACTTTTATACCATCTGTCAAAAATAGGTGAAAAATGCGATTTCCAAATTGATTTTTTAGAGGAATAAGACCATTTAGATTACGTCTTTTGTGGGAAATACCTACCTTGAACCTTTATCTTTTTCGTTTGACCAAAAATAAGGGGGAAAATATCGCATTTATCCCGTACTTGTAATAATAAAAATGGCTTGCAGGAGGCATATTAACTTCAATTTTTTAGTTTTTATAATATTTGGGGAGTATTTAATGTATGAAACACCTGTCTTGGACCTTTTTCTTTGCGGTTGACCAAAAATAATTGAAAAAAGTGTATTATTTGTGTGTATCTTCAATACTCAACGTTCTATGTAATATCGAATACGTCATTAATATCCTATTTACCACAAATCACTCTCAAAGCTTCGATAGCGTAGTAGTAGAGGCTGTTGATTTTGGAGACGAAGGTCGTGGGTTCAAACCCCAGTGTTTTTTTTTCTTTTTTTTTCTTTTTTTTTTAATGTCGTTATTTAGGTACGGAAAATTTTTTAAATTTTGGATTCTTACAGCTATAATAATCTATACGAAAAAGCTAAAAAAAAATTACACTTACCTGTCAAAATCTGACAGCTGTAGTAAAGAACTTTGTTATTTAGGTACTGAAATTTTTTTAAATTTCGGATTCTTACAGCTATAATCCTAGATACAAGAAAAGCTTAAAAAAAACTTGATATTTACCTGTCAAAATGACAGCTGTCGTATAGAACTTTGTTATTTAGGAATTGAGAAATTTTTTAATTTAGTATTCTTACAGCTATAACCCTCGTTACAAAAAATCTAAAAAAAATCTAAAAAAAAATTGACACTTACCTGTCAAAATTTGACAGCTATCGTATAAAACTGTGTCATTTAGGTACTGACAAATTTTTAAATTTAGGATTCTTACAGCTATAACCCTCGTTACAAAAAATCTAAAAAAAAATTGACACTTACCTGTCAAAATTTGACAGCTATCGTATAGAACTTTGTTATTTAGGGACCTGATAATTTTATAATTTCGGACTCTTACAGCTATAACTCTCGCTACGAAAAAGCTAAAAAAAAATTGACACTTAACTGTCAAAATTTGACAGCTATCGTATAGAACTTTGTTATTTAGGTACTGAAAATTTTTTCAATTTGGGATTCTTACAGCTATAATCCTCGTTACGAAAAAACTTTTAAAAAATTGACACTTACCTGTCAAAATTTGACAGCTGTCGTATGGAACTTTGTTATTTAATCACTGAAAAATTTTTAAATTTCGGATTTGTACAGCTATAATCCTCTATATGAAAAAAGATTAAAAAAATTTACACCCGCCTGTCATAATTTGACAGCTGTCGTATAGAACTTTGTTATTTGGGTACTGAAAAATTTTTAAATTTAGGATTATTACAGCTTTAACCCTCGCTACGAAAAAAGTTTAAAGAAATTGACACTTACCTGTCAAAATTTGACAGCTGTCGTATAAAAGTTTGTTATTTAGGTACTAAAAAATTTTTAATTTCAGATTCGTATAGCTACAATCCTCTATATGAAAAAAGCTTAAAAAAATTTACACCCGCCTGTCATAATTTGACAGCTGTAGTATAGAACTTTGTTATTTAGGTAGGTATTGATTTTTTTTTAATTTCAGATTCTTACAGCTATAACTCTCGCTACGAAAAAGCTAAAAAAAATTACACTTACCTGTCAAAATTTGACAGCTGTCGTAAAAAACTTTTTTATTTAGGTACCTGAAAATTTTTTAATTTCGAATTCTTACAGCTATAACCCTCGCTACGAAAAAGCTAAAAAAAATGACACTTACCTGTCAAAGTGACAGCTCTCGTATAATTAAACGAACGAACTAGAACAGTGCCGTGCCCGAAGGGCTCGGCACAATAATATTTCTATAAATTTATTAGCTGATAATTGATGGCTTCCATGTAAGAATAATTTTTTCCTTATGTTTTAATCGATTGAATACTTACATATTTTTATAGAGCAAATATGGAAAGTATATCCCACATTGCACAAAGGTGTGCGAGTTTAAAGAGCACCTATACGGCGCCGTCTCAGAAAACTACCTATCTATACGAGAAAACGGAAATTTTGCACCAGTGTGTAGTTTTGGTCAGTTGTTATAATGACAATTTGGCGATATGTTTTCCCTTCACGTTCCGCAGGAAGGTGAGGCAAAAAAAGCAATAGTAAATAGAAAAAAAGAAAAGAAAAGTATTTTTTTATTGTAAATTTTTGTAAATCTTTTTAGTACTAATATTAGATGCACTCTCGGCTGACGATTAGCGATATGTACCCAGTCTAGTATTATATACTACATACTACATTTTAAATAAATTGTCGTCGTCAGTTTCGACATTTTCACATTTGCGATTTCTTTTCTCGGAAACGGTAAGAGTGGGACGATTGAAACTTTTTCAGTTTAGAGAGGAATAGTGGAGGTACGTTGTGTGAAAATTTCGAATATACAGGGTGTGCCGGAAAAAAGTTATTAATTTTTAAAGTCGATAATTATCGGATTCTCGTTGGGATTCGATACAGTTCGTAAAAATGAGTTTTTTTGATTTAAACTTTTTCGACGCGTAGACGACCGTGAGCTACAGAACCCTATTGTTTGTGAGCGCGATCGAAAGTTTGGAAGTAATTTTTTTGATTTTTCTAAAGTTGAAAAATGATCAAAAATGGTACCTCTTGGATCGCTAATAAGTCGAATTGGGTGCATCCGATCAACATTCGGTTTTGATAATCGTTTAGGCTATCTCAAAAACTACCTTTTTCCAATATATCGTTCTATACCTAACTGGAATGCAAATGATCAAAAATTGTAAGAAACTGGAAAGCGTGATTTTTTCGCAGTTTTTATTTTTTTCGTACGGAAAACGACTTTTGATCGAAACGTTGTATACTTTAGCGGATAGAGCTCTTCAAATTGTATTTTAAAGATATTTTTTGTTTCTTTATCTTTAATACGGAAAAAACGACAGCCTATGAATTTTTTCCAGTAATTTCTGTTGGCGTCGCACTGGTTTGTTAAATACTTCTGCAAGTGTCTATAAATATAACTTTTTGAATTTTTTCTTGATCCACCATATCAATCGATAAACAAGCTTAAGTTTGCATAGTAAACGCGCTCTGAAAAAACATCATTTGTGGCTCAAAAAAATTAATTTATAATTTATTTTTTTTTTATCAAGAGATATTTTTATCCGACGTTTTACTATATCGACTAGCTTATTCAATTTTTAACAAAACCGTTTTATTTTTTTCCAAAAGACGCGCTGATTTATTCTCAACACCTCTACATATCCAAACTTATTAAAATATATTCGTAAGTTTAAGAAAAATCGAGTTTTTGAGTGCGGAAACAAGCAAAATTTGCAAATTCTAATACCATTCAATTTTGACTAGAGTGCTTTGACTGCTTTGGTTAATGTAAGTAAATTAATTCTAAAAAACCGGCTGTCAAAAATGGCGAAAAATTGGTGTTTTGAGCTTGACTTGCTAGACTAATAAGAAGATTTCCAGATTTTAAATCGGATGGAATATCTACCTTGAACCTTCTTCTAATTTTATTGACCAAAATATTTGCCAAAATGTTTCAGAAATAGTTGTAATCTCGATTTTAAAGATGACGTTCCGACATTGAAAATGCATCGCCACGTGGTGGGAGGCTGTTCGATATTTCGATATTCGCGAATTTTTTTCTCGGAAACGGTTAGAGCAAAACGATAAAAAATTTCTGGACGTAGAGAGGAATAGTAGGGGCACGTTCTGGGAACAATTTCCAATATACAGGGTGTACCGGAAAAAAGTTATTTAAGTCAAAGTTGAAAAATATGTTTTTTTTTCGTTGTAGCGCGATACAGGTGGCAAAAATCATTTTAATCGATTTAAACTTTTTTGGCATGTAGACGATGTTGGGCTACAAAACACTGTTGTTTGCGAACGCGATCGAAAGTTGGAAAGTCAATTTTTTGATTTTTTTAAAAATCAATGTAGAGTCATGTTGGATCGTTAATAAATCGAATTGGGTGCGTCTAACACACTTTTGGTTTGGAGATTAGCTTAGGTCATCTTAAATACTACTTTTTTTCAAATATATTTTTCTATACCTACCGGTAATAAAAAGGGTGCAAATTATAAAAAAGTAAGAATTACTATTTAAGAAACGATTCTTTTACGGTTATCGTTGTTTTTCGTACGAAAAACAACTTTTGATCGAAATGTTATATATTATAGTATTTGTAGAATTATACCGTTTTAATCCTAAATTGAAAATTAACTGTCAAAATAACAGCTGTCGTATAGAACTTTGTTATTTGGGAACTGAAAAAATTTTCAATTTAGGATTCTTACAGCTTTAATCCTCGTTACGAAAAAGCTAAAAAAAAAATTGACACTTAACGGTCAAAATCTTACAGCTGTCGTATAAAACTTTGTTATTTATTAACTGAAATTTTTTTCAACTTAGGATTCTTACAGCTATAGCCCTCGCTATGAAAAAGGTTAAAAAAAATTGACGCTTACCTGTCAAAATTTGACAGCTGTTGTGTAGAACTTTGTTACCTCTGAAATTTTTTTAAATTTTGGACTCTTACAGCTATACTCTCAGATACAAAAAAAAGCTTTAAAAAACTTGACTTTTACCTGTCAAAATGGTAGCTGTCGTATAAAACTTTCTTATTTACCAAAATAATCATAAATATGATTGAATTTCAGATTCTTACAGCGTCAATCATCAGTACGAAACAAACGAACTTGAGCAGTAAAAAATTACACATACTTATATTTTTATTGCGACCTGAGTTGTGAAGAAATTACACATATTTTATTGAACACGAATCGAAGTGCTTAACAGTTAGGGCTTGCTAACAAATGGTTTTGTCAAAAGTATAAAATTAAATGAACGAACTCGAGCAGTGCCGTGCCCGAAGGGCTCGGCACAATAATATTTCCACAAATTTATTAGCTGATAATGTGATAATGAAATATGAAAAGTATATCCCACATTGCACAAAGGTGTGCGAGTTTAAAAGCACCTATAAATGTCCATATCAATATCATAATATTAAATAACATATATTTCAGTAATGAAAAGTCGTAGCGAATCGAGCGAGACGGCAATGGAAATAGGACGTCGAGCAATATACGATGCCGTCTTCAAAAACTACCTATCTATACGAGAAACCGGAAATTTTGCATCCGTTTTTTTATTTTTTATTTTTTGTTAGTTGTTATAATGACAATTTAGCGATATGTTTCCCCTTCACGTTCCGCAGGAAGGTGAGGTAAAAAAAAGCAATAGTAAATAGAGAAAAGGAAAAGAAAATAATTTTTTTAGTACTAATATTAGATGCACTCTCGGCTGACGATTAGCGATATGTACCCAGTCTAGTGTTAATTATTTGACATGTGAAAATATTTGAATAATAAAAGCCTTTTGGAATTGAAAAACGAAGAAGAAGAAGACAACATCAGCCCACTTCGGACGCGAGAGCCATCTATCGGCCAATAGCGAACTAACCAAAAAACCGGGACAGAATTTGAAAATGCTGCCATTGTCGATCGGCCTCCTACCCTCTAGTTCTCCATACACACTACTTATATTTAGGGTTTCGCTTCCCGTCCACATGAATAATCATTTAGTTCTGGTCCACATTAGCTTAAATTTGACAGCGTAACTATTTTTTTAGACTTGATTGGTTGGGTACCGTCATTTTTTAAAATGTCAGTCGAATCGACCAATCACGCCACTCTTACGCTGTCATATTTACGCCTATGGGGAATAGTAAGCCGATAGGTCGATTCGGCCGCTAATTAAAACCAATCACTTCTTATGACCGTATGCACCATTTTACCCATTAGGCATGATTAGGTGATCGTGATTAGGGAATTATTGAAAAGAACATTTTTACGTCAGCACTAATAAGGGAATGCCCTATTTTAATAAGGTCTTAACCTTATTTCTCTAAAAAATAAAGACCTATTGGAACGCTTTCCTTTTTACGACAGCTTTATTTATAACCTAATGTCTAATGACCTCCCATCCTTCAGGATTTGATAAGAGATTTTGTCCCACAAATTCTCTTATAAGGGCCAAATCGTCATTAGGTAAACCTTAATCTGTTATAATGCAACCATCTGTTTTTTGAGGTTCGGTTTGCCGAATAAGGGAAATAAGGAAACGTTATTTTACTTACGGTAACTAGTCGTAAATAGGGGAAGGCAGTATTTTATTATGGTTCCCATATTAAATATTTTTTAGTGCGCATGCTTAGCTGTCATTTTAAGAACGGCCATAATAAAGCCGGAGTCCCATGCATACGATTTCCGACGTCCGATATCCGAAAATAATTTGGTTTTCGTACGAAAATGTTTTGCATATCCCATGGACACGACTTTCGGATCCGAATTTCTGTAAACAGTACGTTAAAAAGAAGACGAAGAAGTATGACATTTAAACATAACCTTCAAACTTTAAACATTAAGCAGTGCGTTATTGGCAGTACAAATGTATTTTCTATGTTGTTTAATCATTATTATGTTAAATATCCAAAAAGCACCGAAACTACAGAGCGAAACCAAATAAAAGTCAAATATGTAGTAAATTGAGGTTAAAAAACTTCCAACATCGGACAAAAGTTAAACTAAATTCAACTCGTACGACGCGTCGTAAATTGTTAAAATTATTCGGATAAAATTAGACGCCAAAATTTTCGACCAATGACAGCGCCGACGTATCATCGTATCGTCGGAAATCGTATGCATGGGACTCCGGCTTAAGGCCTTCACCTTAATAGCGTTTCCAATAATTCCCTATTTTAACCAGGTAACCGTGATTAAATAAAACAGCCTACATGCACCAACTAAAAGGATATGTGGGTTTTGTAATTAGGGTAAAATTAAAACCTCTATTTGGCAACGTAGCTCAGATGCAAAAATTCGTGCCATCAACCAGAAAAATAAACCCTTTATTTTTCTGTGACCAGAAACACCAAGCAGATTGACAGTTGTGGTTATGTTTTCTTTTTGTTGTTTCTTCAACTTTTCCGAGAACTTTTTCCAGTTTGGCTGTTTTGCGCATTAAGGTGGGAGTATCAACATGCTTGCCAACCTATAACCTATTTCGCGTAGATTTATTTATGTTTTCTAGCTTTTATACAAAATTTAAAGAAAATCAGTATCGACTTGATATTCTATAGGTAATAATTGACATATTTAATAAATATCAAGGAATTTCATAACTTATTTTAGGAGAATTGTATAGCGAAAAATATCGGGTAAGATTTTTTTAACATTATTATGTCATTGTCACTCATTGTGCTTTCACTATACAATTATTCCAAAATTAGCAATGGAATAAATTGATATTTTTGTAATATATCAGATACTACCTAAATAATGTACCGACGATATTGATTTTCTTTAAATGTTAGTTATTAAAATAATAAACTCAAAAAATCAACGCGAAATAGGTTATAGGTTGGCAATAGATTGAATGACGTTGAGAATTCAACCTTAAACCCCCAATTTCACATTTTGGCATCTAGAGTCATGTAGTTTGACTCACAGAAAAAAAGGGTATGACTGGTGAGAAAGAAAATAATATATTAGATGCGAAAAAGAAAAGAAACTGTGTTAGCTGAACAAACCCTATTGGCTACTTTATACCTCAATTAAATTAAACTAAACTTAATAAATTAAGAGAATTTGGAAGTTAAAATACTACATTCAAATGTAACCATTTATACCTAAAAACCATTGCCTTAATTTCTTAGTTTAATTTATTAAGTTTAGTTTAATTAAGTTAATTTAACCATTGCCTTAATTTCTTAGTTTAATTTATTAAGTTTAGTTTAATTTAATTGAGGTATAAAGTAGCCATATTTATCTATTAAGGTTGAATTCTCAACGTCATTCAATCTATTGCCAACCTATAACCTATTTCGCGTTAATTTTTTGAGTTTATTATTTTAATAACTAACATTTAAAGAAAATCAATATCGTCGGTACATTATTTAGGTAGTATCTGATATATTACAAAAATATCAATTTATTTCATTGCTAATTTTGGGAGAATTGTATAGTGAAAGAACAATGAGTGACAATGACATAATAATGTTTAAAAAAATCTTACCTGATATTTTTCAATATACAATTCTCCTAAAATAAGTTATGAAATTCCTTGATATTTATTAAATATGTCAATTATTACCTATAGAATATCAAGTCGACACTGATTTTCTTAAAATTTTGTATAAAAGCTAGAAAACATAAATAAATATACACGAAATAGGTTATAGGTTGGCAAGCATGTTGATACTCCCACCTTAAATCAAAATAATTTTGTCTCCGAGGTCTTTCTAGCTCTCGGAAAGCCATCATTAAAAATATCCATTAAATTAAAATCATCATCGAAGATGATTTCGTCTCCCATTTTAATTTTATTATTGAAAATTCGAGACAAATTTCGAAACAAAACACGAAAATAACCTTTTAATCATTATTAAATATATAACCCATCAAGATTGGCTGGTTAACTTTAATCTTGATTAAATTCCTAAGCAGTGCTGGCGCATTGAAAATTTTCTTAATTGAGATATTTAATCATGATTAGAAGCTAATCATGATTAACTGGCCTTGGTGCATACGGTCATTAGAGGCCCAGTTGAAATATTTTGAGAATTAACTAAGTTTTAGGGTCAAAATAACGTTTATTCTCAACATATTATGTCAAGAGAAAAACATACCGGGTGTCCACGGAAGGTGGCTCGCCCCTCTAACTTTTTTGTTTTACAAGATAATGAAATAAAATTCGGGGGATTTGTATACGACATAAAACTGCATTTTTGACAGGTGACTCAACATTATGGAACTTCCGGTTTAACCGGAAGTGACATAAACTTTCGATTTTTAAATGGGACACCTGGTATATTTTTACTTTTTTTTACTCCATATGACATTCTAAATACAACGATGTATCACTTGTCACTTTTTGTCATCAAAAAATTTTTTTTTCCAAATTTATTGTTTTATCTAGAGCCTAGGGCTATGAATACCTTAAAATCACTTATTTCAGTTCTTTAATCTTGGGAAAAATACAATTTTACTATTTTTGGTCCAATGCTATGTGCTATGTAAAATTTAATCTTTAAAGTTGTATAACTCATATTTTAAAAATGGTAACATGGTGGCTCGTCGGGTTAAGAAAAAAGAGGATTTTATTACGATTATTTTGATACCATACACTATTAGGTTTTAGAAAAGCTGCCATTAAAAAACTTTAAAAAGTTAACTTAGAACTTTCCTAAAATGAAGCATCTTCTGAGAATAAATTTAGGTTTAAATGCATCAAGTAGCCTGCATGTGACCAGCAAAACTGATAAAACAAAATCACGCCTTGAAGAAAATTGACATGCCGACCAGCTTCTGCCAAAGTAAATTAGGTTGTTGTTTAAAAAGCATGGAAAACAATAGTTTTACAAGGAGTGAAAGAGTTGATATTTTATTAGTGTTTCTAGAATTTTTTTATCGGCGTCATCCAACCCGGCACTATTAGGTACCCAAAACTGGTTCCGAAAATGCGAAATGAGCCTGACAATAATAACATATCAACTTTTTTACTCCTTGGAAAACTATTATTTTTCATGTTTTTTAAACAACAAACTAATTTACTTTGGCAGAAGCTGTTGGCATTTCAATTTTTTTCAAGGCATGATTTTGTTTTATCAGTTTTGCTGGTCACAGGCTACTTGATGCATTTAAATCTAAATTTATTCTCAAAAGATGTTTCATTTTAGGAAAGTTTCTTAACTTTTAAAGTTTTTTAATGGCAGCTTTTCTAAAACCTAATAGTATGGTATCAAAATAATCGTAATAAAATCCTCTTTTTTCTTAACCTGACGAGCCACTACGTTGCCATTTAAAAAAAATAAGTTATACAACTTTAAGGATTACATTTTACATCGTACATAGCATTGGACCAAAAATAGTGAAATTGTATTTTTCCCAAGATTAAAGAACTGAAATAAGTGATTTAAAGGTATTCATAGCCCTCTAGATAAAACAATAAATGTGGAAAAAAAAATATTTTCTTGGACACAAAAAGTGACAAGTGACACATCGTTGTATTTAGAATGTCATATGTAGTCAAAAAAAGTAAAAATATACCAGGTGTCCCATTTAAAAATCGAAAGTTTATGTCACTTCCGGTTAAACCGGAAGTTCCATAATGTTGAGTCACCTGTAAAAAAATGCAGTTTATGTCTTATACAAATCCCTCGAATTTTATTTCATTATCTTGAAAAACAAAAAAGTTAGTGGGGCGAGCCATCATCCGTGGACACCCGGTATACGCTGTCACGCTTACGCTGTCTTGTCTTATTTACGACCCTGAGGACTCGGTCTTGTCGCTGATCCGAGATCTGTCAAAACCACCGACTTGTAATATAAAGAGACCTCAGTGTTTACATTTGGTCCCTAACAGAAAACGTTTCAACAAAAAATCAATGATGACAAACTTAAGCTGATTTCCCTAGATCTACCGCCTGTGTTTAAAAACAAAGGTTAAATTAATTATATTAGATGCATTTGTGATGCGTACCGATTAAGTTAAAATAATATATTAAATATATGTGAGCGTTTTTTAAAATTTACTACTCGTAAAATTATTTATTTCCAAATTACATCAAATTATAATGTTTTAGGGAGATCATATGACAAAAATGTATGGCCGCTTTACTTCATTTTACGCATATTTTTACTACGCGGCGGCCTTGTAGCAGCCATCATGGCGGGGTTCATTCATTTTCGAACCGCGCGGTGTTGGTAGGCTGTTGGCTTATAAATATTTTTCTATGTAACATATAGTGTCTTTTTGTAGAAATATAACTATTTAGTGGCATTTATTAGCTCACAATAATGGATCGCCAGTAAGTGGTGTGTAAAAAAAACTGGATTATTCTAACACCGGATTAATATTATTAAATATTTAGGATATATTATATCCTAATAGTCTAAAGCATACAGCGTTGCCATTTTGCCCAAGGATGTATGATTGTAAACAAATCGCGTTTTATGAATGAAATGTTTTATCTCCTTATATTACAGGTCTGTGGTCAAAACACTATGCCCGAATCCCTAAATTTCTGCAAATTATTTAGCATCTGCAAGTAGGGCTGCCAGACATCCCGATTTAGGCGGGAGCCTCCCGATTTGTTATGGACCCTCCCGTCTTTTAAACCAAGTCATCAAACTCCCGATTTTCTTATTAACCTCCCGCATTCATTATAAATTTAATGAAATTTGAAAGGGCTTAAAAAAATCCACTCTACTCTAAAACAATATAAAATATGTGAGCATTACTAAAGGCGCCTTGCCTTGTTTTCGGATGGTTTTTAAGATACTTTGAGAGAGAAGATGTCATTGGGTTGCGATCGTTTTATGTTTTGCTGATGTGTGTAGTAGAGGAGGTGTTGGTAGAGCGGCATAGCGTGTGTATGTTATATTCCGCATTAATTTGATAATTTAACTAGTCGTTCAAATTCGCGGAAATTTTTAGCTGGTATTTTGACTATTTTTCTTGTTTATTGAGGGTTAATATGGTTTGAATGGTTTGATTGAATGTATGAATTTATTATTTGGAGTTATTCTTTATATTTTTGTTATTATTTAGGGGTAGTAAAGACCTATTTTAATAAAAATGAACAGTTTTAATGCCAAAACGACTATGAATGTGGAATATTTGAAAAACAATTTTAGCTCATTACATTACCTAAGTATTGAGCAAAAAATTTAAATTAAAATTAAGGGAAGACCTAAACTCGAAATTAACTTGACACAGACCACAAAGTATAAATCTAGGGACTTTATTAATATTGATAAGTTTGCTGCAAATAAAAACAGAAGAATGAACTTTACTGTTAAACAATGTACCCACTAATGAAAAATTAATTGGCCTTTTTTATTTCATTTTCAATAAAATAACTAGGTATCATAAATTTTTAAAATATTTATAAAAAATTATTGACCAAATTTGGGCGTGGTGTTAAAAAATTTTCGCCTGCAGCGAGCTTTTAGTGCACCCCCAAGTTAATAAGTCACAAGCCGCCATTGGCTAGGACCCTACCTCCCGCTTTTTCATCTTTTAAATCTGGCAGCCCTATCTGCAAGTTCGCCATATTTGCAGATCTGTAACGTTACACGTATGCATTTTCTGTAATCTCACCCACAGTCTATAGACCGATACCTCACGAGCATTATTTTGACATCGCACCTATTCTATGAGAGGTGATTGGTTGATTAGCCGCCATTTCTAAAAATGGCTACCTAATTGACCAATCACATCACACTTACGCTGTCATATTTCAATCCTCGGGACTTGGTCTCCTATGGTATCATTGAATAAAGAATTATTCAATGTATGGTATCATAAGGTACTTGTCATTTGTTTCTTTCAGACACCATTGCAAAGTTAGAATATTTTCTTTGTTAAAGGAACGCTTCGCAAACATTTTGTATGAGAAATATATTGGTATACTTAACCGCCGAAAAGGGAGAGGACATTTGTTTGATGAGATGAGTTTTTAAAAGGAAAGCTCAAGTCTGCCGGTAGCTTTGCCTTTTAAAAGTAACGAAAAGGAACTGCTGATAACGTAAGCACAGAGGAATGTCAGTTGATAGCCTATCATTCGTCTGTGTCGAGAACATAACCGTATAAAATCAAAAACAAATCGTAGGATAATTAATTTTTTATCTATGCGTTTAAGTTACTATCAAAAAGTGAACAAGAAATAACACGTAATATGCCATTAATTAAAGTGGAACGTATTGTAAGTTTTACAAGTGAAGATTCTATTCATACGGCTAACAATATACTTCTAAAAGATACAACAAAGAAATGGAAATGTAAAGTGGCTGGAGAAAAAAATGCTTCTGTTGTATTACAACTGGATCAGCCTTATGTTATAAGTGGTATTGATATTGGCAATGAAAACTCTGCTTATATAGAAGTGTTGGTTTCAAGGTCAAGTTTACAAGATGATTACAAGGTGCTTCTCGTAATGTCTTCATTTATGACACCCCTAGAAGCACGTCAAGGCCAAAATGGTAATAAAGTTAGAATGTTTAAACAAGGAGACTTGTCAGAATCAGAAAGAAATGAAAAGTGGGACCGGGTGATGATTGTCTGCACACAACCATTTAATCGCCATTTGCAATATGGACTCTCTTTCATAAATATTTATACCAGTGATAAAGTTTTGGATAATCCTAATCAACCATTAATTGGCAAGTTTATTGTTCGACCAGAGTCACCTGACAATATTTCTGCAGGAAGCCTCTTTGCTAGAAGAAAGGAATTACACGAAAGTGGTTCAGACCAAATACTAAAAGGTGCTGCAGCAATTAGAGAGGCAACATCCATGGCTCAAGTTGTTTCTCCAACTATTAAACATAAGTTAAAGCCTCAGTTAAAGCATAATTTATTACCAACCCCAAATACAAAATTACATGACATAACAGATAAGACAGGTTTGCCAAAACCCAGAAACAGAAATGAACTTCTTTATAGCAAAGATGAAGAGGATGAACATGAGGCATATTCCAAGGATGAAGGCAAAAGAGACAACCGTGAAAAAAAAGAAGCTACTTGTAAAAATGAAGATAAAAACATACCTGTAAAAGTCGATACCGAGACTAAAAAATATGAAAAGGGCAAGCTTGAAAATGAATCAAACAAACGTAAGAATACTGATAAAGTTAAGCACATCTCTAAAAAGAAACGAAAAAAGACAATGGTGGGAAAACCCTTTGCTAGATTATTAGAAGATGTAGTCTTAGTAATCAGTGGCATACAAAATCCAGAAAGGGCAAGTTTAAGGAGCATGGCACTGTCAATGGGGGCAAAATATAAAGCTGATTGGAACAACACATGCACTCATTTAATTTGTGCTTTTGCAAATACCCCAAAATTTAACCAGGTAAAAGGAGAAGGTAAAATTGTTAAAAAAAGCTGGCTACATGATTGTTATAATAAAAAAAAACGACTTCCCTGGAGAAGATACGCCTTGGATCATGCGGATAAAGGCATTGAAAGTGAAGAAGAAATATGTGAACAAGAAGATGTTGAACAATTGGAAAACCCTAGTGAAGGATCAGATACTGATTTTGAGATGAGAGAAGAGGGCTCGGATACAGAAGATCAGATACAGCAAATAAAAAAGAAACAAGAAACAAAGAAACAAACATCTCCTGTAACTTTCCAAACAGACACAGAAAATGAGATGGTAAACGATCATAGTCACACCAATTTAAAAATTGAACATAGTTTAAAAAAATTTTTTAAGAATAAATCATTTTATGTTGACAAAGGATTTGATATTCAAATGGAAAAAAAAATCAAGCAGTATATTGCCGCATATCACGGAACACTGGTTAATAATATACAAGCTGCTATAAATATGATTATAACAAATAAATCAAATTTTAAAAATATAAAAGACTTGTGCTTCAATACCATATGCATAGCACCAGATTGGATTTGGGAGTGTCACAATTGCCAAAAAATTGTACCAATGGATAATTATGTATTTGATTAATAAGTTTTTAACTTGTACGCTTATGATTAGCAGTCATTAAACAGACGGTTTTTTAAGGTTTCTGATTGTATGTATTCAAGTAAAAATAAATAAGTATAACTTTCTAGGTATACCACTATTTTTGTAACATTTATAATGTATGTTTTAGTTCTATTAAAGCTGTTTTCTATGACTGCTTTGCACACTGCAAGGCAACTATTTGAAAAATATAAGAAAAACAGCCCAGCTTTGTTGAACCTTTTAATACATATCTACATAATGGAATAGAATTGCAAAATATATATTTCAGGTTTGACCTTGATTTTTTAAAATCCTGTGTCAGTCTAGCACATAGATTATGGTCTATAGACAAATTACGACGTCATTCATGTGACGCTACGAGCGTCTGATGACATTTAACAGGCAACATAAGCAGGCGCACCGCTTGATTGTCTCGTGGCTAAAATCAAACCCTTTTTTTTTCTGTGTCTAAAATATTTTTGTGATACACAAAATAAAGGGTTTCGATTGCCTCCTCCAAATATTATAGACTTTTTGCACCTCTTAATCGTCAATTTTAATCAGATTTATATCACTGTAGTGCCTTGCCAACTATTCTCCAAAATATTTCAAAAAACCCCAAAGTTTGTTAGGGCAAAACACCGCAAATCAAGTTGGCCTAGGACTTCTTTACCTTGTATTTTTCTTCAGTAAGTTCCTATTTCTCCTAGTAAAACACACCGTTGTTTTAGAGTACAATAAATTTTAATCTTAGCAAGCCACCCAAGTACTTAAATCCGTATATCAAGTACAAATTGTAATAATTTTAATTTTTAATCGGAACACTCACTTTTTAGCAACTTAATCTTTCCGAAGAATTGGCGAATGTCAGTATACCTACCTAATTTTGTTCCCGGTACCGTCGCGTTGCGTCGATATTCGTTAGACTCATAAAACTCGACGAATCAGTACTTGTTAATAACTTCAAAAAAAACTTAAAACTTTGATAAACTAACTATTTAAGAGATACCTGAAAAACTAAACAGTCTACGTAAGATAAAAACTCGACGGTATTATTGAGACTAACTACCCGACGTTATCATTGAGAATTGAGACTCCTCCTAAAGTTCACACAGTCCGGGCCAGGTATTTTTATATGGTCGCTTACGTGACGAATATGCTCAAATGCGTTGTTTGCTAAAATCTTCCAGCGTTTTTCATATGCAAACCATAAAGGATAAAAATAGGTCAATAAGCAACTGGAATATTTCTTGCCTTGAAAGTAATTTTCCTAATAACAAAAATAGAAATACGTAAATAAGGTTCACTAAGAGGCCTATCACACGGCCTACGACGTAGGTAAGTAGGTACAGGGTCTTCCAACGAGGACTGAACAGGGGCTCATTTTTGAGCTTCCCTGTATTTAAAGAAAAATCCAAAATAGCCAATCGATGTACTTTTTCCTGCAGAATTCAAAAATGAAACCAAAAATTTATTTGAACCAGAAACAAAAGAGTTACGATATGGATAAGGTGTTTTTTAAATGGAACATACCTTTTTTTATACGATTTTTGGAACGAGTGATTTTTTTTTGTCCGTTTCTGACTAAAATATTTAATATTGTGACAGCTATTTTTATTAAATTTTAATGTTTTATCCAGTATAATTTAACTTTAACCTGTTTGAAACATACACTAGGTAATAAAGGTATAATCACCTTTAAATCCTTGAAAGTCATTTGGGCAATATTATAGTAAATTTGTCAAATTTTTTGACTTTGAAGGATTCAAAGGTGATTATACCTTTATTACCTAGTGTATGTTTCAAACAGGTTAAAGTTAAATTATACTGGATAAAACATTAAAATTTAATAAAAATAGCTGTCACAATATTAAATATTTTAATCAGAACGGACAAAAAAAATCACTCGTTCCAAAAATCGTTAAAAAACACCTTATCCATAGCGTAACTCTTTTGTTTCTGGTTCAAATAAATTTTTGGTTTCATTTTTTAATTCTGCAGGAAAAAGTACATCGATTGGCTATTTTGGATTTTTCTTTAAATACAAGGAAGCTCAAAAATGAGCCCCTGTTCAGTCCTCGTTGGAAGACGCTGTGTCTTCTCTCAGTCGGAGAACTCGGAGAGGGTATATATAATAAAAAAAGGTTATATAGAACTTCTCTATACCAAATGGAAATATTTTGGGTGACATGTGTTCCTATTCACCGATCAAAATAAGAGAATGATAATTTTTTTAAGTTTAGTTTTAATATTTCTGTGCAAGATGATCCTTGTGGTGTTTTGAAAATATTTTTGAAAAATTTTGATTCCGAAATAAGGTAGGTACAGACATTTTATTATCATTTATAAACTTATTTTAATTTGAATATTCTGCTTCTTTAAAAATGATTAAAAATTAACGCGACTTATTTAAATTTTCAAAATACCTAATATTTAATTTCTATTTTTGGAGCTTTCTCTTTTTATTTTAGAAAATCTAATTTTATTTTAAATTTTAATAATAATGAACTTTATAAAATAAATAAAAGTTATTAAGGGCTTCCATTTTTTTTTTTTAATTTTAAAATTTTTATTTCTATTTTTTTTTAAATTCTTATCGCTGCACGCTACATGATTTTCTTGCTCCCAAGCAACCAAGGAATTCTGGACACTAGAAAGTTGCCTCGGATTTATAGCACCTAGGAAAAGCTAGAGGGGGGCCGGATATATACATAATATATACATTTTTAAGTAAATAAGTATAGGTATAATTTAATTATTATTTTAATATATTTTCTACTACATACTTATTATTTTGTAAGAAATTTAAAAAAATATATTTTTTAATATTATTGTTTTATGCAATGATCTGCTAAAGATCATTATTGGGTGTTAAGAGTATTTTCAATAGGACAGTCTGGATATTTAGTGGAGATGGTAGGTACATTACAATTTCGGGGATTTTTGTACATGTTCGTTTCAATAATTTATGTTAGGTGTACATCTCAAGAATGTCAATAGAAGTTTTCGAGATATAAGTTAATTCATCTTTGTTTCTATTTATTATTTGATAAAAGGTTCCCCTGAGCTTTTGATTGGGTAATGTAGGTTGGTTACGATCGGCATTATTGGTTTCGCTCATTCATTATATTAGATTGAGGATTCCTATTTGGTTTGGTACCTATTCTTTTGGTTGTTGGATATAATGTTGGAGCCATTTTTCTATTTGTTCTTATATATTAATCGTTTTGTTTTTAATTGTGATGAAGTTTTGAGAAGAATTGTACGTTAGTAGTTAGTCGCACTGTTGGCGGGTTATTTGAATTCTTTTCAATTTAAAATTTAGGGAAATAAAGTTGACTATAATTATTATGATGAGCTTTTTTGTCAAATCCAGTGTTTTTGTTAACAATTTGTCAATTTGGGGCTATTGCCAACTACCTGTGTATATAGCTTCGTTTGTTATATTGGTTATTGCTTTCCTGTGGCTGGGGGCTTTATTTTCTTATGTTTCATTATCTCTCCTTAGGGGGGGGAAGGAATCTATATACACTCACCGACTTTAAATTCGATCCATCCAAAATTTTGTTCAAGTTTAAAATAGGTATATGGTAACTTTTTTTTTCCGTAGTCCGATTTAAATGATTTTTTTTTTCAATTGTATAGCTATACATGCTTCAGCTTTAATTTAATTTTTTCCGTTTTTAAAAAGCTGTACCTATACTTGGTGAAATATAGAGGGGAATAAAAAGTATGTTTTTTCCACTTAAGTTTGTAACACGTTAGAGTGATTTTGCAATATTAAGCCTAATAAAGAAGCAAATTTGCGAAGTTTAATCTATTCCTAACAGATTGCTTTTTTATTTGGCTCGATATCTTCCTCGGTTCAAGAGATACGAATATATTTTAAGAAAACACTACACATTTTATTAAAAGATTTTAATTTTAAATTGTAACATAAAACAAAGGGTGCAAAATCAGTTTTTATGTAGTTATTATTCTGTTGTGTTTTAATTTTTTTTGTGAGTTGAAAATTATGGTTCTTTCACCTACTGATGCGGCAAGAGCAGTAGCTTTATAGTAAATGATGGAAGATCGCAGTATTATACTGCTAGAGTTTTAGGATGTACAAGATCCAGTGTTCAGAGAGCCGTGGATCGTTTTAACGAAACTGGCAATTTTTCGAGAATAGGATCTGGCAGAAAACACGTAATTCCTTTTGCATTATATATAATATAAATTATAGAAAATAACGAGTTCCGAATCTCAATAACTTAGAAGAGTTAAAAGAATCACTATAATCGAAGTATATGTGGTCAAATCGATCAAAATCAGATCAGACACCTCATTTAATGAATGCCAAGGCGAATGGAGGCAGTTGTTCGTGCTCGGGGTGGTAATACCCGTTATTGGTGTTTTTTTTAGTTCTTTTCTGCTAAGTATATAATTTTTTAAAATTAAAAATAGTTTGCAAAACAGTTAAAATTAAAGTGTTTTAATAAAATGTAGTATATAAACGTGTCAATTTTTCTCTTTTATTTTTGTGTATGTTTTAATTAGAGCACAACAAATTTGCATAAAAAAATGGTACCTGCTATGTTCTCCATTGCAATAGTAAGTATATCTTATGCTAAGAAAATTTATAGGGTTTGTTACATATCGCGCTAAACCGCGATATGTTATACGGCGCTTCGGTGAAAATAATGTATGTATGTTGTCGGCGTCGTCGTAGTCGTAGTCGTCGTCGTCGTGGCTTTTGCTATTTTCACATTTGCGATTTTTTTTCTCGGAAACTGCTAAAGTGGGACGATTGAAACGTTTTGGGTTTAGAGAGGAATAGTGGGGGTACGTTGTGTAAAAATTTCGAATATACAGGGTGTACCGGAAAAAAGTTATTAATTTTTAAAATCGAAAAATATCGGATTCTCATGTTTATTCGATACAGGCCACAAAAATTAGTTTTTTCGATTTAAACTTTTTTGACGTGTAGACGACCGTCGGCTACAGAAGCCTATTGTTTGTGAGCGCGATCGAAAGTTTGGAAATAGTTTTTTAAAATTTTTAAAAGTCAAAATTTGGTCCAAAATGGTACCTCCTGGATCGCTAATAAGTCGAATTGGGTGCATCCGATGTACATTCGGATAATTGGTTAGGCCATCTCAAAAACTACCTTTTTCCAATACATCGTTCTATACCTAACTGGAATGGAAATTGCCGAAAATTGTAAGAAAGTGGAAATCATAAAGTTAGGCCTGATTTTTTCACGGTTTTTATTTTTTTTCGTACTAAAAACGACTTTTGATCGAAACGTTGTAAACTTTAGCGGATAGAGCTTGTCAAATTGTATTTAAGAGATATTTTTTCGTTTATTTATCTTTAATACGGAAAAAACGGCAGCTTTTTTTTTACTATATCGACTGTAGCTTATTCAATTTTTAACAAAACCGTTTTATTTTTTTCTCAAAAAATGCGCTGATTACTTCTCAACACCTCTACATATCCAAAATTATTAAAATATATTCGCAAAATTGAGAAAAGTCGCTTTTTTGGGTGCGGAAACAGGCAATCTTTACAAATTCTAACACCATTCACTTTTGACTAAGAGTGCCTTGATATTGATGTATCTAAATTAATTATTAATTCTAAAAATCCGGCTGTCAAAAATGGCGAAAAATGGGTGTTTTCAGCGTGACTTGCTAGAATAATAAGAACATTTCCAGATTTTAAATCGGGTGGAATATCTACCTTGAACCTTCTTCTAATTTTATTTACCAAAATATTTGCCCAAAATGTTTCAGAAATAGTTGTAATCTCGATTTAAAGATGGCGTTCCGACATTGATAATCCGTCGCCACGTGGTGGGAGGCTGTTCCACATTTAGATATTCGCGAATTCTTTTCTCGGAAACGGTTAGAGCAAAACGATTAAAATTTTCTGGATGTAGAGAGGAATAGTAGGGGTACGTCTTAGAAAATTTTTGAATATACAGGGTGTACCGGAAAAAAGTTATTAAAGTCAAAGTTGAAAAATATGTTTTTTTTTCGTTGTACGGCGATACAGGTGGCAAAAAGTATTTTAATCGATTTAAACTTTTTCGACGTGTAGACGACGCTGGGCTACAAAATACTGTTGTTTGCGAACGCGATCGAAAGTTGGGAAGTAATTTTTTTGATTTTTTTAAAATCAATGTAGGGTCATATTGAATCGTTAATAAATCGAATTGGGTGCGTCCGATATACTTTTGGTTTGGATATTCGTTTAGGTCATCTCAAATACTACTTTTTTCAAATATATTGGTCTATACCTAAATAGCATAGAAATGGTAGCAAATTATAAAAAATAAGAATTACTATTTAAGTATATATAATTTGACAGCTGTCGTATAGAACTTTGTCATTTTGGTACTGAAAATTAGGATTATTACAGCTTTAACCCTCGCTACGAAAAAAGTTTAAATAAATTGACACTTACCTGTCAAAATTTGACAGCTGTCGTATAGAACTTTGTTATTTAGGTAATGAAAATTTTTTAAATTTAGGATTCTTACATCAATAACCCTCGCTACAAAAAAGCTAAAAAATAATTGACACTTACCTGTCAAAATTTGACAGCTGCCGTATAAAACTTTGTTATTTAGGTACTGATTTTTTTTTAAATTTCGAATTCTTACAGCTATAACCCTCGATACAAAAAAGCTAAAAAATAATTGACACTTACCTGTCAAAATTTGACAGCTGTCGTATAAAACTTTGTTATTTACGTACTGAAAATTTTTTCAATTTGGGATTTTTACAGCTATAACCCTCGCTATAAGAAAGCAAAAAAAGAAATTGACACTTACCTGTCAAAACTTGACAGCTGTCGTATAGAACTTTGTTATTTAGGTAATGAAAATTTTTTAAATTTAGGATTCTTACAGCAATAACCCTCGCTACAAAAAAGCTAAAAAATAATTGACACTTACCTGTCAAAATTTGACAGCTGCCGTATAAAACTTTGTTATTTAGGTACTGAATTTTTTTTAAATTTCGGATACTTACAGCTATAACCCTCGCTACAAAAAAGCTAAAAAATAATTGACACTTACCTGTCAAAATTTGACAGCTGTCGTATAAAACTTTGTTATTTACGTACTGAAAAATTTTTCAATTTGGGATTTTTACAGCTATAACCCTCGCTACAAGAAAGCAAAAAAAGAAATTGACACTTACTTGTCAAAATTTGACAGCTATCGTATAAAATTTTCTTATTTAGGTACCCGAAATTTTTTAAATTTCGGATTTTTACAGCTATAATCCTCGCTATAAACTCGTTATGAAAAGACTAAAAAAAAATTGACACTAATCTGCCAAAATTTGACAGCTATCGTATAAAACTTTGTTATTTAGGTACTGAAAAACTTTTTAATTTAAGATTTTTACAGCTATAACCCTCGCTATGAAAAGGATAAAAAAACTGACACTTACCTGTCAAAATTTGACAGCTATCGTATAAAACATTCTTATTTAGGTACCTGAAATTTTTTAAATTTCGAATTCTTACAGCTATAACCCTCGCTATAAAAAAGCTAAAAAAAAATTACACTTACCTGTCAAAGTGACAGCTGTCATATAATTAAACGAACGACCTAGAACAGTGCCGTGCCCGAAGGGCTCGGCACAATATTATTTCTACAAAGTTATTAGCTGATAATTGATAGCTTCCATGTAAGAATAATTTTTTGCTTATGTTTTAATCGATTGAATACTACTACTGAAGAGCACCTATAAATATCAATATCATATATCTCCGTAACGAAAAGTCGTAGCGAATCGAGCGAGGTGGCATTGGAAACAGGACATCGAGCACTATACGGCGCCATCTCTGAAAACTACCTATCTATACGAGAAAACGGAAATGTTGCACCATTGTCTAGTTTTGGTCAGTTGTTATTACAATTTGGCGATATGTTTCCACTTCACGTTCCGCAGGAAAGTGAGGCAAAAAAAGCAATAGTAAATAGAAAAATAGGAAAGAAAAGTATTTTTTTAATTTTAGTAAATTTTTTTAGTACTCATATTAGGTGCACTCTCGGCTGACGATTAGCGATATGTACCCAGTCTAGTATTATATACGGCGGCTACATTTAAAATAAGTTGTCGTCGTCAGCTGCCGTATAAAACTTTGTTATTTAGGTACTGATTTTTTTTTAAATTTCGGATTCTTACAGCTATAACCCTCGCTACAAAAAGCTAAAAAAAAAGTGACACTTACTTGTCAAAATTTGACAGCTATCGTATAAAACTTTGTTATTTAGGAACTGAAAATTTTTTCAACTTAGGATTCTTACAGCTATAGCCCTCGCTACGAAAAAGGTTAAAAAAAAATTCACGCTTACCTGTCAAAATTTGACAGCTGTTGTATAGAACTTTGTTATTTAGGTACTGAAATTTTTTAAAATTTCGGACTCTTACAGCTATAATCTCAGATACAAGAAAAGCTTTAAAAAACTTGACATTTTACTTGTCAAAATGGTAGCTGTCGTATAAAACTTTCTTATTTAGGTAATAAAAATGATTGAATTTCAGATTCTTACAGCGTCAATCATCAGTACGAAAAAAACGCACTTGAGCAGTAAAAAATTACACATACTTATATTTTTATTGCGACCTGCATGGGTTGTAAAGAAACTACACATACTTTTTTTAACACGAATCGAAATGCTTAACAGTTAGGGCTTGCTAACAAATGGTTTTGTCAAAAGTATAAAATTAAACGAACGAACTCGAGCAGTGCCGTGCCCGAAGGGCTCGGCACAATAATATTTCCACAAATTTATTAGCTGATAATGTGATAATGAAATATAAAAAGTCCATCCCACATTGCACAAAGGTGTGCGAGTTTAAAAAGCACCTATAAATGTCCATATCAATATCATAATATTAAATAACATATATTTCAGTAATGAAAAGTCGTAGCGAATCGAGCGAGACGGCAATGGAAATAGGACGTCGACCACTATACGATGCCGTCTTCAAAAACTACCTATCTATACGAAAACCGGAAATTTTGCACCCGTTTTTTTATTTTTTAGTTTTTGTCAGTTGTTATAATGACAATTTGGCGATATGTTTCCCCTTTACGTTCCGCAGGAAGGTGAGGTAAAAAAAGCAATAGTAAATAGAGAAAAGGAAAAGAAAATAATTTTTTTAGTACTAATACTAGATGTACTCTCGGCTGACGATTAGCGATATGTACCCAGTCTAGTTATCTTATGGCTTGTTGCCTAATATATTTTGAGTATTTCTTAAATGTGCTTGTGTACCAGCAGGCTACCACAGTGCCAGCCAGCATTTCATTTACATTACAAGATGGAACGCTTCTGATCTTCTGAAACAAATTCGTATAATCGTATGAGAAATATAAAGGGGGCATAATCACCCGCTGCAAGGGGTTAGAAGAAAATCTTTTCTAAGCCGAGTTAAAACTTTTAAAAGAAACGCTCAACGTATAGCCGGTTTTGCTTCAGGTACTTTTCCATTTATTGCTTCTTTTAAACAGCTCAGCAAAGTCAAGTCAAAACTCTTTTGGGTTGAAGGAACGTTTATAATCGCATGAGAAATATAGAGGGGCATACTTAACCGCGACAAGGGAGGAGGAAAAAAACCTTTGCTAGGCTTTGCTTTGTTATTTAAAAGTAACTTAAAAGGAACTCGGCTAATAACACAAGGTACCTTCCGTTTGCTCCCTTAAAACAGCACAGCAAAGTAAATAACCGAGGTCCTTGTTCCTTTAAGATTTTCTCCTGCTCCTTATTTGCCGCGGTTAAGTATGCCCCTCTCTATTTCCCATACGGACTATACGAAGTTGATCGCGAAGCGTTTGCCAGTTTTAAAGAAGCAAATGGAAAGTACCTATTAGCAGTCGAGAGCACAGACAAAGAAGGGTTTGTTCGGTCGAATCCTAACCTAATCCAATTCAAATAAAATAGAATTCCTCACAAATTCATTTAAAATTTTTACTATATAAGTTATCCGTGTACCTACCTATATTTTAATTAAACGAATTACCGCAAATAATAGCCCTTACGCACTTTTGGGTTCCTTAGTAAATTGTATACAGTGGTGTAGCGACTGGTCTAATACAAATAGTATATTTTGTGAGTTACAATAAAATAAAACATGACCACCAAATGGTTAAAACTATTTTGTAAAAGTAGTGAATTACAATTAATAGGTACGCTTAATGGGGGACAAAGTTTTAGGTAAGTGCACAATTAAAGTAAAGCTGCCCAGAGGGTACTTATTTACTCGAGTATTTACTATATGAACACCACACCACGCCAAAATTGATGATTTTTCAGGAAAGATGAATTAAGTGGTGTAGATTACAAATCTGGGCCGCTGTTTGCCTCAGAAACACTTTAGTTTTTGAGATAGGCCTTTTAAATTGCCTGTTTATAAAGGTTAGGCTTTTGATGCAAAAGTTGTATATCTATTTCCCTATGTAACTATTGTTATTAGGGTTTCCATAAAGACTTTTTGAAATCCAGGACAAATGAGCCCTGAAATCCGGACAGAATCCATACTTTACCGAAAAATACTTTGTAAATTTATTTATACACCTATACTTTAAAGTTTAAAGAGTAAAATTATATAAAAATTTTATATTTTTAGGTTCATTTGTTTTATTTTCTGTGAAAATAAATACATTTTAAAATTTTAAAACAAACTTAAATATAATAAAATTAAAAATATGAAAACAAAATACAAAATTCTCTGGTATAATTCGTATCATTTATTTAGTTAAAAAGAACATATTTAACAAAGTTGAGCTGTTTTTAATATATTAACGGTCTCCGGGTTACCCGGACATTTTTTCAAAACCCGGCCGGACTTCCCCGGACACCCTAAAAACCCAAACATGACCGGGTAAATCCGGACGTATAAAAACCCTAATTGTTATTAACCTAAATGAGGACTCTGACAGTGAAACAGAATTAGGTTTAAACAAATTTATTAATTATGTATTCGTTTGTTTGTTTGTGTTGTAAAATTAGTTAGGGCAAATAAAAGTAGTAATTCTTTAAGACTCTGTGAATTAAAATTAGATGTAAACATTTTTCAATCCGTCACTGATTTCTTCTAAAATACCTGTTAGCCTGTTGTAAATAAGTACAGTAGACTCCCGATTATCCGAAACTCGATTATGCGAACTCCGCATTATCCGAAACGACAAACGACCCATGAACCGGATTATCCGAAATCATTCTTGCTATTCCTCCGCATTATCCGAAATTTCTAAGGAATGTTTTGTTGGTTTTGTTGTTGCGGCCAAAAATCGACATACTTTAAAACAAGTACCAATTACCTCTTTCTTGAATTTATGAATATTAATACATACTAATGTACATACATAAGTATTAGAATTTATTATTTATTTATTTATTTATTTATTTATTTATTTATTTATTTATTTATTTATTTATTTATTTATTGATAGTTCAACAACTTAAAAAGTTAATTATAGATACATAACCTATTTCTAAAAACTTATACCTAAGCTATAATACTAATTCAATTAGCATTACAATTACAGTAATTGCCTAAGCAGTTCATTCCTTAATTTTAATTTGAATTTTTCACAGTTTACATTATATATGTCAATGTCTCCACAATATTTATTAAAATAAGAGCACAGTCTTATAAGTGGTGAGTTTTTGTATAAATTTGTCCTTGGTGCAGGAACATAAAATACATGTGCGGATCTAGTATTGACTAAACCTATTCTAAATGGAAGCTGTCCTAAGAACTCTTTATTATCTATTTTGTCTGTAATTATTTTATATAGGAAGATAATTCCTGCTTCTAGACGCAATAGTCGTAGAGAAGGGAAATTAAACAAATTACACAAGAGCCTTTATGTATGTATATACATATATAAAAGTACATAGATATAGTTACTTTTCCTATAGTTAATGATTTTCCTCAATCTCCGCATTATCCGAAATTTCGATTATCCGAAATCCGTCCGGTCCACATCATTTCGGATAATCGGGAGTCTACTGTATGTATGTAATACAAATACATTTTGGCTAGAAATCTGCACTTTGTTAATTGATGTCAAAAAGACAAGACAATATACTTTAACTAATTGTAATATGTAAATAAGGGTGCTTCATGCAGGTTGGTATTTTTCCCCTGACGTTTCTTTTGTCTAAAAATAACCAAAATATAACCTTTGACAAGACAACAAGGCTATTTTGCATACTATAAAAACAAATGAAGAACCAGCTTTTTAATGCTGGAATGTAAATATGAAGGAATTACTTACCTATCTAATTAATGGACTTTTAAAAATAAATATTTTAATTGAAAAACTAAATTATTTATTAACTTAAACAGTATCAACAGTAGCAGTGCTTGCCATTTACAAATAGGTACATCAATCTAATCTAATAAAAATCTTACAAGTAATATGAGCTAAAATAAACCCTGGGTCTGGTTTTGTTTTTTAGTTTTTACAAATTCTGTGAATATATTTAGTGTTGGGGTACTTACATCAATATCACTTGCCAACCCATTAAACAGACTACACATACGATATAAAATGCGCCCTTTTCTTTGATTTTTTAAAGCGGAAGAAGTTTAAATTACGTATATAGTGTGAAGAATTCAAACACAACCCAGATTTCTAATAGAATATGTATGCAAAGCTATTTGTAAGTCGTTAGTCGTTAGCATTAATAAATATATTTAAAAAAAGAGTGATTAGGTAATTGCAGTAAAGAAGAAAATGTCCATGTGGGTGATATATTTTAAGAAAAATAGCTGTTAAGTGTAAGGGGAATATCTCAAAAACTAAAGAGTTTCCCACAAAAATTGTTCTGGAATTGTAATCTATCCATTATTACTGAAAAAATCATCAACTTTAGCATGGTGATGGTCGGTGACGGTATAGTAGGTAGTTAATAATTACCAAAATCCACGTTGGCATGATATACAGTATGTCCGGCGATGTGATAGACAAGAGGGTAAACAGACAAAAAAATTAATTTTTCGAGGAAAAGTCATTCTTTATAAAAATTGCTGAAAAAACGATTGTCTACCAATACCCGCAACAACTTTTCACAGATTGTTCCTGCAATCTAAATGGTATTAGGGGGAAGTGCTCACATTGATTTAATTCTTACCTACATGAGAGGGAACAGCAGATCTTTATCTCTAAAGATGGTGTAAGCTATCAGTCTGCATCCTCCAGCCTAACCCAGGGCGTACCTCAGGGTTCCATACTAGGGCCTGTGCTGTTTCTACTGTACGCGAACGGTCTCCATGAGGGGTTTTTGGTGGGTCTGATAAGCCAGTACGCGGACGATACGTCCATAGTGTTGGCTACCTTGGATCTGCCCGGCCTCTCTGGAGCCTGTTCACGGGCAGTGGAGCAAATGCGGGGATGGTGCGCTGCATATGCCTTAAAACTAATTGCCACAAAAACTGGACTACTTGCATTCAACAAAACACAAAAATTGAGCGAATCTCCATGCGTTTGGAGCAACCACAAAACAGTGCCAGTGTTGCAGTCCATTAAATTTCTCGGGGTTCACTTGGACTCTTCACTTGATTGGGACAACCAGACAAGTGACCTGATTTCAAGGTTGCACAGTCTGTGTTCTTTACTGAGCAGACTACGAGAGGTTGTATCTCTGGGTACTCTTAGGCAGTTTTATTGTTCCTCTGTACAATCTATTCTAACTTACAGTGTTATGTTTTGGGGCTCTTCTCGTGGTGCTGCCGCGGTTTTTGTGGCACAAGAACGCATCATAAGATGCCCACTGAAGCTGAAGCGATACTGAGAAGCACTACGAATACCATTAGCCTCAAAATAACCAGTGATTTTATTTTTCATAATAACTCAAAAACTTTTCCAAAAATTGGGGTGATTGACATGGGTCTGTAATCAGATACTGAGTTTATATTACCCTTCTTAAAGATATGTACTACCCTGGCTAACTTTAGATTATTCGGAAATACACCCTGAGCTACGCAAGCACTAGGTAAATAGAAATGTTAGAGGTAATAAGTTCCTTACAAAATAAATATGCTTTCAAATTATGCTGTTTATATCATAAATATCAGAAGAAGCAGATTTATTCAGTGTATTGGGACAAATTTGCTCTGTCCCCAAAAATCAATTTTGAGAGATGGCACAGTCTGCTGTAAGCTGCGAGTGCTGTGACTGTTAGATTCAAATAATATCAGTTTAGGTAATCTAGGGTATATTTCAAAAAACCCCAAAGTTTGTTAGGGCAAAACACCGCAAATCAAGTTGGCCTAGGACTTCTTTACCTTGTATTTTTCTTCAGTAAGTTCCTATTTCTCCTAGTAAAACACACCGTTGTTTTAGAGTACAATAAATTTTAATCTTAGCAAGCCACCCAAGTACTTAAATCCGTATATCAAGTACAAATTGTAATAATTTTAATTTTTAATCGGAACACTCACTTTTTAGCAACTTAATCTTTCCGAAGAATTGGCGAATGTCAGTATACCTACCTAATTTTGTTCCCGGTACCGTCGCGTTGCGTCGATATTCGTTAGACTCATAAAACTCGACGAATCAGTACTTGTTAATAACTTCAAAAAAAACTTAAAACTTTGATAAACTAACTATTTAAGAGATACCTGAAAAACTAAACAGTCTACGTAAGATAAAAACTCGACGGTATTATTGAGACTAACTACCCGACGTTATCATTGAGAATTGAGACTCCTCCTAAAGTTCACACAGTCCGGGCCAGGTATTTTTATATGGTCGCTTACGTGACGAATATGCTCAAATGCGTTGTTTGCTAAAATCTTCCAGCGTTTTTCATATGCAAACCATAAAGGATAAAAATAGGTCAATAAGCAACTGGAATATTTCTTGCCTTGAAAGTAATTTTCCTAATAACAAAAATAGAAATACGTAAATAAGGTTCACTAAGAGGCCTATCACACGGCCTACGACGTAGGTAAGTAGGTACAGGGTCTTCCAACGAGGACTGAACAGGGGCTCATTTTTGAGCTTCCCTGTATTTAAAGAAAAATCCAAAATAGCCAATCGATGTACTTTTTCCTGCAGAATTCAAAAATGAAACCAAAAATTTATTTGAACCAGAAACAAAAGAGTTACGATATGGATAAGGTGTTTTTTAAATGGAACATACCTTTTTTTATACGATTTTTGGAACGAGTGATTTTTTTTTGTCCGTTTCTGACTAAAATATTTAATATTGTGACAGCTATTTTTATTAAATTTTAATGTTTTATCCAGTATAATTTAACTTTAACCTGTTTGAAACATACACTAGGTAATAAAGGTATAATCACCTTTAAATCCTTGAAAGTCATTTGGGCAATATTATAGTAAATTTGTCAAATTTTTTGACTTTGAAGGATTCAAAGGTGATTATACCTTTATTACCTAGTGTATGTTTCAAACAGGTTAAAGTTAAATTATACTGGATAAAACATTAAAATTTAATAAAAATAGCTGTCACAATATTAAATATTTTAATCAGAACGGACAAAAAAAATCACTCGTTCCAAAAATCGTATAAAAAAAGCTATGTTCCATTTAAAAAACACCTTATCCATAGCGTAACTCTTTTGTTTCTGGTTCAAATAAATTTTTGGTTTCATTTTTTAATTCTGCAGGAAAAAGTACATCGATTGGCTATTTTGGATTTTTCTTTAAATACAAGGAAGCTCAAAAATGAGCCCCTGTTCAGTCCTCGTTGGAAGACGCTGTGTCTTCTCTCAGTCGGAGAACTCGGAGAGGGTATATATAATAAAAAAAGGTTATATAGAACTTCTCTATACCAAATGGAAATATTTTGGGTGACATGTGTTCCTATTCACCGATCAAAATAAGAGAATGATAATTTTTTTAAGTTTAGTTTTAATATTTCTGTGCAAGATGATCCTTGTGGTGTTTTGAAAATATTTTTGAAAAATTTTGATTCCGAAATAAGGTAGGTACAGACATTTTATTATCATTTATAAACTTATTTTAATTTGAATATTCTGCTTCTTTAAAAATGATTAAAAATTAACGCGACTTATTTAAATTTTCAAAATACCTAATATTTAATTTCTATTTTTGGAGCTTTCTCTTTTTATTTTAGAAAATCTAATTTTATTTTAAATTTTAATAATAATGAACTTTATAAAATAAATAAAAGTTATTAAGGGCTTCCATTTTTTTTTTTTAATTTTAAAATTTTTATTTCTATTTTTTTTTAAATTCTTATCGCTGCACGCTACATGATTTTCTTGCTCCCAAGCAACCAAGGAATTCTGGACACTAGAAAGTTGCCTCGGATTTATAGCACCTAGGAAAAGCTAGAGGGGGGCCGGATATATACATAATATATACATTTTTAAGTAAATAAGTATAGGTATAATTTAATTATTATTTTAATATATTTTCTACTACATACTTATTATTTTGTAAGAAATTTAAAAAAATATATTTTTTAATATTATTGTTTTATGCAATGATCTGCTAAAGATCATTATTGGGTGTTAAGAGTATTTTCAATAGGACAGTCTGGATATTTAGTGGAGATGGTAGGTACATTACAATTTCGGGGATTTTTGTACATGTTCGTTTCAATAATTTATGTTAGGTGTACATCTCAAGAATGTCAATAGAAGTTTTCGAGATATAAGTTAATTCATCTTTGTTTCTATTTATTATTTGATAAAAGGTTCCCCTGAGCTTTTGATTGGGTAATGTAGGTTGGTTACGATCGGCATTATTGGTTTCGCTCATTCATTATATTAGATTGAGGATTCCTATTTGGTTTGGTACCTATTCTTTTGGTTGTTGGATATAATGTTGGAGCCATTTTTCTATTTGTTCTTATATATTAATCGTTTTGTTTTTAATTGTGATGAAGTTTTGAGAAGAATTGTACGTTAGTAGTTAGTCGCACTGTTGGCGGGTTATTTGAATTCTTTTCAATTTAAAATTTAGGGAAATAAAGTTGACTATAATTATTATGATGAGCTTTTTTGTCAAATCCAGTGTTTTTGTTAACAATTTGTCAATTTGGGGCTATTGCCAACTACCTGTGTATATAGCTTCGTTTGTTATATTGGTTATTGCTTTCCTGTGGCTGGGGGCTTTATTTTCTTATGTTTCATTATCTCTCCTTAGGGGGGGGAAGGAATCTATATACACTCACCGACTTTAAATTCGATCCATCCAAAATTTTGTTCAAGTTTAAAATAGGTATATGGTAACTTTTTTTTTCCGTAGTCCGATTTAAATGATTTTTTTTTTCAATTGTATAGCTATACATGCTTCAGCTTTAATTTAATTTTTTCCGTTTTTAAAAAGCTGTACCTATACTTGGTGAAATATAGAGGGGAATAAAAAGTATGTTTTTTCCACTTAAGTTTGTAACACGTTAGAGTGATTTTGCAATATTAAGCCTAATAAAGAAGCAAATTTGCGAAGTTTAATCTATTCCTAACAGATTGCTTTTTTATTTGGCTCGATATCTTCCTCGGTTCAAGAGATACGAATATATTTTAAGAAAACACTACACATTTTATTAAAAGATTTTAATTTTAAATTGTAACATAAAACAAAGGGTGCAAAATCAGTTTTTATGTAGTTATTATTCTGTTGTGTTTTAATTTTTTTTGTGAGTTGAAAATTATGGTTCTTTCACCTACTGATGCGGCAAGAGCAGTAGCTTTATAGTAAATGATGGAAGATCGCAGTATTATACTGCTAGAGTTTTAGGATGTACAAGATCCAGTGTTCAGAGAGCCGTGGATCGTTTTAACGAAACTGGCAATTTTTCGAGAATAGGATCTGGCAGAAAACACGTAATTCCTTTTGCATTATATATAATATAAATTATAGAAAATAACGAGTTCCGAATCTCAATAACTTAGAAGAGTTAAAAGAATCACTATAATCGAAGTATATGTGGTCAAATCGATCAAAATCAGATCAGACACCTCATTTAATGAATGCCAAGGCGAATGGAGGCAGTTGTTCGTGCTCGGGGTGGTAATACCCGTTATTGGTGTTTTTTTTAGTTCTTTTCTGCTAAGTATATAATTTTTTAAAATTAAAAATAGTTTGCAAAACAGTTAAAATTAAAGTGTTTTAATAAAATGTAGTATATAAACGTGTCAATTTTTCTCTTTTATTTTTGTGTATGTTTTAATTAGAGCACAACAAATTTGCATAAAAAAATGGTACCTGCTATGTTCTCCATTGCAATAGTAAGTATATCTTATGCTAAGAAAATTTATAGGGTTTGTTACATATCGCGCTAAACCGCGATATGTTATACGGCGCTTCGGTGAAAATAATGTATGTATGTTGTCGGCGTCGTCGTAGTCGTAGTCGTCGTCGTCGTGGCTTTTGCTATTTTCACATTTGCGATTTTTTTTCTCGGAAACTGCTAAAGTGGGACGATTGAAACGTTTTGGGTTTAGAGAGGAATAGTGGGGGTACGTTGTGTAAAAATTTCGAATATACAGGGTGTACCGGAAAAAAGTTATTAATTTTTAAAATCGAAAAATATCGGATTCTCATGTTTATTCGATACAGGCCACAAAAATTAGTTTTTTCGATTTAAACTTTTTTGACGTGTAGACGACCGTCGGCTACAGAAGCCTATTGTTTGTGAGCGCGATCGAAAGTTTGGAAATAGTTTTTTAAAATTTTTAAAAGTCAAAATTTGGTCCAAAATGGTACCTCCTGGATCGCTAATAAGTCGAATTGGGTGCATCCGATGTACATTCGGATAATTGGTTAGGCCATCTCAAAAACTACCTTTTTCCAATACATCGTTCTATACCTAACTGGAATGGAAATTGCCGAAAATTGTAAGAAAGTGGAAATCATAAAGTTAGGCCTGATTTTTTCACGGTTTTTATTTTTTTTCGTACTAAAAACGACTTTTGATCGAAACGTTGTAAACTTTAGCGGATAGAGCTTGTCAAATTGTATTTAAGAGATATTTTTTCGTTTATTTATCTTTAATACGGAAAAAACGGCAGCTTTTTTTTTACTATATCGACTGTAGCTTATTCAATTTTTAACAAAACCGTTTTATTTTTTTCTCAAAAAATGCGCTGATTACTTCTCAACACCTCTACATATCCAAAATTATTAAAATATATTCGCAAAATTGAGAAAAGTCGCTTTTTTGGGTGCGGAAACAGGCAATCTTTACAAATTCTAACACCATTCACTTTTGACTAAGAGTGCCTTGATATTGATGTATCTAAATTAATTATTAATTCTAAAAATCCGGCTGTCAAAAATGGCGAAAAATGGGTGTTTTCAGCGTGACTTGCTAGAATAATAAGAACATTTCCAGATTTTAAATCGGGTGGAATATCTACCTTGAACCTTCTTCTAATTTTATTTACCAAAATATTTGCCCAAAATGTTTCAGAAATAGTTGTAATCTCGATTTAAAGATGGCGTTCCGACATTGATAATCCGTCGCCACGTGGTGGGAGGCTGTTCCACATTTAGATATTCGCGAATTCTTTTCTCGGAAACGGTTAGAGCAAAACGATTAAAATTTTCTGGATGTAGAGAGGAATAGTAGGGGTACGTCTTAGAAAATTTTTGAATATACAGGGTGTACCGGAAAAAAGTTATTAAAGTCAAAGTTGAAAAATATGTTTTTTTTTCGTTGTACGGCGATACAGGTGGCAAAAAGTATTTTAATCGATTTAAACTTTTTCGACGTGTAGACGACGCTGGGCTACAAAATACTGTTGTTTGCGAACGCGATCGAAAGTTGGGAAGTAATTTTTTTGATTTTTTTAAAATCAATGTAGGGTCATATTGAATCGTTAATAAATCGAATTGGGTGCGTCCGATATACTTTTGGTTTGGATATTCGTTTAGGTCATCTCAAATACTACTTTTTTCAAATATATTGGTCTATACCTAAATAGCATAGAAATGGTAGCAAATTATAAAAAATAAGAATTACTATTTAAGTATATATAATTTGACAGCTGTCGTATAGAACTTTGTCATTTTGGTACTGAAAATTAGGATTATTACAGCTTTAACCCTCGCTACGAAAAAAGTTTAAATAAATTGACACTTACCTGTCAAAATTTGACAGCTGTCGTATAGAACTTTGTTATTTAGGTAATGAAAATTTTTTAAATTTAGGATTCTTACATCAATAACCCTCGCTACAAAAAAGCTAAAAAATAATTGACACTTACCTGTCAAAATTTGACAGCTGCCGTATAAAACTTTGTTATTTAGGTACTGATTTTTTTTTAAATTTCGAATTCTTACAGCTATAACCCTCGATACAAAAAAGCTAAAAAATAATTGACACTTACCTGTCAAAATTTGACAGCTGTCGTATAAAACTTTGTTATTTACGTACTGAAAATTTTTTCAATTTGGGATTTTTACAGCTATAACCCTCGCTATAAGAAAGCAAAAAAAGAAATTGACACTTACCTGTCAAAACTTGACAGCTGTCGTATAGAACTTTGTTATTTAGGTAATGAAAATTTTTTAAATTTAGGATTCTTACAGCAATAACCCTCGCTACAAAAAAGCTAAAAAATAATTGACACTTACCTGTCAAAATTTGACAGCTGCCGTATAAAACTTTGTTATTTAGGTACTGAATTTTTTTTAAATTTCGGATACTTACAGCTATAACCCTCGCTACAAAAAAGCTAAAAAATAATTGACACTTACCTGTCAAAATTTGACAGCTGTCGTATAAAACTTTGTTATTTACGTACTGAAAAATTTTTCAATTTGGGATTTTTACAGCTATAACCCTCGCTACAAGAAAGCAAAAAAAGAAATTGACACTTACTTGTCAAAATTTGACAGCTATCGTATAAAATTTTCTTATTTAGGTACCCGAAATTTTTTAAATTTCGGATTTTTACAGCTATAATCCTCGCTATAAACTCGTTATGAAAAGACTAAAAAAAAATTGACACTAATCTGCCAAAATTTGACAGCTATCGTATAAAACTTTGTTATTTAGGTACTGAAAAACTTTTTAATTTAAGATTTTTACAGCTATAACCCTCGCTATGAAAAGGATAAAAAAACTGACACTTACCTGTCAAAATTTGACAGCTATCGTATAAAACATTCTTATTTAGGTACCTGAAATTTTTTAAATTTCGAATTCTTACAGCTATAACCCTCGCTATAAAAAAGCTAAAAAAAAATTACACTTACCTGTCAAAGTGACAGCTGTCATATAATTAAACGAACGACCTAGAACAGTGCCGTGCCCGAAGGGCTCGGCACAATATTATTTCTACAAAGTTATTAGCTGATAATTGATAGCTTCCATGTAAGAATAATTTTTTGCTTATGTTTTAATCGATTGAATACTACTACTGAAGAGCACCTATAAATATCAATATCATATATCTCCGTAACGAAAAGTCGTAGCGAATCGAGCGAGGTGGCATTGGAAACAGGACATCGAGCACTATACGGCGCCATCTCTGAAAACTACCTATCTATACGAGAAAACGGAAATGTTGCACCATTGTCTAGTTTTGGTCAGTTGTTATTACAATTTGGCGATATGTTTCCACTTCACGTTCCGCAGGAAAGTGAGGCAAAAAAAGCAATAGTAAATAGAAAAATAGGAAAGAAAAGTATTTTTTTAATTTTAGTAAATTTTTTTAGTACTCATATTAGGTGCACTCTCGGCTGACGATTAGCGATATGTACCCAGTCTAGTATTATATACGGCGGCTACATTTAAAATAAGTTGTCGTCGTCAGCTGCCGTATAAAACTTTGTTATTTAGGTACTGATTTTTTTTTAAATTTCGGATTCTTACAGCTATAACCCTCGCTACAAAAAGCTAAAAAAAAAGTGACACTTACTTGTCAAAATTTGACAGCTATCGTATAAAACTTTGTTATTTAGGAACTGAAAATTTTTTCAACTTAGGATTCTTACAGCTATAGCCCTCGCTACGAAAAAGGTTAAAAAAAAATTCACGCTTACCTGTCAAAATTTGACAGCTGTTGTATAGAACTTTGTTATTTAGGTACTGAAATTTTTTAAAATTTCGGACTCTTACAGCTATAATCTCAGATACAAGAAAAGCTTTAAAAAACTTGACATTTTACTTGTCAAAATGGTAGCTGTCGTATAAAACTTTCTTATTTAGGTAATAAAAATGATTGAATTTCAGATTCTTACAGCGTCAATCATCAGTACGAAAAAAACGCACTTGAGCAGTAAAAAATTACACATACTTATATTTTTATTGCGACCTGCATGGGTTGTAAAGAAACTACACATACTTTTTTTAACACGAATCGAAATGCTTAACAGTTAGGGCTTGCTAACAAATGGTTTTGTCAAAAGTATAAAATTAAACGAACGAACTCGAGCAGTGCCGTGCCCGAAGGGCTCGGCACAATAATATTTCCACAAATTTATTAGCTGATAATGTGATAATGAAATATAAAAAGTCCATCCCACATTGCACAAAGGTGTGCGAGTTTAAAAAGCACCTATAAATGTCCATATCAATATCATAATATTAAATAACATATATTTCAGTAATGAAAAGTCGTAGCGAATCGAGCGAGACGGCAATGGAAATAGGACGTCGACCACTATACGATGCCGTCTTCAAAAACTACCTATCTATACGAAAACCGGAAATTTTGCACCCGTTTTTTTATTTTTTAGTTTTTGTCAGTTGTTATAATGACAATTTGGCGATATGTTTCCCCTTTACGTTCCGCAGGAAGGTGAGGTAAAAAAAGCAATAGTAAATAGAGAAAAGGAAAAGAAAATAATTTTTTTAGTACTAATACTAGATGTACTCTCGGCTGACGATTAGCGATATGTACCCAGTCTAGTTATCTTATGGCTTGTTGCCTAATATATTTTGAGTATTTCTTAAATGTGCTTGTGTACCAGCAGGCTACCACAGTGCCAGCCAGCATTTCATTTACATTACAAGATGGAACGCTTCTGATCTTCTGAAACAAATTCGTATAATCGTATGAGAAATATAAAGGGGGCATAATCACCCGCTGCAAGGGGTTAGAAGAAAATCTTTTCTAAGCCGAGTTAAAACTTTTAAAAGAAACGCTCAACGTATAGCCGGTTTTGCTTCAGGTACTTTTCCATTTATTGCTTCTTTTAAACAGCTCAGCAAAGTCAAGTCAAAACTCTTTTGGGTTGAAGGAACGTTTATAATCGCATGAGAAATATAGAGGGGCATACTTAACCGCGACAAGGGAGGAGGAAAAAAACCTTTGCTAGGCTTTGCTTTGTTATTTAAAAGTAACTTAAAAGGAACTCGGCTAATAACACAAGGTACCTTCCGTTTGCTCCCTTAAAACAGCACAGCAAAGTAAATAACCGAGGTCCTTGTTCCTTTAAGATTTTCTCCTGCTCCTTATTTGCCGCGGTTAAGTATGCCCCTCTCTATTTCCCATACGGACTATACGAAGTTGATCGCGAAGCGTTTGCCAGTTTTAAAGAAGCAAATGGAAAGTACCTATTAGCAGTCGAGAGCACAGACAAAGAAGGGTTTGTTCGGTCGAATCCTAACCTAATCCAATTCAAATAAAATAGAATTCCTCACAAATTCATTTAAAATTTTTACTATATAAGTTATCCGTGTACCTACCTATATTTTAATTAAACGAATTACCGCAAATAATAGCCCTTACGCACTTTTGGGTTCCTTAGTAAATTGTATACAGTGGTGTAGCGACTGGTCTAATACAAATAGTATATTTTGTGAGTTACAATAAAATAAAACATGACCACCAAATGGTTAAAACTATTTTGTAAAAGTAGTGAATTACAATTAATAGGTACGCTTAATGGGGGACAAAGTTTTAGGTAAGTGCACAATTAAAGTAAAGCTGCCCAGAGGGTACTTATTTACTCGAGTATTTACTATATGAACACCACACCACGCCAAAATTGATGATTTTTCAGGAAAGATGAATTAAGTGGTGTAGATTACAAATCTGGGCCGCTGTTTGCCTCAGAAACACTTTAGTTTTTGAGATAGGCCTTTTAAATTGCCTGTTTATAAAGGTTAGGCTTTTGATGCAAAAGTTGTATATCTATTTCCCTATGTAACTATTGTTATTAGGGTTTCCATAAAGACTTTTTGAAATCCAGGACAAATGAGCCCTGAAATCCGGACAGAATCCATACTTTACCGAAAAATACTTTGTAAATTTATTTATACACCTATACTTTAAAGTTTAAAGAGTAAAATTATATAAAAATTTTATATTTTTAGGTTCATTTGTTTTATTTTCTGTGAAAATAAATACATTTTAAAATTTTAAAACAAACTTAAATATAATAAAATTAAAAATATGAAAACAAAATACAAAATTCTCTGGTATAATTCGTATCATTTATTTAGTTAAAAAGAACATATTTAACAAAGTTGAGCTGTTTTTAATATATTAACGGTCTCCGGGTTACCCGGACATTTTTTCAAAACCCGGCCGGACTTCCCCGGACACCCTAAAAACCCAAACATGACCGGGTAAATCCGGACGTATAAAAACCCTAATTGTTATTAACCTAAATGAGGACTCTGACAGTGAAACAGAATTAGGTTTAAACAAATTTATTAATTATGTATTCGTTTGTTTGTTTGTGTTGTAAAATTAGTTAGGGCAAATAAAAGTAGTAATTCTTTAAGACTCTGTGAATTAAAATTAGATGTAAACATTTTTCAATCCGTCACTGATTTCTTCTAAAATACCTGTTAGCCTGTTGTAAATAAGTACAGTAGACTCCCGATTATCCGAAACTCGATTATGCGAACTCCGCATTATCCGAAACGACAAACGACCCATGAACCGGATTATCCGAAATCATTCTTGCTATTCCTCCGCATTATCCGAAATTTCTAAGGAATGTTTTGTTGGTTTTGTTGTTGCGGCCAAAAATCGACATACTTTAAAACAAGTACCAATTACCTCTTTCTTGAATTTATGAATATTAATACATACTAATGTACATACATAAGTATTAGAATTTATTATTTATTTATTTATTTATTTATTTATTTATTTATTTATTTATTTATTTATTTATTTATTTATTGATAGTTCAACAACTTAAAAAGTTAATTATAGATACATAACCTATTTCTAAAAACTTATACCTAAGCTATAATACTAATTCAATTAGCATTACAATTACAGTAATTGCCTAAGCAGTTCATTCCTTAATTTTAATTTGAATTTTTCACAGTTTACATTATATATGTCAATGTCTCCACAATATTTATTAAAATAAGAGCACAGTCTTATAAGTGGTGAGTTTTTGTATAAATTTGTCCTTGGTGCAGGAACATAAAATACATGTGCGGATCTAGTATTGACTAAACCTATTCTAAATGGAAGCTGTCCTAAGAACTCTTTATTATCTATTTTGTCTGTAATTATTTTATATAGGAAGATAATTCCTGCTTCTAGACGCAATAGTCGTAGAGAAGGGAAATTAAACAAATTACACAAGAGCCTTTATGTATGTATATACATATATAAAAGTACATAGATATAGTTACTTTTCCTATAGTTAATGATTTTCCTCAATCTCCGCATTATCCGAAATTTCGATTATCCGAAATCCGTCCGGTCCACATCATTTCGGATAATCGGGAGTCTACTGTATGTATGTAATACAAATACATTTTGGCTAGAAATCTGCACTTTGTTAATTGATGTCAAAAAGACAAGACAATATACTTTAACTAATTGTAATATGTAAATAAGGGTGCTTCATGCAGGTTGGTATTTTTCCCCTGACGTTTCTTTTGTCTAAAAATAACCAAAATATAACCTTTGACAAGACAACAAGGCTATTTTGCATACTATAAAAACAAATGAAGAACCAGCTTTTTAATGCTGGAATGTAAATATGAAGGAATTACTTACCTATCTAATTAATGGACTTTTAAAAATAAATATTTTAATTGAAAAACTAAATTATTTATTAACTTAAACAGTATCAACAGTAGCAGTGCTTGCCATTTACAAATAGGTACATCAATCTAATCTAATAAAAATCTTACAAGTAATATGAGCTAAAATAAACCCTGGGTCTGGTTTTGTTTTTTAGTTTTTACAAATTCTGTGAATATATTTAGTGTTGGGGTACTTACATCAATATCACTTGCCAACCCATTAAACAGACTACACATACGATATAAAATGCGCCCTTTTCTTTGATTTTTTAAAGCGGAAGAAGTTTAAATTACGTATATAGTGTGAAGAATTCAAACACAACCCAGATTTCTAATAGAATATGTATGCAAAGCTATTTGTAAGTCGTTAGTCGTTAGCATTAATAAATATATTTAAAAAAAGAGTGATTAGGTAATTGCAGTAAAGAAGAAAATGTCCATGTGGGTGATATATTTTAAGAAAAATAGCTGTTAAGTGTAAGGGGAATATCTCAAAAACTAAAGAGTTTCCCACAAAAATTGTTCTGGAATTGTAATCTATCCATTATTACTGAAAAAATCATCAACTTTAGCATGGTGATGGTCGGTGACGGTATAGTAGGTAGTTAATAATTACCAAAATCCACGTTGGCATGATATACAGTATGTCCGGCGATGTGATAGACAAGAGGGTAAACAGACAAAAAAATTAATTTTTCGAGGAAAAGTCATTCTTTATAAAAATTGCTGAAAAAACGATTGTCTACCAATACCCGCAACAACTTTTCACAGATTGTTCCTGCAATCTAAATGGTATTAGGGGGAAGTGCTCACATTGATTTAATTCTTACCTACATGAGAGGGAACAGCAGATCTTTATCTCTAAAGATGGTGTAAGCTATCAGTCTGCATCCTCCAGCCTAACCCAGGGCGTACCTCAGGGTTCCATACTAGGGCCTGTGCTGTTTCTACTGTACGCGAACGGTCTCCATGAGGGGTTTTTGGTGGGTCTGATAAGCCAGTACGCGGACGATACGTCCATAGTGTTGGCTACCTTGGATCTGCCCGGCCTCTCTGGAGCCTGTTCACGGGCAGTGGAGCAAATGCGGGGATGGTGCGCTGCATATGCCTTAAAACTAATTGCCACAAAAACTGGACTACTTGCATTCAACAAAACACAAAAATTGAGCGAATCTCCATGCGTTTGGAGCAACCACAAAACAGTGCCAGTGTTGCAGTCCATTAAATTTCTCGGGGTTCACTTGGACTCTTCACTTGATTGGGACAACCAGACAAGTGACCTGATTTCAAGGTTGCACAGTCTGTGTTCTTTACTGAGCAGACTACGAGAGGTTGTATCTCTGGGTACTCTTAGGCAGTTTTATTGTTCCTCTGTACAATCTATTCTAACTTACAGTGTTATGTTTTGGGGCTCTTCTCGTGGTGCTGCCGCGGTTTTTGTGGCACAAGAACGCATCATAAGATGCCCACTGAAGCTGAAGCGATACTGAGAAGCACTACGAATACCATTAGCCTCAAAATAACCAGTGATTTTATTTTTCATAATAACTCAAAAACTTTTCCAAAAATTGGGGTGATTGACATGGGTCTGTAATCAGATACTGAGTTTATATTACCCTTCTTAAAGATATGTACTACCCTGGCTAACTTTAGATTATTCGGAAATACACCCTGAGCTACGCAAGCACTAGGTAAATAGAAATGTTAGAGGTAATAAGTTCCTTACAAAATAAATATGCTTTCAAATTATGCTGTTTATATCATAAATATCAGAAGAAGCAGATTTATTCAGTGTATTGGGACAAATTTGCTCTGTCCCCAAAAATCAATTTTGAGAGATGGCACAGTCTGCTGTAAGCTGCGAGTGCTGTGACTGTTAGATTCAAATAATATCAGTTTAGGTAATCTAGGGTGGGCGCGTGCCCTTGTACCCTTTAGGACTAGCCGCCACCGCTGTATATACAGGGTGTCCCAAAAGTAATGGGACACAGAGCAACAGCAGACTCCTTAAGGCGAAATAATGCGATTTATTTAAACTTGCCTTATACCAAAATTTATAACAACCAAGATACAGGGTGTCAAAGTTTTAATTTTGTTTTCGTTTTTTTTTTGCGATTATTTCTCAACGAAACGACATAGCAGCACAAAATTAAGGGTTTAGGGGTTTTTCGAGGTGAGGAATTCAAAATTATCCTTAGTTTTTGTGTAACCAGTAGAGGGCGCTGCCTACGGCATGGCCCACTCCTTTTAGCTGGCATAACTTTTTTTAGGCTTCTTATATCGATCCGACTATTAAAAAAATAAGTTACGTTACTTCTTTTACATCAAAAATGTATAACTTATTGAAGTCGCTAGGAGCAACCATTTTCGAGATATTCGCATTTCATATGTCCTATGCAACTAAGTACGTGGTCCAAAAGCAGAGGATAATCAAGCAACGATGAATTTCTAATTTAAAATTATTGTAAATCAGCTACATTTGCTAAGTGTCAAAGTTATTGTAGATACTTAAGGTTGACTACCTATTTTTTTCTAATAAAAGCATTCTTGCATTAAAAATATCGAATGCGATTATCTCGAAAATTTTGGCTCCTAGCGACTTCAATAACGTTTTTTATGTAAAAGAAGTAAAGTAACTTATTTTTTAATAGCTGGATCGATATAAGAAGCCTAAAAAAAGTTATGCCAGCTAAAAGGAGTGGGCCATGCCGTAGGCAGCGCCCTCTACTGGTTACACAAAAACTATGGATAATTTTGAATTCCTCACCTCAAAAAACGAAAACAAAATTAAAACTTTGACACCCTGTATCTTGGTTATTATCAATTTTGGTATGAGGCAAGTTTAAATAAATCTTATTATTCCGCCTTAAGGATTCTGCTGTTGCTCTGTGTCCCATTACTTTTGGGACACCCTGTATAGGAAAAATTAACACAAACTGTCATTTGTGAATTTAAATTTTTTAGAACTTGTTAAGAAAGGTAACTTGGCTCTATGTTTGGAGGATCTAGAAGACTTAAGTCTAGTCGTCCGACAGGAGGATCAACCTTCAGTAGCCGAATAGCACTGCAGTGTTGCCGCCTATTAAATTTATTTTTAAACTCGCAGTAGGTGTTGCCGTGTCTCAAATTTCTTTTTTATTAAATATATCAACACTAGTGTTGAAAAAAATACACTTGACATGTGTAATGGTGCTTTCCTTATTTTCAGAAATTAATAGAAACAGACACAAAATGTAGTGTATAATGTGTGTATATAACTCGTTTTTCAAAGTTAATAATTAGTTCGTGTGCTTTACCCCACCCAGCACCCCAATTCGCTCCACGGGTCCCGAAAGTTTGTTATTTTTAATAAATAGTTTTGTTGTCAAATTGACACCTGTTTAAATTAAATATAGTGTGCTTTGTATTTCCACACTCGTGTTGAAATATTTTTTTTCAACACGCGTGTGATATTTAGCACTTTCTAGCCAAGTTAACCGTGCTGTTATTATCATTTTCGTAGGTGGTCGTAGGAAAAAGAAAAATCAAACTTACGTTGGTCGTATTTTACGTGTTTCTGCGGATCGCAAATATAATAATGAACAAAACAATAACAAACAATAAGCAAAACAAAAAAAAAATGGAACATATAGGATTCATCAACTACTAACGATCGAATATCGAATCATCAACTCAGAATCGCGCGGGATTGCTTCGTCTACGTTCGTGGATTTTCGCTCGATCCTCCTGTCGGACGGCTAGACTCAAGTATCAGAAGTCAGAAGCCAGCACGACTGCACGGATCCAATGTTATTATTATTAAAAACATTATATGGTGTTAAAAGAAATGTTCCTAAATTAATTGAATCACATTTAATTAATTGACCACAAAAGGTTATGGTAACAAAAAATTAATCAGTCCCAATAGCGTAGGACTTGCTCATTTATTTATTATTTATATAACAGGTAAAAAGATATCCACTGCAGTATCCACATCATATAATTAGCAATTATAATAAAACAGTTTAATTGTGCCTATAAAAAACAAAATAAGGTAAAAAAGAAAAATACATACATCAATATAATTCCTTATATTAGATAAACAAAGAATTAAAAAAAAAAACAATATAACCAAGCTCGAACCCGATGTCAGTAGGTATATACTCTAGGTCACTCTAGGGTTTCACAAGGTTCACATTGTGACCTGCGTGTTCTGTTTGATTCATTTTTAATAGAGTTGGGTCTGGGTATTGTATACAGCTCTTGATGTTTGCTTATGACATTAAACTGTTTCGTTCAATAGCCTCTGAGCAGGATTCTTTAATGTTGCAGAATGATATAAATAATTGCCATCATTGGTGTAAGAGTAATAAAATGAGTTTAAATATAAAAATAAATAAAGTAACTCTTTCTTGGTCTTGCTCACCTTATTTCTATGGTATAGGTTTGCCTAGACAGAGCAATGAAACAGACCTTGGCGTTGCACTGGATTCCGGATTTTCTTCACTGGATTCCGGATTTTCTTTTAGGTAGCAAATCTTAAATGTTTTAGTGAAGGATATGAAAATTTTGAGATTTGTGTAACGACTACTACATACAGTTGGTTTCTCCATCACGACTTCTAGAAATCTTTATTGCTCCCTTGTTAGACCAATACTCGAGTATTGCTCGGTAATATGGTCTACAAATTACAGGGTCCATATTGAGGCTATTGAGCGAGTGCAGCGCAAATTCTTGAAATCCGTGACCTAGGTTTCTTACGATAGTTTGATGATTTATGAGATTGAAGACTTTGGAGTAGAGGCGATTTGTTATTGATCTGTTTTTTGCATATTTTTATCAGTGGTTATACGGTAGTAATGAGTCTTTGACCAGAATGGTCTGGCAGGCGAATGAAATAATATTAGTTTAATATATGGGTCATTTTCAAAACAAGTGATTAGAAGCTGTTCCTCCTATTTTCAAATTAATTTGATTGTTTTGGATAGTCGGGTGCTTTAAATGATTCATGGTATAGGTGGTCAAGCTTATTAACCCCTGGGGACCCTAAAACCTCCCCCTAAAGCTTGAGAAGCAAGCCACGTTTTTGACACATGACCACGTTTCACCAAAAACTGCCCATGTTTGATGATATTTAGAGCATATTTTTTGACATTTGGTCAGATTTTTGCTTTATTTATTAATAAAAAAAACGGAAATAATGTTATACATTTACCCAAGACACTAAGACAAGTGCAGAAGAGCAAAAACATCAACAAAACACAAACAATAAACTCTTAAAACCCACGTCTTTGACAAAAACCCACGTCTTTGACAAAATCCCACGTCTTTGACGTTTTTTTAAGGCACGTTTTTGACATTATTTTGGCCATGCCGGCAAATCATAACCTATACGTACTGATGTTTACCTGCAAATTTTATGGTGGTATTTTAACCCCATTTTTTTAATCAGATATACGAAAATTAGAAAAAAAAAACGTGTGCCCTGATTTACTGCGATTGTCATGTTTTTGATGGGTTATGCTTTACCATCTTTCAAAAAGTAAATAAAAAATTCCTATCTTTTTATAAAAACCGAAGTTGACCCATTTAATACTAAAGCACAAATGGCTGATCGGTTCCCTTTGAGAGATCAGTGCTGCCAACTCAATTATTTAAATCAGACACAGTGAAAAAGGCGCGAATGCATGAATCCACGTTTTTGACAAAAAAACGTCTTACACAACAAAGTGCCTTACAAAATTTTTATTATTGGTCAGATCAAACCGAAATTTTACAAACATTTAGATTAAATGTCCATACATGCCATAAAAAGTTCAAAAAGCAAATCTATTGCATAGAAAAAAAATAATACATGGTCCAACATTTCTTACATGCCACGTTCCATGACATTTTGACTGAATTTCATTTTTATTTTTTACCAGCTACATCTACTAATTATGGTTGTCCAAAAAGAGACCATAAAACTACAATAAATAACACTTAAAGATAATCTAAAATGCCTAACAAAGGCCAGAAAATCACCTCTTACAGAAAATTCCTTGTTTTGAAAATGACCCATATGCGTATTTAGTACTACATTAAATAACTTTAAAAGGGTATTGCAATCTGTAATCTAGAGTATTCTTGAGACTACCTACATAATAATATGTGATATGATCTATATTATGTTGATTACAGTTTAATTATTTGATTTTATAAAAATATTTACTACGTAACACTCGTAAATTACAAATGGAATTACTCAATTTATCAGGCATTAGCTATGCCTCGTACTTGATCGTTTTTTTTTGTTAATAGATGGACCAAAACTTATGAAGATTCAAAGGAACAATGGATAGGTGTTTTTTCAAACAAAGTTTGGATTCTGCAACAAGAAGATGATGAAATTCGATATCAAGTTTATGAATCTGAATTTGAAAGAGCTTCCTTATGTGATGAGGAAACGTATAATAACCTCTTAACTAATTACTTTAACTTGGATGTTAATTTGTCAGAATACTATTTAAAATGGAGTAACCGAGATCCAAATTTTAAGAAAGCATCCGAACAGTTCTACGGAATAAGGATTTTACAGCAAGATATTACTGAAAATATATTTTCGTTTATTTGTTCTCAGAATAATCATATATCAAGGTAATTAACGTGCATTCCAAAATACCTTTAAACTTTTTGCGCAATCAAATAATCTAACCCCCACCACCTTCCACCCTGTCCAAATTCGTCATAATAATTTGACATAAAAGCATGTAATTTTAAATCGTATTTTGTTTTCCCAAGGCCTATTTGACTTTTGAAAAACCTTTACCGTTGTAACTTAAATGTAATCATATTTTTCCGTGTTTATTTTTGTTCTTGTTAATATCTCCGGTTTGAAAAAGATAACAAGTTGTGGTTTTCGCCAGTTTTTTAGGTTTTTATTCATATTTGTAATGAGGTAAAATTAAATGTACTATTTTATTTAAAGCTTTTGAAAAAATGCGCAATGTTTGTTAAGTTGTAAGATAGCTCCCTCTAGCGCCTACTTTAAAAATCATATTGTCATAGTTTATATAGTGGAATATAGAGTAGGGGAAACTCTTTTTAACAAAACTAAGCTTACTGAGTTCTATCGAGCATTTCTTTAAAATAATGTTCTACATTCCCCCACCACTTTATTTTAAAACTGACGAAGACGTTTCATAAGTGAATTTTGTTCAGAAAGCCATAAAGTATACGAACATGGTACTATCAATATACCTTAAATAGGCAACTTTTAAAAATACTTAGTTTTACTGATTTGCCGTTACGGTTACGCCCTCTAGCGCTCGGCTGAGAAACGTGAAAATAATTTCCAGCAATTTCTCATGGCCACTTTTACTAAAAAAAAATTTCCTTAAGCCATACGACTAACCCTTTGAGATACGGCCGAGAGCCATTCTTAGTGGGACACCCTACTAAAATTTAAGCTTCCTTCACCAACTACAAGATCTCTATTATTAAAATTGAAAACTTTTTCTCGGCCGCGCCCGGTCGAACCATTATACAGGGTTGGGTAACTGTTCCGGAATGGCTTAATTACAGGCGAACGAAAAGTGATATCGGATCCGGGTTTTGGGCAATCAATAGGACCAAAATTTTATTATTTACCATATGTCAATAATGTCATCAACTGTCAAGTATTGACGTAATTTTTTTTTAATGGAACACCCTGTATATTATCAGATATTCTAATTCTTCAATACATTTAAAATACTTTTCGTATAGCATACCAGCATACCATATGACTTAATTTAACTGTTTCGAAAATACGGGCAAATGAATGTAGTAAATTTTATTGAAACAAAATTGGTAATAATTTTTAAATAAACAATAATATTGTCAACTAAAACCCACAGTGGTCCGGTATATTTTGGATACTCGACCACTGTGCGTTGTTGAGATTGCAACCCACTGTACGCTATTCAGGGTCAAGTGCATTGCAATCTCAACACTTATTTGTGTATACAAACTGGGCCAACTCAAAGCAACAGCATCGAAGCCTGCCGCTCGATCAACTCATCAAATAGGTGACTATCCTTGACCATCGTCAAGTGCCGCACCTAGTCTTCAGTTCTACAGTAGGGTGACTATCCTTGACCATCGTCAAGTGCCGCACCCAGTCTTCAGTCTTACAATAGGGCGACTATCCTTGACCATCGTCAAGTGCCGCACCCAGTCTCTTCAGTTCTACGACGGGCACTAAGCCTGGGCCATCGCCAAGTGACACGCCTACTAACACGATAGCCCTTTTACCCGATTAAGTTTCGGACATGCTGGTTTTCTTACTAGGGTAATAATTCAAGAAGATACAATAGACGACCATTTTTATAGACTCCAGACTTTTCTTTCTCTACCGCTACGACCCCTACGAAGAGAAACTTCGTGACAATATAAAATAAAAGTTATTTAATTAAATGTTCAAAATGTCGTCCTTCAGCCACCTGACAGTGTCCAATCCTCTCGGAAAATTGGAAAAGCACGTTTTGCAACTGTTCATAAGAAATAACATACACAGCAGCTAAAATACTGTTTCCAAAGACTTAGGTTGTGTACGATACACGACAGTCTTTAAATTACCCCAGAGGTAGAAATCTAGAGGTGTTAAATCTGGAGATCTAGGAGGCCATTCAATGGACCCTCTCCTACCTATCCACCTTGCAGGAAAAGTTTGATCCAAATAGTTTCTGACATGTATACCAAAATGAGCTGGCGCCCCATCTTGCTGAAACCAAATGTCATTCGCTAGTATTTGATCGTTATCCTGATCATAATATAAAGTTATCAAATTTGGTATAATTCTATTCCGTAATAAATCTAAGTAGTAATTAGCTGTCAAATTTCCATCCATCAAGGAAGAAAGGCCCAATTATACCTGCCCACACATTTAATTTTTGAGGATATTGCGTACGGTGCTCCATCATCCAATGGGGATTATGGTCTGACCAGTATCGACAGTTACTGTTGTGCCTATTGACGAAACTATTAAGACAGAATGTAGCCTCGTCAGAAAATAAAATACGACTTACAAAGTTAGGTTGTAGGTCTATGTTGTCCATTATTTCTTGACAAAATTGCATACGCCTATTAGGATCTTCCTTTGATAGCTCTTGAAGCAAGCTTACTTTAATATGGACACATTTTTTTTTGAGGATTCTTCTAATAGATTTTCCGCTGTTATCTTGTACAAGAGCAAGTTTTGGAACTGAGGTCTGTGGTTCTTCTTGCAGGGCAAGTAAAACATCCATGGTTTTCTCGTCATTTGTAGCAGTTTTTGACAGTTGGTGACATTACTGACATGATATGGTATAATGGTTAAATAGTAAAATTTTAGTCCTATATATAGATTGCCCAAAACCCGATATCACTTTTCGTTCGCCTGTAATTAAGCCGTTCCGGAACATTTGCCCAACCCTGTATTGTATACGGCACTAATGCTTCAAAAGAGGTTCTAAGTTTTCTTAGTTATTTTTAAACTACATTTCAATTGTGCCAGTGTGTATGCACAGAAGGTAGTTCTTTGACATCCGTGTATTTCGGTTTTATAAATATTTTTACGTAAACAAAAGAAAGGCCCGACTTAGTAATCAAATAATTAGTGTCCGACCGAAACAAGATTTTCAGCCGAAACCGAATCTTCGGCCTTGTCTCAGTTTCGGCCGAAACCGAAACCTGAAAAAATTTATTGTATACTGAAATTTAATTTATTTTATATAGGACAAGATCGATCTTCTAAAAAAAAAACAAAAAAAAAAGAGTCGCGACATCTATTTATACCGTGCATCGCTAATTTTTCCACTTCTTGAACAATTCACATAATGGGCTTTACGGAACAGCACAAAACATTTATGGTTGAAGCATATTTTCGACACGGGGTTAGAGTGAATGGTGAGTGTCAATAAAATCCTGGTTTGTGCATGGACGATTTTCACGAACATTTTCCTAACGTTGCTTTTATTGCTGGGGATTTTTATCATTGCCTGAAAAGAACCGTGGCTGCGTTAAGGGAAACAGGTTCTATACAACACAAAAAAGGAACAGTAAGACCATCTGTAAGAACAGAAGAACGTTCGTGAAATAATGCAAAATAATCCAACAAATTGTATAATACGCCTGTCCCAAGAAGTGGGAAGATCTGATGGAACATGCAGGACTATTCTTAAGAAGCAGCTAAATTTATTTCCTTATAAAGTGCAAGTATTTCAAGAAATACAAGCCGCAGATTTTGAAAGACGCAGGAATTACTCTCAATGGTTTACCCAAAATTTATTGGAAAGAAATGATTTATTAGACCTGACATTTTTTTCGGATGAAGCCTGGTTCCACCTCTCCGGTTATGTGAATTCTCAGAATACATGTAATTATTTTTCTTTTTTTTCTGTATATTCTTACTTTGTTAATTTTGTAAACAACAAAAATAAATTTCTATTTGTCTACTTAAGTATTTTATTACTCATTAGTTTGGCATATCATGTCATAATATGAATTTGAGAAAATTTTTACCTAGATTTGGTTAGATATATCGTCCCCATATCATTGTGATCTAAACCAAGCCCCACGTTTTTTAATCCAAGCCCTCTTTGATACAAATAATTTTTGCTCGCACGGTACAGACAACACTGCCTACGAACTCACCCAAAGTTCGCCGAACGGTGCGCGACAGTTCACGAACACTGAGTTTCGGCCGCTTTTTGGCCAAAACCGAAACTGTGGCCGAAACTAATTTGTTGGTCGAAACTAGCGGAAACCGAACCTTCGGTCGGTCACTACAAATAATACAGTACCTTTTATTTTAGAATTACAAGTATGGTGGAAAAGTTGGCTCAATATTATGGGGAAAAAATTTGTGAGGTCAATGGTGTAGCATATTATACATTTCCCGTAGTTGAAAAATTAGCGGGAGAAAGTGTAGAAAAGAAACTAAGAGATAATGGATTTGGATACAGAGCGAAATATATAAGCAATTCTGCAAAACTAATTGTAAATGGGGGAGGAAAACAATGGCTTAATGAATTAAAGGAAATGAAATATGCAGATGCGAAGAAACGGTTAATGTCTCTTATGGGTATAGGAGCAAAGGTAATGTGTGTTTATAGGTTGTTTAGGGAGATTAAGGTGGGATTAACGACGCCATTTTCTAGCTTTTTTTTTTTGAAGTGAAAACTTCTTTAGCACTTTTTGTGGGCACTGAATTAAACTGAGCCGTCAGGCGTCAGGTTCGGCTGTGTTACGCTCGAATTCGACTCCGCTGCCGCATCAGTCGACGTGGAAACAGTGTGCGACACTTGTTGCGTCTCAGGTATGTTCTGGCATTTTTTAAATTATACAGGGTGGTGATTTAATAACGGATAAATTTAATACAAATTAAATGGGGACGTGTTTGGAGAAACGCTCGAACCCGTCGATTTTGTTTTTAATTTGCGTATGTTTTGACATAAAATGTAGGTATACAGGGTGTACCACAAAAGTGTGGCAGAAAAAAAAAATTTCTTAAATGGAAACCCCTGTATATTATTGCATTTTCAGATTGTCCGTAAAAATCTAGCCATGTCTGATGCACAATGTCCTAAACATATCTTCAACTGTTTACGAAATATTGAAGTTCAAATATTAAAATAACACTTAATTAAATTGATTTCTAAATTACATTTTTAAAAATCTCAAAAATTACTTTAGCAAATGTTCGAAGTGTCCGCCATTAACAGCTCTGCAGTACCCCCAGCCGATCAATGAATTTCTGCTGTACATTTTCTACGGTTTCTGGAGAAATAACCTTCAATATTTCGTGAACAGTTGAAGATATGTTTAGGACATTATGCATCAAACATGGCTAGATTTTTACGGACAATCTGAAAATGTAATAACATACAGGGGTTTCCATTTAAGAAATTTTTTTTTTTCTGCCACACTTTTGTGGTACACCCTGTATACCTACATTTTATGTCAAAACATGCGCAATTTAAAAACAAAATCGACGGGTTCGAGCGTTTTTCCAAACACGTCCCCATTTAATTTGTATTGGTAGGTATATCACATTACGAATTCGACCATTTCACTTACTAACTAAGTTATTATTTCCATTTTTTGTAATATAAATACCAATAAAAAAAAATAATGTAAAGTATTCGTGGATAACTGGTCTTTAAAACACTTGCTCTATTTCAAGCACTCCGGCTGCGCCGTCGTGCTTGCAAAATCGCGCGTGTTTTAAAGACCTTAATATCCACTTATACTTTAATATACTATCTATCTAAGGACGTAATGCTCAGCCGTAGAGCTTAATACCTATTGGGTGTCAGTAATGTCAGTAATTACCTGAATTAACAATCAATCAGTTATTCCGTCATCTTTGACAGTCGTTACAAGTAATTTGATTCATCGCTAATTTTTCCAATTTCTTGAACATTTCACACAATGGGCTTTACGGAACAGCACAAAACATTCATGGTTGAAGCGTATTTTCGAAACCGGGTTTAGAGTAAATGGTGATTGGCAATACAATCCGGGTTTGTGCATGGGCGATTTTCACGAATATTTTCCTAACGTTGCTTTTATTGCTGGGGATTTTTATCATTGCCTGAAAAGAACCGTGGTTGTGTTTAGGGAAACAGGTTCTATACAACACAAAAAAGGAGCAGGAAGATCATCTGTAAGAACAGAAGAACGTGTTGCAAATGTTCGTGAAATAATGCAAAATACGCCAACAAATTGTATAAGACGCCTGTCCCAAGAAATGGGAAGATCATATGGAACATGCAGGACTATTCTTAAGAAGCAACTAAATTTATTTCCTTATAAAGTGCAAGTATTACAAGAAATACAAGCCGCAGATTTTGAAAGACGCAGGAATTATTCTCAATGGTTTACCCAAAATTTATTGAAAATAAATGATTTATTAGACCTGACATTTTTTTTGGATGAAGCCTGGTTCCACCTCTCCGGTTATGTGAATTCTCAGAATACACGCATGTGGAGTAGTGAAAATCCCCATTTTTTTGTAGAGTCCACATTGCACCCTCAAAAAATTGGTGTCTGGTTAGCTGTTTCCGGAAGAAGAATTGTTGGTCCTATTTTTTTCCATGACACAGTTGCAGCATAGCGGTATAGAGACAATATTTTGAACCCATTTGTGGAGCAATTACTTAACGACGAACTACGTTTTGGATATTTTCAACAGGACGATGCAACCGCCCATACAGCCGCCGAAATTATTAACTACTTACGCAATTTTTTCGACGACAGATTGATCAGTTTTCGATCCGACATTGAATTCCCACCTAGATCACCTTGTTTAACGGTTATGGATTACTTCGTTTTTCCTCATTTAAAGAACACTATTTTTAAAACACCAGTTGCAAATTTAGAACAATTACAAGAAAGGATTATCCAAGAATGTGGTAACATTTCTCCAGAGATGCTGGTGAACACTTTCGAAAATATAAAGAGACGTGTGAATTTATACTTGGAGCATGGCGGTGGCCAATTTCAGCAATTTATGTAATTATTTTTCTTTTTCTTTCTGTATATTCTTACTTTGTTAATTTTGTAAACAACAAAAATAAATTTGTATTTGTCTACTTATTTTCTTACTCATTAGTTTGGCATATCATGTCATAATATGAATTTGACAAAAACCTAGATTTGGTTAGATATGTCGTCCCCATATCATTGTGATCTAAACCAAGCCCTACGTTTTTTAATCCAAGCCCTCTTTGATGCAAATAATTTTTGCTCGCACGGTAGTAGTAGTCGTGTAAAGGCTAAACATCTGGCAAGTAGACCAAGGCGATCCTTTTTGCCTACCCCTGAATCTTCCCTCAGTTACTCTAACCGCCTATACCCTCGCCTAACCTTCCCGATCTAGCTATGAAAATAGAATAGAAGAATATCCTTCCAGGCGAGGGCAATAACTCCCTCTCCTCGGAGAACCGTCGAGCCTAAGACGTTTCAGTCTCCCTAGAGCCTCAGGCATATCAGCATTAAAGTGTTAATATTTCGTAAACGGTTAAAGGAAGGTATAGGGGGGCATGATTTATGAAAAATGTCGAGAATTGATTGTAGAATGTAAAAACGTAAAAATATACAATGTTTCATTCAAAAAAAAATTTAAGTTGCTACACGTAGGATTTTTAGTATCCACCCTGAATAATATCTTTTTTTTTAATGCATTTCAAAAAAAATTAATTTGACTGGTGCGAACGATTCTTGATTAAGTGGGCGGTATTCTACATAAAAAGCATTGAATATCAAACTATAAAAATAGCGGATCTTCAAGAAAACATGACAACCCTGTTTTAGACTGTATTGGAAATAATGGTTTGGCCGCCATTGTGGAGTTGATCGTAAATCTATACATCTATAGTTATAAATGCAGCGCCTCGGGAACAGATGTCTCAAATTCACTAAAGTGATGTCGTGGTGTTGCCGCATATCGTATTTTATTGGAATTTTTAAGGATTTAAACATTTTTAACAGACAATAAAATAGGAGGTTCTTAATTCCAGCCAAATGTATGTTTTTGATAATAATATGTACGCTGATTACTCCGGGGGTAATTGGACCGATTTTCATAATGATTTTACCATTGCATTAGGTGTTAAATGTTATACAAATAAAAGTAGATAAAAAGCGACAGCAAGTATAGCTATTTGTAGTTGGGTCGAAAACTCACCAAGTCACTCAATGAATTGTGCATATAATAAATACTATTTTTTTAAAATATATTGAAAAAGGTTTGTACATATGCACATGACAACTTCGTAGGCATAACATTATTGCACATTTTTTTAATAAATCGCTTTAAACTCCGCCATTTTTTAAAACTGGGTTTTACTCAAAACTGTCAATTTTGACTTAATGAATTTTTGCACTAAGCCGACTATATATTATGCCAGTACAAGGCAATCCAGGCACCGCGATGCGCGTGACGGTATGGTTATGGTAGTGGGGAGAGGATTATATGCAGCAAGTCAAACAGACAGGCGGCAACAATGTTTTATTTTAGCAGTGAAAAGGCTTGTCGTTAGTGGCTGCATCAACACGCTTTATTGTTGGTGGCTCATTTTAATTGTGCCATCTATGAATTTAACGTAGCAGATTTAGGAAATCTGCTTATATGGCCTTCTTATAGTTTGATATTCAATGTAAAAAGCTAACCCGTTTCTTTATCATAACTCTGTATATTGAAATTGGTGTAAACTTTTTTAAACAATAAATTTATATAATAATTACGTTAGTTTTTAGGTAGCCGATTGTATATGTTTAATGTCACTAGGCCACCTACAAGCTATACCTGTCGATACACACATTTACCAAATAGCCGCAAGGCTATATATGCCTAAATTAGCCAAACAGAAAACAGTGACGGAAAAAATATACAACGAAATAGGTGATCACTTCAGAGATTTGTATGGACCATTGGCTGGGTGGGCACACACGGTAAGTTTTGGTTTCCGGATTTATCACTTTCGAACGTTCCGTCTGCTGACCTTTCGTACTACAGATTTTAATTTTGAACTGTATATTATTATGGACATACATGATAACTAATGACCGGATTTGCATAGCTCACGATGCAAAGTCCAGGTTCGGATTTACCACGACGTTTTTAAGTATGCATATTAAATTAAGAAATTGCATTTTACCTAATGTAATGTGCAGATATGACATTAGCGGAGAAATAAAAAAATATTTTTTAATTATCAGTATTGTAACATAGGTCGACTGAAGCATGCCATAGTAATGAGAGCATCGAAAAGGCGGAACAGACAAAGCATGAAAATGAGACGGCATTGCGACTTGAGGTTTAATGTGTATGGGCGACTACTTTAACTTTCATAAACCCGTGGTCAAAAACCTACATTAAATACCGAGTGGGGTCCAAATGAACCCCAACATTTTTTTGGCTTATTATTATTTTTTTAATGTTATAATTAGGGAATATTAAAAATAAAACACATTCTGGTTATAAAAAATATATTTTTTACATAAAAAAGTTGTCAGCATTGATAAATGAGTAAACACATTTTGAAAAAATAATATAAAATAATTAGAAATAATAAAAAGCAATTTATTCAACATTTTGTATACCAATTTAGATATACAGGGTGTTAGGTATTTAATAAGTGTCCGATATTGTACAGGACGATTCCCCAGTTATTTATAAGGTCATATAAGCATGGGTTCGCAAAGCCTTTAGTTTTAGGATACAGGGTGTTAAAAATTTTATTTTTGTTATTCGTAAATAATTTTTGAAATAATGCATGCATACAGGCAGGGGGTGGACATTTTCAACATTTATTGTGATTTTAATTTAGTTTTAACATATCTAGGGTTCCGTTGTTTATTGTTGTTTAAAACTAGCTTTGAAATGTTTCTATGATGATTAAATAAAATATTTTCAAAATTATTTCACTTTTAAAAAAAAAGCATCGATTAATTTAAATCAAAATATCTGGAAAACGTCTTCTTGTAGCAATTTTTAACAAGCATAGCTTTTTCGAATAAAAATGACAGAAAAATTGATTTTTCATTTAAAAAATGTGATACATACACGCACAAGAAATTTGTGACTCCCAAAAAGAGAAATAGGCCTGTGGGTGGCGCCCCATACAATTAAGGGCCAAACTAAGATCAAATTTGAATTTCTCATAGTAAAAAATCCACAAATACTAATTTTCTTCGAAATATCGACATTATTTCAAAAATTATTTACGAATAACAAAAATAAAATAAAATTGTCACCCTGTATCTTAAAAATGAAGGCCTTGCGAACCCATGTTTATATGAACTTTTCACCTTATAAATAACTGGGGAATCGTCCTGTACAATATCGGACACTTATTAAATAACACCCTGTATATTTAAGAAACATAGCTCCAAGGAAATTAAGTAAAAAAAAAATTTAAGAAATTATACCCAAAAATTCATGTCTGGGGTACAGCTGTACCCCGCTCGGGATTATAAGGGTTAATAAAATTTTCTAGTTTTTATTATTACAAGTTTCATTATACTAAAAGGTGCGGAAAACCTACCACAAATTCCTGAGACTTAAATAGGATCTAACCCAACTTACCTCACTGCAAAAGTGGATAATTTCGGAGATACAGTGTCAAAAGTTCAAACCTTTCATAATTATTGTATTGTCACAATATTCGGCTAGGGAGGGATTTTGTGGGGTGAAAAATTAAAATCTGCTCCCTTGCGGTATCAGATTTTAATTTTTCACCCCACAAAACTTCCCCTAACCGAATATTGTGATAATATATCAATTATTAAAAAAATTATTTATGAGAAACTAACAACAAAATGGACTATTGACCTGTATCTCCGAAATCATCCACTTTTGGACCGATGTAAGTTGGATTAGATCATCATATTTAAGCCTCAGGAATTTGTGGTAGCATTTTTTTGCACCTTGTAAAAAGGTTGTTTTGCGTATCGAAATTTGTAGCAGTAAACAAAAGACACTGTCATTGTACAGTGCAAGTCCGGACCTGGAATGAGCTATCGAGATCCGGCCAGTAATAATAACATAACTAAGACCGATTTGTCCAATCGATAGATACCGATATTTTAGGAATTTCAGGTGTTAGGTACGGTGGAGCCAATTCCATTTTTTAATTCTTGCTGTTCTAATCAAAAAATGCATTAATTATAAAAATTATGACTACTAGTGCAGAAGATAAGTTAAAACTAAAACTACTAACTAAACAAAAAAAAACTTACAAAAAAGCTATTGACTTAGTTTTTCCTAGAAGCAAAAACTCTGACCAATAGACAAAAATAGTTAAAAGAAAGATAAATAAAATTAGCTTACGAATAATTTCAATAAGCGATGATATACCCTTACGAAAATATGGTTTAGCGCAGACATAAAAAAAAGTTACCATAAGTAAGAAACTAGTAAGAATCTGCTAGAATGTAATTTTATAAGAGCCTTTGAAAATTTTTTATAAAATATTTATATATTTTTGACTTTGGCATCAAGTTCTGCTTCAATCGAGATGAAAATTAAGCAAAAAAATAGTAGTCACGTGAGTCGCATTATCTGTCAAAAATAATTAAAAAGTGGGGTTATTTATGAAAATATCAAAAAGTTATTAGAACGTTTTTTCAAATCCAGTTTCTAGTCCACATGCAAAATTTCAGCTGCATAAGATAATTTTGATTTTTTACTCATATTTTGTAAATTGCACCACTTTTGCATAATAAGACTCAACGCAACCTAAAGTCGCCACAGTGGTTCTTTTCCCGTGCGTCATCACTTTTACGTCATCAAAATCGTATGAATCAAATCAAAATTACGAGACGAAAAAAGTCAAAACTAAGTTAAGTTCATAAAATGGACGTGCTTGCCTACCGTTTGACGTACCTACATAATATCACAAAAAATTATTATTTATTTTAAGTTTTGCCCGGCATTCTCTATTATCTAAAAGAAATTGACAAACAAATGTTTATACATTTAATACTATTTTTAAAGCTTAAAATCTACAAAAGTTTGGTGTTTTATTGACTATTAAAATCGCAAAAGTCAAATTTTTAACATCCTTTCATTTAAGGGAATTTAGCCACTGCCGTAAACGTTTCAAAGAACTTTCACGGTTAGAATATTTAAAATAAATAAATTAGTTATTATAAAAATCCATAAATACTTACCGCCAAAACAGATGGTGGGTATAATTACCTCTAAAAACAACTATTTTTAGAAACAGGAACAGTTCTAAAGCACACAGATTTACAAAATACGAATTAGATTGGCAGATCAAAATAAGGTTGACAATGACGTTCTAAAATACAACGGTTGTCAACTAAACAAATAAAGTAATTAACTGACGTTTATAGTTTTATCCTTGTCTAGCACGTTATATTATTGCGGAATTTTGGAGACGTTCTTTTATGCTTTTATTCAAACTTGTTACTGTAATAAACAAGGATGCAGAGTTATTAACCACGTCGAGTCCTGATCGTTGATTGATGACGCACGGGCAAAGATCCACTGTGGCAACTTTACATAAAACTTCTTAGTTTTGACAATGCTTTATTTCAGATACATTTTCTTTAAAGTAACGCCATATTAAATGTGTGTTTTCTACAAAATCGGGCTATTAAAATTTGGTCGCATGTGATGCAAAGTTCATTTGTTTTTGACCCTGTATAAGGTAACTTCATAAAATAAGTATTTTTGAAAACGTAGTTTTATGTAGGTTGCGTTGAGTCTTATTTTGCAAAAGTGGTGCAATTTACAAAATATAGGTAAAAAATCAAAACTACCTTATCCAGCTAAAATTTTGCACGTGGGCTAGAAACTGCACTTTTTCTAATATCTTTTTTCGATATTTTCAGAAATAACCCCACTTTTGAATTTTTTTTTGGAAAAAATTAAAATTTGACAGATAATGTGAATCACGTGACTACTATTTTTTTGCTTAATTTTCATCTCAATCGAAGCAGAACTTGATGCCAAAGTTAAATTTTGAATAAAGCTATTAATAAAAAAATCCCATATGATGCGGACTTTACTGGTGACACTGTATACTTTCGGTAATAGTTTACTCCTATATAAATTTAAATTAATTTGGTTACCTTTAATATTATCAAATTAATTTTTTAGGTGTTGTTTTGTGCTGATCTGAAAAAATTTCAAAATGACAAACCAGAAGAGAAGAAAGAATTGAAACAAAAGAAACAAAAAACAAGATAATTTAAATAATGTAAAAAAATATAACATGCATATAACAATATATACTATTTCGGTGGTAGTACAGTCGTATTTTTTAAAATAATTGCTGTCATGCTGAAATAAACAAACCACAAAGGAAATGTCTAACATTTTTTTTGGTAGTCGGTACTTACTAAACAAAAATTTCTGAGATATAACCAGCTCGTAACCTAAGCAAAATAATTCTTGTACGCAATTCCTCAATGCAACGGACGAACATTTCTTGTTAACTTGAAAGAAAACAAATTTGATTGTTCTTGCCATGCTTTTATTAAGTAGGTAGTTTTAATTTTTGTGCATAATTAAGCAAGTAAATTTATTTTCTTTTTTCGACCACTAGCTCGTCATGCACAACCATGCCTGAATGTAAATATCAGTTTCTTTTTTTCTTTAAACTATTTAAAGGTACGGATTGTAAGAACATTGCGCGTCACACGACTTAAACTTGACTGAAATCAATTCAGCTCCTCTGAAAGCGAGTTCTGCGCTCATGGGATGTTGGATGTTGGTCTATTTTTCAGATAATTTTTAATTAATTCCAATTGCTTTCCTCTTGAATCCAATATTTTCAAACTTTTTTAACAGTAAATTATAGCTAACTGTATAGGGTGTTTCATTAAGGTCGAAGAGCGGCCATATCTCGGAAACTACTGGGCATAGAAACTCAGGAAAAGAAAAATTATATTAAAAGTGGCCATGAGAAAATTCTGGAAATAATTTTCAAGTTCCGCATTTTGCCGCAAGAGGGCGTAATTGAAAAGTAAATTTTTAAATTTTACATAACTCCGAAAATTCCACATTAAGGTATATGTTTGATAACACCATTTTAAAGCTTGGACAATTATGCATCATTTTGGTCTTATGCTCATTGGCGTACCGACTTTAATAAGAGTGGGGGAAAGCTGTTGAAAGTGTAATCATTTAAATCGCTGTAACTTATAAACGACTTATCCGATTTTAGCAAACTAAAGACTGTTTGGAAGAGAAATGTATGCACTTTGACCAATCGTATTTAGTTGTCCATAATAGTTCCCAAAAAAAAATGCTAGAGGGCGCAATTTGCAATAAAAATACATTTTTTGATTTTCCTCCGAAAAAATAAATCATACGGTATAATTATGATACCATAATCGAAAAGTAGATGAAATTTGCTAGAAAAAATATTAAAACCGCAGCTCGATATCTCCGTTCGTTTCTGAGTTATTGCCAAAGCCAAAACAATAATTTTTAAGACAAATTGCGCCCTCTAGCAATTTTATTAGAAACTATCTTGTACATTGGATACGACAATTAAAGGTACTTACCTTTCTCTTCCAAACAAGCTTAAATTTAGTAAGATTGGTTAAGTCGTTTAGAAGTTACAGCGATTTTAATGTTTACAGTTTCACTTGATAAGAGTGGGAGAAGCTATTGAAAGTTTAAACATTAAAATCGCTGTAACTTCTAAACGACTTATCCGATTTTACTAAATTTAAGCTTGTTTGGAAGAACCTTCAATTGTCGTATCTAATGGTACAAGATAGTTTCTAATAAAATTGCTAGAGGGCGCAATTTGTGTTAAATATTATTGTTTTGGCAATAACTCGGAAACGAACGGAGATATCGAGCTGCGGTTTTAATATTTTTTCTAGCAAATTTCATCTACTTTTCGATTATGGTATCATAATTATACCGTATGATTTATTTTTTCGGAAGAAAATCAAAAAATGTATTGTTATTGCAAATTGCGCCCTCTAGCATTTTTTTTTTGAGAACTATTATGGACAACTAAATACGATTGGGCAAAGTGCATACATTTCTCTTCCAAACAGTCTTTAGTTTGCTAAAATCGGATAAGTCGTTTATAAGTTACAGCGATTTAAATTATTACACTTTCAACAGCTTCCCCCACTCTTATTAAAGTCGGTACGCCAATGAGCATAAGACCAAAATGATGCATAATTGTCCATGCTTTAAAATGGTGTTATCAAACATATACCTTAATGTGGAATTTTCGGAGTTATGTAAAATTTAAAAATTTACTTTTCAATTACGTCCTCTTGCGGCAAAATGCGGAACTTGAAAATTATTTCCAGAATTTTCTCATGGCCACTTTTATTATCATTTTTCCTTTTCTGAGTTTCTATGCCCAGTAGTTTCCGAGATATGGCCGCTCTTCGACCTTAATGAAACACCCTGTATCAAAGGCTTTTGCTAAATCTAGAAAAATACTAATACAAGGTTTTTTATTTCTAATGCATCATATATTTGTTCTGTTGGATAGCAAATAGCGTTTTGTGTTGATTTATTTTTTTGAAACCCAAACTGTTTATTAGAAATAAAATGTTTTTTTCTAAATAATTTTCAATTCTTAATTTTAAAATTTTTTCGAAAACTTTTGCTATCGAAGATATTAATATAATTGGTCTATAATTTTACTAGAAATAAAATAACACTCAACTTGCAATGCAAAAAAAAGAGAAAAAATAAGGTTAAAAAAATAATTTATTGAAACTGACTTTAAATAATAATGAATTCTGGGTACTATTACAATTTATGACAAACATAAAAACTACAAACAAAAAATAATACATATTGGTATTTTCAATCGGAGACTGAACCATCAGACAAATTTAATACTTCTCCATGCGTTTTTGGCGATTTTTGCTTCAGTCTTTTAGAACTAGGTTTAACTAAACCTCTCCTATCGCTAGCCTTACTTGTTGTTGCTATAGGAACTGTAACGGTTGGCCTGTTGCTCGTTTTTGTTTTAGATTTTTTTCTAAGGGCTATAGCTCTCATTTCATCGGTAAATCCTGCCATATCATCATCATCAGATTGGTCAATGGATAATTGGGGTTTTTGTTTGTTAACTCGCTTCTTACGCCCTTCTACAAAATATATAATAATTAATAATATTCTGAGGAGGCAAAAAGTACACAATTTTAACCTAAAGCGCTACCCAGGTGCGCAAAAAATGGTTGAAAATTACCTTATGTAAAATTTTCAAAAAAGGATACAATGTTGGGCGTTTTCACATCTACCTACACCGACAACGGCAGTAGCTCTTCACTATGGCCGAAATGCCGGTCGGCTGCCGGCTCAAGTAGACTAACATTTCAAATTAATTTTTAAGATTAAGTACCCAAGTAGCACAAATATACTTCAGACAGTTCTATACATTGTTATATAACAATTTGTAATATAACTATGATATTTTAAAAGTCCTCTGTAAACCATTATATGACTCGTAGAAACACGGAAAAGGCCCAGATTATAAAACAGTTTCATTTATTAGAAGTTTTGTTAGGCTCACAGAAAATAATTACAATACACTTTTGGGTATTTTATGTAACGTTTATATAATCCATTTTATAAGAAATAATTAAATATTTTATAACTATAGCAAATAACCTCTCATAGATACTAATAAGATATTAATAAAATTGTTTTATAACAGGCTTAAAAATATTTTAACAATAACCATTTTGGGCCGATTAAAATATTTTTATTATATTGTGTTTATATTTTAGTCGTGTAGTTATTACGAATAAAATTTCAATATATTTACCTAATATGTCAACTTATACAAGAGATATCATAGACTTGAAACATGGCGACAATAAAAACTTACAGCAGTTTGCACGAAAAAGATTTTCAAGTCGAACGCTTTTCCACGGCCAAATTTCTCTGCCAGGCTGATTTTACCGACCTAACATATCCATATTTTTAAGTAAATTTTTACGGGCTTTCATTTAATTAAACATTTTGTTATTGAAGATATTTTAAAAATATTTTTAAAAGTTAAATAATAATTTATAAAGTTGAAAATCGACATTTTTTTTACTTGCAATGTTATTGGCCAAACGTTTTTCTTATTAAAATTACCACTTTAAGAGATATTTAAATATTTTATTTGATTAATATTATTTCGCCAACATGGCCGATTAAAAGTAGTTTTTAAAACATGGCGTCAACTCTAACAAATCACTTTATCGTTCCAGGCACACTTATAAAACAAATATAATATATAAATTGTTATATTATGCCTTTTTATATGACAAAATTGTTTTATTATTTAAAACGGCGCAGCATCACGTGGTAAAATTATTGTGGTTCTCGCAATGTTGCCATGTTTTTGCAGAATATTGATTTTTTGTAGCTATAGGTATACTGATTCGCCTGTGTTGAATGTTTTTGTAAAAGCCATTCTTTATTTTTATTATTATCATGATAAGTATTATTATTATTACCGTTTTGGGTACCTTTTTGCTATAATTCAAATATTTCCTTATAATTTTAGCGTGTAACCTTAAAGAACCATTGCTTACTTTTATTAAAATAATTGTGCCTTCAAAAATAAAAGTGATTTGGTGAAGCATTCTAGTCCTTTCTATTTAATGTTCCTATTTTAATTTATTTGCTTCAAGAAATTAAGAATACTTTTAAGTAGACTTGCAGATTTTATTTTTATTCCGACAATGCTGTAAGGCCGGCCAGTCATTCTTGGCCGTGGTGTTAGTAAGTGGCGCAAGGTAGCGTGACAGATTAATTTCAAATAATGGCGACACTAATAAATTGATAATATGATAGTTTTGTTGTATAAGGCTCACTTTAGGCATCTTATTCGATACTATTATCGTATACGCTATTATGGTAACCGGTTCTATATAATCTTTTCATTAAGAAATTAAATCTAGTAGCCCATACTTTAATTTTTTTATTAGCTTCAATATTTTTGTTGATCTCAGTTAACTCTAAAGAATTTTCTTCATCGTCGCTCGATTCTACGGTATAATAATCAGAGTCTAAACATTGATTGTATTCTTTACTATGGGCTATGGGCTCATATTCTTGCTCGGATGAAGAATCGTAAAGCATTTTACCCAAATCAACTCTGTCTGTTATCTGTGCTGTTGTGTTTACACGTTGTACATTTGCATTTAAAACTCTTTGATAGTTATCTCTAACCTTTTTCTTAAAGTTTCCACTTTGTCTTATTTTTCTCCAGTGGGAAATTGGCCGACTGCTTAAGCTTGACATTGTTTACAAATTATAAATAGATACACTGACTGATCATATCAACTGATGTGGACGTAAAAAGTTAGGTTAGTACGGGAAGTGCTATAAATATTATATAAGGTTCACTAAATAATGATTTTGCATTTACAAAAGAATTTTTATATTTTAAATGCTTTAACTATTTCATTACGTTTTATTAAATAACCATTGTAAAATAGTCGTTTAAGAGTAGCCGTAGTTGCTTAATTGTCGTCAAGATCAAATTGTTTTATAAATAAGTTTCCGCTACTGCTATATAATCTAACAATAAAGCTTCTATAAAATTAAAGTGAATGTTTTTATAGTTGCTTTATAAACTGTTTAAAATTACCCTTACAAAATAAGTATAAAATATATCTATCTTAAGCGAAAAGAGTTGTATAAGTTTTGTTACATACATGTTTTTAAGCAATCTGGTTTCTGTACTTTTAAAACTGTTTTAACAATTAACGTTATAAACACCTATATTACAAACTTATAAAGTAATTTTGGTTATACAGCAAGTTAGTGTTGATGGCAAGTGTTAAATAATAATTCAGTGTATTTAAAAGCTCTAATAAATCCGATATAAAACAATTTAGTCAAATAGTAAGATTCTTGTGCTACTTGGGTACCTATCATTTGTTATGTTCCAAAAACAGGATTTTGCCTATACAAGTACAATTAATGTGATTTTTATAAATTTGTAAAGGTATGTTCATCTCATCAATATGCAGATAATAAGCAAATTTATTTTTCGTTTCCTCATTCGGAGGCTATAACTGCCATGGAGGCTATTAATAATGCTGACTTGGCAATTATTGCTGATATATCCAATTTCCATAAATTGGTATTAAATGGTACAAAATCCAAGTTACTTTTTTTTTGGCTCATCTGGGTTAAATAATTTTAATATTAAAATTGAAGAAGCTGTTTTAGTGCCGTCAGATTGTCAAAAAAATGTAGGTATTTTTTGGGATACGCCGCTCCGAGTCGAAGCACGCGTTTATGAAATAATACAGAGAGAGCGTACTATAAATTAAAACTTTAATATATGCACAAAGACATTTTAACGACTGATGTCAAACTAAGACTCAGCGACTCCCTGATAGTATCGTTAGTTTCATACGCCGACGTTCTTTTTTGGCCAGCTCTTACCCAGAGAGAAAAAAAATAGTCTCCGAAAACTGCAGAATTCTTGTCTTAAATTTTGTTTTAATGCCAGGAAATTTGATCACGTCACACCGTTATTTCAAGCTTCCGGATGGTTAAGAATGGATGAACGTTTTTTTTGCACTTATCTACACTTACAAATAAAATTGTTAAGTGCGGATCGTCGGCGTATCTTTGCGAGAAGCTTGTTGTGGATACTGACATACATGGACGAGAGGCGCGATACTGTGAGAGATTTATTATTCTCCAGCACCGAACCGCCAAATTTCAGGGACTTTTTTAGTTACAACACGGTCAAAGTGTACAGTCCCTTACCGCTGCCACTGGCTTGAAGAGCGCCGTCAGGCAGTTGATTGTGAGTAAAAGAAATGAGTAATTAGTTATTTTTATATACTAACTTATGCATTTGCCTCTAGCGTAATAATGCTGTTATGAAATATTTATTATTAATATTATAAGTATTTTAAAATATTATTTTCTTTTAATTCGAAAAAGGTTTTTCTGTTTCCTTCCGCCAAACCCATCCCCAGACGCGTTTCGCCGTTATTACGGCTCATCAGTGAGGCTCGGTTTGGCAGAAGGAAACAGGACTCAAAGACAAATCACTTGTCAGGATCGATCATCAACGGGATTTATAAAACCCAGTGCGACATCTTGCGTCCCAGTACGGTACCTTAGAAAAGGTCAGTCGTAAAGGGTTATTCTGTAAAAACAGAGAATTATGCAAGATGCCCTCAAAACCGGTATAAGTGCCGGACCACAGATATTAATTCGAAAAAGGTTTTTCTGTTTCCTTCCGCCAAACCCATCCCCAGACGCGTTTCGCCGTTATTACGGCTCATCAGTGAGGCTCGGTTTGGCAGAAGGAAACAGGACTCAAAGACAAATCACTTGTCAGGATCGATCATCAACGGGATTTATAAAACCCAGTGCGACATCTTGCGTCCCAGTACGGTACCTTAGAAAAGGTCAGTCGTAAAGGGTTATTCTGTAAAAACAGAGAATTATGCAAGATGCCCTCAAAACCGGTATAAGTGCCGGACCACAGATATTAATTCGAAAAAGGTTTTTCTGTTTCCTTCCGCCAAACCCATCCCCAGACGCGTTTCGCCGTTATTACGGCTCATCAGTGAGGCTCGGTTTGGCAGAAGGAAACAGGACTCAAAGACAAATCACTTGTCAGGATCGATCATCAACGGGATTTATAAAACCCAGTGCGACATCTTGCGTCCCAGTACGGTACCTTAGAAAAGGTCAGTCGTAAAGGGTTATTCTGTAAAAACAGAGAATTATGCAAGATGCCCTCAAAACCGGTATAAGTGCCGGACCACAGATATTAATTCGAAAAAGGTTTTTCTGTTTCCTTCCGCCAAACCCATCCCCAGACGCGTTTCGCCGTTATTACGGCTCATCAGTGAGGCTCGGTTTGGCAGAAGGAAACAGGACTCAAAGACAAATCACTTGTCAGGATCGATCATCAACGGGATTTATAAAACCCAGTGCGACATCTTGCGTCCCAGTACGGTACCTTAGAAAAGGTCAGTCGTAAAGGGTTATTCTGTAAAAACAGAGAATTATGCAAGATGCCCTCAAAACCGGTATAAGTGCCGGACCACAGATATTAATTCGAAAAAGGTTTTTCTGTTTCCTTCCGCCAAACCCATCCCCAGACGCGTTTCGCCGTTATTACGGCTCATCAGTGAGGCTCGGTTTGGCAGAAGGAAACAGGACTCAAAGACAAATCACTTGTCAGGATCGATCATCAACGGGATTTATAAAACCCAGTGCGACATCTTGCGTCCCAGTACGGTACCTTAGAAAAGGTCAGTCGTAAAGGGTTATTCTGTAAAAACAGAGAATTATGCAAGATGCCCTCAAAACCGGTATAAGTGCCGGACCACAGATATTAATTCGAAAAAGGTTTTTCTGTTTCCTTCCGCCAAACCCATCCCCAGACGCGTTTCGCCGTTATTACGGCTCATCAGTGAGGCTCGGTTTGGCAGAAGGAAACAGGACTCAAAGACAAATCACTTGTCAGGATCGATCATCAACGGGATTTATAAAACCCAGTGCGACATCTTGCGTCCCAGTACGGTACCTTAGAAAAGGTCAGTCGTAAAGGGTTATTCTGTAAAAACAGAGAATTATGCAAGATGCCCTCAAAACCGGTATAAGTGCCGGACCACAGATATTAATTCGAAAAAGGTTTTTCTGTTTCCTTCCGCCAAACCCATCCCCAGACGCGTTTCGCCGTTATTACGGCTCATCAGTGAGGCTCGGTTTGGCAGAAGGAAACAGGACTCAAAGACAAATCACTTGTCAGGATCGATCATCAACGGGATTTATAAAACCCAGTGCGACATCTTGCGTCCCAGTACGGTACCTTAGAAAAGGTCAGTCGTAAAGGGTTATTCTGTAAAAACAGAGAATTATGCAAGATGCCCTCAAAACCGGTATAAGTGCCGGACCACAGATATTAATTCGAAAAAGGTTTTTCTGTTTCCTTCCGCCAAACCCATCCCCAGACGCGTTTCGCCGTTATTACGGCTCATCAGTGAGGCTCGGTTTGGCAGAAGGAAACAGGACTCAAAGACAAATCACTTGTCAGGATCGATCATCAACGGGATTTATAAAACCCAGTGCGACATCTTGCGTCCCAGTACGGTACCTTAGAAAAGGTCAGTCGTAAAGGGTTATTCTGTAAAAACAGAGAATTATGCAAGATGCCCTCAAAACCGGTATAAGTGCCGGACCACAGATATTAATTCGAAAAAGGTTTTTCTGTTTCCTTCCGCCAAACCCATCCCCAGACGCGTTTCGCCGTTATTACGGCTCATCAGTGAGGCTCGGTTTGGCAGAAGGAAACAGGACTCAAAGACAAATCACTTGTCAGGATCGATCATCAACGGGATTTATAAAACCCAGTGCGACATCTTGCGTCCCAGTACGGTACCTTAGAAAAGGTCAGTCGTAAAGGGTTATTCTGTAAAAACAGAGAATTATGCAAGATGCCCTCAAAACCGGTATAAGTGCCGGACCACAGATATTAATTCGAAAAAGGTTTTTCTGTTTCCTTCCGCCAAACCCATCCCCAGACGCGTTTCGCCGTTATTACGGCTCATCAGTGAGGCTCGGTTTGGCAGAAGGAAACAGGACTCAAAGACAAATCACTTGTCAGGATCGATCATCAACGGGATTTATAAAACCCAGTGCGACATCTTGCGTCCCAGTACGGTACCTTAGAAAAGGTCAGTCGTAAAGGGTTATTCTGTAAAAACAGAGAATTATGCAAGATGCCCTCAAAACCGGTATAAGTGCCGGACCACAGATATTAATTCGAAAAAGGTTTTTCTGTTTCCTTCCGCCAAACCCATCCCCAGACGCGTTTCGCCGTTATTACGGCTCATCAGTGAGGCTCGGTTTGGCAGAAGGAAACAGGACTCAAAGACAAATCACTTGTCAGGATCGATCATCAACGGGATTTATAAAACCCAGTGCGACATCTTGCGTCCCAGTACGGTACCTTAGAAAAGGTCAGTCGTAAAGGGTTATTCTGTAAAAACAGAGAATTATGCAAGATGCCCTCAAAACCGGTATAAGTGCCGGACCACAGATATTAATTCGAAAAAGGTTTTTCTGTTTCCTTCCGCCAAACCCATCCCCAGACGCGTTTCGCCGTTATTACGGCTCATCAGTGAGGCTCGGTTTGGCAGAAGGAAACAGGACTCAAAGACAAATCACTTGTCAGGATCGATCATCAACGGGATTTATAAAACCCAGTGCGACATCTTGCGTCCCAGTACGGTACCTTAGAAAAGGTCAGTCGTAAAGGGTTATTCTGTAAAAACAGAGAATTATGCAAGATGCCCTCAAAACCGGTATAAGTGCCGGACCACAGATATTAATTCGAAAAAGGTTTTTCTGTTTCCTTCCGCCAAACCCATCCCCAGACGCGTTTCGCCGTTATTACGGCTCATCAGTGAGGCTCGGTTTGGCAGAAGGAAACAGGACTCAAAGACAAATCACTTGTCAGGATCGATCATCAACGGGATTTATAAAACCCAGTGCGACATCTTGCGTCCCAGTACGGTACCTTAGAAAAGGTCAGTCGTAAAGGGTTATTCTGTAAAAACAGAGAATTATGCAAGATGCCCTCAAAACCGGTATAAGTGCCGGACCACAGATATTAATTCGAAAAAGGTTTTTCTGTTTCCTTCCGCCAAACCCATCCCCAGACGCGTTTCGCCGTTATTACGGCTCATCAGTGAGGCTCGGTTTGGCAGAAGGAAACAGGACTCAAAGACAAATCACTTGTCAGGATCGATCATCAACGGGATTTATAAAACCCAGTGCGACATCTTGCGTCCCAGTACGGTACCTTAGAAAAGGTCAGTCGTAAAGGGTTATTCTGTAAAAACAGAGAATTATGCAAGATGCCCTCAAAACCGGTATAAGTGCCGGACCACAGATATTAATTCGAAAAAGGTTTTTCTGTTTCCTTTTATAAATCCCGTTGATGATCGATCCTGACAAGTGATTTGTCTTTGAGTCCTGTTTCCTTCTGCCAAACCGAGCCTCACTGATGAGCCGTAATAACGGCGAAACGCGTCTGGGGATGGGTTTGGCGGAAGGAAACAGAAAAACCTTTTTCGAATTAATATCTGTGGTCCGGCACTTATACCGGTTTTGAGGGCATCTTGCATAATTCTCTGTTTTTACAGAATAACCCTTTACGACTGACCTTTTCTAAGGTACCGTACTGGGACGCAAGATGTCGCACTGGGTTTTATAAATCCCGTTGATGATCGATCCTGACAAGTGATTTGTCTTTGAGTCCTGTTTCCTTCTGCCAAACCGAGCCTCACTGATGAGCCGTAATAACGGCGAAACGCGTCTGGGGATGGGTTTGGCGGAAGGAAACAGAAAAACCTTTTTCGAATTAATATCTGTGGTCCGGCACTTATACCGGTTTTGAGGGCATCTTGCATAATTCTCTGTTTTTACAGAATAACCCTTTACGACTGACCTTTTCTAAGGTACCGTACTGGGACGCAAGATGTCGCACTGGGTTTTATAAATCCCGTTGATGATCGATCCTGACAAGTGATTTGTCTTTGAGTCCTGTTTCCTTCTGCCAAACCGAGCCTCACTGATGAGCCGTAATAACGGCGAAACGCGTCTGGGGATGGGTTTGGCGGAAGGAAACAGAAAAACCTTTTTCGAATTAATATCTGTGGTCCGGCACTTATACCGGTTTTGAGGGCATCTTGCATAATTCTCTGTTTTTACAGAATAACCCTTTACGACTGACCTTTTCTAAGGTACCGTACTGGGACGCAAGATGTCGCACTGGGTTTTATAAATCCCGTTGATGATATTTTCTTTTAGTTTATAGCTCGGTTTATAGTTAGAAGACGGTTAGATAGAGTAGCGTTGCCAGATCTCGCCGTCTATAAAACATTATGTTTATAATTTGTTTTGCTAAATTTGAAATAAAAATACATTTATTATTATTATTATTAATTAAACTAAGCAGCCATTTAAATTAATTATTACCACACAAATTATGAAAAATCGGCGACGACACAAGAGGGGTGGATGTTTCTTGACGGCAAGTCTGAGCCTGCAACGACACGACACCATAGACATTTACCTTCAGATACGTACAGCTTATCTCCTGCGCAAACAAAAGTTACGTTTTATGGGTGAAAAAATACGCCCTAGTGCACGGCTCGCCGATTAGGTGCCTTCCCTCCCAGCAGCATCGGGCATGCGCACAAGCCTCTTTTTATCGGCATGTATTTCTTTAGCGACATGCTCAAAATACACTCCACAACCGGCTCGGCGCCATTTTTGTTGTTGTGTTTTGAAGTTTCTCTGTGGATTCCTTGTTGTTTATTCTGGGTGTTTAATATTTACGGATTTCTACCATTGGATACAACAACTAAAGGTACTTCCAAACAAGCCTAAATTTAGTAAAATCGGATAAGTCGTTTAGAAGTTATAGCGATTTTAATGTTTACACTGTCAATAGCTTCTTCCACTATCAAGTGAAAGTGCAATCATTAAAATCGCTGTAAATTCTAAACGACTTATCCGATTTTACTAAATTTAAGCTTGTTTGGAAGAGAAAGGTAAGTACCTTCAATTTTTGTATCCAATGGTACATGATAGTTTCTAATAAAATTGCTAGAGGGCGCAATTTGTATTAAAAATTATTATTTTGGCGATAACTCTGAAACGAACAAGGATATCGAACTGCGGTCTTCACATATTTTCTTTCAAATATCATCTACTTTTCGATTGTGATGTTATAGTTATACAGTATGATTTGAATTTTCGGGATAAAATCGAAAAAACTATTATTATTACAAATTGCGCCCTCTAGGAATTTTATTAAACACTATCGTGTACTGTTGGATACGGCAATTGAAGATACTTACCTTTCCCTTCCAAACAAGCTTAAATTTAGTAAAATCGGATAAGTCGTTTAGAAGTTACAGCGATTTTAATGTTTACACATTCAATAGCTTCCCCCACTCTTATCAAGGTCGGTACGCCAACGAGCCTTAAACCAAAATGATGCAGAATTGTCTAAGCTTTTCGATGATGTAATCAGAGTTACACCTTAATATATTACGGGAATTTTCGGAAAAATTTAGAATTAAAAAAAAAAATTTAATTGTGCCCTCTTAGGAACTTAAAAATAATTTCCAGAATTTTCTCATGACCTCTTTAATCATAATTTTTTTTCAAGTTTCTATGCTTAGTAGTTTCCGAGATATGGCCGGTAGTCACCCTTAATGAAACACCCTGTATAAAAGAAAAAATGTAAATACCTAGGTAGTTTATATTAATCCACGGGTTAAGTTCTCGGGCAAAAACTTTCTTAAATTTTTGAACAAGAAATTGTGCTTGAAAATGTTTTACACGTACCCAATTTTTAGCCAAATTGTAAAAATCAATAAAAGTTATATACCAACTAATATCTGACTTGAGGTGACGTACGCAATAACATCGAAGATTGGTTATTTAGCTGGGTTTGTTTGTTTTTTATATTTGATTTTATAAGTTTTATAGTTTATTTGACTTGAACTAAAAAAACGACAACGAATAATTTTTAAACACATTTTAGAAACAAACCCCTAAAAACAATTTTCTATCCTCAAAATCTGATAGATTTGCAACTAATCAAATCAAATCAAATCAAATCGTTTATTTTCCCAGAGACAATTTACAATTGTAGGGGAATAGTCAGGTAGTAAATCTAAAAATGAACAACAAACAAAACATTTCAATACGCAATATAAACAAAACATGTACAAGCGTTAAGACAGACAATTAAAAAACTCATCCAAACTGTAGAAACATTTAGATATTAAAAATGATTTTAACGACTTTTTAAAACATTGTATACTATTACAATCTTTAATTGTTTCGGGCAAAACATTGTAGACCCTAACACCTAGACATTTAGGAGAATTATAGGCTACTAATCCTCTAGAGTGCGGAGCACGAAAACTATTTTTATGCCTTGTATCAAAACCGTGCACATCCCTGTTTTGTACAAATTGACCTTTATTACAGAAGACAAATACTGATAGTTCTAATATGTATAAGCTAGGAAGAGGTAGTATATTAAAATTTTTAAAAATCTCTCTACAACTATACCGATTAGGAACACCTGCTATACACCTTAAGATTTTTTTTTGTTTTACAAAACTATTTTTAAATAGGGTCGAAGTACCCCAGAAAGTCAGACCATATCTTAAGTACGATTCTTCATATGCGTAGTACAACATAATTAGGTGTTCTTTACCTAACATAGATCTTAAATTTATAAACAGATAAAAGGATGAATTAAGTTTAGACATAACATGTTCATAATGTACCTTCCATGTCAAACATTCGTCAAGATGAATACCAAGAAACTTGGTGCTCTGAACTTGGCACAAGGATTTATTATCAATAAATAAATTAATACTATCATCCGTTTTTGTCTATTATCGAATCTAACAAACTGGGTCTTGTCTACATTTAGTAACATCGAATTCTCCCCAAACCAGGCACAAAGTTCAGACAGAACACCATTTGACATCTGCTCCAAGATATTCGAGAACCTGTTTGAAACCAGGAATGACACATCATCGGCAAAAGCCGTACGATGAGCCCCCTGTCCCACAAGATCAATGTCATTTAGGTATAATAAAAATAACACAGGGCCCAGAACGGAGGCCTGTGGAACGCCAATATTAGTTTTCAGGGGCGGCGAGTCTGTCATTCGTTTGGACTTACCATCAAAGTTGCTTAAACTAACATACTGTTGGCGATCAATTACAAACGACCGTATCCACTCAAGTGCACAACCATTAATGTCAAAATTAATCAGCTTTTGGAAAAGAATTTTATGATTGACACAATCGAAAGCCTTGCTTAGGTCGCAAAAGATCCCAACGGGGCTCTCGTTCGCGTCAATAAATTTAGTTAGTTCATCATAAAAATCATGCATTGCAGTATTGGTAGATCTTCCTCCCTACTAAACTACTAAAAATGCCAGAAATTACTATCTTATTTCCCAACTTGATCAAAAATTGAGAAGAAATTCCAATTTTTTGGCAAGAATTTGGGGCAAATTTTAGCAGTTTACACGTAAAAATAAATTAAAGGCCAACTTTTACAATTTCTTAAGCAACAACTTAAATTTAAAAGCCCGGACCTGCCTATTTTCCCATTCGTCAAATGATAATGTTGCAGTGCGCATGTCTAATCGTGTGTAGCTTTGTTTACATGCGCGAGTCCATAAATTTGCCACATTCGTGATTATTGTTTGCTTATCTAAAGGTCAATGTCTATGCACGACACCGATATAAGTCGGTCAGTGTGAAAGCATAGCGATAATTTAATTCACATGAAATTTACACCGACAATAATTGGTGTCGGTGTCGTGTCGCTGCCGTGCCGGCAGATGTGAAAACGCCCAATAAGTAAAGCATGTTTCACGAAAAATGGATACGATTTAATGACTGCAGTAAAAGTACCTGGGGCGATCCCATTATTTATGACCGTTTGGTATAATTATTTGAAAGGACCGGATTGTAAGAATTATAATTATTGTAAATATAGGCACATCAGGTTGGGTTGCTTAATTTATATTTAAATACCTTTTTGTGGTAAAATTTGTTAGTTATTATTTCTTGCTGAAAGAGTTTAGTTGTATTACCGATATCATTTTACCAAACGTATAAAAAAACAGTATGTTGCGTCCGTAGAAAAACATTGATGGTGCTTCTTCTAGTGTTGCAGCGAAGAAAATGCATTTATCCCTCGATGCTAGGGAAATTGTAAAAATAGTATAATATACTTCTTTACTCAACAGAGGACTTAATGCTAGTGCTGCTGCGACTGAAACGTCTGATTTGACTAAGATACCTCTGACTTCAGTGAAAAGAATCGCGTCAAATCCCATTAAACCTAGAAAGAAGCGTAAAGATGCCGGTTTCACCAAATGTTTCGACGAAAGCGACAAGGACTTGATAAGACGAAAAATCTACACCATGTACGAAGAGCAACGCGTACCTACATTAGATTCTCTGAAGCAACGGCTTACCAATGATGAAACCCAAATAAGTTGTAGCCGCACTAGCCTTTGGAGAGTTTTGTCGGAAATGGGCTTCAGATATCGCAAAATTGACAAAAGGCAAGTAATATTTAAAAAAAATGTTATTTCATTTGATTAGGTACATTAATATAATCATATCATTACTTGTTTTCCTTAGAAACTCATCCTTATTAAATTATATAAATTAAATATAATATAATTATCTACAGTCCGTCCTTTTATACTTCATTTGTTTATTGCCAAGCTCTTGTCGACACAATGGGACCGACCCAGGTAGTTTTACTGCAGTCATTAAGTCGTATCCATTTTTCGTGGAACATGCTTTACCAAGTTAAATTTTTAGACAGATTTTTGTAAATGTATTTTTATGTTTCTGTTTGCGACACAAAATAAAAACTGTTGACTACAAGATTAGAAACTTTATCAGAACGTACACATTTTAAATGGCGCTATAGTAGGTGTTTCCGAGTGGTTCACTTAATTGTGTAGAGGTAAATAATAACAGTTAATATTAATTCTATCAAAGCATTATTTTAAGGAGCTTAAGTTTTGTTAAAGTTCAGTCATGGTTCATTCTGTTATTGTTCAATTAGGTTTAAGTTTATTTTAATTTTAAGATATTTTGCCTTTTGAGAAATGTAATATATTTTGATAATGTGGTGCTAACATACATATTATTATTATTTCATATTTAAAGATAATTAAAATATGTTTTATTTAATATTAATAAAACTATTTTCCATACCAGCCTTCTGTTTGTTTAGAATAACTTCCTTCATGGCATCAGTGTATCCATCAAAATTAGGTCCATTCAAATCATCAAGAGATTTTGATTTTTTTAGTCCTTTTTTTAGCCTTGCCGTTGTTCCTTTTATCTTATTTCTACTATCTACATCCTTAGCAATGTCCTGAAAATGTTATTTTTAGTAAAAATGCGAAATTTGTTTCTACGATCATTATAAAAACGGGACCTTTCTTTACTATTATAAGTTAATCAGAAACATATACATTTGTATTCACTAAAATTAAAACCGTCCTAAATTGACAGCTCTAGGTTTAAAATTACGTGTCAGCATCAATCAACTATTTATTTTTTCCAAAAAAATAAAATAATATGCTTTACTTATTACAACACCTTAAATAACCTAAACTATATTCACGTTTGAAATACGCCCGATGTAAACACTGACCGGCGCGTGCTCTCCGCAAGCCGAACCGCCAGCTAACCTCGTGATTGCCAATTCTCGCAACGCTATTGGCCGCGCGGTCCTGTTGTTCACGTGCTTTTGTTGACATTAGGCGTATTTGAAATGTGAATATAGTTTAGGTGAAATATAATTGACTAAAAATATAAGGTTAATAAAAAATAAAAAATAAATAATACTTTAAATGTTAATATCTAATAAAAAATTAGAAATACACTCCCCGACAATAAATTCCGGACAAGAAAAATTAAAGTCATTTTGATAGTCCTGTAACTTTTTTATTTCTTTCCGATTTTTTTGAAATTTTATGCAAAGTGTCGCCCTATGTTTTGAGAAGTTAGCCTAAATTTTATATTTTAAAAAATACTGATGGCTCGACCAATATATAGGGAAAAACAAAAGTTACTTTTTTACCTCTATTTTCTTAGCGCCCTGTGGAAAAATTGAGCGGTGAAATGTAGCTTTGTTACGTTTTGTTTTAAAGTGTGACCCTTTTTTGACAGAATGTTTTTTGGTTCACCCTAATATCTGCTTTTTGAGAAAAGATATAGATGTTTAAAACAAGTGGTGCAATTTTTTAATTTTATTTACATTTATAACGGTACATTATCTTATAGACTAGCTTAAAGAAAATCCTAAAATTTAATAGCGCGTGTTGCCACCTCGTGCCGTTATAACTTCTCTCATGCGACGTGGCATGCTTGCAACGCAGTTTTGAATGACTTCTTGAGGAATGTTTTGCCATTCTTCAAGAAGGGCTGCTCGCAGATCTGGTAATGTTTCTAAATTTCGATTTCGAACACGTCTACCTAGCATATCCCACACATGCTCAATTGCGTTTAAATCTGGGCTATGCGGGGGCCATTGAAGTCGTTGAATGTTAACCTGATCTAAATATTCCGTTACAACCCGTGCAACGTGGGGTCTTGCATTAATATAAAATTCGGCCCAACGAACTCGGCGTAGGGTACCACGTGTTCTGCCAAGCATTGGTTGATGTATCAGCAGTTATAGAACTATTTTCAACCAACACTAGCTCTGTACGAGCATGTTGTGATACCCCAGCCCACACCATGACACCACCGCCTCCAAACGGTATTCTTGGAGTTATGCAACATTGGGCGTATCGTTCACCTGGTCTCCTCCAAACCCGTTCACGTCCGTCAGGTGAACGCAGACAAAACCGCGATTCATCTGTAAATAGTACCTGCGACCACTCTTCTAGTCCCCAGTTTTCATGTTCTTGTGCAAAATGTAACCGTTGTGTACGGTGAGCTGGGAGTAATTTGGGACATGAAACGGGTCTTCTGGACTTTAATCCCGCTTCATTTAACCTGCGCTGGATGGTTCTTGCAGAGATTGTGGTACCACATACCTCTTGAAGTCTGCGACTAATTATAGTAGATGGTACATTACGATCACGTAAGGCAGTTAAGTTTAGAAATTGGTTATCACGTTGATTAGTAGTGCGTGGTCTCCCTGAGCCTCTACGTCGGGTGTACTCACCAGTTTGGCGAAACCGGCTAATCGCGTCTTGTATAGTACTTTTAGGTTTGCCTAAGAATTCCGCAATATACCGTATATTGCGGCCATCATCATTCAGTGCAACAGCACGTGCCACATCTTCTGGTCTCATTTTTTACAACAAAAACCTTTAAATAATGTCTTCTGCAATGGCAGTTTACTGATAATACTTATAACGTTACTACGCAACCAAAAGCGAGGCGACTAGATAAGTAACGTTAAAAATGTAAATAAAATTTAAAAAATTGCACCACTTTCTTTAAACATCTGTATCTTTTCTCAAAAAGCAGATATTAGGGTGAACCAAAAAACATTCTGTCAAAAAAGGGTCACACTTTAAAACAAAACATAACAAAGCTACATTTCACCGCTCAATTTTTCCACAAGGCGTTAAGAAAATAGAGGTAAAAAAGTAACTTTTGTTTTTCCCTATATATTGGTCGAGCCATCAGTATTTATTAAAATCTAAAATTTAGGCTAACTTGTCAAAACAACACTTTGATCAAAATTTCAATAAAATCGGAAAATAAATAAAAAAGTTACAGGACTATCAAAATGACTTTAATTTTTCTTGTCCGGAATTTATTGTCGGGGAGTGTATTTAACCATGTTGACTTAATTTATTTCCCACGCCTTCTTTCCGTCCAGCAGATAAATGTTATTAGTAAAGAACAGATTAGGTAGTGAAAGGACCTTTAAACCAGAGTCGGCATGAGGACTAATTGGAAAATATTATTTATTATTATAAGAGACTACAATTTCAGACAATCATAGTACCTACCACAAAGTGGATACATACATTGACGGCTGCCCCTTATCCCAGGGGGAACCTGCTCCTAATTTAATGCCAATATTAAAAAGCGATATCTCAAAAACGGTAACTTTTGGGAAGTTGAAATTTTGAAGACACACGTTGGATTGCACAAAGGTTATTCAAATCAGCAGCAAGACTCTGATAGATAGAATTTTAAATTTCTATTCGCTTGAAAGCGTTTCGAAAAATTTCGTTAGAATTCGCATATCGCTACTCCCATATTTCGATTCTAATAATAGAATTAGAGGTCGGAAGTCCTCGGCTTTTTTTTAATAACACTAGGGATTTTTATTGGTGTCAATGTCAACTTTAATTAGGGAATCCAAAGCACGTGACTTTAAATGACAGTGGAGGGCAACTAGGGATGCGCCATACGATACAATATTTTTCAGTATCGATATTTTACCTTCCGATATTTTGTATCGGTATTTTTTATTCGATATATAATGAGTATCGAAATATTTTACTCAGTATCGTTCAGATAGTATCGATAGATCCCAAATTTCCAAAACCCACGCGTCGTTCGTGCTGCATTTGCTGCTCTTCTTCCTCAATCCGCGCGCACACAAAGCTTTGGCTATCCTTTCTTGGTATACAGAATGCCAGTATTGCCTATATTCTATATACCTATATATAGTTGTATCGATCTGGATCGATACTGTCAGCGTATCCGAACATCCCTAAGTGCAAAAAGCATTAAGCCACTTGCACCAATTATAAAGCAGTATTTGCCAACCACTGTCATTTTTGACACATCGTTGGATTGCCTAATAGTTATTAACCTATAAATCGCAAAAATCTAACGTCAACAAGTTTTCCTTTTTAAGGTTAAGGTACAATACTGTCAATCACACTGTCAATATTGTCAATACGCGACGGGACTACTGACGGAGGGCATCTTTGTCAAGTCGTCGGTTGTCTTTTTTCTTTACATTATACTGAATGTGATTCTGCTGCAATTTATTTTCGTTTCAATTCGATTCTATCGGGGCTGGAGGGGAAGGACGAAACCAATAGAAAAGAAAGAGAAAAAGCGATCGGAGTACCACATTTCTAAAATAACGTTACTTTGCGATTCGATAATGACTTTTCTATTCATCAGAGTCCGTGTGCAGGTACCTTTAACTGTGACGGTAATGATATTGACAAATATAATTTACTCACACTAAAAGTGACTCGGTGAGCTTTTGTACAAGTCTTGTATAAGTTTGTACTAGTTCGTTCAAACTTTGTATATGTTTGCACACGTAACTACAAGGCTTTACAAGTTTGTACACGTTTGTACATATCTGTATAAACTTGTCCAAATGTGTAAAAGTGCGTACAAACTGTACAATCTGGTACGGACTTGTTCAAATGTGTATAAACTTTTACAACCTTATAGAAGTGCGTACAAACTTGTCCAAATTCCTACAAAGATTATTCAAGGGCTTATCAAGCCACTTTAATTGTAAGTAAATTATGTTTGTCAAGTCACAGTCAAAGTTACCTTATCAGTTATTTATTGGTAAATATTTTTGTGCAATGCAACATAAGTGTCAGTAAAATCCTGGGCTTTACCGGTTTTGAGATTTCGCTTTTTAATAATGATATTACATTAGGAAAATTTTAGTCTCGTTGGTTTCATTAACGACGCCATTTTCTAGCTTTTAACTGTCAATTCGATTGGCCTAAATCATTGGTTCGTAGATGGCGTGCAAATGTCGAAACGCAAATATTTATTTTTAGCGTAAAACGTTCCTTTCGTGTGTAAAATCGTCGAGCTTACCCAGAACAAGCAGGTGGAATTATCTATATATATATATATATATATATATATAAATGAATGTTTGTCTGTGTGTATGTCCCGTATGCGTTCCTATACCATTTATCCGATTACGATGAAAATTTGGTGAGTTGTTGTGTGGAGGCCGAGTAAAATTTCGGCATAAAAAAAGTGGTGCAACGCATGCCGGAATTTGGTGAGTTTTTGTGTGCAGGCCGAGGAAGGTTTCGGCATAAAAAAAATGGCGCAACGGATGCTGGGATGCCAGATATTTGTGTGATGTCTTTCCTTCAAATTTATTTTAGTAAGTAGCGTAGCAACGCGCGCGGGGTATAGCTAGTAATAAATATACAGTGATGGGCTAACATATGGAACAAATTCATTTAAAAATCAGGTATTCATTTTTTGAAAAAACGCTCGGACTTTCTTCCGGATTTTTTGCCTCAAAAAGAAATTATATCGGGTGTGTCAAAAAGTAGATGTAGCAAATTTTTTTTGTCTTTTAAATAGAACCCCCCTATTTTTACTTATTACCCTAATTCTACGTCAAATTCTGCGCATAATTCATGTAGCATACTCTATCCTTATCTCTAACGGTTTTAGAGAAAAATTACATCATAAAAAAAAATTCTTTAAAAAAAGGTACATGTACCTACTTAAAGGTAAACAGGTAAATTTAAATGAATTGTTACTACGATAGTCAATCAAAAATTAGTTTAGGTACAATTTTCAAAAACGGTGATCATGGTGCATTTAAATGAAACACAAAGAATCGAAATTTTAATTTTAATTGGATGTGGAGACAAAACAGGAAGTCAAGAAGAAGTTTGTAACTTGTTTAACGCTAAGTATCCAGAACGGCCGATTACAATATCCAGAGTAAGTAAAATTGAGAAGAAATTCAGGGAATCAGGGAATGTAAAGGATCGTCTACGGCCAGGTCATCCAAAAATTAGTGAAAACTCACAATTGAACATTTTGTTAGAGGTTGAAGATAATCCTCATAGTGCATCCACTGAAGTAGCCCTTAATAATGATGTTAGCCGACGATCTGTGTTGCGGATATTGAAACAAGAAAAGTACCATCCGTACAAGATTAGGTTGCTGCACGAGCTAAACGAAGATGATCCCGACCGCCGACTACAGTTTTGTGAAACTATGATGGAAATTTGCAACTTAAATCTATTTTTCCATCGCAACATACTTTTTAGCGATGAAGCCACGTTTTGTTTGAATGGTTCGGTAAACAGACAAAATTTTCGGTATTGGAGTACAAATAATCCCCGTTGGATGAGAGAACAGCACACGCAATACCCACAAAAAGTAAATGTTTGGGCAGGGATATTAAATGATAGAATTATTGGACCTTTTTTCTTGGATGGAAATCTTACAGGAGACCGGTATTTACAATTTCTTCAAAATGAATTAATTCCCACACTAGCAGCGGATTTTCCAAATCCGAATCAGCCTCATGTACCAGAAGCGTCTATTTGGTTTCAGCAGGATGGTGTTCCGCCTCATTTTGCTCGACAAGTACGAGAGTATTTGAATACTGTATTTCCCGAACGATGGATAGGTAGAAGAGGACCCATAGAATGGCCTGCAAGATCTCCCGATCTTACACCCATGGATTTCTTTCTTTGGGGTTATTTTAAATCAAAAGTGTATAAGGATAAACCACAAAATTTGGAAGACTTAAAATTTAAAATTAGATATGAAATTAGGCAAATTAATGAAAATACTGTAAATAATATTTTAGAAGGGTTTTTAAGTAGATTAGCATATTGTCAAGAAGTTAATGGTTTGCATTTTCAACACTTAATAAACTAATTTTTTAACCTTTTTTTAAAGAATTTTTTTTTTATGATGTAATTTTTCTCTAAAACCGTTAGAGATAAGGATAGAGTATGCTACATGAATTATGCGCAGAATTTGACGTAGAATTAGAGTAATAGGTAAAAATAGGGGGGTTTTATTTAAAAAATAAAAATTTTTGCTACATCTACTTTTTGACACACCCGGTATAATTTCTTTTTGAGGCAAAAAATCCGGAAGAAAGAATTATAATCGACGTGTCCGAGCGTTTTTTTCAAAAAATGAATACCTGATTTTTAAATGAATTTGTTCCATATTTTAGCCCATCACTGTAGTTTAAAAAAACTAAAAAACACGCTTTAATCATTAATCAAACTAAAAAGCGGAAAATAAATATAGTTTAAAATAATTCTTGAAATTGTTAATATAGGCAGAAAATAATAATGAACGATAAACATTAGTATTATAGTGAAAAAAAGCGTGGGGTGCTCGATATATGAAAAATATAGCACACGCTATACGAAAAATATAGCACAAAGCGCCCCACGCTTTTTTTTCAGTATAATACTAATGTTTATCGTTCATTATTATTTTCTGCCTATATTAAGTATTTCAAGAATTATTTTAAACTATATTTATTTTCCGCTTTTTAGTTTGATTAATCATTAAAGCGCGTTTTTTAGTTTTTTTAAACTATATTTTTTTTTCATTTTTTAGTTTGAGTTATTCTTAAGAAAATTTTTTTTTGAGTAGATTGAGCTAGATTAGTAGATTATTGTTTGATAAGTCTACAAAACAAAGGTCAAAATCGGGTTCAAAGAAGTCGGTTACAAACAAACATACATACAAACCCGAACAAACGACAAAAATTTTCAAATTAAAAAAAAAAAATTTGCCAAAATTTTATTTTGACGGGTAGAATTTTTTTAAAAAATTTTCTCTATTCTTAGCGACAATCGACATCTATAATACGACCCCACGTTTCTTTTATTACTATCGGTTATTGTAATAATTCTGACATATTGACTGGAGTCAAATTTTGATAAGAGAATTTTTTCCGTATTTTTTTCAACTTTCCACCGTCAATATACATACGACCTTATAGTTTTTTCATTAATATAATTTTTTTAAACGATTTGACATATTGACAGCTGTAAAATTTTGACAGGGGAATTTTTTGCTTATTTTTCCCGAAGTCTCCGCATCGAATACTATACGACCCCATAATTTGTTTCGTCAAAATCGCTTCTTCGTTTTATACCTGACAGCTGTCAAAATTTGACAGGAAAATTTTTTTGCGTATAGATGATTGTATTGTCAGCGGTTCTTGATAAGTCTACAAAATTTAAATTAAATCTGACCGTTTAAAGTGGGTCAAAATCGGGTTCAAAGAAGTCGGTTACAAACATACAGTTGAAGCTAATATAAAGTGTGTTAAAAATGCAGCATTGTCAAGTTGTAAAAAATTTTCGAACATACTACGATAACATTTTTCTCGTCTTACAACAAATATTTTTCCTTATTTGGAAAAATTATACTGGTACGATTCTGTCACCAACGTAACAGCACTTATAAGCATATAATCAGCGTATATATAAAGCCTACAATAGGTTAAATATTAATATTACACATCGGCATGTTATTAATAGCAAAAGAGTTATTTTTTATTGGAGTCTGAAAGCCGTGTTTATTTTTCTATGATATTTTAGTTTGATTTCATAAAAAGTAGGTATTATTTCAATTTAATTCTCAAAATTAAAATTGCCTTTCTTACTACATATCTGTGATGTCAAGAATTGGCAACATTGGCGGGAATTCTTATTTATTTATTACTTTTCGATACTTTATTTGTTTCCATGCATCGGTCACGTTTCTAGGTACTATACCCCAAACCCAAAAATATAGGCAGTGACGTAGCTGTCATAACCATGGAAACGGCCAAAATACTGTATTGTCATTGGTGGTTTGCATTGATTTCCATGGTTATGATAGCTACGTCACTGCCTATATTTTTGGGTTTGGAGTATAGGCGATTTTATTATATATTTTCAGTTTGGTTTTTTTATTAGCAATCTTCGGTTATTATACAAATTACTTTAACTTTTACTATTTTATAGCAATAACAGTAAAACTTTTAGTTTATTAAGTTCATATTTTTAATATTACAGTAGACTCCCGATTATCCGAACCCCATTATGCGAACTCCGCATTATCCGAAACGACCCATGAACCGGATTATCCGAAATGATTCTTGCTATTCCTCTGCATTATCCGGAATTTCTAAGAAAAGTTTTGTTGGTTTTGTTGTTGCGGCCAAAAATCGACAGACTTTAAAATTAAAACAAGTACCAATTACCTCTTTCTTGAATTGATGAATATGAATACATACTAATGTACATATCTACAGTATTGCAATTTATTATGTATGTATGTATGTACATCTATAAAAGTACATAGATAGGTATAGTTACTTTTCCTATAGTTAATGATTTTCCTCAATCTCCGCATTATCCGAAATCGGTCCGGCCCACATCATTTCGGATAATCGGGAGTCTACTGTATATTCAAATTTTTTACACCAACGAAATGTTGGTCATACTGTATCTGTGTCTTGGACATCAGATGTGCCATATAAATGACAGTTTACTTGCCGGTTTCATAAAAGAGAAAAAATACATTATGTACATCTATAAAAGTACATAGATATAGTTACTTTTCCTATAGTTAATGATTTTTCTCAATCTCCGCATTATCCGAAATCGGTCCGGCCCACATCATTTCGGATAATCGGGAGTCTACTGTATATTCAAATTTTTTACACCAACGAAATGTTGGTCATACTGTATCTGTGCCTTGGACATCAGATGTGCCATATAAATGACAGTTTACTTGCTGGTTTCATAAAAGAGAAAAAATACATTTTTTAGTGATATTAAAGTCTTTGCCGGTAAATTAAATAATACTAGGTGATTTTTTCTGTACATTATTAAATTCTATTTTTTTAGTGAATATTAAAATTTTATCATTTGGATTTACTATCTTTAGTAAACTACTCCAACGGGGTAAATTACCTGCTATATATAAATTTCTAAAAAACTGGAGGATATACATTATACAGGATAAAAACTTTGTAAACAAAGTTTAATTTTTGAGTGACGTAGCTGTAGGTTGAAAAAGAATCAGTAACCAACTTTTAATCAATCTTAAAACTGGGATTTCTTTTAATTAAAAAATATTTATGAACATACCACACGCACATTTTTTTCTTCACTGATTACATCTAAATCTTTTCTTGTTCGGGTTCTTTTCTTAGGCTTAGGTGTCTCCTCTTCATCATTACTGCTTGTGCCATTTTCTTCTTCTTTATTTAATTTGGGAGTATTAGATTTATTAGATTGAAGCCGCGTGTTTCTTTTTACCGGCACACCTAAATTTAAAAAATCATTAAGTTAATATTATAAAATGTAAGTATAGCCAAATTCCATTTAACTAGGCGGATTTGAGTTTATCAAAGACAAACTAATATATAATATATACTTAAATAATAAAATTAAAAAAGATTTTAAATTATAAAAAATTGGGTTGATAACAATTTGTTAACAATTAATTTTAATAAAACAAATTATATTCCTTTTACTTTAAACCTATATAACCTACCACAAAATATGAATAGTACTTGATCAAATAAATGAAGACATTAAACATTTTAAAGTTAATAAAATAAAATATTTAGGAATTATTTTTAACAGTAAATTAAATTGGAATTTTCACATAGAATACTTAATTAAAAAATTAAGAAGTTTACTACCGATTTTTAAAACATTAAAATTTTTGAAATGTAAGACATGGAAATATTATATTACGCGTTAGTTAAAACTCATTTAAATTACGGAATTTTAGGTTGGGGAGGAATAAATAAAACTTTAGTTAAAAAATTAGAAATATTACAAAAAAGGTTTCTAAAAATTATATTCAATAAAGATTATCTTTATCCTTCAAAAGAATTATATTCAGAAACAAAAAACTTAAACATAAGACAACTTTACATTTATAACATCTTAATATATATATTTAAAAATAAAAACCTTATACAATTTATAAACCATAATCATAATACACGTCATAAAAATTAAATAACCATAAAACCTAAAATTAAATAAGTCCATAGGACAAAAAAATTTAAAATATTTATGTTTTTATTTAAACGATTATTTACCAACAAAAATAAAAAAATTGATTTCATTAAAAAAATGGATATTAAAAACAGACAATTTGAAAATATTTTTCGAATATTTTTAGAAATGCTTTAATTAATTAATATTGTTCTAAATAATTTATATAAGTACCTAATATTTTTTACAAAAATTATAAATTAATAATTTTATTATAGGTAATATACAGGGTGTTCTCAAAGTTGAGTCATTTATTTTACCAGGTTGTAGAACTCGTAAAAATAAGTAATTGTACCAAAAATCATTTATATAAAAGTTGCAGAATAAAGAAGTCAATAACAATAGAAAAAATGTAAAATTTAAAAACTTAAGACCTGCTCTTTGGTATTCTCGACCACTAAAACCCGTAAAATAAATGAATGATAAGGTAATTTGTATCCTACAAAAAAATAAGCCATACCCAGTATCGCCAGTAAACAAAACATTGATAACGCAGTGGTCAAGAATATCAAAAAATCAGGTCTTACAGTTTTTAAATTTTACATTTTTTCAATTGTTAATAACTTCTTTATTCTGCAACTTTGATATAAATGATTTTTAGTACAATTACTTATTTTTACGAGTTCTACAACCTGGTAAAATAAATGACTCAACTTTGAGAACACCCTGTATTTCTTCAAAAAAGCTGCGTTTATACTATAAATTAACATTTTTACTTTAAAACTTGATTTTTAATGCATATTAATGATTTATGATTTTACATACTAAACCAAAAAATAAGATTTGCCCCTAACAAGTTCAGCTTTAGGGGATTGAAGAATAAGTTTATCAAAGACAACATAAACATATTTATTATATTATTAAATTTTAAATAAAATTATTATTATTATTATTATTATTATTATTATTATTATTATTATTATATTGTTATTTTGGTCAAGTAAAGGTTAAAACAGCATTATAACGATATTCACAATATTAACGCAATAAACTTATCGGTAAATTACACATATCCAGTGATTATGAAAATGTCAATTATTAACACACACCCGTGGCATTTCATTGAATGTTAACACATCATGACAAATGCGTCGTTTAGTTATAAATATTGTGACATGCCCAATAAAAATCGGTTTGCAGGGTTTTTGCATTCCCAGACGAACAGAATAACAACTCTCAAGTCTAGTAAAGAAAAAGCATTTAAACTAAGAAATGATTCATAAAAGTAATATAATGTATACCAGTGAAGCAAACGCAACGACAACAAAGAAAATAATATAATAACTTTACAAGAAACTATAAAAATTAATGTTAGCAATGTTAGTATAACTTATATGGATCACAAATTAATATAACGCTTCTTGTTTAAGAGATGCCTTAAGAAACAAGAAATTTTAGAGAAAGGACTCAGGTCATTATCAGCTGTAATAAAACTTAGGCTTTCGTTATAAGAAGGACTGCAACAGAAGATATTTGTGCGAACAGCCGAGAATTGCAAATGAACAGTGGCGGCTCGTGACTAGCAAGTCAGGGGGGCGCTGGCTTTAAATAATGCGGATAACTATAATCAAATCGTTTACTTTTGTTAAACATACCACAAACACAAGCTTCTGTAAATCACTGACCTTCATATTAGACGAAATTTTCCAACTTTATAACATAACTAATAAATTAGTCAAAACAAAACATCAGCGGCATCGACAGGTCGCGTCGCGTCGAAACGCGAACAGCTGTTGGACGGAAAATTTGGAGCCCATCCGTGCAGCTGCTCGTTGTGCGATGTGTAGGTGACGTCACACCTCCGTAGTCATGGCAACTGACTTAGTAGTCGCGTTGAAGCGAGACGGATAATTGGCCGCCCGCGCTTGATAGGTCTGTATATCTTGCCCGTGCGAATAGAAAATGCTTATTCGGTATAACTTGCCCGTTGGAATATGGATATGTTTGGTTTGAATTATTTTAATCGATTGGTTATACATACATTGCGTTATTGGTTTTTTAAGTAAAGTATTTTTAAATTTTTTTTAAAATAATTGCAGGGAGGGCGGCGCCCCAGAGCCCTTCATTACGTGCCGCCACTGCAAATGAAAAAGGATTGCTGTTGCCATCGTACTACTGTCCATTTAATTCCTTAGAACTAATTTGGAGCAAAACCGTTCTATGAAAAAAAAAATGGTGCAAGTTCACATTAGCAGATAGCTAGCACATATTACCGAGGACTACTGAAAGTAAACAGCAAAACACACGGAAAAATGTATTGTGGACTGGTGGAACAGAGAAAAAATATTGGATGTTTAAGTAGGTCCACTTGTTATTTTGACTGCAGAAGAAAATGGAAGTACTGCAGATAAATTTCATGAATCGGAATTTAAACAGTTTTAGAGCTATTTTTGATTTGGTGTTCTTATTTGTTAAATTCTATAAATTCTATTATAATAATTTCATTTGGTAAATGTGCATACGAATTTCCATGAAAATTTCATTTCAACCAATTAGAAGGCTCCTTTTTGTTTACGTTGCTTATAGCAACGGGAGACTATCGCGATAGTCTATAGCCTATTAACCTAATAAAATTAATAAGTGATCATTTTTCTTAGGTACGACTACTACGACTTAATTTTAATTCAAATGTCAAGTAATTTCGAAGTGACAGGTGAGGCAATCCAATGTGTTTATAGTTTTAAATTCAAATATAACTTTAAAAAAACTTATTTCCGATGAGTTTAGTTTAATATGACGCACTGTATTTTTACAATAGAAGTTGATAATAATAATATAATTAATGAATTTAATATTTTTACTTAGTTATAGGTATGTGGTTCCTTTTCTATTTCTCTCATCATTGTTTTGGCGTACTTGGTTAAGTTAAATTGATTAATTTTGCAAATAATAAGTGTGCGGACTTCAGGCAAGCTAATTCTCAGCTTTTGGAGTCCTTCATTATAATTAATGTAAAAATCTTGTAATTACTTTACTTTATTAATAAATTTAAATTTGAATTTGATTTTACTTGTTAGTAACTAAGGTTTATTACTAAAATTTCAGGAACATTAAAAGAAACTCCAATTTATGAAATTTTCTTACCGAATCTACCACGCAGCAGAATTAATTCCCGATATTTTTTTTCTCGGTTTCACTCATTATTTTTATTGTCCCGAGTCGAAGACGAGGGAAATTTTCTATCAACAAAACCATTCGTGACCTTAAAAAAAATTATCGGTAATAATTCTGCTGCTAGGGAGATTATAAGTGAATATTTATCACATACGTTTAGGTACTTTTAATTCTCATATTTTTCCTTACTAGAATAAAGCCTTAGTGTTCCTTTTCCTTGATCATCGCGTTTCCTTTAAAGGTATATTTCTACTACTTACTCTTCTGAACAACCGAAGACCTACAAAGCGGTTGTACTTATACATTTTCAACTAAGTTTGAGTGTCGCATAAAGAAAACTTGAACAATATGTAATTTTATTTGAAAATATGTTATATAACATGTCCACTGTGGCGACTTTATTTGGATATTATATTTGTTTATTCTTTGTGTAAATAATCGCGTTTAATATATCTAAAGCAAAATAAATTTAATTTGTTTTATTCATACAATTTTCTATATTTATTTTGTCTCTATAATTATTAATTAATAATACAAATTTTCATAATTCGTATTTTAACCTCATACAACAATACGAATGCCTCTTTAAGGCTTTTATTTCGGAACAAGCCCGTTGTTTTCATGTTGCTTGTCAGTTTTAAATAAATTGTTAACCTATGAACAGTATGAACATTGAAGTTTATGGAACATCAGCTGCTCATACATAGCCACGTTGTTTTTTAATTTTAGAAATATTTTTGGGTCCTCTACTTCTAACGATTGATTGGTAGACCATTAGGGTGCCTAGTTAAATGGAAGTTGACTATACAAGAGATTCCTATTAATTTCTTATTCATAAACCATTTTTTAATAAAGAACTGACATTTGTAAATTTTAGTTTATTTAATTATAAGGATAATGGCTATATCCACCAATTTACATGTTAATCAGAATTAGTTAATTCTCCAATTTGCTTTAATCGCGATTTGGTTAATCTGAGTATCCACCAAGTTTCGATAGTTTTAAAGTTGGTTGGCAAAGAAAAGTACTTCCTACCTTCTTATATACTGTGCGAGCAAAAATTATTTGCATTAAAGAGGGCCTTGCATCTAAGGACGTAATGCTTAGCCGTAGAGCTTAATAACCTGTTGGGTATCAGTAGCTACCTGAATTATAATAATAATCAATCAGTTATTTCGTCATCTTTGACAGTCGTTACAAGTAATTTGATACATCGCTAATTTTTCCAATTTCTTGAACAATTCACACAATGGGCTTTACGGAACAGCACAAAACATTCATGGTTGAAGCGTATTTTTGAAACGGGGTTAGAGTAAATGGTAAGTGGCAATACAATCCGGGTTTGTGCATGGACGATTTTCACGAACATTTTCCTAACGTCGCTTTTATTGCTGGAGATTTTTATCATTCCCTGAAAAGAACCGTGGCTGTGTTTAGGGAAACAGGTTCTAAACAACACAAAAAAGGAGCAGGAAGACCCTCTGTAAGAACAGAAGAACTTGTTGCAAACGTTCGTGCAATAATGCAAAATACGCCAACAAATTGTATAAGACGCCTGTCCCAAGAAGTGGGAACATCTTATGGAACATGCAGGACTATTCTTAAGAAGCAGCTAAATTTATTTCCTTATAAAGTGCAAGTATTCTAAGAAATACAAGCCGCAGATTTTGAAAGACGCAGGAATTAGTCTTAATGGTTTACCCAAAATTTATTGGAAATATTAGACCTGACATGTTTTTCGGATGAAGCCTGGTTCCACCTCTTCGGTTATGTGAATTCTCAGAATACAGACACGCGGAGTAGTGAAAATCCCCATTTTTGTGTAGTCTACATTGCACCCTCAAAAAATTGGTGTCTGGTTAGCTGTTTCCCGAAGAAGAATTGTCGGTCCAATTTTTTTCCATGACACAGTTACAGCACAGCGGTATAGAGACAATTTTTGAATTCATTTGTGGAGCAATTACTTGACGACGAACTACGTTTTGGATATTTTCAACAGGACGGTGCAACCGCCCATACAGCCGCCGAAACTATTAACTACTTACGCAATCTTTTCAACGACAGATTGATCAGTTTTCGATCAGACATTGAATTCCCACCTAGATCACCTTGTTTAACGGTTATGGATTACTGCGTTTTTCCTCATTTAAAGAACGCTATTTTTAAAACACCAGTTGCAAATTTAGAACAATTACAAGAAAGGGTTGATTTGGTTAGATATATCGTCCCCATATCATTGTGATCTAAACGAAGTCCTACGTTTTTTAATCCAAGCCCTCTTTGATGCAAATAATTTTTGCTCGCACGGTATATAATATTAAAATTGCTAAGCCATCTTCAGGGCGGAGAGATTATGAAAATTCACGTACAGGGTCACATAGCGAGACGCACCCAGTCAATACACGAATAATAACATTGAAATTAAAAATTACGTCACAATCATAATTTTAATTTAAAAAAATACGGACGTGTAAAGAAACGAAAAGGTGAGTACCTGATCTGTCACCAAACGACTTTTTCCTGAGGGGTCACATTAAAAGTGTTATTTAAAAAAATGTGCGTTATCAAAATTTGGAAGAACTTAAGATTGCAATTTCCGGGGTATGCAATCGAATCTCTGCGTATCAACTTAATAATGTACAAACTGACCGTTTAGGATATTGCTTGACACTAAACGGAGGACTGTTTGAGCATCTGATTGAAAAATATTAAATTTCTATTTAAATTAGTTGTTGTTTTTCCACTTGTCCCCAAATGTTGAAATAAATAAAGTTCATGTTATTTCGTTTTAAGTACTTGAGTTTATTAAATTACTAGCGTGTACCCGGCATGCGTTGCAACCCGCTGGTATAAATACAAACCCGATAAAGTCGCCACAGTGGATCTTTTCCCGTGCGTCATCACTTTCACGTCACCAAAATCGTATGAATCAAATCAAAATTACGAGACGAAAAAAGTCAAAACTAAGTCTAAGTTCATAAAATGGACGTGCCTGCCTACCGTCTGACGTACCTACATAATATCCCGAAAAATTATTATTTATTTTAAGTTTTGCCCGGCATTCTCTATTATCTAAAAGAAATTGACAAACAAATGTTAATACACTTAATACTATTTTTAAAGCTTAAAATCTAGAAAAGTTTGGTGTTTTATTGACTAATAAAATCGCAAAAGTCAAATTTTTGACATCCTTTCATTTAAGGGAATTTAGCCACTGCCGTAAACTTTTCAAAGAACTTTCACGGCTAGAATATTTAAAATAAATAAATTAGGTATTATAAAAATCCATAAATACTTACCGCCAAAACAGATGGTGGGTAGCTCTAAAAAGAACTATTTTTAGAAAAAGGAACAGTTTTAAGGCACACAAATTTACAAAATACGAATTAGATTGGCAGATCAAAATAAGGTTGACAATGACGTTCTAAAATACAACGGTAGTCAACTAAACAAATAAAAAAAGCAATTAATTGACGTTTATAGTTTTATTCTTGTCTAGCACGTTATATTATTGCGGAATCTTGGAGACGTTCTTTTATGCTTTTATTCAAACTTGTTACTGTAATAAATAAGGATGCAGAGTTATTAACCACGTTGAGTCCTGATCGTTAATTGATGACGCACGGGCAAAGATCCACTGTGGCGACTTTATATTATTACCCGGCATGCCACTTTCTGAAATTGCACCCGTGCGAAGTCGGGGCGGGTCGCTAGTTATACATAAAAACCTTCCTCTTGAATCACTCTATATATTAAAAAAAAACGCTTCAAAATCCGTTGCGTAGTTTTAAAGATTTAAGCACATATAAATAGGGACAGACGGGCGACAACGACTTTGTTTTATTCTATGTTAATATTACAATCAATGCTCTGGTACCTATAGATGAAACAAGAACGAATGAACCTATTGACAAAATTGTATTCCATTCGAAAGTAAATCAACATACAAGTTTCGCCCCTTCACTTTGTTTGGCAAACTAACGCCGTTAAAAGTATAAAAATTACGCGGGAAAATTAAACCTTCGTCTAAAACCTTATAAAATGTCTGCAGTATGGCAACGCAGCAGTAAGAGATGGGGTGACCGTCACAACAGTGGTCTGAGGCCATGATGACATTGTTTCATTAATTTCCGTTTAGGGATGTCCACAGACAATGTATCGCGGAAAAACATCGATGTTTGCGATGCATCGAAAATTTTTTTTTAATAGAATTAGAATTAAAAAACAAAACAAATCTAATTATTCTAAGCTCACACCTTAACTGAAACTAAAGGTAAAAGGTATAATAAATATCAAATGGCATAAATGCATCGCTTAAAAACGATGTATCGCATTAAAAATATCGATGTTTTCGATGTATATCGAACACCCCACCCCTATTTCCATTTAGTCCAGGACGTGGGGGTTTTTTGAATGCAAAAGGTGGGATAGTAGCGATTTTTTAGTATGTTGTTAGGCTTGGGGCCCTAATGAAAAATCCAAGATTTCGACCTCGAGGCGCATGCGCTCGAGCCGCCATCTTGGATTTTAGGTACAAAAATTTGGTTTTTTGATAATAACTGAAAAACGGTGGCTTTCACGATAAAAGATGTTTCATACAAAGTTAAAGAGGATAAAATTTCCTACATTTGTTGTTGAATTTTTTTTTGTAGCACACATATGTTAGGAGTTATAGCTCCGTGAAGTTGCCCTATTTGAAAAAAAAATGCGAAAACTTTTTGGTTGTTTTATTTTATTATTCTTATTATATATAACTATAGTTTTACATAATTAAAAAAAAAAACTATAGGCATTTGAATATTATCATTTAACAGTAGTATACTTTTCGTAAACAAAGTTAAGGTTGAATTCTCAACGTCATTCAATCTATTGCCAACCTATAACCTATTTCACGTTGATTTTTTGAGATTATTATTTTAATAACTAACATTTAAAGAAAATCAATATCGTCGGTACATTATTTAGGTAGTATCTGATATATTACAAAAATATCAATTTATTTCATTGCTAATTTTGGGAGAATTGTATAGTTAAAGAACAATGAGTGACAATGACATAATAATGTTAAAAAAATCTTACCCGATATTTTTCGCTATACAATTCTCCTAAAATAAGTTATTAAATTCCTTGATATTTATGAAATATGTCTATTATTATCTATAGAATATCAAGTCGATACTGATTTTCTTTAAATTTTGTATAAAAGCTAGAAAACTTAAATAAATCTACGCGAAATAGGTTATAGGTTGGCAAGCATGTTGATACTCCCACCTTAAAGGCGAAAAATATATCGCATTTTCTTTTTAAATTTAAGAATAGTAAATTATGATTTTAGAGAGTTACAAAAATTAATTTCTACTACATTTTGGTACGTTTCGATGGTCCGGATAGGTTATTGTCGGTGTCCTGTAGTTTTTTCCTGATTGAATAGGGATGACGTAGTGTCACAACCAGTGAAGGCATGCAAGAACAGAATGTGCTTGGTTGCTTTTTGGTATTTGAGGCTACTTGCTGAATATAACCTCTCAGCAGTTTTTCCTCTTCCACGTTTACGGAAGTAGATAGAACTTTCGGCTGGTGCTAAATAGCCAAATGACAAAATATAATACTTTTTTTTCAAATAGTGCAACTTCACGGAGCTGTAACTCCTAACATATGTGTACTACAAAAAAAAATTTCTACAAAAAATGTAGGAAATTTTATCCTCTTTAAATTTGTATAGAATATCTTTTGTCGTGAAAGCCACTGTTTTTGAGTTATTATCAAAAAACCAAATTTTTGTATCTACAACCCAAGATGGCACCTCGAGCGCATGCGCCTCGAGGTCGAAAATTTGGATTTTTCATTAGAGCCCCAAGCCTAAAAACATACTACTTAATCGCTACTACCCCACCTTTTGCATTCAGACACCCCTTTTTGATACCCACGTACTGGAGTAATTGGTGTTTCTTTGAAAAATGTCTGAAATTTTCTTCAGTTTATTGGTTTTGTGTAATAATTGCTGTTTTTAGTGTTTTGTGATGAGTCGCAAGTGTCAAGTATGTGAGAATTCGGAAAATAATAAATCTGCAGTTACCTTTCATAGGTGAGTAAATAGAAAGTTGGGTTATTTGTAGGATATGTTTATACTATAGTAGTAAGGTCACATTCAAAGGTAAATCCACCGTAATTCCTAATCCCTGCCCCACCCAGCTCTTCACCGCCTCTCTCCTATAAACGATGTTGTTAAGACATTTTAATAGAGTTTATGAATGACATAATGTGCCATCTATAGGTATCATATCATTGAGTACCGAGTGAACAACTAAGAATGGTCGTCGGCTATATCTCAGAAACTGGAAGTCATAGAGAGCTTTTAAGAAAAATATTTTTTAGTAAAAGGGCCCAAAAAAAAATGTTGGAAATTGTTTTCGAGTTTGTAAAACGTCCGCAAGAGGGCGTCACAGTCATGACCACTGTAAATATTAAGATTTTGTTCGTGTTTTGACTAAATAAGAGGTACCGAAATCATCTTTGTTTTAATGTTTACATATTTCCTTAAAAATTTTATAATTCACAAATTTCTCTATCTAGTGAAATAAAGTGGTGGGGTTAATTCAAATGTTTTTTTACATAAACTACGATTACTCTCATTTGGCATAACCGATTTTAACTAACTTGATCTCATTTAAGAGAGGAGTATTTTATTTACAAATTGTGCATTTTTATTATATCCTTGAACTTTACCTTCGCCGCTAGATGGCGTTAACTGAAATATAAGCGAATATTAGGCTTTTTCGCGACAAAGTTAAATACAATTAAAGGTCTGTTTTAACAGCATCAGATAGAGAATTAAACTCTTAACATTATCGTGAAAACCTCATATTCGCATCTTGTATAGAATCGGAGTTATTGACTAAAATAGACTAATATATCGTATTTTTCGTTCTAAGGGCCTTTTAGTTTATATATTGGACGCGTTTCGCACACATTAATTATAAATTGACAGTTACAAAAAGTGTTAACTAAAACAATAAAAAATATTATTGAAAACTTCTACCTCTATTTTCAAAATTTATAATAAATTATTTATACTGCTATTTACTTCTTTAAAATCGCACACTAAATATTGGGAGAAAATATATTAATGACGGCCCAAATGTTCAAAATCATTATTAATGCAAGCCTGCAACCTCTCCTGCGTGTATAAAGGCGGGTTTTCCTACACCTTCGCCAGTCGTCGACGACTGCGACTGAGTAGCTTTAACCGGTAGTAGCCGCGATCATTTTCCGTCAACCCGTGTTCCTACCGCAGCCATTTTCAAGTGTTCGGGCTTGTTCTAGCCTGAAGAAATAAGAATATTTCTAAAAAGTCATTACTACTACTGTTAAGTTATCAAGAGCAGGAGGAAAATCTGCTTCTTCTTTTAACATTCGAATCTGAAAAACATAGGAGCAAAGAATTAGCCATGTTTAAAAATAGACGGTCTGAAGGATTTCAGGCCATTTTAATAAAAAACCACTTAACAGACAATGAAACAAAATTCAAAGTTCAAAGAGTTTTTCCGAATTTCACAGCATCAATATAACTATCTATTGCGGCTCATAGAAGATGATTTTGTTAAGCCATCCTGTAATCGTGTGAAATTTCCAATAACACCCACAGGAAACTGGAAAACAATGCGCTTTCGTTGACGAAATTAGTCGCAGCACCCCTCTCGGAGATGAGCGGCTACCACGACCCGACGAATGGCGAAAGCTCGCTAGTAGTAGCGACTGCGTAGCGGGTTGGAAACCAGCCAGGTTTAAAATGCATAGGAGATGTCTTGACGAATCGGTCGCGGCTACTCGGTCGCAGTCGTCGACGACTGGCGAAGGTGTAGGAAAACCCACCTTAAAACAGCAGTTTCAATTTCCGCAACTGATAAATTTCCTAGCGCCACTGTAATTTTCTCAATCATATTTTCTCTGCTTGTAGGCCGGTTGGAAAAAACAATGTCCTTAACCCTCCCCCACAAATAAAAATCTAGGACGGTGCGGCATTCTGGGGGGGGGGGGGGTAAAATCATTGGACCCGTTTTCTTTGCCCAAACTCTCAGTGGAGTGGTTTATTTAAATTTTTTAGTAAATGAGCTGCCGCTTCTTTTAACAGATGTTGCTTTGGATGTTCGCCGTGACATGTTTTTTTCAGCACGATGGGTGTCCGGCGCATTTTTCTGTTAACGTACGGGAGTTCTTAGATCGGGCATATCCTGGCAGGTAGATTGGACAGGGAAGTTTATTTCCCTGGCCAGCTAGGTCATCAGACCTCGCCGTCCTAGATTTTTATTTGTGGGGGAGGGTTAAGGACATTGTTTTTTTTCCCACCGGTCTACAAGCAGAGAAAATAATATGATTGAGAAAATTATAGCGGCGTTAGTAAATATATCAATTGCGAAAATTGAAACTGCAGTTTTATACACGCAGGAGAGGTTGCAGGCTTGCATTAACAATGATTTTGAACATTTGGACCGTCATTAATACACTTTCCTCCAATATTTAGTGTGCGATTTAAAAAAAGTAAATAGCAGTATAAATAATTTATTATAAATTGTGAAAATATAGGTAGAAGTTTTCAATAATATTTTTTATTGTTTTAGTTAACACTTTTTGTAAATGTCTGTTAATTTATAATTAATGTGTGCGAAACGTATCCAATATATAAACTAAAAGGCCCTTAAAACGAAAAATACGATATATTAGACTATTTTAGTCAATAACTCCGATTTTATAAAAGATACGAATATGAGGTTTTCACGAAAATGTTAAGAGTTTAATTCTCTATCTGATCCTGTTAAAACAGACCTATCATTGTATTTAACTTTGTCGCGGAAAAGCCTAATATTCGCTTATATTTCAGTTAACGCCATCTAGCGGCGAAAGTAAAGTTCAAGGATATAATAAAAAAGGCACAATTTGTAAATAAAATACTCCTCTCTTAAATGAGATCAAGTTAGTTAAAATCGGTTATGCCAAATGGGAGTAATCGTAGTTTATGTAAAAAAACATTTGAATTCCCCCCAGCACTTTATTTCACTAAAGTCTATTTATCTTACACATAGACTAAACCAAAACAATAAAAAAACAATGCTAGACGCGTGATCACCGATTTGCAGGTGGATAGCACAGTCCTTATTGGTTAACGCGGTGGAGGCGGCTCGAGCTCGGCGCTACCGAAATTTGACAGGGTTGCATTTAGTCGTAACATACGAATTGTTAGATTGTTGCATTTCGGACGTTTATTTACATGATTTTGACGCTTTTATCTGTTGTTATTTATGTGTGGTTGGCTATTGTTGTTACCGTACTATAGGTTAATCGAATTTATCGGTATTATTTTGTTGTTGCGAGTTATTAACAAACGCGATGTCTAGTACAGATACAGCAGAAGAAGTTGTGGATTTTGTTGAACTTTGTACTGTAACAACTTTTTTTGGGTTTTCTTTTAATTTGTAAAGAAAAAGGTATTTACGTACGCGCTGTTGTCTTTAATAGAACCAAACATGTTTTTGTAATTAGATCCCGGTGAAAATATTGATATGTAAAATAAATTAAGACCAAAAATATGAAATAAAACCGAAAACGTCATACAGCATAAACGAAAACGTAATTGGTCGACTAGAAGATCTAAATATTTTGATGGCCTAAATTTAAACCTCTTTAGTAAATAAGGCGGTAAAACATTAAATAGCCAATAATTTAACTAATTTCGCGGCGTCTAATATAGGAACTAGTAAAGTAAGGGCTACAAGTATAAGATTATTGGTTTACATTTTAATTCGGCCAGTGGTATAGTCGCTTCCTTTGTTATATTTTTTTGTTCGAATTTTTATATAGAGAACACAAATGTCAACAATAATCCTAAATATAAATAATATAACATCATAACAATAATCTATAAACTTTATAGATACCCTGTATATTTGGAGTTTATTACATCTGTATTATGAAGTCAATTTAACAACTAATTATTTTAAATATATTGTGATACCTACTTACATTATTTGTCAATTAGGTATTGTACCTTTAAATACGGCCCTGTTCACTGTTTCAAATTTCGACAATCACGTTCATAATGCGTGATTGTATTTACGTTTAGTCTATATGTGAAATAAATTGACTTTAGATAGAGAAATTTGTGAATTATAAAATTTATAAAGAAATATCTAAGCATTAAAACAAAGATGTTTTCGGTAGCTCTTATTTAGTCAAAACACGAAGAAAATCTTAATATTTGCAGTGGTCATGACTGTGACGCCCCCTTGCGGACGTTTTACAAACTCGAAAACAATTTCCAACATTTTCTTTTGGGCACTTTTACTAAAAAATATTTTACTTAAAAGCTCTATGACTTCCAGTTTCTGAGATATAGCCGACGAACATTCTTAGTGGTTCAACCGGTACAAGCATGATTTTCTCTTGTATAACTTGTTGAAACTAATAAAAAATAAAATTGGTATTATCATAATAATTATTACTGGTGGTTTCGTTGAGGTATATATCAAATCCGTATTTAAATTAACGAATTTTACCAAGAATTTTTTCTAAATAACGGTTAATTGGCTTATAAGAAAATAATAAAACTTCTTAAACGCTGTATACGAATCTATTGTTGTACATACGTCCTTTCAGTTTCTTCAGCGTAATTTCTTTCATAGCATCGTTGTAACCGTCAAAATCCATAGCATTACTTAAATCTTGAAGGGACCTGGATTTTCTCTTATTTAGTTTACTAGTGCCTTTTCTTACAGTAATGAAACTACCATCGGACTGTTCACTACAGCTTGTCGCCTGCAAAAGTTAATAAAATAAAATAAATAAGATGTAAGAAATATAGTAACAAAAATAATAATAATAATAATAATAATAATAATAATAATAATAATAATAATAATAATAATAAAAAGTGTATTCAAACGTTTTTTAACATTTAATGTTAATATATATTTTTTTTGTATAAACTCAATTCCGAAACTCAGAAGTAAAATACTTGTATTGAGTTAAATATAATAATAAGTTTAATATAAATTTAAAGTTAAATAATAATATAATATTTATTGTAAAGAATATATTTCATAATTCAGACACAACTATATTATAATATAAAACGAACATGACAATATTTTATTTTTATTTTATATCACTATAATATACGAAGATACAATACGTTATGTAGGTATATAATATATATACAGGGTGTTCGGAAAATACGTGTACAACGTTTGACGACAGACTCCTGGCGTCAAAATAGGTCGATCTAAGCCGACTTAGTTATATCCAAAATTGTCTCGTTTAGCCGGTAGAGGGCATCAAAAATTTGTAAAAATATTGGTTTTTCCTAAATTACGTGAAAACCTGCTAATCGATTTTAATGATTTTTAGAATGTAGACTAATACTATAAAATGACGTTTTCTAGTAGTATAGTCACCGGCTGTAAATAAGTGGAAGTGTTATAAAAGTGATATAATACGTCAACATTTCTCCTAATTTTTTATATGAACGGCGTTATGACAACCCAGATTTTTTTGTAGAGTGACTGGATGTATTTGGAAGCTATTTTACCTCTTTAATATTTCTCGTTGAATCAGCTGTTTTGCCAGAAGAAAATATTTACAATTACCTGCATAGGTACATCAATTATTAACAATAAAAATAAAACAAAGTTGAAAGTATGTATTGTAAGAAACTAAGTAAAACTAAAACATTACTTAAGCAAATGTGTAAAATGACCGCCATCTTGCTGAATACACTTATTAACACTCCTTAAAAAATGATATTGGACCCTATCTAATGTCTCGGGGTTATTAAAATGGTTGCCTGCATTTAAAATCCGCTGCAATAAATCATCGCGTGTGTTTACCAGAGTCTTGTAAACTTCTGTTTTAATAGCGCCCCACAAAAAGAATTCACAAATATTTAACTCAGGAGAACGTGGTGGCCATTTTACTGGTGCAATCCATCGGTTGGGATATTGATGATGTAAGTATTACCGAACGGCAACGGAAAAATGGGACGGGGCACCATCATGCATATACCACATTTCCCTCCGAAGTAAAAGGGACAAATTGTCCAGAAGAATTGATAATGTGTCTTGCAAAAAATTTAAATAAATATTTCCATCTAACCTGTCTGGAATAACAATGGGACCAATAAGGTAGCGATCAATAATACCTGCCCAAATAATTAATTTAAATTGATGCTGATGATGGGCAACTTTAATGGCATGTGGATTTTCATCGGAATAAATATGTTCGTTGTGCAGATTGGTTACTTCAGATCTTGTAAAGCACGCCTCGTCAGTAAACATAATTGTTCTACAAAAATTTGGATCACGGATTCTTTTGTTTCTAATAATTTGACAAAATGTAAGCCGCATGGGGGGATCAGTCGGTAAAAGTTCCTGGACTTTTTGCACGTGATAAGGATATAACAACTGTTCTTTTAAAACCTCATTGACAATCGTTTTAGGAACATGTAACTCACGTTCTAAGCGACGGGTACTGGTACTACATACGACCCCTGCCTTCAAAGTTTTTCTCAAAGCTGCCCGTTTCCCGAAGTTGACGCTCGATATTGGCAAATGAGGAAACCTCTCCATGTAAACCCTAACACTCTGACGCCCATTTCCTTGACAAACCCCGTATACCAGGAGCATGTCAACCTTCTCAGAGTTCGTATAATTTTCCATTTTTAATGGTAAAATCAACTTGTAATTCAAGAATGTTGATCGTATACTTGAGTAAATTTCATAGACTGGTGACAATTTGTCAATAATTGTCAAATTATTAAATGCCATAGCAACAAGGTCACTTAAAAAATTATTGTTACAGGTAATTTGATTTTAATATTATTACTAATAATACTAAATATTGTAAATATTTTCTTCTGGCAAAACAGCTCATTCAACGAAAAATATTAAAGAGGTAAAATATCTTCCAAATACATCCAGTCACTCTACAAAAATATCTGGGTTGTCATAACGCCGTTCATATAAAAATGAGGAGAAATGTTGACTGTGATATAATACATATCACTTTTATAACACTTCCACTTATTTACAGCCGGTGACTATACTACTAGAAAACGTCATTTTATAGTATAAAGCCGGGGTTATAATCATTCATAACTTTAATGCATAGTTCATAAACGTAAACTTAATACGTAACGTAATACGTAAGACACAAGTATAGTTTATAATGATTTTTAATTTTTAACCTTTTTTAAACTGACACTTGACACTCAGTAGACATAACGTCAACTAGGTATTCATTTCGTTGTACATGATACTTTTTTGATCCCATAAAAGGGAATAATTTTTGATCAAATTGCATAAAGCCTCCTCATCAATTGAACTTGAATTCATTTTCTCTGAATTATTTTAATGAAAATGAACTTTTGTCGACATTCAAATGAAAATTTGAGTTATGTCATTACATCTGTCATTTCATAATTTTTAGTCTTTAACGTTAAAAGTTACGCATCTTTCAAGGTCGCATGTTAGCCAATAAAGTTATGTTTTATGCATTACAAATCCTTATAAACTGGTTCATATGATCCTGTGATTTAAATCTTAAGCTTATGCACTAAAGTTATCACTATCAACTAAAGTTATGTTTATGAATGATTATAAATCCGGCTTTACTACATACTAAAAATCATGAAAATCGATTAGCAGGTTTTCACGTAATTTAGGAAAAACCAATATTTTTACAAATTTTTGACGCCCTCTACCGGCTAAACGAGACAATTTTGGATATAACTAAGTCGGCTTAGATCGACCTATTTTGACGTCAGGAGTCTGTCGTCAAACGTTGTACTCGTATTTTCCGGACACCCTGTATATATGTATATTCTTTATTTTATTCATTATTTATTAATGACGTTCTTGAATATATCTCTTGGATTAGATAATATCCAATTTTTAATTTTATTTTTATAATTATTTTAATTGACTGTGGTAGCATATCAAAAATATATGGATTGATGTTCAAAAAATGTTTGTGTGCTATTGTTTTGTTTACTCTATTTTCATATGTAATAGTATTTTTATGACGAGTTTCATGTGTGTGATTAATATAATTTATTATATTTTTATGTTTAAAAATATATATTAACATGTTGTAAGAAAATATTTGTTTAAGGTTGAATTCTCAACGTCATTCAATCTATTGCCAACCTATAACCTATTTCGCGTTGATTTTTTGAGTTTATTATTTTAATAACTAACATTTAAAGAAAATCAATATCGTCGGTACATTATTTAGGTAGTATCTGATATATTACAAAAATATCAATTTATTTCATTGCTAATTTTGGGAGAATTGTATAGTAAAAGAACAATGAGTGACAATGACATAATAATGTTAAAAAAAATCTTAACCGATATTTTTCGCTATATAGTTCTCCTAAAATAAGTTATGAAATTCCTTGATATTTATTAAATATGTCTATTATTACCTATATAATATCAAGTAGATACTGATTTTCTTTAAATTTTGTATAAAAGCTAGAAAACATAAATAAATCTACGCGAAATAGGTTATAGGTTGGCAAGCATGTTGATACTCCTACCTTAATATCCATTTTTTTGCTATCTTTAAATAGTAAATCTGAAGAATATTGGTGGTCTTTTTCGTAAATACTTTTTAAAATGTATTTTTGAATAGTTTCAATGTTATTAAGATACTTCTTATTTATGCCTCCCCATCCTAGTATTCCATAATTTAAATGTGTTTGTACTAAAGAATAATAAAGTAGTTCTAATTCTTTTATATTTAAATATTGTTTAAGATGTTTAAATTTTGGTATAAGAATTCTTAGTTTTTTTATAATGTAGTCAATAAGTAAATCCCATTTTAAATGCTTATCAAAAATTATTCCTAGATATTTAATATTTTCACCTTCCTTTATGTTAATATTATTGGACCAATATTTGGAAGTTTATTTTTGTATGAAGTAAATGGAATGTATGTTGTTTTGTTATAATTTATAGTTAATAAGTTTTTATTAAACCAGCTGCTTATTTTTATAAAATCTTTCTCAATAATATTTTTTTAAATGTTCCAATTTATACCTTCATACGGTATCATCAGCAAAACTATGTAGTTTTCCTTGACAATTTAAATTAAAAATATCATTTGAATAAATATTAAAAAGTATTGGTCCTAGGACTGTACCTTGTGTTACTCCATAATTAAATATTTTTGGTGAACTAATATTTTCACCAATTTTAACATAATGTACTCTGTTATATAAATAGTTTTTAAATAAAGTTAATATTTGACCACGAAATCCAAGTTTTTCTAATTTGTTAATAAGAATTTTATGAATGACAGTATCGAAGGCAGTATATGCATATACTGTTTATTTTATTATCAATTGAATTATATATTTGATTTGTTAGGTGACAAATTGTGTAGATTTATTTTTTTGAAATCCAAATTGTTTGTCTGATAGGATTTTATTTTTATTTAAGAAATTTTCTAATCTTTCTTTTAAAACTTTTTCGAAAACTTGCTAATGATGAAATTAATGTTACAGGTCTGTAATATTGAAATTCAACTTTATTTCCGCTTTTCTAAATTAGTTTTGTTATACCTATTTTAAAAGCAGATGGATATATTCCTGTATTAAAGACGGTGTTACCCTTACTAGTTTACAAGCAGAATTCGTAGTAAATCAAAAATTTCTAGTAATGCGGGGAATAATAATCAATGTTATCATCTATTTTTAACGAAATAAATAATTTTTACCTTAAAGTTGCTGATAAATGTATAAAAATACAGGATGTCCCCATTTTTATGTTCAAAAATTAAACATTTTGTTTGAGAGAGTTACTCTACGCGAAAAATTGTAAATATATGATTCAAAACAGTACGAGGTGTTAAATGTTTCTTCTTCTTGAATTATTCGAAACTTTCAAAAAAGCCATCTTCAGGTAGTCATTAACCGCTTTTAAAAACAAGGCCGTTTTGGATTGTGTTTTCATATGCTTAAATGTCTCCAAAAACTGAACATAAAAATGTGATTTCCTGCATATAATAATGTTCTCTATGGCAGCTGCATCTCTATGGCGGAAAAAAGGTACTTATAATGCAAAATATAAAAGTGTTAAAAGGTCATTGGAAGAAATTGCTGGGTTTTCTTCTGCAAAAAAACGAGCCGTTTAAAAATAGACAACTATTTCCAGTGAGAGAAAAACTAGAATGAGAGTGACATCCAAACACATTTAATTGCAAGCGACGTATCAGAAGAAACTGATCTTTGTACCTGGCAGGTGCGGCAGATAGAGAAGGTGGGCGCAAAAGTAGGTCAAAGTGCTTAAAGTAAAGGATTTTCGTTTTCTAATAAAATAATATAATATATAACTTATATATTTATTCAGTTTTTTTCTTTACACTTTGATACTTTTGTTTTGTTGTCATATTTTATAAATGAATAAACTGAATTTTCATAAATTATCATCGTTTTATTAACAATTCCCGTTTTTCTAATCCTACATATTGGTCACGACGAATGACTATTTTGTTATATAGGTATATTTATTATATATACATATTGGTCCAACAAAGAAAAGGCGAGATTTGGTTTTATTGGTACAATATATGTTTTTCATATTTATACTATAATGAAAATAAATATTGGATGTGAATATTTAATATTTATCCAAAATTTAATATAAATATAAGACCAATATTTATTTTCATTATAGTATAAATATGAAAAACATATATTGTACCAATAAAACCAAATCTTGCATTTTCTTTGTTGGACCAATATGTATATATAATATTTTACCAATATTGGTGTGCTACTGGGGTACGTGCCATCTTTATTAAAGAAAATCTTAACCTTTAAAAAAAGTGACTGAAGTGCCAGCGCACCTATATTTTTTTAGAAAAATAACCTATATTATAATTTACTTAAAAATAAACAATATACTGAGCTTTTTATTATAATTGTATCTCACACTCACATTGTTATATAAGAATTAATTAAAAACGAAGTAAGAAAAATTTCTGCAGACAGCTGGAAAACCCGTGTGTGTACAGCATGTACTTAAGATGGAAAAAAAACAATTGTATGATTACAAATGTTCAACCCTTAATTATAAGGGAAAATGATAACACACAGTCTGCTCCACTAGTTTAATCGAAGGACTTTAATTATAAGTTTAGGCTTAGATGAAGATAGTGATAGTGAAACAGAGTTAAATTTTGAATAAATTATCAACAGTTTTTAGAATTGAATTAATTTTTATTGTACAGTTACCGTCACAAAAATCCGGACACTAATCTGACAGCTGACATTTTTTTCCTGAATTTTGGTAATTCAGACTTTTACCTTTACTACCATAGATTGGAAGGTAAAAGTAGTGGTAAAGAGATTTTGGTAAAGTAAACTAGACAATAATAACTTGTTATTCAATACAGAAATAGCTTAAAAAGAGGGAAAGTGACTCTACTACTACAAAACTATGGCAATATAAATAAACTGAGGAGGAAATAAAACCAATGGTATTTAATATTTTATTGCCCTTCCATTACTTTGAATAACTAAAGTTATTCTTTTAGGCATTGCAGCCATCAGACCATTACAGTATTCTTGCGTTAGTTGATTCCAAGTCTCAATTGTTCTTCATTGTCTGGACGAAAATCATTATATTTGTTAATTCTCTTGATCATGTAACCCCAAACATTTTCCATCGGATTTATATCTGGACTCCTAGAAGGCCAGGGTAATACTTGAATGTCCCTTTGTTGCATCCAATCAAATACTGCGTGGGCAATATGAACCGGGCAATTTTCATGTCGGTAAATGTAATTAGTTTTGGGAAACATATCATTAACTGATGACATCACGTTCTCCAATATTTGTATGTAATTTTGTACATTTAATCTACCTTTTATGCGCGTACAATCTCCTATACCTACCATGTGCACTTATCCACCCCAAACGTTGACAGAAAAACGGCCGCTTGTTGAAATATTCTGAGTGTAGCGTTCATCAAACCGAGTATTTGGTGGTCAATATACCCTTACTCTCCCGCTGTAACATGACTGGAAAATCTTTTCGTCTGTGAAAATTACATATTCCCAAGCATTTATACCACCTCCGTAATATTGTAATGCATAACCCACTCTTCGCTCTTTGTTGGTTACCGTAAGGAAAAGGCTTTTTAGCTGCAGGGTGATTGCGAAGATTTGAACCATCTCTTATTCTTCGTTGTGCGGTTCTAACGGAACCCGGAAAATCAAGTACATTGGGAGCTAAAACAGCCGTTTTAAAAGGATTTTCCCTTGGGTATTGAATTAGAGTATTGTCATGTTCGTCTGTCGATGCCCTTTTAAGGCCTGTTCCTTCTATTTTTTCCAGCGAATGTATTTCCATCCATTTTATTTTGATATCATGAACACTTTTTGGCGTTTGAAATCTTTGAGCCACCCGTCTCTCTGACCATCCTTATTCTAGCAGTGTCACAATTTTGGCCTTTTCCGCAGCATTTAAATGACGGGGCATATTTGTAAATTTATTTCACTAGCTGTAAATAAATTTCAGTTGACAATTTTTATCAATGTCATTAAAACAGGTAATTTTTAGGTATTCGAGATGTATAAAGGTCGGCTTACAATAGAAAAAAACTTCTGCCCGAATTTTCGTGGCGGTAACTGTACTTGTTATCCTAATAGTTATACTTTTAAATTATATTATTTTCAATTAACATTATTTGAGATTTATTATAGGTACCTACCTAAAACTAAAAATGCCTATCTATTTATTTTAAATTATAAAAATAAATCATGTGGTGTAGGTACAGTTTTATTCATGACAATTGGGTACACTAAATTTGTTATATTGTAAATCGGACTTGAATAATTTTGACTTTTTAAAAAGTGAAAGACTGTCAATGCCAAAATTTTAAAAATGCCTCGTCATTTGACAGAACTTGAAAAAGCTCAAATAATAGCCCGAATTGAAGATGGGTGGTCAATACGGGCACTAGCAAATTTTTACGGAAAAGGCAAGAACACAATTTTAAGAGTTAAGCAACGTTGGGAGCAAGAGGCGTCTTTAAAAAGAAAGGTTGGTACTGGTCCGGTCCGCATTTCCAATCCTGAACAAGATGACGCATTTCTGGAATATCTAAGGGCAAATCCTTTCGGAACTGCAAGAGACGCTGTCATTGATTTCGGATTTCCTGGATCTCAACCTACAGCCAGCAGAAAAGTAAAAGAATCAGAGTTAAAAAACCGCGTAGCTGCGAAAAAAATTATGCTCACAGATCAACATAGGCAATATCAGGTGCTTGTCGCCCTAAATCATATATACCGCGACCATCATTTTTGGAACACGGTAGTGTTCACTGACGAAAAGGTTTTTCAGTCTACATATAATGGACAAATCCGTGTATACCGTCCAGACAACACAAGATTCGAAGACCGGTATACTAGCGATCTTGCTTTTCGACCTAGACGATTTTCTGTGAATGTCTGGGGTTGGATTTGTGTTCATGGGCCTGGTGTCTTATGGCGATTGAAGGGCAGATTCAACGCCGAACATTATATGCGTGTTCTGGAACATATAATGCTACCATCAGTTGGACAACTATATCCACATACCTCATTCGTCTTTCAGCACGATAATTGCCCGGTTCATACCGCAAATGCTGTGAGGGAATGGTTTCAACATAATAATGTAGAAGTTCTGCCATGGCCTGCTTATAGTCCCGATATTAATCCAATAGAAAACGTCTGGGGTTTAATTGCAAAAGAAATATACAGAAGAAATTTTAGACCTCACAATGCTAATGAATTATAGGAAGTAATTCATGAGTGCTGGGAAGGCCTTGATCAAAATATTATTGTAAATTGTATTAACTCAATTCCAAACAGATTAGCTCAAGTAGTCGAAAAAGAGGGTCATATGACAAAATATTAAATTTTAATAATAATTGTTGATATTGTTTTTACATTCGATGTTTATATTGTTGTTATTGTTGCTGTTGTTATATAGGTGCGTTGAATATAAAAATTTGCGATATTACAGAAATATTTTTTACATTTTATTAGACGTTTTATTATCTACGCCAATGCTTTGCTTGCCATGTCACTACTATAACCTCAAAAACAATAAATCGAGCATAAAAGCCGAATTTACGCAAATATGGCAAATAACGGTCGTAAGACTTGTACCCATTTTCAATTAATACAACTGTACATTTTCAAGCTGACCCTGATCCTATTTAATCCCCTTTGAAGAGGTTGAGGCGTATACAATATAAATCAGGTAGTTTATTTTTGGCAGTAAGAGTCACGGGTATAATTCTGCAAATACTATACCAGGCACCTACCATTTCAACATCATCTTCTTTGCTAGCTACATTTCTTCCCCTTCCCCTTTTAAGCTTAGGTGTATCCGCCTCGTCTTCACTAACTTTACTATTTCCGTCATCCTTATTTGGTTTTGTCTTCTTACTTCTGCTATTTGAAACAGGAGTACGGGTTCGTTTAACTGGAGTTTTCGATTCCGAAAACTGCAAAGGTGAGCCAATGGATCCGTTGCCCTCTTTTACTCCTGATATAAAAATGTCTCTAATTTTTTTATAATCGGGTTCTGTGTTGAACTTTAAGGTTTTTAGATATTTTAGGAAATCGGCAATGGCTTCTATAAAAAAAAAATAGATAAAAATATTTTTTTAGTTTGCAGAATGATTTTAATAAATGTCTAAATAACAATAACTTCAAATATTAACTTATTTACAATAAAAATTAAGTGGAAAAGGAGCTTTATTGATTTCACAAAAATACAGTGATTTTATACAGAAATCAGCTTATTCTATAAAAAACCGTTTCCAAATATAACAAAAAAACAATAAAAAATATTTTGTAAAAAGACAATTCTATCTATAACAATAAAAAAACAATAAAAGTAGTAGTAGTAAAGATAATTAAAATATTAAAAAATACAATTTTACATATCACAGTTTTGTTCCTTTGTGGAAAAAAAGGGAAGAGAAAAAAATACATACAGGGTTAGGAAAAATTACCAGAACGGTCGAATATTTCAAAATATACAGGGGTTATCAAAAAACGTCTTATATAAAAAATGTAGGGCTGTTAAAAATCTACATATCGGTGATAAATTGAAATATACAGGGTCGCCCACAAAGTTGTGGAGAATGATAGTTATATTTTTTTAAATGGAACACCCTGTATATTTTTACATTTTTAAATTCCACATCAAATTATAATAATTTTTTATTAAATGCATTATTAGTCTATACTTCATAGTTTCCGAGATATTGACTCTCGAAAAGTGACATTTTTGAACTTTGACAGCTTATAACTTTCTAACAGTACGTCTTAGAGCAAAACTGCTTACATGTCCCTATCTTCAATTTTTATTATCTTCCCAAAAAATTCACTTCCGGTTAAACCGGATGTAACTCGAAAGCAGGAAATATAGTTGTTCCGGTTTAACTGGAAGTTGATTTTTTTTGGGAAGATAATAAAAATTGAAGATAGGGACATGTAAGCCGTTTTGCTCTAAGACGTACTGTTAGAAAGTTATAAGCTGTCAAAGTTCAAAAATGTCACTTTTCGAGAGTCAATATTTTGGAAACTATGAAGTATAGACTAATAATGCATTTAATAAAAGATAATTATAATGTGATGGGGAATTTAAAAATGTAAAAATATACAGGGTGTTCCATTTAAAAAAAATAACTATCATTCTCCACAACTTTGTGGGCGACCCTGTATATTTCAATTTATCACCGATATGTAGATTTTTAACAGCCCTACTTTTTTATATAAGACGTTTTTTGATAACCCCTGTATATTTTGAAATAATCGACCGTTCTGGTAATTTTTCCTAACCCTGTATACAGGGTGATTCATTAAGGGTGGCGACCGGCCATATCTCGGAAACTACTAGGCACAGAAACGTGGAGAAAAAAAAATTATGATTAAAACGGTCATGAGAAAATTCTGGAAATTACTTTTAAGTTCCTCATTTCGCCGCAAGGGGGCACAATTAAATTTTTTTTTTTTAATTCTAAATTTCTCCGAAATTTCCCATATTAAGGAAAAACTCTGATTACATCATCGAAAAGCTTAGACAATTCTGCATCATTTTGGTTTAAGGCTCAGTGGCGTACCGGCCTTGATAAGAGTGGGGGAAGCTATTGAGTGTGCAAACATTAAAATCGCTGTAACTTGTAAACGACTTATCCGATTTTACTAAATTTAAGCTTGTTTGGAAGGGAAAGTAAGTACCTTCAATTGCCGTATCCAATAGTACACGATAGTGTTTAATAAAATTGCTAGAGGGCGCAATTTGTAATAATAACAGTTTTTTCGATTTTATCCCGGAAATTCAAATCATACGGTATAACTTTGACATCATAATCGAAAAGTAGATGAAATTTGCAAGAAAGGATGTAAAGACCGCAGTTCGATATCTTTGTTCGTTTCAGAGTTATTGCCAAAACAATAATTTTTAATACAAATTGCGCCCTCTAGCAATTTTATTAGAAATTATCTAGCACCATTGGATACGACAATTGAAGGTACTTACCATTCTCTTCCAAACAAGCTTAAATTTAGTAAAATCGGTTAAGTCGTTTAGAAGTTACAGCGATTTTAATGTTTATAGTTTCACTTGATAAGAGTGGGAGAAGCTATTGAAAGTGTAAACATTAAAATCGCTGTAAGTTCTAAACGACTTATCCGAAAATTTAAGCTTGTTTGGAAGACGCTTCAATTGTCGTATCTAATGGTACAAGATAGTTTCTAATAAAATTGCTAGAGGGCGCAATTTGTATTAAAAATTATTGTTTTTGCAATAACTCTGAAACGAACAAAGATATCGAACTGCGGTCTTCACATCTTTTCTTGCAAATTTCATCTACTTTTCGATTATGATGTCATAGTTATACCGTATGATTTGAATTTCCGGGATAAAATCGAAAAAACCGTTATTATTACAAATTGCGCCCTCTAGCAATTTTATTAAACACTATCGTGTACTGTTGGATACGGCGATTGTAGATACCTACCTTTCCCTTCCAAACAAGGTCAAATTTAGTAAAATCGGATAAGTCGTTTAGAAGTTACAGCAATTTTAATGTTTGCACACTCAATAGCTTCCCCCACTCTTATCAAGGCCGGTACGCCAATGAGACTTAAACCAAAATGATGCAGACTTGTCTAAGCTTTTCGATGATGTAATGAGAGTTATACCTTAATATGGGAAATTTCGGAGAAATTTACAATTAAAAAAAAAAAATTTAATTGTGCCCCCTTGCGGCGAAATGAGGAACTTAAAAGTAATTTCCAGAATTTTCTCATGACCGCTTTAATCATAATTTTTTTTTCTCCAAGTTTCTATGCCTAGTAGTTTCCGAGATATGGCCGGTCGCCACCCTTAATGAATCACCCTGTATATAGCAATAGTAACATACTCTTTCAGTCTTTCATACTTCATATATAATTGGATACAGACCTATAGACCTAGTAAATGCTCGTTAAGCCTTCTTTTAAAACAGTCATGTTTAACAATTTTCTTAATTGACTCTGGTAAATTGTTATACATTTTGGCACCAACATAGTAGATTGATTTTAAGTCTTTTTTTGATCTTACTTGAGGTAGGTAAAAATTATTTTCTTGTCTAGTATGATGGTTATGTACACTTTTTACATTGACCAGTTGTACTGCAGATTGTTTAGTCTTATATTAACTATATGATGAACGTAAAGCAGAACCTTAAATTTGAAGATATTTACAATATTGAGAAATTTATTGTGGGAATACAATAGATTAGTAGGGAATCTAATTAGAAGTTTAAATACGTTTTTTAATGCTTTATTTTAAAGAGTTTTTAGTGATTTTAGAGCTACATTTGCTGCCGTGCCCCACACTGATAGAGGATAATGCAGGTGGCTATAAGTGTGCATAGTAAAGTTGCTGGAGTAAGTTTTTCCTTAGTAGATAACCAACTTTATACAGGGTGGTCCTTAAGTAATGAGACACAGAGCAGCAGTAAATTATTCACTTCAAAACATAACGATTTAGCGGAATTTTTATAATCCGAAAATTTATATTAAGACAGATACAGGGTGTCAAAGTTAAAAAAATGATTTCGAGTTTTTTAGATATTTTCAAAAGTTTTCGGAGCATTGGGTTAAAATTTGGTGTAGGGGGGGGTTTTTGGGGCGGGAAATAACATTCTGGGCTCATTTTTCTTCTATCGGATAGAGGGCGCTACGAGCAGCACTTTTCTTACTTTTGAACTGCAATAACTTGTCACTAGGTATAATAAGCCTTATCACTCCTAATTAATAATCTTACGACTTTTTTACGTAAAAAAGGTACTCTTGTCAAATAACGCTAAAGTTGATAGTTTTAGAAATATTTGCTATTTTAATACTCAATGACCTTTCCGTTGTTTGAGATCCAGCAGAAAGAATTCTTCAATACAAGCTGTTTTTGAATAATTGACAAGTAAATAAAACACAAAATTTCAAACTTTTGTTTATAATATTTTACAAGAGGAAAACAATTTTTTTGGTTAAACCTTTACGAAATACGTTTTACGTTCGGATAAAATAAGAAGTATTACCTTACATGTTACATTAAAATAGCAAATATTTCGAAAACTATCAACTTTAGCGTTATTTGACAAGAGTACCTTCTTTACGTAAAAAAGTCGTAAGATTATTAATTATGAGTGATAAGTCTTATTATAACTAGTGACAACAAGTTATTGCAGTTCAAAAGTAAGAAAAGTGTTTATTTTATTTTATTATTAATGTTTTTAAAAAAAAATATTTTTTTATTTTAGGAGGTCACGTTTTTGAATCTATGCATAACTTTTAATTCTAAACAACTTCTCTTAATAACATTTTGCTAGGTTTTTTGAAATAGGGGTACTTTATTCTTGTACAAGTTTTATTTTTTTTGCCTACCCTGTACGCCGTTTGACTTGCAACCATTCCAAGTGCACCTAATATAATTATCGAATATGCACCAACTTTTATCAAGAATAAAATTTTCTGAGAAATCGGTAATAAAAATAATTCCCATATGTTGCACACTTAAAAAACCACACTGTATACAAAATATAACGACATAAATATCACTCTTTAATTTTTTATAAATAATTAAAGTTTGCCGTGTGACGTCACGTAGTATGAATAACCCGCTCTAGCGCTATGTATTGTAGTACGCTTTGACGTCACAAGCGAACTTTAATCGCTTCTATTTAATCCAGAGGATTAAAAAAAAAAAACATTTCTTTATGAACTGTGGCTCTTTTGATGACATTAGCTTCCGCTGAAGAGCATTATTTTTCAAATTTAATTTTCATGCAAGTTCCCTATTGAAGACACAAATTAAGAGCAACGCACGTGTATGCCGCGGAGAACTAAAGTTGACTGCTACCAAGCAAATGATGCAGGGGTCGACCTACCTTAAAAAGTTGGAAGGAATTGCTACACTAGAAAAAGCAATTACTTAATTTATTCAACACATTTTAAGCAAACGATAGCAATTATTCCTTTCATTTTTTAAGAAAAAGTATCGACTAGAAGCAATTCCTGAACTTTTAAGCAATTGCTGGACGCAAAAGCAATTACTTTAGTTTTTATTCATTGGCTTTCAAGAAATTACTTCGATTTTATAAGAAAAAGCAATTGCTACATTTTTATTCATTAGGCTCAATGGCTTTTAAGTCAATTGTCTTATTCCTATAAATTTCAAGCAACAACGTATTTGTAGTAGTTTTTGTTATAAATTACTTACTTGGAGAAGTTTTGGAACCAAATGAGGCTTTGATCATTTTAGGTACTGTTCCCATATTCTCTTCTTTACTACTCTGGACAACTTTAGGATCATTAAGATTTCCTTCCCATGGAAGTTTGCATCCTAACCACTGAATTAAATTGTAAGCAAGGATTTCTAAGTCACCACGTCGAGTTTGAACTAAAATAAACATAACGCAATAAAACATTTGAATCGATTATCATATAAACGGCTACTTAAAGCGACAGCTACCAGGTATACCATTCGGACAAAAGATGGCAAGGAATAAGAATTCTTAACTAGAAATGTATTATACCACAAAAAATTTATGATATTTTAGATGTACATCGAAACTGTATTCAGATATTGATTTATCCCTGAAAAACCCCTACTACGTACAAATTATGCTATTGTTAAGATAAATATTTACAAAAATTTTTTTAACAAAATAATCACTTGAAGACTAACAACTGTTGGATTAAGGTAAATTGGGCTGGATCGTCATATTTTAGCCTCAGCTGCTAGCATTTAGTACAGATATCTTAGAGACCCCCTATACATGGGTTCCGATAAACAACAATGTTCTATCGTTTTAAAATATTTTCAGCAATGTGGCTTCGCCACTTCTACACAAAACAGGTGGCAACATCGTTATTTTAAATATAGCACCCTATATATTTTTTAACTTTTCGATTCTACATCTATTTCTGAGCAACTTTTCTGAATATTACCATATATTTATCTGTAGCCGTTTTTTATGTATTAATTAATTTTCATTTTTTTAACGAAAACGACTTTTTTAATCTGTTTTCTCCAAACTCCAAATATATTTTTTTATGATATTTGAAAAGATAGACGAATATCTATTTTTCATTCGTTTTCCATTCCTAAGGGTCTGTATACGACATAAAACTGCATTTTTTGACAGGTGACTCAACATTATGAAACTTCCGGTTTAACTGGAAGTAACATAAACTTTCGATTTTTAAATGGTATATTTTTTTTTTTTTTTGACTCCATATGACATTCTAAATACAACGATGTGTCACTTGTCACTTTTTGTCACCAAGAAAATATTTTTTTTTACAAATTTATTGGTTTATCTAGAGGGCTATGAATACATTAAAATCACTTATTTCAGTTGTTTCATTTTGGGAAAAATACAATTTTACTATTTTTGGTCCAATGCTAAAAAACTTTAAAAAGTTAACTTGGAACTTTCCTCAAATAAAGCATCCTTTGAAAATACATTTAGATATAAATGTATCAAGTAGCCTATGACCAGCAAAACTGATAAAACAAAATCATACCTTGAAGAAAATTGACATGCCAACAGCTTCTGCCCAAGTAAATTAGTTTGTTGTTTAAAAAATATGGAAAATAATATTTTTACAAGGAGTGAAAAAGTTGATATGTTATTAGTGTTTGGAGAATGTAGAAAAAATTCAACCGATACTGCACGACTTTACGCACAAAGATATTGTAATCGGCGTCCTCCAACCCGGTACTATTAGGTACTCAAAACTGGTTCAGAAAATGCGAAATGAGCCTGGCAATAATACCATATTAACTTTTTCACTCCTTGTAAAACTACTATTTTTCATGTTTTTTAAACAACAAACTAATTTACTTTGGCAGAAGTTGTTGGCATGTTAATTTTCTTCAAGGCATGATTTTGTTTTATCAGTTTTGCTGGTCATAAATCTAAATTTATTCTCAAAAGATGCTTCATTTTAACAAAGTTCCAAGTTAACTGTTTCGGTCTATACTTAGTACAAACACTGAAGTTTTATGTTTTGTATGTTTTATTAATGAATTTATAATTTTAATATATATTTTAAATTATTTTACACTTTAAGAGTATTTTTTCTTCTTTCGTCTTGTCAGAGGCTGGTGTTTCGCTGTCATTCGTTGCCATGGTTTTTTAGAACAATTAAAAAATACAGTTAGGAGCGTTCAAAGGAGATGTTAAGGTTTTTAAAGTTTTTTAATGGCAGCTTTTCTAAAACCTAATAGTGTATGGTATCAAAATAATCGTTATAAAATCCTCTCTTTTCTTAACCCCACGGGCCACCATGTTGCCGTTTAAAAAAAAGAGTTATACAACTTTAAAGATAAAACTTTACATAGCACATAGCATTCGACCAAAAATAGTAAAATTGTATTTTTCCCAAGATTAAAGAACGGAAATAAGTAATCTTAAGGTATTCATAGGTAGCTCTTTAGATAAAATAATAAATTTGGAAAAAAATATTTTCTTGGTGACAAAAAGTGACAAGTGACATATCGTTGTATTTAAAATGTCATATGGAGTAAAAAAAGGAAAAATATACCAGGTGTCCCATTTAAAAATCGAAAGTTTATGCCACTTTCGGTTAAACCGGAAGTTCCATAATATTAAGTCACCTGTCAAAAAATGCAGTTTTATGTCGTATACAAATCCCCCAAATTTTATTTCATTATCTTAAAAAACAAAAAAGTTAGAGGGGCAAACCACCTTCCGTGGAAACCCGGTATAACGTTTTCATTTTGTGAAAGTAAAACGTCCCCGATTTTATTTGAATTGATGATCCTTAACTTGGTACTGGTACTTCGGCCTAAATAATTTTGCCATTTTTTTTATCACAGCCTATCATCATCAAAGTTTGGAATTGGCGCAGAAATCCCCAATATTCTGGCAAAAGTAGCACATTTCATTTTTATTGTACTATTTTTAGGTTAAAGTTGTTTAATAATAATTATTAACGTTTACACAACATGGTCTCATCTGCGAGGTTAAAAACGACAATTGTCATGTAAAGGGTAAGTTCTTTTGATTCCAAAATATTTGATACTTTAACGATTTTTTTGAAAATACCGGTAAAATGGATATTGGGGCCTGCAGTTACTACAATTAATGTGATATTAGCCAAATACATACCCCCTAGATGTGCATCCCTACTCAAAAACTCGATAGTTCCATCGTGGGCTTTTTTCGGATTTGGTTTAAATTCTTTATCCATGGTATACTTTGTAACTAGACCAAAATCAACTAAGTAAACTTGCTTGTTCTGGGTTTCCTTTGTACCGCTCAATAATATATTTGCCGCCTTTATGTCTGCGTGGACGTAGCCTCTTTGATGGATGTATTCCAAAATATCTAACTGAAAATATGTGAATTTCAATGATCTAGTAAAAAAAATTGTATTTCATTCTGAAGTAACAGGTACACAGAGGTGTAAACCAGGCGAAAAAATGTCAATAATTAAATTTTAATAAATTATAACTTTATCACTTAAAAACGGGGAAAAAATACCTCAACTATTAATATAATTTTTTTTGACCCGTTTATTTATAAGAAAACATTACTGACGCATTTGCCATTTCATTCTCTTATCAATATTTCGTTTATTTTTTGTTTTCTTCAAAAAGCGGCCAAATGTTCTTTGACTAGCAATTACTTACAGTTTTAAGTTTACGTCTCATGTAACAGGCCAATAACAGCTACGCCGGTACTCTCACATAAAATGTACAATGTACCTAGTGTTTCTGTTTAAGAGAACAATTTGGATTTGCAACTTTGTGAACCCGAAAAATACAAACAACTTTAATTTTTGTTTATAAATTGATGAATAACCTTTGCAACGCGCCTCATTTTCTCCAACAGTTTTTTCTGCATGTACAGGGTCACTCCGTATATTTAGACAGCGTTTACTGCGTTTATTATAAGAGATAGAAAAAAAACTTTAAATATAAAAGTTATAGGGTTTACTCTAAGTCGCCAGAAAATGTTACGCAAAACAACCAATGAATGTCACAAAGTTAGGAAAAAACACTAACTTGGTAAATCTTTAATGGAACACCCTGTATATTGAAACAAAAATTAATAGATCTTTTTTTTTCTGAATTCAAAAATATATAATATGTTGACATTTGGTTTAGCCGTCTTCGAAATATTTGCATTTTAAAAATGTGAATATATTGTTTAATTAAATCGCACTTGCCATGGATAAACAATTGGCTCGTACGCCATTATTTAATAGTATTTATATGGCTGTTAGATTTCCTTTAGTCCATACGTAAAATGGGTTACACAGAAGAAGAAAAATTAGAAATAATTCGAATTTTTTACAAAAACAACAATAATGTTGCTCAAGCGCAAAGTGGACCTAGCAGGAACAGGCATTTCGCGATGAATACGCCGATACTCTGCTTGCGCTTGAGCAACATTGTTGTTTTTGTAAAAAAGTCGAATTATTTCTAATTTTTCTTCTTCTGTGTAACCCATTTTACGTATGGACTAAAGGAAATCTGACAGCCATCTAAATACTATTAAATAATGGCGTTCGAGCCATTTGTTTATCCATGGCAAGTGCGATTTAATTAAACAATATATTCACATTTTTAAAATGCAAATATTTCGAAAACGGCTGAATCAAATGTCAACATATTATATATTTTTGAATTCAGAAAAAAAAGATCTATTAAAGATTTACCAAGTTAGTGTTTTTTCCTAACTTTGTGACATTAATTTGTTGTTTTGCGTAACATTTTCTGGAGACTTAGAGTAAACCCTATAACTTTTATATTTAAAGTTTTTTTCTATCTCCTATAATAAACGCAGTAGACGCTGTCTAAATATACGGAATGACCCGGTACCTTCTAGAACCACAAAACAGCAGTTTTATTTTTATTTGACCCAAACAACCACTAATCTAGGTCTAAACGTCCCCATATTATTTAGACTAAGTGTTTTCTATAATATGTATTGTCAAAACATTGATCTGTTCTCTATTTCTTCACTAGGTACTGTTTAAAAAATACCTTAAGCGTAATTTAGTATAATTTAAAATTTGAGGATATAATATATGATATATTTAGATCTTGTGCTATTGAAGTATTATAGATAAATAGTTTTATAAAGAAATCTAGTAAACGGTGGTTACAGTTTTTGTGTAGCTTCACCTGTTTGTATCCTTAAATTCTAAATAAATAAAAGTGCTATTCCTTTGTATACTGACTTGGGGGCGGGTACTGTCCCCCTAGTAACGATGCCTATAACAATGGTGAAGAAACACTAGAAAACCGACAGAGACGCCAATCGACGTCACATCTCCCACCTCATCAGCGCGGACCCTTCACCCGAATACTGCTCTATGAGACAATCTAAAGTAGTTTATAAGAGATCCTGCTCTCTTCCATCCATTACTAGTTTTGAATAACATTTCAAACAATATATTATACAGGGTGTTAATTAAGTACTTGTACAAACTTTAAAGGGTAAATTTGGACGAATTTTAGGATACAAAGTTCATATGAACATGGGTCCGCAATGGCTTGGTTCTTGAGATACAGGGCGTCCAAAAAAACTATTTTATTTGGTTTTTTGATTATATTTTTGTTCAGTAACATGGCAATTAGACGAAATTCGAGATATTGATGACGAGAAACTCAAATATTAACTTAGTTTTTGTTTAATGTTAGATGGCGCCACATACGGTGTTGTTCCTGAATTTAATTAACCATAACTTTTTGTGTCGCATTGTATGTAATTTTTGACTAGGCAGACCTGGCAGACCTATTCTCCATTCAATTTTACATACAAAAGTTACTCTTAGTATTTGTCGCTAAAAGCAGCCGTTTTGGATGAAAACGGGTTTGAAGTTGGAATTTTGTAAGTTGGATCATTTCCGAGTTTTTGAAAAATAAGCGAAAAAATGTATCTTTTATTGATTGTATTATCAGGTAACAAACTTAGATCATTTACAAGACTAAGACTAAACTAGTTAATAACATTTACAATAATTGTTGAAAAATGATCAACGCATGCATTAATTCGCCTTAATATTGATTGACGAACTCTTTCGAATATACCTGGCGTCTGATTAATAATGGCACACGATTCAAATATCCTATTTCTTAGATCTTGTTCATTTTGAACTGAAGTTTTGTAAACTAGAGACTTCAAGTGACCCCACAGAAAATAATCCAAAGGATTCAAATCTGGTGATCTGGGAGGCCAGGCTTGTGGTCCTGCTCTTCCTATCCAACGGTTAGGGTAATTTTCGTCCAGAAATTGACGCGCAACCATACTAAAGTATGGCGGAGTTCCGTCGTGCATCAACCACATCCTGTTTCTGGTTTCTAAATCAACTTCTTCTAAATGTCCGGGAAGCTCGTGCTCCAAGAACCTTCGATAATATTCGCCATTAAGTCTTTGCGGAAGAACGCAAGGTCCAATAAGGTGATCACCGATAATTCCTACCCAAATATTGAGAGAAAATTGCACTTGAAAATGATTTTCTACGATAGCATTCGGATTATCCTCAGCCCAGATATGATTGTTGTGGAAGTTAACGATGGCATTTCGAGAAAACGAAGCTTCATCTGTGAAAAGCACATGGCTTAAGAAATCCGGGGTTCGTACTAATCTATTACGCAACCAAACGCACAAATCTACTCTGAGGGGAAAATCTCTAGGTAATAGAGCCTGCACACGTTGCATATGATAAGGATAAAGTTGTTGTGACCTTAAAATTTGCCATACAAGTGTGTGTGTGTTATATTCAATTCACGAGCTATTTTCCGTGTACTAGTTTGCGGGTCTTCTTCAATTCTGTTTAACACAGCTTCTTCAATGGCAACTGTTCGAACTATCGCAGGCCTTCCTGGCACATCTGTTGTCTTTTTAAAGCTGCCAGTTTCACAAAGTCTTGCGTGAACATTAATAAAAGTTTAGACGTGTGGCGTCACCCGTTGAGGAAATCGCGCATGATACATTCGTCTTGCAGCTTTTGCATCACCGTGAGCCATTCCATAGGAGAAATTAATGTCTGCCATTTCTGCGTTGGTATATTGGTACATTTTGGACAAAACACACGATAAATTATTACTTATAACATCAAAAAAAAAAAAAAAATGGCTGTTTCCTTTTACATCAACTGTCATGACTGATTCTGCTGCCATGGAAACCTCTCAATTGTTTTCCAAGGCTTCCTATAAATTTACCCATCTACTATTCTCTTGTGTACTGCGGCTGCAGAGGAAAGATGCAGCACATTTTTGCGAATTATTATTATTTATCCAATTTTCACTAATTTCGTGATAGTGATATGTATATAATGTGATAGTGAAACACTGCACATGACGTTAAAACACTATTTTTTTCGCTTATTTTTCAAACACTCGGAAATGATCCAACTTAAAAAATTCCAACGCAGGTTTAACTTTAAACCCGTTTTCATCCAAAACGGCTGCTTTTAGCGACAAATACTAAGAGTAACTTTTGTATGTAAAATTGAATAGAGAATAGGTCTGCCTTGCAGTGCGACACAAAAAAGTTATGGTTAATTAAATTTAGGAACAACACCGTATGTGGCGCCATCTAACATTAAACAAAAACTAAGTTAATATAATCAAAAAACCAAATAAAATAGTTTTTTTGGACGCCCTGTATCTCAAGAACCAAGCCATTGCGAACCCATGTTCATATGAACTTTGTATCTTAAAATTCGTCAAAGATTCACCCTTTAAAGTTTGTACAAGTACTTAATTAACACCCTGTATAATAATACATAATCGGGTTTTCATGCGATTTATGAATGAACCATTGGTTCTATAGTTTAGAAGGTCTTTGTCAAATACCAATTTTCAGGACAAAATATATTTTTTACAATTTTTTCGCAGTACATGACAAGTTGTCACCATAGACAATTTACCTTTAGATACCTACAGCTTATCTCCTGCGCAAACAAAAGTTACGTTTTATGGGTGAAAAAATACGTCCGAGCGCATGACTCGTCGGTCAGCTGTCTTCATTCGGGGAACCTTCGTGCATGCGCACAAACCTCGTGTTATCGGCCGTCCTACTTTATCAACAATAATCGACGCGCTCAAGAATACTCTCCAGAACCGGCTCGGCCGCCATTTTTGTTGTTGTGTTTTAAGGTTTCTCTTCTCTGCGGATTCCTTGTAGTTTTCTAAAGTTTTCAGTTATCGGATCGGCTATCGTGGATTGTGGGACTGGTGTTTAATATTTATGGATTTCTGGTTTTTGTGTAGTTTAGTTAGTGAATTGTGTTTGTGCTTTTAGTGACTCGGATTGTAATATAAACAATGACTAGTACTAGTTGCAGCCATTGTATAATTGTATTATGCCCAAATAGGGGTAAAATAAACCCTCTATGGTGGTATATGAGCAAGAATTTAAATTTTAAAGCCCGGACCTGTCTATTTTCCCATTCGTCAAACGATAATGTTGCAGTGCGCATGTCTAATAGTTCCCAGTTTTGTTTACATGCGCGAGGCCATAAAACTGCCACATTCGTGATTATTGTTTGTTTATCTAAAGGTAAATTGTCTATGGTTGTCACATGACAAATGTCAAAATATTTTTTTAGGTTACCCCTTAAGCAGAGATAGTCAACTTTTCCAAAAACAAAGCGTTCGGACAGTTCACAATCACATGTGACATTAACAACTGATACTGGTTTCTTCTTAAAAGTTCCCAGTTGAGTAGTGGGCCGTAGCAAGCTCACGCGTCTGGTGTCAGACTAAATTTTCTGTTTATTATTTAAGGTGAATGGTGAATAAACCGGTTTAGGTTAATTAACTCTCCTATTTCCAAAAACAAACATTTCATCTATCATAATTTGCTATAATAAATTTAATATTGTTAGTTTATCCATTTGAATTACGTTACACTAGGTTGCCAAACCTTGCGCCCACTGAAAACGACTTAATCCAGCTATTTGTATTTAAAAACACATAAGATTTTGGGCGGCCTTGTACTACGCTGCGAACGTAAATTATAATATGGCAACACACCTTTGAATTCGAAACATGAACAGGCGCACCGCTGTTGGCTACAATATTTGGGCGGCGAAACCCTTGCCGTTGTTCATAGCGTTTTCCATTGGTAAGGTTAATGCATGTTAAATGTATTTCTATGTTTTACCAATGAATACCGCCATAACTTGTAATTCGGCTGTATTTGATGTATTTTCGCAAGACAGGCATCAAGTGCTAGGATCGGCGATCCTTAAAAACGAAGAAATTACGGCCCTGGTCTGTAGCACTATAATTGCCTTCATAAGGAGGTCGGGACGTTTCGGCGAGGGCCACGCTAGTTAGGATGGTTGGTGGAAGACTCTGGGGGTAGGCAAAAAGGATCGCCGTTGGTTTAGGTGCCAAGTTTCAGAACCTCCTTCAATAACTGCTACTACTAGGAAGTTTCAATTATCGACCACCTGGTATGGGAGGATAAAGGACAATTTTACATTTCAAATGTAAAGGGGAACCTTCATAATAAGTACTGCTGATGATAGTGATGATACTACTAAAACTAAATATATATTTGATGTTACTAAATATACGTTCCAACAATATTGCCTTTATTACAACCTTGACAGTAATACTAATTGATATTGATCATGTAAAGGCCTTTAGATAGAAGTTCGACCCATCGGCATCTACCTGAATGATATCCCCACTCTACCAGTCTACCTCCTGTTCTTTTCGATTGAACTTATCGAAACAAAGATAACGATATAAACGACCTCAAGAGTGGCAAAGAAAAGAATTGCGCCCTTAATGGGATGACATACTAAAACATACTTTAGTACAGAATTTGTGTTATGAAATTTTTTACATTCGCGGCGTAGTTTTAACTGTTTCTTGGTTTGTGATACTCTAGGAAAATTTTAATTATTGTGATCTCAGAAAGTACCTACAATTAAAGACTTAAACCTAAAATAGTTCCTATTTGAATAATTTATAATATGTATATTTTATAATATTTGATTGTAAATACAATAAATTGTATATTTAAGGCCCTGGTACCAGTAAACACATTACTGTTTAGGGATCAGTTATAAATAAAAAAAAAAAAAAAAAAATATATATATGAATAATTCGGTTATTAGTGAAAAATCCCATTTTGCCTAAAGAATTTTTTCTCGAGTGGTATTCATCGTGACTATTTTCACAAGAGAGGATATTGAAAATAAACAGAAAACAGATTTCCTTGTTGTCAATAAGTTGTCACGGCAATACCATGTTAGCATTGTCAGTTGAATATTCATTTTATTGCCAGTGTCAAGTTATACTCCAGTGAAAGTCACAAAAAAAACTGCCTTTTTCCACCAGCGATTCCAGGCTGGTATATCAAATTTCCCTGTTTAGATAGGATTAAATGAGGAATTAAAAAATAATTACATGACCTTTACAACCAGTTTTAGAATCCGTTAGTTTTCCATGTCAGTCCGAACTTTGTGTAACTACTTAGATGTAGGGAAAGTAATTGGTTTAAAGACCAGATGGAGTTTGCAATATGTTTCTTCTGCAACAAAGCCGGCACAATTTGATTTTTTTCCTGTGGTAGGTAAGTTGGTTTTTGTCTCGGGTTTCTCATTAAAAAATCTCTCCCCTGCCATATCTCCCCTGGTTCTTAAGACGCCAGGGGCGTGACGAAGCGTGCAGGGGAGATATGAATACATCAGAGGAGAATATAAATGCAGTTTATATATTCACTGTAGTAGCTACAGTTTTTGTATCTCACATGAAACTGTTCAAATTGGTATTTTCTTATTAGGTATAAAAAATTACGGCGGTATTTCCCAGCTTTTAACATAGTTTAACAATTTACACTGTTATCATGATTTTACTTTACTATATTAAAATTTCGGAAAACTGGTATATTTATATAACCTAATACTATCGTGCTTGACTGACCTAGGTATTATTTTTTTTACAGATCATGGCAAGTCGAAAAAAACTCACGCGCAAAGAACGTCTAGAAAAAAAACGTTTAGCAGAAAGACGGCGATATCAACAAATAAAAAATGACCCCGAAAAGTATGAACAGCAAAAAGAGAAAGGAAAAGTACAAAAAGAAAAAAGAAAAAGGGACTATTAAGACTGTAAAACAAATGACGCCTAGAGAACAACGAAATGCCAGAAAGATATGGAAAGAAAAAGCAAGAAAACGTAGACGTCGTTTAGCACTTCAAGACATAAGTAATGCTCCTGTTACACCACCAAGTTCAGATAATGAAGCACAAGCACCTCCTCCGAATGTTGACCGGCGAAGGCAAGCAGCACAACAAAGGTCGATTCGTACAAGAAAGACAAGAAATGATTTAATAAAAAAGAAAACAGCTGAAATTTCCAAACTTAAAAATATAGTGGAACGTTATAAAAAACTATTGCAAAAAGCAAGGAAACAATCTAAGGATTCTAAGACGCAAACCCCAAACACACCAAGGTAAATGAATTATTAGATTCACCAAATTCTAGAGAAACCATAAAAAAGAAACTGTTGTTTGGTGAAGTTCTTTCTCAACAACTAAAAGAAAACTTTTCAATTCTTTCAACTGAAAAAGAGAAAAATGTGTTTAAGAGAGTAATAAGTTGACAACTAGTAAACAAATATCGCCTAATAATGAAAACTTTAAGCTGCTTCTGCAACCTTGATGTCTGCAATCGTTTTGTAATGGGTACTGTGGAATATTCGGCCAGTGTATCAAAACCTCGTCTTCATGTTGAGGACGTATATGGATCAGATTCTGATTCGGATGTTGAACCACTGGCATCACTAATATCTCGCCGAAATATGGAAAAGTTCAAAAAAACGCCACAGCCCTATAACGACTCAACTTGCAATAAGACAAGACATGATGATGATGATGAACAGCAACCATCAACATTTAGGAAAGGGATACTGGGAAAGGGCGATTTTGTGTTGGTCAAAGTTTTACACAAAAAAATAGAATACGGTTACGTCGCAATGTGCACTGGCGTTAAAGAAGAAGATGAACTTCAAGTGATATTCTGTAAGATCTGTAATATAATGATTCTGCGCAGAACTTTAAAATTGACGATAATGATATTTCTTTTATTTTGTGGGAACAAATCATAAAAGAACTACCAACTCCAGATATAAGAATGAAAGGGCAGCGGATGTTTTTTGCTTTGATTAAAAGTATTAATGTCTTTGAGCAAGCATAAGCTTAAGAAGTAGGTCTTTTTTTTTGTATTTTATTGTTGATTTTGTTTTAAGTAGGTATTATATTTCCTACTTTGAAATGCCAAAAAGCTTATACCAAATTTTATGCTAAGAAAAATATGTTTAAGGCAAACGCTGGAACTGAATTTTACGATTGTTTGTCAATTATTTTAGTGTTAAGAGTTTAGTTAAGTATAACAATATTATAGTAATTAGGTACCCATTGTTAAAGAAGTCTGAGTTAATAATTTATAAAAATGTTTAATTAAAGTTAATTTCTCAAAAAAATAAGGTGTTTCTTTATAAACCAACACTCAAGTCTCTCCACTGTTCATATTGTACCCTACCCTGGGCACCATGTATCTCCCCTGCATATAGTATCTCCCCTGGTCTCTACTAAACTAAGAAAAAATAAATCAAATTTTTGGCCATCTTACAGATATGCACAAAGTAGCTGCCTAAATGAAGAAATACTATTATGAGATCAAATTAAAAAAAAAATTGTCTTGCCGCATCTCCTATTAATTAATTACCTCTTAACATAGAATCACCCATATATAAATACTTTTTATACTTACTACTTGTATCCCAAGTTTAAACACTGTATCTGTGGGAAATACTTTGTTATTGTCAATATACAGCTTGTATAAATCAGTGGAAAATTTATCCATAACTAAAAATCTATATTTTTCTTTTTTATATTCTATAGATCCAGAACCATAGTAAACTGGCATTCCTAATAATTTAAGACCTCTTTCTTTCTTGAAATTTTCAACTAAAACATAACATCAAAATCGGGTGACTTTGATACTGAGATTATTAAATTAACAGAATGAAGATGGCACATTTGAAATGTATTGTGGTGGTTCTCAGCCAATTTTTATGAAATTTGAGTATGTTACAGTAGTTTGCAACGATAGAAAACTTATTTTTATGGGCATAAATTTTACATGATTAGTTAGAAGTCCATGAAAAAAGCAAAGCAAACATCAATGCAGATAATTATTTAAAAAAAAATTAAAACAAATAGCCATTAGCATTAGCAAAGTTACCGAAATTTGGCTGGATCTATTAAGTTTTTTAAGAAAAACCTTACCAAGTCTGATTTAAATTCCTGCCTAAAATGTCTAACGCTGACATACTCTTGAAGTAACTAAGTATAAAGTGCACTCATAAGTTAGTATTTACTAGGTATAATTTTTTAAATGTATATTTTTATCCTAAATCTAGGTATGTAGTAGGAATTTCAAGTTTGTACACATTTTGGAAAAAAATTAAGTATCGACTTATAAGTATTGGTATGGCTGTAGGTAAACAGAACGAATCTATTTAATTTTATATTTTGCCAAGACTAGACATGTTTAACATTATTGACTTTGCTTGTTAGTTCAGTACCTTTCTGTTGCCTACATTAGAAGTAATTTTGCTTAGTTAGGTACTTACTTTCAGTGGCCTTTGCATGTTTTATGTAAAAATGTATTTCAACAAAAAGTGGTCCATTAGCATGGGGTTCCTAGAAAAAATGTAATTAACCAAAGTAATAAATATTATCATTAAGCAATTACAATTTTTATCACGTAGGGATACACTTGCCCCTTTGAGTTTTCCTCTTGGGCGCTGTATATGTCCCCGAATCCTCCTTTTCCAATGGAGGGCCCCAATCTCCACTTCTTTTTAGAAAGATCCTCTAGAATGATACCTTTGGGCAATGGTTCAGCAAATTTATATCCATTGGCGGCTTTCTTTTTGGGCGGCATTATAAACACGAAACCAAGAGCGGCTAGTTTAATAAAAAAATAAATATAAAACAATGATTTTACAAACAAAAGGAAAATTTAAAGAATAAAATTAAATATTACAGACTCTGGACCTCGACGCTAACAACATAACAACAACCGGGCGACTGTCAAGACTCAAGTGTCAATTTTTATTTTAACGGCACGGCGCACGGCGAGCGGCGCGGCTGGCCCAGGTACCAACATCGATTTTTGTTCTCTCTCAGCAAAAATCCCCATGATTGTCAACATTTTAGCCAACTAAAATATTGACATTTTGAATTTACAAAAAGTTCGTTTCAAATTTTTATCGAAAAAAATTGGTTTAAATAATGTACATCATTTCAAATTGGAAAGTCTAGAACACATTTTATTACCATTAGTAATTTCATTACCAGTTTTATTGATTAAATTACCAGGCAACACCTGTGTTTTAAATCTTTACGATTACGAGTGGTGAAAAATGGCATCAAAGGGGCAGCTCAATGATGAGGTAAGTCCAATTTTGCTGTAATTTTGAATGTAATTGCATGTTGCGGATTGAGAATCAGTGCCAGAACTCTCTTATATACTATATTCTTATCGAAATATTTACTTATTTCATTGATAAGATAAGGAATGATAAGATATTTATTGTAACACTCTTTAACCAAGGCCACGCCTTTAGATTACATTGACGTTTTTAGTCCTATACCTTTATAGATCAGCCCTTTAAATTTTAAATGGGCTTGCTGCTTGCTGTGAAATAACAAAAACCCTTTCCTTTTTTCGGGAAGCTTGGGTGAGGTATGTTGGTTTTATGTACAAATATTAGTGCAATGCAATGGCTCAAATAAAGAGATGCCCTTGGAGATGCCTAACCTATTAGGAATATCCGCCGTATTGTCAGTAGAATTCTTTATTCCAAATATCTATACTTATGTATTATCTGCGTCTGCTGGTAGGTAATTTTTATTATTTTTCAATGGTCAGTTCATCGGCTACCAAAAATACAAATCTACTGTATGCAGCAACACTATCTAAAGGGTCTGTAACTAACAAAATTTGATTATAATATCTTAAATGTAATTATTTAACATTCCGTAACATTTCTTTTGTTACAAACAAAAATCATACATTCAAAATGCATCATAAAAATATAGGTATTACTTACAATTTATGAGACTAGTCATACAACAACAAAATAAATACTAACAAGGAATATAAATAACGACACAGCATTGTAATTTATTTATTTTATTTATTTATTTATTTTTTTCATGTCATTACAAGAAAATTTGTTTACATACGTCATACTTCACAGCTAAGAAGTCAGGGCCATTTTGGCATCTACGTAGTCTGCGGTAAGGTACCGAGAGATTCCCGCTGCCCCGCGCGTCCCTGCCGTGTATCTCACCATTGGTGGAATAATTATATTTATCTTTATTCCGGTAGATATGGAGTACGTTTTGCAGTATATATACGCATGGGAGGGTTAGAATGCGAGATTTAATAAATGACTCCCTACAGTCATCATACTAAGTACATAGAGTAAATCACAATAATGTCATAAACGCCGCCCTACCCTGACAAGCCTAAGAGCAAATCAAAACATGCTTTATTGTACAAAGAATATAGTATTGATATTGACAAAGCTTATTCAAGTCGTCAAGTCACATAAAATTAAGATTAAGTAGGTATATAAAATGTATAAAACTAACAAAAGTATACAAAAACAGGTGCCAGGAAAAAGCATAATCCAACTATTAAAAAACAAACACACATGAAAGCTCTGTTCTAGCTTAAAAATAAGCCCAAAATTTTTAAAAACATACCTAATTAATTAAAATACTTAATCAGCAAAATACTCATTTAGTGTATAGTAAGAGTTTGCTACTAGCATTTTTTTAACTCCAATTCTGTTCCTTTACATCTGACTCAGATCAAGGGGTAAATATATGTCTTCTTACTATTAAGTAGAATCTGTCGTAGAATTGTGTTTCTTGTTTGGGACGAAGATGGCATTGGTAGACCTATTACGAAAGTTTTCGTGTATTGTGTGTAGAAACATATGGAAGGTGGTTCTTATACTTTCCATGCATGAGAGATACTGTTTCGAGTATAAGAGCCATGAGTGTTAAGATTTTATGTGTCAAAAACAATGGTTTACAAGAGTCACAACGATTAGCCTTATACATGCAGCGAATATCTACTTTTTTGCCTGCCCGCTGGCCATCAGAGGCGCAATGGCGGGAAATTTGAACAGCGGTTTTAGAACTTTTCAATTTTATTATTACAACTTTGGAACGAGTTTTTATTGATTTAATTTGTGATTAGACGCACAAAAGTATTTATTTTACGGAATAAAGGCACGTTTTTATATTAACCCAGATTTGGAAAATAAAGATAGAAGCACTTTAGCATAAATAATTTTTTCTACGTTTATTTATAAACTGCATTGACAACCATAACAAAAAAATAACTGTTTACAATAAACTAATGTCCATAGGTTTAGGTTACGTCTCACAGGTCTCACTCATCAGGTTCAGGTATATTAATTCATATAATATACTTATCAAAAATACTGTATAAAACACAAGCACTAGGATACAACGAGACACGTGCTAAAACATCCATAAACTATCAGGTGATTCTTACAGCATTCTCTGAAACAAAAGAAACAGTGTCGGGTTGACATGGCCAATGGCGAAATATCGACTACTAATATTATACTAAAACGCAACTTTCCCAAAATAATTGTAAAACCAAAAAAACAACAGACTTCGCAACGGACTAAAATGGACATTGATAAAAATATTGATCCGGCCACTCTCAAGATTGGAGTAAGTAATATAAAACCAACTAAGACTGGTAGTATGATAATTAAATGTCAACATAAAAATGAATTAGATATCTTGAAACAGGCTTTGGACTCCAAATTGAAACATGAATATGATATAGAATTCAGAAAATTAAGACAACCAAGGATAAAAATTGTAAATGTTAACATGATTCAGGAATACACACCAGAAGAAATTGAAGACTACATAAAAAAGCAGAATAACCTTGGGTGAAGTTAAAGTAACTTATATACGTAAAAACAGAAATGGGACTAAAACAGTATTTTGCCAATGTGAACCTAAAAGTTTTCACCAAATTTTAAATCTAAAAAAAATATGTATAGGCTGGGAAAGATACATGGTGTATGAAGATCTAACAATCCCAAAATGTTTTAATTGCCAAGGCTACTCCCACAAAAAGGACGAATGTAGAAACAAAAAGGTATGCCCGATGTGCTCTGAGGAACACGAAGAAAGTAGATGCCCTAAAGAAAGGAAATGTAACAATTGTCATGTTGCAAATGAAAAATATAACACAAGACACGCCACTAACCATGAAACTGGCGATCAAGAATGCCCAACTCTAAAGTTCCATATCGACGTACTTAGGAACAAAACAAACTATATTGATTAAAAAAGAAACCCCCACTGTCTACTTTTTGTTTTTAATTGCATTTTGTTCAATGGATACCGCAGAGTTAAACGTGCTGAATGAACTGGAGTACGAAGAGAATGAAATTTTAAATAATATTAACCAAAGGTACGATGTGCATCAATATGGAAAAATCTGTGATGACATGAAAAACAAGACAGGAGTGCTAAAGATCCTACATATTAACATACGCAGTGCCCAAAAAAATTTTGATGTATTTTTAACTTTTCTGGAAACTTTTAAGATTGGGGATTTAGATTCGGTGAAACCAGGCGTATAAGAATGGATGTTACAATCAGCAACATTTCTTTTAAACTGAATAATGTGGAATTTTTGATAATGCCTTGTTATAGATCGCCTACTGTCAATGACAGCTTATTTCTGGTTGATCTGCAATCTTATTTAAGTAATTTGGGTGGTGACAATAAAATTGAAGTATTTGTGGGGGACATAAACTTTGATATTCTTAACCCTTCCAAGGGATCAACTAATGAATATCTATCACTATTATCGTATTTGGGTTTCAAGTCTTTTATAAACTCGTATACTAGGGTGACTCACGAAAGTAATACTTGCCGGGATCATGTCTTTGTAAGAAAAAAAACTGACAATTTTTTACTTAAAGCATTTGTTATAGATACGGACATCACTGATCATTTTCCTATTTGTTTAAGTGTTAGCCTTGATAGAGATGATAATTTTACTCAAACTAATGGAAAAAAAAACACTGTCCTTAAATTTGATAGGGATAAATTTGGGAGTGTGATCTCTAATACACTGGGATGATGTTATTAGTCAGAATGACCCTGAGTTGGCATGTAAAAAATTTAACGATATTTTTGTAAACATAATTAATGAGTGTACTACGGCCAGGACAGTATCATTTAGAAACTATAAGAAAATAAAACCATGGATTACCAACGGTCTGATACAGTCAATTAAACATAGAGATAAACTAAAAAAATTACTTATCAAAAACAAAAACATTGTTCACTTACTTCGGGAATACAGAGACTATAGAAATCAATTAAACAAATTAATTCTAAGTACTAAGAATAATTACTACACTAATCAGATTAACGAAAACACAAATAACCTAAAAAAAATCTATCAAATAGTCGCAGAAGCATCAAATGAAAAAAATGTTAAATCAGCTAGTAATTTAAATGTTTTAGATAGTAATAATAAGCAATTTTTAAATGATACTGAAATGGCAAATTACTGTAACAAATATTATATAAACATAGGATCGGACATGGCATCAAAAATTATTGAACCTATAACACCTCTTACTATACTATATCCAAATTTAAGAAACTCTATGGCCCTGAATCCTGTTACAAATAATGAAATCATCGGACATATAAGCACTCTAAAAAATAATACTTCTCCTGGAATGGACCGTATATCTTCAACTTTAATTAAAGAGTATCACAATTATATTATAGATCCGTTAGTTCATATCATTAATCAATAATCTTATATTTCTGACTGACAGAGTCCCTTCATTATTTAAGATATCAGTAGTTACTCCAATATTTAAAAAGGGCTCTAAAAACAATATTACAAACTACCGACCAATCAGTCTAATTTCGACATTTACCAAAATTTTTGAAAAATGTGTGTGCAGATTATATAGTTATCTCACTTCCACTAAAATACTGAACGACAGACAGTTTGGATTCTTGAGGGACGTTAGCACTAATGATGCCATGTTTGAGCTCATGAATAATATAAAAGGTAGTCTGGATAATGGGGAAAAGGGTATTGCGGTCTTTATTGATCTGGCAAAGGCTTTCGACACTGTACCCCATGGGATGCTCATTAGCGTTCTGGAGCAGTATGGTATTCGTGGTATAGTGCTTGATGTCTTTAAAGATTATTTGACAAAGAGAAGGCAAGTCGTGAAAATAAGAGGTGTCTATAGTGATCCATTGGAGGTGAGGATGGGTATCCCACAGGGTACAGTGCTGGGACCCCTCCTCTTTATTATATACATTAATTCGTTACTAAATCTGAGCATAGAAGGGGTTACTGTGTCGTATGCCGATGACACGGTTCTATTCTTTAGAGGCAATTCATGGGAACATGTTAAGGAGAAGGTGATTAAGGGATTAGAAAAAGTGAAACATTGGCTAGATCAAAATAAATTAACTTTAAATACTGACGAAACATTCTATATTGCTTTTTCGATGACGGATGCAAATAGGCCGGCTTTTAATCACATTACAATAATGGGCCTTTTCACTATTCTTAAATTTGATACATTTGGCATTTGAATTGTTTAGTCGGTGCTATAATAAGTGTTTTTCATCAATAAAATGATTGCTAGGTCATAACATTAATTTATTTCAGCACAGTAAAAACCGGGTAAAATTCAACCAATTTGAAAATCTCAAAACAGGCGCGACTCATGACGTAGATATGTTTAAAGCTTGCTAGAGCGCATGCGTTTAACTTCGCACACGCGTAAATGCTGATCTGTCGAACTGCCATCGGCAAATTAAGCCACTGTTGCCATATGTAGAAAGTTTTACAATCTTAATAATATTCTTTCTTCTTAGAACCTTATTTGGATACTTTAAATAAATATAAACATAATACTGGTAAAATAATTCATTCCGCAGCTATTGAATGGAAAACTGGTATATTATAATTACTAATAATTGCTAGTCAATTACCATTACACTGGTACTATAAACTATAATAAATGATTTCTGAGAGTATCGGCAACACTGTCAAGCTGCTGATTTTGTGAATTCTTGATATTTTAAGCCAGCGACTCGGCTATTCCTATCATTCCTCTGTGCATCAATCTTCCGGCGCGATGACGTAGGTATGTTTAAGTCCGTGTTTTTATTCAAGGAGTTTTTTTATTTATTTATTTTCTCAGTTATGTCTTAAAAGTATAGAAAAGTAAAAACACAGAAAATTTTATTTTTTGTTCCTTTATACACTACTACCAAAATCAAAATTTAGTGAAAAGGCCCATTGAATCTGATCTCTGTATAAAAGAAACGGACACAATAAAGTATCTAGGCATTACAATAGACAAAAATTTAAAATGGACTAATCATATTCAAAACCTAACAAATAAAGTAAGGAGCTTACTATATAAGTTTTACTTAGTACGAAGAATACTTCCTAAAAACTACTGATTCAAATATATAAATCGCTAATAGAATCAATTCTTAGATACGGCATTATAGTTTGGGGCGGGCTATATGAGAATGTATTAAAGCCTTTAAAGATTGTACAAAACTTTATTTTGAGAATTATTTTTTATAGGGACAAACTGTATTCTAGTGATCTTCTCTACAATGAAGATATTTTAAGTGTCCGATGCATATATTATCTAAGCAACTGTATCCACTGTTTTAAATCTAAAAACAAAATATTTGTAAGTCATTGTTACCAAACTAGACACGGTACAGGTGGAATGATGGTTGTACCCTTTAGAAGATATGATGCAGGTCAAAGATATGCATCAATTTTGGCACCAAAAATTTATAATTTATTGCCCCATGACATACGAACAACTACAAAATATAAATCTTTCATAAGTAAATGTAAAAGCTTCATTCATAGGAATAAGTTGTATATTGACAGACTATTATAAAAACTATAACATCGCACTCACGGAGATTAAAGTGTACTCAATTTGATAAATATTAACAGCGTAGGGTTAAGTTTATTTATTCCTTTTATGGGCTTATTTGTGTTGTGTAGTAAAGGTATAGGTACTTTCTAGTTGCACATACAGTTGATTATCACCTAGGTGCATAATAAATATTGTAAGAACATGAAACAATGACATGTATTGATATGAATGTGTTTGCTTATTTCTTTTTCAATAAATAAATAAAAAAAAATCTAGTTAGCTGAAACCATTATCTTTGTGCCATCATGTTGTAAGTAAAACAAAATGTTAAAATTATCATTTTAAGAGCCTAAACTATCAGTTCATAGCGGATTGATTGTTAGGTATTATCTCGGAAACAAATCTATTGCAGTTGTCTGTCGGCAGACGATAATTTGTTAATATTGGCTTGTAAACTAATAATAAATTGTGAAACATTTCATGTTAATTTATTTATTGTAAACTTACATTTCCAATATAAAAATAGGTATAAGTATAAAATCAATTTGATAAACAATAAAAATTTATTACGTGCATGGTAGGCTGGAATTAGTAGAGTTTACCAACCCGATAATACCTTCTAAAAAAGATTCCCGTTTGCACTTTGTTGCTAAAATGTACGACCCCTTTTATATCATTCCTTATACCTTAAGGAAGCAAAATTGACTTGTCGTCCAAAAATCGTACCATGCAGGGGGTGGTCGGGGGCGGTTTTCCAAAAAGTACCAATTTTTTTTTTTGCCTTTTTTACATCTATAATACCTGATCATCAACCTGCTTGAATCTTATTTCAAAATCTTAATTAGAAATATATTTTTTTTTATTTTAAAAACATCGCGCGCCGTGCTTGTATATGGAGCGCTTTAATGAATAACCGCTCGCCCTGAAAACCCATAATTGTGATAATTTGTAACTCGCCATAACTCCAGAATCCATTGACTTATCAAAAAAATACTTGCCATAAACGTTGTAGATAAAACATCAGGGATTACAATGCTTTTTTAAAATTATCAGTCCGATGAACAGTTTCGTCAAAAAATTGAAAAATGTCAAACCATATCACCGTAAGCGTGGTCAACCGTGCGGATGCGATGAAGGATCAGATTGTCGTCGTAAAGCCATGAAAAACGACCGTATGTTATATCGCGCGCATAAGTTCGGTTTTCCTTCGCTTTTGGTGTGATTGGAATGCAATTATTACATTATAAGTTAGTTCCTTATAAAATTAAGGGAATATATTTTGTAAACGGTTAGTAATGTTGTTTTGAATAATTTAATTTGAAATTAATTTATGTTTCTCTAAATTTTTTCAATATTAATATTAATTAATAAGTTGTTACTAAAAGGAACTTTTTTTTTATTAGAAAAATTGATATTTGTCCAAGTTTTTGTACATATAGGGTGTTTACAAAAAATGAAAAATGGTACTATTTAATTTTTTTTATAAAGAAAAACAGAAAACAGGCTTTATACGTTCGGGATTTGTCTATAAATAGGTACCTGATCTACCTAGAGTACCTATACTAGTGTTTTTTCGGGTGTTAAGGTCATGGTTGCTCAGTAGAGATAGAGAATAACCTTAAAATTTCATTGTGGTTTTGATTGTGTGTATCAGCGTGTTGCAGGATACCTGAAAATAACACTACTATTAATCGGGGAGAATCCGGGTGTTATTTAACGAAAATAAAGAAAAAAGGGTGATACTTACAGAAGATTTTTTTGTTGAACCTATTTACAGGAACAAGTATAGAAATCGGAAAACAGACAAATGCTCTTTATATACCTAATAATAAAAGGCTTGGGTAAAATCTTCCCCTAAAGAATCTATTTATTAATAAACATATTTATTCCAAAAGAAAGATTCTTAGAGTTTTTAGTCAGAGTCAGCCATGCATTTGCAGGAGCCAATGCAATTTATTTGTTTTTTTTTACAGGAACACAGTGACCCAGTGCAATCTAAAATAGAGTAGCAATTTAAAATTTAACTATAGTAAAAAATAACAAACTTTGTGTAGGTACCTTTTTTACAGTTGCAAGTATTTAGAACTGAAGTATCCTCCGGTAGTATTGCGTCGGTTGTTAATACAGGCACTGGTTTACCGTTTGCAATATTCCAGCCACAACTTGATAAGTTCGGTAAAGGTGACCTTGGCATAGTACTGTCCAGCCATATTTTGGTCTGATAGTGGACAGGGCGACAGTGTTGTCTTAGACTATCTTTGGTTGGAGGCAATTTACTCACAGGTTTGGAGGATGCTAAAATTCCTCTAAGAGCATTTAAACATTTGATATCTTCATTTTTGTAGTACCTATATAAACGAATTACAAATTTAACTACGTCATTAAAGACTTCTTCTAAGTAGGTACTGTTCTTTGCCAACTCTAGCTAGTAGATTATAATGTGATAAGAAGACTTTCCAGCATGTTCTTTTGCCTAGTCCCACAAACTGACTAGTTGTATCACAACCTGTGAGTGCGTGAAAGGCTGGTAGACATTTGATCATGGAACTCTCCATTTTTAATTCATGAATTACAATGGATCGTTGGCTTTCTTTAGCTCCAATTTTCATCCAAATTTCTGAAGTCAGAATATCTTTAAAGTGAGCCAATAGTACCAAAACATCTGTATCTTTACAGTCTACTATACCGCCAATTCTGGAATGAAATATTGGATTGTCTCGCGCTATACTTTTAATTTTATTTTCCATGTTATTGCTCATTACCTGGCATAGTTTTTGATTTTGTAAACGTTTTTGGCAAAATATGCACCTTTGTACATCAAATTGAGTTCGTAAAAATGGTTTTTTCAGGGGTATATCTACTGGGAGTGGGTTAGTAAATATTTTTGCATACTTTGATTTATATGATTTAATATTATTCGTGCTGGTATACGTTTTGTAGCAAGTTTTATGCCAATTTAAATGTTCTCGCTCTTTTTAATTATTCAAATTTAAAAATATATGCAACAACTTTGCATCATTTCCTTGACAAATATCAATAAGTACCTTTGTACATTCAATAAATCTTTGTTTAGATTTTGGTCGGGATATAACTATTCCTCTATAACTATTCTTGGCAAATGTCAGATAATTGGGAATTAAATATGTTGCCTTGTGTTTTGATTGATAGTTTTTTTTAAGTGGTCTTAATTTAATTTTGGGCTGTAGTTCACTCACTGAACTGGTACTGCTTTCAAAGTCCATTGCTTAATCGTTTCAATAAAAAGTGTCGTATATAAACATTAAAAGGCACTATACTGTTATTAAAAAAAATCTTACCTGAAAACTTAAACTTTCTCCTTAACCTTTCCATGGCCATGCTACAAAAAGTTACATTTTCGGCCGTGTGGGGTAACTATAATACTCCATTGAAATACTGCATGATCTTTTGTCAATGATGCATGATGGTGTGCAAAGATGTACAATAAAACACTAATAATTCATTTTTAATAAAACATTTTTAATTTTTACAATAAATTAATAGTTACTCTTCCTCATCCTCCTCGGGACATAATTTTTTTTTTACTTTCTTCTCTGTGTATGTTGCAAATGGGTTTATTGCATGCACTACATGATATTTTAGTCTTTCTATCCCTAAGAGTAACAAAAAAATGAATTTTTTTTACGTTTTCGCCGTTTTCGGCCGGTCGACGATTTTGATACGCTGCAAGCAGTTTTTTGTGTAAAATTGAAGTTAAATTGAGTATTTTTATAAAAAAATTGCTTTATAATATATTTTTCTAGGATTACCTGGAGGGAAAAAAATTACAAAAAAATTGTTTGGAAGATAATTTAAAAAAAAACGCATCTGGGGTACCTAAAATACCGCGCTCGGCCACGGAAAGGTTAATAACAACTATATTACAACAGTCATTTAATGCAGGGCATCTGTAAAACACTTTCAACTTTTAGCAATGCCCATTAAGTCCAATGTATAGATAAGAACTATAACTTCACAGCATACAACACACCCTAATAAAATATAACAACTATTGTTGGTTAAAATAAAAGTAAGTCAAAAAATATTGCTATAAGATAGAAAATGGAAATCCACAATCCAATATTTGCTGGTCTAGCTTCAAAATTAACGGCGCGGCGGCTACTCGGCACGGAATTCTAGACTAAACACTATTGAAAACGCGATATTAAACGAATATCAAACTTATGCGCGCGATATAACATACGGTCGTTTTTCCTGGCTTTACGACGGCAATCTGATCCTTCATCGCATCCGCACGGTTGACCACGCTTACGGTGATATGGTTTGACATTTTTCAATTTTTTGACGAAACTGTTCATCGGACTGATAATTTTAAAAAAGCATTGTAATCCCTGATGTTTTATCTACAACGTTTATGGCAAGTATTTTTTTGATAAGTCAAAGGATTCTGGAGTTATGGCGAGTTACAAATTATCACAATTATGGGTTTTCAGGGCGAGCGGTTATTCATTAAAGCGCTCCATATACAAGCACGGCGCGCGATGCTTTTAAAATTAAAAAAAATATATTTCTAATTAAGATTTTGAAATAAGATTCAAGCAGGTTGATGATCAGGTATTATAGATGTAAAAAAGGCAAAAAAAAAAATTGGTACTTTTTGGAAAACCGCCCCCGACCACCCCCTGCATGGTACGATTTTTGGACGACAAGTCAATTTTGCTTCCTTAAGGTATAAGGAATGATATAAAAGGGGTCGTACATTTTAGCAACAAAGTGCAAACGGGATAACACGATAGGGACATCTTTTAACTCCACTAAATAATAATTGAAAAATTTCACACAACGGCGAAGTTTTCTGGAGTAGAAACTAATAGAATTATATTAAATATTAAAATGATAATAAAAAACGAATTTAATTTCCTGAGAAAAAAACGTGGACAAGAAAAATTGACAGCTTTGACATGGCGGGCTGGCTGGTTTGTTTCAATTAGTTTGGGAAGCGTTTTAGGTCAGAATATAACTGTCCTTCTCTTCTATACGTCAAAGATATGCGACAGAACCCGGTTTCTCGGTCAGCTGCAGAATCATCAAGCGACAACGGCGCCAATTTGACTCTGGTGGCCAGTTGGCCGCGGCTTGAGATAAATATGACGTTGTGATGCAAGATTACTAATTTACAGTTTCACCGGGGTGCTTGTCTTGTAACCGTTTTCTATATACAGTGAGTTCCAGAAGTAATATCTAAATTCATTTAAAATTCAGCGGTAAGTTTTTTGAAAAAACGCTAGTACCCGTCGATTTTTATTTTTTAATGTGTTTTTTTGTGGTAACTTCATGTATACAGGGTTGCTCAAAAATAAGTTACGACCATCAACTTCATTTTTTCAAATGAAAACATATTTTTTATTTCATTTTTGAATTTCGTATTGAATTCTAAGCATGTTTCACGTACCATGTCCTATACATAAACTCAACAGTTATTGAAAAAATTAGGATTGAACATATTTATAAGTATGACCTGTTAATTAAAAAAAAAACACAACAAAATCAAATTAAATGTTGAAAATGTGCGCCATTTGCGGCTTGACAATATCCATGACGATCAATAAACTCTCTTTGCACGTTTCCAACCATTTCCGGAGTTATGACACGCACTTCTCTTCGAATCCTCTCTTTCAACTCCTGCATATTGTTTGGCCTGTTAACAAATACTTTTGATTTGAGGTAACCTTACAAAAAAAAGTCCAGCGGAGTTAGGTCTGGCGACCTAGCAGGCCATTCGATAGGTCCTCTCCTTCCTATCCACCAATTGGGAAAGGTTTCATCCAAAAATGTGCGCACAGTGGCAGCATAGTGCGGAGGAGCACCATCTTGTTGGAATATCAGTTCTTCGTCAGGGAGTCTGGATCCAATGGATTCGGAAATAAAGCCACTAATGCTGGAATTAATTCAAGTTGGAGAAATTCGAGATATACTTGTCCAGTTAAAGACTGTTCAAAGAAAAATGGACCAATTACTCTTTCACGTACGATTCCACACCAAACATTTATTTTTTTAAGGTACTGGCTGTGAACCTCTATCATCCAATGCGGATTTTCTGTTGCCCAATATCGACAATTCTGTCTGTTCACATTACCATTCAAATAGAACGTAGCTTCATCCGAAAAAATAATATTTTTTACTAAATTATTATCTAGATTGCACATATTTTGCATGCGTTCGCAAAACTCATTTCGCCTATCGAAATCATCTTCAAATAACTCATGCACTGGAATAACTTTGTATGGGTGATATTTGTGCTTTTGAACTACTCGGTGAACAACAGATTTCGGCATGTGTAAATCGGCCCCAATGTGCGATAGGGGAGTACATGGATTTTCTTCCAAGGAAAGCAAAACGTCAAGTTGTTCATTTTCATTTCGAGTAGGACGACCAGATTTAGGCAAATCTCTAACATGACCGAATTCTCTCAACTTAGCCTCTATTCTTACTCACCATCTTTTGACATATGGGAGGACGATCAGGATGGATTTCATTAAATACTTGGGCTGTTTCTATTTGAGCACGTGTTTTATCACCAAACCCAACCATGCATAGAATTTCAATTTTTTCCCGTTCCGTTAACTTCACCATTATTGTGAAAACCGCAACTTTGAAACTACGCTTGACAATAATTATACTTATTTGAAATAAAATTGTCATAGAGTTTCTAAGGAAATAAACGGTGACAGTGACATACAGTACATTCTTACTTATTAGGGAGCCCAAAATGCCATATTGCCAAAAGATTTGATAGATCGTTGGATCCCCTAAATGATATGTTCAATCCCAATTTTTTCAATAACTGTTGAGTTTATGTATAGGACATGGTACATAAAACATGCTTAGAATTCAATGCAAAATTCAAAAATGAAATATGTTTTCCTTTGAAAAAATGAAGTTGATGGTCGTAACTTATTTTTGAGCTACCCTGTATACATGAAATTACCACAAAAAAAAACACATTAAAAAATAAAAATTGACGGGTACGAGCGTTTTTTCAAAAACCTTACCGCTGAATTTTAAATGAATTTAGACATTACTTCTGGGACTCACTGTACAGGGTGGCCAACTAAGCGAGGTAAGCGGCTGTATCTCAGGAACCGTTAATCGTACAGCTTTCGGAAAAAAAATTATATAAGTAAAGCGATCATGAGAAAATTCTGGAAATTACTTTCAAGTTCCTCATTTCGCCGCAAGGCGGCACAATTGAAAATTATTTTAAAAAATTTTAAATTTCTCCGAAAATTTCCATATTAAGGTATAACTCTGATTACATCATTGGAAAGCTTAGACAATTCTGCATCATTTTGGTTTAAGGCTCGTTGGTATACCGACCTTGATAAGAGTGGGGGAAGCTATTGAATGTGTAAACATTAAAATCGCTGTAACTTCTAAACGCCTTATGCGATTTTACTAAATTTAAGCTTGTTTGGAAGGGAAAGGTAAGTACCTTCAATCGTCGTATCCAATGGTACACGATAGTTTCTAATAAAATTGCTAGAGGGCGCAATTTGTAATAATAACAGTTTTTTTGATTTTATCCCGAAAATTCAAATCATACGGTATAACTATGACATCATATTCGGAAAGTAGATTGAATTTGCAAGAAAAAATGTAAAAACCGCAGTTCGACATTGTTGTTCGTTCCAGAGTTATTGCCAAAACAATAATTTTTAATTCAAATTGCGCCATCTAGCAATTTTATTAGAAACTATTGTGTACCATTGGATATGACAGTTAAAGGTACTTACCTTTCTCTTCCAAACGACCTTAAATTAAGTAAAATCAGTTAAGTCGTTTAGAAGTTACAGCGATTTTAATGTTTATACTTTCACTTGATAAGAGTGGGAGAAGTTATTGAAAGTGTAAACATTAAAATTTCTGTAGCTTCTAAACGACTTATCCGATTTTACTAAATTTAAGGTCGTTTGGAAGAAAAAGGTAAGTACCTTTAATTGTCATATCCAATGGTACACAATAGTTTCTAATAAAATTGCTAGATGGCGCAATTTGAATTAAAAATTATTGTTTTGGCAATAATTCTGAAACGAACAACAATATCAAACTGCGGTCTTTACATTTTTTTTTGCAAATTTAATCTACTTTTCGAATATGATGTCATAGTTATACCGTATGATTTGAATTTTCGGGAAAAAATCAAAAAAACTGTTATTATTACAAATTGCGCCCTCTAGCAATTTTATTAGAAACTATCGTATACCATTGGATACGACGATTAAAGGTACTAACCTTTCCCTATCAAATGAGCTTAAATTTAGTAAAATCGGATAAGTCATTTAGAAGTTACAGCGATTTGAATGTTTACACATTCAATAGGTTCCCCCACTCTTATCAAGATCGGTACGCCAACGAGCCTTAAATCAAAATGATGCAGAATTGTCTAAGCTTTCCAATGATGTAATCAGAGTTATACCTTAATATGGAAATTTTCGGAGAAATTTAAAATTTTCAAAAATAATTTTCAAATGTGCCCCCTTGCGGTGAAATGAGGAACTTGAAAGTAATTTCCAGAATTTTCTCATGATCGCTTTACTTATATAATTTTTCTTCCGAAAGCTGTACGATTAACGGTTCCTGAGATACAGCCGCTTACCTCGCTTAGTTGGCCACCCTACATACAGTGATGGGCTAAAATATGGAACAAATTCATTTAAAAATCAGGTATTCATTTTTTGAAAAAACGCTCGGACACGTCGATTATAATTCTTTCTTCCGGATTTTTTGCCTCAAAAAGAAATTATACCGGGTGTGTCAAAAAGTAGATGTAGCAAATTTTTTTTGTTTTTTAAATAGAACCCCCCTATTTTTACTTATTACCCTAATTCTACGTCAAATTCTGCGCATAATTCATGTAGCATACTCTATCCTTATCTCGAACGGTTTTAGAGAAAAATTACATCATAAAAAAAAAGTCTTTAAAAAAAGGTACATGTACCTACTTAAAGGTAAACAGGTAAATTTAAATGTAGAGAGAGTAATAAATTATAAAATATTAAAAAGCAAAAAAAGGTGTTTTATTCTTGATATTTAAAAAATGTTTCAAATAACCTACTGCCTATATAAAGTTTTATATTTTTTATGTTTCTGTAAGATTAAAATGGGGTTGTCCGGATTATGCAATGAAACGGTGACATCCACAAATAACATTTCATGTAATGTTAAGCTACAGAAACCTGGTGAGGTACATTTATTACTCGATTTAATATTAAATATATGTCAACAGTTTTGTTATTAAAAGAATAATATGTTACAGCGACACCTGATGTGTTCAAAACAAGAATTCGCATGTGTCTGCTATGTTTACCTATTTAATGTCTGTAAAAAGTCTATTAAAACCAATAATTATAAATTTTTAATGCGTGCACACCAAAGACTTCTTATACGACCACGATAGCTTACTCAAATTTCAACGTTATATTTTTATATAGAAGCGTCTATTTGGTTTCAGCAGGATGGTGCTCCGCCTCATTTTGCTCGACAAGTACGAGAGTATTTGAATACTGTATTTCACGAACGATGGATAGGTAGAAGAGAACCCATAGAATGGCCTGCAAGATCTCCCGATCTTACACCCATGGATTTCTTTCTTTGGGGTTATTTGAAATCAAAAGTGTATAAGGATAAACCACAAAATTTGGAAGACTTAAAATTTAAAATTAGATATATGAAATTAGGCAAATTAATGAAAATACTGTAAATAATGTTTTAGAAGGGTTTTTAAGTAGATTAGCATATTGTCAAGAAGTTAATGGTTTGCATTTTCAACACTTAATAAACTATTTTTTTAACATTTTTTTAAAGAATTTTTTTTTTATGATGCAATTTTTCTCTAAAACCGTTAGATATAAGGATAGAGTATGCTACATGAATTATGCGCAGAATTTGACGTAGAATTAGGGTAATAAGTAAAAATAGGGTATTCTATTTAAAAAACAAAAAAAATTTGCTACATCTACTTTTTGACACACCCGGTATAATTTCTTTTTGAGGCAAAAAATCCGGAAGAAAGAATTATAATCGACGTGTCCGAGCGTTTTTTCAAAAAATAAATACCTGATTTTTAAATGAATTTGTTCCATATTTTAGCCCATCACTGTATATGTAATACACTATTTGAGACCCAGACCTTGTCTTTTTACCGCGCTTGAACCTTAACAAGGGCAAGTTCGGACTATATATTATTTTTAAACTATATATTAGGATTCCAAGCAATGATCTGGTACAACATTTCAAATTCGCAGTTCTTAAAGCATTTTTCAATAGGTGGGTTCGGGATGCTCACTCTTTTAACTCTATGTGCACAAAAAGCTCCCCATCCGTTCGGGTATTGTCCTTTCGAGTAAAAGGTGTGACTCGAAGTGCGGTCGGGTATTGCGACACGGAGTTAAAGGAGCTCACTACAAGAGTTCCACCTCGCGAGAGAAGAACTCCGGAGCGGGCATGCGCAGTGATCGTGTTTTTATTATTTTACATATTCATAGGTTATGAGTTTAGCTTATTTGTCTTCAAACATGAACGCGCAAGAAATATCATCAGAAACACATTCCGCAGTAGTGGGCCAAGACGGAAAACCAATTATTACGGACAATAATTTATTGTTATCATCAGAAAAATCTTCAAAAAATATTTCTCTGACAAAATTAAGTATTGGCACCACCATTGGCAAAGGTACAAAAAACACAAAATATTTACATAATATAAAATAATAAACCACAAGTGACGAAGCACAAAGACGAAACAAGCAATTGAGGATTGAGGTTATGGTCAGGTGATTAACTCTAAAAACTCCCGAGCGTTCGGGGCAGACCATTCATACACCTAAAACTCTAAGGTCACGTGATTAAAACGCCACTCTTACTCTACTCCAGCTCCGTAAACAATCCCGAACCCAGCTAATGTCGTTAATAAACAGATTGAAAAGAAAAGGTGCAAGGTTTCACTGGCGAAGTAACGTTAATTTATTGAGGAAAAATGATTATTAACTTTAACCATCTGTTTTTTTGTTAGTAATGTGTGAACTTATCCAGTCAAAAAGTGTACCATGAATACCATATTATGCAACGTGTTGACAACATCGTTTGTAGGAGAGAGGCGGTGAAGAGCTGGGTGGGACAGGGAGTAGGGATTACGGTTGATTTACCTTTGAATGTGACCTTGCTGCTATAGTTTAAACCTCACCTACAAATAACCCAACTTTCTATTTACTCACCTATGAAAAGTAACTGCAGAATTCTTATTTTCCGAATTCTCGCAAATTTGACACTTGCGACTTATCTTAATTAGTCTACAAAACGTATCACAAAACAATGAAACACTGCAATTATTACACAAAACCGATAAACTGAAGATAATTTCAGACCACTTTCAAAGAACACCAAACAGAAATAGTGATGTTCGATATGTATCGACGCATCGAAAACATCGATATTTTCAATGCTATACTTCGTTTTTAATCGATGCATCGGGGCCATTTGATATTTGTCAATGTATTAGGCCTTAATTTCATTCGTAAATTAATTATTTTGCCGCTGTATCTCGATCTTGGTTATAACTTTCACCTTTAGTTTCAGTTAAGGTGTGAGGTTAAAATAATTAGATTTGTGATTTGTTCTGTAATTCTAATTCTGAAATTTTTTTCTTCGATGTATATCGCAAACTTTCCTAAGCGAAAATGAATGAAACAACGTCATCATGACCTTAGACCAATGTCCAGGCGGTCACATCTTTGGGGGCGGGATCTCTTACTGCTGCGTTGCCATGCTGCAGACTTTTTATAAGGTTTTAGACAAAGATTTAAATTTCCCACATCATGATCATACTTTTAACAGAGTAATGCCCGTTTGCACCATTACAATTAAGTATGACTTAGAGCTAAGTCAGTCTTAAATTCAAATATTTGTTAACAAATATCTAAATTCAAGACTGACTTAGCTCTAAGTCATACTTAAATGTAATGGTGCAAACGGGCATCAGTTTGATAAACAATGTGGAGGGGCGCAATTCAGATCTTGATTTACTTTAGAATGGAATACGATTTTATCAATAGATTCATTTGTTATTGTGTCATCTATATGTACCAGATCATTGTCTAAATGTGTTGGGTATTTTATGAAGCTTTGTTGACCACCAATTAATTTGCCTCGGAATTTTTGACATTATAGGTTTTGGCAACTTCACTTTCTTGTCAATGCCTTGTACAGAGTGAGTCAACCATTGAGTAAAGTTCATTATCTTATTTGTTTCGGGAATTACCAAAAATCGTTAAATAAAAGAGTTTTAGAGAATGTTAATGTGTACAGTTTAAAGTTATTTTTGAGTATACAGGGTGGTTCAAAAAAACGTCGCCAATATACCATAAGTTTTTTTTTAAATGGAACACCTTATTGTTTTAATTTATTTTTAAATTCTACATGAAACTCTTTTACTGTTTTGTTAACAATGTTATATATCTAAATCGAGGGGTAAACCGCTGACCAAAATGTTGTACACCTAATGCAAAAATGCCCTAATACACCATCGATAATGCCATAATAATGCCACTAATGCCATGATAATGCCACTAATACCATAATAATGCCACTAATGTCATAATAATGCCACTAATGCCATAATAATTCCACTAATGCCATGCTATTGCCACTAATGCCACGATAATGCCGCTCTCTGTTACGCATACTTCAATAAATCATTGGTATCGGTAAAACTAGAAGGGTACTTAAATATTCGTTAAACTTACTTTAACGTACTTAATCATAAAAATATTTAACAATAGGAGTGTATTATTGACTTACGTACGACGGTACGACCTATTTATATAAAGAAAAAACACTCAGAGTAACTTTCACAACAATAGATTATTAATTATTAACAAAATCTCTGGTAAAAATTATTTGGAGCAACAACAAAAGTTACAATACAAGTTACAATACAAAATAAAAATCTTTAAGGTATGCCGATGCACACTAGCGTTATACTTTAACTTTAAGCCGAGCTTTGAGCTTGAAATTAAAAATTTAGTGAAGGGCTGAGTGGATCATAATGAATAACGAAGAAAAATTCAAACTTTTGTATTAAGTTTCGTATTAAGTGCAAAATATCTTTATAAATCCGTAGAGCGCTTTCGGCTGTTAGGCCATCATCAGTACTGCTTTGTCAAGTTATGTAGGTAACAATACACAAATTACAACAAATAAATGTAAAAAACATATTAAAAATTTAAAGGTTTTGGGCCATTTTAATAGGCAAACTCTTTGTTAAAGAGGGAACCATCTTAATGGTATTTTGATAAAATATGTTGCCCTTAAGGTGGAATTTTCAATGTCATTCAATCTATTGCCAACCTATAACCTATTTCGCGTTGTTTTTTTTAGTTTATTAGTTTATTTACTAACTTTTAAATAAAATCAATATCGTCGGCCTATTATTTAGGTAATATCTGATATATTACAAAAGTATCAATTTATTTCATTGCTAATTTTGGGAGAATTGTATAGTGAAAGAATATGACATGACTGGGGCCCAGGACCCCCCAACATTTCTGAAACAAAACTTTAAAATATCGCGAGAGAAATACAATCAATTTGGCAACAATGACAACCTCGCATTGCATTGCGATAGAGAAATACAATCAATTTGGCAACAATGACAAATTCGCTTTACTATACACGCTGCGCACGCATTAATCATCCCCGTTTCAACGGGTACTTTCGTGTTTCGTTGCTGCTGAGTGCTTGATAAGCAGTGTTGCCGAGTCGTAAGGATGTTGCCAAATTGTTAACTAATTATTTTTAACAAATCATAATACTGCCAAAATAATGCTAAATAATGCCAATTACTGCCTGCATAATGCCCATACTGCCAACATAATGATAATACTGCCATTAATGCCAACCTAATGCCAACCTAATGCCACTAATGCCAAGAGCTTGTACACCAAAATGCCCCAGCGGTTTACCCCTCGATCTAAACCTAGTATGTAGTTGTTCTAGTTTAATTTTTGTAAAAAAAGTATGTTTAATAAATTTCGTTTCTGATTTTTTAGCTCTTTGGATCTTTTCAATAAAAGAATACTTATACGTACAAAAACAACAAAACTAAACAATGACACTGCAGCCAAGACGTCATAACCTCAATAATTGTAGATAGAGATAGAGTTAAATATCGATAGCTTGTTAATTATGAAAGTCCTATACAACGTGTCCAAGATAAGGAGGGCCAATATAGGGATCTCGGAAACCGTAAGATTTACGAAGTCGGTTAAATAGAGGAAAATTGCGCATTTACGTGCCTAATAACATTCCGTTTAGAAAATTTTAAAATTCCGAGTACTGTCGGAGGTATCCGGAAAAACCCGAAATTTCGTAAAATCGTTTTATTTTTTCTGGGTTTATTTGAGAACGAATTCTAAAGTAAATTGCACTTTTACATTGCCACTTTCTTTGCTCTATCTAACAGCGTTAATTGTTTTGTAATCCGACGAGTCGTCTTCGAGGGGCCACTTTATTTTTTTTAAATACGGTCCTGTTTTCCTGATATCGGATTTTGAGAGCTTTTTTCTTCCGAATGCAACGATGTATCACACATTATGGTTTCATGACGTTTCGAGGGTTTTTGAACAACATCAGGAGATTTTGGGATACGGTCCTGTATTTCTCCTAATTTTATAAATACTATCTCATAAGTAAACTCTAAATCTTTACGTTTGTTGGACTAGTTCAATAAATAACAAATAATTTAATAATAAACCACAAATAAGTGAACAGTAAACAAAATATTCCAGAAACTTTATTTTTTGAACCAAAAAAAGATGGTGACGTATGGTATTTGTTTCATTTGACATTTCCATTGTGATCGTTGTCAACATTTGAAAGCGTTTTTAGAGATTTTGTATTTTCCAGAAAATATGGAACATAATTTTACAAATGTTGAAAAGTTTGATATTCTATCGTGTTTTATTTTATCTCAAAAAGACTGTTATGTGGCAGAGCGCATGCATTTGGAGAAGTATCCAGAAAGGAGACAACCAAATAAACGAACATTTAGTAAGTTAGTATCTCAAACAATACGGTTCATTTAAAAAACTAGTGCTAACTCGAAAAAAGCCCAGCAACATAGAAAAAGTCAACAGCGTATTATTAGCTGTTGTTGAAAACCCCGGAATATCAACTCGGCAAATTGAAAAAAATTTAGGTGTAGCGAAATCTACAGCGCAATTTATTTTACACAAAGAAAGTTTTCATCCATACAAATACAGAATTTGCCAAGGACTAAGGCCAGGTGATGCAGAAAGACGGCGAATATTTTGCGAGTGGTACACCAGAAAATGTCAGGAGACCCACAATTTTCCCTACAGGGTAATATGGTCCGGTGAGAGCTTACCAAGAATGGAATTTTTAATAGAAGAAATGTTCATTATTGGTCGAAAGAAAATCCGCATTTATACAAAGAGTCCAGACACCAACATCGGTTTGGATTTAATATGTGGGCTGGAATTTTAGGTACAAAAATATTAGGCCCATTTTTTTATCATCAAAATGTAACTTCTGAGCGTTACCTAAACTTACTGCAAATCGATTTGGAAGAAGCTCTGCCTCTAATGGAATCTTACGGGTGTTGGTTTCAGCTGGATGGTGCACCTGCACATAATTCTAGAGCAGTTAGAGAGTACCTTTCTGTGCGCTTTCCTGGAAAACTGATTGGTACGTATTCTGAAACACCATGGCCAGCACGTTCGCCTGATATGACACCGTTAGATTTTTTCCTCTGGGGTTATGTCGAAAATTATGTTTACAAACACAACTTCAAAACAGAAGACGAAATTAGGAGGTTGGTACTTGAAGCCTTTCAACGTATTACGCCAGAAATGTTGTCAAATGTTTTAGAATCGACAGTTAGAAGATGTTATTTGTGCTTAGAAAATAACGGAAATCATTTCGAACAACTGATGATGTAGTTTTTAACTTTTTTCGTTGTTCGTTTTATTACCTACTGTTTTGGTATGTACTTTGTTCACTTATTGTTGTTTTATTAATAAATTATTTGTTTGTTTTCGAATTATTTGTTATTTGTTGAACAAGTCCAACATACGTAAAAATTTAGAGTTTACTTATGAGATATTATTTATAAAATTAGGGAGAAGGGAGAAATACAGGACCGTATCCCAAAATCTCCTGATGTTGTTCAAAAAACCCTCGAAACGTCATGAAACCATAATGTGTGATACATCGTTGCATTCGGAAGAAAAAAAACTCTCAAATTCCGATATCAGGAAAACAGGACCGTATTTAAAAAAATAAAGTTGATAGTGGCCCCTCGAAGACGACTCGTCGGATTACAAAACAATTAACGCTATTAGATAGAGCGAAGAAAGTGACAATGTAAAAGTGCAATTTACTTTAGAATTCGTTCTCAAATAAACCCAGGAAAAAAATAAAACGATTTTACGAAATTTCGGTTTTTTTCGGATCCGACATTACTCGGAATTTTAAAATTTTCTAAACGGCATGTTATTAGGCACGAAAATGCGCAACTTTTCCTCCATTTAACCGACTTCGTAACTCTTACGGTTTCCGAGATCCCTGTACTGGCCCTCCTTATCTTGGACACGTTGTATTCGATTTGTTTTGGATAATGCTCACATTATTATTAAAATAAATTAACTTACATAAAGCACATCTGCTGCTCAGTTTAACCCTTTTTTTGACTCAATGTTTAGTGGGTTGCCTGACCTATTTTTCCTTTTTTTATATTTATCATAAACACTCCTAATAGTTCCCAGAGTTAACGAAAAAGGGAGTTTTTTTAAATTTGTAGTAATGCCAGTGTGTGCTTGACTCCACCCAGCACCCCAATTCGCTCCAAGGGTCCTGTAAGTTTATTATTTTTTTAATTTTTGCTGTCAAATTGGTAAGCCATCAGCTGTTTTTTCTTTCAACACATTTATTAAAAAAATATTTCATCACGCGTGTGATTTAAAGCATTTTCTAGCCAAGTTAACCGTGTTTTTTTCTCATTTTCATAGGTGGTCGTAGGAAAATAATTGTTTTTACTTGCTTAATTGACATTTCAAAATTTGACAATGCATACTTTTTGTTTTGTCCAAGCGTAAAAATGAAAAAAATTAAAATAAATCGCAAACTATTAAAAATAGGTAGCTATATGGCATACTTAATGGAAGTTTAAGAGTTTTTTAAAAATTTTTAGAAAATATACCAATATACAGAGTGTGCCATTAAAAAAAGTTGATATTTTTTAATTTAATATACCTAGTCGAAATGTATAAAATTATTTTGAACGCCCTGTAGCATCTAACTCAAATTTCATTACGTGTTTTTTTGTCATTCTAATAGAACGTTTTTACCAAATATTAGTATTCCACCTTCGGAAACAATGGCGGAACTATCAATTTTTAAAAAAGTAGGTACCTAAAAACTAATATTTTCACAAAAAAATTAAAATATTAAAACTACTAGGTTTAGGTCTCGGTTTAGGTATATAACATTATTAACAAAAATGTTATAGAATTTCATGTAGAATCTAAAAATAAATTAAAAAATATGGTGTTCCATTTAATAAAATTATGTTAGGTATATTCGCCACCCTTTTTTGAACCGCCATGTATACTTAAAATAATTTTAAACTGTGCACCTTAACATTCTCTAAAACGCTTGTAATGACCGTTTTTGGGTAATTCCCGAAATAAATGAGATAATAAACTTTTTCTAATTTTGTCTCGAAACAGATCTATTTCAAACTCGCTAGCGCGTTCGAAATAGATCTATTTCGAACTCCGAATTTTATTATTTAAAGGTTGGCCCTACATGACATGTTTTTTTTATCGTTTAGCATAGCATTCTAGATAACTAATATTTTTTAGTCCAAATATGCAAAATACTACACGAACCCACGTATGTATGTTTGGTTGCCTAGATCTACAAATCTGTATGTATTGTTTTAGTTCATTAAAAAACACATATTAAATAATAACTTTATTGACGGAGAACTATTTTGCTTTTGTATAGATGCTTCAAGCTATCATTTTCTGCCAAATCCTATCCAAAATTCAATCTACTAACCTTCCAATGTCGATTTTAACTACAACTTTATTTGAATTTTCCATCTTCCCTATACTAAATTGCAATTCCGTGACGTAAAATCACGTCTTTTGAAATTCGAAAAAAAGTAGCAAAATTGCCCGAATTTCCGAACGCTCTGTATATGTACCGAATGTACAAGGATCACACAACGTATTCCGTCCAATTTCAAATCTCATATCGCTCAAATAACTTTAGAAGTTCGTGGTGAAAATGGGTCAATAAATCAAAAAATTACATTTCGCAAAATAATTTTTGTTGCCCAGAGGCTACTATGATAAAAAATAGTATTACCAACATAAAATTTAGACATAAAAATTTACAAAATTTGAAGGATTTATTTTCTTTTTAAATATGTGTTTTTATTGAAAAAACTACAAATTAGAAAAAATAGTATAACGTACGTGTTATATAAAGCAGTTTTAAGCACTTGTCCCGTTATAAAACTCGCCGCAAGCGGCTCGTTTTTTAACATGGACGCGTGCTATAAAATGATGCTTTATAAAACGTGTACGTTAATATACTATTATGGTGACTTACCCTGTACTTTGCAGGCTTTTTACTCACTTGACAGATATTGTAGTAACTTGACGTTTCGCGGCTTGTATCATTTTGCGGCGTGAAAAGTTTATTTTCTTCATGATTTTTTCTCATCGCTGTATATTTAATAATTTTTTGCCGTTTACAGCATTGCGAAACTCAATTTTAAGCGATTTCAATTCCATAAATTAAAATTCCGATTTGAGAATTCATTGAATGCACTATCAGAATAAAAATTTAAAACCTGCAATTTGCCGCTTTGCCGCCGATGTGCTCGTGACGCAATTCGCGTTTCCGGTCGCCCCCTCGTTACGTCACAAGGCTGAGCATTAATAAATCGACGGTCATCAAAAGCTATTTATTTCATTGAAGTCTAATGTGACTTATTTAATACTTAGCACGATATATGTTAGTGGAGTATTACACGGCGCTGCTCACTGATACTGTTTGGCTGTAGGTAACTTCATTTTGAATAAAATTTAATATACCTAATAGCAACTTCATCCTCGCAACATCAAACAAAATTTAGAACTTCCTAATTGTTTGCAGGGTCTTTTGCTGTTGGAATACTTACATGTTAATCAGTGCAAAACTATCAATATGTCTTCTATGGTTTTCTACTTTTCGCTGGCGCCTCCATTTTAAAAAATAGTGCAGAAACTCTTTTTGTAAATATCTAGTCACCAGGGTGGGGGGGTGCTCGATGAAAAGAACCGCATAATTTTCTACAATTTTCTGTTTATAGCAGCGGCGGCTCGTGCTTTATTTATGCGGGTAGGCGATGGGCACGATATAGGTGTAAGCCCGCCGCAGTCCAAAAAATTTTTGGACCACGCCCAAATTCGGTCAATAATTTAATGTTAATAGGTATTATTACTTTATCACTTATAAAAGAAAAAAAATTACCGCAATAATAATTAATATAATTTTTTTGAACCATTTATTATTATTAGGTATTGAAGCAATGAATAATTTGAAGTGCCCTATAGATAACTCTCTATTAAGCTTCTACTCCATGGATTTTGATTTTGTCCAATGTTGTTTTTAGAGAAAAGCACGCATGCCCAACAAAAAAGTTTATTTTTAACTTCAGTTTCAGTAAGCCATTGGTATTTTTGGTACCAATTTACATTAAGTAATCTGTTCGAACCTTTCCCGCTAGTATTTATTAATGAAGACATTTTTGGCGTTGGACGGCCATTGTTTTTTACAATAATTGTTTCATCATGCAGAAGTGATGCAAAGTTCTGAGATAAAAGGTCACTAACAATATCTTTACTCTTGGTAATACTTACAATTTGAGATGCACTTGAAACGTTTCCTTCCATTTTTTTAATACCTACTTACGATACCAATTTACATTTACTTTATACCTAGACAATTTTTAAGCCGGAAAAAATATGTTAAAAAGCACGCACAAGACACAAAAAATAAATTACTTAGGCACTTCACCACTTTCACACAAGGAAAATAATAAAAACTGATCACTTATTTTAACCGAAAGTCAAAAGCTGTTACGAACGATTAAGGATTGAGCCCTAATCACGAAATCCACGTACGAAAAAGTAAAATTAGCTAAAAACAGTAACCGATTTACCCACTCTGTTATTCGCATTCCTAATAACTTCAGACTTCAGGCATCGCGGCATATTTCCGCAGTTGCATTTTACGTTGAAAATTGTAAATATAATTTTAAGAAAATAAATAAAAACCCGAAAACCACTTCACATTAAAACAATCAATAATACCTATACACTACGTATTAAATTATAATTAAATTAATATTTGCTCTTATTCCAAAGTACAAGTTTTTTTAACTTGATTTACTTGATTGAATTGAAACCTGTATTCAATATAAATTTTTCACGAAGAAAAACCGCGCAAATTGGCAACGTGAGGCAAACACAGAACTGCCGCACGGTAAAATTGAAACATTGCGTTGAACTGCAAGGAATTAAGTCATATGTATATTTGGTTGCCTATTTTCCTGCCTTTTTTCGGGGGCTAGCCGTAATAGTTCGTCATCTGTCACTATTACTTTCGGCCGTAGACATTGTTTAATATAGAGGTGACCGACCGGAAAAAGAGTTAATAAATTTTTAAATTGAAGCAAACAGTTAAATTAAAAAATTAATTGAACCATATTAGTTAATAGTATCTATATTATTTATTAGCGGTAATGATAGGATTACCGCGCGTAGACTATTTTTCTTCGAGTAGTTTATCTGAAGGTAGGTAAAGTCTGTTCAAAGACCGCTGACCGTTACGTCATTTTCTCCATATTTGCGTGTGTTGCATAATTTTTCCATTTTTCCACTTACATTTTGTATGGCTTCATTCCACAGACCAAAAACTACGTCATTTGTTACAGCATGCATAGAACTTATTTTTGCATCATAATAGCGCTTAATTCCGACCAATCCATTTCGATAGGATTGAAGTGGCAATGATATGGGGAAGTCTTGAAGCTCGATGTCCATGTTGCAATGCTAGTTCGCCAACCTATTAAAATTAAATTAAATTAATTAAAAAATATAATAAACAGCGCTTTCTAGATTACTTGTAACGTTTAGGTGGAATATGCTGCTTCACTATTATCCAGATATGATCCTTAATTATTGCAAATGATGAGACCGGAATTTGTCTTTGTTCTAACCATGCAATAAGTAATCTTTTTGACTAACTTGTATTTGGCATTTTTCCAATTAGCCCAGAATGATGGGTGGCGTTATCCATGATAATACGCGACGGTACACATGTACAAAAAAATTACAGCATTACAAAATAGTTATTTTTGTATTAAGTGCGCAAAATAGGTGTTTTTTTAATGGCACATGAGATTGTAAATTTTTACCGAGACCGTTAGGTCGAGGTTAAAAATTCAATCAAATGTGCCATAAAAACACTTTTGCGCGCGAAATAAAAACAACATTTTTTCTACAACTGTTTGTTGTTAATTATTTTTTATCGTGTTTAGAAAAAAAATCTAAAATCATAATTTATTTAAGGTATTATTTCTTACACCTGTTCCCATTACTATGGAAACCTAAAATTATTTAAATCTTAATGATTGTCAAATCTATCGTTTTTCGTGTCAAAAGTTTATAGTTGTTTGCTCAAGTTTGATACCATTTAAATGTCTGAAAGTGATAGTGAGACGCCTTACGAAATTACGGATGCGGCAGAAATCGTTATATCAAATCTTTTGCCCGTGAAATTAAGAATCAAATATGAGAAAGTGTACACTCAGTTTCGCGAATGGTACACAATAAAGAAAGTAAAAACAGTAACAGAAAATGTTTTGCTCTGTTATTTGGAGGAAAAGTCGAAAATTTTAAAGCCACCTACACTATGGAGTACCTATCGATGCTTAAAAGTACCCTAAACATAAAGGAAAATTATATCGATCTGCAGCGGTTTACTAAATTGGTTCCATTTTTAAAGAGCAAATCCATTGGATATAGAGGAAAGAAGTCGTAAAGTATTAACAAAGGAGGATGTAGCAAGATTTATAAAGGAATCCGATGATGAAATACATTTACTTAAAGATTGTTAATTTAATTCACTTTAATAATAAATTTTTTTATAAAAAATGTTTTGGAAATTAATTTTTGCATTTTTATACGAAAACATCAGTCAGCTGAGCTTGCCGTGAAAAAATATCATTTTTTCACGGTGAAAAAATGACATTTTTTTACGGTGAAAAAAAGCGACGTTTTGTGCATCCATAGTAACCAAAAAAAGTCATCTTTTTTTGACAGTTGTAGAAAAAAATTATTTACCATTTTATTTCAACTTATTTTATTAAATTTGGATTGAATTGTGGGCGGAGAGGTTTCCTAATAACCCGAAATCTCACATGGCATTTAATAGGCTGGAAACCAGAAGTTTTACTACTGGCAGCCTAAAAAAGAAACCACGAGTTCAGAAACAAACTAAAACGGATGAAAATAGGGCAGTTGGAGTTTTAGGAATGGTAACTATTGACCCGCACGTAGGTTCCAGGCGGCTTGCTACATATGCTGGAATCAGTCGGAAATTAGTTAGTTATGATTAGTGATGTAAAATTCTCGGTAATAATCTTTTGGAGAATATTATAGAGAATTTTCTAAGAATGGCAAGAAAATCGCTAGAAATGGCAATAAAAAGAAATTTAAAATTACCTATTCTGTTTATTTTCGGCAAATGTCAAACGGCGTTAATCAAACAAAACGTAAAGAAATAAAAGTCTCACCACCACCACACCATTTATAATTCACACAGCTGTATACGAGTATACGTTCGCGCTTCTAGGGGATTTCCCTGAATCACTGTTGCCAGAGTTATAGAAAAGGTTAGGGAAACTCAAAATTTTAAAAATCATTGCAAAATTTTTCAGTGTAAATCGAGGCGGTGTAAATTATGTAGAAAAACTTTTCTAGAGAATATTCTCGGGAGAATTTTCTTACAGAGAATATTCTCATGAATATTTCCGTTCTCGAGAATATTCTCCTCTCACATCACTAGTTATGATGACAATATTGCACTTGTACAAGTTTCAGCCCCACCACGTTACACTTTTTGTTGTTGTTTGTTTTCTTAAAGGTACACAGAAAAAACACTATCGTATCTACAAAGATAGTATTATTGCAGCAAGGTTATACTACTTTCCATATTCCTCGAGTATAACAGTGTTTGATTTAAAATAAATTATATTATTGGTTACGGAATATACACTATCACTGTCTCAACTATAGGAACTCATTGGTTTCCAATAGAACATTTAACGATATGGTTAATTGGATTTCAATGAGAGTGTTTTTTGGTAGCAAATATAAAATGATACTGACTAAACCACAGCTTTTATTGCAATTAAGCTCTGATTGTTCTTGAATAGATTTAGATTTGTTTTAAGTTTAATTATAGCATTACTTTTCTTTTAAATCTATATTATGATTATTTAAAATACAATTTTATATGTGTTATAAAAATAGAGACTAATTGATTGTTGATACACCAATATGAGTTTATAAAAGTAAAACTGAGGTTCGCTACACAAATTCGCTTTATAATTATAATTTCAGTTATAATAATAATATAGCACATATAAAATGTACATTATAAAAAATAAAGGATTATTCTACTACTGAATAATTATGCGTATAAGATTTCTCCAATTTGTACTAGATATAGGTATATATGGAATGAAAGTAAACACATTTTTTTTCAAAACAAGTTTAATTATGAAAATAAAAAGAAATAAACAGTAAACACAAACAAAAACAGAATGAAAACTTTAAAAAAAAATGTTTTTCCACCTTGTAATGTTTGGTAATGCACCTACTTTTAAGTAAATAGCGAGTTCGCTAAGCCTGCAGGCATCTGCAGTGCAAGCGTTTAGGATATAAATATAACAAAATATAATATCTATAGCCTCTAAGCAAAAAAATCTGATAATAAAGAAAAATACAAGAACACAACCAAAAACAAAAATCTTAGTAGTTAACTAAAATAAATATTATAATTTATGCACTTATAAAACAGGCACAGCAAGGGATGAGGGATGTATTTATTACGTGATTTCGTAGACTACCTATGAGAGTTATGACGTAGGTAACAGTCTAATATAAACACTAAACTAAAACAGGTAAATAGACCTATAAATATTCAACTTAAACAATATTCCTTGCCTAAAAATACTTTCAAATTTTTTAAAGACTACCCTTACTTGATTGTTAATTAAATTGGACATGCCCCATGAATCTAACAGTTCTTCAAATGAAAAAATTATTTCACTATGCATCACAATAATATCGCATAACGGTTATCATACGTTGAAATCAAAATGCCGAATGAACGCCGGTCGCCTACGATGACGAACCGTGTTTCTCCCACGAAACAGCACCACAAGTAGTATATTAATAATTGTATGGACAGTACTAACTAACGTTGAGCGAACAATAGCATTTCATTGAAAACAATATGCTACGTTTCGTACAATAAAATTTTCAGTCGTTTAAAAACTTTTATAATATTTGGTATAAAAAGATACAATAATGGATTCGATGGTAAAGTAGGATGTGATAAACGATATATTATTATAGTTGTGACCTATGTAACTCTTCAGTGGCGCACTCAGGACTCAATCATGGGAGGGGCACAATATAAAATCTATATAAAATACTAATAGTTTTACCTTAATAAAAAAGGGGGGTGAATTAAACTGCTGCAAAATAATTGTTTTTTAAATATCTACAGTGTCACCAGTAAAGTCCGCATCATATGGGATTTTTTATTATTATTACCTTTATTCGAAATTTGACTTTGGCACCAAGTTCTGCTTCGATCGAGATGAAAATTAGGCAAAAATATAGTAGTCACGTGATTCGCATTATCTGTCAAATTTTAATTTTTTCCAAAAAATTATTTAAAAGTTTTGAAAACGTAGTTTGTGTCTGAAAGTAATACACCTTAATATTAAGACAAAAAATAACACAGAGTCATCAGTAAAGTGTTCATTAAGTGAAAAATAAATTTTAGTTTAACTTAACGTAAAGTTTATCTATTTTCAACGATCTAATTTAAAACCCCTTTATTTTATTTTTCATTTTTTTACTTTTAAACACAAACTACGTTTTCAATAATACTTATTTTATGAAGTTACTTTATACAGAGTCAAAAACAAATGCAAAGTGCATCACATGCGACCAAATTTTAATAGCCCAATTTTGATTATGTAGAAAAACACACATTTAATATGGCGCTACTTTAAAGAAAATGTATCTGAAATAAAGCATTGTCAAAACTAAGAAGTTTTATGTAGGTTGCGTCGAGTCTTATTTTGCAAAAGTGTTGCACTTTACAAAATATAGGTAATAAATCAAAATGATCTTATCCAGCTGAAATTTTGCATGTGAGCTAGAAACTGCATTAAAAAAACTTTTTCTAATAACTTTTTTCGATATTTTCAGAAAAAACCCCACTTTTGAATTATTTTCTTAAAAAAATTAAAATTTGACAGATAATGCGAATCACGTGACTACTATTTTTTTGCTTAATTTTCATCTCGATCGAAGCAGAACTTGATGCCAAAGTCAAATTTCAAATAAAGCTATTAATAAAGAAGAGAAAGAAGAGCTGCATACACAGTTCCCAAGAAAAGTTAATGTCTGGGCTGGATTGTTTGCGGGACATGTAATTGGACCCTTTTTTATCGAGGGAAATTTGAACGGTGATCGATATCTCCGGCTTCTTCGGCAAGAAATAGTTCCAGCTATAAACAATTTAAATGCTGATATTAACTTAACCTGGTATCAGCAAGATGGAGCTCCTCCGCATTTTACTCGCGAAGTTAGAGAATTTTTGGACGTCACGTTCCCAAATCGATGGATAGGAAGAAGAGGGCCTATCGAATGGCCTTCACGGTCCTCCGATCTTTCGCCATTAGATTTTTTTATTGGTGTCACCTGAAAAACATAGTTTATCAAAATAAATCCAATAATTTAGAAGAATTAAGAATGAAAATTGTCAATGAAAGTGCGAGAATAACAAAGGAAATGGTTTTAAACACCCAAAGACATTTTTGCGATAATTTGTATCATTGTCAGTTAGTAAATGTTGGTCATTTTCAACACTTATTAAAAAATAGAGCCGTTTTGCCATGATTTGTTATAAGTTTTTGTTTAAAGTTAACTTAATAAATTGTTTCTTGAAATTTATTTTGTGTTTTGTAGCTGATCAATTTATGTAGGAAAGTAATGAATTTAGGTATAACACATGGTTAATAAAAAATGCTTAAAATTGAGTCGACAATCAAAATAAGTAAAAATATACAGGGTGTTCCATTTAAAAAAATATAACTATCATTCTCCACAACTTTGTGGGCGACCCTGTATATTTCAATTTATCACCGATATGTAGATTTTTAACAGCCCTACATTTTTTATATAAGAAGTTTTTTGGTAACCCCTGTATATTTTGAAATAATCGACCGTTCTGGTAATTTTTCATAACCCTGTATACTAAACCATGACTAACATCAAAAAGTCACGTGACACATGGATCTCCAAAGCAGTGTTGTCGATGTTTCTGTTTCACGGCTTGATCAAAGTTAAGGAGGTTGTGATGGTCGCTAAGTGAGAATCAACCTTTAATGAGTTGCGTTCGATGTGCAGGTCTTGAATAATACCAAATATTTATCTCTTCATTCCCCTTAGCACGATTAAACGTGCGAATGAATTTATAATAATAGTACATACTTTATAAACCTAGAGTCAACATCTTTTATTAATAAAATTCTAAAAATACAATTAATTTATTGCAGCGTTGCTGACTAAAGTAAGGCACTGTCGCGCCAGATATCGATCGGGGCGCTTGCAAATACTTCTCCCTTGCGCTACATTATTCTCATACAAAATCCCAAGGATTATGTATCCCTTCGTGACCTTATGACATTAAAATGCTCTCACACAGCGGTCTATTTTGGGATTTTGGCTTTGGGGCTTGAAGTCAATCATCAAAAATTAATACATAAGATGCCTTTATAACATGTTACCTGGTTAAATTACCATGCAAATGTCCGCAGTTTGTCAGGTTGCTTAACCATTGTCTTTTTAGAAAAATTTGAGTTGAATTTTATTCTCGTGAATTGTTCGCCACCAAAAGTGATGGAATTGTGATACATAATAATCTGATAGAAAAACAGTATTAAATATTGATCTGCTCCTACACCCCTACACCTTTTCTAAACTTTTCACGAATGCCACTATTTTAGGGTCGTTCAGGTAATACGTTAAACATATTATTCATTTTTGTTGAATTGGGGCCGCTATTCTTTGTGAGGCAAAATGGGAAAAGCGCCCCTTCCAAAAAATTAGTAAGCCGTCTTTTATCTTTTTTTTACTAATATTAATATAAATATTTTCTCATCAGTGTACTTTCGTGCATTTTCCATTTGCGACCTGTATTTCTCCTTTCACTCACAACGACTCAAGATATACAGTGTCACCAGTAAAGTCCGCATCATATGAGATTTTTTTTTATTAATAGCTTTATTCAAAATTTGACTTTGGTATTAAGTTCTGCTTCGATCGAGATGAAAATTAAGCAAAAAAATAGTAGTCACGTGATTCGCATTATCTGCCAAATTTTAATTTTTTCCAAAAAATAATTCAAAAGTGGGGTTATTTCTGAAAATATCGAAAAAAGTTATAGCTGCATAAGATCATTTTGATTTTTTACCTATATTTTGTAAATTGCACCACTTTTACAAAATAAGACTCTACGCAACCTACATAAAACTTCTTAGTTTTGACAATGCTTTATTTCAGATACATTTTCTTTAAAGTAGCGCCATATTGAATGTGTGTTTTTCTACAAAATCCAAATTGGGCTATTAAAATTTGATCGCATATGATGCAAAGTTTAGGTATTTGTTTTTGACCCTGTATAAGGTAACTTCATAAAATAAGTATTTTTGAAAACGTAGTTTGCGTCTGAAAGTAATACACCTTAATATTAAGACAATAAAGAACACAGTGTCTTTAGTAAAGTGTTTTTTAAGTGGAAAATAAATTTTAGTTTAACAACGTAAAGTTTATCTATTTTCAACGATTTAATTTAAAATCCCTATATTATAATTTATTATTAAGCTATATCATAATAACATTAACGTGTATTACTTTCAGACACAAACTACGTTTTCAAAAATACTTATTTTATGAAGTTACCTTATACAGGGTCAAAAACAAATGAACTTTGCATCACATGCGACGAAATTTTAATAGCCTAATACTCTTAGCGGAATTTCAAATTTTTGATCCTACCTCGTATACCATAAGACTTTTACCGGATTTAATGGGTGTTATTTTGGTTTGAGAACATGCAGAACCTATCTAAAATAAAATTAATTTTCTAAACTCAAGGATAAAAACGTTCCCATATGCTGCGCACTTTCTGCCGGTCACTGTATTATAAAGAAAAAAACAAAAATGAGAAAAGAGGAAATTCGAATTTTTTTTAAGGTATTTGTTGCAGCATGGCTCAGTATAGCTGTGCTCCACTGAACTAGTACGACAACAATTTTAAAGATAAAAATATGATACTAAATTACTAATCAAAAATACTTATTTTATGAAGTTACCTTATACAGGGTCAAAAACAAATAAACTTTGCATCACATGCGACGAAATTTTAATAGCCCAATTTGAATTTTGTAGAAAAACACACATTAAATATGGTGCTCCTTTAAAGAAAATGTATCTGAAATAAAGCATTGTCAAAACTAAGAAGTTTTATGTAGGTTGCGTTGAGTCTGAGTTTTGCAAAAGTGGTGCCATTTACAAAATATAGGTAAAAAATCAAAATTATCTTATGCAGCTGAAATTTTGCATGTGAGCTAGAAACTGCATTTAAAAAAACTTTTTCTAATAACTTTTTTCGATATTTTCAGAAATAACCCCACTTTTGAATTATTTGACGGACTAGCTGTGACACTAGTGTGTCCATTTTTTTTACGCCCTGTATGATAAAAACTTTGGACAACGTTTTTTACATACCTTTAACTATTGACTAAAAATTAAGTACTCTTCATTCATGTCGCTTATCCTAACCGCTTTCGGAAAAATGTAATTCTTAACATATTTACATCATGTTAGCGTATTTCAATAAAAGATACATCTTTGTTCCTATAAATTACCTTTAACTATTGACCAAAAATTAAGTACTCTTCATTCATGTCGCTTATCCCAACCGCTTTCGGAAAAATGTAATTCTTAACATATTTACATCATGTTAGCGTATTTCAATAAAAGATACATCTTTGTTCCTATAAATTATAAATGTTCACTTTTAACTGCTTAATATTAATACATGATGGCAATGAAATTACGTTTTTCCCGGACACCCTGTATAAAAGGCTGATCCGTTTCTTTATCATAACGCTAAGATTGTCGCAAATAATAAAATGCCCCAAAGGACTGGTCCCAAGAGTTGGACTCCCACCCCTTCTTAAATTTATTGTTTAAAAATTGTTTTTTTTGGCACCGCATGTAAAATAAATTTTTTCATAGAACGGCGTTTCAGATCTAACTTTTCTTTTAAAACTAACCTTTTTTGTGAGACAATACTGTAATTTTATTTACAAACGCATAGATGATAGCTACTTCCTGTAGAAGCAAATTCTAAAAAAGGTCCAAAACCAAAGTTAACTAAAAGTTAACTGAACAATATTTTTTTTCAGACAAGCATCATATTTAAATTAAGGTGCAATTACTCGAGTGTTTGTTGTCGGTTTACTTGCACCAATTAATAAAGACACTCGAGGAAGCACACCATTAAAAATATATTTTGCGACAGTAATTTTAAGAGTTTGTATGATACATAGCCCGATTATGGGAATTAGTAACCGGGTAGGTGGATAAATTTCCGGAGAATAAATTAAAATAAACACAGACCATTTTTAGTACGTATACATAGAATATAAGGTTATTTATTTTAAAGACTGCATGCGTTAAATAGTAAAATTCATTCCAGTTATGACTAGAAACTGCTAGCTGTATCGTCTAATTTTCTTTGTCCGGAAAGTTTCGTACATCAAAGTAGTTAGAGTTCAAATTTTGACTCTGCGGTTACACCATAGTTTTTGACTTGATATCAGTTTAGAGGTATATTCTAAATTGACACACATTTTTTATGGCGTTATTTATGCCTGGGACAAAGTGGTAGTTAAGTCTGCTACACGTCATTCGTGCATTTATCGAATATATGTTTTATATGCAATCGATCACGAATATTTAAATAAATAAATAATTTGTTTATAGTATTATAAAGAAAAAAACAGAAATGAGAAAAGAGGAAATTAGAATTTTTTAAGGTATTTGTTGCAGCTTGGCTCAGTATAGCTCTACATAGCTGTACTCCACTGAACTACGTACGACAACAATTTTAAAGAAAACAATATGATACTAAATTACTAATTAAAAGCGAATAATTGTGGCATCACGGACAAGTGTGTAACTGTTTTTTATATTGGAACTAGCGTGTACCCGGCCTGCGTTGCAGCCCGGCATTATACGACGTGAGATAATAAGGCGAACAAACCTCAAACTCAACCGTTTGCCGGCCCGTCCACAATTCACATCCATGCATAAAACATAGTCTGTCTTCGTCTATTCCGGCTTCGGTGCTTCGGATCGATCGTTGAACGGGCCGGGAACCGGTTAAGTTGGGTCGTTCGTTCTCCCTACTCTAATTTATCAGTGTTTATCAGTGTTTCTCTATAATATTATGCATGTATTATACATAAAAACCTTCCTCTTGAATCACTCTTATCTAATAAAAAAAAACGCTTCAAAATCCGTTGCGTAGTTTTAAAGATTTAAGCACATATAGGGACAGGACGGGCGACAGCGACTTTGTTTTATACTATGTTAAGATGCACAGGGATCCAAGCACAATGGATAACCTGGGGCGGGTAGACCAAGAGGCCGTTTCGTCCTTGTTAGGACGCTGCGGGCAGCCATAACCCAAGCAATCCCGACACAGCGGTAAGATGCATTAAAAGCCTTTTTACAAAAGCAAAGCGGCCATCAATGCACCGTAGCGCCATCCCAGCGGAATTAACTCCAATATAAAATATTTATGCTGGGATGGCGCTATTTATTAAATTATGGAGAACTAGAAGGTAGGAGTCCGATCGACAATGGCAGCATTTTCAATTTTTGTCCCGGTTTTTTGGTTAGTTCGCTAGTTGGCCGATAGATGCTCTTGCTTCGCAAGTGGGCTGGTGTCGTCTTCTTCTTCGTTTTGGACTTTTACTTTTGACAATTGACTTTTTATTTTTCGAAATAACAAATAACGTTTGAAGACAAGACAAGACAAATAACGTTGTATTGTAATTGATTTCCATATTATTTATAATGAATAATGGTAAAATTTATAAAAGTAGAGTTTGCTTTGTGCCGGGGTGTAAAACAGGATTCTTCAGAGAGGAAACGCAGCGAAATAGGTCTCTTTCTGGCTCCAAAGGTAAGTTAAAATTGGTTTATAAACTATAAACACCCTGTATTTTAAAAACCAAGCATCGTTGGAACTTTATACAAACCGAGTTTACTAATAAGTATAACAGAGTAAGTGTAAACTCATATAAAAGTCCTTATTTGTTCATTAAAAAACTAATTTAAATAAAAATAGTTATCGCTCATTTGGGACCGAATCCAATGCATTGCGATCGGCCTCCTACCTCAAGTCCTCCATACTTTTAATACATCTTACCGCTGTGTCGGGATTGCTTGGTTTATGGCTGCCTGTAGAGTCCAAACAAGGACGAATCGGCCTCGTGGTCTACCCGCCCCAGGTTATCCATTGTGCTTGGATCCCTGTGTATTCCAATATATGAAAACCGTTACACACGTGTTCGTTATGCCACAATTATTAGCGTTTAATTATTTTCGCGGACACTATATTATCTTCTACATTACTACTTTAAAAGTAGAACAACACCAAAGAAACATGAATGCTAATAAGAAAAACTTTTGACTGAACAGAACATTGTTTATTGACTGCCTATCGATGACCAAATAAAAATTAAACATGTGGACATTTTAGTATAATAGTTTTGAAAGAATCCAGCAAATTCAAATACGAAATTGTTTATTTTATGGCCCCAAAAGAAATTGTTTATACCTTCTTTTTTATAACGCACTATTTGAGACGGTAGAGTCGGTAGACTTACCAATCTTATAATATCCATAAAAAAAATTGCAATAATTAAAGCTTAAAAGAACTAGCGATTTGAAAATCATCTTTTTTAATTTAACGTTTATAATAATATAATATAATAATCAATAAAGCCAGATAAGATCTCCGAAATAGTTTTTTTTAAATGGTCTCGAAACCTTAATTTGCTACCTATACCTATCTATTCCCAAATTTCTTGTAGAATCCTCCACCGTAAGACTAATTCCATTTATTTTCAGAGTGATATTTTCCCTAAGATAAGCAACTTTATTTTTTTTTGTCAAATAACGTAAGATATGTTTTAGTGGGGTTTAATGTTAATCAGACGTCAGACTAGTTCGTTTGGAAATCATCTATAAGCTGTTTAGACTCCAAATATTTATCAAAATCAAAACAACAATAAATTTGGGTGTCATCAGCATAAGCTTGTACTTTACAGTATTTTAATGATTTAAGAATATCGGACGTATAGGCGAGAAAAAGCGACGGTCTTAATATGGAGCCTTGTGGAACTCCATATAATATGCTAATCTGTTCCGAATACTTACCGTCAGAATAGCTATTTACCTAACAAGTGCGGAAAATGAATTTTTCCGCACGAGTCTGCCGTTCACCGAACGACGCGTAGCGGAGTTCGGTTAAGCAGCCGAGTGCAGGGAAAACATTTTCCGCACGTGTCAGGTACAATAGTTTTTCTACAGACGTGTGGAAATAAGTAGCACATATTTCAAAGAAATTTTTAATTAACTATAACAATCACATGCATACATATGTAGCAGTAACTAACTCTGAGAAAAAAAGTTATAACTACAAGTTATTATTGATTTTGACATAATCGTGCCGAAAAATTTTTCCGCGCTAGTGTGGAAAAACCAATTTTCCGCACGGATTTTTGACATAATCGTGCCGAAAAAATTTTCCGCACTAGTGTGGAAAAATCAATTTTCCGCACTGATATCCGTGCGGAAAATTGGTTTTTCCACACGTCTGTAGAAAAAATATTTTTTGGTAACGATTTGAAAGACTCTATAATTGAACATGATTTTTTAAAACCCTAAAACTTTACTTCTGATACAAGAAGTTTGTGATTATTGGTATCAAACGCTTTGCAAAAATCTAATAAAATTAAAGCATTATTCAATTTGTTATCAGATGCTCGAATTATATCATCGATAACATTAGTTAAAGCAACAGAAATACTAAACTCCTTTCGAAGACCATACTGACTCTCAGGGATAATCTCGTTTTTAACACAATAATAATTATACATTTGGTTGTTTAATAGTTTTTCATAAATTATAGCGAAATGAGGTAAAATACTAATAATTCTTGGGTCATTAAAGTTGCTAGGGTTTGATACTTTAGACAGTGATTTTCCAATATATATTTTCTATATATCCGGGAATGTAGTATATGAGTAATATATTTATCTATAAATGGTCTGCAGTATTTCTGCATTAAAGGTGACATCTCATCAACTCCCATTGCATTGCATTGGTCTGAATTCCGTTTAAGATTTAACTTACATGTTTATGCAGTATTGGTTATGTCATAAAAACTGAAAATTAACTAAATGCTATTGATTAAATTTACCAATCTATATTAATATTAAATGTAGGTATTTCACTTTAAGTTATTTTGAAAAATTGAAAAAGACGCAGTCTCGGTCTCAAAATTATCTATTAACAATTAAAAAAATGGTTACACATGATGCTTCCGGACTCATCAGACCTTGTGGTTCTTAAATTAAAATTAAAAATACACCCACTCTACATTTGAATGCAATAACAAAAAAAAATTAAACTAAAAAAATTATAGTGTGTCCCCGGATGGACTTGACAAGAGGAAAAAGATCTTTATTATTGATTTTACGACAAAAAGTTATTCATTGTAAAAAATTCTGCTTGTCGAGAAAATGAATTTTACACCCACTCTACATTTGAATGCAATAACAAAAAAAAAATTAAACTAAAAAAATTATAGTGTGTCCCCGGATGGACTTGACAAGAGGAAAAAGATCTTTATTATTGATTTTACGACAAAAAGTTATTCATTGTAAAAAATTCTGCTTGTCGAGAAAATGAATTTTACACCCACTCTACATTTGAATGCAATAACAAAAAAAAAATTAAACTAAAAAAATTATTGTGTGTCCCCGGATGGACTTGACAAGAGGAAAAAGATCTTTATTATTGATTTTACGACAAAAAGTTATTCATTGTAAAAAATTCTGCTTGTCGAGAAAATGAATTTTACACCCACTCTACATTTGAATGCAATAACAAAAAAAAAATTAAACTAAAAAAATTATAGTGTGTCCCCGGATGGACTTGACAAGAGGAAAAAGATCTTTATTATTGATTTTACGACAAAAAGTTATTCATTGTAAAAAATTCTGCTTGTCGAGAAATGAATTTTACACCCACTCTACATTTGAATGCAATAACAAAAAAAAAAATTAAACTAAAAAAATTATAGTGTGTCCCCGGATGGACTTGACAAGAGGAAAAAGATCTTTATTATTGATTTTACGACAAAAAGTTATTCATTGTAAAAAATTCTGCTTGTCGAGAAAATGAATTTACCCTATAAAAATTTTAGATCAGATGTTGATAAATTAAAAAAACATGAAAATCCTTTAAGAGAGAAGTACCATTATTTACTATTTTAGACAAAATGTTTATGAAACAAAGTTGTTTATAATCCAAAATAAAGCCTAAAGGCAAAATTTGAAATCTGAATTCAATTTTTTTTTGTTTATTTTTTACAATAGAATTTATGAACATTCAAAATGAAAACCTGAGAGTGCTGACCTATTTCTTTAATTTATTTCTAAGTTGGGGAAATGTGTGCCGGTTGGAGGCGGATATGTAGAATAATAACTTTTTCCGCAATAATTATTGTACATTTTGAATGTTCATAAATTGTAAAAAATCAAAATCAAAAAGTAGAATTTAGATTTATAATTTTGTATTTAGGCTTTATTTTGGATTATAAACAACTTTGTTGCATAAACATTTTGTCTAAAATAGTAAATAATAAGACTTCTCTCTTAAAGTATTTTCATGTTTTCTTAATTTATCATCATCTGATCTAAAATTTTTATATGGTAAATTCATTCCCGACAAGCAGAGTTTTTTTATAAAGAATGACTTTTCGTCGTAAAATCAATAATAAAGATCTTTTTCCTCTTGTCAACTCCATCCGGGGACACACTGTATATTTTAAAAATATTAACATACATTTTTCATAACAAATATTGTTGTTTATTCCCCATTTCATCCAATAAAGTAAACAATATCTTTTCAGTTTTCAAAATCTTGCCATATATTATGGTTCTTATTAAGGTTCTCTAAAAAAATGCGCCCTTCGTTGTGCGATATAAAATACAGCCAGCTGTTCGACCAGGGGCGGCTCGTGGTATTTGAAAGTGGTGAGGCACAGTTGAAAATTTTTTTTTAGCAAGGTTAGATTTTAAAGTTTAGACAAGTTTTTTAAATCGCTATAACCATATTTTGACCAAACTTTGTCGCTTTTTATTTGTTGCAAACAGAATACACGGCCAGCAAAATAATTTGTTTAACGTTACACTACCAGTAAGCCAGTCGTACTTTTCGTACCAAGTGTTTTGAAAGCTCCGATTTGATTTCCCCACCCCACCGATAGTAACAAGACGTTTACTCAAATCTGGAACAGGTCGCTTTACTTCTTTTACTATGTACAATTTATCTTCATAGGAATTACTTGAAAAAATCTGCTCATTTACTAAAAAATTAACAAGATCACAAGTAGGATTGCGAATGTTTACATTTACGTGGGGAAGTTGTGACGCTGTGCTAGGTCCCGCTGAATCCATTTTTCGCTAATAAGCCCAAAACAAATAAACTAATAAGTAATAGAAGTAATGTAATATTAATATTTTAGAAAAATCACTGCCCACTGTTGGAAAAAAAGCAAAACAAAAATCAGTACGGAAAACCACAAAAGTATTTACCGAAAACTATAATAAAATACAAAGCACTATGCACTCTCTCTAAACTCTAAACTTTCAACTTTGAACGGACAACCTGTTAATCTAATAATAGCATTTCTCCAAATACCGTGTCGCGGCGTTCGCATTAAATTTACGTAGAGAGTTGAGGCTGGCCTCAAAAGAATGTTTTTATGCGCTATTTGAAGCTAGATTCGACTGGACTATTACGAGTATCATACATCACATTAGATATTATATCACTAATAATACGCTAGACAAGGAAGCGGGAGGCCGGGCCTCTAACCATATACGACCGCATGCAGAAATGAGATGGATGATATAAGAACAAAACACGCAAGGGGTCGTAAAATACAAGGAAGCGCGAGACCGGCTTCTACCATATACGACCGCATGCAGAAATGAGATGGATAATAGATGATATTTCTAGCGAAGCGCGTTAAGATTGACGGCATTAATTCTAATGGATATATTTATGCAAATAGTAAAGTAATATAAATTTGTAATTTATTTAATTTGCAAAATTATTGGTGCCCCACCTGCCTCATAGGAGAAGCCGCCACTGTGTTCGACCACCCTCGAAAACGAACACAGCTCCTTTAAGCCATGCAATCGATACCTTCGGCTCCATTTAGATTCTTACCAAGCTTCTGTAAATCAGCAATGTGGGGTTGCACGAAGCTAAGCTATTAAGCAGTAATGCCAGACAACTTTAATTGTGAAATCGGATTGGCATAAACCTACTTTGGTTCAAGCAGCTACTCACTGTGTAATGTTCGTCAGAAAAATAATTAGTATTTTTTGCTTTAAACTTTAAATCAATTATAGTTACAAGTAATCGTATTATGTAAATACCCGTTTTCTGGATATTTTTCTATATCTACGTAACATAGGTACTGGTAATTAAAATCACTTCCCACCCCTAGGCGTTTTTAATTTTTGTATCCCGACCAACCTCCCCAACACCCAAAGCTATCTTATTTTTGTTACATTTAAGAGGTCGGGGTGCATACCAGCATTTTATATTTCACCGTAGACTAATAAAAAAACAATTTAAAATAGTTGTTGCATTTTTAAATTTTGGTAGTGTTAAGAAGAAGAGTTCTAGGATCATAGGAAGTATGTTGGTTATTCTTTGGTTCCATATTTTAAACAGTTCCGTTTATGCAGAATGGGTAATATTAAATGAATCCCATATCCGAAAATCTATTTTGCTCTATTTGCAAAAAATCCTCAGTTTTTATGTTCTTCATAACTCGAAAGCATGGGCGTCGTTTGAGGGGGACAAGGTGGGGCAGTAGCCCCCCCTGGAAGTTGAGTTATTGACAAAAGTTGACTTATTAACACTTATGGGTTGCGATCATCTTATATGTTTTGCTGATCCGTGTAGTAGAGTAGTGTTGATAGAGCGGCATATAGCTTGTGTATGTCGTGTTCTGCATTAATTTGATAATTTAACCAGTCGGTCAAATTCGCGGAAATTTTTTGCCGGTATTTTGACTATTTTTCTTGTTTATTGAGGTTTAATATGGTTTGATTTGAATGTATGAATTTATTATTTGGAGTTTTCCTTTATATTTTTGTTATTATTTTGGGGGTAGTAGACTTATTGTAATAAAAAAGAACAGTTTTAATGCCAAGACGACTATGAATGTGGAATATTTGAGAAACAATTTTAGCTCATTAAGTATTGAGCAAAAAATTTAAATTTAAATTGAGGGAAGACCTAAACTCGAAATTAACTTGATACAGACCACAAAGTGTAAATCTAGGTACTTTATTGTTATTGATAAATTTGCTGCAAATAAAAACAGAAGAATGAACTTTACTTTTAAATAATGTACCCACTAATGAAAAGTAAATTGGCCTTTTTATTTTTTTATCTTATTTCATTTTCAATAAAATAAGAAGGTAATCATAAATTTTTAAAATATTTACTAATAATTATTGACCTAATTTGGGCGTGGCCTTAAAAAATTTTCGCCTGCGGCGCATTTAGCCTGCACCGGGCTTTTACTGCACCCCCAAATTAACAAGTCACAAGCCGCCACTGCCCCCCCCCCCCTAAGAAATCGTTCAACGACGCCCATGCTCGAAAGTTGTGTATCCACCCACTATGGATGGTGCACTTTTACCATAATTAAGTATTTCTTTATTTTCATACAATAGTTCGTCGAGAACTTCTTTATTTGGTAAAAATTCTTGGATACGGGACTATTTAATTTTATATTATATTTAATTAAATACGACTACAAGAAGTTGATGGTTCTCTTAAAATTACCACTTTGTTTAATTTTTTCCACTGTGAAAGTGCTGCAGCAGGCTTCATATTTGCGTATACAAGTACAAAAAAGGTAATATGAGGTTTAATTGTATATACGAATATAATAAACACGTTATAAAATAGTTTTGAAGGTGTTCTTTATAACCTCTATTTTGAATTATAATTAGTGTCACCAGTAAAGTCCGCATCATATGGGATTTTTTTTTATTAATGGCTTTATTCAAAATTTGACTTTGGCATCAAGTTCTGCTTCGATCGAGATGAAAATTAAGCAAAAAAATAGTTGTCACGTGATTCGCATTACCTGTCAAATTTTAATTTTTTCCAAAAAATAATTCAAAAGTGGGGTTTATTTCTGAAAATATCAAAAAAAGTTATTAAAAAAAGTTTTTTTAAGCCCACATGCAAAATTTCAGCTGCATAAGATAATTTTGATTTTTTTACCTATATTTTGTAAATTGCACCACTTTTGCAAAATAAGACTCAACGAAAACTACATAAAACTTCTTAGTTTTGACCATGCTTTATTTCAGATACCTACATTTTCTTTAAAGTAGCGCCTTATTAAAAGTGTCTTTTTCTACAAAATCAAAATTGGGCTATTAAAATTTGGTCGCATGTGATGCAAAGTTTATTTGTTGTTGGCCCTGTATAAGGTAACTTAGTATAAACTAAATAAGTATTTTTGAAAACGTAGTTTGTGTCTGAAAATAATACACCTTAATGTTAAGACAATCCCTGGCCATTCAGGGATAAAAGGCAACGAAAAAGCAGATGAACTGGCAAGAACCGGATCTGCTCAAAATTTCAGGGGCCCAGAACCCGCCCTTGGAATATCAAAAAAGGCAACCAAAACAACATTAGACAGATGGGCACAAAAACAACATCTATCTCGATGGAATGGTACACCTGGCCAGGCACACGCACGGGCCGTCATCGATAGGCCCTCGAAGAAGCTATCAGCTGGAATGCTGCTCTTGACGCGTACCCAGCTAAAGCAAGTGACAGGCCTACTAACAGGCCATTGTCACTTAAGAAAGCACCTTCAAAGAATGGGAGTCTATAATGGACCCATTGAATGTAGACTTTGCGGCGAAGAGGATGAAACCGCCTCCCATATCATATACAGCTGCGAAGCGCTAAACCGTAAAAGATTTAAAATCTTCGGAAACATTCGACGTGGCGATAACCTCCCGCACGACAAACTTGGAAGAAAACTACTGGACCTCATAGAAGGAACAAATCTTTTCTAACAAGACTGGGGCGCACAATAAGCCAGAAGGCTGCAGTGTAAGAAGCTTGGGCCACACGTCTAACCCGACCCCCGCCTTTAACCAACCAACCAACCAACCAACCAACCAACCAACCAACCAACCAACCAACCAACCAAGACAAAAAAGAACACAGTGTCATCAGTAGTGTTCATTAAGTGGAAAATAAATTTTAGTTTAACTTAACGTAAACGATTCGACGATTTAATTTAAAACCCCTTTATTTTTTTTTTAAATTTCAGACACAAACTACGCTTTCAAAAATACTTATTTTATAAAGTTACCTTATACAGGGTCAAAAACAAATAAACTTTGCATCACATGCGACCAAATTTTAATAGCCCAATTTTGATTTTGTAGAAAAACACACATTTAATAAGGCGCTACTTTAAAGAAAATGTATCTCAAATAAAGCATTGTCAAAACTAAGAAGTTTTGTAGGTTGCGTTGAGTCTTATTTTGCAAAAGTGGTGCAATTTATAAAATATGGGTAAAAAATCACAATTATCTTATGCAGCTGAAATTTTGCATGTGGGTTAAAAACTGCATTTAAAAAAACTTTTTCCATTAACTTTTTTCGATATTTTCAGAAATCATTTTTTGGAAAAAATTAAAATTTGATAGATAATGGGAATCACGTGACTGCTATTTTTTTGGTTAATTTTCATCTCGATTGAAGCAGAACTTGATGCTAAAGTCAAATTTCGAATGAAGCTATTAATAAAAAAAATCCCATATGATGCGGACTTTACTGATATCACTACTGTTATATAGTTTTAAAATGAGGCACACAAAAACTATTTTATAGTACTTGCCTTATAAACCCCATCATTAAAGCAATTATAAGTATAATAAAAGTAAGGTTGGAACATTTTTCGTAATCTCGCGCCGAAGCGACGCGACCTATTCTGATTGGCTAGTCCACGGCCGATACATTCATAGACGCCGGGCGCCAACATTAAATAAAGTCATTTTACTCAATATTAAATTTACGATGGCATTTAAAAATTGACAATCCCCGTTTAAATATTTCCATTTTAAGTCCAATTTAGTAATTTAACGGGAGTAAAGGAACCTGCATTTTAGGTCCATAAATTAATTTAATTTAGAAATTACTTATAAGGTCCGGTAGTTTCACGATGAAGATACCGGGCATAGGTCTCTTTTAGGTAACTACTGGTTAGTACTGGTATAGCAGTTCCAGAGCTTCCGTTCTCAATAGAATATTTTGAAATAGTTAATTTACGTTAAGACCGGAAAGTAGTGTTTTTCAGGTCGAGACAAGCATTTCCAGGGCGAGCCGTAGGCGAGTCCTGGAAGCTTGGAGAGACCTGCACAACACTAATTTTCGGTTGCGTGACGTACAATATTTTTTTTATGACCGACACTTCGATATACTTACATTAAATTATTTTTTCTAATTTGGTATCATAACAAGTCTACTACGATACGCATTTGCGTATCGTAATGAAGCTATTTCGATACCCGTTTTTTCTTTATCTGATGTTGGTAACATTTAAATGTTTTATTTCATTGACTTGCGCGGCCTTTGTGATTTACGAGAAAACCCTTTTTTCGCAGAGGAAAAATAGCTTAATAACCTACTTTTTTATTCTGTGTGGATAACAGTCATGTATGTTGGTTGCATAAATCTATAAATCAATCTTATGTAGATGCTTCAAGCTATCATTTTCTGCCAAATCCTATCCAAAATTCAATCTACTAACCTTCCAATGTCGATTTTACAACTTTATTTAAATTTTCCATCTTTCCTATACTAAATTGCAATGCCGTGACGTAAGATCACGTCTTTTGAAATTCGAAAAAAAGTAGCAAAATCGCCCGAATTTCCGAACGCTCTGTATATGTACCGAATGTACAAGGATCACACAACGTATTCCGTCCAATTTCAAATCTTATATCGCTAAAATAACTTTAGAATCTCGTGGTGAAAATGGGTCAATAAATCAAAAAATGACAGTCCGCAAAATAATTTTTGTTGTCCAGAGGCTACTATGATAAAAAATAGTATTACCAACATGAAATTTAGACATAAAAATTTATAAAATTTGAAGGATTTATTTTCTTTTTAAATATATTATTCAAAAAACTACAAATTAGAAAAAATAGTATAACGTACGTGTTATATAAAGCAGTTTTAAGCACTTGTCCCGTTATAAAACTCGCCGCAAGCTGCTCGTTTTTTAACATGGATGCGTGCTATAAAATGATGCTTTATAAAACGTGTACGTTAATATACTATTATTTTATATTATTTTTAAATGCGTCGTATGACTTCTCGTAACGGGCTTTTGATTTTACTGGCAATATATAAGTCGCTTTCCTTGCTGCTTCCAAAATTTCTTCTGAAATCTCATTTTCGGTGTCGGATAATTCAAAATCTGAATTCATATTGTTAAATTTGCGCACTCGCGAAACAAGTTTGACATAAACAACAAATTAAAAATCAACGAACTGTCACTCGACAATACATCGAAATGTTGTTGTCATAGTAACGAAATCTTTTCCGGTCTCTAACGTCAATTTTCCGGTCTTGATCGACAAATAGCAATTTACGTTACAAGTCCGGAAAATACTGCCTCTCGCCTACGGCTCGTCCTAGAATTTTGTCGACTCGTCCAAAAAAACTGTTTTCGGACGTGTTGCGTACACTATTTTTTCGGAAACCGTGTAGAATAACAAATCAATGAGACACATTTCTTTATTATATTTCTTTGTAGAACAAAATTTCGAACATTTTAATTCTTATTTATATTAAATATTGAAATTCGAACAGAAGATAGGTACTAACAGAAACATTCTAATTCTTATTTATATTAATATTTATATTAAAATTCGAGCAATTGCTAATATTAATGTGATTCTTCCCGGCCTAGTCCGGGAAGTACGTATTTCCCGGACTAGGCCGGAGAAATGCTACTTTCTCAAAGGAAAAGTGTCCGTGAAGTGGGTACTTCCCGGACGGTTGCCGAAAAACGTTATTTTCTGGACGCAAAACTGTCCAGAAAGTGTATATTTTCTGGTCGGTTTAAAAAAAACTGTTTTTAAAATAGAAACTTTGTATTTTGCGTTTTTACTATTGTGTAAAAATTATTAAAATAAAGTAATATAAAATATATTCCTGTAAGACCCTTGTTTACGCGTCTGTATTCTTTTCCCATTTGATAATGAAAAATACGGGCTTTTTATTCTACTAAATGTATAATGCATGTAATCCAATCAAGGGATGCTCATCGCTCGGTTCTCTTTTTGCTTCGTCAGAATGTGTTTTTCATTTGACTGTTTGGCTTTCGTGTATAATGGATGGTTAAACTTCACTTTTGATTATGCCAGTTTTTGATTAAAAATACACCAATTTTGATACGTAGGCGAATAAACCAAAACAATATACCGGGTGTACAACTAAAAAGGGACACCGGCTCACTGTGGTCTAAACTTGGTTTTTACGGCGACAAATGTATTATTGGAAGATTAGTAGCAAATAAAAATATTTCACTGCACTACATTATTTAGTTTTGTATTGATTATACACAACAGTAATAAAAACACATTTTTAAATCAAAAGATTATAGAAAATAACTGTCCTATTAAAAAGCATAGTATTTTAAAAAATCTACAAAATGTTTTAATTGCTCTCTAGCACATTGACGACCGACAGTCAAAATACGAAACTTCCTGAGAAACCATCGAAAACGGGGGGTAATAACAAAAAACATATATTTGTTATGGGTTCTAGGGCTATTATAGATAACTTTTTTCGCACTCAAAATTTTCCAAAATGCCGTCCAGTTAACTGGACGTAGGTATCTGGAAAAAAATATTACCGTCAGGTACCAACGTCCAGTTAACTGGACGCTGTTTTTTATATTTTTTTGCACAAAAAACAACATTTTGCTATAAACTTTTTATTTAAACTAATTACAAACGTAAAACATAAGGAAAACATATAGGTAGGTTACATTTTTATACATTTTGAGTTTCATTCAAAGTTTCATGCCAGATTTTAAAACACGGATAAACACATAATCCTGGGTTTTCTGTGCAAATGGGGCAAAAGTAGCGGGTTTTGCGTTTTTTTTCTTTAGTGCATTGGCGGCACCTTTTCATCGCTGACTTATTATTTTCGGTAGCTGCAGTGGGTTGTAAGTAATAAAAAGTTTTCTTTTCTGTATTTTGATCAATATCTCTTTCACCCCAAGGTGAGATTTTTAACATCTCTCTCAATACCTCTTCTCTAAATGTTAACAATCTTACCTTTGGCAATTTTTTTATTTTTTTATACGCGTAACAACAATTCCACAGGCACATATCAAATAAGTGGAATGACAGAAACAAAGCGTATACGTCTATAAACGGGTTTCTCGCCCACCTGCAATAAATACGTCAAAAGCCCAGTTTACATTGACGCTTATATGAAGATTTTGCATTTTTTCTTATCTTGGGAACCAACAAAATAAATCAGTCGAGCCTGAGGGACTGCGCGAAATTTTAAACTCACTTAAATGCATTATATTATGTGTCCAGTATACTGGACGCGGTCTCCACGGAAAGAACGACATGTCCAGTATACTGGACGGTGGTCGTCAATGTGCTAGGTAAAGTTTTTTGAAGAATATACAGGGTGTTATTTAATAAGTGTCCGATATTGTACAGGACGATTCTCCAGTTATTTATAAGGTGAAAAGTTCATATAAGCATAGGTTCGCAAGGCCTTCATTTTTAAGATACAGGGCGTTAAAAATTTTAGTTTATTTATGTTATTCGTAAATAATTTTTGAAATAATGTATGTATGCCCGTGTGCTTGAATGTGTAGGTGTTTCATTCATAAACTTAAGTGTGCGGGGATTGGATATTGAAGCTTTTCTAATAACATGAGCAACACTCCTTTTGCCCTTCTTGGCAAACCCCATTTGTGTAGCAAAAGCTAGTTCTTCGGCTGAATGGGACGAAGTTAGTTTCTGGCTATATGTTTGCTTTGAACGAGTGCTCAAAGTATTAAAACTCTTCTTTTGACGCCTATTCCGTCTTGAGGGTGTGGCAGTAGAAATATGCTCAGTACTAAAAACATGTTGCTCAATAAGCTTCTTTCCAAGCCATTCTTGATTGCGTTTAAGAAAGCTTTTCATGTTTCTACCACTTGCTTTCCATCGATACAAAACTTTTTGACAGAAAAATGATATCTTGGTGGTGACTATCTCTTCAGGGCAATTTGGCAATTTAGAAACCACGTAATCCTTTATCCGTCTTTGACCATCTGCAGTGGTAATTTTACTAACAATTTTTTCGCTTCTTATATGTAAGTAGCTGCAGTCGAGTTAGCTGTATTGATGAGTCTAGAAGAAAAAATCAACTTTTTTTAATACTTCCGCAAACCCACGCATATTCAGTTAAGTATCAAAATAAAGACAAGGAAACACAGAAAAATATATAAAAAATTTGGGACGGAAAAAAGGGTATATTTTTTTTTGTGCCTTAACAAACCTGAACAAACCGAATATATTCCTTGTGTGCGCATAATTTCTTTATTTCAATACCACATACATTTACATACATTTAACCAACGTAAAGCTAAAACTGTGTTCTCGAATTCTTTTTGAAAAGCCAGATTGACCTATGTATGTTTTGGGGCAATCCTGACAAGTTAGTTTATAAACACCGCATTTATTGTCATTTTTTGTTTTAGTTTTATTATTTTTAATAAATTTCCCTGTTGAGTTATTGGTTTTGAATGATACTGTAATATTATATTTTTTTAAAAAATTTGATATATTTTGGCTTGCTTTACCAATATACGTATATTGGTTGATTTAATTAAAAATATACCGAAAAGCAAAGAAAAATAGTGGTATAACAAATCTTAACAATGACATTCTGCAACCAGAAACAGACATTATGCGTCCATTTAACAATAAAGCCTAGATAATTGCGAGATTGAAACAGCCGTCCTTTAATTTAAGTCCGCGAAGGCCCAGTCCCAGTCAGTCTCGTGCGGTCGCGTCGATTCCGCGCGTCCGACTTTTTTGCCTAAAAACCTTTGTATTCCGGCACTGTGCGTGGTAAGGGGAAAGAGGAAAGACCGAGGGATTGTAAAACTTTAAAAATTAAGTTTTTAAAAGTAACGTTGTGCCACCATCATGGAGAGTAATGGAAATGATGAAGTAAGTACTTCAGTTAACAATTATTTGAATTAAGTTTCTAAGCGGATTGGAGCAATATTTCTACACGATCTGCTGCTGTTACGATTATTTTCGAAAATTGGCTGTAGGCTAATTATTTGTACACAATATGTTTCATACCACACTACAGGGTGTTTATTAAGTACTTGTACAAATTTTCGAATATACATGGTGTCTGATTAATAATGGCACACGATTCAAATATCCGGCTTCTTCGATTTTGGATTGGAGTTTTGTAAACTAGTGACTTCAAGTAACCCCACAGAAAATAATCCAAAGGTTTGAGGTCTGGTGATCTGGGAGGCCAGGCTTGCGGTCCCGTTCTCCCTATTATTTGTAAATATTATTATCTTATGTCTAGAAGTAGTTTAGTTTTAATCTTATGAATGATCTAAGTTTGTCACATTACAATACAATCAATAAAAGACACATATTTTCGCTTATTTTTCAAAAATTCTTAATGTTTCGACTTGGAAGATCCAACGTAGGTTTATATTTAAACCAGTTTTTTCCAAAACGGCTACTTTCAGCGACAAAGACTAGGAGTACCTTTTTATGTAAAATTGAATAGAGAATAGCCCTATCTAAGTCAAAAATGACGTATGTTATTTAACCAAAAATATAACCAAATACCAAATAAAACTACTTTTTTGAGAACGTTGCGGACCTATGTTTATATGAACTTTTTATCTTAGAATTAGTTAAAGGCTAGCCCTTTAAAATTTGTATAGGTACTTAAATAAACACCCTGTATACAGGGTGGTCCGCTAACGGTGGCGAACGGCTGCATCTCCGAAACCATACATGCTACGAATTTGGCGTAAAAACATTAGGAAACATGACAAAAAAAATATCACTTCAGCTTATAAGAAGAATAATTAGCATGTTCTTTTTGTGCTTTGTAGACCTTTAGAAGCGTCATTTTATGTTCCTAGCTTGCTGAATTTATAGCCGTTTTCTGGAAGTTATTTCAATCACCCTTACATTGTCATTATGAATGTTAACAGTAAGTAAACTGGAAAATAAGTAGTGACCGACCGAAGGTTCGGTTTCGGCCAAAAAGCGGCCGAACCTTCGGCCATGCCAAAACTCAGTGTTCGTAAACTGTTGCGCACCGTCTAACTTTGGGTGGGTTCGTAGGCAGTGTTGTCTATACCGTGCGAGCAAAAATTATTTGCATCAAAGAGCTTGGATTAAAAAACGTGTGGCTTGGTTTAGATCACAATGATATGGGGACGATATATCTCACCAAATTTAGGTTAAAATTTTGTCAAATTCATATTATGACATGATATGCCAAACTAATGAGTAATAAAATAAGTAGACAAATACAAATTTATTTTTGTTGTTTACAAAATTAACAAAGTAAGAATATACAGAAAGAAAAAGAAAAATAATTACATGTATTCTGAGAATTCACATAACGGGATAGGCGGAACCGAGGCTTCATCCGAAAAAAATGTCAGGTCTAATAAATCATTTCTTTTCAATAAATTTTGGGTAAACCATTAAGAGTAATTCCTGCATCTTTCAAAATCTGCGGCTTGTATTTCTTGGAATACTTGCACTTTATAAGGAAATAAATTTAGCTGCTTCTTAAGAATAGTCTTGCATGTTCCATAAGATCTTCCTACTTCTTGGGACAGGCGTCTTATACAATTTGTTGGCGTATATTGCATTATTTCACAAACGTTTGTAACAAGTTCTTCTGTTCTTACAGATGGTCTTTCTGCTCCTTTTTTGTGTTGTATAGAACCTGTTTCCCTAAACACAGCCACGGTTCTTTTCAGGCAATGATAAAAATCCTCAGCAATAAAAGCAACGCTAGGAAAATGTTCGTGAAAATCGTCCATGCACAAGCCCGGATTGTATTGCCACTCACCATTTACTTTAACCCCGTTTCGAAAATACGCTTCAATCATGAATGTTTTGTGCTGTTCCGTAAAGCCCATTGTGTGAATTGTTCAAGAAATTGGAAATATTAGCGATGAATCAAATTACTTGCAACTACTGTCAAAGATGACGGAAAAACTGATTGATTGTTAATTCAGGTAGGTAGTTACTGACACCAAACAGGTATTAAGCTGCACGGTTAAGCATTACGTCCTTAGATGCAAGGCCCTCTTTGATGCAAATAATTTTTGCTCGCTCGGTATAAATAGATTTTTTTTAAAACCGACCAGAAAATTTACACTTTCTGGACAATTTTTCGTCTAGAAAATAACGTTTTTCCGATCGCAAGACCGGAAAAGTGACATTGGAGGCCGGAAAAATCTTTTCCGGACTCTAATGTCACTTTTCCGGAAAATATTTTTCCGGTCTCTAATGTCACTTTTCCGGTCTCTAATGTCACTGTCACCCTGTTTTTTGTTTTTCCAATCGCTCTTTGATAATACAAGATACCTCAGACCATAGTGCTTGGTCTGAGCAAGATACCTTGATTTCGTTATTATGACAACAACATTTCGATGTATTGTGAGTACAGTTCGTTGATTTTTAATTTTGTTCTTTATGTCAAACTTGTTTCGCGTAGATTATAAAATATATCGAAGTGTCGGTCTTAAAAAAAATATTGTACGTCACGCAACCGAAAATTAGTGTTGTCCAGGTCTCTCCAAGCTTCCAGGACTCGCCTATGGCTCGCACGTAACGTAAATTACTATTTTCTGTGTGGCGACTTTTTTTTTGTTTTTTTTTTTAGAAGATCGATCCTATATAAAATAAATGAAATTTCAGTATACAATAAAATTTTTCAGGTTTCGGTTTCGGCCGAAGATTCGGTTTCGGCTAAAAATCTTGTTTCGGTCGGACACTAAAAATAAGCTTTTGCTTTTAGCACAGTGTAGATTATATAAAGATGATATATAGTGATCTGCCGCCTGATTAACAGAAATAGTTTAGTAGTTTGCTACATTGTAATAATTTATTTTGATATTGGCGACTTTGAGGACTAAGCGTTGAGCTTTCTCGTCAGAAATTTAAATTATGAACAGATTATTGCTTTTTTTAAAGCCATGACAAAACCTGTCGGCTAGTTGGAAGGCAGGAAATCCCGAAACAATTCCCCTGGCTCGTCAAACATTGAACTACACGAAAATTCACTTTGCCATCCTTTTAACAGTCTACCATTTATTCACGATATGCATTTATGCAGGGTCCCGCACCTTACTTTCCGTATTCTATAGCTCGCTTATTAATTAAGTTAGGATTTTGATATTTTGCACATTTTACCTGTACCCAAAGGGGCATTTCAGAAAAATATTTTTGTCTCTACAGGTTGTGCCAAAAAGTGTGAGCTCATGATAATATATTTTTTTGGATTAAGTGCCATAAATTTATTGCAAATCGGTTAATAATAGTAGGTATACTACTAAAAGGTGCGAAAAAAATGCGACCACAAATTCCTGAGGCTTCAATTATGACGATCTAACTCAACTTACGCCAGTCCAAACGTGGATGATTTCGGAGATACAGAGTGTCAAAAGTTCAATTTGGTTTTAGTTTTTCATAAATATTTTTTTTAATAATTGGTTTATTGTCACAATATTCGGCTAAGGAGAGTTTTGTGGGGTGAAAATTAAAATCTGCTCTCATTTTTATTGTAAAATGTACCTGTTCCTATTGAACTTTTAAATAAACATCCTTATTCTCCAACGTCTTTTACGTAAAAAAGGTATACGTGGTAAGAGTTGATTTGAGCAGCCGTTTTTGAGATATCTGGATTTAAAAAATTCACTTCGTGTATGGCCAGGTCTAAATTATTGTAATAACAGAACAAAAAAATACCATAATATGAACTTGTATAACAGTTTTATTGAAATAAAGAAAAAATATTATTGTTTTATATGTTTATTTTTTGTTCAACGCTGTATATCCCCAGAACTGATCATAGAAAAAGTTAAATTAATAGTAAAAATGTAAGTAAAACACCACAAACCAAAAATATATATAAATATAAAAAAGAACGATATTTACCTTTTCCAATTTTCACATACCGAGTGATTTATAAATAAATGCATTTTTATATATTTTTTTATCCCGTATTATTGCGAACACCCTGTATAATCTTGATAATTATATACAGGGTTAGTTGAAATAACCGGAACGGCTAATTTTCTTCAAAACTACCAAGGCTGAATCAATGAATTTTGGTACAGGTGGTTAACGTAAATATTGAATTGAAAATTGACAATTGCGACGTCGCCAGATTTTTAGTTTTTTCTGTAACTGTAGGAATGTTTTTTTTTCAAACGCAACACTACTCTTTTTTTTATTGAATTCGATTCCTCCAATCAACGTTACCATTTCCTGATAGTATCAAATTTTTATCTCAAATAGTTCTATGGGAAAAGAAGTTAATTAGTTACAACTCTAACTCTAAAAAAATCCAATCTATTTCCATTTAAAAACGTTTCAAATAATGTGTAGCTAATAGTATCGATAACGAAACGATAATAACAACAAACAACTACTAACAATAACATAGCTAGTAAAAATTACTAACATTATAGTACACTACATTAATTTGATTATGAAACCGATAATATGTAAGGAATTTTTACTAGCTATGTTATTGTTAGTAGTTGTTTGTTGATATTATCGTTATCGATACTGTTAGGTACATTATGTCTACCAACTTTCCTTTATATTTGAAACGTTTTAAATGGAAATAGGTAGATTGGATTTTTTTAGAGTTAGAGTTGTAACTAACTAACTTTTTTTCCCATAGAACTATTTAAGATAAAAATTTGATACTATCAGGAAATGGTAACGTGGATGGGAGGAATCGAATTTAATAAAAAAAAAAGTAGTGTTACATAAAAAAAAAACATTCCTTGAGTTACAGAAAAAACTAAAAATCTAGCAACCTCGCAATTGTCAATTTTCAATTAAATTTTTTAAGTTATCCACCTGTACCAAAATTCATTGATTTAGCCTTGGTAGTTTTGAACTAACCCTGTATATTTCGAACCATACGATAAGCGACAAGTTAAATATAAAAAATACCTACAATATCTCTTTAAAAATAAGTAAAAAAAATTAACTTTTTTCAGCCACCCTCTATAAATACAAAAAATATATATCTGATAGCTCAGCTCGCTCCAAGCTAATGTAATCTACAGTCTCAGTTTTTTAATATTTAATTTAATGCCGAAAATATAACAATTTAACAAACAATGTTATATCATTTTCGTTACTCACCCGGTATATATAATCAAAAACTTTGGATTATTTTTATACTATCCTATCCAAGAGACGGTATAGAATAATCCAGAAAACAACGAATTAACATCACAACGTATATTGTAACAAATTCCCAAATACCTAAAATGTCCATTTAATTGAAAAGGCAGATACCTAATGCTTTTTTTAATTTTTGACATTTTAACACAAAAAAATAATCTTATATTTTCGTAAAACTGTTACAAGCTTTTATTCTTATTTGTGTCAACAACCTCCATTCGTGCTTCCCTATTACTTCAAATTTATCGGGTTTCTTGGCGCCAAATCTGAAATTATATTTTTCGTCGTTATTTACCCCATCCAGGATTGGCGTGGTGAAATTTTTAAATATAATGGATTTTTCATCCCTAAGAAAGTGCACAATAATTCGAGCGTAAAGTGTTTGTTGACGTTTGATTTGCCCGCGTATTTCTTTATTAATGAAAGCGCTGTCGTTTTTATCTAAATACTTTCATATAATATTTATGTTGCACGATATTTTCGTGGTTCTGTCGTTGTGAGGTTGTGACCACCAACCTCATGCACCTATTATAGACTGGCTGTGGGAAAGCCCTTGTAAATTTTGCCACCCTAATAATTTTACATACATGAAATTTGTATAAATCTTTTTTAAATGTCCTTGTTTTGCGGACTGGCACACCAAGTTCTATTTTTTTTTAATAAACCAATAAAAAGTTATTTGGAAAAAACTCTTCGTAAAATTTCAAAAAATTAAATACAGCTCTGATATTATACTTCAATGAAACCACCAGTAATAATTATTATGACAATGTGAAATGTTACTATTAGACGTTTTATGTGCTTTAGTTTCAGTTTTTATTGATTTCAACATCTTTTACCGTATTTAAGAAAAAATAATTAAGCGTTGAACAAATATACGCGATAGCGACCACATGCGTCTCTTCAGGTGGAAACATTACTATTACCTCACGTGAGTTCACATCCTATCACGCCAGAAATAAAATGCATGAGTTTCAAGCAGAATCACATTATTATTATTATTATTATTATTATTATTATTTCACAAAAAGTCGTATCATTTATTTTATAAGAACAAGCTTAGGTGCTTAGCTAATCGTAACCAGAAAATGGGGAAACTAAATAATAGTTTCATCTTCAGAGTTTGAAGAAGATTTAGAAGGTTAGGTTAGGTTAGGTTAGAGTGGCAGACCTCTGGAATTGACCAAACAGTCACACGTAGTCCTATAGGACCGTTGTGATACCACACATGTTCCGCGGAACCTATTGCATCAGCTTCCTGATGGTTAACACGATCGTAGAAGAATCTTGACAGCTCATTCAAACCAGCCACTGCTGTTAATAAACTTAGTAAGTCGACCCAGTTGCAGGCTGCTCACTTCCTCCAGATCATTAAAAAATGGTTCACCCAGTGCATTCTCGCGAGGCCGGGGCATTCACACAAGAAATGCTGAATACTTTCCTCCTCTTCCTCATCTCTGCAACTTCTGCAGAAGTCGTTAGTTGGTATTCGCATACGTTCAGCGTGTCTACCGAACAAGCAATGTCCGGTGATTACGGCAGTGATGTTTCTTAGGTCCTTCCGACTGTGCTGTAATAGCGCTGCGGTTTTCCTGTTATCAAGTAGGGGCCACAATTGCCTGGAGATGCTACAAGTTGTAAGTCCTGTCCATCTGCTTTGCGCAAACTGTTTAGCTGCTCGATCTATCTCTTCTTTGACTGATCCCAGTGGTCTAGCCACAGTATTCTCTGCTAGTTCGACAGACATGCTTGCGCCCTCCCTGGCGAGCGCATCAGCAGTCTCGTTGCCATATATGTTGCTGTGCCCAGGAACCCAACACAAGGTGATTCGATGTTGAGCACCAAGTGTGCAGAGATTGTTGCGACAGCGCCTTACTAATTTTGACTTAGTGCTGCTGGAGCAAATTGCCTTTATTGCTGCTTGACTGTCTATATAGATAGCTATAGACGCAGGTCCTCTCAAGCCAGGGTGATCCCGCAGGGTACTGACTGCTTTATCCAATGCAAAAATTTCTACCTGGAAAATGCTGCAGTAGTCAGGGAGTCTGTATGACCTCTGTATTGGCATGCTCTCAGAGAAGATGCCAGCTCCCACCCCGACGTCCATTTTTGAACCGTCTGTGAAGATTTAGAAAGAGCGTGTGCAGTCATAGCGACTGAAAAACTTAAAAGTAGGCAATGCATTACATGACATTAATTTAAAAAGGGAGGAAAGTGAATTTCACACTACTCCAAGAGTTATTGCAAGGTGATGAAGATCGTTTTAAGATGTACTGTCGTATGAGTAATATGAGTATAGAATCAATCTTATTAAAGAAAACATTTAAGGTTAAAATACCCAGCTTCGACCAGCAATTGGTGCTGAAGAATTTTTTTTTCTAAACTCACGCTTCAGGAAATTGATGTTCAAACAAAAAAAACTGAGCACGTAAAGACCTGCAATATCAACGAACAAACCAATAGAATGAAAAATGCAGTATAGCTTAATAAAAAATGAGGCACTGCTGCCTGTTGACGAAAAAAGAGCAGTAACTCTTAACATACACATTTTATTTGTACCCTATATCAAATTAAATTTTAAAAATTGTTTAGTAATTACCAGTATTTCCTAGTCGCATATTCTTGGCCATTTCATTTTCAGTTGATACGCAGAGATTCGATTGCATGCCCTTGCAATCTGTAGTTCTTCCCACCACTTTTTTTTTATAAATAACACTTTCAACGTGACTCCGCAGAAAAAAATCGTTTGGTGTAAGATCAGGAGATCAGTCAATTCATGGTGTAATTCCATCGAAAACATTCTCTTACTTCTCGTACATTGTGCGCAGGACAACCGTCCATTTGAAACCAACTATCTTCATTCTCAGGAGCAACTTTTTTTTAGGAAGGCCCAATTTAACTTTATACAGGGTGTCACAAATTCGAGGGCCACCATTGGGATCTGGGAAATGGTAATAGATACGGGAAAGTTTAAATTAGGGCAAAGTTGCGCAATTCAATTCTGATCAATATACCGTCAAGAAGATTTGTCCATTCCGAGTACTTCCGAAGATATTCGATAAAATCCGAATTTAACGTTTTTCATTTATATGTTTTCCTGCGTTTATTTAAATAGATAATTGAAAATAAATTGAACCTTCTCATTGCCACTTTTTCTCTTCTATTAGATTGTGGTATCAGATTTCGAATCCGACGTTTTGTCTCTGGGCCCCATCATTAATTTATTTTTTTTAAATACGGACCTGGATTTTTTATTTTATTTTTGGAATCACCAAGGCTGATTGCATGATATGGTTGCATTATTTTGATTAGGATTCAAAAGTTTAAGCTAATAAAAAGATCTTATAATATTGTTTTTGTTTATTTTTTAATTTATGATATTTTACTTAAATTCTAGAAATAATCGGAAAATAATGGTAGGTACGTACTTACACATTCACTAAAAAGAATCAATTTTATCTAAGACTAAGATGTTCAAAAAGATTTCCGTTTGCACGTATACATCGATTAATTTTGTTCCTTACTTTTTCAGTGGACCTTTGTATCGACCTTCTCCTTATTGACCTAAATCCTTCAATAATCCTAGCTCTAAGTTCTTCTAATGTATTAACATTATGTTTATAAATTTTATTTTTCAAAGCCCCCCACAAAAAAAGTCTAAAGGTGTGAAATCTGGAGATCTCGCAGGCCATTCCACCACACCTCGATTTCCTATCCATCTGCCTGGGAATTCATGATTTAAAAACTCCCTAACCTCTCTTATTCCATGAACCGGGGCACTGTCTTGTTGAAACCAAATGGTTGGTAGTCTGGCGAGCGGAATCTCAGCTAAGAACTCTTGTAAATGGGTGTTTAGAAGGAATATATAGTCGGCACCTCTTAGTCTGTCTGGTAAAAATATGGGTCCAAGAATTTTGTCTCCAAACATCCCTGCCCAAACATTGATACTGAGGCGTACTTGTTTGCGTATTTCTCTATTAACTCTAGGCCCATACGTGCTCATTATTTCTATTAAAATTACCGCAATTGGTAAATTTAGTTTCATCGGTCCAGATTATAGACCTAAGAAAGTTATTATCATCGTCAATTTGATTCTGTAGCCAGTAACAAAAATCTAACCGCCTCTGAGGATATCCTTCTTGCAACGCATGGAAAATATGAATTTTATATGGTTTTAAACTATTATTTTTTAAAACTCTCCAAGCCTTACCATGATTTAGGGTTGGCAAGTTAGATTCTACGGAAGTTTGCCTTGTAGATGTGGAAGGGTTGTTGTCTACCTAAAATAATACCATACCCTAAATAAAATAGCGCCTATACTTTATAAAAAATAATAAACGAAAAACCAAGTTTACATGGTTTTGAAAGAAAGCCAGTCAAAGTTTTAAATACAGACCTGGCGTAAAACATTGTTGGATTCTGCTTCTGTTACACGGTTACCATATTTTTTTCTGGGTTTTTCAAATCTACCATGTTCGCGTAGGTTTTTATCCAACTTTTGAAAGAACCTTCTGTTAGGCTGCTGTCTTTCGGGGTAATCTTCAAAATATCTTTGCGCAGCTGTTACTGAGTTTCTGTTACAGCTGTAATAAACCTTTATCATATCACTTTTTTCCCCAGTAGAATATTGCATTTTATATTTTTAAAAGACCAGCCTATAACACCTCACAAAAATCTTGAAGTTAAAAATTTCTTACTGTCAGTTATGAAAATTCGCCCATTTTTTTTCCATGGTAAACTACGATTTAATTTTATTTAAGCCTCCTGGGATTAGACATCAAAGTAAAAATTATTGCATGTTTAATTTTTTTTGGGGCCCATCAGCACCCCACATCACCATTTTTTTTATAGCTTATGTGTATTTTTACGCTAGGAATTAACATTATTAAGAAATTTAAGATTATTGTTAGGATGATTTTAAAATACCTACATTAATTAAAAAATAAACAAAAAAAATATTATAAGATCTTTTTATTAGCTTAAACTTTTGAATCCTAATCAAAATAATGCAACCATATCATGCAATCAGCCTTGGTGATTCCAAAAATAAAATAAAAAATCCAGGTCCGTATTTAAAAAAAAAATTAATGATGGGGCCCAGAGACAAAACGTCGGATTCGAAATCTGTTACCACAGTCTAATAGAAGAGAAAAAGTGGCAATTAAATTTATTTTCAATTATCTATTTAAATAAACGCAGGAAAACATATAAATGAAAAACGTTAAATTCGGATTTTATCAAATATCTTCGGAAGTACTCGGAATGGACAAATCTTCTTGACGGTATATTGATCGGCATTGAATTGCGCAACTTTGCCTTAATTTAAACTTCCCCGTATCTATTACTATTTCCCAGATCCCAATGGTGGCCCTCGAATTTGTAACACCCTGTATATAAAAATATTCTCTAAGTACTTTCTCTACATTTACAAAAAATCTCATATTTCAATCTCATTTTTATTTTACAGATTATATAGCATGATGCCTAAAATACCTAATTTCTATACATGAAATTACCTCCAATTTTTAACTGTGTTTTCAAGACATGTTTTATTAAGAAAACCTTTTAACATCTTCTTTTTAGAAGAGTTTTCTTACCTCCATGTCCCCCCGTTTTTGTTTGGTTGTTCTACCCTAGACCATTTCATCTGAATTTTCCACATACTACGTATGTTTCAACTTATCTTTATTTCTAATGTCTTCACATAATGTAATTTTAATAATCGAATTTTTTACACCATAAAAGCTCCATTAAGGTTTTATGCCTACCACTTATCATTTTCTCTTTTGCTAAAGACATCAGCAATATATTTTTCTGTCTCCTGATGATGAACGTTTCTGCGTTCGAAACATGTAGAGATCTTTAAACAGAGAATATTTTATTCTATTAAATTTTATGGAGGAAGACTTTGTGTTTTTCTTTCCTTTTCATACTTTCAACTCCACTTCAAGTATGGACTACTTCTTCAAATTAAATATTTATATGTTGATTATAATGTTTTTGTTGTTTTGCACCAAATGGGTCTGCTCTGACTCCGGCGGGGTAACTGGGCCGTAAAAAGCCTGGTACCCCAACTGTTTTTACTTTTTAACCAAAAGGTAAGCTAATCTACCACACTTCTTAAATTTCATTTACTACATTCCCCTTTCTATTTTTTACAGATGCTTTGACCCAAAAAACAACTTTTTCCTTTTTCTTTTCTTTACATCTCACCCCAACATTTTCACATGTTTCTGACTGGGCTTAATAAAACTCAGGATGTTTCAGTAATTTAATAATGCTTTTTACAGATATGTTTTTCAAAACTCCCTAATTTTTACTACCCTATAATTTTCTGCACGGCACAGTGTGCTTCTACACTTAACCCTCGACTCTTCAGTATGCTGGAGTCTTGATTGTCGACCTTCTGATTTTTCAATTTTACATCTCTTGTACACCATTAAAAGCTCCATTACGGCTCAATCTCACCATTATTTTCTTTTTTGCTAAAAACATCAGCATTTTACTTTTCACTTTGTTTCCTGATGATGAGTGTTTCTACACTCGAAACATGTCGATGTGATACTAGGTTCGCCTAGTTTTTCGATGAATAAAGATTGTGGAGAAAGACTTCGTGCTTTTCTTTTTCTGTATCATTTAACTCCACTTTGAGTATGGACTACTTCTTCAAAAATAAAGTTTATGTTGAGGAGTCAAAAGTTTCCAACTTTAACTTTTTTACATCTATCATACGAAATTAGTTTCCCTGAGCAAGCAAGCAATCTCAGAGTACTTAGTTATTATACACATAAATTTAGTGTTACTTTTTAACTTGGTTTAACTTCAGTAACTCCAGTACAGTTTTCTTTTTTGGAAAAGTGCTTGGATGTGGGTATTAAAATTTCAAGTTGTGGTATTTTTTATAAAAACAAATCTTGATACAGTGCGTCCCAAATTAAAGGTACCTATGATGATATCGATATTGTTTTTTTAAATGGCAACGCTAGTTTTTTTACATCCAGATATTCACGGAGAGGTCTTGCAAAATGTGGAGGCGATCCATATTGTTAAAACTAGATGTTTCTAAGCGGAACATCAAATTCGGCAGGATCAGGAAACAATAGCCAAATTCGAAACTAGTTCGTCTTTCAAGAATTCTCGCCCCAGTAAATTTTCTTCAAAGAAGATTGGTCCTATAACTTGATCATCAACAGTACCTGCCCAAAACATCGAATTTTTCTGGGCGTTGAGCGTGGCCTTCCCTCGTCCAGTCTGGATTCTCGTCTGCCCAATAACAACAATTTTGACGGATTAGTTTACCATGGGGCATAAACATTGATTCATCAGAAAAATAATGTTTTCTTTGTTTACATTATTCCTCTCTAGTAGATCCATCGTTTTGCTCGCAGAAGTGAATTCTCCTCTCAGGATTATCTTCTGTTTATTTCTGGAGGATTGTTATTTTATAAGGATGAAATTTTTTCGCATGGAGAAGTTTTTCTACTTAAGATGGACTTATTTCGTATTTCCTAACTAGCTGCCCGGTGGGGATAATAGGGTTTTCTGGAACAACTAATTTTACATTAAATTTAACCTCTTCATTGAGCGGACTCTGTCGATGAATATCTTTCTTTCTAACATGCCCATTTTCTCGAAATTGTTGAATAACTGCATTTTGTGTCCTTATCCTATCTTCGTATCCAATAATTATTAAAATTTTAATCTTGTGTTTTTCAGTTCAGTAAGGCATTACGTTGGGCAAAATAAAATTCTCCGCGTTTAAACACGATATGTCACTACTTATTTTATTAAGAAATGTAAAAAGGTGTTGCTTTAAATTGATACAAAAAATGTAAACAGGCCACGAATACTACCTTCTTTAGGGCCCATTTACACTTGGCAAGTTTAGTGGCAGAAAGTACTTGCCGCCAGTAAACTTCCCATATGTAACCCAAAGGATTGTTGCACTTGCTACTTGCCGGCCAGCAGCAAGTAAAGTTAAGGCGTCGGCTAGTTTTGTGGCCATCTTGCGTGTCTTGACAAGTAGCTGTCCGCGTGTAAAAATGGTTTTATTATATTCAGCAAGTTGCCGTGCAGATTTCAGATTCCGATAAAATAATAATAATTGAAATATAATGTGTTAAGAAAAGTCTTTTCTTTTATGGTTTGTATAATTGTTCTTAAACTAAATTAGTTAATTTTAATTTGGGCTAATATTGGTATGGTAACGTTTTTTTCCTTTTTTTTAACTAATTAGTTTTTATTTTTTAATAAATCAATTTATAACTTTTGTCGCGAACGCACAAGTTCTCGTTTTGGACTCTAGGAGGAGCGCAGAGTCGCTCATGCGAAGTGAGACGTCCAGTCACCAGAGACAAGACAAGAATCGCGAGAAGGGCAACGCGGTACGAAGGTTGCTTCGCCGATCCGTTTTTTTTTTGATAATAAACGCAAAATGCGTTAATTGAACATTTTTTCTTTGAGTTTTAACGATTAAGCCGTGAAAGTGCACGGGAGTTAAGAGAACCACAAAGGAAGTAAGAGGGCCCTCTACGCCGCCACGGCTTCTCAGTCCCAGTAAGAGCCTCAACACGTTTATCTTGTGCGAATCTTTTCTGTTTCCCTTTTAAACAATATTTTCCTATAATACAGTCCACTTTTACATGCGCACCATAATGAAATAGCAATATATAAAACGATTGAATATTTTATTACTAATAATTTCTCAAACATTGGGATAATCTCATAAAATTCCCACATGATTCTGGATCTTCAATTGCTATCTCCTTTAAAAGTTGAGCAGAAGCCCCTAAAGCGTTCCGACGCTTAATCCAGCTCCTTACCCATACGCGTTTCTTCTTTTTTTTTTCTTTTGTTCCTCAAACATACTCATGTTTTCCACAATTCCAGCTACAATAACTTTCACGGCAGCACGCACTATCGTACTCGGAGCCATCTTGAATTTTGATAACTGAGCAAGTAAACTATCCAATGTGTATACGTACAAACAAAACAAGTTTACTGGCGGCAAGTACTTTCCGCCAGTAAACTTGCCATGTGTAAATGGGCCTTAACTGAATGTTTTTTTTTTAATTAGAACGAATAAAATTAATATTTGTTTAATATCCTATAAATGAGAAGGAATAAAAATTTGAAATTTGGTACTTATGTATAACTTAATATGCACTTTAAAATAATCATAAAAACTAGGTTTGCCATTTAAAAAATATCATTATCGTCATATCTCTAATTTGGTAGGCACTGTATCAATATTTTTTTTTATAAAAAAACACCACAACCTAAAATTATGTTACTTAATAACCGTGTCCTAGCATTTTCCAAAAAGAAAAACTGTAGTGGATTTACCGAATTTATTCCCAGTTACAACCTCACACTGTATACGTACTGGGCTAATTGAGAATTCCTCTATTATGAAAATAGTCCACTTTTTTTCTATACAGTGTCACCAGTAAAGTCCGCATCATATGGCATTTTTTTTTATTAATAGCTTTATTCAAAATTTGACTTTGGCATCAAGTTCTGCTTCGATCGAGATGAAAATTAAGCAAAAAAAATAGTAGTCACGTGATTCGCATTATCTGTCAAATTTTAATTTTTTCCAAAAAATAATTCAAAAGTGGGGTTATTTCTGAAAATATCGAAAAAAGTTATTAGAAAAAGTTTTTTTAAATGCAGTTTCTAGCCCACATGCATCATTTCAGCTGCATCAGATAATTTTTATTTTTTACCTATATTTTGTAAATTGCACCATTTTTGCAAAACAAGACTCAACGCAACCTACATAAAACATCTTAGTTTTGACAAGGCTTTATTTCAGATGCATTTTCTTTAAAGTAGCGCCATATTAAATGTGTGTTTTGCTACAAAATCAAAATTGGGCTATTAAAATTTGGTCGCATTTGATGCAAAGTTTATTTGTTTTTGACCCTGTATAAGGTAACTTCATAAAATAAGTATTTTTGAAAACGTAATTTGTGTCTGAAAGTAATACATGTTAACGTTATTATGACATAGCTTAATTATTAATAAATTATATTATAGGGGTTTAAAATTAAATCGTTGAAAATAGATAAACTTTACGTTGTTAAACTAAAATTTATTTTCCCCTTAAAAAACACTTTACTAAAGACACTGTGTTCTTTTTTGTCTTAATATTAAGGTGTATTAGTTTTTTTTTAATGCAGTTTCTAGCCCATACGCAAAATTTCAGCTGCATAAGATAAACGTAGTTTGTGTCTGAAAGTAATACACCTTAATATTAAGACAAAAAGAACACAGTGTCATCAGTAAAGTGTTCATTAGGTGGAAAATAAATTTTAGTTTAACTTAACGTAAAGTTTATCTATTTTCAACGATTTAATTTAAAACCCCTTTATTTTTTTTACTTTCAGGCACAAACTACGTTTTCAAAAATAGGTACTTATTTTATGAAGTTACCTTATACAGGGTCAAAGGTGATGCAAAGTTTATTTAACTGCATCACAGGCGACCAAATTTTAATAGCCCAATTTTGATTTTGTAGAAAAACACACATTTAATATGGCACTACTTTAAAGAAAATGTATCTGAAATAAAGCATTGTCAAAACTAAGAAGGTGTATGTCGGTTGCGTTGCGTCTTATTTTGAAAAAGTGGCGCAATTTACAAAATATAGGTAAAAAATCAAAATTATCTTATGAAGCTGAAATTTTGCATGTGGGCTAGAAACTGCATTTAAAAAACTTTTTCTAATAACTTTTTTCAATATTTTCAGAAATATCCCCACTTTTGAATTATTTTTTGGAAAAAATTAAAATCTGACAGATAATGCGAATCACGTGACTACTATTTTTTTGTTTAATTTTCATCTCGATCGAAGCAGAACTTGATGCCAAAGTCAAATTTTGACTAAAGTTATTAATAAAAAAAAATGCAATATGATGCGGACTTTACTGGTGACACTGTATAAGTTTTAAGATTAAATCCGGCTCTGGTGTGCTGTAAACTGGCGCCATGCTGACTATGAACTTTTTGCAGGGAGAACTGAACCGGAAGTAAATATGTTTGGGGGTAAAGAATGAAGGGTCAAAGAACGATAATGATGGAATATAGATTGCAATTTACCCCCGCAGTTTTGGCCTTGTTTTGGAAATAACTGCAACCCTCCGAATTTAGTATATTATAGGGTTTTACGATATTACAAATTCTCTGTACCTCATTGGAATCGGGTAATATGTAGGAAATACCAGACATATTAAATTGGGGCTACGTTGCGCGGTTTGAAATCGACTAGCATGTTTTTATTTATTTATTTACGGGACTAGAATTTTGATTAACAAATCCATACATTGGTACCATAAAAAGTATAAAATAAACATGAAACAATACAAATATAGGTACACAGTACAGGGTGTTTCATTAAGGTCGAAAAGCGGCCATATCTCGGAAACTACTGGGCATAGAAACTCAGGAAAAGAAAAATGATAATAAAAGTGGCCATGAGAAAATTCTGGAAATAATTTTCAAGTTCCGCATTTTGCCGCAAGAGGGCGTATATGAAAAGTAAATTTTTAAATTTTACATAACTCCGAAAATTCCACATTAAGGTATATGTTTGATAACACCATTTTAAAGCTTGGACAATTATGCATCATTTTGGTCTTATGCTCATTGGCGTACCGACTTTAATAAGAGTGGGGGAAGCTGTTGGAAGTGTAATCATTTAAATCGCTGTAACTTATAAACGACTTATCCGATTTTAGCAAACTAAAGACTGTTTGGAAGAGAAATGTATGCACTTTGACCAATCGTATTTAGTTGTCCATAATAGTTCTCAAAAAAAAGGCTAGAGGGCGCAATTTGCATAACAATACATTTTTTGATTTTCCTCCGAAAAAATAAATCATACGGTATAATAATTATTAATAATTAAAAATTTACTTTTCAATTACGCCCTCTTGCGGCAAAATACGGAACTTGAAAATTATTTCCAGAATTTTTTCATGGCCACTTTTATTATCATTTTTCTTTTCCTGAGTTTCTATGCCCAGTAGTTTCCGAGATATGGCCGCTCTTCGACCTTAATGAAACACCCTATCTGTAAAAAAATACAAAAAAAAAAACAAACGTTTATACTTCATAAGACCCTTTTTAGCTTATTTTTGAGAGAATCTTTGGATATCAAGCAGATACGTTTTTCATTATTCGATTGACCGCGGAATTCTGTCCATACAGAGTGCATTAACAATCATGGAGGAATGTAAAAATAAAATTGAGACAGGATCTCAGGGCAATCAAATCAATTGAACCATGAACAACACCGTGCGAAAAACTATATCAGAGTTTTAAAGAAGTAGTCCATACTCAAAGTGGAGTTGAATGATATAGGAAAAAGAAAAGCACAAAGTCTTTCTCCACAATAGGGGACTTGACAAAAATTTTAAATGGGGAAAAAATTCTATAAATCATAAGTATATATTGTCATAAAACATATGGCAGCAAAAAACTACATATTTCGTCCCAAAAGACCGCTAGCAAGATTTAAAAATGCCCCAAAATTCAAATTATCCCAAGCGGGTAAAAACAGGTCGTGACGTCAAGAAGTATAATTCGTGTGTGACATCTACGAAATAGGTTATAGGTTGGCAATAATTTGAACGACGTTGAGAATTCCACCTTAAAACAACAATACAATAATATAACAATAATAACACACGGCAATCCAAATGCAAACTCGGTAGCTCGGCCACCGGTCAGGATGACGGAAAAGTCATACTTCCTGACGTCATCGGGCTTGGCGCTCTTAAAAGGTCGTTTGAAATGCTTTAGACACGCGCGAAACTTTAAAGAATTTTTACCAAGTTATTACTGATTTTTAAGGAGTAATAATTGGGGAATATTTTTTTTAGGCCTAACTAAATCATATTATTGAAAAAAAAAAAATGGAAAGTTCCCTATTGTGGAGAAAGACTTTGTGCTTTTCTTTTTCCTATATATCAGAGTTGATTGATAAAGCATCTAATTCATTGTAATTTATTAAATCTTTAGTGATACCTAGTTTATATGCTACATAGTTTAAAAATTTCTTTTGAACATTATCAGCCTTATTAATATACTTATTAAAAAAGGAGCCCAAATTATAGAGTTACTCTCGAAATAAGATCATACCAAAGATAAATAGAGGACCTTTAAGCATCTAATAATATGATGAAAATCGTCAGTATTTCGCTTTACAAATCCCAACATTCTCAAGGCGCGATTACAGGTAGCCTGTATTTATGAAAATTTTTTGACAGTTCAAACAGCCAATTAAGTTTTGTTATTCTTCATTATCTTACATAAATCACCCAATCATATCAACATTTAAGTGAAAACAATACTCCGGGTGGTTTTCAATCACTATGACACCCAGGCATCATTTATTATGACACCAATACTTTGACAGTTCATATTCGTATACTAATACGTAATTACTATATAAATTTCAAAATGTCACGTTTTGGCAATTCAAATTTTCATTGCATTAACGCGCTAGTTAATGAAACAATCCCAAAAAATACCAGAAACAGTCACAACTACACGTGGGGAATATTTATGGAGTTTTGCTGTGAACGCAAATACGAGTTAAATAAACATAGAAGCTTAGAAGATATTGAATGATACTGAAAGATTGGGCGGTTCATATGAGAAAAAAAGATGGGACTGAATTCAAAGAAGCAACGGTAAAGACTATGTGGAACGTTTCGTGCAAATTTTACAAGAGAAGTACTATAATGAATATAAGATTATGATTGACCCGTTTAACAGCATAATATTTAAACCAGCCCGAGATGCCCCTGATGCAACCAGAAAGAAATTGCAAGCAGATCCATGTAAACGTAAGACCAGTTCAGTTTCGTTAAGTCTATCTGAAGTAAACCAAATAATATTGTTCTGGAATGAAAATACCCCTGAAGGTGTTATGCTTAAATTCTACCATATTGCTGCAGTAGAATTAGCGTGGAGAGGAGGCGAAGCAGTTGCATGTCTCCTGGATACAAATAATCCAGTGTTCAGTAAAACTTGCCAAGGCGGTTCAAAAAGCTGTACAAGTAGTAAATGGTTGATTGTCAATAGTGAAAGTCAAAGATGCCCTGTACGCCTGTTTCATAAATTGATATCAAAACGAGGCGTACATAATAATATAACCTCACCACGGCTGTTCTTAAAACCAAATCGACACTGGAAAACGGAACCCGATAGTTGGTACGATAATGTCCCTGTTGGAAAAAATACTATTAATGGATGGACAAAATCGTCTGCTGAAGCTATCGGCCTGAATGTAAAGGACAAAAAAATAACAAACCATTCAAACAGGTCAATTAGCGAATTGGCAAAAAAAGGTGTGCAAGAACAACAATTGCTGAAAATCACTGGTCATAACAATCCAAATTCTATAAAATCATACTTAAACATCGACCAAGAACACCACAATAAGATTATTAATACTATGCGTGGTAATGGATCTTCTATAGTAGAAAAAAATAGCCAATCAAATGTTACGTTAAATTTTAATAACTGCACCTTTACAAATTGTACTTTTAATAAATAAATAATTGTTTGGTTGCGAGAAATTTAATTTTTGGCATTGACCAATGCCTCATAATTTTATCTCAAGCACGTAACCAAGGTAACAACCCTCCGCCTTCAGCGTCGGGTTGTTACCAGGCAACGTGCTTTCGACTAAAATTATCTCTTCCATTATCAATGTCATAGGGTTATTATAGCTGATAATTAAAAGTTATTTTAGAATGAAAAACGACCACAAGGTCTCTAATTACATCCACTCTCTCAAGAGATATTACCTATGAAGTAACGATTTTGCTTTCGGTCTCGGAACCTGGAAAATTAAATATTACACTTGTTTACCTTGAGGCTCACTTTATTACTTCTACACCAATCAATGTCGTACTCAACGACGCGACGGAACTATCATTAGTGGCCAAGAAAAACTTAAAATCATCTACAAACATTTCAAATTCGCAGTTCTTAAAGCATTTCTCAATGTCGTTAATAAACAGATTGAAAAGAAGAGGTGCAAGGTGGCATTCCCGAAGTAACGTTAGTTTATTGAGGAAAAATGATTATTAACTTTAACCATCTGTTTTTTGTTAGTAATGTATGAACTTATCCAGTCAAAAAGCGTACCATGAATACCATATTATGCAATGTGTTGACAACATCGTTTGTAGCAGAGAGGCGGTGAAGAGCTGGGTGGGGCAGTGAGTAGGAATTACGGTGGATTTACCTTTGAATGTGACCTTGCTACTATAGTTTAAACCTAACCTTTAAATAACCCAACTTTCTATTTACTCACCTATGAAAAATATCTGCAGAATTATTATTTTCCAAATTGTTGCATACTTGACACTTGCGACTCATCTTCACTAGTCTCCAAAAAATATCACAAAGCAATAAAACACTGCAATTATTACACAAAACCGATAAACTAAAGGAAATTTCAGAACGCTGTCAAAGAAACACCAAACGTAAATAGGGATGTTCGATAAACATCGAGATTTTCCGGGCATCGAGGCCATTTGATATTTGTCGATGTATTTTAATCCATTAGGCATTCATTTTATTCGTAAAATAATTATTTTGCCGTTGCCTCTCGATCTTGATTATACCTTTTACCTTTGGTACATACCGTGCGAGCAAAAATTATTTGCATCAAAGAGGGCTTGGATTAAAAAACGTAACTAAAAATGACTTGTAGTACAAAAATTTTTAAAATTTACGCTGAATAGATTTTGAAAGAGCAATCTTATTGGCATACTGAGGATCCCAAATAGTGCATGCATACTAAAGTTTTGTAGCTACCAGGGATTTATATAAAGTTATTATGGCGTTAACATTTTTAGAGTATTTACAAGTTCTTATTATAAATCCTAGCATATAAAGACCATGAGCTTCTCGAGCAACATATTTAACAATTTATGATTGAAGTAAATAATTATTGGTTTTCTAAAGATAAACTGATATTAAATAAATCAAAGACCGTTATTACCTTGTTTAAGACTAACCCATACACTTTGGAGAATCCGGAAACAGTAACCATTAATGATTGTCATATAAGATTAAAGGAATATACTAAAATCTTAGGTGTGTTGTTGGATAGTAAAATGTCCTGGAAGAACCATGTCCTGGAAGAGGCATATCCTGGAAGAGCCATGTCCAATATATGTTGTAACCAGAAGGTGTTCCAGTTAGATTCACAGTAGGATAATCATCTTCAGGCAGGTTTTGACGGGGTGTCTTATAAGATATTGCATAGGAACGTACCTGCCAAAAAAATATAAGTTTTTTAATTATTTGTTTGGCACCTTTACCAAATGACACAAAAGTAACTATAACGTGATACTAACTCTCTTTGTAAAATTTTTTTTTTATATTTTGATATGAATTTCTTTAAATGATAGAAGGTTTGGGACTTGCTTTGAATTTATTTTTTTAATCAATGGTATCTCCAGTCGTCCTCAGGTGAATATTGAGAAAACGTTTCTATCATTCTAGAAACATCATTGTCTTCAGTCTTTAAATATGAATTTCTTTGTTTATCGTACCTACACTTCCATATTTTATTACATTCTTTATCTATGGGTTTAAAATTTTAAAAGTAGATTAAACCAATAAAACATCTAAAAACTTTTATCGATACATAATTTATGAAAAAGTGACAAAGCAGCTTCCTCAGAAGCATAAATAATGCAGAATTATTTGTATTCATATTCTTAAGTACCTACCTACATATTTTCCAATATATTATGTAATGACCCGATACAATAGTTTCAAAACTTACATTTTTTAACCTGGCTACTTCAAAAGTAGGCACTACTGCAGTTGGGACCAATCTAACTTTCAATCTTGAGGTTCTGTCAAAGCAATCTTCAGGAAAATGCTTCTAGCAAAGAACTGTATTTCGTGTAGGATCCCAATCACTTCGGTTTACAATTTTCAACCACGCCTTTTTTCTTAGGTAATTATTTGGAAAACTAAAAACCAATAAGTATTTTTAATTTGCTTTTTTGTAGAAATGGGGTAACCCAGTCGATTAATAAATAAATAATATTTTTCTGGTTTTATAAGACGAACGCCCATGAATGACATGCGAGGTTCGGAGGTTATGTGTATTTTGATATTAAATTAAAATATTTTTTTTTCTATACAGATTAAAAAAGTTTATATATCTAAACATAAACTTACCGATGAAATGTAATGCCCAGTTTTTTACTTCATAGCGTTTGGGAGCACCCATAAGCAGCACAATTAACCATATTTATAGCTTATTAATTAACCCAGAATAACAACTAATTAAAATGTTTTAATCGCTGTCCAGCGCTAAAAGTATACTCCACTGTCACACTAAAGTAATTATAAGTTTACTAGTATTCGTTAAATATGGTTGTTAACTAATTAAAATGCAAAATAACTCAAAAACGGCCAAGAAAGCAGAAATCACAGCTCGACCTGTCAACCACGGTCAAACACCAAAACAAACATGGAGTCATATTGTGGTGTCTCAAAATGGCCGACTTCCGTCGGTCGGTTTGTCAGGCGGTTTATGCCAAATCCTACTTCCTTTGTATTCTTATGTCGTTGGTATAAATTGAATTTGTACCTGGTCCGGCTCTGCTCAAAAAAGTTTTAAAATTTGGGATTTCATTATTTATTTTATGGTCAAAGGGATAATGGGGGTTTATTGCAGTCAAAAGATCAACGGTATAATTCTACAAATACTATAGGTACATATTATACACTGAATGGATGAAAAAATAAAATTGATTGTAAAAATATTAAATTGACACAAAAATAAATACAAATAGTACGTAAAATGATCTATAGGTTCCAAAAAACAAAAATTAACATGGTGTCCGATATGAAAATCCAAAGTTGAGGTTACTTCCGGCTAAACCGGAAATTCGGTAAGTACCTTAAAAAGTGTCTTTTTATTAGCCTATTTCTCGTGCAAAGTTTTATCTTGTTTAATTAAAATCTTAAGAAATGGCAGCCGGAAGGTGAATTCATGGACACTCGGTATAAGCACTGCGAGAATGGACTACTTCTTAAAAATTAATAAATATATTTGTTCATGCGTCCGCGTCGGTTATGCGGCTTTTTTGAGGACCCCAAAATGTTTTCCTTCGTTCAAGCGGGTAACTTAAGACGTGACCCATTTACTTATTTTTACTTTGGGGAAATTCTGTTTAAATTATTGATCTTCCTGTGAGATTGCCTTTGGAAAACAGAGACTTATTTTCATACCATAATATTTTTTAAACGTCCAACACAAGCATTGTAGGCAACAATAACGAAACAAAAAATGTATATTGTCTTTGTATTATATCGCTAAACTCTCTCTCTGTGAGAAAGCCTTGCCTTCTGACTTTTTTAAAATTTTGAAATAATTATAATAATTTAGAAAAATTGACCCTGAAAATCTATCAGGGCAAAATTTTTGGATATCAGTTTTTTTGGAAATCATCGCCCTAGATAAAATCCCATATCCTTGTTTGTTTGAACCATGCATAGACATGCATACCGGGTGTCCACGGAAGGTGGTTCGCCCCTCTAACTTTTTTGTTTTTCAAGATAATGGAATAAAATTTGGGGAATTTGTATATGACATAAAACTGCATTTTTTGACAGGTGACTCAACATTATGGAACTTCCGGTTTAACCGGAAGTGACATAAACTTTCGATTTTTAAATGGGACGCCTGGTATATTTTTCTTTTTTTTTTACTCTATGACATTCTAAATATAACGATGTGCTACTTGTCACTTTTTGTCACCAAGAAAATATTTTTTTTCCAAATTTATTGTTTTATCTATGAATACCTTTAAATCACTTATTTCAGTTCTTTGATCTTGGGAAAAATACAATTTTTCTATTTTTGGTCCAATGCTATGTGCTACGTAAAATTTTATCTTTAAAAATGTATAACTCATTTTTTTAAAGGGCAACATGTTGGCTCGTCGGGTTAAACAAAAGAGGATTTGATTACGATTTTTTTGATATCACACACTATTAGGTTTTAGAAAAACTGCCATAACTTTAAAAGTTAGCTTGGAACACTCCTAAAATGAAGCATCTTTTGAGAATAAATTTAGATTTAAATGCATCAAGTACATTAGTTGCTTTAAATAAAAATGGAGTCCACACAATCAAATATTTGTTCCGTATGAGGCAAACAAATATTTGTTCGGACATGTTACATCATTTATTTGGTTTCCTTCTATTTTTTTTGTTTGGTATAAACAATTAGTTTTTTGATATGACTAAATATTTTAGGTTTCTAAAATGCTACAAATAACGTGTTTATTTGAGACCAAAATTCATGTATTTGAGGCAATCGCTAACTTATTTAATCTTAACAATAATTTTTTTGTGTGAAATACATAGTAACTGAATTATTCTTAAATTGTTTGTTTAGCTTAAACAATTATTTATTTCTGGTATAAATTATTTGAAACTCCTTATTTGGCTAAAACAAATAATCATATTTAAGAAAAACAATTATTTGTTTAATACAACACCTCAATTTATTACAATTAATTTAAATAATTATGTATTTGAGCGAAATAAATAAATATATTTGTTCTGACTGGATCCGTATTTGAGCGAAATATTCTTATACAGTTGAGGCTAGGGATGTCGTCGGTGTCGCTGGCCCAGCAGCGTATATACAACTGGCAAAGTTGTTGGATTTATAACCGAGTCTGCAGTCGTCATTAATTAATTTCTTGAGGAATTAAAGTCGCCTCTTCCATCAGGACATTTCCAGGACAATGTATGTCTACATTTGGTAAAATGTCTACGTTTTCTACACCTTCTATTTGTTTTCCCTTAGCTTCTGGTAACTCCTCATCGGGTTCTCTTTCTAATGACCTTTACAAAATACATATACAGGGTGTTCATTTGAAAACTTCCCACCTCGATTTTCCTGCTTAAAAATGAAAATGTGGAAAATCGCTCGGACCCGTCGATTTTTATTTCGAGGGAGACATCTTTTGCGTATATTGTCAATCTTGTTACTTCAAGCCCCTAGGAGGGAAGGGGGGGTAAGGTATCTACATTTTTTAACGCCTCCAAATTTTTTCTTAATCTAACTTTGTCACCCAAAACATTTTTTGTTAGGGTATTTATATCTTCCTCGGTTAACTCCTTGAGGAAGTCATCGACTTTACTTTCTGAAAATAATTTTAATATATGTCTCCGTAAGTTCGCACCATATGGAAAACTTTTTTATTATTAATTTTACGAAAAAAAGTTATTCTTCATAAAAAGCTCTGCATGGTCTAAAACCTAAAATGCAACTATCAGATATTAAATTTTCCCAGGCATATACGGGGTTTGTCAAAAAATATTAATTTTGCCCAACAGTTAAGTCTATTTCTATTTTTTTTTATCAGTGTAGCCTGTGACCAGCAAAACCGATAAAACAAAATCATGCCTTGAAGAAAATTGACATGCCGACAGCTTCTGCCAAAGTAAAGTAGTTTGTTGTTTAAAAAACATGGAAAATAATAGTTTTAAAAGGAGTGAAAAAGTTGATATTATTATGTTATTAGTGTTTGGAGAATGTAGGTCACAGGCTACTTAATGCATTTAAATCTAAATTTATTTTCAAAAGATGCTTCATTTTAGGAAAGTTCCAAGTTAACTTTTTGAAGTTTTTTAATGGCAGCTTTTATAAAACCTAATAGAGTGTGGTATCAAAAAAATCGTAATAAAATCCTCTTTTTTTCTTAACCCGATGAGCCACCATGTTGCCGTTAAAAAAAATGAGTTATACAACTTAGAGGGGCGAACCACCTTCCGTGGACACCCGGTATACTATAAGCAGAGACAAAACATTCCATTCATAAAACCCCATTTGTTTGCAATTATACATACTTTCACCGTTTCAGTTAGTCAGTTAGAAGAAGATGGCACCACTTTAAGTTGCGCGTCTACTACCAGTACGGTGGCATGTGGTTTTTTAAGGATCATAAAAACTAAAGATATTTTAATAAAAATATTTACAAAGCTATGGATACTGGCTCACTAAAAAGAACCACGCGACTTTTGTAAATTTTAAGGAAAGGGTTCTTTAATATTGCTGCAAATAGAATTCTGAAAATTCTCGCCGATCGGTTTTTTTTTTTTCGAGTAGACAAGATTCCATGACGTACAGTTACCGTTACAAAAATCCTGGCACTAATCTGACAGTTAACATTTTTTTCCTGAATTTTGGTAATTCAGGCTTTTACCTTTACTACCATAGATTGGAAGGTAAAAGTAGTGGTAATGAGATTTTGGTAAAGTAAACCAGACAATAATAACTTGTTATTCAATACAGAAATAGCTTAAAAGAAAGTCTATACTAAATACTACAAAACTATGGCAATATAAATAAAGTGGGGAGGAAATAAAACCAATAGTATTTAATATTTTATTGCCCTTCCATCACTTTGAATAACTGAAGTTAATCTTTTTGGCATTGAAGCCACCAGACCATTACAGTATTCTTGCGTTAGTTGATTTCAAGTCTCTTGTATTTTCAGCCACAATTGTTCTCTATTTTCTGGACGAAAATCATTATATTTGTTAATTCTCTTGATCATGTAACCCCAAACATTTTCCATCGGATTTAAATCTGGACTCCTAGAAGGCCAGGGTAATACTTGAATGTCCCTTTGTTGCATCCAATCAGATACTGTGTGGGCAGTTATCATGTTGGTAAATGTAATTAGTATTGGGAAACATATCATTAACCGATGGCAACATCACGTTCTCCAATATTTGTATGTAATTTTGTGCAATAAATCTACCTTCTATGCACGTACAAACTCCTATACCCTGTGCACTCATCCACCCCCAAAGCGTTGACAGAAAAACGGCCGCTTGTTGAACTATTCTGAGTGTAACGTTCATCAAACCGGGTATTTGGTGGTCTATATACACTTACTCTCCCGCTGTAACATGATTGGAAAATCTTTTCGCCTGTGAAAATTACATTTTCCCAAGCATTTATACCACCTCCGTAATATTGTAATGCATAACCCACTCTTTCCTCTTTGTTGGTTACCGTTAGGAAAGGCTTTTTAGCTACAGGGTGATTGCGAAGATTTGAACCATCTCTTATTCTTCGTTGTGCGGTTCTAACGGAACCCGGAAAATCATGTAACTGATTTGTGTTCTAAAACAACCGTTTTAAAAGGATTTTCCCTTAGGTATTGAATTAGAGTATTGTCATGTTCTTCTGTCTATGCCCTTTTAAGGCCTGTTCCTTCTATTCTTTCCAGCGAATGTGTTTCCATCCATTTTATTTTGATATCATGAACTGTACTTTTTGGCGTTTGAAATCTTTGAGCCCCATTTTTCTGACCATCCTTCTTCTAGCAGTGTCACAATTTTGGCCTTTTCCGCAGCATTTAAATGACAGGGCATATTTGTAAATTTATTTTATCCACTTTCATTTAGTAATATGAATTTTACAGTTCTGTAAATCGTTTTGTAAGGGCATCTATTACATCACTAGTGCTGTAATAGATGCCTTTACAGCACTAGTGGTGTAATAAAAAAAAACGGTTTTATTAACATTTTGCTGTTAAATAAAACCACACTTTTTAGAAGAATGATTTATTATTAACAATTATAAAATTAATTACCAATTATTAAACATAAAAAATAACCCAAAAGGATTTTCTCAGACACCTCCTTTATTTTGTTAGCTTTGCACCAATCTTCAAACTTCTGGTACTCCAACTCATACGGCGCCTTGGATTTTGTCGGAACTAAACTTGAGATCGCTTCGTTTGCCGCTGCTTCTATATCAGAGGGTAAACTTCCATCAGAATCGCTCATTTTGAAAAACGCTTTTAATATTTTTGAATATGTTTGACAAAGTTTCGACAGTAACCATGCAAAACAGTAACCATGCGAAAGGTAACATAAAAAACTTGATTAGTAAACTTAATAGCAGGTGCATTTTTACAGGTGCATTTTTATTTTTAAAAATGCCTTTTGCCAAATATTTTTATTCATAGATGAAAGTAGATACAATTTTGTACAATATTCTTGTTGTAAATTCATATTACTACACTCGATGTTTTATTAAACTCGGCTGACGCCTCGTTTGACAACTTTAACATCTCGTGTTGTAATATGGATCTTTACAACACATATATCGTAAATAACTATTACTAGCCGTAAATAAATTTCAGTTGACAATTTTTGTCAATGTCATTAAAACAGGTATTCGAGATGTATAAAGGCCAGCTTACAATAGAAAAAACTGCTGCTCGGATTTTTGTGACGGTAACTGTACGTAGGAAGCCTGAGAGTTCAAAAAAACAATTTCCGGACGTGTTGCGTACGTTTTTTCGGCAACCGCCTGGAAAGTGAAAAGTGCAACTTTATCAAAGAAAATGTGTCTTGGAAGTGTCTACTCTCCGGACAGTTGCCGAAACAAGCTTTTTCGGTTGAAAAGTTAATAAAATGACACTTTCACTTTTAAAACATTAGAAATATAATAGAAATATTATCGCAGATAACCTATAATACCACAAGGGCATCAAAATTACCGATAATTCTGCTTGAAAGCCTGTTGTATTGTAACTGCATGAGTTTATTAAGAAGAAAGGCTTTTTCGAGATTTAATCAAAAATGAAAAGAACCGAATGCAGTTACAATACTACAACACTTTTGAAAGCAGACTCATCTGGTTATTTTTGATGCATCAGTGGTGTTCGGTGGAATATTTCCCGAAAAATCGCATTTCATATTAAAAAAGAGACCATTGTACAATAAATTACATAACGAACAACAAATTTATTAAAAATATACTTAAAATTAGGAATAAAACGTGTTTTCGCTAAAAGTACAATTAGAAAAAGTAACAATGAGATTTTGTTTTAATGTGGCCGAGGTTTTTGTCATAGACATCGATGAAGAAGATTGCAGCTGCTGTAGCTGAAAAATTCTTTAAAATTATTAGGATTACTATTCCTTATCTTCGCACTTATGTTTTCATGATGGTTTTTATCTATTTGAAGATAAGATGAAATAGATTTTGCACTGGCCGGTAATTTGAATTAACTGTCGTTCGCCAACTCCGCTGTTAGCTAATTTGGAAACTGCTGTGGCTCTCAGATGATTAGTAATTTTCTTTGTTACTGTGTCGAATCCAGGTTTTTAGCTTCCCGGTTTGCCCATTTACTTAACTCGTTTTTTCCGACAGGAACATTCATTCTGGCCGCTAAACTGCCAAAAATAATTTACTGTTAAAAATATACGGTCGTTTTTAATTTGAAGACGTTTCTGTTGATATTTAAATACAAACGTACTGGGCCCAAGTCTGGAGCTGCTTGGTTTTTAATTAGCCATTTTAAAGTTTCGCAGAGTTTGAATCCCCTTGGTGTGGTTTTAGTAAATAACTGGTTGTATTCTATTCTCCCAGCTTTGCCCCCCTTCGTTATGCATTCTTCCTTAAAATAAGTCATAGGGCATGTATGTACTTCCCTCACTGCCTTTCCATGCTAACTCAGATAATAAAGAAAACGTTTTTTTATAGTCCATGCGCAGAGTCTTCATTGCAGTTGTTTACCAGCATTTTTAATTTTTTTGTATTTTAAAGCAACTGAACTTTCTTTCCTTTTTTCGGGTTGTTTCTGAAGTTGTTTTCGTTTTGAATTTTTTGCTTTACGTGCGGGGCGGTCTTAAACTCAATATCTAAAAATGGATTAAAAGTAATTCGAAATTCATCATGAAATTTTTTCATTGTCATTTTGGCGGTAACATTCCAAATGGTTCTATTAATATTTTCGCTATTTCATTTATAATTTATCCAAAGTCAGTGTGATGACATTCCATACGGCGGTAAACAGTCTCAAGGAGTTACCGCCGTTTGTGTGTGTCGTGGAATGTCATTACACTGACTTTGGATAAATTATACCTTAGTATTTCCTTCTAGCGTGAATGATCTCTCCTCACGAAAAGTCACGAACTGCCTCCATACAAAGTTTTTATTCTTGATTATATTCACAGGCGTGCTGTTGGTAATGCTTTTTTGAATTTCTTTTATAGAGTAACTATCAAAACGTTCCATATCTTTAAAGAAATCTTGATTTTTAATCAATTAATGTCGCGAAGAGGCGCAGATTGTCATTTATCATAAGTAAGTTCAATAACAAAGTTTTTGCGGTAATCGTGGTTACACTTAAATAGGTACCCATATACCAGTGTATGCAAAAACCTCTAATTTTTAGTAAAGAAAATATAATATTATTTTTTAAATACCTACATTTATGAACAGTAGTATTAAGAAGTTAGTATTAAATTTAAAAAAGTACATAATAAACAATATACAGGGTGTTCCTTAATGACGTGCTAATATTTTAGGGTGTGATTCCTCAAGTCATTTTATGAAGAAAAGTTCATATAAACATATGTCCTAAACGGCCTAATTTTTTTGCTACAGGGTGTTGAATTTTTTCTTTTTTAATGCGTTTTTTGTAATATCTTCGAAAGTACTTTAGATAATATTTTCAATTTTGGCATGTGCTAATAGGACATAAAACCACATGTTTTAGTTATACAAGTTATTTTTTTGTCCCACCAGTGACGTCCCTGCAAACATGTCCTGATATTTTTAAGAAAAAAAGTAGTACGCCACTGACATTTTTCCATGTGGGTATTATTTCTGATTAGCCTGATCAATTCTACATAAAAATGGTCTCTTGCGTTTTTCTCCTCAGGCACACTGTTCTTAATTAAAATAATTAAATTAAATTAGCTTCATTTTGCAGTATTGACGAATAATTTTTGATCAGATAAACCTAGTTATCCTGGAACAGTGACGTTCTTAACGGCAGCCTTATCTGTATTTCCTCCAAGAAGAACTATCTGTGTTGCTTGAAGATGTGCCAAATGCGCTCAGGAATCAAATGTGGTACATGCATGATCGAGCTCCTGCTCATTTCAGTGTAATCGTTCGCGACCATGTATATAGATGCAGTTTATCCGAATCGTTGGATAGGTCGCGGAGGAGCTCAACAATGGCTCGCAAGATCCCCTGATCTCAATAGTTTGGATTTTTTCTTGTGGGTCATCTTAAAACTCTAGTGTATAGAACTCCCATTAACACTAGAAAATTTAAGGGAGCGAATAATAATTGTCTTCTGTGAACCAATACGAAATTCGCCTGGAATATTTGAACGAGTGCGCTATTCGATACATTGACGGGTGAAAGCATCCATATTAAGTGAAGGTGGTCATTTCCAACAATTTTTATAAAACAAAATTTTGCATTATCAATGTTAATAATAATAAATAGTAGAGCTAATTTAATTTAATTATTTTAATTAAGAATGGTGTGCCTGAGGAGAAAAACTCAAGAGACCATTTTTATGTAGAATTGACCAGGCTAATCAGAAATAATATCCACATGGAAAAATGTCAGTGGTGTACCACTTTTTTTCTAAAAAATATCAGAGGACATGTTTGCAGGGACGCCACTGGTGGGACAAAAAAATAACTTGTATAACTAAAACATGTGGTTTTATGTCCTATTAGCAGATGCAAAAATTAAAAATATTATCTAAAGTACTTTCGGAGATATTACAAAAAACGCATTAAAAAAGAAAAAATTCAACACCCTGTAGCAAAAAATTTAAGCCGTTTAGGACATATGTTTATCTAACTTTTCTTTATAAAATTACTTGAGGAATCACTCCCTAAAATATTAGCACGTCATTAAGGAACACCCTGTATAAAACAGTCAAAAATTATGGATTTATTTGATTGTTAGTACACAGTAGTAGTACAAACTTTATTATATTATAATTGATAGCTACCTACTGGAAATCCATGTTTCATCCAAAAATAATGTTTCATATAACTGAATCTCCGTCGAACCATCTCTACCGTATAATTATTTCACTCTCTAGCCGTTGACTTTGTAATAAAGTTCAAAGCAAAGTTACATTAGTGTACATTATTGCTCAACAAACTCCTCCTAAGCCTAAGTTTTGTATAAGAAAAAAATAATGCGCTGAACGAATGCAAAATACATTTATAAAGGCCTAAGAAGAAAGTTTGATCGCTAAGTTTCGTGAGTTCTCGAAGAAGTTTTTGACAACGCTATGGTTCCTAATGGACTGGGAACGGTTTAACCCATTTATAAACTTTTCTTATTGATATTGTTAAGTATAAACAAGGTGAGAACTTTAAACATAGTTTCCTCAAATTCACCTCCAAGAGTTTTGAAACGCTTTAAATTTGCATGTACGTTTTGCTAAAATAAGTCTATATTAAAATCATTTTGTATTTAACTAACAGTAACAAAGTAATGGCATGTTGGACAAGTGTGTAACTGTATTTTGTATTGGAATACACATATTACAAAACAAATCACAAATTTAATTACTCTAAGCACACACCTTAACTAAAACCAAAGATAAAAGGTATAAATATAATACATTTTTAACGAATAAAATTAAGGCCGGATACATCGATTAAAATACATCGATGCATCCCTTAAAAACGATGACAATTAATATCCAATGGTCTCGAAGCAGTCCTTAAAAACGATGCTTCGTATTGAAAATATCGATGTTTTCGATGCATTGATGTATATCGAACATCCCTATTACCGTTTGGCGTCTCTTTGACAGCGGTTTGAAAATTTATTCAATTTATCGGTTTTGAGTAATAATTGCTGTGTTTTTAATGTTTTGTGATATTTTTTGGACAGTGAACGTCATACAGATTTCTTGGATTCGAAAGACAACAAAAAATTCCAAAGGTACCTCTTCACGATGAACTAGTAACTGTTTGGCGCGCAGTTTCTGGGCACGGAATTTTGGGCCCTTACTTCTTTGTAGATGAAGAAGGTCACAATGTAACAGTGAATCAAGAAAGATATGTGCAACATATTGAATTATGTGTTAGAGACCTAAAACGCTTGTGCAGAGCTAGAAACTTGCCTTATTGATGGCTACATCTGGAGAATGATGAAAAATATGATTTTCACTGGAAAATCTCCAAAAACAGTTCCAATATTAAAACCAGCAACAGAACAGTTATTCCAAAACTTACTTAAATTATGCTTGCAACAAGATGGTGCTCATGTGAAGCATATCATACACCAATAATTTATTACCTTTATGTATAATATGTACAATTCTAGTATAATATTAAATTCATTTTTGAGTTTCGGTATCCTGTTTCCAGTGTTTCCTATAATTTATATAATATGTATTTAAATTATAGTTTTACGTCGCTTCATTCTTCCTTTACGCTATCCGTTAGATATCGAAGCAGACGACACTGTATTAAAATGGGTTTTCCAAGCGGATACTTCATCAATCGTTTATAGACAGTTCGTCAAAAATAACAGAGTTGTACGAACTCTAGATTATTGTTGTTCGCATTCTGTTCCACTCTGTCTTCCTGTTCCAAGTTCACGCGCGTCACGTTCTGCACTGCCCCAAAACTTCCCGGAAATAAGAAAATTATAAAACGGCGTTTGCTTTTTCATTAATGGGCAATTGGCCAAAATCACCCTCAAAATAACTTTTTGGCTGCAGTCCTATTAATTTTAAGTATTGCTTACTGATAGGGTGGTTCACTCTCCAAGTAGTGTTTTTACTATGTACGGGAAGAAAAAGTAAAGGAAGTTTCTTTCGAATACTCATTTTATTACCAATTTTTAATTTTTTAACTTTGTTTTCGCCTAGATACACAAAATGTTCTTGTCCTATTCTTGGTTTTAATATTTTTACATTCCTTCGTGTAAGTGGCACGTGGGCCCTTCGGTGCTGATGATGGTACTTTCTAGTACCGAAACATGTACACCCCCCAGTATTTTGTCAAATTCATATTATGACATGATATGCCAAACTAATGAAATAAAATAAGTAGACAAATACAAATTTATTTTTGTTGTTTACAAAATTAACAAAGTAAGAATATAGGTACAGAAAGAAAAAGAAAAATAATTATGTATTTTGAGAATTCACGTAACCGGAGAGGTGGAACCAGGCTTCATCCGAAAAAAATGTCAGGTCTAATAAATCATTTCTTTCCAATAAATTTTGGGTAAACCATTGAGAGTAATTCCTGCGTCTTTCACAATCTGCGACTTGTATTTCTTGGAATACTTGCACTTTATAAGGAAATAAATTTAGCTGCTTCTTAAGAATAGTCCTGCATGTTCCATAAGATCTTCCCATTTCTTGGGACAGGCGTCTTATACAATTTGTTGGTGTATTTTGCATTATTTCACGAACGTTTGCAACAAGTTCTTTTGTTTTTACAGATGGCCTTCCTGCTCCTATTTTGTGTTGTATAGAACCTGTTTCCCTAAACACAGCCACGGTGCTTTTCAGGCAATGATAAAAATCCCCAGCAATAAATGCAACGTTAGGAAAATGTTCGTGAAAATCGTTCATGCACAAACCCGGATTGTGCCACTCACAATTTACTCTAACCCCGTTTCGAAAATACGCTTCAACCATGAATGTTTTGTGCTGTTCCGTAAAGCCCATTGTATGAATTGTTCAAAAAATAGGAAAAATTAGCGATGAATCAAATTACTTGTAACGACTGTCAAAGATGACGGAATAACTGATTGATTCTTAATTCAGGTAGTTACTGACACCCAACAGGTATTAAGCTCTACGGCTAAGCATTGCGTCCTTAGATGCAAGGCCCTCTTTGATGCAAATAATTTTGACTCGCACGGTATAAAATAAGTGTAGAATGTCCAGAATTTAAAGATAACATACACGATATTATATACTGTTAATTTACTTTATTTTTTATTTGTGTGAATGGTTACATGACGAATCAATGAAATGTAGTTTCCTTTTGCCCAATAAATTTGAAATTGATATAATTAACCACTCTATAGAATACTTTGACGCCCCTGTAAGTGAATAACTTTAGAATAAAACAGGAGCGGGTTTAACAATAAGGGCAATTTGGAAAGTGAATAAAGGGGAAAAATTCGCCTGAGCTTTAAAACAATCCTTCGTGATTAACTTGGGCGTCATAGCACCAGATGTAACCGATTGTTACTTAAATATTTGTGTTCTGTGAATTGGAGTGTACCTGTACAGTAGGGTGGAACGAAAAAAACTTTTTTACTCCAAGTAGTGTGACATAGTTGTTAAAATATGCGCATTAGTAAACAAAAAAAAGTGTCAAAAGTTGGCTGACAGATTTTAATATTCTGGGGTTCCTCAAAGCCCTTAAAATTTTTAATATTGCCATGTTTAAAAAAAACTAACTTCTTTAAAAATAGTAATGAGTAGGGTAGAGGCACCACTTATGGCCAGGTTAAGAAAAAAAATTAGTATATCAGTTATTGGTATTCTTAGGACTATAAGAAAAAAATTTTAAAATATATATTTAGGGTCTCTAAGACCTACCCTTTTGGGTTAAGTTACTAAAAATACATACTTTTTAAAATTCTGACAGAAATAAATTTTCTAAACGAAAAAAGCAAGATTCACCCCTTTTGGCCAGTTATAACCCACTTTTCGCCACAAGTTTTACCCACCTATAGCCAGGAAAATAAATTAGTTTCCTAGTGCGATATATCAAATGAAATAATTTTATTAGGAACAAATAAGTTTAGTGCTACATTATAATTATTGTTTTTCATAAACTTGACTAATAGAACCTGGGAATTTTGTTACTAGCCTTCGTCCATCATGCTGTAGAACTGGATGTGGAAGCTGTCCAACTATATGTTTTTTATTAACGATTGACACGTCAGTTTCTAAATAATCAAAAGTTGTTTTTTGTTTGTCGAGACTTTTTAAACACTTAATCTCATATTCTTCTTCGATAACCACCTTCAATATAGTTGCTACATATTTAAAAAGCATTGTCATTCTTTTTCCTGTTCCCGGAAACTCTACCAAAATTAAACTTCCAGAATTAAGATTTTCTGGTTTCATAAGTTCAATATCTGGCACTATTGCTTCTAAGAAATCAACATCATCATCGCTACTTCCAGAAGCTTGCCATTCTTCTTCGGAGCTTGTTTTTTCCGTCTGAGCTTCAATAGGTTGTATTTTTTTATTATTTTTTTTTCTTTGTTGGTTTTTCTTCTACTTTTTGTTTTTTAAGTTCTCTGGCTTGCTTTCTTTCAAGTTTTTCTTGCTCCTTCTGCATTTTGGTTTTTTCTTTTTTCTATATCGAGCCATTTATCCGACATTATTACACTGCAAGGATCTTGTTTTTGTCAATTTTTAAGTTTGTTTGATTTCTTTTCACCTGGGCAAGGCAGACAGCTCTTTAGGACTGTTGAAATATCAGACTTTGGTGTGGCAAATATATTACGTTTGGAAGATTATATTTTTTAAATTGAGTAGCAATTCTCATACTCGTGCTATAACTTTTAAAATATATGGCCAAAAGTGGATAAGACAGTTCTACTAATGGCCACCACACTGGCCATATGTAGAAAATTATTAATTTAATGGATCCACTAATGGCCATTAGTTTTTTTTTCTTTAAAAACCTGATAATTATTAATCGTATAAAAAATATATAAGGAATTAGGTTACTTACTTAAGTGCGCAAATGCTGGCTTCAAATATTATTAATAAAATTACCCAAAAACTGGGACGATTCTAGATTTGTTTCTTAGTAAAAATCTTAAGAATTTCGCGGAAATCAAACATGCGGTCACTTTTGAAATTATTTTAAGACTGTGATTTGTTTTCGGCGGTTCGCATGCATTCTCCCCTATGCAAGTGGAATGAACCAACCCATATGCGTACCAAACGTGATTGAAAAATAAGGTCACCTGCTAATATTTGGCAACATACACATAAACGGCCATAAGTAGGGTACTGGCCATAAGTGGTGCCTCTACCCTAATGTTAATTTAAGAGTTATTGGTTTCTTTTTAATATTCTGAACTTGAACTTAATAAAAATATAATTTAAAATAAAACCTGAATTTTTGTTCCAATTGGCTGCACTTGAATAGCCTCGAAATGTTAAAATTTCGCTCTAAAATTTAAAAAGTAGTTTCCTACAACCTTAAACAGTATACTAAAATGTATATGATGACTTATGTCACAAAAATGAGGAACCTCAAGATACAAAGACACAAGTTTTATTTTTCGTATACTTGGTTTTAATAGTAAGAAGCATATTTTTTTAACTATTACGCAACGCTATTCAATTTTTTTTTATTTTTGTTCCACCCTAGTGTACAGTGCGTCCCAAATTCGATGCTCACCGATGGGATCTCGGAAACTATACACCAAAGGTTAAATTGGGGCAAAGGAGGATAATTTGGAGCTTAAGTTAATAATAATAATAATAATAATAATAATAATAATAATAATAATAATAATAAATGTTTGTATTTCCAAAGACATTTTACAACGTACAGATTTCGTCAGTTGAGTTGCGTTTAAAATGACACAAAAAATAAAAACGATTAAACTATTAAAAAATCAGACATTTAAAAATTCGTCCAAGCTTTAAATAGACTTACTGACTAAATCTTTTCTTAGGCACCTTTTAAAACTTAGTAAATTAGTAGAATTCTTCAAATGTTCAGGAAGCATATTAAATAACTTAGGTCCTAGAACATTTGGAGAGTCTCTGGTAATGTTTAGATTGCAATGCTTTATATAAAAGTCTGACATATGTCTCGTGTTAAAATTATGTAACATACAATTTTTTTTGAACTTAGCCCTATTTAAAAATACATAAACACCCATTTCAAAAATAAACACAGATATGACAGTTAATATATTATAAGTTCTAAAAAGGGTTCTACAGGAATGCGTAGAAGGAACATTTATAATATTTCTTAAAAAAAATTTTTGACACAAAAGAACATCATAAACCATAGGTGACCTACCCCAGAAACGGACGCCATAAGAAATTCTGCCACCCACTTAAGCATGATAGAGTGTCAAAAGCTGTGTTAATGCCAGTAAGGAATTAAGAAAATTCTACGAAAAAACTACGTTTCGGGTTTCAGATAGCACCATCAGATAAAAATTTTTAAATACGGATTTGAAATTTAAATATTACTTTCTGAATTATTTTGTTCCCCGAAGATCATCATCAGTAGGTAGGTACTTAAAGTTTTTGCAATACGGTCCTTGTATAATTGTTTGCTAGCAAAAAGAAAACTCGCTCTAATAATAAGGAATTATTATTTTTACCTAGAACCGCTGCGTGATCTGTTTCTAATCTGCAAAACTTCAGACTGTTATGGTGAAAGCGCAAATAGCGTTCCCTATACTAGATTGTGATGCACTTCGTGGTTTATTTAGTTATCTACCTTTTGATTACTACCAGTGTGACTGCCTTTTGTATCGGAGTTCATTCCGCTGAGATGGCGCTACGGCGCGGCGTATGGCTGACCGCTTTACTTTTGTAAAAGGTTTTTTAGGCATCTTACCGCTGTTGTTGGGATTGCTTGGGTTATGTCGGCTCCTCGGTCGGCCCGTAGAGTCCTAACAAGGACAAAACGGCCGCTGTCGTGGTCTACCCGCCCCAGGGTATCCATTGTGCAATATGCCACAATTATTCGCTTTTAGTATTTGATTTATGTTTTGGAGGAATAAAATTCTTCAGATAGTAATGAAATTAAATTATACAGTGTGTGTATAAAGTCTGGAAACGGCTTAATAACATCACAATTTACTGGCCGATTTAAACCAAATTTGATACAGTTGTGTAAGAGGATCTAACGCACCGAATGACGATATTGGCGTTGTTGTCAGCTTTTTAGTTTGTCTGGAATTCGAACGAATTTTATATTTTTAAATATAACACCCAGTATATTTTTACATTTTTAAATTCGACATAAAATTATAATTATTTTTTATTAAATGCATTATTAGTCTATACTTCATAGTTTCCGAGATATTGACTCTCGAAAAGTGACATTTTTGAACTTTGACAGCCTATAACTTTCTAACAGTACGTCTTAGAGCAAAACGGCTTACATGTCCCTATCTTCAATTTTTATTATCTTCCCAAGAAAATCAACTTCTGGTTAAACCGGATGTAACTCGAAAGCAGGAAATATAGTTGTTCCGGTTTAACTGGAAGTTGATTTTTTTGGGAAGATAATAAAAATTGAAGATAGGGACATGTAAGCCGTTTTGCTCTAAGACGTACTGTTAGAAAGTTATAAGCTGTCAAAGTTCAAAAATGTCACTTTTCGAGAGTCAATATCTCGGAAACTATGAACTATAGACTAATAATGCATTTAATAAAAAATAATTATAATTTTATGTGGAATTTAAAAATGTAAAAATATACTGGGTGTTATATTTAAAAATATAAAATTCGTTCGAATTCCAGACAAACTAAAAAGCTGGCAACAACGCCAATATCGTCATTCGGTGTGTTAGATCCTCTTACACAACTGTACCAAATTTGGTTTAAATCGGCCAGTAAATTGTGATGTTATTAAGCCGTTTCCAGACTTTATACACACACTGTATGTCTGTATTTAAAAACTTTGATCTGAAGGTGATATCTGTAAACTGAAACGCCCGTTTATAAATTAGAAACTATCTTTAAATGCGCCGTAAAAAGTGCCTGTAGAAAGTTATTTCCGTTTTTCAATATCTTTATAATTAACGTCACAAAAAAACAATACCGGAAAATTAAGTTTTCGGTTTTTTCAGATACACCTCCGGAAGTAGTCAGAATTTTCTTGATTTATCACCAGCATTAATTTAAGCTTAAAATTATCCAACTTTGTCCCAATTTAACATTTGCTGTCTTTTTTATAGTTTCCGAGATCCCCATGGTGAGCATCGAATTTGGGACACCCTGTACAGGGTCATTGGTTATATTTTGACCGCCCTCTAAACTTTTTTAATATTACAGATAGAAATTTAATTTTCTTACCAGGTTGTAGGTACTAAACTCTATTTTATTTTCTTTATTTAGAAATATTATTCTCTCTCAGTCTATTAAGTCACAGAAAGTGGTTGTAAACCAAAGTTGTATTTTTTAATGGAATGACCTTATTTTTACGTCATTTAAGAGGATTAAAATAGCTCTTTAAAAATACTCTATATTTTATGTTATTGTTATATTTGATCAGTGGCGGCTCGTAATGAAGGGCTCTGGGGCGACGCCCTCCCTGCAATTATTTCAAACAGATTCCAAAAATAATTTACTTAAAAAACCAATAACGCAATGTATGTAAGCAATCAATTAAAATAATTAAACCAAACGTAGCCATATTCCAACGGGCAAAATATTATACAGATCTATCAAGCGCGGTCGGCCGATTATACGTCCCTATACAACGCGACTACTCGGTTGGTTGTCATGACTACGGACGCATGACGTCACCTACATATTGCACAACGAGCTGCCCGCGTTTTGTTTCGACGCCACGCGACCTGTCGATGCCGCTGATGTTTTGTTTTAACTAATTTATTAGTTATGTTATAAAGTTGAAAAATTTCGTCTAATATGATGGTCAGTGATTTACAGAAGCTTGTGTTTAGTTCTCTAAACTTAAGTGAAAAACTTGATTTAAAAAAAAACAGGGCGGCCACTACCAATATTGAACATAGTACAACTGCAATCAAAATGTAAAAGTAAGGCACAGGTTCGGGACATAGATAATTTTAATAACAAAGTCACCGAGAAGTTTATTTCCGAAAAAAAAAAACGAAGATTTGACTTTCAAATTAAAAAATAATATTTGTTAGTGTTATCATTTGGTATGTTTAACAAAAATAAACGATTTGATTATAGTAATCCGCATTATTTAAAGCCAGCGCCCCCCTGCCTTGCTAGTCACTAGCCGCCAGTTAGTGTTATCATTTGGTATGTTTAACAAAAATAAACGATTTGATTATAGTTATCCGCATTATTTAAAGCCAGCGCCCCCCTGACTTGCTAGTCACGAGCCGCCACTGTATTTTATAGTTTTCTAATTATTTGCCAAAATTTCGTCACTCCTTGATGGCACCTGTATGGTTTTTGACATTAACACGAGCAATTGGAATGTCATGTTTACGACATTTATAAAAGAACGTTTAATTTAATGTGCTTACATAGATTTATATAATTAAACAATAACTTACATTATAACAACAAATACTAAACAATGAAAAACAAAGCAAATCCTAACCTAATATAATTCCACATGATCTTCATTATTTTCAATAAAACGCCGATTGTTCTCTTTTGTCGCTCAATTGATGCTAATATTATTCCTTGATTGTGATAATTATTTGAATTTAATATGTCTGCAGATAGTATGTCTCTTATTCGATCTGCGGTAAGTAAATCCTCTGAATATATTTTATCTTTCAGGCCATAAAAATGTATCTAACACAGTAAGATCTGGACTGTTTGGGGGTCAATTTATTGTTCCAAATCAACTATGTTATGGTATGGGACACCGTCTTGCTGCCATATTAGTTTTTATTGATCAAAGTTGTTAATTATTAGCTGATGAGTTCATTTATTTAAAAAAAAAGCACCCGCATACTCACTGTTCGTCAATGCCTCCCTGAACGGTCCTTCCAAAATTAGATACTAATTATTATTTTTTAATTATTTGCGAGGTTCCGGAAGTTATCCCTGCATTCAGCCATTTATAGGTCTTTTATACATGATTGACCTTCATAATTGTGCCCTTAAATCTGACGGTCTTTGAAATATTTCGCATTTTGTAAAAATGTAGTAACAATTTTAATGATTAAATTCTAAACAATATATTTTCTTTTTTCAAATCAACTGCAATTGTGTAACTGCAGATAAACCATTTTCTTTTGTGTAGGTAGTAAGAACCTCAAAAAATGTATTATTTATTATCTGACAGGTTTGCAATTTTTTGAAATTTACTTCTAACCTAACTTTTTGTAATGTCATAAAACGGCGCGTAAAATGTGCTGGTTTAAAACGGGTTTCTATCATCTTTCTCAAGATAACATGTTACAGTAAAGAAAAGGCACAGAATATATATATTGCTTAGCTATATATTCTGTGGTAAAGGTAAGGAAATAAAGGGATGATGGATATATTTGATTTCTGTTAGGAAATCTTTAAGCGTAAACTCGTAACGCCATTAAGCAATTTGCAGACTTTCTCCGAAAATACAAATCAAACAAAATTTGAATTTAATTTAATTTATGAAATTTGTTAAATAAAATACTATAGAACATTTAAAACATTTATTTTACGAAAGTTACTTATTTACTTCGAAATATTACCTACAAAACCTATCTCGCAATAATCAAATACATTAATAATATCATAAAGGTAACTATTGAATTAGATTTTAGAATTAGATTAGAAATTAATTTAATATAACATTAGCAGTTTTTGAGCAAACGTTATAAATGCAAGACACCAATGGAAAATTCCCAACAACGATCATGGACTCGGAAGTTACGGTAATAAAATAATATAATAAGTGACAATTGCACAGTGTAAATTTAAAAGTAATCTGACTAACCTTAAACTTCCTATTTGAAGTAGGTATGTCAGTTTTACATAAATATATTTTCTTAATGCAGCTTGGGGACTTTTATTATTAAATCTGTTTATCCTTGAAATTTCCACAAAATTGCCTGCTTCCGCGACCTCAAATTTATAATTAAACAATAGTTCCCGAAAACAAAAGCATTAGGTTATTATGCATATCGTACAAGGCATATTTCTGTATATTGACAACACACGAAATCATCAATTTATTATCAGAAGCGATCAATTTGATAGGTAACCCATTTTGTTACCTGGGTGGTCAAAAGTACTATTGTATCAATATAATTTTGCGATACAAACTTTGTTTAGGTAAGATATCACAACACGACAAAGTATCATAACTTCTCTATGGTTATTTTTATATATTTTTTTTGCAAGAAATTTCTAAATTATGTTTTTTTAAGGTATTGACATAGAGGAAGGAACCAAAATTTGAGACACTTTTTTTGTAAATTCGAAATAAAATTCATCATTAAACAAATTTTTATTATTATTGTACAAAATCGCTTGCTTGGTGTATTAACAAAACATCGCAACAAAGAATCTACAACATTAAAATAGCTATCTAGAGAACTTAAAGTTTGTTTTTGTCAATTTTCCCATAAAATAAAAGGTTGCCTAATTTAAGACACTACACCAAAAACTTTTGAGGCTTTTAGATATCCCATCTCTTTATTACTCACAGCTTTCACCATAGCGTGAGGGTCCCATTTCTTCTGTTTTAAGGCATCTGTAATAAAATATCAAAATATTGTTTTGGGTGCCTAATTTGAGTCTTAAATACAGTCAAATGGTAGATGCTGGCCCACCCGGCATCGCCCGGTGAGATACCATTGCATCGGCTTAGGCGGCGTGAAGTTGCTCTTGAGTTATTCTTTGAGTCAACGTTTCGTCGCTGTGCCGATGTTCCCGGTTTCCAGGGTGGGAAGAAAAAGCATGATGGAAGCTCCAGGACCAAAATACTCCGGAGGTAAACTCGCCCCCCGATCGGATCTCCGGGTGGGGGCTGATCCTGTGGCCTCATCAAGCGATATTAACCGAACATCCACTGTCTCCGACAATATATTGGGTTCCCCTAACAACACTCAACGGAGAAATAGTGTGGCACCTACAGTTGCTGACACACCCAAAAACAGCAGCTTCAAAATTGATTTCTGCAATATCAGAGGGCTTAATACCAACATCAATTCAGTCCACCAGCACTTACAAACATCCAAGCCCCATGTGCTCGCACTGACTGAGACAAAGGTCAGATCGTCAACGAACACCGTCAGCTATTTATATCCTGGATACGATTTTCATTTCCGATTTAGACGCAACTTTGGGGTCTGTCTCTTTATCCGAGATGATCTTTGCTGCCAACGAGAGGACACACTTGAAACAGCAGAGTTTGATGTAATGTGGTTTAAAATATCAACGCAGAAAATCACCAAGTTTATCTGCTGCCTTTACCGTCCTCCAAGTGACACCCATTACAGAGCACTCTTCTCGTCACTAGCAAACACAATTGACTTCTTGCAAACCAACCATCCTAATGCCGAAGTCGCTATCTTTGGTGACTTTAACGTCCACAATATCAACTGGCTCAAATACTCAAATACCAACGATGAACAGGGTCGTGAGGCGGAATCTTTTGCGATCAGTTCTGGTCTAACTCAACTCGTGGAAGAACCAACGCGAATTCCAGACCGAGATGGAGATTTTGCTAGTCTTTTAGATCTCTTTTTGACATCCAACCCTGACCTATACACAGTCACCGTTCATCCTCCATTAGGATCTTCCGATCACAAACTTATTTCAACTCTAAGCGAGCTGCCAATTTGTTCTGAACAACCTCCTAAACCTCGTAAAATTTGGCACTACACATCAGCTAGTTGGGAAGACCTAAGGGACCATTTTCGCACTTTTCCTTGGCTGGAAGTATGCTTCTCTTCAGATGATCCATCCGCTTGTGCTCAAGAGGTCTCCGATGTCATTCTTACTGGCATGGAAGCCTTTATTCCTTTCTCCAAGAAGCGCAATTCGAATGGCAAGCCCTGGTTTAGCAAGAACTGCGAGCGTGCTGTCAGAGCTAAAAATCTAGCTTACCGACAATGGCGTAAAAATCCTACCGATGTGAATCGCACCATCTTTGTTACCGCTCGAAACCAGTGCAAGCAAACGATAGATCAAAACAAAGAGGCTCACAACATGAGGATCAAAAATAAACTTCTCGCCAGTCCTAACGGATCTAGGTCCTTTTGGTCAGTCGCTAAGGCCGTCAGTCAAAATTTTACCAAATCAAATATTCCACCGCTAACACGTTCTGACGGCACAATAGCAACCACGGCTGAAGATAAAGCGAACTTACTCGCAGAACTCTTTGCTTCACACTCTACGGTAGACTTTCAGGGAAAAACACCCCCGAACATTCCAGCAGTTCGATCGGAAATGACTGATATCGTATTCCGTCAGCGTTCTGTCAAACGAATTTTGAAGGGGCTCGATGCCAAAAAAGCTTCTGGTCCAGATGAAATTCCTATTATAGTGCTCAAGAAATGCGCCGATGAACTCACACCAGTATTTTGTAGACTTTTTAACTTATCCTACAAAAAAGGAATATTTCCATCTTGCTGGAAAAAGGCGCGAGTCCAGCCTATACCAAAGAAAGGCAAGAAAACCCTGCCAAACAACTATCGACCAGTCGCATTGCTTTCAGTTATATCAAAGGTGATGGAGAAAGCTATTAACCAACAACTTATAAAATACCTGGAAGGCCTTAAAATTATCAGCGACCATCAGTATGGTTTTCGTAAGTCCAGATCAACAGGAGACCTGCTAGCCTATGTCACTCATCTTTGGAGCAACGCAATCGAACATCATGGGGAGTCCCGGGCTATTGCACTGGGCATCTCTAAAGCCTTTGACCGTGTCTGGCACGAGGGGCTCCTAAGCAAACTGCGTTCTTATGGTATGCCCGGTCGATTTTGTTCATGGTTGTCTAGCTTCCTCAAGGACCGCTCTCTGCAAGTGGCGATTGACGGGTTTCTCTCAGACACCTTCACCATCAATGCTGGTGTTCCTCAAGGGTCCATATTATCTCCCACTCTCTTCTTACTGTACATTAACGACCTTCTAGCGAAAACAGAAAATCCATTATATTGCTTTGCTGACGACAGCACACTTATCTCATCTTTTACTGTGAAACCTCAAACATCGGCTACTGACGCACATCTTCGCAGACAACATGAGGTATCACGCCTCAATAAAGACCTGGAAGAAATTTTGTCTTGGGGTGACAGTAACCAAGTCGAATTTAACGCTCAAAAAACCCAGGCTGCAGTTTTCTCTAAGAAGGTCAACATTGCAGAACCCGATATCGTTATGGCAGGACACGCAATTCCACTGACTTCGTCTATTAATTTGCTGGGTGTCAACCTGGGAGGAAATATGTCTTGGCATAATCACGTAGTGGCAATCGCCAGGGCAGCTTCTCAGAAGCTCGGTATACTTTTCCGTACCAAAAAGTTGTATACACCTCAACAACTTTTGACACTCTATAAAGCCCAGATTCGACCATCACTGGAATACTGCTCTCATATCTGGAGTTCTGCACCGAAGCATACCCTTCGGTTGTTGGATTCCATCCAAAGGAGAGCCGTTCGTCTAATCGGCGACCACGAGCTGACTAAGAACCTCGACAGCTTAGAACATCGAAGACAGGTTGGTGATTTGACTCTCTTCTACAGATATTTTCATGGCAAGTGTTCGACAGATATTGCCCGCTCGATTCCACCTAGAGTAATGCATAGCAGAAACACACGACGAACCACTGCCGCCCATCCCTATGTGGTTCAACTTAGTACACCCCGAACATCATTGTTTCAGAACTCTTTCATTTGGAGGACGTCATCTTTGTGGAACGGCTTTTCTGAGACCGTGTTTCCAACCGAATATAACCTCCAACGATTCAAGAAAAACGTGAATCGCTTTCTTCGCACACGCACCGCTTCCAGAGCGCCTTAAAGGATTTTCCTATAGTGCTTGTGCTCGATCATAAAAAAAAAAAAAAAAAAAAAAAAAAAAAAAAAAAAAAGTCAATACAGCACCATTTAGTATCTCAAATTAGGAATTCTCGTTATAAAATTTTACAACAATATTTTAGGTTAGTTATGAAAGAATACGGCCAAATTTTAATAAGACATCATTAGGCAACACCTAAACTAACTACTTCGACAGATAAAATATTTTATTTTCATTTACGTTGACTGCAAATGCCGGTTTATTTATCAAAAAACTTTACGACTCAAATCGGAAGTAAAACGTACCTGCGCAGAAATAAACGAACTGACGCGCTCAACGAACTCTTTACCACTGCAGTCTATTTTATTTGAGTAAGTTTATGCCACTTTTGTTAGATGGCGTTACATACCTATACGTTAATATGCGGAGCTATCTCAAATTAGGCGCCTATCTCAAAATTGGGTCTCTTCCTCGACACATTTCACATTTTCACATCGTTTTAAGCGAGGTTTTAAGGGTGCAATCTATTAAAAAATAGCATGCACATTCCTGATGCCTTATTGTGTTATCCCTGTATACATACGCACAAAAAAACCTGCAATTCCTTTTACAATGTCGGTCTAGGTGCATTAGAAGTTTTGTTCGGGTTTGTAAATCAACACCACTGGTGCCTTTTTTTCGTATAATACGTCAGTTTTTTCTAATTTAACATAAAAGTTATGTCTATTTTTACTGCACTATCCCCTATTTCTGGCCAAATTTCCTAAATATCAACATCTTTAAGACCACCACATTCAGTATACAAAGTTTACCAAAATATCTAAATTTTAAATTAGTATCTACAAAGGATTCGAAAATATTTAGAAAAAGTCTTCATAGTACCCCCTTTAGGGAGCTGTAGCTTCGTAGTAAGTAAACATAGGACACAATTTCCTATGAAGTTCTTACTTTATTTTTAACCAATCTACTTAATCCCAAAATATAGACCATACCTTTTAGGACACCCTGTATATGTTCGAAATCGATAAACCCAAAATTTTGAGAGAGAAAACTTTTTTGATTTCATCTCAATGTTTAATGTAAATGAGACTATAATATCTATCTATCTATCTATCTATACATATACCGGGCAATTCATTACAAGCTAGACAGTTGTCCATGGAACGTTTTCCTGGCCGTAATGTTCCTGATAGAAAAACCTTCCATAGTATGCATCAACGTCTTCATGAAACATTGAAACGAAGTGGTAGACCAGGAAAGCCAATAACAATAAGAACGGTAGAAGTGGAAGAGAATGTGCTTGACATGATAGAGGAAGATCCACCTACTTCGAGTCAAAAAACTAATTAATTAAATACTTTGAATGTAAGTAATGGGACTGTTTGGAAAATTCCTAGGGACTAATTATTGTTGTACCCATATACCACATACAACGCGTTCAGGCATTTCTTCCTGCTGATTTTTATAAACGTATTGTATTCTGTTAATGGCTTTTGCACACATTGGTTCAAATCCCTCAACTACTGAGGCTGATTCTTATTACCGATGAATCGAATTTCTCAAGAAATGCAATAAGAACTTTTCACAATAACGATGTGTGGGCTGAAGAAAATCTACATGAGGTAGGTACTTGTAGATCATTTTCAACATAAGGTATCGTTGAACATTTGGGTTGGAATTGTGGGTGACTAGCTAATTGGAACGGGTAATTCTACCAGAATGACTTATCGGCGACGTATATCGCAACTTTTTGGAAAAAGCGCTACCTCAGTTTCTGGAGAATATACCATTGGAAAGAAGAAATATAATTGGGTTTATGCACGGTGGTGCATCGACGCATTTTAGTTTGGTTGTTCGTGAGTTTTTAACACTTACATACGGAGATCGCTGGATTGCTCGAGGTGGACCTTACTTGTTGCCTACTCGATCACCGGATTTAAATCCCCTGGATTATTTCCTATGGGGCCATCTAAAGCCATTAGTTTATATTACTCCAGTGGAAAATGGGAAAGATTTAATAAATCGGATAATTGGTGGGTGTACCAGAGTTCCACAGTAGCTGGAGGTAGTACTGTGCGAGCAAAAATTATTTGCATCAAAGAGGGCTTGGATTAAAAAACGTAGGGCTTGGTTTAGATCACAATGATATGGGGACGATATATCTAACCAAATCTAGGTTACAATTTTGTCAAATTCATATTATGACATGATATGCCAAACTAATGAGTAATAAAATAATTAGACAAATACAAATTTATTTTTGTTGTTTACAAAATTAACAAAGTAAGACAGAAAGAAAAATTGTATTTCTTGGAATACTTGCACTTTATAAGGAAATAAATTTAGCTGCTTCTTAAGAATAGTCCTGCATGTTCCATAAGATTCCCACTTCTTGTTGGCGTATTTTGCATTATTTCACGAACGTTTGCAACAAGTTCTTCTGTTCTTACAGATGGCCTTCCTGCTCCTTTTTTGTGTTGTATAGAACCTGTTTCCCTAAACACAGCCACAGTTTTTTTCAGGCAATGATAACAATACCCAGCAATAAAAGCAATGTTAGGAAAATGTTCGTGAAAATCATCCAAGCACAAACCCGGATTGTATTGCCACTCACCATTTACTCTAACCCCGTTTCGAAAATAGGCTTTAACCATGAATGTTTTGTGCTGTTCAGTAAAGCCCATTGTGTGAATTGTTCAAGAAATTGGAAAAATTAGCGATGAATCAAATTACTTGTAACGACTGTCAAAGATGACGGAATAACTGATTGATTGTTAATTCAGGTAGTTACTGACACCCAACAGGTATTAAGCTCTACGGCTAAGCATTACGTCCTTAGATGCAAGGCCTTCTTTGATGCAAATAATTTTTGCTCGCACGGTATATCGACATCCACAATGTAAAATAGAGTACTTCCAAAACTTCTCGCTTTAAATTCTCTTCTCAATACTATAGACATGCTGCCTTTGTTCCTGTCCTATTTATGTTGATGAACCCCAGTATACTATTCCAGTTACGCTGCTGACCCAGCTGCGGGGCGAGGTTATGTGCCGCCGCCGCTTTCGGGAGTGGTAAGGCCGTCGGCGGCGTATTGATCGGCCATTTCGCCGACACCGCCGAAATCGAGGCCACGCTATTTATCCGACATCGCTGCCTCCACCTCGCAACAGCGGGAAAAGATGGATAAAATGGGACGAGTAAAATTTTTCTGTCTGCCTTCAAATGAATCCCTGGGTTGTAAGAAACAATAGTGGGCATCGTATTTTGGTAAATCATAAGTAGTTTAATTGAATTATTTTTAATTTAAAGAAATGCTCCATGCTTAAAGTGGAGTTGAAAGTATGAAAAGGAAAGAAAAAATTAAAAGTCTTCCTCCACAAAATTTAATAGAACAAAAATTTGTTCCAAGGTCTCTACATGTTTCGAACGTAGAAACATTTATCATCAGGAGACAGAAAACGGTATTGCTGATGGTTTTAGCAGAAGAGAAAATGATAAACGGTATAAAACCTTCATGGAGCTTTTATGGAATTAAGAAATCGGTGTGTCGAAATGACATAATGTGAAGAAAAATAGGAATAAGTTAAAACATACTGAGTATGTAAAAAAGTCAGTTAAAAGGGTCTAAAACACTAATTTAATAAAATTATCGTCTTGTGTTACTGGTTTTAACTCCAGTGCCCCAACCGAAGCTCTTCGTCAATATCCCCATTATTTTCTTGGGCAGCAGACGGCTGAAACTTAACAGAATTTGGTGAACATGACTGGAATTTTTTATAACCTTGCCCACGGTCACGTGGCTACTAGTTTCCTTGTTAGGATGGTTAGCATTAAACTCTGTTGCGGCTTCTCGCTGCGTTTTGTATTTATTTTTCACAATCTAATTGTTTTAAGATTATTTTTTATTAGATTTAAGTATTTTTTCATTCTTTAATTTATTCTTCTCTTTAAAGCTGTTACTTAAATTTTGTCATCCTTACCTGTTACTACATTGGTACCGAAAATTCAATGCTATTTATCTTTAAGAGTTCACCACCACATACGATTTACTTCAATTTAAAAATATAGAAAGGCCTATTCTTAAACCTCTCTTTCTCGTATAGTAGCTTTCCGATTACCCTTTCATTTTCCAAATATACCGTGCGAGCAAAAATCATTTGCATCAAAGAGGGCTTGGATTAAAAAACGTATGGCTTGGTTTAGATCACAATGATATTATGGGGACGATATATTTAACCAAATCTAGGTTAAAATTTTGTCAAATTCATATTACGACATGATATGCCGAACTAATAAGTAATAAAATAAGTAGACAAATACAAATTTATTTTTGTTTACAAAATTATAATACTTGCACTTTATAAGGAAATAAATTTAGCTGCTTCTTAAACATAGTCCTGCATGTTCCATAAGATCTTCCCACTTCTTGGGACAGGCGTCTTATACAATTTGTTGGCGTATTTTGCATTATTTCACGAACGTTTGCAACAAGTTCTTCTGCTCTTGCAGATGGTCTTCCTGCTCCTTTTTTTTGTTGTATAGAACCTGTATCCCTAAACACAGCCACGGTTCTTATCAGGCAATGATAAAAATCCCCAGCAATAAATGCAACGTTATGTTAGAAAAATGTTCGTGAAAATCGTCCATGCACAAACCCGGATTGTATTGCCACTCACCATTTACTCTAACCCCGTTTCGAAAATACGCCTCAACCATTAATGTTTTGTGCTGTTCCGTAAAGCCCATTGTATGAATTGTTCAATAAATTGAAAAAATTAGCGATGAATCAAATTACTTGTAACGACTGTCAAAGATGACGGAATAAGTAATTTATTATTAATTCAGGTAGTTACTGACACCCAACAGGTATTAAGCTCTACGGCTAAGCATTACGTCCTTAGATGCAAGGCCTTCTTTGATGCAAATAATTTTTGCTTGCACGGTACTAGTGATACCAAATTTACTCCTGTTTAATTAACTTTTATTGGTAATATTTGGTGACGACCGAACGTCATCAACTAGTTTTGAAATATTTATCTTGGCGATCGTTAATAATACATCTTAAAATAAATTCGATAAGTTTAGAGGGTTTTAAGTAAATGGTATAAATGCATCCCCCGAGTAAAAACGATGGTTTAAGCTTTTAACTACTCCATTTTCTATATTTCTGTCACACCCTTTATAACATTTTCTTTTGAATGTCAGTCTACTTTTAAAATAAGCAATTCTTTTTATCAAGAATTGTTCCGAAGAAAATTTAAAATAAAAAAGTTTTCCATTTGGTTACCAAATCTGGGCAGACGCTATCAGATTGTTTTGAAAGATTCAAGCCCCCAAAAGAAGGATCCTGAATAGTGTTTTTTTTTAAATATTTTAAAACCATTAAAAATTTGAAATTTAGATACTTTAGTAATCGTACGAGCCAGGGACTAGTGACGCATTCACTATTTTATTTTTGATGAATATTTCGTTTTTTTCGTGTAGCAATTACCTATAACCTTAATAAAGACAAAAAACGAAATTTTGTCCAATTTGCTCATATTTATTTTTCTACTGTCGTCTGTACTAATATACAAGGTGTCCGGAAAAAGGAGGTCAATTCGTTAACCATATTATTATATTCCTTGAGCAAAAATAATATGACTTATAATGCCATTTTTTTATTTTTGACTCTCATGTTCGATATACAAAGTTTAAAATTAAAAACTGATTTTTTTTTTATTAATTCTAGTATTTAATAAGATATAAATTTGAAATTTGGTGCATTGCTTTACCATAAAAAATTACATGTTTTGAAAAAAAAAAAAATAATTGTTAAATAGGTATTCAAAAGAGGGGTCTAGTAACCGCTGACCCCTCCTATTTTTTAGTACGTGCGCCAGTGAGTTCCAAACTACATTTTTTCAGGTTATCATTTGTTTTCGATTATTTTTTGACCATTATAAAATTTCGATAAAATGATGCATTTTGGAGATATGAAAAGTATGAGTCCTTAAGTCCTTAACTGATGCCAACGCGACTTACGATAATCTCAGAATTTTCAAATGCAAAACAAAGTCAGCCGTTGTAGCATTATTATGGATATAAGACATAATTAGGTGAAACTTTGCAATAGGTGACAATACCGAAAGCAAAGGACTAACAAAAAATAATGTAAAGATAGTGGCGTACAGATAAAAACCTGTAGTACTAAACCAGTTAAAAATTAAATTATTTTATTGCCCTACTAAGAACTTACTATGGCTAATCTTCACATAAAAGTAATTTTATCAGAAAGTTTGACTGGTCAATCATTTTTACTGTTTCTTCAAAACGTACTGCCCGATTTACTTGATGATTCGTCTCTAGTGGTAAGACAACATATTTGGTTTTAACTCGGGTTTCAACTAGACGGTGATCCCCCGCATTTAGCTAGAAAAGTTAGGGACTATTTACACCAAATATTTTCTAATCGCTGGATTGGTTGGTGCCAAAATGCACCTGTTAAATGGCCATCCCGTTCCCCAGACCTTACTTCCTTGAAATATTCAGTCTGGGGGTGTCTTAAAGATTTTGTGTATATGGTCCAGATTTTGAGCGGGAATCATTTAATAGAATGAATCTTTCAAGCTGAAGAGCAGTTCAGGTTGAATCCACATATTTTTCGGAGGTTAAGATTTTCTTTAAGAAAGAAAACTCGCATGTGTATTAAAAAAAAATCAGATAATGTATACATTATATTTTATTTTAAATAGTTGCAAAGAGTTAAAGGAGAGATAAACAATTTTATGTTCCATCCGATCAAAGAAGATAAGAAAGTAAAAATATGGCAAGTTTCACTCTCGTCGTGATGACACGAGAACGAGACGAGAGTAGTCTGGTCTCCTGCTAGACGAGACGAGAGATTTTTCTGCAAGTCTCGTCTCATGAGAGAGACGAGACAAAAATATACGATAACGAAAAATCTCAAAGTCTTAAGATTTTGATTAGAATTTGCAATAAACTTTAAAAAAAAATCCCATTAGTATCATTCGCTAAAAAAGCCATCTTTATTACCGATATTGCAAGGTGGCCAGGGAAAAATCGGGACACGTTGCCGAAAAAAAAAATAGAAAAAAAGACAAAAAGAAAAATAAACTTTTTTTTTTATAACGTCTATAGTTTTTGTTAAAATTTTTGCGACAGAGAACCCATTTGATAAACTATAATCGTCGCGAATTAAGTATAATATTATGTCAGTTTCAGCAAAATGTAGGGATTAAATTACATACTATTTTGATGGGGTCCATTTTTTGTGTCTGGGAATTGCTTAACCATTTTTTTCTATAAATTATAACTGGCCGGAAATTTAAGGGTAGGTAGATAAAGTCTCTTTATAATTTGATTTGCCCCCGGGAATACTGGAAGTTTTGTTTTTGGCATGATTAGTGTCATTTTCACTATTTACATTCACAGAATAATATTATGACAAACTACAATATTATAACACTGACATTCGACATTGTTTTTTGCTGTACACACATACAAAACAAATATTACAACAAGCAATAAAAACTTAAATTTCCACAATGATTTGTGGAAGAAAACACAAGGAAACGTCCCGGTTTATTAATTATCCAGTTAAAAAAACATTAAACTATAATTTACACTGTACAGGGTGTCCCAAATTCGAGGGTGACCATTGGGATCTCGGAAACTATAATAGATACGAACAAGTTTAAATTGTGGCAAAGTTGCACAAATTGGTGCTTAATCAAATATCTTTTACAAATTCAGAAAATTCCTAGTCCTTCTCGAGATATCTGGAAAAAAGGTAAATTTCAAAAATTTGTTTTTATTTTTTCCTGACTTTATTTAAAGAAGAATTTTGAAATGAATTGGACTTTCTTATTGCCACTTTTTATTCTTTACAAAATGGCATTATCAGATTTTGAATCCGACGTTTCGATGTTTTGGGCCCATTATCAACTTCATTTTTTATATCATAAATACGGACCTGGATATTTTACCTCGGATATCGAAAGTACCTATCATTCTAAAAACAGACTTGTATCACACTTGTTGGATTATTAAACGTTTCGATGAAAAATTACATCAGCATCATCATTTGCCTCAATATAGATACTCAAAAAATATTCTTTAGGAAACAAAAATAATATAATAAAACCAAATAAGTTAACACAATAAAAAAAATATTAATACAACAAATTAATTGCAAAATGCATTGAAGCTGATGGCTTACAATTTGAATATTTTTTATGAGTTTGTTTATTGCTGTTCAAGTTTTGTTATTCGTTTAATAAGATAATACTAATAATTAATTTGTTGTATTAATATTGCTTTTGATTGTGTTAACTTATTTGGTTTTATTATATTATTTTTGTTTCCTAAAGAATATTTTTTGAGTATCTATATTGAGGCAAACGATGATGCTGATGTAATTTTTCATCGAAACGTTCAATAACCCAACAAGTGTGATACATGTCTGTTTTTAGAATGATAAATTCTTTCGATATCCGAGGTAAAATATCCAGGTCCGTATTTAAAAAAATGAAGTTGATAATGGGCCCAAAACATCGAAACGTCGGATTCAAAATATGATAATGCCATTTTGTAAAGAATAAAAAGTGGCAATAGGAAAGTCCATTTCATTTAAAAATTCTTCTTTAAATAAAGTCAGGAAAAAATAAAAACAAATTTTTGAAATTTACCTTTTTTCCAGATGTCTCGAGAAGGACTAGGAATTTTCTGAATTTGAAAAAGATATTTGATTAAGCACCAAGTTGTGCAACTTTGCCACAATTTAAACTTGCTCGTATCTATTATAGTTTCCGAGATCCCAATGGTCACCCTCGAATTTGGGACACCCTGTACATTGAATATCAAACTATAAGAAGGCCATATGAGCCGATTTCCTAAATCTGCTACGTCAAATTCATAGATGGCACAATGAGTTCACCAACAAGAAAGCGACTAACCTTTTCACTTCTAAATTAAAACATTGTTGCCGCCTGTCTGTTTGACTTGCTGCATGAGTTTTTTAAATTTATTTTTATAGCTTATCGTAACTTGATTTCAGATAAGTACCTACACCTATCCTAGATTTAAGTAGCTTACATTTATTTTTCTACCTATAGTATAGTCTAGACTTAAAAATGTCCCTATTTTTAATTGCTTTGTAGCTTATAATATTTTCAACCTTTTGACGTCCCAACGTTAATTACATGAAAACATATTGACCGCCATGTATTCTATTTCCAACAAAATTAAATGACGACTCACACTATTCAATACCTACCTAGGCTACAACGTATACCTATGTTGGGTAAAATATGAATGATGTGGGGTTTATTTGTATAACTTGGTTTTAATTTGCAATTATTACTACTTTTCAAAATGGTTAAAATAAGTAGGTTTTACTTTCTTACATAAGAAACATCCAGTTTGTTTGTATTAGTGTATTACGTATTTTGCTATTTTTCGAAGAAATAAAACCTATTTTAGTTATACTTGCTGTCGCTTTTTATCTACTTTTATTTGTTTAACATTTAACACCTAATGCAACGGTAAAATCATTATGAAAGTAGGTCCCATTACCCCGGAATAATCAGCGTAATATTATTATCAAAAATATACATTCGGCTGAAATTGAGAACCTCCTATTTTATTGTCTGTTAAAAATGCTTGAATTCTTAAAAATTCCAATAAAATACGATATGCGGCAACACCACGACATCACATCAGTGAATTTGAGACATCTGTTGCCGAGGCGCTGCATTATAACGACAGACAGGCGACAGATTTAAGGTTAGAGTTACGATCAACTCCACAATGGCGGCCAAACCAGCTCCAATACGTCAAAAAATGGGTTGTCAACTTTTCTCGGACATCCGTCATTCTTATATAGTTTGATATTCAATGCACTGTATAACCCACAATTTTTAACCAAAAAAGTCAGATAAAAGTTTTTAGGCGTCTGACGCCGGTAACTGATCTATTTTTGCACTTGCGAATAGGTTGGTCCGCCGCGTGATTCTGCAGGCAACCAGCGTTTTCCGTTTTGTGCCTTGAACCACTAAAACGTGTGGCGGCTGCCATTCAAGGTAAATATGTCACCCTGTAGACCTTTCAGGTATATGACAATGAGGTTTTATTAAAATTAATGAGAAATACCTAAAGCCAAGACGTACTAGAACTTGACCTAATTTATTTTGCATTTAATTTTAACTTTGATGACGAATAAGAGAAATCTGTTAAAAAAAGGCACATACTCTGGGTAGGCCAGGACTTTTTTTTAAATAAATTAAGGCCGAGACTTGACCCAGTATGACTAATTTACCGGGCCCAATATGACTGACATTTTTTATTGATGCTTACCCTTTATTCGGGTAATTGATGTTTTTTGTTTTGATCGATTTCGAACCTAATGCCTTATTTATAGGAATGTAGCTTTTTGCTTGGGTTTGAGAAAAGTTTTTTTATTACCTTTTCTTTTATTATCTTATTTATGTCTAACTTGTCGAGCATCGCCATACCCAAGGGTGAAAGATTTTCTTTACATTTTACATGTTTGACTGTAGAAAATGATATCTATCCGGCTACGTTGCCTATTAAAATTGTAAAATATACAAGGTGCTACAAATTCGTGGGTGTACTGTACTTTAAGCACATGAAGCAACTAAAAAGAAACTAAACTAATTAGAAACTTAAATTATAAACTAGTAACAAACTATGAATCGCACACGAGGCTACTGAAACTTTATAAAATCAAGTCACTTCTCGATAATGGTGACTTTGTTATATGGTGCACACATTATTATTTCAGTATTGTAATGATAACTATTGTTATTTATTATCGTGTTAAAAAATGGATAGTGATTCAAGTGATGAAGATATTATCCTTTATTATTATAATGCAAAAATTTAACATTTAATTCGCTTCCAATAGCATTCCAAGCTTTTTCGGTAATGTCTTTCCGTGAATATTCATTTAACGTGTGGTTATAAAGATACAGATATTTTTCCATTTCTTCTACTAGTCTTAAATTCAATAGTTGGTATGCCATTTTTGCCGTTTTGCGGTTGTTTACAGAATAAACTAGAAACCAATCGTCGAGCGACCTACACGTCGGGTTGAGACTTGACTGATTACTGACGAGTTGCAAACCAGTTGCCAACTAGTAGCCCTGTATGCGGATGCTCATTGAAATACACGGCGAGTGACTAATAAGTAACTGAATGGTGATTTAAGTTTCTAATTCGTTTCTTTTTAGTTGCTTCATGTGCGAAGGGCCTAAGGCCCTCCGCACATGAAGCAACTAAAAAGAAACTAAACTTATTAGAAACTTAAATTATAAACTAGTAACAAACTATGAATCGCACACGAGGCTACTGAAAGTTTATAAAATCAAGTCACTTCTCGATAATGGTGACTTTGTTATATGGTGCACACATTATTATTTCAGTATTATAATGATAACTATTGTTATTTATTATCGTGTTAAAAAATGGATAAGTGATGAAGATATTATCCTTTATTATTATAATGCAAAAATTTAACATTTAATTCGCTTCCAATAGCATTCCAAGCTTTTTCGGTAATGTCTTTCCGTGAATATTCATTTAACGTGTGGTTATAAAGATACAGATATTTTTCTACTTCTTCTATTAGTCTTAAATTCAATAGTTGGTATGCCATTTTTGCCGTTTTGCGGTTGTTTACAGAATAAACTAGAAACCAATCGTCGAGCGACCTACACGTCGGGTTGAGACTTGACTGATTACTGACGAGTTGCAAACCAGTTGCCAACTAGTAGCCCTGTATGCGGATGCTCATTGAAATACACAGCGAGTGACTAATAAGTAACTGAATGGTGATTTAAGTTTCTAATTCGTTTCTTTTTAGTTGCTTCATGTGCGAAGGGCCTAAGGCTTAATTATTTGTTGAAAGAAAATAGTTAATATTCCGAATACCTTCGGAGAAATTCGAACGAATTTTTTAATTTGGGTTTTTAATTTTTTGCGCCTTAATTTGTGACTATTCATTTGGTATCACTGAATAGCTAAAGGTTTAATCGTTGTTTGTCTTGCAACAGATTTTGAATTTAGGCCTTTCTTTTGGAGAAAATAATTTTAAAAGTTGGCCTATTTATACTAATACAAATTATAGTATATTTTGAAAACGAAAGGGTGATCGAAAAATCTGCGACATGAGAAACTGAGTTTAAGGATAGGTCTTTCTATATTTTTAAATTAAAGTAAATCATATGTGTGGTCCGGAGAAATTCGGTGACAGTGGATGGCAAAAATTGGGTTTATTAGGGGATGATGCCCAGTGTTGTTCGGAAAAATTACTGTTTCACACTTGTTATAAAAAATTCAATTTTTATACGCGTGTCTATTATTGTAATCGTGTGTAATCTTTTTTTTTTACTTTATTAAACAAAATTTACTTTTTATAATCTATAGATATACCGTGCGAGCAAAAATTATTTGCATCAAAGAGGGCCTTGCATCTAAGGACGTAATGCTTAGCCGTAGAGCTTAATTCCTGTTTGGTGTTAGTAACTACTTGAATTAACAATCAATCAGTTATTCCGTCATCTTTGACAGTCGTTACGTTACAAGTAATTTGATTCATCGCTAATTTTTCCAATTTCTTGAACAATTCACACACTGGGCTTTACGGACAGCACAAAACATTCATGGTTGAAACAGGGTTAGAGTAAATGAGTGGCAATACAATCCGGATTTGTGCATGGACGATTTTCACGAACATTTTCCTAACGTTGCTTTTATTGCTAGGGATTTTTATCATTGCCTGAAAAGAACCGTGGCTGTGTTTAGGGAAACAGGTTCTATACAACACAAAAAAGGAGCAGAAAGACCATCTGTAAGAACAGAAGAACTTGTTGCAAACGTTCGTGAAATAATGCAATATACGCCAACAAATTGTATAAGACGCCTGTCCCAAGAAGTGGGAAGATCTTATGGAACATGCAAGACTATTCTTAAGAAGCAGCTAAATTTATTTCCTTATAAAGTGCAAGTATTCCAAGAAATACAAGCCGCAGATTTTGAAAGACGCAGGAATTACTCTCAATGGTTTACCCAAAATTTATTGGAAAGAAATGATTTATTAGACCTGACATTTTTTTCGGATGAAGCCTGGTTCCACCTCACCGGTTATGTGAATTCTTAGAATACAATACACGCATGAAAATCCCCATTTCCACATCGCACCCTCAAAAAACTGGTGTCTGGTCAGAAGAATTATTGTTGGTCCTATTTTTTTCCATGACACAGTTACAGCACAGCCGTATAGAGACAATATTTTGAATCCATTTGTGGAGCAATTACTTGACGACGAACTACGTTTTGGATATTTTCAACAGGACGGTGCAACCGCCCATACAGCCGAAACTATTAATTACACAATTTTTTCAACGACAGATTGATTAGTTTTCGATCAGACATTGAATTCCTACCTGGATCACCTTGTTTAACGGTTAATGATTACTTCGTTTTTCCTTATTTGAAGAACACTATTTTTAAAACACCAGTTGCAAATTTAGGACAATTACAAGAAAGGATTATCCAAGAATGTGGTAACATTTCTCCAGACATGCTGGTCAACACTTTCGAAAATATGAAGAGACGCGTGAATTTATGCTTGGAGCATGGCGGTGGCCAATTTCAGCAATTTATGTAATTATTTTTCTTTCTTTATATTCTTACTTTGTTAATTTTGTAAACAACAAAAATAAATTTGTATTTGTCTACTTATTTTATTACTCATTAGTTTGGCATATCATGTCATAATATGAATATGACAAAATTTTAACCTAGATTTGGTTAGATATATCTTCCCCGCATCATTGTGATCTAAACCAAGCCCTACGTTTTTAATCCAAGCCTTTGATGCAAATAATTTTTGCTCGCACGGTATTATTGTATTTTTTATATATTATTATATTTTTTTCTTACTTATGTACGTATCATCTTGTGTACTTCGTCCCCTTTACTAAAGTGTTGATTTGTATACGAATAATCACGCTAAAGAAAGAACTTAGTAAATTTCATTGTTATCTGTAATGCAAAAGAATTACTTATTTGTGATTTTTCAATAAAAATTTGTTATATCACCCGCTACAGATGAGCCACGATCCTTTTCCTGATTGCAAGGTTACTTCCTCTTTATACAGCTAACAGCTAATTAAGTTAATTAAACTAAAATCATTTATTATTGAAATAAATTAGTATCTGTATGGTTGATTAGTTTGCCAGCGAAAATGTGTAGAGGGCATTATTATAATTAACTATCGTTAGGTTTATTTTAATATAGGTTTTCACATGATGAAATTCTTCGATTTCTTACAGCAAAGTTTAATTTTTTAATCATCATCAGTAAAGTCCGCATCATATGGTTTTTTTTTATTAATAACTTTATTCGAAATTTGACTTTGGCATCAAGTTCTGCTTCGATCGAGATGAAAATTAAGTAAAAAAATAGTAGTCACGTGATTCGCATTATCTGTCATATTTTAATTTTTTCCTAAAAATAATTCAAAAGTGGGGTTATTTTTGAAAGTATCGTTATTAGAAAAAGTTTTTTTAAATGCAGTTTCTAGGCCACATGCAAAATTTCAGCTGCATAAGATAATTTTGATTTTTTTACCCATATTTTGTAAATTGCACCACTTTTGCAAAATAAGACTCAACTCAACCTACATAAAACTTCTTAGTTTTGACAATGCTTTATTTCACATTTTCTTTAAAGTAGCGCCATATTAAATGTGTGTTTTTCTACAAAATCAAAATTGGGCTATTAAAATTGGGTCGCATGTGATGCAAAGTTTATTTGTTTTTGACCCTGTATAAGGTAACTTCATAAAATAAGTATTTTTGAAAACGTAGTTTGTGTCTGAAAGTAATACATCCTAATATTAAGACAAAAAAGAACACAGTGTCATCAGTAAAGTGTTTATTAAATAGAAAATAAATTATTTTAGTGGTGGGTAAAAAATCAAAATTATCTTATGCAGCTGAAATTTTGCTTATGGACTAGAAACTGCATTTAAAAAAAACCTTTTCTTATAACTTTTTTCGATATTTTCAGAAATAACCCCACTTTTGAATTATTTTTTGAAAAAAATTAAAATTTGACAGATAATGCGAATCACGTGACTACTATTTTTGGCTTAATTTTCATCTCGATCGAAGCAGAACTTGATAGTCAAATTTCGAATAAGGCTATTAATAAAATAAAATCCTATATGATGCGGACTTTATTACTGGTCACACTGTATAAAGAAATGCCAACACCCAGTTATCACCGTCCGATATAACATGTTATACAGGTGTATCAGTCAAGTCAGTCGTAGTTAAAAAACGAAACGTGAAATTTGAATACTAATAACGCCATCTTGTAAAACAGACAAAATGGCTATGAAAAAGTGTTTTTCCCAAGTCAAAATCTAAAGCGCGAAAAATGAAAAACCAAAACGGAAAATTTCTGTTAATTTCGAACCTCTCGGAAGGAATATTTTTCATTTTCTTTTACCAAAGCAAGCCCCAAAATAGATGACTTTCCTTAATTTAACCATGTTCTTATCACTTAGGTACCGTTTTCAAGATCCCCATGTACGCACATGAATTCGTGGCACCCTGTATATATTCTAAATAAAGAGTAGTTCAAATTATACAGGGTGCTACATCGTGGGTATTCGATGATAGTGCAAAAGAGTAATTGTGCCTATTTCGCATGTCGTTATGATATTTTAAGCAGCATGCTGAAAATAATCGGATATCCTAAAATTTATGCTTAATCCCTTTACCCTAAAGTTTACCATCTGTCGATTTTCTAATTTGTCTTGTAGAAAACTTTATAGTTGCCAAATAATTGATATAATTCTGGCGACACTGCTAACTTTTCAAGTATGTAGGGGAGAGCAAGGCAATATGACATACTATCTTTTGAAAATCAATTTTAACTAAACCAAAGGTAGGTTTTATTATTTTCTTTTCATATGGCCTCTTAACGTTTTAAGTGAATTAAAATATTTTACTTGTAAGATTCAGAATTGCAACATTTAGGAAAAATTTCAAAAAATAACAAGCATTACAAAAACCATTTAACCTTATAGGGTAAGGCAAATTGACATACCAAATTTTTTCCTTAAAGGCATAATGACATGGTTGTATGAAATTAACTGTCCAGTGAGTAAAACAAAAAAAATAACAATGTAAGTGTAAAATGTAGTTTCTACTTATATTTTAAGTTTGTTGTACATTAACGAAATAAAAAAAAATATTGAAACAAAATATGAATAAATTAAGAACGACATAGTGCTATACAGGCAAAACGACACACTGCTATGTCATTTTGCCCAATGTGCAATATAAAGAATAAATATATTTTCTAGGTTATAATTTTATTCAATCATTTAAATGTTAGTGTAATATTAAAACTAGAGGGCTAATAGTTGTGGGTTAACACTAAAGCATTGGCAGCGACTTTATATATTTTACCCAAAAATATTTCAACAATCACTTACCTTGATATTTTACATAGGAAAATACACAAACTCTTTAGAAAATAACAAATGATCGACTATGCTATTTTATTACGGCTGACGATCTTAGCGGTATTAAGATGTGTTTGTAGTAGAGAACTCAACACGAATGTAATCGAACTGGGCCGAAAACAGGTAATATGTCATTTTGCCTGCTATGTCATTATGCCTTGCTCTCCCCTACATATTGATTGACCAAGTTTCCAAAGATAATTACAAATAGTTCTTTTCGAAAACAAATTTATTTGGTACTCGGTTTAATGGAGTTGTTTATTTGTTTTTACATTTAACAATGATTTATTTATGTATTTTAGAAAATTAACCATGATTTGAAAATGGGTAAGCGGATATAAATCAAATTTGGTGTAGTTATGTTTTTAATGGCAAGAAAGAAGATTTTATGATGGAGCTAGTTACACAATATCATGAATGAAATAATAGTTTTGGACCTTCATTGTCTTTATTTCTTTTAAATCATAACGTTTTACACACTACTTAACAAAGGTATCCTTTTATTTCCTATATCCAATGATGGCTTACTAAAACACCCTGGGTTCTGGTATATATCAGCAGCTTTCTTGAACTTCCTCTTCCTCCAGTGTGTTTCTTTATGCAGTCAGTTCCTGACTACATGATATTATAATAATATGATGAACTGACTTCGGTCTCTTCTAGCGTTCCATATATTTGATTGTGATGCACTTCGTGGTTTATTTAGTTGTCTACCTTTCGATTGTTACTACTGTGCCTGCCTTTTGTATTGGAGTTAATTCCGCTGAGATGGCGCTACGATGTATTGATTGCCCCTTTAGTTTTGTAAAAGGCTTTTAATACATCTTACCGCTGTTGTGGGGATTGTTGGGTTATGGCTGCCCGTAGAGTCGTAAAAAGGACGAAACGGCCGTCGCTACCAGCCCCAGGGTATCCATTGTGCTTGTATCCCTGTGTATTCCAATATAAAAAAACAGTTACACACTCGTCCGATATGCCACAATTCTCCGCTTTTAATTATTTTCGCGGACACTATATTTATCTTCTAAACGTTTAAATTTATTCTTTGCAATTTTTAAAGAGTTTGTTCGTAATATAGTATTTTTGGCAAATTATCGCCCTTCGACTCTATGTTATACAACGAATGTCAAAAAAAAAATTGTATCTTGACGCGTTAAACATTTTTTTTAAGTTACAAGCCCGCTACAATCTTTGTTTGGAACATTTCATTCCCACTAACGAGTATAAATGGGGATGATAGAATAGGAAGATCGGTTTCTTTGGGCGTTTCGTGCGGAAAAAATATTACGAGATAAAGACGAATCAAATACCCTTATTAATTACTTCCTATGGCACAATATTATTACTAGAGTAGACATGTCTGCCAATACTACGCTGGCGTCTAATAAAAGCCTGCCGGGGCTAAAAATATTCAACTGTGACAAATGCCATCTCACGCAACGTCACACTGGTCAATTAGTATTCACTTGAAATGCTTTATTGGCAAATACTAAATATAAACCTAGCAGCATCAAAATGAACATGCCTAAGCAGTATAGGGACCATTAATGGGTAAAAATAATTGAAACGTTATGATCCAGGTTCCTAGTTAGATACGTTACGAACCTAGATCTATAAATACTATAAGATTGTCTCATGCGATGCTTAGTTGTTTTCTTTATTAATATTAACTATTTATGGTGTAAATTGAAAATTACTGTTATTCTATACCTGCTATAACGATGCCATTACGTATATTCCCATTTTTGTCTAAGAGAAATTCAAATTTACAAATGTTAAAAAAGTAACCATAAATGTAGATACAATTATTATTTCTAAAGAAATAAATGTCTGCGGGATTTATTGATTTTGATAAATACAAATGATATTTTTTAAGAAGGTTCTGGAAAAATAATATTATATTTTTGAGAATTATTCGAGATTAAATATTGAGGTAATAGACGGCGCCGTCGGCGCATAGAAAATAATTTGCCAAACTATATGCTGATATGATTCTATAGCACATAACTTTTAAAATAGTATTAAAAAATGTTCTTAAGTAAAAGATACTCTGAGAATAATCAAATAATGAGCCAATTTAATACAAGAAGAATAATGAATAACTATAGAAAATGGGCAATATTAACGAGAAAATTGCAGGAAATCCATATTTGCCGATTTTTTGAAATTAAAAAAAGCTTAAGTTAGTTAAAAAATATCCTTTTATTTATTAGCCTAAATAATTATCATCCTTTTAAGATTTGTGATATACTTTATTACAAAAGTGTTTAGTTTATAATTTTTATAATTTTTTTATGCAACCTTTCATGCGAGTTTTTGTTAGGAAATCTTCTTTTGACTTCTCTTCTCTTCTTTGCCAGTTCATTTTTTTTCCCCAACCAACTTTACAAGTTTATTACAGGGATAAGTATATAAAAATAACTAACAATAATTATTACTATAACTTAGTAGGTACCTAATATATAAAAAAAAGACAGTTAAAAAAAAATCGTTTTGTATAAACGTTTAATTAACTCGTTAAGAAAGAAAATTATACTAGGAAATATTTTTTTAAATGAAATTTTATTAAATAAGGGTAGTTTTTTTAATGTTTTAATATTTTTTGTAAAATTTTATATATTATTAAATCCATTAAATAACAATGACCGTTTTCCAAAGTTACTGTTTATTTTAATAGTTTGTCTAGTATCATGTCTATGAATATCATGAACTCTTGTAAATGTTATGTTAGAATTTTTTTGTTTTAAAAGTAAAGAATGAATAAATGTGCAAATTTTTAAATTATATAACTTATTTATATCTAGGTATTTATTCGGTTTATATAAATTTTTTGTTGGTTCTAAGTGCGGAAATCTATGAATACATTTAATAATTTTATTCTGTAATTTTTTTAAAGGTTTTAGTACTATTGACTTGGCTGAACCCCGAATAGAAATAACTAATGCATGGTAAATATTTTTTAAATAATTTAAAGATATACAATGAGGAATTTTAAAGAATATCCCAATTAACGGAGAAATGTAAGTTCGAATATGGTCTGCATATTTTCTCCAGCTTAAATTTTGATCAATATATAATCCTAAAAATTTTATGTTATCTTTGTAATTAATATTTTCCCCACTAAATATTATTGGTTGCTACTCCATATCTAGTATTTGTATGTCAATGTACATAAATGAAGATTTATTAAAATTTAAAGTTGATTTATAAGATTGCAACCAGTCAATTATAATTTTAAAATCGTTTTTGATATTTAATTGGATGTCCGTAATATTTTTAGCATAATAAATAATTTTGTGTCGTCGGCAAAAAAGTTTAATTTTTCCATATAATTTTAATTTTGAAATAGAATTAATATAAATAAGAAACAATGTGGGTCCTAGGATGGAACCTTGTGGTACTCCACATCTAATTGTTTGATAGGAACTAATATTACTCCCTATTTTAACGCATTGTTTTATATTTTTTATATAACTTTCAAACCAACGATACATTTTTCGTCTTATGCCTACCTATATCAAATATTTTAACTAATAATATATTATGGTTTACAGTATCAAAGGCTTTACACAAGTCTAGAGATAAAATGCCGCATTTTTTTTGTTATCTAGATTTAAATGAACGTTAGTAAAAACATCCATACTTCAGTATCTCTAGATTTGCGAAACCCATACTGATTCTCGAAAAGTAAATTTTGTCTTTCTAAAAAATTCGTTAATTTTATATTTATATTTTTTTCCAAAATTTTTAACAGAACAGGCAAAACATATATTGGACGGTAATTATTAGGATTATGAGTTTTATCGCTTTTAAAAACTGGTGTCACTTGAGCTAATTTAATTTTTTCCGGAAATGTTGATTTTTGTAAAGATAATTGTACTAGGTATTTTAAAATAAGAATTATTTCAATTTTAACTGCCTTTACTATTTTTACTGAAATATTGTCATAACCAGTAGCTTTATGTATTTTTAAATTTTTAATTATATCCTTAATTTCGTCCTCGTCAATATCGTTTTCATCTAAAAACATGAATTTTGAATTTACCTCTTCTTCCATTCTTTCTTTTAATGAGACTTGTAAAATGGGTATTCATTTCGTCACAAATTATTTGTTGGTTTCTGATTTCATTGTTATTTACCACAATATATTCTATACTTATTTCGACGTAATTAAAAAGTTTATATTTTCCCATACTTGTTTTGCATCAATATTTGATTGTAATAAGGAGCAGTGGCGGCTCTTTCCTCTGGTCGTTTGGTGATAATTCCAAAACGACTAAAAAAAATTATACTGACATTAGACATTTAGATAGGAAATTTCATTTTCTACTCGTTACTAAGATAAAAAAAAGGGTGTTCCATTTGCAAAAATTGATTCGAGCACATTTATCTAATTGGCCACATTACCACACTTTTAGAAACCCCCTGTATGCAACATGAAACCAAAGTAATGCAGTCTAAAGATCTATGTTTAAGTGAAAAGCCTACAAAATTTTAAATGTTTAGCTTTATTTATCTTCAACATTAAAGAACTTTCTTCTCGGTAAGGTTTTTACATAAAAAATGCATTTTATAATTCATCTCAAAAACGGTTAGAGATAGGTCATACATCATTGTTAACAAAAGTTACTTAGGTTTCAATAAGATATCTAATCTAATGCTAAAATATACAGGGTATTCCATTTAAAATACTTAAGTTGGCTACTTCCGGTATAAACGTAATAATTAAATATTTAAAAAGTTAAAAGCCAATTAGGCCTGCTTCCAAATTTTTAGAAATATAACTACTCGTTTCCGAGATCTTCTAATAGGCCACTCAACGTGAATCATCCTGTATATAGATAAATATTCAGTTGAGAAAAACGTGAAAAAAGCACCGAGATAACAAACCACAGACAATTTTGCAACGAAAACAACGATCTAACAACGATTGTGGAAAAGTGTCAGCAGGACGAGCGACAGCTCGTGTCTGCAATGTATCACTAGATACCAAGCGTTATTTCCCGAGTTGTATACAAGTTGTACAAAGATCAAATAAGTTAAATGAACTTTTCGTGACCAATTCAGAACAGTTTGCTACTTTTTGTAACCAGTTGCGAAAAGTTTTATTGTTTACTATAATTTACGAGTATTCCTAGATGATATCAAAGGGAATAACATTCTGTATAGTTTAGTATTGGATTAAAAATATTTGAATAAAATGCCCGGTTGCCCTAGAGTTTTAAATGGTCTTGTTAAGTGGATTTAACAAAGTATTTTGTAGTAAATGGAAAACTACTATGCATTAAAAACGTCATTAGCGTTTCATTGCATTTCTTTCCAGTTCAAGAAATAGAGCGTGTAGAGCTCGAACACTAATGTGATCACCGAGCGTGGAAGCAATAAAACGTGTTAAGTAAGGAATGGGTGATAAGGATCGATGTTTTGCATTACTCGATGTTACATGTACGATGCGAATGTATTCGCATATACAGGGTTAGGAAAAATTACCAGAACGGTCGATTATTTCAAAATATACAGGGGTTATCAAAAAACGTCTTATATAAAAAATGTAGGGCTATTAAAAATTTACATATCGGTGATAAATTGTAAAATATACAGGGTCGCCCACAAAGTTGTGGATAATGATAGTTATATTTTTTTAAATGGATCACCCTGTATATTTTTACATTTTCAAATTCCACATAAAATTATAATTATTTTTTATTAAATGCACTATTAGTCCGGTTTAACTGGAAGTTGATTTTTGGGAATATAATAAAAATTGAAGATAGGGACATGTAAGCCGTTTTGCTCTAAGACGTACTGTACTGAGTCAATATCTCGGAAACTATGAAGTATAGACTAATAGTGCATTTAATAAAAAATAATTATAATTTTATGTGGAATTTAAAAATGTAAAAATATACAGGGTGTTCCATTTAAAAAAATATAACTATCATTCTTCACAACTTTGTGGGCGACCCTGTATATTTCAATTTATCACCTATATGTAGATTTTTAACAGCCCTAATATAATTGGCCATTATGGAAAAGGGATTAAAAATGCCAATTTTGAGGTTCACAATACCTGAATTTCCAACTGAAATTGGGGTAATTTTCATGTCTGGCTGCAGGGGTAAATTTCGAAAAAAAACTATGGTTAGATAAAAATCACAAGCCTTAAGTCTGTGTTTTAAAAATTTTCCAAGGAATGGATGGATTCTTTGTTACCGAATTTATTTCAGTTAAAAGATTCGCCATATCAAAACAAAGTGCAGCTTCGCAATAGCATCAAATAACATTTTCATCGATGTTTGAGACCGTTGATGTCGATATACAGGGTTAGGAAAAATTACCAGAACGGTCGATTATTTCAAAATATACAGGGGTTATCAAAAAACGTCTTATATAAAAAATGTAGGGCTGTTAAAAATCTACATATAGGTGATAAATTGAAATATACAGGGTCGCCCACAAAGTTGTGAAGAATGATAGTTATATTTTTTTAAATGGAACACCATGTATATTTTTACATTTTTAAATTCCATATAAAATTATAATTACTTTTTATTAAATGCACTATTAGTCTATACTTCGTAGTTTCCGAGATATTGACTCTCGAAAAGTGACATTTTTGAACTTTGACAGCTTATAACTTTCTAACAGTACGTCTTAGAGCAAAACGGCTTACATGTCCCTATCTTCAATTTTTATTATCTTCCCAAAAAAAATCAACGTCCGGTTAAACCGGATGTAACTCGAAAGCATGAAATATAGTTGTTCCGGTTTAACTGGAAGTTGATTTTTTTGGAATATAATAAAAATTGAAGATAGGGACATGTAAGCCGTTTTGCTCTAAGACGTACTGTGCTGAGTCAATATCTCGGAAACTATGAAGTATAGACTAATAGTGCATTTAATAAAAAATAATTATAATTTTATGTGGAATTTAAAAATGTAAAAATATACAGGGTGTTCCATTTAAAAAAATATAACTATCATTCTTCACAACTTTGGGGGCGACCCTGTATATTTCAATTTATCACCTATATGTAGATTTTTAACAGCCCTACATTTTTTATATAAGACGTTTTTTGATAACCCCTGTATATTTTGAAATAATCGACCGTTCTGGTAATTTTTCCTAGTTCTGGTAATTTTTCCTAACCCTGTATATCGATATCAACGGTCTCAAACATCGATGAAAATGTTATTCGATGCTATTGCGAAGCTGCACTTTGTTTTGATATGGCGAATCTTTTAACTGAAATAAATTCGGTAACAAAGAATCCATCCATTCCTTGAAAAATTTTTAAAACACAGGCTTAAGGAACTTGTGATTTTTATCTAACCATAGTTTTTTTTCGAAATTTACCCCTGCAGCCAGACATGAAAACTACCCCAATTTCAGTTGGAAATTCAGGTATTGTGAACCTCAATATTGGCATTTTTGATCCCTTTTCCATAATGGCCAATTATATTAATTAATATGAAAGGAAATGGTTTACTTTTAATTGGAAAGCACTCTAACTTTTCTTTATAGTGTGAGTTTGTAACTTGGAATAAATTCAGTAAATCCAGTAGTGTTTTTTTTTTGAAAAATGCTTGGATACGTACGGAAGCGTGGAAGGGCCACCAAATAATTTTTTGTATTTTTTCTTGTCGAAATTATATTTTTTTGACTTACGAGTAGGTTTTATCGACCTATAAGTCGATTTTATTGAGTCATAAGTCGAAATTCTATTTTTCTGACTTAAAAGTCGGTTTTATCGACTTGTCGATTATATCGAGTTACAAGTCGAAATTATATTACAACACCTACTTATTACAACAACCTACTTCTAAGTCGGAAAAATATAATATCGACTTGTAACTCGATAAAATCGACTTATAAGTTGATAAAACCGACTTGTAAGTCAGAAAAATATAATTTCGACTTGTAACTCGATTAAATTGACTTGAAAGTCAGAAAAATGTAATTTCGACTTGTAACTCGATAAAATCGACTTATAAGTCGATGAAACCGACTTGTAAGTCAGAAAAATATAATTTCGACTTATGACTCGATAAAATCGACGTATAAGTCGATAATTCCGACTTGTAAGTCAGAAAAATATAATTTCAACTTATGACACGACAAAATCGACTCAGAAGTCGAAAAAATATAAAAAATTAGTTGGTGGCCCTTCTACGCATCCATAGATACGGGTATTAACATTTTAAGTTGTGTCTTTATTATAAAAAATATTTATACAGGGTGTTTTGTAATTGAATGTCAATAATTAAGGGGGCGATTTTTGTGTTCATTTTAAAAAGAAAACTTCATATGAACGTATGTCCTAAACGTCTTTATTTTTGATATACAGGGTGGTAAAGTTTTCAAAAATAAATAGTTTTTTAATAATATCTGTAATACCACTTTAGATATTTTAATGAAATTTGGCAGACATGTACTATGTATCAAGATGCATTATTTACCGTACAACAATTTTTTTTAATTTCCACCAGTGGCGTTCGTACGGAATTCACCTGCCTATTTTGGCAGACATTAATGTAACGCTACTGATTTCTCGTAAAAATAAATGTATTCCTAAAATCCCCAATCATTTCTAAACAAATTTGATCTCTTGAATTTTTTCAATCCGATGCACGGTTTTCGCTTAAAAAAAATAAAAACCTTTTCTCTGCATGATCATAACAATATCGTTAATATGACAATATCACCATGCACAGAAATAGATTTTATTTCTTAGATCAAGTTTGCTTAGAAATGAATAAGGATCGCAAAAATTATTATTGTAGTAGGCTGTGTCTGTGAGCGTTATTAATTCTGTTGTCAGGGCGGTTGTCATTATTTTGTTTGACAGTTTATCAATATTTAAATTCGGGTTTTCGTGTCTTATTAATTTGGTGTTTAAAATATCCGAGTATTGTTATTTTGAAAGATAATGGTCGGGTTTACTAATGAGGAGTTGGCAGATATGCATTACATTATGGTTTGGCTGATGGCAGTTCGCCGGAAGCTAGGCGATTGTATCAAGAGCGGTTCCCTAATAGAGTCATACCAGATAGGCGAACATTTGCAAATGTACATAGAAGGTTGACTGAAACAGGTACTTTGATGGCAAATAATCAATTAAAAGGATCCCATCGGACTGTAAGAACTCCAGAAATTGAAGAAGCAATTTTAAATTCTATTGATGAAAATCCTGAAATAAGTACTAGAAAAATTGGACATAATCTGAATATCTCGCACGTCCTGGTTTGGAAAATTTTGCACGATTTTTTATTGTACCCGTATCATATTCAGCGGGTCCAAGCGTTACTTCCCCGAGACTTTCCCTTGCGTGTTAATTTTTGTCAGTGATTTTTGGAGAAAATTGACCATGTTGTTACATGTTGAATGTTTACAGATGAAGCTAACTTTTCCAGAAACGCAATCAGTAATTTTCACAATAACCATATTTGGGCCGACGAAAACCCCCCACGCAGTTGTAAAATGCAACCAGCAAGAACAGTTTTTGGTAAATGTCTGGGGTGGAATTGTTGGAAATTATTTAATTGGACCTTTTTTCCTGCCAGAAAGGCTAAATGGCCATAATTATCGCCGGTTTCTAGAGGATTTGCCCCTATTGCTAGAAGAAGTACCAATTTTAATAAGAAACAGAATATGGTTCATGCATGATGGTGCGCCCGCTCACTTTAGTGTTGTAGCAAGAGAATATTTAAATCAAACATTTAATAACCGATGGATTGGTCGTGGCGGACCTCAACCATGGCCGCCTAGGTCCCCAGATTTAAATAGGTTGGACTTTTTCTTATGGGGGCATCTTAAAAGTCTGGTTTACCGCACCCCAGTAAACACTTTAGAAGAGCTGAAAGATCGTATAAGAGCTTCATTCGATTTAATAAGAAATACTGAAGGAATACTTCAAAGAGTGCGCGACAATATGAGGAAAAGAACTGAAGCGTGTATCCTTCAAGGTGGAGGGCATTTTCAACAACTTATCTAGTTTCTATGTATGTTCTTTTTTTTTCACAAAGGTTGTTGTTGATTTATTAACAGACAATCCTTATTAATTTCTAAGCAAACTTGATCTAAGAAATAAAATCTATTTCTGTGCATGGTGATATTGTCATATTAACGATATTGTTATGATCATGCAGAGAAAAGGTTTTAATTTTTTTTAAGCGAAAACCGTGCATCGGATTGAAAAAATTCAAGAGATCAAATTTGTTTAGAAATGATTGGGGATTTTAGGAATAAATTTATTTTTACGAGAAATCAGTAGCGTTACATTAATGTCTGCCAAAATAGGCAGGTGAAATTCCGTACGAACGCCACTGGTGGAAAAAAAAATGTTGTACGGTAAATAATGCATCTTGATACATAGTACATGTCTGCCAAATTTCATTAAAATATCTAAAGTGGTATTACAGATATTATTAAAAATCTATTTAGTTTTGAAAACTTTACCACCCTGTATATCAAAAATAAAGACGTTTAGGACATACGTTCATATGAAGTTTTCGTTTTAAAAGGAACACAAAAATCGCCCCCTTAATTATTGACATTCAATTACAAAACACCCTGTATAGTATGTCCCACATTGGTGATATGACGATATCGATAATTTTTTTAAATGGTAACCCTTATTTTTTATTGGCTAGTTTAAAGTGCATATTAAGTTATACATAAGTACCAAATTTTTAATTTCCTTCATTTAATCAAGTGTTTAATTTGCAAAACTTTGCATAATTCAACACAAACACGCAATTACAAGTAGAATAACAAAGCAATAATTTTATTACCATCTTTTTGGGGAAATTTACTTTTAGTCCGAAAGTGTAAAAACATTATAGTTTCTTCGATAAAGTATTTGGTGAAAAAACTTAATATAGTCAGAAGACATATTAAGTTTTTTCACTCCTCATGTATACGGTTTAGAACCACTATTTATTTTCTCTACTGCTAATAACATCAGCTTTTTATTATCTACTTGTTTTTCCTAATGATGAGTGTTTCTACACTCGAAACATGTCGATTCTATATATTTTGAATCATTCTAGGTTCGCCTAGTTTTTTTTTAATAAAAATTTTGGAGAAAGACTTTATGCTTTTCCTTTTTCTTTATCTATTAATGTGCTTGAATGGCGCGCTATGCGTGTTGCTGTCTTAACCAATACTTAAATTATACTTACCAAGAAAAGCATTAACAAGTACGTATCCATTACAATCAGCATTTGACATATCAACATTTAAGTCGCCACCGAACAATACGCATTGAAAGGATGGCAAAAAGTGAACGATAGAATTTTCTAGATCATCCAGACAAGGAACCAGGTTAGCGAAGGAGGCATGTACACTGTACAGCCAACCAAAACAAATATTTTCCCTGACATTTTTATACCGATCCAAACCTGTTCCAAAGCACGGGCCATAGGTTGTGTGGTGGCTAAAATATTAAATTTAAGTTCAGAATTAATATAAAAGGCCACACATCCACTGTGTCCAACCCTATCTGATCTAACCAAAGTATAGTATTACTTATATATTTATTAGTTTCATTTTACCTTGTAAACAAGTGCCCTATGCAAATTCGGTGTATGTTGTTACCAAATGTTAGAATTCGTTAGGCGGAATGATCGGGTTAGGTAGAGGAGCTCTAATATGTATGTACTGCTCAGTCAAATGTCGTGCTTCTATGACAATAATTGAGTATAATGGTACAAAATAAACATGAATAAATTGAATTGAATTACATAACAGACCGGTGTTTGTAATGACACAAGACAAAGCCATTGAGAATTTGATGCACTTAATGCGGACGCACGAGGAGTATTGTAATATTAATATTATGTTAATATGCAAATGGATCAATTTTGTCATTTGAGTTGATCCACATTATATTTGCAGGACTTTTGGTTTAGCGAAACAATTGCATTTTGGGAAAGAAAGAAAAACTAAAAGTCTTAATCCAACAAAATTTAATAGAATAAAATTCTTTATGGGTCTCTACATGTTTTGAACGTAGAAACGTTCATCATCAGGAGACGGAAAATATATTTGGTGCTGATGGTTTTAGCAGAAGAGAAAGTGGTGTAGAACCTTAATGGAGCTTGTATGGAATTAAAACTTCAAGTGTAGAAGAGACATAATATGAAGGAAATTGATGAAAATTAAAACATACCTACTGAGTAACGTTCATCAGGAGACAGAAAATATATTTGGTGCTGATGGTTTTAGCAGAAGAGAAAGTGGTGTAGAACCCTAATGGAATTAAAACTTGAAGTGTAGAAGATACATAATATGAAGGAAATTGATGAAAATTAAAACATACCTACTGAGTATGTGAGAAGTCAGTAAAGGAGGTTTAAACTAACCAAATAAACTGGGGAAGAAGAAAAAACCTTTCTAAAAAGAAGGTGTCGAAGATTATTTAAAATTTTTTAAAAACTTTTCTTAAAATATTTTAGGTGTATGTCTGTAAGACATTGTAAGGGTAAAAATAGTCAAAATAATGAAGATATCACAATCTGTAAAAAATAGAGATTGAAATTAAAATCAAAGAATTAAAAAAAATTTGACATATTTCCTTGAATAAAAAGTAAGTACCTACTTACAGAATTGCATTCCAACAAAAGTGTTTTGTGGGCTACTGAGAGTTAAAGCTCAGTAGCCCCGCAAGAAGTTAATTTAAAAACCATAAAATTAATCAAGAAGCACATTTAATTAAAAAATTAGAGGTCAAAAAAGGTTGTTCACGTCCACGTGCTAGGACTTAAGTGAATGAGAGATAGATTGATTAACAGATATACTGACAGGTATTATGGCGGTAAAAATTTAAATTACGTAAATGAAAAAGAGAAAATTGTTCATAGAGAAAAAGCTCAATTAAGGTTGGGTAGATAGAAATAGAAATTATTAGTTGGGGCAAGATGGGGTACGGAGCAAATACCCAATCACTTGACACTTTTTAAAAATATGTGTTCTTACCTTTAGAGCCGACTTTAATAAATTAATGTGTTTGCCAAAAAATGCCTATATACTGGTACAGGATTTTTCCGTATATTTTGGAGCACCCCTGGAGCTTTTATTTGAAGACCTAGAAAAAACTTTAAATTAGCAAAGTTGCATGATTTATCCTGAACTGCCAGAATTTGTTATCGGACAAAACAAATGAACATCGTAAATTTGTTTAATAATGCCAATGTCGATTTTTTTAAATGGAACACCCTGTATATTAATTTTTTTTTAACTCCTCACTCTTTTCTGATTCCAAATATGTATATATGTTATATGTTTGTTTCATAAATTATTATCATTATTTATATTAATTATTGTTACTGAATAAGCATTATGTTCTAGCATGTTTTCCTCACACCAATATAGATTTTCTAATCCGCAATATTTTGAAATGAAATTTTGCCTAAACGACTAAAGTAAGCATATAACATATATACATATTTGGAATCAGAAAAGAGTGAGGAATTAAAAAAATAATAATATACAGGGTGTTCCATTTAAAAAAATCAACATTGGCATTATTAAACAAATTTACGATGTTCATTTGTTTTGTCCGATAACAAATTCTGGCAGTTCAGGATAAATCATGCAACTTTGGTAATTTAAAGTTTTTCTAGGTCTTCAAATAAAAGCTCCATGGGTGCTCCAAAATATACGGAAAAACCCTGTACATTCCAGAAAAAATAAGGTATTTTGCTTTAACTTGATGTACACTTTTTGACATACTTTAAGCCCGAAAATAAAATCACTCACACGTAAAACTGGAAAATCGATCATAACTTCCGAACGGTGTGCTTTGAACGCATGATCTGCGAAGACTGAGCACTGAGCGATGTTGTTGTCAAGCGGGTCCAAGGTTATGCAATAAAGCCGTCCACTCACGTCGGTGTTTGCATTAACTGGATTACCCTATCTTACCCTATGGTCCCGTCTTGCCCCTGCTTCCCCTAATATTTTTATAATTACGCCGGGGGTGGGCAAATTAATTATTGATTAAACCAGTTTCCTGTTACCGACGTTTCGATTAATACATTAAAAGAAAAATCGCAAATATAAGAACGAAAACAATTATACGATTACTTATTGGTTACGCAATAGAAATTATGGTCTGTCCATTTTATCGTGAGAAACATGACAGAAAAAACAATTGAACAAAAATTCACCAAATTACACTGCGAAATATTTGGGGCATTTGCTATTTTTGTTTGGCTTTCAGGTCACATTGAAGGAACTAGATTTATCTTCATCCTTGTCATATTTGTCATTTTGCATGTGACCGACTGAGAGCAATAAATTGACAAAAGAGGAACAGTATCGTTTCTAAAACCTAGGCAAGTTGATGTTTTGTGAATCCAAGTGTATTGTTGGTTGTCTGCCTTTAAAGAGCAGTGATGCTAATAAAATCAATTAAAGCAATAGAAAAACTTTTCGATTTCGATTTTTAATTATACTTTTATTGCTATTGATACTACCAAGGTTGTGATCACGTTTGTGCCAAAAGTTCTCAAAACTAATTTAAAACGCGTCCATCTGTTGCCTATTATTCCTCTGTGTAACTGCAGACAAACCATTTTCTTTTCTGTCGTAATACAACCTTAGAAAATTATTATTTGTTATCTGACAGGTTTGTCATACACAAAAACTAGAAATCCGTAAATATTAAATACCCACAATAAACCACAAGGAATCCACAGACAAACCTTAAAACACAACAACAAAAATGGCGGCTGGGCCGGTTCTGGAGTGTATTTTGAGCATGTCGATAAAGTAGGACAGGCCGATAACACGAGGTTTGTGCGCATGCCCGATGGTGCCCAGAGGGAAGGCAGCTGACCGGTGAGTCATGCGCTCGGACGTATTTTTTCACCCATAAAACGTAACTTTGTTTGCGCAGGAGATAAGCTGTACCTACGTATCTAAAGATATATTATCTATGGTACAGACGTATTTTTTCACCTATAAAACTTTTGTTTGCGCACGAGATAAGCTGTACCTACGGGTCTAAAGGTATATTTTATCTCTATGCGTGTACCCTATGTTAGATATACTATAGAGCTTTATGACATTCCTCTTGCTACTACCCCTCTTCACATTATGCTATAATATTTAAGGTGGATCTTTTGAATTCTTTTAAGGTAGCTCCCCAGGTAGCACACGTACGTACTTTGTACGTACAAATCTCGTCAGCGTAGACGTCTAAATTACCCTTGGACTGACGTCGAGATGACGGGCAAATGTCAGCGTCAGAATGACGTCAGAGTGACGTACATTGCAGAGGTCAAAATGTCCTATAATGAAGACGTCAAAATAACGTCCAATGCAGGCGTGAAAATGACTTTGGTTTTAGGTCCTGTTGAAGGGAGAGTTGAAAATTAAAAAATAAATAAGAATATAATATATATTTTGTTAACTCAAGAAACAAACAATTACTTTTACATTTTCCGAGACCAGGTATTCCTCCAGTAAATTAAGATTTTCTCCGGTTTTTATTGGGAATTGAACAGGTATATCATCAGGTAGCTTCTGATTAATAGCCGATTCCTGCTTTTCCAAAATATTTAATATTCTCTTGTTTTGGTGTTTTAGCTCCAATACATGAGTTAAAATAATTTCAAATCCTAAAATAGACAAATTTAGTAAATAATATATACCTAGTACCTAACTATACCTATATTAAAGTTCCAGAATCAAAAACAAACTTTCTGTTTTATGAAACATGAGCAAAATCAGATTGAACACTACGCTAATAAATAACATGTAACATAAATAACTGATGTAAGGTAGATACGAATAACATAATGTTATAAAATTGTTAAAGACGACACATAAACATACCTGTTAAATAATAACACTTAGTAATGGAATATAACTTCCAATTGTCCGATCTTTCCTCTCCTTTTGTAACAGCCCTATTAAAGAGTTTCGAGTCTTTGTAAGGAGGCCAGTGCACGTCCTTTTTGTAGGGCGTCAGCCATGTAGAATTAACAACACCACCGCTTTCCGGTCCAAATTCTACCACTGAAAACATTTTCTTCTTTGCCAAAATTTAAATAACGGAATTGATTATTGTTCACGAGTATTTACCTGTGCAAAATTAAAAAATACAGCGACAAATGCTACCAAAAATACCAGCAGCATCGGCGAACAGCGACAGAAAAGGAAAATATAAAATATCGCCATTTGAATGTCAAATGTCATTTCATCATTGTCATCTCATCTAACGGTAAAGAAATAGAGATGGGTAGAGAATATCGATGATACCGATTCGATATTTCGACAGGCCAAATTTCTTCCATCTTGGTCCCATAAAGTCAAAAACAGTAATAATATAGAAGTTAGAATCATTCTAACAATACTAATTTTATGAAGCGTATGACTTTCTTAAAGTGATCTATATAAATATCGATGTTAATCGATGCATGTGTCAACATCGATATAACAATAAATGCCCATTCCTAACTACAAATTTCTGGGATCAACAACTTTTGGTCAAAAAATAATTTAAGAATCACGTCAAATTAACGTCCATTTGGGAACGACATTTTGACTTTCAATATTGACGTACTAGCGACGTTATTTTAAGGCTGGACAGCGTCTTACGTCTGATATGACCTAAAAAGGACGTCATTTGGACGTACCGTTGCTACCTGGGGATCCGCTGGGATTAATCCAATGCTGTTGTCGCTTATCCTGTCCATCATAAATTTATAAAACAAGATTGATGATACCCATAAAGAAACCCTTTATAAAGACAAATTATTGTATCATAACCCGTCCTTAATCCAGATTATCCTTTAATCCCCTTTTAAATGATTTTAAACCAGTTTAAAGTTGATCCTACAACCTTGCATCGTCTACTCTTGAACCTAAACTCAAAAAAAAAAAATCGCCAGCACTGCTTCATTTAATAGTTATTAAATTTCCATCCTTTGTCTATGCTTTTTCAATTGCTATTTAATGTTCTAAGTTACGTTTAAATGTTTTCAATTTCCGTCTCCAGATAAAATTTCTTATTGTCGACTTAATGGTAGTTATTAATGTTATTATTTGTTGAAAGGACAACAGTTTATTAGATATAGGTTAGAAGGTTAGTAGGTAGGTATGACGTGCTTTTCAGTTTGTTTCCTGTTCTAACTAACAACGAAATGTTCGTGAGATAGCATGACTGTGTGTAATCCGACCATTTTGTATTACCATAGTCTAGTGTACAGTTAAATTTTTCCGGATAGAGATTTTGAGATATCGGTGCCCGTGACGTGTTTAAGGCAGGCTCTAGTCCGCGCGTCGCTTCTTCCTTCGACGCCGCCGTCGACGCCAGACACGCGGGATCCGCAGTGTGACGTCAGGGCTCAATAGGCGCCGCGCCAGTAGCGCGTTCGACGTCTTTTAGTGGGTCCGCGCCCGTCTTTCAGTGCGTTCGTTACGAATCGTCCAGAGGTAGCTGCCACTTATGAGGTTCTGCATTTAACACCTATTTTCCCCGGATTATCTCTTCTGACGGCCAGCTACCATGGGGGATGAGGCAAGTAGTCCTTAGCGCTTTCTAGATTGTGTTTGTGTAGTGTTCTATGTTATGTTCTGGATATCCTTCCCGATGCCGCCGGGTCGAGTCCACTATCGATCTTCGGCAGAGCCATTGGATTCAGGTTTAACTGGGCCACCGTTTGGTAACCCTATATTTTATCAAAGCTTATATATTTTCGAATAGAAATTGCTTAAATTTATAGTTACTATACTATTTTCATTAATTCTTACCGAAGATAAATCGATTGAAAAGAGTTGATAAAACTTTTCGTGTGACCAAGAATCCTTTAATCGCATTTTGTTTAACTGCAAGCACACCTAATAAATTCTCTAATTTAACATTAATTTTCTGTCACTGAATCCATGAATTTATTTTTTAATGATTGAGTCATTTCATTATCATTATTAATAGTGACAAATTTAATAGGAAATGTAGGTCAAAGACAGGCCCTATTTAAAATAGTTTTAGGTGTCATGGTTGCATTTCGTATTATTAGTCTTAAGAAATATTAGCCAACATTCAGCTCAATCATTCAATTGATTCAGATTAAATAAATTGAAATTGCATATTAGGATTTAATTACTATTTAACATTGCTTTATTTCTTATTCGAACAACTATTATGTCTTGAAGCGATGTTCTTTTATTAATCGATAAATTTATGAGTTTCTATTTCTTTCAATTGAATTTTCATGAATTCGTCTATTAATTCTTGTTGCATAAGGCAATATGAGTACCTAATCCGATATCTTATTCTCGAAGTAGTGTAGTTTATGACAATGATAAAATTTACACTGTTAAGAATAGCAACTGATCATGGAGCAGAATAATTACATAATTATGTATGCAGTAGAAGAGATCCAATTGCTTATCATCTATGGTTGGCACCCAAAAATCTTAAATTCCAAAATGTTGAATATTTTCAGTGTCGGATTTATCGGAGGGATAATTGGGCTAATGGGCCCCGGCGGTAAATTTCTGAAGGTCTGAGTGAAAAACTATGTTACGTAAAATACAAAAAAAAACCTGAAATCAAATAAATTCTTTTATCAACCTATAATATCCAAAATAATTTCACCTACCTAAATAAATAAAAATCTTTAACTTAAGAGTCTACCATAGCTTTTATTCGCGACATGCATTTATATCATTTATCCAACGCATGACTATGACTATCATTATCAATGTCATTTTAGACAAGTAAACTATCAAATAACTCATGTTCATATTTAAAGTAGTATTATATTTATTTATATTACAATTACAAGCAGAATTCACATTGATATTGAAATTAAAGGAAAACGCTAACGGTTTATTCGAATTTGAAGTCATTGTAAAATTCGTTGGTCCATTGGAACCAGACGCTCCCATATCGGTACAGCTGCTGATAGTGCTAGAAGACGCCGACACATTAGAACCTTGTATTTTTTCTGCAATTTGTATTTTGTTATGCACCGATTCTTCTAGGTATCCTTCTGCTACCGTTGAGGACTTCCATCCTCCGTGACGCTTCAATGTAGTCATGTTAGCCCCTGCATTGGCCAAAAGAGTCGCCGAAGACCTTCTCAGACAGTGACCGATGTAGAGCGCTGGTTCCTCCAATTTCAAAAACATTGCAATTCTTGAAGGTACCTATCTTCGACAACGTATTTATTCCCACACACTGGCTGGTACACCTCCCATTTTTGTAAAATACAAAAAAGCGGCTAGAACTAGTATTCTTTGGTCTCAAAGACATGTATTTTTTACACAAATTGATCGGGTTGACTGGAAATCCTTCTTCAAGTATGGTGAAACTTCTCGATTTCTTGGTTTTAGTGTCTGGCAAAACTACGTAAAAATATTTCCTTTTGTCTTGAATATTTTCTATTTTTAATTTGATCAATTCATCGCATCTACAAGCATCGCTAATACCCATTATCAAAGCCACTTTCATCAACAAGTACTCGTCGTCGGGAGCGTCGTTCAAAAACTTCTCTATTTCAGGTCGTTCTAATGTCTTTGACTTCTTTGGTTTGTATCCCTCTGTGATCTGCTTTTTAAAAAGCTGGTTAGTTTGCCATATTTTGAAATGTCGATTTTTTTATAAAGGTGAATAGTCGAGCGAAGCATCGAGTATTTGGTCCATAGCGACGATGGGGCTAATTTTTTTTGCAAATGTAAAAAATAAGCCAATAGAACATTTTCATCGATAGCTTTTATCTTCCGTGAATTCATCCAAGACTCAAACATCTCCTTGTCGTAAGCATCTAGGGACTTTTCTGGCAAAATCTGCATCGCATTCTTCTTCCGCTTCCGTAAGGATATCCTCAGGAACGTAATTTTCATCGGTTTCCTCCATTTTCTATAGGTTTTTTTCTACAAAAAAGCTTCCCTTTTCTGCAGGGAAAACTGACAAGTGTCAAAATTTATTTAAACATTTGCTAACAATGTATCATGCCCGTGGCAACCAAACAATCAACCAACTTTGACCAAAATGTAAAAAAGTCACTGTCAAGTCATTCTGACATTTATAGGCTACTGAGACGCAAGTAGCTTTGATTATTTTTATTTCGATTATTAATTATTATCTCATAAAAAAAACGATTTCTTCCACTTGTTGGATAAAACATTGTATGCCACTCGTGTGTTATGTTTCCTAAGTCACTTGAGAGCCTAAGGCTCCTTTTATACTGGGATTCTGTATGCGAGATCCAGTATCTCGCATACAGAAATTCGGAATGCATACTTTTCTTTATCTTGTGTTATTCCGAAATTTAGAATCGCGATTCTGTATCCGTGAAAGCGCCCGTCTAAACGCTTTACTCAGGCTCCTTTTATACTGGGGCTCTGTATGCGAGATACAGTATCTCGCATACCGAAATTCGGAATGCATACTTTTCTTTATCTTGTGTTATTCCGAAATTTAGAATCGCGATTCTGTATCCGCAAGAGCGCCCGTCTAAACGCTTCGCTTAGGCTCTTTTTATACTGGGACTCTGTATGCGAGATACAGTATCTCGCATACCGAAATTCGGAATGCATACTTTTTTATCTTGTGTTATTCCGAAATTTAGAATCGCGATTCTGTATTAGTGAAAGCGCCCGTCTAAACGCATCGCTTAGACTCCTTTTATACTGGGACTCTGTATGCGAGATACAGTATCTCGCATACCGAAATTCGGAATGCATACTTTTCTTTATCTTGTGTTATTCCGAAATTTAGAATCGCGATTCTGTATCCGAGAAAGCGCCCGTCTAAACGCTTCGCTTAAGCGCTACGTTAAATGTGAAGCCGATATTCCGGTATCCGAGGTACAGAATCCCAGTATAAAAGGAGCCTTAAGCGGTACGTTAAATGTGAAGCCGAGATTCCGGAATCCGAGATACAGAATCCCAGTATAAAAGGAGCCTAAGAGTTGTAGCCTTTAAATATTTTCTCCTTGTCTTAACTGCATTTTTTCTTGTTCTGCAGATTGGTCTATTCAAGTCTATGTTCACATTATTCTTAGCAAATCTCGCTGTCAGTGTCTGCAGACGTTCCTCTATTGGTTGAATTCTGGTTCTTTGATATACCAATTCGTTACTTGGGTTATGAAGTGGGTTATTAGGATGGCGGATTTTAGTTATGCTTCTTAAGGATGATGTTTATGCTACATAGTCTAATATTAGTCTACAGATTTTTGTAGAGCTGTTCAATAAAAATAATAATAAAGATATTGATTTGTGCCAAAATATAAAAATTATAAAATATAGTAACTAAAAATAACTATTGGTGACAGTAACATACTAGTTGACACAAAAAGGTGGGATTTTGATTAACAATTAATCTTAATCAGTCATCCAGTCCGACCCTACGATAATGCTTTTAAAATGACTTTTAAAAGCCGAATCGTTTAGTTTTTTTATATCAGTTTCTATATTGTTATATATTATTGAACTATTATATTTAAAAGAAATTTTATATTTTTCTTTATTATGTACTGGTATTTCCAAATTATTTTCATTTCTAGTGTTGGTAATTCTAAATTGAATTTTTTCATATAAATAATCTGGTTTTTTAGTAGAAATTATTTTATGACAACAAACATTTAAAATAAATTTCACGTTTAAACTCAAGTTTTATAATATTACGTTGCCTATAGGTTGGAGTAACGTGGTCGTATTTTTGAAGGCTAGTCGAAAATATTTTGCAGTTTTGATGATGGTTTAGACCATATAATAAACCGAAACATCAACAATCCAAATTTGTATTTAATTAACAATTTGACCGAAAACATATAATAAACATATTTTTATATTAAAATTGCAATTTTAGATTAATTATTTTATTAGATGCTTTGTATTTTTTACATCTATTTTTGATTTAACCAAAAATACATAGTTTTGTTAAGTGTTGGTATCAAGAATAATTATTAGCCCCCGGCGACAGTAGAGCTAAATACGGCACTGGCTTCATCTAGATATACATGAAATAGATTATTAACAGCTGGTTGAAAAATAGTGATTGTAAATAGCTAAAAAATTGAAACCAAAAAAATTCGTAAGAAAAACAATCAAGAATGTGTTTAATATCCACATTAGAAAAATACTAGCATTCCAAACAACAGAATTGTCGTTTCTAATACATATTGTTAATAGATGTCACTTCGTGAGTAACCGACCAGCGTTCTCTTTCCAAACGTATCTTGTTCTTCGGGATACCAGGATATTATTATGGCAATTCGCCTCCGTATAATTGGCACGATGTGCTTTTTTCCTCCACCGTATTTCACAATGGGGACGCTTTGAACACAAATTAATTTAAGATGTTATTGCTATCGAAAGGACAGCTGGGGGAAGCTTCAAAACGAGCTTTTTGAAAAGATCGCGATAGAACTTCTCGTCCCTTGTCTCCGTTAAAATAGCCGGCGAAAAAAAATGGTTTTAAGTTGATTTTTTTGCTTGACAACATCGTTTTTTGCGACTTTTGTCTGGCCCTGCCCAGTCTATTCTTCTTTACCACGTTTATGCAAGCATTAGTATTCAAACCGTTTATGATTGTATTGTCGTTTACATTTTATTAAGGAACTAACCTATAATGTAATGCTTAATAGCATTCCAATCACACTAAAAGCAGAGGAAAACCGAACTTATGCGCGCGATATAACATACGGTCGTTTTTCATGGCTTTACCAATGGCAATGTGAGCCTTCCTCGCTTCCCCACGGATGACCACGCTTACGGTGACATGGTTTGACATTTTTCAATTTTTTGACGAAACTGTTCATCGGACTGATAATTTTAAAAAAGCATTGTAATCATTGATGTTTTATCTGCAACGTTTATGGCAAGTCTTTTTTTGATAAGCCAAAGGATTCCAGAGTTATGGCGAGTTACAAATTATCACAATTACGGGTTTTTAGGGCGAGCGGTTATTCATTAAAGCGCTCCATATAAACGCATAGCGCGCGATGTTTTTAAAGTTGAAAAAAAAAATTTCTAATTAAGATTTTGAAATAAGATTCAAGCAGGTTGATAATCAGGTATTATAGATGTAAAAAAGGCAAAAAAAAAATTGGTACTTTTTGGAAAACCGCCCCCGACCACCTCCTGCATGGTACGATTTTTTGACGACAAGTCAATTTTGCTTCCTTAAGGTATAAGGAATGATATAAAAGGGGTCTTACATTTTAGCAACAAAGTGCAAACGGGAATCTTTTTTAGAAGGTATTATCGGGTTAGTAAACTGTAGGTAAACTAGTATTTGCTACAAGTTTGTCCGAAAAAGAGAGCCGCCTTCCAGGTGAGGAAGAAAGTTCTCCTCATATTTATATCAATTTAAAGGAAAAATTTTGAAATTCTGAAATGTATAGCCATGAGACGAGTTATAAGAACTGGGTGTCTGAAAATTCAGTATGTATATTTCAAGGGGATATTCTAAATTTAAAAAGTAAGAAAGTTCACATGAATGTTGGTCCTTAAATATCTTATAAGCAAATTAATTGATTCAGCCGATACTTGGTGAAAATCCATAAATATAGTATTATGGGATACAGTGAAACAAAGTTAAACTTGTAAATTTCCACTATATTTACTAGAAAAATGACGTTTCGCTAACACTATAGCTCGTCAGATGACAATGATTTAATAAAGGTGAAAAATAAAAATTGGGTGCAATAATTTTAAATTAATTATAAATTTATTATTGAAGATGTAAATAAAAACAGTGGAAGGGTTACAATAGCGGGAAAATCCAACAGAGGGTTTAAAAATTAAATTAAATTAGGTACAATATGGGTAATTTACAAAATCTTACGTAGGTTAAGTAGTTATTTCTTCATATTTTCATAATATGTAGAATCTCCCCTTGAAAAGTATGTACGGAATATCTGGACACTGTAGATGTAACGAAATTAGATTGGTTTTCTTGACAAAATGGTGAAAAAACTACAAAATATTTTTTGACAACATTTGTAGAAATTAGAATTGAAATTGTAGCAAATCCATAGCATTTTTAATAGAGGTTTTGATGGCTTAAGGGCGTCTGTCAGATGTTTATTTTTCATTTAGCTATAACGTATGTGGGGGCAGCTTTGGAGGGCCCCACTCTAAAGCCCCCCTGAACTGGAAGTACAAATATGTAGGTACTCTATAAATATCTTAGGTTGGAAAAAATCGTAACCAAGAGTTATTAGTTTAGTTAAAATTAAGTTTTTACATAATAAATATCTAGCCCTGCCTTTTCATCGTGTACTTTAGGTATTTTATCAATGAAAAAAGGTTCTTGGTCACACTCCTAAAATAATAGTTTGGCACTGATTCACGCTTGTTTAATAAATAGTTTGTTATATAGTTTAGTAGATAATGAGATAATGGCAAAGCCTAATTATTTGTTTTTGTTTTCGTATTTATTATACAGTGTCCGCAAGAAAGTCCGCATCAAATGGGATTTTTTTTATTATTAGGTATAGATAAAAATTGAAAAAGCAGTTAGTTTTTGATTACCTAAAAACCAAAAATGACGTATACTGAAGCAGCTGCACGACTTGCGTTACCTGTCAAATTTGACATTTTTAATAAAATAGGTTCAAAATGCCATTATTTACCAAAATATCGAAAAACTTTATTTAAGAAAGTTGTTTATTTAGGCATTTTTAGCCTCAGTACGAAATTTTGACAGTCTAATACAATTTTTATTTTTTTCCAGGTTCTTGAAAATTTTGATCAACCCTCGTAGATTAACACCGATATAAAACCATTTGCCTTTACTTCATTTGTAATCTTAATGAAATTTTTTGTAAAATTTTTGATTCCAATTATTTATTTTGCTTCAAAAACTAAAATTGTTATTGATCAGTACTTATGTAATGTTTGATGCAAAGTTTATCTAATTACACCAGTTTTGCCAAAACCTACTTTTGGTTCAGAAATTAAATAAGCAACAAATGAATGTAATGTTCCTTAGCAGCGCCTACTTGTAAACTATATTTTTGTTGAATAAAATGTTTCGAGCGATTAATATTTATTCTTTTTGATCCAATATTAACTAAGTAAAATTTCAACGAAAGCTTCCTAATATTTTCTTTTTGTACATAGTATGTTTACTAACTTAAGAAAAATGAGAAACGTTGGTTTTGGCAAAACGGATATAATTAGATAAACTTTGCATCAAACATTACATACGGATCAATAACAATTTCAGTTTTTGAAGCAAAATAAATAATTGGAAACAAAAATTTAACACAAAATTGCATTAAAATTACAAATGAAGTAAAGGCAAATGGTTTTACATCGATAAATAAAAGTTAATCTACGAGGGTTGATCAAAATTTTCAAGAACCTGGCAAAAAATAAAAATTCTATTAGACTATCAAAATTTCGTACTGAGGCTAAAAATGCCTAAATAAATAACTTTATCAAATAAAGTTTTTCGATATTTTGATAAATAATGGCATTTTTGAACCTATTTTATTAAAAATGTCAAATTTGACAGGTAACGCAAGTCGTGCAGCTGCTTCAGTATACGTCATTTTTGGTTTTTAGGTAAGCAAAAACTAACTGCTTTTTCAATTTTTACCAATACCTAATAATAAAAAAAAATCCCATTTGATGCGAACTTTCTTGCGGACACTGTATTTATACTATCGGTTCCTCGTATCACACACAATCATTATAAATACAGTAAGAGCAACAACAAAATAACATCACAAATATTACAAAAATTATAGTCAGCTTTTTCATTTAACTTTCACTCAGTATAAACTCTTATCTGCCATACCTATTTCAGAAAGCATTGCCAAGTATTTCTGATATGTCAATTTAACTTCAGGTAATGTCATCTGTATTTTAGAATTTTAGGAAATGTGTTTCAGAAATCAAAAAATTATCTTGTCGGACTTCCATTCTCTTTATTTTATTCCGGTTAGTTAGTATCTTTAACCGTTTAAAAGTGTAAACTCTCTAATCTCCGTTTTCAAGTAACCGACTAACCGAAACGTTGTGTTAAGTAACAATATAAAGATGATGGAAATCCGAAAAGGTAATAATAAGGTAAATAAAAAACACCTTGAAAAAAAGTGTTTCAGAAATTATAAAATGTACCGGGTGGTCAAATAAGCGAGGACGTCGGCTTTATCTCGGAAACCATTAATCGTACAACTTTCGGAAATACTTTTTTATGAGTAAAGTGGTCAAGAGAAATTACTTTTAAGTTCCTCATTTCGCCGCAAGGGGGCACAATTAAAAATTGTTTTTTTTTAATTCTAAATTTCTCCGAAAATTCCCATATTAAGGTATAACTCTGATTACATCATTAGAAAGCTTAGACAATTCTGCATCATTTTGGTTTAAGGCTCATTGGCGTACCGACCTTGATAAGAGTGGGAGAAGCTATTGAAAGTGTAAACATTAAAATCGCTGAAACTTCCAAACGACTTATCCGATTTTACTAAATTTAAGCTTGTTTGGAAGGGAAAAATAAGTATCTTCAATCGTCGTATCCAACAGTACACGATAGTGTTTAATAAAATTGCTAGAGGGCGCAATTTGTAATAATAACAGTTTTTTCGATTTTATCCCGAAAATTCAAATCATACGGTATAAGACATCATAATCGAAACGTAGATAAAATTTGCAAGAAAAGATGTGAAGACCGCAGTTCGATATCTTTGTTCGTTTCAGAGTTATTGCCAAAACAATAATTTTTAATACAAATTGCGCCCCCTAGCAATTTTATTAGAAACTATCATGTACCATTAGATACGACAATTGAAGGTACTTCCAAACAAGCTTAAATTTAGTAAAATCGGATAAGTCGTTTAGAAGTTACAGCGATTTTAATGTTTACACACACATACGCAAATGCGTATCGTAATAGACTTGTTATGATACAAAATTAGAAAAAATACATTTGAAACAGTCTGAAATACAATTTACGCAACCTGAGATTCAAAAGATATTTTGTGCAAGACAAATCTAAAATACAAATGGCGCTTTCTGATGTTAAATTGAATGTTCCTGAAATATAAAAGGTATAGATAGTAAGTCAAATACTTAATAATAGAAAAAAAATTGCTATAGTGACATGTGTACATTGCGTAATCTATTTAATAGAAACGAATAATTTGGCTTTGCTGATTTAGTCGTTTACATTTTGTGTCTGAATGATTATTTTTGTATGTCCATTTAGAGCGCTTGCAGGCCGAAGAGACATGCGATGTGCTTCAGTTTTCATAAACGAATTAGATTCCTATAAAAATTAAAACACATGATTCGTTCTATAAATGTTTCTGAATACTGTAAAACTGGGATATATGCAAATAAACTGCTCATCGCAAAGTTCGGCAACTTGTTTTTTGAACATCTTTTTTAGAGGTTTGTAGTTCATAGTTTAAAAGATTGTTTCTTGCTGATTAATTGTATCGTACGTTTATAACGTAATCAATGCACTTTAATATTATACAGGGTGGAAAAGAAAGCCGTGCAAAAAATTAAAAATTTCAAGTAAGTGACATTTAGTAGTGTTTTTTTAACGTCGTTTTATGACCTAAGTTAATATTTCGTTTTGTTTGTCCAAGAAAGTATGCAACATTATGGGAAAGTTTTTATCCCGATTTATCAGAAAATTTTATTCTTTCTAAAAGTTGGTGCATACCTTAAAACTATTAATGCATATTTCATATTTCACCTGCGGCTAATAGTAAGGGAGTAAATGCCATTTTTCCGAAATTGCCTTAAGAGTAAAGTAGGTACCTTAATTATTAGAAATACAGCAAATTTTATATGGAAATGTTCTTGCAAGTTAGTAAGTTAGTCCAAATACGAAATTTGAGTTAGGTGTCACAATTTTTAATTTTTTTTTGGTTAATCTCTATTTTCCCCTACACGGTACACCTCTGGTGGATTTTTTGTTTACGCAATTTTAATATATTTATTAAATAACCTAAGCGGGGGTTTATAATAAAAACGGATTAAGTAGTTGCAAACTTTTTAAAACCTTTCAATGTTACGAGTTGGTGCAGATATCAGCGTGTTGCACGCCTACCTAAACACATTTTAGCCAAGTTATTTTTTAAACAAAATTATGATAGAATCCAACTCTATTCATATTACTGGAAATAATTAATAATTTATTTGTCATTTTCACCCAGTACGCTGAAGTCCAAAAACCTATTTTAAAGAAATGCATATAAAAAAATTTAAAATTGACACACCTAACTCAAATTTCGTATTTGGACTAAGTTTTTATTTGCAAAAACATTTCCATATAAAATTTTGCAGTATTTCTAATAATTAAGGTACTTTACTCTTAAGGCAATTTCGAAAAAATGGCATTTGCTCCCTTACTATTAGCCGCAGGTGAAATATGAAATATGCATTTATAGTTTTAAGGAATGCACCAACTTTTATAAAGAATAAAATTTTCTGCGAAATCGGTGATAAAAAAACATTCCCATTTGTTGCATACTTTTTTGGACACACTGTAGGTATATGCCCTTATTAATTTTGGTAAATTATAATGTTGATGTATTCAATTATGTCCAAAACAGCTAAAGTGTATACGATCTTAGTTGAGACAGACAAAAAAACTAAAAGAAATTTGATGACAGACTTGTCAAGTCCACGTGGACTATCTTCGAACATCTGTAAAGGGAGCGATCAGTACAAATTTTGTCATATTTGTATTGTAGTATCAGTGTGTGATGCAGTAAATTGATCGTACCCCCAATATTTACGTTGTCTCAACTGACTTCGTATGAAGTATACAAAACATTAACAGCTGTGTTTTACAAAAAAGGGGATAATTCTTGCCCTAGGGCATAATATAATAAAAAAATAGCAAAATTGTCTCGAGATATTAACTTCGGTTATAAAACGAAAAAACACTACTAACAAAATGTCACTCACTTGAAATTTTTAATTTTTTGCACGGCTTTCTTTTCCACCCTGTATAATAATAAAGTACATTGATTACTCTATAGGCGTAGGTGCCATGCTATTATTCTTCAAGAAACAATCTATGAAACTTCGAACTACACACCTATAATAAAAGTGTTAAAAAAACAATTTGTCGAACATTGTGATGAGCAGTTTATTTAAATTATGGTTTATGTGCTCTATACTTTTGAAAATAAAAATATATGTTTTATAAATAGCACTAAAAAAGAAACCCTCGTTTATGTAACTTGCAGCATATTGCATATTATGACACGGTTGCTTACAACAGTTCTGGTATTTTATGATATTCTCATAATATGCTATTTTCATATGAAAATTTAATATATTTTGAATGTCTGCACTTGTTATTTATATTTTTACTATTAATAAGGTATTTTAAAGCAAATTCATAAAACTCTGGTGCCAGAGAAAAAATTGTCGACCTATTAAATTTTAATTATTTCTTATAAAATATCATTCAACACAGGCTAACTAATTAAAAACTTTTAAGCTTTTAATTAACGAAGTGTAATGTTAGTTAGTCGTTGTGCGACGACAAGTAAGTTTACAAATAATTTTAATACCATAATATAGTAGTACTCTTATGTAAATATTTCATAAACCTAAAATATATTTTTTTTTCACTCACAGTCAAGTACGAAAGTGTGAGTAAGAAAGTACTTTGCTTAATAATTTGATTATGATTTTGCTTTTAAACATCTTATTCTAAGGAATGTTAATGAACGTCGAATTTAATAAATTACATAATTTATTAGATAGTTGGTGGCGACAACTAGCGGCATTTTTGAACAAAAACTAAAGAGAATTTAAACGTTAAGGAATGTGGGCAAAATGCTCTAATTTAAGTTTTTTTGAATAAGGCCAACACAGCAATACAGTGTGACCAGTAAAGTCCGCATCATATGGGATTTTTTTTTTATTAATAACTTTATTCGAAATTTGACTTTGGCATCAAGTCCTGCTTCGATCGAGATGAAAATTAAGCAAAGAAATAGTAGTCACCTGATTCGCCCTATCTTTCAAATTTTAATTTTTTCCAAAAACTAATTCAAAAGTAGGGTTATTTCTGAAAATATCGAAAAAAGTTATTAGAAAAAGTTTTTTAAATGCAGTTTCTAGCTTACATGCAAAATTTTAGCTGCTTAAGATAATTTTAATTTTTTACCCATATTTTGTAAACTGCACCACTTTTGCAAAATAAGACTCAACGCAACCTGCATAAAACTTCTTAGTTTTGACAATGCTTTATTTCAGATACATTTTCTTTAAAGTACTTAGCGCTATATTAAATGTGTGTTTTTCTACTAAATCAAAATTGGGCTATTAAAATTTGGTCGCATGTGATGCTAAGTTTATTTGTTTTTGACCCTGTATAAGGTAACTTCATAAAATAAGTATTTTTTTGAAAACGTAGTTTGTGTCTGAAAGTAATACACCTTAATTTTAAGACAAAAAAGAACACAGTGTCATCAGTAAAGTGTTCATTTCGTGGAAAATAAATTTTAGTGGTGGGTAAAAAATCAAAATTATCTTATGCAGCTGAAATTTTGCATGTGTGCTAGAAACTGCATTTAAAAAAACTTTTTCTAATAACTTTTTTCGATATTTTCAGAAATAACTACACTTTTGAATTATTTTTTGATAAAAATTAAAATTTGACAGATAATGCGAATCACGTGACTACTATTTTTTTTTGCTTAATTTTCATCTCGATCGAAGCAGAACTTGATGCCAAAGTCAAATTTCAAATAAAGCTATTAATAAAAAAAAATCCCATATGATGCGGACTTTACTGGTCACACTGTATAAAGACATTTAAAGGTACCTTTTTATGGCCAACTTTACATATTTATAATTTTGTTGAAATTTAAAAAAGAAACCTAAATATAGATCATTTTGCTGGGATAATTTGGGTTTTCAATATTTCTTTCCGAACTAAGTAAGCTGTTTTAACGACTCGATGAGGAGCTCTTAAGAAGGGGTTTAACAGCCCTCTGTGTCCGTGCGTACTGTCACTCCTTAAGAGCAGTAACCCCTTTTACCACAATGAAAATTGCCGAACGTTTTGCTGGTCAAACGAAAAGAAAAAATAAAAATTGGTATTTAGAAAATAAATTCTACTTTAAATACCCCATCCAGAAAAGTAAATGACGATCGAATATATTCCCAAATTTTTTTTTATTTTTAGTAATTTTGTAATATCTTAAACAATTCTTTATTGGTCAAAAGCAAAATGACTTTCCCGGGTGTAGAATGTTGTACCAAACAATTTTTCTTAAAGCCATTTTTTAATATCGGTCTTACTTTTTTCTCAAAAACGTTGGGCGCGTAAAGTGAATTTAAGCGTGTAAAGTGTAGTAAAGTAAGAAAAATTGTTTGGTACAACATTCTACACCCGGAAAAGTAATTTTGCTTTTGACCAATAAAGAATTGTTTAAGACATTACAAAATTACTAAAAATAAAAAAAATTTGTAAAAAAAATTTTGGGAATATTTTCGATCGTCATTTACTTTTCTGGATGGGGTATTTAAAGTAGAATTTATTTTCTAAATACCAATTTTTATTTTTTCTTTTCGTTTGACCAGCAAAACGTTCGGCAATTTTCATTGTGGAAAAGGGGTTACTTCCTCTTAAGCGACGTTTTTAACATTCTTTACTGGTCGAAAACTCATATTTAATTATAAATAACTAATTAGATGGCAGGAATTTTAGTTTCTGTACGCTGGTAATAATGTTAAATATTAGGCAATTATACTTCGATAGCCCCGTCCTCGAAATAACACTGTAGTGTATGCTTCTCAGCACGTTTCGGGCTATCGAAGTATAATTGAGGATTGAACTTCCTTACAGGTAAGTCGTTTAAACTCTAAATATTGCGTTTTCCTAAAAGTTTAGTTCATTTTCTCTAGTATTCCGCTGGCCGGTGTCGCATCTCTGAGAGTAACTTTCGCCACTGACGTTAGAAAAAGAGACAATCAATGGGCGACTGAGATGGATTATTAATTAGGCTAAGAATTAGACTAAAAATGAAGAGTTCGGTTTATAAATTTTTTTTTTAATTCTGGTTTAACCGGAAGTGACCTTAACTTTACATTTTTAAAAGGAGGTATATTTTTGGCTATACAGGGGGTCCCAGATAAGAATGCACTCTACAGGGATCTCGTAAACCATGGGACATACAGAGATGGTTAAATTAGAGAAAAGTTGCGCACTACTGAATCCTGTAACGTCATGTTTTCAAATTTAAAAAATTCCGAATGCTTCCAAAGATATTTGGATAAAACCGAATTTTCGCGATTTCGTTTTAATTGATTTATGGTTTTATTTGAGGAGACATGTCAAAATAAATTTGACATTTTTATTGCCACTTTTTCTCCCCTACAAGATGGTTTAATTACATTGATCCGACGTTTCGTTTAGTCACAACCATCATCCACTTTGTTATTTTAAATAGTAGGAAAATTTTATTTTATGCTTAATAAATTCTACGCTTTATTCTTAATCTAACGGTGTATCACACTTATTATTTATTAGACGTTTCGATATTTAAAAACACATCATCAATGAAAATAGGCACATTATCGAAAATATTTTTGTTTTTATTGTTATATTTAAACACTAGTTGGATTTTGAAACATTTTTTTAAAAGAAACTTATAACAAAACATAATATCTAATAAAACTTATCTGAAAAATGCAACAAGTAAGTAATAATTAATTTTAATTATTAAATACAATAATTACATATTTTTTATTTTTAAAAAAATGCATGATAATATTCAAACATAACGTACCATTTAAATACGACATCATATGGGTGGCTATGAAATTGATTGACGACATTGACGTTCGCAATTGTTTAAATTGTTTCTTTAGATCTGTCACTTAGTTACAGAGACCAGTTAGTTTTAAATTTGGTAATAATTATTGTTTTTTAAAAAAAAATAACTCCAGAAATGTTAAATAACGTTATGGAAGAAATTGTTTACCGGTGTTATTTATGTTTGGAGAATGATGGTGGAATTTTTGAAAATAAAAAATAATTTATTATAAAAATAATTGTATTTAATAATTAAAATTAATTATTACTTACTTGTTGCATTTTTCAGATAAGTTTTATTAGATATTATGTTTTGTTATAAGTTTGTTTTAAAAAAATGTTTTAAAATCCAACTAGTGTTTAAATACAACAATAAAAACAAAAAATATTTTCGATAATGTGCCTATTTTCATTGATGATGTGTTTTTAAATATCGAAACGTCTAATAAATAATAAGTGTGATACACTGTTAGATTAAGAATAAAGCGTAGAATTTATTAAGAATAAAATAAAATTTTCCTACTATTTAAAATAACAAAGTTGATGATGGTTGTGACTAAACAAAAAAGATCAAAAATGTAATTAAACCATCTTGTAGGGGAGAAAAAGTGGCAATTAGAATGTCAAATTTATTTTGACATGTCTCCTCAAATAAAATCATAAATCAATTAAAACGAAATCGCGAAAATTCGGTTTTATCCAAATATCTTCGGAAGCATTCGCAATTTTTTAAATTTAAAAACACGACGTTACAGGATTCAGTAATGCGCAACTTTTCTCTAATTTAACCATATCTGTATCTCCTATGGTTTACGAGATCCCTTTAGAGTGCATTCTTATCTGGGACACCCTGTATAATAATAATACATTTATTGTTTACTCAAATGTAAATTACATCAAGGATTCGTTTTTTACTTAAGGAAGAGATTAAAACAATTAATAGGCCTTAGTGGGGCAGACATCCAGTCCAAGGATCTGGATACTGTTCTCAAATTAATTTAACATTTACAATATTTTGGTGCTGTAATAAACATCTAATGTTCCGAATGCGCGGGCATGGTAAAAAATGTTAAAGATATTTGTGATTTTATGGGAGGAAAAGGGGGGGAGAAGGAGGTAGGGGAGCAGGTAAATGTGACTTATAATCCACATGGATGGTAACGCTCAGATGGAAACTACTGCGTGCGGAGATAATGATTTATTACTGATCTTTTAAACGCTGGGTTGGATAAACGAAAGTTAATATTATTGAAGGAATTAAGAATATAAGCAATATTAAAGGAAAACGATCTTTCAAACATTTTTTTTCGGTGTGGTGGTATCGATTCGGAACACCGTTTCAAATTCAACGACACCTCAATCGTCACGTTTTGGCACTTTAAGTCATTTTTATTTTCTTCTACTAAGGAAAAATCTTCATAAAAATGCAATTTTTAAGTTTTATTTCGTTTTAAATCTTTTACAATTTTTTTAAAAGGCCTTTTCCCAGAGAACTTCATTTTTTTCAAATAGAAACATCTTTGCTTAATCGGGGAAAAAGATAGAGCACCTTTTCCCAATAATTTGTATATCACACACCCTTATATCATATTAAAAAAAGGAGAGATAATTTATTAAAAATACCAAATTATGACAAAAAACGCAACAAAAAAGAGGTGCAAACAGCTTTGCATTTATCTAGGTACTCCCAGGTGTCGTATGGGGTGTCGTTGAATTTGGAATGGTGTTCTGAGTCGATATAGCCGAAAATATACAGGATGTTCTATTTTAAAATCAAAAGTTGAGGTCATTTCCTGTTAAACCGGAAGTCAAAAATCAGTCTTAAATTGCAAAATTATATCACGTATTAACCCACCAAATTTTATTTCGGTAATTTAAACAATATAAAGTTATTGGGGTGGGCGTTCCTCTTGAAACACACGGTATATGACAAAAAAATAACTTTCCAATCGTCTATGTTTAATTTCTAAAAACTATGTGCAACATTTTTTTCGTAATCGATTAACGAATCTCATTTTCACGGTTTACCGAGTCCTGCAACAATTGATGCTACAAGATTGTCAATAACTTTTTGTAGCGCATTAAATTCTATTCTACTTTTTTGACAATGTTCACCAATCACAGCGCGTCAAAGTTTACAAAACGTGAATATTGTAAAATATTGTACAAATTGCTGGCCCTATGTTAAGGTGTCCATTCATTGTCAGGGGCGGCTCGTGGTATTTGAAACAGTCGTACTTTTCGTAACAAGTGTTTTGAAAGCTCCGATTTGATTTTCCCACCCCACCGATAGTAACAAGACGTTTACTCAAATCTGGAACAGGTCGCTTTACTTCTTTTACTATGTACAATTTATCTTCATAGGAATTACTTGAAAAATTCTGCTCATTTACTAAAAAATTAACAAGATCACAAGTAGGATTGTGAATGTTTACATTTACGTGGGGAAGTGGTAACGCTGTGCTAGGTCCCGCTGAATCCATTTTTCGCTAGTAAGCACAAAACAAATAAACTAATAAGTAATAAAAGTAATGTAATATTAATGTTTTAGAAAAATCACTGCCCACTGTTGGAAAAAAGGCAAAACAAAAATCAGTACGGAAAACCACAAGAATTTACCGAAAACTATAATAAAATACAATTCACTATGCACTCTCTCTAAACCTTCAACTTCAACTTTCAACGGACAATAACCTGTTAATCTAATAATAGCATTTCTCCAAATACCGTATCGCGGCGTTCATCTTTATAGATTAGATTAGTCCCCTCGCGTTCGCATTAAATTTACGTAGAGAGTTGAGGCTGGCCTCAAAAGAATGTTTTTATGCGCTATTTAAAGCTAGATTTGACTGGACTATTACGGGTATCATACATCACATTATATATTTTCACTAATACAAGGAAGCGGGAGGCCGGCCTCTAACCATATACGACCGCATGCAGAAATGAGATGGATGATAGATGATATTTCTAGCGAAGCGACGGCATTAATTCTAATGGATATATATTTATGCAATTATGCAAATAGTAAAATAATATAAATTTGTAATTTATTTAATTTGCAAAATTATTGGTGAGGCACTGCCTCACCTGCCTCATAGGAGAAGCCGCCACTGTTAATTGTGCGTTTACGTAGCAACCAAATCGTCCGATCTAGCAATCTGGTTGCTCAGGAACTCCCATTCATTAGGCGCTAGCAATTGGATGGCAACCTCTTCTCATCTTTCTGCAATTAGGTTTTATCTTAAAATTAGTGAAAGCGCTCGTATAGTGGTCGTTCTTGATTAAAAAAGATGATTTCATGAACTCTTAAGTACAATCGCGTTCTTTTGGTATCCATCTTCGTTATGTTCTCCATTTGAGAAGTATAAAAACAAAACCATTAAAAGTATTAAAACTCGACGAGGAAGAACCTACTGACTTGCAGTCACATGCCCACATATTAAAAAATTTAGGAAGTTGAGCGACCCGGGCACCCGGTTTATTCACACAGCAACCTTCTGGCAATCTGTGTAAATCGCTTTCGATCGCATTGCGATTCACCTTTCGTCTGGTAAATTAAATAATTGCTCGGCCACCAAAATATCGCTTGCAATTTGAATGATATCGCTCACTAACGGATAGGGTTGGGCATATTTCACTTGAGAGAGGATTTGAAATTTCAAGTTGAAATTTTCAAGAAACTTATAAATTTTCTGCGAAACTTTCGAAGTTTATGAAATTTTTGTGAAATTTATGAAATTATTGTGAAATTTATGAAACTTTTAAAAAAATCTTAAATGTCGTGAAAAATTCATTAAAATTTATGAAATTTTTATGGAAATTTTCATTAAATTTTATTTTCTGTTGTATCTGGTATTTTATTTTTTTAAAACTAGTACATACTAAAGTATAAGTATGAAATAAGAAAATATCTAAAGTAATCTGAAAAATTAATTTATTTGTCGTATGACATTTTGTCTTCATTTGTCACTGCCACAATTTTTCCATGTTTTCCTTTTAGACGACGCGATTTTATAACACTTGGAACTTTAAAACACTTTAGTAAATGAACAGTCACTTTAGTAAATGTTTTTCCAGTCGTGTTGCATTTTTATAAAAAAATGTTTGCAGAGAAAACACATTTTACTTTATTTTTTATATTTTCCTGCTGTTGGAAATAGTCCCAAATATTTCCTTTCGGTTTCATTTTTGTGACTAGGCTAATTACTGATAAGTTACACTGTGACTTGTTCTCGTTACACACCCCACACAACCTGGCCTATTATTAATATTTGTATACACTATAAACCCCACAAACTACGTTGATAATCGGTGAAGCTAGCTAAATAAATAAAAGACGTCGCACAGCAAAGTCGAGCCTGTCGTCGCGCCGATAAACCAGGGGCATCCCAAGTATTGCGGAGATTTGGGATGCGTCTATTATACAAGGTTGGGCAAATGTTCCGGAACGGCTTAATTACAGGCGAACGAAAAGTGATATCGGATCCGGGTTTTGGGCAATCTATAGGACTAAAATTTTACTATTTGACTATTATACCATATGTCAGTATTGTCAACAACTGTCAAGTGTTGACGTTATTATTTTTTTTCTAATGGAACTCCCTGTATATTTTTACATTTTTAAATTCCACATAAAATTATAATTATTTTTTATTAAATGCACTATTAGTCTATACTTCATAGTTTCCGAGATATTGACTCTCGAAAAGTGACATTTTTGAACTTTGACAGCTTATAACTTTCTAACAGTACGTCTTAGAACAAAACGGCTTACATGTCCCTATCTTCAATTTTTATTATCTTCCCAAAAAAATCAACTTCCGGTTAAACCGGATGTAACTCGAAAGCAGGAAATATAGTTGTTCCGGTTTAATTGGAAGTTGTTTTTTTTGGGAAGATAATAAAAATTAAAGATAGGGACATGTAAGCCGTTTTGCTCTAAGACGTACTGTTAGAAAGTTATAAACTGTCAAAGTTCAAAAATGTCACTTTTCGAGAGTCAATATCTCGGAAACTATGAAGTATAGACTAATAGTGCATTTAATAAAAAATAATTATAATTTTATGTGGAATTTAAAAATGTAAAAATATACAGGGTGTTCCATTTAAAAAAAAAATAACGTCAACACTTGACAGTTGGTGACATTACTGACATATGGTATAATAGTCAAATAGTAAAATTTTAGTTCTATAGATTGCCCAAAACCCGGATCCGATATCACTTTTCGTTCGCCTGTAATTAAGCCGTTCCGGAACATTTGCCCAACCCTGTATAAACGAGGGGTGGTTGGTTGCATGGAAAGGTTTGTGAAAGTTTCACTGAAATTTATGAAATTTTTCTGAAAGTTTCGATTGTATTTATCAGTTGAAAGTTTCAGGTGAAAATTTCAAAAAGGCCACTGAAATTTCACTTTTTGTGTTGAGTGAAATTTTGCTGTTTTGAACTAACGGAGCAATCTTTTGAAAATTTGATGGAAAGCGACTAGATTGTCAATCTGGTTGCTCGATATAATCGCCTAGTGATTGGGCTCCTTTACTAAAATACCAAATAATAAAATAATATTGATGCTTGCCATTTTAACACGACCTACCAGTATAAAAGAGGTAAAAATTTCTGTCATCTTACAATATAGTATGAAGTTTTCTTATTTCAATGAGTTCGTGCCAAAAATGTGAGTTTATGACTTTATAATTTATACCATTTTCTTATTTCGTTATGTCATGTCATTGTGATGTGTATGCCACTAGTTTGTACGCTGAATACACAACGGCGATGACAGTTACGAGACTCTTCCATGAAGGTTTGTACTTTAGAGATATGAATATAGATTTTAGCTAGATTGTGCTTGTTTTACAGCATGGCCGTTCAGACTCTTACCGTGTGGCAACCATACCTAGCAGTTACGATGACTTCAAAACAGCTGATGGACAGCCTAAGGTATTTTTTATGGTTATTATTGGTGATGGGATAATAATGACCTTATGTTACTTTTACTATGTTATTTGAATATACAGCATTATGATACAGAAAGGGATCACCCTTTTATATAAAGTACCGCCCACTTAACCATGAATCGCTGGGACCCGTCAAATTAATGTTTTTTTAAATGCATTTTTTTAGAAAAATGGTATTAGCTTCGTTAGTACCGTGCGAGTAAAAATTATTTGCATCAAAGAGGGCTTGGATTAAAAAACGTAGGGCTTGGTTTAGATCACAATGATATGGGGACGATATATCTAACCAAATCTTGGTTAAAATTTTGTCAAATTCATATTATGACATGATATGCCAAACTAATGAGTAGGTAATAAAATAAGTAGACAAATACAAATTTATTTTTGTTTACAAAATTAACAAAAAAAGAGAAGAATATACAGAAAGAAAAAGAAAAATAATTACATAAATTGCTGAAATTGACCATCGCCATGCTCCAAGCATAAATTCACACGTCTCTTCATATTTTCGAAAGTGTTGACCAGCATCCCTAGAGAAATGTTACCACATTCTTGGATAATCCTTTCTTGTAATTGTTCTAAATTTGCAACTGGTGTTTTAAAAATAGTGTTCTTTAAATGAGGAAAAACGAAGTAATTCATAACCGTTAAACAAGGTGATCTAGGTGGGAATTCAATGTCTTATCGACGAATGATCAATCTGTCGTCGAAAAAATTGCGTAAGTTGTTAATAGTTTCGGCGGCTGTATGGGCGGTTGCACCGTCCTGTTGAAAATATTCAAAACGTAGTTCGTCGTCAAGTAATTGCTCCACAAATAGATTCAAAATATTGTCTACACCGCTGAGCTGGAACTGTGTCATGGAAAAAAATAGGACCAACAATTCTTCTTCGGGAAACAGCTAACCAGACACCAATTTTTTGAGGCTGCGATGTGGACTCAAAAAAATGGGGATTTTCACTACTCCACATGCGTGTATTCTGAGAATTCACATATCCGGAGAGGTGGAACCAGCCTTCATCCAAAAAAAAAAATGTCAGCTCTAATAAATCATTTCTTTCCAATAAATTTTGGGTAAACCATTGAGAGTAATTCCTGCTTGTATTTCTTGGAATACTTGCACTTTATAAGGATATAAATTTAGCTGCTTCTTAAGAATAGTCCTGCATGTTCCAGAAGATCTTCCCACTTTTTGGGACAGACGTCTTATACAATTTGTTGGCGTATTTTGCATTATTTCACGAACGTTTGCAACAAGTTCTTTTGTTCTTACAGATGGTCTTCCTGCTCCTTTTTTGTGTTGTATAAAACCTGTTTCCCTAAACACAGCCACGGTTCTTTGGAGGCAATGATAAAAATCCCCAGCAATAAAAGCAACGTTAGGAAAATGTTCGTGAAAATCGTCCATGCACAAGCCCGGATTGTATTGCCACTCACCATTTACTCTCACCCCGTTTCGAAAATACGCTTCAACCATGAATGTTTTGCGCTGTTCCGTAAAACCCATTGTGTGAATTGTTCAAGAAATTGGAAAAATTAGCGATGAATCAAATTACTTGTAACGACTGTCAAAGATGACGGAATAACTGATTGATTGTTAATTCAGGTAGTTACAGACACCCAACAGGTATTAAGCTCTACGGCTAAGCATTACGTCCTTAGATGCAAGGCCCTCTTTGATGCAAATAATTTTTGCTCGCACGAACCATCTATATTAACTCAATTGGTAAAGATCGTAACTTGAGTTCAGAACGTTGAGAAACATATCAATGGTGCATACCAGCATTAAATTGTTAAGATTTCGTAAACGAAGGTATAGAAAATGTCTAGAATTGATTGCAGAATGTAAAAACTTAAAAAAATACAATATCTTTCCTTATAAAACAAATTAAAATACACGTATCATTTTTATGATCCACCCTGTATAATATGTATATTTTTTCAAAAAAAAAAAAACAATTTGACGGGTCCGAGCCATTTTTGATTAAGTGGGTGGTATTCTATAATAAAGGCCGATCGATATGGTTCAGAAAACTCGACATTTTTTTAATTTTAAAAAACCAATAATTTTTATTAAAGATAAGCATTACTGGATACTGAAACTAGATATTTTTGGCTAAAAAAACACCGGGGTGAGATTTTTTTACGATAAAATATACTCCTTGAAAAAATACTGTAATTTTGTAAGTATTTAGCATTTATCCCAAGAAATTATGCTCGTGTGGTGTCAGAAAGTTATCTTTTATTAACAAGAAAAATATCGATCGGCTTTTTTGTTCTACGTTATCGTTTTTTTATAATCATTTTTAATTGGCTGTAATATGTAATTACTTACATCATTATTTAATACTTAATTTATGACCTATAAACTGGTTAAAAGTTGTTTTATGTTATTATCAAAACAGCTCTACATTTTTTTCTCTACCTAAATTATTATATCTTTTGAAGCGCCCGGAGCCCGTCCATCTGGAGTTGACAGTCGTAAAGGGTCAAAATAATTAATAATAACCGGAAAAAAATGGCCTAAGTGTTACTAGAGAATATAAAAAGAATATTTGAATCTTAACTTTTGTAACATTTAACTGAGGTGAGTCGGGGAGTCCCACTTTACGTGGAACGCGAGTTATGAAAAAAATTATGACATAATTATCTTGCCTACATTGGGATGTAGTCAAAAATGGCTATTACTATCAAAAACACCCGAAATAAATAAAAATTTATCGTTTTTGTTTTACATTTCAAACGTTTTGATTTTTGTGTTTCACCAAATGGTATTAGTTTTGAAATTTTTTATTTTAACGTCCTGTTACCAAGAAACCAATGTTTTAAATTATTCTTGCTTGCATGCCACTACCTACTGCCCTGGAAATGGCTCTTGTAATTAGTAATAAATATATTTCTAGGTTGTACCTAGATTAGTAAGATTTTTCTACCCTAGGATTTAATTTCTTACTAACGTATTAGACGTGGATTACGTTTAAATAACCAATTATTTATGCAAAATGTGCCTTAGTATACGGTGTTCGCGTCTATTTAGTAGTAAGAAATAAAACAGAAATTTAAAAGTTTTATTAATGATGAAGCAAACGGTATAATATTTAGTAATAAAAGAAAAATAAATCTCTATCTATAAAATGCTTTGGCCTGACTGACGGACTGATTCATCAACTCCGAGCCTAAACTCCTAATCCTAGAATCATGAAATTTCGATGTTATTTTTTTCTTATAACGTAAGCACCCACTAAGACAAGGTTTTATGAAAAATCAACCCCTGCTGAGGGGGTAAAAACGGTGGTTAATATGTTTATAGTCATTCTCTGGCGGAGGTCTAAAAATTGGTGCATAAATAAGAATAGACGTGTAACGTCTAGTCACTAGTAACGTCACTTTCAAAATCCACTTGGGAGTTAAAGAAAGGGGTGTAGCCTACTTTAAGGGGGTACCTATAACTATCTATAATTTTAAGCTCTGGGGTTGAAAATTGGTAATAAGCATACTCTGTTAAAATAAACAAGTGTGCTTTGTTTCGAATGCAACATCTACAAAAAAGAAATAATTTTATAGACAAATTTGTTGCTTTAAAAAATATACATGAGTTTTAAGTATTTACGAAAATTTTTCCCATTTTGTAAAAGTTTATATTCGAAAACATATGTTTTGACGACTGCTAAATGACTCGGCATAAATACTCTAATGTACAGTTATTAAAACAATTAGGGTAAAAAGGAGGGTATACAAGTTTAAAAAACTATGTCAAATATTACGAAAATTTTTCCCATTTTGTAAAAGTTTATATTCGAAAACATATGTTTTGACGACTGCTAAATGACTCGGCATAAATACTCTAATGTACAGTTATTAAAACAATAAGGGTAAAAAGGAGGGTATACAAGTTTAAAGAACGTAAAAGTAGTGTAAAACTGAAAAAAAAATGTCAACAATCGGTGAAAATCTATATTTGTGGTAATATTTTCATGAACAAAGACTTCAACAGTCCAAGAAATATTACAGTTTAAAACAAGAGGTGCATTAACATTTGAAAAACGTTTGAAATTAAAGAACATGGACGGCCCAAACCCAAACCTTTTTTGGATCTGAAACAAATTAGAAATGAAACTCGGTGAAACGTTTTCGGAAAGTGAGGTAGTCAATGTAAAACGCTTATTATTATATAGGGTGTCCGGAAATGATAAGCAAAAAATTAGGGTATAATTCTAGACCGAAAATAAAATGCTATCTCTTCCTATAACATTTTTTCGAAAATTGATTATTGACAGAGTTAAGGTTGCATTCTCAACGTCGTTCAATTTATTGCCAACCTATAACCTATTTCGCTTTGTTTTTTCAAGTTTATTATTTTTTAAAGTAACAAATAAAATCCGTATCGTCGGCACATTACTTAGGTAATATCTGATATATATTACAAAAATATCAATTTATTTCATTGCTAATTTTGGGAGAATTGTATAGTGAAAGAACAATGAGTGACAATGACATAATAATGTTAAAAAAAATCTTACCCGATATTTTTCGCTATACAATTCTCCTAAAATAGGTTATGAAATTCCTTGATATTTATTAAATATGTCAAATATTACCTATAGAATATCAAGTCGCTACTGATTTTCTATAAATTTTGTATAAAAGCTAAAAAACATAAATAAATATACGCGAAGTAGGTTATAGGTTGGCAAGCATGTTGATACTCCCACCTCCATTTCGCACTTATTAATTTAACTGATTTTTTGAAAAAGTTTAATTCTAACAATGTCCAGAATGACGATTTTAAATTACTATTATTTTTATTCATAAGAAAGGATGTCTCCATGACATAAAAAATAAAAATCTTTTATAGTATTCTATATTTAAATACTACTCTCCTCAAATTTTAGGTTGCTAATTCACTACTATGTGATTATTCATCCACTCCTCAAAACATTATTTTTTATTAAAATAAATTTTTTACGGCTTCCACTATTCTTCTCTCCTCAAACTTACGTCACTAGTTCACCAAAATGTGACTTTCAATTACTCCTCATCAGTCTACAAAAGTCTTTACATCATTAACCATTCCAATTATATAATTTCTCTTCTCTCCTCACACTTATGGTGCGATGTCACTAATTTGACACTTAGCTTACCTGCCAATTCTCCAAGAATGACCTTTTGCTAGGTATACCATTACGGTGGACGTTGTTCCAATTACTTTTTGTCCTTTCCATCATCTTTTAGCTCCGTTCGGACTGTTTGCACCTGTAATTTCTCATTTTCCTTATTCTCTTCTCCTGATGATAACTGTTTATACAGTCGAAACATGTAGAGATTTTACCCTTAATTAAAAGACTTATCTTAATATACCAGTGGAGGAAAACTTAAAGTGTCTTATTTCTTTCCCTTTTAAACATACACTCCACTTAAAGTATGGACTATTTCTTCAATTTCCCACCTTAAAGTTAAATTTTATTTACAGTTTTTTTGCAATATATGGGGCTTTTTCGGGATGAATTTGCCCACCGTTTTTTCGCATTTTGTTAAGGGGGCCACATTAGGAGCCTATACTTTAATTTGAATGGTCCCAACTTTTTTGTCCTTTATTGTATGCGCATTTTAACTGAATATTTTTATTCTCCTAACCTTTTGATATAAAAAAGGTATACTACTTTTGTTTCAAAAAATCTAACCGCTTTCGAGAAAAACCCTAAAATAACATTGCTCGCATGGGACGAATACGAAATCATTTTAATTTATTTTCAACCTTAATCATAGCATAGCAAAGGAAGGAATATTCCATGGAGCTCGTCGGAATTTTTTAAGAAGAATTAATTTATGTATTGAAGAGGAAGGACGTCACTTTCAACCTTTGACTTGACTGTTTAATTTATTGTTCTACACCTTTTCCAAATGTATTTCAGAAAGCGTCGAATGTATTTCAGTACAGTCAAATGTAGTTCCGAAAGCGTCAAATGTATTTCAATATAGTCAAATGTAGATTGGAAACCGTCAAATGTATTTCAGTATAGTCAAATGTAGATTAGAAACCGTCAAATGTATTTCAGTATAGTCAAATGTAGATTAGAAACCGTCAAATGTACTTTAGAATAGCCAAATGTATTTCAGAAAGCATCAAGTGTACTTCAGAATAGTCAAATGTATTTTAGAAAGCATCAAATGTATTTCAGAAAGCGTCAAATGTATTTTAGAATATTCAAAAGTATTTCATAAAGCGGTATTTGTAAATATTCAGCGTGAATTATACGCAATTATATACCTAAAATATACATTAAATTTGATACTTTCCGAAATACATTTGGTAATTTCCGAAATATATTTGATGCTTTCTGAAATACATTTGATGCTTTCTGAACTACATTTGACTCTTCTGAAATACATTTGATACTTTCTAATCTACATTTGACTATACTGAAATACATTTGATGCTTTCTGAAGTACATTTGACTATTCTGAAGTACATTTGACGGTTTTTGAACTACATCTGACAATTCCGAAGTACATTTGATGCTTTCCGAACTACATTAGACTATTCTGAAATACATTTAACGCTTTCTGAAATCCTTTTGACGCGTTCTGAACTACAAATGGAAAAGGTGTAGTTTATGTATTTTAAAATTGCCAATAAAATTTAACTTTAACACCCTGTAACTCCGTTAATAATCAATTTTCGAAAAAATGTTATATAGTCCGATCAATCTGGACATTCGAAGATACATATATTTACAACAAGCTGAAAATCAGTAAACTTGTTCAAAATATAATTATAAATAAAATTTTTAAGTTCCCCATCATTCCCGTGTATGGAAAAAATTTTACTCGAGGTCAAAGGTTGTAGACCATAAAATTATCTATAAAAAATGTATCAATACTTTTTTTCCTACGAGCTACCGTTTCTGAGATATGACGATTCAAAAAGCCAGTAACTATAATACTATCTATAGGACTTTACTTTGTGCATTAGAGAATGCAAAACGGTATGGCCACACTGTATGCATCGTGACTTTCGACCAGCCCCTGTATGCTAAAGCTCGAGAAATGGTATCAGCCGCACCTGAGGGCTCTGAAGTATCAAAAATCATCATCAGATCGGAGGATTTCATCTACTGATGTCTTTTCTGGGAGCAATTGGTCATATTATGCAAGGAAGCGGCATGAAAGAAGTACTCGCAGAGATCTATGCGGTAAAATCATTAGAAAAAATGCTCAATGGTCTACTTCAGCTTACTTTGGCAATTATAATATTAAAAGAAGTTGAAATTAATAACATAATGGATGCAGATCTAATCATAAATATCGAGAATATTAGATAACACTCTTATTATTATATATAATATATTATCTCAGTATTTTTATATGGTTTCCATTGCTAACGAGTTCCTAAGAGCTGAGCGTATGGGGGATTGAAAAGCTAATTTATACTACGTCAAAGAAATGCTTCCTTTTTTTCACGCGTCTGGACATTTTCCTTATGCTAAGCCTGCACACCTTTACTTGCAGGATATGCAACAATTACAGAATTAGATTGATCCTGAAGTTTACGAAAAATTTTCAGCAGGATTTTTCACAGTTAGACGTTCAGACAAATAAAGTTGTGGAACTTCAACGGACATGGTAATCGAGGAGTCTATGATGAAAGCTATGAAGGCAGATGGAGGTATTGCTCGACGGAGAAGCACAAAAGAGAGCGTCATAAGTAAATGGGTTTATAGTATGCATGCTATGAATATAGTTTGTGAAAAATTAGAAGATATCGCTAATGTTAGGATGGATACGACCGAGCAGCATGTTGATGCAAATGATTCACGAGTAAAAAAGATGCTAAAGACATACGAAAACTTTTAGAGTGGTTCTCAACGCATGATCCTTTTCCAGATGTTAACAAAATTGTTTTTATTGCTAGTGGTGTCGTTGGTGATGATAAAATTAATTGTTATAAAGCTCGTGAAGTTGGACTGGCTTCTATGGCAAAAATGACATGACTGACATTCAATAATATTAAATTAAAACGCGCTGACAAAGTTGTTCCTCTTTTAGCCATGACTAGTACCATAAAAGTTCATACTCAAAATCACGTGGAAACGTGTGCATATTATGACGATAACAACTTTTTGAATCGTTATATCTCAGAAACGGTGGCTCGTAGGAAAAAAAGTATTGATACATTTTTTATAGATAATTTTATGATCTACAATTTTTGTCTAAGATATTTTTATGATAAAACTTACCGTTTTGCTGAATATCACGAAAAACTCATTTTTTTGACCTTTGACCTCGAGTAAAATTTTTTTCATACACGGTAATGATGGGGAACTTATAAATTTTATTGATAATTATATTTTCAACAATTTTAATGATTTTCAGCTTGTTGTAAATTTATGTACAGGGACTTTTTTTTAAGTGTCTCACCCGATTAGCGATTTTCCTAAAATAAAAAAAACAATTACGTACTCCCTAATGGTTTTTTGCGAAGAAGCCAAATTTAATGTCAAAAATTATATAGATTTACAAATTTGACAGATAAGACGCCATATTGGATTTTTTTAAATGGCAACCCTACTTTATTATATGCCCAGTGCATTCCATTTTTTATTTAAACTTCAGAAATATATAGTTGTAAATATTTATTTTCAGTCGTTCCGGAGATACAAGGCTTCGAAGTTTTCGATTTTGTTTGGAAAGTCTTACCCCTTTAAAAAATAGATCGCTTGAGATTAGAAATTTAAGTTTTTTTACAGTTACATTATTTGTTGTGGCCGAGCTAACTATGCTATGATAAAATATGGCAGATATCAAGAAATGACAGACAAGACGCCATTTTGTTTTTTTAAATGGCAACCATAATTAATAACGACACCAGTAGATGGCATTCCGCGGTCCGATATCAAAAATGTATAATTGTTGATATATATTTTCAACCGTTCCGGAGATACGGGGCTTCCTAATCATGCATCGTTCGATTATGCGTTTTAAGTGTCTCACTCCTTTAAAAAATAGATCGCTTGAGTTTGGAAATTCAAGTTTTTTTACAGTTACATTATCTGATGGGGCCGAGCTAACTATGCTATCGTCAAATACGTCAGATATCAAGAAATGACAGACAAGACGCCATTTTGTTTTTCTTAAATGGCAACCATAATTAATAACGACACCAGTAGATGGCATTCCGCTGTCCGATATCAAAAATGTATAATTGTTGATATCTATTTTCAACCGTTCCGGAGATACGGAGCTTCCTTAACATGCATCGTTCGATTATGTCTTTTAAGTGTCTCACCCCTTTAAAAAATAGATCGCTTGAGATTGGAAATTCAAGTTTTTTTACAGTTACATTATCTGTTGGGGCCGAGCTAACTATGCTATCGTCAAATACGTCAGATATCAAGAAATGACAGACAAGACGCCATTTTGTTTTTCTTAAATGGCAACCATAATTAATAACGACACCAGTAGATGGCATTCCGCGGTCCGATATCAAAAATGTATAATTGTTGATATCTATTTTCAACCGTTCCGGAGATACGGGGCTTCCTTAACATGCATCGTTCGATTATGCGTTTTAAGTGTCTCACCCCTTTAAAAAATAGATCGCTTGAGATTGGAAATTTAAGTTTTTTTACAGTTACATTATCTGTTGGGGCCGAGCTAACTATGCTATCGTCAAATACGTCAGATATCAAGAAATGACAGAGGAGACGCCATTTTGTTTTTCTTAAATGGCGACCATAATTAATAACGACACCAGTAGATGGCATTCCGCGGTCCGATATCAAAAATGTATAATTGTTGATATCTTTTTTCAACCGTTCCGGAGATACGGGGCTTCCTAAACATGCATCGTTCGATTATGTCTTTTAAGTGTCTCACCCCTTTAAAAAATAGATCGCTTGAGAGTGGAAATTCAAGTTTTTTTACAGTTACATTATCGGTTGTGGCCGAGCTAACTATGCTATCGTCATTTAAAAAAAACAAAATGGCGTCTTGTCTGTCATTTCTTGATATCTGACATATTTGACGATAGCATAGTTAGCTCGGCCCCAACAGATAATGTAACTGTAAAAAAACTTGAATTTCCACTCTCAAGCGATCTATTTTTTAAAGGGGTGAGACACTTAAAAGACATAATCGAACGATGCATGTTTAGGAAGCCCCGTATCTCCGGAACGGTTGAAAATAGATATCAACAATTATACATTTTTGATATCGGACCGCGGAATGCCATCTGTTGGTGTAGTTATTAATTATGGTTGCCATTTAAAAAAAACAAAATGGCGTCTTGTCTGTCATTTCTTGATATCTGACATATTTGACGATAGCATAGTTAGCTCGGCCCCAACAGATAATGTAACTGTAAAAAAACTTGAATTTCCACTCTCAAGCGATCTATTTTTTAAAGGGGTGAGACACTTAAAAGACATAATCGAACGATTCATGTTTAGGAAGCCCCGTATCTCCGGAACGGTTGAAAATAGATATCAACAATTATACATTTTTGATATCGGACCGCGGAATGCCATCTGTTGGTGTAGTTATTAATTATGGTTGCCATTTAAAAAAAACAAAATGGCGTCTTGTCTGTCATTTCTTGATATCTGACATATTTGACGATAGCATAGTTAGCTCGGCCCCAACAGATAATGTAACTGTAAAAAAACTTGAATTTCCACTCTCAAGCGATCTATTTTTTAAAGGGGTGAGACACTTAAAAGACATAATCGAACGATGCATGTTTAGGAAGCCCCGTATCTCCGGAACGGTTGAAAATAGATATCAACAATTATACATTTTTGATATCGGACAGCGGAATGCCATCTGTTGGTGTAGTTATTAATTATGGTTGCCATTTAAAAAAAACAAAATGGCGTCTTGTCTGTCATTTCTTGATATCTGACATATTTGACGATAGCATAGTTAGCTCGGCCCCAACAGATAATGTAACTGTAAAAAAACTTCAATTTCCACTCTCAAGCGATCTATTTTTTAAAGGGGTGAGACACTTAAAAGACATAATCGAACGATGCATGTTTAGGAAGCCCCGTATCTCCGGAACGGTTGAAAATAGATATCAACAATTATACATTTTTGATATCGGACAGCGGAATGCCATCTGTTGGTGTAGTTATTAATTATGGTTGCCATTTAAAAAAAACAAAATGGCGTCTTGTCTGTCATTTCTTGATATCTGACATATTTGACGATAGCATAGTTAGCTCGGCCCCAACAGATAATGTAACTGAAAAAAAACTTGAATTTCCAATCTTAAGCGATCTATTTTTTAAAGGGGTGAGACACTTAAAAGACATAATCGAACGATGCGTGTTTAGGAAGCCCCGTATCTCCGGAACGGTTGAAAATAGATATCAACAATTATACATTTTTGATATCGGACCGCGGAATGCCATCTACTGGTGTCGTTATTAATTATGGTTGCCATTTAAAAAAAACAAAATGGCGTCTTGTCTGTCATTTCTTGATATCTGACATATTTGACGATAGCATAGTTAGCTCGGCCCCAACAGATAATGTAACTGTAAAAAAACTTGAATTTCCACTCTCAAGCGATCTATTTTTTAAAGGGGTGAGACACTTAAAAGACATAATCGAACGATGCATGTTTAGGAAGCCCCGTATCTCCGGAACGGTTGAAAATAGATATCAACAATTATACATTTTTGATATCGGACAGCGGAATGCCATCTGTTGGTGTAGTTATTAATTATGGTTGCCATTTAAAAAAAACAAAATGGCGTCTTGTCTGTCATTTCTTGATATCTGACATATTTGACGATAGCATAGTTAGCTCGGCCCCAACAGATAATGTAACTGTAAAAAAACTTGAATTTCCAATCTCAAGCGATCTATTTTTTAAAGGGGTGAGACACTTAAAACGCATAATCGAACGATGCATGTTTAGGAAGCCCCGTATCTCCGGAACGGTTGAAAATATATATCAACAATTATACATTTTTGATATCGGACCGCGGAATGCCATCTACGGGTGTCGTTATTAATTATGGTTGCCATTTAAAAAAACAAAATGGCGTCTTGTCTGTCATTTCTTGATATCTGCTATATTTGATCATAGCATAGTTAGCTCGGCCACAACAAATAATGTAACTGTAAAAAAACTTAAATTTCTAATCTCAAGCGATCTATTTTTTAAAGGGGTAAGACTTTCCAAACAAAATCGAAAACTTCGAAGCCTTGTATCTCCGGAACGACTGAAAATAAATATTTACAACTATATATTTCTGAAGTTTAAATAAAAAATGGAATGCACTGGGCATATAATAAAGTAGGGTTGCCATTTAAAAAAATCCAATATGGCGTCTTATCTGTCAAATTTGTAAATCTATATAATTTTTGACATTAAATTTGGCTTCTTCGCAAAAAACCATTAGGGAGTACGTAATTGTTTTTTTATTTTAACCAGTAGGAAAATCGCTAATCGGGTGAGACACTTAAAAAAATGTCCCTGTACCTTCACTATCATTTTTTGGTCTAGATTGACCGGACTAATAGGAACTCATAGCATTTCTTTTCGGTCTATATCGGTCATATTATACATTTTTTGCTCATCATTTTCGGACACCCTGTATATCGGGCCATTGTCGACGAGAATCCTGCGAAGCAAAATGCATCGCGTATTCCAGGCAGGAAGAGCAATACTATCTGTGTGTACAACAGAGATGGAAATATTCCTTTCGTAGTTTCGTTTTCATTCAAATACTAAAAACTATTTGACATTTTGGTTTTTGCCATTCCATTTGTAAACCCAATATCAATATATACAGGGTGTTCTCAAAGTTGAGTAATTTATTTTACCAGGTTGTAGAACTCGTAAAAATAAGTAATTGTACCAAAAATCATTTATATAAAAGTTGCAGAATAAAGAAGTTATTAACAATTGAAAAAATGTAAAATTTAAAAACTGTAAGACCTGATTTTTTGATATTCTCGACCACTGCGTTATCAATGTTTTGTTTACTGGCGATACTGGGTATGGCTTATTTTTTTGTAGGATACAAATTATTACTTATCAATGATAAGTAATCATTCATTCATTTTACGGGTTTTAGTGGTCGAGAATACAAAAGAGCAGGTCTTAAGTTTTTAAATTTTACATTTTTTCAATTGTTAATGACTTCTTTATTCTGCAACTTTTATATAAATGATTGTTGGTACAATTACTTATTTTTACGAGTTCTACAACCTGGTAAAATAAATGACTCAACTTTGAGAACACCCTGTATATAATGTATAAAAGTTAAAACATTAATTTGCATGATTTTTAGAATTTTTTTTAGTTTAAATTTAATTTTTGCTATTTTTAAAGGGCTTGTTTCTAATATGGTATTTTTGACAAGTAAGTACAATTCGACTCTATGTTATACACCGAATTGCAATAAAACACAATAGTATCTTCACCTGTTCAAAAGTTATTCCGAAACGACCAACCCGCTACAATCTTTGTTTCAAACATCTCATTCCCACCAACGTGTTTAAATGGGACTTTTCATATTTTTTTTTTATCAAATCGGGTAACAAAATGAACGTCCTTTCTTAATGTAGCTTTTAAAATAATACCTTTAATTTATTTTTTCCATGAACTAACGTGTTTATATTAAACGCAATTGTCTTACGTGTTTATTTTGTTTATAGGCACGGAGAAAACAGATCAAAAAGGCCAGGAAGGCAGGCGACTTGGACGACCTAAAACAAGAATTAGATATCGACTACCATAAAATCACTCCTGAAGAACTATATCAAAGGTTTCAGACGCATCCAGAAAATGTAAGTAGAAAAAATACAAAATGTAACTAAACTGCTTATCATAAAGTTCGACAAATTGTTTTTTAACACTTTTATTACGGATTTTAATGGGGTTTGCAGAGTTTGAAAAATTGATGCTGCAGATTACTAATGTGGCACGCCAATGACGCAATCAATACACTTTATTATTATACAAGTTGGTAAAGAAAGCTTTGCAAAGAATTAAAAATTTTAAGTAAATCACAGTTTAGTAGGGTTTTTCGTCTTATTTTAACGTCGTTTTATAATCTAAGTTAATATATCGGAACAATTTCGATATTTTTTTACTATACAGACTGTCCGCGGATAGGGTTTACAATAGCACAAATGGATGGAAAATTTCATTTTTCGGGAAAAAGTAATTCTTGATAAAAAGTTTTGCTTGTAAAAAAAATGCAATTCACGAAGAGAAAATTTTGATTTTTTTGTATAGACCCAAAGACAAAAATCCAAACGTTTGGCTCCGTCTCCTTCTTCCAACGTTTGATTAAAAGTTGGCTTAAATGGGAATATTTTGTTTGCCTTTAAAGTATACTGAATATGAGTTTTTTTTACTACATCAAGTTCTTGAGCTCGGTTTCTTAATGAAAGGGTATGATTGTCAGCAACGGACTGCAATACGATTAGGGAAGCTGCGTCATTCTGATCATAATTTTTTTTTAAATTGGAAACTGAACCAGTTTGCTGAAATTTTCTTAATAATTTATGAAGTCCCATTTTTGAGACGTAAGCGTTATGGTATCTTTGATTAAATTTCTCTATCACAAAGCTGTAAGAACTTTCGCCAGCACCGTAACATTGAACTAAATACCTAAACCCTTTGTTCTAAGGTCAACATTTTCAAAACACATCAAATTCTATTTGACAAATTTGCTCCATACGTAAAGCAAAGTAATAAAAAGGTAAACAAATTCCTTGTTTTTACAAAAGAGTAGGAATGCATTTAAAATTTTAAAATAAGATACTCGCCACCCATTATGAAAATAGATTTTTATTAAAATTTTTATTGAGCAGCAAAATTTCCATTAACCTCTAAAAATTAAAAAAAAAAACTAATAAATAAGTTTTCTAATTGTCATTTTGGTCAAAAATGAAAAATAAAGGTAGTTTACTCTTGGAGAAAAATCATGTTTTTGAAGTTTTTGCGAACCCTGTATAAAAAATCAAAATTTTCTCTTTGTAAATTGCAGTTTTTTTTATAAGCAAAACTTTTTATCAAGAATGACTTTTTCTCGAAAAATGAAATTTTTAATCAATTTGTGCTATTGTAAACCCTATCCGCGGACAGTCTGTATATACCCTAGGGCAAGAATTATCCTATCTTTGTAAGAAAATAGCTGTTTTGGACAGAACTGAATACATCAGCACGTTGATGACTGTTTCGCAGTTTTTTCTATTGCATACACTTATTTGGTTTAATTCTAAAAAAAGAAAAATAATAAATGACCCTAAGATATGTACCGGGTGTCCCAAATTACAAAAAGTATAATAAAATTAGGATAATTGAGTTATTATTCAAGTTTTAAAAGTTGGGGATGAGATATTTTAGCTATTAAAGGTTAATTCCCTTTTCGTAAAAATATTATTTTTATCTCGATTCTTATGCTCGATCTCTCGAGACGGTTTTGTCGTTTTTTTTTTATTTCAAGTTCTAGGACTGGAATTTTTTTTTTTTTTGACAAGCAGCTGTTTTTAACACAGAAATTGAAATGTAGACATCTAAGCAAACTAAGCGTGTAATCATATAAGATTCTTCTTCTAAGCGGCAGCTATAATTACTTAATAGCAAGTTATTTTAAATAAAACACCTTTAATCTTATACCGGGTGTCCCAAATCATGTAGAAATTCAGCTAAATTTGTTTTTAAAACTGACACAGTTTAGCTTATTAGAGCATGGTTATTATTTTTGGCAAATTATAATTTTTAATATTCTTAATAGGAACCTATTTATAATATACAGTGTCGCCAAAAACAAGGCAGTTATTAGTTATTAAGCGAACACTAACCAACGACAAATTCGGGGAGTAACATAAAGTTCCAGAAATGGCTAATATAATAAAACTAACTTTTGGTTAGGCAATATTAAGAAAACCACGAGCATTAATAATTATTGTTAAAATATTCCTTTTAATAATTATTTTCTTTAAATGGCTGTTAAAAATACCGTATATCAAACGCTGGAGAATGTCATATTTAGATAATCTACAATCTGCCTACCTACATCAGAAAATAATGTTTTTGTTATGTAAACAAAAAATTCTTAGTTTACAATCGGCAAATCTTTATTGTCGTTATTTTGTATCATATCTCCAATTTGTATTCGTACGTGTTTGTTTATTAACTGCTCAATTTTCAGCGACCCTGTATATTATAAATAAGTTCGGAGATCTTTATTAAGAATATTAAATGTAAAGTAAAATTGACATTTTTACTTTACACGAATTATTCCAATTTAAAGAATATTGAAGACCATAATTTACCAAAAATAATAGTTAATAACTAAATTCTAGTAAGCTAAAACGTTTTTCAGCTTAGAAGAAAAATTTGATATGAATACATGCTTAGTTTGCTTCGGTGTCTACATTTCAATTTCTTTGTTAAAAACAGCTACTTGTCAATAAAATTCGAATAATTCCAGTCCTAGGACTTCAAATAAAAAACTGCCGAAACCGTCTCGAGAGATCAACTAAAGCATAAAAACAATGTTTTTACGAAAAGGTATTAACCTTTTATAGCTTAAATATCTTAATTCAAACTTTCTAAATTTAAATAATTCAATTATCCTAATTTTATCTTACTCTTTTTCATTTGGGACACCTGGTAGATATCCTAGGGTGTCCTAACGGCACCGTTTACGCGACCTACCGCGTTTGTGTTATCCTGGCACACATGCACGGTTTTCGTCAGTTTGATTCTATTTTGATTCGAATATGGATTATAGACGTGCTGTGGCGATTTTAATGTCTTCCATGCGTATCAAAAAATGAAGAAAGGCACGAAACAGATTTTTGTGGGTTCATCCCATCAATATGGGAAGGAAACAATTCGGTTCATTCTTTGTACTATTTGGTCAGTTGAGGGAAGACGAAAAATTTTTTTTTAACTATTTTAGGATGTCCATATCCAGCTTTGATGACCTACACGGACGATTAAAAAATTCGCTTCAACGTCAAGATACATTTATGAGAGACTGCATACAGCCTATGGGAATGTTGGCTGTTACAATCAAAATCAGGATTGACCTTCAAAAATATTTCCTTCCAGGCACTTCTTGTGCAGTTTCTGTCCTTATAAATATAGAACTTGTTTTGTCCCAAATAACCGGCCTTGCTTCCACCAAAGATATAAGCATATCCACTGCCATTACGAAAAATATGATTATGTTAAAATATACTAAATAAAACAATGTTCTCGCCAATGAACCAAGAAAATATCGTAAGCGCGGTACATGTGCAAGCACCAATTAAATCTTAAACTCTACTGGGCATGTCTCTCCGTAACGGTCGCCGTGAATTATAGTGGGGGCTCACGGTAACATCGCGGTGGAATGGAACCATGTACACGGTGCCGGTGTGTGTGAAAGGTGCTGCCTAATCCCTTAACCGTATAAACGGTAGATATTAGCTTATGTTATAAAACGACGTTAAAATATAACACGAAAAACACTACTAACAAAGTGCGACTTACTTGAAATTTTTTGCACGGCTTTCTTGTCCACTCTGTATAATATTAAAGTGAATTAATTACGTTTTATGCGTACCACACCATTATTCTACAAGAAACAATATTTCAAACTCTGCAAACAGCATTGGAATCCGTGCTGTCATTTCCGAACCACAGATCAAATGTGTTAAAAAAGCAATAATTTGTCAAACTTTGTGATGAGCAGTTCATATCTTTTGAACTTGAGCAAAATGTATAAATAAGTGTCAAAACCGCAAGTTAAATTTTTTTAAACCGGAGATATGGAAAATACAATATAAAAATAAGCTCCATAAGAACAAATTGATGTTTTAATACGATATTTGTAGGCAAGAAGTTCATATCACACAAATCATGAAAAACGTAATTCTTATTCTATCTATCTATCTATCTATCTAAAGGGGTGAAAGTTTAAATTGGAAAAAATATTTTTGGCCCGAATTTCTTGAAACTCAGCATAAATACTCTTAAACAGAAGTAATTAAACTCTTATTTCTTTTTTTTTTTGCGTCTGTCCCTAAAGGGATGAGAAGGGTTTATAAAAGCTTATATTGAAAACATATTTCTTGACGAACTTTCTTGCGGTATCAATGTTTCAATAAATTCTACGCCTAAGGTGTTTATAAAGGGAAAGTTCATGGAAAAGATCTATGAGCGTTATTAGCGATCTGTAATGAAGTAGATACCCGGTGTTCCGAATAAGAATGCAGTCTACAGGACAGACAATCTTGTAAACCGTAGAATATACAGAGAAGGTTAAATTAAAAAAAAAGTTTTTATTGCGCTCTACTAATTTATGCAACATGTTTTCAAATTTAAAAAAATTCCGAATCTTTCCGAAGATATTTGGCAAAACCGAATTTTCGCGATTTCGTTTTTATTTTTCTCGGACTCTATTTGAAGAGATATGTCAAAATAAAAATTTTTTATTTTATTATTTTTAAATTCCCCTCCTCATTCCAAATTCAACAACGGATCACACCTAGTATTAGTAACACGTTTCGCACTTAAAACCTCATCAGCAATAAGAATAAGTGCAAATGTATCTTGTATAAACGTTCGTTTGTTTTTAAAGTCTATTAGAAATCTGGAAAACAATACATTTTTTTTAAATACGCGGGTTTTAAAACCAAATTTGTGCATTAATTTTTCTCTTAAAATTAAATGCCATTTTATTTGGTGTTATAAAGGTGGCATCAGCAAACCTGGATTTTCTTGAGGACCTCCTTTATCTATATACAGGGTGTTAATTAATGTCATGCAGATATTTCAGGGGGTGATAGTACTCGTCAAAATAAGAAAAAAATGCAAATATATGCATGGTCTAAAACGCGTTATTTTCGTTATACAGGGTGGCAAAGTTTCAATTTTTTTTCTCGTATTTTGCGTTTTCTCTCTTATATTCTGCGATAATTGTTTCAAATTTGGAACATCAACCCCTTTCTTAAATCTCTACAATAAAGTATCAAAATTGTCGGTCGCAGTATACAGGGTGTTACATTTTCTTGAATCGGCTACAATTTTATCTTTTAGCACATTTTTTTTGGCTCCCTGTATGCATTCCGGTATGAAATTTAAACTCTCTGTTCCTTTGTTTAGCGTTCTGGTCTCTTGCATTATTTTCGTATCTGTGACCGTTTTCGATTTATTTGCAGAAACAGCCATCGATGGAAATTAAGTGTCGGCAAAATAACGCAGAGTAAAAAGCTGTATTAAAACAATTTATTAGTTAATCAAATAAAAATAAAAGAAAATTACAAAAACTGTTGAAAATGGCCGCCTCTTGCTAAAATGCACGAATCAAGTCTTCGCCTCATGGACTGACAGACACTCTATTTTTTTCTTATATTCATTATTGCGTTATTTCGCCTACACTTAATTTTCATCGATGGATATTTTTGCAAATAAATTGAAAACGGTCACAGATACGAGAATAGTGCAAGAGACCAGAACGCTAAACAAAGGAACAGAAAGTTCAAATTTTATACCGGAATTCATACAGGGAGCCAAAAAAAAAAGTTCTGAAAGATAAAATTGTAGCCGATTCAAGAAAATGTAACACCCTGTATACTGCGACCGGCAATTTTGATACTTTATTGTTGATATTTTAAAAAAGGGTTAATGTTCCAAATTTGAAACAATTATCGCAGAATATAAGAGAGAAAACGCAAAATACGAGAAAAAAAATTGAATCTTGGCCACCCTGTATAACGAAAATAAGGCGTTTTGGACCATGCATATATTTGCATTTTTTTCTTATTTTGACGAGTACTATCATCCCCTGAAATATCTGCATGACATTATTTAACACCCTGTATATAAAAATGAATGTATGTCTGTATGTTACGCATGCGTTCCTATACCATTTATCCGATTACGATGAAAATTTGGTGAGTTGTGGTGTGCAGGCCGAGGAAGGTTTCGGCATAAAAAAAAAGTGGCGCAACGCATGCCGGGATTTGGTGAGTTGTTGTGTGCAGGCCGAGGAAGGTTTCGGCATAAAAAAAAGTGGCGCAACGGATGACGGGATATCGGGATGCCGGATATTTGTGTAATGTCTTTCCTTCAAATTTATTTTAGTAAGTAGCGTAGCAACGCGCGCGGGGTATAGCTAGTTATTTATAAACGTTTCCGTGAACTTACCTAATAGTCTAGCCCTGTCGATTGTTTCGAGTGCCCTCTTAAAATCCAAAAATACAGCCATAATATTTTCCCCTTGATCAATCGTGTCTTAATTACGCATTGAATGGCTGTATCTGTTGGGTACCATCTTTGAAAACCATCTTTGAAAACCATCTTGAAAGGAAACTAAAATTTTGTTGATAATTTATGAATTCCGATAACTCAAATTTGACCTATTTTCCAAAATAAAAATATTTTTAATTATATTAATGATAATTTTATATTTTAGGGTCTTAGTCATGCAAAGGCAAAAGAAAATTTGGAACGAGACGGACCCAATGCACTCACTCCACCTAAAACAACACCCGAATGGGTAAAATTTTGTAAAAATCTCTTTGGAGGTTTCGCCCTTTTATTATGGATCGGTGCGATCCTGTGCTTTATAGCCTATGGTATTCAAGCCAGTACCGTAGAAGAACCCGCAGATGATAATCTCTTCCTGGGTGTTGTATTAGCGGCTGTTGTTATCGTTACAGGTAAGTTATGGTTATAAAATACCTACGAATTAGGCGTTTGCCCTTTGATTTTTGTTTTTATCAAAGGTCTTTTTGGGGCTACCGTCTAATATACTGATACTGAATACCAACCATATGTCAGTAAAATAATTCATTTATTATTATGAATTTCCCTATTAAAGATAGTTTGCACATATACCCAGATTTGATCTGTAATTTAGCTAAGCTTTACTATTACGTATGTGTGAAGCATAGGCATTTACCTTTAGTAGATAAGCAAACAATAATCATGAAAGTGGCAAATTTAAAACCTCGCACATGTAAACAAAGCTACATACGATTAGACATGCGCATTGCAGCATTATCATTTGACGAACGAGGAAATAGATAGATTCGGACTTTAAATTTTGTTGCTCAAGGAATTGTAAGAGTTGACCTTCAATTTATTTTTACGTGTAAACGGCTAAAATTTGCCCCAAATTCTTGCCAAAAAATTTAAATTTCTTCTCAATTTTTTATCAAGTTGGGAAAAAAGTTAGTGATTTCTGGTATTTTTAGTAGTTGCAAACCTATCAGATTTTGAGGATAGAAAATTGTTTTCAAGGTTTTGTTTCTAAAATTTGTTTAAAAATTATTCATCATATATTAGTTGGTATGTAACTTTAATTTGGCAAAAACTTGGGTACGTTTAAAACATTTTTAAACACAAAATTTCTTGTTCAAGAATTTGAAAAGGTTTTTGCCCGAGAACTTAACCGGTGGAATACTGACTTTATTAAAAGTTTAATGTCGGGGTGCACAGATTTTAACCAAAAAATTAACTAACCAGCAACTTTGATGAAATGATTTTCTCAAAATCAGCTTAATTTTAGATTTACTAATCAGAAAACTTTGCTTGTATAAAAGTTTGCCTAAGTCACAAAGTCGCCTGGTTAGTTACCTATTGTTAAACAACGTTGTGCAACCCAACATTAGGCTCGTATGCTACCATAGGAGGTTTTTGGATTTAGAATCGAAGTACAGGAATTGTAAAATACTTCTTTGCAAGTTATTAAGTAATAATAATAGCAATACTATACCCTATACTATGTATGAATAAATATTTTAATACGTTTCTCTTGGTTCAAAAACTCCAGTACTGCGAGAAATAAAAAGTAAGTGAAGCATTTTGCTCATACTGGTGCTTACACTTGGCAGAAATAAATGATATATTCAAGAAAACAGAGAACACTTAAAACGCAACAAAAATAGCGCCGAGCCGGTTCTGAAGTGTATTTTGAGTATGTCGCTAAATAAGAACAGGCCGATAACAAAAGGTTTGTGCGCATGCCCAATCCTGCTGGGTGAGAAGGCATCTAACTGGCGAGCCGTATGCTCAGACGTATTTTTTCACCCATAAAACCTAACTTTTGTTTTGCACACGAGATAAGCTGTACGTATCTAAAGGTAAATGTCTATGATATGAAGCCATCATTTCCATGCATCGCACAGTGGTTGAAAACTGGTATCTGGACGAGCGAAAAGATCATTTGGTCGATGACCCACCTAATTAATTTATTTTTCAAAACAAATAAAAATGATTATCCTTCGAAAAGAGCTAAAGTTCCAAAGTATAAGTTTCGTGCGAAAACTCCCCAATATGGATCGAAGCGCTCGACCGTATTTGAAGTTGACCAGGTGGGTTTCTATCAAAGAAAACAATACATAAATGAATTGGAAACTAAGAGCGAAACAAAAATACGCTCTCGCCGGCCGTCGACTTGGCTTGATCTCGGGTTGTTTCGTGTTCGGTCGAAGGCGGTTCAATAGGCATTTAGAGAAACACCGTATAATTATTATAATTGCAAACAAAACTTTATGTTTGACAAAGAAACTAATTACCAAATATGCGGATTGTATTTACAACATTTGCATAAACAGTTTTGTTTCATTAGGTCGTTTCATTAGGTATGCCGATGCCGAATCGCCCGTATGCCGTTAACCCTTTATGTAGTTCGTTTATGTTTGCGTTTTTGACCTGTACTTGTGCTTGTATTAAAGAACAATGATTTCAACAGTCCAATAAATATTCTAGTTTAAAACAAGCGATGCATTAACATTTCAAAACCGTTAGAAATTAAAGCAAATGAACGCCTCCAAACCTTTTTTGGATATGAAACAGATCACGAAATACATAAACAGGTATTTTAAGCAAACTATGTACTACATAAAGGTAAGAGATTATATAAAAAATAATAATAAAGTAAAGTTGTTCGATATAATTTTTTTTAAGTCAGCAAAAATGCAATTTTAGCATTTTATGTTTTTGTGTTGTTTATTAGTAGGTAAAAAATTATTCCTCGGCTAAACTATGCACTTAACTGAACTGAATTTTGCTTGTTACTTTACTGTCACTTTAGAAAAAACTCAGGGCCGCTCCTGTTACTGGCATTCCAGCATAGTCTTATTTCTCATAGAAAATAGTAGTTAACTAAGTGCTAACGTGTTAAAACAACTGTCTTTTTGTTCATATAACTTCCTTTAATCATCACCTTTCATTATTTGCATTAATACTATCACTACTCGGTGCCTGCAGCTTCTTTGCCACTTTTTTGTTTGCTCGTTATGACATATCATAACAGAAATATGTAACATTTATTCTCCATCGTTTGTTTCTTACACAATTTTCCTTTATTACTACTTTTTATTTCACTTTAAGGACCCTCATCAAGCTTTTTAAGGTCACTGTCTACTGCATTCAACTACATTTATCACAGCTTTATTCTTCTTTAGAACATCGTTCCCACTCCACCATACTCGAAACAGTTCACTTCTTGGAATTCCGAGGGCTAAAAGGTAAAATAAATGAGTATTGGCACCTAATGGCAGTTTAATTTAACACGAATCCGTAGCTAAGGAACTGTAGAACACAAAAACATAACATTTATAACATAACCAACCAAAATCCAATACAATTTTCACCACCAAAGAATTATGAAACAAATTTCTATTCCTTATATTAAGAATAAATTACTTTTTTTTATATTAAGCATATCCATTACCTTCACAGTATCATATGTACCGTCCGACACAAGGTTGAGTGCCAGGCTACCTGGAATTTTAAAATTATTTTGTTATCGCCCTAAAGCTGATACCTACCTGGATCATTGTGCTCGTGGTCGTTGTAATAAGAGCACAAAAAGTAGTGGGACTTTAAAACCTTCAAAATAAGGTATCTTTCCCCATAGAAATTTTAATTAATATACATAGTTTATTTTGTGTCTTTTTCCTCGGCTAGATACTCTTTTTCTTCCACTGTGCGTCGCGCCCTTCAGCACACCCCTGTTTTTATTTAAATCGATTGATCCGACACTTGCTTCTTCACAGTTTTTGTTTTGTTTTAGGTATATTTTCATATTATCAAGAAAGTAAGAGTTCGAAAATTATGGAATCATTTAAAAACATGGTGCCTCAGTTTGCCACTGTACTTAGGGAAGGTGAGAAGTTGACACTTCGCGCCGAAGACTTGGTACTTGGCGACGTCGTAGAAGTAAAATTCGGGGATAGAATTCCCGCCGATATTAGGATTATTGAATCGAGGGGCTTTAAAGTAGATAATTCATCGCTTACGGGAGAATCGGAACCACAAAGTCGAAGCCCTGAATTTACGCACGAAAATCCCTTAGAAACTAAGAATTTAGCATTTTTCTCTACTAATGCCGTCGAAGGCACTGCCAAAGGTGTTGTCATTAGTTGCGGCGACAATACTGTAATGGGTCGTATCGCCGGTCTCGCTTCTGGCCTCGATACTGGCGAAACCCCCATCGCTAAAGAAATTCATCACTTCATCCATCTTATTACTGGTGTGGCTGTATTTTTGGGAGTTACTTTCTTCCTTATTGCGTTTATTCTTGGTTATCATTGGTTGGATGCTGTTATTTTCCTTATCGGTATTATTGTAGCCAATGTACCAGAAGGATTGCTCGCTACTGTCACTGTATGTCTGACTCTTACAGCCAAGAGAATGGCCTCAAAGAACTGCTTAGTTAAAAATTTAGAAGCCGTAGAAACTTTAGGTTCTACTAGCACTATTTGCTCAGATAAGACTGGAACTCTGACTCAAAATCGAATGACTGTCGCTCACATGTGGTTTGATAACCAAATCATTGAAGCTGACACTACAGAAGATCAATCAGGCGTCCAATATGACAGAACTAGTCCAGGATTTAAAGCCCTTTCTCGAATTGCTACACTGTGTAACAGAGCTGAATTTAAACCTGGGCAGGATAATGTTCCTATTCTCAAACGGGAAGTTAATGGTGATGCTTCAGAGGCTGCTCTACTAAAATGTATGGAGCTTGCTCTTGGAGATGTCATGTCTATTCGAAAAAAGAATAAGAAAGTTTGTGAAATTCCCTTCAATTCGACCAACAAGTATCAAGTATCCACTCACGAAAATGAAGACCCTAACGATCCTCGTCATATTTTAGTAATGAAAGGTGCCCCAGAGCGTATTTTAGAACGATGCAGCACCATTTTTATCTGTGGAAAAGAAAAAGTTCTTGACGAAGAAATGAAAGAAGCATTTAACAACGCATACTTGGAACTTGGCGGTCTTGGAGAGCGTGTTCTTGGTTTTTGCGATTTCTTGTTGCCTAGTGACAAATACCCAGTTGGTTTCAAGTTTAACAGTGATGACGCTAACTTTCCCCTCGACGGACTTCGTTTTGTTGGACTAATGTCTATGATTGATCCTCCTCGTGCTGCTGTACCAGATGCCGTAGCCAAATGCAGAAGTGCCGGTATCAAAGTAATCATGGTTACTGGAGATCACCCAATTACAGCCAAAGCTATTGCAAAATCTGTTGGTATTATTTCTGAAGGAAACGAAACTGTTGAAGATATCGCACAACGACTTAACATTCCCGTTTCTGAAGTTAATCCCAGGGAGGCTAAAGCTGCCGTTGTTCATGGTTCTGATTTAAGAGAATTATCTTCTGACCAATTAGATGAAATATTGAGATATCACACTGAAATTGTGTTTGCTAGAACATCTCCCCAACAAAAACTCATTATAGTAGAAGGTTGCCAACGAATGGGAGCCATCGTAGCTGTAACTGGTAAGTAAACTTCATATGTTACTTAACATATCTACTTTTTTATTGTTAAAAATATATTAACTAGTGGAATTTTTTTTTAATACATATATCTTGCAATAATCTAGAATGAGAATCCTAGTATGTATACCTAAGAAAAATCCTAAAATTTATGGATATTGCACTTTATTCTTAACGATGTTTTGATTACTGTTTAATAGTTTAATTAATACTTAGGGTATATTTTTTACAAAGACATATGTTAATTTTTGGTAAAAATATTTTTTGAACCTGGCAGGATGTAACTATTAAATAAATATCGTTAAATTAACATTCGGGTTGTTGTTGAATATTTATAAATAAAACTAGAAAGCTAAAAGGAGCCAAAAAATATTTGTTTTAAACAAAGACCTTTTATATAATATACCAAGTCATTTATTCATGTTTAGCGTGTTTGTTTGCATCAAACATTCGTACGTGTGAAACAAAGGTAGAAGAGAGAGAGAGAGCAAATTTCCGACTCCGCGCGGACTTGTAATTGCTCAAGAATTCGCAGCCAGCGGCGTAGGGTGTTGCTAGGATTTTTTAATACAATGAATAAGTAATAATAATTGAAGAAGTTTTCATTAAAGTAAAAATAAGTTTTTACTTTTAAGTAAATATTAAAAGAGGCCTATGAAAAAAACCTAGGCTATCAATAGATACTGTTAGTATGATGAATGAAATTAATAGAGTTTTAGGTTAGGGACAATAAAAATATTTTACTATTATGTATTTATTCATGACGTATAACCACGTAGAGGATATTTATATATACTCTGGTATGCTCCAGTGCAGTAACAGTAATAAGTAATACTACTTTAATTGTTGAAAGAGAAATATGTTGACACGACAGGAAGGAACATGCTTTATAAATACAAGTTCCATTTTTTGTTTCCTGCTTTTAGGACGGAGACCTATATGTTATTTTACACTAGAAGGTTTCAGATTCCAGTTCTGTAATGTTAGTGTATACATAATGTTTGTAGTTAACTTTTAAGGAAAAAGGAAAATCAAACATTTTTCGGTGTGAACATATTTACCTACCTGCATTGGGTTGTAAGAAAAGTTGTGAAACAAACTGTTCCCCGTTGCTGATATAATTTTGTTCTTGATTAGGTTTGTAATTAAATAAAAAAATAAATGCCCAAAGTTCAAATTATTAATGTCCTGTTAGTACTAACTGCCACATATGCAACTAGACATCATGACAACAATTATTGTTGTTTCAATAATAGTACCCTTACCCCGGCGCCACACATGCGTATACGAATGTTCCGCAATTTTGCGAATATTTGGTATCAAATAATCATATACCTACGAATGTTCGTTTTGGAGACCATCCACAAATTACACTTTTAGAACCGAATATTTGCATTTATGTAAATTTACCGACTCAAGACGGCAAACATTCGTGTTCGGCTCAATTCCCGAATATTTGTTAACGAACACAAATTCTTTATCCACATAATATGCGGTTAAATGCCCGTATAACAAATATTTGTAAACGAATAACACAAGTGTTCCGCTGGGTTAGAAGTTATATGTTAACAAGATATCTTGGGCCTTAGTAATTTTCAATTATTTGTTATTTACTCTTTTACTGATTACTACACCACTGAGAGGGCAAACAATATATATTATACACCTTACCTGTGAAAATATAATTCCCGATAAAAAAAATTCAATTTTCCACAAATCTTACACTGACGCTTCGTTTTGTAAGTATAACAATAAAATTCTTTACCAAAAACTCAAAACAACACAAATCTTCACAAGACACCTACAAATACGAGTATTCCGACGACTAACCACAACGTCGCAAAAACAAATACTACGATTACTCATAGAAAAAGGTTTTGTTCAATTACTACAGCGATTTGTGTTGCTGCCTATGAAGGAAAGCGACGTTGCCGCTACTATTCTTGTCACCGTGGAACTAAAATAAGTAGGAACTATACAAACCCGAACAAAATGAAAATTTTCTATCTATAGTATCTTATTAACTTATGTGCTTTAACTAAATAATACTTGTGGATTGTATATTATATACACTACAGAAGATCAATCAGGCGTCCAATATGACAGAACTAGTCCAGGATTTAAAGCCCTTTCTCGAATTGCTACAGTGTGTAACAGAGCTGAATTTATGAATAATACTTGTGGATTGTATATTATATTAATTTTATGAATTTAATGATATTTGTATCATATTCAGTAAGTTTGATAACAGCGCTTCTTTTAAGGCATGCATTAAGTAAAGTGGACCATACGCGGGCTATACAGTTAACCAGACAAATTATGAACGCTGGAATCTTTCATTTATTTAAAATATAAATAATATGGTCTATTCTATAAGAGGTCTTTGGTTTTAAATAAGTTTTGTTGTGAACATTTTAAAAATATATGATGAATATTTTTTGTCTCTTGCGTTGAAGGAAAGTGTGTTGACTTTTTTTAAATGTTATTTCTCCTAAAGTAAATTTTTTAATTAGGTGATGGTGTTAATGACTCTCCGGCTCTTAAAAAGGCAGATATTGGCGTTGCCATGGGAATCGCTGGCTCAGACGTATCCAAACAAGCCGCCGACATGATTCTTCTAGATGACAACTTTGCTTCCATTGTAACCGGTGTAGAAGAAGGTCGTCTCATCTTTGACAACTTAAAGAAGTCCATTGCTTATACCCTAACATCGAATATTCCCGAAATATCTCCTTTCCTCGCCTTCATCCTTTGTGACATTCCTCTGCCTCTCGGAACTGTAACTATCCTTTGCATTGATCTTGGAACTGACATGGTGAGTACTATTTTGTCATATGCAACTTTATATTTCTTTTTTGTTTCGTATTTGCTTAAACTGGTTAAAGAATGGTGGATAACAACGTTTTTTTTAACTACCGGCTGCTACACACAGTTTGTAACTTCTAATTGAATTAATATGTTAGGAGATGTTAAAATTAAATAGGATCGTATCATTTTTTTAAATAGAAATAGGTGACTAATATACTATTTAGACTGTTAGAGTTGGCTAAATTGAAGTTTTGAAAATATTCAAAGAAAATTTGAAAATTTTACAGCGTGAGAAAATTAAATTGGAAATTTCGAAACTTGCGAATTCATATTCCCAATACCTAAATAACAAGTCGTCGAAAAAAATATAAAAATAAAACTTTCTGTATTTTTAAATAACAGTTAAACAGCTTTATTCTTTTACTTTGGTAAAAACGATTCTGGGCTTCTTTCTATGTTTTCTAATGTTTAAGAAAAAACTTAGAATTCAATACACGTTTTACCTCAAGCTTGATTTATCGCCAATACCGAAAGAAGTTAATCAGATCAATTCGACTATTTTCTCTTTAACATTTTCAACAATCTTTTTTTTATCGTTACAACTTTAAACAGGCACAGAAATATTTTAAGTTGATATCTGAGTTGCTTTCAACTTTTTGGAAATGGCATTGGCCCTGTTAAATAAGTATTACTGTTTGTTTAACTAATTTTAATATTTTAACAAACCCGAACAAATAAACGATGCCCTTTCTTTAACCAGCGATGAGTTTTTTTAGTTAAATGAATTTCGTTAATTCTATAATATGCCCAAGATCTACGTAGTTGCGACAACTGTATATACCCTTTTAAGGATAACATTATCATTTGAAACCGATTAAATAAATTTAAAAAATACTAATATTAAATGTGCTATTCTGTTCTGTCAATATTAATAGACGAAAATTATATGATTTTTTTTTGGTTTAATTTCATTAACCATATTGTAAATGGGGATATATATACAAGGTGATTCACGGTGGATGGAACGTTAGACGTTTCTGACGAACCAGTAAAGGAATCGTTCTGAAAATTTGGTCGTTTACATAAACGGACACGCTCTACCTATCTAAAATATTTTTAACAATACAGTGTTGCCGCTTCCACACAAAGATAATAGCCACTTCGATTTTTTAAATGGAACACCCTATATATTATTAATTTTTTAAATTGTACATAAAATTATAATTATTTTTTAATAAAAGCAATATTAGTCTATGCTTAATGTTTTCCGAGATATTGTCTCTTGAAAAATGACATTTTTGAACTTTGACAGCTCTAGCTTTTTAACTGTACGTCTGAGAGCAAAACGGCTTACATGTCCCTATCTTCGATTTTTATTATCTTTCCAAAAGTAACAACTTTCGGTCAAACCGGAAGTATTATATTTCCTACATCCGGTTTAACCGGAAATTGACACTTTTGGAAAAATAATAAAAATCGAAGATAGGGACATGTAAGCCGTTTTGCTCTCAGACGTACAGTTAAAATGCTAGAAGCTGTCGAAGTTCAAAAATGTCATTTTTCAAGAGACAATATCTCGGAAACCATTAAGCATAGACTAATAATGCTTTTATTAAAAAATAATTATAATTTTATGTAGAATTTAAAAATTTAATAATATATTGGGTGTTCCATTTAAAATATCGAAGTGGCTATTATTTTTGTGTGGAAGCGGCAACACTGTATTGTTAAAAATATTTTAGATAGGTAGAGCGTGTCCGTTTATGTAAACGACCAAATTTTCAGAACGATTCCTTTACTGGTTCGTCAGAAACGTCTAACGTTCCATCCACCGTGAATCACCCTGTATATACACGTACGAAAAATGTTTGTCCGCCCATCTCTTAGTAATAAGTTAGAATAGTACAAATATGAAGTATCACAAAGCAAATGGAGGTAGGAAGATTATGTTTCCCCCGCTCCATCGTATTACATCTCGCTCATGGCACTCGCTGGTGGCACGCCGCGCCGCTTCGATTCTATTAATATCAAATAAATATTCATTCTTTCGTACGTTGCCGCCTGAATGAAAGGATCAGGATCAAGCAAAACGCATCGAGCCAGCCAGCCAGCCAGCCAGCCAGATCCGATGCGATGGAGTGGGAGAAATATAATCTACCTATTTCTGTTTACTTTGCGATACTTTATATTTGTACTATTCTAACTTATTACTAAGAGATGGGCGGACAAACATTTTCCCTACGTGTATATAGGAAATCCCATGTAAAGTTTGCTACTTTAATATTTTCTAATAAGCCAATTAAGAGTTACCTACTTAGAAAAAGTCGTACTGCGTAAAATTTTTTATTATGCAAGCCGCAATAAAACCACCACTAATAATTATAATGTCAAAAAATGTTAGTAGACCTTTTATTTTTTATGTTTCAACATGTTTTACAGTATTCAAGAAAAAAATAATGATTGTACTAATTTAATAAATGCAAGTATTTAAAACGAAATAATGAGAATTTATTTCAAAATTTAGAGGCATGTGGAAAAACAACACTTTAAAAAAAATACCTATTAAGACAAATTTGAATATAAAATTAATTAAAAGCAAATAATTGTGGGATATCGGACAAGTGTGTAACTGTTTTTTATATTGGAATACGCAGGGATCCAAGCACCCTGGGGCAGGTAGACCACGACGGCCGTTTCGTACTTGTAAGGACTCTACGGACAGCCATAACCCAAGCAAACCCCGCAACAGCGGTAAGATGTACTAAAAGCCTTTTACAAAAGTAAAGTGGCCATCAATGTTAAAGGCTTTTAATACATCTTACCGCTGTTGCTGGGATTGCTTGGGTTATGGCTGCCCGTAGAGTCCTAAGTATTACTGTTGGTTTATTGAGGTTTGCATCAAAGCAGTATAGCATTTTGTGAAATTTTACAAAGTTTTTTCTAGAAAATGATAAAATGTTGTGGGCGAATCCATCATATTAGGACCTTTGGAAAAGTCTAATACAATTTTGTTGTGAAATTACTAGAGCAGCCAATATTTGAGGGTATCAAAATTTAAATGGAATTTCCCACACCCAGTCTGACGGACTGTTATTGGTGAATAAAGAGTAGCTGTTATTTTCCTCATTTACTTAAAGTTAAGCACATTTGTTTTCCAATGATTTTCCTAAGTCACTTCCTACTACTTCCGGCGTATATTTTACTTGAATTGTTTAAAATTTAAATATTTAGTAAACATTTTAACATACTTTTAAGTATTTACGATTTGTTACAAACAAACAAATATTTGTCTGACATTGTAGGTTTTTTCTTTGTAACTCTTGTTTTCGTACATTAAAATAAATTGAAATGAGAGACATATTTAATATAAGCATTTATCATCCTGGGCATATTATGGACTAACTAAAACAAGGCATCAGATTTGTCACATTAAAAATAATATATCCAGTACTTACGATCGCTATTGTAAAAAGGTGCCGGCCATTTCACTAGCTTACGAAAAAGCAGAATCAGACATAATGAAACGGCGTCCCCGAAATCCTTACACAGATAAATTAGTAAACGAAAGGTACCAAAAGAGTAAACAATTGAAGAGAAACATATATTTATTCGCATGTAGAATTTGAAAACAAATGTTTCGCATAATTGCACATTTCTAGGCTCGGTTTATTTGCGACACAGTTTATTTTTTAAATCAGTAGAATAGCCAATTTTCCAGTATTAGTAGAGTTTTTTATACATTTATATTCTAAAACAATCGAACCACAGGTACGTTAAACAAAATATTGATCTTTTCTATATCAAATTTATCTTTTCTCTTCACTCCTATTTTGATTGGCTTTACAAACATTTTCTTTAGCAAAGTTAGATAAGCCATGCAATTTTCATTGCATCAAAATTTGAAACAAAGTTATTATTAGTTTAGCTAGTACTAGTACTTCTTCTTTGAACCCCAACCAGTGTGGTAATATTTTGTCTAATAAGCGTATGCTACAGGTCCTATCTTTTGCGGTCTATTTATTTATTTATTAACCTAATAATAAATTATACAAGAGGACCAACATGAACAATGCTGCGGACAATTTTAACTTAATTAAATTTTGATTACATGGGTCTTATACAGTGTTACTAGTAAAGTCCGCATCATATGGGTTTTTTTTTGTTAATAGCTTTATTTGAAATTTGACTTTGGCATCAAGTTCTGCTTCGATCGAGATGAAAATTAAACAAAAAAATAGTAGTCACGTGATTCGCATTAAGTATCTGTCCAATTTTAATTTTTTTCAAAAATTAATTTGAAAGGGGGGTTATTTCTAAAAATATCGAAAAAAGTTATTAGAAAAAGTTTTTTTAAATGCAGTTTCCAGCCCACATGCAAAATTTCAGCTGCATAAGATAATTTTAATTTTTTACCAATATTTTCTAAATTGTAGGTACCACTTTTGCAAAATAAGACTCAATGCAACCTACATAAAACTTCTTAGTTTTGACAATGCTTTATTTCAGATACATTTTCTTTAAATCAAAATTTATTAAAATTAATTTTTATATTATGATCATTTTTTTTTATTAACAAATTCCCAACGAACTTTAAAAGTTCATTACAGGGAAAATTTCATAAATTTATTTTCAACCAATTAGAAGGCTCCTTTTTGTTTGCATTGCTTATAGCGACGGGAGACTATCGCGATAGTCTATAGCCTATTAACCTAATAAAATTAATAAGTGATAATTTTTCTGTGTTTTATTTTTTATGGCAAACGTCACTCAGAATAAAATCAAAATACATTTTGCTGCTAACTTATAATTTTTATTGAGAATAGGTCGTAGGTCTCATCATATTAAAAGAAACCCCAATTTATGAAATTTTCTCTACGCAGCAGAATTAATTCCCGATAATTCTGCTGCTAGGGAGATTATAAGTAAATATAAATTATAAACAATAACAAACTTAAAAATTAACAATTTTTTATAAATATACATAAGTATATATTATTTAACGAAATTAATAAAAAAGTCAAATAATATTCAATTTAAAAAAATGGAATCATTTATTTAAATGATCAAATATTTATATAATTTTTTATAAGAACACTTGACTCTTTTCATTAAACTATTTTCTTAACGTTAACGTGTATTACTTTCAGACACAAACTACATTTTCAAAAATACTTATTTTATAAAGTTACCTTATACAGGGTCAAAAACAAATAAACTTTGCATCACATGCGACCAAATTTTAATAGCCCAATTTTGATTTTGTAGAAAAACACACATTTAATATGGCGCTTTTTTAAAGAAAATGTATTTGAAATAAAGAATTGTCAAAACTAAGAAGATTTAGGTAGGTTGCGTTGAGTTTTATTTTGCAAAAGTGGTGCAATTTACAAAATATGGGTAAGAAATCAAAATTATCTTATGCAGCTAAAATTTTTCATGTGGGCTAGAAACTGCATTTAAAAAAACTTTTTCTAATAACTTTTTTCGATACTTTCAGAAATAACCCTACTTTTGAATTATTTTTTGGAAAAAAATTAAATTTGATTGATAACGCGAATCACGTGACTACTATTTTTTGCTTAATTTCCATGTCTATCGAAGCAGAACTTGATGCCAAAGTCGAATTTCGAATAAAGTTATTAATAAAAAAAAATCCCATATGATGCGGACTTTACTGATCACACTGTACTTATATACAGTCTGATTGTATTAAATGCTTATTTTGTTGATATATGACGAGGTAAGCAATGTTTTCTTTTTCTTAAAACTAGCTTTTTCAGCTAACAAGCAAAGGATGTGATAGAATGTCTACTTATTAGCGCGACTCACAAAGAAATTATAAAACAGGATGTAGACTTAAGAGCAGTAACCCCCTTTACCACAATGAAAATTGCCGAACGTTTTGCTGGTCAAACGAAAAGAAAAAATAAAAATTGATATTAAGAAAATAAATTCTACTTTAAATACCCCATCCGGAAAAGTAAATGACGATCGAAAATATTCCCAAAATTTTTTTTAGAATTTTTTTTTATTTTTAGTAATTTTGTAATATCTTAAACAATTCTTTATTGGTCAAAAGCAAAATGACTTTCCCGGGTGTAGAATGTTGTACCAAACAATTTTTCTTAAAGCTATTTTTCAATATCGGCCTTTTTTTCTCAAAAACTTTGGGCGCGTAAACCCACTTTACACGCTTAAATTCACTTTACGCGCCCAAAGTTTTTGAAAAAAAGTAAGGCCGATATTGAAAAATGGCTTTAAGAAAAATTGTTTGGTACAACATTCTACACCCGGGAAAGTCATTTTGCTTTTGACCAATAAAGAATTGTTTAAGATATTACAAAATTACTAAAAATAAAAAAAATTTCTAAAAAAAATTTTGGGAATATTTTCGATCGTCATTTACTTTTCCGGATGGGGTATTTAAAGTAGAATTTATTTTCTTAATATCAATTTTTATTTTTTCTTTTCGTTTGACCAGCAAAACGTTCGGCAATTTTCATTGTGGTAAAGGGGGTTACTTCCTCTTAAATTTATATTAGTTAACTAACAAAAAGCCATAAATTGAGAACTTGTGCTACACATAAATGAACAATTTTGATTATAAGAAAAATATACACGGTTTAAAAAAATCCATCAATCATCAATCTTTTGATATGTCTTTATGACGCTTTCGTTTTAATTTGTTTTTAGAAATTGCAACCAAACGAATTAATCTATATTCCTAAATGTCAGCAATATTTTTAATTAGAATTATATCTGTATCATCTTTAGATGAAATATTATCGCTTGGAAGGGTGTCGCCTTTGTTTCATTTTTTGATGCTCTTTCTCAGCAACTTTCCTGACCTGACGACTGAATGAAAACCTTTTTCTTTTTATTTACTTTTCATTTCTTTTCTTTTATTTTCTTTATTAGGTACCCGCTATTTCTCTGGCGTATGAGGAAGCCGAATCCGATATTATGAAGAGACCGCCCAGAGACCCACAAAACGATAAACTTGTCAATGCTAGGTGTAGTTTTTTTTTTTTACTTTGGTTAATTATTTTTTGTTGTATTTTAACTTCAGATAGCTTACTAATATCACGTGGTCGTCGGGGCTGGTACTAACTTAGGTGGTTTTTTTAAATTGATTAAGTGCCTAGTCAGTGTAGATGGAAGGGTGTTGATTGGTTAAGGTTAAGTTGATGGTTTAAATACAGTAATTTTTTTTTTGTTTTATAAGTCCCAGAGATACATTTTTTACTCGGTCAGTCTTTTAGCATAATACAGCTCCATATGTAATAAAGGGTTAATTCTCAAAGCTTTATTATCGGTCCTACATCACGATTGGCACTTAAAAAGTTGATATTGAATTATTTACATATTTGTATTAAACACCACTACATTTATAGTGTTATGGGATACAGTAAAACAAAGTTGAACTTGTAAATTTCCACTATATTAACAAGAAAATGACATTTTTTGTTAACACTGTAGCTTCGTCAGATGACAATGATTTAATAAAAGTTGAAGATAAGAAATAAAAATAGGGGGAGGGATGCAATACAATTAAATATAAAACAGTGAAAGGGTTACAATAGCGGGAAAATCCAACAGAGGGTTTAAAAAGAAATTAAATTACAATACGAGTAATTTACAAAATCTTAAGTATATGGTCAACAGAATAAATTTAACAAAGGTGAATAATTATTTAAATCTTATTGATCATTAAGTATCAGGTCCGTATTTTTAAGTTTATTTATTTCTATAGATTCTAACAAATTTAGTTTTAATCCTTTGTTTTCTATATTATGTAAGATTTTAATGGAAGGATCGAAGTTATGTTGATTATCAAATAAATGGTGAGCGTAGTTTGAGTCGGTTTGGTTTTTTAGGAAACTGTTATAATGTTCCTGTATTCTTTTGTTAAAATGTTTACCCGTTTGGCCAATGTATGATTTAGGACATTTTAATTTATAGACACCTGATTTTTTGTTTTTATCACTTTTAGTTTCATTGTTTTTGCTAAATTTACCTAAGGAGTTATTAGTTTTGCAAGACAAATTTATATCAAGTTTGGTAAGAAAATTGCCAATAATTACTTTGCTAGGTCGTCCTAAGAAAGTGACAAGTTTAAATTTGTCAGAGTTTTTGCTTCTAGAAAAAACTAAGTCTATAGCATTTTTGTAAGTTTTCTTTTTTAGGATTTGGTCAATTAGATTTGAGTTATATCCGTTATTAACTGCAATTTGTATTGTAATGTTTAGTTCTTTTTGAAAATTGAATGTATTTAGAGGGAGAGTTACTAGTCTATGGATCATAATATGAAAAGAAGCTAATTTGTGTTGTATAGGGTGGCACGAAGAGTTGTGTATGACAGTATCAGTATGAGATGGTTTATGTAAAACGGAGAATACGTGTCTATTATTTTCTGTTAATATTTAAATAAAGAAAATTTATAGAGTTGTCACTTTCGTGTTCTATTGTAAACTTGATATTATTGTGTAGGCTGTTAATATGTTCCAAAAATACTTTTAACTGTCTATCAGTTCCGAGAAAATATTTAACACGTCATTAACATACCTATGTTGTGTGTATAGTGGAAATTTACAACTTCAACTTTGTTTTACTCTATCTCATAATACTATAATAATGGATTTTCACCTAGTATCGGCTGAATCAATTAATTTTTTTACCACTACATTTGTTTGTGAAAATATTGAAACAATTAGTCATAAAAGATATAATTCCTAAAAATATTATTACAAGAATAGCAAGCAAAAATATAAATGTAGCAAAAAAATATAATTAATTCTTGGCCAACTTTTTGTGGACTGTTGAAAATAAATATTGCATTTAAAAATTGATATTTTTTAATTCAAAAAAACTTTTTGGTTGTCAATATCAAATAGAGTCTGTTATAGGAAAAAGAATATTTATACGAAAATTTTCCAAGAGGTAAAAATTTATAATACAACAAAAACTGTAAAAATTTGATATTTTTTATTAACATAAATTTTATTTCGAATAGTACGATTGAGATTGAACTAAGAGTTTTTGTTATCATCAATTAAGTTTTATATTTGTACAATATCTTTAAATTGCAACCCTAACTTTGCAACATTTAATTTGAAAATTATTGTATTTTAGCCCACCAAAACTAAATTTTTTAAAAAAATTTACGATTTGCAATTTGAATATTCAATTTAGGGATTATAATATTTTAGTTTTGATTTCAACTTTGAACTGTAAAAACTGACTTGCAAAAAATTATTTACATCTACAGCACAAATATATTTTTGGAGTGGTTTTTAACATTGTTAAAGAGTTCACACAACCGCGCACGTGCAAACTATTTTATTACCGTTCTTTTGAATCATAATAAAGTTTAAAAAATCTTAAAACCCCTAATTCATTTTTAATCGCCGGTATTCGATGCATTTTTAAATAAAGGAGCATTAACATTAACACACTTATTTTTAGGCTAATATTTGTAATCACAAAACCGAGATATAGAACAGTTGTTTTTATTAAATTGTTAACATAAAGGCCAATTATTGTTCGTTTACTAATCAAATTCCGAGAAATGTATTACTTTCCTCAATACCCCTAATTGAAGAATACCCCCACGCACCGTCGCGTTAAACCCATAGTGGTAGTTGTACACAGGGTGTTACAGATTCCAGACTCACAATTAGAATCTCGAAAACGGTAAGAGATACAGGAAAAAGTTGCGCTATTTGGAGACGACTAACAAGCCGTCAAAAAATTTGGAAAATTTCAAGTACTTTCAAAGATATTCGGAAAAATCGGAATTCTCGTTTCGGTTTTTAATTTTTTCTAGTTTTATTTAAACTGATGTCGAAAAATTAGTTGTACATTTTTATTGCCGTTTTTTATTTTCTATAACATGTTATCAGATATTGATTCTTACTTATAGTCCTTCTGGTACCGTCATCAAAGGTATCTATTTTTATATGCGGTCCTGCATTTTTTGGTGCAATCAAATATCAACGTTTTCGTCCCAATAATAACTTCAATTTTTATACAGTGTGACCAATAAAGTCCACATCATATGGGATTTTTTTTATTAATAGCTTTATTCGAAATTTCACTTTGGCTTCAAGTTCTGCTTCGATCGAGATGAAAATTAAGCAAAAAAATAGTAGTCACGTTATTCGCATTGTCTGTCAAATTTTAATTTTTTCCAAAAAATAATTCAAAAGTGGGGTTTATTTTGAAAGTATCGAAAACAGTTATTAGAAAAAGTTTTTTTTAAATGCCGTTTCTAGCCCACATGCAAAATTTCAGCTGCATAAGATAATTTTGATTTTGACCCATATTTTGTAAATTGCACATTTTTACCCATATTTTGTAAATTGCACCACTTTTTCAAAATAAGACTCAACGCAACCTACATAAAACTTCTTAATTTTGACAATTCTTTATTTGAGATTACAGTAGCGCCATATGAATGTGTGTTTTTCTACAAAATCAAAATTGGGCTTTTAAAATTTAGTCGCATGTGATGCAAAGTTTATTTGTTTTTGATCCTGTATAAGGTAACTTCATAAAATAACTATTTTTGAAAACGTAGTTTGGTGTCTGAAAGTAATACACCTTAATATTAAGATAAAAACAGTGTAATCAGTAAAATGTTCACTAAGTGGAAAATAAATTTTAGTGGTGGGTAAAAAAATCAAAATTATCTTATGCAGCTAAAATTTTGTATGTGGGCTATAAACTGCATTTAAGAAAACTTTTTTCGATATTTTCAGAAAAAACCCCACTTTTGAATTATTATTTTTTGAAAAAAATTAAAATTTTAAAGATAATGCGAATCACGCGACTACTATTTGTTTGCTTAATTTTCATCTCGATCGAAGCAGAACTTGATGCAACAGTCAAATTTCGAATAAAGCTACTATTAATAAAAAAAAATCCCATATGATGCGGACTTAACTGGTCCTGTATTAGTAAAAAAAAGCTATAAAAAAATGTAAACCAATACATTTGTCGGTTTCTTCCGAATATCATCGGAAATATTCTGAATTTTCCAAATTTTTCAACCTTTTGTAAGTCATGTTCAAATTGCGCAACTTTGCCCCAATTAAGCCTACGCTGTATCTCTTACCGTTCACGAGATCCCAATGGTAGGCGCCGAATTTGTAACACTCTGTATACCGCTTTATCGCGTCGGTGCGGGGGATCCTTAAAGCGGTACGTTCTGATGCCTGCATGACTATTATTGACTAATATGTTTTTAAATAATTTTCATATTTTACAGATATTTTTTTAGAATAGTTTTATGAACAAAAATCTATACATACATAAACACAACGGACACATACACACATTACTTTCCCCGTGAATCACGCAATGTCGCGTAGATTGCCTTGCTTAGCACTTACTTGTTAGGCCTTAGTCAGCAACGATTTACTTCTTTAATAGATGTGCCATTTTTCCTAGTTTTTTTGTTTGTTGCATTACGACAGTCATAAAGTTTAGTATCCTCCTATTATAAGAATATCATGACAGGTTTAAGTTTAGACATTATACACAGGGTCCTGCAATAGTGCGTCAGGCTTCCATAGCTTCTATACGATTTTAGTTAGGACTTTCATTCATACGCTAACTTATACTGTATCATACGAGGTACTTCAGGAAAATATTTTTTTCATATACAGGGTGGCCCAATAAAAAGTTGTGATTTTTTAAATGGCATACCCCATATTTTTTGCATGGACGATAGCATAAATCTAATGCTATCGTCCTTTATAAATGCCTAAAATTTTGTTTGATTTGCTTTGGTAGTTTAAGAGCAATCAATTATAAACTAAAAAAAGAATATTTTGAAGTCGTGGAAAAAATATCAAAAAAAAAACAATCTAAAATTAGTTTTTCAGCCACGGTATTAGGTGAGTTTAATGACAAGAGGTTTAAAGATACTATGAATCGAATAGTATTTATTTATTTTATAATATAATGTTTATAATAATTTTTTTTTGTTGTTGAAGCATATAAGTTATTTCCAGCCGTTTTCGAAATAAATGCAAATTTCATAAATTATGTTGATTAAACAGAGTTTATTTTTAAAATTAAGCGTAGAGGCGACTAGACTAATAATTGAAAACTACAGTAATTGTTCAAAATGTCTTCCATTTTGTTCCGTGCACAAGCCAACACGCTTTCCAAAAGATCTGTTTACTTCCCTTAACATTTCAGGGGAAATGCTAGCAAACACGTCTCTTATCCTTTATTGCATTTTATTAGCCGTTGTAGGTGGATCATTGTAAATAATTTGTTTTACGTGTCCCCATAAAAAAAGTATAGTTTTGTAAGATCCGGCGATCTAGCTGACAGGGGGGTCCGTTTCTACTGATCCATTGGTTCGGAGAGGTAGTATTATCAAGATAATTTCTTATAATTTATTCGCCCGATATTACACCTTTTTAAAATGAATTAAAGAACTTGTCAAACTAAGTATAAGAATCCATGTTTTATTTCAAAGCCTACTATGTGTTTTAGAGATAAACCTTACTAATGAACCTCTTTGCTGGTATTGCAATTGAAATGTTAAAAGGAAAATAAACAGATCTTTTCAAAAACATGTTGGCTTGTGCACAGAACAAAATGGAAGACATTTTGAACAATTACTATCGTTTTTAATTATTAGTCTAGTCGCCTACGCTTAATTTTAGAAATAAACTCTGTTTAATTGACATAATTTATGAAATTTGCATTTATTTCGAAAACGGCTGGAAATAACTTATATGCTTCAACAACAAAAAAAAAATTGCTTGTGTATTTTATATAAAATACCGAAATAATATACAGGGTGTTCCATTTAAAAAAGTTGAGAAAAATAGGTTTGAAATGTGTCATTTTTGAAACCTTATTATGAACACCCTGTATAAAATAAATAAATACTATTCGATTCATAGTATCTTTAAACCTCTTGTCACCTAATACCGTGGTTGAAAAAATAATTTTAGATTGTTTTTTTTTTGATATTTTTTCCACGACTTCAAAATATTCTTTTTTTAGTTTATAATTTATTGCTCTTAAACTACCAAAGCAAATCAAACAAAATTTTAGGCATTTATAAAGGACGATAGCATAAATCTAAACATACAAAAAAAATTGGGGTATGCCATTTAAGAAATCACAACTTTTTATGACTACACTTTTTTGGGCCACCCTGTATATGAAAAAATATTTTCCTGAAGTACCCCGTATGATACAGTATAAGTTAGCGTATGAATAAAAGTCCTAACTAAATTCGTATAGGAGCTATGGAAGCCTGACGCACTATTGCAGGACCCTGTATATACATTTTATTACATCGGTTATAGTTAAACGATTATTTTTATAAACTAATGATCGAGTGCGATCTAACAATGGGTTTTTTTACTAAAGTGTTTATTTTTACCCTACCGCATAGACGGTTTCAGTTTTTAAAATGTCGAATTAATTGCTGGGAAAATAAGTAAACAAAATACGTTTGGTAATAAAAATACACGACAAATTCTGACTCCTGACCCACGAATAATTGCCTGGACCAGTGCCCAAAGCGCCTTGTTTCTAAGCTGAGCTTTACTAAACTGCTGATCACAACGTTTGGCAAATTGTTGTTTAACACCTTTATTATACACGTCTGTAGTTCGGTACCGACGTCAAAGATTTTCAAGCGGTTTGCAAAGCTTCAAAGATTGTTTCTTGCAGATTAATAGTGTTGGTATGCCTATGACGTAATCAATGCACTTTAATATTATTCAGGGTGTAAAAGAAGTGAAAAAATAAAAAAATTTTAAGTATTTCAAAATAGCCCATACTCAAAGTGGAGTTAAATGTATAGAAAAAAAAAGAAAAGCATAAACACACAATTTTTTATTAGAAAAACTAGGCGAACCTAGAATAATTCATAATAATTAAATTTGACATGTTTCGAGTGTAGAAACACTTATCATCAGGAAAACAAAGTGAATGGTACAATGCTGATGTTATTAGCAATAGAGAAAATAATAGTTGGATTGAGCCGTAATGGAGCTTTCAAAGGTGTACAAGAGGTGTAAAAAATTGAATAGTCAAAAACCGACAATCAAGACTTCAGCATACTGGAAAGTCAGGAGTTAGTGCAGAGGCCCTGTCTTGAGCAGAAAAATGAAGAGTGTAAAAGAAAAATTAGGGAGTTTTAACAGACTTTGTGGAAAACATTTGTTAAGTAGTGAAAAATCTTAAGTTTTATTCAGCTTTGTTAGAGACATTTAAAAGTATTGAAATAAGAGGGAAAGAAAAAGAAAAAATTGTTTTTCATAAAAGTCGAAGCATTATTTAGCTTAAAGTAAAATACTGTTGGGGTACCAGGCTTTTTACGGCTCCGTTACCCCGGCAGGATTTAAAAATTTTAAAACTTAATTTTGCACACAATGTGTACGTTTTGACTCCTGCCGGCCCAAGAAACACATAAATTTTAATTATAGTTTAATATACTTGTATTCAACAATATTTTGGTATTTTTTTGGTTATGGTGTACTAATAAAACGTTTCTTGTCAACGTCTATGTTTTAAACCGTGTAATACAGGTGGACGGTATACCATTTTCTGAGGTTACATTATAAATATTGTGATTTTTTCTGGATATCTTACAACATTATTGTTTACTTTTGTTATTATAACTTGTTTACCAAATTATTATTATTTAAAGTCTTATGTGAAAAAAATTAAGTGTTTTTGTCGTATACGTTTTTCGTCTTTTATACCAAATTCAACAACTGTTATTAAACGGTAATGAAAATACGGGTAAAGTCCATATTATTCGGAAGTAAAATATTCAAAGGTTGCTGTTTTTATAAAATTTGCCAAACTTTTTAGTGACGACAACAAAAGAAAAGGAAAAATCAATTATTGGTTTCGGAAATTAAAATATTTTCATTGTTTTGTAGAACTATAATTTTAGTATTAATTAACGATAATATTCAATAAGTTGTTAAACCTCCAATAAACGTTCACAGTGTTCATATAAAATTACCAGCACCTGCAACGCTTGCAAGCGCCACGCAGCTATGTGCGTGATTTTCAAGAACTTGCCAGCCTACGTCACGTCTTGCGTCCGACGTTGCCAGGTCTGGGGAAAATCACCCTTGCAGACATTGTCGTCGACTGAAGGCCATCATTATTCACGCATATTCTCGAGAATTTCCTACAATGCCATATAAAAAAATAACTTTATCAATACTTAATGTAGGTAGGACCTGCCATTTTTATTTATAATTATTTTTTTTTCTTTTAATGCTTACTTTTTAAATTTTAATAAGTGCCTTAAGGTCGTTAAGTTTAATGACAAGATATATTTAGTTCCTCATGGCACGGTATAACTCTCACGGCACGGCTAAGATTGATGAAAATAAATTTAGGACTTTTGTATCCATCCGAAGAATTTAAGTGTTTGGATGTGACAACACTGCTTGAATTCGTTACGAAATAGCAGCGAGTAATGGCGGACGTGACTGTGTTTTTATTGTTTTGAGTTTTGTTGAATTGCGTGAAATAATTCTCAATATAAGGTAAGAATATCTGTTTTTTAGTTTTGATCCCAATTTTTTTAAACATATTGCCCTGGTTAAATTTATGAACGAAGGAATTGTGGGCCATTTTGCTGGACAAACCGTTGAACAAATGATTAGGTTATTATTGAGGTTATTATATGGTTTTTAATAGGGTCTAGGTATTTTTTAGTATAAAAGCCTTTAAAATTCTACGTTTGGTGGGTATATTTATCGATATCGATATCCGGTATTATAGGTACGACGATACTAACTAATTCTTATGTTTTTAGTTTAATAAACGTTTAATACACCTAAAATACCTACTGGTTATACCAACCACGCCATGTTGATAAAGGGAAAATAATAGTTGAATAAATGTTTAATATTTATTTTGTCTAATAAATAGCCATTGTGCGTATAATATCTAAAAATGCTTACTTCCGAAACTGGCTGAAATTTAATTTAATTTTTAGTTCTGATTAAACTGGAAGTTGTTGTCGAATAGAAAATAAAAAATTAGTACAGGGACTGGCAAGTCGTTTTTCATATCAATTAAATCTCTAAAGCAGTACAACAGTGATAAATCCATATAAAGATATATAAACAATTCAGATTCACTATCCCACCATACTATCTTTTCCTTTCCCAAACCATACTGTAGTTGGTTATTAATTAAAGCTGTTTTCAACGATTGAACCTTTTTTAGAGAACCCGTCTAGCCTCCATTACCAGGAACCACTGTAAGAGCTTGTGTAATGAACATGATGAAATATCTCATAACTAATAAATTGGGTATGGCATTTAATTGGGCCGGTAGTGCCCCGAAATCTGCTAATCAACATAAGAAATACCCATTCAAAGAAACAAATGCATACAAAGCAATTAATGGTAAGTCATAAATTATACTTTACTTCTATAATTAACATGAATCTAAATCAATTTGTCCCTTGTGAATTTGACAAAAATGACAGTGTATGATAACTTTTTTTAGCAGGCTGTGTTGTAGTAATTTTTTTTTACAGAAGCTGTCAAGATAGCCTTTCAGGGCAAAGACCACGGAAAAGCACTTTTTGGGGAAACGACTGATACAGCAATAAATCAAGCGTGCCAAGATTGGCTTAAACAAGCGAAACATAGGTACCAAAACAGTCAAGTAAAAAGTTAGCTGGGGCTACTATTACAGCACTTTACTGTACTTACCTTAAAATAAATGTTTTTTATACTTTTATATTTTACATTCATACGTTTTTTTACCTATATTAACCTCTATCCATTTTCATTAGCAATTTATTTGCATTTAAATTTTCATTGTATTTATTTACTGTGTATACAGTACAGGTCTACGGTAATATAGTAAATAGTGACCGGCAGAATTTTGGTTCTATATGGAACACCTTTTTCTTATTGATTTGTCAGAAAATTTTATTCTTGATTAAAGTTTCTGCGTTCCCTTAAACTTAAAAAGCCCTCTTTAAATTGGAAAATTTGTGGTGCATACGAGGGGAATTTAATTTTTTAAAGGTTGTCCAAGAAAACGAACGGAAAATAAGAGAACTTTACTCTTAAGCAACTTTTAAAAAATTTAATCTCTCGTATACACTACAATTTTTTTCAATTTTAATGACGGCTTTTTTAGTTTAAGGGGACGCAGAAACTTTTAGCAAGAATAAAATTTTCTGGAAAATCGATAAAAAAAAGTTTTTCATTTGGACCAGAATTCTGCAGGTCATTGTATATACTGTATATATTCTAAAATTAAGTAAGAACGAGCAATAACCAATTTCAATTAATATTGAAAAAACGTATCACAAAGACGTTTGTAATTCTTACTTTTTATACTAATAATAGCCATTTTTCGTCAAATGTTAACTAAAGTATTTCGTAAACGTTAATAACTGATGTTTGGTATACTATATTTAAGCGTCGAATGGATACCTGGCATTTTCATTCCGTATCAAAGAGTATTAAACGTAAATTGTAAACGTTGATATCTTCCCTTTATACACTATATATAAACATTGACGAGGCGGACATTTTATCCTATATTAAAGGTTTATTAACAACCATAATTATACTTGCGGTATAAACGAAAATTAAACTTTTATTTAACCATTTTGTGTTTCTTGGGGGGGTAACTGGGCCGTAAAAAGCCTGGTACCCCAACAGTATTTTACTTCAAGCTAAATGATGCTTCGACTTTCATGAAAAACATTTTTTTCTTTCTGCTAACTTAACTTATAGCAGCAAAGTGGACCAACTACTGCGCTTAGTCCACTTTGCTTCTCTGTATTCCCAACGAATATAAAATGCCAAAACGAGGTTAGTGCTGCCAGCTAGGAGTGAGAAAAAAAAGGTCGGTTGGTCCACTTTGGAGTTGATAAAAGTCGATATTCCAAATAAGATTCTGCAATAAAACTTTTTTTGAATTTTTGTGGGTTAGTCCGTTATTGCACTCATAGCCTCAATTGTGATAAGCAGTTTATTTTAGTTACTGAAAAAAAAAACAGCATTATAATCGAAAGCTCGACTGACAAATAAAAAAACTACAGGGTAATGGGATGACGTAGGCCTGTTTGTGTTCCAGTTATATGCAATTGTTTTTAGAAAAAAAATTTAAGAAAGGTTTTTATTATTGAGATATTTGTCAATAGGTTCTAATTCAGGATGTCAGTGCAAAATATCATTAATCCGGTTATAGTGAAAAGGCCCATTAGCGTCACTACAAATAAACCTACAGTGTTTGGTTTACTTGTGAACAAACATACACCAACCAGCGGTGTGTCATGATAAAAATCATATAAAGATACGATCTAATATAAAGAATTTACATTCTAAACGTTATTAGACAGAGAATTTTTTACCGCAGGGTTACATTTTGTTAGAAGGGTCCGGACATTTTTAGATTTGTCAATTTTAAACTATGTTATACACTAAAAAACAAAACGCATTTTAAAAATATAATTTTTTATAAAACGAATTAACAAAAAAAATCGTTTAGATTGACTCATATCATAACATTTTTAGAGTGCATATCTTTAAACTAAATGGCAGACTAGGCAAATCAATAAGTAGTGCGAGCATGTAAATATATTACTCCCTTTTCATGGTGTTCCCCTTTATGTTTATTTTTATTTTGTATTATTGACGTGTATTTTTTAATCGAGACCAGGTCCCCGCCATATCTTTGGCATATGAGGAGGCAGAGTCTGATATTATGAAGAGAAGGCCTAGAAATCCTTTCAGTGATAAACTCGTCAACGAAAGGTAAAAAAGTACTCGTGGTCTCCTCTTCTTCCTCCTTACTGTTTGGGAATCCGAAATCTACACTTTCTGACAAAATTGTAATAATTTGATCATTTAGAATCGTCGATAAACGCAAAACAGATTAACACATTTTCTTAATTAGTCCCTACCAATTATATTTTCTCGATTTGTTTTTCCCTGACGCTGTCAATGACATTATCACTTGGATGAACACATAAATAGGACATATTTGCGTCGTTTAAATTAAATAATTTGGATTATTTGAGTTCAGGTGCTGTTCTTTAATGTAACTTGCATACTTTGAAAAACACAGTCCTCTGTAAACATGATACCAGTTCGTCAGGGATAATTCAACTTAACGTCCATATCCTAGGTTATAGTAGGTTGACTAAAAGTGTTTTCTATTATTGCTCTCAGAGCACTCTAGAGCAATCTGAAATTGCCCTGCCAGAGATTTGCGTGTTCCATTTACTGCTCGCTCTCGGAGTACCTGTTCTATTATCTGAAACAGGGTGCTCCGCGAGCGCTCTCAGTTGATCTGTGAAATTTCTCGGAGCAAGCGAGAGGTAAACAAGAAAGGCAACATAACCCTACTGTTTACTGTTTGTACTTTTGTGGTTTGTACTTTGTTCGGGTAAGAATGATTAGAAATAGAAAACGTCGGCTGCTACAAGTATTTCTGAGCTCTTCAAATTCTTCTAAAAATTATATTTTGTGCGTAAAACACAACATTGAGGTTATGTTGAAAATGTAACTTGGCGCGTGTTCCATTTTGATCTCGGGGCGGTCACTCTTGGCCGAATTCAGAGTGCTCTGGGGCAGATCGTTGACGTCATAGATCGCTCTCGAAGCGATCTGAGGGCAAGATAATAGAAAACACTATAAGTTGATCTGGTGCTTTATATTGGAAGTTAATTGAGGCAAAAACTACCGTTGAACGATGAAACAAACAGTTTTTTTATTTAATTTTTTTAACCCAGTTATGATATTTTGTTACTGATTTAGTATTTTTATTTATCTAAAAAAATGCAATAATAATTCAAATATTACATTTTTTTATTGCCAAGGCGACCGTTGACAATTACGTTTCGCCTATAATAATATGTGACAGTTACTTTCGTGATTATTAATTCTAATTTTGTGAAAATACCTTTTATGAATGAGGAAGTCTACGATACAGACGATATTTTCAATATGTTTGAGAACGCAGTTTTGGCTTCAAGAGAATACATAATTTTATTTCCTACAATTTTTCTGGTCATATTTTATAATAAATTGTTTACCTAAAGTCGTAACATGTATGGTTTTAGAGATACAGCGGCTCTCCATCCTTCGTGGATCACCCTGTATATATACAGTGAAACCTCCTATAAGCGAACACTCACGGTTTCGCCGAATTTGTCCGCTTATTGGAGGTGTCCGCTTAAGAGAGAAAACTGCGAAATTTTAAAACATGTTTATTAATAAACATACATGGTTGTATTACTAATAATAAAACGGGACAACACAAACGGAAAACTAAATAACACTTAAAAATAGAAAATCGTTAAAAAAAAATCAGGTAAACTTAAAAAGTTTCTTAGCACATAATAACAAAGCTAATTATCTACTTATTTATACTAAACTCTAAAATGCTTTGTTGATACATCTTGTATTTTTTTCTTCGAAACAGTAGATTGAAAATGATCTTCTAAACTTTTAAGATGTTGAAATGCAATGTAGTCCTCATTTGCAAAAAATTTTAAGTCGTTCATCACTTTCAAAGCCACACTAGACGTAGTTATTGTGTTGCTCCTTTCAACACTGTCATGCTGAAGATCGCCGTCTTTTTCTGATGCAGAATCGGATTCAATTACATTTTGAATTTCATGGTAAACTCATCTCTTCGTGGCTGTAGTATCGTCAATTCGTATATAATTTTCAAGATTATTTGTGTTATGTTTATTTTTTTGGCACACCTTTCCATTTGAGCTACGGTAGATAAAGGAAGAAAGTCTTCTGGATCCCACTGAATTGATGTAGAATCGCCAGTTTTTTTCTGAAAATCAGCTTGTTGTTGCTGACGAAACTTTATTCCAGGCGGTTTTAATGTAATAAAGAGCCTCCATAACATTTATGGACTTACTTAGCTCTGAAGCGGATCTTATCCATTTTTAATAAAATGTTCTTCAGTATCAACCCACGATAAGAGAATTTAAAGTTTTGAATGATTCCCTGGTCTAAAGGTTGACACACTGATGTCGTATTGGGGGGTCGTCCCATTGTCAGAGGTTCGAGTCCGGTTAAGGGAAGTTTCAGAATTCTTTAACAAAAAAAATTGTCCGCGTCCGGTTATAGGAGTGAGTTTAACATGTAAAGAAATAGGCAAAAGCTTAGTTAAAGGGAGTGTCCGCTCTATAGAGGTGTCCGCAAAGAGAGGTTTCACTCTATATATTTTTAAATTAATCAAATACGATGCAGTGGAAAAGACCCCAGTTTAAAAAGAACAAACCCTTTTATTGTCATCTACAAAGATTACTAACTTGTACCATTTACCATGTTTAAGATCCATGGAATATCTAAATTCTTTTAACACATTTTGAGGGTTACACTCATGCTCATTTGTGTTTGACTTCAAGTCGTGAATAACAGATATTATTATTTACAATAAAAATAAAAGCTTAGGCAACTTAGTAAAAATAGGGAAACATAATATAAGCACTGTTTTTATCGGTTTCAAGAATGTAGCCAAATACAAGTTAATTAATTTCCTAAATATATTTATTGACATTATTATGATAAAAGTAGTCATTCATATGCCAATTTAAATTACGTAAGAAACATGCCCTGATTGAAGGAAGAAATTAGGATTATTAAGAATAATGGTTAAGAAAGCTATTTTAAAAAATATTTCTGAACAACTTGGTGGTTGTTAGCTGTTTTGCCCTTATTGTACGGTTAGACACGATCAAATTATTTAACCGAATATTTTTGTCAGTACGTGTACTGCATCAACGTATTGTGTGTGTTTTTTTTCCTTTTTTTTTATCTATCTTTTAAAAAACTATGAACATTGAACTTGTTATCGGTACCTAAAATCATGCGACAACTTCTGCTTTTCTGAGCGCACATCTTTACATCTAGAATAATATATAGATGGAAATATGTAAGCTCGTTATCACCATGCCTTTACATAGCAAGTAGCGTACACATTAATTTATAACATTTTGTTGCTCATCATGCATTGCTATTCCTACTAAACTGTATGTATGTGTTTGTGCAAGAAGTGAAATGTTTTTTACCTCAATAGATACGTCTACAACGTTTTGATTCATTTTTGTCGTTTGATAATAACCAAGAAAGTTTCGTTTTTGTTGATTAATTTTTTCGCATTGAATTTCATTGTCTGGGTTTTTTTAGCTGCGTTAATTGAAACTGTCAAGATCAATAATTGTTACTTTTCCACTTTCCTGTCTCTAAAATTCCATTTTCCAACAATTTATTATCGAGCACGATAATATCTAATTCCGCAACCGGAATTGCGAGTTTTACTCTTTTATTCTTGAAATATTATTGGATTTTAAGCGGGATCCCGTTAAAGGTTGAAATTTGAGAAAAACAATTATTTTTTTCTCAGGGATATACCGGGTGTCCACGGAAGGTGGCTCCCCCCCCTAACTTTTTTGTTTTTCAAGATAATGAAATAAAATTCGGGGGATTTGTATACGACATAAAACTGCATTTTTTGACAGGTGACTCAACACTATGGAACTTCCGGTTTAACCGGAAGTGACATAAACTTTCGATTTTTAAATGGGACACCTGGTATATTTTTACTTTTTTGGACTCTATATGACATTCTAAATACAACGATGTGTCACTTGTCACTTTTTGTTGCCAAGAAAATATTTTTTTTCCAAATTTATTGTTTTATCCAGAGGGCTATGAATAACTTAAAATCACTTATTTCAGTTCTTTAAACTTGGGAAAAATACAATTTTACTATTTTTGGTCCAATGCTATGTGCTATGTAAAATTTAATTTTTAAAGTTGTATAACTCATTTTTTTTAAATGGCAATATGATGACTCGTCGGGTTAAGAAAAAAGAGGATTTTATTACGATTATTTTGATACCATACACTATTAGGTTTTAGAAAAGCTGCCATTAAAAAACTCTAAAAAGTTAACTTAGAACTTTCCTAAAATGAAGCATCTTTTGAGAACAAATTTAGATTTAAATGCATCAAGTAGCCTGTGACCAGCAAAACTGATAAAACAAAATCAGGCCTTGAAGAAAATTAAAATGCCAACAGCTTCTACCAAAGTAAATTAGTTTGTTGATTAAAAAACATGGAAAATATTACAAGGAGTGAAAAAGTTGATATTATGTTATTATTGTCAGGCGCATTTCGCATTTTCAGAACCAGTTTTGGGTACCCAATAGTGCCGGGTTGGATGACGCCGATTAAAATATCTTTGTGCGTAAAGTCGTGCAGCATCGTTTGAATTATTTCTACATTCTCCAAACACTAATAACATATCAACTTTTTCACTCCTTGTAAAACTATTATTTTCCATGTTTTTTAAACAACAAACTAATTTACCTACTTTGGCAGAAGCTGTTGGCATTTCAATTTTCTTCAAGGCATGATTTTGTTTTATCAGTTTTGCTGGTCACAGGCTACTTGATGCATTTAAATCTAAATTTATTCTCAAAAGATGCTTCATTTTAGGAAAGTTCTAAGTTAACTTTTTAAAGTTCTTTAATGGTAGCTTTTCCAAAACCTAATAGTGAATGGTATCAAAATAATCGTAATAAAATCCTCTTTTTTCTTAACCCGACGAGTGTTGTCATTTAAAAAAAAATGATTTATACAACTTAAAAAATTAAATTTTACATAGCACATAGCATTGGACCAAAAATAGTAAAATTGTATTTTTCCCAAGTTTAAAGAACTGAAATAAGTGATTTTAAGTTATTCATAGCCCTCTAGATAAAACAATAAATTTGTAAAAAAAAATATTTTCTTGGTGACAAAAAGTGACAAGTGACACATCGTTGAATTTAGAATGTCATATGGAGTTCAAAAAAGTAAAAATATACCAGGTGTCCCATTTACAAATCGAAAGTTTATGTCACTTCCGGTTAAACCGGAAGTTCCATAATGTTGAGTCACCTGTCAAAAAATACAGTTTTATGTCGTATACAAATCCCCCGAATTTTATTTCATTATCTTGAAAAACAAAAAAGTTAGAGGGGCGAGCCACCTTCCGTGGACACCCGGTATGTAGTAGGATACAAAAACGTTTAATAAAAGTTATTAGAAGTAAAGAACGGAACATAAGGAAAATATATTATACAGGGTGCTCCATTTAAAACAAACAAGTCAGAAACAGTCGAAGTCGCAAATGGTCGCTGTTATTTCATTTAAAGAGAGCGTCTCCGAAAACCCCATTATACAAATTTGCAGGATTCAAATCGCATTACTTTCCGAAAATTCGAATGGACGGTCACCGTGAGACACCCTGTATACATAATATACAGACTGTCCGCGGATGGTGGTTACAATAGCACAAATGGATGAAAAATGTTATTTTCTGGAAAAAAGTCATTCTTGATAAAAAGTTTTGCTTGTTAAAAAAATGCAATTCACGAAGAGAAAATTTTGATTTTTTATACAGGGTTCGCAAAAACTTCAAAAACATGATTTGCCTCCAAGAGTAAACTACCTTTATTTTTCATTTTTGACCAAAATGCCAATTAGAAAACTTATTTAGAATAACGTTTGTAATTTAAATCCTAAATTTAAAATAAATCTTCGATTTTTTTGGTTTTTTAATTTTTAGAGGTAAAAGAATTTTTTTTTGGATAGCAGCATTAGCGGTCGAAATACATACATTATCAATGGCAGAGGGGTATCAAAAAGTTTCAAAAACTGATTTTTGGTGTTACCAGAAATATGTATTTTTAATTTCACAAATGAAATGATCCCGGAAATAACACAAAAAATCTTAAAATAACAACAAATAATAATTTCATAATTTGCTATTCAAACAATTTCCCTTGAAGAAATTTGAAGAAGTTTTGACCACATTCGTTTACAGCTGGAAAAATTTGTTGAATATGCAGGGGGAGTGTTTAAATAGCAAATTATGAAGCTGTTCTTATTTGTTGTTATTTTAAGATTTTTTTTGTGTTATTTCCGGGGTCATTTCATTTGTGAAATTAAAAATACACATTTCTGGTAACACCAAAAATCAGTTTTTGAAACCCCTCTGTCATTGATAATGTATGTATTTCGACCGCTACTGCTGCTATCCAAAAAAAAATATTTTACCTCTAAAAATTAAAAAAACTAAGAAAATCGAAGATTTATTTTAAATCTCGGATTTAAATTACAAACATTATTCTAAATAAGTTTTCTAATTGGCATTTTGGTCAAAAATAAAAAATAAAGGTAGTTTACTCTTGGAGAAAAATCATGTTTTTAAAGTTTTTGCGAACCCTATATAAAAAATCAAAATTTTCTCTTCGTGAATTGCAGTTTTTTTTACAAGCAAAACTTTTGATCAAGAATGACTTTTTCTCAAAAAATTAAATTTTTCATCCATTTGTGCTATTACCTCGCTATCCGCGGACAGTCTGTATATTTTTAAATACGTAGTAAAAAGAAATTATTTCAATTGACAATAATAATGTAAACATGTATTCAAATACATTTTGCTTAAAACATTTTTAATTCTTATGAATGTATCTAATCTATGTGTGTAAATGGTAAGTAGATAAACCATGCATATGTCTTACAAGTTTTATTTTATTTTAAACTCATTTAGCTTCATTTGCACCTTTGCTTTTTTTTTTAAATTTTATAACCTGGGCTTTAAACAAAATTTTGTTTTAACTAATCACATATTATGACAGAATAAAATGCGGTGTTGGCTGCTGGGTAAATCTGTCATTAAATATTTAATGTCATTAATGTTTAGAAGTTTTTAAATATTGGCAGAAAATTATGTTTTATGTAAGAGTATCGTTGATTATAATTATAATATTTGAAAACTGATGAACTTAATATAGTGTCAATTTGTAACTTGGAATAAATTCAGTAAACTCCTGTACGGTTTGGGCTTGGACACGGGTATTTAAGTTTTAAGTTATAGTATTTTTTTTTAACATTGATACAGTGTGTCGCAAATAAGATATATGACGATATCCATAATTTTTTCAATGGCAACCTTAGCTTTTTATTGACTATTTTAAAAGTGCATAATAATGTATATGTCGTAGGCTGATAGTGAAATCCGTCATTTCATGAAAAGCCTAGTCACTTCATGAAGCGTCGGCAGATTGTGTAAAAACATGAAATTACACGATCTGCCGCGTCACTTCATGAAGAGACCTTGACGTTTCGGCGTATTATGTATAACACAATCTGCCTAATTTTAAATATCGTCACTTCATGTAGTACCTAACGATGTCATGTCAGTCGGCAGATTGTGTAATTCCGTCTAAAAGGTATATTGGCAACTGGTTTGTTCGTTGTTCCCCAGAGCATTTTTTTTAATGAAATTTTTTCAACTAATATTATTTTATAAAGATAAAAAAGAAGCTCTGACAAACCCGAACAAACCAGTTGCCAATATACCTTTTAGACGGAATTACACAATATGCCTTGTTTTTCTGGCAAGTGATGATATTTAAAATTAGACAGATTGTGTTATACATAATACGCCGAAACGTCAAGGTCTCTTCATGAAGTGACGCAGCAGATCGTGTAATTTCATGTTTTTACACAATCTGCCGACGCTTCATGAAGTGACTAGGCTTTTCATGAAATGACGGATTTCACTATCAGCCTACGACATATACACAAGTACCACATTTCAAATTTTTATTTCTTGTAATTATAAGATATTAAACAAACAAAAATTAATTTAATTGAAAAATAAATAAAAAACTATTCATTTTTAATACTTTTTCGTCAATAATGCTGAAAATGTTGCTCATTCACTATGTGGTACTTTATCCTAAATATCTTCTTCGTGCTTTCAACTCCTCAACATTTTACAAGAAATAAAAAATTAGGATTTAAAAATAGTCAATACAAAACTAGGGTTGCCATACTGTATCAATATTTTTTTTATATAAAAAAAGACTAGTTTAAAATGTTAATACCCGTGTCCAAGCATTTTCCAAAAAAAAACCGTGAATCTGAATTTACGAAATTTATTCCAAGGTAACTCACACTTTATTAATATACCGGGTGTTTCTCAAAATACGTTCACCCCTATAACTTTTCTGTATTTATAGATATTAAAATGAAATTTTGAGATAATGCATAAAAAATTAGTCTACATTTATTGGCATAATTTTCAATTTGTTAGCACTTTCGGTTTGACCGGAAGTGACCTTGACTTTGATATTTTAAATGGGACATCTTGTATACAGTGTGTCTACGGATGGACCTAACTATACTTGTAAAAAACATTATTTTAAATTTTTCGAAAAAAAGTCATTCTTCATCATTTCTTCTGCTTTTTATAAAAATACAATTCGCGTTGAGAAAATTCGATTTTATTGTACAGGGTGTGTAAAAAATGTTAAAATGTAGATTTGGAAAATTTAAAATTTTTGATCCAACCTATTTGAATGATCAGAATAAAAGAGATTGGAAAGAGAATTCGAAAAGCCGAATAAAGTTTTTAGATATGACCTGTGGTAACTACGATATTTTATATTAAAACTTTAATCTTTCCTTGAATTATTAATATTTTCCTACAGATTAAAGTTTTAATATAAAATATCGTAGTTACCACAGGTCATATCTAAAAACTTTATTCGGCTTCTCCAATTCTCTTTCCAATCTCTTTTATTCTGATCATTCAAAAAAGTTTGATCAACAATTTTTAATTTTGCAAATTTACATTTTAACATTTTTTACACACCCTGTACAATAAAATCGAATTTTCTCAACGCGAATTGCATTTTTATAACAAGCAGAAGAAATGATGAAGAATGACTTTTTTTCGAAAAATTGAAAATAATGTTTTTTTACAAGTATAGTTAGGTCCATCCGTGGACACACTGTATTTTTACTTATTGGGATTCAGCATAACATTATGAGTGAACACCTCACTTGTCATTTTTTGACGTGTTAATAACATTTTTATGTTTATTTTTTATTTTCAATCTAGAGTGCTACAAATTAATTAAATCTGTTAATTTATAGTCAAGTAGTATATGAAAATTAAAATTATGTCATAATAATTGACTTTATAAGTTTCACAAGCGTTTAAAAAATGAAATTTTGTTTTCTTGACGTTTACTCCATTTTTCCAAATGGAACGATGGTGGTTCACTAGGATATTTAAAACGAGCATTTTTTTCTCAACAATTTGACACCATACATTTCTATGCTATTTTAAAATTGACACTGAAAAATTTGCCTTAAATCCCAATAGCAAATTTCAAAGCGTTAATTTTCTCCCTCTCTTTTCTAAAGAAATATAAAGGCGGCTTTGAAAAACAATGGAATGGTTTATATTTTTATATGGTTTTAAATTAAAATTGTAATGTCATTCGTTTATTAACCTTACATTTAAAAATAAACAAATTCATAATATGCTCCTAATTTTTGGAGTGACCAAAAAAATTCTGAAGCCGCAAGATTGTATGTATTGTATTGTATATTTTATAAACTAATTACATTACAACTTTAAATTAAAGCCAAATTGCTCTTCAAAACCATTCCATTGTTTTTTAAAGTCGCCTTTATATTTCTTTAGAAAAGAGAGGGCGGCAATAATGCATAACTCTTTAAATTTGCGATTGGGATTTAAGGTAAATTTTTCAGTGTTAATTTTAAAATAACATAGGAGTGTATAGTACCAAATTGTTGGAAAAAAATGCGCGTTTTAAATATTCTAGTGAACCACCATCGTTCCATTTGGAAAAATGGAGTAAACGTCAAGAAAACAAAATTTCATTTTTTAAACGCTTGTGAAACTTAGAAAGTCAATTATTATGACATAATTTTAATTTTCATAATAATATACTACTTGACTGTAAATTAACAGATTTAATTAATTTGTAGAACTCTGGATTGAAAATAAAAATAAACATAAAAATGTTATAACACGTCAAAAAATGGCAAGTGAGGTGCCATTAAATGAAAATGAAATTTTCACTCATAATGTTATGCTAAACCCAAATAAATAAAAATATACAAGATGTCCCATTTAAAATATGAAAGTCAAGGCCACTTCCGGTCAAACCGGAAGTTTTAACAAATTGAAAATTATGCCAATAAATGCAGGCTCATCTCTTATGCATAATCTCAAAATTTCATTTTAATATCTATAAATATGAAAAAGTTATAGGGGTGAACGTCTTTTGAGAAACACCCGGTACATATTATGTATTTTTATTAATTTTGGTGTGGTTTCTTAAAGCTACGTTAAAGTGTATAGATCACAAAAACTACATTTTTTGTTAAACGTTTATTTAGAACGGTTAATCCGGCATCCAGCACCGGCCTTTACTTCGTTATACCTATCCGAAACGTCCCTCTACACACTATTCTCGACTAAACCAACCGATTATACGTATAAAAAAATCTTGTGCATGTCGATCATGTTTCTAACTTACTAACTGTGTGTTTGGCGGCGCTACACGCGCATCCCTTCTATATAGGTGCCTGCTATTTCTTTGGCTTACGAGGCCCCCGAGAGCGACATTATGAAAAGACAACCTCGCGACCCGTATAGGGACAACCTGGTTAACCGCAGGTGGGTCAATCATTACATTTACGCCATAAGAGTTTTTGTACGGTACCAGAACTAAAATGTTACTCTTTATATAGTTCCGGCGATGTTTATTTTTTCCGAAATGCCGCTTTAAACTCTTATATTTACTGTTTTTTTTCTATCAGTAGTACTGGCAGCACTCTCGGTCCATATTTCTTCTGATTTTTGTAAATATTTAATATTTATTGTTTACATAGAACATAATATATCTTCACTACAATACAGACTACAGAACTCCATGCAATCCAATTATTTGTGATACCTATATGTTTTTTTTTTGGTACATTCGTGAGTCGAAATTTTATGGGCAATGAAAATGAAAAAGAATGTATGGTTATGGTTTTTACCAACGATGACAGCAAGATAGACATATCATTATCTTTATTACAACCCGTCACATGCTGACGTCCACCAGGTTCCTCGCTAGTTTCACAATGATATAATTTACTCTAGAATAATATGCTGTTGCCGAAGATTCCAAATACTAAACCCTTTTGTATTTTAATTGAGCTTAAATTGGCTCAATTTGTAACTCTTGGGAAGTAAATCTCAAAGTATATCGTCTTGCCTTTTTAACATCAAACTAACTAACTTTACAACACCAACCAAACAAAATAACACAATATAATTAAAGCCCATTGTGGAAACGACTCTGTGAAGAGTGGCACGGCTAATATTATGTTTGTTCTAGCTTCATTTTAAGTTTATCCAAAGTAGGGACAACATTTTCCTCATAGAAGAAATATATCTTTCTTATTTTCATTTCTTATTGACATTCTTCTAAACGGTGATCTTGAAAGTCATTCCGTTTTTTCCTGTTTGTCGTTCCTGTACCACTGACGATATCTTTTATAGACGACAGTGGCTTTTTTGTAAGTAAACAGGTTCCCTTCAAAGCATCTTGCTTGATAAATCCTCTATTTACTAATGATTCATACACATTCGTAACAATCTGTTTTGATAAGTGATTTCGTTTTTTTTTTCTACTAGATGCAGAGCGATAATTTTCCCACGGACGCCACCGTGTCAATTGACCACTAATACCTCTAATCATCACAGAATCAACACTTCCACAAATTTCTCAAACGAACAATACACAGGCTTGCTCAAGACTGATTATACAGTGGGACCAGTGAAGTCCGCATCATATGTGCTTTTTTTTAATTAATGGCTTTATTCGAAATTTGACTTTGGCATCAAGTTTTGCTTCGATCGAGATGAAAATTAAGCAAAAAAATAGTAGTCACATGATTCGCATTATCTGCCAAATTTTAATTTTTCCAAAAAATAGTTCAAAGTAAGGGTCAATTAAAAAGGGTGCCTAACCTAAATAACAGTTGCAAACGCCATAAACTTATCGAATTACGAGGTGGACCTGCCTGCTCTTGATAACAAGGACAACATTTCTATGCAAAATAATGGTAAACAAGTGACATTATTAAAATTGTAAGTGTGTCGCCCTGTAGACCCAACAATGAAGTTTTATTAAAATAAATAACAGATAGCAAAAGCCAAGATGATATTATACTTTGAGATGTACTTTACCAAGTCTGTAAAGTAACTGATTTCGTGCCATGATTTTCGTTTTACAAATAAGTGTTCATAGATATGTCATATTATGATAGAATATCCTCTATAAAACAGTGAGTCGTACGTGAGTACGTTTCTGAATGAGATGTGTGGTCTATCTTTACTTCGTCGTTGGTTTTTACACAGTTTTTTTTAATATTACAATCAAGGGTTAAATTGTGCCAAACTTTATTTTTGTACTTTGGGTATATTATGGAATTTTCCAAATTAATAAAATATTGTTATTTTATCAATATTATTTCGTTGGATTTTGAAAAGATAAATTATCCTTTACTTTGAATTGTATATCCAATTTAAGTAAAATAGGGGGGGCATGCTAATAATATTCTGTTTTGCCATTGTCCCACTTATATTTTGTATTGTAATGTATACAAAATTTAAACTAAAAATTTCATAATATAATTTTTTTTGTTAATTCACGTATCCTACTATGTACTGTGTGACTGGTTAATAGTTTTAACGATTTTCATGATTAGAACTTACACATTTCCAATTTTATGTTACCGGTTTTTATCCCATGCTTTTATGTGTGTTATAAATAGTTTCAGCTGTTAGTTCTGATACCGATTTAGTTCTTGTGATGTAAATGTACTGACTGCAGTGGTGTCGTGATGGCCTGGCACCAACACAACCATTACCTCGGCACTAAGAATTGTTAGTTTTTCGATAAACCATAGAGGGATGAAACATAATGCGTAACAGATAATAGTCGAAGTCAAAGATTGTCAATGTTTTGCATATTTATTTTCCTTTCACGTAACACAGACGATTAAAAATTAACTACAACATTACGTAAGTAATGTTTAGCAATATGTTTCGTCTTTCTAAAAAATCCGTTGCTCACTGTAATCCCACGTAAATTGTGGTTATGTTTTGTCTGTGTACGCACTTGTGCACAGTGTTTTTTTTTTAGAATTACTCAGTGTTTTGTTTTTGTAAATTACTCCGTAGGAGAGATGTAATATATTTATTTAATTAAGTCATTTCAATTGACACTAAAGATATAATAATGAACATGATTGTTGCTGTTGTTGCACTAAACATTACGTATATACTTTTAAGAATCACGGTTTTGAAGCGGACATCAGGTATAAGCTAGTAAATTTTCGTTAGGCGCACTGCGAAGAAATAATTTTAATATTACATGGTCTTTTCTGAAGAAATAACTTTGCCCTTTTTAGTTTATCATTGGAATTTTGCTTACCGTAGATAGGCAAATTTTTCATTATTTTTTTCTACTATTAGACTTTTGATTCTAGATAGTAAAGGTAACAAAATTATCTTATTGGCTTTCTGACCTCGCAATTTTTTTTGGTGGGAAAAGCGCTATTGTCTGGCATTTGCTTAATTCTTATTCATAAAAAAATTGATTGTTTTTAGGCATGCAAAACTAGATATGAAAACTGAATAATAATTCTTTAATTAGATTTTCGATGAACAATTTCAAGTGAATTATAATTAAAAATGTTTCTGTTCACTTTTAGGAGAGCCAGACTTGAGGAATCCATCATGAAAAGGTGGGGGTACACTATTCATAAAACATAAATTGAACATGTGCCCTATAAGAGGGGTCATTATTTTTTTTTCTTATTTTCGAAAATTTTTAAAAAAGTTCACAAATAAAGTGATTTTCTGACATGAACAGTAGAGTTCATTAAAATGTGTCACATGAAAAAGACCCATTAGCCGATGATAATGCACTAGGGTTGACGCCTCCTCACGTACCTAATGACAGGCTTTAATTTGTAGGATCTATTATGTCTTTTACCTCTATATTTTTAATGGTAAATCAAAATAAAATTATTCTTTTTACAAATCGTTACAAGGATTCAATTATAACGTAGGATCGAAAAGAAACTTTGAAAATAGCTTCACGGTTCCTGAATTACTTATTATTCAGTGACTGGTATTATTTTATGACAGGAATTAGGTTAAATAATGGTAATTATTAAAGAAAATAATCATAATTACTAAAATGCAACCACTGGTTCTTCATCATGCAGAAGCTTTTTTTAGCGAGGTTCTGCCTTCTTCGTCAATCTGTTGATAATTTTATGCGTTTCTTCTTTGTTCTATCTCCAATATGTGGAGCTTTAATATGATGACAATAAATATGCACCTTGCAACTAGACTTACAACTTAAAAAATGAAAATTCAAAATTTTGCCGTTTTTTCCGTTTTAAAGATAACGAAACCAAAAAAATTCTTTTTAATACAATTTGCCGAGCTCTATCCGCTAAAGTATACAACTTTTCGATCGAAAGGCGGTTTCCGTACGAAAAAAAATAAAAATCGTGTCTAAAATCGTAATTTTCACTTTCTTACAATTTTCTAGAATTTCTATTCCAGTTAGGTATAGAACAATATATTGGAAAAAGGTAGATTTTGAGATGGCCTAAACGATTATCCAAACCGATTGTCGCTAGGATGCACCAAATTCGACTTATTAACGATCCAATAGGTATCTGTTTCGGCCCATTTTCGACTTTGAAAAAATCAAAAAATTTATTTTCAAACTTTTTTTTTTGCGCTCACAAACAATAGGCTTCTGTAGCCCACGGTCGTCTACACTTCGAAAAAGTGTAAATCGATAAATATAGTTTTTGCGACCTGTATCGAATTCCAACGAGAATCCGATATTTTTGGACTTTGACATTAAATAACTTTTTCCGGTACACCCTGTACATTCCCCTTTTGTATATAGCTATACCACAGATTTGTTTGTATCCGAGGAAACAATATAAACTTATTTCTTGGGTAGCAGTCTTACTCAGCCCTCTAAAACAATCACGTTTGATATGCTTTTAATGTATTGCTTCCCCACTATTTAATACATATCTTTATTTTCAAAAACAAAAGGAATTTTATTTCACTCGAATGGAACATTCTTCACAATATATCTGGAGAACACTAACAAATATGATTGTCTTCAAACCACACACAAAATCATCAATATCACATTGTGTAACGGCCAAATTTTGCCGTTAGTTAATTAGTAATTATGCCTACATTATTGCAATATTGATTTAAATTTCATACTAATATCTCTAATTATTTTCCTTGATTCAGGACAATCTAGTTAATAGTAACGGTTGAAATTCACCATTCTGTCAAGAAATCACATAAAAATTTTATAAGTGATAACTTCTGGTTTTATTGGTATATGATATTTGGGTTTCTTTTAATAAAATAAGTAATACAATCTTACCGACCAGTTTTAGCTTTCTTGTAACAAAATTTCCTTCTACTGTCAATTTAAGGTACGATTTCTCCTAAGGTACTTTTCTTTATACACCCTGTATGCTGCGGTCTTCCTGGAACCCTGTAGGGTTGTCTTTGACCAGGAATGGGGTTAGATACTGATGTATCACCTAAAATAAAATCACTGAGCGTTGACTTGCTTGTTTCAACTAGGTTTTCTTGTTACTTTCTGTCAAAGTACTCAAACATCCAACTCAGGCCTTATTGAAGCTTTGTCTAAACTCTATCTATGGTATAGCCCTTAAATAACCCTTTAGCTTACCTTATTCCTTAGCTGTTTTATATCTTTTGACTTTAGGGGGCCAAAACTTGGTTCTTCCCTCGATAACAGCTGTTTCTTTCTAGCTTAATTTCGACGTGTTTCGATGGTCACTGGTTGTAGTGGCTGGGTGGGTTAGCTGTCTAATGATGCCCAGATCCTAATTTTCTTCTAGTTATCTCCACTAAACCTCAGTTTTGCTTCTGAAAGGGCAGTTTTCTAGCTGAAAGAAGCGAGAGACTGTCTTTTACAATAACAATAACACGTCGAAACCCGGCTTATTTACCTACGAAAGCTAGGTTATACCTTATTTAGGTCATTACTTACTTGAAAGCCTGCTTTCCCAATGGAAATTTTCTGTCCTTGATTTTCTCTGGTTTTATTTACATCCTACTAGATGTTTGGTACTCGTCACATCTGTCACTTGGTTTATCGATTTTTGTTTCGTTCGTTTCATTCAGCTGTCAGCTGGTGCTGGTCGTGTAAGAGACTGTATTCATTTTTCCCAATGCCGAGTTATTTTATAATTAACTTCTTTTATCTTAGTGGTTTTAAAGTAATTACGCTTAAAGGTGCTCAGCGAGTTTTACCACTGTCTGGAGTATTATTATTATTATTATTATTATTATTATTATTATTACTCTTACAGAATTTCCTTCACGTATAATGAACTATGATACATATCCACCTTAAACTAAATCGTCAAAGTAACTTAAAACTAAAAAAAAATATCGTCCTCACTTTTTTTTATTTAACCTAATTCCTGTCATAAAATAATACCTGTCACTGGATAATTAGTAATTCAAGACATGTGGAGCTTACTTTGAAGACTATTCTTTTTGATCTTACATCATAACTGAATCCTAATTTATTTAGAACAGGAAATTTGGTGCTTTTATTTGAGTCCAAGTTTACGACACACGTAAAGATAATCACCACTGAGCTACAGGTCCCCAACTAGTATACCCTATCATATTCCATTACCTTCGGCTAATGGATCTTTTTATGCGGCACATTCCAAAGAACCCTACTGTTTGTGTCAGCAAATCACTTTTTTTTTTTGGATTTTTATCGAAAACAAGCATTTAAAACATTTTAAAAAAAAATATCATTAGTTTCTTGTAGGGTACACGTTCAATTTCTATTTTAGATAAACTGTGTACTCCGGTACTCTTTCCATGGTGGATTTTTCGGATGGGATCTTGGACTATTTTGTTCTGCATCGAAATTATCAATAAGTTAATATGTGTTTTTCAAAATGGGCTACAAATACACATCCCTTAGCTATAAAATATTTAAGTGGTAATAACTTTTTATTATTCGCAGCAGGGTTTTGTAATAAAACGCTTCCGAGAATTTATGCTTTTCAAAACACAAAATGTTTACTTTGTTTCATTAAAGCACCGGCAAGTTTGTTATTAAATTAGTTCTTATTTGCCGACCTAAAGTTACTATATAATATCAAATTAAAATGAAAATTACATGTTTTAAATTTAATGTTTTTCAAGGAAACATTGTTATGTCTCAAAATTAAGCCGCTAGTCCGTCGGATGGAGCGCGAAAAGCCTTCTAGTTTTTGAGTTAAAAAACCTAGGTATAACCAAATGGGACCTTTACCATACAATAAAGCATGCTTTTTTTTCATATGAAATGGAAATCGACGACACATTGGTCGAGACTAAACATATAGGCAAAAAACAGAGCAAAAAACAAAACAAGAAGTTTAACTTCTAACCCAGTATTAATTATTATTATTAATGTGTTTAAACCCAGAAAACATATCCAAGGAAGAAATCGAAGAGATCATAGATGACCTTAACATAAAAAAAGCAAGCGGTTTTGACGAAATATCTGTTAAAATTAGAAAGTCAAATCAAAAATAACGCCAATTTTACATAATCTAACTAAATTATCCGTTAAAAATGGTATTTTTCCATATAAAATGAAACTAGCTAAATTATCACCAGTTTTTAAAGCAAATGCAAAAAATGATCGAAATAATTATCGGCCAATATTAGTTTTGCCAGTTTTTTCGAAAATTTTAGAAAAAGTTATGAACAATAAATTAACAGATTTCTTAGATAATCAAAATTTAATTTCTCATTGTCAATATGGTTTTAGAAAATCTAGAGATACTGAAATTGCTGTTATGGATATAATAACAGATATTCAATTAAAAATAGATCAAAATAAAAAATGCTGTTCATTATCTTTAGACCTTTGTAAGGCATTTGACACAGTTAACCATAATATTTTATTACAAATAATTCATACCATTGGCATAAGGGGAAATATTTATAATTGGTTTGAAAGTTGTTTAAGCAATAGAACACAATACGTTGAAATTAATAACAGCAAAAGCACTCAAAGACATATTAAATGTGGTGTTCCGCAATGGTCAATTTTAGGCCCAATATTATTTCTTATATACAGGGTGATTTAATAACGGATAAATTCAATACAAATTAAATGGGGACGTGTTTGAAGAAACGCTCGAACCCGTCGATTTTGTTTTTAAATTGCGCATGTTTTGACATAAAATGTAGGTATACAGGGTGTACCACAAAAGTGTGGCAGAAAAAAAAAATTCTTAAATGGAAACCCCTGTATGTTATTGCATTTTCAGATTGTCCGTAAAAATCTAGCCATGTTTGATGCATAATATCCTAAACATATTTTCAACTGTTCACGAAATATTGAAGTGTAAATATTAAAATAACACTTTATTAAATTGATTTCTAAATTACATTTTTAAAAATCTCAAAAATTACTTTAGCAAATGTTGGAAGTGTCCGCCATTAACAGCTCTGCAGTACCCCAGCCGATCAATAAATTCCTGCTGTACATTTTCTACGGTTTCTGAAGAAATATATTATAAATATATTAAATATATTTCGTGAACAGTTGAAGATATGTTTAGGACATTATGCATCAAACATGGCTAGATTTTTACGGACAATCTGAAAATGCAATAACATACAGGGGTTTCCATTTAAGAAAAAATATTTTTTTCTGATACACTTTTATGGTACACCCTGTATACCTACATTTTATGTCAAAACATGCGCAATTTAAAAACAAAATCGACGGGTTCGAGCGTTTCTCCAAACACGTCCCCATTTAATTTGTATTGAATTTATCCGTTATTAAATCACCACCCTGTATATTAACAGCATATCTAAATTAAATGGCAAGATACAATTATTTGCTGATGATACAACTATTATTTACTTTGGCGATGATTACTTTGACATTCAAAATCAAGTAAAACATTATTTAAACATAATTTTTTCCTGGCTCCAGTCATATAAATTATCAATTCATTTTACAAAATCTTCTCTTACATTTATTACTAAAACAAAAATAAACAACTTGATACAAAAAAAAAAAATTATTTGATAATAAAATCATAAAATATGCTAATTCTATTAAACTTTTGGGACTATATACAGTGTGTCCCCGGATAGAGTTGACGAGAGGAAAAAGATCTTTATTATTGATTTTACGTCGAAAAGTTATTCTTTATAAAAAAATCTGCTTGTCGAGGAAATTAATTTACCATATAAAAATTTTAGATCAGATGTACAATCGTCAGATGACGTTGATAAATTAAGAAAACTTGAAAATGCTCTAAGAGAGAAGTACCATCATTTATTGTTTTAGACAAAATGTTTATGAAACAAAGTTGTTTATAATCGAAAATAAAGCCCAAATACAAAATTTGAAATCTGAATCCTAATTTTTGTTTTTTATTTTTTACAATAGAATTTATAATTTTTTTATGCAGAAGCTATTTGAGTTTTTATCTTTTACTAAAAACTTCACAATTTAATAGACTTCATTTTGTCTCGATTAATATTGGGTTTATTTTTATAATAAAAAAATAATAGTTTTCTCAGTTTTTTACGAGTGTCGTCTATTTTCATTTCAAATTAAAAAAAATGCTTTATCATTATGGCGAAGGTCCCATTTGGTTCTACCTAGGTTCCTATTGTTCATCGTAGACGGAGCTATCCGACGGACAATGCCATGACAGTTATTCCCCCACAGTTGTAGGTACTTGGTAGAAATTAGAAATTTTCTCTCTTTAGAGTAACGATATTTTTCACAATGCCGAGGTATAGTTTGTGTAACTTTAAGATTTATAGCATTTTGTAGTTCAATTTTTAGAGTTCAGTTTTCTGCCGTTGCAGGACTGGCCTGTTCTGTCTATGTTTTCGTAGAAATGTTTTTAGAAGTTACTTTCTAGACACTAGCTATGTTGTAAATTTAAGCTGCATCCGTTATAACAAATGGCTTCGACTAGACAAGCAAGCCATTCTATTACCCCCTTACCTATTTATAGTTTCTTCCAACTTAGGTACAGAATTAAAAAAAATAAATAAAAATCGGAATGGTAGTTTAGTAGTAAACAAATATTACAAAAACATTTTAAACTCTGAACTGTCGGGTTTCTTTTGGTATATGAGTTGGTGTCTCAAGGTTGCTTGTCCATACCTCTTTAAGAAAAATCAGTTTTTTTTAACGTAAAAAGATTATTGCTTACGCAACAAACAAAACACGTTTTGTGTAGAAACTGTTCAAGATAACGCATACGTAAAGTCCTTTACAAGATGAGAAATGAGACAAAATAATATCTCTTCATATTGTGGTGATGATTTTAATCTATTACTAGATTGCTTAATGTACTTATATGCTGGTTATACGACACAGATTGCAATAGGTACAATTGAAGCCGACCGAAAACATTTAAACCCGAAAGTAATGGGTTTGAGAGCAAACACTAGAGACATATTCGCCATTTCGTTTTTTGATATTCGTTCTATCCAAAAATCGGCCAAATAACCATCTTTGGAGTACAATTACCTTTAAAAAGGGTGGAATTTATAAATTAATTAAAGCAGAACAAGAAATATGAGAAAATTTGACAAAAGTTCGTTTTTTGTTTTTATTATTTTTTTTTTTTTAACTTTAAACTGTTCCGTAGGTAATTGCTACTCAAAGAGTATTTGGCCGCTTTTTAAAGGAAACAAAACATAAACGAAATATTGATAAGAAAATTAAATGGCGAATGCCTCACTAATGTTGGCTCTTATTGGTTTCCTCCTTGGAGTCCTCTTAATTATCAATACATGGTATCATGTTTCTGTCTGTTTAAAAATTTTTATCTGGTATTAATATACTAAATAACTGATTTCTTATTTTATTTAAAACTTTCTTTAATAAAGTCTCTTAAGAACCTAATTCTGGATGGCACCGACTGAGACCTTACCAGAACAATTAATGGAATCAAGTGTCTACTCTAGTACGGCTCAATGCCTCCTTTTGATGCCGTCACAATTTTTTTACTCTATTTCATTTATGTAAATCTGTTTAAATTTTCTAGCATATGGTAGAATTTTATTTTTCCCGACATTTATTAATAATGTAGCAGACTAACATTAAAAATAATAGCAGATAATGTGTAGAGGTATTTTACTTGCTAAAGTGCATGAAACCCTTTTCCCATACCTGGTATGCTTCTTTGGATTATTGATCTGAATAACCTCACTCTCTGCATATAGTGACATATTAAAGTAGGTATAGTGATATTACGTATTTTTACGATTTTTAGAAGATAGACCACTTATTTTACTACACGATTATGCTTGTTTTTATAATATACATTAAATAAACCTTTTAAGATTTAGTTTTATTCTTTAAAGCTATTGTATTCTGTAATGAAACTTGCAGCGATATTAAAATAAGGTTTATTTTGAACCATTTACCTGTTATTACTTCAGTTATATAGGCGCTTGAATGATCATTACAGAACAGCAAATTAATTTTAGAATTATAACGCTAGAAAAAGCTTATTACTAACTCCAAAGCTTCGCAAGCTGTACACTAACAAGTAAATATAAGTAAAATCTACACTACCTTACTTATTTACTTTAGTTTAGTTCAAAGAATCATACAAGCTTGTTCCCGCAAATTCTTGTTTTAAACTCGTTAAAGCAGAAGTATTCGCTTGTACATTGGTGTGGTGCTTTGCTTTGTTTTATGAACAGTATAATCGAATAGGCTTAAGTTTTCGAAGCACCGCACTATATGTATCTAGTTTAAAAGGTTTGGTACTCAACTTTTTGCTTATTATAATATTAATTTGTATCCATGACCAGTTAAATATGGTTAATTAAGTTTGTGTACCTTACTTTTTGGTTTTTGTCATATTCAACAAGCATTCAAAAAGGTACGCTATTTAAATAGTAATATATAAGCTAAAATATGTTAGTGATATTTTATAACCCACTATTCGGTATACCATAAATTGCCTTTTTGATTGCCTTAAGTTTTTTGCATGTTAGTTAAATAACTTTTTTGGATTTCACCAGTCGTTACTGCATGCTTTTGTTAATAATGTGTATTTTTATAATTAATTACTATCTTTGAGCAAGTAAAATGTATCAATTTCGTTTATATTTTCAGTCAGCTACTGATACAAATATCGCTTAAAGATTGTACTTAACAGTTCCCGTTTTTAATACTTCTCATAATCTAACCGAAACTTGTTTTTCCATTTAGATTGATTTCAATGGCTTACGGTCAGATTGGTATGATCCAAGCAGCAGCCGGATTCTTCGTATATTTTGTCATTATGGCTGAGAATGGTTTCTTGCCCATGAAGTTGTTCGGCATTCGTAAGCATTGGGACTCGAAAGCTATCAACGATTTATCTGATTCATATGGTCAAGAATGGGTAAGTAATAGCTGCTCTATAGTATTCACTAAATGGATATCAAATTGAGTCCATTGCGATATTTAAAAACTTACAATTTGTCAGGTATGTTAAGCCACATTATGCTTTCATTTACTTTTGTTCTTTAATTCGTTCTAACAATAAATACTTTTTTTTGCAAGAACAGTTTCAAGTATTGGCAAAAAAGAAGGCTGTTCTCAGTTCAACCTATATTAGCCTTTTTTATTTGGATGATATTGATTATATGTGGTAGTATATTATGGTGTTATAATAAACAAAACGATCAGCCTTTTATATAGAATACCGCCCACGGCACCCACTTAATCAAGAATCACTCGGACCCTCCAAATTTTTAGTTTGAAATGTATTTTTTTAGAAAAAAGGTATTATGCAGGGTAGATCAAAAAAATGCTATGTGTATCAACATTATTTTTATTGAAACATTGTATATTTTTACATTCTACAATAAATTCGAGACACTTTTCATAAATCATACATATCTTCGATCGTTTACGAAATATTAACTTTTAAAACAAAATAGATAAGCTGCAGGGTATGAAAATAAACTATTTTATAAGATGTTGATAATGTCCTACACACCAACTGTTCTGCCACAGCCGTCTTAACTTCCCAGCCATGAAGTGACATCGGGCAACGTCGCATCAGCTGGGAGTAGCGGATCCACAAGCTATTATTACGCGCGGCAACGGGCGAGATTTTTATTCTGTCTGATAATATTTTTTGTGTTTTTTTGGCCCTGTTGCCACTATATTTATATTGAAAAATGTACAAAAAAGTAATAAATAGTTTTGGATAACAAGAACAACTTACCTAATTATTAAATAATAGAAATATTGCATTGAGAAGCTGTTTTTGTTTCACTACGAGTAGATTTATTTGATCGATCAAAAGTAAAATTCAATTATACAAATTATTAACTTCTGCGTTTAAAAACAGGATTTACTATCGACTTCTGAAGTCTCAAAATTTAGTAAGCTTAAGGCTTTGTTAAAGAAATCTATGCTTGTCTTAAGAAAGTCACCTATTAGTTGGGTAACTTCGTTACTTTCACAATGTATGAATTGGTACCGAGACAATAAGTTTTCAAACTGAGACCACCTGCTTAGTTTCATTTCAAAACCTAAAATCCATTTCAAATCATTGTAAGCCAATTCATTACCTTTTAAAAAAACCTTTAACTTCATATCAATGTCCGCGGAAACCTGATTAACAATATTTATACAGTCATTGGTCAAATCTAAACTATAAAAATATATTTTTGAGTCACTTACAATTATTACTTCCCAAAATTCAGAAGTATTAATTTGTGGTGAATAATTACTAAGTTTGTCAAAACTTTTTATAAAATCTGATTGCTCGAAAGCTTGATTAAGTTGAGAGGTACGCTCTTGTTGTTCCTCGTTACATTCCGCTGGACTTTTTCTAGGAATGAGAACAGTTTTTGACAAGTAAGCAGGCAAATTGGGATAAAAGCACGGAACAGCTGTTAAATTTAGTCTCACCTTAGTTGGAATTTTTTTTTGTGGTGGTATCAGGCAAAATATCACTGGGGACAAAATGCTTAGCACAAACTACAGAATACAGTGTGGGCGATCAATTAATTTTTGGAATGGCTTTTAGCAATAGAATTTTCAGATTTTCATCTTTTGGGAAGTGAATAACTGATACATTCTCTTTACCTGCTTTTAAACCACTTTTATAGTTAGAGTTACACCCAGGAATACAGCAGGGGCTTGGCATGTTGATAAATAAACAAACTAAAAGAAAAAAAAATAGTACTTACCCAAGTACCGAGGTATCTAGAGGTATCGACCTACTTACGAACTATCTCTACTAGTGATATTTTTAAACTAATTCACATATACCTTCAAGCTAAATAGACACTTCAATATTTAATAAATTAACTGTAGCCCCAAAACAATAAATTTTATCTGAAAGAGCTAACTAGAATACAAAAAACACAACTTTTAAATTAAAACAAATAAAATTCTGCCGCCATTTTTTATAAAACCCATAAACAAACTGTCAGGCCGGACAGACTGTTGGATTTTTCACTTTATTAATGCTATTAGAGCAAACCCGCACCACACATTTTTACTAGTATGTATTTTGTAGAGGTTCTTAGCAATCATGTAACTTAAATTTACCGGATAAAAATACAAATTAATAGGACAACTACACCTACTTCCCGCGAAAAGTATAATATACTAAACCATGAATAACCTCAAAAAAGTCACGTGACACATGGATCTTTAGAGCAGTGTTGTCGATGTTTCTGTTACATGGCTTGAACAAGTTAAGACGGCTATGGTTCTGCAATAAATCAATTGAAACGGTATTTGCAGAAACAACACATGTCCACTTTTTCCCAAAACTGGGTTATTTAAGAAAATTAATCTACATACATAACTGCATAGTACTATGCATGCATAAAGTACACACGTCCATGTTTCACCTAAGTTGTAAACGACGAGCTTCATAAGCTACAATCAGTAGTAACCACACAATGACATGTCCTGGATATGTGTGTTTTCCGCAGATTGGGGTATTCGCTTACTTTGATTGCCCGTGCGCCATCATTAGCGCCAATCATCTGTTTGGTAGTAGTAGAATGGGTGGGATGGGGAACGAGTTTAAGCTTGTATTACTGCTAAATTTCTAATTTAAAAAAAAAAACTTTTTTAATTTTGGAAAAATATCAAAAATTTTACAGTTCCATTCTTCTATGGCCAACCACTGCATAGATTTTTTCTGTATCATTTTTGAAATAAAAGTTTGCTTAAATAAAATCTGCTGTAGTAATTTCACCTGCGCTATGCTCACATGTCCATTTTTAAATTAGAATGATCATTTAAAACTGATCAGATTAACTGATAGTTAGCATTTTAAACGTTTAGATTAAAGCAAAACAAATTGTGTATAACAGTAAAATATTTTTTGCGTTTTCTCAAAAACTTATATATTGGACTGCAAATACCGATTCAATTGATCTAAAAATTCCTGTTGTACATTTTGTACTACTTGTGGAGAAATTTCTCGTATTACTCGTCGCATGAACTCCTTAAGCGTATCTATCGAGTTGGGTTTAGATTTATAAACTAAATTTTTGACGTAGCTCTACAAAAAAAGTCCAGTGGGTTAAGATCGGGCGATCTGGGTGACCACTCTATTGGCCATGTCTATCCGCCGCCCGGGAAAACTTGTATTTAAGTACTCCCTTACATGAGCAGCATAATGCGGGAGAGCACCATCCTGTTAAAACAATAAGGTTAAAAGTGGTAAATCAGGATCGTTATTATCTGGAAAAAGAGTGGAGAAGAACTTATTAACTAAGAGCAAAAAAGCCCGGTCGATCTGAAAACATTTATTATGGCCCGACGGCCCAAACCTTTACTGATTAAGTGGCCCAACCCGGCCGAATGTCGGGCCGGGCGGCGTAGAGGCCCTAGATGAAAATCCGGCCCGTGTAGGGCTCTAAAACCAGCATTAAAATGTTAATATTTTTAAGCATGCTAAATCAACTTTCTCTGGATCATAATCTATAATGTTGAATCCATTAAAGTCATCCTTGATGCGCTTTTTGGGAATAAGAACAAAATTGGCTTTTTGAATGATAATATCAATATAGTTATCGATGGTGTTAGGATCCCCGTAGTTAAAACAGCTAAAAATCTGGGTATAATCCTGGATACTGAACTAAGGTTTAGGCAGTATGTCAAAAAGCTAATTCAAAAGTCATATAATAATATGTCTTTAAGAGTACTATACAACAACCGTCGTGTCCTAAATTTTAAAATGCCTAAAAAGCTCTGTGAGAGTCTCGTTTTATCCAGCTTAAACCACTGTAATTTCATTTATGGCCTTGATGTAGCAGATACGAATATGATACAAAGGGTACAGAATATATGCTCCCGCCTTATTTTTGGACTTCGAAAATTTGATTATATTTCTCATACGTTTAAAAATCTTAAGCGGCTAGTAATGAACAAGCGTAGAACTTTACATTTGGGGAATTTTTTGGTTAACACTCTAAATAATCCGGCTCAGCCTCTTTCTTTAAAAAGTAGGTTTGTATTTCGTAAAAATATACATTCACGTGACATGAGATTTCCATATAGGTTGACGGTGCCTCAACATCAGAGTGCCATGTTTCAGAGATCATTTACCTACAACTCTGTTAAATTATACAACTCCTTACCTAATGAAATGGTTTTCCTTGACAGTAACAAATTTAAATTGCAATATAAAAAATATCTACTCAGTATTTAAAATGAACCACTTCGTTAATTATTCTTGTTAAATTATTATTTTTATCAATGCTTTGCAGGTCATTCTTCAAATTATGTTTTCTCGTCTTCTCCATCATGTCAGAATGTAGCGTACTTTCCTTTTTTCTAGAATGTTAACTATTTAAACCAATTTTTTTCTTCTTTCTACGATATTTATATAATATCTGTAAATTCATAATTCTTTATATATTTTTTTTATTATTATTTTAGCAAGCAGTGTGGGATTCAGTAGAGTAGCCTTTGTGGCTAGACTGCGCCCCGCTTTTGCTTGTCTGCCTATTATTGTTAGTTTTTGTAATTGTTTTCTTTGTTCATCCTAATCAAAGATGTTTATTATTATTATTATTATTATTATTATTATTATTATTATTATTATTATTATTATTTCTCAAACGGTTGAAGACAGGTATAGGGCATGATTTATGAAAAATGTCTAGAATTAATTGGAGAATATAAAAATGTAAAAATTTACAATGTTTCATTAAAAAAAATTAAACTTGATAAACATAGCATTTTTATGATTCAAAAAAATGCATTAAAAAATGAATTTGACGGGTCCGAGCGGTTCTTGATTACGTCGTCGGTATTTTATTTAAAAGCCTGATCCATTTCTTTATTATAACGCTGCATTTAAAAAAGTGTTGGTAGTATTGTTAGTTTATTTCATATAGCTACTTTCCTTATACAAATTTTTACATGTTCAATAAAGTTTAATTTAAGTTATTACTAGCTACAATGTTAAAAAGTAAATTATATTTATTACTTTTCCCTGAAATTATAATTAATTCGCGCCAAAATGGACATTTAGTCCACTGTGTTTCCGTCTAAAAAACGTTGCATGTTCGGAAAGACAAGGATAAATTATAAAAAACACCATTATAAATAACATATTTTTTTTAGACTTACAAAGATAGAAAAACCTTGGAGTATACCTGCCATACCGCTTTCTTCGTTTCGATTGTAGTAGTGCAGTGGGCTGATTTGATTATCTGCAAGACCCGTCGTAACTCGATCGTTCACCAAGGAATGAGAAATTGGGCCCTGAACTTTGGTATAATATTTGAAACTGCCCTGGCCTGCTTCCTGTCCTACACACCTGGAATGGACAAGGGACTGCGCATGTTCCCCCTTAAGTAAGTTTCACAAGTATCATTGCGTGGGTTATTGGCTTCTGATCTTTAAAGATCAATAAGTATCATTATTTATTTTCGAGGTTGTCTCCCTTGAAGATGTAATTTGTAGTCGAGTCTTTGGTATACAGGGCGTTGCAAATTCAATTGGAATCTCGAAAACGATAAGAGATACAGCGAAGGTTAAATTGGGCCAAAGTTGCGCCATTTGAACATGACTAACAAGCTGTCGAAAATTTTGAAAATTCGGAGTACCTTTTTCCGAAGATATTAGGAAAATACCGAAAATTCTCGATTTGGTTTTTAATTTTTCGTAGCATTATTTACAGAGATGGCGAAAAACTAATTTTACATTTACGTTGCACCTTTTTATTTTCTATAACATGTTATAAAATATTAATTCTGACGTTTCGCCTTTCGGGTACCATCATCAGGTATGTATTTTTAAATACGGACTTGTACTTTTTAATTTTCGTAGACCCTGTGTCTAGTAAAATATTCGTATCCTCGAAAATACTAGGAATTTTAATTTTTTTTAGTCATGTTAATCGACTACAACGATTAGCAATAAAAAAATATTTAAAAATACGAACCTGATGAAGGTACCCGACAGGTGAAACGCCAGAATCAATATCTGATAACATGTTATATTAAATAAAAAAAGGCAATGAAAATGTACAGTCAGTTTTTTGCCATTTCATTTGGTAAAGCATGAAAAGATAAAAACCGAAACAAGAATTTTCGGTTTTTTCCAAATATCTTCGGAAGTACTAAGAATTTTCCAAATTTTTTGACGTGTTGTTAGCAGACATATATAACCAGTATACTGCCAATGCTGCAATGGTAGGCAACCAAGCTTGTGAAAAATGAGGCCACTATGCAGGCCAGGCCGTTACCGGGATATACAGCATGCGCAATATATACTATAATATAACAAATGTCAATCAGCTGTTGCTTTGATGCGAACAGAACCGGTCACTCGTTATTTTTATTTTTGTCTTGTGGTGTTTGTGTGATTTTTAAGTTTTGTGTTGTCTAGACACTATAATAGCGCCTCTTAGTTTGTAACTGGTAAAGATACCTAAACTACCTTTGCCATCCTATGTAATAAACTAGTGTTTTAAAAATTTAGTAGGTACCAATAAATAGTTAAAAAATACATTTTAAGCCGGCCCTGTTCAGCGTTTACATGAGCCACAAAATAATGTGAACTGCGCAAACTCCGTATCCTGCTTTACTCCTCCATAGGGAACACAATATCGTAACATGGTATGAGCGATATACTAGTTATTATATGCATTTGTTAGTCATTTGCTGTATCTCTTACCGTTAACAAGATGTCAAACCACCCTATGTTGGTATAGTAGGACGTTGCAGTTACTTTGTCGATTTACGGAAACTCATTTTGGGTTTTGAATACAGTAATAAAACATGTGGAATGACTTTTTTATCTATCTACATATCGAGTGATATTTGATATTTTTAAAATATAGGAATATACATGCAATATTTTGAAAGTGTATTTACTTCCTCTAGAATTAAGTATCAAGGTGGTTGGTTATGCGATTATTTTGTTTAAAATAGAAAGTTTAAAATAATACCGCATTGTTATGGGGGTTTAAAAATTATTTATTATTAAATATTTACTTTTCGTATTTGTCGAATTTGTATGAGATAATTAAGTAAATATTTCATTTGTTGACGTTAGGTTTTTATTTAAAAGCTTGCTATGTCGGTGTTGCCAAATATGTTTGAATTTTCCCTAAAAATGTTATTTTTAGTCATTTTGAGGTTATACATTTTTAATTTATAATAGTGTTTAGTGTATAATAGAAAAAAATAAGTACTTTTCGAGAAATAAAAAATCCAATATGGCGGTCATAACAAAAAAAGAAAATTGATGATGGTTCCGGGAGACCAAAACGTTGTAACTCAAATAAAACTCAAACTCAAATATGCTTTATTGTCCGAAGATTAGTACACTCCCATTGACAAAGCTAACAACTTATTATCTAAATAAAAATTATAAATATGTATTACATATTATAAATATGTATTACCAAGTAGTCATAATCTATGTAAAAAGTTGCCATGAAAATGTGTTTACAGATTTTAAAATATTTGGAAATAACATAGTTACAATTGATCTAGGGAAATGCAACATTTTAGTTTATTAAAAATATCTCAAAAACCAAAATAACCAGAATCGATCCGCAAGCACCAATAAACTGCAAACATAATTGCCTAAAACTTTTCCTATTTAACCGTATTTTTATCTCTTATACTTCCCGAGATCACAATACTGTCCACCAATTTCGGGCAACCTGTATGGTGAAATTTAACCGTACTCTGCACTACTAGCAATACATTTAGTAAACTCTGCAAAATGTAAGTTATAAGTAAAGGGCTGATTATATGCACTTAAATTCAGCCAAAATATGCGCATATACAGGGTGTCCCATAACTTATGGGCCGTAGAGTAACTGGAGATACTAGACATCAAACTAAGCCGATTAAGTCATATACGTTTTTTCGGATTGTTACTCGTTCTAGAGATACAGGGTGTTGAAAGTAAAAGTTTATTATTATTATTATTATTATTATTATTTATTTAGTTAAAAGTTTAATAAAGTGTATTGAGGACAACGGTGGTCACTTTCAACATTTACTAAAGTGAGCATCTTGTTTTTGTTCCACTGTTTCGAATTTATTGCGTTGTGATAATTAAAATATTAATTTAATTATGTACTATGTTTTTTTATGCTTTGGGATGTTTAAAGGGAAATATCTCGAAAACCGTTAAAGATATTAAGATCAATCAAGTACACCTTTTTGACTCAGAAAATGCCCGTCTTTAAGAAACTTTAATTGAAAAACACCTAATATACCCGGTAAGAAAAAAAATCATAGATTTATGAGGCCCAGTGTATGCAACTAGCGCCCTCTAGTGTGAAACTTAAAAATATCAACAAATTCTTATTTCTTGCTCATAAAAACATATTACTGCCAACTTTCAATTCGATTCATTAAACAGTTTTAAAATTATGGCTTATTTTCGAGAATAAACATTTACTTTCAACACCCTGTATCTCTAGAACGAGTAACATTCCGAAAAAACTGATATGACTTAATTGGCTTAGTTTGGTGTCTAGTATTTCCAGTTACTCTACGGCCCATAAGTTATGGGACACCCTGTATATACCTTATTTGCCTTGAAAATATGCAGTTATTTGCATCTTTTTAACCAAATATGTATACTGGTATGCAATATTTCTTAATTTATTATAGTAAAATGAGGTAAAGAAACACATTGGGTTCCAAAAAATATGCTTATTTAAAAAAAAAGCAAAAAACAGAAAATTATAAAAGTAAACAATTTTTTAACCTAAAATTGTATAAAACGCATTTATCATCTAAATATTTTTCAAAAATTTTAACTAAAAAGAATTGTCTTCTATTAGTAAAAATATGTTTATCAAAGAGAAGCTTCTTTTAAAACTTTGACTCATTCAGCGGTGTTTTCAAATGTTGATAGATTCAGAACTTCTTTTCCTAAACAATAATTTTTGTACCAGCTTTACAGAAGACCTTTTCTCCACTAAACTCCAACTGTGGGAAATTTTTAATCCACGAAGACATTTTCGCCACCTTAGACATTCTAAACACAAAAAAATTGAAATTACTAGTTTCACATTGAAAATACTAAAATCTTTCGACAAACTAAAACAGAAGTACGTATTACAAATCGGTATACGAGTAAATACAGTTTATTAAGCAGGTAATAATAACGCATTATTAAGTGACAATAAACAGCCCCTAACAATATACCTATAAAACCCTTGTGCATAACCAAAATGTAAATATAATTATTATAAACTTCAGATTGAAAAATCCCTGAAATAAGTACCAAACTGGACATTAAACCTTTAACGTTTTAAGTTTTTTAATAAAGCCGAAAACATAAAAATATGCTCTTAAAATAAATAAATAAATAAATTGCATTTTATTATAAAATTGACAAAATGCATAATATATTCCCCCCATAGATAATTTTTTGAAGGAATTGTCTTGAACACTGAACTTAACATAATCTTTCTTTTTACAGGTTTGTGTGGTGGTTACCTGCCATTCCATTCATGCTTTCCATCTTTATCTATGATGAAGTTAGAAGATTCTACTTAAGACGCAATCCCGGAGGCTGGTTAGAACAAGAGACCTATTATTAAAATGCCTCACACCCTCTACTGCCACTTGGTGACCTCTGCAGGTCACTAATAGTTTTTTCGATAGGAGGGACCTCGTATCATGACAACACTATCAAAAATGAGAAGAATCAACTCCTCTCTTTTGACATTGATACTTGAATGATGTCGTTCTCTATCGATTGTTGTACAAATCGTGTTGCTAATTCTAGAACATTTGCTGCTGTTATGCAGCTATATATAATAAATCTTGTGCGAAGCCCATCCGAAATATATTTATAGGTTATAGCTATATGCATGCGGGGATCGCCTTCGCACAAACTAGTTATTTAATTAATAATATTAATTATACTATTAACGACATTCAATAATAGATTTTGCGACAGTATCACAATCCATTTTGGTCCAGTAAACACAACTGATATTGTGCTGTCAGAGTACCATGCAAAGCTGTCCGCAATAGTGTTTTCATACATTCCACTTGAAAACTACAGTTGCCTTAGTGCTGTCAGTCAGTTGCGGTCTGTGGGCGTGGGTGAGCGTCTCCTAGTTGCCCGTTGACGGGCGCACACCCTCTCTCAACACTTATTCGCGCCGACGCGCGTCGGCCGAATGAACGATTTAGTATTATTTAGGCTTTGAACACTTAGGTTAGCTAGGATGTAACTGTGTTGTTAAATTGTACTAAGTGTCATACCAGTCGTGCTCAATACACATGACTACTATTATCACATTTAACTGTTTGGCATATTTTGTTGTGAAATTACCAGTACTGTAAAGTCTAGCCAGCAATGAGTGTGCTGAAAGTCTCCAAAGATTTTTGTCTACTTCTTATTATGTATGGTAAATTTTGTTAAAAGTATCGCCGCTATAGGTCTGCTTGTGTAGAGCCTTACTTTCTAGTAAAAAAATAATCTAACGCGTGCTGGTCTGAGACCAGATGACCACAGTATCATTATTATTGTAAATATTTTTAAGTAAATCACTTAATTATTTTCTGCTTGTGTTCTTTTCACGTTCATATTTTAGTACGTAATGAAGCTGTAAAAATTTGGGTTTTAATAAAATGGATGATAGTGATCGTTGTTCTTATTTATTCGCTTCCACGATTTTATTTTACTTTAATTTATTTATTGCCTTTCGGAAAAACTAACTGTAACAGCAAGTTACAACATAGGCTTTATTTTGATTAGGCAGTGTGCCTCCACAACTATACTTGAATTGCTAAGTATTAAAATAAACTTCAGAAAGCGAAAATGATAAAAAATTTCAAAACTTAAAAGTAACTCCGGGACTTTCACGACTCGATCGTATTTACCAATTTTAAATTTACAAGCAGCACCTCCGGGTCTTAGTTCTTTTCATGTTTCGACTGTATTTACCAATTTTTACTGAACAAGCAGCACCTCTATGACTTAATTCCTTTTACGACTTAATCGTATAATATACAGATTTTAATTTTACAAGCAGCGCCTTTGGGACTATTCCTTTTACGACTTAGTTGTATATACAGATTTTAATTTTACAAGCAGCGCCTCTTGGACTTAGTTCCTTTCACGACTCGATCATATTTACCGATTTTAACTTAACAAGCAGCGCCTTTTAGACTTAATTCCTTTTACGACTTAATCGTATATACAGATTTTAATTTTACAAGCAGCGCCTTTGGGACTATTCCTTTTACGACTTAGTTGTATATACAGATTTTAATTTTACTAGTAGCGCCTCTGGGACTTAGTTCCTTTCACGACTCGATTGTATTTACCGATTTTAACTTTACAAGCAGCGCCTTTTAGACTTAATTCCTTTTACGACTTAATCGTATATACAGATTTTAATTTTACAAGCAGCGCCTCTGGGACTTAGTTTCTTTCACGACTCGATCGTATTTACCGGTTTTGACTTTACAAGCAGCGCCTCTTGGAGTTAGTTCATTTTACGACTTAATAGTATATACGGATTTTAGTTTTAGAAGCAGCGCCTTCGGGACTTAGTTCCTTTAACGACTCGATCGTATTTACCGATTTTAACTTTACAAGCAGCGCCTTTTAGACTTAATTCCTTTTACGACTTAATCGTATAAATATACAGATTTTAATTTTACAAGCAGCGCCTCTGTTAATTTTACAAGCAGCGCCTCTGGGGCTTAGTTCCTTTCACAGCTCGATCGTATTTACCGATTTTAACTTTACAAGCAGCGCCTTTTAGACTTAATTCCTTTTACGACTTAATCGTATGTACAGATTTTAATTTTACAAGCAGCGCCTCTGGGACTTTGTTTCTTTCACGACTCGATCGTATTTACCGATTTTAACTTTACAAGCAGCGCCTTTTAGACTTAATTCCTTTTACGACTTGATCGTATATACAGATTTTAATTTTACAAGCAGCGCCTCTGGGACTTAGTTTCTTTCACGACTCGGATCGTATTTACCGATTTTGACTTTACAAGCAGCGCCTTTTAGACTTAATTCCTTTTACGACTTAATCGTATATACAGATTTTAATTTTACAAGCAGCGCCTCTGGGACTTAGTTTCTTTCCCGACTCGATCGTATTTACCGATTTTGACTTTACAAGCAGCGCCTTTTGGAGTTAGTTCCTTTTACGACTTAATAGTATATACGGATTTTAGTTTTAGAAGCAGCGCCTTCGGGACTTAGTTCCTTTAACGACTCGATCGTATTTACCGATTTTAACTTTACAAGCAGCGCCTTTTAGACTTAATTCCTTTTACGACTTAATCGTATAAATATACAGATTTTAATTTTACAAGCAGCGCCTCTGGGACTTAGTTCCTTTCACGACTCGATTGTTTTTACCGATTTTAACTTTACAAGCAGCCCATTTTAGACTTAATTCCTTTTACGACTTAATCGTATAATTATACAGATTTTAATGTTTACAAGCACCGCCTCTGGGACTTAGTTCCTTTCACGGCTCGATTGTTTTTACCGATTTTAACTTTGTAAGCAGCGCCTTTTAGACTTAATTCCTTTTACGACTTAATCGTATAAATATACAGATTTTAATTTTACAAGCAGCGCCTCTGGGACTTAGTTCCTTTCACGACTCGATCGTATTTACCGATTTTAACTTTACAAGCAGCCCATTTTAGACTTAATTCCTTTTACGACTTAATCGTATAATTATACAGATTTTAATGTTTACAAGCACCGCCTCTGGGACTTAGTTCCTTTCACGGCTCGATTGTTTTTACCGATTTTAACTTTACAAGCAGCGCCTTTTAGACTTAATCGTATAAGTATCGGGATTTTAGTTTTACAAACAGTGCCTCTGGGACTTAGTTCCTTTCACCACTCGATACTCGGTCGTATTTTGTCTTATAGCAGCGGTTAACTGGTAGTAAATTACGGTCTTTACCGATCAATTGGAAATGGTAAAAAATATTATCATTCGTCACAGTCAAACTTGAAAATGTATGGAGTTAGTTCCTTTTAATAAGCAAAAATTCACTTGTTAACTTTATTTTGAATTTTATGAAGTCGTTCTTCAAAAGAATGTTTGCTTATTCCGAAAAGTCTATGACCGTATTAGAAATTTTGAAATAACATAATTACAGTGGTTAAAAGACAAGAAAACGTAAAATTAAGACAACAGTAAAATAAATAAGAAACTGTTGTTTTTAAAGTCAACAAAAGCTTAAAAATGTTAAATTTGGAGGTGATATGTTTAGATAAATTTGTTTAATCACATTATATAAAGTACCTATCATATTAAAAAAAAACATTGACATATATCTTAACAAAGTAAGCTTTTTGTTAACATTAGAAACATATTTTTCTGAGCATTTCTACTTTTCCATCAATATGCAGGTACTATATTTACTGTCGATCCAATTTCACGTTTTTAAAAATTATTTCAGGAATTGCTTTCTCATAAAATACAAAATAAGCAAGATTACAAATATAGTTAGATCCGTTCGGGGACACACTATATACGGGGAGTAATTGAAATGGCTCATTATATATTTAAACCATTATGCCGTGAAAAGGCAAAATGATGTACTCGCAATTTTGCTCAAATTGAGGTATTATGCGCATGTTAATGTACAAAGAAAGATCTACAAGTACTTCTTTAAACCATAACTATATCTCTTTTAGTTCTGGAAATAGTTCACTGGATAAATGATGTACTTAACAAAAAGTTTTGCCTAAAAAAGGACAAAATAATGTATTTTGGAATTTTATTATGTCAAAAAAGTTTAAAAGCCAGTACCGTTTTATGATATTAGATTTAAATAATATTTTACAGCGGCAAAATAATGTACATTCACTTACATTATTTTGCCATTTAAGATTCTTGAAATTTTAATAAACAATACAAAGGTATATGCAATTGTACGTCCTTCTGCCGTGGTTTAACCTCACTTTTTAACAAAAACGTTGGAAACAGCACGTTTTAATTTCTCAGGTTTATTTTATTTTTAAGTGAAAAAATGTAGTCGAGAGTTAAGTTAATGTTTAAACTTTTAAACAAAAATATAAGTAAGGTATTTATAACAGTTTTATTGAAAACTATCTCATATATTATAGTTTTATCAGATTTTTGTTAAATTTAGGCCCTGATTTTACCCAGGGTGTTTTTCATATGAAATTTTATCCAATTTTCTTATCTTTTTCTTATTTAATTTTTAAAAACAACTTTGGAAAGTTGCTAACTTTTCATTCATAAGCATGACGTATTAGGGAAAAACAGGACGATATTATGAAAGCCTTAGTACCAGCAATGAAACCATCAAGAAAGTTATTTTGAGAAAATTTTATAACAAAGTGAAAGTGCCCCAGATTTATTGGAACAAGGATATTAAATCGTTTAAAATTTTGAATTTTTGTTTTTTAATAAGAATACACCGGTGGTGCAAATTAACACCATTATTTTGTTAAAGTTTTTATTTTGAAATACAAAAATAATAAAACTATAAAAGCAGTACATCATTTAACCAAATAGCTCGTTGAATATTTCAGATAGAAACAATGGAAAAATAACGTATAGTATACTACATCATTTTGCCCAAGTTTTTTTGATTTTTTTTTAGTGGAAAAATGATGTAACTAACCAAAAAAGACAAACTCTCAATAATAGCAGTAATTGAGATATTAAATACATTATTTAGGTTAAAATAATTCTGACTTGTGAAATTGAAAGCATTTACTCATTTTTTAACGATTTGGCAAACAATTTAACTTAAAATTGATTTTTCTCGAAACTCTGTTTTGGCGAGTACAGTATTTTGCCTTTGCCCGGCAGCCCTCTAGATCTAGTAATCACGAAAGTGGAAAATTTGTGGCCTTGCGCACGTAAATAAAGCCTAGCATGCATGAGCCTGCACACTGCAAAATTCTCATTTAACGAATGGAAAGATAGACCAGTCCGGGCTTTAAAATGCCTAAAAGCTTAATGTTTGGCACAGATTTTAAACGAATAAATAAACTGTAAAAAAAAACTTTTTAAAACAAGCTTTTATTTAAGTGACCTAAAAAGATGAAAATAAACTTTTAATTAAATCAAACTAATCAATTTAGTACTATGTACCTATTACACAATTTAAATTTTATAAAAGCTTCTCGCGATATTTATCTGCCTATCTTTATTTTGTAAAATAAATCTATGCGTATAATTTTAAATGTGGATAAATATACGAAAATAAATTTAATGTTAGAGAAACTTCAGTGGTTAAATGTTAAAAATTTAATTGTTCTTTTGATTTGTACTTTTATTTTTAAAATACAACATAACTTACTGCCTTCTCATTTGAAAGATTTTATAACTCAAAATTTTGAAAATCATAACTATTCAACCAGGTATAATAAAGATTTTTGTCTAGGTAGGGTATCAAAACATTTGACATATAAATCGGTTTTCTATAAAGGATTAAGTGAATTGAATATTTTAATTAAATACACAGACCTCTTTGAAAAAGTAAAAAATCATTGAAAAATTATTTATTTAAAAAACAAAATAGTGACTGATAAAAATTTTTTACAGATGATATTGTTAAATTAGTTCAAATCTTTTATATAACTTGTTAAATTGTAGCACATTGCTAAATAAATCTTGTGACTACTACTACTACTACTACTACTACTATTTTCTAAGAGACATTTTATTTCTTATTATGTCAAGTCACTTAATATTGTGTCTTAACCAGTTAGAAACAGGCACATCTCGCGACAAGCTTTTATAAAATTTAAATTGTATAATAGGTACATAGTACTAAATTGATTAGTTTGATTTAATTAAGAGTTTATTTTCATCTTTTTAGGTTACTTAAATAAAAAGTTTTTTTACAGTTTATTTATTTTTTAGTTATTATGGTAAGAGCTAATATACAACAGGGTTCGCCCTGGTGCCCTGAGGTGGTACGTTCACGACATCATATTAACCCTGATGCCACTCAGTCCTCGGCACGGCCTCACCTTGACTTGGGAATTTGAAAGAAGCGCCACTTATTTCAGCTTAAAGCTTACTTATGCCTAACGAAACACAGTTCCGGGTTTGATTTTGGAGTATCCTTTATCCTTCTCCTAGATAGATTGCAAACCAATGCTGTTGACGCCTATCTCGCCAAATTACACGAGTTACAGTGAAGTCGACCAAGGCATACCTACTTTTGTTGAAATTCAGCAGTTGACGACTGCAAAAAACCACGGTATTTACAATTATAAATTAAAAGACGGACAGGCAGAATTATTTTTTGTCTTGGAAAATCCGCCATAGAAGATTTAATGTGAAGTCGTACTATTTTTCGTGTTCTACTTAGCAAGCCCTTTTATTTGATACCCATATTGTGGTAGTGCAGAAAAAATAACGAGTCCGCCATATTGGATTTAATTTAACATAGTATTCTTTTTCGTGTTCTTAGCAAGCCCTTTTATTTGATACCCATATTGTGGTAGTGCAGAAAAAATAACGAGTCCGCCATCTTGGATTATCCGCCATATTGGATTTAGACTGACATCACATAGCTAACCATGCATTGTTATCTAAACTAAGCGTGTATACAAAATTTCAGCTCAATCGGTTGAAGATAACTGGTTCAAAATTAAGTTGCAAGATTCCACCCGGATAAACATACATTGCAAGTTAAATAAAAGCTTTTAAAAATTAACTAACCAGCAACTTTGACATAAAGACATTGACAAAAATGATTTTCTCACAATGAGAGTGGCCCGGTTAACTTAATTCTAGATTTACTAATCGGGCAACTTTGATTGTAAGTACCTAAATTATCTTTGCCAATGTCACAAAGTTGCCTGGTCAGTTATTGTTAAAAGCCTTTGTGCATACTACCCTAACAGCTGTATGCAAGATTTATTCTAGTTTAAATTCGTTTTTACCAATAATCTGGTACCTCTATAGCTATCTATATAGCACATGCCATTCATAAACGCTAATAAAACGTGTTGACATTATCGTTTGTAGAAGAGAGGCGGTGAAGAGCAGGGTGGGATAGGGAGTAGGGATTACGGTGGATTTACCTTTGAATGTGACCTTGCTACTATAGGATATACTTAACCTACAAATAACCAACTGTCTATGAAAAGTAACTGCAGAATAATTATTTTGCATACTTGACACTTGCGATTCATCTTATAATTACTATTAGTCTTCAAAAAAATATTACAAAACAACAATTATTACACAAAATCGATAAACTGAAGAACATTTCAAACCGCTGTCAAGGAAACACCATAGGAACACAGGGATGTTCGATAGACATCGACGCATCGAAAAGATCGATATTTTCAATGCTGATACATTGTTTTTAAAATAATTATTTTGCCGTTGCCTCTCAATCTTGATTATACCTTTATATTCCAAACCGGAGTCACTAAAAGTCACAGGCTAAAAGCACAAACAAAATTCACTAAACACACAAAACTCGAAATCCGTAATTATTAAACACTCACAATCCACAATAAAAGAATTCAACAAGAAATCCACAGAGTGTATTTAGATGATGTCCCTAAAGAAGGAAAACAATAACAACCCAGGTAGCAAGCTGCCGTAAGAATGACGTTATTTTTAGGTGATATTTGGTTGGACGTGATCCGACTAATTAAGTACCCACGTAATTTTGACGTAATTATTATGCCGTACTATTGACGTCACCAAAGAGTCGACATTTAAACGTTAACTTTGGTCGTTACATCACTTTAAAAAAAAAGCATAATGACATTACAACCTAAATGTAAACAAAACTTTAATAAATAATAAAAATAGGAATATACTCTTTAGCTCTAACACGTCCAGTTTTAGTCCCTTGTTAAGGAGGTTTAAAACTAAAAGTTTTTCGTCTATTTCGAAAGAGTGTGACAATTCTTACACAAAATTTATACGTAAAGAAAAGCTATCTTTTAATCGTTTCATTTTTCTTCCCTTTACAGGCAAAATATCAACTATTTTGGGTTGTTCTTTGAAAAAACTTAATGAAAATAAATTTGTCTACTATCAATCAATAGAAATACGAGTAGTTTCTGACCTTTTTTTTATTGAATTAATTCATATTCTAACATATCTGATACAGTTATCTTCGAAATCAAAAGAAAAACTTGTATAGAACATCTTGTGATCAATAACAAAGAAATAAGAAACAAACAAATGATTTGTGAAGAAATGTAGACCCATCTTACAAGTATAGGTCAAAAATTAGCTAAGAAGATTTCCTTGAAAGAAAGAATGGAAGAAGTGGTAAATAAAATCCATGTGTTTAGATGAAAACGATATTGGCGAGGAAGAAATTAAGGATATAATTATAAATTTAAATGTATATAAAGCTTCTGCAGGTTATGAATGAAAAAATAACGAGTCCGCCATCTTGGATTATCCGCCATATTGGATTTAATGTAACGTAGTATTATTTTTCGTGTTCGCTTTAACAAGCCCTTTTATTTGATACCCATATTGTGGTAGTGCAGAAAAAATAACGAGTCCGCCATCTTGGATTATCCGCCATATTGGATTTAGAATGACATCACATAGCTAACCATGCATTGTCATCTAAACTAAGCGTGTATACAAAATTTCAGCTCAATCGGTTGAAGATAACTGGTTCAAAATTAAGTTGCAAGATTCCACCCGGATAAACATACATTGCAAGTTAAATAAAAGCTTTTAAAAATTAACTAACCAGCAACTTTGACATAAAGACATTGACAAAAATGATTTTTTCACAATGAGAGTGGCCCGGTTAACTTAATCCTAGATTTACTAATCGGGCAACTTTGATTGTAAGTACCTAAATAATCTTTGCCAATGTCACAAAGTTGCCTGGTCAGTTATTGTTAAAAGCCTTTGTGCATACTACCCTAACAGCTGTATGCAAGATTTATTCTAGTTTAAATTCGTTTTTACCAATAATCTGGTACCTCTATAGCTATCTATATAGCACATGCCATTCATAAACGCTAATAAAACGTGTTGACATTATCGTTTGTAGAAGAGAGGCGGTGAAGAGCAGGGTGGGATAGGGAGTAGGGATTACGGTGGATTTACCTTTGAATGTGACCTTGCTACTATAGGATATACTTAACCTACAAATAACCAACTGTCTATGAAAAGTAACTGCAGAATAATTATTTTGCATACTTGACACTTGCGATTCATCTTATAATTACTATTAGTCTTCAAAAAAATATTACAAAACAACAATTATTACACAAAATTGATAAACTGAAGAACATTTCAAACCGCTCGCGCTGTCAAGGAAACACCATAGGAACACAGGGATGTTCGATAGACATCGACGCATCGAAAAGATCGATATTTTCAATGCTGATACATTGTTTTTAAAATAATTATTTTGCCGTTGCCTCTCAATCTTGATCATACCTTTATATTCCAAACCGGAGTCACTAAAAGCCACAGGCTAAAAGCACAAACAAAATTCACTAAACACACAAAACTCGAAATCCGTAAATATTAAACACTCACAATCCACAATAAAAATTCAACAAGAAATCCACAGAGTGTATTTAGATGATGTCCCTAAAGAAGGAAAACAATAACAACCCAGGTAGCAAGCTGCCGTAAGAATGACGTTATTTTTAGGTGATATTTGGTTGGACGTGATCCGACTAATTAAGTACCCACGTAATTTTGACGTAATTATTATGCCGTACTATTGACGTCACCAAAGAGTCGACATTTAAACGTTAACTTTGGTCGTTACATCACTTTAATAAAAAAGCATAATGACATTACAACCTAAATGTAAACAAAACTTTAATAAATAATAAAAATAGGAATATACTCTTTAGCTCTAACACGTCCAGTTTTAGTCCCTTGTTAAGGAGGTTTAAAACTAAAAGTTTTTCGTCTATTTCGAAAGAGTGTGACAATTCTTACACAAAATTTATACGTAAAGAAAAGCTATCTTTTAATCGTTTCATTTTTCTTCCCTTTACAGGCAAAATATCAACTATTTTGGGTTGTTCTTTGAAAAAACTTAATTAAAATAAATTTGTCTACTATCAATCAATAGAAATACGAGTAGTTTCTGACCTTTTTTTTATTGAATTAATTCATATTCTAACATATATAATACAGTTATCTTCGAAATCAAAAGAAAAACTTGTATAGAACATCTTGTGATCAATAACAAAGAAATAAGAAACAAACAAATGATTTGTGAAGAAATGTCTAAACTTCAGAAAGCGAAAATGATAAAAAATTTCAAAACTTAAAAGTAACTCCGGGACTTTCACGACTCGATCGTATTTACCAATTTTAAATTTACAAGCAGCACCTCCGGGTCTTAGTTCTTTTCATGTTTCGACTGTATTTACCAATTTTTACTGAACAAGCAGCACCTCTATGACTTAATTCCTTTTACGACTTAATCGTATAATATACAGATTTTAATTTTACAAGCAGCGCCTTTGGGACTATTCCTTTTACGACTTAGTTGTATATACAGATTTTAATTTTACAAGCAGCGCCTCTTGGACTTAGTTCCTTTCACGACTCGATCATATTTACCGATTTTAACTTAACAAGCAGCGCCTTTTAGACTTAATTCCTTTTACGACTTAATCGTATATACAGATTTTAATTTTACAAGCAGCGCCTTTGGGACTATTCCTTTTACGACTTAGTTGTATATACAGATTTTAATTTTACTAGTAGCGCCTCTGGGACTTAGTTCCTTTCACGACTCGATTGTATTTACCGATTTTAACTTTACAAGCAGCGCCTTTTAGACTTAATTCCTTTTACGACTTAATCGTATATACAGATTTTAATTTTACAAGCAGCGCCTCTGGGACTTAGTTTCTTTCACGACTCGATCGTATTTACCGGTTTTGACTTTACAAGCAGCGCCTCTTGGAGTTAGTTCATTTTACGACTTAATAGTATATACGGATTTTAGTTTTAGAAGCAGCGCCTTCGGGACTTAGTTCCTTTAACGACTCGATCGTATTTACCGATTTTAACTTTACAAGCAGCGCCTTTTAGACTTAATTCCTTTTACGACTTAATCGTATAAATATACAGATTTTAATTTTACAAGCAGCGCCTCTGTTAATTTTACAAGCAGCGCCTCTGGGGCTTAGTTCCTTTCACAGCTCGATCGTATTTACCGATTTTAACTTTACAAGCAGCGCCTTTTAGACTTAATTCCTTTTACGACTTAATCGTATGTACAGATTTTAATTTTACAAGCAGCGCCTCTGGGACTTTGTTTCTTTCACGACTCGATCGTATTTACCGATTTTAACTTTACAAGCAGCGCCTTTTAGACTTAATTCCTTTTACGACTTGATCGTATATACAGATTTTAATTTTACAAGCAGCGCCTCTGGGACTTAGTTTCTTTCACGACTCGGATCGTATTTACCGATTTTGACTTTACAAGCAGCGCCTTTTAGACTTAATTCCTTTTACGACTTAATCGTATATACAGATTTTAATTTTACAAGCAGCGCCTCTGGGACTTAGTTTCTTTCCCGACTCGATCGTATTTACCGATTTTGACTTTACAAGCAGCGCCTTTTGGAGTTAGTTCCTTTTACGACTTAATAGTATATACGGATTTTAGTTTTAGAAGCAGCGCCTTCGGGACTTAGTTCCATTAACGACTCGATCGTATTTACCGATTTTAACTTTACAAGCAGCGCCTTTTAGACTTAATTCCTTTTACGACTTAATCGTATAAATATACAGATTTTAATTTTACAAGCAGCGCCTCTGGGACTTAGTTCCTTTCACGACTCGATTGTTTTTACCGATTTTAACTTTACAAGCAGCCCATTTTAGACTTAATTCCTTTTACGACTTAATCGTATAATTATACAGATTTTAATGTTTACAAGCACCGCCTCTGGGACTTAGTTCCTTTCACGGCTCGATTGTTTTTACCGATTTTAACTTTGTAAGCAGCGCCTTTTAGACTTAATTCCTTTTACGACTTAATCGTATAAATATACAGATTTTAATTTTACAAGCAGCGCCTCTGGGACTTAGTTCCTTTCACGACTCGATCGTATTTACCGATTTTAACTTTACAAGCAGCCCATTTTAGACTTAATTCCTTTTACGACTTAATCGTATAATTATACAGATTTTAATGTTTACAAGCACCGCCTCTGGGACTTAGTTCCTTTCACGGCTCGATTGTTTTTACCGATTTTAACTTTACAAGCAGCGCCTTTTAGACTTAATCGTATAAGTATCGGGATTTTAGTTTTACAAACAGTGCCTCTGGGACTTAGTTCCTTTCACCACTCGATACTCGGTCGTATTTTGTCTTATAGCAGCGGTTAACTGGTAGTAAATTACGGTCTTTACCGATCAATTGGAAATGGTAAAAAATATTATCATTCGTCACAGTCAAACTTGAAAATGTATGGAGTTAGTTCCTTTTAATAAGCAAAAATTCACTTGTTAACTTTATTTTGAATTTTATGAAGTCGTTCTTCAAAAGAATGTTTGCTTATTCCGAAAAGTCTATGACCGTATTAGAAATTTTGAAATAACATAATTACAGTGGTTAAAAGACAAGAAAACGTAAAATTAAGACAACAGTAAAATAAATAAGAAACTGTTGTTTTTAAAGTCAACAAAAGCTTAAAAATGTTAAATTTGGAGGTGATATGTTTAGATAAATTTGTTTAATCACATTATATAAAGTACCTATCATATTAAAAAAAAACATTGACATATATCTTAACAAAGTAAGCTTTTTGTTAACATTAGAAACATATTTTTCTGAGCATTTCTACTTTTCCATCAATATGCAGGTACTATATTTACTGTCGATCCAATTTCACGTTTTTAAAAATTATTTCAGGAATTGCTTTCTCATAAAATACAAAATAAGCAAGATTACAAATATAGTTAGATCCGTTCGGGGACACACTATATACGGGGAGTAATTGAAATGGCTCATTATATATTTAAACCATTATGCCGTGAAAAGGCAAAATGATGTACTCGCAATTTTGCTCAAATTGAGGTATTATGCGCATGTTAATGTACAAAGAAAGATCTACAAGTACTTCTTTAAACCATAACTATATCTCTTTTAGTTCTGGAAATAGTTCACTGGATAAATGATGTACTTAACAAAAAGTTTTGCCTAAAAAAGGACAAAATAATGTATTTTGGAATTTTATTATGTCAAAAAAGTTTAAAAGCCAGTACCGTTTTATGATATTAGATTTAAATAATATTTTACAGCGGCAAAATAATGTACATTCACTTACATTATTTTGCCATTTAAGATTCTTGAAATTTTAATAAACAATACAAAGGTATATGCAATTGTACGTCCTTCTGCCGTGGTTTAACCTCACTTTTTAACAAAAACGTTGGAAACAGCACGTTTTAATTTCTCAGGTTTATTTTATTTTTAAGTGAAAAAATGTAGTCGAGAGTTAAGTTAATGTTTAAACTTTTAAACAAAAATATAAGTAAGGTATTTATAACAGTTTTATTGAAAACTATCTCATATATTATAGTTTTATCAGATTTTTGTTAAATTTAGGCCCTGATTTTACCCAGGGTGTTTTTCATATGAAATTTTATCCAATTTTCTTATCTTTTTCTTATTTAATTTTTAAAAACAACTTTGGAAAGTTGCTAACTTTTCATTCATAAGCATGACGTATTAGGGAAAAACAGGACGATATTATGAAAGCCTTAGTACCAGCAATGAAACCATCAAGAAAGTTATTTTGAGAAAATTTTATAACAAAGTGAAAGTGCCCCAGATTTATTGGAACAAGGATATTAAATCGTTTAAAATTTTGAATTTTTGTTTTTTAATAAGAATACACCGGTGGTGCAAATTAACACCATTATTTTGTTAAAGTTTTTATTTTGAAATACAAAAATAATAAAACTATAAAAGCAGTACATCATTTAACCAAATAGCTCGTTGAATATTTCAGATAGAAACAATGGAAAAATAACGTATAGTATACTACATCATTTTGCCCAAGTTTTTTTGATTTTTTTTTAGTGGAAAAATGATGTAACTAACCAAAAAAGACAAACTCTCAATAATAGCAGTAATTGAGATATTAAATACATTATTTAGGTTAAAATAATTCTGACTTGTGAAATTGAAAGCATTTACTCATTTTTTAACGATTTGGCAAACAATTTAACTTAAAATTGATTTTTCTCGAAACTCTGTTTTGGCGAGTACAGTATTTTGCCTTTGCCCGGCAGCCCTCTAGATCTAGTAATCACGAAAGTGGAAAATTTGTGGCCTTGCGCACGTAAATAAAGCCTAGCATGCATGAGCCTGCACACTGCAAAATTCTCATTTAACGAATGGAAAGATAGACCAGTCCGGGCTTTAAAATGCCTAAAAGCTTAATGTTTGGCACAGATTTTAAACGAATAAATAAACTGTAAAAAAAAACTTTTTAAAACAAGCTTTTATTTAAGTGACCTAAAAAGATGAAAATAAACTTTTAATTAAATCAAACTAATCAATTTAGTACTATGTACCTATTACACAATTTAAATTTTATAAAAGCTTCTCGCGATATTTATCTGCCTATCTTTATTTTGTAAAATAAATCTATGCGTATAATTTTAAATGTGGATAAATATACGAAAATAAATTTAATGTTAGAGAAACTTCAGTGGTTAAATGTTAAAAATTTAATTGTTCTTTTGATTTGTACTTTTATTTTTAAAATACAACATAACTTACTGCCTTCTCATTTGAAAGATTTTATAACTCAAAATTTTGAAAATCATAACTATTCAACCAGGTATAATAAAGATTTTTGTCTAGGTAGGGTATCAAAACATTTGACATATAAATCGGTTTTCTATAAAGGATTAAGTGAATTGAATATTTTAATTAAATACACAGACCTCTTTGAAAAAGTAAAAAATCATTGAAAAATTATTTATTTAAAAAACAAAATAGTGACTGATAAAAATTTTTTACAGATGATATTGTTAAATTAGTTCAAATCTTTTATATAACTTGTTAAATTGTAGCACATTGCTAAATAAATCTTGTGACTACTACTACTACTACTACTACTACTATTTTCTAAGAGACATTTTATTTCTTATTATGTCAAGTCACTTAATATTGTGTCTTAACCAGTTAGAAACAGGCACATCTCGCGACAAGCTTTTATAAAATTTAAATTGTATAATAGGTACATAGTACTAAATTGATTAGTTTGATTTAATTAAGAGTTTATTTTCATCTTTTTAGGTTACTTAAATAAAAAGTTTTTTTACAGTTTATTTATTTTTTAGTTATTATGGTAAGAGCTAATATACAACAGGGTTCGCCCTGGTGCCCTGAGGTGGTACGTTCACGACATCATATTAACCCTGATGCCACTCAGTCCTCGGCACGGCCTCACCTTGACTTGGGAATTTGAAAGAAGCGCCACTTATTTCAGCTTAAAGCTTACTTATGCCTAACGAAACACAGTTCCGGGTTTGATTTTGGAGTATCCTTTATCCTTCTCCTAGATAGATTGCAAACCAATGCTGTTGACGCCTATCTCGCCAAATTACACGAGTTACAGTGAAGTCGACCAAGGCATACCTACTTTTGTTGAAATTCAGCAGTTGACGACTGCAAAAAACCACGGTATTTACAATTATAAATTAAAAGACGGACAGGCAGAATTATTTTTTGTCTTGGAAAATCCGCCATAGAAGATTTAATGTGAAGTCGTACTATTTTTCGTGTTCTACTTAGCAAGCCCTTTTATTTGATACCCATATTGTGGTAGTGCAGAAAAAATAACGAGTCCGCCATATTGGATTTAATTTAACATAGTATTCTTTTTCGTGTTCTTAGCAAGCCCTTTTATTTGATACCCATATTGTGGTAGTGCAGAAAAAATAACGAGTCCGCCATCTTGGATTATCCGCCATATTGGATTTAGACTGACATCACATAGCTAACCATGCATTGTTATCTAAACTAAGCGTGTATACAAAATTTCAGCTCAATCGGTTGAAGATAACTGGTTCAAAATTAAGTTGCAAGATTCCACCCGGATAAACATACATTGCAAGTTAAATAAAAGCTTTTAAAAATTAACTAACCAGCAACTTTGACATAAAGACATTGACAAAAATGATTTTCTCACAATGAGAGTGGCCCGGTTAACTTAATTCTAGATTTACTAATCGGGCAACTTTGATTGTAAGTACCTAAATTATCTTTGCCAATGTCACAAAGTTGCCTGGTCAGTTATTGTTAAAAGCCTTTGTGCATACTACCCTAACAGCTGTATGCAAGATTTATTCTAGTTTAAATTCGTTTTTACCAATAATCTGGTACCTCTATAGCTATCTATATAGCACATGCCATTCATAAACGCTAATAAAACGTGTTGACATTATCGTTTGTAGAAGAGAGGCGGTGAAGAGCAGGGTGGGATAGGGAGTAGGGATTACGGTGGATTTACCTTTGAATGTGACCTTGCTACTATAGGATATACTTAACCTACAAATAACCAACTGTCTATGAAAAGTAACTGCAGAATAATTATTTTGCATACTTGACACTTGCGATTCATCTTATAATTACTATTAGTCTTCAAAAAAATATTACAAAACAACAATTATTACACAAAATCGATAAACTGAAGAACATTTCAAACCGCTGTCAAGGAAACACCATAGGAACACAGGGATGTTCGATAGACATCGACGCATCGAAAAGATCGATATTTTCAATGCTGATACATTGTTTTTAAAATAATTATTTTGCCGTTGCCTCTCAATCTTGATTATACCTTTATATTCCAAACCGGAGTCACTAAAAGTCACAGGCTAAAAGCACAAACAAAATTCACTAAACACACAAAACTCGAAATCCGTAATTATTAAACACTCACAATCCACAATAAAAGAATTCAACAAGAAATCCACAGAGTGTATTTAGATGATGTCCCTAAAGAAGGAAAACAATAACAACCCAGGTAGCAAGCTGCCGTAAGAATGACGTTATTTTTAGGTGATATTTGGTTGGACGTGATCCGACTAATTAAGTACCCACGTAATTTTGACGTAATTATTATGCCGTACTATTGACGTCACCAAAGAGTCGACATTTAAACGTTAACTTTGGTCGTTACATCACTTTAAAAAAAAAGCATAATGACATTACAACCTAAATGTAAACAAAACTTTAATAAATAATAAAAATAGGAATATACTCTTTAGCTCTAACACGTCCAGTTTTAGTCCCTTGTTAAGGAGGTTTAAAACTAAAAGTTTTTCGTCTATTTCGAAAGAGTGTGACAATTCTTACACAAAATTTATACGTAAAGAAAAGCTATCTTTTAATCGTTTCATTTTTCTTCCCTTTACAGGCAAAATATCAACTATTTTGGGTTGTTCTTTGAAAAAACTTAATGAAAATAAATTTGTCTACTATCAATCAATAGAAATACGAGTAGTTTCTGACCTTTTTTTTATTGAATTAATTCATATTCTAACATATCTGATACAGTTATCTTCGAAATCAAAAGAAAAACTTGTATAGAACATCTTGTGATCAATAACAAAGAAATAAGAAACAAACAAATGATTTGTGAAGAAATGTAGACCCATCTTACAAGTATAGGTCAAAAATTAGCTAAGAAGATTTCCTTGAAAGAAAGAATGGAAGAAGTGGTAAATAAAATCCATGTGTTTAGATGAAAACGATATTGGCGAGGAAGAAATTAAGGATATAATTATAAATTTAAATGTATATAAAGCTTCTGCAGGTTATGAATGAAAAAATAACGAGTCCGCCATCTTGGATTATCCGCCATATTGGATTTAATGTAACGTAGTATTATTTTTCGTGTTCGCTTTAACAAGCCCTTTTATTTGATACCCATATTGTGGTAGTGCAGAAAAAATAACGAGTCCGCCATCTTGGATTATCCGCCATATTGGATTTAGAATGACATCACATAGCTAACCATGCATTGTCATCTAAACTAAGCGTGTATACAAAATTTCAGCTCAATCGGTTGAAGATAACTGGTTCAAAATTAAGTTGCAAGATTCCACCCGGATAAACATACATTGCAAGTTAAATAAAAGCTTTTAAAAATTAACTAACCAGCAACTTTGACATAAAGACATTGACAAAAATGATTTTTTCACAATGAGAGTGGCCCGGTTAACTTAATCCTAGATTTACTAATCGGGCAACTTTGATTGTAAGTACCTAAATAATCTTTGCCAATGTCACAAAGTTGCCTGGTCAGTTATTGTTAAAAGCCTTTGTGCATACTACCCTAACAGCTGTATGCAAGATTTATTCTAGTTTAAATTCGTTTTTACCAATAATCTGGTACCTCTATAGCTATCTATATAGCACATGCCATTCATAAACGCTAATAAAACGTGTTGACATTATCGTTTGTAGAAGAGAGGCGGTGAAGAGCAGGGTGGGATAGGGAGTAGGGATTACGGTGGATTTACCTTTGAATGTGACCTTGCTACTATAGGATATACTTAACCTACAAATAACCAACTGTCTATGAAAAGTAACTGCAGAATAATTATTTTGCATACTTGACACTTGCGATTCATCTTATAATTACTATTAGTCTTCAAAAAAATATTACAAAACAACAATTATTACACAAAATTGATAAACTGAAGAACATTTCAAACCGCTCGCGCTGTCAAGGAAACACCATAGGAACACAGGGATGTTCGATAGACATCGACGCATCGAAAAGATCGATATTTTCAATGCTGATACATTGTTTTTAAAATAATTATTTTGCCGTTGCCTCTCAATCTTGATCATACCTTTATATTCCAAACCGGAGTCACTAAAAGCCACAGGCTAAAAGCACAAACAAAATTCACTAAACACACAAAACTCGAAATCCGTAAATATTAAACACTCACAATCCACAATAAAAATTCAACAAGAAATCCACAGAGTGTATTTAGATGATGTCCCTAAAGAAGGAAAACAATAACAACCCAGGTAGCAAGCTGCCGTAAGAATGACGTTATTTTTAGGTGATATTTGGTTGGACGTGATCCGACTAATTAAGTACCCACGTAATTTTGACGTAATTATTATGCCGTACTATTGACGTCACCAAAGAGTCGACATTTAAACGTTAACTTTGGTCGTTACATCACTTTAATAAAAAAGCATAATGACATTACAACCTAAATGTAAACAAAACTTTAATAAATAATAAAAATAGGAATATACTCTTTAGCTCTAACACGTCCAGTTTTAGTCCCTTGTTAAGGAGGTTTAAAACTAAAAGTTTTTCGTCTATTTCGAAAGAGTGTGACAATTCTTACACAAAATTTATACGTAAAGAAAAGCTATCTTTTAATCGTTTCATTTTTCTTCCCTTTACAGGCAAAATATCAACTATTTTGGGTTGTTCTTTGAAAAAACTTAATTAAAATAAATTTGTCTACTATCAATCAATAGAAATACGAGTAGTTTCTGACCTTTTTTTTATTGAATTAATTCATATTCTAACATATATAATACAGTTATCTTCGAAATCAAAAGAAAAACTTGTATAGAACATCTTGTGATCAATAACAAAGAAATAAGAAACAAACAAATGATTTGTGAAGAAATGTAGACCCATCTTACAAGTATAGGTCAAAAATTAGCTAAGAAGATTTCCTTGAAAGAAAGAATGGAAGAAGTGGTAAATAAAATCCATGTGTTTAGATGAAAACGATATTGGCGAGGAAGAAATTAAGGATATAATTATAAATTTAAATGTATATAAAGCTACTGCAGGTTATGATAATATTTCAGTAAAAATAGTAGACAGTTAATATTTAATTAATTCCTATTTTAAAATATCTTATCTATTTACTTTTCGATAATCAGTATGGTTTTCGCAAATCTTGAGATACTGAAATTGCAACTATAGATGTAATTACTAACATTCAATTAAATCTAGATAACAACATTTTATCTCTAGACATGTGTAAAGCTAATATTGTGAATCAGGATATAAATAATATTAATTACATTATCTGATGTAGGCATAAGAGGAAAAATGTATCGTTGGTTTGAAAGTTATATAAAAATGGAAAACGATGCGTTAAAATAGGAAGTAATAAGTAATGTTAGTTCCTATCAAACAATTACATGTGGAGTACCACAAGGTTCCTTTCTAGGACCCACATTGTTTCTTATTTACCCCAATAATTTTCAAAATTAAAATTATATGATGCCGACGACACAACAACTATTTATTATGCTAAAAATATTATGGATATGCAATTAAATATCAATAAAGATTTTAAAATTATATTTGACTGGTTAGAATCCTATAATTTAAATTTTAATAAATCTTCATTTATGTACATCGCCAAACAAAGACTAGATGTTGAGAAGCAACCAATAATATTTGACGAGAAAATATTAATTACACAGATAACATAAAATTTTTAGGTTTAAATATTGATCAAAATTTAGGCTGGAGAAAACAGGCAGAACATATTCGAACGTCATTTCTCAGTTAAAATTGGGATATTCTTTAAAATTCGTTATTATAATTATATCTTTAAATTAGGTAAAAAATATTTATCATGCGTTAGTATGCACTCAAAAATTCAGTATCCTATTTCTATTTGGGGTTCAGCCGATTCGACATGTATTAAAACCTCTTAAAAAAAACTACAAAATAAAATTATTAAATGTATTCATAGACTTTTAGAACCGCACTTAGAAACATTAATAAATTTATAATAAATACCTAGATGTAAATAAATAAAAAATTGCATATTTATTCTATTTTCATCTGAGATTTTCATCAGAACTGAATACTTGAACTTAACTTAAAATGTTTTTATTCATTATTTTCTCCCAAGGTGAAAAAATATGATTTAATTTTTTAATAAATATAACAAACTACCAATATTAATACACACAAGGGTAAGCATTCTCTGATTTATATCTATTTGAACCTAATTTTACTCGAACTTCATGTCTACACCTACTCAAATTTATTTTTTGACCTCAACAATTTAGCCTAAAAACATCCCTTTCATCTTCAGGGTGCCTAGTCTTATATCTAAGTTTTACACAGTAGCAAATTTGACGATAAATTTAAGCAGAAATTTGTTTACAACTAAATTTTAACGTGTAATACTCACAAATTTTATTAGAAAAATATTATAATATTTTACGAAAATAAAGAAATATTTCTATATTTTATCAAAAAAATTAATAAAAGTGCGCCAAAATATGCGCAGTAATTTAAAATAACACTTTCTTTCTCTTTTTCAAATCTTTTAAGAAAAGCCAAAAAAGATAGGTTACGTTTGATCGAAATTGGCATTCGGAGGTTATATTTGCAAAAATTGCATCCAAATTTGTTTCTGTGTCTTACACATTAAAATTCCATGTAATTTTGTACATAATTTTGTTATAAATTTTTACTAATAAACTTTATCATAAATTTTAGCACAAAATTTGTGTTAAAATTACGTCTGTGTAAAACGGCGCTTAGCCACTTTTCTTCTTTTTTTTTAATTAAAAACACTTCCTCCGGTATGTTCGATTTCCATTCATTTTGCTTCAAGATTTGATAATTAAAATCTAAGCTTCTCCAATGATTTTTGATCTTTTAATTCTTATTCAACATTTTGTTTAAGTACATGCTTTTATACCGCTTTTTTAAAAACGTTTTTTAACTTTTTGATATTTAAAACGAACACAAAAAGTCTCTTCTATTCTCTTAAAACCGAGATCGCAATACTGTCAGCACCAATTTTGGGTACTACCCCGTTTAATCACTGAGAGAATAGACTACTTTCTTAAACTTTTATATTTACTATTTCGGTAGATTTGTTGATTAGCAATTTTTGACATTTTTTAAAAATGTTATCAATGAAAACCATTAATTACTGCAATTTGTTAGATTAAAGTATTTATTAAAATCTGAATCCTTTATTGGTAATTTTGGTAAACCTTCCATAAAAGCGTGCAAATAATAAGATATGAAAGGACAAATATTGCATAATATAACATAGAACATTAAACAAATTAGTTTTGTTAAAAATAATAATAATTAAATAAATAAGTTAAAATCTGAAATGACTGTGACTCTTTTGTATTAAACGTTATGCGAGCTTGACTGGTAGATGTTTTAATAAGCGAATAACCAACATTAAGGGTCGTCAAAAAACAAGAGGATTCGAATTATGCACAGTATATATTTAAAGGTGGTAGACATAAAGTAGTATCAAAAAAAATTACTTTGTCGGACTTTCATTGTCTTTATTTTGTTACTTAACACAACGTTTCGGTTAGTTATAGTATCTCTAATCGTTTTTAAATGTAAACTAAATTGTAATTCTAAGGCTATACTGTCTTAAATACTATCCATGTGCAATGAAGCTTGATGACTCCGCCTACGTGCTTAATGGAGTGTGAAGTTTGAGCTATTGGTTTTGGACAAGAAGAGGCTTCCAGATATTGGGGCTATCTGTACTTGGTTTACTAAATATATGGGTATTTTGATTCATGAAAGCTGCTTGTTTGAATTTTCGTTTTCTCCAGTGCTGTTCCGTGTCCAAAACTTTGGCTTCTGACCACTGTATATATTATATGTTGGTTGGTCCATACATGTTCCGCTATACCTGATCTTGAAGTTTTACCTCTTTGAGTATGTTTCAGATGTTCTTTAACTCGTACGGGAACAGGTCTTTTTGTTTTTCTAATATACGATTCGCCACACTCGCAAGGAATTTGATAGATACAATTTGTGTTTTCATTAAGGGGGGTTTTACTTCTGTAAGACAGCTTCTAAGCGTATTTCCGGATGTGCTTTAAAGATTTTAACATATCTGAGGTATAAATAATAAATAAAAGAGGTTCAAGGATAGATCCTCGAGGTACACCAGACAAAATCTAAATTTGTTCTAGATAATTGATTTTATTGAACATTTTTTGACACCTGTTTTTGAAGTATGATCTAATAAGATTTAAGGATGATTCTGATTTTAATGCATCCAGTTACACTGGTCATTGATTGAAAATTACGTCTTCCAACTTGCTCGCTGATAGTGGAGCTAACATTCAAACACTTAAAAGGAGTAAGTAAAGTCAACTAATGTGGCTGATCGAGAAAAGCATCGCAAATAAGTTGAAAATTTCAAAAAGTATATTTCATTAGCAAGAATTAGACACCTCACTATAATTCAGGAATGCAGATTGAGAATCATAATAGTTTTCAGGAAGAACGAATAGAGTTCAATAAATTTGGTGTTATTATATAGTTGTACTTTTAATATACCTACAGACAATGTTTCCAATATTTAAATAAACAATTTTCTGTCAAACTGTATTTTATTAACAGTGGCATAACTATATAAAGTGACATTTCTGTGTGGTAAGGTGCCACTTAATAAACGATCTTAAATTTAGTAAAATAGCAGTCAAAAAGCGAAAAATATGTTTATATGCCAAATCTGAACCCTTCCCTTGCCAATTAGATGGATGAAGTTTTTGTTTTTACCCCCATATTTGCTGTAAAATTAAGTAAATTTTGGATTTTTTATTTTTGACCGCTCTGTATAAACTATCAAAAGCTTTTAAACTTTTTAATGTGATGTCCATGTTTATAACTTCTACAAAAAACTGAATGTTTTATTTTAAGTTATAAAAGATAATAATAAGTAAATAATGAGATTTAGGTTGACACTTAAGAATAATATTTACGCAGATAAATATATTTACTTATTGTAATAACCTTTTTAAATACCTTACTGTTATCAAGAGAGTATGCATTTAAAGCGTATTGCTAAGAAAACAATAGGTAATTTTCATTTGTTTCTTTTAAACAGCAAAGCAAAGTGAAACTCTTTGCTTAGCTAAGTTGTTAAAGGAACGCTTCGCGGATAACTTTGTATAGTTCATACGGAAAATGGAGAAGGGCATACAACATACAACCGTATCAAGCGGGGAGGAAAAAATCTTTGCTACGTTAGTTACATTTTTAAATGGAACGCTCAACTTAGCCGTTGGCTTTGCTGCACTTTAAAAATAGTCAAGTCAAAAACGGTAGGTAAGGTACTGGATTTACTGAAATAGTTACAAACTCACATTGTATTATATGTATGCGTGTATATAACGTATGTCCTAAAAGTTTTGGCACACCTTTTGTGGGAAGAGTGAGGGGTAAAGCTTTGAATAGTCAAAGCTATATTGATACCCTGATAGCACAAGGACGTAAGACGAACGTAAAAAAAAAACGACCGACGTCCAAAAAACATACGGCTATAGTACACAGTTCGTTTGATGGACGTTTGGCAAATGTGCAAATGTCACAAACATGGACAACATTAAAACGACCTAAACGAACGTTTTAATAATGCCCCCCGTTTTACCTATTATTAGGTGGAAAATACATTTGATAAACGTACAAAAAACGTTTTATAGACGTGTTAGACAAACGTAAATCAGGTGAAAAATATTCGTTAAACGTACAAAGAACGTTTTATGAACGTGCTAAACAAACGTTTTAATAATGTCCCTTTATTTACCTATATCAGGAGGAAAATACATCCCTTAAACGTTAAAAGAACGTTTTATGGACGTACTAGACGAACGTTTTAATAATGTCCCCTTATTTACCTATACCAGGTGGATAATACATTCCTTAAACGTTAAAAGAACGTTTTATGGACGTGGTAGGCGAACGTTTTAATAATGCCCCCTTCTCTACCTATATCAGGTGCAAAAATATTCGGTAAACGTTCAAAGAATGTTTTATGGACGTGCTAGACGAACGTTTTAATAATGTCCCCCTATTTACCTATATTAGGTGGAAAATACTTTCGTTAAAAGTACAAATAATGTTTTATTGACGTCTTAAAATCAAAAACATGGACTAGAATCGAAACAAATGTTTATTATTTAAATTACAAAACTTTCTTCAGGCTATCATAAACACTTGACTTTTAGGTCTTTTTTTCATTTTTCACTCTTTCTGGGGCTCATTTTAAATAATTTTTAAGGCTGTCCTCAATTTTTTTGTCAGTGCATTCAGGCACTAGTTTGAAAGCAGCGCCTAAAAATAATAGCTTACAGGTCAATTCTGGTAAAAATGTAACTGACATCTTTTGTAACAATTTTTAGTTTTTATACAGTGTGTCTACAAGTTGGCAGCACATGGAAAACTTAAATTTTTAGTATTACGTTGTTAGAAGTTATTCAGTGTAAAATATTCTTTTTGATTAAAAAAATGAACTATTTAAACTTGATATGTATACAGCGTGACCCGAAAATATTAAGTTAATTTTGCAATTCCATTAATTATAAAAAATTTCTAACAAAAATGTTTCAGGTATAATAAAGTTCTGCGATAAATGTTCTGTCAATGTTGATAGGTACACGGTAATCATTTATAATGCCCCACCCTCTTAACTTTTTTGTTTTTTGCATTAGATAAAAATGTTAAATATAAAAGTTGTACAGAATCATGTAAGCTATTTGCAGAATAATATAAATATATATTGCAGAAATGAGTCACAGGTTAAAATTTTTTTTTTTTAAATGGTACACCCTATATATTTTTAGCTTTTTAGAATCTTCTAAAACTTCTGAATATTTTTCTTATAACATGTCCTATACCTAAATATAATAGTTTTCGAAATAATCGCGTTTTACCTAAGCGGCTACATTCAAATATAAATATTCTAGATTTCAGTAAAGTTCTTAGGTGGCCGTGAATAAGGCGGTCGCGGAGAAACAAAAACTATGTTTATTAGTGACAGTTACTGACATATTAAGTAAATATAACATTTTTTTTTGATAAAAATGCCTTATTCAGAAAGGAAAAAAAAAGAAGTAATTTTGCAAACATTTATTAAAGCAAACAATAGCGTTAAATTGGCTCAACAGGAACTGCGTAGAATTAATCCCCGGATGCACGATCCAGACAAAAAAAACATTCCATCGAATCTATGAAAAGTTTCAACGAGAAAAAAGAGAACAATGAAAAGAGACGAAAATAGTGATTTTAATATACTACTAAAAAATTAATTGATTCAGCCGATACTAGGTGGAAATCCATAATTATAGTATTATGAGATACAGTAAAACAAAGTTGAACTTGTAAATTTTCACTATATTAGACAGAAAATGACATGTTTCGCTAACAAGTGTAGCTTCGTCAGATGACAATGATTTAATAAAGGTGAAAAGTAAAAATTGGGTGCAATAAAATTAAACTATTTAAGATGTAAATATAACAGTGGGAGGGTTGCAATTGTAACGTTGAAACTTTTCATAGATTCGATGGAACGTTTTTTTGTCTGAAACGTAGAGCCGGCGAATAATTATATGCAGTTCCCGTTGAGCCAATTTAACGCCATTGTTTGCTTTAATAAATGTTTGCAAAATTACTTGTTTTTCCGTTTCTGAATCAGGCATCTTTATCAAAAAAAAAAATGTTATATTTACTTAATATGTCAGTAACTGTCACTAATAAACATAGTTTTTGTTTCTCCGCGACCGCCTAATTCACGGCCACCTAAGAACTTTACTGAAACCTAGAATATTTATATTTGAATGTAGCCGCTTAGGTAAAATGCGATTATTTCAAAAACTATTATATTTAGGTATAGGACATGTTATAAGAAAAATATTAAGAAGTTTAAGGAGATTCTAAAAAGCTAAAAATATATAGGGTGTACCATTTAAAAAAAAATTTAACCTGTGACTCATTTCTGCAATACCCTGTATATATTTATATTATTCTGCAAATAGCTTACATGATTCTGTACAACTTTTATATTTAACATTTTTATCTAATGCAAAAAACTAAAAAGTTAAGAGGGGGGGGACATTATAAATGATCACCGCGTACATACATTTTCATTTGTTAAAAAAATTATTCAAAGTGATTTTTTAGGGTAGATGAACATGACTGCATTTTTAATGTTTTTAATTCCAAACAACTATTCTTGGTAACTGGTTTAGATATTGTCAAAAATAGGGGTATATACTGTTATTTAAGTCACAAAGGATTGCAAATAAATATAGGTACGCAATATTAAAATACGAAAATTGTCAATGCTTTATTCCGACACCTCTGAAGTGCTGTACCTAAGGTGAAAGGTTAATTCTGTCACTAACCTGTAATCAGTGTAGCTAATGAACAGCCCTGCAAATTTTTTCTTTTGCTTTTGTCCCAGCCAGCTATATATGGGCGAATTTTCGTTAAATGTACATTTTAAGATATGTTTTTGTCCATGCAGACAGGTCAAGTTGATCGATTTCTTTTTTTTGTCATTGAACTGTGCAATATACCGCAAAAAAAAATCAGGAAGTTCATATATTATGAAAATATATTTTTTAGAAATAAGACTTGTAGGAATAATCTGAAATCACGAGGGAAGAGAAGGAAGAAAGGAAACATTGTCTTTCCCATAACGCATCTTCCTGAGACTTATATGACACGCTAATATTATCTTTGGCATTTTTTTTTTCAGAAATACTGTATGATGATAGTATGTAATTGTTACACTAAAATGGGAGAATAAGAACAAACTGCTGAACGATGGAAGATTTTTTATTTTTTTTAAATAAATTTTAGGCTAAATATGTTTAAATTATATTTTTTTCTACTTTTTTAAATGACTTGATATAATTTTCAAAGGAATTTGGTATTATGATTATAAAAAAATATATTTGTCTTGCGCAGTATCTTTGTTAAAAAATGAACGTAGAGGAAACGTTATGGTAATGACTATGTGTTAGTATAATGACAAGTCAGTAATGAACCTCAAAACGTTTATTATGAAAAACAATAAACATTTTAAAAAATTTTAAAAACTAAACTCACTGACGCATTTTAAACCAATTTTTTTAAACAAATCGTCTTTAAGTAAAAAGATTTCTTCTTGATCTTCACATATGTAGTAGCGTTTAGTGACTGGTTTTGGCACTTTTATTTTACATAAAATACCCTCGGCTTGAATTGTCTGCCTATCAACAGAATTTACCCCCAAAAGGTTTTGGGTGCATGAACGCTTATCATGGTCATCCACAACATCTTCGATGATTCCTGGATACCACTGGTCGCCATAAACAGCGGCTGTATATCCACTAATTTTTTTGAAGGCGTGTATTTGTTTTTGGTGGTACGTTTTTGTCAACTATTTCGGTTAAATCATTTTCTCCTCACTAAGCAGTGTCACAGAAGAAGTTGGCACACCAACTCACTTTCCGTTTTTTTTCTTCAATACTTTTCCCGTTGTAGCTGCTTTTTTCTTTCATATTTTTCTTCCTGCTGTTTTTTATTCCTTTTTAAGCTTTTTTCCTTCATCTTATTCAATCGCTCTTTAAGCTCATTGGCCTTGCTGGTTTATTAAACATGAACCTAAAGCGACGAAGCAACATTAATAATAGTCATTCTCCTAACACTCGGTCATTCTCCTAACCCTTAATATATGGGGAAGAAAAGTAGGGTAAAGACCAAGCACATTGTTAGGCAACGGACATCTCCCTAGTCTTTCTACAATTCAAGAAAATGAGGTTAGATCACAAAAAAATCTGATGGTATTTGTTTGACCCTCCCACTATGCTTTTAAAACAAAATAAAAACAGAAGTGTTAATATGTAAAACAATAAGAGTTGTATATAGCATTTTGTAAAGACACAAAAATCTGTACGCGAAAACATCTTACCTTTAAAATATTTAGAAAATACAATCCATACACTGCACACGTGCTCACTTATGTTGCCGAGCTGACAAACTAGATGCTTCATGGTAGAGATGGGTTGCTAAATAGCAGGCTGCTATTTTTTAACTGCTATTTGATTTGATACAGTGCTAAATGCTACGAGCTTTATAATTAGCTGCTATTTGTGTGACCCGCTATTTTTGTTGTCCTGTTTAGCTGCTTGTGCTATTGGTAAACCAAAAGAAAACGTAACTGGCGCTGATAAAGCGAAATGAGCGTCCGTGAGTATACTTGTTGGGGCTAGTAGATTGAGTACGAATGGCGACCTGCGACCTTTTTTTTTTTTTTTTTTTTTTTTAGAAGTCAATACCTGGGCTGGGCTATGGGTCGGGCCCATATGTTAAATAAAATTTATTAATTTTTAATTATACCCAATTCAAAGAGCAGTTAATAAAAAAAGCAGGCTGCTATTTGCCAAGTTGTTGCGTTAGAAACCTGTGTAATGTATGTCTCGCAGTGATTATATATATCGGCGGTTTGGCGTATTTACGGAAGTGGCGACCTTTTTTTTTTTTTTTTTTACAAATCTGAATTTTTAAGGCAAAAACATAACCTATTGTATGAGGTGGAATAGTGCTGAAATAGCAACTGCTATTTTTTATCTGTGATACTGTAGGTGAGATAATCACACTGCTATGCTATTTGGTGGTTGGTGGACGTGTCGTTTTCCTTTTTTTGGACACGAATAATGCTGAAATAGCAGCTATTTCTAACTGTTATTTTTGTTTAGCAATAGCAGAAGCAACTGCTAAACAAAAATAGCGGGTCGGACCCACCTCTACTTCATGGAAACAACATGAAGTTATCCCGACCTCTTGTCTGCTTTACAGCAGTCGGGAAGGAAGACGGCGTTGGGGAAAAGACAAGATTTTTTAATCTCAACTTTAACATTTTTTAGAGTTCAAGCTATTTTCTAGAAACCTATTATTTTTCATATATGAATAAGAGAACTTTTGGTTGTCCAAAAATTGCATTTTTTTTCAAGAAAGCTGCAAAAAAGAAAAATATAATAATCCAAATATAAAAATCGGCTCTGGGGACAGTTAGGTAACGGTATCTAATAGGAACAAATGAAAATATAAATTAGTTTAAAATAACATAATTTAGAATAGGTACAATTAAATTATTTTTATTTCTCTTTCACAGCTTTTGGTAAGGTATTGCTGGTATTTTTTACAGTACAGAGAAACATATGACTTAATAAAGTCAATTATACTACGATTTTAACTATGACCAACTTTTTTATAAGAATTAAAAAAAAGAATTATTAGGTATCATCTCTCTTTCTCATAGCTGTGAGCTTTCTGTTGGTATTGCTGGTATTTCTCTAGCAATACAGAGAAGAAATGCATCTTAAGCACAATGTACTGTTTAAAATATATTTTACTGTGGGGCAAGTTTGAAGAATGACTTTTTTTGAAATTGTTGATAGTTTATAGTTTGTTGTTCGAATGACACGGTCTTGGATAGAACATATAAATATACTTCTATTTCAGTATGTAGCTGCCTTATTCCTAACCAATTCAGTGACATTTCTCTATCTAGGTATGTGTGGATTTTGATGTGCAGCAGGGTATGAAGAAAGCTAAGGGATAATATAAGTAGGTATTAAACCCCGGTTCTGGGACCTCCTCCCTGTTGACCTTGACCGCGCAGGTGTGCAGGTGTTAATTTGACCTTGAATTGTCCTTGAGAGCACAGGTATGCAGGTGTTCATTCGACCTTGAAAGATGCAACTACTCTTTGTTAATTTGACCTTGACCATACACCTGGACGAGGGTATTTTTATGGTATACAATTTTCTTTTATGTGACTCATTTGACCTTGAAAGATGCAACTACTCTTTGTTAATTTGACCTTGACCATACACCTGGACGAGGGTATTTTTATGGTATACAATTTTCTTTTATGTGACTCATTTGACCTTGAAGGATGGAGCTGCTCTTTGATGGTGCTACCTTGGCGTGGACGAGGGTATTTTTATGGCATGCAGGTGTTCATTCGACCTTGAAAGATGCAACTACTCTTTGTTAATTTGACCTTGACCATACACCTGGACGAAGGTATTTTTATGGTATGCAGGTGTCTTTTATGTGACTCATTTGACCTTGAAGGATGGAGCTGCTCTTTGATGGCGCTACCTTGGCGTGGACGAGGGTATTTTTATGGTATGCAGGCGTCCTTTTATTTACGACACTGTTGCATTACAAATTTTTACACCATGGAGTATTTTTATTTCTTTATTGACGTAATTTATTTGTTCGAAAATATCTAAAGGGATGCAAGTCTGTTTTATTGATGTTACCTTGACCATTATTTTTTCCCAAAAGTTAGATTTGTAATATATTTTGTGTTTTGTTATACCTGCACGTTCTTGAAGGGTGTTTATGGGATTTTCACACCTTGATGGGATTTTCACACCTTGAAAGAGCTATTATAGTCGTAACAATAGGGTCTGGGTCTCTTTGTTATCGGATTTTCACACCTTGATGGGATTTTCACACCTTGAAAAAGTGCAACTACCCTTTTGTTATGTATGATTTCGAAGGCGGCATGGACCTTTTGTTATGAGTAATATTGAGCGCTGGCTATTTTTCTTACTTTGTTCTTTATTTAGGTACTCTTGGATTTATTTTTATAGTGGATGCAGATGTCCTTTATGTAACCTTGACTACACTTTTGAGCAGATGTTTATTTATGACATTGGGTTGGGTTTATTTTCGACCTTGGACGTACTCGGACGCAAGTGTTTGGTTTTTACGCCTTGAAGAATTTTTATTTTTTATTGACGTAATTTTGTTCTAAAATATTGAATGAGGTGCAGGCACGTTTCATTTACGATGACCTTGTGTTGGTTCGGGGTGCAGGTGGTTTTTATGTTGTTGAGTTTTGTATACTCTTAAAGCGGCTACTCCTTTTACACTTTGAAGAATTTTTTTCTTTATTGACATCACTCTGTTCTAAAATATCGAATGGGATACAGGTATATATCGTTCTCTACTATGGTTGTTAAAATAGGGTATGTGCTCTTTGTTATGGGATTATTTAACATTGAAAGAGTGCAAGTGCCTTTTTGTATGGGTAACTTTGACTGCTTACAAACATGCTTAATTTTTCTTTCTTTGCTCGTTATTTTTCTTTCTTTGATAATCTATGCTACCTCTTGTGAATGAAATCCCTTTTTTGACTAGTAGGTAAAAATTACTTAAATTTATAAGGAGCTTTTTAGTTAATGGTGATGAATTTGGGTTAATTTATCTAGACTTGGCTGTTTCGCATCCGAAATAAAATATAAAAAAAAAAAAAAAAAAAAAAAAAAAATATTCCAATTCACAAAGTTGGATGAAAATTAGATTTAAAGCATGTGTTGCCGAATATTGATGCAGATAAGAAAAATTAAAGTGCACACAAGAATTATTACTTCATCATTGTAATTCATTTTTAAAAATCACATCCAGTAGATAATACGGGTTTTTATGGAAAATTCATATTTTATAACATATTTATTTATTTTTATAGTATTATTCTTGCTATTTCTTGTTGTCGTATACGTATCAAAATGCATGCTTAATTTATGTCTAAGGATTAATAAAAATGCATATTAGCGGTAAATATATTCTCTTATTTAATCAGACTACTATCCAAATAATGTTGTAGCATACATAAAAAGTTAACTTCTGATAAACCTTTCTTAAAATCCATTCTCCTCTCTCCATGTACTATTCTGTGATGAGTGAGAGCTTTTTAGAAGAAAAAATTATAACTTAGTGCTTTTACGCATTCAAAATTAAAATTGTATTATTTACATTTTTAGAAGAAAAAATTATAACTTAGTGCTTTTACACATTCAAAATTAAAATTATATTATTTACAAAAAGACATCACAGCTTATTACTCCTTATATCAACGAAAATACGAAAAGTTAATGTGTAGTAAACAAGATTTTTCTCTCATCATTGTAAGTAATAAAAAAAGCGGATATAGCATGTGTTTTAAAATTATAGAAAAAGCATCTGTATGTACATGAAGAGATATTCTTTATTTATATAATCAACTTGATTCCATCAATTTAACCAAACAATAGGAATGAGGATCAGCCATCGCCTTTTAATAGTTTCATGCACGTTTACACAAAAACTACTAAAGCCATCGAACTTATTTCAAGATAATATATTTTTTGTTTATTAAGCAAAGTAGCTGAAGCAATTTTTTGTGCATCTACCTTTTATGTTATTGATGCACGCCAAGACTATTTCAAAAATAGTTGCAAGCGATCCGCTGTGCCGTCATAAAACTAGCAAAATTTTATAAAACGTGTAAATTTGGATAATTCAAGGATCAAATGTTGTTTATCATGTGATTTTTAGAGCTTTTATTAAGTGAAAATATTAAAATTACTAAATACGGCATATTGGCATAAATTACTGTATATTTTGAAAATAAAAGTTAAAATCTGAAAATTCAGCTGTTTGCCTTTATTGCCCTTATAGTGAAATAAATCGATTATCTAAATTTTAAAACATTCATTCAATGTGTTTAATACTTATATTTTACATGTGGAATATGGGTGCTCTTAAATATTTTCGGACAACCTTGAAATATTTTGAAAACCTTTATGTGTTTAGTACCCGAAGCAGATAAAATCAACTGCAACACACATTATTTAGTTTAGTTTTTTTTTTTTGAAAACTGTTCCCGAGTTACAATGGCTGGCCCTAGTCTGGTTGTGGACTTCCAAGCATTCAAGATAGAAAATAATAAGCTAATCCCTAATGAACTTGCTGCCTACGATGGTCATAGAATTAGTAACTATGTTTTTAAACCCCGTTTGATCTAGCCTTTCTAAGACCAGCGGCATACAAACAAACGAAATGGTTAATGCAACACTATCATTGCATTGAATGGGATTCCGGATTTACTCCATTTTACAAATTTGCCGATATTGTACGGAGCTTGACAGAAAAGGCTGATACCATTTACGTTAAGGGCAGAGAAAAAGCTGATTTTTTAAGAAAATATTCAAGCAAACCTATTATAGAGTTGGATGAGCAACCGGCCCTTAGAAAATACGTCCCTAAATGTTTCTATTATTCAAATAATGAAAATTGTGCATGTTCTTTGTTTAACGTATTTTTGTTATATGATCAACATGTAATGCAAACCTAATTTTTTAATAAACATTTAATAATACAACCAATTAGTTACTATTTAATTTATTTATATTATGTACATTATAACGCATAAAATCAACTACATGTTCATAAAAGTCTGTAATGATTGTTTTTCTGCTTGGGTTTTCAATTTCCTCTAGCAAGGTATCTGTTTTTCTAAGTGTCTGTTTTGTATTGATATATTATGTCCTGATGTGAAGTAACTTTGTCTACCTATACATTCTAATTCATGTACTCATTCATACACCTAAAAACTTCAATACATAATATCCTAATCTCCAAATATCCAATTAGCCACTTAGCCAAATCACCAAATATTCCAATACCCAAATATTTCTACTGACTTTTACTTTTTGTAAGTGTTTTCTCTTTTGTAATGTGTGTGAGTCACTTTTTAAATCAATATCGAACCGGAGAGTTTAAAAATATGACAAAATGTATAGAAGAAGAAATAAAATGTATGTAAAAGCCAAAGAGTTACTATAATCTCTACCAGACCTAGAATTTCAAAGATTAAAAAGTTCACCCACGTATCTTTTTATCACCACCCTCTTCGTCACAGAACATACTTTTTTTTAATCCCATGCATTCAGCATGTACCCTTGTATATTAACAAAAACCCGAAAAACCACTCGAAGAAGAAACGACACAATCAAAGTTTTAATACAACCAGCGATAAAAACTCATTTTAGCTAAACAAACAAAAATGTTTGACACACCATCGGTCGACAATTTTCGTAAGAAATATAGAAAACATGCAAATCGTAGTCTAAACAGTATAATACAAAAATATAATGTTTTACGAGCATTAGTTGTTTAAATATACTGTAAGATATCCATGTTTTTAATTTAAAAAAAAGAAAAAGATTCCGCAAATTCGCGTTTTATTCTTTTATTAAGTTTAAAAATTACTTCAATAATGTGGGCAGATTAACTTATCAAAAATTCGGCTATTTTGTGTTTTTTCAAGAATTAAAACGGAGGGGGTCAGTTCCAATCATCGTATCCATTAAAGTATTTATTTGTGCATTCGTATAAAAAAAGATAGGTAGTCATAATATGGACTCATCGCCGTTTAAACTTTTTCAGCTAGTGCTCTCATACACGGACATAAGAAACACAACAACAATATAGACAAACTTTATCATAAATAGATGTAAAATATATAGAAATTTATTTTTTAAGTTAAATTTTGATCTATACATTGTTCAAGAAATGAAGATTATAGAACCAATGTCCAGTATTCAACAAGCGTAAATTCAAATCGAAATTATTATATTAGAGACATTTTATAGTAGACATACCGTTGTACATTTGATATGTGAACAACTTTGTATAATATTTTTGTCCTGTTTTAACGTACCTATTATTTTAAAGGTATAAGGAAATCCTTTTTTCAAAAAATCACCCTCTTTTAACTTAAATTAGTACCTTTGAAATTATTGTAATGGGGACAGAAGAGAGAAATGATGGAAATAAAACAAAACAATTGCTTCTAACAAGAGTTTTATACTTACTGAACACTCCCAGGTTATTATCTAAATTGTATCAACAGTCTTTCGAAAATAGTTTATTCGCATAATTTTTATTGGTAAATTTTTGAGCGTAAATCCATGAAGCCAGAAGTTTTGCAACATTCTTCAAGAATAAAAGTCTTATAAATCCATTATTCTCTTAGATAAATTATCATTTCAAATATTACTATTATTATAATAAAAAGAAAACAGAATGGGCCCCTAGTAACGAAATGATGATTTGCAACTAAACACTTTGAGAAATAAGTGACAAACAAGTATTATATTATTATGCGACTTGTCAAAATACTAGATAGACTTTCAATAATTCATTCTTTTTTAAAAACGCTGGTATAATAAATTGTGTTACTGATTACAGACCCATATCCAAAATTTCATTTATTCCTAAACTAATGAAATTCTTAGTTAAAAATGTTCTTTAGGACTGTTTAAAAAATATTATTTTCACTAACCAGCATGGCTTCATAAAGGGAAGGTCAATAACAACAAATTTACTAGTTTATTCTGATTACATTTTTTTATTTCCCTAGAAAATGGTGTTGACTGTCAAATTTACGCCCATGATCTGTCACCAAGGATTTTTTTTTTAAATATTGCAACGGTTTATAAGACACCTAAGTGCTGAAGATGCTTGTGTTTTGGTTCTCTCTTTATTACTATTGCACAACACCTCGATTTTCTTTTAAAACTGGAAAAGTTACATTCGTTTTAGATTTGATTTACATAAATTACACTTTATAGTCTTCTTCAGCATTATATTTTCGGCTTTTTTTTTTCATGCAAAAAGTTCTACACAGTCCTTAAACTGATTTCAGTGCTTTTGCTATTATTTCTTGCATATTAGTTGGGAAATTTCAACTTACTCTTTCATTTTCCAAATAGTTAATCAAATTTTGTATGATTGTTTTTGCTTGGGGGGCTCAAAGTACCAGAAAATTGCCTTTTATTATTCGAATTGACAAATTTGTCACTTCAACTTGTTAAAGTCACAAAATAGACATAATATGTTCATCACAACTTTTTAGAACCACTAAAAATTATAAGTTTATTCCTTTTTCTCATGCTAAAATTATATACGTCGTCTATCCTACGGATTTTACCACGAACCACAAACCGAATTTTTGTTTTTGGTCAGACAAACTATGCAATGATTTCTATATCTTATTTATCGTTAACGTGTACAATACCTTCTTTTTTTATTCCTAATTATTATATTTTTATGTTTCCCTCCCGTTTCTCAAATCGCCAAATATTTGAATATTTCGTTATAGACAATAAAATACGAAATTATGTTAGAACAAACCTAATATGAATTTTTTACCAGGTGTGTATCTAATAAACCAATATACCTATTTTCCATTGATATTTTTAGCAATATTAAACAAAGGTAGACACATCAGATTGGTCGAATGACAATAAATACAAATCCATGGTTATATATTCAAATGATGGTATACTTTTTAGGCAGGTTTGAAGAGTTCTTCGCAAATACCCTGTTTGTTATTTGGACGCAACATTTAAATAGTATTTTACTCTTAGTAATGAATAGCATTAAACTGAATACTGTTTATAATACCGTAAAATTGTATATTGTAAACGTTGAAAACTTATATTGTTAACACGATTTCTTTTACCAAGATTAACACTGTCGTTGGTATTTAGTTGAGTTTTTATATATTTGTTCCAAATCAAAGTTTTAATCGGTTATTTATTTTATTTACTAAGTGATATGGGTAAAAACGCAATTTTAAAGCAAAAAAACCATTAAAACCATATATTCAGTAACTTTTTTTTATTGTAACAAATTAATGTAGATTACATTTTACTGTTAGTAGGAAATACATATTTTATTCAATTCTTGATTTTTTTGTATCCGTATAACACAGAGCTTCCATTTGGTAAACATCTCCTTTTTGTAGAATTTTGTCTATACAGTTTAACTTTAGTTCTTGTGGTTACCTCATGTTCCTTTGTTCTACGAATATTCTTTGATATAATTGGTATTGGCTTGGACTCTTTAAGAATCATATCCTTAATGGTATTAAAATTAACAAGTTGTGATGCTGCATAGTTTATGGAAATACCCTTAACTTTACAAATTACTTCCTCTCTTTGCGTTTTAGTGAAATACACCTTAAAAGAGTATTTTTGGACCGCCAGAGACAAAGGATGGAATTAGAACCGTAACTATCTAATTCATCAGTCAAATCTCCAATAAACGGTCCTGCGGGTAAATCAAGTTCGCCACTTCTAGAGAGATATATTACAGAATCTGTACAGGACTAATACAGGACTCTATTGTCAAGACGTTCGAGATTACTTAAACGTGCCCGGGCTGTGACGTAAACCGCATTCACTACATTTACTGTAGGTAGAGAATTAACAGTTTTCTTCGGTGTATTCATAATTTACCACCAATGTCTTCTCGTTAATAGCAATGTCGCTGTTTATATAAATAGCTGGATCACTAAACATAGTGAAAAATTCCGAAGGTTGGTTTAATATTTTAGTTTTTGGCTGATTTTCTCGTTGTCCAAATTTTCCACGGAAACTGTTCAATATTAACTTAGCCTAGGACCTTAAACCGAAATTGCGACAATATTGCCACGTTCTTATTTAACATCTTCCTTATCAAAAAAGTCTTCAATATAATTTAACTTTTGTTCTTCTGTTTGAAAATATGTACGCCAATCACTTGCTTCTTGTTTAATTTTAATAATCTTGTTTATCATAGCAGTAAATAAACCCTCTTGTCCAGAATGTTTGTTAAATCTCTGAACTTGATATTTCCATATTTCACGCATTTTTGTAACCTTTTTCCGCATACTTCAACACTTCCTCCAGACATTGGTGGTAAATTATGAATACACCGAAGAAAACTGTTAATTCTCTACCTACAGTAAATGTAGTGAATGCGGTTTACGTCACAGCCCGGGCACGTTTAAGTAATCTCGAACGTCTTGACAATAGAGTCCTGTATTAGTCCTGTACAGATTCTGTAATATATCTCTCTAGAAGTGGCGAACTTGATTTACCCGCAGGACCGTTTATTGGAGATTTGACTGATGAATTAGATAGTTACGGTTCTAATTCCATCCTTTGTCTCTGGCGGTCCAAAAATACTCTTTTAAAGTGTATTTCACTAAAACGCAAAGAGAGGAAGTAATTTGTAAAGTTAAGGGTATTTCCATAAACTATGCAGCATCACAACTTGTTAATTTTAATACCATTAAGGATATGATTCTTAAAGAGTCCAAGCCAATACCAATTATATCAAAGAATATTCGTAGAACAAAGGAACATGAGGTAACCACAAGAACTAAAGTTAAACTGTATAGACAAAATTCTACAAAAAGGAGATGTTTACCAAATGGAAGCTCTGTGTTATACGGATACAAAAAAATCAAGAATTGAATAAAATATGTATTTCCTACTAACAGTAAAATGTAATCTACATTAATTTGTTACAATAAAAAAAAGTTACTGAATATATGGTTTTAATGGTTTTTTTGCTTTAAAATTGCGTTTTTACCCATATCACTTAGTAAATAAAATAAATAACCGATTAAAACTTTGATTTGGAACAAATATATAAAAACTCAACTAAATACCAACGACAGTGTTAATCTTGGTAAAAGAAATCGTGTTAACAATATAAGTTTTCAACGTTTACAATATACAATTTTACGGTATTATAAACAGTATTCAGTTTAATGCTATTCATTACTAAGAGTAAAATACTATTTAAATGTTGCGTCCAAATAACAAACAGGGTATTTGCGAAGAACTCTTCAAACCTGCCTAAAAAGTATACCATCATTTGAATATATAACCATGGATTTGTATTTATTGTCATTCGACCAATCTGATGTGTCTACCTTTGTTTAATATTGCTAAAAATATCAATGGAAAATAGGTATATTGGTTTATTAGATACACACCTGGTAAAAAATTCATATTAGGTTTGTTCTAACATAATTTCGTATTTTATTGTCTATAACGAAATATTCAAATATTTGGCGATTTGAGAAACGGGAGGGAAACATAAAAATATAATAATTAGGAATAAAAAAAGAAGGTATTGTACACGTTAACGATAAATAAGATATAGAAATCATTGCATAGTTTGTCTGACCAAAAACAAAAATTCGGTTTGTGGTTCGTGGTAAAATCCGTAGGATAGACGACGTATATAATTTTAGCATGAGAAAAAGGAATAAACTTATAATTTTTAGTGGTTCTAAAAAGTTGTGATGAACATATTATGTCTATTTTGTGACTTTAACAAGTTGAAGTGACAAATTTGTCAATTCGAATAATAAAAGGCAATTTTCTGGTACTTTGAGCCCCCCAAGCAAAAACAATCATACAAAATTTGATTAACTATTTGGAAAATGAAAGAGTAAGTTGAAATTTCCCAACTAATATGCAAGAAATAATAGCAAAAGCACTGAAATCAGTTTAAGGACTGTGTAGAACTTTTTGCATGAAAAAAAAAGCCGAAAATATAATGCTGAAGAAGACTATAAAGTGTAATTTATGTAAATCAAATCTAAAACGAATGTAACTTTTCCAGTTTTAAAAGAAAATCGAGGTGTTGTGCAATAGTAATAAAGAGAGAACCAAAACACAAGCATCTTCAGCACTTAGGTGTCTTATAAACCGTTGCAATATTTAAAAAAAAAATCCTTGGTGACAGATCATGGGCGTAAATTTGACAGTCAACACCATTTTCTAGGGAAATAAAAAAATGTAATCAGAATAAACTAGTAAATTTGTTGTTATTGACCTTCCCTTTATGAAGCCATGCTGGTTAGTGAAAATAATATTTTTTAAACAGTCCTAAAGAACATTTTTAACTAAGAATTTCATTAGTTTAGGAATAAATGAAATTTTGGATATGGGTCTGTAATCAGTAACACAATTTATTATACCAGCGTTTTTAAAAAAGAATGAATTATTGAAAGTCTATCTAGTATTTTGACAAGTCGCATAATAATATAATACTTGTTTGTCACTTATTTCTCAAAGTGTTTAGTTGCAAATCATCATTTCGTTACTAGGGGCCCATTCTGTTTTCTTTTTATTATAATAATAGTAATATTTGAAATGATAATTTATCTAAGAGAATAATGGATTTATAAGACTTTTATTCTTGAAGAATGTTGCAAAACTTCTGGCTTCATGGATTTACGCTCAAAAATTTACCAATAAAAATTATGCGAATAAACTATTTTCGAAAGACTGTTGATACAATTTAGATAATAACCTGGGAGTGTTCAGTAAGTATAAAACTCTTGTTAGAAGCAATTGTTTTGTTTTATTTCCATCATTTCTCTCTTCTGTCCCCATTACAATAATTTCAAAGGTACTAATTTAAGTTAAAAGAGGGTGATTTTTTGAAAAAAGGATTTCCTTATACCTTTAAAATAATAGGTACGTTAAAACAGGACAAAAATATTATACAAAGTTGTTCACATATCAAATGTACAACGGTATGTCTACTATAAAATGTCTCTAATATAATAATTTCGATTTGAATTTACGCTTGTTGAATACTGGACATTGGTTCTATAATCTTCATTTCTTGAACAATGTATAGATCAAAATTTAACTTAAAAAATAAATTTCTATATATTTTACATCTATTTATGATAAAGTTTGTCTATATTGTTGTTGTGTTTCTTATGTCCGTGTATGAGAGCACTAGCTGAAAAAGTTTAAACGGCGATGAGTCCATATTATGACTACCTATCTTTTTTTATACGAATGCACAAATAAATACTTTAATGGATACGATGATTGGAACTGACCCCCTCCGTTTTAATTCTTGAAAAAACACAAAATAGCCGAATTTTTGATAAGTTAATCTGCCCACATTATTGAAGTAATTTTTAAACTTAATAAAAGAATAAAACGCGAATTTGCGGAATCTTTTTCTTTTTTTTAAATTAAAAACATGGATATCTTACAGTATATTTAAACAACTAATGCTCGTAAAACATTATATTTTTGTATTATACTGTTTAGACTACGATTTGCATGTTTTCTATATTTCTTACGAAAATTGTCGACCGATGGTGTGTCAAACATTTTTGTTTGTTTAGCTAAAATGAGTTTTTATCGCTGGTTGTATTAAAACTTTGATTGTGTCGTTTCTTCTTCGAGTGGTTTTTCGGGTTTTTGTTAATATACAAGGGTACATGCTGAATGCATGGGATTAAAAAAAAGTATGTTCTGTGACGAAGAGGGTGGTGATAAAAAGATACGTGGGTGAACTTTTTAATCTTTGAAATTCTAGGTCTGGTAGAGATTATAGTAACTCTTTGGCTTTTACATACATTTTATTTCTTCTTCTATACATTTTGTCATATTTTTAAACTCTCCGGTTCGATATTGATTTAAAAAGTGACTCACACACATTACAAAAGAGAAAACACTTACAAAAAGTAAAAGTCAGTAGAAATATTTGGGTATTGGAATATTTGGTGATTTGGCTAAGTGGCTAATTGGATATTTGGAGATTAGGATATTATGTATTGAAGTTTTTAGGTGTATGAATGAGTACATGAATTAGAATGTATAGGTAGACAAAGTTACTTCACATCAGGACATAATATATCAATACAAAACAGACACTTAGAAAAACAGATACCCTGCTAGAGGAAATGGAAAACCCAAGCAGAAAAACAATCATTACAGACTTTTATGAACATGTAGTTGATTTTATGCGTTATAATGTACATAATATAAATAAATTAAATAGTAACTAATTGGTTGTATTATTAAATGTTTATTAAAAAATTAGGTTTGCATTACATGTTGATCATATAACAAAAATACGTTAAACAAAGAACATGCACAATTTTCATTATTTGAATAATAGAAACATTTAGGGACGTATTTTCTAAGGGCCGGTTGCTCATCCAACTCTATAATAGGTTTGCTTGAATATTTTCTTAAAAAATCAGCTTTTTCTCTGCCCTTAACGTAAATGGTATCAGCCTTTTCTGTCAAGCTCCGTACAATATCGGCAAATTTGTAAAATGGAGTAAATCCGGAATCCCATTCAATGCAATGATAGTGTTGCATTAACCATTTCGTTTGTTTGTATGCCGCTGGTCTTAGAAAGGCTAGATCAAACGGGGTTTAAAAACATAGTTACTAATTCTATGACCATCGTAGGCAGCAAGTTCATTAGGGATTAGCTTATTATTTTCTATCTTGAATGCTTGGAAGTCCACAACCAGACTAGGGCCAGCCATTGTAACTCGGGAACAGTTTTCAAAAAAAAAAAACTAAACTAAATAATGTGTGTTGCAGTTGATTTTATCTGCTTCGGGTACTAAACACATAAAGGTTTTCAAAATATTTCAAGGTTGTCCGAAAATATTTAAGAGCACCCATATTCCACATGTAAAATATAAGTATTAAACACATTGAATGAATGTTTTAAAATTTAGATAATCGATTTATTTCACTATAAGGGCAATAAAGGCAAACAGCTGAATTTTCAGATTTTAACTTTTATTTTCAAAATATACAGTAATTTATGCCAATATGCCGTATTTAGTAATTTTAATATTTTCACTTAATAAAAGCTCTAAAAATCACATGATAAACAACATTTGATCCTTGAATTATCCAAATTTACACGTTTTATAAAATTTTGCTAGTTTTATGACGGCACAGCGGATCGCTTGCAACTATTTTTGAAATAGTCTTGGCGTGCATCAATAACATAAAAGGTAGATGCACAAAAAATTGCTTCAGCTACTTTGCTTAATAAACAAAAAATATATTATCTTGAAATAAGTTCGATGGCTTTAGTAGTTTTTGTGTAAACGTGCATGAAACTATTAAAAGGCGATGGCTGATCCTCATTCCTATTGTTTGGTTAAATTGATGGAATCAAGTTGATTATATAAATAAAGAATATCTCTTCATGTACATACAGATGCTTTTTCTATAATTTTAAAACACATGCTATATCCGCTTTTTTTATTACTTACAATGATGAGAGAAAAATCTTGTTTACTACACATTAACTTTTCGTATTTTCGTTGATATAAGGAGTAATAAGCTGTGATGTCTTTTTGTAAATAATATAATTTTAATTTTGAATGTGTAAAAGCACTAAGTTATAATTTTTTCTTCTAAAAATGTAAATAATACAATTTTAATTTTGAATGCGTAAAAGCACTAAGTTATAATTTTTTCTTCTAAAAAGCTCTCACTCATCACAGAATAGTACATGGAGAGAGGAGAATGGATTTTAAGAAAGGTTTATCAGAAGTTAACTTTTTATGTATGCTACAACATTATTTGGATAGTAGTCTGATTAAATAAGAGAATATATTTACCGCTAATATGCATTTTTATTAATCCTTAGACATAAATTAAGCATGCATTTTGATACGTATACGACAACAAGAAATAGCAAGAATAATACTATAAAAATAAATAAATATGTTATAAAATATGAATTTTCCATAAAAACCCGTATTATCTACTGGATGTGATTTTTAAAAATGAATTACAATGATGAAGTAATAATTCTTGTGTGCACTTTAATTTTTCTTATCTGCATCAATATTCGGCAACACATGCTTTAAATCTAATTTTCATCCAACTTTGTGAATTGGAATATTTTTTTTTTTTTTTTTTTTTTTTTTTATATTTTATTTCGGATGCGAAACAGCCAAGTCTAGATAAATTAACCCAAATTCATCACCATTAACTAAAAAGCTCCTTATAAATTTAAGTAATTTTTACCTACTAGTCAAAAAAGGGATTTCATTCACAAGAGGTAGCATAGATTATCAAAGAAAGAAAAATAACGAGCAAAGAAAGAAAAATTAAGCATGTTTGTAAGCAGTCAAAGTTACCCATACAAAAAGGCACTTGCACTCTTTCAATGTTAAATAATCCCATAACAAAGAGCACATACCCTATTTTAACAACCATAGTAGAGAACGATATATACCTGTATCCCATTCGATATTTTAGAACAGAGTGATGTCAATAAAGAAAAAAATTCTTCAAAGTGTAAAAGGAGTAGCCGCTTTAAGAGTATACAAAACTCAACAACATAAAAACCACCTGCACCCCGAACCAACACAAGGTCATCGTAAATGAAACGTGCCTGCACCTCATTCAATATTTTAGAACAAAATTACGTCAATAAAAAATAAAAATTCTTCAAGGCGTAAAAACCAAACACTTGCGTCCGAGTACGTCCAAGGTCGAAAATAAACCCAACCCAATGTCATAAATAAACATCTGCTCAAAAGTGTAGTCAAGGTTACATAAAGGACATCTGCATCCACTATAAAAATAAATCCAAGAGTACCTAAATAAAGAACAAAGTAAGAAAAATAGCCAGCGCTCAATATTACTCATAACAAAAGGTCCATGCCGCCTTCGAAATCATACATAACAAAAGGGTAGTTGCACTTTTTCAAGGTGTGAAAATCCCATCAAGGTGTGAAAATCCGATAACAAAGAGACCCAGACCCTATTGTTACGACTATAATAGCTCTTTCAAGGTGTGAAAATCCCATCAAGGTGTGAAAATCCCATAAACACCCTTCAAGAACGTGCAGGTATAACAAAACACAAAATATATTACAAATCTAACTTTTGGGAAAAAATAATGGTCAAGGTAACATCAATAAAACAGACTTGCATCCCTTTAGATATTTTCGAACAAATAAATTACGTCAATAAAGAAATAAAAATACTCCATGGTGTAAAAATTTGTAATGCAACAGTGTCGTAAATAAAAGGACGCCTGCATACCATAAAAATACCCTCGTCCACGCCAAGGTAGCGCCATCAAAGAGCAGCTCCATCCTTCAAGGTCAAATGAGTCACATAAAAGACACCTGCATACCATAAAAATACCTTCGTCCAGGTGTATGGTCAAGGTCAAATTAACAAAGAGTAGTTGCATCTTTCAAGGTCGAATGAACACCTGCATGCCATAAAAATACCCTCGTCCACGCCAAGGTAGCACCATCAAAGAGCAGCTCCATCCTTCAAGGTCAAATGAGTCACATAAAAGAAAATTGTATACCATAAAAATACCCTCGTCCAGGTGTATGGTCAAGGTCAAATTAACAAAGAGTAGTTGCATCTTTCAAGGTCAAATGAGTCACATAAAAGAAAATTGTATACCATAAAAATACCCTCGTCCAGGTGTATGGTCAAGGTCAAATTAACAAAGAGTAGTTGCATCTTTCAAGGTCGAATGAACACCTGCATACCTGTGCTCTCAAGGACAATTCAAGGTCAAATTAACACCTGCACACCTGCGCGGTCAAGGTCAACAGGGAGGAGGTCCCAGAACCGGGGTTTAATACCTACTAATATATATTTTATTGAAAGTGGGAGAAATAAAGAGTAAGGGCTCACAAAGAAATTTCTTTTATTTTCTAGCTTTATTTATAAAAATATTATGTTATAGTTTAGTTGACAATATACAGTGTGACCAGTATAAAGTCCGCATCATATGGGATTTTTTTATTAATAAATTTATTCGAAATTTGACTTTGGCATCAAGTTCTGCTTCGATAGAGATGAAAATTAAACAACAAAATAGTAGTCACGAGATTCGCATTATCTGTCAAATTTTAATTTTTTCCAAAAAAATAATTCAAAAGTGCGGTCATTTCTGAAAATATCGAAAAAAGTTATTAGAAAAACTTTTTTTTAATGCAGTTTCTAGCCCACATGCAAAATTTCAGCTGCATAAGATAATTTTGATTTTTTACCCACCACTAAAATTTATTTTCCACTTAATGAACACTTTACTGATGACAACTGTGTTCTTTTTTGTCTTAATATTAAGGTGTATTACTTTCAGACACAAACTACGTTTTTAAAAATGCTTATTTTATGAACTTACAGGGTTAAAAACAAATAAACTTTGCATCTTATCGCGACCAAATTTTAATAGCCCAATTTTGATTTTGTAGAAAAAGACACATTTAATATGGCGCGACTTTAAAGAAAATGTATCTGAAACAAAGCATTGGACGCATTCATCTGACGAAGCCGTGGCGGAGCTGCTCCCGGTAGCACAACTAAGGTTACCGATACGTTTCGAGAACAAGGTTTCATAATTATTGACGTTTGACAGATGGTTGACATTGATAATTTGAAATTTGTGAGGTTGTTTTGTTTAAAATTTTTTAGTTTTACTTGTTAATATGTTGTAAAAAAAGCTGAAGAATGGATCTAAGAAATATTCGAGGAAATATTATTATTCAACAAGAAATAACGCAAGTTTTATTTTGATGACAGTATTCCATTTCGTACTGCTCGTCCATAAAACAATACTTGTCGTTCGCCATTACCTGCGCGCCACAAAACATAACCTTAATTTTGTGTATTACTATCGCCATCCTTTTAAAATTTCTTTGTTCTCTATTTACTGCACAGTCGCTACCGATATATTGCGCATTTTAAAAGGGCTACCCAAAATGGCGTCCGCTCCAGAACGTGTTGGCGTTGTAGCGCAATTGTAGCCGTTCATTTAAGTGACGTTTCTGTAACAGTTCCACAACTGTTTCGTCAGATGAATGCGCCCATTGTCAAAACCACAGAATATTAACAGCAAGCAGAAGCGACAATACCTGTCGGTACCTTTGATATCGACTGGTCGTTTTTCAGTGGCCTTCACATAACGATAACGGTCGATCCACAACTTAATACTCCGAGAAAACTTGCTTATTTTCTACACTGAACGACATTACTTTTTAGTACAGGTGCAAATGTTATAACTTGATTTATTTTTCAAACATAAAAACTTAAAAAAAGTTGTAAATTTGTTAGTCTTGCGAATTAAGAATATTATTAAAGTAGAAAATGAAAAAAATTATTATGTTAAAAAACTTTTAAATTTCTAACGCTTTACAGATTTGTTTGAGTTTCCTTCGATTTGTGACGGGCAAAAATATGTACTTATATATTATAAACATGTTATAACATAAATTATAGAACACTATTAGGTACGTCAAAATATATCGTGACTAGGTATACGTAGATATGGGGTGGCGTGAGATAAATATCATTTTATTAAAACGTCAATAATTTGTTACACAGTTTTTTGCGCTTTAAAAACTACAGTGACGTTTTTGACAATTGCTTTAGTGTCATAGTTACTTACCCATGGATAAAAAAAATGTGGTCCTTCGGGGATTAAAAAAAAGTTAATTCACCCTGAATAAGTAAAAAGCTGTTGTAAAAAACAAAAATTTTATTCAGAAATACATGTTAATTCTGAAATTACTAGAGGAATAATAATTACATATTGTTTTACATTTGCCTATTTAAAAAAACTTATATATGTGATAAAATTCGTAGCTTTCGTATAACTTTTTAAGTTCTGCATGTCCCTAAACAAAAAAGAGCATAGGCAAAACTAGTAAATATTGCGCTGTATACGAGGAAGAGGTGAAAACGTTAAATTCACTCAAGAATAAAGTGCCCTTATTTTTCACTGTAGAAAATTTTGTTATAAGGAAATGTTGTTTGCACTTAAAAGTTATCTATAAATACCAAATTTCAGCTCGGTACCACAAAAAAGTGTTTTTACTTTTTTTTACGCCCCCTCGTATAACGAATCGATAGAAGCTATGCAACCTATAAATTCAATTTTTTAACACCTCTTGGGCAATTAGACACATAACTTACTTAAATTTGTTTAAATACGCGAGAACTGGACGTTTAATAAAATAACGTCAAAAATAATTCAACTTTTCTGGTGTTTAAACCCTTAAAATAAAATTCGTTTTCATTTAAATCTAGTAGCCATGAAAAATATTTATATTTGTGCTACCGAGCTAAAAGTTTTTAAATTAAAAAAACGAACGAACTTTCTGCCGGTCACTGTATAAAGCATACAAATCTGAAAATATAATAATTTTTTTGGGAGGCTCTCCTAATGAGGGAAAGATTTCATCAGGCATTTCTTCACATGTTGGCGAAAGGTTAGAAAACTTTGTGGGTACTGCTTGCGGAAATAAGGTTTTTTTAATAGTTGCACTTCTTGAAAAATATTTTTCTTCGAAATGGTTTTCACAAAGCCGATAGTTTTTGTGTGCATTTATAATCTTTGGCAATAAATCTGGCCTACTGCAGGCGCCTATCCACAATTTTGCACTATAACAAAATATTGTATTTAAAGCAACATAATATCCATTATTTCTACCCCTTTTGAAATAAATCTACCCAAAAACTATTTTAACCAGACCTTTACAACTTATATCTTATTATTTTATTTATCATATCAACAATTATTCGCGATTAAACATAAAAACATAAGGAAACTAATAAGCTCCATCTTTATTTATCAAGCCTGTTAAAAATATGTACCTACATCCCAAAAAACTTTAAGATTAAAAATTTTAAATCTATTATTCATATTATAATTAATTGATTATCATAATAATTACCGTTCGTACTCCTTTGGAAAACTAAATAAACTTAATCCTTGGCCGGTTTTGACTGAACAATACGGGTAGGCACAATAATATCCAGACCTTTTACAACACAGAACGAAAACAAAATAATATCACAATTAGCTAGGCGCAACGTCAGCTCGCGGACTAAACACAATTTAGACGAGCACATGTTTTTTAGTGATACACAACATCTTTGCGACATGCGCGTACCAAAACAGGACCCGCAAAACGCCGAGCTGTCGCTTCTCGTTGGCTGTGTGTTCTCTGGTCAAAACTAAGAAGTTTTATGTAGGTTGCGTTGAGTCTTATTTTGCAAAAGGGGTGCAATTTACAAAGTATGGGTAAAAAATCAAAATTATCTTATGCAGCTAAAATTTTGCATGTGATGGGCTAGAAACTGCTTTAAAAAAAACTTTTTCTATTAACTTTTTTTCGAAACTTTCAGAAAAAACTTTTGAATAATTTTTTGGAAAAAATTTAAATTTGACAGATATGTAATGCGAATCACGTGACTACTATTTTTTTGCTTAATTTTCATCTCGATCGAAGCAGAACTTAATGCCAAAGTCAAATTCCGAATAATGTTATTAATAAAAAAAAATCCCATATGATGCGGACTTTACTGGTCACACTGTATAGTGTAGTCAGGATCTGGGGCACCCTGTATACAGGTTCGGTTCGTCCCAGATTCTACCATGAAAGCGTCTAGACAAGGCTTCAAATTAAAATATAAATGAAATGTCGCCTTAAAACAATAAAAAACAGCTGTTAAGGTGGCAGAAATTTCGGAACTATTACAGTTTTGGCTGATTTCCAAGGTCTATAAATTTTGAAAAACAATAAAAATATCGGAATATAGGGCATTAAAAAACGCCTAGAGATGTTCACTTGAACCACATAGTCTTGTTATTAGGTCAAATAAAAAATATTTTGAAGAGTGAACTGTCAAGGTCCCAAACTTCTGCTGTATATAAAATTGTTAATAATTTAACTCGTTTTATTCATAATCTGGACAACGAGTCTCAGAGGCGGAACGATAAAACTATCTCAGGGGGGGGGGTTGGCGCAAATGACGAAACAAAAATTACATGGATAGATGTTTATTAAAAAACAAACAAGAGCTAGAATTATAATAATATAAACAAATTAAAAAGTAATCATTTCTTAAAAACTAAAAAGGTTTGGTATATATAACAAAAACCAAGTGGTAAATGTTCGTCGGTATATACAGTGTGTCCCCGGATCGAAGCATGCCTAGGATGCGTTGAAACTCCATCTTCTGGGGTTCAGCCACAACTAATTTGTGTCATAATTTTAGTTTTGAAAAATCAAGTATTCCTTGCCACTGAGAAAAAATTCCAATACCTGATATAAGAAATATTATATCAGTTATTAGATTTCCACATACGTATTTGGACAGTGCGACAGTTCGCTACTGTAACTAATCTCGCTTTGCTAACATGTGATTATAGTGGTTATAATTTACTTCTAATAGTAGTTATAACCTGTAATAGCTGCTCTTAGTAATTATATGATTAGTAGCGGCTATATGTTTTATACCTAATATAAAGCTGTTAATAACAGCTAGTGAATATGTTGTAAGTAGTATGATAGTGTTACTTGTGACCAGTATACATCGGTATACCGTTTATAAGAATTTCTAATATTAGTAATAATGTAGATAATATCGAATATTATACTGTTTTTTCCACATAACAGATAGCTTATACCCAATATAGGAAAGTTCTTATACCTGTTATAATAAGGTTCTAATACTGTGTATTAGAAAATCTGATATACTGGGTGGTCCACTTACGATGTCCGATGAAAATTATTTACCTGTAAAAAGCCAAAAGCCTAATAAATAATTATTATATGGCGTTTTTACGTTAAGGGACTCGACTAATAATTGTATTCGCTAGAATTTGTTCACAATAGACATTCTATATTATAACAAAAACAACTACCAATATAACGAACATCTTTATTGAAACTAAAATACAAAGAAACAGGTAATTATTAGTTCAAAAAATACGGTTTATAACTGTATACCTACAGGTTTTTGAAATCAACAAATAAAATATAATTCTCGAAAATATACTTTGCTATGTATTTTTGGAGCAAAAACCGTTTATAACAGTATAGATTTTTAATCTAGTTAAGTATTAACAAATAAAATATAATTCTTAAAAGTATGCTTCAACATATATTTGGCCGAGTTAAAAAAAACAACGTTTATAAAAGTATATAGAATTTAAAGCTACATATTAGCAAATTAAAGTATTTGAAAATATACTCAGTTATAAAAGCTTTTAAACAAAAACTACCCTTTAAAGGAATGACTCTAATTTTTACAGAAATAAAACTTCTAAAAAACACAACTATTAGTTTTTGAAGAAATAGATTCTGTACGTTAGAAAAACTATAGTTTTTTGAAACTAGATAAGAAATAAAATATTTTTCAGAATAAAAACTTAGCTATACCGGGTGACAACAAATGTTGTTACCCCCCCCCCCCCCCCTTTTTTTCCGTAGTTTTATTAATATAATATTTAAAGTTTTAGGAGATTCTAAGTGTATATTTTGTTAGTTTTTAGTAAAGTCATAATTTTAAAATCACTTCCGGTTAGTTTTATCACTTGTTAAACACAGAATGCACAATGCACAATCATGTCCCGACGCGACGATGGCGGCATTCGAGAGCATAATGACTAATGACGATGACCAGGTGGCGTTGGGGTGAAGTATATCAACCCGGTTATTTGGGAATATAAGATTTCTAATAACACGCAATTAACAGGTCGCTGCGAGTATTATGCTGTCTTTTAATAATGCCTGTATTATAAGCGCGGGAAACTGATTTGCTAAACGTATAAGCATGACTTTTAGAGAGTATAAGAAAAGTTTAAATAAGCGAGATTGTTATGGATAGAGATTTTTTTTATAACTGTTATGATTACTCTAATAGTGGTAAGCGAAAATATTGTTGTCGGTGCAAATTAGGGACTTACAAACTTTCTAATGGGTTAATTATTCTCAGTATGGAAATATACAAAACACTTATTTGTTTCACTCGTTAAGGTGGGGGTGGGAGTATCAACATGCTTGCCAATCTATAACCTATTTCGGGTGCATTTATTTATTTTTCTAGCTTTCACACAAAATTTAAATAAAATCAGCATCGACTTGATATTCTATAGGTAATAATTGACATATTTAATAAATATCACGGAATTTCATTACTTATTTTAGGAGAATTATGTAGCGAAGAATATCGGGTAAGATTTTTTTTAACATTATTATGTCATTGTTCTTTCACGATACAATTCTCCCAAAATTAGCAATGAAACAAATTGATGTTTCTGTAGTATGTCAGATATAACCTAAAGAATATGCCGATGATATTGATTTTGTTTAAATATTAGTCAATAAAATAATAAACTAAAAAATACAAGGCGAAATAGGTTATAGGTTGGCAATAGATCGAATGACGTTGAGAATTCCACCTTAAGTACTTTTTCCGAGACTTTCTCGAGAGATACCTACAAAGAGCTATTATTTAGAAAAAAATTTCAGAAAGAAAAACCGAGCAAGCAGAAAATGAAACTTAAAAATTCTATGGCTACTTTGAGGTTTTGCATTATTTTCATTCCACCCTCCTTGTTAAAGATTTTAAAAAATTTCGTTAAGAAAAGGTGTCAAAATAATAACTTATGCAAATTTGCAAAGTTTTAACACGATCGGTTCATTTTAGTAGTACCTACCTAGTATTAGTGCGAAAAGCTACAATCAAATATTATTTAATACATTTTTTTAAACAAATGTTTATAGGGCAAGAAATAAGACACTTTAAGTCTTCCTCCACTGGATATTAAGATAAGTTTTAATTAACGGTAAATTCTCTATATGTTTATTATTATGGTGCGATGTCACTAATTTGACACTTAGCTTACTGCTATACAGGGTCCTGCACCTCACCTCCCGTCTTCTATAGCTCACTTAGTAATAAAGTTAGAATTTTCATATTTTGCAGACCTTATCTGTATCTTGGGGCGCATTTCAGGAAAATATTTTTTTTCATACAGGGTGTTCCAAAAAAATGTGACGTCATAAGGGTGTATTTTTTTAAATTACATGCCATATATTTTCGTACATTTTTGGGTGCCTCCTATAGTTACCTACCTACTCCTAACATTTTATTAAAATTGATTCAGTATTATAGACGAAAAAAAATAAAAACTAAAAAATATCAGTTTTGCGCCACTGGTATTAAAAATAAATAAAAAATAAAAATAATGCCTCGTTAATAAATTTATACAAAGGTACCTATTAAATAAGGTATAACAATTTCGTTAACCAAGTTTGGTTAACACGAATTGTACAGGGTGTCCAAAGTTTAGTGTCAAACTTTGCAAACTTTAAAGCAATTTATTTTTCTTATTTCAAATGGGAACCCCTATAAATTTTTATGTCATTCGATGCAGAATTAAAAATGAAACTTTTTTCCTAATTGCAACCCTATTGAAATTTCTAACGCATCAAGAGTTATTTGCAGAAAACTAATTTTATCAACTATTCCAACAGTCATTATTATGAATAAATATCGAAGGTGGCTTTGAAAAACAATTTATTGGTATTAAAGTTTATTAAAGTGACCAGAGACCATTTTGACTTTATAGTAATCTAAAAGTTTTAAATACTGTTAAATTGTTAGTAATTATTTAAGCTGTTATAATTACTTTATATTGCTTTTTGTGATGGACTACAACCAAGAAGAGCTCGTAGATATGATTTTTATATTAGGAGCGAAAAGAACTCTTTTTTGGCAAGCCGAATTTACGCACGGTGTTATCCGGAACGACGACATCCAGACAAAAGGAGCCTGCAAAACATATTAGAGAGGTTTGTACAAACGGGAAATGTAAACTACCCAAAACCAGTGAGAAATAAACCGGTCCGAACTGAACAAAATCAATTGGCTGTGCTATTATCTGTTATAGAAAATCCTTTAGTTACTCAACAAGCAGTCGCTAATACCGTAGATGTAATCAAAAGAACAGTTCAACGAATTTTCAAGGATAACCATATTCACGATTATCATTTCCAGTTAATAATTACTAACAATTTAACAATATTTGAAACATTTAGATTACTAAAGTCAAAATGGTCTATGGTGACTTTAATAAACTTTTTCTAACACTACTTTAAAAACCACGCATTCTTGACGTAAAATCTGCATCAGAATGTTTTCATTCTAGGGCAAAGACAACTAGATTTCCGATTTCAACATCTAAACTGTACGGGAAAACCAACAAATTTTAAAAATCAAGACAGCTTTGTTTCGATTATTTTGACACAGTCATGTCAAGTTTTACTTTGAAGGCGGTTGATTTTATTTTACGTAGAAGGTAAATTTATATTTAAATATTTAATTTTAATTTATTTACTTTTAGCCAATTAAATAATATATTTATCTCGGAATTTAGAGTATTTAGACCATCAAAAATATTTAAAACATTAAAGTAAAATATCAAAGTAGGCATAGAATTTTCAAATTTTACATTCTTACTAGGTTTTCTCTCTGAACATCTTTTCTTAATGACGTTTTAAAATTATGACACCAATTAGTTTCTACCCAAGCAGGGCTGAACCCCAGAAGATCTAAAAAAAATTCAGTTTTTCATGCGTACATATACCTACACACTGTACTTATATTTGTTTAAAAAATATTAAAACTATAAAAACAAAACTAAAACGTCAAGGTTTCTTGGTGCAAATCTTCTCTAAATTTTTCAAATATTTTTTAAATTTACTTGCATATCAATAGTCTGGTACCTATATAGATGAAAAAAAAAAACAAATTGACAAACTATTGACAAAATATATTCCGTGTAAACCGGGAGTGCACATAACTTTGTTCTTTTAAATAGAACACCCTGCATATTTAAAAAAATATGCATTTTATAAAGAATTCTGAGCATAAGACATGTATCACATACGATACAAATCTAAAAATGGCGTTGAAAATTTTTAAATTAGCCACATTTTCTTGCTTTTACCAAAAACCAATGAATACCTAAATAAAAATTTAATTTTATTTTTTTACTTCTTTTTAAAATAAACCAAGAAAAAACGAAGCTTCTTCTATTCACAGTATTCACACGTAGACGGATGATTGAGAACTTGAGGCTTCAAGTCCTTGATAACAGTACTAGTGCTGAAGGAAAAAGCACAATGGATTGATACTTGACTCCAAGCTTAACTGAGGCATGAACGATTCAAAAAGGCGTTCAATGCCTGCAAAAAGCCATTGGTAAAAATTGGGGATTAAAACTCCATATAGTTCAAAGGATTATACAGCCATGATAAGACCTATACTAACCTACGGGGTCCTGGTCTGGTGGACTGCTTTGGAAAAAGCATGAAGAATATAATGAAGATACAACGGGCAGCGTGTTTAGGAGTAACTGGTGCCCTTTACTCAACACCGACGGTGGCACTGGGATGCTACATCTGCTGCCCGTGGATCTTTATGAAAAAAGTGTGGCTATAAGGATATATCTAGGCCAACATTAACGAGAGCCGACCGATTACACTGTTTCGCTGCCAGACTTCGGAAGTGGCTTTTCTATGCTCATTCCAGGTAGGAAAGAATGGGAAGGCAATTAAATAACAATGGAGACAGGCTACTTGATCTTCACAGACCGTTCAAATATGGACGTCGGACAAACCCGAGCATGCAAATACAGAGAGCGTATAGACTCTCAGACTACTGTAACATCTTTCATCTTTCAAGCAGTCAATATCCTGCAGGATCATCCTGGCCTGAGGGAAGCTGAGTCCGTAGCTATCTATAGAGACAGTCAAGCAGCAATCAAGGCAATTTGTTCCAGCAGCATTAAATCAAAATTAGTAAGGAGCTGTCGCAACAATCTCCGCATACTTGGTGCTCAGCATCGAATCACTTTGTGTTGGATTCCTGGCCATTGCAATATAGATGGCAACATGCAAGGTTGCCGATGCGCTCGCCAGGGAGAGCGCAGGCATGTCTGTCGAACTAGCAGATAATAATGTGGCTACACCACTGGGATGAACTGGGATCAGTCAAAGAGGAAATAGATCGGATAGCTAAGCAACTTGCGCAAAGCAGATGGACAGAACTGAGAACCTGTAGCATTTGTAGCAATTGTGGCCCCTACTTGATAACAGGAAAACCGCAGCGTTATAACAGCACAGTCGGAAAGGAATATCACTGTAGTCACCGAACATTGCCTTTTCGGTAGATATATGCCGAACGTATGCCAACTATCCAACGACTTCTACAGAAGTTGCAGAGATGGCGAAGAGCAGGAAGGTATCCAGCAATTTATGTCTGAATTTTTTTTTTGCTGAGAGAATTAGGAAAGCTCTCTATCTAGACACCCGGGAGTTTGTCTGTTTCTCCATTGTCTTAACTCCGGGTAGTGTCAGCCTCGTTGGACTAAAACCCATCCCTCTCTCGGGCCGTTCGTACCGGAAACCGCTTTCGCATTACTTCAATACGAGGGCCTGTGGTCTTTACACTCTTCTACAGATTAGTTCCTGCTTTCTCTTTGGGCTCAATTATATTTCTTACTGTTCTGTAGATGTTGTTCCATGATTCTGCCGACTCCACTAAACCTATCCTTATATTGGCCATGGGACTCCCTGTTTGCAATGCATATGCTCTCCTAGCTTCCTCCCACCTGGGACATTTGAACAAGGTGTGTTCTACATCATCTTCCTGTTGGCAGTAAATACATTAACTAGAGTATGATCTTCTTCTGTCGTATAGGTACTTTCTAAAGCAGCCATGGCCTGACAGTGCTGGTGTCAGGAAATAGTTAATTTCTCCCTTGGGTCGTTCCACCCATCTCTGAATATCTGCTATCAGTTGGTGCGTCCATCGTCCATAATATGTTCCATTGTCCCATTTTTCCTGCCACTCGCTCATCAGGTTGACTCTGGCTACTTCCTTTGTTACGCCTAGATGCGATAACTCCAACCCCCTCAGTAGAGATGTCTGAATACCCTGGCCTCGCAAGAAGAAGGTTCAATGCCTTGGGCGAACCATTCTTTAATGCTCTAGTTTTAGTTTTTCAAAAATATTATAAAGATAAAAAGTTTACCATAAAACGGTACTATTTAAACTGTCTCAAGTGATGTTTCCGGGCAACATTGCTTTGCATGGGGCATTATGCAGCGACGAATTTTATTGCAACGAAACGCATGTTTCTATCGGTTATTGTTTTATGAGGTAGGTACTATTATTACCAGCCCAGCGAACCATAAGATTGGTGGAATGGAAGCATATCTGACATCAGAGCGCCAGACTTTTTCAAGTTAGGTCCTACTTTTACCGTCCCCATTATTTATGAATTGATATGACACCTACGTAGTTATTTGTAAAAAGTGAATGTTTTTACTAATTAAAGCGATCTTTTTTCTTGTTCGAGCCATACTTGTCTCTCTTTATATGCAATGGAGATAACTTGATGCCAAACAGAGACAGATAGATGCTACGAATAGCCCGAGTCATTAAATTATTTTGCAACTTACTTTCTTTGTTTTGGACCCAAATAAAATCGCCCAACCACGCATTATAAAATGAAAATGGCTAACAGAGTTCAATAGCTTGATTTTTTTATTATTGTTGTTCATGATCAGCCTTTTTACTTTTCATTCTGCTAAACGAAACGTAACTACCTACTTACGTCTTTTTGTTAACTTTGATTAATTTATTTTTATGATCGTGTAAATTGTAAATCATCCCATATAACTCATATTGGCATTAGCATTAGCATTAAACCACCGGCGTATCCAGCTCATGCGCCTGGGGGGGTAATCGATCGGCTAGGATCAGGTACGTAGCCAGGATTTCTTTTGGGGGGGGGGGGCTACCGGAATCGCGCCAAAGGCGCAAAAAAAAAGCGCCGCAGGCGAAAATTTTTTGGGTGCCACGCCCTTTTTTGAATCATGGTGCTTGGTTTTCAAGTGGGAAAAATAAAAAACACAACACAAAATCCTCAAGAAAATCTCAAAAACAAACCTGGTAATAATTGAGGTGAAGAAAATGTAATAGTGTAGGAAATGTTTAATGTATTGCCTATGTTGCCGAAATCAGAGCTCGAGTTTCGGAGGGGGTTCAGGCCCCCTGTACCCTCCCCCCTAGCTACGTGCCTGGCTAGGATACTAGATAATAGCAGCTTTAAGGAGTAAGGACAAAAATTAAACAACGCTTAAGTAATCTTGGGGGGGGGTAATTACCCCCATTACCCCCCCCCCCCCCCTTGTATACGCCGGTGCATTAAACCTTTACCCAAAATTTGCCAACACTTGTTTCATTATTTTATCCTAAATCTTGGTAAATGTATTAATAGGTATCTACGCATATCTTATTTACTAAACCCTATGATATCAATAATATTTAAATATTGCTGATTCTAGCTTATCGACTTATTATACTATGTACTTATATTATAATTATAAGACCTATTTCTTGATCCCTTTTAAACCTTTGTCGATTACCTACCTATACTGAACTCAAGTAGAAATAATTTAATTTTAACCCACTCTGAATTTTTTTTGTGCATTGTGGTATTTTTGTTTTAGAAGCTGTTCCTTCTTATCTACAAGAATGAATTTTGGAGGCAGGTTTTTGTCGTTATCTTTGGGTTGCCTATAAAAAGTTTTTATCCAGGCCTTTCCACTTTTCCATGCGGACAATGAGTACAATAGAAATAGGTATTTTCATTGAAAATACACACAGTGCTGAGAAAACTTCAAGTAAATAATGATTGAAAAACCCGTAAACAAGGAACCCGACAAGCAGATTACAAGGAATAATTATAAGACAGACTCATGGTAATTGTGATTTTCTTTTAATATTTTAATAAAATTATGTCATGTGTATTTCCGAGTTTTATTTTTCATTTTCTTCCAGTTTAGATTAACAATTTTATTATTTAAAGGAATTTATTTTAAAGTGAAATTTAGTAAAAAAGGTTATTCAGAATCCTGCTACTAACGGGATTTTGAATACTTTTTTTGGCTTAAATATTACCTAGCTACTTTAAAATATTTCGCCCAAAAAAATTGACAAAACTATGAGCATTTAAACGTCCCGCCTCTCGGCTTAAGGTTCTTACCAGACACGATGGCGGCGCTGTTTTTGACAGTTTTAACATTTCCTAATGTCATTTAATGCTTCGCGACCAATTAACATACTTGTTTGTCTTCTTCCCGGTGTAAGTATTCGTTGATTACTACTATTAGGTATTTGAGTGTCGCTATATAAAGACTAAAGAGGTGATTAAAATAATAATAGTTCATAAACGGAGTCATGCATTTCTTAAAACTGATTTATTAAATAATATAAATGAAAATTACTTGTTTCTATTCTGAATAATGGCACACTATAATATCTCTGTAGGAATGGGGATTTGGATTTTTATAGGTTGCCATCCACTAATTTGACTTGGCATCATCATTCCAATTGACTGTAACTTCGTAGCGATCGACGCACGCCAACTTTGAAAATAACGGGGTATGTTGTTTGGGTTTGTTGAACGGTAAAAAAAAATAGCTAATGATAATATCTGGACATCAAAAACAATTTTTAAAATTTCTTTAACATATTACTTATAATATCTTAATAAAACAATGCACCTGTTGAAAGAGATATCCATCGTCTGCGACACTTTTCTCACTATAACACAATTATCTACTAAACACAGTGGCATTGTTATTACCTGCCTACCTATTGTATTGAATAAGGTTTTTATATATTAATAATTATACTTAGGTATAGTAATAAATTAATTCCCTGACATCACAGCCTCTCCATGAGATACGCAGGCCTTATGATGAAGAAGCATTCTCCTTTTTTTTTATAGGCCTTTGATACCGTCGCGTCGTATCCACAAGTAGTGAAGCCTCCTTCTGTCCTACGTCAAACTTCTACCCCTAGTCCCCATGGGCGTTTACAGCGTACCTATTTTCTTAGACTCGATTGGTTAATTTCCGCCATTTTTTTTAAATGTCACGTCATACTTACGCTGTCATATTAACGCCCATGGGGACTCGGTCTTAGAGAGTTCCCGCGGTAGATTTTCCTGGGAGTTCAAATGAATGCCTCAAAATTTTAATAATGGCCTTGCACTCTTTGCAGTTGTGTTAAAGTTTTTTTATTATAATTATTGCTTTTACCCAGTAAACACAATTACGTAAAATATATGTGAAATTTATATAACCACTTTACTCGGTTATGTAAATTTAAAATACCAACAAGGTCATAAGAAAGTAAAATTTAACTTAAATCTGCAGTACTATATGTCATGCTTTTGGGCATGTTAAATTTATAGCACAGTGATGTAACTCATGTTGTGTAAATTTGATATAAATTATTTTAAATTAATATAAACATAATCTGTTACATAATTATTACGTAACGTGGTGTATTTTATTTTTTTTACTCCTACCTATATTAGAATAACCTTTTTAAATTAAAATATTTTTGTTTGTAAAGCCTTTTGTATTTGTTATCCTCCTGAGACCTGGCGTCCATTTAAATGGACATTCCCTTTTTATTTATTATTTTGGTAACAGCCGCAAATACAGTGGTGGACATACATATGAACGCGTCAACACCGCGACAGCTCATTCCAAGAATATTTTAAGGCGTCTACTGCTGTTGTAAACAGGTGATAAAATGGCTTCATTTCGCAGAGAAACAATTGATGGTAAGTAGCTAGTAATATTGAGTTATAATTGCATTTTTTTTATTAAACTTGTTGTTTAGGATATAGTGAATTAGAGACAAGCAGTATTAAGGTTTTGGCAAAATATTATCTATTTTTTTTAAGCATAAAACTACTACGTCCATTTTAGTGGACGTCAGGTCGTTTAGCATACAAACATTATACTAGTATTTTTTTTTCTTTTAGCTATCTTTGGTAAGAAAACCTATTTAAAGCCTGGAGGATGACGAAAAGCTTCTAGAATGCTTAGAAAACTCTAACTTGTCCGATTGTGGAAATTTTTCAACATTTTCCACTTATTTGACATGGCGATTGCAAATTCTTGGATATTTTACAGAGATGATCGAAAGCAACTTGGGTATACCAACAAATCCGTTATGAAATTTTTGTAAATTAAAATAGGTGTGTCTAAGTGCTTACTCAAAGATACCAATAATGAAAATTCTTTGGACTTTACCAATACTCTCCCTTTGGTCACAAGAAGCACTTCAAGTACCAGACGATTACCTCAAAGCCTTTCGTCAAAAACAAGTATTCAACACTTTCTTGCAATGGTTTCTGACTTAAAGAACTCTGTTAGATGTAAGAATCCTGGGTGCAAGCAAAAAACTAAAGTTTATTGTGAAGCATGTGATGTATTTTTATGTTTTACAGGAAACAAAAAGAATTTCACATAAAATAATTTGTAACGATACCGCCCTAATTTAAATGGACTTAATTTTTTTTCAATAAAGGAACAAAAAAAAAATTTGAAAAAATTCACGTGTTTTTTTGACCATAATTAATATAAATACTAAACTTTTATCGAAAAATTCGAAAAACTAAAGGCTCGGGTCTCAGGAGGATAAATTAACAAAAAAATTAAGTTGCACACGTGAAAAATGATGGTCTCCCTGGATAATTTTTCCCCAATTGGTAGGACGACCTAAAACATAACAAAAAGTATACAACACAAAACATATTAAGATATAATTTCTTTACCAAAACTTTATACTTTCGATTCATGCTTGCATTGCTTGCCAATAAAAAAGCTCAGAAGCCTTAGCTGATTAAAACTAAAATGAACAGCGAAGATAACATTTTTGACTATTAAGACATTTTCGTAGGATATCCTATATCCCAACTGACGATGCAAGATTCCAGCATATTAACTTTCATAGGTAACAAAAGTTGATTAAAATTCAAAAAAATTTACTCAAACTGTACTGAAGTAGGTACTTACTTACCTCATATCTTAATGGCACTGGCACATATTCCATTATAAATAAAAACAGCAAAATGTATTTTGTGGAAAAGAAAGTAATTAATGTAATGATGACGTTCTGTGTAAATAAGTAAGACTTCTTAGCAAGAAATATAGAACTCTTGGACACTCTTGGTAGCAAACTGTAAAAGTTGGGGTTAGAATACTTTTTCCGTGGATCTTAAATTTATTCTTTAAGCTCCGCCCATTAACTGTCACTTTCGTGCTTTTGGCTCTTTTTATGCCCATAACGGAACTGTGGGGTAGATAAACTATTTAACGTCAATGTTATATAAAACTGGCGTAACATAGTTTCCATAAAATTAAAGTAAAATGTTTTATGTAAAATTTATATATTTTTCTTTATATAGAGGCTACGTCTACCATTTTACGTAAAAAGTATATTCTTCGGCCACATATTTTTAGTTTTATATAAAATTTACATAAATATTACATTAAACTAACAAAAGAGAAGTATATTCTTTTAAATTTACGTAAAATTTATGTCAATGTCACAGATGTGTTTACTGGGTATCCATCAATCAGTAGCGGCTCGTAATTAAGGACTCTGGGGCGCCTTCCTCCCTGCAATTATTTCAAACAGAATCCAAAAATACTTTACTTAAAAACCAATAACGCAATGTATTTAAGCAATCAATTAAAATAATTCAAACCAAACATAGCCATATTCCAACGGGCGGTCGATTATTCGTCCCGCTTCAACGCGACTAATAAGTCGGTTGCCATGACTACGGAGGCGTGACATCACCTATACATCGCACAACGAGCTGCACGGATGGGCTCCAATTTTCCGCCCAACAACAGCTGTTCGCGATGGGACCTGTCGATGCCGCTGATGTTTTGTTTTGACTTATTTATTAGTTACGTTATAAAGTTGGAAAATTTCGTCTAAGATGAAGGTCAGTGATTTACAGAAGCTTGTGTTTAGTTCTCTGAGCTTAAGTAAAAAACTTGATTTAAGAAATGCAGGGCGGACACTACCAATATTGAACATAGTATACTGTACGAAAAATAATTTCAATAATAAAGTCATCGAGAAGTTTATTTCCGAAAAAAAAACGAAGATTTGACTTTAACTTTAAAATATAATATTTGTTAGTGTTATCATTTGGTATGTTTAACAAAAAACTGCGTCTGGGGGGGGGGGGGGGGTAATCCATCGGCTAGGATACTAGACAATAGCAAAGGACAAAAATTAAACAACGCTTAAGTAATTACCAAAATTAAATTACTTGCTAGTATTTAATATTTATTAGTTTACAAAACAAACAAAAACTAAACAAATCAATCCTAAATTCTAAGTTCTATTTTTTCTTAATAAAAATACAAAAAAGACGTTTTTTACAACACAAAGTATAATTTTCTGTTTTTCGAAAATACAAAACGGTTTATTATAGACGCCGTCATTACTGTAATATTCTGGTGGATGTGTAGCAAGGCTAAACCGACAACATGTGAGTAGGCGCCGTAATGCCGAGAATGTTCTTTCAGGAGTAGCGTTACTGCTAGGTAGTGGTAAACCTATTTGTAACAGGGATTTTATTCGGGGAAATATATTTTTATCGCAGTTTTGATATGCTAGTAGAATGGTTTGATCCAAATTATTTTTTTTCCTTAGACTTGCTACTAACAGATAAATTTCCTCAGATCACTGGTTTTTCATAAAGCTTTTACTAGAATCTTCAATAGTACTTAAATAGTTTGATAATAATTCTTTAATATTAATATCTCTACTAATCTCAGTTTTAGATTGATTAACCAATATTGAAGGTACTAAAAGACTAAAGTCAAACATTATCATGTTTTCTTCTGAAAACCGAAAAGTTAGGTCATCAATTATTATGTTATCCAATAAAGGAATATACACCGAAATTCGATAATATTCTTCAGGAGTAGCCACAGAAGGATTTGCTCTATTTCTCTGCCTTCGGGTGAGCATTGGAATGTTTATTTCAAATTCCAAGTCAATACACAATTTTGAAATTTGTTTGAATAATGATTCAAAATTTAAAGTAGCATTTTCTCGTCTCAATTTTAATGTATATATGTATATATATTATATTAGTGATCAAGTTCTTAGCATATTATGCCCTATCTAGTAATATTTTTTGTAACTGCCTACTTAGATTAATTGTTACATTTAAAATATTTCACAAACACACTAAACTTGCAATAAAGTGGATAGTACTTATTGCACTTATTAAACACGGAGCATTTGACGAAGATTCTGGATCTTTAAAACTAGAAATAGTAGGTACTTAAAGCATCTACGATGTTTGGCAAACTGTCAAGAAAAGAAAAATCAAAACTGATTCGAGGCGTTCGACCCATCGCGTTTCGCTAAGCGATTGAAGGTTATGGTTATTCTTCTGCTTTAAAATAAAGTTTCTTTTTGATGAGTTATTAAACAATATTTCATTATTATTTATCTAAATCATAAAGTAAAAAGTAACCCTCTTCGTGTGATTTATTTTTTGTCAATTCCATTGATTCTTGGGGGGGGGGTAATTACCCCCATTACCCCCCCCCTTGTATACGCCGGTGGCGCCCACCCCCTGCCCCTGACTCGCTAGTCACGAGCCGCAACTGTCATCTATTCATTTAAGTTGATGGTAATCAGTGTATTTTAAAATAATTAAATATACATAAAAGCTTTTTTCTATTTCACGTTCATGATAAGCTCAGTACGATACGCATTTGCGTATCGTAATGAAGCTATTTCGATACGCGTTTTTTCTTTATTTGATGTTGGTAACATTTAAATGTTTTATTTCATTGACTTGGGCGGCCTTTGTGATTTACGAGAAAACCCATTTTTCGCAGAGGAAAAATAGCTTGATAACTTACTTTTTTATTCTGTGTGGATAACAGTAATGTATGTTGGTTGCATAAATCTATAAATCAAGCTTTTGTAGATACTTCAGGCTATCATTTTCTGCCAAATCCTATCCAAAATTCAATCTACTAACCTTCCAATGTCGATTTTCCCTTCAACTTTATTTAAATATTCCATCTTCCCTATACTAAATTGCAATGCCGTGACGTAAAATCACGTCTTTTGAAATTCGAAAAAAAGTAACAAAATCTCCCGAATTTCCGATTGCTCTGTATATGTACCGAATGTACAAGGATCACACAACGTATTCCGTCCAATTTCAAATCTCATATCGCTAAAATAACTTTAGAATCTCGTGGTGAGAATGGGTCAATAAATCAAAAAATGACAGTTTGCAAAATAATTTTTGTTGTCCAGAGGCTACTATGATAAAAAATTGTATTACCAACATAAAATTTAGACATAAAAATTTACAAAATTTGAAGGATTTATTTTCTTTCTAAAATGTATTTTTCTTGATTATAAAAGGTGAAATAGAAAAAAATGTATAAAGCACATGTTTCATAAGGCGTTTTAGCGCACGTGTCAATAAAAAAACTCGCCACTTTGTGGCTCGTTTTTTAAAATAGACGCGTGCGCTAAAACCGCTTCTTATGAAACGTGTACTTTAATATACTATTACTAAACAATGAAATGATAATCCAAGGATTTTAAGTATCTTAGATATTTTTTATTACACCGGCCACCCAAACCATTGCCAATGCAGTTACTTTTTATTCAAATTAAATAATTGAAATACCGATAAAAATAACATACCTACCCAATATGTAATTGTGTATAGGTACACTGTACCACATAGGTAATTATTATTCGTCATTGGTGGTTAAGTCCTAAAGTTATTATTATTTGTAATAGTAGGTATACAATGTTTGCATAATAAACAATGGATACTTTTCGCAAACCGGCTTGATTTGACATGGCGATTGTGGGCAAAAATCATTCAGTTGATCGATAAAGGCCACCAGTAATTTGTTTAAGAGTTAATTTACTCTTATACCGTATGTCTCCGTAAGTTGGAACCATATGGAAAACTTTTTTATTATTCATTTTACGAAAAAAAGTTATTCTTCATAAAAAGTTCTGCATAGTCTAAAACCTAAAATGCAACTATCGGATATCAAATTCATCTGGGCGTATATTTACGAGGTTTGTCAAAAAATATGGATTTTACCCAAGAGCAATAAAGTACCTTTATTTTTGACAATATCGAAAATTGATATTAAAAAAAATTGATCAGAACTAAAAACCACGTTCAAATATGTAATTACACCCATTTAGGATGAAAAAATAGGTTTTGTTATTTTTTAATATTTTTTCTGCATTAGTTCTGCAATTATTTTTTCTTTTTTGAAACGTATGTGTACAATAATAACAATGCAAATTTAACTGTAGTTACATGTAATATTGGATACTCTGACATACAACTGAATTGTTGATAGCAAGAAATGATTGACAGCGGCCGTCAAAACGCGTTAAAATTTATAAAGTAACTAGGTACCTACATAAAAATGGTGTTATTAAATTGTGAAAAAATTGAAATTGTTTTGATTGTGGGAGAAAACTATAAAACGCATGGTTCTCTATGCAGAAATTATTTTTAATGATAGACATCCCAATAAAAATTATGAATCATTAAACTGTTATAAAAATAATGAATAAATTTAAGACTATAGTCGGATCTGGTCTTATCGTGCGGGACATACAAGTCAAAAAAGACATACTCTCAGTTTTTGTTTTCTTTACTTGCGTTTAATTTTACCCTCTAAATAAAATACGTAAGATAATAAATGAGACAGACTTATTCCATTTTGACATGAAAAAAAAGGATATGTATTTACTTTCCAGCGATTCTAAAAAAGCTTATAATAGCACCAGCTACGTTTTATTTTAAATATGCCAGTTTTGTGACTTTGACAGTTTGTGACAAAATGAAACAATTTTCTGGGTTTTTGCATCCCCAATCAAAAAACATGGTACTTAATCTGAAAAACTATTTCGAAAATAAAAGAAAAAGTGGAAGTTCGCCAACCAATATTCAGGAAACAGTAGCCAAAGCACTGGGAATTAGTTTAAGGACTGTGCAGAAAATTGTGCATAAAACAAAACATAACATAATACCCAAGAATACTAAAAAGTGTAAACGAAGAAAACCAAAGACTGAGGATTTAAGCGAAAATATTAAAATGGGAGTTCGAAATGTGATTTACGATTTATACAAATCAAAAACCAATGTAACTCTTCCAGTTTTACAAAAAAACATTAAAAATTCGGGGTGTTTTGGAAATTGGACTTGAAGCGTTATCAAAATTAATAAAAAATTTAGGTTTTCGCTATATAAAAAATACTGTAACAGAAGATTTTTATGTGAGCAGCCACAGATAGTGAGTCAGCGTGTTCAGTTTTTAAAAAAATATACGGACAATTACAAATCGAAATTTAGAAAAGTGGTATTTTTAGACGAAACGTGGATATTTTCGAATGGAAGTGGTTCAAAATCTTGGCAAGATGAGTCTGTAAAAAGTGTTAAAAGGAAAAAGGGGTGCGGTACGGGAAAGCGTTTTATTATTTTGCATGCCGGTTCTGCAACAGGATATGTTGCAGGTGCGAGTTTAATTTTTTCTTCAACATCAAAAAGTGCTGACTATCATGATAATATGAATTTGCGAAATGTTTGAAAAATGGTTAAAAGTTCAATTGATACCAAATTTGGATGCTCCGTCTTTAATTGTATTAGATAATGCATCATATCATTCAAGAATTTTAAATAAACAGCCTACTTCATCTTGGAGGAAAAGTGATATTTATGAGTGGCTGGAAAAACACAACCAAAATCCTTTACCAAATATGCTTAAATCGGAACTCCTATCAATAGCAAAGTCTCTTAAAAAACCCAAAATATACGCGGTAGATGAAATAATGCGTGAATATGGTCATGAGGTTCTACGACTGCCGCCATATCATTGCCAGTTTAACGCATTAGAATTAATATGGGCTGGTGCAAAGTCTTATTATGAAAAACATGTAGGTGATGGTCTTAAATCCGACCATCTGAGAGAAAACTTTGATTACCATAACTAAAATTTTAATAATGACAACCAAGATATCGACATAGCATATGGGACAATGTAGATGCTTGGTTACCATTATTAAAGAAATTTTACAGCTGCGCTTTAGTTACCGTTATGAAAGAAGTTTGATTATTTACATAATTAAACATACTGATTATCATAATCGGAGGGAAATTGCAGCTGTTATTAAACCCATTGATTACCACAACTAAGCTGTTGTTAGTTTTACTAAGGAAATTTAATAACGGTAATATAAGTTACCTAATTATGATAATACACTTATTGTATTATGGTTTTTCGTTTACTTTAATAAAAGGAATTAATGAGCCCCTATTAATGCGCATTCGCCAGATAATTTAATTTTCCTATATATAGCGCGCTTTCGCCATTTTATGTACAGAGTTACTGACTATTTTGACCACTGCCTTAAGAATCAGTGGTGCATTCACCAATTTTGTTATACAGTGTCTCCCCGTAAGTTTGCACCATATGGAAAACTTTTTTATTATTAATTTTACGAAAAAAATGTATTCTTCATAAAAAGCTCTGCATGGTCTAAAACCTAAAATGCAACCATCAAATATCGAAATTTTCCAGTCATATACGAGGTTTTTCAAAAAACGTGAATTTTTCCCAAGAGTAAAGTACCTTTATTTTTGACATTATCAAAAATTGTTATTAAAAAAAGTTGATCAGAACTAAAAACTACGGCTAAATGTGCAAGTATACACATTTATGTTAAAAAATTATTTTATTGATTTATTATTAAATATTTAATTCTTTAATTATTTAATTAATTTAATGCGTGTTATTGCATATTTGGACGTGGTTTTTAGTTTTGATCAACTCTTTTTAATAACAATTTTTGATAATGTCAAAAATAAAGGTACTTTACCCTTGGGGAAATTCACATTCTTGGGTAAAAATTTACGTTTTTTGACAAACCTGGAATATGACTGGAAAATTTCGATATTTGATGATTGCATTTTAGGTTTTAGACCATGCAGAACTTTTTATGAAGAATAACTTTTTTTCGTAAAATTAATAATAAAAAAGTTTTCCATATGGTGCAAACTTACGGAGACATACTGTATATAAACTGAAAATTTAAATAATTCATTGAATTTGGGATTCATCAATTATAACGTTACTTTTAAGTGTTATGCAAAATCGGGCCAAATAGCGTACTAAGCCCAATCAACTACAATTGTTAAGATAGATATATATGCTTTTATTAACAATAAGGATTTTTTAAAAGTATTTTGTTGTTGTTGGGCAGTGAAGTGCACTATTTGACTTGAATAAAAATACTAAAATGTAACAAAACATTAAACTTAAGAAAATACTTTACACATATACGGGAAAATCTAAAAAAAAAAAAGGATTTTTTTATATTGTAACAAATTAAAAAATATGTTAACCTGCATAATATAGATAATAAGTACAAAATATTGAATAGATTGGGTACAATTTCCATTTAAACATTTATTTCCAAATCCACAGATAACCAAGCTTAAAGGGTGGTAACAATATAGTCAATAAAACTGTACAATGTATAGTTCTACTCTTACCAGTACATAGTTAAAAGTTTGTTATAATTTGTTTAATCCTTTATTTTAAAAAATAGTAACAATTTTTTCCTATGTCTATTTTATAAACATATAACAGAATATCTATCTGAAACTTAGAATAACTATAAAATAGTATTATCTTACAAAATGATCTATCATAATCAGTTTAAAAATAATAGGAATTATTATGAGTGAGATCATTTTAATTATTTAAGTCCACAGAAATAAAACGAATAAAAATATTAATACTGATTCCTCAAAAAAGTAATAAATAATAAATGAAAAGCTTTTTTAGTGACTTTTTTAAAACCCTTTAAAAAATTATTATTGCAAAATCACACAAAAACGAGTAGATGACCAAAGAAATGCTATAAATATTACTTTTTTGATTACCCTGTAAAACTTATGTCTAAAGTTTAAATATAAAAAATAACATTAGCACCCAAAAAAAAATTTCTAAACCCGAGTTCTGCCATGTAAATTATTTCGTATTTTAATGCGCTGAATACGAATCCGAGATCCGCTTGGCTCCATCATCCACCAGTTTATCCACAAAACCCCAATTTTGGGTATTTTCTTGGGCAATTTTGACCCAGGGTATTTTCTTGGGCAATTTGTCCTTCTGTGTATTTTTTTAATACGCTTTTCAATCCCAGTAAAATAATTTTAATATACATATAAGTACATAACCAACGCTAAAACGCCTTATGAAACATGTGCTTTATACATTTTTTTCTATTTCACCTTTTATAATCAAGAAAAATACATTTTAGAAAGAAAATAAATCCTTTAAATTTTGTAAATTTTTATGTCTAAATTTTATGTTGGTAATACTATTTTTTATCATAGTAGCCTCTGGACAACAAAAATTATTTTGCAAACTGTCATTTTTTGATTTATTGACCCATTCTCACCACGAGATTCTAAAGTTATTTTAGCGATATGAGATTTGAAATTGGACAGAATACGTTGTGTGATCCTTGTACATTCGGTACATATACAGAGCGTTCGGAAATTCGGGAGATTTTGTTACTTTTTTTCGAATTTCAAAAGACGTGATTTTACGTCACGGCATTGCAATTTAGTATAGGGAAGATGGAAAATTTAAATAAAGTTGAAGGGAAAATCGACATTGGAAGGTTAGTAGATTGAATTTTGGATAGGATTTGGCAGAAAATGATAGCCTGAAGTATCTACAAAAGATTAATTTATAGATTTATGCAACCAACATACATTATACTGTTATCCACACAGAATAAAAAAGTAAGTTATCAAGCTATTTTTCCTCTGCGAAAAATGGGTTTTCTCGTAAATCACAAAGGCCGCCCAAGTCAATGAAATAAAACATTTAAATGTTACCAACATCAAATAAAGAAAAAAACGCGTATCGAAATAGCTTCATTACGATACGCAAATGCGTATCGTACTGAGCTTATTATGAACGTGAAATAGAAAAAAGCTTTTATGTATATTTAATTATTTTAAAATACACTGATTACCATAAACTTAAATGAATAGATGACAGTTGCGGCTCGTGACTAGCGAGTCAGGGGCAGGGGGTGGGCGCCACCGGCGTATACAAGGGGGGGGGGGGGGGTAATGGGGGGTAATTACCCCCCCCCCAAGAATCAATGGAATTGACAAAAAATAAAGAGGGTTACTTTTTACTTTATGATTTAGATAAATAATAATGAAATATTTTTTAATAACTCATCAAAAAGAAACTTTATTTTAAAGCAGAAGAATAACCATAACCTTCAATCGCTTAGCGAAACGCGATGGGTCGAACGCCTCGAATCAGTTTTGATTTTTCTTTTCTTGACAGTTTGCCAAACATCGTAGATGCTTTAAGTATCTACTATTTCTAGTGTTAAAGATCCAGAATCTTCGTCAAATGCTCAGTGTTTAATAAGTGCAATAAGTACTAGCCACTTTATTGCAAGTTTAGTGTGTTTGTGAAATATTTTAAATGTAACAATTAATCTAAGTAGGCAGTTACAAAAAATATTACTAGATAGGGCATAATATGCTAAGAACTTGATCACTAATATAATATATACATTAAAATTGAGACGAGAAAATGATACTTTAAAACAAAACCCTTACAAAACAGGAAAAGACTTATAATGTGAATTATTATTATGAGCAATTCAAGAAAATTATGGAAAATCAAAGTTTTTAAAGTGGCGACATGGTCGAGAAAGAGTTTTTTCTTTGTTCAAATATAGACTTTTCTGATACGGTAAAAAACAGCTTTGTTGATTTGATAACAGACAATAATCGTGATTTAGCAGTTGTAGCTCCGACAGCAGTTTATAAATTAAACGAAGAACAAATTAAAAATAATTATCCACAAACTTATAACCAAGAACGATTTGCTGCCTTCATTGAAAAGTTCAGAATAGTTGTTAACTTAAATGATACGGTTATTACTTATTTAACACATAAAGCATTGGGAGAACGTTTCAAGATTTACGGTATGGATATACATTCAGCTTATATAAAGCAAGAGGTTCGTAACTCTTCTAAAAAAATGTGTGAAGAGCATAATTTTTTTCAGAATAAAGACAGAATAGAGATTGTAGATGAGGTGCAACATTTGATACGAACCTCATACGATATAACCTCTTCGAAACTTATTGTTGACTGTCTATAGCAATCCAATATTGAATTTAATACCGACACTTTAGGAGATTTATTCCAGCCCTTTCAAAATACAGAAAAGCGTTTATTTATTATAGCCACTTCTTCTCCCAAACTAACCGCTATTAGGCTGTGTCAAATTTGCGATAAACTTGAATTAAAGACCGGCGAGCTGATTTTTGCAACATCAGAAAATTTAGAATGGGATAAGGAATACATTGCGCGCTTTGTCAACAATCAGAACTTAAAGTATTTGGCGATTCAATGTAAAAAGGACGAAACAATAGACTTGCCAGACTATTTTCTTGAAGCTACATCAATAAAAAAAAAGATTATTGTTATGTGTCATAAAGATGACTGCTTAAATTTAGGCGAAGAGCACATTGATGATTCTCACAATTTATTCGAGAGCTTGACCGAAAGTTCTCAAAAACAATTGCTACAACGTAAAGTTTTATTTCAAGGCGAGAAAGTTTGCTTAAATCGAATTTTTACCATTCATTCAGTTGAAGGAGTTTTTGACGAGTCAAGTCTGGACAAACTGGTGTTCGGTGATGTGAAAATAGGAAATAAGATGCGCCCAGCAAATTCAATAAAATATGACGACTTATTAAACATCGAAATAGTTACACACCTCTTGCTGTTATTTTTTTTCATTACACTCCAAAAGCAATTAAACCGATGAATCTCAATCATCACAAGGATTTTTGGGCAGGAAACCAAAGTGGAGATTGAAGTGGTCGTTTCGGATAACCATTACGTATTCTATAATTTATCCCTACATATTTGCGAAAAGGAAATAATAATAAGATTGTTGGCAATAATTACCCCGTATTAATGGAATCGGATAATGCGGATGCTTATGCTTATACACATATTAAAACACCAGATATGCACTTGATGAGAAAAATATTGCTCACTTCTTATTACGAACATTTTGATGTGATATACCATATTATGAGATTTCTTCATGGAGAGCTTTTGTTAATTTTATTATTTTTTTGGATAATTTTTTTTTCTTTCTCTTCTTATTTGATACTATATTATATATATTATTTTGTACACATATTTTTAAGAATATTACGTTTTTCAACACTCGAATTGTTCGTATGTTATTTCTTTACATCCTCTTTTTTGCTATTTTGGATTGTTTCCCGAATGTCCCATTCAGAAATGAAACAAAAGGAAATATGTAGTAATTTAAATGTTCACACTGTATCCAATAAATTCAGATTAATCAAATATAAAGGATATATATATATCACTAACATAAGACGTTTGTACCACATATCAAATTTTTGGGTTTTATTTAATAAAGTAAATTTTTAAAATTGTTTTTTTTTTTAAATCCTGTAACACGGTTTCTAATATTCCAGTTACGTGTAGCTGTAGCTGACGTCAATAAATAAGTAATTGAGCTCTAACTAAAGGGACCAAGAACCAGAAAAAATCGCTGGGAAACCATTCAATAACAATCGTATAGGAAAAATGTCCACGTCCAACACTAATCCATAAGTAGCAAGTGCATGTTTGTTGTACACTGAGAAAATTATTTAGCTATGATGGCTTTATATAAAGCAACTATGCCTAAATATTAGAGTAAATATAGCGCCAGCCCTAACGTCGTGTTGTGACTGCCAAATATATTAAGCAGAGTCTATTTAGTAATCATTACTACATATTTTAGTAAATGATCCATGAAAGCCTGCTCCTACTAGAAAATTTGGCTGCTTTAGCAAAATTGAATATTAGTAAGGAACACATATTGAATAGTCCTAGCCAGTTTATTTAGTGACTGTTGCATGATCGTGTAATATCAATATATTCGTGTGGTAATTATTGTATTGTCGTTTAGTAAAGGAGCATACTTGTTTAGTAATCACAGCATGATTGTTTAGTAATCACAGCATAATTGTTTATTTATCGCAGCATGATTGTTTAGTAATCACTGCTTCTTTGTTTAGCAAGTAGTTATACAGGGCGTTCCATAAATATGTGCCGTTCAAACGAAAGTTTTATATACCTACGGTAAGTTTTTTTAAACGCGGGCCATAAGGATTTACATAATTAATTTTGCACCCCCTCTGTTAACTTGTATTGTAATAAAAAGTTAAAAAAAAAGTTGGTGTGCATGTTTTAAACTGAGGACATTTTATACTTAACGTTAATATGTTTTTAGCGACAAACTTCAATGAAAGTAAAGAAATTATTCAGATTTTTATTCTAATAAATTGTATTTATTACAAAAAAGACATATATTATTTAAAACTGATTAAAGCTTATAGCTAAAAAAATTTACTTTTAAATTATGCCCCATCTAATTTTTTTTTCTAATTTTTTATTAGAACAAAAGTTAACAGGAGGTACAAAATCACATAAAAAACAACGAATACTTTAGGTATGTACAGCACAGGCATACAGAACTGAAAAATAATGCGCGTAATGCGTATCGCGTCACACAACTATCTCGCAGAAGATACGATTACAGATTGGACTTTTGATTTTCCTGATGTCCGAGTGGCAGAGCAAGAGCTTTCTTATTGGCTGACGTTCAACCGAATTTACCCTTTCCTACATCCAAATAACAAATCTTAATAAACCGTTTTGCTCTAGTAGAACCGCGATCGAGCTATCATGGCTTTAAGTACCTGGCAAAATGCATTAGGGTTACGATTAACAATTGTAACGCTAGGAGTGCTAATTCAGATAGCAATAATTACTTAGCCGTTTAAGCTCATTTCTTTATAAAATTATTTAGCTGGTATAGACATAATAATATAGCAACAAATATGTTGTAATAACAGCACTATAAGATTTCTAAAACCCAGCAAAATATATACTGCAATGACTACAAGATCATCATGTCACCTTTAAACAATATTTTAACTAATATAGCGGTTTATTTAGTAACAGCTGCTAAATTTGTCCAGCCCAATAACTTAGGAAACTTCATTTTCTCAGTGTAGTATGCTGTCAATGTTGTAGATAGGGGAAAGGCAGTAAGATAGGAAGTTTACTACCTTCATAAAGTTTCATTTCCTTGCATGGTCATAAAAACGCATGAATTTCCATTTATTCAACAAAATGCACGTAATGTGCTAAACGCAACACTCTTAACAATTTTTTTTGTAGGCTGCTTTAGCAATTGAAGACAGTTCAACAAGCCAAGCGGAACATTCAAGATGCTATGCCGAACTTAAACTGGCTGCACGTGCCCATGAAGTCGAAAAATTTGAGGAAATATTTCAAGCAAATAATATTTCCAATATTTACAAAAGTGTTTTATTCTCGATGAACGATAATAACGGCACATTACTTCATGAAGCTTTAAACTCAATAAATGAAAATACAGATTTACAAAAAGTTAGCGATGTTCTTACATATTTGATGATAAATGGCGCTCCAACTGATATTGAAAACGAAGACAAACAAACACCGTTAACACTGTTAAATAGACTACGGAAGAAACAAGTCATAACGTCTAAATCTTGGAATAATTTCAAAAATATTTTCCAAAGCAATAAGACTAATAAAGAAAATAGCCAATCAAAAACACCCCTAGCGATTAAAAATCAAAAAACTGATGAGATATTCTACCCCGCCACTAATGAAGAGATGCCAGATTTCTATGCAATTACGCAGAGTGTCAGTACGTCAGACCATGGATATGATTATCAATTGATGTTAACACAGATTATACTATTTGTGTGGATTCCTCATGAACACGACTTCCATCTAGCGTAGCGATCAACATGGCGGCGGCTGGAGGCTTTGACGATTTAGTGTTAATAAAGGAGAAAAATAATATCTTGACTTACAAATACTTTCAAGCTAAGCATAAAGACAACCCAAATCTTCAGATTGAAATAGATGATCTATTTAAATTTCCAGTAAAAACCCTTACAAAACAGGAAAATACTTATAATGTGAATTATTATTATGAGCAATTCAAGAAAATTATGGAAAAAAATATTTAAAAGTGGCGACATGGTCGAGAAAGAGTTTTTTCTTTGTACAAATATAGACTTTTCTGATACGGTAAAAAACAGCTTTGTTGATTTGATAACAGACAATAATCATGATTTAGCAGTTGTAGCTCCGACATCAGTTTATAAATTAAACGAAGCACAAATTAAAAATGATTATCCACAAACTTATAACCAAGAACAATTTGCTGCCTTTATAGAAAAGTTCAGAATAGTTGTTAACTTAAATGATAACGTAATTACTGATTTAACACATAAAGCATTGGGAGAACGTTTCAAAATTGACGATATGCATACACACTCAGCTATATATACAGAAGGAGGTTCGTGTTTATTCTGAGAAATTTTGTAAAAAGGGTCAGTTTCTGCAGAATAAAGACAGAATAGAGATTGTAGAAAAGGTACAGAATTTAATACGAAACTCATACGATACACGCTCGTCCAAACTTAATTTAGACTATCTAAAAAAATTAAAAATTGAATTTAAAACCGACAGTTTATTAAAGTTATACCAGCCTTTTCAAAATACAGAAAAGTGTTAATTTATTGTAGTCACGTCTTGTCCCAAACTTACCGCTATTAAGCTGTGTCAAATTTCCGATGAACTTGAATTAAAGACCGGCGAGTTGATTTTTGCATCATCGGGAAATTTGAAAATGGATGAGGACTACATTACTCGCTTTGTCGACAATCCGAACTCGAAATATTTAGCGATTCAGTGTGAAAAGGGCGAAACAATAGACATGACTGACTATTTTCTGGAAGCCACCATGGAAAAAAAATTATTGTTCATAATACATAATATAACAATAATTTTTTTTTCCTTGGTGGCTTCCAGAAAATAGTCAGTCATGTCTATTGTTTCGCCCTTTTCACACTGAATCGCTAAATATTTCGAGTTCGGATTGTCGACAAAGCGGGTAATGTAGTCCTCATCCATTTTCAAATTTCCCGATGATGCAAAAATCAACTCGCCGGTCTTTAATTCAAGTTCATCGGAAATTTGACACAGCTTAATAGCGGTAAGTTTGGGACAAGACGTGACTACAATAAATTAACACTTTTCTGTATTTTGAAAAGGCTGGTATAACTTTAATAAACTGTCGGTTTTAAATTCAATTTTTAATTTTTTTAGATAGTCTAAATTAAGTTTGGACGAGCGTGTATCGTATGAGTTTCGTATTAAATTCTGTACCTTTTCTACAATCTCTATTCTGTCTTTATTCTGCAGAAACCGACCCTTTTTACAAAATTTCTCAGAATAAACACGAACCTCCTTCTGTATATATAGCTGAGTGTGTATGCATATCGTCAATTTTGAAACGTTCTCCCAATGCTTTATGTGTTAAATCAGTAATTACGTTATCATTTAAGTTAACAACTATTCTGAACTTTTCTATAAAGGCAGCAAATTGTTCTTGGTTATAAGTTTGTGGATAATCATTTTTAATTTGTGCTTCGTTTAATTTATAAACTGATGTCGGAGCAACAACTGCTAAATCATGATTATTGTCTGTTATCAAATCAACAAAGCTGTTTTTTACCGTATCAGAAAAGTCTATATTTGTACAAAGAAAAAACTCTTTCTCGACCATGTCGCCACTTTTAAATATTTTTTTCCATAATTTTCTTGAATTGCTCATAATAATAATTCACATTATAAGTATTTTCCTGTTTTGTAAGGGTTTTTACTGGAAATTTAAATAGATCATCTATTTCAATCTGAAGATTTGGGTTGTCTTTATGCTTAGCTTGAAAGTATTTGTAAGTCAAGATATTATTTTTCTCCTTTATTAACACTAAATCGTCAAAGCCTCCAGCCGCCGCCTTGTTGATCGCTACGCTAGATGGAAGTCGTGTTTATGAGGAATCCACACAAATAGTATAATCTGTGTTAACATCAATTGATAATCATATCCATGGTCTGACGTACTGACACTCTGCGTAATTGCATAGAAATCTGGCATCTCTCCATTAGTGGCGGGGTAGAATATCTCATCAGTTTTTTGATTTTTAATCGCTAGGGGTGTTTTTGATTGGCTATTTTCTTTATTAGTCTTATTGCCTTGGAAAATATTTTTGAAATTATTCCAAGATTTAGACTTTATGACTTGTTTCTTTCGTAGTCTATTTAACAGTGTTAACGGTGTTTGTTTGTCTTCGTTTTCAATATCAGTTGGAGCGCCATTTATCATCAAATATGTAAGAACATCGTTAACTTTTTGTAAATCTGTATTTTCATTTATTGAGTTTAAAGCTTCATGAAGTAATGTGCCGTTATTATCGTTCATCAAGAATAAAACACTTTTGTAAATATTGGAAATATTATTTGCTTGAAATATTTCCTCAAATTTTTCAACTTCATGGGCACGTGCAGCCAGTATAAGTTCGGCATAGCATCTTGAAAGTTCCGCTTGGCTTGTTGAACTGTCTTCAATTGCTAAAGCAGCCTACAAAAAAAATTGTTAAGAGTGTTGCGTTTAGCACACTATGTTCATTTTGTTGAATAAATGGAAATTCATGCGTTTTTATGACCATGCAAGGAAATGAAACTTTATGAAGGTAGTAAACTTCCTATCTTACTGCCTTTCCCCTATCTACAACATTGACAGCATACTACACTGAGAAAATGAAGTTTCCTAAGTTATCGGGCTGGACAAATTTAGCAGCTGTTACTAAATAAACCGCTATATTAGTTGAAATATTGTTTAAAGGTGACATGATGATCTTGTAGTCGTTGCAGTATATATTTTGCTGGGTTTTAGAAATCTTATAGTGCTGTTATTACAACATATTTGTTGCTATATTATTATGTCTATACCAGCTAAATAATTTTATAAAGAAATGAGCTTAAACGGCTAAGTAATTATTGAAAATAAATAAATAAATAAATAAATAATGCCTTTATATTACGAAATGATGATTACAATAAACGAATGGAAAAAAAAAAGTATTTATGGTTGTATTTACTGTAGCATGGCGCAGTCTAGCTGTAAATAGCTACTCAACTGAACCATACGACAATAATTATTAGAAAAAAAACTATATTAAAAGTTATAATTATACTAAAACTAAGAAATTACAGGTAGAAAGACACAATACCAGTAACAAGAAATCCATTATTAAAAATACCTTACTATATATCTTAAAAAGAAAACGTTGATCATTGATCGTCTATCAATAACTAAATGAAGTTAAACAAAAGCACCCATGGACATATTAAAACTTCGAAATTATTTATTTTGTTTATTTAAAAGAAACTTTTTATATTTTTTTTTAAATAATTCAACAGTTGAGACATCAGTTAATTCACCAGGTAAAGCATTATAGGAAACTACTGCATTGTAAGTAAAAGACCTTTGGAATAAAGCACTCTGATGATGTGGTAAAGTTAATTTACTCACAGAGCGAATGTTAATAGAGTGTATATTATATCGAGGAATTAGGCGTTCACGAAGAGAGGAGGGAGAGTCAGGTTCGTTTAAAATTTTGTAAATAAAACTATTAAGGTGCAGAAGTCTACGACCATCCATCCTTAGCCAATTTAATTCAGAAAAAGTATGAGAAATATGGTCGTATTTTCTAAGGCCATATATAAATCTTGCGCAAGTGTTCTGCACTTTTTGAATACGGGACTTCCCAATATTGTCTATACAATAACCGTAAACAAAATCGCAATAATTAAAGTTTGAAAGTACAAGTGACTCACACAGCGTCTTTTTTAGTTTAACGTTTAGAATATATCTGCTAGAATATAGAATTTTTAGAGCCAAATAGGACTTTTGAAACAATTTTTTTAAATGGTCACGAAACCTTAAGTCGGTGTCCAAGACTATTCCTAAATTTCTTGCAGAATCAACCACATTAAGCTTAATGCCATTTATTTTTAAGTTTATATTATTCCTAAGATGGGAAACTTTATTTTTATTACCAAATAACATAAGATATGATTTATTAGGGTTTAATTTTAAATTATGATCAGACGCCAGATTAGTTAGAGTTTGCAAGTCATCGTTTATAAGTTCTTCAGATTCCAAATATTCCTCAAAATCAAAACAGAAATAAATTTGTGTGTCATCAGCATAAGCTTGCACTTTACAGTATTTTAAGGATTTAAGGATATCAGAAGTATAAATTAGAAAAAGCAACGGCCCTAATATGGAGCCTTGTGGAACTCCAGATAATATGCTAACCTGGTTCGAATACTTACCATCAGAAAATATTTTTTGGAAACGACCTGTAAGATAAGACTCAATAATTGAACATGATTTCCTCTCAAATCCATAAAACTTTAACTTTGACAAGAGAAGTCCGTGATTAATCGTATCAAATGCTTTAGAAAAGTCTAACAAAATTAAGGCACTGTTTAACTTTTTATCAGACGCTCTAATCACATCATCAATAACATTAGTCAAAGCTACAGTGGTGCTATAACCCTTTCGAAAACCACACTGGCTGTCGGGAATAATTTTATTTCTAATACAATACTCGTACATTTGGTTGTATAATAGTTTTTCATAAATTTTGGAAAGGGCAGGTAAAATACTAATAATTCTAAGATCGTTAAAATTACAAGGGCTTGATACTTTAGATAGTGGCTTTCCAATCGATATTTTCCACATATTGGGAAAGTAACTTAATTCTATACAACAGTTTATAATATGAGTAATATATTTATCAATGAATGGACTGCAGTATTTGAGCATTAAGGGGGATATCTCATCAACTCCCGTTGCGTTCGTTTGAATTCCATTTAGAATTTTATGTATATCTAATATCTCGGCTAAATGAAAAGAAAATGTCGTATTATGATTACTGTACAAATTATTATTATAAAAATCAATTTTGTTACTACAATCAGATACATTTTGAAGGAATGTTCCAAAGAAATTATTAATATCATTAGGATCAGATAAGGTTTTTGGAATACACACATTTTTTCTAGAAGTTAAATTAAAATTTTTTAAAGCTGCCCAAGTTTTTCGACTATTTCTTTCTAAACACAGTGAATCTAAATATTCTTTTTTTGCCCTTCTTACCATTGTTACTGAAAAATTTCTTAATTGTTTATATCTAAGCCAGTCAGCATTGTCCCTAGTCCTTTTAAATTTTTGCAGTGCAGTGTCCCTTTGTTTCATAAACAATTTGATATTCGCTGTTAACCAAGGTGCCCTAGGTTTAGTAATACGTGATTCTTTAATGGGAGCGTGAATATTGAATAATAGTAGTATTAAATCATTAAAAATTTTGATCTTATTATCTAAATTATTTTCATAAAGAATATTATTCCATGGTAAATTATGTAAATCTCGCAAAAAACTATCAACATTAAAATTTTTAAAACAGCGATAACGAATAATCCTAGGTTCTTCTGGTTTTTTATTTATTTTTAAGGAACAATAGATCATTTTATGATCCGATATGTCATCGGTAGGTATTGTACCTGATTCACTAACCAATGCGATATCACTAGCAAAAATTACATCAAGCAAGGTACAAGCAGTTGCAGTGATCCTAGTAGGTTCATTAATTATTTGCTGACAATTATAGTTTTCAAACAAAGCAGTTAAAGGGTTACCAAGGTTCATTACATTGACGTTAAAATCACCTAAACAAAAAAGTTCATCAACTGTGGGGTATAAGTTTGAACAGATATTATCTAAATCCGAGACGAAATTGTTAAAATTTGATTTAGGGGGCCTATAAAACGCAGAAAAAGCAAATCTTTTGTTTCCTATCCTAATTTTTAAAATAATAAATTCAAGCGCTTGATTTACAGAAAAATCAAAGTTTACTTCCTCAGCCCTCAAATTATCTCTCACATAAGATGCAACTCCCCCTCCTCTCCCAATTCTATCCTTTCTATAAAACTGATACCCTGGTATATGGAAACGTGCAGAGTCATCCTCAACAGAGAGCCATGTCTCGCATAAAAACATTATATCAAAATTATGATGCTCAACTAAATGTTTGAAATCATGAAACCCGGTAAAAATAGAACGTATGTTCAAATGTCCAATTTTTAAAGTATTATTCATTCCTGACAGACAATCAAAAATACAATTAAGTTATAGATAGTGTCTTAAAAATTAACTTATATTATTAAAAAGAAAAAACGCACAATGGGAAATTTAATTCCAATGGAGCCGAAGAAAAAAAAAATATATATAGCACGAATCGCTCAGTTATATTGTGTCGAAATTTAAGGTTTATTTGCTACATCCCTGAGACAAGATAATAATCTACGATGAATACATTTAGGATGTGATAATTAAATATATACAAAATACATTGTAGATGTACCCAAAATATTAAAATACATTGTTGGGACATAAAATTAGTCAACTTGTATTAACCCATTCCAACAAAAGGGCAATACCCAGAATTTAAAGAGTATTTATATCTAATCTTAAACTAGTATGATGTGATTTGTGAAGGAAAAAATATAATAAACACTATAATACACCAATAACTAGGTAGTTTTTGTAACAATAAGAATTTTAAATAATATCAAAGTGCAAAATAAAGAATGGTCGAAAAATGAAATTAAAAAAAAAAAAAAAAAAAAAAAAAAAGAAAAGCTCTTCTGCACTTAAATAAGAAAAGAAAAAGTACTTACAATTTAGACAATACACCTCTGTAGTAATGATAACCACAAAATGATTTTTTTTTAGAATTTCGAGAGATCATTTTCCTCTGTGATCCTATGAACAACACTATCGCATTTTATATAAACATTACCGTTTAATACCCAAGTATTTTTGCTGGAAAACTTACGCACTGCACTAGCAAATAGAGAAAGACGCATTTTAGTTAAATCTTCTTTGATTTGTATACCGCTGTTTTGAAGATTTTTTCGATTTTTAAGGACACTAAGCCGGGCCGCGTCACTAACAAACTGCACGAGAACTGCTGACGGTTTATCGTTGCCGTTTTTTGTAGCAATTCGGTGGCATTTCCTGATATCATGATTTTTAATGTTTACTTTTAATTTTTGGGTAAACAAATTCAGTGCATCCGAACGCAAATCTTCGCCATCTTTGATTGGCATTCCAAAGATGCGCACATTTAAACTCCGTGTATTTTGTTCTTGATCGTCTATCTTTTTCTTTAGGTTTCTATTATCAGATTCTAGAGTTTGAATCCAATCTAGATGGGATTTTATCTGATTTTCATGGGATTCCAGCTGCTCTTGAAATTTTTCTTCAACCATTTTGGCTACTTTACTTGCAATTTCTTGAAGAAATTTTTCACTGAAGGTGTTCATAATTGTTGTTTTGATCTCTCTTAGATCCGCGGTTGACAGACCCATGATGTCGAAATCACAAATTCAATACTATTTTTGACTAAAACCAGCTATAGCCAACCTAATTGGTAATTTTGAATAACGATTATATAGACAAACAGCCAACTAAGTCCTACAGTATTGTTGGATATTTAATAGATGTAGACTTTCACTTTTATCTTTAGAAATTCAGGAGCGAAACTAAGTACGACCGTTACCACTGGCACGCCATCTACCTCTCCTCTATCTGCTATCTGAATTAGCACTCCTAGCGTTACAACTGTTAATCGTAACCCTAATGCACTTTGCCAGGTACTTAAAGCCATGATAGCTCGATCGCGGTTCTACTAGAGCAAAACGGTTTATTAAGATTTGTTATTTGGATGTAGGAAAGGGTAAATTCGGTTGAACGTCAGCCAATAAGAAAGCTCTTGCTCTGCCACTCGGACATCAGGAAAATCAAAAGTCCAATCTGTAATCGTATCTTCCGCGAGATAGTTGTGTGACGCGATACGCACTACGCGCATTATTTTTCAGTTCTGTATGCCTGTGCTGTACATACCTAAAGTATTCGTTGTTTTTTATGTGATTTTGTACCTCCTGTTAACTTTTGTTCTAATAAAAAATTAGAAAAAAAAATTAGATGGGGCATAATTTAAAAGTAAATTTTTTTAGCTATAAGCTTTAATCAGTTTTAAATAATATATGTATTTTTTGTAATAAATACAATTTATTAGAATAAAAATCTGAATAATTTCTTTACTTTCATTGAAGTTTGTCGCTAAAAACATATTAACGTTAAGTATAAAATGTTCTCAGTTTAAAACATGCACACCAACTTTTTTTTAAACTTTTTATTACAATACAAGTTAACAGAGGGGGTGCAAAATTAATTATGTAAATCCTTATGGCCCGCGTTTAAAAAAAACTTACCGTAGGTATATAAAACTTTCGTTTGAACGGCACATATTTATGGAACGCCCTGTATAACTACTTGCTAAACAAAGAAGCAGTGATTACTAAACAATCATGCTGCGATAAATAAACAATTATGCTGTGATTACTAAACAATCATGCTGTGATTACTAAACAAGTATGCTCCTTTACTAAACGACAATACAATAATTACCACACGAATATATTGATATTACACGATCATGCAACAGTTACTAAATAAACTGGCTAGGACTATTCAATATGTGTTCCTTACTAATATTCAATTTTGCTAAAGCAGCCAAATTTTCTAGTAAGAGCAGGTTTTCATGGATCATATTAGACAGTTTTCGTTGTCTTTTAAAAGCGATTCCGATAGCCGCTATTTGACAACTTTGACATTTGAGCTGTCATTTATCGTTATCGTTACGGATAAGTGGCGGGAGCTAACGGACGGGAGACAAAGCCATAGCGAAAACGGAACGCATGCGTAATGACCATTTTTTTGATCGGAAATAAAGTTTGCAATCAGCATTATTATAGTTTTCTAAATTGAAATTTCCATACAACTGTGCTCGATACTGAATGTCCTGGCGATCAAGCACCTCCAAGAGAAGGGCATCATCCAAATCCGAATCACTGGATAAAAGCAACCTTTCGTCTATCATGATGTTTTAAAAAAAATATAGCACAAAACGTATATGAAAATATGAACACAAACCATTAAAGATAGGATTATGTTATATTTTTGTTATGTTTACTGTCGATTCGACTTAACGTTAACGTTAAGCGTATTGAACGAAAACTATTTTTACGATCTGTCAAATAGCGGCTTCGAATTCGTATTCGTTATGGTTAACCGTTTGAATTTGCCAATAAAACGAAAACTGTCTATTGTTACTAAAATATGTAGTAATGATTACTAAATAGACTCTGCTTAATATATTTGGCAGTCACAACACGACGTTAGGGCTGACGCTATATTTACTCTAATATTTAGGCATAGTTGCTTTATATAAAGCCATCATAGCTAAATAATTTTCTCAGTGTACAACAAACATGCACTTGCTACTTATGGATTAGTGTTGGACGTGGACATTTTTCCTATACGATTGTTATTGAATGGTTTCCCAGCGATTTTTTCTGGTTCTTGGTCCCTTTATTTAGAGCTCAATTACTTATTTATTGACGTCAGCTACAGCTACACGTAACTGGAATATTAGAAACCGTGTTACAGGATTTAAAAAAAAAAACAATTTTAAAAATTTACTTTATTAAATAAAACCCAAAAATTTGATATGTGGTACAAACGTCTTATGTTAGTGATATATATCCTTTATATTTGATTAATCTGAAATTATTGGATACAGTGTGAACATTTAAATTACTACATATTTCCTTTTGTTTCATTTCTGAATGGGACATTCGGATAACAATCCAAAATAGCAAAAAAGAAGATGTAAAGGAATAATATACGAACAATTCGAGTGTTGAAAAACGTAATATTCTTAAAAATATATGTGTACAAAATAATATATATAATATGGTATCAAATAAGACGAGAAAGAAAAATAATTATCCAAGAAAATAATAAAATTAACAAAAGCTCTCCATGAAGAAATCTCATAATATGGTATATCACATCAAAATGTTCGTAATAAGAAGTGAGCAATATTTTTCTCATCAAGTGCATATCTGGTGTTTTAATATGTGTATAAGCATAAGCATCCGCATTATCCGATTCCATTAATACGGGGTAATTATTGCCAACAATCTTAATTTCCTTTTCGCAAATATGTAGGGATAAATTATAGAATACGTAATGGTTATCCGAAACGACCACTTCAATCTCCACTTTTGTTTCCTGCCCAAAAGTCCTTGTGATGATTGAGATCCATCGGTTTAATTGCTTTTGGAGTGTAATGAAAAAAAATAACAGCAAGAGGTGTGTAACTATTTCGATGTTTAATAAGTCGTCATATTTTATTGAGTTTGCTGGGCGCATCTTATTTCCTATTTTCACATCACCGAACACCAGTTTGTCCAGACTTGACTCGTCAAAAACTCCTTTAACTGAATGAATGGTAAAAATTCGATTTAAGCAAACTTTCTCGCCTTGAAATAAAACTTGACGTTGTAGCAATTGTTTTTGAGAACTTTCGGTCAAGCTCTCGAATAAATTGTGGGAATCATCAATGTGCTCTTCGCCTAAATTTAAGCAGTCATCTTTATGACACATAACAATAATCTTTTTTTTTATTGATGTAGCTTCAAGAAAATAGTCTGGCAAGTCTATTGTTTCGTCCTTTTTACATTGAATCGCCAAATACTTTAAGTTCTGATTGTTGACAAAGCGTGCAATGTATTCCTTATCCCATTCTAAATTTTCTGATGTTGCAAAAATCAGCTCCGCGACGTTATTACTTTTCTCCTTTGTTGTAAATTTAACAGTGTTAAGGGTGTTTGTTTGTCTCCATTTTCAATATCAGTTAGAGTTCCATTTTTTATCAAATATGTAAGAACATCGCTAACTTTCTGTAAATCTGTATTTTCATTTATTGAGTTTAAAGCTTCATGAAGTAATGTGCCGTTATTATCGTTCATCAAGAACAAAACCCTTTTGTAAGTATCGGATATATTATTTGCTTGAAATATTTCTACTTCATGGGCACGTGCAGCCATTTTAAGTTCGGCATAGCATCTTGAAAGTTCTGCTTGGCTGGTTGAACTGCTTTCAATTGCTAAAGCAGCCTACAAAAAAAATTGTCAAGAGTGTCGCGTATAGCATATTATAAACATTTTTTAGAACAGATGGAAATTCATGCGTTTTCATGACCCCGTCCAACGACCATGCAAGGAAATAAGAATCTATATATGAAGGTAGTAAACTTCCTACCTTACTGGCCTTCCCCTATAGCTAGATCACTGACAGCATACTACAACAAATATTACTTACTTGTGGATTAGTGTTGGACGTAGACATTTTTCCTATAAGATTGTTATTGAATGGTTTCCCAGCGATTTTTCCTGCTACTTGGTCCCTCTATTTAGAGCTCAACTACTTATTTATTGACGTCAGCTACAGCTACACGTTACTGAAATATGAGAAACCGTATTAGTTATCGGATTTTCAAAACAATGAAATTTTAAAAATATAATTTTATCGTATTTTTAATTATCCTTATCAATCTTATCATATCGTTTAACTGTTACCTATCGATATGGCATGGCATGGGATTATTTATATTTTTTAAATGGGTATATGTCCGAGAAATAAAATAGAAAAAAAAATGGATTTTTTTTTTTAATTCGAATAACAAAATTTCAAAAATTAACTAAATATGTTCCTTTATATTTAGTCCAAAGGTAACTTTACTTGCAACTGCGACCAATATCATTCTATATGAGAGCAGTAAACGGAAATAGCTTTAAACATCTCGATAGGGAGACTATCGATATTCCTATTAAAAATATCGCCATCGAACTATTGATAGCAATAATCGTACTATCGATACTAAATTATAATTCTGTTCCTTTAAAAAAATCTCCCAGCGACAAAAATCACACGTTATAGTTTTGATTTTTTTTTGTTAACTATATTTTGGTTAAAATAAGTTTTCTATTATTTTAATAATTGTGTGTAGTATATTGTTCGACTTTCCCCTTGTCATTTACCTTATCGATAGTTTTCCACCTCTACTCCCAACCATAACCCAAGAATATTTCCGTCTTTTACGTACCTCGTAGACGGCCATGTAATATATATAAGTATAAAAAAAATACTAGCTAAAGGAGAAAAGGTAAGTATATTTTCCTGGATTCTAAATTAGGTAGATATAATAAATGTGATAAGATAATGAATAAAATAGTATTAAATTTTAGTATTTCTACTTACTTTCTGTGTTTTTTCATTATCTGATCAACAACTACTTCCTGAAGCAACGTATGGAATTAATGAATACCAACCTTCATGGAACCTTAGTCATTTTTTTGGAATAGGTATTATGGTTATTGCGTGAGTACAAATAGGTGTAAACACTGCGAACACGAACCATATGAAGTTTGCAAAACAACTGCGTAGAGTACTTTCCGGTACTACTCTGCCGTCATAACGAAGAGGGCAGTAAGTCGAGATTTCCAGATATCTAGTTTATTACATATCGCGCGAACACGCGATATGTTATACGGCGCTTCGGTGAAAATAATGTGCGTATGTTGTCGTTGTCGTCTCTTTTGACATTTTCACATTTGCGATTTTAACATTGGAAATGTTTATGTTCTATGTTCGTATATGGGGACCAACTTACGAGTTTCTCGTTCAAGGTTGTAAGACAATTTCGTTCAAGGTTTTTAAGACAAAATGTCGCGTGCTTTGTTGCCGTGTGTTGGTTTTGTTGGAATTTCTATTTTTCGGTGTTGCGATTGCGATGGGACAAGGTACATATTTTCTAAGGAGACGTGCATCGCGATTTAGAAAAAGTACCTACATATTTTAGGATATTTTTTTTTAAATGTTATTTCATAATTGATTTTATAATTTATGAAAGGTAAATATATTTTTTTAAGAAATCATCCGCTTAGGGCAAGCCGGCAACATCGCGCCAAATGCATCTCATGTGTTGTCGCGCGCTTTGTTGCCGTGTGTTGGTTTTGTTAGATTTCTATTTTTAGGTATTGCTGATTGCGATGGGATAAGATACATATTTTCTAAGGAGACGTGCATCGCGATTTAGAAAAAGTACCTACATATTTTATGATAATTTTTTTAAAAATTTTATTTAATAATTGATTTATAATTTATGAAAGGTAAATATATTTTTTTAAGAAATCATCCGCTTCGGGCAAGCCGGCAACATCGCGCCAATTGCTTCTCATTGGTAATATAATATGTGGTTGCATAAGACGTAGTATTCATTTAATTCAATTTCTTAAAAAAATGTTGGAAAATAAAAAAAATAAGGTAGGTATTTAAAAAAAATTAAGGTATCTTGTTTTAGCTATTTATCCTACATTTATGAATTATGAAAGACATTCTTAGTAGTAATTTTGTAAAATGCTTGACATCGAACCCTAACACATTTTTCCGTGTGGATCATTGATGTGGCGTTTCATTGGTTCTAGTTTAAAAGTCAGACCGGTCGGCGGTATTCTAGGTTTGTTTATTATACTTTTGGGAGATTGGGCCGCTTATTTTTTGTAATAATGGATTATAAACGTTCGACAAACAGTGAACGATGTAAGCGATCTTGTTTTATATACTGTAATGGTCCATCTAGCATTTGTAATGAAACTTAACATTAATTATAATAATATTTGCTTGCTACGTTAATAATGCATGGTATATACCACTAAAAATCAGTGCTGTAGTTCTCAAAAGTTTTTGTTTCTAGTTTAAGAGTCAGACCGGTCGGTGGTATTCTTGGTTTGTTTGTTAGGTATACTTTTGGAAGATTGGGCCGCTTATTTTTTGTAATAATGGATTATAAACGTTCGACAAACAGTGAACGATGTAAGCGATCTTGTTTTATATACTGTAATAGTTCCATCTGGCAGTTGTAATGAAACTTAACATTAATCATAATAATATTTGCTTGCTACGTTAATAATGCATGGTATATACCACTAAAAATCAGTGCTGTAGTTCTCAAAAGTTTTTGTTTCTAGTTTAAGAGTCAGACCGGTCGGTGGTATTCTTGGTTTGTCTATTAGGTGTACTTTTGGGAGATTGAGGCGCTTATTTTTTGTAATAATGGATTATAAACGTTCGACAAACAGTGAACGATGTAAGCGATCTGGTTTTATATACTGTAATAGTTCCATCTGGCAGTTGTAATGAAACTTAACATTAATCATAATAATATTTGCTTGCTACGTTAATAATGCATGGTATATACCACTAAAAATCAGTGCTGTAGTTCTCAAAAGTTTATTTTTCTAGTTTAAGAGTCAGACCGGTCGGTGGTATTCTTGGTTTGTTTGTTAGGTATACTTTTGGGAGATTGGGCCGCTTATTTTTTGTAATAATGGATTATAAACGTTCGACAAACAGTGAACGATAAAAGCGATCTGGTTTTATATACTGTAATAGTTCCATCTGGCAGTTGTAATGAAACTTAACATTAATCATAATAATAATTGCTTGCTACGTTAATAATGCATGGTATATACCACTAAAAAGCAGTGCTGTAGTTCTCAAAAGTTTATTTTTCTAGTTTAAAAGTCAGACCGGTCGGTGGTATTCTTGGTTTGTTTGTTAGGTATACTTTTGGGAGATTGGGCCGCTTATTTTTTGTAATAATGGATTATAAACGTTCGACAAACAGTGAACGATAAAAGCGATCTGGTTTTATATACTGTAATAGTTCCATCTGGCAGTTGTAATGAAACTTAACATTAATCATAATAATAATTGCTTGCTACGTTAATAATGCATGGTATATACCACTAAAAATCAGTGCTGTAGTCCTCAAAAGTTTTTGTTTCTAGTTTAAGAGTCAGACCGGTCGGTGGTATTCTGGGTTTGTTTATTAGGTTGTACTTTTGGAAGATTGGGGCGCTTATTTTTTGTAATAATGGATTATAAACGTTCGACAAACAGTGAACGATGTAAGCGATCTGGTTTTATATACTGTAATAGTTCCATCTGGCATGTGGTTGAATAAGATGTAGTATTCATTTAATTCAATTTCTTAAAAAAATTTTAGAAAATTAAAAAAATAAGGTATGTACTTACCTATTTTTAAAAAAATCTTGTTTTAGCTATTTATTCTACATTTATGAATTCTGAAAGACATTCTTAGTAGTAATTTTGTAAAATGCTTGACATCGAACCCTAACAAATTTTTCCGTGTGGTTCATTAATGTGGGGCGTTTCATTGTTTCTAGTTTAAGAGTCAGACCGGTCGGTGGTATTCTAGGTTTGTTTATTATACTTTTGGGAGATTGGGGCGCTTATTTTTTGTAATAATGGATTACGTTCGGCAAACAGAGTGAACGATGTAAGCGATCTGGTTTTATACTGTAATAGTTCCATCTGGCAGTTGTAATGAAACTTAACATTAATCATAATAATATTTGCTTACTACAGTTAATAATGCATATACTTACCACTAAAAATCAGTACTGTAGTTCTCAAAAGTTTTTGTTTCTAGTTTAAGAGTCAGACCGGTCGGTGGTATTCTTGGTTTGTTTATTAGGTATACTTTTGGGAGATTGGGGCGCTTATTTTTTGTAGTAATGGATTATAAACGTTCGACAAACAGCGATCTGGTTTTATATGCTGTAATAGTTCCATCTTGCAGTTGTAATGAAACTTGACATTAATTATAATAATATTTGCTTGCTACAGTTGAGGCATATACCACTAAAAATCAGTAATGTAGTTCTCAAAAGTTTAAGTAGCTTCTAGTGTGATATTGTTATTGTTTAACATTGCATATTATGTATTATGATTATCTATTATACAACATGGTTTACTGAGATGGTAAAATTCGTACATAGATTAGAAAGTTCAATACTAATGATGGGTTGTGCGAAATAATAATCTTCTATTGCTTTATCTGACATGCAAAATTAAAAAAAAACTTAAATACAAAGTAAAAATTTATTGGTGCGATCAATAAAATTCAGCTAGGACAGCTAGAGACTCCGAACAACGATGTGACCTGGGCAACAAATAGGTTAAAACTAATACTAAGGCGCGCGGCGATTGCCGATCGCTACGAACCACCAACAACGTCTTGTGGATTATAGGTTCTAACGGATACAATTCATTTTTTGGGGACACTTTTCTGCTTTCTTAATTGTAGAGATAGCGCTTCATAGGGAACAAAATGCGTCGCATTAAGAATATATAGTACCTATAATTTATTTCTTAATAAAATTGCTGTGTTAAAAGTAGTTAATTTTTCAATAAAACTGTGCTGCTAATGGAACTGATTACTACCAATAAAAACACTGTTCTAGCAAATCGGGAATTAATATAACACTAAAGCAGGTTTGATCTAAGAGTTATTGGTTTAATACACTAGCAATGTATTTAGTATGTGTTAATAAATAATAAGCTATTAATACAAACTATGTCTTAGCAAACCTGCGTTGTATTAGATCATTCTCCTCAGTGTATGTTATTTACATATTATAACCTTATTAGTTAGTTGTTGAGAATAATAATAAAATTATGTTTTAAATATAATTCAATCATTTCCAATGTCTCCGCTGGTTGCAAGCATTGCGAAATCTGTGAATTTTTTTCTCGAAAACGGTTAGAGTGGGACGATAAAAACTTTTTGGGTTTAGAGAGGAATAGTGGGGGTACGTTTCGTAAAACTTTCGAATATACAGGGTGTACTGAAAAAAAGTTATTAATTTTTAAAGTCGAATATTATCGGATTCTCGTTGAAATTCGATACAGTTCGTAAAAATTAGTTTTTTTGATTTAAACTTTTTCGACGCGTAGACGACCGTGGGCTACAGAACCCTATTGTTTGTGAGCGCGATCGAAAGTTTGGAAGTAATTTTTTTGATTTTTTTAAAGTCAAAATTTGGTCGAAAATGGTACCTCTTGGATCGCTAATAAGTCGAATTGGGTGCATCCAATCGACATGCGGTTTGGATAATCGGTTAGGCCATCTCAAAATCTACCTTTTTCCAATATATCGTTTTATGCCTAACTGGAATGGAAATTGCCGAAAATTGTAAGAAAGTGGAAATCATAAAGTTAGGCCTGATTTTTTCACGGTTTTTATTTTTTTTCGTATGGAAAACGACTTTTGATCGAAACGTTGTAAACTTTAGCGGATAGAGCTCGTCAAATTGTATTTACGAGATATTTTTTTGTTTCTTTATCTTTAATACGGAAAAAACGGCAGCTTATGAACTTTTTCCCGTAATTTCTGTTGGCGTCGCACTGGTTTGCTTAAATAATTCTGCAAGTGTCTATAATATATAACTTTTTGAATTTTTTCTTGATCCACCATATCGACGGATAAACAAGCTTTAGTTTGCATAGTAAGCGTGCCCTGGGAAAACATATTTTGTGGCCCAAAAAAATTAATTTATGATTTTTTCAGACATACTTTTATCTGATGTTTTACTATATCGACTGTAGCTTATTCAATTTTTAACAAAACCGTTTTATTTTTTTATCAAAAAATGCGCTGATTACTTCTCAACATTCCTGCATGTCCAAACTTATCAAAATATATTCGCAAATTTGAGCAAAGTCGCTTTTTGGGGTGCGGAAACAGGCACAATTTACAAATTCTAACGCCATTCTCTTTTAACGAGAGTGCCTTGATATTGATGTAAATTATAATAATTCTAAAAATCCGGCTGTCAAAAATGGCAAAAAATGGGTGTTTTGAGCTTGACTTGCTAGACTAATAAAAACATTTCCAGATTTTAAATTGGTTGGAATATCTACCTTGAACCTTCTTCTAATTTTTTTGACCAATATTTTTGCCCAAAATGTTTTAGAAATAGCTGTAATCTCGATTTTAAAGATGGCGTTCCGACATTGATAATCCGTCGCCACGTGGTGGGAGGTTATTCGACATTTCGATATTCGCGAATTTTTTCTTCGGAAACGGTTAGAGCAAAACGATTTAAACTTTCTGGACGTAGAGAGGAATAGTCGGGGCACGTTCTGGGAATAATTTCCAATATACAGGGTACCGGAAAAAAGTTATTAAAGTCAAAGTTGAAAAATATGTTTTTTTTTTCGTTGTAGGGCGATACAGGTGGTAAAAATCATTTTAATCGATTTAAACTTTTTCGACGTGTAGACGACGTTGGGCTACAAAATACTGTTGTTTGCGAACGCGATCGAAAGTTGGGAAGTCATTTTTTTGATTTTTTTAAAATCAATGTGGGGTTATATTGGATCGTTAATTAATCGAATTGGGTCCGTCCGATATACTTTTGGTTTGGATATTCGTTTAGATCATCTCAAATACTACTTTTTTCAAATATATTGTTCTATACCTAAACAGCATAGAAATGGTAGCAAATTATAAAAAATTAGAATTACTATTTAAGTATATATAATTTGACAGCTGTCGTATAGAACTTTGTTATTTTGGTACTGAAATTTTTTTTAATTTAGTTTTATTACAGCTTTAACACTCGCTACGAAAAAAGTTGAAATAAATTGACACTTACCTGTCAACATTTGACAGTTGTCGTATAGAACTTTGTTATTTAGGTAACAAAAAATTTTTCAATTTAGGATTCTTACAGCAATAGCCCTCACGACAAAAAAGCTAAAAAAAAATTGACACTTACCTGTCAAAATTTGACAGCTGTCGTATAAAACTTTGTTATTTAGGTGCTGAATTTTTTTTTAAATTTCGGATTCTTACAGCTATAACCCTCGCTACAAAAAAGCTAAAAAATAATTGACACTTACCTGTCAAAATTTGACAGCTATCGTATAAAACTTTGTTATTTACGTACTGAAAATTTTTTTAATTTAGGAATTTTACAGCTATAACCCTCGCTACGAAAAAGCTAAAAAAAAATTGACACTTTACCTGTCGAAATTTGACAGCTATCGTATAAAACTTTCTTATTTAGGTACCTGAATTTTTTTTAATTTCGGATTCTTACAGCTATAAGCCTCGCTATGAAAAGACTAAAAAAAAAATTTACACTTACCGGCCAAAATTTCACAGCTGTCGTATAAAACTTTGTTATTAACATACTGAAAAATTTTTCACTTTACGATTTTTACAGCTATAACCCTCGCTACGAAAAGGATGAAAGAAACTAACTCTTACCTGTCAAAATTTGACAGCTATCGTATAAAACATTCTTATTTAGGTACCTGAAAATTTTTTAATTTCGAATTCTTACAGCTATAATCCTCGCTACGAAAAAGCAAAAAAAAAATTACACTTACCTGTCAAAGTGACAGCTGTCGTATAATTAAATGAACGAACTAGAACAGTGCCGTGCCCGAAGGGCTCGGCACAATAATATTTCTACAAATTTATTAGCTGATAATTGATAGCTTCCATGTAAGAATAATTTTTTGCTTATGTTTTAATCGATTGAATACTTACATATTTTTATGGAGCAAATATGGAAATTATATCCCACATTGCACAAAGGTGTGCGAGTTTAAAGAGCACCTATAAATATCAATATCATATATCTCCGTAACGAATAGTCGTAGCGAATCGAGCGAGGCGGCATTGGAAACGGGACGTCGAGCACTATACGGCGCCGTCTCAGAAAAATACCTATCTATACAAGAAAACGAAAATTTTGCATCATTGTCTAGTTTTGGTCAGTTGTTATAATGACAATTTGGCGATATGTTTTCCCTTCACGTTCCGCAGGAAGGTGAGGCAAAAAAAGCAATAGTAAATAGAAAAAAAGAAAAGAAAAGTATTTTTTTATTGTAAATTTTTTTTAGTACTAATATTAGATGCTCTCTCGGCTGACGATTAGCGATATGTACCCAGTCTAGTTAATCTCCTTCGCGCGGAAGCGCGACAACCCCGACCGCCTCCTGAAAATTTCGCACTATATAGGATCGTTCGTAAGAATAATGTATGTATGTTGTCGTCGTGGTTTTCGACATTTTCGCATTTGCGATTTTTTTTTCTCGGAAACGGTTAAAGTGGGACAATTGAAACTTTTTGGGTTTATAGAGGAATAGTAAGGGTACGTTGTGTGAAAATTTCGATTATACAGGTTGTACCGGAAAAAGTTATTAATTTTTAAAGTCGAATAATATTGGATTCTCGTTGAAATTCGATACAGTTCGTAAAAATTGTTTCTATCGATTTAAACTTTTTCGACGCGTAGACGACCGTCGGCTACAGAACCCTATTGTTTGTGAGCGCGATCGAAAGTTTATAAGTAATTTTTTTGATTTTTTTAAAGTCGAAATTTGGTCAAAAATGGTACCTCTTGGATCGCTAATAAGTCGAATTGGGTGCATCCGATCGACATTCGGTTTAGATAATCGTTTAGGCCATCTCAAAAACTACCTTTTTCCAATACATCGTTTTATATCTAACTGGAATGGAAATTGCCGAAAATGGTAAGAAACTGGAAACCACAGAGTAAGGCGTGATTTTTTCGCCGTTTTTATTTTTTTTCGTACGGAAAACGACTTTTGATCGAAACGTTGTATACTTAAGCGGATAGAGCTCGTCAAATTGTATTTAAGAGATATTTTTTCGTTTCTTTATCTTTAATACGGATAAAACGGCAGCTTATGCATTTTTATTCAAGTAATTTCTGTTGGCGTCGCACTGGTTTGCTTAAATACTCCTGCAAGTGTCTATATATATCTTTTTGAATTTTTTCTTGATCCACCATATCGACCGATAAACAAGCTTTAGTTTGCATAGTAAACGCGCTCTGGAAAAACATCATTTGTGGCAAAAAAAAATTAATTTATGATTTATCAAGAGATGTTTTTATCCGACGTTTTACTATATCGACTGTAGCTTATTCAATTTTTAACAAAACCGTTTTATTTTTTTCTCAAAATATGCGCTGATTACTTCTCAACATTCCTGCATGCCCAAACTTATCAAAATATATTCGCAAATTTGAGCAAAGTCGCTTTTTTGGGTGAGGAAACAGGCACAATTTACAAATTCTAACACCATTCTCTTTTAACGAGAGTGCCTTGATATTGATGTAAATTATAATTCTACAAATCCGGCTGTCAAAAATGGCAAAAAATGGGTGTTTTGAGCTTGACTTGCTAGTCTTATAAGAACATTTCCTAATTTTAAATTGGATGGAATATCTACCTTGAACCTTCTTCTAATTTTATTGACCAATATTTTTGCCCAAAATGTTTTAGAAATAGTTGGAATCTCGATTTTAAAGATGGAGTTCCGACATTGATAATCGGTCGCCACGTGGTAGGAGGTTATTCGACATTTCGATATTCGCGAATTTTTTCTTCGGAAACGGTTAGAGCAAAACGATTCAAACTTTCTGGACGTAGAGAGAAATAGTCTGGGAACAAGTTTCAATATACAGGGTGTACCGGAAAAAAGGTATTAAAGTCAAAGTTGAAAAATTTGTTTTTTTTTCGTTGTATGGCGATACAGGTGGCAAAAATCATTTTAATTGATTTAAACTTTTTCGACGTATAGACGACGTTGGGCTACAAAACACTTTTGTATGCGAACGCGATCGAAAGTTAGGAAGTCATTTTTTTGATTTTTTTAAAATCAATGTAGGGTCATATTGGATCGTTAATAAATCGAATTGCTTTCCGATATACTTTTGGTTTGGATATTCGTTTAGGTCATCTCAAATACTACTTTTTTCAAATATATTGTTCTATACCTAAACAGCATAGAAATGGTAGCAAATTATAAAAAATAAGAATTACTATTTAAGTATACAGGGTGTTTCAGAATAAGATGCTGATCCTTAACGGTGTGAATCCTTAGGTGATTTTAAGAAGAAAAGTTTATATTAATATATATCCTTAACCTATCAACTTTCGAACTATCGTTTTTCTATCATAACTTTAAAAACTTTCTAGCTAGTTTTAGGAATTTTTCACACATGCCCTCTAAGCATCAATAGCCATTTTTTGGTATAGAAAATTTTTTAAAATTTTTAACCAGTGGCGTCCTGAAAGGGTTTGGACTAGACATTTTGGAAAAATATTATGTACGCCACTGCTTTTTCTCAAGATAAAAATTATTTTTAAAATACTCATTTATTTTAGGCCAAATTAAATATCTTGCCTTTTTATCGTTCGACAAACAGTTTCCGACAAAAAAATAAAAACATTAAATGCGCATTCGCTATGTGCCTATGGTTTATTTTTTAACAATAAATTAAAACAGCTAACTTTAAATAACGTGTGAACAAATACGAAAATAATTTAGATTAGCTATTGAAAGTGGCCACCACTTGCAAGAATGCATGCTTCAGCTCTTCTCTTCATTAAGTCTCGTACCCTTTGAAAAATTCCTGGAGTATTCCTTATAGTGTCAAAACAAACCATAGGCACATAGCGAATGCGCATTTAATGTTTTTATTTTTTTTGTCGGAAACTGTTTGTCGAACGATTAAAAGGCAAGATATTAAATTTGGCCTAAAATGAATGAGTATTTTAAAAATAATTTTTATCTTGAGAAAAAGCAGTGGCGTACATAATATTTTTCCAAAATGTCTAGTCCAAACCCTTTCAGGACGCCACTGGTTAAATTTTTTTAAAATTTTTCTACACCAAAAAATGGCTATTGATGCTTAAAGGGCATGTGTGAAAAATTCCTAAAAATAGCTAGAAAGTTTTTAAAGTTATGATAGAAAAACGATTTTTTTCTTAAAACTTTAACGCCCTGTAGTTCGAAAGTTGATAGGTTAAGGATATATATTAATATAAACTTTTCTTCTTAAAATGACCTAAGGATTCACACCGTTAAGGATCAGCATCTTATTCTGAAACACCCTGTATATAATTTGACAGCTGTCGTATAGAACTTTGTTATTTTGGTACTGAAAATTTTTTAAATTTAGTTTTATTACAGCTTTAACCCTCGCTACGAAAAAAGTTGAAATAAATTTACCCTTACCTGTCAAAATTTGACAGTTGTCGTATAGAACTTTGTTATTTAGGTAACGAAAAATTTTTCAATTTAGGATTCTTACAGCAATAACCCTCACTACAAAAAGCTAAAAAAATTGACAGTTACCTGTCAAAATTTGATAGCTATCGTATAAAGCTTTGTTATTTAGGTGCTGAATTTTTTTTAAATTTCGGATTCTTACAGCTATAACCCTCGCTACAAAAAAGCTAAAAAAGAATTGACACTTACCTGTCAAAATTTGACAGCTGTCGTATAAAACTTTGTTATTTACGTACTGAAAATTTTTTCACATTAGGATTTTTACAGCTATAACCCTCGCTACAAAAAACCTAAAAAATAATTGACACTTACCTGTCAAAATTTGACAGCTATCGTATAAAACTTTCTTATTTAGGTACCTGCATTTTTTAAATTTCGGATTCTTACAGCTATAAGCCTCGCTATGAAAAGACTAAAAAAAAAATTTACACTTACCGGCCAAAATTTGACAGCTGTCGTATAAAACTTTGTTATTAACATACTGAAAAATTTTTCACTTTACGATTTTTACAGCTATAACCCTCGCTACGAAAAGGATAAAAAAAACTGACTCTTACCTGTCAAAATCTGACAGCTATCGTATAAAACATTCTTATTTAGGTACCTGAAAATATTTTAATTTCGAATTCTTACAGCTATAACCCTCGCTACGAAAAAGCTAAAAAAATGACACTTACCTGTCAAAGTGACAGCTGTCGTATAATTAAAGGAACGAACTAGAACAGTACCGTGCCCGAAGGGCTCGGCACAATAATATTTCTACAAATTTATTAGCTGATAATTGATAGCTTCCATGTAAGAATAATTTTTTGCTTATGTTTTAATCGATTGAATACTTACATATATTTATAGAGCAAATATGGAAAGTATATCCCACATTGCACAAAGGTGTGCGAGTTTAAAGAGCACCTATAAATATCAATATCATATAATATCTCCGTAACGAAAAGTCGTAGCGAATCGAGCGAGGCGGCATTGGAAACGGGACGTCGAGCACTATACGGCGCCGTCTCAGAAAACTACCTATCTATACGAGAAAACAAAAATTTTGCACCATTATCTAGTTTTGGTCAGTTGTTATAATGACAATTTGGCGATATGTTTTCCCTTCACGTTCCGCAGGAAGGTGAGGCAAAAAAAGCAATAGTAAATAGAAAAAAAGAAAAGAAAAGTATTTTTTTGTTGTAAATTTTTGTAAATTTTTTTTTAGTACTAATATTAGATGCACTCTCGGCTGACGATTAGCGATATGTACCCAGTCTAGTTCTCACGAAGGCGCCTATATACTGCAAAATTTTCAGAGGCAATCGGGGTTGCTGTGATTTCGCGTGAAGTAGACGAATAACATATTATCGCGTGTTCGCGCGATATGTAATGAGTGAAAATTAAATTATTTCTAGTATTATTATTGTGTTAGTTACACAATTTATTATTTGTATGTGTTTTCTTATTTGCAATATAAATCCATATGCATTTATTACGGACGTGTTTAAATTGCCACATTGTTTTTAATAATTATAAGAGATAAATGTTCATTCATAATTAATTGCTAATGCAGAAAAAATATTAAAAAATAACAAAACCTATTTTTTCATCGTAAATAGGTGTAATTACATATTTGAACGTGGTTTTTAGTTTTGATCAACTTTTTTTCATAACAATTTTCGATATTGTCAAAAATAAAGGTACGTATTTCGCTCTTGGGCAAAATTCATATTTTTTGACAAACCTCGTATACGCCTAGAAGAATTTAATATCTGATAGTTGCATCTTATGTTTTAGACCATGCAGAACTTTTTATGAAGAATAACTTTTTTTCGTAAAATTAATAATAAAAAAGTTTTCCATATGGTTCCAACTTATACGGAGACATAGTGTATATCTATACTTATACTATACCTACAGGGCGTCCTAAAAGGTATGGTCAATAATTTGGGATTAAGTAGATTGCTTAAAAAAAAGTAAGAACTTCATATAAAATTAGGTCCCATGTCCACTTACTACTAAGCTACAGCCCCCTAAAGGGAGTACTCTGAAGATGGATTTTTATAAATATTTTCGAAACCTTTGTAGATACAAATTTAAAATTTAGATATTTTGGTTAACTTTGTACGCTGAATAGAACTTTGGTCTAAAACATGTCAAAATTTAAGAAATGTGGCCAGAAATAAGGGATAGTGATGGGGACAAATAGATATAACTTTTTTTATGTTATGCTAACATTTATATTTTTTTATGTCAAATTAAAAAACCTGACCTACATATTTTATGAAAAAAGGTACTATTGGTAAGACATGATTGGATGCGCCGTTTTCTAGATAAATTTATTTAAAAATTATCTTGCATTTGAAAAAAATCGCCAATTTATGTTATTTACTAGTAGTCCGGTTAATCTAGACCAAAAAATTATAGTGGAGGTACATAAATTCGCAACAAGCTGAAAATCAGTAAAATTGTTCAAAACATAATTATAAATAAAATTTAAAAGTTCCCCATCATTCCCGTGTGTGCAAAAAATTGTACTCGAGGTCAAAGGTCAAAAAAATGAGTTTTTCGCAATTTTCAGCAAAATGGTAAGTTTTATCATAAAAATACTCCAGGCAAAAATTGTAGATCATAATATTGTCTATAAAATATGTATCAATACTTTTTTTCCTACGAGCCACCGTTTCTGAGATATAACGATTCATAAAGTTGTAAAAGTTTTTATCGTCATAATATGCATGAGTACGCCACGTATATACATCTCTAGAGTTTTTATACATATATGTTGAAATATTAAATAAAATGTAACCCAGTCCCTTAATTTATACGCCACTGTAACTTCAAGACATTATGTTCTATGGTGTGGGTTGCTAGGGTCTTATACCTGTTATAATAAATAAAATACCGTTAGTCTTGAGCGCAACTCTGTAGTGAAAACACGTGTTTAATGTTTATCCTAACCTATATTGTGCTGTTTTGAGTTTTATAACAAAAATGTCAGAATATTGTTTTATTTGTGCTAAACTTTTAACTGAAAGTAAAGTTGTTACTGTTGAACGTGGTATGAAGACATTAATTAATGCAAGTATCGAAAGAGCAGATGCATTTTCGGAATATCTCAGAAATCTGTGACAATACATGAAAATTGTCGTAAAAATTATACTCGAAAGTCTTCTATTACTGCAACTAATAAAAGACAACGCGAGGAACAAGAAGCCAGTTCATCCACATTAAGTCCTCCTCGTACTAGATTACGTGTTAGTGAATCAGCTTTTGGTTTTAAAGAACTATGCTTATTTTGTGGCCAGAAATTAAATGAAGAGTATGAAAGAAAAAAATCCGTAGATATTCGCCGTCGAATTAGCCAAGTAAGTACACTTCAATTTAAAGATTCAATTCTGGAAGTAGCTCGGACTTGTGACGATGCTATAGCAAAAGCTGTTCTTGCTCGAGTCGAATTTGAATATGATTTAGTTGCTGCTGAAACTAAATATCATCATGATTGTTATGTTTCTTTCTTAAGACCTACCACTGGAGTTAAGGTCGGTCGTCCTACAGACGAAGATACGAATCTCGCAATGGAGGAAATATTTACTTACATTAAAAATAGCGACGACTGTCAGTTCACTTTGAACGAATTAACAAGTGTTTGCAAAACTACGACTTTAGATTACAGAACGATTGAGCTACGACTAAAACTAAAGTATGGTGATAAACTTATATTATCACTGAGAAATCGGGAGCATCAACATTCATATGCTTAGTGGATAATCATTATGATATTTTAAATCAAGCCTGGTACGAAAAAAAAATTAATAAAAAAGAAGAACGATTTAGAGTTTTAGACGTAGCTGCAGCTATTATTCGCGAAGATATTCAAACCGTAGTGTTTGATAATTCTCTTTACCCTCCACCAAGTCGCATGTTTGAAGATTTAAATAATGAAATCCCAGAATCGTTGACATATCTTGTGGAACGAGTGATTTTAAAGAATAAACGATCAAATTTAGATCATTTAAAATTAATATGCACAAATATTTGCCATTGTATCATGACTGCTGTTCGACCAAGGTCTTTTAAGTGTAAATTACAATTAGGCCTCGCAGTTTTTTTTTCATCGAAGGTTCGGGTCTAAACGTCTTATACAAATCTTTTCGTCTTTTGGTTTATGTGCATCTTATAATGATATAATAATGTACGAGGCAGCAGCAGTTTTTCATCGTCCTCCTCATGTCCTACCACCAGAAAGTGGTACTCTTATTCAACATGTTGCAGACAATGCTGATATTAATGTAAATACGCTAGACGGCAATAATACGCTCCACATAATGGGTATTATTCAAATTGAAAAACGCGCTAAGGACACTACCTCATAGGTGGTGTGGAAACGTGTGCATATTATGACGATAACAACTTTTACAACTTTATGAATCGTTATATCTCAGAAACGGTGGCTCGTAGGAAAAAAAGTATTGAAACATATTTTAAAGACAATATTATGGTCTTCAATTTTTGTCTGGAGCATTTTTATGATAAAAATTACCGTTTTGCTGAAAATCGCGAAAAACTGATTTTTTTTACCTTTGACCTCGAGTAAAATTTTTTGCATACATGAGAATGATGGGGAACTTTTAAATTTTATTTATAATTATGTTTTGAACAATTTTACTGATTTTCAGCTTGTTGCGAATTTATGTATCTTCGAATGTCTAGATTGACCGGACTATAGATACCTAGTAACTTTTAACAACACACATAAAATTTTTTTTTCCTTTTTGATTATTTTTGGGTAGGTATGTATTGTTAATTTTAGGAGTTGTTTATACTAGTAATTAACATAAATTAAAAATTATAAATGGGCGTAAAAAAAGGTATGTCTATTTTTACCCCACTATGCCCTATTTCTGTCCACATTTCTTATATCGACACTTGTAAGCAGTAGCGGATCTCCCATTAGGCTGGGTAGGCTGAAGCCTAGGGCCCCTGGCAAAAGGGGCCCCGCAGGGGCCTCAATGGAAAACTGTACCAAATACCGATCTCATGACCGCTTGCATATATACAGAATATTTCGGAACTATTCAACAGATTTACACCTTTTTCTCTGCATTCCCACACCGTTGGAAAATGTTGACTGAAAGAGCATCAATTAAATTTTCTTTAAAAAATTTAAGCACAACGAGATGGTCCTCTGATCATGAATCAGTTCATGCGGTTAATGTAAGTTATCAAAAAATACTTGATACTCTTAAATATATAAATATTTGATGAAAGCAATGAAAAAGCAGATTGCAAATTAGAAGCAAATAGTTTATATAAAAAACTCACTAAGCGAGAAACAGCAATTCTTTCCATAATATGGGAAGTAGTTTTAGAGCGCTTTAATAGGGTGAACAAAATATTACAAACTCCAGGTTTAGATTTGTGCGAAGGATACACTTTACTCCATTCACTGCAGTTGTTAAATCTTTACGTCAAGATTCTGAGCAACAATTTAAGGATTTGGAAAACAAAGCAACTGACTTAAGTGCAGAAGTTAAAGAAAATTATAGTCATGCATATAAAAGAGTAAGAACAAAAATATTTCCAGATGGAGAAAAACAAAAAGATAATATTCTTACCGGAAAGGAAAAATTTCGAATAGAGGTATTCAATGTTCTTTTAGATAAATTGGGGGTAGAACTTGAAAAAAGAAGTAGTGTATACAAAGAACTTGCAGACAAATTTAATTTTTTAATATCTCTTTAATCTATTTGATATGAAGAAGCAATCCGCGAATACGTCACAGTTAAGTGCAGAAGACAACAGTTTTTTTTTACTTTGTTATTGCTATGTAATTAGCTTTAATTTTAAGAATGTTTTCCTATTTTTTTTTAGTTTAAATAGAATAGAGTTTTATTTTTTACATTAGTCGTTTTATTTGTTTTATAACAAAAAATAACTACATCATGGAAATAAAAAAAAGCATTTCGGGGGGTTGGGGGCCCCAGAAATTGAATCAGCCTAGGGCCCCAAAAAACCACGATCCGCCCCTGCTTGCAAGATCACAGCGTACAAAGTTTACCAAAATATCGAAATTTTAAATTTAAATCTAAGGTTTCGAAAATATTTAGAAAAAAACATCTTCAGAGGGGGCCGTAGCTTTATACCGTGCAAGCAAAAATTATTTGCATCAAAGAGGGCTTGGATTAAAAAACGTGGGGCTTGGTTTAGATCACAATGATATGGGGACGATATATCTAACCAAATCTAGGTTAAAATTTTGTCAAATTCATATTATGATATGATATGCCAAACTAATGAGTAATAAAATAAGTAGACAAATACAAATTTATTTTTGTTGTTTATAAAATTAACAAAGTAAGAATATACAGAAAGAATACTTGGAATACTTGCACTTTAAAAGGAAATAAATTTAGCTGCTTCTTAAGAATATAGTCCTGCATGTTCCATAAGATCTTCCCACTTCTTGGGACAGGCGTCTTATACAATTTTTTGGCGTATTTTGTATTATTTCACGAACGTTTGCAACAAGTTCTTCTGTTCTTACAGATGGTATTCCTGCTCCTTTTTTGTGTTGTATAGAACCTGTTTCCCTAAACACAGCCACGGTTCTTTTCAGGCAATGATAAAAATCCCCAGCAATAAAAGCAACGTTAGGAAAATGTTGGGTGTCAGTAACTACTTGAATTAACAATCAATCAGTTATTCCGTCATCTTTGACAGTCGTTACAAGTAATTTGATTCATCGCTAATTTTTCCAATTTCTTCAACAATTCACACAATGGGCTTTACGGAACAGCACAAAACATTTATGGTTGAAGCGTATTTTCGAAACGGGGTTAGAGTAAATGGTTAGTGTCAATACAATACGGGTTTGTGCATGGACGATTTTCACGAACATTTTCCTAACGTTGCCATTGCTGGGGATTTTTATCATTGCCTAAAAAGAACCGTGGCTGTGTTTAGGGAAACAGATTCTATACAACACAACAAAGGAGCAGGAAGACCATCTGTAAAAACAGAAGAACTTGTTGCAAACGTTGGTGAAATAATGCAATATACGCCAACAAATTGTATAAGACGCCTGTCCCAAGAAGTGGGAAGATCTTATGGAACATGCAGGACTTTAAGAAGCAGCTAAATTTATTTCCTTATAAAGTGCAAGTATTTCAAGAAATACAAGTACCTAGCAGATTTTGAAAGATGCAGGAATTACTCGAGAATATGAAGAGACGTGTGAATTTATGCTTGGAGCATGGCGGTGGCCAATTTCAGCAATTTATAATTATTTTCTTTTTGTATGTGTTGTACTTTGTTAATTTTGTAAACAACAAAAATTAATTTTTATTTGTCTACTTATTTTATTACTCATTAGTTTGGCATATCATGTCATAATATGAATTTGACAAAATTTTAACCTAGATTTGGTTAGATATATCGTCCCCATATCATTGTGATCTAAACCAAGCTCTACGTTTTTTAATCCAAGCCTCCTTTGATGCAAATAATTTTTGCTCGCACTGTAGAGGGGTATACTTTACCGCGGAAAGGGGAGAGGAAAAGATATTTGTCGTACTTTACTTTGCTATTTAACAGTAATGTAGAAGGAACTCGGCTATGATGTCGATAAAGAAGGAAAACCTAATAACAAGAGGGTTGTGCGCATGCCCATCCCTGTTGGGCCGCGAGACGTGAACATCCGACAGATAGATATCAGTAATGAATTGTTTAAATGTAAGACTACCATTAACTGGCACTTGGGAAGGTAAAGGGGTATATGTCCTAAATCGACAATTTTGGGAAATTGAGTTTAAAGTTTTAATACTCGCGTTTGGATAACGGTTTTTTTTTTAACTCAATTTTTTTATTAAAATAGGCATTTTTTGATCCTTAATACATTGTATATAGCAGTAATTAAAATAAAAAACTATTATGAAAAAAATATTACTTATACCCATTTACACATGAAAAATTCTAAAAAACTTACATATACCTCTTTACACCAATTAAATAAAATTTTGCTATTGTACTTTCTTCAAAACGTGTATTAAATATTAAAAGAAACAAATGGTAATAAACGCAGAGTTCAAAAACAAAACTTATTATTATTATTATTTTTATTCATCGCTCGACTCTTCATCGCTCAATGGGAGAACATATATACCCCTTTTCTCAATAAAAGGCCAAACAACTTTTTAGGGGAGAGGGAGATAAATATATTTATATCCCTTTCCACAAATAATTTTGTTAAAATTCAATTCGTCAGTAGGCTTTAACAAATCTTAATCCCCTTTTCACAAAAAAATATACATTTTCTATAGTTATATCCTTTTCCACAATCAAAAATGGCACATATTTGAGGCTTAAATGACTTCTATCTCTTTTCCCAGGGGTAAATTTATAAGTATTGTGGGCGACTTATCTCAATTTTGAAAATTTTTGACTTATACCCCTTTACCCCCCAAGTGCCAACTATAGGTACCCCATAGGTACTTATTGGTTTAATATTTGACCTTGCTAATAATAATAATCATATAACCAGTAAAATATAGTTTTACTGTAGTAATTACATAAATTTATCGGTACTTGTCGCGTTTTTAATCGATAAAATTTGTAAATTAGGCATGCTGATAAATTAATGACGTATATTTTGTCATTAATCAAGAGGGAGTTTCTGTCAGATATAAATAAAGCCAAGCGGATAATATTGATCTTGATTATTAGTACCTAATAACTTTTTAATTTTTTTTCATGATTCCACAATAAATAGGTCGTAATAATAAAATTCTTCCGCCATATAATACAGGGTGTAACAAATTCGTTTATCACTACAGGGATCTCGTAAACCGTAAGAGATACGAATATGGTTAAATGGGGGCAAAGTTGCACAATTTGATGCCTAATCATAATCTAAAAAGAAATTATTTAGATTCCGAGTACTTCCGGAGATATTCGAAAGAAACCGAAAAACTGTCAATAAGATTTTTTTATTTTGCGCCCTTAATGTAGGAGATAAAAGAAAACCAATCACACCTTTTCAGGGCCACTTTTAATCCTTTCTTAGAATATGTAATTAGTTTTGCCATACAACGTTTCATTTTCCTGAAACCATCATTAATTTCACTATTTTAAATACGGACCTGGATTTTTTCCATTTTTCAATAAAATACCTAGGACATCTTTATTCAAGGCCTAGGCTAAATATTAATTTTAAAAAAGAATTAACGCTCTAATGTAGATTTTATTAAGATTTTTCTAATCCGACCCTGTTTTACACAATACCCATTCGTTTTATTACCCACGTCATCTTTTGTGTAACAATTTAAACTAGGTAGCTCCTTAAAAGAATACTTAAAATTCGTAAAATTGACAACAATCGTAATACAAATTCTTGCTAATGATATTAGATTTTATTTAATTAACAATATTTTATAATATTAATAAAATGAATTAAAACTTTACGAAAAACATTATAAGCAATATTAGCAAAATAAAAAAAAATACTCCTGAATTAAAGAAGTTGCCATATTAAAATTAATTATTAATTACGTGTTCAAAAATGTTTCCCTGGACAGCTATACATTTTCAAGTCGTTATTAAAACGAAATGGTATTGTGTAACACAGGGTCGGATTAGAAAAATCTTAATAAAATCTACATTAGAGCGTTAATTATTTTTTAAAATTAATATTTAGCCTAGGCTTTGAATAAAGATATTCTAGGTCTTTTATTGAAAAATGGAAAAAATCCAGGTCCGTATTTAAAATAGTGAAATTAATGATGGTTTCAGGAAAATGAAACGTTGTATGGCAAAACTAATTACATATTCTAAGAAAGGATTAAAAGTGGCCCTGAAAAGGTGTGATTGGTTTTCTTTTATCTCCTACATTAAGGGCGCAAAACAAAAAAATCTTATTGACAGTTTTTCGGTTTCTTTCGAATATCTCCGGAAGTACTAGGAATCTAAATAATTTCTTTTTGGAATATGATTAGGCATCAAATTGTGCAACTTTGCCCCCATTTAACCATATTCGTATCTCTTACGGTTTACGAGATCCCTGTAGTGATAAACGAATTTGTTACACCCTGTATATATAAGGTGACCAACTTTTAAAAACCGAAATACGAGACAACCATAGGCGGTTCTAGACCTCTTAATTAATTAGGGGGGGCTTAAGAGGAAGCTCACTGCAGGTGCCGTCAGAGGCTAATTCGCCGAAGGCGGAAAATTTTGGGGGTGCCACGCCCAATTTTTACCCAAAAGTCGTTAAAATCGTTTATAAAATCAGGCCCTCGGCGCCCTCTTGTGTTTGCTGGGTAGTAGATATATGGATGGATGGGGTTTAAAAATCTAAAATACAGGCAATCTTTTTATAATTTAAAAGTTAAAAATGTTTGACACCAGTGGGATTTTCGAAAAACTGGGACACGCTTGGCGGAAAGTATCTACTCGATAAGTCGATACTAATTATAGTCCAAGAGCTAGTAACACCCGTTTCATGAAGTGTTTGATGCACTTTAAAATTTTGTGTCATAATATCTACTGGATAGATGAGCAGGTAAGCAAGTGTTGGCTAGCTCTACCTGGGGACACCAGGTACTGCGCATAGGAGAAAGGTGTCCAAAAATTTTACCCAAAAAAAGCGTTTGTTTCAGAGGGTGCTACCGAGTTGGGCACAGCCGATGATAATTCGAAAACCCTACTTAACGGTTGGGCACGAAACGAAATTTGAAGGGATTAATAATATCTAATTAGAGGGTAAACCTGACAGGTAGGTAATTTCTTTGAAAATTTCACACCTGTACTTTTTACCCAATAAGATACCTTCATTATGACTAGTTACCATGGCAACTAAAAGAATTTCCTGACATTTTTTCGAGGCGCCACGATATTTAAGTGGAAATTTTTTGACAGTTGAAAAGGTAAACATATGATCTACAACCATTAAATAATGTACATATACCTGTGAATAATGCAAAATATCTGAATTATGTAACATTTCACATCACTGACCACACTTTCCTTATAATCTTCAAAATTTTGCTTTTTCATATTAAATGCGTAGTCCTCCAGTATAGTAGCCACCTGTACTACACTTATACACTCATGAATATTATACAACTTTTCGTCACAAAATTCAACAAACTGTTTCCATACACTTGATTTTGATTTTCGGGTGTTATCTGGTGTTATATTTTGAATTTCTTGTGTAATTACTTGTTGATTTTCTTTACCAAATCGCGACATTTCGCTATACACTTATTAAACTCAACACTCAACGTACAGACGTTTTAAACTATATACCTAGTAATTATTATTAAGCTTTGTGACAGAACCGGTTAAACAAAAATGACAATTCAACATATGTCAAAATACCCTGGCCAACTTGACAAGCAGTGAAATTAGTTTAAAATGTCAAGTTTGATTAATAACTTTTTTCCAAATTATGGTGTGAAGTGGTGTAAAGTTTTCCCTGGAAATTTTCTTTGGGGCACGAATATTTCAAGAAAATTATCCCTCGTCGCTTCGCGACTCTTGATAATTTTCAAAATATTCGTGCCCTCAAGAAAATTTCCGGAAATAATTTAAGCTCTTGTGATATTATAAGTGATTATATACCTCAATCCGATTCTGACCAATTAAACGCTGTTTTGCGACCAATCAGATGCATATTATACTGAATATACCCCACCCCGCATAAGTGGATATACCCCGGGCCACCTGCCACAACAATGCCAATGCATAACAACATCATAACAAGTTTAAAATATTTGATGGTTGCTATAGACCGTTTCTATAATAACAAAAATCCCTTTCAACAAATCAAGTTTTTGATGTTGTCAGATTCATGTCACATTTTTTTTAAAATGGAATCTTGCCGATTCGGTAATGTTTCAGTCGAAAATATAAGAAAAAACGCTGAAAAGACTATCCCAGAAAATACAACAAAAACAAAAAAAGTATATATGGACCCAATTCGAGAAATTCGGCGAAACACGGCAGTATATATTGACCAAAAATACAACTATAATACAGCTTGGCGCTATATTGGAAGACTGGAGTTTTAATATGAAGAAAAAAGATGGTTCTGACTACAAGGAAGGGGTTATCAAGACAATGTGGAACCAAACAGCCCAACGGCTTCAAGAAAGGTACTTCAATAAATACAACATTAAATTTGATCCTTTTAAAGATCCTGAATTCCAAAAAGCACGTATGGCTAGAAATTCTAAAAGAAAACTGCTTCAGGCTGATCCAAAAAATCACCGGAAAAGTGCAAGAGCACTAACCTACGACGAGTACAAAAAGATGGTAAAAATTTTTGACGAAAATAACCCCGAGGATTTACAGAAAAAGTTCTATCAAATAGCGGCTGTGGAATTAGCATGGAGAGGAGGAGAAGCCGAGACATGCCTAAATACGTATTTCAGAGAAGAATATTATAGCGATGGTACAAAAAGTAATAGAATGGAATATAACCCAATCTTTTCAAAAACATCCCAAGGCGGAGACAAGAAGCTTTCAAATTCAAAATGGTTAGTGGCAAACACAAAAGATGCCGATTTATGTCCAGTTCGCCTTTACAGAAAACTAATTTCAAAAAGAGGGCAAAATATAACTACCCAAAGACTATTCCTGACAGTAAATCCAAATTGGAAAATGGGAAATTGGTACAAAAACTGTCCCATTGGAAAAAATACTCTTTCTAATTGGACAAAACAAGCAGCACAAAAAATTGGACTAGATACTGAGAAAGAAAAAATCACAAACCATTCCAATCGAGCCACAGCTGTCTCTACATTAAGCAAAGCAGGTGTGAGCGAAAAAACTCTTATAAAAATAACTGGACATAGTAGTGTTGCATCCATAAAGCCATACTTGCAGATGGACAAAACTCATCACGAAAACACTATTCAAGGTTTAAGAGGTCACCCTCCAACTAATGGGTTGGACCAACACGAAGCTCCAGTCTCTTGCAGCTCGAAGAGTTTCCAGCAACACCAGCAAGCCACTACTGTTTATTATAATAACTGTGTGTTTAACAATAATACTTATAACTAATTTTCTGTTAGTTTTATTACTGTGTCAATTGTTTAGGTTTTGTTTCGTTTTGTCCGTTTTTCTAGTAGCTACATAAATCATTTTAAAAATCTTGCATTTCGTTGTATTTTTTCTTTTTTTTTTTTGGTATATAATCTCAACATATGCCACTCGAGGTAAATATTTTATTTAGAATATTTTTTGACATTTTTCCGCAAAATTTCTATAAAAATTGTCCTCGACAAAAATTCTTTTAAAAAAATATCCCTCCAGCTTCGCTGTTGGGATATTTTTAAAGAATTTTTGTCTCGCGAATTTTTGACAGAAATTTTGCACAAAAATGTCAAAAAATATTCAAAAAAATATTCACCTCTTGTGATATAACTATGGGGGCTTTAGGAAGAAGTCCGATCGAAAATGGCTGTTCTTTAAATTTACGTCCCTGTTTAGTAGTTAGTTCGCTGTTTCCCGGTCGCGGCGCAGTGATCGTCAAGTGTTTGACTTTTTACAGGTTTTGATAGACGTCAGCGGTATTTTTATCCAATAATTAATAAAATAAGCTTTATTAGATATAATATATACATATTTCAGCCTGTAGAGGGTTTTAGTTAACTAAATTCAATAAAACAGTTGATTATCCCATAAGAACCCATGCATTTTACAGATTTAAAGGAACACATGCGCCCCTGATGGCCATTTTTAAAGCTGCTTTACCGATCCAAAACTTTGCCCGAAACCAATGTGTTGCGATCAGTCTCCTAACCTAAAGCCCTCCATAGATATAACTTATGAATATTTACTAATGAGCATGATTATAAATGTAACTAGATACTGAGAAATAATTGGTTGCACAATAATTTACTTCAGTTGTTTAGCTTACCGGTTCGAAGATGGAAGTTAAAAAGAAAAAAAACTGTTGATTATAGATCAATTTAAATTTTGTGTAAAGAACTGAAAAATAATAGCATTCATTGAAGGTGCGTAGGCAAAAAATCAGTGGTATCATCATCATTGCAGACTTTAACACCATACTAAAGGCCAATTTGGCTCATAATAATGGGCAAGAAAAAAACATTTGCAGACAAAAATTAAGTAACTCTATCAAGAAAAAGGATTCAATAAAATCTCTACAAGCGGCCATCCAAACTCATTCATCAAGAACTTCGTGATAATGTAGCAGAAAGCATGACAACAAATCAGAAAGAATATTTATGAGTGCAGAAAAAGCCAAGTACCCACTTGGCTAAAGAATCGGAATGAAGTTTTTTCATCTCTCGCAACTTTGCAATCCAAAACTCCCAAGGACGAGTCATTCTTATCGGTAAATAATGCAGAACTTGTGTATCAATGGCCGTTTTCACACTAGCCGACACGATACCGACACGATACCGACACGACAACGACAACGACACCGGTGGACGCGTAATCTCATGTAAGTATAGGGAATCGACACGATAACGATATATCGGCAAGTGTGAAAGCATTCCCATTACTTACATGAGATTACGCGTCCACCGGTGTCGTTGTCGTTGTCGTGTCGGTATCGTGTTGGCTAGTGTGAAAACGCCCAATCGCTATTTAGAATTATAATCGATAAGTGTAAAGAGAATGATTTAATTTTTAATCCGAAGCATATTGTAATTGACTTTGAGGTAGCTATTTACAAAGCTATAATAATATCTGGTCTGAAACTAATATTATAGGATGTAGTTCTGAAAACAAAGAAAATACAGAAATTGGAAATTTTAAGACACTTCTTTGGACTACAGTTTTTAGATCCTGGAGAGGTATGTGAATGTTTTACATTTGATTTCGTTTTTGCCTTGCCAAATGCCTTCAAGAATTTTGCGATTATTTAGAAGATAACTACATTAGTGAGGATTCATTATCTGCGCCGAGCATTTGGGATTACTCTACATCATCATTGTGTAGAACGACGACTAATAAGTGCAAATCGTTTCATTCAAAATTTAATTCTAGCTTTTATCACCCACATCCTAATATTTATCACTTTGTTGATATGCTTCAAAATATTTAAAGTGAGTTGTACATTAAAATAATAATAAAGTATCAGAAAAAAACAGGATTTTGTAGAGACAAAAATTGTACAATATACTTGCAATATCATTGATAGAATAAGTTTTATTAGAAGTGTTTCCTATAAAGATGCGCCTAGTCTCTAAAAAAATTATTAATTAGAATTATATATTATTACATTAAAGTATTAACGTGATGGATTCTTACTATCTTTTTTAAAAAATTAATAAAATTATTAAATCAGCAATATAATGAATTTTTCTTGCCAGTAATTATTGAATGATCCGGTATATTACAAATACGTCCTTTTTTAAAAAAATATTTCTAATAAACTTATTATTATAGTTCATCACCGAGCACTGGTAGCTCCGTGCCCAACTAGTATGTAGGATTATAGGAACCCTCACTTGAGAAACATATTACACAGGTAAACGTGCCCAACTGTTGAACTCCGGTTTCAGAGGCCAACAAACAGAAATCAAAATTTAAAATTACACAAAACACAAAAATTAATAAGGCTTTATTTCTGACACGTGCCATTTTAATTTTTAAATCGTAAGTTGTGTACAAATTAGAGTTTGTAACGTTCAGAAGTGTTTTAGATATTCGTTACAGTGTTGTTTTACCATGGCAATTTTTACGAATTCTGAAATTGCTGAGATGCATTTTATCTATGGTCTTGCAAATGGAAATGCGAGAGAAGCCAGGCGTCTTTACATTGAGCGTTATCCAAATAGAGTAGTACCTGACCATCGAATATTTCCGAGAATTTTAAAACCTAAATGTTCTAAACTGTTGTTAAACCTACTTACCTTTGTTAATTAAATGGGTTATGTGTTTCCAGGAATGTGCATTAAAATGATTTTTATTTTTTACTCGAAAACGGTGCATCGTAAGAAAATAAGTCAAGAAACCGAATTTGCTCTAAATTAGATGGGAATTTCAAAAATAATTTTTATTTAAAGAAAAAGCAGTGGCGCACCATTTTTTTCTTCAAAGTTATTAAATGCCAGCCTCGCACGGACGCCACTGCTAAAATTTGAAAAAATTATTTTACACAAAAAATGCCTTTCGATGCTCAAAAGACGTGTACCAAATTTCATAAAAATATCTAGAGTGGTTTGAAAATGGCAATTGAAAAATATTTTTTTAATTAAAATGTCAACACCCGTATCTCCCCAAAAAAAGTGTCTGCCTTTTTGTAATTATTTTTTATTATATGTAATTAAGACACTGTTAAAATGTCAGCATAAATCAAACACTTCATTTTGTATTTTTAAAAAAACAACTTGGGGGTGTTTTTATTAAATGTTAACCCCCTCAAAAGTGTCTGCCTTATTAATTTTTGTGTTTTGTGTAATTTTAAATTTTGATTTCTGTTTGTTGGCCTCTGAAACAAACGCTTTTTTTGGGCAAAATTTTTGGACACCTTTCTCCTATGCGCAGTACCTGGTGTCCCCAGGTAGAGCTAGCCAACACTTGCTTACCTGCTCATCTATCCAGTAGATACTATGACACAAAATTTTGAAGTGCATCAAACACTTCATGAAACGGGTGTTACTAGCCAGCTCTCCGACTATTAATGGACGTTGTACGTTGTAAATAGTGTTACGCTTTCAGAAAGCCCTGTTGCCAATGTGGATAAAAGATATTATATAATTTTAAATATTTTGTTTAATGTTTGAAACGGGACAATACGACACCCAACTAAAAAATACAGGACAATACGGGAAGCGTTTTTTAAACGGGACGGTTATAGAAATACGGACTATGTCCCGGCCAATACGGGACGGTTGGTCACCTTATATAATATAACCAGTATATTGCTAATAACATGTTACAAGATTGTGACCCCTATGGAGGACTAAAGCGAGATACTGAGTTCACGGAGTTCACATCACACCATTTTGTGGATCATGTCAAAACAGTATGAACAAGGCCGGCTTAAAATGTATTTAACTATTTGTTAATGATACATTTTTGAAACACTAGTTTATTAGTGAAAACTGGCCTAAAATGACATACCTTGAGCAAAAGCATTCACAAAACTTGGAAAAAAAATAATTTTAGCATCCATGACATATGACATCCATCTCCAGTTCCATGGGTCAATTAGTTTATGCCGCTTATATTAAAGGCACAAACCCTAATTTTTTGATTTTTGAAACAATGACACCCGAATTAACAAAAAACTGTACAGTAGATATGTCATTTTAGGCTTATACTAGGGTAAAATTACATAAAGTCGCCACAGTGGATCTTTGCCCGTGCGTCATCAATCAACGATCAGTTGTAGCGCTTCAAATAATTATTTTGATGAAACGCCCCTCCCCCACTTATTTTAAAAACAGAATAATCTTTCAACTACCCCTCGTTAAACGAAAAGTGCGCCACTAACCAGTTCGAACTGGTTTCGTTCAAACCCGAGCGATGTCGTCGAAATTGGAAATATGCTGCCAGTGGATATACCGTTTCTTTATTTTACCGTGGTAATACCTCAGACCAAGTACTATATAGACAAAGCTATTTACATTTGGCCATAAAAACAGTTTTATGTTCACAGTATAAGAATTTACGCACTGTAGTAGCAATACGGCTGTGATCGCCGTTCGACACTCCTTGTCGAAGCGCTTTACAAGACGTATCCCCTCCATTTCGTCCGGTTCTCCGCGCGCCCCGATTGATCGCCCCTTATAGTGGTGGGGGACTTACTTGTATCACTGTTGCATCGCAATGTGACTTGAAATTTGTCAACACAACAACCCCTCTTTCATGAATGGCAATGAGTGGCATGCTTTGTCTATAGTGCTTGGTCTGAGGGTAATACCATTCTTTATTATGTATCATTCCAGATCTGTCGAAAAAAAAATGTCAGCGATGTATGTCTAGGTCTTTTTTATAAAAACAATATTGAGTTTATATGTAGTTTTTTATTGACTATTTTTAAAGTGCATCTTAAGTTATACATAAGTATTAAGTAAATTTCAAATTTTTGTTCCTTGTCAAACAATGTTGATGGATTAAAAGCACGAATAAGACATGATTAGGGGAACCAGGGGCAAGGCGGGATCATGGGGTAAGATGGGTTACCCCTGTTACTACCAACATTGACGTGTGTGGACGGCTCTATTGCATAACCTTATTAGACTCGCTTGATAACAACATCGCTCACTCGCTCAGTCTTCGCAGAGCAGGGGTTCAATGCACACCTTTTGGAAGTTATGATCGATTTTTCAGTATTACGTGTCATTGATCTTATTTTCTGGCTTAAAACAAAGTATGTCAAAAAGTGTAGGTACATCAAGTTAAAGCAAAACAGGTTATTTTTACTGGAGTGTACCAGTATAGAGGCATCTTTTGGAAAAAACATTAATTTATCAAAATCGACTGTAAAGGTAAGAAAAACTTATTTTTTTAAAGTGTCATTGGGGGCATGATGGAATGTTATATTTGTCGCGCACCCCATCTTGCCTCAACTAATATTTTTTTTTATTAAAAATCATACTAAAAAATTAATGATTTATTAATTAATCCATAATGAATTAAAATAGTTATTTTTATTTTCGCAAAAAAAAAACAGCGAGAGGAGAGTAATCCAAAGAAAATATGAAACCACGAAATGTTTATATTGCGTGACATACTCGGAGTCCACGGAAGAATGGACTGCCTGTCAAATATGTCAAGAATAGTCCTACAATTTTTATGCCAGCATAGACGAAGGTGATCCCTTAGATATCACCCATACTCACATGTGATTTTCGTAAATAAACCCTATCATGCGGCATGCGCATTAGGGTGGAGCGATAATTTTTTTTTCTGAAAATTGGCACGCCTGACAAATAGAAAGTTGTGTAAGGCAAAAATAAGTAATTACCCAAAAAATAATTTTTTTTAGCTCAAGTCCTTCCACCGCCCCACCACTTTTATTCTATTTCCTCGAATATGGCCATTGGGGCGGTGGAAAGATTAATATAATAATTTTTGTTTATTAAAAAAAAGTATTTTTATTATTGTAATAAATCTTTTAGACCGCCAGCATTTGTTAAAAAAAAAATATCCAACATCATTTGGCACACGGCATGAGACCTCACTAATCGGCCACTTGCCTCTAAATTAGCTGCTCTTTGTCAGGTCAGACGTGCAAGGCAGAAAAAAAGACAGCAACTACAACAACAGTCTTCAAAGGTATCCTTGTTGCGTGGTTTGTACTTCGATGTCCGTAAAGACAATACATTGACATTTACTGATAATAGAAAAAGTACAATAGTCGAAAAACATATAACTTTATTAGAACAACCAGGTTCAAGTTATATTGGTTATCTGTCCCCTGTTTCTGGAACTGCCTCCAGTATTTTGGGTTCTTTAACTGATTTTTTAGACACCTCTTCAATGTCGTTTGACAGTTTAGAAGTGGTTGGTTGCGACGGAACAAACAGTAATGTAGGAGCCAAGGGAGGAATTATTTCATTACTGGAAATAAAAATTTAGCAACCCCTGCAATGGTTTATCTGCCAATTGCATGCGAATGAGCTTCCTCTGCGACATTTACTTCCACACCTCGACGGTGAAACAAGTGGTCCTCGAGCATTTCGTGGGTTTATTGGAAACCTCTTATCCAATTGCGAAAAGCTACAATCGTAGAATTTTCTATAATAGCGTGTGAGTTACCTGACATTGATACTAACTTCGAATTAAGTACAGATCAAAAATATCTTTACGAAATGTGTTTAGCAATTAAAAACGGTTACTGCACCGAAGCTCTCTCAAAACGTGACCCAGGACGACTGGTCCATTCCCGGTGGTTAACTACTGCAAACAGACTATTACGTTTAGATATTAGCACTGCCAATCCAACTCAAAATTTAATTACGTTAGTAACATTTATTATAATTAAAGTGTATAGCCCTATGTGGTTTTCCATTAAAAAAATGCCTCCATGTATTTATTTATGGCGCAAAACATATTTTCAAAACTATTGAGCTATGCAATGTCAGATGATTAAAAACATATCGTTTACAAAGCGATTAATATAAATTGTTTTTTTTTGGACACCCGAAAAATATTATATTGTCTATGTTGTGGGCTGACCGCAGGTATGAAAAGCCTATTGGATAATTTTAAAGGCCATCAGGGCTAAAACCGATCTTAATCAACTAAAACTTCGAAATTTTACCGTTCCGATCTTTAATTTTAAAACCTACGATTACTACGAGATAGTAGACTGCCAGAATGTATTTTGGACGAAACCACCAATAACAACTAAGTTACCGGAAGTCCAGCTACGAGAAATCATAGGACCCAGAAATGCGATTTCATATATAAAAGATTACCCTTGTCACACACAGGCTGTGGAAAGAGTCGTCAAAATGGTGACTGAGGCATCTGCTATAGTTTGTGGTTATGAGAGACGAGATGGGACAATAAAAAATAAATTAGTCACGATCCATAAAGCCAATATTTAACACTAAAAAAGATTACCCTTTAAAGTAGCGTAATATGTTATTATATTTTTTTTTACTTTAGGCTTTAAATTGTATTTTTTCCATTTCAAGTAATAAATAAACGCGCGCTTGCTTTAAAAAATCATATATTTTAATAATTTATTTATGATGCTTTTTGGTGTTTTTATTTATTTTTTACTGATAGTATCCCCTTTACCGCCACAAGGTCTCAAAAAATAGCATAAAATGTATGTATTTTAAAATAAGAATAATAATAATTTTGTATTATGAGTGGCAATCATAGAACCAACATTATTCTTTTCATTCTCCGTCTTTGCATGCTACTGTTATAAAGCAGTAAACAATCTCCTTTCTTTTCCGTTCTTTATTAATATAACCTTTTTTTTTGGTTTCCTTTTATCTTTTATCTTTTATCCTTCCTTAATCCCTCTCTATATTAATGTGATGATGAATCTACTGGTCGGTCAGGTGAATGTAAGATCATTATTAGCAAATTTCGACTCCTTTGTAAGTCATGTGGAGGCAACGAAATACGATGTTGTTGGAGTGACGGAGACTTGGTTACAACCTGGAATATCGGATGCTGCTGTAAGTATTGACACTTATCATTTTTTTAGTGAAAATCGTATAAATAAACGTGGTGGTGGGGTTGGTGTCTATGTTAAGAGTCATATTATCACTGAAACACTAATCTCTACATCTTTTGATTATATTGAATGCCTATGGATAAAACTTAAGCTAAGGAGTGACACTGTTGTTATAGGTATCGTATACCTACCGTCCCCCAAACTCAAACACTGCACAGTTTTTAAATTATTTAGAGGACATATTATCAAATCTATACACTAAATATGACAATATTATATGTTTGGGTGATTTTAACATAAACATGATTAACTTAGAGGACAGTAGAAGCGCGCAGCTAGAGAATGTTTTTTCTCCATTTAATATGTCACAAATTATTAGGGAACCAACTCATGTATCTCTACTTTCCATGTCTCTGATAGATCTAATATTTACAAATATTGAAAATATAATGGATTCAGGGGTAATTGATTCTAATATCGCCGATTATTTTGTAACGTTCGTAAGGGTTGGATCGGGGGAGGTAAGTGATTCGTCGGTAGACTTTTTCTATAGATCTATAAAGTGGATAGATTTAAACCAATTTTAAGCAGATTTGGAACGATTTGATTGGCATAATATGTTATATATGCGTAATATAGACGATAAATTAAAATTTTTAAATTCTGCTATTTTGAGTCTCCTTGACGCACATGCTCCTCTTAAACATTTTCATAAAAATAAAAACTACAGCTATGCTCCGTGGATTACAGAAAACATTAAACTAATGCAAAAATTAAGAAATAAAGCTTTAAAAAAATTCAATGATACACAAAACCCTGCGCATTATGAATCTTACAAACAGCTTAGAAACTACACGACATTTGCTATTAGGTTCGAAAAAAAGACATATCTACGTAATAAATTTCAACACTCTAACGATCAAGAAAAATGGCAGGAATTAAAAAAATTAAACCTAATAAAACAAACAAACTTTAATCTACCATCTAACCTTAGCAACCCAAATACTATAAATAATTTTTTCGTTAAGTCTGCAGCTAACTCCATTCCAAAACCTGAAATTTTAGATTTTTATAATAATAATGTTCTGGAAAACATCGATGAGCTTTTTAATTTCAGAGTGTCAACCGAAAATGAAATATTACAAATTATAGAAAGTATACGATCTAAGGCTGTTGGTGATGATAAAATCAATATAACAATGATTCTTCTCTGCTGTCCTTTTATAATACCTTTTCTTACACACATTATTAATTATTGCATTCTTAATTCCTACTTTCCTGTTCACTGGAAAAAAGCTCAGATAATCCCCCTTCCTAAAATTAATAATCCAACTGAATATGCACACTTGCGCTGCATAAGTATATTGCCCACTTTATCTAAAATACTAGAAAAAATAATGGAAAACCAAATTAGGCGTTTCCTTAACCAATATGATATTTTACCAAAACAACAGTCGGGCTTTAGGGCAAATCACAGCTGTGAAACTGCTCTGGCCCATATTACTGATGACATCCTTAGGGCATCTGATGATAACAAGGTACGTATACTTATATCGCTTGATTTTAGCAAGGCATTCGATTTGCTCAATCACCGGATTCTTTACTCTATCCTTCACTATGTGGGTTTTAGCGAGGGTGCCCGAAACTTTATTCTCTCCTGTTTATCTGACCGTACCCAGCAAGTGGTTTACAATGGAGAGCATTCTGACTCTTTAAATGTAAACGTTGGCGTGCCACAGGGAAGTGTTTTGGGCCCACTCTTATATATTATGATATATACATCATGTTTCTATAAATATCTTAATCTTTATCTCACTTTTACGCGGATGATACTCAGCTATGTTTCTCCTTTTTAGAGCAACAAGCAGCAGAGGCACAAAACTGTATAAACTCTGACTTACAACTATTTTATGAAGTAGCTTCGGATCATTTGCTTAAACTTAATCCCAACAAGTCAACCGTAATAATTTTTGGTAATCAAGCCCAGACCGACTTTGTTAAAAATAATGTTAAGATTAAACTCAACAATGACACTCTACCTTATTCCGACACCTGCAAAAGTCTAGGACTTGATTGTAAACTTCGTTTTAAGGAACATGTTACATCGAAACTAAGAGCTGCCTACGGAGTTTTAAAATTAATTTGTAGTAAAAAAACACTACCTTTCTAAGGGGGTCAGAAAGCTCCTATGCGATGCTCTCGTCCTGTCTCAATTTAACCGCTGTATTGGCGTATATTATCCTTGTCTTGACGCGACGGATCGATACCGGATTCAGAAAGTTCAAAATTCATGTCTCATATTTATACATGGCATAAGAAGAAGAAACCATATAACGCCGTTTCTTATTGCATCAAAATGGCTTAACATGTTTAACAGATATAGATTGCATATGTCACTTTTTAGCTTCAAGATTATAACGCAGAAAACACCACCTTACTTGTATGAAAAAATATATTTTAGAGCTAATGCTCATAACAGGAATCTGCGCAGTCGTTGTTTACTGACTGTACCACCACACCGAAAAAAAATGTTTGAAAGATCGTTTTCTTTTAATATTGCTAATATTCTTAATTCATTAAATAATATTAACTTTGGTTTATCCAGCCCAGCGTTTAAAAGGTCAGTAAAAAATAATTTTCTCCGCACGCAGTAGTTTCCATTTGAGCGTTGCCATCCATGTGGATTAGAAGTCACATTTACCTGCTCCCCTACCTCCTTCTCCCCTCCTTTTCCTCCCATAAAATCACAAATACCTTTAATTTTTTTTTACCATGCTCGCGCATTCGGAACATTAGATGTTTATTACAGCACCAACATATTGTAAATGTTAAATAATGTTGAACAGTATCCGATCCTTGAATTGGATGTCTGCCCCACTAAGGCCCATTGTTTTACTCTCTGCCAACTAAATAACTAAATCTTTTTTGTAATTTACAATTGAGTAAACAATAATAGCTATTTATATAATAAGTTGCGAAATGAGTGTCTTTTAGGCACGCGACGTGAAATTGTCCAACGAGGCAAAGCCGAGTTGGACAACACGTCAAAGTGACTAAAAGACATTGTTTCGTAACGAATTGTATACAATATTTTTTCTACTGAGGTTTTATAATAAAAAACTTAATTTTACTAACATTTTATTACCTATGTTTCATTGACACTTGCCAAAAAATATTAAATTATACCTAGTCTGTGGTTACGTTTTAATTGTAAATAATTACCTGCGTTACTTTTTAGCACTCTGCTCCTGGTAACGTGCTTAAAAGTTTTTTAAGCACGCTGCGCTTAAAAGGAGGTTATTAAAAAACCATAATGACAATCGAAAAGAAGTTATTATAAAACGTCAGTAGAAAAATGTATTATTATTATTATTATTATTATTATTTTCTTTAAATAAATACTATTTATGTTTTTTAGACCCTGTGGCGGTGGAGGGAATGTTACTAAAAAAAAAATAAAAACACCAAAAATCTTTTTATTCCCAAACACATCTTTCCCAAAGTCAGACATCTTGATTTTCAAAAAAAAAAAATCTTCCTATACTGTCGCTCCACCCTAATGCGCATGCCCCGTACCCGGGGCAAGATGGGATAATTGTTTGTTTTTAAATAAGTATAGTTTTTAGTATTATGGTATAAGTTAAGCCAAACATTTTTATGCTAAAAGAGTTATGGATGGAATCTAAAGAATGGAATGTGAATGGACAACATTTCGAACATTTATTGACGAAAAATTATTAAAGATGGATATAGTCAGCTTCCAGTTAACTAGGCGCACGTGACCTCCCGAATCAAATTAGTTGAATCAGAGGTTCAAAAATGTTTCAAAATATAAAAACCAATATGGCGGCATATGGACAGCTGATTTTACATAAAATTGAATGTTAATAGGTTAACAATTAATTTGAAACTATCAGTCATAATAAAAATGACATAATAACAGTGACGGCTCTCGTTCCAAAATTAATTTCCCAGGGGTGCGTTCGTGTTGTTGCACACGGTTGTCAAAATAGTTTTATATTTTAAAAATTTAGTAACTAAATTGATGGAAAATTAGATAAACAATATACCTACAGTAAAACCTCTGACTAGCGACCACCCTTGGGAATCAAATGTTGGCCCGTAAATAGGGGTAATTGTTTAATAAATAAAAATTAGAACATCAGAATTTGTCTGCATTTTACGTTGTATTTAATTTTTAAACTTTGATTCATAATTTTCAACATCTTTTTTCAGCAACTTTACTCGTTCGCTTGCAATTCTTGGTAGTTCGCACAAATATCTTCTGTTGCACACTGAGAAAATGAAGTTTCCTAAGTTATCGGGCTGGACAAATTTAGCAGCTGTTACTAAATAAACCGCTATATTAGTTAAACTATTGTTTAAAGGTGACATGATGATCTTGTAGTCGTTGCAGTATATATTTTGCTGGGTTTTAGAAATCTTATAGTGCTGTTATTACAATATATTTGTTAACTGTTGCTATATTATTATGTCTATACCAGCTAAATAATTTTATAAAGAAATAAACTTAAACGGCTAAGTAATTATTGCTATCTGAATTAGCACTCCTAGCGTTACAATTGTTAATCGTAACCCTAATGCACTTTGCCAGGTACTTAAAGCCATGATAGCTCGATCGCGGTTCTACTAGAGCAAAACGGTTTATTAAGATTTGTTATTTGGATGTAGGAAAGGGTAAATTCGGTTGAACGTCAGCCAATAAGAAAGCGCTTGCTCTGCCACTCGGACATCAGGAAAATTAAAAGTCCAATCTGTAATCGTATCTTCCGCGAGATAGTTGTGTGACGCGATACGCATTACGCGCATTAATTTTCAGTTCTGTATGCCTGTGCTGTACCTACCTAAAGTATTCGTTGTTTTTTTTATGTGATTTTGTACCTCCTGTTAACTTTTGTTCTAATAAAAAATTAGAAAAAAAATTAGATGGGGCATAATTTAAGAGTAAATTTTTTTAGCTATAAGCTTTAATCAGTTTTAAATAATATATGTCTTTTTTGTAATGAATAAAATTTATTAGAATAAAAATCTAAATAATTTCTTTAATTTCATTGAAGTTTGTCGCTAAAAACATGTTAACGTTAAGTATAAAATGTCCTCAGTTTAAAACATGCACACCAACTTTTTTTTTAACTTTTTATTACAATACAAGATAACAGGGGGTGCAAAATTAACTATGTAAATCCTTATGGCCCGCGTTTAAAAAAACTTACCGTAGGTATATAAAACTTTCGTTTGAACAGCACATATTTATGGAACGCCCTGTATAACTACTTGCTAAACAAAGAAGCAGTGATTACTAAACAATCATGCTGCGATAAATAAACAATTATGCTGTGATTACTAAACAATCATGCTGTGATTACTAAACAAGTATGCTCCTTTACTAAACGACAATACAATAATTACCACACGAGTATATTGATATTACACGATCATACAACAGTTACTAAATAAACTGGCTAGGAATATTTAATTTTGCTAAAGCAGCCAAATTTTCTAGTAAGTGCAGGTTTTCATGGATCATATTGTTACTAAAATATGTAGTAATGATTACTAAATAGACTCTGCTTAATATATTTGGCAGTCACAACACGACGTTAGGGCTGGCGCTATATTTACTCTAATATTTAGGCATAGTTGCTTTATATAAAGCCATCATAGCTAAATAATTTTCTCAGTGCAGTCCTTTTTATAACGAAATCCTAAGCTTTCAATGAGCGCTGACAATGACCTGAGACCTATTTCGAAAACACCTCGATCCTTCAAAGCATCTTTCAGAGCTGAAAGCGTTATATCGACTTGTGATGCAAATCGTATATTATAACATTCCTTATATCCATTTTTTTTACCTTCCTGTAAAGTTTCAATCTTCGTTTTTCTTGATCGTCTTTGCGTTTTCTTCATTGGTATATTTCTACTACTTTCATGAACAATCCTCTGTATTGATCTTAAACTTAGTTTTAGTGCTTCCGATACTTTCTCTTTAATAGACTTGGGATTTAATAACTCGCCGGTTTCAGTATCCTTTTCTTCTTCATTTTTAAAATAATCTATTAAATTGAGAACCATTTCTTTTGCCTGGGGATGCAGAAAACCTGCAAACCGATTTGTACTCGACATTTTATGTCACAATATTTTTAATAATGACACAGTTGTCAAAACTAGGGAGCTTATTCACGACATTATATAATACGGTAGTGTTCTTCGAAACATTTTGATAATTACTGAAAATTAGATGTGCTTCTCTCTCAGATTCATAAATAACCAATAGGTTTATCGCGTTTATATTACGGATATCTTTATAATGCCGTTTTAACCTTGGTTTGAGCAAGACAACACTATATAAGTTTCTCTATGATAAGTTCATAACGCGCCTAGTTAAGTGGAAGCCGACTATAATAGTTATTTATTGTACAGGGTCTTCCAACGAGGACTGAACAGGGGGTCATTTTTGAGCTTCCTTGTATTTAAAGAAAAATCCAAAATAGCCAATCGATGTGCTTTTTCCTGCAGAATTCAAAAATGAAACCAAAAATTTATTTGAACCAGAAACAAAAGAGTTACGCTATGGATAAGGTGTTTTTTAAATGGAACATAGCTTTTTTATACGATTTTTGGAACGAGTGATTTATTTTTGTCCGTTCTGATTAAAATATTTAATATTGTGACAGCTATTCTGCCGTGCAATACAAAAACTTAGTAAGTCGAAAAAGTAAGTTTTGAGAAATTCAATTTTTAGTGAATAAAATACTTAAAATTGCACAACTTGTGTGATTTTTAATTTATTGTTCTAATTTTTTTTATCGAGAAAGCTCTTGTTAAATAGATTACTTTTCCAAGAAAATATGGATTTTTATTGCGAAATAAACAGTCAAAATAATATTCAAAACTTACTAGAATTATAAATTGATGCAAATTGGCACATATTTTCAATTGAAAAAACAGGTATGGTATGATATCCTAAACTAAAAACAGATAAGTCCAAATACTAGTTTATTTCAAATTAGTAAATTGACATACTTGAATTTTGGTTGGGATAATTTCCTTGTACAGACTAGGTACTTCAAATTAGAGTAACTTCTTTTCTATGGAGTAACATGACATACCTACGTGTTATTTAGGTTTGCAATATACATTTATGAATGGATGAAAATTACCATAGGGTACATTAAGGTACAAAACTAAACGAAATTTGAACTTCCTTTAAGGTTGAATTCTCAAAGTCATTCAATCTATTGCCAACCTATAACCTATTTCGCGTTGATTTTTTGAGTTTATTATTTTAATAACTAACATTTAAAGAAAATCAATATCGTCGGTACATTATTTAGGTAGTATCTGATATATTACAAAAATATCAATTTATTTCATTGCTAATTTTGGGAGAATTGTATAGTGAAAGAACAATGAGTGACAATGACATAATAATGTTAAAAAAAATCTTACCCGATATTTTTCGCTATACAATTCTCCTAAAATATGTTATGAAATTCCTTGATATTTATTAAATATGTCAATTATTACTTATAGAATATCAAGTCGATACTGATTTTCCTTAAATTTTGTATAAAAGCTAGAAAACATAAATAAATCTACGCGAAATAGGTTATAGGTTGGCAAGCATGTTGATACTCCCACCTTAATAAACAGACTCAAAAACAAATTTTAATATATAATATAATATTAAATATATATATATATATAACTCCCATCGTCCAAGAGTTGGATAAACTGCTCCTTCTTTAAAAGATTTTTGTAACAGTTCCGTTGTTCGATTTTTTATATTGTTCATATGAAATGAAAGTAATTTGGCACTCGATTTTCTTTTTCATTGCTAGGACAAAAATCAGGATCATCGTCGGAATCGTCAAAAGGCGACGGAGTAGTAGACCTGCTTGAAAGGGGTGACTTCCTAAAAAAAATCTTAATATAAGAAGTTTTTCTGAAATTCCATTTTTTTTTATTAAAATTCAATATCCTCTATTACGTTAATTTATTAGATTTCATTTAACATGGTAGAAAATAATGTTTAGTCCCAAATAATATTTTACTAAAACAAACTCAAATTTGTAACCAAATTAAAAGCTTCACCGGACTATTTTTTATTTATGTTTAAACTTTAATGAGCAGATCAATAATGTTTGTTGTTTAGATAATAAATATAAAACATTTAATGTTTATATAATTCACCTTAAATTTTTGGACTTGGGTTATAAAACGTAATTTTTTTTTGGAGATCGTTTGAAAAAATATTTAATTAAACACAAAATATTGAAAATACACAAATTTACACGTCAAACTTCGCTTCATTACAGTGATAATTGCACCCCAAGTTTTTTTTGATTGTCTTGAACGTAAAATATAAATTAACACAGGTACAAAAACGTATTCTGTCGCTTTAAGTTTTGTATTGTATTATTCTTTCTTAAATTAGATTCCTATATTCAGGGCTGACAAGAGGGGGGGGGGGGGGGGCAAATTTCCCGGGCCCACGGCTCTTTTAAGGGCCCGTGCTCGGGCTGCGCAGTTAAAAAAATTTGATAAATTATAAAAAAAATATAAAATCTCTGTTGACAAAAAATTACTTTGTAAACATTACATAGGTATGTAAATTGTTAGGCGAGTTGGCGAATAATTAATGTTCTAAGTATCAAATATTGATACATTTTGTCGTCGCCCGTCCGGCCCAATATTTGTATTAACATCGATTTATTATTCGAAGAATTTATAAAACTTTCATCTTTTTTGGAGAACCGACCCGAAGTTTTCTACATTTTAGAATTGACCAACAATGGGTTTCTTATTTAAAAATTATATTTTTGTTATTATTTTGGGGTAGTAAAGATTTATTTTAATAAAAATAAACAGTTTTAATGCCAAAACGACTATGATTGAGCAAAAAATTGAAATTGAGGGAAGACCTAAACTCGAAATTAACTTGACACAGACCACAAAGTGTAAATCTAGGGACTTTATTGTTATTGATAAGTTTGCTGCAAATAAAAACAGAAGAATGAAATTTACTTTTAAACAATGTAGTAATGTACCCACTAATGAAAAATAAATTGGCCTTTTTTATTTTATTTATCTTATTTCATTTTCAATAAAATAAGTAGGTAGGAATCATAAATTTTTAAAATATTTATTAAAAATTATTGACCAAATTTGGGCGTGGTATTAAAACTTTTCACCTGCGGCGCATTTCGCCTGCAGCTGGCTTTTAGTGCACCTCCAAGTTAATAAGTCACAAGTCGCCGCTTAATGTAGGTACCTATTATGCTCTTATTTCCTTGTTATCTCTCATAGATTAAGTTTTTGCCCTCCCTGAAAAATGCTCTATGGACGCCCTTAAACAATATTTTTAAACTTACCGAATGGCTCCTTGAGCTCTTTGCATCATTAAACGACATGTATTTGACACTTCATCACTACATTTTTTAATTATAACATTTTGCTTTTCCATACTTTTAACCACAATAATATATACCACTCGACGCTAACCCTTGCGTGGTTGAAATAGTAATGATTTCGGTATCCAATAGCAAGATTAGCAAGAAGTCAGGCTACCGTAAAAGTGGTAACGTGATATATTCTTCATTTTCTTATTGGTGGCACATCACAAGTAGGTTTCCGCGAGTGTTAAAATAGCAGGTCGACTTACACGTTCAGCTATTTTAAAAGAACGGTTTAGTTGGTTATAGTACATCCACTTACTAGACTAGAAAATATTAATTTGGAATTCGTAAGTCAACTTACTTGATTTTACAATTGTAATACTCTAACATTTATTTCATAGTAAGTGTTGTTAATAAAATATGAATACAGCAAGTAGACTTACTTGTTTTTAGTCTGGGAAATTCTAGATACATGGTTTTTAACTTGCAAATTTAAAATTTTTCCTAGACCCTAAAATTAGTATGTCCAGATACTTTGTAAGTTTTGAAGATAATTTCAAAAAATAAATACATACAGGTAGATCTCGTTGCATAGAGTACGATGACATAGAAAACTCGATTTTATAGTAAGTCGACTTACTAGGTTTTTGAATTGCACGAGAGTATTTTTATTAAATTTTAATGTTTTATCCAGTATAATTTAACTTTAACCTGTTTGAAACATACACTAGGTAATAAAGGTATAATCACCTTTGAATCCTTCTAAGTCATTTCGGCAATATTATAGTAAATTTGTCAAATTTTTTGACTTTGAAGGATTCAAAGGTGATTAAAGCTTTATTACCTAGTGTATGTTTCAAACAGGTTAAAGTTAAATTGTACTGGATAAAACATTAAAATTTAATAAAAATAGCTGTCACAATTATAAATATTTTAATCAGAACGGACAAAAAAAAATCACTCGTTCCAAAAATCGTATAAAAAAGCTATGTTCCATTTAAAAAACACCTTATCCATAGCGTAACTCTTTTGTTTCTGGTTCAAATAAATTTTTGGTTTCATTTTTGAATTCTGCAGGAAAAAGTACATCGATTGGCTATTTTGGATTTTTCTTTAAATACAAGGAAGCTCAAAAATGAGCCCCTGTTCAGTCCTCGTTGGAAGACCCTGTACAAGACGATAAAATTCTACTTTATCTGTGAGAGTGTTTTTTAGAGACGCTAATTACGCTCGAGAAGATAATGCGATTTTATCGTCGTGTGCAATAAAACATTTTTTTCTATAGCAAGACTTCAAATTCAGGTAAAAATAAAATTTCAAAGAAAATTGTAATTTTTGGCAAAAAAATCGCAACTCTGTTGCTCCGTAACTAGGGATATGAATTATTCTGTCAACAAAATAAATGTCAAACTAATTTTACATTCTGGTTTTTGTGGAGTGTTCAGTATTTTTGCGTTTTGTGTACGAAGTGAATACGAAATGTACGGAAAAGAATTAACACAAGAAGAAGAAAGATAGATGTTTCTAATAATGTTAATTGTAAAACTACACTTGTTGTTAATACTTCGAATTAATGTGTTTGAATTTGTAAATTTAATTAAATTAAAAAAATTAAAACATTTTATCTACCCTTGCTGTTAAAGTGTTACTTTATCTACCTTTGAGGTTAAAGTGATACTTTATCTACTAAAAAGAGTTGCTATAACAACATTTTAACATCAGCTATAAAAAAAAGGTTTTTTTTTTCAATTAAATTAATTTTTGTTTGTTTAATATCCTATAAGTAAATGACAAGGAATACAAATTTAAAATTTGACACTTTTAAGTATTAATATGCACTTTAACAATAGTCAATAAAAAACCAGGGTTGGCATGTAAAAAAAATTATCTATGTCGCGTCATATCTATAATTTGGGATACTTACACTGTATCAATATTTTTGTATAAAAAAGACCACAACTTAAAATGTTAATACCCGTGCCCAAGCATTTTTCTGTACTGGATTCATTAAATTGATCAAAATTTACAAACTGTTCTTTTGCTGAATTATAATGGTTCAGCTACATGCAATTTCTGAGCTCAGACCGTGACCTCTAAAACTACACCTATTAACGTAAGTAAGCAAGTAAATTTATTATACAGAAAATATTGTTCTTACAACTAGAATAAAGCAGAATTAAACTGGTAAACTTAATGATTTCTACACACAGATAAAAGTTTTACAAGATTTTATGAAACAGTAGCTATATCTGTTCCTGTTGCCAGTTAGGTTTTAAATTCGAAGGTCGCTACAGAAAGTTTTGTAATGTGCGAAATCTAAGAATCGTAAAAAAGTAAATTATTTATCAACAATATTAAGCTTGAGATTACGCATGCAAAGAAGAACTAACATGCGCAAATTGGCATGCAACAAATTTAAAAAAAAGTGCTAAATCCATTGTACGCACACAATTAGGTTTGATCGATCGTTATAAAGTAAGAAAAGATTAGTGTGAATTTCTAAAAATTTAATTGAGGACCAGACGATATTCCAAATAAACTGGTTTAAAAATATTAAAGACGTACAAAGAGGATATCTGCATCCTATTATGTTAATATACCGTGCGAGCAAAAATTATTTGCATCAAAGAGGGCTTGGATTAAAAAACGTAGGGCTTGGTTTAGATCACAATGATATGGGGACGATATATCTAACCAAATCTAGGTTAAAATTTTGTCAAATTCATATTATGACATGATATGCCAAACTAATGAGTAATAAAATACTTAAGTAGACAAATACAAATTTATTTTTGTTGTTTACAAAATTAACAAAGTAAGAATATACAGAAAGAAAAAGAAAAAAAAATTGTGTGTGCTTAAGACCACACGACAGAAGTGAAAACTTCAACATGGTGAAATTAACAATATCAAATACAATTTTTCAATTTTGTTTTTTTTTAGGTTAGGTTCGTAAGCAATCATAAAAATAACATAAACTTGGAATACGGGATAATTTTACTGCATACGAAAAAATATATTTCCTAAAATTGAACAACCCTTGAATTTTTACATCTTCAAAACAGAAGTCAGAAATCATAATAAATGCCTGAACATACCTGAGACGCAGACGAGTGTCTATACAACGCACACTGTTTGCGGCATGCTCTTTTATATAACGTTCATTCGGGTCAGGGTCAGTTCGGATTGAATATATCAGTTGAATTCGAGCGTAGCACAGCCGAGTCTGACGCCTGACGGCGACGCGTGAGACGGTGACGCGTGACGGCTCACTTTAATTCAGTGCCCACAAAAAGTGCTAAACGCGCCTAAAGAAGTTTTCACTTCAATAATTACATAAATTGCTGAAATTGGCCACCGCCATGCTTCAAGCATAAATTTACACGTCTCTTCATATTTTCGAAAGTGTTGACCAGCATCTCTGGAGAAATGTTACCACATTCTTGGATAATCCTTTCATGTAATTGTTCTAAATGTGCAACTGGTGTTTTAAAAATAGTGTTCTTTAAATAAGGAAAAACGAAGTTATTCATAACCGTTAACCAAGGTGATCTAGGTGGGAATGCAATGTCTGATCAAAAACTGATCAATCTGTTGTCGAACAAATTGCGTAAGTAATAGTTTCGGCGGCTGTATGGGCGATTGCACCGTCCTATTGAAAATATCCAAAACGTAGTTCGTCGTCAAGTAATTGCTCCACAAATGGATTCAAAATATTGTCTCTATACCGCTGTGCTGTAACTGTGTTATGGAAAAAAATAGGACCAACAATTCTTCTCCGGAAAACAGCTAACCAGGACACCAATTTTTTGAGGGTGCAATGTGGACTCTACAAAAAAATGGGGATTTTCACTACTCCACATGCGTGTATTCTGAGAATTCACATAACCGGAGAGGTGGAACCAGGCTTCATCCGAAAAAAATGTCAGGTCTAATAAATCATTTCTTTTCAATAAATTTTGGGTAAATCATTGAGAGTAATTCCTGCGTCTTTCAAAAATTCTGCGGCTTGTATTTCTTGGAATACTTGCACTTTCTAAGGAAATAAATTTAGCTGCTTTTTAAGAATAGTCCTGCATGTTCCATAAGGTCTTCCCACCTCTTGGGACAGGCGTCTTATACAATTTGTTGGCGTATTTTGCATTATTTTACGAACGTTTGCAATAAGTTCTTCTGTTTTTACAGATGGTCTTCCTGCTCCTTTTTTGTGTTGTATAGAACCTGTTTCCGTAAACACAGCCACGGTTCTTTTCAGGCAATGATAAAAATCCCCAGCAATAAAAGCAACGTTAGGAAAATGTTCACTTATAATCTCCCTAGCAGCATAATTATTACCGATAATTTTTTTTAAGGTCACGAATGGTTTTGTTGATAGAAAATTATCCCGAGTCGAAGACGAGGGAAATTTTCTATTAACAAAAACATTCGTGACACCGAGAAAAAAATTATCGGGAATTAATTCTGCTGCGTGGACGATTCGGTAAGAAAATTTCATAAATTGGAGTTTCTTTTAATGTTCCTGAAATTTTAGTAATAAACCTTAGTTACTAACAAGTAAAATCAACTTCTATTGTAAAAATACAGTGCGTCATATTAAACTAAACTCATCGGAAATATGTTTTTTAAAGTTATATTTGAATTTAAAACTATAAAGACCTTGGATTTCGCTGGTTTGTCTCACCTGTCACTTCAAAATGACTTGACATTTGAATTAAAATTAAGCCGTAGTAGTATACTTAAGAACAATTATCACTTATTAATTTCATTAGGTTAATAGGCTATAGACTATCGCGATAGTATCCCGTTGCTATAAGCAACGTTAACAAAAAGGAGCCTTCTAATTGGTTGAGACTAAATTTATGAAATTTTCGTGAAAACCGTCTAGGCACAAACTGCTGAGTTTTTCGGGCCGGCTGGGCTTTTCTGCTCTTACCTAATAATTTATTCGGGCCGCGTCATTGTCTTGGTTGCCGGGACGGGTCGGGTCGGGCCGTAAAATTCCGTCCCATGCAGGGTTCTACTCTGTGTTACAAATTAATTTTTATTTTAAAATTAATTTCGTGCAACTCGTTGGGGGGGTGTTTGTTTGTAATGTATGTATTTTACTAAATAAATTGCTTTATCAACATTTTCCCTTTGCACCCCCTGTCGGCGCCCTTGCTGCCTAGGATTGTCAAATGGGTTTCTGATAAGTTCATGATTCACCGCTTTAATTATATAATTATCAACCTTTCTGCTGTTTTTATCGTGTTTGGAATGTTCTTGGCATCCAAAGGATGTTTTAATGACACCCAACTATTGATTGAATAATTTCCTATATTTTTATTTTATTGAACTTTTTCTTAATCCTTTTCCTAATATTTGCGGAAGTATACACAAGTAAATCTGTTGTAAATAACTAAATTTTTTTGCCTTTTAGAGAAAATATTACTTTTCAAAAAAAAGTATTTTTCAGACACCTTTAAAATATCGCAGAGGAGTACAAGCAGGAAAATCTCGTTAGCATTTCATAAAGTAGCTGTTTTAGAAGTATTTACGAGATTTCAGAGAGCATTGCGCGTAAGTGCCGCTGCTGTAAGTTGTGCTCAAGAGTTCACATTGGGATATCGTATACATATGGTTTCTAGCCAACAGTCTATATTAAAGATCGCTTTAAGTAATCTGTGTAACCTCTGGGTACTAATATCCAGGGTGCTTAAAAGATAAGAAAAAATAAAGAAAGATCAAAAATAGGTACTATACACCTTAATACTTGCAATTTGATAAAAATGTCCAAATCTTTTAGTCCCCATGCACTATGGCAAAACGGCCAAATCACCAAATGACATAATATATTCGCTTAATCTTTTTATAAAAATTAAAATGGCTTTTAAATAAATTCTAAAATAATTATATGTAATTTCAAAATATTATTGCTGAGCACTATAAAAGTTAAAAATAAAGAACAAAAATTATGACGATTTTTTTCCTCTTAGAGTGACCGCTATGCCCCGGTCTCCCCTACTCAGGTTTTTAAGTTTATGTTGTTAATAGAGACCGACCGAAGGTTCGGTTTCGGTTAGTTTCGGCCAAAAAATCTAGTTTCGGTGACAGTTTCGGTTTAGACCAAAAACCGGCCGAACCTTCGGCCATGCCGTAACTCAGTTTGTCGCGCACCGTTCCGCTAAATTTGGGTGGGTTTTGTAGGCAGTGTTGTCTATATAAATAGATTTTTTCTCTGTCGACCTTTTTTTTTTAGTGGGAAGAGTTCTCGTCCTATATAAAATAAATTAAATTTCAGTACCTACCTATACAATAAAATTTTTAACATTTAAAAATAAGTTTCGGTTTCGGCCGAAACTGAGACCAAGGCCGAAGATTCGGTTTCAGCCGAAACTGAAAATCTTGTTTCGGTCGGACACTAGTTGTTATTAAATATATTCCGGCCTGAAATAAAATAGAAGGCTCACTTATTGATAACCGATATATTATTTTCACAAACCAAACACTTTATTATGGCCTTGTAATCGGAGTATAGCAAACGTCATATCAGTGGCATAGCTCGAGCAGGGACAAGAAAGAGGCAGTATGCCTCTTTATACTTTGTATGACCTCATTAGCAAGGGACGGGCCCAGAAAGATGCCGAAAACAGTTTTGTAAACATTTTTGACCTTTCTTATTAAGGTTTTAAAATCGGTGAAAAGATATAATATTTTTAAAAGTAACCTACAAAAACCGCGTTGTCAACAATTATCCAATTAAAAACGTAAAAATGAATGTTTGAAATTTATTAATAAATTATAGAAAATCTAAGTACGAGATTCCTATATACAGTATTTAATATTTGACGTATTCATAAGATGATAAAAATTTAAAAAACTCATCAAGATAATACATCTTATAAAAAATAATACTTAGTTGAGATTCAAGCCGATGCTATATTTCTAAATATGCAAATATAAGTAGGTATTACGATTTGAACATTTAACATACACTATTGGCAAACTAGCATTGAGGGTGCCGATATAAACGCATCAGACGGAGATTATTAGTAGCGTTTAACACGTTAAACAGAGAACACACTATCCCCTACCTCCCACCTTATATTCTTTAGAACACGCGGTCGAAGCAGCCACGGGATCAGTCGATATGTCGAATAAATATTTTTGAATAAATCAAGCCTTCCTCCTGCGAAGTAACTGTTATTTTAAATTAATAATGTATTTTCGCCAACAAAAAATTAATATCATCAAGTGGTATTAACAGCTGGGAGTACTCGGGAGTACCCAAGAAGTTGATGAGTAGGTACCTATTAAAAAAACAGTTTATTTATTTGTATTTTATTGTTTATTTTTATTTTATAGGAGGTAAGTAGCAGTATTATTTATTGTAATAATTTTTTGGGGTTATCATTATTTTCTTAGAATACTAGTTTTTATTTCGTTTTTAGGTTTAAGGCTAATAAATAACATTAACTTTTATACGATTACGTTTACCGGCAAATGCTCGGCCACACCAGACACAATTGCCCCTTTCAGTAGGAATGTAGGAGTGGTTAGGTGTATATTTTTAACTGAAGGCTTTGCCCTTCTCTCTTGGTTGCATTAGAGATTTCGCACCCCAGATTCGATTTTGCCAATAGTGTATATTGGAAAAATTTGTAAGTAAACATGTTAAAAAGTTTAAAATGCAAAATAACAAAGATTACTATCATGAACAAGCAAATTTACTTAACCTAGGTATACAATATACACAATATATTTTTTAATGCAAATACACAAGTTTTCCAAACAATCTATTAAAATGTGTTGACAACATCGTTTGTAGGAAAGAGGCGGTGAAGAGCTGGGTGGGGCCAGGAGAAGGGATTACATTTTTGTTTGTATATAAGATAAACCTAACCTATAAATAACCAAACATTATATTTGCTCACCCATGAAAAATAACTGCCGAATTATTATTTTCCGAATTATCGCATACTTGACACTCAACTCATCCCACAAAAATAACACAATAAATTAAAAATACAGCAATAATTTATTACACAAAACCGATAAACTGAAGAAAATTTCAAACCGCTATCAAAGAAACACTAAACGGAAAAGAAATGCCCGTATACATCGATACATCGAAGACATTGCTACTTTTAATGCGATGCATCGTTTTTAAGCAATGCATCGAGGCCATTTGATATTTGTCAAAGAATGGATGTATTTTAGTCGATGCATTAGGTTTTAATTTTATTCGTAAAATAATAATTATTTTTCAGTTGCCTCTCGATCTTCATTATACTTTATCCAAACTCAGTTTGAGGACATTCCAATCATTCCATACGGCGGTAAACAGTCTCAAAGAGACCGACCTCACAACCAGGGTTGTCAGATCTTTCTTCTTCAATTCTTTAAGTTTTTTTATTAAATATGTTTCATTTATATTAGTATTCAATTGTTAGTCAGTAACTTTCTTTGAAAGCTAGTTTGCAAATATACTTTAAACCGAGGAGTTTTGAGTGTGACAGAAAAAAATAACAAGCCATTCATTGTTATAATAATACATTATTTAGTCCTTAAGAAACAATATAACTGAAATCAAGACAAAAAGTGTTTTCAGTGTTTAAAAACAACTAATTAACAAACCCTTGTTTCTCGTATACTTATACATAATATATTAACAAACCAGAAAATTTGGTAAAAATGGCAACCGTTCACGATTTATGCAAGTTGCCGGGGGTGATAAGCGCCAGTTAAAGCGGCTGGTATAAGCTGAAGCGGTTTCCAGCCCGTTCAATGATCGATTCTGTCAGACAGAGATAGGCCAGTGACCGCCGATGGCGTGGAAGAGACGAAGATAAAATATACGTGATTTGGAACTTATGGACGGGCCGGGGGACGGTCCCAGAATGGAGTTCTGGTAAAAAAATTAAAGCATTTTCTGAGCAGTGTCGTGCCGTGTCAGGTTTATTTTTCTGGTTTTAGTTTTGTGTATAGAATCTTTAAGTTACCTTATATTTATTATTTTATTATAATATTATTATATATACAGTGGGTTTATAAAGTGTAGTATGTACAAACACCTAATGTTAAATAAACTTATAAGTGTCTATACGCATTTTAATTATTTCTTTGGGACGCCTATGGTTAGGAGTTGCATACTGTTTTATGTTATTAAATTGACCTAAGAAACACTATACCTTTGGTTTCAGTTAAGGTGTGAGCTTAGAGTAGTTAGATTTGTGATTTGTTTTGTAATGCTAATTCTAATAAAAATATGTTTTCGATGCATCGCAGACATCGCTGTTTTTCCGCGATACATTTTCTGTAAACAGAAATGAAACGTCATCATGACCTCAGACCAATGTCGTGGCGGACACCTCTTTGGGGGCGGATCTCTTACTGCTACGTTGCCATACTGCAGATATTTTATAAGGTTTTAGACAATTTTAATTTCCCACATCATTTTAATACTTTTAACATCGTAAGTTTGGCAAACAAAGTGGACGGATGTAAATTGCATGTTAAGTTCATTTAGAATGGAGTTCGATTTTGTCAATATAGGTTAATTTGTTATTGTTTCATCTCAGTGGCGCAGCCAGAATGTTGTATTAGGGGGGGGTTTTCAAAAAAAATAACAAGATTTCAAAATTTTAAAAAGCGATATTTTTTTTTTGGTCGTTAATTTTAATACTGTAGGAAAATTTGTATGAATACAAATTCTGTATTTTTTAAATTAATACCTGTTTAAAGGCTTTAGACCAGGGTCGATAATTTTTGAAATCAAAAAAAATAATAGTAGAATGAAACCCATTGGAAAAGGAAGAGAATATTACAAAAATGAAAGGAAAAATAAATTACGGGCGATCCGAGGTCGGGAAGTGGAAGGAGGTGAGTTTTTAAGGGTATAAAGCGATTTATCTCGATTTCCGGCAAACCTACAAGTCCTATGGAAAAACGTTAAATGGCAAGTTGTAGGTAATAAAAAGATCTACAACTTTTGTATTTACACTTTTTTCACATAACCTCAAAATTTATGTGAAAAATTCAAATAACCGTTTTCGGTTTTTTATTTTTATCTTTTACAAGAAAAATATGATTTTCAATCGAAAATTCTTACGTCAAAATATCTGCTTTTTTAAAAAAGGCGGTGGGTTTTTTGTTCGTTGAAATCTCTACTTTCTGATGGTGTAAAAAAATATATACATTACTATGGTAAATGTTCTCAAAAAATGCAAAGAAACGAAAAAAACTCGAATTCGATTTTTTTTTTTAATTATTATGTACAATTTTGAGCTATTTATTAAAATTTATACTTTAATTACTCGAAAAACGTAACATTCCATGTTACATTGATAAACAAAAAAATTACATATCCATAAAACATAAAGATAGCAAAAAATATGCGAAAATAGTTGTTCTAAATATAATTAAAGGTAGGATTTAAAGGGGATTTCATCACATTTACCATAGTAATGTATATTTTTTTTACACCATCAGAAAGTAGAGATTTCAACGAACAAAAAGCCCACCGACTTTTTTAAAAAAGCAGATATTTTGACGTCAGAATTTTCGATTGAAAATTAAGGTGCGTTTTCGATATTAAGTCAAAATAAGGTAAAAAAATAAATATTTTAAATCAAAAAAAGTACAGTGTGTTTGGGACATAAAAAGGTAAGTTTTCACCAAATTTCGTGAAAAAAAAAAATTTCTTTTAAAAGATAAAAATAAAAAACTTGGTTATTTGAATTTTTCACATAAATTTTGAGGTTATGTAAAAAAAGTGTAAATACAAAAGTTGTACTTAGATCTTTTTATTACCTACAACTTTGCCATTTAACGTTTTTCCATAGGACTTGTAGTTTTGCCGGAAATCGAGATAAATCGTTTTCTACCCTTAAAAACTCACCCCCTTCCACTTCCAGACCTCGGATCGCCCGTAAATTATTTTTCCTTTCATTTTTGTTATATTTTCTTCCTTTTCCAATGGGTTTCATCCTACTATTATTATTTTTTTTTTCACTTTTTACCATTTTCAAAGGCTTCAGCCCTGGTCTAAACCGTAAAAAACCATCTTAGTCTGGGGGGGGGCTTAACCCCTAAAACCCGCCCCTCGCTGCACCACTGTTTCATCTATCGGTACCAGATCATTGGTTTACGCCTTCACTTCATATTCATGAAGCTACTTATAATATCTTCATAATTTTTTTTGTGTTAAAATGTCACTTTCAATGCTGAGTAGAGCTAAAGCGTTAAGCCTTCTATTATTATATTTTTATTGCGAGGAATATGTATTTTGCACTTTAGAGAGCCACCTTCGATACGGGTTGTGTTTCTGGGGATCTTGCTCTCAGCACCTTTTCAGATCGGTATTTATTTTGCAGAAAAGAGCAATAAGGTGCATTTGTCAGTTGAGAAAGCATTCTATTCGATAACTGAATATTTCGAGGTATCACTGACTTAAAGTAGGTCTATGATCTGTTCTATGTTTACGGTGTTATTAGGGAATTATTGGAAACGCTATAAGGTAAAGGCCTTATTATGGTCGTTCTTAAAATGACAGCTAAGCATGCGCACTAAAAAATATTTAATATGGGAACCATAATAAAATACTGCCTTCCCCTATTTACGACTAGTTACCGTAAGTAAAATAACGTTTCCTTATTTCCCTTATTCGGCAAACCGAACCTAAAAAACAGATGGTTGCATTATAACAGATTAAGGTTTACCTATAATGACGATTTGGTCCTTATAAGATAATTTGTGGGACAAAATCCCTTATAAAATCCTGAAGGATGGGAGGTCATTAGACATTAGGTTAAAAATAACGGTCGTAAACAAGAAAGCGTTCCAATAAGTCTTTATTTTTTAGAGAAATAAGGTTAAGACCTTATTAAAATAGGGCATTCCCTTATTAGTGCTGACGTAAAAATTATCGTTTCAATAATTCCCTATTAACTGGATTACGTCGACTATTGTGTGTGTGTTCTGTGGCGCTGGTTAAAACTAAATGGCCAGCTTCTAGCTCCACCTCTATTTACTAAAACAACCCCCCCCCAAATATACAAATTACCGTTGCAATAAATATTTGGTTAACAATTAGTTTATCAAAAGAATATTTGAGAATAAGATGAATGTATAATTTTTACTGATGTACTCCATCGAAGTTGTGCTTGTTAATTGCAAAAATTTTAGATCGCAACGAAACTAAAAACAACTCCACTTTCCTGCTTTCGAGAACTGAAACGTCTAATCAATTAAGCTTTATTCCCGCTACCCCCTCCACCTTTCCCAAACACCCCTAAAAACGCAAAAAACACACCTTTTCAAGCTTTCCCCTGACTAGACATGCGATGGCTCAGGCTCACAGTAATCGGATATTCGCGTGGTTTCCGAGGGGATTGGCTAGCCGCGACCCTTAGACCCTCCACCCCATGGGGGTAGTTTTTTCCATTTTTTCTTTTTATATAAACGAAACAACATTTGAAGTTCACTTTGTGGAAACTACAACGATTTAAAGAGTTGTTTTTTTCTTTTTTTTTAATACGTTTATACATAGGGGAAGTGTGCCTGAGATGGCATACTTTTTTTTTGAGCGACATATTTTTTTTCTTTATGACCAAAAAAATATTTTTACGTAGGAAATATATAAATAAGGTATAAATAAAGCAACTTTTTACAAAACTTAAACTGTTTTTCTATTGGAAAACAAAAAAATAAATATTTAAAATAAAACATAGTATGCCATCTCATAAGAGTATGTATTGATGAGATGGCATAGTCTATGCCATCTCATCAATACATGCTTTTATGAGATGACATACCATGTTTTATTTTAATAGTAGTAATAAATATATTAGGCTAGCTACAAATTTCACATTTAAACATTTTTGTTTTTCTCTGCAACCCAGCACATTCTGCATGGGCCCATTTCTTGCAAATTATACATTGGAACCATAGTTCCCTTGATAGAGACCAAGAATAAAGTTCATTGCAATAAATAGAAGGCAAGTCCTCCTCATCTAGGTCATCTGGGTGAAAATTCTCGGTCTGCTCATCCTCTATAACAAATTTATTTTTTACGGTTCTCGCCGACTTTCTTAGCATCCCTTCTTTTTTTAGTGCATCCTCGTCCTGTTCTATCTCTCTACCAATTTTTCTCTTCACAGTTCTCGCCGCCTTTCTCAGCATCTCTTCTTTTCAGTTAATTTTCTAGATTTTCATTGAATGTGGTTTTGTGACCTCCTATGTAACCTTTTTTCCAGCCTTTCTCCTTACTTGCCCTACATACGTCTTAAAGTCCCAAATGGAACATTAAACGTTTTTGACGCTAGAAGCCACCCTATACGTTTCGCCTTAACAGCTACGATGGCTTCCTGCATATTATTTTCATCCCATGACTCTCTATTTGACTTCCTTTTGTAGCGACCCATTATAAAAAAATATTATTTTAAATTAATAATTGAGTTGCTGAGATGACATACCATGCCATCTTATAAAATTGACGGTATATTTTAAAATAATACCATTTTTGCTAAAAACTATTTTAAACTAGATATTTGATATCCTAGATATAATATTCAATAAATCAAGGGCGGATCCAGAAATTAATTCTGGGGGGGGGGTCACACAGCGCCGAAGGCGCAAAAATAGCGCCGCAGGCGAAAAGTTTTAGAGGTTTTTAGAGGAAGAAGATAAAACAATTAAAAATATGATAAACCTTATTTGTGCCGAAGCTAAAATGATATCCGCAGGCCGACCATTAGTTGAGAATCTCTTCGGTTCAGAGGAAGTGTCCAATTTTGCGACATCCGTGTGTGATTGCTGGCCTTTAATTCAAGAATTTCAGACAATGATACTCCCGATGAAGGCACCAGACTTGCTAATAAATTAAGAAAACTTATAGTTTGCACTAAAGATATATTACAAAAGCTTTCAGTCTCGTTATTGCTAATAAGTCCTCATTCAATGACTACTGAGAGGATTATTTCCCATTACAACAAATTAAAAACGCCAGGAAGGATTTCATTAAATGAAGATACAATGAATGATCGCCTCTTAGTGTCATTGAATGGAGTTGGAACAGCCCATTTTGATCCAAGACCGGCAGTCGCCGAGTTTTGAATGAAAAAAGAACGTAGGCTTAGAGAACCAACTCGTGAAATATACAAAACTAGATATTTTATTAGTACATTTTTTAGAGGTAATCCTAAATTATAATCTTATTAATAAAGTTCCTTTTACAATGAAAATGAGTAGGTAACGAGTTCCTTTTTGCACGACGTCGTAGAATAACAGTGTTTTCAATTTGTAGAAAAAATGTGCACTGGGTTATGAACTCACTCTTTTTGACTCCACAATAGTTTTTACGTATGTTAAAATATAAACCGCCCAAGGGGGGTCATGACCCCCATGACCCCCCCCCCCTGGATCCGCCCTTGCAATAAATTCTATATCTGAATACTACAGTAAGCAATAGTGTGTTTGAGCGAATTGCTTTAAGGGGGCGCCACAAAAGGCGCTTAATTCAAAATGTATGTACATTAAATAGCGACTATGCCAACTCAGCAAGTATGCCATCTCGGGCACACTTCCCCTACAACATTAACTATTAGCCCAGGTCCCCACGGGCGTAAATTTGACAGCGCAAGGGTGACAGATGACAGCGTACCTACTTATTTTCTAATACTTGATTGGTTGATTACCGGCATTTTTTTAAATGTCGGTGGAATCGACCAATCACTGTGATTTTTACGCTCATGGGAATTGGGTCTTATTCCCATAGACAATTTACCTTTAGATAAACAAACAATAATCACGAATGTGGCAGTTTTATGGCCTCGCGCATGTAAACAAAACTGGGAACTATTAGACATGCGCACTGCAACATTATCGTTTGACGAATGGGAAAATAGACAGGTCCGGGCTTTAAAATTTAAATTCTTGCTCATATGCCACCATAGAGGGTTTATTTTACCCCTATTTGGGCATAATACAATTATACAACGGCTGCAACTAGTACTAGTCATTGTTTATATTACAATCCGAGTCACTAAAAACACAAACACAATTCACTAACTAAACTACACAAAAACCAGAAATCCATAAATATTAAACACCAGTCCCACAATCCACGATAGCCGATCCGATAGCTGAAAACTTTAGAAAACTAAAAGGAATCCGCAGAGAAGAGAAACCTTAAAACACAACAACAAAAATGGCGGCCGAGCCGGTTCTGGAGAGTATTCTTGAGCGCTTCGATTATTGTCGATAAAGTAGGACGGCCGATAACACGAGGTTTGTGCGCATGCACGAAGGTTCCCCGAATGAAGACAGCTGACCGACGAGTCATGCGCTCGGACGTATTTTTTCACCCATAAAACGTAACTTTTGTTTGCGCAGGAGATAAGCTGTAGGTATCTAAAGGTAAATTGTCTATGCTTATTCCTTGAAGGTGAAATTAAAAAAAAATTTTGGTTGAAGGTATTTTCCACCTCGCCGAACACCCCAAAAACGCAAAAATTCATGAAAAAGGGTTTTTGCGCTTTCAATGGTATTTTCTGCGGTTTGGGTTGTTGGGAAAAGGAGGGGGGAGGGGGGAAATAAAGCTTATAGAATTTTTCCCCGCTGAAAAAAAAATCTGGCTACGGCATCGCCCCTCCACTTCGAAAAGCTTTCTACACCACTGACTGTTACTCTAAACAGTTTTTACCAAAGGAAATAATTAAATATTTTTATTTTTACAAAACGTTTTCTGTTTCTGAAATTTTTATTTTTTCCACGTTCATCCGAGTAACTGAGCCAAATGTGACAGTCAGGTCTTTCAACGCTAATCAAATTTTTAAATCCGAAATCAGGCAGGCCATTTTGACAACATATATATTTCGTATTTAAAAGAACACTTTTCTTTTGCGAGCAATCACTAACAACGCTTTCGGTATTTTATTTTTTAATTAATATTTTGTTATTTTTCGTTTTCTTCAAAAACTGTTCACAAAAATAGGAAAAATAAGCTCATCTCGCAACAATGGAAGAAAATGTTACAATAATAGTTATTTATTGTACAAGACGATAAAATTGTACTTTATCTGTGAGAGTGTTTTTTAGCATCGAGACGTCAGTCGAGACTCTAATTTCGCTCGAGGAGATAATGCGATTTTATCGTCGTGTGCAATACGTTTTTTTCTATAGCAAGACTTCAAATTCAGGTGAAAAATAAAATTTCAAAGAAAATTGTAATTTTTGGGACAAAAATCGCAACTGTGTTGCTCCGTTAGAAATATGAATTACTCTGTCAACAAAATGTCAAACAAATTTTATATTCTGGTTTTTGTGGAGTGTTCAGTATTTTTGCGTTTTGTGTACGAAGTGAATACAAAATGTACGGAAAAGAATTAACACAAGAAGAAGCAAGATAAAGCTATATCTTTCTAATAATGTTAATTGTAAAATTACACTTGTTGTTAATCCTTCGAATTAATGTGTTTAAATTTGTAAATTTAATTAAATAAAAAAAGTTAAAACATTTTGTCTACCCTTGCTGTTAAAGTGTTACATTATCTGCCCTTGCGGTTAAAGTGATACTTTATCTTACTCCAAAGAGTTGCTATAACAACATTTTAACATCAGCTATAGAAAAAAAAGTTTTAAATGCCTTTTTTTTTGCGCCCTCCACCCTGAGGAAAATCCTGGATCCGCGCCTGCTTTGTAGCAATTACCAACAATTTTACGTTTACAAAATGTAATTGATAAATTAATAAAAGCAAGAAACGAAATTTGATCAAATTTGCTCATATCTCTTTTTTAAACGCCAAAGAGTACCTAGGTCATTGTACTCCCAATACGGATGTCGGATATTCGGCCGATTTTTGGATGAAACGAAGAAGTAACGAAATTTGATCAAAACCCGAAATGGCGAAGGCGCCACTAGTGTTTGCTCTTAAGCCAATTAAAAATGTTGTTAGAAAAGCTACCTGTTTTCTAGAAATGGGCGTTTAAAAAATCATTTCGCTTACTTATTTGCGCAAAAAGTTCCCATTCTTTGGAGTAACCCCTTAAATTATTATGTGCTTTGTGAAAATGACAATACCCACCTTCACTTAGGGCTGCCAGACCTCCCGATTTGTTATGGACCCTCCCGCCTTTTAAACCAAGTCATCAAACTCCCGATTTTCTTTTGAACCTCCCGCATTCATTATAAATTTAATGAAATGTGAAAGGGCTCAAAATAACCCACTCTACTCTAAAACAATATAAAATATTATGTGAGCATAAAGGCGAATAATTAATGTTTTAAGTATCAAATATCGATACATTTTGTCCTCGCCCGTCCGCCCGTCAAGCCGGTTGTCAAGAGCGACGATGTAGCGCGTAGGAATTCTAGTCGCACGTGCGTGAAAGTAGGCGAAGTTTCTGCTGTCTCCCTATGCATCTTGTACTAGCAGGTGTGGTGGGGGAAAGCGCGATTCATAGGAAAACTCGCACAATTTAAATGTGCGCCGTTGAGTTCATTGCGTGTTAATTGCTGTATGAATTTATTATTTGGAGTTTTCCTCTTTATTTTTGTTATTATTTTGGGGTAATAAAGACTTATTTTAATAAAAATGAACAGTTTTATTGCCAAAACGACTATGAATGTGGAATATTAGAGGAACATTTTTTAGCTCATTAAGTATTGAGCAAAAAATTGAAATTAAAATTGAGGGAAGACCTAAACCCGAAAGTAACTTAACACAGACCACAAAGTGTAGATCTAGGGACTTTATTGTTATTGATAAGTTTGCTGCAAATAAAAACAGAAGACTGGACTTTACTTTTAAACAATGTACGCACTAATGAAAAATAAATTGGCCTTTTTTATTTTTTTTATCTTATTTCATTAAAATAAGTAGGTAATCATAAATTTTTAAAATATTTACTAAAAAGTATTGAACAAATTTGGGCGTGGTCTTAAAAAAAAAATTTCGCCTGCAGCGGGCTTTCAGTGCATCCCCAAGTTGACAATTTACGAGCCGCCACTGCCTAGCTCCCGCTTTTTAATATTTTAAATCTGTCAGCCCTACCTTCACTGGAGGTCTCAAAATCTTCCCGACAGGTTTCTCTGTAAGTTATCACCGCATAATCTGCCGGTAAATATACCTGAGCTCAAATTAACAATAATGTGCGACATTGCTTTTTACAGCCCAGACATCAATAAATACCAAACCGGTTAAAACCCAATACATTCTGCAATCAGTATTAGATAGATTAGAATTTTAAAACAGTCGAAAAACAGTATCCATCCAACCAACCGGTAACCTCAGATACCGATGCCGATGCTGCTCGTCGTAACTTTTACTTGGGTTATTCATTTGTGCCGCACATTTACGTAAGAGTTGTTTACGATTGTACACTTTAAATTAGTTCTCGATACCGTAAGGTCTATAGCATATTATGCGAAGAGCTAAGATTAGATAAAACAAAGTTACACAGTGCTTAATCGGGATAAAATAATACTTACATGCAATATATTGTTCAGTTGTTCAGTGGAAATCGTAGTGTAGTCGTGTGCGCGTCAACTGTCGAGGCGGGCAGCTAGCTTATCGTTTTTTTTTTATATAGTGGGACAGGAATCGAACAATTTTATTAATGGTGGAATCGGTATGAAGTTCAGTTATTAAACTAATTGGTAGTCAATATTGATTTTTTTGTTGGTTTAGTATTTAAATAGGGTTTTTTAATGATCAGTAACAATTGATGGGTGACGCATTTAACAAGATTGTTTGACACATTTACATGGCTTTAATAATAAAATGGAGAATACCTAATAAAAAACTGCCAAAGCATATAATTATTTAATATTTAAGTTAATTTTGGAATTCAATTATGAAAATTAATCGTTTAAATCATTATATAATCTTTTTAATATAAATATGTTTTTATTTATAGAAATTTTGAGGTACCTACATACTAATATATGTTAAATATCTTTTTATTTAGGACAAACGCGAATTAATTCATTATTTATACAATTCCTTACTACTTATATGATTTTTAATCAAGTTGAAACACGCGAAAAATATTTTATAGGTAACAATAAATTAAAAACCAATTATATTATACCTAGGTACGTTAGTAGATAATATAATTAATAGTTCTAAAATTTAATACTAGAATTGATTCGACAATTACTTGGTGGAAATCCATTATTAATTGTGTTAAATAAATGGTAAAAAAGTTTTAAAAAGTTATAATTTTACACTTTCCACAGATTTTTAATTTGACTAATTTAAACTATTTTAAACGCGCTTTTATTATCTTCACCTGTATGTGTGTTCGTTTGTTTGTTTGTAACCGACTTCTTTGAACCCGATTGTGACCCACTTTAAACGGTCAGATTTAATTTAAATTTTGTAGACTTTTCAAGAACCGCTGACAATACAATAATCTACTAATCTAGCTCAATCTACTCAAAAAGAAAAAATTCTTAATAGTAACTCAAACTAAAAAATAAATATAGTTTAAAAAAACTAAAAAACACGCTTTAATAATAATTAATCAGACTAAAAAGCGGAAAATAAATAAAGTTTAAAATGATTCTTGAAATTCTTAAATAGGCAGAAAATAACAATGAATGATAAACATTAGTATTATTGTGAAAAAAGCGAGGGGTACTCGATATACGAAAAATATAGCACAAAGTGCACCACGCTTTTTTCACAATAATACTAATGCTTATCGTTCATTATGATTTTCTGCCTATACAGGGTATTCCCTACTCGATGGTACATTAGAAGTATCTGGAGAACGAAAAGAAAAATAATTTTGAAATTTTCACTACGGCCATAGGAGACTGCGCTCTTTTTAAAAATAATTTCGCGGTTGCAGTGTTGCCAGATCTATTGATTACTGACATCAACTTTGGAATTTTAAATGAGACACCCTGTATATTTTTACATTTTTAAATTCCACATAAAATTATAATTATTTTTTATTAAATGCACTATTAGTCTATACTTCATAGTTTCCGAGATATTGACTCTCGAAAAGTGACATTTTTGAACTTTGACAGCTTATAACTTTCTAACAGTACGTCTTAGAGCAAAACGGCTTACATGTCCCTATCTTCAATTTTTATTATCTTCCCAAAAAACTTTACTTCCAGTTAAACCGGAACAACTATATTTCCTGCTTTCGAGTTACATCCGGTTTAACCGGAAGTTAATTTTTTTGGGAAGATAATAAAAATTGAAGATAGGGACATGTAAGCCGTTTTGCTCTAAGACGTACTGTTAGAAAGTTATATGCTGTCAAAGTTCAAAAATGTCACTTTTCGAGAGTCAATATCTCGGAAACTATGAAGTATAGACTAATAGTGCATTTAATAAAAAATAATTATAATTTTATGTGGAATTTAAAAATGTAAAAATATACAGGGTGTCTCATTTAAAATTCCAAAGTTGATGTCAGTAATCAATAGATCTGGCAACACTGCAACCGCGAAATTATTTTTAAAAGCTAGAGCGCAGTCTCCTATGGCCGTAGTGAAAATTTCAAAATTATTTTTCTTTTCGTTCTCCAGATACTTTTAATGTACCATCGAGTAGGGAATACCCTGTATTAAGAATTTTAAGAATTATTTTAAACTATATTTATTTTCCGCTTTTTATTCTAATTAATTATTAAAGCGTGTTTTTTAGTTTTTTTTTTTAACTATACTTATTTATTAAGTACTCCTTTGAAGAAGCAACTGTGTTGCGAAACATGTCGAGTCAAAATAAAAATCTGTGGAAAGTGTAAAATTATACTTTTTTAAAAAAATTTTACCATTTATTTAACACAATTCTGAAGTATTATATTAAGAGTATACCATCGCTTTTACTGGCGACATGCATTCATACCATTTACTCAAAACCCTCTAAACCTCTATCGAATTAATTTTTTTAAGATTTATGTTATAAACTATTTTTTGTTTTTTTAAAATTTAAATAACCAGGTATAAATTTGGTATTATTGAAATTTAAAAAGTTTTATGAATAGGAAAGAAAAAAAAACAAAGTCTTCCTCCACAAAGTTTAATAGAATAATAAATTCTTAATTAAAGGTCTCTACATGATTCGAATGCAGAAACGTTCATCGTCAGGAGACAAAAAAATATATTGCTGATGTTTTTAGCAAAAGAGAAAATGATAAGTGGTAGGTATAGGCATAAAACATTAATGGAACTTTTATGGCATCAAAATTGGATTATTAAAATTACATTATGTGAAGACATTAGAAATGAAGATGGTTAGAACATACGTAGTATGTGGAAAAGTCAGTTGGAAGGGTCTGTAGCAACCAAAAAAGGGGAGACGTGGAAGTAGAAAAAAAACTTCTAAAAGGAAGATGTCAGAAAGGGTTTCTTAATAAAAACATGTCTTGAAGACAGTAAAATTATTCCATGTATAGAAATTAGGCATTGTAGGCATTCATGTAGATAATAAAATAGAATATTTTTTCGAAAAAGTGGTTTGAGGCATTGAATTTTAACCACTTTTTCGAAAAATATTCTATTTTAATACATGATGCCTATGAAATAATTTTACTTTGTCTTCAAGATATGTTTTTATTAAGAAAACCTTTTTAGTGTTTTTCTACCTCCACGTCTCCCCTTTTTTGGTTGTTATAGACCCTTCCAACTGACTTTTCCACATACTACGTATGTTCTAACAATCTTCATTTCTAATGTCTTCACATAATGTAATTTTAATAATCCAATTTTGATGCCATAAAAGCTTCATTAACGTTTTATGCCTACCACTTATCATTTTCTCTTTTGCTAAAAACATCAGCAATATATTTTTCTGTCTCCTGATGATGAACGTTTCTGCGTTCGAAACATGTAGAGACCTTTAACTAAGAATTTTTTATTCTATTAATAACTTGGTGGAGGAAAACTTTGTGTTTTTCTTTCCTATTCATACTTTCAACTCCCCTTTAAGTATGGACTATTACTTCAAATTAAAAAGTTTTGTTTCTCCACTGGGTATCGAACTTAGGACCTCTTGCATTCTGGCCACTAAACAGTTTTCAGTAAAATTTATTACAGACAACAAAAATGCTAACATTTGCACGTTTTAATTAATATTCTGACGTACCTATCACTTATCACATTTATATTTTCAGTTTTACCGGCAATTGCTCTGATTCACTATATTATTGTTTAGTCAATATTTCTTCGTAATGGTGTTTCGCAATATGGTATTTATTTTCGACATGCCGAACGGAACAGTGAAACCTTTTTAGCGATTACATTATAATAAACCGGCAAATAAATAAATTGTTTTTGCTTGTTACTGAAACGTAACTTGTATTTAGTTAAATTTGTTTTTGGAGAAGAGTTTTTGGTGGACCAATATTACTAATTTTTCATATCGTGCGGAATTCATATACGAGGTGTCCGAAATATTTAGATGCTGACAGTATTGCGATCTCGGAAACTATAATAGATAGAAAGACGATTAAATAGGAAAAGTTTTAGAAAATTAGGTAAGCAGTTTATTGGTGCTTGCGGATTGATTCCAGTTCTTTTGGTTTTTGAGATATTTTAAATAAACTAAAATGCTCGCTAAAATGTATTTCCTTTGATCGGTTGTAACTAAGTATGTTATTTCCCAATATTTTTTAGATCTGTAAACACATTTTTATAGCAACTTTTAACATATAATATGCCTACTTAGTAATATTTTAGTAATAACGTTTTGATTTCCTGGAACAAGCATCATAAGTATGTCTTTTTTCTTATGTCTGCCATATTGGATTTTTTATTTTCCGAAAAGTACTTAATTTTTCCTATTACATACAGGGTGGTTGTTTAGTGCGAGGAAGTCCAATATCTCCGTTGTTCCTAGAAATATCGAAATTTATTAAATACAAAGGTTCTAGGATAATCAAAAGCGCACATTTTAAAAATATTTTTGGATATATAGGATGCGCCAAAAAAGCGGGGCATCATGAATGTTTTTTTTAAATGGTACCACCCATTTTTTTTTATCTCATTGAAATCGGCATAAAATTGTACATAAGATACGCTATTTTATTTTGGTGATTTATACAACGTTGCCAGATTATTCAATTTTTCCTAAAATTTTCACGGAAAACATCATATCAAAAAAATTATTTAAAAATATTACTAATCTGAACTAAAAAAGAAAATTTTATATTTTTTTAAACATTAAAGGTGTCCGAACAATTCTACCAAAACAAAGCATTAACATCGTTTATAGGGTGTCTTTTACATCGGTACAAATGTAGCAAACTTTAAATAACTATTACTCGTTTTTTTTAAAATGGATCCCCCTGTATATTATTGTGTCAGTTTACAGATAATTTCAACCTCTTTAAATATGCAATTACAATAAATGCTCTAAAACGCAACGTTCTTTTAATATTTTATGTTTTATTTAAAAAATGCAAAATAGCAGCACATTCATTAAGTTGGCCATGAGTTGAACAAAAATCAAGACTTCGTACTGTCAAAATCATAATGAATTTATATTTCTGACATATTTGGTCTAACAACGTTATGGTGTTAAGATTATAAAAATTGTTTTTTGTTAAAACGCTTTGAACGCGAACAAACGAATTAGTCGATATGGTTTTCATACTAGGAGCAAGTGACAGAAACTGTCTACTTGCTGCAAGGCTTTTCGGGAAACTTATCCTGATAGAAGGCAACCAAGAAAAGAGGCATTTGATAAATTAATGGATCATTTCTCTCGGACAGGGAAAGTGGAATATGAAAAAACTGAAAGAACTAAAAGTGTTTATACAGAAGAAAATGAATTAACCGTGCCGCTTAAAGTAACTGAAAGTCCCCATATCTCCCAAAGAATAATTTCAAATGAAACGGATATAAAACGTTGTACTGTCCAAAATATTTTAAGTAAAAATAAAATGCACCCATATCACATTCAACTGAGGCAAGAGCTGAACGATCAAGACTATGGAACCAGAGTTACTTTCTGTGAATGGGCTCAACAAAAAATTCAGCAAGACAGGTATTTTTTCAATTATGTATTGTTCGTTGAGGAAGCTACATTCCATAAGAATGGAAATGTCAACAGGCATAATTTCCATTATTATGCAACCGCCAACCCACATTTTATCAGAACTCACAGCCAAACCAGATGGTCATTAAATGCGTGGGGTGGGATAGTTGGAAATTATGTCATTGGTCCGTATTTTTTTGAAACACGAGTAACTGGACAAGTCTATTTGGATTTTTTGCAAAATGAGTTACCACGCTTGTTAAGTAATTTACCAAATTTTCTAAAAGAAAGAATGTGGTATTTGCATGATGGAGCTCCAGTCCACCATACGGCACTAATCCATGAACATTTAAATAATGAGTTTCCCAATAGATGGATAGGCAGAGGTGGACCATTTCAATGGCCACCTCGATCTCCAGGCTTAAAAATGGACTTCTTTTTGTGAGGATACGTCAAAGATGAAGTGTATAAAGTTCCTCCAACCACAAAAGATAATATGAAGAACCGCATCATACAAGTTTTTCGAAACATCAACAACAATGTATTAGATGAAGTTAGTAGATCATTTCAAGAACGCGTAGAGATCTGTTTAGATGTTAACGGAGGTCATATTGAACATTTGATATAGTTTTTTTTTATTGAGTTGTTATAATTTATAATTTGTTTTGTTCAACGTATGGCCATCTTAATGAAAGTGCCAATATTTTGCATTTTTTAAATAAAACATAAAATATTAAAAGAACGTTGGCTTTTAGAGCATTTATTGTAATTGCATATTTAAAGAGGATGAAATTATCTGTAAACTGACACAATAATATACAGGGGGATCCATTTGAAAAAAACGAGTAATAGTTATTTAAAAATAAAGACTTAACTTAACAATAACTGTTTGTACTATTCTTAATTAATGTGAAAACGTTTTAATTATTAAAAAATAATAGTAAGGTTCAAAATGTCCACCATTTGTTTCAGTACATCGGTGACTTTTTTTTTCGACAGATTTGGATACACGATGAATGGTACTACGGTTAATATGAAATATCCCGAGTTAAGGTAAATCCTGTATAAAAGACCTACAAGTGGCTTGAATGCAGGGGTAACTTCCGGAACCTTTCAATTATTAAAAAAAAATATTATCTTATTTTGGAATGGCTGTTCAGGGAGGCATTGACGAATAGTATATGCCGGTGTTTTTTTTAATAGCTGCACATAAAGTTTGAAAAAAGCAGTTTGGTGAAACCACTAAAATGGTCATAATTTAGCTTAAAATCCTTGAAAGTAAACACGTCGATTTTCAGAACTGAAGTAAAAACAACAATTTTTACTGGTAACACGATTTTTTCTAGTCTATCTAGATGTCATCTATCCTAAGAATTCTTAAAGAATATTTGTTTATTTTAACAGGAAATATTCCGTAATTAATTAAACAAAACTAGGGGAAATCCGGCCATGATGGCATACTTTTCTTAAATTGGCCTTATTTTGAATATTTTAAGAGTTAAATCTTTATAAATAAATATCGTTATGTGGACATACATAAGACATTTCCTGAAACTAAAATAAATATGCCAGAAGCAAGAGCAGGTCAGAAAATATATATATTTTTTTTTGTGTGAAGTGTGCCATCATATTCAGATATCCGGCTATGATGGCATATATTATGTTATTTTTTTAATGTTAAACATTTATATTTTGTACTGGTTTAATAAAACATCGTGTTTTAACGTATTTATTCAAATAGGGAATAATATTATAACTTTATTGTAAATTATTATAAACAACGTTTACAAATAAACTGTTTCATTTTCCTACTGACCCCTGCACATTCAGTGTGGCACCACAATCTGCAGTTTTGGCAGCGTATCCAAAATTTACAATACCGTAAAACGAGGTGGCTTTAGGACAGCCAGGTGACTTTGTGACACCGTGTATTTGCCGCGAAAATTCAAAAATAGTTTTCATATGTGACACATGAGAGCTACCGCCGCTATTGTCATCCATTCCGAGGTTGTTAACTAGTATTCAGTAGTATGTTGGCTATCGTAGAAGACGTACGCGTGCACCGTGAGCGTTTTATATGAACAATAGGTTTTTTGTCAATTTTAGTTTGTTGTGATACTATCTTCTGTACACGATAAACGATAATTAGCAGGCAAAATTTTATATTTACCCACTGTGAACTAGTATATCAAGTAGGTATTTATGTTATTACATTCTTAAAATTATTTTTACCAAACCAGTGACGCCACTTAAAGTAAAATGGCGACAATAAGCGGGATGACTTTGTGACACCATATATTTAAAATCAACAGAAGTGCTGACTCGTATGCCAGAAGAAATTATGAACAACCAGAGTACCGGCGTGAAAGATGCCTTGGGCGAAACTTTTTTGGAACAATTACAGAGAAAACGAGACGCAACAACTGGGTTACATCAACGTCAAAAGCGCAAAAGAGTAAATGTAGCTCCCGGTAAAAGTATAACTGCAGCAGATCTTGTTGTTGACGACTTGACAACAGCTAAACCAAAATCAAAAAAAGCTAAAAAAGGGGCTTCAAACGATGAAGTTCAGAATATGCCATCGACGTCGTCGACGGTACTATCTGAAGAAGCCTTAACGTCAGTGCCATCTAATGAACCTTCGACATCAACACAATCAGAAAAGCTCCTAACGTCAATACCATCTGTAGAATCCAACAAAAAGCTTCGATTAAGGCGCCGTCAAAGTGATTCGGAATCAAGTGAAGATTCTGATGCGATCTTATAATCTCATATAGGGAAAGTAGCTCGTGACTGAGTTTGATGGTATTATGTCTGAAGATGAGGTACCGAAAAGTAGATCAGTGGTTAATGATGACATAAAAGCAAAGATTGGAAATTATGTTATTATACGTTATGAAGAACACTTCTTTCCTGGCGTCATCACTAGCCTTAAAGGAAACGATGTTTGTGTTAGTGCAATGGAAAAATGTGGTTTCAATTGGAAGTGGCCTGATCGAAAGGACGAACTGTTTTATGGGATTTTCGAGATAGTTCACCAAAAAAATAACAAACCACTGCAAATTTCGTCTCGTCGAGAAATCTTTCGCGTTCCAGAAATGGACATTTACTTATAGTGTTTATTTTAATTCCTTTTACTGTTTTGTAACTTAGCGACACGTTTCTCAGTTATGTATTATTTAGTTTGCTTTGAGCTTCAAATTTTCTTGTGAAGTTTAGTTAAATAAAGCATTTTTGTTCGATTCGTGTTTTTATTTGGGTGCACTTTGTGACAAACAATTTTTGTATAATTACAATGTAGGTGGCGAATTTGTGCCAAACCCAACATGAAGAATATATTTTTAGAACATTATTTGTCATAAAGTCAGCCGGCCAACCTGCGACTTTGTGTATGTATGAAAAGTTATAGGTGTCACAAAGTCGACCCATCGAGTGGGGTCAAATTGTGACAAATGATTTTGTGAATAACTTTTTTCTGTTAATATTTTTCTTTATGAATATGAGATAAATAGTAGCCAAAGGATGATATTTCATTTGTAATATTCGAAGTATTTTACTTTCATAAGACACAACTTTTTAATCGATAAAAACTGTGAAAAGTGTCACAAAGCCACCTCGTTTTACGGTATATAATATATAAATTACAATATATGCAAGCTGGATTGTCATCATCGATGTCTTCGTTATTATCACCACGCATATCGTCTTCGCCATCATCAAGTAACTCCACCCTCCTTTTAACTTTTCTTGCTAATTTTTTTCGTTCTTTTTCTCTATTTTCAATTTCTTGTTGCTGCAACAATGTAATTTCTGGGGTGGAATTTTTAATAGGTACCCTGAGTTCCTTTTTTAATCTTTCTTTTTTTTTGTAAATAAAACTTTCACTTGTGGCTTTGGAGATATTTCCTCGATCAATGATTTTGCTTTCTGGCTTTGAGAATCATTTTTACTAAGATTTGATAAGGGGACATTCTCTGAAAAATTCTGCTATTTCTGCTGTTTATTTAAAACAGTTACACAAAAAATGTCTTGTTTCACAGTAAAATAAATAAATATACTAAAATAATTTACACTACAGCAGGGTATGATGGCATATGCCATCATACCCTGCCGCCATGTGTGCCATCATATCCGAAAATGCATGTCATGTCATGTCATATAGTCCGCCATTCACCAGACATGCTCGGGCGAAAGCCGATTGGCGATCCTGGGTGTTATGTACAAATGAGTGCCCTAGATGCAAAACTCGCCTAATGCATTAAACGTCAATTTGAGAAAACCACGAAAAACATATTTTAAACTATATTTTGCCAATTGCCACTTTATTATTATTTTATTATATTCATGAAAATATCTGTTTTTAGGCATCCAAGTGGTTTTAAAATATTACTAAGGACTTTGGAGCTATCTGAGCAAAATAAATACATTTGGCGAGTTTTGCACCAAATATTTTCACAAAAAGAGTTTTGCATAATTTAAAATAAATAAAACAGCACTAAAAAATAGTTATGAATTTAAATGGAATTTATTTGCTACATGACTATTATAACACAGTAACAGTTTGTCTTAAATTTACACAGGTAAACCTATTTCGCAGGGTCTCACAGTGCTGCATCCAGCTTCGATGTCAGCATTTTGATTTGTGTATTGTTAATGTGAATAAGATTTGTAACATAAAATTATTGTAAGTCGGGATTTTCCTCCCATGCATCACCGTAATGTTTTTGAAAATATTATAAACAGCTGAATTAAGCCACAAATCATGTGTTTATGAGCGCGATGCTGATTGGATGCGTTGTAAAAAGCTAGTTTTGCATCTCGCACAGCTCAACATAAGGCGAGTTTTGCATCGAACTGTGAAATTCAGATATGAATTTCTATGCTGATAAGCTACTTTTGCATCATAATATTTACCTATGTTATTAATATTACGATAGCGAAACATATCCTGCACATATCTCATTTTTTAAACTTTTGTCGATTAGCGAGTTTTGCATCTAGGGCACTCAAATATGCGCGCCGCACAGTCTCTATACTGTTTACTGTATATTTTTATTAAATATCGGTGATTTTAATATTTAATAGAAGCAGGTAAAAGAAGTTTAAAAACAAATTAAGTACCTAATTAAAATTACATAAAATAAGCCAATTTTCCAGACGAACAGTAAATAACAATTGAGGTCCTGGGAGCGCCCCTTTTCTATTAACATATAAAACTACAAGAGCATATGAATAGAAATTTACTTACTTACAATTTAATCAAATGTATTTTGTGGTCCTATATTTAAAATAAATAATTAAACGAAACAAGGCATGACAATGAAACTAACCGACCTATACTTGTCGTATAGTTACATTATAAAAAATATAAAGGAAGTGAATTGAAGCTATAGTTCCTAATATTGAGACAAGGAGGGTACATGATAAGGTGCCAATAAGCCGTTCTTTTTCCTGTTTCATTCTTAGCCTAAAAATGAAACAAACAAATACACTTATACACAAAAAAAAAAGTTTATATATACAGGGTGTCTGGGAAAATGTGGGAAATCTCCCGGATATGAAAAAAATACGTGAAAAGAATACAGTTCATATACAGTGTGGTTGTTTTAGTGTGCAACATATGGGAATTTTTTTTATTAACGATTTCTCAGAAAATTTTATTCTTGATAAAAGTTGGTGCATGTTCGAAAATCATATTTGGTGCACTTGGAATGGTTGCAAGTCAAACGGCGTAGAGGGTAGGCCAAAAAATATAAAACTTTTATGAGAATACATTTTTTTAATAAACATTTAAAATAAAAATTTTGCACTTTAAATGATGGTTTTTTAATTAGCATATTATCATTACTAATGCTTTATCTTGTTAAAAATAATTTTTAGGATATTTTAAAGTTGTGTTTAATATCGTTGCAACAAACATGAAGTTTGTGATTCCTTAATAAATTAAAAGTTCAAGTAACTTTTACAAATATGCTTGAACTTGAACAAAAATATGTGAAATTGATTTGATTTTGATTAATTTATAAAGGTCTTTATGGTGAATATTAAAAAAAAAAATTTGGGAAATTATTAATCTATTTAAAAAAAAATATATTTTTTTATTTTAGGAGGTCGCGTTTTTGAATCTATACATAACTTTTAATTCTAAACAACTTTTTTTAATAACATTTTGCTGAATTTTTTGAAATAGGGGTACTTTATTCTTGTACAAGTTTTCTATTTTTTGGCTTACCCTGTACGCCGTTTGACTTGCAACCGTTTCAAGTGCACCTAATAATATTATCGAACATGCATCAACTTTTATCAAGAATAAAATTTTCTAAGAAATCGTTAATAAAAAAAAATCCCATATGTTGCACACTTAAAAAACCACACTGTATATAAATTTCTTCTCGTATCGGCCTCCTCTTCGGAGATATTTTGACACATAATTATTAAACCAACAGGTATACCTATTTCATTTTTTTTTTCATATGATATATACCAGACCCTTTAAATTACTATCCCAGAAAGCGTTGCGAATTTCTCACAGCTGCACGGGCGGACGGATGTGCCCATTTTTTTTTACGCCCTGTATGATAAAAACTGTGGACAACGTTTTTTACATACCTTTAACTATTGACTAAAAATTAAGTATTCTTCATTCATGTCGCTAATCCTAACCGTCGTCATTTTATTGCGATCATGTATTAATATTAAGCAGTTAAAATGAACATTTATAATTTTATAGAAACAAAGATGTATCTTTTATCGAAATACGCTATATACGCACTCGCCGGCACAAAATTCCGCCACCCTGAAATTTTGGCCAAGTTTGATGTTTTATAACTTATTTATTTTTTATCCGATTTTCATGATTTTGTTATCAGTTTGTAGACCCATTTATTCTGTTTTTCATTAATTATTTTATAAAGTATTATTTTCCGATTAGGCTATAGGCTACAGGAGGAAATCAAAATATTGTTTTTTGTCGTAATTTCAAAACACCCTGTTGGGAAATTGAGGTGGATAATTTTGTTTATATACTGTTTCTTATAATCTCTGATGTATTCTAAACATTTATTTTTTTGATTCATTCCATTATCTCATTTGTGCTGAGAGCTGCAAAATTTTAAATGAAACGATGGTATTTTTTGAAAATGTGTGTCAAGCTGTCCGTTAAAAATTATCGACGTTGGCTACGGACGCGATTATTGTGGCAGAATGTTTGACAGTGACAATATTATAATTTGTTGTGTGTCAATTTGGTATTAACTCCAGCAGACGTGGGTAGAATTGTTGCGTTAATAGAGGATGGCCGTAGCAAAAGTTATGCCGCCCGTACTCTGAGAATTCCGCGATCTACAGTTCGAGATGCCTGTAATAGGTATTTACAGACGGGAATTTTTACTAGACGGCAAGGCTCTGGCAAAAGGAGAATGACCACTGCAGCTGATGATAACTTTGTCACCATTAGTTCCAGTGGCGACTCGTGACTAGCGAGTCAGGGGGGCGCTGGCTTTAAATAAAAAAATTAAAAATGTCTATTATTTTCGAAAGTACGTGTCTGTTTCCGAGGTTTTTCTAACTTTCTCGTTATGAATTTTAATTTCATTAGCATAAGCACTACTTAAACAAGTTAAAATATTAGTTTGTCCTAACATCTCAAAACTTACCACATTATGACGATGTTTTACACTATTTTCATGTTTTTTTATTTTCTCTGAAAGATGTTTTAAGTCCTGCACCCCATTTATAGTCCAATTATCATCCCCGTCAAAAAGAAGACACACGTAACAAAAAAAAAAATTTTTGTCCTCACAACCGCATATCCAGTATTTTTTATTATATATTTCTTTGTCAAACTTACGCGTAAACTGTGTCTTACTTTTACATTTTGATTGCACTTGTACTATGTTCAATTTCTAGCATTTTTCAAGTTCAAGTTTTTCACTTAAGCTCAGAGAACTAAACACAAGCTTCTATAATTCACTGACCTTCATATTACACGACATTTTCCACTATAACGTAATTAATAAATAACTCAAAACAAATAAACAAAACGTCAGCGAGTCAGCGGCATCGACAGACGACAGGTCGCATCGCGATTCGCGAACAGTGGGCGCGGAAAATTGGAGCTCTCCGTGGCCGCTCGTTGTGCGATGTGTAGGTGACGTCAGGCCTCCGTCTTCACGACAACCCATCGAGAAGGCGCGTTGAATCGGGACGGATAATCGGTCGCCCGCCGCCGCCCGCGCTTAGTACAACCTTGAGAGCGCGCAACTGGCTTGTCTATATTTGTCTATTATATGAGTATAGCCTGCCCGTTAGAATAGGGCAAACTGGTTTGAATTATTTTAATTGATTGCTTACATACATTGCGTTATTGATTTTTTAAGTAAAGTATTTTTGGATTCTGTTTGAAATAATTGCAGGGAGGGCGGCGCCCTAGAGCCCTTCATTAACCAGCCGCCACTGATTAGTTCTTTAACAGATCGAAGGTCTACTGCTGTGTGTCTAAAAAATTACTTGCAAATGATTCGTCGAGTAAATGTAAGTCAAAAAACGATACGACGACGACTTGCGCTGACCAAAGAATATCAAGCTATTCCTCAAGAAAGAATAAGTGACCTTATTCATTTGATGCTACGAAGATTGCAAGCTGTCATTGCTACGAGAGGAGAAAATACACGTTATTAAATTGTGTTTCTTAATAAAAATAGGCTTCAAATCAGCGTTTCATTTCAAATTTTGCCGCTCTCAGCGAGATAATGGAATGATTCAAAAAAAGAAATGTTTAGAATACATCAGAGATTACAAGAAACAGTATATAAACAAAATTATCCACCTCAATTTCCCTACAGGGTGTTTTGAAATTACGACAAAAAACAATATTTAGATTTCCTCCTGTATAATATAGCTTAATCGAAAAATGATACTTTATAAAATAATTAAAGAAAAACAGAATAAGTGGATCTACACATTGATAATAAAATCATGAAAATCGGATAAAAAATAAATAAGTTATAAAACATCAAACTTGGCCAAAATTTCAGGGTGGCGGAATTTTGTGCCGTCGAGTGTATATAATAGCGTAAAGTTATTGATATGTAATTTTATTTTAATATGATCAATCACATCTAACATCTAATCGATAATTTTGCAGTGCGCATGCCTATTCCTGTGTGGTTTATATGCGCAAGGCCATAAATTTGGCTTATCTAAAGGTAAATGTCTATGGATTATTCTCATAACAACCATTTAGGAAAATAGAAGATTCAACTGAATTCTTCTGTCCGGATCATCGTCGCCAAAGTTTTATTTTGTAAAAGTAAAATGTCCATTCATACTACTTTAATAACAGAATTTCCGGATACGCCGATATATTCCATATTATCCATTCCATATATCTAGTAAAACTATTTTGTTTATTATATTACTTATAAGTATATCTATAATATGTATTTTGTCTATATGATTATATTGAGGATACTACTATGAATACCACCAAGTTATAAATTATTTAAAAAATGTACTATACCTACATACCAACATTTCATGGCATATCTGCAGAAATTTTGAATTTGGCAATAAGAATATTTTAAAAGTCTGTCTGACTTGGTACGTACATATATTTTAATGTCGTCATAACCTACATATGCTTCAGCGTTTCACTAAATCGGTATTTTTTAAAAATAACTTTGACGTCGAAGTACTTTTTTCAGGGGCAATCGCGGAGCAAATGAGCTGGAAACGTTTTAAATAATATTTTATTTATATATTAAATTTTATGTTCAAAAAAAAATATTAACATGTACAAGTACACTCAAAACTTTATGGTGTAATAGGTATTAAAATACTATCTCTTACTTTTATGGTACTTATTTAGTAGGATTATTAAATAAATAATTATTTTTTAATCCAGTCGTATAATCCTTATTGTTTAGCGAAATTTTACTGAACGAAACTAGCAATAGTTTATTTTCATAGGGTAGAGAAATTTTAATGCACACGGTTTACTGTTAAATAGGTTATTTTTGGGTTGCTATTTACAAATTAAATTCCCGCTTCTCTCTAGCATATATATAATTTTTATGAGGTCAAATCATTTGGGCTGGACGTCGCGTCGCGTCATAACGAGCTGGGAAAGACATGAAGGAGTGACAAAAATAACTACAGTTTCTGTAAAAACGTTTACCAAATTTTAGTGTGAAAAACTGTTAGCAGCCTTACTATCTACACATTTTAAATTAGCTGACAATTATTATATCGAAGATTGCCGGAAAAGTAGGTTATTTTAAAAGCATCAGTTCAAATTTAAGTTCGTTTTCTAAAAAAACTGTATCTAATACTATTATATTACCACATTTTCTTTATTGTTCTTCCATTTTATATTGTGTTAGTGAGGAAATATTTGATAAATTACTAATTTTACAAAATAAGGCAATGCGGATTATTTTAAATTGTGACAAATATACAAAAATTTATTTTATGTTGAAAAATTTAGATTGGTTGAATGTCAGAAATTTAATTTTTTATTTAGTATGTATCTTTATAAATAAAATTAAAAATAATTTATTGCCTGATTGTTTAAAAAAAGTTTGTTCTTTTAATTATGTACATCATAATTATAATACAAGAACTAATCAAAATTTTTATGTGCATAGAGTGTCTAAAACATTAGCTTATAAATCCATTTTTTATAAAGGTTTGATAGAATATAATAATTTGGAAAATTCTATTAAATCTCAAAAATCATTAAAACTGTTTAAAAAAACTTTAATATTACATTTAATTAAAAACAAAATGATACGTAATATTTGATACAATTTGCAAAATGTTTAACTTTTCTGTCTGTTTTTGTTAAAAGAAGGTTGCGTTTTAAAATTTAAAAATAAATCTATAAAAATGTGTTAGAAAAATGTTTTAAAAAATATTTAATTGTAGCTTTTTGCTAAATAAAACATGTTTTATACTAGTATTACTACTACCAAATATTTATAATCAGAAAGTTCGTGTAAAAGTTTTATGTCGTGGTAGATATCAACCCGTGATTTTTTTAAATAGAGTAAATAAGGGCGAGATTCAAATCTTATCTCACCCTTATTTACTTTAATTACCAAAATCGCAGTCGCTATCTAGCCTACTATCTACTTTTTATTACGTGCACTAAAATTTTGTGAATATTGGTATTAAATAATAGAATAATAATAATGATATATTTTCAAATCTAATCAAGTACATACAATAATTTATTCACTAAAAAATACCAAGTTAAGGAAATATCTTTTAAGATTTGATGCGTGAATAACTCTTACTTATTTTCAAAATCTTGACATTCAAATCATTATGTAAAAATTCAAATTTAGTTTACTCTAGTTACACCAGGATATTTAAAACTAGCATTTTTTTCAACAATTTGATACCATACACTCCTGTGCTATTTTAAAATTGATACTAAAAAATTTGCCTTAAATCCCAATGGCAAATTTAAAAGCATTATGCATTATTGCCGCCCTTTCTTTTTTAAAGAAATATAAAGGCGGCTTTGAAAAACAATGGAATGGTTTTGAAAAGCAATATGACTTTAATTTAAAGTTGTAATGTCATTAGTTTATAAAACATACAATACATACAATCTTGCGTCTTCAGACGAATTTTTCTGGTCACTCCAAAAATTAGGAGCATATCAATTTGTTCATTTCTAGTAAAATTAACCATTTTATCTGATTTACAATGTAAGTTTAATAAGCAAATGACATTACAATTTTAATTTAAAGCCAAATTATAGTGGTTTTCAAAACCATTTAATTGTTTTTTAGCCGCCTTTATATTTCTTTCGAAAAGACAGGGCGGCAATAATGCATAACGCGTTTAAATTTGCGATTGGGATTTAAAGCAATTTTTTTAGTGTCGATTTTAAAATAGGTAGCACAGGAGTGTATGGCCTGTATGGTATCAAATTGTTGGAAATAAAATGCTCGTTTTAAATATATTTTAGTGAAGTACCATCGTTCTATTTGGAAAAATGGAAACGTCAAGAAAACAAAATTTCATTTTTTAAACGCTTGTGAAACTTAGAAAGTCAATTATTATGACATAATTTTTTATTTTTATATACTACTACTTGACTATAAATTAACAGATATAATTAATTTGTAGCACTCTAGATTGAAAATAAAAAATAAACATAAAAATATTATATAACCCATCAAAAAATGACAAGTGAGGTGTTATTTCACTCATAATGTTGTGCTAAACCCAAATAAGTAAAAATATACAAGATGTCCCATTTAAAATATTAAAATCAAGGTCACTTCCGGTCAAACCGGTAGTACTAACAAATTGAAAATTATGCCAATAACTGCAGACTCGTCTTTCATGCATAATCTCAAAATTTCATTTTAATATCTATAAATATAAAAAAGTTATAGGGGTGAACGTCCTTTGAGAAACACCCGGTAGATTTGGTTAGATACCTATATCGTCCCCATATCATTGTGGTCTAAACCAAGCCCCACGTTTTTTAATCCAAGCCCTCTTTGATGCAAATAATTTTTGCTCGCACGGTATAATACTATAATATTATATGTGTAAGTGCATACTATTGCCAGATGCGTTATTTTTATTGCAAACTGCCCTAGGTCCTACGTTCCTGCAAGTTGTTTATGGTTTAAATATACGAGATTACTAATAATAACATCCTTTCCTTACTGATTAGCCTTTTCCGGTTAGTCACTAATATCTCAAACTATAGCATTACCGTTGAAAAAACCAAAAGAAATTGATACTGCTACTGTAATTTCAAGTTTCTGTGATGGTTTTACCAAATTATTATCCAACGCCCGCGCTTAAACCTTTTAAACCAAACTTTACTTTTAAATAAAAATAAATTAAATTAAAGTTAAATCCAGTGGGGGCTATGGGGCTGCAGCCCTCCTCTCTCCCCAACACCCGAAAATAAATATTTATACAGTGTCACCAGTTAAGTCCGCATCATATGGGATTTTTTTTTTATCAATAGCTTTATTCAAAATTTGACTTTGGCATCAAGTTCTGCTTCGATCGAGATGAAAATTAAGCAAAAAAATAGTAGTCACGCGATTCGCATTATCTGTCAAATTTTAATTTTTTCCAAAAAATAATTCAAAAGTGGGGTTATTTCTGAAAATATCGAAAAGAGTTATTGGAAAAAGTTTTTTTAAATGCAGTTTCTAGCCCACATGCAAACTTTCAGCTGTATAAGATAATTTTGATTTTTTACCTATATTTTGTAAATTGCACCACTTTTGCAAAATAAGACTCACAATGATATGGGGACGATATATCTTACCAAATCTAGGTTAAAATTTTGTCAAATTCATATTATGGCATGACATGCCAAACTAATAAGTAATAAAATAAGTAGACTATAATACAAATTTATTTTTGTTGTTAACAAAATTAACTAAGTAAGAATATATACAGAAAGAAAAAGAATTACATAAATTGCTGAAATTGGCCACCGCCATGCTCCAAGCATAAATTCACAAGTCTCTTCATATTTTTGAAAGTGTTGACCAGCATCTCTGGAGAAATGTTACCACATTCTTGGATAATCCTTTCTTGTAATTGTTCTAAATTTGCAACTGGCGTTTTAAAAATAGTGTTCGTTAAATGAGGAACAACGAAGTAATCCATAACCGTTAAACAAGGTGATCTAGGTGGGAATTCAATGTCTGATCGAAAACTGATCAATCTTTCGTCGAAAACATTGCGTAAGTAGTTAATAGTTTCGGCGGCTGTATGGGCGGTTGCACCGTCCTGTTGAAAATGTTCAAAACGTAGTTCGTCGACAAGTAATTGCTCCACAATAGGACCAACAATTCTTTTTTGGGAAACAGCTCGGGAAACAGCTAACCAGACACCAATTTTTTGAGGGTGCAATGTGGAAAAAAATGGGGATTTTTACTACTTTACATGCGTGTATTCTGAGAATTCACATAACCGGAGAGGTGGAACCAGGCTTCATCCGAAAAAAATGTCAGGTCTAGTAAATCATTTCTTTTCAATAAATTTTGGGTAAACCATTGAGAGTAATTTCTGCGTCTTTCAAAATCTGCGGCTTGTATTTCTTGGAATACTTGCACTTTATAAGGAAATAAATTTAGCTGCTTCTTAAGAATAGTCCTGCATGTTCCATAAGATCTTCCCACTTCTTGGGACATGCGTCTTATACAATTTGTTGGCGTATTTTGCATTATGTCACGAACGTTTGCAACAAGTTCTTCTGTTCTTACAGATGGTCTTCCTGCTCCTTTTTTGTGTTGTATAGAACCTGTTTCCCTAAACACAGCCACGGTTCTTTTTAGCCAATGATAAAATTCCCCAGCAATAAAAGCAACGTTAGGAAAATGTTCGTGAAAATCGTCCATGCACAAACCCGGATTGTATTGCCACTCACTATTTACTCTAACCCCTTTTCGAAAATACGCTTCAACCATGAATGTTTTGTGCTGTTCCGTAAAGCCCATTGTGTAAATTGTTCAAGAAATTGGAAAAATTAGAGATGAATCAAATTACTTTGATGCAAATAATTTTTGCTCGCACGGTAGTTAACTATTATGAATGTGACAGCTTCAATCTCCATTAGACTATAATCAACGCCGTCATAGCCAACTAGAACTTAAAATAGGCAGCAAAATCGCCATATAAAAATGTTAAATTGGAAATATTTCGGAAACTAAAAAATTTTCCTTATTTTTAATGTTAAATAAGAAATAATTAAAAAATTTAGGAGTTTCCATTTGAAAATATAAATTCTTGGCAGTTTTTCAATTTAATTTTTAAATTTTGTTTGAACACTCCTATTAATAGTTATCAAAATATGATAAAAAATCTATTAAGGCAGGTCCTTTTCAACAAAGAATCCAGCCCAAACTAAATAATATAGAGGCTTTGCTTTCTTATAGGAAAATTTGATTATTATTTTAGGGCCTGCAAACGTCATTTTTTATTTAAAAACTAAATATGCCAAAAACGCTTAGACTTAGGCATAGGACATGATATACAGTGTGTGTATAAAGTCTGGAAACGGCTTAATAACATCACAATTTACTGGCCCATTTAAACCAAATTTGGTACAGTTGTGTAAGAGGATCTAACGCACCCAATGACGATATTGGCGTTGTTGCCAGCTTTTTAGTTTGTCTGGAATTCGAACGAATTTTATATTTTTAAATATAACACCCAGTTTATATTTACATTTTTAAATTTCACATAAAATTATAATTACTTTTTAATAAATGCATTATTAGTCTATACTTCATAGTTTCCGAGATATTGACTCTCGAAAAGTGACATTTTTCAACTTTGACAGCTTATAACTTTCTAACAGTACGTCTTAGAGCAAAACGGCTTACATGTCCCTATCTTCAATTTTTATTATCTTCCCAAAAAAATAAACTTCCAGTTAAACCGGAACAACTATATTTCCTGCTTTCGAGTTACATCCGGTTTAACCGGAAGTTGATTTTTTTGGGAAGATAATAAAAATTAAAGATAGGGACATGTAAGCCGTTTTGCTCTAAGACGTACTGTTAGAAAGTTATAAGCTGTCAAAGTTCAAAAATGTCACTTTTCGAGAGTCAATATCTCGGAAACTATGAAGTATAGACTAATAATGCATTTACTAAAAAATAATTATAATTTTATGTGGAATTTAAAAATGTAAAAATATACTGGGTGTTATATTTAAAAATATAAAATTCGTTCGAATTCCAGACAAACTAAAAAGCTGGCAACAACGCCAATATCGTCATTCGGTGCATTAGATCCTCTTACACAACTGTACCAAATTTGGTTTAAATCGGCCAGTAAATTGTGATGTTATTAAGCCGTTTCCAGACTTTATACACACACTGTATAAAATCTGCCTAGAATCTTACGTAGAACCAAAATGTAATAATATATAGGGTATTCCATTTAAAGTAAGCCGGAAATGCCACCATATTGAAAATATTTTAGCTGCGTTGTCCCCATCATCATAAGCATGATGTCAAACTTTCAAAATGTTCCCATGTATAGTTTTCCAAGAGGTTTTCGGTGGGACACCCTGTATGTCTACCGTAACGTGCTAAAAAATGTTAGATGTACGCTTAAAAATCCCTTTAAAATGCTGGTCACGGTTTACGCGGATGTTACGTCATAATCATACCGTTTGGGTGTCAATGTCCTTTAGAACTTTATATACCGTTATTTAACGTACCCGGAAAAATTCCCCGCTTTGGTAATTAATAAATGAACATCAATATAACGTAAGGTAAAAAAAAATCGTCCTTGACACAATAGACAAGTATCACTATTTAACATATTTTATACTATTTTCGAAAGAAAGAAAAAACTAAAAGTCTTCCTCTACAAAATTTAATAGAAATAAATTCTTTATGGGTCTCTACATGTTTCGAACGTAGAAACGTTCATCTTCAGGAGACAGAAAAAATTTATATTGTGCTGATGGTATTAGCAGAAGAGAAAATGTTACAAAACCTTAATGGAGCTTATACTGTCCTATTGACACATTATCAATGATTTTACAAAAAAATTTTTTATATAAATGATTTAAAACACACATTTTCTTTAGAAGGCCTTTTTTTCTTCCTCTTTTAGTTTGGTTGTTTATACTTCATTTACCAACTTTCTTCACATGCTCAGCATGTTTTATCTCTCCTCAATTTTTTTTATATACGGGACATTTAAATTTCAATTTTTCAATGCCATAAAAGCTCCATTGAGGTGAAATATATACATCAGTGACCGGCAGAAAGTGCGCAGCATTTGGGAAAGTTTTTTATCTTTAAGTTTAGAAAATTAGTTTTATTTTAGATAGGTTCTGCATGTTCTCAATCGAAAATAATACCCATTAAATCCGGTAAAAGTCTTATGGTATACGAGATAGGATCAAAAATTTGAAATTCCGCTAAGAGTAAAGTACCTCCATCTTTCATTTTAGAATATTTTTTACTAAGAATTATTGTTAAAGTTATACCCAAATTCCAAATATCGCTTATTTTGGACAAAAAAATGGATTTATTCGCGTTTAAAAATGTATTTTTAATTAAATTTTTTTTCTTTATAAATTAAAAGGAAACTTTCTATGCATACTTTAATGTATAAAAAACTATTTAGGATATGCTTAAAGTCAATGTAAATCAAAAAATATCAGTTAGATGAAATTAACTTGTTCCCTCAGAAAATAAAATACGGTGTGCAGCAAAAATATTTAATATTTTTATGTCTTTATTTTAAAAAGCCATAATAATATGAAAACAAACTAATTACTAAATATTTTTCAAAATTTTTAACTGAAAAGGATTGTTTTTTGTCTTCTATTAGTAAACATATATCTATATACACGCAGAAGCTTCTTTCTTCTGATGTAATCGGACAATACCTACTGCAACTTAGGTAGCAAAATATAATGCCAAGATACAACTTCGTTGGATGGTTTACTCTCATAAATGCTTTTTACTGCAGTTAATTATTTAAATTCTTCATTCTTTTTTACAGTTTACATCTAATTTGTTCCTTACTTGACCTCCTGCTTTACCGGGAATGTTGTTACATTTAGCGGAAAAAGTTTCAACAATATACTAATTGAGTCTCTTAAACTTAAATTTCTACTCCCCAACGAGGATATTATGTCCGGTATAAAACTGAAATTAACCATAATAAAAACAAGATCTTTAGCTGCACTTACACTTTTAAACACCCCTTTACTTTGCACAATACACTGCGAATGGTCATCTAAATGCAAAATTAATTCTTTAATGGCTTCGAAATGCTCTGCGTAGAATATTGCGGCCTTAATCCATGTTCCCCATCGGGTAATTACAGGTTCTGGGGGTAAACTAACTCCTGGTAATCTCTCCTTACACAACTGAACTCCTAGAGGTGCTTTTAGAAACAGTTTTTTTACATTTGAAATTAAGGCCCATTCGAAGTTGCATCCCGAAAAAGGTGTTGTTACCTAGACTAGAAAAGGTCACAACGAAATTGCATCCCAAACAGAAAAGAGTCACCTGTAGTCGAGTGGTCATTATACCATATAAAATTAATGCAATGTTGCCAGACCCCTGAAAGTTTATCACGACAATTTGGTTCTTTTAAATAATTTATCTAACAAGACTGTAATATACAGACTTAGTATAAAATATAGATTGATCGAAAATTCCTAAAGGATCTGACCTCTTTTTGAGCCAGTTAAGTTAAAAAAATATTGGTTGAAAAAAGTAAATTAAAAAAAATGCTCTGGGTAACAACGAACAAACCGGTTACCAATGCACCTTTTAGAACCGATTGGAGAGTATGTTAAGTTCAGTTAAAAAAATATTGGTTGAAAAAGTAACTTAAAAAAAAATGCTCTGGGTAACAACGAACAAACCGGTTAGCAATACACCTTTTAGAACCGATTGGAGAGTAAGTTTGTCAAGTTCAGTTAAAAAAATATTGGCTGAAAAAGTAAATTAAAAAAATGCTCTGGGTAACAACGAACAAACCGGTTACCAATACACCTTTTAGAACCGATTGGAGAGTATGTCAAGTCCAAGTTGGATTTTCCTTATCGACAATTTCTAGAAATACAATCTTCTAAAGAAAACGGTTCGACAACACTGTCAATATTAAACTGAATCTAATCTTGTTTATAAAATTCGCCTTCGGGATGCAATTTCGTTGTACCCGGGATGCAACTTATGTGTTAAAATTACTACCTGCCCATTTCGGGATGCAATCTCGAATGGCCGGAAATTAATTTATTTTAATTTAAATACAGTTTGTTAAGCAGCTAATATTAACGCATTATTAAGTGACAATAAACAACCCCTAACAATATACCTGCAAACCCCGGAAACCCCCAAGAAATACTTTGTGTATAACCAAAATGTAAATATAATTATTATAATCTTCAGGTTGGAAAATCCCTGAAATAAGTACCGAACTGGACATTAAACCTTTAATGTTTTAAATTCTTTGATAAAGCCGAAAACATAAAAATATGGTCTTAAAATAATAATTTCTGAAAAATATGCATTTTATTATTAAATTAATAAAATATGCAAAAAAATGCATATATATGCATTTGCATATAATCCTACCTTTACAAATAATAACTATTCTTTCATTTAAGTATACATATAATATATTATATCAATTTTACCTACGATTGTTTAATCAGTAAATAAACCCCACCAAAGAATACACATTATTTTATATTCGTTATCGTTATTGATTTGTTCACTATAGCGGCCAAGCCTTGACAACACCTTTGTAGAAAAAATAACTGTCTTATTTCCACAGAGAAAATAATATTGATTTCCTAGGATAAATAGGTTACTCGCTGCTTAAAAATATAATAATAAAGATATAAGCACTAGTATGACTAAAAAAAAGGACTTTTCAATATTTTTTGTTTAATTTCTATAAACTTTTATACATACAACATTTTTTTTTAATCGATAATAATAAATCCGTGGAAACGAATCTCGTTTTAAGGTGTACGGAGTCCTCTTAAACCTATTACTTCGCTTCGGTGTTCTACCCAAGATCATAAATACAAGAATTTGTAAGCAGCATTTACAAATTTACATATCTTTTTGAAATAAAAACGCATGTGTTAACTGATGATAACGAGAGCAGATGATGTCACTGCAGGTCAAGGCGTGCGCTTACCATCTGGGAACAAACTAATTTTAAAATGATAATGCTAATATACATTGTAATTATTTTAAAAACATACAGTGGAGTGTGATTAAATAGACAACAGTGGCGCACCCAGGGGGGGGGGGCAAGGGGGCCTTGGCCTCCCCCAAAACCCCCAATGAAATTGACTTCAACTATATCCACTAACCCACTAAAAAAACTTTAATTTCCAATTATTTTGCTATTTAACTGTTTATTGCCCCATCCCAATAAACAAGTAGAAAATTTCCGAAGCTTTCTCAGCCTTCATTCTTTTTATGCAAATTATTCATTTTTTGAAAATTTTTATAATGAAAGCATTCTAATATGCGAATTTAAATTATGGAACGACAAGTTTACAGATAGCAAAGAAATACCCTTCGATATGTTTAAGCTATATATTCAATGTAATGGTATGATATTTCCCAATATAAAAAAACTTTTTCAAATTTTTGTTACCCTTCCCGTAAAAAATTTGCTTCCGGCACTGGTTGGCGGCCCCCCCTAACATAAAATCCTGGGTGCGCCGCTGATAGACAATAAGGTTAAACCGGCAATTTGCAGATGCTTAGAATATCCATCACTTGAGTATCGTCGACCTGTAATCTACTGAACCACCCTGAAAGGTCTTATGCAGTAATTGTATATTGCTTCCTGCCGAATAACTACATCTACATTTTTTAGTATCGTTTTAAAATGTTCATTTTTATTATTAAAAATATTAACCAATAAATAGAAGAACCGTAAAGGTAGCTGGACCGGTAATAGTCCAGGCAGACCAATAATTAATTTTTTAGTGGTCCATTCCTGCAACAAATACAGGTTCTAATTTGTGAAAGCAAATAATAATATTCGATAAAATAATATATTTCTTAATGAAATATTTTAAATACAAAACAAAATAATTAGTTTTTTGAACCTTCATACAGTGTCACCAGGAAAGCCCGCATCATATGGGATTTTTTTATTAATAACTTTATTCAAAATTTGACTTTGTTATCAAGTTCTGCTTCGATTGAGATGAAAATTAAGCAAAAAAATAGTAGTCACGTGATTCACATTATCTGTCAAATTTTAATTTTTTCCAAAAAAAAATTCAAAAGTGGGGTTATTTCTAAAAATATCGAAAAAAGTTATTAGAAAAAGTTATTTTAAATGCAGTTTCTAGCCCACATACAAAATTTTAGCTGCATAAGATAATTTTTATTTTTTACCTATATTTTGTAAATTACAGCACTTTTGCAAAATAAGACTCAACGCAACCTACATAATACTTCTTATTTTGACAAGGCTTTATTTCAGATACATTTTCTTTTAAAGTAGCGCCATATTAAATTTGTGTTTTCTGCAAAATCAAAATTGAGCTATTAAAATTTGGTTTATTTGTTTTTGACCCTGTATAAGGTAACTTCATAAAATAAGTATTTGTAAAAACGTACTTTGTGTCTAAAAGTTATACACCTTAATATTAAGATAAAAAGAACACGTGTCTTCAGTAAAGTGTTTTTGGGTGGAAAATAAATTTTAGTTTAACAACGTAAAGTTTATCTATTTTCAACGATTTAATTTAAAACCCCTATATTATAAATTATTATTAAGCTATGTCATAGTGACGTTAACGTGTATTACTTTCAGATACAAACTACGTTTTTGAAAATACTTATTTTATGAAGTTACCTTATACAGGGTCAAAAAGAAATAAACTTTGCATCACATGCGACGAAATTTTAATAGCCCAATTTTGATTTTGTAGAAAAACACACATTTAATGTGGCGCTACTTTAAAGACGATTTATCTGAAATAAAGCATTGTAAAAACTAAGAAGTTTTATGTAGGTTGCGTTGAGTCTTATTTTGCAAAAGTGCTGTAATTTACAAAATATAGGTAAAAAATAAAAATTATCTTATGCAGCTGAAAGTTTGCATGTGGGCTAGAAACTGCATTTAAAATAACTTTTTCTAATAAGTTTTTCGATATTTTTAGAAATAACCCCACTTTTGAATTTTTTTTTTGGAAAAAATTAAAATTTTACAGTCAATGCGAATCACGTGACTACTATTTTTTTGCTTAATTTTCACCTCAATCGAAGCAGAACTTGATGGCAAAGTCAAATTTTAAATGAAGTTATTAATAAAAAAAATCCCATATGATGCGGGCTTTCCTGGTGACACTGTATGAAGGTTCATAAAACTAATTATTTTGTTTTGTATTTAAAATATTTCATTAAGAAATATATTATTTTATCGAATATTATTATTTGCTTTCACAAATTAGAACCTGTATTTGTTGCAGGAATGGACAACTAAAAAATTAATTATTGGTCTGCCTGGACTATTACCGGTCCAGCTACCTTTACGGTTCTTCTATTTATTGGTTAATATTTTTAATAATAAAAATGGACATTTTAAAACGATACTAAAAAATGTAGATGTAGTTATTCGGCAGGAAGCAATATACAATTACTGCATAAGACCTTTCAGGGTGGTTCAGTAGATTACAGGTCGACGATACTCAAGTGATGGATATTCTAAGCATCTGCAAATTGCCGGTTTAACCTTATTGTCTATCAGTGGCGCACCCAGGATTTTATGTTAGGAGGGGCCGTCAACCACTGCCGGAAGCAAATTTTTTACGGGAAGGGTAACAAAAATTTGAAAAAGTTTTTTTATATTGGGAAATATCATACCATTACATTGAATATATAGCTTAAACATATCGAAGGGTATTTCTTTGCTATCTGTAAACTTGTCGCTCCATAATTTAAATTCGCATATTAGAATGCTTTCATTATAAAAATTTTCAAAAAATGAATAATTTGCATAAAAAGAATGAAAGCTGAGAAAGCTTTGGAAATTTTCTACTTGTTTATTGGGATGGGGCAATAAACAGTTAAATAGCAAAATAATTGGAAATTAAAGTTTTTTTTAGTGGGTTAGTGGGTATAGTTGAAGTCAATTGGGGGTTTTGGGAGAGGCCAAGGCTCCCTTGCCCCCCCCCCCCCCCTAGGTGCGCCACTGTTGTCTATTTAATCACACTCCAATGTATGTTTTTAAAATAATTATAATGTATTAGCATTATCATTTTAAAATTAGTTTGTTCCCAGATGGTAAGCGCACGCCTTGACCTGCAGTGACATCATCTGCTCTCGTTATCATCAGTTAACACATGCGTTTTTATTTCAAAAAGATATGTAAATTTGTAAATGCTGCTTACAAATTCCTGTATTTATGATCTTGGGTAGAACACCGAAGCGAAGTAATAGGTTTAAGAGGACTCCGTACACCTTAAAACGGATTCGTTTCCACGGATTTATTATTATCGATTAAAAAAAAATGTTATATGTATAAAAGTTTATAGAAATTAAACAAAAAATATTGAAAAGTCCTTTTTTTTAGTCATACTAGTGCGTTAACGTGTATTACCTTCAGATACAAACTACGTTTTCGAAAATACTTATTTTATGAAGTTACCTTATACAGGATAAACTTTGCATCACATGCGACCAAATTTTACTAGCCCAATTTTGATTTTGTAGAAAAACACAAATTTTATATGGCGCTACTTTAAAGAAAATTTATCTGAAATAAAGCCTTGTCAAAACTAAGAAGTTTTATGTAGGTTGCGTCGAGTCTTATTTTGCAAAACTGGTGCAATTTACAAAATATAGGTAAAAATTCAAAATTATCTTATGCAGCTGAAATTTTGCACGTGGGCTAGAAACTGCATATAAAAAAACTTTTGCTAATAACTTTTTTCGATATTTTCAGAAATAACCCCACTTTTGAATTCTTTTTTGGAAAAAATTAAAATTTGACAGATAATCCGAATCACGTGACTACTATTTTTTTGCTTAATTTTCATCTTGATCGAAGCAGAACTTGATGCCAAGGTCAAATTTTGAATAAAGCTATTAATAAAAAAAATCTCATATGATGCGGACTTTACTGGTGACACTGTATCTTCTGCTCAAAATATATCTTGATTTATTAGAAATACAAAATAAACTCGACACCATATTATTCTCCTCTATACAGTGTGAGTTTGTAACTTGGAATAAATTCAGTACAGTTTTTTTTGGAAGAATGCTTGTGCAAAATGTATTAACATTTTAAGTTGTGGTATTTTTTTTAAATATTGAGACAGTGAGTTTCGCGTAAACACATAAGTGAACAAAGCGACAAATGATGGTAATAGAAATATAGAAGTAAAACTCTCAATCTGCCCCACGCTCCACTAGTTCATTAGATGTTTTTGATTGATGATTAGATTATTAATGTTCTCTGATATGAATTAAATTGTAATTATAAGGACTTAAGAAAAATGGTAGAGATAACCCATAGACAATTTACCTTTAGATACGTACAGCTTATTTCCTGCGCAAACAAAAGTTACGTTTTATGGGTGAAAAAAATACGTCCGAGCGCATGACTCGCCGGTGAGCTGCCTTCCCTCTTGGCACCTTCGGACATGCGCACAAACCACGTGTTAGCGGCCTGTCCTACTTAAGAGACATGCTCAAAATACACTCCAGAACCGACTCGGCCGCCATTTTTGTTGTTGTGTTTTAGGGTTTCTCTGTTGATTCCTTGTATTTCTTAGCTATTGTGGATTGTGGGTGTTTAATATTTACGGATTTCTAGTTTTTGTGTAGTTTAGCGAATTGTGTCTGATTGTGAGAAAATTAATTCTGTCAAAGTTGCTGGTTGGTTAATATTTTGGTTAAAATCTGTACACCCCGACATTAAGCTTTTAATAAAGCCAGTATTCCACGGGTCAAGTAGTTCTCGGGCAAACACGTTTCAAATTCTTGAACAAGAAATTTTGCTTGAAAATGTTTTACACGTAACCCAAGTTTTTGCCAAATTGTAAAAACCAATACAAGTTATATACCAACTAATATTTGATTTGAGGTTGGTTATTTTGCTGTTTTTTTTGTTTTTATATTCGATTTTATAACACTAGTTTAATTCACTTGTTCTTTTCTCTTCCTTTTCAAACTAAAAACACGACGACGAATCATTTTCAAATAAATTTTAAAAATAATTTTCTATCCTTAAAATCTGATAGTCCTACTACTAAAAATGCCAGAAATCACTACCTTTTTTCCCAACTCGATCAAAAATTGAGAAGAAAGTCCAATTTTTTGCCAATAATTTAAATGTTAAAGCCCGGACCTGTATATTTTCCCATTCGTCAAACGATAATGTTGCAGTGCGCATGTCTAATTGTGTGTAGCTTTGTTTACATACGCGAGGCCATAAATCTGCCACTTTCGTGATTATTGTTTGCTTATCTAAAGGTAAATTGTCTGTGAGATAACGTCACCCTATCCCAACCATTTTTCTAGGCCCACTAGATATTTTAGGTGCTTAACAAAAATGTATTTCAAAATTATATCTTTTTCCGCGGACAGAGAAACAAAACATAGTCGCCTAAGTGATATTTCCGTTTATTACGGATGCAATAGGTAATTTAATTCATGTAATGCGTGGTTATTAAAACTGATAAAACTAAAAACTATTTATACATGCTAATATGATATCATGATATCATGCCACAGTACATAATATAATGTGCTATGTGATGTGTAATGTAATGTGTGTTTTCCTTGTGCTTTAGAATACGTTTTTAATAAAGTTGTTCCCACCAATCTAAACTTTAAAAAATTATTTATTCAATATGTTTCAGGTAAAAACCTATTTTAATATCAACATTCAAGTTAAACTAACAATGTAATTAATAGTCAAATTATTATTCTTTGATTTTATGAAAAGGTTTACGGCATGCGTAAAAATGGGTTGGTGATTCAGGTGTGAAGCCAGCAGGGGTAGCAGGGGGCCCGTCAGCCTTCCCCCAAGCCATTCTCCTCAAGTAAAAATTACGGATAATTAAATAACACTTTCAGGAAAACCATATCAAGAATGATTATTTTGATCATTTTATAAATATTTAATTGTCTCTTAATAGTAAGTCTAATTTATAGATGTTACAAATGTTTCAATGATTTTGCTGTAATATTGACTATAATATACCTAATGTTCATCATAATGTTTAGCTACAGTTTAAGAACGTTATTCATTTCATATTATTTTGGTTTCGAATCTAGTTGTTCTTTCCTTCCTAGACTGCTTATATTTGGACCAAGTGATTATTTGTTATTAATAAAGGGCGTCGATATACACAAACTACAAACTTAAAATCATTAGTTTTTTTTTGTGGTGCTCCAGAATAATTTCATGGTTTGGAGATTATTTCATATTGCACCTACACGTTTTTATTTAATTCATTCTTTGTATGTACTTCCCTTCGTAATGATGCAAAACTTATATCATGTGATAAGCAAAAAACATAATAAATTTGATATCAATACTGTGAAAAACAGGACTTAAAACGAATTAAGTATTCCCAATGGTGTTCAAATGTCACATGGATTAATTTTTTTTTTAAGAATTATAGGTACCTACTTATGGAAAATGGCCCTCGATTAAATATTTTAATGTTTTTTCTTGTAAATAATTCCATTTGGATCAAAACTATCCATGGTCATTAAAAAAGATACCTACCTATTAGTATTCGAGATGCACGTTGTCCAAGTTGCAAAAGGTTCATCTTTACCACATTATATTTTCATGGCCATGAATAAAATTATTATTATCATTCTTATTATTATTGGTAATTTTTCTTTGGAATTGTGTTTATTTTTTTCCCGGATGTTATTATTTTGTCGACGACATTAGAAAAGTCATTAGGTATTTATATTAAAAAATATCCAAAATGCATTTCACCAATAAAAAGGAAAAGGAAGAAAAAATAAAATTTTCTACTGTGTCAGTTTTTAAAATTTTGAAGTATTACTGAGAAAATAATAAACTAAAGACGCTCTTTAATAAAAACTCGCGAAACCAGCCATCTACGTTATAATAAATTGACCAGTCGCAGAGACTTGGACTGAATGTCGACCCGCCGGCATCTACCTGACATCTCGCATCTAGTCTTCTGTTCTTGTCTATTCAAGTTATCGAAACAAAGATAACGATATAGTTTACCGCAACAGTGGCAAATAAAAGAGTTGCGCGGCTAATAAAATGATGTAGTCAACTTTTTCTAAAAACGGAGCGATTCGACAGTTGACACCCACATGTGACATTAACATACGTTCCTAAACGTTCAGTAGTAGGCCGTAACAAGCTCACGAGTCAGTTTTAACAGATGAAATTTTCTTGGTTTTTTATTACTTAGGTTGAACTTAGAATAAACCAGTTTAGGTTAATTAACTCTTTTATTTCTAGTAACAAAACATTTAATTTATCATCATTTGCTATTATTAGTTTATCCGGTACAATAGTTTACCAAACCTTGCGCTTACTGAAAACTAATCCAGCTGTTTGTATTTTTTTTTTATTAACAAATTTCCAACGAACTTTAAAAGTCCATTACAGGGAATATAAATTATAAACAATAACAAACTTAAAAATAATTAACAATTTTTATAAAAATACATAAATATATATATTTAACGAAATTAATAAAAAAGTCAAATTAAGCATCATAGATGTCAATTTAAAAAAAAAAACGGAATAGAAATGAAAAGTTTAAATATCCCAGTGGTTTGTATACATTTATTGTGGGTTCCAAAAAGGGAAACTTGTAATATATATGTCGTAGGCGAATTACAAAATCAGTCGTTTTATAAAATGCCTAGTCGTTTCATAAATGACTAGGCATATTGTAAAATGAAGAATATATACTGAATTTTTACAATTTGACTGAACTTTTTAGGCGTTTCATAAAACGCCGAATTGGTTTCAGGCTTATTGTAAACGGTTCTTCAATCTCGTTCGTTTTAGGATATGACTGATTATAACTAGTCGTTTTGTAAAAGACTGGAAAGTACTTAGGCATATATTCTTCATTTTACAATATGCCTAGTCATTTATGAAACGACTAGGCGTTTTATAAAACGACTGATTTTGTAATTCGCCTACGACATATACATCTAATAAGTTTATTTTGTAATTTTTTTAAAGGTTTTATTATTGTAGAGGTAGCAGATCCCCATATTAAAATTAAATATTGCAATTTAAAATAAATTAGAGAATAATAAATATTTTTCAGAAGTGTAATTGGTAAATAACGTCTAATTTTGTATCAAATTCCAATCAAAGGAGATTTATTTTTTCTAACATATTCGACCTGTGTTTTCCAACTTAAATTTTCATCTATATATTATTATAGTCCCAAAAATTTAATAGAATTAGTATATTTTATGATTTTATTATCAAATAATATTTTTTTTGGTAGCAAGTTTTTTGTTTTAGTAATAAATGTAAAAGAAAATTTTGTAAAATTAATTGATAATTTATATGACTGAAGCCAGGAAAAAATTGTGTTTAAATAATTTTTTATTTGATTTTGAATGTCAAAGTAATCATCGCCAAGGTAAATAATAGTTGTATTATCAGCAAATAATTGTACCTTGCCATTTAATTTTAATTTAGATATGCTGTTAATATAATATATTAGAAATAATATTGGACCTAAAATTGACCCTTGCGGAACACCACATTTAATATTTTTTTGAGTGCTTTTGCTGTTATTAATTTCAACGTATTGTGTTCTATTGCTTAAATACCTTTTAAACCAATTATAAATATTTCCCCTTATGCCAATGGTATGAATTATTTGTAATAAAATATTATGGTTAACTGTGTCAAATGCCTTACAAAGGTCCAAAAATAATAAACAGCATTTTTTATTTTGATCTATTTTTAATTGAATATCTGTTATTATATCCATAACAGCAATTTCAGTATCTCTATATTTTCTAAAACCATATTAACAATCAGAAATTAAATTTTGATTATCTAAGAAATCTGTTAATTTGTTGTTTATAACTTTTTCTAAAATTTTAGAAGAAACTGGCAAAACTGATATTGGCCTATAATTATTTGGATCATTTTTTGCATTTGCTTTATATGGAAAAATACAATTTTTAACAGATAATTTAGTTAGATTATGTAAAATTGGCGTTATTTCTAATTTGACTTTGTTATTTCAGTATTTAAAAAGACATGGCATTTTGGCGGCTTTGTACTACGCCGCGAGCGTAAATTATAATATGGCATTGCAGCATTGAACGCGAAAGATGCACAGGCACACCGCTTGCTGCTTGATTGGCTCGTAAAATTAAAATAATATCTACTCCTTTATGAAATCAAACGTAAATATCATAGAAAAATAAACAGTGCGTTCAGACTCAAATAAAAGATGACTCTATTGGCTATTAATAACATACCGATGTGTAATATTTAATAAAATGTAGCCTTTATATACGGTAATTGTATGCTTATAAGCGCTGTAACGTCGGTGACAGAATCGTACCAGTCAAATTTTTCCAAGTAAAAAAATATTTGTTTTGTAATAAGACAAGAAAAATATTATCGTAGTATTTTCAAGAATTTTGACAACTTGACAATGCTGCATTTTTATAATACTACCTGCTTGTTCTGGGAAAGTTCTGCAATTTTACTTATTAAAGCAGTGGTTCTCAACCTTTTTGTGGTGGCGGAACACTTTTGGTAGCAATAGGAAAACGGCGGAACACCACCTTTGTCAACATATGAAGTAATCAGTTTATCAAATACTATCTCATGACTCAGATTAGTTGATATTACTAAATTATTTCGCGGAACACCTGGACGTCTATTCTCCAATTTAAGAGAAGTGAATGATCTCTCGCGAGAAGGGACAATTCTCATCATAATATGCTCACATCGTCTGAACTTTCGATGGAAATGAATAGTCATTTTAAGTTTCAAGAATACAGTTTAAACATTTTTAAGAGAAAATGTAATCACTTCTCTTGAAATGATCATTCACCTAGTTCGAGAATAGACGTCCTGGAAGAGGTTTGCAGAACAGCGGTGTTCGGCGGAACGGCGGTTGAGAACTACTGTATTAAAGGAATGTTTTACGCTAAAAATAAAATATTTGCGTTTAGACATTTGCCGCCCAATTCGAACCAATAATTAGGCAAATCGAATTGACAGCTGAAAGCTAGAAAATGGCGTCGTTAATGGAAACTTAAGACCTCCGTACAAGTTAAAACATGGGAATGTGATGATAAAAGAACTTAGCCCAGTCCTGTCTCTGTCGCCAACATCTTAAGAGCAGTAACCCCCTTTACCACAATGAAAATTGCCGAACGTTTTGCTGGTCAAACGAAAAGAAAAAATAAAAATTGGTATTTAGAAAATAAATTCTACTTTAAATACCCCATCCAGAAAAGTAAATGACGATCGAAAATATTCCCAAAATTTTTTTTAGAATTTTTTTTATTTTTAGTAATTTTGTAATATCTTAAACAATTCTTTATTGGTCAAAAGCAAAATGACTTTCCCGGGTGTAGAATGTTGTACCAAACAATTTTTCTTAAAGCCATTTTTCAATATCGGCCTTACTTTTTTCTCAAATAGTTGGCGCGTAAAGTGAATTTAAGCGTGTAAAGTGGGTTTACGCGCCCAAACTTTTTGAGAAAAAGTAAGGCCGATATTGAAAAATGGCTTTAAGAAAAATTGTTTGGTACAACATTCTACACCCGGGAAAGTCATTTTGCTTTTGACCAATAAAGAATTAAAATTTATTTTCTAAATATCAATTTTTATTTTTTATTTTCGTTTGACCAGCAAATCGTTCGGCAATTTTCATTGTGGTAAAGGGGTTACTTCCTCTTAACGTAAAATAGACCAGACTCAACAATGTGCCGTAAATGACAGGTGACTTAGCCACGATACGGCGTGTTCTTAGAGAAATTTGACTATACCTACTAAGTATCTGATCTATTGTTTGTGTGTGATGTTTTCAAACTTTCTGCTTTCGCGGCATCTTTTTAATTGTATCTAGGAAAGCTTTGTTACCCTCTAGAAAGATTTTTATTATTGGAATATATTTTCGGTAGGTTCTACTTTAGATTATAGCGAAAAAGCTCAATGCTTTATATCTAATTCAGTTTTCGTTTTCTTATTTACAGGCTCAGGGAAAACAAACAAAGAAGGAAAAGAAGGCAGAAGATTTAAATGAGTTAAAACAAGAATTAGATATCGACTACCATAAAATCACTCTTCAGGAACTATATCAAAGGTTTCATACTCATCCAGAAAATGTAAGTGGGATAAACTTTAAAATATCAAATACCGTTAAACATAAGATTCATAATTATTTAGTATATATATGTCATTGCAGATGACGCTTGAATTCTAACTATATGAACATATTATTGTTACTTATAATATCGCTAGTACTTAAATTAGAGTCCACGAAGTCGAAGACGGAGGATAATTTTCTTTATCGTCAACCGTCAGTAAAGCCGTACATTATCAGAGTGATTTCCGGAAGTAAACGAACACTTTATTTTATTGTAAAATAATAGTATATTAACGTAGGTACACGTTTTATAAAAGCATCATTTTATAGCACGCGTCCATGTTAAAAAACGAGCAGCTTGCGGCGAGTTTTATAACGGGACAAGTGCTTAAAACTGCTTTATATAACACGTACGTTATACTATTTTTTCTAATTTATAGTTTTTTTAATAAAAAATACATATTTAAAAAGAAAATAAATCCTTCAAATTTTTTTGTCTAAATTTTATGTTGGTAATACTATTTTTTATCATAGTAGCCTCTGGACAACAAAAATTATTTTGCGAACTGTCATTTTTTGATTTATTGACCCATTTTCACCACGAGATTCTAAAGTTGTTTTAGCGGTATGAGATTTGAAATTAGACGGAATACGTTGTGTGATCCTTGTACATTCGGTACATATACGTTCGGAAATTCGGGCGATTTTGCTACTTTTTTTCGAATTTCAAAAGACGTGATTTTACGTCACGGCATTGCAATTTAGTATAGGGAAGATGGAAAATTCAAATAAAGTTGAAGTTAAAATCGACATTGGAAGGTTAGAAGATTAAATTTTGGATAGGATTTGGCAGAAAATGATAGCTTGAAGCATCTACAAAAGATTGATTTATAGATTTATGTAACCAACATACATGACTGTTATCCACACAGAATAAAAATTAGGTTATCAAGCCATTTTTCCTCTGCGAAAAATGGGTTTTCTCGTAATTCACAAAGGCCGCGCAAGTCAATGAAATAAAACATTTAAATGTTACCAATATCAAATAAAGAAAAAACGCGTATCGAAATAGCTTTATTACGATACGCAAATGCGTTTCGTAATAGATCTATTATGATACGAAATTAGAAAAAAATACTTTTTCTATTTCACGTTCATAATAAGCTCAGTACGATACGCATTTGCGTATCGTAATGAAGTTATTTCGATACGTGTTTTTTTCTTTATTTGATATTGGTAACATTAAAATGTTTTATTTCATTGACTTGCGCGGCCTTTGTGATTTACGAGAAAACCCATTTTTCGCAGAGGAAAAATAGCTTGATAACTAACTTTTTTATTCTGTGTGGATAACAGTCATGTATGTTGGTTGCATAAATCTATAAATCAATCTTTTGTAGATGCTTCAAGCTATCATTTTCTGCCAAATCCTATCCAAAATTCAATCTACTAACCTTCCAATGTCGATTTTAACCTCAACTTAATTTGAATTTTCCATCTTCCCTATACTAAATTGCAATGCCGTGACGTAAAATCACGTCTTTTGAAATTCGAAAAAAAGTAGCAAAATCTCCAGAATTTCCGAACGCTCTGTATATGTACCGAATGTACAAGGATCACACAACGTATTCCGTCCAATTTCAAATCTCATATCGCTAAAATAACTTTAGAATCTCGTGGTGAAAATGTGTCAATAAATCAAAAAATGACAATTTGCAAAATAATTTTTGTTGTCCAGAGGCTACTATGATCAAAAATAGTATTACCAACATAAAATTTAGACATAAAAATTTACAAAATTTAATGAATTTATTTTCTTTTTAAAATGTATTTTTCTTGATTATAAATGGTGAAATAGAAAAAAATGTATAAAGCACATGTTTCATAAGGCGTTTTAGCGCACGTGTCAATAAAAAAAACTCGCCACTTTGTGGCTCGTTTTTTAAAATAGACGCGTGCGCTAAAACCGCTTCTTATGAAACGTGTACTTTAATATACTATTATCATTGCGGCAGGTAAAGTATTTTATCGTCAACCGTCAGTAAAGCCGTACATTATCGAGTGATTTCCGGAAGTAAACGAACACTTTATTTTATTGTATATATTATATAAAAAATTTTATCTGTCGCATTTGCGGCAGGTAAAGTATTTTACCCTCCGCAAATTTTCACTCTATGCCGAACAAATCGGCAAAATTTACCATTTCTCATAGTAAGTCAAATTTTTTGAGTGGTGCTTTGGCATTCGCACGTGGTCGGCCGAAATTTTCTGACGTGTCATAAAAACATTAAGGTGTAATCGTGGAATTATCAACGTCATTCAATTTATTGCCAACCTATAACCTATTTCGCCTTGTTTTTCTTAGTTTATTATTTTATTGACTAAGATTTAAATAAAATCAATATCGTCTGCACATTCTTTAGGTAATATCTGATATATTACAAAAATATAAATTTATTTCATTGCTTATTTGGGGAGAATTGTATAGTGAAAGAACAATGACATAATAATGTTAAAAAAAAATCTTAACCGATATTTTTTGATATACAATTCTCCTTAAATAACTTATGAAATTCCTTGATATTTATTTAACATGTTAATTATTACCTATAGAATATGAAGACGATATTAATTTTATTTAAATTTTGTGTAAAAGTTAGAAAAAATAAATAAATCTACGCGAAATAGGTTATAGGTTGGCAAGCATGTTGATACTCCCACCTTAATCATAACGCGAAATAGATAGCTCAATATCCCTACTTTGTAATAAAATTATATAGGTAAGTGACGTAATTAGTTCAGAATATTTCCAAATTTTCAATTTCCAAAATGCTCTACACACGTGTGACTACATTTTTGCCTCGGAGATATTCGGAGATGTTCGAAAAATCTGAAATTAGTGACTTTGGCATTTATTAATCAAAAATCGTCTGTCACTGTCACGCCTCTCCCTATTACAGCTCGATAATAGTTTTATATTATAAATTCTGAACGGTTGGCGATAAAATTTTGTATGCACCACGTCAGTAAAGTGTCTTTATCGAACTCGCCTGTTATTCGCCTCGTTCGCTTCGCTCGCTCATCTCATAATTTTAGACTCGTCCGATAAAGAATCACTTTACTGCCTTGGTACATTAATAACTATTAAGGTACCTATTCACGTTCAGTCGGCCTTCAGTCCGTGGACTGTCCGTCCTGGCCGGCCGGCCGTTATCGAAAGTCAAACTACACGTACAGTTTTATTCACCAATTACGGCCGGAGGATTTCTGCCGGATTCGATAGCGGCCTTCAGTTTTTGTTATTTCACCATACACGCGCAGTTATTTTGACAGGTCAAACATGTCACAAGAACAGTGCGCAGCGGCAATTGTTGTTATTGCACACGAACAAAGAAAAAGGAAAAGAAAAACAATTTGGATGAAAGACTGGCTAAAAAGACGTTGCACTTTCTCCCACATGGAGCTTGTACGAGAACTGAGGCAATCGAGTGCAAGTGATTTAAAAAACTTTATTAGGATGAATGATCATTGTTTCGAGTATTTATTAAATTTATTAAAACCGTATATTACAAGAAAGGACACCGTAATGCCCTTTTCAGTTCTTTTCTGAACGCACTTCTCATATTATTTATCTTATGTTTCACCGAGTCTTTAAGTAGCTTCGACATCTACTGTTTTATATAGTAAAAGTAATTCTTCATATTATGCTTTAATTCGCAAAGCCCTATTAGCATATGAAGAGTCTTTTATTTTCCACAAATATTTATGTTTGCGGTACAACTCAATAAAATTCTTGATGAAGTTACGATGATTCTTGATGGTTTGCGATTTTGTTCGGCGTTACTGAATGAAAACTATAAAATTTTAGAAAGGAGAGAAATAAGACACTTGAATCCTCTACTGGTATATTAAAATAAAGTTTTAATGAATGGTAAATTATCTACATGTTTCAAATGTATATACATTTGTAAATCTTGGCTCTCTAATGTGAACTGGAGCTGACAGTTCTGAAAAGACAAGGTTAAATGGATGTCTACATGACATGACATGACATGACATGACATGACATGACATGGCCTGCAGTCCAATGCCGGCCGGTAAACTACTACACACGTTAAGTTTTAACAGACGACAGGCCGCCGGCCGGACGCGACTCGTCATTTAACTGCGTGTGTGTAGTGAGTACCGGCAGCCCGGCCATTATCTCTCCGGCAAAATACGGCCGGCCGACTGAACGTGAATGGGTGCCTTTACCCTCCGCAAATTTTCATTTATCATTTCATTCATTCAATTCGCATTTTTAACATAGATAATAATCCTCAAACGTTTTCAGTTGGAACTTCTTCGCCTTCAGGAATTAATTTTTATAATACTTCAGAGTATACGTTAACTTTTAATATAGGTAACAAATAATAAGTAGATTTGTTCTATATTTTTTGCTGTTTACTTTGTTATAATAAAATGCGATGAGTTCTGCCTGCCGTTTAACGACGCCCATGCTATCTATTTATATTTAATCAATATTATCATTTTTTATATTATATATTCTGAACGGTTGGAGATAAAATTTTGTATTCACCACGTCAGTAAAGTGTCTTTATCTAACTCGCCTGTTATTCGCCTCGCTCGCTTATATCATAATATCAGACTCGTCCGATAAAGAATCACTTTACTGCCTTGGTACATAAATAACTATTAAATATTCGTAACCAACAATAAATTTCCAGGAATAAATTAAGCACGTGTTGTATTCGGAGGAAAATTTCAAATCCAAATTAAAATTAAAATCAAACTTGACATTTGGAACTAAAATCAGCAAAATCAAAATTTGATAGGGGTCAAAAGCTGCAGAACATTTTTTGGATCACTCTTAAATTTTGCTGAATTTGTTTAATTATAGTATGTTAGCATATTACAATTCTGTATTCTGAATGTGTGACATGACGTTTATTTGGCGCAGCAACTTTAATAACCATATAAATAATCAAACTGTGTTGTAATTGACTTCCTGTATTTAATATTTTTCAATAGATGCGCTGTAGGACTTTGCGGTAAATTTGGAAGGAAAAAGACAGTTTTTATATGGCAGCTACTGTTAAGTAGATATGACCTCTAATCTTGCTGCATGTTGCGGTGTTTTAAAATATTGACATTTGAAATCTGTATTTTTTACACTATGATCTATTACTTAGACCCAACAACAAGAGTAAATACCTCTAAATACGTTTGTAGTTTTAGTTCCATGGTTATCGAGGCATATATATTAATACCTGTATTATTTTTTATTTTTTAGGGCCTTAGCCATGCAAAAGCAAAAGAAAATTTGCAACGGGATGGGCTTAATGCTCTTACTCCACCTAAAACGACACCAGAATGGGTAAAATTTTGTCAAAATCTCTTCGGAGGTTTCGCCCTTTTATTATGGATTGGTGCGATTCTTTGCCTTGTAGCGTGGGGTATTCAACTTAGTACAGCAGAGGAAACTTCAGATGATAATCTTTGGCTGGGTATTGTACTGGCGACAGTTGTTATTGTAACCGGTTAGTTTAAAAAGCATAATTAATTGATTATAATAATTCAATAAAATGTTTTTTTTTCAGGTGTATTTTCATATTATCAAGAAAGCAAGAGTTCGAAAATCATGGAATCATTTAAAAATATGGTGCCCCAGTTTGCTATAGTTATTAGAGGTGGCGAAAAGTTGACAGTTCGTGCGGAGGAATTAGTAGTTGGCGACGTTGTGGAAGTCAAATTTGGTGACAGACTGCCCGCTGATGTGAGGATTATTGAATCAAGGGGCTTTAAAGTAGATAATTCATCGCTTACTGGTGAATCGGAGCCACAAAGTCGAAGTCCCGATTTTACGCATGACAATCCTTTAGAAACAAAAAATTTAGCATTTTTTTCTACTAACGCCGTGGAGGGCACTTGTAAGGGTGTTGTTATCAGCTGCGGGGATCATACTGTTATGGGTCGTATTGCTGGTCTTACTTCAGGCCTTGAAAGTGGCGAAACCCCTATTGCTAAAGAAATCCATCACTTTATTCATCTCATTACTAGTGTAGCTGTGTTTCTAGGAGTTACGTTTTTCATTATTGCCTTTGCTCTTGGTTATCATTGGCTGGATGCTGTGGTATTTCTTATAGGTATTATTGTAGCCAATGTACCCGAAGGATTACTCGCTACCGTCACTGTGTGTCTGACCCTTACAGCCAAGAGAATGGCCTCAAAAAACTGCTTAGTTAAGAATTTGGAAGCCGTAGAAACGTTAGGTTCAACTAGCACTATTTGCTCGGATAAGACTGGAACCCTGACTCAAAATCGTATGACGGTCGCACATATGTGGTTTGATAACCAAATCATTGAAGCCGATACTACAGAAAATCAATCGGGTGCTCAATATGATAAAACTAGTCCAGGATTTAAATCTCTTTCACGGATCGCTACTCTGTGTAACAGAGCTGAATTTCGATCTGGGCAAGATAACGTTCCTATTCTTAAACGAGAAGTTAACGGTGATGCTTCGGAAGCTGCTTTACTTAAATGTATGACGCTGGCTTTGGGCGACGTTATGTCAATTCGAAGGAAAAATAAAAAGGTTTGTGAAGTTCCCTTCAACTCGACCAACAAATATCAGGTATCTATTCACGAAAATGATGATCCTAACGATCCTCGTTACATTATGGTAATGAAAGGTGCCCCGGAACGTATATTAGAACGTTGTACCACTATCTTTATCGGCGGAAAAGAAAAAGTGTTAGACGAAGATATGAAGAGAGCTTTTAATAACGCCTATTTGGAACTCGGAGGTCTTGGAGAGCGTGTACTTGGTTTTTCTGATTTCTTATTGCCCAGTGATAAATACCCCATTGGATATAATTTTGACTCTGATGATCCAAACTTTCCTCTTGAGGGACTTCGTTTCGTTGGACTTATGTCCATGATTGATCCTCCTCGTGCAGCTGTACCCGATGCCGTAGCTAAATGCAGAAGCGCCGGTATAAAAGTTATAATGGTTACTGGAGATCACCCAATTACAGCCAAAGCTATTGCAAAATCGGTTGGCATTATTTCCGAAGGAAATGAAACTGTTGAAGATATTGCTGAACGACTTAAAATTCCAGTTTCTGAGGTCAATCCTAGGGAGGCTAAAGCGGCTGTTGTTCATGGTTCCGAATTAAAAGAATTATCATCTAGCCACTTGGACGATATTCTAAGATATCACACGGAAATTGTATTTGCTAGAACATCTCCTCAGCAGAAACTGATTATTGTAGAAGGGTGTCAGCGATTGGGTGCCATAGTAGCCGTAACAGGTAAATAATAAGCTTCTTACTTTATAATTTATGCGTAATCCGCATAGGTACAGCTAGTATAGAGTTTTGCAAAATCAATAATTTTGAAGAAGTAGTCCATACTTAAAGTGGAGTTAAATGATATAGAAAAAAGAAAAGCACAAAGTCTTTCTCCACAATTATTTATTCGAATAACTAGGCGAACCTAAAATGATTCATAATAAATTGAATCGACATGTTTCGAGTGTAGAAACACTCATCATCAGGAAAACGAAGTAAATGGTACAATGCTGATGTTGTTAGCAGTAGAGAAAATAACAGGTGAGACCAAGCCGTAATGGAACTTTCAATGGTACATACGAGGAGTGAAAAAATTTTAATAGTCAAAAGACAGAAACATACTGAAAAGTCAAGGACAAGTGTAAAGCCACTGTGTTGGGTGGGAAATGAAGAGAAAAAGGAAAATTGGGGAGTTTCAAAAAGACTTTTGTAAAAATAATTTTTAAGTGTAAGTAATGAAAAATCTTTAGTTTAATTCAACTATGTCGGAGACATGTGAAAGTGGTAAAATAAGAGGGAAAGAAAAAATAAAAAATTGTTTTTCGTAAAAGTCATGTAGATGCTTTCATTTAGCTTGAAATAAAATACTGTTGGGGTACGAGGCTTGTTACGGCCCAGTTACCCCACCAAGGTTTTGTTTTACTAGAACATCTTTGAAAGAAGTTCTAGTAAAACAAAACCATTTTTATTCCTTTTTTTTCTTTTTTCTCTTTCTTTCTTTTTTTCTTTTTTTTTCCCTTTTTTTTTAATTTTTTAAAATCACTTAAAACTTATTTTTGCACACAGTGTGTAAGTTTAACTCCTGCTGGGGTAACTGGGCCGTAACAAGCCTGGTTCCCCAACAATATTTTATTTCAAGCTAAATGAAAGCATCTACATGACTTTTACGAAAAACAATTTTTTCTTTTTTCTTTCCCTCTTATTGTACCACTTTCACATGTCTCCGACATAGTTGAATTAAACTAAAGCTTTTTTATTACTTACACTTAAAAATGATTTTTACAAAGTCTTTTTAAAACTCTCCAATTTTTCTTTTTTCTCTCCATTTCCCACCTAAGACAGTGGCTTTACACTGGTCCTTCACTTTTCAATATGCTGAAGTCTTTTCCGTCTTTTGACTATTCAAATTTTTTCAGTCCTCGTATGTACAGGGTTATCCAACCAAGACTAGACAAGGCGATTTTTTGACTTTTCCTGTACTTTTATAAAAAAACTAAAATAGCCATCTTGAGTCATTTTCTCCCGCGAATTCGAATATCTTCAGCAAAAAACAATTGAACATCAAACAAAAGTACTAGGGGTCACTTTGATATTTTTTTAAATGGAACACCCTGTATATTTTTACATTTTTAAATTCCACATAAAATTATAATTATTTTTTATTAAATGCACTATTAGTCTATACTTCATAGTTTCCGAGATATTGACTCTCGAAAAGTGACATTTTTGAACTTTGACAGCTTATAACTTTCTAACAGTACGTCTTAGAGCAAAACGGCTTACATGTCCCTATCTTTAAATTTTATTATCTTCCCAAAAAAATCAACTTCCGGTTAAACCGGATGTAACTCGAAAAAAGGAAATATAGTTGTTCCGGTTTAACTGGAAGTTGATTTTTTTGGGAAGATAATAAAAATTGAAGATAGGGACATGTAAGCCGTTTTGCTCTAAGACGTACTGTTAGAAAGTTATAAGCTGTCAAAGTTCAAAAATGTCACTTTTCGAGAGTCAATATCTCGGAAACTATGAAGTATAGACTAATAGTGCATTTAATAAAAAATAATTATAATTTTATGTGGAATTTAAAAATGTAAAAATATACAGGGTATTCCATTTAAAAAAATATCAAAGTGACCCCTAGTACTTTTGTTTGATGTTCAATTGTTTTTTGCTGAAGATATTCGAATTTGCGGGAGAAAATGACTTAAGATGGCTATTTCAGTTTTTTTATAAAAGTACAGGAAAAGTCAAAAAATCGCCTTGTCTAGTCTTGGTTGGATAACCCTGTACCATTGAAAGCTCCATTACGGCTTAGTCTCACTTGTTATTTTCTCTACTGCTAACAAAATTAGCATTGTACCATTTACTTCGTTTTCTTGATGATGAGTGTTCCTACACTCGAAACATGTCGATTCAATTTATTATGAATCATTCTAGGTTCGCCTAGTTATTCGAATAAAAAATTGTGGAGAAAGACTTTGTGTTTTTCTTTTTTCTATAAAATCAATAATGTTTTCTACTACACTAGTGTTTTCTGCTTCTATTTAAAAATGAATACGAGGTTTTTCAATAAGAAAGGCCATTATCTGAATTTTAAATTGCGTACAAATCATATAACTTTAGTTCTCATTAATTATTTTTTATTAGGTGATGGCGTTAACGACTCTCCAGCCCTTAAGAAAGCCGACATTGGTATTGCCATGGGCATTTCTGGTTCGGACGTATCCAAACAAGCCGCCGATATGATTCTTTTAGATGACAATTTTGCGTCCATTGTAACCGGTGTCGAAGAAGGTCGTCTCATCTTTGACAACTTAAAGAAGTCCATTGCTTACACACTGTCTTCAAATATTCCCGAAATTTCCCCTTTCCTTGCTTTCATCGTTCTTAATATTCCTCTACCTCTGGGGAGTGTAACGATACTTTGCATTGATCTCGGAACTGATATGGTAAGTCATTTTATAATAGTAAATTTTAACTTAAGTATGTGTCCCTTATTTTAAGAATTTCTTGATTATTTCTAAAAGAAATTTTAGAAATCAAATACAGAAGCATGTGTTACGATCATAGGTCTTTAAAATAAGGTAGAATGCTTAATAGGCTGTAAGAATGGCACACTACGAATGGGGGTTTAGTTTTTATAGGTTGCCATCCACTAATTTGAGTTGGCAGCATCATTCCAATGGACTGTAACTTCGTTGCGATCGACGCGCGCCAACTTTGGAAATACAGAGTTATGTTATTTGGGTTTGTTCGGGTAAAAAAGGTATAGTATTTGTAGAATTATACCGTTGATCTTTTGACTGCAATAAACTCTCATTATCCCTTCCCCTTTGACCATAAAATAAATAATGAAATCCCAAATTTTAAAACCTTTTCGAGCAGAGCCGGACCAGGTACAAATTCAATTTATACCTATGCCTGATTCATATATAAATACAAACTGATTTTTAATAATTTTAGTCTTTAGTGGTTTTCCGGCGAGTAATTTTTAGTTAGGCTTATTAGTGGTAGAATGTGGCGTCCTTGGAATCGTGCTGATAGGGGGCATCTTTAAGTGTCATTTTTAAAAGAAAGCATTTATCTACCGATTCCAAACTAATAACTAAAAATGTCTATCAATCTTTGTTGAGTAGAAATTTTAATTCGATGGATGCTTTAGCAGAGACGTCTACTTTCACAAAAACTCCTTTATTTCCGGTAAGAGACATAGTACTTAAACCTGTTAATCCTAGAAAAAATCGGAGTGATTCTGGCACATTTAGAAGCATTGACGAAAATGACATGGATTTATTAAGAAGAAAGATTTACCAAATGTATGAGGCACAAACTGTACCCACTTTGATTTCCAATTCAAAGAGCGGCTGATTAAAGACGAAACAAATATCTCTTGTTGCCTTTCAAGCCTTAGGAAAATAGTGCGTAAAATGGGTTTTAAATACCGAAGCATTAATAAAAGACAAACATTAATGGAATCTCAATGTTTATGGGAATGGAGACTTAAATATTTAACAGCTGTTAAACAATTTAGAGAAGAAAATCGTCCAATTATCTACCTTGACGAAACATGGTTCGATACAGTGGCGGCTGGTTAATGAAGGGCTCTGGGGCGCCGCCCTCCCTGCAATTATTTCAAACAGAATCCAAAAATACTTTACTTAAAAAACCAATAACGCAATTATGTAAGCAATCAATTAAAATAATTCAAACCAAACGTAGCCCAATTCTAACTGGCAGGCTATACTCATAGACAAGCGAGTTGCGCGCTCTCAAGTTTGTACTAAGCGCGGGCGGCGGCGGGCGACCGATTATCCGTCCCGACTCAACGCGCCTTCTCGATGGGTTGTCATGACGACGGAGGCCTGACCACCTACACATCGCACAACGAGCGGCCACGGAGAGCTCCAATTTTCCGCGCCCACTGTTCGCGAATCGCGATGCAACCTGTCGTCTGTCGATGCCGTTGACTCGCTGACGTTTTGTTTATTTGTTTTGAAGTATTTATTAATTACGTTATAAAAGTGGAAAATGTCGTGTAATATGAAGGTCAGTGATTTACAGAAGCTTGTGTTTAGTTCTTTGAGCTTAAGTGAAAAACTTGAACTTGAAAAATGCTAGAAATTGAACATAGTACAAGTGCAATCAAAATGTAAAAGTAAGGCACATTTTACGCGTAAGTTTGACAAAGAAATGTATAATAAAAAATCCTGGATATGCGGTTGTGAGGACAAAAATTATTTTTTTTTGTTTCGTGTGTCTTCTTTTTTGACAGGGATGATAATTGGACTATAAATGGGATGCAGGACTTAAAACATCTTTCAGAGAAAATAAAAAAAACATGAAAATAGTGCAAAACATCGTCATAATGTGGTAAGTTTTGAGATGCTAGGACAAACTAATATTTTAACTTGTTTAAGTAGTCCTTATGCTAATGAAATTAAAATTCACAACGAAAAAGTTAGAAAAAACCTCGGAAAAAACAAACACGTAGGTACTTTCGAAAATAATAGACATTTAATTTTTTTTTATTTAAAGCCAGCGCCCCCCCTGACTCGTTAGTCACGAGCCGTCACTGGTTCGATACCCATGACACTCTAAGAAAAGGTTGGGATGATTCTTCCAAAAAATGTCAAACCAAGGCACCATCAAATAAAGGCAAAATAAATACAATATTAAATGCTGGTTCAGAGAACGGGTTTGTTCCAAATTGTCTGTTGCTTTTAGCTAAAAACATAGCAGATTCTTCTTTAGATTACCATCAAGATACCGACGCACAACTTTTTGAAGATTGGTTTAAACATAAACTCCTTAAAAATATACCTGAAAATAGCGTAATTGTAATGGACAATGCTAGTTATCATAGTCGGCAAGCAAAAATTATTCCTAATTCTAATAATACAAAAGCAGAAATTCAAAATTTTATGATTGAAAATGATTTATATTTTGAAGAAACTTACAAAAAACGAGAACTGCTAGAAGTATTAAAAGCTTTTAAAATAAATAAGGAATACGAGTGTGACAAACTTGCAGCAGAAAATGGACATACAGTGTTGCGTCTTCCTCCATACTATTGTATATTCAATCCTATTGAGCTTATATGGCACCAATTAAAATCCAATATTAGGAGAAATAGTATTTCTCCTACATTAAATGCATCTGTAGTAGAATTAATTAAAAACGAAGTAAGCAAAATTTCTGCAGACAGCTGGAAAAACTGTATACAGCATGTACTTAAGGTGGAAAATTCTTACAATTGTATGATTACAAATGTTCAACCCTTAATTATAAGTTTAGGCTTAGATGAATAGTGATACAGAGTTAAATTTTGAATAAATTATCAATAGGTTATTAGAATTTAATTAATTTTTATTGTACTTGTTATCCTAATAGTTATACTTTTAAATTATATTATTTTCAATATCATTAATTGTTGTCATTATTTTACATTTATTATAGCTACCTACCTAAAACTAAAAATACCCATCTATTTATTTTAAATTATAAAAATAAATCATGTGGTGTAGGTACATTTTCAAGCCGACCCTGATCCCATTTAATCCACTTTAACCCTTTATAGGGCAGACAATCAAACATCAAAATTGCAAAACCTGTTGTTTGAAATAGCTTTATTTAACATTAAGGACCCTATCTACAAAATCTTAGAAAAAAATAAAACACGTAACCCATTTTTTTGAGGAGGTCGATATTTTAACCAGTATCCATTTCGACAAATTTTAATTGGTTGTTATAACAGGCAATGGTAGTCCAGAACGCGCAGTGAATTGGTTACAAACCCTTGTAATAATTAGTCCTTTGTGCCGCAATGGCATTACGTTGTATATTATGTGTTACATGTATGTTACATACTTAAAATAATATCATAAGAATGCAAAACGTAAAATTAAGTTATAAATTTAAAAATTTTGAGTTTTAAAGCAAAATATTATCTTGCCGATAAGTTTTATCCATATTATAATTAGTGTATCGAAAGCTACGTATTTTAATGTACTTACCAACAAATTTTCACAAAATTATTAGCAATATTAACACAAAAACAACAATTTTTTCCCAGACAGCACGTAAACATGTGACTTTTTGATCACTATCCTAATCGGACGCTGGTTGAAATTTCGACCACTTTGTCAGTAATTCAGACTACGTAAGTATATGGTCGAATATTTTACCATTATTCGTTTGCACAGTTAAATATAAACAAACTGGCCGAATATCAAACCGGTGTGCGAACAGGAAATAATTATTTTGACGCTGGTTGAAATATGAACCAGTATCCTATAAAGGGTTAAAGAGGCTGAGGCGTATACAATAGGGTCTAATCAGGTAGTATATTTTTGGCAGTAAGAGTCAACGCTATAATTCGACAAATACTATAAAAAAGCTAATAATATCTGGATAACCTGGCAACACAACAGTATATTATAAACAATTTAAAAAAATTATTTATGATATTATTTATAGATAAAATAATGCACCTATTAAGATTTACTACTTGTTAAAAGAGATATCCATACTCTGCCACACTTTTCTTACTATAGCACAATTATGCAGTGGTATTTTTAATACCTATTGTTTTGAAAGTATATAAAATATATCACAAAAATAACAACAAATCGTTAAACAAAATTGATAAGCATCACAATTAACACCCGAACAAGTTAATAACAATAGTTTTGATTGGCTCGCGGATTCGTGTTTTTGGTTAGCGGTAGATAATTTCAAATAGTTGCCAACTTTTTTCTAGGGGAAAAAATTAATTCCATGACCACAGAATCTCTCCATGAGATGCTATTTTAAATGTACAGACCTCATGGGGAATAAACGTTCTACTTTCTTTTATAGGCTTGTGGTTACGCTCAATACTGGAATTCGGACAATGCACGACAAAATGCGCAAAACTAAGTTTGAGGAACGAATAATTTCCAAACCAGAAATTTAACCTATACCGGGTGTTTCTCAGAAGACGTTCACCCCTATAACTTTTTTATATTTATAGATATTAAAATGAAATTTTGAGATTATGCATAAAAGATGAGTCTGCATTTATTGGCATAATTTTCAATTTGTTGGCACTTCCGGTTTGACCGAAAGTTACCTTAACTTTGATATTTTAAATGGGACATCTTGTATATTTTTACCTATTTGGATTCAGCATAACATTCTGAGTAAAATACACCTCACTTGTCATTTTTTGAGGTTTTAGAACATTTTTATATTTATTTTTTATTTTCAATCCAGAGTGCTACACACTAATTAAATGTGTTAATTTATAGTCAAGTAGTAAATGAAAATTAAACTTATGTCATAATAATTGACTTTCTAAGTTTCACAAGCGTTTAAAAAAATGAAATTTTGATTTCTTGACGTTTACTCCATTTTTCCAAATGGAACGATGGTGGTTTACTAGGATATTTAAAACGAGTATTTTTTTTTCCAACAATTCGATACGAAACACTCCTATGCTATTTTAAAACGGACACTGAAAAATTGGCCTTAAGTCAAATGCCAATCGCAAATTTAAAAGCGTTATGCATTATTGCTTCCCTCTCTTTTCTAAAGCAATATATAGGCGACTTCGAAAAACAATGGAATGGTTTTGAAAAGCAATGGCTTTAATTTAAAGTTGTAATGTCATTAGTTTATAAAACATACAATCATACAATCTTGCGGCTTCAGAAGAATTTTTCTGGACACTCCAAAAATTATAAGAATATCAATTTGTTCATTTCTAGTAAAACTAACCATTTTATATGATTTACAATGTAAGTTTAATAAACAATCGACATTGCAATTTTAATTTCAACCCATATTGGTTTTCATACCATTCCATTGGTTTTCAAAGCCGCCTTTATATTTTTTTATTTATTATTTATTTATTTATTTATTAAAGCATTATTTATTTATTTATTTATTAATGCATAACGCTTTCAAATTTGCGATTGGAATTTAACGCAAATTTTATAGTGCCAATTTTAAAATAGCATAGTATGGTATCAAATTGTTGGAAAAAAATGCTCGTTTTAAATATATCCTAGTTAACTGCCATCGTTACATTTGGAAAAATGAAGTAAACGTCAAGAAAACAAAATTTAATTTTTTAAACGCTTGTGAATCTTAGAAAGTCAATTATTATGACATAAGTTTAATTTTCATTTACTACTTGCCTATAAATTAACAGATTTAATTAGTGTGTAGCACTCTGGATTGAAAATAAAAAATAAATATAAAAATGTTATAACACATCAAAAAATGACAAGTAAAAATATACAAGATGTTCCATTTAAAATACCAAATTCAAGGTCACTTCCGGTCAAACCGGCAGTGCTAACAAATTAAAAATTATGGCAATAAATGCAAACTCATCTCTTATGCATACCTAATCTCAAGACTTCATTTTAATATCTATAAATACAGAAAAATTATAGGGGTGAACGTCTTTTGAGAAACACCCGGTATACGGCTATTAATTGGGCCTTAACAAATTCGCAAAACTAGTTTTGCGAATTTTCAATTGTACGAAACATTTCTGAATGATCAGCAGCAGTAATCCATCCTACTGCTGCTTTGGAAAAATCTCTATCTGCATCTTCCGATTCTCTGGATCTACAAGGATTTATTTCATATATACAGTGTGTCCACGGATGGACCTAACTATACTTGTAAAAAACTTTATTTTTAATTTTTCGTAAAAAAGTCATTCTTTATCATTTCTTTTGCTTATGAAATAAATATAATTCAGGTAAGAAAATTTCCATTTTTCTATACGGCGTGCACAAAAAATGTAAAAATGTAGATTTGCAAAATAAAATTTTTTTTATCCCACTTGTTTGAATGATCAAAATAAAAGAGATTGGAAAGAGAATTCAAAAAGCCGAATAAAGTTTTGAGATATGACCTGTGGTAACTACGATATTTTATATTAAAACTTTAATCTGAAGGATAAAATATCGTAGTTATCACAGGTCATATCGCACATCCCGAACAAAAGTGTATTATCTCACAAAAATTTAAATTTCACTTTTTGGCAGAAATAATAAGTAAACTACCTATTCTATTAACCAACAAAACCGCAACATCGATATTTCAAAATCCGCCCGCCAGAGGCGCCACAAGTATCTTCAACCAAAAGGCGTAACATAAATAATTCCCCTGAAGACAGTATTATATTATAAATAATACAGAAGGTATACCTTCTGTTTCTGCGAATTTCCGTGCAACAGTGTATTATTTTCTAATAACCCGTAACTACGCACGTTTTATTTCCGCAAAACAGAGTAGTATTTTGAGTTATTACACTTTTGTATGGAAATTTTTAATAAAAATGTTAAATGTTTTTAATGTAAAGCAGTAAATGGCCGACTTTGAAAGCTATTTTACAAATAATTTCAAGTAGGAACAGGTTTTTATCAGGAACCTAAGAGCAGTTAAAGTCGAAAAGGCACATCCATGGAATTTTTTTTATAAAACACCTTTTTCCTATTTAGAGTTTGAGCATGTAAATGTTAAAGATCCTAAGACCCTTGTAAAAACTCGAAAATCTACCAGAAAAACAGAAACAGCTTCCAACTTGTCAGAAGAAATTCCAAAATTGCATAAAGCATATATTCGACAAAATTATCCCTAAATGAAAATTAAAAAAATACCTTAAATTTTTGTGGGAAAAGGGTTTCATTCCAAAATATTACTTACCTTTTTACGACTCATTGTTTTAAAAGTATATAATATACCACTGTATAGGTTATAGTGCCAAGATTTAATAAAGTCCCTTTATATACAAAATTTCATTTTTAGCTTATTTTTAAACATATTTTATTACAAGGAAAGCAATCTTCAAAAAAGAACGAAATATTAACGCCTGGTCTATGCATCAACTCTGTTCTATAATTCAATATTTCCGAGCAAAAGTGTAACAAATCAAAAAAATTGTCAAAAAATCTCCCAAAAATTGCTAAAAATTTTTTTTTAATTGATACGCAGAATTGTAATACACTTCGTCCTCAAAGGGAAACTATATCTAAAATATTATATAACAAGTATGTTAAGAAAGAAATAAGATGTAAGCAATTAAAGAATCAAAATAATTTATATTGCTTCTCCTGTAAAATTTACTTTCTTTGAGTTAATACACTTTTGATCGGGATGTGCGATATCTCAAAACTTTATTCGGCTTTTCGAATTTCTTTCCAATCTCTTTTATTTTGATCATTCAAAAAAGTGGGATAAACATTTTTTTATTTTGCAAATCTACATTTTTACATTTTTTGTGCACGCCGTATAAAAAAATGGAAATTTTCTTACGGGAATTATATTTATTTCATAAGCAAAAGAAATGATGAAGAATGACTTTTTTTCGAAAAATTGAAAATAAAGTTTTTTACAAGTACAGGGTGTTTTTTTTAAGGTCGACGAGCGGCCATATCGCGGAAACTACTGGGCATAGAAACTCAGAAAAAGAAAAATGATAATTAAAGTGGCCATGAGAAAATTCTGGAAATAATTTTTAAGTTCCGCATTTTGCCGCAAGAGGGTGTAATTGAAAAGTAAATTTTAAAATTTTACATAACTCCGAAAATTCCACATTAAGGTATATGTTTGATAACACCATTTTAAAGCTTCGACAATTATGCATCATTTTGGTCTTATGCTCATTGGCGTACCGACTTTAATAAGAGTGGGGGAAGCTGTTGAAAGTGTAATCATTTAAATCGCTGTAACTTCTAAACGACTTATCCGATTTTAGCAAACTAAAGACTATTTGGAAGAGAAATGTATGTATGCACTTTCACCAGTCGTATTTAGTTGTCCATAATAGTTCTCAAAAAAAATGCTAGAGGGCGCAATATGTAATAATAACAGTTTTTTTGATTTTATCCCGAAAATTCAAATCATACAGTATAACTATGACATCATAATCGAAAAGTGGAATAAATTTGCAAGAAAAAATGTGAAGACCGCAGTTCGATATCTTTGTTCGTTTCAGAGTTATTGCCAAAACAATAATTTTTAATATAAATTGCGCCCTCTAGCAATTTTATTAGAAACTATCGTGTACCATTAGATACGACAATTGAAGGTACTTCTTGATAAGAGTGGGGGAAGCTATTGAAAGTGTAAACATTAAAATCGCTGTAACTTCTAAACGACTTAACCGATTTTACTAAATTTAAGCTTGTTTGGAAGAAAAAGGTAAGTATCTTTAACTGTCGTATCCAATGGTACAAGATAGTTTCTAATAAAATTGCTAGAGGGCGCAATTTGTATTAAAAATTATTGTTTTGACAATAACTCTGAACAAAGATATCGAACTGCGGTCTTCACATCTTTTCTTGCAAATTTCATCTGCTTTTCGATTATGATGTATAATTTGAATTTTCGGGATAAAATCGAAAAAACTGTTATTATTACAAATTGCGCCCTCTAGCAATTTTATTAAACACTATCGTGTACTGTTGGATACGGCGATTGAAGATACTTACCTTTCCCTTCCAAACAAGCTTAAATTTAGTAAAATCGGATAAGTCATTTAGAAGTTACAGCGATTTTAATGTTTACACATTCAATAGCTTCCCTCACTCTTATTAAAGTCGGTACGCCAATGAGCATTAGACCAAAATGATGCATAATTGTCCAAGCTTTAAAATGGTGTTATCAAACATATTCCTTAATGTGGAATTTTCGGAGTTATGTAAAATTTTAAAATTTACTTTTCAATTACGCCCTCTTGCGGCAAAATGCGGAACTTTAAAATTATTTCCAGAATTTTCTCATGGCCACTTTAATTGTCATTTTTCTTTTCCTGAGTTTCTTTGCCCAGTAGTTTCCGAGATATGGCCGCTCGTCGACCTTAAAAAAACACCCTGTATAGTTAGGTCCATCCGTGGACACACTGTATATAATATATCGTCTGTGAAGTACTAATACCTCGTAAGCCCAAAAATGAAATTGTTCAGGAGAAGCAAAAAACATTTTCTTATTAAAGTGTCATACTTAGAGAATCTTATTCTTCAGGAAAACGATTCTAAAAGTAAATGTTTACACAAAATTACGGTTTTGTACTGATTTTTGTGTTTTTTTCATTTTTGGTGTGGCATACGAGGTATTGGAATAAAAATCTGGTTTTTCGAGTGGGATACGCACTTTCTTAACGCAACTGAAGTGGCATACGCGGTATTGTAACAAATATAATAAGGATTATTATTTGTGGGATACGATATATTATATCGTGGTTTAAGAGATATTGCACGAAAAAATATGGGCATTTACAATACAAGGTATTAAAAATGCCAAATATTTAGCAAAGTAATATTTTGTGGTATAAAATATATTGGCGACCTTGTAGAATTTGTTTTACGCTACCCAACGCCACCAAAAACGCAAATTTGATTTTTTGTGGGTTACATGGTATTAGTACTTCACCGACGATATGCAATAAAAGTGTATTAACAGAGCATGTTCTTCAGTTCTGGCCGAAGAAAATAATGTAATCTGCAATTCTATACGTCACCAGTGTGGTTGTGATTAAGTGGTTTTTTTTCTATAGGGCTATGAATACCTTAAAATCACTTTTTTCAGTTCTTTAGTCTTGGGAAAAATACAATTTTACTATTTTTGGTCCAATGCTAAGTAAAATTTAATCTTTAAAGTTGTATAACTCATTTTTTTTTAAACGGCAACATGGTGGCTCGTCGGGTTAAGACAAAAGAGGATTTTATTACGATTATTGTGATATACCATACACTATTAGGTTTTAGAAAAGCTGCCATAAAAAAACTTTAAAAAGTTAACTTGGAACTTTCCTAAAATAAAGCATCCTTTGAGAATATATTTAGATTTAAATGTATCAAGTAGCCTGTGGCCAGCAAAACCGATAAAACAAAATCATGCCTTGAAGAAAATTGACATGCCGACAGCTTCTGTCAAAGTAAATTAGTTTGTTGTTTAAAAAATATGAAAATACTAGTTTTACAAGAGGTGAAAAAGTTGATATGTTATTATTGTCAGCTCATTTCGCATTTTCGGAACCAGTTTTAGGTACCTACCTAATAATGCCGGGTTGGATGACGCCTATATTAAAATATCTTTGTGTTTGTGCGTAAAGTCGTGCAGCATCGGTTGAATTCTTTCTACATTCTCCAAACACTAATAACATATCAACTTTTTCACTCCTTGTAAAACTATTATTTTCCATGTTTTTTAAACAACAAACTAATTTACTTTGGCAGAAGCTGTCGGCATGTCAATTTTCTTCAAGGCATGATTTTTGTTTTATCAGTTTTGCTAGTCACAGGCTACTTGATACATTTAAATCTTTAGACTTGGCAAGGTAATAATAAATATTAACTACCAGAAACAGTAAGACCAGAAGTTGAGTGAGTCTAAAATATGCCACCTTAATTTAAATTCCCCGCCATTGTGCGTTAATCATTGGATATTTCCTTTTATATGACAAATTTGCTTTTTACATTAAAACATTTTAAACTTGATACTATAGACAATAATTATCCCCCAAAAACCGATATTGGACCGATTTTGTTACCATGGCCTAAATATAATATATTGATCAAAAAATGGAATGGTGAATGAACTAGCCCAAACTCTTCACAATTCCGTTTCTGTTGGAAGAAAATTGCATTTTTAATTTGATGTTTGCATTTAAAGAATCCATTAGCAAGATGTTTCTATTTTTTTTTATTAGGTACCCGCTATTTCCTTGGCCTATGAGGAAGCTGAATCCGATATCATGAAGAGACCGCCAAGAGACCCGCAAAATGATAAACTAGTTAATGATAGGTCTAGTTATTTTTTTATTTTATGCTTTTCAACTAACTGCTTTAAAGTGTTATAACCTATTTGTTAAAAAACTTACTAATATTCAAAATGGTGAAAGGTTCGAAAACTGTTTTTTTTTTTTCAAACTCTATTAAAAGAAGGCATTTGTTGTCATTGTCAAAAATTACATATCAAGAAATCAATTTTAAAAGTAACTCGCTCTTCTGTATCAACACTTAAAGAATTATTAAATTTCAGTACCGTCAACTGGGGCTTCTTTGATCAATAAAATTTTAATTTTTGATTGTAGTTAACTAACCAGTTGTGATATTTGGAAACAAAAAAAAACATAAATATTTGCGGTTATACGTTTAATCTAAAAACTCTGTAGGCATTCAGTAAACTTTAACAGAAAAAAAAAACCCTAATCAAAGTTTTAGTTCATTTGGGGCAACTTTGATCGTGCCTTATTTTTGCTCTTAAAATCAATGAAGCCCCGTTCAATATTATAATATTTCAAAAAAAAATTTTAATTCTCTAATAGTTAGTTTTAAAAATAACAGGTTTGTGTAAAAAAAACAACCAGAAATTAAGAAATACGCTTTTATTTTAATGATTTATATTTTCCATAACAAAAATGTAAAAAATATTATACGAAATATACCAAAACTAGCAATCTTTCTTGTAGGCAATATAAACTAAATATATTTTTCTTAGTTTAAATGTTTTTAAAAAAAGTTGACTCAAAACGAATAGGTATAATAAACTTAAATCAAAGTTGCCCCATTAGAGGCGATCAAAGTTACCCCACGAAGGTGTTGGAAAGCTGGACGGTCTGATTATTAGTTTGAAACAAATCTAAAAAAGTTATTTACATCTTAGATACATGAGATTTTATATAAAATAATAAAAATTTGCTCATGATAAAATACTGAGGCTGTGTACTAGAAATTTCTGAAGCTTTATAAAATCTATAAACGTAAAAAGTAAACATTCTTACATTGTAGTACAAGAACCGCGGCAAAACGCACCACCAAGTGTCCACTATCATGAACGTGTGATAATTAAAAAATATATGATGTGTTCAAACGCGCCAAGAAATTTGCGCTTGCGCAGTTATTCAAGAAAGTAAAAGTTCAGACATACGTTATCAAAGTTACCCCGCAATTATCAAAGATGCCCCAGTTGACGGTACCTAGGTACTTTAACAAATTATGGACAGCGAATTTTTTAGTATACCAGGCAGATTGATGGTTTCAAAGCAACTAAGAACAAAAAATATTGTTATCGGTACTCGATTGTTGATTTTTTTAAATTCTAATTTTAAATAAAATATGATTCGCCCATCGCCCATATTAGTATCCAATTTAATAGTGTTTGGAGAAGAAAAAGTGTACTATGTAAACGTTAAAAGTGCTATTATTTTGTTCGCAGGAATGGAACACTCATGCGCTCGCCCCAAACTTTCCAACTCACAAAATAATATGGCACTTTTAACATTAACTTTTTTTTGTTGGCATACACAAACTAATCGCTTTAAAAACCCTCAGATATAAATTTAAATGTATATACAGTGTTTCCGGGAAAATGTGGGAAATCTCCCGGATATAAAAAAAAAAACACGTGAAAATAATACTACAAGTTCATATAAACTTCTTTCTTATCGGCCTCCTCTTCGGAGATATGGGCTCCCAAAGAGCTCCCATGGAATTAAGTTTTTGACACATAATTATTAAACCAACAGGTATATTTAAATTTTTTTTTTCATATGATATACCAGGTAAGACCCTTCAAATTACTATCCCAGAAAGTGTTGCGAATTACTCACAGCTGCAGCGACGGACTAATGTGCCCATTTTTTTACGCCCTGTATGAAAAAACCTTGCGACAACGTTTTTTACATACCTTTAACTATTGACTAAAAATTAAGTACTCTTCATTCATATCCGGGAGATTTTCCACATTTTCCCGGACACCCTGTATACAGGGTGTTAATTAATGTCATGCAGATATTTTAGGGGGTGATAGTACTCGTCAAAATAAGAAAAAAATGCAAATATATGCATGGTCTAAAACGCGTTATTTTCGTTATACAGGGTGGCAGTTTCAATTTTTTTTTCTCGTATTTTGCGTTTTCTCTCTTATATTCTAGGATAATTGCTTCAAATTTGGAACATCAACCCTTTTTTAAAATCTCTACAAGAAAGTATCAAAATTGTCGGTCGCAGTATACAGGGTGTTACATTTTCTTGAATCGGCTACAATTTTATCTTTCAGAACTTTTTTTTTTGCTCCTTGTATAAATTCCGGTATGAAATTTGAACTCTCTGTTGTTCCTTTGTTTAGCGTTCTGGTCTCTTGCACACATGTTCTTTATTGGTTACCCAATTGGCCTTCGACCGAGGTCCTTCAGCCGCAATAAACTTTACATATTATTACTATTTGCTATTGTATAAGTATAAATAATTAAAAAAGAGATCGCTTGTACAAAAAAAAAACATTAAGTATTATAATAGTATCTTAAAGTCCAAAAACCGTAGTAAAAGCTATTGCAGACAATTTATTAGTTAATCAAATAAAAATAAAACAAAATTATAAAAACTGTTGAAAATGTCCGCCTCTTGCTAAAATGCACGAATCAAGTTTTCGCCTCATGGACTGACGGACTCTGCCAAATATTCCAGGAGTATTGCGAATCATGTCGCATGAAGCTATTATTCTGTTTCTTAAATCCTCTTCTGTCTGAACTGGTCTGATACACTAATGCTTTCAGGTGTCCCCAGAAAAGGAAATCCAGGCTATTCAGGTCTGGGGATCTAGGGAGCCATGGCTGAGGTCCCCCTCGACCTATCCAACGGTTGTTAAAAATTTGATTGAGAAAGTTTCTCACCTCCATGCTGAAGGCGGTGGTGCACCATCGTGCATAAACCACATTTGGTTTCTGACAAGAATTGGTACCTCTTCTAGCAGCCCTGGAAGTTCCTCTTCAAGAAATTGACGATAATATTGTCCGTTTAGCCTTGCTGGTAGGAAAAATGGTCTTTTACTCTGCGTTATTTCGCCTACACTTAATTTCCATCGATGGCTATTTTTGCAAATAAATCGAAAACGGTCACAGATACGAGAATAGTACAAGAGACCAGAACGCTAAACAAAGAAACAGAGAGTTCAAATTTCATACCGGAATTTATACAAGGAGCCAAAAAAAAAGTTCTGAAAGATAAAATTGTAGCCGATTCAAGAAAATGTAACACCCTGTATACTGAGACCGACAATTTTGATACTTTATTGTAGAAATTTCAAAAAAGGGTTGATGTTCCAAATTTGAAACAATTATCGCAGAATATAAGAGAGAAAACGCAAAATACGAGAAAAAAAATTGAGACTTTACCACCCTGTATAACGAAAATAACGCGTTTTAGACCATGCATATATTTGCATCTTTTTCTTATTTTCACGAGTACTATCACCCCCTAAAATATCTGCATGACATTAATTAACACCCTGTATAGCCATAAAAAAATTACACACAAAAAAAAACAATTACCTGAGGTTTTGGAGTGTCGTCAACCCTCCCCTCCAACCCGTCACCACAGGAACCTATTTTTAACAATATAACAGAATATAGGTACTTTTGTTTTCTCTCTCTTTGCTGCATGCGCTTGCTGGTATTGTGGTTATTTGTTTATTAAAAGCTAAAAAGGTTTTGTATTAGGTATAATAAAACAGGATTTTTTTTATAACAAAAACTTTATTTCTTACTACTTAATTACTATCCTATTGTTGTTTTATTGGTTTTGAACTAAATTAAATTATTAATTAAAAGGAATACCTACCTAGTATGTGAAAAATGTAAATATTCTTTTCATGGAGGTTGTCATGCTAAGGTGTTTTATACAGGGTGTCTTAAAAGGTATGGTATAATTTGGGATTGAGTAAATTGGTTAAGAATAAAGTAAAAACTTCATATAAAATTGTGTCCACTTACCACAAAACTACAGCCCCCAAAGGGGGGACTCTGAAAATGGTTTTTTCTAAATATTTTCGGAACCTTTGTTTCGTTAAAGTTAAAATTTAGATATTTTGGTAAACTTTGCACGCTGAATAGAACAGTGGTCTTAAAAAGTCGATATTTAAAAAATGTGGCCAGAAATAGGAAATAGTGGGGTAAAAATAGACATAAATTTACCCTAACATTTATACTTTTTTTTTACAAATTAGAAAAACCTGACATATTTTATGAAAAAAAGGTTATACTCGTAAAAATGATTGGATGCGCCATTTTCTAGATAAATTTATTTAAAAATGCTCAAAATACAGTAGCATATGAAGGAGTTATTGATATTTTACTTAATAGCATTTTATTTTATGTTGAATCGTTTTAAGGTTACATTGTTTGTTTTTTTATTTTATTGAACAAATGAATTGCATACGTAAATGTTGTGTGACAACTAGTTTTAATGAACATAACAACTAAAAACAAAATAATTAATTTTAACAGTCATTAAATTATAGGAGCTTCACGATGAAACGGTGAAATACAATGGGATTACTGCTATGGAATGTATTAAATATTATCGCCCGTTCAGCTACACCACTTTCTTTATTTAGTAAGGCAAGCTCTTTGAACTTTAAAAAACATTCCAGGATCATTTCTAATTGCAGCAGAATAAAACAATATTCTATCTAATAATATTTTCTTGTTGTCACAGAAGTTGAACGAGACGTTTAAGATAACCCCAAAGAAAAAAATCTAAAGGATTTAGGTCTGGGGAGCGAGGTGTCCAAAAATGTGGACCATCCCTCGAGAAACCAGATTCATCACTAAAGAGTAGGTACTACTCTGCTTACGAACGTATTATTGTCACGTTGCTTCTGCAGGAGCCGATTAAAATTAATTATTAGGTTTTTAATTTGTTGTTAATTGAAACTCTTCTGTCTTTCTTTTATACTCACACCAAAATTTATAAATAAAGTTCATTAATTCAATAAAACAAACAATTTAAATACCTGGAAAGGTTTCACCGTTCAATAAAATGCTATTAAGTAAAATATCAATAACCCATTACTAAAGTCTGTTCAATGATAACACAATAAAATACAGTTTTTTAATAATTAAAATAAATCATCTCCGCAAGGAACATCATCAGATTGGTCCAATTTACTAATAAGTGGAAGAGTATCGAGTTGTCGACCACGGGATGACAAAATAGCTACATTCTTGCGATTCTTAAAATCTACATTCTTCTCTATCCCCTTTCCCTTAATTCGTTGGATTGTTGAACACGAAACTCTCAAAGCATCAGAAACTCTCTAAACAAATCGGTATTTATAAAAACATTGCCATATATAAAAAGAAAGTATAGTGGCATATCGGACAAGTGTGTAACTATTTTTTATATTGGAATACACAGGGATCCAAGTTCATGGATACCCTGGGGCGGGTAGACCACGACGGCCGTTTCGTCCTTGTTAGGACTCGACGGGTAGCCATAACCCAAGCAATTCCAAGAACGACGGAAAAATGTACTAAAAGCCTACTTGTAGAATCAAGGCGGCCCTCAATACACCTTAGCGCCATCCCACGGAACCAACTCCAATATAAAAGATAGTTACACTGGTGTATATTATATTGGAGTTGGTTCCGTGGGATGGCGCTAAGGTGTATTGAGGGCCGCCTTGATTCTACAAGTAGGCTTTTAGTCCATTTTTCGTCGTTCTTGGAATTGCTTGGGTTATGGCTGCCCGTCGAGTCCTAACAAGGACGAAACGGCCGTCGTGGTCTACCCGCCCCAGGGTATCCATGCACTTGGATCCCTGTGTATTCCAATATAAAGAATAGTTACACACTTGTCCGATATGCCACTATATTTTATTTTTCTTTTATTTATTTTCGCGGACACTATATCATCTTTTAAACATTTTTATGGCTTAAAACTCAAACGGATTGCGCGCATTCTGGTGGGTGCCAGCGTTGATCTGTTTTCTTGTCTGCAAAATGGCAGATGTTTTCGGTGAAAACGCAGATAGCGTTCCCTATACTAGATTGTGGTTGCACTTCGTGGTTTATTTAGTTGTCTACCTTTCGATTATACCAGTGTAACTATCTTTTATATTGGAGTTGGTTCCGTGGGATGGCACTAAGGTGTATTGAGGGCCACCTTGATTCTACAAGTAGGCTTTTAGTACATTTTTCCGTCATTCTTGGAATTGCTTGGGTTATGGCTACCCGTCGAGTCCTAACAAGGACGAAACGGCCGTCGTGGTCTACCCGCCCCAGGGTATCCATGAACTTGGATCCCTGTGTATTCCAATATAAAAAATAGTTACACACTTGTCCGATATGCCACTATATTTTCTTTTTCTTTTAATTATTTTCGCGGACACTATATCATCTTTTAAACATTGCCATATATTTTTCATGTTTAATATTTTTGCTTTCACAATTCCTGCTTTATTATATCTACCTACCTCGTAAACTACTTTAAAGGGTAGAAGATTCTTACAGGCATCGCTTTCTTTTTGAAAATAATCAAATAGTTTTAAAATTAATGCTTGTTCTTTTTCGCAATACTGTGACATTTTTGAAATATTGTTGAATAAAAATGTCACTGTTAAAAATGACAAAAAACCTTTTTTGACTAGTAGAATTATACGACATTCATTATTGACGCACATTTACTACCTATCTCACCTAGTTTACGAATGTTAAAAAGATAAGAACTAGTCGTGACGTAACAGTCAGCGATCATTAAACAGACTTTACGTAAAGTCGCCACAGTGGATCTTTGCCCGTGCGTCATCAATCATCAACGATCAGGACTCAACGTGGTTAATAACTCTGCATCCTTATTTATTACAGTAACAAGTTTAAATAAAAGCATAAAAGAACGTCTCCAAGATTCCGCAATAATATAACGTGCTAGACAAGAATAAAACTATAAACGTCAATTAATTACTTTTTTTATTTGTTTAGTTGACTACCGTTGTATTTTAGAACGTCAATGTCAACCTTATTTTGATCTGCCAATCTAATTCGTATTTTGTAAATTTGTGTGCCTTAAAACTGTTCCTATTTCTAAAAATAGTTCTTTTTAGAGCTAATTATACCCACCATCTGTTTTGGCGGTAAGTATTTATGGATTTTTATAATACCTAATTTATTAATTTTAAATATTGTAACCGTGAAAGTTTTTTGAAAAGTTTACGGCAGTGGCTAAATTCCCTTAAATGAAAGGATGTCAAAAATTTGACTTTTGCGATTTTAATAGTCAATAAAACACCAAACTTTTCTAGATTTTAAGCTTTAAAAATAGTAATAAATGTATTAACATTTGTTTGTCAATTTCTTTTAGATAATAGAGAATGCCGGGCAAAACTTAAAATAAATAATAATTTTTCGGGATATTATGTAGGTACGTCAAACGGTAGGCAGGCACGTCTATTTTATGAACTTAGACTTAGTTTTGACTTTTTTCGGCCCGTAATTTTGATTTGATTCATACGATTTTGATGACGTGAAAGTGATGACGCACGGGAAAAGTTTCACTGTGGCGACTTTAGGTATTATGTTATCGTATTTTTCGGATGCAACGTAATTTGAAAATAAATTTATCTAGAAAACGGCGAATCCAATCATGTCTTCCCTATAGTACCTTTATTTCATAAAATATGTCAGGTTTTTCTAATTTGACATAAAAAATTATAACGTTAAAAAAAACGTTAACGTTAAGGTAAAAAAATTCTATTTGTGGCCCCATTTCTTAAGTATCGATATTTTTAAGACGACCACAATTCTATTCAGCGTACAAAGTTTACCAAAATATTTTAATTTTAAATTTGTATCTAGGTACAAAGGTTTCGAAAATATTTAGAAAAAAAGTACCTTCAGAGTACTCCCTTTAGGGGGCTGTAGCTTCGTAGTAAGTGGACATAGGACACAATTTTATATGAAGTTTTTACTTTATTTTTAATCAATCTACTTACCCCTAAAATTATTGACCATACCGTTTACGACACCCTGTATAAAACCTATTTTAATTAATTTTTTTTTCAATGTATATATTTTATGTTCTGTTGTTTTGCCAAAAATATTTACAATTTACATGTTAAGAAAAGAGGAGTTTTCTTGTAACAATATTGAATTTATATAATATTCCAACGATTTATTTTTATTGTAGATTGATTTCAATGTCTTATGGTCAAATTGGCATGATCCAGGCAACATCTGGATTCTTCGTGTACTTTGTCATTATGGCTGAAAATGGCTTCTGTCCTTCGAGGTTGCTTGGAATTCGTAAACAATGGGACTCGAAAGCTATCAACGATTTGTCCGATTCTTATGGTCAAGAATGGGTAAGTTAAAAATTAATGGTGTGAAAAACTAAAGTGCTTAGTAGTTACCCAGTACGTACTTTTTATTCCAAAAAAAAAAATATTTTACTCCTTCACTCTTTGATTTTAATTTCAATTTCTAGTTTTTACAGATTGTGATATCTTTATAATTATGACCATTTTATCCTTATAATGTCTTACAGATATACACTTGAAAAGTTTTATAAAAAATTTTAAATAATCTTGGGCACCTTCTTTTTAGGAAGGTTTTTTCTTCTTCCCCAGTTTATTTGGTTGGTTTAAACCCCCTTTAATAACTTTTTCACATACTCAGTATGGTTTAACCTTTATCAATTCTCTTCATATTATGTATTTTTTACATATAATTTTAATTCCATAAAAGCTCCATTAAGGTTCTACACCATTTTCTCTTCTGCTAAAACCATCAGCACTAAATAAACTTTCTGTCTCCTGATGATGAACGTTTCTACGTTCGATACATGTAGAGACCCCTAGAGAATTTTTATTCTATTAAATTTTGTGGAGGAAGCCTTTTGGTTTTTCTTTCTTTCCCATACTTTCAACTCCACTTTAAGCATGGACTATTTCTTCGTATCAGAAAATGTTTTGCTGTGTTATTTGGAGGAAAAATCAATAATATTGATTTTACTTTGATCATAAAAAATGTTAATAAAAAATGTTTTGGAAATTACCTAATTTCTGAAACATTATAACATTTTTTTACAGTGAAAAAGAGAGGCATTTTGTGTATCTATAGCAACAAAAGAAATCAGTTTTTGACAGTTAAACAAAAAATACTATTTTATTTCTTCGTTTATCTCATATTTGCATATTACATTGGTTAAAATGCAAATTTTTAATTTAATAAACATACGTCGTGGTAAATCCGGCCCTGGAATTTTATGAGCTATGCAAATCCAGCCATTAATTATTATACGGAAGCATGCGCTGGGTGCTCTATTAAAATATCTTGAAAACTGGTGCACTTATATTATTGAAACTTTCATTTGAGTAAAATCGAGAAATCAATAATCAATAAAAACTGTTTTGTATTTTAAAATGGGGGGAAGGGCGTTAACATTACTAATTATTTCGGGTATTACTAGAATGACAGAAACATTAAAATATATTTTTTTAAAAAGTTAAGATTCAATTACGTCTAATTCCAAAGTTTCAATAAAATGAGCATTCTAGTTTACAAGATCTTTGTCTAGCATAATGTAGGTATAATAATTTCACTGATTGAAGACAAAAATATATTTTAGTGTACTTAGATCTTATACAAATTATATTCGTAGTTAGGTATATCTGTAGATACCGTAGTTTGCTTTTTACTAAGAAATAAAAGTTCCTCGGACCGCCTCATTTTACCGACACTCTAATGACGTAATCAAAAAAGTTATTGTAGTCCTTTTTTAAATACTGTAATTTACACTTTGGGACTGCGTGTGTGTGAAAGGATTCATAGCTTACTTAAACATTTCTTTATTAACCACCTAATCAATCGTTTCGATCTGGGTCTAGGTCGTTTAAACCTATTACAATTCTTTAACAGTTGTTATAAAATATTCAATAGGGTGTTTCTCAAAAAACGTTCACCCCTATAACTTTCCTGTATTTATAGATATTAAAATAAAATTTTAAGTATAAGAGATGGGTGCATTTATTGCCATAATTTTCAATTTGTTAGCACTTCCGGTTTGACCGGAAGTGAACTTTGGTATTTTAAATGGGACATTTTGTATATTTTTACTTATTGGGATTCAGCATACCATTCTGAGTAAAATGACACCTCACTTGTAATTTTTTGACGTGTTATTACATTTTTATGTTTATTTTTTATTTTCAATCTAGAGTGCTACAAATTAATTAAATCTGTTAATTTATAATCGTGTCGTATATTAAAATTAAAATTATGTCATAATAATTGACTTCCTAAGTTTCACAAGCGTTTAAAAAATTAAATTTTGTTGTCTTGACGTTTACTCCATTTTTCCAAATGGAACGATGGTCGTTCACTAGGATATTTAAAACGAGCATTTTTTTCCAACAATTTGATACCATAAACTCCTATGCTATTTTAAAATTGACACTAAAAATTTTTCCTTAAATCCCAATCGAAAATTTAAAAGCGGTTTATGCATTATTGCCGCCCTCTTTTCTAAAGAAATATAAAGGCGGCTTTGAAAAACAATGAAATGATTTTGAAAACCAATATTGTTTTTAATTAAAATTGTAATGTCATTCGTTTATTAAACTTACATTGTAAATCAGATAAAATGGTTGGTTTTACTAGAAATGAACAAATTGATATGCTCCTAATTTTTGGAGTAACCAGAAAGTTCTTCTGAAGCCTGAATGATGTATGTACCTACTATTGTATGTACCTACCTATTGTATGTTTTATAAACTAATGACATTACAACTTTAAATTGAAGCCATATTGCTTTTCAAAACCATTCCATTGTTTTTCAATTTTCAAAACCATTCCATTGTTTTTCAAAGCCGCCTTTACATTTCTTTAGAGGGCGGTAATAGGTAGTGCATAATAGTATATTAAAGTACGAGTTTCATAAGAAGCGGTTTTAGCGCCCGCGTCTATTTTAAAAAACGAGCCACGAAGTGGCGAGTTTTTTTATTGACACGGGCGCTAAAACGCCTTATGAAACATGTGCTTTATACATTTTTTTCTATTTCACCTTTTATAATCAAGAAAAATACATTTTAAAAAGAAAATAAATCCTTCAAATTTTGTAAATTTTTATGTCTAAATTTTATGTTGGTTATACTATTTTTATCATAGGAGCCTCTGGACAACAAAAATTATTTTGCAAACTGTCATTTTTTGATTTATTGACCCATTTTCACCACGAGATTCTAAAGTTATTTTAGCGATATGAGATTTGAAATTGGACGGAATACGTTGTGTGATCCTTGTACATTCGGTACATATACAGAGCGTTCGGAAATTCGGGAGATTTTGCTACTTTTTTTCGAATTTCAAAAGACGTGATTTTACGTCACGGCATTGCAATTTAGTATAGGGAAGATGGAAAATTCAAATAAAGTTGAAGTTAAAATCGACATTAGAAGGTTAGTAGATTGAATTTTGGATAGGATTTGGCAGAAAATGATAGCTTGAAGCATCTACAAAAGATTGATTTATAGATTTATGCAACCAACATACATGACTGTTATTCACACAGAATAAAAAAGTAAGTTATCAAGCTAGTTTTCCTCTGCGAAAAATGGGTTTTCTCGTAAATCACAAAGGCCGCGCAAGTCAATGAAATAAAACATTTAAATGTTACCAACATCAAATAAAGAAAAAACGCGTATCGAAATAGCTTCATTACGATCCGCAAATGCGGTTCGTACTGAGCTTATTATGAACGTGAAATAGAAAATAGTATATTAAAGTACACGTTTTATAAAGCATCATTTTATAGCACGCGTCCATGTTAAAAAATGAGCCGCTTGCGGCGAGTTTTATAACGGGATAAGTGCCTAAAACTGCTTTATATAACACGTACTTTATACTATTTTTTCTAATTTGTAGTTTTTTCAATAAAAAACACATATTTAAAAAGAAAATAAATCCTTGAAATTTTGTAAATTTTTATGTCTAAATGTTATGTTGGTAATACTATTTTTTATCATAGTAGCCTATGGACCATAAAAATTATTTTGCGAACTGTCATTTTTTGATTTATTCACCCATTTTCACCACGAGATTTTAAAGTTATTTTAGCAATATGAGATTTGAAATTGGACGGAATACGTTGTGTGATCCTTGTACATTCGGTACATATACAGAGCGTTCGGAAATTCGGGAGATTTTGCTACTTTTTTTCGAATTTTAAAAGACGTGATTTTACGTCACGGCATTGCAATTTAGTATAGGGAAGATGGAAAATTCAAATAAAGTTGAAGTTAAAATCGACATTAGAAGGTTAGTAGATTGAATTTTGGATAGGATTTGGCAGAAAATGATAGCTTGAAGCATCTACAAAAGATTGATTTATAGATTTATGCAACCAACATACATGACTGTTATCCACACAGAATAAAAAAGTATAAGTTATCAAGCTAGTTTTCCTCTGCGAAAAATGGGTTTTCTCGAAAATCACAAAGGCCGCGCAAGTCAATGAAATAAAACATTTAAATGTTACCAACATCAAATAAAGAAAAAACGCGTATCAAAATAGCTTCATTACGATCCGCAAATGAGGGTCGTACTGAACTCATTATGAACGTGAAATAGAAAAACGCTTTTAAATTTGCGATTGGGATTTAAGGCAAATTTTTCAGTGTCAATTTTAAAATAGCATAGGAGTGTATGGTATCAAATTGTTGGAAAAAAATGCTTGTTTTAAATATCCTAGTGAACCACCATCGTTCCATTTGGAAAAATTGAGTAGGTGAACGTCAAGAAAACAAAATTTAATTTTTTAAACGCTTGTGAAACTTACAAAGTCAATTATTATGACATAATTTTAATTTTCAATACTACTTGACTATAAATTAACAGATTTAATTAATGCACTCTTGATTGAAAATAAAAAATAAACATAAAAATGTTATAACACGTCAAAAAATGACAAGTTAGGTGTCATTTCACTCATATTGTTATGCTGAACCCAAATAAGTAAAAATATACCAGATGTCCCATTCAAAATATCAAAGTCAAGGTCACTTCCGGTCAAACCGGAACTGCTAACAAATTAAAAAGTATGCCAATAACTGCAGACTCGTCTCTCATGCATAATCTCAAAATTTCATTTTAATATCTATAAATATAAAAAAGTTATAGGGGTGAACGTCTTTTGAGAAACACCCGGTATAGTCACTATTTGAGAATAATAGTAAGTAAATTCTTTCACTTATTACATAACCCAATATTGAACGAAAGTCCTAAACCAAAAAATCTATGTTTTGTTTCGTAATCCATTATTAATTTAATGTGCGAAAATCCCTGGTTTTAGCGATTTTTTAAAATTGTGACATCATCTTCGACAGAACAATCCATAAACTAAATTCGCAACCTACATTTTTATTGATTATAGGATTTTTTTTTATTTAATGCAAGTACTATTCCGTGTTTACTTTAATTTTATTGTTTATTATACAATTAACACCTTACACAATATCTGCTATGACCAAACTTATAGCTTTACTCACCTTATTCATAAAATGTTATTTTTCTTTATTTATACCTACATGAAATTTTAATTTAAAATAATTAACGAAAATGTAGATAGCTATTTATCATAAAAATTACCTTGTCGGACTTCCATTGCGCCTAATGAATAAAAATTAAGCAATTACTTGAAGCAGTAAAAACAATTGCTTGACTAGCAAATGCTATAAGTAAAAGCAATTGCTAGATCTGGATATGAATAAAATTTTGAAGCAATTGCTGTTTTTCTTACACCTCTGTAGCAAATGCTTATTCAACACAAGTTCAGACGTGGTTTATCCACTTGTTCAGATTATAGATTTCATGTTCAGTTTGGTGCCTAATTTGCAAAAGAGTTGACGTAAATACAATAACGTTGGTCTATTTATTTAGTACAATAGTAATCTGTTACGTTTTTGTGGAAAATAGGAAACTTATATTTGTAATATGGCAGATTTCAGTGAAAATGAGGAAAGTGATAGTAGTGATGAAGAAATTAAAGACAAGCAATTGATATTCGTTCACAAATTGAAGGACATAAATAAATCTCTCTGACCACAACAGCTTCAGCACTTGTAGGAAATTTAATAAAAATATTGGCCTTCTCCAAAACTGCATCCATTACAGAAGTGTATGTTTTACAGACAGTAGTTTGGTGAACACCGGGTTCTTCACCTGCAGAATTTTGAAAGCCCGGATCCGACAATTTCCGCAGAAAGACTTTAATCTTATTTAAAGGCAACAGTGCACCCCCTCCCCTCGCCTTTTACCAGTATCAGTCCAAAAATAATTTGCCAACCACTCAACATTTTCGCAGTCAAATCGATATAACTTTCTGAAATCATCATATCTGCAATATTTACATACACTGTAGATTTTTCTTTCTCATACGGAAGTTCATATACTCAGCCATAATTGAAGACACAAATTAAGAGCAACGCCGGTGTATGCAGGGGCGGATGGGCCAACCGGGACACCGGGAGATTTCCCGGTGCGTCGGTCCCTCAGGCACAAACCCCGATTGTATTGGCACTCACCATTTACTCTAACCCCGTTTCGAAAATAAGCTTCAACCATGAATGTTTTGTGCTGTTCCGTAAAGCCCATATTGTGTAAACTGTTCAAGAAATTGGAAAAATTAGCGATGAATCAAATTACTTGTAACGACTGTCCAATATGACGGAATAACTGATTGATTGTTAATTCAGGTAGTTACTGAGACCCAACAGGTATTAAGCTCTACGGCTAAGCATTACATCCTTAGATGCAAGGCCCTCTTTGATGCAAATAATTTTTGCTCGCACGGTATCTCTGAAAACATTTTGGATAAGCTTTCCACAGTGCCATTTATGATTTAAAAGTGGATAAGTCTAGTGCTTCAGGGGTGGGTGAGGTTAATCCGCAAATTACGCCATTTTTATTACCCCGCGTTTTTGTAGAAATGTTGATTTTTTTGGTTTCTTGTTTAGTGTAGAAGGTATAGCCATTGTATGTTTTCAAAAAGTTACCTATATGTATCTATTTTATTATTCTATTGATTCAATTATTCTTTTTGTTTTTTTAGACCTATCAAGATAGAAAAGCATTGGAGTATACCTGCCAGACAGCATATTTTATTTCCATTGTCATAGTGCAGTGGGCTGACTTGATCATCTGCAAGACCCGTCGTAATTCGCTTTATCACCAAGGAATGAGGAATTGGGTCCTGAACTTTGGTCTAGTATTTGAAACTGCCCTGGCTTGCTTCCTCTCCTACATGCCTGGAATGGACAAAGGATTGCATATGTACCCTCTGAAGTAAGTTTATTAACCATATTATGTTGTTCAAACAGGACACCCTGTATATTATTTTACTATTTGATCAGGAATTTTAAAACAAACATGTTTTTTATTTGTCATTTATTTAAAATTCCAAACCTTTTTTTATAATATTTATCAAAAAACATAAATGGCGTTATCCATGATAAAGTTTTATAAACAAAGCTAGGCGGCCATGAAAAAATAACCAATTAAATAAATAAATAAAAATGAAATGCATTTTGACATTATTTGTCAGAAATAAGTACTTATGGGTACTTAAACGAATAATTTTTTTTTAAAACCGACCAGAAAATATACACTTTCTGGACAAATTTTCGTCCAAAAAATAACGTTTTGTCGATCAAGACCGGAAAATTGACGTTAGAGACCGGAAAAGATTTTTCCGGTCCCTGTTTGTTGTTTTTCCAATCGCACTTTGATAATACAAGCTACCTTGATTTCGTTACTATGACAACATTTCGATATATTGTCGAGTGACAGTTCGTTGATTTTTAATTTGTTGTTTATGTCAAACTTGTTTCCGAGTGCGCAAATTTAACAATATGAATTCAAATTTTGAATTATCCGACACGGAAAATGAGATTTCAGAAGAAATTTTGGAAGCAGCAAGGAAAGCGACTTACGATATATTGCCAGTAAAATCAAAAGCCCGTTACGAGAACTCATACGACGCATTTAAAAATAATATAAAATAAAATAATTTAATGTAGGTAAGTATATCGAAGTGTCGCGGTCCTAAAAAAAATATTGTAAGTCACGGAACCGAAAATTAATGTTGTGCAGGTCTCTCCAAGCTTCCAGGACTCACCTACGGCTCGCCCTGGAAATGCTTGTCTCGACCTGAAAAACACTACTTTCCGGTCTTGTAACGTAAATTACTATAGTTCAATAACTGATTTTTTTTATAGAAAGCTCACTAATATGTTTTTTGTATTGGGCGAGAGAGTGAAAAAAAGTTTTTTCTCGCTAGTAGAATTAATGCGACTCGGTTTCCTGAAAGGCGACAAGCTTTTTAGTAGATGTCTTAAGCGCTTTGTTAAATCAAAAAGGAAGAAAGAAATAGACGGCACTAAATGACGAAAATCAGTTCAGCAATTTTATTGCCAATTATTGAAAAGCCAAATAGTAATGAATAAAGTATCTGTGGCACAAGAAGTTGGCATAAGTGGGAAGTCAGTCCAAAGAATTCTAAGAAAACAGCATTTTCATGCGTGCCATATATATTATTATAATTACACCAGGCTCTGGATGAAAATTACTTTTCTTTAAGGAAACCTTTTTTGAACAAAAAATGTAATTGTTAATTCTGATTGTTTTTCTATGGCGGCCGCCTAGCTATTTTTTTTTTTTTTAAATAGCAACATTTATGTTTTTTAATAAATTATGAAAAGGGTTTGGTTTTTAAATAAATTGCAAATAAAGAATTTTTTTTGTTTTGAAATTCTTCATCAAAGGGAAAAATCATATACATTTGAAAAACTTGAGAAAAATTAGTTTGAAGTACGTGTCATATTTTCAACAACATGTATAAAACATAAAATCTATTTAGTTTATAATATCTCTTGACCCCTTGCTATTAATCGCACTCAATGTCGTAATTAAAAACAGGCTTTTAGATTATTTATGCCATTACTTTTTCCAGGGCAGCAACTTTTTTTTTTAGTTTTTAGCCATTATTCATTATCAATTTTGGGAGAGTTGTATAGTGAAAGAACAATACAACACTACAGGGTGATTCACGTTGAGTGGCCTATTAGAAGATCTCGGAAACGAGTAAAGTTATATTTCTAAAAATTTGGTAGCCGGCATGATTGGCTTTGAACTTTTAAAATATTATATTTGACGTTTGTATCACTTCCTGTTATACCGGAAGTTAAGGCCAACTTAGGTATTTCAAATGGAATACCCTGTATATTTTAGCATTTTGGATACCTTATTGAAACCTAAGAAACTTTTATTAACAATAATCTATACCTATCTCTAACCGTTTTTGAGATAAGTATGGATTGTAAAATGCATTTTTTATGTAAAAACCTTACCGAGAAGAAAGTTCAGTAATTTTGAAATTAATAAAGCTAAACATTTAAAATTTTGCAGACTTTTAACTAAAACATAGATCTTTAGAATACATTTCTTAAGTTTCATGTTTTGCATACAGGGGTTTTTTAAAAGTGTGCCAATGTGGCCATTTAGATAAATGTGCATAAGCCACTTTTTGCAAATGGAACGCCATATTTTTTATTTTAGTAACGTGTAGAAAATCAAATTTCCCATCTAAATGTTTAATATGTCAGTATCAATATTTTTAGTCGTTTTGGAATTATGAGCAATTTCAAAAAAAATCTTAAAATATGTGTTTGTGTTCATAAGACATTATTTTTGTAAGGCTTTGACTCCGATTTTTGTTTGACTTTGAGCTTTGTTACCAATTAGTAAAGTAGGCTTTAACTGAGTTAGTGAAGAAAAGACCGGTGGATAAGACGTTTAGGTTTGTGGGGCTGGCCCCCGCGGTCACCAGATCTCACACCGCTTGATGCGCATTTCTGGGGTGTCATAAAGGAGAAAGTTTATAAAACACTGGTAGAAACGAAACGGAAGAATTTAGGAAACCGAGTTAGACTTGCATTCCGAGAATTGGATGGTAGTGAAATTCAAAGGGCAACAATTTCCAACGTCATGCACTCCATTGAATACTGATTAAGAGCTAATGGAGATAATTTTAAACAAAATAATTATTAAAATAACTTGAACATAGTTCTTGTTGCAAAAAATATAATAAATTGCCGTTTTATTATACTTGTTTTTGTTTTCCTGTATAAAAACTTTAAGAATATTTTGTCAGGTTACTTTGGTAATGCTATCATCAAATATTATGATAATTTTATTTAAGAAATAAGCAGAAATAGTTAAGCAACGAATAACGTAGGCACTTATATTAATAAAATGTTGCCATTAAAGCATATTTTGTCAAATTGGTAACAAAGCTCAAAGTTAAACAAAAATCGGAGTCAAAGCCTTCTTTACAAAAATAATGTCTTATAAACTTAACACAAACACATAGGTATTTTAAGATATTTTTTTTAAATTGCTCATACTTCCAAAACGACTAAAAATATTGATACTGACATATTAGACGTTTAGATAGGAAATTTGATTTTCTACACGTTAGTAATATAAAAAACAGGGTGTCCCATTTGCAAAAATTGACTTATGCACATTTATCTAAATGGCCACATTGGCACACTTTTAAAAAACCCCTGTATGCAAAACATGAAACTTAAGTAATGTAGTCTAAAGATCTATGTTTTAGTTAAAAGCCTACAAAATTTTAAATGTTTTTTATTAATTTCAAAATTATTGAACATTCTTCTCGGTAAGGTTTTTACATAAAAAATGCATTTTATAATTCATATTTATCTCAAAAATGGTTAGACATAGGTATAGATCATTGTTAATAAAAGTTACTTAGGTTTCAATAAGGTATCAAAAAATGCTAAAACATACAGGGTATTCTATTTAAAATACCAAAGTTGGCCATAACTTCCGGTATAACCGGAAGTGATACAAACGTCAAAATATAATATTTTAAAAGTTCAAAGCCAATCATATACCTGCTACCAAATCTTTAAAAATATAACTTTACTGGTTTCCGAGATCTTCTAATAGGCCACTCAACGTGAATCACCCTGTACAGGGTTTTTCCGTATATTTTGGAGCACCCCTGGAGCTTTTATTTGAAGACCTAGAAAAAACTTTAAATTACCAAAGTTGCATGATTTCTCCTAAACTGCCAGAATTTGTTATCGGACAAAACAAATGAACATAGTAAATTTGTTTAATAATGCCAATGTCGATTTTTTTAAATGAAACACCCTGTATATTAATTTTTTTTTTAACTCCTCACTCTTTTCTAATTCCAAATATGTATATATGTTATATGTTTACTTGAGTCATTTAGGCAAAATTTCATTTCAAAATATTACGATTTATTAATAATTATTGAATTTTTCATCTTTAGAGTAACCCATTATACCAAGACAAGACCATTCAAGGTATGAATATTATTTTTGAGACATAAGTCAGTTGCCATAAGCGATTAATAACAACCAAATTGTTTCTCAGGGCAATCTAGATTTTCTAATCCGCAACATTTTGAAATGAAATTTTGCCTAAACGACTAAAGTAAACATATAACATATATACATATTTGAAATCAGAAAAGAGTGAGGAATTAAAAAAAAAATTAATATACAGGGTGTTCCATTTTAAAAAATCGACATTGGCATTATTTAACAAATTTACGATGTTCATTTGTTTTGTTCGATAACAAATTCTGACAGTTCAGGAGAAATGATGCAACTGTAAGGCCGCTCGGGCGCCAATTCTGTAAGGCTGCTCGGGCGCCAATTCTGTAAGGCACTTTTTCGGTGCGGTTCTTTTTGTAACGGCGAATAAAAATTGCTTTTTGAAACCGGCTAATAAAAATTATATTTTTGTACGGATTAGAAAATACTTTTTGTAAAGAATCTCTATTTTAATCTCAATTATCAAGTTATCCCTCAGACGCGGAAGTTATTCAATTTCGGGTATTCGGCGGTCGGTAATTCGGCGGTAAATTCGGTCGGGTTTGAATTGAATAACTTCTAAAGCGTTCTGTGGGCGGAATTAAAGAGAATATACAAAAATGAACGGAGTTTTACTCGAGCGCCACTGATTTTAATTTTTAGGGAAAATCAGAACCCCCGGAGCCCTGGGTAACCTTTAAACAGTTGGAGACAGAGTTCTATTAGCGCATACAGATAACAGTCATTCACGCCTCTAAGTTCCTATGGGAAATAAAACACGCCTATGTCGGGAAATGTAAAATAATTTTATTTTTGTAACAACAGAAATTAAAACAAATGTACAGGTTACAATATCACGTTACAAATACTTCCCTATAAGTAATAAAAAAATCAAAATTTCTCGGAAAATTGGCGGTAATTTACAGTTAAGCTTTTCGGTGGAACAAATTTCAAACAAACGGTATTAAAGTGGGTTTCATGCGACGGTGTTACATAAGACAAAGTCCGGTAATAATTTTAAGAACGGAAAACTTATAAGCGGGCGGTATGAAGATGGTATTACAGCGGCGGTTCTAACTACTGGTGAATGCGGTGGTAATTATCGAGCAACTATAATCATGCATATAGGCAAATGAAAAATGATTAAAGCGTGGCGGTATTAAGCAAAAGCAAGCTCGGCAAACTATCGAATAAATCTAGTTCTAAATACGGATAAATGAAAATGATTGTAAGGCGGCGGAAAAATTTAGTAGGAAATAATTTTCAAATATATAAAAAAATCAGTGTTGCTTACCACAGATAATAACGGTATTCGACGACGGCGGAAAAGAATAATAAAAAAAATGAAACGGCAAACGGTTCACTAGCTGAAAACTAAGCACTTTCAAAATCACTTTTGGTCGGCTGCAAAGCTGGATCGAGAAGGGCTCGTATTTTTGTTTCGATCTCGGATTTCAACTTCCTTATCTCCCACCACGGAAAATGGTCAAGGTTTGAGGATTTTAAAAACGGCGCGCGATCGTCATCTTTACGAATCGGTACAGGAACCAGCGTTGAATTACCTGTATCGGAATGCCGTAAATTGGTTTGTTAACAGAAACCGCGGTTTCTGTTATAGCGGAGATTAATTACTTTTCCTGATTAAATCTAAAAACTTTTGTTACCAGCGGTTAGAAAAATATTCAATAAGTCGGTTGCATGAAAGAAACAGAAAAATTAATTGAAAAACTACGGAGATAATTATTTTCTAATAATTCGGTGCTAAACCTGTTGTCAATTCGGTAAAACTTAGGTAACTTCGTTACACAACTTTGGTAATTTAAAGTTTTTTCTAGGTCTTCAAATAAAAGCTCCAGGGGTGCTCCAAAATATACGGAAAAACCCTGTATAGTGTTAAAAAAAAATCTTACCCGATATTTTTCGCTATAAAATCCTTCTACAATAATTTATGAAATTCCTTGATATTTATTTAATATATATATTATTTTTCAGATTTGTGTGGTGGTTACCAGCTATGCCTTTCATGATTGTCATTTTCATTTATGACGAAACTAGAAGATACCTCCTGAGACGTAATCCTGGGGGCTGGCTAGAAAGGGAGACCTATTATTAGATGTTTTAGAGCCGGCCGTAGTCCGCAGTTTACCTATATTTATTTTTTCGATATCTACTTATGTTTTCTCACAATATCATGACAACACTATTAAACATTTAGTATATTTGAAAATACGAGCACCTATATTATTCATTAATTAATACTTAAAGGCTACAGCAATAAAACAAGGATTGTCGTAAAAATAACATTTTGGAAACTCGTAAATTATAGTAACAAAATTTGTAAAAAGGTATTTAATTTAATACTGTAAGTGGTCACATATTAATGTAACCAGTACATCGCTAATGGCATGTTACAAGATTGTGACCAGATGGAGGACTAAAGCGGATACAGAGTTTTCACAGATCACATCATTTTGTGGATCAAGTAAACATTAAACAGGGCCGGCTTAAAATTTATTCAACTAGTTTTTGTTGCTAAATTTTTAAAACACTAGTGTATTACAAATAATATGAAATAATTATCAAATATATTACGAAGTTTGTATGAGTGTCGTATTCACTTTTTGTATAGAGCAGTATAAGAAAATAAACAATAAAACCAATGCATTTTTAAATTACATTAGAATAGTGATAATATTTTTACGAAATACTAAAACTGTCATATTAACGTAAAATATAAGAGTACCTTGTCCCAGTAAAAATATTAAGAGAAAAAGGAGCGTTCGCAAATAATCGCAATAACATTATATAAATATATACCTACTCTATATATCCTTGTATACTTCATACGAAGTGCAGTTGAGACAGCGTAAATATTGGGGGTACGATCAATTTACTGCATCACACATTGAAACTACAATACAAATATAACAAAATTTGTATTGATCGCTCCCTATACAGATGTTCGAAGATAGTCCACGTGGACCTGACAAGTCTGTCATCAAATTATGTTTTAGTTTTATTGTCTGTCTCAACTAAGATCGTATACACTTTACTCTCTTCGAAGAATTGCAGGTGTTTTTAAAATTCAAAGTTACAGAATAAAATTAATAAATGTGTCGTAGATTTCCAAAATTGAAAAGATACGGTTGTCTCATAACAACATAACTACGGATATCGGCCAGCAAACCTTTCCTGCGTTATCATCGCACAGCCAAAGTAGGTACCTACTTATCTATATTCATAAAATTAGTCGTGATAAAACCCGACTAAAATTGGAGCCAATAAAAGCAATGCAAGACAACTTCTGTAATCTGTGTGAAACCTTATAATAATAAGACAATACAAAACTTAAACATCACACAAACAGCGTAAGATTGTACCTAAATGTGTTGTTAATACTACATCAAATCAAAAATGTCTTTACTTCATTATTAATAAAACATAATTCAGATTAATAATCATGTCGGGTAGCGGTATACAGCTACAACTACAATATTTAAATGTTTATTTAAAATATATAAACAAATCTATAACCAAATTCCTATTCAAATAAAAAGACGAGTGATGCCTTGAAACATTAAAAACTTCTCTATTCCGGGTTTCGCGATTGTTCACATCAGAGCCTTTGGTTAAAAGATTATCGCATATTGCGTACGCTTACTATCCCGGTAATGAGCTGCCTCAGTTATTAAAAACATGTTTGCAAACCATTGCCAATATACTGGTTACATAATATGTAAGAGATCCACCAAACCGGTAAAATCTAAAAGCATTTAGTAGTAACAGAAAAATATCGGCTATATCAAAATATCCAGAATTGAAACTAGGAACTTCCTCTGCGATAAAACTGACATTAAACCAGACAGGCGCGTAAGTTTTTTTTACAGGTTGGGCTAATTTTGATGGCAGTATATATAACGTAACTAGCAAAATGCAATTAAGTGCATAGTTTAGCCAAGGAATAATAAAACTGTAATATTTCTTGGACTGTTAAAGTCATTGTTCTTTAATACAAGTACGAGTACAGGTCCAAAAAGGCAAACATAAACAAACTACATAAAGGGTTAACGGCATACGGGCGAGTCGGCATCGATATACGATCTAAGGAATCAAAACTGTTCATGCAAATATTGCAAATAAAATTCGCATATTTGGTAATTAGTTTTTCTTTGTCTAACACTCTAACACAAAGTTTTGCTGTGTTTCCATCAGTGCCTATTGAACCGCCTTCGATCGAGCAGGAAAAAACCTGAAATCGCTCTCAGTTGCCAATTCATGTATGTAAAAAAAATTTGGTATAAACCCACCAGGTCAACCTTAAATACGATCTATATTGGGGAGTTTTCGCATGCCACTTTGGCACTTTTGCATTTTTTGAAGGATAAATATTATTATTTGTTCTAAAAAATAAATTAATTAGATGGGCCATTGTCATAATGACCTTATGGACAAGCCGCGCCTGAAACCACAACCAATGGATCATGGAAATTCCTAGTTTTATAAACTACATTTAATTATTAAATTGTGTGGAATATACCTATACCAACTTGTTTTATATCTGCAAGATTTTACCAATGAAAAGTACCTAACTAAATTATGGAAGAAAAATGACATTTCTTGTTTTATTAAATTATAGCCTTCAAGATCAAAACTATTTGCATATTGTAACATTTATTTTCCTTGGTCAATCCGATGATTATATTAATTATATTAAAGACACCATATGCGGGTCACTTTACACAAAATAATTTAAATTATATCTTCAGTAATAATTTTCCAAACGTTCCTCAATTCATTTCGGTCCAGCGAATAAAACATAAAATGTAGTACTGTTAGAGATGAACCAAGTGGCTATCCATAATAGTGTTTTCATACATTCCATTTGAAAATCACAGGTACTGCCAGGCAGTTGCGGTCTGTGGGCGTGTGTCGGTCAAAAGGTTTTGTTTGGTTTATCATAATTACGGGTCTAATAGATGTGCTATATTAAACTTATGAATGAAATTAAACCTGCCTCACTTCAGTCCGTAAGTAAAGATTGTACGATCAGCGTACTGCCTGCATGACCTGTTGGTGTGGTAGGTCGTTTTAAACCGCGTTGTTATAGGTCCTTGTAAATACATTATTTTCTTGTAGTCATATTTGGAACCGGTTTAAAATATCAACCTAAAGTGACGGAATATAGCGAGTTAAACCAATAAGTAGAGACCATTTCTATAAAACATTTTAAACCTATTAAAGTCTCTCTATATCAGCTCTATCTGGTATACGACCATGTTTAATGCCTGATCCCTCTTATTCACCCCAATCACATGCTGACATCACGTTGATTACCCAATATTACCACGAAACCATTCCTAATGGCTTTACGGAGATCAATGGCGCCCATGCATTCTGAATCAAGCGGCGATGTATCCGTCGACTCCATCGTTTCAAGACCCATGTTTCATATATTGTGTAAAAGGAAGTCAAAATATTTGAATCAGTTGCAACAGGATCGGTAACGCATATGCAGATTTCAACGTGTGTATATATGCTTAAATCAATGCAAAATCGATGTTTACCAATTTCCTTTTTGGTATCTTTCGCAGCATGTTTCAGTATGTGCAGACGCCTTTATATATGAATATTGATTGAATTCGATAAATAGTCAACCATAACTCGAATAAAGTGATAGTTGCCTATTGACAGACTCGCACCTACTCTTAACACTCATTCGTGTCGGCATGCTTCGTCCGAATGAACGAAATAGTATTATTTAAGCTTTTAACACTTAGTTAGCTAGGTTAGTTAGGATTCAACGGTGTTGTGAAATAATTGTACTTACTTTCGTGCTTAATATCCATGGCTATTCCTACTTTAACCTTTCGACACATGCTATAATATTTTATTAAATTTAAATTAACATTTATTTAGAAACGAAGTCGATTTTTACCAATACAAGTGCTATCTATATACGATAGGTAATTTTTCTATTTTGTTTTGGAATGTCTCGAAACCTTAAAATAGAAACATATTTTTTATCGAAGTAAGCTTCGAAATTCACGACGCCATATTTGTTAACAACTTCTTTATAAAAACCCAAAATAGAAAAACTATTTAGTAGTAAAATTTCCGCAGTAGATACCTACTGTAAAAGTCTAGCCAGCGTTGTGTGCTGAGGGTCCCCAGAATGTTGTCTCCTCTTGTTGTGGTAAAATTTACTTAAATTCACTGCTTTAGCTAGGGTTTGCTATTTTTTATAGAGCTATCGTTTTTAGTGTCAATATTGTATATATTTTTAGAGAAGTAACCTTATATTTCTCGATTCTGCTATTTTCATGTTCATATTTTTAGCCCTATGTAATGTAGTAAATAAATTGAGGTTTTAATAAAAATTTTGATCATGTCTTATTGATTTTTTTTTTAATATTCGATCAAATTATAAAAATCTATACTATCTTACTTATGAATAATCGAAATAGAACAATTTCTAGCACCTCAACAATTTTTTATGATGTATACCGGATGTAACAAGATCATGGTACACCCCCCGTATCTCCGTTAGTTTTAAAGGTAATTTATTGAAATTTGGGATATCCCATATACATAATAAGCGGCACTTTTTGACCTACAAATGATTTTTTTTCACTTCCGGTTTCGCCGGAAGTGACACCAACTTTCGATTTTTAAATGGAACACCCTGCATATTATTACATATTTGAATTCTGCATAATTTTCTGAATCCAATGATACAATAAAAGTGACATTTCAAGCGTAACAAATATTTATTATTTAATTTTTAATTTTCCATTTAAGTGTGCCATGACGGTTCCGATTTATTCCAATTGATTCGTCTAATGCTAGAAAAATCGAAGTCCCGTCAAAAATACTAAATTGCGTTTTTTATAAGCAAATAAAATTCATCGTAATCGTTTTTGGGGTAAAACTCAATTTTTCTAAATGGAACCATATTGGTACCGTGGTACCATTTCTTAGTACTATTAATAAGGAATTTATTCATACCTGGCAATAACATGTACGATAAAAACAATCAAAATTACAGCTAAAAGAAAATTATTTATTACAATTATTTTGTTCTAATTTAATGCTAAGAAGTTACTAAAAGGTGGCTATAAATGTAAAGACTTTTTTCCAATACAAAATAAAAACACCGATAAACCACTTACACATACTTATTTGACAATCTGAATAATTTCATTGTTTTCAAAGCCACCTTAGTAACTTCTTAGCATTAAATTAGAATTGTATTTTCTTTTAGCTGTAATTTTGATTGTATTTATCGCACATGTTATTGCCAGGTATGAATAAATTCCTTATTAATAGTACTAAGAAATGGTACCACGGTACCAATATGGTTCCATTTAGAAAAATTGAGTTTTACCCCAAAAACGATTACGATGAATTTTATTTGCTTATAAAAAACGCAATTTAGTATTTTTGACGGGACTTCGATTTTTCTAGCATTAGACGAATCAATTGGAATAAATCGGAACCGTCATGGCACACTTAAATGGAAAATTAAAAAATAAATATTTGTTACGCTTGAAATGTCACTTTTATTGTATCATTGGATTCAGAATATTATGCAGAATTCAAATATGTAATAATATACAGGGCGTTCCATTTAAAAATCGAAAATTGGTGTCACTTCCGGCGAAACCGGAAGTGAAAAAAAAAATCATTTGTAGGTCAAAAAGTGCCGCTTATTACGTATATGGGATATCCCAAATTTCAATCAATTACCTTTAAAACTAACGGAGATACGGGGGTGTACCATGATCTTGTTACATCCGGTATAATGGTTGTATTGGTTTTAACATTTATTTTTGATATCAACCCACTTGACATATTTTAGGAATAAACGTTATTTTAACGCAAATTGCGTTAATTACAGAAAATTATATCAAGTGATAAATCAGTAAAGATTGACCGCAGGTCGACAAATTGCAATTAGTGACCAAAACACAGCGGTACATTTAGTAACTGTAACAAATTAAATACACTGTGATTTCTAAGGGTCATAAAAATATGGGTCAAAGTCCGTTGACACGGTTCTTTTAATGTAACAGATCGTTTGTCTCCCCGGGTGTATTTTTATTATGGAGTAGGTACTTGAGGACAAAGATTGGACATTATTACCCACTAATGTAATAATGCTTGCTTATAAAGTTAATAATAATAGATGACCAAAAGTAACGTTTTCAGAAATGGTTACAATTATTTGGTATCATGTTGCATGTAGAATGACTTGAGCGTCCGCACCACTTCTGAAGATCGTTGTTGCTCGGCTGTCTTTAGTAAAATGAAGAAAAAAACCCACTTAAGAAGAAAAGTGAGACATGCCAAAAGCGTGTGTGTTAAAATTTTCATCATAAAGTTACCACCCTCCAATTCCAAATGTCTAGTTAAATTTTTTTAACTATATAGGTAGTATCCATATTGTTGAGATTTAAAAATAGCGTGATCTAGGCTTTTATAGTTTACTAGTTGAGAATCCCTAGTATAGAAATCGCCAATCTGATAATTGAAATTGTAGTTTGAACACAAGCAGACGTTTTCAAAAAGAATTACTTTCTTCTATACCTACTAATAAAAAAGTTTTTTCTCTTCCAAACTATATCCGTGGACACACTGTATATTTATTAAAGCGTTCTCTATAATAGTCCACTTTGCAACCTAGCTACATAAATGTACCTACTATTATTTTGGGTCTCTTGTAGTCTTTTGAAATGTCTAGAAAATATTCATACACCGTTCATAAATAAAAATATTTATTCTTATCATTACTTTTACAATGTGAACACATTTTTACATTACATTTATAAATTATTAACATTAAAAATATATTTACACGACAGAAATTGCACAGATTTCGAGGGGGTGCTCGTAAACTATCTACAACAAAAATTATCTTAAGTTGTCCACATGGTGGATCAATACCCCAATCGATAAAATCAAGAATTTATTTAAATCTGATTGATCTAAATAAGATTAAGAAATAGGATCTGTCAGGTGTATATAAGCCAGGAATTGTGTTTTGTGCCGTTGTATTTAACAAAATGCCCTCCGACAAATTTAGCAACTAGGTCTTATTAAGTGGCGAAGCTTTAATATAAGTTTTAAGTCATAACGGGGAAAACCCCCCGTTGATTTCTTTTAAAAAAGGGCGTATAGCGTATTCTTGCCTACAATTTTAAATTTGAATAGGGTGTGTAAAAAGTCGAGGTTCACCAAACATTTTATATTAGGGGAGACTGGTACACAATGATATAGTACACAATGAAACATCGTCCTTAACTTATTTAAATTTGCCGCCCGAACGCCGGATGTGAAATCTCGAATGCGTTGCAGTGTGATACTCTTGTCAACGTCTAGATCGCTCATAGACCGAACTAGACAGATTTTTTAAAATTTTGTGCTCTTATTTTTTATTGTGAAAACTTAAGATAGTATTTACACATTTAACGTCAGCCTTTCAAATTTTTTTTTTTATTTTGTAATTATATTGTCCTTCTAACCTCCAAATTCTGTTTGAATACATTACCGGCAACTAATCATTTTCTGACTTGTTGCGACTACATGTCTGGTAGTACACAATGAAACATTCACCGGTAGAACACATTGGATACGTGTAGATTTCCAATGCTTTTCATTTTTCAAACGTCCCCGACATTCACACGGCCTACAAATCAGATTTTGTTATGTTGCTACCATCACCTATGTGCACAAAAAATAATAGACTTTCATCCTATTACAAGTTTGGGGTCTAATTTCAAAACATTATTGTTAAGAATAACATAAATGTCTCTTAGAGTGCCTTATTATTTTTGTTAAGTAATACTAATTTTGTTAAAACATTTTGTCTGGTTGTATGATTATTTTTATTTCTGTTCTTACTGTTTTCAGCAATACATTTAAAAATAAAATATAAACGTTTTATTGTGTACTACCTGAAGTGTCAACGTGTACCACCCATGGTACACAATGCAAAAAATTCAGAGACCATTATTTTATGGATTACCTCATTCCAGTGTTTAAATTTTTGAAAACTAAATTATACTATCTGTGGGTTAATAAACAGTTTAGGGAAAAATGTTCTTATAATTTGTCTGGCCTTAATAGGATTAAAAAAAAAACATTTTCAAAAATGTGTTCCATTGTGTACCAGTCTCCCCTATGTATATTATTATTTCATATTTGAGTTGTGATTAAAATTCTAACAAAGTTGTTCTAAATTTGAGCAGAATTCAAAACGATTACCTACTGTATCCCATTTACAAAAAATGTTTAGTGTGCCGCAACTATTTGTCCTGCCCTGGTTCAATAAGTATTCTGAATTAAAGCCAAAAAGGAATATGGACGTTGTGAAAGCCTGCCTTGAAAACGGTCCATCTGTGGTCTTAAAAATGTTTTAATTATTTCAAAAAAATATTTAATATTTGAAATTCATAGTATTCTTTACCCTAAAAAAATATCCAGGGATGCATATTTGATCCCCACATGCCAAGAAATGCTACCGATGTCGCTAAATGGAATATGGTAAAAGCAAGAATAAAAACAGTTTCCTGTTAATAAGTTTATCGATTGGGGTTTAAATTAATTTGTATATCTAAATTGCTATTAGGTAATAAGTACTGTCTTTAAGTATATATCTTTATCACTTGTGTACTTGGTTTTTTAAGTTAGAACTAAATAAATATTCTCTAGGTGATGGAAACCCTTTTATCATATTTTTAAGTACCTAGTCGTAAATAAAAATAAAACGTTTTTTTCTTTAATTTTAATTTACAAAAATGTGATGCTAAATAAAATTGTCTATAAAAATATGAAAGCTTAACAGCAGTTGTTATCGATTTTATTTAAAATTTGTAAATTTCACTTAATAATTAGTAACACAGTGAAGTACCTAGAATTTTATTTGAAGGGGCGCACCTGTTTTAATTTTTGGTAAAGAATTGAGCTAATCAGTAATTAAATATTTTGGCAATATAATACTCCACTGCAGTGATATACGAGACTAATATTAGTTTTAAAAAAATTATTAATGAAGCTTTAATTTTCAAAAAGTTAAGTCTTGGTACAAAGTTGGTATTTTAAAAGCGAATGTGTTTAATTTTAAGAATTTAAAAGAAATATTATGTAAATTGGGGATATGTATATCAATTTTTTTAAATTTAAATGTAACCAACTCAATTGATCATTGGAGAGGGGGAAATTCCCCCTGGTTTGTCAGTACTGAAGAATTAAAAACTTGTATTTAAAAAAAAATAAGTCAGAACCAATATCAGTACGAAGCTATGTAGAATAAATGATTGGTAGGTTGAATGAATTAGGATCTTAAAAACGACTTATTTTATTGTACTTAAATCCCAATATTTTTTAGTACTTAGTACTTAGGCGACCCCTAAAAGTAGCTAGCCAATATTTTGCTTGGCTTGGCTAAGCAAAAATGCCTAGAAGAATAGTTCTAATATTACCTATTTAAAAGATTTATTTGGATATACAAATTAATCATTTTATCTGTCGCTGTACCAGAAGATAATGGTCCATTTTATAAGAAAGTATTATATGAGTTACTTACGTAGCTGCATAACCATCTAATAAAACTACATAAAAATAACACTTTTTCGTAAATCGCTGCTCTTTAAAAAATTACGTTAAAATGCATTTATTCTTTGAACTTTTACAGCTCATGATATGGAAAATGACAAAATTATATAGAAAATAATACCAATAAAGAAAACATTAAAAAAAGGAAGTTAATCCAATTTAATTAATTAACGAAATCAATCTAAAACAATATACTTAAATAAATTAATTTAGTAAATATATTTTTAATTGTTTTTTAAAAGTTGCCATTTTTTAAATTCTATTGTTTTTGTTATACTATTCCGTCAAATAAAAGCATTTTTTTCCAATATTACTTTTTACTAGTATAATTCGATAATTTATACATTGTCTGATGTAATGTCTTATTCTTTTGAAGTGTTGTTGGTTTTTTGTAAAATTAAATTTATAGAGTAAATAATTCAAATACAAATTTTTAATTTATAAATGTTTTCAATGTGTACTATATCGATTAACCATTGGCTCTAGATGTGGTTATTTGTATATGCATTTAATAACTTCATTTTGCAATTTTTGTAACGGTTTTGAGTTTTAAAGAAGTAGTCCATTCTCAAAGAGTCCCGTTTTTATTAAACGAAGAATTTTGTAATTTTTGATATGTATTAATGAAAAATATATATTTTTAAACTATTTAACGGGAATGTAATAAATGTATCAGCTGAGCTTATGCAAATCGCTTTTAAAGTAGGTACTCTTTTAGAAGAGCAAAAATACATTAATTCCTGCTAGGTTTCATTGCTTTCGAAATAAGGTTTACTATTATAACGTACAATAGGAATAAATAAACATAATAGCTTTAATACACTGTACTGATTCAGCAGTTGGTTCCTTGTGAAACATTTTTAACATATGTATTTTATAGTAAAACACTTATAGCTTTCTAATGTTTCATTTAATATAGAATTGCTCTACATATGTTTCGCCTTTCTAGGGCTTTTTCAAGAGTACTTATGATACTAAAGTTAAATTCTAAATTTACAAATTTATATTTTTCTACCACTATTGTAAAATATTGAAAAGAATAATTTAAGTTACCTGGTAGCTATTCTTATTGTTTATTGGGCCTATCATTGGGAATTCCGGGGTTAGTCGACAAAATACACCTATCTAGAACTGGGGTATTTTGGAACATTTGTTGTTCATTAGTGGTCAGGGTTTTATTATTATGTAAGGATTTCTTTATTTCTAATGTTCTAAAAGGTCCAATCTTTTACCTTTATTTTCAGCATGGATCAATTGTAAACTTTTTGGGTCTATAAAATGGTTGTTCTCTATGCAATGAGTGGACATCCCTGTGCATTTATCATTTTTTATAATTGATGTACTATGTTCTTTAAGTCGTGTTTTAATGCTTCTATCACTTTGACCTATATAAACTGCATCACAATCAGAACAATTAATTTTATAGACCCCGGACCTATCTAATTTGTCTATTTTATCCTTATTATTAACAAGCATTCTACCTAAGTTTTGTTTATTCACACATATTGTCTTACAGCCTAAGTTATTTAATCTATTGGTAATTCTATTACTAAATTTAGATGTGTAATTTAGGAATTTGATACGGTCATTTTTTGGCGCACTAACGCCATAAAATTCTCGTTTTAACAGTTTCCTTCTTTTCTTTTTTAATAGATTGTCAATTAGACTGTCTTTGTAACCGTTGTTTTTTGCAATTTGTTTAATAGTACTGAGTTCTTTGTCGAAATTTTCTTTATTTAATGGAAATGTGACTAACCTATGAATGAGACTGTGGAACGGAGTTAATTTAGTTTGCCAAGATTGTTTAGAATTGATATGAATAACTGTGTCAGTGGTGGTTGGTTTTCTATAAATATCAAATTCCAACTTGTTTTCGATCTTTTTAATTTTGATGTCTAGGAAGTGGTGTTGAAAATGAGATTAACTTCCTAGACATCAAAATTAAAAAGATCGAAAACAAGTTGGAATTTGATATTTATAGAAAACCAACCACCACTGACACGGTTATTCATTTTAATTCTAAACAATCTTGGCAAACTAAATTAACTCCGTTCCACAGTCTCATTCATAGGTTAGTCACATTTCCATTAAATAAAGAAAATTTCGACAAAGAACTCAGTACTATTAAACAAATTGCAAAAAACAACGGTTACAAAGACAGTCTAATTGACAATCTATTAAAAAAGAAAAGAAGGAAACTGTTAAAACGGGAATTTTATGGCGTTAGTGCGCCAAACAATGACCGTTTCAAATTCCTAAATTACACATCTAAATTTGGTAATAGAATTACCAATAGATTAAATAACTTAGGCTGAAAGACAATATGTGTGAATAAACAAAACTTAGGTAGAATACTTGTTAATAATAAGGATAAAATAGACAAATTAGATAGGGTCTATAAAATTAATTGTTCTGATTGTGATGCAGTTTATATAGGTCAAAGTGGTAGAAGCATTAAAACACGACTTAAAGAACATAGTACATCAATTATAAAAAATGATAAATGCACAGGGATGTCCACTCATTGCATAGAGAACAACCATTTTATAGACTCAAAAAGTTTACAATTGATCCATGCTGAAAATAAAGGTAAAAGATTGGACCTTTTAGAACAATTAGAAATAAAGAAATCCTTACATAATAATAAAACCCTGACCACTAATGAACAACAAATGTTCCAAAATACCCCAGTTCTAGATAGGTGTATTTTGTCGACTAACCCCGGAATTCCCAATGATAGGCCCAATAAACAATAAGAATAGCTCCCAGGTAACTTAAATTATTCTTTTCAATATTTTACAATAGTGGTAGAAAAATATAAATTTGTAAATTTAGAATTTAACTTTAGTATCATAAGTACTCTTGAAAAAGCCCTGGAAAGGCGAAACATATGTAGAGCAATTCTATATTAAATGAAACATTAAAAAGCTATAAGTGTTTTACTATAAAATATATATAATAGCTTTATAAATTAATTAAAACAAATTATCAAAAGACTTTAAAAAAATAGGGCTGAAAATGATGTTAAGCTGTATTTATACGAAAATGTGTAAAATGTGTACCTAATGGGTTAAAAGTACGTAATTACTACTGTTTTTTATTTAAATAATATCTTAATAATTGTGAGGTAAAAGCCATTTTAAAACCGTTCCTTAGTAAAATCTATTTATAGAATTTCATAGAAAGGACCCGTTAATTTAACAGTTTTAAACAAAAGGCGCGAAAAGAAACAAAATCGGTCATAAACGCGTTTCATTATAAAAATATGTATTCGGACTAGATGTCTCATATAATCAAGATCAAACTTTACAGGTAAGTTCGTTTGATCTCGTAGTTATAGTTTAAAAGAACAGACTAATATTTTACAGTAACATTTTAATCGTTTTATCTTTTGGTACGCACAGATCATTGAATTACACAAAACTTATTGTATTTACTATACTATAATGGCCTCATTGTTCTCTTTTCTATTATTTAAGACTAGCAAGTCTTCTTAGCTAAGTAAAAAATAAACAAATTGATTTCTAACAAATAATTACCAACTCAACAAAATAAATAAATTCAATCGCAAGAAGCAAAATATTTGCTTACTGCACCAGTTTTAACTATTCTTTGGAAACGGAATGTTGTACGATAATATTTGAAACCACCAATATATGCAGTTTCCATACATACGACTACATGTTTATACCCAAAATAACAAAGTACTTTCTTTAATTTGATTTTGCCTATTTATTTCAGGAATCAAATTTATAACTCGCAATACTACTATACTATCATCGGGAATTTTGTTTGTTTCATTCCTTTTCATTCATAATAGCTTTCAAAAACTAAACTACGACATATGTCTCAATTTAAGGTTAGGTTAAAACTGGGCAACTTACATCTACTTAGCTAAGCAGAATCTCTTTACTATTTTTGCCTTAAATAACATTCGTGTCTAACGCGTTCTGTTTATTGTTTAAATCCAGATGTGGTCCATCTACTGCTAACTCTCCGGCTTCTGTGCAGGATCTACAGCAGAACTTGGCATAATACTTGTGATTGCAATATTTTGCTTTTACTATGAGTTTGCAATTAGCAAAGAATTGGTTATCTGTGCAGCTCGGATGTATGTACATTCCTAAAATAAAACAATAAAATTTTATAACTATTAAACAATAGAACAATTAAATAGAATATTTTAAACTTAATGTTTAAGATCAAAAACTAGTGACGTGTTCACCATTTCATATTCTTATCAATATTTTGTTTTCTCCAAAAAGAGGCCAAATACCCTTCTCTAAAGTACAATTACCTACAGTTTCAAGTTAAAAAAAAATAATGAATAAAATAATAAAAGCAAAAAACGAAATTTGGTCAAATGGCCCATGATTCTTGTCCTGCTTTTATTAATTTACAAATCCAACCTTTTTTAATGTTAACCAATAACAATACTGGACAGAATCAGAACCCAACACGGCAGATGCGCATACTCCCTACACAAGTGGGGCAAGCGGCCATCCCCTCTCTATGAGTGCGGAGAAACCCAAACCATAAGACACATCATAGAATAATGTCCTATAAGATCTTATAATGGAAGACCCGATGACTTCCTGTTGGCGACCCCAGAGTCGATAGAATACATAAATAAATTAGATGTCTGTTTCTGACTTACTGAAACCTGTTTTACGTGGTATATATGTCGTAGGCTGATAGTAAAATCCGTCATTTCATGAAAAGCCTAGTCATATCATGAAGCCTGGCTAAAAGGTATATTGCAACTGGTTTGTTCGTTGTTCCCCAGAGCATTTTTTTCAATTTATTCAACTAATATTATTTTATAAAAATAAAATTTTAATTAAATTTTTAAAAAAATGCTCTGGGGAACAACGAACAAACCAGTTGCCAATATACCTTTTAGCGTGCAGCATGATATGACTAGGCTTTTCATGAAATGACGGATTTCACTATCAGCCTACGACATATACACGCTGTATAATTGAAAATTTTAATGTGTCTAACAGCTATACGATAAATAAATAAATAAATTGTACTTGTAAGAGAGGGAATTGGCCGTTTTTGGATAAAACTAAAAACTAACGCAATATTGATCAAAAAATGAAATGGCAAAGGCGTCAGTAATGTTACCCTTAATAACTTTGGTAATATGTAATGTTAAAAGTGGTCGTCTTGGTATACCTAAAGATAAAACAATAAACACTTTATTATCACTATACAGGAAGATTCTCATAGCACAAGCACACAAAACTTGGGCGTGACTATACGATACTCACCAAACCACCGTTTCATTCTTTTAGACCATTTATTAGACAATGATCCTGGTAGGTGAGAACAATTTTGTGAAATAATGATTAAGTAAACAGATAATCATGCACGAATAGTCCAAAGAATTTGTTTCGCAGATGACGTTTTCTTTAAATGGTCAGGTTAATAGATAAAACAACAGATACTGGGCACAGAAAAATTCCTTACTGGTTCATAAAAAATCACATCAATAATCATATAATGAAGAGATTGATGTCTGGGCGGGCTTTGTTAAAAATAGGGTAATGAGATAATTTTTTTTGAGGGCCTCATTGGAGAAAGACATCTACCTAAATTTCCTTCGAAATGATCTAGTTCCAGTTCTTACCACTCTATTTCCAGATTATAATGATTCTGATTTACCAAAGTTTAACCTTATGGTTTCAACAGGATGGTACTCCCTCGCATTATGCTGCTTATGTAAGAAAGCACATAAACACAATTTTTCTGGGGCGGTGGCCACCCAGATCGCCCGATCTAAACACTTTAGACTTTTTTGTGGGGCTACGTCAAAAATGTAGTTTGACTAAACCCAACTCGATAAATATGCTAATTCTAATTCGACTAGTAATACGAGAAATTTTTACACAAGTAGTACCAAATGTGCAAAAGGAATTTTAAGATTGACTGATCTACTGCAGAACAGTTTGTTGGTGGAGAGCATTCTTAACATCTCATGAAAACGTTAATATTTCGTAAACGGTTGAGATATAGGTAGGTATAGGGCATGATTTAGGAAAAATCTTAACAATTGATTTTAGCATGTAACAATATACTTATATTATTATACAGGGTGTCCGGAAATGATAAGCAAAAAATTAAGGGGATAATTCTAGACCGAAAATAAATGCTATCTCTTCCTATAACATTTTTTCGAAAATTTCTTATTTACGGAGTTAAAAGTTAAATTTTATGTGCAGTTTTAAAATACCTAAATCACTAGAATAATAAATTAAACATTCAAATCAAAGGTTCAAAGTGACGTCCTTCCTCTTCAATGCATAAATTAATTCTTCTTAAAAAATTAAATTAATTAAATTAAAAAATAATAAATTAAAATGATTTCGTATTCATCACATGCAAGTATTGTTATTTTAGCGTTTTTCTCAAAAACGGTTAGATTTATTGAAACAAAAGTAGTATACCTTTTTTATGTCAACAGGTTAGGAGAATAAGAATATTTAGTCAAAATGCGCATACAGTGTAGGACAAAAAAGTTAGGACCATTTAAATTAAAGTATAGGCGCCTATGTGGGCCCACTACAAAATACGAAAAAACTGTGGACAAATTTATATTCTCTATTCCGAAAAAGCTCCATATACAAGACTTAAATTTTTTGTGCGTGGCAAAAGGTATTGCAAAAAAACTGCAAATAAAATTTAACTTTAACACCCTGTAACTCCGTTAATAATCAATTTTCGAAAAAATGTTATGGGAAGAGATAGCATTTATTTTCGGTCTAGAATTATACCCTAAACTTTTTGCTCATCATTTCCGGAAACCCTGTATATTAATTAAAAAAAGTTGATATAGTCAGATCTGGTCTTAACGTGCGGGTCCAAAGGTCACTGATCATATGCGTCAAATCAGACAACACAGAGGCTATCAAAATGTTGTGAGATTATTTACAAATATACCGAAGGAAGGAAAAATAGTTTCATTATTTTAGCTATCGCGAAGATAGCCACATATACCTAATATTATTAGTTTTGTAAAAATTATGTACAGGGGTGTTGAAAAAGTTACAAAAAAATTATATAATCGTTAATTATATACCTACTGTACCCTTTAATTAAAAACGACAATAATAAACAGTGCAATTTATTTTAACAATTTTACTACTAAAACCTAAAAATGCAATGGCATTTAGTCTAATCCCTTATTAATATTTCTGTATGTTCCACCGATTTCTTCCAGTACTCTTGTGTAATATGATCTAACGAATCTTGCCAAACTATTTGTACTTGGTCGGATTTAAGATCATCACCTACATGTTTTTCATAATAAGACTTTGCACCAGCCCATATTAATTCTATTGCGTTAAACTGGCAACGATATGGCGGCAGTCGTAGAACCTCATGACCATATTCACGCAGTATTTCATCTACCGCGTATATTTTGGGTTCTTTAAGAGACTTTGCTATTGATAGGAGTTCCGATTTAAGCATATTTGGTAAAGGATTTTGGTTGTGTTTTTCCAGCCACTCATAAATATCGCTTTTCCTCCAAGATGAAGTAGGCTGTTTATTTAAAATTCATGAATGATATGATGCATTATCTAATACAATTAAAGACGGAGCATCCAAATTTGGTATCAATTGAACTTTTAACCATTTTTTAAACATTTCGCAATTCATATTATCATGATAGTCAGCACTTTTTGATGTTGAAGGAAAAATTAAACTCGCACCTGCAACATATCCTGTTGCAGAACCGGCATGCAAAATAATAAAACGCTTTCCCGTACCGCACCCCTTTTTCCTTTTAACACTTTTTACAGACTCATCTTGCCAAGATTTTAAACCACTTCCATTCGAAAATATCCACGTTTCGTCTAAAAATACCACTTTTCTAAATTTCGATTTGTAATTGTCCGTATATTTTTTTAAAAACTGAACACGCTGACTCACTATCTGTGGCTGCTCACATAAAAATCTTCGATTACAGTCTTTTTATAGCGAAAACCTACATTTTTTATTAATTTTGATAACGCTTCAAGTCCAATTTCCAAAACACCCCGAATTTTTAATGTTTTTTGTAAAACTGGAAGAGTTACATTGGTTTTTGATTTGTATAAATCGTAAATCACATTTCGAACTCCCATTTTAATATTTTCGCTTAACAGTCTTTGGCTTTCTTCGTTTACACTTTTTAGTATTCTTGGGTATTATGTTATTATGTTTTGTTTCATGCACAATTTTCTGCACGGTCCTTAAACTAATTTCCAGTGCTTTGGCTACTGTTTCCTGAATATTGGTTGGCGAATTTCCACTTTTTCTTTCATTTTCGAAATAGTTTATCAGAAAATTGTTTCATTTTGTCACAAACTGTCAAAGTCACAAAACTGGCATATTGAAAATAAAACGTAGCTGGTGCTATTATAAGCTTTTTTAGAATCGCTGGAAAGTAAATACATATCCTTTTTTTTCATGTCAAAATGGAATAAGTCTGTCTCATTTATCTTACGTATTTTATTTAGAGGGTAAAATTAAACGCAAGTAAAGAAAACAAAAACTGAGAGTATGTCTTTCTTGAATCGTATGACCCGCACGATAAGACCAGATCCGACTATACACATAGCACTTTTATGGTTCATCCTACATAATATCTTTTTTCTAACAAAAAATACATTTCAGAAATGTTAACTTGACTGGTCCAAGCGATTTGTGATTAAATCCATAATTTTTGGGCTTACCTAAATTTTTTCAAATTGGACAAAAGGAATAATTTTTTAAAAATATTTTCCAACAGTGCGTGTTAGCTAAAGTAAGTTAGTCAATAATATACTATATATTGTATAGAGTAATATTTTTATAATAATAAATATTTATTTACCTTCTATTGAAATATCGATTGTACTTGCTGCTTTGGAGTACTGGTTTAGAGCTTCACACTGATATCTACCGGAATCTGATTTTTCTGCTGCTTTAATCACCAGCGTATGAGTATCTAAAATTTAAGAATAATATTATAGTAGTTCTTTGTTATTACTCCAGAAGCCATTTATGCTAAACACTGACAAAAAGCTTTTTCTATGTCTAAAAATATTGCAGCGATTTTTTGATTCTCCAATTTTGCGGTTTGTATATTTGACGATAGAATTGTTGACAGTGTTGCCAGATGGAAATTTCTGGCATCAGTAGGAATGTAGCCTAAAAACAGGAGATTTGCTTTTTTTAAACAGGAGATTTTAGTAAATCATAATTTTCGGGTGATTTTCAGAATCGGAACACAAAGAATCTAGGTTTTTCTCCTGTGTCCAAATGTCAGCATTTTTGACGACTTCTAAAAAAAAAGATCGACTGTACATTTTTTTTTTCGCGGATGTAGGGCAAAAAAAAGGGTCACCTCTACATTTTTGGCGGTTCGTTAAGGTCGGCAGCGTCTCCTACTTTATTAAGGATCCTCTTAATAAGTATAATTAAGTCGGTACCGGTATGTTTCAAATTACTGAATCAACTGACGATTTCATAGAGAAAGCAGAAGAATAGACATTCAAGCTAAAAACAGTAGATCTCATAGTGAAAACAGTGGAACAGGAGATTGAGGGTGAAAACAGGAGATCTGGTAACACTAGTTGTTGACCAAGTTTCCATGAAGCCAACCTGTTGTTTAGGAATTTTATCTTTCAACACTGCTTGTTGCTTATCAGTTTTTCAAGGATCTTACCACAGACTGACAATAGTGTGATCGGACGATAGTTTTGGATTCTTTGATGATTTAACTTGGGTTTTGGTATGTTGATAATCATACCCATACCCCGCTTCTAATTTCATTTATTCGTTCATTATTTTATTAACTAACATTTAAATAAAATCAATTTCGTCGGCATATTATTTAGGTAGGTAATACCTGACATATTGAAATGAGAAATCTTACCCGATATTTTTCCCTATATAATTCTCCTTTTTCAATAATTCTTTTATATTTATTTAATAAGTTAGTTATTAGATACCTATTATATAGAATATGCAGTTGATATTGATTTTATTTAAATTTTGTGTAAAAAAAATAAATTACGCAAAATAGGTTATAGGTTGGCAAGCATGTTGATTAGGGTGGAGCGAAAAAATTATTTTCAAAATTTTGATATTGGCTAGGAGCCAAAATGTTCTATCTATAAACACTATTTCCTGCGCAAAATTTTAACTTCCTACTAATTTGTTTTGAGGGGTCACACAATCCTCAAAGTTATAGCAATTTAGGTATATTATTTTCTTTTTGATATCGGTTAAATTATGTCGGACTTTCGCTAGTTCATGGCATATTTTTAAAAAAATATGCAATGAACTACCCAGAACTCACCACGTGGAGGTATCCTACCTAGAGTCCCTCCCCCTTCCCACCCTTATATTCGCAAATCAGTTAAATTCTCTCGGAGGTCGGATACCTCCACGTGGTGAGTTCTGGGTAGTTCATTGCATATTTCTTTTAAAATATACCATGAACTAGCGAAAGTCCGACATAATTTAACCGATATCAAAAGAAAATAATATACCTAAATTGCTGAGTAGGAAGTTAAAATTTTGCGCAGGAAATAGTGTTTATAGATAGAACATTTTGGCTCCTAGCCAATATCAAAATTTTGAAAAAAAAAAAATCTATTTTTCGCTCCACCCTAATGTTGATACTCCCACCATAGAGCTGAAAATTACATAGAAAGTAGTTAATTGTACATTTGAAGAGCACTTTCATTTGATTGTCATCGTACTTGATTGTTTACGATATAAAAAAAATAATTTTGCTTTAAACCGGTAGTTTTACCCACAGACATGTAATATAAGGAGACAAAACATTCCATTCACCAAAAACCATTTGTTTACGATCAGACATACCTACTGAGTTTTCTCCATAGACATTTACCTTTAGATACGTACAGCTTATCTCTTGCGCAAACAAAAATTACGTGTTATGGGTACAAAAATGCGTTTGAGCGCACGGCTTACCGGTCCGATGCCTTCACTCCCAGCAGAATTGTGCATGCGCACAAACCTCGTGTTATCGGCATGTCCTTCTTTAGCGACATGCTCAAAATACACTCCACAACCGGATCGGCGTAATTTTTGTTGTTGTGTTCTAAGTTTTCTCTATGGATGTTGTTTAATTTGGGTGTTTAATATTTACTGATTTCTAGTTTTTGTGTAATTTAATACCTAAATAGGGGTAAAATACCGGGTATTTCGTATTTTCAGTAAGTATGAAGTACTGATGTATCTTGATATTTAACTTTATTTTATTATGATCAACTTAAACACATCTAACTAGGCCTAGGCTACACAAATAAGGTATGAAAATAATAAAAAAACACACACCAAGACAGATTATCCCTGCCCTGCAATCTAATTAGGTACGCCTATTTTTCAGGTAATAAATTGCTTCAAAAAGTTTAAAAGACACTTCTTCTATACTTATTATATATAAAAGAAAAAAGTAAATATCTAGGTAAGTTTATATTAATCGAAGGGTGAAAGTATTCCACGGATCACGTTCACGGGTCAAAACTCTTTCAAATTCTTGAAAAATAAATTGCGCTTGAAAAATAAATTGCGCTTGAAAATGTCTTACACGTACCCAAGTTTTGCCCAAATTGTAAAAATCTATACAAGTTATATAACAACTAATATTTGACTTGAGGTTAAGTACGCGATAACATCGAAGAGTGGTTATTTTGCTGGTTTTGTTTGTTTTTTATATTCGATTTTATAAGTTTTATAGTTTAATTGACTTGTTGTCTTTCTTTTTAAACTAAAAACATGACGACGAATCATTTTAAAACAAATTTTAAAAACAAAACCTTAAAAACAATTTTCTATCCCCAAAATCTGATAGGATTGCAACTACTAAAAATGCCAGAAATAACTAGGTACCTTATTTTCCAACTTGATCAAAAATTGAGAAGAAATTTCAATTTTTTTGTAAGAATTAGGGACAAATTTTAGCTGTTTACACGTAAAAATAAATTGACGGTCAACTTTAACAATTTCTTGAGCAAGAACTTAAAGGTTAAAGCCCGGACCTGTCTATTTTCCCATTCGTCAAATGTCAGAAATAACTAGGTACCTTATTTTCCAACTTGATCAAAAATTGAGAAGAAATTTCAATTTTTTTGTAAGAATTAGGGACAAATTTTAGCTGTTTACACGTAAAAATAAATTGACGGTCAACTTTAACAATTTCTTGAGCAAGAACTTAAAGGTTAAAGCCCGGACCTGTCTATTTTCCCATTCGTCAAATAATAATGTTGCAGTGCGCATGTATAATCGTGTGTAGCTCTGTGTACCTGCGCGAGGCCATAAATTTGCCACTTTCGTGATTATTGTTTGCTTTTCTGAAGGTAAATATCAATGGGTTTCTCCCAGAAATTAAGGCAACATTAAAATGTATTTTACCTGACTCTGATATCCTATCATTCAGATTTAGTGGTACTCCATCTTTATACCAGGCAACTTGTGGAGGCGGATAGCCGTAGACATCACAGAGTATTTCGACGGTACTGCCGGTCGGGTATCGTATCTCATTTGTAGTTATATTTGCTCTCACAGGCACTAAAAGTATAAACAATAAACAGAAATTTTATTGTTTTGTAAAAACTGCAATTTAAATGCCTAATTTACCTAATATCATGGGCTAATGAGTTTTCAAAATTAAATTATCGTTGCAATTATTTTAAAACGCAACCCAACTAGCATTTTCGGGACTTATGAACTAAGTCTGACGTCAGTGTTGGTGCAACCTTAAGTAAAACAGTTACTTCACACGTTAAGTTTAGTATTATTTACCGTCTAAACTATGTCGCGTATTTGTCACGGCAGTGTCGCGAATAGTATCAATCGTTGGCCCTTACGTTTTTTAAATGTAGTATTCTGTGGTCGTACAGACGTCGCAGTATGACTCATTTCTGAAGGTCCCTAAGGGACTATGTGTAGACGTCCTATGTTGACCTTAAGATTGCCAATGTACTGGTAGTTTAGTAAATGTCGGCGACAGACTTATGAAAAATTAGTCTCAACGGGACGTAATGTGGACATCATGGCGCCTACTTGACGTCCGTCATGATTCATGACTTCTAAAATAATTTTTTCCGGTAATCTAACTGGCTTTTTACTTTAATTTTGTTTTTAATAAAAAACTGTGCACTTGTGACGTTATATAATGTTTAAGAACCGTGACTAGAAATACGTGAAGGGTGAAAACAAGAGAAATAAACCCATGTGTTTTAGTTCGATTCTCAACTATTTCTGAAATAATCGGTTCTGAATTTTTTTTATATTGAAAAAATGAATGAGGCTTTAAGGTCGATTTATAAACTTGACGTTCCGTTTGCGTTCGCCGTTTACGTTCACTGTTTGCGTCGACGTCCGTAGACACGAAATTCGACTGTTTATAAACTTGACGTTGGCGACGTTCAAAGAATGACAGAACCTGCTTTTCTTTTGACTTTTCGTGTGACTAATATTGTGTTTTTGTTATTCTCAAAATGAACAAGGAATATTTTGAAGATTAATTGCCGGAGTGGGAATTATCCTTTGTACCTATGTGGTCTTAAAACGACAGACACAGAACATAAACAAACTTTAAAATGGCTGCAAATCATATGGTAAACATCACATGATAGACAAATACGATTTTGATTGGCTCTTTAAATCTGCTACGACGTTTCTACGAACGGCACGAACGGAAAAAGATAAAATTGGTTTATGTTGAACGGAAGGGAACGGCAAGACCGACGCAAGCGGCAACGTCAACGTCAAATATAAATGATCTTATGGAACTATGTGCTTTTAAGTTAAAACGGCGAGCGCAAACGGCGAACGCAAACGGAACGTCAAGTTTATAAATCGACCTTTAGTTTTAAACGTCCGATACATTTTAATTGATAGTTTTGACATGCATAGTAGTTGTCAGTTAGGTTCATATTGAGCGTATCGACTTGAACCAAGATTTTCATACTTACAATACCCCACACATTCAGTCACAGGGAGTATGCCGACATGATATTCGTGTATGGTTACTGTAACGGTAGTGCAATGCGCGCAGTTAATGAATATCGACGTCAAATCGAAGAGTTCCTAATAGAAGAGTTTTTCAAAAAGTATTTGCAAGTGCTCAGGAAACTGGAATGTTTCCAAGCGTGAGAATGTTTTCTGAAAGAGTACAGGGTCTAGATGTGAAAAATGAACAAAATGTTATGAATATTGTCGCAGAGAACTTAGGTATAAGTACGAGACGGGTTGCAAATGAACTTCATATATACCATCACATCTAGCCGTATGGGAGTCACTTAGAAAACACGGTTTAAAACCTTTTCACGTTAAACCAGTTCAACATCTTCTAGATGGTGATCCTGCGTCAAGGGTACAATTTTGTGAATGGATCCATGAAAATCGAAGTGTGCACAAATACATTTTATTTAGCGATGAAGCTCAGTTTACTCGTGATGGAATTAATAATTGCCACAATGAACATCGGTGCTCAGATGAAAACCCTCATGCTACATTTGAACGAAACTCTCAACATTGATTCAGTATTAAAGCCTGGTGTGGAATGCTTAACGACCAGTTGTTTCGTCCATTTGAAACGGATGGGCGTGTCTTACTGGATAAGAACATTTACGATTTTTGGAAAACCATGTGATACACATTTCGGATGATGTTCCGTTAAATGTTCGACAACGAATGTACTTCCAACATGATGGAGCCCCACCTCATTTTAGTTTCCGTGTGCGAAATTTCTTGAATTATCGTTTTCCTAATCGCTGGATTGGCAGAGGTGGTCCGCAAGTTTGGCCACCGAGGTCACCAGACTTAAACCCGCTTGATTATTGCCTTTGGGGATGGATGCAATCGCTAGTATATGAAACACGAGTGGAAACGAAAGACACACTCCGCAATCGAATTTTCAATGCTGCAGCTTTTATAAAAAAACAATCCCCACTCAATCCAACGTGTTACCCGAGCGATTAACAAACGTTCCGAAAAATGTATTAAAGGTGGTGGAGGGGTTTTTCAAAATATGCTTTAAGTTAGTTTGTACTGCAGTACCTACCTGCAATTATTCGCTTTTAAAATAAAAATTAACTTTAACAACAAAAACTTTAGAACGTATTATTTCAGAAATGGTTGAGAATCGAATTAAAACATATGGGTTTATTTCTCTTATTTTCACCCTCTGAACACATTTCCAAAATATTGCCCTTTACTCACTAAACACTCTGTATAGAGTGTTCCATTGAAAAAGCAACAACGGAACGTCACATTTCCTTTGTTTTAAGCTTAGTCGCTTTTTAAATGGCAATTTTAGATTTTACGGTAACACATAAACAAGAAGGCTATATTGATAATAGTCAAAGTACAGGTAAACTTAAAAATAGGGTACTGATCAGCCATTATATTTTATTAAAACAACCCACAAAACGTCAGCTGGTCATATTTCTGGTCATATTTCTTAGTGACCTAGTATGCTTACCCCTGCAGATTAGTCAAATATTTTATCTAACATATAATAAAATAAAGTAGACAAATGCAAGCCAAAGATGACGTCAATGATTATTGAAATACGTTAGGTACTTATAAGGTACATAAGTCATATACTGACGTCAGTATAACCCTTACGTTGTTTATCAAATTGGTGCAAATTGTGGTAATCTCAAAATCATCTCGACATTTCCTACGTCAGGTTGAAAAATATATAGGGTGAGATTATAGAAAATGCATACCTGCAACTTTGCAGATCTGCAAATATGGTGGACTTGCAGACGCAAAATAATTTGAAGAAATATGTGACATTCCCAAAACTATCTGCAAATCCGCCACTTTTACTGTAGTTAAACCGTTTTACTACTTCTGGTTTATTGATATCGACTGCCAAATGAAATATGCCCAAATCCATAGCAATAATAAATTAGAAAAAAAGAAAAGCACAAAGTCTTTCTCTACAATATTTAGTTAGAAAAACTAGGCGAACCTAGAATAATTTATAATTCAATTCAACGATGTTTTTCGCAAGAGTCATGCAGATGCTTTCATTTAGCTTGAAATAAAATACTGTGGGGTACCATGCTTGTTACGGCCCAGTTACCCCAGCAGGAGTCAAAACTTACACATTGTGTGCAAAATTTAGTTTCCACTGCAATTTGCAGTGGAACTTCTTTAAAAAATGTTCTAGTAAAACAAAAACTTAATTTTGCACACAATGACTTTGACTCCTGCCGGGGTAACTGGGCCGTAACAAGCCTGGTACCCCGATAGTATTTTATTTCAAGCTAAATGAAAACATCTGCATGACTTTTATGAAAAACAACTTTTTCTTTTTTTTTTCCTCTTATTTTACCACTTTCACATGTCTCCGACATAGTTGAATTAAACTAAAGATTTTTCATTACTTACACTTAAAAATGATTTTTACAAAGTCTTTTAAAACTCCCTAATTTTTCTTTTTTCTCTTCATTTCCCACCCTAGACAGTGCCTTTGCACTAGTCCTTGACTCTTCAGTATGCTGAAATATTTTCTGTCTTCTGACTATTCAAATTTTTTCACTCCTCGTATGTAAGATTGAAAGCTCCATTACGGCTTAGTCTCACTTCTTATTTTCTCTACTATACATCAGCATTGTACAATTTACTTCGTTTTCCCGATGATGAGTGTTTCTACACTCGAAACATGTCGAATTGAATTATGAATTATTCTAGGTTCGCCTAGTTTTTCTAATTAAATATTGTGGAGAAAGACTTTGTGCTTTTCCGTTTTTCTATACATTTAACTCCACTTTGAGTATGGACTACTATACTTGTTTAAAAATAATAAATTAATTAACTTTAAACTTAACGTTCCCTTGTTTCTTTTTATATAAAAATCGGATACAAATTGGAAAGAACAACCAATATCATCATCTGTCAAATTTCCAAAATAAAGGTTATTTTTAACAAATTTTATACATTCTGCAAGTATGCAGGACCTTCCGACCTTCTGCAAATTTGCAGACGCAAAGTATAATAAACGTTTTCTAGAATTCTAATTCTGTCACTTGCATCTGCAAACTATTGCAGAGCTTCTGTAATTTCACCGAAAGTCAGTGGAACGTAAAAATGCTAGTTGGGAAAGTTTGTTCAGGGTTATTCAGTATGCTCTACAATATATTAAAATTCAAAATCCATACCGGCGAAAACTCGATTATACATAAAATTACTTAATTACCTACACCAAAGTCTAGCATGCATTTAGTACAATAAAAATATATATACACAAATACTTTACCGATATAGACGGGATCAGGTACTGGCACTCTATGTCCCGCGGCATCAGGAATTTCTGGTATAATTTCATTAGGATCTAATATATCAGGATTAGGTTCAGTCGAATAAGCTGGAGGTAAATATGGTTGAGGTGTGAGTCTTTGAATTGGGGGGTAAACAGGCCAGTTAGGCCGAGGTGAAGGAGGAGCTCGACTTATAGGAAGTTCACTGGTAGTTTGATCGAAAGGATTGACAATGTACTGCAAATATTGAACATCTTTAGGATTGTTGCTGTAATAAGGACCCTTAGCCCTGATTGTCACGGACCAACTAGCAGCTTTGCCTTTACCATTATATGCCTGGCAAGTGTACACTCCCAGATTATGTAACTGCACGGAGTGAACAATAAGAGAGTAGTCTTTGGTCACTTCGAATTCTCGATTTTTTAAAGGAATTAGTTCGTCTTCTTTCCACCATGTCACTGCAGGTAGAGGCCAACCCAATGCGTAACAATTAAGAGTAGCAGGTGAGTTAAACGAAGTTACCAAGTTGCTGATAAGAAGTTCCGGATCTTTACCATTAAGTATGGTTACTGGACGATCGGCTGGTGAATCTACGAGGTTAAAGTTAGGTGTTAGTATTTACTTGCACTAAAAACACAAACCCAGAAGACAGATGTTATGTGAAGTACTAGTTTATTAAATAGATTAAATAAGTACTACAAGACAGTGGCGGCCCTTGAGCTAGACAGTGCCATCGCCCTACCTGTCCTACCACCTCCTACTATTTCTATTATTATGTTTTATAGCAATTAGCAAAGTATATTTAAAACTGGAACGCCTAGTCGCGGTTTATCAAAGCAATTATGCGGAAATAGGTAACGCCGTTCTAGTGAGCTTAGCTTAGTATGACCTGTATCTATGCCGTTTTACAGTGAAAATTATGGCTAATAATAGCGAAGCACATAACTTTTTAAGAGCCCAAGTCTCCCACCATCCCACCAATGAAAATCTTTCAGTCGGAGTATCTGTAGGCTTGTCGCCGCGTGCCCACGTGCCGGCCAGGCGGTGGCGTGATTCAGCCGTTGGTTCGTACGTCGCGAATGCGTGCTGTTTTACTTTGTTCGCGTACATTACCATCAAAGTAATTTTGCTTCTAATTTTTTATAATTTAAAAGTTATGAATACGATTAGTTTTTTAATGAACAATGTGTTTACCAAAAATTGCGGGGGCCGTTACCCGATTCAAAAATAAAAAAACTCAGGACGGAAAAAAAGTCCAAGTGCGGAAATTTAACAAAAATATTTATACAATACACTTAGTAAATAAGTTAGAATTTTGATATTTTGCAGACCTTACCTGTATCTTGGGGCGCATTTCAGGAAAATATTTTTTTTTATACAGGGTGTTCCAGAAAAGTGTGACGTCATAAGAATGTATTTTTTTATGTTACATACCATATATTTTCTTACTTATTTGGATGCCTCTTATAGTAACCTACATACCCCTAAAATTTTATTGAAATCAATTCAGTATTATAGGCGAAAAAAAAATAAAAACTAAAAATATCAGTTTTGCACCACTGGTATTAAAAATTAATAAAAATAAAGATAATTCCTAGTTAATAAAATTATACAAAGGTACTTATTAAATAGGGTATAACAGTCTTGTTAACCAAGTTTGATTAATACGAATTGTACAGGGTGTCCAAAGTTTATTGTCAAACTTTGCAAACTTAAAAACAATTTATTTTTCTTATTTTAAATAGGAACCCCTGTTTGTTTTTATGCCATTCGATGCAGAATTAAAAATCAAACATTTGTCATAATTACAACCCTATCTCAATTTCCAACGCATCAAGAATTATTTGCAGAAAACTCATTTTATCAAGTATTCGAACAGTCATTATTATGAATAAATATCGAAGGTGGCTTTGAAAAACAATTTATTAAAGTTTATTAAAGTGACAAGAGATAATTTTGACTTTAGTAATCTAAAAGTTTCAAATATTGTTAAATTGTTAGTAATTATTTAGGCTGTTATAAGTATTTATTGTATATTGTTTTTTGTGCTGGAGTACAACCAAGAGGAGCTCGTAAATATGATTGTTATATTATGAGCATGCGAAAAGAACTCTTTTTTTGGCAAGCCGAGTTTACGCACAGTGTTTTCCGGAACGACGACATCCAGACAAAAAAAGACAACACGAACCTGCAAAACATATTAGAGAGGTTTGTACAAGCGGGAAATGTAAACTACCCAAAACCAGTGAGAAATAAACCGGTCCGAACTGAAAAAAATCAGTTGGCTGTGCTATTATAGGTTATACAAAATCCTTCAGTTAGTCAACAAGCAGTCGCTGATGCCATAGATGTAAGCGAATGAACAGTTCAACGAATTTTAAAGGATAACCAGGTTCACGATTATCATTTCCAGTTAATAATAATTACTAACTCTTCGAATAGTTGATAAAATGAGTATTCATGCAAATAAGTCTTGATGCGTTAGAAATTGCGATAGGGTTGTAATTAGGACAAATGTTTGATTTTTAATTCTGCATCGAATGACATAAAAATATACAGGGGTTTCTATTTGAAATAAGAGAAATAAATTGCTTTAAAGTTTGCAAAGTTTGACACTAAACTTTGGACACCCTGTACAATTCGTATTAATCAAACTTGGTTGACGAGACTGTTATACCTTGTTTAATAAGTACATTTGTATAATTTTATTAACGAGGCATTATTTTTATTTTTTATTTATTTTTAAAACCAGTGGTGCAAAACTGATATTTTTTAGTTTTTATTTTTTTTTTCGTCTATAATACTGAATCGATATTAATAAAATTTTAGGGGTATGTAGGTAATTATAGGACGCACTTAAATAAGTAAGAAAATATATGGCGTGTAATCTAAAAAAATACATCCTTATGACGTCACACTTTTTTGGAACACCCTGTATGAAAAAAAATATCTTCCTGTAATGCGCCCCAAGATACAGGTAAGGTCTGCAAAATATCAAAATCCTTAATTAATAAGTGAGCTATAGAAGACGGGTGGTGAAGTGCAGGACCCTGTATATATTCAAAAATATTGACTAAATTAAGCGATATTTGGGCGTCGCCGTCGTCCAAAAACATTTTTGCCTGCGACGCGCTTTTTACCAACCCCGTAAAAAACTTTTGGCCCTACCTTACTAAAATGTCACGGACCGCCACTGCTACAAGATAATGATTGTAAGTAGTCAAATAATGTTTTACAAAAATGTTAGTTTTTAACGTTTTTTTTTTTAGGTATTAGCAAAAACTTATTAGAATAAATTTTTAAAACTACTTTATACAGAGTAGCGAAAACAACAAGCCGACACCAATTAAAAAAAGTTTACGTAGGTATAGCTTACCTGTAACTTCAAGTTTGATCTGGTTCTGGATCGGGTTACCAATACTATTCTCAGCAGTACAAAGGTACACGCCCGAATCAGTCTTGTGAAGGGTAATTATTTGAAGAGTTTGGTCAAGCCTGATTCGATATCGTGGTTGCGTACCATCAATCTATAAAAAAATTAAATGTTTATTTACCTATAATAGGATTATAATTAATTATGCGCGTATTAAATTCAGCGTCTCGCGGTATCGTCAGAAAATGCGATATCGACGGTGCGACATGTCAGAGCAGGAGTTCCGCAGGGTTCCCCTCTTGCGCCGACTCTGTACGATATCTATACTAGCGATATTCCTAAATTTGGTCAAACTCAACTATATCTGTTTGCTGATGATACCGCCATGACCGCCACCGCAAAACAGCCCAGGTTGGTCGTCTCAAAGCTACAACGTCATATAAAGCTTATCGAGGCGTGGTTAGATAAGTGGAAAATTCGCCTTAATGACGCTAAAACACAAGCCATCTATTTTTCAAGGTCCACATGTAAATTTCCACTGACCAGATTGCAAATCAAAAACTCCAGATTAAACTGGTGCGAAAAAGTAAAATACCTGGGTCTGAGCTTTGACAAACGGCTGGCTTGGACTGACAACGCTAACCAACGCTTGAGAAAAGCAAATGGTCAACTCAGAAGTAGACTAGACTTACGCACAAAGACTTTACTTTACAAGACAATTGTCAGACCCGTACTTACTTATGGTATCGCCTCCTGGTGCACAGTAAATAAGTCAACGATGAAAAAAATTCAAATTTTTCAAAATAAAGTTTTAAGAATTATAACAAATGCTCCACGATTTACGATGGTTCATACGTTGCACAATGACTTACAGATACCAACAATCACGAAACATATAGACAAACTTATTATCAACTATTACAAACGTACAGACGTATCCATGAACCCACTCATAACGCAATCACACATACACTCCAACCCACAAAAACCGTACAGACTACCGAGAGACTGGCTCATTCCAGCCACGGCCGCTCAATAAATTAGAAGTAATTACTTTCCCGATGCCCTCTGCCCACTACCTCTACTAAAATGAAATAATTATTCAGCAGTCAACCACAACACTCAAGATCCGCCGAAAGGCAATACTGTATTTAAATGTAAATTATAGTCTGTGACTAATTTAATAAACAAATATCCAAAAAAAATTCAGCGTGAGTTTGTACCGTGCGAGCAAAAATTATTTGCATCAAAGAGGACCTTGCATCTAAGGACGTAATGCTTAGCCGTAGAGCTTAATATCTGTTGGGTGTCAGTAACTACCTGAATTAACAATCAATCAGTTATTCCGTCATCTTTGACAGTCGTTACAAGTAATTTAATTCATCGCTAATTTTTCCAATTTCTTGAACAATTCACACAATGGACTTTACGGAATAGCACAAAATATTCATAGTTGAAGCGTATTTTCGAAACGGGGTTAGAGTAAATGGTGAGCGGCAATACAATTTGGGTTTGTGCATGGACGATTTTCACGAACATTTTCCTAACGTTGTTTTTATTGCTGGGGATTTTTATCATTGCCTGAAAAGAACCATGGCTGTGTTTAGGGAATCAGGTTCTATACAATACAAAAAAGGAGCAGGAAGACCATCTGTAAGAACAGAAGAACTTGTTGCAAAGGTTCGTGAAATAATGCAAAATACGCCAACAAATTGTATAAAACGCATGTCCCAAGAAGTGGGAAGATCTTATGGAACATGCAGGACTACTCTTAAGAAGCAGCTAAATTTATTTCCTTATAAAGTGCAAGTATTCCAAGAAAGCAAATTTTGAAAGACGCAGGAATTACTCTCAATGGTTTACCCATAATTTATTGGAAATAAATGATTTATTGGACCTGACATTTTTTCGGATGAAGCCTGGTTCCACCTCTCCGGTTATGTGAATTCTCAGAATACACGCATGTGAAGTAGTGAAAATTCCCATTTTTTTGTAGAGTCCACATTGCACCCTCAAAAAATTGGTGGATATTTTCAACAGGACGATGCAACCGCCCGTACAGCCGACGAAACTATTAACTAGGTACTTACGCAATTTTTTCGACGACAGATTGACCAGTTTTCGATCAGACATTGAATTCCCACCTAGATCGCCTTGTTTAACGGTTATGGATTACTTCGTTTTTCCTCATTTAAAGAACACTATTTTTAAAACACCAGTTGCAAATTTAGAACAATTACAAGAAAAGATTATCCAAGAATGTGGTAACATTTCTCCAGAGATGCTGGTTAACACTTTCGAAAATATCAAGAGACGTGTGAATTTATGCTTGGAGCTTGGCGGTGGCCAATTTCAGCAATTTATGTAATTATTTTTCTTTTTCTTTCTGTATATTCTTACTTTGTTAATTTTGTAAACAACAAAAATAAATTTGTATTTGTCTACTTATTTTATTACTCATTAGTTTAACATATCATGTCATAATATAAATTTGACAAAATGTTAACCTAGATTTGGTTAGATATATCGTCCCCATATCATTGTGATCTAAACCAAGCCCTACGTTTTTTAATCCAGGCCCTCTTTGATGCAAATAATTTTTGTTCTCACGGTATTATGAGCATGCTATAAAAATTTTGAAATCAAGTAGCGTGTATTATTTACAACGAATCCTGTAGAATAAACTAAATAGTTTTTCTTTAACTTACAATAATATTGTCTTTACTCCAAGATATCTTAGGATTCGGATTTCCAGTAACTGCGCAGTTGAGGGTTGCCTGGTCGCCAAGAAGGGCAGTAACTTCAGGTTCATATGTTTCTACATCAACTCTTGGGGGATGATCTAAAAGAAAAAAATATTTTAGGTTCACTATTTAATTATAATTAACTTTTTAGTTGCCTCTAATATTTGACGCTACGTTGGTATTTGATACTTTGATTGTGTAAAATCTCCGGTAAATATAGAGATATAGAAATATTGTACACAAGTGGTAGGTACATAAGGGTTCCGAATCTAACTGAACTTTCTAATGGTTCCGGGCGTTCCAGTCATGGACACAACCAAGTTCTTAAGGCGTTTTAAAAATATTCAATTGATTCCTTACTTAACGTCATTCCTGTTTATTTTATTAAAAATAAGCACATCAGTGTACTATTTTTACAATATACATGACGATTTTGTAACGGCTAAAAGTTAAAAGTAATACTAATAAATTTTGGTTATGACCAACTTTGCTATTTAATATATGAATAGAATATCCTGTATATTTTAGCATTTTTCGATACCTTATTAAAACCTTAGTAAATTTAAAAAGTGAATATTGTGGCATATCGGACAAGTGTGTATAACTGTTTTTTATATTGGAACACACAGGGATCCTAGCACAATGGATACCCTGGGGCGGGTGGACCACGACGGCCGTTTCGTCCTTGTTAGGACTCTACCGGTATCAGCCATAACCCAAGCAATTCCGACGACGGCGGTAAGATGTCGTGGTCTACCCGCCCCAGGGTATCCATTGAGCTTAATGAATAAAAATGTAGCAATTGCTTTTTCTTATAAAATCGAATTAATTTCTTGAAAGCCAATGAATGAAAACTAAAGTACTTGCTTTTGCGTCGAGCAATTGCTTAAAAGTGCAGGAATTGCTTCTAGTCAATGCTTTTTCTTAAAAAATAGAAGCAATTGCTATCGTTTGCTTAAAATGTGATGAATAAACTAAGGAATTGCTTTTTCTAGTGTGTAGCAATCGCTTTCAACTTTTTAAGGTAGGTCGACCCCTGCATCATTTGCTTGGTAGCAGTCAAATTTTGTTTGTCGTTGCTCTTAATTTGTGTCTTCAATTATAGCTGAATATATGAACGTCCGTAAAAGAAAAATCTACAGTGTACGTAAAAATTGCAGATATGATGATTTCAGAAAGTTATATCGATTTGACTGCGAAAATGTTGAATGGTTGGCAAATTATTTTTTGACTGATACTGGTAAAAGGCGAGGGGGTGCACTATCGCCTTTAAATAAGATTAAAGTCTTTCTGCGCAAATTGTCGGATCCGGGCTTTCAAAATTCTGTAGGTGAAGAACTCGGTGTTCACCAAACTACTGTCTGTAAGACATACACTTCTGTAATGGATGTAGTTTTAGAGAAGGCCAATATTTTTATTAAATTTCCTACAAGTGCTGAAGCTGTTGTGGAAGCTAAACGGTTGTGGTCAGAGAGATTTATTTATGTTCCTTCAATTTGCGAACGAATATTAATTGCTTGTCTTTAATTTCTTCATCACTACTATCACTTTCCTCATTTTCACTAAAATCTGCCATATCACAAATATAAGTTTCCTATTTTCCACAAAAACGTAACAGATTACTATTGTACTAAATAAATAGACCAACGTTGTTGTATCTACATCAACTCTTTTGCAAATTAGGCACCAAACTGAACATGAAATCTATAATCTAAACAAGTGGATAAGCCACGTCTGAAGTTGGGTTGTATAAGCATTTGCTACAGAGGTGTAAGAAAAACAGCAATTGCTTCAAAATTGTATTCATATCCAGATCTAGCAATTGCTTTCACTTATAGCATTTGGTAGTCAATCAATTGCTTTTACTAAAAAGTAATTGCTTCAAGTAATTGCTCAATTTTTACTCATTAGGCTCATTGTGCTTGGATATACCTGTGTATTCCAATATAAAAACTGTTACAAACTTATCCGATATGCCACAATATTAAATTTTTAATTATTTTCGCGGACACTATAATATTATCTTCTTAGTATATTTTGTTAATAATAATATAATATACCTACCTATTTCTAACCGTTTTTGAGATATACATTAATTTGTGATATAAAAACATACCGAGAAGGAAGTTCAGTACCTAACTTCGAAACTAATGAAGCTAAACATTTAGATTTTCGATTCGAGAACAGCTTTGTATACGTAACAGTACGCGTAGGTTTACAAAATAGGTTCGGCAGGATTTTAGGCTTATAGATAAACTCTAAAAACTAAAGGAATTGTATCTTCTGTGATTTCAAATCAAAAGCATACTACTTACAGACATCCACCATAGGTGCTTGTGTGTATCCAGGTTCGCTGGCTTGCGTAACCAGCTCTTGCGGTCGTGCAGGTTCCGTGCATACCGTGCCACAATCTGTTTCACAACATTTTAGATGAAGTGCACAGTCTGCATCGTTACGGCATTCGATATCGCAGCCGCTGTCATGCTTAGGTGGGTACGGACATTGTCCCGTCTTGTTTACTATAAATAAAAAACATAATTATTAATTTCTTGGGCTATGATTAATGCAGAAAAATAAAAAATAAACATTTCATTTTTCCCACTATGGTAAGGTTGTATCAAGTCTGCAAAAACCTACCTAGAATAAGTGTAAAGAAGGATCTTTACTTGCTGTAAGTTTCCTGCAAGCTTGTTTGCAAACAGCAAATTTTCCGCCCATTGTCATTTCGTTTGTAACCTTTTCTTTCGTAAACTTTCTACAAGTCCACTTAATGGTATTTTAAATTTGCAAGAGAGTTACTGATGTTAACTTACAGCAAGTAAAAGTGTCCATGGACGTTATGGAATAAAGCGGTGGAAAAGTTGGGAAATGCCATTGCCAACAAAAGTTTGAAGCAATAGCAAACAATTACATTAATGGGAAGAGTTTGTTGTTTCCTTTCGTTTCGTCATTACAGAACAAAACAGAACCATCCAGTGTTATTCTTGTCCTACGTCTTAAGATTAATAATTGTACTAGAATTTACAGAAAATTGTAATAATTTTCCAGGAAAATGTACTAGACGCGTATCTGTAAATCGTAATAGATTTGCAGTTAATTGTAATAGAAATTTTAAGTTTTGTCCCTTAATTAATTATTATTTAGATAATATCTGATATATGACAAAAGTATCAATTTATTTCATTACTAATTTTGGAAGAATTGTATAGTGAAAGAACAATGACATAATAATATTTTAAAAAATCTTACTCAATATTTTTCGTTACACAATAGGGAACTTGACGAAAATTTTAAATGGGGAAAAAATTCTTTAAATCATAAGTATATATTGTCATAAAACATATGGGAGCAAAAAAACAACATATTTCGTCCCAAAAGACCGCTAGCAAGATTTAAAAATGCCCCAAAATTCAAATTATCCCAAGCGGGTAAAAACGCGACACGCGCGAAACTTTTACCGAGTTATTACTGATTTTTAAGGAGTAATAATTGGGGAATATTTTTTTTAGGCCTAATTAAATCATATTATTGAAGAAAAAATTGGAAAGTTCCCTATTTTTCTAAAATAATTTATGAAATTCATTGATATTTATTTAATATGTCAATTATTACCTATATAATAAGCAGTCGATATTGATTTTATTTAAATTTTGTGTAAAAGCTAGAAAAAATAATAAAATCTGTGTAAAATAGGTTATAGGTTGGCAAGCATGTTGATACTCCCACCATAAGAAAAAAATATATAAATTAACGATGGGACAATACAGTATTATGGCATAATGGTTGAATTGCTAACTGTCAATAAAATAAATCTTCTTTTAACTTTTCGTTTTGTCGACAAAACAGGTCATTTTGGTGTTTTGTTGTTTTTACGATTCTGAAAAAATATGATTATGCTTGTAAGCTCATTGATTTTATCACAACAAAAACACATAAACAAATTGTTAAAATAAAATTAAAAATACCTCTCTAACCTGAAAATCAAACTGACAAAACGTCAAGATTTTTATTACAGCATTTTATTGGCCAGTAATAAGAGACTTCCAACAATAAATCCATTTCGATATCTTCTCTAAAATGTTGTGTCTTGTTGTTGGTTACTAGAAACTTAAGTGGGTCGTGATTGCTTTATTTCTTCGTATCAAATTTTATTTCTGTTGCTTATTGCTTATCGCTTTATGATTATTTTTTAATTGTGTCTCGGCCTTATTTACATAAAAAAGTAATAAATTGTAATATTTTGTAATTGGGTAAAGATTTTTTGAAAATGTAATAGATTTATTATAATTGTAATAGAAGAACTACACTGGAACCATGCCTAGGCGCGTTTTGTCACATGACTCATCAGTGAGGTTAGGATCTGACGAAAAAAGGAAACGGTCGGTTGGCTCTTGGCAACGTTGAATCTTGATCGATCTCTCACCAAGTCCAATTTTGTTTTCATTTCTTCACTTAGAATACTTAATTAAAAAATTAAGAAGTTTACTACCGATTTTTAAAAGCAATACAAAAATTTTAAATGTAAGACATATTGAAATATTATATTACCTACGCGTTAGTTAAAACTCATTTAAATTACGGAATTTTAGGTTGGGGACGAATAAATAGAACTTTAGTTAAAAAATCAGAAATATGAGAAAAAAGGTTTCTAAAAATTATATTCAATAATCCTTCAAAATAATTATATTCAGAAACAAAAAAGTTGAACATAAGTGAGAACTTTACATTAATAACATCTTAATATACAGGGTGATTCATTAAAGGTGGCGACCGGCCATATCTCGGAAACTACTAGGCATAGAAACTTGGAGAAAAAAAAATTATGATTAAAGCGGTCATGAGAAAATTCTGGAAATTACTTTTAAGTTCCTTATTTCGCCGCAAGGGGGCACAATTACATTTTTTTTTTTATTCTAAATTTCTCCGAAATTTCCCATATTAAGGTATAACTCTCATTACATCATCGAAAAGCTTAGAGAATTCTGCATCATTTTGGTTTAAGACTCATTGGCGTACCAACCTTGATAAGAGTGGGGGAAGCTATTAAATGTGTAAACATTAAAATCGCTGTAACTTTTAAACAACTTATCCGATTTTACTAAATTTAAGCTTGTTTGGAAGGGAGAGGTAAGTATCTTTAATCACCGTATCCAACAGTACACGATAGTGTTTAATAAAATTGCTAGAGGGCGCAATTTGTAATAATAACGGTTTTTTCGATTTTATCCCGGAAATTCAAATCATACGGTATAACTATGACATCATAATCGAAAAGTAGATGAAATTTGCAAGAACAGATGTCAAGACCGCAGTTCGATATCTTTGTTCGTTTCAGAGTTATTGCCAAAAGAATAATTTTTAATACAAATTGCGCCCTCTAGCAATTTTATTAGAAAGTATCTTGTACCATTAGATACGACAATTGAAGGTTCTTCCAAACAAGCTTAAATTTAGTAAAATCGGATAAGTCGTTTAGAAGTTACAGCGATTTTAATGTTTACACTTTCAATAGCTTCTCCCACTCTTATCAAGTGAAACTGTAAACATTAAAATCGCTGTAACTTCTAAACGACTTAACCGATTTTACTAAATTTAAGCTTGTTTGGAAGAGAAAGGTAAGTACCTTCAATTGTCGTATCCAATGGTACAAGATCATTTCTAATAAAATTGCTAGAGGGCGCAATTTGTATTAAAAATTATTGTTTTGGCAATAACTCTGAAACGAACAAAGATATCGAACTGCGGTCTTCACATCTTTTCTTGCAAATTTCATCTACTTTTCGATTATGATGTTATAGTTATACCGTATGATTTGAATTTCCGGGATAAAATCGAAAAAACTGTTATTATTACAAATTGCGCCCTCTAGCAATTTTATTAAACACTATCGTCTACTATTGGATACGGCGATTGAAGATACTTACCTTTCTCTTCCAAACAAGCTTAAATTTAGTAAAATCGGATAAGTCGTTTACAAGTTACAGCGATTTTAATGTTTGCACATTCAATAGCTTCCCCCACTCTTATCAAGGCCGGTACGCCAATGAGCCTTAAACCAAAATGATGCAGAATTGTCTAAGCTTTTCGATGATGTAATCAGAGTTATACCTTAATATGGGAAATTTCGGAGAAATTTGGAATTTAAACAAAAAAAAATTAATTGTGCCCCCTTGCGGCGAAATGAGGAACTTAATAGTAATTTCCAGAATTTTCTCATGACCGCTTTAATCATAATTTTTTTTTCTCCAAGTTTCTATGCCTAGTAGTTTCCGAGATATGGCCGGTCGCCACCCTTAATGAATCACCCTGTATATATTTAAAAATTTATATACAATTTAAAAACCATAATCATAATACACGCTATAAAAATTAAATAACCATAGAACCTAAAATAAACAAGTCCATAGGACTAAAAAAATTTCAAATATTTATTTTATATTATTTTATTTAAACGATTATTTACCAACAAAAATTAACTAATTAATTTCATTAAAAAAATTTTAAGTCGAAATAAAAACATGGATATTAAAAACAGACAATTTAAAAATATTTTTAGAAATGCTTTAATTCATTAATATTGTTCTGAATTATTTATATAAGTAGGTAATATTTTTTACTTAAAAATTATAAATTTATAATTTTATTATAGGTAATATATTTCTTAAAAAAAACTGCGTTTATACTATAAATTAACATTTTTACTTTAAAACTTGATTCTTAATGCATACCTATTTATGATTTATGATTTGACATACCTACTAAAACAAAAAATAAGGTTTGCCCCTAACAAGCTCAGCTTCAGGGGATTGAAAAATAAGTTTATAGAAGACAACATAAACATATTGCCAAGTACTATCGATCTATCGATCCTAATAAAGCAGACCAGGACCGTTCGAAGAAAAACCGCGAGCCGGCTGCTCTCAGGGGAACGGGCAGCTCTAATTTCTCCATTTCGGCGGCGGAAGAGAGAAAATGGTACTATGTGGGAAATTTAAGCCATGAGTGCAATGCTGACCAATTGAAAGAACATTTACATGCAAACAATGTTCCTACACTCACGTGTGAAAAGCTTAACGGTAGTGAAGATTATAGGGCATCTTTTAAAATTTCCATAGATCCCCAATTCGAGGCCACCATTATGAATCATACTATTTGGCCTAAAAACGTGATTGTAAAGCCTTTCGTTTTTCGCAATTCCATGGTCAGAAACAGTTTTCGAAGACCACAGAATTTTCAGACGGGACACCAAAATCGACGGTACAAGAATTAGAGACTGATTTGTTTAGTGCGGTAGACGGGTGCACCGGTACACGTATTATATATCAAAATGTACGAGGACTTAATAGTAAATTGGATGAATTTAATAATAACATATGGGCTACATCTGATAAATATGACATTGTTGTACTGACCGAAACCTGGTTGCATGATTCTGTAAATGACTGTGAAATATTTCCAAATGACTTTAGTGTGTTTAGAGCTAATAGAAATTATGTAACAAGTGGTAAAAATAGGGGAGGTGGCGTTTTATTAGCAACGAAAATTCAGTTTCAAGCGTCAAAAATAGATTTAAACTTATAATTATTGGGGATTTAAATATAACTAACTTAAATCAATACTGTATAACCGGTCAATCAGATATATACATTGAGCGTTTTAATCAATTTCTGAACTTTTATGATGTTCAACAGGCTAATCATGTTGTGAATTATATGGATCGTTTGTTGGACATTGTGGTAACTAGAATTGAGTGTCGAGTAGCAAGAAGTGCATTTGGCCTTGTTGCGGAAGACAAATTTCACCCGACACTTAAAATTACTTTAAATGTAATTAAAGAAAGACAAAAAGAATTAAAATCTATAAATCATTCGTACAATTTTCGGAAGGCGAACTTTGAATTAATGTACAATTGTTTTGCTAATGTTGACTGGAGTGGTCTTGAGTTGCAGTCTGATGTTAACTCGGCGGTTCAGTTATTTTATGATAAAGTCTACGAAATTTTTGATTTATGTGTGCCCAAATCCAAGAAAACAAGACAATATCCTGTTTGGTTTAATAAAAGCATTATCACGAAATTTAAAAAGAAAAAGAAGTTGAGAGCATTGTTTAAGATAACTCGGTCTGTGGCGGCTAAAAATCGTTACAACCAACTTAGAGCGCAGCTCAAAAAAGATATCAAGTTATCGTATCGAAAATATTTACTAAATATTCAAAATAATATTAAGGGAGATCCAAAGCTTTTTTGGCAGTTTATTAAAGATAAAAAAAAGTTCGGGGTCTATACCGAATAGGTTACAGTGGAACGGTGTTGAATGCTCTGAGGGACAGCATATATCTAATGCGTTTGCTGAGTATTTTGGCTCCGTGTACGATAAGAGTGATTAACGTAATTTTGAACCTTCTAACGATTGTAAAAACATTAATGAAGTTGTGACCTTGGATTGTGTTGATTATGATGATGTATGTGATGCCATTAAAAGTCTCAAAATAAACAAGTCTATTGGACCTGATAAAATACCCCCCTATGTCATTAAGGTTGATCATTTTGCTTTTTCTCTAAAAACAATTTTTAATCTATCCCTTAAACTTGGTGTCTTTCCAGAGATGTGGAAGGAGGTTAAGATTTGTCCCATTTTAAAAAAATATGATAGATCTAACATTGAAAATTATAGACCTATCGCAGTTTTGAATGTCCCAGCCAAAGTATTTGAATGTATTATTTACAATAAAATCTACAACTCAGTCTGCAGCAAGATCTCAGAGTTTCAACACGGTTTTGTGACTAAAAGGTCCACGGCTAGTAACTTATGTAATGTTTCTCAATTTATCTCGGAAAATCTTAATACGTTTGGCCAAGTTGACGTGATTTATACAGATTATGCCAAGGCATTTGATAAGGTCTCACATGCGGTTCTCGTACAGACCTTGTGGAGCGAATTTGGGTTCCATCAGAACCTGACTACATTTATTATGTCTTATCTGGCAAATAGAAACCATAAGGTCGTGGTTAGGGGTTATATTTCTCGCTCATTTATTCCCGGTTCTGGCGTACCTCAGGGCTCAAACCTAGGGCCATTGCTGTTCCTTCTGTTTATTAACAGTCTTGCCAATGTAATCAAACGATCTAAACGATTATTATTTGCAGATGATTTAAAGCTTTATGCTAGGATTAATAACCTAGATGATTGCATTGCGCTGCAGAGAGACCTCGATAAAGTAATGAATTGGTCTAAAATGAATAAAATTGCTTTTAATGTAAATAAATGCCACGTAATGTCGTTTACCCGCAAAAGGGAAAAAATAAATTTTGATTATGTAATGGATGGAACAGTGTTGTCCAGGGTAAATGAGATTAAGGACCTCGGGGTGACTTTTGACTATAGGTATGCTTACTTTTCGTTCCCACATAATAAATATATCTAACAAAGCATCTAAAATGTATGGTTTCATAGTAAGAAGTTCAAGAGAGTTTAGGAATGTTAATTGTATTAAACAACTCTATATTGCTTTAGTGCGCAGTGTACTGGAATATGCATCAGTAATTTGGTGTCCTTATTATCAAAATCATGTTTATACAATTGAGAGAATACAGAACAGAATTTTAAGATACTTGTATTATAAAGAAACTGACCACTATGATAGAAATATTCCTAAAAATCAACTTTCTGTTAGATATAATATTTTAAGTTTAGAAAAGAGAAGGGATCTTAATATGTTGATTTATTTACACAAACTCTTACATAATAATGTTGACGATCCAAACACACTATTCAATTTGAATATAAATATTCCAGCTTATCCAACAAGAAATACAGCAACATTTTATGTAAACAATGCCCGAACGAATTATTACTATAATTCTCCCGTTAATGTCATGTGTAATTTGTATACTAAATTTCAAAGTGAGTGTGATATATTTTTTCTAACCTATAAACAGTATAAACAGAAAATTTTGGAACTACTTTAACTTAATAACTCCTTATTAATTACATATTAAAATTGAGTATGAATTGTATTTATGTTTTGTATCTTTATAGTACTTTATAATAGGGTTATCTATATACCTGTAAATGTACTTAAGACTAAATAAATAAATAAATAAATAAATAAATAAATAAATAAATAAATAAATAAATAAATAAATAAATATTTATTATATTAATACATTTTAAATATACTTATTATTATTATTATTATTATTATTATTTACAGTAAAAGCAGGCTTTCCAGTAGGGGAGAGCCACCAACAGTGGCCATGGCAGGTACAGTGGCCGCCAGTGATATTCTCTTACAAAACGCTTGCGCCCTCTCTTATATCCGTGCTTAAGTATGTTTCCAGCACGTGGCGCGCCGAATTAGTGCTGGGAAGTTTAGTTCACTTTGCCGATTTCAATCTTTCGTTCTCGTTCAATAAAGTGAATAGTTCAAAAGACTAGTTCGTTTAGTTCATTTAGTTCACTGATTTATACTGGCATATCGCCGCATGCATCGGTCGGTCAGGTGACAAAACCTATAATCTCGGTCGTCTCGCTCTCGCTTGCGTAGTACATTCCGTTTAGACTTTAGTTCGCCTTGTTTCAATCTCTCAGTAATTACTGATTGAATCTTTTAGTTCAGTTGGCAGATTCGATCTTTTGAACTAGTTCGTTCGCGAACTACACAACTCTACGCCGAATACTTTCAGTTAAATGGCCGGCTTTGTCGTAATAAGTGCGACATTGAAATTCGGTGTGGAAAGTTTTTTATTAGAGTGACTTTTTGTTTTAATCATTCAAAGCTGGTAAGTGTTTCAGTCACTTTATTGCATGCTTCTTAAAGATGTGCTATTGCAGTACGAAGTTCAGCGGTAAAAGGCTAAAGAATCTGCATTGTTTTTCTGTTAGGTTAGGTTTTATTTTTTATGTTTCCTTTCTTACAGTGGCCACCTTAACGGAGGGTACATTGGCCATTACTCTCATATATTATAAAGGGGTGGCCACTGTTCCTTATATTATTTAAATAAAATTTTTTGCATTTATATGATAAATGTTTCTTTTGTTCTTCGATGTGTATACTTAGAAATTTCCTAATTAAAGGATTTTGTATGAAGTCTTATTACTTATTACCAACTTAAAAACAGTCTTTAGTATGCTTTTCAGAGAAACCACTGTACCACTATGTGGTTCGGTACAGTGGCCATAGTGGTATGTTTTTAAAAAAATATTGAGGAAAAGATCCTATACTTTTTAAAATTAAATAGAGTCATATTTGTATAGCCTTATCGTATAGGTATGTAGTCAAAAATAATGGAAAAAGCATAAATTTCTTAAACGTTTTTAAAATACGTGGAAATATAAAAAATTATGGCCACTGTTGGTGGCTCTCCCCTACTATATCGAGTAAACCCGAACTAATCCTGGATATCCCGTGTGAATACGGATATACCCCCAAATGGGATATAAAAATATGGTTGTTTATAATACAATTATGTCATGTAAAACTTGTTTTTATCTCTCTAGAAAACAATTAGCCGAGTCAACACTAATATTCATTTATATCATTATATTCAACACAAAAAAATTATATCTATCAAATCCATTGCGAGTGTGGCGAATCGTACATTGAAGAAACAGAAAGACCTCTTCCCGTACGAATTAAAGAACATCTGAAACATACTCAAAGAGGTGAAACTTCGAGATCAGGTATAACGGAACACGTATGGACCAACCAGCATAATATACAGCGGTCAGAAGCCAAGGTTTTGGACACGGAACAGCACTGAAGAGAACGAAAGTTTAAAGAAGGAGCTTTCATGAATCAAAATACCCATATATTTAGTAAACCAAGTATAGATATCCCCAATATCTGGAAGCCTCTCCTTGTCCAAAACCAACAGCTCAAACTTCACACTCCAATAAGCACGTAGGCGGAGTCATCAAGCTGCATTGCACATGCCTAGTACTAGTAGACAGTAGGATTAGAATAATAATTTAGTTTACACTTGGAAACGGTTAGAGATACTAACTAACCGAAACGTTGTGTTAGGTAACAAAATAAAGACAATGAAAGTCCGACAAGGTAATAATTTTTTTGACTAATATTCATGCTTCAAAGTATGTTGCCGCTATCGCTATTTTGAATGTCCCCGGTACATGCAATTTTTACTTACTTTCTCTACATATGGCAACAAAATCAGCATCTTGAGGGGATGTTTTGTTTCTGTTCAAATCGATACCACACTGTGTCCATTCAGGACAACCGATATCTTTACACGGATCTCTGCATCTACATCCATTACAATCGTTCTCATCGACATAAGCTTCAATTCCATATGGGCATCTCAGTGTATTACATTCATCGAATTTAATTTGACATTCGTGAGGAGCACCGGGCACTATAGCAGCTAAAATTTAAAATACTATGACACCGACATTTATTGCGTGGGGATGCACAAAATATAAAAAACTTTATAAGATTGGTAATGTTGGGTTACCCTTTACCTAGAAACTAAAGATATACAGGGTTTCCGGAAAAAGGATATCAATTCATTAACCATAATTATATTCCTTGAACAAAAATAATATGACTTTTATAATGTAATTTTTCATTTTCGACCCTTATGTTCGATATAAATTCGAAATTTAAAACTGATTTTTTAAAATAATTCCAGTATTTTTTAATAAGATATTATAATTTCAAATTTGGTACACGGCTTTGACATAAAAAGTTGCATCGTTTGAGAAAAAAAAACAATAATTGTCAAATATTCAAATAGGGGGGGAGGGGGTCCAGGACCCGCTGATCCCCCCTGTGACTTCCGAACTATATTTTTTAGGTGATCCTTTGTTTTTGATTATTTTTACCCTGTATAAAAGTTCGATAAAATGATGTGTTTTGGAGATAAATTAAAAAGTATGGGTCCTTAACTGATGCCAATGGTAATCTCGTAATTTTCAAATGCTAGACCATGTAAGCAGTTGTGGCATTACCAAGGATACAAGATATAATTATGTAAAACTTTGCTATAGGTGACAATACCGATAGCAAAGGACTAGCCAAAAATAATGTAAGGACAGTGGCGTACAGATAAAACCTGTAGTATAGTTACTAAACCCGTTAAATAAAATAATTGTATTGCCCTACTAAGAACTTACTATTGCTAATCTCTTTACATAACAGTAAAACGCCACTGTCTCTCAAAATCGGAATCATATACAAAAATTCTTTTATACACCCCCAGACTGAATAGTCCAAGAGAGTAAGGTCTGGGGAACGGGGTGGCAATTTAATAGAAACATCTTGGCCCGATCAATTCAGCGATTAGGAAAGATTTTTGTTATAAAATGTTCCTAACATTTTTAGCAAAATGCGGGGAAACACCTTGAAGTTGAAACCAAATATTTTGTGTTACCAGGCAAATCATCAAGTAAATCGGGCAGTGTGTTTTGAACAAATAATAAAAATGAATGACCAGTCAAATTTTCTGATAAAATTACTGTTATGTGAAGAAGGTTAACAATAGTTCTTAGGGCAAAAAAATAATTTCATTTAACTGGTTAAGTACCTACTACAGGTTTTTATCTATTCGCCACTGTCCTTACATTATTTTTGGCTATTCCTTTGCTTTCATTATTGTCACCTAGTACAAAGTATTACTTAATTATATTTTGTATCTATGGTATTGTCACAACGGCTGACTTGGATTAGCATTTGAAAATTATGAGATTACCGTAAACCGCGTTGGAATCAGTTAAGGACCTATACTTACCAAACTATTTCCAAAACGCATCATTTTATCGAAATTTTATACGAGACAAAAAGTAATCAAAACCAAATGATTACTTACCTGAAAAATATAGTTCGGAAGTCACTGGCTCACGAACTAAAAAATAGGGCGGGGGCAGCGGGTACTGTATCCCTCCCTCTGTTTTGAATATTTGACAATAAAATATGTTACTTTTAATGTACCCAATTTAAAATTACTATGTTATTAAATACTCGAATTATTAAAAAAAACAATTTTTAATTTCAAACTTTGACGCATATGCGAGGGTCACAAATGAAAAATATTATAAAAGTAGTATTATTTTTGCTCAATGAATATATGGTTTATGGATTGACCTCCTTATTCCGGATACCCTGTATACAGCTCTATATATGAATTGGTTTGGGGAAAATTAGCCAAAAGCAAAATTTGAAAAAATGTCATGATTTTAAGGTTGTTAATGAAGCAGGCAGAAATAATAAACTTGAAACCTCATATTAACTATCAGAATTATACGTAGGTAGATAATACAAGTAAAAATATAATACACAGGGGTTACTAGAGCTTATTCTGTTTTATTGCCCAATAATTTTTGTTTTTAAAACATTTTAACTGTATAGACACGACCTTAAAACGTCATATTTACGTCACTAATGCCGTATATGTCGTCTAGAAGAGTTCATTTTTACGACACAAAATGACTGTATCTTGACGTAAAAATGTAATTTTTACGTTGCAATTGACGTATATACAGGGTGTCTCACGGTGACCGTCCATTAGAATATTTTGGGAAGTAATGCGATTTGAATCCGGCAAATTTGGATATTGGGGTTTAAAGATATGCTCTTTTCAGAGGAAATAACGGCGACCTTGTGCGACTTCCGGTGATGCCGGAAGATGTCTCAAACTTGCTTATTTTAAATGAAACACCCTATATAATATACTTTTTTTGTATTCCTTTCTTCATTTCCAACAACTTTTATTAAAAATATTTTTGCCCTACTCAATCCGTTTCTGAGATAAAAATTATTTTCCTCAAATTTTGACCTTTCACAGAGTGTCACCTAAATTTGAATATCTTTTCAAAGATCAAAGAGAGAAACTCGAAATTTAGGTCGTGTCATTAGATAGTATGGTGCTTGATAATGTATTGTCGGAAAATAAAATTTTATATACAGGGAAGTGGAAAAGTAACAATTTTTGATCTTTATCAAAAAATTAACAAAACTTAATTTTTTTTAAATACGATGCTATATTGTTAGTTCATTGAATGGATAGGCGATAACATTTCCTATCTATCCACATATGATATCCCTATACCTAACTAGTATAGTTTTGAACTTATTTACGATTTTTCGCAGAATCCTCCAAATATCAAGCAGTTTTATTGATTTTTGGCAAGAAGGCCATGATAAATAAAAAAAGAATACGCATCTATACAGACGCGTGTCATTGTCAGTTGCAATTATTTATTTATCGACGTTTTGATACCGAGTTTATTCCAGAGAAATATTGCTGAAAAATGGAAAATAATACGTATACAAATGCTGACATATTAAATTTATTTTTTATTCATGGCGAGTGCAACAGAATCATAAGTCGAACATGCAGAGTTTTCAACGAAAGGTATCCGAATTTAACACCAATGACCAGAACAAAATTTAGAAACATTATGAAAAACCATCTTAATTATGGAACGATTAATGCAGAAAGAATTTTACCCAGGCATTCTTTTTTTATTTATCATGGCCTTCTTGCCAAAAATCAATAAAACTGCTTGATATTTGGAGGATTCTGCGAAAAATCGTAAATAAGTTCAAAACTATACTAGTTAGGTATAGGGAGATCATATGTGGATAGATAGGAAATGTTATCGCCTATCCATTCAATGAACTAACAACATAGCATCGTATTTAAAAAAATTAAGTTTTGTTAATTTTTTGATAAAGATCAAAAATTGTTACTTTTCCACTTCCCTGTATATAAAATTTTATTTTCCGACAATTCATTATCAAGCACCATACTATCTAATGACACAACCTAAATTTCGAGTTTCTCTCTTTGATCTTTGAAAAGATATTCAAATTTAGGTGACACCCTGTGAAAGGTCAAAATTTGAGGAAAATAATTTTTATCTCAGAAACGGATTGATTAGGGCAAAAATATGTTTAATAAAAGTTATTGGAAATGAAGAAAGGAATACAAAAAAAGTATATTATATAGGGTGTTTCATTTAAAATAAGCAAGTTTGAGACATCTTCCGGCATCACCGGAAGTCGCACAAGGTCGCCGTTATTTCCTCTGAAAAGAGCATCTCTTTAAACCCCAATATCCAAATTTGCCGGATTCAAATCGCATTACTTCCCAAAATATTCTAATGGACGGTCACCGTGAGACACCCTGTATATAACTGCCGTAAAATTGTCGTAATATGACGTTTATTTAAAAGTTCCTGTCATCCAAAGAATCCTTTGCACCGTGGCGCCACCTATATCTTGTATTATTCAAACATATTTTTACACAGTTGTGAAGCCAATCATAGAGGCTAAAAACTGGCGTTTACAGAATTTACATGTCACTTTTAGGTTTCGGAATAAGTGGCCTGGGAGTTTTTATTGAAACACCGGGTTTATGGGTTACCACAAAAAGAAATCCTTTAATCCCTACAATATTTCGTTTAAACAAACACGATGTCGTTTTTTAGATAACATATTTTTGCGCCTAATCGATTTTTTTTCCAGTAACAAAATATCGTTTAGGTAATCATTAAAATATTTGTCGAATATATGCGGGGATACAGTGGCGTATTTAGGGGGGGGGGTCCGAGGGGTCTGGACCCCCCCCCCCCCCCCCCCGTGGGCTCAACATTAAAAAAAACTCAGAAAAGATCAGATGCCTTGTTGCATTTAATGTAGACAGGGTGAACTGAACCTCGCAAAAAATATTACAGACTACAAAAGATAATATGTGGCATTTTGAAGTATTGATTCTGGACAGTGGCGTATATAATGTGTTTGGGGATTCCCGCAGTCTTATTTAAATTGTAAAATTTTATTGTTTGGCGCCCGTGTTTTCTAATTTAAGTGAGTAAAATAATATATACATGGTGATTGATAATTCGATTAATTCCTCGCAGGAGGTAATTTGTGATTTTTTCTTAAATATGACCTACTCCGAAAATGCTTGGTTTTCGAGTTATTTCAATGTTTTTCTTGTTTTTTACCTGCGTGTCTAATTTATTTAATTTAAAAAAATTTAAATGATGTTCACTTAGTTTTGTAACTTTTTTGCAAACTAGAACTATTAGCAATACTTTGTTTTTACAAATAATTAAGTAACTGTGTCACAGATAACAAAACAACATGGCCAAACTTGGCAAAAAAAAATGGCAAAAATAACTTGAAAACCAATCATTTTCGGAATCGGTCATATTATGTAGAAATATATATTTTTAAACATAAATATTTAAAAAAATATATATTCCCATTATCACGTTAAGCCCCAGAGTGAAAAGCATGACTTTCACCTCAGACCAGACCATTTTTTTTTAAATTTTGGTATTAAAATTGGGTTAGTTTTGCTACTTACATAAAGACTTGAGGCTCTGACATATTTTTAAGCAAAAAACAGTGTGGCCACGTCAGATGCACACGGTCTGTATAAAAATTTTTTTTCTTATTTTTAGTTTAGACCATGTGCACCAGATTGTCTCACACACACCACAATGTATAAAGCAATATATTGCAACGAGTATTACATATATGATGTTCTTTACATAAACTAAACAATATAAAATGCACTCTCAATGATAAACAAAACTAACAAACTAATTTTATGATGCCACTAGGCCGCTATATTTGACAGGACGGTGAATATCCTACCCTAAAAAAAATTAATGACGGTTTCGCCAAACTAAGACATATTTTTGTTTTATATGGACCGGAGCTCTCTAAATCACCATATAACAACACAGAAATTGTGTCCCTGGCGCGGCCACGGTCGCATGAACACGATAATATATTGTGGAGAAATTGGTGCACGTGGTCCAAGGTAAAACATGCTGTGCACCAATGTGGTACACATGGGGCTTAACGTGTTATTGAGTTTATATTTAAAAATTTCTTAATTTCTTCCTTTTTTGGGTTCAGCTATCAAAACATAGAAATTATAAATTTTGATAGTTCAAAATAGGGCGTGGCACCGAAAAATTTTTCGCCTGCGGCGCTTTTTTAAAGAAAGAAAGAAAGACAGAAAGAAAGATAAAACGAAAGGTATAGACCCCCCGTGGCAATATTCTAAATACGCCACTGCGGGGATACCGCAATAAACTGTATACCTACCCGTATATGCAGAAAATATTTTATCGTAGGTAGTGAAGATTCAGCTATAGTATTATAATCCCAAACTTATACCAACCAACAATTAATAGAATAATGTAGCTAACAAGCTATTAGGAATCTCGATGAGAATATCTATTATCGCCAAGTTCAAAATTTAAAAAGAGTATCAGTTATGGAGTAATATTTTTGCAGCGAAAAAGTTATGAAATCTATGACAATGAAGTAATAGGCGAGGTGAAAAGCAAAATATGTATGTATGTACTTGAAAATAACAGTAGAATATGTATATAAGCGTTGCATAGAGCATAATCTGCGTGAATTATTTTAAGCAAAAATTTGTTAAATATAATCCACTTACGTGGTTCGGTATACGGTAAGAAATCTTTACAATATTCGAGACATTTTTGGAATGTTTTGAAATTGTTCTGGTTACCACCGCAACCAGTGTAAATGAATGCTTTACATTCACCCTGTGTATTATCAAAGTACCAGCGTTTGTGGTTAGCTTCTACACAAGAGCCTTGGTCTGCTGGTAACTGGCATACTTCTAGAGAGGAAAATATTAGTTTGTTAAGACAGAAATAATAGTTAGAAAATTAGGTCGCAACATTAAAGATTTTAAAACATACAAGAGCTCAGAAAACAATTAGAATACAATTAATACGAAACATTATGTTTGTAGTATACACATACACATTAATAGGTTAATAATTCATCTGTAACTTTTAGCCAACAAAGGTAACATGATAATGGGTATAATATTGTGTATGTGTATGTGTATGTGTATCCTATATCATAGAAATAATATGTTTTGCTATAGGCATTTCATTCATATGATGACTTATATACTGTAACACGGGATGTATTTTAGGAAAATATTTTCGCAAATACCGCGCGGGTGTCCACGGAAGGTGGTTCGTCCCTCTAACTTTTTTGCTTTTCAATATTTAATCTTTAAAGTAGGTAACTCATTTTTTTAAACGGCAACATGGTGGCTCATCGGGTTAAGAAAAAAGAGGATTTTATTACGATTATTCTGATACCTCTCACTAGGTATTAGGTTTTTGAAAAGCTTCCATTAAAAAACTTTAAAAGTTAACTTAGAACTTTCCTAAAATGAAGCATCTTTTGAGAATAAATTTAGATTTAAATGAATTAAGTAGCCTGTGCCCAGCAAAACTGATAAAACAAAATCATGCCTTGAAGAAAATTGACATGCCGACAGCTTCTGCCTTCTGAGGTAAATTAAGTAGTTTGTTGTTTAAAAAACATGGAAAATACTAGTTTACAAGGAGTGAAAAAGTTGATATGTTATTATTGTCAGGCTCATTTCGCATTTTCGGAAACAGTTTTCGGTAGGTACCTATAAGAGTGCCGGGTTGGATGACGCCGATTAAAATATCTTTGTGCGTAAAGTCGTGCAGCATCGGTTGAATTATTTCTACATTCTCCAAACATTAATAACATATCACCTTTTTCACTCCTTGTAAAACTATTATTTTCCATGTTTTTTAAACAACTAATCATTTGACTTTGGCAAAAGCTGCCGGCATGTCAATTTTCTTCAAAGCATGATTTTGTTTTATCAGTTTTGCTGGTCACAGGCTACTTGATAAATTTAGATTTAAATTTATTCTCAAAAGATGCTTCATTTTAGGAAAGTTCCAAGTTAACTTTTTAAAGTTTTTTAATGGCAGCTTTTCTAAAACCTAATGGTGTATGGTATCAAAATAATCGTAATAAAATCCAGTTTTTTCTTAATCCGACGAGCCACCACGTTGCCGTTTAAAAAAAATGAGTTATACAACTTTAAAGCACATGGCATTGGACCAAAAATAGTAAAATTGTATTTTTCCCAAGATTAAAGAACTGAAATAAGTGATTTTAAGGTATTCATAGCCCTCTAGATAAAACAATAAATTTGGAAAAAAATATTTTCTTGGTGAAAAAAGTGACACACATCGTTATATTTAGAAAGTCATATGGAGTCAAAAAAAGGAAAAGCATACCAGGTGTCCCATTTAAAAATCGAAAGTTTATGTCACTTCCGGTTAAACCGGAAGTTCCATAATGTTGAGCCACCTGTCAAAAAATGCAGTTTTATGTCGTATACAAATCTCCCGAATTTTATTCCATTATCTTGAAAAACAAAAAAGGCGAACCACCTTCCGTGGACACCCGGTATACAGAGTGGCACGAAAAAGTGTGACAACATATTGTATTTTTTTAAATGGGACACCCTCTATTTTTTTATGTTTTTAGATTTGTATTGGTGTCTTTTATAACTGCTTATAATTTTAGTGAATAATATGCTTAAGTAGTTTAGGAGTAATAAATTAAAAACAAAAAAAAAAGAGTTTTGCAGCCCTGGGAAAAGAAAATCAAATAAACAATCTAAACGCATTTTTTATAATTTACGGTATCGTGTGAGATTGATGACAAGGGATCAAGGGATACCGTCAACTGGGGCTTCTTTGATAATTGCGGGGTAACTTTGATAACGTATGTTTGAACTTTTACTTTCTTGAATTACTGCGCAAGCGCAAATTTCTTGGCGCGTTTGTACACCATACATTTTTTAATTATCACATGTTCATGATAGTGGACACTTGGTGGTGCGTTTTGCTGCGGTTCTCGTACTACAAGGTAAGAATGTTTACTTTTTACGTTTATAGATTTTATAAAGCTTCAGAAATTTCTAGTACACAGCCTCAGTGTTTTATCATGGGTCAATTTTTATTATTTTATATAAAATCTCATGTATCTAAGATGTAAATAACTTTTTTAGATTTGTTTTAAACTAATAATCAGACCGTCCAGCTTTCCAAAACCTTCGTGGGGTAACTTTGATCGCCTCTTATGGGGGCAACTTTGATCATGATCAATCAAATAATTTCTAGTTGTTTTTTTTACACAAACCTGTTATTTTTGAAAATAACTATTATTACAGAATTAAATTTTTTTTTTGAAATTAATATTGAACAGGGCTTCATTGATTTTAAGAGCAAAAATAAGGCACGATTAAAGTTGCTCCAAATGAAGTAAAACTTTGATTAGATCTTCTTTTTTGTTTTTTGGATTTCTGTTAAAGTTTACTGAATGCCTACAGAGTTTTTAGATTAAACGTACAACCGCAAATATTTATGTCTTTTTTGTTTCCAAATATCACAACTGGTTAGTTAACTACAATCAAAAATTAAAATTTTATTGATCAAAGAAGCCCCAGTTGACGGTACTACAAATAAAATAGATTTTATCTATTTTAATAGGGTGATCAAAATAAGGTCTCAAAAATTACAAACTTTAAACTAATTTTTCTCAAGTTCTACAAATAGGACACCCTGCATATTATTATATTATTTGATTAAGAATTTTAAAACAAACATAGGTACTTGTATTTGTAATTTATTAAAAGTTCCAAACCGTTTTCACAATATTTTTCAAATCTCATAAATGTGGCTATATCCATAATTAAAGTTTTATAAATGAAATTGCTAGGCGGCCATGGAAAAACAATCAAATTTAACAATTAACTGCATTTTGACATTAGTTGTCAGAAATAAGTATTTAAGAGTACTTAAACTGTAAATTTTTTGTTCAAAAACTAATTTTTTTGAAGAAAGCTCATTGACATGGTTTTTGTTTGTATTGAGCGAGTGTGAGAAACAGCCTTTTGTCGCTAGTAGAATTTAATGCGACTCGGTTTCCTAAAAGGCGACATCCAGGAGCTTTTTAGTAGATATCTTGAGTAGTTTGTTAAATTAAAAAAGAAAAAGAACAAAAACGGCACCACATAAAGAAAATCAGTTCAATACACAATTTATTATTATTGAAAAGCCAAATATTAATAAAGCGCTAGAAGTTGGAATAAGTCCAAAAAAAGCTGCAAAAACAGCATTTTTATGCTTGCCACATTTAATTGCACCAGGCTCTGGATGAAAATTACTTTCATTAAAAAAAATATCCGTTTTTAAGTAGGTACCTATACTTACTTATTTCTGATAGAGAATGTTAGAATGTATTTAATTGGTAATTCTGATTGGTTTTCCATGGCCGCCTAGCTATTTTGTTTATAAAATGTTATTAGAGATAGCGACATTTATATTTTTTCATAAATTATGAAAACTGTTTTAAATAAATTGCAAATACAAAAAAAAATTGTTTTGAATTTCATCATCAAATAGAAAAAATAATATACAAGATGTTCCATTTGGAAAACTTGAGAAAAATTATTTTGAAGTGTGTAATTTTTGAATCCTATTTTGAACACCCTGTATAAAATAGATAAAATCTATCTAATCTGTAATATCTCTTGACCACTTGCTATTAATCGCACACAATGTTGTAATTATTGAAAGCATGCTTTTAAATTATTTATTTGGTTATTTTTTCCAGGGCTGCAAAACTTTTTTTTTAGTTTTTAATTAATTACTCGTAAATTACCAAATCAAATCCAATATAATTACAAACAGTTATATAGGGCACTAATACGAACCTAAAAACACAAGAAAATACAGGGTGTCCCATTTAAAAAAATAAAACTTAATGTTATCACACATTTTTGGGCCACCCTGTATATGGAAAAATATTTTTCTGAACTACACCCTGTGAAGCAGTATAAGTTAGCATAAGATTAACGTTATCTTAAAGTGGGAGTATCAACATGCTTGCCAACCTATAACCTATTTTAAACAGATTTTATTATTTTTTCTAGCTTTTACACAAAATTTAAATAAAATCAATATCGACTGCATATTCTATAAGTAATAATTGACATATTAAACAAATATCAAGGAATTTCATAAATTATTTTAGAAGAATTGTGTAACGAAAAATATTGAGTAAGATTTTTTAAATATTATTATGTCATTGTTCTTTTACTATACAATTCTCCCCAAATTAGCAATGAAATAAATTGATACTTTTGTAATATATCAGATATTACCTAAATATTAGGCCGACGATATTGATTTTATTTAAAAGTTAGTAAATAAAATAATAAACTAAAAAAAACAACGCGAAATAGGTTACAGGTTGGCAATAGAATGAATGACATTGAGAATTCCACCTTAATTCGTATAGGAGCTATGTAAGCTTGACGCACTATTGCAGGACATTGTAAAATAAGTATATACCTAAGAAAATTAAAGTTAATTTTGAGTTTGTTAATTTCCATGTGTTATGCATTACTTGCTAATTATTGTAATTTGAAAAATGGACTAAGCTCGTTAATAAATAAATACAATAGAAACTTAAGGTCTCATAAATAATCTATGTCGTGCAAATTTTAAATTTAAAACGTAAAAATAACTTAAAATGAAGACAAAATACATTAATTTTGTCTAATTTTGATAGCAGACGTAAATCAAGACAAAAATAAAAAACAAAATTTTCCAAATCTGTCTATCAAATCCTAGCTAACTTCAAGATTCGAGACAGACACGGGGAACAAGTTTTGACTAGTTTGTATTCCCCAACGAATTATTTAAACACGACGGATGAGTAGAAAGAATTTATTAGATTTTATAGAAGCGTATCGTCGTCTTCAGTGTTTATGGAAAAATAAATCTCCATTGTCCTCTTGCAGCTTATTTAACTGGTTAATATAGAAAAACTGGGTTCTCTTTAAAAACCAGTCCTCCACTCAATTTGTCCTTATCTTTTTTGATTTTATGGCTAATCTATGTCTATTATCATAATTACGTAGTTTTTTGTTGAACTGGTGAACAAAACTGCAGTCTAGCGCTCGACAAGTCTGTGGGCTACTTTAGATACATACAAATATTTGGTACTTAATTTAAATAATATGACCAACGCAATCCAACATAAATTATTATTATGTAATTCATATTACCTGCACTAGTAACCGGAGATTTTGGTGGCTCCTCTTGACGACTACAATAGTGTTCACACTCTTCCACAGAGCTAAACCTATTTCCGTTTCCTTGACAACCTCCATAGACAAACTGTCCACATCTGCCAACGTTTCTGTCGTAGTAGTATTTTATAAAGTAACCTCTGCATGGGCCGGTATCTCTTTCCAAGTTACATATATCTAAAAAAAGGTTAGAAAGTCAATCGCTACATACAGGATGGTCTGTAATAAATGCGTCATAGAGTAACCACCGATTCTACACATGAAAATAATAGGTTTGAGCCAAACTTAGTGATGTAAAATTTCCGAAATTTTTGGAATGTTTCTAAAATCTGGTATTTTTAGTATTTAAATTAAGCTTATAAATGCAAGCAGTCATTTTTTATTAAAATCTACTTAGATTTACGTAACGTACACCTGTTAAACAACAACACATGTAAAAAACATTGTACAAAAATATTTTTTAACAACACGTGAAAGAAAACACCACTAATAACAAAGTCTAAACTAATAATCCATATCCATATCTGAAAAATTTTCCGGTCCGACACTAGAATCGGTATCGTGTACAGAAAATCCATCATCACTTTCGGTATCAGACGCAGACTGCTCAGATCCGGTAGCTTGTATATCTATATTTATATTATTGCGAACGTTTCTTTGACTTTTTGGCAAAATTAAGTATACTTTGTTTTTGTATCTAAGATTGGGAAATATTGGGCTTATTTAGAAGCGAATATTTCGGAAATTTTCGCAATATTCGGGAACATTCGGGCGGAAATATTCGCAACTCACATCACTAAGCCAAACACGCCTTAGTAAAATGTTGCTCGCCACTGAGACACAAGGTGTTGAAATTTAATTCCTAATTTTTTTTTCAAAGCTTAAGTTGTTTTTGAGATATAAACATAAATAAACAGTAATTTTGTAAGAAAAAAGTATTCTTAGTATAAGTTCTATGCATCCTGTAACAAATGGCGTAGTTTTGCGTCTGTGGAATGGAGCCATAGAAAAGGTAACAGTGGAAAAACGGAAAAATTATGTTACACACACTAATAAAATTATAAATTATGTGCGGGACTGGGAAAGATTTATCGATGCTTCAGATACTCTTCCCCTTATTAATAATAATAATAATACTAAGTTTATTTAAATTTTAATGATATAATAAATATGTTTATGTTGTCTTCGATAAACTTATTCTTCAATCCCCTGAAGCTGAGCTTGCTAGGGGCAAATCTTATTTTTTGTTTTAGTATGTAAAATCATAAATCATAAATATGCATTAAAAATTAAGTTTTAAAGTAAAAACGTTAATGTATAATATAAACGCAGCTTTTTTGAAGAAATATATTTCCTATATTAAAGTTATTAATTTATAATTTTTAAGTAAAAAATATTACTTACCTATATAAATTATTCAGAACAATATTAATTAATTAAAGCATTTCTAAAAATATTTTTATTATCCATGTTTTTATTTCGACTTTAAATTTTTTTAATGAAATTAAAATTTATTATTTTTATTATTACCTTGGACGACTCTGATGATGATCCTTGAGGATATTATTTTTATTATTAAAAAACTGTATTTTGTGTTGTCATTTTTTATTTTCTTCTTTATGATTTTACGAATAAAATGAAAATATTTGAAACTACAGTACTACCTACTTTGATAGTAGTAAGTAGTATGAAAGTAGTACCGACAGTGCGTATATATACATGTATCCAATGTGTTTTCGAGAAAATGTGTTGTCATATTCCACAGTACAGGTTTAAAGACCTTTTTATTGACCCTTGAAAAAGTTTTTATATAAAACGAAACATTGGGATAAATACAATTGTGTCATTTCATTGCCTGCCCTCATTCCCGCTATACTTATTCGAAAATTTATAGACTGATGCACTAGACAAAAAAAATATATGAATTAATTTTAAATTTTATATAAATTAGTTTTATTTACTTTTCAGTAAATTTAAATTAATTAAAAATTTCATACTGATTTTCAAAAACCAAATGTTTCATCCCGTGATATCTTTTACCCTAAATAAACTACTTATTTCTGATTTCATTAACAGTATAAAAATAATAATTAAAAATGTTCTTGTTCACATGCATCCGTCTTTATGTAGATCAAGCCTCAAAAAACAATACCTTTACCACCGGTAAGTCAAACTGACTGAATTAATTTACGACGTACCGCAAATATCGAGAATATGACGTAACGGTCATTGAACAGACTTTACAGGGCAAATTAATTTTTTCAGCACAAATAAGTCCGAAATAGTAATTTACCTTGCAAGTCCGGAAAATACTGTTTTTTTGGACGAGTCGACAAAATTCTAGGACGAGCCGTAGGCGAGTCCTGGAAGTCTGCGAGTCCAAAAAAACTGTTTTCGGACGTGTTGCGTACACTATTTTTTCGGCAACCGTGTAGAATAACAAATCAATGGGACACATTTCTTTATTATATTTCTTTGTAGAACAAAATTTCGAACATTTTAATTCTTATTTGTATTAAATATTGAAATTCGAACAGAAGATAGGTACTAACAGAAACATTCTAATTCTTATTTATATTAATATTTATATTAAAATTCGAGCAATTGCTAATATTGATGTGATTCTTCCCGACCTAGTCCAGGAAGTAAGTACTTCCCGGATTAGGCCGGAGAAATGCTGCTTTCTCAAAGGAAAAGCGTCCGGGAAGTGGGTACTTCCCGGACGGTTGCCGAAAAATGACATTTATTACAAATTGACTTTTAGTCCGAAAACTATTTCACAATAATTATACTCTGGAAACCGTCTCTACAAAATAATTAAAAATAAAATAATATTGAAAATGTACCTTGTCCCCTGTACGATCCACATCGTCTCTCGCAGTCTTCTTCACTATAAAACCGATTTCTGTTTCCACCGCATCCAGTAAAGGTAAACGGTTTGCACTGTCCGGAAATTCTCTCATAGAAGAACGCGGGATAGCTGTCGGTACAATTTCCAGGATCAGCTTCTTCGTAACATTGAGTATCATCCACTGGTGGTTCTAGTGAAGAGTAAAAAAATAATAAAATAAAGTCAGGATCGTGGAAAAAAAGTAAGATGGAAAACGACAGTTTTGAAACCAGGCGTAATGATAATTAAGACACAACTTTTATTTCTGCTACTAATTACAATATTAAGGATATATTGTGACCAGTTCACTAAAATTAGCGCTAAATTTCTATTTCAGCCCGACCTAAATAATCCACCATGAGAAGATGGCGTACTGTTCATAAAACATAAATTGAAAGTGTATAGGAGGGTAATTATTATTTTTTAAAATTTTGCCTATTTTGGAGAAAAATACAAAAAAAAAATCACAAAAAAGTAATTTTCTGACATGAACAGTTTGGAAGGGTTTATTGGAATGTATAGCATGAAAAAGACCCATTAGCCGAAAGTAATGCACTAGGGTTGTCGCCCCCTTACCTACCTAACTACCCACTCCCTGAGGACCTGTAGCTCAGTGGTGATTATCTATAGGTGCATCATAGGCTATCGTGCTGGGGTTCAAATGAAAGAGCAAAATTTCCTCTTTGAAAAAAACTAGGGGTTTCTTATTTTGCCCTACTTTTTTTTAAAGCGATTAGATAAATTGAATTTGTAGGATTTATTAGTTCTTTTATAGATATTAATATCTTTAATGGTAAATACAAAAAACATTTTGTCTACAGATCGTTATTAGGATCAAATCCTAACATAGGAACAAGAAGAATAGCCCTCAAAGGAATCTTTGAAAATACCTCCTGAAGTACTCATTATTCAGTGACAGGTATTATTTTATGATAGGAATTAGGTTAATTTGAGATCAAGATGTTTAAAATATGTAATAAGTGGCAGCATATATTAAAAAACCCTTGTGCGCACCCTTATACACTTTTACCCTACCTCTGTCACTGAATAATGAGTTCTCTGTACATGTGGTGCTATTTTCAAAGCTTACTTACTATTTTTTTAAATCTTAGGATATAATTTAATCCTTTTGTAACGATTTGTAAAAAGAATGTTTTTTGTATTTATTATTTCTGCTGTAAGAAAAGGTATGTAATGTTATCCTATGGCAAAATAAGAAACGTCAACCTTAATGTTTTTAAAAGAGGAAATTTTGCGTTATTATTTGAGTCCAAGCACGACAGCCTATGACGCATGTATGTATAGATGATCACCACTGAGCTACATGTCCCTAGGTAGTGTATGCGATCATTAGGCACGCTGGGAGGTGTCAACCCTGCTACTGCATTCCTCCCTATTTTTACTAAATTTATATTTTGTTTGTCAAGAGCATTTGAAGGTTTATTAAAAAAAAGAAATTCAATGAATTCTTGACGTAAACAAAAGAGCTTAATACATTTTTCCTTTTAACAGTTGATGTGTTCTTATGATATTAACTGGCTGGAAGGCATCCGCAAGCAGAAAAAAAATCCAGTCGTTTCTTTTCATTTGTCAATTTTTATATCTAATAGGTACCTTGGACTGGAGGTATCTGAGTTCTACCAAAGTCACCGGGTGCGTCTGTTCTCACAGGTTCTTGAACTGGAGGTACAGCTCTGGTCGATCCACAGTATTGCAAACATAAGTCTTCGCTTTCGAAATTGTTGTAGTTTCCTCCGCAACCTCCGTAGGTAAAGTTTTTGCAGACACCATCCACTCCATCATAATAATAATGCACAACATAATCACTGCACGGCCCGACATCAGTAATGAGCGAACATATTTCTGAAAAAGAGAAAAAACTATGTTAATCTTACAAATAATCCCACATATTATGTTAAAATTTAGAAGGCTAAAAACGGCCTATAAAACCTCTGACAAAAAAAGTGTGTTTACATAGTTCCACGTCTTTGTTAAGTAAGTACATTACTACTTTTAAGAGCTGTTAAAACGAATTTAAAGCAGCTCAAAAACAAAAAGACTTACAGTAACATCGATAATATTCCTATATTTGTCCTGAAATATCTCTATATGTCTATGATTATCTGAACGCTGAACATAACACTATCGCCTAATTTTTTTTACCTTACCAGCGCTTTTGATTGCGTGGATGCTCAGCTTTTGATACGGAAGCTGGAATTTATGGCATACGAAATAATATTGGTAATGGGGTAAAGTATTTTCTAACCAACAGAAAGATTGGCTAGGCTGCTTCAATCACGAAGGAGCTAAAGTATGGAGTCCCTCCGGGTAGTGGAGTGTCACAATTGCTGTTTCTGCTTTTCATTATGGGATCACATTTTGTCAAAGAATTATGCGTCTGAACTCGTTAAATATGTTGATGAGGTAACGGTAAGTATGTCGGTCAGGCATGTTGATACTTGCAGTTGCAGGCTGACACTGTTCTGGCCACTTTTCATTGTTGGTGCTCAAAAAATAGACTCATTGTAAATCCAATAAAAACATTACATATTGTTCCATAAGAGAAGAGCCTTTGTTGAGGCTCAGCCTAGTTGGTCAGGCAGTTAAGGGAGTCACTAGCTGTAATTTCTGGGGTTTGTACTTGGATGAGAAGCTCACGTCTGTCCATGTTAAACATGTAACCTTAAAGTTAAAATATGCCTTCTTTGCCCTGGCGTACTCCCATCTGAGATACATAATCCTGTATTGGGGACAGACGAGTCAATTGAGTCGCTACCATCTATTCTATTATTTCAGGCAGCAGTCTTTGTTCGTCAGAACCCAAAAAGATTTCCAACTATTGTGAAAGCGCATTCATACAAGACGAGAAGCAGTGTTTCGAATATCTGTTTGCCAGGCCATAAATTCAGTCTTTATAGGAAGAGCCCCTGTATTTTTGATTCCAGGTCTATAATGCCTGAGGGAGTTAAATCCGCACAAGGTTTTTGCATGTTTAAGGGTAAACTCAGAAGCGGAGTAACCAATCCTTCTACTCGACAAAGGAATACTTTAATTACTAATATATAACTAAATACCCATGAACCGCTTGAATCTCTGGGGTGATGATTGATCGAATTTGTGCTTGGGGGTCTAATCAATAAGTTGTATGTTATGTGTGATAGCTGTCCAACGTTAATAAAATAAGCCTACTAGATTCCGAGATCTAATGGGCCATGTATAGGTACTTAAAGATTTTAATGTGTAGATGTGTAGGAACCTAACAATTCTAATTTATAAAGACTATATAGTAGAGATACAAACATACCTTCCAAGGTTGGTGCCCTCGGCGGACTTGTCGGGCTTGGTACTTGCGGTGTAGGCCAAGGTCGTTGGGTCTGAGGAACTTCTTCGGGCCTAGGACGGGATGGCTCGTGCACTGGGGGTTGTTCAGGCTCCGGTTCAGGTTCACGTGGTGTACAAGACTGCTCACATTCTTGTTGTGTTGGGAAGTTATTTTCATTTCCTCCGCATCCACCCCAATAGAATTGCATACATCTTCGGTTCTTAGTATCCCAATACCACCGGTTAACATAGTTTCCACATTCGCCAATGTGGGCAGGTAGATGACAGGTGTCTTGAGCTATAATGCATGTAACTATTATGGTAAGAAAAGGCAAAAATTGCATCTTTAGCTATTTATGAAAAGGTAGGTACAAAAAAATATCCACATGCAATAGTAAAAAAAATCTTTTTCATTATTACCATATATTTTTTCACAAATTTAATCAGTTTCCTGACACGTGTTTCGGCCCTTTCGGGTCATTTTCAAAGTAGTACAAGAACATACTAAATTCTACGTGACATTATAAAGGTATTTATAATATCATATTATGGTAACTATAAACATGTCATAAAATAGTTAAAATTAGGATTAGAAGATTGAATGGTCAACTGTGGGTTTTCCAAATTTATTAAAGGTACAGATACCTACATATTTAGTCCTAAATAAGTGTGCTATTAAGAATTAGGGAAGCACCTGAAGGTATTTCGGTTTGATTATTAACAACATTACATTTGTTTTTTTATGGCCTTTTTGATAGCTATTGTTTCTAGTAGATTTAGTTTTCTGCTTTTATTGTGTATGTATATGGGTTTTATGTTGTTAGAGATTGAGCGATTGTCTTTAATGCAGTGATCAGCTAACCCTGTTTTATTTTGTTTTTTAAAATAGATGTTTTGTGTTCTTTAAACCTGGTGTCAAAATTTCTACCTGTTTGTCCAATGTAGATAGCATCGCAGTTGTCACATTCTATTTGGTAGACCCCACTTTGTAAAAGTGTTAGGAAACTGATTAAATTTGTGAAACATAACAAGTAGTTATTCTTCCTGTGCAATTACAATTAAGTTTTTCTATGGCACGGTATTGGTGAACGACAGAAGGTACAATGTTTTACGACATAATACAAAACAAAAATAATTCACATTAAATTTCTTTTACCAAACTTACCAACTGCCGGTGGACAATCTTTCTGGCATTCTTCCTTACTGTCGAAATTGTTTTTGTTAGCATTGCAACCGGTGTAATAAAATGGCAAGCAACGCCCTTCTTGTAAACCATAATACCATTTAGCTTCTCGTGCAGTGCAATTACCCTCATCCTTTGGAATCGTGCAATAATCTAACAAGCACTATGATTTAATTTCTATTCTAAATTAATGTTAATAAATGTATCTACGATTAAACTACGTGTTTAGCATACATGTTAAAATATGTTTTTCGTAAATTTGCAAATTTGATTTTTTGAACTTTAACTGAAATTCTTACTAATCCTTTTAATTAGCGAAAAATAATATACCTACATCGTTACAATAAAGAAACGGATCAGCCTTTTATATAGATTACCGTCCACTTAACCAAGAATCGCACGGACCCGTCAAATCAATTTTTTTGAAATGCATTTTTCTTACAAAAACAATTTAAGAGTTAACTTCTTCTTAAAACAAAGCGTTTCGACAAAAGACAACGACATTTGACATTAACAGCTCATCTGGTTTCATCGTTAAAGTCCCAGATCAGTAGTAGGCAATAGTAAGCTCACGCGTCAGGTTACCTCATTTTCTTGGTGTTTATTATTTAAGTTTAATAGTGAGTACAAACAACATTTTGGTTAACTCATCTATTATCAAATCACTAAAGTGCCTAGTTTAACCACTCACTTATCTTTATATACAGGATGTCTCATAACTAAGGAGCCAATTCTGAAAATCTGTCATTTATGCTTAAGAATTCACCTTTAATTTTCAATAAATATGTTTCGTTATGAAAGGTGATTATTTAAATGTTTCTTGTCATCTAGCATTTAAACGCAATTATCTCAAAAACGAATTGAAATATCGAGATTAATGAAGTACAACTTTTTTACGTAGAAAAGATCCCTCATTCATAATTTGAGGTAAAGCGCTCAGAAATGTGACAAAAAAAACTTGCGAGAATTTATCAAACTCATGTTGTGTAGCAAGCGTTCTCTAGGAGATATCTTAATAGTATATTAAAGTACACGTTTTATAAAGCATCATTTTATAGCACGCGTTCATGTTAAAAAACGAGCCGCTTGCGGCGAGTTTTATAACGGGACAAGCCGACAAGTGCTTAAAACTGCTTTATATAACACGTACTTTATACTATTTTTTCTAATTTGTAGTTTTTTCAATAAAAAATACATATTTAAAAATAAAATAAACCCTTCACATTTTGCAAATTTGTATCTGTAAATTTACGTTGGTAATAGTATAAATTTACTATCATAGTAGCCTTGACAATAAATTAATATTTTCGTTGTGACCGCCATATTGTCAGTATTGTCATGACATTTGTGTTTTAATATATTAATATTATAATATATTATGATTAATTTAGTAGCTTATAACGGGTATTTATAAAATTTTATAGTTCTGTGTGAATAAAGTTAGTATTATGTGTTTTTTATAACTAAATTAATAAATGTATTAAAGTAATAAATATACCTCGAATATACCAACTTTTAAAAAATAAAAAAACGGTATCGTAATAGATTTGTTTCGATACTGAAAACGGTACATATCGTAATAGTTTTCTTATGAAACAAAATTAGAAAAAACTTATTACGGAATCCTTCTTCTTGCCCTCAAAAACATAACTACTACTATAAATTTGATTCATATCTGCTTAACATGAAATCACCGCCCATTTGATAAAGTAAATATTTACTTGGATTACCCTGCATATATCTTGAACCGTATAAGAAATGAAATTAAATGACATATTCATATAAGTCCACTATCTCCTGTTGCTATAATATAGCCCCTTAGTTACGGGACAGCCTATATACATCCATATATAAAATTCCCACAAAAGTAACAATACCTACCAAAAGGGTTCCCAATAAGGTGTTTTAATTAGACGTGCACCAACAAAGCTTACACCTCGCAAAAAATATATTAGAATTTTCCTTGTATAATAATAAATACATAAAATACCTATTTTTGCTTTTTATAAATAAATACTAAAAGAAACAAATGTCGTTTTCTCCTTTTCCTTTAATTTTATAATGTTTTCACATACTTATTTTGGTAGGTACGGATCTGTCAATATTTTATTTTATAAATAATAAAATTATCTTTACAAAATATTAAGATTCCTTTACAAAATTTAACAGATGTCGAAGGCGAAAGTAAAAGAACTTAGTCCGGTTCTGTTGCCAACCGCTTCACGTAAAATATACCAGACTTCAACAGGGTGCCATTATTGACAGGTGATGCGGCGAGTTAGGTTAGGTTAGGTTAGAGTGGCAGACTTCTGGAATTGACCAAACAGTCACACGTAGTCCTATAGGACCGTTGCGGTACCACACATGTTCCGCGGAACCTATTGCATCAGCTTCCTGATGGTTATAACACGATCGTAGGAGAATCTTGACAGCTCATTCAAACCATCAGCCACTGCTGTTAATAAATTTAGTAAGTCGACCCAGTTGCAGGCTGCTCACTTCCTCCAGATCATTAAAAAATGGTTCGCCCAGGGCATTGAACCTTCTTCTCGCGAGGCCGGGGCATTCACACAAGAAATGCTGAATACTTTCCTCCTCTTCCTCATCTCTGCAACTTCTGCAGAAGTCGTTAGTTGGTATTTGCATACGTTCAGCGTGTCTACCGAACAAGCAATGTCCGGTGATTATGGCAGTGATGTTTCTTAGGTCCTTCCGACTGTGCTGTAATAGCGCTGCGGTTTTCCTGTTATCAAGTAGGGGCCACAATTGCCTGGAGATGCTACAAATTGTAATGCGGCGAGTTGTTAGATTAATTTGACTTTATACAGGGTGAAACATAAAAATACTACACGTATAATTGATACATTTGTATGATCCACCCTGTATAATATCTTTTTTCGACAAAAAAAAAATGCATTTGAAAAATTAAATTTTTGAGCGATTCTTGATTAAGTGGCTGATCCGTTTCTTTACCATAACGCTGTATAATTTATAATGCTTTATAATTAAGTACAGGCCATGCAATAGGCAAAGTTTTTTCAAAGAACTTACTTTTCTTTTTGCCTGGTGTTGCACATCTTTGCTTGCACTCCTCCATTGTTGCAAAGTTGTTACTGTTACCCTTACAACCGCCATATATAAATTGTTGGCATTGTCCATTCGTCTTATCGTAGAAGTATCTCCTAAATTGGCCACGGCACGGTCCTTTGTCAGCCGACTGTTCACAAGGATCTATAAATTAAATTACTTTTATATATCTATTATACCGATAGTGGTATGTATTTTGTAAATATGATTTGTGACCAGTAAAGTCCGCATCATATGGGGTTTTTTTTATTAATAGCTTTATTCGAACTTTAACTTTGGCATCAAGTTCTGCTTCAATCGAGATAAAAATTAAGCAAAAAATAGTAGTCAGGTGATTCGCATTATCTGTCAAATTTTAATTTTTTCCAAAAAAGAATTCAAAAGTTATTTCTGAAAATATCAAAAAAAGCTAAAGTCTATTTTTATTCGAGATGGACACGACCAAAACAAAAGCATGCCATGAGCACGTGATTTCCCTAATAGCTATATTTATAAGGGCCGCATTTAGAATCGTTAAAATCTTATTTTTGCAATATTTTTTTTAATTATTTTTGGTGTGAAAAATGCTATATGAACAATTACACATTTTGTAGGTTGGTGGGTAGGGTTAGATCTATTGATATACAGGGTGAGTATAAAGTACCAGAACGGTCGATTTCGTAAAGTATAATGTTTAGCAAAAAAAAGTTTTAGACAAGAGTTTTTGGGTTTTAAAGGATTTATAAGACCATAATAATTTTAGTTGTACAGGGTGTCCTAGAAAAACGTGGCAGACCAAAGTAATGTTTTTTTTTTAAATGGGACACCGTATATATTTTAACATTTTTTGTTTCTACATGAAAATACGAGTATAATAATATATCACTTGAAAACATTCAATTATACCTTTAGGAGCTATAAACAATTGAAAATCGTTATTTTAACCTATTTGACAGCTTTTTATGCCAAACCGGTATGAGATGGAGCAAAATTAATTTTACATTCCTACCTTAGGGTTTTAAGACCTTTATAACAGTAATTCCATAAATGGTACCACATTCGGCAGCATCATGGTACTTCAGTTGGATAGGTCAGATCACATATTTTTTTAGAACATAATTCCTATTTTTTTTAAATAAAAAATAAATTTATGTTGTTTTGTTCACTTACCATCACAAATTAGTATAAACTATTCGGTAACACAAAGAGCAATTTATATTTGCAAGATATGTTGGTATCTGATGGATGGCTCGCAAAGGTGATAAGGCGGAGGCAAAGGGCGTTACTGCTTTTTGAAAGTTTATTTTATCGTACTATTTTTCTGCACAATATGTAAAAAAATCACTTATTTTCTATAAGCATATTTTATATTTTCACCATGTGAAAAAAAAACCCTGTGGGCAACCGTGTATACAGGGTGATTCAAAAGTACTTTGACAAACTTCGGGAGGTAATTGCTGGCAATATTTTAACACGAAAAGTTCTTATAAACAGTGGTCCTTGGTGACTTCGTTACGGAGATACAGGGTGTTGAAATGTTAAAAGAAATAGTAATAATTTTTAAATAAATCCTTAACGAGTTATTTTTCTTTATGAAAATTTGTGAATTAAATAAGCATCTAAGGACGCTTATTTTCAAAGTACAACACTTTCGTAAATTTAACCAGTGGCGTCGGTACAAAATGTTACTATCATATTTTTTGTGAAAACTATGCTACACCACTGACTTATTTTATTTTAACCTTTTTCTTATAAATCTCCCCTTTATTTAGAACAAAAAAGATCACGTGTGTTTTTTTGATACGAGGGACGGTTTAAGCGTAAATGATTATTTTATTAGAATATACACAAATATTAAAAAATGTGTTTTAAACTGATCAACCACTCAAATATGTATTACAGTATTTTAACGAATACCTACATACATGCTTACTAATAAACAAATATGTATATGCCTAAGGAAGTTATCTGAGGATGCGTATTTTCTAAGTATAACACGTTTTCAGTGGCATACATATTTATTTATTAGTATGTTATTTTTTAATATTTTGTATTTTGACAAGGCGGCTTTGGAAATGCTTTTTTTGTCGATAAATTAAAATATATTTGACGGTTAGTTACCACTGTGTTTTATTTCTGAAAGTATCGAAAAAAGTTATTAGAAAAAGCTTTTTTAAATGCAGTTTCTAGCCCACATGCAAAATTATAGCTGCATAATGGAATTTTGATTTTTTACCCATCTTAACATAGTATAAAACAAAGTCGCTGTCGCTGTCTGTCCGTCCCCTTATATGCTTAAATCTTTAAAACTACGCAACGGATTTTGAAGCGGTTTTTTTTAATAGATAGAGTGATTCAAGGGGAAGGTTTTTATGTATAACTAGCGACCCGCCCCGGCTTCGCACGGGTGCAATTTCAGAAAGTGGCATGCCGGGTACTAATATATCGAGTTTGTATTTATACCAGCGGGTTGCAACGCATGCCGGATACACGCTAGTATTTTATAAATTGCACCACCTTTGCAAAATAAGACTCAACCAACCTACATGAAACTTCTTAGTTTTGACGATGTTTTATTTCAGATACATTTTCTTTAAAGTAGCGCCATATTAAATGCGTGTTTTTCTACAAAATCAAAATTGGGCTATTAAAATTTGGTCGCATGTACCTAATGCAAAGTTTGTTTGTATTTGACCCTGTATAAGGTAACTTTATAAAATAAGTTTTTGAAAACGTAGTTTGTGTCTGAAAGTAAAAAAATAAAAAATAAAATAAAGGGGTTTTAAATTAAATCGTTGAAAATAGATAAACTTTACGTTAAGTTAAACTAAAATTTATTTTTCACTTAATGAACACTTTACTGATGACACTGTGTTCTTTTTTGTCTTAATATTAAGGTGCATTACTTTCAGACACAAACTACGTTTTTAAAAATACTTATTTAATACACATACACATTTAATATGGCGCAACTTTAAAGAAAATGTATCTTAAATAAAGCATCGTCAAAACTAAGAAGTTTTATGTAGGTTGCGTTGAGTCTTATTTTTCAAAGTGGTGCAATTTACAAAATATGAGTAAAAATCAAAATTATCTTATGCAGCTGAAATTTTGCATGTGGGCTAAAAACTGCATTTAAAAAAACTTTTTCCAATAACTTTTTTTGATATTTTTAGAAATAACCCCACTTTTGAATTCTTTTTTGGAAAAAATTAAAATTTGACAGATAATGCGAATCACGTGACTACTATTTTTTGCTTAATTTTCATCTTGATTGAAGCAGAACTTGATGCTTAAGTCAAATTTCGAATAAAGCTGTTAATAAAAAAAAATCCCATATGATGCGGACTTTACTGGTTACACTGTAGAGTAATATAGTTCAAAGTTTTAAAGGTAAAACATTTAACAAAATAAAACTTGGAGAAAGTACTCCCAAATACAATTAATGTTAACGTTTTCTAATTTTCCTTTGGAATCGATTCCTGAAGAGGTAAAAAGTGAGAATTAAAGGTTTGGTTTTCCTTTTAAGTTTACATGTTACCCTCATAAATTGGCCCCCCTATCACTTTTACATCAAAATTATATTAGACTTTTTTTAAGGCTCTTTTTTGATGGACTCGCACATCAAATTTTACTATTTTCTAATAAGCAAATTAAAAGTTATTTGGAAACAAGATAACAAATGAATATAAAACATTATAATTTGATATCATTAGGAAACTATAAACACTTTTACTAACAGAAAATTTAAAAATCATACATATATTATGTATAGTATAATATTTTTAATTAATAATAATAGTTTATTTAAAATTTAATAATATAATAAATATGTTTATGTTGTCTTCTATAAACTTATTCTTTAATCCCCTGAAGCTGAGCTTGTTAGGGGCAAATCTTATTTTTTGTTTTAGTATGTAAAATCATAAATCATATCATATGCATTAAAAATCAAGTTTTAAAGTAAAAATGCTAATTGCGTATAAAAGCAGTCTTTTTTGAAGAAATATATTACCTATAATAAAATTATTAATTTATAATTTTCAAGTAAAAAATATTACTTATATAAATTATTCAGAACAATACTAATTAATTAAAGCATTTTTAAAAATATTTTCAAATTGTCTGTTTTTAATATCCATGTTTTTATTTTAGCTTTAAATTATTTTAATGATTCCAATTTTTTAATTTTTGTTGGTAAATAATCGTTTAAATAAAAACATAAATATTTGAATTTTTTTTGTCCTATGGACTTATTTATTTTAAGTTTTATGGTTATTTCACTTTTATGACGTGTATTATGATTATGGTTTTTAAATTGTATAAGGTTGTTATTTTTAAATATACGTATTAAGATTTTATAAATGTAAAGTTGTCTTATGTTCAACTTTTTTGTTTCTTAATATAATTCTTTTGAAGGATAAAGATAATCTTTATTGAATATAATTTTTAGAAACCTTTTTTGTAATATTTTTAATTTTTTAACTAAAGTTCTATTTAATTCTCCCCAACCTAAAATTCCGTAATTTAAATCAGTTTTAACTATCGCGTAATATAATATTTCCATATGTCTTACATTTAAAATTTTTTTTATGTTTTTAAAAATCGGTAGTAAACTTATTAATTTTTTTTATTAAGTAAGTACCTATTCTAACTGAAAATTCCAATTTAATTTACTTTCAAAAATAATTCCTAAATATTTTATTTTATTAACTGTAAAAATTTGAATGTCTTCATTTATTTGAATACTACCTATTCATATTTCGTGGTAGGTTATTTATATAGGTTATATAGGTTTAAAGTAAAAGGAATATAATTTGTTTTATTAAAATTAATTGTTAACAAATTTATCAAACCAATTTTTTATAAGTTTAAAATCTTTTTTAATTTTATTATTTAAGTTGTCCTAATTTGTATCGGTATAAAAAATAGTAGTATCATCTGCAAAACTATGAATTTGTCCATCGCAATTTATACTAAATAAGTCGTTAGTATAAATATTATAAAATAATGGTCCTAAAATTGTTCCTTGAGGAACACGGTAACACCATACTTAAATACTTTTGAATATCTTTTTTTTTATCTATTTGAACATAAGTTGGTCTATTTTTCAGATAATTTTTAATTAATTCTAATTGCTTTCCTCTGAATCCAATATTTTCAAACTTTTTTAAAAGTCAATTATGGCTAAATGTATCAAAGGCTTTTGCTAAATCTAGAAAAATACTAATACAAGGTTTTTTATTATCCAGTGCATCATATTCTGTTCTGTTCTGTTAAATAGCAAATAGCGTTTTGTGTTGATTTATTTTTTTTAATCCCAAACTGTTTATTAGAAATAAAATGCATTTTTTCCCCATAATTTTCAATTCTTAATTTTAAAATTTTTTCGAATACTTTTGCTATCGATGATATTAATGTTATTGGTCTATATTAAAATTACTATATAGTTTCACTAGAATCTTAATTTTTAAAATAGGTTTTATTATACCAATTTTGAAAGCTTCTGGATATACTGGTTTTAAAAATGTTATTTATAAGAAATGTTAGTGGTCTAGAAATAGTATATTTAATAGTTTTTAATATATCTGTTGTTATTCCGTCGGCACCAGGAGATTTCTTTAATTTTAAACTATCAATTACATTTTCATTTTCTTGATGATTAGTTTCTTCTAAATAAAGTGAATTTATATTGTTTATTTTTTTTATTTGAAAATGCGTTATTAGGTTTAGGTATTGATTTTGATTGCTAGCTTTTCTCCTACATCAGAAAAATAGTCAATAAAGCTATTAGCTATACTTTTCTTATCAGTAAGTGATTCATTTTCAATTAATAGGTACACGACATGACAAAAATGCATTTAATATTATTATTATAACCTTCGTTTGCAAACACAGGCGGTAGATCTAGGGCCATTAGCAAAAACTTGTACATAATTGATTTCTGTTCAAATGATTTCTGATCGGGACAAAATGTAAACAATGGTGTCTCCTTACATACTACAATCATGTCTGTGGTTCTCGCAGCTTTTAAGTCTGTAAATTTTATAACCATTTAGTTAGTTGCTTTAAAAGGCTATAATTGTGTTATTTTCAAATACTTTTCCACAAAACTAATAAACAGCTACTTATCAAGAAATAAGTGCTAATCTAGTTAATATCTCGAGAGTTGGGTAACTTACCAACACTATCATCAGTTGCACACAACTCGGTACATTCCTCTCTCGTTTCAAATTTGTTATTGTTACCAAGGCATCCGCCGTAAACGAATTGTGTGCAATGCCTAGATTGCTTGTCGTAGAACCATTGAAGAAAGTATCCTTCGCATGAACCTTGTACTTTGGGTAAGTTACATCTATCTAAATGAACAAATATAATTAATATATCGGTTCTTGATCCTCAAATATGAAAATGCTTTACATGTTATTATAAAAACTAAAAAGGTTCCCGTCACCCTTCCCTTAAGTTGCGTCCCTAGAAAAATATTTTTAAATTGGAAATATTTCAATATCAAGTATTGAAAACATGATATTATAGTAGGTACCGTTTAAATACTTTGAGGGACAATAGCAACAAGCTGTTAGGGCTGAACAGAAATTGTTTAGACTGAACATTATTGTAAGCGAAAATAAACCTTAATATTTTTTATATTTTTTTTAATTGAATTTATTAATGAATTAAATTGGATTAACTGCAATTTTTTATAGTTATTATTTTCTATATTATATTGTCATTTTCCATGTAATGAACTGTAAAAGTTAGTTTGGAATAAATGCATTTTGAAAGTTAATATCAGGTAAAATCCAAAGAACATCTCTAGGTCTGAATGAATGTGTGTTCTATTAGGAGCGTTTAAACATTTTTATAACTATTTTACCTCTTTCCTGCGGTTTGACACAAACACCCTCACATTCTTCTTTGCTTCTAAATCTGTTATCATTTCCGTCACATCCGCCATACCAGAATCTGGAACATCCTCCATATGACATGTCAAAGAACCATTTGACAGTGTAATTTCGACAAGGGCCACGTTCCTTCGGCAAAGAACAAGCATCTAAAAGGCAATTATATTTCCTTATTTACTGGATTATTCACGTTATTTGAAACGACATAATATTATAGCTAAATTATTTTCATAATGTACAGGTTGTCCCAAAAACACAAAACATATATTATTTTATTTTTGGTTTGTTTGTATCAAAATAAAAATGAGTTTCATTAGGGTTTCTTATAGTTAAACTCTACGGTTTTTGAGATATTTCGTATTTTGTGAAAATATGGTAATAATTTTAATGATTAAATTGATACTCAATATGGATATTCTTTTTTGCAACCAAATTCACACTGGAGTCTACTAACCATTTAGGTTTTATGTTGCACTTATGAACGATTGAAGAAGTTTGAAATGATAATTATTTGTTTAATTTAAATCTAACACCTTGTATTTTATATCAGCGATAGATGTAATTTAATATTAATCAAGTTACCTATATGGCATTTTGACAACTCACATTAATTTAATTTGTATTTGTCAGTTATTTCTAAAAGTGTTTAGTTGCAAATCGTCATTTAGTTATAATTTTTTTTTCTGTAGGGATTTACTGATGAGTCATAAGAAGTTACTTTTACTCGGATAAAACATACTACTTTTTTCTTCAAACTTCGTTTACATATGAAACATAACGATACAAAATTATATATTTTTTTCTATAGCTGATGTTAAAATGTTGTTATAGCAACTCTTTTGAGTAGATAAAGTATCACTTTAACCGCAAGGGTATAGATAAAATAACACTTTAACAGCAAGGGTACTTAGATAAAATGTTTTAATTTTTTTTATTTAATTAAATTTACAAATTCAAAGACATTAATTCGAAGGATTAACAAGTGTAATTTTACAATTAACATTATTAGAAACATCCATCTTTCTTCTTCTTTTGTTAATTAATTTCCGTACATTTCGTATTCACTTCGTACACAAAGCGCAAAAATACTGAACACTCCACAAAAACCAGAATGTAAAATTTGTTTGACAATTCGCAGGCTAAGAATTATAAGGTTCTATATGTTACAATTTTATCACTTTTAGACTTATCTGTGTCACAAGGTTCTATGTGTAACTTACAACTTTCAGTGACATCTTTAGTTTATCTAACACAATAAATACAAGTTCTATGTCTAGTGTTACTAAATTCTATGTCGTGAGAAGCTGAGAATTTAGTTAGAGGTTGTATGTAACGTTAAACAAATAACATTATTGTTATAATTTTTTATATTTTAATAAATCTTATTAGTTCCTGTAGTTATTCTTTTGATTTTTGGATAGAGCGAAATCCGAAACTGATTTTTTTCAAGGTTTCAAAATATATTTTGTTTATTTATTTAATTTTGAGTTTGCCTTAAAGTCCTATGTCACCTTACTAACTGTTATTTCAGTTTACTAGTCTTAAGCTACAAAGTCCTATGTAATTTTTAAAAAATGTTTTATATGAAAAATTGATTATTTATTTATTTAAAAAACAATAATACCCCCTTATACTTATCTCTACAAAGGTTTGCTAAAATAATTCCTTGGTTGTGAATTTCCTACTAGGATATGCTGATACCCGAAACTTCAAACACATTTTTCTCAAAATTGTCTTATTGTAACATAGAACCGTATAATTCTGAGCCAGCGATTTGTTGACAGAGTAATTCATATCCCTAGTAACGGAGCAACACAGTTGCGATTTTTGTGCCAAAAATTACAATTTTCTTTGAAATTTTATTTTTCACCTGAATTTGAAGTCTTGCTATAGAAAAAAAAAATTGTGTGTGCTTAAGACCACACGACAGAAGTGAAAACTTCAACAAGGTGAAATTAACAATATTAAATACAATTTTTCAATTTTGTTTCTTTTAGGTTAGGTTCGTAAGCAATCATAAAAATAACATAAACTTGGAATACGGGATAATTTTACTGAATACGAAAACTGACGAAAAAGTACTTTTTCCTTCGCTGCCAATAGCAACCGCCTTCTGACAAAAAGCAGAACTTTAACGTTGAAAAATTATTGAAGTGAAAACTTCCTTAGGCGCGTTTAGCACTTTTTGTGGGCACTGAATTAAACTGAGCCGTCACGCGTCGCCGTCACGCGTCAGGCGTCAGACTCGGGTATGCTCATAGACAATTTACCTTTAGATAAACAAACAATAATCACGAATGTGGCAGTTTTATGGCCTCGCGCATGTAAACAAAACTGGGAACTATTAGACATGCGCACTGCAACACTATCGTTTGACGAATGGGAAAATAGACAGGTCCGGGCTTTAAAATTTAAATTCTTGCTCATATGCCACCATATAGAGGGTTTATTTTACCCCTATTTGGGCATAATACAATTATACAACGGCTGCAACTAGTACTAGTCATTGTTTATATTACAATCAGAGTCACTAAAAGCACAAACACAATTCACTAACTAAACTACACAAAAACCAGAAATCAGGGGCGTCAATTGGGGGGGGGGGGCAGGGGGGGGGCATTTGCCCCCCCCTGAGTATTCACACACAAAATTCAAAATTTGGCTTTTACAAATAAAAACATCTTTTAACTTAAATATACCTACTACGGTTTACCGCATTGCATATAGTTTGTACACTTTGTTGCAGAGAAAATGCGTAGGTACATGGAAAAGTAAAATACATGTATGTCACCATTTAAATATATCGTGGGATTCAATATCTGTAAGCAATTTTTGTGCAACTAAGTGTACTTCTACAAACTAGTTGACGAATTTGCTATAATAAGCAATGATCTGCTAGCTAGCAGATCATTGATATTATTGATAATAAGGCATCGCCGTTACCCACTAAACCATTAATTTAGTGAAAGGAGAGAAATAAGACACTTTAAGTCTTCTTTCACTGGTTTATTAAAATAAAGTTTTAATGAAAGGTAAATTCTCTACATGTTTCGAATATATATACATTCATCATCAGGAGAATAGAATAAGGAAAATAAGAAATACAATAGGTGCGAACAGTCCAAACGGAGCTACAAGATGATGAAAAGGTAGAGTTAGGTATTTGGAGAAACTGCAAACATAATGATAGTCCTAACGAGAGGCCATTCGTAAAATATAAGCAGAAACCAAGTCAGAAAGTTATCACAACAGTAAGTTATGTGTCAATGTAGGAGTATTTGTAATCAAAAGAGAAAGAAGCTGATTGTTGTGAAGAAGGAACAGAAAGAATTAAGTAAAATGAAGGTTCGATTCAATTGACTAATTAAAGGGACTAATAAAGAAATAATTTTGTGTGAGGTCACATATTGGTGAAACAACACCGTTAAGTGTGAGGAGAGAAAATTATATATAAAATTTGAAAATTGTAGATGTTATAAAAAATGTATGTCATGTAGACATTCTTTGTTTAAGAGTAGAAGTAAAATCTTGGCTCTCGACATTCCTTAATTAGAAATTAAAGTTTAAAAAGTTTTAAATGTGAACTGGAGCTGACAGTTCTAAAAAGATAGGGTAAAAAAAAATAAAAAAAATAAAAAAAAATTATTAAGTACATATATCATTAATTTAGTGTTTAGGTCTGAGCTTCTTTGTCTTTTTAATGTATATTTTACAAAAGAATTTTTTTTTCTTTTAATTTGGCATCACTAAAGTGTTTTTTTTTCGACCATAAAGTTTTTTTTTTGAAATTAGGTATGCCCCCCCCAAGAGAAATGTGAAATGACGCCCCTGCCAGAAATCCATAAATATTAAACACCAGTCCCACAATCCACGATAGCCGATCCGATAGCTGAAAACTTTAGAAAACTACAAGGAATCCGCAGAGAAGAGAAACCTTAAAACACAACAACAAAAATGGAGGCCGAGCCGGTTCTGGAGGGTATTCTTGAGCGCGTCGATTATTGTCGATAAAGTAGGACGGCCGATAACACGAGGTTTGTGCGCATGCACGAAGGTTCCCAGAATGAAGACAGCTGACCGACGAGTCATGCGCTCGGACGTATTTTTTCACCCATAAAACGTAACTTTTGTTTGCGCAGGAGATAAGCTGTAGGTATCTAAAGGTAAATTGTCTATGGGTGTGCTACGCTCGAATTCAACTGCTATATTCAATCCGAACTGACCCTGACCCGAATGAACGTTATATGAAAGAGCATGCCGCCATCGGTCGCATTCAGTATCGACGTATCGACGTATCGACGTGGAAACAGTCAGTGTGCGTTGTCTAGACACTCGTGTATTTGATATTGTTAATTTCACCTTGTTGAAGTTTTCACTTCTATCGTGTGGTCTTAAGCACACACAATTTTATTATTATAAAAATGTCAGATTTATCGACGTTTGATAAAAAAATATATTTTGTCCTGAAAATTGGTATTAGAAGACGTGATACTTATCGAAAAAAGTTATTTGAAAAAGATGTTTATTATTCTACTTTTCCCAGACATTAAAAATATTTAAACAGGTTATAAAGACTTGGTAGAACGTAAAGCCGTTTTTAAGCTGGAATAATGCTTTTTTAATATTTGCATTTACTAAAACAATCGTTTTCTATTTAAACCAGACCTTTTTTGCTTCCCCCCAAACTTTGCCGCTATCGCAAGCATTTTAATTCTTATACAAACAGATCTTACGTACTTTGTTGATCGACAGGAACTTCTTCACAACCTTCAAAATTATCACCTTTAGCTTCAGATACTCCATCAAGGCAGCAGCCATGTTTAGATACTTCACAACCACATCCCTCGTTATTTGGACCTTCGGCTCGCGTTTTTTCATCTGCACAACATCCGTGTTGGCTACTTCTACAGTCGCACCCTAAAAATTATAAAGCAATATTTTTTGGTGAGCATGTTTGTAAATTAAATTTAATCCTTCTTTAATAATTTAGAACCGTATTCATCGTATTATAGAATATTTGAATTTAAAATTTGGAAAATCATTTTCGACAGCCAAGCCAACGAGTTAAATAAAGTGCTTTTCTCCAAATGACATTAAAAACGGTCTTTAGGCATAAAAAGTCCACTTTTTCTGACTAGGCAGAAAAAATACACCTTTTGAGCCTGTCAGGTGTCATTAAAAATTAAAATTTAAAATGACAAGTAAACACAACAATTCAATAAATGTCATAAATAACATACATAAATATAAAAAATACGATTTTGCGTGAAATTGGAAGAAATTTGGAGAAAAAATTATATGTCTGACTAGGCAGAAAAGCAGATTTAATGCCTTGGCTGGTTTCCTAGCCTCGGCTGCGCCTCGTCTATGAAACACCAGCCGCGGCATTAAATCTTGTGCTTTTCTGCCTAGTGAAACAAATAACTATTTCACAAACCTAAAGAGCATTTAAATCCCATCAAAATAGCTTTTAAAATTTTCAAAAAAATACATAATATTTAATTTAAAAATGTTTACGTTGTAACTTTGTTGTATACTTACCAAAATTTTAGGATCACAATAGTAAGCGTGGTAAAGGAACATAAAAATAAAAATTATTTGGATTTCAACAGTCAAATATTAGTGTTCTAAAAATCAGCCATTTGAAAAAGTTAAAAGTACTTTTGCATCTTCGGAGTCGTGTTGTTACCAGTGGCGTGCAGTGGCATAAAAAGTAGGGTAGGCTCTTGCCTAGTAATATATCTAGTCTCCAGCATTATTGGAATCAAAGAAATGTTAGCGTTTTCATTTGCTTTAAAAATAATAATTACATTGACAAACGGTAGTAATGTTGTAATTTAATGGTAGAATCCTCGTCAATTTACAAATATTATTAGGGTTAGGAGTATAGGACTAGGAGGAGGGTATGTTGCATTTTTGCACGCCACTGGCTGTTACCAAGGCACCGTGCTTTCGATTGACATAAAATTATCTTGAACATAATTATAAATTTTGAAGAAGTAGTCCATACTCAAAGTGGAGTTAAATGTATAGAAAAAAGAAAAGCACAAAGTCTTTCTCCACAATTTTTTATTAGAATAACAAGGCGAACCTAGAATAATTCATAATAATTCGAATCGACATGTTTCGAGTGTAGAAACACTCATCATCAGGAAAACAAAGTAAATTGTACAATGCTGATGTTGTTAGCAATTAGCAATAGAGAAAATATTAAGTGGGATTAAGCCGTAATTGAGCTTTCAACGGTGTACAAGAGGTGTAAAAATTGAATAGTCAGAAGACCGATAAGACTTCAGCATACTGGAAATTCAAGGGTTAGTGCAAGGCCCTGTCTTGGGCAGAAAAGTGAACAGAGTAAAACAAAAATTAGGAAGTTTTAACAGACTTTGTGAAAATCATTTATTAAGTAGTGAAAAATCTTAAGTTTCATTAAACTTTGCCGGAGACATGTGAAAGTATTAAAATAAGAGGGAAAGAAAAAGAAAAAATTGTTTTTAATTTAATAAAGTGAGGTAGATTGGCATACCATTTATATAGCTTCAATTAAAATGCTGTTGGGCGTACCATGCTTGTTACGGCCCAGTTACCCCGGCAGGAGTCAAAACATACAGACATTGTGTGCAAAATTAAATAATTTAAAAAGTTTTTTAAAAAAAATTTGTTTTACTAGAACTTCTTTAACAAAGAAAAGGTTACTTTTCTAAGATGTTCTAGTAAAACAAAAATTTTTAAAAAACTTTTTAAAACTCCTAATTCTGCACACAATGTGTATGTTTTGACTCCTGCCGGGGTAACTGGGCCGTAACAAGCCTGGTACCCCAACAGCATTTTACTTCAAGCTAAATGGTAAGCCAATCTACCTCATTTTATTAAATTTCATTTGCTTCATTCCCCTTTTTTATTTTTTACAGATGCTTTTAATCTTATGAAAATGTTTTCTTTTTTTTCCTCTTATTTCAATGCTTTCACATGTCTCTGACAAAGTTTAATGAAACTTAAGATTTTTCACTACTTAATAAATGGTTTCACAAAGTCTGTTAAAACTTCCTAATTTTTCTTTTGCTCTCTTCACTTTTCTGCCCAAGAGAGGGCCTTTGCACTAACCCTTGACTTTCCAGTATGCTGAAGTCTTGTCGGTCTTCCGACTATTCAATTTTTACACTTCTTGTACACCATTGAAAGCTCCATTACGGCTCAATCCCACTTAATATTTTCTCTATTGCTTACAACATCAGCATTGTATCATTTATTTGTTTTCCTGATGATGAGTGTTTCTACACTCGAAACATGTCGATTTGAATTATTCTAGGTTCACCTAGTTATTCTAATAGAAAATTGTGGAGAAATAGGTACTTTGTGCTTTTTTTTTCTATTATTATAAATGTCCTAGGGATATTATAGCTGATAATTTTTTAGAAGACAAGGAAACGATAATTTAATCAATGTCGGTAATTAATACTCCTTTTTAATAGTATATAGATAGGTAATGTAGGTAATCCAAATAGAGCTATTGCCTACCTTGTTGATGTGGACCTTCAGCAACAGAAACACCATCTGGGCAGCAACCGAACTGATAAGTATGACATGGACATCCTTCATAATCTGGTCCAGTGGATGCTGTGAAGTCATCGGGACAACATCCATGTTCGGAGTATTTACAACCGCAGCCTTCATGACCATGACCTTATAAAATAAATTAGGCGAATAAGACATAAAATTGATATTTAAAAATTTAAAATTTAGAAAACACTCTTGTAAGTAATAGTAGACTGAAAAACGAGGAAAATGTAGCTTTCTTCCTAAAAAAATTTTCTTTCGAGTACAACCACATGGGACCTTCAGATAATTAATATAATTGACTAGGTTCTGGGCTATCTGAAATATCAACTTACAACATTTTTTGGTAGGTGCAACTTTTTTTATGACAGGAAGGTCATAAATCTGTCAAAATTATTAAGTCGTACATTTTTACACAGACATATACCTCGCGATATCTTCGGAGATAGTCGAGATAATGACGTTTTATTATTTTTAATTTATAGAAGAAATGTAAGCGAAGGCTACTGAGTTAATTTTAATTTTTTGAAAAGTCTTGTTTTTTTATAATACTAGGTGAAACTTCAACATGTACAGGGTCATCCAACCAGGACTGAACAGGGGCCTATTTTTTAAGTTTCCCTTTATTTTTAATTAAACCAATATAGCCATTTAGTTTGTGCTTTGACGTAGAATCTAAAATTAATTTAAAAAGCGATCTGACTTAAAACAAAGGAACTGTGGCGTAAAGTTGTTGTTTTTTCAATGGAACACCCTGTATATTATTTATTTTTATGAAACGCCCTTCTTTCCTGATTCCATAACTATATAGTTTGTCCATATTAGCTCAAACCGTTTTTAAGATATGAGCAATCAAACATTTAAAAAGCCGTATTCATTTGAGCTTAATACGTCTAGAATGCCTTGGAAAAGAAAATCCCCGTAATGGCGATGCATTAAAATAACATCATAGGAGGTATTGGAAATTAAAGTTTTGATATGTCCAGAATGCCTTGAGAAACAAAACCATATATAACCAATAATAATTATTATGTAAAAGTCTAGATTTTTTATGATATGTATATAATAACGATAAATAAATATTACAATAATAATTTATAACTACAGTTTATAAAATAAGTAATAATTAATAATTTAAATCTAGCAAAAATTGCTATCTCCGCTGAGTTTCTCTTGCATTTTCCCCGTTTTTATATAAAAGTGTGATAATCTGAAATCGTTCTTCCAGGGAATACCTATTTCATTTTAACGGATAAAAACTTGACAAATTATTATTATTTGCATGGTTTTGTTTCTCAAGGCATTTTATACGTATCAAAACTTTATTTTCCAATACCTTCTATGATGTTATTTTAATGCATCGCCATTACGGGGATTTTCTTTTCCAAGGCATTCTAGACGTACCTATTAAGCTCAAATGAATACAGCTTTTTAAATGTTTGATTGCTCATATCTTAAAAACGGTTTGAGCTAATATGGACAAACTATATATTTATGAAATCAAGAAAGAAGGGCGTTTAATAAAAATAAATAATATATAGAGTGTTCCATTGAAAAAACAACAACTTTACGCCACAGTTCCTTTGTTTTAAGTCAGATTGCTTTTTAAATGGTAATTTTAGATTCTACGGCAAAGCATAAACTAAATGGCTATATTGGTTTGAATAAAAATACAGGGAAACTCAAAAAATAGGCCCCTGTTCAGTCCTGGTTGGATGACCCTGTATTTTAATTGTAGCACTATTTTCACTTAACAAAAAACTTTTTTTTAAATAATTTGGCCATACTATCTGCATTCAAAAAAAAGCCAAAACATTGACGAAGATTTTTAAAGAAAGCGGAGGCATACAACTTTTTTCAATTTAAGAAAAAACCTTGTCTGTTCACCGATTAACATTTTTTAGCTATTTAAATTTACAGTTTTTAAACTCTTTTTTACAAAAATATATTAAATGATTACGATACGGTTCTTAAAACTTCTTGTAAATCGTACATTGAGTCAACGAAGTACAAAGAACAATTTAAAAATGTTTAATTTCAATAGTTTTATTGAATACTGATATTAAGTGATATGTGCATTTCCACAATTTTAAAGTTGTCCAATATAAAACCCAAATAATCCCTATTTTGTTTCAATTGTTGGCTAACAAAAAAACCATTTTTCCCGACCAAAAACTAAAAGTTTATTACAGAACATAAGAAACATAATTAGAACTAATTCGTACCAAATATAATTTTGGAAATTAAAAAAAGCATTAAAAAAAATTTCTGTAAATTACTTTTAAATACCTACCAATCATTATTATGGGCTGGTAATGAAAACAAGCAAGGCTTTTAAAGTATGTCAAGGTCGCCCACGCAGTCTAATTATGATTAAAAAAAGATTTTTACTCTCCCTACTAAAATAGACGATTTTCTCTTGCATAACGAGAAATGATAAAAAATCATTGAGGCTCACTTTTAATTTTCACTCACAATAATTCAAAAAATATGATAGTAAAATGGCTCAAATTTCGATCCGCGGATTGGAATACAAGCTACCTCTCGGTGAAAGCACTATTAAGGTGGGATTATAACGACGCCATTTTCTAGCTTTTAACTGTCAATTCGATTTGCCTAACTATGGACGATTCGCATGCGCACTGCAGTGCTGTGTTGATCAGAGTAGTTATTTTTATGCTTTTGGCATACGAAGAAAAAAGACAGACATATTCTGGAGCTGGTAGAGCAAGGCAGAAGTCAGCCGGTCAGAGTTTATTTGCTTACTTTCGTGGTTTGTGCAATTACGACCCCTTTCTTGTTAAAACAAATACATACTTATATTCTCTAGAATTTTTAGAAGAGATGACATCTAGATAGACAGACTAGAAAATATCGTGTTATCAGTAAAAATTGTCGTTTTTACTTCAGTTCTAAAAATCGATGTGCTTACTTTCAAGGATTTTAAGGTAAATTGAGGCAATTTTAGTGGTTTCAAAAAACTGCCTTTTTTAAAGTTTTTGTGCAATACAAGCCATTTATAGGTCTCTTTTATACATCCTTGACGTTAAGAACTGGGCTTTTAAAATCTTATTAAATAGTATGTTTTTCGCAATTAATTGATGGAAGTGTGACCATTACGAGCGGTCGGTGGTGCCATAAAAAAGCACAAGATCAGTTTTTCAGTTTGTGAAAATCTGTTTGCAATTTCTACTAAAAAAAAGTCTAAATTTTTTTGCTCTAAATACCTATGCACAAAGTTCTAAGGAAAATATTTTAATCATTAATTCTTTTTCAAAATTCTAGGCTATTATTTAACCTAGAGTTCTTATAAACATATTTTAATTATTAATTTTTCTAGCTTATACAGTGTGTCCAAAAAAGAATGCAACATAATAATATGGGAACGTTTTTTTATCACCGATTTCTCAGAAAATTTTATTGTTTATAAAAGTTGGTGCATTCCTTAAAACTATAAATGCATATTTCATATTTCACCTGCGGCTAATAATAGGGGAGAAAATGCCATTTTTTCTAAATTGCCTTAAGAGTAAAGTACCTTAATTATTAAAAATACAGCTAAATTTTATATGGAAATGTTTTTGCAAATTAAAAACTTAGTCCAAATACGAAATTTGAGTTAGGTGTGTCAATTTTTTATTTTTTGATATGCATTTCTTTAAAATAGGTTTTTGGACTGGACTTGGAGCGTACCTCTGTGTAAAAATGACAAATAAATTATAAATTATTTTCAGTAATATGAATAGAGTTGGATTCTATTATCATTTTGTTTAGAACATCAGTTGGCTAAAATGTGTTTAAGTAGGCGTGCAACACGCTGATATCTGAACCAACTCTCAACATTGAAAGGTTTTAAAAAGTTTGCAACTATTTAAGAATCCATTTTTATTATAAACTATAAATTATTTAAATTATTTAATAAATATATTAAAATTGCGTAAACAAAAAATCGACCAGAGGTGTACCGTTTAGGGAAAAATAGAGATTATCAAAAAAAAATTAAAAATTGTGACACCTAACTCAAATTTCGTATTTGGACTAACTTACTAATTTGCAAAAACATTTCCATATAAAATTTTGCTGTATTTCTAATAATTAAGGTACTTTACTCTTAAGGCAATTTCGAAAAAATGGCATTTTCTCCCTTACTATTAGCCGCAGGTGAAATGTGAAATATGCATTTATAGTTTTAAGGCATGCCTCAACTTTTATAAAGAATACAATTTTCTGAGAAATCGGTGATAAAAAACTTTCCTATAATATGTTACATACTTTTTGGACACACTGTATATAGATGCCTTTAGTGGTCTCAAAACACTTGCGCTTGGCGCTAAGCATTTTCTATAATTACAACTAAAATCATGAAGCAAATATAGATACCTTGAGCTGGTGTGACATTATCGGGACAGCAACCATAAGGCGAGTATTGACAATTACAGCCATCACCATTAGCCCCCCTAGCAGGAGTAATGTCATCCGGACAACAACCAAATGGCCCAGTGAGACAGCATCCTTCTCCCCGATGCCCGTGCGCGGGTGTTTCCTTGTCAGGACAGCAGCCGTAGGTTGTACTTGAGCATGGCATATTGCAGCCTTGGTATTGTGGTCCTAGAAAAAAAAACAATAGGTTTGAAAGTGAAGGACTTTAACTGTAATATTAAGTAAAAGCTTTTTTAAAAAAAAGCAGTTCAGAGAACAATTAGACAATGCCCTCTACCAGTAAACACAGTAGGGTTGAAAACATTATTAGATAGATTACAGAAGATTCCAATGTTACCAACTCTATAGGGGGCGTCCTGTGCAGACTAGGATATATTCTAACTATGGAGAACTAGAGGGTAGGAGGCCGATCGACAATGGCAGCATTTTCAATTTCTGTCCCGGTTTTTTGGTTAGTTCGCTATTGGCCGACAGATGGCTCTCGCGTCCGAAGTGGGCTGATGTTGTCTTCTTCTTCTTCGTTTTTAATATGGAAAACTAGATCCTCCACAGTTTTTAACTTTTACGAAACCCTTTTTTTTTCTGTGGCTTTTACTTTTGACAATTGACATCTTATTTTTCGAAATAACAAATAACGTTTGAAAAGGCAAGACAAGACAAATAAAGTTGTATTGTAATTAATTTCCATATTTATAATAAATAATGGTACAAATTATAAAAGTAGAGTTTGCTTTGTGTCGGGGTGTAAGACAGGATCTTTTTCAGAGAGGAAACGCAGCCAAATAAGTATATTTCTAGCTCCAAAGGTAAAACCCTTAGCTAAAATGTTCCTGTATTTTAAAAACGAAGCATCGTTGGAACTTTATATAGGCCGAGTTTACTAATAAGTATAACATAGTAAGTGTAAATTCATATAAAGGTCCTTATTTGTTTCTTAAAGAATTAATTTAAATAAAAAAATAAAAATAGTTATCGCGTCCATAAGAAACCATTTATTTGATAGCCCACTTCAAACACGAGCGCCATCTTATGGCAACTCGTAAAGCTGAATTACCGATGCTAATTTGGGACCGAATCCAATGCATTGCGATCGGCCTCCTACCTCAAGTCCTCCATAATTCTAACCTTCGCACTAAAGAACAAAATTCCCCAATAGGGAACTTGACAAAAATTTTAAATGGTGAAAAAATTCTATAAATCATAAGTATATATTGTCATTAAACATATGGCTGCAAAAAAAAACAACATATTTCGTCCCAAAAGACCGCTAGAAAGATTTTAAACTGCCCCAAAATTCAAATTATCCCAAGCGGGTAAAAACGGGTCGTGACGTCAAGAAGTATAATTCGTGTGTGACATCCACGAAATAGGTTATAGGTTGGCAATAAATTGAACGACGTTGAAAATTCCACCTTAAAACAACAATACAATAACAATAACACACGGCAATCCAAATGCAAACTCGGTAGCTCGGCCACCGGCACCGGTCAGGATGACGGATGACGGAAAAGTCATACATCGGGCTTGGCGCGCTTAAAAGGTCGTTGAACTGCTTTTGACACGCGCGAAACTTTAAAGAATTTTTACCAAGTTATTACTTACTGATTTTTAAGGAGTATAAATTGGGGAATATTTTTTTAGGCCCAACTAAATCATATTATTGAAAAAAAAAATTGGAAAGTTCCCTATTGTGGCCAATTTTTCCTGTTAAAGGTCGATCTGTCTCATGGTTGGTATAGACGTTTTCCTGAGTAAAATATCTAGGCGGATAGTTGTGAATAAATATAACATATTATACTGTCATTTACCAAGGGCAAATATTTTTAAAATGGATACATAAAATGATATATTATTCTACGTTTTTCATTACCCATCGAAGAAAAGTTAAAACTTTAAGTATGCACTGAAAAAGACAATTCACAATAATACTGGTGCTGATTTAAATTTGGCTATATGTAGATTTTTGTTTAACTGCAGAAATACTTTATACACTTCCACTGGGGTAAGTCCAGCTGTTTTGATGTTTGATAGAAATTTAAAAACGCGGTTTTCCACCCTTTCTCATCAAATTATGTCGTAAAGAATGTGTTGACGGTTTGTATAATAAATTCGGCTCGTGAAAGGGTTAAAAATCAGCAAAATAAGCAGATTCGTTACAGTAAGGGAAGAAAGGAAGTCAATTTTGAATTAAAGGAAGATGTATTATTATGTACAATTATTGTAAAATCCTTCTTTTGTAAGGGGTCAGATTGTTAAGAAAGTGGGTAAACGGACGTACTTGGTTGAAGTGCCAGAACTAGCAAAAACTTGGAAACGACACTCTAATCAAATTAAAAAACATATCCCTCTGGAAGAGGTGTAGTCGCACATTTCAGTTGGCATTTCTGACACCTCTCAAACAGTGCGTTTGAGCCTACAAGTAGGTAGTCCATAAAACAGCAAAAGGAATAATTTGGATTATGTTGTAATTAGCAATGGTTCTAGTTCTAGCAGTTACGACGATAGTTGATCTGAATCGGAACAAGATGTAATAAATCATAGGCCTAAGAGAATAATTTTAGGCCGGTTGAAAAAATTGGGTACCTATACTTATAGGGACCACCTACAATATTTAGGTTAGCCATTACGTTTCTTATCATGCTGTCAAGAATTTTTAATTATTACTTAGAAGTATTTTCTTAGGGGAGGATGATATGTAATATATTAGCTTTTTAGGATTTAGGATAGAAAACAGTTGATCATCATATTTTGTAGTGTGCACATTGGTTGTATGGTCACTTCTATCTTTAATATATATATATATATGTACACGCATTTCTACTTCTACTTTTTGATAGACCAATAAACGAATCAGCATTATTCTACGTTTTTTATTGCCCATCGAAGAAAAGTTGAAACGGAAATACATCAAAGATGTAGCTTTATTTATTTCTGCAAGGCTGATCAGGAATGATAGGTGAATTGAATGATTGATAGAATGTTCCAAAGCGCTGGAATTAAATTCTCCGGAAATTTAAAGCTCGTGACAATGAAGAAAGTAGTGAACGGTACAGATTTATAACTAAATATCCTAAGTGTAAAGCATTATAACAGAATGATAAAAAATCTATATCTTCTTGTTTATTTTTTTTGCTTTTAAACCATTTAGATCAATTATTGTATGCTTATATTTTAGATTTTTTAAATTGTGGCCACTTTTGGAGTCATCTGTGTCATAGGGCAACGCCGAAGGATCAATCTAACAAACCGACGAATAGAGATCTTGAATTTGATTTTATAAATATATTCTTACCTTTAGCAGGCGACTGATCAGGGCAACATCCATAATCGGACTTAGAACATTCCTCTGTAGGTGCTGGTGATGCCTCAGTTGCCTCTTCTTCCTCTTTTTCACAGCCCTTCTGCTTGGGACCTTTAGCTTCTGGAATATTATTACATAATAACAAATACTGATATTGTAAAAATAGTCGGTTTTTCAAACTTCCAAATGAAATAAAAATATTTTTTTTTAAATATTTATTAGACAAAATAGGGTCATTAGATATGTTAAGAAAATATTTTTTGACGCTTTATTTTACTTTCTTTTTAATATTAGAGTGTAATCTTTAATATAATTGTATAATAAAGGACAGTATAACGAACTTGCAAGAAAGGGTTGGGATAAGACATTCATAAGTCCAGAACCGGCACTCTGAGTACCAAGGTACATAGTACAAGATGTCATAAAATGACAGATAAGAAATAAATTTAAAATCTACTGAAATATCTGTGGATTATTAATACTGGTACTTATATAGCAGTTATAGATCAGCAAGCGGAAATATAGTAAAATTTCTAGATTTTTTTTGAAAAATTATGGATGATTTTAACATAAATTTTATTAATGCTGCTATGTAAGGAAATTTAAACAAATTATTGGTTTATATGGAATGAAGCTATTAATATCAGAATACATAAGAATTGCCGAGAAATTAAAAATTGTTATAGATATGGCAATTATTGGACCCTACCCTCGCCTCGGAAAAAAACGTATAATAACGTGGAATCATTCTTAACACTAAAAGTGATTAAAATTGGTTCTGTAATGTTGGTATATTATGTATGTATAATTGTACACCTACTTCATTACGTAAATAAGAAAAATCTTATGGTTCATTTATTAATTGTTTGCCTTGGGACATAAAAGCTATGTTTTTAGCCATATTTTTGTACTAAAATTTTGAGAACATTCTTCTTTCTAAACGATGTAAATCTGGAACAAACAAAAATTTGGTGTGTTAAAATGAACTTTTTATAGGTACCTGTAATATTATCTTTGCAGCAACCCCATTTTGAATCAAGACACGCTGGTGGCCGAGGAGGACAACCTTCCTCATCATTTCCTTCTGCTGGTGTTTTCTTATCCCAACAGCATCCAAACAGAGTTTCATTGCAGTGACTGGTCGGACAGCCTCGGGTTTTAGGTCCTTATATGGCAAAAATGTATCTTATAATATATATTATAATATAAATAAGAATAATAATCATAACAATATACAGTACGTGTCTACGGAGAGAGTTTGGAAGAGGAAAACTTTTTTAATAGTAGGTAAAGAAGAAAGAATAATTCTTTATAAAAACGTCTGCTTGTACTGAAACTACAATTTTGAATATCAGATTTGCGATTACTTAGTTCGTCAAAAACAACATTTTTACTTTTTAGTATTTTTTTTTAATTCTAATTTTCAATTCCTTGATTTATTAAATGAATTTTGCTTGTGCTGAAACTACAATTTCAAATATCACATTTGAGATTACTATACAGGTTTGTCAAAAACAACATTTTTGGTTTTTTGGATTTCGTTTAAAATAAATTTACGCAAAAACAAAAAAATATTGTTGCTTTCTTACTTCGAATATGATTTTATATCTGGCCTAGTAACGATTTTGTTGTAAGAAACCCATTTTTTATTTGTCTACTTTTAAAGTATTTTTTTTAATTGCATGTCATAGTTCTTCAATTCATTAATTCAATCATAAATTATAACTTTTATTCAAACGTGGTACCACCGAGTTAGTGCATAGTTCAACTCTACATCAGAATTCCCGATAACAGTTCCTACCTTGCTGTATTAGGATATTTCCAATAACTACTCTTATTTTTTCTTTCAAGAGAACTAAATTAGTATTGAAATTGGTTTTATATACACATGTGGCTTCAGATATCTCCATAAATGAAAGTCGATAATGGTGAGATCGGGACTCCTATGTGCCAACTGATTTGGACCATAGGTACAAAGGTTTCCAAAGGGATGATTTAGCCAATCATCAAAAGGAATTGAAAAGTAGAATTGAAAAAAAAATCCAAAAAATAAAAATTGTTGTTTTTGACTAACCCTATATAATAATTGCAAATTTAATAGTTGAAATTGTAGTTTCAACACTAGCAAAATTCATTTAATAAATCAAGGAATTGAAAAAAAAAGATCCAAAAAACTAAAAATGTTGTTGGTGACGAAACCTGTATAATAATCGTAAATTTGATATTCGAAATTATATTTTCAGCACAAGCAGACGTTTTTATAAAGAATAACTTTTTCTTCTATACCTACTAATAAAAAAGTTTTTCCTTTTCCAAACTATATCCGTGATCATACTGTACCTACTTATATAAGAATAGTAATATTTTATGAAACCCAGATTGAATTTTATGTAATCTATTTAGAACGTGTTTATTTATTGAAAGTATAAAAATATGTTTCTTTTACACATGGATACCAAACGAATAACCCCATATTTTAACTAATATTCATATTAATACCTACAATTGAAAAATTTGTTATAAAACCAGAGTTTTAGAAAAATTTCTGCCTTATTTTAACTTTTGCGGTTTAAACTATACTCGACCAACACATACCGATTGGCATCTTTCACTTTTATGTAATAGATATTAATCCCCCTGGTAAAATAAAAATTCAATCATCAAACGACAGCGCTCTATATCCTGCAAGACAGTGATCTTACAACATAGTATAATACTGGAACGTCAACAGGAAATTTACGCTTATGAATAATCGAAAGTAAATATTATCATCGCTATTATAGTTACTATACTTACCAAGTGCAGCAGAAACGCCATCTGGGCAGCAACCGTATGTAGATTCTTTACAAGTTTTGGGTGCTGGACAACCTTTGTCAAACGGTCCCTCAGCAGAATGAATCTTATCCCAACAACATCCGTATTTGCTTTTTTGACATTGGAGAATTTTTCTACGTTTGCACATTTTTTGTTTCTTTTTAAAGATCTCAGTAATGTGACTAGTTGGCCATGCTAAAAGACGGAAAATATATTATGAAGCTTATTACCCATTTTTTAAAACTGTCAATCGTCATGAATGTCATACTAGTTCTACCTACTTGTGCTCTCACTGGTTTCAGTCGTTGACGAAAATATATCAAATTCAGTACTTCCACTAAATTCAGTAGTAGATTCTGTTGCACCTGATTCAGTTGTCTCTGTAGAACCACTAATTTCTGTAGAACCACTAACGTCTGTAGAACTACTGACTTCTGTAGAACCACTAACTTCTGTTGAACCACTCATCTCTGTAGAAGAGAGTTCTGTTGATCCTGATATTTCGGTGTTACCTGACATATCGGTAGAACTAGATTCTGTAGTAGAACCCGATATTTCCGTAGATCCTGAAATTTCCGTCGATACTGTTATGTCTGTTGAACCCGAAATTTCAGTAGTGCTAGGTATCTTGGAAGTATCTTCAGTGGTAGTATCGGATTCTTCAGAAATTGTGGAACCAGTGAATTCTGTTGCACTGATCTCTGTAGAAACGCTGGCATCTAGAAATAAATATTGGAAATAATTTTAAAACCAGAATCGGCGGAAAGGTCTTCAAAAAATAATAGTAACGAACTTTCTAAGTATATTCTTTTTTGTTAAATAATTACCAGTCGTTTGACTTAAAGTCTCGGATACAGTTGTAGTTTCTTCGTCAAGATCATCTCTGGATGGCGGGGTAGGAATATCTGCACCAGGTTCTTCTTTAATAACATCACCTTCCGTCGTTAAACCAGGCATAGCATCTGACATAGTGGTTGAGTCTGAAGATTCTGTAGAAATTTCGTATGTACTACTTGTAACATCTGAGGTGTCAATACTATTTGTCGTATCTGTATTTTCTGTTGTGATTGTACTGTCTGTAGTACCTGTACTCTCTGAAGATTCCGAGGTTTCTGTACTTTCGGTAATATCTGTTGTAATAGTTTCCGTACTGATACTTGAGTCTGTTGAACTACTGGTGTCTGAAGTGTCCGTGGTACTATCGGTTATGGTCTCTGTATTAGTTGTGAGTATTTCAGTCGTTCTGTCAGAGGAATCAATTTCTGAAAAAAAAATTCACTATTATTCTTTTTCCAGTAAGTGCATGTACAAAATAATAATAATTATTCATAGTTGTATGTAAAGTTTTTGCCAATTAAATTACCAATATCCATTATATTATGGTTTATGCAAGGTTTTCAATTTTGGTCACCAATTTGTATCGTAGTTTACCCAAAGAAGACTGGGTGTTATTAGTTTAAAAGATAAACTTTACTAACTTTTTGTGCAAGTAGCGACATAATAAGCGTCACGGGGAACCTGCTCTTTGTTCAAGTTAATAATACACCGTTTTTCTTCGGGACAATCGATGTCCTTGCAAGGATCCTTGCATCTACAAGCATTACACAGATTTTCATTAATGTATGGTTCGATTCCGTAACTACATCTAATGGCTTCACATTCATCGAATGTAGCTTGGCATGCGTGTGGAGGAAAGTCTTCAATTTTTACCGTAGCTGTAATTAGGGTAGCTTTAGTATATTTTTATTATTTTCTTCGATGTTCGTAAACTGAAAATCGTCGCTTTTTTGGCATTTTTACACAACAGGATAAGAAAGAAATTAAGATAATAATAACTTCTAATCTAATGTAGGTATATATTCAGTTTGTCCAGTAACGTTATGCATCTTAGCGACAGACATTAGTAGTAAAGATTACCGTTTGGTTTTTTATTAGATACAGTAGTATTGATCCTCGCGAATTTGAATTTATTGAAAGGGATCATGTCTCTATTAGTTAAAGTTACCTGTAGTGGTAGACGCAGTATCAGATTTCTCGGACGTTTGCGATACATCAGGTGTTTCAGACGCTTCGGTGGTTTCAGAAATCTCAGTAGATGTAGATGCTGCAGATGCTTCTGAAGAAGAAGCCGACGATTCACTTGAAACAGTAGAGCCAGATAATTCAGTAAAGGAACTTTCAGAACTTGACGCTTCCGTCGTTGCAGACACATCTGAGCTTGTGATGCCTTCAGTGGTGCCTTCGGAACCGGTTATAGAACCACTTATGCTAGTGCCTTCCGACCCACTTATAGTGCTGCCTTCAGAACCCCCTATAGTACTGCCTTCAGACCCAATTATGGTGGTGCCTTCGGAACCACTTACAGTTGTAAGTTCAGAATCAGTTATATCGCTGCCACTTGTACTTTCTTCCGTTGATCCAGATACCGCTTGTGACGTACTAAAATATTGATAGCATTTGATCAGTAAATAGTAAGGTAATTTTTTAATTTTATTTTATTTTTATTTTTGTAGGTGTTTACATAGAGTAGCAAATTTAATTTTATACCTTTATGAAAAATTATATATTTTAGGGTCAAAATTATGGTGACAGTGAAAATTTACTATGAATTTTTTTCTCTAACCCATAATGAATTAAACATTTAAGCACCGCACTTTAACCAAATTCAACTTATTTAGCACTGACAAAATTGTAAGTATATCCCCATTATAGTAACCTTTATAGAGTATCACAAATCGCTTCTGTAAAAAACTAAATAGTTGCCAAGAAAGAATAAAGTTTGAACGCATACAGATCTACGTCATCCTATTGCCTGTCTACGTAAATAAAAATATAAAGTTATCTAACGTACAGGTTTGGAGTCGTTCTTTACAGGTAGGTAATTACCTAATATACGACACAGATGTTTCCTCTACATCCGTGACGATAGAACTTGTTTCTCCAGACCCTTCTTCCTCTGTAAAGTCAGAACTTGGGGAGGTAACTGAACTCTTTTCAGTATTAGGACTGGTTAATTCATCACCAGAACCAGTATATAGTGTTTCTCCAAAACTGGTGCCATCGCTGTACATCATGTCCAAAAAGTCTGTTGTTTTGGTTAAATCTGTAGGTTCAGTCTCGTCTTCCTAAAATGCGTTGAATTACATTTCAAAATAAAACTTTTAATCTAGATTTTCTTGTTATATAGGTTCCTAATTTTTTGACGTGCCATATTCTTGAAGCAAAAATACGTGCAATTAACGACATACAAGTATTTATTTCTTTGTTTTAATAAATAAAGACACAATAAAATATTCGCGATTTTTTAAAATAAACAAGGCCTCAGCAAATATATCTCTCATATACTTTTTCTTACCTCTAGATCCACCCCCATAACATCAACCCATTCCCCATCATCACACGAATCCGAAGAAACAATTTCGTAGTCGTCTTCATTTTCTTTCGATTCTTTTTTTGATGTTTCTTCAGTGTCTGATTCTGTGGTCATTTCAAAACTCTTTGTTATTTCTGTTAAATCGGATGGGGAACTATCCGACTGGACACCTAAAAAATAAAAAATAAATTTTATTAATAAATGAAAAATGAGGTTTTTATTAATGAATATTTTTTTAAATTATTGCAGTTGACAAATTTGGTTTAGTTTTTGCCCAGTGAATGTTCAATTGATGTTATAAATTAGGACATCTATAGGATGGGCCTTTTAGGACATCCAATGAATGCCCTTTAGGATGACGTCCATAAGCTGTGCCTTTATGTACGTCCAATGGAAGTTCGAAAATTGTCGATAACACGTTCAAAGGATATCCAAATTTGGTTTATTTTTGGTTCCATTGATAATGGATGACATCCAAAATAAAGGGTTCCCGTTCCCTGGGCCCAAGTAGACAACATGAAGGAACCCTTTTTAGTTTCATCCTTATTAGGAATTAGGACATGACTCATTGGAGAACCATAATATTATACAAGTCGATCCTCACTTCCACAAATCGCGAAATTTATCAGTAATTTATAAATGGCAGTAAGCCTAGGAATAAATATGTTTTAGCGCCATCGATATAGTAGAAATCCAAATGAGACTTTTGTTACAGGACCATGGATATTCTGGATTACCAATGGACATCCAAAAGCATATTATGTCCAGTGGCTTTACCAAAATAAACATCGATGGGACCTCCATTACAGGACCATGGATATTCTGGTTTACTAATGGATATCTAAAACCACATAATAATATCCAATGGCTGTGTAAAAATAGATGTCCATATTATGACATTCGACAGAGTGTACCATGGATATTCTCTCTATTACCAAGGACGTACAGGTTAACATGTCCATTGGCTTTACATAAATGGATATCCACATATGACTTCCGTAAGTGGTCAGTGGATGTCCCGAGTCTCTCATGGCTTTAAAATGGACGTCCATTGGACATTGTGTGCTGTTTGGGTAGAACTTGGAGAAAAACGGCTTACCTACATAATTGCCTTTATAATACTAACTGATGTAGCAACAGAAACTGCGTCAATTTGAAAAAATAATTAAATACCTTCCCCAGTAATCACCACTAGATATACACTAGATATACACATCAAAATGGAGGCTAACTGCAGCGCCTCCAGGATGAAAGCAAACGGGAAATGGAAAGAACGCCCCGAGAAAATAGGGCACACAAGAGCCACGGACCTTATCAACGACGAGCTCCTGGAGATGCAAACCGATCGCATGAAAGCGAAATACAACTTTACAAAACCATTTAATGTCAGGTGTGACCCTGATATGTGGTCCAAAGGAAAATCTCCGTCACTAGACAATGGCCTAGTCTGGTACACTGATGGGTCGAAAACGGCCAACGGAGTAGGCGCAGGTATATTTGGGGAAAGACCCAGAATGGAAATCAGCATCCCCCTGGGAAACTACGCCACAGTATACCAAGCAGAAGTTTATGCGATACAAGCATGCATACAAAAGAATCTTGAAAAGGGCTATCACGACCAAAAGATACATATCCTGTCGGACAGCCAAGCTGCTCTGAAGGCTCTGAAATCCTTCCGATTTACATCAAAAATCACAATGGAGTGCCTTAACGACCTAAAAGACCTGGCAGCCAGAAACAACAGTGTTGAACTCCTATGGGTTCCTGGTTATTCAGGGATAAAAGACAACGAAAAAGCAGATGAACTGGCAAGAACCGGAACTGCTCAAAATTTCAGGGGCTCAAAACCCGCCCTTGGAATATCAAAAAAGGTAACCAAAACAACATTAGACAGATGGGCGCAAAAGCAACATCTATCTCGATGGAATGGTACACCTGGCCAAGCACACGCACGAGCCGTTATTGATAGGCCCTCGAATATGCTATCAGCTGGAATGCTGCTCTTGACGCGCCCTCAGTTAAAACAAGTGACAGGCCTACTAACAGGCCACTGTCACTAAAGAAGGCACCTTCAAAGAATGGGAGTCTATAATGGACCCATTGAATGCAGACTTTGCGGCGAAGAGGACGAAACCGCCTCCCATATAATTTACAGCTGCGAAGCGCTAAACCGTAAAAGATTCAAAATCTTCGGAAACATTCGACGTGGCGACAACCTCCCGCACAACAAACTTGGAAGGAAACTACTGGACCTCGTAGAAGGAACAAATCTTTTCTAACAAGACTGGGGCGCACAATAAGCCAGAAGGCTGCAGTGTAAGAAGCTTGGGCCACACGTCGAACCCGACCCCCGCCTTTAACCAACCAACCAACCATCACTTCTTCTACAGTAAAGCTCAATATAGTAAATTGGTTTTGCATCTCCCTCATATTTCATGGGAACAAAAATTTCTAGTCAGGTACATTGGAGCTAAATGCTGGTAATATTGAGAAATTATGAAGTTCCTATATCAACTGATCAATGATACAAATTATGTCATAAAATAACAAGATTCGCTGTGAATATAGACCCATTACCATCCAAGTTATTTACAAAAAGGTCAACATGCAAAACTGATCCCCAATTTTTACTTACACTAACGGAGAAGAATAATATGATCTTGAAATGTCGCAAAAACATTTTTGAGTGTAGTGTGGGAACAGCCAACATTTATTGAAAATATAAGCTACCAAAGGAAGACGTGTCTGTTATTACTTGTTACGTACCTTCTGTTTCCATCTCAGTAATAATGCTACTTGCAGCAGTTATTGGTTCGTCGGTTTCTTTTTCTTCGAGTTCCAGCGATTCATCTTTGTCCACGGGTAACATAGAATCTGAATGAAAATACGTTAATTAAACAAACATAGCTTATTAAAATGGGTTAGCTAGCTCGCGCAATTTATTGTTATAAATTCGCTATTGAAACAAATCAGCGGGTAACATACATACTAACCAATGGAACCTTTAATAGGTATCCGTATTATTTTTATTAAGAAATTTTATTTGATGTTTTCTTACATTATTTTTTTCCCTTTCAATTAAATGTCATTTATCTCGCTTTGTTCATGAAAATAATACCAAAAATTAAGATTCATCATCATTAGGTATTAGAAAATATATCTATTTCATTGCAGATCATTAATCACGGTCACAGAACCTTTCAATGGACTTTGCGTTTATAAACACCATAGTGTTAGAAAAATATTTTTCCAATATAAACTTTTATACCCCTTTTTCACCCTGATTTTCAAAACAATATGAATATGTGTTTTATTAATGATTGTATTAGAGTATTTATGCAATTTTGTTACTTCTATCTTTTCTCTATCGATTTCGTTAGAAACTTATCCCCTCCATTTCGATCCCTTAGGGACAAAAGACATTAAAACACGTACTTACTTATTTTAACAAAGTAAGCATATATACAGGGTGTCCCGAAATTAGCTGACAATATTTTAAGGAGATAAAGTACATCCAAAAATAAGACTAATACCCTGTATTAATATACCTTCAAAAACGCTTCGTTATGGGGCTAGAGCCCCCCGAATTGGAGCTATGATAAGCAGTTTTTTCACAATATCTCAAAAACCGATTAGGGTATCGAAACAAAATTTGATACATGTTTTACCCATGGCAAGACGCAATAAACGATTTAATTAGCTTGACTTTATTTCTTCCAGTGGCGTCCCACTGGATAGGTAGTTGGGAGAATATTGCCCTAAGTTTTTTATTTTTAGGATTTTTTAACTTCAGGTGCAATTTTTATAAGCCTTGAAGTCTTTTGTTGAAAAAAGGTACTCTTGTTCCATTGAGGTAGGATTCACCATTTTCCAGTAAAATCGATTTTAAAATTTTCGGTTTTTTGAAATCCGGTGAAAAGGCAAAGGTTTTTTTTGCATATCTCAGCAAACATTTAATATTAAAACATGTTCTACTGGCGACAAGGCATATGTATTAAAGGTTGTTACTTTAAAATATTTTTCCAGTGAAGTCGCAGCCTTAACTAAATATTACTATTTTTTTTTTCATAGTTTTAATGTAATTTTTTTTTATTTTAAATATTTTGTTAATAAAACCTGCTATTATTGTAATTTGACAGAATGTAACGTTTTTAAATTAAACACATTTTAAGATTCCTTTGTTTTTTAAATATTTATTTTCATGGAGATTTTAAGATAGTTTTAAAATAAAATTAAAAAGAATAACAAATTGCAAATCAAACTTGATTGTGAACCACACGGGAAACTAATTCTTAAGCAAGTACCAGTCATGTGTCCCCAAAAATAATAATCAAGGGGCCAGGCTATGGCTACCAATCCACCTGGTAATTTTCTTCAAGTCAATTCCTCACTTGACGTCCGTAGTGAGCTGGTGCCCCATCATGTTGAAAGAAGTGCCCTAAACGTAAATCCAGTGGCACATTATCTAATAAATCCCCAAGTTGATTATGTATTATTATTATTTGTCCCTAGTAGATCTTCTAATAAATTGCATGTTTTAATATATTAAGTGTTTGCTGAGATATGCAAAAAAAAACCTTAGCCTTTTCACCGGATTTCAAAAAACCGAAAATTTTAAAATCGATTTTATTGGAAAATGGTGAATCCTACCGCAATGAAACAAGAGTACCTTTTTTCAGCAAAATAGTTTAAGGCTTCTAAAAATTTCACCTAAAGTTAAAAAATCCTACAAATAAAAACTTAGGGCAATATTCTCCCAACTACCTACCCAGTGGGACGCCACTGGAAGAAATACAGTTAAGCTAATTAAACCATTTATTGCGTCTAGCTATGGGTAAAACATGTATCAAATTTTGTTTTGATACCCTAATCGGTTTCTGAGATATTGTAAAAAAACTGCTTGTCATAGCTCCAATTCGGGGGGCTCTAGCCCCATAGCGAATCGTTTTTGGAGGTATATTAATAGAGGATTTTAGTCTTATTTTTAAATGTACTTTATCCCCTTAAAATATTGTCAGCTAATTTCGGGACACCCTGTATAACGGGTTTTCCAATAAGAACGATATGATTTTAAAACGATATGGTAACCATGGTAATAAAGTTATACCTGTCACCAGTTGTCAGTTATTGTCAGTAAACTATAACAATTTATTATGGCTAAATACGCGCTTCAAGAACGTTTGGTTATTATCCAAAATTTTTACGAAAATAGACGATCTTTTGTGAACACTTATCGCGCACTTCGCGAAAACTTTGGTGTAAATAATCGTCCTCCTTTGCTTGCCATTCGTCGCATCGTTGAGAAATTTGAAAATAATTTTACTCTTCACGATGTAAAAACACCAAGAAGACATCGAAACGCAAGAACTGTTGAGAATATTGCTGCTGTAAGAGCTAGTGTTGCAGTGGATCAAAATTTATCAATTCCTTGTCGTGCTCAAGAGTTAAGGATTAAAAAAACGAGAACTTGGCGTATTTTGAAAGAAGACTTGAATTTACACCCGTATAAGATTGTTTTGACCCAAGAAGCCACTGGACCATCGTCGGCGCAGAGAATTTTCTGCTTGGAGTTTAGAACAACTTGAAAGGGATCCTAATTTTGACAAAAAAATGATCTTTTCAGATGAAGCTCATTTTTGGTTAAGTGGATACGTTAACAAGCAAAATTGCCGTTTTTGGTATGAAAACAATCCACAACAGATTCATGAGAAGCCTTTGTATCCGCTAAAGGTAACTGTATGGTGTGGTTTATGGTATGGTGGCATCATCGGACCATTTTTTTTTCCAAAATGAGGCAGGGGGTGCAGTCACAGTGAATGGTGAACGATATCGACAAATGTTAAGAAATTTTTTGTGGCCAAATTTAGATGCACTTGATTTGGAGGATATGTGGTTTCAGCCAGACGGTGCCACATGTCACACTGCTCATGAAACTATCGATATACTGCAAGAAAAGTTTGACGAAAGGATAATTTCAAGGAATGCTACTGTTCAGTGGCCTCCAAGAAGCTGTGATTTAACTCTTTTAGATTACTTCTTGTGGGGCTATTTGAAATCTAAGGTTTATAAAAACAGACCACAAACACTTGATGCATTAAGGTTGAACATTGAACCCTGCATTCGTCAGATCACGCCCGATTTATTGCATAAAGTCATTGAAAATTGGGTTCGTCGAATTCGCTCGTGTACACAAAGTCGCGGAGGACATTTAAACGATGTGTTATTCAAAACATAAATGTTATCGACTATACTTTAAGATAATATAAAACGTTTTGCTGTATCTGAAATTATTTTAATTTTATTTCATTTTGAAATCATATCGTTCTTATTGGAAAACCCTTTAGTAACCATTTTTAGCAGTATAGCTTAAAATTTTAAAAGTTATAGGTACCCCGCTCAAAATAGGCTATATACCCCCCTTTTTTTCAACCCCTAAATAAATTTTTTAAAAAATAACGAAGTTGGGATATTCTTATTTTAATAAAGGAACTTATATATATTTAGACCTCCACCAGTTTTAATTTCTGAGAAACAGAAACGTCCATAAAAATTTCAACCCCCGTATTTATCCCCTTATAGGGGTTAATTTTCGAAAAATTCTTTCTTAGGTGGATGCCTACGAATAGAGAAATTTCATTCTAGGATTAGGATTTTAGGAATTCATAAATCAGTCAGTTACTCACTTTATAATATAGAATATAGAAGTACTAAGAGTACTGAGTACTAAGATTTAAGGCGTCCGCGTTAGGTCAAAAACTATTATTTCATAAATAAAAAAAAAATGCAAGCACTTGGGCAGCACCCAAGACTAGTAGGTAGTTGACCGCTTTTTGAGGGCGAATATAATGAAAAAAATTTGAATTTGTATTTTAGGTATGTAAATATGATGACCAGTACAGTTTAAAGCTCACTGGCGGATTCAGAAGGCGAGCGATGATCTACCAAAGCAAGCGGTGCTCTTCAGGGTGCTGCAAATTCGTGCAGAGCAGATACGTACATGGGGATCTCGGCAACTATATAAGATACGAAGACGGTTAAATATGATCTAAGGAAACAAAACTGTTTATACAAATGTTGCAAATACAATCCGCAGTTTTTCTCTGTCTAACACAAAGTTTTGTTTGCAATAATAATTCACGGAGCGGTTCGATTGTGTTTCCATAAATGCCTATTAAACTGCCTTCGACCAAGCCGAACAAACCCGAGATCAGGCGAAGTCGACTAGCGGGGAGGCCGTATGTTTGTTTCGCTCCTAGTTGCCAATTGATTTATGTAATCTTGTATTTAATATTAAACCACCAGGTCAACTTAAAATACGGTCTATATTGGAGAGTTTTCACGTGACACTTACACATTGGAACTTTTGTATTTTTTACAGGATATTCATTTATATTTGTTTTGAAAAATAAATTAATTAGGTGGATCACTGACGAAATAACCTTATGGACCAGCCGCGCCTGTGTTCTACTAAATGATTTATTCACACAAAATTAAATAACTATTCATTATTAAAACTATACCTTCAGTGCAAGGTTCTTTGTTGCAGTCTTCATCAGTAAATATGATACTGTCTGGTTCGCAGTGGGAAAAATCTACCACCTCGTTGCCTTTGACGCATACCACCTTTTTCGCTCGTTTTCCACCCCCACAAGGCTTGGAACACTAAAATTGTAAAATAAATTTTAAATGTTTTATTTATCATTATCCTTCCTGCAGTATTATATACATATCAGAAGGTTAATTTTGCAAGTAGATGGACTGTAAAAAATATTTATATAATTATATTTTTTTTAGTATTGAACAATGATAAACCGTTTGAGTACCCACAATAACACAAAAAATGGAAGCATGCTGAAGCTGAAGCTAACTATTTTCCAGATCAATGGAAAATTTCTGTTGGTAAACCATTGCCCAAAATTAATAATCCTTTAACTATTAATGATCTTCGAATCATAAGTATATTGCCGCTACTTTATAAAAGTTTTTGAAAAAGTCTTGTATGGTCAATTATTTCAATACTGTGTCATTAACAAAATAATTCCGGATAGTCAATGTGGCTTTAGAAAGGGCTTTAATACGGCTGTAGCACTTGTTAAGATTACAGATGATATAATGGCAGCAATTGATAAAAAATTTAATAGCGCGTTAGTTAATTCTTCTAGATTTTTCAAAAGCCTTTGATACCCTTAATCATTCACTTTTGCTGGCAAAATTAAAATATTATGGCTTTGAAGAATCATCCTTAAATCTTATTAGCTCATACTTCAACAACAGGTGCCAAAAAAATTTCAATAAAAACAATTATTCAGAACAAATTCAAATTTTGTCAGGTGTACCTCAAGGATCTATCCTAGGACCCCTTCTATTTATTATCTATACCTCAGATATTTTAAAATCCATAAAGCACTGTAAGGTTCAGGCCTATGCAGATGACACACAAATTTACCTTCATTTCGATTGCCAAGACTATATAAACGCATCGAATTTACTTAACGAAGATTTAAGCATGTCAAATCAACTTTCTCTGGATCATAATCTTAGGTTGAATTCATTGAAGTCATCCTTAATGCTTTTTGGGAATAAGAACATAATTGGCTTTTTAAATGATAATATCAATATAGTTATTGATAGTGTTAGGCTCCCCGTAGTTAAAACAGCTAAAAATCTTGGTATAATCCTGGATACTGAACTAAGGTTTAGGGAGTATGTCAAAAGAAGGGGAAAACTTTATACTTTTTGTGGCTTTTAGGCTCTTTTAAAACGAGGATTCCTCTGTACCTATTACTGATCCTAAAAATCTTAGCTTCTTGGTTTCTCTTTAAAAAAAATTTGTCGAAATTTTTAAGCGAAAAATAGCACCCGGGTCTGGGGCGTTTTAACAGGTTGTAGTTGTTTAAAAGTAGTTTGCTAAAAAAAGGTGCAAAATAGTGTTAATATCGGAAAATACGCTTATATATTTACAGGCGAACAGAGTGGTCAGAATAATTTCTCCCGTAATAAAAATGGTTTTAATGGCCAACAACTCCTTTCTTAAAATTTTCAAAATACGTTTAATAACAAGACAATATACTTACTTCTCCCCATGGTCCGCTGAACCATTCTCCATCACAGTCTTCTGTACCAGTGCAATTTCTTAGAGTTTCAAATGTCTTAGATTGATCACACTTGTCGTTTTCAACCTTTTCTACTCCCTTGGCTGTAGAAATACCACAGAATAACGTTCTTGTTTGTATACCTTTACCACATTTGACCGAACACTGCAAAAATACTGTTTGTATTATTGGTTTGTAATTATAAAAACTAAATCCAGAGACATTGTATTTAATATTAATTAATTATTTAATTATTACATTAACCCCTTAAATTTTATAATGAAAATATTCAATATTCAAAAACGACAAAATGTTTAGGATTAGTTTTAGACGAAAATTTAAATTGGAAATGCCATATCCGGTATATTATCAACTCGATATCTCCTTTGGTATCTGTTTTGTACAGAGCTAGATATTTCATTCCTTTGAGATACTTAAAAAATATATATTTTTCATAAATATATTCAAAATTACAATACTTAGCTTCTGCATGGGGATCTGCTTGTTTATCAAACTTAAAACCATTACAAAAATTGCAAAATAAAGTTATTAAATGTATACACAAATTACCACATTTAGAACCAACTGTCAATCTATATAGACCGAAATGGTATTTACATGTTCAAAACATTTATAAATTAAAAATTTGTATTCTAATTCACTCCATCATTTTAAAAGAAAAAAAATCAAACATAACACTTCAGGAGAATAAGACATTACATGATCATAAGACCAGACATTGTATAAATTATCAAACTATACCAGTAAAAAGTAATTTCGGAAAAAAATCGCTTTTATATGACGGAATAATAAAATATAACAATCTTCCAAAAAATATCAGAAAAATAAAAAAATTGGCAACTTTTAAAAAACAATTAAAGAGATATTTACTAAATTAAATTATTTATACTATTTTTTTTTAATTGATTTTATTAATGAATCAAATTGGATTAACTTCAATTATTATTTTTTTTTTTTTTTCTATTGGTTATTATTTTCTACATTATGTTGTCACTTTCCATGTAATGAACTGTAAAAGTTAGTTTGGAATAAAGACATTTTGAAAGTTAATATAGAATTTTGAAGACAAGTGTAAAGAACTTGGTTATTTTATTCAAATTTAAGTGTCATATTATGACTTCCATAATAAAAATTATTTCACTATTTTTTGGTAGGTACTTAATTTTTGAAACACTAGTTTACTAGTTTAGGTAACTTTACCAGAGTTACAAATTAAAAGGCGCTATTATATAGTGTCTCTATTATAAACTAGACAATGCAATACTTAAAAATCACACAAACACCACAAGACATAAAATTAAAATAATTAGTGACGGTTCTGTTCGCATGGAAGAAACAGCTGATTGACATTTGTTATTAATATTGCCCATGCTCACTATCGCAGTTCCGGCATCCATAATTTTCCACAAGCTTGGTTGCATACCATTGGCAATATACTGGTTTTATATATGTGGTTTTAACTCGCGCTAAATAGTAATAGTTAAATTACAATTAGTTAAGGGCATTGCATTTTTTAACTCAGATTAACTTTTAAGTTCTACCAAGAGATCCAAGAAATCATCGTTTCTTTGCTCTTGATCAACATAGATATATAACTAAGATAAAATTGTCTCCCATGCCCCAATTATTATTGTACAGTTGACGACATATAAATTCGTACACTCCACCCATACATAACTCAATTACAACAAAATTGGGTAAAACGGGTTTCTAACCTTGCTGCTTCTGGATAGAACACCAGCTATATACATAGCTGTTAATTATTGTATGTACGATTTTTTACCATAAATATTAATGGTTATTTCTAGATAAATGTTTTTGTGTTTAAGTTACAGCCGCGAAATAAGAAAATTAAAAGTTAATACCAGAAAAATTACAAAAGTATAAAGCCAAAAAGGGTAAATTGAATAATCAAACAACAAACAAAATACTAATATTTGATTGGTGCGCCACTGGATTCTAACGCTAATCATAATCTTCTTGGGTTTGACAAAATAATACTTCTGGTGTAACCCAGAGTTAGCCCTTCCCAAATTTCTTCTCTATCTTATCAAATAACTCTATTTCACTGTGGTTTAAAATTTATTTTGTACATTTGTTTTACCATCAATCTCCAAACATTTTCAATTGGATTTAAATCAGGTCTTCTTGAGCACCAAGGCAGACATGTTACGTTGTTTTGTCTAAACCAGTTTCCTTTATTTCTCGCAGTATGCACAGGGCAGTTATCCTACTGAATTATAAAGTTATACTAAATATCACGAATAGTCTCGTTTTAAAACAGATGACAGCGGTTATTTGTCATCGATCAGCTGATATTGGGACATAATAATATCCCTAGATTTGTAGCGGACCGTAATGAGCCCAAACACCGAGTTATGAATTGCGTTTTTCTTACATTTAATTACATTTTAAAAATTTTAGTTTAATTACTTTTGTGTAAGTACCTACAATTATTATTCGTTTGACCAAAAATTTAGATACAGGTTAAAATTTTTCATTAGGGATCATACATACACAGTTTTAATTCTTTTTCATTAGGGATCATAATTATTAATGTGTGCCTTGCTCGTTAAGTTGATTTCATCGATAAGTAATAAGTTTTATTTAATCTGAACGCCGTTTTTGTCGAAAAGTTAGTTTGTAAAATTTTTGTTCTTAAAATGTTTGTTCGTTAAGGTTAGGTTTCTAATGTATAATTTTCGCATTTTACATTATCCAGGTATCCTTTTCTGTTTCAAGAAAAATAAGTAGAAATTAAGTATTTCCCTGACTTAGGTAGGTAGGAGAGAGTTGGACAAAACCGGGTAGGTTGATAAAACCGGGTATCGCCTAGTTCTACCATATGCCAAAACAGCTTTCCATATTATTAACCTTTAAAAAGCAGCTATTTGAATTATTTTTATTATTGTTATTAGTAAATATTATTATTGTTTGGCAATAGTAAGGTAATAGTAAGTAACATTATGTTACTATAGTAGTTAAAATAGCTAACCATATTAGTATGTAATACGATAGCGAACAAATATATAATTCTATTCTATTTCTACTTACCTTACATAAGTGAAATTATTATTTGATATTACTATTATTATTGTTTGTATGACAATAAAATAAAGTTTTTAACATAAAGTTAGCCTACATACAAGTTTAGAAATGTAACCGTACCATAGCCAACAAATTCTATAAAAACCATATTTGGGTCTACGTACCTTACGTAAGTCATATATGGGGATTTTTTTGACAGTGAGTGTAATAACTTGAATTCAATTAGTTTATGTTGAACTGTAGGTATTTTACCTATAGGCATAATCTAAACAAATAAAACAAAAAAAAGATCTATTCTAAATAATATGAGTGACAGAATCCTATTTTAAGTTGTGTTTCAGTTAGTTTAGTATTTTTAAGGTTTGGATATTTATAATATTATAAACTTTTAAAATCTATTTTGACACTTTATCTTTAAACCATATAGAAATTCATGCTTATTACCTATTCCTATTACCTACCTTAAATTATAATATTTATAAAACATAACTTTCAAAAGAAATTATTACCTATTATTTGGCAATATTAAAGCGGTAGAACCGATGAGGCTATTGCATAAATTGTTTTAGAAGGTATCACATGTATACTTTTCAAGTCCGGTCCTGTAATTTATGCCAACTTATAAAAATTTAATAGACCAAAATTGACAGAGTGCCACGTGACTTTGCCCCCATCTTGCGAGAGTATTCAAGATTTTTACTATATTTCCTTCAAAAACTATCGCGGTGGAAGGAAGAAAAATGTTTTCCAAAATCTTAAGATAAATAAAATATATATATTAGTTTAGTGTTCTACCAATATTCCCGCATATACCTGCACCGTAAACACTTATCCATGCCCACATATTAACGGAGAAATGTCCACTGGTTTGCTTTTTTTGAGTATAATTCGCATCATATCGGGAATTTGGTGGTCTATATACTCGAATCCTTCCATTATAATATGTAGGTATACTGCGTCGGAAAGATAACATTTTGCCCAAAAAATTCATTTTCTGGTAAATATTGCAAAGCAAACCCAATTCTTTATTCCTTATCACTATTTTTTAAAAACGGTTTGGATGCAGCTGCTCGATTTCTTAATTCGGAACATTGTCTTACTCGGCGTTGCGCAGTTTTAAATGAAGCAGGGAATCTTGTTATGTGCATAGCGGATACTGCAGTTTCAAATGTATTTTGCCTTATATACTCCACCAAATTTCGGTCTTCTTCATTTGATAATTTTCTATTATTTAAACCAGACCCAAGTGTTTGACGATAACGCCATTTTTTTACAATTCCTTGAACAGTACTTCTAGGTACTCTAAAATAATCAGCTATTTTTCTATAAGACTAAACATTATTATACTTGCTTTTTCAATATTACTTAAATGATGCATTTTAAAATCAACTAAGATAATGACAATATTTTGACAAATATCATGATAACAATTAACACGTTACAAAGATAATAAAGTGTAAAAAATGCAATGGAATTATCTGTCGTCATCTGTACCTTATTTAGTTTTGTTAACTATTAATTATAAATTGACTTGATAAATAGAAATTGCAAAAATGTTTTCCCAGTCGATTGGCTTATAAGACTTACCTCACTCCATTGGGATGAGTACCACAGAAAATTGCAAGTTGCGTTATTGCTGCCTTCGCATTTTCTCACATTTTCCGGTTTCTCGCCTTGTTCGCATAATTCATCGTTATAAATTTGTCCACTTGCGGCAGCACAAAATACTTTTCTTGTTTCGTTTGTTAGGCCGCATACGGAATCACACTAAAAAAAATGTTTTTTTAGATCGTTATAAAAAGTGCCTTTTTATTGTTATACAGGGTGTTCATTTGAAAACTTCCCACCCCGATTTTCCTGCTTTAAAATGAAAATGTGGAAAATCGCTCGGACCCGTCGATTTTTATTTCGAGGGGGATATCTTTTGCGTATATTGTCAATCTTGTTACTTCAAGCCCCTAGGAGGGAGGGGGAGTAAGATCTAAATCTTAAATAGATACTCCTATTTTATATAATTTTTTTGGATTCTGCATAAAATTCTGAACATTTTCCAAGATATTTACTCTTGAAAAATGACATTTTTGAACTTTGACAGCGTCTAGCTTTCTAACTGTCTTAGAGCAAAACGGCTTACATGTCCCTATCTTCGATTTTTATTATCTTTCCAATAGTGTGAACTTTCGGGTAAACCGGATGTAAGAAATTTAGTACTTCCGGTTTGACCGGAAGTTGACACTATTGGAAAGATAATAAAAATCGAAGATAGGGACATGTAAGCCGTTTTGCTCTAAGACGTACAGTTAGAAAGCTAGACGCTGTCAAAGTTCAAAAATGTCATTTTTCAGGAGTCAATATCTTGGAAACTGTTAAGTATAGACTAATAATGCTTTTATTAAACAATGTTCAGAATTTTATGCAGAATCCATAAAAATTATATAAAATAGGGGGGGTATCCATTTAAGATTTAGATCTTACCCCCCTGCCTCCTAGGGGCTTGAAGTAACAAGATTGACAATATACGCAAATATAAATATACTTCGAAATAAAAATCGACGGGTCCGAGCGATTTTCCACATTTTCATTTTAAAGCAGGAAAATCGAAGTGGGAAGTTTTCAAATGAACACCCTGTATATTATAATACTAGCAGGTTCTCGCAGCTACGCTCGCCCCATACAATGAGCCTAATGAATAAAAATGTAGCGATTGCTTTTTCTTATAAAATCGAATTAATTTCTTGAAAGTCAATGAATAAAAACTAAAGTAATTGCTTTTGCGTCCAGCGATTGCTTAAAAGTGCAGAAATTGCTTCTAGTCAATGCTTTTTCTTAAAAAAGAGAAGCAATCGCTATTGTTTGCTTAAAATGTGATAAATAAATTAAGGAATTGCTTTTTCTAGTGTAGCAATTGCTTTCAACTTTTTAAGGTAGGACGACCCCTGCATCATTTGCTTGGTAGCAGTCAACTTTAGTTCTCCGCGGCATACACGTGCGTTGCTCTTAATTTGTGTCTTCAATTATGTTATGGCTGAATATATGAACGTCCGTAAAAAAAATCTACAGTGTACGTAAAAATTGCAGATATTATGATGATTTCAGAAAGTTATATCGATTTAACTGCGAAAATGTTGAGTGGTTGGCAAATTATTTTTTGACTGATACTGGGAAAAGGCGAGGGGTGCACTGTCGCCTTTAAACAAGATTAAAGTGTTTCTGCGGAAATTTTCGGATCCGGGCTTTCAAAATTCTGTAGGTGAAGAACTCGGTGTTCACCAAACTACTGTCTGTAAGACATACACTTCTGTAATGGATGCAGTTTTGGAGAAGGCCAATATTTTTATTAAAATTCCTACAAGTGCTGAAGCTGTTGTAGAAGCTAAACGGTTGTGGTCAGAGACATTTATTTATGTTCCTTGAATTTGTGAACGAATATCAATTGTTTGTCTTTAATTTCTTCATCACTACTATCACTTTTCTCATTTTCACTGAAATCTGCCATATTATATCACAAATATAAGTTCCTATTTTCCGCAGAAACGTAACAGATTTCTATTGTACTAAATAAATAGACCAACGTTGTTGTATTTACGTCAACTCTTTTGCAAATTATAGGCACCAAACAACATGAAATCTATAATCTGAACAAGTGGATAAGCCACGTCTGAACTTGTGTTGAATAAGCATTTGCTACAGAGGTGTAAAAAAAGCAGCAATCGCTTCAAAATTTTATTCATATCCAGATCTAGCAATTGCTTTTACTTATAGCATTTGCTACATAAGCAATTGCTTTTACTAAAAAGTAATCGCTTTAAGTAATTGCCTAATTTTTATTCATTAGGCTCAATAAGTGTGGTTAATTTGCTATGCGAGCAAAGTTCATTCGATGTAATTTCGGATGTAATTAAATGATCGTTGTTAAATGAGTACAATTGCATCCGCTGATAATGATTAAAGAACAATAATTATAATAGTAGGTACACCCAGCTAGGGTTTAGAAGTAAGTACTTACTCCGCTCCACTCAGAAGTAATCCAGTCAACGCCTTCGCATGGACGTAAAAAGCAAGTCTGCTCTTCAGCCGGTTTCGGTTCGATAGCTTCACACTGTGGATTCTCCAAAATTTGAATCTTATTGTCTTCGTCTTTGATGAAACATTGGACTTTTCGTGTTTGTTTTCCATCACCACATAAATGGTCACACTAAAATAATAGTAATTTAAAATCAACCTTACTTCTGATGGTAAGTGCATTGTGCTATGCATAATACAAAAAGTGCAACTCATAAAAAAAACAAGTGTAATTATGATTTCGTACTAATCCGGGATCATGATTGAAGTTATTAAAATTTGCATTGTCAAAAAAGCCAAAATAGGATATTTGGGCTTCTGTTTCTAAAGTTATATAAACCATCCGAACGAAAATATTGGACGAATGGGGGTTATTTGGGATCTCTACATTTTAGTTTGATCAAAAATAATGAAAAATATACGTAATTTATATTCTTATTATCAATTTTAAGGATCGTCTGCAATTTTCAGGTTTCGGGAAACTTTTCAAATTCTTAAATAGAAATAGCCTTAACAAAAAAGCGCCATGATATTTAAAATATACAGGGGGATCCACGACGGGTGGAGATCGATTGTATCTGCAAAACCATACATGCTACGACTTTGGGGTAAAAATTTTATTATGAAATACATTGAATCTCAAACTATAAGAAGGTCATATAAGCAGATTTCCTAAATCTGCTACGTTAAATTCATAGATGGCACAATGAGTTACCAACAATAAAGCGTGTTGATGCAGCCACTAACGACAAGCCTTTTCACTGATAAATTAAAACATTGTTGCCGCCTGTCTGTTTGACTTGCTGCATGATCTTCTCCCCACTACCATAACCATACCGTCACGCACATCGCGGTGCCTGGATTGCCTTGCACTGGCATAATATAATATTATATTTATTTTTGATTGAAAAATAATTAAATGACGACTCTCACTATTCGATACATACCTAGGCTACAACGTATCTGATGGGTAAAATATGAATGATGGGCGGTTTGTATAACTTGGTTTTTATTTGAAATTATTACTACTTTTCAAAATGGTTAAAATAAGTAGGTTTTACTTTCTTACTTAAGAAACATCCAGTTTGTTTGTATTAGTGTTTTACGTATTTTGCTATTTTTCGGCGAAATAAAACCTAGGTATTTTAGTTATACTTGCTGTCGCTTTTTATCTACTTTTATTTGTTTAACATTTAACACCTAATGCAACAGTAAAATCATTATGAAAATCGGTCCAATTACCCCGGAGTAATCAGCGTATTACATATTATTATCAAAAACATACATTCGGCTGGAATTGAGAACCTCCTATTTTATTGTCTGTTAAAAATGCTTAACTCCTTAAAAAATCCAATAAAATATTATATACGGCAACACCACGACATCACATCAGTGAATTTGAGACATCTGTTGCCGAGGCGCTGCATTTATAACTATAGATTTATGATCAACTCCATAATGGCGGCCAAACCGTCTCCAATACGGTCTAAAACAGGGTTGTTAAGTTTTCTCGACGATCCGCCATTCTTATAGTTTGATATTCAATGTGAAATATGACCAAAAAAATCACTGGAAATAATCTTTAAGATTACCGCTAGGGTGCGTAGTCGCTATGCTGTGATACAAAGTCCTTAATTTATACTAATAACTTTAATACAATGTAGATCAGAATTTCAGTTTTTATATGCTCTGTAATATCTTTTATAAATTTCGTAAAAAAAAAAAGTTGTACCATGGAGAAGAGTAACGACTAAAAGTACCTACTTAAAATATTGTAACGTCGGTCTGCGTTAACAGAATTTAACAAACTATGACTTATTTAAAAAAACGTTTTATCCTGATTGAACGTTGATATAAATATTATTAAAATGAATGCGTGAGGCTGATAATATAGGGCACTATTAAAAAAATATATTTCTAGCTTCGATATCTAAAAATTTTTTAATGCAACCATCCCACAAATTGCAATTGCAATTTTACTTTTATTAAAACGGGGAAATTCTACAGGAATAGCTTTTTTAACTATGTTAATTAATTTTAGGAGTTTTAAAAAAATAAATTATGATATTTTATTAATGATTTAACTATTTATCTAAAAATGCAATAACAATCCAAATGTTATATTTATTAGGTACATTATATAATTAAAAATTATTTTATAATTCATATCTCAAAAACGGTTACAGATAAGTATAGATTATTAATAACAAAAGTTAGTAAGGTTTAATAGGGTATCCAAAAAGGCTTAAATATACAGAGTATTCTATTTGGAATACCTAAGTTAGCCATGACTTCCGGTATAACCGAATGCGATTTAAACGTTAAAAAATAATATTTTAAAAGTTCAAAGTCAACTATGCCTGCTAACAAATTGTAAAAATGAAGGTCCGAGATCGTCTAACAGGCCACTCAACGCGAATCACCCTATATACTAAACGATACTACTTACTGGTTTCCAAGGATCTGTATGCCACGTCGCACAAGTTTTTCCTTGATTACACTTTTGTTGTTGTGGTGGTTTTGGCCCGTGGCATTCTGATTCATCGACTAATGATGGATATCCGTTTGATACTATTTGTTGGCAGGAAATTTCCCTCGTTTGGACACCGCCTATGGGTAAAAAATGCCGTGTTAAAAATGTGGACGGGTAGTCTTGACAGAGTAAAAAGGTAGGATATTTTACTTGCCGACACTGCGACATGCGATAGCGACGTGCGATGAACTGTGGCGACGCGGATTGCGAGAAATGTGTGTTTTACCATGCGACACTTCAGTCAAGATTACCACTATTCGTCGTAATATTGCTGCGGCTCTCTTGCTCTATGACGAAGAAGAAGAAAAGTCTTTAGCCACCTAATCCTTATACGAGCTTTTTTTCATCTCCCAAATAACTGGAAATGTACGGACACAATCTACTAAACGCTCGTCGAAGTCATCATCCAGTGTTTGTGCCATGACAGAAAAAAAACACGAAAAATAAATTTAACAAGAAAATACCCTCTCGTTTTAAAAACAGACCAACTCCTCTACTAGCGTGCTACAAGACTACTGCAGTACTGCGATGCGATGCCGTCGAGAAAACATTTTTTATTTCTCGACGGCATGTCGCAGCGACAACCGCGGTGTCGCAATATCGTCGCCGCAAGTCGATAGGTAAAACCATCGAGTTAGAATTAAGGAAGGAGGCGCTCTTACTATTTAATTTCATCAGCGAAAAACGGTATCACTAGGCGGAGCTAAGTGTCGTATCAATATGGCCGATTCATAAGGGCCGGATTAAATTTATTTGGAGCAATTCTACAACTGGCGTCGGTGAACTCGGATAATGTAATTACATAAATAGCTTTTTAGTTAAAATAATAGATGAAGGTGTACCTATTTACACATAATTCTATATTGTGTACTGTTTGGAGATTTAGTCACTAGAAAACATTAATAAACGTATTGGTCGATTGCAAAGGTACGCAACCAAGAACCTTACACAACATGATGAGAAATGTTTTTATTAACATGTTGTAGGCGTTGCAGCTGTCTTAATGAATAATAATAATAATAATCGTTAAACAATAAAATTTGGCTTCATGTGACGAGCAAAAATGAAAAAATATAATTTTTGTTATAGGAAGGTATACTTTTTTATGAATCATACGATTTGCCTGTCAGGTAGTTTCAACTGTAATAGATAATTTATTTTTTTGAAGTATTTGTTACATATAAGCTAAAATTAGAAAATAAAAAATTAAAACAAATTATTTTTATAAAATTTATTGGCCTTTAAATAAAACAATTTTATTACTATGGTGCCTTACACTAGTTCCCTTATCTACTTTATTTCTAGTTAAATAAATAATTCTAACATTTAAATATTTATAAATAATACTTTTTATAAGCAGGACTCTGTCACAAAAATGTTTTGAACAAAGTACAGGGTGTCCAGTTTTCGTGTGTTTTCATATACCAGCTCCCTTATTATAAAAGATAGAAAGATGGGGTTTGCGGCTTACTGTTCTATTTTTTTATGAAACTTTCATTGCCGTAAACAAAATTTTCATAGCCCTCTCAGTTTCTGACATACAGGGACATTTTCAAATTTTGTCATTTTTGACGCTCCCCTGTATCTCGATTATTTGAAAACTTATCAATAAGGTAAAAATAAATTGTTATATAGTTCTTTATGTTGAATTCAGTGGCGTAGTTAGTTTTTTTCTAAAACGTTTTGTTTATGAGTTATGACCCAAACTTATATTTTTTTTAATGGGACACCCTATATATTATTTATTTTTCTTGTTCCCCTTTTTAAGAGCTTTTCAGAAATATATAATAGTCCATATTTTTTTCTTTTAAAAAGGGACAATTTTAATTTTTTTTGTAAAATTAATCATTTTTCGAATAGAGGGCTATGCCCGCAAATAAAAAAAAAAACAACTGGATATCTACGAAAAATTTAAATATGTATCAAAAAGCTAATAATAGATAAAAATAATTATGATTAAAACTTTTTTATTTTTATTATAAACATTAATGTTATCTAAATAACAAATGGTTTTTGAAACTTACCTATTAAAATACAGTTCCGAGGCTGCGTTCGCGTCTTCATTAGCTCGGATAAAACAAACTTACATATCGTGTTTTTCATAATATCTATTATTTTTTGCCATGTTAAATAATTAAATGATTTTTCACAGAAATATCAAATAAACTAACAAAATCAAACAAATACCTTTAATATTTGACAATAATCCGTAATGGCACATTTACAAACCTTTGTTTTCTGTCATGTCTATTCATGATTGATCATGGCCTTCTGGATTCTAGATGAAAAATTATTAATTTTACAAAAAAAGTTAAAATTGTCCCTTTTTAAAAGAAAAAAATATGGACTATTATATATTTTTGAAAAGCTCTTAAAAAGAGGAACAAGAAAAATAAATAATATATAGGGTGTCCCATTAAAAAAAATATAAGTTTGGGTCATAACTCATAAACAAAACTTTTTGGAAAAAAACTAACTACGCCACTGAATTAAACATAAAAAACTATATAACAATTCATTTTTACCTTATTGATAAGTTATCAAATAATCGAGATACAGGGGAGCGTCAAAAATGACAAAATTTGAAAATGTCCCTGTATGTCAGAAACTGAGAAGGCTATGAAAATTTTGTTTACGGCAATAAAAGTTTCATAAAAAAATAGAACAGTAAGCCGCAAACCCCATCTTTTTATCTTTTATAATAAGGGAGCTGGTATATGAAAACACACGAAAACTGGACACCCTGTACACTATGCTTTGTGGGTTTCCAGTTCGCTCTATTTACAAATTTCTTCCAAACTTCACAACGTGCCGAGTCTTTGGGAAATCTGCAAAAAATATTTATATAAGACTAAATGTTTTTTTTTAATTCACACAGAAAATAATGACTACCTAAATTAATAAACAAAAAATTTACTTGTAAATGCATTGTTTTTACATATTTTTTACTATTCAATCTTAAAAAAAAAATACAATTAAACAATTTAGGCAATTACCACCCACAGTTTATAAATGCGGACCTGCCTTTTATTTATACTAACCTATGAAACGTAATTCCTGTAGTTTTTTCTTATCCATAGCATTTCTGCTGGAACAACTTCGCACGGCACCTGAAACCATTATTGTCTATCTCACAGCAACAAAAGTTTTGCACAAAAATTTAAGAACACAATACAAAATCAAAAATAACCTCGGCGCGAATTGCTCGAACAGCTGATAAAACACGACTGACAGACTGACTGAAGTGTCGTATCAATATGGCGCAGGTAGGGTCACCTAGAGTCACGTTATGTCGCCTCCTTCTTAATCCTACCTCGTTGGGTAAAACATTACATTCATTAGACTACTGCTAGAGTAACTCGCCGACACGCAGCAGTGTCGCACGTCGCTATCGCATGTCGCACTGTCGTCAAGTGAAACATTATACCTTACTGATGTGCCTATGATCAGTTGTACTAATCTATATTAACCTATGGATTTTTCTAAATGGCATTATTTATGTGAATACTTACCCTCTTTTCCACAAGGTGCAGAGCAATTACCCCAAGGATGTGGTACCCAATGGGCTTCGCAAGCGATTTCGTTGCATTTCCTTGAAGTTTCCGGTTTTCTACCTGCATCGCACAACTTCTCGTCAACGGGTTCCAGAGTTTTTCGTCCAGCACAAGACACGTTTCTGTGTTGGATACCTACGTATTTAGCAAAACAAATCTTAGATGGAGATTGAGTATAGTATATAGGTACGAGTACCTACAAGTAAATACGCGTGTCATGCAATACAGGTGTGATACGGTAACCAACAATATTGGTATGTAGCAAGCAACTTGTTCTCTACCAATAAAATGCGACAACAGCATATTTCAGCCTATACTAGATAGATCTACCTGACTTCTAAACCGAAACTTGCTATCAAAAATAACCCCCAAACTTTTATATTCCTGCACAACGGGTAATACCGTATCAGCCATAACCACATTCATGTTTTCAGCTGCCCATTGACAATCAGGTCCAAAATAAATGATTGCGGATTTTTTAGAATATAACTTTAAACTATAAACCATTATTTTGGTGCGCAGTTGCGTGTCTGTGCATATCTTTGCAAATCGCAACCCCTAAGATTGATTGGTATATTACAAAAAATAGCGGCACACCCATACGCACCTTCCTAGAGGTAGATCGATGCCCGCAAGAATTGGTAGGTATAGTATTTGCAGAATTTTACCGTTGACTCTTACTGCCAAAAATAAACTACCTGATTAAACCCTATTGTATACGCCTCAACCTCTTCAAAGGGGATTAAATGGGATCAGGGTCGGCTTGAAAATGTACCTGCACCACATGATTTATTTTTATCGTTTAAAATAAATAGATATTTTAGTTTTAGCTAGGTACCTATAATAAATGTAAAATAATGATAACAATTAATGATAATTGAAAATAATATAATTTAAAAGTATAACTATTAGGATAACAAGTACAATAAAAATTAATTAAATTCTAAACAACTATTGATAATTTATTTAAAATTTAACTCTGTATCACTATCACTATCTTCATCTAAGCCTAAACTTATAATTAAGGGTTGAACATTTGTAATCATAAAATTGTAAGAATTTTCCACCTTAAGTACATGTACAGTGTACAGTACTATACACAGTTTTTCCAGCTGTCTGCAGAAATTTTTCTTACTTCGTTTTTAATTAATTCTACTACAGATGCATTTAATGTAGAAGAAATATTATTTCTCCTAATATTGGATTTTAATTGGTACCATATTAGCTCAAAAGGATTGAATATACAATAGTATAGAGGAAGACGCAACACTGTATGTCCATTTTCTGCTGCAAGTTTGTCACACTCGTATTCCTTATTTATTTTAAAAGATTTTAATACTTCTAGCAGTTCTCGTTTTTTGTAAGTTTCTTCAAAATATAAATCATTTTCAATCATAAAATTTTGAATTTCTGCTTTTGTATTATTAGAATTGGGAATGATTTTTGCTTGCCTACTATGATAACTAGCATTGTCCATTATAATGACGCTATTTTTAGGTATATTTTTAAGGAGTTTAGGTATGTTTAAACCAATCTTCAAAACGTTGTGCGTCGGTATCTTGATGGTAATCTAAAGAAGAATCTGCTATGTTTTTAGCTGAAAGCAACAGACAATTTGCAACAAACCCCTTCTCTGAACCAGCATTTAATATTGTGATTATTTTGCCTTTATTTGATGGTGCCTTATTGGTTTGACATTTTTTGGAAGAATCATCCCAACCTTTTCTTGGAGTGTCATGGGTATCGAACGATGTTTCGTCAAGGTAAATAATTGTACGATTTTCTTCTCTAAATTGTTTAACAGCTGTTAAATATTTAAGTCTCCATTCCCGTAAACCTTGAGATTCCATTAATGTTTGTCTTTTATTAATGCTTCGGTATTTAAAACCCATCTTACGCAATATTTTCCTAAGGTTTGAAAGGCAACAAGGGATATTTGTTTCGTCTTTAATCAGCCGCTCTTTGAGGGAAATCAAAGTAGGTACAGTTTGTGCCTCATACATTTGGTAAATCTTTCTTCTTAATAAATCCATGTAATTTTCGTCAATGCTTCTAAATGTGCCAGAATCACTCCGATTTTTTCTAGGATTAACAGATTTGTCTCTTACCGAAGATAAAGGAGTTTTTGTCAAAGTAGACGTCTCTGCTAAAACATCTATAGAATTAAAATTTCTACTCAACAAATATTGATACACATTTGTAATTATTAGTTTGGCATCGGTAGATAAATGCTTTCTTTTAAAAATGACACTTGAAGATGCCCCTCTATCAGCACAATTCCAAGGACGCCACATTCTACCACTAATAAGCCTAACTAAAAATTACTCGCCGGAAAACCGCTAAAGACTAAAATCAGTTTGTATTTATATATGAATCAGGCATAGGTAAAAATTGAATTTGTACCTGGTCTGGCTCTGCTCGAAAAGGTTTTAAAATTTGGGATTTCATTATTTATTTTATGGTCAAAGGAATAATGAGGGTTTATTGCAGTCAAAAGATCAACGGTATAATTTTACAAATACTATACTTACCTGCATCTTAAATATTCTTTAAAGAAATTCACTGAAGACTTAGAGAAGCGGACTGAGATAATTATTAATATTATATTCATTATAATATGCTAATTATTAACCTTACCTTTCGAGGCACATTTTTAGTATTAGTAAAATAAATAATTACTTAGTTGAATTAGGCTTACCCCCTCCACATGTTGCCGAACACGGAGTATATTCATTAAAAGTCCAAGCGTACGTTTCGGATTCCGATCCAGGTTGAACATTAGTCGGTAGGCTGTACTTATATTGAACAGGAACCGTAGTATCTTGATATAAGAGCTAAAATGGAGCAAGATAGAAATTAAACAGCTATTGTGGTATTGTGTTATATCAAATGTAATAATTTAAGTTTAAAGCAAAAGAATATGTTACTAATCAATTCTTCAGACTTAACAAGTGAACCAACGCAACATCGGCCATGGGAAATCCCATGTAAATCTTGCTACCCCAAAATATTGGCTACCTTATCAGTGGCGTAGCTAGAAATATGGGCGCCGGGGGGCAAACGTATAGGCTGGCGCTTAAAAATTAATGACGTTCCAAAGAAGCTGCCGGCAGGCCAGCCGGAGGCAAAAATTTTTGGGTGCCACGCCCTTTCTTGGGTCGTTTCACGGCATTTACTGTCAATATTTAATCAAAATAGTATATTAAAGTACGAGTTTCATAAGAAGCGGTTTTAGCGCCCGCGTCTATTTTAAAATTGATTTGATTTTTTTATTGACACGGGCGCTAAAACGCCTTATGAAACATGTGCTTTATACATTTTTTTCTATTTCACCTTTTATAATCAAGAAAAATACATTTTAAAAAGAAAATAAATCCTTCAAATTTTGTAAATTTTTATGTCTAAATTTTATGTTGGTAATACTATTTTTTATCATAGGAGCCTCTGGACAACAAAAATTATTTTGCAAACTGTCATTTTTTGATTTATTGACCCATTTTCACCACGAGATTCTAAAGTTATTTTAGCGATATGAGATTTGAAATTGGACGGAATACGTTGTGTGATCCTTGTACATTCGGTACATATACAGAGCGTTCGGAAATTCGGGAGATTTTGCTATTTTTTTTCGAATTTCAAAAGACGTGATTTTACGTCACGGCATTGCAATTTAGTATAGGGAAGATGGAAAATTCAAATAAAGTTGAAGTTAAAATCGACATTAGAAGTTTAGTAGATTGAATTTTGGATAGGATTTGGCAGAAAATGATAGCTAGAAGCATTTACAAAAGATTAATTTATAGATTCATGCAACCAACATACATGACTGTTATCCACACAGAATAAAAAAGTAAGTTATCAAGCTAGTTTTCCTCTGCGAAAAATGGGTTTTCTCGTAAATCACAAAGGCCGCGCAAGTCAATGAAATAAAACATTTAAATGTTACCAACATCAAATAAAGAAAAAACGCGTATCGAAATAGCTTCATTACGATCCGCAAATGAGGGTCGTACTGAACTCATTATGAACGTGAAATAGAAAAATAATATTACAGTAGTCCGGTATAATACGGGACATAAGGAAGTATTACTAAAATAAACCAAATTTTGGGTCATAGCTACCTAAGTTAATTAAAAAATAATTAAACGTATATTTTTTATTTACAGAAAAATAATAGTTAATAATGATACTAGTTCGATATGAACACTATAATGAAACATGTGCAACGTTAAGCCGAGTGGTTTAATTGCACAAGTTTCATTAACAAAGTTCATATCGAACGTGTATCATTCAAAATTTAATCTACGACAGTGCAAATAGATTTTATTCGTCTAAATTTCATTGATATCAGATAACGTTTTCGTAATTTTTATAATTTTCCATATTAGTCGATATCATAGTAACCGCATTTTTGATTGTTTCAATTTCGATTTTGACAACGTCATTATTGCTGTATAATTTTCTATTGTATGCAAAGTGTTGGCCAAAAATAATTTAAATATGGGAGATTCTGAATCCGAATAGATTCCCTACTTCCCGAAAAGTCAAGGCAGGTGTACGAACAGACCTATCTAAACATCTAACATTTGTATGTTATTATGAATTCATAATGGCACTGAGTGCTATTATGAAGGTCAGACATCTAAATGATAATGCTAAATACGTCATAATGGCACTGTCGTAGATTAAATATATAAACGGTAACGGTAGTAACACATTGAACTATAAACCAATAAACCTAAATTTAAACTAAAAATCAAATATAGTGAAACCAAGGGCGTCCATAGAGCGTTTTTCAGGGGGGGGGGGGGGGCAAAAACTTAAACAATACTTTTTTATATACAGTGTCACCAGTAAAGTCCGCATCATATGGGATTTTTTTTTTATTAATAGCTTTATTCAAAATTTGACTTTGGCATCAAGTTCTGCTTCGATCGAGATGAAAATTAAGCAAAAAAATAGTAGTCACGTGATTCGCATTATCTGTAAATTTTAATTTTTTTCAAAAAATAATTCAAAAGTGGGGTTATTTCTGAAAATATCAAGAAAAGTTATAGAAAAGTTTTTTTAAATGCAGTTTCTAGCCCACGTGCAAAATTTCAGCTGGATAAGATAATTTTTATTTTTTACCCATATTTTATAAATTGCACCAGTTTTGCAAAATAACACTCAACGCAACCTACATAAAACTTCTTAGTTTTGACAAATTTCAGATCCTTTTTTTTAAAGTAGCGTTATATTAAATGTGTGTTTTTCTGCGAAATCAAAATTGGGCTATTAAAATTTGGTCGCATGTGATGCAAAGTTCATTTGTTATTGACCCTGTATAAGGTAACTTCATAGAATAAGTATTTTTGTAAACATAGTTTGTGTCTGAAAGTAATACACCTTAATATTAAGACAAAAAAGAACACAGTGTCATCAGTAAAGTGATCATTAAGTGGAAAATAAATTTTTGCTTAACCCAACGGAAAGTTTAACTATTTTCAACGATTTAATTTAAAATCTCTTTATTTTATTTTTTATTTTTTTACTTTCGGTCACAAACTACGTTTTCAAAAATACGTATTTTATGAAGTTACCTTATACAGGGTCAAAAACAAATGAACTTTGCATCACATGCGACCAAATTTTAATAGCCCAATTTTGATGTTGTAGAAAAACACACATTTAATATGACGCTAGTTTAAAGAAAATGTATCTGAAATAAAGCATTGTCAAAACTAAGAAATTTTATGTATAGGTTGCGTTGAGTCTTATTTTGCAAAAGTGGTGCAATTTACAAAATATAGGTAAAAAATCAAAATTATCTTATCCAGCTGAAATTTTGCATGTGGGCTAGAAACTGCATTTAAAAAAAAATTATAACTTTTTCGATATTTTCAGAAATAACCCCACTTCTGAATTATTTTTTGAACAAAAAATTAAAATTTGACAGATAATGCGAATCACGTGACTACTATTTATTTGCCTAATTTTCATCTCGATCGATGCAGAACTTGATGCCAAAGTCAAATTTTTAATATTAATAAAAAAAATCACATATGATGCGGACTTTACTGGTGACACTGTATAAGACTATTTATTTAACCTATGCTTAATGTATTAATTTATTGATATGTTTTGTTATGTAATTGTTCAGTTTAGTGATTTGTTGGTCTACTAACTAACCACTGTACTATTCAATATTTATACAGAATTATGAAATAAAATAGTAATGTGGGCGCCTAGGGGGGGGGGGGGGGGCAAGTGCCCGTTTTGCCCCCCCCCCTATGGACGCCCTTGAGTGAAACTATTACCCCAGGAGAATATTTTGTCTTTGTTGTTTGGAGTATTGGTAGGGTAAACATTTTAATACATAGGTAGGTATTTTAGTGTTTGATTGTATTACAATTATTAATATTATTTAAAAAATCAGTTAAACTGATTTATTAAGAAAAAACGGAGCGAAGGCGCCCTATTTTTTCTTGGCGCCGTGGGGCTTTGCCCTCCCAGCCCCCCGGTAGCTACGCCACTGTCCCTTATTAATTTTACGTTAAGATTGTATGAGACTTTTTTAAAGGTCCTTATTGTACCGTGCGAGCAAAAATTATTTGCATCAAAGAGGGCCTTGCATCTAAGGACGTAATGCTTAGCCGTAGAGCTTAATACCTGTTGGGTGTCAGTAACTACCTGAATTAACAACCAATCAGTTATTCCGTCATCTTTGACAGTCGTTACAAGTAATTTGATTCATCGCTAATTTTTCCAATTTTTCGAACAATTCACAAAATGGGCTTTACGGAACAGCACAAAACATTTATGGTTGAAGCGTATTTTCGAAATGGGGTTAGAGTAAATGGTGACTGGCAATACAATACGAGTTTGTGCATGGACGATTTTCACGAACATTTTCCTAACGTTGCTTTTATTGCTGGGGATTTTTATCATTGCCTGAAAAGAACCGTGGCTGTGTTTAGGGAAACAGGTTCTATACAACACAAAAAAGGAGCAGGAAGACCATGTTGAGAACAGAAGAACTTGTTGCAAACGTTCGTGAAATAATGCAAAATACGCCAACAAATTGTATAAGACGCCTGTCCCAAGAAGTGGGAAGATGGAACATGCAGGACTATTCTTAAGAAGCAGCTAAATTTATTTCCTTATAAATTGCAAGGATTCCAAGAAATACAAGCCGCAGATTTTGAAAGACGCAGGAATTACTCTCAATGGTTTACCCAAAATTTATTGGAAAAAAATTATTTAATATTTAGTGATGGGCCGTGGGTATTTACCCGATGGGTAAATTCATAAATACCCGGTAAATACCGGGTATTTACCCGAAAGATATTTACCCGTGGGAAGATTGGGTTTTTTCCTTAAAATAAAGAAACAACATAATTTATGCAGATTATTATATTATTATACTGTTTTTTCATTTTAATATTTTTTATATATTTATTCGTTCTACTCCTATCCTATAAGTATTATCTCTGCTAGTCGTAGTCTAGAAAATCGAGATTACGTTTTTACATGTTAAAAAAATTTCACTGTTTTTCTTTTATTTTGTTTAACTCATATTATTAGCTTCCTAGTAATGTTAATGTTATGTTTTTATTATTTTTTATTGATGTGTTGTTTTATTTTATTTTAAATACGACTTAAAGGATTTTACTAATTTACATTTCCAATAAAATATATAAAAAACCTTAAATCTATTTATATATCCATTAAGGGTCCGGGTAAATATCTGGGTAAATACCCGGGTATTTACCCGGGTTTTTACCCGGGTATTTACCCAAAATATATTTACCGGGTATTTGCCCATCACTATTAATATTAGATCTGACCTTTTTTTCGGATGAAGCCTGGTTCCACCTCTCCGGTTATGTGAATTCTCAGAATACACGCATGTGGAGTAGTGAAAATCTCCATTTTTTGTAGAGTCCACATTGCACCCACAAAAAATTGGTGTCTGGTTAGCTGTTTCCCGAAGAAGAATTGTTGGTCCTATTTTTTTCCATGACACAGTTACAGCACAGCGGTATAGAGACAATATTTTGAATCCCTTTGTGGCGCAATTACTTGACCAATTTCAGCAATTTATGTAATAATTTTTCTTTTTCTTTCTGTATATTCTTACTTTGTTAATTTTGTAAACAAAAAAAAAAAAATTTGTATTTGTCTACTTATTTTATTACTCATTAGTTTGGCATATCATGTCATAATATTTGATGCAAATAATTTTTGCACGCACGGTATGATGGACAATGGATGTGCTGGGTTGTTAGTAGAAATACGTAATAATGTTAATAAAGTCAGATCCGGTCTTGTCGTGCGAGTCTTACGATTTAACAAAGACATACTTTCAATTTTTCTTTTCTTTTATTGCGTTTAATCATACTATCCAAATAAAATCCGTAAAACAAATATGACAGATTTATGCAATTTTGACATGAAAGAAAAGGATAATATTTTCACCGATTCACAAAAGTTTGTACGTGCTACCTTCGCCTTGATTTAAAGATGAAAGTTTTGTGACTTTGACAATTAATTTAATGTGACAATATGAACGACAAATAGCAATTCTCTGGTTTTTTGCATCCCCAAGCAAAAAAAAAATAATTTAAAAGCTTAATTTGTTAAACTATTTCGAGAATGAAAGAAAAAGTGAAAATTCGCCAACCAATATGCAGGAAACCGTAGCAAAAGCACTGGGAATTAGTTTAAGGACTGTGCAGAAAATTGTGCATGAAAGAACGCATAATATAATACCGAAGAATATTAAAAAATGTAAACGAAGAAACCAAAGACTGAAGATTTGAGCGAAAATATTAAAATGGAACTGATTTATGATTTATTCATATCAAAAACCAATACAACTCTTCCAGTTTTAAAAGAAAATTTAAAAATTCTAGTTGTTTTGGAAATTAGACTTGAATCGTTATCAAAATTAATAAAAAAGTTTGGTTTTCGCTATAAAAAAGACTGAAACCGGGGATTTTAATGTGAGCAGCCACAGATAGTGAGTCAGCGTGTTCAGTTTTAAAAAAATTACAAATCAAAATTTAGAAAGTGGTATTTTTAGACGAAACATGAATATTTATAAATGGAAGTGGTTCAAAATCTTGGCAAGATGATTCGTGAAAAGAAAAAAGTGATGTGGCACGAGAAAACGGTTCATTATTTTACATGCCGGTTCTGTAACAGGATATGTTTCAGGTGCAAGCTAAATTTTTTCTTCCACATCAAAAAGTTCTGACTATCATGACAATATAATTGCGAAATGTTTGAAAAATGGCTAATAGCTCAACTAATCCCAAATTTAAATGAGCCGTCTTTAATTGTATTAGACAATGCATCATATCATTCAAGAATTTTAAATAAACAACCTAGTTCATCTTGGCGAAAAAGTGATATTTATAAATGGCTTGAAAAACACAACCAAAATCCTTTAGCAAATATGTTAAAATCCGAACTCCTATTAATGGCAAAGTCATTAAAATCACCCAAATTATACGCTGTAGATAAAATATTGCATGAATATGGCCATGAGGTTCTACGTCATTGCCAGTTTAATGCGATAGAATTAATATGGGCTAGGGCAAAATCTTTTTATAAAAAACATGTAGGTGATGGTCTTAAATCCTGGCAAGTAGTGATAGTTTGGCAAGATTTGTTGGATCATATTACGCAGGAGTACTGGAAGAAATCTGTGGAAAATATAGAAAAATTAAGAAGGAATTGGTGGGATCGAGAACAAGTATTAGATGTCGAAGTAGCGCCGCTGATTATTACTCCATTCGAGGACGACTCAGATGACGAGGACTTTTCAGAATTTCTAAGTGATGATGACCGTCTTTAAGTTTTTAGTCTATAATTACAAACGGTTTTTTTTTGTTTACATTTTTTAGTATTCTTCGGTATTATAATATTATATGCTTTCTTTCATGGACAATTTTCTGTGCAATCCTTAAATTGACTACCAGTGCTTTTGCTACTGGTTTCTACTTATTGTTTGGCAAATTACCATGTTTTCTTTATATTTCTTGAAATAGTTAATCGGATTAAATTCCATTGTATGTATCTATGTTGGTTAGGTAATTTTATTACTAAAATAAATTACACTGTTTATTATTGTCGTTTTTAATAAATAGATTTAGTAGATGAATATTATACTATTTCAGGGATGGCGAAATATTAAATAATTGAAAGTTTTTTACTGTCTATGGGGGGATATATCCCCCCCTCCCTCGTAATTACGACACTGGTATACGATACCACATAGGCCACATAATAAACAATGTAGTTTAAAAATACTTTTACTTGCCACTATGAAAAGAGCTTCATCAATAGGTCCAAGTGTAAAAATTTTGTCCGGTGCGGCGAAACCTTGTGGATATCGTTCGTAATGGAATTTGCTTCCCGCAAATTCTATTACTCGAGGTAAATCAATCCTCCAGTTACCGTTTAGGTAATAATGTCCAGATGTATTTCTTACAGCTAAGTACAAAACATAATTAATTAAAAATAATAGCTAAATAAAAATGCTGAAACTGAAAAGGTAACTAACAACGGTAACGTAAAGGGACAGTAGAAAAGTTTTCTTTCTAGCAATAAAACAATATTTTTTTTATCGCTTAAAATACTTTTTCTACAGACGTGCGGAAAAACCAATTTTCCGCACGGATATCAGTGCGAAAAATTGATTTTTCCACACTAGTGCGGAAAAATTTTTCGGCACGATTATGTCAAAAATCCGTGCGGAAAATTGGTTTTTCCACACTAGTGCGAAAAATTTTTTTGGCACGATTATGTCAAAATCAATAATATATCAATTATAACTTGTAGTTATTACTTTTTCTCTCAGAATTGTTACTGTTACATGTATGTGATGGTTATAGTCGAGGTTATAGTTAATTAAAAATTATTAAATTTCTTTGAAATATGTGTTACTTATTTCCACACGTCTGCAGAAAAACTATTGTACCTGACACGTGCGGAAAATGTTTTCCCTGCACTAGGCTGCTTAACCGAACTCCGCTACGCGTCGTTCGGTGAACGGCAGCCTCGTGCGGAAAAATTCATTTTCTGCACTTGTTAGGTAAATAGCTATTTCCTACATGTTTCGTAGGTACTCCTGAAGATTAATGTTATTACATCCAAAACATAATATAGATAATTTTTTATTTAATTACCTACTAACTCTTTAATATGTTCATATCTTTAATGGAGGTTTCATTTTTATCCATTTTATTGTTAGGCCCAGTTGTACAGGTTATGGTTAATCAACATTTCATTTTTATAGGTTTTGATTATCAACAGTTCCTTTGATTAACCGGTAAAAATTATAAAACAGGAAATTATAGGTTATGATGAGGTCCACACCAACGAAATAAGAATACAAAGGAAGTAGGGTATGGTAGATTGACAGTTGTCCGGGATGGGGTCTGATGGCGGCTACATTTAACGCACGCGCGTTTCCGGTTTACCTGTGGCGTATCATTAAAATGGTAATAACAAAATGATTAATGAAATTTTATTTGGACGAAAAAAATAAAAAATATATTTAGATTCATATATAGCTATAAGATACGGTAAGGTTGGTGTAATAAAACAATACAACTATTTCTTTTAATTATTTATTTAAATAAGGTAACGGAGGTGAAAGGGTAATGTAAATATCTGGTTAAATAACTAAAAAACACCTGTTATTATACATTAAAAAAAAATTGCAGAAGACAAATTGTTTCAGATAATCGGCAAAATTATTGCCAAAACGTCTACGTTAAAAAATAAAATTTTAAAAAAACCTTACTCTTTCTTCATTAACCAAATCACAAGAAAATAATAAAATATAATATAGTCCTGTTTATTATAATATGTACCTAAATAATATTAATGAGATTTCTAGTATACAAGAAAATTGTCAAATGACAAACTATGCAGATACTTAATACAAACATTTTATTTATTTGTAGTATCAACAACTTAACAAGTTAATTATAGATACATAAACCCCATTTCTAAAAGCTATCCTAAGCTATAATAAATATTCAATTAGCATTTGCCCAAGCAGTTCATTCCTTAATTTTAATTTTTGATAGTTTAAATTATATATGTCAATGTCTCCACAATATTTATTAAAATAGAGCACAGTCACAGTGGTGAGTTTTTGTATAGATTTGTCCTCGGTGTAGGAATATAAAATACATGTGCGGATCTAGTATTGACTAAGCCTATTCTAAACGGAAGCAGTCCTAAGAACTCTTTATTATCTATTTTGTCTCTAAATATTTTATATAAGAAAATAATTCTTGCTTCTATACACAATAGTCTTAAAGAAGGGATATTAAACAAATTACACAAAAGCCCTTGATCTGTACCTCTTGGCGGATAAACTGAAAATGACTTGTAGTACAAAAATTTTTAAAATTTACGCTGAATAGATTTGTCAATCTTATTGGCATACTGAGGATCCCAAATAGTGCATGCATACTAAAGTTTTGTAGCTACCAGGGATTTATATAAAGTTATTATGGCGTTAACATTTTTAAAGTATTTACAAGTTCTTATTATAAATCCTAGCATATAAAGACCATGAGCTTCTCGAGCAACATATTTAACAATTTATGATTGAAGTAAATAATTATTGGTTTTCTAAAGATAAACTGATATTAAATAAATCAAAGACCGTTATCACCTTGTTTAAGACTAACCCATACACTTTGGAGAATCGGGAAACAGTAACCATTAATGATTGTCATATAAGATTAAAGGAATATACTAAAATCTTAGGTGTGTTGTTGGATAGTAAAATGTCCTGGAAGAACCATGTCCTGGAAGAGGCATATCCTGGAAGAGCCATGTCCAATATATGTTGTAACCAGAGGTGTTCCAGTTAGATTCACAGTAGGATAATTATCTTCAGGCAGGTTTTGACAGGGTGTCTTATAAGATATTGCATAGGAACATACCTGCCAAAAAAATATAAGTTTTTTAATAATTTGTTTGGCACCTTTACCAAATGACACAAAAGTAACTATAACGTGATACTAACTCTCTTTGTAAAATTTTTTTTTTTATATTTTGATATGAATTTCCTTAAATGATAGAAGGTTTGGGATTTGCTTTGAATTTATGTTTTTAATCAATGGTATCTCCAGTCGTCCTCAGGTGAATATTGAGAAAACGTTTCTATCATTCTAGAAACATCATTGTCTTCAGTCTTTAAATATGAATTTCTTTGTTTATCGTACCTACACTTCCATATTTTATTACATTCTTTATCCATGGGTTTAAAATTTTAAAAGTAGATTAAACCAATAAAACATCTAAAAACTTTTATCGATACATAATTTATGAAAAAGTGACAAAGCAGCTTCCTCAGAAGCATAAATAATGCAGAATTATTTGTATTCATATTCGTAAGTACCTACCTACATATTTTCCAATATATTATGTAATGACCCGATACAATAGTTTCAAAACTTACATTTTTTAACCTGGCTACTTCAAAAGTAGGCACTACTGCAGTTGGGACCAATCTAACTTTTAATCTTGAGGTTTTGTCAAAGCAATCTTCAGGAAAATGCTTCTAGCAAAGAACTGTATTTCGTGTAGGATCCCAATCACTTCGGTTTACAATTTTCAACCACGCCTTTTTTCTCAGGTAATTATTTGGAAAACTAAAAACCAATAAGTATTTTTAATTTGCTTTTTTGTAGAAATGGGGTAACCCAGTCGATTAATAAATAAATAATATTTTTCTGGTTTTATAAGACGAACGCCCATGAATGACATGCGAGGTTCGGAGGTTATGTGTATTTTGATATTAAATTAAAATATTTTTTTTTTCTATACAGATTTAAAAAGTTTATATATCTAAACATAAACTTACCGATGAAATGTAATGCCCAGTTTTTTACTTCACAGCGTTTGGGAGCACCCACAAGCAGCACAACTAACCATATGTAAAGCTTATTAATTAACCCAGAATAACAACTAATTAAATTGTTTTAATCGCTGTCCAGCGCTAAAAGTATACTCCACTGTCACACTAAAGTAATTATAAGTTTACTAGTATTCGTTAAATATGGTTGTTAACTAATTAAAATGCAAAATAACTCAAAAACGGCCAAGAAAGCAGAAATCACAGATCGACCTGTCAACCACGGTCAAACACCAAAACAAACATGGAGTCATATTGTGGTGTCTCAAAATGGCCGACTTCCGTCGGTCGGTTTGTTAGGCGGTTTATGCAAAATCCTACTTCCTTTGTATTCTTATTTCGTTGGTCCACACCAGCACTTTAACCAAGAATTAACTTAATCGCCCAAAGGTTTACAACCACCGGTCATGATTAAAATGTTAAAAATAAGTTTTTTTTAAGAAATAGCATTATAAGTACATAAACTTCAATAATAATTTTCCCTTTAAAATATTTAATGAAATTGAAGAATTATTATATGATGACGATAAAGACATGGGGAAAAAAGAAAAAACCTAAAATCTTCCTCCACAAAATTTAATAGAATAAAAATTCTCTAGGGTCTCTACATGTTTCGAACGTAGAAACGTTCATCATCAGGAGACAGAAAATTTATTTAGTGCGGATGGTTTTAGCAGAAGATAAAATGGTGTAGAACCTTAATGGAGATTTTATAGAATTAAAAAATTAATGTGTAGAAGAAACATAATATGAAGAAAATTGATAAAGGTTAAACCATACTGAGTATGTTAAAAACGTTATTAAAGGGGATCTAAACCTACCAAATAAACTGGGGAAAAGGAAAAAACCTTCCTAAAAAGTCGAAGATTATTTAAAATTTTTTATAAAACTTTTCAAGCATGTAATTTTTTTACTCCTTCACTCTTTGATTTTAATTTCAATTTCTATTTTTTACAGATTGTGATATCTTCATAACTATGACAGTTTTATCCTTATAATGTCGTACTGACATAAACTTGAAAAGTTTTATAAAAAATTTTAAATAATCTTCGACACTTTCTTTTTAGGAAGGGGTTTTTTTCTTCCCCAGATTATTTGGTTGATTTAGATCCCCTTCAATAACTTTTTTAACATACTCAGTATGGTTTAACCTATATCAATTTTCTTCATATTATAGCCGTTTCTTTGTGTTAATCGTATTCAATCATGAATTTGAAACACATTTATAAGACAACGTCATCACTTGGGATTTTACAAGAAAATGTGCATTTTTAAACCGGAGCGGCATCATCTGTCTTCTGTCATTATCAAAAAAGAAATTTGTTTTGGTCAGTTTTGAGATTATCTTTTAAATTTGGGTTTTATTTTCGGATCCTACAATATCGCTTAGTCCGTGATATAGTACAGTACCACAATGAGTAAAGCAATGAAATTACTTCCATTGCTGCTTGAACAAAATTACCATCTGCCTTTGTTACTGATGGCATGTCTATCTTCAAAATCCTGAAATATTTTACTTTTCTGCTAACCTAAAGCATACAAGAGTAGATGAGCTCAACAATGAATGGATCCAACTTTTGTATCGCTCATATCGCTTAAACTTGCGCTAACATGACCATAAAGACAACCGGCAGAAAATATATACACATAACCTCATTTAATTTAAAATTTCAACGATTTTACTCAAAAAACAGGACGGAATTCTGAAGAGAAAGACAGACCATTGGTTTAAATACACGTCTGGGTTGATTTTGAATACGGTTCAACGCGAAGCAACCGCAACGTCATCGTTTGACAAGAAAATATAATATTTTCAAATCAGGTTGAACCGTATTAACACAAAAAACGGCTTATGCCTCTCCTACACATCAATGTTTTAATTCCATAAAAACTCCATTAAGTTTCTACACCATTTTCTCTTCTGCTAAAACCATCAGCACTAAATACATTTTTTGTCGCTCCTGATGATGAACGTTTCTACGTTCGAAATATGTAGAGACCCCTAGAGAATTTTTATTTTATTAAATTTTGTGGAGGAAGACTTTAGGTTTTTTCTAATTTAATATTGTTTGTATATAAATTTTATACTAAATATATTATATTATAAAAACTCTTTTTCAGAAACCATGCCTTAACTCCAAAGCAGTTACTTGTAACTTGGTTTTATGCTACCGGAAACATGTCAGGGGACTTTGGCGGAATTTATGATTCTAATACCAACAGGGTAATAAGAGCAGGAGTGTCGGAAGCAATAGCAAGATTTGCTCCAAGAATTATTAAATTTCCAGAAACTGACTGACAAAATTCCTTCCCATTGCTAGGTTTCCTAACGTAATAGGGACAATAGACTGTACACAGAAAATCTCTTAATTGAAGATAGCAGCAAAATGGGGTGGAAGGCGATTTTGATTGGTTTAATTGCATAACCGGAATGTATAAGACTGAGAATTAAAAATAATCCTAACATTGAATTGTGATTAATTTCTTGTTTAATGTTCTGATTAATCGACACCTATGCAACTCTGCCTTAAGGGCAATAACTTTTCCAATGTCCCTCAAAAACAGTTACCATAAAAATCTATGACTAGGTCATACTATCTGACATTTTTAACGCTGCATAGTATACAGAATGTACCGGGTGTACAACCAAACAGGGACGCCTTGTCTATCTTGAAAATCATTTACCATACGGCTTGCGGAAAAAATATTTATGACAAAAGTGACTAAGAGAAATTGCTGGAAATTATATCTATAAGTTTCTAGGTTGGCCGCTAGGGGCATAACTAAAGTGATCAAACAAAAAGCGGGTTTTTCCCAAAAATGCCTATCGTAAATATGTATTAAAAGTGGCATTTCAGAATAAACTGACGTTTTAATACGGTTTTTGTAGGCAAGAAAGTTACAAACACATGCCGTTATATTATCTTCTACAAGCCATAATAAGCAAAATAGTTCTTTAAATTAATGTTCTATAAATTGCATTTATTTACAACATAATAGAGGATGCTTGCATTAATGGAACAAATTGCAATACAATTTTAAGTGCATGGGCTGTAAAACAAAAAACGGGAAGGAGGATTTGATTTAAAATATGAAATAGTACTTGTGAAGTTTAAATGGATTAAATTTTGAATTATGTCCTTAAGGTTGAATTCCCAGCGTCATTCAATCTATTGCCAACCTATAACCTATTTCGCGTTGATTTTTTGAGTTTATTATTTTAGTAACTAACATTTAAAGAAAATCAATATCGTCGGTACATTATTTAGGTAGTATCTGATATATTACAAAAACATCAATTTATTTCATTGCTAATTTTGGGAGAATTGTATAGTGAAAGAACAATGAGTGACAATGACAAGCATGTTGATAATCCCACCTTAAAATTTTAAGAACGTCTTTCGCAACGCATTTTCGTTTGACGGTATTTTGACGCACCACACATTTTAAGGAAAGATATCAAAATTTAACTTATTAAAACTGTGACACGTACTTTTGCATATTTCAAATCAAAGCCTTTTTCTCTTTTTTTGTTTCATCGCCCACTTAAAATTTTAATGCACTTTGTTCCATTATGTTATGCAACCATCCTCTATTGGTCACTATAATTACGCCCCCTAGCGGCCAACCTAGAAACTTAAAAATAATTTCCAGCAATTTATCTTAGTCATTTTTGTCGTAAATATTTTTTCCTACGACCACCTACGAAAATGACAATAACAGCACGGTTAACTTGGCTAGAAAGTGCTAAATATCACACGCGTGTTGAAAAAAAATATTTCAACACGAGTGTGGAAATACAAAGCACACTATATTTAATTTAAACAGGTGTCAATTTGATAACAAAACTATTTGTTAAAAATAACAAACTTACGGGACACGTGGAGTGAATTGGGGTGCTGGGTGGGGTAAAGTACACTAGGGCATTAAGTAAGTACTGCAAATTAAAAAACATCCTTTTTTTCGTTATTTTTGGGAACCTAAGAGTATTTATGATAAAAATAATATTATCAAAAAGGGAAAATAATAATATGTCAGGTAACCCACCAACTGTCATGTTTACATGTCAACTGAGATGAACCACAGAAAAAAAAGGGGCAGCTATAGAGCAGAAACAGAATACCCTAGGAAATACCGATTTATAATTATTTTTCATTATCTCGGATAAAAATATCCATACAATGTTTAAGGATATGGGACAAGTGAATACGCTTTATGTAAGTAAATTTATTTTAGCTATATTTAAAACAAATCGAATAAGATATAACTTTTATAATTAACAAGCTATCGATATTTAACTCCATCTCTATCTTTCTATAGGGATGTTCCGATACGCTGAAAGTATCGATCTTTTGTATCGATCCGGATCGTATGGTAGAGTATCGATGCAATAAAATATCAGTTTGAAAAATATCGATACCCTTAATATCGATACTTTTTCGATCCGCGGTGTTATTTTTTATTTTACGATTTTTAACGTTTCTAAAAGAATTTAAAAAAAATAAAATACTATTATATTTTTCAAGGTCGGACCGGGCATTTTCCGCTCGAGGTTTGCTGTTTTGCAAACCGCATCATAAAATTAATAAAATTGTGGGTTTTGGAAGTTTGGGATGCATCGATACTATCTGAACGATACAGAGTAAAATATTTCGATACTCATTATATATCGAATAACAAATATCGATACAAAATATCGGGTATCGGAAGGTAAAATATCGATACTCAAAAATATCGTATCGTATCGCGCATCCCTATCTTTCTATAATGTTGAGGTTATGTTGTAGTTTTGTGTTATGTTATGTTGTTTTCGTAGGTACTTTTATTAAAAGAATGCAAGCAGCTAAAAGTTCAGAAACGAAATTTATTTACTGTACATAGATAGTAGGTATAATGTGCGTAAGCAAATAGGAGAAAAAGTTATTATTTTTATTTAAATCTAGGTAAGTTAAAATGTGTAATGGTGGTCATTGTTTTTAGTTTTTTTAGCTCTAGAGTTGAAATTAATTTTTCAACTCTAGTGTTGAAAAAATTTGATTAACACAATGGTGATACCTACAAAAACTATTAAAAACAAATCAAACTCTTTTTGATTATATTGTATGGTCGTAGGAAAAATTGTGTACATTACTCGTGTGAAAGTGATTTTCTCACACACGGAGAATTTCCGCACTCGGCTGACGCCTCGTGCTAAATACCTCCTCGTTTGAAAAGTACCACTTTCAACACTTGTTATGTAATATACTATTTCCACACTAGAGCGGAAAAAAAATTCGGCTCGATTATGTCAAAAATCCGTGCGAAAAATTGGGTTTTCCACACTATTAGTGCGGAAAAATTTTTCGGCACGATTATGTCAAAATCAATAATATATCAATTATAACTTGTCGTTATTACTTTTTTTCTCAGAACTAGTTACTGTTACATATTATGTATGTGTTTGTTATAGTTAATTAAAAATTATTAAATTTCCTTGAAATATGTGTTACTTATTTCTACACGTCTGTAGAAAAACTATTGTACCTGACACGTGCGGAAAATGTTTTCCCTGCACTCGGCTGCTTAACCGAACTCCGCTACGCGACGTTCGGTGAACGGCAGACTCGTGCGGAAAAATTCATTTTCCGCACTTGTTAGGTAAATAGCTATTTTCGGCAAGCCGTATGGTAAACGGTTTCCACGGTACAGCCGGTGTACCTTTTTAGTTGTACAGCCGGTATGTATAACCAACAAAAGGTCAAGTATTTCAACGGGTTTGACCAGAGTCCGGAATTCGTTATTCACTTCAATTCATCTGTAAAGTGAGTGGATACCGAGGGCCTATTTTTGGTTATAAGTAGGTTATATTATGTAGGAAATAAATTAAAAGAAACCAGACTAGGAACAGAAGCAAAAAGTAAAAAACTTATTTTTATTAAGTAGGTTATCAAACAAGCGTCCTCCGATATTTCAATCGCGCATATCTCCGAAGCTTCACAAGCGATTTGCATGGTAACTACCTGTTAAGCAATCAGCGGTAAATATCATTATTTTGAGATAACCAAAATTCAGGTTTCAGGAGTTAACGAATGGCAAGATATTGGCATTTAAAAAATTGGTAAGCGGGATTTTCTTGGTTTGCAAAAACTGGATACTATTACATTGCATGCCAACGCAATATTCTCCTTGGAAAACATTATGTACCTAAATTTGTCACATTCCTGATGATGTAATTATGATATTTCAAAAAAATTAAAGTTGATAATAGTTCCATAAAAACGAAACTTTGTGCCAACACTCTAAAAACACCGCAACATGCAGCGAAAAAATGCCCTTATAATGTTGTGTTTGTTGTTCTGTAGCAGATAAAATAGATCGGGCAATTTAAAAAAACAAAATCTTAAAATAAAAAAAAAATGTTAATTTCAAAAACTTAAAAAGATCAGATGTTTTTACGATATTACTGGGCACAAAATTCAGCAACTTTGTCACAATTTGATCGATGTTGTATCTTTTATAGTTTCCTAGATTCCCATGATGACGCTAGAATTTGGGACACTCTGTACATAAATAAACCATAGTATTTTAAATTTAAAAAAAAATTTGTATCTGAGGGTGGCAAAAATTATTAATCTTACTGTCAGCACTAGTTATTTGGAGGAATTATTTATTTTTATCCATAGCGTATCCATCTAAAGTAGAGATAGGTCAAATATTTGTATTTGTTAGGTAGGTACTAAAAAGTCCAATGAAATTTCATTTTGATTTTTTCTAAATTTGTTGTTTGAGTGGATTAATTTCGTTTTTTTAATCACTACATTCACAGTACACAGTACATTCTTTTTGGGCGTACTTTATACAATATGTTACTAAATAAGAGATACAAAATTAGTTACTTACCGAAATAATTATTAGATGGTGCTACTTCTTCAATAACAATATTAGTAGCTCCATCCGGTATAAGAAGAATATCATTATAACCTAGAATACATAAAAATATTTTAGAATACCTATACATATATCGTTTATATCATTCATTTTAAGGGGCGGCAAAATTTAGAACGTAAATTTTTTTTTTGCGTTGGAGCAAATTTTTCAAAACGTGTAACCGTGTCCAATACATTCCATTCTCATTATTAATATTGTGTGTAAAATCATAAACATTAAATTTTCATTAACAAAATTGTAAAAAAAAACCACAGCCTTTCATAATTACCTAAACACACGTTTTTTGTAACGAGAGTAAACATTTTGTTAACAACAATTTTTAAAGTATTCGGCTTGAGTAAAACTCGTTTGACATCCTAATTATTTAAGTTTGAATTGCACGCTGCGAAATGCATACTGCACAGATCACTGTTCCCAATGCCCCCTCATGCTGCCATCTACGTTTCGATTCCACAAAAAGACAAATTTTTTAGTGTCAATTTTAAAATAGCATAGGAGTGTATGGTATCAAATTGTTAAAAAAAAAAGGCTCGTTTTAAATATCTTAGTGAACCAGCATCGTTCCATTTGGAAAAATGGAGTAAACGTAAAAACAAACAAAATTTCATTTTTAAACGCCTGTGAAACTTAGAGAAAGTCAATTATTATGACATAATTTTAGTTTTCATATACTACTGCTTGACTATAAATTAATAGATTTAATTAATTTGTAGCACTGTAGATTGAAAATAAAAAATAAACATAAAAATGTTATAACACGTCAAAAAATGACAAAGTGAGGTGTCATTTTACTCAGAATGTTATGCTGAATCCCAATAAGTAAAAATATACAATATTTCAAATACCAAAGTCAAGGTCACTTCCGGTCAAACCGGAAGTGCTAAGAAATTGAAAATTATGCCAATAAATGCAGACTTATCTCTTATGCATAATCTCAAAATTTCATTTTAATATCTATAAATACAGAAAAGTTATGTGAACCAACTTATTTTTTTAAGTACATACGTACCAACTTGTAAATCATTTAAATCCAAAGTGTTTGAAATTGTGTTGCATGTACTGCCATCTCCACCACATACTCGGCACTCATCTTCACTAAGATCTGACCCAAGCATCATATCACATCCTACTGGCTAAAAAATATAAGTCTGTAGGAAAACAGAATCTCTAAAAACTACTTTCATAAAAAAAAGCATACCAAGAAATATAACATTTAAAATGTACTATCAGTATAGTACATAAAGAAGTTATATTTTTTTTAACATTGAAAAAGTTGACAGCATGAGTCGGAGTTATACAAGATGTTCCATAACTAAAGGAACCATACAGCAATACGAGATAGTAGATTTGACAATATGCTTTTCTTATGATAAAATATCCATAATAAAAGAGATAGAGACATGCAGGGTGTTCCAAGTAAACATTTATTTTAGAAAATTGGCGATGATTTGAAAATAGTTAAGCGGATATGAGGTATCTGTTTTTGAGGGCAAGAAAGACCATATGATTAGTTTTCAGATACCTCCTAGAGGACACGAATTGTATAATAGTAGGGGCACTTTTATGATAAAAACAGTGCCGTCTCTAGGGTAGGTGAAGCCCAGGGGCGAACAGTGAATATACCGCCCCCTCTCCAGTGAAAATTTTGCCAATTTTTGAGAAAAATAAAAAAACTGTTTACAAATAAAGTGATTTTCGGACATAAAAAGTAAAGTTTTGGGAATATGCCACATGAAAAAGAAATACAAGCAATGCTGGGAATGAATTCATGAATCCATAGTTATTCACTAAAAATCAAAAACCTCGCATTATTTTACCTGACATTGGCCATTAACACAGACGTCAAAACTCTCATCATTGCACCTTGTTCCATCTACTACATGGGGTGCATGTCTGTAGTAGAACCTTTGTCCTTTTGGCATGCAGTTCAGTTCACATGGATTTGGTCCTTTTGTATACGGAACCCATCTGTAATATGAATGTAAATATTATTAGCCGAAAGTTTAAAAAGTCAACTAGTTTTTGGTTATGGAGAACTAGAGGGTAGGAGGCCGATCGACAATGGCAGCATTTTCAAATTCTGTCCCGGTTTTTTGGTTACTTCGCTATTGGCCGATAGATGCTGTCGCGTCGCAAGTGGACTGGTGTCATCTTCTTCTTCTTCGTTTTTTACTTTTACTTTAGACAAATTGACATTTTATTTTCGAAATAACAAATATCGTTTGACGTTTGAAGACAAGACAAGACAATTAACGTTGTATTGTAATTGATTTCCATATTTATAATGAATAATGGTACAATTTATAAAAGTAGAGTTTGGTTTGTGTCGGGGTGTAAGACAGGATATTTTTCAGAGAGGAGGAAACGCAGACAAATAAGTCTCTTTTTAGCTCCAAAGGTATAGCTAGAATGTTTAATACCCTGTATTTTAAAAACCAAGCATCGTTGGAACTTTATACAGGCCGAGTTTACTAATAAGTATACCAAAGTAAGTGTAAATTCATATAGAAGTCCTTATTTGTTCCTTAAAGATTTAATTTATATAAAAATAGTTATTGCGTCCATAAGAAACCATTTATTTGATAGCCCACTTCGAACACGAGCGCCATCTCACGGCGACTCGTAAAGCTGAATTACCGATGCTAATTTAGGACCGAATCCAATGCATTGCGATCGGCCTCCTACCCTCTAGTTCTCCATATTTTTGGTGCACGTCAAAAATATATGATAAAGCCACATTAGTTGACACAGCGTAATTCTCTACCCGTGCGGCGTTGCTAGAGTTAAGTTTTTCGTTAAACAAAGCGTTTTGACAGAAGGCAACGACATTTGACATTAACAGCTGATCTGGTTTCGTTAAAGTACCCAGATCAGCAGCTGGCAATAGCAAACTCACGCGTCAGATTGCGTTATATTATTTTCTTTCATTTTTGGTGTTTTTAAAGTTTTTCTGTGACTGTTTTTTGTGTAGTGTGTATTTTAAACATTTTACTTTTGGATTCTATATATTTCAGAGACAGATTTTCTTGGTGTTTATTATTTAAGTTTAATAGTGAGTAAAAACACCATTTGCTTAACTCATCTATTAAGAAATCAGTAAATTGCCTAGTTAAACCATTTACTTATCGTTATTTACAGGATGTCTCATAACTAATGGCAATGGGCAAATACAGCAACATAGGATATATGGATATATGCTAGAATTTGTCAAACAATTGTGTTCCTAGCGTTCTCTTAAAACTCATTATTTCCCTCAAAAACATAACTATACCCAATTTGATTCATATCATAATATCAAATCATCGCCAATTTTATAAAGTAAATATTTACTTGGATCACCCTGTATGTCTTTAATCGTATAAGAAATTAAATTACATAATTTCAAGTCCACAATCTCCTGTTGCAGTATAGCCCCTTAGTTACGGGACACCATATATATATAAATCCATTATAAAATTCCCATAAAAGTAACAATACCAAAAGGGTTCCCAATATAGTATTTTAATCAGATGTGCACCACAAACCTTACACCTCGCAAAAAATGTATTACCAACTTTTTTCCTTGTATAAAAATACATAAATACTAACCTATTTTTATAAATAAATACTAAAAGAAATGTTGCTTTCTTCTTTTCCTTTAGTATTATAAAGTTTTCACATTCTTATTTTGGTAGGTACGGGTCTGTCAATATTTTATTTTATAAATAATAAAATTAGTATGTACGCTATATCTTTACAATATGTTAAGACTCCCTTACAAAATTTAACAGATGGTGAAGGCGAAGGTAAAATAACTTAGCCCGGTTCTGTTTCTGTCGCCAACCGCTTAACGTAAAATATACCAAACTTCAACAGGGTGCCATTAATGACAGGTGATGCGACGAGTTCTTAGATTAATTTAATTTTAGTAAGAGGGTGTTATGGACATAACTTAATAAAGCCGCCATCAGACGCCCTGCGGTGCGTCGCGCATGGACTGTAACTTGACGCTCCATGCGTCTTGTGGTGATTTTATTTTCCGATGGGCTAATTTTTAACTACCGTGAAGCGGGGCTACTTGATACACTTTTTCAACTTTTAGGTCCTACCTCGTTGCAACAAAGCTACGTTCATCGAAACTAAAATTATTTTAGATTACTTTGGGGTAAGGGCTATCAGGTTTAACACTGAAAAAATCTAGCCCTCGCCATACTGGAGAAAAAAAATTTGAAACACATTTTTTCAAGTAGCCCCGTGATGGGGCTAAATGAAATTTGTTTGAAAATCGCATCTAAAATGCAAGTATACTCACAATTTGAGGCTACTTGAAACGCAAATTGTCTTTTAATAAAACCCGCAGTTAGTAATTTAATTAAAAAATATGGGATTTATGGCAAAAAATGGTTTTATTTACGTTTTAAAAAATATATATTGCAAAAACAACAAAACATTGAAATATCAACCACATTTTACAAACTAAGAGAAAACTCTAAAATAAAGAACAACAACTGGGTACAGAGACTCTAAATTAGGTTTTTAAATTTTATTGGTCCTCTTCTTTAAAACTTCGTATTCGAGAAGCCGTAGGGAATATCAAATTGTTCACTTAAATCTCTTAAGTTGCCACTCTGTCTGTTGTACCGCACGCTGGATTGATTCTTCATCGTAGTCTCGATATTTTCGATTTCCTGGCTTTCTTTTGTAAAATCGCACCATTTTCAAATAGCCCCTGAAATAACAATAAAAAATAAAATGCTACACCACTTGCTAGTAAAACACGAAATATATGTTCTGAGGTTAGGGTGTCAAAGGAAATACCAGTCTCTTTCGAAAAAAAAATGTTGCTGTGTTATATAACTTATATGTGTCTTTGTGTAATAGGATGTAGATGTCCTATACAGGTTTATAAAAAATATATAAAACTTACTTTTTTTTAACGCTACAAAATCACTACTAACCAGCACAAAAAACTTCCCGCGTATAATCCAACCTACCAACTAACAGGTTTCGACACACTCGCCTTACATGCGCACTTTATATTTCACACCAGTTACCTCCGCGTTTTCAAGTAGCCCCGTTTTACGGTACCTTAAGAGACCTATTTACTGGGCTATTACCGAGCAACCAAGTCGCCGATCGAATTGCTTAAACATTTTTCGACAATTTGGTTGCTGGAAAACTGCCCATTCGTTAAAAGAGTTTCCAAGCAATTTGGTTGTTAACCAATTCATCTCTCTTCAATCAGTTTTTATCTTAAAAATACTCAAAGCACTTGTGTAGTGATCGTTTCTAATTAAAAAATATGGTTTCATCAACTTTTAAGTACAACCTCATTTTGGACAATGAACCTACTGACCTGCACCTTACACTACAAGCAGTCTGAAAATTTCAAGGAATTTAAGCAACCCGCTTGCCGACATCCATTCACACTTTACTTTTATCAATCGCAACCCGATTCACCTTCCGTCTAGAAACCAAAATAATAATCGAAAAAAGAAAAGCACAAAGTCGTTCTCCACAATTTTTTATTAGAAAAACTAGGCGAACCTAGAATAATTCATATTAATTCAATTCGACATGTTTCGAGTGTAGAAACACTCATCATCAGAAAAACAAAGTAAATGGTACAACGCTGATGTTAGCAATAGAGAAAATAATAAGTGGGATTGAACCATAATGGAGCTTTCAATGGTGTACACGAGGTGTTAAAATTGAATAGTCAGAAGACCGACAAGACTTCAGCATACTGGAAAGTCAAGGGTTAGTGCAAAGGCCCCATCTTGGGCAGAAAAATGAAGAGGGCTAAAGAAGAATCAGAGAGTTTTAACAGGCTTTGTGAAAATTATTTATAAGTAGTGAAAAATCTTAAGTTTTATTCAACTTTGTTAGAGTAAGTAAAAGTATTGAAATAAGAGGGAAAGAAAAAATAAAAAATTTTTTTCGTAAAATTCAAAGCACCTGTAAAAGATAAAAAAAGGGGGAATGTAGCAAATGAAATTTAATAAAATGGGGTAGATTGGCTTACCATTTAGCTTGAAGTAAAATGATGTTGGAGTACCAGGCTTGTTACGGCCCAGTTACCCTGGCAGGAGTCAAAACATACGCATTGTGTGCAAAATTAATTTATTTATTATTAAATAATAATCGCTTTCAATTTGATTGCCATCCTATCTTCTGGAAATTCGATCAAAAGCGACATAGATTGTCAATCAGGTTGCTCGATCATCGCCTAGTGAATGTTCCCCCCTTACCCACACCATTTTTACATAACTTTAAAATTTTGAGTAAAATATTTCAGTTTTTTGCGTTTTCTCTCTTATATTCTGCGATAATTGTTTCAAATTTGGAACATCAACCCTTTTTTTAAATCTCTACAATAACGTATCAAAATTGTCGGTCGCAGTATACAGGGTGTTACATTTTCTTAAATCGGCTACAATTTTATCTTTCAGAACTTTTTTTTTGGCTCCCTGTATGAATTCCGGTATGAAATTTAAACTCTCTGTTCCTTTGTTTAGCGTTCTGGTCTCTTGCACTATTTTCGTATCTGTGACCGTTTTCGATTTATTTGCAAAAATAGCCATCGATGGAAATTAAGTGTCGGCGAAATAACGCAGAGTAAAAAGCTGTGTATCAAAACAATTTATTAGTTAATCAAATAAAAATAAAAGAAAACTATAAAAACTGTTGAAAATGGCCGCCTCTTGCTAAAATGCACGAATCAAGTCTTCGCCTCATGGACTGACACTCTATTTTTTTCTTATATTCATTATTGCGTTATTTCGCCTACACTTAATTTTCATCGATGGATAATTTTGCAAATAAATTGAAAACGGTCACAGATACGAGAATAGTGCAAGAGACCAGAACGCTAAACAAAGGAACAGAGAGTTCAAGTTTCATACCGGAATTCATACAGGGAGCCAAAAAAAAAAGTTCTGAAAGATAAAATTGTAGCCGATTCAAGAAAATGTAACACCCTGTATACTGCGACCGGCAATTTTGATACTTTATTGTAGATATTTTAAAAAAGGGTTAATGGTCCAAATTTGAAACAATTATCGCAGAATATAAGAGAGAAAACGCAAAATACGAGAAAAAAAATTGAATCTTGGCCACCCTGACAAAAATAAGGCGTTTTGGACCATGCATATATTTGCATTTTTTTCTTATTTTGACGAGTAGTATCATCCCCTGAAATATCTGCATGATATTAATTAACACCCTGTATAATAATAGTATCGATAACGATAATAACAACAAACAACTAGTAACAATAACATATAGCTAGTAAAAATTACTTACATATTATAGTACATTACAATAATTTGATTATAAAACCGATAATATGTAAGTAATTTTACTAAATATGTTATTGTTAGTAGTTGTTTGTTGTTATTATCGTTATCGATACTATTAGGTACATTATGTCTACCAACCTTCATTTTCACATTATTTGAAACGTTTTTAAATGGAAATAGATTGGATTTTTTTAGAGTTAGAGTTGTACCTAATTAACTTTTTTTCGCATAGAAGTATTTGAGATAAAAATTTGATATTATCAGGAAATGGTAATATTGTTGGCAGGAATGAAATTCAATAAAAAAAGAGTAGTGTTACATTTAAAAGAAAAACATTCCTTGAGTTACAGAAAAAACTAAAAATCTGGCGACGTCGCAATTGTCAAATTTCAATTTAATTTTTTAAGTTATCCACCTGTACCAAAATTCAGTTCTGAAGAAAATTAGCCGTTCCGGTTATTTCAACTAACCCTGTATAATAGATATACATAATATAATGTATAAATATCATCACCCAGATTAATAAAAACTTTAAAAATGCAACATATGTTTATCACTAAACTTGTTGTCTTTATTTGATATCCTAATTGGGATTTATTCATAAAACCTTTTTGAAACTTTTATATTATTAGGTAAAGTAGGGTACAGGTGCTAACAGAGCTAATGTGATGATCTATTTTCAAACTCCACAGGGCGTTATACTAGCGGCGCCATCTATTTGATAAATTAAATACTAAAAATATATTAACTGTAATATAAATAGTCGGCTTCCACTTAACTAGGCGCACGTGACCTCCTGAATCAAATCAGTTGAATCAGAGGTTCAAAAATGTTTCAAAATATAAAAACCAATATGGCGGCATATGGACAGCTGATTTTCCATAAAATTGAATGTTAATAGGTTAACAATTAATTTGAAACTATCAGTCATACTAAAAATGACATAATAACAGTGACGGGTCTCGTTCCAAAATTAATTTCCCAGGGGTGCGTTCGTGTTGTTGCACACGGTTGACAAAATAGTTTATATTTCAAAAATTTAATAACTAAATTGATGGAGAATTAGATAAACAATATACCTACAGTAAAACCTCTGACTAGCGACCACCCTTGGGAATCAAATGTTGGTCCGTAAATAGGGGTGATTGTTTAATAAATAAAAATTAGAACATCAGAATTTGTCTGCATTTTACATTGTATATAATTTTGAATATTTTTGTGTACATTTATTTTAATTAAACTGATATATATTATTGCGAATTTAGATGAAAAAATTAAACTCGCTTCCTTTATGAAACCAGTAGATGAGCCAGCATGTAATAGTATGTAACGTTTTCCCGAACCACAACCTTTTTTTCGTTTTACTGATTTCACTGAGTCGTCTTGCCATAATTTAGACCCACTTCCATTCGAAAATACCCAAGTTTCATCTAAAAAAACTGCTTTTCTAAACTTTGATTCATAATTTTCAACATATTTTTTCAGAAACTTTACTCGTTCGCTTGCAATTCTTGGTAGTTCGCACAAATATCTTCTGTTGCAGTCCTTTCTATAACGAAATCCTAAGCTTTTAATGAGCGCTGACAATGACGTGATACCTATTTCCGAAACACCTCGTTCCTTCAAAGAATCTTTCAGAGCTGAAAGCGTTATATCGACTTGTGATGCATATAAGTCGTATACAACATTCCTTACGTCCATTTTTTTATCTTCCTGTAAAGTTTCAATCTTCGTTTTCCTTGATCGTCGTTGCGTTTTCTTCATTGGTATATTTCTACTACTTTCATGAACAATTCTCTGTATTGATCTTAAACTTAGTTTTAGTGCTTCCGATACTTTCTCTTTAATAGACTTGGGATTTAATAACTCGCCGGTTTCAGTAGCCTTTTCTTCTTCATTTTTAAAATAATCTATTAAATTGAGAACCATTTCTTTTGCCTGGGAATGCATAAAACCTGCAAACCGATTTGTACTCGACATTTTATGTCACAATATTTTTAATAATGACACATTTGTCAAAACTAGGGAGCTTATTTACGACATTATATAATACGGTAGTGTTCTTCGAAACATTTTGATAATTACTGAAAATTAGATGTGCTTCTCTCTCAGATTCATAAATAACCAATAGGTTTATCGCGTTTATATTGCGGATATCTTTATAATGTCGTTTTAACCTTGGTTTGAACAAGACAACACTATGAACTTATACATAACGCGCCTAGTTAAGTGGAAGCCGACTAGATATCAATTTTAATAAAAACACAATTAAAGCTGGTAATTGCGTTTTTATTTGTTTCTGTTATGTTGTCTACCAAAACGTATTCAGTATAGTATCGGCACTTCAGAAAACTGCTTAGTTTTTATAGATTTTGAGACTGTATTATCATAACTTAAAATATAAAGTACTAAACATCATCAAATCCAATGATTTTCGACGTCATAAAAAAATATGCCTAAAAATGAACCAGATATTTTTGAAATTCGCATTGTGCTATAGTAATTTATGAGATGCTTATTGCGGAAAACATATATTATGTATAATTTCTTTAAAAAAACTTTCCATAATTTAATCGGCCTGATCAAGTGTAGATAGATATAGCAATATTAATAGTATCACTTTACAATCCTAATAAATTGTATAATTCTGTAGGTAAGTTAATAAGACAAAACTTACTGATATTTGATGTTTTCAAATGGGACCTCGTCATATTCTGAACACTGCTGCGCTCTAAAATCCCCCGTGTCTGGACAATCCTACAAAAAAGTACAACAATCAATAAAAACAGAAACCCAAAGAATACATCAAATTTAAAAAGTCATGTGCAGCTATACAGTGTGACCAGTAAAGTCCGCATAATATGGAATTTTTTTTATTAATAGCTTTATTCAAAAGTTGACTTTGGCATCAAGTTCTGCTTCGATCGAGATGAAAATTAAGCAAAAAAATAGTAGTCACGTGATTCGCATTAGGTATCTGTCAAATTTTAATTTTTTCCAAAAAATAATTCAAAAGTGGGGGTATTTCTGATAATATCGAAAAAAGTTATTAGAAAAGGTTTTTTCAAATGCAGTTTCTAGCCCACATGCAAAATTTCAGCTGCATAAGATAATTCTGATTTTTTACCCACCACTAAAATTTATTTTCCACTTAATGAACACTTTACTGATGACACTGTGTTCTTTTTTGTCTTAATATTAAGGTGTATTACTTTCAGACATAAACTAAGTTTTCAAAAATACTTATTTTCTGAAGTTACCTTATACAGGGTCAAAAACAAATAAACTTTGCATCACATGCGACCAAATTTTAATAGCCCAATTTTGATTTTGTAGAAAAACACACATTTAATATGACGCTACTTTAAAGAAAATGTATCTGAAATAAAGCATTGTCAAAATTAAGAAGTTTTATGTAGGTTGCGTTAAGGCTTATTTTGCAAAAGTGTCGCAATTTACAAAATATGGGTAAAAAATCCAAATTATCTTTGCAGTTAAAATTTTGCATGTGGGCTAGAAACTGCATTTAAAAAAACTTTTTCTAATAACTTTTTCGAAACTTTCAGAGGTAATTAAAATTTGACAGATAATGCGAATCACGTGACTACTATTTTTTGCTTAATTTTCATCTCGATCGAAGCAGAACTTGATGCCAAAGTCAAATTTCGAATAAAGTTATTAATAAAAAAAAAATCCCATATGATGCAGACTTTACTGGTCACACTGTATAGGGTGTCAATAATGTAAATATTTCAAAAACCACTGAATATGTATTTTTTCAACTGATACCGTTTGTGTTACTATTCAGGGCTAGTCAGAAAGAATACTAACTGTATTGTAAATATAATGATGTGCCTTAAAAGAAAATTTTAATGATTAAAGGTTTGATGCGCTTATCTGTCAAAATAATAAACTTAAATAAAAAAAATAAAATTAATCATTATTTCTTTGGTTCTTTGAAATAAGAAAGGTAAAAAAAGCAACTTCGGAATCAGGTAGGCATTGTTAGGTGATAAATTTTCATTTGCATGTAAGCATTCAAAAATAGATATTATAATGAAGGCCTTAATTGAATCATCACGCAGTAACCCAGTATTATAAAATTGAGCGGCCTGCCAGATCCCCAGACCTCACCCCTTTGGATTTTTATTTGTGGGGCGATTAAAGTTTTTAAAAATTAAGTATTTTTAAAGTTATATTTTGTTTTAAATTTATTACTTATTTCATTACAAAGCCAGATTTTGAAAGAAATCTGGTATTACAAAAAATTTGACTGTCTCTTTTATAAATAAAATTTGACCTTTGTAAAATTGAATTCTTAAAATTCTTTTTCATGTAAAATATATTTTTTAAACTTTCATAGTTTTCCGTATTGTCATTTTAAAGTATTTTTATTAATTTTTTCGTATTATCTAGGTATAGTATGGTATGAAACATACTACTACTCACGGTGACCGACCATTAGAATATTTCGGAAAGTAATGCGATTTTTTTTGTGTTCCTTTCTTTATTTCCAATAACTTTTATTGAAAATTTTTGTATTCTACTCTATTCGTTTCTGAGAAAATAATTGTTTTTCTCAAATTTTGGTGACAGGGTGTCGCCTAAAGTTGAAGATATTTTCAAAGATAAAAGAGTGGACCTCAAAATTGTGCTTATTGAATTAGATACTGTTTTGTTCAATAATGAAGTATTGGAAAATTAAATTTTAGATACAGGAAGTGAAAAAGTAAGAAATTGTTTATCTTTGCCATATCATTTTAAACAATTTAATTTTTTTCTAAATACAATGCAATGTTGCTGGTTCATTCAACGGATAGGCAAGAACATTTCCTATCTGTTCACATAAGATGTATCGTACTATAATATTTTGAAACTTATTTACGGTTTTTGGCAAAATCCTTCAGTACAGTTCAGTTAACAATGTTTTTTTTTTGTTATAATATGTCAATTATTATCTTACATTTTTATACAATTTATTTGTATATGATTCACCTTTCCCCAGGTTTTTAGGACTGTTTTGTGTCAACTATCCGCTAGGATAGGTACGCGCCTGGCAACACCTGCGGGACTGTTGTTAACCCTTGGTTAAATTTTTTAATGTGACTGCTCGTAATTTTATATAATGATTTGCTGGAAAGCGGTTTAAAAGACCAGCTTGATTCAAACATCAAGCAGTCATACTGATTTCTGGCAAGGAGGCACTGACATACATAATATGTATCTACCAGATACATGTCAATGAGCCTAATGAATAAAAATGTAGCGATTGCTTTTTCTTATAAACTTGAAGTAATTTCTTGAAAGCCAATAAATAAAAACTAAAGTAATTGCTTTTGCGTCCAGCAAGTGCAGGAATTGCTTCTAGTCAATCCTTTTTCTTAAAAAAATAGAAGCAATTGCTATCGTTTGCTTAAAATGTGATGAATAAATTAAGGAATTGCTTTTTCTAGTGTAGCAATTCCTTCCAACTTTTTAAGGTAGGTCGACCCCTGCATCATTTGCTTGGTAGCAGTCAACTTTAGTTCTCCGCGGCATACACGTGCGTTGCTCTTAATTTGTGTCTACAATTATGGCTGAAAATAATATGAACGTCCGTAAAAGAAAAATCTACAGTGTACCTAAAAATTGCAGATTTGATAATTTCAGAAAGTTATATCGATTTGACTGCGAAAATTATTTTTTGACTGATACGGGTAAAAGGCGAGGTAGTGCACTGTCGCCTTTAAATAAGAGTAAAGTCTTTCTGCGGAAATTGTCGGATCCGGGCTTTCAAAATTCTGTATAGGTGAAGAACTCGGTGTACACCAAACTACTGTCTGTAAGACATAAACTTCTGTAATGGATGCAGTTTTGGAGAAGACCAATATTTTTATTAAATTTCCTACAAGCGCTGAAGCTGTTGTGGAAGCTAAACGGTTGTGGTCAGAGAGATTTATTTATGTTTCTTTAATTTGTGAACAAATATCAATGGCTTGTCTTTAATTTCTTCATCACTACTATCACTTTCTTCATTTTCACTGAAATCTGCCATATCACAAATATAAGTTTCCTATTTTCCACAAAAACGTAACAGATTACTATTGTACTAAATAAATAGACCAACGTTGTTGTAACTCTTTTGTAAATTAGGCACCAAACTGAACATGAAATCTATAATCTGAACAAGTGGATAAGCCACGTTTGAACTTGTATTAAATAAGCATTTGCTACAGAGGTGTAAGGAAAAGCCCTTCTTTGTATAAACCTATTTTACTAATAGAAGACAATCCTTTTTAGTTGGAAAATATTTAGTAATAAATTACTTTTATACAATTTTTGGTTAAGAAATTGTTTACTTTTATTTTTCTTTGTTTTTTTTGCATTTTTTTTTAAATAAACATATTTTTTATAACCCAGTGTGTTTCTTTACCTCATTTTACTATAATAAATTAAGAAATATGCATATTTTTTGTTAAAAAAATGCAAATAACTGCATATTTAAAACGCAAACAAGGCATATATATGCGCATATTTTGGCTGAATTTAAGTGCATATAATCCGCTCTTTACTTATAACAAATATAACCTTCCAAAATACTGCTTTGAAAATGGATAAAACAAAATTATTATCGGACTAAAATCCAAGGTTCCTCGATGTATTTAACTCTATCGAGGAACAAACCTTAATAGTTAAAGTTTCATAACCAGTTGCATTATCTTTAAACTAATAGCCATGCCATCGAAACAATAAAGTCACAAATGAGAAACTTGGGAATTTTTATAGCCGCTATGACGAAACAGGTGATTAAGATCTTAAAAGTTTAACTAGAGAAGTTCGTAGATCATTAGCATAAATTAAGAAATAATAAACGGATCTATTAAGCCCATAGGAAGTTTTAACAAGCGCCTTATCCTTAAAATATATCTTTATTTTGAATAAAAACTATTATTTTTTTTCTTCTTTTAACTGAATATTTTCCAATCATTATGTAATTTAACAGGGTTCCCCATTTAAAACGAAACAGGCTAAATATCTGGTTCCACGTTAATTTAAAAAAAAAAAACGCTCGGACCCGTCGATTTTTATTTCGAGGGGGACATCTTTTGCCTATATGGTCAATCTTGTTACTTCAAGCCCGTAGTAGGGAGGAGGGGGTAAGATCTAAATCTTAAATGGATACCCCTATTTTATATAATTTTTTTGGATTCTGCATAAAATTATATAAAATAGGGGTAACCATTTAGGATTTAGATCTTACCCTCCCTCCCTCCTAGGGGCTTGAAGTAACAAGATTGACAATATACGCAAAAGATGTCCCCCTCGAAATAAAAAGCGACAGGTCCGAGCGTTTTTTTTTAAATTAACGTGGATATTTAGCCTATTTCGTTTTAAATGGGAAACCCTGTATCTATGACGTTAAAGTAAGATTTGACTGGAGGACTTAAGGTAGAAGGCCGATTGACAATGGCAGCATTTTAAATTTCTGTGCCCATTTTTTGGCTAGTTCGCTAGGTAGTCGATAGATGCGCTCTCCTCGTTAGTGAGTCGAATTTGTCATAGAACGTGTGACGTTTTTCTCGCTTTTATCTATTGAAAACACTTTTTTCTTCAAACGTCAATAAATCTGACATTTTTCTACTAATTTTTTGACGATTAGGTTCTGCCTTTTTGTCAGAAGGCGGTTGCTATTGGCAGCGGAAGAAAAAGTACTTTTTACTTCCGTTGCCAATAGCACGGTTTCTGCCGCTGCCAATACAGGGGAAGTAAAAGTATGACTGTGTTCTCGTGAATAAAATATATAATTTTGTATCTTTATGTTTTCATATTTAAACGACAATTGAAGAAAAAATAGTTTGTTTTATTCGGAATAAAAGCAAGTTCTTAATCGTCTAAGAGAAACTGAGTCTACAGCTATCTATAATATAGATAGTCAAGCAGCCATAAAGGCAATTTGTTCCAGCAGTATTAAATCTAAATTTTGTATGACTATTTTTTGTTATATCCGTCTCCGCTAGAAGAGGCTATGTGCATAATCCTTAGATTTTTCAAGTTTTTCAAAACTTTCAAATAGAACCATATACAGGGTGTCTTAAAGGTAAGAAACATCGCAAATATCTCGTTATCACGAGGCGTTTCTTATGTTATTTGGAAGTATACAAAAGCGATACAAATGTCAACTAAATTTTTTTAAACGAAACAGCTTAGGTATACTTATATATTATTACATTTTTGGATTCCACAAATGATTCTAAGTATTTTTTATTGAAGGTACCATGGCTTTGTTTTCAATTGCTTTTTTATTGCTAGACGTAGGGTAATTTCATAATATATTTAAACTAATAATGAAATAATACATTTGGTTTCAGTAGGTGTTCGAAATGACCTCCGTTGACAATTTGGCAATAACTTAATCTATTGTGAAAATGTTCTGTCGTTTCTGGTGAAATATTTCTTGTTAACATGCGAATTCGATCTTTAAGATCGTCGATACTTTGTGGCTGGTTTTGATAGACTCTCTCCTTTAAATATCCCTAAACAAAATAATCGAGGGGGTTAAGATCTGGTGATCTAGGCGGCCACTCGATGAGCCCACTTCTTCCAATCCATCTATTCGGTAAAACTGGGTTTAAATATTCCCGAACTGCATGCCCGTAATGAAGCGAAGCTCCATCTTTGTTGCCTAGGAATATCCGGATCCTCCTCATTTGAAAAAATAATTGCCAGAGCAGGAATTAATTCAACGTCAAAAAATCTAAACATCTTTCTGCTGCGTGTTTCTTGAAAAAAATTAGGTCCTAAAATTCTGTTATGAATTTCTCTTATCCAAATATTTATTTTCTGGCGATATTGTGTTTTATTTGCTAAAATCCAATGGGGATTAGTGCATGCCCAGTAACGATAATTTTGTTTGTTAATATTTCCATATAGATGAAAGGTTGCTTCATCCGTAGCTTTTTGTTAAAGATTTGGGTTTTGGTTACATAATTCCATCATTCGTTCACAAAAATTTAAGCGTCCTTTCGGATCATTGTCGATAAGTTCTTACACGTGCTGAACTTTATAGGGATGCAATTTTACTTCCTTAAGAAATCTATGGACAGAACTTCTATGTGAATTATTGTCCCATGCTAATACGGTAAGTCCAATATTAGGATTTTCGTAAAAAGATTATGCTAAATCAATTATTTTATCATCAGTGAAGGCCCTTCCTCGTCCGGATTTCGGCAAATTCTTAACATTTCCATTGGCAGAGAATTTCCTTCCGTAATTTTGTTTACCATCAACCTAGTAATTGGTCGGTCTTGTTACTTCAAGCCGGATATTTTTCATTAAACAAGTTACAAACTTCTTGTTGGCCTCGCTGTCTGTGACCACTGCTTGCCAATATTAATATTTCGATACGTTCTTCCTCCGTTAAATATTTCATATTTGTATGAAATAGAAATTAATTGAAAAACGTGTCGCGTTATAAAAGAAACGGTTATTAACAAATTGTCAACGGAAGTATTGGGCGCATTCATCTGACGAAACAGTTGTAGAACTGTTACGGAAACGTCACTTAAACGAACAGCTACAATTGCGCTACAACGCCAACACGTTCTGGAGCGGACGCCATTTTGGGTAGCCCTTTTAAAATGCCCTATATATCGGTAGCGGCTGTACAGTAAATAGAGAACAAAGAAATTTTAAAAGGATGGCGATAGTAATATACAAAAATAAGGTTATGTTTTGTGGCGCGCAGGTAATGGCGAACGACAAGTATTGTTTTATGGACGAGCAGTACGAAATGGAATACTGTCATCAAAATAAAACTTCCGTTATTTCTTCTTGAATAATAATATTTCTTAGATCCATTCTTCCGCTTTTTTTACAACATATTAACAAGTAAAACTAAAAAATTTTAAACAAAACAACCTCACAAATTTCAAATTATCAATGTCAACCATCTGTCAAACGTCAATAATTATGAAACCACGTTCACGAAACGTATCGGTAACCTTAGTTGTGCTACCGGGAGCAGCTCCGCCACGGCTTCGTCAGATGAATGCGCCCAATGTCTTTTCAAACGTCAATACTTTAAAAACAAATAAAAACATGATAAGAACCTTATAATCTTCTTAGTCATAGGTTGAACGCCCTCTAGTGGTAAATTTAGGAACATGAAAATAATTTCCAGCAATTTCTCTTGGTCTATTTTATATTCTACATTTTTTATTTCAAAACTTTGTGACAAACGGTTTTTGAGATATGGCCGGCGTCCATTTTTATTTGGCCATCAGGTAAGTATATAGGTACTCTATACACTGAGGAAATTGATATAATACAATAGGTTTGCTAAGACATAGTTTGTATTGATAGCTTATTTTTTATTAACCAACATTAAATAAATTGCTCGTGGATCAAACCCGCTTTAGTGTTATATCAACTCCAGATTTGCTAGAACAGTATTTTTATTGGTCCAGTTTTTTATTTTTATTGGTGGATCAGTTCCATTAGCAGCACAGTCTTGTTGAATAATGAACTACTTTTAATACAGCAATTTTGTTAAGAAATAAATTGTATTTTCTCAATGCGACGCATGTTGTTTCCAGTAAAGCGCTTTCTAAACAATTAAGCAAGCAAAACAGCGTCCCTAAAAACGAATTGTATCCGTTAAAACCTATAATCCACCAAGACGTTGGTGGGGGTTCGTAGCGATCAGCAATCGCCGTGCGCCGTAGTATTAGTTTTAACGAATTTGTTGCGCAAGTCACATCGTTGTTCGGCGTCTTCTAGCTGTCCTGTCCAATACCTGTTTCAATTAATTAATTTTTACTTTTTATTTGTTTTTTTAATCTTTGCATGTTAGATAAAGAAATAGAAGATTCTTATTTTGCACAATCCATTATTAGTATTGTACGTTATAATCTACGGACGGATTTTACGATCTCAGTAATCCATGTTGCATAATAGATAATCATATGCAATGTTAACCGACAAGAACAATATCACACTGGAAGCTATTTAAATTTTTGAAAACTACAGTAGGTACTGACCTTTAGTGGTAAGTATATTATGCTTTATTACCCGTAGCAAGCAAATATTTTTATAATTAATGTCAAGTTTTATTACAACTGCCAATCTGAACTTAATACAGTATAATATATGTAAAACCAGATGCACCCCCAATAGAACTTGATAAGTACTGTGAGTATTCAGAGCATAATGGCTATAAACCATTCTATGGTAGCAATATCTTCCATTTCCTATTGGCTTAATTACCGTGATATTATCACTATCACTACACAACGGTCTAGCAATTGTCGTTGTCTTACAGTAGGAAACCGCATTGCTATCACATATAGTATTAAACTGTTGTATAAAGAGTACGTGAATTCTTATAAGGAATAGAAGGTTTTTTCTTAGTGTACCTACTTTCACAATATGGACACTTTTCGTTCATTATACAGTACCTACATATATAGTACGTATATAATTTACGTCCATCGTAAGTACTTTTTGACATAAAATTGACGTACATAGGACGTCCACCTGGTAGGAATTTGGAAGTCCTTTTTACGTCCCACGTTACGTCTTCGTCCGGAGACGTACTTTTGCTATCTGGGTGATATTACAAAGTCGTGTCCTGTTTTTGCATGGCCTAACAATATTTTATCGTTTACCACATTTTTTTAACATTAAAACATTATTAGTTTCGGTTTCGGAACATGACCTACATTGTATAGCAGACGAGCTATAAAATAGGAATTTCGCAAAATTGGATGTATAGGTGATATTCGATAGTTTATTTGTTCGCGTTCGCCAAACCGTTCAAGTCAGTCCATTAATAAAATATTTGTTTATTTAATCAAAATACTCTTACTATTAAATTGTATTTTCAAATGAGGTTTATGTAATTAAAAACGCTTGTTTAGAGTATGCAAAAACTTCACTGAAAAAATAATAATAAAAAAGTATGCTCTGGCCTACCGCCCACTGGTTAATATGAACGCGTAGGCGAGCTAAAAAAAAATAATAGTAGTTCCGAATTCGTGGGCATTATAATAACTCCTTCCTTTCTCCCTCCTTTTTTATATGTACCAGGTGGCCAAATAAGGACGGATCATAGAGACCGTTAACCTTACAGCTTTGGGAAAAAATATTGTTAGTAAATACCTACTGCCAAGAGAAATGTTGGAAATTATTTTCAACTTCGTCAGATGTCCGCGAGGGAGCGTAACATATGGTCAAATAGAAAATTGCATTTTTTGGGGCATGCCGAATCTTTTCTATTATAAACATTTTATTCTATCTTCCAAAACAAAATGGTGGGCAGATTTACAATTTTTAGGTAGGAATTATTTTTTATATGATTATACTTACTGAGTAAAATAAAAGTAGAGGATACAAAAAACAAAACTTAATTTAATTTTAATGACCATAAATTGTATTTAAAAAAAAAAACAGAAAAAAACCATCTCACCCATACCCATGGGGTGAACACATAATGTAAAAAAAAAACAATTTTTTTGGGAAAAATAAAAGTAGAGGATAGGAAAAAATTCATTTAATTCAACTGAATAAGACATGGTTCTCTTTTTTTTTCAAAATAAGAGAAAAGTCCATCTCTGGGTGAGATGGCGCTCACACAAAATATAAAAAAAAAACTAAATATTCAAATTTTGTCTCGTGCCACATAGCGGGCATCTATAAAAAAATAAAAAGTTAATCTGATAAGCTTCAAGCTAATTATTTTAGCAGTTTAATCTATAGATTGGTTGAGAACATAGGGTGATATGGCGCGCGCCATCTAACCCAACTTGCATTTGGTGAGATGGCTCGGTATCGTGCTCGGGAACAAATAACAATGTGAATGATTTTAAGGTTAGAAAACAAACCATATGCTCATTTCAAAGCGACAATGTTACAACTAGTAAAAACTTTGGCTAGTTTGACACCCAAATAATTAGATTACTTATTATCTAGAAAAAAAATAAGACATGCTGAAATATATAAAGGAAAATTAAAATACTTTAACTCCAAATAATGGGCGCGAGGTGAACGGCATAGACGTTTACTTGTAAAAGAAGGTATGTAGCGATGGCCACGTTGCCGGATATTATTTTGTTTAGGGATATATTGGCACTGCGCCATCTAAACCGCTGCGCCATCTCTACCGGGTTTACCCCATATCTATTTTAATTTAAACAAAAAGAAGAATAATATGAAGAATATCTAAAAATCGCTAGTCTATCTTTTTTTAAATCGGAGATCTGGAAAATATACCTAATAAAAAATTAGCTCCATAAGACTAATCTAACGTTTAAAAACCGTATTTGTATAATAGGTAAGAAGCTACAAATATCATACAATTGTGTCTTCTACAAAGCCATAATTATAACAACAATTTTACTGGTCACTGGTACTTTAATTTTTAAGTACAGGCCCAAATACGTAAGAGCAAACACTATAGTGGAGCATTCGCCATTTTGTTTTTTATCAATATTTCGTTACTTCTTGATTTTATCCAAAAATCGGCTAAATACCCATATTTGCAGTACAATAACTTATGGGTTTACGTTAAAAGGGGTGGGATTTATGAATTAATAAAAGCAGAAACAGGAATATGGGCAAAGTTGATCAAAGTTGAAAAATGTTTTAACTTAAAACTGCCGACATGACATAATCATAGACAATTTACCTTTAGATAAGCAAACAATAATCACGAAAGTGGCAGATTTATGGCCTCGCGCATGTAAACAAAGCTAGACACTATTAGACATGCGCACTGCAACATTATCGTTTGACAAATGGGAAAATAGACAGGTCCGGGCTTTAAAATTGTAATTCTTGCCAAAAAATTGGAATTTCTTCTCAATTTTTGATCAAGTTGGGAAAAAAGGTAGAGATTTCTGGCATTTTTAGTAGTAGTAAACCTATTAGATTTTAAGGATAGAAAATTGTTTTTAAGGTTTTGTTTTTAAAATTTATTTTGAAAATGATTCGTCGTCGTGTTTTTAGTTCGAAAAGGAAGAGAACAAGAACAAGTGAATTAAACTAGTCCTATAAAATCGAATATAAAAACAACAAAACTAGCAAAATAATCAATCTACGGTGTTATCGCATACCCAACCTCAAGTCAAATATTAGTTGGCAAAAACTTGGCTAAGTGTAAAATATTTTCAAGCACAATTTCTTGTTCAAGAACTTGAAAAAACCCGTAAATATTAAATACCCACAATAAACAACAAGGAATCTACAGAGAAAACTTAAAACACAACAACAAAAATGGCGACCGAGCCGGTTCTGGAGTGTATTTTGAGCATGTCGCTAAAGTAGGACAGGCCGATAACACGAGGTTTGTGCGCATGCCCGATGCTGCCAAGAGGGAAGGCAGCTGACCGGCGAGTCATCCGCTCGGACGAATTTTTTCACCCATAAAACGTAACTTTTGTTTGCGCAGGAGATAAGCTGTACGTATCTAAAGGTAAATTGTCTATGGACATAATTTTAATACCCTATATAAATAATTAAAAGTTGATTTGCAGAAACCAACTTTTAAGTAAGTATCTATTCATATTCTATCAATTCAGTCATTATTTTTTTATTCTTTGGCGCCATATTATTATTTCAAGGTTATGTGGAATTCTACTTAAATTATACACCAGTGTTGCTTTATTATACACTGTGTAATTGCACATTAAAGTTTAATATACATATCCGTCTGTCGGCCAACTTTTTGTAATATAAATAAACGAAATTGCAAATTCCTCTGTTTACAATACGGCATTAAATTAAAATAAGCTTTGTTTCTCTTTCTTTCTCTCTCCCTTTGTCTCTCTCTTCTTTTTTTTTCTCTGAATTTTATAGAACAACCGGCTTTGCTGGTTTGCTATATTGTCGTTTTTAGTAGGTACGGTGTAAGGAGAAAATAACCTATATACCTATACGAATTTAGTAACTACAGGGGTACAACCATACAGTATTTTTGGTTAATTCCCTTTATCTTATATATAAATAACACAGGCCTGCATGAAATTTGTGATCACGTGATTTTTGTTTGTTAAGCTTAGTTTTTATATAGAAATAACTAATTAAAATACAATTGGTCTCTATTACCCACAGATTTTTTTTTTGCAAAAAAATATAAAAAAATATAAAAAAAACTTATAATAGGCGTTTTAATACATTTTAAAATGAATGTAGTACTTCAAATTATAAATGATTGATGAATAAAAAATGATTTTCTGTGGTGCTACACACCTTCCGACTGGAGACTTTTTATCGACTTCAAAAAGGGGCTTTAAAGCTGTTCTTTTACATAATGACAATGTTTTTGCTTCTGTTTCGGTCGGCCATACAGTTAAGTTAAAGGAAAACTATGAAAATTTAGAAGAATTACTTTTAAGAATACAATATGAAAATCACAACTGGGAAGTGTGTGAAGATCTAAACAGTTTAAGTCTTCTCTTAGGTCAGCAGTCTGGATTTACTAAATTTCCATGTTTCCTGTGCGAGTGGTCTAGCTAGCGAGAACCGCATTGGATAAAAAGAGACTGGTCACAAAGAGAGACTTTGACACCTGGAAACAAAAATGTAATTCGCGAAAGTCTTACTGACCCTCAAAAAGTTTTACTTCCACCACTGTGAGGGTGTGATTGTGAGGGTGTGTCTGTTTGTGTGTGGGGGAACCCTTATCCGTTACCTATCTGACAAAAAATATTAGAAAGTTAATTCACAAATTCTATATCTTAAGAATATTTCTTATCACCTGATCGTATGGGTTTTAATTCCTAGCTACCGTGCGAGCAAAAATTATTTGCATCAAAGAGGCCTTGCATCTAAGGATGTAATGCTTAGCCGTAGAGCTTAATACCTGTGGGGTGTCAGTAACTACCTGAATTAACATTAACAGTCAATCAGTTATTCCGTCATCTTTAACAGTCGTTACAAGTAATTTGATTCATCGCTAATTTTTCCAATTTCTTGAACAATTCACACAATGGGCTTTACGGAACAGCACAAAACATTCATGGTTGAAGCGTATTTTCGAAGCGGGGTTAGAGTAAATGGTGAGTGGCAATACAATCAGGGTTTGTGCCTGGACGATTTTCACGAACATTTTCCTAACGTTGCTTTTATTGCTAGGGATTTTTATCATTGCCTGAAAAGAACCGTAACTGTGTTTGGGGAAACAGGTTCTATACAACACAAAAAAGGAGCAGGAAGACCATCTGTAAGAACAGAAGAACTTGTTGCAAAAGTTTCGTGAAATAATGCAAAATACGCCAACAAATTGTTTAAGACGCCTGTCCCAAGAAGTGGGAAGATCTTATGGAACATGCAGGACTATTCTTAAGAAGCAGCTAAATTTATTTCCTTATAAAGTGCCATTCCAAGAAATACAAGCCGCAGATTTTGAAAGACGCAGGAATTACTCTCAATGGTTTAACTGGTCAACATTTTCGAAAATATGAAGAGACGTGTGAATTTATGCTTGGAGCATGGCGGTGGCCAATTTCAGCAATTTATGTAATTATTTGTTTTTTTCTTTCTGTATATTCTTACTTTGTTAATTTTGTAAACAACAAAAATAAATTTGTATTTGTCTACTTATTTTATTTAAATTTTAACCTAGATTTGGTTAGATATATCGTCCCTATATCATTGTAATCTAAACGAAGCCCTACGTTTTTTAATCCAAGCCCTCTTTGATGCAAATAATTTTTGCTCGCACTGTATGTTAAAAGCTTGGGCGCTTTGTACAATTATTGTTGAAAGCTTAAGCGCTTTGCACAACCGAAACGTTGAAATCTTGAGCGCTTTACGTGATGTTTGATGTGGTTAAAGCTTGGGCGCTTCACATAATTGAGACATTGAAAGCTCGAGTGCTTTGCGGTTTATTTTGTCGAAAGTTTAACCGCTTTGTGTGATGTTTGATGGGTTGAAAGCTCGAGCGCTTTGCGTGAGATTGATGAGGAAACAGCCACTGAAACTACCAACTCCGTTATTACCAATAAGCCTCAATAATACCCCAAGTTGGGATTTCGAAAGCGAAGTCTTTTTCAGGATTGGCCGTATTTAAAACCTCTTAAATAATATCGATTTATTTAAGTTATAAGAAAAGGGATTGATTCATTTTGCTTATGTAATGAATTTATTTAGCAGATAAGAACCGGCCGCTATCCGTCGTGTGAAAAGATGCCAGTCAGATGGCAGTTACCTCATACATTCGTGTTCTCTTGTCGCCGGTGATTTGTCGCCAATAAAATTATTGTTGGTGTAACTGTGTGATGTGTTTTTACTAAGCTTCTATTAGCTTCATCTCTATGTTTGTATGTATGTTTGTTTGTAACCGACTTCTTTGAACCCGATTTTGACCCACTTTAAACGGTCAGATTTAATTTAAATGTTGTAGACTTATGAAGAACCGCTGACAATACAATAATTTGATACAAACCCTATTTTGACCCACTTTAAACGGTCAGATTTAATTTAAATTTTGTAGACTTATCAAGAACCGCTGACAATACAATAATTCGATACAAACCCGAACAAACCCGATTTTGACCCACTTTACACGGTCAGATTTAATTTAAATTTTGTAAACGGCTGACGATACCATAATTTGATACAAACCCGAACAAACCCGATTTTGATCCACTTTAAACGGTCAGATTTAATTTAAATGTTGTAGACTTATCAAGAACCGCTGACAATACAATAATTTGATAAGTTTATCTCATTATCTTGATCAGGATCGCCGGAATTAAATCATTTCCTTACAGATCCTCTGTATCAGAGTAAGAGAGATAGAGCTCACCGTATGCGCATGCGTACTATCTACCTACTTCCCGGCTCGACCACTCGGCTTAATAGTGTTGGTACATTCTTTCGCTATCAGTTGGTCCGTTGGCCGAGCGGGTTTGTTCGGGTTTGTGGATTCAATGCTTTGAATCTAGCCATTTAAAAAAAAATGGATCCAATGCTTTAAATCTAGCCATTTTAAAAAGTCATTGTTAAATTAGTGACAGTATTCCATCTCTACTCCGGACCTCTCTATGACTATCTCTACTAACAAGAAAAATTTTTTTTTCTTAACAATAACTCAAACTAAAAAATGAAAAATAAATATAGTTTAAAAAAATTGAAAAACACTCTTTAATAATTAATCAAACTAAAATGCAGAAAATAAATATAGATTAAAATAATTCTTGAAATTCTTAATATAGGCAGAAAATAATAATGAACGATAAACATTAGAATTATTTATATTTAAAAAGCGTGGGGCGCCTTGTGCTATATTTTTCGTATATCGAGCACCCCACGCTTTTTTTACAATAATACTAATGTTTATCGTTCATTATTATTTTCTGCCTATATTAAGAATTTCAAGAATTATTTTAAACTATATTTATTTTCCGCTTTTTAGTTTGATTAATTATTATTAAAGCGTGTTTTTCAGTTTTTTAAACTATATTTATTTCATTGACTTTTGACAATATTAAAACAAATGGGGTTAGACATTTTTTTCATGATTCATAAAGCATCAGAATGAGTAACTAATGTTTCATCATTTAATCTAAAAAAAAATCTAAATTTTATTACAAAAAAATGTTAACCAAATTTACCTGTGTATTGCAGGAAAAATGCCGTCTATCGGACCCTTGACACGTATAGCCCTCCTGGCACTGCCTGTACTGTGTACTGACACCCCCTCCACAACTCCTCGAACAGGGACTTGGCTCGGACCAGTCCAACCAGGGACCCTCCTCGGGCCCTTCACCCCCTTCTGTTACATAGCTATCTGGGAGATATAGATGTGCTCCTTGCTGCCGTTTAAATCTGTCTTTGTAGTGTCGTATTCGCTAAAAAGAATGAAAATATAAATTTCCAATTAATTAACATCCATGAAGTGCATTTTATAGCCTCAAATCAAATTAAAAGCACTGTTTATCGAATACCGCGCTTAAAGATAAGTTGTCCTAATAAGCTTAAGTCAATTTTCGCTTGCTAGGAAAGTAAAACGAAGTGGTTGTTAATTTGTGCTTTAAGAATGTTTTAATACAGTGTGAGTTCGTAACTTGGAATAAATTTAGTAAGTCCAGCTTTTTCTTGGAAAAATGTTTAGGCACGGGTATAGTCGGATCTGGTCTTATCGTGCGGGTCATACGATTCAAGAAAGACATACTCTCAGTTTTTGTTTTCTTTACTTGCGTTTAATTTTACCCTCTAAATAAAATACGTAAGATAAATGAGACAGACTTATTCCATTTTGACATGAAAAAAAAAGGATATGTATTTATTTTCCAGCGATTCTAAAAAAGCTTATAATAGCACCAGCTACGTCTTATTTTAAATATGCCAGTTTTGTGACTTTGACAGTTTGTGACAAAATGAAACAATTTTCTGGGTTTTTGCATCCCCAATCAAAAAAAATGGTACTTAATCTGATAAACTATTTCGAAAATGAAAGAAAAAGTTGAAATTCGCCAACCAATATTCAGGAAACAGTAGCCAAAGCACTAGGAATTAGTTTAAGGACTGTGCAGAAAATTGTGCATAAAACAAAACATAACATAATACCCAAGAATACTAAAAAGTGTAAACGAAGAAGCCAAAGACTGAGGATTTAAGCGAAAATATTAAAATGGGAGTTCGACATGTGATTTACGATTTATACAAATCAAAAACCAATGTAACTCTTCCAGTTTTACAAAAAACATTAAAAATTCGGGGTGTTTTGGAAATTGGAATTAAAGCGTTATCAAAATTAATAAAAAATTTTGGTTTTTGCTATAAAAAAGACTGTAACCGAAGATTTTTATGTGAGCAGCCACAGATAGTGTCAGCGTGTTCAGGTTTTAAAAAAATATACGGACAATTACAAATCGAAATTTAGAAAAGTGGTATTTTTAGACGAAACGTGGATATTTTCGAATGGAAGTGGTTCAAAATCTTGGCAAGATGAGTCTGTAAAAAGTGTTAAAAGGAAAAAGGGGTGCGGTACGAGAAAGCGTTTTATTATTTTGCATGCCGGTTCTGCAACAGGATATGTTGCAGGTGCGAGTTTAATTTATTCTTCAACATCAAAAAGTGCTGACTATCATGATATAGTCGATTCAGCCAGTAAACCTGCATGATGGCGGCGGATAATCTATGTCAGCGCTTTCCAATCACTAATAAATTAAGGCAAAAAGTTACTAGGATTTCACACCAGAAATTATTAAAATTCAATTCCAAACATAAGTAAAAGCAACTATAATTAAGTCCCTAAATCATATATCTTTCTTGTTTCTTCGTATCGAGTTAAATGCATGATAGAGAGAGACACACACCGGTGCTAACCAACATGAACCGTTATATGATCACAGGGCAGGCCAGGCATCGCTTTTGTAAAACGCAACGGAGGGACCTTTTCCGGGGTTTCCAGGAGTAGCAACACGCAATACGTCTTGAACGGAATATAACGTGTTAGACAGAGATATAATTATACCCATTGCTGCCAATATTATTCTTACTAAAAATTAAATAGCTGGAATATGACTTTTGTCGTATGACATGTCGGCCATCTTGCAGGTTTACTGGCTGAATCGACTTATAATATGAATTGCGAAATGTTTGAAAAATGGTTAAAAGATTAATTGATACCAAATTTGGATGATCCGTCTTTAATTGTATTAGATAATGCATCATATCATTCAAGAATTTTTAATAAACAGCCTACTTCATCTTGGAGGAAAAGTGATATTTATGAGTGGCTGGAAAAACACAACCAAAATACTTTACCAAATATGCTTAAATCGGAACTCCTATCATTGATAGCAAAGTCTCTTAAAAAACCGAAAATATACGCGGTAGATGAAATACTGCGTGAATATGGTCATGAGGTTCTACGACTGCCGCCATATCATTGCCAGTTTAACGCAATAGAATTAATATGGGCTGGTGCAAAGTCTTATTATGAAAAACATGTAGGTGATGGTCTTAAATCCGACCAAGTACAAATAGTTTGGCAAGATTCGTTAGATCATATTACACAAGAGTACTGGAAGAAATCGGTGGAACATACAGAAATATTAATAAGGGATTGGTGGGATCGAGAACAAGTACTAGATGTCGAAGTAGCGCCAATGATAATTGCTCCATTCGAAGACGACTCAGACGACGAGGACTTTTCAGATTTTATAAGTGACGATGATAGTTTTTAGGCTATAATTATAAACGGTGTTTTTCGTTTACATTTTTTAGTATTCTTGGGTATTATATTATGCTTTTTTTTCATGCACATTATTCTGCATAGTCCTTAAACTAATTCCCAGTGTTTTCATGACGGTTTCCTGCATATTGGTTTGCGAATTTCCACTTTTTCTTTCATTATCGAAATAGTTTATTAGACTAAATGCCATTGTATATATTTTTAGGTTTTAGTAGTAAAATTGTTAAAATAAATTGCACTGTTTATTATTGTCGTTTTTAATTAAAGGGTACAGTAGGTATATAATTAACGATTGTATAATTTTTTTGTAACTTTTTCAACTCCCCTGTACATAATTTTTACAAAACTAATAATATTAGGTATATGTGGCTATCTTCGCGATAGCTAAAATAATGAAACTATTTTTCCTTCCTTTGGTATATTTGTAAATAATCTCACAACATTTTGATAGCCTCTGTGTTGTCTGATTTGACGCATATGATCAGTGACCTTTGGACCCGCACGTTAAGACCAGATCTGACTATATTAACATTTTAATTTGTTGTCTTTTTTATAAAAAAAATATCGATACAGTGTGGCCCAAATTAGAGATATGACAATATACAGGGTTAGTTGAAATAACCGGAACGGCTAATTTTCTTCAAAACTACCCAGGCTGAATCAATGAATTTTGGTACAGGTGGAAACGTTTTTAAATGGAAATAGATTGGATTTTTTTAGAGTTAGAGTTGTAACTAATCAATTTTTTCCCCATAGAACTGTTGGAGATAAAAATTTGATACTATCAGGAAATGGTAACGTTGATGGCAGGAATCGAATTCAATAAAAAAAGAGTAGTGTTACATTTGAAAAAAAACATTCCTTGAGTTACAGAAAAAACTAAAAATCTGGCAACGTCGCAATTGTCAATTTTCAATTCAATTTTCTTAATTATCCACCCATACCAAAGTTCATTGATTTCGCTTTGGTAGTTTTGAAGAAAATTAGCCGTTCCGGTTATTTCAACTAACCGTGTATCTTAACATAGTATAAAACAAAGTCGCTGTCGCGTTTGTCCCCAGCTATATGTGCTTAAATCTTTAAAACTACGCAACGGATTTTGAAGCTGTTTTTTTAATAGATAGACTGATTCAAGAGGAAGGTTTTTATGTATAATACATGCATAATATTGTAGAGAAACACGGATAAATTTAGAGGTTTGTTCGGGTTTGCATTTATAAATCTTGACGTGATGGTGAACTCGCCCTATTATTATCTCAGAGGCGTATAATGCCTGGCATTGCAAGGCAGGCCGGGTACACGCTAGTATTAAATATAATAAAATAATAAAAAACTAGTGCACTATAGGGTTGCCATTTAAAAAAATTATCGATATCGTCATATCTCTAAAAGGGGTTGCAGGGCAGGGAGGGGGCTTGAAATATTACAGAAATATATATAGCAATTTCAACGAATTCCCGCGTGTTTCACTGTTTTTCTAAAAAATATTAATGTTATTCCCGACTTTTGAACAACCCTCCCTGTATTCTATTATTTTCTTATGAGAAATTTTAACATAGGTTTAATAATTAAATAAAGTTTAACTGAAATTGCTCTTTTAATTGAAGTCGTAATTTCTGGCTACGAAGTTTATATATTACAGTTATAATTATTAGGCTATATTTACGATATACTGCTAGAATAATTATTATTGAATAACTACTGATGCAAGACCCAATCAAAAGCTTTTAATTTATATTTCGCTACTGGGTGCTTGTTTAGGGATTGGTAAATTGCTGCAGAGTATTACTATTATAATTACCTACTTAATTTATTTTAATTAAAATAGTGTTTTCTTCTCCTCTTTTGTATATTTGATAAATAGTTGTAGCAGTTGCGCGAAAAAGTTTTTTTCTACAGTGTCACCAGTAAAGTCCGCATCATATGGGATTTTTGTTATTAATAGCTTTATTCAAAATTTGACTTTGGCATCAAGTTCTGCTTTAATTGAGATGAAAATTAAGCAAAAAAATACTAGTCACGTGATTCGCATTATCTGTCAAATTTTACTTTTTTCCAATTTCTCAAAATATCGAAAAAAGTTATTAGAAAAAGTTTTTTTAAATGCAGTTTCTAGCCCGCATGCAAAATTACAACTGCATAAGATTTTTTACCTATATTTCGTAAATTGCCCACCACCACTTTTGAAAAATAAGACTCAAAGCAACCTACATAAAACTTCTCAGTTTTAATAAGCCTTTATTTCAGATACATTTTCTTTAAAGTAGCGCCATATTAAATGTGTGTCTTTCTACAAAATCAAAATTGGGCTATTAAAATTTGGTCGCATGTGATGCAAAGTTTATTTGTTTTTGACCCTGTATAAGGTCATAGAATAAGTATTTTTGAAAATGTAGTTTGTGTCTGAAAGTAATACACGTTAACGTTATTATGACATAGCTTAATAATAAATTATAATATAGGGGTTTTAAATTAAATCGTTGAAAATAGGTAAACTTTACGTTGTCAAAATAAAATTTATTTTCCACTTAAAAACCACTTTACTACTTTACTAAACAGACTGTGTTCTTTTTTGCCTTAATATTAAGGTGTATTACTTTCAGACACAAACTACGTTTTTAAAAATACTTATGTTATGAAGTTACCTTATACAGGATTAAAAACAAATAAACTTTGCATCACATGCGACCAAATTTTAATAGCCAAATTTTGATTTTGTAGAAAAACACACATTTAATATGGCGCTACTTTAAAGAAAATTTATCTGAAAGCCTTGTCAAAACTGAGACGTTTTATGTAGGTTGCGTTGAGTCTTATTTTGCAAAAGTGGTGCAATTTACAAAATATAGTTAAAAAATCAAAATGATCTTATGCAACTGAAATTTTGCATGTGGGCTAGAAACTGCATTTAAAATTTTTTTTCTTTTAACTTTTTTCGATATTTTCAGAAATAACCCCACTTTTAAGTTATTTTTTGGAAAAAATTTAAATTTGACAGATAATGCGAATCACGTGACTACCTACTATTTTTTTTTGCTTAATTTTCATCTCGATCGAAGCAGAACTTGATGCCAAAGTCAAATTTTGAATAAAGCTATTAATGAAAAAAAATCCCATATGATGCGAACTTTACTGGTGACACTGTATATAAAAATGTAAGAAAAGTCCCACGTGCGCAGTCAGAACGGACAAGTCGCAGGATATCGGCAAGCGCATGAGTCTGGTCAATCAGAGAGATTGAGGACACTTTTATTGGGGTTAAAATAATGGTCTCCTTTTATAGGTTTAGTTATTTTGGTGTTTTTATTCGATGTTTATTTTAAAAATCTTAACTCCTAACCAAGTCCTTTATTATCGCAAAGTTCAGCTCCGTCAGGACAATATGCGCCTTTTGATGTTCTAATATTTATTTGTTCTCCTGAGGATGAATGTTTATACATTCGAAACATGTAGTAGAGAATTTACCCTCCTTCAAAATTCTTACATTACCAGTAAAGGAAGACTTAAACTGTCTTATTTCTTCAAAGAATAAGAAGGCGAACGAGGTATTTCGGTAGGTAAATCTTAAAGGGTAATTTTTTTTAATGGATATTTTTCGTCCTCACCCACAGACGGATGTTCTGACTGCAACGCTGCAAAACCATGCATCCTAAATGCAACTGTCTGCTGCGAAAAATAAAGATTGATGGCAATTTGAAACGAACATTCACTAGACGGAATTCCTTATAGGTACAGAAGCATGGCAATTCGGAGCTGATAGATAATTCGTATTCGTAAGGTGCATAAATGAAAACTTCCTTTTTTGAAATCATGATAATCTATTTATTAACATAATAATTTTATTATTTGTTATTGCCTATAAGCTCAGCGGTTTTGTGGGTAACAGCGCTTTGGAATCGCTTAGTTGGCACCATCAACGATAAAACTTATCTTTTCTCACTATTATTTTTTGGATTTCACTTTATATTGTAAGTACAATATGACTATATTAAAATACCGAAATAAAGGTAAAATTGGAATCGCTATGGAAAAAAAATCTGTACAAATGTCACACGACCTTCTAGCTGACAGTTTTATTTTTAAAGCCTTGCAATAAGTTCGTAAAACAAGATAATACGATCTTAGCTGAGACAGACAAAAATTTTTAAAAAAAGTTGATGACAGACTTGTCAAGTCCACGTGGACTATCTTCGAACATCTGTATAGGGAGCGATCAATACAAATTTTGTTATATTTATATTGTAGTTTCAGTGTGTGATGCAATAAATTGATCGTACCCCCAATGAGTTCCTGGCCACAGTAGTATAGATGGCAACGAGACTGCTGATGCGCTCATCAGGAAGGTCTGTCGAACTAGCAGATAATACTCTGGCTACACCACTGGGATCAGTCAAAGAGGAGATAGATCGGATATCTAGACAATTTGCGCAAAGCAGATGGACAGATCTAACAACCTGTAGCATCTCCAAGCAATTGTGACCCCTACTTGATAACAGGAAAACAGCAACGTTATTACAGCACAGTCGGAAGGACCTAAGAAATATCACTGCCATAGTCACCGGAAATTGCCTTTTCGGTAGACACGCCGAACGTATGCAAATATGAGCTAACGACGTCTGCAGAAGTTGCAGAGATAAAGAATAGGAGGAAAGTATTCAGCATTTCTTGTGTGAATGCCTCGGCCTCGCGAGAAATGGTTCAATGCCATGGTCGAATCATTCTTTAATGATCTGAATTAAGTTAGCTGGGTGTTAAAGTGAGTCACTTTAACAGCAGTGGCTGGTTTAAATGAGCTATATATACCAAGTTTCTTCTACGATCTACGTCGCATTAACCATCAGGAAGCTGATGCGGATAGTTTCCGCGGAACATGTATGGTAGCACAACGGTCCTTATAGGACTACGTGAGACTGTTTGGACAGTGCCAGAAGTTGGCCACTCTAACCTAACCTAACCTAACAAAATCGGCAGAAACAATGAGCCAAGTATCAATTACGTTAACGTTAAGTGTTTAGAGCAATATGGAAAAGATGTTACAAACACAACAATAACGCACAGAGTTAAGAAGTTTCAACATACAGGTAGTGTTCTAGTCCAAAGGAAAGGAAGATTTGGGCGAAAAGGAAACCACTGCAGGCTCCTGTAGCATATTATGTAATCTTAAAAAAGAAAGCCTGAGAAAGACTGCTGTTAAAATGAACATAAATAGAGAACCTATTAGCTTACTTTCTAAAGATATTGGTCCATTTTCGTGTAAGATTCATAATTAAATTAAACATTGCAGATAAGCGGTTGCACGTAGAAAATTGCGACAGTGTTCTAGCCACGCAACACGCAATATGAAGACGAAGAGCCAAACGTATGGTCTTCTGACGAATAACATGCCTCATTATCAAGGCACGACAACAGACAATTTTACAGATTTCTTCGATTCGAAAGTATATGAGTAAATGTTTAGTGCGTAGTTTCTGGACATACCTATATATAATTTTGGCCCTTTACTTCTTTGAAGATGAAGGAGGTCGCAATGTAACGGTGAATCAAGAAACATACATGCAACAGATTGAATTATTTCTTAGATACCCAAAACATTTCTGCAGAGCTAGAAACTTGCCTTAACGAAGAAAATCGTTTCAGCAAGATGGGGCAATAAGTTAAACCTACCGCTAATGCCCCTCTTGCGAAGTTAAGACAACATTTTGATAACAGGATAATATTTAGAAAAAGTGACTTCATTTATCCACCACGTTGCTCCGACTTGACCCACTCTGATGCCTATATCTGGAGAATGATGAAAAATAGAATTTTCAGCGAAAACAGTTGAGTTGGTTTACTCATATCCTAAATTATTGTTATATGAATAAATCATTACTGATGCCAATGTCTTTATGTCAAAGTTTCTAGTGAGTTAATTTTTTGTTTAAAATCTGTGCATCCCGACATTAAGATTTTACTAACACATTTTAAATTTTAAAACCAGGATCCGTCAATCTTCCCATTCGTTAAATGAGAATGTGGCAGTGCGCATGTCCATGTGTACTGGGTTTTATTTATATGCGCAAGATCATAAAATTTGTCACTTACGTGATTATTGTTTGCTGACCTAAGGGTCTTTGGAACGACAATGAGCCTAATGAATAAAAATTAAGCAATTACTTGAAGCAATTACTTTTTAGTAAAAGCAATTGCTTGACTAGCAAATGCTATAAGTAAAAGCAATTGCTAGATCGGGATATGAATAAAATTTTGAAGCAATTGCTGCTATTCTTACACCTCTGTAGCAAATGCTTATTCAACACAAGTTCAGACGTGGCTTATCCACTTGTTCAGATTATAGATTTTATGTTCAGTTTTGTGCCTAATTTGCAAAAGAGTTGACGTAAATACAACAACGTTGGTCTATTTATTTAGTACAATAGTAATCTGTTACGTTTTTGTGGAAAATAGGAAACATATTTGAAGGGTCTCGGGAGAAAACCATGGATGTCACAAAAAATTTATTTTGAGAAAAATGAATTTTAAAGTTACATACTCTATATATTAAGAAGTACTAAATTTAAAATTGCAAAAAAAATAAAATATGGTAGAAAAATATTATAATAAGAAAAATTTTTATTGACTCATCTTGTAAGTATCATAGGTCTTATGAAATTAAAAAAAAATCAATCTAACGACAAATTTTTAACGGAGAAAACAATGGATGTCCATTATTTAGGTGTCCTCTTTTTCGTTACCTAGAAGTAAAGTAGGTACGTATAATGATGAGTTACAGTGTACAATATTAAATCATAGTAACTTACTTTAATTTAAAGAAGTAGTATGGACTAGGTACTGCTTCGCGACCACGTGCAAAAACAGAGACCGCGGGATCGCGTTTGGATGAGTGGACATTCATTGTTTCGACCGTTTACGCGTGGACATCCACGGTTTTCTCCCGACATAGCATATCTAAAAGGCTTAATAACTCGGCACATTCATCGTTTTCTCCCTTTATTAATACGGCAGTTGATAGTATTTGCCAAGACCCACAAGATGGCGTGTTTAACTTAATTTCGAAAGTTTTGTGACATTCATGGTTTTCTCCCGATACCCTTCATTTGTGATATGGCAGATTTCAGTGAAAATGAAGAAAGTGATAGTAGTGATGAAGAAATTAAAGACAAGCAATTGATATTTGTTCACAAATTGAAGGAACATAAATAAATCTCTCTGACCACAACCGTTTAGCTTCCACAACAGCTTCAGCACTTATAGGAAATTTAATAAAAATATTGGCCTTCTACAGAACTGTATCCATTACAGAAGTGTATGTCTTACAGACAGTAGTATGGTGATCACCGAGTTCTTCACCTACAGAATTTTGAAAGCCCGAAGAAAATTTCCGCAGAAAGACTTTAATCTTATTTAAAGGCGACAGTGCACCCCCTCGCCTTTTACCAGTATCAGTAAAAAAATAATTTGCCAACCACTCAACATTTTCGCAGTCAAATCGATATATAACTTTCTGAAATCATCATATCTGCAATTTTCACGTACCCTGTAGATTTTTCTTTTACGGACGTTCATATATTCAGCCATAATTGAAGACACAAATTAAGAGCAACGTACGTGTATGCCGCGGAGAACTAAAAGTTGACTGCTACCAAAGAAATGATGCCGGGGTCGACCTACCTTAAAAAGTTGAAAGCAGTTGCTACACTAGAAAAAGCAATTCCTTATTTATTCATCACATTTTAAGCAAACGATAGCAATCGCTTCTATTTTTTAAGAAAAAGCATTGACTAGAAACAATTCCTGCACTTTTAAGCGATTGCTGGACGCAAAAGCAATCGCTACAATTTTATTCATTAGGCTCATTGTCTCAGCAAAGGACAAAGCCATACACGTGGCAGATTATTGGAAGTTCATGGTATAGCTGATAGGTGAGTTTGCTGAGTTTGACGTGTAGAGAAAAGTAATGAACAATTATTACATAAAGTACAAATAAAGCCTTAAAACCTTTATCGTTTCTGAAAAACCATATTATATTCCATTGGCCATCTGATTCGACTAAAAAACGTCTTATTTAGGACAGAAATCAGGTCATATACCGTTTTAAATAAACATGATTGTTAAGAGTTTTTTAACTACCACTTACGTGAAAAAAAAATTTGAGCTGCCCACCATGCGAGACTGAAATAAAACACAGAACAGACAAGGACAATAAATCATTGTGAATTTATAGCTCAACACGCAGTACCCTGTACAATTATCTTAATCGACTTTTTTACGGTAAAAACTACTTTCGTTGTCTAAAGGACCAAAAGACCCCACACAGAAGATAATCGGTTCTTAATGCACATACTACACGTGCGTAAATTACGAGTATCAAAGAAATGAGTTTATTAAGCCTGGGCCTGGCATAAATTAATAAATGCCGTGGTTACGGTGAGTATATTATTATTATAATATTAAGATAAATATCAATATAAGTATGCATTTATGCAAGTATTCCTAAAATGGGACAAAAGCCACACAGAAAATGTGTAATGACAGAACTGACTTGGGCCTGAACACAGACATGTAATATACAGGGTGTCCGGAAGAAGGAGGTCAATCGGTTAACCATAACATATTCGATAATATGACTTTTATAATGCCGTTTTCAATTTTTGACCCTTACATTCGATATACAGGGCGTCAAAATTTAAAATAGAATACTGATTTTTTTGAATAATTCAAGTACATATTTAACAATATATAAATTTAAAATTTGGTGCATTGCTTCACCATAAAGAATTACATTACATTTTTATGTTTATTTTTTATTTTCAATCCAGAGTGCTACAAATTAATTAAATCCGTTAGTTTATAGTCAAGTAGTATATGAAAATTAAAATTACGTCATAATAATTGACTTTCTAAGTTTCACAAGCGTTTAAAAAATGAAATTTAGTTTTCTTGACGTTTACTCCACTTTTACAAATGAAACGATGGTGGTTTACTAGGATATTTAAAACGGGATTTTTTTTTCCAACAAGTTGATACGATACACTCCTATGCTGTTTTACAATTGACACTGAAAAATTTTTCAGTGCAAATTTAAAAGCGTTATGCATTATTGCCTGTCTTTTCTAACGAAATATAAAGGCGGCTTTGAAAAACAATGGAATGGTTTTAAAAAGCAATATGGCTTTAATTTAAAGTTATTATGTCATTAGTTTATAAAACATACAATACATATACAATCTTGCGGCTTCAGAAGAATTTTTCTGGTCCTTCCAAAAATTAGGAGCATATCAATTTGTTTATTTCTAGTAAAACTAACCATTTTATCTGATTTACAATGTAAGTTTAATAAACGAATGACATTACAATTTTAATTTAAAACCAAATTATATTGGTTATCAAAACCATTCCATTGTTTTTCAAAGCCGCCTTTATATTTCTTTAGAAAAGAGCAATAATAATACATAACGCTTTTAAATTTGCGATTGGGATTTAAGGAAAATTTTTCAGTGTTAATTTTAAAATAGCGTAGGAGTGAGTATCAAAATTGTTGGAAAAAAAATGCTCGTTTTAAATATCCTAGTGAACCACCATCGTTCCATTTGCAAAAATGGAGTAAACGTCAAGAAAACAAAATTTCGTTTTTTAAACGGTTGTAAAACTTAGAAAGTCAATTATTAAGACATAAATTTTAATTTTCATACACTACTTGACTATAAATTAACAGATTTAATTAATTTGTAGCACTCTAGATTGAAAATAAAAAATAAACATAAAAATGTTATAACACGTCCAAGAATGACAAGTAAGGTGTCATTTTACTCAGAATGTTATGCTGAATCCCAATAAGTAAAAATATACAAGATGTCCCATTTAAAATACTAAAGTCAAGATCACTTCCGGTCAAACCGGAAGTGCTAACAAATTAAAAAATATGCCAATAAATGCAGACTCATCTCTTATGCATAGTCTCAAAATTTCATTTTAATATCTATAGATAGAGAAAAGTTATAGGGGTGAACGCAATAACTTGTTTGTGTTAAACACAAGTAATAGGGTAGAAAAAATGCTACTTACATGTCTACTTAAAACGCTGTGAAAAAATGTGATAAATATAACTGCTAAAATGAGCGGCGACCTGAAACAAAAAAAAAATAGTATAAATAAGAATTCAATAAAATAAAGGTGAGATAATTATTTTTAGATTTTTCAATTATTATTGCGACAAACAATAATATACAGGGTAGCCAGGGGCGGCTGCTACATAGGAGCTGCAGAACCACCAACATTTTTAAGTTACTTGACTGGTACTTTGATATTGCAAATTAAAACATGCAATATCCGCAGTGGCGTATTTGGAATATTGCCACGGGGGGGTCTATACCTTTCGTTTTATCTTTCTTTCCTTCTTTCTTTAAAAAAGCGCCGCAGGCGAAAAATTTTTCGGTGCCACGCCCTATTTTGAACTATCAAAATTTATAATTTGTATGTTTTGATAGCTGAACCCAAAAAAGGAAGAAATTAAGAAATTTTTAAATATAAACGCAATATTGGAAATATATATTTTTTTAAATATTTATGTTTAAAAATATATATTTCTACATAATATGACCGATTCCGAAAATGATTGATTTTCAAGTTATTTTTGCCATTTTTTTTTGCCAAGTTTGGCCATGTTGTTTTGTTATCTGTGGCACAGTTACTTAATTATTTGTAAAAACAAAGTATTGCTAATAGTTCTAGTTTGCAAAAAAATTACAAAATTAAGTGAACATCATTTCATTTTTTTTAAATTAAATAAATTATACACGCAGGTAAAAAACAAGAAAAAAATTGAAATAACTCGAAAACCAAGCATTTTCGGAATAGGTCATATTTAAGAGAAAATCACAAATTACCTCCTGCGAGGAATTAATCGAATTATCAATTACCGTGTATATATTATTTTACGCACTTAAATTAGAAATTAAATGCAACAAGGCATCTGATCGGTTCTGAGTTTTTTTTAATGTTGAGCCCACGGGGGGGGGGGGTCCAGACCCCTCGGACCCCCCCCCCCCTAAATACGCCACTGAATATCCGACCGAGAATATTATGATAGGATAGGCCATCGCTACTTTCGCTACTCGGCCGCACCACCAAGGACGTACAGTGGACCAAATAACGTTATTAAATCTTTCGCGACGATATTTAAATGCCTTACTCTGGACTATTGTTATTCGTGTACAGTACTTCTAAACCCAAATAATACACACTTGTCGATTGGCATAAACAGCCGTTTATTAATTTTTGATACGGAAAATTACGCAGTAACACTGAGCTGCATTTGTAGCAGTTCGCGTGCGTTTTATATACAGTGTCACCAGCAAGTCCGCATCATATGGGATTTTTTTAATTAATAGCTTTATTCAAAATTTGACTTTGGCATCAAGTTCTGCTTCGATCGAGATGAAAATTAAGCAAAAAAAAATAGTAGTCACGTGATTCGCATTATCTGTCAAATTTTAATTATTTCCAAAAAATAATTCAAAAGCGGGGTTCTTTCTGAAAGTATCAAAAAAAAGTTATTAAAAAAAGTTTTTTTAAATGCAGTACAACATGCAAAATTTCAGCTGCATAAGATAATTTTGATTTTTTACCTATATTTTGTAAATTGCACCACTTTTGCAAAATAAGACTTAACGCAACCTACATAAAACTTCTCAGTTTTGACAAGGCTTTATTTCAGATACACACATCTTCATATTAAGACAAAAAGAACACAGTATCTTCAGTAAAGTGTTTTTAAGTGGGAAATAAATTTTAGTTTAACTTAACGCTAAGTTTATCTATTTTCAACGATTTAATTTAAAACACCTGTACTTTATTTTTAATTTTTTTACTTTCAGGCACAAACTACGTTTTCAAAAATACTTATTTTATAAAGTTACCTTATACAGGGCCAAAAACAAATAAACGTTGCATCACATGCGACCAAATTTTAATAGCCCAATTTTGATTTTGTAGAAAAACACATATTTAATATGGCGCTACTTTAAAGAAAATGTATATAAAATAAAGCATTGTCAAAACTAAGAAGTTTTATGTAGGTTGCGTTGAGTCTTATTTTGCAAAAGTGGTGCAATTTACAAAATATGGGTAAATAATGGGTTAAAAAGTCAAAATTATCTTATGCAGCTGAAATTTTGCATATGGGCTAGAAACTGCATTTAAAAAAACTTTTTCTAATAACTTTTTTCGATATTTTCAGAAATAACCCCACTTTTGAATTGTTTTTGGAAAAAATTAAAATTTGACAGATAATGCGAATCACGTGATTACTATTTTTTTGCTTAATTTTCATCTCGATCGAAGCAGAACTTGATGCCAAAGTCAAATTTTGAATAAAGCTATTAATAAAAAAAATCCCATATGATACGGACTTTTACTGGTGACACTGTAGGTAATCGTTGTTTATTCGTATTGTTAGTCGGCTTTGGTCTTGTAGACTGTAGGCTTTAAAAAAATATAAAATGGGTGTAGTACATAATTCATCAATCATAATTATAAATACACTTTCGAGGAAAAACTTGAATTAAAAATAGAGATAGGCCATTACATATCAGATATTACTATTGAGACAGCCGTTGTAAGCAAAGGAAAACACTACACACGTCACTAATAAATGTATTTAAGAATTCAACACCGTTTCGTCCATGTTTCTGAGACCTGTTAATAAAAACGAAATTATTAAACAGATTAACTCTCTTAAAAATACATTGTGCTTCAGGTATAGATTTTATTGGTGTCCGGCTAATAAAGTAATTTCACCTATATTTATTGGAACACTAGCGTGTACCCGGCATGCGTTGCAACCCGCTGGTATAAATACAAACCCGAACAAACCCGATATATTAGTACCCGGCATGCCACTTTCTGAAATTGCACCCGTGCGAAGCCGGGGCGGGTCGCTAGTTATACATAAAAACCTTCCTCTTGAATCACTCTATCTATTAAAAAAAAACCGCTTCAAAATCCGTTGCGTAGTTTTAAAGTTTAAGCACATATAGGGATATAGGGACAGACGGGCTATAATGACTTTGTTTTATACTATGTTAAGATTTAACCCATATCATAAACTTAATTTTTAAAACTGGTAAAGTAGGTACCAGATAATTTTAAAACATCTGTTGTTACACCTATCTATAAAGCCGGTGATAAAACTAATATAAATAATTATCGGCCAATAAGTCTAATAAACAACTTTTCAAACATTTTTGAAAAAGGTCTTAAAGAAAGACTGATTAATTTTCTTCAAAACAACAACATTCTTTTCAGTAATCAATATGGGTTCACAAGTGGGTTAAGTACCTACTGAAAATGCCATATATGAATTGACTATCAAGATAACCAACCAATTAGATAATAATAAAAAGAGCATTGCCGTGTTCTTTGATCTAGCACAGGCATTTGATACGGTGCTACATGATCTGCTCTTAAATGTGTTACATTCATAAATAATATGGCGTAAGGGGCACCGTGTTAAATGTCTTTGAGAGCTACAAGTATTGAAAATCGATAATATGATCCGATACGGTGATCCGCTAACCGTAAAAATTGGAATACCTCAGGGTACCGTCTTAGGACCAATTTTATTTATTACCTATATATAAATTCCTTAGCTAATATAAGTATTAATAACGGAATAGTCATATCATATGCAGACGTCACAGTTGTGGTATTCAAGGGTGAAACTTGGACTCAAGTGAAAGAGTCAGCTATGGATGGTATGAAAAAAATTAGGATCTGGCTGGATTTCTTTAAATTAACCTTGAATACCTACTTCCAAAACTAATTACATAGCATTCTCTCTGACTTCTTCTAATCGTCCCAATTTTAACAACATAAAAATTGAAAATCTTGAAGAAGTTATCTGTGAGGTAAACTCAACAAAATATTTAGGAATTACTATTAATAAACATCTTAAATGGGGAGCACATATCAGTTATTATTTGACAAACAATATTAAAAAGTTAATTCATAGATTCTATATTTTAAGGGAAATTATTGGCAGAAAACTAGTAGGTACTCTCCATATAAATATAAGACTTTAGTAAAATCTCGAGTAAGGTACGGTATAATTGCGTGAGGTGGGATCTACAAAAACTCGCTAAAACCTCTAAATGTCGTTCAAAATTATATCCTAAAAATAATCTATTAAAAAAAACGCTACTCCACACATTTATTCTACAATTCAGAAATCCTAAATGTTCGATTACTGTATATATTATCAGCTGCTGTATTAACACATTAAACCTCCACATTAAGAAAATATATTAATCATAATCACCCATATCAGACCCGCAATCATATAAACGGACAGTTGATAACTCCTAACATTAGTAAAAATGTTAATTTAAAATTTATTTATTACTTAGCTCCAAAAATGTATAATGCTCTTCCACTAGAAATACTAAATATACCAAACAGCAAAAAGTTTAGAAAAAAATGTAGGATTTTTTTAAGTAGCAATTTAAATAAATTTAGTGTATTATTTTAAAAATTAATCTTTTCGCGTTAATGAATCCAGTTCACATTCAAATTATCTCGCCACATGACAGAATTTAAAAAAGTTTTTGGTCGAAAACTTGACCCGTGGAATATTTTCACCCTTTGATTAATATAAACATACCTACTCTAGGTAATACCTATAGGTAATTACTTTTTCTTTTATATAATATAAGTAGATAGAAAAGTGTCTTTTAAACTTTTTGAAGCAATACATGCCCGCAAAATACGCGTACCTAATTAGATTGCAGGGCTGCAAATAAAATATACCAAAACATGCATCAGGATAATCTGTCTTGGTGTGTGTTTCTCTTTATTTTCATACCTTGTTTCTGTAGCTTAGGCCTAGTTAGATGTGTTTAAATTGATCATAATAAAATAAAGTTAGATATCAAGATACATAACTACTCCATATTTACTTAAAATACGAAATACCCGGTATTCTACCCCTATTAAGGCATTATAAAATCATACAACGGTTTTTACTAGTCATTGTTTATATTCTAATCGGAGTCACTTAAAGCACAAACACAATAGGGAACTTGACAAAAATTTTAAATGGGGAAAAATTCTATAAATCATAAGTACATATTGTCATAAAACATATGGCAGCAAAAAAAAACAACATATTTCGTCCCAAAAGACCGCTAGAAATATTTAAAAATGCCCCAAAATTCAAATTATTCCAAGCGGGTGACGTCAAGGGGTATCATTTGTCAGATTTGTGTGTGACATCCACGAAATAGGTTATAGGTTTTCAATAAATTTGATGATTTGTCAGATTTGACATCCACGCGTCAAGCGACACGACCTTAAAACAACAATACAATAACAATAACACACGGCAATCCAAATGCAAATTAGGCAATCCAACGACCTATCAAATATGACAGTGGTTGGCACACATGTATGTAAACAACCGTTTGAGCTTGCGTAAAAAGTAGTATTTATATTCATATTTTACAGTTTATTTTGGTGTTTGTTATCTGTTGAGTATTTTTATACTGTTTTTGAAGAGCTTTATTATTATTTTGTATTGTTGTTAACTGCGGAAGTCGGCGCGATCGTGACAATGTGTCGTTTTATAGAATTCCCACCGTACTGAATTTATCTAATAAGCCCCATAAAAATGAGATGTCGAGAGAACGTAGGGCTTTGTGGATAGCGGCTATAAAGCGCGATGATTTAACTGAATCAAAGCTAAAATATCAGAGAGTCTGCAGTAAACATTTTATAACTGGTAAGTTCTAAAACTCCATAGAATAAAACTTTCTTCAGAGTTTTGAGAATGGAAATTTCAGTGGTTTTAGTTTCTGTTTCTAATGCATTTATGATTAATAGGTGAGCCTGCCATATTGGAAAACAAAAAATATCCAGATTGGGTTCCTTCTCAAAATATGGGGCATATTGCACAAAGTGTTGAAAGGAGGCCTGAAGCTTTAGAAAGAAATTAACGTCTAGAGAAAAGACGAAAGATGCTACAATGTGAAGTAAGAGGTTTCTTGCTATTTTATTAGATTATTACTGAACTTAGATGTTTTACTTTCTAAATGCATAAGTTTTTTTTGTGATATTGATTTTTGTGTGTTTAAACTGAGCTCATTACCATGAGGATATGCAAGTTTCCTATATCAACCTTAAGCAAAAAAGCTAAAATAGTGATTTTTTATGATTCGTTTAAAGATAATAGTTGGTAAATAAATTATAACATTTGCAGGTGGAGAATATGGATTTAAATCAAGGTGATATCACTGAACTAAATGTTGACTCGGAAGGGGAAGATGGAGGAACTGCAATTCAGACCGATACAACAACTTGCAGTAAAATTTGAGCAACTAAGCAAAGTGGATAATTCACCATTCGGATTGATGGATAATACTTGTAACGACGAAAAATGGAGATACATTTGAAGGATACATACATCCCAACTACAACTACTACAGCTCTCAGTGCCTTCAGTCAATTAGTATTAACTTTAATTAAGTTACGATTAGATCTTCATTTTAAACTAATTGCTTATAATTTCAAAATATCTCCGACAACTGCTTCTAGTTACTTTGAGAATTTAATAGATATTTTATATAGAAGGTTTAAATCACTAACAATATGGCCAGAACGAAACGATTTAAGAAATATAATTCTATATTATTGTAAAAAAAGCAGAGACTACACATGATAGTTATAGTATAGTAAGATGTGATGTGTAAAGAAATAGGTATTTATATAATTTGAAATAAAATTACTAAACAATTTGTATTGGTTTTTAATATTCTCTCACCTTTAGTTGTTTCTTTGTCTTTTATTTAATCTTGGTTAATTGTATTTTAATAAAAAAATACTTTTTAGTCGTTGATATTTATTAAAATTAAGAATAAAAATTTATGAAAATACAGTCAAAAGTAAAAAATATTTCATACAGTTCCTTCTCAATTTTGAATTATCACAAATATTTCAGTTCAATTCAGTATTTACATAATTTCCAACAATTTACAGAATTATTCGTAGGTATAACATTGTAAAATATGGTTCCGGGTATTTGCAAATGCACCTAGGCAACTCAATGCCTGTATGTGCACAATACTTGAATACAATGCTTCTTTCCTGGAGTGAGCATACTCTGCAGCAAAAAGTAATGAACATACATGGCTGCAGACCTCGCTGTTCCCTGCCATGTAAGTACAGTGGGCAGTGCACACACTTCCATCTTTTCCAATTATTACCCAGGCCTCTAATGGTTTCAAAGTGGTTCTCTGAGAATGTTTGACTGAAAAGTTATAAGTAAAATTGTAATTAATTTACCTAATTACATTATAACATCGATCGTTGGTGTTCAATTTTTGAAGCAATATAATGACATTATGAGTAAAAAGCACAAAATTGGTAATGAATAAACAAACATCTTACTTTTCCAATTAGTTCCAGCTTGTACAAGAAAGCCAGACTCAAAATATTTGTATGCCTGCAAACTTTTAAATGCCTTCATTTTGTTCTTTTGAATAAAAACTATGGGAAAAACCAAATAAGCAATAATGTCCATGATTGATATAGGTGGAACACCATTAATAGTATAATCAAGGTCCTGAGAATAAATAAGAAACGGATCCAAGCTGCTTATTAATTTTAATTTCAGTTGATACCTAAAAAGAAAACAATGGTTACAAAGGTAAACAAGAAAATTGATTGCATTTAAACCTACCTTTGACCAACATCTGGATTCTCTACCAATAATTTTCGTAGATATTCACTCTCCCTTACAGAAGAATTTAGTTTATTTAACAGAAAAAAGATACCAAAATACTTAAAAATACGATCCAAACAGTTCAATACAGAAAAATAAATGCTTTGGTTATGGATGACTGTCAGTCATGTGTGCCAACCAACGTCAGTTTTTTACCACGTGGTTTGGATTGCCTAATTGGGTCGCTCGGCACCTGTCAGGAGTATCAGGATGACGGATGACTAAAAGTTATACCCCCTGACGTCATCGGGCTTCGCGCGCTTTAGAGATCGTTTGAAATGCTTTCGACACGCGCGAAATTTTAAAGAATTTTAACCAAGTTATTTTTGATTTTTAAGGAGTAATAATTGGGGAATACTTTTTTCAGGCCTAACTAAATCATATTATTGAAAAAAAAACAATTGGAAAGTTTCCTATTCACTAAACTACACAAAAACAACTAGCAATCCGTAAACATTAAAACCCACAATCCACAATAGCAAAGAAAACAACAAGGAATCTACAGAGAAAACTTAAAACACAATAACAAAAATATCGCCGAGCCGGTTCTGGACTGTATTTTGGGCATGTCGCTGAAGAAGGACAAGCCGATAACAAGAGGTTTGTGCGCATGTCCAATCCTGCTGGGACGGAAGGCATCTGACCGGCGTGACGTGCGCTCAGACGTATTTTTTCGTTTGCGCACGCGATAAGCTGTACCTACGTATCTAAAGGTAAATGTCTATGGACGCAACGCACGATCGGATCGGATAATAGGTACAACTGATTGTAACAGCATAGTAAAGTAGAACGTAGAACAGCTCTGCAAATAAATCTATTTATGTTAAAAAATAATTTAATTAGACATAATCTAATGACTGTCTTGAATTTATACTAAATAATGCGAAGTAACAGTAGCTGGAGATTTAAAAGTAGACAGCACTAATTGGAATTACCGCGGAAGTACAATTAACAGCGAACACCATCAGATCATAAGGAATCCGTTCGGTTCTAAACTGACGTATTAATGTCGCAGAAATTAGAATTATCCTAGAGATTATAAAGGAAACGGTAATAAAGTTAATTAAATTAAATAAATAAATACATTTGGTGAGTATAATCAGCTGCATGAAGGATACATTATTTATTTTTCCGTCGACCGTGTATTTACAACCTTAACTAATGTATAAAAAATCATACATTAAGGACCCCTATTAATGCATGATTTTTTTTTAATAATAAACGATTTTAGGCAACCAAATATACTACAAAGCACGCACTGCCGCGTACATAATGGCGTTGCCATAGTTTCTGTCGATGTCAATAATTTTGAAATTCAAAAATTTGTTATTATTAACGGTTATAATATGTAGTTTGGTTCTAAATAAAAAAAAAATATAATCTATTAACAAGACAATCGACGGAACAATATTGTAACTAACGCGTATATTAAATAGCGATTAATAATACACTAGTTTGTTAATTTACTATTATGAGCTCTTATAGAATAGAGCCATAAAATGTTTTTACGTTTATTTTTTTTGTGCCAATGTTCATTAAATTGTTTGCAAAAAGTACAATTTTAACTAATTTTAAATATACTAAATCACTCAAATATTTTTTTGCAGTAGTAGTACAAGTAAGTAGTACCGTGCGAGGAAAAATTATTTGCATCAAAGAGGGCTTGGATTAAAAAACGTAGGGCTTGGTTTAGATCACAATGATATGGGGACGATATATCTAACCAAATCTCGGTTAAAATTTTGTCAAATTCATTTTATGACATGATATGCCAAACTAATGAGTAATAAAATAAGTAGATAAATACAAATTTATTTTTTTTGTTTACAAAATTAACAAAGTAAGAATATACAGAAAGAAATAGAAAAATAATTACATAATTGCTGAAATTGGCCACCGCCATGCTCCAAGCATAAGTGTTGACCAGCGTCTCTGGAGAAATGTTACCACATTCTTGGATAATCCTTTCTTGTAATTGTTTTAAATTTTCAACTGGTGTTTTAAAAATAGTGTTCTTTAAATAAGGAAAAACGAACTTATCCATAACTGTTAAACAAGGTGATCTAGGTGGGAATTCAATGTCTGATCGAAAACTCATCAATTTGTCGTCGAAAAAATTGCGTAAGTAAATAGTTTCGGCGGCTGTATGGGCGGTTGCACCGTCCTGTTGAAAATGTCCAAAACGTAGTTCGTCGTCAAGTAATTGCTTCACAAATGGATACAAAACATTGTCTCTATACCGCTGTGCTGTAACTGTGTCATGGAAAAAAATAGGATCAACAATTCTTCGGGAAACAGCTAACCAGACATTAATTTTTTGAGGGTGCAATGTGGACTCTACAAAAAAAATGGGGATTTTCACTACTCCATATTCGTGTATTTTGAGAATTCACATAACCGGAGAGGTGGAACCAAAGCTTAATTAGCGATGAATCAAATTACTTGTAACGACTGTCAAAGATGACGGAATAACTGATTAATTGTTAATTCAGGTATAGCATGATGGAAGCTCCAGGACCAAAATACTCCGGAGGTAAACTCGCCCCCCGATCGGATCTCCGGGTGGGGGCTGATCCTGTGGCCTCATCAAGCGATATTAACCGAACATCCACTGTTTCCGACAATATATTGGGTTCCCCTAACAACACTAAACGGAGAAATAGTGTGGCACCTACAGTTGCTGACACACCCAAAAACAGCAGCTTTAAAATTGATTTCTGCAATATCAGAGGGCTTAATACCAACATCAATTCAGTCCACCAGCACTTACAAACATCCAAGCCCCATGTGCTCGCACTGACCGAGACAAAGGTCAGATCGTCAACGAACACCGTCAGCTATTTATATCCTGGATACGATTTTCATTTCCGATTTAGACGCAACTTTGGGGTCTGTCTCTTTATCCGAGATGATCTTTGCTGCCAACGAGAGGACACACTTGAACCAGCAGAGTTTGATGTAATGTGGTTTAAAATATCAACGCAGAAAATCACCAAGTTTATCTGCTGCCTTTACCGTCCTCCAAGTGACACACATTACAGAGCACTCTTCTCGTCACTAGCAAACACAATTGACTTCTTGCAAACCAACCATCCTAATGCCGAAGTCGCTATCTTTGGTGACTTTAACGTCCACAATATCAACTGGCTCAAATACTCAAATACCAACGATGAACAGGGTCGTGAGGCGGAATCTTTTGCGATCAGTTCTGGTCTAACTCAACTCGTGGAAGAACCAACGCGAATTCCAGACCGAGATGGAGATTTTGCTAGTCTTTTAGATCTCTTTTTGACATCCAACCCTGACCTATACACAGTCACCGTTCATCCTCCATTAGGATCTTCCGATCACAAACTTATTTCAACTCTAAGCGAGCTGCCAATTTGTTCTGAACAACCTCCTAAACCTCGTAAAATTTGGCACTACACATCAGCTAGTTGGGAAGACCTAAGGGACCATTTTCGCGCTTTTCCTTGGCTGGAAGTATGCTTCTCTTCAGATGATCCATCCGCTTGTGCTCAAGAGGTCTCCGATGTCATTCTTACTAGCATGGAAGCCTTTATTCCTTTCTCCAAGAAGCGCCCTTCGAATGGCAAACCCTGGTTTAGCAAGAACTGCGAGCGTGCTGTCAGAGCTAAAAATCTAGCTTACCGACAATGGCGTAAAAATCCTACCGATGTGAATCGCACCATCTTTGTTACCGCTCGAAACCAGTGCAAGCAAACGATAGATCAAAACAAAGAGGATTACAACATGAGGATCAAAAATAAACTTCTCGCCAGTCCTAACGGATCTAGGTCCTTTTGGTCAGTCGCTAAGGCCGTCAGTCAAAATTTTACCAAATCAAATATTCCACCGCTAACACGTTCTGACGGCACAATAGCAACCACGGCTGAAGATAAAGCGAACTTACTCGCAGAACTCTTTGCTTCACACTCCACGGTAGACTTTCAGGGAAAAACACCCCCGAACATTCCAGCAGTTCGATCGGAAATGACTGATATCGTATTCCGTCAGCGTCCTGTCAAACGAATTCTGAAGGGGCTTGATGCCAAAAAAGCTTCTGGTCCAGATGAAATTCCTATTATAGTGCTCAAGAAATGCGCCGATGAACTCACACCAGTATTTTGTAGACTTTTTAACTTATCCTACAAAAAAGGAATATTTCCATCTTGCTGGAAAAAGGCGCGAGTCCAGCCTATACCAAAGAAAGGCAAGAAAACCCTGCCAAACAACTATCGACCAGTCGCATTGCTTTCAGTTATATCAAAGGTGATGGAGAAAGCTATTAACCAACAACTTATAAAATACCTGGAAGGCCTTAAAATTATCAGCGACCATCAGTATGGTTTTCGTAAGTCCAGATCAACAGGAGACCTGCTAGCCTATGTCACTCATCTTTGGAGCAACGCAATCGAACATCATGGGGAGTCCCGGGCTATTGCACTGGACATCTCTAAAGCCTTTGACCGTGTCTGGCACGAGGGGCTCCTAAGCAAACTGCGTTCTTATGGTATGCCCGGTCGATTTTGTTCATGGTTGTCTAGCTTCCTCAAGGACCGCTCTCTGCAAGTGGCGATTGACGGGTTTCTCTCAGACACCTTCACCATCAATGCTGGTGTTCCTCAAGGGTCCATATTATCTCCCACTCTCTTCTTACTGTACATTAACGACCTTCTAGCGAAAACAGAAAATCCATTATATTGCTTTGCTGACGACAGCACACTTATCTCATCTTTTACTTTGAAATCTCAAACATCGGCTACTGACGCACATCTTCGCAGACAACATGAGGTATCACGCCTCAATAAAGACCTGGAAGAAATTATGTCTTGGGGTGACAGTAACCAAGTCGAATTTAACGCTCAAAAAACCCAGGCTGCAGTTTTCTCTAAGAAGGTCAACATTGCAGAACCCGATATCGTTATGGCAGGACACGCAATTCCACTGACTTCGTCTATTAATTTGCTGGGTGTCAACCTGGGAGGAAATATGTCTTGGCATAATCACGTAGTGGCAATCGCCAGGGCAGCTTCTCAGAAGCTCGGTATACTTTTCCGTACCAAAAAGTTGTATACACCTCAACAACTTTTGACACTCTATAAAGCCCAGATTCGACCATCACTGGAATACTGCTCTCACATCTGGAGTTCTGCGCCGAAGCATACCCTTCGGTTGTTGGATTCCATCCAAAGGAGAGCCGTTCGTCTAATCGGCGACCACGAGCTGACTAAGAACCTCGACAGCTTAGAACATCGAAGACAGGTTGGTGATTTGGCTCTCTTCTACAGATATTTTCATGGCAAGTGTTCGACAGATATTGCCCGCTCGATTCCACCTAGAGTAATGCATAGCAGAAACACACGACGAACCACTGCCGCCCATCCCTATGTGGTTCAACTTAGTACACCCCGAACATCATTGTTTCAGAACTCTTTCATTTGGAGGACGTCATCTTTGTGGAACGGCCTTTCTGAGACCGTGTTTCCAACCGAATATAACCTCCAACGATTCAAGAAAAACGTGAATCGCTTTCTTCGCACACGCACCGCTCCCAGAGCGCCTTAAAGGATTTTCCTATAGTGCTTGTGCTCGATCATAAAAAAAAAAAAAAAAAAATAGTTACTGACACCCAACAGGTATTAAGCTCTACGGCTAAGCATTACATCCTTATATGCAAGGCCCTTTTTGATGCAAATAATTTTTGCCATATTTTATGCCTACCCCCAAATCTCTCCCCTACGACCCTAACCACCTGTGCCCTCGCCTAACCTTCCCGATATCGTTATAAAAGTCAGGATATATTTTCAGACGGGGGCAATAACTTGTTCCCTTCGGAGAACCGCCGAACCAAAGACCTGATGTTTCAGTCTCCTCAGAGCCTCACACGTTTCTTGTAGCGGTGTCTCCTCTTCTTCCTGATACCCAGGACAAGTTGGTTCTTCATCCACGTTAATCAGCGTCATGTGTTTCCTCAGCCGACAGTGCCCTGAGTGCAATCAAAATCCCTATTAATGGATTGAGGGCCCGCCACTCCAATCTGGAATTGACTGCTCCTGTTATAAAGTCCTTGATCTTTCTGCATCTCTGGGTTTGCCGCAATTGTCCCGTAGAACACACTCCTTAATTGCACCTGTTGGTTTGAAATTTCTATTGCTGGTTTCGTGCTTCTGCGGAAGATTTTCGATGCTTTTCGAATTAACCCAAGAGACATTTTTCGGAAACTTAAGAGGAGTTTGAAAATCGACTTTAGACTGTTTAGAACAAAATGGAAAAAAATACAAATATTTGAGTTATTGCATAGAAAATGCGGGCAGTTTTAGCAGTACAATAGTGTTTTAATTTAGACCTTGGATAATTTTTCACCATTTAATTACCACTCCAACAACAGATTTACCAAATATCTAACAGTGTCTTCAGCAATCAAATTTATTTAATCTCGTTTTCAAAAAAACCACCTTCTTTTTCTAAACATTAGTAGCAACGATATAATACAATATCATCCATTACGTTCTCTAACATTCTTGAAGTTATTCTTCTAATGGCGACTTGAATGTCAGCTTGCAGTTGGTCAGTATTTTCATAGGTTTTCCAGTTGACTTCATTTTAAGATAGCCCCAGAAAAAAAATCCAAGGATGTAAGGTCAGAAAAACGCGCAGGCCACCGGATGAAGCAATTAATCCATTCGTTAAACATTCCGTTGAATATTTCATATTATAGCAAGATTAGCAAGAATTATGGAGAGGGGCTCCATCTTGAAACCACATCTTGAATAATGTTCCATAATTTTCATTAAAAAAAAAACTACAATAGACAAACTCGTCAAAAACACAAAATTTTCACTTCAAAGAAATTAGATAATAGTTAATTTGCACTAATCCTAAACGATTACATTGACCGAATCTGTCATTTAGCAAGTATTTATAATTTACTGACACAGCTTACTATTACAGTTGAGACAGCTGAAAATTAGCTTGGGTTACTAACATGAATTTGATGATGAGTTTTTAATTGCGAAACGTGGTATTAATACTAGGGGAAGGTCGCCTATGATGGCACCTTTTTTTTTACCACCTAATTATGTTTTTTAGTTTAATGGTTTTAACCCATTTAACCATGTTAAAACTTAAATATTCATTATAAAACTTTAAAAATATACAAAAACTATTTTTTGGTAAAAAAAATAGAAAAGAAAAAATCACCCAGTATGCCATCATAGGGAACTGTATTGCCTATAATGGCATAATTGGCATACTCTAGTAAATGCAAACATCTAAAGGACGCATACATGTAAAAGGAATATTTTGTTTGCACATTTTTATTGTTAAAGAATTCAAACACATAAAACTGTTTAAAAAACCTAAAATAGTATGTTACATTCTAGGAAACATGTTTAAAACTTTTAAAAAAGATAATGAAAACATTATCAGAAAAGTACAATCTAAAGACATATTAAAAAACTTTCAAAAGCATATAAGTAGTGACATATCTAAAAGAAAAGTAAAAGTAGCGCCGTTTGAATATGACGCCTATGATGGCATACCTATTTCAGGGAATAAATTGTATGTACTTGCTAAGATTTTGAAATATATTATTATTATTATATTATTATTATTATATTATTATTATTATTATTATTATTATTATTATTATTATTATTATTATTATTATTATTATTATTATTATTATTATTATTATTATTATTATTGTCATTATTATTATTATTATTATTATTATTATTATTATTATTATTATTATTATTATTATTATTATTATTATTATTATGTATTTATAGGTATGCCATCTTAGGAATATGTTACACTTCTAGTAAACAAATTATGAAAAATTAAAACCACAACTTAGATTTAAAATAATCATAGCAAAGTAACATTTATATCCTATAGTTATCGGAAAAAAATGGTACATTCTAATTTAATGCACCTAACGTAATAAATTTTTGGTTTAAAAACTGGCTAATATTACTTCGGCACTTAACAATTTCTGTGCTATTAAATAACTTTACATAAAAATATCAGTCACGACTGAAATTCGACCCACAACTGAACGGTCAATTCGCGCGCTCGTCATGCGGGATGACGCAAAACCGGTTTATTCCAAAGATAACTGTGGTATGCCATCATGGGAAGTATGCCATCAAAGGCGACCTTCCCCTAGGTATTATACGTTGTTGAATTTGGAATGAGGAGAAAAATAATAAAATAAATATTTTCGACTATTTAAAAAACTAAGTTGGTGTTGGTCGTGAGAAAACGAAACGTCGAATTAAAATTCTAATTACACCAACTTGTAAAGGAGAAAAAAAATTCGGTTTTGCCCAAATATCTTCGGAAGGATCACCGGCGTATCCAGCTCATGCGTCTGGGGGGGGTAATCGATCGGCTAGAATCAGGCACGTAGCCAGGATTTCTTTTGAGGGGCAGGGGGGGGGGGGGCTATCGGGATCGCGCCGAAGGCGCAAAAAAAAAAGCGCCGCAGGCGAAAAATTTTTGGGTGCCACGCCCTTTTTTGAATCATGGTGCTTGGTTTTCAAGTGGGAAAAATAAAAACCACAACACAAAATCCTCACGAAAATCTCAAAAACAAACCTGGTAATAATTGACGTGAAGAAAATGTAATAGTGTAGGAAATGTTTAATGTATTGCCTATGTTGCCGAAATCAGAGCTCGAGTTTCGGAGGGGGTTCAGGCCCCCTGTACCCTCCCCCCTAGCTACGTGCCTGGCTAGGATACTAGATAATAGCAGCTTTAAGGAGTAAGGACAAAAATTAAACAACGCTTAAGTAATCTTGGGGGGGGTAATTACCCCCATTACCCCCCCCTTGTATACGCCGGTGGGAAGGATTCGGAATATTTTAAATTTGAAAACACAAAGTTGCAGAATTTAGAAGGAGGGAACTTTTTCCTAACTTAACCACACATTTTTGACAAAAATGCCAGATAAGGCGAAGTTCGATTAATTACGATATAATTAAGGGACAACCATTATTTCTGTCACGACCCGATTCTTTAATTCATTAGGTATTATATAAGTTAAAAAGAGGAGTTTGCTCATGGGCTCTTGATAACAATAACTACGTTACACAAATATTATTAACGACTGCCACAATTTACAGCAAGCAATCGACAAACTAGCTACGTGGTGTAAAGCAAACCAAATGGAACTGAATACCTCCAAGTGTAAGGTAATATCTTACTCCAAGAAAAAAACACCAATACTGTATCATTACTCCATGTCCACTACTCCTTTACCTCGAGTTAATGTAATTAATGTTCTTTTCCTACGATCGTGGGGAAAAGTTACTTTTCGGCACGCTTTATCGTGCGGAAAGTACCACTTTCCCGCACAATTTTTACCTTTTACCACACTATTTTTGAAATTGTGACAGAATTTATATAAAATGTTCTAATTTGACACCCCTGGTATATATTACAATAATGAGGTGCAGGTTGTGATTAAAATGTCAAATACACATCACCTCGTTCTGGAGCAAGTGGAAATATTGTTTTATGCATTAGCAACCGTCAAACAATCGAACTTTGACAATCAACAACTATAGCCTTTTTCCAGTTTCATCATTTTTGCAAGTTTTTGTGGTAAAATGGATAGCGAAGAACAGTTCGAAGGAGAAGGTTTTTCAGAAGACATCATAGAGGCTATCAAAGCAGCAAATAGTACTATATTAATAATATGCTTAATTTGTTCTCAGTTCTCTATTCTCATAGTCTAAAATAAAGATTTTTGTAATATTTATATATGTAAATATGTGTTTATATGTAAATCGTACGGAAAAGTAACTTTTCAGATACTAACACTAGTAACTTATCCGCACGATTTGTTAAATTAATGAATGCCTTATCTAAAACACTCAATAAAGTGAAATACTTTAAAATAAATATTTTTTTTTGCCAGAAGCTCAACAATTTTTGTAATTACAGTATATTATTACGAACCTAATTGACGTTTATCTGAGAACTATATCGATCGTAGGAAAACTTTTGTACCTAACACATGCGGAAAGTGTCTTTTCCGCCCTTGACGGCTTGCTAGAACTCCGCTTCGCGTCGTTCGTGCAACTGCCGTCGCGTGCGGAAAAGTACCACTTTCCGCACTTGTTAGGTAAATAACTATTTCGACACCGAATTGCGATTTAATAATCACCAAGGGCGTCGATAGGGGGGGGGGGGCAAAACGGGCACTTGCCCCCCCCCCCCCCCCCCCCTCCCTAGGCGCCCACATTACTATTTTATTTCATAATTCAGTATAAATATTGAATAGTACAGTGGTTAGTTAGTAGACCAACAAATCACTAAACTGAACAATTACATAATAAAAATATATCAATAAATTAATACATTAGGCATAAGTTAAATAAATAGTCTTATACAGTGTCACCAGTAAAGTCCGCATCATATGGGATTTTTTTTATTAAAATCTCTATTCAAAATTTGACTTTGGCATCAAGTTCTGCATCGATCGAGATGAAAATTAGGCAAATAAATAGTAGTCACGTGATTCGCATTATCTGTCAAATTTTAATTTTTTCCAAAAAATAATTCAAAGGTGGGGTTATTTCTGAAAATATCGAAAAAAGTTATAATTTTTTTTTAAATGCAGTTTCTAGCAAACATGCAGAATTTCAGCTGGATAAGGTAATTTTGATTTTTTACCTAATTTTGTAAATTGCACCACTTTTGCAAAATAAGACTCAACGCAACCTATACATAAAATTTCTTAGTTTTGACAATGCTTTATTTCAGATACATTTTCTTTAAACTAGCGTCATTTTAAATGTGTGTTTTTATACAAAATCAAAATTGGGCTATTAAAATTTGGTCGCATGTGATGCAAAGTTCATTTGTTTTTGATAAGGTAACTTCATAAAATACGTATTTTTGAAAACGTAGTTTGTGACTGAAAGTAAAAAAATAAAAAATAAAATAAAGAGATTTTAAATTAAATCGTTGAAAATAGATAAACTTTCCGTTGGGTTAAGCAAAAATTTATTTTCCCCTTAATGAACACTTTACTGATGACACTGTGTTCTTTTTTGTCTTAATATTAAGGTGTATCACTTTCAGACACAAACTATGTTTTCAAAAATACTTATTTTATGAAGTTACCTTATACAGGGTCAATAACAAATGAACTTTGCATCACATGCGACCAAATTTTAATAGCCCAATTTTGATTTCGTAGAAAAACACACATTTAATATAACGATACTTTAAAAAAATGTATCTGAAATAAAGCATTGTCAAAACTAAGAAGTTTTATGTAGGTTGCGTTGAGTGTTATTTTGCAAAAGTGGTGCAATTTACAAAATATGGGTAAAAAATAAAAATTATCTTATCCAGCAGAAATTTTGCATGTGGGCTAGAAACTGCATTAAAAAAAAAACTTTTTCCTATAACTTTTTTTGATTTTTTCAGAAATAACCCCACTTTTGAATTATTTTTTGAAAAAAATTAAAATTTGACAGATAATGCGAATCACGTGACTACTATTTTTTTGCTTAATTTTCATCTCGATCAAAGCACAACTTGATGCCAACGTCACATTTTGAATAAAGCTATTAATAAAAAAAAATCCCATATGATGCGGACTTTACTGGTGACACTGTATATAAAAAAGTATTGTTTAAGTTTTTGCCTCCCCCTGAAAAACGCTCTATGGACGCCCTTGATGGGCACCTTACCATAAAACTCATATTGATCGGATTGAGCGCGTTCAGATTAAGTTCGCGAATTTCCTATTGTATAAATTAAATTAGGTATAGACAAAAGCACTTAATCACATCACCAGCGATTGTTAAATGTCGAATTTGGACAGCCTGGAGAAGTGAAGAATCTTTCTCACAATTTTATTTGGCTTTAAGATTATAACTAATAACATAGATTGCTCCGATCTTCGGGAACTCATCAACTATCATGTTCCTGCACGTGACACGCGCCTTAATGAAATGTACTCAATCAACAGAAGTCGCACCGACATTGGCAGGAATAGTGCTTTTAATCGCATAATGCAGTATTTCAATAAATATCTTCCCGCCATGCACCATCGAATTTAATAGTTCCATTATAACATTAAAAAATAACTTAAAGGTGACTTTATCCACCATTACCTGAAGATCGCGAAACAATTGCAAGTCAAATGCCATGTTATTTTATATTTGCTGTTTAAGTTACATAATATTGGTTTTACTTATTGTTTATTGTCAGTTTTTGTTCTTTCTGTTCCTATAAATTAGCTAGGTGCCTATTAGATTGTAAGAAATGCTTAAATGTACTATTTATATTGTATATAAATTATTGGCTTCTTATATCCCTTAGGGCCGGTTTAATAATCTGCTGATAAGGTATCTGATTGTTACCAAGAGAATAAATTTTATCTCTCTGGTAAACCGCCGGAAAACTTCTGATCAGTTTATCAACAAAATTTTAACCAAAGGATAGATAACCGGAGCTATACAATTTGGCAACATGTGGTAGCAAAATCCACCAAATTAAAGGAGATATTATAGGGTTATATATCATGATACCTTATGTTTTAAATGTGTTTTACATTCTTTCTATATATTATATACGTTTGAGTTTATTCTATTATAAGTTCAAGAAAATGAATATAAAGAAAGAAAACGAAAAATTAAAAAAAGGTCTGCAAATTTTTTACACAGACACAGCAGGAATTGTTGCAAGGGGCTTAGAGCACAGTTCCTATAAAATAAAAAAAATGGTCAAATTCAAATATAGTTTATTATAACAATAGTCTGTAGGATAGATAGCAAATCATATTCTCTATTCGATGTAAAAAAAAGCTGTACCGTATCAGTCTAAAACGATTGACAAAATCCATATCATCCCAGTAATTTATGTGATTTGGGGGGTCGTGAAAAATCCTTGGCCTTCTAAATAAAATATTAACATAATCTTCCAAATCATCATCTGAATCCGATTCATTTGAAAACATTTTAACATCAAAAAGCACATTAATTTTTTTACAATTGCTAAAAACAGTGAACTCTACCCAAAGAATGCCAAAAATAATCAATTTGAGGTTATGGCTTTTGATTTAACCCACTGGTAAACCGTTAACAGCCGAGTATTTTGCTGGGTAAATTATCCTGCTGGCAATAATTGTTTATCTTGCTGTTAACGCTACCAGAAGATTAAAAAACATATTTTTTTCATTACCAGCAGAATAACTATGCCAGAGGTTTTGCCAGCACATTATTAAACCGGGCCTTATCCCTCTTAAATAATTTATTTTGACTAATGCTATTTCCTTAACAAGTAAATTATTGTGTTTACTTTTATTAAGTAATTTCTAAAAATAATAAGTGCAAACTTCTCTTTAATTATTGTTATTATGTTATAATTACAGTTACTAAATGGTGCTTATTATAGCTAAAAAACATTTTTTGCGATACATAACGGTTTAGAAGTAATGTTATAAAACCAAGGTGATCCAGCTAGCTTACGCACAATATACCGACTTTATAACAAGGCCTGGTAGCATCATACATAAATTACCTTTTACTTTCGCTATTTTTACTATTATAACAATGATAGTAATCAATATTTAGTAAAACACTCACGCACCTTAACGAGCTTTGCCTCAATTCTGTAATTTATACCTCTTCTCATTTTGGGTTTCCTGCTGAATTTTAGAAGAAGTCAACCCGTATGTCGACCCCAGACAAGGTTAAAGACACGACAGGTTTGGTCGGAGCTGGCGTTTTGTGGTAGAATTTTAAAGCATTAAAAAAACTCTAATTTTGTTGAAAAAATTATGTTTTTCAGTTAAATGTTAAATACATCCTAATATTTCTGCTTCTAATGGAGCCTCTACTTTACACGATCAGTATCAAACCTAAAAATAATCGAAGTATAAGTTTTTTCAAAGGTTTCATCTGGAAAAGCAAACGAAACGATATTAATTTATTTACAACAGTTCTTTACAGTATCATAAATTCCAAACGGTATACATGAACACAATATTATTATTAAATATAGATACAATATTTAAAATTAATCAAAGTTTCTTTAGCTCTCCAATACTTATTCCAAAAATATCACAATATGTAAAAACGCTGTTGTAAATCCTTTCAATAAAAGCACTTCTACCATAATTTGTCCTATGTGTCTATTCCAAAAACAATTGGAGTTGCCTGTCCTTCTTACTAGGACACAAAATGAGACCAAACTTAGTACCAGCAAGTAGTTTATATGGCCATTAACCACTTTTAAATTAAAAATTAAGAGCTTTCCTTCTACGATATTCAAGCGATTGCAGGCCACATAATAGTTTCATAAGGATTGTTATGGAAAATGTAATTTAAAAAGCATCGGGTGAACTCCGTCAGGTCCGCTGCTTTTAAATGTATCTAGGTTTTTAATTTGTCAAAAAATTCCTCCTCTGTCCTACATGTATGAGACGATAGCAGGTTAAAAAAATTAACTGAATTGAAATTGCTAGGGTTTGTGTTTCTGCGTACATTGATTGAAAACGCTTGGCAAATGCGTCTTCTACCGTGCGAGCAAAAATTATTTGCATCAAAGAGGGCTTGGATTAAAAAACGTAGGGCTCGGTTTAGATCACAATGATATGGGGACGATATATCTAACCAAATCTAAGTTAAAATTTTGTTAAATTCATATTATGAGATGATATACCAAACTAATGAGTAATAAAATAAGTAGACAAATACAAATTTATTTTTGTGGTTTACGAAATTAACAAAGTAAGAATATACAGAAAGAAAAAGAAAAATAATTAAATAAATTGCTGAAATTGGCCACCGCCATGCTCCAAGCATAAATTCACACGTCTCTTCATATTTTCGAAAGTGTTGACCAGCATCTCTGGAGAAATGTTACCACATTCTTGCATAATCCTTTCTTGTAATTGTTCTAAATTTGCAACTGGTGTTTTAGAAAAAGTGTTCTTTAAATGAGGAAAAACGAAGTAATCCATAACCGTTAAACAAGGTGATCTAGGTGGAAATTCAATGTCTGATCGAAAACTGATCAATCTGTCGTCGAAAAAATTGCGTAAGTAGTAATAGTTTCGGCTGCTGTATGGGCGGTTGCACCGTCCTGCTGAAAATATCCAAAACGTAGTTCGTCGTCAAGTAATTGCTCCACAAATGGATTCAAAATATTGTGTCTATACCGCTGTGCTGTAACTGTGTCATGGAAAAAAATAGGACCAACAATTCTTCTTCGGGAAACACCCAACCAGACACCAATTTTTTGAGGGTGCAATGTGGACTTTCACTACTCCACATGCGTGTATTCTGAGAATTCACATAACCGGAGAGGTGGAACCAGGCTTCATCCGAAAAAAATGTCAGGTCTAATAAATCATTTCTTTCCAATAAATTTTGGGTAAACCATTGAGAGTAATTCCTGCGTCTTTCAAAATCTGCGGCTTGTATTTCTTGGAATACTTGCCTTTATAAGGAAATAAATTTAGCTGCTTCTCTGCATATTCCATAAGATCTTCCCACTTCTTGGGACAGGCCTCTTATACAATTTATTTGCGTATTTTGCATTATTTCACAAACGTTTGCAACAAGTTCTTCTGTTCTTACAGATGGTCTTTCTGTTCCTTTTTTGTGTTGTATAAAACCTGATGTTTCCCTAAACACAGGTTCTTTTCAGGCAATGATAAAAACCCCAGCAATAAAAGCAACGTTAGGAAAATGTACGTGAAATGAATAAATAGAGGATCAGTAGACCACCCCAGTGAAACTATAAATTAGCAATCCTGCATCACAAGGTCATATTTAGCTTAAGCCGCACAGCTGGCCCAGAGTCAAATTGGCGCTGTCGTCGCTTAATGATGATTCTCCAGCTGACCGAAGAACCGGGTTCTGTTGCATTTTTTTGACATATAGAAGAGAAGGACAGTTATATTCTGACCTACTATAACGCTTCCTAAACTGAGCCAGGTGCTAATTGAAACAAAACAGCAAGCCCGCCATGTTAAAACTGTCAATTTTTCTTGTCGACGTTATTTTCTCAGGAAATTCAATTAATTTTTTATTATCATTTTAATATTTAATACAATTCTATTAGTTTCTACTCTAGAAAACTTCACCGATGTGTGTAATTTTTCAATTATTATTCCAGCCTACCATGCAGGTAATTATTTTTATGCAGACATCTGCAACAGATTTGTGCCCAAGGTAATACCTAACAATCTATCAGTTATGAACTGATAGTTTAGGCTCTTGAAATAATAATTTCAACATTTTGTTTTACTTAGTAGATTAGAAGTATATTTTATACTACTTAAGACCAATTTGTTTGTTTTAAGGAATATTGTACATCAAGCAACATGATGGCACAAGGATAATGCTTAGAGCTAACTCGATTAGTACATACTAACTTGGCTTCTGGCCCAATTTTACATAAAAATTTAATGTCAACCCGATTCTGTTTCTATTTCTTACAGTATTTGTGATATATTATATGAATTGAGACAATACCTGATGAGTGAGACTTAACCTAAGGACATTAGTTTATTCGAAACAGTTATTTTTTGTTTTGGTAGTCCATGCAGTTTTTATTTATAAATAAACATGGAAAAAGTATTTACGATAAAGTGTTTCCTTATTTATTTTCCAAATCTTGGTTAATATATGCTTTTATTCCATAAAACATAAACTTTTGTGCGTCTTTTTATTGATTTAATTTGTGATTCAATAATATTTATATTGAATCACAAATTAACTCAATAAAAACTCGTTCAAAAGTTAATAATAAAATTCAAAAGTTCTAAAATCGCCGTTCAAATTTCCCGCCATTGCGCCACTGGTGGCCAGCAGGCACACTAACATCCCTCTCTCTAGCTCTCTCTTCTTTCTCTCACCATTTGGTTGCAACGATTGTTTCACATGGAGTTAACATTTCTAACCCTATACATTTTCTTTGAGTTAGACTATCTCATGACAAGTTAATTTCTAAATTATTAATGCATTTTTTAGCCATCATTTCGGTTCACTTCGTTTACGTGTTTTATATCTGTACTCGGGAGATATACGACACTATGTCCAATTTTTACAAAAATTAGGTAACTATGTAGTTTTATTCAGAAAATTAAACTATTTTGTGGGGCATACAACACCAAGTCCAATTAGTTAAGGTAGCTGAGAAACAGGGTAGACTTTCAAAACTATGTGCATTTTTATTCAGAGGCCTAAGACACCAAGGTAATAATATCTGTATGCCTCGGATCTTTAGTAATATCTTTAGCGACACATTTAGCGGCATAGAACACTATATAATCACTTGGTGTTATATGCCTCTAACTAGATCTATATAATAGTAGGTGGGGGTGGGGATTACACATGATGTTAAACGCCAGCATGGCTATCGGCATTTAGGCGGCAATAAGTTTTTATTTTGTCTATTATTACTTTTCCTTTTACCAAAATGCATACCATTTCTATTTAATATACTAATTTTTTGTAAAAATTGGACCTATAGTGTCGTATGCCTCCCGAGTACATCAGTATTATGGCTTATAATTTTTTACAGGTATAGAACACTATGTCCATCAAAATACAAATTATGATAATTAAAATTAAAAAAAAAATTTGTTACAAAGAAACACTAAATAATTAATGCTTTGTGTAGTAAAAGCAAGATAATACATTCATAAATCAACACTAACCTCAAAATTATATTAAACTTAATTGTTTTTACTAAATATCCACAAATCGAGCTGATGGTACACGATGGCACATAGTGTCATATGCCTCCCGAGTACAGATATAAATATTAAAATATCCAATGAAAATGCAAGGTTATGTTAGCGTTGCAATGAAAGAGGCAGTCAGCCATACAAAAAATAAGTTCCCTAGATTTTAACGAGGTTGCCGCATCAATGCAAACTTTGTTAAGTCAACAATTTAAAATCTATGTCACTCCCGGTGTAAATAAAATGTATCCAAAGCCGGTCTTACAAATAAGTTGGACTTAGCTAAGTTAAGACTTAATATAAAATGATGCAAATGCCCATTATGGTATTTAAAACCATTTAGGTCCAAAATTATATTGGTTTATATTGGTTAAGTTAAAAAAAAATAGCCATATATATGTGTAACGCCCGGTATTAATAAAATATTATTTTATTTTGATATAGATTACAAAGTTGTTGGCATAGTGACACGAGCGCCGGCGCTTTAAATTGGCATACCTATAATAGTTAATTAATCCGGTATTATCATTCACATAATCGGCTTACAACTTGTTTGCATATCACATAGGTAAAAGAATCAATTAATTACCGAATTACTCTGATTATATTCAAATCAAATGCAGGTACCTGCGGTAATCCGCGATCCTGCTAGCAGGAGAATAGCGTGTAAAAGAGAAGCAATTTTCGTTTGCATACCTTTATTGGATTTTCTATACACCTGAGCTAACGAAGTTTCACATTAAAATATTCGTTGGTTGCACCATTGCAGGGCGGATTCCGTATAGCTTTCCGCATAATCCGCATTTGCAGTGATTTTTCATTTTCTTTCTGTTCTACTGGCCGGTGTAGCGTCTCTGTTGTTAAAAGTTGTTAAAAAAAGAGTTAATCAGTGCAGTGAGCGACTGAGATAGATTTTTAATTAGGCTTAGAATTAGACTAAAAATTGTGGCTAAATTAAATAATAACTGATTTAATTATACCGGTGCAGGGCGCGGATTTAGGATTTTGTCCAGGGGGGGGGGGCAAAAAGATATCGCCGCAGCCACGCCCTTTTTTGAATCATGGTGCTTGTTTTCAAGTGGGGTAAATAAAAAATACAAAACAAAATTACAAAAACAACCCGGTGTATTTAGGAGGGGGTTAATTTTTGTGATTTTACCTTCCAGAAAAATTTCATAAAATTTTAATTTGTTATCCAAAAAAAATATGAAATACAAAACACATATACAGTGACAGGCAGAAAGTACGCACCAAAGGGGATTTTTTTTTAATTTCAAAACTTAACAAATTTTTTTGAGGGTGGAAAAGTTCTGCATGTCCCTAAACAAAAAAGAGCATAGACAAAACTAGTAAATATTGCGCCGTATACGAGGGAGAGGTGAAAACGTTAAATTCACTCAAGAATAAATTGCTCTTATTTTTCACTGGGGAACATTTTTTTATTAGGAAATGTTGTTTGGAATTAAAAGTTATCCATAAATACCAAAGTTCAGCTCGGTAGCACAAATATAAATATTTTTCATTGCAACTAGATTTAAATGAAAACGAATTTTATTGTAAGGGTTTAAACTTTAATTCATGAACCAATGGGTTTAAGAGTGTAAGAGCAAAATATTGTTAAATGTATGAAGTAAACCCTCATTTATTTTGCATAAAGTTATTTCGCCTATCCATAGAATAATGTACGGTGTGCACCAGAAAAGTTGGATTATTTTTGATGTTATTTTATTAAACGTCCAGTTCTCGCGTATTTAAACAAATTTAAGTAAGTTATGTGTCAAATTGCCCAAGAGCTGTTTAAAAATTGAATTTATAGGTTGCATAGCTTCTATCAATTCGTTATACGAGGGGGCGTCAAAAAAAGTAAAAACACTTTTTTTGTGCTACCGAGCTGAACTTTGATATTTATGGATAACTTTTAAGTGCAATTCAACATTTCCTAATAAAAAAAATTTCTACAGTGAAAAATAAGGGCAACTTTTCCACCGCCAAAAAAATTTCGTAAGTTTTAAAATAAAAAAAAATCCCCTTTGGTGCGTACTTTCTACCGGTCACTGTATAATATCATCATATCGACTTTTTCAAAGACTCACTGTTTACAGGGATGCCAGATTGAGAGCTTAATGGCAATGTGGAAGTTTTTTAAAGAAAATTAGCCCTTTAATTTTTATTAGAGGTGTTTTTAGGTTCTACTCCCTGTGATTTATTACTTGTTATACGTATTGTTATGCAATATAAAAAAATACTAAAATTTGAAGAATAAGAACCAATAAATGTTTCACTACTTCCTATTCGCATCATGTGCTCCTTTTGCAGGCGCGCTTTCGGGCGCCTTCGGGGTTTTGATTTGCGCTTTGAGTTTTATACATATAGCAACTCTATTACAATTTTATGAAATCATATTTTTTTATTATTCCTTAAAGTAGGACATACCTACTAAAATGTTAGTATTTTATTTTTAGAAATCATGGATATAAGAACATTGTTTGAGAAAAAAACTGACAGTAGTAAAAAATCTCAATACATAGTCGATTTAAAAAATGTTGCTCTAAATTATTGACCAAATTTGTCAAAATTTGGACGTATAGTTAAGAAAAATGTTCGGGCTTTTCGCCTACCCACACTGACAAGGGTGCACCGAAAAGTTTTTGCTTGCACAGGGGGGGGGGGGGGCAATTGCTATAACTTATTGAAATCGCTAGAAACAACCATTTTCGAGATAATCCCATTTCATAATATGTCCAATGCAACTAAGTACGTGGTCCAAAAGCAACGGAAAATCGAGCGACGGTGAATTTCTAACTTAAAATTATTGTAAATCAGCTACATTTGCTAAGTGTCAAAGATAATGTAGATACTTAAGGTTGACCATTTTTTTCTAATAAAAACGCTTTTTGGTATACGGAATTATAAAGTCTATTCTAATCAAAAATTTTGTTTAATACTTAGTTTATTTAATAACATTTAAAAGTAACAAAATAGTTAAAAATAAAAATGGTAACGCCGTGATAGCAATTGTTCAAAATGGCCATCATTGACCTCAATACATTTTGCTATATGTTTTACAAAAGACTGTCGCCATAAACAAGAGATCTTCATAATTTCTGAGTAGATTAAGAAAACTTATAATTTGTAATACACGAACTAAAATCTCTTCTTCCTGTTCTGTTGTTATGTTTTTGGACGGCCCGAAACCTCTTTTTTTTGTCGAAACGAACCAGTTTCTCCTAGTCGGTCATAAATATTTTGAAATGCCTGTACTCGTCGGCCGTTAAAATTTTCTTGTGCATCAGTACAAAGCATATTATCACGCATTTCCGAATTGGAAAATAAATTATGTCGAGGCATTAAAAAATTTATAATATCTACGTATTGTACGTAGAAAATTAATAATTTTGACAGATGAAACTTTGTGTAAAATGTTGTTGTCTTAGAAACGTCGTTGTTTTTATTCAAGGCGAGTTGTGATAAATAATACTAATACGGAATACACAATTATTTTAAATATTTTAGCATTCTTGGATTAAAAATATCGAATGCGATTATCTCGAAAGTTGTTATTGCTCCTAGCCTAGCGACTTTAAGAAGTTATACGTTCTTGATGTAAAAGAAGTAAAGTAACTTATTTTTTTAATAGTAGGATCGATATAAGAAGCCTAAACAAAGTTATGCCATTTAAAAGGAGTGGGCCATGCCGTAGGCAGCGCCCTCTACTGGTTACACAAAAACTATGGATAATTTTGAATTCCTCACCTCAAAAAACCCCAAAAACCCTTAATTTTGTGCTGCTATGTCATTTTGTTAAAAAATAATCGCAAAAAAAAACGAAAACAAAATTAAAACTTTGACTTGGTTCATATCAAATTGGGGTTAAGGTTAAGGCAAGTTTAAATAAATCGCATTATTTAGCCTTAAGGAGTCTGCTGTTGCGCTGTGTCCCATTACTTTTGGGACACCCTGTATAAATGACAAAAAATACTTTCCAATATTCTTTGTTGCGATTCTAAAACCTTTTATATACAACATTTTTTTCTTAATCGAATAATAAACTCGTGAAAAATATCTCGTTTTTAAGGTGTACTTAGTCCTTTTAAGAATACTTACATATTTGATTCGTCTACATCCCAAAATGTTTTCCACAAAACTACCTATTCCCTATATAACACAGAATCGAATGGTGCCAATTTGTTCAAAATATTAGTGTATAAGGGCTGTTCCAAAATTACAAAAATAAAACTTAAACTGAAAGAAATACCAAAAATTATGCCAATTTTTATTTTTATTTTTAGTGTCATTTGCTCCATCTTTGTTAGACGCGAAATTTCGCACTTTTTAAAAACTCTCGTCTCGTCTCGCGATATGACGTCATAAAAAAAATTCTGCAAAAGGTTCGCGCTGTTGCATTTAAATTTGAATCGTGTTTTTAGGGTAGAATATGTATAAAAAATAGAATTTTTGACTATTAAAAGTAAGATAGACCCTTTTTGAGTATTCAAGGTACAAAACGCCAACGCTGGTTGCCTGCACATGGCGGAACAGAATTCACACAAGTGCCAAAAATAGGTCATGTTACCGGCGCCAGACTTCTAAACACATGTGTCTGTCTACTTTATTTGTGTTTTTTTTTGTAAAAAATGTGTATAATATGTTTTAAATATACTTAGTGTAAATAATAGTTTAATGTTGTTTTAGTTTTTATTGCTAGTTGTAATATTCATTTCGTATTTGTGTGTGTAATAACCTAACAGCAAAAAACAATCTCGGTGTTATAATATTGCAGTTATCGATAATATTATTGTCAGTATGATATAGTGAAAATGAAGCTAGGTTTTTTGATTGACAATGACATTATTTTTAAATAATCATATCGAAAACAAAACTTGCAGTTATCCAGGGTGCAAATCAAATTACCACAGTTCCTTAAAACTAGGTAAGTAACTTTATCTACCTTTAAATTTCCGGCCAGTGACGATTTATAGAAAAAAAATAATTAAAAGCAATTCCCACAGACAATTGGATGGACACCATCATATTAGTATGTAGTTTACTCCCGACAATTATCTTTTAACAAATTGTTCTCTGTATAAGACATTTCGACAAAAACTTGAATGGAAGATGGTAAAATAATTTGTCATTTTATTAAGGACGTAAAAAGTCGTATTTACACGAAAGCACAACGGCCGTACGAATTTATTTGTCGTCCACTTACCAAGAACAAAAAAGCCTTCTATTCCCTATAAGAATTCAGATATTCTTTATACAATAATTTTATTGTTTAATACTATAATATATGACAGCAACGCGCTTTCTTACTGTAAGATAACGAAAATTTCTAGACCGTTAATTGTGTAGTGATAATATCACGGTAATTTAGCCAATAGGAATTAGGAGTTTATGCTACCATACCATAGAATGGTTTATAGCCAGTAACACTCACAGTCATTATCAAGTTCTGGGAATGTTATCTGGTTTTATATACTGTATTAGTTCCGACTGGCAGTTGTAATGAAACTTGACATTAATCATAATAACATTAGCTTATTACGGTTAATATACTTACCATTAAAAATCAATACTGTAGTTATTAAAAATTTAAATAGCTTCTAGTGATTGTTCTTATCGTCTGACATTGCATATTATGATTATCTATTATGCAACATGGTTTACTGGAGATGGTAAAGTCCGTCCATAGATTATAAAGTATAATACTCATGGTGGGTTGTGGGAAATAAGAATCTTCTATTGCTTTTTCTGACATACAAAATTTTTAAAAAATTAAATACAAAGTAAAAATAAATTAATTGAAACAGGTATTATTGGTACGATAAATAAAATTCAAATTCAGACAGGATAGCTAGAAAGAAGACTCCAAACAACGATGTGACCTGCGCAAAAAAAAAAAGGAGACACCGATATTAAACAACCAAAATATTCGTCATTCATGACCAAAAACCATAACATTATTTTACTCATTTCGTGCAACCAACTTTTACTGTCTGTAACGGCCAGGTAAGCTTATTCGTTTGCCGCACTCTACCTTGCAGCTTTCACGGTCGATGTCTCGAAAAGCTCGTCGCGTAATTGTACCTTCTCGGCTTTCTATGCTCCTGCTACAAATAACCTAATGTTAAAAGCGAATTCCAACAGGTGAACTTTAAGGGTTACATAATTAACCACGCACCGAGCACAGGGTTTGACCGTGAAACTAGGTCGATCATTGACAGGAAAAGTGAACTTGGTGTTACATTTGATGACCCAGAATAAGTTATTTGAAATATTCATGTAAATTGGTATCGTTTTGAATAAATGTGTATGAAAGTGTGACGACATAACAAATAATGCAATACGAACAGAATAGATTATTTATTGTTTCGAATAAAAAAGTGTATTTATGGTGGAAATTTGCGACCAGCGCATTTAGAACGAAAATTTAATATTCAGGCGAAAAGATATGTACAGTTACCAGAAAAAACTATATTTCTAAGAAGACATCCAACACCTTGGTTTAATAAAAAAATTATGGACATTAAAAAAAAGAGATAATGCATACAAGAAATTTTCAATTTCAAAAAGTGAAGAGGATTGGAATGTTTATAAGAAAAATCGCAACATTTGTGTTTCAGTATTAAGAGAAGAAAAACAAATTATTATGAAAAACAAATAGATAATAATAAAAAAAACAGTAAGAAAATGTGGAAAACCTTAAGGAATTTAGTTAAACCAACTACAAAAATAGATATTAAAGAAATAATATTTGAAGAAGGTAAAATATCAAACAAGAATATCATTGCTGAAAAATTAAACTCATATTATGTTCAGAGTGTTGAAGATATTATTGCCTCAATAAATGTTGGAAACCATTCTATATGTCCTAAAATTTCTAGAAATAAAAACATTATGGAAAATTTTTCTAAAGTATCTCTTAATCATTTAAGAAAAATTATAAATGATTTAAATTCAAAAGAAAATTACAACGAGGTTTTAACTAAAAAATTGATGAAAGAAACATTTACAGTTATTGGATATTATCTTCTTTACTTTATTGAAGTTTGTTTAAACAAAGGAGAAATTCCATTAGAACTTAAATGTTCATATATTACTCCGGTTCCAAAGATTAAAAATTCAAAACAATGGAATGAAATGAGACCAATAAATGTATTATGGGACATAGAAAAATTAATAGAAGAAGTAGTTTATGAACAAGTTATGAATTTTTAAATAAAAACAAAATTTTTATTTATTCTCAAGCTGGGTTTCGAAAAGGATATTCTAGTGAAACAGCCATACAATATGTAGTAGAAAATTGGAAAAGAGCCTTGGAAAGAGAAGAATATGTAATAGCAGTATTTCTTGATTTTAAGCGAGCTGTTGAAACGATTAATAGAGATATATTATTAGAAAAATTATTTGAATATGGTATAAGGGGTAAAGTTTATCAATGGTTTCAAAATTATTTAAATAATAGATCACAGAAAACTAAATTTGGTAATTTTTTTTCAACAAAGAAATTTAATAACATAGGAGTACCTCAAGGAAGTATTTTGGGGCCTTTACTTTTTATTTTATATATTAATGACATGCCATTAGTCCTAAAATTTCTTAAAATACAAATGTTTGCTGATGATACTCTTATCTATATAAGCGGTAAAAATCTTTTGGAAATTTTGGAAATTTTAAATTCAGAACTGATTCTATTGTCAAACTGGTTAAAAGTTAACAAATTAAAATTAAATGTTTCTAAAACAAAATGTATTGTTATGGGTGTAAATTTAAATAATTATACAAATATAAATATTTTAATTAATGGCGATAAACTAGAAATAGTCAATTCTTTTAAATATTTAGGTATATTGATTGATTCAAAATTAAAATTTTATAACCAATTCGAAAATTTAATTTACAAAATTGCGGGAAAAATTAGTTATTTTAAAAGAATAAGTTTAAATTTAAAATTTTATTCAAAAAAAATTGTATACAATACTTTAATTTTACCACATTTTCTTTATTGTTCTACAATTTTGTTTATGGCGGATGAAGGTGTAATAAATAGATTACAAATTTTACAAAATAAAGCAATGCAAATTTTACTTAATATGGATAGATATACAAAAATTAATGTGATGTTAAAAAAATTAGAATGGTTAAATGGAAAAAATTTAGTATTATTTTTGGTTCTAATATTTATTTTTAAAATTCAAAATGATTTGTTACCGCCACATTTAAAGCAATTGACTGTTCTAAATAGTGATCAACATAATTATTTAACACGAAATAACAATAATTTTTTTCTTAATAAGTAATTTTTCAAAAAATATTGCATATAAATCAGTTTTTCATAAGGGTCTTATTGAATTTAATAAATTACTCAACAGGACAAAAACAGTTTCAAAAGGTCATTTAATTCAAAAAATAAATAAAAAAAGGGTATAAACTTGTTAAAATGTATCATGTAGCCACGTGCTAAATAAATCTTCTTACTACTACTAATACAGCTATTAAATCTTGGGCATGATATCATCTGACATAGTTTGACTTTTTTCTAATTTTTGGTAAATTAATCTTTTAGCTTGATTTACCTTTAATCATTAGGAATTAACAAGATGTAGCAGAACTTTTTTTTATTTCTAAAAAAGAACAAACTATAAAATTATAAGAAATTCAAATCTATCGATACTTATACTGAGGAAAATTATTTAAAACAACCGGTTTGCTAAGACATAGGTAGTTTGTATTGATAGCTTATTTTTTATTAACCAATATTAAATAAATTGCTAGTGTAGGTATCAAACCAAATCAAACCCGCTTTATTGTTATATCGATTACAGATTTACTAGAACAGTGTTTTAATTGGTATAGTAATCAGTTCCGTTAGCAGTACAGTTTTGTTAAATAATAAACTACTTTTAATACAGCAATTTTGTTAAGAAATAAATTATATCTCCTTAGTGCGACGCATTTTTTTTTTCATTAAAGCGCTTTTTTCACAATTAAGAAAGCAGAACAGCGTTCCTAAAAACGAATTATATCCGTTTGAACGTATAATCCACCAAGACGTTGGTGGAGGTTCGTAGCGATCGGCCATCGCCGCGCGCCTAGTATTAGTTGTAACGTATTTGTTACGCGGATCACATCGTTGCTCGAATTCTTCTAACTGTCCTGTCTGAACTTGAATTCTATTGATCGGGCCAATACCTACCTGTTTTAATTAATATACTTATTTTAACTTTGTATAGATATAAGTTTTTTTTTAAACTTTGCATGTCAGATAAAGCAATAGAATAAGATTCTTATTTCGCACAACCCATCATTAGTATTGGACTTTATAATCTATGGACGAATTTTACCATGTAAACCATGTTGCATAATAGTGATAATCATAGGCAATGTTAAACGACAAAAACAATATCACGCTAGAGGCTATTTAAATTTTTGAGAACTACAGTACTGATTTTTAGTGGTAAGTATAAGTAGGTATGCTTTATTAACCGTAGCAAGTAAATATTATTATTATTAATGTCAAGTTTCATTACTGCCTAGTACAGGGTGTCCAGTTTTCAATGGTTTTACGGGGTATCTCGGTTATTAGTAAAGATAGAAGGGTACGGTTTTCGCGGCACTGTGCTACTTTTTTATGAAACAAAAGATGCCCTAATCAGAATTTTTCTAGTCCTCCTTGTTTTTGATATACGGGATGTTTTTGATAATTTTACATTTTGGGACACCCCCCATATTTAGGTTACCCTGTAGCTTATCAAAGAGAAAACAAATGTTATTTGTGTAGTTTTTTACATAGAATCCAGTGACGTGCTCAGATTTTTTCTACTTTCAATAGTTTCCGAGAAAAATATCAAACTTTTTTTTTTTAAATGGGACACCCTATATATTTTTAAATAATATAATTCAGTTCATAACAAGCTTCTCAAAAATATATAATACCCTATTTTTATTTTTAATATTAAGCACGAAATTTACGTTTTATTAAAAAATATATAATTTTAGTTAGTAGGCCATGACGGGTATTGAAAAAAAGAAAAGAACACAGTCGTTTATGTCATATTAATAACTTCTTTAGTTTCTGTCAGAATATTCAGGTTCTCTAAGTTGTTTTAAAATACCTATCTAATTAATAGTAAAGGATCAGTTTGTCCTAATTATGGCAGAATATGTGAAATTTGAAAATAATGAAAAATACGACAAGCTCGTTTGTTATGTTCATTGTAATAAAAATTCAGATGTAGCATTAGAAGAGTATTTCAATAGGTAAATATACGCCTTTGTGTAGTATCTCTATGAAGATTTAGTAATTTTTTTAAATTACTTCTAGATATCTCGAAAGACGACAGCCGAATAAAAGAATTTTTTTAAGGATGAAATCAAATTTAATTGAACACGGTTCATTTATTAAACCTCGTCCTAAAATCTACAACAAGGAAAACCGCGAGACTGATGAAATAAATGTTTTAGCTTCGATTGAAACAAATCCAACTAGTTCTTGCAGAACGGTTGAAGGTTCGGTCGGAGTAGTTAAATCAAGAGTTCAAACAATCCTAAAAAAACACAATTTCAAGCCATATAAATTTCACCTAGTACAAAACTTACATCCTGGTGATGCACAACGCCGTACAGAATTCTGTAATTGGTATTTACAAAATATCAACAAAGGAAATAATTTTGAAAAAAACGTTGTATGGTCCGATGAAGCTCATTTTACCAGTGCTGGTATATTTAATCGACACAATACGAGGTTTTGGTCTCAGGAAAATCAGCATCTAATATTTCCACTCGAACGGCAAGGAAGGAAGGCTTTAACGTTTCATGTTTTGTACTAGGAAGCAAAATAATTTATAATATATTTGAAGGCAGCCTTAATGCCAATAAATATTTGGAAATTCTGGAAAACGTTGTGCCGGAAATAATAGAAGACGTGCCCTTAGCGGGTATCAATAACTTATATCTGCAACAAGATGAAGCACCCGCTCACAATGCGCTAATTATCAGGGCCTACTTAAATAATAATTTTCCAGGCCACTGGATTGGAACTAATGGACCTGTAAGGTCACCCGACTTGTCGGTTTTGGATTTCTTCTTGTGGGGATACCTTGAAAATAAAATTTATTCTATTCAATACCAAACAATTGCAGAATTAAGAAATGCTACTGAAAGGCATTTAGGGAGTTACGGACACGGCCTCTTATTATTTTAAATTCATTAAGGCGGATAAGAACTATGTGTAAAACATGTCTAAGGCATAATGGAGAACAATTTGAGCAATATTTATGAGAAAGTTCTATTAATATTCAGCTTCTCTTTGAAATGTTTTGCGTAGTAAAATACAACTCGATTTGTGCATTGTTATTATTTTTACTGAAATATTACTGCTAATTAGATTAAGGAGTCCAAAATATATTTTTCCTGCAGTAATTATCATACCAGTAATAGTTTTTTTTCAATACCCGTCATGGCCTACTAACTAAAATTATATATTTTTTAATAAAACGTAAATTTCGTGCTTAATATTAAAAATAAAAATAGGGTATTATATATTTTTGAGAAGCTTGTTATGAACTGAATTATATTATTTAAAAATATATAGGGTGTCCCGTTTAAAAAAAAAAGTTTGGTATTTTTCTCGGAAACTATTGAACGTAGAAAAAATCTGAGTACGTCACTGGATTCTACGTAAAAAACTACACAAATAACATTTGTTTTCTCTTTGATAAGCTACAGGGTAACCTAAATATGGGGGGTGTCCCAAAATGTAAAATTATCAAAAACATCCCGTATATCAAAAACAAGGAGGACTAGAAAAATTCTGATTAGGGCATCTTTTGTTTCATAAAAAAGTAGCACAGTGCCGCGAAAACCGTATCCTTCTATCTTTACTAATAACCGAGATACCCCGTAAAACCATCAAAAACTGGACACCCTGTACAGTACTAAAACAGTATATAAAATCAGATTACACCCCAATAAAACATGACAATTACTGTGAGTATTCAGAGCGATAACGGCTATAAACCATTCTATGGTAGCATTAACTCCTATTTCCTATTGGCTAAATTACCGTGATATTATCACTACACAACGGTCACATATAGTATTAAACAATTGTATAAACAGTATGGGAATTCTTATAAGGAATAGAAGGTTTTTTTCTCAGTGTATTTACAATAGATATACATGATATTAATAAAATTTTAATATTTTTTCGCGGTCCCTTCCTATTCCCAGACAGAGTTTGAAGTTGCCAAAGCTCTTGCAAAGTCCGGATTTAACTCATTCCACGCTTCTGCAATTTAATTTTTTAATTCGTCCAAATTTTGTGGCCTAAAATTATTCTCACCGTTCATTTTTTAACTAAAATACAACAACAAACATTTTCTATTACATTTAAATCTAGACTACGTAAAAGCAATGGAAAAATGATAATTTATTCCTATTCCATTCATTCCCTTGCTTGTTGGGCTATGTCAATGGGACAGTTATCTTGCTGATAATAGATATATGAAATCGATTTTTGCTAAAATAAATAAAAAAATTGTTTTTAAGTATTAATATTTTAACTTGTTGTGATGTATTTTTAATTACTTTTATAATTTAATGACCTACGTGATTAGTATGTTTAATGGTCCGTATCTGCAATTATCCAAGCATTATGTACCTAAAGTAAAAATTTCTAACATTGATATGAACATCCTCATGACCCACCGCAGGCGAAAGCGCTGCAGACGATAACTTTTTTAGACCACGCCAAAATGTTGCCAAAATTGGTCAATAATTTAATTTCAATGAATTATTACTTCTTTATCCTTTATAAATGAAAAAAAAATTACTAAAACAATTAATATAATTTTTTTGGAGCCGTTTTTTTAAGACAAAACACTAGTGACGCATCCGCCATTTTGTTTATCAAAATTCCGTTTATTTTTCATTTTCTTCAAAATGTGGCCAAATACTCTTTGAGTAGCCATTACCTTTTCCAAGCTATTATTTTTTATAAAGCATTTAAAAAATTAACATAGTGATAATCGGGTTAATTTTAGCATTAACTGATGACACAAACTGGCTCTGGGACGGGTTACTGTCCCCCAGTACGGTCCAGTACCCCCCCTTTATCAACATGCATAATAAGCTATACACAATTTGATAGTAGTTTATGTAGGTAGGGAATGGTTTGAAAAAACGATTTTTCTCCTAAACTGTAAGCCTCATTATTTATTACAAAAATACGTTTATTGTGTAACACAGCTTTTAATTATTTTGAAAGTATCATAATATCGAAGATTGCCGGAAAAGTAGGTAGGTTATTTTAAAAGAATCAGTTCTAATTTATGGTTATTGTCTAAAAAAACTGCATTTAATACTATTATATTACCACATTTTCTTTATTGTTCTTCCATTTTATATTGTGCTAGTGAGGACATATTATTTGATAAATTACAAATTTTACAAAATAAGGCAATGCAGATTATTTTAAATTGTGACAAAAATAAATGTTATGTTAAAAAATTTAGATTGGTTGAATGTCAGAAGTTTAATTTTTTATTTAGTCTTATCTTTATATCTACATAAAATTAAAAATAATTTATTGCCTAATTGTTTAAAATTTTTTTGTTCTTTTAATTATGACCATCATAATTATAAAACAACAGCTAATCAAAAATTTTATGTGTATAGAGTGTATAAAACATTAGCTTATTATAAGTCTATTTGTCACAAAGGTTTGAGAGAATATTATAATTTGGAAAATTCTATTAAATCTAAATATCATTTATCAATCATTAATCTATTTAAAAAAACTTTAAAATTACAATAAATTAAAAAAAAAATTATACGTAATATTTACTTAATACAATTTGCAAAATATTTAACTTTTCTGTCTGTTTTCGTTAAAAGAAGGTTGCGTTTTAAAATTTAAAAATAAATCTATAAAAATGTGTTAAAAAATGTATTAAAAAATATTTAATTGTAGCTTTTTGCTAAATAAAACGTGATACTTCTAGGTCCTCGAGATCATAATTTTTTGATAAAATTTAAAAAATTTGTCATGTAAACCTAAACAGAGTTTAACGCCATTAGCTTATTACGGTACTCGGCTAAATCCTCGGGCTATTATTATAACCTCGAGGCCGAGGGAGTTATTCAGGAGTCTTTTACACCCTTGATCTTGATAGTCTTGATACTTAAATAAATAATAACTTCCGATACTCGTTCGCGCTTCGAAGAATTTCGTACAGCGAACTAACCAGGCTGATATGTTATAGCGTTGCCACTTGATTTCTGTACTCCTGCTATGCTTGAACAAAGGAAAAGAGCGAATTTTAACGAATGAAATAACGACTTTCCTAGGGTTACATCACTAACTGCCAGGCGAAATTGAGCTTCACTGGCGAGAAATAAAATAACATGGTATTTATTATCTATCAGACAATATTATTGTCGCAACTGGGATTTGACCGAGACTTATTAGCTAGTCTGGGGGATCTAGCTTTGATGGATTGATTAAAAATTAATTGGCGATCCAATTTCGTACGACCTTGCGCATGACATCACTGGGTGACAAAAATACTGCTGGTCCAGTATGGAAAAGCATTGTTTGATTTTTATTAATGTTTAGTAAATTTTTTTATTTATTATTTCCGGTAATATCCCTATTTAACTGTCTAATAATTGTAAAATGAATTATGCATCTAAGAAAAGATGTTTGGAGTTTTTACTTAAATTTTAACACATTCAGCTAAATCAATTAGTGTTTTTTAATAATTTTTGGTCAATTTTAATGTCACGCCACATTAAAATTGTTAAAAATGTGGTCGAGTTCAGTACATTTAGTTAGAAACTCTAGGTTTGGTTTCAGCAAACCGCTTGTTGTTGTCGCTTGAACACCCCACCACTGCATAGTAGGGGGGAGTGGGGGAATCCCAGTCAGGTGGGTAATTCCGGTCACGGTTAAATACTACAGTGTAAACGTACTCAGTTTGTTTAGTATCGTGCTGCCATCTAATAAACAAGGTCAGAGTTAAATGCACGTGGTTTAGCTATGATCACCCCATTGTACTGGCTCCAATTGAACCTCAAAGTTTTTGCTCTGTTTTGTTATCACATTCAGGCGAATTGAAACAAACATAAGTACAAAAATAATGTATTTTTTGCATGCCCTTATATGATACTTTCTTAGAATTAATTGGTCTAATGATTCCTGCGTTCGTACATATCTAAATCACTACGATTAATTTTAGGGTTAGGGCTTTTGTCGCAAGTAGCTTCTGGGTAATGTCGGTCAACCCAATTGGGGCAATACCAGTCTATTTTTGTATTATTTTCTAGTTTAATTGTTTAATTTTTATATTTTATAAACATTTACATTTAGAAGACCTTAATGAAACCCTTGGTAATATATTACTTTATTATACATGGATGTGCTTTATTCCTTTCTTATTAAAAAATATATTCTAAAGTAATTTTTGCCATATAAAATGCATTTAAAATAGACTGACCGGAATTACCCGCAGGGTGGGGGAATACTGGTCAATGACACCTCATTTGTCAGGTCCTAACTTCTCTTTTGGGGTAAATTATTTTGATTTAAATGGAAAACCATGATCTAGTGGATGGGTCAGGCTATCTTCCATTCTACTTACTTATAGCAAAACACTACCATTTGTTTAACTATAAGTAATCTAGCTTAAGTGACCTTAAGTTATTAACCTTTACATTATTATGTATCTGTAAAAAAACTATTTAACAAATAAAACACAACAACGAAGCTACAAATTTTATTGTGCGCTGAATAAATAACATTCTTCGTTTCATATAAAACGAAGGTTTGTTTTGTCTCCCAATAACGTCAGACGTGTGAGAGAGACAGACTGGCTTATCCCATGCGCGTGCGCTTTAGTAATAGTATCATGCTATAGGTAGGGGAGACCGGGGCTAGTTGGCGCACGGGTTGGTCGGCGCAATGCAATTTTGACTACTTTATTATAAACATCGGCAACACTGTATGGTCCTCGGAGACTCGTTGTAGGCAACCAACATTACATACGATAATTCTCGCCTAGATCTCTTAAAGTATGGTTGCAGCTCCACGGACTTGATTTTTTGACTATTTATGTAACTTTTCTGTGTTTTACAAATTTATTTATACTTCATAGGTAAGTACTACTACATACACAATAAATATAGAAAATTATACTGTAGACATGGTAAATTAATATTAGTTATTTGCATTTACAAAATATTTTGAGGTTGTGTATTTTGAGAGGCAAATAACTTTACACGTGGGTTTGGGGCAGGTTGGCTCAAAACAAACGGGGTAGGTTGGCGCTGTTTAATGTGTGGAGAAGACTTTAGAAAAAGCAAACCAAAGGAAAATTGGATACGCTGCATTGCTTGTGGTATGTGGGCTCATGAAGAATGTCCAGAAAACAAGTTGTTTTATCAGTGTATCAACTGTGACTCTGATGACGATATGTAAACTTTTATATATCTACGTATGTCTTACAAACTTTTGCTTTGGTTTGTGATATTACTTTAAGTTGTTTTTTATATGATGTTTTGAGTATGTATTATTTATAATAAATCGTTATTTCAGTTAAAAACCTTATTTTTATATTAAACACTGGTTGTGCGCCAACCAACCCCACCCACGGGGTAACTTGGCGCAACTGACGTACCGAATTATATATTTTTTTAAAACGAACTGTTTCAACAAACTCATTAATTAAGATAATAAGGTTGTAGATAAGGCTTTAAACTATAATAACACGCCAACAAATATTTTTTCAACGGATCTGAAAGGTGATAAAAAATTTGAACGTTAAAAGTGCGCCAACTAGCCCCGGTCTCCCCTACACGGAATGCCGACGCGAGTAAATTCTCTCTACCTCTCTCACATTGTGACGTCACGTGAGGGAGACTTCATTATTTTAATATGAGAGCAGTTTATAAAACAAACAACCCATAAATATTGTATACAGGGTGTTTTTTTAAGGTCGACGAGCGGCCATATCTCGGAAACTACTGGGCATAGAAACTCAGGAAAGGAAAAATGATAATTAAAGTGGCCATGAGAAAATTCTGGAAATAATTTTTAAGTTCCGCATTTTGCCACAAGAGGCGTAATTGAAAAGTAAATTTTAAAATTTTACATAACTCCGAAAATTCCACATTAAGGTTTATGTTTGATAACACCATTTTAAAGCTTGGACAATTATGCATTATTTTGGTCTTATGCTCATTGGCGTACCGATTTTAATAAGAGTGGGGGAAGCTATTGAATGTGTAAACATTAAAATCGCTGTAACTTCTAAACGACTTATCCGATTTTACTAAATTTAAGCTTGTTTGGAAGGGAAAGGTAAGTATCTTCAATCGCCGTAATTAACAGTACACGATAGTGTTTAATAAAATTGCTAGAGGGCACAATTTGTAATAATAACAGTTTTTTCGATTTTATCCCAAAAATTCAAATCATACGGTATAACTATGACATCATAATCGAAAAGTACATGAAATTTGCAAGAAAAGATGTGAAGACCGCAGTTCGATATCCTTGTTCGTTTCAGAGTTATAGCCAAAATAATATTTTTTAATACAAATTGCGCCCTCTAGCAATTTTATTAGAAACTATCGTGTACCATTGGATACAACAATTGAAGGTACTTACCTTTCTCTTCCAACTAAGCTTAAATTTAGTAAAATCGGTTAAGTCGTTTAGAAGTTACAGCGATTTTAATGTTTACACTTTCACTTGATAAGAGTGGGAGAAGCTATTGAAAGTGTAAACAGTAAAATCGCTGTAACTTCTAAACGACTTTTCCAATTTTACTAAATTTAAGCTTGTTTGAAAGAACCTTCAATTGTCGTATCTAATGGTATACGATTGTTTCTAATAAAATTGCTAGAGGGCGCAATTTGTATTAAAAATTATTGTTTTGGCAATAACGCTGAAACGAACAAAGATATCGAACTGCAATCTTCACATCTTTTCTTGCAAATTCCATCTACTTTTCGATTATGATGTCATAGTTATACCGTATGATTTGAATTTTCGGGATAAAATCGAAAAAACTGTTATTATTACAAATTGCGCCCTCTAGCAATTTTATTAAACACTATCGTGTACTGTTGGATACCGCGATTAAAGATACTTACCTTTCCCTTCCAAACAAGCTTAAATTTAGTAAAATCGGATAAGTCGTTTAGAAGTTACAGCGATTTAAATAATTACACTTTCAACAGCTTCCCCCACTCTTATTAAAGTCGGTACGCCAATGAGCATAAGACCAAAATGATGCATAATTGTCCAAGCTTTAAAATAGTGTCAAACATATACCTTAATGTGGAATTTTCGGATTTATGTGAAATTTTAAAATTTACTATTCAATTACGCCCTCTTGCGGCAAAATGCGGAAGTTAAAAATTATTTCCAGAATTTTCTCATGGCCACTTTAATTATCATTTTTCTTTTCCTGAGTTTCTATGCCCAGTAGTTTCCGAGATATGGCCGCTCGTCGACCTTAAAAAACACCCTGTATAGGTACCTACATTGTTTTAGAATATCATTACGACCAGTGAACATTATTTCGCGAAAAATGTGCTTTAAATGCATAAATATGAAACGATAAATTTTATTGTGGGCTGAATAAATAACATTCTCTGTTTGAGAAATCAATATACCTTAATTATTGTAATAAAATGTTTTATTGGATACTATAATTGTTACTTAATTATTGTAAAAAACCTGACTCCCAATTTTAAAACAGAGAGGCACCAGTTTTTTGCTACTTGCTTTCCGACGTTTGTCCTGCCAAATACGTAACAGTCAATAAAAATCACTTTTAACAAATATCGTCCTATTGCTGCCAAAAGTCACTAACTAACATTTTTGGGAAAAATCTGAAAAGTCAATCACTAACTATATTTTAAAGGGTAGCGTGTATGGAATAAGTCACTAACTACAACCTTTTGCTATTTATGCTTTATTTTAACACCGAATAATCACTATGTCACATTATAGTAAGATACTCTAAAAGCAAAATTAATCAAGTGAGTTAGTGATTTTTGCTGAAAGCGGGTTGTTGCGGTTGTTAGTCAAAACGTGAGTAAAAACTCACTAACAGCACTTAGTGAGTTTTCGCATTTACTGAAAATGGTTAAGTTGCTTTGTTGACATGCGCAGTTAGTGATTTTCCATGGCCAAGTTAACATCCGGTTGCAGATTTTGTGCAAGTTTACTCTAGTTAGACGTAGTTAAAGACTTCAAAAGTGTGACTAGTTACTGGAATACTATAAATTTGTGGATTGTAGAGGAAAGCGATAAAAAAAGATCCATAAAACTGAATATTCTTTTCTTTTTCTTATTATTTTTCATTAAATTATTATTTTTTATTATAAGTTTTAATCGTTATGTTGAACCTGTATCATTAAAGTAATATTTTTTAAATAAAAATGTTGTTAACTGCTAATGTTGTTATTTTTTTTATTTGGTAACTACACTTTTTTTGATTTTCTACCCTTGTAAATTTTTGTGAAATCGAAATAGTTCTATAAATTGATACCAAAGACCATCAGGTACTTCCTAGTATAAAAAATAAAACATTAAATTGGACTACCGATTTGTACAATGCGATTAATCTTTAAACGCGTTTCTCTCGAAAGTAACAAAATATAAGTTAGTGACTTTGTGACATTGTGATATAAAGGACGATAATATAATCATTCGTACAGCGGTCAGAAACCGTCAGCCAATTATCAACTCAGGCGAACATGTTTTAAAAGCGTTCGCACACGACAAATCCGAAATCCCAAACCACTGACAGTAAATCCGGCGTTCACAGCATGGTAATATAAACACAAAGCAAAAAATTTTCAACCAGTTCGCAACTTTAAACACCACGCATGTGCAGAGAAAAATTGAAAATAGGTCGACAATTGCTTGTACGAACGAAGCTAATGTTCCAGTACGCTATAACTACCCGAACTGAAAATAAAAAAAAAACAACAACCACAGAACGAATAAATAGTCATTTACGTTACAAGTCCGGAAAGTAGTGTTTTTCAGGTCGAGACAATCACTTCCAGGGCGAGCCGTAGGCGAGTCCTGGAAGCTTGGAGAGACCTGGAAAACACTAATTTTCGGTTATGTGACGTACAATATTTTTTTTAAGACCGACACTTCGATATACTTACCTACATTAAATTATTTTATATTATTTTTAAATGCGTCGTATGACTTCTCGTAACGGGCTTTTGATTTTACTGGCAATATATCGTAAGTCGCTTTCCTTGCTGCTTCCAAAATTTCTTCTGAAATCTCATTTTCCGTGTCGGATAATTCAAAATCTGAATTCATATTGTTAAATTTGCGAACTCGCGAAACAAGTTTGACATAAACAACAAATTAAAAATCAACGAACTGTCACTCGACAATACATCGAAATGTTGTTGTCATAGTAACGCAATCTAGGTAGCTTGTATTATCAAAGAGCGATTGGAAAAACAAAAAACAGGGACCGGAAAAATCTTTTCCGGTCTCTAACGTCACTTTTCCGGTCTTGCGATCGGAAAAAGGTTATTAATCTAGACGAAAAATTGTCCAGAAAGTGTATATTTTCTGGTCGGTTTTAAAAAAATTAAATTTCCTCGCCTTTTACAATAATTGCCCGGCAACATGTGAGGTTAGAACCGTCTCCCGCCTGTGACGCAATGCGCAGCCGCGTTCATATTTAGGTGTATCGTGAGTAAAATAAAAAGTCCCTTTTTGACAACGAAATAAACATATAAACAAATACCGTATTTGAATTTGTAGAGGCATTACAGAATTTGGCATTTTATCTTATAGACAAAACATTATTAAATGAGAAAATTGTACTTACTTACATTATTTACATGGGATCAGCTTTTCGAGGGTAATTCATAAAATTCACATTACTATAGTTGGAACTAGACTCCCCGACCGTTGACACTTGACACGCGGGTCTAGTACTCTATAGATAGCTTGTAAAGCTTTTAAATAATCAGCAAAAACATACTGTAAATTTAGCCGTTTACAGGGCGATAGCCAATTTAATAAAGATAATGTTTGAAATTGAATTTAATTTCTTTAATAAAATTTAAGAAAATTTTGGTTCGTAACAAATCATCGAAATAATGATGATAGTATATAGGTTGGAAAAAAGGACGGTTTACACATGCCTATATTGCCTGTTGCTTTCTATGGGTGATGAAGCTAGGGCACTTCTATCACCACCACCAATGATTTGTTTCTTCGATGCTTCTACCGTATTACCAGGTTTAGTCCCATATTTTGCGGTCAGCCCTTGTACGAGAGTTAAAAATCCAGGCGCCTATACAAGGGGAGAAAGGGGTAATGAGGAGGGGGGAGTTACCCCCTTCCCCCAATAACTCAAGAAACAAAAAAAAGTCCAATAGATAAGTCTCTCAAAAGAAACATTTTCACCCGCAAATACCCATGTGCTGAAAATAGTTATTTTAAAAAAAACAGTGGTCTTTATTTTCGTTGAAACGTCTAGTTTTAGATGGTGTAACAAAAATAAACAATATTATGAGAAAATTTGCCAGAAAATGCGAAAAACATTGTATAAAATTTTTCTTTATTTATTAAAATTTACTGTTTCAAGTGACATTTATGGAATAGAAATTCTTATAAGAAAAAAATGTATTTGTCCAGTGTTCACCTTTAAATTAACATAAAAATGTATACTTACCTAAGATTGCATACTATACAAATTAAATATTCATAAAAATTATTGCTATAATTTTTACATTTATCACGGAAAACGAAAAAAACAATAGTAAAATCATTATTAGCCGATAAAAATGTGTCAAGTTTGGCCAATATTTTTATAAAAAGATATCGCTGAAAATTTATTGCAATTAATCGAGAATTTATAAAACAAAATAAAATTGGCTCTGGAAGCAACAGCAACATGGAATTACGCTCAAATTTACAGATAAAGAAGTGATTCTTGAAATATTAAACGAATAAAAACCAAAACAACACAAAGTCGTCGGCGTCTTGGTTTTTTTTTTTGGTTTTTATTTGTTGAATAGAAACGGGTCTCTTGGAGAATGGACTACTTCTTTGAACTTGAAGTATTGCTTAAAACTATTTGTTGCAGCAGTGAAAGTGGGTTTAACAGTCAATAATGCAGCTGTCGAAAACATGGTTTGAAATACACAAATTTATATTGAAACTGCTATGGTCCTGAAAAATGCTCTAATATTAAAAAATAAATCTACGAGGAAGTCAGTGATTCAGAGGAAATTATAGACGATGAACCGATAAATATTAGCCAAAGTATTGTATTTAAAGACGATGGCGGTGGCGGAATTGAAGATTTCGAAGATCCACCAGGATCCGAAAGGTTTATTGAATCTGACGATGAAGAACTACCATTAATGAGGCAAAGATAATTATTGATTGTATTTCTAATTAATGTGATAAATAAAAATATTGTAAAATGCAATAATCTTCATGATATTTAACTTTTATAATTTACATACTATAATTAGGTATACATTTTTATGTAAATTTAAATGTAAATACTGTAACCATACATTATTTTATTATAAGATTTTCTGCTCTATAAATGTCACTTGACATAACTCACTTGTAAATTAAAATAAATAATAATGAAAAATTTTAAACAACAATTCAAAAATAACTTTTCAAATCAAGTTTTTTCAGTTTTTCGCATTTCCTGGCAAATTTTCCTATGGTATTCTTAATTTTTTTACACCATTAGACCACAGAATATATAGCTACGCAACTATATTATTCTGTGACTAGACGTTTTAACGAAAATAAAGATCACTGTTTCTTTTTGAAAAAACTGTTTCCAGCATATGGGTATTTTCGTGGTTAATATTATAAGTACGTCTAATTTTTCCGAAAAAATTTGGAAAAACAATTTGACAAGTAATTTGTTTCAAACAGATTATACTTGTCAACGACTTATTTGAATTTTTTCATAGAAAAAATTAGATGCACAAATTATGTTTGGCAAGATTATTTCCTGACTGAACAAAAGAAGCCTATTTCAGACTTGCCAGATTTAACAACATTTTGCTATTTTGATGAGTTTACCCATTGAACGCCAACTATTGGCAATACTGATTGTGGATCCTCCTATAATATATTTATTATTGGAAAGAAAGAAAAAACTAAAAGTCTTCCTCTACAAAATTTAATAGAATATAGAAATTCTTTAGGGGTCTCTACATGTTTCGAACGTAGAAACGTTCATCATCAGGAGACAGAAAATTTATATAGTACTGATGGTATTAGCAGAAGAGAAAATAGTATAAAACCTTAATGAAGCTTTTTATTACAAATTTATATAAAAATTTAAAAAATCGTCGACACCTTCTCTTTAGAAGGCCTCTTTCTTCTTCCTCATTTTATTTGGTTGTTTAGACTCCTTTTACTAAGTTTTTTCACATGCTCAGCATGTTTTAACTCTCCTCAACCCTTTTTTTTATATATGTCACTTCAACATTTTCATTTTTCAATGCCATAAAGCTCCATTAAGGTTTTATACCATTTTCTTTTCTGTTAATACCATCAGCACTATATGAATTTTCTGTCTCCTGATGATGAACGTTTCTACGTTCGAAACATGTAGAGACCCCTAAAGAATTTCTATATTCTATTAAATTTTGTTGAGGAAGACTTTAAATTTTTACTTCCTTTCCCATACTTTCAACACCACTTTAAGCATGGACTACTTCTTCAAAATATTTATTATTATTAACAGGGCCGTTTCTGAGTGGTGTGCTGGGAGTGCCTCCGCACAAGGGCGGCCAAATGTAGTCTGCAGTAATTTGTACCTAAAAGTTTTGAGTTTGTAAATTTACAATCAAGTTATAATATTTGAAACATAGCCGCCTGCAGTTTCACAGAAAAAAATGTTAGACGTAAAAAAAAAATTCTAGGAGTTTTCATAAATATGAAGGGTCAAATAAGAATGGTAAATTCAGTTTTCAAAAAAAAATTATGCAGTAGCTGTCAAGAATGAGGCAGCCGCGCTTTGTGTTAATTAGAGATTTCTTTTTATAGATAGATAAGTATCGGAAAAATAAAAAGAATTCTCAACGGAGGTGGCCGACCTGCAACCCACGTCAATTACATTTTGTCTTAGGTTTACTTAAAAAATTAAAACTAATTGATATTATTTGAATAATTATGTAGGTATAGTTGAATTCCCATAAACTTTTAATGCCGTGACATTTCAGTTCTGTCATACTTGTCAAATACTGCAGCAACTCATATAATATAAATTTCTAATGGCTAAATTTAATTAGTATAATTGTACTGCACACAACGTATGTCTATCTTGTATTATTTCATACGATTAAAAAGAGATCGAAATAAAAAGAGTTGGCCGAACAATTCCAGAAAAGAAAAAGAAAAAACACTGACCAATCTCAGCTGTATAAGAAATTTAGTAAGTTGGTGAAATCTAAAGTAACTAGACAATGACAAGTCTTGACATTTGGCATTAAAACTTTATGTGAATTTAACTATAGGTCTTATTAATTTGGTAGTAGGGTAGGTGGGGGCACAAATACTCACAGGGCAAAAGAACGCACCCTATTTAAATTTGCCGCCGATGTCCGGTTTCAAATGCTGTTACAAATAACTTTTCCGGCGCCGAAAAAGAGTACCCAGACATTTTGATTACGAATTAAAAGATGACCCCATCGTCGAGGCCAAACAGAGTTTCAATGTGAATTTTTATTTTTCGATTTTGGATATTTTTTTTTGCCAGGGAGGAAACCCTTTATGGGCACCGGTTACTTGTTCTTTGGTTATTGCGATAGAATCAATTAAGGAGAGATTCGTTTCACTTAAGAAGTGTACTGAAACTTTTGGGTTTTTGTCGAACTTCTTTGAAGCTAATGCCATGAATGACGAGAAATTGTTAAAATCCTGCAAAGATTTCGATATAGCGCTTCAATAGCAAGGAAGTCCCACAAGCAAAGATATTGATCGCTCAGAGCTCGACCAGGAAATTTTTCCAATAAAACGTACAATATAATAATTGTAGATACGCTAAAATTCATAGCTGAAAAAGAATTAATCTCATAATTTCCAAATCTTTGTGTTGCGCTGAGAATTTTTATTACTCTGCCGGTTACTGTTGCATCTATTGAACGTAGTTTTTCAAAGTTAATATTAATTAAAAATTACTTGCGGTCAATTATGTCCCAAGAAAGGATTATTGGCTTGGCCCTTATCGTCATTGAAAGCCAAATTGCTGAGCCCCTCTGTAGGTTAGTATGAATAAAAGAAAAATATTAAAAATAGACACCTATTAAAGACTTATTTTTCTGACAATTGCTTTGCGCCATAATTTCAGGTAGGTAATTGTAAAATAGTAACTGTTTTGATTTAAAGGGCAGCCAGTTCATATGTCGCACAAGGGCGGCCAACAGGCCAGAAACGGCCCTGATTATTAATAAAGCTAGGTATGGGTTTTAGTACGTGGTGGCTCGTGCTGAAAATATTTACTAGGAGCTAAACAATTATACAAAATTGGGAGTGTTTTAAAAGGATAATATAAAAAATTATTACAATAACATAATTTTAGATAAACTATAACTGTTGTTACTTTCTATCGAGAAGCTTTTCGATTTCCTCTGGAGTACAAGCATGGGAAACAAGTACTTTTCAAAGAGTTACACTTTAAATTTAAACAATATTTTAAAGTCTTCTTTTGCCAGTTTTATCAGTAAGTTTAAAACCGGTTTAGGCCGCCCGATATTTTTCACAACTTTTTGGAGTAGACAGAGTCGGATACTTCCAAAACATTCCCTTAAAAATTTGATCTTAAGCCCGATGATGCAACACCGTAAACGTTTCGATAATATATGTTGTAGCACTGGTCAAAATTTAAAAATAAACAAAATTCCACGATTTTTCATATCAATAACGACATATTATAGTTAATTTTTTATAAGGTCGATGATAACGATGCGTCTATAATTTTCACGGATGCACTACGCACGTGCCACTGATTAATAAGAAACTGTTTATGCGTTTGCGATCTATTTGGAAAAATCAGAAGTCCAATATCACCTACCGGTTAATCAGAATATGGAATAGAAAAGGAGCGAATTTTAGACCCAATCAAGTACCGTGCGAGCGAAAATTATTTGCATCAAAGAGGGCTTGGATTAAAAAACGTAGGGCTTGGTTTAGATAAAATTACTTGTAACGGCTGTCAAAGATAATGGAATAACTGATTGATTGATACCGCTAAGCACTACGTCCTTTGATGAAAATAATTTTTGCTCGCACGGTATTAAGAGAAGAACCTAGTAAGCGTTTGTTTTCGAAAGCACAGTTCAGTAAAACAATTGAATGGCTTTATAGCTTAGGCTCATTGGCGTTGATAAAAAAAGCGGGATTATATAGGGATCTTTAAAACGGTATTAGCGAGACGCTAATTGAATAGAAAGATCGAATCGCAAATGTGATATTTGAAATGGTAGTTTCAGCACAAGTAGACGTTTTTATAAAGAACTAGCGTGTACCCGGCATGCGTTGCAATGCCCGGCATTCGCCCCGGTATACCTACCGGTATACGCCCTGGTATACGTCTTGGTATGGTCGCTTTCTTTGAGATGCCATAATAAGGCGAGTTCACCATCACGTCAAGTAATACTTTACAGATTTATAGATACAAACCCGAATTATTCTATATATTAGTACCCGGCATGCGTTGTTACAATGCCAACGGTAGATCACAAAAATTGTACTTTAAATGCGGAGCGATTAAAACACGTTTAACGCGACGTATACTTTTAATAATAATATTCTTTGGTTTACTCAAAATTACAGTATATGATTTCAATTTGGGGATCAGCGAATTTAACTACAATTCATTAAAAAAACTACAAAACAAAATAATTAAATGCCATAAACTTCCTTTTTTAGAATCAACCAAAGGAATAACAATTTACAACAGTTTGCCGAAAAAAATTGAAGAAATATCAAAATTATGGACTTTTAAAAAAAAAACTAAACTAACTTTAACGTATTAAATATAATTTTTTTTTTGTAAATGGTTATTATATTTTTTTTTAATAATTTCCATGGAGTTATTAATAATTACTAAACATGATTTTTATTATTTGTGACGAATGGTATAGGAACGCATACGGGACATACAGACAGACAGACAAATATTTATTTTTATATATATACACGATACTGTTCGGGTGTGTGTCATTTTTTCTACAACCTAAGATCGTTGTACACTTGTGACAATACTATTATACCGAATCCTTTGGGCACGGCACTGTTTGGGTATGTGTCAATTTATTCGCAATCCATGATGAATTTGAGACAATAATATTGTGCCGAACCCTTCGGGCACGGCACTTTTCGGGTATCTGTAGTTTTTTCACAATGGTATAGTTTTTTCATAACCCAAACCGTCTTATCAAATATCTATAATTTTTTCACAACCAAAGATTGCTTTAAAACATTGTGTAATTTTTTCACAAATCCACTTCGTTTTTCTGGTAGGTATCCATGATTGTAAGAAAACGAATTTAAAGAAATGTTCAGTAGGTACCTAAATAACGAAATTTTATACTTGACCTGTCAAATTTTGACAGGTAAGTGTCAAATTTTTTTAATTTTTTTCCTTTCCTAGATCATAGCTGCAAGATTGCGAGGTTAAAAATTTAAATAATAAGACTTTAAACCACTGCTGTCACATTATGACAGGTCTAATATGTTACATTTTTTTGCATTTCCTTTTTGTCCAAGATCGTAGCTGCAAGAATCCGATATCAAAAATATGAAAAAAAAAACAATTTATACTTGATCTGTCAAATTTTGACAGGTAAGTGTCAATTTTTTTTTCATTTTTTTCTTGTCCGGAATGGTAGCTACAATATTGCCAAATAAAATATTTCAATTAAAAGAAGTGGAAATCAATCTTGTCAAATTTTGACAGCTGTCAATGTCAATTTTGTAACGGCCATTTTTTCACCCAGGTTAGTACTTAAATTAATCCGAAATCAAAAATTTGTTATATCTTCAAATAAGAAAGTTACACGTGATTTTATGTGACAGCTGTCAAATTTTGACAGATTGACATATACTTTTTTTTTACTTTTTTTCATGTTAAAAACAAAAGAATATATACGTGTTTTTTGTTTTTCTCTAAAATTACTTCCAGACCCAGCTATATCTATATATATATATATAGTACCCGACATGCGTTGTTAAAGTGCCACTTTTTTTATGCCATAATTTTCCTCGGCCTGCACACAACAACTCACCAAATTTTTATCGTAATCGGATAAATGGTATAGGAACCCATACGGGACATACCAGACAGACAAACATTCATTTTTATATATAAGAAGAAGAAGAAGAAGAAAGAAGAAAAGAAGAAGATAACGTTTTCTTCCCAACTCTATCCGTGCACACACTGTAGGTTAAGTAGGTAAATGCTTGTTCATTGCATTCCATTTTGCATTTTTACATGTTTACTTAAAATTATGATATGTTATTTTTTAAATCGAAATACTAATATTTGCATAATAATTAGAAATATAACATAAACCTTAATCTCAACTTTGTAGTATTTTTTAATAAGATACCTAGTTTAATAGTAGTTTATAGCAATGTTAAAAAATCAGGTTAAATGTCATTAAGGTATTACCTTATGGATTTTAAGTTCTTTTCATTTTTATCATCTCATAAATTCATCAAATCATAGGAATGTCGCAGATAAATTTTCTATATTTTAATAATGAACTTTGGGAGTTTATTTTTAGGTTTTTAATTGGATAATTCCTGAAAATCCGAGTTTTGTAGGTTAATTAAAAAAATATATATTTCCCCCCGTAGCCCCAGCGCCACAGGGTGAGCCAAAGGGCCCACATATCCTAAATCCGGCTCCGGCTGTTCTAATATCACCAAACTCATAATCAGAAAAATCTATATATAAACGGGAAAAAATTATACTTATTTTATTTTGTTTATTGATTCTTACCAATCACCCAAATCGAATATGGTTGATCTGTGATAGATGACATACCTGAAAAAAAAAATCAAATCAAAAAAAAAATTTTTAATGGAATGAAATTAAATATTAAAAGTACGTCAGTTGAAAAATGATTTTGTTTAACAAAACTAAACGAAAATTAATAAACAATAATAAAATAAATATATGGATGTTGGTTTACAGTTTTGTTAACCTATAACAATGATATTGTGCAGAGTGTAGGGAATAAAAACTGTATTCAGCAAACACAGAACCGCGCTGCGCTACCTATTTAAACGACACTACGCCACAAAGTACCTACCGTGCAAGCAAAAATTATTTGCATCAAAGAGGGTTTGGATGAAAAAACGTAGGGCTTGGTTTAGATCACAATGATATGGCGACGATATATCTAACCAAATCTAAGTTAAAATTTTTGTCAAATTCATATTATGACATGATATGCCAAACTAATGAGTAATAAAATAAGTAGACAAATACAAATTTATTTTTGTTGTTTATGAAATTAAGAATTAATTAAGAATAGTCCTGCATGTTCCATAAGATCTTCCCATTTCTTGGGACAGGCGTCTTATACAGTTTGTTGGCGTATTTTGTATTATTTCACGAACGATTGCAACAAGTTTTTCTGTTCTTACAGATGGTCTTCCTGCTCCTTTTTTGTGTTGTATAGAACCTGTTTCCCTAAACACAGCCACGGTTCTTTTCAGGCAATGATAAAAATCCCCGGCAATAAATGCAACGTTAGGAAAATGTTCGTGAAAATCGTCCATGCACAAATCCGGATTGTATTGCCACTCACCATTTACTCTAACCCCGTTCGAAAATACGCTTCAACCATGAATGTTTTGTGCTGTTCCGTAAAGCCCATTGTGTGAAGTGTTCAAGAAATTGGAAAAATTAGCGATGAATCAAATTACTTGTAACGACTGTCAAAGATGACAGAATAACTGCTTGATTGTTAATTCAGGTAGTTACTGACACCCAACAGGTATTAAGCTCTACGGCTAAGCATTACGTCCTTAGATGCAAGGCCCTCTTTGATGCAAATAATTTTTGCTCGCACTGTATAATGTCGGGTTGCACTAAGATTTGCTTTTCTCACAATCAGAGTGGCCCGGTTAGCTTAATTCTCATAGCTCAGCGTATGTTTTAAATAGGTTCAATAATAATACATTAGGTCCCTTGATGACTTTCTCCAGACCATGTCATGCGACTTAGTGAAGAATATAATATTATATTTCAGCGTCCATTCCTCTATATCACTTTACCACGTAGTACGCCCTTGTCGTGCTTATGCTCACTAAGTTGAGAGTTTCTTTCCCGTACCCCGGCTCTCCTGGGTCCCTGCTGTAAGTTCTCATTCGCCTTTTAGTGCTTGCCGCTTATAACACCGGATCAAATTTCGTCGAAATTATCGATACGCGTGAATCAGACCGCTGATTACCGTCTTTTTCACTTGGTGCCCGGTGCGTGGGTGTGTAGTTCAAGGTGTGTATTTTTTTTATTTTATTTTTTGGATATACTTGTCTCGACATCAGGACATGTAAGTACAAAAATCTTAATTGTTTTTTTCTTCTCTTTCGACATTTTAGCACGCTACCAAAAATGGGTTCTGAATCAAGCGATTCAGGAGACGAAATTTCCAAAAAGCAACTGCTAAAAAAAATTAAGAAACTGGAACGGAAAATGTATAAAAAGAAACGTAGGCATAGACGACGCTCAAGGTCAAGCGATCGTAGATCAAAATGTAGATCGACATCTACCACAAGATATAGGTCACGAACGAGGTCACGAAGCTTGAGGAGACATTCCTCACCCTCAAAATCTCAAAGAGATAATCGCAGCCCGAGAGGCTCGGAATCTCGCCACACCAGTGCAGATCGAATCTCTCAAGATTCGGCAAGTCACACATTGGACCGGGATGATCACAATCCAAGAGATGTGGCTTCCCCTGAACCCCCCATAGATGACCATACGATACCTTCATCCCCAGTATTAGAAATTTATAACGATGAGGATTTGTCAGATAACCTCATCAGGATTTTGGGCAAGGATCCAGAGCAAAATTGCAATAAAAACGCTGTCATACACCCAGCGTTAACTTCTAGATGGAACCACTTATTGCTTAACGGTTTAGAGAAGGAGGAAAAAACTACATTATTAAACAAATATATGCTTCCTTCAAACTGTGAAGCCATGACCCCACCAGAAATAAACCCAGAAATTAAAACCATCTTGTCTAACCCAAATTTAAATAGGGATAAAAATTTGCAAGCTCAACAAACACAGTTATCTAAAAGCCTAGTAGCGCTTTCAAAGGGAATGGAGATTATATTCATGGACAAAATGGATATTCCCAAAGAGGTGAAAGAAAACCTTCTAGAATGTTTAAACGACTCTGGTCGCATACTGACAGACTTACAATACAACATCACGATGGTCAGACGAAATCTGATAACCCCAAGCTTGAGCAAATCTGTCAAAGAAACTGTGGCTCAAACCAAACCTATAAATTTTTTGTTTGGCACAGACTTAACAGAGAAGGTAAAAGAAGCAAAATCCTTTGAAAGGACAAGTCAGGACCTAAGATCAGTACCTACGACTTCCCAAAACAAATTAAATTATAATACACCTACGAAATATAATAAATACCCCAAAAAAGGGGGGGGGTCAACACCAGCTATACGGCTAACAATTCTTTAAACAGGGCTCGCCCGCCCAATCGCCGACGAGAGGCGAGGGGGTCACAAAAGGGCCACTTCTCGAACCCAGATCACCGACAATACAGGAAGAGGAACTGACAGTAAGTAATACAGGTTTTGCAGGTCGTCTAAAATATTACTTAAAAGAGTGGCAAAACGTCACATCAAGCAAACTAATATTATCTTGGCTAAAGGGTTATACCATCCCTCTCATCAAAACTCCTCAGCAACACAAAATTCCCATACAAAAATTTACTAAAAACGACCAGCATTCTATAGAAATTGTCATAGAAGATTTACTAGCGATGGGAGCTATCACACAATGCATAAAAGCAAATAATCAATTCCTCTCTCCAATTTTTCTTAGGGACAAGCCAAAGGGGGGAAAAAGGTTCATTTTAAATCTGCGTGAATTCAATACATACGTATATGCGTCACATTTTAAAATGGAAGATTTTAGAACAGCTATGAAATTATTGCAAAATGGTTGTTTTATGTCATGTATAGATCTAAAAGACGCCTATTTTTTACTGCCCATTAACAAAAATCACAGAAAATATCTGAGATTTTCGTATAAAAATCAATTATATGAATTTACTTGTCTCCCCTTTGGTTTGGCGACCGCGCCCTATTGTTATACGAAATTATTAAAACCCATTTTAAAAAGTATCAGAAAACAACATATATGTTGTGTAAATTACTTAGATGATTTCTTGATATTTGGAAATACATATGAGGACTGTAAAAACAATTCTCAATATACAATAAAACTTTTAGAAAATTTGGGATTCATCGTAAACTACGAAAAAAGTAGGTTAATACCAAAAACTAAACAAACTTTCCTCGGATTTATCTATAATAGTGAAAAAATGTTGCTTGAATTACCGCGGGAAAAGCGCCTTAAAATTAAAAATTACATTCAACAATTTCAAAAAAATAATAAAATTCACAAAATTAGAGAGATATCTAGACTCTGTGGAATATTGATATCAGTCTGCCCAGCCATAAAGTATGGGTGGTTATATACCAAGGCCCTTGAAAGAGACAAATATATCGCTCTCGAGGCCAATAATAAAAATTACGATTCCACCATGAAATTATGCGCAAATTCACTTAAAGACCTTTCTTGGTGGTGCAAGAATATTTTATGGGCCAATAATAATGTAAAATTTGATTCTTTTGATATGGTAATCTCAACAGACTCATCCTTAACTGGCTGGGGCGCATGTTCAGGTAATCAAACAACGAACGGCTGGTGGGATGAAAAACAAAGAAAGAAGCATATAAATGAATTAGAATTATTAGCAATATTTTATGGTGTAAAATGCTTTGCCAAAAATCTGAAAAACATACATATTTTAATACGAACAGACAACACAACGGCCTTATCATATATAAACAAAATGGGCGGTATCAAATATAAAAATCTTGCGTCACTAGCCAAAGAAATTTGGCAATGGTGCGAAAAGCGCAATATCTGGCTGTTTGCATCATACATCACATCATCAGAAAATTACGATGCAGATAAAGCGTCTCGAACCATGTCAATAGACACAGAGTGGACCTTATCTCAGATGTATTTTAAACAAATTATATCTGAATTTGGACGTCCAGATATTGACCTTTTCGCTTCAAATCTTAACCACAAATGTAAAAACTATGTGTCTTGGAAACCAGATCCTAATTCTATAGCAGTAGATGCATTTACTCTGCAGTGGACTAATTTTCAGAGGTTCTATGCATTCCCCCCTTTTTCATTAATCCTAAGAACACTTAATAAAATAATAAACGATAAAGGGGAGGGAATACTGATAGTGCCCTGGTGGCCTAGCCAACCATGGTATCCCCTTTTCGAAAAACTTAAACAAAAAGAGATATATTTGGGACCCAGTGATAACCTTCTTTTTTCTCCTTTCAGAGATCAACACCCTCTGGCAAAAAACCTTATCCTGGTGGCTGCAAAATTATCTGTGAGGGATTTAAATTAAAACAAATACCAGAATGTGCAATCAATACAATGTTAAAATCCATATCGCCCTCGACTATAAAGCAATACGAGTCCACATATAAACTTTGGTGGGAGTTCTGTCAAGCAAACAAAATCCCATTATACAATCCTACAATTTCCCATGTTATACAATTTCTTCAACACATCTTCGAAACAAAAAATTACAGACACGGTACTATGAACTCACATAAATCTGCTCTAAGCCTTATTTTACAAAATCATATTGAAACCGACTTAAGAGTATCGCGTTTCATGAAAGCAATCTCCAAAATAAATCCATCAGCGCCTAAATACAACACGACTTGGGACCCAGCCCAGGTCGTAAATCATTATAAAGACTTGGGCCCAAACACAAACCTAACAATTAAACAGTTGTCATATAAATTAATAACACTTTTATTACTTGTGACTGGCCACAGAATACAAACAATATCTTTAATTCGAATATCAAATATTGTACAAAGCTCAGCAGGTTTACAGATTTTTATTTCTGACCCCATAAAAACTTCTGGCATAAATAAAATCCAACCATGTTTACAAATACCGTTTTTCACGGATAATCCGATTCTTTGTGCGGCATCAACATTACTAATGTACAAAGAAAAAACTACGAAATATCGAAAACCAGACCAAGACTTTTTATTTCTAACACACAAAAGCCCATATCGAATTGCAACAAAACAATCCCTTAGCCGCTGGATTAAAGAATCGCTGAAAGAAGCTGGAATAGATACGAATAAATTTAAACCTCATTCAGTTCGACACGCTTCCACTTCGAGTGCACATAGGCAAGGACTTTCTGTTCAAAACATCATGCAAACAGCGGGATGGACGGAACAAACAACATTTACAAAATTTTATAACAAACCTGTGTGTGTTAATTCCCAATTTGCAAAAACAATTTTATCATCCTCACAGAAATAACATTTTTTAGAAATAACTAATTTTACGTTTTTATTACCATGCATAGTTTTAATACGTTAGGTAGTATATTATACCGTTTACTTTTAGTATTACAAACATGTATAAGTGGAGAAATTAAAAGTTTTAATACATTGCATACCAACTTTTAATAATAGGAAAAAATACACATCCACACCAAGACATGGATATATACTATATTGATAATCGCAACCAATACTCTAAACAACTACGTGGTAAAGTGATATAGAGGAATGGACGCTGAAATATAATTAATAATCAAACGAACTTACCTGAAGTGAAGTTCGATGTTAATTATATGAAGCGTCCATTCCGAATATATCACTCCCCACCCTCCCTTTTACCCAATTTCCTTTGCGATTATCCTTAAAAATCTGAATAAATGAGAACTTACAGCAGGGACCCAGGAGAGCCGGGGTACGGGAAAGAAACTCTCAACTTAGTGAGCATAAGCACGACAAGGGCGTACTACGTGGTAAAGTGATATATTCGGAATGGACGCTTCATATAATTAACATCGAACTTCACTTCAGGTAAGTTCGTTTGATTATTAATTATTAATTATATTTCAGCGTCCATTCCTCTATATCACTTTACCACGTAGTTGTTTAGAGTATTGGTTGCGATTATCAATATAGTATATATCCATGTCTTGGTGTGGATGTGTATTTTTTCCTATTATTAAAAGTTGGTATGCAATGTATTAAAACTTTTAATTTCTCCACTTATACATGTTTGTAATACTAAAAGTAAACGGTATAATATACTACCTAACGTATTAAAACTATGCATGGTAATAAAAACGTAAAATTAGTTATTTCTAAAAAATGTTATTTCTGTGAGGATGATAAAATTGTTTTTGCAAATTGGGAATTAACACACACAGGTTTGTTATAAAATTTTGTAAATGTTGTTTGTTCCGTCCATCCCGCTGTTTGCATGATGTTTTGAACAGAAAGTCCTTGCCTATGTGCACTCGAAGTGGAAGCGTGTCGAACTGAATGAGGTTTAAATTTATTCGTATCTATTCCAGCTTCTTTCAGCGATTCTTTAATCCAGCGGCTAAGGGATTGTTTTGTTGCAATTCGATATGGGCTTTTGTGTGTTAGAAATAAAAAGTCTTGGTCTGGTTTTCGATATTTCGTAGTTTTTTCTTTGTACATTAGTAATGTTGATGCCGCACAAAGAATCGGATTATCCGTGAAAAACGGTATTTGTAAACATGGTTGGATTTTATTTATGCCAGAAGTTTTTATGGGGTCAGAAATAAAAATCTGTAAACCTGCTGAGCTTTGTACAATATTTGATATTCGAATTAAAGATATTGTTTGTATTCTGTGGCCAGTCACAAGTAATAAAAGTGTTATTAATTTATATGACAACTGTTTAATTGTTAGGTTTGTGTTTGGGCCCAAGTCTTTATAATGATTTACGACCTGGGCTGGGTCCCAAGTCGTGTTGTATTTAGGCGCTGATGGATTTATTTTGGAGATTGCTTTCATGAAACGCGATACTCTTAAGTCGGTTTCAATATGATTTTGTAAAATAAGGCTTAGAGCAGATTTATGTGAGTTCATAGTACCGTGTCTGTAATTTTTTGTTTCGAAGATGTGTTGAAGAAATTGTATAACATGGGAAATTGTAGGATTGTATAATGGGATTTTGTTTGCTTGACAGAACTCCCACCAAAGTTTATATGTGGACTCGTATTGCTTTATAGTCGAGGGCGATATGGATTTTAACATTGTATTGATTGCACATTCTGGTATTTGTTTTAATTTAAATCCCTCACAGATAATTTTGCAGCCACCAGGATAAGGTTTTTTGCCAGAGGGTGTTGATCTCTGAAAGGAGAAAAAAGAAGGTTATCACTGGGTCCCAAATATATCTCTTTTTGTTTAAGTTTTTCGAAAAGGGGATACCATGGTTGGCTAGGCCACCAGGGCACTATCAGTATTCCCTCCCCTTTATCGTTTATTATTTTATTAAGTGTTCTTAGGATTAATGAAAAAGGGGGGAATGCATAGAACCTCTGAAAATTAGTCCACTGCAGAGTAAATGCATCTACTGCTATAGAATTAGGATCTGGTTTCCAAGACACATAGTTTTTACATTTGTGGTTAAGATTTGAAGCGAAAAGGTCAATATCTGGACGTCCAAATTCAGATATAATTTGTTTAAAATACATCTGAGATAAGGTCCACTCTGTGTCTATTGACATGGTTCGAGACGCTTTATCTGCATCGTAATTTTCTGATGATGTGATGTATGATGCAAACAGCCAGATATTGCGCTTTTCGCACCATTGCCAAATTTCTTTGGCTAGTGACGCAAGATTTTTATATTTGATACCGCCCATTTTGTTTATATATGATAAGGCCGTTGTGTTGTCTGTTCGTATTAAAATATGTATGTTTTTCAGATTTTTGGCAAAGCATTTTACACCATAAAATATTGCTAATAATTCTAATTCATTTATATGCTTCTTTCTTTGTTTTTCATCCCACCAGCCGTTCGTTGTTTGATTACCTGAACATGCGCCCCAGCCAGTTAAGGATGAGTCTGTTGAGATTACCATATCAAAAGAATCAAATTTTACATTATTATTGGCCCATAAAATATTCTTGCACCACCAAGAAAGGTCTTTAAGTGAATTTGCGCATAATTTCATGGTGGAATCGTAATTTTTATTATTGGCCTCGAGAGCGATATATTTGTCTCTTTCAAGGGCCTTGGTATATAACCACCCATACTTTATGGCTGGGCAGACTGATATCAATATTCCACAGAGTCTAGATATCTCTCTAATTTTGTGAATTTTATTATTTTTTTGAAATTGTTGAATGTAATTTTTAATTTTAAGGCGCTTTTCCCGCGGTAATTCAAGCAACATTTTTTCACTATTATAGATAAATCCGAGGAAAGTTTGTTTAGTTTTTGGTATTAACCTACTTTTTTCGTAGTTTACGATGAATCCCAAATTTTCTAAAAGTTTTATTGTATATTGAGAATTGTTTTTACAGTCCTCATATGTATTTCCAAATATCAAGAAATCATCTAAGTAATTTACACAACATATATGTTGTTTTCTGATACTTTTTAAAATGGGTTTTAATAATTTCGTATAACAATAGGGCGCGGTCGCCAAACCAAAGGGGAGACAAGTAAATTCATATAATTGATTTTTATACGAAAATCTCAGATATTTTCTGTGATTTTTGTTAATGGGCAGTAAAAAATAGGCGTCTTTTAGATCTATACATGACATAAAACAACCATTTTGCAATAATTTCATAGCTGTTCTAAAATCTTCCATTTTAAAATGTGACGCATATACGTATGTATTGAATTCACGCAGATTTAAAATGAACCTTTTTCCCCCCTTTGGCTTGTCCCTAAGAAAAATTGGAGAGAGGAATTGATTATTTGCTTTTATGCATTGTGTGATAGCTCCCATCGCTAGTAAATCTTCTATGACAATTTCTATAGAATGCTGGTCGTTTTTAGTAAATTTTTGTATGGGAATTTTGTGTTGCTGAGGAGTTTTGATGAGAGGGATGGTATAACCCTTTAGCCAAGATAATATTAGTTTGCTTGATGTGACGTTTTGCCACTCTTTTAAGTAATATTTTAGACGACCTGCAAAACCTGTATTACTTACTGTCAGTTCCTCTTCCTGTATTGTCGGTGATCTGGGTTCGAGAAGTGGCCCTTTTGTGACCCCCTCGCCTCTCGTCGGCGATTGGGCGGGCGAGCCCTGTTTAAAGAATTGTTAGCCGTATAGCTGGTGTTGACCCCCCCCCTTTTTTTGGGGTATTTATTATATTTCGTAGGTGTATTATAATTTAATTTGTTTTGGGAAGTCGTAGGTACTGATCTTAGGTCCTGACTTGTCCTTTCAAAGGATTTTGCTTCTTTTACCTTCTCTGTTAAGTCTGTGCCAAACAAAAAATGTATAGGTTTGGTTTGAGCCACAGTTTCTTTGACAGATTTGCTCAAGCTTGGGGTTATCAGATTTCGTCTGACCATCGTGATGTTGTATTGTAAGTCTGTCAGTATGCGACCAGAGTCGTTTAAACATTCTAGAAGGTTTTCTTTCACCTCTTTGGGAATATCCATTTTGTCCATGAATATAATCTCCATTCCCTTTGAAAGCGCTACTAGGCTTTTAGATAACTGTGTTTGTTGAGCTTGCAAATTTTTATCCCTATTTAAATTTGGGTTAGACAAGATGGTTTTAATTTCTGGGTTTATTTCTGGTGGGGTCATGGCTTCACAGTTTGAAGGAAGCATATATTTGTTTAATAATGTAGTTTTTTCCTCCTTCTCTAAACCGTTAAGCAATAAGTGGTTCCATCTAGAAGTTAACGCTGGGTGTATGACAGCGTTTTTATTGCAATTTTGCTCTGGATCCTTGCCCAAAATCCTGATGAGGTTATCTGACAAATCCTCATCGTTATAAATTTCTAATACTGGGGATGAAGGTATCGTATGGTCATCTATGGGGGGTTCAGGGGAAGCCACATCTCTTGGATTGTGATCATCCCGGTCCAATGTGTGACTTGCCGAATCTTGAGAGATTCGATCTGCACTGGTGTGGCGAGATTCCGAGCCTCTCGGGCTGCGATTATCTCTTTGAGATTTTGAGGGTGAGGAATGTCTCCTCAAGCTTCGTGACCTCGTTCGTGACCTATATCTTGTGGTAGATGTCGATCTACATTTTGATCTACGATCGCTTGACCTTGAGCGTCGTCTATGCCTACGTTTCTTTTTATACATTTTCCGTTCCAGTTTCTTAATTTTTTTTAGCAGTTGCTTTTTGGAAATTTCGTCTCCTGAATCGCTTGATTCAGAACCCATTTTTGGTAGCGTGCTTGAACTACACACCCACGCACCGGGCACCAAGTGAAAAAGACGGTAATCAGCGGTCTGATTCACGCGTATCGATAATTTCGACGAAATTTGATCCGGTGTTATAAGCGGCAAGCACTAAAAGGCGAATGAGAACTTACAGCAGGGACCCAGGAGAGCCGGGGTACGGGAAAGAAACTCTCAACTTAGTGAGCATAAGCACGACAAGGGCGTACTACGTGGTAAAGTGATATAGAGGAATGGACGCTGAAATATAATCAAACGAACTTACCTGAAGTGAAGTTCGATGTTAATTATATGAAGCGTCCATTCCGAATATATCACTCCCCACCCTCCCTTTTACCCAATTTCCTTTGCGATTATCCTTAAAAATCTGAATAAATGAGAACTTACAGCAGGGACCCAGGAGAGCCGGGGTACGGGAAAGAAACTCTCAACTTAGTGAGCATAAGCACGACAAGGGCGTACTACGTGGTAAAGTGATATATTCGGAATGGACGCTTCATATAATTAACATCGAACTTCACTTCAGGTAAGTTCGTTTGATTATTAATTATTGGGTATAAGCAACAAGAATTACTTGGGGACTTAATGTATTTTACCAGTATAGATATAGAATGATGAAATTTTCATAAAATGATGTAAATAAGTCAAAAAGCAAAAAAAATTACTTGTATTACCTAGTGTATTTTGCTTGTTTGCTTGTAAACCGAAGATATATTGGGTTTTGAGTATAGTAGTTCTCCTTTTTTTAATGATGAATAACAGGGACTAAGTGATTGATATAATATAAAGTATATGGACATCTATATTTAACAAAAAAAATTCGTTAGATATCTGTTGACAGGCACAGAGCCTACTTGGTAGTTTTAGTTCCTACTGAAATTTGTAAAGGAAAAATAAATGCAGTAGTAGTAGTAGTAACATGCTTTATTTAGCAAAAAGCTACAAGTAAATATTTTTTAATACATTTTTTTTATAGATTTTTTTTTTAATTTTAAAACGCAATCTTCCTTTAACAAAAACAGACAGAAAAGTTTAACATTTTGCAAATTGTTTCAAATATTACGTATCATTTTGTTTTTTCATTAAATGTAATTTTAGAGTTTTTTTAAATAGTTTTAATGATATTTGAGATTTAATAGAAATTTCCAAATTATTATATTCTATCAAACCTTTATAAAAAATAGATGTATAAGCTAATGTTTTAGACACTCTATCCACATAAAAATTTTGATTAGTTCTTGTTTTATAATTATGATGGTCATAATTAAAAGAACAAAAATTTTTTAAACAATCAGGCAATAAATTATTTTTAATTTTATGTATTAAGATACATACTAAATTAAAAATTAAATTTCTAACATTCAACCAATCTAAATTTTTTAACATAAAATTTATTTTTGTATATTTGTCACAATTTGAAATAATCCGCATAAGGTACCTTATTTTGTTAAATTTGTAATTTATCATATATTTCCTCACTACCACAATATAAAATGGAAGAACAATAAAAAAAATGTGGTAATATAATAGTATTAAATATAGTTTTTTTAGAAAACAAACTTAAATTACAACTGGTTCTTTTAAAATAACCTATTTTTCCGGCAATCTATGATACTTTCAATATAATTAAAAAATTTTAATTTTGAATCAATGATTATCCCTAAATATTTAAAACTGTTTATTAATTCCAATTTTTCACTATCAATTACAACATTTATATTTTGACAATTTTAATTATTACCCATAACCATACATTTAGTTTTTGAAATATTTAATTTTAATTTATTTACTTTTAGCCAATTTAAAAATATATTTAAGTATTTCAGAATATAGAGTATTTAGACCATCAAAAATATTTAAAACATTAATGTAAATTAAGGTGTCATCAGCAAACATTTGTAACTTACACATTTTTAAAATGAAAGGCATATTGTTGATGTAAAAATAAATAATATTGGACCTACTATTATACTTATGTCTTACCGAATTTCCCAAGTTCTTAAATTCATAACAGGAAATATCTCTTCGAGTATGAATTTTTAAAGAAGATTCATGCTCTCGGAAAGATTTCCGGTAGTAATTCGAGTACTGGGGAGATTACTAGTAAAAATAATTAAACAAAAGACGCTCATTAATAAAAACTCGCGAAACCAGCGACCTACGTCATAACAAATTGACCAATCGCAGAGACTTGGACTGAAGGTCGACGCGCCGGCACCTACCTAAATAATATATCGCATCTAGTCTTGTGTTCTTGTCTGTTTAAGTTATCGAAACAAGAATAACGATATAATCGACCTCAAGTATTAGAAATAAAAGAATTATCAGATAATGGAATGACGTGATAAGTAAAGTGTATACGATCTTAGTTGAGACAGACAAAAAACTAAAAAAAAATTGATGACAGACTTGTCAAGTCCACGTGGACTATCTTCGAGCATCTGTATAGGGAGCGATTAATACAAATTTTGTTATATTTGTATTGTAGTTTCAGTGTGTGATGCAGTAAATTGATCGTACCCCAATATTTACGTTGTCTCAACTGACTTCGTATGAAGTATATCTGATCTCAGTTTTTTAAACTTTCTCCTTTCGCGGCGGCATCTTTTTAATTGTTTCTACGAAAGGTTGTCAAAATTTTCATAATTGGGATGTATTTTTAATAGGTTCTAAATTGGAATGTCAATGCTGAATATATTAAATTCAATTATAGAGAAAAGACCCATTCTGTGGTGTTATGTTATAACTTCGACGATTCTAAGAAAAAAAACAATTTTTTTATATTATTTATTTTATCAAAGAATGGTGACTGTGTCCTCCAGGTAATTTTAATATCCCATCTAATTAAAAACGTGATTTCGTGACTCTACACAAAACAAATACTAAAGAGTAAACGCCGGTATGCCTTTATGAAAAGATTATATCTTCATGCCTGTTGAGCAGTTGATTGATTGCCCTGCCATTTCAACACTTATTAAATACCTATTTGTAGTTTATTTTGTAAAGAGCTGATTAAAGTGCACACTGAGAAAAAAGCCTTCTATTCCTTATAAGAATTCACATAATAATATTCTTTATCGTCAACCGTCAGTAAAGCCGTACATTATCAGAGTGATTTCCGGAAGTAAACGAACTCTTTATTTTATTGCAAAATAATAGTTATTTATGTACCAAGGCAGTAAAGTGATTCTTTATCGGACGAGTCTGAAATTATGAGATGAGCGAGCGAGGCGAATAACAGGCGAGTCGATAAAGACACTTTACTGACGTGGTGTATATAAAATTTTATCGCCAACCGTTCAGAATTTATAATATAAAAAATTGAGGTATAACTCCTCGCAATAAATCGCGAGAAAACTGTTATCGAGCTGTCATAGGGAAAGGCGTGACAGTGACAGACGATTTTTGATTAATAAATGTCAAAGTCACTAATTTGCGGAGAGTAAAAGTATTTATCTGCCGCATTTGCGGCAGGTAAAGTATTTTATTTTACAATAAAATAAAGTGTTCGTTTACTTCCGGAAATCACTCTGATAATAAAGAGTTTTCGTTGTATTGGCAAATTCAAACGGTTAACCATAACGAATACGAATACGAAGCCGCTATTTGACAGATCGTAAAAATAGTTTTCGTTCAATTCGCTTAACGTTAAGTCGAATTCGACAGTAAACATAACAAATATAACATAACCTATCTTTAATGGTTTGTGTTCATATTTTCATCTACGTTTTGTGCTATCTTTTTTGCTTGGTTTTAATTTCCTAGTACCCAAAATTCTAAAACATCATGATAGACGAAAGGTTGCTTTTATTGGACTCATCCAGTGATTCGGATTTTGATGATGCCCTTCTCTTGGAGGTGCTTGAGCGCCAGGACATTCAGTATCGAGCAAAGTTGTATGGAAATTTCAATTTAGAAAACTATAATAATGCTGAATGCAAACTTTATTTCCGATTTGGTCATTGAAAATGGTCATTACGCATGCGTTCCGTTTTCGCTATGGCTTTGTCTTCCGTCCGTTAGCTCCCGCCACTTATCCGTAACGATAACGATAAATGACAACTCAAATGTCAAAGTTGTCAAATAGCGGCTATCGGAATCGCTTTTAAAAGACAACGAAAACTGTCTATATTGTAGGCTTTACTGACAGTTGACGATAAAATACTTTACCTGCCGCAAATGCGGCAGATAAATACTTTTACCCTCCGCAAAGTAGTGACTTTGACATTTATTAATCAAAAATTGTCTGTCACTGTCACGCCTTTCCCTATTACAGCTCGATAATAGTTTTATTGCGATAAGTTTTATACCTTAATTTTTTATATTATAAATTCTGAACGGTTGGCGATAAAATGTTGTATGCACCACGGCACCACGTCAGTAAAGTTTCTTTATCGACTCGCCTGTTATTCGCCTCGCTCGCTTAGCTCGCTCATCTCATAATTTCAGACTCGTCCGATAAAGAATCACTTTACTGCCTTGGTAAATAATAGTTATTTATGTACCAAGGCAGTAAAGTGATTCTTTATCGGACGAGTCTGAAATTATGAGATGAGCGAGCGAGGCGAATAACAGGCGAGTCGATAAAGACACTTTACTGACGTGGTGCATACAAAATTTTATCGCCAATCGTTCAAAATTTATAATATAAAAAATTGAGGTATAACTCATCGCATTTTATTATAACAAAGAAAACAGCAAATATACACGTCAAAAATGACACGTCAGAAAATTTCGGCTGACCACGTGCGTATTCCAAAGCACCCCTCAAAAAATTTGACCTACTATTTATCGAGCTGTAATAGGGAAAGGCGTGACAGTGACAGACGATTTTTTATGACATGTCAGAAAATTTTTGCCGACCACGTGCGTATTCCAAAGCACCCCTCAAGAAAAAATTTGCGGCAGGTAAAGTATTTTATTTTACAATAAAATAAAGTGTTCCTTTACTTCCGGAAATCACTCTGATAATGTAAGGCTTTACTGCCGGTTGACGATAAATAACTATTATACAACTGTTTAATACGTGACAGCAACGCGCTTTCCTACTGCAAGACAACGAAAATTGCTAGAGCGTTGTGTAGTGATAATAACACGGTAATTTAGCTAATAGGAAATAGGAGTTAATGCAACCATAAAATGGTTTATAGCCATTATTGTTCTGAATACTCACAGTAATTATTAAGTTTTATTGGGGGTGTAATCTGGTTTTATATACTGTATTAGTTTCGACTGACATCAGCTGTAATGAAACTTGACATTAATCCTAATAATATTTGATTGCTTCGGATAATAAAGCATATACTTACCACTAAAAGTTAGTACTGCAGTTCTCAAAAGTTTAAATAGTTTTTAGTGTGGTATTGTTCTTGTCGTTAAACAATGCATATTATGATTATCTATGATGCAAAATTACTGAGCCGGCAAAATTCGGCCATAGATTATATTAAAGTCCAATGCTAATGATAGGTTGTGCGAACTAAGAATCTTCTATCGTTTAGCCTGACATACAAAGTTAAAAAAAAAATTAAATACAAAGTAAAAATAAATTAATTGAAACAGGTATTGGAACGATCAATAAAATTTAAATTCAGACAGGATAGCTAGAAGACTCCGAACAACGATGTGACCTGCGCAACAAATACGTTAAAACAAATAATACGGCGCGCGGCGATTGCCGATCGCTACGAACCCCCACCAACGTCTTGTGGATTATAGGTTCTAACGGATACAATTCGTTTTGGGGACGCTGTTCTGCTTTCTTAATTGTAGAGAAAGCGCTTTACTGGGAACAAAATGCGTCGCATTGAGAAAATACAATTTAAATCTTAATAAAATCGCTGTATTAAAAGTAGTTAATTATTCAACAAGACTGTGCTGCTAAGGGAACTGATTACTATCAATAAAAACACTGTTCTAGCAAATCTGGAATTGATATAACACTAAAGCGGGTTTAAAATACTAGCAATTTATTTAATATGGGTTAATACAAAATGAGCTATTAATTTAAACTATGTCTTAGCAAACCTATTGCATTGGATCATTTTCTTCAGAGCACTTTTAATGATAGAGTCGATTCACTCAGTAAACCTGCAAGATGGCCGACACTTCATATGACAAAAGTCATATTCCAGCTAAATAGAATACATTTTTGCATTTTCAATGACTTTTGTCATATGACATGTCGGCCATCTTGCAGGTTTACTGAGTGAATCGACTATATAAAGATTTAGTAATATTTGGTTAAAAGCATGGAAAAATATTAAGAGGAAAATGGCCAAATCAAAACTAGAGGTGATACCTATTTTTTTTTTTGTGCTTCGTTAGGTATTTAAATAGTAAAGTAGTAAAGGGGCGCCAGGCCAAGGGGCGGTGAGGGGCGACCACTCCTGGGTAGTAGTAACAATTTAACAAATTTTATAAAATATAACCAGCGGGTACCAACCCCAGTTTTTATCCCCTTAGAGGTGGATTTTCAAAAAATCCCTTCTTAGGGGATTCACATTTTTAAAGTTTCATGACCCTAGGATTAGGGGTTTAGACATAGACAATTTACCTTTAGATAAGCAAACAATAATCACGAAAGTGGCAGATTTATGGCCTCGCGCCTGTAAACAAAGCTAGACACTGTTAGACATGCGCACTGCAACATTATCGTGTGACGAATGGGAAAATAGACAGGTCTGGGCTTTAAAATTTAAATTCTTGCCAAAAAATTGGACTTTCTTCTGCAAGTTGGGAAAAAAGGTAGTGATTTCTGGCATTTTTAGTAGTAGCAAACCTATCAGATTTGAAGGATAGAAAGTTTTTTTCAAGGTTTTGTTTTTAAAATTTGTTTAAAACTGATTCGTCGTCGTGTTTCTAGTTCGAAAAGGAAGAGATAAAATGAATTAAATTAGTCTAATAAAATCGATTATAAAAACAAACAAAACCAGCAAAATAACCAATCTACGGTGTTATCGCGTGCCTAACCTCAAGTCAAATATTAGTTGGTATATAAATTGTATTGATTTTTACAATTTGGCAAAAACTTGGGTACGTGTAAAACATTTTCAAGCAAAATTTCTTGTTCAAGGATTTGAAAAGTGTTTGCCCGAGAACTTGACCCGTGGAATACTGGCTTTATTAAAAGCCTAATGTCGGGGTGTACAGATTTTAACCAAAAAATTAACCAACCAGCAACTTTGACGGAATTAATTTTCTCACAATCAGACACAATTCACTAAACTACACAAAAACTAGAAATCCGTAAATATTAAACACCCACAATCCACAATAGCTAAGAAAACTATACAAGAAATCCACAGAGAAACCTTAAAGCACAACAACAAAAATGGCGGCCGAGTCGGTTCTGGAGTGTATTTTGAGCATGTCGCTAAAGTAGGACAGGCCGATAACATGAGGTTTGTGCGCATGCCCGAAGGTGTCCCGAGGGAAGGCAGCTGACCGGCGAGTCATGCGCTCGGACGTATTTTTTTACCCATAAAACGTAACTTTTGTTTGCGCAGGAGATAAGCTGTACGTATCTAAAGGTAAATTGTCTATGGGTTTAGCCTGGGCTGATGAATCAGTGAGTCACTTAATATAATTTCGTTACGGAAAGTTGTTCCAAATAATAAACTATGTAAATTTGCAAAATTTTGACACGATCGGTTTATTTTCATCCGTCTATTAGACATTTATATATCTAATTATAAGAAATGTTCATTAGGGAGGGTGGTATGAAAATAATGTAAAATCAATCAAATCAAAGTAGGCATTGAATTTTAAAATATTGTATTCCTACACAGATTTTATTACTGAATATATTTTTGCATTTCCTACAAAATAAACCTGACATTTTTTTACTAATTTTTTGACGTTAACGTTCTATTTTTTTGTCAGAAGGCGGTTGCTATTGGCAGCGGAGGAAAAAGTTGGTACTTTTAGTATTGAAAATACTACTGGGTGCGTATATACGGGTATATTTCATGAAAAATGAACGCGACATGCACATAAATAACACGGCGGTGAAGTCTAAACAAACATCCGAGCAGCACAGGATCGATGACATCATCTGCTGAGTATTAATATTGTTTTGTTTTGGGTTTTGGCATTTATTATTATATTTGTTGATATTAAGATAATATGGCCGGGAGAGAGAACAGTAGAAGTCTGAGAACAGTTAGTAGATAGTTATTAATGATCCTATAAGTACTAGTTCGATGAGCATTATAATGAAACGTGTGCAACGTTAAACCACGATGCGTCAGCCGAGTAGTTTAATTGCACAAGTTTCATTAACAAAGTTCATATCGAACGTGTATCATTCAAAATTTAATCTACGACAGTGCAAATAGATTTTATTCGTCTAAATTTCATTGATATCAGATAACGTTTTCGTAATTTTTAAATATTTCAGGTGTCCATATTAGTCGATATCATGGTATCCGCATTTTTGATTGTTTCAATTTCGATAAAATTGGAAAAAAATAAACAGTGAATGTCGCTGAAACAAAGCGAAATAGCGCGGCAGTCTTGGAGTAGGTATTACACAGAAAGTCAGGGAAGAATGGATATACCAATCCAAAACATTTCATAGCCGACTTAAGATTTAGACATTTCATGAACAAAGAGTACAAGGACCAGCAGGTAAATGGCTGTGTACAGCTAAAGAAATAATTTTGTCGCTATTTTTGAAAAGGTGGTTTTGAGCTCTCTTCAATATGTACTAATATACAGATTATCCTATATTTTTTATTTTAACAAAACAGTCAAATTTACACATTTCTAAGTATAATTTAGACATTTCTAAGTATAATAATTTAATTATTATTTCAAACTAAATCGGAGCATCCATGCCGTCATAATAACGCGTGATAGCGGCACGTTACATATTCACAGATAGGAGTAATCCGTGCTGTGACATAATGGTTTCCTTCTCGCCTTTAGGTGCGTTCGGGATTGTCGAAAGATCCCACTCTTTTCACTCCACAAGCACCTAAGCGCACTCCGTCCGTTTGGGTATTGAAATTGGTGCAAACAGAGTAAATCGTTATGCGTTCGGGTATCGAATTAAGAGTGAAAAGAGCACACTCTACAAGTTCCATATCGTCGATGAGGGTTTTAGGAGCGGGCATGCGTATTGTCATTGACTTTTTAATCTTTGATTTGAATTTAAAAGTTCTAGGTTATATTTATTTACAAAATTTGTTTAAAGTTAAATTTATGGTATTTATTGCGAATATGGAAACAATTTCTAAAATAACCCATGCTCCTGTGACAAGTGAAGATGGAAATATGATTCTATGAAATACTTCTGTTGTAAGCAGGTTATGTATGTTCAAGGTTCGGTTCAACCTGACACCTTAGCGTTCGGGTTTGACGGATTCACTCCGTTAGTTCTAACAACGTTCTAACGTCACGTGATGGTAATCCACTCGCACTCTACTCCAAAAGTTCCAACAATCCCGAACGCATCAACTGTATGTGGCAGGTATTTTCAATACGCCTATGATACTTGCGTAAGATGCAAGATCTGTGAATTTTTACTTTCTTTGCCAATAGCAGCAATAAATATATATCTCGTAACACATACTTGTTTGAAGGACCAGAAATTAATTTATTTTGGACCATAATTCGAGCATAAAATAATTTTCTTCGTAGACTAATTTAAGCGATGTGTTGCTTTTATAGCATAAACAAATTGAAGTCAGCTAAAATGTGTTGCATATCTGGTTGTATATAGTTGCTAGACTTTACGTAAATAATCAAACGGGTTAATGTTTCCTTGATTTTGCTTTCTTCCGACAAAATGTGTTTATGTGACTGTAATAAATTTACTGCATTTGCAATATAAACAACGAAAAATAATAAATCCTGTCGTAAGAAAACTTTTGTTGAGTGAGATTAGTAACGATGGAATTTGTTAACAAAGCTATCATTAGAGTTATGTGGAAGGATTATACGAGGTGCTCGCGATTCGTAATTATACAGTTAAAACCACAGATATATAAAAAGAGAGACATATTTGTTTCAATTTTGTTCCGATCACACATGGTTTTTAACAAAAATCAATGATGACAAATATCTGCTAATTGCCTTACATCTACTCCCTGTATTTGAAAACGAAGGTTATATTAGATGCTTGTCATATGTGGGTTCCTAGTTATATTAAATATGTATGTGTGCCTATAAAGAAAGTGAAATACCTACACGATACAGTGTGTCTACTTAACTTTTATTTTAAATAATTTTAGGAAAAAGTCATTCTTCATAAAAGTTATGCATGAAAATTAAATAATCAAACATAGATTTTTTTACATTCGTATACGAGGTTTCTCAAAAAATATTAATTTTCCTCAAGATTAAAGTACCTAATCAACTTTATTTTTAAACAATTTTCGATATTGTTAAAAGTAAAGGTACTTTACTCTTGAGTTTGAGCAAAATGTATATTGTTTGACATTGTTAATGTCGCTTCTATTGGTGTTTCCAGTTATTTTAGAGAGAAAGAAAAGTGGTAAAACCAAATGTCTTAAATTTTAGTTTATAAATAAAATAGAATACTGAATAAAACTATTTTTTTCCAAAACCGAAATTTTTACTAAATGCAGCACAATATATTTCTTCGATGATACTCAGACCGAAAATGATACCGCAATCTCAATCCTATCACGACCCTATAAAACATAAATCAAATTTAAAACGAAGGATATTCTTTTTTCGATAACTATCTTCTGTATAGACGAGGCCCAAATTATTTTAATCCCTTTCCCGCCCATATACATGAAGTGTCATCCTACACGCCTTTTAAAACCAGTTCGATATAGTTGAGGCGCAAGTGTAGTAATTTAAAAGTTAATACTTATGATACCTACACATTTTTAACAATCGTTAATTGATAGCCTTTTTCAAGTTAGTTAATACATTCAGTCAAAGTTTTTTTATTTAAAATGAAACCACAATAATTACAACTTTCAAACATCTCCGCTATAATTTCTAGCTTCTTCAGGGCTACAGCCCCTTCCCATTATAGATAATCGATAGTTTTCGAAGATCAGTGGCGTAACAAACAGTCCCCTGGGCCTGGCTAGCCGGGGGGCCCACAGTGACGGCCCCTTCAAAATTTGCTGCCAGTTTTGCTTTTCATAGGTATTTCATTAGGTACTTAATTAATTTTATTTTTTTATATCCTGAGAAGTTAACTTTGTTAAGTGAAGAAGAATTATACGTGAAAGCGCGGAAATTACAAACAATATAGGTACCATAAAGATTTGTCCATTGACTTTCAAGCCTCAGAAAGGGACTTGGAGATTCAAAATTAATAACAGGGTATGAACTTGCGGATAATTTGTTAATAAAAACTCAGTGTGTTGTTCAAATTTTCCAGATATATCTAGTGCAGTATAGTAGATTCTGTAACGAGGTTGGAATGAAAATTCGATCTGAGTGGAAGAACCACGAGTATCGAATTTTCTATCTAACCGAGTAGCAGACTATATTTTCTCCACGAACATCCAGTTCCATATCTGATTCATCCGATTTTTCACTCATTTTTTGACTTGCACTAAAATTTGTCCGAAAATAATTATTACAACGCGGCCATTTTTATCTGACACTGACAGTTTCGAAATTCATGGCAACCTATGTCGTTTATATCAATTACAGAATATTCATTCCGTATCTTGTTATGGAATGAAAATACACGCAAAACGCATAAGAAGCAAGTGTTTCAGAATAAATATTCCAACTCAAGAGCGAGAATTTTTACATTCTATTATCAAAAATGATTTTGGAATTATTGCATTCAGTAATGGTCGTGGAGAAATGTTATTTCTATAACTTTACCAGTTAGTGTGGCATCAGCGGAACGATCTTTTTCCAAATTTAAAATAGTAAAAAGCCATTTTCGTAACACCATGGGACAACAACGCCTTTCGGATTTATCCTTTATCAGTATCGAAAACGAGTTTGTTAAAACATTAAATATCGACGAAATTATAAACGATTTTGCAAAAAAAAAACTCTCGATGATCTGGTCGTTTTGTATAATACCTTGCATAGTACTTAGTCACATAATGTTTGTGCAGAATTGTTGAGTGTTCATGTGTTTCATTGTTTTCTGTCTTTTGGATTCTATGAGGCTCCTCGATCACTGCTACCCCCGTTACTACCATATATGGTAAGCAACATTATAAGTGGTGTTAAAATTTTGATTTTGCATCATGTTTGCTGGAATATTACATATAATGACTTAATAATTACCTGTCTACCAGTCTACCTAGGATTACAAAATAAATTCAAATTGTTTGCTGTTTTAATAAAGGGTTTTCCAATAAGAACGATACGATTTTGAAACGATATGGTAACCATGGTAATAAAGTTATACCTGTCACCAGTTGTCAGTTATTGTCAGTAAACTATAACAATTTGTTATGGCTAAATACGCGCTTCAAGAACGTTTGGTTATTATCCAAAAATTTTACGAAAATAGACGATCTTTTGTGAACACTTATCGCGCACTTCGCGAAAACTTTGGTGTAAATAATCGTCCTCCTTTGCTTGCCATTCGTCGCATTGTTGAGAAATTTGAAAATAATTTTACTCTTCGCGATGTAAAAACACCAAGAAGACATCGAAACGCAAGAACTGTTGAGAATATTGCTGCTGTAAGAGCTAGTGTTGCAGTGGATCCAAATTTATCAATTCCTCGTCGTGCTCAAGAGTTAAGGATTAAAAAAACGACAACTTGGCGTATTTTGAAAGAAGACTTCAATTTACACCCGTATAAGATTGTTTTGACCCAAGAACTTAAGCCACTGGACCATCGTCGGCGCAGAGAATTTTCTGCTTGGAGTTTAGAACAACTTGAAAGGGATCCTAATTTTGCCAAAAAAATTATGTTTTCAGATGAAGCTCATTTTTGGTTAAGTGGATACGTTAACAAGCAAAATTGCCATTTTTGGTGTGAAAACAATCCACAACAGATTCATGAGAAGCCTTTGTATCCGCTAAAGGTAACTGTATGGTGTGGTTTATGGTATGGTGGCATTATCGGACCATTTTTTTTTCCAAAATGAGGCAGGAGATGCAGTTTCAGTGAATGGTGAACAATATCGACAGATGTTAAGAAATTTTTGTGGCCAAATTTAGATTCACTTGATTTGGAGGATATGTGGTTCCAGCAAAACGGTGCCACATGTCACACTGCTCATGAAACTATCGATATACTGCAAGAAAAGTTTGACGAAATGATAATTTCAATTAATGCTACTGTTCAGTGGCCTCCAAGAAGCTGCGATTTAACTCCTTTAGATTACTTCTTGTGGGGCTATTTGAAATCTAAAGTTTATGAAAGCAGACCACAAACACTTGATGCATTAAGGTTGAACATTGAACCCTGCATTCGTCAGATCACGCCCGATTTATTGCATAAAGTCATCGAAAATTGGGTTCGTCGAATTCGCTCGTGTACACGAAGTCGCGGGGGACATTTAAACGATGTGTTATTTAAAACATAAATGTTATCGACTATACTTTAAAATAATATAAAACGTTTTGTTGTATCTGAAATTATTTTAATTTTATTTCATTTTGAAATCATATCGTTCTTATTGGAAAACCCTTTAGTAGGTACCTAATACATAATGTGGGTTTACGCCTAATTAAATTATTTCACGATTAACGAATTCAAATATTCATAAACTTGAACCTAATAGTAATGAAAATAAGAATTATCATTTTCCAGGGGAGCCCCTGAAAACGTTTGTGGGGGAGGCCACTCAGTTTTTGTTACGCCGCCGTCGAAGATGTAACAATTTAAAGCGTATAGTGAACAATATCGTGTGTACTGAGACATATTGAAAAAGTACAATAATAATTAAGAGTTTATCATTATCCCCACATGTAAAACTATGTTGCCCTCAACTGTCACTGGATTTGTCAAAAATAAAACATACGATTTACATCAGTTTGAAAATGGTTTTAACAGATTTAACGTTCCCTTTAAAATATTATTCAGTAATAAATGATAAAGTGTCACTATTAGGAGAAATTATTTTCTTTCATTTAAAGTTCCAAATTAAAAATCTATTACATGATAAACATCAGGTGAATCAACAATCTAGTGATAAAGAATTTTTCTTTTTTTATTTAAATTTTACCGATGGTATTTTGTAACAGCTATACAGGGTGTCTCACGGACGGTGACTGTCCATTAGAATATTTCGAAAAGTAATGCGACTTGAAGCCTACTAATTTGGATAATGGAATTTTCGGAGACGCTCTCCTCAAGTGAAATAACAGCGACAATATGCGACTTCCGGTTATACCGGTAGTTGTCTCAAACTTGCTTATTTTAAATAGAACACCCTCTATAATATATTTTTCTTGTGTTCCTTTCTTCGTTTCCAATAACTTTTTTGTTTCTGAAAAAAAATTTTTGTTCAAATTTTGACCTTTAACTGTGGCCTAAAATTGAATATCTTTTCAAAGATAAAAGAGAGAAACTCGAAATTCCGGTTGTGGAATTAAATATTAGGGTGCTCGATAATGAATTGTAGAAAAATGGAATTTTAGATACAGGGAAGTGGAAAAAAAACAATGTTTGATCTTTATTATAAAATTTAAAAAACTTCATGTTTTTTAAATACGATACTACATTGCTGATATATTAAATAGATAGGCGAGAACATTTTTTATCAATCCGTATACTGGAAGAGTTGTAAACTTATTTACTGTTTTTCGCAAAATCCTCGAAATATCACGCATTTATTATTGATTTTTGGCAAGATGGCCATGATAAGCAAAGTAATCATTGCAACTGACAATGACACACGTCTGTAGAAACATATTATTACTTTTTTATCATGGCTTTCTAGGCAAAAACCATAAACTGCTTAATGTGTTTGGAGGGTTTAGCGACAAACCATAAATAAGATTAAAACTAATCTAGTTAGGTTTAGGGACCCTATATCGATAGATAGGAAATTTTCTCGACCATCTATTTAATGAACCAGCAACGTAGTACAAAACCATTCGTTAGCAACCTTTAATTGTAAAGCATTTCAATTCGCGATAAGAAATAAATGTAATTTCTTCACAACCCAAGTTATTTTTTTTCCTACAGTACTAAATAATAAAAAAATAAAGACGCGCCTGGCATTGAACACGGGATCATCGTGACCACAAGTCGTAACCTATTATATACCACTAGGCCACCGACCACTTTGGAAATAAATTATAATATAGAATAAGTATTATTGCCGTATTAAAAAAAAATACTTTTTATTTTAGTTTGACGAGCTCTTTCGGCTAAGGTATATCTAACATTTCAATCAAAAGGTGTTTTCCGTACGAAAAACAATAAAAACCGTAAAAAAATCTTATATAAAATAGTTTATTTCGCTTGCAATTTCGCGAACAAACCCGACCATTTCTATTACCGTTAGCTATAGAACAATATATTTTAAAAAAGTAGTATTTGAGATTACCTAAACGAGTATCGAAACCAAAAGTATGTATATAAAAAAAATTAAGTTTTTTAAATTTTATGATAAAGATCAAAAATTGTTACTTTTCCACTTCCCTGTATCTATAATTCCATTTTTCCGCAATTCATTTTCGAGCACCATAATATTTAATTCCACAACCGGAATTTCGAGTTTCCCTCTTTTATATAATAATAGATATTCAATTTTATACTGACTGAGCGTGTTTTTATATTGTAGCACTGGATCTAGCGCTTAGGAACTGTTAAACGCACACGGAAAAATCTAAAAGTATCTGAGCTCTTGCTTTATCATCCACTTCTTTGATCAAGGTTCAGCTGATTTAAAAGAACATCGAGTACTTGCTGGCGTTTTGCTGCATTATCACCAGAACGTTCTGCCAATTCCAAAAATTTCCATTCTGGTTAGATGTTTTAAAACTGAAACAAAGTTTTTCCACAACTATCCACCTATATTTCACTCATGATAACTTCCTTTATACTAACCATGTGCAATGAGACAAGTCGATCTTTAATAGGAAAAAAATGGACTGTATAATCTCTATGATATTATTAACATGGTCATAAATCTACCGATTCTTGCAAATTTAAAATTAACAATTTGGGCCACAATTATTGGGGCATGTAGTGCAGTTCAATGGTTATAATAGATAATTATTGTGATTATTCCGGAATTTCGGAGTGAAGGGGGCAAGGTGAGAAACCCCATAACCCCCCCCCCCCTTGGCAACGGCCAAAATGAGGCAGGAGATGCAGTTTCAGTGAATGGTGAACAATATCGACAGATGTTAAGAAATTTTTGTGGCCAAATTTAGATTCACTTGATTTGGAGGATATGTGGTTCCAGCAAAACGGTGCCACATGTCACACTGCTCATGAAACTATCGATATACTGCAAGAAAAGTTTGACGAAATGATAATTTCAATTAATGCTACTGTTCAGTGGCCTCCAAGAAGCTGCGATTTAACTCCTTTAGATTACTTCTTGTGGGGCTATTTGAAATCTAAAGTTTATGAAAGCAGACCACAAACACTTGATGCATTAAGGTTGAACATTGAACCCTGCATTCGTCAGATCACGCCCGATTTATTGCATAAAGTCATCGAAAATTGGGTTCGTCGAATTCGCTCGTGTACACGAAGTCGCGGGGGACATTTAAACGATGTGTTATTTAAAACATAAATGTTATCGACTATACTTTAAAATAATATAAAACGTTTTGTTGTATCTGAAATTATTTTAATTTTATTTCATTTTGAAATCATATCGTTCTTATTGGAAAACCCTTTAGTAGGTACCTAATACATAATGTGGGTTTACGCCTAATTAAATTATTTCACGATTAACGAATTCAAATATTCATAAACTTGAACCTAATAGTAATGAAAATAAGAATTATCATTTTCCAGGGGAGCCCCTGAAAACGTTTGTGGGGGAGGCCACTCAGTTTTTGTTACGCCGCCGTCGAAGATGTAACAATTTAAAGCGTATAGTGAACAATATCGTGTGTACTGAGACATATTGAAAAAGTACAATAATAATTAAGAGTTTATCATTATCCCCACATGTAAAACTATGTTGCCCTCAACTGTCACTGGATTTGTCAAAAATAAAACATACGATTTACATCAGTTTGAAAATGGTTTTAACAGATTTAACGTTCCCTTTAAAATATTATTCAGTAATAAATGATAAAGTGTCACTATTAGGAGAAATTATTTTCTTTCATTTAAAGTTCCAAATTAAAAATCTATTACATGATAAACATCAGGTGAATCAACAATCTAGTGATAAAGAATTTTTCTTTTTTTATTTAAATTTTACCGATGGTATTTTGTAACAGCTATACAGGGTGTCTCACGGACGGTGACTGTCCATTAGAATATTTCGAAAAGTAATGCGACTTGAAGCCTACTAATTTGGATAATGGAATTTTCGGAGACGCTCTCCTCAAGTGAAATAACAGCGACAATATGCGACTTCCGGTTATACCGGTAGTTGTCTCAAACTTGCTTATTTTAAATAGAACACCCTCTATAATATATTTTTCTTGTGTTCCTTTCTTCGTTTCCAATAACTTTTTTGTTTCTGAAAAAAAATTTTTGTTCAAATTTTGACCTTTAACTGTGGCCTAAAATTGAATATCTTTTCAAAGATAAAAGAGAGAAACTCGAAATTCCGGTTGTGGAATTAAATATTAGGGTGCTCGATAATGAATTGTAGAAAAATGGAATTTTAGATACAGGGAAGTGGAAAAAAAACAATGTTTGATCTTTATTATAAAATTTAAAAAACTTCATGTTTTTTAAATACGATACTACATTGCTGATATATTAAATAGATAGGCGAGAACATTTTTTATCAATCCGTATACTGGAAGAGTTGTAAACTTATTTACTGTTTTTCGCAAAATCCTCGAAATATCACGCATTTATTATTGATTTTTGGCAAGATGGCCATGATAAGCAAAGTAATCATTGCAACTGACAATGACACACGTCTGTAGAAACATATTATTACTTTTTTATCATGGCTTTCTAGGCAAAAACCATAAACTGCTTAATGTGTTTGGAGGGTTTAGCGACAAACCATAAATAAGATTAAAACTAATCTAGTTAGGTTTAGGGACCCTATATCGATAGATAGGAAATTTTCTCGACCATCTATTTAATGAACCAGCAACGTAGTACAAAACCATTCGTTAGCAACCTTTAATTGTAAAGCATTTCAATTCGCGATAAGAAATAAATGTAATTTCTTCACAACCCAAGTTATTTTTTTTCCTACAGTACTAAATAATAAAAAAATAAAGACGCGCCTGGAATTGAACACGGGATCATCGTGACCACAAGTCGTAACCTATTATATACCACTAGGCCACCGACCACTTTGGAAATAAATTATAATATAGAATAAGTATTATTGCCGTATTAAAAAAAAATACTTTTTATTTTAGTTTGACGAGCTCTTTCGGCTAAGGTATATCTAACATTTCAATCAAAAGGTGTTTTCCGTACGAAAAACAATAAAAACCGTAAAAAAATCTTATATAAAATAGTTTATTTCGCTTGCAATTTCGCGAACAAACCCGACCATTTCTATTACCGTTAGCTATAGAACAATATATTTTAAAAAAGTAGTATTTGAGATTACCTAAACGAGTATCGAAACCAAAAGTATGTATATAAAAAAAATTAAGTTTTTTAAATTTTATGATAAAGATCAAAAATTGTTACTTTTCCACTTCCCTGTATCTATAATTCCATTTTTCCGCAATTCATTTTCGAGCACCATAATATTTAATTCCACAACCGGAATTTCGAGTTTCCCTCTTTTATATAATAATAGATATTCAATTTTATACTGACTGAGCGTGTTTTTATATTGTAGCACTGGATCTAGCGCTTAGGAACTGTTAAACGCACACGGAAAAATCTAAAAGTATCTGAGCTCTTGCTTTATCATCCACTTCTTTGATCAAGGTTCAGCTGATTTAAAAGAACATCGAGTACTTGCTGGCGTTTTGCTGCATTATCACCAGAACGTTCTGCCAATTCCAAAAATTTCCATTCTGGTTAGATGTTTTAAAACTGAAACAAAGTTTTTCCACAACTATCCACCTATATTTCACTCATGATAACTTCCTTTATACTAACCATGTGCAATGAGACAAGTCGATCTTTAATAGGAAAAAAATGGACTGTATAATCTCTATGATATTATTAACATGGTCATAAATCTACCGATTCTTGCAAATTTAAAATTAACAATTTGGGCCACAATTATTGGGGCATGTAGTGCAGTTCAATGGTTATAATAGATAATTATTGTGATTATTCCGGAATTTCGGAGTGAAGGGGGCAAGGTGAGAAACCCCATAACCCCCCCCCCCCTTGGCAACGGCCACTGAAGTAAATTGTATTTGTCTAAATTTTATTTAACTCTTTATGAAGACATTAAGAACCATCGCAGAAAAAACCCTTAGAGATAGAGTAGGAAGCAGTGATATAAGAGCAACATGCAAGGTGGAGGACGTGGTTAGGTGGGGAAGGAACAGAAGTAGATATTGGCGTGACCATGTAGATAGGATGAACCAAAATAGACTGGCATACATCGCTAAAGACGGAAAACCAGCAGGCAGACGACCATTAGGAAGATCACCCAAGAGATGAAAAGACAGCTGGAACTCCGATTCACAGGAAGACCAATAATACTATCGAAGCCTTCGCAATTAACAGACCTCTAAGGTCTAATCAAAGATTAAGAAGATGTAACGCTAACACATTTTTGTTTAAAGGTTGTAGACAATGATGTATCTTGAGCAATAGATGTGTTTTGGACTTCCATTGCCTTTAGTTTTTAATATCACAACGTTTCAACTGGTAAGTATCTCCAGTCGTCTTCAGGTGAATACTAAACATTAAGTAACAACTAATATCACAACGTTTCAACTGGTAAGTATCTCCAGTCGTCTTCAGGTGAATACTAAACAAGTAACAACTAATATCACAACGTTTCAACTGGTAAGTATCTCCAGTCGTCAAGTTACTTGTTTAGTATTCACCTGAAGACGACTGGAGATACTTACCAGTTGAAACGTTGTGATATCAAAAACTAAAGGCAATGGAAGTCCAAAACACATCTATTACTCAAGCTAACACATTTTATTGAATACAACATTTTACCTGCCCTGCCATTACTACTTTTCTAAAATATTAATAAATGCAAGAAATAAGCTGTCTCGTCCCAATTAAAGTAGTCACCGGTAATAAACCTTTCAACCCGTAGGAACTGATAAAACCTAATAAACATGTTAAGTTATTGCAGTAAAGGTATAAACATTACAGGAAAAAGAACACAAACGTCAGAACAGTAAAAAAAGGCTAATAGCCTACGCCTCTGCTAGAAGAAGAATTTATGATGAAACAAATGAACATCGACTACATTGCTCGACGTAATAAATAAATGTCTTCTTATTTGGTAGAATTTCTCACGGACTCGGTTACTTAAAACTTCATTGAGGATTTAGCTGTGGTCTCGTGTTAGCCGCATACAAGTTGTGGGTTGTTGAAAGTGAGATTTGATTGCCCGACGTTGCTTTTATTCCTTTTTGAGAATGATTCACGTTTTTGTCGAGTATAAAATCTCCTTTGTACGGTTTCTCTGATGGATTAATTTTTAATTGAATGGTAGAACAGCTCAAGAGAAGTATGTATAATGGTATAATCACAAACAGCTTGTGTGTTTTGCTAGAGTGAAAATTGTATCTATATAAGGAGCAGTCTAGCAAATTACGATCGAGTTTCCGCTGCTTCTACCTTGCGTTGCTTTTTACATCGCGGTAATGTAATATTTATATCAAATAATATAAGCACGACCAACTTCTCAATTAGAGTTATGGGATTTCCATCTTTATTAACTTGACTTTTCTAGTATTATTTTATATGGGTGGGTTTGCCTAAGCCTCAAATTGTTAATGTTTTTTTATACAGTGTGACCATCAGGAAAGTCCGTATCATATGGGATTTTTTTATTAATAGCTTTATTCGAAATTTGACTTTGGCATCAAGTTCTGCTTTGATCGAGATGAAAATTAAGCAAAAAAAAAGTAGTCACGTGATTCGCATTATCTGTCAAATTTTAATTTTTTCCGAAAGATAATTCAAAATTGGGTTATTTCTGAAAATATCAAAAAAAGTTGTAAAAAAAAGGTTTTTTAAATGCAGTTTCTAGCATACATGCAAAATTTCAGCTGCATAAGATAGTTTTGATTTTTTACCCATATTTTGTAAATTGCACCACTTTTGCAAAATAAGACTCAGCGCAACCTACATAAAACTTGTTAGTTTTTACAATGCTTTATTTCAGATACATTTTCTTTAAAATAGCTCCATATTAAATGTGTGTTTTTCTACAAAATCAAAATTGGGCTATTAAAATTTGGTCGCATGTGATGCAAAGTTTATTTGTTTTTGATACTGTAGGTAGGTGTAGGTAACTTCATAAAATAAGTATTTTTGAAAACGTAGTTTGTGTCTGAAAGTAATACACCTTAATATTAAGACAAAAAAGAAAAAAGTGTCATCAGTAAAGTGTTCATTAAGTGGAAAATAAATTTTATTGGTGGGTAAAAAATCAAAATTATCTTATGTTACTGAAATCTTGCATGTGGGCTAGAAACTGCATTTAAAAAAAAACTTTTTTTTATAACTTTTTCAATATTTTCAGAAATAACCCCACTTTTGAATTATTTTTAGAAAAAAATTTAAATTTGACAGATAATGTGAATCACGTGACTACTATTTTTTTGCTTAATTTTGCGGACTTTACTGGTCACACTGTATATAGGTATATACAGGGTGTTTGGGGAAGAAAGGGCAATATTTTGGGAATGTGTTCAGAGGGTGAAAATAAGAGAAATAAACCCATATGTTTTAGTTCGATTCTCAACCATTTCTGAAATAATAGGTTCTAAAAGTTTCTGTAAGTTAATTTTTATTTTAATACCTAGCGAATAATTGCAGGTAGGTACTGCAGTACAAACTAACTTAAAGAATATTTTCAAAAACCCCTCCACCACCTTTAATACATTTTTCGGCACGTTTGTTAATCGCTCGGGTAACACGTTGGATTGTGTGGGGATTGTTTTTGATAAAAGCTGCAGCATTGAAAATTCGATCGCGGAGTGTTTCTTTCGTTTCCACTCGTGTTTCATATACTGGCGATTTCATCCATCCCCAAAGGCAATAATCAAGCGGGTTCAACTCTGGTGACCTCGGTGGCCAAACTTGCGGACCACCTCTGCCAATCCAGCGATTAGGAAAACAATAATTCAAGAAATTTCGCACACGGAGACTAAAATGATGTGGGATTCCATCATGTTGGAAGTACATTCGTTGTCGAACATTTAACGGAACATCATCCAAAATAATGGTCTTCCAAAACCGTAAATATCCTTCTCTAGTAAGACGCCCATCCATTTCAAATGAACCAAACAACTGGACGTTGAACATTCCACTAATACTAAATCGATGTTGAAAGTTTCGTTCAAATGTAGCATGAGGGTTTTCATCTGACCACCGATGTTCATTGTGGCAATTATTAATTCCATCACGAGTGAAGTGAGCTTCATCGTTAAATAAAATGTATTTGTGCAGGCTTCGATTTTGATGGATCCATTCACAAAATTGTACCCTTAAAACAGGATCACCATTCACCATCTAGAAGATGTTGTAAGTATGAAAATCTTGGTTCAAGTCGATACGCTCAATATGAAGCTAACTGACAACTACTATGCATGTAAAAACTATCAATCAAAATGTATCGGACTAAAGCCTCCTTCATTATTTCAATATAAAAAAAATTCAGAACCGATTATTTCAGAAATGGTTGAGAATCGAACTAAAACATAAAATATGGGTTTATTTTTCTTATTTTCACCTTCTGAACACATTCCCAAAATATTGCCCCTTCCTCCCCAAACACCCTGTATATATATATATATAGACCAACTTGATAGGTGTGTGTAAATGATATTGAACATACTATCTGTTCTACCTGCAGCTGGTAAAGTCTGCTATACCAGTCAGAGAGAATTAGTATTGTTTTATAAAATGTTCTTATGTGTCTATATTTCTAAATATAAGAATACTAGCTTTGGTTCTGTTGTCTACGACAACTAAAAACAATATTCACGGTAAACTGTTGTTTTTTTAAAATTAAGTTTGTGCGTGTGGGGTACGTTCGGATCCCAGTGTGACTGTTATGTCACAAAATATATAGGTTAACTTTTAGACCAGAGTGTCAGAGAATCCCACTTGCTTGCGGTACTTTACCCGTTCGAGGATTCCCCATTCTCCGGCTTTAAATTGGGGAATCACATTATTTATACACAATAATTGTATTTTATTTTCAGTCAATTCAGTTTATTTGTGTCTATTGAGTAGTACATATTGATGTTAAAAAAGGAATGCGACTTGCCTAATCACAGGCTTTTGAGGAATAATGAGCTGTTATCCTCGAAAATGATGATGCAGAAATTGATGATTGGTTAAATAAAAGTAATTCACGCGATTTGGAGGATGGAGATATTGTCGAGGAGGAGGTTAACACAGAAGATAACATAGTAAAATTTAATAAAAATAGAGATACTGCTTAAGTACCTCGTCTGAGACCCTTGAAGAATATGAATACCCAGGGTATGTAGCAAAAGAGGTAGCAACGGAACGGTTTAAATTCTCAGCAAACACAAGAAGGGTACAAAAAAGCCAAACAGCTGTCAGCCCATAAAATTAGGGCTTAGGTACCCCTTTTAGCTGCAATTTTTCAAACAAAATAAATGTATTTGTGCTTCTTAAGTGCCCAGAAAGCGTTTCAATTGTAGTTACTGAGGCAAGCAGAAAAGGGCACTCTATTTATGACAAATGGAATCAAGAACATCCATAGATAAGAAAAAAAATCTTATAACGTTGTCCCTCTGCGCCCCTGTTACACTGTATAAAGGTATCTATTCATATCAATCATATCATTGTAGGGCCGATTTTGCGCCCTTTACCTTCAACAAGCTTCTGTATATGCCGTGGAGTAATAATATAAAGTTTTTAATATACTTACATAATATAAAAGATTGTAAATGATAAGGAGAAACTGTCATACGTTTATTGTTTATTAATTTATGTTACTTATGTAATCTATAAGCAGTTACCCAAAGGGCTTACAGATAAGAAATTAATGGGACTCTTTAAGAATTAATTTCAAATTTTATGGATCTATTATTTTTTATTGTCAATGTAAATTTAAAACAATAATTGCCTTCTTCCTGTAACATGCCCCTCCTTTAATTTTCAATTGTATCTTAAACAATAGGTAATAACTGTAGTAAAATCGTTCAGTAAGCTTATTAAATTATCTAATAATGCAGTTAGAAGGTATTTCCTTTCAATACAGTCTTAAAATGTTAACTTTATTCACTACCATCACCCGCGACTTATTTTTATTTGGAACGTTAAGGTCTATGCTGAAAATATTATTTATTATATCTGAAGTTACCAGGAGAGCAATTCTGTATGAACGGAATCAAGGGCGGATCCAGAAATTAATTGTGGGGGGGGGGTCAAATAGCGCTGAAGGCGCAAAAATAGCGCCACAGGCGAACATTTTTAGAGGTTTTTAGAGGAAGAAGATGAAACAATTAAAAATATGATAAACCTTATTTGTGCCGAAATGATATCCGCAGGCCGACTATTAGTTGAAAATCTCTTCGATTCAGAGAAAGTGTCCAATTTTGCGACATCCGTGTGTGATTGCTGGCCTTTAATTCAAGAAATTTCAGACATTGATTATCCCGATGAAGGCACCAGACTTGCTAATAAATTAAGAAAACTTATAGTTTGCACTAAGGGTATATTACAAAAGCTTTTAGTCTCGTTATTGCTAATAAGTCCTCATTCAATGACTACTGAGAGGATTATTTTCCATTACAACAAATTAAAAACGCCAGGAGGAATTTCATTAAATGAAGATACAATGAATGATCGCCTCTTAGTGTCATTGAATGGAGTTGGAACAGCCCATTTTGATGACCGGCAGTTGCCGAGTTTTTAATGAAAAAATAACGTAGGTTTAGAGAACCAACTCCTGAAATTTACAAAACTAGAGATTTTTTTAGTACATTTTTTAGAGATAATCCTAAATTATAATCTTATTACAATGAAAATGAGTAGGTAACGAGTTCCTTTTTGGACGACGCCGTAAAATAACAGTGCTTTCAATTTGTAGAAAAAATGCGCACTGGGTTATGAACTCACTCTTTTTGACTCCACAATAGTTTTTACGTATGTTGGAATGTAAACCGCCCAGGGGGGGAGGTCATGACCCCCATGACCCCCCCCCCTGAATCCGCCCTTGAACGGAATCCCAGTCCAGGCGGCTTTTAATGTGAAGAAATTAATACAAAATGTGAAAAGGAATGAAAAACACAAAGTCTTCCTCCACAAAATTTAATGGAAAGGTGTCCAAGTTTAAGGGTCTCTACATGTTTCGAACGCAGAAACGTTCATCTTCAGGAGACAGAAAGTTTTTTAAATTTATGCTAATATTGTTAGCAAAAGAGAAATTGAAATTTAGAACCTTAATGAAGCTTTTATGGATTTAAAACTGAAGTATAGAAGAAACATGAAATAAAAGATTTGATAATGGTAAAACCATAGAGTGTTTAAAACAGTATGAAGGAGTGTAAACCAACCAAGTAAATTGGGGTAGAAGAAAACATGTCTAAGGTGTCGAAGCTTATTTAAAAACTTTTAAAGGAACTTATGGAACATATAAGACATTATTGTGAAGGTACAATCGTTGTGTTTTCACATAATATTATTGTAGCGACAAGAATCTTTGGGGTCCTGAGGACTAAACTTCAGTAACCCAACCTTTTGACTTTCAAAGAAGAAAATTTTGAAAATGTTTAATTTTTTAATTACCTTTATTATCGGTTTCAGATTAACCTCTCGCGGGGTTACTGAGGTTTAGTCCTCAGGACCCCAAATTATTTTCGCTACAACAATATTATGTGAAAACACAACGATTGTACCTTCACAATAATGTCCTATATGTTCCATGTTCCTTTAAAAGTTTTTAATAAGCTTCGACACCTTAGACAGGTTTTCTTCTTCCCCAATTTATTTGGTTGGTTTACACCCCTTCATAATGTTTTAAACACTCTATGGTTTTACCATTATTAAGTCTTTTATTTCATGTTTCTTCTATACTTCAGTTTTAAATCCATTAAAGCTCCATTAAGGTTCTAAATTTCAATTTCTCTTTTGCTAACACCATCAGCATAAATTTAAAAAACTTTCTGTCTCCTGAGGATGAACGTTCGAAACATGTAGAGACCCTTAAACTTGGAATCCTTTCCATTAAATTTTATAATAATAATAATAATAATAAATGTCTTTATTGTAATTAAGGACAAAATTACAAAAGGCGAAGTTGAAGCTAGGCTTCCTCACTTAACCTAACATTATAACTAATAACATGGTAGTAATATTTGACAGTAGTTATGATACTTATAGGTTGAAAAAATTACGTAATAAGTAATGATAGTAACAGATTTTACAGTTAAATCCTATTAACTTTAACGTGGGCATGTGAAGGGCATTGAGAGGCAGTACAACTGGACTGATCTAATATGTGTCAGAACATATTTGATGGACAAGAGGACGAATGGCATTTTTAAATGTGTGAATTGGCGCAGATTTTAAATTAACTGGAACTTTGTTGTATATTAAAGACACCTGATAACTAAATGATCTTTCAAATAGTGTGGTTTTGTGTGACGGAGGAGTAATTGTGGATTTATGTCTGAGGTCGAGGTCATGAGAGTCATATCTAAATTTTATTTTTTGATATAGATATTCTGGACATTTTTTAACGATTATTTTGTTATACAGTGCTAGGCAATGAAGCATTCTTCTTTCACTCATATTCAACCATCCAATTTCATTCATCTTAGCACTCACCCCTCTATCATACTTTCTAATTCCCCCTATCATACGTACACAGCAGTTTTGAATCATTTGTATTCGTTTGGCATCCCTTTCTAAAAGACATGGACCATACAGTGTATCGCAGAATGTAAATTGTGATAAGACCAGACTATCACATAACGATTTTTTGAGGTGTGTATTTAAAATGTGCCTTTGGTTAAAAATAAGCTTTAAGTTGGTAAAAGCTTTCTTTATACAGTTATTGATATGCTCAGTAAATCTTAGGTTAACATCTAGCAGCAGTCCAAGGTTTCTCGCATTGGGTGAACATGACAAGGTTTGACCACCAAAGTCAACGCGAAGGATATTTCGATATTGCTCCCTACTCTGTGCATGACCAAACAGAAGTAACTGGCATTTTTTTGGATTTAGTTCGAGACAATGCTGTGTAGATATTCTTAACAGAAGATCAAGGTCAGCTGCTAATCTGTCAATTGCCTCAAAAATGTTTTCAGGGCAAAAGGAGATGTATAATTGGGTATCATCCGCATAAAGGTGCACAGTGGCGAACCTCAGTTTCTCAATTAGTTGAGAGGTATATAGAGTAAAAAGTAAGGGGCCTTTTGTGGAGGAACACTTTGTGTTTTTCTTTCCTTTTCATACTTTCAACTCCTCTTTAAGTATGGACTATTTCTTCAAATTAATACAAAATGGATTTGGAGACTCAACGTTTCCACGTTCTGTTCGAGGTTCAAGCGCAATTAGGCCTAAGCGCAATGCACATTCTGCTTTCGCTGCATTCCCCCTCCATAGCAGCAAATACGTTCGGACTGAATTTTTCAGGTAAGCGTACGGTAAATTATCTGCTGGTGTTCCAAAATGGTTTATTCGCAAGTTAAAAACTCAAAACTATTTTTTACATTTTTGTATCTCAACCAAAGATTTCTAATATAAGATCCCAACCAACATCGTCCAGCAACAATAAGGTTGAATTCCTGTGGGTTCTTGGTCACTCAGAGATAAAAGGCAATGAAAAACCAGATAACAAATCAATAAATAAAACTTCTAGCGCCGTGTTTGTATAAGAAGCCTTTATATTATTCCCAGTCCGCTGTGAACATATATTTTAAGTTTCGTGAAATATTAATATAAAACGCCATAATAAAGAAATTTATATTTATGGTAAAATTATTATATTTTCGTTGATATTTGATTGCATGTATTTGTAGTGATATAAACTAGAGTTTTAGTAAAATATCCCTGTTTCTTTAAAGAATACAAGTTTATTTTTACCGTTTTTACTAAGTTGTGAATAAGAATAATTTTTTGTTTAATAAGAAATATTGTTTTTGTATTCAGCCAGCCAGTGGCGGCTCGTTAATGAAGGGTTCTGGGGCGCCGCCCTCCCTGCAATTATTTCAAACAGAATTCAAAAATACTTTACTTAAAAAACCAATAAAGCAATGTATGTAAGCAATCCATTAAAATAATTCAAACCAAACATAGCCCTATTCCAGCGGGTAGGTTATACTAAGCGCGGGCATAATAATTCAAACCAAACATAACCCTATTCCAGCGGGCAGGCTATACTCATAGACAAGCGAGTTGCGCGCTCTCAAGATTATACTAAGCGCGGGCGACCGATTATTCGTCCCGATTCAACGCGACTTCTCGTTATGACTACGGAGGCGTGACGTCAACTACATATCGCACAACGAGGAGCTCAAAATTTTCCGCCTAACAGCTGTTCGCGACTCGCGATTCGACCTGTCGATTCCGCTCACGTTTTGTTTATTTGTTTTGATTTATTTATTAGTTACATTATAAAGTTGGAAAATTTCGTCTAATATGAAGGTCATTGATTTACAGAAGCTTGTGTTTAGTTCTCTGAGCTTAAGTGAAAAACTTGATTTAAAAAATACAGGGCGGCCACTACCAATATTGTAGTACAAGTGCAATCAAAATGTAAAAGTATGGCACAGTTTACGCGTAAGTTTGAGAAATAAATATATAATAAAAAATCCTGGACATGCGGTTGTGAGGACAAAAATTCTTTTTTTTTGTTTCGTGTGTCTTCTTTTTGACGGGGATGATAATTGGACTATAAATGGGGTGCAGGACTTAAAACATCTTTCAGAGAAAATAAAAAACATGAAAATAGTGCAAAACATCGTTATAATGTGGTAAGTTTTGAGATGTTAGGACAAACTAATATTTTAACTTGTTTAAGTAGTGCTTATGCTGATGAAATTAAAATTCACAACGAGAAAGTTAGAAAAAACAGACACGTAGGGGAGAGGGAGGCAAGAGTAAACAGGTGGGCAAGAGTAGACAATGCAATAACATTTCTAATTAATAATTTTTTCGCTGCCAATGGTCACAGTAGTGCAAATCATGTGCTTTCAGTTCCCTGTGCAACTTTGGTTTGAATTTACCAAGAAAATAAGCCGAAAATAAGGTAAATTTATTTTTAATAGTATACCATGTAACAATTATTTGATAATTTAGATCGTTTAATCGCTTGTGGTAGTTCATTTTTACTTCCTACCATTTTTTTACGAAATCTTTAAAACCTAACCTATAAATTCATATTGGTATATAATGTCGCCAGTGGCGCGTTGTTAAAAGGGCTGGCTTATTAAAAAATTCTGTTTTTTGGGGCAAAAGCGAACACATTGCTCACTCTTGCCCCGCTTGACCTTACAGTGTTTGGTCCTTTTGAGTCCTATTTAAATTCCGACATGGACATTTGGATGACAAAACCATGCAGAACGAATCACAGAATAGGACATGGGCCCTTTAATAACGGATATAAAAACAAAAAATAAAATGGTTAACAAACAAATAATAAGTGATACAAAGGATGAAATAAATATATGTAATGGAAAAGCAGCTGGTATTTCTGGTATAAAAACAAAAAAGAAAGTAGTAAAGAAAATAAAAATAACTGATAAAGAGGATTATTCCGAATGTATTTATTATAGCTGTAAATATAGTCAGTCAAATGAGAATTGGACTCGGTGTGCCACCTGTGGTTAATGGTCTCATTAAGACTGTACAGACGTTGAACCTTTTGATGACTTTTTACTTGTGATTTTTGTCGTCCTACCTAGGATTTTCTTGTTGTTTGCTCTTGCCTCATACCAGAGGGGCAAGAGTAAACTTTTGCTGTTTTCAAAATATTTTTGTATTATTACTTTTTTATAGTTTAAAGCATTTATACATATATTTTTGTGTTACTGGTTTACCAAAGATTGTTCTATGCTAAGCAAGTTTATTTCAAGTTCTGCCTTATAATAAAAAACAAATTTCAAAGCTTAAGTGTTCACTCTTGCCTCCCTCTCCCCTACTTTCGAAAATAATAGACATTTTAATTTTTTTTAATTTAAAGCCAGCGCACCCCCTGACTTACTAGTTACGAGCCGCCACTGCAGCCAGCCTTATTACCCTACAGTACCTTGCAGTAGTATTTTTTTCTGTATATACTATAAATCAAGGGCGGATTATATGCACTTAAATTTAACCAAAATATGCGCATAATATATGCCTTGTTTACCTTTCAAATATGCAGTTATTTGCATTTTTTTTAACATATATGCATACTGGTATGCAATATTTCTTAATTTATTGTAGTAAAATGAGGTAGGTAAAGAACCACATTGGGTTCTAAAAAATATATTTATTTTTTTTTAAATGCAAAAAACAAAAAAAAATAAAGTTAACAATTTTTTTAACATAAAATTGTATAAAAGGCATTTATTACTAATTATTATTCAAAATTTTCAACTAAATAGGATTGTCTTCTATTAGTAAAAATATGTTTATTCAAAGAGAAGCTTCTTTCAGCATCTACTGATGTAATCGGACAATACTGCAACAGGTAGGTAGCAAAATACAAGGCCAAGATACAACTTCGTTGGATGGTTTACTCTCATAAATGCTTTTTACTGCAGTTAAGTATCATTCATTATTTTTTACAGAATTTGTTCCTTACTTGACCTCCTAAAAAGTTTCAACAGTACTAATTAAGTCTCCTTAACTTAAATTTCAAATCGATATAAATACAGTTTGTTAAGCAGGTAATAATACTGCATTATTAAGTAACAATAAACAACCCCTAACAATATATCTGCAAACCCCGAAAACCCCCAATATGTGTAGGTATAACCAAAATGTAATAGTTATTTACCTAACAAGTGCGGAAAGTGGTACTTTTCCGTACGCGACGGCAGTTGGTCGGCCGTCAAGGGCGAAAAAGACACTTTCCGCATGTGTTAGGTACAAACGTTTTCCTACGATCGATATAGTTCTCAGATAAACGTCAATTAGGTTCGTAATAATATACTGTAATTACAAAAATTAGTGAGCTTCTGGCAAAAAAAATATTTATTTTGCAAGTATTTCACTTTATTGAGTGTTTTAGATAAGGTATTCATTAATTTAACAAATCGTGCGGAAAAGTTACTAGTGCTAGTAGTCCTGAAATAGTATATTACGTTACAAGACCGGAAAGTACTATTTTACAGGACGAAGCAGGCAATTTCCAGGGCGAGCCGCCAGGCGAGTCCTGGGAGCCTGCGAGTCCTGTTAACGTACTTTTCGGTTGAGTGACGTACAATATTTTTTTTACAATCGACACAAGACACCAGTGGCGTGCGAGAAAACGTTAATAATAGCTTACTATATGGGTATAGTTTTAGCAGAAAACTCTAATAGTTGGGAAAATTATGTTTAATAATAAATACAATTTGGTACAAATGTTCTTAATTCTATTTTATCTATTAATATCTATTTGTTAATTGTTATATTGAAAGTACAATTTTGTGGTGTATTAAATTGTAGACATGACGGGAAATTTTTTGATTCATCTTTATAGGATGTTTGTGAAGTTATATCCACTTTTGATCCTCCGGCTTCCTGAATTCTACTGGCTATATCAATCTTATTTTGTAGAGACTGTTCAATGTAGCCTTCGGCAACTTGGGATGATTTCCAGCCGCCATGTCGTTTTAAATTAAGGATATCGCCTCCACCTTCAACTAACAGTGTCGCCGAACTACGTCGAAAACAGTGCCCTGTAAATTGCTCTGGGTTTGGTAATCCCAAATAGGATGCTATTTTTGATGGCGCTTTTCCTACTGAATGCAAACCTACTGGTTGAATAGTGCATTTTCCTTTATTATAGAAAAGAAATAGCCTGCGATGTGGAACACTAGGCGGACGTAAAGAAATATATTTTCTATATATATTTAGGTTTCGTTCCCCAACAACTATAAATGACCTGGGTTGGTATGTTTTTGTATTTGGAATTTTTACCGCCAACATCGATTCGTTATCTTTAACATCGTCAATTGTCATATTGGTCAATTCTTCACGGCGACACGCTCCAGCCGAACCCATTATTAGTAAAAGCTAAAAAAAATAAGAAATACTTAGTTTAAATATATTTTTTTTAAACACAATATAAGAAAAGAAGAACTTTAAGAAAACTCGTATTATGTATTTAAGTACTTACTTTGATTAAAAGATAATCATTATCAGGGGCTTCCAGCAAAAATTTGTCAATGTCTTCTCTGGTAAGTACGTTCGATTTTTGGGGAATGTATCCAACAGATTTTCTCTTTATGAATGCTATCAGTTTATAATATTTGCTTATATCAATGTTTTCTTTTAAATTTAACATAGATTTGATCATTGAGTACAAGCTCCACAGTGTAGATGATTTTAATTTTTCGGATTTTTCAGCAAAATAAGCTAACAAAACATCCTCAGAAACATTTCTGACATTTTTTTCTCTACACCAATTTTTAAAGACGCTAAACGTTTTTTCATACCGCACTCTGGACTTATGCGGCAACAAATCGTCTGTAGCTCTAGCAGCTGCCTCTGTTATTTCAACTGGAACGTCATTTTCTTCCCAATCCAAATTAAGTTCCATATCTAAAGTCTTCCACACAATTTTATAAAGCCACAAAAGTTTATTTATCAAAGTCAATATCGTACCTGACAGTTCGTTACTATGGAAGCAAGAAAACATAAACATGTCAAAGCCTACTTATAAATGAGTTTGGTTAATTTTTTTAAATTGGGAGCGGAACGCAACAAAAATTGACCGGTAATAGTATATTACGTTACAAGACCGGAAAGTACTATTTTACAGGACGAAGCAGGCAATTTCCAGGGCGAGCCGCCAGGCGAGTCCTGGGAGCCTGCGAGTCCTGTTAACGTACTTTTCGGTTGAGTGACGTACAATATTTTTTTTACAATCGACACAAGACACCAGTGGCGTGCGAGAAAACGTTAATAATAGCTTACTATATGGGTATAGTTTTAGCAGAAAACTCTAATAGTTGGGAAAATTATGTTTAATAATAAATACAATTTGGTACAAATGTTCTTAATTCTATTTTATCTATTAATATCTATTTGTTAATTGTTATATTGAAAGTACAATTTTGTGGTGTATTAAATTGTAGACATGACGGGAAATTTTTTGATTCATCTTTATAGGATGTTTGTGAAGTTATATCCACTTTTGATCCTCCGGCTTCCTGAATTCTACTGGCTATATCAATCTTATTTTGTAGAGACTGTTCAATGTAGCCTTCGGCAACTTGGGATGATTTCCAGCCGCCATGTCGTTTTAAATTAAGGATATCGCCTCCACCTTCAACTAACAGTGTCGCCGAACTACGTCGAAAACAGTGCCCTGTAAATTGCTCTGGGTTTGGTAATCCCAAATAGGATGCTATTTTTGATGGCGCTTTTCCTACTGAATGCAAACCTACTGGTTGAATAGTGCATTTTCCTTTATTATAGAAAAGAAATAGCCTGCGATGTGGAACACTAGGCGGACGTAAAGAAATATATTTTCTATATATATTTAGGTTTCGTTCCCCAACAACTATAAATGACCTGGGTTGGTATGTTTTTGTATTTGGAATTTTTACCGCCAACATCGATTCGTTATCTTTAACATCGTCAATTGTCATATTGGTCAATTCTTCACGGCGACACGCTCCAGCCGAACCCATTATTAGTAAAAGCTAAAAAAAATAAGAAATACTTAGTTTAAATATATTTTTTTTAAACACAATATAAGAAAAGAAGAACTTTAAGAAAACTCGTATTATGTATTTAAGTACTTACTTTGATTAAAAGATAATCATTATCAGGGGCTTCCAGCAAAAATTTGTCAATGTCTTCTCTGGTAAGTACGTTCGATTTTTGGGGAATGTATCCAACAGATTTTCTCTTTATGAATGCTATCAGTTTATAATATTTGCTTATATCAATGTTTTCTTTTAAATTTAACATAGATTTGATCATTGAGTACAAGCTCCACAGTGTAGATGATTTTAATTTTTCGGATTTTTCAGCAAAATAAGCTAACAAAACATCCTCAGAAACATTTCTGACATTTTTTTCTCTACACCAATTTTTAAAGACGCTAAACGTTTTTTCATACCGCACTCTGGACTTATGCGGCAACAAATCGTCTGTAGCTCTAGCAGCTGCCTCTGTTATTTCAACTGGAACGTCATTTTCTTCCCAATCCAAATTAAGTTCCATATCTAAAGTCTTCCACACAATTTTATAAAGCCACAAAAGTTTATTTATCAAAGTCAATATCGTACCTGACAGTTCGTTACTATGGAAGCAAGAAAACATAAACATGTCAAAGCCTACTTATAAATGAGTTTGGTTAATTTTTTTAAATTGGGAGCGGAACGCAACAAAAATTGACCGGTAAAGTACTTTACCGGTCAATTTTTCATTACTTTCCGGTCTAGACCAGCAAAGTGATATTTTCCGATCAAAAAATTGTCTAGAAAGTGCTTGCTTTCCGGTCGATTGAAAAAAAAGTACTTTACCGGTCAATTTTTCATTACTTTCCGGTCTAGACCAGCAAAGTGATATTTTCCGATCAAAAAATTGTCTAGAAAGTGCTTGCTTTCCGGTCGATTGAAAAAAAAGTTATTTTTTTTTTAAACCGACAAGAAAGTATACACTTTCTGGACAATTTTTCGATCGCAAGACCGGAAAAGTGACGTTAGAGACCGGAAAAGATTTTTCCGGTCCCTGTTTTTTGTTTTTCCAATCGCTCTTTGATAATACAAGCTACCTTGATTTCGTTACTATGACAACAACATTTCGATGTATTGTCGAGTGACAGTTCGTTGATTTTTAATTTGTTGTTTATGTCAAACTTGTTTCACGAATTCTCAAATTTAACAATATGAATTTAGATTTTGAATTATCCGACACGGAAAATGAGATTTCAGAAGAAATTTTGGAAGCAGCAAGGAAAGCGTCTTACGATATATTGCCAGTAAAATCAAAAGCCCGTTACGAGAAGTCATACGACGCATTCAAAAATAATATAAAATAATTTAATGTAAGTATATCGAAGTGTCGGTCTTAAAAAAAATATTGTACGTCACGCAACCAAAAATTAGTGTTTTCCAGGTTTCTCCAAGCTTCCAGGACTCGCCTATGGCTCGCCCTGGAAATGCTTGTCTTGACCTGAAAAACACTACTTTCCGGTCTTGTAAAGTAAATTACTATTTCCGCACGATTTACATAATCGTGCGGAAAAGTAACTTTTCAGGAATAGTGTAAAATCGTGCGGAAAAGTGGTACTTTCCGCACGATAAATCGTGCCGAAAAGTAACTTTTCCCCACGATCGTAGGAAAATATAATTATTATAATCTTCAGATTGGAAAATCCCTGAAATAAGTACCGAACTGGACATTAAACCTTTAACGTTTTAATTTTTTTGATAAACCCGAAAACGTTAAAAATAATAATTTATGAAAAATATGCAATTTATTATAAAATTGACAAAATATGCAAAAAATACATATTATACATATGCATTTTGCATATATATATGTATATTCCGCCCTTTAACTATGATATAACAAAGCGAGTTCATGCTCTTTAAATATCGCCATGTAAAAGCTCCACGTGTTTACCGTGAATGCTAATAATTTTCATTGATAAATTCGCCGCAGCTGTGTTTACAAACACACGCGCGAATTGGATTACGTAATTGTTGCTCGCTAATGGAAAGTGATTCAGTAATGTTGTCTGTCTTACGTCTACTAGTCTAGTCTGATTTAATAGGATCGTTTATTCTTATTTGGTCACGGTTTACGAAATAGTGGGAGTGGCAGTCGTTTTAAAAATTTATGCTAATCTAATAGGCCTATATTATGTTCATGATGGTTCACTTGGTTAAATTTTATTTAGTTTTGGAACATTTCGGACGATTGTAATTGAAACGCTGCAAAGAGGTCCTGCAAAGATTTATAACAATAATTATCAATGCTGCCGTAAGAATGACGTTATTTTAGGGGATATTTGGTCATTGAACGTCATCCGACTAATATGATACGTAAATTTGACGCACTTATAATGTCGTAGGTATAATTTATCCAAACTCAGTTTGAGGACATTCCAATCATTCCATACGGCGGTAAACAGTCTCAAAGAGACCGACCTCACAACCAGGGTTGTCAGATCTTTCTTCTTCAATTCTTTAAGTTTTTTTATTAAAGATGTTTCATTTATATCAGTATTCAATTGTTAGTCAGTAACTTTCTTTAAAAGCTAGTTTGCAAATATACTTTAAACTGAGGAGTTTTGAGTGTGACAGAAAAAAATAACAAGCTGTTCATTGTTATAATAATACATTCTTTAGTCCTTAAGAAACAATATAACTGAAATCAAGACAAAAAGTTTTTTTTGGTGTTTAAAAACAACTAATTAAAAAACCCTTGTTTCTCGTATACTTATACAGTGACCGGCAGAAAGTGCGCAGCATATGGGAAAGTTTTTTATCTTTAAGTTTAGAAAATTAATTTTATTTAAGATAGGTTCTGCATGTTCTCAAACCAAAATAACACCCATTAAATCCGGTAAAAGTCTTATGGTATACGAGGTAGGATCAAAAATGTGAAATGCCGCTAAGAGTAAAGTACCTACCTCCATCTTTCATTTTAGAATATTTTTTTACTAAAAATTATTGTTTTAATTTTAAAGTTATACACAAATTCCAAATTTCGCTTATTTTGAACAAAAAAATGGATTTAACCGTATTTTCTGAATAACCCTGTATAAAAAATAAATGGCAACCGAATAGTACAAAAATAAGGTTTTCTGCAGACTTTGTTAAAGATAACCGTTGATCATAAGTCCGATTAGTTTATTTTCATAATATTATGGCTTTTTAAAATAAAAACATAAAAATATTAAATATTTTTGCTGCACACCGTATTTTATTTTCTGAGGGAACAAGTTAATTTCATCTAACTGATATTTTTTGATTTACATTGACTTAAAGCATGTCCTAAATAGTTTTTTATACATTGAAGTATGCATAGAAAGTTTCCTTTTAATTTATAAAGAAAAAAATTTAAATTAAAAATATATATTCCTCCTTATTTTGCGCGACGAATAAAATCCGTTCAAAATGTATTTTTAATTTAAATTACTTTCTTTATAAATCAAAAGGAAACTTTCTATGCACACTTCAATGTACCTACCTATAAAAAAATATTTAGGAGATGCTTTAAGTCAATGTAAATCAAAAAATATCAGTTAGATGAAATTAACTTGTTCCCTCAGAAAATAAAATACGGTATGCAGCAAAAATATTTAATATTTTTGTTTTTATTTCAAAAAGCCATAATATTATGAAAACAAACTAATCGGACTTATGATCGACGGTTATTTCTAACAAAGTCTGCAGAAAATCTTATTTTCGTACTATTCGGTTGCCATTTATTTTTTATACAGGGTTATTCAGAAAATACGATTAAATCCATTTTTTTGTTCAAGATAAGCGAAATTTGGAATTTGGGTATAACTTTAAAATTAAAACAATAATTCTTGGTAAAAAAATATTCTAAAATGAAAGATGGAGGTACTTTACTCTTAGCGGAATTTCAAATTTTTGATCCTACCTCGTATACCATAAGACTTTTACCGGATTTAATGGGTGTTATTTTGGTTTGAGAACATGCAGAACCTATCTAAAATAAAATTAGTTTTCTAAACTTAAAGATAAAAAAGTTTCCCATATGCTGCGCACTTTCTGCCGGTCACTGTACATAATATATTAACAAACCAGAAAATTTGGTAGAACTGGCAACCGTTCACGATTTATGCAAGTAGTCAGGGGTGATGAGCGCCAGTTAAAGCGGCTGGTATAAGCTGAAGCGGTTTCCAGCCCGTTCAACGATCGATTCTGTCAGACAGAGATAGGCCAGTGACCGTCGATGGCGTGGAAGAGACGAAGATAAAATATACGTGATTTGGAACTTATGGACGGACCGGGGAATGGTCCCAGAATGGAGTTCTGGTAAAAAATTAAAGCATTTTCTGAGCAGTGTCGTGCCGTGTCAGGTTAATTTGTCTGGTTTTAGTTTTGTGTATAGAATCTTTAAGTTACCTTATATTTATTATTTTAATATAATATTATTATATATAGAGTGGGTTTATAAAGTGTAGTATATACAAACACATAATGTTAAACAAACTTATAAGTATACGCATTTTAATTATTTGTTTGGGACGCCTATGGTTAGGAGTTTCATACTATTTTATGTCATTAAATTGACCTAAGAAACACTATACTATTGCACTGAGAAAAGAGCATTCTCGTACTCTTTATATAACTGTACTGTACTGTATGTGACAGCAACGCGCTTTCCTACTGAGACAACGAAAATTGCTAGACCGTTGTGTAGTGATAATATCACGGTAATTTAGCCAATAGGAAATAGGAGAATAGGAGTTAATGTTACCATAGAATGGTTTATAGCCATTATTTCTCTGAATACTCACAGTAATTATCAAGTTCTATTGGGGATGTTATCTGGTTTTATATACTGTATTAGTTCTGACTGGCAGTTGTAATAAAACTTGACATTAGTCATAATAATATTTACGTGTTACGGTTAATAAAGCCACTAACAACCATTAAAAATCAGTACTATAGATCTCAAAAATTCAAATAGCTTCTATTGTAATATTGTTCTTGTCGTTTAACATAACATATGATATTCTATTATGCAACATGGTTTACTGAGATGATAAAGTTTGTCCATAGATTATAAAGTTCAATATTAATGAAGGGTTGTGCGAAATAAGAATATTCTATAACTTTATCTGGCATACAAAGTTTAAAAAAACTTAAATGCAAAACAAGAATTAATTAATTGAAATAGGTATTGATAGGGGAGAGGCGTCAAAGATGGCGCAGAGGGAAAGATAACGCACCCCAATAACTTGTCTGTTTAAAGGTTTAAAAAATTAATTTAAATTTTATTCGAATACTATGTCTTAACATTTATAGCGCCATGTTTAGTTCGGCAAAGAACCACAAACGTGTTTATCGTTGTGCCGATCTTATTTTTACTTGTAAAAAATTAAGCGGTAAGTATTTTATTTTTCTTAATAAGAAAAATGTCTCACTGCATGCCTAATTATATATTAGTTAGTTACTTATGTTATCATGTAACGTTTTCATATGAAAAATAATAATAGGAAAAATAGATGGAGATTATAAACTTAAACTCAGAAGCGGCAAAGATGGCGTACTGCGCCATCTTAGCCGCTTTTAGAAAATCAGTTATGCTGTAAACGAACGTGACACTGCTACAAAAAATTACATTCCCGAAACACATTCACCTCAACCGTCATGTAGCGGCCTCCGGCAAAAAAAATCATCTTCAAACATTTTAGCGTTGAAGTGGTTTCACCAGTGCCAGCACCACAGAATAAAAGTCCAGCAAAAGAATAGCCGTGCAAAGCAGCAATCTGAAATACTGACGGCTACTCCTTTGAAAACAATGCTGGAAGAAAAAGAATTTAAAAATTCTAAGAAAATTCAAAAAATTGACTTTAAGGCTAAAAAGAAAGTTAAAAAACTAATATTTATAGAAACCGACAGCGAAAGTAAAGAAGAAAGTTTTAGTGAAAAGGACCTGTGCGATGATGATGAATTGGACGATGTTGATGATGGAGAAGCTAAAAACTGTTGCAATATTTGTGAAGAATTTCACAAATCTGGGGAAATATGGTATCGATGTGTCATGTGGTGATTGGTCTCATAAAGCCTGCGGTGGTCAGTCCACTCCAAAAAATTATATCTGTGACTTTTGTAGACATTAAACGTATTTAATAATAGTTAGTTTAGTATGTGACTTACAAAAGATAATATATACCTACCTATTAAAGTTTTGGAAGCTTAAACCATAACATATTTTTTTAAATTTCTTATGCGACATACTTATGCTACTTTATGCGCCATCTTTCCCGCATAAAAGGAAAAGATGGCGCAAAGACACATAAATGAAATATTTGTGCTTTTTTTTTTGTAAAGATTCATTAGATTTACATGATTATATCGTTAGTACACATATAAAGCTACAATTTAACCAAATAAAATTATTGCTTGTAGGTATAATCTGTATGTAATCAGTATTTCGCTTAGGTGCGCCATCTTCGACGCCTCTCCCCTACTATCAATGAAATTCTAATTCAGATAGGACAGCTAGAAGACTCCGAACAACGATGTGACCTACGCGGGCGGCGATTGCCGATTGCTACGAACCTCCACCAACCAGTGGCGTAGCGTGCAGGGGGACAGGGGGGGCGACCGCCCCCCCGCCCTTTGAGCCTTTCCCAAACGGCGCCCCCTTCCCACTCTCCCAGTAGTTCCCAGTTCAATTTCACTTCACATGATAATTGATAATATTGTTGACCTATAGCAGCAAGAGGAAATTTACTATGTTTATGAATATAAATGATAATTATATAACAAAATCCTCATTATTTATTACTATTATTATATAATTATTTTTTAGTTCTTTGTTTCTGTTTATATTATAAGATTACCATTATCAGAAGAATAGTATTGGCAAATATGATATTTTGTGAAGCTCTCTTTCTCTTTGTTTTTAAAGTATTTTTATGGGGTTTAATTAGCGTTATTATTAGTTTATAACTTTTAGAGTAAAGAAGGAGATAAAATAAACCTCTTTCTCTGTTACCTATTTTGAAATTCTATTTTATTTTCACTATTTGATTTACTTTATAATAAAAATATTTTGGCACGACCAATAATTTGTATTCTTTCAGTTATTTTGCTTTAAAAATTAAAAATTGCTTGAAATCTTTAATTTACTAGAGACTAAATTTTATGCGTGTTATTTTCGCCAATGAGAATGAATATATGCTCATATTATTATGTAATAAGTATGCCTAAAATATTTTATAGAGTTTTAACAAAATTTCCCTTGCCGTGTTCATATTCTGTTTTCATGTGGCCATTTTAGACATGACGAAACAAAAACTTTATTTCTCAGGCCAAAAGTTACTAAATAAACGAAATTATACATTAGCAGTGAGGCGCCCTTTGAACAAGGGCCCATAATGAGCCATGAAAATAAAGCACTTTTTTTTTAATTGATCAATTTTTTTGTGATTTTCTTGAAGATCTTGTGTATTTTATATTTTAAGGGCGTGGCAGCCAAAAAAATTTCGCCTGCGGCGCTATTTTTTTTCTACCCCTCCCCATACAAAAAATATCTACGACCTTACCCTTGAAGCTTTCGCCCCTCCGCCCCTTCAACCACGCTACGCCACTGGCTATCAATACAAACTATGCCTTGGCAAACCTGATGTATTAGATCATTTCCATGTTCCATAGTATTAATTTTAATTTGTTGCGCAGGTCACATCGTTGTTCGGAGTCTTCTAGCTGTCCTGTCTGAATTTGAATTCTGTTGATCGTACCAATAATACCTGTTTCAATTAATTTATTTTTACTTTGTATATAAGTTTTTTTAAACTTTACATATCAGATTAAGCAATAGAAGATTCTTATTTCGCACAACTCATCATTAGTATGGACTTTATAATCTATAGACGAACTTTACCATCTCAGAAATTTAGAAAACCATGTTGCATAGTAGATAATCACATGCAAAACGACAAAAACAATATAACCCTAAAGGCTATTTAAATTTTTGAGAAGTTTCATTGCAACTGCCAGTCGGAACTACTAAGTATTCAGAGCAATAATTGCTATTAACCATTCTATGGTAGCATTAACTCCTATTTCCAATTGGCTAAATTACCGTGATATTATCACTACACAATGGTCTAGCAATTTTCGTTGTCTTACAGTAGAAAAGCGCGTTGCTGTCATATATAATTATAAACAGTTGTATTAAGAGTATGTGAATATGAATTCTGATAAGGAATGGAAGGCTTTTTCTCAGTGTGCCGGTGAGATAATTGTGATAAATGGTAAGATAATTGTCATTAAAGTTTAACTGAGACGTTGAAAATTTCCGCTTTGTGGTGAAAAAGTTTTTGTATTCCGGCCATATTTATTTTCGTACTTAATATAAAGATAATTATATTTTTTAAATCTATATTGTTCGTATTATTTGTTAAAAAACCTTCACAATTGCAGGAGTTTGTCTTAGGACTTACAGACAATTAATACACGATATAAGATCAGTCCAAATCCACAACTTTAAAACGTCATATTTACGTCACTAACGACGTGGGTATATGTCGTCTAGGAAAGGTAATTTTTACGACACAAAATGACTATATCTTGACGTACAAAAGTCATATTATATGGTATGTCGTTTTAACGTATTTTTTAAGACATGTTGGTCAGTGTGACATAACTGGTGCCTCCTAAAAAACGACGTCAGAATTACGACCGTCTGCTACCTGGGTAGCAACCCGACATATTTTAACATAAACTAATGACATATCTTTATATACATCTATTCTGCCCGGTAGAACTTTGGGAAAAGTACTAGATACGGATATATTCCTAAAATTTTATGTATTTATGTCTTTATTGTGCCCCTTCATTCATAAAGGGACCAATTCACAAGGCGATTAGGCGATTATCAAGTAACCATATATTGTTACTTTCGATACAATTTCCAAAATATTGCAACCTTAGGGCGCGATTTTAATCAGTGATATTTTGGTTGGCGAGCAATTATTTAATTTACCAGACGGAAGGTGAATCGGGTTGCAATTGAAAGCAATTTGCACAGATAGCCAGAAGGTTGTGTGAATGGGCGTCGGCGACGGGGTCGCTCAACTTCCTTGAAATTTTTAGTATCTGTATGTGCATGGTTATCGCTTGTTGTGCAAGGTGCAAGTCAGTAGGTTCCTCGTCGGGTTTTAATACTTTATAATAGTTTATTTTATTTTTATACGTGTCAAATGGAGAATGTTTATCACAACGAAGATGGAAAAAAATAACGCGATTGTACTAAAGAGTTCACGAAACCAACAACGAACAAGCGCTTTAACTATTTTAAAATAAACAGTGATTGAAGGGAGATGGATTGGTCGTCAACCAAATTCATTAAATTGCTTCGAAAGTTGCTTAATAAATAGATAGTTTTATGAGCAACCAAATTGCCAGGAAATTTTTAATCAATTTGATCGGAAGAACGATTTGATCGTTAGATATTCGCCCACCAAGATAGCAAAAGTAAAGTCCGCGTCACCAATTTTGAGCTGCCGAAGGAATGCTGTCAAAAATATACATTGTTGTCGTAGTTTTCGGTTTCAATTTTAATATAATATTAAATATAAATAGTTTATTCACATTTATTTGTCCCACTAAGGTAAATAATATACTCCTCCGCCCGTAACAGACTCTGTTCATATTTTTTGACATATGACATAATAACAATCGATTAACGTAATTTGACGAAGCGATAGACCCAGAGCCATGGTATGGCCAAGTTGATGACTTTTTGATGACACGTCATCCACGTACTGGCAATAACAATTTAACAAATTTCTCCTACTCCATCCATTTCTGAGAAAAATTGTTGTACCGACGCGTGTCATTGTTAGTTGCAATTAATACTTTGTTTATCATGGTGTTCTCGCCAAAAATCAATAAGACTATTTGATATTTGGGGGATTTTGGAAAAAACCTAAAATACGATTAAAAACTATTCTAGCTAGTTATAGTGACAAACGCGAATGCAGACCCCGAAAAAAATAACTAAGAACTCTATAGCAGTCGTCACTGTCTGATTATACCTATCTCTTATTCATGGTATACTTTCCATTAAATGAATTGTACGAACATTAACAACACAATTTATTTAACAGTTTGTGCAATTATATACGAATATCTAATTTCATAGCCATTTTACAGCGTCTTTATGGTTTTAAGGCCTTTGTCTTAAACGCTTTTACTGTTATTCTAGAAAAAAGTTTAGTTAAAAGTGACTTTACCCGGAAATATTAAGATTTGTTAGATGGCTAAAAAACAACTAGAAACAGAAGCATATACCTATAATAATTTGAAGTAGTATCTTTCACTGTAACCATAGGGGAAGGTTGCCTATATTGAACCGCTACCTAAATTGGTCCACAGTACATTTCTCCGAAACTAAACAAGTGGCATATCATCTGGCAACACTGTAACATACTTCCACCCAGAACCTTTGATCGGCAACAAACTCAACTAGTTGGCCGTTAGCAGTGCTGCCACGTCTACCGATTTCTGAATAGATCTACCGATCTACCGATTCTAGTGTGAAATCTCCCGATTTATCGGAATAAAAATACTCATATATTTAAATTATTATACGATTTATCCTCTGAGCCATGAGCTCAATTGCGCCTCCCTAGTTTGTTTAAGAACATCTTTTAAAACAATCCTTTATATTTAGCGACATCTAGGGGTGCCCACCCAAATCATATAATAAATAACGTCAATACAATTTCTGTAATTCCCCGATGCATTTTCGGGTATTCCCCTTTTCTGTGTTTCTGTAAAACACGTTTGAACTAGGGATGTTACGGAATAGCTTTTTCTCGTACCTAGTTGGACCTGTACCTATTCCAAACCCGAACCTATTCCAAATACCTATTACAGGTCCAAACTATTCCAGGTCAAACTTAAAGGCTGCTCCGCCGATTGGCGCTATTCCGGCTGCATGGCCGACACGAGTTTTTAAAGAAGGCCTCCAGAACTCCAGCGTGGCCAGCACTGCCCAGCAGTTTCCGATTGTTCGAATTAAATTTCGTTATAAATTTTTGTAACAGATTAATATTTCTCGCACCAGACTTTTTTGGAAGATTTGATTGTAACGGAGGCCTATTATTTAAAGAAACATGAAGAATAGGCATAGGTACATCCACCATATGTTGCCTTTTTAATTAATTTCTTATTGCTGGTTGCATATCCCACATTAAATACGCTATATTTTGTTGCCCAATAAATTATTACAATATTTTTAGAAATATTTATTATTTATTACTATTTCCCTTTATCTTTATTTAGTGAGATTATTTTAATTATTGCAATGTGCTTGTAATGGCACGTTTAAAATTCTCAACTGCAAATTCGCCATATTATAAACATATTATATGAATTTAAAGCAAAACCTGTAGCCGTTCCATTCCCTATATCGTACCTGTACCTAACAGCTTAAAAAAGGAATAACAATGAAACCAGAGAATCAAACATGTGACAGTGCCAACGGACCTGGAATAGGTACCTGGTAATAGGTAATAGGTACGCGGAATAGGCAGATGATACCTATTCCAAAAGAACAGGTCCAGTTCCACTGTAACACCCCTAGTTTGAACGCTTGGACTGGGCGCTATTCCTCTATTAAGTATTAAACGTGCGTTGAAGGTTAAGGAGTAAAAGTATATTTTCTTATTTTCCGATTCCGATATTAGCTTTCATTTGAATTTATGGCGCAATCCGCTAGCTACCGATTTTAGACCGCAATCTACCGATTTATTTTTTGACATCTACCGATATTGGTTAGCAAGAGCGTGGCAGCACTGGCTGTTAGTGCTCGGCGCGTACAGAGCAAAACGTAATTTACACAATTTTAATGTAATATTTTTAGGATTTTCCTAAGAATTTACCTTAGAACCATAAAACTCTAAGCAAAATCTTTTTTATGGAAGTTATCAAGTAAGTTTTTCTATTTCTCCTATTACCATGCCATATTTGTTTTTTCTTGTTTCTTTCCTGGGTGGTTTTGTAAAATACATGGTAGTTGCTTAAATTGGACCACTGGGTGATTGCCAAAATTGAACCGGTCCAATTTAGGCAATTTTTCCAAATTGTGCAAAAATAATTTTTCCCTTGAGTTAAAAAATGAAACTATGACTGGTCCAATATAGGAAACTAATAGGTACTTTTTTTGCATTAGGATGTCTTCTACCGAAATTTTGATTGTAAATTTGATGTTTTTTTGAAATATAAGTATAAAACTTGCATTACATGCGACCAAATTTTAATAGCCCAATTTTGATTTTGTAGAAAAACACACATTTATTATGGCTCTACTTTAAAAAAAATGTATCTGAAATAAAGCATTGTCAAAACTAAGAAGTTTTATATAGGTTGCGTTGAGTCTTATTTTGCAAAAGTGGTGCAATTTACAAAATATAAGTAAAAAATCAAAATTATCTTTTGTAGCTAAAATTTTGCATGTGGGCTAGAAACTGCATTTATAAAAACTTTTTCTCATAACTTTTATCGATATTTTTAGAAATAACCTCACTTTTGAATTATTCTTTGAAAAAAATTAACATTTGACAGATAATGCGAATCACGTGACTACTATTTTTTTGCTTAATTTTCATCTCGATCGAAGCAGAACTTGATGCCAAAGTCAAATTTTGAATAAAGCTATTAATAAAAAAAAATCCCATATGATGCGGACTTTACTGGTGATACTGATATTTAATTAGAATTAATTATTTTGACTTGCCACATACATACACCAAGCTATCAAACTAGGTTTTACATTGATAATAATAAAAAATTGTCCACGTCGTTGGGACAAAGAAGTTTTTTATATGTGGGATCCAGGTTATTTAACATTATTCCACAAAATCTTAAAAGTATAATTTGTCAAGTAAGATTTAAAACTGGTTTAATGAAATGCCTTATTGCTAGTTCTCCAATAATTCTCTAGAAAACAAAATTGCTCTAAGATTCTTTACTCGTGTGCCTGCAATATTGATTTAGCTTGTTTGCTTACTTTGCAATTTTTATATTTTTTAAATTAACGAAGTTAAAAAATAACATACCCAAAGAAAGCAGATAGTCCCCTCTCATAATTAAACGTACTAGTAAATACCATAGACAATTTACCTTTAGATAAGCAAACAATAATCACGAAAGTGGCAGTTTTATGGCCTCGCGCATGTAAACAAAGCTAGACACTATTAGACATGCTCACTGCAACATTATCGTTTGACGAATGGGAAAATAGACAGGTACGGGCTTTAAAATTTATATTCTTGCCAAAAAATTGGCATTTCTTCTCAATTTTTGATTAAGTTGGGAAAAAAGGTAGTGATTTCTGGCATCTTTAGTAGTAGCAAACCTATCAAATTTTAAGGATAGAAAATTGTTTTTACGGTTTTGTTTTTAAAATTTGTTTTAAAATGATTCGTGTTTTTAGTTCGAAAAGGAAGAGAACAAGAACAGGTAAATTAAACTAGTCTTATAAAATCGAATATAAAAACAAATAAAACCAGCAAAATAACCAATCTACAGTGTTATCGGGTACTTAACCTCAATACACCACTACTCCATACTTACCGAAAATACGAAATACCAGGTATTTTACCCCTATTTGGGCATAATAAAATTATACAACGGCTGCTATTAGTACTAGTCATTGTTTATATTCCAATCCGAGTCACTATAAAAGCACAAACACAATTTACTAAACTACACAAAAACTAGAAATCCGTAAATATTAAACACCCACAATCCACGATAGCTAAGAAAACTACAAGAAATTCACAGAGAAACCTTAAAACACAACAACAAAAATGACGGCCCAGCCGGTTCTGGAGAGTATCTTGAGCCATGTCGATTTATGTCGATAAAGTAGGACAGGCCGATAACACGAGGTTTGTGCGCATACACGAAGGTGTCCAGAAGGGAGGCAGCTGACCGGCGAGTCATGCGCTCGAACGTATTTTTTCACCCATAAAACGTAACTTTTGTTTGCGCAGGAGATAAGCTGTAGGTATCTAAAGGTAAATTGTCTATGGTAAATACCTCATTATATTAAATTCTATAGTATCTAAAAATATATCTATAAATTTTTTGATAAATTATACTCAAAATCTTATGTATTAGATTTGGAGTGCGCGCATTAGCTTAACACATACATTGCGCGCATTAGCTTAACAAACACACACAGATTAGCAGTCAAGCATTACGCTTTGCAAATCAGCTGTGTGCTCTTACTATTCACTAATTTTTTATTGATGATCAAAACTTTCAATATATTTGTTTATGTTATTTACCTACTTATTCTAATTCATGTATTTATTGTTTAATTAAAATAAATATATTTTTGTATTTGAATTTGAATTTGAATTTTTCTTCTTATGCCAAAAGCATAAAATAACTACTCTGATCAACAAAGCTTACAAAGCACTGCAGTGCGCATGCGAATCATCAATAGTTATGCAAAAAACAAGGGAGCCAATATTTGACCACCTTTAATTTTGCATGAGATTTATTATGTTGCTCCAGCTAAAGCGCCACACCCTGTATATTCTAAATTATAATTTATGGTTTACCATAATTTACAGTTATTTAGCACTTGTAATGAAAGCTCTCCATAAAATAATAATTTTTTTAGCATTATTTCAAAAAAAATTTACGCGATTAATCGTTTTTGGGCACGATAGGTTGGTAATTTTGCGTGTTTCAAAGCTATGCGATATAAAATCATTCGATTAAAAAATGAACCAATTTGTATCCAGTGGTGTTAAGTAATGTATGTATTTTAAGATTTGACTAAAACTGTTTATTTTATGTGGAATGTGAAAAGGTAATTATTTATTTGCAATTCTGTTTTATACCAGGTAGCATAAATCATGACAAAACAAAAATCAGTTGGCAGGTTTTTTTATTATAATTTTTATTAATATGATGTTTATAACTATTATGCTAGTCAAAACTTGGAAAGTTAATAATGATTCGTAAAAGATTACCTATGGGTATAATAAGGCATTCTAGAATAGCCATTGCGAACTACACAACTATGGAATTTGCAGTTGTGGCGTGGCGACTTTGCTATTGTGTTGCACATTTTTGTTGTAATTCACTTTATTACTTTTTACAAACTAATTAACATGTAAAAAAGAAATTTAATTCAATTTAGGTAATTGATTAATAAAATGAATTAAAAAAATTGTACTTAAAAATCATTTAATCTAGTAGAATTTGTAATTTTTTCTTTAAAGTTGCCAATTTTTTATTCTTCTGATTTTTTTACGATTGTTACACATTATTATTCCATTATACAGAGTGGTCAGAAAATACGTGTACAACGTTTGACGACAGACTCCTGACGTCAAAATAGGTCGATCTAAGCCGACTTAGTTATATCCAAAATTGTCTCGTTTAGCCGGTAGAGGGCGTCAAAAATTTGTAAAAATATTGGTTTTTCCTAAATTACGTAAAAAACTGCTAATCGATTTTAATGATTTTTAGTATGTAGACTAATACTATAAAATAACGTTTTCTAGTAGTATAGTCACCGGCTGTAAATAAGTGGAAGTGTTATAAAAGTGATATAATACGTCAACATTTCTCCTCATTTTTTATATGAACGGCGTTATGACAACCCAGATATTTTTGTAGAGTGACTGGATGTATTTGGAAGCTATTTTACCTCTTTAATATTTTTCGTGGAATGAGCTGTTTTGCCAGAAGAAAATATTTACCTGTAACAATAATTTTTTAAGTGACCTTGTTGCTATGGCATTTAATAATTTGACAATTATTGACAAATTGTCACCAGTCTATGAAATTTACTCAAGTATATGATCAACATTCTTGAATTACAAGTTCATTTTACCATTAAAAATGGAAAATTATACGAACTCTGAGAAGGTTGACATGCTCCTGGTATACGGGTTTTGTCAAGGAAATGGGCGTCAGAGTGTTAGGGTTTACATGGAGAGGTTTCCTAACCGTCGAATACCAAACCACCAAACATTTGCCAATATCGAGCGTCATCTTCGGGAAACGGGCAGCTTTGAGAAAAACTTTGAAGGCAGGGGTCGTATGCGAACAACTCGAACTGTGGAAACAGAAGAGATGATTCTGGAAAGAGTTGATGAAGAACCAAGTACCAGTACCCCTCGCTTAGAACGTGAGTTACATGTTCCTAAAACGATTGTCAATGAGGTTTTACAAGAACAGTTGTTACATCCTTATCACGTGCAAAAAGTCGAGGAACTTTTACCGACTGATCCCCCCATGCGGCTTACATTTTGTCAAATTATTAGAAACAAAAGAATCCGTGATCCAAATTTTTGTAGAACAATTATGTTTACTGACGAGGCGTGCTTTACAAGATCTGGAGTAACCAATCTGCACAACGAACATATTTATTCCGATAAAAATCCACGTGCCATTAAAGTTGCACATTATCAGCATCAATTTAAATTAAATACTTGGGCAGGTATTATTGATCGCTACCTTATTGGTCCCATTGTTATTCCAGACAGGTTAGATGGAAATATTTATTTAAATTTTTTGCAAGACACATTACCAATTCTTCTGGACAATTTGCCCCTTTTACTTCGGAGGGAAATGTGGTATATGCATGATGGTGCCCCGCCCCATTTTTCCGTTGCCGTTCGGCAATACTTACATCATTAATATCCCAACCGATGGATTGGAAGGGGCAATAATGCACCAGTAAAATGGCCACCACGTTCTCCTGAGTTAAATATGTGTGACTTCTTTTTGTGGGGCGCTATTAAAACAAAAGTTTACAAGACTCCGGTAAACACACGCGATGATTTATTGCAGCGGATTTTAAATGCAGGCAACCATTTTAATATCTCTGAGACATTAGATAGGGCCAAATATCATTTTTTAAGGAGTGTTAAAGTGTATTCAGCAAGATGGCGGTCATTTTACACATTTGCTTAAGTAATGTTTTTGTTTTACTTAGTTTCTTACAATACATACTTTCAACTTTGTTGTACTTTGTTCTATTTTTATTGTTAATAATTGATGTATGCAGGTAATTCTAAATATTTTCTTCTGGCAAAACAGCTCAAGCAACGAAAAATATTAAAGAGGTAAAATAGCTTCAAATAACATCCATAATACGTCACGCGTCAACATTTCTCCTAATTTTTTATATGAACGGCGTTATGGCAACCCAGATATTTTTGTCAAACTTTTTTGCATTAATATCTGTGGTCCGGCACTTCTACCGGTTTTGAGAGCGCACTTGCAAAATTTTCTGTTTTTACAGAATAACCCCTTTACGACTGACCTTTTCTAAGGTACCGTACTGGGACGCAAGATGTCGCACTGGGTTCTATAATTCCCGTCGATAATCGATCCTGACAAGTGATTTGTCTTCGAGCCCTGTTTCCTTCTGCCAAACTGAGCCTCACTGATGAGCCGTAAACGGCGAAACGCGTCTGGGGATGAGTTTGGCGGAAGGAAACAGACAAAACTTTTTTGCATTAGAATTTTAATTTAAAACCATATTGGTTTTCAAAACCATTCCATTGTTTTTTAAAGCCGTCTTTATTTTTTTTTTAGAAAAGACAGGGTGGCAATAATGCATAACGATTTTAAATTTGCGATTGGGACTTAAGGCAAATTTTTCAGTGTCAATTTTAAAATAGCATAGGAGTGTATTGTATCAAATTGTTGGAAAAAAATGCTCGTTTTAGATATCCTAGTAAACTACCATCGTTCCATTTGGAAAAATGGAGTAAACGTTAAAAAAAAACAAATTTAATTTTTAAAACGCTTGTGAAACTTAGAAAGTCAATTATTAACAGATTTAATTAATTTGTAGCACTCTAGATTGAAAATAAAAAATAAAATTAAAAATGTTATAATACGTCACAAAATGACAAGTGAGGTGTCGTTTCACTTATAATGTTATGCTGAACCCAAATAAGCAAAAAAAATACAAGATGTCCCATTTAAAATATCAAAGTCAAGGTCACTTCCGGTCATACCGGAAGTGCTAACAAATTGAAAATTATGCCAATAAATGCAGACTCATCTCTTAAAAATTTCACTTTAATATCTATAAATACCTAAAAGTTATAGGGGTGAACGTCTTTTGAGAAACACCCGGTATAGACTTACGGTTGACTCTAAATGTGGTAATTTGTATATGCATTTAATAACTTTATTTTGCCATTTTTGTAATGGTTTTAAGTTTGATAAACAAGCAGATCCCCATGCTGAAGCTAAATATTGTAATTTTGAATATTAATAAAAAATATATATTTTTTAAATATTTCAAAGGAATGTAATATCTAGCTCTGTACAAAAGAGATATCAAGATATATATCGAGTTTATAATATATTGGATATAGGTTTTCCAGTTTAAATTTTTGTCTAAAACTAATCCTAAAAATTTTGTCGTTTTTGAAAATTCTTATTATTAAATCTTAAGGGGTGATTTTATATAACCATAAAAGAAAATTTTGTAAAATTTAATATAAGTTTATTTGATTAAAGCCATAGATCATTATTAATATCAAAATGTATTTCTGTTAAATTTTCCGCAAAATAAATAATTGTTGTATCATCTGCAAAAAGCTTTATAGGGCCCTTTAAGTTTAATTTAGAAACGGAATTAATATGAATTAAGAATAGTACTGGACCTAATATTGATCCTTGTGGAACTCCATTTAACATTTCTTTTTCCAAACTTTTACTTTTCCCAATTTGAACAAACTGTTTACGATAGCTTAAATAACTTTGCAGTAATTTGTGTGTAAGTACTTCCCGGTATTCCAATATTATATAATTTTCTAAATAAAATGTGATGGTTTACGGTGTCAAAAGCCTTACAAAGATCTAAGAATAGTAAACAGCATTTTTTCTTGCTGTCAACATTTACTTGAATTTCTGTTATGATATCTCCTACAGCTATTTCTGTATCCTTGGAGCTGCGAAAGCCATACTGATTAGCAAAAATTATTTCTATCTTTCCAGAAAACGCATAATATATTATTTTTTCTAATATCTTAGAAAATATTGGTAAAACAGATATTGGGCGATATTTGTTGCATTTATATATTTTGTCAGTTTTAAATACAGGCGTTACTTTCGCAATTTTTTTTTCTGGAAAAATTCATGTTTTTAAAGATAACTTAATTAAATGGAATAAAATTGGAGTAATTTCATTTTTTAAACAATTTTAACGGATCTATTGTCAAATCCATTGGCTTTCTTTGTATCAAGGTCATTAATAATTTGTTTTAGTTCGTTTTGGGATATTTCTTTAAGATTAATAAAAAAAGATTTTTCTTTCGTCTCCTCGATAAATGTTTGCACTTTTTTTTAGCCAGTGTTTCTAGTACATTATTAATAAAATGATTGTTCATTTCTCCACATATAATTTGCTGATTTTTAACTTTTTTTCCATTCATTTCAAGGTAATCAATAAGTGGTTTACCTTTGTTATGTCGATTAGTTAAAATCAAATTAAAATTTTTTTAGATTATTTTTTGGTTACTATAGTTAAAAATTGTTCCTCATAATAATTTGGTTATTCTAATTTTTTCTTTTAAGAATTTAAGATAATTATCATAAATTTCTTTCTAATGTTGACTGTTGGGATTCTTCTTTTCCTTTGCATAATGTTTATTACCAGTTTTAATAAGTTTAGCTTGTTCTGAATCTTCTTTTATGTTAATTGACAACATAAAGGAACACTTTTCAAAAATTCTTCTAATAGTATCATAAACATAATTTGAATCTTCAATAAATGCATATTATTATTTAATAGCATCAGTTTCAGCTTTAATTTATTCATATAGAATTTTCTATAAAATATAGTTTTACTTGGTGCTTTTGTGTTGCTCGTTGTCGTAGGAAGAGAAATAGCTCGAATCTTATGATCACTTAAAGAACTTGTTTCTAGTTCTATGTTTATTTTTTTAAATTTAAATTAGTTATTACATGGTCTATTAAAGTAGAGGTATTACCAGTATCTCTTGTTGCGATGAGTTATTTACGGGACTAACCCAGTCTACTTACTTTATCTATTACTTAGCTATGTAAATATACCTCTTGAACATTGCAATTCCCAACGTAGCAAATATAACAGTTAAAGATAAATACCAATGATCTAGTACCTATACCTACCGATAAGTGAAACAATAAGAAATTAACCCATCGACAAAATCATATTCCATTCTGAAGTAAATGAACATGCAAATTTCGCCCCTCCACTTTGTTTACCAAACTTACGATGTTAAAAGTATTAACATGATGTTGAAAATTTAAATCTTTGTTTAAAATCTTATGAAAAGATTGCAGTATGCAACGCAGCAGTAAGAGATCCGCCCCCAAAGACGTGTCCGATTGGTCTGAGGCCATAATGACGTTATTTCATTCATTTTCGTGTCACAGAAAATGTATCGGGGAAAAACATCGATGTTTGAGATGCATCGAGATTTTTTTTAATAGAACTTGCACTATCACAAATCTAATTGTTTTAAGCTCGCACCTTAACTGAAACCAATGGTAAAAGGTATAATCAAGATCGAGAGGCAACGGCAAAATAATTATTTTACGAATAAAATTACATTAAAATACATCGATGAATTGGTAAATATCAAATGACCTTGATGTATTGCTTAAAAACGATGCACCGCCTTGAAAATATCGATGTTTTCGATGCATCGATGTATATCAAACATCCCTATTTCCGTTCCGTTTAAAAGGTCACACTAATAACAGCGATTTGTACTTGAATTTCTTTTCGGTCACATTGAAAGAGGTATTTAAAAATGTTTTAAATCTGAATCAAAATAAAGGGCCCGGCCTTGATGGCATAACTCTAAAAATATTGACTTAAACTGTGTTTATTCTCTGCCAAAATCTTTATATTTGCTTTTTAAACTTTGACTTGAAAGTGGCCCAATTAACATTTTTCTGACTTACGACTAAATTTGTACCTATAAGGACGTCATTTTTGGTAATGTTTCAAGTCACTGCTTGACTTATTTCTTAATGTAAAGTTATGGACCTAAAATTAACGTAAAACGAACGTTAAGATATGACGTCCTCTAAGCCGACGTCGCATAGTGGTCGAAGCGTGTATAGTTACTTTATTGTAAAGAATTTGACGTGTGAGTAACGTCAAACACTTTTTTTATTTGAAAAAGTGTAGTTTTATGGAATTTGCGAACCACGTTTCGACGTCGCCTCGTCCACCTACCAAACTTGATACAAAAAATGTCACTTCTTTTTTCGTCAGTCGCAGCCAGTTAAAATAAAAAGACGAAATTTGTCGGAAATAACCTTTATTGTTTGTGTTCTGGTGAAAGTAACCTTACTTATTTGTTTATAATAAGTATTTGTTGGATTATTTTTCAGAAAATCAGTTCTTTTATTGCAAGCAAGTAGACCTGCAAGCAATATGAGCATGTCCTTAAATAAAGGAAAAAGAGCCTACCGCCATACTAATACTTTTTATAGAAAAAAAGCTAAATTGATAGCATTACAAGCTCAGGTTAGTCTCCAGTTAGTCAGCAGCAGCTGTTGTAAATTCAAAAGCCGCAAAACCCTGAGCTTTTACTTTGCAGTTTTTGTATCGTTTCCATGTTTCTTTATTGGGTGAAATTTTAATATTACTTTGTAAAAGTCTAATTTCTTTCTGACGTTGGGGAAACCAAATTATGCCACTTTCCTCCCATTTATGAGGGGCCGGCTAAACCTCATTAAGGTCTTTAATATATACCTACTATAATTTAAAGTGATCCATTTTTTTAGTTGTTTACCAACAAAAATTAATAAAATATTACACGATAAGCTTGGATGAGAGATGAAAAATTGAAAAAACTTTTATTGGGGTTAACGGTTAAATAATACGATTAAAAAATAATGACATATGACATTTCTGTTTGTTAATTTTTATCTACAGAAATTGACGTTTACTTTTTACGCCCTTTGGTCGTCAATTTAAGTAGTTCAAATGTCTTAAGGTTAAAACCTGGTTGTGGTTTGGAATTCTAATCATCCGACGTTGGTGTGTCGTTTGCGGGTGGTAGTTTAAGTTAACTTTGGGTAAAGTTTTGGATATAAAGTAACCTTTGGTGGTATTGAGTAAATTTAGGTACATTAGCTAACTCCGCCATTTTTATGCTGATGAAAGTGTGTAGCGTCCCGTCGGCCATTAAAGCACAGTACGTTTATTTTTGAAATTTCGAAAATAAATACCATTTCAAATGGCAACTATATGAATAAAATTTAATTTCCTTATAGCTTTATTTAGATGGAGTTGGAAATCAAGGCAATATATGATTTTTTTTTCTGGTCATTCATAAAAACATATATTAAAAATTATTAAATATTTGTTTATTTTGAGGCAAACACATATTTTTCGATCTATTTTGGTAACATTTATCAGTTAAGTGCCCTTCGCAAGCAAATTTTATTCTCGAAAAACCCTATAATCTCATTTTATTTACGTCTATAACAAACATCGTTTAACAATAAGAAAACTGTTTGATATTTTAATTTCTGGTCTTGTTCTTTCTACAGATCAACAACAAATTAGGTTATATTTTGTTTACACCACATTATACGGGCACAACATATTGGTACTTCCACATGACCAAATAAAACTTTTAGTACACATTTTTGGTTATCAAAAGTTAACGTTAAATAGCGTAAAATTTGGTTAAAAGAGTACACTTCAATAGTAAAGTTACCAACGTCTAAAAAACTCAAATTTGTCTGCTCCATTTTAGTGCAAGAACTGGTCCACACGTAGTCGTTTCGACGTCAGTTACCGACGTCGGGTTGTCTGTAGCGACGTTGGTTAGACGTATAAATGCTATTTGGGGGTATCTTTCCTGAGCAGTGGAAATACGCTTTTAGCGTTCTTATATTTAAAGCTGGTAAAAAATTACAGACAAATTTCTATTTTGAGTACAATTCCTAAACTTTTGAAAATATTGTGTGGGATTAAGAGTTCAGTGATATTCTCTATTGCTCCGGAATAGCACGACTTCTGTAGCTGTAGGGGTGGATTAACGGGTATAAATTACTCAAACGGTATTAGATGCTTTTGAAAGTGGATGCTGTCTACAGATTTTAGCAAGGCATTTGACTCTGTCAATCATCACATTCTGGCAAATAAACTAGAGGGCTTTGGGTTTTCAATGCTGTCACTAAACTATGCCTATAAATTGAACGATTGTATTTTGGAAAGAGTTAATACTGTGTATGACTTCAAGTTTTCACTTAGATGATAAATTAAATTTTTATATTCATTCAAGTTAATAGGAATTATGTGTAGAAATACTAGAGATTTCCTAAATATTGACAGCTTTAATACGATTTACAAAACTCTTGTTAGGACATGTTTGGAATACCGTTCTTGTGTGTGGTCATGGTCATATTAAATTTAATACATATTCAAAATATCGAAAAGGTATAAAAAAATTTATTAGATTAATTTCATACAAATTTAGGTCGCCTATTGACTGTTATGATGATCTGAGGCGGAGACTGAGTTTGGACTTAGGCACTCCATGAACGTTGAATAAAATTTGACTCATATTTTTTAATTAAATAAGTGAATGGAATAGTTGAGTGGCCATATCTTTTATATCAAGTTAACTTTCGAGTTTCATCTAGGGACACAAGAAATCACCTTTCTTTTGCACTTGACCATCATAGATATGGTAAATCCCAGCACCCCCTGGGAAACTATGCCACAGTATACCTAGCAGAAGTTCATGCGATATAAGCATGCGTACAAAAGAATCTTAAAAAGGGCTACCACGAACAAAAGATACATATCCTATCAGACAGCCAAGCTGTCCTGAAAGCTCTGAACTCCTTCCGATTTACATAAAAAAATCACAAAGGAATGCCTTAACGACCTAAAAGACCTGGCAGCCAGAAACAACAAGGTTGAACTCCTATGGGTTCCTGGTCATTCAGGGATAAAAGGCAACGAAAATGCAAATGAAATTTCAGGGGCCCAGAACCCGCCCTTGGAATATCAAAAAAGGCAACTAAAACAACAATAGATAAATGGGCGCAAAAACAACATCTATCTCGATGTAATGGTACACCTGGCCAGGCACACGCATGGGCCGTCATCGATAGGCCCTCGAAGAAGCTATCAGCTGGAATGCTGCTCTTGACGCGCACCCAGATAAAACAAGTGACCGGCCTACTACAGGCCATTGTCACTTAAGAAAACACCTTCAACGAATGGGAGTCTATAATGGACCCTTTGAATGTAGACTTTGCGGTGAAGAGGACGAAACTGCCTCTCATATCATATACCTACAGCTGCGAAGCGCTAAACCGTAAAAGATTTAAATTTAAAATATTCGGAAACATTCGACGTGGCGATAACCTCCCGCATGAATAAATTCGGAAGAAAACTACTGCACCTCGTAGAAGGAACAAACCTTTTCTAACAAGACTGCAGGAGCGCACAATAAGCCAGAAGGCTGCTGCAGTGTAAGAAGCTTGGGCCACACGTCGAACCCGATCCCCGCCTTTAACCAACCAACCAACCATGGTAAATCTTCTCTCATACCTAGAATTGTTAATAATGGAAGCAGAATTACCAATGACTCTTCCCTAGTTTCCTTTATGAGAAATATTTCTAAACTTTAACTCTTGCTTTAGTATGGTAGAGCTAATTTATGATTAAGTCATCTGGTTTTTCATTTTAACTTTTATAATAACAATTATTAATAAAAATAAAATTAATAAACATTTTCGTGGCATGGCGAATTTCGTAGTGAGTATAGACGAGTTTTTGCCTTGCCTCAAAACAGCACATTATTAAAAGTTCTTCGGTCTTTTCAGGTCATAAACCCAGAAACATAGATAATAATTATTATTAAATTTCTTTTTGGTTACATACATAATAAACGTTATAACCAAAGATATTAGAGGTATATGTCCATCCAAGTTCGCATCAGATGCATATATCCAAATTTACGATAAAAAAAGGTTCTGATAAATGAACCATCGCCAAAGTTAGATACGTATATATTGGGCCTAAAAGGTTTCATATATGTAACAATAAAATTTTAATACTTCAGTTTTATAATCCCGTCTGAGTCTTAATCAGGTATTAATATTCTTTCGTACCAAATTTTCCGACAAAGAAAAAAATTGTTGAGGCAGAATAAGGCGGTGAATACAAATTACCAACGTGGAGCTGGGACGGGCCATTATTAAATTATTATTTTTTAGTATCACCGGACACACGTTTGGCATTTACGATCGCTGTAGACGCTATGTTCACGTTTTCACACACTTCGGCACGATTTTGTATGATAAAACGGTAAAAAAGAAAACCGATATATTTCACACTCTACTAACAAATTACTATTAATGACAATTTTGCAAAAAGGTTCATTTAAGGCGGGTAACTTTATCATAAGAAACTAGTAAGTGAAAAAAGTAACATAGGAATCTAGAAAGTGAATTATAAAGAATAATATATTCTATTTAATATCCTTTAAAAATATATTTTATACTTAACCCTCACGGCATCGGTGGCTCCGTGGTTAACGCTGCAGTCGCTGAGAACTCTAGGACGAGAGTTTGTGGGTTCGTATCCCACTGCCGGCAAACTGATTCAAGCCCGCTGGATTTTAGTGGTATTTAGTCTTGACGTGGGTCCAGCGTCGAGCAAAAATTAGAGAAGAGTGAAAAATGTATCATCCCTCAAACTTACCCCATTTACACCGGTAACCAGGCCGGATGAGATCGGATATCTCGTGAGGTGCGGGAGAAGGAACACACTCCCCAATCGGTAGGTCATAAAAAGCGCGAAACCAAGGGTTGATATAGCCCTTGGGGGTGCTTCTAATGACTGAGGATCGTGGTTCGGAGCCCACGTTAAACCGTATGTCTCCTCGGGAATGCGAATGAAGAGGGAAAAAAATCCGAAAATAACAACAATAACGACTACTTAACCCTCAAGCGAATTTTTAAAATATTTGTTTTTTGGGAAAATATATTTTATTTCTTTGTAGTGTCTTGTAATAAATAAATTTACTAAAATTTGGTTTCTAGTATCATACAGGGTGTTATTTAAGTATGTGGCCAAATTCCAAGGGGTGCTTCTTTAAGTGATTTTAAGAAGAAAGTTCATATAAACATGGATCCGAAAATGCATAGTTTTTACGGTACCTACAGGGTGTCAAACTTTAAAAAAAAATCGGGTGTTCGTAAATATCTCAATACTCTTTTATTCGATTTTGTTGAAATTTGGCAATTCTGTTAGTAATAACAAGAGGATAATTTAGCCTCAATTAAATTAAAATTATTAACTTCAGTGGCGTCCCGGAAGACAGTCGAATTAATATTTTTGACAAAAAAATTGCGCGCCACTGACTTTTTTTAAAATTATGTATTTTTTTAGAATTAAGCAACTACAAATAACAACCATTTAATCTCCTGAGTTTTTTTCATATCTTGCTTTGTTTTCGAGAAAAAAAAATAAAAACCACTTTATTGCATGTCCCCGGGACAATAAGAATAAAAAATGTAGACTACTTACAAACTATTATGCAATTAAAATTACACAAAAGTCCTCTTTTGAATTTTTTCGCACAGATTAAAACTGTTTTCGATAAAAGAAATTAACATTAAGTAATCGCATAACGTAATAATTATTTATTACTGCAATGTTTTAAAAGTAACAATAAACTGTTATTGTCCCGGGGACATGCAATAAAGTGGTTTTTATTTTTTTCTCGAAAACAAAGCAAGATATGAAAAAAACTCAGGAGATAAAATAGTTGTACTTATAGTTGCTTAATTCGAAAAAAATACATAATTTTTAAAAAAGTCAGTGGCGCGCCATTTTTTTGTCAAAAATATTAGTTTGACTGCCTTCCGGGACGCCACTGGACTTAAAAATTTTATTCTAATTGAGGCTAAATTATCCTCTTGTTATTACAAACAGCATTGCCAAATTTCAACAAAATCGAATAAAAGAGTATTGAGATATTTACGAACATCCGTTTTTTTTTTAAAGTTTGACACTCTGTATTGTAAAAACTATGCATTTTCGGACCCATGTTTATGTGAACTTTTCTTCTTAAAATCACTTAAAGAAGCACCCCTTGGAGTTTAGCCACCTACTTAAATAACACCCTGTATAACGATCTACAGACATTTTTTTTTTATATTTTAGTTGGCATCGTACTCCTCTTTTATCTTTTCAACGTCAATAATTGGGCAACATTAAATTTTTTAATCCAAATAATCTTGAAAAAGAAAAAAAGTAACATTTTGTATGTAAATATTTTTCTTCATATTATTCATCATTTTTTTAACAGTAAGCAATACGATTAACTCCTTACCCCTTTGACTGGGGCCATTTTTTGCATAAAAAATTTCCACAAAATTTCTTGAGGGTACAACAAAATAACTAATATTTTTAGGTTTAATAATATGTACAGAGAAACCATCGTTTTAAAAGAGTTTAATATCCACAAAAAGTGTAAAATTTTATTCACTTATCAGCAAAACTGAGTGAGCAAGTCAATTTTGCCAACAACAGCAGGCCTGATTTGAGGATCTGGCGAAGGCACAAAACCCCTAATGAGGCAGTGGTTCATTATCTCTCTGTAGTTTATACTCTCTCTCTCTCTCTCTCTCTCTCTCTCTCTCTCTCTCTCTCTCTCTCTCTCTCTCTGAAGTTTATTTTCTCTCTCTCTCTTTAAGAGTTAAAACCATGTTGGTATTTATAATAAAAAAAAGTATTTTTGAACAGCCTGAAAGAACGAAAATGATATTCAACTTAATACTTTCAACAAAGAACATTTTTTGCCATTACAATTTATCCCATTTAACCCCCCCCCCCCCCCTTCCCCTTATTTTTTTTTCAATTTTCTGCCGTGAGGCACTTCGGGCAGAAATTCTACCACATGCAAAACGAATCATTAAAACAATCAATGCTCTAACAACCATAAAAAAAGCTAATATAGATAGATCGAATTAGGAACCTTTTACCTTTTTAAAGTCGGTTAAAATTCCGCAAATGACTGTGGAAAAAAGTATATTTTAGCAAAATTTAATAGGAAAATGATTATATATGTCCGGTTTTATAGACTCGATGATATCGAGATCCCGAGAATTTCGACAAACTATTAATTACCTACTAGTATTATTTATATTTATTTTTATTATTTATATTAATAATTGTAGTATTATTATTAATTTTAAGTTAGCAATCTCGATTTAACCCACGGCGTATGGGAAGGCATCTCTCATACCATCTATCTGCCCAGTATCCAAGGCCCAAGGTTAATTAAACGATCAACATTTTTAAGTTCAGAGTAGCTGCTTGAGTCTATAAAGCAGAGTTAAAATATTATCAGGAGTATTCACAAAGAGCGCTTGCATTTACCCCGCCCCGTCACCTCCAGTTTCAATTATCTCAAGACTGTTTACATGTTGCCACCACAATATTTTGTCTAAAATACTATTTGAATTCTCGCAAATCCGTAACTTTTGTAATGGATGTTAATGTTTCCTTTGTCCACTAATTCACAAAAATATAAGGCCTTAATTTACTTCCATAAACTTTTTTCTGGTCGGAAAATGTCGAAAGTCTTAGATTTTGCGGAAGCAACAGTTCCAAATTTGAAGGATCATCAATTTAAACAAAGTCGGGGACATTTCCCTTTCGCCAAATGTATAGAAAGGCTTGGCAAATTTCACGGCAAGTGAGGGAATTTTTAGTTCTTCATCCCTAAAAAAACGGTTAGATTATTTAAATTTTCCTGCCCTTTGAAAATATCCTATTAACATGCAATCGGTCAAAATTCTCCCGCGGAAAATATGTACCTCCCGTTGCCCTCCGATATAATCAACGAAAAAATGTTCGGATTTCTTTGTACACAAACAATAATTATAAATTATCACAAAAATATATTTTAAAGTTAATATCTCAACAGGGAAAACAGTATTAAAAACAGCTGCCATCTGATACCTGGGTGAGGTAGCAAAGACGAAGGCTAACCCGATTGGTACTACCCGGCTGGACAAAATAAAGCACGTGGACATATAAATTTTAGTTAACACCCTATTAAAGGTTAAAATTTAAGAAAAACAAATTTTTTCTCATTAACGGATAGAGTAGAATAAAAATATATTATACAGGATGTTCCATTTAAAATAAGCAAGTTGGAGACAACTCTCTCCATAACGAACAAACCAGCTGTCCCTAAAATGTCAGATGTATGTATCATTATCTCCACAGTAAAATAATACAAAATTTGGGAGTTCTTCTGAACAACAGTCTTAGATTTAAAGGTTAGATCTGCAAGGTCGTTCAAAAGTCAATTATTTTTCTTCAGAGGAAATTTTGAGTCCGTCTCTCAAGCGGCAATTGTGCGAGTCTCTTGTTCTCTCGAATTGTAACTATGCAGATATGGTTTATGATCATTGATCAATGCCTTAATTTTCAGTCCAAACGCAGATTGCAGAGATTTTAAAATGCATTTATTCGTTTTATTTATAACCTTAAATTAAGAGACCATGTAACACACAAATTGCGTGACATAAAATGGCTGAATATAGCAGAGAGACTAAAACTGCATAATATGGCCTATTTTTTGCACAAATTGCTTGAGACCGAAACTTCTTTATACCTGCGGGAGAAGCTGACATTTCGCTCTACAACCCACAAACGCGAACTCGCCACAATGACCAACTTAAGAAACCGCGTTACCGAACAGCTCTATATGAACGTTGTTTTTCTTATGTGATTCCTAAATGTTTTATTCTGAGGTTGGAAACAGGTTATCTAACATTATCTATATATCTTTTAAAAGAAAGTTTAAGGTGGAATTATCAACGTCATTCAATTTATTGCCAACTATAACCTATTTCGCCTTGTTTTTTTTTTATTGACTAAGATTTAAATAAAATCAATATCGTCTGCACATTATTTAGGTATATATTACAAAAATATCAATTCATTTTATTGCATATTTTGGAAAAATTGTTTAGCGAAAGAACAATGACATAATAATGTTAAAAAAAATCTTAACCGATATTTTTCGATATACAATTCTCCTTAAATAACTTATGAAATTCCTTGATATTTATTTAGCATGTTAATTATTACCCATAGAATATGAAGACGATATTGATTTTATTTAAATTTTGTGTTAAGGTGAGAGTATCAACATGCTTGCCAACCTATAACCTATTTCGCGTAGATTTATTTATGTTTTCTAGCTTTTATACAAAATTTAAAGAAAATTACGACTTGATATTCTATAGGTAATAATTGACATATTTAATAAATATCAAGGAATGTCATAACTTATTTTAGGAGAATTGTATAGCGAAAAATATCGGGTAAGATTTTTTTTAACATTATTATGTCGTTGTCACTCATTGTTCTTTCACTAAACAATTCTCCCAAAATTAGCAATGAAATAAACTGACATTTTTCTAATATTATCAGATACTACCTAAATAATGTACCGACGATATTGATTTTCTTTAAATGTTAGTTATTAAAATAATAAACTCAACAAATCAACGCGAAATAGGTTATAGGTTGGCAATAGATTGACTGACGTTGAGAATTCAACCTTAAAGTTAGAAAAAATAAATAAATCTATGCGAAATAGGTTATACGTTGGCAAGCATGTTGATACTCCCACCTTAAAGCCTACTTGTTTAGTAAACATTTTTAAAACCTAACGCTACAACAAGAAGTATTAAACTATTAAAATTCGGTAAAAATATTATGTTCTAATTTTAATACATTTAAGGTAAAAAATCTTTGTTTAATTCGCAAATTAACATAATATAGCATAGTATTATTATACTGCTCCCGATACTCTTAAAATGTGTTCCTATCAGTAATTGTATATTTATAATATTGTATTGTATAGGTTCGGTTGACAATAAAAACTTGTCTATCTATCTATCTATCTATCTATCTAAATTTAAAAATTACACAACTTCAACATAGGTAAACCGTACTTACCGTATAAGGATTCTAAATAACAGGTGCCCATAATAAATAAATTCTCGTGCCAGCGAAGATGCTCTCAACAATGAGGGTCTGCATATTTTAAGACATATACGTTCTTTTGCATACTATTATGCATGCCATCATGACATGTAAACCTTGTCGTATTGTAGCATTGGCAGAAAGATTTTGGACACATTTATTTTTATGTTTTTATGTCGTTGTCAATAGTAATGGAACACATATTATTATATTGATTTATATTATTATAAGTTACAAAGGTTTCTTGATGACACCTTAATTTACATTAATGTTTTAAATATTTTTGATGGTCTAAATACTCTAAATTCTGGGATAAATATATTATGAAATTGGCTAAAAGAAAATTAATTAAAATTAAATATTTCAAAAACTAAATGTATGGTTATAGGTAATAATTTAAATTGTCAAAATATAAATGTTGTAATTGATGGTGAAAAATTGGAATAAGTGAACAGTTTTAAATATTTAGGGATAATTATTGATTCAAAATTAATTTTTTTTTATTATTTTGAAAGTATCATATCGAAGATTGCCGGAAAAGTAGGTTATTTTAAAAGAATCAGTTCTAATTTAAATTTGTTTCTTAAAAAAACTGCATTTAATACAATTATATGGGTCCGTTACATTAGCCCCCCCCGGTGCCCATAACTGCGTAAAATTTTAGCACCCTATAGACCATACCTAGCACTACCTAGCACCCAAATTATAGAGCTAGCACCATAGTCGTTACGGAGTTATTAAGCACTTTTACCGGGGGGGGCTAATGTAACGCTAGCCCCCCCCGGTGCCCATAACTGCGTAAAATTTTAGCACCATATAGACCATACCTAGCACTACCTAGCACCCAAATTATAGAGCTAGCACCATAGCCGTTACGAAGTTATTAAGCATTTTTACCGGGGGGGGGGGGCTAATGTAACGTTAGCCCCCCGGTGCCCATAACTGCGTAAAATTTTAGCACCATATAGACTATACCTAGCACTACCTAGCACCCAAATTATAGAGCTAGCACCATAGTCGTTACGGAGTTATTAACCTAATTTAAGAATGGCATCGATAACGTTGCCGCTAAGCGATTTGAGAATGAATTGGAAGACTTTCAGATAGCATAAGCTGCGTGCGCATCCGGAATATCGCCAACGTACCAAATGCGACGTTGTCACGTTGAGTAGGGTAGAAAATAATAGTTTTTTTGCCATAAGGATGACAGTAAATACTTTTAAAATAACTTCTTGTATAGTAAACGGCACGAATTTTCTCGTTTTAAAACAGATGACAGCAGTTATTTGTCATCGATCAGCGGACATATGGAAATCAAAACTTTCCAGATTATAGTGAGCCGTAATTAGCCTGTCACGTTCGGAATTGTTCTTGCTGCTTTATATTACTTTTTTAAAATGTTTAGTGGTTTTAGTGGATTTTATTTTGAGTTTAATCGACGTTTATTAACTTTTGTGTTTACGGTAAAGCCCATGTAAGTACAATTCACCAAACAAAAAATTTGTAGGCTATCATTTTATTATTCTTTTCTCAGACCTTAAATCATGATGGACCTGTGCTTGTAAATCAACAATGGAATATACAATATGTACTCTTCTCGTTAGTTTTAATAATAGTACTAAAATCTATTTGTTCCTATGTTTTATCTAACAATATTAATAGTATAACATTTTTACAGATTTAATATAAAAAAAATTTGCTGTCTATTAAGTTAGGCCTTCATTTCTGTTTTGATTGGGCAAAAGTGCTGGACAAGCTAATAAGATGTTTTTACACAAAGTATGTTTTTTTTATTAGGTGCATAGCTCTTTATAAGCATGCCAAATTTCATCTTTTTAACCATTATAGTGTTGGATCTAATATTTCCATATGACAGACGGGCGATTTCTTGAGAATGAAGTTTTAAGGATACATAATATGGAATGCTAAAAGTAAGCAAATGTGTTCCTGGTACCAGCTAGTACCTGTAAAATAAATATAATAACTGTAATTTAGATAACCAGAGAAATTTTTTCTTATATTGATTTAATATTATATCCTGTGATCAAAAAATAAAAAGGTGAATGCGCCACTAACTTTTTCTAGCATAAAAGTGTTGATGAAGTACCTACTTGTATTTTATATTTTCGTATAAATAAAAACAAAGAAGTAAGGTTTGTGTGTTTTATTTATTGGTAGTTTTTAACTCTGTTTTGAGACTTTATCGTCTAACCATAAAAACTTATGTTTATTATTAGGTTCTTTTAAAATATTATACTATTTACAAAATAAAATTTTTAAAATATATACAAAATTTTCAAGTCTGATTCTGGAATTCATACCAACCTATCAAAATTAAATAGGCCAAATTTGACAGAGTGTCACGTGACTTTGCCTCCATCTTGCGAGACTATTTAAAATATCTACTATATTAACCAACTGGTTAAAAAAAGGTGTTGTATATGTTTACTGTTTTATAGATAAAAATAATAATTTTCATATAATTTAGTGCAGGTCGGCAACATCGCGGTGAGATCACAGCCATATTACTACTACAGTGCAAAAATTCTTGTACTGTAAATATAAAAGTGTTTTTATGGCCAACTGTAAATAGCTTTTTCTCTGGTAATTGGTCTGAGGCGGCAACGTTGTTGATGTCATTTTTAAATTAGGTTAATAACTCCGTAACGACTATGGTGCTAGCTCTATAATTTGGGTGCTAGGTAGTGCTAGGTATGTTCTATATGGTGCTAAAATTTTACGCAGTTATGGGCACCGGGGGGGGCTAGCGTTACATTAGCCCCCCCGGTAAAAGTGCCTAATAACTCAGTAACGACTATGGTGCTAGCTCTATAATTTGGGTGCTAGGTAGTGCTAGGTATGGTCTATATGGTGCTAAAATTTTACGCAGTTATGGGCACCGGGGGGGGCTAGCGTTACATTAGCCCCCCCCGGTAAAAGTGCTTAATAGCTCCGTAACGACTATGGTGCTAGCTCTATAATTTGGGTGCTAGGTAGTGCTAGGTATGGTCTATATGGTGCTAAAATTTTACGCAGTTATGGGCACCGGGGGGGGCTAATGTAACGGACCCCAATTATATTACCACATTTTCTTTATTGTTCTTTCATTTTATATTGTGCTAGTGAGGAAATATTTGACAAATTACAAATTTCACAAAATAAGGGAATGCGGATTATTTTAAATTGTGATAAATAAACAAAAATAAATTTTATGTTAAAAAATTTAAATTGGTTGAGTGTCAGAAATTTAATTTTTATTTAGTATGGATCTTTATACATAATTGCCTGATTGTTTAAAACATTTTTGTTCTTTTAATTATGACCATCATAATTATAAAACAAGAACTAATAAAGAATTTTATATGGATATAGTGTCTAAACCATTAGCTTATAAGTCTATTTATCATAAAGGTTTGATAGAATATAATAATTTGGAAAATTCTATTAAATCTCAAATATCATTAAAACTATTTTAAAAAACTTTAAAATTACATTTAATTAAAAAACAATACGTAATATTTGATACAATTTGCAAAATGTTTAACTTTTCTGTCTGTCTTTCGTTAAAAAATTTGCAAAATGTTTAACTTTTCTGTCTGTTTTTTGTTAAAAGAAGGTTCCGTTTTAAAATTAAAAATAAATCTATAAAAATGTTGTTAAAAAACGCAACTGCCTGCCGTTTAAGCAGTAGTTGAGAGTCTGAGATGTTCCTGCACTCTAAATAGTAGAAATATTTCTATCCGCTTGACCAACATAAACAGCTGAATATTGATTACAATTCAATACATAATGCGCCGGATTGTAAAAACGATTTTCCTTAATAAAGGAGCCCATGCACAAACTACGGCTTTGTTGGCAGCTTTGCTCGACGAACAAAATGGCGAACGCGAGTTAACAGTTTGGTTTACTAAGTCAACAAAAAAACTAGGAAGACAATATATTGATGTGCAGTGGCGGCGGCATTAGCCATAAAAACAAAAAGAAAAAGGACAAAGTGGGCGAAGAAATGGATTTTTAAGAGAAGCCAGTTTTCCCATATTAACCTGTTAAACGAGCTGAAACTGGATCCGGGAGATTGGTTTAATTATTACGAAATCTATTGTACTATTTAAAAATTCTAATCCCTCTTATCATCAAACAAGACACGCAGGAGAGACAAGCTATTACACGACATGAGCAACGTTAGGATTCATTGCTATAGGCAGAAGTTACGAAGATTTAAAAGGGTTGGTTGCAGTGGCGGCTCGTGACTAGCGTGTCAGGGGGGGCGCTGGCTTTAAATAAAAATTTTTTAAATGTCTATTGTTTTCGAAAGTACGTGTCTGTTTTTTCTTTCTTTATTTTTGAAAACGTAGTTTGTGTCTGAAAGTAATACACCTTAATATTAAGATAAAAAAGAACAAAGTGCTTATTAAGTGGAAAATAAATTTTAGCTTAACTTAACGTAAAGTTTATCTATTTTCAACGATTTAATTTAAAACCCCATTCTTTCAGACACAATTTACGTTTTCAAAAATACGTATTTTATGAAGTTACCTTATACAGGGTCAAAAACAAATGAACTTTGCATCACATGCGACCAAATTTTAATAGCCCAATTTTGATTTTGTAAAAAAACACACATTTAATATGACGCTACTTTAAAGAAAATGTATCTGAAATAAAGCATTGTCAAAACTAAGAAGTTTTATGTAGGTTGCGTTGAGTCTTATTTTGCAAAAGTGTGGCAGTTACAAAATATAGGTAATAAATCAAAATTATCTTATCCAGCTGAATTTTTTACATGTGAGCTAGAAACTGCATTTAAAAAAACTTTTTCTAAACTTTTTTCGATATTTTCAGAAATATTATTTTTGAATTATTTTTTGAAAAAAATTAAAATTTTACAGATAATGCGAATCACGTGACTACTATTTTTTTGCTTAATTTTCATCTCGATCGAAGCAGAACTTGATCAATAACTCCTACAAACAATCTAGGAGTTATTGACTTGATGCCAAAGTCAAATTTTGAATAAAGCTATTAATAAAAAAAATCCCATATGATGCGGACTTTACTGGTGACACTGTAAAGAACTTTTTCATACAGACAGACTTTACGTTTTGCACAGAATAAGTTGCAAAAGTATCAACATTTTATTGAAGCATTTTTCAGGTTTCAACAAAATTTTAACAATCATACTTTTAAGTGTTATACATAACCCAATGGTCATAAATTAGTTTTATTCACATATTTCCAACAATACAAGAAAGAATGAAAAACATTTAATTACAAAAAATACAATCTATTTCTATATAATATAATATTGCCTAAAGAAAACATATTGATCAAGCTATTAAGTGGTTGCCAAATTTTGTCTAACAATTAAATTTGGAATGGTAACATAAGGAAAACTTATTCCATCCTCAGTTGTAACGTTAAAAGTTTCATAATCCGGAATGTGGTTGAAATACTTGATGATGTATTCCTTGTGGTATTCAGCATTATTTGTGAATAGCTCCGGATTTTTAACAAATTTTGTTGCAGAGATGGGTAAATATGTGCTATCGTCCATTTTTTCCTGCTTTATAACTTTCATATAATTTTCGGCTGCATCTAAATGAGCTTTTTCCCTTTCGTATAGTGAACGTTCTTCTTCCGAATTGCTGGATATAAGATCTGGTTCCAAAGGGTCAACATCAGTATCCTTATAAATTTGCATAGGTTCACTCAATTCATTTTTATTAACTGTTGGCAAGGAAGTGATAGTACTATTTCCAACCGAATTCACAGCTGCCGTTTGATGGTTTGGCAATATTTCTGTAACATAAGGTGAATCGTAAGTATGGACAGAAAATAGTCCCTGGTCTTTGGACATGCTCGACAAATCGCACAAACCATTCCACATTGGACCTTGCGATTGTAATTGAGTAAGTGGGTTCGTCATAATCAAGTTCTGATAAAAATCGGTGGCGTTTAACATATTTGCTCTGCGCATGCTTGGTTTTGGAAGCATCGGGGAGGCACCAATAGATCTATCTTTTAAAGAAGTGCGAATCGCTTTTCTCATTCTTGCATCTTTCGGATTATATACATACCCGGGATATTTGCGTTTATGTTCCGTATCAATGTCCTTTGCTTTTTGAAAATATTTATTTTTTTCTAGCAAGTTTAAATCTTTCCAGGTTTGTCCAAGACGCCTGCTTATTTCTTTATTTGAGTCCGCTGGATACAAGTGGGCCATCGTTTTTCTATGTTCATTCGCGTACAACATAAATGCGTTTGGTGGGCGAGGAATTTTTTGTTGAATTACAATAGGGCACGTTACCCGTTTACTGCTGCTTAAAATATTTTCAGTACTTTCAACACAACAATTCATTTACACTGTTTAGGGTTTCTGTTGGATGATTGTTGACACGGTTTAACAGAAGGTTGTTTTGTTTTGTTTGTCGCTTTATTAGTTGTCATATCGTTGTCGTGGTTATGTCGAATATGGTTACTATGTTTTATTATAACGATATATTGAATACGTACGGATCACCTGACGTGGATTATTTGGTAGTGCACAAAGAAGGAAAAGACTAGACAGTTTTCATATCTATACGAATAGGGAACTTTCCAATTTTTTTTTTCAATAATATGATTTAGTTAGGCCTGAAAAAAGTATTCCCCAATTATTACTCCTTAAAAATCAAAAATAACTTGCTAAAAATTCTTTAAAGTTTCGCGCGTGTCGAAAGCATTTCAAACAATCTCTAAAGCGGGCGAAGCCCGATGACGTCAGGGGGTATGACTTTTGGTCATCCGTCATCCTGACACTCCTGACAGGTGCCGAGCGACCGAATTTGCATTTGGATTGCCGTGTGTTATTGTTATTGTATTGTTGTTTTAAGGTTGTGGCGCTTGACGCGTGGATGTCAAATCTGACAAATTATCAAATTTATTGAAAACCTATAACCTATTTCGTGGATGTCACACACAAATCTGACAAATGATACCCCTTGACGTCACGACTACTAGCAGCGCATTTTTACCCGCTTGGAATAATTTGAATTTTATGGCATTTTTAAATCTTTCTAGCGGTCTTTTGGGACGAAATATGTTGTTTTTTTTTGCTGCCATATGTTTTATGACAATATGTAGGTACTTATGATTTATAGAATTTTTTCTCCATTTAAAATTTTTGTCAAGTTCCCTATTTTATATTTATTAAAAACATAACCTTCTTGATTTTAAAGAAGTGAGTGAGACAACCTGTTCATAAAGGCACATCCTGGGTGAAAGGGGGGCGTTTCCGAGGGGACCCAGGAGCAGAGGTGGGTAACTATTTGAAATTAAATTATTTCAAATGGCGATGCAAAACAGAAAATGGCATTTCTATTTTCTATCTTAAATACTTTCGAAAAAAGTATTTTCTATTTTATATTTGGAATAGAATAAATGAACAATTTTTTATTTAAAATAGTTATAGGTAATAGGTAAAACTTAGTTCATATAGATGCGAATCACGAATTGCGAATACTGCTCTGATTGGTCAATTTCGTACACCCGATTTTACCTGATTAACGAACGAGATTCGCCGTCTCTAACGATTGTCAGCTGACAAATGATTGACATTCGACAATTGAATTGTGGTTATGATGGCGTTGTGAGTCTTAGACGAGGTAAAGGAGGGGACGCGGCATCATAAACTTGCGATTGTGACCAGAATTTACCAGATGGCACCAAGAAAATGGCAGTTTGCAAAAATATAGGGTCCACCATTTATTACCTGTGAAGCTTATTCCTGACTCCTTTCGATCGCTACGACTTTTGCACCCGTAAGATGAACAAACGACCATTTTATTCAAAGAAAAATACTACTATGTTTCATTCACTTTTCAATCAAAAACACGAAAAACCCGCTTGGTGACAATCGAATGTTTGGCACCAGAATAATGGCCGCCTATCGAATTTTTGGCCACACTTTGCTTCTGTCGCGGTAGATGCGCATGCCGCGTCCCCTCCTTTACCTCGTCTAAGTTGTGAGTACTTGTGAGAAATTGTCAAATTGCGAGGGAAAAATTGTGAAATCCGTAAAGAGGCAAGAAACAACTGAAATTAAATAAAAAAATCGTCCGCCCAAGCCTATTATTGATAAATAAAGCTAACAATGTTTTTAGAAACATAGAACCTTCGGTGTTACATAATATGTAAAGTACATTAATAAAGAGAAAGCATTTTCCATAGAAACTTATTTAAAATACCTATTTTCCATTTTATATTTTAAATGAAAATTTAAAAACCATTTTCTATTTTTTACCTTAAATGGCTTTTGAGGCATCTATTTTGTATTTTCATTTTAAATGCATTTTTAAAACCATTTTACCCACCTCTGCCCAGGAGGCATCTTAAAGTCAGCGGCCCGGAATACAACCAAATAATTTGAGTCTAGGTTATTAAAAACATTGTTTTCTAGCAATCTTTTTTATTAAGAAAGCATAAATTAGTTGAAGAAGGACACAGTGATATTTACTGCTTATATAAAATTTTGTGTGACTGAAATATTATTATCATTTCATTTTAGCACTGCCGTCTGCCCCGTCTCGTCTCCATAAATTCTGTGGCGCGTGGCCTTACGAAATTAGTTGAATTTCTTCGATATTGGTTTTGCATTTGCACGGATTTTCTTGCATGCATAATAAAATTTAATTCTAAGTGCTTGCTTAAGTGCCCTTGTCTATTTTAATTCCTGGTTTAGTTTTTCAAGTTTTATTGTGAATATGCCATATTGTTGTTGCGTTCCTGGATGCAAGTCCAACTAGGTATATAGATTATGAAATAATTTGGATGTTAAATACATATTTTATATGGGTAAACAGGCCTTTAAAGAGAGGGTTTTAATTCCTGATTAAAACACTCGGTAGGATTAATTATACATTTTCTGTTATGGGGTGTAATTTTATTGAAGCTATATTAACAGATATTATATTATTGGATCATCCAAAGAAAAGGCTTGTGGCAACCAGCATATTTTTACATTAGCTTATACCCGGGCTTCCCAACAAAAAATATCGACGGAATAATTTGGATATGAGCCCCATTACCATAATTTCTTCAGTCCTAAAAGTACCGACATCGATAAAAAAAAATTGTCGGTATTTTTGTATTATTAAAGCTATAAATGACTGTCTAATTTATAAATCCGAATTGGATAACCCTAGTTCAGTGGTGAAAACGTAACTGTTTAAAATTAAATGTCAAAAAATGTAATATTTTAAGTTTCTATTGTTGTAAAAGCTTCGTTATGTTTCAGTATTGTATTGAAGGTTGTCATTTAGAGCTTGTTAATAGTTGAACGATCTAGGTCTAATATTTGATCGCGAATTTAATTTTAATAAACATATTGTCCGTAGTGTTTTAGAATATAGTTCTGTAGTGTGGACATCGTTTTACCAATGCAACAAAGGACGTTATTGAGCGAAATAAGCATCTTTCATTTCTACTTTATAAGCATAGATTTCCCTACCGCGGTATTTTTTATAACGTGAAGACTATGCTTATTGGCGTTGACACATTGGAAGAAAGCAATGCTCTAGTTTTTGTTTGAATTAGTTAACGGGATTATGCACTGTAGTGAGTTGTTAGGTAGGTCATGTTAGTTCTCGTGTTCCTTAACGGTCAACGAGGCAAAAACATTTATATTTGAAAACTCACATGGGACAAGTTTTAGGTTCAGGTATTTATTTCATACATACATATTTACAAATACTGATTTGTTTGATTGTAACATCTTTCTATTTTTTAAAAATGTAAATAAATAACTTGTGTAGATTAGTAGATTCTGTAACGAGGTTGGAATGAAAACTCGATCCGAGTGAAAGATTCCGAACGCGAGCGTAGCGAGCGTGAGGAACCACGAGTATCGAATTTTCATTCTAACCGAGTAGCATACTATATTTTCTCCACGACCATCCAGTTCCATATCTGATTCATCCGATTTTTCACTCATTTTTTGACTTGCACTAAATTTGTCTGAAAATAATTATTACAACGCGGCCATTTTTATCTGATACTGACAGTTTCGAAACTCATGGCAACCTATGTCGTTTATATCAATTACAGAATAATATTCATTCCGTATCTTGTTATGGAATGAAAATACACGCAAAACGCATAAGAAGCAAGTGTTTCAGAATAAATATTCCAACTCAAGAGCGAGAATTTTTACATTCTATTATCAAAAATGATTTTGGAATTATTGCATTCAGTAATGGTCGTGGAGAAACTATTTTATATTACCCTTCTTAGTTATTATAGTTTGTTCTAATTATGTAACAGTTGGAGTTTTATGTTATCTTTGTAGTGTACTGATATAAATAAATAAAATAAATTTAAAAAAGTCGAACTGGCTTATTTGAGCTTTAAAGAAACCGAGCAATTCAATTTTAATAATATTTTGAAACAGAGTATTTAGCTAGAAGTAGATCATTTTATAGGAAGCACCACTTTCAATTTTTTTACTACCGCCATTCTGTAGTTAAAAAAACAAAAAGCTCAAAAGTATATATACATTTTATGCCGTGTATCTTCAGATCAACACACAATAATAACGAAGGTGGCAATTTTATGGCCTTGTGCATGTAAATAAAGCCCAGTACACATGAGCATACGCACAGCAAAATTCTCATTTAACGATTGGGAAGATAGACATGTCCGGGCATTAAAATTTAACTTACAGTATACCCACAACTCTACCGTGCGAGCAAAAATTATTTGCATCAAAGAGGGCCTTGCATCTAAGGACGTAATGCTTAGCCGTGCAGCTTAATACCTGTTGGGTGTCAGTAACTACCTGAATTAACAATCAATCAGTTATTCCGTCATCTTTGACAGTCGTTATAAGTAATTTCATTCATCGCTAATTTTTTCAATTTCTTGAACAATTGACACAATGGGCTTTACGGAACAGCACAAAACATTCATGGTTGAAGCGTATTTTCGAAACGGGGTTAGAATAAATTGTGAGTGGCAATAATACAATCCGGGTTTGTGCATGGACGATTTTCACAAACATTTTCCTAACGTTGCTTTTATTGCTGGAGATTTTTATCATTGCCTGAAAATAACCTTGGTTGTGTTTAGGGAAACAGGTTCTATACAACACAAAAAAGGAGCAGGAAGACCATCTGTAAGAACAGAGAAACTTGTTGCAAACGTTCGTGAAATAATGCAAAATACGCCAACAACGCCTTTCCCAAGAAGTGGGAAGATCTTATGAAACATGCAGGATTATTCTTAAGAAGCAGCTAAATTTATTTTCTTATAAAGTGCAAGTACTCGTATTCCAAGAAAATACAAACCGCAGATTTTGAAAGATGCAGGAATTACTCTCAATGGTTTACCCAAAATTTATTGGAAAGAAATGATTTATTATACCTGACATTTTTTTCGGATGAAGCCTGATTCCGCCTCTCCGGTTATGTGAATTCTCAGAATACACGCATGTAAAGTAGTAAAAAGCCCCATTTTTTTGTGGAGTCCACATTGCACCCTTAAAATATTGGTGTCTGGTTAGCTGTTTCCCGAAGAAGAATAATAATTGTTAATCCTATTTTTTTCCATGACACAGTTACAGCACAGCGGTATAGAGACAATATTTTGAATCCATTTGTGGAGTAATTACTGGACGACGAACTACGTTTTGGATATTTTCAACAGGACGGTGCAACGGCCCATACAGCCGCCGAAACTATTAACTACTTACGCATTTTTTTCGACGACAGATTGATCAGTTTTCGATCAGACATTGAATTTCCACCTAGATCACCTTGTTTAACGGTTATGGATTACTTCGTTTTTCCTCATTTAAGGAACACTATTTTTAAAACACTAGTTGCAAATTTAGAACATTATACAAGAAAGGATTATCCAAGAATGCGGTAACATTTCTCCATAGATGCTGGTCAACACTTTCGAAAATATGAAGAGACGTGTGAATTTATGCTTGGAGCATGGCGGTGGCCAATTTCAGCAATTTATGTAATTATTTTCTTTTTCTTTCTGTATATTCTTACTTTCTTAATTTTGTAAACAACAAAAGTGTTGTTTGTGTAGCCTATATATTAGGCCAAGTACTATCACTACTTACTGAAAATACGAAATACGCCGTATTTTACCCCTATTTGGGCAAACTAAAATCACACAACTTCAATTACTATGTTTGTTTAAAGGTGGTAGACAATGAAGTAATATCAAAAAAAAATCCTTGTCGGACATCCATTGTCCGAACGTTTCGGTTAGTTAACATCTCTAACCCTTTTCAAGTGTAAACTAAATTATAATTCTAAGGCTACTGTCTTAAATACTATCCATGTGCAATGAAGTTTGATGACTCCGCCTACGTGTGAAGTTTGAGCTGTTGATTTTGGACAAGAAGAGGCTTCCAGATATTGGGGATATCTATACTCGGTTTACTAAATATATGGGTATTTAGATTCATGAAAGCTGCTTCTATGAATTTTTATTTTCTCCGGTGCTTTTCCGTGTCCAAAACCTTGGCGTCTGACCACTGTATATATGTTGGTTGGTCCGTACATGTTCCGCTATACCTGATCTCGAAGTTTACTCTTTGAGTATGTTTCAGATGTTCTTTCACTCGCACGGGAAGAGGTATTTTTGTTTCTCCAATGTACGATTCGCCACACTCGCACGGTATTTGATAGATACAATTTCTCGTGTTTTCATTACGTGGAGGTTTTACGTTTGTAACAAAGCTTCTAAGCGTTTTTCTGGATTTGAAGGCTGTTTTGATATTATAGTTTTTGGTTATCCTTCTAATCTTTTTAAAAATTCCCTTAACATAAGGTATTGTAAGAAATGCTTGCTCCTCTTTCGTTTCTGTATTAGTTTTTATTTCGCGATTTTTAAGTTTTGAGATAGTATTCGTTACAAAGGTTTCAGGGTAACCATTCTGTTTTAAATCCTTTTTGATCTTTGAAATTTCAATATTAAGGTCTTCCGAATTGTTGCAAATGTTAGATGCTCTGTGATAAAGAGTTTGAGTTATGCTCTGTTTTATGTGAATAACGTGTTGCCCCGTGTGAGTGGGTTTCCTGTACACTGAAGGTTTTATGTTTTTAGCACTTCGTTTGACGAGAACATCGAGAAAAGCTAGAGTGGAATGTTTTTCTGATTCCATTGTAAATTTAATGGATACTATTAATATCTATGTTCCAAAAACCAACCAAATTCTTTTGATATTCCATTACTATAGTCATTATTTATATTACAAACATAATTCACTTACTACACAAAAACTAAAAATCCGTAAATAATAATAATAATAATAATAATAATAATAATAATAATAATAATAATAATAATAATAATAATAATAATAATATATTTAATATTCCAAAAATAAACAACTTAATTACAAATACATGTATATAGGTACTATTTACAATTAATGGAATAATAGGCTCGCTTGCAGCATCCCTCCCGATGGAAGGTGCTGTTGAAGCCCTATAAAAAATTAAGAAAAAAAAATACCTAATCATATAGATAAAATGTATCAGCAATAATTCCTCTATGTAGATAATATACCATTATAGGAAAAAAACTAAGGACATGAGATATCATCTCATTAAAATATAGGTAGGTAGCAAGAAATAGTTATTTTCCTAACAAGTGCGCAAAGTGATACTTTTCCGCACGCAAGTACAGTTGGACGAACGACGCGAAGCGGAGTTCGGATAAGTTCTTGCGTGCGGAAAAGCACTTTGCGCACTTGTTAGGAACAACATTTTTCCTACGAGCTTCATATCAGATAACAACAAAAATAAAAATATGATAATTTATTTAATAATTTTTAATTCGACTTTAAAGAAAGAACTATAATATACTTACAACTAAAAATTACATAACAAAAAAAAATAATAGAAAATTAAAAAATTACATAACAATAAAAAAAATAATAGGAAACTAAATTTTTCGTTTTAAGCTGAAATACAAATATCGGGAATTACGATTAAAAGATAAAAGAGAATACTCTTGCAACGGCTTCTCACATTGCCATAAAATAGTTTACAGCTACTAAAATAAATATAAATATTCCCTACCAAGGAGATTTTTGAATAGTTTTACTTTTCCGCACCCAGTGCGGATAAAAGTCTTATCCGCACTAGTGCGGAAAAGTGTAACTTTGCACACAAAAATGCGTGCGCAAAGTACTACTTTGCGCACGCTCGTAGGAAAAAGGTATTTATAGAACTGTTATTGTAATAGCTTTAAAAACTGAAAGAGAGGAAGATTGAGTCGTTAAGGAGAGAGAGAGAGAGAAAGAGAGAGAGGAAAAGAAAGGGAAAGAGAACGAGAGCTAGAGAGAGCGAGAGAGAGAGAGACGAAAATCAATGTCGCTGTGCGAATAGAAATGAATTTACTGTTGGTCAAGCAATACGACCTTCATTTTTTTTTTAAACTTAAAACACTTTGTGAGAAATCTGGTATTTTATATTTGTTTATAAGATGAGCTACATTGTAGGAAAAGGATTTTTTAAACATTTCTTTATTGTGAGCTGGTATGGTCAAAAGATGTTTCTTACGTATGTTTAGATTATGTACGTCCGTCCGGAATTTAAGCTTGTTGTAAAGATAATGAGGGCTTTTATATTTAATTACTTTATAATACAGGCACAGTGAGTGGAGAATTCGTCTATTAAACATGTTTAGCCAGCCCAGCTCGCGAAGTTTATGTGATACCCTTTGCCTACGTCTTATTCCACACACCAGTCTTATACAAGAATTTTAAAGTTTCTGCAACCGCCTGTTGTCAACTGAGTTCAAAAAGGGGCCATAAACGTTGTCCGAAAAGTTGCAATGGGACAGGACTAATGAATCGCATAGTTCCATTTTCGTTTTTTGAGAAAGATAAAGTCTGTGAGAGTAAATCATTTTTAACATGGAAAATCCCCTTTTTAAACATTGTGTTACATGCTCTCTAAATTTTAACTTGGTGTCGACAATAAGACCCAAGTTTTTTGTATGTTCTTTAAAGGGAATAACTTCGGAACCGATTTTCAAGTTTATTACGTTTAACAAGGCATTTCTATGGTTTTCGTTACAAAATAGTAGGGCTATGGATTTAGTGGGATTAATTTTAAGTAGATCATTGGACGTTACGTCCAAGAGCCCTTTTAAATCCTCATTTAGTTTAGTGATGGCAGTGTGGACCTCATTGAACCTAAATGATAATTAAATTTGCGTATCATCCGCATATAAATGATACTTTGAGTATTTTAAATATTTGATAAAGTTTTAGGTAAAAATGCTGAAGAGAAGAGGACCCAGTATGCTCCCCTGCGGAACACCTGTGTTAACATTGATAGGGTCTGATTTTTTACCATCAAGAACAATTCTCTGAACCCTGTCGGACAAAAAAGAAGCCAGCAAGGTAATCGAGTTTGGAGTGAAGCCAATGTAGGCTAAGATAGCAGTTAAAATGTCATGGTTCAGCATATCAAAGGCTTTGGTGAAATCAAGAAGAATAAGTATTGTAGCCTCACTTTTATCGTGTGCCACCACTACGTCATCTAGAATATCGGAAAGTGCAGTGGCACAGCTGTAACCCCCCCGAAATCCCGACTGTTTTTTTGGTATAATATTGTGTTGACATACATAAGAGTTGATCTGTTGCTCCATAATTTTCTCTAAGATTTTAGAAAATGTCGGTAATATCGAGATTGACCGCAGCTGACCGTACTCTGTGGGATTGCTTACTTTGGGTAATAGGACAACATGTGCAAATTTCCAACTTTTCGGAAAGTAGGACTTATCAATACAACAGTTAATGATGTGAGTTACATGAGTTATGATGAACGGACAGCATAATAAAATGAGATCTATGTTTAAGTTATCGGCTCCAAAGGCTTTAGATTTAATTTGAATAATTAAATTAGAGACTTCGGTCTCCGCCACTGGCCGAAAAGTAAAGTGGTTGTCAAAAAGTCTACTGTTTTTATAGAAATTTAAAAGTTCGCGTTTAGGATTACTATTATTATTTACAAGTTTCGTAAAGTAGTTGTTAAGGTCGCTAGTTTTTTTAATCCCTCCGGATTTTTTTTATTTTTTGAATTCAAAATATTTAACTTTTTGAGCTCACGCCACTTTTCTTTTGTAGTGCAATGTTGGAATTTATGATTAAGGTACGCTTTTTTTTCCGATCGGATGGCTGAAGTTGTGAGATTTCTTAGTTGTTTGTAATACTCCCAATGTTCCACAACCTTCGTTTGTCTGTAGCGCTTTAGAGCCTGATTTCTCAAACGTTTCATTAGCTTAACATTATCGGTGATCCAAGGACAGTACGGTTTTTTTGTGTTTTTGCTTTCTTTAATAGGCGCGTGGGTATCAAAAATACTCAAAATAGTGTCAGTTAAAAATTTGACTTTATCATCAATATTGTCAGTCTGATATATAACATGCTAAGGAGCTCGTTCCAAGTCGCCCTAGCTGAAAGTCATTCATATTTATTTGACCCAGCGCTCTATACGAATAAACAGGATCCTACGATTATTATTGATGAAAGAAAGGTTACAGTAAACCAAGAGGTGATCAGAAATATCAAGATCCTTCACCCCAACATCCCGAACATTACCCGCATTGTAACAACCCAATCCACAGGAATAGAGCAAACGTAACAACAAAAAGGTTCCTGAGTTTATTTAGAAGATGTAGCTAAAGAAGGTCAAGACGATAACAAAAGGGTTGTGCGCATGCCTATCGTTACGTCGAAAGATATGACCGGCAAGACGTGCGTACAAACGAATTTTTTTAATCAAAAAACGTAACTTTTATTTGCGCACGAAATACGCTGTACATTAATTATTGTCTGTCATTTTACAAACTTATTACAAGAAATGTGCCGGTTTTAATAGAATAACCCATATCGATTTAAAATTTAAAAATTGCACACACTACGTACCTACCTATTATACTATTATAGGTACCATGGATCATCCGTAAAAGCTTGTTAATGACCTTTGACATTAATGATTGTGATTTATGGGTTGCTCGTAACAACAATTGACATTACATTATTTTTTTATCGATTCTGAAAGTAAATTAACTGGAAGAAACACATCCATTAAAAGCCAATACCCATTAGGTATATTAAATCTGTTCGAAAAGAAACTGTGTGAAAGATAAAAGGGTTCGTCTTGTTAACTCATTAAACATTAATCAGCAATCAAGATAAGTATATGAACAAAACAAAACCGATTTTAAAGTCTTATCAATTATATATTGAGTGGTGCCCCGCTAGAGTGGCAGGAAATCACATGAAAATTTTGCTACCCTTACATATTAATTTTACATCAAAATTGCATTGAAAAGACTGATATTCGTGAGAGCTATCCATTAGGACGGCTAACAACAGTCTTCCAAGCAGAGATATTTGCCATCTTAATGACGGCCAGCATGGCAGAGGTCAGAGACTCTGAAGAGCGAGCTCTATATGTCTGCTCTGATAGCCAAGCTGCCTTAAAAGCCATGAGTAAACCAAGAGTCACGATCAATCCCGTCCGCGACTGTGAGGATGCCTTGAAGGGACTTTCAAAAAGGAAGCAGGTAAACCTGGTCTGGGTCCCCGGACACTAGGGGGTTCGGGGCAACGAGATGGCAGATGGACTTGCCAGATGTGGAGCCGGGACCGCATTTCTTGGACCTGAACCGGCCATAGGAATTATTAAACTACATATCTACTACTACTACATATAGGATTTGCACTAAATGCCGCTCCGTGAAGCAATGGCCGATGGTTCAAGAGTGTAGGCAAGGACTTCATAACCTGACCAAACAAGGCTAGGTTAAAGGGGATTTTAAACAGAAGACAATGTGTCCTGTACCCTTTAATTGGGATACTGACTGGCAAGGGCGTCGCCAGAGGGGGGCAGCTGCCCCCCCCTAGAGGTTCTAAAAATACGACTTACTGGAATTAAAAATAAAATTACGCGCACCCGGCTAATCAAACAATAACCGAGAATTTCCGGAAATCAACGGCAACACTGCATCGGTTCGCGAAGATTGCTCGTCACATAAGCTCAATCTGGTCATCAATGATCTGAACGCCCTCTGCCCGACATCAGAAATACCGTTGGGACCATCAAGGATATAATCACATTTTTTCGAGAATCGGATCTAAGACGGAAATTAATACCCAATATTTCCCGGTTATGCGAAACAAGGTGGAGCGAAAAACACAAAAGCATCAGAGTTTTTAAAGAGAATTTTTGTGCTATAATGGAGGATTTAGAAACATTGTCTCGAGGTGGCAATAATGCGACAAGGAAACATGCGTATCAGCTCCATGCGGCAGCTTCCAAAGCTTAATTTATTTTTAGCCTCGTATTGATATCCAAATATTCCGGTATTATAGAACCCACAGTAAACGTGCTCCAATCAGTATCCTTGGACACGGTTCAGGCATCCCAGCATATTAGTCGCATTTTACAACTGATCAAAGACCACCGTAACGATCCCGAAAAAGTTACAGAAGATATTATCAAAGATGCTACTGCTATTGCGGAAAAAATTGGACTGACGGAAGATATGATCCATACCCCGTATTGTTGAAAGACAACAACACCGCAGCAACCATCCGGCAAAAAGCCATTCAGAATTCTGGCGGAGGTCTATGACAATTCCTTGTTTGGACTCAATTATAAATTCCCTCGAAATAAGGTTCTCTGAAGAAAATAGACCATCCTTTGCCCCAGTGGCGGCTCGTGCCATTTTAGTGAAGTGGGGCCAGGTAAACCCTTAGCGCCGCAGGCAAAAAAATGTTGGGTGCCACGCCCTTTTTTGTTAATAGTTCTTAAAGTAGGAAAAATAAGCAAAAAGGCACCTAATTTAATTTATGAATTTACAATCATATCTTGAATATACCTAAACACGATAACAAGTTAAAACACACAAGCAATGTCAGTGGTTTCATCTGCGATAAACGGAGAGTCCTTTATTTCTTTTATGACTTCATCATGATACACATCTAGCATACAGTCCAGAAGTTCATTTTGTAGGGCCAAGCTGCCTTAAAAGCCATGAGTAAACCAAGAGTCACGATCAATCCCGTCCGCGACTGTGAGGATGCCTTGAAGGGACTTTCAAAAAGGAAGCAGGTAAACCTGGTCTGGGTCCCCGGACACTAGGGGGTTCGGGGCAACGAGATGGCAGATGGACTTGCCAGATGTGGAGCCGGGACCGCATTTCTTGGACCTGAACCGGCCATAGGAATTATTAAACTACATATCTACTACTACTACATATAGGATTTGCACTAAATGCCGCTCCGTGAAGCAATGGCCGATGGTTCAAGAGTGTAGGCAAGGACTTCATAACCTGACCAAACAAGGCTAGGTTAAAGGGGATTTTAAACAGAAGACAATGTGTCCTGTACCCTTTAATTGGGATACTGACTGGCAAGGGCGTCGCCAGAGGGGGGCAGCTGCCCCCCCCCTAAAGGTTCTAAAAATACGACTTACTGGAATTAAAAATAAAATTACGCGCACCCGGCTAATCAAACAATAACCGAGAATTTCCGGAAATCAACGGCAACACTGCATCGGTTCGCGAAGATTGCTCGTCACATAAGCTCAATCTGGTCATCAATGATCTGAACGCCCTCTGCCCGACATCAGAAATACCGTTGGGACCATCAAGGATATAATCACATTTTTTCGAGAATCGGATCTAAGACGGAAATTAATACCCAATATTTCCCGGTTATGCGAAACAAGGTGGAGCGAAAAACACAAAAGCATCAGAGTTTTTAAAGAGAATTTTTGTGCTATAATGGAGGATTTAGAAACATTGTCTCGAGGTGGCAATAATGCGACAAGGAAACATGCGTATCAGCTCCATGCGGCAGCTTCCAAAGCTTAATTTATTTTTAGCCTCGTATTGATATCCAAATATTCCGGTATTATAGAACCCACAGTAAACGTGCTCCAATCAGTATTCTTGGACACGGTTCAGGCATCCCAGCATATTAGTCGCATTTTACAACTGATCAAAGACCACCGTAACGATCCCGAAAAAGTTACAGAAGATATTATCAAAGATGCTACTGCTATTGCGGAAAAAATTGGACTGACGGAAGATATGATCCATACCCCGTATTGTTGAAAGACAACAACACCGCAGCAACCATCCGGCAAAAAGCCATTCAGAATTCTGGCGGAGGTCTATGACAATTCCTTGTTTGGACTCAATTATAAATTCCCTCGAAATAAGGTTCTCTGAAGAAAATAGACCATCCTTTGCCCCAGTGGCGGCTCGTGCCATTTTAGTGAAGTGGGGCCAGGTAAACCCTTAGCGCCGCAGGCAAAAAAATGTTGGGTGCCACGCCCTTTTTTGTTAATAGTTCTTAAAGTAGGAAAAATAAGCAAAAAGGCACCTAATTTAATTTATGAATTTACAATCATATCTTGAATATACCTAAACACGATAACAAGTTAAAACACACAAGCAATGTCAGTGGTTTCATCTGCGATAAACGGAGAGTCCTTTATTTCTTTTATGACTTCATCATGATACACATCTAGCATACAGTCCAGAAGTTCATTTTGTAGGGGTTTTGATGTTCCTTTAAATACTTTCGATTTTTCAATATGATTTTTAAGAGTTTTGTCTAATTCTGAGCTGAAATTTATTAATTCACAAAATATGCCCCTATTTTTCGACGTCTCTTTTTCGTCATGACCTCTCAAAGCCAACTCAAATGCACCACAAAACCGAACGCAGTTTATAATTTGGTTTAATATGTATCTGTTTTTATCAATTTGTTCGTTTTTCTTCATTATTTCATTGTGATATGCAGAATTTAATTGAGTTTTAATGTTAATTTTACCAAGCATACTGAAATTAAATAATAATATATTGTTTAAATGTACCTTCGATTTTTCATGTGTCTTCATTTTGTCCCAGAAATGGACCAAATCATCTGTACCTTTTTGGGACCAAGTTTGCTTCCCACCAAATAAAACACACATAAAACAAAATAGTCTATTAGATTCATCACAACCGCACACCCAAGTATTTTTTCCATAAAGTTTCCTTTAAAAATCTAATAGTATTCATTACTTATGTATTTCTAAAATAAAAAGTTCGTTAACCCTACATTAAATCAGCCGCCGGCCAAACGAAAACAAATCGGGACGCGACGCGAACATCAGCTGTTTGTGAAACGTCTAACATCAAACGGTCAAACGAAGAAAGCCTGGCTACCCGTCGAGATTTTTGCCTGCTTGCATTCAAGGTCATTTTTCAACGTTTTTTTATTGAGGTGATAGCGTTTCGTCACCTCCCGTGTGCCTCGTCGCGCTTGGCGCGGAAGCTACGTTACCGTTTTACGCATAATCGCTTCCTTTTAGATGGAAATTTGCACCCGACTGTGTTCCATTTTTAAATGATTTTGCTAATTGCTTTAAAAACGAGAATATTAATTTTAATAGGTTTTGGTAATTTGTAAAGGGCAGGACGCTAGACAGGAGGGCAGGTAGTGCCATGGCACTGTGGCTCTACCCCACGAGCCGCCACTGCTTTGCCCTAACAAAACTACACCCTGCGCAAATGAAAAACATATCTTTGGAAGACCTTAAAGAAGCATGCGAGGAATTCAGAAACTTTTACGGTATTTTGGATATCAAGAATGAGAACTTTGGAAAAAAATATGGGAGGAAAAACCAGAATCGACCAAACAAAGTGTTGTGGAAGTCCTTAAGGAAACTGACGATTTTTTTCCTGCGATAAAGAAGGCCTTGAGGATTCTTATTGCTTTACCTTGTACCACTTGTACAGTTGAAAGGTCATTCAGTAGCTTGAGGAAAATTAAAACCTGGTTGAGGAGCACGATTACTGGAACTCGCCTCAATGGCCTCGCCATGATGAGTGTACACAGGCAACGCATTTTCAAGAACTTGGACGATTTTATAAACAAAGTAACCAACAAATTCGCTAGCAACTCTAGACGAATATGTTTAAATTGATTTTGTATGTAAATAATTTATTCGTTTTCTATCTTTTTTTTAATTAAAACTTTTTTATCTTAATGTTTTCTTCACTTCTTCTATGCTGCCCCTCCCTAGCTCACTGGCTGGCGACGCCCTTGCTGACTGGACACTGCAAGCTGAGATAGTATCTAACTCTGATCGACGTTGAGAAAGACCCAACTTGCGATGGTTGTCTAAAGGAAGAGGAGATTCGGCTACACTTCTGGATACCTGTGAGGCCCTAGGAAGACTCACGCATCAGACGCTAGGATCGGTAGTTCTCCAAATGGAAGAAATTATGGCCCTGGCCTGGAGAAATATACTTGCCATCATAAGGAGGCCGGGACGTTTTGTCGAGTACCAAGGTGGTTGGGGGCTGGCTCTTGGGTTGGCAGAAAGTATCGCCGTTGGTCTACTTGCTAGGTTTTGAAACTTCAAGCAATTACTACTACTACTATCAAAATTATTAGACTCTTTTGAAGGTCCTTGTATGAAGAACTCGCACCCCACATGTTATTGTTGTCATTGCCTTAAAGATTGTGACTTGAGTTCAGAACGTTGCTAAGTCGAGAAATATATTATCAATGGTGCATATCAGCATTAAATTATTAATAATTTGTAAACGGTTTAAGATTGGTATAGGCATAACCACAACACCTTGAAACAAGCCATGAAACAGAAACATCGAAAACACTGCTTGAAGATTCATGTGTCACGTGACTTTTTTGAGGTTATCCATGTTTTTAGTATGTAATTTACTCGAGACGTGAGTGTTAACTTTGCGGTTTTTCGTATTAATTTGTATTTTTATCCGGTTTTCGATTGATATCTAATAGAAAATTTAAGTGACATGATTGCTAAGAACCTCGACAAAATATCAGTGAACATTTTTTGGGCGGATTTGATGTGATGGCAAAAATCCAACAGCCTTGCCGGCCTGGCGGTTTGTTTACGGGTCTTATAAATGGCGGCAGAATTTTATTTGTTTTAATTTAAAAGTTGTGTTTTTTGTATTCTAGTTAGCTCTTTGGGATACACTTTATTGTTTTGTGGCTACAGTTAGTTTATTAAATATTGAAGTGTTTATTTCACTTGAAGGTATATGTTTAACTTGAAGGTACCTACTTATAATATGTGAATTAGTTTAAAAATATCACTTGTAGAGATAGTTCGTAAGTAGGTAGGATTCCTCTAGATACCTAGGTAAGTACTATTTTTTTTCACTTAGTTTGTTTATTTATCAACATGCCAAGCCCCTGCTGTATTCCTGGGTGTAACTCTAACTATAAAAGTGTTTTAAAAGCAGGTAAAGAGAGTGTAATATATTTTTATAGTTTAGATTTGACTAACGACTGTATAAATATTGTTAATCAGGTTTCAGTGGACATTGATATGTTTTTTAAAAGGTAATGAATTGCCTTACAATGATTTAAAATGGATTTTACCCTTTGAAATGAAACTAAGCAGGTGGTCTCAGCTCGAAAACTTATTGTCTCGGAACCACTTCATACATTGTGAAAGTAACAAAGTTACCCAGATAGTAGGTGACTTTTTTAAGACAGGAGTAGATTTTTTAAACAAGGCCTTAAGCTTACTACATTTTGAGACTTCAGAAGTCGATAGTCAATCCTGTAATTTAAATGCAGAAGAGAATAATTTGTATAATAGATTATTACTTTTGATCGATCAAATAAATCTACTCGTATAGTGAAACAAACACAGCTTCTCAACGCAATATTACTATTATTTAATAATTAGGTAAGTTGTTCTTGTTATCCTAAACTATTAATTACTTTTTTGTACATTATAGTGGCAACAGAGCCAAAAAAATACAAAAAATATCAGAAAGAATAAAAAACTCGCCCGTTGCCGCGTGTCATAATAATAGCTTCTGCATGGATCCGCAACTCCCAGCTGATGCGGCGTTGCCCGATGTCACTTCATGGCTTTTTTTCAAGATGGTTGTGGCATAACATATGAAAAACTTCTATAATCGATTGTAGGATGTAAAAATATGCAATAGGTTTCATTAAACAAAAATGTAAGTTGATCATTTATATGATCCACCATGTATAATATCTTTAAAAAAAATGCATTTAGAGAAAAATTATTTGACGGGTCCGAGCGATTTTTGATTAAGGGGGTGGTATTCTAAACGGCTGATTCGTTTCTTTGTCATACCGCTGTATAATAAGTACTTATTTAGTTTTTTATAATTCCCACAATATGACTTTTGCCTTTAAATTCATTAAAACTTAAAAATTTTATAATAGTTTTTAAAAATTCGGAAAAATAAATTGCAAGTTTATGTGTGGTTCTATCTCTATTTCTGGAGGTACTAATAAAGTTTAAAGCTGGACCCAACACATACAGATACACAACACATTTTTAAACCGGTTCTGATAAACCAATTACTAGTTAAAGAAATCCTAAATAGTACACATTCTTAACTGAACTATTTCCTTCTTTTTCAAAAAATTTTAAATTTAACGAGGTAATTTTACTTACGTGCATAGAATAAATAATGTCCAATCAAATATGTAAATAGGCTCTAAAAATACATGTGATAAGTATCAATGACCCTAAAGTAAATTGTTTCTTTTTGTGTGCTTTTAACGGTATGCATTTTACAACTTGAAACTTGAGAAGAAATGCACATTTCTTGTTTCACATTTTTGTTCTTTGTGCCCAATATGTTCTCTGCTTAAATGTTTCGTTTACCTAATAGGCACTTAAGTACGTTTGTAAGTTGAATTAATTATTACGGTACTTATTCAAATTTAAAGCAGTTTCCGGAGGCTGAAAAGTCATAGGAAAACCAAGGAATGATGAAATTAAATAATAGGCCACATAAGTTGAAATAAATGTTGAAGTATATAGGAATAAGTAATTCAGTTTTGAATTTGTTAATCGTGCATGTAATAATTTAATTAAGTTTAAGTTTTTAAGTTCCTACTATTAAAACAGGAAACAATTCGATGTGCAATTATTTTGACAATTTTACTACTAAAACCTAAAAATACAATGGCATTTAGTCTGATAAACTATTTCGATAATGAAAGAAAAAGTGGAAATTCGCAAACCAATATGCAGGAAACCGTAATGAAAACACTGGGAATTAGTTTAAGGACTATGCAGAATAATGTGCATGAAAAAAAAGCATAATATAATACCCAAGAATACTAAAAATTGTAAACGAAAAACACCGTTTATAATTATAGCCTAAAAACTCTCATCGTCACTTATAAAATCTGAAAAGTCCTCGTCGTCTGAGTCGTCTTCAAATGGAGCAATTATCATTGGCGCTACTTCGACATCTAGTACTTGTTCTCGATCCCACCAATCCCTTATTAATATTTCTGTATGTTCCACCGATTTCTTCCAGTACTCTTGTGTAATATGATCTAACGAATATTGCCAAACTATTTGTACTTGGTCGGATTTAAGACCATCACCTACATGTTTTTCATAATAAGACTGCACCAGCCCATATTAATTCTATTGCGTTAAACTGGCAATGATATGGCGGCAGTCGTAGAACCTCATGACCATATTCACGCAGTATTTCATCTACCGCCTATATTTTGGGTTTTTTAAGAGACTTTGCTATTGATAGGAGTTCCGATTTAAGCATATTTGGTAAAGGATTTTGGTTGTGTTTTTCCAGCCACTCATAAATATCACTTTTCCTCCAAGATGAAGTAGGCTGTTTATTTAAAATTCTTGAATGATATGATGCATTATCTAATACAATTAAAGACGGAGCATCCAAATTTGGTATCAATTGAACTTTTAACCATTTTTCAAACATTTCGCAATTCATATTATCATGATAGTCAGCACTTTTTGACGTTGAAGAAAAAATTAAACTCGCACCTGCAACATATCCTGTTGCAGAACCGGCATGCAAAATAATAAAACGCTTTCCCGTACCGCACCTCTTTTTCCTTTTAACACTTTTTACAGACTCATCTTGCCAAGATTTTGAACCACTTCCATTTGAAAATATCCACGTTTCGTCTAAAAATACATATACTATACTATACATATAAATACTACAATAAATTTTGATAACGCTTCAAGTCCAATTTCCAAAACACCCCGAATTTTTAATGTTTTTTGTAAAACTGGAAGAGTTACATTGGTTTTTGATTTGTATAAATCGTAAATCACATTTCGAACTCCCATTTTAATATTTTCGCTTAAATCCTCAGTCTTTGGCTTTCTTCGTTTACACTTTTTAGTATTCTTGGGTATTATGTTATGTTTTGTTTCATGCACAATTTTCTGCACAGTCCTTAAACTAATTCCCAGTGCTTTGGCTACTGTTTCCTGAATATTGGTTGGCGAATTTCCACTTTTTCTTTCATTTTCGAAATAGTTTATCAGATTAAGTACCATTTTTTTTGATTGGGGATGCAAAAACCCAGAAAATTGTTTCATTTTGTCACAAACTGTCAAAGTCACAAAACTGGCATATTTAAAATAAAACGTAGCTGGTGCTATTATAAGCTTTTTTAGAATCGCTGGAAAGTAAATACATATCCTTTTTTTTCATGTCAAAATGGAATAAGTCTGTCTCATTTATCTTACGTATTTTATTTAGATGGTAAAATTAAACGCAAGTAAAGAAAACAAAAACTGTATGAGAGTATGTCTTTCTTGAATCGTAGGACCCGCGCGATAAGACCAGATCCGACTATAGTTATTAAGTCATTATACGTAATATGCCAACAAACATGATGCAAAGTCAAAATTTTAAAATTATGAAAAATTAAAAAGCAAAAAGTTTATTTATTGATATTTTTTATTAATAAAACTTATTATTGTGGCAATTAACACTTACCTACCTTTGCATTGAATTAGAAAAGCCATACTTTTGGCACAGAACAGAACTTACCTGAAAAAAAAAGCAATAGATTAATAACTTGTTCATTTTAGGCAGTTTTGCTTTGTGCGCACGTTTTCAGTATTCAAACCATAGACATATACCTTTAGATAAGCAAACAATAATCACAAAAGTGGCAAATTTATGGCCTTGCGCATGTAAACAAAGCCGTACAGGAATGGGCATGCGCACTGCAAAATTCTCATTTAACGAATGGGAAAATAGACAGGTTCGGGCTTTAAAATTTAAGTTCGTGCTTAAGAAATTGTAAAAGTTTACCTTCAATTTATTTTCAGGTGTAAACAGCTAAAATTTGCCCCCAAGTTCTTGCCACAATTTATTGTCATGAAACTAGACCTTTTTCTAATTTTTTGTCCAAGTCGGGGGAAAAGGTACTGATTTCTGGTGTTTTTAGTGGCTGCTAACCTATCAGATTTTAGCAACCAACTTCTAACAGCAAAATTTTACATCAATTTGATCATAAAAAATTCAGATAGTTGGACTATCTCGAAGACCTTGAAATCCATAGACATTCAATTAACTATCCAGATTCATGTCTGGATTTAAGACTCAATGAAACTACTAACCAAAATCCAATTTTTAGACTCTAGAAAACTAAGTTTTTTAAGTAATTTAAGTTTTTTTCCAGAAAATTTGGGTGCGATTAGTGGCGAACCAGAAGAAAGATTCCACCAATGATGGGGGATTATTGTTGGTTTCGTATGAGAGAAAGCGATCGGGAAAATAAACGAAAGTCAGCATTTGCAAAAAGCTTATTATTATTACAGTCCGCATCATATGGGATTTTTTTTATTAATAGCTTTATTCAAAGTTTGACTTTGGCATCAAGTTCTGCTTCGATCGAGATGAAAATTAAGCAAAAAAATAGTAGTCAAGTGATTCGCATTATCTGTCAAATTTTAATTATTTCCAAAAAAGTGGGGTTATTTCTGAAAATATCGAAAAAATTTGGTTAAATGCAGTTTCTAGTCCACATGCAAAATTTCAGCTGGATATGATAATTTTGATTTTTTACCTATATTTTGTACATTGCACCACTTTTGCAAAATAAGACTTAACGCAACCTACATAAAACGTTTTAGTTTTAACAATGCTTTAATTCAGATACATTTTCTTTAAAGTGGCGCCATATTAAATGTGTGTTTTTCTACAAAATCAAAATTGGGCTATTAAAATTTGGTCGCATGTGATGCAAAGTTCATTTATTTTTGACCCTGTATAAGGTAACTTCATAAAATAAGTATTTTTGAAAACGCAGTTTGTGTCTAAAAGTATTACTTTTATACCCTTTATTTTATTTTTTATTTTTAACTTTCAGAACTAAGACGTTTTATGTAGGTTGAGTCTTAATTTGCCAAAGTGGTGCAATTTACAAAATATAGGTAAAAAATCAAAATTACCTTATGCGGCTGAATTTTTCATGTGGGCTAGAAACTGCATTTAAAAAAACTTTTTCTAATAACATTTTTCGATATTATCAGAAATTTTTATTTATTTTTGAAAAAAAAAAAAAATTTGACAGATAATGCGAATCACCTGACTACTATTTTTTTGCTTAATTTTCATCTCGATCGAAGCAGAACTTGATGCCAAAGTCAAATTTTGAATAAAGCTATTAATAAAAAAAATCCCATATGATGCGGACTTTACTGGTGACACTATATTTTTAAAATATTAAAAGTTTGTAAAGGTACTAAAAGAGTATTTTCATTTAAAAAAATTTAATTTTTATTTGAGAAATACTCAAAAGCCATTGAACTCGACTATTGCTCGGCGAAATACAAGTTTGGGAAAGATGATTTTTCAGAGCTGTTAGCAAAACATCCATCCTTAACGGTTTAAATACATAGTGCATCTTCAAGACACTGACCGATTGGCCAAAAAGTCCTTAGGCATTGTTTCGTCTCTTTGACTGCAGTCAAGCCGCCGACAAAAAATTATAGGTCCTCAGGTATTTAGATGCCGATTTACAAATTCTTCCTTTGCAAAAACAGGTTGAATGAAGACAAAGGCAGACGAATCGTGGCGATTGCATTAGAAAAACTCACAACCTTATATTAAAATTGGCCATCACGGTATGATTTTAATTCGTATCATAAATTTAGCACGCTGTGTATAAATATTTTTAATTAAAAAAATGCCATTTGTATTAATATTAATGATAATAAATTACGTATTGCTGAAAAGAAATATTTACATGATCTATATACAGTGTCACCAGTAAAATCCCCGCATCATATGGGATTTTTTTTTAATTAATAGCTTATTCAAAATTTGACTTTGGCATCAAGTTCTGCTTCGATCGAGATGAAAATTAAGCAAAAAAATAGCAGTCACGTGATTCGCATTATCTGTAAAATTTTAATTTTTTCCAAAAAATAATTCAAAAGTGGGGTTGTTTCTAAAAGTATCGAAAAAAGTTATCGGAAAAAGTTTTTTTAAATGCAGTTTCTAGCCCACATGCAAAATTTCAGCTACATAAGATAATTTTGTTTTTTTACCTATATTTTATAAATTGCACAGCACCACTTTTGCAAAATAAGACTCAACGCAACCTACATAAAACTTCTCAGTTTTGACAAGGCTTTATTTCAGATACATTTTTTTTAAAGTAGTGCCATATTAAACGTCTGTTTTTCTACAAAATCATAATTGGGCTAGTAAAATTTGGTCGCATGTGATGCAAAGTTTATTTGTTTTTGACCCTGTATAAGGTAACTTCATAAAATAAGTATTTTTGAAAACGTAGTTTGTGTCTATTGTTGTATTATATAGTTCGGTGTAACAACAGATGTTTTATATTTTTCTGGTACTTTACCAGTTTTAAAACTAAGTTTATGATATGGGTTAAAGGTTCCAATAAATATAGGTGAAATGACTTTATTAGCCCGACACCAATAAAATCTATAATTGAAGCACAATTATTCTCAAGATAGTTAATCTGTTTAATAATTCCGTTTTTATTAACTTAAAAACATGGATGAAATGGTGTTTATGTTAACATCTGGTTCAATAGGTGGTGCAGTAACTTTATTGTGCATTTTAAAGTCAATATTTAGATAAAAATCATTGCAAAAATTAGCCATGGCTTTCTCATTAGAATACGAATAAATATATTTTTACTACTGCATCATATATTCTTTTAGGGCAATAGAGTTGTTTTTAGCAGCAAAAAAATAATATTAAAAAACGACCATATTAAAGTTAAAAAGTCATTTAAAAAAAATGAACCCAGTAGCTAACAACAGAGTTGCTTTTTTCGGCGCCTATTTAATGCAGATTTTTTGCAACTACTAATGGATTTCTAGCTACGGCTAATAGAGTTTTCTCTCAGTGTGCAAGACTAAAATCTACAAAACGATAAATTCAGTTTAAATTTATTAAATAAAAAGTTACGCAACTTTAAAGCATTTGTAATTAACAGCGGGCTTTTCGCTTTTACAACTTTTATCGTTTCAGAGATGGAATGGTATACGAGAGCCGAAATTCTTAACGGTGTTGCTTACCGTTCTCTGCATTAAGAGTTTAGAAATGGAAAGTAATACAATTGGCTCCCATGGGTATTTTAAAACACAAGTGATTCATTAAGCTACGCCCAACGGGCATTTAAAAAATATGATAATTTGAAATAAATTATGAAAATAAAAATGTTACTATAAAACTGCTCTATTTAGATTTAATTAGTAGATTTAGATTTGCATAAGTTATCGCTCTGACTACGGAACTGCCAGTTGTCAGTGGACCTAACTTGCAGTTAGGACAAGCTGATATTTCAATAGATAATTTAACATTAAACTTTGAATCGTTGAGGCCTTTACTTGATGGAAATTCATTATAACTCAATGAAAGACAAATAATTTTTGCTTGTTTTGTAGGTACAAGTAGACAGCTTGATAGTTTTTTTGGAAAATTTAAACTCTATTCATAAGAATATTAAATTGATAATGGAAATGGAAGAAAATAGCAGTGGCGGCTCGTCAGGGGAGGCCGGGGAGGCAGTGCCTCCCCAACAAAAACTTACAAATTAGCATTATTTTAAAGATAACTTTATTCATTTTGAAAATAATACTTTCATATTATTATATTCTCAGTGTATCAAAAATCCTGAATTAGATAGGTACTTCAAGAAAAACACTTTCTTTCTATAATATTTTTATTATTGCCGCTCAGCTTCAGGACTATTAGGTAGTGTCCGCCCGCATCAGCGAATAGGCGCCTAGACTATTACCAACGGAGGCAAGCCTCTAACGGTCAAATATTTTCTGCACGGATAATACATAATATTCCACTTGTTTCAAAAGTTTCAATGCAAGAAGCGAGGGTAAGTACGATGATGCGCGTTGTTTTTGTCGCGTAAAACCGAGAGCCGGAGGTAGAAACGCCCACAAATATTTCGCGGGAAGCCCAGAACTCCGGCGGATTTGGATTGTTCATTGTACCTAACCTAACCTAATCTGTAATCTGTGTGATTGTTTTCCTTGTTGTTTTCGGACGTTTCGGAAGGAATTTTTTCTGTTAGTGTGTGCCGGATTGTTAATTTGGGTGTGGATTTCCGTTTTCGCGATTTTATTGTCCATAAAATATACCTACTTGTCCATGTAAGTTATTATTATTTTATTGTTTATTTATTTTATTTCTGTATTATTATAAAAATGGAGGTAACTGAAATTGGCGAATCTAGTAGAAGCTTTAGGTAATGTTAATAATGCTGAAATCAATGTTCGAAATTGCAAAGATATCGTCGAATACGTAATAAAATATAGATTTAGTCGACTGTCTTACAACGATAAATTGTTTATAAAAGACTTAAAGGTACCACGACCAGACCTAAGCAAAATTTTAATTATTCAGGGTAAACCGCCTCGCAGTTTTGTCAATACTTGGTATGATAAATGCATATGGCTAACTGGTAGTACTTATTAGTTTAAAAAAATTATTTTGTTGGCCCTGTGTATTATTTTCAAATCGCGAAGAAGTTTGGTCGAAATTTGGATACGATAATCTTAAAAATTTATCTTGCGCAATAGGCATTCAAACAGCGGCGGATTTAGGGGGGGGGGGCTGTAAGGGCTGTAGCCCAGGGCGGCAAATATTAGGGGGCGGCATTTACAACATTAACATTAAAACAAACCAAACACGCAGACCTTCGCAGAAACTTCATTATAAGCAGCTTTTCAATGATATTTTAGATACTATACTACAAAATGCCAGATTGAACTAAGATTTTCAGATTTGCATGAATTAGGTACAATTTTTTGACTTAATGAATAAAAATCTTCTTTTAAGTTTTTCAGAAAATTTCCCAAATAATCTTTTAGATAGTTTATGTCTAAGGTACAACTTTATAAAAAAAAGAGTTTTTAGTTTAACTTATTTTTAACAGTTTTTTTTATCGTGAATTTTTGAGAAATTTTGGGCGTGGTCCCGAAAATTTTTCTCCTGACACTATCCTGCTCGTCTCTTTGTAGGTAGGTAGATTTTTCAGTTTTTAGTTTAACTTATTTTTTAAATTTTTTTTTCAGAGTGAATTTTTAATTTTGGGCGTGGTTGCGAAAATTTTTTGCCTGCGGCGCTTTATTTCTAGAACTTAGCCTCCCCATTTAAATCAGTCACAAGCCGCCACTGGAAAATTGCTCTCTGAACTTTTTGGATTTGACAATTACCAAAGTCGCAAATAAACATAATTTTTCCACTTAGCACAAACTATCACATACTGATACAACAACTCACAAAAGCTCCTCTCACCCAATACAGCACAAGGGCTGCATATCACAGCATGATTCATAGATTGACTAGTGTTCCTTTATCTGCTAACAACTTTAACCACGAATTAAATTTAATTAAACAAACGGCAATTAATATTGATTGATACCATAATATCGAAAAAACTAAAAAAGCAGGCAATTTCTGAAACCTACCCTCTTATAAAGGAAAAACCAGGCCTCTTTAAAACTATCACTTATTTTGAAAACCCATCGGATAAAATTAAAAAAACACCTTAATCAAAGGAATATCAACGTCGCTTATAAAACTAACAATTCTTTGGGAAAATTTAAAAAAATATATATAAATCAAATAGCAACATGGATAATAAATCGGGGGTTTATCAATTAAATTGTGGCTCTTGTCCCAAAACTTATATAGGTCAAACAGGGCAATCATTTAAAACGAAAATTTTGGAACATAGAAGAAGTTTTCTCAGTCAAAAAACCGACTCCACTTATTCTAATCATCGTTTACAGGAACAACATAATTATTTTGATAACAAATTTAAAATTTTACATATTGAAAACAAGGGTCAAAAACTTAATCTTTTGGAAAGTTTAAAAATAAATCGATTGAAAAATTTCGGTGCATTATGAAACGACCAATTAGAACTAAATAGTTCCTCTTTGCTAAATCTGTGTCAATAATCTAAATAGGGTTCATTGGAATTCCCATAAGATTAAAATACATTACTTATACCGACAATAATATTTAAGTTTACAATACCTAAACAGTGTTAAGAACATAATATAATTAAATAATTATGCTTGTAATATGTATACCTGAATTGAGTAATTAAGTATCTAGACCATTTTGTTATTGTACTGAACTAAAATTAGTTGGCACCATACACCCGAAGAAGCTACAATGTAGCGAAACGCGTCGTGTAAAGAAAAAGTTTTTCAATAAAAGTGGAAATTTGACAAAATAAATTGTCTTTCATTGAATTTAACATTAATTTGGCAGGCAACAGTCTGAACTTAGCTAAATAATAAAATACACCTAATTAGCAGTCAGGACAAACTGGAATTTCAATACATACACACTTTGACATTAATTTGACTGAGCAATGGTAAAAACTTAGCTATCAGCTATAAATAATGAGCTATACTTTGATGAACAACGCATTCTTAGATACCATCCTCCATCAATACAATGTCAGGTGGAGCAAGAAAGGGAAAACCAATATACGTCCGAAAAAAGGAGGTCAATTTCTTAACCATATATTTGATTGCTGTTGTGTTTTTTTTTCAGTTTAGGTAGTTATACAGGGTGTCTCTAAAAGGTGTAGAATAAAAATGTTAACACAAATTCCTGAGGCTTAAATATGACGAGATACAGAGTGTCAAAAGTTCAATTTGGTTTTAGTTTTTCATAAATAACTTTTTTAATAAATTTGTCACAATATTGGGCTAGGGGGGGTTGTTTGTAAAATATTAAAATCTGTTGCACCTGCGGTAACTTGCACACATGTTTCCTCTGTTATCTTTGAAAATTATTCCATTTTGGGCGACACCCTGGAGATTCAAAGAGTCAAAATTTGATAAAAAAAAAACTAATTTGTTAACGGTAAGAGTACGATAAAATAAATTCTAATTATAGTTATTGGAAACGAAGAAAATAATACAAAAAAAATAATATACAGGGTGCTCCATTTAAAATAAACAAGTTTAAGACAACTTATGGTATAACCGGAAGTCGTATAATATGGTCAGAGAGCGTCTCCGAAAACCCTATAATTCAAATTTGCAGGATTCAAAGGCATTCGACCGTGTCAAGCATCAAAAGATGGTGGAAATATTATTCGTAACCGGGATTGACAAAAGATATATTACACTGATAGCCAATCTCTACTGGAACCAGATTGCCGAAGTAAGAATAGACGGAGGAACATCTGACACTGTGTCAATCCGAAGAGGCGTATGACAGGGCTGTATATTGTCACCACTCCTATTCAACATCTATTCGGAGGCAATTTTCAAAGAAGCTTTAGCAGAGGACATGGGAGGTATCAAAATAAATGAAGTATGTATCACCAATATCAGATACGCAGACGACACCGTAGTCCTTGCCGATAACATATCAGACCTACAAAATATGATGAATAGAATAACTGAATATAGTGAGCATCATAGATTGGACATCAATATATCAAAAACCAAACTGCTAGTCTGCTCCAAGAGACCCACTGCTGAAACAATTCTGATTAACGGCAATCAGATTGAACAAATCTCGTGTTTTAAATATCTGGGTACCATAGTCAACGCGTGGTGCGATCCGAAACGAGAGATCCGCTACAGAATCGAAAAAGCCAGGAAAACATTCATAAACATGAAAAGATTTTTTATTAGTCCTGATCTGAGTTTGGAGCTCAGGGTTCGCATGATCAGATGTTATGTCTTCAGTGTGTTGCTGTACGGATGTGAATGCTGGACCCTGGACCCTGCAACTGAAAAGAAAATTGAGGCGTTTGAACTGTACTTATAGCGCCGTATGCTTCGCATCTCATGGGTCCATCGAATTACGAACGAAGAAGTGCTTAGACGAATGAAGAAGCCGAAGGAACTAATGGCCCTCATTAAAGAAAGAAAAACTACATACATAGGCCACATGATGAGGCAACAAGTATGAACTGCTGAGACTAATAATTGAAGGAAATATTCAAGGGAAAAGATCTATTGGTAGACGTCAGAACTCCTGGTTAAAGGACCTCAGAAGATGGTTTGGGTGCACTTCCATTGAAATCTTTCGAGCTGCTGTGTCCAGAACAATGTTAGCTGTGTGGATCGCCAACCTTCGAAAGAAGAGGGCCTCATAAGAAGAAGGATTCAAATTGCATTACTTTCCGAAATATTTTAATGGACGGTCACGTATAATATTGGAGGTTGGAGGGGGAATAGCTTATCGGACATTCTTCGCAGGTATTTGTGAAGCCATTAAATAGTTTTGTTTCTATTTTCGTCTCTATTGAATATAAATTATTTTTGAGACCTTACGTTCCTATTTTGACAAAAAAAAAAACAGATAGTGTATCCGATATTTATTTGAATTTTCAATATTCAGTGGTGTGCAATAACTTTCTTATCTGTGACAATTTGTTAAAAATTACTACGCCTCGCGTTTTGAATATTGTGCCGTGTCGGTACAAAGCGACAGATGGAAATAATTAATTATTATAATTTTGAAGAAGTAGTCCATACTCAAAAAGGAGTATAGAAAAAAGAAAAGCACAAAGTCTTTCTCCACAAGTTTATTAGAATAGCTAGAATAGCGAACGTAGAATAATTTATAGTAATTCGACATGTTTCGAGTGTATCAGGAAAACAAAGTAAATAGTACAACGCCGATGTTGTTAGCAATAGAGAAAATAATAAGTGGGATTGAGCCGTAATGGAGCTTTCAATGGTGTACACGAGGTGTAAAAAATGAATACGTAGTCAGAAGACCGACAAGACTTCAGCATACTGAAAAGTCAAGAGCTAGTGCAAAGGCCCTGTCTTGGGCAGAAAAATTAGAGAAGTTTACTTTGTGAAAATCATTTAGGTATAAGTAGTGAAAAATCTTAAGTTTCATTAAACTTTGTCGGAGACATGTAAAAGTGGTGAAATGAGAGGGAAAGAAAAAAGAACAAAATAATTTTCGTAAAATTCAAAGCATCATTTAGCTTGAAGCCAGAAGGGAAATCTCCCTCTGACACGTGCTGCTTGCAGTTGAATTTCTTTAACAAAGAGAAGGTTACTTTTTTAGTAAAATGAATTTTTTTTTAAAATCTTATAATTCTTTTAATGTTGCACACAATGTGTATGTGTATGCTTTGTCTCCTGCCGGGGTAACTGGGCCGTAACAAGCCTGGTACCCAAAAGCATTTTACTTCAAGCTAAATGATGCTTTGAATTTTACGAAAACCAATTTTTTCTTTCCCTCTCATTTCACCACTTTTACCTACATGTTTCCGACAAAGTTTAATGAAACTTAAGATTTTTCACTAATTATACATAAATTATTTTCACAAAGTCTGTTAAAACTCTCTAATTTTTCTTTCGCTCTCTTCATTTTCTGCCCAAGACAGGGCCTTTGCACTAGCCTTCGACTTTCCAGTATGCTGAAGTCTTGTCGGTATTCTGACTATTCATTTTTTACACCTCGTGTACACCATTGAAAGATCCATTACGGCTCAAACCCACTTATTATTTTCTCTATTGCTAAAAACATCGGCATTGCACTATTTACTTTGTTTTCCTGATGATGAGTGTTTCTACACTCGAAACATGTCGAATTATTACGAATTACTCTAGGTTCGCCTAGTTATTCTAATAAACTTGTGGAGAAATACTTTGTGGTTTTCTTTTTTCTATACATTTAACTCCACTTTAAGCATGGACTACTTCTTCATAATAAAATATGACTTCTATAATAAAAAAAAATATAAATTGGCGCAGAAAACATTTTCCAGCTATCTGACCGTATTGTTAATAAAGACAGACGTGTTCTGCCATACAATAACACAATTAATTTGTATTTAAGGTCCTACCTGATTGACAAAAAGTTTTTTTTTAACTAGCCAACTTCAAGGCAAGTTAGCAAAGACTATAAAAACAAAAACAAATCGATGCAATCTATGTGTGGTCCACCGATGGTCAAATCAAATAATAATTATTGCTCTCGTAGAGAAAGGTTTTGTAGCTCGCCAGCATGCAGCAGGGTGTCCGTGCATATATATAGGGTGCTTCAAATTCGTGTTCGTACAGAAGGATAGCCGGAATAGTAAGAAATACGAAGCTGGTTAAATGGAGGGAAAGTTGCGATTTTGTTTTAATTTTTTGTGCCCTAACTTTTAAAAAACACGACTTTATAGCCGTTTTGCGTTCTACAAGATGGCGTTATTAGTTTTCAAATTCCACGTTTGGTTCTTTAGATACCACCAAGACAGAATTTTCAAATACGGACTTGAAATTTCAAATACAATAAAAAATTGACGGTGACCCTAAAAATTCAGAAAATTATATCATTTCGAAAAAGACATTGGTACCTACTATACAAAATGGTTGAAAAAAATATTTCATTTCCTCCAACCCCTCTAAACCTTTTTTTAACAACAATGTTAACAAATGTTAGACAATTTGGTTTCTCCTTCTTGAAAAAGTGGTCTTCGTGTCAATTTAGGAACATGCATGTACCATTTTTTTATAATCGATTTTATTATTTTTACTATAGTTTTATAGTTTCCTAGACTTGTTCTCTTCCTTTTTGAACTAAAAACACGACGACGAATCATTTTTAAACAAATTTTAGAAACAATAAACCCTTAAAAACAATTTTTTATCCTCAAAATGTGTGGTTTGCAACCACTAAAAATGCCAGACATTACTATCTTATTTCCTAACATAATCAAAAATTGATAAAATATTCCAATTTTTTGGCAAGAATTATGGCCAAATTTTAGCTGTTTACAAGTAAAAATAAATTGAAGGTCAACTTTTGAAATTTCTTGAACAGGAACTAAAATTTTAAGCCCGGACCTGTCTATTTTCCCATTCGTCAAATGGTAATGTTGCAGTGCGCATACCTAATCATGTGTAGCTCTGTTTACATGCGCGCATAAATAAGCCACTTTCGCGATTATTGTTTGCTTATCTATAGGTAAAAATATCTATAATTATATCTAGATCCAGCTGATTGACTCGATTTAAGGAAACTTCCAACTTACAGGGTCAACTAAACTTATGCTAGTAAAAAATAATTCCTAAATTTTTCAAAGCTTAACAGTGTGAAAATAACTTAAACAGTGAGTGACACAGGATACAGGCACCAAGAGGTGATATTACGTGCTTTTGCAGCAAAAATATTGGGCTTTTTTAAAAAAAATAATGGTTACTAATTTTGTCTATGTCGTAGGCTAATTACAAATTCAGTCGTTTTATAAAACGCCATATAAATCATTATAAATGACTAGGTATATTGTAAAATGAAGAATAAATACTGAATTTTTACAATTTGACTGAACTTTTTAGGCGTTTCATAAAACGCCGAATTGCTCTCAGGCTTATTGTATAAACGATTCTTCAATCTCGTTTGTTTTAGGATATGACTGATTATAACTAGTCGTTTTGTAAAAGACTGGAAATTACTTAGGTATTTTATAAAACTTTATATTGTTGCTTCATCGTATAGTATTTCAAACAAATAAATAGTAAGTTGGACACTTTATTTTTGTCATAACATCATAAAATAAATTAATGGGTAACTCTTACAACACAAGACATGTTCCGACATTCGCTTAGTAAATTTAGGTATATCTTTACATAATGTAATCTAACATATTTTAAAAGTAATATTATTTTACTTATTTGAACACGGTCCGCTTGAATGACATTTACATTTACTATTGCATTTCAAGTAAGTCCTAAAACAAAAATACCAATTTGCGTTTTGCTTGCTTTGCAGGAACACTTTTTGAGTCCCTGCCCTCCAAATTCTCTCAAAGAAATCATTTTTCCTTCCAAAACCTGAATTGATCCTGAAATTCAATGCCAACGATTTCGTCTCTTGAAAACCATCGATTCAAAATTCCGTGCTTAGTACCAATTTGATATACTCCATTTTTTATTTCTACGATAGTTCCCAATATATTTTGAAGGTCTAGTGGTCCCCTATCGAATGTAGGTACTTCAACCGCAATATTCTGACCCAGAAATAGAGGTTTCAACTTTTGTTTGGTAGTTTGAAGCGTTTCAAATGAATTAATTGTTAAATTTTCTTCTTCCTCGGTCATGTTTTCTTGTTTGCTTATAAATAATATTAGTTAATTCCTTCTTTAAGTCTTCTTCAGTTGTTAGTTTTTTAACTGTTTCTGTTGGTAAATTACGGAGCGAATGTCGAAAGATGTAAGAGTTACCCATTAATTTCTTTTATGATATTATGACAAAAATAAAGTGTCCAACTTACTATTTATTTGTTTGAAATATTATACGATCAAGCAACAATATAATTCGGTGTTTTATAAAATACCTAAGTAATTTCCAGTCTTTTACAAAACGACTAGTTATAATCAGTCATATCCTAAAACAAACGAGATTGAAGAACCGTTTACAATGAGCCCGAGAGCAATTCGACGTTTTATAAAACGCCTAAAAAGTTCAGTCGAATTGTAAAAATTCAGTATTTAAAGAATCTAGGACATGCAGATATTGACACTAATGTAACACCCAGCAACAAAAGTTAAAACAAGACGAATAACAATAAGCCTATAAACACATACATTTTGTCGTGGCAGCGATTGATTTTCAATTATAACTTTAAACGGTAATAATTCAATTTCCAACATGTTTGCCTTACGGTGGTAAATCAATTGCCGCCATCTAGGTAATAAAACAAACATGAATGATATTTATATATATTAATTTTTTTAGCACAGGACCCATTCTGTGTTATTAAGCTTGTTAAGTACGGGCCTCATATAAACGGCTCAACGGCGATGTGGCGAAGATTATAATCGTGGTGAGAAGATAATAATTTTGAAATTATAGCGCCATATTCTAAACACCATTGCAGTGAGTGTATACTTATTGCTTTGGTTAATTTAATATATTGATGGATAACTACAAGCACAAGCTTTTTAGTAAAATACGAAATATTGTTAATTTTAACTAGATGAAAATTGGCAGTGAAGGGAACTTTTTTCGAAAAGTTTTGTATAAAATGCTGGCGGGTATTATACAGGGTTGCCCAGAAGTCTGGATTAAAATAAATATAGCCCTAACCTGTAACTTTTGGGAAACACGCTCGGACACGTCAATTAAGTTTTATATATGCTCACATTTTGACCTTATTCGTTTGTTCTTTTTATGGACATTTGTCAAAGATATCACGACATCGATCTTTTTTTTTTAAATGGAAACATACAGCTTGTGATGCATCATTTGAAAGCTAATATCTCGTGCAGTATGCTCATAAATTTTGGCGCGATTCTGTCAAGCTACTTCAAGATGGCGATTGTTAAAAGTTTTTAAAAAAATCTCTGTTTAAATAAGCGGAAATGATAAATTATAACAAAGTTTTGAATTTCAAACTTATTGACATCGACAGAAACTATGGCAACGCCATTATGTACGCGGCAGTGCGTGCTTTGTAGTATGTTTGGTTGCCTAAAATCGTTTATTAATTAAAAAAATCATGCATTATTAGGGGCCATTAATGTATGATTTTTTATACATTAATTAAGGTTGTAAATACACGGTCGACGGAAATAGTAATTTAACAAACTAGTGTATTAATCGCTATTTAATATACGCGTTAGTTACAATATTTTTCCGTCGATTGTCTTGTTAATAGATTATATTTTTTTTTTATTTAGAACCAAACTACATATTATAACAAATTTTTGAATTTCAAACTTATTGACATCGACAGAAACTATGGCAACGCCATTATGTACACGGCAGTGCGTGCTTTGTAGTATGTTTGGTTGCCTAAAATCGTTTATTAATAAAAAAAAAATTTTTTATACATTAATTAAGGTTGTAAATACACGGTCGACGGAAAAAGTTTTTAAAAAATCTCTATTTAAATAAGCGGAAATGATAAATAATTGATGTTTTTTTTTACCTTTCAACGTAAGAAATCTTCATTGTTTCTCGTTCTGACATTTTGTGACATTGTGAACTTGTAATAGTAATTTACGTTACAAGACCGGAAAGTAGTGTTTTTCAGGTCGAGACAAGCATTTCCAGGGCGAGCCGTAGGCGAGTCCTGGAAGCTTGGAGAGACCTGCACAACACTAATTTTCAGTTGCGTGACGTACAATATTTTTTTTAAGACCGACACTTCGATATACCTACTTACATTAAATTATTTTATTTTATATTATTTTTAAATGCGTCGTATGACTTCTCGTAACGGGCTTTTGATTTTACTGGCAATATATCGTAAGTCGCCTTCCTTGTTGCTTCCAAAATTTCTTCTGAAATCTCATTTTCCGTGTCGGATAATTCAAAATCTGAATTTATATTGTTAAATTTGCGAACTCGCGAAACAAGTTTGACATAAACAACAAATTAAAAATCAACGAACTGTCACTCGACAATACATCGAAATGCTGTTGTTATAGTAACGAAATCAAGGTAGCTTGTATTATCAAAGAGCGATTGGAAAAACAAAAGACAGGGACCGGAAAACTTTTTTCCGGTCACGAACGTCAATTTTCTGGTCTTGAATGACAAAACGTTATTTTATGGACGAAAAATTGTCCAGAAAGTGTATATTTTCTGGTCGGTTTAAAAAAAAAACTAATTTAGGTCTTTTCGAAGTATTATTTTACAATTTTCTAAACAAAAATGTTTTTTTTTTAAACCGACCAGAAAATTTACACGTTCTGGACAATTTTTTGTCTAGAAAATAACGTTTTTCCGATCGCAAGACCGGAAAAGTGACATTAGAGTCCGGAAAAGATTTTTCCGGTCTCTAATGTCACTGTCACCCTGTTTTTTGTTTTTCCAATCGCTCTTTGATAATACAAGATACCTTGATTTCGTTATTATGACAACAACATTTCGATGTATTGTCGAGTGACAGTTCGTTGATTTTAATTTTGTTCTTTATGTCAAACTTGTTTCGCGTAGATTATAAAATATATCGAAGTGTCGGTCTTAAAAAAAATATTGTACGTCACGCAACCGAAAATTAGTGTTTTCCAGGTCTCTCCAAGCTTCCAGGACTCGCCTATGGCTCGCCCTGGAAATGCTTGTCTCGATCTGAAAAACACTACTTTCCGGTCTTGTAACGTAAATTACTATTGTCGGAAAGACAGCGTATCAAATCAAAGTCTTGATATTGTTAGGATGTAGAAATAAAATAAGAAGTCAAAGTGAAGTGTGCACTTTATTTAATGCTAAATATCTGGATAATCAAATTTCATAGGGCACTGTTAGTAAAACATTCCACAAATTTGATGAACATGGCACAGTAAAGGACTTGCCTAGGAATGGACGGCCACATGTTTTAGGCGACGATGAAAAATTGGATATTGCATTATCTCTGCAGGATAATCCGCATGTTTAAACAGTTTCATTGGCTGAAAATCATGATACATCTGGAGGTACTATTGGAAGATTTTTGAAAGCAGAAAAATACCACCCACATTTAACAAACGCTACAGGCATAAAAATTGCTAACTTCACATATCAAGAAATCCACAGAGAAAACGTAAAACACAACAACAAAAATGGCGCCGAGCCGGTTCTGGAGTGTATTTTGAGGATGTCGCTAAACAAGGAAAACCTAATAACAAAAGGGTTGTGCGCATATGCCCTTACCTGTGGGGCAAGGGATGTGACGGGCGAGCTGTGCGTACAAACACATTTTTCACTCATAAAACTTAACTTTTGTTTGCGCACGAGATAAGCTGTACGGATCTAAAGGTCTTTGTTCGAAACAGATAAATGATCCCCCTGGGAATATTTTTTTTTAAACAATTGTAAAATTCTCGTATTATACAGACTTTGCATATAACCGTCCCCCTCCTCTAGAAAAACAACTATCTATGCCCTTGACTGTCAGGCGGTGGGGGCAACTTCCTCTATGCGATTTATTTGTTGTACAAATTAACAAATCCTTAACATACTTAGTACCTATGTAGAATATATTATGCATTTTACGTCATTACTCAACATCAAAAGGATTAAGACCATCTTCTGTTTTTCTTTTTAACAAGTCTTAATCGATTTAAATCTTCGTAAAAAGCCTGCTTGTTAGCAGTCCAAGGATGGAACAATACACAAAGCAGGTATCGGTCAGACAACCGCGGCCATCAAATTTTAATGTGTTTCTGGTAACAATGAGCCCTTAACTTTAAAATTTCTACGTCGGCAAGACTTATTAGAGAGTTTCAGATTCACTTGGTGGAGACAAGAAGCGGACGTCACAGAACATATTAATAAGATAGTATAATCTCTAAAAGGTGCGAAAAAAATGCTACCACAATTTTCTGAGGCTAAAATATGACGATCTAACCCAGCATACCCACCTCAGTCCAAAAATGGATGATTTCGAAGATATGATATGAGATATGTGTCAAAAGTCCAATTCGGTTTTAGGTTTTCATAAATATTTTTTTTAATAGTTGGTGTATTGTTACAATATTCGGCTAGGGGAGGGGTTATTGAGTGAAAAATAAAAATCTGCTCTTATTTTTATTGTGAAATTTAGAGGGCGCCTCCTGCGGTACCTTGCATACATTTAAAAACGAAATAACTTTCTTGAGCCACTCTGTATTGAACTTTTAAATATACATTCTTATTATCCAACGTATTTTACCTAAAGCCCGAAGGGCTCGGCACAATAACGTTTTCACCAATTTATCAGCTATCGATGTAAGAATAGCTTCTTTTCCTTATGTTTAAATTGATTGAATGCATATTTTTATAGGACAAACTTGGAAAGTATATCCCACATTGTACACCTTTGCTGTGCGATTTTAAAGAGCCGGTGCTGACAGGTTCAATGTCAGTATCAATGTCATAATATTAAATATCATATATTTCAGTAACGAAAAGTCGTAGCAAATCGAGCGAGACGGCATTGGAAATAGGACGTCGAGCACTATACGATGCCGTCTCCAAAAACTACCTATCTATACGAGAAAACGGATGGATTTTGCACCATTTCTTTTTATTTTCTAGTTTTGGTCAGTTGTTATAATGACAATTTGGCGATATGTTTCCCCTTTACGTTCCGCAGGAATGCGAGGCAAAAAAAGCAATAGAAAACATAGAAAAAAAGAAAATAATAAAAATACTTTTTTAATACAAATTTTTAGTACCAATATTAGATGCACTCTCGGCTGACGATTAGCGATATGTACCCAGTCTAGTTGTAATAATTGAACACAGTTTGAAGCGAAGGTCTTAAATTAAAATAACTGTTACTAAAAGCAGACTAGATACAGTGAAAGTTTTCCGAATCGTCGCTTACCCAACGATAAAACATTCGCGGCAGTTAAAAGAAGTCTTCGTGAAACGGCTAGGTTTGCGCCTGTTTCTATTAATTATGGTCCTGCACGTACGATAAGAACTCCAGAGGTTGAAGAAGATATCTATTCTAAATAGGATTAAAGAAAATCCTGAACTCAGCAGCAGACGATTAAGCTTAGAGCTAGGAGTATGCGAAGATATTGTTAAAAGTGTGACCAGAGAACAACTACTGGTTTATCCAAGATCACAGAAATCAAGATAGCAACTTTACGCGAAGAATTTTATTCACAGATGAAGCATATTTCACGCGGAGTGGCATAACTAATTTGCACAATGAACATGTCTATTCTGAAGAATATCCTCGTGCGACTAAAGTAACCCATTATCAGCATGAGTTTCAAATCAATATGTGGACAGGAATCATAAACACTTTCATGATTGGTCCTGTCATTTTACCACCTCGACTAAATGGCGAAAATTATTTGGAACATCTGGGAAATGATGAATTCCCAAACTAATTAGATCCCTTGCCCTTGAAACTGAAGAGAAATGTGGTTTATGAATGACCGTGCTTCTCCACATTTTTCGTGTAACATACGTACCTAATTATTTGAACAAATATTATCCAAATAGATGGATAGGTGATGCACCAGCAAATTGGCCAGCTCGATCCCCTAATATCACCCTGATGGATTAATTTTCATGGGGAACTTTAAAAACCAATGTGTATTCTAGGCCAGTAGATACAGATGATAAATTAAGGAGATGTATTCAAACTAGAATTGACGCTTTGCGAAATGATGATGAAATGCTCCAAAGAGTTAAATTAATTTTTTTAAAACGTATTAACTTTGTTCACACGATAAAGGAGTTTATTTGAACATTTTTTGTTAAAAACATTTTTTTTAAATTAAATTAAATTTGATTTTCTTGTCGACTGGTTTTACTAAAGAATAAAATTAAGAACATATTCAGTTTTTTTTTAGTTTTTAGTAACAGTTATTTTAATTTAACGTCTTCGCTTCAAATTGTGTTCAATTATTACAATAATTAAGACCTGGCCATACACGAAGTAATTTTTTTGTAATTCAGATATCTCAAAAACGGCTGTCCAAATCAACTCTTACCACTTTTTTTAGGTTAAACCGTTGGATAATAAGAATGTTTACTTATAAATTTAATACAGAGTGGCTCAAAAAAGTTATTTCGTTTTAGATGTGTAAAAGGTAGTGCAGGGAACGCCCTATAAATTTTACCATAAAAATGAGAGTAGATTTGGGTAAGTTGGGTTAGCAGAAATTTGTGGTAGCATTTCTTCCGCACCATTTAGAGACACCCTGTATATATGACTGATTTAACAAATTTACGTTGCACTTTCATACAACATAAGTAGGTATTTACGAAAAGGAAATAAAACTAAAAGTCTTCGTCCGCAAAATTTAATAGAACAAAAGAATTTTTTGCTCATAGGTCTCTACATGTTTCAAACGTTCATCATCAGGAGACAGAAAATTGTATTGCTGATAGTTATAGCAGAAGCGGAAAAGATAAGTGGTATAAAACCTTAATGGAGCTTTATGGAATTAAAAATTGGTGTGTCAAAATGCCATAATGTGAAGAAAAAATAAAAATGGATTAAAACATACAGAGTATGTGGAAAAGTTTATTTAAAGGGCACTGACCGACCAAATAACCCGGGGAAAAAGAAAAAATCATTTCTAAAAAGAAGAGGTTAAAATATTATTTTTACAAGTACCTATGACTGTAAGACATTGTTAAAATTTAAAATTTGCCATGTATATAAAACACGTACATGTTAAGAAAGTATCATGGATTCAGAATATACAATTCTTTAGGATATGGAGGTTTGGGGCACTGAGTTAAGGCTTAGTCACCTCACATTATGTTGGTAATTTTAATTTAATAAGTTGAACTGTAAAATTAAACATTTATAATATATCAAAAACTATGCCACCGCTATGCTCCAAGCATAAATTCACACGTCTCTTCATATTTTCGAAAGTGTTGACCAGCATCTCTGAAGAAATGTTACCACATTCTTGGATAAGCCTTTCTTGTAATTGTTCTAAATTTGCAACTGGTGTTTTAAAAATAGTATTCTTTAAATCAGGAAAAACGAAGTAATTAAATTTGTTGGCGTATTTTGCATTATTTTACGAACGTTTGCAACAAGTTCTTCTGTTCTTACAGATGGTCTTCCTGCTCCTTTTTTGTGTTGTATAGAACCTGTTTCCCTAAACACAGCCACGGTTCTTTTCAGGCAATGATAAAAATCCCCAGCAATAAAAGCAACGTTAGAAAAATGTTCGTGAAAATCGTCCATGCACAAACTCGGATTGTATTGCCACTCACCATTTACTCTAACCCCGTTTCGAAAATACGCTTCAACCATGAATGTTTGTTGTGTTGTTCCGTAAAGCCCGTCGTGTGAATTGTTCAAGAAATTGGAAAAATTAGCGATGAATCAAATTACTTGTAAAGACTGTCAAAGATGACGGAATAACTGATTGATTGTTAAATCAGGTAGTTACTGACACCCAACAGGTATTAAGCTCTACGGCTAAGCATTACGTCCTTAGATGCAAGGCCCTCTTTGATGTAAATAATTTTTGCTCGCACGGTACAACCCAGTGTTATACGCACGGTAAATGTTTTATATATATGGTAAATTTTAAATTTTAACAATGTCTTACAAACATACTCGTAAAAATAATATTTTAACCTCTTCTTTTTAGAAATGATTTCTTCTTCCTCCCCGAGTTTATTTGCTCGTTTTGGACCCTATTAATCAACTTTTCCACATACTTTGTATGTTTTAATCTATTTCTATTTTTTCTTCACATTATGGCATTTTGACACACCAACTTTTAATTCCATTGAGCTCCATTAAGGTTTTATACCACTTATCTTTTTCCTTTCTGCTAAAACCATCAGCAATACAATTTCCTGTCTCCTGATGATGAACGTTTCTACGTTCGAAACATGTAGAGACCTCTGAGCAAAAACAATTCTTGTGTTCTATTAAATTTTGTGGAGGAAGACTTTCAGTTTTTTCTTTCCTTTCCATACTTTCAACTCCACTTTAAGCATGGACTAATTCTTCAAATTATAAGTATTTACATTTCCGACCTACATCGTCGCTCATCCAGGAAGGGAAGAATGAGTGGGGTTTGTTCGGGTTTGTTGTTGATGACCTTTAGAGATAGTTTAATCAGAGATGGCTCCAATACTAAGAAAGGCATTGGGGCCGGAATATATAGCGAAAACCCAAAATTAGAACTAATGGGATCTAAAGCAACCACATTTCAGGCGGAGGTTCATAACATTGAAGGTGCGAATTTATTTAAAAATTTGCAACTGAGATAAAATTTCCGGAATTTTAATTCAAGCTCGCGGAAGATTCGGCAAGAAGTTATGCGAAAGCTATTTGAAAATAGAATTAAATTGGTAACATACCGATATAAGGGACAAAAAACAAGGTTTAAATAATAATCTAAAATAAATATTATTCTTTATACGTTCCATAGTATGTATTATACTATTAGAAACAAAGGAAAAGTAGTTTTTTTAACAAATTTTTATTTTTTTGGTGGCGAAGATTGAAATTCTACGCTAGAGGCGGAATTGATACGTACCCCAAAAAAATGTGTTGCTGCGTATGCGTAAATGTTGCTGATAAACGTCGCTAACTTCACACAAATGATTTCTTATTTTTTTTTTGTTATTGTCAATTTTGAGGGTTTAATATTTATGGTTTTCTAGTTTATGTGTAGTTTAGTAAATTGTGTTTGTGCCTTTAGTCACTAGGATACAACGACTAGTAAAGACTATGGAGGACTTGAGGTAGGAGGCCGATCGCAATGCATTGGATTCGGTCCCAAATTAGCATCGGTAATTCAGCTTTACGAGTCGCCGTAAGATGGCGCTCATGTTCAAAGTGGGCTATCAAATAAATGGTTTCTTATGGACGCAATAACTATTTTTATTTAAATTAGTTCTTTAAGGAACAAATAAGGACTTTTATATGAATTTACACTTACTTTGTTATACTTATTAGTAAACTCGGTCTGTATAAAGTTCCAACGATGCTTGGTTTTTAAATACAGGGTATTAAACATTCTAGCTATACCTTTGGAGCTAGTATGGAGAACTAGAGGGTAGGAGGCCGATCGACAATGGCAGCATTTTCAAATTCTGTCCCGGTTTTTTGGTTAGTTCGCTATTGGCCGATAGATGGCTCTCGCTTCCGAAGTGGGCTGATGCTGTCTTCTTCTTCTTCGTTTTTAATATGGAAAACTAGATTCTCCATAGTTTTTAACTTTTAATTTTGACAATTGACATTTTATTTTTCAAAATAACAAATAACGTTTGAAGGCAAGACAAGACAAATAACGTTGTATTGTAATTAATTTCCATATTTATAATGAATAATGGTACAATTTATAAAAGTAGAGTTTGCTTTGTGTAGGGGTGTAAGACAGGATCTTCTGCAGAGATGAAACGCATCCAACTAAGTATATTTCTAGCTCCAAAGGTAAAACCCTCTAGCTAGAATGTTCCTGTATTTTAAAAACGAAGCATCGTTGGAACTTTATGCAGGCCGAGTTTACTAATAAGTATAACAAAGTAAGTGTAAATTCATATAAAAGTCCTTATTTGTTCCTTAAAGAACTAATTTAAATAAAAATATATTATTTGATAGCCCACTTCGAACACGAGCGCCATCTTATGGCAACTCGTAAAGCTGAATTACCGATGCTAATTTTGGACCGAATCCAATGCATTGCGATCGGCCTCCTACCTCAAGTCCTCCATAGGAGCTAGAAAGAGACTTATTTGGCTGCGTTTCCTCTCTGAAGAAGATCCTGTCTTACACCCCGACACAAAGCAAACTCTACTTTTATAAATTGTACCATTATTCATTATAAATATGGAAATCAATTACAATACAACGTTATTTGTCTCGTCTTGTCTTCAAACGTTATTTGTTATTTCGAAAATAAAATGTCAATTCATAAACGTTATAAAGAATATGACGTTCGTGTGTCAATTTGTCAAAAGTAAAAGTAAAAAACGAAGAAGAAGAATACGACACCAGCCCACTTGCGACGCGAGAGCATCTATCGGCCAATAGCGAACTAATCAAAAAACCGGGACAGAATTTGAAAATGCTGCCATTGTTGATCGGCCTCCTACCCTCTAGTTCTCCATAGTAAAGACCATTGTATGAGTTTATGCCCAAATAGGAGTAAAATACGGGGTATGTAATATTTTCAGTAAGTATGAAGTAGTGATAGTTTTTGATTTTGAGTACCTAATTTTATTTTATTATGATCAATTTAAACAGATCTAACTAGGCAAAGGCCAAACAAATAAGACGTTAAAGCCCGGACCAGTCTACTTTCCCCATTCGTTAAATGATAATTTTGCAATGCAATATTCCTCTGTGGTTTTGTTTACATGCGCAAGGCCAAATTTGCCACTTTCCTGATTATTGTTTGCTTATCAAAAGGTGGTAATTTATAAAATCCTGATAAAATTTTGGGTTAATTTCCTTAGAATATTTAAAAGGGGGCATTTAAAAAATTAACAACACAGTACTAAATACATGGTATCTACATAAGTGAACAGCCTAATTGGTTTTTTTAACGGCAGCCCTAACACCCTTTTTACATCCACTATAAGCACGACAAACAACAAATAAGTACAGATACTGCAGGTATACCAACTAAAACACTCTACCTTTTAAACTAGGTCCTTGGTTATTTGTGTTAGGTATTTAAGCTTATTAAAATTCTTACGACTGATTGGTTACTTTAACATTTTGTTAATGCCGCCTAAGTGAGCCCTTGTTGAAAACGTTTGAAGCATACCAACCCATTAGAAATACTTACTTAAATTACTTTCGATGCTTGAAAAATGGATTCTTGCACGATTGATGCAAAATTTTTAAATTTTTTTCAAATATTTAAAGTAAATTGTCTTGAACACTATAAATACATTTTTTACTTGTATTTTAAAGCAATCAATCAATCAATCAATAATTTAATTTTATTGTAACCCCTCCCCCTCGAACCCCCCTTTTTATTTTCTACGTACGTAGCGAAACATGCAATTTTCAATTAATATAGTGGAAGTTCAACTTTGTTTTACTGTACCAATTCATATGGTATAAGGGGCACCGTGTTAAATGTCTTTGAGAGCTACCTTAAGGATCGTCAACAAGTAGTGAAAATCGATAATATACACAGTGATCCGCTAACCGTAAAAATTGGAATACCTCAGGGGACCGTCTTAGGACCAATTTTATTCATTACCTATATAAATTCCTTAGCTAATTTAAGTATTAATAATGGAATAGTCATATCATATGCAGACGACACAGTTGTGGTATTCGAAGGTGAAACTTGGACTCAAGTAAAAGAGTCAGCTATGGATGGTATGAAAAAAATTAAGATCTGGCTGGATTTCTTTAAATTAACATTGAATACTTCCAAAACTAATTTAATAGCATTCTCTCTTACTTCTTCCAATCGTCCCAATTTTAACAACATACAAATTGAAAATCTTGAAGAAGTTATCTGTGAGGTATCCTCAACAAAATATTTAGGAATTACTATTGATAATCATCTTAAGTGGGGAGCACATATCAGTTATTTGACAAACAATATTAGAAAATTAATTCATAAATTATATATTTTAAGGGAAATTATTGGCAGAAAACTAGTACTCTCTAAGGCTTTAGTAGAATCTCTAATAAGATACGGTATAATTGCGTGGGGTGGGATCTACAAAAACTCATTAAAACCTCTAAATGTCGTTCAAAATTATATCCTCAAAATAATCTATAAAAAAAACAAACGCTACTCCACACATTTACTCTACAATTCAGAAATCCTAAATGTTCGATCACTGTATATATTGTCAACTGCTATATTAACACATAAAACCTCCAAATTAAGAAACTATATTAATCATCCATATCAGACTCGCAATCATATAAACGGACAGTTGATAATTCCTAACAGTAGTAAAAATGTTAATTTAAAATTTATTCATTACTTAGCTCCAAAAATTTATAATTCTCTTCCACTAGAAATAAGAAATATTTCAAACAACAAAAAGTTTAGAAAAAAATGTAGGATTTTTATAAGTAGCAATTTTAATAAATTTAGTGTATTGTTTTAAAAATTAAACCGTCTATAGCGTATTTTTATAATAAGGCACCCGAGTGCATATAATATACTACTTTACATTACTCCTATTCTTATATTATTATACATACCTTAGGAAACACTTATATTTAAGATAGAATAGTTTATACCTACCAGCTTTTAATTAAACCTTTATATTACTTATTTAATAACATTAAGATTACTGTATTATTATTTTGAATAAAATTTTGCACATACAAGGATTTAGTTCTCTAGGTGCAAAACTAAAAAACCTATAAGACTATAAACGTTTATATATACATATAATATAAATCATGTAGACTTTTCTTTCCAGGAATATGTAATATATTATTAATTAATTTTTTTTAATTGTTTTTTTAGTAAGGAAAACCTGCCACTGATCGAGAGAATGAAAATACTTTTCAGAGGAGGCTGGTTTTAAGCAACATTTGTGAAAAATCTAATTTGAATCTAATTTATTTAATTTTCTCTAATCTGTGACCGGATTCTAAAAAAGTTTAAAACGAACGTTTGCTAGACAAACGGCGTGGCGATGTTTTTTATTTAAATATGTTGGGTGTCATTTTACCCTATACAGTGCCAAGGGTGTTTTTGTTACTTGTTGTACCAATAGGGACAGTGGCGTCTCGATGGGGGAGGGGCGCCCCCCAATATGCAATTGAATTGACAAATTGGCTATTTCACGTAACGAGTTGGTTATAGGGGAAGTCGGGGCAAAGCGAAATGGCGGGGCAAAGTAAAAAATTAACTTTACGCAAAGATTAATGACACGTAGTTGTGTAGCGTGACATATGATTCTCGTAGTACTGATCCTTCTCTCTTCAGTTGGATCTAAATACGGTGGAGTAAACATCGCGCATTTTATTATTGTAAACGTGTTTAAGTAATGTATTTCTGCTGCAATATTTCAACTTAAGAAATATTAGAAACTATACATTTTTTATATTTTTATTTTATTTAAACTTTTATGCATAGAAATATTTGTCATTTGGCTAGTATACTACGTAATTAAAACGTCCAATTAATTATTTTTATATAGATTTGGGATATTTTTCTGCGTCATTTACATTGGGGGTTAAGTGAAAACCACCTCTTGGGGTAAAGTGAAAAGCAGTTCACTCTACCCCTTGTATTAAGGTCTTGGGGTAAAATGTAATATTTATATATTTTTTTTAGAAAAGCAAAGGGTAATAAATTACAAAAAAAAAATTCAAACGGTACGAATGGAGCGAAAAGAGCATGATGGTGCAATAACCGCGGTCAGGAAAGAGAACATGGGTTATAACGAAGCCAGTAAAATTATTCGAGTTCCTTTAGCAACGTTCTTTCGTAGATGTAGAAAAACTGGAAACTGGAAATGTTAATCAACTTGCCAACACACACAAGTTAGGATGATTCAGAAAGAATGAAGAGCAGGAATTGGAATTAAAACAACATATTTTACACTTACAAGATATGCAAATCAACGTTACGGAAAAAATATATTTGATTAATCTAGCTTGTGGTCTGTCCTAGGTGACTGTAGGTACTGTTTATTTTTTTAGTATTTTTTTAATTACATAGGTACATAATATTATTAATAAAAAATTAATTCAAATTTGTTTTTGTCCTATGTAAACGATTTAATGCCATTTTCACTATGCTCCATCATTTTACTTTGCCCAGTAATTTTTTGGCAGATAGATTTTTCCTTATTTGATGCTCGGAAATTTAATTAATAGCTATGTAGTATAAGTAAAACCAATCGCTAGATCTGGATATGAATAAAACATTGAAGCAATTGCTGTTTTTCTTACACCTCTGTAGCAAATGCTTATTCAACACAAGTTCAGACGTGGCTTAGTCACTTGTTCAGATTATAGATTTTTGTTCAGTTTGGTGCCTAATTTGCAAAAGAGTTGACGTAAATACAACAACGTTGGTCTATTTATTTACTACAACAGTAATCTGTTACGTTTTTGTGGAAAATGGGAAACTTATATTTGTGATTTGGCAGATTTCAGTGAAAATGAGGAAAGTGATAGTAGTGATGAAGAAATTAAAGACAAGCAATTGATATTCGTTCAGAAATTGAAGGAACATAAATAAATCTCTCTGACCACAACCGTTTAGCTTCCACAGCAGCTTTAGCACTTGTAGAAAATTTAATAAAAATATTAGCGTTCTCCAAAACTGCATCCATTACAGAAGTGTATGTCTTACCGACAGTAGTTTGGTGAACACCGAGTTCTTCACCTCCAGAATTTTGAAAGCCCGGATCTGACAATTTTCGCAAAAAGCCTTTAATCTTATTTAAAGGCGACAGTGCACCCCCTCGCCTTTTACCAGTATCAGTCAAAAAATAATTTGTCAACCACTCAACATTTTCGGAGTCAAATCGATATAACTTTCTAAAACCAACATATCTGCAATTTTTACGTACACTGTAGATTTTTCTTTTACAGACGTTCATATATTCAGCCATAATTGAAGACACAAATTAAGAGCAACGCACGTGTATGCCGCGGGAATTTTATACCAAGCAAATGATGCAGGGGTCGGCCTACCTTAAAAAGTTGAAAGCGATCGCTACACTAGAAAAAGCAATTCCTTAATTTATTTAACGTATTTTAAGCAGACGATAGCAATCGCTTCTATTTTTTAAGAAAAATCATTGACTAGAAGCAATTTCTGCACTTTTAAGCGATTGTTGGTTTTTATTCATTGGCTTTCAAGAAATTACTTCGATTTTATAAGAAAAGCAATCGCTACATTTTTATTCATTAGGCTCATTACTTTAATTAAAGCCACAATATTTGATGTGACTGTGACCGAAACGTGATTAGACCGTAACTTAACGTATAGTGTGAATCTGCCTTTACCGTCACCTACGCGCAATAACTGAGCAACTGAAAATGTCGCCACTGGCACGTGGCAGTGACACGCAGACCGACAAGAAAGCAAGTAGCCGGGATTTTGGTCAAGCCTCGAGAAAGTTTGATTTAACCTCTAGTGCTTGGTCTGAGGATTTAACGTTTTAGACGCTGTTGTTTGTTATTCTTGGTTGAGGGTTAAGTTAGTAATTTAGTTGTGTGTACTAACGATAAAAATTTATCGTACTTATTTTTTTTTAAATCATGACCATATTTAGCAAAATTTGGGCGTGATCCAAATTTTTTTTGCTTCTATACCGAACATTATTAGCTGGATTTTTGACAGTGCACAGCGACGCCCCTTGGGTTAAATTCGGTAACAGCTGAGGGCAGAAACAGGGTTCCCTTCACATGTAGTCATCAAATTTTATTATAATGGTAATATAACGTGGAGCGACTAGACACAAACTGGTAAATAATGATTATAAGATATTATAACGCAAGAACTACATACATAACTCAACAAAACTTTAAAACATCGAATACCTAACAAATCTCCTCCTGTTAATTGGACATTATCATTTTAACGATCGTCACAATAAAAGTGCTGTGTAACTATAAAGCTTTACTATGCCTTTTATTGCCCAGATCATGGGTACTAAGGGTCTCCTTAATAGCATAATAGTTAAAGGCAACAAAATTGATTTTATAACAGTATTAATGTAGGTGTATTGAAGAATTAATGAAGATTGAAGAAAACTTCTGGGGATAAGTATAAGATGAATCTTATACAGGCATAAATGGGCAGAGCGGATTCCAAATTACGGTAATTGTAAGGGAATTAAAACTGGAAAAGAAACAAAACCACTTAACCATATGGAGGTAAATCATGGGCATCTTGGACGCCCTTAAAGTAGACCAAAAACTGCGGCTTTGTTGGCAGCTTTGCTTGACGAGCCGATCGACGAGGAAAATGGCGAACGCGAGAATGTAGTTTTTTTTACCAGTTCAACAAAAACTACGTTAAAATTATTAACTAAATAAAAATGTTTAAATATTTAATAGTAGGCTTTGCCCGAATTTGTTCTGTAACAATTGAAACAGAGAAAATGTCAAGTTTTCAGAAAAGTTGTTAAATTTTCAAGTAAAATGGCAAAAAATTCGTATTCTAATGCAGAAATTTAAAATTTATTTTTTATACACGGAGAGTGCAAAAAAATTATGTCAAGAACATGTAGACGATTTTACGAATTCACCTCCAAGTTTAGAAGAATGGAAAGAAATATGTTGCAATATAATAATTTTAAAAAACCAAGAATTCAAATTAAGCCTATAACCGGTAATGACAGTGGCGTAGCGTGCCTTAGACGGGCCCTGTATCAAAATTTGTTGTAGGGCCCAAATGAAGGTTTAATAAAGTATGGCATGAAGGACTTTACTATAAATTAGGCAAGTTCTTGCCTAAACAATTCTCACAAATGTTGAAGTCTTATTTATTAGATCGAGCTTTTCGAATCAAGCAAGAAGACGCTTACTCTGAACTTAAAGAAATTAAGGCAGGTGTACCACAAGGCAGTGTATTAGGGCCAGTCCTTTACCTACTAGACACCAGTGATATTCCCGAATTAGAACATGACACGATAGCCACCTTTGCCGACGACACTGCTTTAATGGCTGTAGGCAAAGATCACGAAGAAGCGGCAAACATCAGTTAACAAAATTAACATTTGGACCAAGAAATGGAGAATCAAATAAATGAGACTAAATCTGCTCATGTCAATTTTTCTAATAAAAGAAATCAACATATTCCTGTTAGCATAAACAATATTCAAATACCACATGCTGATAAAGCTAAATATTTGGGTATAACGCTGGACGCCAAGCTACGCTGGAAAGCTCATATCAAAAAGAAAAAGGAAGAACTAGACATATTCAAATTAGGAAAATGTACTGGCTGCTTGGACAAAACTCCACCATGTCAATATACAACAAATTATTACTGTATAAGCAAGTCCTCAAATCAGTATGAACATATGGTATTCAGCTGTGGGGTTGTGCCAGAAAAAGCAATTCAGAAATAATCCAGCGATTTCAAAACAAAGTATTAAGGTCAATACCCCCTGGTATTGCAGAAATAGTGACCTCCATAAGGTCATGGAAATGGACACCGTTAGCCAGACCATTAGTAAATTTGCCAAGAGTCATGAGCAGCGACTTCTCCGACATGTCAATATCGAAGCCATCCAGCTCCTCGATAATATGAACCTGACCAGAAGACTCAAGAGAATAAAACCTTTTGAGCTAGTGTAATAATGCAAAAGCAGAGAACAGTGCTTGTGTACACATTATTGTTAGTGTAATTAAAGTTTTAAAAAAAAAAATAAGGAACCCTATTAAGTAAGTCCTTAGATAGGAGTTTCGAGTTGTAGTAATTTAGGTTTGAAAAATATTACTCATTGGTCTAAGTCATCAGATTGTAATTTCAGAAACGCTGCATGAGTGTTAAAAAAAAATTAACTATTATCTGATAATTCTCCGGTTCCAAAGTGTCAATCTACTTTACCATCGGAGTTTCGGAGTGATAAATTTGACTCAAAATTTGCAGATTTAAAGTAAAAAGATAAATTAACACGACGCAAAATAAAATGCCTAGGCTTTCGAAACAAAGCAGAGTCTTAATTAAAATGGCAATACAGGCGCGTATTCAGCTGTCAGTTTGGGGGGGGGGGTAAGAAAAAAAAAACAGCGCCGCAGGCGAAATTTTTTTGGGTGCCACGCCCTTTTTTCAACGATGTGACGTGGTTTTGACGCAGAAAAAAGGAAGAGTAGCGCCGCAGGCGAAATTTTTTTGGGTGTTACGCCTCTTTTTACTTATTTGTTAGTGTTTATTTTTTGGGAGGGGGGGTAGCTACCCCCACTACCCCCCCCCCTCAAATACGCGCCTGTGGCAATATGTCAAATAAAAAAAAATCCCGAATGTTATTATTTTATCGACGATATTAGGAAAGTTGTTATTTGTATTGAAACATATTTAAAATGCGTTTCATCAATGAACAGGCGTTATTTAATTTGATTATAGTCTATTTCTAATATTTAAGAAATTATAGGTTCGTTCCAACTTTGAATCACAAACAGATTTCCAACAGTTTGCAAATCGTGCTTAACGCGCATGATTGTTATTTTTCTCCTGGTAAACGATTAATTTGTCTGTGGTTGGAACAGCCGACAATGTACTTGAAGTTGTCTGTGACTGAAAAACCTAAATAATTTTGGTTTTTAATTCTCTGCTCGTCTAATAGACACTCCAAAAATCATCGTCATCACTACTTTCCATGGCCGAAAGGTCACTCTCCTCACTATACTCTTCGTCACTCATATTTTACAGTATTTCACTCAACAAAAAGAATGTAAAATACCAACAAGCCACTCAAATCCAAGAAATGTTAACAAATAACAACGAATTTTAAGACAAATATCGCACTTTGACAGATTAGGTTACGTAGCAATAAAATGAAATCGTACAAAACAGCAGTACGCATGCGCCGGATGGATGGTCCGAAGATAATCCGCGAACTGTTCTGATAGTTTGCAAACAGTTTTGAATCTTGGTTGGAACAGAAAACCGACAGTTTACTAATCGTTAGAAACTCTGGTTGGAACGCATTTCGCTTATTGCGCAGAATCCTGATGGTTAGAAACTGTTTCTGACGCCGGGTTGGAACGAACCTATTATAAGCATAATCCATCAGTTGTTACGTCGGAAACCGCAAAATATTATTAATTTAATTTGGTTTAAGGGATTTTACGAAATTCTCCCCTTATCTATTGGTCACAGTAGAAAATAAAGTGAACGTTTAAAAAAATTGTGTCAAGAGCTGCCCGCGCCCTTTAAAAAAATATTGTTTACGCCCTTTATTTGATTTAACAATTTTTTTGGCTCTCGTTGAAAATTTGTCATTTCTTTCAGCATCGCATAGAGAAAAACATTTTAAAATAAAAGTCGGTTCCCATGAATACTTGGGTGGTAAAAGGCATGTTGATAGCAGTTATTGTATTACGTTTCATAATACAAGTGGGGTACAAGCTGCAATAACTTCCCATCAAAAACGACTTTGTTACAAATAAATGTAGTTAAATGTAATTTTAACTTTTTGCATCCGCAATTATTGTTGCGATAGTATGCCAAAAATAAAAATAAAACTTCAAAAATGGTCTAAAAGGTTTAAAATAGTATTATTTAATAATAATATGTATGCAAAAACCGTGGTGGTTCTTCCATAAGGTCATTTGGTCAATGTTATATTTATGAATTAATTCCACCAACAAAAATGTCTAGGGAATTTTGACAAAATCGCATAAGGGTCTGCAAATAATTAGAAATTGTTCTATTTTAAGGGTGAAAAACGCTGCAACTTTTACTCATGCTGAAATGCATAAATATGAATCCCAAATTGGTTTAAGGTATTCATAGCCCTCTAGATAAAACAATAAATTTGGAAAAAAAATAATTTCTTGGTGACAAAAAGGGACAAGTGACATATCGTTGTATTTAGAATGTTATGTGGAGTCAAAAAAGTAAAAATATACCACGTGTCCCATTTAAAAATCGACAGTTTATGTCACTTCCGGTTAAACCGGAATTTCCATAATGTTGAGTCACCTGTCAAATAATGCAGTTTTATGTCGTATACAAATCCCCCAAATTTTATTTCATTATCTTGAAAAACAAAAAGTTAGAGGGGCGAGCCACCTTCCGTGGACACCCGGTATGTTATAATTCGAGGGATGAAAATTCGGTGGTACCGAGGAGGGGACCTTTTTTTTTTAGAAGTCAGTCAAAATTCCCAAGAATCCGTGTCTCCCGCCTTTCGTATTGATATTGATGTTTAGAAAACATCGATGTTTTACAACCGATGTTTTTAAGCCATCGATGTTAGCTTTCGATGTTAACATCGATGGTCAACATCAATGTTCCGTTTCCATGTCCCAGCACTAGGATAAACTCATCAAAATAGCAAAAAATTGTTAAGCCTGTAACCAATATAACCAAACGCGTTTATACCCAAATTTTGCAGAATTTTTTTATGACGTCATATTATTGCGAGAACAAAAAATTGCGAGACTCTCGCGAGACGAGAGTTTTTTAAAAAGTGCGAGATTTTTCGTCTCGTAAAACACTTTAGGTATTTAAAATTGCAGCAAAGGGAAGCTTATTTTACGATAAGTGGAATGAAACAAGAAACCCCAAATAATGACCTTTATTTTCAAAAAAAATATCCAAATCGCTCCAAGTTTTAAAAAGTTATTGCAAATTAAAATATTATAATATTTTTCTTGTCTGTATTGTTTTTTTTTTACCGGGAATGTAGTCCATAAGTCAGGTAGTTTAGTGGAATACTTCATTGCTTCCCGTCTTCCGTTAAAATAGGTATCAAACATAAAAAAAATATATTAAATTAGCTTAACTATAAAGCTGTAATTTTAAAAAACCCACACTGTAAAACTCTGGACCCGTGCCGTTAATCTAAATAAACAAAGAAAACTAAATAAAGGTAAATGTACTTAAAAATATGTGTGTGTATACGCACACGACTAAATGTTGACTTAACAAATTAGCTTTAGATTTTTTGGGTTAACACAGAATAACTTGGGTTAACACTTTGCCAGTCTTATTTTTATGAAATGTCTAATAACGCTTTAAAATAAACTTAACAATCATTTGCTCAAATCATTGTCAAGATAATTTTTTTGTTATTTTTCTAACGACGCACACTGGGGCAACAAGCCCTCAAATTTGGCAATAAATCACATACTTTATAATTTGATTTTTAAGTTAAATATTGCTTTGTAGAGGTGTTAGTATTGCAAAAGAAAATACATAGATAGCTTCTTAAAGGATAATTTACTTTTAAAAATATTATAAAGTTATAAAGAACACTACTTATATTATTATAATAAATATGTTGTATTATAATATTTTAATTTAAAAAAACTGTGATAACTAATATCAAGTTCCATCGTCTTCAGAATATGATAAGACATTTTCATCATCGTCTTCAATGTCATCACCAGCATCATCAGTGTCACCATGGCTATGGAGCTGGACGAATCCAGATTTTAACAAATCTACTGCTTCTTTAGGAAGGTGCTGCAGTTTCTTTTTTTGTAACTTTCGCTTGCTCGTGATTACAGGGTCGGAACTAAGTAAAAATGAATTAAAGACGTCTTCATTAGTTTTTTAATAAAATGGGTTGTTCAGGGCCGTAACCAGCTATTTTGGCGCCCGAGGCGAATTACAAATTTTTCGCCCCTTCTTCCCTCAACAGAATTATAAATAAATCGAACATTTTCAACACTATTTTGAAGTCAAGCTTTTATGTTTATTTTTCTGCAATTTACAATGACAATATACGGATAATTGTACACAAGAAAAGTAGAATTGCATTATACAAAATATATTCAATTTTCTTGATTCACAACAAAATTTTTCGAGATTTCATTGCAGCGAATTCATCAATTATATCGTCAAAATCAATACTCTGAGCAATCTCATATTCAATCGACATAATTGCCAAGTTAGTCAATCTTGCTTGTCTCATGGTTGATCTCAAATAATTTTGGATGAGTTTCAGCTTGCGATTGCGATCGTTTTGTACACGATACAAAAGTTGATTTTATTTTACATTTCCAATGTTATGAGATTCTATGGTTTTCACTCAAATGGGAAGACGGCGCTTGTAAAATTTAATACAATTATTCTATATTAAGTTAAGCGGGAAAAAGTCCGCGGAATTTGAAAATTGCTAAATCTCATATTATTTTGTCAATTTTTGGCGCCCCCTCGGTGATTGCGCCCGAGGCAAGCGCCTCAGTCGCCTCGCCCTTAGTACGGCACTGGGTTGTTAGCATTAGTTTTGTTTTGAACTTTGTGTATTTTGCGACTAACGTAAATATTTAAAGATGGCGAAGAAATATTTGATTCCCCGAGGGTGGTCGCTCATGAGAGGTTTTATTGTACTTCGAAACAACTCAAATAGGGAAGAAAAGTGCAAATAAGTGCACAAAAACTAAATGCATGAATCTGATAAGCTTAAACAATATTCATTATGAAAAATTAAAATTTAATGCTTGGACTGCGTTGGAACACTAAAAATAGTTTTCACGAATCTAAGAATATTTTAAAATTTTAGCCTTTAACCTTTGCTTTACTTTATACCAGACATGGCGCATTTCACGATCTGCAGAAACTGCCCTAACACCTGCTCCCTGCATGATTTATGGAATGCTGAACAGATTGCTATTGACGTCGCCCAATATTGGGCACAAAGATTATGATTTGTTGATTTGGATACGAAAAAGTAAAAGTAAGTACTTTATACCACTTCTATAAGCTTACTTAAACTTTTCTTCAACTCTATACTTATTAAAATGTTAATAAATACTAGAACTTGAAGGATCCATGACGATAATTAAAAAAAATCAAAATACAGCTCAAACACAGCACTAAAACAGGTTTAAATACCAACAATAACATGCACGTATATTATACGCAAGGAACTAACTTCGACTGGGGGGGAGTGACGCGTTGAGAAGAGTGGGGATAATGATCGCACTCGTTCGTTTTATTACGTTGGGAATAGTGGGGCATCGAAAAATAATAGTAGGCAGAGTGTAAATGCTATTTCATATTTTTATTTATTGCCAAATTTGAGGGCTTGTTGCCCCAGTGTGCGACGCCGACGTGATTCCATACGATAACATACATTTTAATACAGTGTGTAAGCCAAATGGAATTAATTCGATAATAAATACATGGGGACGTGTCTGAAGAAACGCTCGGACAATTCGATTGGTATTTCTATAGTTGCGCATTTTTTTCAATAAAAACTTTTTATACCGGGTGTGTCATGTAACAGTGGCCAATACCAACTTTCTAATTTTAAATGCAACACCCTGTATATTATTTAATTTTTGAACATATTTCATGTACAATACCCTATACCAGATCTTCAACTGTTTCGGAAATATTAAGTGTTTCCAGATTTATTGCATTTCAGCGTTTCTTTTTACTGATATGAAATAAAAAAAGGTACAAATAGTTTTGTTTAAAACTCCTGACCTTAGCAAATTGTTGTCTGTCTGCATGACAGTAGTTGTCAGTGTTATAGTCGTATGAATTTCGTTAACTGCATATCAGAAAAATGGTTTATTTAAGAGAAATGCACAACATAACAATTCTACAGGTGATTGGTTATGGAGATAAAACACAGACACAAATGGAAGTGGCTCGCTTATTTCATGAAAAATTTCCAAATTTGCCGCCTATAACTCAAGGGAAAATGGTTAAAATAGAAAAGCATTTTCGCCAGCTTGGACATGTAAAGCAGATGAAAAAAGTAGCTGCCAATGCAATAAGTGATGATAACAAATTAGATATTATGCTTGTGTTTGAGGAAAACCCATATAATTCTAGTCGAAAAAGAGCCCCAATGTTCGATGTTAGCCATTCATCGATTATTCGAACATTACAAGAAAATAAAATGTATCCCTATGAAATGATAGCTACTCATGAACTGATGGAAGACGATTTTGATAGGTGAACGTATTTTTGTGAACAAATTATAGCAATGTTAGATAAAAATGTGATCCAATTGTTTTCTGATGAGTACACCTTTACACTTCACGGTTATTATGCTAATCGCCAGAATTGCCGCTATTGGTCTAGGGAAAATCCTCACTGGATTAGAGAAGAACATACGCAATATCCTGAAAAGGTGAATGTTTGGGCAGGAATAGTTGGAGATCATATCAGGTCCCTTTTTCATTAATGGCAGTTTAAATGACGATAATTATTTAGCACTGCTTCAAAATAATGTCTTGCCAACTTTGACAAACTTATATCGTGATCCAGCAAACCCACAACTTCCAGCGAATATGATATGATTTCAGCAAGATGGAGCACCGCCCCATTACCAAATCAATGTCCAGCAGTACCTCAACCGAGTATTTCCAAATCGTTGGATAGGGAGGCGTGGATCGATGAAATGGCCAGCACGATCCCCTGATCTGACGCAGTTAGACTTCTTATGGGGTTATATCAAAAATATTGTATACAAACTAAACTCCTCGACTTAGCTGACTTAAGAAGACGAATAACGCTTACGATTAGATCGGTCATACCTTAGATGTTCAGTAACATTGGAAGAAATTTTTATAAGATTAGGATGCTGCCAAGACGTTCGCGGCGAGCATTTTCAACATCTCCTACTTTAATGTTATTTTTTTTTACATTATCAAAACAAACAGTATTACTTAGGTATTAGTATTTGAGTGTGTTGTTAATTTTTGCAATAATAAATCTGAAAACACTTCATATTTCCAAAACAGTTGACGATGGTATAGGATATTGTACATGAAATATGTCTTAATTTTCTGAAGAATCCAAAAATTGAATAATATTGATCAAAAAACGAAATGGAAAATGCGTCACTAGTCACTAGTGTGTGCTTTTAAGTCAAGAAAAAATGTAGTTAATCACCGTGTTTACATATTGACATTAGGTACATATCTTCGTAGACATTCTATACATACATTCTATACATTATAATCGGAAATAAATACTTAGTGACAACTTCTTGAATCTCCAATTGGGGTTCGTATTTGACAGAATGTCATGCTGCTGCCAATTACAATACTTGCTATCAAAGAGGACACTATATTAATATTTCGTAAATATTAGAAAACCTACTGGTATTTTTTATTGGCTTACTATATAACCAAATACAAATCACACTGAAGGATCAAGTGGAATGCTGGGTTCTGGGTTTATTACTTTGGGTGTTTATTTTAAATATGTGTCAGTGGTATTATTTACATTTTTTTAGTATGTTTTACTGTTAAGAGCATCTTGGTCAGGTGTCAATTATGCAGTTGCAGCAAAAGCAAACATCGTCATTCATATCTTTAATTTTACTGACCGGGATTTGGCGTTCATAGTTTCGTCCTAGGTCAAATAACAAATTAGTTATAATTACTTGTCTAGCTGTACTCTGCTGTACTAACATATTGTTGCTTTTGATTACTTGTCTATTTTATTAGACAGGTATTAATTTTATGACTAAGAATATGTGAAAGTACTGGATAGTTAAACCATCAATGCAATATTGAGTTATAGGAAGGGTTTCCCATAGGGAAGCTCATTTTATTTAATTTAAATTTGCTTCCACCAATGGATCAGTACGCTCAAATCTGATATAATATGTGATATACAGTGTGTCCTCCAGATCGACGCATTAATTTAATAGGTGAAAAAAACCGAAATTTTTTTAGTTGAAACTTCATCTTCTGGGATTCAGCCCTGCTTGCGTAGAAACTAATTTGTGTCATAATTTTAGTTTCAAATTTAAAATTCTATGTCTACTTTGCTATTTTACATTATTATCATACCAACCTTCAATGAACATTTCTTATAATTATCTAAATGTCTAATAGACGGATGAAATTAAACCCATCTTGTTGAAATTTTTCAAATTTACATAATTTAATATTTTGAACTTTCCTTTTTCTTTTCAGGGAGAGTGGAATGAAAATAATGCAAAATATTGTGTTTTACTCGGGTTTTCTTTCTTCTCTTAATATCATTTTTCATATCTTCTAGAGAAAAGGCATCGGAAAAAGCTCTTTACTAGTGGAAAAAATAAGTTTTTCAAAACATACTTGATTTTTCCAAACTGAAAATGTTTCTCAAACTTACTTGTTGCAATAATATAACATATTACTACAAAAAATAGATATCCCAGTTTGATGTATGCTCTCGGTTTGGATTCTAAAGACAAACAATAGTCCAATTTTATTTGCATCAGTAATGTCCATTTTGATAAAAGGGGCATAAATATCACACCACGTGGTAGAATGCTACTTACTAGCTCATGGGGCTATTCCCAATAAAGTCTAGGCATTTGCTACAACAGGTTTGCTAAGACATGATTTGTATTGATAGCTTTATTTTGTATTAACCAAATAAATTGCTAGTGTATCAAACCCGTGTTAATGTTATTGAATTCCAAATTTGCTAGAGCAGTGTTTTTATTGGTAGTAATCAGTTCCATTAACAGCACAGTCTTGTTGAATAATGAACTACTTTTATTTAATACAGTAATTTTGTTAAGATATAAATTGTATCTTCTCAATGCGACGCATTTTATTCCAAGTAAAGCGCTTTCTTTACATTTAAAAAAGCAGAATATCGTCCCCAAAAACGAATTGTATCCGTTAAAACCTATAACCGACAAGATGTTGGTGGGGGTTTGCAGCGATCGGCAATCGCCGCGCGCCGTATTATTAGTTTTAACGTATTTGTTGCGCAATTCACATCGTTGTTCGGAGTCTTCTAGCTGTCCTGTCAGAATTTAAATTTCACTGATCGTACCGATAGCAGTTTCAATTTATTTATTTCTACTTTGTATTTAAGTTTTTTTAAACTTACCTTGTCAGATAAAGCAATAGAAGATTCTTATTTCGCACAACTCATCATTAGTATTGAACTTTATAAGCTATGGACTAATTTTTTCATCTCAGTAAAAGTTGCACAATAGATAATCATATGCAATGTTAAACGACAAGAGCAATATCACACTAGAAGCTATTTAAATTTTTGAGAACTACAGTACCTACTGATTTTTAGTGCTAAGTATATGCTTTATTAACCATAGCGAGCAAATATTATTATGATTAATGTCAAGTTTCACAACAAATGCCAGTCGGAACTAATACAGTATATAAAACCAGATTACACCCCCCATAGAACTTGACAATTACTGTGAGTATTCAGAGCAATAATGGCTATAAACCATTCGATGGTAGCAATAACTCTTATTTCCTATTGGCTAAATTACCGTGATATAATCACTACACAACGGTCTAGCGATTTTCGTTGTCTTACAGTAGGAAAGTGCGTTGCTATCACATATAGTATTAAACAGTTGTATAGGTAAAGAGTATGTGGATTGAATGCTTATAAGAGAGGAAAGGAATAGAAAACTTTTCTCATTGTAATGCAAAATATCAGCTCGAACGCGAAATGGGCTGTGCCAGGGCGACACCTAAACGATTCCATAAAAGTGTTCGTTTTCCAATTTTGGTGCGGAACACTAGAAACTAGTATTCCAAACATTTAAATAACTGAGTAAATATTTCATTATTTTCTTATCTCCTTTTTAACTTTTATCTGACAAAAGAATTCAAATATTTTAGTTTCGAAATAAATCAGCTGTAATCTCACGCCCATCGAGGTGCGAGATTACATCAAAAAGGCATCTTGTTTGACTTTTCCCGAGCGAGCCTTTTCGGAACATTTAAAATGGTCTACGTCCTTAGAGGCTGTCAAGTAGCGAGCTTAAAAAATATTAGGAGAGCTGCAGTGAACAGGTATTGTTAATAATTATTATGTTGTCTATGGCGTTATAAAGTCCCCAATAGCATCAAATATTTGTAAAATATTTTTTTAATATTAAATAAATATTATATGTTTTTTAAATATTTGCTATCTAAAAGAAATCTTTGGTTTATAATATTTTTTATGAAATATTTATAAAATATTTTGGAAATGTTTGAATAGTAATATTTATATTGAAATACAGAACAAATATTTCTTAAGTATTTCGTTTACAATATTTTTTATTAAATATTTTATAAATATTTTTTATATGTTTCAAAAGTAAAGTTATATTGTAATATATACAAAATATTAAACAAATATTTTCAACAGTAAAGCAGAGTGCATTTATGAATTATTTAAAAAAAACAGTAGTACCTATCTATACCTATATTATAGTGTTTGTAAAAGTCTGAAAGTTGTGTAAAACAAAAAAAAATGCATTTCAACATTTGCTATATATCTAAACAAATAATTATTCTTAAGTATATTTGGTTTACAATATTTTTTATTAAATATTTTATAAATCTTTTTTATATGTTTCAAAAGTAAATTTATATTGTAATATATAGAAAATATTAAACAAATATTTCTTAAGTATTTGGTTTACAATATTTTTTTTAAAAATATTTTATAAATACTTTTTATGTTTTAAAAGTAAATTTATATTGTAATATATAAAAAATATTAAACAATCATTTATTAAGTATTTGGTTTACAATATTTTTTATTAAATATTTTATAAATATTTTTTATATATTTCGAAAGTAAATTCATACCTATTGTAATATATAGAAAATATTAAACAAATATTTCTTAAGTAAATTTGGTTTATTTACAATATTTTTATTGCTTAAATATTCTGTAAATATCCATTTTTTATGTTTTATAATATATTATATTTTCGACAACTGGAATTGGACTCCCGGTGGAGGCATTCTACCAATAACCCCTCGATAACAAGGACAAAGTACTCTAAAGAAATTTGGTACTGACGTCACGTTCTGTAGTCCATTTTCATTTGACATCATTGCTTCTATTTTATCCATAGACAATTTACCTCATAAAATTGTCTATGATTTTGTCTAGATAGCTGTGTTGCCCTTGCATCGACAAGTGGCATTGTCAGATCATTCAAATACTTTACCTGCCGCAAATGCGGCAGAAAAAATATTTTATTTTACAATAAAACAAAGTGTCCGTTTACTTCCGGAAATCACTCTGATAATGTACGGCTTTAGGTACTGACTGTTGACGATAATAGTTATTTATGTGACAAGGCAGTAAGGTGATTCTTTATCGGACGAGTCTGAAATTATATGAGATGAGCGAGCAAAGCGAGCGAGGCGAATAACAGGCGAGTCGATAAAGACACTTTACTGAGGTGGTGCATATAAAATTTTATCGCCAACCGTTCAGAATTTATAATATAAAAAAATTTAGGTATAACTCATCGCAATAAATCGCGAGAAAACTATTATCGAGCTGTAATAGGGAAAGGCGTGACAGTGACAGACGATTTTTGATTAAGAAATGTCAAAGTCACTAATTTGCGGAGGGTAGAAGTAATTATCGTCAACCGTCAGTAAAGCCGTACATACATTATCAGAGTGATTTCCGGAAGTAAACGAACACTTTATTTTATTGTAAAATAAAATACTTTACCTGCCGCAAATGCGGCAGATAAATACTTTTTTCGCATTTTATCCAGTAATGCACTAGATTAATGACCTCAAAATCGTACAGTAATGGATCACTTTACAGCATAGCAACCATTACTGCATAAAACGTCAATGTCATTCAAAACACAATTTTACATATTATATGCTTTCTCGTTTCTTTCCTTGGATTTTACTGGAAGCAAACTTGAAGACGCTTCGCGGGCCGCATTCAGGATATCTTCCAAGTCGTTTTCATTAACCATTTCCATAATTCTTGTCAAATTCACTCTTCAAATATGATTTAATTTGGATGCTGTCAATAGTCGTCAAACACAAATCATCTTGTTTATATTGCTAAGTTACCGAGAAGTCATACTACTAAGTTTTTGTAGATTTTCTTCAGTAACTAGGTATTCTTTTTAGATTTTAATATGAAAATAATTAATTACTTACAAAATGCGAAAAAATAGTGTACGCACCTCGTCAGAAAAGTGATTTTACTTGACTCGTATGGAAATTAAATCCTCGCTTCGCTCGGATTCAAACTAACCATACTCGTCAAGTAAAGTTCCACTTTTCTAAACTTGATACGTAATGTACTATTACCCTCCGCAAATTAGTCACTTTGACATTTATTAATCAAAAATCGTCTGTCACTGTCACGCCTTTCCCTATTACAGCTCAATAATAGTTTTCTCGCGATTTATTGCAATGAGTTATACCTCAATTTTTTATATTATAAATTCTGGACGGTTGGCGATAACATTTTGTATGCACCACGTCAGTAAAGTGTCTTTATCGACTCGCCTGTTATTCGCCTCGCTCGCTCATCTCATAATTTTAGACTCGTCCGATAAAGAATCACTTTACTGCCTTGGTACATAAATAACTATTATCTGCCGTATTTGCGGCAGGTAAAGTATTTTATTTTACAATAAAATAAAGTGTTCGTTTACTTCCGGAAATCACTCTGATAATAGAGAGTTTTCGTTGTATTGGCAAATTCAAACGGTTAACCATAACGAATACGAATATACGAAGCCGCTATTTGACAGATCGTAAAAATAGTTTTCGTTCAATTCGCTTAACGTTAACGTTAAGTCGAATTCGACAGTAAACATAACAAATATAGCATAACCTATCTTTAATGGTTTGTGTTCATATTTTCATATACGTTTTGTGCTATCTTTTTTGCTTGGTTTTAATTTCCTAGTACCCAAAATTCTAAAATATCATGATAGACGAAAGGTTGCTTTTATTGGACTCATCCAGCGATTCGGATTTGGATGATGTTCCTTCTCTTGGAGGTGCTTAATCGCCAGGACATTCAGTATCGAACACAGTTGTATGGAAATTTCATATTACATTTCATATTCATTTCAATTTACTGTTTAAATCCATGACGAAAACAAAAAATACTAACCAAAAACTTTAAAAACAGACCTCAACAAAAAATAGGTTATGTTGATTGCATCTGTCCAAAAAATGGTCATTACGCATGCGTTCCGTTTTCGCTATGGCTTTGTCTTCCGTCCGTAGCTTCCGCCCCTTATCCGTAACGATAACGATAAATGACAGCTCAAAATGTCAAAGTTGTCAAATAGCGGCTATCGGAATCGCTTTTAAAAGACAACGAAAACTGTCTATTGTACGTTTTTACTGACGGTTGACGATAAAAGTATTTTTGGCCTATTAAAATTTTTGTTACCTATTAAAAAAAATTATAAAAATTGAATATTCTGCCTTATTTTTGTCCTTACTTGTTTGTGTAAATAATAAATTGTGTTGTGGACGACCATTTGTTTTAAACATAAAATATTTATCAAAATTCAAATTGGGTATTACTGTTTTTTTAAGTCTTTACTAATTTGCTGATCCAACATTTTACACACATGACACTATTTAACATAACACTTTTAGTACCGTAAATAATTTTTAAAAAACCTATAAATTATGAAGATAATTAAAAATTTAATGTAAACAACTACAAACTGACAAGAGTGACAAGGAATACTTGAATATACATTATTCAATCATCATTACTGCCGAAATCGGTTGAGCACTTCAGCCAACATATTTTCCTAGAAAAGAAATGAAAACTGCTCCCTCAACTCCGCTCTTCTTTCCACACGTTTCTGCAAAATGGGAACGTTCGTCGGAACCTCATCGAAATTTTATTTGGCTTTTAGCAGCAAAATATTGTTTTTCTTTGTCTTTCCTTTCAGTAGTAGCATGCGTTTATTTCTCTCTTGCATGCTTGCGCATTAAAATTTTTCTGGTAAGGGAAACAGAGAGCCGTGATCAAATCTCGCTTGGGCCCAATATACTACGGGGACCTACGATAAGTACCGTTACTTGTAGTTTACTTGTCAGGGCGTTGTTGTGATCATAAAATTCTCGTAAAATATGAGGGATATAGTAATAATAACGAAACTAACAAAGTTGAGCTGCTGAATTTTAAACTTAATTTATACTAAATAAAGATTCACTTACATAAGAAGAGAATAATTGAGGGAAGTCATTGACCAAATGACCTGATGGAAAATCTGCCACTGCATTAGTGTGCATAAATATGCCCTTTTCTATATCAGAACGGAAAAATAACTCTTTTGGCACTTCCGGCAAATGTTTTTTTTTTAATTGGAGCCGAAAACGGGAAGTTTTCGTAACTAGTACAAAAAGTTAACTTTTTAAAATTTTTGGATGAATTGTTAACGAATAATATGGCCAATGGGAAATGGGAAATTAAACTGTGAGTTTGTAACTGGGAATAAATTTAGTAAATCCAGGACAGTTTATTTTTGGAAAAATACTTGGGGACGGTTATTAACATATTAAGTTGTGGTGTTTTTTTATAAAAAAAATATATTGATACAGTGTGTCCCAAATTAAAGATATATCGATATCAAAAATTATTTTAAAATGGCAATCCTAGTTTTTTATCGACTATTTTTAAAGTGCATATTAAGTTATACCGTGCGAGCAAAAGTTATTTGCATCAAAGAGGGCCTTGCATCTAAGGACGTAATGCTTAGCCGTAGAGCTTAATACCTGTTGGGTGTCAGTAACTACCTGAATTAACAATCAATCAGTTATTCTGTCATCTTTGACAGTCGTTACAAATAATTTAATTCATTGCTAATTTTTCCAATTTCTTGAACAATTCACACAATGGGCCTTACGGAACGGCACAAAACATTCATGGTTGAAGCCTATTTTCGAAACGGGGTTAGAGTAAATGGTGAGTGGCAATACAATCCGGGTTTGTGCATGGACGATTTTCACAAACATTTTCCTAACGTTGCTTTTATTGCTGGGAATTTTTATCATTGCCTGAAAAGAACCGTGGCTGTGTTTAGGGAAACAGGTTCTATACAACACAAAAAAGGAGCAGGAAGACCATCGGTAAGAACAGAATAACTTGTTGCAAACGTTCGTGAAATAATGCAAACTACGCCAACAAATTGTATAAGACGCCTGTCCCAAGAAGTGGGAAGATCTTATGGAACATGTAGGACTATTCTTAAGAAGCAGCTAAATGTATTTCCTTATAAAGTGCAAGTTTTCCAAGAAATAATAAAAGCCGCAGATTTTGAAAGACGCAGGAATTACTCTCAATGGTCAGCACTTTCGAAAATATGAAGAGACGTGTGAATTTATGGAGAGCATGGCGGTGGCCAATTTCAGCAATTTATGTAATTATTTTTCTTTCTCTTTCTGTATATTCTTACTTTGTTAATTTTGTAAACAACAAAAATAATTTTGCATTATACAGCGGTATAGAGACAATATTTTGAATCAATTTGTGGAGCAATTACTTGACGACGAACTACGTTTTGGATATTTTCAACAGGAGGGTGCAACCGCCCATACAGCCGCCGGAGCTATTAACTACTTACGCAATTTTTTCGACGACAGATTGATCAGTTTTCGATCAGACATTGAATTCCCACCAGATCAGCTTGTTTAACGGTTATGGATTAGGTACTTCGTTTTTCCTCATTTAAAGAACACTATTTTTAAAATAACAGTTGCAAATTTAGAACAATTACAAGAAAGGATTATCCAAGAATGTGGTAACATTTCTCCAGAGATCCTGGTCAACACTTTCGAAAATATGAGACGTGTGAATTTATGCTTGAAGCATGGCGGTGGCCAATTTCAGCAATTTATGTAATTATTTTTCTTTTTCTGCAAATGTTGAGGAGTTGAAAGCACGAATAAGACATGAGTGTAGGTTAATTTCTCCCGAAGTAATTAGAAATATTCAAATCGAGTTTTGGGATATTACCAAATAGTACCTAAATGGACATTTTGAGCATTTATTGACGAAGAAATATTAATGATGGATGATTAGTTTCTTTATTTTCAATTAAATTAATTTTTGTTCGTTTAATATCTTATAAATGATGAAAACTAAAAAAATCTAATTTTGGTACTTAGGTTTGTATAACTTAATATAGGTACACTTTAAAAATCGTCATTAAGAAACTAGAGCTGCCATTTAAAAAATTATCGTTTCATCATATTTCCAATTTGGGACACATTGCATCAATTTTTTTATAAAAAGGACCACAGTGTCCGTAATCAGTAGAAAAATACCACTTTCCCAACTTATCAGGAAAACGACTATTTCTGATTTTCTTTTGTATCAATTTATTTACGATTGGTAAGGCAAGAAGAAAAATATGGTTAAAATTAAATTATTGTTGTGTCACGTCCAGAAATGGTTTTTCCGTGCTCGCATAGCTGAAATTGTCAAGCGCGTACGGAAATGTTCTTATTTCTAGACTTGGCGGTTTGGGTGCTTTGTTCTTTATTTACATGGTTAATATGAGAATTTTCTTCGGGGAAATTCAATTGCTTTTAAAACAGTTCTATTTTCAAGACAATTATGCCGGGTTATTCACGTTATTCCAAGCAACATATTATAGGTAAATTATTTTGTTACGGATAAAAAAAAATTCGGACTGGATAGGGGCCTACGAAGGCGTAGAAGGGCAACATAAATTTTGTTTTTATTTTACTAAATTTCGACTTTAAACTAGGAATTTAACAACACGGAAAGAGGAGTGTATTGTGAAAGATTTCAGTTCTATAATATAATGTGTACCTTTATAAACGATAAAGTGTAAAATTAATAACCATGTAGCTTTATTTGTTTACATATTTTCGCTTGTTTATAGATGCCACATGCCAGCAGAGGCGCCACTAGCCTGACATTTTTTTTGGGGTTTAACTTAAACCCTACTTTCTTTCTTTCTTTTTTTCTTTCACAAAAAATGTATCGCACAGAAAAAAATTGTTCCACCCTTTTTAATTCTGTTAAAACCTAGAAAGTTTACGCTTACATTTTTTGCCCCAAGAACGTGAAATAAAGAAATATCGTTTTCAGTTAAAGTTTAGTCAATTAGTGCCCTACGGTATTTGTTGATTTTTTAGAAATTATGAGAGTTTAAAGTCGGAATTTAGTTAAATTCCTAGTTTAAAGTCGAAATATTAAAAAAAATTATTTATGTGGTCCTTCTACGTCTTCGTAGGGACCTGTTGGAGGTACATTTTTGAAAATATTTTTGTAATGTACAGGTTATCCCAAAAGCACACAAACGTATCAAAGTTGTGTTTTTTTTAAATGGAATGCCCTGTATTGTCGACGATCAAAATAAAAATGTGTTTAATTGAACTTAACGTAACTTAAACATTATACGGTACTTGAAATTTGTCGTATTTTGTAAAAATGTGGTAACAATAATTCTCAAAATATATTTTCTTATTTTTAAACCAAATTCACGCGGGAGTAGACTAAATGATTAAGTTGTATCATACTTTAAATGAAAAATTTGCTAACTTATACAAGGTGTCCAAAAAGTAAGACAATATTCACAAGTTTGGAATGTTAGGTAACACCCTGTATTATTATGTCAGCTGCAGATGTGAAACTTCATATTATATCGAAAAGTATTAAGCTATAATGTATAATGTGCGTATATAGGCGAAAATTCTATTTATTTATTTATTTGCAAAATATACAAGCGCAGCCCATTTTAATAACAATACAGCAATTGAAATTAAAAAGCTATTTAAATATTTAAATACTTCTTTTAACACATGTAAGTTAATGATCGTATCAACAGAGAAGTAACGATGATACTATACGCCTATAAACAACTAACAAGTATCTTTCTTTTAAGAGAAATGAGGGAATTAAAAAATATACTTATCCAACTCATCGTGTTGGTTGATAACATGGTTTAGACAAAACAACGTAATATGTCTGCCTTGGTGATCAAGAAGTCCTGAATTACATCGAATTAAAAATGTTTGGGGATTGATGGTAAAAAAATGTAGGTTCGAAATAAATTTTAAACCACAGAATGAAATAGAGTTATTATTTGATAAAATAGAAGAAATTTGGGAAGGGCTAACTCCGGATTACACCAGAAATATTATTTTGTCAATGCCAAGAAGATTTCTATTACCTAGTGTTAGATTTCAATGGCGCAGCAATTAAATATTAATATTTTGTTTGTTGTTTGTTAATAAATTTACCCTTTTTGGCTTTATACTTTTCTAGTTTCTGGTATTATTTTATAATTTTCTTATTTCGCGGATGTAAACGAAACACAAAAATATTTAGAAATAACCATTATTACTTATGGTAACAAATCGTACATACAATAATTTGTATGTAAGAGCTATTTATTAAAATTTATACTTTAATTACTCGAAAAACGTAAGATTCCATGTTACATTAATAAACAAAAAATTGCAAGTCGAAATATACTACTATAATTAACAGCCAAATAAGTTAATACATTTAATATTTAATAAGACGTTCGTTTCTTTGCATTTTTTGAGAACATTTACCATAGTAATGTATATTTTTTTTACACCATCAGAAAGTAGAGATTTCAACTAGTGTTGGGAAAAATCGACTTATTTTAATAATCGACTACCGAGCATTCGAGTGATTTAAAAAATCGAATGATAATCGATTTTTTTTCACTCAAAAGCTAATATTAATTATTAATATTGGCGGTTCATCATTCATGTTGATATACAGCGTTTGTATTGGGAATAACTGACTCGGTGTTGTTAATCGATTGATTTTTTGCGGATTATTAAATGTGGCGGAGATATTTGTGGATTTTTTGGCATGGTTCCCAGATCTTACAACTTACAATAACCACTTGACTACTTTACCTTGAGATGTCACGATATTGCATAACTCATGATATTTATGAATACTGAATACTCACCACTATAATAAATCCTATTATCCTACGCAGGCAACCCGTAATGCAGTATTTAATATAAATAATATCGCCAATAATAACCGAAAACCACTCGATGTAGCCGCTTGCTACGAGATGGCTCTGGCCGCAGTGAGTGATTGACAGGCGGGCAGCAACTTTGGAGACGCGTTGAAAAATAAAAACCATATGTTCGTCACTCATTTCGTCACTCGAGTTATTTCCGAAGATAATCGAACTATTCAAGTGATTGAAAAAATCGAGTGATCGGTTATTTTTCACTCGAGTGATCCCATCACTAATTTCAACGAACAAAAAGCCCACCGACTTTTTTAAACAAGCAGATATTTTGACGTGAGAAGTTTCGATTGATAATTATCGATATTAAGTCAAAATAAGGTGAAAAAATAAATATTTTAAAATTTTAAATCAAAAAAATTACAGTGTGTTTTGGAGATAAAAAGGTAAGTTTTCACCAAATTTCGTGAAAAAAAAATTTTTGTAAAAGATAAAAATAAAAAACCAAAAACTTGGTTATTTGAATTTTTCACATAAATTTTGAGGTTATGTGAATAAAGTGTAAATACAAAAGTGGTAGACATTTTTATTACCTACAACTTTGCTATTCAACGTTTTTCATAGGACTTGTAGTTTTGCCGGAAATCGAGATAAATCGTTTTCTACCCTTAAAAACTCACCCCCTTCCACTTCCCGACCTCGGATTGACCCGTAAATTATTTTTCCTTTCATTTTTATTATATTCTCTTCCTTTTCCAATGGGTTTCATCCTACTATTCTTTTTTTGGTTTCAAAAATTATCGACCCTGTTCTAGTATGTATGGGTGGAGTGTACGAATTTACATGTCGTACAACCCAAACGAAATTCCTAATATTACTGAATTACAGAAGTGAATACCTCCTGTATTTCTATAGCTGAAAATAAAGTATCCCCTCTCTGGCCTCGCCATGCGTTGTTCACGCCGCACGCCGGCAACACTTATTGATCTGTTATCCTTATTGCCGGCATCTAAACATATAATTTACTCTCTCATACTCACATAAACTGCCACTGTAACTTGGAGTTTGCCAGTAGTATGAAGGATGAGATGCAAAAAAAGCGAGATGCCACTGCTGCAGTGCCAGTACTTTTTAAGGCTATTTAAAGCTAGACTGTTATTTATGGTATGTATAATAAAAGGATTTAAACCTTGCGGTCAGGCTACATCCTACTTTAATAAGCATAGCAAAGGGCTAAAAAGGCAAAACAAGTTGCCGGTCTCTCATATATTATCCTAAAGCCTATACATACATATCTTTAAATCTAGGTATAAAAATAAAACCAGAAGTTGACACTAAGACAGATACCAGGAGCTGCTTAAAATAATACCTGGACCTGAAGGTAACAAATCACTTAAACAGAGGGTGGACTAGGCTAGAATATTAGAGCAACAAAAGAGATTAAACTGCCTTTTTTGGGATTAGAAGAAAATTGGTATTATTTATGAAAGAGAAGTTTTGTTCATCTTTTATTTGATTATCACAATAACAATTATATTTTTAAACCTACATTGGCTCACTCCGAGCATTGTCGTCCTGATACCCCGATAGAACATTTTACATTTCATTTTTATACTATATTTTCTGGAGGGAGGAGGTTACTTTTTTTTTAAGTAGAATTTATTTGTTATTTTTAATAATACCGGGTGTCCACGGAAGGTGGTTCGCCCCTCTAACTTTTTTGTTTTTCAAGATAACGGAATAAAATTTTGGGGATTTGTATACGACATAAAACAGAATTTTTTGACAGGTGACTCAACATTATGGAATTTCCGGTTTAACCGGAAGTGACATAAACTTTCGATTTTTAAATGGGACACCCGGTATATTTTCCTTTTTTTGACGCCATATGACATTCTAAATACAACGATGTGTCACTTGTCACTTTTTGTCACCAAAAAAATATTTCTATGAATACCTTAAAATCACTTATTTCAGTCCTTTAATCTTGGGGAAAATACAATTTTACTATTTTTTATCCAATGCTATGTGCTATGTAAAATTTAATCTTTAAAGTTGTATAACTCCTTTTTTTTAAATTGCAATATGGTGGCTCGTCGGGTTAAGAAAAAAGATGATTTTATTACGTTTATTTTGATACCATACCCTATTAGGATTTACAAAAGCTGCTATTAAATAACTTTAAAAAGTTAACTTGGAACTTTCTTAAAATGAAGCATATTTTGAGAATAAATTTAAATTTAATTGCATCAAGTAGCCTGTGACCAGCAAAACTGATAAAACAAAATCATGTCTTGAAGAAAATTGACATGCCAACAGCTTCTGCCAAAGTAAATTAGTTTGTTGTTTAAAAAACATGGAAAATACTAGTTTTACGAGGAGTGAAAAAGTTTAATTTTTCTAAATTTATTCTCAAAGGATGCCTTATTTTAAGAAAGTTCCAAGTTAACTTTAAGTTTTTTAATGGCAGCTTTGCTAAAACCCAATAGTGTATGGTATCAAAATAATCGTAATAAAATCCTTTTTTTTCTTAACCCGACGAGCCATCATGTTGCCGTTTAAAAAAAATGAGTTAAACAACTTTAAAGATTAAATTTTACATAGTACATAGCATTGGACCAAAAATAGTAAAATTGTATTTTTTCCAAGATTAAAGAACTTAAATAAGTGATTTTAAGGTATTCATAGCCCTCTAGATAAAACAATAAATTTGAAAAAAAAAAAATTTCTTGGCGACAAAAAGTGACAAGTGACACATCGTTGTATTTAGAATGTCATATGGAGTCAAAAAAAGTAAGAGTGGACACCCGATATATACAGGGTGATCCACGCCGGGTGGCGATCGGCTGTATCTGCAAACCACACGTGCTACGACTTAATTCATAAAAAATTCAATATGAAATACGAGCAAAAAAAAATCACTGCAAATAATTTTTTAAGTTCCCAATTTTACCGCTAGGGTGCTTAGTCGCTAGGCTATGATACAAAGTCCTTAGTTTCTACTAATAACTGCAAAACAATGCAGGTCAGAAATTAAGTTTTTATATGCTCTGCAATATCCTCTATAAATTTTCTGATAACAATTTTTTTGAAGTTACCATGGTTTTACCCATTCGGGACGGTTGACGTACCGGTACGGTTTCCAAAGAGGACATTGAGAGCCGAATACCGTACATGTACTACTTTCTGTGCAATAGCTTTAGACGGCTGCCGTACATGATTTAGGACTTTTGTATTTTTGCATTTGCTTAAATTGTATTATAACTTTATTAAAACGAAACAGCGAAACGAAACGAATAAGGAAACTAAAAATATTTTAATTCTATTATTAAAATTAATGCGTAAGGTTGATAATAGAGGGGCATTTTAAAGAAATTATATTTCTAGCTTCGATTTCTTAATAAATTTTAATACAACCATTTAACCATTTTAATCCTATTCTTTAGCTAACTAGTTAGCTAAGAGAACTGCAAAAACCGCAAATCGTTTCCTCCTCTCTCTTAAAAGTTATCGCAAAAATAGTGGAAGAGTGTAATTCTACGTCGGCGTTTACCAAAGTTTTGCAATTTTCCTTCTATTAAAACGTTGAAATCTTACAGGAATAGCTTTTTTAATTATATTTATTAATTTTAGGCGTTTTAAAAAAACTAAATTATGATATTTTCTCTCTCTATGATCTAGCTATTTATCTAAAAAATGCAATAATAATCCAAATGTTAGATTTATTACCAACCGACAGCCTGGAACTATGCTAATTTCGTAATTGTGCACGGCTGCCTTAATAACAAATGTAACATTTAGATTATTGTTTGTTTGAAGGTTGTAGACAATGATGTATCTTGACTAATAGACGTGTTTTGGACTTCCATTGCCTTTAGTTTTTCATATCACAACGTTCCAACTGTAAGTGTAAATGTAAGTATCTCCAGCTCCAGTCGTCTTCAGGTGAATACAGTATTCACCTGAAGACGATTGGAGATACTTACCAGTTGAAACATTGTGATATGAAAAACTAAAGGCAATGGAAGTCCAAAACACGTCTCAATTACTCATTTAGATTATTATTGCATTTTTTACAAATTATCATAATTTATTTTTTTAAATGCCTAAGAATAGCCAAAAAGCTATTCCTGTAGGATTTCAACGTTTTAATAAAAGGAAAATTGCAAAACATTGCTAGACAAGAGGAAACGAGTTGCGGTTTTTGCAGTTCTCTTTACTAACTAGTTAGCTATAGAATATAGTTAAAATGGCTTGATGGTTGCATTATTTTTTTTTAAATCGAAGCTAGAAATATATTTTTTTAAAAGTGCTCTCTCTCTCTCTCTCTCTCTCTCTCTGTTATAAACCGCACGAATTATTTTTATAGTATATTATTTAACGAGCGTATATTGTAGGCCATAATAAAATGAGGATGAAGTTTACGGCACGAGCCAAAGGCGAGTGTTGTAAATCATCCGAGTGTATTATGGTTCATTAGACGCGAGTCAAATACTATACTTTATCTAAAACCATCCATTTATACAGTGCCTGACAAAAAGTTGAGTTCATATGGGAAATATAATAATTAAACTTGTTGTTTTATGATAATTACACTTGTATTATGAATAGCATAATGCTCTTATTATTAGTTGAGTTCATATGGGAAATATAATTATTACACTTGTTGTGCCATTTAATAATAGGAGCATAATACTTCTGATAATAGGAGCATTATGCTATCCATAATACAACAAGTGTAATTATCATAAAACAACAAGTGTAATTATTATATTTCCCATACGAACTCAACTTTTTTTTCTGATAATAAGAGCATTATGCTATCCATAATACAACAAGTGTAATTATCATAAAACAACAAGTGTAATTATTATATTTCCCATACGAACTCAACTTTTTTTTCTGATAATAAGAGCATTATGCTATCCATAATACAACAAGTGTAATTATCATAAAACAACAAGTGTAATTATTATATTTCCGTACCATTGGATACGACAATTGAAGGTAATTACCTTTCCCTTCAAAACAAGCTTAAATTTAGTAAAATCGGATAAGTCGTTTAGAAGTTACAGCGATTTTAATGTTTACACATTCAATAGCTTCCCCCCCTCTTATCAAGGTCGGTACGCCAATGAGTTTTAAACCAAAATGATGCAGAATTGTCTAAACTTTTCGATGATGTAATCAGAGTTATACCTTAATATGGGAATTTTCGGAGAAATTTAGAATTTAAAAAAAATTTTTAATTGTGCCCCTTGCGGGGAAATGAGGAACTTAAAGGTAATTTCCGAATTTTCTCATGACCGCTTTAATCATAATTTTTTTTTCCAAGTTTCTATGCCTAGTAGTTTCCGAGATATGGCCGGTGGCCACCCTTAATGAAACACCCTGTATATTCTTAGCGTCTTAGTAACTGGCATTACCTATATAATTTCCGTAAATAAAATTACAGAACTCTAACTTTTTTTTAAATAAAAAGAAAAGACTAACACTATCAAACAGTACTTAAAAATATTAAAGTACGATACTTAGTTGACAATATTAACGAAATATTAGAACAACAGGATTATTTATTTTGGTTACTGCCAAACCGAAATTTTTAGATAAATTCTCCATCATGGCCTAAGTTTAATAATGGCGTGTTTAATAATAACGTTCCTCCTTTTACCTTAAAAACAATTGAATTTAGGTATGGGACATATTACATAAAAAATGAATAGAAAGGTACAAAGAATCAAAAAAAAAATATTTCAAAAATAAGGGTATCTATTTTTATTTCCAAACTTTGTGACAAATGGTTCCTGAGATATGGCCGGCGTCCATTCTTATGTGGTCACCCGGTACAAATTCGCACAAACGAGTTCTCACTTTAATGAATTTTTTTAGTATTTAGTGTAACTCTACAACCTACCTATTTTTGGAAGCACTTCGACAAAAATTGCAATCTATTACGCACATTGTAAACCATGTAGATTATAAAAGTTAATATTAGAAATTGTAAATGTAAACCGATTAGTTTTCAGGTTCGTATAATTATCTAAAAATACACGAACTTACATAAATAATTATCTACGCTTTTTTGGAAGACACGAAATGATAAGTTGCAAATTTTTATCGCTGTTATCTGGCTTCCAGATGTTCTTTACTTAATTATGTGTTAAGATTTACAGCAAATTGTCCATGGTGCCTTATTTCGCAGAAATAGACGGACGACTTTAAGGGTTTATCCATTCTTCTTAAATAAGGCATAAAAAGATATTGTAATAAAATTTTTACATTATTATTAACTGTTCAATCCTGTCAAAGATGATTATGTTAAAATAAATTGTGTGTAATTTACATACTAAAAATCATGGGTTATTTTTCCTAACTGAACTAAAATACAATAATAAATAATACAATAATCTTTATAAAGGTTCATGGGAGTGCTCGCCTGTGACAGTAGCGGCTCTATGGGGGAGAGATGCCACAGGGGCTTTAGCCCCCCTTCCTCTAATGCCCAATAATAAATAAAATATAATAACGTATGCGGGATGGTTCAAAAGAAAATGTCAATATTTTAGGTACGTATTCGGGGACCCAAAATAAACATTAAAGTTCCTATAAACATGGGTCCTATTCTCGGCCGTTACCGAAATACAGAGATAAACAATATTCAAATTAAAATTTGTATTAAATTATTTCTGTGGCTGGGTCGAAAAAGGGCCTAAGTACAAATTTTTAAAAAATGCGTTATTGGGCCTAACTGACTAAATAAATACCACTCTTTCAAATAAAAGTGGTCCCAAGTAAATAAAACTGTTATTTTTATGAAAATTTAAAGTAAAAAGGACCTAAGTGAAAAAAATATAATGCACATAAAGGCCTATGTTCATTTAGAACCCATTTTTATTGGTATTATCTAACTGGAACGGTAAAGTTTAAAAATGCAAAAGGGCATAAGTGAATAATAGGCCTAGTGATGTGAGAGGAGAATATTCTTTAAAGAATATTCTCGAGAACGGGAATATTCTCGAGAATATTCTCTGTAAGAAAATTCTCCCGAGAATATTCTCTAGAAAAGTGTTTCTACATAATTTACACCGCCTCGATTACTACACTGAAAAATTTTGCAATGATTTTTAAAATTTTCAGTTTCTGTAATCTTTTCTATAACTCTGGCAACAGTGTTTTACGTCTGGCAACAGTGATTCAGGGAAATCCCCTAGAAGCATATATCTATATGCGTCCTATGTTTTTAATAGTTAAATGTGATCTTTCTTTATTTGACTGTTTTTTTTTGTTTAGTTTTTAGTTATTCTTGGGAAGGTATGTTATGTTTTTCAAATAAAAATTTTATTTCTTTACGTTTTGTTTGATTAACGCCGTTCGCCGTTTGACATTTGCAGAAAATAAGCAGAATAGGTAATTTTTAATTTATTTTTATTGCCATTTCTAGCGGTTTTCTTACCATTCTCAGAAAATTCTCTAACTTGAGAATATTCCTGAGAATATTCTCCAAAAGATTATTACCGAGAATTTTACATCACTAAATAGGCCCAAAGAATGTTTTCTATGTGCTCTTAGGTCCTTTTTACAATTTTATTTTTTTTTTCTTAAAGGGCCTATCTGCAACTTAGGTTATAAAAATTGTAAAATATTGTATCTATATTTATTTAGGCCCCAGTGGCGGCTCGTGACATTATGAATAGGTGATGCAGCATCGCTTGAGAAGCGCCGAAATCGCAATAAATGCGCCGCAGGCGAAAATTTTTGGGGACCACGCTCAAATTTCGTTTTTGTCTACTATTTTCTAATATTTGCAGTGAACACGTGTATGATAAATTATTCAATTTCATAACATACCTATAAATTTGGGAAGGGGGGGGGGGGGCATGACTCCTCCCATGAGCCCCCCCCTGGATCCGCGCTTGCCCCCTACCTGATACTTAAATTTGGATCGTATACATATATACATAAAATAATATTGCAATATGTTAATAATATGAATTTTCTACCAAAAACTTACCTAAATTCGGTAACATCAGGGAAATTAGGAAGGTAACACGACTAATTTAGAAATATTTTACTGTTTGAATGTGAGGCAAATTCTTCTGTCCTTTAAATTTTTCAAACTTATTTATAATGTCCTCGTAAAATGGCTGTGCAAGTATAAGTTCATTTAATAGTTCATTTTCGATCGAAATTTTTGATAAGTTTGTCAGCCTCAAACATTGTGAAATATAAAACTAAATACCGCAAAGAAACAATACCCGGCACGCTACATAAACCGTTACCATCGGTGGTAGTGCATAAACGCAGGTGGAAAATTTGCATCACTTGTCGCCGGCCGAATCGAGACCGAGCGTCGTGTTGTCATGGCAACCGCCGCATCCCTCGTGTCTGACGTGAGCCAGCGGAAGCGTCATCAAGACTCTGCTTCACAGCGCGAAGCAGCGCGTTTTACAGGTTGCCAAATGGTGTTTCCAGTGTGTTATAAAATCAAATCTGTAGCATTCTGTTAATTGAATAAAACGCATCATAATATATGTAAATAATATCAGAAAACAAAGTTTTATAGAAGCGAATGAATTTTTAAATAATTATTTAGTCAGTCTGGAAATAATATGAGGTAGGTGAAAAGGTAGGTGAAGCAGCGCTTCACCTGCGTCATCGGGCGAGCCGCCACTGTTAGGCCCTTTTAATTTTACCGGTAAAAATTAAAACAGGCCTAAGAGAAACATAGATATTTATTATTTTGTAAATTTAGGTTCAATATGTTACTTAGGCCTTCATTAATTTGGAACCAATAATTTTGGTACGGCTTAAGGCCTATAAACATTGGGATCAAATACCATAACCTCAAAATTTAGTATTGTTTGTTTTGATATTCTTTCCGGCTTGTGTGGATTTAAAACTGTTGAACTCTTTACTAAAGGTAAGTTTAAAGATAAAAAGACGTTTTGTAAAGTAATTGACAAGTCACAGGATGATTTTTATAACATCGATGCTCTTTAAAAACCACATTTTGTAAACCGAAAAAAAAATGCAGAAGGAGAACAAATGTCATTTCTAAAAGCAAACTTTTTTCGATTCAGTAAAGATAATCCTGGAAAGATTTTTTACAAACAAACCTTTTTGGAAGATGAAGATTTTAAAGTTTGGGATATAAACAGAAAGAAAAAAGGACAACCAGCATTGCCGACTTTAGAAAAGTCACATACCTCGTATCCCCTTCCTCTTCCATAAAGGAAATTGGATGATATAAAAAGTTTGTTGTGTTTCATACATCCTAATAGTCGACTATTCTATATGAATTTAAAATCATGAAATGATCAAGACGAACATAAGGAAGTTTGTCCAACAGGTTCGCCTGACTATGATGAGTGGCTGTTTTAAATGGCTGTCAAGATTCTTCTACGATCTACGTCGCGTTAACCATTAGGAAGCTAATGCGAATAGGTTCCGCGGAACATGTGTGGTACCACAACGGTCCTTATAGGACTACCTGCAGTGGCGGCTTCTCCTATGAGGCAGTGCCTCACCAATAATTTTGCAAATCAAATAAATTATAAATTTATATTATTTTACTATTTGCATAAATATATATCCATTAGAACAATCTTAACGCGCTTCGCTAGAAATATTATCTATCATCCATATCTCATTTCTGCATGCGGTCGTATATGGTAGAAGCCGGTCTCGCGCTTCCTTCTAGCGTATTAGTGAAAATATTTAATGTCTTGTATGATACCGTAATAGTCCAGTCAAATCTAGCTTTAAATAACGCATAAAAACATTCTTTTGAGGCCAGCCTCAACTCTCTACGTAAATTTAATGCAAACGCGAGGGGACTAATCTAATTTATTAGATGAATTTGGAGAAATTCTATTATTAGATTAACAGGTTGTTTGTCCCTTGAAAGTTGAGAGTTTAGAGAGGGTACATAGTGCAATATAGTGCAGTGCATAGTGAATTTGACTTTTACACCTGCATTGTATTTTATTATAGTTTTCGGCAATACTTTTGTGGGTTTCCGTACTGACTTTTGTTTTGCTTTTTTTCCAACAGTGGGCAGTGATTTTTCTAAAATATTAATATTACATTACTTTTATTAGGTACTTATTAGTTTATTTGTTTTGTGCTTATTAGCGAAAAATGGATTCAGCGGGACCTAGCACAGCGTCACAACTTCCCCAGGTAAATGTAAACATTCGCAATCCTACTTGTGATCTTGTTAATTTTTTAGTAAATGAGCAGAATTTTTCAAGTATTAATTCCTATGAAGATAAATTGTACATAGTAAAAGAAGTAAAGCAACCTGTTCCAGATTTGAGTAAACGTCTTGTTACTATCGGTGGGGTGGGGAAATTAAATCGGAGCTTTCAAAACACTTGGTACGAAAAGTACGACTGGCTTACTGGTAGTGTAACGTTAAACAAATTATTTTGCTACACCTCCATGTTGGTTCTTGCTGGACAGTTGCGTAATACATATTTCCATATGAACAAATTGTTCGATAACATAGCTCTAGCTTTACAAACTATATTCCAATTTTTTAAATTTAATATTATAAATTTTTTTACAAAAGGTAGATACCTATTACACAACTGACGAAGTAGAGTGACCACTAGACTTACTTTAAAATCTAACCTTGCAAAAAAAAAACTTTTCAACTGTGCCTCACCATTTTCAAATACCACGAGCCGCCCCTGACTACCTGTGACTGTTTCGACAATACCAGAGGTCTGCCACTCTAACCTAACCTAGGGTAGGTTTTCAAAAAGTATGTTATTTTACCTTTGCACTGTTGCTTAGCAATAGTAACCCCATTAGATATTAATGAGAATAAGATTTGTATTTTTGTACTTTCTGACAATTCAAATAATAGATTCGTTTCATTATGCGTACGACATTCTCATATCGTTAATATGCTGATATAATATTCGTTTATGGCTTCTGCAACGGGAATTCAAATCTTATACGAGCATCGATTTCCGAATCGGAGAGTACCAGATAAAAGGGCTTGTCAACAAGTTTTTACTGCTGCTGGAGAATCTTTATGTTTCCAGGTGCGAGGATTGTAACGGGAGACGGGACTTGATGTTGAACTAGAAGAGGCTATCCTTAACACCGTTGAAAATGATCCAAGCATAAGTGGAAGACTGTTTAACCACGTTGGGTTCACTAATAAAGCACAGTTTACTCGCGATGGTATTAATAATCTTAACAATGAACACCGATGGTAGTATAAAAATCGTCACGCTACTGTAGAACATAATTTTCAACATAAATTCAGCATTGATGTGTGACGTGGTAAGTTAAATAGTCAATTAATCGATCCATTCATAGTCGACGGTAATATCACAGAACAAGTAAATCTAAATTTTCTACAGAATGCGAGAAAAAACGAGATTTCTCATTCTCGCATATCGAGACAAGAAAAAACCAGACGAGAGTGAAACACTAATTTAGCGACCCTAATTTTATATAAGATGCTGAATAACTTCAGATATCCTCGAACAAGTCTATCTTAATATCCCCCAGAGGTCACTAATAGCCTGTTGACATTAGGTGCAATTGCAAGTAAAATTGCCTGTAAGCTTTTATCAGCTGATGCAATTTTTGTCCTTTAAAGCCTGTTTACATTAGATGCAATCACTACATGCAAGTTATAGCGAGGCAATTAATTGCATTGCATGCCCGTTTACATATAAGCAATTGTTTTATGCAAGCATTTGACAACAGATGTAACTAACTTCTAAAATCCATCCAACATCAGCTGATTTTATTGTGAAAATGTGTCTGTTATTTTTGTTAAAAATAATAAAAAAGAAATGGCGAGATCCGTGAAGTTATGTTTACTGATCCTAATTTTCACAAGAATCGGCAAAAAAACTACACTCAATGATTCAAAATTCAAATGCTTTTTTATCAGGTTGGTATTGAAAATATTACTATAAAAATCACTAAAATTGCGCAATCAAATTTCCTAATTTCGTGCCACCAAAGCGCACGCTTTTAAGCAATTTTTTCTTGCAATTGCATCGACTGCACCTAATGTAAACAGGCTATTAAAACCGACCATTTAATTGCATCACATCAACTTGCATGCAGTCATTGCATCTAATGTAAATAGGCTTTTAGGACAACTATTTTTCAGAATTCTTCATGTATCTAAAATAATGAATTATTTAATGAGAAATTTTAGTGATTGTATTTATTTTTTCTTCACCTTATTTTGTTGTTTATGGGTATAAATAAACTATTTTATATACATACTATCTAATTATATTATGTGAATACTCAAGTGGGTATCCTTTTCCCGTTTGTATTCCTTGACATGAATAAATAAATAAATAAATAAAATAAATTGCACCCTTATTACATAAACAATACATTCGCAATACAATAAGTTATACAAAACCATTAAAGCTCATTCATATTATAAGTTTTGAATAAAAATAAAGGAAGATACATCAGTCATTCACAATGGATTTTCATACAATCTGAATGCATGGCATTTTGCGTTCTCATCCTATACTCACAAAACAATTCAAAGGTACTTGAGTTCGCACCTTTGTACTACTTTAAAACCCAGCACATGAAAATTATGTTCAGAAGATTTCTTTTTTATTTACCAAAGTGTAGTCACATATGTGCTCGAGAAGCTCAAGAAGTTAAAAGCTCTCAATGTGATTGAGATGATGTGGGATAATTTATTAAAATGCATAGTAGGAGTTTTTATATGTCGTTTTAATAAAAATCACTATTTAAAAATGCTTAAAAAAATAGCAAAAATGTAATTTTAAGAATATTGCATAGATTCTTAATATTTTTTAAATTTGTTTCTTATAAACTAAAAAAATACTGTTTTGCGATTATATCATAAAGCTTAGCATAAGAAACAATAATTATAGGTAACATCTTTAAAATAATTTTAGTAGTTATACTTTTGGGAGCATTATTAACAGCAAACACTAGTGACGCATTCCCATTTGTTTTTTGATCAATATTAAGTTACTTCCTTATTTAATCCTAACATCTGCCCAATACTTTGGAGTACAATTACTTATAGTTTTAAATTAAAAAATGGTAAAAGCAGAAAAAGAAATATGTACAAATTTGACAAAATGAATTTTACTTTTATTAATTTATTCTGACAATGTTATTGTCAAGACAGGAGTGTAGGTTAATGTCTCCCGAAGTAAATAGAAATGTTCAAAACCTGTATCTAGGATATTGCCAAAAATAGTGAATGGACAATATTTTGAGCATTTATCGATGAAAAACTATTAAAGATGGATAAGAAGGTTTTTTTTAAATAAAATTAGTTTTTGTTGGTTTAATATTTTATAAATAAATGACTAGGAATAAAATTAAAAATTTGGTACTTATTTATAAGTAATTTGATTTGCACTTTAAAACTTGTCAATAAAAAACTAGGATTTCCATTTTAAAAAATTATTTATTTTATTTTATTTTATGACAAAATGCATATTTTTCATAAATTATTATTTTAAGAGTAGGTATATTTTTATGTTTTTGGTTTTATCAAAAAATTTAAAACGTTAAAGGTTTAATGTCCAGTTCGGTACTTATTTCATGGATTTTCCAATCTGAAGATTATAATAATTATATTTACATTTTGGTTATACTTGAAAATTTGGTATAAGTACTGGTTTAAATAAGTTTATAAGTAATTTAATATGCACTTTAAAAATTGTCAATAAAAAAACTAGGATTTCCATTTAAAAAAAATATCGATAAAGTCATTATCTAAAGGGCGGAATATTATATATGTATATGCATTTTTTGCATTTTGTCAATTTTAAGATAAAATGCATATTTTTCATAAATTATTATTTTAAGAGTAGGTATATTTTTATGTTTTCGGTTTTATCAAAAAATTTAAAACGTTAAAGGTTTAATGTCCAGTTCGATAATTATTTAAGGGATTTTCCAATCTGATGATTATAATAATTATATTTATATTTTGGTTATATACAAGGTATTTCTTGGGGGTTTCCGGGGGTTGCAGGTTTATTGTTAGGGGTTGTTTATTGTCACTTAATAATTCGTTATTATTACCTGCTTAACAAACTATATTTATATCGATTTGTGATACATACTTCTGTTTTAGTTTGTCGAAAGATTGAAGCATTTATGTGGGTAAACCATCCAACGAAGTTGCATCTTGGCCTTATGTTCTGCTACCACAGTTGCAGTTTTGTCCGATTACATCAGTAGAGGGTGAAAGAAGCTTCTCTTTGTATAAATATATTTTTACTAATAGTTGACAATTTTGAAAAATATTTAGTAATAAATGCCTTTTATATAATTTTAGGTTAAAAAATTGTATACTTTTTTTCTTTGTTTTGTATTTTCTTAAATATAAACATATTTTTTGGAATTCAATGTGTTAGTTTACCTCTTTTTACTATAATAAATTAAGAAATATTGCATACCCGTATGCATAATTGGTAAAAAAAAATGTTAATAACTGCATAATTGACAAAGACAAACAAGGCATATACCGGGTGTCCCACTAAGAATGGACACCGGCCATAACTCGCTAACCGTTAATCATATAACTTGGGGGGAAAAATTTTATTAGCTAAATGCACTAAGAGAAATCGCTGGAAAATATTTTGAAGTTTCTAAATCCACCGCTAGAGGTCGTAAATCCAAAATTTTCCATTTTTTGAAGGGTACACCCTGTATATTTTTAAATTTTCAAATTCCACATAAAATATATAATTATTTTTTATTAAATGCATTATTAGTTTATACTTGATAGTTTCCGAGACTCTCGAAAAGTGACATTTTTGAACTTTGACAGCTTCTAACTTTCTAACAGTAGGTACGTCTTAGAGCAAAACGGCTTACATGTCCCTATCTTCGATTTTTATTATCTTTCCAAAAAAATCAACTTCCAGTTAAACCGGAACAACCAGGTATATTTCCTGCTTTCGAGTTACATCCGGTTTAACCGGAAGTTGATTTTTTTGGGAAGATAATAAAAATTGAAGATAGGGATATGTAAGCCGTTTTGCTCTAAGACGTACTGTTAGAAAGTTGAAGCTATCAAAGTTCAAAAATGTCACTTTTCGAGAGTCAATATCTCGGAAACTATCAAGTATAGGCTAATAATGCATTTAATAAAAAATAATTATAATTTTATGTGGAATTTGAAAATTTCCCTGTGTACCCTTCAAAAAATGGAAAATTTTGATTTACGCCCTCGCCCTCTAGCGGTGGATTTAGAAACTTCAAAATATTTTCCAGCGATTTATCTTAGTGCGTTTAGCTAATAAATTTTTCCCCCCAAGTTATATGATTAACGGTAAGCGAGTTATGGCCGGTGTCCATTCTTAGTGGGACACCCGGTATATGATGCCCATATTTTGGCTGAATTTAAGTGCATATAATCCGCACTTTAGCCGCATCTCTACTTTGGGACACACTGTATCAATGTTTTTTTATAAAGAAGACTACAACTTAAAGTCTTAATAACCGTGTCCGAAGAAATTGTACTGGATTTACTAAATTTATTGCAAGTTACAAACTCACCCTGTATATTAAATCATTGTAATGCGTTGCAACTATTTATTTGGCATGGAATTAATAAATAAATGATAAATTAAGATTTAACCTGATTAAGAACCAACTAACCATCAAATAATTCTTTAACCAGCAACATTACAACTTTTTGTAATGTGCAAATGAGAAACGATTTAAAATTATGACATAAGTGCAGAAGTTGGTATTTCAGAACACGTACCTACGTCTTGCGAAGTTGTAGCCCAAAATAAACAACCATATCCTCTACTCTACATGCGTGGCAATATATTTGATTGATGCTTCTTACAAAAATATTCATTATCATAACTTCCTATGCACTGTACATTGTTAACAGGATGTATGTGCTTTTAATATTTATGCAAATAATTATATCGCTTGTAAAATATGAATGGTTATTTTGCATTGGAAGACCTAATATGGATATAATAAATTTTGAAGGTACGGTAACGAAAATTATTGTGAGTGAGTGAATATTATGTAAACGAATTATTAATTTAATATAGAGTTTGGAAGAGGAAAAACTTTTTTGTTAGTAGGTATAGGAGAAAAACTCATTCTTTATAAAAAGCCTGCTTGTGCTGAAACTACAATTTCGAATATCTTTGCGATTACCATACAGGGTTCGTCAGAAACAACATTTTTAGTCTTTTGGATTTTGTTTAAAATAAATTTACGTAAAAACAAACAACTATTTGTTGCTTTCTTACTTCGAATGATTTTATATCTGGCCGAGTAACGATTTTGTTGTAAGAAAGCCATTTTTTATTTGCCTACTTTTAAGGTTTTTATTATAACACGTCATATTTCTTCAATTCATTCAATCATAAATTATAAAACGTTTATTCAAACGTGGTACCACTGAGTAAGCGCACAGTTCAACTCGACATCTGAATTCCCGATAACACTTCCTTACTTGCTGTATTGGGATATTTGCAATAACTACTCTTATTTTTTCTTTCAAGAGATCTAAGTTGTTATTGAAATTGGCTTCAGATAGCCCCATAAATGAAAGTCGATAATTGTGAGATCGGGACTCCTAGGTGCCAACTGATTTGAACCATAGGTACCTTCCAATCCATTTGTTCCCAAAGTGACGATTTAGCCAATCATCAAAAGGAATTAAAAAGAAAATCCAAAAAACAAAAACTGTTGTTTCTGACGTACCCTGTATAGTAATCGCAATCGCAAATCTAATATTCGAAATTGTAGTTTCAGCACAAGCAGTCGTTTTTATAAAGAATGACTTTTTCTTCTATACCAATTACCAACTAATAAAAAAGTTTCTCCTCTTCCAAACTCTATCCGTGGACACACTGCATATTATGTAAATAAACACAAAACACATTATTAAATTGATATACCGTGCGAGCAAAAATTATTTGCATCAAAGAGGGCCTTGCATCTAAGGACGTAATGCGTAGCCGTAGAGCTTAATACCTGTTGGGTGTCAGTAACTACCTGAATTAACAATCAATCAGTTAAAAAAAAATTACCTTGTCGGACTTCCATTGTCTTTATTTTGTTACTTAACACAACATTTCGGTTAGTTAGTATCACTAACCGTTTTCAAGTGTAAACTAAATTATAATTCTAAGGCTACTACTGTCTTAAATACTATCCATGTGCAATGAAGCTTGATGACTCCGCCTACGTGCTTATGGGAGTGTGAAGTTTGAGCTGTTGGTTTTGGACAAGAGGAGGCTTCCAGATATTGGGGATATCTATACTTGGTTTACTGAATATATGTGTATTTTGATTCATGAAAGCTGCTTCCTTGAATTTTCGTTTTTTCCAGTGCTGTTCCGTGTCCAAAACCTTGGCTTCTGACCACTGTATATTATGTTGGTTAGTCCGTACATGTTCTGCTATACCTGATCTCGAAGTTTCACCTCTTTGAGTATGTTTCAGATGTTCTTTAACTCGTACGGCAAGAGGTATTTTTGTTTCTCCAATGGTCGATTCGCCACACTCGCAAAGGATTTGATAAAAATACACATATATTCAATAAACCAAGTATAGATATCCCCATAAGCCTCTTCTTGTCCAAAACCAACAGCTCAAACTTCACACTCCAATAAGCACGTAGGCGCAGTCATCAAGCTTCATTGCACATGGATAGTATTTAAGACAGTAGCCTTACAATTATAATTTAGTTTACACTTGAAAACGGTTAGAGATACTAACTAACCGAAACGCTGTGTTAAGTAACAAAATAAAGACAATGGAAGTCCGACAAGGTAATTTTTTTGATATTATTTCATTGTCTACCACCTTCAAACAAACAATCAATCAGTTATTCCGTCATCTTTGACAGTCGTTACAAGTAATTTGATTCATCGCTAATTTTTCCAATTTCTTGAACAATTCACACAATGAGCTTTACGGAACAGCACAAAACATTGCATTTATTGCTGGGGATTTCTATCATTGCCTGAAAAGAACCGTGGCTGTGTTTAGGGAAACAGGTTCTATACAACACAAAAAAGGAGCAGGATGACCATCTGTAAGAACAGAAGAACTTGTTGCAAACGTTCGTGAAATAATGCTAAATACGCCAAGAAATTGTATAAGACGCCTGTCCCAATAAGTGGAAAGATCTTATGGAACATGCAGGACTATTCTTAAGAAGCAGCTAAATTTATTTCCTTATAAAGTGCAAGTATTCCAAGAAATAATACAAGCCGCAGATTTTGATTATTACTTTTTGACAATTACTCTGAATGGTTTACCCAAAATTTATTGGAAAGAAATGATTTATTAGACCTGACCTTTTTTTGGGATGAAGCCTGGTTCCACCTCTCCGGTTATGTGAATTTTCAGAATACACGCATGTGGAGTAGTGAAAATCCCCATTTTTTTGTAGAGTCCACATTGCATGCTCAAAAAATTGGTGTCTGGTTAGCTGTTTCCCGAAGAAGAATTGTTGGTCCTATTTTTTCCATGACACAGTTACAGCACAGCGGTATAGAGACAATATTTTGAATCCAGTTGTGGAGCAATTACTTGACGACGAATTACGTTTTGGGTATTTTCAACACGACGACGGTGCAACCGCCCATTCAGCCGCCGAAACTATTAACTACTTATGCAACTTTTTCGACGACAGATTGATCAGACATTGAATTCGCACCTAGATCACCTTGTTTAACGGTTATGGATTACTTCGTTTTTCCTCATTTAAAGAACACTATTTTTAATTAACACTTATTTAAAAAAAAATCTTGGTAAAATTATTAAAGATTAAATACCGCTCTGATGCTCTGATAAATACCCCAATGAAGCCACCACTAATAATTAAGATAATGTCCACAGCACTGGGCAAATTATATCTGATTAAAAAACATTAAGTATCCATTTAAATCAGTCATTTTTTTTAAAGTGTTGTTTTCCACTTGACTCCAAATGTTTAAATAAATAAACTTCCCATTATTTCGTTTTAAATACCTACTGCGTCCATTATTTTTTCTTAAATACTGTAAAACATGTCAAAACAAATAAAACGTCTAGTAACATTTGGCATTATCATAAATAATACTGGTGGTTTTATTGAAGTATGTATTACAGCCACAGACATGTCGTATATACGGAGACTAAACTGTTTACATTTTGTCCCGATGAGAAATGGTTTTTAATATAAATCAGTGATGACAAATTTGTGCTAATTGAACCCTACTAATAACTTTTATGGAATTATAGAGACACATCGCAGTCACTGTACATTTAAATTAATACCATACTCGAATCCGAAAAAAATCGTTTTTATACGATCAGACAATGAATTTATTAAATGGCCCACCCATAGTCCGTACCTAAACCCTATCGAGAATCTATATATGGGATTTGATTGACATAAAAAATCGACGTGACCACCGGTAAAAACTTTACAATTCTGATTATTTGTTTGAGGCCGTTTAAAACGCCTAAAATTCTATACCAAAAGAGTATATTAATAACCTTATTACCTACTTTTACTTTCATAAATTATACCTAAGTCTACCTGCCATACAAGATACCTAATGCTTTTTAAACTAATTATATTAGTGTCTAGAGCCTACCGTCGCTTTTATTCGCGTCATGCATTTATACCATGTACCAGAAATCCTCTAAAACATATCGAATTTATTTTAAGATTTACATGTAAAATTTTATTTTCAATTTGCTACATTATGATGCTAACCACGACTAACCGTGAATAAGTATCACAGTATACCACAAAGTATGCCTATTTTTTTTCTTATACTTCTATAAGTGGATATAGGTACCTACACAGTGTGACCAGTAAAGTCCGCATCATATGGGATTTTTTTTATTAATAGCTTTATTCGAAATTCGAATAAATTATTGTATCTATATCATCGTCGGTCAAATCCCCCCAATATAGGTTAGTTTTTAACAAATTTTACACATTCTGCAAGTGTGCAGGACCTTCCAACCTTCTGAAAGTTGCAGACGCAAAGTTCTGGAAATCCAATTTTGTCATTTGCATCTGCAAATTGCTACTTCCAGCTGCAGACGTCTGTGATCTCACCCTAGATTATTAGTCATTCATTTTGTACGCGTTATTATTTTATTTTTTTAATATTTTCCCTTGTTTCTAGTAATAGATATAAAATTATGGAACGTATAAAGAATACTTATTTTAGATTATTATTGAAACCTTGTTTTACTAGAGCACAGGGAAAGAAAAAATAATGCAATTTAATAAACTGCTTATGGTTTACCAAAGTAAATATAGTACCCACTACTGTTTTTTATAACACAGGGTTGTACCGTATGTACGAGCAAAAATTATTTGCATCAAAGAGGGCCTTGCATCTAAGGACGTAATGCTTAGCCGTAGAGCTTAATACCTGTTGTGGTGTCAGTAACTACCTGAATTAACAATCCATCAGTTATTCCGTCATCTTTGACAGTCGTTACAAATAATTTGATTCATCGCTAATTTTTTCAATTTCTTCAACAATTCACACAATGGGGTTTACGGAACAGCACAAAACATTCATGGTTGAAGCGTATTTTCGAAACGGGGTTAGAGTAAATGGTGAGTGGCAATACAATCCGGGTTTGTGCATGGACGATTTTCACGAACATTTTTCTAACGTTAGCGTTGCTTATATTGCTGGGTATTTTTATCATTGCCTGGAAAGAACCGTGCTGTGTTTAGGGAAACAGGTTCTATACAACACAAAAAAGGAGCAGGAAGACCATCTGTAAGAACAGAAGAAGTTGTCGCAAACGTTCGTGAAATAATGCAAAATACGCCAACAAATTGTATAAGACGCCTGTCCCAAGAAGTGGGAAGATCTTATGGAACATGCAGGACTATTCTTAAAAAGCAGCTAAATTTATTTCCTTATAAAGTGCAAGTATTCCAAGAAATACAAGCCGCAGATTTTGAAAGACGCAGGAATTACTCTCAATGGTTTACCCAAAATTTATTGGAAATAAATGATTTATTAGACCTGACATTTTTTTCGGATGAAAGTAATTATTTTTCTTTTTCTTTCTGTATATTCTTACTTTGTTAATTTTGTAAACAACAAAAATAAATTTGTATTTGTCTACTTACTTTATTACTCATTAGTTTGGCATACCTATCATGTCATAATATGAATGATATATCGTCCCCATACATCGGCGTAGCTAGGGGGGGGGGGGGGGGGTGCAGGGGGGGCCTGGTCCCCCTGATGGCCCTGGGCCCCCCCTGAAATATTCAATATAAATAATAGCTAGCTACGCCGATGTCCCCATATCATTGTGATCTAAACCAAGCCCTACGTTTTTTAACCCAAGCCCTCTTTATTGATGCAAATAATTTTTGCTCGCACGGTATTATGTCCCTTATAGTTTTAAATAGCTTCAGCATTAACGTTTTTTGCCGAATCTCCCGCGAGTTTGAATTAAATTCCGGAAATTTAATCTCAGTTGCGAATTTAAAAATAAATTTCAAAGAATTCTCACCCCGAAAAGATTTCCGGAAATAATTCATGCTTTAGGTTGAAAATAAATTTACTTGAATAAACAGTCGATAAAAACCTACTGTTGTCATTTAAATTTAAATATATTATCAAACATCGTCATATCTCTAATGTATCACTGTATCAATATTTTTTTTTATAAAAAAGTACTGGACTAACTAGATTTATTCCAAGTTACAAACTGACACTGTTTTTTAAAATTGTCGTCTTAAATTGTTTGCTAATTTCTAGTAGGTAGCTTTAATTTTATTTAACACTTGTAAAATACAAAAGACATGTAATTCCATCAAACTGTAATTATCATTTATTTCAGACATTACGGTTAAAATTAACAATCTAATGCAGGACAAACACAAACACCATGCCAATTTAAAAAAATAAAGTTTTGATCCCATTCGGTACGAAAAACTAAAGGCAGCCAGGAATCATATAATAATATATTATGATGTTATGACGATAAGAAATCCTTTATTATATTTTTATGTTTCAATGTAACGTTTGAATTTAAAAACCAAATAATTTAAACTTACCTAGTTCGCCGTAGAAAAAATAACTCCATTTTAAGCTAACGTTTCCCCTAACACAAAAAGTTCAAAATTACGCGCGAAAAATGAAAAAAGGCACTAGGTGGACGCGAGACGAAGACGTCCCTCGCCGTCTATAGCGCTACGAAAGCTTCCTAGAAAAGTTCTTAGGGTAAAGCGGTACCGAGAGCAGCTTCCACGAAGACGAGCGCGGAAAGACTCATCAACAGCGGCCAAAGTTGGACACGGCGCGTCCAGAGGATGCGGCCCGGAGAAAATAGAAGGCTGAAGGGCTGCACGAGATGTGCCGGTGCCGGCCAAAGCGGAGGCGGTTTTATGGCCTCGAACTTAATGGGTTCTGATAAAAGAATTTTTATATACCATTTTTCAGGAGATAAATTAGTAACGGGTTTGTATGGTGAATACCAAAAATATTCAGAAATAAACATAACACTGGGTTTTATTTTTGTAGAACGCCTATAGATAGGATAAAGCTCGGTTATTTATAAAAATAATTTAAAAGTACAGATTTTTGTTCATTATTTTTTAAACATTAAATATTTAATAATATACATATCGAAGATACCGTGCGAGCAAAAATTATTTGCATCTATGAGGGCTTGGATTAAAAAACGTGGGGCTTGGTTTAGATCACACTGATATGGGGACGATATATCAAGTCAAATCTAGGTTAAAATTTTGTCAAATTCATATTATGACATGATATGCCAAACTAATGAGTAATAAAATAAGTAGACAAATACAAATTTATTTTTGTTGTTTACAAAATTAACAAAGTAAGAATATACAGAAAGAAAAAGAAAAATAGTTACATAAATTGCTGAAATTGGCCACCGCCATGCTCCAAGCATAAATGCACACGTCTCTTCATATTTTCGAAAGTGTTGACCAGCATCTCTGGAGAAATGTTACCACATTCTTGGATAATCTTTTCTTGTAATTGTTCTAAATTTGCAACTGATGGTGTTTTAAAAATAGTGTTCTTTAAATGAGGAAAGACGAAGTAATCCATAACCAATAAACAAGGTGATCTAGGTGGGAATTCAATGTCTGATCGAAAACTGATCAATCTATCGTCGAAAAAATTGCGTAAGTAGTTAATAGTTTCGGCGGCTGTATGGGCGGTTGCACCGTCCTGTTGAAAATATTCAAAACGTAGTTTGTCGTCAAGAAATTGCTCCACAAATGAATTTAAAATATTGTCTGTATGCGCTGTGCTGTAACTGTGTCATGGAAAAAAATAGGACCAACAATTCTTCTTCGGGAAACAGCTAACCAGACACCAATTTTTTGAGGGTGCAATATGGACTCTACAAAAAAATGGGGATTTTCACTACTATTATAATTCTGAGAATTCACATAACCGGAGAGGTGGAACCAGGCTTCATCCGAAAAAAATGTCAGGTCTAATAAATTTCTTTCCAATACATTTTGGGTAAACCATTGAGAGTAATTCCTGCGTCTTTCAAAATCTACGGCTGTATTTCTTGGAATACTTGCACTTTATAAGGAAATAAATTTAGCCGCTTCTTAAGAATATAGTCCTGCATGTTCCATAATATCTTCCCACTTCTTGGGACAGGCGTCTTATACATTTTGTTGGCGTATTTAGCATTATTTCACGAACGTTTGCAACAAGTTCTTCTGTTCTTACAGATGGTCTTCCTGCTCCTTTTTTGTTTTGTATAGAATCTGTTTCCTTAAACACATCCACGGATCCTTTCACGCAATGATAAAAATCCCCAGCAATAAAAGCAACGTTAGGAAAATGTTCTTGAAAATCGTCCATGCACAAACCCGGATTGTATTGCCACTCACCATTTACTGTAACCCCGTTTCGAAAATACGCTTCAACCATGAATGTTTTGTGCTGTTCCGTAAAGCCCATTGTATAAATTGTTCAATTGGAAAAATTAGCGATGAATCAAATTACTTGTAACGACTGTCAAAGATGACGGAATAACTGATTGATTGTTAATTCAGGGAGTTACTGACACCCAACAGGTATTAAGCTCTACGGCTAAGCATTACGTCCTTAGATGCAAGGCCCTCTTTGATGCAAATAAATTTTGCTCGCACGGTACATATCGAAGATACAAAGACACAAATTCAATCTTAAGAGCAAACACTAGTGGCGCATTCGCCATTTCATTTTCTTGTCAATATTTTGTTTTCCCCAAAGAGCGGCCAAATATACCCCTATTGGGAGTATCTACAATTACCTACAGTTTAACATTAAAAAGGTTGGATTTATAAATTAATAAAAGCAGGAAAATATGCGCAAAGTTGGCAAAATTTCGTTTTACACTTGTATTAATTTATCACTATTAATCTCCCGAGTACTTAAATTACTACCGGAAATATTCTTCTGTGAAAATTATCCCTCGTCTTCGACTCGAGATACCAAATGGAACACCGTGTATTTTATTTTCTATTAATTTCCTAACAACTTTCTTTAACATTATTCTATACTTATCTCTTGCCGTTTGGAAAATACTAATTTCCAATTGAAATCATGCAATTCCAATTTTTTTGACGAAAAGCGTTAACTTAAAAAATGTTGATTTTTTAACTCTGCATGAAATACTAACATACTAAAATTTCATGGACAGTTAAATAATACCAAGGGGCTTTCTACCCCATTCCCAAATCTTAGCTGCGATATACAGGGTGGATTAAAAATACAGTTAGATTGGTTAGGGTTAGGTACTTGAAAAGGTATATTTTTTAAATGTAACACTATGTTATATCATCACTGATTTGAAAAGCTACTTTAATTGGCTCTGTATTTTTGTATATTATATCTATACCTAACTAGTCAAGTTATCGACTTATAAGCAATTATTTGTAAAATTTTCTCGACTACCTACTTAATTTTCATTCGGTTTTTAGTAAGTAGGTACGTCATGATAAACTCTTGTTTGGCGTAAAAATTATGTCATTTTCGTTATTATTGTGGTATTTTATATTATTACTATTACAGGTGCGGAATACTGTAAGTTTCTGGGCACTTTTAAAGTTCCCAAGTAGCAATTGTAGACACAAATTGGACACAAATTCTTTGCTGAGAAACGTTTCGAAACATTTTCGATTAAAATTATTTAGATTGTGTGGAGACACATGTGTTTCGAACCTTTGCGACACATTTTCAAATTTAGTTACTAGAAACGATTAAGAACTGTTAGTTTCGAAATACTTTTCAAACTACAGTGTCGATACATTTAGGAAACGCACAAAAGAAAATTTTTCGAAACATTTTTATATAATATTATGAAATTGTGTTTAGACACATGTGCTCCCAAATTGTAGCGACACATTTTTGAATTAAGTGATTCAAAACAAATTGGTATTCTTCTGCTTTGAAATATTTACCAAACAGTGATATCCATTTAATTACGAAACTTGCGCAGAAAATAATTTTCGAAACTGCCAGAAACCTTTACACTACCGCACCCGGACAATTATTATAACGTCGATTATAACGATTATAACCTATAAATTACACATTTTTGTTTTGTTACCAACCTACTTTTTTCCTTTGTCTCGACAATTGAGTACCTACATGTTTTAGCTTATTACTTAGGAATAAGTTATAAGTAAGTTTTATTAAACGTTCAACAAAGTACAAACCAATTTTGTAGGTTATATGTCACAGAAAGTGTAAAGTGGTAGTGTATACCGTGACGGTATACAGAAGTTTTATGCTTCTAAGCTTAACCTTCCTCTTGACGGGACTGTGCATTTTTTACTTTAGCGACGTTTGTTTCGCATGGTTTCGGTACAATATCGAAACATTCTTTATGTTTCGACACATTTTCTATGAATTATAGCTACATGATTATCAAAACATTATAGAAACCAAATACTAGAAATTGTGTGTCGACTCCATTTTAGACCAGAATAATTCTCGCTTTCTGGCGGCCATTTTGACAAATTCATTTTTATATTATTAAAATGGACTTTAATTAACTTCCTGCGTCATTTAAAATGTAAAAAAAGTGGTTACATTAGTTCCATTTTGCTAGCTTAATCAATTGAAAGAAGAATTAAGTAAAATTTTAAAATTATTTAAGATTTTATTTTTTGACAAAGTATTTATTTTATGTGTAAATGTCAATATACCGAGAGCATCTTAAGAATATAAAGCTAAATTACTAAATTGCACGATAAAATTTATTTCGTCAACGATTTTTGGATCTCCTCTGCAATAAAACATACGAAAAAAATGTATCACTTATAGAAAATACTCTGGTGACAAATTCATTATGGCGAAATTAGGCTGTCATCATATTGTTTACTTTCTTTTATTTTACAACCTGCAGAGAGATAGATATTATACCTATATCTAATTATTTGTTTCAATAATGTTTCCATTTTGACAATTTACAATTCCAACACTCAGCGCCCTCTTCGTAAAATGAACTCTCACTCGACACATTTATGGAAACATGTTCCAAACATTTCTGAAAAATTTTCGAAACCCGAAGTTTCGATTTTGCGTCGTAACAGCGAAAGTCACAGCCCGTACCAACCACTTGGAAACACGTGCTAATGCGCCATTTAAAATGTATACGTTTCGAAAATATTTCCATACATGTTGCCAACAATTTCCAATTTGTGTCGGAAACAGAAACAATAGGTTAGACACATTGACCGTAATGTGTCTAAAAATGCTACTTGGGTTGAACCAAATGCAGTAAAAAATTTCTGTATTTGTAACAATTTCCCGAGGTTCATTGGCGGTAGATTTGGGTTCATTTCATTAAACTTTCTACTTGCTCTAGCGACAATTTTATCACACTACATATCGAAATAAAATAAATAAATTCACAAGGCAGATTGTCATTTAAAAAAATATACCTACCTTTTCAAGTAACGAAATTAACTGTATTTTTGATCCACTCTGTATATCGGAGCTAAGATTTGGGCATGGGCCAAAAAGCCCCCTGGTATTATTTAACTATCCATCAAATTTTAGGATCCTAATATTTCAGAGTTAAAAAATCAACATTTTTCAAATTAACGTATTTTGTCAAAAAATTGGAATGGATTTCAATTGGAAATTATTATTTTCCAAACGGTAAGAGATAAGTATAGGATAATGTTAAAGAAAGTTGTTAGGAAATTAATAGAAAATAAAACACATCAGGGTGTTCCATTTAAAATATCGAAGTTGCTACTAATTTTTGGTAGAAGTGGCAACAGTGAATACCTAAAAATATTTTAGCTAAATAGAGCATGTTCCTTTATGTAAATGACCAAATTTTCAGAACGATTTGTTATCTGGTTCGTCATATACGTCTAACGTACCAGCCCCGTGAATCCCCTGTATATAGTGCGTCCATAAAGTCTTGCACAAATTCATTTAACATTCAGGGATTTACTATTTTTTAAAACGCTCGGACACGTTAATTAGGGGTTTTATTTGCGCATTTTTTAAGGTAAATGTTTTTATACAGGATGTCCCACGTAGGAGGTATGACGTCATCGATGATTTTTTTAAATGGAACACCCTGTATATTATATCAATTTTGAATTCTATGATGAAAACTTAAAACTTTTTATATAACCAACCATACCTCTGGAAATCACGGTTTCTGAAATATTGACGTTTGAAAATTTATTTTAAAAACGTTTATTACAACAATGCTTATTTTCAATATTTTACAATAGTGGTAGAAAAATATAAATTTGTAAATTTAGAATTTAACTTTAGTATCATATAAACTCTTGAAAACGCCCCAGAAAGGCAAAACATATGTAGAGCACCAAAAAAATCACCTTGTCGGACTTCCATTGTCTTTATTCCGACAAGTTTTTTTTTGATATTATTTCATTGTCTACCACCTTCAAACAAATATGTAGAGCAATTCTATAATAAATACTAATGAAACATTAAAAAGCTATAAGTGTTTTGCTATAAAATATATATATTAAAAATGTTTCACAAGGAACCAACTGCTGAATCAGTACAGTGTATATTTAAATAACATTAGAATGCAGGAAAAACTAGAAAAAACATAGAAAGTTAACACGACAAAAAATTTTTATTTTATTTTATATTAAGATCAATTAATTAGCTGCTGAAATTGTCCGCCATTGACTTGCTAACAATATCCTAAACGATAATAAAACTCTTCTTTAACATTTTGAAGCATATCCCCGGTTATATTAGACATTTCCAGCGAAATTCGTTCTTTCAGGCTATTCAAATTTTCAGGTCTATTTACATACACCTTTGACTTTAAATATCCCCATAAAAAATAATCCAAAGGGGTCAGGTCCGGCGACCTAGCTGGCCATTCGATCGCTCCTCTTCTCCCAATCCATTTATTTGGAAAAACGGCATCTAAATAATTTCTTACCGCTCTATAATAATGCGGCGGTGCCCCATCCTGTTGAAACCATAGTAAATTATTCAACTGATTTCTATTATTACCTTCCGGAAATAAGTTAATTAGGTCGGGAATTAGCTGATTTTGTAAAAACTCTAAATACAATTGCCCAGTTAAATTTTGGTCGAAAAAATATGGCCCAACTAATCGATTTTGAACTATTCTCACCCAGACGTTTAATTTTTGAGGGTGTTGTGTATGGCAAGTTTGTATCCGATGTGGGTTTGTGTCCGACCAATATCGAACATTTTGTCGATTAACATGGCCAGAAAGAAAGAAGGTGGCTTCATCTGGAAAAATTATATTTTTGGAGAAATCCGGATTTTCAACGCACTTTGCCATCATGATCTCACAAAATTCAGTTCTGCGGTCGAAGTAATCTTCAGCTAACGCATGGAATAATCTGACTTTATATGGGCGATATTTGGCAGCATTAAAAATATTGGAAATACTCGATTTTCCAACGTTATATTGATCACCTGTACTTCTTACATGTATATGCGGATTTTCTATGGCCGAAAGTAACACATTTGTCTTAGTTTCTCCGTCAATTGTTAGCCTTCCAGTTCTCAGTTTATCTTTAACAAATCCAGTTTCTCTAAACTTTTTATCAATGCGACTTACAGTCGATCTAGATATCTGATGTTCTGGATGAGTAGCATTAAATAAATTACGTACTTCTTCATGCGTACGAACTCGATCTCCGTATCCAATCATCATTAAAATGGTAATTCGATCTTTTTCACTAAGATAATGTGCCATTTCTATATAATTGAGAATCGTTAACTATTTCACAGATAAACTTTGACATTTTAAAAATACAGAAACAATGACACCTGATTATAGCATCATGGCCGTCCATAGCCTACTTACTTATTTTCAATCAGTTATAACAAAATGAGTATGGTTGATAATAATTATTGCTGTTATACCTTTAAACGTCAATATTTCAGAAACCGTGATTTCCAGAGGTATGGTTGGTTATATAAAAAGTTTTAAGTTTTCATCATAGAATTCAAAATTGATATAATATACAGGGTGTTCCATTTTAAAAAATCATCGATAACGTCATACCTACTACGTGGGACATCCTGTATAAAAACATTTTACCTAAAAAAATGCGCAAATAAAAACACTAATTGACGTGTCCGAGCGTTTTGGAAAATAGTAAATCCCTGAATTTTAAATGAATTTGTGCAAGACTTTATGGACGCACTGTATAAGGTCTTGTTATTGTAAAAACAAAAAAAGAAACGACAATGACAAGAACGACAGGACAGGAAAAATTAAATTTAAACAATATAAGTTCTCTTTTTTTCCTAGTAGGTATTAGGTGTTTAATTTTTTCAGTAAATATGAAGGAAAATTTACCACCTTTGGCCTGTAATCTACTACTTTATTATATGGTGTTATTGAATTTCCATTTCATAGCTGTAAACAGGGACGGTTCTACGGGGGAGCCTGGGTGGCCCAGGACCCCCCAACATTTCTGAAAAAAACTTTAAAATATCTCGAGAGAAATACAATCGATTTGGCAACAATGACAACCTCGCATTGCGATAGAGAAATACAATCAATTTGGCAACAGTGACAACCTCGCTTTACTATACACTCTGCGCACGCATTAATCATCCCCTAAACCAGTTGTCTTTGGTACATATTTTAGACACAGAATAATAATAAAGCAATTAGAAAAACGATTTTTTTTTAAATTTTGCCCCTAGTCCAGGTTTCAGGCACCCTCGCATTGAAGCAAAAATCTTCGCGAAACATGTTAGGTAATCACAAGGCCGTAGCCAGAGGAGAGGATCAAGGGGGATTGATCCCCCCCCCGAAATAAAAAAAATATTTATTTTAGACTTTTAATAAGTATTAATGAGACTGCAGTTATATAGAGTGCGTCCGTCTCACTTTGTTGTTACACAACATAATAGTTAAACTTATTTACGGGCTACAATGGCTGCAGATCGCCTTAATGGTCTGGCTTTCCTATATGTCCACCGTGATATAAACGTAGACGTAAACAAAATCATAAATATTTTCTCTTCTAAGAACAAGGAAACTTGATTTTGTAATTTAGTACAAAGTAATAAGTAGGTATTTCAGATATTTTTTATGTTCTTATTGTTTATTTTTTGTTTTCATTTTTGATCTTATTATTACATAATATAATTTATTATAATAATTATTATGACTTAATATAAGAGACATGTTAATTAGTAAAATAAATAGTTTATTGTTTATTTTGTCAACCGACCTTTCAAATTTCGAATGTCTTTTAAATTAAAAGATTGTTTTAAAGTCTGGCATATTGCCGCAGATTAAGCTTTACGGTTATTTTACCAAAAAAAGGGCGTGGCACCCAAAAATTTTTCCTGGCTGTAAAGCTACTTTACAGCTAAGTATTATGAACCAATGGCCTTGTTCATAAACTAGCTTTTTTGGAAAAATAATGGTACCTACTATCAAACCAAAAATTATAACTATTACTTCCAGCTATAGTTTGTCAATAAAAATTGCAGTTAAATACAATATTTACCTAAGTTTCAAAGTTATGTTGGAAAGTTTAGTTGTCAAGTTATCCCGCTTTAAGGTTATTACAGCAGATGCAACTAAAAAGCAAGGAGCTGCAGACTTTAAATGCCAATCGTTAGCTTTAAATTTTTTTGAACAGACTGTGCTACTTTGGAATTGATTGAAAAATTGTGGAATTTTTCTGTATCTGACTGCATAATCTTTATTTTGTCAATTATTCTGGTATGAACTTTAAAAATTCTGAGATTAAAAAAACTAACAAATTATGAAGATGAATGGGTGGATTCTTATTTTGAATTATTGGTAATTAAAAAAAAAATGTGTAAATAGGTAAATACTGCGAAAAATATTAGATATTAGCGCCCCCCCCTCTCTTGCCCCCTTCCGAATGCCGCCACAGTTGTACAATATACTATATAAGTACCTATATCAATGCCAAATTTTAAAAATTTTATAAAATACAGGGTGGAATTTTTAACAGGAATAAATTCAGTATTAGAAAGCCTCTTTATTTTCTGAAAAAATACAGAACTACGGCTGCGTTTATATTTAGTTTGGCATACTTTTTTCGTGACTTCATGAAATTTACCCCTCTTTTTGGGGTAGAAACCGTCACCAAGTTTTTTTTTAAATGTGAATACGTGTCCCTTTTTTTGCCACTATTTTAACCACACCTTTTTTTCTTATTCATTTTTTCCAAAGAGATTACTAGTCCAAAAAGCGCTAAAGCGTCATCATCAATTATTATTATAGACGCCATGGCTGGCTGACACAAAGGATTGAACAAGATATACTGAGGGGCGGACCTCTTGAAAAAAATAGTCATAACTCCCGTTTGCCTTAACCAAATTTGACAAACTTGGTCTCGTTTGAAAGAACTTATCCTAAAGCAATATTTAAATGTATTGTAAGACTATTTTTTGTTATAGCCATCGCCGCCAGAGGGGCTATGTGCACAAATAACAGATTTTTCAACTTTATTTAAAAATTTCAAATGGAACCATATATACCTACTACCATACTATTAAGACAGAATAGATTTTTTTTTATTGATACCCTATTTCGCTTATTTAAAGTACGCCTCAGCGTGTTTAAATCCCACTTTGAAAAACGCGCGTGTATTAAAGTTACCATGGCAACATCAACAACCCGTGAAACGTGAAGTATAAATATGTCAACTTTTTAATTATTGATTTGACAGAATTACCTTTTAACGTCAAATAAAATATTTTTTAAGCAATACAGAACCAATGTCAACGGTGACAACAATGAATCTTATGTGACAGATTGGAAGTTATTTTTTGTTCTCCTCATTTTCATGACAACGACAGGTATATCACATTACGAATTCGACCATTTCACTTAACTTACTAAGTTATTATTTCCATTTTTTATAATATAAATAATAAAAAGTGTACCAATAAAAAAAAATAATGTAAAGTATTCGTGGATAACTGGTATTTAAAACACTTGCTTTATTTCAAGCACTCCGGCTGCGCCGTCGTGCTTGCAAAATCGCGCGTGTTTTAAAGACCTTAATATCCACTTATACTTTAATATACTATAAAACGAAGAACACTAACTTGTGAAAAGCGCATGTCAATATCTTAATTTAAGCCAGAGATACAAAAAAATATATAAATTTTTTTAACAAAAATGGCTTAAGTACTTTTTTGGCGCTTACCTTCTTCTCAGGTACTACGGTAAGAAAAAATATTATAAAATCGGTTCCAAGGAACAGACGATATTCTTATAAAATACGTATCGTAGATTTACCAACACAAATAATTTAAAAAGGTTTAACTAATGTAATTTATATATTATTAATATATAAAGCACCATGCACAAACCTTATGTAAATCCGACTTCGGTGAATACCGCTGATTTTTTAATATGTTTTAGTTTTCGATCTCCTATAATCTAAAGTTCTCTTGGGTGCAAAAAAATTCATTGAGCGGTTTCCGAGATATAGGCGTTCAAAGTTGAAATTGGAGTGTTCTAAGTTACATAATATGCGATTAAGTTAACCAGAAAACGATTTTCGCTTTTTTGTCGTATATTTTATTAATAACTCAATGCAAATGACCCTTGGGCATCATTATACAGGGTGTCTCACGGTAGATGGTACCTTAGACGTTTCTGGCGAACCAGTAAAGGAATCGTTCTGAAAATTTGGTCGCGTACATAAACGGACATGCTCTACCAACCTAAAATATTTTTAACAATACAGTGTTGCCGCTTTCACACAAAAGTAATAGTAATTTCGATTTTTTAAATGCAACACCATATATTTTATTTTATTTTCGAAACCCCCATTACTTTCCTTACAATTTTTATTAACTCTACTTTATACTTATCTCTTACCGTTTCTAAGATATAAATTAATTTCCTTTTTTTTGTCCGAAAACGTGACTTTTAAAAATGCTGATGATTTTAAACTCTAAAACACTGAAACCCTGAAATTTGGTAAATAGTTAACTAATACCATAGGGCTCTTTGCACTATAGTAAAATAAATAAATTCATAAGAACAGTATTCACCTGCATTTGTATAGTTTTCTTCCATGACTTTAAAGTGTATTTCTATCTTGTATCTAAACTTAATGAAATGTCAAAACGATAACCATAGTAACATACGTACACATCAGTTTTTGTCATGGTTAACTTACTAATAACTGAATTAAAATTGAATCGTATAGAAAATTTTACAAATTATGCTTAATACGTCAAAAAAATAGTTAAAACTAGTTAGTTAGGTACAGGTATAATATAAGTACAAGAATTAAGTGAAACTTTAGCAGCTTTTCAAATGCGTAATAAAATACAGGGTGTTACATTTGAAAAAAAGGACTTATGGTCACTTTTTCAAGTTACCAGAATATGTGTATTTTTCAACCGCCCTGTATATTGCAACGAAGATTTGGGACTAGGGCAAAGAGTCCTATGGTATTAGTTAACTATTTACCAAATTTCAGGGTTTCAGTATTTTAGAGTTCAAAATTATCAGCATTTTAAAAAGTCACGTTTTCGGACAAAAAAAACGGAAATTAATTTATACCTTAGAAACGGTAAGAGATAAGTATAGAGTAGAGTTAATAAAAATTGTAAGGAAAGTAATGGGGGTTTCGAAAATAAAATAAAATATATGGTGTTGCATTTAAAAAATCGAAGTTACTATTATTTTTGTGTGGAAGCGGCAACACTGTATTGTTAAAAATATTTTTGGTTGGTAGAGAGAGCATGTCCGTTTATGTACGCGACCAAATTTTCAGAACGATTCCTTTACTGGTTCGTCAGAAACGTCTAAGGTACCATCGACCGTGAGACACCCTGTATATGAACTTTCTTTCAAAACCTAACTCACCATATACACTGTATATTATACAGTGTGTCCCAAAATGGTAACATATCAGTGGTAATTAATAGTAGTAGTAGTAGTAACATGTTTTATTTAGCAAAAAGCTACAATTAAATATTTGTTAAGGTTGAATTCTCAACGTCATTCAATCTATTGCCAACCTATAACCTATTTCGCGTTGATTTTTTGAGTTTATTATTTTAATAACTAACATTTAAAGCAAATCAATATCGTCGGTACATTATTTAGGTAGTATCTGATATATTACAAAAATATCAATTTATTTCATTGCTAATTTTGGGAGAATTGTATAGTGAAAGAACAATGAGTGACAATGACATAATAATGTTAAAAAAAATCTTACCTGATATTTTTCGCTGTACAATTCTCCTAAAATAAGTTATGAAATTCCTTAATATTTATTAAATATGTCAATTATTACCTATAGAATATCAAGTCGATACCGATTTTGTTTAAATTTTGTATAAAAGCTAGAAAACATAAATAAATCTACCCGAAATAGGTTATAGGTTGGCAAGCATGTTGATACTCCCCCTTAATACATTTTTTAACACATTTTTATGGATTTATTTTTAAATTTTAAAACGCAACCTTCTTTTAACAAAAACAGACAGAAAAGTTTTGCAAATTGTATCAAATATTACGTATCATTTTGTTTTTTAATTAAATGTAATTTTAAAGTTTTTTTAAACAGTTTTAATGATTTTTGGGATTTAATAGAATTTTCCAAATTATTATATTCTATATATCAAACCTTTATAAAAAATATATTTATAAGCTAATATTTTAGACACTCTATCCACATAAAAATTTTGATTATTTCTTGTTTTATAATTATGATGGTCATAATTAAAAGAACAAAATTTTTTTAAACAATCAAGCAAAAAATTATTTTTAATTTTATGTATAAAGATACATACTAAATATAAAATTAAATTTCTGAAATTTAACCAATCTAAATTTTCCAACATCAAATTAATTTGTGTATATTTGTCACAATTTAAAATAATCCGCATTGCCTTATTTTTTAAAAGTCCGGCTGTAGACTTTTTAACGGCCCAATCAACGTTCGCAATAGCGCGGGAAACTTAAAAATAAATGTGTGAATGCGCACATAAATCATTGTATTATTTCCTATTACATTGAGGCGAAAAAATTGATGAAATAATATATTAAACTAAACGAATGATTTTCGCAGACGAAAAATAGTGATTATGAAAATTTCTTCTAATGCCGAGGTTTTTTTTAAGAGGACAGTTTGTTATTGGAAAAAATTGTATTTTTTTTTAGAACGGTTTAGCCTAGTGATGTTACAACCTTCCGGAGTGTGACTATTATGTTTGCCTAAACCTACTACTTACCTACGTTAATAATGTACTTACCACTTTTACCGGTTATAATTTTTTTTGTATTGAGAAATCTTATTGCAAAATACAAAATAATTAATAAAACAAAAAAAGGAACACATGACAATTTTCGGTTTCTTTTAAAATATTTTTATTAAACAATTCTTGTTATGTAACAACATTGAAACTGTTTATCTTCTGGGGTTAAATTCAAATTATGACATATAATTGTTAAATGGTCAAGTATTGTATTTATTCTGTAATGTTGACATTTGTAGTAAAGTCGCCACAGTGGTTCTTTTCCCGTGTGTCATCACTTTCACGTCATCAAAATCGTATGAATCAAATCAAAATTACGAGACGAAAAAAGTCACAACGTCTAAGTTCATAAAATGGACGTGCCTGCCTACCGTTTGACGTACCTACATAATATCCCGAAAAATTATTATTTATTTAAAGTTTTGCCCGGCATTCTCTATTATCTAAAAGAAATTGACAAACAAATGTTAATACATTTAATACTATTTTTAAAGCTTAAAATCTAGAAAAGTTTGGTGTTTTATTGACTATTAAAATCGCAAAAGTCAAATTTTAGACATCCTTTCATTTAAGGGAATTTAGACACTGCCGTAAACTTTTCAAAGAACTTTCACGGTTAGAATATTTAAAACAAATAAATTGGGTATTATAAAAATCCATAAATACTTACCGCCAAAACAGATGGTGGGTATAATCAGCTCTAAAAAGAACTATTTTTAGAAAAAGGAACAGTTTTAAGGCACACAAATTTACAAAATACGAATTAGATTGGCAGATCAAAATAAGGTTGACAATGACGTTCTAAAATACAACGGTAGTCAACTAAACAAATAAAAAAAATTAATTGACGTTTATAGTTTTATTCTTGTCTAGCACGTTATATTATTGCGGAATCTTGGAGACGTTATTTTATGCTTTTATTCAAACTTGTTACTGTAATAAATAAGGATGCAGAGTTATTAACCACGTTGAGTCCTGATCGTTGATTGATGACGCACGGAAAAAGATCCACCGTAGCGACTTTATGTAGACTTGCAAATATGATTATTCCTAACGTATGTAATATTATGTTGCTTCCTTCCTTTCATGCCTTGAAAGACACTGTTTATTGTTGAATTGTTTATTATATTCACAACAGTTTTTTTGTGTGATGAACTTTTGAGAATTTTGAAAAGAAGAGTGTTTTTGGCATACGTGACGTTTCAAAGAAACCTATATACCGATATTAATAAATAGCATTTTATGTTCCTAATTTACAACAACCTGCTTTTCATCGCTTAACCTCAAAATTACTTTCTTTAAGACGGCGGCCTATGATTGGCCGGTTGAAAAGTCCATAGTCAGACTCTAGACGCTTGTGCATTTTTGTCCTAAAATATAAATATATTTCATTCACAATTCGTTTTACATTTTTACTAAATCCATCAAAACGGAAGTGAGATTCAACAAAGAGGAAACCCTTATCGACGTTATTTCCAACTCCTACGATTCCGTGTAATAAATAACTGATTTACATTATCTTTTTAAAATGGCACAATTTATATCCTTTATGAAGTTACAACTATGATAAAATACGACAAAGTTATTCTTATTTAGGTTACATTTTACCACTGTATGGTAAAATGTAACCTATAGTGTGTACGTTAAAATTTATTATAATGATGTTCCAATTTTGTTATATAGGGTGGCGCATCGAAATCGAAACAGAGGCATTTACCGGCAGCTCAGTTCTTTTTTGAAAAAACGCTTAAACCCGTCGATTTTGTTTTCGAGGGGGGCACAAAACTTGGCAAAAAATCACGTTAACACGTGCAGCCCCCTGGGCGGGGGTGGCACCACCCCTAAAGTATTAAATGGAAAGCAGGAAGGTCGAGTGATACCTTGTTTTAAAGGTATTTCAATTCCCTTTATAATGATGTAAAATTCATGTACTTCAGTTCAGCAGTTTTGGAGATTTAATGATTTAAAGCTTAAATAAAACGTTAATACTACATCATCATTAGTGGAGATCAATACATTTGGCAGCAAAGTAGTTTAAAAATGAAGAATGAACTGACCCGTCAGCCAAGTAAATGTTGGAAATGACCACCATGACTCTCCATGCAGTAATAAAGATTTTGCTCAACACGTTGCAATATAGTAGCATAGATTTTGCTTTTTAGGTGACCCCACAGAAATAAATCCAAAGGTGATAAATCTTGCGATCTTGGGGGCCATTCAATGGCACTTCTTCTACTAATCCATGGACCTGGAAACGTCTGATCTAAATATTGTCGAACACGTAATGCGTAATGTGGTGGGACACCATCCTGTTGGAACATCAACCTATTCGCAATGTGCCGCCGATCATTCTGATTTTCAATAATGGCTGTTAATGCAGGATCTATGGCGTCTTACAGTAATTCCAAATACATTTCACCCGTCAAATTTCCAGGTAACAAAAAAGGACCAACTAAATGATCGCCAAAAATACCAGCCCAAACATTTAATTTTTGTGGCTGCTGTGTGTGTACCTCATGATAAATTCTGGGATAAGAATCGGGCCAATATCGGCAGTTATGACGATTTACTACGTCATTTAAGAAAAAGGAACATTCGTCGGAAAAGCAAGTGTTGAATAGAAAATGTTCATCGTTTATAATTCGTTCACAAAATTGTAATCGCCGATCAAAATCGTCTTCATTAGGTTCTTGTACAAGGTGAATTTTATACGGATGAAAACTATGGGCCTTTAGAATCGATACTACGTCGACTAACACCACACACAGTATCCAATTTGCGGGTACTTAACGTAGGATCTACATAAACTTGCCCTAAAACCCCCACTTCTATTGCTTCGTTCCTTTATGGGATTTTCAATGTTGCGTTTTTTATTGGCGACTGATCCAGTTTCCCGGAGTTTAGCTACAAGTTCTAGAACATATTTTCGATGCACGTTACTGTTCTCATGTCGCTCATTAAATATTTGTGCTGTTCTATTTTCGAAAACTATTTCGATAATTTCAACCCTTTCTGCCGTGGAATATACCATGGTTAATTTATGTATAAAGCGTCATAAGATATTTTAACAACAAAGTTTGGTCGAATCAATCGAAAACTATGTACTAAATTCCTATTTAAAATAAGTACCTACGAGACATTCCCTTCTTATCTTTCTTCAAAAAACAACTTTTTTTGCCACAAAAAACGCTCCAATCGCTATTTTCAACACCTAAATGATAAACAAACCATGGGCGTAGTGAAGAAAAGCATTTTTTTATTAGGTTAATGATTTTACTCAAATTTCTTCTGAAAGCAGTACAAGCTAATCTGATGTAGGTATCTATTAGTCTACTTTAAGCTTTAAATCAATAAATCTCCAAAACTACTGAACTGAAGTACATGAATTTTACATCATTATAAAGGGAATTGAAAGACCTTTAAAATAAGGTATCACCCGACCCCCTTTCCATGTAAGGTTTTAGGGGCGGCGCGACCCCTGCCCAGGGGGCTGCACGTGTTAACGTGGTTTTTTGCCAATTTTGTGTCCCCCTCGAAAACAAAATCGACGGGTCTGAGCGTTTTTCCAAACAGAACTGAGCTGCCAGTAAATGCCTGTTTCGTTTTCGATGCGCCACCCGTATGTATGTTTATTCAGGAATATTTACGTTTTCAAATCGATCTGAATTTACTTTTTGAATTGAAAGTTGCATGAAAACGGTTATCGATTTCGATGTGAATCTCAAGGTTAATTCAATCTTTTTTAGATCGTATCAAGATCAGGATCTAAACATCATGAAAACACAATATCGGGTGTCCCAGATAAGAATGTACTCGAAAGGGATCTCGTAAACCGTAGAAGATACAGAGATGGTTAAATTACAAAGTAGTTGCGCCCTACTAAATTTTGCAACGTTGCGTTTTCAAATTTAAAAAATTCCGAAGATACTTGGGCCAAACCGAATTTTCGCGATTTCGTTTTTATTTTTTTGTGGCTCTATTTGCCAAGAATGTCAAAATAAAGGTTACATTCTCATTGCCTCTTTTCTCCTTTACAAGATGGTGTAATTCGATTGTCAATCAGACGTTTCGTTTTCTCACAACCACCATTAACTTTGTTTTTTTAAATAGTAGGAAAATTTTATTTAGATTTTTTTTAATTCCCCTCCCCATTCCAAATTCAACGACGTACCATACCTAGTATTAATAACACGTTTCGCAATTAAAAATTCATCATCAAATTCATGTTATTTAAAACTATGTTATTTTTAGCTGTCTCAACTGTAATAGTAGGCGTGTCAGGCACTTGTTTAAATAAATTATAAATACATACTTGCTAGATGACAGATTAGATCAATGTAATCGTTTAGGTTAAGTGCAATAATTTAACTTTTATCTAGTTGCTTTAAACTGAAACTTTTGTATTTTTGACCAGTTGTCTATTGTATTGTTTTTATAAAAATTATTGAACATTATTCTAGATGTGGTTTCAGCAAGATGGAGCCGCTCCCCATAATTCTCGCTATAATATTTATATTTATCGGAACGCTTTACCAATAGATTAATTGCCCCATACGGTGGTCTGCGCGTTTTCCCGACCTAACACCCTTTAACTTTTTTTCTCTGAAGCTATCTTAAAAATACTGGAAAACCTATGAAAATACTGACCAACTTCAAGCTGAAGTTGAAGCCGCCATTACAAGACAAGAATAACTCCAAGAATGTTAGGGGACGTAGGTAATTGATGAAATTGTATATCGTTGCTGGTCTGATTGTTGTCACCACAGTTGTTATTGGTTGTATATTGCTTAAAAAATAAGTTTTAACATTGGTTACTTAAATAGTAAAGCAGAATCGCGGTTTATACTGCAAAAATCGGAAGCCGCTTATAAAGAAGAATACGACAAGTTCACTAAATAGATGGAAGAGCAAAAGGTAACGGAACGACTTATACTTGGCTACCTTCAGAAAATGTCGAAGCAGTACCAGGCTTCGCTATGTGGCCTATCCATCCGAAATCGCAAAGTATGTTGAGGATAAATAAAGGGGACGATATAAAATTATTTGCGAAAGTAAGCATTTATGAAGGCAATTAGCAAAGATTGACGTAGCCAAGAAGTTATAGGTATTCAAGGAAGACGATTTGAGGAAGTTTTTCACAGATACATCGGACATTAAGTATTTATTTTTGACCACCATATAGCGCAGTAAATCTGGAGTTCGAGGTGGAACAAATTAGTAACCAACTGTTCTCAGCGGGAATATTAAGACAATGATCTCCTATTTAACCTCTCAAAAGTCCCATTCGGTCCTAGTGGGGGAAGTTTGAAAAAAATCGCCGCCATCTTGGATTTTTTGTATTTTTTCAAATATCTCTATGTGTATAACTTTTTTCAAAAAAACTTAAAATATATTTTTTGTAGAAAATTATATTTCAAACATTTTACCTTATATCATTTTTTCTCTAAAGTAAATAGTGACAGAGATAGAGCTATTTTTAGTATTTTTTGTTGCACATTTTACAGAATTTCCACTTTTAATATACAAATATGAACTATAATATTCATTTTAACTGTATAATGTGAATATAGGGAATATAAGTATAAATTTAAGTCTTAAATCTATATAAATACTATTAAAAAAAACTCTTGTATGACGTCATCACCAGCGTCATTCTCCTCCGCCAAAAAACAAAAGTTTGTGCAACTTATTCCATAACACTGACCACACTTAGAAGAACATTTGAGGCCCAGTTTTCTACAGGAACAGTTTTTGGAGCATTGACTTTCTTAACAATTGCAAAAAATCAATTTCACTAGGTCAGGAGGAGCTACATCTTTTGTGGATTGTATAGGTATTAGGTTACCTCTCTGCTCCTTTTTCCACCCATATTGTAAAGGGTCTAACTTATTACCAATCCATTCTTGAATCTAAAAACCACAACTTATCATACCTTCTTACAAAAAAAAAGGTATCTACAATTACCTGAAAGTATGTCCTGAGTAGATGTTGTTGGGCAGTCTTCAGTTGGGGGCAAAGTAGCTAAATTAAACGTAGACTTAAGGCCTTGTCTTGATGCTATTCTATAATATAGAGTGTATCTCAGATGATTAATATCTTTGATGTGGCTTGGACAGTTATACAGCTTTAGAAGGAAATTTAATCCTGACTGAAAGAAGTCATTTTTGTCAGCATTATTGTCTAAAAATATGTCACGGTATTGACAAAAATCGTTATCTTTTTTTAGTAGCGACAGGCATATTTTTTTTTGATTTATTAAATAAAAAAGATGTAGTATCGCAGCCTGATCAGCATGTAAAAACAATATATGTGTCTTTTCAGATTACCCAGTTTTTCCTGTATATCAGATATCTTTGATATTTTGTCTCCTTTTGCTGCTTTCCCTGGACGAAGCATGGATATATTTTTATTTTTCGCATGATGTATAAGCAAAACCATTATATCAGTGTCCTCTGAAACAACTGTGATATGGTTTTTTGACATGGATAATTCCACAGCTGTTGAGGTGATAAGAAAATCAGCATCCCTTGTCGCTTCATGCACAGTTATACCTACTTCTTCAAAATAGGTTCGAAGGATCGTTATAAATTGCATTTTATTATGACTATTCTTTAGGAAATCTCCTTGTGGTACAATTGCTGACGCCTGGGCATGTATGGAAATTTCTAAACTGCCCTTTGATCTGCATCTTTGTAGACTGTCTTTAGTAGATATATTCTCTTCACAATAGCCGTCAAACACTATGACACAACTCTTATTATAATTGTGAATTACATAATTAACATATTGCAGAAAGATATCATTATATGTCGCTGGTCTTTGCCATGAGACTTTGTGTAGAAGAAATCCTCCATCAATAACATAAACAGTATCTGACTGAGGGCAACTGTCTAGATTATGCATCTTATCGAGTTCCTGAAGAAGTTGAGATTTTGTTCCTCTCCTCAAATTTCCATCTTTGAAAAGTGACAAAGGGTATGGCGATAGTTCAAATTTGAAGCAATGTTTAATTTCTTCTGGTGTTTTATTCGAACAAACTATTCTGTTGAAAAGTTGCATAGGGTTAAAGTCTACATACGTGTTGTTTACTTTGATGCTTCTATTCATTGAAGCAAAGTTTTTTATATTATCGTTTCTTTTGCATTGAATCTCAGTAAATTTTTTTCCAATATAATTTTGTTATTGTTTTGGTAAAGGTGTACATAGATATTATATTATTTATTTTAATATTAGGCAGATGTTAAAATAAATATAGTTCCTATTTTGTTCAAAATAATATTAATAGTGAAAATTCCGTAAAACATACACGGAAAAATAGCTCTATCTCTGTTACTATTTACTTTAGAGAAAAAATGATATAAAGTAAAATGTTTGAAATGTAATTTTCTACAAAAAATATATCTTTAGTTTTTTTGAAAAAAAGTATACAAATAGAGATATTTAAAAAAATACAAAAAATCCAAGATGGCGGCAATTTTTTTCAAACTTCCCCCACTAGGACCGAATGGGACTTTTGAGAGGTTAAATAGGAGATCATTGTCTAAACATTCCCGCTGAGAACAGTTGGTTACTAATTTGTTCCACCCTTATGTATAATATTCAGCTACGTTTATCATACTAATAGCTGATAGGTCGAAGACAATTTATCATAGATTCTGATAGTTTAGGTTTCATATTTCATGTTATGGTATATCACTTTACCAGTTAAACAATAGATTAAACGTCACTTGAAAACCTTGTGACGTTTAGTCTATTGTTTAGATGTCATAAATGTCAAGGTAAATTTGTTCAATTACTTTTCCAGCCGGCTAGGTTTTTCGGGCCGACCAGGCGTTTCCGGCTTGTTTGCTCTAAGTTAATAATTATTTTGGGCCGCGTCAATGCTTTGGTCGCCGGGCCGGGTCGGGCCGTAGGGCTCTAAGACAAATCTTACGGTATGATAAGGGAAAGTGCACCAATTAAGTGGTTGGTATTAATACATTTAGACCATCTCTTGCAACTTGAAAGTTATCTTAAATTTGACGATTCTGAGAAATACACGGGACATCCGTTGTGACGTACGTCCGCTATCATTATGTAATAAATATAATTACATAGAATTCAACGACAAGTAGAATGGAAATCGGCAGCAGTGGCCTGACTACGTTAAAGAGAGTATTAGCAATAAGAAGAATGTTTCAAACAGTATTGGGAGTGCCATTAATGGAAATGAAACCTCATTGATTTCCGAGAATATTAGCAGTATTTATTTATTTATTTATCAACGAGCTTAGCCCATTTTTTAAAATTACAATAATTGGCAAGTAATGCATATTTTAACACAGGTAAATACAATAAAATTAACAAACTAAAAATTAACAATAGTATTAAAACCAATAACAAAATATCACAGTGTAGAAAAAGATAAATGTAATCACAAACTAAAGAAAAAAATCAGCAGGGAGCAAATTAATATCAGGTAACTAGACGCAGGTTCATACAAAAACTTGAAGCAGATGAAAAAAAGGCCAAATCGTTAAAATAATAGTTAGCCAACCTGATAGACCTCTGCAGAAAAGAATTTGAAGCATGATTTGTGCGATTAAATGGCTGGTAGAAAGTAAAATTAGAACGTGTGGTTCTGGGTGGAACAAAAAGTGAAATATTTACCAACAGATCCGGACAATAGTAAACATGGTTTAAGATATTGTATAATAATTTCAAATCATGGCGAACCTCAAGTGAAACCAGTCCCAAAACAGACTCAAGTTCAGTATAAGACATTGCATAACCGTCTGGGACTCTAAATGCTGAATTTCTAAGATCCTTGTGGACAGCTTCCAAACTATTTAGATGTGTTGCATAAAATGGACTCCATACTGAGGATGCATACTCCAGATTGGGTCTCACGAAAGAACGGTACAGAGACTTTAAGGATTGTGGACTCATAAAATCTCTCGAAGATCTCTTAGTAAACCCTAACATGTTTAGTTAATATTTGTAATGTGTGGCACGAAACCAAGAGAGCGATCCAATACTATCCCCAAATCAACCACACTATCCACAAGTTTCAGTATTAAGTAAGACCAGCATTTCCTCCGATTTAAAAAACCAAAGTATTCATATTTTAAACAATACCAACTGCATTTTCACATTGATTTACAAAATTAAGATTGTTAAATATGTGAATAAAGGTTGTTAGTAATATTTTATTTGACGTTACAAGGTACTTCCGTCAGATCAATAATTAAAAAATTGACATTTAGACTTCACGTTTCTCGGGTTGTTGATGTTGTCATGGTAACTTTAAAAAACGTGCGCCTTTAAAAGTTAGGTTTAAACACGCCGAGGCGTACCTTAAATAAGCAAAATAGAGTACCAATAAAAAAAAATATTTGTGGTCCATTTAAAATAAGCAAGTTTCGGACAACTTCCAGTATAACCGAAAGTAGCGGATGGTCGCTGTTATTTTATTTAAAGGAAACGTCTCCGAAAGCCCATTATCTAAATTTATAGGATTCAATCGCACTACTTTTCGAAATATTTTAATGGACGGTCATCGTGGGACATCCTGTATATTCCTTGGATAGACAATATTCAACTAAATTTTTGTGTAAAAACTTAATACTAATTATGTCCGTTAGGGATATTCACTTAACGCCAAATATGTATATTCATTTTTAACTTGATAACGTTACGGAAATATATAGATTACTTTAGCATCTTGTGTAAGAGATTGTTATTTTATAATGACCAATTAGAAATGAGATAAATAACCTTTATTTGGGGTTTTCAGAACGTTTAACCAGTCTACTTGCTTTAAAAAATTTCGTTATACAGTACAATCGCGATAATATGAATATGCACTCTTATGAACGACTCAGTAATATGAACATAATATTTTTTGCATTGACCACTCTGTAGTATGAATAGTGTTTAATAACGGTAATATAAACAACTTGTTAAATCTTGTTTGTTTTTGTTTCGCATTTCTTTCTTGATTCATCGTATAATAGGTAGCTTGTAAAAGTGAACATTAGATTAGTGTAGTGTTTATCTTCAGTGCTAAAGAGTGTTATACCTTGAATCGTACTTAATTTTATGCATTAATCTGTTCAAAATGGTTAAAGTAAAAGGAAAATCAGAATGCCTTTATCTTTTCGAAAAAGCAAAAATCATAGAGGATGTTAATAAAAGCTGAAGAGATAGAAGATCGGAACAAGGACGCAATTGAAGACTCAAACTTGGAAGAAGGCGTAAATGAGAATGAAGAGGATGAAAGTAATCTTGAAATCCAAGACCAGCCAAGTGTTAAAATAAGGCATGGTGAAGCAGTTGAAGCCCTCAGGATAGCAATAGAATGGGCTAAGCAGAATGGCTTAAACATAACGGAAATCGCGAGTTTAAAAAACATTCATGAGTAAGCTGTTTTAGCAAACATTTCTGCTAAATAAACACAATCTAAATTAACATCTTATTTTGCTATAAAAGATTAGTTAAGTATCTTAAGTTAGATTATTGTATCAAAACACACTTGTAGTATGCTAGGTACTATAATAATAATTTGTTACATAAATATGTATTTATATGTATTTTTTATAAACGTTGCTAATATAAACGTTCCGTTAATATGAACCCCTTAGAATTTTTGTGTTCACGTTACCGAGATTGTACTGTACCTTGTTAATAAGGTCTTGGGTCACCCACGATGGATCAGTTTTTATTTTTTAAAGAAACTTCAATGTTACAGCAAAAACAGCAGGTTTATTTTAAAAATATTCTATAACTATAAAAGGTTATAATAGACAAAAGTTGTAACTATAATATCTATAATATAAAATAGAGTATACAAGGACAAACATGCATTTACTAAAAAACGAGTAGAGTTGCGTAATTTACCAGTCTGTTTTCAATAAAATATATTCATAACACAACATTAAACAATATTGAAATGTTCTTAGTTTTAAGGTTAGGTTACAAGAAATAACTATTTCTAATTTTTATGTCATATCGAAACAATTTTTTTTTAATTTGTTTTTTACATACATATATTGCTTTAATAAATGCCATAAAAATGTTTACTAGAATTTTGAAAAACTGGAACAAACTAATATATTTATCTATTTTATTTATTATAACTAAAGTCTATTTATTTTCAACTGGCAGAAAATATAAACAAATACACATGGACTCTCGACCTGAACAGGGTTGCATTCAAACGCTTATAGTACTTTTACGGCTGCACGATTTTAAAAACAATCTGTTTATCACAATTTACAGGTTAAGTATACCGGGTGTCCACGGAAGGTGGCTCGCCCCTCTAACTTTTTTGTTTTTTAAGATAATGAAATAAAATGCGAAGGCTTTGAATACGACATAAAACTGCATTTTTTGACAGTTGCCTCAATATTATGGAACTTCCGGTTTAACCGGAAGTGACATAAACTTTTGATTTTTAAATGGGACACCTGGTATATTTTTACTTTTTTGGACTCCTTATGACATGTGTCACTTGCCACTTTTTGTCACCAAGAAAATATTTTTTCCAAATTTATTGTTTTATCTATGAATACCTTAAAATCATTTGTTTCAGTTTTTTAATCTTGGGAAAAATACAATTTTACTATTTTTGGTCCAATGCTATGTGCTATGTAAAATTTAATTTTTAAGGTTGTATAACTCATTTTTTTAAATGGCAACATGGTGGCTCGTCGGGTTAAGAAAAAAGAGGATTTTATTACGATTATTTTGATACCATCCACTATTAGGTTTTAGAAAAGCTGCCATTGAAAAACTTTAAAAAGTTAACTTAGAACTTTCCTAAAATGAAGCATCTTTTGAGAATAAATTCAGATTTAAATGCATCAAGTAGCCTGTGACCAGCAAAACTGATAAAACAAAATCATGCCTTAAAGAAAATTGAACTGCCAACAGCTTCTGTCAAAGTAAATTAGTTTCTTGTTTGAAAAACATGGAAAATAATAGTTTTAAAAGGAGTGAAAAAGTTGATATGTTATTAGTGTTTGGACTAGTTTGGAGAATGTAGAAATAATTCAACCGATGCTGCACGACTTTACGCACAAAGATATTTTAATCGGCGTCATTCAACCCGGCACTATTAGGCACCCAAAACTGGTTCCGAAAATGCGAAATGAGCCTGACAATAAAAACATATCAACTTTTTCACTCCTTGAAAAACTATTATTTCCCATGTTTTTTTAAACAACAAACTAATTTACTTTGGCAGAAGCTGTTGGCATTTCAATTTTCTTCAAGGCATGATTTTGTTTTATCAGTTATGCTGGTCACAGGCTACTTGATGCATTTAAATCTAAATTTATTCTCAAAAGATGCTTCATTTTAGGAAAGTTCTAAGTTAACTTTTTAAAGTTTTTTAATGGCAGCTTTTCTAAAACCTAATAGTGTATGGTATCAAAATGATCGTAATAAAAGCCTCTTTTTTCTTAACCCGACGAGCCACCATGTTGCCATTTAAAAAAAATGAGTTATACCACTTCAAAAATTAAATTTTACATAGCACATAGCATTGGACCAAAAATAGTAAAATTGTGTTTTTCCCAAGATTAAAGAACTGAAATAAGTGATTTTAAGGTATTCATAGCACTATAGATAAAACAATAAATTTGGAAAAAAAATATTTTCTTGGTGACAAAAAGTGACAAGTGACACATCGTTGTATTTAGAATGTCATATGGAGTCCAAAAAAGTAAAAATATACCAGGTGTCCCATTTAAAAATCGAAAGTTCACTTTCGGTTAAACCGGAGGTTCCGTAATGTTGAGTCACCTGTCAAAAAATGCAGTTTTATGTCGTATACAAAATCGGCCAAAATTTGTAGTTTTTTCAAGGAGTTCGTGGGGTTTTTATAAACTTATTTGCCTCCAATTCGAAGTAAGTAAATGACGTTCTACTGTCTGGTGGTTATGGTGCTTCTCGATTTCTTGATGTTTTATTTAACGTTTGTATAGTGTGTCCACGGATGAAGTTCACTATACTTGTAAATAATCTTATTTTCACTTTTTCAAAAAAAAGTAATTCTTCATCATTTCTTCTGCTTGTTATAAAATACAATTCGCGTTGAGAAAATTCGATTATATTGTACAGGGTGCGTAAAAAATAGTAAAAAGTTTAACGAAATTAATAATGTTCGAACTAAATTAAATTGAATCGATTTTATTAGGTGTGCTTGTTGCTGTCATATATTGTTTAACTGACATGTCAATCAAATTCTTTTTCAACATTTGTAAACTGTTATCTTCAAAAAAAAAATGCTAACCTTGGAGCACCGCATTTACTTAATCAAGTGTTATGGCATTAGAGAGGTGAGCTATAAATATGCAATTGAAATTTTCAATCGAAAATTTCCCGGTGTACACGTTTCTTTAAATGGCTTAAAGGAATTGTTACGTAAATTTAATGTTTATGGTGATGTAAAAGATGTGAAAAAAAAAACAAAAAAACATGATGAAAATGATGCTGCTACCATTTTGGTGTTAGATTCGATTCGTAATAATCCTCGACGTCCTTTGAGAGCAAGATCGAATCAGGTGGGTGGTATTTCTAAAAGTCACGTACAAAATATTCTGTCCACAAATAAATTTCATGCATTTAAACCAACTATTATTCATAAACTTCAAGAAGGCGATTATTCATACCGACTAGAATTTTCTTTACGAATAGGTGAACGCATACTGGCGAGCCGTCATTTACATCATCATATCGTATTTAGTGACGAATCTATCTTTACAACAAATGGAATAATCTCTAGTCAAAATTTCGATTTTGGGCTCAAGAGAATCCCCACTTTAGAATTGGTAGAAACAGCCAGAAATTTAAGAAAGTAAAGGTATAGTGTGCGTTGCCGTTCAATAAAATAATTGGTCCATTTTTCCTGGAAGAAAGGCTAAACGCAAATTATTATTTACAAATTTTAAGTGAATACTTTTTACTTTACCTCAATTGGATGAAGAAAATTTTGGAATTTAGAAGAAATATGATATTTCAGCAGGATGGCTGCCCAGCACATACTGCAATGATTATTAAAAACTGGCTTAATGAACATTTTCCCGAAAAATGGATAGGTCGCAATGGACCGATACACTGGCCAGCACGTTCCCCGGACCTCACTGCAATGGATTACTTTCTGTGGGGATATCTTAAGCCAAGAGTGTATGCCATTGACTTGGAAGATAATATTGAAACCCTAAAAAATAGAATCACTGATGCCATTGCTACTGTGACACCAGATATGATTGAAAATGTATGAATTTCGAAACAGGATGGAGAAATGTGTTGACGTAGGAGGGTTCCATGTTGAGTAAAACTTGACTATTCGTAATTTTTTTCGATGTATTAATTTAAATAAACATTATTATTGGGTTCTTTCATTTTAATTCTTCAAAAAAAGTTTACTTAAAAATTTTAATTTCGTTAAAATTTTTACTATTTTTTGCGCACTCTGTACAATAAAATCGAATTTTCTCAACGCGAATTGTATTTTTATAACAAGCAGAAGAAATGATGAAGAATTACTTTTTTCCAAAAAGTGAAAAGAAGATTATTTACAAGTATAGTGAACTCCATCCGTGGACACACTGTATATTTTAATGAAATTTCAAAATAATAAAACATAAAACCCCAAAACTAACCGTAATTAGAACAATAACAAATAGAGGTTGAGGTTAGTACTCATTATTCGTATTTTTGATTTGAACACTGAATTGCCAGTTAATTTTTTTTTTTTTACTTACATTCGGCAGAAAAGTAAACTAACGAGAATTGTCGTAACGAAAATTGTCGTAACGACAATGTTTCAGAATACGATTTTTCAGAATATCGTTTAGAAAGTCGTTATGAAATCTGTAACGAGAATAGTTATTAGGCGACATCGTTGGTAAACGACTTTTTGGAGACACAATAAGACAAGTGTAAAGGCTGTATGCGGGTGAAAGCAGTTAGTAACAGAGTGATTTAAACTGAATTTATATTTATTTTACTTATTTAAGTGTTTGCGAAGGGTCGACTTGCAAACAAAGAAACATTGTTTATTTTATTTTATTACCTGTTTTTTCGATATTTCTATCTCAGTTTAAACTAGGGTTAAACCTAAGGATCATTCTACGTTAACCATTACAACAAGCACTGCATTATGCGAAACCAAAATGCCAAACTCCAAATAATTTTTAAAATAATAATGTTGGGCTAAATAAAATTACAATATAATCGCAAAACGTGTTCATTCAAATGCGAAAACTGAATGCAGTCCTGTACCGATCGCATCGGGCGTTTCGTGGTTAGGTTATTGTTTACTGTCCCTGCCAGTTGAAATAAATATACTTTAGGATAAAGTAATTCAACAATAACATTCAACAGAAAAAGTAAAAATATTTGAAAATAACATATAAATTGTGGGGCACCAACCCTTTGGCCCATGGTTTGATTTAACAGCGTAAGAGATTCAACTATATTATACATATTTTTAGATCTAAAGTATTATTTTATTTATTTTCGAAAATATCAAAAAATACTGACGAAATTTCTTAAGTAATTTTGATGTTAAGGCCGATCCGCACCTATGCATTTTCACCCTGCATTTTTGAATCATGGTTGCAACAGCTGATTTTATGATTTTTTAATGCATATGCATCAAAGTCCTGATATGTCCACAGTAATGATTTTTTTAATTTGAAATTTGGTTGTCGGTAATTTTTTGTTTTAATATTGGTGCAATTTGACAGAATACAAAATCAGTCGATTTTGATAAAATTCTATAAGTGCAATGACGGAGTCTTTGATCCAGATAAATCGTCCCCAAATCCAAAAATCAGCAGAGAAACGAGGTTAAAACCACATTTGGTTAAAACTAAAAACTGACAGATGTCTTTTATATTTTTTTGTCAAATGAGCGAAGGTATATTTATACATCAATTCCACCAACAGAAATTTCTAGGGAATTTTAACAAAATCGCATGGGGGTGTGCAAATATTTTTCAGGTATGAAAAAGCTTCAACTTTCACTTACGCTAAAATGCATAAATGTGCATCTCAAATTGCATGCTCTTCTGATGAAGGGTGAATATGCATAGGTATGGATCGGCCCAAGTATTACGAATATAAAGTCTAATATCAATGTTGGACAAAATACTGTTGTTTACATTTAGTACACGCTTCAGCAGAGAGGGGGTCTAGTTTTTAGGTACAGACAGAAAGGTATGCAAAATTAGACAGGTAGTTAAGAATAAGCTTCATAGCGGACCGTTTGAACATGTTCATGTGTAACTGTATAATGGATCACATTGTTTCTTTATAATAGTAAATATTATTGCGGTAAAGCACGGCTCCTTTATTCATGTAACACAATAAATAAATATTAAATTAAATGGAATAGGACATAAGATCATACGAAGTCATTCTTTATTTTAGATACTTTTGTGGGTATGTCTAATTTGCGGACCAATATTCAAATCGTGCCACACGCTATACAGCTTAAGCCAGCTCATCCAAAATAGGTATAGACAGACAATAAGGGTCAATAAAGGCACTACCACAAAACCTCTATAGCGTCATACTAAAAAGAAGAAAGGTTAGGACTGGCAGTGATCTGCAAGGGAGTGGTTTACAACAAGAGTATGAACTACACAATCTGTTGGGGCAGGTCTCTAGAGGGGTCTTGCTTGCCGCCTACTACGCACTGTTTCATTTAGTGAGTATACGTACTATTCGTTTTCGAGCATGCACCTCAATTTGATGGGGTATTTGGTCTGCAAAGGAAGGCTGTTCGAGTTATGGCTGGTCTGGGATATAGAGAGAACTGCAGACAGTTCGTTAAAAAGCATGTTATTCTAAGGTTACTATCTTAGTATATGCTTGAGAGTTTACTATAAATATGCAAAGAACAACCTATACAAAACAACCAACTATAGGATGCACAGTAAGATCTATAACTATGTTCCAACATACTGCCGATTCATTTAAGGTAAGGAGCATGCAATTGCAACAATTTAAAACTAGCAGAAAGAAATTCTTGATTGATGGGGCCTTCTATACATTTGACATATTTTTTAATTATAAATTTAACTGTTATGTTGATCTGAGTGTTAAATGTCTTTTTGTAGTAATTCGGATAATGTATGTAAATGCACAAGCATGCTGACATGAAATAAATTGTAATTATTACAGTAAATTGATTTATAGAGGATTCTAGAAATCAAAAATGATATAAAAGTATCTAGTATACAGTAACAAATATAATATATACAGTGTGTCCAAAAAAGTATGCAACGTATGGGAAAGTTATTTATTACCGATTTCTCAGAAAATGTTATTCTTGATAAATGTTGGTGCATGCCTTAAAACTATAAATGCATATTTCATATTTCACCTGCGGCTAATAGTAAGGGAGCAAATGCCATTTTTTCGAAATTGCCTTAAGGGTAAAGTACCTTAATTATTAAAAATACAGTAACATTTTATATGGAAATGTTTTTGCAAATTAAAAACATAGTCCAAATACGAAGTTTGAGTTAGGTGTCTCAATTTTTAATTTTTTTCCCCTAATCTCTAATTTATCCTAAACGGTACGCCTCTGGTCGATTTTTTGTTTACGCAATTTTAATATATTTATCAAATAACTTAAACATGGGTTTATAATAAAAATGCATTAAGTAGTTGCAAACTTTTAAAAACTTTTCAAAGAACCGGGTCGGTTTAGATATAAGCGTGTTGCACGCCTACTTAAACACATTTTAGCCAACTTCTGTTCGAAACTAAATCATAATAGAATTCAATCCTATTATTAATACTGGAAATAACTAATAATTTATTTGTCAAATTCACCCAGTATGTTAAAGTCCAAAAACCTACTTTAAAAAAATGCATATAAAATAGGTATTTTGCCCTCTCGTAATTATTTATTTATTTATTATGACAAATAAATTAATAGTTATTTTCAGTATTATGAATAGGGTTGAATTCTATTAAAATTTAGTTTCGAACAGAAGTTGGATAAAATGTGTTTAAGTAGGCGTGCAACACGCTTATATCTAAACCGAACTGGTTCATTGAAAAGTTTTTAAAAGTTTGCAACTACTTAATGCATTTTTATTATAAACCCACGATTAAGTTATTTAATAAATATATTAAAATTGCGTAAACAAAAAATCGACCAGAGGCGTACCGTTTAGGATAAATTAGAGATTAGGGAAAAAAAAATAAAAATTGAGAAACCTAACTCAAATTTCGTATTTGGACTATGTTTTTAATTTGCAAAAACATTTTCATATAAAATTTTGCTGTATTTTTAATAATTAAGGTACTTTACTCTTAAGGCAATTTCGAAAAAATGGCATTTGCTCCCTTACTATTAGCCGCAGGTGAAATATGAAATATGCATTTATAGTTTTAAGGCATGCACCAACTTTTATCAAGAATAACATTTTCTGAGCAATCGGTAATAAATAACTTTCCCATATGTTGCATACTTTTTTGGACACACCGTATATATACATCAGGGTGTCCGGGAAAATGCGGGAAATCTCCCGGATATGAAAAAAACACGTAAAAAAATACTACAAGTTCATATAAACTTCTTTTGTATTCGGCCTCCTCTTCGGAGATATGAACTTCAATGGAATTAAGTTTTTGACACATAATTATTAAACCAACAGGTATATTTCAATTTTTTTTTCATATGATGTATACCAGGTAAGACCCTTCAAATTACTATCCCAGAAAGTGTTGCGAATTACTCACCGCTGCAGGGACGGACTAGCTGTGACACTAATGTGCCCATTTTTTTAAAGCCCTGTATGATAAAAACTTTGGACAACGTTTTTTTACATACCTTTAACTATTGACTAAAAATTAGGTACTCTTCATTCCTGTCGCTAATCCTAATCGTTTTCGGAAAAACGTCATTTTTAACATATTTACATCATGTATATTTAGCGTATTTCAATAAAAGATACATCTTTGTTCCTATAAATTATAAATGATTACTTTTAACTGCTTAATATTAATACATGATGGCAATAAAATGACGTTTTTCCGAAAACGGTTAGGATTAGCGACATGACAACATATGAAAAAAAATTGAAATATACCTGTTGGTTTAATAATTATGTATCAAAAACTTAATTCCATGGGAGCTCTTTGGGAGCCCATATCTCCGAAGAGGAGGCCGATACGAAAGAAGTTTATATGAACTTGTAGTATTCTTTTCATGCGTTTTTTTCATATCCGGGAAATTTCCCACATTTTCCCGGACACTCTGTATATATATATATAATATAATCTCATCTGAACTAATTTGCATTTCGCGATCATTTTGCATCAGAAGCGAGGGAGCCGAAATAACTATCTGACACAAATAAATAACTTTGTCACGTTATTGGAACAAAACTATATGATATCCATAACATTTTAAAATATATTTACAGTATTTAGTAGGCACCAGTACTATTCAAGAGGTCGCATGAGTTTAACCATTCCTCGGGATCGTATAAGGTTCTTGAATTCCTCGTTTTACCTAACCCAAATCCGGTCACCTCAGAGCCTAAAACAAAAATTATCATTGTAAAAAAGTCTTCAGCGTCTGCAACGCGATTCTAGATTTACCACACGACCCCAACGCCATGAAGGCGCATAATGGCTTAATGTATGTTTTGTTTGGTTAATGCGATTTGACAAGGATATATAATAACCATTGGCCGACTCTGTAAAAAGAAGAATGGGAACACGTTTGGAAGTAGAAGGTGAAAACGCCTCTCGTTTGGTTTTAATTTATAATTTATAGGTACTTTGTGTCTAAGGCGGGTGACCAATACCCTCTGAAACACAAGGCCTCAGTGCTCTGCCGTGACGTCACCTTTAGTAGGCTGAATATTTAATAGAGTATAATAGAATAATTATGGGTATGGGTTATACTATTCTTTAAAAAAATATTTTTCTTTAAGTTTATATGTACAGGGAGTTTAAAAATAAGTAATCTAATCTATATTTGGTATCAGTGGCAGTTCGTAGGTTAACAGCTAGGGTTGGGAAGTATTTTTGTCTCCTCAGATAACATACTAAGTAACTTATAAATAAAAATATATATTTGTATAAGTAGCTATATGCAATTCATCAGAGGAGGTTTTTGTCGTTATAAGCTCCTTTGTAGAATTACATATTTGTCTTTATCGGTTAAGAATTTAAAAATATTACGAGCATAGGTAAGAAAAATTTTTCTTTCATCAATATGAGGATCTGTGAGATATTGATTACAGACCCCTTTTATTGTTTCGGGGTGAGGCAAAATAAGTGGTCCATGGTCTCGTAAATATTTATAGGCATGGGGGCTTATGGTAAATAAAATTGAACATAAAATCATAGTGTTGGGTGAATATCTATATCTTTCTTTTGCGGGCTTAAGCAAAGTAATTTGTTCAGAAATAAAATTTAAGTTTTTTATAAATTGGTCATCACCCGAATTTTTAAAATTTTCTAAAATTTGTAACAAAAGTTTAAATGTATTTTTTAATCTGTTTGAATTATTTTTTTGGGAGTTACTCGAGTTTAGTGTTGAATCATTGTTACTCGTAGTACCCTCGTTACTTTGCATGAGGTCATTATCGGTATTAATTAAAGGAATTGTCATAATCGTATCATCAATAATATCCAACAAGTCTTTTAGTTCATCTAGACTGCTACAAGTAAATGGTGTTTTTAATTTTGATCCAGAAATACTAAGAGATTGGCCACATAAAAAGGTTGCTATTTTTAAGTTATTATAGATGATAATCGCCCAAGTTATACAAGGTGATTATATTCTCAGCCTAAATAAAGTTATTTTATCTTCATTTTTTATAGAGAACCAGCCGTCCTTTAGAGTAAAATTTTGAAACACATTTAAGAATTGTTCAAAGTTTTCAAAACTTGTGTTGTTCTTATGGCTATCATAGTTTACTCGGCTTTCTTCAATTGCTTGTAAAAAATGTAACTCCTCAAGTTCCCTTAATTTTTTGGTCTTTGCTTTTACGAATATGAACAGCTTTCGATAAATATTGAGGACAATTTGGAAAAATTGTTGGGATGCAGTTTTCTGTTAGTCGAGGTCTATTTAGATCAATTGAAACAATCTTACCTGTTTTTGGGGCTTGTTCTGAATAATTCCAAATTATACTACCTTTATCAAAATGTTCTTCACAAACTTTCGTGTTTTTGTTTGGGACTAAATCTTTTCGCGGAATGGCTCTTAACCATTGTTGCTGCAAAAGACTGTCCTTTGGAAAGCCGAAAACGCGAACTTTTGGTCCAATATCGTAGTTTCCACTACACCCGGGAACACAGCACTTATACGGCATTTTATATGTTTCAATTCACCGACACTCACTAAAAAATCTTACAAAAAATCACAAAACTTACCACTTAAAGCAAAAAAAACTAACTTTCAATATTATTTGATCGTAGTTTTCTAGTTTTAGCCGCCTTATGCCTGTCTGTCTACTGTCGAAAGTTACGTCAAATTTGAATTTTAAGTTGGTTGGAACTGACGACGAACTGACCCATGGTTCTTCATCCTAAGTACGCTTGCCAAAAGTAAGACAGAGACAGAACAAATACTTATAAAGACAGAAAGATAATAATTTACCTGGACGAGCAACTTCTTTTCAGCAGCAACTGTGTTGTCAGCTTTAATACAAAATAGTCAATTGGTTGCGACAAACTTAACAAAATGATTCGATTCATGACCATAATGTAATGATTTTTCTTATTTGTTTTTAAAATTTTAATTTCTTTTTACTATAAGGTTTTTCTTTTTTTTTTGTTTGACAATTTTCAGACATTGTGTTAAAATTCTACCCTATTGCTAAAAGTTTTTTTTTTCAAATGTTAAACTGGCAACAAGGCAGTAAACCAAGGCGACCAAATAAATATAATGATTAAAACAAGACTGACAGCCGATTCATAAATTGACTGGCGATCTTTACAATATAATTCTTATGAAGGAATACTTAAGCCTAGTATATGTGACGTCACGTTAAATTTACGGCAAGCACTGAGGCCTTGTGTTTTAGAGGGTATTGGGGTGACACACTGGAGAAATAAGTTTCGTGAAATTCGTTGCAAGAAACAGGAAACTTGTTTCAGTACCACACAACCCATATAGTTAAATGAGACGAAACACACTGGTGTTTGTGAAACAGGCGACCCGAGATTGTTTCGCATACAAATTTCACGAAACAGAACGTGCTGTGTTTCGCAGAAATTTGTTGCCTTTAAATTCGTAGGTTCTTGGACTTGAGAGAGTATACATGTGATTTTTAAAATTTATTTCCTGTGTGAAAATCCTAATAAGTGGTAGAAGTTTTGCCTGTTCATCCTGTAAAATTCCTTAAACTGATCAGGATGTTACCGGAGTTCTTTACCAACAACACTAGCAATATATTTTAGGTTAACGATGGTAGCAGGATCTACCCAGAATCGTCTTTTTCTCTTCGCTAATAACTTCAAGTTTCATGAAACTTGTGGCTGAAGCAAGTTACGTCAAACTTTTTTTTATGTCTATGCACACTCGAGAAACTTGCTCCTATAACAGTATTCTTTAATATGTCCTCGGAGGAAGACGTAATTTCGTTGTGGTGGGTAAACTGCCGAAAGAAGTTATTAGCGAAGACAAAAAGACGACTTTGGGTACATCCTGCTAACATCGTTAACCTAAAATATAGTGCGAGTGTTGTTAGTAAAGAACTCCGGCAACGACGTTTTAAATTAAAATTGTAATTAATGTCATTTGTTTATTAAACTTACATTGTAAATTAGATAAATTGGTTAGTTTTACTAGAAATGAACAAATTGATATGCTCCTAATTTTTGGAGAGACCAGAAAAATTCTTCTGAAGCCGCAAGATTGTATTAATATTAAATATTAAATATATTACGGAATAAATTTACAGATACTTAAACTTAAATAAAACATGAACTACATAAAATTACTCCCAGTAAATTAGCTAAAAAAGCACCTAGCTGAGTGAACAGCTGTATGTGCTATAGTACAAAGTAAATATGAATAAGTCATAGTGTTTACCACTAATACTACAATAATATAATAATAACAATAGAAATATCCGCATTAAGCTAAATAAAAAAAAGAAAATATTATCATGATATACTATAAATAATGTCCTAATTAAAAATCTTCTCCAAATGTGTATTTGCACATATAAATTTTTTACATTTGTCTTTAAATGTCTTTTTACGATTGCAGTTTCTAATATTAACCGGCAATGCATTATAAATCTTAGGACCTATATAATTTATATATTTTAAATTAACATTATTAAAATTCAGTGGTATTTGTATCTCCCGGTTTACATGAGCACGTGTGGCATACTCGTGATGTATGTAAGTCTGTAACTCCTTGTGATTATGAAGAAAGGAGCATATGGTTAACATATATATTGTTATTCATTACCTCTGTTGTAAAAAGTAAATTCGTGGGATATAGTCTATTTTTCTTAAATATTATTTTTAGAATATATTTCTGCATGACATTCAATCTAATACTTACTCAACGAAAGCCTTATAAATAGTTATCAGTGTTTTTTATCCAAAAATTCTCTCAGTAAGTAAAATTTGTGTATCAATTTGCGAATTTTATCTGAGAGATATTCAGCATGGGGCTTCCATTTCACAAACTGATCAACAACAATGCCAAGTTACTTTGTTTGAGGAGTTTCTTGTAGCGAATGACCATCTATCTCAATACTATTTAATGTGGGCCCGTTGGCCCCAGTGAGCGAGAAAGCAATGTAATTTGTCTTTGCTAAATTTAACGATAATTTATTTGTATGTAGCCAGTCTTTTACTGTTCTCAGATCATTTATTGTTTTTATTCTTAGACTCTCCCAGCTGCTGGAGGAGAATACAATTGGAGTATCATCTGCATAAGAGATGCTTAATCCATCTATATTAAGTTCTAGCAAGGTGTTGATGTATGAGACAAATAGCAGCGGACCCAGAACTGTGCCTTGGGGGATAACCAATTTTAATTTCTTGTTTTTCACTCAAGATCGAATTAAGTTTTACCATTTGATATCTATCAGACAGATAACTCTTCAATAATTAAAATGCCTTCCCTCTCATGCCATAGGTGTACAAAACATTCAGCAGTCTGTCGTGGGGTACAGTATCGAACACTTTTGCCAGGTCCAAAAATACCGCTAAACATTTTTTATTTAAGTTCAAATTATTAACCACTTCTGTTACTAGTCTATGCATAGCATCCGAAGTACTATATCCCTCAACAAAACCATACTGATTGGGCGAAAGAACATTATTTTCTTTAAAGAAAAGGTTCATTCTACACTTAACACGTTTCTCGAATAATTTTGCAAAATTACTTATGAGACTTATAGGTCTGTAATTACTAATAGAGTTTGCTGGACCAGATTTATGTATTGGTGTAACTATAGATATTTTGAAATGACTTGGTACTACTCCCTTTTCTAAAATTAAATTAAGAATATGTAATAGTGGATTAATTATCTCTAAATGTGTCTCTTTTATAGTCTCCACGCAAACACCATCAAAACCAGGTGAACTACCATTCTTCAACGAAGCTATATGTGATATTAATTCATTTCTATTTATAGGAGTAAAGAAAATTGATTTTTGCCTCGATTGATTTCTTTGGCCTTCCGTTTGAGGGGATGGGATAGTTTCGGCCATTTTTAATCCAATATTAGCAAAATACTTATTGGCAAAGTTAGCCATTTCTATGGGATCATTAATATCCTGACCCATATCATCTTGTATGTTAATGAAATTGTTAGATTATTATTTATTGTATGTTTTATAAACTAATGACATTACAACTTTAAATTATAGCCATATTACTTTTCAAAACCATTCCATTGTTTTTCAAAGCCGCCTTTATATTTCTTTAGAAAAGAGAGGGCGGCAATAATACAAATTTTTCAGTGTTAATTTTAAAATAGCATAGGAGTGTATGGTATCAAATTGTTGGAAAAAACAATGATCGTTTTAAATATCCTAGTGAACCACCATCGTTCCATTTGGAAAAATGGAGTAAGGTGGGTGACACACTGGAGAAATAAGTTTCATGAAACTTGTTGCTGAAACAAGTTATGTCAAACGTTTTTTTATGTCAATGTGAAATTTGTATGCGAAACAATTTCGGGTCGCCTGTTTCACAAACACCAGTGTGGTCCGTCTCATTTAAATATATGGGTTGTGTGGTACTGATACAAGTTTCCTGTTTCTAGCAACGAATTTCACGAAACTTATTTCTCCTGTGTCTCACGCGACTACGTGTTTTTTTTTTAATTTTGAATTATGGAATGACAATGGCAGTAATGTACTTTTCTTAAAAATAGAAATTTCAGAACTTGACAGTTCTATTTTTTAAATATCTTTACCTAAATTTTATTCCAAGGGTAATAATTTAAAGCATGTGGGTTTGAGGATTGATCAAGGATGTTTGTTAAAAATCTTACGTTATATCAGCGGAGCTCCTTTTAGTTTCTTGTAAATAGCATAGCAAAGCCAACGGCTAAGTTAAACGTTCCTTGAAAGAATGAAAGAAAAAGTGAAAATTCGCCAACCAATATGCAGGAAACCATAGCAAAAGCACTGGGAATTAGTTTAAGGACTGTGCAGAAAATTGTGCATGAAAGAACGCATCATATAATACCGAAGAATACTAAAAAATGTAAACGAATAAAGCCAAAGACTAAAGATTTGAGCGAAATTATTAAAATGGGAGTTCGGAACGTGATTTATGATTTATACAGATCAAAAACCAATGTAACTCTTCCAGTTTAAAAAGAAAATTTTAAAATTCGGGGTGTTTTGGAAATCGGACTTCAATCGTTATCAAAATTAAAAAAAGTGTTCAGTTTTTAAAAAAATATACGGAAAATTACAAATCAAAATTTAGAAAAGTAGTACTTTTAGACGAAACATGGATATTTTTACATGGAACTGGTTCAAAATCTTGGCAACACGATTCTGTGAAAAGCGTGAAAAAAAAAGGATGTGGCACGGGAAATCGGTTCATTATTTTACATGCCGGTTCTGTAACAGGATATTTTCGAGGTGCAAGCTTAATTTTTTCTTCCACATCAAAATGTTCTGCCTATCATGACAATATGAATTGCGAAATGTTTGAAAAATGGCTAAAAGCTTAATTAATCCCAAATTTAGATGAGCCGTCTTTAATTGTATTAGACAATGCATCATATTATTCAAGAATTAAGTCCTCGCAAGTAGAGATAGTTTGGCAAGATTCGTTGGATCATATTACCCAGGAGTACTGGAAGAAATCGGTGGAACATACAGAAAAATTAATAAGGAATTGGTGGGATCGAGAACAAGTATTAGATGTGATGTATTCGAGGGCGACTCAGATGACGAGGACTTTTCAGAATTTCTAAAAGATGATGACAGTTTTTAAGTTTTTAGTTTATAATTATAAACGGTTTTCTTTGTTTACATTTTTTAGTATTCTTCGGTATTATATTATGCTTTCTTTCATGGACAATTTTCTGTACATTCCTTAAATTGATTACCAGTGCTTTTGTTACTGTTTTCTACTTATTGGTTGGCAAATTACCATTTTTTCTTTTTAATTCTTAAAATAGTTAATCGGATTAAATTCCATTGTATTTTTAGGTTAGGTAATTGTATTGCTAAAATAAATTACACTGTTTATTATTATTATTATTATTGTCGTTTTTAATAAATATATTTAGTAGATTTAGGGATGGCGAACCAATGGCTCGCGTGCCATTGATGGTTCTCGGACCTATGCTATTTCAATACACCGCCGTACTAATGTAAATATTTCGCATCAAAAGCTTTAGTCTTGATATAAAAAAAAAGTGATGTGTACTTACTCAAATCACAAGATGTGCCACCACGTCTGGCTAGCCTCCTAATAGCGTTAGAACGACGTGTGTGAAACGTGGGTATTGCAGGAACGGTTTTATTTAAAAGCTGTTTCTGCAAAGAAGTGTTTCTAGGTCTAAGTTGCCGCTTGAATTGACACAGAACAGCTTCTAAAACGAAATTAACACGTATAACAAAGTACTAATTAGACGGATATTAATTTAAATATAACAATTTAATAATAAAACACCTAGCCTATAAACAAATAGTAAGTACCGTGCGAGCATGTTGTTATGTGATGTTTGCGAGTAATAAAATAAACCGTGAGTTATACTTTTACTTATTTTTATTAGGAAATCACTAAATTATATAACTCAAACAACGGATCTTATCAACTACCTTATTTGACAATACTAACATTATTTGCATGGTGGTGGTGTTGACACCTTCTTAACTATACAGACAGGTTGCCAAATAATTCTATTGCATACTTTTATTTCAACACGCCCTCTCAATAAAATTATTTTGCACCTTTTAAGTCCCTTACATTTAAAATTGCGGATATCGCCCCCTGAATAAAAACAACTCCATAAAATCAACGATTCCTTATTTTAAATTAAGTTTAGACTTTCCCTAAACTTTAACATTTTAATATTTGATACGGGTTTTGTTAACATATCTGCTTGTTGATCCTCTGTTTTGATATACAATATGTTAACTAAACCTTTCTCGATCTTTTCCTTTATAAAACAAAACTTAATATCTAAATGTTTCAACCTTCCGTTATTTTCAGGGTTGTTGGCTATTTTGATAGCTGATTGGTTATCTTCATATATCTTCGTTGAAGTATTTAAGTTGAAAACCTTAAAATCTGATAAAACTTTTTGTAACCAACAAGCTTCCGTTACTGCCAAAGATAATGCTATGTATTCAGATTCGGTTGACGAGATTGATACTGTTTGTTGCTTTTTACTACACCATGAAACAGGACAATCAAAAACTTTAAAAACAAAACCAGTGGTTGACTTTCTGTCAATTACGTCACCACCCCAATCTGAATCCACATAACCACAAATAATTTCCTCGTTATCAGTTAAAAATTTCAGTTTCAGGTGCAATGTTCCTTTTATATATCTAAACACTCGTTTTAATGCCACATACAAAGTTTCATTGGCCGTTTCTAAAAACCGACTGAGAACCGTAACACTAAAAGATAAATCAGGCCTTGTACCCAATGCTACATACATAAGACTACCTATTATTTGGCGACACAGTCTTATATACTTTCCTTCTCCCTTATTGTTCTTTAGTAAATTAAAGTTAAAGTTAAAGTTACTATCTATCGGGGTACTTACAGATTTACACTCTGACATTCCATATTTTTCAAGAACTCTAGCTAAATAATCAGATTGATCTAGGTCTGTGTAACCATTTTTAATATTTTGACAAGCTCGTATACCCAGATAGTTAGAAACTAATCCTAAATCTGTCATATCAAAGTTTTTGTTTAACTCCCTTTTAAGCTTATCAACATCCTCTGCGTCAGTGCCCATAATCAATAAGTCATCAACATATAATAGAACATATAACTTTCTTTTTTCCGAATATTTAGTATAAAGGCAAAAATCATTTTGCGATCTTGAAAACCCTAACTCTACCATCAAAGTGTCAAACTTGCTGTTCCAGCATTTTGGGGATTTTTTTAAACCATATATAGATTTATTAAGCTTACAAACTACATTGCTATTATCTTTTGTCATACCTGGTAATGACATGTAAACTTCCTCAGTAATGTCCCCATACAAAAATGCACCCTGTACATCCATTTGACAAATAGGTAAACCTAACTTAGTAGCTACTACAACAAATATTCTAACTGTGCTTAACTTAGCTACAGGAGCATTAATACTGTCACATTTTTGTTGAAACCCCCTAGCCACTAATCGAGCTTTATATTGCCCATCCCCTTTTACTTTTAAAACCCACTTACTCTCTATTACCTTTTTATTGTCTGGCCAAGGCATTTCAGTCCAAGTATTATTTTTATTTAGTACACTAAGCTCCTTGGACATGGCTTGTTGCCATATTTCCGCACTATCACTGCTCATGGCGTTTTCATTTGAAATGTTATCATCCCCTGCACAAAACAAACTTGTGTCAAAGTCTTCCATCCACACAGGTGGTTTAATTACTCTTCCCCTTCTGTCAGTTTGTAAATCTTGCTCTTGCTCACCGGTCTCGACACTACTTTCTAAGTCTTCTTGGTTATCACTTAGAATGTCACTCAGAATGTCACTAATCTGTTCTTCTTCTTCTTCCCTGTCAGTATTCTGGTTGGAATCTTGTTTTTCTGTTTCACTATTGCGAGCAAAAATTATTTGCATCAAAGAGGGCCTTACATCTAAGGACGTAATGCTTAGCCTTAATACCTGTTGGGTGACAGTAACTACCTGAATTAACAATCAATCAGTTATTCCGTCATCTTTGACAGTCGTTACAAATAATTTGATTCATCGCTAATTTTTCCAATTTCTTGAACAATTCACACAATGGGCTTCACGGAACAGCACACAACTTTCATGGTTGAAGCGTATTTTCGAAACGGGGTTAGAGTAAATGGTGAGTGGCAATACAATCCGGGTTTGTGCATGGACGATTTTTACGAACATTTTCCTAACGTTGCTTTTATTTCTGGGGATTTTTATCATTGCCTGAAAAGAACCGTGGCTGTGTTTAGGGAAACAGGTTCTATACAACACAAAAAAGGAGCAGAAAGACCATCTGTAAGAACAGAAGAACTTGTTGCAATCGTTCGTGAAATAATGCAAATACGCCAACAAATTGTATAAGACGCCTGTCCCAAGAAGTGGGAAGATCTTATGGAACATGCAGGACTATTCTTAAAAAGCAGCTAAATTTATTTCCTTATAAAGTGCAAGTATTCCAAGAAATACAAGCCGCAGATTTTGAAAGACGCAGGAATTACTCTCAATGGTTTACCCAAAATTTATTGGAAAGAAATGATTTATTAGACCTGACAGTTTTTTCGGATGAAAGTAATTATTTTTCTTTTTCTTTCTGTATATTCTTACTTTGTTAATTTTGTAAACAACAAAAATAAATTTGTATTTGTCTACTTATTTTATTACTCATTAGTTTGGCATATCATGTCATAATATGAATTTTAACCTAGATTTGGTTAGATATATCGTCCCCATATCATTGTGATCTAAACCAAGCCACACGTTTTTTAATCCAAGCCCTCTTTGATGCAAATAATTTTTGCTCGAACGGTATATTAAAGGGCGGGTACGTTTTTAATTGTTTGTAAAATCAGATTAGGGCGTAGTATGCGATAATTTAAGTAAATATTATATAAAATTAGATACTGAGTAGGTAGTTATTTGTATACTAAATAAGTTTTATATCACACTATAGACAATTCTAAAAATTTATCGAAAAACCGGAAAATATGAAAATTCAAAAGTTATTCCAATGTTCAGAAAAAAATTAAAATCTAAAAAAATTATATAAATAATTTTAAAAATTTAATTTTATCACAAAATTTAAAAAAAAAACATATTGTGAAAATATAACTATACCGGGTATCCACGGAAGGTGGTTCGCCCTTCTAACGTTTTGGTTTTTCAAAATAATGGAATAAAATTTGGGGGATTTGTATACGACATAAAACTGCATTTTTTGACATGTGACTCAACATTATGGAACTTCCGGTTTAACCGGAAGTGACATAAACTTTCGATTTTTAAATGGGACACCTGGTATATTTTTCCTTTTTTTGACTCCATATGACATTCTAAATATAACGATGTGTCACTTGTCACTTTTTGTCATCAAGAATATTTTTTTTCCAAATTTTTTGTTTTATCTAGAGGGCTATGGATACCTTAAAATCACTTATTTCAGTTCTTTAATCTTGGGAAAAATACAATTTTACTATTTTTGGTCCAATGCTATGTGCTGTGTAAAATTTAATCTTTAAAGTTGTATAACTCATTTTTTCTAAATGGCAACATGGTGGCTCGTCGGGTTAAGAAAAAAAGAGGATTTTATTACGATTATTTTGATACCATACACTATTAGGTTTTAGAAAAGCTGCCATTAAAAACTTTAAAAAGTTAACTTGTAACTTTCCTAAAATGAAGCATCTTTTGAGAACAAATGTAGATTTAAATGCATCAAGTAGCCTGTGACCAGCAAAACTGATAAAACAAAAATTAAAAATGAATTATTTCTACATTCTTTAAATACTAATAACATATCAACTTTTTCACTGCTTGTAAAACTATTATTTTCCATGTTTTTTTAAACAACAACCTAATTTACTTTGGCAGAAGCTGTCGGCATGCCAGTTTTCTTCATGGCATGACTGAAGTTCCATAATGTTGAGTCACCTGTCAAAAAATGCAGTTTTATGTCGTATACAAATCCCCCAAATTTTATTCCATTATCTTGAAAAACAAAAAAGTTAGAGGGGCGAACCACCTTCCGTGGACACCCGGTTTTATATAAAAGAATATGAATAAACTTAATCGATGAGCGTGTGAACGTGTGGCTCCGCAAGAATCGCAATTTTTGTATAGTAATAAGTGATATTAAAACGTAAATTTTGTGTTGGTGTGTATATAAAGATGCAAACTTTCTGAACTGTTTTAATTAGCGTCATTGCAAGGCTAAGAATAGCTTAAAATAGCAAAATTAACAATAAAGTGTGGAATACCTTAATAGTGCCACCGTTAAACCTTATCGGTAAACATTCTTTGGTATTGTTATTTTTTGTTTGTGGGAACTCCTCGTTTGTTTTTTGTGTGGAGGCTATCGCACGGATTAGTTGGCTACGTCGACGAGAATCCCCAGAGACAGAGCCGTATTGTTAAACTTTTGAACATAACAATTTCGTTACATTGATACTTTTACCAAGAGAAAATAAATTAGGGTGTGAATGATATGGCATCCAGGAAGAAAACCCATACTACATGTGTCAAGTGTAGGAGTAATGTCACAAAAACTCAACATAAAATACAATGTGCCAGTACCTGCAGTGGTTGGTATCATAAATCATGCTCAGGGCTAACCGATGAAGAATTTACGGCATTTAAGTTACGTAAAACGGATGAAAAGTGGTGCTGTATTCAGTGTACAACTTATCGATGCTTCTACGACTGAATCTGAACCTGATGATAATAAGCCTCCGCGGTCGGTGCGCGTCTCAACCCACAGATTGAGCATTGGGGCTGAACTGGGTTTTAATGACATCTTTGAACATCCCAACCCTACCAACAACGAGCTTATGAAGGCCATAAAGGGCATGTACGAAGAGCTAAAAACCTCTATAAAATTTAATGGGAACATGATGGAACAGATGAAGGATGGCATTAAGGCTCTCACAAATGAAAACAAATCTTTAATCTGATTGTTGGGTTGAATGGAGATAATAATGCTTGTAATGATGTAAAGAAGGTGCTTACGGCACTAAATGCTAATATATCTGAAAACGACTATAGTGTTAAAGCCCTTCCAAGCCAACAAAATAGAAAGCCGGTACTCGTGTCCTTCTCTCGAGAAGAAACCAGAAACACGGTACTAGAATTAAAGAGATCCGTTCTTCTGGATATTGATAAATGTGGCATAGCATCAGATGACAACCGACGAATTTTTGTTAATCAGGGCCTGTCCAGACATACTCGCGACCTATTTAGGAAAGCGACCGAATTAAGGAGAGCTGGCTTTAAGTACGTATGGTGTAAGGATGACAAAGTTTTGGCCAGAAGGGCAGACCGTGGCCCTGTAATTCGCATTATTACCACAGCGCAGGTAGACAGTTTAAAAACAAATGCATAAATCCATCTAATATTTTCCTACATTTTTTAAAATTACTTAGTATAGTAAGTGTATATTTTACGACATTCAAAGATGTCAGTTCATAGAAACAATAGAATAAATCAGAACAATAAACTTAACATAGCTCATATAAATATAAGATCCATTATCCCAAAATTTATTAAAATTAGAGACTATATTTTGAATAACAACATGGACATTTTAGCTATTTCAGAATCTTGGCTTACAGAGGTTATTCCTGACGCGATGGTGACTCTAGGTGGCTTCAAACTCGTGAGAAAGGATCGTGTCAACGGGCGAGGTGGTGGTGTACTTTTGTATGTCAGAGATAATATCAATTTCATCGAAATACTTGATAATCAGACTGCCTATGCAGAGCAGATCTGGATTAAATTTAAAATAAAAAATGTCAGTACTATATTAGGTGTAATTTATAGACAACCCGGTTATGACAATATACACGACTTTTTCAGCGAGTTTGAGGAAAATATTTGTAGTAATCTACTGGGCTGTGACAATCTCATATGTACTGGTGATTTTAATATAAATACTCTGAATTTACATTGTGTACATACAGAACGTTTTTTGATGCTGTTGACAGCATACAACTTAACCCAAATAATTAATGAGCCTACTAGACAGGGAGCGAATAATGCAACGCTTATTGATCTAATTTTATGCTCTAACATGGATTTGGTTCAGGATTCTGGAATTGATCTGACGTTCGACGGCTCTGATCACTTTTTAGTAAAATGTCAGCTTAAACTTGAAAATTTTAAGCCGCAGCCATTCTTTGCCACTTATCGGGATTATCGACATTTTGATCGTGCAACTTTTTATAGGGATCTTCAAAATGTGCCTTTTAACGATATATATTATTTACCTACTATCGATCAGAAAGTAAATACTTTTAATATTTATTTATTAGACCTTTTTAACATACATGCTCCTGTAAAGACATCGCGCATTACCAAAAAAAAGGCGCCATGGCTTACTCAAGTTATAAAATTATATATGTCCCTTCGAGATAAAGCTTTATCAAAATACAAAAAAAAAAAACAGAACAGCTGCTAATTGGGAGTCTTATAAACAACTTAGAAATTTTGTAAGTAACACTATCAATAGGGAAAAAAATCATATCTTGAAAATAGTATTCAAAATAATAAGCCAAAGGATAATTGGAAACTGTTACGCGAACTTGATGTTTACTCAAGGGTGAAAAGGGTGGTTCCTGAGAACCTGGGCACTGCTGATGAAATAAACAATTTTTTTTGCAGGGGCCACTCAGTCAGGTGATCCAGATCCAGCTACTTTAAACTTTTATCTTAGCCGTAGAAAGGAGACTGCTGGTGACTCTGGGTTCAGACTGGCCACTGTTGGTGATGTTGAGGGGCATTATCTTCTATAAAGTCGGAGGCTATAGGTTGGGATGGGATTGGCTTAACAATGATATCTTACTGTTGTCCTTATATCATACCAGTAATTACTCATATAGTAAATTTTTGCATTGAAACTCAAACTTTTCCCGAATGCTGGAAAACCTCATATGTACTACCATTTCCAAAAGTATCCTCTCCAAGTGAATTAAAAGATTTAAGACCGATCAGCATATTACCAACTCTCTCGAAAATCATTGAAAGGATTCTTGATAAACAAGCAGGAGAATATCTTGTCCACCACAAACTGTTGCCGGCTGTACAATCTGGTTTTCGCAAGGGTTATAGCTGTGCAACTGCGCTTTTAAAAGTAACGGACGATATTCTGGAGGCCTCAGACCACGGCGAATTAACAGCACTTGTGCTCATGGACTATTCGAAGGCCTTTGACCGTCTAAATCATGATCTTCTGCTGGGCATACTTCACTATCTGGGATTTAATCATGATTCACTACTACTCATTAAGGCATATCTTACTGGAAGGGGACAGATGGTAAAGGTTAATATGGTAGGATATCAAATTCTGTGTTTGTGACGTGTGGCGTACCCCAAGGTTCAATTCTTGGACCACTATTTTTTTCCCTTCCCGGATAAAATACTAGAGGCAATAGATAAAATGATCTCAATGTTCTTCAGAAGGCGTCAGAAGCACACTGCTTGGCGATAAATCCCGCCAAGTCACAGGTTATGCTGTTTGGCCGGTCACAATTTCGAAACCAAAATGAACATCTTTTGCAAATCAGCCTAAACAATGCTGTTCTGAATACATGTTGCACAGCAAAAAATCTGGGGCTACTAATGGATACCGATCTAAGATTCTCGGGCCATGTTAACAACTGTGTCAAAAAGGCATTTGCCAATCTTAAATTAATATTCAACCAGCGGGCGCTGCTTAACGCGAACCTTAAAAAAGTTTTGTGCGACTCTATTGTATTATCCCATTTTAACTACTGCGATGTATTGTATGGTCCCTGTCTTATAGACTCTGATGCTAAGAGAATCCAACTGATGCAGAATTCGTGTGTGCGATTAATAGGCGGTATTCGAGGTCGTGAAAGGGGTGTGAGTGCTAAATTACGTGAGATTGGTTGGTTAAGAATGAATGAGAGACGCACCTTACAGTTTAGTATTATTCAACAAAATAATTTGTAAAAAATGCCCTGATTATTTATATGAAAAAATTAAATTTAGATATGATGCCCATAATTTGGAACTTAGATATAAGTTTGTGATAACTCCACCTAGACATGTCACCTCTTTATACGAGCGCTCTTTCAGCTACCAAATCTCAAAAGTTTATAATAAAGGTACCTGCCGACTTTAAAATGGTCTCTGGTTATAAGGTCAAACGGTTCGCAAAACAAAATGTTCGGGACTTCCTGTAGAATTTGTATAGAGTTGTGTGTATATATTAATATATATTTTATTTTCTGGCTGCCTCTTGGGCCATTACATATATATTTATATTCTACTATATTTATATACCAATATTTTTTTTATATACAACTTCTTTTGCATATTTATACTCATCCTCTGGTTGTCTGCAACACGTATGTCAATTTTATTATTTAGCGCCTGTGTTGTATTACCTAGCAAATTGTAAAATGAATTTAAGTATAATACTAATTAATTAGAATAGAATTTCGGTTGAGATAGGAAGCTAAGCTTCAACTCCGCCAATTGTAATTATTACACTTTTGTAAATTACAATAAAGCCATATTTATTTATTTATTTATTTTTATTTATTGGCAAAATCGAATCTGGGGTGCGAAATCTCTAATGCAACCAAGAGAGAAGGCACATATGGGCAAATAAGCCTGCAGTAAAAAACACAGACACCTAACCACTCCTACATTCCTACTGAAAGGGAGGATATGTGTGGGGTGGCCGAGCCTTTGCCCGTGAACGTAAAGGTAAACCGATTCAAATTTAGTAGCAAAGGAGCTTCGATGGAGCGAGTGTCTGATGTTTTTTGTCGTGCGATATTTTTACGATGTTTTCATTTTTAGATCATGTTTTTCGGTAATGCATTTGACAATACAACAGCGGTATAAAAGGTAATGTTATTTATTAGCCTTAAATCTAAAAACGAAATAAAAACTGGTATTCTAAGAAAATAACGATAATCCCAAAAAATTAATACAATAAATAATAACTCCTATAAAATAAAAATAGTAAATCGTCCAATAACTTCTGGGGTACTCTTAGCTGTTAAATACTACTTGATGATATTAATTTTTTGTTCGAGTGAATATATTATTAATTTAAAATAACAGTTAATACTTTGCAGGAGGAAGGATTGCTTTATCAAAAAATATTTGTTCGACGTATCGACTGATCCCGTGGCTGCTTCGACCGCGTGTTCTAAAGAATGGAAGGTGGGAGGTAGGGGATAGCGTGTTCTCTGTTTAACGTGTTAAATGCTACTAATAATCTTCCTCTGATGCGTTTATATCGGCACCCTAGATTCGAGTTTGCCAATAGTATGTATATATATTTTTATAAACTTATGCTACTTGGGCACACTTATTTTTTTTTCAGATCATCGTTCGTCACACAACAACCTGAATTTCTGTCTGAATTAACCCAAATGTAAGGTGTGATTAACAATTTAATTTAAGTGAAATTATCTTTCGTCCATTGTGTAAGAATAAACACCCTTACTTAACACTAACCTTGCCGGTTTGTAACGCCATCATTAAAGTCCATCGATGCATTTATCGTGGATTTTCTTGGTCGGCCTCTTTTCCTTTTTTCATTTGGCACTGGTATTTCAGGGCTCTTTTCACTATCGGCATTTTCCTTGTCTAAAAAAATAAAGTAAAGTAATTTTTAAAACTTAATAAAACAATCGTGGCCAACCGGGTCATTTCATATCAAACCAACCAAAATAACAGGAGGTTTGGCAGATCACCTTACCGATTTTGATAATTTTTGGTACAATTATTCTACCCATCTAGTAGATAAAAAATCCAAAATTTTAAATTTTTCTGATAAGTAGTTTTTTTAAATTGATTTTTTTAAATCAAAAATAATGATCATTTTCCCTAAACATATACTAAAATAAATCAATCTATCTCAAGAACTACTTACACTAGAGCAGTGAGTAAGGTCTCATTTTAAAGGTCTTGAAAATACCTTTTAAATGAGGTACCACTCAATGTAGATGTTTAAAAAAAAATAGAAAATTTTGAAAAAAAAATTTTTTTTTTCAAATTTCTCAAAAAAGTATTTTTTTATTTTTTCCAAAAAATTATATTATTATTGTCCATATTTTAGCAAGATATTCACCAAATTTCGGAATGGAGAAATGATGGGTTCATCGGGAAAAAAATATTAACGATTTGAAAACAGCAAAAATTACAAAAAAGTGTTGTTTTTTAATTTGAAACACCATTTTTCAGAGTTTACTGAGTTTACCGAGGTGTTTAGAAAGTTTGGTAAATTGTTAACTTCCTTTCGTGTTTTTAAAGTAAGGCCTTAACAGAAACCTAATTATTCTATCACCCGTCCTCCTCCACATTCCCACCCACCTTCCTAGAAAAAAAAAATCAACAAAATCATAAGTTTTAATATCTGCCATTTTTTTTCAAGCAGTAACTTGCTGATTATTTACCTACTATCGATCAGAAAGTAAATACTTTTAATATTTATTTATTAGACCTTTTTAACATACATGCTCCTGTAAAGACATCGCACATTACCCAAAAAAAAGGCGCCATGGCTTACTCAAGATATAAAATTATATATGTCCCTTCGAGATAAAGCTTTATCAAAATACAAAAAAAAAAACAGAACAGCTGCTAATTGGGAGTCTTATAAACAACTTAGAAATTTTGTAAGTAACACTATCAATAGGGGAAAAAATCATATCTTGAAAATAGTATTCAAAATAATAAGCCAAAGGATAATTGGAAACTGTTACGCGAACTTGATGTTTACTCAAGGGTGAAAAGGGTGGTTCCTGAGAACCTGGGTACTGCTGATGAAATAAACAATTTTTTTGCAGGGGCCACTCAGTCAGGTGATCCAGATCCAGCTACTTTAAACTTTTATATTAGCCGTAGAAAGGAGACTGCTGGTGACTTTGGGTTCAGACTGGCCACTGTTGGTGATGTTGAGGGGGCATTATCTTCTATAAAGTCGGAGGCTATAGGTTGTGATGGGATTGGCTTAACAATGATATCTTACTGTTGTCCTTATATCATACCAGTAATTACTCATATAGTAAATTTTTGCATTGAAACTCAAACTTTTCCCGAATGCTGGAAAACCTCATATGTGCTACCATTTCCAAAAGTATCCTCTCCAAGTGAATTAAAAGATTTAAGACCGATCAGCATATTACCAACTCTCTTGAAGATCATTGAAAGGATTCTTGATAAACAAGTAAGAAAATATCTTGTCCACCACAAACTGTTGCCGGCTGTACAATCTGGTTTTCGCAAGGGTTATAGCTGTGCAACTGCGCTTTTAAAAGTAACGGACGATATTCTGGAGGCCTTTGACCGTCTAAATCATGATCTTCTGCTGGGCATACTTCACTATCTGGGATTTAATCATGATTCACTACTACTCATTAAGGCATATCTTACTGGAAGGGGACAGATAGTAAAGGTTAAGGTGGGAGTATCAACATGCTTGCCAACCTATAACCTATTTCGCGTAGATTTATTTATGTTTTCTAGCTTTTATACAAAATTTAAATAAAATCAGTATCGACTTGATATTCTATAGGTAATAATTGACATATTTAATAAATATCAAAGAATTTCATAACTTATTTTAGGAGAATTGTATAGTGAAAAAAATTGTGTAAGATTTTTTTAAATATTATTATGTCATTGTTCTTTCACTATACAATTCTCCCAAAATTAGCAATGAAATAAATTGATATTTTTGTAATATATCAGATACTACCTAAATAATGTACCGACGATATTGATTTTCTTTAAATGTTAGTTATTAAAATAATAAACTCAAAAAATCAACGCGAAATAGGTTATAGGTTGGCAATAGATTGAATGACGTTGAGAATTCAACCTTAATGGTAGGATATCAAATTCTGTGTTTGTGACGTGTGGCGTACCCCAAAGTTCAATTCTTAGACCACTATTTTTTTTCCCTTTATACATCACAACTTATAACATATTTGCGGTACTCCACTATACACTTTTACGCTGACGATACACAGCTATATTTCTCATTTCACCCGGATAAAATACTAGAGGCAATAGATAAATTAATGCATGATCTCAATGTTCTTCAGAAGGCGTCAGAAGCACACTGCTTGGCGATAAATCCCGCCAAGTCACAGGTTATGCTGTTCGGCCGGTCACAATCTCGAAACCAAAATGAACATCTTTTGCAAATCAGCCTAAACAATGCTGTTCTGAATACATGTTCCACAGCAAAAAATCTGGGGCTACTAATGGATACCGATCTAAGATTCTCGGGCCATGTTAACAACTGTGTCAAAAAGGCATTTGCCAATCTTAAATCAATATTCAACCAGCGGGCGCTGCTTAACGCGAACCCTAAAAAAGTTTTGTGCGACTCTATTGTATTATCGCATTTTAACTACTGCGATGTATTGTATGGTCCCTGTCTTATAGACTCTGATACTAAGAGAATCCAACTGATGCAGAATTCGTGTGTGCGATTAATAGGCGGTATTCGAGGTCGTGAAAGGGGTGTGAGTGCTAAATTACGTGAGATTGGTTGGTTAAGAATGAATGAGAGACGCACCTTACAGTTTAGTATTATTCAACAAAATAATTTGTAAAAAATGCCCTGATTATTTATATGAAAAAATTAAATTTAGATATGATGCCCATAATTTGGAACTTAGATATAAGTTTGTGATAACTCCACCTAGACATGTCACCTCTTTATACGAGCGCTCTTTCAGCTACCAAATCTCAAAAGTTTATAATAAAGGTACCTGCCGACTTTAAAATGGTCTCTGGTTATAAGGTCAAACGGTTCGCAAAACAAAATGTTCGGGACTTCCTGTAGAATTTGTATAGAGTTGTGTGTATATATTAATATATATTTTATTTTCTGGCTGCCTCTTGGGCCATTACATATATATTTATATTCTACTATATTTATATACCAATATTTTTTTTATATACAACTTCTTTTGCATATTTATACTCATCCTCTGGTTGTCTGCAACACGTATGTCAATTTTATTATTTAGCGCCTGTGTTGTATTACCTAGCAAATTGTAAAATGAATTTAAGTATAATACTAATTAATTAGAATAGAATTTCGGTTGAGATAGGAAGCTAAGCTTCAACTTCGCCAATTGTAATTATTACACTTTTGTAAATTACAATAAAGCCATATTTATTTATTTTTATTAATTGGCAAAATCGAATCTGGGGTGCGAAATCTCTAATGCAACCAAGAGAGAAGGCACATATGGGCAAATAAGCCTGCAGTAAAAAAGATACACCTAACCACTCCTACATTCCTACTGAAAGGGAGGATATGTGTGGGGTGGCCGAGCCTTTGCCCGTGAACGTAAAGGTAAACCGATTCAAATTTAGTAGCAAAGGAGCTTCGATGGAGCGAGTGTCTGATGTTTTTTGTCGTGCGATATTTTTACGATGTTTTCATTTTTAGATCATGTTTTTCGCTGTTGCATTTGACAATACAACAGCGGTATAAAAGGTAATGTTATTTATTAGCCTTAAATCTAAAAACGAAATAAAAACTGGTATTCTAAGAAAATAACGATAATCCCAAAAAATTAATACAATAAATAATACCTCCTATAAAATAAAAATAGTAAATCGTCCAATAACTTCTGGGGTACTCTTAGCTGTTAAATACTACTTGATGATATTAATTTTTTGTTCGAGTAAATACATTATTAATTTAAAATAACAGTTAATACTTTGCAGGAGGAAGGATTGCTTTATCAAAAAATATTTGTTCGACGTATCGACTGATCCCGTGGCTGCTTCGACCGCGTGTTCTAAAGAATGGAAGGTGGGAGGTAGGGGATAGCGTGTTCTCTGTTTAACGTGTTAAATGCTACTAATAATCTTCGTCTGATGCGTTTATATCGGCACCCTAGATTCGAGTTTGCCAATAGTATGTATATATATTTTTATAAACTTATGCTACTTGGGCACACTTATTTTTTTTTTCAGATCATCGTTCGTCACACAACAACCTGAATTTCTGTCTGAATTAACCCAAATGTAAGGTGTGATTAACAATTTAATTTAAGTGAAATTATCTTTCGTCCATTGTGTAAGAATAAACACCCTTACTTAACACTAACCTTGCCGGTTTGTAACGCCATCATTAAAGTCCATCGATGCATTTATCCTGGATTTTCTTGGTCGGCCTCTTTTCCTTTTTTCATTTGGCACTGGTATTTCAGGGCTCTTTTCACTATCGGCATTTTCCTTGTCTAAAAAAATAAAGTAAAGTAATTTTTAAAACTTAATAAAACAATCGTGGCCAACCGGGTCATTTCATATCAAACCAACCAAAATAACAGGAGGTTTGGCAGATCACCTCACCGATTTTGATAATTTTTGGTACAATTATTCTACCCATCTAGTAGATGAAAAATCCAAAATTTTAAATTTCTCTGGTAAGTAGTTTTTTTTTTAAATTGATTTTTAAAAATCAAAAATAATGATCATTTTCCCTAAACATATACTAAAATAAATCAATATATCTCAAGAACTACTTACACTAGAGCAGTGAGTGAGGTCTCATTTTAAAGGTCTTGAAAATACCTTTTAAATGAGGTACCACTCAATGTAGGTGTTTAAAAAAAATAGAAAATTTTGAAAAAAAAAATAATTTCTTAAAAAAGTATTTTTTTATTTTTTTCAAAAAATTATATCATTATTGTCCATATTTTAGCAAGATATTCAACAAATTTCGGAATGGAGAAATGATGGGTTCATCGGGAAAAAAATATTAACGATTTGAAAACATAGCAAAAATTACAAAAAAGTGTTGTTTTTTAATTTGAAACACCATTTTTCATAGTTTACTGAGTTTACCGAGGTGTTTAGAAAGTTTGGTAAATTGTTAACTTCCTTTCGTGTTTTTAAAGTAAGGCCTTAACAGAAACCTAATTATTCTACCACCCGTCCTCCTCCACATTCCCACCCACCTTCCTAGAAAAAAAAAATCAACAAGATCATAAGTTTTAATATTTGCCATTTTTTTTTCAAGCAGTAACTTGCTGACACGCTCATATCTAATTTGGTAAGTATTCTTTTACCTCCCCCCATACCATCCTTGGTTGTGTTTTCTGCAAGAAAATATCTGCAATGATCAGTCCAATTATTGAACAACTTTTCAAATTTGCCCAAGAAAATATACCAGGTAGATTTAGTAAAACTGCTGACTATGAAAACCACGCAATTTATTTGAAAAGAAGGTCTGCTGAAACACAAACCATTCCTGGAACACAAAAAAATACATTCCCTTATTCCAATATCAAAATCAAAGATTTTAACAAGAAGCCTTTCATTCAGCGTGGAACAAAAAACACAGGAACTTGTGAGGTGTTCTGAAATTACTAGATACCGACCGAAGGTTCAGTTTCGGCTAGTTTCGGTTTCCGCCGAACCTTCGGCCATGTCGAAACTCAGTGTTCGTGAATTGTCGCGCACCGTTCGGCTAACTTTGGGTAAGTTCGTAGGCAGTGTTGTCTATATAAATAGATTTTTTCTGTCGACTTTTTTTTTTTAAAGGGAAGAGTTCAATCCGTTCCCAAGATCGATCTCATCCTATATAAAATAAATTAAATTTCAGTATACTATAAAATTTTTAACATGAATAAATAAGTTTCGGTTTCGGCCGAAACTGAGACCAATTAAATCAATTAAAAAAAACTACTTATCAGAAAAATTTGAAATTTTGGATTTTTCATCTACTAGATGGGTAGAATAATTGTACCAAAAATTATCAAAATCGGAGAGGTCACCTGCCAAACCTCTGGTTGATTTGTTATGAAATGACCCAACCTGTACATTAAATGGTTTGTTACCACCACCACACGGTTTGAGTCACATGCTATTGACACTGCCAAAATTAAACCTGAACTTTGGCTTAGATATGTTGATAATACCTATTATCTGGACAGAGGGTAACGAAGAGCTGATACGGGTTTTGAAATATATTAATAGTATAAAAACATCATGGAAACAGAACAACATTCTACTCAATGCCTTAACCACGGATTGAATCATTGAAACTCCATAAAACTTCTGGCTTATCGGAATTTGACAAATTTGAACTCGCTAAATAGGGATCATTTTGCTTTGTCAATTTTATAAAAAAACAAAGTCGTTTTGAATTCCGGTGCAACAGCTAGAGGGCGCTACTTAGCAAAATCAACAATTTCGTTATTTTTTTCTACAATTTCAAATGCAACGATATATAAATATATATATTTTCTTAACTTAAGTAATAAGAAGAATATGGTGGCTGTTTAATATTTACGGATTTCTAGTTTTTGTGTTTTAGTTTAAACTAGCGTGTACCCGGCCTGCGTTGCAGCCCGGTATTATACGACGTGAGATAATAAGGCGAACAAACCTCAAACTCAACCGTTTGCCGGCCCGTCCACAATTCACATCCATGCATAAAACATAGTCTGTCTTCATCTATTCCGGCTTCGGATCGATCGTTGAACGGGCCGGGGACCGGTTAGGTTGGGTCGTTCGTTCTCCCTACTCTAATTTATCAGTGTTCCTCTATAATATTATGCATGTATTATACATAAAAACCTTCCTCTTGAATCACTCTATCTATTAAAAAAAAAACCGCTTCAAAATCCGTTGCGTAGTTTTAAAGATTTAAGCACATATATGGACAGGACGGGCGATAGCGACTTTGTTTTATACTATGTTAAGATAAATTATTAAATTGTCAGTGATTCATAATTTGTGCGGCTTCTTTGATTTGATTCGATTACTTATTGATTCGGTTTGGAAGCGTCAACAATGTCTATATAGTACTACTACCGAAAGTTGTGATTTTGTCCAAATAGGGGTAAAATAAAAGATATTCATATTTTCAGTAAGGAGTAGTGATAAAGTCAAATCTCTATAAGAACACGCCGCATTGTGATTAAGTCACCCATCATTAATGGCACCCTATTTTACGTTAAGGTGTTGGGCTAACTTCTTTTACCATGGCATTCATTTTAACCTTGTCTTAAGGGTTTATTAGCATAATGGCTTGCAAAAATAGAGCGTTCATTTCATTTACAATTAAAACTTTGCAATTAACGTGTGATAGATCAAAAGTTAGGAATTATTCATTGGTAAAACATAGAAATACATTTGACAGGCACTAAACTTACCAATGGAAAAAGCTATGAACAACCCTCACGATACTCAACGACTCTGCATTCATTTTACTATAAAGTACGACTATAGTTCAAATTTCCAAACCCAGGCCTATCTATCCTCAAATTCGTTAAATGACAATTTTGCACCACGCAGGCTCATTTATACTGAACTTTACTTACATGCGCAAGACCACAAATCTACCACTTTCCTTATTATGTTTGCTGATCTACAGGTATATGTTTAAGGGTCCTGTCTATTTAACTATAAGATTTTTTAATATATTATAATACCTGTTAATATTAAGACTGAAAGAAATTTAAAGCGGTATAAGCTTATTTTGAGAGTGGACCGCTAGTTTGAATAAACCTATGTATTTTGTTACTTATATCTATGTATTTTTTAGAAACGAAAATTTTGTATACAGGGTGAACCAGAAAAGTGTTACGTGCGTCCACATAATTATTTTCTGGAAAAAAACACCTGTCATTAGGAGAATTGGCTTCATAGACAATGCCAAAGTTTTCTTCGTGGTAGTAAAGAGGTGTTTTTTACCTGTATTTAATATTTGTGGGCCTGTTATGGGCTGAAGTTTATAGAAAACCATAACAACAATTTTAAAAAAAGATGAAAATATTATGTTGTTTTTATTTTTATAAAAGCGCATGAGGATGAAGTTTTCTTAAATCAGCACATGTCATGTCAGGCTCTATTGATTTTTAAAATGGAGTGCTAGTATATATGTTACGGTTAATACAAGAAAGTAGTTAATTCGCGAATTAACCGGCTAATACCCGAATTGGCAACTGGTTTGTTCGTTGTTACCCAGAGCATTTTTTTAAATTTAATTTAAATTTTATTTTTATAAAATAATATTGTCAGATATGGATTGGCACTCTTAAGGCTAGATGAAAAAATAGTAACTTAACTGCAGTTTAAAGACTCTTAAGGTGGCGGAGCTTATCGCAAAAAAAAGTGTGATAAAAAACTAGGGTGTAGAAGAGAGACAGTGACATTTGAGTTTAGTATAGTCAGATCTGGTCTTAACGTGCGGGTCCAAAGGTCACTGATCATATGCGTCAAATCAGACAACACAGAGGCTATCAAAATGTTGTGAGATTATTTACAAATATACCGAAGGAAGGAAAAATAGTTTCATTATTTTAGCTATCGCGAAGATAGCCACATATACCTAATATTATTAGTTTTGTAAAAATTATGTACAGGGGAGTTGAAAAAGATACAAAAAAATTATATAATCGTTAATTATATACCTACTGTACCCTTTAATTAAAAACGACAATAATAAACAGTGCAATTTATTTTAACAATTTTACTACTAAAACCTAAAAATACAATGGCATTTAGTCTGATAAACTATTTCGATAATGAAAGAAAAAGTGGAAATTCGCAAACCAATATGCAGGAAACCGTAATGAAAACACTGGGAATTAGGTTAAGGACTATGCAGAATAATGTGCATGAAAAAAAAGCATAATATAATACCCAAGAATACTAAAAAATGTAAACGAAAAACACCGTTTATAATTATAGCCTAAAAACTCTCATCGTCACTTATAAAATCTGAAAAGTCCTCGTCGTCTGAGTCGTCTTCGAATGGAGCAATTATCATTGGCGCTACTTCGACATCTAGTACTTGTTCTCGATCCCACCAATCCCTTATTATTATTTCTGTATGTTCCACCGATTTCTTCCAGTACTCTTGTGTAATATGATCTAACGAATCTTGCCAAACTATTTGTACTTGGTCGGATTTAAGACCATCACCTACATGTTTTTCATAATAAGACTTTGCACCAGCCCATATTAATTCTATTGCGTTAAACTGGCAATGATATGGCGGCAGTTGTAGAACCTCATGACCATATTCACGCAGTATTTCATCTACCGCGTATATTTTGGGTTTTTTAAGAGACTTTGTTATTGATAGGAGTTCCGATTTAAGCATATTTGGTAAAGCATTTCGGTTGTGTTTTTCCAGCCACTCATAAATATCACTTTTCCTCCAAGATGAAGTAGGCTGTTTATTTAAAATTCTTGAATGATATGATGCATTATCTAATACAATTAAAGACGGGAGCATCAAAATTTGGTATCAATTGAACTTTTAACCATTTTTCAAACATTTCGCAATTCATATTATCATGATAGTCAGCACTTTTTGATGTTGAAGAAAAAATTAAACTCGCACCTGCAACATATCCTGTTGCAGAACCGGCATGCAAAATAATAAAACGCTTTCCCGTACCGCACCCCTTTTTCCTTTTAACACTTTTTACAGACTCATCTTGCCAAGATTTTGAACCACTTCCATTCGAAAATATCCACGTTTCGTCTAAAAATACCCCTTTTCTAAATTTCGATTTGTAATTGTCCGTATATTTTTTTTAAAACTGAACACGCTGACTCACTATCTGTGGCTGCTCACATAAAAATCTTCGGTTACAGTCTTTTTTATAGCGAAAACCTAAATTTTTTATTAATTTTGATAACTCTTCAAGTCCAATTTCCAAAACACCCCGAATTTTTAATGTTTTTTGTAAAACTGGAAGAGTTACATTGGTTTTTGATTTGTATAAATCGTAAATCACATTTTGAACTCCCATTTTAATATTTTCGCTTAAATCCTCAGTCTTTGGCTTTCTTCGTTTACACTTTTTAGTATTTTTGGGTATTATGTTATGTTTTGTTTCATGCACAATTTTCTGCACAGTCCTTAAACTAATTCCCAGTGCTTTGGCTACTGTTTCCTGAATATTGGTTGGCGAATTTCCACTTTTTCTTTCATTTTCGAAATAGTTTATCAGATTAAGTACCATTTTTTTTGATTGGGGATGCAAAAACCCAGAAGACTGTTTCATTTTGTCACAAACTGTCAAAGTCACAAAACAGGCATATTTAAAATAAAACGTAGCTGGTGCTATTATAAGCTTTTTTAGAATCGCTGGAAAGTAAATACATATCCTTTTTTTTCATGTCAAAATGGAATAAGTCTGTCTCATTTATCTTACGTATTTTATTTAGAGGGTAAAATTAAACGCAAGTAAAGAAAACAAAAACTGAGAGTATGTCTTTCTTGAATCGTATGACCCGCACGATAAGACCAGATCCGACTATAGTAGGAGTCAGAATTAGAATGTTTATGAAAATACTTGTTTATTGTAATTGGTTGGAATAAAGGGTTCCAATCCCCTCTTTTAGAGTTTGGGAAAATGATTCATGACACAGCAAAAAAGGAACCCCTTCTTTCAATTGGGAGGGGTAACAAAACACTATAAAAATTCGAAAGAACACATACGACGGGGAGTTGGAATAAGTATTCAAGTGTAAGGGAAACCTCTGCCCGTTTGCCGATTCAAAGTAATAGGTTCTTTCAAATTAAGTGAAGTTATGGAAACCACTGCTCCAGAGTCAATCTACTTTGCTCCTATTGCGTAAGTGTTCTTTGTTCATTGATTTATAACGTGTAACTGTTTAAAATGTTTAATTTCCTTTTGGTTTGAGTTGACTATAGTCATAGTTGTTTCTTCTGACTTACTTGGATTAAACCACCGTTCCTGAAGTGAGTCTTAAGAAGGCGACTCTTCTTTAAAGTAACTCTCTAAATTAGCATTTTTGTGAACACGTATTTGTTTGGTTATTTTTCTAGTTTGTAAGATTGTATTTTTATAACAATTAATAATTGCTTTGCTTTTCTTTGCCATTAAATAAACTTGTTAAAAATTCCTTGGTGTTTCAGTGAAGAACTAGAGCGCCACCAGTCCGTTAAGACAATTAAATAACTATTTTTATAAATCTCTGTTTTAAACCATCTAAGCTACACAACCCAGTCGACTACAAACTGTAGCCCGACAATATTAGTTTAAAAAATCGAATTAAAAAAAAAATGCTCTGAGTAACAACGAACAAACCGGTTGCCAATTCGGGTATTAGCAGGATAATTCGCGAATTAACTACTTTCTTGTATTAACCGTAACATATAGATACTTATAAAATCACAATTTCATCGATGTGAGGTGAAAAATTAGGAGCGCGTGAAATTTTTTCGTATATATTTCAATTTTACCTTAAAAAACTAACCGCGCCCCCGAAAAAAAGGCATTTAATTAAAAAAACAAGGTAAATTAATTAAAATTGAAAATACAAAAAAATTTAAAATATAGCCAATATTTTGTGCTGGGACGAATAAGTTGCTGCATTTATCGTAATCTAAATTCTTTCTAATTTTGAACGCATTAATCGTAAACGTCAAATAAATATCATTAAATTGCACTTAAATATAATTTCTCCAGGTGGGCGGATAGGTAGACGAGGGGCTATAAAGTGGCCACCTGGATTGGGCGATCTCAATTGACAGAGAGAGAAGAGATATTATAAAATAGTTTTTGATTCATACGTTGTGGTTCGCCTATTTTCCTTTAAAAGTAAAAAGTGCAAATATATTTTGAAAACCATTTCATCATCGCAACCCTGAAACCCTGTATATAAACCCGTCCTTAACTGTCTAATCGGATAATAGGCAGTTGAAGTACAACCAATACGTAAGCAAATTTACGCACGTTAGTTGAGGAGTTAACGTGACGAACCGGTGGAAAGAATTTTAGTTGAAGTGCTTATCTTCTGTGTCCGTTAACGTAACCTACAAAAAAATGCAAATTTGACATTTGTCATATTATTGTGTTAATTTTTTACCTTTATTTTTCTGTTGATTTTTTAAAAGTTAAGAAAATTGCATAAAGAAGGAAGAAAAGCAAAAAGGAGAGTATGGAAGAGTATAAAACTTTGTTTTATTTTTAAATCTTCTAAAAATACAAAACATTATACAAATTAAATGGAACATACCATCGATAACAAACTTAAATCTATACTTATAGAGAAAAAAAAATTCAAAAGTATCTCTGATGAACTAAAATCACAATTCAATCACAAAACTTACGATAATAAAAATGCTTTTTATTTTTTAACTAAAAAACAAATAACTCGGATTGTTGATAAATTTTGATTTTTTTGATTACTGCAAAATTATTTGGGATTTGTTTGTTATGTTTTGTGGTTAGAAAAAGTTATTTATTTAGAACCACAGAAAAAACTGTTTGTCAAAATATGACATTTCGGAAATAATCGATTATATTCGGAGGTCCTTCGGGTAACGGAACGTTTATTTTTCACGCCCGTAAAACAACGCAAGATAACGTACGCCCGTTGAACTGCTTAAAACACGTACGTCAAAATTTGATTATTGCGCATGCGTAGCTGTCAATTTGTATGTATACGTTAACGTTCGTGACCGCACTTCAACTGCCTAATAGGCAGTTGAAGTACAACCAATTATGTAAGCAAACTTACGCACGTTAGATGAGGAGTTCACGTGACGAACCGATGGCAAGAATGTTAGTTGAAGTGCTTGTCCGTTAACGTAACCTACAAAAAATGCAAATTTGACATTTGTCATATTATATGTTAATTTTTTAGCTATATTTTTCTGTTGATTTTTTAAAAGTTAAGAAAATTGCATAAAGAAAGAGGAAAAGCAAAAAGGAGAGTTGGAAGAGTATAAAACTTTGTTTTATTTTTAAATCTTCTAAAAATACAAAACAAAATACAAATAATATATAACATACCATCGAACAAACTAATCTATACTTATAGAGAAAAAAAATTTAAAAGTATCTCTGATGATCTAAAATCACAATTGAATCGCAAAACTTAAGATAATAAAAATACTTTTTATGTTTTAACTAAAAAACAAATAACTCGGATTGTTGATAAATTTTGATTACTGTAAAATTATTTGGGATTTGTTTGTTATGTTTTGTGCATGGTTACAAAAAGTTATTCATTCAAAGTTAGAACTGTTTGTCAAAAAATGACATTTCGGAAATAATCGGTTATATTCGGAGGTCCATCGGGTAACGGAACGTTCATTTTTCACGTCCCGTAAAACAACGCAAGGTAACGTACTCCCGTTGAACTGCTTAAAACACGTACGTCAAAATTTGATTACTGCGCATGCGTAGCTGTCAATTTGTACGTATACGTTAACGTTCGTGACCGCACTTCAACTGCCTTAGGCTGGATCCACATACATCCGTGATACGCATCCGTTGTGTACCACATGATTAATATGAACCAATGAAATTTTATTCCCTAAAATTTCATTGGTTCATATTAATCATGTGGTACAGAACGGATGCGTATCACGGATGTATGTGGATCCAGGCTAATAGGCAGTTGAAGTACAACAAATACGTAAGCAAATTTACGCACGTTAGTCGTGACAAACAGGTGGCAAGAATTTTAGTTAAAGTGATTATCTTCTGTGTCCGTTAACGTAACCTGCAAAAAATGCATTTCACATTTGTCATATTATTATCTTTATTTTTACCTTTTTCTGTGATTTTTTTAAAAGGATAGTATGGAAGATATTTTGGATATTTCTATTTTTGGAGAGTTTATTGAACATGATGATATAGATGATGGAATGGTGCTACAAATTTTAAATGATAACCTGGGTAACAGAGCTGAGCTTTACGGACGATTTAACCTGGATGAAATAGCACCTATTGATCCTCTGTAAAACGGAATCTACTTTTGGACGTATCACTAGCGCCGCTCATTATTAATAATATAATATATAAACAATTTTCACAGCTCAGCTGCAAAACGGAATTTTTTAGTGTAAAATTATAAGCGATTTGTTTGTAGGTGTTTGTGGTTAGAAAAAGTTATTCATTTACAACCACAGAAAAAAGTTAGGAACCGTTTGTCAAAAAACGGCATTTTGGAAATAATCGGTTATATTCGGAGGTCCTTCGGGTAACAGAACGTTCATTTTTTACGTCCCGTAAGTCTGGATCCACATAGATCCGTGATACGCATCCGTTGTGTACCACATGATTAATATGGATCCACATACATCCGTGATACGCATCCGTTGTGTACCACATGATTAATATGAACCAATGAAATTTTATTCCCTAAAATTTCATTGGTTCATATTAATCATGTGGTACACAACGGATGCGTATCACGGATGTATGTGGATCCAGCCTAAAACAACGCAATGTAATGTACGCCCGTTGAACTGCTTGAAACACGGACGTCAAAATGTGATTACTGCGCATGCGTAGCTGTCAATTTGTACGTATACGTTAACGTTCGTGACCGCACTTCAACTGCCTAATGTATGTATGCTGACACTTTAAAATATTTATATGAAAATTAAATACTAACCGAATGCTAAATCTTGAGGTATTATTTTACCAGTACTTTTCTTTGTAGTTGTAGCACTATTTCTGACCAAATCATCAAAACGTCTGCTCAAATCGACTTCATTACGGTGGTAATCATTTAAAACGTTTCGAGTTTTCTTTCGGGGTAAACTCTGAAATGTGTATAAGATTTAATTAAAACCATTTATTGTACTGTTTGTCTTAAATTATAGAGGTAAAGTAATTATAAAAAGTTCCTTGTACTGTCGACTAATAATTATTGTTATATTATATTGTTTGTTATATGATTTTGTCATTTACCATATTATGAACAGTGATAGTTCGTTTGGAATAAAGGCACTTTAAAGTAAAGTTACAATTTATTGCATTAATCAAAAGATCATTTCTGTAAAAACATCAAAATGTCTTATTAAACTGAAAATCCGAAAGTTAACTTGGAAGTGATCCTTAAATCCAAAATCCAAGACGAGGTGCACCGTGAAAATGCTACAGATTGTTAAAGTACTATTAATGACTATACTGGGTGATTCACGGTGGATGGCATATTAGAGGGACATGAGGAACAAGCTAATGAATCATTCTGCAAATTTGGTCATTACATAATTTATTATTTTCATTTTTTTACCTTATCTTCGCTATATGACGATGCCAGACCACTGTCACAATTTGAATTTGATGATGACGCATTGGATAATTCTGTGGTGGATAAACATTGCAGGAACTCCGTGATTTTCTTACAACATACACCTGCAAGTAAGTAATAGTTATTTACGATATGTGTTGTAACCACTTATTATCACATCGAGTATGAGTTACGACACATATTGTACAACATTTTATCACCTAAGTAAAGTAAAACTTTTAACTCGCATTCACCATTTTTTAAACTTCTAAGGGTTTAAGGGGGTCTTAATGTTTTATTGGCATTATGTTTGTACCATAGAGATTTACCTTTAGATAAGCAGACAATAATCACGAAAGCAAATTTATTGCCTTGCGCATGTAAACAAAACCATACAGGCATAGGCATGCGCAGTGCGTACTGCGGCATCGGCATGCGCAGTGCGTACTGCAATATTATCGTTTATCGAATGGGGAAAAAGACAGATCCGGGCTTTAACATATTGTTTGTGTGGCCTAGGCTTAGTTAGATGTGTTTAAACTGATCATATTAAAATAAAATTACATAGGATCAAGAACTATCACTACTTCATATTTACCGAAAATACGAAATACCCGGTATTTTACCCCTATTTGGGAATAATTAGTAATCATTGTAACTGAAGGCACAAACAGAATTTACTAAACTACACAAAAACTAGAAATCCATAAATATTAAACACCCATAATCCACAATAGCAGTTATAGTTGACTATGGAGTAAAGACAATAAATCCAAATGGTAGAATTTCAATATTCGCCACTAAAAAAAATAAAATTCTTTAACAAACGCTACAGGCGAAAAATTTCGTCGCTGCATAAACGTTGCTAACTTTATACATATTATGATTGCTTGTTTTTTTGCTATTGTGGATTTTTAGTTTTTTTGTGTCTAGTGAATTGTGTTTGCGCCTTTAGTGACTCGGATACAATGACTAGTAACGATCATTGTATAATTTTATTATGCCCAAATAAGGGTAAAATACCGGGTATTTCGTATTTTCAGTAAGAATGTAGTGATAGTCTTGATATGTAATTTTATTTTATTATGATCAAGACTTAGGCCACACAAACAAGATGTTTAAGCCCGGATCTGTCTATTTTCCCCATTCGTTAAATGATCGCATGCCTATTTCTGTGTGGTTTTGTTTACATACGCAAGGGCATAAATTTGCCACTTTCGTGATTATTGTCCGCTTATCTAAAGGTAAATGTCTATGGTTAAATCCAATAAAGTTCGCGTCATCGATCTTGAGCTGCAGAAGGAATGTAGGCAAAAAATATACATTGTTGTCGTAGTGCTCGGTTCAAATTTCAATATAATATTAATTGTAAATATTTTATTCACATTTATTTATCACCCTGTTTCTATTTTTTCACGTATAAAATTTAACCAATAATCGTTTAAAGTAAATTTACGAAGCGATATACCTAAAATATATTTAAGAAATGACCGACGGTTTTGTTAAATCTGGCAATTCGGCTATGTTTACGGTATCGGGCTTATTCAAATAGTGCGCTAGATTGTCCCGGTTAGTATTCTGTCTCTTTTTCAGTGGCGGAACTACCGGCGTTCAATGTGTGCGAAGCACACGGGCCCGGGCTAAAAAGGGGCCCGGGAGCGGAGCCACAAAAACATAAAAATGCAAAACAAAATGTTCTCATAGAAAAAAAATGCAATACTCCGGAAACGTATCCGCAAAACTACTCTACTCAATTCTTTTATAGATAGTACCTAACTGAAATAATCACGTAAAACGGCCTTTATTTTTAGTTTTAGGATTAGGTATTTCTACGATTTAGTTGAAAGTGTATATGTTTTTTTTGGACAAAGCATTAAACGGTGGGCACTTTTGCAAAATGTTACTAATGCCAAATAAAATTTAAAAAATTGACACCCACTCGATGGTCATCGAAATCCGATGCATTAGAAGCTCTTCGTTTTAGATATGTGGATATTTTAAAAACAATGGCAAAAATAATTTTAACCTCAACAAATAAGGCGGAAGTTAATGAAGCAAAGTCTTTCAGAAAACACTTGGAAAAATTTGAAACCGTTTTTCTTATTGTTTTTCAAAATAAAATTTTAAAGAATATTGATGCATTGTCAAAACTTTTACAAAAAAAAAGAGCAAAATGTTGATGCTGCGTCTAAAATGTTTACCACCGCCACTGAAATCATAAATCTAATGAGAAATAATTTTGATGTAATTAAAACGGACGCTGTTATTTTGGTTAGGCAATGGGGCACTACTCCTGAATTCGAAAACAAAAGGATATCAAGACCAAAAATAATTTTTGAGGATATTAATAACCATTATCAAGTTCAAACAAGTGATGATTGGTTTAGAATAAATGTGTTTTTAAAAACAATAGATATATTACAGCCTCAATTAAAAAATCGAAGTTCTGGCTTTTACAAAATTTATTCTTATTTTCGCGTTTTGTTCCCCAACGTTATACGAGATCTTTCTATTTCTGATAAGGATACTTACGCTATGATTCAAGCACTGCATCTTCAATATCTAGAAGATATCGCTGATACAATTTCATCGCAAGTGCTTTCATTTAGAGAATATTTTAAGAATGATTTAGATAATTTAACTTCTATTTTTGATTTATTAGATTTTATATTGGTAAAAAATTATTATTCATCTTCCAGTTTTAGTAAAATTGTAACTGCCTGCATTATTTTTTTGACCGTCCCTATTTCGGTTGCATTAGCTGAACGGTCTTTTTCCAAGTTAAAGTTCATTAAAACTTATTTGATAAATTGCATGACCGATAAAAAATTATCAGCTTTAGCAATTATTTCTATCGAAAATACGGAAGCTCAAAAAATAGACATTTCTGATCTGATTTCAAACTTTGCGCATGCAAAAGCAAGAAAAAAAGATTTTTTCTGCAATCGTCCACAAACTGACATCTTTCTGGCGTGATTTGACGCCAAAAAGTTCATTATTCCAGTATTGTTAACCGTTGCCACGCAATGAGCCATAATATAACGATCCGGGAATATATTATTCCCGGCCTAGGCCGAGAATATAATATTCTCGTATCGATATATTATGGCTCATTGCTTGGCAACGGTTAACAATACTGGAATAATGACTTTTAATTAAGTTTTATTAGGCACAATAATTTTATTTTTGTATTTATTCTATTTTCTTTTCGATTGCAGAAGAAATAGTATGTGCACCTCGTAGGAAAATTCAAAATTCATAAATTAATATAGTTATCAATAATAATACTCCGTATCATAATAGGGGCCCGGCAAAGTTTTCGCACACGGGCCCGTGGCTACGTTGTTCCGCCACTGCTTTATCACATATAATATTTAATAATAATATGGCACATTGATCGTTTATACGAACACACTTAAACGGACGATTGAAAATTCTGCTCTTTACACAGGAGTACATAGAGCCTAAATTCGGATTCGCAAAGAAGATGAGGAAAGAATATAACCTGGAGCAACTTTTGGCATCACTAGGGAAAAAATAGCTTGCCCTAATCAAAAACAAGTTTGACAACGCCGATTTTTCAATAATCAGACGCACAATACAAATGTTATATTGAAAGTTGTCCCTGCGACTAGTGACACTGATTCAGGCATTGAACATTCAAATATTAAAAGACGTATTCACTAAATGGGTTTAAATTTAAAACCGTCTTAACTTGATAGTTCTGTTCCCTCTGAAAAAAATTGAGAAAAATATAAATACATAATATTATTTTTATATTTTGTGTTTTTCCGTGTATTTTAATCCTAATCATTAAAAAAAGGTTATATTAATAGAGTTATAAAGTTGCTTACTTCTCGAAAAAAGTGTCGTTGAATTGAAACTACATACAACCGGGTTTTCCAATATGTGGACAAAGTAGTTTTAGACTCATATGAAAGTCGTTATTTGTTAATCAAAGAACGAATTTAAATAAAAATAGTTATCGCACTAATAAGAAGTCGTGCCACTTAAAACGCTTGCGCCATCTTGAGGAAAATTCGTAAAGCTGAATAAAGATGGTAACCTCCGGAAGTGGCTCACCAATATGCGGAATCGCAATTTGATTAAAGTTAGATCTGTTGGGGACATAATATGTGTTCCTAATAAATAACAATAAATAATAAAATAATATAAAGTGGCGCCAATGGAGGAAAAATTCTAATCGCCAGCCGGTGCTAATAATAATCGTCGATTGATTTGGCAACCTTGAGCTGACTGTGCTGTCTAACAATCGAGAAGGTGAGGGTTTAATTGTATGGTTGATGGCCTATTAGATTTGACCAAGGTTGGAAGGATATATACAGTATGTCTCCGTAAGTTTGCATCATATGGAAAACTTTTTTATTATTCATTTTACGAAAAAAAGTTATTCTTCATAAAAAGCTCTGCATGGTCTAAAACCTAAAATGCAACTATCAAATATCGAAATTTTCCAGTCATATATGAGGTTTGTCAAAAAATGTGAATTTTTTCCAAGAATGTGAATTTTTCCCAAGAGTAAAGTACCTTTATTTTTGATATTATCAAAAATTGTTATTAAAAAAAGTTGATCAGAACTAAAAACTACGTCTAAATATGTAATTATACTTATTTATGTTGAAAAATTATTTTATTAATTTATTTTTAATTATTTAATTTTTTCATTATTTAATTAATTAAATGCGTGTTATTGCATATTTAGACGTGGTTTTTACTTCTTATCAACTTTTTTTAATAACAATTTTTGATAATGTCAAAAATAAAGGTACTTTACTCTTGGGAAAAATTCACATTCTTGGAAAAAATTCACATTTTTTGACAAACCTCGTATATGACTGGAAAATTTCGATATTTGATAGTTGCATTTTAGGTTTTAGACCATGCAGAGCTTTTTATGAAGAATAACTTTTTTTCGTAAAATGAATAATAAAAAAGTTTTTCATATGATGCAAACTTACGGAGACATACTGTATATCCTGATATATATCTTGATAAATATCATGATATTTAAGCGACGATATTTATCCTGATATATATCAATATTTGTTTTTCTAAAATTCTATTCATCAGTATAAAAATATGGCCTTGCTGCCGCTGAGCCGGCAACAGCGTATTATGCTGCTTATGATGCGGTGATTCCCCATCTTTCCAAGACGTTACCACCTGTTGTTCTTTCCGCGTGGCATTTTTATGTGTAGTTCCTAGTGGTGGAAAAAACGGTTCCACGTCTGGAGCGTTCCAATCGCGAACGTTCCAAAAAAATACCGCTCCAAAACAACGTTACTTTGGAGCGACCAAAATTTTCCAACCGCGTGCTTATATAGGCTACAATATGAAACGAACTGTTAAAATCCTAAACAACCCATTGCAATTTTATGTAAGGGTCGCCGTGATGTGTGCAGTATGATGATTTACATGATTCATGATTTTTATTATAGTATTTATAGGATAACTTTCATTACGATTCATTTACACAACTAGGTATATTTCTTTAGAAATATAAAAATCGACGTTAAAAGAGTGTTTTTACTGTTTGTTTATTTATTCTTAAACTTAAAGAATATAAAAATGTCGGTATATTATATTTCATTTTTACTATTCTTGTTTTATTAACAGTAAAATTCGGTAAATCTAATAATCTAAAAGTAATTATAATAGCATCAGTCTTCTTTCAAATTTAAACCGCACAGCAAGACATTTTTCATAGTTCCACGTTGCAGCGCGATTCACTATTGTTCGTTCCTGAAGTTTTGCTCGCTCCAGCCGGAACGTAGGTTCCGACGAGTGCAGCGTCGCTTCGACCGGAGTGACGCTCCAGTCCACTCCAAATCGCCTGATACCTTTATGCGTATTCAAGGGTATACAACCAGTCTTCTAACGATGTATTTTATGTTGCGGTCCAACAGTAGAATAAAGCACGTGAGCTTGCCAGATCTTACGCTCCGCTCCAAACCGTGAAACGTTGCTGCAAAGCGGCATTGAAATGTAACGCAGAATGCAGCCGTCGCGTCGCGTCCTCTATGAGCGGTCTCGACCGCTTCGTTCTGTAATCTGCGGCTGACGTTACCGTTGCCGATGTCGCTCCACGGTAACTAACTTAGTCGTTGTGGAGCGCGTTGGAGCGTTATCAAAATATACCGCTCCAAAATCGCGTTATCTAAATACCGACCCACCTCTAGTAGTTCCGATTTCTGATTGAACGGAGCAATATTTTGCTGTTTGTTTTATGAAATAAAAATTTTACAATGCCAAAAATAAAAAAATCAGTTTGGGTTTATTTAGATTTAATTAGCAAGTCCAGTAATTCTGGGTTTCAGGTTGAACCATAGTTAAAAGCAAAAATATATGATGTGTTCATATTCATAAACTTGTATTTTTTATCTACATTTTACATTCCTAACATGGGAGTACTAAAAAAACTTGTTATTGTGATAGCAACTATCATTGAATACAATTGAAATACAAATTTACAGGTTTATAACATGTTTATATTAAATTAAGTGATTTTGAATTTTTAAAATATATTTTTATAGAAAACAGATGAAATAATTTAAAAATAATTTAAAATACATATAAATAAATATCCAAATTTGTATATATCGGATATATATCGGATATTTGGATATTTATATAGGTAAATATCATGATATTTGCCAACCCTGGATTTGACACTATCTTTTTAAAATGACTAGACAAATAACCCTAAAGAAAACTTACAGTTATCACATAGCAACATCAAGAGTGGTTCTAGAAGTCCCTTGTTAATGTAGATGACATTATCGCTACCAGGCGTTTTCACTTCAGAGCAATTCTCTGTAGTAAACATCTCCTCATCATCATCTTCAATAGCTACAAAACGTTTTAATTGTTTTAAAATGTAGTTAAATACGTAAGGGATACTTCATACAAACAAGTACTTTTAAAAATAAAAAGGCTTCTTTCTAGATAATAATAAAAACATTATTTTAATTTTGACATAAAAAATAATTTGAATGCCATTTCCGTTGATTTTGAACCAACCTTTTTCTTATACGTGTAGCTGGTTGGTAGCCACTGGAAATTATCTTTGGTTCTCTGTCTCAGCCAATAAAAGCCTACAAAACCTTTTCACCTGTCTCATGGGCTTTAAAATAAAATCATTAATGCGTATGTTTGACAACAACCATATTAGAAAAGTTTGTCGCTGATAGGATTATAGACTGCAGTTGACTATATCATCAATAAAATTTTCTGAAAATCGATTATTCACGAAAATTTTAAGCGTCTTTACTAGGGCTGGGCGATATTGAAATTCCAATATCGATATTTAAATTTCAATATCGATATTTAAAAAAATATCGATATAGTCGATATATCGATAATACCGATATTTTATTTTTTAAATATCGATATATATATATATATATTATCCATAAAACATAAAAATATTATACATATTATAAATACAGTGTCACCAGTAAAGTACGCATCATATGGGATTCTTTTTTATTAATAGCTTTATTCAAAATTTGACTTTGGCATCAAGTTCTACCAAAGAGTAATGCACTAATAAGAGGCGAAAGCTTTGTCGGCTTCTTTGATGTTGATGTTGATATTGTGACCTTGATACCCCTAACTCACACAGTAAAAAGTATGATAAATTTGTTTGAAATCATCAGATGCACGGAAAAAAATCTTTCCCTTTTTATGATAATATAGGTATGTTAAACATTTTAATATAATAGTGAATTTTATTAGTTCAGTGTGTATCAGCAAGATATTACTGAATAAAGTATTTGATTAAAAAGCATTTTCCATAAATTTGTTACATTTTAGTCGTTTTCTCGGTATGTTTTTAGGAGTTATAATTATTTAAAGGTACTTTATATGCTAAGTGTAGCATGGCATAGTATTATTTTTACACTTTCAATTACCTTAACTTGCCGTTTACCAACAGACAGAAATGCCATAGTATTTTTGTTGCTAGAATCTTTCAAAATTGTATCCACAAATTACGTCCTTTTCCACAATCCAAGCAGCAAAAAGTCGTAAGAAACAGTGCGTGTAAAAATATACAAATCATGTTTGTTATGGCTAGATAATCGCTCTGATAATTTAAATTTTGTCATAAATATTAAGAGTTGTGTAAGATAAATGGATCCACCTTTTCGCTTCGTTTCCGACATTTCAACAAAGAGTATTTCAAGGAGAACTCACAAAACAAATAATCGTATTCAAAAGCACGCACTAATAACAAAATACTAAAAGAAAAATGCAATAGTAATTACAACTTTGTTTACAATTTCGTAGCCAAAACACGATTGACAGTAGAATCAGACACAGATTCTGACACAGCAAATTTGATTGAAATACCACCAGAGAAACGTAAATTTCGCGCATGCGCATACAAATTTAGTTATCGCGAAAAGGCCCTCTTTCGCCTCTTCTACTTCGATCGAGATGAAAATTAAGCAAAAAAATAGTAGTCATGTGATTCGCATTATCTGTCAAATTTTAATTTTTTCCAAAAAATAATTCAAAAGTGGGGGGGGTTATTTCTGAAAAAATCAAAAAGTTTTTCTAAATGCAGTTTCTAGCCCACATGCAAAATTTCAGCTGCATAAAATAATTTTGATTTTTCACCTATATTTTGTAAATTGTACCACTTTTGTATAATAAGACTCAGCGCAACCTACATAAAACTTCTCAGCTTTGACAGATACATTTTCTGTAGTAATATATTAAGGGATGGGGAAATTATCGAAAATCATTCCGAAGATTTCCTAATGGCAAAAAATCTGAGAATGATTTTTTGATTATTTCCCAATCCCGAAATGTATTTTGAAGATTATTTACCAAATAAAAAACTAACGATTTATGTTGCACAATTTAATGTATTGCAATTAAACACACAATTAGTATAATACTGTATAACAGAATGCTGAGGGGTGGAGTTTGAAGAAACAGAGCCAATTTTTGCTGCTGTGGTCTCTTCACAAATATCCATTCTGGGATGAATAGGTTGAGTGCTTGGGTGCAGCAGGGACCATGTTCTTGTCGTCGTTTCCTCTCATCTTATAAATGATATTCTCATGGTGCTCTTGATCGATTTGCAAGTACGGCCTGATTGATGCAGTCGATGAATGGCCTGTGATTTTTATCAGCTGCTCTTCCTGGACGCCGCTTTTCGAAAGAGCAGGCACAGCAGAAGCACGCAGCGAATGGTTTGTCACTTTTTTCCCTGTAAGTAGGCCAGCTTCCTGTGCGCAAGTTTGTGTCTATTTTGACAGTGTGTTCTTTCCAACGGGAACATTTTTGTACCATGTCTTTTTGGTCGGATTGACACTGACGAAGAACCTTGGATAATCAATACCCTGCCTTTTCGACATATATTTATGATACAGGCGTACAGGACACATATCTGGAGAACCGTTATTTGAAACAAGCCATTTTGATTCGGCACATTTTCTGTCTCCCCCTTGAGCGGTTTCCGTAAAAATTGGGTTGTATTGGATTTTATTGGTTACGTTCCCACAAAAGTCCTTTTCTACCCTGAAATGACTAACCAGACTTGTGCATGCCTCTCCTTCTCTCCAAGCAAGTTCAAATGAAAAAATATGAAATAATTTCTTGATCAGACCATCTGGAGTGTTTTCATCAAGAACAGCGATGATTTTTTTGATTTCATTACCAGTCAAAGCATTGGCACTACATTTTCTTTTTTCTGGAATTTTTTGAAGCTCCTTTCTTTTTGCATTTCTGGCATCTCTGGCAGATTTGAAGACTATGTCTTCGAAAGGGTTGATTTTTCGTTGATATTGGTTGAAATATTTTTCCATGAGTAATTTCGCAGTGACATTCCATATCGTTTTCACTGTACCTGAAATCAAGAAATATGCATTAAGCATTGGCACAAGAGATTGACGGACGTACAGGCAGAGAGACAATTGCGCGGACACCATACAGGCAGAATTAGAAATTGAAAACGCGCAGCTTACCTTCTTTGTAGTCTGTTCCATCTATTTTCCTCATATTGTATGCCCAGTCCTTAAAAATTTTCGCCAACATAGCATCAGGCGTCACTGATGTAAAATGGTAATCTCGTGTCTCACAAAAATTCTGGAATTGCTTCCATACGAAGTCTCTTGATCGCTTTGTACTTTCAGATTCATTTTTATCGACATTTTTGGTGATTTCTTCGAGAGAAAAATCTCCAAAACGTTCCATTTTTGTAAAACGTTTAAATGATAATATCTCGAAATGCCACTTTGGCGTTTGTTTGTATTTTATTTGTTGTCCGTAGTAACAACCAAAAACGCCATTGTTCGTTATTTAGATAATCATCAAACATCACCACGACAATAAAAAACCTGTTGTTACAGACGTGTGATTTTAACTGTTGACAAGTGCGATTTTCAGTTTTGACGGGTGAGATTTTCACTTTTGACAAGGGTGATTTTTACCGGAGAGCGGGAGATTATCGCTGAATAATCAGGTGAAAATCAACCCGCTTTTATAATGGATGAGGTAAATAATCTTTAAAGTATCGCCATATTAAATGTGAGTTTTTCTACAAACATTATTATGGCATAGCTTAATAATAAATTATAATATAGGGGTTTTAAATTAAATCGTTAAAAATAGATAAACTTTACGTTGTTAAACTAAAATTTATTTTCCACTTAAAAAACACTTTACTGAAGACACTGTGTTCTTTTTTGTCTTAATAATAAGGTGTATTTACTTTCAGACACAAACTACGTTTTCAAAAAAAACTTATTTTATGAAGTTACCTTAAACAGGGTCAAAAACAAATAAACTTTGCATCATATGCGACCAAATTTTAATAGCCCAATTTTGATTTTGTAGAAAAACACATTTAATATGGCACTACTTAAAAGAAAATGTATCTGAAATAAAGCATTTTCAAAACTAAGAAGTTTTATGTAGGTTGCGTTGAGTCTTATTTTGCAAAAGTGGTGCAATTTACAAAATATAGGTACAAATCAAAATTATCTTATGCAGCTGAAATTTTGCCTGTGGGCTAGAAACTGCATTTAAAAAAACTTTTTCTAATAACCTTTTTCGATATTTTTAAAAATAACCCCACTTTTGAATTATTTTTTGGAAAAAATTAAAATTTGACAGATAATGCGAATCACGTGACCACTATTTTTTTGCTTAATTTTGATCTCGATCGAAGCAGAACTTGATGCCAAAGTCAAATTTTGAATAAAGCTATTAATAAAAAAAACTCCCATATGATGCGGACTTTACTGGCGACACACTGTATATCAATATTTTCTTATGTGCCCTGTAAAACTCCGTACCTTCGTTTCAAGGGAAGACTCGAATTATGAAAACATGAAGAAAAAAGATTGAATTAAATATTGGTCCTTAAATGTGTTATAAGGATGATATTGAAATTCCAATCAAATATCAATATAGTCGATATATCGATAATGTCGATAAATATCGATAATATCGATAATAAGGACAAATCGATATTTCATTTTTTAAATATCGTTTATCGATATATCGATAAAAATATCGATATATTGAATTTTTGCCCAGCCCTCGTCTTCAGTAAAAATCTTAATTCCACAAATAACTAAATAAACGAGTTATTGTTTTTCTGGCGTCTTAGATAGGAAATGAAAATGCCAAGAACAAACATTGTGATGTGGAATCGAAAAAGATTATTTTGTAAGCTATTATACAAAAGGCCTTGTTTACTCCTAGTTTAGAAGTGACATTAGGGTAAAAAGGCCTTGTTTACTCCTAGTTTAGAAGTGACATTAGGGTATATACCCAACTATTTCGTATGCAATAAACCATCCAGTTTAAACTTGAAAACCATTAGAGATACTAACTAACTGAAACGTTGTGTTAAATAATAAATGAATAAAGACAATGGAAGTCCGACAGGTATTTTTTTTATAAGCATGCTATACGATACAAACAATTAGACCAAGCAGCAATTGTCGAAAAACTAGACTCATTTCTAAACGAATTAAACGTATAAAACGTAGTACTGGGTGAGTCAACGATTGCGCGGAGTAATTTTATGCCTTGAATATAAGATTTGTCGATAATAAGCTTTTGCATTAAGGTATGGTTGGATATCTGGCACATTTTAAAAATATTTTGAATTATACAGGGTGCGCCCAAAAAGTAGGCTGTCATAAATTTACTTAATTTTTTTTAAATGGGACACCCTATATTTGAATACATTTATTAATAATGAAAATTTTGCATTTGCAAGCATCTCGTTGTTGTGGAAATGCTACTTAAATTTTGACTCTAAGCGATTCATAATTTTTATACTTACCAAATAAAGTCAAAAATACATATTTACTATGAAATATTTGACGTCTCATTTACGGGTGTTTACTTTCTAGGACCAAAGTCAGAAAACTTCTAATGGAAAAATATCACTTTTATTAAATGGAACACCCTATATATTTTCTGTCATCTTATAGCTCGTCATAAACTGTTTAACTTTCGTGAAGAACGTCCCAGTGCTGGATTTACCATTAGGCTGAGTAGGCTGGAGCCTAGGGCGGCAGATTTTAGGGGCGGCAAATTTGGCCCAAAAATTTTTTTTTATCTTACAGAAATAAATGGTACAATCTTTATTCATGGTCGACGGGTAGTATTTTATTAAATAAACTTTATTGTTGGCCGTGTCTGTTAATGGGGATAAAAAAAGGTAGTTGGAACTTTACTGATTTTGCACAATAAAATTTCATTTTCAATAAAATAAGTAGGTAATCATAAATTTTTAAAATATTTACTAAAAATTATTGACCAAATTTGGACGTGGTCTTAAAAAAATTTCGCCTGCAGCGGGCTTTTTCTTTCCCACTTCACCTGTTTCACAACTCACGAGCCTTCACTGGTATAGGGGCGGCAAAAATTGAATAGCCTACTAGCGGCAAATTTGTAAATCCGCCACTGGAACGTCCTTTCCCTATCTCTAATAGTTTTTCAAATATTTTGATATTTCGAGATTTAGTGTCCTCTTTATAGCATTTTTTGTCAATGGAACACGCCTATTGAATCAAACTTTTCCATTAAATTTTAAAAACTTCGAGGACTGGGTGATCGCCGCTCGGGATATTTCATCCTGTATAGTTGTTCAGCAAAAATACACTTTTTATCCGCCTCGCCCAAAACATAAATCGATTAATTCATTTTTTTAAAAATTCATTTGGAGTACCAACTTATAAAATAACTGGACGATAAACTTTACAGTAAAAAGGCTTAATTTTTACATTGATTTGATTCTTAATGTCATCCACTGCTATTATTTTTATTTATTTTCCATGGTTACTGTGATCCATTGACAAAAATGCTATAACAAGTCCTCGTTATATCAAAATATTTCAAAAACTATTAGAGATAGGGATAAGACGTTCTTCACGAAAGTTGAACAGTTTATGACGAGCTGTAAGATAACAGAAAAATATATAGGGTGTTTCATTTAATAAAAGTGATATTTTTCCATTAGAAGTTTTCTGACTTTGGTCCTAGAAAGTAAACACCCTGTAAATGAGACGTCAAATATTTCATAGTAAATATGTATTTTTGACTTTATTTGGTAAGTATAAAAATTATGAATCGCTTAGAGTCAAAATTTAAGTAGCATTTCCACAACAACGAGATGCTTGCAAATGCAAAATTTTCATTATTAATAAATGTATTCAAATATAGGGTGTCCCATTTAAAAAAAATTAAGTAACTTTATGACAGCCTACTTTTTGGGCGTAGTGGACCCTAATGAGCCCAAACAATGTGTTATGAATTGCGTTTTTGGGCTTTTTGTTACATTTGATTACGGAATCCATTTTGCGAGAGGAATTAATATTTTTACTATAGTAGTTTTGTAATAGACCAGGGTCGATAATTTTTGAAACCAAAAAAAATAATAGTAGGATGAAACCCATTGGAAAAGGAAGAGAATATAACAAAAATTAAAGGAAAAATAAATTACGGGCGATCCGAGGTCAGGAAGGGGGGGGGGGGGGGAGTTTTTAAGGGTAGTAAACGATTTATCTCGATTTCCGGCAAAACTACAAGTCCTATGGAAAAACGTTAAATGGTAAAGTTGTAGGTAATAAAAATATTTACAACTTTTGTATTTGCACTTTTTTCACATAACCTCAAAATTTATGTGAAAAATTCAAAAACCAAGTTTTTGGTTTTTTATTTTTATCTTTTACAAAAAAATTTTTTATACACGAAATTTGGTGAAAACTTTCCTCTTTATGTCCCAAACACACTGTAATTTTTTTGATGTAAAATATTTATTTTTTAACCTTATTTTGACTTAATATCGAAAAAGCAACCTAATTTTCAATCGAAAATTCTCACGTCAAAATATCTGTTTTTTTAAAATAGTCGGTGGGCTTTTTGTTCGTTGAAATCTCTACTTTCAGATGGTGTAAAAAAAAATATACATTACTATGGTAAATGTTCTCAAAAAATCCAAAAAAACTCGAATCCGAATTTTTTTTTTAATCATTATGTACAATTTTGAGCTATTTATTAAAATTTATACTTTAATTACTCGAAAAACGTAAGATTTCATGTTACATTGATAAGCAAAAAAATTACAAATCCATAAAACATAAAGATCGCAAAAAACACGCGTAAATAGTTGATCTAAATATAATTAAAGGTAGGATTTAAAGGGGAATTGAATTGAATTGAGAACATTTACCATAGTAATGTATATATTTTTTTACACCATCAGAAAGTAAAGATTTCAACGAACAAAAAGCCCACCGACTTTTTTAAAAAAGCAGATATTTTGACGTGAGAATTTTCGATTGAAAATTAGGTTGCTTTTTCGATATTAAGTCAAAATAAGGTTAAAAATTATATATTTTAAATCAAAAAAATTAGTGTGTTTGGGACATAAAAAGGGAAAGGGAATTTTTTACCAAATTTCGTGTATAAAAAATTTTTTTTGTAAAAGATAAAAATAAAAAACCAAAAACCTGGGTTTTTGAATTTTTCACATAAATTTTGAGGTTATGTGAAAAAAGTGCAAATACAAAAGTTGTAAATCTTTTTATTATCTACAACTTTGCCATTTAACGTTTTTCCATAGGACTTGTAGTTTTGCCGGAAATCGAGATAAATCGTTTTCTACCTTTATTTTTCCTTTCATTTTTGTTATATTCTCTTCCTTTTCATCCTACTATTATTTTTTTTTTCACTTTTTACCATTTTCAAAGGCTTCAGCCCTGGTCTATAATATGCACCTTAGGTTTCATTCTAATTATGGTTTTTAATTTTTTTTTTGTATCTTTAACCCTTCGCCCGTGCAAGAGGGGAGCGCACTGGGGCTTATGCTGTTATATAAGTTTATTCCTTTCAGAAATGAACCCAATTTTTCGACGGTCACCCTTAAAAACAAAAACGTAATGTATCAGCAAAATACCTACCTGAAAGCTCCTCACCAAAAAATATTTCTAGAGCTGACCTTTTTCTAGCTTTGCAAGACGTAAAAGAGTTATTTGAATGTGCTGAAGAATCCATCTGATCGTTGGCTTCATGAACACTCATATTTGTATAAATACTAAAAAAAAACTTCGTTTAATCTTCCTAGTTGTTTTTTTTTCTAATAAATTAGTATATGATAGGATAGGCTATTAGTAACACCTCCAGAAAAATGTTAAAATTTTTATTATACCCTAAAAGAGGTCAAACTTGGAGTTCAAGTATAGAGGAACATGTAACATCATTAATATATTATACGGTGGTCAGAAGGCAAGGTTTTGGACACGGAACAGCACTGGAGAAAACGGAAATTCAAAGCAGCAGCTTTCATGAATCAAAATACCCATATATTTAGTAAACCAAGTATAGATATCCCCAATATCTGGAAGCCTCTTCTTGTCCAAAACCAACAGCTCAAACTTCACACTCCAATAAGCACGTGGGTGGAGTCATCAAACTTCATTGCACATGGATAGTATTTAAGACAGTAGCCTTAGAATTACAATTTAGTTTACATTTGAAAACGGTTAGAGATACTAACTAACCGAAACGTTGTGTTAAGTAACAAAATAAAGACAATGGAAGTCCGACAAGGTAATTTCTTTGATATTACTTCGTCGTCTACCACCTTCAAACAAATATCTATACAACTTATACTTAAAACTGTCTTACTGTCTATAAAAATATTCAGTTAAAAAAAAACTAGGAAAAAGCACTGAGATACGCAATATTGCAACGAAAACAAAGATATAACCACATACATGTGTGTATCAGCCAAATGGAATAAATTCGCTAATAAATACATGGGAACGTGTCCGAAAAAACGCTCGGACACGTCGATTGGTATTTCTAGTTGCGCACTTTTTATACAAGGTGTGTCATGTAACAGTGACCAACAAATATAAAGCCTTAGGGAAATCACAACAGAAACGCTGTACGGACGTTTGTACTACGAGTGACGCAGAATTGTTGATATTTATTTATTACCTAACATTAATGTTGGTTAGCCATGTAAAGGTATACTTGGTACCTTATGGGACCATAAAATCGTTGTATCGTCTGCAAAAATGGTAAAAATGCCGTGTATTTCAAGGACTGTCCGTTTCTAGTTCTTACAACCTGTCTCCTATTCATAAGTTATGACTGAAATCACTTCAGAGCAACACCCCGAAACTATAGTGGGACAGCTTCGTAAGCAGCATTCCATAATTGACACAATCAAAGACCTTTGATTCATATTTTTTCAATAATCATTAAGATCCAAATAAAGCCTCTTTAAAAAGTCAAACTATCCATCCCCCGTTAGCCTCCTGAAACCCATACTGACAACTACTCAAAATATTGTGACTTTTTATAAATTTCATCATTTTGTCAATTATCTTTACTGACGTCAATTCGGCATTGGAGTATTTTTATGCCAAACTCGACGACTTGCTTTAGAAATTAATGTGTTTCTGAGTCAACTCAATTAGATTTAAAAAAAAACCAGTCTGGTTTAATAGGGATAATTAAACTTCTTAAACAAAAACATAATTGTTTTCTTAAATCTACGAAATGCAGATCTCACTACTGGCGACACGGGTATTTCTCACTTAAAAGCATCATTAAAAATTAAATTAAAATTGCTAATTCTAAATATCTACAGGATGTTGAATCAAGCTTAAAAATGGATCCCAAGACCTTTTGGACATCTTTAAAGACTCTAAAGAATTCTGCTGACACAATGGAGGACATGTATTATAAGATAGAGTTTATTCAAGTTCTTAAAGTGTAGCTGATTTTTTTTAAAATCAGTTTTATATAAACTGTACAGCAACGAAGTCTAGGTCATTTTTTTGTGGCACAGGAAATAGCGAAAGCTATAATAACGCAAATAAGGCTCTGTTGGCCCTGATGGCATTCCGGCCTATATCTGGAAAGGTTGCAATGAGTACTTCTCTAAGCCTTTGGAATGTCTGTTTAACTTGATCTTGAAAACCTCCGTGTATTCTGATAAATGAAAAGTTAGTAAAATAATTCCAATTTACAAGACTGGAGCTAGACATGAAATCAATAACTACCGCACCATAAGTATATTTAGCGCGGTTTCAAAGATTTTAGAGGTAGGTAATCATCTTCGAACGGCTATATGATGAAATCTCTGGTTGTCTCTCACAACGTTAACATGGTGTTTTACCTAAAAAGTCCCCATTTACTTATTTGTCCTCCTTGTGTCATTATGTTCACGAAGCTATATATCAAAGTCAAATCTCAGGTGAATGTTATATACACAGACATGGAGAACGTGTTTGACAGTGTGAGACATTGTGTAATTCATTTCATTAAATAAAAGAAGAATCAAAATTTTACTACACATTTTGTTTAGAATTTTCAAAGGTGAAATTGACTGCCCTGGCATTTTTGGTAAACTACCATTTGCTGTCAATAGAGTTAACTCACAAGCCTCAAATATTTTTTATCTAACCTATCCTCAAACAAACCTGTACAAAAATTCTCCAATTTACAATATATGCCCCTTTTTAATTTGTCTGCATCTTATATTGATGTAGATACAACTAGTCTTTTGGTCAGTTCAGGGATTTGCTTGAGAGATAACTGAGAACCAATTAACAGACTAAATATTTAATTGCAGCAGCTTGTAAGTAAATCTAGGCTTAATTGACTAAAGATTAAATTCCAGTAGCTTGTAAGTAAATATAATAATATGCTTCTTTGTGATCATAGTATAGTTTTATCAAGTATGTCTATTGACTAGTATATATTTGGCTCAGGTTGCAGAGGAGGTAATTGATGTTGATGCTCAGTTGAGTATCCACTTTTATGGTGTTTTGATACTTGTTCGCCTCATTGGCTTTTCTTTTGTTTCATTTTTTTGTTATACTTACTAGCTTTATTATTATTTATTTTATTTATATCTGTAATTGGCACCAGTGCTGTTGATACTTATGAAGAAATAAATAAATTATTTTTGACAATGACGGTAGTAATGAAATAGGTCTATAAATTGCATGATCATCAGAGCTACCACCCTTATTTGGAGGGTTCATCACGGCCGCTTTTAAACAAATAGGAAATGTCTCAGAGTCGAAATAAGCAGTCGAAAGAATATTGAATAAATATTCATTCTTTCATATGGAATTTTACAGAATCATAATAATAATATACGTTTTATTTTATTCAGATGGCAAAAAAAGGTACTGAGACAAACAAACTAAAAGTAAAAACAGGCCTTTACTAAGTAATTTTTATGGCACCTGTGTCAAACACACTAAATCTCCCTTTGACAGCGTAAATAGCACTAAAACTAAGACATTTATAGATTCATACAGAAATTGGTGTGCTTTGAGATACTATGTTTTTATTCGTCTAACTTATTACCTACTAGAATATAGGCTACTAAATATAAGGTTATTTTATGTTTGTTATATTTACTAGCTTTAAGATGTAGGTATCTATAATTGGCACCAGTGCTGTTGATACTTATAAATGAATAAATAAATAAGCTGTAAAAGCATTTCCATACCTTTATGTTGGCCCTATTAATTACATTTTTGTTGGGCAAAATGTATTAAGTAAATAAATTGACTGAGAAGAGTCCTTATTACATGTGCCTGAGATTTTTCAATAAATTACCAAACAATGTAAAAATCATTACATGTCAGAAAATGTTTAAAAAGTCTGTAAGGAAATTGTTAATTGAACTGGAACCGTATTCCATTGATGATTTTTTAAATAATTAGGCCAAGGTAGACTGAGCAGGTATAGGCTAGGATAATTGTTGTGATTTGTGGTATTTGTTTCTTTTTTTGACTCCATTTCTTTTGTGTTGGTTATGTTATATTTTATGATGTATTAACACAATATGAAAAATAAAGTTTATTATTATTATTATTATTATTATTATTATTAAATAAATACTTAAATAAATATTTACAATTAATTCGTAAGTAGATGTAATATTCACAGATACGGAACAAGCATTTTATAAAATAAAGCATATGAACTTAGTGTAGTTAATCAAACAAAATGTAGATATTAGCCGGCTAAACCAAGTTATAATATTAGTAAAACTGCGACTTCTGAGGTTCAATTTTATGGCCACTGAGCGATTACTGAAATAGATAGCATAGGAAATATTTCTAAACCTTACTCTTGTAGATGATAGAAGCAATTAAGGATATTGATATGGATCATTTGCAAAAACTGAGCAGTGTAACTGACTTCTACACTGAATTGGTTTCATTTAAATATTAGGTACCTAGTAAAACCACAATGTGCTATTTGTACCCTATAAACCCTTTATTTTTCTGTGTTTGTACCTCGAAAGCTACATACCCGATTTGAAATATTGGTATTCAGGTAGTTTCAGTTATATATATAAAGGCTTGCTTGCTGGCTGACAACCGACTTAAAAGTTTCAGCCAGTTTAAAATAATTATTTTTATCTGGTGACAAATAAAGCTCTAGGCCTACCGATCTACCGTCTACACACGATCGTCGTCTACACTGCAATATTTGAAAGCTTTTAGGTTCCATCTTAATTTTGCCTTTTCTAATAAAACAAAGGTATTCACCTACGTAAAACAAAAATCTTCTGTACGAAATAATACCTACACCCAATGTTCTGAATAACACAACAGTTTAGAACAACGAATACTTACACCTTTAGAACACAGCTTTAGAACAAGCAAACACAAAGAAGTTTATTTTCCTATTTTTTTATAAACCACCATGAACCTCTTAAAAGAAATTGTTTGAGATGTTCGTGCCATAAACCAAACCGTCAAATTCAAAAACCCAAAAACCGAACCGCCAGTGAAGCCGCTGCTTTTTCTTTAGGCAACAAACCCGAACAAACCATTTATTTTCTGTGCTGTAGGCTTTTGCCGCCCACCACAGAATAAAATAGAGTCTGCGCGGTGCTGTCAGGACCGCACACTGGGATATTAGCAGAGTTCCTTTTAATTACTTTTAAATAACATAACAAAGCCAACTTTAGAAGAGTTCGTTTAACTTTCTTTTAAATAGCAAAGCAAAGCCAACAGCTCACCGAACAGCTAAGTTTAGGGTTCCTTTTAAAAATTTAACTTAGTTCAACAAAGATTTTTTCTTGCCCCCTTGCCGAGGTTAAGTATGCCCCTCTCTATTTCCGATACGGACTATACGAAGTTTTTCGCGAAGCGTTTCTTTAACAACTTTGTTAAGAAAAAATTTTCACTTTGCTTTGATCACGGCATTCCTTTTTAAAATTCAACCCAGCTAAGCAAAGACTGACCTTTTCGCGGAGTTTGTCTCTCTATATTTCACATACGACTATGCGAAAGTTGTTCGCGAAAGTACCTTTAACAACTTAAGCAAAGAATTTGACTTTGCTATGCCGGCGTCCATTCTTATTTAGCCACCTGATACCATAGACCACCCCGGTGAAACTGTAAATGGGCGATCTTGCATCACAAGGTCATATTTATCTCAAGTTGCGGCCAGCTGGCCATCAGAGTCAAATTGGCACTGTTGTCCAAAGAAAATTTATAGGGTTAGAAATGTTAACTCCTTGTTAAAAAATCGCAACACAGTAGAGGGAGAAAGAAGAGAGAGAGAGGGGTGTTAGTGTGCCCGCCAGCCATCAGAGGCGCAATGGCGGGAAATTTGAACAGCGGTTTTATGACTTTTCAATTTAATTGTTAACTTTTGAACGAGTTTTTATTGATTTAATTTGTGATTCAATATAAATATTATTAAATCAGAAATTAAATCAATAAAAAGACGCACAAAAGTTTTTATTTTATGGAATAAATAATGCACGTTTTTATATTAACCAAGATTTAGAAAATAAAGATGGAAACACTTTATCGTAAATAATGTTTTTTTACGTTTATTTATAAATAAAAACTGCATTGACAACCATAACAAAAAATAACTGTTTAGAATAAAATAATGTCCTTAGGTTACGTCTCACAGGTCTCACTCATCTGGAATTGTCTCAATTCATATAATATTATCACAAATACTGTATAAAACACAAGCACTAGGATGCAGTGGGATGCATTGAGACACGTACTAAAAGATCCATAAACTATCAGGTGATTCTTACAGCATTCTCTGAAACAAAAGAAACAGTATCGGGTAGACATTGAATTTCTCTGTAAAATATGGCCGATGGCCAAGTATCTACTTATCGAGTTAGCTCAAACCATTATCTTTGTACCATTATGTTATACTTCTAATCCACCCAGTAAAACAAAAATGTTAAAATTATCATTTCAAGAGACCAAACTTATCTGTTCGTGACTGATTGTTAGGTATTACCTCGGGCACAAATGTGTTGCAGTTATCTGCAGGCTGCCCAGTGATATTTTGTTAAGATTGGCTTGTTAACCAACACCTATTATGTATGTGAAACATTTCATGTTAATTTATTTATTGTAAACTTACATTTCCTATATAAAAAATAGGTAAGGAAGTGTAAAATCAATTTGATAAACAATAAAAAATAATTACCTGCATAGGCTGGAATAATAACTGAAAGATTACACACATCGGCGAAGTTTTCTAGAATAGAAACTAATAGAATTGTATATTAAAATGACAATAAAAAATTAATTAATTTCCTCAGAAAAAAACGTGGACAAGAAAAATTGGCAGTTGTGAGTTGTGACATGGATGGATGGCGGGCTGGCGGCTGGCTGGTTTGTTCCAATTAGCACCTGGCGCAGTTTGGGAAGCGTTATAAGGTTAGAATATAACTGTCCTTCTCTTCTATACATCAAAAATATGCGACAGAACCCGGTTACAAGGCCAGCAAGATTGACAGTTGTGACATGACATGGACATGGATGGATGGCGGGCTGGCTGGTTTGTTCCAATTAGTACCTGGCGCAGTTTGGGAAGCGTTATAGTAGGTTAGAATATAACTGTCCTTCTCTTCCATACGTCAAAAATATGCGACAGAACCCGGTTACACGGCCAGCTGGCGACAACAGCGCTAATTTGCCCTGATGGCCGGCGGGCACACTAACACCCCTCTCTCTCTCTTCTTTCTCTTTCTACTGTGTTGCGAAATCGTCCATTTAAGCTTCACCGGGGTGCTGTTGTCGCTTGATGATTCTCCAGCTGGCGGAGTAACCCGATGTATGTTTTAATTTTATTTGCAGCTCTGCAATCTAATAAGGTACGCCTATTTTTCGGCAAATAGCTTCAAAAAGTTCAAAAGACACTTTTCTCTATATTTATATTATATAATAGAAAAAAGTAAATACGTAGAGGTATGTTTATATTAATCCAAGGGTGAAAGTATTCCACCGGTCAAGTTCTCGGGAAAGAACTTTTGCAAATTCTTGAACAATAAATTATGGTTGAAAATGTGTTACACGCACCCAACCCAGGTTTTTAGACGTCTCAGGTTTTTGCCAAATTGTAAAAATCAATACAAGTTAAATACCAACTAATATTTGACTTGAGCACAGAATATATAGTTGCGTAGCTATATATTCTGTGACTTTAGGTTAGGTAAGTACGCGATAACAGAGACTTTTTGCACCTCTTAATTCGTCATACTTTTGTGGTTATCGTTATTCTGAGCATGCGCAATGTCAGAAAGGTGATCCGCTATGGTTAATAACCATAACGGACTTTACGGAAGTGTAATAGAGACTTTTTGCACCTCTTAATTCGTCATTCGTTTGTGGTTATGGTTATTCTGAGCATGCGCAATGTCAAAAAGGTGATCCGCTATGGTTAATAACCATAACGGACTCCGTTATTTACGGAAGGATAAGGAAGAGCTTATCGTTATCCTTATGGTTATGCTTAAACTGCATGGTTGCCGAAACATACAAAAGTTATCAAGCATCATTGCTATGAATTAAAATTGTGATAAGCGATTACTTAAAATCCAAAGCAATAGTAGCTTTACATTAAAATAAACAACTTAATCAAATTATTGTTAGGTTAGGTATTTTATTTTGTTTAGGTGCGCCGGCGCCAAATTAATAACTACAGACAGAACGTATAGGCACTGCAAAATCTCTGGTTTTAACAGTGGCGCTACTCGTTATGTTTAATAAAGTTAACCATAACGGAGCTAAAAACTGATATTAATTTAAGAGGTGCAAAAAGTCTCTATTGTATTAGAGACTTTTTGCACCTCTTAATTCGTCATTCTTTTGTGGTTATGGTTATTCTGAGCATGCGCAATGTCAGAAAGGTGATCCGCTATGGTTAATAACCATAACGGACTCCGTTAGTTACGGAAGGATAAGGAAGAGCTTATCGTTATCCTAATGGTTATGCTTAAACGCATGGTTGCATGAAGACATACAAAAGTTATGAAGCATCATTGCTATGAATTAAAATTGTGATAAGCAATTAATTAAAATACAAATCAATAGTAGCTTTACATTAAAATATATAACTTAATCAAATGATTGTTAGGTTAGGTATTTTATTTTGTTTAGGTGCGCCGGCGCCAAATTAATAACTACAGACAGAACGTATAGGCGCTGCAAAATCTCTGGTTTTAACAGTGGCGCTACTCGTTATGTTTAATAAAGTTAACCATAACGGAGCTAAAAACTGATATTAATTTAAGAGGTGCAAAAAGTCTCTATTGGCGCATTTATAATAATGCCTTTGTTGCTATGGCAGCATGCGCGAGCACATGATCAGGTACGAGGGTCTCGGTACGAAGTACCTGGATGCCTCTCAGTACATTATCGATACCCGGTACGTGCTCGATGCTACGCGGCTATCACGGGGCAAGCATTCGATGTAGATCCCGTGTGTTATCTATCCCAGACAGCAGACTGACGTCAATTTGACGTAACTTTTTCGTCATCTTAAACGTCAACTGTACTTTAAAAATGACGTGATAATGACGGTAGGATGTCGTGATTATGTCACGGACCGATGACGTGACTAGGAAGTCATTTAGTGACGTTATAACGACGTCATTAGTGTCGTTATAACGACGTGATTAGTGCCGACATATCACGTCATCAAAGCGTTAATTTGCCAGCCATTTAATAGCAAACCTTAGTGACGCCTTCGCCATTTCGTTACTTCTTTGTTTCATCAAAAAATCGTCCAAATACCACTCTTTGGGGTACAATTACCTACAGTTATACGTATCTAATAAAAGTGTGAATTTATAAATTAATAAAAGCAGAAAAAGAAATATGCTCAAATTCGACAAAATTTCGTTTTTTGCCTTTATTAGTTAATCAATTAATTTTTCTTAACCTTAAACTGTAGGTACCCAAGGGAGGGGTACCCAAAGGGGGATATTTAGCCGATTTTTGGATAAAACAACGAAGTAACGAAATATTGACCAAAAAACTAAATGGCGAATGCGTCACTAGTGTTTGCTCTTAACCTGTAGGGGCTTCGTTAGTAGTTAGGTAACCAAGATAGGGTAGAGGATTAGGCACAAAACATTTAAAACTTTTTTTATATGTTTTCACTGCACTTGATTACTGATTAGATTATAGTTAAAAAACTGCAGAGGGACCTAGCATAAAAATATTTTTTCTTCATTTTAACAGCAATAATTATGTGTTATTAAAATATGTAAAAATATAAATTTTACTTAATACTCCAACCAATCATGGTTACACTACCCTGTATATTATATAGTAGAGACACTACTTATACAATTTTTTTAGTAATATGTTGTTTTTTTTTCTGTACACCTAAACTTAATTTAACTAAGAAAGAGAAAAGATTCAATATTTAATTTAAAACAGTTATATTTCTGAAACATAGTTTTATATGCCTATATATTTAGGGGTCCTTGCAGGAGGGACATATTAAGTTGGTGACCCGTCTAAAAATAAAACAGAAAAAAGACAAATTACCAAGCAATATTATTTATTATTAATTTATTTATAGTTATTAAAATTCTTACCATGCAGAAAACCATGGGTTAATTCTATTGTACTTACTTAAATTGGGTTTGTTCGGGTTTGTTCGTTCAATAAGTATTTTCTTCTTAGTTGTAGGTACATCTTCATCGGAACTACTTAATATTCGCTTTGGTTTCCTTTTTATAATAGGTTGGTTTGTCGGTATCCAAGTTGGAGGTATCCTCTGCATCTTTGCATTTTTTATAGCTTTATCTATATTGTCTAAAAACATGTTTTATATAAGTATAAAATTATCAGAAATTATTTGTTTTGACTTAAATTGATAATTTGTTTTTATTTAATTGTGTATGTGGTTTATGTATGCACAGTACAGGACCTCTAAGTGGAAGACTTTACCTAAATTACTTTTAAATTCTTTTCTCGACAAATCCATTTTACAACAATGTATATTATGTACTAACTTAAATGTAAAATAGCTTAATCAATTTTATTATGACAAAACTTAGTAGGCTTAGTTAAAAATACATTTTACTTAACCTCGACCCATTTCTTGAAAGTCCCTACCTGCCTCAAACATGCATCGCTTGATTTTATACAATTTCCAAGACTCATCAATGTGGACTTCTTTCTCTTTAAGTAATTTATTGAAAATCCTTTGATCTTTGTAAGAAGGCCAAAAGGCTTCTCTTTTTAATGGTGTTCACCACATTTTAGACACCACTGAAAGTGCACCATTTTCCCATTCTACAATGACATATATGCCATCTTTTTCTAAAACAAAAAACAAGTTATAGGTTAGGATTAGGTACAGAAAAGTTTAGAGAAATACCACAGAAAAAAACACAAAAAATAAGTAACGGAGAAGCTTAATTGTTATGTTTTCACTTTTTTTTTTCATTGCAACGTATTGCTTTAATAAAATCTAGGGTACTCAGTTGGTCCTTCTCAATTTAAAATGGGAACTGCTATCAAAAATATTTTATTAATTATTAATTTAAATCGCTGCATACCTAAATTTATTTGGCAGTTAGTAGTGGCACTGTAAATGTTTGCAACGAAAGGAGAACTTACAGCATTATAATTAGAAATTATTATTATTATTATACTGTTTTACTTACCCCTTTAACACGCCGCCGTGAAAAATACACACATACACACAACTGAAAGAACCTCAGACCAAGCACTAGAACAAACCGATGCTATATGGCTATGTTTACTTTATTCTTTACCTACTATTCTTCCAAACAATGATTTCTTTTAGACCAAAATTTACAAGGTTACATTTACAATACGAACAAACACAAAAGGACAAAATTTCGCAAAATGGCGGAGAGAGGAGAAAGAAACGGAACGGCCGATGCCGAGTCAAATAGAGAACGTGAGAACGATGGCATGGCGTGCGCGCACATTACGACAGCTGTTTGATAGAAAATGTCCAAAAAACGACGTTATATTGACGTATAACTTATGTCGTCTAATTGACGTAAAAACTATGACGACATTATCACGTCATTTTTTGGTAACATGACGTCGAAGACGTAAAAATCCCCAAAAAATGACGTGATTTAGACGACAGTCTGCTGCTTGGGATGTTGTTACACATCATTGTGAGATTACCTAATAAATGTGCATTGGATAATACCTGTGGTTTTATTGCATAAGTGTGTGATCGCGGAACATCACAACGTGGCGACGAGTAAAAGGTCGAAATTCACGCGGGCGGAAAAGAATTCGCGCAAAAAGTAGTTATTCGGTTGAGCGCGCGCACTGCTGGAACCAGGCGTCGCTGCGCGATTCACAACACGGTCGCTGGCGAATGTTTTGACTGAAGTGAGCGTAAACAAACAAACACACAATGTCCGACGGTTTGACAATCGAATTCGATTTCAAAAAGAACGATTGGAATATTCACAAAAAGCGTTTGGAACAATGTTTTATAGCGAAAAATATTACGGATGACAAGATTAAAAGAGCTCATCTTTTGGCTGGATTAACCGAAGAAACCTTTCAGCTGGTGGAAAGCTTGGTTGTGCCAAAACCGGCTGACGAAACAGAGTACAAAACCATCATTGAAAAATTAAACGCTCATTTTGGTACCACCAAACTAAAATGGGCGGAACGATACAACTTTCACCAGTTAAAAAAGGCATCTCACGAGTCGATTCCCGATTACGTTGCAAGGATCAAAAGTCATGCTGTGCATTGCAAATTTGGTGCAAACTTAGATGATGTTCTCCTTGACAAGTTTATAGCGGGGTTGGAACCAGGCCCCATTTTGGACAAGCTATGCACAATGGATGATACAGCAACCTTAAGCAAGGCCATCCAACTAGCCTTAAGAACGGAAACAGCTTCTGTTGGCTTTGGTATCAAATGTGATCCAACCGTTTTAAGTGTTAAGCAGGAACCCAGTGATTTATATCAGATGTCGGCCGGCAGGAGACAGGATCCATCACATAGGGGCAGTGAAAGGCAAGGTCGCTCTCCTCGCAGGGGTGACATTAGTACGGGACACTGGAATACGAATCGTGGTACCGCGAGAGGGGGCAGAGGCAATTATTTCCAAAGGCGCGGTAACGGTTTGTGCATTAGGTGCGGAGGTCAAGATCATGACCAAAAAAATTGTGCGTATAGTGGCTACAAGTGTCATAGGTGCGGTAAAGTAGGCCATTTACGTAAAATGTGCAATTTTAGTCGTGGTGTCAATTTTTTACGTTGCGACGAAGGCACTGATGACGGTGACGATTATAATCTTACTGCTGATGCACGCGCTAGATCAACAGATTACGGGAACAATGATGTAAGTCTATTCCAATTAAGTTCTGATAACACTATACCCATGTCTTTGCAGGTCATGCTAAACGAAAAGAAATATTCCGTTCAAGTTGACTCAGGCGCGGCTATGAGCGTCATCTCTGAAAATACGTGGGTTAGTGATTTCAAAAACGTCAAACTGACAAGATCTCATTGTAATTTATTAAGCTACGTGGGCCATAAAATAGTTCCTTTAGGAAAAATAGGTTTGGTAGTGACGTGCAATAAGCAAAGTCACTTGATCGACTTTTACGTCATCAAAGACGGAGGGCCTACGCTATTGGGCAAAAATTTTTTATATAAGTTTAATATTGGGTTCAAGGAATTAAATTTTTTAAACAATGGTCTAGGTTCATTATTCAATGAGTTTCCAGAAGTGTTCAGTGGCACACTCGGTACGTTTAGGAAATTTAAGGTCTCGATAAAATTAAAGGGGGATGCAGTTACGAGGTTTTTTAAACATAGGTCATTACCTTTCGCCATTTATGACAAAGTTAACTTAGAGCTAGAGCGCCTGGTAAATATAGGCGTGTTACGTCCAGTGGAAAATTCGGATTGGGCAACTCCGATCGTTCCCATCATAAAAAGTGACAAAACAGTACGCATTTACGGTGACTACAAAATAACTTTGAACCCCGCCATAGAGAACGATATTAATCCAATTCCACGCCTTGAAGACATTTTTTGTAAGTTAAAGGGCGGCGAACAATATTCAAAAATTGATTTACAAAACGCGTACGCTCAACTACTATTAGACGAGAACTCTAGTAAATTGACAACAATAAACACTCACAGAGGTTTGTTTCAATACACGCGGTTGCCTTATGGTATAAAGTCCGCGTCTTCAATTTTTCAACGGATCATGGAGCATCTCTTGCGCGACGAGGAAGGCGTCGCGGTTTTTGTCGACGATATTTTGATAACGGCTAAAAACTGTAATGAGCATCTCTCAAGATTGCGCAGGGTTCTAAGTATTTTGCGCGCTAATGGCCCTACAGTAAAAAAGGAAAAATGCTCATTTTTACAAAACTCCATAACGTACCTGGGTTACGTAATCGACAGGCATGGATTGCACAAGTGTCCGGACAAAGTGCGTGCGGTGAAAGAAGCGCCAACTCCTGAAAATTTGACGCAGTTACGATCATTTCTCGGTGCCGTGAACTATTATCATAGGTTCGTGCCCAACATGTCATGTATTTTGCAACCCTTGTACGAGTTGTTGAAAAAGGATCGTCCGTGGGTATGGACGGATCAATGCGTAAATGCTTTTAAAGAAATTCGGGAAGTATTGTGTTCAGATCAAGTGTTGGCACACTATGATCCGGGGTTAGAACTCATTCTTACCACAGACTCGAGCGATTATGCAATAGGCGCGGTTTTAGCGCATAGGTACCCCAATGGTGCCGAGAGGCCAATTGCATACGCTTCGAGGACGTTGTCGGCATCGGAGAAAAACATGGCCGTCATGATTAAGGAAGCTTGTGGTATAGTATGGGGGGTTAAAAAGTTTTCGCAATATCTAACGGGGCGCAGATTCATTTTAAGAACGGATAATCAAGCGCTCGTGGCAATATTCGGGCCCAAACACGGCATTCCCATTATGTCGGCGAACAAAATGCAACGATATGCATATTATTTGTCCTGTTACGATTTTAAAATAGAGTATATCAAATCAGCTAAAAATTTTGCAGATTTCTTGTCGCGGCTCCCGTTAAAGGAAGACCAAACCCCTACAGACGACGACTCAGTGTTTTTAAATTACGTTGAAGGTAACGCGGATATACCCTTGAATATTGCAGATATCGAAGATGCCACGACGGTCGACCCGATTTTGAAACAAGTACGCGATTTTTGTTTAATTGGTTGGCCAATGCGGGTTACAAGGAGCGAATTAAAACCATATTTCCAGCGCAAAAACGAAATCAGTGTCGAAAACAATGTTTTGTTATGGGGACACCGAGTAATCGTGCCCGCGAATTTGCGTGCAAAAATTCTTGAAATGATTCACACTTCGCATCAGGGCATAGTGAAATCGAAAAGCCTTGCGCGGTCGTATGTGTGGTGGCCGTCGCTAAACAGCGAAATTGAGGAGCACAGTCGCACTTGTGAAGCGTGCGGTACGTATCGGCCGAATCCTCCCCACACTCCGCTAACCCCTTGGCCGATAGGAGATTCACCTTGGGATCGTATACATTTAGATTTTTTGGGGCCTATCGAAAACAAGGTAATTTTGATAATGACGGATAGTTTTTCAAAATGGGTAGAGGCTTTTCCTATGTGTAATATGACGTCACAAGCGGTAATAGTAAGGCTTCGGGAAGTATTTTCGAGATTTGGCCTGCCCAGAAGCGTAGTCTCCGATAACCAGACGTGTTTTTCCTCGGAGGAGTTTAAAAACTTTTTGCTGCATAACGGCATAACACAAATGTTTAGCCCACCTTTTAATCCTGCTTCTAACGGCGCGGCAGAAAATTGCGTCAAAAATTTAAAACGTTTTTTAATCAAAGAACGAAAGGAGAATCAAAAAGTTGATTTATCGCGTAGCATATGCTGATATTTACTAACGTATAGGAATACTCCTCATTGTTCCACAAATATGTCACCAGCTCAGTGCATGTTAAATAGACAACTAAGAATGCGTTTAGATCTGATAAAACCTATAAACAATGACAGCAACGGGCATAACTCAAAAATTAACAAAAAAATGAAGGCCAATATTTTAAACTCGCAACGATCCCAGAAATTTTATTTCAGAGGGGGCAGGAAAGTATCATTTTTTATAGGTCAACAAGTGCGGGTTAAAGATTATAGGGGTAGGAAGCCAATTTGGACATTAGGCGTGATAGTGGATACTGTTTCTAAAAACCTGTTCAAAGTAAAAATTTGCGACGGCAACTTGATTTGGACTAGGCACGTAAATCAGATGATCTCGTTCAACCCGGGTTTAGACTTTGAGGACGAAAATAAAATCCCATCTTCGCAAGATGGTGAAGTGAGTGACTCTCCAAATAAAGATAAGATTACGGTTTCGGAAGCTTGCCCCGAACAAGAGATTGTTGATTTGGTTTTGGAAAATGAAGCAAGTAACGAAAGGTTAGTTGACCCCAATACAGGGTTAGGTAATAATGACTTCACTAAAGGAGATCGCAGGAGAAGCCTTTCGGTGGGTGCTTCAGTTTCTGAACGTCCTAGGCGAGTTAGGGACCCTCCTGATCGGTTTTGTTTTTAAATATAATCAAATGATAAGTGTGGGAGGGTGTAATGTATTGGCGCATTTATAATAATGCCTTTGTTGCTATGGCAGCATGCGCGAGCACATGATCAGGTACGAGGGTCTCGGTACGAAGTACCTGGATGCCTCTCAGTACATTATCGATACCCGGTACGTGCTCGATGCTACGCGGCTATCACGGGGCAAGCATTCGATGTAGATCCCGTGTGTTATCTATGTTGTTACACATCATTGTGAGATTACCTAATAAATGTGCATTGGATAATACCTGTGGTTTTATTGCATAAGTGTGTGATCGCGGAACATCACAGGAAGGATGATAGAGACTTTTTGCACCTCTTAATTCGTCATTCTTTTGAGGTTATGGTTATTCTGAGCATGCGCAATGTCAGAAAGGTGATCCGCTATGGTTAATAACCATAACGGACTCCGTTAGTTACGGAAGGATAAGGAAGAGCTTATCGTTATCCTTATGGTTATGCTTAAACTGCATGGTTGCCGGAACATACAAAAGTTATGAAGCATCATCGCTATGAATTAAAATTGCGATAAGCAATTAATTAAAATCCAAAGCAACAGTAGCTTTACATTAAAATATACAACTTAATCAAATTATTGTTAGGTTAGGTATTTTATTTTGTTTAGGTGCGCCGGCGCCAAATTAATAACTACAGACAGAACGTATAGGCACTGCAAAATCTCTGGTTTTAACAGTGGCGCTACTCGTTATGTTTAATAAAGTTAACCATAACGGAGCTAAAAACTGATATTAATTTAAGAGGTGCAAAAAGTCTCTAACATCGAAAGATTGGTTATTTTGCTGGTATTGTTTGTTTTTATAAGACTATAGTTAGTTCTTTTCCTTTTCGAACTAAAAACACGATAACGAATCATATTTAAACATATTTTAGGAACAAAACCTTAAAAACAATTTTCTATCCTCAAAATCTGATAAAAAAATATTTACGCAATCTACAAAGATAGCTAAGTATTTTTGTTGTCATTAAAAAAAAAAAATTTGACCTTGCAGAAATTTGTTGTTTCTTCTTTACAAAATAGTTTTATTGCCACAGCAGAGTCTGTTCAGCAAAATGCATTCTCCTGATAGAGTAATGTAATTTAACAAATCACAAGTATAATACATGTTCTCTCTTTGTATCATGAGTATAATACACCTCAGGATTTTGATCCGTTTCTGCTAACTGACCATAACCTCAATCGCTTGTTTCGTCTTTGTGCTTCATCACAATCATGTGGTTTAATATTTTATATTATGTAAATATTTGTTTGTTTTTTGTACCTTTATTATTTAATTTATAATATGGATTTCTTTCGTCATCTGGTGCCAATAATACTTAATTTTGTCAGGGAAATAATTTTTGAAGATTTTTCTGATGATAACAATAAATTATTGTCCGTAATAATTGGTTTTCCGTCTTGGTCCACTACTGCGGAATGTGTTTCTGATGATATTTCTTGCGCGTTCATGTTTGATTGAAGACAAATAAGCTAAACTCATAACCTATGAATATGTAAAATACTAAAAACACTATCACTGCGCATGCCCGCTCCGGAGTTCTTCTCTCGCGAGGTGGAACTCTTGGAGTGAGCTCCTTTAACTCTGTGTCGCAATACCCGACCGCACTTCGAGTCACACCTTTTACTCGAAAGGACAATACCCGAACGGATCGGGAGCCCTTTGTGCATATAGAGTTAAAATAGTGAGTATCCCGAACCCACCTCTTGTATAGTAGTGGTCTGAGATTTTGACTTTACTATACTTTGACAGGCTGTAGCATCAGTGCATTTAAGAAGAAGAAACTGAGACAGTATCCCACTCAACGTGTTAGAGGTGGGTCGATTTAGATAACGTGATTTTGAAGCGGTATTTTGATAACGCTTCAACGTACCTGGAGCGACACCGGCAAAGGCAAGTTTTGTTTTGTAACCTGGCTACGGCCGTAACCAATGATCTGCTAGCTATAGATGAAGCAATAACAAATGAATCTATTGACAAAATCGTATCCCATTCTAAAGTAATAACTCCTGCTCCCAGTTGCGCCCCTCCACTTTGTTTGCCAAACGTGTGCTCTTAAAAGTAGGTATTAACACAATAATGATAGTAATAATACTAAACGTCTTTTATTGAGAACAAATAATCTACAATTTCAAAAATAGAAATAATATTTCATAATACATTCATCCCTAAAGCCATAAATCTATAGGTTTTACCTTTTTGCAGAAGAGAAAAATATGACGTTGTGGTAAATTTAAATCTTTGTCTAAAACCCATAGACATTTTCCTTAAAAATTATGCAGTTTTGGCAACGTAAAAGAGGCCGCCTTCCTATTCGTCGGACGTTTTTCATTCATTCTTTCGGTTGCTCGTCAATGTCGATGATTGACGTGCTGAGTGGCCTGAGCTGCTAGGGCTATACGGCCAGCTGCTGTCCCCTTAGGAAGCCGTGGAACTGCCCCCCAGGGTTAACTTTTCTTTTCTGTAATGAGAAAAACGAAATTCTGTGTTGGTAAGAGTAATTTAGAGAAGAACTACGACCTATATTTTAATTTGGCAAGCGTGCAAGAACTTGGAAAGCGATTTAACCCCAGTCAAATTAATGGAATGAAAAATGATATCATGCATGGTGATAGGTTGATGTTTGATGTCGATTATAAGTTTAGCATAAAATTCTTGGAAATGCGGTGCGTTCAGCATGCAGTCAAAGATGATATGCTGTAGATTTCCAACTTCTCCACATGAGCACAAGTTGTCTTCTCTGATATTGATTTTGTTGAGGTGAACTGGAGAGAGGCAGTGACCTGATCTTAACCGGTTTACTGTAGTAATTTCCCCTCTGGTTAAGTTTTTGTATCCCTTAAACCATGGTACTTTTAAGGGTTCCTCGACGGCGGCACTGTATTCTTTCCCTTTAAGCCGACCTACTTCCTTAAACTTAGTTGTCCATTGATTCCATATTTCCTTGTATATTCCTGGAAGAACATTTTTGAATTCCGGTTTTGGGGTATCCGGTTCCTGATGCATTCTACCCTCATTTGCTAGATTGTCTGCCCTGTCGTTCCCAAAGATCCCAGTGTGACTTGGAATCCATGCAAGCTCAATGTGTGGGTTTTCTGTTAGTTTTTTCTTTACTAGTAGTACCATTTCTTCGCTTTTTGCTAGTATACCTTGTCTACTTATTTTTTGAAGTGCACTTAAAGAGTCCGAGAAGATGACTGCGTTTCTTATTCCGTTCTCCTCTAAAACTGTCAGTGCGGTATATATTGCATAGACTTCGGCTGAACATATTGTATGGAGTCTTGGTAGTCTTTTGGCGATGTTTATGTTTAAGACACTAGAGAATACTCCTATTCCAACTCTGCCCTCCTGATCTAGGGATCCGTCAGTATATACAAAATGATAGTTTTCTGGCCAGTTTTGTCTGGCCTCGGTGAGAAATTTCCTGTTGTTGTCTACTTCTTTGTTGAGTTCGAATTTTGTAAACTCATGGGGTTCCAGTTGTTCCTTCTTTTGGAATAGGAAACACGGAAGGTTAGGCAATGTTCTTGTATGGGGTAGGTGAGTGGCCACCATATCAAAGGCTTCTACTAAAGGTGGATTATTTCTCCAGAAAGTGGTCCTGTTGTTGTAGTCATCATAAAATCTTATTATCTGTCCTGTAAGGTGATTTTCGTGGGCCATATTTTTTGCGACAAACTTGGTTGCTAGCCAGTGTCTTCTAAGTTGTAGGGGTAATTCTGCAGATTCGCTGAGTAGAATGTTGGTAGGAGTGGATCTCATGAGACCCAGTGCGACCCTTATGGCTTGGAATTGTACTCTATCCAGTTTTATTAGTAGTTGCTTTGAACACCTAGCTAGAAAAATGCTTCCATAATCTAAGTGTGATCTTACCATAGCCTTGTAAATCATCAGTAGTGAGCTTGGATGCGCTCCCCACCAGGTCCTGCAAAGGCATCTCATTATATTAATTCCTTTTTGGGCTTTCACACACATATGTTCTACCTGGTTTCTCCAATTTAATTTATTGTCGAGATAGATGCCTAAATATTTAGCTGATATTTTCCATTCGATTTGTTGATTGTTGAAAATTAAATTATTCTGTGGAATTAGCCCTTTGGCATTGAAAAAAATTGCTGTTGACTTGATCGGTGAGACTGAAAGCCCGTGTTCTTCCATCCAGATTCTTAGGTTTTCCAGTGTTGCATTTAGGGAATCTATCATGACATCTGTGTTCTCTCCAGTTATTAGTAGTGCTATGTCATCAGCATATTTGATGAGTTTGACATTTCTGACTACAACTCGTTTGGATGAATCTGTATAAACATTAAATAGTGCCGGCGACATTGGTGACCCCTGTGGAAGTCCCCGAAAGGTCTCCCGGGGTCCAACCAGTGTTCCGGTCGCTGGGTCCTTGACATAGATTGTCCTGTTCTTAAGGAATTTCATTATTAAATTGGTTAACTGAGTGGATAGTCCAATTTCTTGGAGTTTGTTATACATCTTGTGTATTATTACATTATCGTAGGCTGCTGTTACATCGAGAAGTACCAGTATTGATTTTCTTTTTCTCGACAAGCCTCCCTCAATTTGAGTATAAATTGTGGCTAGGTTTTCCATCACTCCTTTTCCCTTTCTAAAGCCCATTTGTAGTGGATCGAGAATTTGTCTATTTTCCAGTTGCCATTCTAGTCTGTTTTTAATCATATTCTCTAGTGTCTTGCCTGTACATGAGCCTAGGCTTATGGGTCTCCATCCTGAGACTTCTGCATGATTTTTTCCTGGTTTTGGTATCGGGTGAACAACTTGTGTTTTCCAATCTTCTGGTAGGCCCGAGTTGACATTACTTAGTAGCTCATTGAAGCATGTTAATAGCTTTTGTCTATTGTTTTCAGGGAGATTTTGGAGCATGGGGTATGATATCTTGTCCAGACCAGGTGATGAGTTCCGTTTATTCTGAAGGCTGGTTACTAGTTCCTCCATGGCGAAAGGCTCCTCTACCATATTTGGAAGAATTACATTTTGTGGTTTTTCGGGTCTTATGTTAGGTGTTAGAGACTCAATTAGTCGTTGGCCAATATTCGCATTAAGTACGTTCTTGTTCACTTTCTGTTGTCTGGATTTAGCAAACCTTTTAACAGCTTTCCATACTTCTGAGATCGGAGTATCTACAGAAATGTTTTGGCAGTATTCTTGCCATCCCTGTCTTCTACTTTCCCTAAGCATCCTTCTTGTTTTGGCTTCTTGTCTTCTATATTTTATAAAGTTCTCTGTGGTTTTGGCTCTCATGTATGTCTGCAGCGACTCTTTCTTTTCCCTCATTGCCATGGAGCAACCTTCATTCCACCACTGATGTTGAGCTTTGTAGTTCCTGAAACCGGATTTCTTTTTTGGGATGGTTTCGTCTGCTGCAGCTATAATTATCTTTTTTATTTCCTCATAGCTGTCAACTTCCATACTTTGTGTTTTCTCCTCTATTTGCCGTCTGTACCTTGTCCAGTCTGCTTTTTTAGTATTGTACCTGATTAGTCTATTGTCAACCTTTGTTTCCGTAGACCTGATGTGATTGTCGTATTCAACTAAAACTGGGAAGTGATCACTGTACCCTATGTCATCATCGATCATAAATTCCAGGTGATTGACCAGTTCTGGAGAGCATAGTATGATATCAGGGGCACTTGCCCTGCCTTCTGGGGGTGTAAGTCTGGTTGGTGCTCCGTTGTTAACGAACACCATGCCGCTGTGGTCTAGGAAGTCCATAAGTGTCTCACCGTTTCTGTTGTTGAAGCCCGAGCCCCAAACCATATGTTGACTATTTAGATCTCCTAAAACTACGATTGGTTTGTGTGCTTGCTGAACTTTATCCACGATTGATTGAAGGGCAGGAAGGTTTAGTCTAATGTCTGGTGGGACGTACATGCTTACTATGCAAATATGTTCGGTTTCAATTGCTACTATTTGCCATCTTGCGTCCACTCTGATTGTCTGCATGTCTATTGTTCTAAAAGCGATATGGTTCCTAATAAATATGGCCACACCCCCGTATCCGTCATCTCTGTCATTTCTGACGACTTGGAATCTTGATATATTGCTAGTGTTGTTAGTTTTTAACCAGGTTTCATTAAGACAGACTATGTCCGACTCATTCTTTCTTATAAGAGAAATCAAATTATCTTTGTTGGTATTATAGCTTCTAATATTCCAGTGTAATAAGTTTAGTTTCATGCTGTTTTTTGCTAATTTTCAACTTTGTGTACTATAACTAAATTAACCTACTATTAATTCTACTTCTACTACTACTACTACTTCTAACTGTATGTACAAAGGCTTTTATCTAATAATTCTTTTGTGATGGAGCTTCTTTCTCTTCGTTTCGCTTCTCTTCTACTTTCTGACTAGCTACGTTTTTGTTTTTATTTTTCCCTGAATAAAGTTTTGAGTGCTCTGGGATTTGAAAGTCATCTGTTCCGCTAAGGGTGTTGTTAATATTTACTTCCATACTTTCGTCTGACCATCTAAGCTCCTCCTCTTCATGCTGTGTTCTTTGCGAACTCGTGTATGTATGAAACTGTGGGATTTCTTCTACTCTGACTCTAGCTGATGGTGGAAAAAGACATTCCCTGTGGGCATCCTTATCATATCCCTTGTTATCAGGGCTGGTGGGATAGTTTCTCTTTTTGGAGGGGGATCTGAGAAATTTATTTGGTACATACTGTGTTCTTTGTATGTTCCTTTCTCTGTTTTCTTGACTTATGGCTCCTGTGCTTTTTATGTTTGTTTGTGTTGTATTTCGTTGGCTGAGACTCCTTGTGGCTTGGCTATAAGTTGAATTTATTGAAGGAAAATCGCGGTTCCTGTTAACAAAATTGTTTTGCGTCCTTTTATTTGTATTCGGATCAGGGAAACGTTGAGCTGCTTCGTAAAAAGTTATTCTTTCAATTGCCATTGTTTCATTTATTCTTTTCTGTCTTGCATATTCCGAACATTCTCTATTCGTAGCTTCGTGCTGTCCCGAACAGTTGCAACATTTATATTCTTCGACTCTATTCTTATTGCAAATGTCTCTTGTATGTTCTTCTCCGCATTTACTACATCTTATTTTCCCTCTACAGTATTTTTTGGCATGTCCATATCTCAAGCACTTAAAACATTGTGTAACATTTCTTACATATATATCGACCTTATAGTTCACGCTATACAATCTTATTTCTTCCGGTATCTTTTTGCCTTCGAAGGTAATGATAACAGTTCTTGTTGGTACAAAGTGTGCCTCTGCACCTTTACCTACTCTTCTTGACATTCTTTTGGCCTCTAGTATTTTACATTTAGAGTCACTATCCAACGTTATATCCTCTTCTTGAATTGTAAAGCCCACATCTCTTTTCACTCCTTTGCAAAGCAGCATTCTTTGGGGTATGTAGGCTTTAATGTTCTTTGTTCTTAGCTCTTGGTTGTTTAACAAATTGTTCGCTTCTTCATGTGAATCAAAGGTTACTCCCACCTTGTTATAACCTGTTTTCTTGATATCCTTTACTCCCCGAACCCTAATATTGTGTAGTATTTTACTTAAATCAGAATAGTGTAATCCTGCGATATTACGAGCAGTGGATTCTACATTTACTAGAAATGGCCTGCCGTCTTCCTGTCTGTAATCTATTTTTCTTTTTTTGGCGTCTACCATCTTTTTACCCGTGTCTTTTAATCCCTGAATCCATTCTAGTGGCAAAGTTTTGGCCCTGTCGCTTGCAAGAATACCTGCAATTTCTACAATAGCGTTATCTACATTAATAATGTCAAGCGGGGAAAGCGCATGCAAAATGCCTATTGATTGAAGCGTGTCTACACTAAGCAGCGATCGAAAAGTATCCTCATGTCTATTTTGATTAATCTGGGACCCTCCTCCAGGGTCCTCAGTCTCGGCCATGCCGTTAAACCGACCTAACCTCAAAGCATAAATTAGCCAAACGGATGCAAGTGCAAAAAGCAAAGAAGCAAAGAACGACCAAAAATTAGAAACTTACTCAAATCCAATGAGTTTCCACCCTTCTGATGATTTTCTTACCAACACTTTTAGTTTTTCCCTTAGCAGACGGCTTCCGATGTTATCCACCCAGCAGTCAAATTCGGAAAAAAAAAAAAAAAAAAAAAAAAAATCGGACGTTTTTTATTCACAATTTTATTGACGTTTGGTCCACAGACAAATAAAGGGTTTACTTGGTCGTTCTTAGAAAGTTTATTTCGGTTTATCGGTATTGTGTAATAATTGCTGTGTCTTTAGTGTTTTGTGATATTTTTTTGAAGACTAATTAAGATGGGTCACAGGTGTGAATTGTTCAAGAATGCGGAATATAATAATTCTGCAGTTACTTTTCATAGGTGAGTACATAAAAAGTTGGGTTATTTGTCGGTTGGGATTAACTATTCATAGGCGTAGGTAGGTGGCAAAAATAATTAATAGGTACTTTACATTTTTGGCATAAAATTATAATATTTAACGTATAAATGTAAAAAATTATTGAATGCATGCAAACATTTTTCGCAACTTAATTTTTAAATAATTTATTATAAACAATTTCAATTTCCAAATTCTCTCCATGGCCATGTCTCTTTTTTGCATGTGTAAAATAATCTATGAAATATATTTTTATTATAAGCATTCCTGCAAATACTTTACTTGGATATATAAGTTCATTCCTGTAATAAACTATACTTAGTTACTTGAAAATAAAGATATAATAATATACCTACGATTATTATTATTATTTTTTTATGCTGGTTTTATTTCGATGCGTTACTTTTATAGGAATATGTAACCGTACCGTAATGGTAGTGTGTAAATATTAATTTTATAGCTTTTAATATTAGACCAACATTTTTAACAAATCACCGTGTTGGTTGAAAACATAATCTCTAATTTTTAATAGATTGATTATTTACAGGAATGCTAATACACTTACTTACCATTATTTTAAGATTGTTTTTCTGCATAAAAATAATAAATTACCAGTCAAACATTTTGGATTTTGAAAACAATTTTATAACAAAAAAAAGTTCATTAATGACAAGTGACAGGAAAACCAGTAACCAGGCTTCTAATGCCAATGAGCATTTTGACACTTGAATTATCACATTTACATTTCAGAAAACCGCGGCGTGGTCCGAAAATGACCTTTTTTTCTGTTATCAATAGCATTTTCGGGCCATACCCATAGTCAATCATTGCAAGTCAATAAATACTTTCCATTTGCTCCTTTTAAACAGCTAAGCAAAGTAAATATCTTCGCTGAGCTAAGTTGTTAAAGGAACTTCGCGAACAACTTCGTATAGTTCGTATGGGAAATAGAGAGGGGCATCCTTGACCACGGCAAGGGGGAAGAAAAATTTTTTTTTTGCTTTGCTTCGCTATTTAAAAGTAACCTAAAAAGAACTTGGCTTTTGTAAACTTATTTCTTTTAAATTTCAATAAAACCTTAAGAACCGTGTTTTAAGTAGGTACCTACCTAGTACCTATAGTGTAATTATTTTTAGGTGAGTTCAGTTCACCAAATAATGTTAAATTTATAGCTATCCAAAGCTTCCCATATAATAAATATTACAAACAGTAATTAACTTACATTGAATCTTATTGCTCCGCGGACCCTTTTTTCAATCATATATTAAACTTTACTGTTATTCAAACCCTTTTTTTCACAAAAGTTAAAAAATATTTGATTTCGATTGGATAATTATAATAATTATATTTTATTGTGAACCCTGAAACGAGACGCCGCTGTATGATAACGAGGTAAAATTCTAACTGGACCGACATAATCCCCACTCCCGGCCCCCTCGGGCCTTCACCTCCTCTCTCCTACAAACGATTTTGTCAGCAGATTTAAATAGCGTTTATGAATGGCGTGCGGCATCTATAAGTAGCAGATCATTGGCCGTAACGCCCAACGCCGCTCGAGCGCAACGTTTGAAGCAGAGCTTCCCTTTAAGAGGAAGTAACCCCTTTACCACAATGAAAATTGCCGAACGTTTTCCTGGTCAAACGAAAAGAAAAAATAAAAATTGGTATTTAGAAAATAAATTCTTCTTTAAATACCCCATCCAGAAAAGTAAATGACGATCGAAAATATTCCCAAAATTTTTTTTAGAATTTTTTTTTATTTTTAGTAATTTTGTAATATTTTAAACAATTCTTTATTGGTCAAAAGCAAAATGACTTTCCTGGGTGTAGAATGTTGTACCAAACAATTTTTCTTAAAGCCATTTTTCAATATCGGCCTTACTTTTTCTCAAAAACTTTGGGCGCGTAAAGTGAATTTAAGCGTGTAAAGTGGGTTTACGCGCCCAAAGTTTTTGAGAAAAAAGTAAGGCCGATATTGAAAAATGGCTTTAAGAAAAATTGTTTGGTACACCATTCTACACCCGGGAAAGTCATTTTGCTTTTGACCAATAAAGAATTGTTTAAGATATTACAAAAACACTAAAAATAAAAAAAATTTCTAAAAAAAATTTTGGGAATATTTTCGATCGTCATTTACTTTTCTGGATGGGGTATTTAAAGTAGAATTTATTTTCTAAATATCAATTTTTCTTTTTTCTTTTCGTTTGACCAGCAAAACGTTCGGCAATTTTCATTGTGGTAAAGGGGGTTACTGCTCTTAAGAATGCAAGGAGAATGTACATGTTGGACCGCAACACAAAATACATCGCAACCCAGAACTTGATTTATTAATGGTGGTTGTACTGGTTGTCTACCCTTGAATCCTCGTAATCGAAAGTAGAACGTGTCGCCGGTCGCCGGTAACGCGGTTAGGAGAGAAGTGGAACGTCGCTCCGGTAGTGAAAACGTATTTTTTACAAAATTACTTACAAATTTTTTTTAATTTCAAAATATTAATTTGACCAATAAAAAATTAAAACATGATTGCTTCCCCCTACCCTCCTTCCGCCATCATTAGTTCAAACGAAAACGCACTACACATGGCGCCACATTCGCATCTATCTGATGTCATTTCAAAGTCACGGTGGCATCGACCAATTAGCACGTTTATAACGTTTCTCTTTATTGGAATCTTTTTACACCCTTACAACGTATGCCATGAACATGAACAATGTACAGCATATATAGGAAGATAGAAAGATACTTGAGGATTTTGTGGGTTGCGCACAAGACAGAGCAGGAACACATTCGGAGCAAAAGATATGCCATATATCAGGTACATGCCGCGGTATTAGGGTTGCCACATGGCCGGGATTGTCCCGAAATTAACTGTGTAGTCCCGGATCCCGAATTTGTATTTTTTAATCCCGGAAAATCACGATCATAAAACACACACACAAACACAACAAATTTCTATATTTTTGTTATACAGGGTGTCCCAAAATTAGCTGACAATATTTTAAGGAGATAAAGTTCATCCAAAAATAGGACTAATACCCTCTATTAATATACCTTCAAAAACGCTTCGTTATGGGGCTAGAGCCCCCCGAATTGGAGCTATGATAAGCAATTTTTTCACAATATCTCAAAAACCGATTAGGGTATCGAAACAAAATTTGATACATGTTTTACCCATGACAAAACGCAATAAACGATTTAATTAGCTTAACTTTATTTCTTCCAGTGGCGTCCCACTGGGTAGGTAGTTGGGAGAATATTGCCCTAAGTTTTTTATTTTTAGGATTTTTTAACTTCAGGTGCAATTTTTAGAAGCCTTAAAGTCTTTTGTTGAAAAAAGGTACTCTTGTTTCATTGAGGTAGGATTCACTATTTTCCAGTAAAATCGATTTTAAAATTTTCGGTTTTTTGAAATCCGGTGAAAAGGCTAAGGTTTTTTTTGCATATCTTAGCAAACACTTAATATTAAAACATGAAATTTATTAGAAGTTCTACCAGCGACAAGGCATATCAAGGCATATTATTATGTATTAAAGGATATGTTACTTTAAAATATTTTTCCAGTGACGTCGCACATGGTGGAGCCTTAAGTAAATATTACTAATATTTTTTTTTTATTTGATAGTTTTAATGTATTTTTTTTTTAATTTTAAATTTTTTGTTGATAAAACCTTCTATTGTTGTAATTTGACAGAATGTAACGTTTTTAAATTAAACATATTTTTAGATTCCTTTGTTTTTTAAATATTTATTTTCATGGAGATTTTAAGAGAGTTTTAAAATAAAACAAAAAAGAATAACAAATTGCAAATCAAATTTGATGGTGAACCACACGGGAAACTAATTCTTAAGCAAGTACCAGTCATGTGTCCCCAAAAATAATAATCAAGGAGATTTAAATCAAGTGATTTTAGTGGCCAGGCTATGGGTACCAATCCACCTGGTAATTTTGTCCAAGCAAATTCCTCACTTGACGTCCGTAGTGAGCTGGTGCCCCATCATGTTGAAAGAAGTGCCCTAAACGCAAATCCAGTGGCACATTATCTAATAAATCCCCAAGTTGATTATGTATTATTATTATTTGTCGCTAGTAGAACTTCTAATAAATTTCATGTTTTAATATTAAGTGTTTGCTGAGATATGCAAAAAAAACCTTAGCCTTTTCACCGGATTTCAAAAAACCGAAAATTTTAAAATCGATTTTACTGGAAAATGGTGAATCCTACCGCAATGAAACAAGAGTACCTTTTTTCAACAAAAGACTTCAAGGCTTCTAAAAATTTCACCGAAAGTTAAAAAATCCTACAAATAAAAAAACTTAGGGCAATATTCTCCGAACTACCTACCTAGTGGGACGCCACTGGAAGAAATATAGTTAAGCTAATGAAACCATTTATTGCGTCTAGCTATGGGTAAAACATATATCAAATTTTGTTTCAATACCCTAATCGGTTTTTGAGATATTGTGAAAAAACTGCTTATCATACCTCCAATTCGGGGGGCTCTAGCCCCATAGCGAAGCGTTTTTGAAGGTATATTAATAGAGGATTTCAGTCTTATTTTTGAATGTACTTTATCCCCTTAAAATATTGTCAGCTAACTTCGGGACACCCTGTATAACAATTTGTTTAAGTTTCGTATAATTAGGTACCTATTTAGAGGATATTTAGCTATTTTTTTTATATTTCGTTACATTACTTAGTATTTAGTACCTACTTTAAAAAAATGTGATTGTTTTATTTAATGTTTTGGTATGTTATTTAAAAATGTAAACAAAAATATTTGTTTTGTTGCATGTCCCGGAATTGCCTTTATCAAATGTGGCAACCCTACGCGGTATTATAAATACGTCCGAGAAGAACTTACAGTACTTACAGTCAGTGTAAAAATATATTTCCTTATTTAATTATTAGGCATCAAAATAATGTACACGTCATTTTTACACAGACTATACTAGCAGTTTGCTTCTCAAGATCTCAAGACAACCTAAGTAAATGCCAAGTTTAGCTGCTGTGTACTGCTCACTACGAGGGCTTGACTATATCGAAAGATTCACATCTCTTCCTAGATTTGACAAGCTGTACATACAAGTACCAAGGTATAAAAAAACTGTAAATACTCAAAAATATTTAATACTTAAGTATAACTAGATTATACCTAAACCTGATAACTATTATATAAGCTAAAGGTATAGATATAGCAAATAGGTAAAATTAGAAATATAAATAAATAGTATACAAATATTTTTTAAAAGCAAATCCTTAAATAAAAATAAATCTATTTATATTTATCCTGTAGTAAACAGCAATACATTTATTACTTATCAACTTATCTATATATAAACTATATAACTAGGTATATTTTTGGCTTAAATTTTGCGACTAGAAGCACACTCGTCTTTGCTTTTTATTTATACACCAATATGACTTAACTTTGTACATATATACTTAACTTAAAGATCTTTGATTCTTTACGTAACACATAATAGTAATACATGCACCTAACAAGTTTTTGTGGAATTTGTTAAACTATTTATCATAATATTATTATTATTATTACAGTACGTGAAAAATGAAGTTTTACTTACTTATATAGGTGAGGAGACTTTTTGGCCATAATATATAACATACATTTTAACAGTTTTTTTACTATACCTTCATTTATAATAAAATTATCTATAGGTATCCATTACAACAATAAATGTATAGTCATGTATAAAATCACATATTTAAGAACAATAATGTTAGATTTAATAATTTGCTGTCAATATATTAAGGTGGGAGTATCAACACGCTTGCCAACCTATAACCTATTTCGCGTAGATTTATTTATGTTTTCTAGCTTTTATACAAAATTTAAAGAAAATCAGTATCGACTTGATATTCTATAGGTAATAAATTGACATATTTAATAAATATCAAGGAATTTCATAACTTATTTTAGGATATTTGTATAGCGAAAAATATCGGGTAAGATTTTTTTAACATTATTATGTCATTCTTCTTTCACTTAACAATTCTCCCAAAATTAGCAATGAAATAAATTGATATTTTTGTAATACAGTGTGTGCATAAAGTCTGGAAACGGCTTAATAACATCACAATTTACTGGCCGATTTAAACCAAATTTGGTACAATTGTGTAAGAGGATCTAACGCACCGAATGACGATATTGGCGTTGTTGCCAGCTTTTTAGTTTGTCTGGAATTCGAACGAATTTTATATTTTTAAATATAACGCCCAGTATATTTTTACATTTTTAAATTCCACATACAATTATAATTATTTTTTATTAAATGCATTATTAGTCTATACTTCATAGTTTCCGAGATATTGACTCTCGAAAAGTGACATTTTTGAACTTTGACAGCTTATAACTTTCTAACAGTACGTCTTAGAGCAAAACGGCTTACATGTCCCTATCTTCAATTTTTATTATCTTCCCAAAAAAAATCAACTTTCGGTTAAACCGGATGTAACTCGAAAGCAGGAAATATAGTTGTTCCGGTTTAACTGGAAGTTAATTTTTTGGGAAGATAATAAAAATTGAAGATAGGGACATGTAAGCCGTTTTGCTCTAAGACGTACTGTTAGAAAGTTATAAGCTGTCAAAGTTCAAAAATGTCACTTTTCGAGAGTCAATATCTCGGAAACTATGAAGTATAGACTAATAATGCATTTAATAAAAAATAATTATAATTTTATGTGGAATTTAAAAATGTAAAAATATACTGGGTGTTATATTTAAAAATATAAAATTCGTTCGAATTCCAGACAAACTAAAAAGCTGGCAACAACGCCAATATCGTCATTCGGTGCGTTAGATCCTCTTACACAACTGTACCAAATTTGGTTTAAATCGGCCAGTAAATTGTGATGTTATTAAGCCGTTTCCAGACTTTATACACACACTGTATATCAGATACTACCTAAATAATGTACCGACGATATTGATTTTCTTTAAATATTAGTTATTAAAATAATAAACTCAAAAAATCAACGCGAAATAGGTTATAGGTTGGCAATAGATTGAATAACGTTGAGAATTCAACCTTAATACTATTTACTATTTATAAGACCCAACATTTATAAGAAAAAATGTATGCACGTTTTGTACGAACGCAAACCGCATGCGCGTATTAAAAGTTAAACCGGATTGTCTTCGGATATTTTTCAAAAATAAATTAAACAGGCGCAGGCATCCGGAAGAGCTGCAAGTAGAACCATTCAGGTTGCGATAATTAACCGCAATCAGGGTTTTATTTTAGTTGAAACTTGGTAAGATCATTCCTTGTAAGCTATAGTTTTTATTACATTCTGTGAAAAAAATGTTCAATTTGTTACTTTTTTAATTTATTGATAACATGATTATTTTGGAAATTTTTTTAATAAAAAATAGCTTATCCGTATCAGATGTATAGGTACTCTCAATACCTATTTTCAAATTGCCTTAAAACTGCCTATCCTTTTGTTTTGTGTAGACCATACGCGCGCGAACCTCTGCATATTTTTCAGTGTGCCTGTCTTAAAGAAAAAAGGTATTATATATTTGGCATGAATCTAGGGTTGCCATTCAAAAAAAATTAAAATAAATAATTATAAAAAACATATCATATTATTATCTTTAATTTTGAGCTGACACTGTTTTATTTTTAATAAATCGAATCGACATGGTCATATGTATTTTGGGAGACACTGTAACAATATGTTTTTTGTTATAAAAAAGACCACCACATAAAATGTTAATAACCGTGCCCGAGCATATTTTCCCAAACAAAAACTGTACCTACGTGAATTTACTAAATTTATTCCAAGTTAACTCATTAAAAAAAATCACTGAAAAAATAAAGTCCCTGTATTTACTTGCTTACGTCCTAATATCTCAAAATACCTAATATACTTGCTAGGTGTGAAAATGTATATTTTCAAAAATAGTGATTAAGTAGGTTGATTTCTTTATCGACTAAATAATATTTTTTATTTTTTTATACATAAAAGGTACTTATACAACTTTAGTAAACCGACATAACTTCGCTTTCCCTCAACGATTGCGATTGACCAGTTGTGTCGGTCCCCTTGTTACCTTAAATATCTATTCTTATCAGCAACATACCTAAAAAGACTAGAGGCGGTAGATATGGGACTGATACCCAACTAACATACGTAATACTGACCATTAATCCCATATTGAATATCACATTTAAAAAAAACTTAGCCTAGAAAATCCTAAACTACCTATATAAGCCTAATTAAATCAAAAATAAGTTGTATGGCAAATTAATTCACGTTTTTTTTTTTTGGAAAATCGAAAATAGGTCAAAAGTGTTACTATATGCTTAGCTTGTTTTGGTGTTCATGCACTTTCAAACACGCCTGACACATTCGTATCTAAAAGTGCTCTTACAATCAGTTTATAGTTCTCAAATTATTTTGCTTTTTATTATAAACTATTTATATAAATGAAAAGGTTTGAACATGGAAATTTACCAAAAATTGTAGATAATATAGATACTATATGTTTTAAACTTAAATCCATTAAAAATCTTTATAATAGTAAATTATGGGATATTTTAGTTTAATTCGGAATTATTTATGTCCTAAATGAATGTTGTTTGTATGCGTTTCCATAATGACGATATAGCAAGATAGACATATTATCCTCTTTATCATAACATGCCGACAAGGCGTTAAATGCAAAGGTTGACTAGGTTCCTAGCGGGTTTCACAATGACGCCACGTGAAGATATATACACCTATTTTTACTCTCAAATAATCCGCTATTGCCGAAGAATCCAAGGAATCACCCGTTTGGGTTCTATTTGAGCTTAAATTGACTCAATTTGTAACTATTGGGACTTTACCAGTTCAGTTTGTTTGTCGGTATAATAGACAGTTTTCGTTGTCTTTTAAAAGCGATTCGGATAGCCGCTATCAGTTTTCGATCAGACATTGAATTCCCACCGAGATCACCTTTGTTTAACGGTTATGGATTACTTTGTTTTTCCTCATTTAAAGAACACTATTTTTAAAACACCAGTTGCAAATTTAGAACAATTACAAGAAAGGATTATCCAAGAATGTGGTAACATTTCTCCAGAGATGCTGGTCAACACTTTCGAAAATATGAAGGGACCTATGAATTTATGCTTGGAGCATGGCGGTGGCCAATTTGGATTTGTCTACTTAAGTATTTTATTACTCATTAGTTTGGCATATCATGTCATAATATGAATTTGACAAAAATTTAAATATATCGTCCACATATTATTGTGATTTAAATCAAGCCCTGCGTTTTTTAATCCAAGCCCTCTTTGATGCAAATAATTTTTGCGCACTCGCACGGTATATGTCTTTGGTAAGTTGTGTTGTGTGTATGATATTTTTGCGATTTATTCATAAAAAAAAGAAAGTGGATACTAATAAATAGAATAATTCTGTAAAATATTACTTGACGCGATGGTGAACCCGATTTATTATTGAGGCATGCGACAGGATTGGCATTGCAACGCATGCCAGGTACTCGCTAGTATTATATAAAACAATATTTAAATGTGGTATTAGGAAAATACCCAACAAACGTCAAAACATGTTATATAAAGTATAATAATATATATCAGATTTCAGAGGTCTTTCGTGCCAAAATAGTTTAAAGATAGAACAAACTCGAACAAAATTGCAGAGAAACATATTGCTTTTAAATAAAAGGTAAAGGTAAATACCCTTTTGAATACTACCATAATTTTTATGGTGAAAGTTGCCGCTTGGAGCTTATTGCAAACTTCTTTCCCTGCCCGCATCGAGCGTAAATAAGGAACGATTATGAACGTCGTTTTTTTAGGAGGTTCATGGATACGATTCTGTAACGAAATTTAATATTTAAGGGTTAAAATAGACCGACGACTTCGACGCGCAGACGAAACACCGTTTATTTACACAATATTTCTGGGCCGGTCCAGTCTTTTTACTTTGGTTGTCTTACTTAAAGGAACTACACTGTTGATATATTATACTTAAAACCCTAAAAATTATATTACCCGTGCCTAAATTAAAAAATGCATACCTAGGTATATACCGCGGGGTTTCTCAAATTTCCTATAAAATTTTTGCGTTTAGAAAAAAAAAATTGTCAATCATAAATACATAAAGCTATAAGTTATTTAACGTAATCATTGCCAACTTTTAAATATAATATGAAAGGACAATCGCCAAGGTAGTAAATTTTTTTTAGGTGTCACATCCAAACGCTTTATAATTTTGGCTAACAAGAATGCTAATTTGGTAAACTATCATATTATGATGATAAGGATATTGGGTGACTTATTGGTATACATCCTGTGATTGACTGATGCATAAACTAAGGAAACCTAGACATTCCACCTAACGAGGCGAAGGCTAGGCGCAAGGCCGCGATGTAAACGCCAAGAAGCGAAGTGACTTTAGACGTATATTCGCGTTTGCTAAATGTTTATCATATGCAACGTTCGGCGTAACTTGTTACAGATTTGTACATCGTACACAATTATGAACGGTAAAATGTTTATATTGAATGGTTTCTCTTTGGTTGATACTTAACAGTTTTGCATTATGTAAAACTTTCGTGTTAGCCGCTCATCAGAAGCAGAAGGGAACAACACTCCACTGCTTTCGCGAAAGCCGGTCAATCGCTGTAGCCCACGTCCCTTTCGGAGCGCCACTGTTTTTCCATATAATTCTGATATAATAAGGGGAAATAACGACGCCCTATACCCTCTTATCTAAAACCCGTTATATAGGTAACAAAAATAATTATAAAATAAATTCTATTTTTATACCTATTCTAAAAACTAGAAAATTTCAATGAATTTGTTAATGTTATCAGTTATCATCACTAATGATATACTGTGATATGTACAGTTACTTATGTAGGTACATAATAATATTATTTATGTATTAGGAGGTATGTGATTTTAAGATATTACCCTAAGACTACCCTTATTATTGTACGAGATCTTTTTTGTGAAATACTGACTAAATATTAAAATAATACAATTACTTAGGAATGCTTTGTATGGCCGATGACTAGAGGACTTCGGTATAATAGTATTGACTAGAACCTATAATTATTCTAACCTATCTATTTAGTACATTTGGGTATATACAATTTTAAAATACATATTTGCTTGTGTATTTGTCCTATATTGACCTGCAGGAAAAACTATACGAGTGTATCGAATATGATACGTATTTTTGACGCTATTTTTAATTTAATCCCCCCCCCGCAAACCTCTCTATAAACGAATGGAAAATGGTAATTCCTATTTTCATTACTATATTAGGTTCAGGTTTATGAACTTTTGAATTCGTTAATCGTGTAATACACATCGAACAAACCCACATTATGTGTTAAGTACCGTAGAATGGGGTGATATGAAACACACATTTTTAACAAAAATTATTATAACTTTCTTAAGAATTATCCAATAATTTTGGAAATAACATGTCTGGATGCGGGTTGACTAGAGCAATCATATCCATAACTAAAAAAATATTTAGTTAACCCATTTCCGAAAAAAAAATATTTTTATAGGTGTTTCGTTTAACCCCATGCTCGGGGTTATACGAAACACTAGCATTTTTCTGTAGTAAAGATAAAAATATCTGGATTTTTGTTTCTTATTAGACTCTATTGGGGTTTTATGAAACATATTATACCATCCTTGTAACGTAGGGACCTTGTGGATAAGATAGGTAGGCATATATATATTTAAAGAATATTTCATATGCTTTCAGCTCTATTAATAGTTGTCGATCGATTTGTAGGAGAAAAATAAAGGTTAAGAACGTTTTATAAACTTATTTTAATGAAAAAGAAAATCGAAATGAACAATGAACATTTTCTTAAACGTAGAATTACAAAACTGCTTAGCCAACTTTATTTTATATTTTCTAGGCATGTTTCCGAGCATGTTTCATATTACCTCTAAAAAACACGATTTTTGTTATTTTTAACCTCAACAAAAACTGCTATACTTTAAACTAATTTTGTTTACATAAGATATTTGTTGAGGTTATGAACTCACCTTTTTTTCATTAGAGTCTATTTGTAACTATAATAATAAACTCTGTACTGATGAGACTCTGGGATTAACAAAAAGTCATATTTTAATCAGATTTTTTAAATAAATTTAAAATTGAAGTTAAATTATACAGAAAAAGAAAGTGGAGTTAAATAATACAGAAAAAGAAAAGCACGAAGTCTTTCTCCACAATCCTTATTCATCGAAAAACTAGGCGAACCTAGTATCACTTCGACATGTTTCGAGTGTAGAAACACTCATCATCAGGAAACAAAGTGAAAAGTAAAATGCTGATGTTTTTAGCAAAAGAGAAAATAATGGTGGGATTGAGCCGTAATGGAGCTTTTAATGGTGTACAAGAGGTGTAAAATTGAAAAATCAGAAGGTCGACAATCAAGACTCCAGTATACTGAAGAGTCGAGAGTTAAGTGTAGAAGCACACTGTGCCGTGCAGAAAATTATAGGGTAGTAAAAATTAGGGAGTTTTGAAAAACATATCTGTAAAAAGCATTATTAAATTACTGAAACATCCTGAGTTTTATTAAGCCCAGTCAGAAACATGTGAAAATGTTGGGGTGAGATGTAAAGAAAAGAAAAAGAAAAAAGTTGTTTTGAAAAACATATCTGTAAAAAGCATTATTAAATTACTGAAACATCCTGAGTTTTATTAAGCCCAGTCAGAAACATGTGAAAAAGAAAAAAGTTGTTTTTTGACAAAAAACAACTTTTTTCTTTTTCTTTTCTTTACATCTCACCCCAACATTTTCACATGTTTCTGACTGGGCTTAATAAAACTCAGGATGTTTCAGTAATTTAATAATGCTTTTTACAGATATGTTTTTCAAAACTCCCTAATTTTTACTACCCTATAATTTTCTGCACGGCACAGTGTGCTTCTACACTTAACTCTCGACTCTTCAGTATACTGGAGTCTTGATTGTCGACCTTCTGATTTTTCAATTTTACACCTCTTGTACACCATTAAAAGCTCCATTACGGCTCAATCCCACCATTATTTTCTCTTTTGCTAAAAACATCAGCATTTTACTTTTCACTTTGTTTCCTGATGATGAGTGTTTCTACACTCGAAACATGTCGATGTGATACTAGGTTCGCCTAGTTTTTCGATGAATAAAGATTGTGGAGAAAGACTTCGTGCTTTTCTTTTTCTGTAAATTTAAAGTGTTTGTAAGGTACTTACCACAAACCAATTAATCGTAAATAGCACAGGTGGTTATCGGTCGAAAACGCAAAGTTTTCTTGACAATATCAGACAACTGCCAGATGTCAATTTTTGCGCCTAATTGGAAATAGGTACGTTTGTTTCATATAACCCCGGGGGTTTCATAATCCCCCATTCTACGGTACCTACATACTATTAAAACAGCAAATAATTCGAATTTATTTTATAATCCTAGGTAGACTGGTAGACGTAGGAAGTTATTAAGTCATTTTACGGAATATTCCAGCAAATATGATGCAAAATCAAAACTTTAAAACACCACTAACATTGCTTACCATGTATGGTATAGTACCTAACGGGGGTAGCAGTGATCGAGCCTTATAGAATCCAAAAGGCAGAAAACAGTAATATACATGAACACTCAACAAGTCTGCAAAAACATTATGTTTCTAAGTACTATACAAGGTATTATACAAAACGTCAGAATTGCAGAATCGTTTATAATTTCGTCGATATTTAATGTTTTAACAAACTCGCGTTTGATACCGATTAAGGATAAATCCGAAAGGGGTTGAGGTTGTCCCATGGTGTTACGTAAATAGGTCTTTACTATTTTAAGTTTGGAAAAAGATCGTCCCGCTCATGCCACACTAACTGGTAAAGTTAGAAATAACATCACCGCACTAGATACATCTGGAAAATTTGAAGAAACCTACTGATTTTTTATTAATAAATTATCCGCAAGTTCATACGCTGTTTTTAATTTTGAAATACTATCTCCAAGTAATTTTCTGAGGCTTAAAATTTGACTAGGAAAGTCAATGAACTTTATGGTATATCGTTTGTAAATTCCGCGCTTTCACGTATAATTCTTCTTCACTGAACGAAGTCAAATTCTTAGGGCCGGTATCTTCATCCTCGGTTATTTTTATTGCTTAGTTAAGCTTGTTTTGTGACACATAAAGCATGTTATAAACATCAAATGTCAAGTTTAACCGAGGAATTAAAATAACCGAGCTTTAACCGAGGATGAAAATACCGGCCCTTAGGATATAAAAAAAATTAAATGAATTATGAAATTAAATAACTATGAAAAGCAAAGCTGGCAGCAAGTTTTGAAGGGGCCGTCGATGTGGGCCCCTCGGCTGGCCGCCCCCCCCCCCCCCCCCGTGATGCGGGGTCTGCGGGGGTGTTACGCCACTGGGTATGGATTTGACGAAATGAAAGGAAAAACCACTCTCTACTTCAGATTAGTAAATGAGTTTAAAATTAAAAATAGTGCAACTGCCAGAATATTGTGCGATTTACAATCTATTTTTTTGATGATGATAGAATGGTCGTTAAATGGCGAAGACGAAAGTATTAGATTTGTCGAAGAAACTGTTCAAATTTTAAAAAGTATAGAATTTAAAACATCTATAAATTGTTTTTTAATTGTTAATAGGATAATAATTCTAGTATATATAATGTCGTAACTTAATATTAGGTAGGTAGTATTTAATGACTAGAGAATCAACTAGATTTGATCAATCTCAATAATCAGACTATACTTAGAAGATAATAAAAATTACACTTTCCGAATTTACAATATTATAACCTACAGAATGTAGAAATACAGCCATAATATACGAATTTCATTTTTTTTTTATTCAAATAGTTAAAAATATATAAATAAATATAATATAATTTATATTTTTATGTGACTTAGAAACTGACTGACTAGAAATGGGTAAAAATCATAATTAAATATAGTAGTGACTAGAATATATTATTAGATATATATTATACTACACAACAGAATTTTTTTTTGGTAATTAACTTCAGACTTTATCTAAATAAGTAAGTAGTTTTGCAACCAAGCTTTATCAGTTTAGGTTTAGAGGATGAAGAGCTTAACTCCATCTAGTGTCGACGTGGGACACTTTAAAAGCATACCAGCACCTCTAACAAACTTATAACAATAAGTAAAATTTGAAGAAGTAGTCCATGCTTAAAGTGGAGTTGAAAGTATAGGAAAGAAAGAAAAACTAAAAGTCTTCCTCCACAAAATTTAATAGAATATAACAATTCTTTAGGGGTCTCTACATCTTTCGAACGTAGAAACGTTCATCACCAGGAGAGAGAAAATGTATATAGTGCTGATGGTATTAGCCAAAGAGAAAACGGTAAAAAACCTTAAAATGGAGCTTTTATGGCATTAAAAATTGTATATTTAGAAGTGACAAATATAAAAAAGTTGAGGAGAGTTATAACATGCTAAACATGTGATAAAGGATGTCCAAACAACCAAATAAAATGAGGAAGAAGAGAAAGTGTCGAGGATTTTTAAAATTATTTATATAAAAATATTTGTAAAATTATTGATGTGTCTGTAAGACAGTGTAAAGATAGAATTGTCATTATTTGTCGAAGTCATGATATCAAAAATTTTTGAAGAGTGGTTTTTGGGGTACTGGGGGTTAAATTTTGTGGAGGAAGACTTAGTTTTTTCTATCTAAAGGTAAATATCTATGATTTGAAGATTTCTGGAAACTAGTTTTTATATTTCGCTACACATGTTTAAAAAAAAGGAGGTAACGAAAAAGCCGAACAAAAGTTACATTAACATTAAAGTATAAATCTCGAGTTTTGAAAAAACCGCGTATAGTTTGAAATATTGCAAAAAAAGAAAAAAAAGGTAGGTAATATTTTTATAACTACTCACAAAATATTCTCAAAAACAAAACTGTCAAAATTTTGTTGCACATACAAAAATTCATTTAAATAGGTATGTATTTTCACTCAGTATTATGAGTAAATCATACTTATTAAAATCTTTAAATAAAAAAGCGTTTTTTTTATATTATATCTTGGTGATGTACCTATATATAGTGATAACTTAAATTATATTTTTAAATAAAAAAGTTTTTCTCTATCTCTTAGCTGTAGCGATCAATAACTTAATATCTATGTGACTTAGATCAGTCGCTATATACAAATTGTATTTTTATTTAAAGCTATCGTCAAGTGTCTGCTTTTAAAAATCAGAATAAATAAGCTATAAGGCAAAAACTAATACCCCAGTATAAATCAAAATTTTACCACAATATCAATTTATAATTTTTTTTAGATGGTAAGTGACGTGGAAATATTGATAGATGAGCAAATAAAATGGCAAATGCGTCACTAGTGCTTGCTCTTAAGAACAGCCATTTTGTTATTTTTTGATTTTTCCTAAAAGCGGCCGAATACCCGTGTTTGGGTAGCAGTTTTTAGCAGATTTAAGTTAAAAAAAATTTAATTGAAAATTTTATAGCTGTAACTTAAAAATTCCGGTTGGAATAATTAATATTAAGTCAAAAAAGAACACATTCATTGTCTTCAGTAAAGTGTTTTTGAAGTGGAAAATAAATTTTAGTTTAACAACGATTTAATTTAAAAGCCCTATATTATAATTTATTATTAAGCTATGTCATAATAACGTTAACGTGTATTACTTTCAGACACAAACTACGTTTTCAAAAATACTTATTTTATGAAGTTACCTTATACAGGGTCAAAAACAAAAATAAACTTTGCATCACATGCGACCAAATGTTAATAGCCCAATCTGCCCAATTTTGATTTTGTAGAAAAACACACATTTTATATGGCGCTACTTTAAAGAAAATGTATCTGAAATAAAGCCTTGTCAAAGCTGAGAAGTTTTATGTAGGTTGCGTTGAGTCTTATTTTGCAAAAGTGGTGTAATTTAGAAAATAGGTATAGGTAAAAAATCAACTTGATGCCAAAGTCAAATCTTGAATAAAGCTATTAATAAAAATCCCATATGATGCGGACTTTACTGGTGACACTGTACAAATATTTATATTTTGTAATAAAGAATTCGTTAAATATTTATGGCATAAATGAAATATATCTTCCTTGAATTTTAGTTACATGAAATAATTAAAGACAAATTAACAGAATCTTAAGCAATACATTTTAATTTAAGTTTTGCTACTAAAATTTACCGAAAATATAGTTTTTGCAAATGTTCTTCATGACAGGGCCCTTATTTCATTTTATAATAATTAAATAATTACTTATATTGAGTCTCTATTTATACAAAAAATATGTTCCTAAGATTTTAGTAGTATAAAACAAACATTCATTCATCAAATATAATGTATTCTATTAGCTGTCAACAAATCTGTATTACTACAATGAACGGAAGGCTGTATTTTTATAATTTTTGTTTGCCATGTGTCTACTGTCTTTATTTTGCAAAGAATTCATTAGATATTTATCTGTTGACACGCACAGAGCCTACTTGGTAGTTTTAGTTTCCTACTGGAATTTTTAAGGAAAAATTTCATGCTATAATTTTTTTATATTATTTTGGTGTAAAATATTCTTACCGAATTTTCCACGTTTTTGAATTAATCAGCGGAAATATCACCTTGTGCATTAATTTTTTAGGAAAATTATCCCCCGTCTTATATTTTAAAAAAATTCATGCCCTCCTAAATATTTCTGGTAGTAATTCAAGTACTAGGAAGATAACTGGTGAAAAATTAATAAAAGCACAAAACGAAGTTTCGTCAAATTTGCGCATATTTCTTTTTTTGCTTTTGTAAATTTATAAATACAACCTTTTTAACGTAAAACTGTAGGTAATTGTACTCCACAGAGGGGTACTTGACCGATTTTAGGATAAAACGAAGCAGTAACGAAATATTGATCAAAAAAACAAACGCTATAGTGTTTGATTTTAAGTGTTAATAATAATCCTTTCTATCACTATTTAAAACCATTTGATTTAAAATACTTAATAAATAATTTTTACATGAGCTCAATTCAATATTGTCCCTCTTTCCAAGATTGAATGATTTGTTAATCAAATATCTGTTTCATGTAAAGGAAAATAAATTTTGCTCGAACAATGGAGCATTTACCTAAAAATACTGTTTTTTTTTTAAACTTCGAATAAGTAGCGTAGGCCCTCTATACAGGGTGTTCATTTGAAAACTTCCCACCTCGATTTTCCTGCTTTAAAATGAAAATGTGGAAAATCGCTCGGACCCGTCGATTTTTATTTCGAGGGGGACATCTTTTGCGTATATTGTCAATCTTGTTACTTCAAGCCCCTAGGAGGTAGGGGGGGTAAGATCTAAATCTTAAATGAATACCCCTATTTTATATAATTTTTTTGGATTCTGCATACAATTCTGAACAAGTTTTAATAAAAGCATTATTAGTCTATACTTAACAGTTTCCAAGATAATGACTCTTGAAAAATGACATTTTTGAACTTTGAAAGCGTCTAGCTTTCTAACTGTACGTCTTAGAGCAAAACGGCTTACATGTCCCTATCTTCGATTTTTATTATCTTTTCAATAGTGTCAACTTCCGGTCAAACCGGAAGTACTATATTTCTTACATCCAGTTTAACCGAAAGTTCACACTATTGGAAAGATAATAAAAATCGAAGATAGGGATATGTAAGCCGTTTTGCTCTAAGACGTACAGTTAGAAAGCTAGACGCTGTCAAAGTTCAAAAATGTCATTTTTCAAGAGTAAATATCTCGGAAACTGTTAAGTATAGACTAATAATGCTTTTATTAAAAAATGTTCAGAATTTTATGCAGAATCCAAAAAAATTATATAAAATAGGGGTATCCATTTAAGATTTAGATCTTACCCCCCCCCCCCCCCCCCCTACCTCCTAGGGCCTTGAAGTAACAATATTGACAATATACGCAAAAGATGTCCCCCTCGAAATAAAAATCGACGGGTCCGAGCGATTTTCCACATTTTCATTTTAAAGCAGGAAAATCGAGGTGGGAAGTTTTCAAATGAACACCCTGTATATGCTAAACATGGAGCTTGTAGTTTAATTTATACTAACTGAAATATCTTACACAAATGTACATGTCCTTTTCTCATTTATTTACAATTGTTATTGGAAAAATCCATCCACGATAGACCAGAAAAATACCTCTCGGAACCTAACAAACTTCCGCTACAAACGGGGGGCAAGGGGGGTGGTCTCCATAGACTTGGCGGAAGACGAGGTATTGGCCTTACCGGCACAAGCCGCTGTCAGTCCATTTGGTGGACCGTTTGGTGTTTACGAAGATAAGCGACCTGAAAGAAGCAAATGTTATTTTAAATAATAATAATAATAACAGGTTAAGATGAATTTCTTCTCTGTACTTTAAAAAAATATCAACAAAGAAATGTGAAAAAATAATAATAATATTACAAGAAAAAGAAAATATTGTGGCATATCGGACAAGTGTGTAACTATTTTTTATATTGAAATACACAGGGATCCAAGTTCAATGGATACCCTGATTACCCTGGGGCGGGTAGACCACGACGGCCGTTTCGTCCTTATTATAGGACTCGACGGGCAGCCATAACCCAAGCAATTCCGAGAACGACGGAAAAATTTACTAAAAGCCTCCTTGCAAAATCAAGGCGGTCATCAATACACCGTAGCGCCATCCCAGCGGAATTAAGATAGTTACACTGGTAATCGAAAGGTAGACAACTAAATAAACGCAAAACTTTCTCAGCCAGCATTGTCGTCAATTCAGTCGTCGAACCGTTCGTAAACACGTAAAAAAAATGTCTGGTCGTGGTAAAGGTGGTAAAGTTAAGGGAAAGGCCAAGTCTCGATCCAGCCGTGCTGGTTTACAGTTTTCTACTTTTGTAACATTTTTGACATAAGGGTGTGCGTTATCAAATTATTCGAAAAAAAGTGCTGCTCGGGTGACCCAATGTGTTTCCATTTAAAAAAAATAAGTTTTCTGAGTAAAAGCATCTTTTAAAGTAGCCAAAAATATACAGGGTGTTCCATTTAAAAAATCTTAAGTTCAGATTAGTTGTCTACCTTTCGATTACCAGTTTAACTATCTTTTATATTGGAGTTAATTCCGCTGGGATGGCGCTACGGTGTATTGATGACCGCCTTGATTTTGAAAGGAGACTTTTAGTACATTTTTCCATCGTTCTTGGAATTGCTTGGGTTATGGCTGCCCGTCGAGTCCTAATAAGGACGAAACGCCGTCGGCCGCCGTCATGGTCTACCCGTCCCAGGGAATCCGTTGAACTTGAATCCCTGTGTATTCCAATATAAAAAAATAGTTACACACTTGTCCGATATGCCACAATATTTTCTTTTTCTTTTAATTATTTTCGCGGACACTATATCATCTTCTAAATAATAATATTACATTATCTTTTTTTAAGGGTAAATACAATTATTAAATAAGTATAGTGTCAATTTTAAAGACATTATTTTTTATATGAACTGCTCATCACAACGTTTGACAAATTGCTGTTTAACAACTTTATTATACACGTCTGTATAGTTCGGAAACGACATCACTGACTTTAATGCGGTTTGTGGAGTTTGAAAGATTGTTTCTTGCAGATTAATAGTGTGGTACGCCTATGGCAGAACCATTACACTTTAATATTATACAAGGTAGATAAGGAACCGTGCAAAACATTAAAAATTTCAAGTACCTAAGCAACAACTCCTATAAATAAGGATACAGCGCTTATTTGTGACGTCATCATCCGAAGTCATATAAATAAATGAATACGCTATACCTATTATATGTTTTTCGGGATTTATACAAGGATTTATATTTTTGTGTGACTTTCAAATTTACCTATACAGTTGAAACTATCGTTATTTGCATATTTAAGCTGGCATTTAAGTAAATTATGCGTTACTTAAAACATAACATAAGTGAGAAAACCTATAGATGTTATCTAGATAGATAAAATTACCTAACTACCTAATTTGTCTTAGATTTGTATTTTTTTAGATAAATACATACGTACCTATTATGTTAAGGTGAATATTTATAAAATTTATAAAAAATAATAATTCAATAAAGTGTCTACGAGAAGTCGACCATCGCTTTTCTTCGCAAAAAGAATCACTTATCAAATTTCTTTCAAGACATATATACTTATTTAAAACTAATAAAATAATTTTGGTACATTCCCACATCACGAACAAATTTAGCTTAGATTGATATTAAAACTGACCCTTTCGCTTATTAGAACTTAATTATTTGGTAAATTATAATTTTTAATATTCTTAGTAGCGATTTTATAATTTATTTATAATATACGAGGTCGCCAAAACGAAGCAGTTATTATAAAACGAACAAGTACCAATAACAAATTCGGAAAGCAACATAAAATGGCAATAATAGCTGACCTAAAACTAACACTCGTTAGGAAATATTAAGAAAATAATAACAACCTCAAAAAGTATGTATAGTCATTAAATTAATGAGAATATATAAAAAAAATTGTATATAAGGGTTCTGCGGATCAAAAAATAGTAACAATTTTTATTTAGCAATATTATGTTACAATTTTGACGAATTTTATAAATACAGGGTTGCCCAGAAGTCCGGAATAAAATTAACATAGCAACATAACAAATTGACGTGTCCGAGCGTTTTCCCCCAAAAGTTACAGGTTAAGTTTGAAGAAGTAGTCCATACTCAAAGTGGAGTTAAATGATACAGAAAAAGAAAAGCACGAAGCCTTTCTCCACAATCTTTATTTATCGAAAAACTAGGCGAACCTAGTATCACATCGACATGTTTCGAGTGTAGAAACACTCATCATCAGGAAACAAAGTGAACAGTAAAATGCTGATGTTTTTAGCAAAAGAGAAAATAATGGTGAGATTGAGCCGTAATGGAGCTTTTAATGGTGTATTTTCAATTTTACATCTCTTGTACACCATTAAAAGCTCCATTACGGCTCAATCTCACCATTATTTTCTCTTTTGCTAAAAACATCAGCATTTTACTTTTCACTTTGTTTCCTGATGATGAGTGTTTCTACACTCGAAACATGTCGATGTGATACTAGGTTCACCTAGTTTTTCGATAAATAAAGATTGTGGAGAAAGACTTCGTGCTTTTCTTTTTCTGTTACAGGTTAAGGTTAAGGCCATATTAATTTTATTCCGAACTTCTGGGCAACCCTGTATACCTATACAGGGTGTCCGGGAAAATGTGGGAAATCTCCCGGATATGAAAAAAACACGTGAAAATAATACTACAAGTTCATATAAACTTCTTTCGTATCAGCCTCCTCTTCGGCGATATGGGCTCCCAAAGAGCTCCCATGGAATTAAGTTTTTGACACATAATTATTAAACCAACAGGTATATTTCAATTTTTTTTCATATGATCTATACCAGGTAAGACCCTTCAAATTACTATCCCAGAAAGTGTTGCGAATTACTCACAGCTGCAGGGACGGACTAGCTGTCATGACACTAATGTGTCTATTTTTTTTTACCCCCTTTGGACAACGGTTTTTACATACCTTTAGCTATTGACTAAAAATTAAGTACTCGTCATTCATGTCGCTAATCCTAACCGTTTTCGGAAAAACGTCATTTTTAACATATTTACATCATGTATGTTTAGCGTATTTCAATAAAAGATACATCTTTGTTCCTATAAATTATAAATGTTCACTTTTAACAACTGCTTAATATTAGTGATGCCGCGAGACGAGACGAGACGAGAATTGGCCCATTCTCGTCTCGTCTCGTGAGGCGAGAATTTTTTTTTATCTCGTCTCGGCGAGAAACGCGTTTTTCTCGCTCGAGAGTGTCATTGTCTCGTCTCGTCTCGTCTCGTCTCGTCTCGTCTCGTCTCGTCTCGTCTCGTCTCGTCTCGTCTCGTCTCGTCTCGTCTCGTCTCGTCTCGTCTCGTCTCGTCTCGTCTCGTCTCGTCTCGTCTCGTCTCGTCTCGTCTCGTTTTTTCTCGTGAGTAGGGAATCATAAAAAATATTTTTTTATACGAATCTTAAAGGGGGTAAACATTTAAAAGTATCTGGTCATCTCGCAGAAGGGTTTAATATAAGTCGGTTTGTTAGTCATGTGACTTAGAAACTATTTTTCTTAGATCAACAAAATATTGCAAGCGGCCATAAGACATAATTCACGTAATGTAATAGGCTTGGCACCGAGGTATTTTCAGTCCAAAATATACGGGGTGGTAAAAGATACAGAATAGAGAACGATTTATAATAATAATAATTGATTCATAATGGAACTACCCTTCTTTTATTATTTATTTTTTTGGCATAATTCGGGGCATAATTAACTGCAATAGTTTGGAAAATATTCGACTAAATAAAGGGATCAGCCCAAAATGTCATCCGGGGAAAAACCTTAATTTTTTTATTACATTAATAGAAAGTGCAAGAGAAAGAACTTAAAGAAGTATTTCCGAAAATGCTCTATTTGACATATCAAAATTTAAAAATTCACTTTATTTTTTGCTCCTTTTACCCAAAAAATACCAAAATTTATTATGAACAAGCTTAATTTTACGCAATTAGGAAAAATATTGTAAGTAACATGTGCGAAAAGTTCCGTTTCCACACTCACTTAGTGGCATGCCCGGACTTGCTTCGAGCCGTTCGTGCAACTGCCACCTCGTGCGGAAAAGTATCATTTACCGCACTTAATAATTATTTTCAATAGCCAAATTTATGTCTGAGACCTGTGTAATAAAATGAGGCAAAATAAGGCATACACTTGAATCATTCGTACTGAATGTCACTTTACCTATTATATTATACCTTTTATTTTTAATTTATTTACTAATGTCATAATTGAGACTATTAACTTAATGCTATTGTTTCAATAACACTAGTTTCAAGGCCCTCCGTTGTCTTTATCTGTGATTTGCTAATAAAGTTTCGGTTCATATACAGGGTGTTATGAAAGTATTGTCAAATATTAAAACTGGTAAGAGAGATATGAAATGAAATTCACACTTTTATTAATGATTTTTGTGTGAGAAGTTTTTGGCGAATTTCGAATTTTTGATACAAAATTGTTAAATTTAGTCAAAATCTATCGCCTTTCGCCTTGTGAATGAAATTTGACTGGGGTCCTTTTCGATATTGTGTTTTCAATCGAAAATGCTTTCTTTCAGATTTGGTTAATTATTTAAAAATGTCAACTACTAACCGTAGACAGAAGAAAGAGGCTAGACAATTTGATTCTGTTCTCTTGAATATCTGTTTTAAGCAGCGGCGCACCCAGGATTTTATGTAAGGGGGGGCCCGCCAACCAATGCCAGAAGCACATTTTTTCATAAACTTTTGAGTTAGGTAAGCATTTTTCTAGAACTTTGGAGCTTTTTTAACAGGTACTATTGAAAGATCGCAATAGCCTAGTTCAATCGAGGTAAATATCTAAGCAAATTGACTTTTTAAAATATCCACTTTAATAATTATTCCGGACAAAACACCACTCTTTTTACCAAATAAAATATAGGTAATAGTAATGACGTCATATCCATAACACAAATATATTTATTTAAAAATATAAATTAGTACAAAGCCCAACAATAAACAATATTTTATAAATAATAGAAACCAAAACTTTTTCATAACACCTTTCCTTTGCATTTGTTAAATATGTAAGTCTAATTTTCTTCGACCCTTAGAAAGTTTATTTAAAATTTCTTCACAAGAAACAGGAACATTCTTATGAATAAATAAATTTGCCAAACCATTACCTACGTCTTACTTGCCCGGCGAAATTTCTTAAGTACCATTTTAAGTACTTTAATGTGGAAAATGAAATTTCAGAGGTACTGGTGGTGACGGGAAGGGTAACAAAAATTTGCAAAAGATTTTTTATATTGGGAAATATCATACCATTACATTAAATATATAGCTTAAACATATCGGAGGGTATTTCTTTGCTATCTGTAAACTTGTCGTTCCATAATTTAAATTCGCATATTAGAATGCTTTTATTATAAAAATTTTGAAAAAATTAATAATTTGCACAAAAAGAACGAAGGCTGAGAAAGCTTTGCAAATTTTCTACTTGTTTAGTGGGACGGGGCAATAAACAGTTAAATAGCAAAATAATTGGAAATTAAAGTTTTTTTTAGTGGGTTAGTGGAAGTCAATTTCATTGGGGATTTTTGGGGGGGGCAAGGCCCCCTTGCCCCCCCCCCCTGGGTGCGCCACTGGTTTTAAGGTTAATGCCTTCACAATACGATAGAGTGAGAACGTTAAACACATTATTTTTCTGTCTATATATTAGGAGATATAGACCAGGGTCGATAATTTTTGAAACCAAAAAAAATAATAGTAGGATGAAACCCATTGGAAAAGGAAGAGAATATAACAAAAATTAAAGGAAAAATAAATTACGGGCGATCCGAGGTCGGGAAGGGGGGGAGGGGGGGAGGGGGGGGGGTTTAAAGGTAGAAAACGATTTATCTCGATTTCCGGTAAAACTACAAGACCTGTGGAAAAACGTTAAATCGCAAAGTTGTAGGTAATAAAAAGATCTACAAGTTTTGTATATACACTTTTTTCACATAACCTCAAAATTTATGTGAAAAATTCAAATAACCAAGTTTTTGGTTTTTTATTTTTATCTTTTACAAAAAAATTTTTTTATCCACGAAATTTGGTGAAAACTTACCTTTTCATGTCCTAAACACACTGTAATTTTTTTGATTTAAAATATTCATTTTTTAACCTTATTTTGACTTATTATCGAAATCAATGTGACATGGAATCTTACGTTTTTCGAGTAATTAAAGTATAAATTTTAATAAATAGCTCAAAATTGTACATATTGATCTAAAAAAAAATTCGGATTCGAGTTTTTTTCGTTTCTTTGCATTTTTTGAGAACATTTACCATAGTAATGTATATATTTTTTAACACCATCAGAAAGTAGAGATTTCAACGAACAAAAAGCCTACCGAGTTTTTTAAAAAAGCAGATATTTTGACGTAAGAATTTTCGATTGAAAATTAGGGTGTTTTTTCGATATTAAGTTAAAATAAGGTTAAAAAATAAATATTTTAAGTCAAAAAAATTACAGTGTGTTTAGGACATAAAAAGGTAAGTTTTCACCAAATTTCGTGGATAAAAAAAATTTTTTGTAAAAGATAAAAATAAAAAACAAAAAACTTGGTTATTTCAATTTTCACATACATTTTGAGGTTATATGAAAAAAGTGTAAAAACAAAAGTTGTAGATCTTTTTATTACCTACAACTTTGCAATTTAACGTTTTTCCATAGGACTTGCAGTTTTACCGGAAATCGAGATAAATCGTTTTCTACCCTTAAAACCCCCCTCCCCCCCTTCCCGACCTCGGATCGCCCGTAATTTATTTTTCCTTTCATTTTTGTTCTATTCTCTTCCTTTTCCAATGGGTTTCATCCTACTATTATTTTGTTTCACTTTTTACCATTTTCAAAGGCTTCAGCACTGGTCTAATACCTAAAATTCAGTGTTCTAACAAACGAGAAAATTCGAGAAAATTCGAGAAAAAACGAGAAATTTCTCGACGAGAAACGGTCTTCTCTCGTCTCGTCTCGTAACTTGTCTCGAGAAAAAATTTCACTCTCGTCTCGTCGAGACGAGACGAGACGAGACGAGACGAGACGAGACGAGACACGAGAATTTCTCGTCTCGGCGGCATCACTACTTAATATTAATACATGATCGCAATTAAATGACGTTTTTCCGAAAACGGTTAGGATTAGCGACATGAATGAAGAGTACCTAATTTTTAGTCAATAGTTAAAGGTATGTTAAAAACGTTGTCCAAATTTTTTATCATACAGGGCGTAAAAAAATGGGCACATTAGTGTCACAGCTAGTCCGTCCCTGCAGCTGTGAGTAATTCGCAACACTTTCTGGGATAGTAATTTAAAGGGTCTTACCTGGTATACATCATATGAAAAAAAAAATTGAAATATACCTGTTGGTTTAATAATTATGTGTCAAAAACTTAATTCCGTAGGAGCTCTTTGGTAGCCCATATCTCCGAAGAGGAGGCCGATACGTAAGTTTATATAAACTTGTAGTATTCTTTTCACATGTTTTTTTTATATCCGGGAGATATCCCACATTTTCCCGGACACCCTGTAAGTATATACAGGGTGATTCATTAAGGGTGACTACCGGCCATATCTCGGAAACTACTAAGCATAGAAACTTCATTTTTTATAGTTGATATTTTTAAGTTCCTAATCTCGCCGCAAGAGGGCACAATTAAAATTTTTTTTTTAAATTCTTAATTTCTCCGAAAATTCCCAGATTAAGGTATAACTCTGATTACATCATCGAAAAGCTTAGACAATTCTGCATCATTTTGGTTTAAGGCTTAATGGCGTACCGACCTTGATAAGAGTGTGGGAAGCTATTGAATGTGTAAATATTAAAATCGCTGTAACTTCTAAACGACTTATCCGATTTTACTAAATTTAAGCTTGTTTGGAAGGGAAAGGTAAGTATCTTCAATTGCCGTATCCAATAGTACACGATAGTGTTTAATAAAATTGATAGAGGGCGCAATTTGTAATAATAACAGTTTTTTCGATTTTATCCCTAAAATTTAAATCATACGGTATAACTATGACATCATAATCGGAAAGTAGATGAAATTTTCAAGAAAAGATGTGAAGACCGCAGTTCGATATCCTTGTTCGTTTCAGAGTTATCGCCAAAATAATAATAATTAATACAAATAGCGCCCTCTAGCAATTTTATTAGAAACTATCGCGTACCATTGAATACAAGAACTGAAGGTACTTCCAAACAAGCTTAAATTTAGTAAAATCGGAAAAGTCGTTTAGAAGTTACAGCGATTTTAATGTTTACACTTTCAATAGCTTCTCCCACTCTTATCAAGGGAAAGTGCAATCATTAAAATCGCTGTAAATTCTAAACGACTTATCCGATTTTACTAAATTTAAGCTTGTTTGGAAGAGAAAGGTAAGTAACTTCAATTGTTGTATCCAATGGTACACGATAGTTTTTAATAAAATTGCTAGAGGGCGCTATTTGTATTAATAATTATTATTTTGGCGATAACTCTGAAACGAACAAGGATATCGAACTGCGGTCTTCACATCTTTTCTTGCAAATTTCATCTACTTTTCGATTATGATGTCATAGTTATACCGTATGATTTGAATTTTCGCGATAAAATCGAAAAAACTGTTATTATTACAAATTGCGCACTCTAGCAATTTTATTAAACACTATCGTGTACTGTTGGATACGGCAATTGAAGATCTTTGAAGCTTTCCCTTCCAAACAAGCTTAAATTTAGTAAAATCGGATAAGTCGTTTAGAAGTTACAGCGATTTTAATGTTTACACATTCAATAGCTTCCCCCACTCTTATCAAGGTCGGTACGCCAACGTGCCTTAAACCAAAATGATGCAGAATTGTCTAAGCTTTTCGATGATGTAATCAGAGTTATACCTTAATACGTAAATTTTCGGAGAAATTTAGAATAAAAAAAAAAAGTTATTGTGCTCTTGCGGCGAAATTAGGAACTTAAAAATAATTTCCAGAATTTTCTCATGACCGCTTTAATCATAATTTTTTTTCTCAAGTTTCTATGCTTAGTAGTTTCCGAGATATGGCCGGTAGTCACCCTTAATGAATCACCCTGTATAATTATGTAAATAATTATTGCATTAGGTGTATCTCTTCAAAAGGCATATGTCGTACTAATTTTAAAACTAAGTTTTTCGGGACAAACTTACTCGTCTAAACCTTTTTCCACATTCGTCACAAGGAAATTGTTCGCCAGAGTCGGACTCGCCTACCACACCATCTTCCTGCTTACTTTCTTTAGTCGGCCGAGGTTTGTGCCATCGGCGGTGCGAGGCAAGATTCGCCGGACAGTTGAATACTTTGTCGCATTCCGGACACCGGTACTCGACATGAACTATACGGGAACATCTGTAAAAAATACGCTGTTAATGTACCGCTGTAATATCAAAATTATTGTGTGTGATGGAAAATAAGGTTTATTGATCGTCTTACTATTCTTGGCATTACGGACTGGAGAAAGTGTAGGCTACTTGTCACGTTTCGAATTTGATTTTGGAGAAACAAAGTTAATTTTTTTAAAGTGTTTACAGTGTCACCAATAAAGTCCGCATCATATGGGATTTTTTTTATTAATTGCTTTATTCAAAATTAGACTTTGGCATCAAGTTCTGCTTCGATCGAGATGAAAATTAAGCAAAAAAAATAGTAGTCACGTGATTCGCATTAAGCATCTGTCAAATTTTAATTTTTTCCAAGAAATAATTCAAAAGTTGGGTTATTTCTGAGAATATCGAAAAAGTTATTGAAAAAAGTTTTTTTAATGCAGTTTCTAGCCAACATGTAAAGTTTTAGCTGCATAAGATAATTTTGATTTTTACCTATATTTTGTAAATTGCACCACTTTTGCAAAATAAGACTCAAAGCAAACCTACATAAAACTTCTCAGCTTTGACAAGGCTTTATTTCGGATACATTTTCTTTAAAGTAGCGCCATATAAAATGTGTGTTTTTCTACAAAATCAAAATTGGGCTTTTTAAATTTGGTCGCATGTGATGCAAAGTTTATTTGTTTTTGACCCTGTATAAGGTAACTTCATAAAATAAGTATTTTTGAAAACGTAGTATGTGTCTGAAAGTAATACACGTTAACGTTATAATGGCATATCTTAATAATAAATTATAATATAGGGGTTTCAAATTAAATCGTTGAAAATAGATAAACTTTACGTTGTTAAACTAAAATTTATTTTCCACTTAAACAACACCTTACTGAAGACACTGTGTTCTTTTTTGTCTTACTATTAAGGTGTATTACTTTCACACACAAACTACGTTTTCAAAAATACTTATTTTATGAAGTTACCTTATACAGGGTCAAAACCAAATAAACTTTGCATCACATGCGACCAAATTTTAATAGCCCAATTTTGATTTTGTAGAAAAACACACATTGGATATGGCGCTACTTTAAAGAAAATGTATCTGAAATAAAACCTTGTCAAAACTGAGAAGTTTTATGTAGGTTGCGTTGAGTCTTATTTTGCAAAAGTGGTGCAATTTACAAAATATGGTTAAAAAATCAAAATTATCTTATGCAGCTGAAATTTTTGCATGTGGGCTAGAAACTGCAGTTAAAAAAACTTTTTCTTATAACTTTTTTCGATACTTTCAAAAATATCCCCACTTTTGAATTATTTTTTGGAAAAAATTAAAATTTGACAGATAATGCAAATTACGTGACTACTATTTTTTTGCTTAATTTTCATCTCGATCGAAGCAGAACTTGATGCCAAAGTCAAATTTTGAATAAAGCTATTAATAAAAAAAAATCCATATGATGCGGACTTTACTGGTGACACTGTATGTACCGGGTGATGCAACGCTGAGCTGCATATTCATTTTTTGCCAACTTGATGATTCCTTCGGCTGAGTTCGTGCCTGACGTTGTAAAGCGTTGGCACATTATTAACAGCGAAACAACTAGGCGTTGACACAGTGTTGCCAAAACTCACGATTAATCGTGAGATTACACGATTTTGGGAATTATTTCACGAATCACGTTTTTATTTTATGTCAAATATAAGTAAAAAATAATTTTTATTCATAGCAAACGTCACAAATTTATTGCATTCACATAAAAATCCTCGTATGATTTTCTGCGTTACGACTTTCGCTACTACTACTGCCGCTACTGGAGTCATATTTGCATAGAAAAGATGATTCTAGCGATTCGGATTCTGACTAACTACCTACTACTATTTTTTAATATTACATAATAACGCAAGTTTTTTTTTAGTTTTTAAGTTTTTAGAAATGTGTTTGGTTTTTAAATACAGAAAATAAATATATATTTGTTGTTTATATGCTTTCATTTTTTTCTTTAAACTACTTTGACCCTGGCAGTCGCTGATAACTTTAGGACGAGAGTTTGTGAGTTCGTATCCCACTGCCGGAAACTGGTTCGAAGCCGGTGGATTTTAGTGGTATAAGTCTTGACGTGGGTCCAGCGTCGAGCAGAAATTAGGGAAGAGTGAAAAATGTATCATCCCCAAACCCACCCCATTTACGCCGGTAACGAGGTCGGATGAGATCGGATGCTCGTGTGTTGCGGGAGAAGGAACACACTCCTCAATCAGTAGGTCATAGAAAGCGCGAAACCAAGGGTTGATAGCCCTTGAGGGGTACTTCTAGTGACTGAGGATAGCCCACGTTAAACCGTAGGTCCCCTCAAGAATGGCACTGGGCAGCGAACTAAGAGGAAAAAATCCGAAAATAACATGACATAATAACATAGTTTGACCTTTTTTAACGAATTTTTAAAAATCTCACGATTTTTAGTACCCAATTCTTACGAATATTTAGCTACGCATAGTTATATTCTGTGGTATATAATTTATGAACGAATAAATCTAAATTCAATAGACCAGAATTGACAGAAGGTCACGTGACTTGGAAGGACACACGATCGACGACCAAACAAGATTACATTTTTTAATGGCTTTGGGGAGGGGAGAGGCAAATATGTCTCGATGCCCCCCCCCCCCCCCCCCCCTTCCTACCAACGCTATTGTATTATAGTGTTTTTATTTTGTTGCACTTGACCGTAGAAAAACCAAGAAAGTAAATGAAACGAAAACAATTAGTTATGGTCTAACAACACGCAATAGTTTTATTGCACGTGTTAGCAGGCTGCACTTATCAACAGGTGTTCCAGTAGGCATATCGAAAGTATATTAGGTGGTATATTACTATGACGGACACGTAGGGGTACAAATTTAATACAATCTACCAATATTAATATTGTTTTCGTATTGTAAACATTATACAGGGTGATCCACGAAAGGGTGGCGAGCGGCTATACCTTTAAAACCATACATGCTACGACTTTAAGATAATAAATTTATTATGAAATATGACCAAAAAAATCACTGGAAATAATCTTTAAGCTTGTAATTCTACCGCTAAGGGGCATAGTCGCTATGATATGTTACAAAATCCTTAATTTCTACTAATAACTTTAGTAAAACGTAGGTCCAAAATCAAGTTTGTATAATCTCAGTAATATTTTCTATAAATGCTTTAATTAACAATTTTTTCGTAGTTACCATGGTAACGAGGTAACGGTGTGGAGAAACAATTAAAAAAACTTAAAAGGCTATAACTTCGGTCGTTAACTAAACTTAACAAACTATGGCATCTTAAAGACCGACTTAGCCTGATTCAATGTTTTTATATAATATGCTGTTAATAACAGAGGGCACTTTGAAGAAAATATTTTGTAGCCTCTATTTCTTAAAAAAATTAAATGCAACCATTCAACCATTTTCACTTTATTCTATAGCAAACCAGTTAGTAAAGAGAACTGTATAAACCGCAAGTCGTCTCCTCTTATTTTTTAAAAGTTATGGCAAAAATAGCGAAAGAGTGTAATTCCATTTCGGCTTTTAGTAAAATGTTGTAATTTTCCTTTTATTAAAACGTTAAAATCCTTCAGGAATAGTTTTTTTGGCAATATTTATTAATTTTAAGCGTTTTTAAAATAAATTATGATATTTCGTTATTTATTTTAGTTGTTTATCTAAAAGATGCAAGTGCCGTTTTACACAGACGTAATTTTCACACAAAGTTTGTGCTAAAATTTATGATAAATTTTATTTGTAAAAATGTATAACAAAAATATGTACAAAATTACCTGGAATTTTAATGTGTATGACACAGTAACAAATTTGGATGCAATTTTTGCAAAAAATCATGCGCACTAAAGACCAGTGACGCATTGTTAAATGTCAATGTCAAATTATATCTAACCCAGCTTTTCGGTATATAAAAATAAAGTAATTTAGGAAATAGCAAATATAACCTCCGCTTTTCTTAATTTTTTTGATAAAATATAGAAATGTTTCTATATTTTCGTAAAATATTATAATATTTTTCTAATAAAATTTGTAAAGTGTGTATTACACGTTAAAATTTAGTTGTAAACAAATGTCTGCTTAAATTTATCGTCAAATTTGCTACTGTGTAAAACGATACTAAATAATAAAAATGTTACCTAGGTGGCCGTGGACAATTACGAAATTAAACAAAATAATAACCTTGTAGTTCCATGCGGCTAATAAAACAGGAAATCAACTTCAGAGTGGGTTGGTCTATGACCAATAATGCAAAAAGAACAATATGACAAAATGTGTATTTAAAAAGATAGGCGTCCAAAGGACTTCGCCCCTCCCGCCTCCAAACCCTGGCTACGCTACTGCGTACAAGTCGTGTACGTCACTGTGTCTACAGAGATTTAATTTGACTAAAGAAACATATAGAAAACTAATAAAAAATGAAATAAAGCTACGAAACGTCACTAAGGGCCAATCCTAAAAAAGGAGCTCAGAAAAAGGTAATTTAGTTGTAGCTAGGTAGACTACCAGTGATTATACAACTCAATGTGCATAATTCCCATATAGCTCGAGAGGCTTAATAAGTGATAAGCCTTTGGGATTATCGCTTTTGGTGGAACGATTGTTACTATCGTGGTAACACCTAATCAAATATTTAATTGTGACATAATCATAGACAAGCGAGTTGCGCACTCTCAAGGATAGATAGGCAACTTAACATACTAAATTGGTTCCCTGATAGCGCCACCCGCGACCGGAGGCGAAACTAAATATAGTCGTGGTGGGGGTAGGCGCCAAGCATAAAAATTTAAATTTTATTATTACTTTGAATTCAAATTTTCGCGTTAGGGAAAAGTTTGAAGCGCGAAACATCTGATTCAAGTTAAAATAATTTGGGAGAACGAAAGGAAATTATAACAACGTTTCTGATATGGCGACAAGATTTATTAATATTAGATATTTACATAAATAGGTTTTAAATAAAAAAACAGCTTTTCTAATTATTTTCTGTAGATTTTTCTAACAATTCCGTGTTATTTTCAAAGTTTTTATTTAATAAACTAGTTATTGTACCTTGTAGTTCATTAAGTTGTGAAGTAAAGTTTCTTTCTCCACGGCCATTACTGAATGCAATAATTCCAAAATCATTTTTGATAATAGAATGTAAAAATTCTCGCTCTTGAGTTGGAATATTTATTCTGAAACACTTGCTTCTTATGCGTTTTGCGTGTATTTTCATTCCATAACAAGATACGGAATGAATATTCTGTAATTGATATAAACGACACAGGTTGCATTGAATTTCGAAACTGTCAGTGTCAGATAAAAATGGCCGCGTTGTAATAATAGTCTAAGATCCGACCATAGAACGACCTTCACCCATCGCGTTACGGGATGAAACATGTTTTTTTATAAAATTTAATACCTATGTCAAAAAATATATTTCGTGAAGGTTGCCTGAAAATTTTGGTGCAAAGTATTTTTAATTAAAAATTAAAAAATTATTTTTTTTAAACGTTTAGCATTTAGGTTAGGTTCTATCATATTTGACATAAATTGTGTGCAATATATGTCAAATATGACAGAACCTAACCTAAATGCGTTAAAACTTTGCTTGGTATTTACTACAGGGTGGCCCACTAGTGTGACAAAGGTCAATATCTCCTGTACCACTAAGATAGCGGAAAACTTTTGACGAAGCTTATTAAGGTTTAGGAGGTGCTTAAGTAGTCAACCCAGCGTATGCATATTGCACAAGCTACATGCTTTCGATTTGTATGCAATTTAATACGTAACGGAATGAGTGCAATGTTTAAAAAAAAATAATTTTTTAATTTTTAATTTAAAATACTTTGCACCAAAATTTTCAGGCAACCTTCACGAAATATATTTTTTGACATATTAAATTTTATATAAAAACATGTTTCATCCCGTAACGCGATGGGTGAAAGTCGTTCTATGGTCGGATCCCCTACTATAATTATTTTCAGACAAATTTTAGTGCAAGTCAAAAAATGAGTGAAAAATCGGATGAATCAGATATGGAACTGGATGGTCGTTTAGAAAATATAGTCTGCTACTAGGTTAGAATGAAAATTCGATACTCGTGGTTCCTCACGCTCGCTACGCTCGCGTTCGGAATCTTCCACTCAGATCGAATTTTCTTTCCAACCTCGTTACAGAATCTACTATTCTATATCTTTAATAGCTTTCCCTGTACTTTCCAATCGTTGGGCGATATTAATGAAGTCTTCAGGAAGTTCCACGCTTTTGTTAATTGCCTTGGTTTTTCTTCCCGATTTCTTTGGTCGCGACATATTAAATATATACCTATTTACGATTCTCAAACTACCGACTGCGCCATGTTAAGTTTATAAATTATATATGAATAATTATTTAATACCCAGCAAACAGTGTTATTAGGCAAGATAAAGATTTCGTATTGGCAATGTTGGCTTCATGATGGCAAAATGTTGCCAATACATTATTTCTAAATTTACAACAAATGGCAAACAGGCATGATTCCTCAATAAAAAATATGCATTGGTCCATCATTTCAAAAAAGGTAATCTCAACTTTTTTAACTTGCCAATGAATTTAAATTACATTTTTTTTACAGATATGCCAATATTATTTAACACCAGGCAGCCCGTTAATGTCCCATTACATTTTCTTTGATAATGCATGTGTGAATGCGTTTAACTATTCTACGATTAAAAATTAAATGATAAATTATTTCTAACGTCTTAAATGTATTTACATTGTGCATTTTCGCCTATGAATTTCTAATAGCAGGCAACCAGTAAATGTCTATTTCCGATAACGCGTCAAAGAATGATTAAATGCATTTTGTTATCCTAAATATGGCCTAAAAATGTTGATCTTTTTTTTAATTCATAAATCCCGCGCTTTAACTGTGTCACATGATGATGTCATTGGTCACATGTTAAATCTGCATTGGCAGGTGATTGGTCGCGAAGCGGAATTATGAGGATGGAGATAAAAATATATTTTGTATTGTATATAGTATTCTTGTTTTCAGTTTCGGTCGATTTCACGGTAAATTTCCTAATCATCAGATTATAAGTATTTTCTCTCCGATTTCCTACAACCTATATACAATAAATAAAAAGCGAACTTTGAATTAAAACCAGATACAGTGATACAGTATTATCATAAAGTATTTTACCAACACCGACAGTTTAAAGCTTTCTAATGTTTTAGATGATTTCAAAATCAAAAGCCTTAAGACTCGTCGAATATCTTTATAGTTATATAAAAACATTTTTTAAATTATTGATTGAAGTTGTGTAAGGTCAGAATATTAAAATATTTTTAGTTTTGTGTTTATTTTTGATTGTTTAGTAGGTACTTGTTTTTATTATAAAAGGATTTATTTTGTGTTTTATTAAAATTAAAATAGTTTAACTGTGTTAAATGAAAAAAAAAACGTAATATAATCTTAACATAGTATAAAACAAAGTCGCTGTCGCCCGTCTGTCCCTATATGTGCTTAAACCTTTAAAACTGCGCAATGGATTTTGAAGCGGTTTTTTTAATAAATAGAGTGATTCAAGAGGAAGGTTTTTTATGTATACCTAATACATGCATAATATTGCAGAGAAACACTGATAAATTTAGAGGTTTGTTCGGGTTTGTATTTATAAATCTTGACGTGATGGTGAACTCGCCTTATTATCTCAGAGAAAGCGACGTCGTATAATGCCGGGCTGCAACGCAGGCCGGGTACACGCTAGTATAATAATATATCACAAAAAGAATACAATGCATTTTTTTACCCGATGTTGAAATCTTATGTTTTTTAGCTGAAATTTAAAACACGTCTTAGTTTGGAAAAATATACTTCTATTGTCACTCACCAATAATTTAATAAAAGGCTTTAATGGTGTGCTTAATACCATGCCTTATTTTTTTGTAAATGTTTAACTGAATCTGGATTAAAAAAAACAATATAACAAAATGTGTATTTAAAAATATAGGCGCCCCAAAAGGACTTCGCTCCCCCCGCCCCAAAATCCTGGCTACGCCACTGGCTATATTTAAGCTATTTTAACCATAACCAGAAGTAGGAATAAAATACGACATTACCTGTGCTGTGCTAATCCAAATGCATCCTCATATAACTCCTTACAAAGCCTACAGACGTAATCTCCAATGTGGTTTTCAATTTTTGATAACTCAGCCTTTGCTTCTTCGGTAATTTCGACTACATTAAAAGCGGGATCGATATCACCTATAAGAAAAAAAATATCTTTTGAAATAAAAAAGCAAATATCAAATTATTTGCATTTTTGCTACATGCATCAGTCCTTCTTGGTTATGTTATCATAGTAAGCTACCGTGCGAGCAAAAATTACTTGCATCAAAGAGGGCCTTGCATCTAAGGACGTAATGCTTATTGCTTAGCCAGAGCTTAATACCTGTTGGGTGTCAGTAACTACCTGAATTAACAATCAATCAGTTATTCAGTCATCTTTGACAGTCGTTACAAGTAATTTGATTCATCGCTAATTTTTCCAATTTCTTGAACAATTCACACAATAAGCTTTACGGAACAGCACAAATATTCATGGTTGAAGCCTATTTTCGAAACGGGGTTAGAATAAATTGTGAGTGGCAATACAATCCCGGTTTGTGCATGGACGATTTTCACGAACATTTTCCTAACGTTGCTTTTATTGCTGGGGATTTTTATCATTGCCTGAAAAGAACCGTGGCTGTGTTTAGGGAAACATGTTCTATACAACACAAAAAAGGAGCAGGAAGACCATCTGTAAGAACAGAAGAACTTGTTGTAAACGTTACGCCAACAAATTTTATAAGACGCCTGTCCCAAGAAGTGGGAAGATCTTATGGAACATGAAGGACTATTCTTAAGAAGCAGCTAAATTTATTTCCTTATAAAGTGCAAGTGTTATAATTTTGTAAACAAGAAAAATAAATTTGTATTTGTCTATTTATTTTATTACTCATTAGTTTGGCATATCATGTCATAATATGAATTTGACAAAATTTTAACCTAGATTTGGTTAGATATATCGTCCCCATATCATTGTGATCTAAACCAAGCCCTACGTTTTTTAATCCAAGCCCTCTTTGATGCAAATAATTTTTGCTCGCACGATATAAGAAAACAGAAAACGTGTGATAATTCAGTTTGGGGAAAATAAAAACGCTGATTTAATTAAGCATATTATTTAGGATACAGAAGTACCTATGATAAAGAAACGGATCAGCTTTTTATATAGGTACTTATTATAGATTCTAAGATATTTAGATTTCCTTCGAAAATATCTGGTTCCAGCTATTGCCAGCCAATTTCTAAATGATAATGATCCTGATTTACCAAGTTTAACCTTATGCTTTAGGGAGGATGGGAGCTCCCCCGTATTATGCTGCTCATGTCAGGGAATACTTCAATACAATTTTTTCGGGGCGGTTGATAGAGTGGCCAACGAGATCGCCCAATCTTAACCCCCTGGACTTTTTTGTGAGCAGGCTACGTCAAAATTTTAGTTGATAAATCTAAACTCGATAGATACTCTTAAGGAGTCCGTTAGGACATACGATTAATTTCAGTTTAAAGATATTGAAAAATCCATCCTTCACCTGTATTCTTTATACCGGGTGTAACAAGATCATGATACACCCCCCGTATCTCCGTTAGTTTTAAAGGTAATTTATTGAAATTTGGGATATCCCATATACATAATAAGCGGCACTTTTTAACCTACAAATGATTTTTTTTTCACTTCCGGTTTCGCCGGAAGTGACACCAATTTTTGATTTTTAAATGGAACACCCTTTATATTATTACATATTTGAATTCGGGATAATTTTCTGAATCCAATGATACCACAAAAGTGACATTTCAAGCGTAACAAATATTTATTATTTAATTTTAAATTTTCCATTTGAGTGTGCCATGACGGTTCCGATTTATTCCAATTGATTCGTCTAATGCTAGAAAAATCGATGTCCCGTCAAAAATACTAAATTGCGTTTTTTATAAGCAAATAAAATTCATCGTAATCGTTTTTGGGGTAAAACTCAATTTATCTAAATGGAACCATATTGGTACCATGGTACCTTTTCTTAGTACTATTAATAAGGAATTTATTCATACCTGGCAATAACATGTACGATAAAAACAATCAAAATTACAGCTAAAAGAAAATACAATTATTTTGTTCCAATTTAATGCTAAGAAGTTACTAAAAGGTGGCTACAAATGTAAAGACTTTTCCAATACAAAATAAAGACACCGATAAACCACCGAATACTTATTTGACAATCTGAATAATAATTTCATTGTTATCAAAGCCACCTTAGTAACTTCTTAGCGTTAAATTAGAATTGTATTTTCTTTTAGCTGTAATTTTGATTGTATTTATCGCACATGTTGTTGCCAGGTATGAATAAATTCCTTATTAATAGTACTAAGAAATGGTACCACGGTACCAATATGGTTTCATTTGGAAAAATTGAGTTTTACCCCAAAAACGATTACGATAAATTTTATTTGCTTATAAAAAACGCAATTTCGTATTTTTGACGGGACTTCGATTTTTCTAGCATTAGACGAATCAATTGGAATAAATCGGAACCGTCATGGCACACTTAAATGGAAAATTAAATAATAAATATTTTTTACGCTTGAAATATCACTTTTGTGGTATCATTGGATTCAGAAAATTATGCAGAATTCAAAAATGTAATAATATACAGGGTGTTCCGTTTAAAAATCGAAAGTTGGTGTCACTTTCGGCGAAACCGGAAGTGAAAAAAAAATGTTTGTAGGCCAAAAAGTGCCGCTTATTATGTATATGGGATATCCCAAATTTCAATCAATTACCTTTAAAACTAACGGAGATACGGGGGGTGTACCATGATCCTGTTACACCCGTATACCTACTATCTACCTACCGAATTTTAAGATTTAACTTTGATTTTCAAAATATTCAGTAAATTTAAGAATTATTTTCTCCCTATGAAAGCTCTAAATTAAAAATTTATTAGGTACCTACATAACAAACAACGTTTGAATATTTAGCTGTCGAATATGATACCAAATTTGTATTTATTTAATTTCGGTGAGATTTGGGCAAGTCCAATAAACTTAGTCCTTACCTTTTCTTACAACTAAATGTTCATCTGGTCGCAGCTCCCTGATAATTGTTCCGGAAACAGGTGAGCTGTTATCTTCATCAAAATTAAGTTTTCTCGTGGCTTTGGTCTTTTTGGGTGTCGGCGAGTTAAACTACAAAGAAATATATCATTAAGAATGACATGCGTAGTGTTACTCCAAATTAATTTACTATTTTAGGAGTGTAGAATTATATGAAAATGTTTTCGTTCAAAAGAGATAATGGGTCTGATTTTCGAAGACAACTACTTTCCTGACTGGTCTCGACTTAAGAAGCTCTGGGATTAATATATACCAATAATACCAAAAGACACACGTATTTCCGTATTTATAGGTACAGCGTTTGCCGAGATTTGGTGACCAAATGGTTAATTTTTTTTTCAATTTATGAGAAAAAATGTGTCTTCATATAAGGGTTTGCTTATTATAAAAGTAAGATTGGCATTGAAAAAAAATAAATGTTATACAGGGAGTAACAAAAATAGTAGGTAAGGTAAAATGTCATATAATTTTCGCTAGTAATAGGTATCGTTTAAAAAAGTAAATGGCTACTACAGATTGGGGACAATTTGTAAAACTGGCTACTTGTGTGTAAGCCAAATGCAAGTTTCATTAAAATTAGTTAATTTTAAAAAGTTATTGATGTAATCTACTATGCGCAATATTTTTTAAAATAATTAATATTATGTTTATTTAGGCAAAATATTAACTCCGAGGCTATAGTCAGTTTACCAGTTTATTTGTATACGGGGTGTTCCTTAATGACGTGCTAATATGTTAGGGTGTGATAGTGTGATTCCTCAAGTAATTTTATGAAGAAAGGTTCATATAAACAACGATGTCCTAAACGGCTTAAATTTTTTGCTACAGGGTGTTGAATTTTTTCTTTTTTAATGCGTTTTTTGTGATATCTCCGAAAGTACTTTAGATAATATTTTTAATTTTGGCATGTGCTAATAGAATATAAAACCACATGTTTTAGTTATAAAAGTTATTTTTTTGTCCCACCAGTGGCGTCCCTGTAAACATGTCCTCATTTCTGATTATATAGCCTGGTCAATTTTAAATAAAAATTGTCTCTACCTACCATTTATTATTATGAACATTGATAATGCAAAATTTTGTTTTATAAAAATTGTTGTAAATGACTACCTTCACTTAATATTCATGCTTTTACCCGTCTTTGTATCGAATAGCGCACTCGTTCAAATATTCCAGGCGAATTCCGTATTGTTTCACAGAAGGCAATTATTCGCTCTCTTAAATTTTCTAAAGTGTTAATGGGAGTTTTATACACTAGTTTTTAGAGTTTTAAGATGACCCACAAGAAAAAATCCAAACTATTGAGATCAGGGGATCTTGCTGGTCATTGTTGAGCTACTCCGCGACCTATCCAACGGCAACGATTCAGATAAACTGCATCTTAAATGGTCGCGAACGATTACACTGAAATGAGCAGGAGCTCCATCATGCATGTACCACATTTAATTCCTTAGCGCATATATGGTACATCTTCAAGTAACACAGTTAGTTCTGTTTGGAGAAAATGCAGATAAGACTGCCTTTAAGGCGCTAATTATGTTTTTAAGAACGTCACCGTTCCAGGATAACTAGATATATGTGATCAAAAACTATTCGTCAATACTGCAAAATGAAGCTAATTTAATTTAATTATTTTAATTACGAACAGTGTGCCTGAGGAGAAAAACGCAAGAGACCATATTTATATAGGTTACAGATGTTGATCAGGCCTATCAGAAATAATATCCACATGGAAAAATGTCAGTGGCGTACCACTTTTTTTCTAAAAAATATCAGAGGACATGTTTGCAGGGACGCCACTGGTGGGACAAAAAAATAACGTTTATAACTAAAACATGTGGTTTTATGTCCTACTAGCACATGCCGAAATTAAAAATATTATCTAAAGCAGTGCTACTCAAACTGTGGTCCGCGGACCAGTGCTGGTCCGCGAGCCGATAGTAGCTGGTCCGCAGCACAGCCCACCCTAAATATACATATTATATTTCTTTTAAAAGATACGCTATTTACTACAAAAATGAGAAATAAACCATATTTTCAAAGTAAATTTCTACTTATTTTGTTTGTAAAAGTAATCTTGGGCTCTACTCTGGTAAAAAAATAGTACTTTTGGTAGTCTTGTAAATATTCAATAGAAAAAAATTGCAAATACAATAATGTAAACAAGAAACAATAAAAAAACAACAGGTGTAATAATTAATATTGATAAATTAAATTAAATAAATTACATAAAAATTTTAAGGCGTGGGAGGCCCAGGGGCTTTATGTTATGATATTTTTGACTAAATATCGATATCGGATATCATTAAAACGCCCAAAAAAGGGGCGTGGCACCCAAAAATTTTTTCGCCTCAAACTCAATAAAAAATAAAAAGTTCAACGCCCTGTAGCAAAAAATTTAAGCCGTTTACGACATATGTTTATATGAACTTTTCTTCATAAAATGATTTGAGGAATTACACTCCAAAATATTAGCACGTCATTAAGGAACACTCTGTAGAGATCAAAAACCCAAATAGTACCTAAATCAGTTTTTTTCCATGGACACAAGCACTTCAAAAGTTGATGTCTATTTATAGTACGGCTGTGATTTATAAAATATAAGAGTAAATGAGAAATATATCCTTAAATTCTGTAACACTGTAACCGTACTTTCGCGTCAACTCCGTGCGTTAAAAAACTTCGACGATTTTGTGACAAACATAATTCCTTCGTTCTTCTTTAAATTGTAAGTTTCTTGTTGTGTCTTGTTCTTAAAATTACATTTTATACCTTCCCAGATAACTCTTTGCGTGTCGGGAGCTTAACCTACCATTATCTTGAATTTAGTTTTATTATGTTTTTTCCTTTATTATAATAAATAAAGCTATAAAATCAATTGAGAGGCAATCATCTCCAAGTTCCAATGATAGCTTGGGAGGTGATAAAGACCGTCGAAGTTGACGCTCAAGGTTATTTAAAGCAGTATATTGCTTAAAAAACGAACTAATTTTAAATTTTTTTGTTAGGTAAAACCGAGGGTAAAACAATGGCGAATAAAAAGGAAACATCAGAAAAAGAAAAATTAAAAAATGAGTTGCAGTGTTTATCGCAGAAAAAATAAAGAATGATCCAGTATACATATAGTGACAACTTTTCTGGGATGCGAAACATCAAGTCGCCAATGCACTGGAAAAACTGATACAATGGCTAGACGCAATATTAAGAAACAAAATCGACTTCTTAAAGTCTTTAAAATCTTTACATAAGGTATAATGAAAAATGAAATTATCCCATCAGCTACTTCTATTTTTGTAAGTTTCGGTAATTGTCGATGGTTTTTCCCAATGTTAATAAAAGAGATGATCTAAGAGTAAAACTGAAATGACTAAATGAATGAATGATTGACTGTTTGAAGGTTGGAGACAATGATGTTTCTTGAATGATGAAAGAGTTTTGGACTTCCATTGTCTTTATTTGTTTTAAATCACAACGTTTCAACTGGTAAGTATCTCCAGTCGTCTTCAGGTGAATACTAAATAAGTAAAGTAACTACAGGACTATTTATACTAGCTAGGTGTACTGAAGCATAACTGAGGTGGGTGCAGTCATGCGTTCAGTTGGCACGCGATTTTATCCTAAGATTACATCTGTCTAACAAAGGTTTCCAGATATTTCTTATGTCTAAGGATGGTTTACTAAAGCAGCCTGGATTCTGGTGAATAGCAGCAGCTTCCTTGAACTTTCTTTTCCTCCAGTGTGGTTCCTTATGTAGGATTTCAGCTTCTGACCACATGATATGGTGACCATGTTTCCAGGCATGGTCAGCTGCACCTGACTTTTCGGTCTCTCCTTTTAACGTATTGTTTTTGTGTTCTTTAATCCTTGTTTCTAATGGTCTTAATGTCTCACCTATATAGGATTGACCGCATTCGCAGGGGATCTGGTAGACGCAGTTTTTCCTATCTTTTTGACTTGTGGGCTTCGTCTTCGTCAGGTGGCTTTTTAGGGTGTCCCTCGAGTTGAATACGGTGTTGATGTTATATCGTTGTCCTAGTTTTCTTATTTTCTCAGATACTCCTTTGACATACGGAATATTGAGTGTTGGTTGTGCCTCTCTGTTTGCTTCTTGCGCGTTGGGTCGATTCTTACGATTTTCCAATATTGTGTCGGCTAATTTTGTGGGGTAGCCATTTTTGTTGAGATCGGTCTTGATGTGGTCAGTTTCTTTTTTAAGTGCTTCTTCCGAGTTACTGATTGTAATTGCTCTATCTACGAGGGTTTGCACCCACCTCAGTTATGCTTCAGTGCACCTAGCTAGTATAAATAGTCCTGTAGTTACTTTACTTATTTAGTATTCACCTGAAGACGACTGGAGATACTTACCAGTTGAAACGTTGTGATTTAAAACAAATAAAGACAATGGAAGTCCAAAACTCTTTCATCATTCAAGAATGAATGATTATTACACATATCAATATTATTTAATGTTTTAAAATATAATTGTGTTTAGTACACGTAAAATAATAATTATTATCAACTCCGAAGCAAAGAAATATTTAATAAAAACAATAATTTAATGAATGATTAAATTTAAACAAAATCATAGCTAATATTTAAATCATTTTTGCTAGTTGCAAAATATATGGATCGTTTTTAATCCTGAAAAACCCACTGTAAGAATTACAGCGAGCTTACATCAGTGTTGCCATTTTTAAAGCAATTTTTTGAAGCCGTCTCCTTTTAACTTGTAGACGATTGTAAACAAGTGGGTTTTCATGAACGTTTTGTCTCCTTACAAATTAAATATTTGTGGTCCTATGCCGTTCAAAATAAATTGATATACCTACGTCGATTGAATCGGAATGTCATACATGCAACAAATTTACAAATAGGGAAGGTACTGCTCAGGGACGGCTCAATTTAAAATTTACACCTGGGCGAAAGGGTAATTTGCCCCAAAAATTTGATTGACTTTAAAAATAGGTCTGCTCTACATTTTTTGGGCTTCATCGACCACCGTAACCGTACTTAATAACGTATCGTAATAATCGTTGTACAGGGGCATAGATAGGACCATAATAATAAAAAATAACTAAACTTTATATACAGTGTCACCAGTAAAGTCCGCATCATATGGGATTTTTTTTTTATTAATAGCTTTATTTAAACTTTGACTTTGGCATCAAGTTCTGCTTCGATCGAGATGAAAACTGAGCAAAAAACTAGTAGTCACGTGGTTCACATTATCTGTCATATTACTCATATTTTAATTTTTTCCAAAAAATAATTCAAAAGTGGGGTTATTTCTGAAAATATCGAAAACAGTTATTAGAAAAAGTTTTTTTAAATGCAGTTTCTAGCTCACGTGCAAAATTTCAGCTGCATAAGATAATTTTGATTTTTTATCTATATTTTGTAAATTGCACCACTTTTGCAAAATAAGAATCAACGCAACCTACATAAAACTTTTCAGTTTTGACAAGGCATTATTTCAGATACATTTTTTTTAAAGTAGCGCGATATTAAATGTGTGTTTTTCTACAAAATCAAAATTGGGCTATTAAAATTTGGTCGCATATGATGCAAAGTTTATTTGTTTTTGACCCAGTATAGGTAAGGTAACTTCATAAATTAAGTATTTTTGAAAACGTAGTTTGTGTCTAAAAGTAATACACGTTAACGTTATTATGACGTAGCTTTATAATAAATTATAATATAGGGGTTTTAAATTAAATCGTTGAAAATAGATAAACTTTACGTTGTTAAACTAAAATTTATTTTCTACTTAAAAACCACTTTACTGAAGACACTGTATTCTTCTTTGTCTTAATATTAAGGTGTATTACTTTCAGACACAAACTACGTTTTCAAAAATACTTATTTTATGAAGTTACCTTCATGTTACAGGGTCAACAACAAATAAACTTTGCATCACATGCGACCAAGTTTTAATAGCCCAATTTTGATTTAGTAGAAAAACACACATTAAATATATATGGCGCTACTTTAAAGAAAATGTATCTGAAATAAAGCATTGTCAAAACTAAGGAGTTTTATGTATAGGTTGCGTTGAGTCTTATTTTGCAAAAGTGGTGAATTTACAAAATAGGGGTAAAAAATCAAAATTATCTTATGCAGCTTAAATTTTGCACGTGGGCTAGATACTGCATTTAAAAAAACCTTTTTTAATAACTTTTTTCGATATTTTCAGAAATAACCTCACTTTTGAATTATTTTTTGGAAAAAATTTAAATTTGACAGATAATGCGAATCACGTGACTACTATTTTTTTTGCTCAATTTTCATCTCGATCGAAGCAGATCTTGATGCCAAAGTCAAATTTTGAATAAAGCTATTAATAAAAAAAAATCCCATATTATGCGGACTTTACTGGTGACATTGTATGAAACTTTATTTTCCTCCAATATAATATTATAAAATGATAACATAATATGAATATATTAACATATTATTTTTATTGCCACTATGCAAATAGGCAACATTTCCAACAATTTTTATAGTGCAACAAATTGCGTTAACATTACCGAAATTTTAAAGTAAATAGTGGGTCGTATTTCCTTTTTTATGCCCTTTACAACGAGCTATCACAATATATAGGTACTTTTACATTTAAAAATAAAGTGGGGGGCGGTTTCTACTCCCAAAAGAGGGGTACATTTTATGAAGACACGAAAAAAGTATGGCAAACGAAAAATAAACGCAGCTGCAGTTCTGTATTTTTTCAGCAAATAAAGAGGCTTTCTAATACTGAATTTATTCCAGTTAAAAATTTCACCCTGTATGTTTTTTTTTTTCGTTATATTAGGTAAGTTGTTGTTTGGTCGAATTGCAATAAAAATATTTTTTGAAAAAGAATTTGTAAAATTAGTTTGGGAATTAATATTTTGATTGACAACTTCTTTCGTGAGTATTTTTGTGTGATATAAATTTAAACGCTAAAAAAATATTGATTTTTTTTTGCTTTACCCCCATTCCCCTCCCCCAGAAAAAAACTACGCCTAATACCAAAAACAAACCATGCACAACCACCTAGCGATAATTTACCTTGATTTTCTTACTTGGAACGTCAGGAGTGGGGCTCGAAGGAGTCTTTATCTTTGGCGATGGGGTGCATGGAGGAGTTATTGGAACCTGCGTCGTTTTTACACTAAGATCCAATGGACTGGGTGTCGTCAGTTCCAATGGTTCCGTATAACGAATGAAGTGCTGAAACTGCAAAAGATGAGAGTCCAACCCTAGTCTATCGATACCAAGTCGCTGTAGTATTGTCGGTTGGGGGTAGATATGTGGAGCTCTAAGAGAAGAAAATTTCTTGTAGTTGATGTTAAAATTTTAGGCAATCAAAATTTAAAATAGGAATGCAATTTAGAGCTATTCGTTAGTGATGGGATCACTCGAGTGAAAAATAACCTATAATTCGGTTTTTTCAATCACTTAAATTATTCGATTATCTTCGGAAATAATTCGAGTGACGAAATGAGTGACGAACATATGGTTTTTATTTTCCAACGCGTCTCCAAAGTTGCTGCTCGCCTATCAATCACTCACTGCGGCCAGAGCCATCTCCTAGCGAACGGCTACATCGAGTGGTTTCGGTTATTATTGGCGATATAATTCAAATTAAATAATGCATTACGGGTTACCTTCCTGTGTAAGATAATATGATTTATTATTTAAATTTAAATACTGCATTACGGGTTGCCTGCGTAGGATAATAGGATTTTTTTATTTAGATTTAAATCGTCGGCGTCTACTGAAAACTTAATGTTTAGTGGTTTTCAGTATTCATAAATATCATGCATGAGTTATGCAATATCGGAATATCGTGACATCTCAAGGTCAAGTAGTTAAATTGTGGGATCTGGGATCTGGGAACTGGGAACCATGCCAAATATCTCCGCCACATTTAATAATCCGCAAAAAATCAATCGATTAACAACACCGAGTCAGTTATTCCCAATACAAATGCTATATATCAACATGAACGATGAACCGCCAATATTAATAATTAATATTAGCATTTGAGTGAAAAAAAAATCGATTATCATTTGGTTTTTTAAATCACTCGAATTCTCGGTAGTCGATTACTAAAATAAGTCGATTTTTCTCAACACTACTATTCGTGTACAGTGTCACCAGTAAAGTCCGCATCATATGGGATTTTCTTTATTTATAGCTTTAATCGAAATTTGACTTTGGCATCAAGTTCTGCTTCGATCGAAATGAAAATTAAGCAAAAAAAAATAGTAGTCACGTGATTCGCATTATCTGTCAAATTTTAATTTTTTTCAAAAAATAATTTAAAAGTGGGGTTATTGCTGAAAATATCGAAAAAAGTTATTAGAAAAAGTTTTTTTAAATGCATTTTCTAGCACACATGCAAAATTTGAACTGGCATAAGATAATTTTGATTTATTACCCACCACTAAAATTTATTTTCCACTTAGGGTAAAGTTGGTAGAGATGCCCCAGTGGTAGAGATGGCCTACCTTTATAACTCGAAAACATTTACATATACGATCGTTTGGTTTGTCCAAACCCAATCAGTTGTTTATGCTAAAGCCCGAAAAGTGGTGTAGCTGCTCACAATTGTCTGGTTTTGACAAAGTTTTGTGATAGTTTTTTTGAGGTAGGTGCAAATTTTTATACATGATTACGGTATATAGGTTGTAAAATCATTAATATGATTTTATTTAATTTGCAATTTGGTCAAACAATTGTGGAATGCATGTGCTACAATATTCTAACCTCAAAACACATGTACCTGTATATTTATACAAAATACATGGTGAGGCATCTTATACCATCTTTTGGTATAGATGCCCCAGTCAAAGTGGGTAGAGATGGCCTGTTAATATTGCGGGATGTGGAGAGAAATATTCCTAAACCACCAGAAAAGATGACTGGGTAAAATGTATACACTGCGAGCAATGATTTCACGATGGATGCGGCAAATTTGTTATTTTTTGCTATCCCTGTGGAGGAGTAGCTAGAGTCGATTCACTCAGTAAACCTGCAAGATGGCCGACATGTCATATGACAAAAGTGATATTCCAGCTAAATAAAATGAATTTTTGCATTTTCAATGACTTTTGTCATATGACATGTCGGCCATCTTGCAGGTTTACTGAGTGAATCGACTTTACTAAAAAGAAGACCTAACTTATTTTGTATCCGCGTACATAGGCCATCACTACCACCCTGCGTGGGGCATCTTACCCAACCCCTAAGGGAGAGATGGCCAATTACAAAAATTTTTCTTTATGCATTATTGTGAAATAAAACTTGTTTTTTTTGCATCTTATTATAAATATCGTAACTGAATAAAGTTTCAATTACTGAAAAGCATGCTCATATTTTTTATTATTTATTTTTATAAAATTTAGGCCAGGTTAAGAAAAAGTGGGGCATCTCTACCAACTTTACCCTACTGAACACTGTGATTTAGTTCTTTTTGTCTTAATATTAAGGTGTATTACTTTCAGACACAAACTACGTTTTCAAAAATACTTGTTTTATGAAGTTACCTTATACAGGGTCAAAAACAAATAAACTTTGCATCACATCCGAACAAATTTTAATAGCCCAATTTTGATTTTGTAGAAAAACACACATTTAATATCGCGCTACTTTAAAGAAAATGTATCTGAAATAAAGCATTGTCAAAACTAAGAAGGTTTATGCAGGTTGCGTCGAGTCTTATTTTGCAAAAGTGGTGCAATTTACAAAATACAGGTAAAAAATCAAAATTATCTTATGTAGCTGAAATTTTGCATGTGGGCTGGAAACTGATGTATTTAAAAAAACTTTTTTTAATAACTTTTTTCGATATTTTCAGAAATAACCCCTCTTTTGAATTATTTTTTGGAAAAAATTTAAATTTGACAGATAATGCGAATCACGTGACTACTATTTTTATGGTTATTTTTAATTTGGTTCGAAGCAGAACTTAATACCATAGTCAAATTTTGAATAAAGCTATTAATAAAAAATCCCATATGATGCGGACTTTACCGGTGACACTGTAGATAATAAAAGTGTGCTAAATAATTTTTTATCTCCTTCAAACTGGGAAGGGGGTTACTAAGGGGGAAGGAATACATTCATGACCTCTGATCATTCGGATCTATTTTATCTTTTATCCAGATGCGTCGTCAACATTTTGCGACATTGATAAGAACATTGGCGGTCGCAGCTTTTATCAAAGTTTGAGGGGAGAGAGATTGGTAGGTGTTGAGTTGGCCAAATCGTCGTAAAGTCCGCATCATATGGGATTTTTTTTTATTAATAGGTTTATTCGAAATTTGACTTTGGCATCAAGTTCTGTTTCGATCGAGATGAAAATTAAGCAAAAAATAGTAGTCACGTGATTCGCATTATCTGTCAAATTTTAATTTTTTCCAAAAAATAATTCAAAAGTGGAGTTATTTCTGAAAATATCGAAATAGTTATTTTCCTAACAAGTGCGCAAAGTGATACTTTTCCGCACGCAAGTACAGTTGGACGAACGACGCGAAGCGGAGTTCGGATAAGTTCTTGCGTGCGGAAAAGCACTTTGCGCACTTGTTAGGAACAACATTTTTCCTACAAGCTTCATATCAGATAACAACAAAAATAAAAATATGATAATTTATTTAATAATTTTTAATTCGACTTTAAAGAAAGAACTATAATATACTTACAACTAAAAATTACATAACAAAAAAAAATAATAGAAAATTAAAAAATTACATAACAATAAAAAAAATAATAGGAAACTTAATTATTTGTTTATAACATTTATATTTATCGTCAGAGCTGCTCATTTTAACAGTGTTTATATATATTCCCTACCAAGGAGATTTTTGAATAGTTTTACTTTTCCGCACCCAGTGCGGATAAAAGTCTTATCCGCACTAGTGCGGAAAAGTGTAACTTTGCACACAAAAATGCGTGCGCAAAGTACTACTTTGCGCACGCTCGTAGGAAAAGGTTTTTTTTTTAATGCAATTTCTAGCCCACTTGCAAAATTTCAGCTGCATAAGATAATTTTGATTTTTTACCTATATATTGTAAATTGCACCACTTTTGCAAAATAAGACTCAACGCAACCTATACATAAATCTTCTTAGTATTGACAATGCTTTATTTTAGATACATTTCCTTTAAAGTAGCACCATATTAAATGTGTGTTTTTCTACAAAATCAAAATTGGGCTATTAAAATTTGGTCGCATGTGATACAAAGTTTATTTGTTTTTGACCCTGTATAATGTATAAGGTAACTTTATAAAATAAGTATTTTTGAAAACGTAGTTTGTGTCTGAAAGTAAAAAAATAAAAAATAAAATAAAGGGGTTTTAAATTAAATCGTTGAAATAGATAAACTTTACGATAAGTTAAACTAAAATTTATTTTCCACTCATTGAACACTTTACTGATGACACTGTGTTCTTTATTGTCCTAATATTAAGGAGTATTACTTTCAGACACAAACTACGTTTTCAAAAATACTTATTTTATGAAGTTGCCTTATACAGGGTCAAAAACAAATAAACATGCGACCAAATTGTAATAGCCCAATTTTGATTTTGTAGAAAAACACACATTTAATATGGCGCTACTTTAAAGAAAATGTATCTAAAATAAAGCATTGTCAATACTAAGAAGTTTTATGTATAGGTTGCGTTAAGTCTTATTTTGCAAAAGTGGTGCAATTTACAAAATAAGGTGCCTACGGGTTATATCGCCCAGTCTGAAATGTCGCCCGCTTTCGAATTACCCTCCTAATCCATATATTTTGACCAGCCACTAGCAAGGATCGGTCGTAGTAGTAACCAATCGAAATTGCCTGATGAAATCTGCAATACGAACCAATACATTCCACCGCTAACAGCGAAAATGTTCAATGTATTCCGTTTTTATAGGATTATAGTTGTTTTAAATAAGGTTTAACTTCTAGTGAAATAGTTTTTAAGGTAAGAAATATAGCTTAATATATTCACCATCGTTAGGTCTTGCACTTCAAAGTATATGTGTGGAAGCAAGTTTTTTGAAAGAAATACGTACATAACCTTAAAATGTAAACTAAACATAAGTTTTCGTTTTTAGTGAGGCATGGGCGATATTTTAAACCACGTGGGCGTTAATATAGTAACGGGTTGAAATACCACCCAATTCTCATATTTTTTAAAAGTTCAACTTTTGTCGGTAAGAATTTATTTTTTTATTTTTTTGTTATGCTGGTTATCGATAAATATAGTTATATTTTGCATCTGATGCATTTTTTTACCCTGTATCTAAAAATAAAATTTCTGAATAGCATATAGTCTTAGGTACCCGAAGGTACCTTATAGGTAAAAAATCAAAATTATCTTGTGCAGCTGAAATTTTGCATGTGGGCTAGAAATTGCATTAAAAAAACTTTTTCTAATAACTTTTTTCGATATTTTCAGAAATAACCCCACTTTTGAATTATTTTTTGGAAAAAATTAAAATTTGACAGATAATACGAACCACGTGACTACTATTTTTTTGCTTAATTTTTATCTCGTACGAAGCAGAACTTGATGCCATGCAAAGTCAAATTTTGAATAAAGCTATTAAAAAAAAAATCACATATTATGATGCGTACTTTACCTATACCTACTATTGACACTGTATATTGAAAATTTGAATTTAAAAAAGAACAAACGCAAAGATACAATGAACTATTTATGAAATTTATTCTTCTTTTTGATCGTTTAATAATATTCGATATTCATGTTCATTTCATTAAGAAATAGTGACTTGGCTTTACTAATAGTGGGTAGGTGGGATGGCTTTTCCACCGCCCTGGGACCGCCATTGGTAGGAATCCCTAAACATTTTTCAGTTATGTTTAATACACACCCTAAAAAAAACTTTATTTTTTGTTAAAATCGAAGCTTATTATAAGAAACAATTAATTAAGTATTAGGTATTATTATTATATAAGTGTTATTGTAATATCCTGTAGGGCGGATGCAATAGTTTTCTGGTTGGTACTATGGTACGTATAAGTTCTCGTAGAAAATGACCTTCTTAAATACTCATAAAACATAAGAAATTACTGTTTTAATAACCGACTCAGGTTCTAAAAGTTTATGAGACATTTTAGGCAGGGATGGCTCGTTCTTTCAGGAAATCATTAAATTTAAATTAAGTAGGTACTTTTATTTTTAAGTAAAAAATATCTCTTATAATAGGTACATCAACTGTTAATAAATTAATTTTGTTAAGATTAATAAAAAAATGCATTTTAAATGCAGTGAAAATCTTCCTTATAGTATCTAACTGCACCCTGCACCATTGGTTAATATAGGTACTCGTAAACAAAACCATTATTATAGTCCTCCAAGCTACTTAAGACACCATTTGAAGACCTAAGATTATTATCTAGGATTCTGCCCTGTTCATTTGTTACAGTATGCGAAATATCACTGATCGAGGAACTGGAAGTTAAGTCTGTAGATACACTACTTGTTGTGGTAGTATCATCATCAGTACTGAGTGGCATACTTTCCTTAATTTTTCTTAAGTCTTCTTCGATTTCATTATCTTCCAACAAATATTTGATCTGTTTGATTTTTGGACATTTTTCAGCATTAGAAGCCTCATTATTTGTTCTTTTACGTAACTTTCGCGAGGCTGGATAAAATTTTGATTTTTCACGCCTATCGCTAATTTTTATCGAATTTCTTTCAAACTCTATTTCATACCTTTGTTCTTCCAAATTAGCAATTAACGCATCCATAACTATCTGCTTATGTTCTGCAAAAGTATTTTCCTCGTCTTTAAGGTCAGCGTTGTAACTCTTATGAACAAATTCCAACATATGGGCCCTTTGAATATCATTTAATTTTAGCCTTTCTTCCCACTGTTTTTTTAACTTTTTAACTTTTCGGGTAAAACCGACATGACTGCCCGTCGACAACATGGCCAGCTCTTGTTTAAAGGAATTTAAATTTTCGGTAAACGTTTGTTTCCTTATCTCGATCTCCTTTTGTAAACGCCTTCTTAATTTACTTGTATTAGTTAAGGTAGAAGTTGAATCGGATTCCTGAATATGGATACAATTACCAGTATACAAAGGTAAAGTTAGTTCACAAGTACCTGCTTTCTCAAGGGATACAATTTCCTCAACAGTTTCAGTTGCGTTCTCTGATCCATCAGCGCTATCAAGATCCTCACTGCAACAAGTATCATAGCTAAGGGATTGATTACTGAAACGTTCGTCTGATGAGAAAGGCATATTGTACTCGATGTTTCTTTTATGCAATGGCACAAACTTGCTTTGAATATATTTGATTGCAGATCACCTTACAAAATTGACACATTGTCAAGCTTGTGTTACTTGACAAGTCATCACTATAGTTATAAATTAAAGATGTATACGAGGGCGTTCTTAATACTAGTGTACTAAGGTCTAAAATGACGTACCTACCTACGTTTCCGAATATTATGCTTTTATTTTTCAATATACCTCTAGGGTGGTTCAGGTTAAGTGGCCTATTAAAAAATCTCGGAAATTCGTTTTAAAATTTGGTTAAATTCACTTAAAATTTTCTAAATACTTATATTTTACCGTTTTTGAGATTTCGTTTTTTTATTAGTGATATTACATTAGGGGCAGCTCCCCCTCCCCCCCCTCAGGGGAGAAAAGGGGTCGTCAATGCATGTATACCTTTTATGGTAAGTACTAATTGTCTGTAAAATTTTAGTCTATTTAATAAGAATTAATAATATTTTCCAATGAGTCCTCATGCCGACTCTGGTTTATTCCATCACTACCTGATAATTTCCGCATCCTACTTATGAGCACCTTTAAGTTCCCATAAAAAGATATCAAAAATATAATAATATTTTTTTTTTTGGCTTTGCACATAATGCATACAGCCACTACCGTAACTTAATTTTTATTTTTTATTTTTAAAACATTCATACTACCTCATTCTTACTAATAATTAAATCGACAGTTTTAAGAGACAAGTGCGATACATAAATAAACAGGGACACACACTTCACACCACAGGGGTCCTTCTGGGCGACTTAAAAAAGCACACACAGTACTGGACCACGGATGGTAAAGAGTTAAACACATAGGATAATCAAGGCCCTACAACTTTCTCTCACACATTCTAACAAATGATATAAAAACCTCAAAAACCTTATTGTCACTTCTAACTATACTCAAAACCCAATATTATAGGCAGTGACGTATTATTCGAAACCATGGAAACTAATGCAAACCGTCAATGACCATACAGTATTTTGGTCGTTTCCATGATTATGCATGAGAGCTACGTCACTGCCTATATTTTTGGTAATAGACTATAGTGACATCAAACTTTCAGCATTAATGGGTAAACTGTTATAGTTGGCCAATTCATGATATATAATATTCAGAAGCTCCTTGATTATGCAGGCAATTAAATAACCAATGGTTTAGATCATCAATACTTGTACCATCGCACGAGCAGAATGGGCTATCCACAAGTTTCATCTTGTTTAGTAAATATCTTAAGTTTCCATGGCCAAATAATACTCTCACAAAAGTTATGTAGTCTCGTCTATTGAGTGATGTGACTTGTATACTAGGTTTCGAAACTAATAATTTGTTTTTCCGGGTATAGTAGTTGGAGTTATTGGATGCATAGTGTGCAAGATTCCTTCCACATAATTTTAATATTTCCGTTGACTACTGAAACTAAATCATTATGTTGTAACCCAGTTATAACTGTACCGTTTTGAATAGCCTGTTAAGCAAATAAGTCCACTTTGTAATATAAAAATAAATTTTTATATTTTATGTGCTTTAAAAAAGTTTTCCTATGAGTTCCGTAGAATAAAATTTCATAAGACTAAATATTAGGAATTGATGATTCAATAACCCTTTTAGTTCTAACTTATAAGTTCTTATGCGTTTTTTACAAGAGTTTATAAGACATTTTCGGCAGGGCAGGGAGTAAGTACATTGGTAATTTTTTTTCGAAACACACCAAACATACCGATGGTTATGGGCTAACCATAACTGTATAACACCTACTAAAGCGCCCCCTTTAAAAAAGCTGCGACCGCCACTGAATGAATACGTCCTTATTAACATGAAAAATAATGTCCTTTACTTCCTTCCTACATGATTAACATATTTTTTTAATTTCTAAGAATGAAAAATGTAATAAAACTTTGGGATTTTTTTTTAAATGCTGCCCAAGTAGGGGGGTGGGCATGAAAGTGCAACTGCAGATGGCTGTTTCACAGCACGGCTCTAAAACCGCCTCAAATTTTGATTTAGTACAATCAGTATTTTGTAGAAACCCTAGTAGTCGTTTATTCACAGAAGTGTCAAATGAATCGGCTAGTAAACAATGCAGCGTATAGAGTCAACTGTTTCTAAAAATAAAGCGTCTCGACAGTTGACACCCACATGTGACGTTAACAGATGATGCTGGTTTCTTCCTAAAAGTTCCCAGTGGACCGTAGCAAGCTCACGCGTCAGGTTTCAGAGACTAAATTTTCTGGGTGTTTATTATTTAAGTTGAACGGGAGTAGAATAAACCAGTTTAGGTTAATTAACTATCCTATTTCCAATAACAAACATTCTATTTATCATCATTTGCTATAATAAATGTAATGTTATTAGTTTATCCATTTTAATTACGGTACAATAGGTTGCCAAACGTGCGATCACTGAGAACGAATCCAGCTGTTTGTATTTAAAAACACATGGCATTTTGGCGACCTTACACTATACGCCGCGAACGTTAATTATAATATGGCAACGCAGCATTGAACGCGAAACATGCGCAGGCGCACCGCTTGTCGCATGATTGGCTCGTTGCTACAATATTTGGGCGGCGAAACTCTTGCATGTTATCAGGGTTGTTCAATTGGTAAGTTCAGTATTTCTATGTTTTACCAAAGAATAACGGCGTAACTTTTGATCAATCGCACGCTGAGTTCGATGTATCAATTGTAAATAAAATAACGCTGTATTTTTGCAAGCCATTATGCAAATAAACAATTATGACCCCCGTATAAGTTTAAAATAGGTTGAATGCGATGGTAAAATAACTTAGCCCAGTCCTGTCTCTGTCGCCATCATATTAACGTAAAATAGACCAGACTTCAACAGGGTGCTGCATATAAATGACAGGTGACTTAGCCACGATGCGAAGTGTTCTTAGAGAAATTTGACTTTACCGAGACGTTGATTTGCTAAAGCTATCTTAACATAGTATAAAACCAAGTCGCTGTCGCCCGTCTGTCCCCTTATGTGCGTAAATCTTTAAAACTACGCAACGGATTTTGAAGCGGTTTTTTCTAATAGATAGAGTGATTCAAGGGGAAGGTTTTTATGTATAACTAGCGACCCGCCCCGGCTTCGCATGGGTGCAATTTCAGAAAGTGGCATGCCGGGTACTAATATATCGGGTTTGTTCGGGTTTGTATTTATACCAGCGGGTTGCAACGCATGCCGGGTACACACTAGTTAAAAATAAATCGTGATATTCGTGATGTGCATCATTCAGTTTTTGGTCTCGCTGATTTTGTGAAATCCACTTTTAGTAGGTACCTACCTATTTTATCGAATATCTGTAAGTATCAGTTTTGAGCTTATAGCATACATGAACTGAATTTAAACTAGAATAATTAGGTTAGGTTATGTTTCCTAAATACCTACATTTGCATTGAAAGAGCTGCAGGAATATGCCATGAAATGTAACTCTTTTCAATTTGACTTTTTCATTTTGTTGTTTTAAGTTTATCGTGTTTGCCTTACAATTTGCAAAAATTGTACTTACCTATATAAAATAATCTATATATATATATATATCCCGCTATCAATTCGACGACCATACATTGTCATTTTACATTCAATTTGACGGCCAGGTGCACTTGACGGCCATATATGGCCGTCAAATAGCAAACCATGTAAAATTGATGCTGATGACGTCATTTGACGAATGCCAAATTTTTGGTCGGCCGTCATTTAGTCGGTCGTATGAAAGTTTCGTATAGTTTTAGTTACGCGTCATTTCCCGCGAGAAGAGGTCGCTGCAAGCGCCGTATATTTTAACGTATATTTGTCTTTTATATCATCGCTTAATTAACGGCCTATGTATAGGCAACATCGCAATGTGTATATAAAACTTGTGTCCTTTTAGATAGCCGATTATTTGACGACCTCTTGATGGGGGTTAATATTATAATTATTGCGCTTTTTAAGATTGTGATGGTTTCTGTGGCTTGGTGCAAGAAGGGCCAATGTCAAAATTGATCGTTTTAAAATAAAGAGTTTTTAAATTTTTTGTATGAAGTTGATCTCAAAAACTATTTGTTGACAGCATTTTACAAGTTCTTCTTTAAACGTGATACTCTTTAAAATCGTTTATATTATTAAGGAAAAAAAATTTTTTTTAACAAAATTTACAAGAAAAATACCACATACCACTCTCTAAATTGACTAAGTTTTGACTTTGGCCCTTTAAATGAAACAAAACGACATGATTGTAACTATTTTATTTTATTTTTTTTTAACATAAAAACACATTTTGTTTTAACTATTAATTTTCTTCGTCTCCTTCTTCCACGGACAGCGTGTCATCAATATTTGGAGCAGAATTTAAAACATATAGGAATTGTTCATAATACATTTGGATTGATTTGCTTATAAGTGGTAACAGTGACTTCAGGTTTTGGTTTAAGGGTTGCAGAATAAAAGTTTCAAAAAAATTACACTTACCTGTCAAAATTTGACAGCTGTCGTATAAAACTGTGTTATTTAGGTACTGACAAATTATTAAATTTACAATTCTTACAGCTATAACCCTCGTTACAAAAAATCTAAAAAAAAATTGACACTTACCTGTCAAAATTTGACAGCTATCGTATAGAACTTTGTTATTTAGGGACCTGATAATTTTATAATTTCGGACTCTTACAGCTATAACTCTCGCTACAAAAAAACTAAAAAAAAAATTGATACTTAACTGTCAAAATTTGACAGCGCTCGTATAGAACTTTGTCATTTAGGTACTGAAAAATTTCTAAATTTCGGATTCTTACAGCTATAAACCTCTATATAAAAAAAGCTAAAAAACATTTAAACTTACCTGTCAAAATATGACAGCTCTCGTATAGAACTTAGTTATTTAGGTACTGAAAAATTTTTCACTTTAGGATTCTTACAGCTATAATCCTCTAGATGAAAAAAGCAAAAAAATTTTACACTTACCTGTCAAAATTTGACAGATGTCATATAGAACTTTGTTATTTAGGTACTGAAAATTTCTTTAAGTTAGTATTCTTACAGCTATAATCCTCTACACGAAAAAACCTAAAAAGAATAGATACTTACCTGTCAAAATCTGACAGTTGTCGTATAGAACTTTGTTATTTAGGTATTGAAAAATTTTTCAATTTAGGATTCTTACAGCTATAATCGTCACTACGAAAAAGCTAAAAAAAAATTGTCACTTACCTGTTAAAATTTGACAGCTATCGTATAGAACTTTGTTATTTAGGGACCTGAAAATTTTATAATTTTGTATTCTTACAGCTATAACTCTTGCTACGAAAAAGCTAAAAAAAAATTGACACTTAACTGTCAAAATTTGACAGCGCTCGTATAGAACTTTGTTATTTAGGTACTAAAATTTTTTTAAATTTCGGATTCTTACAGCTATAAACCTCTATATGAAAAAAGCTAAAAAAAAATTAAACTTACCTGTCAAAATTTGACAGCTGTCGTATAGAACTTAGTTATTTAGGTACTGAAAAAATTTTCACTTTAGGATTCTTACAGCTATAATCCTCCAGACAAAAGAAGCTGAAAAAAATTGACACTTACCTGTCAAAATTTGACAGATATCATAAAGAACTTTGTAATTTAAGTACTGAAATTTTTTTAAAGTTAGTATTCTTACAGCTATAATCCTCTGTACGAAAAAACCTAAGAAGAATTGACACTTACCTGTCAAAATCTGACAGTTGTTGTATAGAACTTTGTTATTTAGGTACTGAAAAAATTTTCAATTTAGGATTCTTACAGCTATAATCGTCACTACGAAAAAGCTAAAAAAAATTGACACTTACCTGTCAAAATTTGACAGCTATCGTATAGAACTTTGTTATTTAGGGACCTAAAAATTTTATAATTTCGGATTCTTGCAGCTATAACTCTCGCTACGAAAAAGCTAAAATAAAATTGACACTTAACTGTCAAAATTTTACAGCGTTCGTATAGAACTTTGTTATTAAGGTACTAAAAAATTTTTAAATTTAGGATTCTTACAGCTATAAACCCTTATATGAAAAAGCTAAAAAAAATGTAAACTTACCCGTCAAAATTTGACAGCTGTCGTATAGAACTTTGTTATTTAGGTGCTGAAAATTTTTTTAATTTCGGATTCTTACAGCTATAAACCTCTATATGAAAAAAGCTAAGAAAAATGTAAACTTACCTGTCAAAATTTGACAGATGTCATATAGAACTTTGTTATTAAGGTACTGAAAAATGTTTTAAGTTAGGATTCTTACAGCTATAATCCTCTAGAAAAAAAAGCCGAAAAAAATTGACACTTACCTGTCAAAATCTGACAGTTGTCGTATAGAGCTTTGTTATTTAGGTAACGAAAATTTTTTAAATTTCGGATTCTTACAGCTATAAGTCTCGCTACAAAAAAGCTAAGAAAAATTGACACTTACCTGTCAAAATTTGACAACTATGGTAAAGAACTTTGTTATTTTGGAACTGAAACATTTTTCAAGTTAGTATTCTTACAGCTATAATCCTCTGTACGAAAAAACCTAAGAAGAATTGACACTTACCTGTCAAAATCTGACAGTTGTTGTATAGAACTTTGTTATTTAGGTACTGAAAAAATTTTCAATTTAGGATTCTTACAGCTATAATCGTCACTACGAAAAAGCTAAAAAAAATTGACACTTACCTGTCAAAATTTGACAGCTATCGTATAGAACTTTGTTATTTAGGGACCTAAAAATTTTATAATTTCGGATTCTTGCAGCTATAACTCTCGCTACGAAAAAGCTAAAATAAAATTGACACTTAACTGTCAAAATTTTACAGCGTTCGTATAGAACTTTGTTATTAAGGTACTAAAAAATTTTTAAATTTAGGATTCTTACAGCTATAAACCCTTATATGAAAAAGCTAAAAAAAATGTAAACTTACCCGTCAAAATTTGACAGCTGTCGTATAGAACTTTGTTATTTAGGTGCTGAAAATTTTTTTAATTTCGGATTCTTACAGCTATAAACCTCTATATGAAAAAAGCTAAGAAAAATGTAAACTTACCTGTCAAAATTTGACAGATGTCATATAGAACTTTGTTATTAAGGTACTGAAAAATGTTTTAAGTTAGGATTCTTACAGCTATAATCCTCTAGAAAAAAAAGCCGAAAAAAATTGACACTTACCTGTCAAAATCTGACAGTTGTCGTATAGAGCTTTGTTATTTAGGTAACGAAAATTTTTTAAATTTCGGATTCTTACAGCTATAAGTCTCGCTACAAAAAAGCTAAGAAAAATTGACACTTACCTGTCAAAATTTGACAACTATGGTAAAGAACTTTGTTATTTTGGAACTGAAACATTTTTCAAGTTAGGATTCTTACAGATATAACCCTCGCTACAAAAAAGCTAAAAAATAATTCACACTTACCTGTCAAAATTTGACAGCTGTCGTATAAAACTTTGTTATTTAGGTACTGAAAAATGTTTCAATTAAGGATTTTTACAGCTATAACCCTCGCTAAGAAAAAGCTAAAAAAAATTGACACTTACCTGTCAAAATTTGACAGGTATCGTATAAAACTTTCTTATTTAGGTACCTGATATTTTTTAAATTTCGGATTCTTACAGCTATAACCCTCGCTATGGAAGGGCAAAAAAAATTGACACTTACCTGCCAAAATTTGACAGCTATCGTATAGAACTTTGTTATTTAGATACTGAAAAACTTTTTAATTTAGGATTTTTACAGCTATAACCCTCGCTACGAAAAGGATTAAAAATTTACACTTTCCTGTCAAAATTTGACAGCTATCGTATAAAACATTCTTATTTAGGTACCTGAAAAGTTTTTAATTTCGAATTCTTACAGCTATAACATTTTTGTAAATCAAAGGATAAAGTGACAACTTCTGAATTCTCAAGGCATAACATTCTATCATTTCGTTTAGCCTTATAGGAAGACTCTGCCAAATTTAGATGTTTATTTTCCTTCCTCAACTGTTTGGGCTTCGACCTAATTATTGACAGATTTAAGTCTCATTTCCAGACAGACATATTTCGCTTTCTAAGTTGCGTCTTTTTTCAACAATAACGCGTATTTTCTTCAAAGATACTTCCAAAGTGTTCATAAACATGACTTGACAAACTTCAACCTTTCTTTCATTGTTATTTCCTTGCGAATTTGCGGCGGCTTACTTTTTAAGTCTTTCGTCTTAACCTTTCAACCTGCTTACTAATTTCCTCAATTAAACAATTTAGGAATTGATTTTGACCTTCGAATGAAAACTCAAAATACCTCTTGAACATATTTTTCCGTGCATCTAAACCAAACTTTTCGTAACACTTTCTTTTACATTTACAAGGCTCTAGTAATTTTTTAGCTTCAATAACTTTTCCTGAAGTAGAAATGTACTGTTTTCCTCCAATTTTTGCCTTCTTTATCAATGATCTCGTCCATTGACTGGGTTCACCAGGTCAAACCATAGACAATTTACCTTTAGATACCTACAGCTTATCTCCTGCGCAAACAAAAGTTACGTTTTATGGGTGAAAAAATACGTCCGAGCGCATGACTCGTCGGTCAGCTGTCTTCATTCGGGGAACCTTCGTGCATGCGCACAAACCTCGTGTTATCGGCCGTCCTACTTTATCGACAATAATCGACGCGCTCAAGAATACTCTCCAGTACCGGCTCGGCCGCCATTTTTGTTGTTGTGTTTTAAGGTTTCTCTGTGGATTCCTTGTAGTTTTCTTTGCTATCGTGGTTTCTGGGTGTTTAATATTTACGGATTTCTAGTTTTTGTGCAGTTTAGTGAATTGTATTTGTTCTTTTAGTGACTAGGATTGGAATAATAGGGGTAAAATTCCTGGTATTTCGTATTTTCAGTAACTATGAAATAGTGAATAGTGATGTATCTTGATATATAACTTTATTTTATTATGATCAATTTAAACACATCAAACTAGGCCTAGGTTACACAAACAAGGTATGAAAATAAAGGGAAACCCACACCAAGACAGATTATCGCGATGCATGTTTTAGTATATTTTATTTGCAGCCCTGCAATCTTCAAAAAGTTAAAAAAAAACTTTTCTCTATACTTATATTATATAAAAGAAAAAAATTAAATACCTAGGTAGTTCGTTAGTCGACGAATCATTTTTAAACAAATTTTAAAAACAAAACCTGAAAAACAATTTTCTATCGTTAAAATCTGATAGGTTTGCTACTACTAAAAATGCCAGAAATCACTACCTTTTTTCCCAACTTGATAAAAAATTGAGAAGAAATTACAATTTTTTGGCAAGAATTTAAATTTTAAAGCCCGGACCTGTCTATTTTCCCATTCGTCAAACGATAATGTTGCAGTGCGCATGTCTAATAGTTGTTTTGTTTACATGCGCGAGGCCATAAAACTGCCACATTCGTGATTATTGTTTGCTTATCTAAAGGTAAATTGTCTATGGGTCAAACGTTTAAACTGAATAATGTTTGAGATAATATTAGCATTTAAAAAAATGACTTTGACAGGCTGTAGCAACTTAACAGTTCATCCTAGGAAAAAAATTCTATTTCTACTTAAAAACATAGCTTCCGCTTAACATTCGGTTGTTAAATTAACCCGGAATTTAACTGTAGAAGCATTTTTTAAGTAGAAAATAAAACTGTAAGATAGGAACGTGAAAGCAGTTTTTTTCTTTGAGGCACCATTAAGTTGTTATAGCCGGTCAAAGAGCCAAAAATCAGTGCTGAACTTACCAGTAGGCTGAGTAGGCTGAGTAGGCTGGAGCCTAGGGCGGCAGATTTTAGGGGGCGGCAAATTTGGCTCAAAATTTTTTTTTTATCTTACAGAAATAAATGGTACAATCTTTATTCATGGTTGACGGGTAGTATTTTTTTAAATAAACTTTATTGTTGGCCGTGTCTGTTAATGGGGATAAAAAAAAGGTAGTTGGAACTTTACTGACTTTGCAGAAAGAAATTTCATTTTCAATAAAATAAGTAGGTACCTAATCATAAATTTTTAAAATATTTAATAAAAATTATTGACTAAATTTGGACGTGGTCTTAAAAAATTTTCGCCTGCAGCGGGCTTTTTCTTTTCCGAACGCTTCACCTGTTTCACAACTCACGAGCCGTCACTGGTAGGGGCGGAAAAAATTGAATAGCCTACTAGCGGCAAATTTATAAATCCGCCACTGCCAAAAATGTCATTTTTTAAATGCTTAAATCTCAAAAACAATTTAGTTTAGACCTTTGAACTGTTATACAAAAAAAGTTTAGAATTTTTAATAACCAAGTTGACAGCTACTTTCGGTATAAGCAAAAGTGATTGGAAGACGACAATATTTCAATTCAAGAGGGTACTTACATCTAAAAAATATAAAATCCCTAAGTTTTAAATAAATATTTTCAGTAGTTCTCACCCTGTATATGCTTTATTTCTTGCCTAATATTGGTATTATTTTTATCAAAAGTTAAAAATAAAATAGGTTATAAGTTAATTTTAAGGATAAATATTTAATAAAAAAAATAAGTTACCTAGTAGTTTCTATGAATTACTAATTCTTTTACTTCTGCTGCTGTTTTCTACTACTACTATTATTATTTTTGATGCTCCTACTAAGATGTTATACCACATTAAGGTATTTAGGCAAGAAAACTTTTTATCCATAATTAGGTAAAAAACTTTTTATCCCCCCTTACCTTATTTACCTGATTTGGACTATATTTTACTATTAAAATTGTTTTCTAATAACACTTAGAACTAAGCACTATTACTGAAAATTTTTGATTTGATTGGGTCTAATAAAATATATAGGTACTTATTGCATTGGCATAATTAAGCTAAAAAACTGTTTTTGCCAGTTAGCAGAATGAAAGTTAAATATACAAATTGACGAAATAAAGATTAAATGATAGAGTTGATTGCTTGAAGTAAAACTGACAACACTGTCGGTCGTCTTGTTAGCGTTGCTGTGTAATATACGGCCGTACAAATAATACGAGAGTAAAAAATACATATATTTCGACCGTCAAATTCACTGATTGTAAAAGGTCTTTCTATTGATAGTAATGTAAAAAATCAACAAAAAAAAAAGTTTTAATTTGAGGTCAGTTTGCTGTTTACAACTGCTAAATTGGTTAGTATACGCAGTCAAAACCTATATATATCCATTGGTTCTAGTGGATGCCATATTACGCTTCTGTGAAAGGTTGTCAAATTGATAGCGTGATGTAAATATATATATATATATATATATAAATTAATGTTTGTCTGTCTGTATCTTACGCATGCGTTCCTATACCATTTATCCGATTACGATGAAACTTTGGTGAGTTGTTGTGTGCAGGCCGAGGATGGTTTCGGCATTAAAAAAAGTGGCACAACGCATGCCGGGATTTGGTGAGTTGTTGTGTGCAGGCCGAGAAAGGTTTCGGCATAAAAAAAAGTGGCGCAACGGATGTCGGGATGCCGGATATTTGTGTAATGTCTTTCCTTCAAATTTATTTTAGTAAGTAGCGTAGCAACGCGCGCAGGGTATAGCTAGTATCTAATATAAATTTTATTTACTATATAAGTACGGTCTTTTTTCTAAGATCACAAATTTATAATTTGTTAGTAGCTCGGTAGCAACTTTTATTAATTTTTTTTTGTTTAATATCGTTTTAATGCTGTTGGCCCTTTCAAAACAGTCTGGGGTCTTTTATTATTAACATATATTATGAAAAACACAGATAAAATAGCAATTTTTTTTTGAGATTCAAAATAAAATATTTTTCTGTTTATATCTTTTACTTATTATTATATAGACCTAAATATATTCGTAAATAACTATATTATCCAATAGATTACTTGGTAATCTTAAAAAAATACTTAGTAGAGTTATTAGTAGATAAGAAAAAACGGCTCTTTCATGCCCATTCTCCCCTACTACGGAAATAAGAAGGTACTTATTTTACAATACTCTGTCTTATGGAACAAGTGGAAAAAAATTATTGTTTCTGTATTGATAAATTAAATAAATAAAAGAAGAAATTAAACTTAAAATAAGGATACCTATTGTTAATTAAGAAACATTTTTTTATTTCCAAAGCTAGGTTTAAAATGTGCCTGTTTACCCGAGTTTACCGGTATAGTTTGCGAACTAGAATGAAAAGGGTAGATACCTAAACTATGCTTTTAATTTAGAAAAAATGTATTATTATAGGGCTGTTAATTTTTTTTTGCATTTAATGGAGATAATGTAGTTATACAAAGACTCTAGTTTTTGGTTTGCGACCACCTTTTTAAACCTAAAATTATTAAAATTTAGTGAAAATAAATTATTAAAATTGGTGGTCGAAAACCAAATTACATTTTTCTTTTCTTGACCACGAACGAAAATAAAAATAAAATTATATCTTCAGTTATCTATTAATGCATTAGAAAATAATCTCAAATATTCTGATCTATTAAAAGAACATAAAAACGAAAGAAAATAAAGCTTCGCAAAAGCCATTTCCTTCGGAACGTGGCGAGAAAGTAGATACTTACTAAAAATTCCAAAAGCAACAAAAGCAAATAGATTAAGACAAGAAAGGAAGCGAAAAATAAATTAAAGGAAAACAAGAAAACAAAAAAAATCGAAAAGAAAAAGTAGTCACCAGTCCACCATATTATTATAGGTAGGTATCTAGGTATATACCTATCTGGGTTGGGCTGATTTAAATCACGATTTAAATCACTTGATTTTTTTTTAATCATGATTTAAATCACTTAGGTAGGTACCTACTTATCACTTTTTTTTTTATCATGATTTAATGATCCTATTTATTTTTAATTCAGAACAATGAACAATTATAACATATTAAAAATTTATTTTCAAAAATCAACAGTATAAGTATTTATAGAAATCGCGCTTTTAAGAAATAAAAAATTAGTACGTGTACCTATATAATACATAATATAAACTTTAGAAGCGCGTTCTGACAATATTTTGGGCACTTTAGATTTAAATCTACTATATTGTTAGACAGACATTAAAATAATTTGTATTAATTTAGAAAGAGAGAAAAATGTTAAATTTTTCATAAAATCAATAAAAATCAAAAAAATCAGTGATTTTTGATTTTTTTAATAAAAATCAAATTTTGCCCAACCCTGATACCTATACCTACCTACCTATTATGTGCAATGGAAATTTGAATAGTGACACAGATGATAATGACAGAAATGTGGGACTGTGATTATACCTAGTGGTACCTAGATATCACAAAAAATTCAGCAAATTATGCATGCATGCAGCTTTAAATGAGTATGTTCACTGTATTGTTAGCTTTTTTTTGTGATTCAAATTATCTAGAATTTGTATTGTTTCTATAATAAACTTTTTTTTTGTGTTCTATAAATTTTTGTTTCATTTGATTAAACTATCTGTAAATATCATACCTACCTATTATTTATACTTAAATGGTCGCGAGAACTGACTTTAAAGGTGTCGAGAATTGGGACCGGTGGTCGTAAATACTAAATAGGATAAAGTGCATATTTTTAACATTTATTCAATTCATTATTTCATTCAATCATTAAATATAAATAAAAATTCTAAACTTATACCTAGTTGCCAACTTATCTCAAGAATTCAAAAAATGCCATGCTGGTTGGAAGTATTTATTCCATCTTAAAGTTGACATTTCTTTTAACTGGTCTCAAACAGGCACATTAGGTAACCCTTTTTTCTTATGTGAAGAAAAATCTGTATATCTACCTAGGTACAGTCAAGAAGAAAGTAGGTATAGAGTTTCAAAACTTTTAGGCTACATGTAAATAAATTACCTATAGAGATTAAATAGGTAGGCTTAATATTATCCCAAACTAACCCAAGCTAATCAATGTCTAAAAAATATCTTTTTCCAATTTTTTTTTATTTTTATAAGATTTTTTTTTAAATTAATACCTAGGTATCTACCCACCTATCTACATTTTCAATATTTTTTTTTTCATTAAAATTTTAAAAATCTAAAGGTTCTAAGAAGTTCTTTATAATATAAATACATTATTGAAATGACTAAAATTATAACACATTACCAATACTTTTAGTAGCACAATTTCTTATAGGTGGTAACAATGAGACACTATATAACACTTGATCACCTTTGATAAACAAACGTAGGTATATCACAACATTGGCCGTAAATATTTCACCCCTACCTGTACGTGGCGAATTCCATCTCATGGTGAGGATAACTCACACGAGGCATCCCTCACCGAATTCCACGACCGACTAACTTCACCTTCGCAACTCGAACTCGCATTTCACTAGCCAAACTTTCGCCGCTTTCGCGGAAGTTATGAGGTTTCGAGCTTCCAATAGCGACGCTACCCCGCCTCGAAATTCTAACGCTCTTGCGCTAGGTGGGACGATTGCAGGCATTGTCATTGGCGGAGTTCTCAAAAGCCTTCTTCATTGGCATGAGGCGAAGTTACAGGCCCTGTAACGGATTTTTGAGATGCTGTTGCTGTTGAAATTTCGTTTTTTTTTGGAGTCGACTAGGAAGAGTTCCTATTTGGTTTGGTAGGCGTCGCGGTCGTTGTCGTTGATCAATAATGCCTTTCAATACTTTAAAATTATAGAATTTTTTAAAATAAAATATTTTGTCAGTACCCTAGATACTTTATCTGTTTTAATGCTTTTAATCTTTATTTGTCTTTATAGGTAGGTAGGTACTACCGTGCGAGTAAAAATTATTTGCATCAAAGAGGGCCTTGCATCTAAGGACGTGCTTAGCCGAAGAGCTTAATACCTCTGTTGGGTGTCAGTAACTACCTGAATTAACAATCAATTAGTTATTCCGTCATCTTTGACAGTCGTTACAAGTAATTTGATTCATCGCTAATTATTCCAATTTCTTGAACAATTCACACAATGGGCTTTACGGAACAGCACAAAACAATCATGGTTGAAGCGTATTCTTGAAACGGGGTTAGAGTACTTAAATGGTGAGTGGCAATACAATCCGGGTTTGTACATGGACGATTTTCACGAACATTTTCCTAACGTTGCTTTTATTGCTGCGGATTTTTATCATTGCCTGAAAAGAACCGTGGCTGTATTTTTGGGAAACAGGTTCTATAAGTACAACACAAAAAAGGAGCAGGAAGACCATCTGTAAGAACAGAAGAACTTGTTGCAAACGTTCGTGAAATAATGCAAAATACGCCAACAAATTGTATAAGACGCCTGTTCCAAGAAGTAGGAAGATCTTATGGAACATATACGTACATCAGGACTAGATATTCTTAAGAAGCAGCTAAATTTATTTCCTTATAAAGTGCAAGTATTTCAAAAAATACAAGCCGCAGATTTTGAAAGACGCAGGAATTACTCTCAATGGTTTACCCAAAATTTATTGGAAAAAAATGATTATTAGACCTGACATTATTTTCGTAATACACGCATGTGGATTACCTAGTGAAAATCCCCATTTTTTTGTAGAGTCCATAGTTTGAGATATCGGCAGTGGGCCTTATTATCCGCCGGGCCTTAATTGCCGCATCAGGTACCTCTTTATACTTACGTTTCTGTTAAATTATTGTATAATAGCATTGATAGGGTAAGGTGGGGCAAGTTGGCGAGGTTAAAGAAAAAAACGCTCTAAAAAATAAACTACAAATATTTTAAAAGAAAAAACAAGTGTAATAAATTAACGGAACATTGGTTAATTTTTGGTGAACAATCCATAAACAAAACAATAAAACATAAAGAAAAAAGTTGAAAATTAAAAGTTGTTGCATTTTCGTCATCTTGCCCCAATAGTGGGGTAAGATGACGAGCACATTGGGGCAAGACGACGATTACATACAAATGTCACATTTAAAAATACCCCGATTCTCATAACTCGTGCAAGCTTCATGCCACTAACTTTCGCACACATCACACTTTATCCAATCTTCAACTGGTGGATCAATGTATCGTTCTTCGCAACTGGGACATAGTATGTCCTCTTTAAACGTTGTTGCAACCTTTCTAATACATTTTTTTTGAGTCTCATTAAATATATTTTTTTTCACTCTTTCTTCGCAATTTCTTTTCTTGGCTTCATTTTTACTCTGTTTTTCTCGTTCTTTCTCTTCAAGATCTTCTTTATTGGGAGTTGAGGTTAATATTGAGGCTTTTTGCTTCTTTCTGTTGGTTTCCAGAACGGGTCGATTGATTTTAGGCAAAGGTCTAATCTCAACAAATTTTATTTGCTATTTAGATACACCTGCAACAGCCAAATCTCCTTGAATCCCATGTTCCGGTTTATTCTCTGCGTGTATTTCTTTATCCTTAGTTAGAGGGCCAGCATTGCAAGGCAGTTTTTGCAAGCCGGTTGAACTAGCTGAATCTGATGGAATTTTAGATTTTGTTTCACTGTCTTGTTTCCTTTTTATGTTAATGAGAGGTTCATCATCACTAGACCCTTCACTTTCTGCGGTAATATGTCTGCGGTCACTTACCGAAGCTGGGGCAAAATCCGCCTCACCAAATATGTCTGGATTAAATGGTTCAATGCCACATTTAGCAAAGCTTTTAACTGCGGTTCCTATAGTTGCTGCTTTTAAATAAGCTTTTCCGAAGAGCTGCCCAACGTCTTTATCTGTAATACGTTTACCTGGGTTATTTACCAAAATATTGTCACATGCCTGGTTGTGAAATGTTTTAAGGGAAAAAAAAATCCCACGTCCAACGGCTGCAGTCGGTGCGTTGTATGAGGGGGCAAACCAACCATAATTACTCCACTTTCTCTGCACTAATTGATCGCTTCTAAGGAAGTATGAGATGAATGATTATCAACAATTAATAAAATTGGCGTATTTTTGGATGGAGAGGTGTATTAAATAAAATGACGGAGATATTGAACAAAAGCATCGGTGTTCATCCATCCACTTTGCTGAGCTATACCTTCGGAACCAGGGGGGACTCCATGTAAAAGCTCAGGACGCATCCTTACCCTGGCAAAAATAAAAAAGGGTAAGGGAATGTATGAACCTTGTGCGTTCATGGCGCAAACTACAGTCGTGTTTTGACCACGCTCTCCACTAGCCACTTTTGCTACTCTTTTGCATCCAGTTGGAGATAAAATTTTCGGCTGCTTATTTGGAATGGTGGACAAACCTGATTCGTCAGCGTTGTATATTCGATCTGGCGTAAAATTGTGTTTTAATTTAAAATCCCGAATCAAATCAAAAAACCTCATCACTTCAATTTGGTTAAATCCAATTAGACGTCCTATTGATGTCGACTCAGGTGTTCTCAAGCTAATTTTGTGTCTCTTCATAAAATAAATTAGCCAATCTTTACCAGCCTGTTGAAGAATTTTGTTAAACTGGTGTGAAATCTCATTTTTTTCAGCAAACTCGTAGGCAAGTTTTTGGCACTGCAAGGAGGTAAGACCAAACGCTCTAATATTGAAATCATTGATATAGCTAGTAAGTTCAATTTCTTGTTGTTCCGTGAAAGTATGTTTAAATCTGCCACGACTTTCCGGTAAATTTTCGTTTTCCCTCCTCTTTTTAACATATCTACGCAGTGTTGGTTCAGGTACTTCGTAAATTACGCTGGCTCTATTAACTGCCAAATTCTCATTTTCGATAGCATATATGGCAGCAATTAAACGGTCTTCTGACCAAGGGCGTCCATAGAGCGTTTTCCAGGGGGGGGGGGGGCAAAACTTTAACAATATTTTTTTTATCTACTAACTAATCACTGTACTATTCAATATTTATACTGAATTATGAAATAAAATAGTAATGTGGGCGCCTAGGGGGGGGGGGGGGGCAAGTGCCCGTTTTGCGCCCCCCTATGGACGCCCATGCTTCTGACCAATACCTACGATCAGTTTTTCTCTTATAGTTGCGTACCATCTGTAAAAAAAATGTTTATAACTGCATGGGGAAAGATAACGAATTCGCCAATATGTTCCCGGGGCAAGTTGACGAATTCGTCAACATGCCCCCGTCAACATGCCCCTTGGGCCATTTATAACAAACACCTAAAGTAAATAAAATAAACAAAAAATAAAACTGATTTGGGCTATGAACATTACCTTTTAGGGTTCGAGGAACAATATAAATAATCAACAGAACAAGACTGGCTCCTTTACTTTTTGCGCAAAACTCTATTTCACTGAACAAACAAATTATAACGACTAACCTCTAAAAACATTTGGAAGCACAAATTCGAACATATGTAAACTAGCGCCATCTATCATTTTAAGTTATATCAAGGTCCTGAGACGGCAATATAGACTATAGAGATGGGTACATTACAGATTTATGCTTTAGATTTTCATTAAAAGTAAATTCGTTACCTTGCCCCGTGCGTCAACTTGCCCCACCTTACCCTACTGAATTTAAGCGCGATTTCATCCTGTCATTTAAGTTTAAAGTAAAAAGACTTTATATGTTGGCATTTTTAGCGAACTGTTTTTTTTTTATTGTATTAGGTATTTGTTTAATTTATTTTATTCAAAGTTTAAGTTATTTTCTTTTTTGTATTATGGCTTGCTATTCTTGCCAAGTGCATTATCTGTGTGTAGGTTACATTATAAAACATCTTAGGAATCTTAGGATACTTAATAGAATAATAATTACCAGTCAGTTTTAGTTATAAAAGTAATTTTTCAAATATTGTTTGGATTTATAAGTTATTTATTTACTTAGGTTATATGCAAGAATAGTCCTACTGGCTAAATATCGCCTAATTGTATTAATTTAATTTTATGAATAAAACTCGTTTATTATTATTATTATTATTATTATTATTATTATTATTAATATTATTATTATTATTATTATTATTATTATTATTATTATTATTATTATTATTATTATTATTATTATTATTATTATTATTATTATTATTATTATTATTATTATTATTATTATTATTATTATTATTATTATTATTATTATTATTATTATTATTATTATTATTATTATTATTATTCTTATTATTATTATAAAGGATGTAACGGTTTCTACTTCAAAATTTAAAAATTAAAAATTGTTTTCTAAATTCTCTTCCTATTTATATGCACCTTCCTTCGAAAGATTACAGTAGCACCTGATACTCTGAGCTTATTGCTAATCTTAAAACATTTACAAAAGTACCCTAAGAAGCTTACAACTCTTAATTCTCAAAGAAAAAAAGGATCCCTTTAAAAAGGGAGTCCATTCATGCTTTCATTGAATTGAACATGTAGAAAAGAAAGTATGAACCTGTGGGTATAAGGAGTCTTGTATTATTTGCCAAGGTAGTGATTAAGGTGTGTCGTTAAACCTTAAGCGTTTACACCTGTTAACTTTACCGTTTTACTGACACTGTTGTGAAGTTAAGCGAAATAAAAAATTAAATATAGATATACAGTGTGTCCACGGATGGAGTTTGGAAGAGGAGAAGCTTTTTTATTAGTAGGTAGGTATAGAAGAAAAAGTCATTCTTTATAAAAACGTCTGCTTGTGCAGAAACTATAGTTTCGAATACCCGATTTGCGATTACTATACAGGGTTCGTCATGCACAAACAATATTTTTAGTTTTTTAGATCTTTTTTTTAATTCCTTGATTTATTAAATGAATTTTGCTAGTGTTAAAACTATAATTTTAACTATTAGATTTGCAATTACTATATTAGATAATAATATATAGGGTTCGTCATCGTGGTTAGCGTGATTGGGGGAAGACTCTGGGGTAGGCAAAAAGGATCGCGATTGGTCTACTTGCCAGGTTTTTCGGAACCTCCCCTCAATTACTACTAAGTACTACTAGGTTCGTCAAAAATAACAGTATTTGTTTTTTGGATTTTTTTTTCAATTCTAATTTTCAATTCCTTTTGATGATTGGCTAAATCATCACTTTGGGAACAAATGGATTGGAAGGTACCTAACAGTTGCCAATGTTTCTGCTTTCAATTAGGTATTATATTTCAGCGTCCATTCCTCTATATCACTTTACCACGTAGTACGCCCTTGTCGTGCTTATGCTCACTAAGTTGAGAGTTTCTTTCCCGTACCCCGGCTCTCCTGGGTCCCTGCTGTAAGTTCTCATTCGCCTTTTAGTGCTTGCCGCTTATAACACCGGATCAAATTTCGTCGAAATTATCAATACGCGTGAATCAGACCGCTGATTACCGTCTTTTTCACTTGGTGCCCGGTGCGTGGGTGTGTGGTTCAAGGTGTGTATTTTTTATTTTATTTTTTGGATATACTTGTCTCGACATCAGGACATGTAAGTACAAAAATCTTAATTGTTTTTTTCTTCTCTTTCGACATTTTAGCACGCTACCAAAAATGGGTTCTGAATCAAGCGATTCAGGAGACGAAATTTCCAAAAAGCAACTGCTAAAAAAAATTAAGAAACTGGAACGGAAAATGTATAAAAAGAAACGTAGGCATAGACGACGCTCAAGGTCAAGCGATCGTAGATCAAAATGTAGATCGACATCTACCACAAGATATAGGTCACGAACGAGGTCACGAAGCTTGAGGAGACATTCCTCACCCTCAAAATCTCAAAGAGATAATCGCAGCCCGAGAGGCTCGGAATCTCGCCACACCAGTGCAGATCGAATCTCCCAAGATTCGGCAAGTCACACATTGGACCGGGATGATCACAATCCAAGAGATGTGGCTTCCCCTGAACCCCCCATAGATGACCATACGATACCTTCATCCCCAGTATTAGAAATCTATAACGATGAGGATTTGTCAGATAACCTCATCAGGATTTTGGGCAAGGATCCAGAGCAAAATTGCAATAAAAACGCTGTCATACATCCAGCGTTAACTTCTAGATGGAACCATTTATTGCTCAACGGTTTAGAGAAGGAGGAAAAAACAACATTATTAAACAAATATATGCTTCCTTCAAACTGTGAAGCCATGACCCCACCAGAAATAAACCCAGAAATTAAAACCATCTTGTCTAACCCAAATTTAAATAGGGATAAAAATTTGCAAGCTCAACAAACACAGTTATCTAAAAGCCTAGTAGCGCTTTCAAAGGGAATGGAGATTATATTCATGGACAAAATGGATATTCCCAAAGAGGTGAAAGAAAACCTTCTAGAATGTTTAAACGACTCTGGTCGCATACTGACAGACTTACAATACAACATCACGATGGTCAGACGAAATCTGATAACCCCAAGCTTGAGCAAATCTGTCAAAGGAACTGTGGCTCAAACCAAACCTATACATTTTTTGTTTGGCACAGATTTAACAGAGAAGGTAAAAGAAGCAAAATCCTTTGAAAGGACAAGTCAGGACCTAAGATCAGTACCTACGACTTCCCAAAACAAATTAAATTATAATACACCTACGAAATATAATAAATACCCAAAAAAAAGGGGGGGGGTCAACACCAGCTATACGGCTAACAATTCTTTAAACAGGGCTCGCCCGCCCAATCGCCGACGAGAGGCGAGGGGGTCACAAAAGGGCCACTTCTCGAACCCAGATCACCGACAATACAGGAAGAGGAACTGACAGTAAGTAATACAGGTTTTGCAGGTCGTCTAAAATATTACTTAAAAGAGTGGCAAAACGTCACATCAAGCAAACTAATATTATCTTGGCTGAAGGGTTATACCATCCCTCTCATCAAAACTCCTCAGCAACACAAAATTCCCATACAAAAATTTACTAAAAACGACCAGCATTCTATAGAAATTGTCATAGAAGATTTACTAGCGATGGGAGCTATCACACAATGCATAAAAGCAAATAATCAATTCCTCTCTCCAATTTTTCTTAGGGACAAGCCAAAGGGGGGAAAAAGGTTCATTTTAAATCTGCGTGAATTCAATACATACGTATATGCGTCACATTTTAAAATGGAAGATTTTAGAACAGCTATGAAATTATTGCAAAATGGTTGTTTTATGTCATGTATAGATCTAAAAGACGCCTATTTTTTACTGCCCGTTAACAAAAATCACAGAAAATATCTGAGATTTTCGTATAAAAATCAATTATATGAATTTACTTGTCTCCCCTTTGGTTTGGCGACCGCGCCCTATTGTTATACGAAATTATTAAAACCCATTTTAAAAAGTATCAGAAAACAACATATATGTTGTGTAAATTACTTAGATGATTTCTTGATATTTGGAAATACATATGAGGACTGTAAAAACAATTCTCAATATACAATAAAACTTTTAGAAAATTTGGGATTCATCGTAAACTACGAAAAAAGTAGGTTAATACCAAAAACTAAACAAACTTTCCTCGGATTTATCTATAATAGTGAAAAAATGTTGCTTGAATTACCGCGGGAAAAGCGCCTTAAAATTAAAAATTACATTCAACAATTTCAAAAAAATAATAAAATTCACAAAATTAGAGAGATATCTAGACTCTGTGGAATATTGATATCAGTCTGCCCAGCCATAAAGTATGGGTGGTTATATACCAAGGCCCTAGAAAGAGACAAATATATCGCTCTCGAGGCCAATAATAAAAATTACGATTCCACCATGAAATTATGCGCAAATTCACTTAAAGACCTTTCTTGGTGGTGCAAGAATATTTTATGGGCCAATAATAATGTAAAATTTGATTCTTTTGATATGGTAATCTTAACAGACTCATCCTTAACTGGCTGGGGCGCATGTTCAGGTAATCAAACAACGAACGGCTGGTGGGATGAAAAACAAAGAAAGAAGCATATAAATGAATTAGAATTATTAGCAATATTTTATGGTGTAAAATGCTTTGCCAAAAATCTGAAAAACATACATATTTTAATACGAACAGACAACACAACGGCCTTATCATATATAAACAAAATGGGCGGTATCAAATATAAAAATCTTGCGTCACTAGCCAAAGAAATTTGGCAATGGTGCGAAAAGCGCAATATCTGGCTGTTTGCATCATACATCACATCATCAGAAAATTACGATGCAGATAAAGCGTCTCGAACCATGTCAATAGACACAGAGTGGACCTTATCTCAGATGTATTTTAAACAAATTATATCTGAATTTGGACGTCCAGATATTGACCTTTTCGCTTCAAATCTTAACCACAAATGTAAAAACTATGTGTCTTGGAAACCAGATCCTAATTCTATAGCAGTAGATGCATTTACTCTGCAGTGGAATAATTTTCAGAGGTTCTATGCATTCCCCCCTTTTTCATTAATCCTTAGAACACTCAATAAAATAATAAACGATAAAGGGGAGGGAATACTGATAGTGCCCTGGTGGCCTAGCCAACCATGGTATCCCCTTTTCGAAAAACTTAAACAAAAAGAGATATATTTGGGACCCAGTGATAACCTTCTTTTTTCTCCTTTTAGAGATCAACACCCTCTGGCAAAAAACCTTATCCTGGTGGCTGCAAAATTATCTGTGAGGGATTTAAATTAAAACAAATACCAGAATGTGCAATCAATACAATGTTAAAATCCATATCGCCCTCGACTATAAAGCAATACGAGTCCACATATAAACTTTGGTGGGAGTTCTGTCAAGCAAACAAAATTCCATTATACAATCCTACAATTTCCCATGTTATACAATTTCTTCAACACATTTTCGAAACAAAAAATTACAGACACGGTACTATGAACTCACATAAATCTGCTCTAAGCCTTATTTTACAAAATCATATTGAAACCGACTTAAGAGTATCGCGTTTCATGAAAGCAATCTCCAAAATAAATCCATCAGCGCCTAAATACAACACGACTTGGGACCCAGCCCAGGTCGTAAATCATTATAAAGACTTGGGCCCAAACACAAACCTAACAATTAAACAGTTGTCATATAAATTAATAACACTTTTATTACTTGTGACTGGCCACAGAATACAAACAATATCTTTAATTCGAATATCAAATATTGTACAAAGCTCAGCAGGTTTACAGATTTTTATTTCTGACCCCATAAAAACTTCTGGCATAAATAAAATCCAACCATGTTTACAAATACCATTTTTCACGGATAATCCGATTCTTTGTGCGGCATCAACATTACTAATGTACAAAGAAAAAACTACGAAATATCGAAAACCAGACCAAGACTTTTTATTTCTAACACACAAAAGCCCATATCGAATTGCAACAAAACAATTCCTTAGCCGCTGGATTAAAGAATCGCTGAAAGAAGCTGGAATAGATACGAATAAATTTAAACCTCATTCAGTTCGACACGCTTCTACTTCGAGTGCACATAGGCAAGGACTTTCTGTTCAAAACATCATGCAAACAGCGGGATGGACGGAACAAACAACATTTACAAAATTTTATAACAAACCTGTGTGTGTTAATTCCCAATTTGCAAAAACAATTTTATCATCCTCACAGAAATAACATTTTTTAGAAATAACTAATTTTACGTTTTTATTACCATGCATAGTTTTAATACGTTAGGTAGTATATTATACCGTTTACTTTTAGTATTACAAACATGTATAAGTGGAGAAATTAAAAGTTTTAATACATTGCATACCAACTTTTAATAATAGGAAAAAATACACATCCACACCAAGACATGGATATATACTATAATGATAATCGCAACCAATACTCTAAACAACTACGTGGTAAAGTGATATAGAGGAATGGACGCTGAAATATAATTAATAATCAAACGAACTTACCTGAAGTGAAGTTCGATGTTAATTATATGAAGCGTCCATTCCGAATATATCACTCCCCACCCTCCCTTTTACCCAATTTCCTTTGCGATTATCCTTAACAATCTGAATAAATGAGAACTTACAGCAGGGACCCAGGAGAGCCGGGGTACGGGAAAGAAACTCTCAACTTAGTGAGCATAAGCACGACAAGGGCGTACTACGTGGTAAAGTGATATATTCGGAATGGACGCTTCATATAATTAACATCGAACTTCACTTCAGGTAAGTTCGTTTGATTATTAATTATTTTTCTTTCACTTTAGATAAAATCGTTGGATGTCCGGTTTTACTTACATGAGGCCCACGAACGTTGTATGGTAACGTCGTTTTGTTTATTTTATATATTTTTTAGCTGCTTATGATAAACTAGCGCTACCAGTTAAATGAAATTATTTTATTGCCCGATTTACTTGATGATTTGCCTCTGTACTCTGTAGGGGTAAGACTGGTCTTCTGCATTTTGCTAAACATGATTGGGAACTAACACCAAATCTTTCCTAATCGCTGGATTGATCAGAGCCAAGATGCTCCTATTAAATGGCCATCCCATTTCCCAGACCTGATTCCCTTGGACTATTCAGTCTGGGGATGTATGAAGGATTTTTGTATATTGTGATCAAATCGTTTAAGTTGAAGACCAGTTCAGGTTGAAACCACATATTTTTCGAAAGTTAAGATTTTTCGAGAGATTTTCTTTAATAAAGAGTGCTCGCACGTGTATTCAAATTAATGGAGGTGATATTCGAGCAATTTCTGCAGACTATTTTTTTAAAATTTTGTTTGTTTCTGTTGCTAACGTATTCATAATTTTATGAAAATAAAATGTTTTGAATATGTATTATCATGTTATGATGTTTCAATTTTAGTGGAGATTATTATCTTCAGAACCAGTAATAACAGTGCGTTTAACTGTTATGTGAACAGATTGACAATAGTAAAAGTTCTTAGTAGGCAATAAAATTATTTCATTTAACTAGTTTAGTATACCTATACTACAGGTTTTTATCTGTACGCCACTGTCCTTACATTATTTTTGGCTAGTCCTTTACTTTCGGTATTGCCACTTATTGCAAAGTTTCACTCAATTATATCGTGTATCTGTCGTAGGCTGATAGTGAAATCCGTCATTTCATGAAAAGGCTAGTCATATCATGCAGCACGCTAAAAGGTATATTTGCAACTGGTTTGTTCGTTGTTCCCCAGAGCATTTTTTTCAATTTTTTTAAAATTTAATTTAAAATTTATTTTTATAAAATAATATTAGTTGAAAAAATTGAAAAAAATGCTCTGGAGAACAACGATCAAACCAGTTGCAATATACCTTTTAGCCACGCTTCATGATATGACTAGGCGTTTTATGAAATGACGGATTTCACTATCAGCCTACGACATATCCATGGTAATGCCACAACAGCTGACTTGAACATTTGAAAATTATGAGATTACCGCTTGTATACAGCTAAGGCTAAGGACCCATAGTTTTTAAATTATCTGCAAAACGCACCATTTTATCCAAATTTTATTTTAGACAAAGATTAATCAAGAATAAATGATTACCTGAAAAATAGAGTTTGGGAGTCACTGGCGCACGTACTCAAAAATAGGGGGGTCAGCTGGTACTGGACCCCCCCTCCTATTTTGAACATTTGACAATTGTTTTATGTTTTGTTGTTGTCAAAAGATATAACTCATTACGTTAGCAATGTAAGTACTAAATTTGAAAATAATGTCTTATTTAATATCTACCTACTCGAATTATTCAAAAAAATAATTTTCAATTACAAACGTTGACGCTCAGCTGCATATCGAACATGAAGGTCAAAAAAGAATGGAATATTAATGGATGACCTTCTTTTTCCGTACACCCTGTAGATTCCATTTCCAATGCAAGTTTGGCAATGGGTAGCCGGCGTGCACGCATAAGGAAACGGAAATTATACGGACGGTTGAAATACGACCTGTAAATTCCCCAGGAACGAACATAAACAAACATCAAAAAAGTATGCAATATTTGTAGGAAGTGTCAGTGGCGGCTCGTTTATTTTCTTTTTTCACTAATACATTTTAAGTAAGTATATCTACATTCCGCAGACCCAAAACTAAGTAATTTGTTACAAGATGCATAGAACTTATTTTTGCATCATAATAGCGCCAACATTCCGACCAAACTATTTCAATAGGATTAAAGTGGTAATGATATTATGGAGGAAGTCTTAAAACTCGATGTTCATGTTGCAAGGCTCGTTCGTCCAACCTATTAAAATAATTAAAAAATAAAGTAAAAATAGCGCTTTCCAGATTACCTACTTGTAACATTTAGGTGGAATATGTTGCCTCACTATTATCTAGATCTGATCCTTCATTGCAAATGGTGAAACCGGAATTTGTCTGTATTCTAACCATGCAATAAGTAAACTTTTTGACCAACTTGTATTTGGAATTTTGTCAATTAGGCCAGAATGATTAGGACACCAAATAACTAGTTATTATTCATAGCGCACGCGGGCCATACTGAAAAGCAGTTATTAATTTACTACGCATTATACAGGGTGAGTTTTTAAAGTGTTACAATTCAATATCTCGAAAACGGTTCAAAATATTTTCTTGAAATTTTAGTGAGTGAATGGGGAGATGGGGGGACATATTTAAACATATTTTTGATGTCTACCCCCTTTTCCCATTTTGAGGGGTGGGGGTAACATTGGAATTTTAAATGAGACAATGTACTTTTTTTTGGTAAATACGAACCTACGTAAAAAACTACGTACGTATACAAAAAATCTTTTGATTTGCTCCCCTGGTTACGAAATTATGATTTATTAGGTTATAAAATACAAAACATACTTTACTATTTAATTTCAACTTATTTATCGTCTGTCATGCTTCAGAAGATGTTCAAAATGTCTCCCTTCAATTTCCAAACACTTTGTCCATTTTTTCGGAATAAATATCGTACCCGTTGTAACATTTTAAGTCTCACTAATAAGCATACAACGCGGATTCGGTATTTCATATTATCTAAAGTTGTAAGTGTAGCCGTCATCACTTTATCTTCTATAAAATAAAAAATAAATAAAGGAAAAAGTCAAGGGGGGTCAAATCCGGGGACCTAGCAGGCCGTTTACCGAACCAGCTCGACTTATCCACCTGTTTTAAAATAATTCGTTCAACTCATTACGGGGCTGTATCGCATAATGCGGTGGAGCTTCGTCCTATTGAAACCACATATCAGAAGTTGTGTTTTAGTTTAATAATTGAGGTAATTATTAATAAATCATAATTTCGTAACCAGGGCAGCAAATCAAAACATTTTTTGTATTCGTACGTAGTTTTTTACGTAGGTTCGTATTTACCAAACAAAAGTACATTGTCTCGTTTAAAATTCCAAAGTTACCCCCCACCCCTCAAAATGGGGAAGGAGGGTATATAGACGTCAAAAATATGTTTAAATATGTCCCCCCATCTCCCTATTGCCTCAATAAAATTTTAAGAAAATATTTTAAACCGTTTTCGAGATATCGCCTTGTAACACTTTAAAAAAACTCACCCTGTACAATAAGAATTTTCTATTTTAGTGTTTATTTTTTAAATTACGTAGGTAGTATTATTTTTCCCTAGGCATCATTTTCACGTTTCCAAAAGGCACCAGGCGACTTACCTTTTCGGCTCTAACTTTATAATTGAATGAAGTTTTAGTATTTTGTGTAGGCCATAGAGACTCATAAAACCGTACTACATTAATTTGATGTTTTACATCGTCAGGGAAATCAGGAACGGACTTACCACCACACTCGTTGGGCCAAAATTTTGACAGGTGTCATTTTACAGAGCTAAAAACTGATTATTTAAATACTTTATTTATTTTTATTTAAAAAAGGTACTTTACACTAAACTTGTCTCGATGGAATTAGCGGTTTTCGAGAAAAATAAGGCTTTTGTATTATTACGTTTAAGCATCGATTCAAAATTTATTTAATAATCAAGTTTATTAACATACTAGCGTGTACCCGGCATGCGTTGCAACCCGCTGGTATAAATACAAACCCGAACAAACCCGATTAGTACCCGGCATGCCACTTTCTGAAATTGCACCCGTGCGTGGTCGCTAGTTATACATAAAAACCTTCCCCTTGAATCACTCTATCTATTAAAAAAAACCGCTTCAAAATCCGTTGCGTAGTAATAAAGATTTAAGCACATATAAATAGGTATAGACGGGCGACAGCGACTTTGTTTTATACTATGTTAAGAAGCTATTTGAACACAATAATTAATCAAATAAATTATAAAATAATTAAATAAATTATTACATCTCATTAATCCTCATGCTCACATGCATCTAACTTATGGACAAACACTCGGTAATTGTGTGGAGGCAAGAAGAATTTATTCTGATACATTTATAAATCGGCATTTATCGCACTGAAGAACTTTTGAAAGGGTCGATCGTATAGGTAAACGAAAACGTTAAATTATGAAAAGCACTTAAAACTGAACTTTTTGGCATTTCGGAAATCATTTAAACGCAAGAATGTTAAAAATGTAAAATCTTTGCTTGTTATTTACTTGAGCAGATTTTCGAAATGGGCGCCCTGTACCCTTATATATACATTTTCTCATCCGACGGATGTTTTCTTGTTGTACTCTAAACAAGATTCCAGGGTTATCTCGAATTTCGTTGCAATGATATGTTATTCTTACTATCAGGTCTTCCTTGCCTCTTTAAATTTCCCCACAAAAAAAATCAAATGGAGTAATGTCGGGCGATCTTGGTGGCCATGACTTTTTACCTGTTTCTCATTGACCCATTCAAAAGTTCTTCGTTGCGGTAAACGCCGATTTCGAAATGTATCAGAATACATTCTTCTTGCCTCCACACAGTTACCGAATGCTTGTCCGTAAATTAGATGCATGTCAGCATTCGCTATAAGAATAATTCTCCATTACTTAAGTCTTCTGTACTCACTCAATCAGACAATTTTGAAAACTGTTGTCATTTACACATTGTCAACGATATAATAACGACTTGTGTTATATTGTAGTATAGTATGATTTATTATTTTATTTATGTGATATACAGAAACCTTATTTTTCTCGAAAACCGCTAATTCTATCGAGACAAATGTAAGAGTATCTTTTTTAAATAAAAATAACTAAAGTATTTGAAAAATCAGTTTTCAGCTCTGTAAAATGACACCTTTCAAAATTTAGGCCCAACGAGTGTGGTGGCAAGTCCATTCCTGACTTCCCTGATGATGTAAAACGTCACACAAAATACTAAAATTTCATTAAATTATACACGTCGGTTTAAAAGTTAGAGCCGAAAAGGTAAGTGGCTGGGTATCTCTTTGGGGCCCTGTATCTCTGTTAGGTTTTTTTTTAATGACAAAGTAGAGTTATTTTGACCTCCCCTATACGCTCCCGAGAGTATGCCATATACTTATCGGACACCCTGCATGTATTTATAACATAAGATATTATTATATTAATATTTCCAGGGGAGGCACTGCCTCCCCTGACGAGCAACAACAAAATATCATACTTAAATGGCCACACCTAACATGGAGAGAGAAAAAAATAAAAATCTGGATTCTTTTTTAATGAGACCCTAGAAATAAATCTATCCATTCGGGATTACTAAACAAATTAAAAGGAGGCTAATAATCGGGCTGCCACCGGTTGAATTCACTCACGATCCGTAACGGTTTTGCGAGTAAATAATTATTTATTAGATGGATTCCCAGGCAGATGGCCATTTACACCCTCCATAAATTAAATTTCGAGGGAGTTTTGATAGAAGCCCTCCGGGATTTTTTATGTTTTTAATTGTACCACGGCGGTTAAAATTGTTATTTATGTAATAGATTGAGTGATATATTTTCCTGCCTGGCTGGCCATCTGATTTTAATGGATTTCCGTTAGTTTTTCGAATTTGTCGATTTACGCTCTATCATTTCCGGTATTGAAAAGAAATGTTTTAGTATGTATCTACTTACATTGATATATTTAATGTTTGGGTTGGGGTTTTATTTGTTTGTATTTAACTTTCAAAATGCCTTTATTTCAAACTAACTTTTGCAGTTCATCATTACATGGAAAATGACAATATATAACATAAAAAAATAACAACCATGCATTAAAAAAAATAACAATTAAGAAATGGAAGTTAATCCAATTTAATCATTTATAAAATAAATTAAAAAATAATACTTAGAAAGTATAAATAATTTAATTTAGTAAATCTCTCTTTAATTGTTTTTTAAAAGTTGCCAATTTTTTAATTTTTCTGATATTTTTTGAAAGATGGATAAATTTTATTATTCCGTTATATAAAAGCGATTTTTTTCCGAAATTACTTTTTACTGGTATATTTTGATAATTTATACAATATCTGGTGTTATGGTCATGTAATGTCTTATTCTCCTGGAGTGTCTTCCTATCAACTAATAAAAAGTTCCATAACCGCTTGAGAATGTAAAAAACGTGGCAACCCTGTGTAGGTAAAGTCTGTTCAATGGCCGCTGACCGTTACGTCACGACTAGTGCTTACATTTCTAACGTGAACTATTATAGGCGACATAGTAAATTTGCGTCAATAATGTTTTATTGTTATTTTTGACAGTGACATTTTTAATCAACATTATTTCAAAAATGTCATTAATTTTAAAATAATTCGATTATTTTCAAAGAGGAAGCAGGAATTGTGGAAACATAAATAATAAACATGAAAAATATCTGGCAATGTTTTTATAAATATCTGTTTTAGAGAGTTTCTGATGCTTTGGAAGTTTCCTGTTAAATTTTTTTCCTTTTAAAATAATAGAGTGAATTAGAATACAAATTTTTAATTTATAAATGTTTTGAACGTGTAAATACCCCTTCCGTCTATATTTTTGTATACATTTAATAACTTTATTTTGTAATTTTTGTAATGGTTTTAAGTTTAATAAACAAGCAAATCCCCATGCAGAAGCTAAATATTGTAATTTTGAATATATTAATGAAAAATCTATATTTTTTAAGTACTTACCTACCTATTTCAAAGGAATGAAATATCTAGCTCTGTACAAAACAGATACCAAAGAAGATATCGAGTTGATAATATTCTACTGGATATGGCCTTTCCAATTTAAATTTTCGTCTAAAACTAATCCTAAAAATTTTGTCGTTTTTGAATATTGAATATTTTATTTAAATGCTCGGTATACCTAAGTATATTTCGGATAGTTTTTGGAACTTCCATTCTTTTCAACCAAAAATCTACATTTAATAGACGCAGAAAAAACAACTCTGTTTTCGCTACTAGGTTCATTTTTGTAAAATGACTTTTTAACCTCAATATGGTAGGTAATTTTTTTAAATATTATTTTCTTCCTGTTAAAAGACTATTACCCTAAAAAAACCATGATGGAGAGGTAAACAAATTCTTTTATCCTACAAAAAAAGATTTTGTGATTCATTGAGGTCGTGCTTTTAAAAATTAAAATAATTTATTTTTAACATTGGCAGCCAACTTACTTTATTTATCATTTATATTAGACTAGCGTGTACCCGGCATGCGTTGCAACCCGCTGGTATAAATACAAACCCGAACAAACCCGATATATTAGTACCCAGCATGCCACTTTCTGAAATTCCACCCGTGCGAAGCCGGGGCGGGTCGCTAATTATACATAAAAACCTTCCTCTTGAATCACTCTATCTATTAAAAAAAACCGCTTCAAAATCCGTTGCGTAGTTTTAAAGATTTAAGCACATAAGACAGGATAGCGACTTTGTTTTATACTATGTTAAGATTAAGATGCACTTTGTCATGTGCACCTATTAAGTGAAAATAATATACCTACTAAATATAAATATGTGGTGCTTTTTTTCAAATTTTATACTCGTAAAATTATTTATTTCCAAATTACATCAAATTATAATGTTTTAGGGAGATCAACGTAGTACCGTAGAACGGGCGTTTTACTCCATTTAACCCATATTTTAAAACTACGCGTGACGCAGAATTTTTCATATTCATTTATTTTCGAACGGTGCAGCGTTGCTCAGCTCGTTTTGGGTGGTTTTCGGTTAATTTTAAATCTTTTTTGGAAAATATAACTATTTAATGGTATTTATTAGCTTTGTTTGTGTTTTGTGTTTATTAATAATTGTTCGCCAATGCGTGGTATGTAAAAAAGTGGACTATTCTAACCCCGGACGGATATATCTGCGGTAAGTGAAGGTATTCAGGTTACGTATTTTTAGCTTAAAAGCAATGGTGTAGATAGTTCTGTATTTTAAGTAAAAGTTGCAAAATATATGGATCGCTTTTGATCCCGAAAAAACCAAACCGGGCAATGCACAGTAAGGATAATAGCTAGCTTACAGTGTTGTCATTTTTGGAAGCCATCTCCTTCTAACTTATTGGAAACTGTCTGATTGTAAACAAATGGTGTTTCATGAATGGAACGTTTTCTTGTCTCCTTATAAATTACATGTCGGTGGTTTATACCTACCATGACTAAAAATTAAAACATTTACTTAGTTATGGACAATAACTCCCGTGCAATACCAGCATTTTACGTAACACTACACTAATAATTGAATTCAGTGACCTTGCAATACCACCTTGTCATCAAGATATAAGCAGGGGAAGACTGGACCTAATGAAAAAAAGTCGATTGTAATTAGACTGAAATTTCTTTTCATCGCGGCCAAGCATTCCATTTGACTGTTACTAAAATGCCAATTTGCTAATACTGCTAATTTCCGTAAACAAGGAATGGCAAAAAATAAAAATAGCCATAAAAAAATTCTAATGTTAGTAGTTGTAGTACATTGTATTAGCCCCTTGACTTTACCAGTCTATCGCGGTATATTATGTGGTCTATACCTAATGCTTTTTAAACCAAATAAAGGGATCGGTGGCGAAGACATGGATTGGAGGAACACTGCGGACTGCGGCAATTTTTTCCAAGTCGCACCATCGAAATGTATAAGGTCCCAGTTCGTAGAGGGCTTGGTGGAAAGGACTTGTAACGAAACATTAAAATACATACTGATCCGAAAAATATAGCAACAAGTAAAAAAATTGAGGTTCAAAACCTATACGTACCTACAACTATATAGGTCCCGTGTCTCTACTGATGATATTACCAAAATGTGACCTCAATTTATATAATTATATAACTCAAGTTTCTATTAAATAAGCTTACCTAACTTTAATTTGAGAAAATGTGATAATTTGTTTTTTGTTGTTTCCTCGGGCTAAGTGGACCTGGAAAATAGGCAAGTTGTTCGCTATGGTGTCAAGAACGTTAGGAATTAAAATGAAAACAAGATTTAAAACTATCAGTGTTAATAAAAATTATTATAACGGCCAAATCTGGCTAGATATAATATTATATCAGACATAGGTATCAAAAAAGTAAAAACGGCTAAAAAATCAATAGAAAACTTAAGTATGTATTCAGGGTGTAAAAATTATCACATAAAGCTTTTACTTACATATTTAATTGTTATCGTGTTCTATATTTGCCCGAAATTCCCCTATGCTAAAAAATGCCAACAAATAATCTAAATGTTCTTGAGTAACCCCTATCCTACCGGCATAACTTGACAAAACTAATAATGACATTGTATTTAGCAGACCTTGACAGTCCATTTGCTGTTTATTATGTTTTTATTTATGATTATCGATTATATACCTCTTTATTACATGACTGTCATCCAACAATCAGTTTTTTAACAGACGTTTTTACCAAACACAAATTTTAATATTGATAAAATGCACAACGCAATTTACCAGCCATTCCTCTGCACTAAAATGATCTAATGCAATAGGTTTGCTAAGAGATAGTTTGTATTGCTAGCTAATTTTTTATTAACCCATATTAAAGAAATGGCTAGTGTATCAAAGCCGCTTTAATGTTATATATCAATTCCAGATTTGCTACAACAGTATTTTTATTGGTATAGTAATCAGTTCCATTAGTAGCACAGTCTTGTTGAATAATCAATTTTTTTTTATGATCGAGCACAAGCACTATAGGAAAAATCCTTTAAGGCGCTCTGGGAGCGGTGCGTGTGCGAAGAAAGCGATTCACGTTTTTCTTGAATCGTTGAAGGTTATACTCGGTTGGAAACAGGGTCTCAGAAAGGCCGTTCCACAAAGATGACGTCCTCCAAATGAAAGAGTTCTGAAACACTGATGTTCGGGGTGTACTAAGTTGAACCACATAGGGATGAGCGGCAGTGGTTCGTCGTGTGTTTCTGCTATGTATTGCTCTAGGTGGAATCGAGCGGGCAATATCTGTCGAACACTTGCCATGGAAATATCTGTAGAAGAGAGTCAAATCACCAACCTGTCTTCAATGTTCTAAGCTGTCGAGGTTCTTAGTCAGCTCGTAGTAGCCGATTAGACGAACGGATCTCCTTTGGATGAAATCCAACAACCGAAGGGTATGCTTCGGTGCAGAACTCCAGATATGAGAGCAGTATTCCAGTGATGGTCGAATCTGGGCTTTATAGAGTGTCAAAAATTGTTGAGGTGTATACAACTTTTTGGTACGGAAAAGTACACCGAGCTTCTGAGAAGCTGCCTTGGCGATTGCCACAACGTGATTATGCCAAGACATATTTACTCCCAGGTTGACACCCAGCAAATTAATAGACGAAGTCAGTGGAATTGCGTGTCCTGCCATAACGATATTGGGTTCTGCAATGTTAACCTTCTTAGAGAAAACTGCTGCCTGGGTTTTTTGAGCGATAAATTCGACTTGGTTACTGTCACCCCAAGACAAAATTTCTTCCAGGTCTTTATTGAGGCGTGATACCTCATGTTGTCTGCGAGGAAGTGCGTCAGCAGCCGATGTTTGAGATTTCAAAGTAAAATATGAGATAAGTGTGCTGTCGTCAGCAAAGCTATATATTGGATTTTCTGTTTTCGCTAGAAGGTCGTTAATGTACAGTAAGAAGAGAGTGGGGGATAATATGGTCCCTTGAGGAACACCAGCATTGATGGTGAATGTGTCTGAGAGAAACCCGTCAATCGCCACTTGCAGAGAACGGTCCTTGAGGAAGCTAGACAACCATGAACAAAATCGACCGGGCATACCATAAGAACGCAGTTTACTTAGGAACCCCTCGTGCCAGACACGGTCAAAGGCTTTAGAGATGTCCAGTGCAATAGCCCGGGACTCCCCATGATGTTCGATTGCGTTGCTCCAAAGATGAGTTACATAGGCTAGAAGGTATCCTGTTGCTCTGGACTTACGAAAACCATACTGATGGTCGCTGATAATTTTAAGGCCTTCTAGGTATTTTAGAAGTTGTTGGTTAATAGCTTTCTCCATCACCTTTGATATAACTGAAAGCAATGCGACTGGTCGATAGTTGTTTGGCAGGGTTTTCTTGTCTTTCTTTGGTATAGGCTGGACTCGCGCCTTTTTCCAGCAAGATGGAAATATTCCGTTTTTGTAGGATAGGTTAAAAAGTCTACAAAATACTGGTGTGAGTTCATCGGCGCATCTCTTGAGCACTATAATAGGAATTTCATCTGGACCAGAAGCTTTTTTGGCATCGAGCCCCTTCAGAATTCGTTTGACAGGACGCTGACGGAATACGATATCAGTCATTTCCGATCGAACTGCTGGAATGTTCTGGGGTGTTTTTCCCTGAAAGTCCACCGTGGAGTGTGAAGCCAATAGTTCTGCGAGTAAGTTCGCTTTATCTTCAGCCGTGGTTGCTATTGTGCTGTCAGAACGTGTTAGCGGTGGAATATTTGATTTGGTAAAATTTTGACTGACGGCCTTAGCGACTGATCAAAAGGACCAAGATCCGTTAGGACTGGCGAGAAGTTTATTTTTGATCCTCATGTTATGAGCCTCTTTGTTTTGATCTATCGTTTGCTTACACTGGTTTCGAGCGGTAACAAAGATGGTGCGATTCACATCGGTAGGATTTTTACGCCATTGTCGGTAAGCTAGATTTTTAGCTCTGACAGCACGCTCGCAGTTCTTGCTAAACCAGGGCTTGCCATTAGAAGGGCGCTTCTTGGAAAAAGGAATAAAGGCTTACATGCCAGTAAGAATGACATCGGAGACCTCTTGAGCACAAGCGGATGAATCATCTGAAGAGAAGCATACTTCCAGCCAAGGAAAAGTGCGAAAATGGTCCCTTAGGTCTTCCCAACTATTGGATGTGTAGTGCCAAATTTTAGGAGGTTTAGGAGGTTGTTCAGAACAAATTGGCAGCTCGCTTAGAGTTGAAATAAGTTTGTGATCGGAAGAGCCTAATGGAGGATGAACGGTGACTGTGTATATGTCAGGGTTGGATGTCAAAAAGAGATCTAAAAGACTAGCAAAATCTCCATCTCGGTCTGGAATTCGCGTTGGTTCTTCCACGAGTTGAGTTAGACCAGAACTGATCGCAAAAGATTCCGCCTCACGACCCTCTTCATCGTTGGTATTTGAGTATTTGAGCCAGTTGATATTGTGGACGTTAAAGTCACCAAAGATAGCGACTTCGGCATTAGGATGATTGGTTTGTAAGAAGTCAATTGTGTTTGCTAGTGACGAGAAGAGTGCTCTGTAATGGGTGTCACTTGGAGGACGGTAAAGGCAGCAGATAAACTTGGTGATTTTCTGCGTTGATATTTTAAACCACATTACATCAAACTCTGCTGGTTCAAGTGTGTCCTCTCGTTGACAGCAAAGATCATCTCGGATAAAGAGACAGACCCCAAAGTTGCGTCTAAATCGGAAATGAAAATCGTATCCAGGATATAAATAGCTGACGGTGTTCGTTGACGATCTGGCCTTTGTCTCGATTAGTGCCAGCACATGGGGCTTGGATGATTGTAAGTGCTAGTGGACTGAATTGATGTTGGTATTAAGCCCTCTGATATTGCAGAAATCAATTTTGAAGCTGCTGTTTTTGGGTGTGTCAGCAACTGTATAGGTGCCACACTATTTCTCCGTTGAGTGTTGTTAGGGGAACCCAGTATATTGTCGGAGACAGTGGATGTTCGGTTAATATCGCTTGATGAGGCTACAGGATTATCCCCCACCCGGAGATCCGATCGGGGGGCGAGTTTACCTCCGGAGTATTTTGGTCCTGGAGCCTCCATCATGCTTTTTCTTCCCACTCTATAAACCGGAAACATCGGCACAGCGACGAAACGATGACTCAAAGAATAACTCAAGAGCAACTTCACTAACACCGGGCGATGCCGGGTGGGCCAGCATCTACCATTTGCCTACTACTTTTAGTACAGCAATTTTTTTAAGAAATAAATTGTATTTTCTCAATGCGACGCATTTTGTTCCCAGTAAAGCGATTTCTTTACAATTAAGAAGGCAGAACAGCGTTCCCAACAACGACTTCTATCCGTTAGAACCCAGAATCCACAAGACGTTGGTGGGGGTTCGTAGCGATCGGCAATCGCCGGCGCGCCATATTATTAGTTTCAACGTATTTGTTGCGCAGGTCACATCGTTGTTCGAAGTCTTCTAGCTGTCCTGTCTGAATTTGAACTTTATTGATCGTACCAATAACTGTTTCAATTAATTTATTTTTACTTTTTAATAATCAGATGTCTTCGCAAATATAAGAAAGGTAAGGTCAGATAAAGTAATAGAAGATTCTTATTTCGCACAACTCATCTAGTATTGGACTTACTTAATAAGCTATAGACAAATTTTTACCATCTCAGTAAACCTTGTGGCATAATAATGTTAAACGACAAGAACAATATCACACTTAAAACTATTTACATTTTTGTGAACTACCTACTAGGTACCTACTGATTTTTAGTGGTAAGAAATTGCTTTATCAACCGTAGTAAAGCAAAAATTATTATGATTAATGTCAAGTTTCACTGCAACTGCCATTCACTGGTCAATGCTACATCTTGGTTCAGCAAAATTTTCGGTAATGTAGACGCAATTTATTTTATTATAGAAATTGTTGGAAAGCCCTATTCTAAAGTAAAATTAATTCTTGACATTATGTAGGTACTATATCCGGGTTATTTGGCGAACTTCGTGTATAAGTCGTTGCCTAAGTATGCCCTCTAAATTTTCTGGTTTTGTTACGTAAACTTTGGTTTTCTAGGTGCCTCCAGGAAATAATCTGGAGGATTAAGGTCTGGCGATCGTGGCGGCTATTCAATGCTACCCCTTCTTCCTATCCAGCGGTTTGTGAAAACTTGGTCTAGTGAGGCGGAGCACCATCCTGCTGGAGCCATATTCAATCATCATGACCAGCTTCTTTTGCATGGTAAGGAAATAAAGCAGTCAAAGCTGGAATAAGTTCTCCTTGCAAAAAATCCAGATTTGTATGGCCATTTAAGTTACATTCAAGGAATATTGAGCCAGTGACGCGTTCGTCATCTATGCCTACCCTAACATTAAGTTTTTGCGGAAGGTGGGTGTATATTTTTCGGAACCAGTGAGGATTTTCTGCGGACCAATATCGATAGTTCGGTTTATTGACTTCACTATTTAATACAAAACTACACACATCTGTAAAAATAATCCAGGCCAAATCTACTAAATGCTAATCAAGTGCATTCATTATCACTTCACAAAACTGAAGACGGCGATCCGTATCATCTTCTAGTAACTCTTATACCATTCATTTCACTAACTAAAATGCAGACATACTTACCTATTGTTTATGTTATTTTTTCTTGCAAGTTGCCGAACTGGAGTAACAGGATTTTCTTGAAGAGCAAGTAAAACGTTTAATTGCGTGTCTTCATCCATTACTCCAGGCTGCCTTATTTTTGATATGTCCCTGACGTGACCGGGGTGTGTTTCATGAAGTGTTCCCTTTCCAACTAGCTGATCACAATACATACCTTTACATTAAAAAAAAAGTTGGGCGCGGCTTCTACCCCAAAAAAGAGGGGTAAATTTCATGAAGACTCGAAAAAAGTATGCTAAACAGTAGTTCGGTACTTTTTCAGCAAATAAAGAGGCTTTCTAGTTCTAATACTAAATTTATTCCACCCTGTATATTAAATTCTATATACTTACAATTATTATTTTCCAGTCGATTATGTAAACATCTCTTGAGTGGGCGCCCCTTCCGTAGATCCGCCACTGTCCTGTAATAGAAACATTTTTAATTGACAATAAGGTGCTTTCTGCTCAAATTGATTGCGAAAGACAAAAGATTAAACAGAAGCATCACCCTACCCTGCCAATGAAAGAACTTTTAAACTGGTTCAAGTTCAGGCTATGTAATATAATCTTCTGATTGGGACTTGAAAATAATAATGAGACAAAAATGAATATCAGTAAAGTAAACTGGTGTCACAAACAGATACAACAGGTGACGATGCTTAAAGCGAATTGTATAAAAATACTCCTTAATTACTTTGAAAGGATAATAAGATGTAAGCTTCAGATTTACAGCACCCTTACAATTAAATGGACCGAAGGTTATTTTAAAGCATTCCTCTTTTACTTAAAGGGTTGTTTTTATAGATGATGATTTTACTATATTTTATTTTTAAAGCAATATCAGAATGTCTGTACTATAACCCTGTATATAAAAGGGTTCTATTCTTATAAAAATTCACGTACTCTTTATACAACTGTTTAATACTATAATATGACAGCGACGAGCTTTCCTACTGGAAGACAACGAAAATTGCTAGACCGTTGTGTACCTAGTGATAATATCACGGTAATTTAGCCAATAGGAAATAGGAGTTCATGCTCCCATAGAATGGTTTATATAGACATTATTGCTCTGAATACTTAACAGTAATTATCAAGTTCTGTTGGGGGTGTAATCTGGTTTTATATACTGTATCCTGGCAGTTGTAATGAAACTCGACTTTAATCATAATAATACTTGCTTTCTACGGTTAATAAAGCATAAACTTACTAAAAATCAGTACTGTAGATCTAAAAAATTTATATAGCTTCTAGTGTGATATTGTTCTTGCCATTTAACATTGCATAATATGATTATCTATTATGCAACATGGTTTACTGAGGTGGTAAAATTCGTCCATAGCTTCTAAAGTCCAATATTAATGATGGGTTTTGCGAAATAAGCATCTTCTATTTCTTTATCTGACATGCAAAGTTTAAAAAAACTTAAATACGAAGTAAAAATACATTTATTGAAACGGGTATTGGTACGATCAATAAAATTCAAGTTCAGACAGGACAGCTAGAAGACTTCGAACAACGATGTGACCTGCGCAGCTAATACGTTAAAACTAATTCTAGAGCGCGCGGGGATTACCGATTGCTACAAAACCCCACCAACGTTTTATGGATTATAGGTTCTAACGGATACAATTTGGTTTTGGGGAAGCTGTTCTGCTTTCTTAATTGTAGAGAAAGCGCTTTACTGGGAACAAAAGGCATCGCATTAAGAAGATACAATTTATTTCTTAACAAGATTAAAAGGTGTTATCGTAAAGTGGGCCACGTCAGAAACATACCAAGACTAACACAGCCTGGAGTAATGTATGAAAATACGCAATTAAACGTTTACTTGCAAATCTTGCTATTCAAAAAAATCTTATTATTCCAGTTCGGCAACATGCAAGAGAAGACATACGTCTGGATTCAGTTAGTAAAATCATGTCAAATGCATCCTTATAAAATTTTATTGGTACAAGAGTTAGGTACTGAAAGATGATCCGGACCGCCGTCTTCAGGTTTGTGAAGTGATGATGAATGCACTTGATCAGCATTTAATAGATTTGGACTGGATCATTTTTACAGATGAGTGTACTTTTGTATTAAATAGTGAAGTCAATAAACAGAACTGTCGATATTGGTCCGCAGAAAATCCTCACTGGATGCAAGAAACACACACCACCCAGCTTCCGCAAAAACTTAATGTATGGACAGGCATAATTGGCGACCGCGTCATTGAGCCAATATTCCTTAAAGGTAACTTTAATAGCCATACATACCTGAATTTGGGATGGCCGCCACGATCGCCGGATCTTAATCTTCTATAGATTATTTCCTTTGGGTCAGCTAAAAATCTAAAAACCAAAGTTTACATACCAAAACCAAAAAATTTAGAGAAATTTAGGCAACGACTTATACAGGAAAATCGCCAAATAACCCCAGATATGATACATAATGTCAAGAATGTATTTTACTTAGATTAGGGGTTTCCAACAATTTTTACAATAAAACAAATTGCGTCTACATTATCGATATGAAAAAGTAAACAGTATGCCCTTTTGTATGCTCTTTTTAACCAGTAATGCATACATTTACATTTGAAAAAAAAAGTTTTTGTCGGTTTCTATCCCCAACAGAGGGTTAAATTTTATGAAAACACGAAAAAAGTATGCCAAACTAAAAGTAAACGCAGCCGTAGTTCTGTATTTTTTCAGTAAATAAAGAGGCTTTCTAATACTAAATTTATTCCAGTTATAAATTCCACCCTGTATAACATTATAGTATAACATTGTACACAGCAAGGAATGTTAATGGAATATTTGCAGAAATTGTATCTCTATAAATCAAATGGTGTAGAAATAACTTGAGGCAAATTGAGTTGTCACCCTGCAAATTCCCGATCTAATGGGTATTGGAAAGATTACAAAACTTTTCTAGTAATTTCGAACAAACCGATTACATCATGCTAGTTTCATAATATATTCGGGGAAAGTCGAGATGGCTCCGGTTCGGTCAGGTAAATTTTCAAGGTATGGCTCCCACTGGGGCTGGAGGTGGTTCCCATTATTAATTAAAAATTAAAAATAATTAGAATCATGCTGCCAACTCTATTTTTATGTTTAAAGAAATGAATCTTTCAACCTTGAAGTTTGGAGTTTCAATCAACTATCATGAAAGACACTTAACATGTTTTACCTACGGGGCCTAATCATTGTAATTAAAAAGAAACATTATACAAAATATAAATATATTAGCAATTGTATAACACCTTATTCCTTCTGAACAAACCTTATAAGAGTATTTTCAAAATGGACATGTTTGAAATGTTAAGCCAAAAAGGCAAACCGATGTTAGTTTCCAGCGATTATAAATTTACTCTTCATATCATAGTAAATAGTAAAAGATGAAAGTGTACAGGAAGAAACTGTAAAGCATACCGGGTGTCCACGGAAGGTGGCTCGCCCCTCTAACTTTTTTGTTTTTCAAGATAATGAAATAAAATTCGGGGGATTTGTATACGACATAAAACTGCATTTTTTGACAGGTGACTCAACATTATGGAACTTCCGGTGTAACCGGAAGTGACATAAACTTTCGATTTTAAATGGGACACCTGGTATATTTTTACTTTTTTTGGCTCCATATAACATTGTAAATACAACGATGTGTCACTTGCTACTTTTTGTCATTAAGAAAATATTTTTTTTCCAAATTTATTGTTTTATCTAGAGGGCTATGAATACCTTAAAATCACTTATTTCAGTTCTTTAATCTTGGGAAAAATACAATTTTACTATTTTTGGTCCAATGCTATGTGCTATGTAAAATTTAATCTTTAAAGTTGTATAACTAATTTTTCTTAAATGGCAACATGGTGGCTCGTCGGATTAAGAAAAAAGAGGATTTTATTACAATTATTTTAATACCATACACTATTAGATTTTAGAAAAGCTGCCATTAAAAAACTTTAAAAAGTTAACTTAGAACTTTCCTAAAATGAAGCATCTTTTATGAATAAATTTAGATTTAAATGCATCAAGTAGCCAGACTGATAAAACAAAATCATGCCTTGAAGAAAATTGAAATGCCAACAGCTTCTGCCAAAGTAGGTAAATTAGTTTGTTGTTTAAAAAACATGGAAAATACTAGTTTTACAAGGAGTGAAAAAGTTGATATGTTATTAGCGTTTGGAGAATGTAGAAATAATTGAACCGATGCTGCACGACTTTACGCACAAAGACATTTTAATCGGCGTCATCCAACCCAGCACTATTAGGTACCCAAAACTGGTTCCGAAAATGCGAAATGAGCCTGACAATAATATCTAACATATCAACTTTTTCACTCCTTGTAAAACTATTATTTTCCATGTTTATTAAACGACAAACTAATTTACCTACTTTGGCAGAAGCTGTTGGCATTTCAATTTTCTTCAAGGCATGATTTTATTTTATCAGTTTTGCTGGTCACAAGCTACTTGATGCATTTAAATCTAAATTTATTCTTAAAATATGCTTCATTTTAGAAAAGTTCTAAGTTAACTTTTTAAAGTTTTTTATTGGCAGGTTTTCTAAAATCTAATAGTGTATGGTATCAAAATAATCGTAATAAAATCCTCTTTTTTCTTAATTCGACGAGCCACCATGTTGCCATTTAAAAAAAATGAGTTATACAACTTTAAAGATTAAATTTTACATAGCACATAGCATTGGACCAAAAATAGTAAAATTGTATTTTTCCCAAGATTAAAGAACTGAAATAAGTGATTTTAAGGTATTCATAGCCCTCTAGATAAAACAATAAATTTGGAAAAAAACTATTTTCTTGATGACAAAAAGTGACAAGTGACACATCGTTGTATTTACAATGTTATATGGAGTCAAAAAAAGTAAAAATATACCAGGTGTCCTATTTAAAAATCGAAAGTTTATGTCACTTCCGGTTAAACCGGAAGTTCCATAATGTTGAGTCACCTGTCAAAAAATGCAGTTTTATGTAATATACAAATCCCCCGAATTTTATTTCATTATCTTGAAAAACAAAAAAGTTAGAGGGGCGCGCCACCTTCCGTGGACACCCGGTATTAAAAAAGTGACAGTGATAAAAAATACTGTGATAATAGAATCAGTGATAGAACACACTCACTAATTAAATTCACAAGAAGGAATACCTAGGCTAGTAATTCCGCAAAAAAAGTAGCAGTTATATTATATATAACCAGTTTATCGGAAAACCTATAAAAGTGATAAGAGATACCTATGATAAAATCGAACGGTCTAAGTGAATGGTTACAACCAAAGATGTTTTAAGAACGAGGAAAAATGAATATCAATCTAGGTTAACTGATCTTCCAACAATACCAAAAGATATTTTGGAATTTCACAACCTAGTTGAAAATCGTGGTGTTGTTACTGACAGACAAGAAAAGTCTTTAGTCAGAAATGATTCTATTAACAATAACGTACTTTTTTTCGGTAAAACAAATTTGCAGAGCTTGGTAAATTCAGAGGAATTATATACTGATGGATCTCTGTCTTAAACTGTTTCTGCAAATATTTACCATCCACACTAGAAGCTATTTAAATTTTTGAGAACTACAGTACTGGTTTTTAGTGGTAAGCGCTTTATTAACCGTACCAAACAAATATTATTATGAATAATGTCAAGTTTCATTACAACTGCCAGTTGGAACTAATACAGTATATAAAACCAGATTACACCCCCAATAGAACTTGATAATTACTGTGAGTATTCAGAGCAATAATGGCTATCAATCATTTTATGGTAGCAATAACTCCTATTTCCTATTAGCTAAATTACCGTGAAATTACCACTACACAACAGTCTAGCAATTTTCGTTGTCTTACAGTAGGAAAACGCATTGCTGTCTCATATAATATTAAACGGTTGTACAAAGAGTATGTGAATAAGGAATAGGTTTTTTCTCAGTGTAAAAACTATTTGCAAATCCTCCATTTTTACCGGAGTTAATAGTTATTTATACTACACGGGATAGTAAGTAACATTTACTAGTCGAGAACGATTTTGCGCCCGAGCGCTAGCGAAGGCTGGCAATAAAGTTCGAGAAATGGTTCCAAACAAAGACTACTACTGCAGTTTTAGAAACCGTGCTTTTGCGTACTTTTACGAAAAATCTGCTGTATTAAAGTTTCTATCAAGCTTATGGTGTGATTCCATGCTGAAGTCCACCCTTTTCATAGAGGAAAACATAGATATTTCCAAGTATCCTAAACTTCGAGCATTTTAAAAAAGACAAAATGACGGATATAAACCCAAAAAATCTAATGTGTTTGACAGGGAAGATGTAAATAAATTCCTGTTTGAAGCCCCCGATGATATTTATTTAATGATGAAGGTTGTAATGATAATGGGAATTGCTGGAGCGTGCCGTTCTAGTGAACTCTGTGCAATGAAAATGCAAAAATGAAATGGCACGTATTTTTATATAGTGACTAAAAGTGGCGATGAGAAGGTTTGTTATTTCAAAATAGTTCGAAATTACATTGATATAAGATCCCACATGACGAATTTTAATCCTCGCTTCTTCATGTGATATCAAAATCGAAAGTGCTTAAACCAGCCTGTCGGGAAAAACTCGATTTCTTCAATTTCAAGTAAAATTGCTAAATTTCTGAACTTTCAGAACTTTAAGGAGTATACTGGACACTCACTTAGAAGAACGCCGGCCACTTTATTAGCGAATACTGGAGTTGATGTCTTAGCCGTCAAGCGACATGGCGGATGGAAATCTGCAACTATTGCGGAAAGTTATGTAGTGAAGAGCGTCAAGTCAACAATAAAAAGGAAGTTGGAAATAAAATTTTATACAATATAACGAAGCCAGAAGTCTTCTGCAGTACTTCAAGAGTAACAGAAAACTTGGTTATGGAGAAATTATATGGAGTCAGAACATTTCATACAAATTGAGAAAAAACGAGAAAACATTTATCCCAATTTTGTAAATAATGTTCATAATTGTAATAATTTTACTATTAATATTCATATCACCTAATATTACTCAATTTTTATAAATAATTGTTTTTATATAGCATAAATTATTACCACCCAAGGGTGGTAAGTTGACTTACAACCCGTCGTCAAGAGCAATCGATATCTCTTTGGTAATTGTTATAACTTACGTCCTTCAAAACAGTGTCAAAATGCGTTGTTTACAATATAGGGAGGAGAAAACCCGTTTTACTACCGACTGCCAAATACGTCCAATATGACCAAATCCATGGCAATAAGGAGTTAATGAACTTAACTCTTAACGTTCCTTTGTTTTTTTTTTAATTAAAAATCGGATATAAATAATTGTAAATAACCACCAATACTATGGTCCGTCAAATCCCCAAAATGTAGGTTAGTCTTTAACAAACTATACATTCTGCAAGTCTGCAGGACCTTCCAACCTTTTGCAAATTTGCAGACGCAAAGTATAATAAATGTTTTTTGAAACTGCTACTTGCAACTGCAGACGTTAGATGCAGAGCTTCTGTAATCAGTGTAATCTCACCCTTTGTCTGCACGCCGATTAACATTTTTTAGTTATATTTAATACAGACATTAAAAACTACTATTCCCATGAATTAGTGACACTGTTTACCGTTGCTATGTCATTTTGTATACCACCCGTTGTAATTAAAAATCGCGTTCCCTTCGACTACTGATGTGATTACCATTTACCTTTATAAAATATCCCAATATAGCTCAGGCACCCACCGGGTATTTTCCGAGTCGCCGGTCAACTTAAATTGAAAGTCCTTCCGACAAAATTAAAAGGCCAAGGGTTTGCTTCCTAGTAAGCGACTTCATTAGCAAGGAGTTTTACGACCCTCAGTCTTATAAAAATTATTTGGTGTCTATAAACGTTAAGGTGGAATTCTCAACGTCATTCAATCTATTGCCAACTTATAACCTAGTTCGCGTTGTTTTTTTTAAGTTTATTGTTTTATAAACTAACATTTGAATAAAATCAGTATCGTCGGCACATTACTTAGGTAATATCTGATATATTACAAAAATATTAATTTATTCCATTGCTAATTTTGGGAGAATTGTGTAGTGAAAGAACAATGACATAATAATGTCAAATCTTACCCGATATTTTTCTCTATATAATTTTTCTACAATAATTTATCAAATTTCTTGATATTTATTTAATATGTTAATTATTACCTATAAAATATGCAGTCGACATTGATTTTATTTAAATTTTGTGTTAAAGCTAGAAAAAATAAATAAATCTACGTGAAATAGGTTATAGGTTGGCAAGCATGTTGATACTCCCACGTTAATGTTTTATAACGCCATTTAATAAAAAAATACCTAAAAATACATAAGTAGGTACCTATACAAAACGCCACGAATTCTCTCGTTTTCCGACAGATGACACCAGGAATTTGTCATCGATCAGCTGATATTGGGACATAATAATATCCTCAGATTAGTACTGGACCGTAATGAGCCCAAACGCCGAGTTATGAATTGAGTTCTTGGTTTGGTTTTGGTTACGTTTTCAAAATGTTTAGTGGTTTTGGTGCCTTTAATTTACACTTTAATTGAATTTTAATTACTTTTGTGTGGCCAGTAAGTACCTACAATTATTATTATTCATTTGACCAAAATTTTACAGGTTAAAAATTTTTAATTATTTTTTTTGGCGTTAAATCATTATGGATCATAAATTAGTATTGTGCGCCTTGCAGGAGAAACTTAGTTTCTCAAATTTTTCTTTCTAAAAAAATGGCTGTTCGCAAAGGTTAGGTTTCTAATTTATAATATTTGATTATGTAGGTTATCCTTTTCTGTTTCAAGAAAAATAAGTAGAAATGATTTTTCTGACGTAGTTAGGTACCTACCCCTTGGCACTACGCCATAGTCTTAGAAAATAATTACTAGGTACTAAAACTAAAATACTAATATTCAAGTTTTATAATATTGCTTTCAAAACTAACAATACCTATACTCTAGGGAAACACATTAAAAATAATAAAAGTAAATTGAACAAAGGAAATAAATCTGGTGTTTACAAATTAAAATGTAATGATTGCTCTAAAGTTTATATTGGACAAACAGGCCGAAACTTCGAAAAACGGATGAATGAACATCATGCTAGTTTTTAAAAAACAAAACAGATTCTAACTATTCTAACCATCTGTTAGAAGTAAATCATATATTTTATCATAACTGCGATATCTTGCATATTGAAAACAAAAGTACAAAATTAAATTTGCCTAAATCCTTAGAAATAAATAGGCTTAAAAATTCCAATACTCTTCTTAATGATCAATTGGATTTAAACGGATCACCTCTTTTGAATCCCTTTAATTAGTCTGTAAACATTATTATTGGTTTTTCCAACAATTTTAAACAACCTGAAAAATACCTGCAATTTTATTGTTACACCTAAGCTATACCTTTTAAGATACCATTTTTAAGTACTCCTTTAAAGAAGCAAAACTGTGTGGCGAAACATGTCGAGTCAAAATAAAAATCTGTGGAAAGTGTAAAATTATTATTTTTTTATTTTTTTACCATTTATTTAACACAATTAAAATCCTTAAACTCTCTTTACAACCCTACTAATAATAGTCGATAGTTTCCATACATATTAGCGATCCTTTAATTTTAATAATTTACAGATGAATAATCCTGAGATTGAAAAAATATTGTTATTAAATTAATAAATGTATAAAGTTTATGTTTTTAAAATGGATAATAAAAGTTTCTTTAATTATTAACTGCGAAAACTCACTCTGTCTGAATATCACCGACAGGTAAGGCACGAGTCGGGTGAATTAAAAAGGAATAGTGCGGGGTGTGCGGGGATTAGGACGCGTGTCAGGCACCCTTTACCTTTCACCCTGCAACGTAACAACAAAGGGACCGACAGCTGCAACCAAAACCCGGTGGTATGCCTGGGTTTTAGGGGAAGAAGCAGCACAATGCACCCCGAAGACAAAAATGCGGAATGGCCTGTATTGATTTTGGATTTATTTGATATCTCTTAGGTATGTTTAGAGTATATTAGATTCATATGTTAGGCCGATGCCGATAGATGCGTCCTGTAAAATATGTTCGTTTTTATTATGAGGAGTGAGTTGCGTATGAAATAGTAATAAGTAATACTCGGATATTTATCTGAAAAAATACAACAAAAAAATAGTACCTTTACAAAAAAAACAATTTTTGGGCGTAGTCCTGCGGCTTTACACCTCTGTGGTTTCGCATTTTAACTTTAAGAGAGTTATTTTTAAAAATACAAAAGCAAAATAATTGTCATATTCATTTCATTTGAAAACTTCCCACCTCGATTTTCCTGCTTTAAAATGAAAATGTGGAAAATCGCTCGGACCCGTCGATTTTTATTTCGAGGAGGACATCTTTTGCGTATATTGTCAATCTTGTTACTTCAAGCCCCTAGGAGGGAGGGGGGGGGGGGGGTAAGATATAAATCCTAAATGAATACCCCTATTTTATATAATTTTTTTGTATTCTGCATAAAATTCTGAACATTGTTTAATAAAAGCATTATTAGTCTATACTTAACAGTTTCCAAGATATTTACTCTTGAAAATGACATTTTTGAACTTTGACAGCGTCTGTACGTCTTAGAGCAAAACGGCTTACATGTCCCTATCTTCGATTTTTATTATCTTTCCAATAGTATGAACTTTCGGTTAAACCGGATTTAAGAAATATAGTACTTGCGGTTTGACCGGAAGTTGACACTATTGGAAAGATAATAAAAATCGAAGATACACTGAGAAAAAAGATTAATTCCCAATACCCAGATATATTTCATCCAACTAAATAATCGAGTTGGTAACGAGCAACTAAATCAGCGAATTCAAAGAATTACATAATTTAATTGGAATTTCAATAAAGGTTTAATTGATCCACCACTATACCAAAAATGTTTAATAGGAATTAAATTGCGTAAATTATAATTTATTTGATTTTTGGATAGTGCATATTTAGCAAAATTAAAATTTTGTTGTCACAATGACGATTTAATTCATGTAACGAATAATAATCCTTTGTGGTAATTATATTTTATTTTGAACAGATTTTAATATTCTTGTGACAACTATACTATAGTTTGCAAAAACGAAATCAATTTTGTTCAAAAGTAATGCGTTATTCCAAAAATAATATCATTTTATTGGCGCAATTATATCAGATTGTAAGAAATAGAACAATATGTTTTAGAAATAATGTATTATTGTGCTAAAATAAGTTAATTTAATTGTAACAATTATTTATAGATTCATTTTAAACCCTCAAGATATTTTTTATAACTAATTTATAATTGTAACAATATGTTGATTTTATTTAGTCAACTATTGCATGCATTTGAGAATAATATTATTTTATTGGCGCAATTATATCAGATTGTAAGAAATAAAACAATATGCTTTAGAAATAACCTTTATTTTTGATAAACCTCGTATACGCCTGGAAAAATTTAATATTTGATAGTTGCATTTTAGGTTTTAGACCAAGCGGAACTTTTTATGAAGAATAAGTAACTGTTTTTCGTAAAATTAATAATAAAAAAGTTTCCCATATGGGTCCAACTTTTTGCCGAATATTGTATAAGGAATAAACATTTCGGACAGCGGTTTTCACCAGTAACTGTAGTATTTTGATGCTCTTCTTCCTAGAAAAAAATAAAAATACCATTTCAAATTTTCGAGAAAATCATAAAAATCTGCGGCCTTGTCATAAAGCGCCACCTACTGACACGAAAAATAACTGAACTCAAAATGTTATTATTCAAGTAGAGCATCCATAAAAGTGCTTTAAAATTAAAAAAAGTTATTTGAAATCGGTTATTCCAAAAAAAAGTTATTGACTTGTTTTCAAACCAACGTTTACCCCTTCCGCACCCTTTATTTGACAAAGTAGAGAAAAAATGTAAATACAAAAAAGTTGTGATATTTTCAGTAGGTTACAAAAGAAAAATTTCAATATAGGTTCACTTGAAACAATTTTGATTAAAACAATATTTTCTGCTCCGAGGTTGGATTTACGCCCTCTATAGCGGTGGAGTTTGCTGATTTACCAATAATTTTTTTTTCTAAGGGTCGTCCGATTAACGAATCCTGAGATACCTATAGCCGGCGTCCCTTATTAATGAGCCACCCTGTATATTCTATACGGAAAATTATATTTATTTTTTAATAAAAATGCATATTATTATAGTATATTTACTTAATAGTTTCCGAGAGATTAACCCATTTTCTATAATCTTCTAACGTTCCATTTACCGTGAAACACCCTGTACTTACTTTAATTACTATGTGCATATTTATTTTATTTTTACCATTTTCTGATTAATTGGTTAAAAAATTAAAGTTTAAATAAACGTCAAGTTTAAAACAATTATTATCATATTTATTTTGGCAGCCATATTTTATATACAATTATTTAAGACAGGATTTCTCAAACTACTTAGGTACTTATTGAAAAAAATTTGGTTTAAATTCCATTGAATATTTATAAATGCATTAATAAATGTTATTTGTAGAAAAATTGGTACGGTTATACAGCGTGCGCATTGGAAAATTTAGTCAAATTGCGCAATTCGCAACACATACATATTATAATAATGTAAGCCATCTTCCCGGTGCGGCGCGGCAATTCTAGAACCATATACCTACCTACCTAGTAGATAACAACTAAAATATTAGATAATAAAATAGGTATAATAATTGATGACTTACCGACAAACACAGGTACTAACATGGGTAACCCCCAGGTTTTTATTATTTCCCCCATTTCATTCATAACTATATAATTATAATTGGACCACTTGAAGACAAACAAAAGAAAATATCAACACCCGACACAACCCGCGCGCTTCGAATTAAATGCTTCGCGTGGCGGTCGTCTTCACGTTGAGACTCGAGCCGTAATTCTACCTAACTTGCCTACAGTAAAATTTAGTTCGCGGAACTCTGGTAAAATAAATTTATTTTGGAATATCTGTTTTATTTGCAGTATTAAATTATAATCTCTAGATTTCTTATAGCATACTATGCTAACAAATATCTGGATTCCTTGAATAAAATATTTATTAAGAAAATTGGAAGTAAATAATATTAGTAAACTGTAATTGATTGCATTAAACTTTTGTTAATTTAACCATATATATTCCAATTCGATTTTTTAGTTGCCCGAATTAATCAAAAATATTTTACAAAATTATGTCAAGAGTAATTTAGTGTAGTGAACTATAATCTTATTTATCCAATTAAAAAACCAATACTAGAAATGTTAAAAATCGCTTAATTGCCACCAGAAAGAAATTTTTCTCAGTGTAGGGACATGTAAGCCGTTTTGCTCTAAGACGTACAGTTAGAATGTCAAAAATGTCATTTTTCAAGAGTAAATATGTCGGAAACTGTTAAGTATAGACTAATAATGCTTTTATTAAAAAATGTTCAGAATTTTATGCAGAATCCAAAAAAATTATATAAAATAGGGGTATCCATTTAAAATTTAGATCTTACCCCCCCCCCTCCCCCCCCCCTCCCTCCTAGGGGCTTGAAGTAACAAGATTGACAATATACGCAAAAGATGTCCCCCTCTAAATAAAAATCGACGGGTCCGAGCGATTTTCCACATTTTCATTTTAAAGCAGGAAAATCGAGGTGGGAAGTTTTCAAATGAACATCCTGTATAATATAACAAGTGCATTGATAATTATTGCACTACGTGCAGTCATGCTTTTTGTGGCTCAAATTGCATTCAAGCATATTTTCCTAAAATTACCGATAATTATCAATGCCCGCGTTATAATCGTAGGAGAATTTCATTCACCTGTCAATCTCCATATTTTAACAATTAAATACCATAATTTTATTGTGTCTTACCATGGTTATTCTATTGTTGCAAAAAATATTTATTGACATGTTTTTTTTGTCAGTCATAATGATACACAAACAAAACATTCATTGCATTTATACTTAATGTTAACAAAAAATAACAGGCATGTATGCTGCCCTCATAAGTAAGAACGCGGTATGTTAAACAATTCGGATTTTCAGTTTTTGATGAAAAGTACTTAAAATATACATATTAAGATGTATACTAAGTAAAATAGCTGTATCTTTTATTTATCAACGATATTTAACATATTTCCCCCATACCGTATGTTAAGAATATACCCTAATCATAAGGAAGAGCGCGATATCTTTGGCATAATACAAAAGAACGCGGTATAAACGGTATTCGCGCTAAAAAATACCGCGGTCTTCTTTAGTGAGACCCCGATACCGCGTGTTTCGGTATTGTCAGCTAGATTTTCTGCCAGTATACGAAGTTTGCAACGCAAGAAGGGACTATTTCTGTTTGTATTAAAAAATTATTTGAATGAGTATTGACTTCCATTGTCTTTATTTGTTTTAAATCACAACGTTTCAACTGGTAAGTATCTCCAGTCGTCTTCAGGTGAATACTAAATAAGTAAAGTAACTACAAGACTATTTATACTAGCTTGGTGCACCGAAGCATAATTGAGGTGGGTGCAGTCATGCGTTCAGTTGGCACGCGATCTTATCCTAAAATTACATCTATCTAACAAAGGTTTCCAAAAATTTCTTATGTCTAATGATGGTTTACTAAAGCAGCCTGGATTCTGGTGAATAGCAGCAGTTTCCTTAAACTTTCTTTTCCTCCAGTGTGGTTCCTTATGTAGGATTTCAGCTTCTGATCATATGACATGGTGACCATGTTTCCAGGCATGGTCAGCTGCACCTGACTTTTCGGTCTCTCCTTTTAACGTATTGTTTTTGTGTTCTTCAATCCTTGTCTCGAGTGGTCTTAATGTCTCATCTATATAAGATTGACCGCACTCGCAGGGGATCTGGTAGACGCAGTTTTTCCTATCTTTTTGACTTATATTCTTAGGGTGACCCTCGAGTTAAATACGGTGTTGATGTTATATCGTTGTCCTAGTGTTCTTATTTTCTCAGATACTCCCTTGACATACGGAATATTGAGTGTTGGTTGTGCCTCTCTGTCTGCTTCTTGCGCGTTGGGTATGATTCTTACGATTTTCCAATATTCTGTCAACTAATCTTGTGGGGTAGCCATTTTTGTTGAGGTCGGCCTTGATGTGGTGAGCTTCCTCTTTAGTGCTTCTTCCGAGTTACAGATTGTAATTGCTCTATCCACGAGGGTTTTAACTATGCCATGTTTTGTGTTGTTTGAGTGATTGGATATAAAATTGAGATACTGACCTGTATGCGTAGGTTTTCTGTATACTAAAGTTTGGATGTTGTTGCCATTTTTCTTCACGTTGACATCTAGAAACGGTAATTGGTTGTTTTCTTCTTTCTCCATGGTGAATTTGATTGTTGGTGCTAAGCTATTAAGGTGATCTAGAAAATCTCTTAGTTCGTAGTATATTTCATTGGTTTAAATTACTGATGTATAAAACTTACACTTAAATTAAAATTATTTTAATAGTGTTTCTTATATACCGCGATTATTACTACATTTAAGTAGGTACGCGTTATTCTATTGATGAACGCGGTATGTTAAGTTAAAGTTGCCGCGTTTTTTGTTAGGATATGAATAGCAAATAATAGGAATATTTGCGATATGTCATTTCTTATAGCTTAGGATTGTATTTTTTTAAAATTAGCTGGATCAGTAATAAACTACAACATCATGGAAAAATAATGTAGATAAAAATATTTCATTAGATACATACAACTCAAAGGCTAATGAATAAACTTTAACCTTCTATTTCTTATTTTGTGGTTACCGCAATATAATGCGTTCTTCTTTATGAGGGATTGAGGGCAGTATATGTTATCCTATATTTATATTATTTTTTTTATGTCGCTTATTTAAAGTACGCCTCAGCGTGTTTAAATCCCACTTTCAAAAACGCGCGTGTTTTAAAGTTACTATGGCAACATCAACAACCAGTGAAACGTGAAGTCTAAATATGTCAACTTTTTAATTATTGATTTGACAGAATTACCTTTTAACGTCAAATAAAATATTTTTTAAGCAATACACAACCAATGTCAACGGTGACAACAATGAATCTTATGTGACAGATTGGAAGTTATTTTTTGTTCTCCTCATTTTCATGACGACAGGTAGGGTAATTGACCCAGAAATGGACACTGGGTCAGTAATGGACACCTTTTATTCAAAATACTCCAAAACAAGAAAATAAACCACAGATCAAATGATTTAGGGCTGACTATATCACCGACAAGGCAATTGCCATTAGGAATCTTAAGAATAATCGCAAAAACTTCACTTTTCTTGAATCTGTCGAATTAATTGAGATGGCGATTTCAGAAGCAGCTGGTTTTTACCTGCATTTGTTAAAAGGTGAATTCGCGAATATTTGCGTATATTTTCTGTATGTTTCGTTGTTTTTAAAGTGATCAGGTAAGTTTTAGTAGTAAAATATGTATAGTTCACCGTATATTATAATAAAATGCGATTTAAAATCGGAATAGTTCTTTTTTGGGGTGACCATTACTAATACACAATAACATGAAGGGAGTTAGTCTTGGACATGAGGGGTGTCCATTTCTGGTAACATTGAGTTTAGTAATGGCCATCTTTAAAACACCTGATGGAATTTACTAGATATTTAATATCTTATCAATATTTTATGAAACTTTTTTATTATTTTTGAAAAAAAATCTGTTACCCATACATACGTACAACTGTGTCATTTATTTAAAAAGATAAATAGTTACATAACATGTTTAAATAATAAGCACAATCGTTCTTAATCAGTAGATATCGACGTCTTGCTGTTGTAGGTAGATATGGGTAAAACAAAGAAAAAAGGAGGCCGAACATTTTTACCAATCTTAGCGATAATATAATAAATAATAATAATAATAATAAACGTCTTTTATTCATTATTGATTACAGTTTTTTTTTATCTATAAACAAAATATACAGCCATCACAGGACGAGATTTAGCTGCGGTAGCTATTCTTGCACCTAACCCCGTATGTCTGTGTACAGTAAAAAGGATAAGTAACTAAATAAATAAATTTAACATATCCATAACCATGGTAACAACGGGTAAAAGAAGGAAAACATTATATATAATACAAATTAAAACTAGACAGGCACCTATACTTGACATAAAACATAAAACAAAAACTTTAAAAAAGATAAGAAAGATTTTGATTACAATATGCTAGGCAACTGTGACGCCAACAGTATTCGTTTGTAATGAACTTTAAATGCTATAGGTTGCAACATCTTTAGGTCGTCATCCAATTTATTATAAAAGTGTGGCGCTTGGTAACTGAAAGACCTCTGAAATGATACTATATATATACTATGACCTAACGTTTATTTCATTATTAATTATAATTAATATTAATACAAAATTCTAATAAATCTGACATATTGACAGCTGTCAAATTTTGACAGGAGAATTTTTTGCGTATTTTTTTCAACTTTCCATCGTCACCATATGGTTTTTTTATTAATATCACTTTTTGTAAAATCGATATTTGTCACTTTGACAGGTGTCAAATTTTGACAGGAGAATTTTTTGCGTATTTTTCTCGAAGTCTCCGCATCAAATACTATACAACTATATATATATACACTGCTATTTTTTTTGACAGATATCGAAAATTTCCAAATTTGACATTTTGACAGGTTTTCTATATACCGCTTGTCAATAAGATTTTGACAGATCTGAGATATACGTTTTGTAGTATACCACTACCGTAGCCACCATACCAAATTTCATCAAAATCGGATAAACTATGGCGAAGCTAGAGCGAAAAAAAATTTGAAGATAAGTGCATGTCCATTACCTATACCCACACCATGTCCATTACCTGTTCTCCAGTGTCCATTTCTGACCCATTAGCACTTTTTTTTGTTAATGGCGGATATCAATTTTACATATATAGCTAATTCATTTTAAGTGGGTCAGTCGCATTCTTCATAAAATAAGCTTTAATATGAAACTGGTCACAAACTTAATAAAATTAAATATCGTATTTTTTCAACACACCTAAACATAGAATTTTCTTAAGAGGGTCCATTACTGGGTCAGTTACCCTATATCACATCACGAATTCGGCCATTTCACTTACTTACTATAGTATATTAAAGTATAAGTGGATAATAAGGTCGTTAAAACACGCGCGATTTTGCAAGCACGACGGCGCAGCCGGAGTGCTTGAAATGGAGCAAGTGTTTTTAAGACGAGTTATCCACGAATACTTTACATTATTTTTTTTTATTGGTACACTTTATTGGTATTTATATTACAAAAAATGGAAATAATAACTCTTAGTAACACTGAGAAAAAAGTTTATTAGATCTAGGTGAAAATACACTTACTTTAATTAAAAAGTTCACTACATATAGTGACTAGTGAAGGGTTCACTTGGCCTAAGTAAATGGAAAATGCTGAAATAGTTTACCTAGAACTAGTAAACACAAATAAACAGGTGTACTTAGAAATTCGTTATCTGATCTAAATGAACTGTTTACTTGGAATAAGTAACCCATTTATTAAATTATGTACCTTTAACCAATAAACCATTTATTTAAAATAGACAAAGTGTTTAGTTAGAATTAGTGAAAGGGATAAGGAAAGGGATACCCTGAAAAGCAGAAATATGATCTTCTAAATTCCAATTTATTAACAAATACTCCATATTAGAACACTCCATAATATTATAGTACACCGCGATGCGGCAACACAAATATCACAGCAACAGAGCACCAAACAATCCGACCGACTTCGCCTAGGACGAAAAGAAAATGATAAATCGTATTGCGTGCGACGCCACGAGTTTCGAGTTTCATTCTGCCGAAGTTAAGCGGGAGCGGCTAAGAGCGAACCGAACGTTGACGAAAGGCCAAACAAGTGAACTGGACACTTTATTTAAGCAACCAAGTTTACTTAGGAGAATATTTTGGTTTACTTATTTAAAGTAAACTTTTTTACATGTCTTAATTTATCCAAAACAAGTGAACACAAGTTTAAATTAGGTGTACAGTATACTTAAAAATTATATGTTTACTAAATACAAATAAACATTGTTTACTAATTTATTAGATCCAACTAAACCGATTGTAGCTAATTCGTTTTACTTGCTTTAAATAAACTAAATTTCTATAATAAATGAAATATTAGCCGGTGTAAGTAAACTTTTTTCTACTCCTATATTAGTAAACATTGTTTTACGTACAGTTCACTCTATAAGTAAATCCATTCTTACGTACAACTGTGCGTAAGGATGCATTTACCACACAGTTGTGCGTTATGAGATCTAATATAACAATCAAGTTAGCCTTGATCCACTCAAATCGTGACATTTATTTTCTGGCGTTTTGAATATTTGACAGTGACATTGTTATTGTTTGAGATTTGAAGTTGAAACCGATACTGTATAATATATAATATATATATATGTAAGAGTCGTAGAAAAAGTATAGTACGTATTGCGTGTTGTATAGCAATTACGCACTCATGTAATTACTACACTCGCCGCTACGCGGCTCGTGCGCAAGTTTTCCATTCGTGCGTAAAATGCCTTTTACAACACTTGATACGTAATATACTATTCCCAGCTACCACAGTTTACTTGGAGCTATTTTCTCAGTGAAGAAAGTGAAATGGTCGAATTCGAGATATGATATACCTGTTGTTGTCATGAAAATGAGGAAAACAAAAAATAACTTCCAATCTGTCACATAAGATTCATTGTTGTCACCGTTGACATTGGTTGTGTATTGCTTAAAAAATTATTTAATTTGACGTTAAAAGTTAATTCTGTCAAATCAATAATTAAATAGTTGACATATTTAGACTTCACGTTTCACGGGTTGTTGATGTTGCCATGGTAACTTTAAAACACGCGCGTTTTTGAAAGTGGGATTTAAACACGCTGAGGCGTACTTTAAATAAGCGACATAAAAAAAATAATATAAATATAGGATAACATATACTGCCCTCAATCCCTCATAAAGAAGAACGCATTATATTGCGGTAACCACAAAATGAGAAATAGAAGGTTAAAGTTTATTCATTAGCCTTTGAGTTGTACTTTAAATAAGCGAAATAGGGTATCAATAAAAAAAAGTTATTTTTTCCATTTTTTGTAATATAAATACCAATAAGTGTACCAATAAAAAAAAATAATGTAAAGTATTCGTGGATAACTGATGGTCTTTAAAACGCTTGCTCTATTTCAAGCACTCCAGCTGCTCCGTCGTGCTTGCAAAATCGCGCGTGTTTTAAATACCTTAATATCCACTTAAACTTTAATATACTATTATTATACAAAAAAAAAACAATATTAACGATCGTTTAATAATATGAACAATTTAATTTTGAATGTTAAGTAAATGTGCAGTTATTATAATTGATAGTCGCAGGACCTTTTTGTTGAAAATCTGAAAACACATTCGCCAGATTACTGCCATCATTTTGTGTTGTTTTCAATGAAGTTCCCGTATCTCTCATTTTAGTAACCAATGAGGTGTGAAATTCTGAGTCTGGCTGAAGATAAGGCTTGATTGAACTTACATTTGAGTGGCCACTCATCTTCATAACTTGTGACGCATCTGCTCTTCTTGATAGTTGGCTAATTGCTGTCAACCGGTGTGAATGGTTGGTAAATTTTTTTTTATTTATTGACGCTATATCTGACTTTTCAGCCGATTTTGCTGTTAATTTTAAAATTTCGTTGCTGTTAAACCATATTTCGTTTACTTTCCAGTCAGGATTAGGAGTTTAAAAAAAAACACGGTTTAAGCCATCTTCCTTGAAGAAATCCACCAAATACTTCACAGCTTCCCCACCCACAGTCCCCACCTCGACAAGCCAGTTCGTAGGAAACGATATGAAAAAAATCTTTTCTCTAAACCATCCGGTGTATTTTCATCCCAAATTGTTACCATTTGTAAAAACTGCTTATGATTAAATGCAACTGCACTTGTTGTTGTTTTTTCTGGGTTTTTTTGTAACATTTTTCTTGCAGCATCGCGAGCATCTCTAGCTGGTTTGAAAGAAATGTCAGTAAAAGGATCTATCTTCCTGTTATATTCGTTGTATAGTACTTTTCTTTCAGAAGTATTGCGGTAACGTTGCGGTTTGATTTGATGACTGCTTCCTTGTACTCATTACCATTCTTCTTCTCGTATTGGCTCCCCAATCTTTCAATAAAGTCACCAAAACTTTTTCAGTGGTGTCTGGACCTAATATATAACCTTTTACCTCGCAGAATAGTTGAAACTGCGACCATATGGACTACTTTAATCGTTTAGTATTTATAGGCGTGAGATTTTCAATATTTTCATTCATATTTTGCATTGACTGAGTTCCAAATCGCGACATTTTTTTGACAGACCATTGAAATGCTATTTGGTTAGGGTTAACCTAACAATGTTATACGAGCTGCTTTTCTGTGACAATGACATAAAACCTTCACCTATACGTGGTAAAGCAAAACCAGTTCATGAAATTCTCAGACAGTAACTGCCTAAATTAACAATTAATCAGTTATTCCGTCATCTTTGACAGTCGTTACAAGTAATTTGATTCATCGCTAATTTTTCCAATTTCTTGAACAATTCACACAATGGGCTTTACGGACCAGCACAAAACATTCATGGTTGAAGCGCATTTTCGAAACGGGGTTAGAGTAAATAGTGAGTGGCAATACAATCCGGGTTTGTGCATGGACGATTTTCACAAACATTTTCCTAACGTTGCTTTTATTGCTGGGGATATTTATCATTGCCTGAAAAGAACTGTGGTTGTGTTTAGGGAAACAGGTTCTATACAACACAAAAAAGGAGGAGGAAGACCATCTGTAAGAACAGAAGAACTTGTTACAAACGTTCGTGAAATAATGCAAAATACGCCAACAAATTGTATAAGATGCCTGTCCCAAGAAGTGGGAAGATCTTATGGAACATGCAGGACTATTCTTAAGAAGCAGCTAAGTTTATTTTATATTATAATGTACAAGTATTCCAAGAAATACAAGCCGCAGATTTTGAAAGACGCAGGAATTATTTTCAATGGTTTACCCAAAATTGATTGGAAAGAAATGCTTGGAGCATGGCGGTGGACAATTTCAGCAATTTATTTTTCTTTTTCTTTCTGTATATTCTTACTTTGTTAATTTTGTAAATAACAAAAATAAATTTGTATTTGTCTACTTATTTTATTACCCATAAGTTTGGCATATCATGTCATAATATGAATTTGACAAAATTTTAACCTAGATTTGGTTAGATATATCGTCCCCATATCATTGTGATCTAAACCAAGCCCTACGTTTTTTAATCCAAGCACTCTTTGATGCAAATAATGTTTGCTCGCATGGTACCATGGCAACAACAAATCACGTAAAAGTTTTCATGAATTTTTAGAGAATAAATTATGAAAGCAGGACGATTTAAAAAAATTTGCAAATTTCTTTAAATAATTCGTACAAAAAATAGTATAATAAGCATCACAAACGATAAGGATTTACTGATCTCAGACAATATTGGAGACTGAGCGCAGCGAACATTCTCATCGGTCAGTAAATCGTCCTTACCGTTCATAATACTTAATATATTATTATTACATTTTGTGCCTGATATTTTATTGATTGCAACACAAAAAAGTGTAAAAAGAATTAAAATAGCATATTAATTAATTGGTTAATATTTATAGAAACACTATTACAATATTGATAACATTAAATAACACCAATATTTAAACAATAAAACGAATCTTTATTTTTGCGTAAAATTCAAGCAGTGATATTCATCGTGCGGCAAAGCTTAATAATATGTAGAGCTTCAGGAATCAGTGCCATCATTCGTGCGGTAATTAAGTGGGTCTCGAGAGGCCATATGGCCAAATCGGTAACACCATAGGGACTACAGAAAGTGTTGTCGTAACCCTCTATTTAAGTCCGACAAAGAAGTATGTTCTGCACCAAAATCGATTTTCACGCAGTGAAAAGATTTAATGTTGTCGGTATTAAAAAATCATTAATCAATAATTTATTTAATTTGTTATATTTAAGATAATCTTAAAATACCAGACAATAATGACAATAATTCCATTACTCTAGTGTTTTCACGCATTTTAGTTATAAATAATCCTAATATAAATTAATTATTCACGGTCTAGGTTGGAAAATATCAAACTATACAGGGTTAGGAAAAATTACCAGAACGGTCGATTATTTCAAAATATACAGGGGTTATCAAAAAACGTCTTATATAAAAATGTAGGGCTGTTAAAAATCTACATATCGGTGATAATGTTGTGGAGAATAATAGTTATATTTTTTTAAATGGAACGCCCTGTATATTTTACATTTTTAAATTCCACATAAAATTATAATTATTTTTTATTAAATGCACTATTAGTCTATACTTCATAGTTTCCGAGATATTGACTCTCGAAAAGTGACGTTTTTGAAATTTGACAGCCCATAACTTTCTAACAGTACGTCTTAGAGCAAACTGGCTTACATGTCCCTATCTTCAATTTTTATTATCTTCCCAAAAAATCAACTTCTAGTTAAACCGGAACAACTACATTTCCTGCTTTCGAGTTACATCCGGTTTAACCGGAAGTTGATTTTTTTGAGAAGATAATAAAAATTGAAGATAGGGACATGTAAGCCATTTTGCTCTAAGACGTACTGTTAGAAAGTTATAAGCTGTCAAAGTTCAAAAATGTCACTTTTCGATAGTCAATATCTCGGAAACTATGAAGTATAGACTAATAGTGCATTTAATAAAAAATAATTATAATTTTATGTGGAATTTAAAAATGTAAAAATATACAGGGTGTTCTATTTAAGAAAATATAACTATCATTCTCCACAACTTTGTGGGCGACCCTGTATATTTCAATTTATCACCGATATGTAGATTTTTAACAGCCCTACATTTTTTATATAAGACGTTTTTTGATAACCCCTGTATATTTTGAAATAATCGACCGTTCTGGTAATTTTTCCCAACCCTGTATAATAAAAATATACAGGATTGCCCAGAAGTCCTGAATAAAATTAATATAGCCTTAACCTGTCACTTTTGGGGAAAACGCTCGGACACGTCAATTTAGTTTTATATATTATGCTCACATTTTTACGTTATTCGTTTGTTTTTTATAGACATTTGTCAAAGACATCGATCATTTTTTTTAATGGAAACATACAGCTTGTGATACATCATTTGAAAGCTAATAGCTCGTACAGTATGCTCATAAATTTTGGCGCGATTCTGTCTGAAAAAATGTATATTGGATTATCTCTGAATAAAAATATTTCGCGACCCCCCGCCCCTTTTTTTTCATGTATGCGTTATTAGGATTCGGATATAATTATATAATTAAGTACGTAAAACATATAATTTTAAATCGAATACGTGGCCAATTGGCTCAAAGGCCCAAATAAAAAGTAAACAAAGAAATCGCTTAAATTTGGAAAACGATTTAATAATTAAAGTTGCAAAAACGGATCTACGATGGAAGGAATTGATTGAACAAACTCAGGCACAACCTTCACATTAAAATGAACGAGTACTCGAACATTTTATTTTTTGTTAATGTGTTTGTAAAAATAACATAACGAGTATCATTCTGTTAACTTTTTCTTAATATAATTACTTTTTTAAAATGTATTGATTTTTTTACTGAGTTCTTTCGACTTCTCACGACCCCCTTACAGAGGCTTCGCGACCCCCAGGGGGTCGCGACCCACAGGTTGAAAAACACTGATCTAGAGGTACGATGTGAATCGCACCATCTTTGTTACCGCTCGAAACCAGTGCAAGCAAACGATAGATCAAAACAAAGAGGCTCACAACATGAGGATCAAAAATAAACTTCTCGCCAGTCCTAACGGATCTAGGTCCTTTTGGTCAGTCGCTAAGGCCGTCAGTCAAAATTTTACCAAATCAAATATTCCACCGCTAACACGTTCTGACGGCACAATAGCAACCACGGCTGAAGATAAAGCGAACTTACTCGCAGAACTCTTTGCTTCACACTCCACGGTAGACTTTCAGGGAAAAACACCCCCGAACATTCCAGCAGTTCGATCGGAAATGACTGATATCGTATTCCGTCAGCGTCCTGTCAAACGAATTCTGAAGGGGCTCGATGCCAAAAAAGCTTCTGGTCCAGATGAAATTCCTATTATAGTGCTCAAGAAATGCGCCGATGAACTCACACCAGTATTTTGTAGACTTTTTAACTTATCCTACAAAAAAGGAATATTTCCATCTTGCTGGAAAAAGGCGCGAGTCCAGCCTATACCAAAGAAAGGCAAGAAAACCCTGCCAAACAACTATCGACCAGTCGCATTGCTTTCAGTTATATCAAAGGTGATGGAGAAAGCTATTAACCAACAACTTATAAAATACCTGGAAGGCCTTAAAATTATCAGCGACCATCAGTATGGTTTTCGTAAGTCCAGATCAACAGGAGACCTGCTAGCCTATGTCACTCATCTTTGGAGCAACGCAATCGAACATCATGGGGAGTCCCGGGCTATTGCACTGGACATCTCTAAAGCCTTTGACCGTGTCTGGCACGAGGGGCTCCTAAGCAAACTGCGTTCTTATGGTATGCCCGGTCGATTTTGTTCATGGTTGTCTAGCTTCCTCAAGGACCGCTCTCTGCAAGTGGCGATTGACGGGTTTCTCTCAGACACCTTCACCATCAATGCTGGTGTTCCTCAAGGGTCCATATTATCTCCCACTCTCTTCTTACTGTACATCAACGACCTTCTAGCGAAAACAGAAAATCCATTATATTGCTTTGCTGACGACAGCACACTTATCTCATCTTTTACTTTGAAACCTCAAACATCGGCTACTGACGCACATCTTCGCAGACAACATGAGGTATCACGCCTCAATAAAGACCTGGAAGAAATTTTGTCTTGGGGTGACAGTAACCAAGTCGAATTTAACGCTCAAAAAACCCAGGCTGCAGTTTTCTCTAAGAAGGTCAACATTGCAGAACCCGATATCGTTATGGCAGGACACGCAATTCCACTGACTTCGTCTATTAATTTGCTGGGTGTCAACCTGGGAGGAAATATGTCTTGGCATAATCACGTAGTGGCAATCGCCAGGGCAGCTTCTCAGAAGCTTGGCATACTTTTCCGTACCAAAAAGTTGTATACACCTCAACAACTTTTGACACTTTATAAAGCCCAGATTCGACCATCACTGGAATACTGCTCTCATATCTGGAGTTCTGCACCGAAGCATACCCTTCGGTTGTTGGATTCCATCCAAAGGAGAGCCGTTCGTCTAATCGGCGACCACGAGCTGACTAAGAACCTCGACAGCTTAGAACATCGAAGACAGGTTGGTGATTTGACTCTCTTCTACAGATATTTTCATGGCAAGTGTTCGACAGATATTGCCCGCTCGATTCCACCTAGAGTAATGCATAGCAGAAACACACGACGAACCACTGCCGCCCATCCCTATGTGGTTCAACTTAGTACACCCCGAACATCATTGTTTCAGAACTCTTTCATTTGGAGGACGTCATCTTTGTGGAACGGCCTTTCTGAGACCGTGTTTCCAACCGAATATAACCTCCAACGATTCAAGAAAAACGTGAATCGCTTTCTTCGCACACGCACCGCTCCCAGAGCGCCTTAAAGGATTTTCCTATAGTGCTTGTGCTCGATCATAAAAAAAAAAAAAAAAAAAAAAACTAATGGAAGATTTTTGAAAGCAGAAAAATACCACCCTTTTAAAGTATATATTGTCCAAAAGCTTTTAGAAGAATGAGACCCATGATTTATCATTTCCGCTTATTTAAATAGAGATTTTTTAAAAACTTTTAACAGTCGCCATTTTGAAATAGCTTGACAGAATCGCGCCAAAATTTATGAGCATACTGTATTAGTACGAGATATTAGCTTTTCAATGATGTATCAGAAGCTGTATGTTTCCATTTAAAAAAAAATATCAATGTCGTCATATCTTTGACAAATGTCTATAAAAAACAAACAAATAACGTCAAAATTTGCGCATATGTAAAATTAAATTGACGTGTCAGAGCGTTTTCCTCAAAAGGTACAGGCTAAGGCTATATTAATTTTATTCCGGACTTCTGGGCAACCCTGTATTGTGTAAGCATGTGCCAATATAATTGAACGTTTACTCCTCCGAGTAACTGCGACCTTTCGGTCGTGTTTTTTCATCGTTTAGAGCCCAAAAACAAGGAACTTTCTTAAATGCCTTATTTATGAAAAAATATCTAGTATGAAAATAAAACCTTGAGATAAATATTTATGTGAAATATGCCTGCGTGCAAAACCTCTTTTTTTATTGTTTAGAGAGCCTGCCCGGCATAAGGAGGTTTTGAATAGATAACGTTTGTGGATTTAAGTGTTTTTTTTTAAGTGTAATTATATTGTTGATTTCATACAAGCTTAAAACTTAACTAATAATAACGTATAAAAAAAATATTTTTTTTTTAAATAAAAGTTATGTTTTTTTTACGAAAAACTGTTCACGCTCTCCACCTTCTCCCCTAGTTATTATGAATATTAAAGTAGAAAATTAATTTTTACGATATTGTGCATTACATAATATGCATATGTGATCATCTTATATAAACTCTTTAAACCGAAGCATAAAGTATACATTAGAGTCCACTTTTTTTAAAACAAAACGAAAATATTGGTTTCTTTCTTTCTTTCTCTGGGCCGTAGCTAGCTCACGCGTCAGGTTTCAGAGACTAAATTTTCTTGGTGTTTATAATTTAAGTTGAACGGTAAGTAGACTAACCAGTTTAGGTTAAGGTGAGAGTATCAACATGCTTGCCAACCTATAACCTATTTTGCGTATATTTATTTAATTTTTCTAGCTTTTACACAAAATTTAAATAAAATCATTATCGTCCTCATATTTTATAGGTGACATATTAAATAAATATCAAGGAATTTGATTAAATATTTTAGGATAATTGTATAGCGAAAAATATCGGGTAAGATTTTTTTTAACATTATTATGTCATTCTTCTTTCACTATACAATTCTCCCAAAATTAGCATTGAAATAAATTGATATTTTTGTAATATGTCAGATATTACCTAAATATTGTACCGACGATATTGATTTTATTTAAATGTTAGTTAATCAAATAATAAACTAAAAAAAGCAGCGCGAAATAGGTTATAGGTTGGCAATAGATGAAATGACGTTGCGAATTCCACCTTAATTAACGCTCCTATTTCCAATAACAAACATTTCATTTATGATCATTTGCTATTATAAATGCAATATTTTTTGCTTGCTAAACCTTACGCTCACTGAGAACTAATCCAGCTGTTTGTATTTAAAAATACATGGCATTTTGGCGGCTTTATACTAAGCCGCGAACGTAAATTATAATGTGGCAACGCAGCATTGAACGCGAAACATGAGGAGACGCACCGCTTGCCGCTTGATTGGCTTGTAGGTACAATATTTGCGCGGCGAAACTCTTTTATGATATCAGGGTTGTTCATAGCCTTTTCCTTTGGTAAGTTGAGTGCATGTCAAATGTATTTCTATGTTTTACCAGTGAATAACGCCCTAACTTTTAATTTATCGCACGTTGAGTTCTATGTTTTAATTGTAAATAAAATTAACGCTATACTTTTGCAAGCCAATATGCTAATAAACCATTTAGACCTCCGTACAAGTTTAAAATATTGTTAATGCGATGGTAAAAGAACTTAGCCCAGTTCTCTATCTGTCGTCAACATCGTATCGTAAAACAGACCAGACTTCAACAAGGTGCCATAAATGACAGGTGACTTATGCCACGATGCGGCGTGTTCTTAGAAAAATTTGACTTTACCTACCCTACCCTAAACCAGACTCGAATTATGGTGTCAATCAGCATCCTAAAAAATGAATCGTTCCAAATTAATATTGGCGTAAGCAGTCTTGTCCCAATAATTTTATCAAACAAATAATATTCGATCAGCTAGATCAGTTTTGATTTGGATACGTTTTAATTATTTCGGCAGTGTTTGATTGTCGATACTAATGAAAAAGATACATAGTTCTTTCCACAAACCCCAATGTTTTATACACTGTTTTGGTTACGGTTCATTAAATAACATACAAGTATTCAGATAGCGTCGGTCTTTTTGATGCGATATAATTATTAGTTGAACAAATTGGGTAGTTTTGTTAAAATACTTTGTCACAAAAAATTACTGCTTATTTTTTTTTTATAACATAATAAGTAGTAATTTTTTTATATTTTGCTCATCTCAGATTCAGTTAGCAAATTTGAATGAGAATATACAGCGTTATAATAAAGAAACGAATCAGTCGGGATCAGCCTTTTATATACAGGGTCCTACATCTCACCTCCCGTCTTCTATAGCTCACCTAATAATTAAGTTTAAATTTTCATATTTTGCATACCTTATCTGTATCTTGGAGCGCATTTCAGGAAAATATTTTTTTTCATACAGGGTGTTCCAAAAAAGTGTGACGTCATAAGGATGTATTTTTTAAAAATTACATACCATATATTTTCTTCCTTTTTTAGGTGCCTCCTATTGTTATCTACATACCCCTAAAATTTTATTGAAATCGATTCAGTATTGTAGACGAAAAAAATAAAAACTAAAAAATATCAGTTTTGCACCACTGGTATTAAAAATAAATAAAAAATAAAAATAATGCCTCGTTAATAAAATTATACAAAGGTACTTATTAAATAAGGTATAACAGTTTCGTTAACCACGTTTGGTTAATACGAATTGTATAGGGTGTCGGGTGTCCAAAGTTTAGTGTCAAACTTTACAAACTTTAAAGCAATTTATTTTTCTTATTTCAAATAGGAACCCTTGTATATTTTTATGTCATTCGATGCAGAATTAAGAATCAAACATTTTTCCTAATTTAAACCCTATCGCAATATCTAACGTATCAAGATTTATTTGCAGAAAACTTATTTTAACAATTATTCCAACAGTCATTATAATGAATAAATATCGAAGGTGGCTTTGAAAAACAATTTATTGGTATTAAAGTTTATTAAAGTTACCAGAGACCATTTTGACTTTAGTAATCTAAATGTTTCAAATATTGTTAAATTATAAGTAATTATTTAAGCTGTTATAAGTATATTGTTTTTTGTGATGGACTAAAACCAAGAAGAGCTCGTAGATATTATTTTTATATTAGGAGCATGCGAAAAGAACTCTTTTTTGGCAAGCCGAGTTTACGCACAGCGTTATTCGGAACGACGACATCCAGACAAAAGGAGCCTGCAAAACATATAAGAAAGGTTTGTACAAACGGGAAATGTAAACTATCCAAAACCAGTGAGAAATAAACCTGTCCGAACTGAACAAAATCAATTGACTGTGCTATTATCTATTAAAGAAAATCCTTCAGTTACTCAACAAACATTCGCTGATGCCGTAAATGTAATCGAAAGAACAGTTCAACGAATTTTAAAGGATAACCATATCTACGAATATCGTTTCCAGTTAATAATTACCACTAACAATTTAACAATATTTGAAACTTTTAGATTACTAAAGTCAAAACGGTCTCTGGTCACTTTAATATCAATAAATTGTTTTTCAAAGCCACCTTCGATATTCATTCATAATTATGACTGTTGGAATAGTTGATAAAATGAGTTTTCTGCAAATAAGTCTTGATGCGTTAGAAATCGCGATAGGGTTGCAATTAGAAAAAATTTTTGATTTTTAATTCTGCATCGAATGACATAAAAAGATACAGGGGTTCCTATTTGAAATAAGAAAAATAAATTGCTTTAAAGTTTGCAAAGTTTGACACTAAACTTTGGACACCCTATACAATTGATATTAACCAAACGTGGTTGACGAGACTATTATATCTTGTTTAATAAGTACCTTTGTATAATTTTATTAACGAGGCATTATTTTTATTTTTATTTATTTTTAATACCAGTGCATGGTGCAAAACTGATATTTTTTAGTTTTTATTTTTTTTGTCTATAATACTGAATCGATTTTAATAAAATTTTAGAGGTATGTAGGTAACGATAGAAGGCACCCAAAAAAGTAAGAAAATATATAGCTTGTAATTTAAAAAAATACATTCCTATGACGTCACACTTTTTTTGAACACCCTGTATGAAAAACAATATGTTCCTAAAATGCGTCCCAATATACAGATAAGGTCTGCAAAATATAAAAATTCAAACTTAATTACTAAGTGAGCTAAACAAGACGGGAGGTGAGGTGCATTACCCTGTATACCTAGTGTGTACATGGATAGAGTTTGGAAGAGGAAAAAGATGCCAGATAAAGCAATAGAAGATTCTTATTTCGCACAATCCATCATATTATTAGTATTGCACTTTATATAATCTATGGACGAATTTTACCATCTCAGTAAACCATGTTGCATAATACATAAATATATGCACTGTTAAACGACAAGAATAATATCACACTAGAAGAGATTTAAATTTTTGAGAACTACAGTACTGCTTTTTAGTGGTAAATATATGCTTTATTAACCGTAGCAAGCATATATTATTATGATCAATGTCAATTTTCATTACAACTACCATCAGGCGGAACTAATACAGTATATAAAACCAGATTACACCCCCAATAGAACTTGATAATTACTGTGAGTATTAGAGTATTCAGAGCAATAATGGCTATAAACCATTCTATGATAGCAATAACTCCTAATTCCTATTGGCTAAATTACCGTGATATTATCACTACACAACGGTCTAGCAATTTTCATTGTCTTACAGTTAGTACGAGTGCGTGTTCTGTCACATATACCTAATATGACATATAGTATTAAATAGTTGTATAAAGAGTATGTGAATTCTGTACCACGTGAATACGTGGATAAGTCAATTTTTGTGAAAATGAAGATATATTTATCATTACCCTGAATGATATCAAATCTACGCCGTGAATCAATAGGTAACCTAAATTATCAATAAACTTAGACGCTGAGACACCGTGAATACATGGATTTGTCAAAATAGGCCTGTGCTATAACAAGTATCTCTTATTACCTACGATTTTTTAAGCAAAAATTTAAGGAAAGTCGGGTTACCTAGTAGTTAAAAATCATAATGATTATGATTTTAGGGTTAAAATAAGATAACTAAAGATGCCTACCTATCCACGGTCAAGTTTGTAAATTACATAATTAGGTATTTCAAGTTGTGTATTTTTGCACGTATTAAATCGATTTATAGGTATCTTAGATTATTATTATCTAATAACGGACCAGGCAGTACTATTAACAGCCAAAAAACTACTGAAATGGAAACTGTAGACCCAGATTTAGTATTGAATAAACTGACTTATCTTATTTTTGTACAATCTATTTATTGTCCCAAAATCCACCGATTTTTAAAAAATTTAAACCCCAAATTTGTTTTTACGATTTTGGAAAGTACCGCGAATATTAAAATTGCTCTGCTGAACATTGTTATTTTTGGACTTACCAACTTATACACAGATGGTACAGAATTATTATAAGGAATATAGAAGGCTTTTTTTTCAGTGTGTATTGTCAAAAATATTTTTGATAAATGGGGCATGTCCTTTTATGTAAATAACCAAATTTTCATAACTCGTTACCTGGTTCATCATATATACTTCTAACGTACTTACCATACTTTTGAATTACCCTGTACCCTTCTTATGACAAGAAGCTAAATCTGCGTCGCAAGTTCAGTTGAACAATTATTTCCCTAAATGCCCTATAAACTTTAACGAAAGGGAAAGGACTTGTCTTATCTCAGTCGTTTCTTAATATGTAGCACCTGCTCAAGAAGACATATCTTACATACAAAGCAAGGTCGTCGCAGGCACCTGTTTATTTTATGCAAGGGTCCAACTTCCTTTTAAATTATGTTTCAACAACAATAAAATAAGCAAAGGGGGAGTCCGTAAGTCGCTTTCTTGAATGAAATGACGTCACGTCAACGTAAAAACGAAGGCCTTTCTTATCCTAACGACCTGCTCAAGTAGACCAGTTTTATGTGTTTGTATTTTTCAGGTGACAATTTTAATAATAGATAAGGCACTTAACCGTGAAATTAATAGGGGAACATGAGACTGGCATATTGTGAAACAACAAGTCAAATAGCGGAAGAAAGGTAAAGAAGAATCAAATATGCATGTTTATGTGGAGTAAATGATTTTAGAAAGTAGATAGAGCTTTATTTGGGTACCTACAAACTTCACAATTTCATTGTTTTTCACTTTGTACTCTCTTCGTAAAAATGAATAGTGACTACACCAAGGAAAATTATCTAATACAACAGGTTTGTTCAGACATGGTTTTGTATTGATATTTTATTTTGTATTAACCCATATTAAATAAATTTTACCCATTCTACTGTTATATTAAGTCTTGTTGAATAATGAACTACGTTTAATACAGCGATTTTGTTAGGAAATAAATTGTATCTCCTCAATGCGAAGCATTTTGTTTCCAGTAAACGCTTTCTCTACAATTAAGAAACTAGGACGCGTCCCCAAAAACGAATTGTATCCGTTAAAACCTATAATCCCCAAGACGTTGGTGGGGGTTCGTAGCGAATGGCAATCGCCGCGCGCCGTAGTATTAGTTTTACATATTTGTTGCGCAGGTCACATCGTTGTTCGGAGTCTTCTAGCTGTCCTGTTTGAAATTGAATTTTATTGATCGTACCAATACCTATCTGTTTCAATTAATTTATTTTTACTTTGTATTTAAGTTTTTAATTTTGCATGTCAAATTAGAAGATTCTTATTTCACACAACCCATCATTAGTACCTATTGAACTTTATAAAATCTATGGACGAATTTTACCATCTCAGTAAACCATATTATTGCATAATAGATAATCATAATATGCAATGTTAAACGACAACAACAATATCACACAAGAAGCTATGTAAATTTTGAAGAACTACAGTAGGCCTACTGATTTTTAGTGGTAAGTATATGCTTTATTAGCCGTAGCAAGCTAATATTATTATGAATAATGTCTAGTTTCATTACAACTGCCAGTCGGAACTAATACAGTATATAAAACCAGATTATACCCCCAATAGAACTTGATAATAACTGTAATTATTGAGAGCAATAACGGCTATAAACCATTCTATGGTAAGAATAACTCCTATTTCCTATTGGCTAAATTACCGTGATATTATCACTACACAACGGTATAGCAATTTTCGTTATCTTAGGGCTAAAACAGACGGAGCGGTTTTTGCCGAGTCGGCACCTCCTAAATGAAACTTTTATTGTATGAAACAGACGGTGCGTCGCCGATTTGGCAGCCGCACCGTCTGTTTTATATATGTCGTAGGCTGATAGTGAAATCCGTCATTTCATGAAACGCCTAGTCATATCATGAAGCGTGGCTAAAAGGTATATTGCAACTGGTTTGTTCGTTGTTCCCCAGAGCATTTTTTTCAATTTTTTCAACTAATATTATTTTATAAAAATAAAATTTAAATTAAATTAAAAAAAAATTGAAAAAAATGCTCTGGGTAACAACGAACAAACCAGTTGCAAATATACCTTTTAGCGTGCAGCATGATATGCCTAGGCTTTTCATGAAATGACGGATTTCACTATCAGCCTACGACATATATATTTTAGTAATTACGGGATCTCCTTCTTACCTCAATGACAGATTGATCCCAAGAACTCGAATACATCAGCGATACACCCGTTTTAAATCACTTTTTGGTATTCCGAAGCATTTTACAGCATTATTTCAAAAGGCTTTCAGTTACCAAGCGCCACACTTTTATAATAACTTGGATGGCGACCTTAAGATGTTGCTATCTATAGCATTTAAAATTTATTACAAACGAATACTGTTGACGTCACAGTTGCCTAGTAAGTATATTGTAACCAAAATATCTTAAAGTTTTGTTTTATGTTTTATGTTAAGTATAGGTGCCTGCCTAGTTTTTAATTTATATTATGATATACTATGTATTTCTTCTTTTTCTCGTTGTTACCATGGTTATGGGTATGTTAAATTTATTTATTTAGTTATTTATCCTTTTTACTGTTCACAGCCATAAGGGGTTAGGTGCAATAATAAGTATAGCTACTGCAGGTAAATCTCGCCCTGTTATGGCTGTGTGTTTTGTTTATAGACAAAAAAACTGTAAATTTAATCAACATCGAATAAAAGAAGAATTATTATTATTATTATTATAACCGGAAGTCGCATATGATTGCCGTTATTTCATTTGAAGAGAGCTTCTTCGAAAGCCCAAATATAAAAATTTGCAGGATTCCAATTGCATTATTTACATATTATTATTAATAACTGTGTCCTCCGTCCTTGCAGGCTGCGCCGCCGCCGGCGGCCAGTGTATTCTTAAGGAGGTGGAGGGAATTACCTGAACACGACCATGTTCCCTTAAGCGGCGAGCTAAACGATGAAAAACTTTTCTGGAATGGTGAACTGTATAAGGATAACATAACGCAACAGCGTATTCTCTTGAAGCCAAAACTGCGTTTTCAAACAATTGAAAATAAATTGCTGACATATCGTAGACTTCCTCATTCGTAAAATACATTTTCACGCCAATAACAATAACTGTCACATATTATTATAGGCGGAACGACAATTCTTTTGTTTTATTACCTAATTGTCCACGGCCACCTTGGCAACAAATATAAAACATTTGGAACATTATTATATTTTTTAGATAAATACTTAGCTAAAATTAATTACAAAATAACGTAATTTCTTCTTAAAAAATGCCCCAAAAAAGTCAAAAAAGCTATTATTATAGGATTTCAACCTTTCAATAAAAGAAAAATTGCGAAACTTTGGTTAAAGCCGAAATGGCATTACACTCTTCCTCTATTTTTGCGATAACTTTTAAAAGAAAAGAGGAAACGAAGTGCGGTTTTGGTCATTCTCTTAACTAACTAGTTAGCTATAAAATAGAGTTGAAATAGTTGAATGGTTGCATTTAAATTTGTTAAGAAATCGAAGCTAGGACTATATTTTTTTAAAAGTGCGCTCTATAATACCGGCGTGCGAGCAAAAATTATGCATTGCATCAAAGAGGGCTTGGATTAAAAAACGTAGGGCTTCGTTTAGATCACAATGATATGGGGACGATATATCTAACCAAATCTAGGTTAAAATTTTGTCAAATTCATATTATGACATGATATGCCAAACAAATGAGTAATAAAATAAGTAGACAAATACAAATTTATTTTTGTTGTTTACAAAATTAACAAAGTAAGAATATAGAGAAAGAAAAATAATTAGGTACATAAATTGCTGAAATTGGCCACCGCCATGCTCCAAGCATAAATTCACACGTCTCTTCATATTTTCGAAAGTGTTGACCAGCATCTCTGGAGAAATGTTACCACATTCTTGGATAATCCTTTCTTGTATACGCGTCCTTTAAAATAAGCCATCGTTTTTTAAATTCGGTTAACGCAGACCAAAGTTACAGCCTTTTAAGTATTTTTAATTGTTAACCTTCTTCACTTCATTACCATGATAACTAAAAAAAAAAATTATTACATAGTTTATTGAGGGTATTACTAAGATTATAAAAACTTAATTTCTGACCTACATTATATTAAAGTTATTAGTAGAAATTAAGGACTTTGTATCATAGAAGTGACTATGCCCCCTAGCGGTAGAATTAGGAACCTAAAGAATATTTCCAGCATTTTTTTGGTCATATTTGATATTAAATATTTTACCCCAAAGTCGTAGCATGTATGGTTTTGGAGATACAGCCACTCTCCACCAGTCGTGTATCACCCTGTTTAAGTATATCGTAAGTTTACACTATTTAACCCAATTCCTGTCATAAAATAAAAACAAGTATTTCACGACATAAAGAATTATTTTTAAGGCTTACGTTTGAAGTCATTGCCAGTGATAGACTCAAATTTCGATTTTTATAACGGTTTTCTCTATTTTTCCATAGAAGGTTACTTTACTCTTCCATACTTGCCTTACCTGGATTATATTTACTAGACCATTTTTTTCGTCAAAAGCGTTTATGTTACTTAAATTTTGCACACGACAAATAAATAATAGCAACAGGGTAAATCACAAGCTTCACAAAGAACCAAAATGTGCCAAAGGGACCTTTATAAGCTGTGACGTAGTCTCGTTATACTCCACCAAACAAAAGAAAATCATTTACATATTTTGAATCAGACAATAGTTGCCGATGGGCACGCATATAGGTGACACATACGAGCACATACGTCACGGCATGTGTTTAGAAAGGGGGTGCAACCCCATGCAGCTGCCCTGACGGCGCGTGGTCCCCGGCCCGAGCGCGCACCTGGCGAGGGGCCACTGCACACACAATCGTCCTGTGATTACGTATTTGTTGTTCCGCGGGTTGATGACGACTACTACGTGTGATAGTGGTTCTTAATTTACCTGTTAACAGGACCGTAATTGACATTTTTGAGGAAAAAGAAAATAGTATGTTGTTTGTTAAGTAATACGCATTACTTTTTGCAAGTGGTTTCAAAACGAATTGAATTGTTTCCAACTTCTTACGAGAAGTTCAGGCAACATATAACATAGATTATATTTGTTAATAAATATAGTTTAAAAAAACTAAAAAACACGCTTTAAAAATTAATCAAACTAAAAAGCGGAAAATAAATATAGTTTAAAATAATTCTTGAAATTCTTTATATAGGCAGAAAATTATAATGAACGATAAACATTAGTATTATTGTGAAAAAAGCAAGGGATGCTCGATATACGAAAAATATAGCACAAAGCGCTCCACGCTTTTTTTTCACTATAATACTAATGTTTATCGTTCATTATTATTTTCTGCCTATATTAAGAATTTCAAGAATTATTTTAAACTATATTTATTTTTCGCTTTTTAGTTTGATTAATTTTTAAAGCGTGTTTTTAGTTTCTTTAAACTATATTTATTTTTCATTTTTTAGTTTGAGTTATTGTTAAAAAAAAAAATTTTTAAAGATTGAGCTAGATTAGTAGATTATTGTATTGCCAGCGGTTCTTGATAAGTCTACAAAATTTAAACTAAATCTGACCATTTAAAGTGGGTCAAAATCGGGTTCAAATAAGTCGGTTACAAACAAACATACATACAAACCCGAACAAACGACAAAAATTTTCAAAATTAAAAAAAAGAAATTGTCAAAAATTAAAAAAAAAAAATTCGTCAAAATTTTATTTTGACGGGTAGAATTTTTTTTTTAATTTTTCTCTATTCTTTGCGACAATATCTTTCTGTTTCATTACTATCGGTTATTGTAATAATTCTGACATATTGACAGGTGTCAAATTTTGACAAGAGAATTTTTTGCATATTTTTATCAACTTTCCACCGTCAATATACATATGACCTTATAGTTTTTTTATTAATATCATTTTTTTTAACGATTTGACATATTAACAGCTGTCAAAATCTGACAGGAGAATTTTTTGCTTATTTTTCTCGAAGTCTCCGCATCAAATACTATACGACCCCATAATTTGTTTCGTCAAAATCGCTTCTTCGTTTTATATTTGACAGCTGTCAAAATTTAACACGAGAATTTTTTGCGTATTCTTTATTGTATTGTCAGCGGTTCTTGATAAATATACAAAATTTAAATTAAATCTGACCGTTTAAAGTGGGTCAAAATCGGGTTCAAAGAAGTTGGTTACGGACAAACATACAGGTAAAGGTAATAAAAGCGTGTTAAAAAGCAACCAAATTTGACAATTAAATGCATTTTAACATTATTTGTCAGAAATAAGTGCTTAAGGTGGCAGTATCAACATGCTTGCCAACCTATAACCTATTTCGCGTAGATTTATTTATGTTTTCTAGCTTTTATACAAAATTTAAAGAAAATCAGTATCGACTTGATATTCTATAGGTAATAATTGACATATTTAATAAATATCAAGGAATTTCATAACTTATTTTAGGAGAATTGTATAGCGAAAAATATCGGGTAAGATTTTTTTTTTTACATTATTATGTCATTGTCACTCAATATTCTTTCACTATACAATTCTCCCAAAATTGGCAATGAAATAAGTTGATATTTTTGTAATATATCAGATTCTACCTAAATAATGTACCGACGATATTGATTTTCTTTAAATGTTACTTATTAAAATAATAAACTCAAGAAATCAACACAAAATAGGTTACAGGTTGGCAATAGATCGAATGACGTTGAGAATTCAACCTTAAGGGTACTGAAATGGATCATTTTTTGTCCAACAACTGGTTTTTTAAAGGAAACTCATTGATATGGTTTTGTCAATACAATGGCGAGAGTGAGAAACGCAGTGTTTTCTCAGTAGTAGAATTAATGCGACTCGGTTTCCTGAAAGGCGACATCAAGAAGCTTTTTTTTAGTCGATGTCTTGAGCGCTTTGTTAAAACAAAAAAGAAGAAAAAACAAAGACGGCACTAAATGAAGAAAATCAGTTCAGCAATTTTATTGACAATTATTGAAAAGCCAAATATTAATAAAGCATCTGAGGCACAAGAAGTTGGAATAAGTGGGAAGTCAGTCCAAAGAATTCTAAAAAAACAGCATTTTCATGCGTGCCACATTTATTTGCACCAGGCTCTGAATGAAAATTACTTTCTAAAAAAACATTTTTTGAACAAAAAATTATCCATTAAAAGAAAATATTGTGGCATATCGGACAAGTGTGTAACTATTTTTTATATTGAAATACACAGGGATCCAAGTTTAATGGATACCCTAGGGCGGGTAGACCACGACGGCCGTTTCGACGGGCAGTCATAACCCAAGCAATTCCAAGAACGACGGAAAAATGTGCTAAATAAAGCCTCCTTGCAAAATCAAGGCGGCCATCATGCCATCAATACACCGTAGCGCCATCCCAGCGGAATTAACTCCAATATAAAAGGTGTGGTATAATTAAAAGGAAGACAACTAAATGAACCACGAAGTGCATCACAATCTAGTATAGGGAACGCTATTCGCGTTTTCACCGAAAACATCTGCCATTTTGCAGACCAGAAAACAGATCAACGCTGGCACCCACCAGAATGCGCGCAATCCGTTTGAGTTTTGAGCCATAAAAATGTTTAGAAGACGAAGGACGAAACGGTCGCCGTTGTCTACCCGCCCCAGGGTATCCATTAAACTTGGATCCCTGTGTATTCCAATATAAAGAATAGTTACACACTTGTCCAATATGCCACAATATTTTCTTTTAATTATTTTCGCGGGCACTATATCATCTTCTAAAAAATTATCCGTTCAAGTACACTTAAGTACTTATTTCTAGCAAATAATGTCAGAATATTCTTAATTTTTTATTCTGATTGTTTTTTCGTAAGCTCCTAGCTACTTGGTTTATTAAACCTTATTTGAGATAGCGGCATTTATGGTTTTTGATAAATTATAAAAACGGTTTGGAATTTTAAATTAATTGCAAATACAAAAAAGTTTCGTTTCGAAATTCTTCATCAAATAGAAAAATAATATACAATGTGTTATATTTGGAAAAATTAGTTTAAAGTGTAATTTTTGAAATCTTATTTTGAACACCCTGTATAAAATAGATTAAATCTATTTGATTTATAATATCTCTTGACCCCTTACCATTAATTCCACACACAAAATATGCTTTTAGGTTATTTATTTGATTATTTTTTCCAGGGCTGCAAAACTTTTTTTTAGTATTTAATTTATTACTCCTAAACTCCTAAATTAAATTTAATATAATAACGAAAAATTATAAAGGGCACTGATACAAACCTAAAAATATAAAAAGAAGACGGGATGTCCCATTTAAAAAATTTAACTTAAAGTAATCACACTTTTTTGGGCTACCCTGTATATGCGAAAATATTTTTTTGACATTCACTTAAACAGTATATTATGAATGAATTTTCTAACTTAATTCATTGAATATCAAACTATAAGAAGGCCATATGAGCCGATTTCCTAAATCTGCTACGTTAAACTCATAGATGGCACAATGAGTTCACCAACAAGAAAGCGACTAACCTTTTCACTGCTAAATTAAAACATTGTTGCCGCCTGTCTGTTTGACTTGCTGCATGAGTTTTTTAAATTTATTTTTATAGCTTATCGTAAAACTTGATTTCACATATCCTGGATTTAAGTAGCTTACATTTATTTTCCTACCTATAATATAGTCTAGACTTAAAAATGTCCCTATTTTTAATTATTGCTTTGTACCTTATAATATTTTCAACCCTTTGACGGTTCAACGTTAATTACATGAACACATTATATTGACCGCCATGTATTCTATTTCTGACAGAATTAAATGACGACTCTCACTATTCAATACCTACCTAGGCTACAACGTATATGTTGGGTAAAATATGAATGATGTGCGGTTTGTTTGTATAACTTAGTTTTAATTTGTAATTATTACTACTTTTCAAAATGGTTAAAATAAGTAGGTTTTACTCTCTTACTTAAGAAACATCCAGTTTGTTTGTATTAGTGTATTACGTATTTTGCTATTTTTCGACGAAATAAAACCTATTTTAGTTAGGTATACTTGCTGTCGCTTTTTATCTACTTTTATTTGTTTAACATTTAACACCCATGCAACGGTAAAATCATTGTGAAAATCGGTCCAATTACCCCGGAGTAAAATCAGCGTACATATTATTATCAAAAACATACATTCGGCTGGAATTGAGAACCTCCTATTTTATTGTCTGTTAAAAATGCTTATATCATTAAAAATTCCAATAAAATACGATATGCGGCAACGCCTTGACATCACAACAGTGAATTTGAGACATCTGTTGCCAAGGTGCTGCATTATAACGATTTATTTCAGGTTAGAGTTACGATCAACTCCACAATGGCGACCAAACCACCTCCAAGACGTCTAAAACTGGGTTGTCAATTTTTCTCGGACATCCGTCATTCTTATATAGTTTGATATTCAATGCTTAATTCGTATAGGAGCTATAGAAGCCTGACGCACTATGACAGGACCCTGTATAATCTGATAAATACGTGTTATAGTTTTATAGAAGAAAAAAACATTGCAGTTAGATATATACAGTGAGGACGTAAAGTCTGGAATAAATTCATTATTTAGGGAACGCTGAATGTTTTTAAAAATCGCTCGGACACGTCGATTTTGTTTTTTTAATACGCATCTTTTTCAATATTTTTTATTATACAGGGTGTCTCCGAAAGCACTCTGCTTGGTCCAACTTTAATTTTTTAAATGGGAACCCACATTTTTTATTTTTATTTTAGGATTCTGTGCATAATTGTGAACATTTTTTATCTAACATGTCATTATGATTTATCGACAGGTAAAGTTCAAAAATAAATAAAACAATTAATTATTTATCATTTTAATAAATGTTGAAAATGTTGAAAATGTTGCCCAAAGGTTAATTGGCAGTAATCTAGACGATCGAAAAATTCTTTCTGCACATTTCTGACAACTTCCGGAGTGATTGTCCGTATTTCTTGAACAATTCGATTCTTTAAGTCCTCCATGTCCATTGGCTTAGTTTGAAAAACTTTACCTTTAAGGTAAACCCACAGAAAAAAGTCAAGGGGGGTTAAGTCGGGAGACCTCCGCGGCCTTTCAATAGCTCCCCTCCTTGCAATCTTTCTATTTTCAAAAATAGTATTAAGATAAGCGCGAACTTTTGAAAATAGATGGATTGGAAGAAGGGGAGCTATTGAATGGCCGCCGAGGTCTCCCGACTTAACCCCCCTTGACTTTTTTCTGTGGGGTTACCTTAAAGGTAAAGTTTTCCAAACTAAGCCAATGGACATGGAGGACTTAAAGAATCGAATTGTTCAAGAAATACGGTCAATCAGTCCGGAAGTTGTCAGAAATGTGCAGAAAGAATTTTTCGATCGTCTAGGTTACTGCCAATTAACCTTTGGGCAACATTTTCAACATTTATTAAAATGATAAATAATTAATTGTTTTATTTATTTTCGAACTTTAACTGTCGATAAATCATAATGACATGTTAAATAAAAAATGTTCACAATTATGCACAGAATCCTAAAATTAAAAAAAAATGGGGGTTCCCATTTAAAAAATTAAAGTTGGTCGAAGCAGAGTGCTTTCGGAGACACCCTGTATAATAAAAAATATTGAAAAAAATGCGTATTAAAAAAACAAAATCGACGTGTCCGAGCGATTTTTAAAAACATTCAGCGTTCCCTAAATAATGAATTTATTCCAGACTTTACGTCCTCACTGTATGTACAAATTTAAAAACCCACTTTCCACTTTTTCTAGGTATTATGAATTTATCATAATCAAAAACAAAAACTGTCTGAATTCACCCCTGCTAACAATCGTTTACCAGCTTGCTCGGGTTGCTAAGTACTTATAACGGGAACTATGGATATCAAAACTGCGTTTTGGTGGATGAACTAACGATATTCCCCTTTTTAGTCTCCAGCCAAGTGAAAAATGCATATTAAAGTTTTTAATGGATAAACTTTATTATATAGGTATACTCAGAACTGTAGGTACGTAAGTTCTAAAGGGTTTAAGTGTATACATCATTGCCATTGAAAAATAAATAGTATCATTGCGGACAAAAAATACTGGTAGGTACCAGAAAAAAAATCAAAATATCTTGCTTCTACACTGGACCACAAAATTAACCGGACGAAAAAAATGTTGCTTTAATTCAATCTTAAATAACTTTTAAGTTATAGTTAAGCAGATGCTGTCGTCTTTATCATGTTCTGATATCGTTTTTACGAACAGTGTGAACGTACATGTTGATATACAGGGTAGCACAAAAAATTGCACTTTACGCTTAATTTCTGAACATCCTGTGGAAAAATTTAATAACTGATTGATGTTTCTTGGTACGACATTTTTAAGTCCCATCTTATCCGAACAACTTGTTTTTTGATTCATTGATATGCATTGGTTCGCATCAGTAAATAACCGAGTAAATAACTTAAAATATATCTAAATTGGTTCAGATAAACTATGTCAGAAGAGATAAATTCTTAATTATTTCTTAATGTTACCCTTTCCTTGCGCATCTGCTGTCAGAACAAATATGTAACCTAAATTCAGAATACCCTAAATCTACAAAGGGTGAAAGTAGTTTGATGAAACCTTGTTTCAAAGAACAGCTGGTAAGGATACCATATTTTGTTTTGATATAAAGCGTTCGAAAGTCGACAAGATTAGATATCAAAATTCAGGATCGGACTGGACAGTTTTTGCCTAAGGGAGTAAAAAATAATAATCTCAACGGCAATTTTTCCCTAGTTTCAGCAAAAATGTTTACTTGCGGCACTATTATAGCAGTACTACTCTAATCTCAGCTTTGTTCCTTATATTATAATAATTAGCAAACCCGAGATAAAATAGCTCTTACTTTATCAATCTCTTTAACTTCTATAGATTTTATTACAAAATTTCGCCTGAGGCCTTTTTTTGTTTCTTTTTATGTGTTTTGGTTTTTTATTGCAATAATTATTGTATTATTTTAAATAATTTATCCGAAAGTTTTATCTTTTTAAAGGATATAACCTATATTAATATTAAAGCATGCATTACACAGCAGAGGACCCTTGTAATTATAACTTCATAAATATTGATTCCTACATATTGACATATATTCTGGTTTAATAAATGTTCACTATGATATACCTTAAGGGTCTGTTTTATGCCATATCATGTTTTTTATAAACTATCCGGTGCTCGGAATGCCATGTTCAATTGTTTTCTTTTATTTCTGGCAGAAGTAGTTTAATTACCTTGAAATGTAGTTATTCACTGATTAATTTAAAAAATGTCTTTCTATCCCATGTCATATATCATATCATATAAGTTATTGTCGAGATCTTTTGGCAAGTCCGTAAAGAAGACTCGAGCTTTTTGAACATACATCACATAGAGAACCTTTAAAGTTTATCTTTAATAATACTTTATGGGTCATTGTATGGCTTATATTTTTACTTTTTACCGATGGTTTTTTAAACTTTTAGATTGGACGGGAGAATCAGTGATAAGTTATATGGCCAAGTAAGTTTAATTAGGTGTGTATGTAGGTACCTACCTATCTAGCTAATTTAAATTATTAAATAAATAATTTTCATCAATTTTAGGTGGTTGTATCTAGTATTCAATGCCGTATACATGACTGATTATAGTTATGAACTAAATTTATTTAGATTTAACCTTATGAGTAGCAATATATTTGATTGATGTAAGTAAAGGAGTATATTATTATTTCCTGATCACTGCATTAATAGAAAGTATTACCTTTACTTTATCTTTTTACTGTAATAAAAATGTATTGTTTTAGTTTTAGATAAAACTCAAAAGGTATAGGACTTAATAATAATAATAAGGAAGAAAATGGACCTAATAGCGTTTGTACCGTGCGGTGCGAGCAACAATTATTTGCATCAAAGAGGGCCTTGTATCTAAGGACGTAATGCTTAGCCGTAGAGCTTAATACCTGTTGGGTGTCAGTAACTACCTGAATTAACAATCAATCAGTTATTCCGTCATCTTTGACAGTTGTATACAAGTAATTTGATTCATCGCTAATTTTTCCAATTTCTTGAACATTGGGCTTTACGGAACAGCACAAAACATTCATGGTTGAAGCGTATTTTCGAAACGGGATTAGAGTAAATGGTGAGTGGCAATACAATCCGGGTTTGTGCATGAACGATTTTCACGAACATTTTCCTAACGTTGCTTTTATTGCTGGAGATCTTTAACATTGCCTAAAAAGAACGGTGGCTGTGTTTAGGGAAACAGGTTCTATACAACACAAAAAAGGAGCAGGAAGACCATCTGTAAGAACAGAAGAACTTGTTGCAAACGTTCGTGAAATAATGCAAAATACACCAATAAATTGTATAAGACGCCTGTCCCAAGAAGTGGGAAGATCGTAAGGAACATGCAGGACTATTCTTAAAAAGCAGCTAAATTTATTTCCTTATAAAGTGCAAGTATTCCAAGAAATACAAGCCGCAGATTTTGAAAGACACAGGAATTACTCTCAATGGTTTACCCAAAATTTATTGGAAAGAAATGATTTATTAGAAAATATGAAGAGACGTATGAATTTATGCTTGGAGCATGGCGGTAGCCAATTTCAGCAATTCATATAATTATTTCTCTTTTTCTTTCTGTATATTCTTACTTTCTTAGTTTTGTAAACAACAAAAAAAAATTTGTATTTGTCTACTTATTTTATTACTCATTAGTTTGGCATATCATGTCATAATATGAATTTGACAAAATTTTAACCTATATAGATTTGGTAAGATATATCGTCCCCATATCATTGTGATCTAAACCAAGCCCTACGTTTTTTAATCCAAGCCCTCTTTGATGCAAATAACTTTTGCTCTCACGGTATGTTATGCACCTTAAGATAATACAAAATTATTTAATTTATTCCTATCTTTATATTAAAAAGTCAAATATTTTTATAATTATGGCTAAAAATCATCAGATACGTGTCTTAAGAATATTAAGACAATATGGTGACCAGAATTACTTTTTTAAAACCGAAGTTATTTGGTTAACTTATTGATTGACTTACCGCCCTAGACTTTTAATTCCACTTAAGTAAAAAGTGATTATTACTTTAATGACATTTTTAAAAATAATACTTATCTATTGTAGTATTAAAAATCCTTGCCACATCCTACGCCGCTGGTGTTGACTTATCGCTCCGAATCCTTTAGCCACGGTATAATAAAGAAATTAGCCATTACAATTCCACGCGAAGTCGGAAATTTAACGCACTCTCTCTCTTCTGTCTTTGTTTCACACGGACGTATGTTTGATGCAAACAAACATTCTATTCTTGAATGAATTGCTTAGTCTATTTTATGAGAAGTCTATGGCGTGCATCTTAATTTGTGATTATTAAAATTTTACAGACAATTATAGTACTTACCACAAAATGCATACATTCCTACATACATACACCGGTGATCGTCCCTTTTGCCCAGGGGAAGCTGCCCCTAATTTAATGTCAATATTAAAAACTACTAAATTTTATGAAAACACTATTTCATTTTTAAGCGCTAAAGGCAAAATTACAAAGTTAATAAAAGGGCAAAAACAAATAACAAGGCACATGGGAAGATTTAACTTAAATTTATGATTATTAAAGGCAAATATTAAAGGTTTTGCATTTAGCTAAGTGAATTACATTCGAATTATGGAACATTATCGTTTCTAATTGTTTTAGTCACGAAATGATAAAAATGAAGGCGGTCTTGCAATATGTATAAAAGCCAACTTTAATATTTCATTGTGTAAGTATATTAAAGGCGCTACTTTACCCGTCTTATAGAAAACATAAAATATTTGCAAATAATGGTAGACCGTTGAGGATGAAACGATATTTTCCTTAATAACTAAAAAATACTGTAATTTGAACTTTTTCACGTATGGATAAATGGATTGCTGGCCTGGCATAGAGTAACTGCATTAACTACCTACACATGTCGTATATGTGCAGGAGAAACACATGTTTTGTTATGTTACGGACAAAGTTATTAACACGCTTTTATTAGCTTCACCTGTATGTATGTTTGTTTGTTTGTTTGCTTGTTTGCTTGTTTGCTTGTTTGCTTGTTTGCTTGCTTGTTTGCTTGTTTGCTTGTTTGCTTGTTTGCTTGTTTGCTTGTTTGCTTGTTTGCTTGTTTGCTTGTTTGCTTGTTTGCTTGTTTGCTTGTTTGCTTGTTTGCTTGTTTGCTTGTTTGTTTGTTTGTTTGTTTGTTTGTTTGTTTGTTTGTTTGTTTGTTTGTTTGTTTGTTTGTTTGTTTGTTTGTTTGTTTGTTTTTTTTTTTTTTTTTTTTTTTTTTTTTTTCAAAGTCAAAGTTTTTATTTGCTACTTACATAAATAGTTTATAGCACGTCATAAATAATAATATATATGTAGGTAAATATAATTTAACACGTACAAATGTATATAAATAACAATAAATTAGTGTGTAAAACAAACAATGCACAAACATTAAAATAAAATTTAAAATTAAGAGAGACATAACTGGGAACCCCACAACCAATGCACAGCATCCGGGCGGTGATTACCAGGAGGCCAACAGGTATTCATTTAAGGTATAAAAGCAATGGTTTAGTAAATACATTTTAACACACTTTTTGAACAGAACATCATCGAGGGCCCGATACCGTCCCGGGATCTTATTATATAAATTGCAATTAAGTGAATTGTTTTTAGATTTGGTAAGTCTGAATCGCTGAGCCACTATCCTGTCTGAGCCTCGAGTGTTGTAGCTGTGAATATTTAAATGTCTAGTGAGTTTATCTCTACGGGAATGTAGCTCCAGCACAGTTTGAAAAATATTAACACAGGGCAGCGGCATTATGCCAAATTTTTTGAACAGAGGCTGACAATGGTCCCTATATCCTGCGTTAGCCAAAAGTCTTACAGCTCTCTTTTGGAGTCGAAAGATCTGTTGTGCATTTGTACTGTTTCCCCACAACATTGCCCCATACGCAATATGGGAATGAAAAAGGCCGAAATATAGTGATTTCAAAACGTCCAAAGTCAAACATTTACGCAAGTTTCTAAGAAGGAATATCGTACTCGACAATTTTCGTCCCAGTTCAGTTACGTGGGCCTCCCAGGATAAGGAACCATCCAGAGTGATACCCAGTAATCTACATTTATTGTTTTTGTTCAACAGTCGATTACTCGAGACAACCAGTTCCTGAGTCTTACCCGTATTAAGCTGCAAGAGATTGCAAGAAAACCAGCTTTCTGCATCCTTCAGCAGCAGTTGAGATGCCATAATCAAATTCTCCAGACTAGAAGCAGACGTAATAAAAGTAGTGTCGTCTGCAAATATGGTTAAATTGCAAATCCGTTGCATGTAATAACACAGATCATTAATATAAATTATAAACAGGAGGGGCCCAAGGACGGATCCCTGTGGCACTCCATATTTAACATAGCCTAAATCAGACTTGACACCTTCAATCTCCACAAACTGCTGCCGATCAGACAAATAAGACTCAAGAAGGTTTAGGGGAACACCTCTTATGCCATAGTGGCATAGTTTTTTTAACAGGAGTTTGTGACAGACACAGTCGAAAGCTTTTGTTAGATCGCACAAAGTTGTTGACGTGAGCTCTCCAGACTCCAAGCCCTCGACTATGTCACTCACAACCTGTAAGACTGCTCCCAGTGTTGATCTTTTTTTCCTAAACCCATACTGAGAAGGGTGAAACAACCCATTAGTCTCAAAATAATTATACAGACGATCCTTCAGCAGAGACTCAAAAACCTTGGAAAATATCTCTATAATGGCTATAGGTCGATAATTCTCCACCAATTCAGAGTTACCCTTTTTTAATATTGGTGTAATTTTAGCCATCTTGAAAACGTCCGGATAAATACCGCTCAAAAAACTATCATTCATTAAAGTGGTTAAAGGTTCAACTAGAAAGTTTATGGTTTCCTTAAGCAGTCTATCATTTATATTGAAAGCATCTAGAACTGCTGATCTTTTAAGATTAAGTATTGTTAATTCAACTTCTTTTGGGCATACTGGGTGCAGAAAAAAGTTACAATTAACTGGTGGAGTATATTTTAAGAAGTCACTTGCTTCGGTGGAGTTTGCAGGAAAGTTCTTAATTATGTTTTCAGAAACCGAGTTGAAATAGTCATTAAAATCGTTCGGTTAAATTGTTATCTTATCTTTATTTGATAATTTTTTTCGATTGCATTCAAAATTTATTAATTTCCAACAATCTTTGGACTTATTTTTTGAATTTAATACGTAATTATTGTAAGCTTGTTTTTTTGTAAAAAGTAATAGAGTTTCTGTAGTCAGTCTTTAACTTATTGTACGTAGACCAATCCTCCGAATCATTTTTAACATGACATATCATTTTTACAGCTGATAAAATATTTCTCTTATTATGCAGATCCTCATTAAACCATTGGACTGGGGATTTATTATCCTGCTTGCATTTCTTTACAGGAAAACATTCATTTGATGCCGCTCGGTAAGTTTCAACCAGCCATTCAGCCATAGCATTTACATCTTTGGACAAAACATGAAATTTATTCCAGTCAACGGTGCTTAAAAGATTTTTAAAATATTGGATATTTTTATCCGACAGTATTCGCCTATACGTGTACGGATGACGCTTGAAGGCACCAGCCCTCACAGCCAAATACTGTCCAGAATGATCCGAAATACATGGATCATAAACGCCAACATCCATCCCACTCACACAAAGACTAGTGACTAGATTATCTATACAGGATCTAGACTGTGGGGTAACCCTGGTATACTCCTTAATAGTAGCCGAAAGACCAAAGGACTCAAAAAGAAACAAGAGTTGTTTCTGGAAAACTGTATCAGACCTAAAATCAGTAATAAAATCACCCACAAGGACAACATCAAAACCACTCGATGGTTTGTTTGTTTGTTTGTTTGTTTGTTTGTTTGTTTGTAACCGACTTCTTTAAACCCGATTTTGACCCACTTAAAACGGTCAGATTTAATTTAAATTTTGTAGACTTATCAAGAACCGCTGACAATACAATAATCTACACGCAAAAAATTCTTCTGTCAAATTTTGACAGCAGTCAGGTATAAAACGAAGATGCGATTTTGACGAAACAAATTATGGGGTCGTATAGTATTCGATGCGGAGACTTCGGGAAAAATAAGTAAAAAATTCTTCTGTCAAAATTTGACACCTGTCAATATGTCAGAACTTTCAAAAATTTGCAAATATCGTTCTTTTCTTATAATTCGGCGCAAACAATCTGGTTTGTTCGGGTTTGTTCGGGCGTGTATGTTTGTTTGTAACCGACTTCTTTGAACCCGATTTTGACCCACTTTAAACGGTCAGATTTAATTTAAATTTTGTAGACTTATCAAGAACCGCTGACAATACAATAATCTACTAATCTAGCTCAATCTACTCAAAAAAATATTTTTCTTAACAATAACTCAAACTAAAAAACGAAAAATAAATATAGTTTAAAAAAACTAAAAAACACGCTTTAATAATTAATCAGACTAAAAGGCGGAAAATAAATATAGTTTAAAATAATTCTTGAAATTCTTAATATAGGCAGAAAATAGTAATGAACGATAAACATTAGTATTATAGTGAAAAAAAAGCGTGGAGCGCTTTGTGCTATATTTTTCGTATATCGAGCACCCCTTGCTTTTTTCACAATAATACTAATGTTTATCGTTCATTATAATTTTCTGCCTATATTAATTTATTATTAAAAAATACTAATTTCAAGAGTTATTTTAAACTATATTTATTTTCCGCTTTTTAGTATGATTAATTATTAAAGCGTGTTTTTTAGTTTTTTTAAACTATATTTCTTTTTCATATTAAACTGTGCGTGTGTTGAGCTCTCAAAAAGCCATTATATTTCCTTTAACATTTATATAAAAGGTGTTAAGAATTTGAAAACATATTAAAATTTAATTGAACGTAGTAATTTTATTTTTCGAAACATGATGAAATAAAATTAATAAAAATTTTAAAGTAAATAATTTAATTCTTAACAATTCTTACAATAATAACAAAATAGTCGCTTTTTACTTTTTTGTCAGAGAAAGTATTGTGAGCGCAAAAAAAGTTTCTTAAGATATTTTAATAAAATATAATTTATGCAGGTATAGCATTTTTAAATTTTAGGGATCAAATCATAGACATTTACCTTTAGAATTTAGGGTTGTGCGTGGTCAATTGACCGAGATTTTGACCGATTTTGACCGGGTCAAATTCGGTCAGAAACTTTTGCATTCTCTTGTGAGAGAAATTGGTCCTATTGGGGCATTGTCCCTAGCAAGCTTCGCAACCGATTAAAAACCACTAGCTCAGGAAAGCTTGTTAATATAAAGTACAACTTAAAGCTGTTAAGTGGCAGTGGAAATAAAAAATATGGAAATCGGAGGAACCAGCGCTAAATTTCAGTAGTAAGGATGAAACGAGTGATTCAGATTCTGAAGAACATAAAGGCAATGCCGGGGGTGAGTTCAGGGACGAAGATGATGCACTTTTATTTAAGCTATCTACCAAGGCCAGCAGTCTCTCATTTCATCATCAATCAGTCACTCACTCATTACTTCATTAGTTATTTAGTATTGTTAGATTAATATTATACCTAATATTTATGTGTCATTTTTGTGTTTTTTGTACCTCAGAGTGGTTTCTTTATTTTTTGTTAGCTGTTTTATAATAAAGATACGTTTCTATGTAATTACTCATGGTTTCATTTGTTTGGACAAAACTGAGGAATTTGACCGGGGCTTAGTCAATTGACCACAAAAGATTTTGACGGTCAAAATCCCAACCCTACTTTAGATACGTACAACTTATCTTGTGCGCAAATAAAAGTTAAGTTTTATAGGTGAAAAAATACGTCTGAGCGCACGGCCGGTCTGGTATCTTCTCTCCCAGCAGGATTGGGCATTCGCACAAACGTCTTATTATCGGCCTGTTTTTTTTTAGCGACACGCTTAAAATACAGTCCAGAACCGGCTCGGCGCCATTTTTGTTGTTGTGTTAAGTTTTTCTGTCGATTCCTCGTTGATTTCTTTGCTATTATGGATTGTGGATATTACACCCAAATAGGGGTAAAATACCGGGTATTTAGTATTTTTAGTAACATGGAGTAGTGATGTATCTTGATATATAGTGACCGGCAAAGAGTTCGCAACATATGGGAAAAATTTTTATTACCGGAATATTGAAAAATCTTTTTTGGGGGATTGGATGTGCATGTCCCATAACCTTAAAATCGATTTTGAAATACGTCACGTGACCAATGGTATGGCGGGAAAGTTGAAGAAACCAATGATATGATGAGATATCGAAAAAATTCCAAGAATAAAAAGTGTTTAGAATTCCATTAGAACCTTTGATACAATGTTTGGGATATCTACTTAAAAAACATAAAATCGAATATTTTTGTAAATATTTTTTTACCGAATTAAAAATTTCCATATTTTTCCTTTCTTAAAGCTTCATTAAAGTAAAACTGACATTTGGTGACCACAACTAGAAATATTCTTTTGTTTTTCTGACAATTGAGAGCAATAATTCAAAAAATTCGTTTACACTTGCATACCAACTGTTGCAATAGTCTATTTCTAATAACCTTATCCCCCCCGTTGTATTCCCGGTTTGCCGTACCGGTGGGGCTTGCGAGCTTCATTGACTCAGGGAGCTATGTCGGCGGTAGGTAACTACCAGAAGGGTCTCCCATGCCGAACAGGTCTCTGTGGGTAGAAGCCAGACTAAGAGGAATACAAACGCACAGTGGTGCCCACACACACGCACACGTATACTTTTACTCACACCCACATACAGAAGTACACCTTTCACAGGCTTAACCCCAAGGTGTTATGCGAACCGTGCTGAGGGGGTGGATGGTGTTGAGCCTGAACAAATCAACATCTTCTACGGAGCCTTCGAGATACCAGGCGATCTCTCGAAGTAACTTTGCCTTGCACCTGTACAGGAGGCACTGCAGGTGTTGACCTCTTATTTCCTCCATACTCGTGGGAACTTTATGGATGTAATCACAACAACAAAAGACGACCAACTGGTAAGCAGGGAACTTGAAGACGCCCTACTTAACAGTCCTGCATCAACCGACGTGGACGATAACAACACGACGTTGATCGCAAAATCGAAGGAAGATACGGTTAAGGCTAACGCGCCTGACCTAAATATCGACCTGAAAAAACTCAGCCTGAAGCGAATGTCTGGAGCACAGCGACGGAAATTGGCAATTCAGGCTGCGAGAGAAAGAGGTGAGCCGATTCGCTACAAGAACAAAAGACCGGCTCACAAACAACCGGATTCCTCCCTTAGAGAGGGCTCTTACGCCCACTCTAGATCCAAAGATTCCGCCAGTACCTCACGTGAAAGGAGCCCACACGCTTCTTCCAAAGGTACTACAAACAAAAGAACACGGTCTGACGGCAGCACCCCCGATGCTCAACAGGCCGCAAAGAAAAGAAGGGATGAAAAAGGCACGATAGCTTTTAGAGACGCCCTAACAGCCATAAAACTAGCCGTTGTTCCTCAGGACTTCCCTGAGACACGCCTAACAGAGGAACAAGCGGATCAAGTGCAAATGGCACTATTGGATGTAATCGAACCCGGACCGGAAGGATCTGGGCCCACATTCAATAGCTGCTACTTTGACAAAGGAGCAGTCATCCTATCATGCATAGGCGAAGGGACCAAAACCTGGGTGCAAACCGAGGCCCCCAAGCTGAAGCTATGGGAGGGCGCAAAATTAAAAGTAGGGATGGCTAAAGACCTACTAAACACATCTAAAGTCATCATGATGGCCCCAAAAAACCTACGGATGAAAACGCCGAAAGAGATCCTGCAACTGGTAAAAACCCAAAATGCAGGACTCAAAACCGATGACTGGTATGTTTTGAACCATACCAAGGACGAAAACGGGGTTACGTTGGTCATAAACATCGACGAACCATCTCTGAAGAGCCTTGCAGGGTCCAACATGAAGGCGTGTCTCGGACTTTGTAAGGCCTCGTTCAGAGTACTAACTGCAGCAAAAGGGAAGAAAGATGGCTCAAACACCGTCCGTCAACCTGAATCTACTGCAGGTCAATCTACAGCACAGTAGAGCTGGGTCTGCGGCCTTATGCCGCAGACTCATAAACGAGTCCACAGCGGTGGTACTGATCCAGGAGCCCTGGATCGTTGGAGGTCATGTTAGAGGACTCGGTCAAGCAGGTGGTAAGCTAATATACAATTTGTCATCTGGTAATGTGAGAGCTTGCATCTATGTCAGGAATGATGTAGACTGTGTGCCTCTGTTAAATTTCTGTTTTAGGGACCTAGCAACCGCAAAACTGAGGTACAAGGAGGATGGAAACGTGAAGGAGCTAATAATCTCCTCTGCCTACTTCCCTTACGACTCGGTCGGACCACCACCACCAGCAGAGTTCAAAACACTCGTGGAACACTGTGAGGCCAACCGCCTTCAGCTACTGGTAGGCTGCGATGTAAACTCGCACAACATCGCATGGGGGAGCACTAATGACAACCCACGAGGCAGCACCCTACTAGAATTCCTGGTAAGTAACAATTTATCTTTACTAAATCAGGGAAATGAACCGACTTTCGTAACCGCGAGGCGGAGAGAGGTAATCGACATAACCTTGGTCACAACGCGTTTACTAGACGCGGTTAAAGGCTGGCGAGTATCAAACGAACCGTCTGCGTCCGATCACAGACACATTGAGTTTGCACTTCAGAATTGCAGTGGGGAAGTAACGCCCTACCGTAATCCGCGTAATACCGAATGGGAATCATATAGGGGTCAACTAAAACAGGGTCTGACTTCTGTTAAAACCAATCTGCAAAGTACCGTAGATATAGACTTATCTGTGGATCAGCTTCAGGACGCCATTACAACAGCATATGAAAAAAACTGCCCTCTAAAAGCACGGGGGAAAAAAAGGGAAGTACCGTGGTGGAATCAACACCTGCAAGACCTGAGAAAAGAAACCAGGAAACTTTTCAACAAAGCTAAAATCACAGGCGCCTGGGACAAACACGCCCGGTCTCTCACTGAGTACAACAAAGCCCTAAGAAAAGCCAAACGAGACTCATGGAGGAAATTCTGCGGGGAGGTGGAAACAACCTCCCAAACGGCCCGCATCCATCGAATTCTCGCTAAAGACACGTCAAATTCAGTTGGCACAGTAATGAAACCAACAGGCGAATATACCACGAACGGTAAAGAAACTCTTGAAACTCTCCTCCAAGTGCACTTTCCGGGGTCGAAGGTTATACAACCGGAAACTCAACATCACGAAATGAACCTTGTGCACAGAGCCAAGAAGGCAGACTGGAAAACTGCAGTTACAACAGTCAGCTACGAAAGAATCAAATGGGCCATAGAGACATTCGAACCCTATAAGTCTCCAGGGCCGGATGGAATCTATCCCATCCTATTGCAAGAAGGGCTCGAGTATTTATTACCACACCTATGCAGAATCTACCGAGCTTGCATAGCCATGGGCTATGTTCCCGAGGCATGGAGAACAGCAAATGTCACCTTCATCCCCAAGCCCGGACATGTAACATACACCGAAGCCAAGGCATATCGACCTATAAGTCTCTCCTCATTTCTACTAAAAGCGCTAGAGAAACTTATAGACAGGCACATTAGAGACGGGGCGCTCATGAAGGAACCCCTTCACGAACACCAACATGCTTATCAACCAGGCAAATCTTGTGAAACTGCCTTACACAACCTAATAACAAGGGTCGAAACAGCGCTATATCACAAAGAAATTGCCCTAGGTGTTTTCATTGACATACAGGGGGCTTTTGATAACGCCTCCTGTTTCGCAATGATGTCTGCCGAGATGGATCCACAACATGTTAAAATACCGGCAAGTCAAAACTAGCTTACAAGGGGATTCCATAAAAGCCGATGTAACGCAAGGTTGTCCTCAGGGAGGGGTATTGTCACCTCTCCTATGGAACTTGGTGGTAGATGAGTTACTAGCATGTCTTAAAGCAGAGGGCTTCTACGCCCAAGGCTATGCAGACGATGTGGTAATACTCATCATCGGTACACATGCCACTATATTAGCAGAGCTTATGCAAAGAGCACTGAACATCGTGCAACGCTGGTGTGAGAAGGTAAAACTCAAAGTCAACGCTGCTAAGACTGCAACATTGCCATTCACCAAACGAAGACAAGCAGGGAACTATAACAACCTAAAAATCTTTGGTGAACAGATAAAAACAGTCAGCGAAGTCAAATATCTAGGACTAACCCTGGATTCCAAACTGACATGGAACCGGCATATCGACAACAACCTGAACAAGGCAAAAATGTGTCTTATGAGATGCAGAAGATTGTTTGGGAAAACCTGGGGACTTAAACCGCAGATGGTGCTGTGGTTATACGTCACAGTCATCAGACCCCTGATGACATATGGGTCTGTAGTTTGGTGGACAAAAACACAGCAAATCACGACAGCCACAAAACTCAACAGTGTACAGAGGCTGGCCTGCTTGTGTATCACCGGTGCAATGAGAAGCACCCCCACTGCAGCAATGGAAGTCATACTAGGACTAACACCACTAGATATACACATCAAAATGGAGGCTAACTGCAGCGCCTCCAGGATGAAAGCAAACGGGGAATGGAAACAACGCCCCGAGAAAATAGGGCACACAAGAGCCACGGACCTTATCAACCACGAGCTCCTGGAGATGCAAACCGATCGCATGAAAGCGAAATACAACTTTACAAAACCATTTAATGTCAGGTGTGACCCTGATATGTGGTCCAAAGGAAAATCTCCGTCACTAGACAATGGCCTAGTCTGGTACACTGATGGGTCGAAAACGGCCAACGGAGTAGGCGCAGGTATATTTGGGGAAAGACCCAGAATGGAAATCAGCATCCCCCTGGGAAACTACGCCACAGTATACCAAGCAGAAGTTCATGCGATACAGGCATGCATACAAAAGAATCTTGAAAAGGGCTATCACGACCAAAAGATACATATCCTGTCGGACAGCCAAGCTGCTCTGAAGGCTCTGAACTCCTTCCGATTTACATCAAAAATCACAATGGAGTGCCTTAACGACCTAAAAGACCTGGCAGCCAGGAACAACAGGGTTGAACTCCTATGGGTTCCTGGTCATTCAGGGATAGAAGGCAACGAAAAAGCAGATGAACTGGCAAGAACCGGATCTGCTCAAAATTTCAGGGGCCCAGAACCCGCCCTTGGAATATCAAAAAAGGTAACCAAAACAACATTAGACAGATGGGCACAAAAGCAACATCTGTCTCGATGGAATAGTACACCTGGCCAGGCACACGCACGGGCCGTTATTGACAGGCCCTCGAAGATGCTATCAGCTGGAATGCTGCTCTTGACGCGCCCTCAGTTAAAACAAGTGACCGGCCTACTAACAGGCCACTGTCACTTAAGAAGGCACCTTCAAAGAATGGGAGTCTATAATGGACCCATTGAATGCAGACTTTGCGGCGAAGAGGACAAAACCGCCTCCCATATAATTTACAGCTGCGAAGCGCTAAACCGTAAAAGATTCAAAATCTTCGGAAACATTCGACGTGGCGACAACCTCCCGCACGACAAACTTGGAAGGAAACTACTGGACCTCGTAGAAGGAACAAATCTTTTCTAACAAGACTGGGGCGCACAATAAGCCAGAAGGCTGCAGTGTAAGAAGCTTGGGCCACACGTCGAACCCGACCCCCGCCTTTAACCAACCAACCAACCAACCAATAACCTTATCGATATTTTTTATATCGAAATATTTTATTATGTTAAGAAATCCTTAAATTCATTACTCCAAAGCAAGTTTTATTTATAACCGTAAAAAATAATTTTGAATTTCGCAGAAATCTTTAAAAAAATCTAAAAATTAATAAAAATTTAAATTATTTTATTGAGCCAAATAAACAACAATTTGAGTCAAAAAACTATATTAGTAATAAGCATTAAATAATTTTATTAATACTGATAACACCAAAATTAACCTAAATTAAAAAAGTTAACCGAGTATAAAAAGTATTAATTTTTTATTAATTTTTAGATTTTTTAAAGGTTTCTGCGAAATTCAAAATTATTTTTTACGGTTATAAATAAAATTTGCTTTGGAGTAATGAATTTAAGGATTTCTTAACATAATAAAATATTTCGATATAAAAAATATCGATAAGGTTATTAGAAATAGACTATTGCAACAGCTGGTATGCAAGTGTAAACGAATTTTTTGAATTATTGCTCTAAATTGTCAGAAAAACAAAAGAATATTTCTAGTTGTGGTCACCAGATGTCAGTTTTACTTTAATGAAGCTTTAAGAAAGGAAAAATATGGAAATTTTTAATTCGGTAAAAAAATATTTACAAAAATATTCGATTTTATGTTTTTTCAAGTAGATATCCCAAACATTGTATTAAAGGTTCTAATGGAATTCTAAACACTTTTTATTCTTGGAATTTTTTCGATATCTCATTAACTTATCTGATTTATGATGATTTCATATTGGTTTCTTCAACTTTCCCGCCATACCATTGGTCACGTGACGTATGTCAAAATCGATTTTAAGGTTATGGGACATGCACATCCAATTCCCCAAAAAAGGTTTTTCAATATTCCGCTAATAAAAAATTTTCCCATATGTTGCAAACTCTTTGCCGGTCACTGTATAACTTCACTTTAATATGATCCATTTAAACACATCAAATTAGGCCTAGGTTACACAAACAAGGTATAAAAATAAAGATAAACACACACCAAGACAGATTATCCCGATGCATGTTTCGGTATATTTTATTTGCAGCCCTGCAATCTAATTAGGTCCGCCTATTTTTCGGGCAATATATGGCTTCAAAAAGTTTAAGACACTTTTCTATATACTTATATTATATAAAAGAAAAAGTAAATACCTACGTATGTTTAAATTAATCCAAGGGTGAAAAGTCAAGTTCTCGGGCAACATTTTTTTAAAATTCTTGAACAAAAAATTGTGCTTAAAAATGTTTTATACGTACCAAAGTTTTTGCCAAATTGTAAAAATCAATACAAGTTATATACCAACTAATATTTGACTTGAGGTTAGGTACGCGATAACATCGAAGATTGGTTATTTTGCTGGTTTTGTTTGTTTTTTATATTCGATTTTATAAAACTAGTTGAATTGACTTGTTCTCTTCCTTTTCGAACTAAAAACACGACGACGAATCATTTTTAAACAAATTTTAGAAACCAACCCTTAAATAAAATTTTCTATCTTCAAAATCCGATGGGTTTGCAACCACACCATGATCTGTCTATTCTCCCATTCGTCAAATGATAATATTGCAGTACGCATGTCTAATTATGTGTAGCTTTGTTTACATGCGCGAGGAGATGAATTTGCCACTTTCACGATTATTGTTTGCTTATCTAAAGGTAAATATCTATGATTATATACCTCAATCCGATTCTGACCAATTAAACGCTGTTTTGCGACCAATCAGATGCATATTATACTGAATATACCCCGCATAAGTGGATATACCCCGGGCCACCTGCCACAACAATGCCAATGCATAACAACATCATAACAAGTTTAAAATATTTGATGGTTGCTATAGACCGTTTCTATAATAACAAAAATCCCTTTCAACAAATCAAGTTTTTGATGTTGCCAGATTCATGTCAAATTTTTTTAAAAATGGAATCTTGCCGATTCGGTAATGTTTCAGTCGAAAATATAAGAAAAAACGCTGAAAAGACTATCCCAGAAAATACAACAAAAACAAAAAAGTATATATGGACCCAATTCGAGAAATTCTGCGAAACACGGCAGTATATATTGACCAAAAATACAACTATAATACAGCTTGCCGCTATATTGGAAGACTGGAGTTTTAATATGAAGAAAAAAAATGGTTCTGACTACAAGGAAGGGGTTATCAAGACAATGTGGAACCAAACAGCCCAACTGCTTCAAGAAAGGTACTTCAATAAATACAACATAAAATTTGATCCTTTTAAAGATCCTGAATTCCAAAAAGCACGTATGGCTAGAAATTCTAAAAGGAAACTGCTTCAGACTGATCCAAAAAATCACCGGAAAAGTGCAAGAGCACTAACCTACGACGAGTACAAAAAGATGGTAAAAAATTTTGACGAAAATAACCCCGAGGATTTACAGAAAAAGTTCTATCAAATAGCGGCTGTGGAATTAGCATGGAGAGGAGGAGAAGCCGAGACATGCCTAAATACGTATTTCAGAGAAGAATATTATAGCGATGGTACAAAAAGTAATAGAATGGAATATAACCCAATCTTTTCAAAAACATCCCAAGGCGGAGACAAGAAGCTTTCAAATTCAAAATGGTTAGTGGCAAACACAAAAAATGCCGATTTATGTCCAGTTCGCCTTTACAGAAAACTAATTTCAAAAAGAGGGCAAAATATAACTACCCAAAGACTATTCCTGACAGTAAATCCAAATTGGAAAATGGGAAATTGGTACAAAAACTGTCCCATTGGAAAAAATACTCTTTCTAATTGGACAAAACAAGCAGCACAAAAAATTGGACTAGATACTGAGAAAGAAAAAATCACAAACCATTCCAATCGAGCCACAGCTGTCTCTACATTAAGCAAAGCAGGTGTGAGCGAACAAACTCTTATAAAAATAACTGGACATAGTAGTGCTGCATCCATAAAGCCATACTTGCAGATGGACAAAACTCATCACGAAAACACTATTCAAGGTTTAAGAGGTCACCCTCCAACTAATGGGTTGGACCAACACGAAGCTCCAGTCTCTTGCAGCTCGAAGAGTTTCCAGCAACACCAGCAAGCCACTACTGTTTATTATAATAACTGTGTGTTTAACAATAATACTTATAACTAATTTTCTGTTAGTTTTATTACTTTGTCAATTGTTTAGGTTTTGTTTCGTTTTGTCCGTTTTTCTAGTAGCTACATAAATCATTTTAAAAATCTTGCATTTCGTTGTATTTTTTCTTTTTTTTTGGTATATAATCTCAACATATACCACTCGAGGTAAATATTTTATTTAGAATATTTTTTGACATTTTTCCGCAAAATTTCTATAAAAATTGCCCTCGACAAAAATTCTTTTAAAAAAATATCCCTCCAGCTTCGCTGTCGGGATATTTTTAAAGAATTTTTGACAGAAATTTTGCACAAAAATGTCAAAAAATATTCACCTCTTGTGATATAACTTATGAGTATTCTGCATAAACTAAACATGTAGGTATGTGCGCAGGGATAAAAAAAATATTACTAGTTTTTATGTAGTTTAGTAAATTGTGTTTGTGCTTTTAGTGACTCGGATATTCGGATTGGAATATACCTAAACAATGACTAGTAAAAACTGTTTTATGATTTTATTATGCCCAAGTAGGGGTAAAATACTGGGTATTTCGTATTTTCATTAAGTATGGAGTAGTGATAGTCCTTTATATGTAATTTTATTTTATTATAAGGAATTTAATCGTATCTAATGCCAGTGCCACATAAAATGTATAAATTAAAAGAAATACAAACTCAAATTATCCCAATGTATGTTTTGATAAATTTTATTTGCAGCACTGGCACTGCAATGATTCTAATTGGGTACGTGTATTTTCCTTCAAAAGTTTAAAATATACTTTTTTTTTATAATATATAGGTACTGGTATTTATAAGAAAAAAGTAAATACCTATGTTTAAAATAATCAACTTGTGAAACAATTATTTTGTTTGAAATTATTAGTCTGGAAGTTTTAAGGCATTAAAATTTTACGTCAGCATAATTTTTTTTATCAACGGCTACCTACTGACCGACCATGACTGGATATTGAAAAAATTCACAGCATAAGTCCTCAAAAGTTTTGCTGATAAAAGCTTGTCTCTGTAATACACTTATTTTAGGCATATATGTACTTTCATAGCTAACTAGACCAGGTTAAATTCGAAAGCATGATTCATGCAAAGCACAAAAACCATTCCTCATTTTTTTCCGAGGGTGTGCCCCATGTTAAATTGTAAGGGTTACTTATTTTATTACCTGTGTGCTTGTGTTCATACACCATATAAACACGTGACAGCCAACGCGTGGCTTTTCAATTATATCAGTTTACAATCAAGGTTTTCTATACTACACTGAAAAAAAGTTTTATTTAAATTTAAAAAAAAATGGAGTTTATTTAAGCAAATATTTGTTTCATATATGCCAAACAATTATTTATTTGAATAAATTCTAATAATTATTTAAACCAGCAATTACTTTCATATTTGAATTAAATAAATATTTATTTAATATATGTTTGCGTATTAACGATTAACCAGAATGCAACTAATTCATTATTTCACTTAATGACCCTATTAGTTGTATTAAGTAATTATTTATTTCATTTTAAACACGCATTTTGTAACAATAAATACATAGTTACACCAAATATTTATTTATTTCGTTTAAAAATCCATTTTTTATTAACGAAAACATAGTTTTTTGGAGTAAATAAACAGTTATTAAATTTCAGTAAATTATATTATTTATTCCAAATAAAGAATATTTAACCCAACAAACCGGTTATTTTACTTTTAATAAATATATTTATTTCACTGAAATGTCTATAATTCTAGTTGTGTCTGGTTTATGTCCTCATTTGACAATTTTCCTTCACCCATGGGTACTGCTGAACAAACTTTTTTCGCCGGATGCTCTTCCAAAGTATCAGTTTCCATCATCAATTTCCGAATACCTACCTCTCTTTAATCGGATTGCATCCCCAACAACTTTTTGAGTTAGTATATTAATTTCTGAGTCATTGAGGTTTGTGAAAAGACTTGTGTCGTCAATTTTATTGTCTACAAATAAAATTATTTATAAATACATTTAAATAAAATGCATTGGTGCATGGGCGATTCCGCCCATAGCATTGGATTTGGCATAAACTGAATTATTCCCCTAAGACAAAAATATCATTATAATAAGTCAAAAATATGCCTTATTAATTAAATTATTATTATTATATTATAAGTATTAAATTATTTTTATTAATACAATTCTTAGCTAAGAATTCCTTTAAAATAAAAAAAAATATTTATAGTCTATTATTAGAGTTAAAATATATTTTATTTACTTACAATAATTAGTTATTCAATTAAATAAGAATTTATTTGATTTAAATAATTTTTATTATAATCAAAGTACATTTTATTTGCATCAAATCATTGTAGGTACAGAGCAGACCGGTAATATTTAGGTAAGTACCATGGGTAATTTTAGGAGTAAATGTATTTAGTTCGCGTTTAAAACAATTATTACTACATACGACGAGAAATAGGAATCTCTATTATTAGTCTAAATGAGAGAACTCCCCAAAACTACTGTATTCAAGAGTTCCTTATCAAAAAAAAAAAATGACTGATTTTCGGCCACACATAATAATAGCAGCAACATGAAATTACACTTACTCTGAAATACAGGCCATAAATGATCTAAATTCCATTCTTTTAGCAAGTCTTCCTTGTCTATATTTCAATTAGTTCTATCTTCGCTAATATAACACATAACACAGGATAACATAAATAAGGGTATTTTATTGCAACTTGTTCTAACTCGACCACGACCCGCTTTGTGCTCCGTCCTCGCACTGCGGTAGCGGTAGAGTGAAAGGGTTTGATGCTTATTAAGCATAAATAATTATGTATTTTATTTTCCTTGCTCCTTATTTAAAATAAATATTTATTTTTTGATTTCAACGTTCATTTATTTAAATAAAATAACGTAAACGTTACTGATTTTATTCAACCCATTTAGTTTTATTTGAATAAATAATTATTTATTGTTAATAAATTTTAAAAAATTGTAAGCAAATAAATTCTTAGAAAAAATCAAACAAGGTGAATTATTTGGTTCAAAAAAAATATCTAAAAATATATTATTTTATTGAAATAAATATCAATCAAATAAATATTTATTAGGATATTTTTCCCTTCGTTTTTTCAGTGTAGTCATTCTTTCTGGAATTTAAAAATTATTCTTAAAAAATCGGCAAATATAGTCTTTGTTAACTACTTATACAGGGTGATTCATGGTGGATGGTACGTTGGGCGTATATTAGGAACCAGACAATGAATCGATCTGAAAATTTGGTAATATATATGTCGTAGGCTGATAGTGAAATCCGTCATTTCATGAAAAGCCTAGTCACTTCATAAAGCGTCGGCAGATTGTGTAAAAACATGAAATTACACGATCTGCCGCGTCACTTCATGAAGAGACCTTGACGTTTCGGCGTATTATGTATAACACAATCTGCCTAATTTTAAATATCGTCACTTCATGTAGTACCTAACGATGTCATGTCAGTCGGCAGATTGTGTAATTCCGTCTAAAAGGTATATTGGCAACTGGTTTGTTGTTGTTCCCCAGAGCATTTTTTTTTAAATAAAAATTTTTTTAACTAATATTATTTTATAAAAATAAAAAAAATGCTCAGACAAACCCGAACAAACCAGTTGCCAATATACCTTTTAGACGGAATTACACAATATGCCTTGTTTTTGTGGCATTTCATGAAGTGACTATGTTTAAAATTAGGCAGATGAGGTCTCTTCATGAAGTGACGCGGCAGATCGTTTAATTTCATGTTTTTACACAATCTGCCGACGCTTCATGAAGTGACTAGGCTTTTCATGAAATGACGGATTTCACTATCAGCCTACGACATATACATCATGAATGGACATGCTCTGTTTATCTAAAATATTTTTGACGATACAGCGTTGTAACTTCTGCCCAAAATTAGAAGCATTTTCGATATATAAAATGGAACACCCTGTATTTTGCGTTGTTTGCCTTTAAAATATGCAGTTATTTCCATTTTTTACCAAATAATATGTATAGGTACTGGTATGCAACATTTCTTAATTTATTGTGGTAAAGTGAGGTAAAAAAACACATTGGGTTCTAAAAAATATGCTTATTTTAAAAAAATTCAAAAAAGAACAAAGAAAAATAAAAGTAAACAATTTTTTGCCCTAAAATTGTATAAGGTATTTATTACTTAATATTTTCTTAAAGTTTTAACTAAAAAGTATTGACATCTTTTGGTAAAAATATGTTTATACAAATAGAAGCTTCTTTCAACATCTACTGATGTTGTCTCTTAAACTTAAATTTCTACTATCCAACGAGAATATTATGTAAGGTATAAAACTGAAATTCTCAGTAAGACAAGATCTTTAGCTACACTTGCACTTTCCAACAATTCTTTACTTTGCACAACATACTGCGAATCATGATGTAAATCCAAAATTAGTTCTTTAATGGTTTCGAAATGCTCAATGCGAAATTCATGTTCCCTACCGGGTAATTACAGGTTCTGGAGGTAAACTATCTCCTGGTAATCTCTCCTTATACAACTGCACTCTTAGAGGTGCTTTTAGAAAAAAAAATTTACATTTGAAATTAATTTATTTTAATTTAAATAGGTAGCTACAGTTTGTTAAGCAGGTAATAATAACGCATTATTAAGTCACAATAATCAGCCTCCAACAATATACCTGCAAACCCCGGAAACCCCCAAGAAATACCTTGTGTATAACCAAAATGTAAATATAATTATTATAATCTCCAGATTGGAAGATCCCTGAAATAAGTACCGAACTGGACATTAAACCTTTAACGTTTTAAATTTTTTGATAAAACCCAAAACATAAAGATAATAATTTATGAAAAATATGCATTTTATTATAAAATTGACAAAATATGCAAAAAATACATATGTAGGTACATATATGCATTTGCATATATTTCACCCTTTACTTATCACACTGCCCAGAAGAATAAATAAATTCATTATGCATTTGAAACTATTATGATTTTCCATTATTCCGTCAACTTAAAATCCCAAACGAAGGAATGTTACTTCTTTTAAATAAATGGTTGCCATGGAGCCTAACAATGAAATAATTGTTTTCATGGCATTCTACTAAACTAATAATATAGATTTTCGTCCATTTTTTCAAGTAACCTACAAAAATATATTTCTGGACCCCTCTGTACGCTTAAACTAAGATATGACCAAAAAATAAAATCTGTAAAGACATTTTTTAACCGTGCGCAACTTAGCAAAGTTTTAGAATTTGGAGAAAACAGATTTATTAAAAATCATCTTTTCCTTAAAAAAATTTAAATTAATTAATACGAAGTAGAGTAATCGCGTCCGTACTTTGATATAAACGAAAAATATTCTTGGCTAGCGCACTTTAAAGTGTGAAATGCATTGAAGTACACAGGGATGCCAAAAACAATGGACTCCCTGGGGCCGAGTAGACATTGACAGCTGTTTCGTCCTTGTTAGAAACTCATTAGAAATCAGAATGTCACAACCCGAAGCAACTCCACTGATAACAGTGCAGCGCATTTAAACCCTGCTTAATAAAATAGCAAGTAGTAAATAAGCCGCAACGCCATCATGTTGGAATCAACAACAATGTAAAATACAGGTACATAAAGTGTAGATGTTAAAGGACTCACAAAACGAACGAACGAACGAACGAACGAACAAACCCGAACAAACCCAAACAAACCCAAACACACTCCAGTGGGGTACTTCTAGTGCAATCTATTTCTGTATTTGCCAATCAAGCAGACTAATGTGGAGAAGTACGAAATGTCGTATCCTATACTGGAGTGTGTTGGCGCCGTTTTGTTTTTTGAGTCCATTCATATCCACACTACATCTCGCCCTGTTATGGCTGTGTGTTTTGTTTATAGACAAAAAAACGGTAAATTTAATCAACACCAAATAAAAGACGTTTATTATTATTATTATTATTATTATTATTATTATTATTATTATTATTATTATTATTATTATTATTATTATTATTATTATTATTCCTTGTATTCACAGCAGCTTAGGCTGGTCCTCTTTCCTTGATAAGCGGGTTCGATACCAAGTCCGTCAAGGCTATTTCTGGTTTAGAAACTCTCTATATTACATGTGTGTAGTATTACAGCTTTTTGTGCTTGGGTATGTACATTTTCTCCTAGGCCTATCTGCGCTAGATTTTTACTGAATGAGTGCGGGGTAATTCCTGTTGTTGAAATAATGAATGGTAGAATGTATACTTGTTTTTGTTTCCAGACTCTTTCCATTTCTATAGCTAGTTCCTGATATTTTCTTTTCTTTTCCGTGTATTTTTTAATTACATTTTGATCGGATGGTACTGCGATATCTATAAGGTAAGTTATGTTCTTAGTTTTATCTTGAAGGGTGATATCGGGTCTATTGTGGATTACTGTTTTATCTGTTTGTATTGTAAGGTCCCAATATAGCTTAGCATATTCATTCTCAATTATGGTTTGTGGGGAGTAAATATGGTTGTGTGTCCTGGTGCAGTTGGTACTGTGATGATATCGCTTGATGAATAATTTTTGCCATCGTGTTATGCCTATTTATTTATGTATTCGGTACCGGCCATTAGCTTACATTCTGATATTATATGGTATATTGTTTCAGGAACAAGGTGACATTTTCTGCAATTGTCATTTGTGATTGTGTTATCTTTTAGAATATATTTTTTGTAGTTATTTGTTGCTATGACCTGATCCTGTATTGCCAGAACAAAACCTTCCGTCTCTGGGTATAGTTGGCCATTTTGTAGAAACCTATTGCTGAGTTTTTGATTTATCTCCTCTTGGTGAACTATATTGTAGTGTCGCCCATGTAGTGGCTTTGATGACCATATTATCTTCTTTCCTTTAGTTTGGTCTTGTATTGGGGGTTCTTCGTGCTTTGATAGGTTTAATGGGGTATAATTTTTATCTATTTGTACTATGGCTCGGTGTATTGCGTGGTCTTTTTTGTAGAAGTAAGTTCTTAGGCTTCTTATTTGTTTGGCGTGTAGTTCTTCAAGGTCTATCATTCCTCTTCCTCCTTCCCTTCTGTTTATTGTTGGTCTTTCTTTGCATGAGTTTGGGTGTTGTTTTCTATTTTTCGTTAGTTGGGATCTTGTTAGTATGTGTATGTTTTGTAAATCTGTAGTAGACCACTTTATTATCCCAAAGGAGTATGTTAGTATTCGTACGGCAAATGTGTTTATTGCTTTAAATAGATTTTTTGAATTAAGTTTCGATTTTAACAGTAGCTTTAGTCCTGTTTCAAAGTTTAATTTTAAGTCTTGTTTTATTTTGGTATGATCTAGTTTATTACTTTGGTAGAATCCCAGGTATTTATATGCTTCGTGTAGTACTTTGCATTTACTTATTCCGAACTCCATGTTGATATCATTCGATATGGTTTCTGTTACTTTGAGTAGTCCTTGGAGTTGGGTCGGTGTCGGTGCATACATTTTTATATCGTCCATGTATAACAGGTGATTTATCTTGTGTAGTATTATTCCCTGTTCTTTGATTTGGTATCCATATTTGGTTTTATTAAGTGCGTTTGATAGCGGATTAAGGCACATACAGAACCAGAGCGCACTGAGGGCATCATCTTAAAATATCCCTCGCTTAATGTTAATATGTTCTGTTTCTATGTATTCTTTTTCGGTTTTTTATTATTATTATTATTATTATTATTATTCTTCTTTTTTCTCACTTAATCTTATTCAAATGGTGTTTCTTTTCTGGGATGACGGGCTGTACCAAGTCGTCTCAGAGTCTATTGCTTGAATTGAGGAATGATCGCACTATATTGCACGTTTTAAGGATGACAGACTTTTGTATGTTTGTATGGATATTTGGGTCGAGACCGAGTTTCTCAAGATGTGTCTTAAAAATGTATGGGGTGATGCCTGTGGTTGAAATGGTGAATTATTATTATTATTATTATTATTATTATTATTATTATTATTATTATTATTATTATTATTATTATTATTATTATTATTATTATTATTAATATTATTATTATTATTATTATTATTATGTACCCGTATTTTGCATTGTTGTTGATTCCAACGTGATGGCGTTGCGGCTTATTTACTACTTGCTATTTTATTAAGCAGGGTTTAAATGCGCTGCAGTGTTATCGGTGGAGTTGCTTCGGGTTGTGGCATTCTGATGATTTCCTAACAAGAACGAAACAACTATCAATATCTACTCGGCCCCAGCGGGTCCATTGTTTTTGGCATCCCTGTGTAGGTACTTCAATGCAAAATGCAGGTATATTTTTCGTTGATTAGTACCTACATAAAAAACGGCTACAGATAAGTATAGGGTAATACTCAGAAAAGTTGCTCAGAAATACATGAAGAATCTGAAAATTAAAAAATTATATAGGGTGTTCCATTTAAAATAACTATGTTGTCACCTTGCTGAAAATATTTTAAAACGATAGTCGTTTATCGGAGCAACCAAATTTTCAAAAAAAACGTATCACCGTTTTCCATAAACGTCTAACATTCCATTCGCCGTGAAGCACCCAGTGGTGTAACCGGGAATAGGTTTTGAGGGGGTTGTGACAACGAAGAGAATAGATAGGAAGTAAAAAACATTAATAATTGTTTTAAGTTAAAATTTTTCTTTATAATTTTTGGGCCACTTTGCTATGGCAAGTTTTCACTAGTTCATATTATCTTCCTAGAGAACAACATTTTTATTTGAAAAGACTTTTATTTATAATTATAAAAGTAAACATTTTCTATTTGTAGAGTACTTTTGCATACACACTATAAATATATAAAACGTATAATTATTAAAAAAATAAACTGGTAAAATTTTACCATTATTGTTCGTGAAACTTTACAGCGAATGTTAATGATATTTTAGAGATACATGATATTTTAATGTATTTGCCGAAGGCGAATTTATCAAATTTCCATAACAAATTCCTTAGAATTTCTATTAGGTATTGCGAAATAATAATACTGTGGTTTATTATTTTAGATAAATGATGAAAACATGAAAAAGTTTGTAAGGTTCCTTCAATAAAACAGATTAAACATAATCCGTCATAGAATTTATATATAATCACAAGCGAGCAAGACCGCGATTAAAGGGCTGTACGACCGAAAAACGACATAAATAAAAGTTTTTTAAAATATAAAATAGAATCTATTTCATTAGCCATAAGCCATATCAAGTCATCAGCATCACAAAAGAGACGGATTGTCTTACCGCATCAGGGAAGCCGCGGATTCCCATCAGCTAGTGCCCACAGACTAGACTACGACTTTGTTGGTAGCTTTGCTAGACGAGCCGCTCGAGGAACATTCTAATCAATTAAAAAACACGCGTGTCAGTAGTAGCGTAGTAGTCCACAGACTGCAGATTTGGCACGAAGAAATACTTAAACCAACAGTACAAAATCGATTCAACGAACTATAGCTTTATAACTCTTTAAACCGCGCATATACAGCGAAACAAAAAGACATCAGAAAGGTACTTTTACTCTTGTATACAGACCACCTTTGAATTGCTCGGCGACTATTTCTAGATACAGTGCCAGTGGAACAAATAATAGTACAATTATTTGGATAATATTGCTCGGGGGAAAAGAAGGGAAAAGATTATATATTTTATTTGGATTTATGAGTTGTGGTCGTGAAATTTCTTATAAAGTTTTATGAGGGTATATAAGAACGTAATTTTAATCGAAATTTATAAGATTTTTTTAAGATTATATATTTTATTTGGATTTATGCGTACGGACGTAACTTTACTATAATAAAATTTTATAGGGATATAATTTTATGCAAAACAATTCAAAGTGTTATGAGATATTATATGTATGTTTTATTTTATTTTAAGAGTACAAAAGTAGATGGTGTTTGTATAAAAACTATAAAATCTGTAAAAAAAAATAACACAAACCCTCTAAAAATCTATTCGAAATTTTTATTTAATTTTTTAATTTTTTTTTATAAAATTTATTAACAATATAAGAATTGTTTCGGCACATAGTAATATCTTCATCAGATAGTAAAATCTGATTTTACCCATCGCAACACTAAACACTCTAGGTAACCTTATAAAAAAATTGATCCATAAAACATCTACAACATTAGAATAAAGTAAAGGCGGCTGCACAATTGTCCGGAAACGACAACGTGAACGGAAAAAAAGTTAAGATACACAAATTTTAATGTTCCCATGCTTAACCAATTTTCGGTAACGAGAACGAGAAGATACCAGGGAACGAGAACTAGAAAGTTGGCCAAGTTTTAACATTCCCGTAATAGTTGCATTCCCGGAGCCAATCACAGCAAAGATATATGATGCTAATAGCCGAGCCAATAGGAAAGCAGCCATGGTAATTATCTTTCATATAGCCAAATAAATTTGCAAAGGCTCCTTTTTCTTTTCTCTCTGTAAATATAGGTCTAACCCACCATCTAAAAAATATACAATTAATTATTATTAATATTATTATTAAATATTTGTTTATACACACCTTTTCTCTGATTGTAAGGTACATGCATTGCATAATTAGAAGAAAATACAGGGCCGTATCTGAACCAAAATTTTGGGGGGGGTTAGACCAGTGGCAAAAAATACTAGTTATACTTTAAACATACATTTAAACATACACACATACAAACATATAAGGATTTTATTGTTTTCGGGGGGGGTTTGAACCCCTAAAACCCCCCCTCAGATACGGCCCTGAGAAAATACATATGTAAGTCCAACATTTCTTCATCACTAATAGAGAGATTTTGGAACTCTTATTTTAGCCTGTCGTTATCGTTATCGTTATTCTGAGCATGCGCAGTACTAAAACGAGGCGACGATTTCTTTATTAACGATAACGAGCTTTGCGTTAATTACGGAGATATAAGGGAGGCTATCGTTATGGTTATTCTTATTTTGCTTAATTTGCCATGTTGCCAATACCTACCTATATAATTTAATAAGAATATATTTCGGAAGCGATCATTTTTCGGAAAACACAATAAAATTGAAATAACTTTATAACTGTACTTAGTTCAGATAAAACCGAACAGAAAAGTTTTTTTATACATAATTCAAAATTTTACTGTAAATCATAAAATTACGCTGCGGTAAGAAATAGAATTATATTTTTTTGTAAACGACTTGGCAACATAACTCAGGAATCTAACATAACCTTACATTTTTGTACCATTTCGTTGATTGTTTTGTGATTTCCATAAATAAATGTGGTGTAAAAGTAGCGTAATTTGTTTAATTTATAATTGCAGGTCCAGAATATAGTTAAAAAACGACTGAGATTTCGGGATGAGGATAACTTGTCTTTATTACGGGAACTGGCAGGTCAAAACCCATTCGAAAATCCAGATTTATGGAATAGTATACAAGAAAATATTTTAATTTTAACTGGGAAGAACTTCATTATTAAAACTTTAAAAGATCACTTAGACCTTTTATTAAACCTGTGGCTGGCGAAGAAAAGGATTGTAAAAGACTTTTTTAAATCCAAAGTTGAGTTTAGCATACCTATACTTTGGTTTCATATTATTCAAGTTGAAGTCAATACCACGTGCCACCGCATTTACTGGCTCTTAAAAAATATCGTGAAGAATTATCGCCCTCATTAAGTTGGCGTTAACTCTGGGAATTCGTATTCTAATAACATTTTCTATTTGATCATTCATTTTGAATTCAAAACATAAACAGACAATTAAAGAAATAAAAGGTTATGTTTACACCTGTCAAATTATTTATTTTTAGGCGTTCAAAACCTATTCTTGTATTGTCACCGTAATCGTTATCGTTAATAAAATTAACCATAACACTGCGTTTTACTGTTGTTATTTTAAGCGTTCCAAAATTTATCTAATAACATCCATTATATCGAAAGTTATTAATACTATTTTAATATTCAAAAATTCAACCGTAATAAGTACGGTTAAAGCCCAGCTGACACTGTTTTAAAAAATAAATATCCCCAGAAAACGCCAAACATCCTTACTATTTCCGTTCCCGTTCCCGTTGTTTGTGCATCTGAATAATATTTCAGTTCTCGTTTCCGTTCTGGTTCTGGTTCACGTTCTCGTTCCCGGGCAATTGTGCAGCCGCCTTAAGTATTGCCAAAACTAATAAGTTTGTATGATAAAGGTTTCTATGATGATTTATTCACAGTTAGAAAAAATAGAAATCTCATAAATTACTTAATGATAAAACGTCATAAAAACATATAAGTCATACACCGTATACTTACAACCTTATAAATTGTAAAACTTCTACGAGGTTAACTTTATTTAAAACCAGTATCTGTGTGTACTGGTATTTTCTTGTTTCTTCTGGTACTCTCTAGACAATGGCCCGCAAGGGCCGAAACGTGTCAGGAAACTGGTAAAATCTGTGAAACATAACAAGTAGTTATTATTTTTTCTTCCTGTGCAATGGAACAACAGTTTCACCGATCATTTTTTTTTTATTTATTAAATAATTCCCAACGATCTTTAGAAGTCCATTACAGGGAAAATATTACACTAACCTAAAAATACAAATATAAACAAAATTTTTTTACAAAAATATAGAATTACAATACAGAATACAATACAAATAAAATTAATAAAATAGTCAAATTTAAATCAATTTTAAAACTAATTTCCGAATTAAATTAGAGTGCTTTTATTTTTTTTTTAAATACAATTTAGTTTTCTTTTTAAAGAGTGTCAATTTTTTTTATATTTTTATACATATTTGGTAGGGTATTATAAATTATAACCCCATTGTATAATAATGATCTTTTACCAATATTGCTTTTAATATTTACTGCTAAAATACTTTCAGTTTGCCTTGTGTCATGATTATGTACGGTATTTAATTTTTGGAATGTAATTTTTGATTTTTTTTGATGAGTGGATATTGAATGAATAATTACACATATTTTTAATTTATACAAATTTTCTAAGTTTAAATATCCTAGTGGTTTGTATAAATTTATTGTTGGTTCTAAAAAAGGAAGCTTGTAAATACATTTTTAATAAGTTTATTTTGTAATTTTTTTAAAGGGTTTATTATCGTAGAGGTAGCAGATCCCCAGACGGATATTAAATATTGAAATTTAGAATAAATTAGAGAATAATAAATATTTTTTAAAAGCTTAATTGGTACATAATATCTAATTTTGTAAAAAATTCCAATCAATGGGGTAATATTTTTCCTGAGATAATCGATATGTGTTTTCCAACTTAAAATTTCATCTATATGCAGTCCTAGAAATTTTATAGAATCAGCATATTTTATGATTTTATTATCAAATAAAATTAATTTTTTTGATAGCAAGCTGTTTATTTTTGTTTTAGTAATATATATAAAAGAAGATTTTTTAAAATTTATTGATAATTTATATGACTGAAGCCAAGAAAAAATGATTTGTAAATAATTTTTTATTTGATTTTGAATGTCAAAGTAATTATCGCCAAAATAAATAATAGTTGTATCATTAGCAATCTTACCATTTAGGTTTAATTTAGATATATATAATTAATATATATAAGAAATAATATTGGTCCTAAAATTGATCCTTGCGGAACACCACATTTAATAGTTTTTTGAGTACTTTTACTGTTATTAATTTCAACATATTGTGATCTATTGCTTAAATAACTTTCAAACCAATTGTAAATATTTCCCCTTATTCCAATGTTATGAATTATTTGTAATAAAAAATTATGGTTAACTGTGTCAAACGCTTTACAAGGGTCTAAAGATAATAAACAGCATTTTTGATTTTGATCCATTTTTAATTGAATGTCTGTTATTACATCCATAACAGCAATTTCAGTATCTCTATATTTTCTAAAACCATATTGACTATCTGAAATTACATTTTGATTATCTAAGAAATCTGTTAATTTGTTGTTCATAATTTTTTCTAAAATTTTTGAAATAGTATATTATATATTACTATTATGTAGCCCAACACAAATTAATTATACATTTTTGAGAACTACAGTACTGATTGTTAGTGGTAAGTATTTACTTTATTATATAGGTATGTTAAGTTTCATTACAGCTGCCAGTCAGAACTAATAAGGTATATAAAACCAGATTACACCCCCAAGGAACGTGATAATTACTGTGAGTATTTAGAGCAATAATGGCTATAAACCATTCTATGGTAGCAATAACTCTAACTATTTCCTATTGGCTAAATTACCTTGATATTATCACTACACAACGGTCTAGCAATTTTCGTTGTCTTACAGTAGGAAAGCGCGTTACTGTTACATATAGTATTAAACAGTTGTATAAAAGTACCTATGTGAATTATTATAAGGAATAGGAGGCTTTTTCTCAGTGTATACTTTCAACTCCACTTTAAGCATGGACTATTTCTTAAAATTTATTTTTTGTGTTTGTAATAAAATCCTGTTGCCAGAGGCCAAAGTTTTTAGTGGAGATTTTCTCTGTAAAATTTAATTACAGATCACCTTGTTTGTTTTAAAAGGTTTTTGTATTGTTATTTTCTCAATATCCCTTGTAGACCAGGGCTTGAAGCCTTTGAAAATGGTAAAAAGTGAAAAAAAATAATAGTAGAATGAAACTCATTGGAAAAGGAAGAGAATATAACAAAAATGAACGGAAAAATAATTTACGGGCTATCCGAGGTCGGGAAGTGGAAAGGGGTGAGTTTTTAAGGGTAGAAAACGATTTATCTCGATTTCCGGCAAAACTACAAATCCTATGAAAAAACGTTAAATGGCAAAGTTGTAGGTAATAAAAAGATCAACAAGTTTTGTTTTTACACTTTTTTCACATAACCTCAAAATTTATGTGAAAAATTCAAAAAACCAAGTTTTTGGTTTTTTATTTTTATCTTCTACAAAAAAAAATTTTTTTTCACGAAATTTGGTGAAAACTTACCTTTTATGTCCCAAACAGACTGTAATTTTTTTGATTTAAAATATTTATTTTTTCACCTTATTTTGACTTAATATCGAAAAAGCACCCCAATTTTCAATCGAAAATTCTCACGTCAAAATATCTGCTTTTTTAAAAAAGTCGGTGGGCTTTTTCTTCGTTGAAATCTCTACTTTCTGATGGTGTAAAAAAAATGTACATTACTATGGTATATGTTCTCAAAAAATGCAAAGAAACGAAAAAAACTCGAATCAGAATTTTTTTTTTAATCGTTATGTAAACTCACCCCTTTCCACTTCCCGACCTCGGATCGTCCGTAAATTATTTTTCCTCTCATTTTTGTTATATTCTCTTCCTTTTCCAATGGGTTTCATCCAACTATTATTTTTTTTGGTTTCAAAAATTATCGACCCTGGTCTATTGTACGGGTCCCCATTGAGTTGTTTTACTTTGTTGCACCATCGAGACAGCCGGTATTTTTACGCCCCTGTCAACTTGTTAGAGTAGTTGAATAAAACAACCACCTGATGCCACTCTACTCGTTAGGGTAATAAGGTTCACGGAGACGGGATTTAATGAATGAGATATCAGGCATATATGTTGGAATATCAAAACCATACAGTAGACTGAATGATGCGGGCAATAAGAAGAGTATATTGTTGCCTTTTCATAAGATGAAACCGTAAGATATCTAATTGTCCAATGTTACAATGCAAAATATAGGGGGGGCAGATGTTTTGCGATTTTGATAGGATTAGGTACGTACTATTAAATTTAATATAATTGATATCTGACTGATTTTTGGCAAAGATATTATAGGAAAACGACATGAAATGGATGGTGAAATGAAAAGGTCCTAAAATCAAATACATCAACAATTCTGTAAATTACTGGAGGAACTAACAGTTGTGTCACGTTGTCACAGATTAATCAAATTATTTTTTACAAAATGACAAAAAACAGTTATTTTCCTAACAAGTGCGGAAAGTGATACTTTCCCGCACGCGACTGCAGTTGACCCGAACGACGCGCGGAACGGAGTTCGGGCAAGCGGTCAAGGGCGGGAAAGACACTTTACGTATGAGTTAGGAATATTATTTTTTCTACGACTGTATAGATATACCGTGCGAGCAAAAATTATTTGCATCAAAGAGGGCTTGGATTAAAAAACGTAGGGCTTGGTTTAGATCACAACGATATGGGGACGATATATCTAACAAAATCTAGGTTAAAATTTTGTCAAATTCATGTTATGACATGTAATGATAGGCCAAACTAATGTGTAATAAAATAAGTAGACAAATACAAATTTATTTTTGTTGTTTACAAAATTAACAAAGTAAGAATATACAGAAAGAAAAAGAAAAATAATTACATAAATTGTTGAACTTAGCCACCGCGATGCTCCAAGCATAAATTCACACATCTCTTCATATTTTCGAAAGTGTTGACCAGCATCTCTGGAGAAATGTTACCCGCGTAGGACGGCGCCGTGAATTCAACGGCGTGGGACGGTCGCCGTACTGTTTTTTTCTTATTTGTTAAGAATCAAAATATTTTTAGTTTCCTTATTCGTTTCGTTTCGCTGTTTCGTTTTAATAAAGTTATAATACAATTTAAGCAAATGCAAAAATACAAAAGTCCTAAATCATGTACGTCAGCCGTCTAAAGCTATTGCACAGAAAGTCGTACATGTACGGCATTCGGCTCTCAATGTCCTCTTTGGAAATCGTACCGGTACGTCAACCGTCCCGAATGGGTTAAATGAGGAAAAACGAAGTAATCCAATTTTTTGGCGTATTTTGCATTATTTCACGAACGTTTGCAATAAGTTCTTCTGTTCTTACAGATGGTCATCCTGCTAATTTTTTGTGTTGTATATAATGAACCTGTTTCCCTAAACACAGCCATGGTTCTTTTCAGGCAATGATAAAAATTCTCAGCAATAAAAGCAACGTTAGGAAAATGTTCGTGAAAATCGTCCATGCACAAACCCGGATTGTATTGCCACTCACCATTTACTCTAACCCCGTTTCGAAAATACGCTTCAACCATGAATGTTTTGTGCTGTTCCGTAAAGCCCATTGTGTGAATTGTTCAAGAAATTGGAAAAATTAGCGATGAATCAAATTACTTGTAACGACTGTCAAAGATGACGGAATAACTGATAGATTGTTAATTCAGGTAGTTACTGACACCCAACAGGTATTAAGCTCTACGGCTAAGCATTACGTCCTTAGATGCAAGGCCCACTTTGATGCAAATAATTTTTGCCCGCACGATACAAAAACGTATAGGCACCTACATACTTATTTTCCAAAAATTATTTTATTTCCACATATTATAATAATTATATAAAATTTTAACTAAAAAGCTACTAATTATTATAAATGTTAATATTAAAAATACAATTTCTCGCATTCCGTAACTTATTTAAAATTGCCGGTCCAGTGGAGTTATTTGGTGTTAACTGGTAAGTGCATAAAGACGACGTCGATTGGGATGGCTTCGGTTGCAGGTCGCATAAAGATGACGATGACGGTAATGGCAACGGAGCAACGGTTGTAAGTCATTTGTAGATGAAAGAATTTTATTCGATATGTTTTTCTAAGTCCTCCAAATAGCCCTTAGCAACAGTAGTAGACTTCCAGCCACCGAGGCGTTTTATGTTGGTTATCCCTTCACCTGAGTCTGCTATGAACGTTGCCGAAGAACGCCTGAAACTGTGTTCAGTATAACGTTCCGGGTTAGGTAATTAATTAACTTTACTTTTAATACTAAAATGCGTGCGGGAAAATTGGTTAAAACGTACGGTCGTAGAAAAAATACTCTTAAGTGAATCAAGCTTGACATTAGAAAAAGCAACACATTTTTGTCGTGCTGTGGAAGTAAGCAAAAGCCAAGCTAAGATCCTGCAAAAGGAGAGTGAAGTACATACATTGAAGTCATCATATACATTGAAGTCATCGAGATTTCCCGTAAATCAAGGAAATCAGATAATGGAATGCATAAGATGTAGTTTTAAACATCACCAGGTCAGAAAATGTACAGTCTACAACAAAACTTGTGCCAAGTGTCAAAATCAAGAAAACGTGTCGTTCATGAAGTTGTTGAAGAAAGTAAAGAAGATAAGGAATGTTTGGGCAACATTTTCAGTGCCTTTTTACTGGTGAATTAAGTAACTTTAAATACAAACTGACGGCGACGATAGTATGCTAGCTAATTACAAAGTCAAATCTCGTCATAACGTGCGGGTCCAAAGACCACTACCTATATGAATAAAATTTAAAAAACCCTGAAAAAAAAATAGTTTTATTATTTTACGTAGCGTTATAAAGGTCATATAACTTTATACAAAAGGTATGTATACAGGTGGAGTTGGATATATGCCGCAATGAAAGAAAAAATAAACTTGAAAGTTTGTCGTTGATAGAGAAGAGCGGTTTTGATTATACTGAAAATTATAAAGTGTAACAATCATCATTGCGTGGCTTTTGCAACAAAGATATTCCTAAGGAAAATATGGATTTTTTAGTGACTGTAAGATGTTTAAAACATTTTTTATTTCTCCAAACCGTCCCTTCGCATAAACGTATTGTTAATTGTTGTTTTAATTTTAAACAGTTGATTAGTTTTATAATAATAAAACACAGCACAAAAAAACTTATTAAAATTATAATTTCTACTTTGTTAGAATTTTTTTTTAAATCTTTAGGTTAGGTTAGGTTAGAGTGGCAGACTTCTGACACTGTCCTAACAGTCTCACGTTGTCCTATGAGGACCTTTGTGATACCACACATGTTCCGCGGAACCTATCCGCATCAGCTTCCTGATGGTTAACGCGACGTAGAACATAGAAGAAGCTCATTCAAACCAGCCACTACTTTTAATAAACTTAGTTGAACCAATTGTAAGTTGCTCACTTTATCCAGATCATTATAGAATTATTCGTCCAAGGCATTGAACCTTCTTCTTGCGAAGCCAGGGCATTCACACAAGAAATGCTAAATACTTTCCTCCTCTTCATCATCTCTGCAACTTCTGCATTTAGTCGTTAGCTGGTATTTGCATATATTCGGCGTGTCTACCAAAGAGGCAATGTCTGGTGACTATGGCAGTGATATTTCTTAGGTCTTTCCTACTATGACGTTGACGCTGAGGTTTTCCTGTTATCAAGTAGGGACAACAATTGTTGGAGAGAGAGAGTTAGTTCTGTCGATCTGCTTTGACCAAGTTGTTTACCTTTACGATCTATCTCTTCTTTGACTGATCCCAGTGGTCTAGCCCCAGTATTCTCTGTTAGTTCGACAGACATGCTTGCGCTCTCCCTGGCGAGCGCATCAGCAGCCTCGTTGCAATCTAAAGAGTAAAAAAAAATTTAAAAACTTTACTTTTTACTATCAAATTTTCTAAACGTATCTATATAAATATATTTCCACAATTTCTGTATGTATAATATGCACTTTGTATAGTACTTACACAATTTATATACGTATGATATACACTTTGTAAGTTTTTTCAATACTATTTGCCTATGGTATGCTGATATGTTCATAAAATTTATGAGTCACTATTTTCCTTCGAAAAATTGTTGGTAGTTAAATCTACACTTTGGTGCTTTTCTGAGAGCTTTTTCAACCTCTTAACTATGAAAATAAATACTATGTATTTTCTTTTTAATTGGTAAACAAAATAGTCAAGTTTAAAAATTATAATATTAATGTTTCTGTATTTTTATTCTATATTCTATAATTAAATAATGGCAAAGTTTATAATACTTTTTTCTTAATAGTGATTGGTAACTCTTGTATGTAATATGTATACAATATTATTTACGTTATTCGATAAGACATATTATAGTTAAATTATTTGTTTTGGATAAAACATTCTCTTTGGGGTAGATAGAAGCCTGTTGGAGGTACATTTTAAATTTATTTTTATAATGTACAGGTTGGGTGTACTTTAGTGCTAAATTGTGAAGTCAATAAACAGAACTGTCGATATTGGTGCGCAGAAAATCCTCACTGAATGCGAGAAACACACACCCAGCTTCCGCAAAAACTTAATGTTTGGGTAGGTATAATTGGCGACCGCGTCATTGGGCCAATATTTCATTAAGGTAACTTAAATGGTCATACATACCTGGATTTTTTGCAAGGAGAACTTATTCCAGCTTCGACTGCTTTATTTCTTCACCATGCAGAAGCAGATCTTTATGAAGATCTAATATGGTTGCAGCCGGATGGTGCTCCGCCTCATTACGCCATAAAAGTTCAACAATATTTAAGTGATGTTTTTACAAACCACTGGATAGGAGGAATGGCCGCCACGATCGCCGGACCTTAATACTTTAGATTATTTCCTTTGGGGTCACCTAAAAAAATCAATTACTGAACGAAACCAGAAAATTTAGAGGAACTTACTTTAGATTAGGTGTTTATCAAGAAATTTTTTTTTAAATAAAACAAATTGCGTTTAAACTACCGAAATACAAAAGTAAATAATGGGTCGTAATAATATGTATTCCTCATTACTAAAATGATCATTTTATTTATTTAGCTACAAATGGGCCCAAGAAAATACAGCAATATTATATAAAAACATAAAAATATACAAATGTTAAGGTGCTAGAAAAAATGTTATACCTACCCTTTCTCTTATTACAATTAATATCACAATAAAACATAATAAAAGCATAATAAATAAAATTACAACAAAATAAAATAAAATAGTACCTAACACGCATTAACCTGAAGTTGTCGAATGGCGTAAGGTTTCTTCGGATAAGGAAGAAATATTTTTCTTAAAGGTGCTTATATTAGAAATGTTGTTATTAAAAATGTCCGAAAACGAATTCCTAATTTTTAGGTCATTATTCAAAGGCGAAAATGAAGTTTTAAAGAATGGCTGATCCAGCTTAAAGTGATAGTTATGTCTAGAAATTCTATGTGCTGGTGTAAGGTGGGAGTATCAACATGCTTGCCAACCCATAACCTATTTCGCGTAGATTTATTTATGTTTTCTAGCTTTTATACAAAATTTAAAGAAAATCAGTATCAACTTGATATTCTATAGGTAATAATTGACATATTTAATAAATATCAAGGAATTTGTTAACTTATTTTAGGAGAATTGTATAGCGAAAAATATCGGGTAAGATTTTTTTACCATTATTATGTCATTGTCGTTCATTGTTCTTTTACTATACAATTCTCCCAAAATTAGCAATGAAATAAATTGTTATTTTTGTAATATATCAGATATTACCTAAGTAATGTGCCGACGATACTGATTTTATTTAAATGTTAGTTTAAAAAATAATAAACTTGAAAAAACAAAGCAAAATAGGTTATAGGATGGCAATAAATTGAACGACGTTGAGAATTCAACCTTAACCTTGCCTTTAATTCAGAATAAGCTAACTTATTGGTAACAGCATTGTACAATAACAGTGCTTGGCCTAGCATCACGCCTTTTTTTGAGGGTTGGCCATCCAATGCTACGAATCGCCTCAGAAACTGAAAAATTGTTGGAAAAGTTTAAGTGAACCCATCTGATAGCTCTATGTTGGAGCATTTCAATTTGATTAATCAAGTATCCTTGGTAGGGGATCCATACACTGCCGCAGTGCTCCACCAAGGGCCTCACCAAGATCAATGGCTTGTCTTCCTGCAGATTTAAGATTTCGCATTACGAAGTTAAGAGAACGATGAGCTTTTGAAAGTATGTTATTTATATGATCTCCCGAGTGCAGTTGATGGTCCACAGTTACACCAAGGTATTTGACCGTCTTAGCTGGAGATAGTATTGCATGTGCTATCAAGATCGGAATTAATGTCAACAGCCTTTTTGCAGAAAACAACATACTTCATGAATTTCTATCATTTGTTAAGAATATAAAAAAAACGACAAAGGCTGATAATACCTTTAGAGCAAAGTTCACTAATCACTATTTGAAAATGCTGTAATTAACCGTAAAACCCTAAAATTTATAAAATTAAAAAATAAATGTCATAATATCTTGAATTCAGCTACAAACGCGTTTATCGTCTATCAATAATATTTACCCATTAACGTTTAATTTAGAAAAGGTGCATTGTAAAAATACAGTAAATAAGAGAATTGATTTGGCTTTTACTTGGTGGAAATCCATTAATAATTGTGTTAAATAAATGGTAAAAAAATAAAAAATAAATTATAATTTTACGCTTTCCACAGATTTTTATTTTGACTCGACATGTTTCACATCACAGTTGCTTCTTTAAAGGAGTACTTAAAAATGGTATTTTAAAAGTTACAACTTAGGTGTAACAATAAAAATGCAACTAATTTTCAGGTTGTTTAAATTGTTGGAAAAAACAATAATAATGTTTACAGACTAATTAAACACACAAAAAAATCTATACTCTAGTTGAATATAAAATAGTCAATTCAATTCTTTCATATACTCCTTATTTAACCCACACGAAGTTCGAAATGAACTTACTGTTGGTGTCAACAAATATATTGTTTTTGAATATATGGTAGAGTTACTTTAATTTTTGGTATGTTGTTGTAACTAAATATAACATAAATCGTAGCTGACTCTAACACTGGTTTATATTTATTATATTATATAATTGCAGTGATATGTATTTCATGTTAAAAATTTTATTTATTTCTAAATTGCATTTAATCTTATGTTATTTTAATGGTAAATATAGGATAATATCAGATATTACATGAATTATTATTAATGTGACAACAACATAAGATTGACTGGATGTAATTTTAGCCTTAGCTAAATTTTAATTAAGTGTTAGTCAAACATAGTTAAAGGTTAAGAGAAAAATAGCCTATAGTCAGTTTAAAGACATAATTATTGTCAGATTAATATTACCGTAAAATTCGCTTCGATTTTTTTCTTCAGAGTTCCAAATAAACCATACAACTTGATATTTGGTTTAGTCGTTTATGCGTTTTAAGTTTAGAGTTAAATATCCAAAATTTGCATTAAAATAAACAAGGGTCAATGAGTAGGTAATAAATAAATCAACCTAGATAAAGGCATATAATAATATTATATAAGAAACGCAAATTCCTGGAAAATGGAAACTTTAAAATTAAATAGCGCAAAAGCGGTCAAACCAAATATTATGTCGTAGGATATATCTTGAAATTAGAAATTTGTTTCTTTTAATAGTAAATGTAGATGGTTCAGACAAAACCTTATCACTTATTTATGCGACAGATTCTTCAATCTCTTCTAAGAAATCCTGTAAGTACCGTTCCATTTATAAACAAGATTTCAGTAACTCATCCATTACTTTTACGACTAGGTACGTAACGAACGATGGCAAGTGGACGACTGAATTCGAATTGGCTGATGCAATAGTTTCTTTGTTTCTTATAATAAGGATAGGGGCGGCGCGTAGAATCGGAATGAAACTAGTAAGTATTAGTAGAGTCAAAACGACCCCTGCGTCTTATGCTTAAATCATACCAATATATACTTTTTTGGGTTTAATTTGACTATAATCTGGGATCGTACATACAAAATATATTGTTTTGTTCTGAAACTATTTTAGTATTACATTAAGTTTGCAGAAGAAATATACAACATATTAACATATTTTCAATATAAGACGAAGCTAATATTTTGTTTTAGTGTTATTTTGGTGTCAGACTGTGGTCTAATCGAATATAGTTATTTTTGTATTAATATTAGAGTGTAAAATTAAAAGTATACTTAGATAAACTAAAGGTTAATGTTAAAAGCTTTCCTAAGTAGGTTTGTTCTGATTTTACTAGCCCGATTCTAATAGTATAGTCAGATTTGATCCTAGATTTTTTTGTGTGAAGAGATTCAAAAGAGGTGATCCGTTTAAATTCAATTGATCATTAAGAAGAACATTGTTATTTTTAAGCCTATATATTTATTTCTACGGATTCAAGCAAATTTAATTTTGTACTTTTGTTTTCAATATGCAAGATATCGTAGTTATAATTAAATGTGTAATTTACTTCTAACAGATGGTTAGAATAGTTTAATATCTGTTTTGTTTTTTTATAAAACTAGCATGATGTTTATTCATCCGTTTTTCGAAGTTTCGACCTGTTTGTCCGATATAAACTTTAGAGCAATCATTACATTTTAATTTGTAAACACCAGATTTATTTCCTTTGTTCAATTTACTTTTATTATTTTTAATGTGTTTCCCTAGAGTCTAGAGTATGGTTAGTTTTGAAGGCAATATTAATATTCAAGTTTTTTAAAAAGTTTTTTATTTTAGTGCTAATATGACCTATGTAAGAAATAACTTTATAATTATTTTTATTATTGTTTTCTGTTGGAAAAACTAAATTTATAGCCTTTTTGTATAATTTTTTATTTAGTATTTTATCTATTGTTATCGCGGAATAACCATTATTTCCTGCAATTTGCTTAATAATATTTAATTCAGTTTGAAAATTAGTTTTGTTTAAAGGTAATATAGCTTCTTTCTTTAGTATAATACATCGACTAGTAACATTATCTTTAAACAAAACTAATTTTTAAACTGAATTAAATATTATTAAGCAAATTGCAGTAAATAATGGTTATTCCGCGATAACAATAAAACACTAAATAAAAAACAGATAAAATACTAAATAAAAAATTATACAAAAAAGCTATAAACTTAGTTTTCCCAACAGCAAACAATAATAAAAATATTTATAAAGTTATTTCTTACATAGGTCATATTAGCACTAAAATAAAAAACTTTTTAAAAAAGTTTTATAAAAAACAAAACAGATTCTAACTATGCTAACCATCTGTTAGAAGTAAATCACACATGTAATCATAACTACGATATCTGGCATATTGAAAACAAAAGTACAAAATTAAATTTGCTTGAATCCTTAGTAATAAATAGGCTTAAAAATAACAATACTTATCTTAATGATCAATTGGATTTAAACGTATCACGTCTTTTGAATCTCTTTAATTAGTCTGTAAACATTATTATTGGTTTTTCTAATAATTTAAACAACCTGAAAATTACCTGCATTTTATTGTTACACCTAAGTTATAACTTTTAAAATACCATTTTTAAGTACTCCTTTGAAAAAGCAACTGTGTTGCGAAACATGTGTAGTCAAAATTATAATCTGTGGAAAGTGTAAAATTGTGATTTTAACACAGTAAATAAGGTTTATTTAACAATTTTGAGATATTTTTTAAACGATATCTAATGAAATTGGTAGCATGAAGTATTTTAATATTTCTTAAGTTATTGCCCCTTGAGTCAACAGCAACTTAATAACATCTTGACATTGTAATTTTAATATACACTTTTGCAGAAAAGATGAACTTTCTGTAGGAAATGAGAGTGCTTTCATAAAAAGTCCGGTTACGGCCGGGACCAAATTAATTTTTCACATAATTAAATTCTTGATTTTTCTTGCTTAATTTAACTTCAATATTTATTTTATACTCTCGTAAGAATGAAGTTACTGAAGGTAATATTTAGCAGTAGCGCGTCGTGGATCTAGGGAAAGAAAAGACGGTTTGGGGGGTAGTCAATACTTGTCCGACTTTTTTTTATGTCAATCTTATGCAGGATGATTCGGTTAGAACCAGGTGAATCGTTAAAGCCTTTTTCTGCTGACATTTTTTTTATCTGAAGATACGTCCAAGTGCTGGATCCACTTCGGCCAGGTTTTACCTATTGTGCTCACCCAATGATCTGCTACCTATAGATGAAGCAATAACATATGAACCTATTGACAAAATCGTATTCCATTCTGAAGTAACTCCTGTTGCAAATTGCGCCCCTCCACTTTGTTAACACAATAATGATAGTAATAATACCAAACGTCTTTTATTGAGAACAAATAATCTACAATTTTAAAAATAGAAATAATATTTCATGATACCCATAATAAGAGCAAAGTTTAGTATATAATAATTAATTAATAGCCATAGCGCTATTCTTTCACTTAACTATTTAAGTACCTATACAGGGTGATCATTAAGTGCATCAAGAAAATCTAGAATATTATGATTCCTGGCATCAATTTACCAGATACCATCAATATTGTTTTGGTGAAAATATTTGATACGCCACTGATTTTTTTCAACTCTGATGCATTTTTATGCATTATTGATACAAGCTGAACAAGAGTTGTCTCCACTATGTTTTTGAAAAAAGCAGTAGATTTAAAGAAAAATGGAAAAAAAAAACTTTGTCATAGCTTATTCGACTTTTTTAATTTTTTTCCATTTTTCTTTAAATCGACTGCTTTTTTCAAACACATCGTAGAGACAACTCTTGTTCAGCTTGTATTAATAATGCATAAAAATGCATCAGAGTTAAAAAAATTAGTGGCGTAGCTATCAAATATTTTCACCAAAACAATATTGATGGTATTTGGTACGCACGCCACTGGTGGAAGGAAGCAAAACCTTTTTTAATGAAAAGGTGTAGTTTGATCCAAAATAGATAAGCACGAATTTTCAATACCGTATCTTTAAGGATTTTCGAAATTTAACTAAAATACAACTTTTTTTTAAATATTTTAACACCCTGTATTTTAGAGGGTAAGCATTTTAGGGCATAAGTCCATATGAACTTTTCAACTTAAATTAATGCCAGGAATCATATCCTAGATTTTCTTGATGTGCTTAAGGATCACCCTGTATATAAATTACGGCTATAATAATATTTTTAAAATAATATTAATAACAACCTATTTAATAATTTAACATATTCATTCCTAAAGCCATAAATCAACAGGTTTAACCTTTTTCTAGAAGAGAAAAAATATGACGTTATGTGGTTAATTTAAATCTTTGTCTAAAACCCATAGACATTTCCCTTAAAAATTATACAGTTTGGCAACGCAGAAGTGGTGGCGTTTTTATTGGTCGTGACTTTTTCATTCATAATTTCATTGACGTTTGGTCGTTCTTAGAAAGTAGTTTGAAATTTGTTTCGGTTTATCGGTTTTGTGTAATAATTGCTGTGTTTTTAGTGTTTTGTGATATTTTTTTGAAGACTAATTAAGATGGGTCACAGGTGTGAAGCGTGCAAGAATGCGGGATATAATAATTCTGCAGTTACTTTTCATAGGTGACTACATAAAAAGTTGGGTTATTTGTAGGTTAGGATTAACTATTCATAGGCGTGGGTAGGTGGCAAAAATAATTACTACTTTACATTTTTGGCATAAAATTGTAATATTTAACGTATAATTGTAAAAAATTATTGAATGCATGCTAACATTTTTACTCGCATTTTTAGCAACTTAATTTTTAAATAATTTATCATAAACAATTTCAATTTTCAAATTCTCTCCATGGACATGTCTCTTTTCTGCGTGTGTAAAATCATCTATGAAATATATTTTTATTATAAGCATTCCTGCAAATCTTTTACTTAGGTATCTAAGTTAATCCCTGTAATAACCTATACTTACTTACTTGAGGATAAAGATATATACCTATATGATTATTATTATTATTATTATTATTATTATTATTATAGGAATATGTAACCGTATTGGTAGTGTGTAAATATTAATTTTATAGCTTTTAATATTAGACCAACAACAAATTTTTATCAAATCACCGTGTTGGTTGAAAACATAACTTCTAATTTTTAATAGATTAATTATTTACAGGAATGCTAATACACTTACCATTATTTTAAGATAGTTTTTCTGCATAAAATAATAAATTACCAGTCAAACATTTTGAAAACAAATTTATAACAAAAAAAAAGTTCATAATGACAAGTGACAGGGAAACCAGTAACAAGGCTTTTAATGCCAATGAGCATTTTGACATTTGAATTATCACATTTCAGAAAACCGTGGTCCAAAATTGACCTTTTTTCTGTTATCAATGCCATTTTCGGACCATACCCATAGTCAATCATTGCAAGTCAATAGGTAATTTCCATTTGCTCCTTTTAAGTAGCTAAGCAATATCTTTGCTGAGCTATGTTAAAGGAACTTCGCGAACAACTTCGTATAGTTCGTATGGGAAATAGAGAGGGGCAATCTTTTTCAAGATACAGCCGCTGGTCGACCTTAGCGGAACACCCGGTATAACCGGGTCAGTCAGTTTAAAATTTTATACAGTGTTAGGAGAAATTACCAGAACAATCGATTATATTTATATATGTATAAGACATTTTTCTCTAACTTCTGTATTTTTGAAATAATCGACCGTTCTGGTAATTTTTCCCAACCCTGTATAGTATAGATAATAATTTTTACTATTTGCAATAAATATTTTCAACACTGGCATACCTCTCATAGTAAAATGTGCATGCCTTTTATTATAAAATTGACAAAATATGCAAAAATGAGTATTTGTTATTTTTATTCTTTATGAATATTGATAAATTTTTAATTAGGCAAAAACTAGTATTTGTTATTTTTATTCATTCAATTCAAAATTTGTGTACGTCTTTATTTTTTACTTTAAAGCAACATTTCGTAATAAAAAATGCTGATATAATTTTTGTTTTTTCGTAATTTCCCGTCAAACCTCTAAATACGAACGCCATTGTTTAATTGTTTTTGGGAATTTCGATGATGCAGAAACGATCGCGAACATTGGTTTAAATCTAACAATAAATTTGTCCTATAAGTTGCTTTAATTCTGCCCACCACTGCACCTAAATATTATTTTCTAAAATTGGTATTTACAACATTACAATAAGCCTTTTGTGACAATAAAATTCATAAAGTAAAATATGGACTTATAGAATATTTTTAGAATGTCTTTAATTTGTTTGAAGGTGGTAGACAATGAAGTAATATCAAAAAAATTACCTTGTCGGACTTCCATTGTCTTTATTTTGTTACTTAACACAACGTTTCGGTTAGTTAGTACCTCTAACGGTTTTCAAGTGTAAACTAAATTACAATTCTAAGGCTACTGTTTTATATACTCAGGGCCGGATTAACCACTAGGCCAAATAGGCCATGGCCTAAGGCGCCACGAACGCAATAGGCGCCGCGGCTTTTTAACGAATTTCAGTGTACCTATAATAATTATTATTTTATACATTTAAATCACTATTTAAACTATGGCATAATTGCTAATTATCATACCTATAAAGTATAAAGAACATTCCACATTCCGATCTAAAGAAAAATATTCTAAATTAAAGTATTAAGACTATTTAGTTATCAGATCTTGTGAAATCAACTTCCTTCGAAGACATTATTCAAAATTTCTCGAGTAAAAAATGTCGAAAAAACATTTCTAGTGCCTTAATACTCTTAAAAATATGTCGTTATTTTTAAAATTACCTTTAATAAAAGTTTTTGCGCATTGGGCCACGAAAACTGTTCCTTTATTACCTTTATATTTTTTGCTCAGAACATTTACATATTATATTATTTATTTGTTGATGTCATTGATCTCGTTAATAACGAGTCGTTATTAAAATGATGTTATAGAAGTAATCCCTACTATACTTTAGTTTATATCATTTTGTGTATTTATAAGGAACCCATCTACCAATATCATTTGATTCTTAGCGCTGAATTTGTGTTTTTATGTGTTTTATATTTTTGTATCCTAATTAGCTGGATTAGTCGATTAGTTTTTTGAATTTTGGAAACTACCAAACTCTTATTAAGTTATGATAATTTGAGTTAATTGTTTTATTTATTTCACATTTTGTAAACATTATTCATTAATGTTAAGTTGTTTGTTTATACCTCTATTTTTTGTTTTATAATTTTCCCTGAGTACTTACATGTAATATACGATTATTACAATTAAATTAATCTATGAGTTTTTCTTCAAGAAAACGTGCAAATTTCCGCTTGAAAAACATATTATTACGAGATTACGTTTAGGCACAAATTTGATCATCCGTATCATGACTCTCAATTTTTTAAAATCCATTTCGAAATTTAAAAAAATAGGCGCCAAAATTTGTCTGGCCTTAGGCGTCAAACGACCTTAATTCGGCCCTGTATATACTATCCATGTGCAATGAAGCTTGATGACTCCGCCTACGTGCTTATGGGAGTGTGAATTTTGTGCTGTTGGTTTTGGACAAGAAGTGGCTTCCAGATATTGGGGATATCTATACTTGGTTTACTAAATATATGGGTAATTTGATTTATGAAAGCTGCTTCTTTGAACTTTCGTTTACTCCAGTGCTGTTCCGTGTCCAAAACCTTGGCTTTTGACCACTGTATATTATGTTGGTTAGTCCATACATGTTCTGCTATACCTGATCTCGAAGTTTCACCTCTTTGAGTATGTTTCAGATGTTCTTAAACTCGCACAGGAAGAGGTATTTTAGTTTCTTTAATGTACAATTCACCAAACTCGCAATCGAATCACTCACACACTTGAATCGTACATTGGAGAAACAAAAGGACCTCTTCCCGTACGAGTTAAAGAACATCTAAAACATACTCAAAGAGGTGAAACTTCGAGATCAGGTGTAGCGGAACATGTATGGACCAACCAACATAATATACAGTGGTCAGAAGCCAAGGTTTTGGACACGGAACAGCACTGGAGAAAACGAAAATTCAAAGAAGCAGCTTGCATGAATCAAAATACCCATATATTTAGTAAACCAAGTATAGATATCCCCAATATCTGGAAGCCTCCTCTTGTCCAAAACCAACAGCTCAAACTTCACACTCCCATAAGCACGTAGGCGGAGTCATCAAGCTTCATTGCACATGGATAGTATTTAAGACAGTAGCCTTAGAATTGTAATTTAGTTTACACTTGAAAACGTTTAGAGATACTTACTAACCGAAACGTTGTGTTAAGTAACAAAATAATGACAATGGAAGTCCGACAAGTCTACCACCTTCAAACAAACACCCAATAAATACCTTGTGTATAACCAAAATGTAAATATAATTATTATAATCTTCAGATTGGAAAATCCCTGAAATAAGTACCGAACTTGACATTAAACCTTTATTATTTTAAATTTAATGCCGAAAACATAAAAATATGCTCTTAAAATAATAATTTATGACAAATAAGCATTATATAATTGACAAAATATGCAAAAATGCATATAATATAATAATATTATGAATTTTGCATATTATATTCCACCCTTTACGTATGAGCACAGCCGGACTCAATCTAACGTAGGTTTTGGTATGAGTATTGATAAATTTTTAATTAGGCAAAAACAAGTATTTGTTATTTTTTTATCATGTTTTAAAAAATTTTGTGCGTCTTTTTCGTAATAAAAAACCTGATATAATTTTTGTTTTTTCGTAATTTCCCGTCAAACCTCTAAATACGAACGCCATTATTTAATGGTTTTTGGGAAGTTCGATGATGCAGAAATGATCGCTAACATCGATTCAAATCTAACAATAAATTTGTCCTATAAGTTGCTTTAATTCTGCCCACCACTGCCCCTAATTATTATTTTCTAAAATTGGTATTTGTAATATTACAATAAGCCGTTTGTGACAATTCATAAAGTAAAATATACAATATTTTTAGAATGTCTTTAATTTAGTTCTTCCGCCTTTTTTATTATTTAAGAACATTGAATGTTTTCCATTCAAGTCATTTTGCTTTTCGACGCAAATCCTGAGGTAAATGCAGGCAGCGATATGCATATTTGATACGATTTTAATGTGTCTGTAGCCGTAAGCCTCTTATATGGCATATTACTGGTGCAGCACTCTCTCTATGAATAAATCATATCAAATATCTATCAAAAGCACGACGACGCAAAGCCGATCACAGATTGGCCCTTTGAATTGCGTATGAACTCGCTCCGCCTGCCAAAGGTACGTCTTTTCTTTGCTAAAGAATTTTTCAAATAATCTTCCTGTACCGGGTGTTTGGTTATATTTTGCACCCCCACCTATCTCATTTATTTAAAGAGGTATCAGAAAGCCTTAAATACCAAAGTTGTATAGGCTTTGTGATAAGTTTTTATTACACAATATCAGAAGAAAAAAAAGAGCATCGCAAAATTGTCAAATAATTACAAATTGTGTTTTTTTAAATGGAACACCCTGTATATTATATGATATTCTTGTAGAAAATCTTCTTCTCTTTTCAAATATATATATTTTATAATATGGTCTATTTGGAACGGTTGAGTTAATAAGTATAATTTTAAAACATAGCATAAGTAGGCTTAGACAAAAAATATGGCCGATTGAATATGCGGTAATTGTTCATCTATTCTTGGCCAGCTACATGAATATTAATGTTACCTACCGGTTTGACCTTAAGTGACCTTCACTTGAGTATTTTAAATGGGACATCTTGTATATTTTTACTTATTGGGATTCAGCATAACATTCTGAGTAAAATGACACCTCACTTGTCATTTTTTGACTTTGCAATAAAGCATTTTTTGATTTGATTGATTTGACATACGCATAATAAAAAAGTATGACCGAATTTTAGTTGGTTGGTGTAAGATCGTCTTTCGGAGGAGACGTAAAGCTGTCGGTCCCGGCCATCTCTGGTCGTTAAGTCACGCTAGAGGCGCTTGCGCGACCTGAAAACTCTAGCACCAGACTTGAGCACCACAAGTTACACGAACTTTACTTTTTTTTTTTAGAAAAAAGGTGGCGGCAATAATGCATAACGCTTTTAAATTTGCGATTGGGATTTAAAACAGCATAGGAGTGTATGGTAACAAATTGTTGGAAAAAAAATGCTCGTTCTAAATATCCTAGTGAACCACCATTATTTTATTTGGAAAAATGGACTATACGTCAAGGAAACAAAATTTCATTTTTTAAACGCTTGTGAAACTTAAAAAGTCAATTATTATGACATAATTTTAATTTTCATATACTTACTACTTGACTATAAATTAACAGATTTAATTAATTTGTAGCACTCTAGATTGAAAATAACAAATTAACATAAGAATGTTATAACTCGTCAAAAAATCACAAGTGAGGTGTAATTTCACATAATGTTATGCCGAACCCAAATAAGTAAAAATATACAAGATCTCTCATTTAAAATACCAAAGTCAAGGTCACGTCCGATCAAACCGGAAGTGCTAACAAATTGATAATTAGGCCAATAAATGCAGACTCATCTCGTATGCATTATCTTAAAATGTTATTTTAATATCTATAAATACAGAAAATGTATAGGGGTGAACGTCTTTTGAGCAACACCCGGTATTTCATGTACAATATCCTATACCTATCTTCAACTGTTTCGGAAATATTAAGGGTTTTCAGATTTATTGCAACACACTCAAAAACTAATAAGTAATACTGTTTATTTCCGGATAATGTAAAAAAAACATTAATGTAGGACATGTTGAAAATGTTCGCCCCGAACGTCTTGGAAACATCCTAATCTTAAATAGAAATTTCTTCTAATGTTACTGAACATCTCAGGCGTAACCGATCTAATCGCAAGCGTTAATCGTCTTCTTAAGTCAGTTAAATCGAGGGGTTTAGTTTTGTATAAAATATTTTTGACATAACCCCATAAGAGGAAGTCTAATGGCGTCAAATCAGGGAATCGTGACATTTAAGATAAAGAGACCTATGATATGATCTCCAACTATTCCTGCCCAAACATTAACCTTTTCAGGATATTGCATATAATCTTCTCTAATCCAGTGAGTATTTTCCCTAGACCAATAGCGGCAATTCTGATGATTAGCATGACCGTGAAGTGTAAAGGTGCACTCATCAGAAAACAAAACATGTTCTAATTGGATCACATTGTTATCTAACATTACCATTTTTTGTTCACAAAAATACGTTCTCCTATCAAAATCGTCTTCCATGAGCTCATGAGTGGGTATCATTTTATAGGGATACATTTTATTTTCTTGTAATGTCGAATAATCGATTAATGGCTAACATCGAACATTGGTGCTGTTTTTCGACTAGAAGTATGTGGGTTTTCCTCACGCTCAAGCATAATATCTAATTTGGTATTATCACTTCCAAGCTGGCTAAACTGCTTTTTTATTTTACTGATTTTCCCTTGAGTTATAGGCGGCAAATTTGGAAATTTTTCATGAAATGAGCAAGCAACTTTCATTTGTGTCCGTGTTTTATCTCCATAACCAATCATCTGTAGAATTGTTATTTTGTGCATTTCCGTTAAATAAACCATTTTTCTGATATGCAGTTAACGAAATTCAAACGACTATAACACTGACAACTACTGTCATGCAGACAGACAACAATTTGCTAAGGTCAGGAGTTTTAAACAAAAGCAAACAAAACTATTTAAGTATACCTTTTTTTTATTTCATATCAGTAAAAAGAAATGCTGAAAACACTTAATATTTCCGAAACAGTTGAAGATAGGTATAGGATATTGTACATGAAATATGTCTAAAATTTTCTGAAAATCCAAAAATTGAATAATATACAGGGTGTTTCATTTAAAGTAAGTTAATAGTTACGCAGAGTTCATAATTTCAGCTTTAATAGCAAATTACCATTGTCAACGCCTTAAAGATTGTGACTTGTGAATCACATGTGCCATCGATAGGTAAGCAGATCATTGGTATTATATCTAAATTTATAGACCTATATTTTAATATACAATGTAAGTTTTTAATTTAACGCATTAACTCATAGGCAGCAATAAAAAGCTATTAAGTACTTTCAAAATTAACACCCCTAACGCGCTGTCAACAAAAATAACTAACTGGCGTTCTGGCAATGAACTAGAAAGCACACATTTATGGCCCTGTTTAGGACTGTGGGAAAACCATCGAAGTCGCGATTCACGAAGATTACAATGCTCCTGGGATGTCGCAACGCAAAACTACGCACGTGGCATCCACGCGACTTGGCCTATTTGTCGAATTGGTGTGCGTTCCCAAAAGGGCAAATTATAATAGTGATACACACCCGAGTTGCAGCGAGAATTAAATTCACTTGGGAACTGACGAACGCGTGAGAATTCGTTGCAGAAATTGTTCCAAATGTTGTGACGCACTTTTTAGGGGAATCTGAAATTTTCCTCAACAAGATACTTACGTTTTCGCAGCAGTTTAGCGGTAGGGGTAAGGGACGCTTATATTTTTAACGTTAAGGGCGACACACAATTCTCCAGTTTCTGTTAGATTTATTGTTCTTACAGCTATTGAACTGAAAGAGTCAACCGATTTAATGTATATGTCGTAGGCTGATAGTGAAATCCATCATTTCATGAAAAGCCTAGTCACTTCATGAAGCGTCGGCAGATTGTGTAAAAACATGAAATTACACACATCAATTACACATCTGCCGCGTCACTTCATGAAGAGACCTTGACGTTTCGGCGTATTATGTATAACACAATCTGCCTAATTTTAAATATCATCACTTCATGTAGTACCTAACGATGTCATGTCAGTCGGCAGATTGTGTAATTCCGTCTAAAAGGTATATTGGCAACTGGTTTGTTTGTTGTTCCACAGAGCTTTTTTTTTAATTAAATTTTTTCAACTAATAATATTTTATAAAAATAAAAAAAAAATGCTCTGACAAACCCGAACAAACCAGTTGCCAACATACCTTATAGACGGAATTACACAATATGCCTTGTTTTTATGGCATTTCATGAAGTGACGATATTTAAAATTAGGCAGATTGTGTTATACATCATACGCCGAAACGTCAAGGTATATTCATGAAGTGACGCGGCAGATCGTGTAATTTCATGTTTTTACACAATCTGCCGACGCTTCATGAAGTGACTAGGCTTTTCATGAAATGACGGATTTCACTATCAGCCTACGACATATACATCAATATTTTTTTAGGCATCAAAAAGATATATAGACTGTACGCGGATAGGGCACAAACGGATGAAAAATTTCATTTTTCTGGAAAAAGTCATTATTGATAAAAAGTTTTGCTTTTAAAAAAGTACAATTCACGAAGAAAAAATTTTAATTTTTTTTACAGGGTCCGCAAAAACTTCAAAAACATGATTTTTCTCCAAGAGTAAACTACCTTTATTTTTCATTTTTGACCAAAATGCCCATTAGAAAACTTATTTAGAATAACGTTGTAGTATTTTAAATGATTTAAAAAATTTTTAGTTTTTTTAATTTTTAGAGGTAAAAGAATATTTTTTTTGGATAGCAGCATTATAGGCTATTGATTATGTCTTAAAAAACAGGACAATAAGGAACTAAGACGTTCACGGGTTTTTATTACAGGAATCGATCAATGGGTTATAAATGAAGAAAAAACCGCGGAGTGCTATTAAATTAGAGGGTGGAAATTGAAGATAGGGGTGAAAAACCACCCTTTTTGGTTTTTCAATATATCCCGTAAACGAACGAAAATGTCGATATATCTCATATGAAACTTTTTGTAAAGAATCAAATTTCCTATCGGAGTAGCATTTTTTGAATAATAAAAAGAAAAATTTGAAACCGAAACAGTCGAAACAAACTTGAAAAAAAAAAGCGAAGATTTCGATTTTTTTTTGCTTTTTCGCCTGTTTTTTTTTTATTTGGGCTTAGATAGGTATAGGCATTGCTTCAGATAGAAAGAAACAGATTAAATTTCCTTTAAAATGGCGGGCGGAACAATTTTGTTTGAATGCAAATTGACCGAGATATGGCCAGTTGAAAATTGCTGTTTTTCTTTGCATTTCATCCCTCATATACGAATATTGTTTTTGTTCGCATTTTATTGAAAAATTATTGTTTTACTTAATTAAAAAAGTTTTTTTACGTTTATTATTTAGTAATACATGATAAGTACAACAAATTAATGTTTGGAATAATGGTGCTACTATACATTTCAACAATAATATTGTCAAACTGCATATCGATATCATCATCTACATCTTTAGTAATGTCGTCTTCTGAAATATCAGTTTCTTGTATATTGCCACAATCAATCCCCATGCATTCTTTACAAAAAATTGAGCAAGTAATATTCATTTTTCTGCAACCACAGTTACCATGGCAACCTGTAGTGCAACGTGACAAATGCAACTGAACAAGATATTACCTCTGCATCGGAATACATTGCAGCTTGTTTGTATGGGGCAAAGACGAACATGAGTCTGACCACCTGCCGATTTTTAAAGTGTTGTAAGCTGCCTAAAAATGCCAACTTTTCTCTGAAGCAATTACGTGATGCTATCAAACAGCATGGCTTGAGGACTTATCGTCAAATGCAGCAGTGGAATGGAAATATCCTGGACCCTCTGAGTTGGGGTTGGAAAAGGTCTAAGTACGGGTTAATTGCGATTCGCACAACGGCACCTCCAGCGCCAGAGATTTTGCTGAAAAAAGTTGCTTGTGGTTGCACTATAGGTTGCAATGGTAACTGTGGTTGCAGAAAAATGAATATGACTTGCTCAATTTTTTGTAAAGAATGCATGGGGATTAATTGTGACAATATACAAGAAACTGATATTTCAGAAGACGACAAGATATAGATGCATGATGATATCGGTATGCAGTTTGACAATATTATTGTTGAAATGTAGTAGCACCATTGTTCCAAACATTAATTTGTTGTACTTGTCATGTATTACGAAATAATAAACGTAAAAAAACCTTTTTAATTGAGTAAAACAATAATTTTTTCAATAAAATGCGAACAAAAACAAAATTCGTACAAGAGGGATGAAATGCAAAAAAAAACAGCAATTTTCACCTGGCTATATCTCGGTCAATTTTCATTCAAAAAATTTTTTCCGCCCACCATTTTAAAGGAAATTTAATCTGTTTCTTTCTATCTAAGCCCAAAAAAAGATACAGGCGAAAAACCAAAAAAATCGAAATTTTCGCTTTTTTTTTTCAAGTTTGTTTCGACTGTTTCGGCATGACATTTTTCTTTTTAATATTAAATAAATGCTATTCCGATGGGAAATTTGATTCTCTACAAAAAGTTTCATATGAGATATATCGAAATTTTGGTTTGTTTAAGAGATATATTGAAAAACCAAAAGGGGTGGTTTTTCATCCCTATCTTCAATTTCCACCCTCTACTGTAATAGCACTCCGCGGTTTTTTCTTCATATTTATAACCCATTGATCGATTCCTGTAATAAAAACCCGGGAATGTGTTAGTTCCTTTCTTTATGACATAATCAATAGCCTATTAGCGGTAGAAATTTATACATTATCAATGACAGAGGGGTATCAAAAAGTTTCAAAAACTGATTTTTGGTGTCACCAGAAATATGTATTTTTAATTTCACAAATGAAATGACCCCGGCAATAACACAAAAAAATCTTAAAATAACAACAAATAATAATTTCATAAAATGCTATTCAAACACCATATTCAACACATTTTTCCAGCTGTAAACGAATGTGGTCAAAACTTCTTCGAATTTCTTCAATGAAAATTGTTCGAACAGCTTCAGCAATTCACTGTTTTAGAAGCTGTACGTCGTTCTCAATTGGACGGGAGTATACACTAATTGTTTGAGGCACCCCCAAAGATAGGCATCTGAAATAGTTAAATCGGGACTTCTTGGGGGCCACAGAACCGGACCATTCCGACCAATCCATCTGTGGCCAAATGTATTATTAAACCATTCCCTCACTTTAATTGCCAAATGCGCAGGGCATCCATCTTGTTGAAAAAACATTTCGTTCCTAAATTGGAGAGGCACGTCTTCTAGGTTGTCAGAAAGCAATGTTTCCAACATTTCAAGGTAACTCGTACGGTTACACGTGTTCTTGAAACAGTATGGGCCAATAATGCCATAATAGAAATCGCCCACCAGACATTTACTTTTTTGTAATATTGTCTTCCTGTATCTAATATGGGCAGAATACACTCACCAGTTTGTTGAAAATGTTAATTCATCGTAGAACATGATAAATTTATAAAAATTCCTGTTTTCACTTACAATTTTGTTTCCGACCTAAAGACAAAAATCCAAACGTTTGGCTTCGTCTCCTTCTTCCAACGTTTAATTAAAAGTTGTCTTAAATGGGAATATTTTGTTTGCCTTCAAAATATACTAAATATAAGTTTTTTTTACTACATCAAGTTCTTGAGCTCGGTTTCTTAATGAAAGGGTAGGATTGTCAGCAATATACTGCAATACGATTAGGGAAGCTCCGTTATTCTGATCATAGTTTTTTTTTAAATTGTAAACTGAACCAGTTCGCTGAAATTTTCTTATTAATTTATGAAGTCCCATTTTTGAGACGCAAACGTTAGGGTATCTTTGATTAAACTTCTCTATCACAAAGTTGTAGGAACTTTTGCCGGCACCGTAACATTGAACTAAATAAACCCTTTGTTCTAAGGTCAACATTTTCAAAACACATCAAATTCTATTGGACAACTTCACATTTGCCCCATACGTAAAGCAAAGTAATAAAAAGGTAAAAAAAAATTCCTTGTTTTTTGAAAAGATGGTTGGAATGCACTTAAAATTGTAAAATAAGATACATACCACCCATTATGAAAATAGAGTCTAATACAATTTTATATTAATATTTTTATTGAGCAGCAAAGTTTTAATTTACCTCTAAAAACTAAAACAACTAAAAAAATCGAAGATTTATTTTAAATCTCGGATTTAAATTACAAACGTTATTCTAAATAAGTTTTCTAATTGGCATTTTGGTCAAAAATGAAAAATAAAGGTAGTTTACTTTTGGAGAAAAATCATGTTTTTGATGTTGCGGTATAAAAAAATCAAAATTTTCTCTTCGTGAATTGCATTTTTTTTAAAAGCAAAACTTTTGATTAAGATTGACTTTTTTCCGAAAAATGAAATTTTTCATCCATTTGTGCTATTGTAAACCCCGAGGTAAACCCTATCCACGGACAGTATATACAGAAATGTACACTGAAAAAACAAATGATTTGATTCAAAGAAAAATGGAGTTCGCCGAAACAATTATTTATTTCCTATTAGCGGAACAAATATTTATTTAATAAAGTGACGACATTTATTTGGATTCTGGCAACGAGATTTATTGATGCCAAACAAATATTATTTAAAGTCAATCCAGAATCCAAATAAATGTCGTCACTTTATTAAATAAATATTTGTTCCGCTAATAGGAAATAAATAATTGTTTCGGCGAACTCCATTTTTCTTTGAATCATTTGTTTTTTTCGTGTGTTGTGTTGTTCTTTTTATTTAATTCAACGAAGAATAAAGAAAGAAAATTTTTGTTATTTTATTAAGTACAAAATACTATAATATTTTAAAGTATAAAAGTGTTAAATTGCCATGCAGTGAAAGTGAAAGTTTTGATGGAAACACATCTTGTATCTTTAAATAATATAAATCCTACATGTCCTAAGTAAATTTTTTTAAATAAATATTTTTTCCCTCAATAAAATATGTATTTAGATACCTAGGTATAAACCGTCGATAATATAAATAGTTTAAATAAATTAATCCTTTTTTCAAAAATATATATTTTTACTGCAAATAATTTATAATTTTCCCCAAATATCTTTTTATTTACAAGAACTAATATTTATTTGAGTTTATTTACAGAACGCAAAGCATGATGGGAAAATAACAGAAACGTACCTACGACGCCATTGTTTGCTTTATTATGCTCCAAATGGAAATATTAAAGCCCTGCGTTCTAAACAAAGATGTTGATGGGTACTCTTAAGCAGCATAAGAGTCCTTATAGCCTCTACACAATAACACATGCATATATCATTTTTTATATCAAAATTAAGAATAATATAATAACTTATTCTAATGCCTGCGGCGTGAAAAAATTTGCTTTATAAAATATAAAAATAATTATAACCCATAATAGGATTACCTTCAAATACAGGCTGAAGATGCCCCAATAAGCCTTTCTCCAGTAACCATTGCTCCATTGCACAACAATAACCAACCAACACCTGTCACTATATACCAACACATATCACTAACTAAAGTCAACTAAAAGAGCGACAAGAAGCGCGGTCGCGGAGGCACGACGCGGCGCAAAGACGAAGCCGATTGGGTGCGATTGCCCGGGAAGGTCGAGTCGGACCTTGCTTAGCGACAATAATTTCATGAAATTTAAATAAAAATTATTTGCTTGAAATAATGCATTGTTGGCCATTACAAATTTAATTTAAATTTTAAAAAGTGTTTGTAGCAAACACTATTTATTGTACGTAACTAATTAAGAAACCAAATAAATATAGAAAATATTTCAAATACTTTAGTTTATTTGATACAAACAAGATTTGTATGAAACAAATAGTATTTATCTTGGACCAATAAATATTAATCAAATAAATCATTTATTTGATTTCTTAGACTCTTTTTTTTCAGTGTAGGAAATCAAGATGGATGGAATTTTTAAATAAAAATACAAACATATACATGATTATGATAAAGAAACGGAGCAGCCTTTTATATAGAATACCGCCCACTTTATCAATAATCGCTCGGACCCGTCAAATTAACTTTTATGAAATGCATTTTTTAAGATCATGCCCTATGAAATGTAATCTTTAATGTAAATCGATGGGAGTTCAGAGGCTTCTAGCTTCGCTGTCTGATAGGATATGCTTCTTTTGGTTGTTGTAGCACTTTTCAAGATCTCTTGTACGCATGCTTGTATTGCATGAACTTCTGCTAGGTATACTGTGGCGTAGTTTCCTAGTAGGATGTTGATGTCCATTCTGGGTATTTCCCCAAATATACCTGTGTCTACTCCGTTAGCCGTTTTTCATCCATCAGTGTACCAAGCTAGGTCTTTCTCATTCCTTCCTCCCTCCCACTAGACCAGTGGTTCTCAAAGTTGTCTGGGCTACGACCCATCTAATACAAGTTTACAAACTCGGGGCCCACCTCCAGGAAATTTAACCGTTACCAATATAAATAAAGGACTTTTCAAATAACAAAGGTTTAAAAAAAAATTATTACTCAATTAAATAACTACATCAAAAAAGTTATTTCAGTGGATAATTACCAGCAACCGATAGCCAGAAATTCACCCTGTCCAATGTACAGGGTTATTTTTTATATTTGCGTACCCACCTACAGGGCTTAATATAAGTGACAGAAAAAAACTTTTAATACAAAAGTTGCATAATGTTTCCCGTCATATCTTTTAGACTTATTTAAAAAAACATCTGCACATCGAAAAGTTAAAAAACAAATGAAAGTCTTCTTTTTTTAAAAGGAACACCCTATATATTTTTTACCAGTGCGAAAGATCTCTTTCTCCTGATTTCAAAAATATATAACATGTCATCATTTAATCCAGTCGTTTGTGAAATATTTGCGTTTTTCATTAATTGAATTGACTATAATCTAGTCGGCGTTCCGCATACTTCAACGTGACATATTTGTCACTTTAATTTAAATTGAAACATGCAGCAAAGAAAATAACTTATGATTTATAATTTATGATATAAAGTAAAGTAAATTGCTGTTGAACTACAGCTATTCGGTTGTTATTAGAGTAAAAAAGACGCACTATTTGAAGTTTGTCTTCTTCCGAATATCCCATTTTCCTTACTGAATCTTTCAATTTAATGTAAAGTGACAAATATGTCACGTTGAAGTATGCGGAACGCCGACTAGATTACAGTCAATTCAATTAATCAAAAACTCAAATATTTCACAAACGACTGGATTGAATGATGACATGTTATATATTTTTGAAATCAGGAGAAAGAGATCTTTCGCCCTGGTAAAAAATATATAGGGTATTCCATTTAAAAAAAGAAGAATTTTATTTGTTTTTTAACTTTCCGATGTGCAGATGTTTTTTTTAATAAGTCTAAAAGATATGACGGGAAACATTATGCAACTTTTGTATTAAAAGTTTTTTTCTGTTACTTATATTAAGCCCTGTAGGTGGGTACGCAAATATAAAAAATAACCCTGTACATATGCAAATCAAATAATAAAAGGGAATCTTTTATCGGGTATTAAATGTAAAAATAGTCATTCTGAAAGTGTATGTAAATGACTCGCCAATTCGTTTCGATGTAGTGGGCGATAAGAGTCTCGTCGGCTTCGGCGTGGTGTCGGCATGAATGACGCCTCACGCAAATAGTTGCATTCCCTTGAGTTGCGTCGCGACGCTCTGTCTATGGTCAGGAAGGCACTCTTTAAATTTGTCACTTCTTAGTTTATCGTGAAATTTTTTCTTTCGCCTTACCATTTTTTTTTGTTCTGTACCAAGAAAAAAAGACGGATTTAACATATTAAGTTAATACTTTGTTTCAAATCTACATTTCCATAGTACCTTCTCTGTCCTATTATGAATAAGAGCTAATAAACAATTTTAAATTGTGAGTTCTCTGGAGTATTAGAAATAAATAACCATTTAAACAAAGCTTTAATCAGTACTGGCTTATAATACGCCTCCCCGGGTTCACATTCACACACATCGATATTATCGGTATCGTTATCGGCGTCGGAATGATCTAGAGAATCTGTATGAATATACAGGCTTAAAGACCTTTTTATTTCCCTTAATAATGTTTTTATATAAAACGAAACGTTGGAATAAATACAATTGTGTCATTTCATTGCTTACCCTCATTCCCGCTATACTTATTCAAATCTACTAGTAAGGGCGCTGTACTTACCTTACTAAGATCTAGAGAATAATTGTTTTAGACGAAGTAATCCACACACATCGCAAAAACAAAAATGATGATCATCAGCAAACATAACATAATAACATCAATCTTATAGTCAATGGTAAAACAACTGAAAGAGTGTCTAAGTTCAAATACCTGGGAGCAACTGTTAATGAGAGATGGGATTGCGATGAGGAAGTAAAGCCACGTATCGGAATTGCAAAGACAACTTTTCTCAGAATAAAAAACATATTTCGTCAAAGAACACTACCGGTTGGACTTCGGATACGTGTTGTCAAGTGCTACGTCTGACCCATCTTACTGTCCGGGGTAGAAACTTGGCCGCTTAAGGGGACATTAAACCGAATCGAGGCATTTGAAATGTAGACACTACGAAGAATGCTTCGGATTTCCTGGACCGAACATGTATCGAATAACGATGTTCTAATAATTGCTAGAGTAGAGAGAGAACTATTAAATATCGTTAAATAACGAAAGACGTCATACTTAGGACACATCCTCAGGGAGGAACGATAGGTACTCTGTTCCAAAACTCATTATCTAGGGCAAGATTGAAGGAAAACGAGGACCAGGGCGAAAGCAGCACTCCTGACTTCGTAACATCAGGGATTGGTGCGGGATACCAGATGCAGGATCTATATTTCGCCGGATTGAAAAATACCCTAGTTATTTTATGATGGACAAAGGCCCCCTACGTGCAAAAGAAGCACACTGGACCAGAAGAAGAAGAATTCACACACACACACACACCCTCTCACACACACCCTCACACACGATAAAAAAGTCAGTGGTCGTTGCCGATATCGTTGTACTGTCGGACTGCTCTGTTGATATCGCGCAGCAAAGTATCGTCCGTTCTACACAATGTAAACTAAATACGCTGATTCACACATACTACATCTATCGTTAGCGGATTGTATTTTAATTTTTGATGCCATTGTCTCACGAAAAGTAGGTAAGCGCGCATACATAGAATAGGCATGAGTGCTAAATTCAAGTAAGATATTGGTACTCTGATTGAACTGGTGGAAACAAGATCTTGTTTATGGATTCTCGGATAACTTTAAGGAGAATATATTTTTAAAAAATGTTTGGAAAGAGGATTTTGTATTTCTTGAAACTAGATTTGAAAAAACAAAAAATGTCGATCAGCAGAAAATTTGTAAGTATATTTCCCGTCCATTATAATTCCTATTTATATCTTTAAAAACACTATAAGTACATATTGTGCTACATCAGACGCTATAAACGGACCTTATTTCTTTAAAAATGAGGCTGGGGCTAACGTTACGGTCAATGGAGAACGTTACCGGACCATGATTAATGAATTTTTCTTCCAAAATATGAATGATTTTAATCCAGGCGAGATGTGGATTCAACAGGATGGCGCTACATGTCACACCGCGAACGAAACTGTCGCCTTATTGCAAACAAGATTTGGTGATAAGTTAATTTCGAGAAATGGAGCTTTTAACTGGCCACCCAGGTCCTGTGATGTGACGCCCTCAGATTATTTCCTATGGGGCTACGTCAAGTCATTGGTTTATGCTAATAAACCGGCAACAATTGACGCCTTGCAAGCCAACATTGTGCGCGAAAAAGTCACCCAAAATTGGACTTAAAGAATGCGCTACCTCGTGAACAGCTGCGGTGGCCACATGCCCCAAAACGTTTTTAAATGTTAATGCCATAGAATGATTTTTCAAACAAAATTAATTTTTGATCACAAAAATATTTTCTTTATTATTTTTTCAACTTTGAAGTTCTATCGTTCTTAAAAAAACACCCAATATAAAAAATAATCGTATTTATCCTGGCACCAAAATTACATACTACCGTAGTTTATGTTATGGTTAATGGCCAATAATTTATTGTATTTTTCTTTATCTTCTACAATAAACGTGTTTCTTCTATTTGTGAGTTTTTTATAGTGAGTAGTACACGGTATAAAATACCCTCTATCTTTTCAAAAACTAGCACACCCAAATTACCTAGAAATATTAAGAAAAATCTTGTACCAAATTATGTGTTCACCAATATATCTGTTGTACCTACCTATCCTATACTAATTTATACGTCGATTTAAACTATTCTGTAAAGTTGAATTATAAATTTTCTGACTTATTTCCCTATTACCTTAAGATATTTTTCATAATTTACTATAGCCCACTGGCAAGCATTTCCAGACACTTCTGTTAAAACTTCCAGCTGCATTCCACCCCTGTAAATAACATTTTGTGCGTGCACAAAACAGGAACTAAGTGAATCACCACGGTGAATTTACCCCTCATTCCTGCGATTCATGTGGATATTTTAACACGAGACCCTTCTCTTCTGCACTGCCCTTGTCTAACGTACCTTTTGTTGCGTGACCTTTTTCTAATACAACCGTTAAAATTACTGAGGATTTTTTTTCATTATTCATGCAGGAAGTTCGCTTATTTTACTGCTAATTTAATTATATTTAGTGAGCAGTAATACCTATGAGAATTATATTTTTAAAATTATACTTAAGTTATTTTTCTAATAACATCGCCAACTTATACTTTTTTTTAAAACCGACCAGAAAATTTACACTTTCTGGACAATTTTTCGTCTAGAAAATAACGTTTTTCCGGTCTCTAATGTCACTGTCACCCTGTTTTTGTGTTTCCAATCGCTCTTTGATAATACAAGATACCTTGATTTCGTTATTATGACAACAACATTTCGATGTATTGTCGAGTGACAGTTCGTTGATTTTTAATTTTGTTCTTTATGTCAAACTTGTTTCGCGTAGATTATAAAATATATATCGAAGTGTCGGTCTTAAAAAAAATATTGTACGTCACGCAACCGAAAATTAGTGTTTTCCAGGTCTCTCCAAGCTTCCAGGACTCGCCTATGGCTCGCCCTGGAAATGCTTGTCTCGACCTGAAAAACACTACTTTCCGGTCTTGTAACGTAAATTACTATTTTTTAAAACCGACCAGAAAATATACATACTTTCTGGACAATTTTTCGTCTAGAAAATAACCTTTTTCCGATCGCAAGACCGGAAAAGTGACGTTAGAGACCGGAAATAGTAATTTACGTTACAAGACCGGAAAGTAGTGTTTTTCAGGTCGAGACAAGCATTTCCAGGGCGAGCCATAGGCGAGTCCTGGAAGCTTGGAGAGACCTGAAAAACACTAATTTTCGGTTGCGTGACGTACAATATTTTTTTTTAAGACCGACACTTCGATATATTTTATAATCTACGCGAAACAAGTTTGACATAAAGAACAAAATTAAAAATCAACGAACTGTCACTCGACAATACATCGAAATGTTGTTGTCATAATAACGAAATCAAGGTATATTATCAAAGAGCGATTGGAAAAACAAAAAACAGGGCGACAGTGACATTAGAGACCGGAAAAGTGACATTAGAGTCCAGAAACGATTTTTCCGGTCTCTAATGTCACTTTTCCGGTCTTGCGATTGGAAAAACGTTATTTTCTAGACGAAAAATTGTCCAGAAAGTGTAAATTTACTGGTCGGTTTTAAAAAAAGATTTTTCCGGTCCCTGTTTTTTGTTTTTCCAATCGCTCTTTGATAATACAAGCTGCCTTGATTTCGTTACTATGACAACAACATTTCGATGTATTGTCGAGTGACAGTTCGTTGATTTTTAATTTGTTGTTTATGTCAAACTTGTTTCGCGAGTTCGCAAATTTAACAATATAAATTCAGATTTTGAATTATCCGACACGGAAAATGAGATTTCAGAAGAAATTTTGGAAGCAGCAAGGAAAGCGACTTACGATATATTGCCAGTAAAATCAAATGCCTGTTACGAGAAGTCATACGACACATTTAAAAATAATATAAAATAATTTAATGTAAGTATATCGAAGTGTCGGTCTTAAAAAAAATATTGTACGTCACGCAACCGAAAATTAGTGTTTTCCAGGTCTCTCCAAGCTTGTCTCGACCTGAAAAACTCTACTTTCCGGTCTTATAACGTAAATTACTATTTTAGTTGTAATTTCAAGATATGCAAACTTTACTTTGTACCCCCGATTCTCTGTTGAATCTAAAAAATACGAACGAACGCACGTGAATCTTATTTGCGGGACAGACGGGTAATACTCTCCTGGTATGTATTTTTTTGCTATGAAAGAACTCTCAGATATAGGTACAATGTATGTGTATGTGTATATGTATATGTATATATAAATTGTGGAAAAGTGTTTCATAAATCCTGTGCTAATAGAGATTGGGCTGATAAAATCGATTATATCGACGAAACACGTTTGGTATGCTGCCAAGACCCCAAGGTCAAGGATGATGATGCTGCAAATGCTTTCTGTCGATCGGAAATTACCTATCTAAAAAAGTTATTAAACGAGAATGAAGAAAAGAACAAGATCCTTCAAGAAAACATCTCCCTATGGAGGGAACAATGCAACTTACTGTATGAGAAAATCGCCCAATTAGAGGGTAAACCTAGAAACAACGGCTCCGGTAAAAAAGGTAAACAAAGGGATCCCCGCTCACCCCTTCCTCCACCTGCCAACCACTCCCAAATAGAAGCAACAGATTCGACACCTATTGTGAGATCCGAAGTTAGGCACGTGAACGTCGATGACACTAAACATACCGGAATCCTAAATTCTGAAAATCTCGTCATCACTACTGCCGAGGTTCATGCTACCCAGGAGGGCAGCGGTAGTTCAAATGCACAGCTGCCAAAAATGATTGACTGTCATCAGCATCAAGTACAACATAACCCAGAAATCCGAAATCACCATAATAACAAAGGTGAAATCGCGATCGACAACAACAGTGAAAATGATATTCAGCAAGATCACAACAATGAAGGAATTTGGGAACAGCAAAAAAGAAGAGGCTTCGTGCGTAAATCGAGGCCTAATCCAATCAAGGGTACCAAAACGGATGTCACTTCCTTGAAAACCGCACCGAGTGTCTCCACATCATATTCTTGGTTGTTTATATCTGGCTTAGCGGCAGAAACTCAGGCCAGTGACATAAAAAATTACCTCTCTAGTAGCGGAACACCCTACTGCATATGTGAGAAAATGAAAACTAGGAGAGATGACATTATGAGTTCATTTAAACTTGGCGTTCCAAATGAAGAAAAAGATGCCATCATGGCTGCAAACTATTGGCCCAATGGAGTCATTATAAATACATTTTTAAACCTGAAGAACACAGTGCCCAAAGGATATGGGCAAAAAATGACTCGATAGTTAAGGATATAACTCTGTTTCATATAAATATCCAGTCCCTACGAAACAAAATAAATCTATTAGAGTCTATTTTAGCAGATATGACGGTAGACATCCTATGCATAAGCGAACACTGGCTAAACACCCATGAGATGAAGCTGACACGAGTGGGCAAATATGTGAATGCTTCAGCCTTCTGCAGGGATGAAAATAGAGGTGGAGGTGCGGCTATTTTTCTTGACCAGTACATTCCATTTTCGGTCCTCACTGAATTGAATGCATCCTCCATTGATGGCACTATAGAAATTTGCGGTTTATTTCTTGAACATTTAAAAATCTATGTTCTGAACCTATATAGGCCCCCTTCTGGCTGCTTTGAAACCTTCCTGGAGGTACTGGAAAATGCCCTAAATCGTGTCGGTGGCCGGAGCAGTATTGTTGTCTCTGGGGACTTCAATGTTCGCTTTGGTACTGATGACGGGAGGTGCATTGACCTTTGCTGTCTTCTGGAATCCTACGGTCTTAAACAAATGATAACAAGCGCGACAAGACAAGACAACTGTATAGACAACATATTTCTTAATTTTCATTGTCAGGGCTACGAGACTGCAACGATAGACACTTCAATCTCAGATCACTTGGGCCAGATTGTTAAGTTTCCGGTCTATGCGTCCAAGCCCAACCTGCAAACATCCAGAGTGGCTTGCAGGCCTCTGACAGAGGCAGGTAAGATAAAATTTTACTCACTAGTCCAACAGCTCGACTGGCAAATTCTCAATTCTGACCTTGATTCTAACAAAAAGTTTTCAATATTTATTCAGTGCCTGTCTAATGCTTTCCTTGAGTCCTTCCCTGAAAAAATTTATCACAAAAGAAATGATCAAAACCGTACAATTAATTGGTTTAATGAGGATCTCAAACGCATGCGTGAACACCTACACCTACTGTGTGAGCTATACAATCGCTATCCTTCCCCTGATTTAAAAAACCTCAGAAACAATGCTAGATACCAGTACAAGATAGCAATAAGAAACGCAAAAATTAATAGTAATGATCACATAATTCAAAATGCGCCAAACCCCATAAAATGTATGTGGAGTATTATAAATGAACACCGTGGAGTAATAGAAGGCTCTAGTAATGGGGAAGTTAACATCGACCCCGATCACTTTAATGAATTCTTCACAGGAATCGCTCCTGAACTCCAAAGCAAGCTACGCCCTCCCCTGATCGATCCAGTTCAGAACATTGCCTGTGACACTGAAGCGCCTTTTTTGTTCACAGAGGTCTCTTTCAATGAGGTCCGAGATATCATAGACTCTCTTAAAAATAAAACAAGTAGGGATCCATATGGCTTCAACATCTCCTTGATCAAATCCATTAAGAATCTGATTATTGGTCCATTGACCAAACTTATAAATCTCTGCTTCAGAGAATCTGTATTTCCAGAAGCACTAAAGAACACAGTAGTCACACCCATATTTAAAAAAGGAGACCGTCGCGAGGTCTCAAATTATAGACCGATCTCTCTCTTACCTATACTGTCCAAGGTGTTTGAGAGGTGTATGGTTTCTAGAATAGCCCACTTCTTTGAATCGGGTGACTTATTCTCTGGAAGTCAGTTTGGCTTTAGAAAGGGCCGAAGCACAACCATGGGAATTCTGGACCTTGTTTCCTACATCCACGACGCCTTCAATGATTCCACATATACAGCCTCGGTCTTCTGCGATCTGAGTAAGGCGTTTGATTGCGTCTCCCATGACTTGCTTCTAAAAAAACTATCACGCTATAACTTCCACCCTAAAAGTGTATCTCTTGTCGAGAGCTATCTTAAAGATCGAACTCAAAGTGTGAGAGTGGATGGGGTTGAGTCTGCTAAGAGATGTGTGACTGTTGGAGTCCCTCAGGGCTCGGTACTGGGGCCTCTACTTTTTCTAATTTACATCAATGATCTACCTGGAACGGACTGCTCATCCAGGTACACGCTCTTTGCGGACGATACCACAATCACTACCCAGCACAGTAATCTTGACACAGCTAGGGCAAGCTCGGGTGAGGCTCTGGATAGGGCCGAGTCATGGTTCAATGCAAACATGCTATTTCTAAACACTGATAAAACCCAAAAAATCATATTTTCAACGAGAGAGATACCTGAGGCAGACTTAGTCTCCTCTGTGAAGTTCTTGGGGGTCTACCTAGACTGCAGGCTTCGCTGGGACATACACACGGACCAGCTTTCAAAAAAGCTAAGTACAAATATATTTGTTTTGCGGAATCTGACGGAGTGTGTGTCCCGGAGGGTCCTAAGACAGGCATACTTCTCCCTCTGTCACTCACATATAAGTTATGCCATAGTAGCATGGGGTCATGCACCCGGTGCCGGGAGAATATTTCGTCTACAGAGAAGGGCTGTTAGGTTGGTTGCTGGTCTGGGTTACAGGGATGGCTGTAGAGACGCATTTATAGCGAACAAGATCTTAACACTTCCATCACTTTTCATTTTTGAAACGCTTTGTCATGTAAAGACTCATCTGAACGAATATACAAGTCACGACTCTATACACACTTACAATACAAGAAACAAACAAAACCTTGTTCCTCAGTGCTGGAGGTTGAAACGCTGCCAGAATGGTCCAGGCCATCTGGGCATCCATTTTATGAACAAAGTACCACGTAATATAAAAGAATTGCCACTTCCTAAATTCAAAAATAGTATAAGATCCTTTTTGCTAAACGGAGCATTCTATTCAGTGGATGATTTTCTGAACTCTGAATGGTAGACTTGGATGTGCTGTGGAGTGTATTGTTAAAATAGGCGCATTTTATGCTATTGTATGTTTTATATTATTGTATAAGTCTGTTTTTTAATTTGTTTGACGCTCAATCACCCTATTTTACTTAACTGTTATATATTTATTGATATTCTTTTAACTTGTCCTGTGGCCACCGGCCTTATTTTAAAATTGTATGTTCTGTGAAATAATTATTAGAATCTTATCGATAATAATTGAACTAATTTATTTATTTATTTGATACAAACTCTACAGATTTACACCAAATTATTGAGTATTGCATAATGTATTTGATGTATTGACCTGTGTAAGTACTATATGTATATTTGACACCAATAGATGATTTGATTTGATTTGATTTGATATGGTTGTGCTGGTATCGAAATGCCATGCTTCACATGCAATTTTTTTAAAATATCAAAACTTGTTAGTTACTAAATTCTCCTATTTTTATTACAAAAAATGGTTGTAAATAAAATAGTGTAACAACCTCGGCCGAAAAGTTTTATTCCTGCATGTCTCGGGACTGTTATTTCATTTCGCGACAGTAATAAATCACTTCCCACCTCGGTATATAATTTACTACCGTGCGAGCAAAAGTTATTTGCATCAAAGAGGGCATTGCATCTAAGGACGTAATGCTTAGCCGTAGAGCTTAATACCTGTTGGGTGTCAGTAACTACCTGAATTAACAATCAATCAGTTATTCCGTCATCTTTGACAGTCGTTACAAGTAATTTGATTCATCGCTAATTTTACCAATTTCTTGAACAATTCACACAATGGGCTTTACGGAACAGCACACAACATTCATGGTTGAAGCGTGTTTTCGAAACGGGGTTAGAGTACATTGTAAGTGGCAATACAATCCGGGTTTGTGCATGCACGATTTTTACGATTATTTTCCTAACGTTGCTTTTATTGCTGGGGATTATGATTGCCTGAAAAGAACCGTGGCTGTGTTTAGCGAAACAGGTTCTATACAACACAAAAAAGGAGCAGGAAGACCATCAAAAAGAACAAAAGAACTTGTTGCAAACGTTCGTGAAATAATGCAAAATACGCCAACAAATTGTATAAGACGCCTGTCCCAAGAAGTGGGAAGATCTTATGGAACATGCAGGGCTATTCTTAAGAAGCAGCTAAATTTATTTCCTTATAAAGTATTCCAAGAAATACAAGCCGCAGATTTTGAAATACGCAGGAATTACTCTCAATGGTTTACCCAAAATTTATTGGAAAGAAATGATATATTAGACCTGACATTTTTTTCGGATGAAGCCTGGTTCCACCTCTCCGGTTATGTCAGAATATACGCATGTGAAGTAGTGAAAATCCCCATTTTTTAGAGTCTACATTGCACTCTCACATGATTCCCATGATTCAATTTGCAATAAAGACCCAACCCACATTTTAATACACAATTATAATATATATAGTATCAATTTAAGTAATAAGATATGTTTACATATACAAACGAACATATTATATTAGGCAAAAAAAAAACTACAAAAATATTAATTTGTGCACATAGCAGAAAACTAATATTCTAATATTTTAAACGCCATTTTCTCAATATAATGCTTTTGTGGGTTGGATAGGTGGCAGCCTAGCGCAGCGATAGCGTTCTCGCATCGCATGCCGAAGGTACCTGGTTCGATCCCAGGCAGGTTTGGCGGACTTATTTAGTTTGCTTGACCAGGTCACCGTACTTCGTAGTGTTGCATTGTACAACACACACTGGCATTCTCAATGGCAAAATAAACACTGCAGTAAAGGCGACCTCGATACGATACAGCTGTGGACCTCTCGGGCTCCTCCGGTATCATTCGGGTGTCCCTTCGGCATGTTGTCGAGAAGTGAGCTACTCCTGAACCAAGTAACGGATCTAGTGACCCACAAAAGGGACGCATGTCTGTTACCGATCCAGACGGATTGGGGGACGCCCCGAATCAGAGGATTTGGTAATACAGACGGTGTGTCCCGTGGAGTGATACTGGATCCCGACGGATTAGGGGGCTCTGCGGCAACATCCTTCAAGTCGCCCCACGGAGACGTAATAGGCTTCCTCCGTCGAGATCTGTGGTGGACAAGAGGTGTTACAACAGGACCGTAAAAACTGTGCCGAGAATAACATCTGCCAGTAAAATTGTGGTTCGGAACCCACGTAAAACTGTAGGTCCCGTCTGGCTGACACCTAGACGTAAAATGGGGTTGGCAAAAAGGGTCGCACTGGCCTACTTGCTTGGCGCTAAGCCTCCCCTCAACTACTACTACTACTACTTTGTGGGTTGGATCCCTCTTGCATAACACGATCCAATTGTTGGTCCTATTTTTTTTCCATGACACAGTTACAGCACAGCGGTATAGAGACAATATTTTGAATCCATTTGTGGAGCAATTACTTGACGACGAACTGCGTTTTGGATATTTTTAACAGGACGGTGCAACCGCCCATACAGCCGCCGAAACTATTAACTACTTACGCGATTACTACAACTAACTACTTTCGACGACAGATTGATCAGTTTTCGATCAGACATTGAATTCTCACCTAGATCACCTTGTTTAACGGTTATGGATTACTTCGTTTTTCCTCATTTAAAGAATACTATATTTAAAACACCAGTTACAAATTTAGAACAATAATTACAAGAAAGGGTTATCCAAGAATGTGGTAACATTTCTCCAGCGATGCTGGTCAACACTTTCGAAAATATAAAGAGACGTGTGAATTTATACTCGGAGCATGGCGGTGGCCAATTTCAGCAATTTATGTCATCATTTTTCTTTTTCTTTCTGTATATTCTTACTTTGTTAATTTTGTAAACAACAAAAATTAATTTGTATTTGTTTACTTATTTTATTACTTATTAGTTTGGCATATCATGTCATTATATCAATTTGACAAAATTTTAACCTAGATTTGGTTAGATATAGGGGAGAATGGCCCAAAATGATCCCCTTAACGGGAAAATCCCTCGTAAACAGAGTGTAAGATTTGCGAAGATCCATAAGTCCATAATCATATAGTTATTGGATTCCCCAATTCTTATGCTTTCAGATTTGGATGAGCAGAGTGTTTAATAAACAAACCTAATAATGTTATTTATATAATTATGAACTTTGTCAATCGGATCATTTTACCCTACCTGGTTGGGCAAAATGATCCTCCAATTTAATTTAAGAAAAAAAGTAAAATTGTTGATTATAAGTCAATATTTAAAATAACAGATAGGTCGTTCTTTATTATTTAAGAGAAAACAGTAAGAAAACAGTAAGAAAATACAAACAGTTGAACCATTTCTTATAACTGAAAACAAAATAATTTTGTTGAGAAAATAAAATTATTATTCTCTCGATAACCTCTATGACACAAAATTATATTAGTACCTATTGTTAAAACTTGTATCTTCAAAGAATACCTAGATAGGTACCTAACTTAACATTCTATAATATTTCTTATATAAAACCAAAAAATTCGTTTTACCCATGAGGGATCATTTTGCCCGAATGTGCAAAATTTACTAACCGCCATGTTTATCACTTAGTCGTTGAGTTTAAAAACTTTACAAATATGTATCTTAAAATATAGCTAAAGTAATAACCTTCTAAGAAATATACTACATTTTAACATTCCTGTCATTTGTCAAAAACTGTTACAATAGTCTGTAGGTACGTACCTTAGATCAGAATAAGCAAAAATCACTTTTTTATTGATAGCGCACCAACCGCTAACAAGTTTCGATTCAACTTACAAGCACAACTCGACGGAAGACAAGGAAGGTATAGTGGCTTATGAAACCATAGATGGCACCATCCGTATTAACAATAATAGGGGCCAGGGGGGGATCGTATTGCCCGCTGGGATCATTTTGGGCCATTCTCCCCTATCGTCCCCATATCATTGTGATTTTAACCAAGCCCTACGTTTTTTAATCCAAGGCCTCTTTGATGCAAACAATCGCACGGTATAATATGTCAAAAAACAAATTTCTCTTAAAATTTGCATGTTAAAACTAATAAATGTATCTAGCTGCTCCCTAAAAAAATCACTTAAATCGGAGCTCTAAACTTAATCCAAATTTTATGATGCCCGTTTTTTTGCACGTGAGTGTAGAATATTTTACCCGGGAATATTAAAACATTAAAGAAACTACCCTTATTTAAATTTAATTTAAAAAAATATTTCTTAATGTAAATTTCTTTTTTAATGAGGTAATCAAGCTTTTATACAAAACGAATATTTTTTTTAATTGTCTTTTCTGTATATACCTATACAGGGTGTCCGGTAACTTATGGGCCATAGAGCAACTGGAGATAGTAGATATAAAAATATGTCTTTTGAGCCAAATTTGCCCAAGTAAAATGTTAGAGGTTAAAGAGATACAGGGTGTTGAAAGTGAAAATTAGTTTTCGAAAAATGATGATAATTTTGAAACGGTTTCAAAATCGGTATAACTAGGTTTTCGAGGGTGAGAAATTCGAATTTGGTGTTAATTTCAAGATACTCCCTAGAGGGCGCTTGCTACGTGCTTTATGTTGAACTAATTCATCCATATTTTTTTTAACCGTGCAGTTACTAGTATCTATACTTAAAACTATAAAAAAACCTACCTTTTTACGTAAAAAAGGTACTCTTGGTCGATCTCGATATCTCAAGCCGTTACCCAGATTTTAGCGTCTGAATGTTCCATTGCACATTCTGTTGATTGCTGAGAAATATTTAATTCACAAAGTGTGCCTTGCAGTTTGACAAAATTTGTTGCGGTGAAAACTGTCATTATTTTCTACTTTTTCCCGTCAAAGGTACGTAAATAAATAGTAATTTACGTTACAAGAAAGGAAAGTAGTGTTTTTCAGGTCGAGACAAGCATTTCCAGGGCGAGCCATAGGCGAGTCCTGGAAGCTTGGAGAGACCTGGAAAACACTAAGTTTCGGTTGCGTGACGTACAATATTTTTTTTAAGACCGACCCTTCGATATATTTTATAATCTACGCGAAACAAGTTTGACATAAAGAACAAAATTAAAAATCAACGAACTGTCACTCGACAATACATCGAAATGTTGTTGTCATAATAACGAAATCAAGGTATCTTGTATTATCAAAAAGCGATTGGAAAAACAAAAAACAGGGTGACAGTGACATTAGAGACCGGAAAAGTTACATTAGAGTCCGGAAAAGATTTTTCCGGCCTCTAATGTCACTTTTCCGGTCTTGCGATCGGAAAAACGTTATTTTCTAGACGAAAAATTGTCCAGAAAGTGTAAATTTTCTGGTCGGTTTTAAAAAAAAGTTTTGCAATACCCAAGTACTGTAATCTTTTCAAATAAAAATGCCCAGAGGCCAAGAAGGCTTAATAAGTTTTCTAACCGTGATTTACGTGATATGGTCTGCGTTTATGCACAAGAGAATTATAATAGTCGTGCTGCACTTAAAAGGTATGTAGAACTCCAGTGGCGCAACCAGAAATTTTGTTCGGGGGGGCTTTAACTTCTTGCGCCGCAGGGAAAACTTTTTTGGGAGCCACGCCCTTTTTTGGGTAAAATACGTATGATTGACGAGAGCGAAAGCCCCCATAAACTTCTGCAATAATACGCCGCTAGCCCTAACGAAATATTTATGAAAAAAAAATTTAGAGATTTTATTTTAATTAGTAAAAATGTATTTAAAATAAGTAACGCATATATTAAGCATACTTATACTAAAACAAAACAAAAACCTTATACAATAAGTTGTAAGTAATCACTAATAATACTAATATTAAAGTAAAATTCTTCGTTTTGTTTTTGCCATTTCGTCCAGAATTTCTTCCACGGTAATATCAATATCGTGGTTCGCATAAATAGGTAGACCAGGGTCGATAATTTTTGAAACAAAAAAAAGAAAAGTAGGATGAAACCCATTGGAAAAGAAAGAGAATATAACAAAAATGAAAGAAAAAATAATTTACGGGCGATCCGAGGCCGGGAAGTGGAAGGGGGTGAGTTTTTAAGGCTAGAAAACGATTTATCTCGATTTCCGGGAAAACTACAAGTCCTATGGAAAAACGTTAAATAGCAAAGTTGTAGGTAATAAAAAGGTCTACAACTTTTGTATTAACACTTTTTTCACATTGCCTCAAAATTTATGTGAAAAATTCAAATAACCAAGTTTTTTTTTTTTTTTTATTTTTATCTTTTACAAAAAAAATTATGTTTTTACGAAATTTGGTGATAACTTACCTTTTTATGTCCCAAACACACTGTAATTATTTTGATTTAAAATATTTATTGTTTCACCTTATTTTGACTTAATATCGAAAAAGCACCCTTATTTTCAATCGAAAATTCTCACGTCAAAATATCTGCTGTTTTAAAAAAGTCGGTGGGCTTTTTGTTCGTTGAAATCTCCACTTTCTGATGGTGTAAAAAAATATATACATTACTATGGTAAATGTTCTCAAAAAAATGCAAAGAAACGGAAAAAACTTGAATCCGAAATTTTTTTTTTAATAATTATGTACAATTTTAACCTATTTATTAAAATTTATACTTTAATTACTCAAAAAACGTAAGAATCCATGTTACATTGATAAACAAAAAAATTACAAATCCATAAAACATTGAGATCGCAAAAAACATGCGAAAATAGTTCGCGTGACATCAAAAATTGGTTTGCAATTAAACGAATAGGTTAAGTTTCTAAGCTCGGGGGGGGGGGGGCTGCAGCCCGGCAGCCTCCCCCCCCCCCTGGTTGCGCCACTGTAGAACTCTACCCAACCAGAATCATTCCAGACCGAAAAATATTTCAAAGAATATTCAATAATCAGTTAGGTGAAACAGGTTCCTTTTATGTCAAAGATCCTGGTGGACGACCGAAAACTATAACGGTCGAACAAGAAGAAGAGATCTTGGTTCGTATCGCGGAAAATCCTAAATTAAGCACTAGGCGTTTGGAAGCTTCTACAGGAATAGGTAAATCGACCGTCTCAGAAGTCATCAATGCAGAAAATTTATTTCCTTACCATTTCACGCCCGCTCAAAATTTACTGCCAGGAGATTTGCCAGTCAGATCAGAATTCTGTCAAAATCTACTAAATAAGAATAACGAAGATCCCATCTTCCTGAGAAAAATATTATTTACTGACGAGGCAACTTTTACAAGACGCGGAATTTTTAACTGGAAAAGTAATCATCACTATGCTTTGGAAAATCCACGACTACCCAAAGAAAGACATTTTCAGCACGAGTTTTCGATAAATATTTGGTGCGGCATTATCGACAATTTCTTGATCGGCCCATATCAGCTTCCGCAGAGACTTAATGGAGAACAATATTTGCAGTTTTTAGAAAACGATTTACTTTACCTTCTGGATGATATACCTCTGAACATAAGACACAATATGTGGTACATGCAAGATGGTGCCCCAGCACACTTTGCAGTTCCTGTTCGAAATCATTTAAATCAGCGTTTTCCACATCGGTGGATTGGTCGCGGAAGCGAATTTCCTTGGCCACCGCGTAGCCCAGATATTAACCCGTTAGATTTTTATCTGTGGGGTCACATGAAGGATTTGGTATATGGTGATGAATCCAATACACGGGAAGAACTTGAACAAAAAATTCAAGAAGCTGCCATTGTTATAGGTGATAATCAAAATATCTTCCTGAATGTGAGACGTCATTTGTTAAAAAGCTTAAGAAAATGTATTAAAGTAAACGGTGGATACTTTCAACATTTACTAAAGTGAATTAAAACAAATTTTTAATAGTTTCCAATATTTTCATTTTGTTTTTTTTCTGCCTTTTTATCATCAAGTCCTAGAATCTGGGTAACGGCTTGAGATATCGAGATCGACCAAGAGTACCCTTTTTACGTAAAAAGGTAGGTTCTTTTATAGTTTAAAGTATAAATACTAGTGCCTGCACGGTTAAAAAAAATATGGATGAATTAGTTCAACATGAAGCACGTAGCAAGCGCCCTCTAGGGAGTATCTTGAAATTAACACCGAATTCGAATTTCTCACTCTCAAAAACCTAGTTATACCGATTTTGAATTCGATATCTTAAACCGTTTCAAAATTATCATCATTTTTCGAAAATTAATTTTCACTTTCAACACCCTGTATCTCTTTAACCTCTAACATTTTACTTGGGCAAATTTGGCTCAAAAGACATATTTTTATATCTACTATCTCCAGTTGCTCTATGGCCCATAAGTTACCGGACACCCTGTATATACCTACTAAGTTAGAGTTATAATTGTTAGTTATTTTTATATACTTATTTATCCCTGTAATAAACTTGTTAAGTTGGTTGGGAGTAATAAAAAAAAGGATTAAATATATCAGTGACTGCCTACAATAATAATGCCAATGTAATAATTAATTTAAATAAGTAAAATATAAACCATATTAATTTTTTTGATTTTTATAAATGTCATTATACCTAATTCATTTTAAAAAATAAATAAATTTATTGTCGTTAAATTGGTGTAAATAGTGTTAGTGTAGTACAGTGCGCATGTTGGTGTGTTCGTATATTATTTTATTAAATTACAAAAAAATAATAATTTTACCATTATTGAAATGAAAATCATTTTGTAAAGAAAATGTAATAGATTTATATAACGTTACTGATAAAAGGATTTTCCGGGCTACATTCTTACTAACAGAGGACTTTTTATATAAAAATTGAATCACCCAAGTCTATTAGGGGTTCTATTGTCAAGCGAAAGTCGCAAAATTGGATGTGAATTGAAATTTTATACACGAGGTGTGAAAAGTGAGTAAGAGCTCCTTTTTCAACGAGATTTGGCTCCTTTGGGAATTACAACTTATCCAAAAAGAAATACTTATATAACCACTATCGTGCCTTTAACTTTATTTTTGTATTGGCCAATATTGGATCGATAAGAAAAAATTTAATTACGATTTAAATGGTAACTTCTAGATGTTCGTTTGAAGGTAGTGGACAATGTATAGTATTATTAAAATAATTATTTTGTCGGACTTCTATTGTCTTTACTTTGTTACTTAACACACTTAAGGCGCTGTCGTAAAAATTACTGCACACTTGGTACTCAGCATCGATTCACCTTGTTTTGGGCTCCTGCCCTCAACAATAACAATATACCTATGTTGCAACGAGACTGCTGATGCGCTCGCCAGGAAGGGCGCAGGTAGGTATGTCTGTCGAACTAACAGAGAATACTGTGGCTAGATCACTGGGATCTGTCAAAGAGGAGTTAGATCGGATAGCTGAACAACTTGCTTAAAGCAGATCGACAGAAGTAATAATCTGTAGCATCTCCATGCAATTGTGGTCCCTACTTGATCACAGGAAACCGCAACGTTATTACAGCACAATTGAAAAGACCTTAGAAATATCACTACCGTAGACATGCCGAACGTATGCAAATAACATCTACCGACTTCTGCAGTAGTTGCAGAGATGAAGAAGAGGAGGAAAATAGTCAGCATTTCTTGTGTGAATGTCCCGGCCTCGCGAAAAGAAGGTTTAATACCTTGGACGAACCATTCTATAATGATTTGGAGAAGGTGAGCAGCTTAATAAGTTCATTAAGAGCAGTAGCTGGTTTGAATGAGCGACCAAGGTTCTTCTACGGGCTACGTCGCGATAATGTTCGCAGATAACCTTAAATTTTTTAAAAATAATTAGGAGACTTGAGGACTGCTTGAGGTTGCAGAGCGACTTACAGAGACTTGTTGAGTATTGTGCCACTCGTAACCTATTTTTAAACTTTTCACAGTTCACAGTAAACAAGTTCACAGACATGTAATATTATGAGACCAAATTGTTTACCTACATTTTGCCCAGATCAGAAATCGTTTTTAAAAGAAATTAATGATCACAAATTTTGTCTCCTTATACTACATATCTGTGGACATCATAATGAACTACAATTTTTCTACTTTTTGGTGATGTTTTTATCCCCCTGTAACAAGCTTTTGTAGAACCCGTTACTAGAGCCTTGCACGGGCCGGAATTTTATGGCCCGACCCGACCCGACACAGGCCGGCAACCAAGACATTGACGGGGCCCGAAGAAATTATTAACTAAGAGCAAAACAGCCCGGCCGGCCCGAAAAGCCCGGTCGACCCGAAAAGCCCGGTCGGCTCGAATAGCCCGGTCGGCGCAAAAAACCCAGCCGGCTGGAAAGGCAATTGAACAAATTTACATTGACGTTTATGACATCTAAACAATAGACTAAACGTAACAAGTTTTTCAAGCAGCGTCGTTTAATCAATTGTTTAACTGGAACCTGACGGACCGAACCTTTATTAATTAAGTGGCCCGACCCGAACCCGATAGTCGTGCCGAGCCGCGTAGACGCCCGAGACGAAAACCCGGCCCGTGCAGGGCTCTACCCGTTACTATTTTGCACCAAGAGCGAGAAGTCAACTTGCATGCCATTAAACAAATGATCGTCAAACTCAAAAAAACACGAGAGAGTTAAGGAGATCTGGTGGGTGCTCTGGGCGTTAATAAATCAGTGGTTTGGATGTGTTTTTACTCTCTAGGAGTAAATTCCAACATGTTTTATGTAAAAAAATAAAATAAAATTGACTTTTTTCAGTAGTTTTCAATATAAAACATATGTTAGTTTTTTTGATAAACGATAAACATCTACGGTGCCAAATAAAGCTATACCTATCGTACTGGCAAGCCTGAAGGTTTTTAATGTAAATGAATGAATACAAACCCAACAAACATTTAAAGCCTTGGCGACCTCTCATTTGGAGAAAATGACCTATTTAAGTAAAAAATAGTCTATTTTTTACCTCCAAATCGGCTTTTTAGACGAAACGGCCAAAGAGACTAACTGTTTGGTCAAAACAAAGTAATTCGAACTTATTAATACGTGTTCAAAGTGGGAAAATATAAGAGGCCCAAGAGATGGTCCAAAAGAGTAGATAATTACCTTGTAAATCGACTTGATAGTTAGGTCTAAGGAAAGTCAGTAATAAACGCCCAACCAAGTTATTTTTTACCTTAGATTGGGCCTTAAAGCCCAATAATCTTTTAGGCCCATAAATGAAGAACAAATAACTTCGTTTTGTCTTTAATATATCTTCATGGTCAGGTTATAATGTGAACACTTTCTGAGGTGATGTATACCCTATATGAGTCTTACATTTTGTACTTAAAGCCCAGAAGGCTTTAAAGTATAAAATAGGTTATAGTTATGATTTAAATAATTTCTTTATAGCCTAATATTTTGTCCTCAAAGTGATTTTTACCGGATATAAAGCCGTATCTTCCAAAAATTATGTCTTTAAAGAGATTCTGGCTTAGAAAACTTGAATGAGGATTGTAAAGTTTATTGCACTGTGGTAATCTTCTCACTTGTGGGGAACATAAGAATAATCCAAGGAGGAGCTTGACCCTCTCCATTTTAAAATAATCAGTTTCCATTTTTTCGGCGAAATAAAATGGGGTCGCGTAGGAGCTATACAAAACGCCGGAACAAAGAAAAAAAACGTTGTACATTTATATTCGAACTATTCCAAAAAGTAAGGTTAGTTACATTATAATAGTGGGTATTAATCCGTTGCGAGACATTAATTCAGCAACCCCGATAGAAACATTTTATGGAGTAATTGGCCATACATAGGGCCTGCAGAATTCTTAAAAACCCCAAATTAGGCTTCATAGACACTTTTATTATTATAAAGTTATGCCATATAAACGAATATTTCTCCTAATTTAGACCTATCAAGACGGAAGATACAAAATAGGAAATTTTCTCCTAGCGTAACCTAATACGGGTTGACTTATAGGTCCAATTTTTTTTAAGGCCCAAACCACAGGAAATCACGACCTTTAGGAAACATATTTTACTGACGCCATATTTTTTTCAACATGGTGTATTATTTTCAATTAATTTTGTTAGATTACTTGTAACACTAAAGCAACAACAAATATATTACAAAAACCGAGCACAGAAACGAGCTAACTTACTCGTCCAAGCACTAAATATTGGCTACATATTAAATTTTTGGTATTTTCAATTTTAATTTACCTTGTTTTTTTTAATTAAATGCCTTTTTTCTAGGGCGCGGTTAGTTTTTCTAGGTAAAATTGAAATCTATACGAAAATTTTTTACGCGCACCCATTTTTTCACTTCACATCGATGAAATATTGATTTTTATAAGTATATACCTATCTATATACTACCACTCCATTTTAAAAATCAATAGCGGCTGACATGACATGTTCTGATTTAAGAACCCTCCTGCCTCCTGTGCTTTGATACAAATAAAAACAAAATACTATTTTTATCTTTTTCTAAAATTGTGGTTATGATTTTCTATAAACTTCATAGCCCATAACAGGCCCAACATAGGCCCACATAGGTAAAATACGGGTAAAAAACACCTCTTTACTACCACGGAGAAGACTACTTGGCCTCGTCTATGAAGAACAATTCTCCTAATGACAGGTGTTTCTTACCACTTTATTACCTTGGTTTTATTCCCCACTAGGTGATAAAGTGGTATAAATTACTAACTTCTGACTATTTAAAGCGGTCCGTCGAGCTTTATAGTTAAAATATTAGGTAAAAGTCACCTTTTTTAGACTATAATTGTTTGTTGGGAAATGGACTTGACGCGAGGTAAAAAGAGTTCGATCAAGACACAATCCACTCCCGCTGCATTCCCCCTCCATAGCAGCAAATACGTTCCGATAGCGAAGCACCCATCGCGATGTCTATCGTGACTGCATTTTTCAGGTGAGCGTAGACACGATGAAATTCTGCTAGTATTTTAAGATGGTTTGTTCGTAAGAACAAAAACGTAAAATTATTTTATGTGACGCGAGGGCTGAGAGTGCAGAAGAAGTAGTTAGGGCTTGGGGGGGTTTTAAATTTTTGTAGCCAAACCATTCTGCCCCAAGATGCAAAATTATCTTAAAATATTTTTTATAGATTTAAGAAGTCGGGGGTAGGTACATACCTACCAGCATTTTATTTTTCGCCATAAGCTAATAAAAAATAACCATTTAAAATATTTGTGGCATTTTTAAAAGCCATTATTTAGTTAACGACCTAAAATAAAAAATATCCACGTAAAATATTTCGAAAATGAGCGGTACAACGTACAATCCAAACGAAATTCCAAATATTACTGAATTACAGACGTGAATACCTTCTGCATTTATGTAGCAGAAAATAAATTATCCTCTCTCTGACCTTGCCATGCGTTGTTTACGCCGCACGCCGGCGACACTGATTGTCTGTTGTCCTTATTGCACGCATCTAAACATATTATTTACTCTCTCATACTCACATAAAATGACACTGTAAATTGTAGTTTGCCAGTAGTGTATACGCAATTTCAACTTTTTAGCAATAGTTTTGGCTGGGCGTTGATGATTCAGTGATTTTATATTTCGTACAATGACATAATGATAAAAAATAACTAAAACAAATTTGATTCAATTATTGCAGTTAAAATTTAATTTTTTATTTCTTCAAATCGAAAAATCGGTGTAATGCTAGCTTAATGGGGCTTATAAGCTTACATACGCAAATAAATGTTTTAAGAGGCTGGGTGGCATAGCCTAATAATTAGATTAGCATAATATATCCACCCCATAACAAATAATAGACGAGTACATGAGTTCATCATCTGTCCCTTATGTGATGTCATAATCAAACAGCTGGTTTGGGTAGTTTTGGCCTATATCCTGCTAAGCTGAAACAGCGGGACAATTTTTTTTTAATGTGGGAAGAATAATGAAATAGGGACTTCATCATAAATAATGACGCTATTTTATTAGAATCGGTAGTAGATTATAATCATGGGTACTGATCGTTTAGGCTCCCTATACAAGGTGTTACAAATCGACGCTTACTACTGGGATCTAGTAAACGGGAAGAGATACAGCAAAGGGTAAATTGGACAAAATTGTGCAATTTGGACATGACTAACAAGGCATTAAAAAATTTAGAAAATTTCGCGTACTTCCGAAGCTTTAGATACCTTTAGTTATAGAGATGGCAAAGAATTGCTTTTACATTTTTGTTGCCTCTATCAGATATTGATGACGTTTCGTCTGTCGGATACTATCATCAGTAAAGGGTGGATTATATGCCCTTAAATTCAGCCAAAATATGCGCATATATGCGCAAAATATGCCTTGTTTGCCTTTAAAATATGCAGTTATTTGCCTTTTTTTACCAAATATATGCATACTGGCATGCAATATTATAGTAAAATTAAATAAAAAAAAACATTGGGCTCTCAAAAATATGTTTATTTTTAAAAAATTGCAAAAAAAAACAAAGAAAAATAAAAGTTAACCCATTCAGTGCGGATGACGCCAATAGGCGGCAAATATAAACGTTCCCATATGCGGGTGACGCCATAAGGCGTAATCGTCTGCTTTCTGTATTACTGGCCACTATTTAGTCCGCAAGTGGTTAAGGTAACCGTGATTTGTACCGCACATAGTAAAAAGCCAAATAAGAGTGTAGTTTTTGTCGTTTGCAAATTTTGATATTTTTATGTGAGTTTTGAGTTTTTTTCTAATCTTAACATAGTATAAAACAAAGTCGCTGTCGCTGTCTGTCCGTCCCTACCTATATATGCTTAAATCTTTAAAACTACGCAACGGATTTTGAAGCGGTTTTTTTTTAATAGATAGAGTGATTCAAGAGGAAGGTTTTTATGTATAACTAGCGACCCTCCCCGGCTTCGCACGGGTGCAATTTCAGAAAGTGGCATGCCGGGTATTAATATATCGGGTTTGTATTTATACCAGCGGGTTGCAACGCATGCCGGATACACGCTAGTATTTTAATAAAACGAAGATATTTGAATACGTAGTTTTTCTTTAATTTGATAAGTTTGTAAATTATCGTTTTACTTTATTATTTATTAAAAGTTTTGATGGTATAATAAGGAAGACGCCTTTTGGCGTCATCCGTATAAGTATCTTTAAAAAAATTTAAAAATATGCAGATGACGCCATTTGGCGTAAGCAAAAAAATACATGTTGTATAGACATTTTATGTAAAATATAAGAAAAACAACTCATAGGAACTCACTAAATGACATTTTGATCAAAAATACAAAAAAAAAAGTCCGCACCAGGCGACAGTAGAATATTTTTAATACGCAGCCGATGGGTTAACAGTGTTTTAATATAAAATTGTATAAAAGGCATTTATTACTAAATATTTTTCAAAATTTTCAACTAAAAAGGATTGCCTTTTATTAGTAAAAATATGTTTATACAAAGAGAAGCTTCTTTCAACATCTACTGGTGTAATCGGACAATACTGCTACTTAGAAGATATAAGAAAATATAAGGCCACGATATAAATTTGAAATTACTAGTTTCACAGTTAAAATAGTGAAGTTTTTCTACAAACTAAAACAGAAGTACCTATGTAGTACAAATCGATATAAATACAGTTTGTTAAGCAGGTGATAACAACAAGTGACAATAAATAACCCCTAACAATATAGATACCTGCAAACCCCGGAAACCCCCTACAAATACCTTGTGTATAACCAAAATGTAAATATAATTATTATAATCTTCAGATTGAAAAATCCCTGAAATAGGTTCCGAACTGGACATTAAACCTTTAACGTTTTAAATTTTTGGGCGTAGCCAATCTCGACACCAAATACCTGCCATTTTTAATCCTATAGCCGATCTCGACACCAAACGTTAAGGTTTTAGGTAAACTAATAGCCTTTCTCGACACTAACAGCCAGGTACTTAACCTATAAATATGTAATTATCTTGGATGGATATATTTTTAGGTCAATGAAAATCAGAGTTCCAGAATGAATATTTATTCAGGTGTATGTGCATATTGTGCATATATTCTTACATAGTACAAATATTTTCAAACATGATTGAATATTTAATCAAGTTTATGTTCTTACATACTAAAATATTTTCAAACAAAAATTTCATTCAATTTAAACTAAAACTAACCTAATTTAGAGTAATAAGAGACTGCTTTAACGTATTCTAGTCTACTAATTTGCAAAGCTTCAAATTTCCCTACTAGATTTTCTAGCGCTGTGAGTTTTGACTTAACAGATCGATCTTTGATTTTTGCTGGCTTTTGTAAACTTTGCAATTTAATGTATGAGTCAATTTGAATTTCTTTGAGTTTTTCGATAAAAATATAAATAGAAGGATGAGTGTTATAAAAAGAAGAATTGAATTTTGAATGGAATGATTCGCAACAATTAGTCGTTCTTGATATTGACAGTGTTTGATCTGCCCAAATATGAGGCCTAAAACTTGCAGTTTCACCGATATAATTATCCAGAAGATAATCTGCGTACATGTCTAATTTAGAGTCTAATGGTTTATAGGACATTATATCGAAAACAAAACACTCTTCGACATCCTCTGGTTTAAGATAAGTCAGTCCAAGAGTGTCTTTGATCCATTTGCCAATTTCTGACTGATTTTTATATTCAGCAACTAATCCTAAAGATTGTACTTTGTACCATGCTTGATGAAGATGAAAACGGCAGCCACTAATTTTCACATCTGGCCAAACATTTTTCAAAGCCAAATGAATCCCTATTTCAAAATCAGCATACACTTCTTTGGGATTCCAATTCAACCCAAAATTAGTAGTAATCTGATTTATTAGTCCAAGAAACAATTTACTGTACGTGATTTTGTTTTTATCTGGCAACAAGCAAAATATTAAAGGTACGTAATGTCCGTTCTTTTGGCCGTGAATTGTGAACAGTTGCAAAAAAAACTTGGTACAAAACGAAAATGTACCATCCATATAAAATGTATCCATAGTTAACATTAAATCAATGTTTGTTTTACAAGTAAAAACAATTATGTGACTATCTGGATCGTTTATAAAAATGAAGTTTTCTTGCCTGCTGGTTGTTGGAGCATAAAGCTTTATCACATTATGTACTTCATCGATGTTTTTTGGAAGGACACTTGGAAAACTTTTTCTTCTGGCATGATACATACTTTTATTTACAACCATGTATGTAATAATGACATTTCACCTATCTTTGAAAGGTGGAAAGTTGACGTTTCTTGACTTTTACTTTCCACCCGGGTGGAAAGTGCTCACTTTCCACCCGGGTGGAAAGTAAAATTGTTATTTTTTGTAATTTTATTAAAAATCGATATCTCAAAATAGTAAATTTTTTTTTTTTTTTAATTTTAATAAAAATCGATATCTCAAAATAATATACAAACACACCAACACACAACTCATTACACAAATTCAACAACAATAATTTTATTTTTTATTTCTTTAAATGAATTATACCTAAATGACATTTATAAAAAACAAAAAATTAACATGGTTTATGTTTTACTTATTTACATTAAATATTACATTGGCATTATTGTAGGCAGTCACAGATATGTTTAAACCTTGCTGAAATTCTTCTTTTGAAAGGTTTATTTCATGATTATTTGAAGTTAAAGTAGTGTTAGTAAAACTTGAACTTGGCTTTGAAATCAATTTTGCCGTATTAACCTGAGTAGAAACCGAACTGTCTATGTATCCCTCAGCTACTGTGCTAGATTTCCAGCCTCCTAACCGCTTTATTTGCATAAGATCGCCACCGTTATTTGCGAGCAAAGTAGCCGCTGTTCTTCTGAAACAGTGACCAGTAAAACCTTCAGTATTCAGCTTCAGAAAAGCTGCAATTTTTTTGGGAAACTGACTTAAAGTGTTGTGCCCAATACATTGTTTACTAATTTTTCCATATCTTATTTGCATAAAAAGCTTTCCATCCTGTATATTTTTCCGTAAAGTTATGTACTCCTTAAGTGGTGCAATCCATTTATTATCAGTTATCATAAATGATCGTGGCTGGTACGTTTTGCTATTTTGTATTTCAATCGCGACCTTTTCTTCTAAAAAGTGAACGTCTGTTGTTTTCATTTTGTATAATTCATCTGATCGGCAGGCGCCTGAGACACCAATAACCAATGCGACCTACAAATGTATAAAATAATAAGTTAATATAGAAATAGTCAACCTTTTAGCCTAAAATACCTTTTGAACAAGAAATTCCATAGGTGCTTGTTCCAAAAATGTTTCAATATTATCCATAGACAGTGTGGTCGATTTTTTCGGCTTGTATCCTTTGTTTTGCTTTTTTAAAAATGCTAATAGCTTTGCGTGTTTAGATATGTCTACTTTTTCCCTAATTGATAGAGTGGTCCTCAACATTGAATATATTGACCAAAGCGTTGATATTTTCTTTGTCTTGGCATTTTCACTAAAATAAGCTAGTAGCGCCGATTCAGAACCAGGATTTTGAACTTTGTTTCCAATACACCATTCTTTAAAACAGTTATATGCCTTGTCATATCTCGGGCGGCTTTTAGTTGGCAGAAGATCTTCTTCTACTATTTTTGCTGCTTCTCGAATTTCTGGGGGAGTAGCAGCCAAATCAAATTCCTCATCTGAGAGCATTTTTTTGGTGTTTTGTAAAAACTTTGACACTAACGTTTTAAAAAAATAATATATTGTTTAGTGACATGGAAACCATATTCCAAAAATGATATTTGCCATCTTGATGTGTATTATTACCTACGTTATTTTATCACCTGCGGTTATTTGAAATTCTAAATGTCTGTCTACTTTTGCAATGGAAAAGTCAAAATGACATTTACCTTTTAATAATTATTTGAACTCAAAATAATAAGAAGTGGATGTTGGATGTGGTTGTAAATAAAATAGTATACAAACCTCGGTGAAAAGTTTCATTACTGTCTCTGAGATATAGTTTACCTCGACGCTTCGCGTCTCGGTAAACTATCTAATCTCTCGACAGTAATGAAACACTTTCCACCTCGGTACGTAATATACTATTTCGAATGAGGCCCACGTCGTCTGAGGAAATATTCTTGGGTAGATCAACACTCAACACTTTCCGGATAATTTTGGATGGTTGCTCTGACAAATCTTCTTGTGCTTTCCTTTTGCATGAATTTGAGATATTTTTTCGGATGACTTTGTTTTCGTCTGAATCATGATTATGATTGAGTTCGCTCCGAGAAACTGTCAACTCTTCACCTACAGTGAATAGTTTGGCACTGCACTTCGAATTCCGCTTACAACATCTCCAAAATGTTTCACCACTTTTTAATATTTTTTGTTTAGAAAACGTAAAGTTTTCTAAAACAAGAACTTCTCCGCCACGAATACTTTCAGTAAGATAAGGTTTCATATTATATAATTTACTTTCTTTCTTAACAGCACAAGAAGGACTGACCAAAAATAGCAATTACTATTATACCTACTAACTAATAAACTAATACTAACTGTTAAATAAGCAAAAATTATCATTAATGAATAGGGACAGGTACCTAAGCCAAAAGTTTACCTTTATTTTATTGTTACCTACCTAATTACTTTTGTTTATTAGAATATCGATTTTAATATTCATGGTGTCGAGAAAGCCTATCGGCTTAAAGGGCCCTTTCTACAGAGTTAGGTACAAGACAAATTTGGTGTCGAGAAGTGACCCGCCGAAATTTTTTGATAAAGCCGAAAACATAAAAATATGCTCTTAAAATAATAATTTATGAAAAATATGCATTTTATTATAAAATTGACAAAATATAAAAAAAAATTCATATCCTATGAATTTTGCATATATTCCGCCCTTTAATCATCAGGTATATTTTTTCAAATTAACGTTTCTGTCCCAATAATGACATAGTCAAATTTGTGGAAATTGTAGTCGACTAACAGGCCTTTGAAAGCGCTTGCGACCATATTCGGAAAACACCGAAACATGTCTTTTATGGCGGTATTTACAAAACTCACTCACGACAAGAAGTTATACATTTTCATTAGTATATTATTATTAGTATTAGAAGCAGAGAACACACAGCCAATAATATTCTGTGATTAGAAGTATTACATTTTCATAGGTAATTATTTTAGATTATAAAAAATTAAATGATGCAAAGTTCTGTCTTGCCGAGTGGCGCAACCGCTTCATCGGCAATAAATAAATCAAATGACGAATTAGAAGCACAAACGTTTGTATTTCACATTAAACATAATTAATTTTTAAAATAAAATTATGGCATTTCGAAGGGATCAAAGTATTTCAAATTTAAATAGTACATTACTGCACAGTTTCAAAGTGTCAACATCGCATATTGTTTACTTGTAGGTAGTGTTTATTGTAGAAATTGTGAAATGCCAATTTAACGGTATCGGTGGCAGCGGCGGATTTAGGGGAGGGGCGACGGGGGTTTCGCCCCCCCCTGAGCCTTCTTAACCACACCTAAAGTCAAATACGTCATTCGCAAATTCCTCTGAAATAAATATAAGAAAAACCTTAATTTCAACTTCACATAATTAATAATAGAAATAATAGAATATTTTATAAAACAAGCCAGCCAATGATATAAATAAATTTATTGTTGTTTTAAAAATAAAAGAAAAGATCAACACTGTTATTTTATGATAAATGCATATGGCTTAACTGGTAGCAGCGGCGGAGTTAGGGGGGGGGGGCTGTAAGGATTGTAGCCCAGGGCGGCAAATATTAGGGGGCGGCATTTACAACATTAAAATTAAAACAAACCAAACACGCAGACCTTCACAGAAACTTCATTATAAGCAGATTTTCAATGATATTTTAGATACTACAAAAGGCCAGATTGAACTAAGATTTTCAGATTTGCATGAATTAGGTACAATTTTTTGACTTAATGAATAAAAATCTTTTTTTAAGTTTTTCAGAAAATTTCCCAAATAATCTTTCAGATAGTTTATGTCTAAGGTACAACTTTATAAAAAAAGAGTTTTTAGTTTAACTTATTTTTAACAGTTTTTTATAGTGAATTTTTGACAAATTTTGGGCGTGGTCAAGAAAATTTTTCTCCCGACACTATCATGCTCATCTCTTTGTATATTACAGTTTTTAGTTTAACTTATTTTTAATATTTCTTTTCAGAGTTAATTTTTGATTTTGGGCGTAGTCGCTAAAATTTTTCGCCTGCGGCCCATTTTCGCGCCTACGCTTCATTTCTAAAACTTAGTCGCCCCTCCCTCAGCAAAATCCTGGATCCGCTACTGATCGGTGGCTCCGTGGTTAGCGGCAGTCGCTGAAATCTGTGCACCCCGACATTAAGCTTTTAATAAAGTCAGTAGGTAATCCACGAGTCAACTTCTTGGGCAAAAACTTTTTCGAATTCTTGAAAAAGAAATTGTGCTTGAAAACGTTTTACACGTACCCAAGTTTTTGCCAAATTGTAAAAATCAATACAAGTTATATAGGGGAGACCGGTGCAGGTTGTAACAAAAAATATTTGAAAATTTTTTTCTTGGAGCTGTTTTCACTAATCAATTTTTTTTTGTCATGAATGTCTACTTACATATGTTGTGAACAAATTGATTAAATATATATGACAATATTTTCAAAAATTAAACTGTCAGCTTTTTTTTAAATAGATCCGAACCTTTGTTACAAATCCGTCTCGGGGTAAAATTTAACACTAAGCGGGGTAAGTGGTAACGCATATTTTTTTATTGGTATATTTACTTAAATAGAAACCTGAACATAAAAAACATGAGCGTGAACATAAAAAAACATTTTAAACAAACATAAATAAGCATTATTTAACGTGTAGCTATTTTTGGTTATCTATTGATGGAAACTTCAAGTCAGTGCAAGTTTCATGTTACCAGTTTTTACACTTGCGGCAACTAATCCATTTTTCGTTAGGTTTGCTACGCCCATATGATTCAGTGCAAATAAACAAAAGTACTTTTCTTCTGAAGAATCGTCTGATTCTATGTAAACTTTTCTTTTGGCTTTCGACTTAATAATTTTGGAATTTTTGGCCTTTCGACCATTTTGTTTTCTTCCAGTGCATCCTTCTCTGGTGTGTCAGTTAGTACCGCTGATCTTCTTTTTTTCGACCCTTAAGGGTTGCCTTTCGCTGATCAGCTTTAGGAAGTGGACGAACAAACTCTGGAGAGAATGTAATATTGCCTTCCATTTGTTAAGTAACGTCAACTTAATCCTTATGTTGAAGCAACGGGTTCGAGTTCAGCTATTTCAGAAAGTGCTGTTGTTAATGCATAATTTATCACATTGGGGTAAATTGTAGCATGTTACATTTTGCCCCAATTAGATTGTTACAATTTACCCCCGGATCGAATATTTTCGTTTTGTCTTTGCAGAAAAAAAAGTAAATATATAATCATGCATAGCTTTGCCAATATAATGACCTAGACTGCAATGATTCATTTATGACAAAAAAAAACTCAGCAGGCAGCTTATTGTAACATTTATTTTGAAACAAAATTATGATATCGATTTTTACTTTACGTGCCACAATATAAACAGTATCGGAAATAACCTTAACCACAATGTCTGTTGCTCGAATGTCTAGAGATAACTGAGCTTCACAGTGTTCTTCAGAAGCCTACATAGGGTACGGGGTTGCCAGCTTTTAAATTAGGAAAATATTTGGTGTGTTACAACTTACCCCGTGTTACAACCTGCCCCGCTCTCCCCTACCAACTAATAGTTGACTTGAAGTTACGTACGCGATAACATCGAAGATTGGTTATTTTGCTGCTTTTGTTTGTTTACTATATTCGATTTTATAGGACTAGTTTAATAGACTTGTTCTCACGAAGACTAATCATTTTTAAACAAATTTTAGGAACAGAACTTTAAAAACAATTTTCTATTCTCAAAATCATATAGGTTTGCAACTACTAAAAATATCATAAATCACTACCTTTTTTTCCAAATTGATCAAAAATTGACAAGGAATTCCGATTTTTTGGCAAGAATTTGGGGCAAATTTTAGCTGTTTACACGTAAAAATAAATTGAAGGCCAACTTTTACAATTTCTTGACCAAGAACTTAAATTTTAAAGCCCAGACCTGTCTACTTTCCCATTCGTCAAATGATAATGCTACAATGCGCATATCTAATCGTGTGTAGCTTTGTTTATTTACATGCGCGAGGCCATTCAATTTGCCAATTTCGTGATTATTATTTGCTTATAGAAAGGCAAATGTCTGTGGCCCGAGATGAAAACCTGGCCCGTGCAGGGCTCTACTTCTTCTTAATTTCGTTTTAAATAGATCCTGTCAAGTGGAGGCGGAAGGTGGAATCTAATTTTGTTACTTTGTTTAATGTTATTATTACTATTATTATTCATATAGAAGATGATATTATAGTGTCAGCGAAAATAATTAAAAGAGAATATTGTGGCATATCGAACAGGTGCGTAACTATTTTTAATATTGGAATACATGGATCCAAGTTGAATGGATACCATGGGGCGGGTAGACTACGACGGCCGTTTCGTCCTTGTTAAGACTCTACGGGCAGCCATAACCCAAGCAATTCCAAGAACGACGGTAAAATGTACTAAAGGCCTCTTTGCAAACTCAAACCGGCCATCAATACAACGTATCGCCATCCCAGCGGAATTAACTCCAATATAAAAGGCAGTCACACTGGTAATAATCGAAAGGTAGACAACTAAATAAACCACGAAGTGCATCACAATCCAGTATAATAATATAGGGAACGCTATTTGCGTTTTCACCGAAAACATCTGCCATTTTGCAGACCAGAAAACAGATCAACGCTGGCACCCACTAGAATTGCGCGCAATCCGTTTAAGTTTTGAGCCATAAAAATGTTTAGAAGATGATATAGTGTCCGCGCAAATAATTAAATTATTACCAGTGTGACTGCCTTTTATATTGGAGTTAATTTCGCTGGGATGGCGCTACGGTGTATTGATGGCCGCTTTGATTTTGCAAAGAGGCTTTTAGTACATTTTACCGTCGTTCTTGGAATTGCTTGGGTTACGGCTGCCCCGCTGTCCGTAGAGTCCTATAACAAGGACGAAACGGCCGTCGTAGTCTACCCGCCCCAGGGTATCCATTAAAATTAGATCCCTGTGTATTCCAATATAAAAAATAGTTACACACTTGTCCGATAAGCTACAATATTATCTTTTAATTATTTATATTAATATTACTATTAATAGTATTTCGGATATTTTTTTGATAATTTGATTAATGATTTTTTAAAACATTGGATAACTAGATCCTTGAAATTGATGTAAGTACCTATTTTTAAAAGTTAAAATACCCTCAAACCTAAGGGCTGATTAGGTATTAGAAATTATGCATTAAAGAATATACTCCCCATTTCTATTTAGCCAATCTATTAGTGATGCAAATTTTTCAATTTTGATAATTTCTATTTAAATTCAAGTGTGAAGTTTACAACAGAACCTCTACATTTTCTTAAAATTCTCTACGCGTGTTTAGTAATCGACTTAGGGAAAAATTGAACCCTAATGCATATAAATAGAGTTTTAACTCGAAGTACACTTACCTAAAAATATGTCCCCGTAAGGCAACTGATTGAATAAATATAGAATGATCGGAAAATGTCAACCGTATCGTGTCTTTACAACACAAATATATATACGATTATAATAGCGTTTATATAAATAAGGTTTTAATATTAGAAACCCAATGATTTGATTTTATTTAATAATATACTTATACTATTGATTACACGATGATATACAGAGTGTCTCTAAAAGGTGCGGAAAAATGCTACAACAAATTCCTGAGGCTAAAATATGACGATCTAAGATCTAACCGAACTTACCTCACTCTTAAAGTGGATGATTTTGGAGATACAGAGTGTCAAAAGTTCAATTTGGTTTTAGTTTTTCATAAATAACTTGTTTAATACCGTGCGAACAAAAATTATTTGCTTCAAAGAGGGCTTGGATTAAAAAACGTAGGGCATGTTTTAGATCACAATGACATGGGGACGATATATCTAACCAAATCTAGGTTAAAATTTTGTCAAATTCATATTATGACATGATATACCAAACTAATGAGTAATAAAATAAGTAGAAAAATACAAATTTATTTTTGTTGTTTACAAAATTAACAAAGTAAGAATATGCAGAAAGAAAAAGGAAAATAATAACATAAATTGTTGAAATTGGCCACCGCCATGCTCCAAGCATAAGTTCACACGTCTCTTCATATTTTCGAAAGTGTTTTGACCAGCATTCTCTGATGGAGAAATGTTACCACATTCTTGGATAATCCTTTCTTGTAATTGTTCTAAATTTGCAACTGGTGTTTTAAAAATAGTGTTCTTTAAATAAGGAAAAACAGTAATCTACAACCGTTAAACAAGGTGATCTAGGTGGGAATTCAATGTCTGATCGAAAACTGATCAATCTGTCGTCGAAAAAATTGCGTAAGTAGTTAATAGTTTCGGCGGCTGTATGGGCGGTTGCACCGTCCTGTTGAAAATATCCAAAATGTAGTTCGTCGTCAAGTAATTGCTCCACAAATGGATTCAAAATATTGTCTCTATAAAATAGGACCAACAATTCTTCTTCGGGAAACAGCTAACCAGACACCAATTTTTTGAGGGTGCAATGTGGACTCTACAAAAATCATTTCTTTCCAATAAATTTTGGGTAAATCATTGAGAGTAATTCCTGCGGCTTGTAATTCTTGGAAATAAATTTAGCTGCTTCTTAAGAATAGTCCTGCATGTTCCATAAGATCTTGCCACTTCTTGGGACAGGCGTCTTATACAATTTGTTGGCGTATTTTGCATTATTTCACGAACGTTTGCAACAAGTTCTTCTATTCTTACAGATGGTCTTCCTGCTCCTTTTTTGTGTTGAATAGATCCTGTTTCCCTAAACACAGCCACGGTTCTTTTCAGGCAATGATAAAAATCCCCAGCAATAAATGCAACGTTAGGAAAATGTTCGTAAAAATCGTCCATGCACAAACCCGAATTGTATTGCCACTCACCATTTACTCTAACCCCGTTTCGAAAATACGCTTCGACCATGAATGTTTTGTGCTGTTCCGTAAAGCCCATTGTGTGAATTGTTTAAGGAATTTGAAAAGTTAGCGATGAATCAAATTACTTGTAACGACTGTCAAAGATGACGGAATCACTGATTGATTGTTAATTCAGGTAGTTACTGACACCAAACAGGTATTAAGCCCTACGGCTAAGCATTGCGTCCTTAGATGAAGGCCCTCTTTGATGCAAATAATTTTTGCCCGCACGGTAATTGTCACAACATTCGGCTAGGGGGGTTTTGTGGAGTGAAAAATTAAAATATGCTCTCATTTTTTTGTCTATCTTAGAGGGCGCCACATGCGGTACCTTGCACACATTTTAAATGAGATAACTATTTTGAGTCATTCTGTATTAAAGTTTTTTAAATAATCATTCTTATTCTCCAACGTCTTTTACCTAAAAAAATCCACGTTTGGACTGAGGTAAGTTGGTTAATCTCGTCATAATTAAGCCTCAGGAATAAGAAGGGGGGCGTAAAATAAAGGTATACCAGTAAAAACAATTTTGAAAGTTTTAGAACCACGTAAATAAATCAAGGTTTAAAAGGACGGTTTATTACAAATACCACAACGTGTATTATACAAAGGAATTATTCCATTGGATAATATCTTTAGGGACACTAGGTATAGATTCATATTAACAAAAATATCTGAGTATTTTAGATGGTATCCAAAAATGATTCTGTTCTATTCAAAATGCTAAAGTTAACACTAACATCCAGTAAAATTATGCAGAAGTGATACAAACGTCCAAATGTAATATTTTAAAAGTTTAAAGTCAATTATGCCTGTTACCCGATTATTAAAAAGATAACTTTACTTTTTTCCGAGTTTCGAGATCTTCTAATAGGCCTCTCAACGTGAATTAGCCTGTACCGTCCGCGCAAAAATTATTGGCATAAAAGAGGGCCTTGCATCTAAGGACGTAATGCTTAGCCGTAGAGCTTAATAGCTGTTGGGTGTCAGTAACTACCTGAATCAATCAGTTATTCCGTCATCTTTGACAGTCGTTATAACTAATTTGATTCATCGCTAATTTTTCCAATTTCTTGAACAATTCACACAATGGGCTTTACGGAACAGCACAAAACATTCATGGTTGAAGCGTATTTTCGAAACGGGGTTAGAGTAGATGGTGAGTGCAATACAATCCGGGCTTGTGCATGGACGATTTTCACGAACATTTTCCTAACGTTGCTTTTATTGCTGGGGATTTTTATCATTGCCTGAAAAGAACCGTGGCTGTGTTTAGGGAAACAGGTTCTATACAACACAAAAAAGGAGCAGGAAGACCATCTGTATGAACAGAAGAACTTGTTGCAAACGGTCATGAAATAATGCAAAATACGCCAACAAATTGTATAAGCCGCCTGTCGCAAGAAGTGGGAAGATCTTATGGAACAAATTTATTTTCTTATAAAGTGCAAGTATTCCAAGAAATACAAGCCGCAGATTTTGAAAGATGCAGGAATTACTCTCAATGGTTTACCCCAAATTTATTGGAAAGAAATGATTTTTGTAGAGTCCACATTGCACCCTGAAAGAATTAGTGTCTGGTTAGCTGTTTCCCGAAGAAGAATTGTTGGTCCTATTTTTTTCCATGACAGTTACAGCACAGCGGTATAGAGACAATATTTTGAATCTATTTGTGGAGCAATCACTTGACGAACTACGTTTTGGATATTTTCAACAGGACGGTGTAACCGCCCATACAGCCGCCGAAACAATTAACTACTTACGCAATTTTTTCGACGACAGATTGATCAGTTTTCGATCAGACATTGAATTCCCACCTAGATCACCTTGTTTAACGGTTATGGATTACTTCGTTTTTCCTCATTTAAAGAACACTATTTTTAAAATACCAGTTGCAAATTTAGAACAATTACAAGAAAGGATTATCCAAGAATGTGGTAACATTTCTGCAGAGATGCTGGTCAACACTTTCGAAAATATGAAGAAACGTGTGAATTTATGCTTGGAGCATGGCGGTGGCTAATTTCAACAATTTATGTAACTATTTTTCTTTTTCTTTCTGTATATTCTTACTTTGTTAATTTTGTAAAACACAAAAATAAATTTGTATTTGTCTACTTATTAGTTTGGCATATCATGTCATAATATGAATTTGACAAAATTTTGACCTGGATTTGGTTATAGATATATCGTCCCCATATCATTGTGATCTAAACCAAGCGCTACGTTTTTTAATCCAAGCCCTCTTTGATGCAAATAGTTTTTGCTCGCACGGTATAAACACCACCAAACCTGAAAAGTCGTCAAAGGGCTTCAATCTTTGAATATGGATAAGAGTTTCTTGTTTTATCAAGAATTCAAACTAATAACTCTTTAATTCGAAAAGGTTTTGTCTGTTTCCTTCCGCCAAACCCATCCCCAGCCGCGTTTCGGATCGATCCTGACAAGTGATTTGTCTTTAAGCCCTGTTTCCTTCTGCCAAACTGAGCCTCACTGATGAGCCGTAATAACGGCGAAACGCGTCTGGGGATGGGTTTGGCGGAAGGAAACAGACAAAACCTTTTCGAATTAATATCTGTGGTCCGGCACTTATACCGGTTTTGAGGGCATCTTGCAAAATTTTCTGTTTTTACGGAATAACCCTTTACGACTGACCTTTTCTAAGGTACCGTACTGGGACGCAAGATGTCACACTGGGTTTTATAAATCCCGTTGATAATAACTCTTTGTTATTTAAAAAAAATATACTTATACATTTTTTTAAAAGCGACAGCATAATGAATCAATATAGGAGGAGAAATAAAGACTTGCCAGTACGCAAGTAATGTAATACAGCCAACAGAGGCAAAATTAATAAAGTTATAAATCTCTAAATACTGTCATAATTCAAATTTCTTAGTAATTAACCTCTTCTCTTCCTTGCTGCTCGTTAATTACTCTCATTCAAATACCAATTAAATTGATATACAACACGAAACTTTAATAGCCATGTAGACAACTTCTATTAAGTTATTTAGCATGACTTCTATTCAGTTATTTAAATTAATAATTAAACTAGTTAAGCAGCTATACTGAACAGCAATGCAATTACAGGTTTAGCAATGCGTGAGGATTTTATATACAGGTTCTGTACTAGTGATGGGAATGAGATAATAAATGTCTCGACTTAATTGACCTCCCGAAATATCTTGAGTAATTTGAGTTATCAAATGATCGATTATTTATTATTCGCAATTCGCCAACACTATTTTCGCAAAAGATAAAATCGTTTGGACGAAAGGGGATGTTGGCTACTTAATAGAAATAGTGTATAAATATGGATTATCCAGATTATACAACTCCATGTATATTTTTCCTATGTGATTAATAAGTGATTATTGCTTCATGGCCATATTGTAATTGTCATTTTTTGACAAATTACTTCAGTCAGTTCTTGTTACAAAATGGTAAAAGAAAGATTTGGTTAAATTTTGTTGCCTCAAGTCGACGATGCTATTAAAAATTTGAAGCAAAAAAATACCGAGCGTTTAAATAAATATGTATGGAAGCAGTTTACTGAGTTTTGCCTTGCACGAAGTTTCAAAATTAAGAAAACGACAACAGACGAGGATTTGTGCAACATTTTTAAAGACTGGCCATATAATATGCGAAAATCCGATAAAAGCGATTATAAAGAAGGTGTGATCAAGTTTTTATGGAACAAAACGGCCAAAATGATCCAGGAACTATATTTTGAAAAATATAATCGCCGCATAGATCCATTCAATAACATGGTTTTTCAAAGCGCCCGTTTTACCCGAAATGAAAAACGAAAAGAGTTGCAGGCGGTACCTCGTGCACGAAAGGAGAGTTCTACAGCTTTGACGAGACAGGAAATAGAAAAAATTGCCTTTAGTTTGGATGAAAATACCCCAGATGGGCTTCAACGGAAATTTTTCCACATAGCTGCATCCGAACTAGCATGGAGGGGAAATGAAGCGGTTTTTTTGTTATTGGAATATTTTAAGGAGGAAAAATATAGTAACGGGTCTAGTAGATACCGGTCGTCTGGAATACAACCCAATATTTGCTAAAACGACGCAAGGAGGAGCAAGACAAACATGCAAAAGTAAGTGGCTTGTAAAAAAATCTTGTGAATCCAGATTTATGTTCAATACGATTATATTTTAAGCTAATGTCCAAAAGAGGCGAAAACATTAAAACTAATGGATTATTTTTGACGGTCAATCAGAAATGGAAACAGAATGATAATGCTCCATGGTTTAAGAATTATCCAGCAGGTATTAACATTATAAGAATCTGGACAAAAATGGGAGCAATTAACATCGGCCTAGATACTAAAAATAAAAAAATAACGAATCACTTTAATAGAGCTTCAACAGTAAGAACTCTTAGCAGGTCAGGCGCTAATCACCAGGAAGTCATCAAAATAACGGGCCATAATTCTATAAATTCTGTTACTCCCTATCTCCAGCTCAGCGAGCAGCATCATAAGAAGATTTTGTCGCAAATGAGAGCCAAAAATACACCGTCATCTACTTTTAATGCTAAAGCCCAAATTCAAAGACCTCCAACCTATGATAATAATTCATCCAATGGTTCAAGTTTTCACTATAATATTGTAATTTTGTTATTAACAATAATTATTATAATAAAAATGTGTAAGATAAGAAGGATATATATATAGTCGGATCTGGTCTTATCGTGCGGGTCATACGATTCAAGAAAGACATACTCTCAGTTTTTGTTTTCTTTACTTGCGTTTAATTTTATCCTCTAAATAAAATACGTAAGATAAATGAGACTGACTTATTCCATTTTGACATGAAAGAAAAGGATATGTATTTACTTTCCAGCGATTCTAAAAAAGCTTATAATAGCACCAGCTACGTTTTATTTTAAATATGCCAGTTTTGTGACTTTGACAGTTTGTGACAAAATGAAACAATTTTCTAGGTTTTTGCATCTCCAATCAAAAAAAATGGTACTTAATCTGATAAACTATTTCGAAAATGAAAGAAAAAGTGGAAATTCGCCAACCAAAAATCAGGAAACAGTAGCCAAAGCACTGGGAATTAGTTTAAGGACTGTGCAGAAAATTGTACATGAAACAAAACATAACATAATACCCAAGAATATCTACTAAAAAGTGTAAACGAAGAAAGCCAAAGACTGAGGATTTAAGCGAAAATATTAAAATGGGAGTTCGAAATGTGATTTACGATTTATACAAATCAAAAACCAATGTAACTCTTCCAGTTTTACAAAAAACATTAAAAATTCGGGTTGTTTTGGAAATTTGACTTGAAGCGTTATCAAAATTAATAAAAAATTTAGGTTTTCGCTATAAAAAAGACTGTAACCGAAGATTTTTATGTGAGCAGTCACAGGTAGTAGTCAGCGTGTTCAGTTTTTAAAAAAATATACGGACAATTACAAATCGAAATTTAGAAAAGTGGTATTTTCGAATGGAAGTGGTTCAAAATCTTGGCAAGATGAGTCTGTAAAAAGTGTTAAAAGGAAAAAGGGGTGCGGTACGGGAAACCGTTTTATTATTTTGCATGCCGGTTCTGCAACAGGATATGTTGCAGGTGCGAGTTAAATTTTTTCTTCAACATCAAAAAGTGCTGACTATCATGATAATATGAATTGCGAAATGTTTGAAAAATGGTTAAAAGTTCAATTGATACCAAATTTGGATGCTCCGTCTTTAATTGTATTAGATAATGCATCATATCATTTAAGAATTTTAAATAAACAGCCTACTTCATCTTGGAGGAAAAGTGATATTTATGAGTGGCTGGAAAAACACAACCAAAATCCTTTACCAAATATGCTTAAATCATAACTCCTATCAATAGCAAAGTCTCTTAAAAAACCCAAAATATACGCGGTAAATGAAATACTGCGTGAATATGGTCATGAGGTTCTACGACTGCCGCCATATCATTGCCAGTTTAACGCAATAGAACTAATATGGGCTGGTGCAAAGTCTTATTATGAAAAACATGTAGGTGATGGTCCTAAATCCGACCAAGTACAAATAGTTTGGCAAGATTCGTTAGATCATATTACACAAGAGTACTGGAAGAAATCGGTGGAACATACAGAAATATTAATAAGGGATTGGTGGGATCGAGAACAAGTACTAGATGTCGAAGTAGCGCCAATGATAATTGCTCCATTCGAAGACGACTCAGACGACGAGGACTTTTCAGATTTTATAAGTGACGATAAGAGTTTTTAGGCTATAATTATAAACGGTGTTTTTCGTTTACATTTTTTAGTATTCTTGGGTATTATATTATGCTTTTTTTTCATGCACATTATTCTGCATAGTCCTTAAACTAATTCCCAGTGTTTTCATTACGGTTTCCTGCATATTGGTTTGCAAATTTCCACTTTTTTTTTCATTATCGAAATAGTTTATCAGACTAAATGCCATTGTATTTTTTGGTTTTAGTAGTAAAATTGTTAAAATAAATTGCACTGTTTATTATTGTCGTTTTAAATTAAAGGGTACAGTAGGTATATAATTAACGATTATATAATTTTTTTGTGACTTTTTCAACTCCCCTGTACATAATTTTTACAAAACTAATAATATTAGGTATATGTGGCTATCTTCGCGATAGCTAAAATAATGAAGCTATTTTTCCTTTCTTCGGTATATTTGTAAATAATCTCACAACATTTTGATAGCCTCTGTGTTGTCTGATTTGACGCATATGATCAGTGACCTTTGGACCCGCACGTTAAGACCAGATCTGACTATATGTACTTTATTTCGTTGTATAATATTTTGAATACAACTCGATGTTTCGGGATTACCTAATACTTTTACCTGACACACAACGCGATACTGACAACACTACTTCTCATACGGAGTCGTAGTGTTGCCGAGTGACGCGTTTCGTGTCAGGTAAAAGTATTATTCGGCAATCCCGAAACATCTTGTGGTATTACATTCCATAACTCCTACCAACAAGAAGCGACCAGAGAAGAACAACCAACGAGAAGCGACAAAAGCCTAGTTCGCCCGAAACAGTCAAGTGGGGGATAACCCGGTTAACTGTCAAAATGACTTTCATTGTGTCATTGTGACGCTTTGAAGTTTTACGTATTTAATTTTTTATCCCGGTTAAGTGTCTAATATTTACTGTTCAAGGTCAAAAATATTTAACAGCGAACATCAAAGGCGCCGACGCTTTATGTCGCTTCTCGTTGGTTGTTCTTCTCTGAAGCGACAATACCTGTCGGTTCCTTTGATATCGACTGGCCGGTTTTCAGTTACCTTTACAGTAGGAATAGCTTCGTTCGTACAAGCAGCCAATCAGTCAGCCAATTTTCATTTTTTCCCTGCGCATGCGTGATTTCTAACTGGATGCGAAGTGGTTGGAAATTTTTTGTTTTGCATTTACGTTACATTTTGGGTGATGGGAACGCCGGATTTTCTGTCAGCGGTTTGGGATTGGAATCTGTCGTGTGCGAACGCTTTTAAAACACGCTTGCATGCGTCGTTAATTTACTGACAGTTTTTGACCGCTGTACGAATGAAGGATACTAGGCAAACCACCTTATTATATGCTGAGAAAACCTGCTTGTTTTCTACACTGGGAACTAGCTTGGCAGATATATTAAATTACTGCCATAGTGCACGTGCAAATGTTATAACGAGATTCATTTGTCAAACTGACCTTAAAAATCAAATTATATCGCTTTTTCAATAACGACAGCCAATAAAACAGATTTTGATCACATAAGATGGGAAAATGTCACGGATCCACTCAGTGGCGCACTCAGGACTCAATCATGGGAGGGGCACAATTATAGACGGTTCTAGACCTTTTAATTAGGGGGGCTGAAGCTCCAGGATAAGGAAGCTCACCGCAGGTGCCGCCAAAGGCTAAAAATTTTGGGGGTGCCACGCCCAATTTTTACCCAAAAGTCGTTAAAATCGTAGAAAAAATTACGCCCTCAGCGCCCTCTTGTGTTTGCTGGGTAGGTATATAAAAATACAGGCAATATTTCTATAATTTAAAAGTTAAAAATCTTTGACACCAGTGGGATTTTATCCTAAATTTATGAAAAAATCTTTGCACAAATAAATTTTTATAAAGCTATTTTTCTACCCACTTTTTTGGAAAAAACGTTAACAGCATCGTCCAACTTTAGGTCAAGGTCTTTTCTTCATCCTAAATCACATTGGGTCATTGGGTGCTAAATAAAAATCATTATTAGTTCTGTTAGTAGCAGTTTGGTAGCGAAGAAAAGAAAGCTTTTTATGAAAAAGTTAATTAATTAATAAATTAGTAAAATTACTGGAATTATGTAGATATATAGAATTTTTTGGATTGCCACATTTAAATTTGGGGGGGCTAATCTGAGATTTGTGGGGGAGCTTAAGTTTTACCTTAATAAAAGAGGGGGGGGGGGATAATTAAACTGCTGCAAATTTTTTTTTTTAAATATCTATAAATAATGCAAGCAAAATACACATTTACAAAACAAAATCCAACCTCCTGGGTCCTCTTTCTTTTAAAATACTTAAGACTTCATTGGTATCAATATGTACCTCCCTATGAATATTTAAATTAGCAAGTCCATTTAGCCGATTTTCTCCCATTGTATTTCTTAAATAAGATTTAAGCCTTCTCAAAGTTGAAAATGTTCGTTCTGCTGTAGCTGTCGACACCGGTAATGTTGAAAATATCTTAAGTAAGTAGTATAAAAATATTTGGATACACATCCACATTCATCATATTTATGGCATCAAGTGCGCTCTTTGGAATAGAAGGGGAGTCAATCCGGTCAATTGATGCCTCACTGGATTTAATAAATTTTTGGTACCATAGACGTAGCTCTGCTTCTAAGACATTCTTACCTAACTCTTGTATATCTTGGCGATAAAAGGACACCAAGTTATGAAAATTTTCTGGGAAAAACTGATGATTTCGATAATCGATCGAGTAGTCGCTACTTTATTAGTAGTAAATAGTAGAACTTGCGCTCAGTGCTAGACCGAGTGACGTCGGTTACATTTTTCAACAATCGAGTACTCCGGTTTTGAGCTACTTGTTGGGGGGGGGGGGGCACGTGCCCCAGCCCCCTTGTGTGCGCCACTGGATCCACTGTAAAATATTTAAGAATCATGCATGATAGATAAACATTTAAGCTGGGATCAACACGGGCTAGGTTAGAGTGGCAGACCTCTGGCGTTGTCCAAACAGTCACAAGTAGTCCTATAAGGAGTATAAGGACCATTGTGGTACCACACATGTTCCGCGGAACCTATCCGCATCAGCTTCCTGAAGGTTAACGTATGGTCGTAGAAGAATCTTGACAGCTCATTTAAACCAGCCACTGCTGTTAATAAACCTAGTGAGTCGACCCACTTGCAGGCTGCTCACTTCCTCCAGATCATTAAAGAATGGTTCGCCCAGGGCATTGAACCTTCTTCTCGCGAGGCCGGGGCATTCACACAAGAAATGCTGAATACTTTCCTCCTCTTCTTCATCTCTGCAACTTCTACAGAAGTCGTTAGTTGGAGTTGGTATTTGTATACGTTCAGCGTGTCTACCGAACAGGCAATGTCCGGTGACTATGGCAGTGATGTTTCTTAGGTTCTTCCGACTGTGCTGTAATAGCGCTGCGGTTTTCCTGCCGTCAAATAGGGGCAACAATTGTCTGGAGACCACACTTAAACTAAATAACACCATGCTAAATTTTATTCAATCAACATACCACTTTGCTGCTACACACTAATTATTACTCGACTTCAAATATTTGATCAATTTCCTGGATTATTGACCTTATCACGGTAAATAAAAGTATACATAATGTTCGTTAATTGTTAATAAACGGTCAGGTATCATAATTATTTTAATGGACGTTTAATTTGCGGTGATTTATATTTATGTTTCTGTGGCTAAATATCAAGAGAAGAGCATTTTCAATTAAGTACAGCTTATTATTGTTGCGTCATATTACGAAAAATTAATTTGTTATCAGTAACAATAAAATGATTTTCCCATAATGATCACAAAAAAAGATAATAATGTGTCGGTGTTAAACTTTTCATTCAGTAATCGTAATAGCATGTTTTAAGGCAATTTACTCGTATTTTATACAGGGTGTCCCAGATAAGAATGCACTCTACAGGGATCTCGTAAACCATAGGAGATACAGAGATGGTTAAATTAAAGAAAAGTTGCGCATTACTGAATCCTGTAACGTCATGTTTTCAAGAAAAATCCGAATGCTTCCGAAGATATTTGGATAAAACCGAATTTTCGCAATTTCGTTTTAATTGATTTATGATTCTATTTGAAGAGACATGTCAAAATAAATTTAACATTCTCATTGCCACTTTTTCTCCCCTACAAGATGGTTTAATTACATTTTTGATCCGACGTTTCGTTTAATCACAACCATCATCTACTTTGTTATTTTTAATAGTAGGAAAATTTTATTTTATGCTTAATAAATTCTTCGTTTTATTCTAAATCTAATGGTGTATCACACTTATTATTTATTAGACGTTTCGATATAGAAAAACACGTCATCAATGAAAGTATGCACATTATCGAAAATATTTTTGTTTTTATTGTTGTATTTAAACACTAGTTGAATTTTAAAACATTTTTTCAAAAGAAACTTATAACAAAACATAATATCTAATAAAAATTATCTGAAAAATGCCACAAGTAATAATTTTAATTACTAAATAATACAATTAGTTTTTATTTTAAAAAAATGCATGATAATATTCAAACATAACATTTAAATTCGGCATCATATGGGTGGCTATGAAATTGATTGACGTTCCCAATTGTTTAAATAGTTTCTTTAGATCTGTCACTTAGTTACAAAGACCTGTTAGTTTTAAATTTGGTAATTATTATTATGTTTTTTAAATTTTTAACTGTTGCATTGTGCAATAAAATTTAAAATAATGGAACAATATTCTAACGAAGAAAAATTTGACATGATTTGCTGTTACATCGAGAGTCATAGGAATTGTGTGCAAAAATCCAACGAAGAGTTTATTAAGCATAAAATAAAATTTTCCTACTATTAAAAATAACAAAGTTGATGATGGTTGTGACTAAACGAAACGTCGGATCAAAAATGTAATTAAACCATCTTGTAGGGGAGAGAAAGTGGCAATGAGAATGTTAAATTTATTTTGACATGTCTCTTCAAATAGAATCATAAATCAATTAAAACGAAATTGCGAAAATTCGGTTTTATCCAAATATCTTCGGAAGCATTCGGATTTTTTTTGAAAACATGACGTTACAGGATTCAGTAATGCGCAACTTTTCTCTAATTTAACCATCTCTGTATCTCCTATGGTTTACGAGATCCCTGTAGAGTGCATTCTTATCTGGGACACCCTTTAGGTGTGTGTGTTTTATGGCGCTGCGCTGGTTAAAACCAACTGGCCAGCTCCCCTCTCTGTTTTCCAAGTTTTCAAAATTTGGCCCTTTATAAAAGTAATAATATAAAAAATAAATTTAATTTATACAATATCTGAATTTACTTAATGCTAATACCTAAAGTAATTAGTTTTTTTTGTTTTTCTTTTTTTTTACATATTTTTTTTGTATTTTCAACTTTATTTTTATTGTAGTTTTTCTTTTTGTTTTCAATCTATTTATTATAAACAGTTAATAAATGTGTGATTTCTTTATAGCTTTAATTGCATTTCAATTATGAATTGATATAATATTCTATACACTTTAATATTATTTAGCGCCAGAATACAGTTAATATTTACTGGAAAACCGACCAAAGGTAATATACTTCTGAAAAACTAATTTTTTTCATTCATACATCTTGTGCATTTTAGAATCAAATGTTCCAAATCTCCCTTTTCACCACATTCACAATTGTCATTATTGGTTATACCAATTCGTGTCAGTTGTTCTTAGGATATAAGGAAAACTTCTTATCCGTGATATTGTTCTAACAATTTTTTTATTTGATTCCCTATAAAACCATGTTTTTTTACATAAATCAGGAAAGTTGTTTTTATAGGCAAGCCCCTTAACTGAATTTGAATATTGCTCGTATTTAATATGCCTACGATTTTTTAACATTTATTTAGAGGAAACCCTGTTTACTAAGTTTACTTAGTATAATAATGGGCTTCGTGACAAAGATGCCTAAAACAGTTTATTGAGTAGAAAAATTAGCCGTTATTGCTTCATTGCAATTAGAAATACAATCAATACATTCCACTAAACGACAAAATTTCTCAATTGTGGCCAAAATGGTCAATTGTAAACTTTCTAGAATCGTTAAATTAGTTTTATAAATGATCGTGTTAATAATATGATTCAATCCAATTTTTTCCTGTTAAAGGTCGACCTGACTCAATTCATATGGTCAGTATAGAGGACCTTTTTGTGAGCTAAATACAGTGTGACCTGTAAAGTCCGCATCATATGATGGGATTTTTTTTTTAATAGCTTTATTCGAAATTTGACTTTGGCATCAAGTTCTTCTTCGATCGAGATGAAAATGAAGCAAAAAAATAGTAGTCACGTGATTTGCATTAAGTATCTGTCAAATTTTAATTTTTTCCAAAAAATAATTCAAAAGTGGGGTTATTTCTAAAAATATCGAAAAAAGTTATTACAGAAAGTTTTTTTTAATACAGTTTCTAGCTCACATGCAAAATTTCAGCTGCATTAGATAATTTGGATTTCTTACTCACCACTAAAATTTATTTTCCATTTAATGAACACTTTCCTGATGACACTGTGTTCTTTTTATCTTAATATTAAGGTGTATTACTTTCAGACACAAACTACGTTCTCAAAAATACTTATTTTATGAAGTTACCTTATACAGGGTCAAAAACAAATAAAGTTTGCATCACATGCGACCAAATTTTAATAGCCCTATTTTGATTTTGTAGAAAAACACACATTTAATATGGCGCTACTTTAAAGAAAATTTATCTGAAATAAAGCATTGTCAAAACTAAGAAGTTTTATGTAGGTTGCGTTGAGTTTTATTTTGCAAAAGTGGTGCGATTTACAAAATATGGGTAAAAAATTAAACCTATCTTATGCAGCTAAAATTTTGCATCTGGGCTAGAAACTGCATTTAAAAAACTTTTTCTAATAACTTTTTTCGATACTTTCAGAAATAACCCTACTTCTGAATTATTTTTTGGAAAAAATTGAAATTTGACAGCTAATGCGAATCACGTGACTACTATTTTTTGCTTAATTTTCATCTCGATCAAAGCAGAACTTGATGCCAAAGTCAAAATTGCGGATAAAGTTATTAATAACAAAAATCCCATATGATGCCGACTTTACTGGTCACACTGTATGTGAAATTCTTTATCAAATCGTAAAATAATGTGCAGAGTTCCACGTTCCATTTAAAATACTAAAAACTTAGTTTAAAATGTGATATTTTAAAAATTTTATTTTGTATCATATCCTATATAAAATAGATAAAATCTTTATAGGATTCTATTAATTAATCGCTTTGTCAATAACTTCACATAATATAATACTTACCATGATAAAAAAAAACATTTCAGATTGTTTTTTTTTTTTTTTTTCACAGGACTAGGACGGCAAAACTTTTTTTTTTGAGGAGTTGAAAGCACGAATAAAACATAAGTGTAGGGTAATTTATCGCGGAATAATTAAAAATGTCAAAACGAGTATTACTTGCCATTAGGATATTGCCAAATAGTGAATGGACAACATCTTAAGCATTTATTGGCGAAGAACTATTAAAGATTTGAGAGGTTTGATGAAGGTTTTTTAAAATTATTGATAAGAAATAAAAAAATTTAAATTTGGTATATCTGTATAACTTAATATGCACTTTTACAATAGTCATTAAAAAAGTAGAGTTGCTATAAAAAAAAATTATCGACATCGTCATATCTCTAATTTGGGACACATTGTATCATTTTTTTTTTATAAAAAAGGCTACAAAATGAAATGTTAATCATCTTTCAAAAAAAAAATATTGTACTTCCTGAATTTATTCCAAGTTACAAACTCATTTCATTTAAACTAATGTTTTAAGAACATTTTGTAAATATTTTATAAAAAGAAACTTTCCTATTTTATAAAAAAATTAATAATATTTTATATTGAAACTGTTAATTAAGAGTTTTGCTGAGGTGCGACAATAATGCTCCCTAATTAACAAAGCCTTTGAGTTACCAGGTCACTTTATGTACGCACTACTAAACTGGAATTTCATAATTACTTTTAAATAACGAAGCGGACAATATTAGCTGAAATTATAACTTCAAAGATCAAAATCCTACTGTTATTTCAAGGGTTCGGTCTAATATGTTTGCATTTCTTAAATTAAATTCTTATTAGTGTATAAATGAGCGATCAAGTTTTGAAGGAAACCTTACTAATATAGACATTTTTTTGATCCTATCCATGGTTCTCTGAGGCATGGTTCATCTGATAATCCGGTGATAAAATATTGTAACTGCGAGCCAATCAAGCGACAAGAAGAATGATAAATTTTATTCAAGTTCCATTATAATTCTTTTATAAAAAAAATCAATATATTCTAAGTAATAATATGATAAAAATATATTTTAACACATTTGAAAATAAAGTTTAAATTTGATTGGCAACCTTATCTACTTATGTATGAATTGTAACTACTTAATATAAGGAGAAAATTATTGCTTGTTTGTATACGTTCCTTCTGCTCATAAGAGAAACTGGTACCTTTTATGTTATGAAATGTTTATTAAATACCAAGTGTTATTAAAAATAAGTTTAATTTTATTTTTATTATTCTGTTATCTGTAAAAACACTACGTATATTCAAATTCGGATAAAGAATGGTAAAATCTCTACATGTTTCGAATATAAAAACATTCATCTTCATTCATGAAATGGGGTATATATCTATATAAGAAAAATGAAGGTGCTTATCGTCTTAGTGATAGTGACAAGAACCATGATACAAGTTCCAAATATTTAGTGGACATTTCTCTGCAACACTCTACCATGTGTAACAAGTGTCCAAAAATGAGCCAATCAGCAATGAAATAATATATTGGAGTAAAATATGAATAAAAGAATGACCACATAAAATTAAGTATATTAGAGTGTACCTACGCAAAAATGCAAATAATACTATTAAACTTGGAAGAGTAGTGCATTTGCATACACTTTAATATACTTATTCATTTTATATGGTATATGTTCATTATTTCATTCATTTTTACTCCCAATATATTCTTTCATTGTTTATTGGCTCCTTTTTGGACATTTGTTACGACATGTGTTGCAGAGAAATTTCTACTAAATGTTTGGAACTTGTATCATGGTTCTTGTCATCATCTTAAAGCTACGTTAAGACGATAAGCACCATCATTCTTCTTATATACCTTTTGTTCTCCTGAAGATTAATATTTTTACATTCAAAACATTTACTTAGAGATTTTACCATCCTTTAACATTTGTTTAATTTAAATAAACCAGTGGGGAAAGACTTAAAGTGTTTCATTTCCTTCCCTTTAAATTTAAACACTCCTAAAGTAAGGACCTTTTTTTGGATGAATGAATAACTAATAAGTATAATATTAGTAGTAGAGACCGTCTGAAGATTCGGTTTCGGTTTCGGCTACGGCTAGTTTCGGCCAAAAATCTAGTTTCGGTGACAGTTTCGGTTTCGGCCAAAAATCGGCCGAAACTCAGTGGTCGTGAATTGTCGCGCACCGGTCGGCTAACTTTGGGTGGGTTTGGGTAGGCAGTGTTGTTTTTTAGTGGGAAGAGTTCAATCCGTTTCCAAGATCGATCTCGTCCTATATAAAATAAATTAAATTTTAGTATACATTAAAATTTTTAACATGTATAAATAAGTTTCGGTTTCGGCCGAAACTAAGACCAAGGCCGAAGATTCGGTTTCGGCCGAAACTGAAAAACATTGTTTCGGTCGGACACTAAGTAATTAGTAGTATTTATTATAACTTATTGACCAAATTTCGACTGCGGCTAGCTTTTTGTGCACCCCTACGTTAAAAAGGCACGCGCCGCCACTGTGTTAAACCGAATGGCCCGCTACCGTACGACAAATGCACTCTTTGTATGGGATTGCTAAATTAACTGTCCAAAGTATACCTAGTAAAATAAATAACATTCGTGTACCTGATTACGTAAAGAATGCTACAATGTACTTCTGTAATCAATTTACTAAAAAAAGGTCAATAACTAAATGTCCAGTATTGTCAAATCAAAAAAATCGCACGATTTCCCAGCGTGAAAAGTTGCGAACATAAGGTCCCAAATTGAAATTGGAATTCCGTACAAATTGGATAGTATATAACGGCAGTGGTTTTATACGGGCTTGCTTCCTTAAAGCTGGATTGTGTATGGGTCACTTTTTGAAAACCTACAATGGCTATATTTTCTACACTACAGACGATAACGAAAAAATCAAAAATACCATTTCTTCAAAAACGCGTGAAAATAAAAATGAGGTATTTTGCTGACCATACTCACCTCATTCACTTTATAATCTTAAATGGCACTACTCCAATTGGGACACCTTAATGGAAAGCTTATCAAAAACTATTTTCGGCGATAACAAAATTATTGAAATTTATGTACGAAATGTTAGCAAAATTTTGAGAAAATATTTTAAAACTGGCTTATGCAAAATTTGCAGCATTTGGCAAATAAACTTAAATGATGAAAAATGATTTCAAGCCTAAATTAAAACGTTATTGCAATCTCATTAAATATATCTAAGTTTTTGAAATTATTATTTATAATCATAATATGTCAGCTATCAAATAAATAATTTAAATTATTGTAGTGCTAAAACTTATATAGATATAGATATTTTTACATATTTGCAAGGCAGCCTTTACTTAGATACAATATTAATAAAAATAATTCGGTAAAAACTCTTAGATATTTTAAATCAAATAGAACCTCAGAGTTACCTAATGTACCTAAAAAAGAATATATTTAACACAACTCATCTGTATGTATTTTGTTTGTAAAATCTTATTTTTGTTTTGTTTATTGTAATTATACAATATTTTATTTATACATAATTCCAATCTCTTTATGTATAATAATAAAATACTTTATTGTAAACCAGAGTTAGAAAACGCAAAGTAAGGGCTGAGCCTCCTAGCTTATATATTACTACAAAATATTTAAACAATTGATTGATAAAATTTTAAATATATTTTAAAATTTAACAATTATATCCTCAATAATTGTGTACTTTATTAAGATATGCGAGTCATATTTTAATATATAATGACAAAATGTTTTAGTCGACAATTATTATATGAACTGCGATATTTTATATATTCTTAAAATTATTAGTCAAAATCGTTGTATACAGGGTGTTACAACTTCGTGTATGTCTATGGTTATTTGTTAATTTAACAAGTTAACATTGCGTATCTCGGCGTCTTTTCAACTGCTGTCGTGATAACCCTATATAAGTATAGGCTTTGTAGCACCTGCATATTTACCTTCCTAGCGCCTACTCTTCACCTTATTACAGCGTGGAATATCATTTATATGATATATTTTTTTAATTATAATTGTCGTTATATTATTTTAAGTTTCGTTTATTTTTCGTTGTAGGTACGCATGGTACTAACGGTAGATACCTCTTTTTTCCGCAGTAGATATACTTATAATACAAAGGGTACACTGAGAGAAAACTCGATTAGCTGTAGCAAGAAATCCATTAGTGATAGCAGAAAATCTGCATTAAATAGGAGGCAAAACAACTCTGTTGTAGCTACTAGGTTCATTTTTTTTTAAATGCTTTTTAACCTCAATATGATCGTTTTTTAAATATTATTTTTCTGCTGCTAAAGACAACCCTATTGCCCTAAAAAATATATGATGCAGTGGTAAAAAAATATCTTTTATTTATAAAAAAAAAATGATTTTGTGATTAAATGCGCTCGTGTAGTAAAAAAGTATTGCTTTTTATTCCTAAAAATTGTCAGCCAGCTATAAAAAACATTATTTCGGCCCTCGGTGACGTATTCGTCATTTTATTTCATTTTTAATTAGATTTCTTTACATTTTTGTTTGCCAAATTAAATCTTTTTAGTGACGTGATGTTTTGAGCCAGTTACCTAAGTATAGGTATCTAGTTTTAAAGAATAAAAGAAAAAATTCATTTGTCCAGTTTATAGCCTTATTTTTTATATAACACTTAGAGGATTTCTTTTTGTGGTAACCCATATACAGGGTGTCCGGAAAATACGTGTACAACGTTTGACGACAGACTCCCGACGTCAAAATAGGTCGATCTAAGCCGATTTAGTTATATCCAAAGTTGTCTCGTTTAGCCGGTAGAGGGCGTCAAAAATTTGTAAAAATATTGGTTTTTCCTAAATTACGTGAAAACCTGCTAATCGATTTTAATGATTTTTAGTATGTAGACTAATACTATAAAATGACGTTTTCTAGTAGTATAGTCACCGGCTGTAAATAAGTGGAAGGGTTATAAAAGTGATATAATACGTCAACATTTCTCCTCATTTTTTATATGAACGGCGTTATGACAACCCAGATATTTTTGTATAGTGACTGGATGTATTTAGAAGCTATTTTACCTCTTTAATATTTTTCGTTGAATGAGCTGTTTTGCCAGAAGAAAATATTTACAATTACCTGCATACATCAATTATTAACAATAAAAATAAAACAAAGTACAACAAAGTTGAAAGTATGTATTGTAAGAACATATTACATTACATTACATTACACATTTGCTTAAGTAATGTTTTTGTTTTACTTAGTTTCTTACAATACATACTTTCAACTTTGTTGTACTTTGTTTTATTTTTATTGTTAATAATTGATGTATGCAGGTAATTGTAAATATTTTCTTCTGGCAAAACAGCTCATTCAACGAAAAATATTAAAGAGGTAAAATAGCTTCCAAATACATCTAGTCACTCTACAAAAATATCTGGGTTGTCATAACGCCGTTTATATAAAAAATGAGGAGAAATGTTGACGTATTATATCACTTTTATAACACTTCCACTTATGTACAGCCGGTGACTATACTACTAGAAAACGTCATTTTATAGTATTAGTCTACATACTAAAAATCATTAAAATCGATTAGCAGGTTTTCACGTAATTTAGGAAAAACCAATATTTTTATAAATTTTTGACGCCCTCTACCGGCTAAACGAGACAATTTTGGATATAACTAAGTCGGCTTAGATCGACCTATTTTGACGTCAGGAGTCTGTCGTCAAACGTTGTACATGTATTTTTCGGACACCCTGTATATTAAAAATAAACTTGTATTGAATGATTTTCCTCCGTGTAGATATTTCTATAAGTGATCCAACCAAAACTCACAGAAAATAATTGCAAGAAGCATTTTCGCCACTACAAGTAGAGTTTTTAATTTCGTAGAGGAATAACCATTCTTTATGTCTATGGCTTGTCGTCTTAGTATCCATGGTTAAGTAATTAAGAACAAAACACAATTAGTGGATTTTGAACGAATACATTTGTGAATTTAAATTTTTTTAAGCTTAATTATTAAATTATTTCAATTATATAGGGTTTTCCAATAAGAACGATATGATTTTGAAACGATATGGTGACCGTGGAAATAAAGAAGTTATACCTGTCACCAGTTATCAGTTATTGTCAGTAAACTATAACAATTTATTATGGCTAACTAAATACGCGCTTCAAGAATGTTTGGTTATTATCCAAAAATTTTACGAAAGTAGACGATCTTTTGTGAACACTTATCGCGCACTTCGGCGAAAACTTTGGTGTAAATAATCGTCCTCCTTTGCTTGCCATTCGTCGCATCGTTGAGAAATTTGAAAATAATTTTACTCTTCACGATGTAAAAACACCAAGAAGACATCAAAACGCAAGAACTGTTGAGAATATTGCTGCTGTAAGAGCTAGTGTTACAGTGGATCCAAATTTATCAATTCCTCGTCGTGCTCAATAGTTAAGAATTAAAAAAACGACAACTTGGAGTATTTTGAAAGAAGACTTGAATTTACACCCGTATAAGATTGTTTTGACCCAAGAACTTAAGCCACTGGACCATCGTCGGCGCAGAGAATTTTCTGCTTGGAGTTTAGAACAACTTGAAAGGTATCCTAATTGGGCCAAAAAAATTATCTTTTCAGATGAAGCTCATTTACGGTTAAGTGGATACGTTAACAAGCAAAATTGCCGTTTTTGGTGTGAAAACAATCCACAACAGATTCATGAGAAGCCTTTGTATCCGCTAAAGGTAACTGTACGGTGTGGTTTATGGTATGGTGGCATCATCGGACCATTTTTTTTCCAAAATGAGGCAGGAGATGCAGTTACAGTGAATGGTGAACGATATCGACAGATGTTAAGAAATTTTTTGTGGCCAAATTTAGATGCACTTGATTTGGAGGATATGTGGTTCCAGCAAGACGGTGCCACATGTGACACTGCCTAGGAAACTATCGATATACTGCAAGAAAAGTTTGACGAAAGGATAATTTCAAGGAATGCTACTGTTCAGTGGCCTCCAAGAAGCTGTGATTTAACTCCTTTAGATTACTTCTTGTGGGGCCATTTGAAATCTAAGGTTTATGAAAACAGGCCACAAATACTTGATGCATTAAGGTTGAACATTGAACCCCGCATTCGTCAGATCACGCCCGATTTATTGCATAAAGTCATCGAAAATTGGGTTCGTCGAATTCGCTCGTGTACGCGAAGTCGCGGAGGACATTTAAACGATGTGTTATTCAAAACATAAATGTTATCGACTATACTTTAAGATAATATAAAACGTTTTGTTGTGTCTAAAATTATTTTAATTTTATTTCATTTTGAAATCATATCGTTCTTATTGGAAAACCGTTTATTTAATAATTTTTATTTCTAAAATAAAAATGCACGAATATCCAGAAAGCCCAGAATCCTTAACGGCCTTGTACTGACTCTAGCCAAACCAAACGAGGATGCGTCCCGCTGACAACCGGAGATTGTCTGTTGTTTGCTTTGCGGCCACAGCCACGTTAGATTTAATAGCACACACGTCCGCCATATTTACCTTTAACATCTGCCTCGGTTAGTAGAACAAAGAACTGTACACAACGGGAATTGGTTTGGCATTATGCCGACATGGAGTTTCAAACTAATCAAAAAGACAACTCTTTGAAAGTAAACCAATAAAACCACTTAATTATTTTTCAAGATTGTTTTAATATTGTGAGTGCGTTTGTAAATGTTTGTTTTTGGATATGTATGATTCTATTATACAGGGTTACCCAGAAGTCTGGAATAAAATTAACATATCCTTAACCTGTAACTTTTGGGGAAAACGCTCGGGCCCGTCAAATTAGTTTTATACAGGGTGTCCGGAAAATACGTGTACAACGTGTGACGACAGACTCCTGACGTCAAAATAGGTCGATCTAAGCCGACTTAGTTATATCCAAAATTGTCTCGTTTAGCCGGTGGAGGGCGTTAAAAATTTGTAAAAATATTGGTTTTTCCTAAATTACGTGAAAACCTGCTAATCGATTTTAATGATTTTTAGTATGTAGACTAATACTATAAAATGACGTTTTCTAGTAGTATAGTCACCGGCTGTAAATAAGTGGAAGTGTTATAAAAGTGATAAGTATAATACGTCAACATTTCTCCTCATTTTTTATATGAACGGCGTTATGACAACCCAGATATTTTTGTAGAGTGACTGGATGTATTTGGAAGCTATTTTACCTCTTTAATATTTTTCGTTGAATGAGCTGTTTTGCCAGAAGAAAATATTTACAATTACCTGCATACATCAATTACACAGGCCTGCATTTTTTAACACTTTGAAAGTTGATTTAAAAATTTTAACTGTTTTCTAGTAATTGGGTAGCGCTGATTTCAAATCTGCTTTCAGTTTTTTTATATCACGTAAGATTATTTTTCAAACCGGTAAAATCCAAAAATATAGAAAAAACACGATTTATTTCATTTATAAGCTATTTTTTTAATATATTAAGAAAAAAAATACAAAAATATACAAAATATACACATATAAACTATTATAAATGGTTATTTATTCGTTACTCTTCTTCAAAAAACGTTTTATTTTTCAGAAAAGCTTCTTTTGGTTGTTTTTCTGTTTCAGCTAAAGGAAGATCTCTTCTTAATGTCTAACAGAAATCGGCCATCATTTTTGTGTCCCAGCGCCCCTGGTATCTTTTTTCCATCTCTTTAATATATTGATGACATCTTTCACCTTGCTCTTCACCCACGTCCCCAAGATTTTCTGGGAATTAGTCCAAATGGGAATGTAAAAAGTGAATTTCTTCTTAGGTTTTGTTGTATGAGCCCATCATATACTCGTATTTACTGTTACCTATTCAAGGCTCTAAACCACTAGGAAACGAGTAGTTCACTCGTCCTGAATGTCAATTCACTATAAACTGCTCCTATTTATAGCAAATTACCTATTCAAGGCTCTAAACCACTAGGAAACTAGTACCTAGTTATGCTCATATTCTGAAATTACTGATATTTTCCCGCATACTTTCAACGATCTCAACATAGTAGTAATTTATGTTCAACTTCTTTAAAAGCATTACATGCATGTTTTTCCTTATCTTCCATTACCTTTTCAAATTCTGTATCTTTCACCAAGCTGCTAATCTGCGGCCCTACAAGATTTCCTCCTTTAACTTTTCCTCTGACAGAGCCGGAAATGTTTTACACAAATATTTTAAACAATTTTCTTCTTTGTTTAATGCCTTAACAAATTGTTTCATTGTTTCAAATTTTTAGATCTTCACACACTTCCCAGTTGTGATTTTCATATCGTATTCTTACAAGTAATTCCTCTAAATTTTCATAGTTTTCCTTTAACTTAACTGTATGGCCGACCGAAACAGAAGCAAAAACATTGTCATTATGTAAAAGAACAGCTTTAAAGCTTCTTTTTGAAGTCGATAAAAAGTCTCCAGTCGGAAGGTGTGTAGCACCACAGAAAATCATTTTTTATTCATCAATCATTTAGAATTTGAAGTACTACATTAATTTTAAAATGTATTAAAACGTCTATTATAAGTTTTTTTTATATTTTTTCTTTTTTTTTGCAAAAAAGAATCTGTGGGTGTTAGAGACCAATTGTATTTTAATTAGTTATTTCTATATAAAAACTGAGCTCAACAAACAAAAATCACGTCATCACAAATTGCATGCAGGCCTGTGTTATTAACAATAAAAATAAAACAAAGTACAACAAAGTTGAAAGTATGTATTGTAAGAAACTAAGTAAAACAAAAACATTACTTAAGCAAATGTGTAAAATATTAATACAATAATAATATAATATAATAATACAATACATACTTTCAATTTTGTTGTATTTTCTTTTATGTTTATTGTTAATAATTGATGTATGCAGGTAATTGTAAATATTTTCTTCTGGCAAAACAGCTCATTCAACGAAAAATGGTAAAGAGGTAAAATAACTTCCAAATACATCCAGTCACTCTACAAAAATATCTGGGTTGTCATAACGCCGTTCATATAAAAAATGAGGAGAAATGTTGACGTATTATATCACTTTTATAACACTTCCACTTATTTACAGCCGGTGACTATAGGGGAGAGTGGTCCACAGTGAGGCGTTTGTTGGTTACTCTAGATTTTTTAAAAACTGGTTAAACATTTATTAAAGAAAACAGGTTTATAATGTAAAGTAACCTTTATTTTCCTAAAAAGCATAAAGAAAATAAACAAAAACTTAAAAACTTTCAAATTCTAGAAATATTTATTATTGACATTGCAAATAGTCTCACTGTGCCCCATGGTGGTCTACAGTGAGACTTAACGTGGTTCACAGGAAGACAATTTATTGGACATCTAGCGGACCAAAATTAACTTCAAATTGGACACAATAATTTTGTCTTTTTGTTTTACCAAATAATGCTGGAAATGGCAAAATCATTACGATGTCTTCAAACAAAACAGTAGCAACTTCTGGAACATTTGGGTAGACGAATTTGTTTGATCTATTTTTTCTTTGCAAATAACTTATATCATATTCAGATTCATGGGAGATATTGTTTAAAATTTTTCCAATGAAATATTACGTTGATTATTTTTTCCCCGAAAATTTTACTAGGACGTAGTCGTTAATGACAACAATTCTATCTAGTTCCTCATTCATTCAATTGGGGCCTGCCTTTTCATTAAAAGTATTGTGTGCTTTCCCAAAGCTTAGTTATAGAGGCTCTAAAACTCATTTTAGATAAATCCGGTTGGCAGTCTTATTGGCCATCCTGTAAATATCTTCAATCTAATTCCAGATTCTTTCCAATCACAATTTACCTTGCTAAGGTCTGATGTGACACTCCTTTTAGTTCGGCTGCCTTTCTCAATGAAAATCCTTCATCCGTAACCAGTTTTACGGCACTTTTCATCTGGTTTTCTGAAAAGGACCCTATGGTAGTTTTTCCTTTTCTATTTCTTGCCATTCTTTAAAAAAAAATAGTTTAAAAGATAGGTACTCCAACCATCTTGCGCATGGTGGGACACGGTGAGACACGTCTCAGTGTGCCCCACCTAGTGTTGTCTCAGTGTTCCCCACAAGCACCATATTTAAAAATCATGTAATATTTTGTAATGAACCCGAAATAAAAATAATATCGCAACGTAAATGAACATACAAATACCTAAACTTTACTTACCACCAATCTTAAAGTTCTAATTAAAAGCACGTCAAATAAACACCAATCAAAACAGGTTTTCGAAAAATTACTTTTGCGGTCAAAATTTGCATAAACGCCGCTCTACAGATAAAAACAAACTGAACTGAAACAAGAACTCCTGCTTGGTGGATCTGGCGTGTAAAAACAAGCTTGCGCATAGCGTGACGTAAAAAGCGAGGTTTCCAGAGCCTCAGAAATTGTACTGTCTTACTGTGGAACATGTCTTACTGTGGACCACTCTCCCCTACTACTAGAAAACGTCATTTTATAGTATTAGTCTACATATAGGTACTAAAAATCATTAAAATCGATTAGCAGGTTTTCACGTAATTAAGGAAAAACCAATATTTTTACAAATTTTTGACGCCCTCTACCGGCTAAACGGGACAATTTTGGATATAACTAAGTCGGCTTAGATCGACCTATTTTGACGTCAGGAGTCTGTCGTCAAACGTTGTACACGTATTTTCCGGACACCCTATATAATATGCTCAAATGTTGACCTTATTCGTTTGTTTTTTTATAGACATTTGTCAAAGATATGACGACATCGATCTTTTTTTTTAAATGGAGACATACAGCTTGTGATGCATTATTTGAAAGCCAATATCTCGTACAGTATGCTCATAAATTTTGGCGCGATTCTGTCAAGCTATTTCAAAATGGCGACTGTTAAAAGTTTTTTAAAAATCTCTATTTAAATAAGCGGAAATGATAAATCATTGATGTTTTTTTACCTTTCAAGGTAAGAAATCTTCGTTGTTTCACGTTCTGACACTTTGTGACATTGTGAACTTATAATAGTAATTTACGTTACAAGACCGGAAAGTAGTGTTTTTCAGGTCGAGACAAGCAGTTCCAGGGCGAGCCATAGGCGAGTCCTGGAAGCTTGGAGAGACCTGGAAAACACTAATTTTCGGTTGCGTGACGTACAATATTTTTTTTAAGACCGACACTTCGATATATTTTATAATCTACGCGAAACAAGTTTGACATAAAGAACAAAATTAAAAATCAACGAACTGTCACTCGACAATACATCGAAATGTTGTTGTCATAATAACGAAATCAAGGTATCTTGTATTATCAAAGAGCGATTGAAAAAACAAAAAACAGGGTGACAGTGACATTAGAGACCGGAAAAGTGACATTAGAGTCCGGAAAAGATTTTTCCGGTCTCTAATGTCACTTTTCCGGTCTTGCGATCGGAAAAACGTTATTTTCTAGACGAAAAATTGTCCAGAAAGTGTAAATTTTCAGGTCGGTTTTAAAAAAAATTAATTAAGGTATTTCCGAAGTATTATTTTACAATTTTCTAAACAACGAGATGTTAGCTTTAAAATGATGTAACTATCACAAGCTGCATATTTCCATTTAAAAAAAAAATCGATGTCGTCATATCTTTGACAAATGTCTATAAAAAAACAAGCGAATATCGTCAAAATGTGAGCATATACAGGGTGTTCTCAAAGTTGAGTCATTTATTTTACCAGGTTGTAGAACTCGTAAAAATAAGTAATTGTACCAAAAATCATTTATATAAAAGTTGCAGAATAAAGAAGTTATTAACAATTGAAAATATGTAAAATTTAAGAACTGTAAGACCTGCTTTTTGGATATTCTCGACCACTGCGTTATGAATGTTTTGTTTACTGGCGATAAGGTATGCCCTTTTTTTTGTAGGATACAAATTACTTATCATTCATTCATTTTACGGGTTTTAATGCGAATTTCGATTTGACCAGTGCTAAATAATTCGCTAAAGTGCGTGATATTTTTGATTTTTGGGCATTTTGTGCGATAAAAATGGCGCAAGTTTATGAAAACAATGAACTAGTGGACATAATATTAACTTACGGGGAGTGTCAACAAAATGCAGCCGCCGCATGTCATTTGTACGCGGAAAGGTTTCCTTTAAGAAATCGTCCGGCTCCGCGGATGTTTGTAAATTTAGTTACAAGACTTTGCGACACAGGCTACTTAAAGGAACAACGAGGTGGTCACGCTGGAAGACCTCCTCCACGCGAAATGGTACAGATTGAGGAGGACATTTTAGGAATTGTCGAAAACGACCCAACAACGTCCACTAGGTCAGTAGCAGCTCAAGTTGAAACTGCTCATAGCAAAGTGTGGAAGACTATACGACAAGAACAACTTTATCCCTACCATTATCAACGGGTACAAGCGTTACAACCCGAAGATGGTCCTAGAAGAGTTGAATTTTGTCAATGGCTATTAAATCAATACAACAGAAATGAAAATTTTACCAAATTTATTTTGGCTACTGACGAGGCCACATTTACAAGAAATGGAGTTACAAATTTTCACAACAACCATATTTGGGCAGTGGAAAATCCGCATGCTGTGAAAAGAACCCATTTTCAGGACAGATTTTCAGTAAATGTTTGGGCTGGCGTAGTAAATGGCATGCTTATTGGGCCTTACTTTTTTCTAGCTCGACTGACAGGTGACATTTATTTAGACTTTCTTCAAAACACTCTGCCATAATTATTAGAAGATGTTCCTTTAAATGTGAGACAAAATATGTGGCTTTTACATGATGGAGCACCGCCACATTTTAGACGAGAAGTTAGGGAACATTTAAATAATTAGTTTCCTAATAGATGGATATGGCGCAATGGCTACATTTCTTGGCCTGCACGCTTTCCGGATCTAACGCTCTGCGATTTTTTTCTGTGGGGCTATTTAAAACAGTTGGTTTATCACGATGCATAGGTAAATACTGTGCAAGAACTACAACAGCGCATCAGAAACGCTTGTGATGTTGTTCGTGGACACCCGGATTTTATTTTTGAAGCGTGTAGTCACTCATGGATACGCCGAGCAAGACTTTGCGCAAACCGAACAAATGGTGATAATTTTGAACAATTTTTGTAACATCGGGATGCATTTTGCCGGTGAGTAATGAATTATTGTGAGTTGCAATAAAAATAAAACGCAGTGGTCGAGAATACCAAAGAGCAGGTCTTAAGTTTTTAAATTTAAAATTTTTCCAATTGTTAATGACTTCTTTATTCTGCAACTTTTATATAAATGATTTTTGGTACAATTACTTATTTTCACGAGTTCTACAACCTGGTAAAATAAATGACTCAACTTTGAGAACACCCTGTATAAAACTAAATTGACGTGTCCGAGCGTTTTCCTGAAAAGTTACAGGTTAAGGCTATATTAATTTTATTCCGGACTTCTGGGCAACCCTGTATATGATTATAAATGATATAAAAAAATATGTCTGTAAATAAAGAGTGTTGCCACATAGTGTGGCAAAGTGCAACAGCAGAATTGTATGCTGTATGTTTCAGGGTTACCGTCCTTTAGAATATTTTGAAAAGTAACAGCCTACCAACCAACCTAAAATATTTTTGACAATACGGTGATGCCGCTTCCATACAAAAATAATAGTAACTTCGATTTTTTAAATGCAACATCATATATTTTATTTTATTTTCGAATCCTCCATTACTTTCCTTACAATTTTTATAAACTCGACTCTATACTTATCTCTTACCGTTTCTAAGATATACATTAATTTCCGTTTTTCTTGTAAGAAAACGTCACTTTTAAAAATGCTGATAATTTTGAACTCTAAAACACTGAAACCCTGAAATTTGGTAAATAGTTAACTAATACCATAAAGCTCCTTGCCCTAGTCCCAAATCTTAGTTGCAATATACAGGGTGGTTGAAAAATACACTTATTTTGTAACTTGAAAAAGTGACCTTAAGTCCTTTTTTTCAAATGTAACACCCTGTATATTATTACGGATTTGAAAAGCTGGTAAAATTTCACTTCATTCTTGTATATCATACCTGTACCTAACTAACTGGTTTAACCATTTTTTTGACGTATTAAGCATAATTTGTTAAATTTTCTATACAATTCAATTTTAATTCGGTTATTAGTAAGTTAGCCATGACAAAAACTGATGTTTACGTATGTTACTATGGTTATCGTTTTGACATTTCATTAAGTTTAGATACAAGATAGAAATACACTTTAAAGTCATGGAAGAAAACTATACAAATACAAATGGAGTTCTTATGAATTTATTTATTTTATTTGGACAATGTGTGTTTGCATTAACGTGCAAAAAACATTAAAATTAAATTTTTCTTGAAATCCATGCAGTCAACACCCGCATATTAAAGTGTTTGGATGTAAACGGCCAGCGTTTTGAACATCTGTTAAAATAGCATTTTATTAGTTATAATTTAGTAGTCTTTTAGTATTTATTTTTTTATTTATTTAATATTACCACATTCTACAGAATCAAATATCCAATTATCGAATGGGATATAAAAAAAAAGTTTTAACATAATACAAAGCATTATAAAAAAGAAACAACATAGATATAGTAAGAATAAATAAACAATGATATATAATATGTAAATAATTACAGAGTCAGGCGTTTAATGGAGGCCACAGTGCAGGCATGTATATCTAACTGGTTTTGAATTTTATTATATTTTTCACATATTTGATGTAATGGAGAAAACTTTAGTGTATTTGTCCTTGGAGTTGGTAGAGTAAAAGTCAGGTAATTACGCGAGGTTGGCCTTGGCACCTGAAAGTGCAGGGACTGTAAAATATTCCCAGCATCAATTTTTCCGAAAAGTACGTTATGTAGAAAGATAATTTGAGATTTTGTTCGCCGTGTTTCGAGGCTTTCCATTGAAAATCTTGCCAAGAGACGATCATGCGGGAACCCTATTTCAGGGTAGATTCCATCTATCTTAAAACTGGTGTACTTTAAAAAGCGTCTTTGAATTTTTTCCAGACTACTAATGTGGGTTTGATAGAAAGGGCACCAAATAACCAAGGAGTACTCAAGGCGTGACCTAACAAAGCTATTAAATAACAACCTAAGTGTGTCCCAACTCGTGAAATCTCCAGCGTTTCTTATAATAAAGCCCAGCAATTTTAAACTTTCTCCAACAATTTTAGAATAATGATCACGAAAAGAGAGCTTTGAGTCCAGCACAACACCAAGATCACACACAGACTCACACCGTTTTAACATATCCCCATTTATACTATACTCATATACAATCGGATGCACTTTTTTAGTAAAGGTAATAATACTGCACTTAGACACATTTAATAGTAATTTATTTTTCTCACACCACCTATTCATTTTCTCAAAGTTATCTTGTAATTTCATGCAGTCCCTCTCATCTCTAATTCTAAGATATAACTTGACATCGTCGGCATAAATTAAATGATCGACATCTAGGATAAAAATAAGGTCATTAAGAAATATAATGAAAAGTAGGGGTTCCAAATGTGACCCCTGGGGACACCTGAGGTGGCAGCAAACTCTCTGGAATTTTGACCATGGCATTGAACATATTGTAGGCGGTTAGTCAAATATGACTCAAAGAATGTAATAAGTCTTTGTGATAGACCAAACGTAGCCAATTTATCGAGAAGAATACCATGATCGAGCCGATCAAAGGCTTTGGAGCAATCAGTGTAAATGACGTCAGTTTGTTCACCCGCATCAAGAGATTCCGCAAGATCCTGAGTAAGACAAAATAGATTTGAGACGGTTGAGCGACCCTTCATAAAACCGTGCTGTTGAGCAGATATGTGAATGCTAATTGAATTATATATATATTCGTGTAAAATAATTTCAAAAACTTTCGAGAAATTATTTATTATACTGATTGGTCTATAGTTGGTAATGTTACTGCTGTCCCCTTTTTTAAAAACCGGAGTTATGCGCGATATTTTCCACAGGTCTGGGAATGTAGAAGTTGAAAGTGATAAATTAAATAGAATTGCAAGCGGACGAGCAAGTACAATCGCACAGTCTTTCAGCAAGAATGCAGGGATTTTATCTGGCCCTATAGTGGCTTTAGGTTTAAGTTGTTTTAGTACAGTAGTGACCACCTGTTCAGTTATTTTATAGACATCTAGGGGACTCTGTGAGGGATAGAAATCAGTCGAATCACTTATTTTTTTGGAGGAAGCAACATAGGACTTCTGGAAAAATGAGGCAAAACTGTCTGCAATGACCTTGGGATCTCGATAATTGTATTTTCATAGGACATAGTATTTGGTAGGCTATGACTATTTTTTTTATCATTAATAAAACGCCAGAATCTTTTTGGCTCGTCTTTTATGTCGTTTTCAACACGGGAACAGTATAATTTATAGGAATTGTTGAATTGTGTGTCATTCTTAGTAGCCCGGCGCAAATTTCGAAAACTTTCCAAATAGAGTGGATTATTTGTTCTTTTAAACTGCTTCAAATTTTTATATTTTAACTTTATGTTCTTTATTATTTCACCAGTAAACCGTGGTGGGTAAGTTCGATTTCTTTTTTGCGTTTTTGGAACATGTATGTCCAAAGTATTATAAATAATCTCATAAAATTTTTGACATGCACTGTTAATATCAGTATATTGGGTTAAAACATCCCAATTTATATATGAAAAATTTTGATAAAGATTTACTAGATTCGCTCTTTTAAAATTATAAAAACTATTGTAATTTTTTTGTTTGTTATTTTTTGACTCCAAACGAACATCTAATGAAACCACGATAGCAGGGTGGTGGTTATCCTCAACGGTTAATATGTCAACAGCCCTTTCAGTATAACCATTAAGGTTATTAATCAGTGCGAGGTCTAGTAGTCTGCCATGTGTGTTTGTTATTGTATTAATTTGCTTAAGGTTGGCGAAATTTATAAAATTAATTATTAGGTTTGTCTTACCAGTGCCGTATGATGCGTTGGTGTAATTGAAAAAGTCGGGTATATTAAAGTCTCCTATTATAAGCACTTTATTATTTAGAAAATAAGGTAATGATGAGAATATCTCAAATAATGTTTCATATGTTCCAACTGTTGCGTTGGGGGGAATATACAGAGCAAAGATATAAAAAAGTATCTCATTAAAAATTACTTTGGCACCGACAACATCAACACTAAGTAGACAATCAAACATTGTTGTGTCCAATCTAACGGCAGAGAAATCACGCTTAAAAGCTATCATTGTACCACCTCCTCTTGTAACTCCGACCACATCAAACTTTCTGTCACACCTGTATATTAAAAAATTCGCCGGAAAGATTTCAGAATTTAAAACACTGTTATTCAACCACGTTTCTGTAAAAACAACAACATCATAATTACAAGCCGCAGTAGTATTATAGATTTCATTTACCTTAGTATTTATCCCGCTTACATTTTGGTAATAAATCGATAAAGCATTTAAGACCCTAGGTTGTGTATTTTTTGACTCGATAGGGATTGAGGAAGAGGGGTTCTGCTGGTTAGACGAAACGCTGGGCACTCCAGGAATAAACTCACACTGTGATTGCTATTGCGATCCCAAAATTTCGAATTTAAATTTTTCCAACGCTTGTTTATAGGCGTGACAAGAGCCGTAATTCCACGCAGCATGATTGATGTTAATGTTACTCTTTTGTTTTTGTTTTACTGATATGCAATTACTACATTTGTAGTCATCGGAATGTTGAACTTGACAATCTTTAATTAAATGATTACCAGCACACAGGGGACATGTCAAACTACCTTTACAGAACTTTGAACTATGATTTAGGCTATTGCATTTAAAGCATCGAACCAAACTGATTGCCTCATACACTGTGCAAGTGTCAAGACCAACCAAAACAGTATTAATTTGCATTAACTTACGGTAAACTTTGTCTGTAACCTGCAGAGTGGCCTGATAAAGCGTGTCTCTTTTTTTTGTTGGATACGTAGTATCTTAAAGCTGCTATTTTCAAAAATGTCTTTGTTTTGTTTCCTGATCAATTCACTCAGTTGATTTTCATTAATTTCTTGGGACATTCCAACAATTCTGATTCGTGGATGGAGTTCCTTCAGTTCTCGTATTTCGTACTTCTCACTTAATTTTTGCTCAGCAATTTCTTTGACTCTTGTTGAGTCTCCCTGGCTTTCACACCCCAAGATGATCCCTCCATAGTAATGCCAGGTAGACAGGGATTAATGCTGTTTATTATATCAACTTTCGTCTGCGAATTTGGCTGATCATGGTCTTTGGGCCTTAAAATGATCTTTTTAGTCCTCTCTGAGCTAGCTTTTTCCGCATAACTTGGAGACATAGAAGTAGGGATATTTTCATGTATTTTTGGAATTATATCTGCTAATTTATCAGATGCTTCATTCAGCAAAGCAGTTTTAAGATCACCGAATTTTTCCATAAAATCGGCAATGAGGGTTTGAAATTTCAGCTCAATGTTTTTCTGAAGTTGATTCTCCGCCCCGCTAAGGGAAAGACAGGTAGGGCATTTCCAAAATAAACCTTTAATGTTTGTAAATAAAGATGCAAAGTCAGCTGGGATATTGACGCAGGCAGCGTGAAATTGTGAATTGCAGACGCCAGCGCATGGCACGCTCGCTTTACAGGCGATCTTATCACTACACATTCCACACTTCGACATTTTTTGTGCTTTGTTTAGATTAACACAGAAAAATCACATTATAGTATTTATGGTTTTCCCGCGATGCACTGCAGATTTTCACTAGATTTAGTTACACCATAGGGTTCGCTATATTGACTTTTATATGGAGGCCGAAAATCCGAGAATTAAATTCGCACTAGAACTGATTATTTACACGTAAAAGCGGGAGCAGGTACGACACGTTAAATATCGATATGCGTCGATCGAGAGTTAACATTTAATAAAATTGTTCTGGATCCTAATGAATTTTCTAAGATTCATTGGCGGTAAATTAGAGTACATTTCGTTAAACTTTATACATGTCCTGGCGATCACATTGTCCAAATAAAATAAATAAATTCATAAAAACTGCATTTGTATAGTTTTCTTCCATGACTTTAAAGTGTATTTCTATCTTGTATCTAAACTTATTGGAATGTCAAAACGATAACCATAGTAACATTAGTAACATACGTAAACATCAGTTTGTGTCATGGCTTACTTACTAATAACCGAATAAAAATTGAATTGTATAGAAAAGTTAACAAATTATGCTTAATACGTCAAAAAAATGGTTAAACCAGTTAGTTAGGTACAGGTATGATATACAAGAATGAAGTGAAATTTTACCAGCTTTTCAAATCCGTAATAATATACAGGGTGTTACGTTCGAAAAAAAGGACTTATGGTCACTTTTTCAAGTTATCAGAATAAGTGTATTTTTCAACCACCCTGTATATTGCAACTAAGATTTGGGACTAGGGCAAAGAGCCCTATGGTATTAGTTAACTATTTACCAAATTTCAGGGTTTCAGGGTTTTAGAGTTCAAAATTATAAGCATTTTTAAAAGTGACGTTTTCGGACAATTATATCTTAGAAACGGTAAGAGATAAGTATAGGGTAGAGTTAATAAAAATTGTAAGAAAAGTTATGGGGGTTTCGAAAATAAAATAAAATATATGATGTTGCATTTAAAAAATCGAAGTTACTATTATTTTTGCGTGGAAGCGGCAACACTGTATTGTTAAAAATATTTTAGGTTGGTAAAGCATGTCCGTTTATGTACGCGACCACCAAATTTTCAGAACGATTCCTTTACTCTCTACTGGTTCGTCAGAAACGTCTAACGTTCCATCCACCGTGAATCACCCTGTATAACGGAGTGAATTTTAACAAATAATAATTCGTGTCGTATAGTGTTTTCTTTTTGTCGGTTTATATATAGAAGTTCCTTTCCCGAAAATATATGACTAAAGGACCGATTATATGCACTTAAACTCAGCCAAAATATGCGCATATATATGCCTTGTTTGCCTTTAAAATATGCAGTGATGTGCATTTTTTTACCAAATATGCATACTGGTATGCAATATTTCTTAATTTATTAAAATAAAATGAGATAAAGAAACACATTGGGTTCTAAAAAATATGTTTATTTAAAAAAAAAGCAAAAAAACAAAGAAAAATAAAACACACACAATTTTTAAGCTAAAATTGTATAAAAGGCATTTATTACTAAATATTTTTCGAAATTTTCAACTAAAAAGGATTTTTTTAAAGGTATGTTTTCTGCGACCAAAGCCTTGCATAAGTCTTCTTTAAAAATTTCCTTTCTAGATTTCGATTTTTCTCCGGCATTTTGAAAAGCGTTTTGCTGAAGTGGCTCAGATTTCCTTTTCTGTAACTTTGACTTATGCAGCGGTGTTTTCAAATGTTGATCGATTTGGAACTTCTTTTTACAAACAATAATTTTTGTACAAGCTTTACAGAAGACTTTTTCTTCACTAAACTGTAACTGTGGGAAAATTTTAATCCACGAAGACATTTTCGCCACCTTAGATATTCTGCACACAAATTTGAAATCACTAATTTCACACTAAAAATAAATCTTTCAACAAACTAAAACAGAAGTATGTATAACAAACCAATATAAATACAGTTTGTTAAGCAGATAATAATAACACATTATTAAGTGACAATAAACAATTCCTAACAATATACCTGCAAACCCCGGAAACTCCCAATAAATAACTTATACTGGATAGCCAAAATGTAAATATAATTATTATAATTTTCAGATTGGAAAATCCCTGAGATAAGTACCGAACTGGAAATTAAACTAAAAAAGTCGTAAGATTATTAATTAGGAGTGATAAGTCTTATTATTATTATAGTGACAACAAGTGATTGCAGTTCAAAAGTAAGAAAAGTGCTGCTCGTAGCGCCCTCTATCCGATAGAAGAAAAATGAGCCCAGATTGGTATTTCCCGCCCCAAAAAACCCCCCTACACCAAATTTTAACCCAATGCTCCGAAAACTTTTGAAAATATCTAAAAAGCTCGAAATAATTTTTTTAACTTTGACACCCTGTAACTGTCTTAAGGTGGGAGTATCAACATGCTTGCCAACTTATAACCTATTTCGCGTAGATTTATTTATGTTTTCTAGTTTTTATACAAAATTTAAAGAAAATCAGTATCAACTTGATATTCTGTAGGTAATAATTGACATATTTAATAAATATCAAGGAATTTCATAACTTATTTTAGGAGAATTGTATAGCGAAAAATATCGGGTAAGATTTTTTTTTAACATTATTATGTCATTGTCACTCATTGTTCTTTCACTATACAATGCTCCCAAAATTTGCAATGAAATAAATTGATATTTTTGTAATATATCAGATACTACCTAAATAATGTACCAACGATATTGATTTTCTTTAAATGTTAGTTATTAAAATAATAAACTCAAAAGATCAACGCAAAATAGATTATAGGTTGGCAATAGATTGAATGACGTTGAGAATTTAACCTTAATATAAATTTTCGGATTATAAAAATTGCGCTAAATCGTTATGTTTTGAAGTGAATAATTTACTGCTGCTCTGTGTCCCATCACTTAAGGACCACCCTGTATATGCATTTTGCTTATATTCCGCCCTTTATATATAACCAATACTTTCCAAGATACAGCCGCTGGTCGACCTTAGCGGAGCTCCCGGTATAACCGGGTCAGTCACCTTAAAATTTTATACAGGGTTAGGAGAAATTGCCAGAAGGGTCGATTATTTCAAAAGATACAGGAATTAGCAAAAAATTGTTACAACTTTTATATAAGATATTTTTCTCTAACTTCTGTATTTTTTGAAATAATCGGCCGTTCTGGTAATTCTTCCTAACCCTGTATAGTAGTACAGATAATGATTTTTACTATTTTCAATAAATATTTTTAACCCTGGCATTATTCTCACATAGGTATGCATAAAAGGCTTAAAATTTTAAATATGTGACGCGTGGTTATGTCAGAGCACTTCTAAAAGAGAAATACCTTATAAATACAAAATGTACGAGAAAGATTACAGATTTGTTAAACATGTTCTCCGAATATGGTTTTTTTTAAATAAGAAATCTTAAATAAAAAAGTATTTTCGTAAATTTATGTATTGATACATAGATTGAGTAAAAGAGACTGCATTTTATTGATACATCAATATTCCAATAAACATATTTATAGTAGCGTACCCATCATAGGGGCTACATTTTACATATAATTAAATACCTTTTCTCATTTTAAACTTCATTTGTTAAAAAAAATTATAAAATCCGAAAAAAAATTTAAAAAATACATCACAATTTTATATTAAAACATATGTTTCCAAATAACATATTACATCAACAACCAACAATTAGTTTATTAAATTAAAGGTAGAGCTTTAAAACTGCCAAAGAAAAGATACGTAAAAATTGGTTCATAACAATATTCGTTTCCCTGGTAAACTTCCAATCTCTTTGATGTAGATATCATATTAGAAAACCTAAATAAATAATTTGATATTAGGCAAGCACAAACGGATAATGCAATTTAGTCTCCCCGTCTAAAAGCAAAAATACGTTGTAAAGTGGATTCGGGCGAAACATTTCAATGCACTCGTATTCAACAAGTTCCCCAGTTCATCCCGTCAAAGATATTTTATCCTCTTCATTTTTGCCCATGTTATTAGGTTCGTCTATCTTTTGAACGGATTTGGAATTAGGTTAGAGGTTTGTACAGAAGGGTGGCTTTTTGTTAAAGAATATAGCATTTTATATAAAAGAATAATTACGAAAAGCTTCTTTTCGTACCAATTATAGTACTTTAGTGTTTTTGACAATACGATCAAGTTCATCATAATAAAATATAAAAGTTTAATCTAGTGTGTTGGTCTACTACATTATTTTTTGGCCTTCTGCCTGTGTTGTTATGCCTTATGCAAATCATTATTACTACTAGAAAATAGTTATGACGTGGGTTAAGGGTTTGAAATGAAACACATGTTGAATGTTGAATGTCCAAAAGAAGGGGGGTCTTTATTTTGTGTCTGGTATTTATAATACATTTGACGTATGACGTCACGGCATTGTTGCCAACCTATATGATGCTAGGGGGTGTGTTCACACACATGTCACATCTCCCTTTTTTTTTTTAACTATCTCTCATATTACCAGCCTTATACTAATATCACAGGTTTCAATATATCACGTAATTACATTTTACACTTATTCACTAACAACTTCTTTAACATTCAATTTTGTTTTGTACAATCAACTTATAATTCGTTTTACATTGTGTAACATATCCAATCTCACTTATCTGTATATCTTTTCAAACTATGAACCAGCCCTTGTATTTTTATGCAACAGACTTTATTTAAATTTGAGATAATTATTAAATTTAACGGGTGTTTTGCTTATTCTACCCGACCTTGTGGTTATTTTCTTACTATTAAAGTCTCTTGCATAATCTGACAAAGCTTGTGCTTTATTTTCCTCCGAGTTCAGGTCTGTTACAGTATCCTGAGAATTGTGAGGTGAATCGTTTGAACGATGTCTAAGACTATTTTTGTCAAAATCTGTATTTTGGCATATTTCAAAATTAGTTTCGCGTAATCCACCCCTTCCATTCTCATTCCCCCGTATACTGTCCTGTTTTAAATTATTGGTCTCATTAGAGACTTTATTGTCACTTATGCTAGGTTCTACCGGTACATACCTATATTCGTCAAATTTATTTACATGCTCGTCCTTAGTGCTAGGTAGTGCAGTTTCCTTTTGTTTATAATTTTGATTGCATATTCTAATAAATTTTCTGTTTCTTATAAAAACTGCACCGTCCTGCAACTGTACTTTATATCTTCTTCTACCCATATTTTTTATAATTATACCTTGGATCCAGTTACCCTTAATAGTCTTCCTAACTAAAACCCTAGTCCCGTCATTTAATTCTGATAATTCCTTTACACCTTTTCTATCGAAATAATATTTTTGTTTACATTGAGATTTTTCAATATGTCTATTATAATCTTCTCTATTACACATTATACGTTCAAAATATACATTTTGTTTAGGTAAAAGGTCCCTTAAATTTCTACTAAATAAAACGTTCGCTGGCGTTGTTTGTTTATCAAGAGGTGTATTTCTTAAGGCTAACAGTGCTAAATATGGATCTGTGTTATCTAATTTACATTTTTTGAAAATAGTTTTGACTGTTTGAATTGATCGTTCGACTTCACCATTTGATTGTGGGTATCTTGGTGACGAAAATTTGTGTTCAAAATCCCATTCTTTAGAAAAAGTTCTAAATAAAAAACTTGAAAATTCTGGACCACCATCCGACATTACGATACGTGGTATTCCATGAATTGAAAAAATTGTCTTTAAATTATTAATAACATTTTCACTAGTCAGATCCTTATTTAGGTTACGTATCTCTATAAATTTTGAGTAATAATCAACAACAAGCAAAAATGAAGCTCCCTCACAATGAAAAATATCCATTCCAACCTTATACCATGGAATGTTAATGACCTCATGCGGAATCATGGGTTCAGATTGATTTGACTTGTAAAACTGCTGGCAGACACTACATGCCAAAATCATGTCCCTTATTGTCTTATTCATCCCTGGCCAGAAAAAGGAGTTATTTGCCCTATCAATACATTTATTAACACCCAAATGTCCCAGATGCAATCTTGTCAAAATATCTTTACGCAAAGTTCTCGGAACTATCAATTTTGTCCCCTTATACAGTAGACCATCCGCCAATGTTATTTCTGATCTAAATTTAAAATAAAATTTTATGATATCTGGTACCTCCTTGATATTATTCGACCAGCCTGTTATAATTTGATTTTTTAAAATACAGAGTTCTTCATCTTTATTAGTTAGGTCTTTGATTTCCTCTATTTTTTGCTTAGATGCATTTAAGCATTCTGTAATCAGACAAACTTGAGCTTCCAGCTCGAAATCTATATTTTCATTAAAAATTTTGTTTTCAAAGGCCCTCGACAAAGTGTCTGCAACTACTAGGTTTTTGCCTGGTTTATAAACAAGTTCAAAACTATATTTTTTTAATTGTAACAACATTCTTTGCAACCTTGCTGGACATGAGTTTATTGGTTTATTTATAACTGAAATTAAAGGTTTATGATCAGTTTCTACTTGAAATTTACGAGCAAATACATACTGATGAAATTTAACACATCCAAACCAAATAGCTAATAGCTCTTTTTCTATTTGTGCATACCTTCTTTGCGTTTCAGTGAAAGCTCGTGAAGCGTGTGCGCAAGGAATATTATTTTGTAGTAGGGATGCTCCCATTCCATTTTGTGATGCATCAACAGAAAGTGTTATGGGTTCGTTTGAATCGAAAAATCTTAAGCATGGTGCCTCACAAATAAGTTTTTTAAGATCTTGAAAACATTTGTCATGATTTTCGTTCCATGCAAACACACTATCATTCTTTAGCAAACCTCTCAACATAGCTGTTTTCTCAGACAGATTTTTTACAAAACGTCCAACATAATTTACTAACCCCAAAAATCTTTGCAGGTCTTTTTTGTCCTTAGGAATTGAAATATGTTTAATAGCTTCTATTTTAGAGTCATCAGGTGTTATACCCTGCTCGGAAAAAATATGACCCATGTACCTAACTTCACTCATTCCAAATTTACACTTTTTTAAATTGAACCTGATATTAAATTCTGCTGCCCTTTTAAAAACTTTGGTTAAAAGCCTACTGTGGTCAGATTTATTTTTCGAATATAGAATTATATCATCTATGTACACTTCACATCCCTCTATATTCCCAAATATTTCAGCCATTCTTTCCTGAAAGACCTCTGCTGAACTAGCTAAGCCATAAGGTAATCTTAAAAATCGATATCTGCCCATTGGAGTAGCAAAAGTGCAAAGTTTTGAGCTTTGATAATTTAGTTTAATCTGTAGAAACCCTTGTGTTGTGTCCAAGGTACTAAAAATTTTTGATCCTGCCAATTTAACTGTAAGTTCCTCCAAAGTTGGAATGTGAAAATAATGTCTACATACACTCTCATTCAAAAACTTTGGGTCTAAACATATTCTTAAATCACCCGTGGGTTTCCTAACTAAAACTATTGGATTCACCCATTCGGAACTACTTTCATCCTTTATAATAATTTTATCTTTTTCTAACTGATCCAAACTTATTCTAAGTTTTTCTTGGATAGCAAATGGTACCTTTCTAGGTAAGTGTACTACTGGTCTGGCATTTTCTTTTAACTTTATGTGATATTGCTTTTTTAGACAACCTATTCCTTCGAATAAAAATTCATATTCTTTAATCACACTCTGTATTTCATTCATTCTACTTTCTTTCAATGAGTCAATTCTTTTAATCATATTTAACTGCATGCATGCTTTAAGTCCTAAAATGCAATAGCTATTTAAATCTACTATATAAAACAATAAACTCTCCCTTTTGTCTTTATATTGACAATTCAAGGTGCAACAACCTACAATTGGTAGACGATCCCCAGTATAAGAAGCCAAACTTACATTTGAAAAAATTAAATCATTAATATTAAAACCAATCTTACGCAATATATCCAGGGGCATGACATTGGCTGCAGCGCCCGTATCCAACTTGAATCTGACTTCGTGTTCATTGACGTTGACTGTTGCAACCCATGACTCCATCTCGATGTCATTAATGCCCATCTCGATACTACCTTTTAAATCTGCACTGCGAAGCAAAGTGATTCGTCTTCCCACATTTATTGCATCTCTGTCCATGGGCTGGGCATTTACCATGTCCATGAATTCTTCCACATCTCTGACATTTTCTTAAACCTTGGATTGGACCTGTTCTATTAGTACTATGATATTTTGTTTGCAAGGAGTTGGATCTGTTTCCAACATTTTTTTCTTTTCCATGATAAGGTGCTATCGATTGTCTCCTAATTATATCCATATGACCATTTTCTTGAGCCTCTGTAATTTCTTTGTTTCTTTCCTTGGTTTTTTCCATATTAATGCAAGTTTTTATAGCTTCGTCCAATGTATCGTGGTCTTCCTGTAGTAATTTTTCTCTCATCGTCTCTGATTTTATGCCACAAATCATGATATCCTTTATTAAACTGTCCTTTAAGCCTCCCAATTCACTTGAAAGTGCTAAATTTTTTAGCTCGGTAATGTATTGGTCCATATTTTCACCATCTCTTTGCCTGCACGTGAGAAATTTGTGTCTTTGATAGGTTAGGTTGCGGCGTGGATTGAAATAACCTTCAAATTTTTCCAAAAGCGGTTTCAATTTCCCTTTTTCTGTGTCCAATAGGTCGAAAGTATTGTATATTCGCATACCCTCCTCGCCTATCAGCGTTAGTAGCTGTGCACATTGTGTAGTTTCTTCCTTCTTGCAGATTTCAGTTGCTATTAAATATGTCTCTAACCTTTGTCTCCAGAATTTCCAATTTTCTGCTAAATTTCCGGAAAATTTCATGGGTGGGACACCTCGGAAGTCCATTCTTGTTTTTATTTGCAGTCTTATTTCTTTTCGGAAAGCGTTTATTCGTTATAACCAGTGAAAATCGTGCGATTTGTACTTGAACAACGGTTTCTTGTACAAAAAGAAAAGGCGGTCTTTCGCTGGCTATCTGCTGTTTTTTTTTTTCGTACTGCGCCATATGACGTGGGTTAAGGGTTTGAAATGAAACACATGTTGAATGTTGAATGTCCAAAAGAAGGGGGGTCTTTATTTTGTGTCTGGTATTTATAATACATTTGACGTATGACGTCACGGCATTGTTGCCAACCTATATGATGCTAGGGGGTGTGTTCACACACATGTCACAATAGTTACGAAAATGAATGTAACGTAATTTTATCACTATTGTAGTCAGTTCATTCTAATATACACTAAAAGCTGGTATAGTATCCATGAAAAGGAGAGTCGGTTGTACGCCGTATTTCAACAAATAAAACATTCTTTTTTGTGTTCAGCACAATTTATTCACTATCGCCTAGCGCTTTCGGCCCATTATCAGGGCTTAGGTTCTAAAAGAAAAACACAAACAAGGGTAAAAACAGCACTACGGAGAATTACTCGTCAAATTATGTCCAGAAGACAAGAAACATAGGGGTATTTCGGGTAAGAGCACGCACTTAAGAAATAATCCTTAATTTTAAGCGCAAAAACGAAACAAAGCTTAAAACGATGATATATAAGAAAAGATATATATTCTTCCAATATAAAATGGCACAGTAAGTAACAAAGAAAACCAAATTGTACATTTTCAATACAACCAAATTAACCAAAAAATGTAAATGCGCCCTCTTAGACAACCCGTCGTTCAAGAATGCGTTTATAGTGCGGCTAAGAGTACGCACTATTTAATAGGCACATAAATCGCACGAAAAGGGTCCCATCTCATCATAACTGGATGTGTGTGTATGTGTGTGTATGTGCCACCAAAAGTTGCATTGTGAACACATGACCCAGTCATCTCCATTTTCACCCACGTTACAGCTAGGGCAGACTACATCAATTGAACTGGCTCCTATCTTCTTTTCTTTCATATCTTACCGCTTCTCTTGACTTTTAGAATTCTTGTTTTGCGTGGTTTCTACTTTTTTCCTTCTACTGGTATGTTTTGTACTTGGTACGTTCTTTTGTTTCTGTTGACATCACTTGTAGGTTTCCATTTCCATTGCTGCTTTCCTTTTTCTTTTTGTTTATATTTTTTCTTTTACACAGTAAAAAAAATGAAGCAGGTTAAAATATATCAGAATGGTAAAAAGTGTGAGTGTATATTTTTACACTATTGCAAATAATATTTACCATTATTTTACACCCAAATAAATTGTTGGTACGGTTTTATTTTATGCTGGTAATTATCATTAATTGGGTGCTTAAACAATTCCTTGGGTGTGAAATATATTTGTACGACAATAAAAGAAACTTTCTCCGTGTAAATGGTATTTGAGGAATGAAATTTACCCTTTTGAGAGTATATTTTACACTAGCGCGGGTAAATTATATAGCTCTAGTGTGAATCGTGATCCTAGATGCATGAAGAACTTTCGCGAATGGCGCGAATTAATTTCCCTATGAGACAACGGCCGCTTCACGTGCAAGTTGCGACGCGCCATTTTAGTGTTGTGATTATTATAAGTGTACAATGTTTATTTTTAAATTTAAATTTAAAAACCAAAGCAAATATTGCAAAGTGGAAGAAGGCGCATTATATGCACCTATTGTCGAACTAGGTAAGATAAATATTATAGATTTTTATGTGATTCATTCATGCATGCACATTTTCCCTTAATAACTATCCAAGGTTTTTGGATACTCCCGGCTTAGTAAGATAATATAAAATAAGTCTTACTTGCCATATGCTAATAACTTTTTATCATTTTAGATCGAACAAAATTTTAACCTGAGACTCCCAGAGGCTCAAGATTTTGTCACCCATTTTAAAGAACAGGTTGAAAATATAATTAGTATTTATAAATCTGTTTGCTGCCAACCCTTACCTGTAGGTAATTATAAGCGAATCAGATTCCGAAACAGGTAAAATGACACATAACTTAATCAAATATCGAACTATAAATATATGTACTTATTACGATTCGTGTTAAACTAGTTATTTCCATATACAGTATGTCTCCGTAAGTTTGCATCATATGGCAAACTTTTTTATTATTCATTTTACGAAATAAAGTTATTCTTCATAAAAAGCTCTGCATGGTCTAAAACCTAAAATGCAACCATCAAATATCGAAATTTTCCAGTCATATACGAGGTTTGTCAAAAAATGTGAATTTTTCCCAAGAATGTAAATTTTTTCCAAGAGTAAAGTACCTTTATTTTTGATATTATCAAAAATTGTTATAAAAAAAAGTTGATCAGAACTAAAAACCACGTCTAAATATACAATTATACGCATTTATGTTGAAAAATTATTTTATTAATTTATTATCAATTATTTAATTTTTTAATTATTTATTTAATTTAATGCGTGTTATTGCCTATTTAGACGTGGTTTTTAGTTCTGATCAACTTTTTTTAATAACAATTTTTGATAATATCAAAATAAAGGTACTTTACTCTTGGGAAAAATTTACATTCTTGGGAAAAATTCACATTTTTTGACAAACCTCGTATATGACTGGAAAATTTCGATATTTGATGGTTGCATTTTAGGTTTTAGACCATGCAGAGCTTTTTATGAAGAATAACTTTTTTCGTAAGATGAATAATAAAAAAGTTTTCCATATGATGCAAACTTACAGAGACATAGTTACTGTATATTTCAGATTGGGACATTTATACCAGGGCTTTGTTCGCTATAATACACAATGACATGTAACCGCCTACGGCTAAAGGAAAATCTTCCACTTTAGTAAGGCCACATGTGGAGCAACTTTTTGAGAGGCTTCTTCAATTTTGCAAGGTAATAGGATTTTATTAAGTTAATATTAAACATATTATACAGGAATAAAATTTACAGATTGGTGAACCTTTGGATAACAAAAAGACAAGGACATCAGCCCTACCAATCCATGACTACAAGGTCGCCATAGATGGCAACTTTTTGGAAACTGGCTCGTCTTGTGTAGTAAATGCATTTGACTTTATTACCTTTTAAATATGTGTAATATGTTTTGTTTCTTATTTTGCTACAAATGTTAATTTTTCAAAATATATACTTAAACATCTTTTAAATATTTTGCATTATTTTTTACACCCTACTAGTTTATTTTTACACTCTTGGGTGTATTAGATATACACTCTTGGGTGTGTTAAATATACACTCTAAAGGATTAGATTTACCCTATAAAATTATTTTTGCACTCGTGAGTGTATTAAAATACACGGCGTTGGGTTAGTTTTACACTCTCTCAAGAAAAACGTGAATCGCTTTCTTCGCACACGCACCGCTCCCAGAGCGAAAGGATTTTTCCTATAGTGCTTGTGCTCGATCATAAAATAGAAAAAAAAAAGAAAAAAAAAACTCTTATCAAATTACAGTTTACCCTCTTGGGTGTATTATAAATATTGTTTCTACACTACATAAGATTAGATTTACACTATAATGAGTTACTTTTACACTCATTAGTGTATTAGTTCCACACCCTACTGAGTTAGTTTAACCCTCTAGTGCATATTGGAATGACAAAAATCTACTCTCACTGATATTGGTGAAATCTACACTCAAAGTGCAGGACCTATATACACCACTCTGAGTGTATGTTGAGTGTAAAATTGTACAGTCAATTTTTTACTGTGTACGGCCAAGAGTAGGTATACGCGCGCGCTCTTGGCCGTTCGCTTTATGCGCACTCTTAGCAAATAACGCCACAAAACATTGGTAACACTGTTTCGCGTGTTTTAAATCACAAACGTTTACCGAACGCCGATGAACTTCTAACCTATAAATGGTAATTGAAATCCGCAATATCATTATTTGGAATAAAACGACTGGTACCTGATATTTTTATTAAGACATTCGTAAAAATATTTATAAGAAAACAGTTAAAGATGAATTCGTACCTGTATTTTTTTTGTTTTTCCACCAAACGAGCAGCAAACACAGTTTAAACAAACGATCACTTCGAACACAATCTCACGTTTTAATAGAATAACTCTATCTCATTCTAATGCATAGATATTGCCTTTGCGTACTCTTACCCGTCTTTATACCCTACTCAAAAGGTTTTGAAAATTTCTCAACAAATTTTCAGGTATTGTTATTCCAAAGTCATTGTGATGACATTCCATACGGCGGTAAACAGTCTCAAAGAGACCGACGTTTACCGCCGTATGGAATGATTGGAATGTCATCACACTGACATTGGATAAATTATACAGGGTACAGGTTTTCAATATAAACAACACCTGACTGACACTTGACACATGGACACAAAGTGGTGAGGGACATCTCAGATAAAAACGTAGTTAATATACACAAAATTACAAATAATAGAAAACAGAAAGGTGGTACAAAAACTTTAAATAAGTCACAATGAATAAAATTGTATAAAAAGAGGTAGGTAACTCCATCAATTGTTTAAAAGAAAATAATTTAAACAGGATTTTTAAATTATGATATCTGTATTCTGCAAAACCGTCCTATTGTTAATAAAATGGGAGGGGTCAAAAGTCCACAAGCGTAGGTTAGGGCAAATAATAAATTATTATCGCTGAAAAAGTCTAAAAATTGGGTTTCGATTGTTAGTTTCATTGAGTCTTAAATTCAGACAAGAATCTGGATAGTTAATTGAATGTCTATGGATTTCAAGGTCCTCGAGATAGTCCAACTCTCTGAAGTTTTTATGATTAAATTGATATAAAATCTTGCTGTTAGAAGTTGATGAGAAACTATGATTATTAAATTTAAGGTGCTGTCCAAATACAGACGTACCTGGTCGGTTGACATGTTCTTTTATTCTTATTCTTGTTGCGAGTTTTCTTACGGTTTTTCCAATGTATAGAGCTGGGCAACTACCACATGATAACTTGTAAACTCCGCTTTTGTCAAGATGCGAAACGCTTTCTTTATTTCTGACTAAATGAGAAGATTGTTTTTTGTTTTAAAGGAGATTGTTGTATCTTTTACATTTTTATTGAGTACTATGGCTATCTGAGTAGAAATTGGACCTTTGTAAGATAAAGAAATATATTTTTTGTGTAAGTTATTTTGCGGAGGGTTAAATGCAGTTTGTTGATATTTTTTTAATTGTATTTTATTTTTAGTCCTATTAACAACTTCAGGTGAATATTTGTTTAATGAATTCTTTGTTACGGTCATTCTGTGACATAGGGACGTTAAGAGATCTGTTGATATAGCAGTTAAGGGCAGCCATTTTGTGATTAAGGGGGTGGTATGAGTTAAAAGGAATCATGTGATCAGTTTGTGTTTCTTTTCTGTATATTTTAAAATGTAATTTTGTGTATATTAACTACGTTTTTATCTGAGATGTCCCTCACCACTTTGTGTCCATGTGTCAAGTGTCAGTCAGGTGTTGTTTATATTGGAAACCTGTACCTGAAAATTTGTTGAGAAATTTTCAAAACCTTTTGAGTATGTTTCTTGTCTCCTGGACATAATTTGACGAGTAAATATTCTCCGTAGTGTGTTCCTGCTGTTTTTACCCTCGTTTGTGTTTTTCTTTTAGAACCTAAGCCCTGATGATGGCCTTATAATGGGCCAAAAGCGCTAGGCGATAGTGAATAAATTGGGCTGAATACAAAAAAGAATGTTTTATTTGCTGGTATAGTATACATACTATGTATTTTGTACATCAAATGTTATGATTTATATACCAAAAATAAATATTGTCGGATATGGATTGGCATCCTTAAGGCTAGATGACTCGGTAAAAACTTTACTGCAATGTAAAAACTCTTAAGGAGCTCAGCAAAAAAGGTGTAATTAATGAACTAGTGTAAAGAACAAAGACAACGACATTTTAGTTTAGCAGGAGGATGAATAAAATTGTTTATAAAAAAATAATTGTTTGTACTTTGTTGAAATAAAGGGTTCCATTTTGAATATTACACAGTAGTTCATCATAAACCGTTAGGTAAAATTGCTGATCCTAAAGAACTTAAAGATTTAAGATCTATTAGCATTTTGCCCGTTGTATCTAAATTTATAGAAAAACATATCCATCACCAAATCTGCTCGTTTGCTAACGGTTTTAAATTATTCCTGATTGTCAATCACATAGTTTCTTACTTATTAATATCATTGTGGGCTATACCTGCACGCAGGCACAATTTATTTGTGCTCTGTGACGTCGGTTCTATATTCGCGGTATACTCCAATTTATCTATAATTAAAAATCACATGTAGGTACTATTTTAATTGTATTTTCTTATATCTGATAAATAAATTGCGTTTGAATTTTGAATTTAAATTTGAATATCACCTTCAATTTTTTTTTCAAAATTGATAAAATGAAGGTGATACAGTAATGCAGTATCAGATTCCGAAGCTATAAAATTTGAATTTTAATAAATTCTATCTAATAGTTTTCTTGTAGTTGGTAACACCTTTTTAAGTTAAATGCGGTAAGAACAATGATCTGCTAGCTACAGATCATTGGGTAAGAATAACTGCTCTTAAGAACTCCTTGCTACAAGTAGAAGTTACGAGGATTTAAAATTTTCTATTACATTTTGATAGCTGCTATTTTACAATTTAAGCGATATTATGTTCCCTAGTCACAGGCCGCAGGAGTGTGAATTTTGAAAAAAAAATTTAAAAGTTAAATTTAAAAAAAAATCAGTTATTTTTTAGGTAAGTATTAATGTAAGACATTCTCGGGTGCCAATAAGCGATATGCTACCTAGTTTAAACCTGCAGTGGGTGGGCTACTACCCTACTACTGCCTATACTAAAAAACATGCTGGACTGTACGTTGTTTTTATTCGGATAGAATGTTCGTCGAGCAAAGCAGCCAGTAAAGTCGCAGTATGTGGGCCGTGGGCTCCTATAAGCTATTAATAAAAAATTAAGGGCTATGACTAATCATAGGTACACTTAAAAAGAAATTTTATACAGACTTACAGATTATATCGTTAAAAAAGTCGTGTGGCATTATGGATTTTTTTTTCGTTTAAATCTGGAAAATGTTGCTCACTGTATATACTGTATTATAATTACCAACACACAAACCCCAGATAAGCTACATTAAAAAAGAAAAGGTATGTGGGACTCTAGCGATTCGCTTTAATTCCCAATGACGAGGTAAGTCGACAAGATAATCCCATTTATGTCCGGCTTTCTTAGGGCGGCTTTATCCCTGGCAATTATCAAAAATCCCCATGGAAAACGAAAACCTTTATAATTATTAATTTTTCGAAGAGATCAGAAAACAATTTTATTTATTTTAAAATTTTTGTAGGTGTTCTTTTTTTATTTTAACTATAATACAAACAGGGTGGACTTTTTAACTGGAAAAAATTCATTATTAAAAAACCTCTTTATTTGTTAAAAAAATACAAATCTAAGGTTGCGTTTATTTTTAGTTTGGCATACTTTTTTCATGTCTTCATGAAATTTACCCACCCCTCTTTTGGAGATAGACACCACTCCAACTTTTTTTTAAATGTAAAAGTATGTAATGTGATAGCTGATTGGAATGGGCATAAAAAGGAATACGACCCACTATCTACTGTTGCATGTCGGTAATGTAGACGCAATTTTTTTTATTGTAAAACTTGTTTGAAATGTTGCTCATTTTTTTCTTAACAAACTCCTAATCTAAAGTAAAATTCATTCTTGACAATTATGTACCATATATCCGGTAAATTTTGGTTTTTAGGTAACCCCCAAAGAAAATAATCTGGCGATCGTGGCGACCATTCAATGGCACCCCTTCTTCCTATCCAGCAGTCAGAAATCACAACCTTATTTCCCATCCTAATCAAAAATTGACAAGAAATTCCAATTTTTTTGGCAATAATTTTGGCCAAACTTTAGCTGTTTGCACGTTAAAATAAATTGAAGGTCAACTTTTACAATTTCTTAAGCAATAACTTAAATTTTAAAGACCGGACCTGTCTACCTTCCTATTCGTCACATAATAATGTTGCAGTGCGCATGTCTAATCGTGTGTAGCTTTGTTTACATGCGCGAGGCCATAAATTTGTCACTTTTGTGATTATTATTTGCTTATCTAAAGGTAAATATCTAAGGTTTATACAGATGAAGCGCCCGGCGTAATGTCGGTCCCGGTCGGTTTGGTTGAATAGGTGAAGCGAGCGCAATCATTTTGTTAACAAAAAGAACCGGTTCCGTTTTTTTAGACAGAACAGTTCACTGAACAGGTTACCTCTAAACTGTTCTCAACAACTCTATACTTAGTCTATTTATTTCCAGGATAGACTAAATATAAACAGATGCACGATGCTTGTAAGAGAAATACCGCCGATGTGGCATGCTTATTTCAAATTATTGTCCGATCGGGCCATGAAAATATAAGCTGGTGGATGCTCTCGCTGATCGCCTGACTGTGCAGTAGGGTGGAGCGAAAAACTTTTTTTTCAAAATTTTGATTTCGGCTAGAAGCCAAAATGTTCTATCTATAAACACTATTTCCTGCGCAAAATTTTAACTTCCTACTCATTTGTTTTGAGGGGTCACACAATCCTCAAAGTTATAGCAATTTAGGTATATTATTTTTTTTTGATATCGGTTAAATTATGTCGGACTTTCGCTAGTTCATGGTATATTTTAAAAGAAATATGCAATGAACTACCCAGAACTCACCACGTGGAGGTATCCGACCTCCGAGAGAATTTAACTAATTTTCGAATATAAGGGTGGGAGGGCGGAGGGACTCTAGGTCGGATACCTCCACGTGGTGAGTTCTGGTTAGTTCATTGCATATTTCTTTTAAAATATACCATGAACTAGCAAAAGTCCGACATAATTTAACCGATATCAAAAAGAAAATAATATACCTAAATTGCTATAACTTTGAGGATTGTGTGACCCCTCAAAACAAATGAGTAGAAAGGTAAACTTTTGGGCAGGAAATATTGTTTATAGATAGAACATTTTGGCTCCTAGCCAATATCAAAATTTTGAAAAAAAAAATTTTCGCTCCACCCTACTGTGCAGCGTATACGGTTAATTTACCTTGGAAATAAATAGACTTTAGGTGCAAGTGATAGGTACCGGGTGAGTCAACGATTGGGGAGTAATTTTAGGCCTTGAAGATAAGATTTGTCGATAATAAGCTTTTGTAGAAAGGTAGGAAGGTATGGTTGGATATCTGGCACATTTTAAAAATATTTTGAATTAAATAGGGTGCGCCCAAAAAGTAGGGTGTCATAAAGTTAAATTTTTTAAAATGGGACACCCTATATTTAAATACCTTTATTACTTCTACGTGTTATTTCAAACATTTTTATTAATGGTTTAATATACGAAAAAGTTATAGTTTTTTAGATAATTCGACTTATAATGTAAATTTTGCATTTGCAAGCATCTCGTTGTTGTGAAAATGCTACTTAAATTTTGACACTAAGCGATTCATAATTTTTATACTTACTAAATAAACTCAAAAATACATATTCACTATGGAATATAAAACTTTGCAGTAAAAAGGCATAATTTTTACATGATCTGATTTTTAAAGTGTCATTCACTGCCATGATTTTCATTTATTTTCCATGGCTATTGTGATCCATTGACTAAAAATGCTATAACGAGGACATTAAATCTCGAAATATCAAAATATTTCAAAAACTATTAGAGATAGGGATAGGAAGTTTTTGACGAAAGTTGAAGAGTTTATGACGAGCTATAAGATGGCAGAAAAATATATAGGGAAGGGAAAAAAAAAGTGATATTTTTCAATTAGAAGTTTTCTGACTTTGGTCCTAGAAGGTAAACATCCTGTAAATGAGACGTCAAATATTTCATAGTGAATATGTATTTTTGGTTTTACTTAGTAAGTATAAAAATTATGAATCGCTTAGTGTCAAAATTTAAGTAGCAACAACGAGATGCTTGCAAATGCAAAATTTTCATTATAAGTCGAATTATCTAAAAAACTATAACTTTTCGTATATTAAACCAATAATAAAAATGTATGAAATAACACGTAGAATTAATAAATGTATTCAAATATAGGGTGTCACATTTAACAAAATGTAACTTTATGACACCCTACTTTTTGGGCGCACCCTGTATAATTTAAAATATTATTAAAATGTGCCAGATATCCAACCATACCTTCATACAAAAGCTCATTATCGACAAATCTTATCTTCAAGGCCTAAAATTACTCGGCGTAATCGTTGACTCAACCGGTACAATGTTGGTCGAACGTACAAGAAATGCTGCTTGGGTGGGTACTGCGACCAGTAACTCTATTGGCTTATTCAGAAAACACAACATCATTTTGTTGACAAAATATGTATGTATCAGTGTAGTTAGTAATAAATTTATTTTAAAAGAAAATAAGATAGTTTTACTTCATCAACATTTATTTCGTACATTTTAACCCAAATTTTTAGAATCGCACTGCCTTTAAACAAAATAGGAAAACAGTTTTTAATAACTTTCTTAATAAACTTTTTTTTCATTTAACTTATATATTCTTAAACTAACTTATTTTGTTTTCGTATAAAATTATATAAAAATTGGTACTAACAAACATTTATCATTTGATCATTTTTACTTAGTTTTTTCCATACGGTATATTTCCGATATAAAACATGAGTATCTTTTCGCCTAAAAAAGAAACATGTTTTAGTAGTTAATAGGAGATCAAAAAGTTAGTTTCACTAAAATTGATGGATAATAGACAGTTTTCGTTGTCTTTTAAAAGCGATTCCGATAGCCGCTATTTGACAACTTTGACATTTGAGCTGTCATTTATTGTTATCGTTAGGGATAAGTGGCGGGAGCTAACGGACGGAAGACAAAGCCATAGCGAAAACGGAACGCATGCGTAATGACCATTTTTTTGAATCTAAATTGAAATTTCCATACAACTGTGCTCGATTATCTCGATACTGAATGTCCTGGTGATAAAGCACCTCCAAGAGAGATGGCATCATCCGAATCACAGGATGAGTCCAATAAAAGCAACCTTTCGTCTATCATGATGTTTTAGAATTTTGGGTACTAGGAAATTAAACCCAAGCAAAAAAGATAGCACAAAACGTATATGAAAATATGAACACAAACCATTAAAGATAGGTTATGCTTACTGTCGAATTCGACTTAACGTTAACGTTAAGCGAATTGAACGAAAACTATTTTTACGATCTGTCAAATAGCGGCTTCGTATTCGTATTCGTATTCGTTATGGTTAACCGTTTGAATTTGCCAATACAACGAAAACTGTCTAATAACTCTGGTAGCTATTTAGTACGCAAAATGAAAAAATTCCAAATTTTCCTAAACTGTTTTTGTAGTGATAGTCATTAAATAAACACCACAACAAATTCTTTAAGTCGTGTTAAACAATGAAGCTTTTCAAATGGAATACGTTTTTTCTTTTAATTTTCAAAATGGCTTTTCGAGAAGTTTTATTAACTTAAAAAGTATTAGCTGCAAATTTAAAAAAAAAATGAATGTTCTACTTTTTTATAATCCGATCAAAAAAACATCCATAGTTTTAAAACAACACTTTTTTAGGGGGTTGAAGGACCACAATTAAAAAAAATTATATCCAAAATCCTAGTTGTATCACAGAATTTGTTTCTCGGAAATTATATGTGATAAAGTTAAATTGAAGATAAATAAAATATAGCTTATAAATTATATTCAATAAGCTAAGATATACGTTTGACAGAGTAATACCAAGTAAAAATCTGGGGGATTTGACAAATATAAGGTCAAGTCTAAATTATGGTTTTCAAGTTAAAGAAAAATGGTGATTGGGCTTAGATATCTAGGATGTAAAAGTTTAATTAAAGGGTTCAAGAAATTATTGAGTACAGCATGAAATGGGAATATTTTTTTCTTGCTCCATTAAACATTCAAAATTCATATTCATCGTGGATGGAAAGGGTATTTATGTGTTTAATTTTTTTCCGCAAATTTGGCTTTCAGAGAGAGAGGAAAATGCCTTTTACAATATTTGCATTTTTAATCATAATTCATTAGGCTTAGGAAATGCTGCAAGATTGTAAAGTAAATAGTTCCAAGGAATCGTAACTATAATAAATATTTAAAAAAATGTAATTTCGTGATCAATCAAAAGTTGTATAAAGGTCTGGGAACAATGAGTTAAAAACACATTCGTGTTTGTAAGAGGGATAGGTTTACTCAAGATTATAATAAACCGTGTACCAAGAATAATTAACAATATCCAGGTTTAAACAAACACATAAGGCCCAAGGTTATGCATTGTCAATAAACATGTTATTAATTATCTTCGTATTTTGGATATTTCTCGAAAATATTATACAAGAAGAAGTTGATAAGACAAGACTGTGTCTACTATTTACTTTGATTTTAAAGGGCCCAGGGATTCCGTTTTGATTTATGCAATCCACCTGAAGATTTTACTGGATTGCCTTTTATTAATTGGAATTGACCCAAATTCAAAAGCTTATAATATTGCTCACCATATTTATAGACTAACATTTAAAAGCTTACTACTACTTACAGTGTCTGACATAATTACATGATGTAAAATATAGTTCCTTATAACTTTTTCATCTGGCAGAAAACACATGGATCTATTAGGATTTTTAACCATCAAGTTGATCCAAAATAACACAAACTTCACTTCAACTAATGAAATATTTTTTTTATTTGCATACAAGCACCTAAAAAGAGAAGGTAATTTTCAGTTTTTCAAACTAATTTTTCTATAAAGATCAGTGGCGAAGCGTACGAGTAGACAATAAGGTAGACATTGTCTACCCAAAATTCTACACAAAAGGTTTATTTTTTTATTATAAAACAGTTTTATAAAATAATTATTTGTTAATGTACTTTGACTTTTAACTTTATTAACGTCCAACAAATTGCAGCATTGTATCAAACATCAAACTATTATAAAAGAAACTCAAACCGGCCGACCGGCGGCGGCGTGTTGAGACCGCACGTATGGTAAATAAATGTAATACGCACTACGCAGCCGGGGTATAGAGAGACCATAGACAATTTACCTTTAGATACCTACAGCTTATCTCCTGCGCAAACAAAAGTTACGTTTTATGGGTGAAAAAATACGTCCGAGCGCATGACTCGTCGGTCAGCTGTCTTCATTCTGGGAACCTTCGTTCATGCGCACAAACCTCGTGTTATCGGCCGTCCTACTTTATCGACAATAATCGACGCGGTCAAGAATACCCTCCAGAACCGGCTCGGCCGCCATTTTTGTTGTTGTGTTTTAAGGTTTCTCTTCTCTGCGGATTCCTTGTAGTTTTCTACAGTTTTCACCTATCGGATCGGCTATCGTGGATTGTGGGACTGGTGTTTAATATTTATGGATTTCTGGTTTTTGTGTAGTTTAGTTAGTGAATTGTGTTTGTGCTTTTAGTGACTCGGATTGTAATATAAACAATGACTAGTACAAGTTGCAGCCGTTGTATAATTGTATTATGCCCAAATAGGGGTAAAATAAACCCTCTATGGTGGCATATGAGCAAGAATTTAAATTTTAAAGCCCGGACCTGTCTATTTTCCCATTCGTCAAACGATAATGTTGCAGTGCGCATGTCTAGTAGTTCCCAGTTTTGTTTACATGCGCGAGGCCATAAAACTGCCACATTCGTGATTATTGTTTGTTTATCTAAAGGTAAATTGTCTATGAGAGAGACACATCGAGATTTGTCTTTTAAAAATGCAGCCACCATGCAGGCGGGCGCTTCCCTCACTGCTGAAAGTGTCGATGCAAGCACGTGAATTTCGGGCGATCCGAAGACACTTGAGCGTTTGTCTTTGTTGTTGACCAGCTATTTACTATTACTATGTATTACCGGCGCGATATAATATGGCTTTAGGAATCGTATGCGACTTGGTCGATTTCTATATTGCAGTTCTGTGTTCTCTCTCGCTCGTTTATTTAGTCTGGTAAAGACGGTTGTTGGTGGCAGAGTAATTATTATTTTATTTTATTAACTCTTCGTTTGATTTTATGTTTTATGATTGTATTGATTGTTCGATAATAAAATAAAATGGCAGATAATAGAAGACCCGATTATTTATGTAAAACAACGTAGTTTTTCAACTCTATCTCTAAAAGAAAAATTACATTTGAAAACTTCCCAAAAGCAGCCAGAACTAAATATATCGCAAAAAGATGGAAAAACTATCCGGAAATTTCAAAAAAGTTGGTACGAATCTTTTAGCTGGTTGACGGAAAGTGTCAATACGAATGCATTATATTGCTTTCCGTGTAGTCTGATTGGTGGAGAGGAACCCTGTGCAAAATCTGGTGTTAATGTGATAACAAAATTTTGTACAGAAAGCCAATATTTTTTAACAATAAAATGTTTCACCAATGTGACCAATGTGTTCGTACACAAATTATATGTATTTAAAACAAAGCTCAATTTAATTTTTTATGTCTATCCAGAAAAAAAACCACGCTTCGCCACTGATAAAGATTCTTAATAAAATTAATTTAAAATGTTAACATGTAAAAATAATTATGTAAGTAAGGACAATGACGTTTTAATTTGGATTTTTTATTGAATGTGTAATTATTTGTTAAATCATTCAAGTTATTGTAATCCAATAACATATTCACTATTTAAAAAAAAATCATAATATTCTACAAAATATGAAATAAAAATTTGTTTTATTTCTTCCTCTAACAGCCAAAAAAAATAAACAACTGCGTTTACAGCTTTTTTTTTGTAATTAAACATTTGGCGTGAGTGACAGGATTGATGGAAAAGACGAGAACACTCTTGAAGTTATGTAGCCTCAGTGCTTACGATCATCTTCATCAAGCGACAGCTGAGACATGAAGTTAACTGATGTTGTATGTCTTTAGAGTCTATAAAGAAACTAATAAAAATAAATCAGTTATAAAGTTAGAAGTGTACAGGTTACAGGTGTGGTAAGTTTTGGACACACAATCTGCCGATACTTGTCATTGTCATCATTCTGTGATGTAAAAATAAACTTGCTGGCACAAAATTCCACCACCCCCAAAATTTTTGATAAATTCGGTTTACTTTCTTATTTTTAGTCCGAGTGTCATAATTTTTTAACCAATTTGTAAATAAATTCATTGAGATTATTTTGTATTATTTTAATAATTAACATTTTTTGCATAGGTGATGTTGTACAGGAGTAAATTAAAATGCTGTCTTTGATCATAATTTCAAAACACCCCGTGAAAAAATGTAGTTAGATAATTTTTTTTTAAACTCTTTACTGCAATCTTACATGTGTTCCCAACATTTTTCACTTTGAATCATGTCATTATCTTATTTCTTGTAAGAGCTGCACAAATATTAAGTCGACCTGTATATCGGATGTCGGTACAAAGATAATAATCGAAGATGCCGGTTGTTTTTAAACAATTATTTAGCAGTGACAGTTGTCACTCTGCAAGTTTTGTCATCATGATATTAATTAATGCATACGTGGGCCGAATCGTTGCCTTAAAAGAGGATGGCCGTAATAAACGTTATGTGACTCGTACTTGGGGAATTTCGCGGTCTACAGTTCAACATGCAAGGCTCTGGCAGACAAAGATAGACAACTACAGCTGATAAGCGCTTTGTTATTGTTAGATCCTTAAGGGATCGGAGATGCTATTCCTTTATACTCTATAGGTTTGAAAAGCTTGACAGAAGCTGGGCTTCATTTGCGGAGACCAGCGACAGGACCACAACTACTTCCTCGGTATCGACAACAGCGACTGGCATTTTCAAGATTGCACGATGACTGAACTGTACAATAGTGGAGTAATGTTTTATCCACAGACGATTTAAGAATTTGTTTGAGGTCGCCGCATGGTCGCGAGCAAATATACAGAAGTCGAATTGAAAGATTCGCCAACTGCGCCATATCAGAACGAATCTCATATCATGGTAGTTTCGTCATGATTTGTGGAAATGAAACTCTAAACGCCCACCATTACATTGAAGATATCATCCAAGTTATGATCGTTTTAGTTGCTCCTTTCATTGAAGTTATATTGATATATGGTAATGCTAGACCCCATGTTGCACATATTATAGTCAACGCATCTATGGGATCCTCGTCCAGAATTGCGAAGATTGGAATGGCCCGGCCCGCATGTAGCCCGGATCTCAACTCCATCGAAAATTTCTGGGATGAACTTGAAAACGCTGTTCGTCGTCGTCCTGTATCACCTCAAACGTAACATTGCTAAGGTGAAAATTATGAAAATCGGATTTAAAATAAAAGTGATTAAATAGAGAATGTAACAAAAAATTTTAAGGGTGGGAATTTTAAGCCATTTTTTTTATTGTAAAAATTGTTGGAAATGTTTTCGCCATTATTACTTTTTATACAGTCCTGATTCCAACTAAACAAAAATGATAGAAAAAATAATATACCTTTTGACATTAGCTAGTATACATAATATTAACTTACATATCTTCAACAAGCATTCCAAGGATGGGCAGCCCTTTTAAAGGTGATGAATACGACTTCAGCAGTAGATATAAGCAAATATAGCGTTTTTCGGATAAATTTGACATGTATGTTAAATCACACAACTTATACAGCATTTCCAGAATACTTGCCTCCTCCAAAGTTAACAAGGTATTTAGATTCAAAATTTCATATAATAGATCGACTGTTCTCCCAACGACTAGTCTGGACCTTTGCATTAGTAGAGCTAAATTTATTATTATTTCATCTTGATCACCGCCATTAGGTTTACGCTGTAAAGAATAATTATAAATAATGTCCAATGTGAATATAATTAAAGTGAACCTTAATTATTGATTAGAGCTTTAACACGCCAGTTCTTCAGCAATATAATAATGATATTTATGCCGCACCATTGATCATCGAAAATATTATAAATATAAAAATGTGGAACTTTTCCCTTTTAAATCTAGTACCTACAGGATGAACTTTTAGTGGGCAAAGTACGACAACTAAGTTTGTAAGCAAAATAAACAAAGAAGTTGGATACTAAACTTGAAGGACACCAAGTAAGCCATAATTTAAAGTTATTTGGCCATATAGAGGATTCCAAAAAGCAAAGTTTTTTTTTGCATTTCTTAGTAGTTTGTAAATGTTTAGATCAAACCAACAGGCACAACCTATTTTAAATATACCATTTTCGAGATATTGACTTTTTCCACACTTGACAGACCTTTACAATTCTATGTTAATTTATATAGTTATTCTGAAATGTCAATTTTTGGTTTAGTTTAACTGTAAAAGCAGTGAAACAAGTTTTGCCGATTTATTCTTTAAAAATGTTTTACAAAAAATAAATGTTAAAAAATTTTCCTTTTTTAAGTCCCTGCAGAGCGAAAAAGGTTAGGTATAAAGTGTCAAATGTTTTTATTGGTTTTTGATAAGGATTAAAAAACTTAAGTGCTCTATCATCTACATGCCCACGGAGCATAAAAGTTTTTTAAATTTGACCCGATCAATTTCTGTGGCTACTATTGTTGTTGGTATTTACCGAACGATCTTGATGGTTCAGTTAGACTTTGATTTTCTAACCTTCAAATTTTTTAAATATTAAATATTAACTAGTAGGTAAATGATTTTAAAACTAAAAATATTGGAATAAAAATGAATTTTGCTGCAACTTCCAGAATATTGTGCCATTTAGAAACTATCTATTTTTTTATAATTATAGCTGTAGTAGTCGAAAGATGGCGAAGGTGAAATTATACTTTGCCGCAGAAACTGTTGGAAATTTGAAGGATTATCAATTCCAACAAAGTCGGGGACGTTTTTCACCCTCATAATATGAAATAGTTATATAGGATTGGCGACTTTCACGAAAAGTAAGTTTATTTTTATTGTTTGCGACTTAAACAAGTTTAGACTTTTAAATTTTCCGTCTTTTGAAAATGTTCTCTTAAAAATCGGTCGAAATCTCCGACGTAAAATATGTACCTTCATTCAGTTGCTCGCCGATATAATAAACGAACGGCGTTCAAATTTCTCGCTGTCCTCTGAAAGATTAAACGAACGGGCGCGACAAGCCTGATGGTAAAACCGAACTCGCTATATGATAACTAACCTTCATCTTTCAAAATTAGAAAAACCCCTATTATATACGAATTTAGAAATTACCATAATTATTATTTTAAAGGGGTTTAAAAAAAGAAATTGTTCTTATCACCATAAATGAACAACTAAACTAAGTACGAAAAGGATATTTAAGTGATAAAATAACTTTAAATAAAAAATATGTTGGGTCCTTTGACTACAATCATTTTGGTTTACATTTCGAAAATCCTTTATTAAAATATTTATAAAAAATAAACCCGCCTTTTCTTCCAGCTTTTTTTATGAAACGTTTAAATAAAATTTTGATAATATTTGAATCGTTGGCCACGTGAGCTACTTTATCGATCACGGTTGCTGTTGTTGATAATACTGATTGATGGTGATATATCCCAACAGATTTTTTGACATATTATCTTTTCTTTCTTTTCTGGGAAAAAATATTTTTCTTTAAACAAACATTTTGACATTAGAGCCATTTTTTTCATACTTGTAGATTTATCTAATTAAAAACGTTTTAAAAAGAATAAATCTTCTTCGACAGGGTGTTACGTAATGGACTGGATACCTACTTATTTTAACGGGTAATTCTTTGACTGATATTTTCGGCAAAATTATTTTCTTAATAATTACCACTGAATTCCAAACAAACAAGGTAACTTTTATATTTCTCTTAAAACCTAACGATGCTATAGTCGATTCACCCAGTAAACCTGCAAGATGGCCGACATGTCATATGACAAAAGTCATAATATTCCAGCTAAATAAAATACATTTTTGCATTTTCAATGACTTTTGTCATATGACATGTCGGCCATCTTGCAGGTTTACTGGCTGAATAGACTTTATAAGATGATGAAAATGCAACTTTTGGCAACTGCAAATTGTTATTAAGCAAAACTCGTAAAAAACGTTTTAGAATAAACGTTTACATGCACTTTTCAACCTAAAATTAGTCAATAAATCAATCATTAAAGTAAGGTTTTGTTTAAAAATAGGCATACAGGTAGTAAAGGAATGGGTTTTATTTTAATATTTGGTTATTTTTTTACAAAATAGCATGTACCATACTCAAATTAAAGCAATTAAGTAAAGAAGTATAAATGAAGAACCAGAAGGCAAAATATTAACAAAAAAAATATTTTTAAAACATGTTAAATTAAATTTATCATTACCAGACCACAGGGAAACATTTTAATTAAAATTAATAAAACCTTTTTAAATACTTATTTTATAACAAAAATGTAATTTTTATACGATATGATTTTCCTGTGTGTAAATTTTAATCTTCACTCTGTTTAGAAAAGGTGACTTGTATCTTCGAAACAAGAGAATATTTTTGAGATCCTTTAATATTGCACGATTAGGTTCTTCAAAATATAGCCCCTGTTTCTCCTACATATGTATTTCGTTAATTTCAGTAGTAACTTTGGGACACACTATTGTCTGATGAATATACTATTATCATATTCATTTTAGTATATTAGCAAATCCAAACCACGTGATTAAAAATGGCCAATATAGGCAACAAGAATTGTGCTACCCGTTAAGCGCCACCTGCAATGTCATTAATTTTGCATTAACTAACTATAAAGCAGCATATGCCTACAGCTGCCATTTTTAATATATAATTGGATTGACTAATTACTTGCATCTTACGCTCCTCATACAGTGCTTCAAAGGATATCATTATTTACTTACCTGCATTACCAACTTTCGTAGCAGCTCCAGAATTTTTATGGATAAGTTTTCATCATTACTTTCCTCCAAACGAATAACCAAAAATCGCAATAATGGCCTGTTATTGCCCATAAATTGTATGGCCTGCTTGTCGGTATTTAAACTTGCTAGAAGTTTCTTTGTATAACTACATAAATTAGCCAACGCTGTGTTGTTAGATATCAACGTTATTGTGCAACAGATACTTTTAAGTAAGTTAAGGCTTATATTTTTGTCTTGAGGAACTTTATAGTCACTAGCTTCCAAAAGAATTTCAAATAATTTTATGTCTCCTGAGAATTTCGGGATTATCATCTGTATAGATTTAATCAGTGCAATGCTACGAACACTATACATTAGATCAACTGCTCTGGAAATAAATAGAATAATAATAGCATATAATATAATAATTGTAGTAAAGTCCTATTTATGATAAAACTCAGCGTTTCGACTGTTGACTATGTTAGATAGATAACATCAATAGCTGATACTGACGTTTTTAAAAAGTATCCAGTTTAGAAGGGGGCCGCAGTAAGTTCACACGTCAGGTTGCGTCATATTATTTTCTTTTGATTTTGGTATTTTTCAAGTATTCTTGTGGTTGTTTTTGTATAGTGTGTGTAAACATTTTTATTTGGGACATCATAATTAATGTCAAAGACTAGATTTTCTTGGTGTTTTTTTTTTAATTTAAGTTTAACAGTGAGCACAATAAACCATTTTATGTTATTATAACTCCTATTAATAATAATATTTTTAAGTTTTATAATTATTATCGATCATAATTATTATTGTGCACTCATGCTCATTTCATCACTCGTGCTCATTTAATAACTTTTTGGAAATAAGGTAAAATATAACAGTTATTTTAAATTATTGCAAAATTTACTAATAGTGCCACGAGTTGTTTTTTGTGCCATCGCCCCAACATGAATTATCGCTACAATCTACTAGATCTAAAATCCATATTGCACATACCTTTTTTCCAAATTTATTAGCTTTTTAATATTTTGTAGTCGGTGCACGAACGTACGCACCTCTTTGTATATTGTGTTAAATAAATGGTAAAAAAATTTAAAAAAAATATAATTTTACACTTTCCACAGATTTCACATCATTCACATTTCATTTTTCACAAAATCTGTGGAAAGTGTAAAATTATAATTTTTTTTTTTTTTTACCATTTATTTAACACAATTAATGATGGATTTCCACCAAGTAAAAGCCGAGTCAATTCTACTCTTTGTATATTATAAAACTATTTTTGCTTTTTATAATTAAATTGTTTTAACATGTCGATTCAATTCTATTATAAATCATTCTAGGTTCGGCTAGTTTTTTGAATAAAAAAAATTGTGGAGAAAGACTTTGTGCTTTTCTTTTTTTCATTCAACTCCCCCTTGAGTATGGACTACTTCTTCAAAATTAAATTGTTTAGGTTTATAAGATAGTGAAGGCGAAGGTAAAACAACTAAGCCCATTCCTCTCTCTGTAGCCAACCTCTTAACGTATACCAGACTCTAATAAAGTGCCATAAATAACAAGTGATATGGCAAGATCAGAGAAGTTTACTACAACAATTTTTTAATCACTCAAGGGAGGTAATGCTGCTGTTTTCACTTTTGAATTTAGCACGATTGTTTTACTGCTGACAATATTATTACAAAGCGTCATCAAGTCGCGTATTTTGCCAAGAACGTCATTACATGCAACTTATGTTGTTGCCGTGACAATAAAAACAGTACACTCTGGTTTACTCGTCAGTTTTTCAAAAATAAATAGATTCTAGCGATTCCAAAACAGAAATAACAGAATAAGCAAAGCAAGCAACCGTAGATTTATTGCCGGAAAATTCTGGATCTAGATATGATACAGAATGTAACAGTTTTATTTAGTAGTGTGTGTCAAAAAAGTGGGAAATATTCAGAAATTATATTAATAGGTATTGAATAACAAAGACAAATCGAAAAATATATAAAACTGATTCCATGTCTTAGAAGAAAATCAACTGGTCAAAATACTAAAAAAACAAGTGTATTTAGTAGAGAAAGGGTCAAAAGAGTCTTCAAAAAAGCGCCTGATGAAGACTTTTTTGAATCATATAAATTATGCAGATTACTCCTTGTAGTTCTTTAAGTAAGTTGTCAATCATTCGCTAGAAGGTAGCTGGTGCATTTTTTAAACCAAATAGCGTTCTAAGGTATTTATAATGGCTATAATCTACGTTGAATGCAGCTTTTTAGATGTCTTCAGTTTCTATTTTATGGAATTTTGTGCTGAGTCTAGGGTGGTAATATTGACACCTTTTAAGTTTATCTAGAATGTAATTGATATTAGAAATGGAATATCGGTCACCAATTATTTTCTCATTATCCTTTCGGTAGTATCCAACTAATTTCCCTATTCATTCTCTTTTACTTAACCGTTTAATTTTTTTAAATTTACCGAAATAATAATTATTACTCTGACTTAAGATAAAACGACACACCGTCACCGTTAGTGTGACAACCAAATTGATTATGACTTAAAATATAATATATTAATAAAAAAAATATTTTCAATCAGTTAATAACCCTAATATCGATTTTTTTGCGGATATAGACAATTTAATTTGTTTAACATATTCCCTAAAATATGTTTAGAATTTTATGCAGAAATCATAAATAAATTTTAGAATAGTTGAATCCATTAAATAAATATCTTAGATCTTTTAGGGACCTTATCATACGAAATTAAATTTAAAAAAAGTTAAAACATTGACGGTCCGAGTGATTTTTGAAAAAAAAAATTTTAAATGAATTTGTTTTTACCTTTACGATATTACTGTATTTATAAAATAACGATTATATTAGTTTTTTACAAAACTGTACACAACGACCTGCTCACAAAAGGCTCGAGCAAATATGAAATAATATAATTTTAGAGGTTATCACCGGTTATAAAATAAGCCCTTTTATATAAACAAAAAACAGACCAGTAAATCCAGGTTGATTCGATAACCTATTCCTTCCTTTGAGGGCGGTTTAAGTTAGGTAAATATTTTTACGAAGGTTGAAGATAATTCCATATTTCAACCATTACTTACCTACTTAGGATCAAACTCTCAGACACAGAACTATAGATTAAAATATCTATTAATATTCCTTCCGATTTACTTGCTTGCAAGACCTCTTTTAAAATATCCATGTGCTCAGGTGAACACTTGCTTAACCAAAACTGAAGTCCAGTTGTTTTAAGTTTGGTAGATCCTCTATGCATAATCCAGATGATTTGACATATTTCCAGAGACAATACATTATTTATGCGTGAAAGACAACTGGAATTTACCATATTTAAGATCGCATCCCCCAATAATTCCCTTCTATGGCTGTAACATCCTAAAATTAATAAATTAGCCGGCATTAAAATTGTATTAGACTTTTAAGAGGATCCTTGTAAGGTGGACTCGCACGCACACCAAATTTTATTATTTTCCAATCAGGAAAAGTTATGTAGAAAAAAGTATTTTTAAAATTTTAAGAATCAAATATGGCTCAGATACATAACTCAATGGAACCACCAAGTAATAATAATTATGATATTGTCAATTGTTACTGGACGTTTGATTTTTTTGTGTTAGTTTCAAGATGTTTTACAGTTGTAAGGTAAAATAATGATTGCACTTTAACAGAAATAATGAGAACTTTATTTATTTTAACATTTGGAGACAAGTGGAAAACAACACTTTTTTAAAAATACCTATTAAAAATTTTTTAAATGTAAGACATATGGAAATATTATATTACGCGTTGGTTAAAACTCATTTAAATTACCGAATTTTAGGTTGGGGAGAAATAAATAGAACTTTTGTTAAAAAATTAGAAATATTACAAAAAAGGTTTCTAAAAATTATATTCAATAAAGATTATCTTTATTCTTCAAAAGAATTATATTCAGAAACAAAAAAGTTGAACATAAGACAACTTTACATTTATAACATCTTAATATATAGTATATTATTTAAAAATAAAAACCTTATACAATTTAAAACCCATAATCATAATACACGTCATAAAAATGAAATAACCATAAAACCAAAAATAAATTAGTCCATAGGACAAAAAAATTTCAAATATTTATATTTTTATTTAAACAATTATTTACCAACAAAAATTAAAAAATTGATTTCATTTAAAAAATTTAAAGTCGAAATAAAAACATGGATATTAAAAACAGACAATTTGAAAATATTTTTAGAAATGCTTTAATTAATTAATATTGTTCTAAATAATTTATATAAGTAATATGTTTTCCTTAAAAATTATAAATTAATAATTTTATTATAGGTAATATATTTCTTTAAAAGAGCTGCTTTTATACTATAAATTAACGTTTTTACTTTAAAACTTGATTTTTAATGCAAAATTATAATTTATGATTTTACATACTAAAACAAAAAATAAGATTTGCCCCTAACAAGCTCAGCTTCGGGGGATTGAAGAATAAGTTTATCGAAGACAACATAAACATATTTATTATATTGACTGTTTGAAGGTTGGAAACAATGATTTTTCTTGAATGATGAAAGAGTTTTGGACTTCCATTGTCTTTATTTGTTTTAAATCACTACGTTTCAAATGGTAAGTATCTCCAGTCGTCTTCAAGTGAATACTAAATAAGTAAAGTAACTACAGGACTATTTATACTAGCTAGGTGCACTAAAGCATAACTGAGGTGGGTGCAGTCATGCGTTCAGTTGGCACGCGATCTTATCCTAAGATTACATCTATCTAACAAAGGTTTCCAGATATTTTTTATGTCTAAGGATGGTTTACTAAAGCAGCCTGGGTTCTGGTGAATAGCAGCAGCTTCCTTGAACTTTCTTTTCCTCCAGTGTGGTTCCTTATGTAGGATTTCAGCTTCTGACCACATGATATGGTGACCATGTTTCCAGGCATGGTCATCTGCACATGACTTTTCGGTCTCTCCTTTTAACGTATTATTTTTGTGTTCTTTAATCCTTGTTTCTAATGGTCTTAATGTCTCACCTATATAGGATTGGCCGCATTTGCAGGGGATCTGGTAGACGCAGTTTTTCCTATCTTTTTTACTTGTGGGCTTTGTCTTCGTCAGGTGGCTTCTTAGGGTGTCCCTCGAGTTAAATACGGTGTTGATGTTATATCGTTGTCCTAGTCTTCTTATTTTCTCAGATACTCCTTTGACATACGGAATATTGAGTGTTGGTTGTGCCTCTCTGTTTGTTTCTTGCGCGTTGGGTCGATTCTTACGATTTTCCAATATTGTGTCGACTAATCTTGTGGGGTAGCCATTTTTGTTGAGATCGGTCTTGATGTGGTCAGTTTCTTTTTTAAGTGCTTCTACCGAGTTATAGATTGTAATTGCTCTATCTACGAGGGTTTTAACTATGCCATGTTTTGTACTGTTTGAGTGATTTGATCTAAAATTAAGATACTGACCTGTATGTGTGGGTTTTCTGTATACTAACGTTTGGATGCTGTTGCCATTTTTCTTCACGTTGACATCTAGGAACGGTAATTGGTTATTTTCTTCTTTCTCCATGGTGAATTTGATTGTTGGTGTTAAACTATTAAGGTGATTTAGAAAATCTCTTAGTTCCTCATCGGTTCCATTCCAAATAATGAAGGTGTCATCCACATATCTCAGCCACATTTTTGGTTTCTTCTTTGCCTGTTCCATAGCTTTGGATTCAAACTATTCCATGTAAATGTTGGCGATTATTGGCGAGAGAGATGAGCCCATCGGTAGTCCGTCTACTTGTTTGAAGAATCTATCCTTTTCTTGAAAGTAGGAATTGTTGAGGCAGCATTTTAATAGTTCCTAGATGGCATTAATGGGGAGCGTTGTTCTTTCCTGTAGAGTATGGTCTTCCTCAAGTTTGTTTTTGATAACTTTTAGGGCGTCTTTTACGGGAATGTTGGTGTAAAGACTTTTTTTTATTTATTTATTTATTTATTTATTTATTTATTTATTTATTGATTAAGTACGGGAAAACCCCATTAACTGTTACAATAATAACAATAATAAAGTTAGGTATAAACTAAATAATAACCTAAATAAAATAATTCTACAGTATAACAAAGCTGAGATACATCAATGTTACACTTAAACATTAATAAATTATAATATATTACACTTAAACAATAATATATTTAACAATATAGAAGTAAATACATCACTACAGAGATATAGCATCAAATACCAAACTAATATCTATTCAGATAGGGTAAACTACCCAATTGTTGGCACTTTAAGGAAACATATTCAAGTTTTTGTTTATAAAAATAAAGCTGTAAGTAACAATAAAGTGTTAGTTGATTTTTTGCTTGAAAATGTGATTCAAGTGTTTGATAAGAACAACAAACTTGCATATTTTTGACAGAAAATTAAGTAAATTAGCAAAATGTAAAATTTTCATGAATTTCCAATGGTTGGCACACTTATACCAATGGTCGGCATACTAAAACGTCCAATTATTGGCACCATATTCGCAATCTAAAATAATTGAACACAACATGGGTTTTAAACATTTACTTAGAAAAACTCTTTAGGATACCAATATCATAAAACATAATATTTTACAAAAATTACCAAGACACACTTCTCACAAACGTGCATTTAATTAACAAAGTACTAAGTATTTGAACATAAGCAAGTAATGCAAACAAATGATTTTCTGTAAATCTGGTCTTTTATCAAACATTTATAATGGTAATTCCTAGTACACTTAGAGCACTTTACCCATATATTATTAGTCGAGCCAATGTTATATGTACAGATAAAGCACAATCCATTCTTAAAAATAATTATATTCTGATTTAAAATGGATTCATCAAATGTAAATATTTCTTCTTTCAGGCGCAAACAATTTTCTTACATGATTTTGTTCGTTTCTACTATTTTTTATATTTTCAGTTGCCTCTAAAAATATATCCGTGTAACTATGTAGTTTCTTTACACCAACTTCATTCTTCTTTTTTTTAGTTCCTTTATTAACCTGCAGCTTTTTTTCCCTCTTTATTTTATTTTCTTCTCTTTTTAACTTATTTTCATCTTTTTTCTTTTCCTTCTCAATTTTCGCTTCCTCTTTTTCCTAAAGGCATTTTTTATAATCGGATGAGACCAAAACAAATGATGATCTTGTTGAATTTCTTTTGCCGCTTCTTTCGGATGTTTTAGGCTTTTCTAAGTAATCAAATATACTTTTTTGATGAGGGATAGGATCCAAATAGTGACCGGTTTTCATGTTGCTAATTACTAAAATTCCATCGTTTTCACTGTCGCTTATTTTTTCCTCGCCTTCATCTTCTTTGGGCCGCCTATTTGGATTTATTTTTATATTTTGAATTATATTCAATTTTATTTTCTTTTCAGGAGTGCCAAAGTAAGGAATAGTGTCTTTACTAGCAATTCCAGGTTGTTTTGTATCCAAATAGTGACCGGTTTTTATGTTGCTGATTCCTAAAATTTCATCGTTTTCACTGTCGTTTATTTTTCCTCGCCTTCATCTTCTTTGGGCCGCCTATTTGGATTTATTTTTATATTTTGAATTATATTCAATTTTCTTTTATTTTCTAGGTAGGTATTAAAAAAAAGGAGTTACGGGTAGGTACCTAGGCAAATAAATGCTAATTAAAACCGGGTGCCAATAATTAGTGCTAGAAATAATTTGATATTACTAATAGTTGGCATGGGTGCCAACAATTAGAAACCAACCACATACCTCATAATTGGCACCCCAAAAATATTAATAAAAAGTTAGTTTACAATAGGTTTACATAATTTTTATCTTTAAGACAAGGTTTATCTATAACATACAACAGCTACATACCTCAATTTTTTTATTTAAAGTTGAAAAATATCATATAATTACTAACAACATTCTTACCTTAAACGCTAATCTTACAGGACTTTCAGGATATCGAATCAAACTTTTCAATGCACAAAACTGGCGCCAAATGACACAAACTGCGTAAGGGCTGACAAACATTAGGCAGGGTTGCCGCTATCACTCTAACATACTATATTTTGGTTTTATTATAGAAATATTTTTTAAATTAACAAAGACGTGAAGGCGTGCCAATAATTGGTTGAGTGCCAACGATTGGATATTTTACCCTAACTCTTCAGTTGACTTAAAGATACATTAGAAATATCAATGTTACCCATAAAACGTTCTGTGAAAGGGTATGCAAAAAGGCAGTTGCTGTCTCAGCCCTTGATAAGGTACTTTCGACGTCAAAGCTTACCAGCTGATCTCCTGGCTGTACTTCCTTTCCTCCTATTATTTGTAGGAAGTGTTGTGAGTTCTTAACAAATGATGTGCTATTTCCTTGGAGAGGTTTGAGTAGAGGGAGTAGAAATTTTGCTAGCTCGTATGTTGGAGAATTACGGGAGCTCGTAATGGGTCTTAGAAGCATGTTGTGTTTGTGTATCTTTGGCAGGCCATAGAGATGTGGAGGCTTACTGTGGTGTGGTGTCAGGCGTGTCCGTGTCTTTTCTGGTATATATTGTTCATATTTCTTGAGTGTTCGGTAGATTTTTCTCTAAGATAGTAGTTTCCTTTCTGCAGGACTTCTTCGATTTTCTGATCGTAGGTCTGAACATCCATAATGACGGTCGAGTCTTTGCGAAGTTTTGCAAGGGAGATTTTTCTTCCTTACCAATATTTGGTTTTGGAGGCTTCGATTTTTCTAGAACTTCCCTAACTTTCCATCTAAATTCCTCTCCTTGTGTCTCTCCTATGGTTGTTGAGTCGACGGCGCTAATAATGTCCAGTATTGGTATCTCTTTTGGAGCGATAGTAAAGTTTAAACCCTTGGCCAATAAGTTTTCTTTATTGCTTGTTAATTCTTAAGATGAAACGTTAACAATGATCCTTTAATTCTGCGTTATTGATGTTTCTTGACTAACATGTTTTTCCAATTTTTTCTTATGATTATTTTGATAAGTTGTTCTTACTTTGTCACAGGTGGCGTCAATCTTCCGAAAAATAGGTTCATGATCCTCTTCTAATGTGTATTCTTTGATTTCCTCGAATCTCTGCATGTTGGATATCCGTGAGTAGAGAAGCTTTCTTAAAACGGTGGTAGTTGATCTGGAGCGTATGAGGGCTTTGCTGGCATTATTTAGAATCTTTATGGCTTGATGTCCTGGGATTGGTGACTTGATCCTAAAGCCATCTGGAATCATTCCTTGGTCCCTTGCCTATAGCAGAAACTGGATGTGTGTTTCCTCCTTTGTTAATTTTATCTTGACTTTTTCGTAGTTACGAAACTTACCACTTATACCGGCTCCATACCGGGCTTCTAGTGACTGTTTGAAGGTCTACTCAAACCTCTCCAAGGAAATAACACACCATTTGTTGAGAACTCGCAACACTTCGTACAAATAATAGGAGGAAAGGAAGTACAGCCAGGAGATCAGCTGGTAAGCTTTGACGTCGAAAGTCTTTACACCAACGTACCTGTAAAAGACGCCCTAAAAGTTATCAAAAACAAACTTGAGGAAGACCATATTCTACAGGAAAGAACAACGCTCCCCATTAATGCCATCTTGGAACTATTAGAATGTTGCCTCAACAATTTCTACTTTCAAGAAAAGTATAGATTCTTCAAACAAGTAGACGGACTATCGATGGGCTCATCTCTCTCGCCAATAATCGCCAACATTTACATGGAATGGTTTGAATCCAAAGCAATGGAACAGGCAAAGAAGAAACCAAAAATGTGGCTGAGATATGTGGATGACACCTTCATTATTTGGAATGGAACCGATGAGGAACTAAGAGATTTTCTAAATCACCTTAATAGTTTAACACCAACAATCAAATTCACCATGAAGAAAGAAGAAAATAACCAATTACCGTTCCTTGATGTCAACGTGAAGAAAAATGGCAACAGCATCCAAACGTCAGTATACAGAAAACCCACACATACAGGTCAGTATCTCAATTTTAGATCAAATCACTTAAACAGTACGAAACATGGCATAGTTAAAACCTTCGTAGATCGATAGAGCTATTACAATCTGTAACTCAGAAGAAGCACTTAAAAAATAAACTGACCACATCAAGACCGATCTCAACAAAAATGGCTACCCTACAAGATTAGTCGACACAATATTGGAAAATCGTAAGAAGCGACCCAACGCGCAAGAAACAAACAGAGAGGCACAACCAACACTCAATATTCCGTATGTCAAAGGAGTATCTGAGAAAATAAGAAGACTAGGACAACGATATAACATCAACACCGTATTCAACTCGAGGGACACCCTAAGAAGCCACCTGACGAAGACAAAGCCCACAAGTCAAAAAGATAGGAAAAACTGCGTCTACTCCTATCCTATATAGGTGAGACATTAAGACCATTAGAAACAAGGATTAAAGAACACAAAAACAATACGTTAAAAGGAGAGACCGAAAAGTCATGTGCAGCTGACCATGCCTGGAAACATGGTCACCATATCATGTGGTCAGAAGCTGAAATCCTACATAAGGAACCACACTGGAGGAAAAGAAAGTTCAAGGAAGCTGCTGCTATTCACCAGAACCCAGGCTGCTTTAGTAAACCATGGACATAAGAAATATCTGGAAACCTTTGTTAGATAGATGTAATCTTAGGATAAGATCGCGTGCCAACTGAACGCATGACTGCACCCACCTCAGTTATGCTTTAGTGCACCTAGCTAGTATAAATAGTCCTGTACTTACTGGAGACGACTGGAGATACTTACCAGTTGAAACGTTGTGATTTAAAACAAATAAAGACAATGGAAGTCCAAAACTCTTTCATCATATTTATTATATTATTAAATTTTAAATAACCGGCATCGGTGGCTCCGTGGTTAACGCGGTAGTCGCTGAGAACTCTAGGACAAGAGTTTGTGGGTTCGTATCCCACTGCCGGCAAACTGGTTCGAGCCCAGTGGATTTTAGTGGTATAAGTCTTGACGTGGGTCCAGCGTCGAGCAAAAATTAGGGAAGAGTGAAAAATGTATCATCCCCCAAAACCATCCCATTCACGCCGGTAACCAGGCCGGATGAGATCGGATATCTCGTGGGGTGGAGGGGGAAGGAACACACTCCCCAATCGGTAGGTCATAGAAAGCACGAAACCAAGGGTTGATAGCCCCTGGGGGGTGCTTCTAATGACTGAGGATCGTGGTTCGGAGCCCACGTTAAACCGTAGGTCCCCTCGGGAATGGCCCTGGCAGCGAACGAAGAGGAAAAAAAAATAAAAAATTTTAAATAAACTTATTATTATTATTATTATTATTATTATTATTAATATTATTAAGACAACAATTAACTTAAAAGAAAACTTAATGTATTTTAATCAGATGCTCAAAACCGCCCTCCGTTTACTGCATAGCGATATCCTAATGGGTCGTAAAATTCAGTTATGTATTATTAATTTGGTACGCAAATTCATAGCATACCCCTGAAATTACAATCTTTAGTTCTTCAAAATGTTAATACCTCACATTTTTAGAAATATTTATTTTCTGTACTCCAATATCTATAATTTTGAACATTTGGTTCATTGTTTAATGTAAAGGTGATTTCGTCGATTAAACAAACCCGAACAAACATTGCGTGAGACTTTCCTATAGTTATTTACCCTTTCCATAACTACAAAACGAACGTTTGCTTTTCGTATTTCATCACCTTCCCTCAATTCCTAATGTTTTTGATATTTATACAGATCATATTGATACTTATGATCTTTGCGCAGTATTGTGGAGTGACGCTTTCCTACAGTTTTGCCAAGAAGCCTGGTCCAAATTCCATCATAGAGTGAAAGTTCTAAATCTACATTAATTTCCTCTGCTTTACCATTGAGTACATCATTATGTTGCTTTAAACAATTGAATTTATTTATTACTAAACCTTTACTCTCCAAATTAAGAACAATATCAGGACCGTTGTTTTGCTTGGAATGGGTCTGTTAGGGAACATCGCTCAGAATATTTCGGATACCCTCCAAGGACTATTGTCCATATAATACCACTTAATCATCGATATTTTGTCTTACTACTATAAAACATGTTTATCCTAGTAAAAAAATAAAACGTAATATTTGACATAATAATATACATCATAATTATTACTGGTTGTTTCTTGAGGTATGTACCATAGTCGTATTTAATTTTTAAGAATTTTACAAAGAGCTTTTCTAAAGGTTTTATTAAGTTATTAGTGCACTTGTTCATTTGAAAAGTCACTGCCGCCGCCGGCTCGTTTTTTGAAAATATTACTTTATTCCTGGTAACCTAACTTACTCACACCTACTATTGTAGGTTGTAGGAATTGCTGGAAACCAAATTTGTATTCAAAAACTTTAAACTCTCTTTAGTAAATATTCAAAGGTCTGTTTAAATCAAAAGCGATATTGTTAAATTTGTGCACTATTCAGAAAGCAGACAACGCAAACGTATATGGTGGATTAAAAGAACTTAATTTAATGTAAATGAAAAGGCAAAAACTAAATAACTAAAGCATCTTGTTAAAATGAACCATTGCTTAGGAAATATCAGATAATTTTAAAATACTTTGTTACCTTGTACAGCCAGAGGATAAATATAACATACGGATTTCAAAAGAGACACATTGATAAGTTTTGTGTACTTTTTCGTGATAATGAGTCGATGTATCGCTAGAAGGATATCCGCCGACTTCCATACGTAACTAAAAATTTAAAAAAAATACTTTTAATTTACAATATCTTTTATCTAAAATTATTTAATAATATGAGCATCTGATAGAAAAGCATTATGCCATGCATAATACAAGTGCAATTAGAATTCTTAATATAACAAGTGTAATTATTAATTCGAAATAATCCGAGACCTCGATTGAAATTAGTAAAATTTGCGCTGTCAAAGAAAGGCCAAAACAAAAACGACTTCAGTTTTTAAAAATGTATGTAACAAAACTGTTGGGCGAAACGAGTTATTTCAGATCTTTGCATTTTAGTTTGATCAAAAATAAGGGAAAATATACGATATTTTTATTCGTATTTTTAATTTTAAAGATGGTCTGCAATTTTCGGGTCTCAGAAAAATGACTTGTTTATAAAAATCATGCCTGACATCAAATAAGCTGTGTGATCGATGGTGGCAAATAAAGCATAATATTTGACTCGCGTATAATGAACTATTATACACTCTGATGGTTAAATAATATACTATTATTGAGCAGGAAGAAGGCACAAAAAATAACACTTTTATTAAAGCAGTTCATATGGAGGGACGGGACGTTTGAATTTGTTTGCATATTCATATTTTTGTCTATTCTAGATAAAGGAGAATTCGGATTTAGATTATATATACAGGTTAGAATGTTTCAATAAAATAAATACAGTATTAGGAAGCCTTTGTATTTGGTGAAAAAATACAGAACTACGGCTGCGGTTATTTTTAGTTTGGCATGCTTTTTTCGTGTCTTGCTCTTCAAGAAAATTCTGTTACTCTAGTTCGCCAACTTGTAAGAGAAAATAACATAAGCCATACGTCTGCATTCAAGTTTGTTAAATCATGTCAAATAAGTACTTCTAAAATGTAAAATGTTAATGGTGCAAGACCCACATACATGAGTTACTGGAAGATGATCTGGACCACTGTCTTCAATTTTGTAAAGTGACCATCATTTAGTAGATTTTTACAGATTAGTGTACATTTGTATTAAATGGTGAAGTCAATAAACAAAACTGTCGATATTGGTCCGCAGAAAATCCTCACTGTATGCGAGAAACATACACCAGCTTCCGCAAGAACTTAATGTTTGGGCATGTATAATTGGCGACCTCATCATTGGGCGGGCCAATATTCATTGAAGGTAACGTAAATGACTAGATTTTTTGCAAGGGGAACTTATTTCAGCTTATTGACTGCTTTGTTTGAGTGCTTTATTTCCACACCATGCAGAAGCAGATCTTTGTGATGGTCGAAGCAGGATGATACCCCACCATTACGCCGTAAATGTTCGACAATATTTAAGTGAAGTTTTTACAAACCGCTGAATAGGGGAAAGGGGTAATATCATTGAATGGCCTGCACGATCGCTGAACCATAATCGTCTAGATTATTTTCTTTGGGGTCACCTAAAAAACCAAAGTTTACGTAACAAAACCAGAAACTTATACACGAAATTCGCCAAATAACCCCGGAATTGGTATGTACCAGGTGAATAATTAAGAATGGTCGTCGGCTATATCTCAGAAACTGGAAGTCATAGAGCTTTAAAGTAAAATATTTTTTAGTAAAAGTGGCCAAAAGAAAATGTTGGAAATTGATTTCGAGTTTGTAAAACGTCCGCAAGGGGGCGTCACAGTCATGACCACTGCAAATATTAAGATTTTCTTCGTGTTTTGACTAAATAAGAGGTAGCGAAAACATCTTTGTTTTAATGCTTACATATTTCTTTATAAATTTTATAATTCACAAATTTCTCTATCTAGTGAAATAAAGGGGTGGGGGGAATTCAAATGTTTTTTTACATAAACTACGATTACTCCCATTTGGCATAACCGATTTTAACTAACTTGGTCTCATTTAAGAGAGGAGTATTTTATTTACAAATTGTGCCTTTTTTATTATATCCTTGAACTTTACCTTCGCCGCTAGATGGCGTTAACTGAAATATAGGCGAATATTAGGCGTTTCCGCGAGAAAGTTGAATGCAATGATGGGTCTGTTTTAACAGGATCAGATAGAGAATTAAAGTCTTAACATTTTCGTGAAAACCTCATATTCGTATCTTTTATAGAATCGGAGTTATTGACTAAAATAGACTAATATATCGTATTTTTTCGTTTTAGGGGCCTTTTAGTTTATATATTGGATGCGTTTCGCACACATTAAAAACAAACCCGAACAAACAGTTACAAAAAGTGTTAACTATAAGGATAAAAAATATTATTGAAAACTTCTACCTATATTTTTACAATTTATAATAAATTATTTATACTGCAATTTACTTTTTAAAATCGCACACTAAAAATTGAGGGAAAATGTATTAATGACGGCCCCAATGTTCAAAATGACGTCCATCATGCAAGCCTGCAACCTCTCCTGTGTGCATAAAAAAGCAGTTTCAATTTCCGCAACTGATATATTTCCTAACGCCGCTGTAATTTTCTCAACCATATTTTCTCTGGTTGTAGGCCGGTTGGCAAAAACAATGTCCTTAACCCTCCCCCACAAATAAAAATCTAGGACGGTGAGGTCTGGGAAATAAACTTCCTGTCCAATTTACCTGCCAGGATATGCCCGATCTAAGAACTCTCGTATGTTTACAGAAAACTGCGCCGGACACCCATCGTGCTGAAAAAATATGTCACGGCGAACATCCAAAGCAACATCTGTTAAAAGAAGCGGCAGCTGATTTACTTAAAAATTTTAAAAACCCCTGGTCAAAGAAAACGGGTCCAATGACTTAACCCTCCAGAATGCCGCAACGTCCTAGATTTTTATTTCTGGGAAGGGTTAAGGACATTGTTTTCGCCAACCGGCCTACAACCAGAGTAAATATGGTTGAGAAAATTACAGCGGCGTTAGGAAATATATCAGTTGCGGAAATTAAAACTGCTGTTTTATGCACGCAGGAGAGGTTGCAGGCTTGCATTAATAACGATGGACGTCATTTTGAACATTTGGGTCGTCATTAATACATTTTCCCTCAATTTTTAGTGAGCGATTTTAAAAAAGTAAATTGCAGTATAAATAATTTATTATAAATTGTGAAAATATAGGTAGAAGTTTTCAATAATATTTTTTATTGTTATAGTTAACGTTTTTTGTACTTGTCTGTTTATTTATAATTAATGTGTGCGAAACGCATCCAATATATAAACTAAAAGGCCCTTAAAACGAAAAAATACGATATATTATTTTAGTCAATAACTCCGATTCTATAAAAGATACGAATATGAGGTTTTCACGAAAATGTTAAGACTATAATTCTCTATCTGATCCTGTTAAAACAGACCCATCATTGTATTCAACTTTCTCGCGAAAAAGCCTAATATTTGCTTATATTTCAGCGCCATCTAGCGGCGAAGGTAAAGTTCAAGGATATAATAAAAAAAGGCACAATTTTGTAAATGAAATACTCCTCTCTTAAATGAGATCAAGTTAGTTAAAGTCGGTTATGCCAAATGGGAGTAATCGTAGTTTATGTAAAAAAACATTTGAATTCCCCCACCACTTTATTTCACTAGATAGAGAAATTTGTTAATTATAAAATTTATAAAGAAATATGTCAGCATTAAATCAAAGATGATTTCGGTACCTCTTATTTAGTCAAAACACGAAGAAAATCCTAATATTTTCAGTGGTCATGACTGTGACGCCCCCTTGCGGACGTTTAACAATCTCGAAATCAATTTTCAACATTATCTTTTGGCCACTTTTACTGAAAAATATTTTACTTTAAAGCTCTATGACTTCCAGTTTCTGAGATATAGCCGACGACCATTCTTAGTTGTTCACCCGGTACATAATGCCAAGAATGAATTTTATTTTAGATTAGGGGTTTGTCAATAAAAAAATGGGCAACGTTTTCAAACAATTTTTACAATAAAACAAAATTCGTCTACATTACCGAAATTTGAAAGTAAATAGTGGGTCGTATGCCCGTTTTTATGCCCTTTCCAACTACCACAATACATAAATTTATATTTAAGAAAAAAGTTGGTGGCGGTTACTACATCAAAAAGAGGGGTAGGTTTCATGAAGACACGAAAAAAGTATGCCACACTAAAAATAAACGCAGCCGTAGTTCTGCATTTTTTAATAGGCTTTCTAATGCTGAATTTATCCCAGTTAAAAATTTCACCCTGTATATTCGGTGATCTAAGCTAAGAGCTATGAGTTTTAAAACATTTCATTACAATTATCGCCAGTTCAGCGTTTATATGCCAAAGTGTGTTTAAAGTAGTGAACGTAAGGTACCAGACATCTGTCGGCATATACATGGTATTATGGAATTGACTTAATATATTTAAACCAGTACCTAATTCTTGATGTGAAAGCATGTCATAGAAACAATTTTTTAAATGTCTTTTTGCTATACTTAATAAGCGAGAAAAATCACCATTTGCTTTCTTGGTATGCGGTGCCGTAGCTGGCTTATAATTTGAAATTTCAAATTAACACGTAATAATTATGTTTCCAGTTACCGTTAATACAAAATTAAAATAAACCCAGCTCAAAAATCTAAGACCACTACAAAATGTACAACCATAATAAAAATTAACAAATCGTTATAAAGCTACTTTACGACTTAACCTTCTTCCACATTCAGAAACAAGTCACAATACACATTACGTAAATTAATTAAAAATATCATACTGATTTTCAAAAACAAAATGTTTCATCCCATGATACCTTTTACCCTAAATAAACTACTTATTTCTCACCATCATTAACAGTAAAAAAATAGTAATTAAAAATAAAAAAAAAAACGCGCTTGTATTTTACTTGTTCACATGTTGTCTTTATGCAGATCAAGCCTAAGAAAAATCATCTTCCTAATCACCGGCACCGGTAAGTACCGTTTTACACGGTAGCAAATTTGACGATAAATTTAAGCAGAAATTTGTTTACAACTAAATTTTAACGTGTAATATACACTTACAAATTTTATTAGAAAAATATTATAATATTTTACGAAAATATAGAAACATTTCTATATTTTATCAAAAAAATTAATAAAAGTGCGTCAAAATCACTTGTTAAAATCTTTTAAGAAAAGCGGAAAAAGAAAGGTTACGTTCATAGACAAGCGAGTTGCGCGCTCTCAAGGATAGATAGGCAACTTAACATACTAAATTGGTTCCCTGATAGCGCTACATGCGACCGGGGGCGAAACTAAATATAGTCGTGGTGGGGGTAGGCGCCAAGCATAAAAATTTTAATTTTATTATTACTTTGAATTCAAATTTTCGAGCTTCTAACTTAACGGAAAAGTTGGAAGCGCGAAACATCTGATTCAAGTTAAAATAATTTGGGAGAACGAAAGGAAATTATAACAATGATATGGCGACAAGATTTATTAATATTAGATATTTACATAAATATGGTTTACATAAAAAAACAGCTTACATTATTATATTATTATTTTTTGTAGATTTTTCTAACAATTCCCTGTTATTTTCAAAGTTTTTATTTAATAAACTAGTTATTGTACCTTGTAGTTCATTAAGTTGTGAAGTAAAGTTTCTTTCTATATCTTTAATAGCTTTCGCTGTACTTTCCAATCGTTGGGCGACATTAATGAAGTCTTCAGGAGGTTCCACGCTTTTGTTAATTGCCTTGGTTTTTCTTCCCGATTTCTTTGGTCGCGACATATTAAATATATACCTATTTACGATTCTCAAACTACCGACTGCGCCATGTTAAGTTTATAAATTATGTATGAATAATTATTTAATAATAACTTTATTTTTTATATATTTGACAAATCAATCATAAAATGACAAGACAATCTTCCCCCAGTCTAGGTAAGACTTCAGGATCTGTCACAACAAGCCATATTTTTATCTTTCTCGCACATATTATGCAGGTACAGAGAGAGAGAGAGAGAGAGAGGTACAGAATGTTGGGCATGCTCATTCTAAATGAATATTCTGTTCCTACGAACGTTAGGAGATGAACAACCTTATAAAACAAAATTCCTACAATAGCGCCACTAGCGACCGGGGGATAAACTAAACGAACAGGGGACGACCTTCACCATTTAAGTTATCCTAGCCTGGTTACGTTTGATTAAAATTGGCATTCGTCCTAAATTACTTTATTTTTATTTACCGAAAAGCTGGGTTAGATATAATTTGACATTGACATTTTAACAATGCGTCACTGGTCTTTAGGCGCATCATTTCATGCAAAAATTGCATCCAAATTTGTTACTGTGTCATACACGTCAAAATTTCATATAATTTTGTACATATTTTTGTTATAAGTTTTTACTAATAAAATTTATAATAAATTTTAGCACAAATTTTGTGTTAAAACTACGTCCGTGTAAAACGGTTCTTAGTCAAACTGACTGAACTATTTTACGACGTACGGTAAATATGGAGAATATGACCTAAGGCTCCGTTGCACACTTACACGGTCACCGTCCTAACGGCACCGTTTATACGGTTAAGGGATTAGGAAGCATAATATGTGACCTTTTCACATACACCGGCACCGTGTACACGGTTCCGTTCCACTGCGATGTCACCGTGAGCCCCCACTATAATTCACGGCAACCGTTACCGTGTTGAGGGAGAGACATGTCTAGTAGAGTTTAAGATTTAATGGGTGCTTGCACATTTACCGCGCTTACGATATTTTCCTGGTTCATGGGCGGGAACATTGTTTTATTTAGTATATTTTGTCATAATCATATTTTTCGTAATGGCAGTAGTTATAGATATGGATATGCTTATATCTTTGGTGGAAGCAAGGCCGGTTATTTGGGACAAAACATGTTCTATATACAAGTACAGAAACTGTACAAGAAGTGCCTGGAATGAAATATTTTTGGAAGTCAATCCTAATTTTGATTGTAACAGCCAACATTGTCATAGGCTGTATGCACTCTCTCATAAATAGATATTGACGTTGAGCCGAAATTTTTAATCGTTCGTGTAAGGTCATCAAAGCTGGATATGGACATCCGAAAATAGTTGAAAAATTCTGTTTCGTGCCTTTTTTCGTTTTTTGATACGCATGTAAGACATTAAAATCGCCACAGCACGTCTATGATCCATATCCACGCGGTAATTCGCGATGCGTCCGTCCGATGCGTACAAATGCGCGCTTACCTTAAGTGTTCATTCAATAGGCGTTACCTTAAATAGTTTTGGTGAAAACCAGTTCGATTGACTAATATATTATTATCACACGTTCAGCAACAACGTGACATTTGTCAAGTCATTCTGTCTCTACTAAAACTAAACGTTTAATTTTATAATAAGATTTAAATTCAAAGATAATGTCTCAACGAAAGAAGGCTGCCCCGGGCCTTAGCCCCGAACAACGTATGGCTAGAGATTTAAGGGCTCGAAGAAAATTTAAAGCGATTGCGCGCCTTGTAATGGCCAACCTTTTCTGGCTCGGCGACATTGACGACACTTTGGGCGAAAATGTTATGCTCAACATACAGAAACTGACAAAAAAGAAGGTAAAGAAAAGTACATTGACCACAAAGGAGAAACTTATTCTAACAAAACCGAAAGAAGACCGAACAGAAGAAGAAAAACATTTGTTAAATAGAGCAATTGGAGGTAAAAAAATAATATTTTGGGTCCGGAAAGTTATCAGTGGCGGCTCGTGACTAGCGAGTCAGGGGGGCGCTGGCTTTAAATAAAAAAATTTTAAATGTCTATTATTTTCGAAAGTACGTGTCTGTTTTTTCCGAGGTTTTTTCTAACATTCTCGTTGTGAATTTTAATTTCATTAGCATAAGCACTACAAGTTAAAATATTAGTTTGTCCTAACATCTCAAAACTTGACGTCACTATATATGACGATGTTTTGCACTATTTTCATGTTTTTTAAATTTATCTGAAAGATGTTTTAAGTCCTGCACCCCATTTATAGACGAAACAAAAAAAAAATGTTTGTCCTCACAACCGCATATCCAGGATTTTTTATTATATATTTCTTTGTCAAACTTACGCGTAAACTGTGCCTTACTTTTACATTTTGATTGCACTTGTACTATGTTCAATTTCTAGCATTTTTCAAGTTCAAGTTTTTCACTTAAGCTCAGAGAACTAAACACAAGCTTCTGTAAATCACTGATCTTCATATTACACGACATTTTCTACTCTTATAACGTAATTAATAAATAACTTAAAACAAATAAACAAAACGTCAGCGAGTCAACGGCATCGACAGACGACAGGTCGCATCGCGATTCGCGAACAGTGGGCGCGGAAAATTGGAGCTCTCCGTGGCCGCTCGTTGTGCGGTGACGTCAGGCCTCCGTCGTCATGACAACCCATCGAGAAGGCGCGTTGAATCGGGACGGATAATCGGTCGCCCGCCGCCGCCCGCGCTTAGTACAACCTTGAGAGCGCGCAACTCGCTTGTCTATGAGTATAGCCTGCCCGTTTAGAGATGGGACCGAAGCCGAATATTTATTCGGTATTCGGCCTATTCGGCCACTTTTTGACTATTCGGTATTCGGCCGAATATTCGGTTTAAGACCACGAATATTCGAATTTTTTTTAAGGTTGCGATAAAATGGGAAAAGGCTGATTTTAATGATTTTTTATTTTCAAATAAAAATTGCAATAGGTACGTATTTATAAAAACATAACTGCAAAAAAAATCTTTACAAACTTAAAAATAATTAATACTTATAGTTAATAAGTGGTAGATTATGGTGCAAAAACACCAATCTCTCAGCTCTCTCAGGTAATAAACGACTCCTCTTTTTCTCATAAACATTTTCAGCTTCGGAGAACGAGCGTTCACTGTAAACAGTACTTGCAGGAGCTGATAAATAAACCTTTGCCATCTGGCTCATTTTTGGAAATTTAAGGGAGTATTTTTTCCACCATGCAAACGGGCAGTGGTCTTTGTGCAGTATTTCTTCTGACAAGTAAGCGAAGTGGTCGTAGCTCCTTTTCCTTTGCCCCCTCTTGAAATTAAAACATTACACAATATACACTGGGCTTTTTTATCGTCCTCGGTATCTTTAAAGAAGATCCAAACTTTTGACTTTTTGTTTTTGTTCATTTTATTAATATAAATATTATAAATCGATAATAATCTATAACATCAACCACCCTTAGCAACAGAGTACCTTACACTAAATAGGCTTGCACGGCGCGACCGTCGACACGTGCCAATACAGGTCGTGTCGTAACCCGCAAAACTCGAATAAATCTTGGCGGCTACGCGTTCAGATCAATCAAAACTGTATTATTCGGTATGGCCGAATATTCGGCCGAATATTCGGTTTCAATTTGGCCGAATATTCGGTATTCGGCTATTCGGCAAAACCACTATTCGTCACATCTCTAGAATAGGGCTACGTTTGGTTTGAATTATTTTAATTGATTGCTTACATACATTGCATTATTGGTTTTTTAAGTAAAGTATTTTTGGATTCTGTTTGAAATAATTGCAGGGAGGGCGGCGCCCCAGAGCCCTTCATTAACAAGCCGCCACTGAAAGTTATACGTGCACATGTATTTTTAATTTTGCCTTAATATAAATCATAAAGCAGGTATACCTTTGTGGATTTAATAAAATTTAAAAGATACAAAATTTTTACTATCTTTTATTACCTTGAAGTAACTAGTTTATAGGCGGAAACAAACGAAAAACTTACGAAAACGAGTTAATTTAGGTAGTTTATCGTAAATCAGAAATTTCAAAAATTTAGAAGGGATTTCTTATGTTCAAACACAATTATTCAGTTTAAACGAACGGTCTACTGCGCGTTAACCGAATGCGAATTGTATTAAAACGCGTGCTTAAAATGCTTTTTCTACGAGCGTGTGAAAAGTTAGACTTTTCACACCCATTTCAGTGTGAAAAGTTTTACTTTAACGCACTAGTGTGAAAAGTAATTTACTTTTCACACGTCGGGTAAAAAGCCTAACTTTTCACACGCTCGTAGAAAAAATCTTGTATGATATACGTAAGAAAATATCTCGTTTAAGGCACTCATATGAATTGCGAAACTCGTTTCGCTCGTTCCGCAAATTTTCATATGCGTGCCTTAAACGAGGTATTTTCACACTTATCATAAATAGCTATTAAAAAACATAATTCATGTCGGCTCTAAAATGTTCATCGGGGCGGGTTTGTACTTCGTTAACAGATTTTCTTTTTCAAGATTACAATATTACCGCTGATCTATAACTGAAAAATCAGTTTGAACAGTAGATTATACGGATTATTTACAGACAAGAATAAAAAGTAAGAAAGTAAATATATACGAATACCTACCTTACCTTTGAAAAATAGTAAAAACCCGGTGAAAAGATATCTGTACTCTGGAGGCATAAGACACTATGTCCAATTTTTACCAAAATGAGGTAACCAAGTAGTTTTATTCAGAAAATTAAACTCTTTTGGGGGGCATACAACACCAAGTCCAATTAGTTAAGGTAGCTGAGAAACAGGGTAGACTTTTTAACACTATGTGCATTTTTATTCAGAGGCCTAAGACACCAAGGTAATAATATCTGTATGCCTCGGATCTTTAGTAATATCTTTAGCAACACATTTAGCGGCATAGAACACTATATAATCACTTGGTGTTATATGCCTCTAACTAGATCTATATAATAGTAGGTGGGGGATTACACATAATGTTAAACGCCAGCTGACTATCGGCATTTAGGCAACAATAAGTTTTTATTTGGTCTATTATTACTTTTCCTTTTACCAAAATGTATACCATTTCCATTTAATATACTCATTTTTTGGAAAAATTGGACATAGTGTCGTATGCCTCCCGAGTACAGTATTACGGCTTATAATTTTTTACAGGTATAGAACAGTATGGCCATCAAAATACAAATAATTTGTATTATTGTAATTATTATAATTAAATTAAAAAAAAAAATTTTTTACAAAGAAACACTAAATAATTAATACTTTGTGTAGTGAAAGTAAAATAATACATTTATAAATCAACACTAACCTCAAAATTATGTTAAACTTCATTGTTTTTACTAAATACCCACAAATCAAGCTGATGGCACATAGTGTCGTATGCTTCCCGAGTACAGAATATTAACTTCATTACACTAAAAACAATGACAGACTGAGCTTTGCTTCAGCTTCATACACGTCTGCTTATCGACAGCGGTTAACTTTTTGGATAGTACAGGGTTATCCAACCAAGACTAGACAAGGCGATTTTTTGACTTTTCCTGTACTTTTATAAAAAAACTGAAATAGCCATCTTAAGTCATTTTCTCCCGCGAATTCGAATATCTTCAGCAAAAAACAATTGAACATCAAACAAAAGTACTAGGGGTCACTTTGATATTTTTTTAAATGGAACACCCTGTATATTTTTACATTTTTAAATCCACATAAAATTATAATTATTTTTTATTAAATGCACTATTAGTCTATACTTCATAGTTTCCGAGATATTGACTCTCGAAAAGTGACATTTTTGAACTTTGACAGCTTATAACTTTCTAACAGTACGTCTTAGAGCAAAACGGCTTACATGTCCCTATCTTCAATTTTTATTATCTTCCCAAAAAATCAACTTCCAGTTAAACCGGAACAACTATATTTCCTTCTTTCGAGTTACATCCGGTTTAACCGGAAGTTGATTTTTTTGGGAAGATAATAAAAATTGAAGATAGGGATATGTAAGCCGTTTTGCTCTAAGACGTACTGTTAGAAAGTTATAAGCTGTCAAAGTTCAAAAATGTCACTTTTCGAGAGTCAATATCTCGGAAACTATGAAGTATAGACTAATAGTGCATTTAATAAAAAATAATTATAATTTTATGTGGAATTTAAAAATGTAAAAATATACAGGGAGTTCCATTTAAAAAAATATCAAAGTGACCCCTAGTACTTTTGTTTGATGTTCAATTGTTTTTTGCTGAAGATATTCGAATTCGCGGGAGAAAATGACTTAAGATGGCTATTTCAGTTTTTTTATAAAAGTACAGGAAAAGTTAAAAAATCGCCTTGTCTAGTCTTGGTTGGATAACCCTGTACCAATATTAATAAATTTATATTTTTTAATCAGTATTTTTGTGGCTTTTAAATAAAGTTTGCTATGATGGGCTTTCGGATGAAGCTGTATACAAAAATAATCTTTTTTTTTCACTACTTTCCCACAAAAACTACTATTAATTAATAATGGATTTTTGCAGGCTTAAAATGCTTCAGAAGATATCCACCGAATGTAAAAAGTCAACTGGCAGCAGTAACATATTTTGCGTACATTGGACCCGATCGGGTAATTGTTAAACAAGATCATGCCCCGTCTGCTATGTATTTTTTGCTGTCTGGCGAAGGTTTAGTTACTGTAAGAACGTTTGATAAAATGCTTAAAGAATGGATCGAAGAAGAACACGGTAAGTGTATACTTTACGTACCTAGTCCCATTATTAGGGACGTAAGATTTATTTTTTATTTATTTTATTTGTTCAAAACAAAATCCCAAGAACATTTTATGTTCATGTGGGATTCTCTACTTATAACATCATTTAAAAATATAATTATTGTTAAATATAACCAATTAAAATACAAGGTAAGTCAAAATGATACCTAAAATGTTAACATTCAATAAAAAAAATAAAAATGTTTAAATATGTATAAAATTATTTAATTATTATTTGTTTTAATAAAATAATATAACTAATAATATCGTTTACATATTATCATTTATAAATATAATAAAAATCCAAAATGGAAAGATCGTAATTTTGAAAAGAATAATTAATCATAAAATAAGTGGACGTTTAAATATTTTTTAGTTTAAAATTTAAAAGTATTTTCTTAGTTATCATTTTAAAACGTTTTATATTTAAAAATTTTAATTCTTGGGGTATTTCGTTGTAAAATTTCATACCTTGATAATAAATGGAGTTCTGACCTGCCCTAGTGTGTATTATAGGTAAATCAATATTGAAAACAGTTCTAGTTAAATTATCATGTACAGGGTGTCCCATTTTCGATACTTTAAGGGGTTATTGGAGTTATTATAGAAGATAGAGATTTGCGGTTTTCGCGTCACTGTGCTACTTTTTAACAAAACGAATTATTCCGGTGTCAAATATGTCATGGCATTCTTAGATTTTAATCTACAAGGCGATTTTGAAAATCTTTCCTTTTTAGGCACCTCTCGTAATTCCGTTATGCGTCAACTTATTAAAAAAGTAAAAACGGATATTCGTAGAACTTTTTACGTAGAGCTCAGTGGCGTAATCAGTTTTTTTTCTAAAAATGTTAGTTTTTCAGATATTAACCCAACCTATGTTTTTTTTAAATAGGACACCCTGTATATTATTTTTTATATTGATTAAGTATCATTTGGGCTTTTCAAAAATGTATAGATGTTTATATTTATTTTGAAAATCAAGCTCAAAATTTAAAGTTTTTAATTATTTACTTTATTTGTAACAGTAGGCCATGGCCAAACGCAACAATAATTAACATAATATAATAATTAACACATAATAACATTTATTAAACATATAAAACTCAGATGGAAACTGTATTACGAAGAAACAAACGGAACATTAATAGAAACATAAAAGTGCCAATAATAGAAAATAAAATAAAATAAAAAATAACGACCCAGGGTTTTTTAAAGAATATTTTCAAAATGCCGCCCGTTTTCTTGAATGCAGTATTGGCACAATTTTGGTATTCTTCCAATTGCATTAAAAAGAATAATAGATCTATTCTGAAGAGTTTGAAAGGCCAACTCAATTGCCTCACGAAGTTCCGCTAGAGATTCATGTCGTGTCTTATATACTTGATTTTTCATAAAACCCCACAAAAAAAATCCAAAATGGAAAGATCGGGAGATCGTGCGGGCCACCTCACAGGCCCATTTGTACCTATCCATCTTTGAGGAAAGTTATTGTCCAGAAATGGCCTTATTGGCAGAGAGTTGTGACCCGGAGCACCGTCTTGTTGGAGATAGACGGAATTGAAATGGGCCAATGGAATATTTTCCAGCAATTTAGGAATAACTTCCTCCAGGATTTCTAGGTATTTACGAGCTGTGAGACCCCCATCATACATCCGGTAGACTATGTGGCGGCCCAAAATGAAACATGATACACCAATCCCGAAGCGCCCTTGTTGTGCCCTTTCGAAAATTAAATGGTGATTTTCTGCAGACCAACGCCTCGTGTTATGACGATTAAAAATTCCTGCACTTGAAAAATAACATTCGTCAGACCAGATGACAAGTCTGCCAAAAGATGCGTTAGTGAGGATTTGTTCTAAATACCATTGGCAAAAAGTTATTCGACGCTCGGCATCTCCGGGGTGTAAATGTTGCACTATCTTAAATTTATATGGATAGTAATTATATTTTTTCAATATTCTCTGAGCGTCAGAACTTGTTACACCAATTTCTTCCTCTATTTTTCTACAGGAAGATGAAGTCGTTGCTTCTGCGTAAGATAAAACATTTATTTCTTTTCTCTCCCTGTCTTCTTTGAAGTATGTTTTGGGACGTGGCTGAATAAACGACCAGTGCTCAACTAGATTGGTTTTCAAACGAGCAAATATTTCTGAAAATGGTTGCCTTCTTTCTGGATGCCTAATATGAATGAAAGCAATCGTCAGATAAGAGAAATTATCATAATGAAAGCACTTTTAAATACATTACCTACCTATTGAAATATAATTCAGAAGCTTCTTGGGAATTTTCATTGCATTGTATAAAACATACCAACATGTCATACTTTTCATAATTCTCATAAACAGCCATTGATAAAAATAAGTAAAATAAAATGACCTACGTATAAAAGTATTTCATTAAATGATAATAGTCTGACAAATCTTTCAATTTTTGGTTATTTCAATTTGTTTCTAATAAATTGGCCATAGCCTACTGTTACAAATAATGTAAATAATTAAAAATATCAAATTTTGAGCTTATTTTTCAAAATAAATATAAACATCTATACATTTTTGAAAAGCCCAAATGATACTTAATCAATATAAAAAATAATATACAGGGTGTCCTATTTAAAAAAAAACATAGGTTGGGTTAATATCTGGAAAACTAACATTTTTAGAAAAAAACTGATTACGCCACTGAGCTCTACGTAAAAAGTTCTACGAATATCAGTTTTTACTTTTTTAGTATGTTGACGCGTAACGGAATTACGAGGGGTGCCTAAAAAGGAAAGACTTTCAAAATCGCCTGGTAGATTAAAATCTAAGAATGCCTTGACATATTTGACACCGGAATAATAAGTTTCGTTAAAAAGTAGCAAAGTGACGCGAAAACCGCAAATCTCTATCTTTGATAATAACTCCAATATCCACTAAAAGTATCGAAAATGGGACACCCTGTGCGTCACGTCTGTAATTGAACTTTATATTTGAATGTTTATTTTTTGATACAATTTGGTGAACAAAAACAATATTTTGCATCAAGTGAATATCCTTAATTGACATAATATTAAAATTTGTTTATAAAAGTTTAGATGAATATTGAATATCCAAACAATATATATATTTTAATTGCTTTATTTTGTAAAACTTGTAACGGGTTAAGCAAATTTTGAAAAGTTGATCCCCATATTAAAGTTAAATATTGTAAATAAGAGTGAATAATAGCGAAATAAATAGGACGTAACATATAATTTGGAGTCAAAAAACTAAGTTTTTTTAAAATCCCCACTGGTGCAACTATTTTCTGTTTAATATATTCAATGTGTTCACCCCAATTAATAGCTTCATGTATTATCAACCCCAAAAATTTAATTTTATTTGATTGTTTTAAATGCCCGACTTTAAATTTTAAATCACTTCTGTATAAATTGGGTTTCTTTCCTATTCATAAAAAAGAGAATTTTTCCAAATTTAATGTTAATTTATGACTATATTTAGTGTAAAGATGATGGCTTGTCGTTTGGTTACTAGGCCTTTTATTTTATTATATTTTTATTATGTAATCATTATAACATATTATTATCGTAGCTCAGATTTTATCATGTGCCTTGTTTAACTTTACAATGTTGTCGTATATAATATCATAAGAGAGAAAATTTTGCCGGTAAAATTTTTGACTGGTATGAAAGTTTGTTGCTTGGCAATTTTGCGAATAAAATCACGAGCCGTTAGGCGAGTGATTTTTTTCAAAAATGTCATGAGCGAAATTACCAAAAGGCAACAAAATTGAATAAAACCAAGAGAAAATTTTGCCGATACAAAGTTTTCTCTTGAATGATATTCGACAAGACTATTTCACGAGAAAACAATAAAAACACACTGTTTATTTAGCAAACTAGAAACTTTATTTATTTATTACTAATTAAACGTACAGTTGTTAATCTAAGTAATAGTTTGTCCATTCTTTTCCATCAAAGCTTGGGTTTGGGTATGATTGACTTGCATTCGAGAAGTCAAAGGTCCACATGCTTCATTTGTTGTTCTGAGATTTTCGATTAGCTTTAGATGATGACTAGAATCTAGCTGCAGATATGGTTTCAGGGAATTTGCGTTTGAGTGGCCTGTTAACTTAATCAACTCTTGCTCTTCAACACCTTGTTTAAATAGGGCAGACACAGCGGAAGATCGATGAGAATGATTTGTTATTTTATACTTCTTCGTATCTATTCCAATTCTTTCCGCTGAAGTTTTGGTCCACGTAGATACTGTATTTATTCCTAGTGGAGTATTTTTGAACCAACATCCCTTCTGCCAGTTTGGATGAACAGAGAGAAATAGTCTGTCTGTGGAAATGTTTGGTCCTCTTTTTTTCAATAATTTTAAAAATAATCTTACAGGGCCATAAGTTTTTGTTTTTATGAATTTCTTACCAATCAAAATCATTTGCTTTTTGCCAATCCTTTTGACCCACCTTGAGCTGTCTTGGAAAATATGCTGTTATTTTTAATTCATCCGGTAAATTCTCCCATGGTATCAAACTCCTTTTGAAGATATTGAATTTGGCATTTATACGGCCTCATTGCCTCTCCAAGCTAGTGCAAATGAGCAGGAATGGAAAAACTTTACAATACATTTCTTGAATCATTTTTGCTGTAGTGTTCCAATATAGCCTTTACAGAAGATTCTTTATAGTCTTCGCCATTACCCTTCTTCATATTAAAGGCGTAATCTTCGAGGATTTTCGCCAGTTCCATCACAGTAGTACATTTTTCCAGTTTATAATTTCTTACCATTATTTGATTTAGATTAATTGCCGGGCGATTACCTTTTTTAGTTTTACTGCTTTGGTCTCTATTATTCAAGACTAATATTTTTTATTTTTAATAATATTTATTTTATGATCACTAGGTACTGTCGGACCAGGCACAATGTTTGGAGAGGTAGCGTTAATTCATGGTATTTCCAGAACGGCCACTATCACTACAACAATGCCCTGTGAACTATTAATGATAAAAAAAGAAGACTTTGATATCGTCCTAAAAGAAACTGTTTGGAAGGCCTGGGAGCAAATAACGAAAATCATGAACAGGTGAAAACGAAACGCTCGCATAGAAACAAAAGAAAAACTCAAAGTCTTCCTTTAGAAATTTATTAGAATAAAATATTTAGTTAAGGGTCTCCACATGTTTCGAACGTAGTAACGTTTATCATCAGGATACAGAAAAAGCATTGCCGATGGTGTGAGCAGAAGAGAAAATGGTAGAAGGAGAAGGTATACAACCCTAATGGAGCTTTAATAAAATGTAAAAGTGGTGTGTTGTCTTACTAAATCTAATGGCGTAATTTTAAAATCTTATTTTTAAAGAATTATTTTACTTCCCCGTCCATTTATTTGGTTTAAACTTCTCCCCTTTTTACCACGCTTTTATTAGCTTCACCTGTATGTATGTATGTTTGTTTGTTTGTTTGTTAGTAACCGACTTTTTTGAGCCCGATTTTGACCCACTTTAAACGGCCAGATTTAATTTAAATTTTGTAGACTTATCAAGAACCGCTGACAATACAATAATCTAATACGCAAAAAATTCTCCTGTCAAATTTTGACAACTGTCAGGTAAAAAACGAACATGCGATTTTGACAAAACAAATTATAGGGTCGTATAGTATTCGAAACGGAGACTTCGGGAAAAATAAGCAAAAAATTCTCCTGTCAAAATTTGACACCTGTCAATATGTCAGAATTTTCAAAAATTTGCAAATATCGTCCTTTTCTTATAATTCGGCATAAACGATCGGGTTTGTTCGGGTTTGTATGTATGTTTGTTTGTAACCGACTTCTGTGAACCCAATTTGGACCCACTTTAAACGGTCAGATTTAATTTAAATTTTGTAGACTTATCAAGAACCGCTAACAATACAATAATCTACTAATCTAGCTCCATCTACTCAAAAAAAATGTTTTCTTAACAATATCTTAAACTAAAAAATTAAAAATAAATATAGTTTAAAAAAACTAAAAAATACGCTTTAATAAATTAATCAGACTAAAAAGCGAAAAAAAAATATAGTTTAAAATAATTCTTGAAATTCTTAATATAGGCAGAAAATAATATTGAACGATAAACATTAGTATTATTGTAAAAAAAAAACGAGGGGTGCTCAATACACGAAAAATATAGCACAAAGCGCCCCACGCTTTTTTCACAATAATACTTATGTTTATCGTTCATTATTATTTTCTGTCTATATTAAGAATTTCAAGAATTATTTTAAACTATATTTATTTTCCGCCTTTTAGTCTGATTAATTATTAAAGCGTGTTTTTTAGTTTTTGTAAACTATATTTATTTAAACAAATGTTTAATTATTTTCAACGTACTCAGCACGATATAAATTTCTTTTAATTTTTCCTCACTATTCATTTGTTAAACCAACACACCACTATTGCATTCCATTAGGGTTGTAAATGTAAACCTTCTACCATTTTCTCTTCTGCTAACACCATCAGTAAAGCCTTTTCTGTCTCTTGATGATGAACGTTTACTGGGTTCGAAACTGAATATTTTATTCTTATAAATTTAGGGAGGAAGACTATGACTTTCTTTTGTGTTTACTTTTAAGTCCACCCTAAGCATGGACTACTTCTTCAAAATAAAATCTCGCAGTTACAGCAAGATCACAAAATTACTTGCTGCTACGATGGAAAAACTATACACCTTGAGAGTTGCATATTCCGCTTAGATTTCGTTCTGCACGGTGGTTAACAACAAAAGTAGAGAAATACACTTTTGTATTCAACAAAAGTAAATAAATTAATTAATATATTATTAAGTATTAGAAAGTTTTAAAAAAAGCATTCAGAAATAAGAATAGTCAATTAAAAAATTGGATAAATCCGGCCTTTAAACGGCATTAATAGAAAAATTGTTAAATTTTTTTAATTTATTTTGACTCTTATAATTCCGTATCAAATCTGACCGCTATTTTTTTATCGTTTTAAATTTCAATAATTTTTTTTAATACTTAATAATATAATATATAAAAAGTTTTTTTTTAATTTAATAAGATACTAAATATGTTTCTGTTGTTTTCTATAAACTTATTCTTCAATTCCCTTAACCTGAGCTTATTAGGGGCAAATCTTATTGTTTGTTTTAGTATGCAAAATCATAAATCATAAATGTGCATTAAAAATCAAGTTTTAAATTAAAAATTTTAATTTATAGTATAAACGCGTTTTTTTTTTTTTAAATATATTACCTATTATAAAATTATTAGTTTATAATTTTTAAGTAAAAAATATGACTTATATAAATTATTCAGAACAATATTAATTAATTAAAGCATTTCTAAAAATATTTTCAAATTGTCTGTTTTTAATATCCATGCGTTTATTTCGACTTTAAATTATTTTAATGAAATCACTTTTTTAATTTTTGTTGGTAAATAATCGTTTAAATAAAATAATAAATAATTGAAATTTTTTGGTCCTATGGACTTACTTATTTTAGGTTTTATGATTATTTCCTTTTTATGACGTGTATTATGATTATGGTTTTTAAATTGTATAAGGTTTTTATTTTTAAATATATATTGTCACGAATTTCTCTTCGTGTGTCGGGACGTGATGAGGGGAATGAAAGTCTGGAGTTACAAAACGGCGTCTATTGTATTCTTCTTAATTTCTATCCTAGAAGGCGAACCAGCATGTCTCTTATTGTTCCGCGTAGGTGCGTCACTTGGCCTAGACCAAGGCTTGCCACCTATTGATAACTGGATGAGCAGATGCGTCACTTGGCGTAGGCCAAGGCTTGTCACCTGTTGTTGGTTGACCGGGCGATAAACACCGATGCCTGCTGCTAAAGCTGGTCCAGTTTATATAGGCGAATTATTGTTGAGGTTGCAACGCACTTGACCCCGATATGGGTACAGTGGGACGCGACCTCAACAACGCACAGTGGTTGAGTATTCTAAATATACCGGGCCACTGTGTGATTTAGTTGACAATATATTAAGATGTTATAAATGTAAAGTTGTCTTATGTTCAACTTTTTTGTTTCTGAATATAATTCTTTTGAAGCATAAAGATAATCTTTATTGAATATAATTTTTAAAACCCTTTTTTGTAGTATTCCTAATTTTTTAACTAAAGTTCTATTTATTCCTCCCCCCAACCTAAAATTCCGTACCTAGTTTACATGAGTTTTAAGTAACGCGTAATATAATATTTCCATAGGTCTTACATTTAAAAAAAATTTTAATGTTTTTAAAAATCGGTAGTAAACTTCCTAATTTTTTAATTAAGTATTCGAAGTGAAAATTCCAATTTAATTTACTATCAAAAATAATTCCTAAATATTTTATTTTATTAACTTTAAAAATTTGAATGTCTTCATTTATTTGAATACTATTCATATCTCGTGGTAGGTTATTTAGGTTTAAAGTAAAAGGAATATAATTTGTTTTATTAAAATTAATTGTAAACAAATTGTTATCAAACCAATATTTTATAACTTGTTTTACCGACGAGAACGTGACTATCATTCTGTGTAATAGTTTATTAAAATGTTGCATACTTATATAGTGTCACCATTAAAGTCCGCACCATATGGAACTTTTTTTTTATTAATGAGGTTAGTTAAAATTAAATATCAGCAATCGTTTTTGCTTCAAATTAGACTAAAAATTATATATTCAATTGTCACCATCTGTCATTCGGTATCTGTCAAAAATTACATTTTTGTCAAAAAATGCTGAAAAATGGCATTGTTTTACCGAATTTCAAAAAATGTTATTAGAAAAAGTTGTTTCTAGTACAATTTTAGGCCTGAATACAAAGTTTTAGATATCTAGCGCAAAGTTGAATTTTTTGCCATTTTTTCAAAGTAACTTTTTTTATATATAATGTAAGTTGGCTTAATGGATTTTAAACTATTTGTTTATACCATACTTAATAATTTATTTAGTTTGTATGCTTATTTTTTCACTAGAATACCATTTTTTTTCGAAATATAGAATTAGAGGCAAAAAAATGTACACGGTTGGTGCAAAGTTATCATAATTAAAAAGTTTTAACAGATATACGTCATAATATGTTCTATTTTTTTGATAGTACATACACGTAAAAAGTTTAAAAAACTTATAATTAAATGCATAGATATCAGATTAGTTCAAAAATTTCAAATGACAAATTATATTATTTAATATTTTATAAAAATGTTATTTTATACTAAATATAATTTATTATCCTTATTAGGAGGACGTCACAATAAAATGTGAAATTTATATTGCATTTGTGTTACCTATTTAAAATTATTATTAACGTTCCTTTTTGTTCCTTCCTCCTAATAATGATAGTTATAATAAATTATATTTAGTATAAAATAACATTTTTATGAACTATTAAATAATCGAATTTGTCATTGAAAATGTGTGGACTAATCTGATATCTGGGAATTTAAGTTTTTTAAACTTTTTACATGTATGTATCATCAAAAAAATAGAACATATGACGTCTATCTGTTAAAATTTTAAAATTATGATAACTTTGCACCACCCGTGTAAATTTTTTTTGCCTCTAATTCTATATTTCGAAAAAAAAAATTGTATTCTAGTGAAAAAATAAGCATACAAACTAAATAAATTATTAAGTATGGTACAAATAAATAGTTTAAAATCCATTAAGCCAACTTACATTATATAAAAAAAAGTTACTTTGAAAAAATGGCAAGAAATTCAAGTTTGCGCTAGATATCTGAAACTTTGTATTCAGGCCTAAAATTGTACTAGAAACAACTTTTCTAATAACATTTTTTGAAATTTGGTAAAACAATGCCATTTTTCAGCATTTTTTGACAAAAATGTCATTTTTGACAGATACCGAATGACAGATGGTGACAATTGAATATATAATTTTTAGTCTAATTTAAGGCAAAAACGATTCCTGATATTTAATTTTAACTAACGTCATTAATAAAAAAAAGTTCCATATGGTGCGGACTTTAATGGTGACACTGTATAATATAGGTACTGGATGTCCAGTGTCCGCAAATAGAGGTTACAAGAAAACAAATAGACCAAAAACATCATTTGTTTCTAGGTTGACCGCTTGCGGGCGTGACTATAGTGACCAAACAAAAAGCAGGATTTTTTCAAAAATCCTCATAGTAAACATGTATCAAATGTAGTATTTTTTCAATCTAATGAAAATTCTGGATAACTTCTTTCTTTGAGTTTTTGCTCTACTTTTTGTTTAAGGAGGGTAGAAGGAGAAGGGGACAAACATTGCTATGCAAAAATATTAACAACTTTGGTTTGTCGCATTGGAATTCGACATATTTGAACTTTATATACAGTGTGTTTCTCAAAAGACGTTCACCCCTATAACTGTTCTGTATCTATAGATATTAAAATTACATTTTGAGATTATGCATAAGAGATGAGTCTGCATTTATCGGCATAATTTTCAATTTGTTAGCACTCAAGTCAAGTAACCTTGACTTTGGTATTTTAAATGGGACATCTTGTATATTTTTACTTATTGGAATTCAGCATAACATTCTGAGTAAAATGACACCTCACTTGTCATTTTTTGACGTGTAATAAAATTTTTATGTTTATTTTTTATTTTCAATCTAGAGTGCTACAAATTAATTAAATCTGTTAATTTATAGTCAAGTAATATATTATGAAAATTAAAATTATGTCATAATAATTGACTTTATAATTTTCACAAGCGTTTAAAAAATGAAATTTTGTTTTCTTGACGTTTAGGGGAGCGGAGGCAATTGTCGTACAGTTAAGCAAGAATTAGATTTTTGTGCAAATTACCTACCTTAGAAACTCGATTTAAGGCTTTATGGAAGTCGTGTTTAGTATATTGTTAATACCTAATAAAGTGAAACTTCTAAACGTTTTTCAAAAATATATATTAGTATGTTAAAAAAATATGGTAAAGTACGGTATTACACGAAAGCGTCGGGTATTACCGTATAATGGTCGTGTAAATCCGTACAGGTTTTTAAAAACTTAACAAATAAAAGAACATATTTTAACGCTTTGCTATAGAATGAAACAAGAGTAGTTTTTCCTTGGAGACCACGTACATATCTTTTTAGTAGGTACTCATCTGAAATATTGAGTTTTTTTATTATTATTTTGTATTTACATATAAATCTATACCGTACACTGTACGGCATTGCCCGAACCGGACTAACAACAACAAACACGGAAAAAAATATTTGAAACATATTTTGACAGGCAGTACATGCGTATTTCTTAAGGTTACACAGCAATATTTTAAATAAACCAAGATTCAAGTTAAAAGTAAAATGATTAAAACACTTACTGCATGCTTATTGCGTCAGTGATGTTTCTTAGAAGAACGACAGCGGAAAGTTTATACGTACACTCACTGGACCGGACGTGGATCCACTGGTGTTTTGGCTCATTGAAGCAACTGCTCGACCACCTAGCAACGTAATAAACAAAGACATACTTATATACCTGTTTTTGCTGTCAAAAACGGCATGTACGGTATTGGACTCTGTACGGTATTGGGCTCCGCTCCCCTACGCCATTTTTTCAAATGGAACAATGATAGTTCACTAGGATATATAAAACGAGCATTTTTTCTAACAATTTGATACCATATTATACTCCTATGCTATTTTAAAATTGGCACGAAAATATTTGCCTTAAGTCCCAATCGCAAATTTAAAAGCGTTAGGCATTATGGCCGCCCTATCTTTTCTAAAGGAATATAAAGGCGGCTTTGAAAAACAATGAAATGGTTTTGAAAACCAATATGGTTTTAAATTAAAATTGTAATGTCATTCGTTTATTAAACTTGCATTGTTAATCAGACAAAATGGTTAGTTTTACTAGAAATGAACAAATTGATATGCTCCTAATTTTTGGACTGACCAGAAAATTTCTTCTGAAACCGCAAGATCGTATGTATGTACCTATTGTATGTTTTATAGACCAATGACATTAAAACTTTAAATTAAAGCAATATTGCTTTTTAAAACCATTCCATTGTTTTCAAAGCCGCCTTTATATTTCTTTAGAAAAGGGAGGGCGGCAATAATGCATAACGCTTTTAAATTTGCGATTGGGATTTAAGGCAAATTTTTCAGTGTCAATTTTAAAATAGCAGAGAAGTGTATGGTACCAAATTGTTGAAAAAAAAATGTTCGTTTTAAATATCCTAGTGAACCACCATCGTTCCAATCGGAAAAATGGAGTGAACGTCAAGAAAACAAAATTTCATTTTTGAAACGCTTGTAAAACTTAGAAAGTCAATTAATATGACATACAGTGGCGGCTGGTTAATGAAGGGCTCTGGGGCGCCGCCCTCCCTGCAATTATTTCAAACAGGATCCAAAAATACTTTACTTAAAAAACCAATAACGCGATGTATGTAAGCAATCAATTAAAATAATTCAAACCAAACGTAGCCCTATTCTAACGGGCAGGCTATACTCATAGACAAGCGAGTTGCGCTCTCAAGGTTGTACTAAGCGCGGGCGGCGGCGGGCGACCGATTATCCGTCCCGATTCAACGCGCCTTCTTTGTCATGACGAGGGAGGCCTGACGTCACCTACACATCGCACGACGAGCGGCCACGGAGAGCTCCAATTTTCCGCGCCCACTGTTCGCGAATCGCGATGCGACCTGTCGTCTGTCGATGCCGTTGACTCGCTGACGTTTTGTTTATTTGTTTTGAGATATTTATTAATTACGTTATAAAAGTGGAAAATGTCGTGTAATATGAAGGTCAGTGATTAACAGAAGCTTGTGTTTAGTTCTCTGAGCTTACGTGAAAAACTTGAACTTGAAAAATGCTAGAAATTGAACATAGTACAAGTGCAATCAAAATGTAAAAGTAAGGCACAGTTTACGCGTAAGTTTGACAAAGAAATATATAATAAAAATCCTGGATATGCGGTCGTGAGGACAAAAATTCTTTTTTTTGTTTCGTGTGTCTTCTTTTTGACGGGAATGATAATTGGATTATAAATGGGGTGCAGGACGTAAAACATACTTCAGAGAAAATAAAAAAACATGAAAATAGTGCAAAACATCGTCATAATGTGGTAAGTTTTAAGATGTTAGGACAAACTAATATTTTAACTTGTTTAAGTAGTGCTTATGATAATGAAATTAAAATTCACAACGAGAAAGTTAAAAAAAACCTCGAAAAAAAACAGACACGTACTTTCGAAAATAATAGACATTTTAATTTTTTTTATTTAAAGCCAGCGCCCCCCCTAACTCGTTAGTCACGAGCCGCCACTGATGACATACCTAATTTTAATTTTCATAATACTACTCGACTATAAATTAATAGATTTATAGTATATTAAAGTATAAGTGGATATTAAGGACTTTAAAACACGCGCGATTTTGCAAGCACGACGGCACAGCCGGGTGTTTGAAATAGAGCAAGTGTTTTAAAGACCAGTTATCCACGAATACTTTACATTATTTTTTTTTATTGGTACACTTATTGGTATTTATATAATGTAAAAAATGGAAATAATAACTTAGTATAGTAAGTGAAATGGTCGAATTCGTGATGTGATATACCTGTCGTTGTCATGAAAATGAGAACAAAAAATATCTTCCAATCTGTCACATAAGATTCATTGTTGTCACCGTTGACATTGGTTGTCTATTGCTTAAAAAAATATTTTATTTGACGTTAAAAGGTAATTCTGTCAAATCAATAATTATTAAAAAGTTGACATTTAGACTTCACGTTTCACGGGTTGTTGATGTTGCCATGGTAACTTTAAAACACGCGCGTTTTTGAAAGTGGGATTTAAACACACTGAGGCGTACTTTAGATAGGCGAAATAGGGTACCAATAAAAAAAATTAATTTGTATCACACTCGATTGAAAATAAAAAATAAACATAAAAATGTTATAACACGTCAAAAAATTACAAGTGAGGTCACTTCCATTCAAACCGGAAGTGCTAACAAATTAAAAATTATGCCAATAAATGCAGACTTATCTCTTATGCATAACCTCAAAATTTAATTTTAATATCTAATAAATATAAAAAACTTATAGAACTTTTGAGAAACACCCGGTATAGGGATTCTTTTGTTTTAACAATTTAATAAGAAACGGAGTCGTTTTGAATTCCGTTGCGATAGCTAGAGGGGCGCTATTTAGCAGAATCACCAATTCTTCATTTTTTTCAAAAATTTTAAATGTAATCATATAAAAATAAGAACATCTGTGAAAACCTCAAGCCAATATCTATTTTCAAACCGGAGATATGGAAAATATAATATAAAAATGAACTTCATAAGATCAAAGATTTTAACCCTGAAACCAGTGTTATTTTTAATTTAGGTTTTCCTACTTTAAAAATTGGGATGCAGTTACAAAACGAGAATGCAGCATTATTTCAAGAACAAAAATTTATACACCGGACGAAATTGTATTGGGAGATGATGTGGGTTTATCCAACTATTCATATTTAATTACAAAGGGCACTTGCAGTATTATCGAACATTTACAGGTTCGTATATACAGGGTGATTCAAAAGTAAGCGGCATCCTTTCGCGGGCGTAATCCGTGCATAAAAATAAGGCAAAAAGTTTCTATTAACATGGGTCCGAAAATGCTTCCTAAGGGAGCTACGCCCCTTTGAATAAGACACCTTAAAGACGATTTTTTTCTCTGGCACTTTATAACCCTTTACAATTACATTTTGAAAATTGGTGTACTGTATGAACAGTTGATGGTAAATAAGATTCTAAATTCAAAATTTTAAAATTTTATTCAGTGGAGTCACATACGGGGGAGGGTAAGGGTTAAAACATCCCTATTTATTTTTCTCTTTAGGTTATTGCGATTTTGTTTAGAAATTATAAAATTCTAGAGTTTTTTACGTAAAAAAGGTACTCTTAGTTCAATTCGATAGAGTGTACCGTTTACTAGCAAATCGACTTTGAAAATTTTCTGATTTGCGTATGTTTATTGATAAAAAAATAATCTGCATTACCACAGTGTGTGTAATATTCAAAGGGGCGTAGCTCCCTTAGGAAGCATTTTCGGACCCATGTTAATAGAAACTTCTTGCCTTATTTTTATGCACGGATTACGCACCCGAAAGGATGCCGCTTACTTTTAAATCCCCCTGTATAATATATTATAATATAATTTTAATTAATTTTCAAAATAGAAGCGGGCAATATTTATTTATTTTATTGTTTGTTTTTATATTCTGATATCATCATACATTATACTACAAGCATCTAGAGTCTGGCTGTGGACTTTTCAACCGCACAATCAACGTTATACAGTGTGTGTATAAAGTCTGGAAACGGCTTAATAACATCACAATTTACTGGCCGATTTAAACCAAATTTGGTACAGTTGTGTAAGAGGATCTAACGCACCGAATGACGATATTGGCGTTGTTGCCAGCTTTTTAGTTTGTCTGGAATTCGAACGAATTTTATATTTTTAAATATAACACCCAGTATATTTTTACATTTTTTAATTCCACATAAAATTATAATTATTTTTTATTAAATGCATTATTAGTCTATACTTGATAGTTTCCGAGATATTGACTCTCGAAAAGTGACATTTTTGAACTTTGACAGCTTATAACTTTCTAACAGTACGTCTTAGAGCAAAACGGCTTACATGTCCCTATCTTCAATTTTTATTATCTTCCCAAAAAAATCAACTTTTAGTTAAACCGGAACAACTATATTTCCTGCTTTCGACTTACATCCGGTTTAACCGGAAGTTGATTTTTTTGAGAAGAGAATAAAAATTGAAGATAGGGACATGTAAGCCGTTTTGCTCTAAGACGTACTGTTAGAAAGTTATAAGCTGTCAAAGTTTAAAAATGTCACTTTTCGAGAGTCAATATCTCGGAAACTATGAAGTATAGACTAATAATGCATTTCATAAAAAATAATTATAATTTTATGTGGAATTTAAAAATGTAAAAATATACTGGGTGTTATATTTAAAAATATAAAATTCGTTCAAATTCCAGACAAACTAAAAAGCTGGCAACAACGCCAATATCGTCATTCGGTGCGTTAGATCCTCTTACACAACTGTACCAAATTTGGTTTAAATCGGCCAGTAAATTGTAATGTTATTAAGCCGTTTCCAGACTTTATACACACACTGTATATATTATAATAATAAATGTGTTAGAATGCGCACATAAATCATTGTATTATTTCCTATTAAATTGAGGCGAAAAAAATGATAAAATAATATGATAAACTAAACGAATTACATACCTTGATTTTCGCAGACGAAAAATAATAAATATGGAAATGTTTCCTAATGCGGAGGTTTTTTTTGAAGAGGGTAGTTAGATTGGAAAAAATTGTATATTTTTTAAAACGGTTCAGACTAGTGATGTTACAACCGTCCCGAGTGTGACTATTATATTTGACTAAACCTACTACTTATCTGCGTTAATAATGTACTTACTACTTTTATAGGTTTTCATTTTTTTTGTATTGAGATATCTTATTGCAAAATACAAAATAATTAATAAAACAAAAAAAAAAGGAATACATGCCAATTTTCGGTTTCTTTTAAAATGTTTCTGTAATGTTGATATTTGTAGTATGTACACTTTTAAATCTGATTATTCCTAACATAATATGTAATATTCTGTTTTCTGTTGCTTCCTTTCATGCCTTTAAAGACACTGTTTATTGTTGAATTGTTTATTATGTTCACAGCACTTGTAGTTTTTTGTGTGATGAACTTTTGAGAATTTTGAAAAGGAAAGGGTTTTTTGGCATACGTGACATTTCAAAGAAACCTATACAGGGTGGTCCAACGAAAATTTAACACCTCGATTTTCCTGCTTTAAAATGAAAATGTGGAAAATCGCTTGGACCCGTCGATTTTTATTTCGAGGGGGACATATTTTGCGTATATTATCAATCTTGTTACTTTAAGCCCCTAAGAGGGGGGGGGGGGTAAGATCTAAATCTTAAATGGATACCCCTATTTTGTATAATTTTTTTGGATTCTGCATAAAATTCTGAACATTTTTTAATAAAAGCATTATTAGTCTATACTTAACAGTTTCCGAGATACTTCCGGTTTAACCGAAAGTTCACACTATGGAAAGATAATAAAAATCGAAGATAGGGATATGTAAGCCGTTTTGCTCTAAGACGTACAGTTAGAAAGCTGTCAAAGTTCAAAAATGTAATTTTTCAAGAGTCAATATCTCGGAACTGTTAAGTATAGACTAATAATGCTTTTATTAAAAAATGTTCGGAATTTTATGCAGAATCCAAAAAAATTATATAAAATAAGGGTATCCATTTAAGATTTAGATCTTCCCCCCCCCCTCCCTCCTAGGGGCTTGAAGTAACAAGATTGACAATATACGCAAAAGATGTCCCCCTCGAAATAAAAATCGACGGGTCCGAGCGATTTTCCACATTTCCATTTTAAAGCAGGAAAATCGAGGTGTTAAGTTTTCGTTGGACCACCCTGTATATCGATATTAAGCAATAGCATTTTATGTTTCTGGTTTACAACAAGCGGCTTTACATCGCTTAACCCCAAAATTACATTCTTTAAGACGGCGGCCTTTGATTATTGGCCGGTTGAATAGTCCAGAGTCAGACTCTAGACGCTTATAACAATAACTAATACTTTTAAAAGAAAAGTGTGGTTAGATATTTCGGAGCTTGTCATGTCATATCCCGACTTTTTAACTCCGCCCATAAGCGCTGTTTTAAACCGTGGTTCGAAATATTTCTAAAAGCAATGAAATAGGCTGCGTAAGTGACGTCATCGTTTAGCAAGAAAACAATATAATATTTGAAATACGTTTTAAAACCTCTTCACAAGAAAAATGGCTATAAACGTAGTAAACTATACCGTGCGAGCAAAAATTAATTGCATCAAAGAGGGCTTGGATTAAAAAACGTAGGGCTTGGTTTAGATCACAATGATATGGGGACGATATATCTAACCAAATCTAGGTTAAAATTTTGTCAAATTCATATTATGGCATGATATGGCAAACTAATAAGTAATAAAATAAGTAGACAAATACAAATTTATTTTTGTTGTTTAGAAAATTAACAAAGTAAGAATATACAGAAATGCTCCAAGCATAAATTCACACGTCTCTTCATATTTTCGAAAGTATTGAACAGCATATTGGGTAAACCATTGAGAGTAATTCCTGCGTCTTTTAAAATCTTCTGCTTATATTTCTTGGAATACTTGCACTTTATAAGAAAATAAATTTAGCTGCTTCTTAAGAATAGTCCTGCATGTTCCATAAGATCTTCCCACTTCGTGGGACAGGCGTCTTATACAATTTGTTGGCGTATTTTGCATTATTTCACGAACGTTTGCAACAAGTTCTTCTGTTCTTACAGATGGTCTTCCTGCTCCTTTTTTGTGTTGTATAGAACCTGTTTCCCTAAACACAGCCACGGTTCTTTTCAGGCAATGATAAAAATCCCCAGCAACAAAGCAACGTTAGGAAAATGTTCGTGAAAATCGTCCATGCACAAACCCGGATTATATTGCCACTTTATATTATTTACTCTAACCCCGTTTCGAAAATACGCTTCAACCATGAATGTTTTGTGCTGTTCCGTAAAGCCCATTATGTGAATTGTTCAAGGAATTTGAAAATTAGCGATGAATCAAATTACTTGTAACGACTGTCAAAGATGACGGAATAACTGATTGGTTGTTAATTCAGGTAGGTACTGACAACCCAAGATGCAAGGCCCTCTTTGATGCAAATAATTTTTGCTCGCACGATATGTGAATTTACTTTACAGAAGTATTTTAATACAGTAACTTTCAGGTTGCGGTTTATAACGTGAATGGAATAAAAAAATACAGATTATATATTAACAATGGCTCCGACAAAGATTTGCGTTCCAACGACCTCAGCGGCAAAGAAAAAAGAAAAAAACGCAATGATTCTGCCGGAAATGGTACATATCACTCAAGAACACGATCGATGGGAGAATATGTAGTTGAGACTCACTTCATCAAAGTTTGCGAATTCACTGAAGGTGCTATTTTTAACGTTGGTGAAAATTTTGACAGAAGAAGAGTTGTAGCAGAAACGTCCACTAACTGCTTGCTGATACCCCGTTACTGGTTAATCAAAATGAATAAAGACAATATATGGAACAGAGTACAACAATTTCTGAATAAAAATATTCCCAGTACAAAGAGAATATTTCAGGAATGGGTTAAAGAAAGAAAGTTCGTCGCCTATAGACAAAAATTGATAAAGGACATTATGGCACAGAAGAAGGTGTCCAACGTAAATTGCATCCACAATGTTCCTTATAGTATCAGGTTAAAAGAGACCACATATTCTTCTATGTCTTAAAGAAAATAGGATATACGATTCTTCTACGATTTCTCTACTGAAAAAATATAATATGTTATTACAATAACAACGTTTTTGTGTAATAAAACTAAAGGAAAACAACTCTGTACTTTGCTATACTTCTTTGTTGTTATAGTATTATGGGATACAGTACAGTAAAACAAAGTTGAACTTGTAAATGTCCACTATATTAACTAGAATGACATGTTTCGCTAACACTGTAGCTTCGTCAGATGACAATGATTTAATAAAGGTGAAAATTAAAAACTGGGGTGCAATAACATTATTGAAGATGTAAATAAAAGAGTGGAAGGGTTACAATAGCGGGAAAATCCAACAGAGGGGATTAAAAATTAAATTAAATTAGGTGCAATATGGGTAATTTATAAAATCTTAAGTATATGGTCAACAGAATAAATTTAACAAAGGTGATTATTTAAATCTAGTTGATCATTTAGTAACAGGTCTGTATTTTTAAGTTTATTTATTTCCATAGATTCTAACAAATTTAGTTTTAAGCCTTTGTTTTCTGTATGTAAGATTTTAAAGGAAGGATCGAAATTATGTTGATAATCAAGTAAATGGTTAGCATAGTTTGAGTCTGTTTTATTTTTTAGAAAACTGTTATGTTCCTGTATTATTTTGTCAAAATGTCTACCCGTTTGGCCAATGTATGTTTTAGGACAATCTTTGCATTTTAATTTATACACGCCTAATTTTTTGTTTTTATCGCTTTTAGTTTTATTGTTTTTGATAAATTTACTTAAAGAGTTATTAGTTTTGTAACACACATTTATATCAAGTTTGTTAGGAAAATTGCCAATTACTTTGCTAGGTTGTCCAAAGAAAGTGACAAGTTTAAATTGGTCAGAGTTTTTGCTTCTAGGAAAAACTAAGTCAATAGCCTTTTTGTAAGTTTTCTTTTTTAGGATTTGGTCAATTAAATTTGAGTTATTTTTGCTTTGTTTTATTGCACCCCAGTTTTTGATTTTCACCTTTATTAAATCATTTACAGTGTTAGCGAAACATGTCATTTTTCTAGTTAATATAGTGGAAATTTACAAGTTCAACTTTGTTTTACTGTATCCCATAATACTAAAATTATGAATTGACACCTAGTAACGGCTGAATCAATTAATTTCGTTGTTGTTGTTGTAATGTTATTCAATCTATTGCCAACCGATAACCTATTTTATGTTTTAATATTATTGGTCGTTACTTGGTAAAAATCCATAATAATTTTGTCATATTATTGTAAGTTAAACTCTTTTTTTACTTAAAACTCCAGTTTTATTTGGCAATACGACATGTTTCACTGCACTGCAGCTTCGTCGGGTAATATGGACTATTTCGTGTTGTTTGTTTTAGTTTATTATTTTATTAACTAACATTTAATATCGTCAGCACATTATTTAGGAAATATTTGACATGTTACAAAAATAATAATTCATTTCATTGCAAATTTTGGGAGAATTGTGTAGTGAAAGAACAATGACATAATAATGTCAAATCTTACCCGATATTTTTCGCTATACAACTTTTCTACAATAATTTATCAAATTTCTTGATATTTACCTATTTAATATGTCAATTATTATTACCTATAAAATATGCAGTCGACATTGATTTTATTTAAATTTTGTGTAAAAGCTAAATAAAATAAATAAATCTACGCGAAATAGGTTATAGCAAAGCAAGCGTGTTGATACTTATTCCACCTTAATATTTATCTTGTATACCTACATTTGACCCAGTTTTAGGTTTTAAATATTGTTAATTTGTAGTAGAAAAAAAAACAAAAAAAAAATATAACTGGTTAATAATAAACAAAAAGACGCTGACAGCAGAATTTAAATTCAGAACAACATTCGTCATACAGACCCGAATCAATAACAATAAATACTCATTTTAGGTAAGAACATAAACAAATGGTAATTTAGATCCGAATCAATAATAATTAATACCAATTTTAGGTAAGAACATAGCCAACCGTAGCCATAACCCAACAAACCTATGGTAAAATACTTTAAACAACAATTTAAGAAGAAGTGCCTGATAGCCGAAGTCTGCTAAAACAGTAGAACAAACCAGTGTTTATCCAACTTCTAAGTATGTTCACTGTTCAGGTCCAAGTAGAATCATATAGTTCTGAAAGGAGAAAGAGGAGCATTAAAGGTAAATGAAAAGGCAGTCAGAAGAGCCAGTTAAGATGCCAGGCAGGCATAGATAGAAGAACTGAAGAAAGGCAATTAGAGCGAGAGATGTTAGGCCTGGGACTTCAGCTAAATTGGGCAAAATTAGATAAAAAGGGAGGGTCTGAGTCAGTGGGACGGAGTCTAATGGGTCATATTCTGAAGCTTCTGTTATTTCTTTCTTCTTTAGGTCCCAATAGAATCATATTATTTCGAAAGGAGAAACAGGAGCATTAAGGGTAAATCAAAAGGCAGTCAGAAGAGCCAATTAAAATGCCAGGCAGGCACAGATAAAAGGAGAACTAAAGAAAACCAATTATAGCGAGAGATTTTAGACCTGAGGCGCCAGTTAAATTTGACAAAATTAGATAAAGAGTGTGGATCTGAGTCAGTGGAGATGAAGTCTAGTGGGTCATATTCTGAAGCTTATGTTATTGGAGAATGGATAAAAGAATGTCATACTTGAAAAAATAGAGTAAAAATGGGTAAAAACAAAGTCAATGTCTAATGTCGCCGACAATGGCAGGAATATAGTAACAAATAACCTGCATTTAAATAATTTTGCTGATTTAAATTTCTTAAGTCAATCGACTTAGGTTTACAAAGATATTGTTACGGTAGTCAATCTTAAAAGAATTGCCAAATTATATTTTTCAATTTAAAAAGTCAACAAAAATTGCGGATATTTTTTTTTTTTTTAATTTTTAAATTTATTCCTATATAACCAACTTTATAAGTTTATTCCAGGGGATAAATTATTTTAATAACAATATACAGTGTGGTCCAACAAGCGCGCGTCGGTCAATAGTTGCTAATTCGTTAAACTTATGGGAAATTTTTCTTAATAAGACTTTTAACGTTTGATCTCTGCTACAACCCAAAATTATTTTTAAGTATACAAGTCTCAAGAAAGAGAAATTCCAAAAATTATGTTTTTCTTAAATGGAATGCCGTACATTTTTATATGGCGTATAATGCCTCTATAGGTTCTATATTCAACCGTAAATTTGTTTGATGGTCGAAAGCAGCGTTGCCAAATTATGATGTTTTTTTTAATTTAGTCAAAAACATGCTTTTTTTAAACTGTTATATCTCCGCCACTGTTTATTACCTTTCCTGGCAAATTTACACGTAACTTTTAGTTGACCTAGTTTATCGGAAACTATATTCACTTTTTGATTTAATTATACAGTGTGTCCAAAATATTTATTGAAACATCTCTATTTTCAATTCGGTTTTAATTTATTATATTAAATACAACACCCTGTATATTATTTTGCTGTTGAAGAGCCCAAAGTATGCTCCTTTAGAAAATATTATGTTTGCCGTATGTATGTCATTCACATTTTGAGATATTAAGGTTTTTCCGTAACTTTACACAGAAAATGGGAAAAATCGTAGGCGGCATGGCTCAAGAAATCGAAACAATTGCTACATGTGATACTCGATGACCCATTCTTTATATCATATTTATTTAGGTTTAATAAAATTATTCAAAACAAAAGATTAATAAGTTACATAAATAATTAAACATATTTGAGTTATAAGTTCATAATCATTCTAATTTTATATCAGAAGTAGTAAAATAAAGCTATTTTATTTTACTAGTACAATAAAGTATCACTTTATGTACGCTAAATTTTAAAATAATCTGTCCGTTACCTACTAAGCAACCGAAAATCAACATAATTACTTCATAAACACTCTACCATTTTGCCGTATACACATATTTAACCTGACGGTTAAAGATCTATTTACATTTTGTGACATGTAGGGAATAACTGAATTAAATGCACTTATTCTTTCCCGCATATTTGCTGCTGTCGTTGGGGGTGTTCTGTAGACTAGATCTTTAACGTATCCCCATAGGAAAAAATCAAGTTTTGTCAGATCTGGGGACCTTGGAGGCCACAGAACAGGTCGTCGTCTTCCGATCCAGCGACCTGGAAATTTTTCATCCAGAGTATTTCGGACTCCAATGCTGAAATAGGCAGGTGCCCCATCTAACTGAAACCACATCCTTCTTAATTGCCCTAATGGTATATTTTCTAGAAGATTATTAAGATCTTCGTTTAAAAAATTTTAAAAAATATAACCATTTGGGTGTCCATCGAAAAAATGGGGCCCTATTATGTGGTCTCCAATTATGCCTCCCCAGACGTTTAAACTCCACCTATGTTGGTGGTCAACAGTTCTCATGAAATGCGGATTAACATCGGCGTAGAAGTGTAAATTATGCCTGTTCACATGACCATTATTGTGGAATGTCGCCTCATCGGTAAACAATACAATATTAAAAAATCGTACACATTCTTCTTGAATTCGAGCAAGACCCCAATTACAGAAATTAGCCCTTATATATACAGTGAGAACCTAAAGTCCGTCCCCCTCCCTCTAACTTCTAAACCGTTCGGTATATTTTAATGAAATTTTGAACGATAATATTTGAGCAAGTCTTGCACTTTTTGACATACCAATGACAGCTTTAAATGTCAAGATGACAGCTGGGTCAGCTTTTGGAATATTTTTTTTAATGGAACACCCTATATATTTTTACATTTTTAAATTCCACATAAAATTATAATTATTTTTTATTAAATGCATTATTAGTCTATACTTCATAGTTTCCGAGATATTGACTCTCGAAAAGTGACATTTTTGAACTTTGACAGCTTATAACCTTCTAACAGTACGTCTTAGAGCAAAACGGCTTACATGTCCCTATCTTCAATTTTTATTATCTTCCCAAAAAAATCAACTTCCAGTTAAACCGGAAGAACTATATTTCCTGCTTTCGAGTTACATCCGGTTTAACCGGAAGTTGATTTTTTTGGGAAGATAATAAAAATTGAAGATAGGGACATGTAAGCCGTTTTGCTCTAAGACGTACTGTTAGAAGGTTATAAGCTGTCAAAGTTCAAAAATGTCACTTTTCGAGAGTCAATATCTCGGAAACTATGAAGTATAGACTAATAATGTATAAAATAATTTAATAAAAAATAATTATAATTTTATGTGGAATTTAAAAATGTAAAAATATACAGGGTGTTCCATTTAAAAAAATATTCCAAAAGCGGACCCAACTGTCATCTTGACATTTAAAGCTGTCATTGGTATGTCAAAAAGTGCAAGACTTGCTCAAATATTATCGGTCAAAATTTCATTTAAATATACCGAACGGTTTAGAAGTTAGGGGGGGGGGGGGGGGGGACGGACTTTAGGTCCTCACTGTATATATGGAGGGGGAGTGTGTGAATAGCAAATTATGAAATTATTATTTGTTGTTATTTTAAACAAATTTTGTGTTATTTCCGGGGTCATTTTATTTGTGAAATTAAAAATACATATTTCTGGTAACACCAAAAATCAGTTTTTGATACACCTCTGTCATTGATAATGTATGCATTTCGACTGCTAATGCTGCTATCCAAAAAAAAATTCTTCCAAATTTTATTTCTGTAATTTAAACAATAAAAGAAGTTAGGTATAGGGGAAGCGTTCCTCCTGAAACACCCATTATAATACAGTAACTTTCAGGTACCTTTTATGAGCGTATAGAAGATGACAAATCCAAAAGAAAGTCCTAGTAAATTTTTTTGGCCATTCTTTAAGGCTCATTGGAAATTGTTGTATTTCTTGATCCAATAAGTTTTCAATTTCGTATGACATTCCTACTTGTTCCGTCAAAAATTCATATAAAACAATTCCTGAAAAAAAAAATGTTTTATTAAGCATTATTGAAAGTAGCTAGCCGTTATCTTGTCTTTAAAGTCAATCTAAACTGTTATTTTAACCAGACATTAAAAAAAAGGAGGTTTTCAATTCGACCTGTATTAGCTTTTTTGAGGTTTTTCCGGCAGAACATTTTTTAGCTTAACCTAATTAAAAAAAAATTTTTGGATGTAATTTGAAAAGAACCCAACAAAATGTGAATACCATTGACATTTACTTTCAGATAGGTACAGCTTATCTCTTACCCAAACAAACGTTAAGTTTAATGGGTAAAAGAATACGTCCTAGCGCACGGCTTACCAGTCAGATGCCTTTCCTCCCAGCAGCATTGGGCATGCGCACAAACCTCTCATTATCGGCCTGTGCTTCTTTAGCGACCTCCTCAAAATAAACTTCAGAACCGACTCGGCCGCCAGTTTTGTTGTTGTGTTTTAAGTTTTCTTTGTCGATTCCTTGTTGTTTATTGTGCGTGTTTAATATTCAAGTTCGTAATATTATTATGATGAATATAGACAGGGACTTAAGTCTGTTACAGTGCGTAGCTTTTGTAAATACCTATGCACTATCAAAAATTTGGTTCTTAGCGCAAATTTTACCAATTCCGGTAGGAGTAACTAACAGGCTAAATTCAATATGCGGTTGGATTTTGTGGCGAGGTAGCTGTTTAAGAATTGCAAAAACAACCTTGATACGGCCAAAGCACGAAGGTGGGCTGGCACTGACTGATCCTTGGTTAAAATGTAACAGTCTCTTAATTAAAAATATAGTTTTAAATGTTAGAAAAGGGATAATTGGAAACGTTAATATTTCACAGATATTTAACCCTCCTAACCCCTTTCTCTACCCCTGCGAATACCTACATATTAGAAGATTTATACAGGAAGCTGCGTATATGCCGAAAATTATACTACAAGATGACAATCTCCAGACCAGACATACCGGGTGTCCACGGAAGGTGGCTTGCCCCTCTAACTTTTTTGTTTTTCGAGATAATGAAATAAAATTCGGAGGATTTGTATACGACATAAAACTGAATTTTTTGACAGGTGACTCAACATTATGGAACTTCCTGTTTAACCGGAAGTGACATAAACTTTCGATTTTTAAACGGGACACCTGGTATATTTTTCCATTTTTTGACTCCATATGACATTCTAAATACAACAATGTGTCACTTGTCAGTTTTTTGTCACCAAGCAAATATTTTTTTCCAAATTTATTGTTTTATCTAGAGGGCTATGAATACCTTAAAATCGCTTATTTCAGTTCTTTAATCTTGGGAAAAATACAATTTTACTATTTTTGGTCCAGTGCTATGTGCTATGTAAAATTTAATCTTTAAACTTGTATAACTCATTTTTTTTTAAATGGCAACATGGTGGCTCGTCGAGTTAAGAAAAAGGAGGATTTTATTACGATTATTTTGATACCATAGGTACACTATTAGGTTTTAGAAAAGCTGCCATTAAATTTTTTGCACCAGTGTGACCAGCAAAACTGATAAAACAAAATCAGGCCTTGAAGAAAATTGAAATGCCAACAGCTTCTGCCAAAGTAAATTAGTTTGTTGTTTAAAAAACATGGAAAATATTAGTTTTACAAGGAGTAAAAAAGTTGATATGTTATTGTTGTCAGGCTCATTTTGCATTTTCGGAACCAGTTTTGGGTAAATAGTGCCGGGTTGGATGACGCCGATTAAAATATCTTTGTTCGTAAAGTCATGCAGCATCGGTTGAATTATTTCCACATTCTCCAAACACTAATAACATATCAACTTTTTCACTCTCTGTAAAACTATTATTTTCCATGCTTATTAAACGACAAACTAATTTACTTTGGCAGAAGCTGTTGGCATTTCAATTTTCTTCAAGGTATGTTTTTGTTTTATCAGTTTTGCTGGTCACAGGCTACTTGATGCATTTAAATCTAAATTTATTCTCAAAAGATGCTTCATTTTAAGAAAGTTCTAAGTTAACTTTTTAAGTTTTTTAATGGAAGCTTTTCTAAAACCTAATAGTGTATATGGTATCAAAATAATCGTAATAAAATCATATTTTTTTTAACCCGACGAGCCACCATGTTACCATTTAAAAAAAAATAGTTATACAAGTTTAAAGATTAAATTTTACATAGCACATAGTACTGAACGAAAAATAGTAAAATTGTGTTTTTCCCAAGATTAAGAACTGAAATAAGTGATTTTAAGGTATTCATAGCCCTCTAGATAAAACAATAAATTTGGAAAAAAAAATATTTTCTTGGTGATAAAAAGTGACAAGTGACACATCGTTGTATTTAGTATTAAAAATATACCAGGTGTCCTATTTAAAAATCGAAAGTTTATGTCACTTCCGGTTAAACCGGAAGTTCCATAATGATGAGTCACCTGTCAAAAAATGCAGTGTTATGTCTATACAAATCCCACGAATTTTATTTCATTATCTTGAAAAACAAAAAAGTTAGAGGAGCGAGCCACCTTCCGTGGACACCCGGTATATATTTATCTCTCCTTAAGCAAAATAGAGACACTCCCAGTGCATTTAAAAAAATTAACAACACAGTTCTTGTAAATAATATAAGCGGACATCTACATAACAAAATACTTGACCACAAACAACGAAGTCTAACGTTTAAAATAATCCATCAAGCATACCCCTTTCTTACAAATCTTAAGAAAATAAACAAGGTTTCCTCAGATACATGTCAAAATTGCAACATGAATGGGGATAACTTAATGAACAGATATTCTTATGCACGCAGCAATCGCGATTAATCTCAGTTCTACTAATATAAATGGTCAATCAGATAACGGGAACGCAGAGTAGACTATTCACAATATTAAACCTTACATTTAAATTTAGGTACCAACAAGAAGACAAAATCACTGCACTCTGTATCTAGTAATAGAAACCATAGAATATATCCTAAACAACGGAGTTAACTCCACCCTTAACGATTACAAAAAGTTAATAAAAACACAATGTACTAGATTAAATAAGTTAGATCCCAACCTAAATATCACTTTAAGAAACCTATTGGATTAGATATAGAACATTAAAATATTCAGTGTCAAATATTAGTAAGTTAATGTAGTTTATTAATTTTAAATAAGACTATATATAATACAAATATTGTATGTACTTAAACATGAATAAATATTTTACAAAAAAAAAAGTATTTACGGATTTCTAGTTTTTGTGTAGTTTAGTGAATTGTGTTTGTGCTTTTAGTGACTCGGATAGAAATATAAACAAAGACTAGTAAAACAGTTGTATGATTTTATTATACCCGAATAGGGGTAAAATACCGGGAATTTCGTATTTTCAGTAACTATGGAGTACTGATGTATCTTGATATATATCTTTATTTTATTATGATCAATTTAAACACATTTAACTAGGCCTAGGCTACACAAGCAATGTATGAAAATAATGAGAAACACACACACCAAGGCAGATTATCCCGATGCATGTTTTGCTATATTTTATTTGCAGCCCTGCAATCTAATTAGGTACGCCTACTTTTCGGGCAGTATATTGCTTTAAAAAATTTAAAAGGCACTTTTCTCTATACTTATATTATAGAAAAGAAAAAATACCTAGGTATGTTTATATTAATCCAAGAGTAACAGTATTTTACGAATCAAGTTCTCGGGCAATTTTTTTTCAAATTCTTAAGCAAGAAATTGTGCTTGAAAATATTTAACACGTACCCAAGTTTTTCCCAAATTGTAAAAATCAATAGGTACGTTCTATACCGGCTAATATTTACGTACGAAGACAGTTTTCGTTGTCTTTTAAAAGCGATTCCGATAGCCGCTATTTGACAACTTTGACATTTGAGCTGTCATTTATCGTTATCGTTACGGATAAGTGGCGGGAGCTAACGGACAAAAGACAAAGCCATAGCGAAAAGGAAACGCATGCGTAATGACCATTTTTTTGATCGGAAATAAAGTTTCATTCAGCATTATTATAGTTTTCTAAATTGAAATTTCCATACAACTGTGCTCGATACTGAATGTCCTGGCGATCATGCAAGCACCTCCAAGAGAAGGGCATCATCCAAATCCGAATCACTGGATGAGTCCAATAAAAGCAACCTTTCGTCTATCATCATGTTTAAAAAAAAAGATAGCACAAAACGTATATGAAAATATGAACACAAACCATTAAAGATAGGTTATGTTATATTTGTTATGTTTACTGTCGATTCGACTTAACGTTAACGTTACCTAAGCGAATTGAACGAAAACTATTTTTACGATCTGTCAAATAGCGGCTTCGTATTCGTATTCGTTATGGTTAACCGTTTGAATTTGCCGATAAAACGAAAACTGTCTAATATCGAAGATTGGGTAGTTTGCTGGTTTTTTCCTATACGATATTATAAGTTTTATAATTTAATTGACTTGTTTTATTCCTTTTTGAATTAAAAACACGACGACGAATCATTTTTCAACAAATTTTAGAAACAAACCCTTCAAAATTATTTTCTACCCTCAAACTCTAATTGGTTTGAAACTACTAAAAATGCCAGAAATCACTACCTTATTTCCCAACTTGATCAAAAATTGAGAAGAAATTCCAATTTTTTGGCAAGAATTTGGGGCAAATTTTAGCTGTTTACACATAAAAATAAATTAAAGGTCAACTCTTAGAATTTCTTGCTCAAGAACTAAAAGCCCGGACCTGTCTATTTTCCCATTCGTCAAACGATAATGTTGCAGTGCGCGTGTCGAATCGTGTATAGCTTTGTTTACATGCGCGAGGCCATAAATTTGCCACTTTTGTGATATTGTTTGCTTATCTAAAGGTAAATACATTCAGTTCCAAAAAAAGTGGCGCACCTAATTTTGTTGCATTTTTGAAGCTTTGTCATTTCTGAACGAATGAACCGATTTTTATTTTCTTTCCATTTATTGGTAGGAATTCCTTTACCTTTAAGAAAAAAATAAACTGGTAGAATTTTTTTTAAATCCCCTGGATGATAGTGGATAAACTCAGGCCATGTTATTTTCTTAATTTTTGACTCACCCTTTGCGTTAATCAAGTAAATGTATAGAAAGCGCCGACACTCTATATGAAAGTCGCTTTTACGAGCATTTTGATTTTTTTTGTTCATTAATAATTGATCTCTAAAATTGTCCAAATTACAGCTTTTTTGCTGAAACCTTAGGTTTATTCAACAAATGTAATTCATTGTAGGATCACATTGCCAAAATAGTTATTTATGCAACTAGTGCAAAAAGTGTATTTTTATTGCACACGGCACAAAAGTTATTCACCATGCAGTCGAGTTGAATAATATGCAATGTGCAATAAACACACTTTTTGCACATGTTAAATACACTATTTTGTCTACGATCGTTTTTTTATTTAACAAAAAAGTTTAAAATCGCTCTGTATTAGGTACCTCTCCTTTGTGTGCAAAAGTTGTAATTCCAATTTGACAATGGATCATAGATACCTTTGACTTCAACATAATAAAATTATGGCGCCCTGTTAACGTAAATTCTATTTTGATAGGGTATCGACGGTGTGCAACACACAATACACATGAGGGACTGAGTTCCAAAACTCATCTTACCCATTTTTTAAATTTTACCGCAAAAATTTTTCGTTAATAGTATTGGTATCCCAGCACCATTTGATTATACTTTTTTACACCATAACTTACTTTATCCATTACAAATTGCATAGCAAAATCGCATGTTTGTTCCAAAACTGTTCTTATACATACAAATATTGGTAACATAATAACTTGTCTTATCCGGCTTATGCAAATTTGCCGCTAAATTTTCCATAGTTTTAATATTAGGTATTCATTACATATCGCGCTACACCGCGATATGTTATACGGCGCTTCGGTGAAAATAATGTATGTATGTTGGCGTCGTCGTCGTCACTTTCGACATTTTCACATTTGCGATTTTTTTTCTCGGAAACGGTTAGAGTGGGACGATTGAAACTTTTTTGGTTTAGAGAGGAATAGTGGGGGTACGTTCTGTAAAAATTTGGAATATACAGGGTGTGCCGGAAAAAAGTTATTAAACGTCAAAGTCGAAAAAAGTCGGGTTTCACGCGGCCCACACCGTGGTCCCAGGAATGAACTTGATCGATTGAAACTTTTTGGACGTGTAGAGGACCGCGAGTTACAGAAGCCTATTGTTTGTGAGCACGATCGAGAGATTGGAAGTAATTTTTTTGATTTTTTCAAAGTCAAAATTTGGTCGAAAATGGTACCTCTTGGATCGCTAATAAGTCGAATTGGGTGCATCCAATCGACATGCGGTTTGGATAATCGGTTAGGCCATCTCAAAATCTACCTTTTTCCAATATATCGTTCTATACCTAACTGGAATGGAAATTGCCGAAAATTATAAGAAAGTGGAAATCATAAAGTTAGGCCTGATTTTTTCACGGTTTTTATTTTTTTTCGTACTGAAAACGACTTTTGATCGAAACGTTGTAAACTTTAGCGGATAGAGCTCGTCAAATTGTATTTAAGAGATATTTTTTCGTTTCTTTATCTTTAATACGGAAAAAACGGCAGCTTTTTTTTTACTATATCGACTGTAGCTTATTCAATTTTTAACAAAACCGTTTTATTTTTTTCTCAAAAAATGCGCTGATTACTTCGCAATACCTCTACATATTCAAAATCATTAAAATATATTCGCAAAATTGAGAAAAGTCGCTTTTTGGGGTGCGGAAACAGGCAATCTTTACAAATTCTAACACCATTCACTTTTGACTAAGAGTGCCTTGATATTGATGTATCTAAATTAATTATTAATTCTAAAAATCCGGCTGTCAAAAATGGCGAAAAATGGGTGTTTTCAGCGTGACTTGCTAGAATAATAAGAACATTTCCAGATTTTAAATTGGGTGGAATATCTACCTTGAACCTTCTTCTAATTTTACTGACCAAAATATTTGCCCAAAATGTTTCAGAAATGGTTGTAATCTCGATTTTAAAGATGGCGTTTCGACATTGATAATCCGTCGCCACTTGGTAGAAGGTTATTCGACATTTCGATATTCGCGAATTTTTTTTTCGGAAACGGTTAGAGCAAAACGATTCAAACTTTCTGGACGTAGAGAGGAATAGTCGGGGCACGTTCTGGAAACAATTTCAAATATACAGGGTGTACCGGAAAAAAGTTATTAAAGTCAAAGTTAAAAAATATGTTTTTTTTCGTTGTAGGGCGATACAGGTGGCAAAAATCATTTTAATCGATTTAAACTTTTTCGACATGTAGACGACGTTGGGCTACAAAACACTGTTGTTTGCGAACGCGATCGAAAGTTGGGAAGTAATTTTTTTGATTTTTTTAAAATCAATGTAGGGTCATATTGGATCGTTAATAAATCGAATTGGGTGCGTCCGATATAATTTTGGTTTGGATATTCGTTTAGGTCATCTCAAATACTACTTTTTTCAAATATATTGTTCTATACCTAAACAGCATAGAAATGGTAGCAAATTATAAAAAATAAGAATTACTATTTAAGTATATATAATTTGACAGCTGTCGTATAGAACTTTGTTATTTTGGTACTGAAAATTTTTTTAATTTAGTTTTATTACAGCTTTAACCCTCGCTACGAAAAAAGTTAAAATAAATTGACACTTACCTGTCAAAATCTGACAGGTATCGTATAAAACTTTGTTAACTAGGTACTGAATTTTTTTTTAAATTTGGGATTCTTACAGCTATAACCGTTGCTACGAAAAAGCTAAAAAAAATTGACACTTACCTGTCAAAATCTGACAGCTGTCGTATAGAACTTTGTTATTTAGGTACTAAATTTTTTTTAAATTTTGAATTCTTACAGCTATAATCCTAGATACAAGAAAAGCTTAAAAAAAACTTGCAATTTACCTGTCAAAATGACAGCTGTCGTATATAACTTTGTTATTTAGGAACTGAAAAATTTTTCATTTAGGATTCTTACAGCTATAAATCTCGCTACGAAAAATCTAAAAAAAAATTTTTAACTTACCTGTCAAAATTTGACAGCTGTCGTATAGAACTTTGTTATTTAACTACTGAATTTTTTTTAAATTTTGGATTCTTACAGCCTTAATCCTAGATACAAGAAAAGCTTAAAAAAAATTGACATTTACCTGTCAAAATGACAGCTGTCGTAATAGAAGTTTGTTATTTAGGATCTGAAAAATTTTTCACTTTAGGATTTTTACAGCGATAACCCTCGCTACGAAAAGGATAAAAAAAACTGACTCCTACCTGTCAAAATTTGACAGCTATCGTATAAAACATTCTTATTTAGGTACCTGAAAATTTTTTAATTTCGAATTCTTACAGCTATAACTCTCGCTACGAAAAAGCTAAAAAAAATTACACTTACCTGTCAAAGTGACAGCTCTCGTATAATTAAACGAACGAACTAGAACAGTGCCGTGCCCGAAGGGCTCGGCACAATAATTTTTCTACAAATTTATTAGCTGATAACTGATAGCTTCCATGTAAGAATAATTTTTTGCTTACGTTTTAATCGATTGAATACTTACATATTTTTATAGAGCAAATATGGAAAGTATATCCCACATTGCACAAAGGTGTGCGAGTTTAAAGAGCACCTATACGGCGCCGTCTCAGAAAACTACCTATCTATACGAGAAAACGGAAATTTTGCACCATTGTGTAGTTTTGGTCAGTTGTTATAATGACAATTTGGCGATATGTTTTCCCTTCACGTTCCGCAGGAAGGTGAGGCAAAAAAAGCAATAGTAAATAGAAAAAAAGAAAAGAAAAGTATTTTTTTATTGTTAATTTTTGTAATTTTTTTTTTAGTACTAATATTAGAGGCACTCTCGGCTGACGATTAGCGATATGTACCCAGTCTAGTTATTCTATCGGCGTTGAGTGCGGAACGTTGTTATTATTTTTGCGTTTCAAAAAAACAAAATATAATATTTTCAAAAGAAATACTATGTTTTACTTAAAAGTAGTAGCAGTGTCATTTTTATTTTCACAAGTGTCATCCAATGTTGTTGCTTCCATAACTTGTCATAAAGTCGCCACAGTGGTTCTTTTCCCGTGCGTCATCACTTTCACGTCATCAAAATCGTATGAATCAAATCAAAATTACGAGACGAAAAAGTCACAACTAAATCTAAGTTCATAAAATGGACGTGCCTGCCTACCGTTTGACGTAACTACATAATATCCCGAAAAATTATTATTTATTTTAAGTTTTGCCCGGCATTCTCTATTATCTAAAAGAAATTGACAAACAAATGTTATTACATTTAATACTATTTTTAAAGCTTAAAATCTAGAAAAGTTTGGTGTTTTATTGACTATTAAAATCGCAAAAGTCAAATTTTTGACATCCTTTTATTAAAGGGAATTTAGCCACTGCCGTAAACTTTTCAAAGAACTTTTACGGTTAGAACATTTAAAAACGAGAGGATCTTCGCAGTAATCAAATTTGAGCACCATTCGTCATTTGGATCCGTGACGTCATTACTTGATGCGCGCACCATTTAACGCATGGCATGCAATCGTATTCTAAATAGGGTCTCGCAACCAAGAGGGTTTTTAAACTCTTTCAAATTATTTTTTTATTTTGTATTTGTTACAAGTTTAGAGGAAGGTGATTACCTAAGGTATATCGGCAACAGGTTTGTTCGTTGTTACCCAGAGCATTTTTTTTAAATTAAATTTTATTTTCATAAAATATTAGTTGAAAAAATTGAATTAAAAAAAAATGCTCTGGGTAACAACGAACAAACCGCGGTTGCCGATATACCTTTTAGAACAAACCCAAACAAAAGTACAAAAAGGGATGATTTTAAGGTTACACCAAAAGCGGAGAGACGAAAGAACGAAATGTGACAGAAATGACAATGACACGACAACATATTATGATACATTTAATGACGTCATGGATCCAAAAGCGTATCTGTTCCAAACTTCGTTACTGCGAAGATCCTCTCGTCATTTAAAATGAATAAATTGGGTATTATAAAAATCCATAAATACTTACCGCCAAAACAGATGGTGGGTATAATTAGCTCTAAAAAGAACTATTTTTAGAAAAAGGAACAGTTTTAAGGCACACAAATTTACAAATACGAATTAGATTGGCAGATCAAAATAAGGTTGACAATGACGTTCTAAAATACAACAAATAAAAAAAGTAATTAATTGACGTTTATAGTTTTATTCTTGTCTAGCACGTTATATTATTGCGGAATCTTGGAAACGTTATTTTATGCTTTATTCAAACTTGTTACTGTAATAAATAAGGATGCAGAGTTATTAACCACGTTGAGTCCTGGTCGTTGATTGATGACGCACGGGAAAAGATCCACTGTGGCGACTTTATCCATTGTTTTGTAGCAAAACTAATCTTTTCCATTTATTATTTTTCAATAAAAATTAAATGGCTTTATGAATTTATATGTTCTTTTTGTAAAGTAAATCTATGACGCCTTTACTATAAACTGTACAAAGGGTTAAACTATAAACTATTTAGTTCAGTTGCTACAAGTTATTTTGGAATATTCAAAATTGACAAATTTGGCTTCGATCAGTTTTGGAACTCAGTCCCTCACATACTATAAACAAATTGTTCGTTTTCTAGGTAATTTACTTTATTGCACTAGGGCAAAAAGTACTTTATTCCATAGTATGCAATATATTATTCTTAACATATATAAAACCAAGTCGCTGTCGCTGTCTGTGTAGTCTCTGTAAATCTTTAAAACTACGCAACGCATTTTGAAGCGGTTTTTTTTAATAGATAGAGTGATTCAAGAGGAAGGTTTTACGTATAACTAGCGACCCGCCCCGGCTTCGCACGGGTGCAATTTCAGAAAGTGGCATGCCGGGTACTAATATATCGGGTTTGTTCGGGTTTGTATTTATACCAGCGGGTTGCAACGCATGCCGGGTACACGCTAGTATTATATATAATATAATATAATTGTCATTAGAAATTCATACACAAAATTACATTTTTTGAACGTAGAAAATAGTAATTTAACAAACTAGTGTATTAATAAGGGCGATTAATAATCGAGACAATTTAACGTGTGAGCGCAGCGAGCACGTTAATTTGTTGAGATTATATTTTTTTTAAATTTAGAACCAAACTACATATTATAACAAATTTTTGAATTTCAAACTTATTGACATCGACAGAAACTATGGCAACGCCATTATGTATACGCGGCAGTGCGTGCTTTTTAGTATGCTTGGTTGCCTAAAATCGTTTATTAATTTTAAAAAATCATGCATTAATAGGGGCCATTAATGTATGATTTTTTATACATTAATTAAGGTTGTTAATACACGGTCGACGGAAAAAACAATTATTGCCCTTGCCATAGCAATTAAACCATATTATTTGACCCATTATTGTTGTGTCATTAAAAAAGTCAATGTCATTATAAAAGTTGTGGTGGCTAAAATTACATAAACTGCCTCAAATAAGTTCAGAACAAGTAGCAGCATTAGTTACTTTAGTTAACGATGGGCGTAGTAAACGTTACGCCGCTCGTGCAGTGGGTGTCCATGAAGCAACTGCTCGTAGAGCAATCCACAAGTACGAACAAACAGGAAGCACTGCACGAAGGGTTGGTTCTAGTCGCATTCGAAAAACTTTTCCAATAGATGATCGCTTCTTTGAGATTGCCACAACATCGTGCTGCTAGAAACTTCGTTGAAAATTATGGATAATGGAATATTCGTGAATGGTCGAATGTCTTGTTTACGGATGAATCACGGTTTTGCCTTAACAGGGTGAATGGAAGGTAAAGAGTATGGAGAAGGACTGGTGAAAGGTTTAATCAGAATTTAATAACAGAATGTGAAAGTTATAATGGTGGGTCAGTTATGGTGTGGGAAGGGATTTCAATGAATGAAAAGACACCCCTCCATGTTTTTTCCATTGAGGCAGTCGATGACAGCGCTAATCTATATTGACATTTTACAGCAGTATGTCTTGCTTCATGCAGAGTTAGGGTGCATTAATTTTATATTGATGCAGGATATTGCCCGACCACACACCGCAGCAATTGTTCGAAACTTCTTAGAAGCTACGGATATCACCACATTACAGTGGCCTGCCAGAAGCCCCGATATGAACCCTATAGAACATTTGTGGGATGAACTAGGGAGAATGCTACGTTCTCGCCAGAGGCCTGCTGAAAATCTTGCAGAATTAGCATATGCATTAGTGGAAGAATGGAATCGTATGCCAATGGAAACGATAAGAAACCTAATTTCTAGTATGCCGCGTAGATTAGAAGCTTAGAGTTGCTAGGGGAGGCAATACACGGTATTAAGCAGTTATCCTAGGTTATAATTCTGTGTTTAATAAAAATGTTTTTAAAATTCGTATCTGTTAAAAACTGTTTCTTGGTAAATTCATAAAGTTGGTAATATGCAAGGTTTCAGCAAAAAAGCTGTAATTTGGCCATCTTTAGAAATAAATTAATGAACAAAAAATCAAAATACTCGTAAAAAAAGCGACTTTCATATAGAGTATAGGCGCTTTCTATACATTTATTTGATTAACGCACAGGGTGAGTCAACAATTAAGAAAATAATATGGCTTGAGTTTTTCCACTGTCATCCAGGGGGCTTTGAAAAAATTTCTACCAGTTTATTTTTTTCTTAAAGGTAAAGGAATTACCTACCAATAAATGGAAAGAAAATAAAAATCGGTCCATTCGTTCAGAAATGACAAAGCTACAAAGTTGCATCAAAAATTAGGTGCGTCACTTTTTTTGAAACTTAGTGTATGTATCTATGGTCAATACCCGTGTCCAAGCATTTAAAAAAAACTGTACTGTCATATTTAGATGAACTACAATTTTTATGCTTTAAACATGGGTTGTAATTATTTTGTTAGTTTATTTAATAACAGAACGTTTCAACTAGTATATAATAATATCTCCGGACATATTTAGGTGCATACTGTGTGAATCCTACTATATTACTTGAATGCAAAATGTTTTATTTTTCATTATCACTAGACAAATTGAAACCCCCCATCTCCCCATCAACAAAATCTTACCTAAGAGCAATCTTGCTTCTTCTTTCGTATTTCTTGTACAACAAAGGTAAATAAGTTTAGGCGAAAAATTCATTAAGTCCTTGCGGAATATAGTAAAATACTTTTTATATTTCCAGTATTCCGATTGATTTATTCTTACTGACTTACCAATCTTCTGATAAAAAGTGTAAATGGTTCTCATTAGAATGGCCATTGTTTCATTATCTTGAATGTTCTACAAAAATATAATCAATATAAATTAAGTAATAAGATTTTGTCACATGATTTACTAAAGGAATTTTAATTTAAAACTCTCTGTTTTTTTTTACTTTAAAATGCCTTTACTCCACACTAACTTTTACAATTCATTATATGGAAAATGACAAACTAATATAGAAAATAATTACCATTAAAATAGAAAAAAAGAACTAAAAACATTTAAAAGGAAGGCAGTTAATCCAATTTAATTGAAAAAAAAAATATTGCACTTTTAAAAAAAATTAAAAAGCTCTTTAATTGTAGTTAAAAAGAAGATCGTTATATTTCATTATTCCGTTATTTAAAAGCGATTTTTTTCGTTTTCACTAGTAGTTTGATAATTTATACACTGTCTGGTATTATATTTATGTAATGTCTTATGCTTCTAAAGTGTTAAGTTTCATATTTTACTTTTAAAAAAAAATAGAGTAAATTAATAATAATGATAATAAGATTATTTAAAATTTAATAATATAACAAAATAAATATGTTTATGTTGTCTTCTATAAACTTATTCTTCAATCCCCTGAAGCTGAGCTTGTTAGAGGCAAATCTTATTTTTGTTATAATATGTAAAATCATATATTATTATCATAAATATGCATTAAAAATTAAGTTTTAAAGTGAAAATGTTAATTTATAGTATAAACGCAGTTTTTTTGAAGAAATATATTACCTATAATAAAATTATTAATTTATAATTTTAAAGTAAAAAATATTAAGTAGGTACTTACTTATATAAATTATTCAGAACAATATTAATTCATTAAAGCATTTCTAAAAATATTTTTAAATTGTCTGTTTTTAATATCCAGTTTTTATTTCGACTTTAAATTTTTTTAATGAAATCAATTTTATTAACTTTAAAAATTTGAATGTCTTCATTTATTTGAATACTATTCATATTTCGTGGTAGGTTATTTAGGTTTAAAGTAAAAGGAATATAATTTGTTTTATTAAAATTAATTGTTAACAAATTATCAAACCAATTTTTTATAATTATAAAATCTTTTTTAATTTTATAATTTAAGTTTTCCCAATTTGTGTCGGTATAAAAAATTGTAGTATCATCTGCAAAACTATGAATTTGTCCATCGCAATTTATACTAAATAAGTCGTTAATATAAATATTAAAAAATACACGTTATAAATTAGAATACAAATTCCTAATTTATAACGTGTAAATAACCCTTAGCTCTATATTGTAGATTGAGTGGTAATTTGTGTATGCATTTCATAACTTTATTTTTGCAATTTTTCTAATGGTTTTAAGTTTGATAAACAAGCAGATCCCCATGCAGTAGCTAAATATTGTAATTTTGAATATAGGAATAAATGAAAAATATATATGTTTTAAGTATTTCAAAGGAATATAATATCTAGCTCTATACAAAACAGATATCAAGGAAGATATATAGTTTATAATTAACTGAATATGGCTTTTTCAGTCTAAATTTTCATCTGACACTAATCGTAAAAATTTTGTCGTTTTTAAATATTAAATATTCTCATAATTAAATTTTAAGGGTTGACTATTAGAATTTATTTTTAATTATAAGCATAAAAAAATGTTTACAATTTAATGTAAGTTTGTTTGATTAAAGCCAAGAAAGAAGTATTTTAGATCATTTGTAATATCAAAATAAATTTTAATGAAATTTTCCGCAAAATAAATAAATTATTGTATCTTCTGCAAAAAGCTGTATATTGCCTTTTAACTTTAATTTAGATTTTAAAATAGTAGGTACTGGACATAATATATGATCCTTGTGGAACTCCACATATTATTTCTTTTTCCCGACTTTTTCTTTCTCCAATTTTAAAAAGATTATGTGCGATAGGATTAAATAAATAATTCGTGTGTATTTCCCCTTATCCCAATACTGGCAATACTGTATTATTTTCTTTATAAAATGTGATAGTTTATGGTGTGAAAAGCTTTATGCAGACCCAAGGATAGCAAATCGCATTTTTTATTGCTATTAACATTCACTTATATCTACACGGTAAGCCAAAAAAAGTGACCACATTTGAATTTTTGGAATAACTGTGTTATTGAAAATTATTTTTGAACCAAATTTGCAGTATAGGTTCTTGTAAAATAAATTTAAAAATAATAAGAGTAAATTACAATATCATACAGGGCAGGTTAAAATAAAAAGTTACTTGAAACTAGTCGCAAAAATAGTTTTTTTAAATTTTTTTAAATAATTATGACTTACATCTTAAAGCTTGTTATGTCCTGTGTAACAAAAAACGTATTTTCACATTTTTTGATATTTCATTCAGTTCGATAGTTATAAGCAATTAAAAAAAAAATTCTATGCGTTTTGTAACAAATATTATTAATAACTGAATGTCACCCTTTTTTTAGTTGTTGTTTCTAAACAAATTCATATCGTCTTTTAATTAATGATTGCTATGAATTTTAACCTGACAATTGTTAGGTTTGGCAACACTGCTATGCGCGACAGCGCCTTACTATAAATAGGAATACATGATTCAAGATCTCTCTCTTCCTTCTGTCCTCCGAAACATGAAATAGCTTAAGTAACGTGACTGTGATATGCATAATATTTTAGCAATGAATAGACGATGATATTAAACCCGCGTGTGTTTTATTATAGATTAAATATACGCATTAAAGTACAAATATAACAACAATTGTCATAGTTAGTGGAAATACTGATATGTTCAACAATATGCTTACAATAAACGATAAAATTTTGATAAAAGCGCTTTGGCAGGAAAAAAAAATATTTCCCAACAGAAATTGGGCATTATCAAGTGTTTCAAGACTGCTGAAAAAATTGAGGGAAAATAACGGTAATTTTGAGAGAAAGCATGGGAGTGGTAAGCCACGCAGTGTAAGAACCCAGAGAAACATTGAAATTGTTAGAATAAATATTAAAAGCCCTGTAAACTTTCCAGGAAGTAGTAAAAGCCCAAGAATGATTCAAAGAGATTATTTTATAAAAATATCTTCAGTTAAACGGATTGTTAGGGAAGGGAATCTTAATTTTAAAACATTTAAAAGAAGGTATGTGAGCAAATTATCGGAAGTGGCAAAAAGATCAAGATTGGATAGGTGCATAGGTTTGCAGAGAAAATTTAGAAGAAATGATAGTGTCAATAACATTTGGTTTAGGGACGAAAAAATGTTTTACTTGCGACCTCCACCACCAGAAGGTCAACATCTTCACCAACAACTGCTACACTTTCGTGGTGTCGTGCAAGGGAATAAGCAGTTGTCACAATCAGCGTGTCTGCATCTTCAACCGCTTGTTTTGTGGCGATATTGACCTTTTCAAATTTTTTGATCAAGGTGGATATTAGGCGACTTTTGTTCTTGGAATTCGCAAGAAAGTTATCTTGAGAGACTGTGGGCACTCAAGCAGTGCCGCGTCGCATCAAATAGACATTATTTCGCTCGGGCACGACTTTTCACGATCGCCTTGTTTCGTCACTTAGTACGTATGTACGAGTCGGGAAGATTGAAATTGGAATCCAGCGTTCCCGATAACATATAAACCAGGCGTGGAACCTAATTATTTATCTCCATTTGTTTCTTATATGCAATAAACGCCACAATAAGCCCAATTTTCACATATTTTTCAATTTTTAAGGATGATGCGTCACTCGTACGACGCGGCAAAGTTGAAATTCGGATTCAGCACAACAAAAAGCATAAAGAAAAGTTGAGAAACTTAACTCCGGAATTTTTTCTTGAAACACCCCTTTTTTTATACCATTTTACTGCACTAACAACTGAGCGTTCACACACACAAAAAAAGTTAAACCGTGTGCCCTATGAGAACTTGCTTCTCTTAGCATTTAACAGGAAAAGGTAGCGATTTCGAAGCGATCATCGGGAATTTCTGGTGGAACATGTTAAATCACTTGTTAAATGATTTTTTACACTCATTGACAATGTTCCTTGATTTTTAATTATGTTTAAATTTAGGAACATGTATACAGGGTATTCCCTACTCGATGGTACATTAGAAGTATCTGGAGAACGAAAAGAAAAATAATTTTGAAATTTTCACTACGGCCATAGGAGACTGCGCTCTAGCTTTTAAAAATAATTTCGCGGTTGCAGTGTTGCCAGATCTATTGATTAATGACATCAACTTTGGAATTTTAAATGAGACACTCTGTATATTTTTACATTTTTAAATTCCACATAAAATTATAATTATTTTTTATTAAATGCATTATTAGTCTATACTTCATAGTTTCCGAGATATTGACTCTCGAAAAGTGACATTTTTGAACTTTGACAGCTTCTAACTTTCTAACAGTACGTCCTAGAGCAAAACGGCTTACATGTCCCTATCTTCAATTTTTATTATCTTCCCAAAAAAAACAACTTCCGGTTAAACCGGAACAACTATATTTCCTGCTTTCGAGTTACATGGAATTTAAAAATGTAAAAATATACTGGGTGTTATATTTAAAATAATGTCTAGTGAAATAAATAAAAGAAAGAAGAGCCTTTTGAATTGCATCAGGTTCTGACTTTCCGATGAGTTCTAATATGGACAAAGCGGTTCAGTCGTTGTCTAGCTGACCCCATTATTTGAAAAACTACAAAAATTTTTAAAAACAGATTGTTTTATTTAAATGGAAAATTAGTACTCTATCAGGAAAAACTAGCACCCTGTAGACGAAAATAGTGCACTTTAAAAATATAAGTCAATCCAAAAAACTTATGTAATTTAACTTTTCTTCATAGGTCTTTCAGAGTAAAACGTTTTTGTCAGTTTAAACTTTGGTTAAATAAGAGCAGTTTTAAATTTTAAATTCCATAGTAAACACTGCTAAAATTTTTATATTACCCGCAATTGAAGGTCTGTTAAAGCTTCAATAGAGTCCTCCATTAACCAATAGGCGCTTAAAATATAAGAACTTGAATTAAGTGGAAATCTAAAAGAAATTAAAAAAAGAGTCTACAACAATGCTCTAAATATACAATAATGGTAATAGGTTAACCGACTTGCAAGTCAGAAAAATATAATTTTTACTGGTAAGTCAATAAAATCGACTTTAATTCGATAAAATCGACTTAAGGTAAACGTCCACTGATTCGCACCGCACGAGCCGCATGCGTCGCACGAAACGCATTTTTTTTATGCGTTCACTTGGCGGCATCGCACTTCAAAATTTCTTCAATCAATTTCTAGGCAGTGAACGCACTTTCATTTAAACCAATGTAAAAGGTGCTTCCTTGCGATTCGTGCGACTCGTGCGGTGCGAATCAGTGGACGTCCACCTTTACAAGTCAGAAAAATATAATTTCTACTTGCAAGTGAATAAAACCAACTTGTAAGTCGGTAAAATTGACTTACAAGCCAGAAAAATATAATTTCGACTTGTAAGTCGATAAACCTGACTTCCAAGTCAGAAAAATATAATTTGTACTGGTTATAGTCAATAAAATCAACTGTACTTCGATGAAATCGCCTTAAAAGTCCAAAAAAATATAAATTTTACTTGCAAGTCAAAAAAAAACGACATACAAGTCAGAAAAATATAATTTCGACTTGTAAGTGAATAAAACCGACTTGTAAGTCGATAAACCTGACTTGCAAGTCAGAAAAATATAATTTTTACTGGTTATAGTCAATAAACTCGACTGTAATTCGATGAAATCGCCTTACAAGTCAGAAAAATATAATTTTGACTCTTAACTCGATATAACCGACTTACAAGTCAGAAAAATATAATTTCGACTTGTAAGTAAATAAAACCAACTTGTAAGTCGATAAAACTGACTTACAAGTCAGAAAAATATAATTTCGACTTGTAAGTAAATAAAACCAACTTGTAAGTCGATAAAACTGACTTACAAGTCAGAAAAATATAATTTCGACTTGTAAGTGAATAAAACCAACTTGTAAGTCGATAAAATTGACTTACAAGCCAGAAAAATATAATTTCGACTTGTAAGTCGCTAAACCTGACTTCCAAGTCAGAAAAATATAATTTGTACTGGTTATAGTCAATAAAATCGACTGTACTTCGATGGAATCGCCTTAAAAGTCCAAAAAAATATAAATTTTACTTGCAAGTCAAAAAGAAACGACATACAAGTCAGAAAAATATAATTTCTACTTGTAAGTGAATAAAACCGACTTGTAAGTCGATAAACCTGACTTGCAAGTCAGAAAAATATAATTTTTACTGGTTATAGTCAATAAACTCGACTGTAATTCGATGAAATCGCCTTACAAGTCAGAAAAAGATAATTTTGACTCTTAACTCGATATAACCGACTTACAAGTCAGAAAAATATAATTTTGACTTGTAAGTAAATAAAACCAACTTGTAAGTCGATAAAACTGACTTACAAGTCAGAAAAATATAATTTCGACTTGTAAGTAAATAAAACCAACTTGTAAGTCGATAAAACTGACTTACAAGTCAGAAAAATATAATTTCGACTTGTAAGTGAATAAAACCAACTTGTAAGTCGATAAAACTGACTTACAAGTCAGAAAAATATAATTTCGTCTTGTAAAAGTGAATAAAACGGACTTGTAAAATAACAAAACCTACTTGTAAGTCGATAAAACCGACTTAAAAGTCAGTAAAATCGACTTACAGGCCCGGAAAATATAATTTCGATTAAAAAAAAATTAATTCGTGGCCCTTCTACACTTCCGTAATTTTCTATTAAATTAGATTTATTTAAGGTTTTTCACTCTAAATAATAATAATTCAGTTTAAAAACTCTACTAAGAACATACTTATTATTTTTAATTTTATTGCAGTTTTTTTGCAATACCTTTTGCCACGCTCATAATATTTTGACGAAATGTTGTATATGGGGCTTTTTCGGGATGAGGAATACAAATCTTTCCACCGTTTTTTCGCATTTTGTAGAGGGCGCCACATAGGAGCCTATACTTTAAATTGAATGGTCCCAACTTTTTATCCTACACTGTATGCGCATTTTGACTGAATATTTTTGTTCTCCTAACCTTTTGACATAAAGAAGGTACCTATACGTTATTTTTGTTTTGATAAATCTAACCGTTTTCGAGAAAAAATGCTAAAATAACATTGCTTTCATGTGATGAATACGAAATCATTTTAATTTATTTTCAAACTTAAACATAGCATAGCAAAGGAAGGAATATTCCATGGATTCCATCGGAATATTTTAAGAAGAATTAGTTTATGCAGAGGAAGGACGTCACTTTGAACCTTTGATTTGAATGTTTAATTTACTGTTCTAGTAACTTATGTATTTTAAAACTGCAAATAAACTTTAACACCCTGTAACTCTGTTAATAATCAATTCTCGAAAAAATGTTATATTAAGAGCATTTATTTTCGGTCTAGAATCATCCCCTAAATTTTTTGCTTATCATTTCCGGACACCATGTATCAGGGGCGGATGGGACACCTCGGACCGGCGCGGGAAATCAACTGAAACGGCGCGGGCGGCGGCGCCGACTCGTGTCGATCCAGTAAAAAAATGAAAAGACATTAATATGTATTTTTTCATCCACTATAGGTACATATTTTTTATAATAAATCATAAATAAAAAAACAATTTATTATAAAAAGTGCCTCCAAAAAACTCTTCATTAATAATTTCTGGTTTTTTGCTTTTTCGATTATTTTCAAAATTAATTTAAATTGTTAAAAAAGAAAAGAAAAAAGTTCGCAAACAGCGGCGGCGCCCGAGGGACCGGCGCACCGGGAAATCTCCCGGTGTCCCGTTGGGCCCATCCGCCCCTGCCATGTATAAGTGAATCGACCACTAAGAGCGAAACATACATACGGGCTCGCCGGCCGTCTACTTCGCCTGATCTCGGGCAGTTTCGAGCTCGGTCGAGGGCGGTTCAATGGGCATTTATTGAAACACAAAATACTTTGCTTTAAACAAAGCGGATTGTATTTGTAATATTTGCGCCGACAGTTTTGTTCCCTTAAATCATTAGGTATGCCGAGCCGATACCGAATCGCCTGTATGCGGTTAATCCTTTATGTAGTTCGTTTATATTGTACTTGTGATTTATATTAAAGGACAATTAAGTACGTCAACAGTCCAAGAAATATTACAACTTTATTGTTCCTTAATGGGTAACCTATGCACTAAACTGCATTTTGCTTGTTATGTTACTGCCATCAAAATTACTTCCACCTTCACAAAGCTTACCTTCCTAAAATCAGCTCGGAAATACGTGCAATTTCTCGTTTAGCCTTAATTTCTTTAAAATTTTCCAGTATTCCAGCAAGCGGTGTGTCGATAGATGTAAAGTCATTTTTATTTAATTTTATTACTTCCAATAAAATAGGTTCGCAAAGCCTTGAGCAGTTGTTGCGAAATATATTTAAATCGGATATGTAAAGTAAAATATCTAAAAATTTCCTTAAATCCGGAAATGCATTGTCCAATTCTTTGCGTAATCCCAATCTGCAAAAGAATGTACGAATTCGGTGTAACTATGTGATTAAAAGGCGCCAATATATAATACTTTTATAAAATATAAACTATGAACTAAATAATATTATGTAGGTACAGTTGACGACAGATAATCTCGTACACTAAACTGTGACACTGTAAATGCAACTTTTTTACCTTTATTACCTTTGTAACGTGTTAATTGTTATCATAATATATGTCAAAGTATTGTGATTACATTGAGAAAATTATTTAGCTATGATGGCTTTATATAAAGCAACTACGCCTAAATATTAGAGTACCTAAATATAGCGCCAGCCCTAACGTCGTGTTGTGACTGCCAAATATATTAAGCAGAGTCTATTTAGTAATCATTACTACATATTTTAGTAACAATATGATCCATGAAAACCTGCTCTTACTAGAAAATTTGGCTGCTTTAGCAAAATTGAATATTAGTAAGGAACACATATTGAATAGTCCTAGCCAGTTTATTTAGTAACTGTTGCATGATCGTGTAATATCAATATACTCGTGTGGTATATAATTATTGTATTGTCGTTTAGTAAAGGAGCATACTTGTTTAGTAATCACAGCAAGATTGTTTAGTAATCACAGCATAATTATTTATTTATCGTAGCATGATTGTTTAGTAATCACTGATTCTTTGTTTAGCAAGTAGTTATACAGGGCGTTCCATAAATATGTGCTGTTCAAACGAAAGTTTTATATACCTACGGTAAGTTTTTTTTTAAACGCGGGCCATAAGGATTTACATAATTAATTTTGCACCCCCTGTTATCTTGTATTGTAATAAAAAGTTTAAAAAAAAGTTGGTGTGCATGTTTTAAACTGAGGACATTTTATACTTAATAACGTTAACATGTTTTTAGCGACAAACTTCAATGAAATTAAAGAAATTATTCAGATTTTTATTCTAATAAATTGTATTTATTACAAAAAAGACATATATTATTTAAAACTGATTACAGCTTATAGCTAAAAAAATTTACTCTTAAATTATGCCCCATCTAATTTTTTTTTTTAATTTTTTATTAGAACAAAAGTTAACAGGAGGTACAAAATCACATAAAAAAAACAACGAATACTTTAGGTAGGTACAGCACAGGCATACAGAACTGAAAAATAATGCGCGTAATGCGTATCGCGTCACACAACTATCTCGCGGAAGATACGATTACAGATTGGACTTTTGATTTTCCTGATGTCCGAGTGGCAGAGCAAGCGCTTTCTTATTGGCTGACGTTCAACAGAATTTACCCTTTCCTACATTCAAATAACGAATCTTAATAAACCGTTTTGCTCTAGTAGAACCGCGATCGAGCTATCATGGCTTTAAGTACCTGGCAAAGTGCATTAAGGTTACGATTAACAATTGTAACGCTAGGAGTGCTAATTCAGATAGCAATAATTACTTAGCCGTTAAAGTTTATTTCTTTATAAAATTATTTAGCTGGTATAGACATAATAATATAGCAACAGTTAACAAATATGTTGTAATAACAGCACTATAAGATTTATAAAACCCAGTAAAATATATACTGCAACGACTACAAGATCATCATGTCACCTTTAAACAATAGTTTAACTAATATAGCGGTTTATTTAGTAACAGCTGCTAAATTTGTCCAGCCCGATAACTTAGGAAACTTCATTTTCTCAGTGTATCTTATTTGATTTAAAAATGCCTCATTTAAGTATACCTAATTGAAAAGGCAAGAATATAATTATGCAATAGAAGTACCGTCAACTGGGGCTTCTTTGATCAATAAAATTTCAATTTTTGATTGTAGTTAACTAACCAGTTGTGATATTTTACATAAATATTTGCGGTTATACGTTTAATCTAAAAACTCTGTAGGCATTCAGTAAACTTTAACAGAAATCAAAAAAAAAAAAAAATCTGATCAAAGTTTTACTTCATTTGGGGCAACTTTGATCGTGCCTTATTTTTGCTCTTAAAATCAATGAAACCCCGTTCAATATTAATTTAAAAAAAAAATTAATTCTGTAATAGTTAGTTTCAAAAATAACAGGTTTGTGTAAAAAAAACAACCAGAAATTAAGAAATACGCTTTTATTTTAATGTTTTATATTTTCCATAACAAAAATGTAAAAATATTATACGAAATATACCTAAATTAGCAATCTTTCTTGTAGGCAATATTTCCTTAGTCTTAATGTTTTTAAAAAAAAAAGTTGACTCAAAACGAATAGGTATAATAAACTTAAATCAAAGTTGCCCCATAAGAGGCGATCAAAGTTACCCCACGAAGGTGTTGGAAAGCTGGACGGTCTGATTTATTAGTTTGAAACAAATCTAAAAAAGTTATTTACATCTTAGATACATGAGATTTTATATAAAATAATAAAAATTGAGCCATGATAAAACACTGAGGCTGTGGTGTACTAGAAATTTCTGAAGCTTTATAAAATCTATAAACGTAAAAAGTAAACATTCTTACCTTGTAGTACGAGAACCGCGGCAAAACGCACCACCAAGTGTTCACTATCATGAACGTGTGATAATTAAAAAATATATGATGTGTTCAAACGCGCCAAGAAATTTGCGCTTGCGCAGTAATTCAAGAAAGTAAAAGTTCATACATACGTTATCAAAGTTAACCCGCAAGTATCAAAGAAGCCCCAGTTGACGGTACCTATGTATGATGCATGGAAAAATTGCTGATCATTTTAGAGTACCTAGAAGTACTGTGGCGCTATCATCAAACACTTGAAAGGTCTGTTGGGTGGTTTAAATGATAGAAAATCATCAAATGAAGAAGACCAAAATTTGGTGGAGTGGCAAAATCCATTTGACACTGCAATATCCGGTATGCACATAACAGGATTCCCTACTTCATCTAGAACTGCGCAACGCCGAGTAAGACAATGTTCCGAATTAAGAAATCGAGCAGCTGCATCCAAACCGTTTTTAAAAAATAGTGATAAGCCTAGGAACAAAGAATTGGGTTTACTATGCAATATTTACCAGAAAATGATTTTTTTTGGCAAAATGTTATTTAGTCTTCATATAATGGAAGGATTCGAGTATATATAGACCACCAAATTTTCAATATGATGAGAAGTATATACTCAAAAAAAGCAAACCAGTGGACGTTTCTCCGTTAGTTAGGGCATGGATAAGTCTTTACGGTGCAGGTGTATGCTGGAATATTGGTGGAACGCTAAACAGTATAATATATATCTTCAGATTTTGGAAAATGTTTTTCTTCCTTCTGCCGCTATAGTTCTTAAAGGAAATAACTTTATATTTCAGCAGAATAACTGCCCTGTGCATACTGCAAGAAATATAGGAAACTGGTTTAGACAAAACCACGTAACTTGGTGCTCAAGAAGCCCTGATTTAAATCCAATTGAAAATGGGATTGATGGTAAAAAAAATATACCTACAAAATAAATTTTAAACCACAGAATGAAATAGAGTTATTATTTGATAAAGTAGAAGAAATTTGGGAACGGCTAACTCCTGATTAAGGTACCTGAGGGGAATATCGCCCACCTAATACAAATTTTCAGATAACTGAAAAGTATTTGAACCAACAAAACTGAACGAAATATAAATATTTATTTGTGTCCAGACATAAGCCTACCAACAAATAATAATAAGAGTTAAACAAAAACTAAAAAACGCATAACTATTTGGGCGTTATTGGCCACACGTGTGTATAATTACGCCCCGCAATAACACATAAGTATAGAACGAAAATAATTCACGTTTGTGAGACTCTTCATTTATGTATTTAACCCTTAACTATAAACAAAAATTTAAAAACTCTAAAATAAGAAAAAATGCCTGTGGGCGTTATTATCCGAACATATTTGTAATGCCTTTCTAAAGTCAGTGTAATTTTGACATTCAAAATCGGCATTCATCTTTGTCAGACCAAGACAGTCTTCATGATACCAGATCTTACACTAAATACATTTTCGCCCATTGACGACACACACTGGGCGTCATTTGCCAAAAACATAAATTTTGAGGTTAAAAATATTTAATTATGAATTTCTTAATTTCGCCACCAGGAATTACTTTGTTAGTGTCTATGTAAGGCCCTTTAAAAATATTTTAGAAATAAAACAAAAAACAACTATGTGCTTACTATTTTTTGCGGGTGAAATTTAATAAAATTAAACAGCATGCACACTTTACAAACTTCTTGGCTTGCAGAGAGCAAACTAATGGCGCGCCAAGCATGTCGCTATGTCTAGCGTTCATTGTCCACCTGATGAACTGATGCAGCCGCTGACAGCCGCTGCAAGTGCCAAAACGGCCGGAAATTTAAATCCGGGCGTTATTTCCAACCGGGCGTTATTCCCCCCAGGTACCTTACACCAGAAGTGTATTAAGTATTTTGTCAATGCCAAGAAGATTACGATTAGTGTTAGAATCCAATGGCGCAGCAATTTAATATAAGTAGGTACCTATTTTGTTTGTTGTTTTCCTGGTATTATTTTATAATTTTCATATTTCGCGGCTGGAATTTAAACACAAAAATATTTAGAAATAACCATTGTTACTTATGGTAAAAAAATCGTACATACAATAATTTACAGCTATGTTCTATCAGGTATAGGCATAAGCAGCAAGGTGAGAAACCCGTTTTACTCAATTTTTTTGTAATTGAGTTATGTCGTTATGTGTGGTGTGGAGTGTACGAATTTATATGTCGTCAACTGTACATATCCAGGAGCTTGTTCCTAATATGGTATTTTTTAGAAGTAAGCGCCATTTGACTCTATGTTATACAACAAATGCTAAAAAACCAAAAATTGTATCTTCACAATCTTGATGACTTGATGTCTTGATCTAAATGTCTGCATTATAGAATAAATTTATGAGCAAATTACGTTAAAAACTAAAGTTAATATTAATAAAATTTTATAAATATACAAAAATCATGAGACTTACCTTACTACTATTTGGTTTAAAAGCGTCAACAGTCCAACAAAAACATCCTCTGCGCAAACGTCGTCAAAAATTGATAAATTAGATACAAGAAAATCTAATGTAATCTTTACAGCCTTAAGATTATTATAAAATAAATCAATTTTGCTGATTTTTAATAAATATGGTAAACAGCGCCTAAAACGAAGGACACAATTAGTGTCAATCTTATTGTCTAATGAACGGGCTTATTATTGAATAGTTTTATCACAAAACTTTTTTTTTCAAGTCACGTTAGGTGTTGGCATTAAGGTTTCATTTTTGTATTGTAATTGTGTATTTGAATATGGCGCCTTTGAAGTAACTATAAAAGTGGCTATAAACGATCCTGTATGTCATGTCACTCGCGGCCATATCTCGGAAACTACTGGGCATAGAAACTCAGGAAAAGAAAAATGATAATAAAAGTGGCCATGAGAAAATTCTGGAAATAGTTTTCAAGTGCCGCATTTTGCCGCAAGAGGGCGTAATTGAAAAGTAAATTTTTAAATTTTACATAACTCCGAAAATTCCACATTAAGGTATATGTTTGATAACACCATTTTAAAGCTTGGACAATTATGGCATCATTTTGGTCTTATGCTCATTGGCGTACCGACTTTAATAAGAGTGGGGGAAGCTGTTGAAAGTGTAATCATTTAAATCGCTGTAACTTATAAACGACTTATCCGATTTTAGCAAACTAAAAACTGTTTGGAAGAGAAATGTATGCACTTTGACCAATCGTATTTAGTTGTCCATAATAGTTCTTGAAAAAAATGCTAGAGGGCGCAATTTGCAATAACAATACATTTTTTGATTTTCCTCCGAAAAAATAAATCATAACGTATAATTATGATACCATAATCGAAAATTAGATGAAATTTGCTAGAAAAAATATTAAAACCGCAGCTCGATATCTCCGTTCGTTTCTGAGTTATTGCCAAAACAATAATTTTTAACACAAATTGCGCCCTCTAGCAATTTTATTAGAAACTATCTTGTACCATTAGATACGACAATTGAAGGTTCTTCCAAACAACCTTAAATTTAGTAAAATCGGATAAGTCGTTTAGAAGTTACAGCGATTTTAATGTTTAAACTTTCAATAGCTTCTCCCACTCTTATCAAGTGAAACTGTCAACATTAAAATCGCTGTAACTTCTAAACGACTTAACCAATTTTACTAAATTTAAGCTTGTTTGGAAGAGAAAGGTAAGTACCTTTAATTGTCGTATCCAATGTACAAGATAGTTTCTAATAAAATTGCTAGAGGGCGCAATTTGTCTTAAAAATTGTTTTGGCAATAACTCTGAAACGAACGGAGATATCGAGCTGCGGTTTTAATATTTTTTCTAGCAAATTTCATCTCCTTCTCGATTATGGTATCATAATTATACCGTATGATTTATTTTTTCGGAGTAAAATCAAAAAATATATTGTTATTGGAAATTGCGCCCTCTAGCATTTTTTTTGAGAACTATTATGGACAACTAAATACGACTGGTCAAAGTGCATACATTTCTCTTCCAAACAGTCTTTAGTTTGCTAAAATCGGATAAGTCGTTTATAAGTTACAGCGATTTAAATGATTACACTTTCAACAGCTTCCCCCACTCTTATTAAAGTCGGTACGCCAATGAGCATAAAACCAAAATGATGCATAATTCTCCAAGCTTTAAAATGGTGTTATCAAACATATACCTTAATGTGGAATTTTCGGAGTTATGTAAAATTTTAAAATTTACTTTTCAATTACGCCCTCTTGCGGCAAAATGCGGAACTTACAAATTATTTCCAGAATTTTCTCATGGCCACCTTAATTATCATTTTTCTTTTCCTGAGTTTCTATGCCCAGTAGTTTCCGAGATATGGCCGCTCTTCGACCTTAATGATACACCCTGTACAACGAATGCCAAAAAATCAAAAATTGTATCTTCACCAGTTATTCCGAAACTACCAACCCGCAACAATCTTTGTTTTAAACATCTCATTCCCACCAAAGAGTATAAACGGGAGCGAGAGAATAGAAAGATAGGATTCTTTGGACGTTTCGTTTTCGTGCGGAAAATAATGAGGATGAAGACAGGCCTGGATGAAGACGAATCAAATACCTACCTACTCTTAATCATCATAATTTAAATTTAACCTCAGAAGATAAACAGTTTCAATGTTGTTTCGTAACGAGAATTTTTAATAAAAATATTTTAAAAGAAACCGAAAGTTGTCATGTGTTCCTTTTTTTTATTAATTATTTTGTATTTTGCAATAAGATCAATACAAGAAAATCAAGACCTGTAAAAGTATTAACATTATTAACGTAGGTAAGTAGTAGGTTTAGTAAAACAATAGTCACACTCGGGAAAGTTATAACATCACTAGTCCAATACAGTCCAAACCGTTCTCAAAAATTTACAATTTTTTCCAATCTATAAACTATCCTTTTCACAAAAACCTCCGCATTAGAAAAAATTTACATATTCACAATATTTCGTCTGCGAAAATCAAGGTAATTCATTTAGTTTATTATTTTATTTCATCAATTTAATAGGAAATAATACAATGATTTATGTGCGCATTCTAACACATTTATTTTTAAGTTTCCCGCGCTTTATTGCGAACGTTGACGTTGGGCGGTTGAAAAGTCCACAGCCAGATTCTAGACGCATGTATGTGGAGCATACATGTCAGGCGACCTTCATTCAGACAGACTGTTTAGTCTTATAACTAGTGTCCGACCAAAACAAGATTTTTAGCCGAAACCGAATCTTCGGCCTTGGTCTCAGTTTCGGCCAAAACCGAAACCGAAACCGAAACTAAAAATTTTATTGTATTACTTAAATTTAATTTTTTTTTTATATAGGTATGTAGGACGAGATCGATCTTGGGAACGGATTGAACTCTTCCCACTAAAAAAATAAATAAAAAAGGTCGACAGAGAAAAATCTATTATTAATATAGACAACACTGCCTACGAACCCACCCAACGTTAGCCGAACGGTGCGCGACAATTCACGAACACTGAATTTCGGCATGGCCGACGGTTCGGCCGGTTTTTGGCCGAAACCGAAACTGTCACCGAAACTAGATTTTTTGGCCGAAACTAGCCGAAACCAAACCTTCGATCGGTCTCTATAGTTTTAACTGACAGACCTGCCGCATTGTGTGTAGCTATACCTTTGGAGTAGGCCGAAAACAGCCATTTTTTTTTTATCTTACTATAGGTAGGTATGTATAGGTACCTAAATTTTTTTTTTGTTTTAATTTTTGACAAAATGGTTTAACAATGATTCACGACCGCAACTGAAATTGCCCCCTTTACTCGTCGTGTAAAATTGTAACACAAAAAAGAACAAATACAAAATATGCGTCCGAAACTTTACTCCTACATAAAATTAACTGATCGCTCTCATGGGGGGGGGGGGGAGCATTTTTCATGTCATATCATGTCACAACGTTTTTTAGGAACTTTTCTTCCCTTTTTATTCTGAGTTTTTCCTTGTTCTCGAGATCAAAAAGTTGCAAAATTATTTTCCCCTTTCCCCCAAAAGAAAATGTTGCTTGTGGTTATAGGTACACAGCTTTAAAAAAAAAATGCGCCTAAACCTGTTCAAAGCTTTAAAAAAAATATTATGAGTTTATAGTTTTACTTACCTAATTTGAGTCAAATCTACTCCATTAATATTAAGAAGTTCTTCATACGGAAAATTAAATACCAATTTTTTATCAATTTCTCTTGTACTATTAATTAAATGTTCCATTGTTAACAAATTCTTATTGATCAATAGACTATATTTTATTCAATCCTATATTATACTATACTATAACAGCACATCACTTAAACATACACTCAGTTATTTTCAAAGTCGATCCGAATCTAAACCTTATTTTAGGTTAGTTCAAAATAGATTGTTAGACATATGAACAATTTCAATTGTTTTTCCAAGCCTTCTGTGATAACTGATATAAACAAGATCCTTCAACGGTGAGTCAGCATAGCTTCTATATGAATTAAATTAGAAATGTCATTCTATTAACTTACTGTTAGGTAACTGCTTCACAAGGAGTATATCTGGAAAATATTTCCACATGTACGTATACCTACAGGATGATGGCCCAAAAAAGTACAATAAAATAAAGTTGCATTTGGCTATTTTTTAAATTTCTAGGTTTGTAATACTCTCCTGAAAATGTTAATAATTTGATTATTTACCAACTAAATAGGGTAAGTATGCATGTTTGCTATAATGTTGACATTGGGGCAGTTATAGGTATTTGTAACCCTTTAGAGTGTCTGCTTTTAAAAGTACGAAAATAAACATTTATTTTTTTTTACGTAAGTGCAATCTTCCTACTTGCTATATCATTTGAATTTAAAAAAACTAGGCGGGGATACATAAATATACTAATTTATTTTAATTAAATTAAGTTTTCTCAAGTTTTTCAAATGGATCACCCTGTATATTGTTTTTTTACCTGATTAAGACTTTAAAAACCAACAATTTTTGTAATTGCAATTTATTTAAAATTCTAAAAGACTATAAATAAGTTTCCAAAATTGTTGTCAAAAAACATAACTGTAGTTAAGCATATATATAATATCCATAATAAAGGTTTTTAAAAATCGCTAGGCGGCCATGGAAAAACGAGCGTGTTTCACAATTAAATATATTTTGACGTTATACCTACCTACATAGAGGTATGTCATCAGAAATAAGGAATGTATGTACCTATACCTATAAATACTTAAACGAATAATTTTTTGTTCAAAAAAATTATTTTTTTAGTCATTGTATAGTCAATGTATAGTGACCCAAGAGACATTTTTATTTGTGAAGAGCTCTATAGTAACGCTTAAGAAAATATCCAACATTTCAATGACTTTTAAAATTTAAATTTAAGTTTTTTCGCCTTTTAAGTTTAAAGTAGGCCGTTTGGTTATTTTGAGAAAAAACGCGTCTTGTTTGGTCGTCGATCATGTGTACAGGCCATGCGACCGATTACTTTGGTGCAATTGCGAAGCTCAATAATAGCAAACACTGTATGCGCATCCGCCATTTCGTTTTTGATCAATATTTCGTTACTTCTTCGTTTTATCCAAAAATCGGCCGAAAACCCATCTTTGGAGTACAATAATTATCTACAGTTTTACGTGTAAAAAGATGGATTTATAAAAGCAAAAAAAGAAATATGGGCAAACTTGACCTAATTTCGTTTGCGGCTTTTCAAAATTTTTTCAAATAATTTTTTTAACGTTATACAGGATGTTCCGTAATGACGTGCTAATATTTTAGGGTGTGATTCCTCAAGTCATTTTATAAAGAAAAGTTCATATAAACATATGTCCTAAACGGCTTAAATTTTTTGCTACAGGGTGTTGAATTTTTTTCTTTTTTAATGCGTTTTTGGTAATATCTTGGAAAGTACTTTAGATAATATTTTCAATTTTGGCATGTGCTAATAGGACATAAAACCACGTACATGTTTTAGTTATAAAAGTTCTTTTTTTGTCCCGCCAGTGGCGTCCCTGCAAACATGTCCTCTGATATTTTTTAGAAAAAAAGTGGTACGCCACTGACATTTTTCCATGTGGATATTATTTCTGATTAGCCTGATTAATTCTACATAAAAATGGTCTTCTGCGTTTTTCTCCTCAGGCACACTGTTCTTAATTAAAATAATTAAATTAAATTAGCTTTATTTTGCCGTATTGACGAATAATTTTTGATCACATAAACCTATAGTTATCCTGGAACGGTGACGTTCTTAAAAACATAATTAACGCCTTAACGGTAGTCTTATCTGTATTTCCTCCAAGCAGAACTGCCGGTTACTTGAAGATGTGCCAAATGCGCTCAGGAATCAAATGTGGTACATGCATGAGGAGCTCAACAATGGCCCGCAAGATCCCCTGATCTCAATAGTTTGGATTTTTTCTTGTGGGTCATCTTAAAACTCTACTGTATAGAACTCCCATTAACACTTTAGAAAATTTAAGGGAGCGAATAATAATTGCCTTCAGTGAAACAATACGAAATTCGCCTGGAATATTTGAACGAGTGCGCTATTCGATGCAAAGACGGGCGAAAGAATCTCTATTAAATGAAGGTGGTCATTTCCAACAATTTTTATAAAACAAAATTTTGCATTATCAATGTTAATAATAATAAATAGTAGAGCTAATTTAATTTAATTATTTTAATTAAGAATGGTGTGCCTGAGGAGAAAAACTCAAGAGACCATTTTTATGTAGAATTGACCAGGCTAATCAGAAATAATATCCACATGGAAAATTGTCAGTGGTGTACCACTTTTTTTTTTAAATATCAGAGGACATGTTTGCAGGGACGCCACTGGTGGGACAAAAAAATAACTTTTATAACTAAAACATGTGGCTTTATGTCCTATTAGCAGATGCCAGAACTAAAAATATTATCTAAAGTACTTTCGGAGATATTACAAAAAACGCATTAAAAAAGAAAAAATTCAACACCCTGTAGCAAAAAATTTAAGCCGTTTAGGACATAATAATATGTTTTTATGAACTTTTCTTTATAAAATGACTTGAGGAATCACTCCCTAAAATATTTGCACGTCATTAAGGAACACCCTGTATACTGTTACGTAGATAAATTTAGCCGCTTTTTGAAGAAAACAAAAAACGAAATATTGGTAAGAAAATTAAATGGCGAATGCGTTAATGCTATAGTGTTTGCTCTTAAATAAATGGTTGAAAAAATAGTTATTTATGTACCAAGGCAGTAAAAGTGATTCTTTATCGGACGAGTCTAAAATTATGAGATGAGCGAGCGAGGCGAATAACAGGCGAGTTGATAAAGACACTTTTACTGACGTGGTGCATACAAAATTTTATCGCCAACCGTTCAGAATTTTTAATATAAAAAATTGAGGTATAACTCATCGCAATAAATCGCGAGAAAACTATTATCGAGCTGTCATAGGGAAAGGCGTGACGTGACAGACGATTTTTGATTAATAAATGTCAAAGTCATTAATTTGCGGAGGGTAATAGTATATTGTTTTATTAGGAGTAAAAGCGATACTTTTCTGACGAGTCTGTAGGTTTGCCGGACGAACAAAGTGAGTCCGGCAATTACGGACGAGTCATAAGAAGTTGCTTTTACTCCGAATAAAACATACTTTTTTTTCTTCAGACGTTGTTTAAATATGAAAACACAAAGATACAAAATGTTTTAATTGTTTTATTTAAAAATTTTAAGTTTTGAGAAGGGGCTAGCGTTACTATGGATTTATTATTATATTGTTTGATAGCGACGTGCCATTCGATTTGACAAGTGTCAGCATTAATTATTGCGTAACAGTCATACTTTTACTTCCGCCGCTATTGGCAACGGAAGAAAAAGTAAATACATTTTCTTCCGTTGCCAAAAGCAACCGCCTTCTGACGAAAAAGTAGAACTTTAACGTCAAAAAATTAGTAGAAAAACGTCAAGTTTATTGACGTTTGAAGAAAAAAGTATTTATCTGCCGCATCTGCGGCAGGTTACCTAAGTATTTTATTTTACAATAATGTTAAGCAAACGATAATATTTAATACAATGGTTTTTATTTTTAAGATGTTACATGATCTACTTCCAAAACATTTAATTGACAATTGTATACACGTCCGTGATATCCACAACCATAATACTCGAATAAGAGATAACTTTTATATTCAATCAGTAGCAACAAATTTTGGCCAAAACAACCTTTTTCATAAGGGTTTAAAGCAATACAACGAATTACCCGCGAATGTAAAGGGCTGTGAAAATGTAAATAGGTTCAAAATTGAATGTAAAAAATATATTAAATGTAAGATTGGTCATTGAGTGTTGTAATTTATCTGGGGTGTTGTGATTTATTTAAGATTGTAATTTATTTAAGATTGTAATTTATTTAAGATATTATAATTTATTTAAAATATTGTAGTTGATATAGGGTTATAGAGGTTAACTTTTTAGGTAAACTATACCTAAGTGTTTTGTTATTTTTTTAATTGTAAATTTTTGTATTATGCTAGCAGTTTCTGCTATTAATAAAGATATTATTATTATTTATTATAAAATAAAGTGTTTGTTTACTTCCGGAAATCACTCTGATAATGTACGGCTTTACTGCGGTTGACGATAAAATATATTAATTATTGTAATAATGTAAAAAAAATAAGATAGTAATTTAGTAATAATCCATTAAAATTAAATTATTGACCAAATTCAGCAAAATTTTGGCGTGGTCCAAAAAAAAAATGTTTCGGTTTAGGAAAAGCCGTTCTTTAAAATAAATCGAAAGTAAAAATATTATTTAAAATTCATAGCAGGAAGGCAAGATAGTATTTGTGACTATGTATAGACGTTGGACTGATGGAAGTTTGGTACATTAAAATATTATATTGTGAGAATCACTTAGTAGAGGACCGTTTTATGATATTATTCTTGGTAGCCTTGAGTTTTGTTCCAATTAGCTTAGCACCTGGCGCAGTTTGGGAAGCGTTATAGTAGGTCAGAATATAATATATTCTGGCAGTTATATTATAACTGTCCTTCTCTCCTATACCTACGTCAAATATATGCAATAGAACCCGATTTCTCGCGGCCAGCTGGAGAATCATCAGCGCAAATTTGACTCTGGGTGACCAGCTGCGGCTGCGCGGCTTGAGATAAATATGATCTTGTCGTGATGCAAGATTGATTACAGTTTCACCGGGGTGGACTCACAGTTACAGTGGACTACATATATTTTACCGACTTGTCGTTTGTTGACAACCGTCCATATTTTATATAATACCTTTTTTTAAATTTATGTTATTTTTACTCCCGTGCCGTACGTATGTAATAAGAGTTAGGAAATAGAAGGGTTAGGAGCATACTTAACCGCGGCAAAGGGGGAGAAAAAGATCTTTGCTGAGATGACTGAGATGAGTCAAATATTAAAAAAAACGCTCAACTTAGTTCTTATGCATCTGTTATCCGGCGGTACACGATGTCCGAAATTTTAAAAATCGTAGAGGAGTCAAAATTATGCAATTTACATGTACGTCTTAGTGGTGGAAAAAACGGTTCCCCGTCTGGTTCCAATCGCGAACGCTCCAAAAAAATACCGCTCCAAAACAACGTTACTTTGGAGCGACCAAAATTTTCCAACCGCGTGATAGGCTACAATATGAAACGAACTGTTAAAATCCTAAACAACCCATTGCAATTTTATGTAAGGGTCGCCGTGACGTGTGTAGTATGATGATTTACATGATTCATGATTTTTATTATAGTATTATTTATATGATAACTTTCATTACGATTCATTTACACAACTAGGTATATTTCTTTAGATATATAAAAATCGACGTTATAAAAAGTGTTTTTACTGTTTGTTTATTTATTCTTAAACTTAAAAATTATAAAAATGTTGGTATTATACTTCATTTTTACTATTCTTATTTTATTAACAGTAAAATTCGGTAAATCTAATAATCTAAAAGTAATTATAATAGCATCAGTCTTCTTTCAAATTCAAACCGCACCGCAAGCCTTTTTTATAGTTCCACGTTGCAGCGCGATTCACTATTGTTCGTTCCTGAAGTTTTGCTCGCTCCAGCCGAAAAGTAGGTTCCGACGAGTGCAGCGTCGCTTCGACCGGAATGACGCTCCAGTCCACTCCAAATCGCCTGATACCTTGTTTTATTATGCGTATTCAAGGGTATACAACCAGTCCTAACGATAAATTTTATGTTGCGGTCCAACAGTAGAATATAGCACGTGGGCTTGCCAGATCTTACGCTCGTTCCAAACCGTGAAACGTAACGCAGAATGCAGCCATCCCGTCGCGTCCTCTATGAGCGGTCTCGACCGTTTCGTTCTGTAAACTTCGGCTGACGTTACCGGTGTCGCTCCACGGTAACTAATTACTTAGTCGTTGTGGAGCGCGTTGGAGCGTTATCAAAATATACCGCTCCAAAATCGCGTTATCTAAATACCGACCCACCTCTAGTACGTCTTACTATTGTAACAAAATTTGTAAAAAAAAAAGATAATTAGTCAAGCAAAGAATACTTAAACATAGTTAACAAAAATTGGTTGTAATTTAATTTTTCTTTAGCTTTTTAAACGTTTGTTTTACCAGTTTTTGTATTTAAAGTTTATATTCTTCTTCTTCTTCTGGTGCGTATCCATTAATGGATGTTCGCGATAACATTTTCCATCGCTTCTCTATTTCTCGCGGTGTGTATCAGCGACTGAACAAGTATACATTTATAATATTATAATCGTAATAGGCAAGGAAAATATAGTACTGGTAATAAGTCCTAAAAGTCTGGTAGAAAACATGATCTTCTTCTTACTTGTTTTTATTGTGCTAGTGCCGTTGGGCACTCTAACACACTAAATGATATGTAAGAAAGTTAAAACAATTTTAATTTTGTCCGACGTCGGATGATTTTTAAAAACATTCGGGTGAAATTGGATGCTTCCACCAATAGGGGCAATTTTGGATCGTCGTACCGTCGGTGACGAATGCATGAAAAATCACTTTTTAGCCGTTCCTCTTTATTATGCTATTTAAAAGTAATTAAAAAGAACTCTGCTAGTATACTCTTAATTCTTTTATAACATCCTAGAGGGCCATGTTCTTGTCACTAGTTTCTTCTTTTTAAAAGCAAGGCCAACGGCTAAGTTGAGCCTTCCTTTTAAAAATTTAACTTAGCGCAGCAATGACTTGCTGTTTAAAAGAGAAAAATGGAAAGTACTTAAAGTTCTCCTTTGTTTCTTCTGTGCATCAGGCAACATCATCACAGAATACAGAAGAAAATCCGTATTCTGTGAACATCATAACCCTCAAATAATACATAATTGGCGGGAATGAATCGACCAAAAATGTTTTTAACATTTTTTTAGCTATATTAAAATGTATTTTATTCTATATAGTTTTTACTGTACCTTATGATTTTTAATTGTGATTCTCAGATAGATATTTGGTCTTTATCATTTTTCATACATAAACATAGAAACAAATACTTGCCTATTATTAAATCGTAAACTAAATATTTAATGAAACAAGAAGATTATGGATATTCTAGAATATAATGTATTAGAAAATTCAACTTTGGTCGGATTTGAGGTATCAGAAAAGAAAAATTGTGAAAATGAAGTTGGTACTAATAGTGCAGAGACAGAACATACGAATAGTGTTAGCCATACTCAGGATAAAACTAAAAAGCCCACACTGGAAAATTATGATATTGCCAAAATAGCACAAAAAGAAATGAATATAACAACGATGAATTCCAATATTTGTTCTCTATCAGAAAATTTAAGTTCATTCCAGGAAGTTGGATCAAAAGATATAGTCGGTGATTTACAGGTAGACACAAAATTGTCCACAAAGGCAAAACAAGTTCAGGAAATTAATGTAGAATCTTTAAATGTTGTGTCAAAAAAGCATTATAGAAAGTTCACTGTTTTGGATAGTGATAGCGAAAGTGAATTGTATAATAATGAATTTGATAAGGGTGTCCTTACCAATATAACAGTGGAAAATGAGTTGAAAGATTTTAAGTTATCCAAGAAAAAGAAACCCACAATTCTCGATACTGATAGTGAATCAGAAGACGTTCCACACAATACCAATTTTAATTCTAATATTGCCATTGGTGACCATCGAGGTAACCAGACAGACGATGAACCTTGGAATGAGACTGAATATACTAATGAGATGAGAGTTGAAAATGATATAATACCTATAAGAAAATCCCTTGAAAATTCTTATTCAGAATCGGACAACAAAGTTCAGGTTTGTTCAATAAATTTTTTTTTTTTTATAGTGTACCTTCCTAGTAGGTACATACACAATTTTCTGTTCTTGTCATTGAAACTCTTCTATCGGTTGTAATTACTTCAAAGGTGGTTTTTAAATTTTTATTTCCTATATCAACCGAGATATCGACTAACTTCATTTAGATAACATCTTTATTATTATATTTTATAGATTATACTTGCATTAGTAATTAACTAATTAGGTACCTTATTCTTATTGCACCTTATTTTATCACCTTGCCTTAATTAAATAAACGTCCTTTCAGTTTCTTAAACATGATTTTGCTTAACAGTTTGGTAAAAGTATCAGCAACTTGATCCCCTGTTTTGGGAACTGGAACTGGAATACACATTCTACTTTTTCATTAATTATTTAAATAGATATGTTTATTTCTCCAATTAAACATATTAATTTTCATTAGTTTAGTTGTACTCGGTTGTACTTATTGAGTTTTATAATTATTTACTGGTTTGTAGCTCTGCTATAAAATATCTTAAATATAAATACCTACTATTTGCGTCGGTCTATTTACGAAAAGCCATACAATAGGGAACTTGACAAAAATTTTAAATGGGGAAAAATTCTATAAATCATAAGTGTATAATATATATTGTCATAAAACATATGGCAGCAAAAAAAACAACATATTTCGTCTCAAAAGACCGCTAGCAAGATTTAAAAATGCCCCAAAATTCAAATTATCCCAAGCGGGTAAAAACGGGTCGTGACGTCAAGAAGTATAATTCGTGTGTGACGTCCACGAAATAGGTTATAGGTTGGCAATAAATTGAACGACGTTGAGAATTCCACCTTAAAACAACAATACAATAACAATAACACACGGCAATCCAAATGCAAACTCTGTAGCTCGGCCACCGGTCAGGATGACGGATGACGGAAAAGTCATACTTCCTGACGTCATCGGGCTTGGCGCGCTTAAAAGGTCATTTGAAATGCTTTTGACACGCGCGAAACTTTAAAGAATTTTTACCAGGTTATTAAGTACTGATTTTTAAGGAGTAATAATTGGGGAATATTTTTTTAGGCCTAACTAAATCATATTATTGAAAAAAAAAATTGGAAAGTTCCCTATTATTTTAGAAAGTGTAGTCACCTAATCTTCTAATCATTTGTACTACAAGGAGACCCAATGCAGTAATTTTTGTGTAAACACTAACCTGAAAACCAAAATCTCAATGCAGGCAAGTTTAATTGTGTATGCAACTGTGAAACGCGATTATTCGAAAACCTCTGGACAAAAAGCAACAAAGTAGTATACCGCTGAAAAGAGAATTGAACGCCCTTTAAAACGATGTGCCACTTGACCCCCATTCACATTTAATATTCTAAGGGTGACATCTACCCTGAGACCCTAAAAATATTCTTAAAGTGTCCCCCTTACAAATAAAATTGACGTGTCTTTCCGATTTTTCATATTATTAACTGCAAGAAAGATATTAAGGGTGGGAAGTTTTCAAATTGACACCCTGTATATTTCATTTAGTCACAATACTTTAACAAGTGCGAGATAAACCGTTCTCAGTGTTTGATTTTGCATTAACAGTTTTAATTGCTTGAATGTATGTACCTACTACTTTGCGGATCCTACTTGTTACATATTCTGCGTTGGCATTCTACTTTGGATTATAGTAAAAATATACTATCTACTAAATATTTCAACTTGTTTTGTTTTTTTTTATTTTAAATAATATGCAACTTCAGTCGGAATTTTCTTGACAATCATAATTATGCAGTTTTAGATATTTCACTTAAGTACTTTAGCAGATGTTGTCGTGCTAATCGAGAAACAGATAAAGCTTGACTTTCCTGAATTTAATGTAAGATAATTTTTATTAAACCATGCTCTTTTTCATAGCGATTTAAGCCTTTTTGGAACAGCGTCCCGGTTTTTATCATTCACTATCACTGCAGTGTCATCTGCGAAACAATACACTGATATACTAATATTAGTTGCGTTAGTGGCAACAATTCATTTACATAAAAAAAAATATAGGGCCCAGCACATTTCCCTGTGGGACCCTATACTTCACTGACATGGAAGAGCTAATGGTATTATCAATTTTTACTCTTTGTGTACGATTTTTTAGATAACTGTCAAATAAATCACACACGGAAATCCCGGAAATCATCTCGCAATCCGGCAATCACGTCCGCAATCCGCGGCCCGTTACTATTTTTTTTTTATTTGAATCATAATCATTCCCAAAATTTGAAATCAATGAGTTTTTTCATAAGGATACCATAGCCTGGGTCGAATGAGAAACTTCATCCTTTTTTTAAGGTGAATAAAACCCCAATAAATCCTATCTGAGTCGATAACAGTTTGCGTTAACGCAATCTCGATATCTTATCGCAATCACTTGCAATAATTCACAATCACCGCCGTAATCAGGAAATCATGGCAATCCTTAGAAATCAGGAATTTTCTGAAAATCATAGGATTTTCGCATGTACATTTTTTTGATGAGTGGTTGTCAAATGTTAGGCGCGGTTTATTAGTTGCATTACAACACCCCGTTTTTTTGTTAACTTGTAGAGCTAAGAAAGGAAAATATTTACTTTTTAGTTCACTACTCACACAATCATTTACTTACTTAAAGGAATACCTGCATATATTAAACCACTATAAATCTTTAGATGTATTTTTTACAACATTATTACTTTTATTATGCATTTGAATATTTTTTAGAAATCCAGATTAGCCCTGTTGTGTGATTCAGATAGTGATGAAGAATCAAGCAATAACCAGCCAAACAGTTCACACACATCTGATGGTGATATGGTAGAACAATCCCAGCAGGAAAGAAAGATAGATCCAAAATCAAAGACACCTTGGTTAAGTAAAGATACTAAGAAAAACTCTCGGAAAAACTCTATGAAAATGTCTAAAACCAAGAACTTAGATGCAGAGGTTACAAAAAAGGTAGGTGGGTAAGTTTAAGCTAGGTAATCTGATAATTGTGGCGATAAAAACAAATTCTTACTAAACCTAAAATTTGCAATTTGAGAAACAAAACTGTTTTTTACAATAAGTAACAAAGTAACAATGAATTAGGCACTAAATTACTAAGAGTTTTCCGTCACTGCAACTGATGATGTTTTGCCTAATCTTCAGCATTGGCAAATTGTTCCGATGTTCGCGACGCGGACAATATTCCATATTTATAACAACACTTGACTGTCTATTCACAAACATTATTATTGATTATTTCGCGCTAAACTGAGAACTATCCCATCTTTGATAATAACTTGAGGTGATTTTAAATCCAATAAAAGTCTAAATTATAATGTCGGTTATTTATTGTAACAAATTAAATGGCGCGCGGGCTTGTCCGTCCTGACTGTGCATGCTGTACGTTTGTAACGTAATGAGATGGGGGTAAAAAGGATACTGCTAACATATAATAATAATAATAATAATAATAATAATAATAATAATAATAATAAATAAATGTATTTTATTTCAAATGCAAAAAAAAAAATTATAAACAACGTTTTATAGACGGCGAGATCTAGCAACGCTACTCTATCTGACCGTCTTCTAACTATAAACTAAAAAAAAAAATAAAGAAAATAATATTTTTAAATACTTATAATATAATAATAATAATAAATATTTCATAACAGCATCATTATGATAGAGGCAAATGCATGAAGGTAGTACCTATTATATAAAAACGACTAATTACTCATTTCTTTTACTCACAATGAACTGTCTGACAGCCCTCTTAAAGCCAGTGGCAGCGGTAAGGGGTTTTACACGGGCAGGTAGAGCACTGTACACTTTGACCGCGTTGAAACTAAAAGATCCCTGAAATTTGGCGGTTCGGTGCTGGGGGATAATAAATCTCTCACCGTATCGCGCCTCTCGTCCATGTATGTCAGTACCCACAACAAGCTTCTCGCAATTTCATGTGTAAGTGTAGATAAGTGCAAAAAAAAACGTTCGTCCATTCTCAACCATCCGGAAGCTTGAAATAACGGTGTGACGTGATCAAATTTCCTGGCATTAAAACAAAATTTAAGACAAGAATTCTGAAGTTTTTGGAGACTATTTTTTCTCTCTGGAAAAGACCTGGCCAAAAAAGAACGTCGGCGTATGAAAGTAACGATAATATCAGGGAGTCGCTGAGTCTTAGTTTGACATCATTCGTTGAAACGTCTTTGTGCATATATAAAAGTTTTTATTTATAGTAGGCTCTCTGTATTATTTCAGAAACGTGTGCTTCGAATCGGAGCTGTGTATTCAAAAAAATACCTACATTTTTTTTGCAATCTAAAGGCACTAAAACAGCACCTTCAATTTTATTATTAAAATTATTTAACTCAGATGAGCCAAAAAAAGTAACTTGGATTTTGTACCATTTAATACCAATTTATGGAATTTGAGTATCTCAGAAATAATTACCAAGTCAGCATTAATAGCCTTCATGGCCGTTATAGCTTCCGATTGAGGAAACGGAAAATACCTTTGCTTATTACCTGCATATTGATGAGATGAACATACCTTTAAAAATTTATTAAAATCACAGATATATAAAGAAAACAAGAGCGGTCCCAAAATACTTCCCCGTGGAACCCTCCTTTCAATATTCACATAATCCGAAACATCTGAACCAACTCTTTGTCTTCTACCCAATAGGTAATTGTTCAGTAGATCAAGGGCAGCGTCATGTAAACCGAGGTATTTAACTTTAGAGCGAAGAACTGAGTGATCCAAAGTATCAAATGCTTTGCTGTAGTCTAACAGCACTAAAGCCGTCATCTTGTCTTTATCCAGACTTCTAAAAATTTCATCACAGACATGCAATAGAGCTGTTGTCGTACTGTGCTGCGCTCGGAACCCCGACTGTGATAGGCAGTATGCGGTTAGCTGCCACGTAATCCTTTAATTGGTCATTCATAACTTTCTCGAGTATTTTTGATATGGTAGGCAGAATGCTGACTGGGCGATAATGCGACATCTCTGTAGATGTGATATTTTATGGTGCCGGGATAATGTTGGCATTTTTCCATTCCGTTGAAAATTTACAGGTTTTCAGAGAATAGTTAATAATAAACGTTAGATCTGATGTAAGATACGGAGTGATTAACGAAAGCATTTTAAGGTCACGCGCTTGCGCGTCTTTTTCAGTGCAAAGCATACAAAATTACACGTTCTATTTTAATGTTATTCTGTATATCATTATAATTATTCCACAGAAGATTTTGAGTTAAATTTGCAAGAAAGGAAGCTTTTTTTAAAAACTGTCAAAATACTTAAAAGACTCAACAGGTAGTCGCTTATTCCGTAGTTGACCCCTGTTTTAATTTTCTTCACTGTAACAAGCTTTCGGTGCCTGGTTGCGCCCGAGATACCGTTGAAAAACTAATATTGCCATCCTTTTCAATTTAATGTACCTAAATAAACTGCTTAACATATCAATAGGTAGATATTTAATAACCAAAAATCAAACACCGTTACACGACAGGCTATCCATCCTTTTCTAAACTGCCAAACGGTTGCATATTTTTTAAATTTAATTGTTGTAACCATCAATGACTCCATTTGCTAATTTCGGATGCGTATCGTAAGCAAAACAGAATAACTTAAAACTGCCCGCTTTTTATTCCAACATCTGCTTTTATAGATGACTGCTAAAGAAGCTGCCGAACTTCGCAAAACGATACAGTCCGAGTCGCAGAGAATGGTTCGAGAAAAAAACATTTCTCTGCCCTATCACAAACCTAAAGCTCATACTTTAAAAGAATTTTTGGCGAGACGTCCTAGACTTGCAGTAGCAGTTTCGAATGGCCCTGAACCACCATCAGTGGCTATTAAGATGTCTACTAAACAGTTGGAGATAATTTCGTAAGTAATATTGGTTTGAACTTTATTAAGTTTATGGATTCACAATTTGGCTTTTATTTTGACTTAATTGTCAATTCATGTTTGTTTACAAGGGAATCTAAATCACGGGCAAAGTTTTAATATGGTATTGTTTTATAGAAAAAAGATGAAAGAGCGCGAAAAAGAAGTTAAAGAATTTTACAAATCAGAAAGTGAATCCGACAATGATGGTGAAGATGACTACGTGCCACAAACTATTGATACAAAGGATGAAGAAGAAAAGGAAAATAATGATGCAAATGTAACAGCACAAAATTCTCAGGATCAGGTGAACGATGCTACTAGTGTCGCAGACAGTGAGACTAATGCCATAGACGATGATACAAATACTTCAAATAAAGATAAATGTCCAGAGAAAATCCATGTAGAACCCGAAAATGGTTTGCAGGAAACTGTGGATTTTCCAAAAGAAATTCATAATAGTGCAAATGCAATAGAAATTGGTAGAGGTAAGACATTTTTTCGAGACAGACCGAAATGACGATCAAATCAAATCATTTAATCATGCCACAAATTTAAAAAAAATTACAATCGTCAATAAGTTTAAAATTTAAAGTACCGGTTAGTACTTAGAGTCAACGATTGCGCGGAGTATTTTATGCCTTGAAGATAAGATTTGTCGATAATGAGCTTTTGTATGAAGTTATGGTTGGATATCTGGCACATTGTAAAAATATTTTGAATTATACAGGGTTCGCCCAAAAAGTAGGGTGTCATAAAGTTACATTTTTTTAAATGGGACACCCTATATATGAATATATTTATTAATTCTACGTGTTATTTCATACATTTTTATTATTGGTTTAATATACGAAAAAGTTATAGTTTTTAAGGTAATTCGACTTATAATGAAAATATTGCATTTTCAAGCATCTCATTGTTGTGAAAATGCTACTTACATTTTGACACTAAGCGACTCATAATTTTCATACTTACTAAATAAAGTCAAAAATACATGTTCACTATGAAATATTTGACGTCTCATTTACAGGGTGTTTACTTTCTAGGACCAAAGTCAGAAAACTTCTAACTGAAAAATATCACTTTTATTAAATGGAACACCCTATATATTTTTCTGTCATCTTATAGCTCGTCATAAACTCTTTAATTTTCGTGAAGAACGTGCTAACCCTATCTCTAATAGTTTTTGAAATATTTTGATATTTCGAGATTAAATGTCCTCGTTATAGCATTTTATTGTCAATGGATCACGTTAAATCAAACATTTCCATTAAATTTTGAAAACTTCAAGGACTGGGTGTTCGCCGCTCGGGATATATCATCCTGTATAGTTGTTCAGCAAATAGACACTTAATTCGTTTTTTGAAAAATTCGTTTTGAGTACCAACTTATAAAATGACTGAACAATAAAGTTTGCAGTAAAAAGGCTTAATTTTTACATTGATCTGATTCTTAATGTCATCCACTGCCATTATTTTCATTTATTTTCCATGGCTATTGTGATCCATTTACAAAAAAATGCTATAACGAGGACATTAAGTCTCGAAATATCAAAATATTTCAAAAACTATTAAAGATAGGGATAGGACGTTCTTTACGAAAGTTGAAGAGTTTATGACGAGCTATAAGATGACCGAAAAATATATAGGGTGTTCCATTTAATAAAAGTGATATTTTTCAATTAGAAGTTTTCTGACTTTGGTCCTAGAAAGTAAATGAGACGTCAAATATTTCATAGTGAATATGTATTTTTGACTTTATTTAGTAAGTATAAAAATTATGAATCGCTTATAGTGTCAAAATTTTTCACAACAACGAGATGCTTGCAAATGCAATATTTTCAGTATAAGTCCAATTATCTTAAAAACTATAACATTTTCCTATATTAAACCATTAATAAAAATGTATGAAATAACACGTAGAATTAATAAATGTATTTATATATAGGGTATCCTATTTAAAAAAATGTAATTTCTACTTTTTGGGCGCACCCTGTATAATTCAAAATATTTTTAAAATGTTCCAGATATCCAACCATACCTTCATACAAAAGCTTATTATCGATAAATCTTATCTTCAAGGCATACAATTACTCCACGCAATAGTTGATTCACTTATGATTCATTTTAATAAAACCTAATGGTTTTACACTAGACTTGAAAGGTCTACAGGGTGATATATTTACAATTTTAATAATGTCACTTGTTTACCTTTATTATGAATAAAAATATTGTTCTTGTTATCAAGAGCAGGTATAGGTCCACCCCATATTCGATAAGTTTATCACGTTTACAATTGAAGGGTACAGGGGAAAAGAGATCAGAGTCACAAAAAGTAGTTTTTACAGAATAACGAAAACCAAGTTTACAGACTCATATAAAATATTACAATTATAAGAACATGAAAAATTCCTATTATAACGTCATTGTCAACTAGTTGCCCACATAGGCGTGCCCACAGGGGGGCGGGTGGGCCATGGCCCACCCTAATTAATTCTTAAACTGTCAATAACCATCGATAGTTTTGAGCCTTAATAATTGTTATCGCTTTTTGATCTGATATTTTCATTTGAAAAAGCGCGCTTTGCCTTTGAAAAGTGGACGTGGCACCCAAAAAAAAATGTTGCCTCCGGCGGCGGGTTACCCTTTAGTGGCCCCCTTTATTAACCAGCCTGCGCACGCCTATGGTTTCCCATGTAAAATAAATACCTGTAGGAGATATTGCCATAACTTTCTGAAAATAAAAAAAATAATCAATTATTGTTTTATTTTGATATTATTTATTTCATAGCGATAAAAAGCAAATAATACAAAAGCAATACTCTATTGAGCTGCATTCTTTATCTTTCTAACTAATTCTGCTAGCGGAGTAGAATTGTCGGGATCATCTGTATTCATTCCTACAGGCTCTCCGATAGAAACCAACTCTTCACTGTCCTCATTGTGAGTATTGGACAAACCCGTTAAATTAGCAAAGAATTCCTGGAAACGCACGGAACAAAAGTACTAGCAAACACGTTGCCAATAATACTAAATACTAAATCACACAATCACCTGATTTCATGCCGTTAGCGCGAGAAGATGGACTCTGATCGTTTTTGTTCGGGAGCGCTCGGACAATTTTGGACCCTGATCGTTCTTGCGTTACATTACTTTTTAATTTAATTCAATTGCGGTGATCGGTTTTGCTCAACACCGACCGTGCCATGCGAAAGCTTAGGTCCAAAAGCACCAGATCGCGTCAAAAATGGAATTTTGCCAAAAATGGACTCTGATCTCTTTTCCCCTGTACCCTTCAATTGTTATTTAGATTAGATTGTTGAAGTGTTGATTCTGTGGTGCATAGAAATATTAGTGTTCAACTAGTTTTTTATTATGTGGCGTCCGTATATACTTAACTTCAACTCTTGTTGCTCTTTCGCAGCGTGATTTCCACTGGTCCACCGAAAACTTTTCAAAAAACTTGAGATTGTACAGAGGTGTACGTTTCAAAGACCATCAGATAAATGAGCTTCCGGATAGACCCGCCTACCTGTTTACTGCGCACCCAAATGTCACAGTTCAAGCTTTGTTTTTCCACCTGTAAAATACTAAAATTCAAAAATATAATACTTATTAAAATATCATCTAAGAGACACTACATTTATCACATTATTACTAAGTTCAATACAAGATCACCCGTTGCAAGTCTCAGTCATTTATAAGGTTAATTATTAAAATTCTTTCGGTCTTAATATGTCGCTGGACCAGAAAAAGTTTGGAGTGGCACACCCAGGACTTTGTCTTGGGGTGAGGTAAGAAAATACTGTTTTAGAGGAAACAATGTACATAAGTACACAAGTTATTATTAAAAAATAATATATTAAGAGAAAACATAAAACAATTTCCCTTCTGACACGTGCTGGTTGCAGTGGAACTTCTTTAACAAAGATGTTCTAGTAAAACAAAAACTTTTTTTAAAAACTTTTTATAACTATTAATTTTGCACAAAACTGTATGTTTTCACTCCTGCCGGCGTAACTGGGCGGTAAAAAGCCTGGTACCCCAACATAATTTTACTTTCAAGCTAAATGATGCTTTTATGAGAAACAATTTTTTTTCTTTTTCTGTCCCTCTTATTTCAATACTTTTACATGTCTCTGACAAAGCTGAATAAAACTTAATGTTTTTTCACTACTTAATAAATGATTTTCACAAAGTCTTTTAAAACTCCCTAATTTTTCTTTTGCTCTTTTCATTTTTCTGCCCTAGACAGGGCCATTCCACTAACCCTTGACTTTCCAGTATGCTGAAGTCTTGATTGTCGGTCTCTTGGCTATTCAATTTTTACACCCCTTGTACTCTTGTACATCATTGAAAGCTCCATTACGGCTCAATCCCACTATTATTTTCTCTATTGCTAACAACATCAGCATTGTACCTTTCACTTTGTTTTCCTGATGAGTGTTTCTACACTCGAAACGTGTCGAATTGAATTATTATGAATTATTCTAGGTTCTCCTAGTTATTCTAATAAAAAATTGTGGAGAAAGACGTTGTGCTTTTCTTTTTTCTATAAAACAATGAGAAAATAAAAACTAAACCAGTTATTTTGTTCAAGGTTCAATAGGTAACTTCTTTCTGGTGTGGCAAACAAAACTGGTACCACGCCAAAAATGTTCAGTAACTGATATAACTATATCTACATATTTGAAAGAATATTCTTATTACACTTTAGTAGTGATTCCAGTGCAGAAATTTTTGCAATGCATTGCATGCACTGTGAAAAAATGTTTTCACTTATCTTATCCACGATCTATATTCGGTCTCTGTTTGAGTTTTAATTGTTAAAAGTGCATTTACAGACTGCACGCTGTATATATATATATATATAATAATATGAATATCTCTTAATAAAATAACATATCTTGAAACAAATTCGATAACTTTAGAGTAATTTTTAAGTAAACGTTCTGAATGCAAGGCAGGAGTAAAAAATACCCTTTTAAATAAAAAAAATTCCACAGTTGAAAGAACAACCGAATTAGAAGATCCTAACGAAACTAAAGATTTACCTGAAAAAGACAAATATAAATGTGATATAAATGAAAATAAAAAGGAGACAGAACTTTGTAATTCAAGTAAGAATGATAGTACTGAAAATTATGACTTTCAGTTGGATGACGAAAAAACTGAAAAAATTGTTTCATCGAATGATTTCGATATTAATCACGACCCCACTATAAAATATAATATTGAAAAGTCAGTAGTAGAAAGTCGGCCAATATCCAAACCATTCACTTATACGGATCTTGACATGGAAATTGAAAATTTTGGAGCCAATCGACCTGTAACAGAAGAGAACTTCAATGAAAAACCTGATTTGCCACCTGTCAAGTCCAAATTAGATATTCTCAAAGAGAGATGTAATAACATAAAGCCAAAACTAAGTGGGGGACCTGATAAAGTAATTGATCTTAATTCTGCAGTGGTAAATCCAAAAGAAGTTGTTGAATTAATGGAGAGATTTACAAAACACATGACTTCTAAGAAGCACCAGTCCAAGCACAAGGTTAAATTAAGGTAATATTTTATTATTAACATTGTACAAATTTTACAGAACTTTTGGTAGTTTGCTACATTCTAAACAGAGTGGTTATGATTAATATCTATACTAGTAAGTATTTGGCTGAATCTTGTCTCAACTATGGAATAATCTGTTGGGACTCTGCTCATAAAAATATCTTAAGCAATATTACTATTGGCCAAAAATAGTCCAGATTTTCTTCCTCTGAACTTTTATTTTAGACTTCTCAATTATACAATTATATATAAAAAAAATGTGCTTAGCTCTTACTAGAAATATTTTTTACTAATACATTAGTCATGATTTCTTGACGAGAGCAAATGGAAATCGCAACTTAAATGAAATTACTCCAATTTTATTTCATTTAACTAAATTACCTTTAAAAACAAGTATTTTTCAAGAAAAAATGAAAATGGCTAAAGTAACACCTGTGTTTAAAACTGATAAAAGATATAATTGCAGCAAATTAATTCTTTGAATTATAAAATTTAGTTTGGAATAAAGGCAAATCAACGATTTTGACATTTAAATTGATTTAATGACTAGAAAAGTCTCGCTACACTCATTTACACATACTTTAAATATTATTTAGGGCGCCCCAAAAAGTGGTACAGTGTTGTGAGAATTGAAGCGAGACTAGGATTATTTTGGTTTTAGTAGAGTTAGGCACAAATGTGAGTTAGGCGCTTGTTGTATATTTTCCTTGCTAACCCTACCCTTCATAATGCTTTATAACAATGTTAATTTTTGAGAAGACATAAACGTCAAACCGTATGATTCTGTATTATCTATTTATATCTATTCTCAACCAACTTAAAAAGTTCATTATAGAGAATATAACATTAAATATACAAACTATAAAATCACAAATAAGAAAAATTATGGTTTGTAACTATTAATAATTCCGTCGAAATTATTATTTTTTAAATATATACAGTTTGTCCACGGATAGAGTTTGGAAGAGGAAAAACAGAAACAACAGTTTTTGAATTTTGGATATTTTTTTAATTCTAATTTTCAATTCCTTTTGATGATTGGCTAAATCATCACTTTGGGAACAAATGGATGGGATGGAAAAACTAAAGGCAATGGAAGTCCAAAACACATCTATTACTCAAATGGATTGGAAGGTACATACCTATGCTATAGTCCAAATAAGTTGGCACGTAAGAGTCCCGATCTCATAATTATCGACTTTCATTTATGGGGATATCTGAAGCGACATGTGTATAAAACCAATTTAAATAATAACATAGATCTCTTGAAAGAAAAAATAGGAGTAGTTATTGCAAATATCCCAATAAAGCAAGTTAGGAACTGTTATCGGGAATTCGGATGTCGAGTTGAACTATGCGCTAACTCGGTGGTACCACGTTTGAATAAAATATTTATAATTTATGATTGATTGAATCGAAGAAATATGACATGTCATTGTAGTAATAAAAATACTTCAAAAATAGGCAAATTTTAATTTCTTACAACAAAATCGTTACTCGGTCAGATATAGAATCATATTCGATGTAAGACAGCAACAATAATTGTTTGTTTTTACGTAAATTTATTTTAAACAAAATCGAAAAAACTAAAAATGTTGTTTCTGACGAACCCTGTATAGTAATCGCAAATCAAATTTTGAAATTGTAGTTTGAACACTAGGAAAATTTATTTAATAAATCAAGGAATTGAAAAAAAAAGATTCAAAAAACTAAAAATGTTGTTTGTGACAAATCCTGCTTAGTAATCCTAAATTTGATATTCGAGATTGTAGTTTCAGCACAAGCAGACGTTTTTATCAAGAATACCTTTTCCTTCTGTACCAACTAATAAAAAAGTTTTTTCTCTTCCCAACTCCACTGTATAAAAACCATTTACAATAAAAAAATTATATGCAATACGTTAAAGTTAGTTATAAAAATAGCAATAAACTAACATTTAATTTTTTTTGAAATATTTTTTGGTGCTTTTTTGAAAGTCTATAATTTTGATATTTTTTCGGCAAACTATTGTAAATTGTTATTTTTTTTATATAATATTGATCTTTGGCCAAAAGTGTTCTTTACCATAGGTTTTTAAACATGATGGTTTTGGTCTCGTATTGTGAATAATGTTGATTGGATGAAATATTTTATTCGATTGTTTTTCTTTAATAATAATAGAGTGTATTAGAATGCATAGTTTTAATTTATAAAGCTTTTCTAAATTTAAATATCCGTTTAGTTGATACAAATTTTTAGTTGGTTCTAAAAAAGGACGTTTATGTATGCATTTAATTATTTTGTTTTGTCTTTTTTTTAATGGCTAAATTATAGGTAAATTCGCTGATCCCCAAATTGAAATCATAGACTAATTTTGAATAAACCAAAGAATAATATATATATATACATACTTTAAATATTTTAATGATATGTAATTTTTAGCTTTAAACAAAATGCCAATTATTGGTAAGATGTAACTATTTAAATATTCAATATGTTTTTTCCAACTTAAATTTTCATCAATATATAAACCTAAAAATTTAATTATATTAGTATATTTAATTATATGATTATTGAAAGATAGTGAAGAAATATTATTATTTAATTTTGATTTACTTATAAACATAAAAGATGATTTATCAAAATTTAATGATAATTTGTTAATTTCCATCCATTTACGTATTATATTTAGGTCGTGGTTAATATTATCATAAATTTGAGCATAGTCTTCATGAAAATATCCAATAGTAGTATCATCATCAGCAAACAATTTTATTTTACCTTACCTGCCTATTGTTTTTTAGTATCGTTACTGTTGAAAGCGGGGGCGATATTCATAAGGAAACTGTGGCAGTCAATGTGGATAGTGATAATGAAACTGACATACATGAAGAAAAACCTGGCGCAAAATTGCAAAAGTTGAAAGAGGAATTACAAAAACAAATGGATCAGAAAAAGCATGATATATGGCAACAAAAAGCCGCAAGAGGCATAAGGGCCTGTGAAGCAGGTAAGGTGTTGGATTTAACGGTAAATAGACTTTTTTTAATTAGCAAAATGTTAAGATTTTCATGTCCCTTGTTTTAAGAAAAAATACAATATGTTGTAATAAAATGAGTAGACAAATACAAATTTATTTTTGTTGTTTACAAAATTAACAAAGTAAGAATATAAAGAAAGAAAAATAATTACATGTATTCTGAGAATTCACATAACCGGAGAGGTGGAACCAGGCTTCATTCGAAAAAAATATCCGGTCTTATAAATCATTTATTTCCAATAAATTTTGGGTAAACCATTGAGAGTAATTCCTGCGTCTTTCAAAATCTGCAGCTTGTATTTCTTGGAATACTTGCACTATTAAAAAAAATAATTTAGCTGCTGCTTAAAAATAGTCCTGCATGTTCCATTAGATCTTCCCACTTCTTGGGACAGGCGTCTTATACAATTTGTTATTTTATATGTTAAGGGCCACATATTTATTTTAACACATTTATATTGCACATCTTCAACAATTTCTTGGTAATTTTATTATAAACAAACCTCGTATCAGTTGTCTTTAAAAAAACAGCAAGGGATAAATGCCGGTTTGTATTGTGTAAATATCCTTTTTTCTAAGGTGCTCTCCGCATATACATATTTGCAATGGATATATGATAATTTTGGTAATTCTGTTATACCAACAACATTTTGAGGTATAGTATACGAATCTAAAAACTAGTTTCCTCGAAAGCGCTTAGTTTTTAAGATATTGCTTTTTAAGAGGAATATACTGTGCGAGCAAAAATTATTTGTATCAAAGAGGGTCTTGCATCTAACGACGTAATGCTTAGCCGTAAAGCTTAATACCTATTGGGTGTCAGTATCTACCTGAATTAACAATCAATCAGTTATTCCGTCATCTTTGACAGTCGTTACAAGTAATTTGATTCATCGCTAATATTTCCAATTTCTTGAACAATTCACACAATGGGCTTTACGGAACAGCACAAAACATTCATGGTTGAAGCGTATTTTCGAAACGAGGTTAGAGTAAATGGTGAGTGGCAATACAATCCGGGTTTGTGCATGGACGATTTTCACGAACATTTTCCTAACGTTGCTTTTATTGCCGGGGATTTTTATCATTGCCTGAAAAGAACCGTGGCTGTGTTTAGGGAAACAGGTTCTATACAACACAAAAAAGGAGCAGAAAGACTATCTGTAAGAACAGACGAACTTGTTGCAAACGTTCGTGAAATAATGCAAAATACGCCGACAAATTGTATAAGACGCCTGTCCCAAGAAGTAGGAATTATTTTTCTTTTTCTTTCTGTATATTCTTACTTTGTTAATTTTGGAAACAACAAAAATAAATTTGTATTTGTCTACTTATTTTATTACTCATTAGTTTGCCATATCATGTCATAATATGAATTTGACAAAATTTTAACCTAGATTTGGTTAGATATATCGTCCCCATATTATTGTGATTTAAACCAAGCCCCACGTTTTTTAATCCAAGCCCTCTTTGATGCAAACTATTTTTGCTCGCACGGTACCTATCTGGAATTACAAATCTAGTAAAAACAAAAGAAAAAAGTTAAACCTGCAGTTTCATATATAAATTAACGATATGAAAAATGGAATATGGGAATTCATAAATCACTTGAAGAAAGCCCAAATGTAACCAGGTATTGATAAAATATAATATGGCGGATGTGTTACTAGCCCTAATACTTACGGAAAACAATGCGTAATAAATCATAAATAAGGCTATTTCATATTTTATTTGGGTTCTCCTTTCCTTATAGACGCTAAGGACGACGAAAAAGAATATGATGGTAGTATTTGTTATAATGAAGAAGAGGAGGAAGAGGAAGAAATGACAGAGGAAGAAGATTCAGAAGAAGAATGGGATAACGATGTTGATTTGTCAGATAAACCAACAAGAAAATCAGCATTTTTGGAACAAGAGGTAAGAAAGCAGGTTTCGAGTGGATGAGGATAGTTTATTTAGTTATCTAATCTTTCGTCGCCCAATTACTATTAGGTTCTGATTTGAAATTGGAAAACCATATTTTTAAAACAGTGAAAAAAACAAATAAATTATTATTTTGATATACAGGGTGGAATTTTTAAGTGGATTAAAGTCAGTATTAGAAAACCTCTATTTGCTGAAAAAGTACAGAACTACGGCTGCGTTTAGTTTTAGTTTGGCATACTTTTTTCGTGTCTTCATGAAATTTTGAGGGTGGAAACCGCCCCCAACTTTTTTTTTCAAATGTAAATATATGTATTATGCTCGTTGGCAAGGGCATACAAAAAAGGGATTACGACGACGATTGACTTTTGCATTTCGGTCATTTAGACGGAATTTCTTTTATTGTAAAAATTGTTGGAAATGTTGCCCACTTTTTCTTGACAAACCCCTAATCTAGAGTAAAATTCATTCTTGACATTATGTCCCATATCCGGGGTCATTTGACAAATTTCGTGTATAAGTCGTTGCCTAAGTTTGTCTAAATTTTCTGGTTTTGTTACGGAAACTTTGGTTGTTAGGTGACCCCAAAGGAAATAATCTAGAGGATTAAGGTCCGGCGATCTTGGCGGCCATTCAATGGTACCCCTTCTTCCTATCCAGCGGTTTGTAAAAACGTCACTTAAATATTGTCGAACATTTATGGCTTGCTGTAACCATATTCGATCATGAAGATCTGCTTCTGCATGGTGAGGAAATAAAGCCGTCAAAGCTGGAATAAGTTTTTCTTGCAAAAAATCCAGATATGTATGGCCATTAAAGTTGCCTTCATTTGCCCAACTATGCCTGCCCAAACATTAAGTTTTTGCGGAAGCTGGGTGTGTGTTTCTCGCATACAGTGAGGATTTTCTGCAGACCAATATCGACAGTTCTGTTTATTGACTTCACCATTTAGCAGGAAAGTATCTGTAAAAAGAATCCAGTCGAAATATACTAAATGCTGATTAAGTGCATTCATCATCACTTCACAAAACTGAAGACGGCGGTCCGGTTCATCTTCCAGCCACTCCTGTTCCATGAATATTTTATAAGAACGCATTCGACATGATTTTATTAAATTGAATGCAGACGTATGACTTATGTTATTTTCTCTTGCAAGTTGCCGAATTGGAGTAGAATGATTTTCTTGAAGAGCAAGTAAAACGTTTAATTGCGTGTCTTCATCCATTACTCCAGGTTGCCTTATTCTTGGTATGTCCCTGACGGGGCCCTCTTCACGATAACTAACTCGTATGAAAAATCTATTAAAATTAAACAAAATTCAAAATCATGGTTTAATTAAGAGTTAACAAGAATGATAAAGATTCCAGATAAATACTATGAAAAATATAAAAGAAATCCAGATAATAAAAACTTTAAAGAAACATACAAAGATTATAATAAAATTGTAAAAACAAAAATCGAACAAACAAAGAATGCGTTTTATAGTAAACAATTTAACAATGGAGACCAAAAAGCAATATGGAACAATTTAAATTTAATCCTTACAAATAAATCAAATAAGAAAATTAAAAATTGATCATCTAGTTATAAATGGAAACAAAATTGAAGATTAGAATGATATCAGTGAAGAATGAATAAACATTTTGTAAATGTTGGAGAAAAACTTGCAAAAAAAATTATGAATACACCAAGAATTGTATGTCTAGAAAATGAATCATCTATATTTTTCGATATGAATGAAATTTTTGAAAAAGATATTGAAGATATAATTCAAGAACTTAATAGAAAGAAAGCCAGTGGATTTGATAATATAACAGTCAAAATTATACAAAGTGTCGCAGTAGAAATAACTCCAATCTTAAAATATCTTATAAAACTATCATTGGAAAATGGAATTTACCAAAAAAAATTAACAATAGCTAAAGTTTTTCCTATTTTAAAAGCAAATTCAAAATCTAATTGTAACAATTATCGTCCAATTTCTGTGCTGTCAGTAATTTCAAAAGTATTTGAAACAATTGTTCAGCAAAAATATCCAATTTTTTAGAAAATAAAAAATTATTATTTCATGGCCAATATGGATTTCGTTAATCTAGGGACACGGAGGTTGCAGTGGCAAATGTTATCACAAAAATTTAAAATAATATTGACAATAATAAAAAATGTTGCCTAGTGTCTTTAGATTTATGTAAGGCATTCGATACAGTAAACCATGATATTTTATTGCAATGTATTTATAATATTGAAATAAGGGGAAATATTTATAATTGGTTTCAAAATTATTTAACTGACCGTAAACAGTTTGTACAAATTGAAAACACAAAAAGTTCATTTAAAAACATTACTTGTGGTGTACCGCAAGGATCAATTTTAGGACCTATTCTTTTTCTGATATACATAAATTCAATTTTAAACTTAAAATTAAAAGGTGATTTAAAATTATTTGCAGATGATACAACAATTATATATTTTGATGATATAGATAAAATTTTAGATAATATAAAACAAGATTTAATTCAAATTTATTCGTGGCAACAAAGTTTTAAATTAACTTTAAATTTTGAAAAATCTTCTTTTATGATAACAACTAAAACAAATCAATATGTTGGATATAAATTGCAATTACTTTTTAATGGACATATTATAAAATATTCAAATACAATAAAATTTGTAGGTTTACATATAGATGAAAATTTAAGTTGGAGAACACATATTAATAATTTAAGAAATAATATTTCTCCTTTAATTGGTATTTTATAAAAAATGAGATATTACATCCCATTAAAATTTTGAAGAAATATTTACTTTGCATTAATATATTCAAAATTGCAATATTTAATATCAGTTTAGGGTTCTGCCTGTTTGTCAAATATCAATCCTTTAAAAAAATTACAAAATAAAGCCATAAAATGCATTTATAAATTACCATTTTTAGAGCCTACTGTAAATTTATATAAACCAAATAATTATTTGGATATAGAAAATTTATATAAATTAAAAGTAGGTATATTAATTCACTCAATCAATGAAAAGATTAAAAATTCTGAAATAAAATTTATTGATAGCACAACATTTCATGAACACAATATAAGAAAAAATAAAAATTTTAAAACTAAAAATAAAAACTAATTTTGGAAAAAAATCAATTCTTTATGATGGTATAAAAATTTATAATAATATTCCAAAAAAAATTAAAAATACAATCAATATAAAAAAGTTCAAATATTTATTTAAAAAACATTTATTAAAAATATAACATATTATTGTTTTTTTTTTGTTATATATAATACTATAATTATTGTGTAATTTTGACTCTTAATCTTAATTAATTAAATTTTTTTTTAATTATAAATTTCCCTGTAATAAACTATTGTAAAGTTGATTGGGAAATTAAATAAATAAATAAAATAAAGTAACGTCTTATCAATGTTGCTAATGATGCCTTGGGAAATTGGTGGTAAATAGGGGTGTGTTTTCTGAAATAAAGCTGCTACTTCTGCTTGAGTACGCGGTCTGTCGCTAAACCACATTATCCTTAAAATTTCGATTTTGTGTGATTCAGTTAAATACCCTATTTTAGTATAGCAAAAATACTTCTTACTATAAAGTAATGGTTTAAATGTCACACAATTCTACAACAGATAAGTATTCACTTCTAAACCGAAAATAAAGTGGCCATTGGAATGCGGCATCAAGGCAACAAACGACCTTATCAATAACATTTTTTTTTAAATAGCCTGCTCTGCCAAAACCCAAATTGCATCAATAGGGAACTTTTTTTTTTTTTTCAATAATATGATTTAGTTAGGCCTAAAAAAATATTCCCCAATTATACTCCTTAAAAATCAGTAATAACTTGGTAAAAATTCTTTAAAGTTTCGCGCGTGTCAAAAGCATTTCAAACGACCTTTTAAGCGCGCCAAGCTCGATGACGTCAGGAAGTATGACTTTTCCGTCATCCGTCATCCTGACCGGTGGCCGAGCTACCGAGTTTGCATTTGGATTGCCGTGTGTTATTGTTATTGTATTGTTGTTTTAAGGTGGAATTCTCAACGTCGTTCAATTTATTGACAACCTATTTAGTGGATGTCACACACGAATTTTACTTCTTGACGTCACGACCCGTTTTTACCCGCTTGGGATAATTTGAATTTTGGGGCTTTTTTAAATCATGCTAGCGGTCTTTTGGGACGAAATATGTTGTTTTTTTTTGCTGCCATAGGTTTTATGACAATATATATTTATAATTTATAGAATTTTTTCCCCATTTAAAATTTTTGTCAAGTTCCCTATTGTTGCTAAAATGGCCATTTTTTTTCTGGCTTTCTACATTACCGAAATGCAAAAGTAAATAGTGGGTCGTATTCCCTTTATTATGTCCTTTCCAACGAGCTATCGCATACATCACATTTACATTTGAAAAAAAAAGTTGGGGGCGGTTTCTACCCCAAAAAGAGGGGTAAATTTCATGAAAACGAAAAAAGTATGCGAAACTAAAAATAAACTCGGCCGTAGTTCTGTATTTTTTCGGCAAATAGAGAGGCTTCATAATACTGAATTTATTCCAGTTAAAAATTCCACCCTGTATTAACAGGATCACTCCATTACATACGACATACACACACGGACTCTTGAGCCCCTCAGCGACACCCCCCCCACCTCGGTGCGGGGTGTGTTACGCCACTGATGTAGTTTATTTTCTCAAATATTTTAGGCGGAAGAAAGTGGAAATGACAGTTCACCCAAAGATGACTTTGAAGAAGGCACTTCAAATAACGAAGAAGTACTAGAAGAATATGAAGTTGGAGATGATGACTCCAATATGATGAGTGAGCCTTCAGAATCGGAAAATGAGAGATCGGAGGGAAAGAAAAAAGTCTTAAAAAGAATATTAAAGCCAGACGATGATTCCGATGAGGAAGATCTGTTTTCTAATTGCGTAGCCCAAAAAACGACTCCCAATGAACAATTGGATTCGACAGTTACTGGTAAGTTTTGCTTAGGCATAGGACATTTTGTAATATGGACTAAAACCAGGACACACAGTATTATCTTCTTAGTCATAGGTTGAGCACCCTCTACCGGTAAATTTGGGAGCTTTTTCCAGCAATTTTGTAATAAAAAGTTTTACTTTAAAACTTTGTGACAAAAGGTTCCTTAGATATGGACGCCGTCCATTCTTATTTAGCCACCCGGTATATATATTTATACATGGTCGCTGATATGTATGGAAATGGCGGTCGAAAACCAAATTTACTTAAACATTTGTTAAATAAATTTATCAGAAAATAATATTCATAACTCGATATCTCGAAAACGGTTAAGTTTAGATAATATTATGTAGTCTGATATATATTTTTTGGGTAATATCCGTTAAAAACATTTAAAAAAGTTACTGTGTTTCTCTTTTGACTTATCCTACTATTTTTTTTCTTTACTAATAAAACTTTTATGTTTAACATTTTTCGAAAATCTTACTGTAATAAATAATTGACTACCGCATATACGTGTCCACAAACCAACTTAAATGGTATTTTTTTTTACTTTACGAGAAAAAGGTACTCCTAACGGCCTAATAACAACCAAAACAAAAATGTTGAGCCAACGTATATGGGGTAGAAAAAAAGTTAAAAATATAAATGCCGTAGATGAAATAAAAAACTACTATAGGTAATTTAAATTACAAAGTACAATGCCATAATAAAAGGTCTAAAATTTCCATTCGAAAGGCGGAAAGGAAGGAACTGTAGCGTAAAGTTGTTTTTTGAAATACCCTGCATATCCTGTATTTCTATGAATGGTCTTTCTTTCCTGATTATATAGTTTCTCTAATTAGCTCAAATAGTTTTTAAGAAGAGAGCGATCAAGATTTTAAAAAGCGGTATTCATTCTCGCTTAATAGGTCTAGAACGCATTAAAAAATAAAAGCTACATGGTGATGCAATAAAATACAATACCAAATGAAACTATGTCAACTAATTATTTTTTTTTGTCAACGCTGACAGTTTTGTTTTCTTTTCATTAACCTTTCCGTTGCCTTGCTACAAAAAGTTTCGTTTCGGCCGTGTGGGGTAACTATGATACCCCATTGAAGTACTTCATAATCTTTTGTAAATAATGCTTGATGGTGTGCAAAGGTGTACAATAAAACACTAATATTTCAAACAGTTTGTTTATTAAGAAAACATTTTTAATTTTTACAATAAATTATTATTTACGGTTCCTCATTATTTTTACAATCGGGACAAAAAAGTTTTTACGTTCTTCTCTGCGTGCAAAGCGCAATCAATTACATATTTAACTATACGTCGTCTGTCAGCTCATGGGGTCTTGTATTAGATTTAGAAAATTGAAGTCTTCGTACAAACAAGACAGTAGTTTTCTCAATATTAATAGTATGGCGGAATGTAAAAGATTTATTTTTTCTGTCCTTGATGCAGGTTTAATTGACATGCATTTAAACAAAAATATACTTTTACAGTTGACGTATAGACTGTAAAATGTTGAAAGAAGTTTCCTACACTTTTGAGTACATAAACAATCATTATTTACTATATTTCCTTTACCTTTTACCTTTCTGATTTAACTAGGGCAAGCCGTTCTCCCCAGCAATTGTTACCTTGCCTTGTTCAATCCATCCTGGCAAACAATTAGATTTTAATAATTAAATCATAACTGAACCAACTGCAATTAGGTGCATCATTTTCAAGTAAAGGTTATTTAATTGTTCTTAGGAAAAGCGGTGAATTAAAATTGAATAACAAGGAGGGGTTATCGTTACAAAACCTAATATGGACCCATTTTATTAGATAGGGTCCGGTCCCTGTTACAGTTGTATTCATAAAAAAAGCGTACAAGAATTAGAATGAGAGGTAAGTTTTGTTATATTTGCGTAAAATCGGCTATCACACGTCATAGATTATCAAAAATGCAAAGCATTGGCATCGGTGTAATTAATTTTGAAACTGCATTGTGGTAAGGTTTCATAAACTTTGACAGAATAACATAAAAATGCCTCGTCAGTTGTCTGAAGTTGAAAAAGGCTCAAATTGTATTAAGAATCGAAAAAGGATGGTCAATCCGTGCTGTAGCGCAGTTGTATAATACAAATTAAAAAAAACATATATTATATATATTGAAAATTAAGCAACGCTGGGAACAAGAAGAATCCCTAAAGAGGAAAGTTGGTTCAGGTCGTCCCAAACGTTCCAACCCTGAACAGGATGCTGCTTTTTTGGGAAATTTAAGAAATAATCCATTTACAACTGCAAGGGATGCTGTTATTGATACAGCATTTCCTGCCTCCCAACCTACCGCCAGCAGGAGAGTCGAAGGATCTGAACTAAAATGTCGCCGAGCTGCGGAAAAAAAAATTCTTGCCGAAGAACAGCGACAATCAAGGATTATTTTTGCTTTAAATTATATATAAAGTCGCCACAGTGGATCTTTTCCCGTGCGTAATCACTTTTACGCCATCAAAATCGTATGAATCAAATCAAAATTACGAAACGAAAAAAGTCAAAACTAAGTCTAACTTCATAAAATGGACGTGCCTGCCTACCGTTTGACGTACCTACATAATATCCCGAAAAATTATTATTTATTTTAAGTTTTGCCCGGCATTCTCTATTATCTAAAAGAAATTGACAAACAAATGTTAATACACTTAATACTATTTTTAAAGCTTAAAATCTAGAAAAGTTTGGTGTTTTATTGACTATTAAAATCGCAAAAGTCAAATTTTTGACATCCTTTCATTTAAGAAAATTTAGCCACTGCCGTAAACTTTTCAAAGAACTTTCACGGTTAGAATATTTAAAATAAATAAATTAGGTATTATAAAAATCCATAAATACTTACCGCCAAAACAGATGGTGGGTATAATTAGCTCTAAAAAGAACTATTTTTAGAAAAAGGAACAATTTTAAGGCACACAAATTTACAAAATACGAATTAGATTGGCAGATCAAAATAAGGTTGACAATGACGTTCTAAAATACAACGGTAGTCAACTAAACAAATAAAAAAAGTAATTAATTGAAGTTTATAGTTTTATTCTTGTCTATCACGTTATATTAGTTGCTTATTATTTGACCATTTGTCTTGGCTGAGCTAACTAAAAGAAATTTCTTGACTAAATTGCAAATAAAACAACCATTGACAAGTTGACAGTGTTGACACATAAATCAGCCAAAACGAATGATCTCAGTCACAAATCCGGTAACCTTAGCGTAGGTAAGGGGGGAGGAAATTTGACTGAGATAATCTGACTTACTTGGTCAAATAAAACGGCAAGGTAGTCAGTTTAGGTCAGCTCAGCCAAGACAAGTGGTCAAATAATAAGCAACCAATATTGCGGAATCTTGGAGACGTTCTTTTATGCTTTTATTCAAACTTGTTACTGTAAATAAGGATGCAGAGTTATTAACCACGTTGAGTCCTGATCGTTGATTGATGACGCACGGGCAAAGATCCACTGTGGCGACTTTACCGCAATCCTCAATTTTGGAACAGGCTCATTTTTACTGATGAAAAGACGTTCCAGTCTACCTATAACGGACAAATTCGTGTGTACCGTCCAAACAATACCAGGTTTGAAGAGCGATACACTAACCCTCCCACTTCTAAACATGTAAATGTCTGGGGCTGGATAAGTGTTCATGGAGCTGGTGTTTGCTGGCGAATAGAGGGAAGATTTAATGCCGGACATTACATTAACATTTAAGAAAACATATTATTAACATCTGCTGAGCAAATATATCCTATATTTCAACAAGATAATTGTCCAGTCCACACTGATAATGCTGTAACCCACTGGTTTCAAACCCATAATGTGCTGCCTTGGGTCGCTTATAGTCCCGATATCATTCCAATTGAAAATATTTGGGTATAATCGTGAAAAAATATATAATCGAAATTTTAGGCCACAAAATTCAGAACATTTATGGTAAATAATACAGGCGTGCTTCGAAGAGCTTGATCCAAATATAATTGAGTCAATTCCTAATAGACTGGCTCAACTAATAGAAAAACAGGGATATATGACCAAGTACTAGATTTTATTTATTCTTGTTAACCGTTTTTTGTTTCTATTGTAGTTTTTATAAAACTGTTAAGATATATTATTATAAAATTTAAAAAATAATTTTTGTTATTCTATTGAACTAACGCCCAACGCCAATGCTTTGCATTTTTAATAACCTTAAACATGCGATAAGCCGGTTTTACGCAAATACGGTTAAGATTTCCTCTCATTCTAATTCGTGTACGCTTTTTTTTATGAATATAACTGTACCTAACTAACCTTAGGATAACGACTAATATCCCCTACACTGTGAGTTTGTAACATTTTAAGTTGTCGTCTTTTTTTTTTTAAATAGTGTGTCCCAAATTAGAGATATGACGATATCGATAATTTTATTAACTCTAGTTTTTTTTCACTATTTTTAAAGTGCATATATTATATACATAAGTACCAAATTTTAATTTTTATTCCTTGTCCTTTAAAAGATATTAAACAAACAAAAATTAATTTAATTAAAAAATAGAAAACCTTTCTATCCATTTTCTTTACTTTTCCGTCAATGAATGCTCAAAATGTTCTCCAAAGATTAAAAATTCAAAACAATGGAATGAAATGAGACCAATAAATGTATTATGGGATATAGAAAAATTAATAGAAGAAGTAGTTTATGAACAAGTTATGGATTTTTTGAATAAAAACAAAATTTTTATTTATTCTCAAGCTGGGTTTCGAAAAGGATATTCTAGTGAAACAGCCATACAATATGTAGTAGAAAATTGGAAAAGAGCTTTGGAAAGAGAAGAATATGTAATAGCAGTATTTCTTGATTTTAAGCGAGCTTTTGAAACGATTAATAGAGATATATTATTAGAAAAATTATTTGAATATGGTATAAGGGGTAAAGTTTATCAATGGTTTCAAAATTATTTAAATAACAGATCACAGAAAACTAAATTTGGTAATTTTTTTTCAACAAAGAAATTTAATAACATAGGAGTACCTCAAGGAAGTATTTTGGGGCCTTTACTTTTTATTTTATATATTAATGACATGCCATTAGTCCTAAAATTTCTTAAAATACAAATGTTTGCTGATGATACTCTTATCTATATAAGCGGTAAAAATCTTTTGGAAATTTTGGAAATTTTAAATTCAGAACTGATTCTATTGTCAAACTGGTTAAAAGTTAACAAATTAAAATTAAATGTTTCTAAAACAAAATGTATGGTTATGGGTGTAAATTTAAATAATTATACAAATATAAATATTTTAATTGATGGTGATAAACTAGAAATAGTCAATTCTTTTAAATATTTAGGTATATTGATTGATTCAAAATTAAAATTTAATAACCAATTCGAAAATTTAATTTCCAAAATTGCGGGAAAAATTAGTTATTTTAAAAGAATAGGTTCAAATTTAAAATTTTATTCAAAAAAAATTGTATACAATACTTTAATTTTACCACATTTTCTTTATTGTTCTACAATTTTGTTTATGGCGGATGAAGGTGTTATAAATAGATTACAAATTTTACAAAATAAAGCAATGCGAATTTTACTTAATATGGATAGATATACAAAAATTAATGTGATGTTAAAAAAATTAGAATGGTTAAATGTAAAAAAATTAGTATTATTTTTGGTTCTAATATTTATTTTTAAAATTCAAAATGATTTGTTAACGCCACATTTAAAGCAATTGACTGTTCTAAATAGTGATCAACATAATTATTTAACACGAAATACCAATAATTTTTTTCTTAATAATTTTTCAAAAAATATTGCATATAAATCAGTTTTTCATAAGGGTCTTATTGAATTTAATAAATTAAACAAGTCAATTAAAAATCAAAAAAGTTTAAAATCTTTTAAAAAAAGTTTAAAATCTTTCTTATTAACTCAACAGGACAAATAAAGTTTCAAAAGGTCATTTAATTCAAAAAATAAATAAAAAAAGGGTATAAAATTGTTAAAATGTATCATGTAGCCACGTGCTAAATAAATCTTTTTACTACTACTACTACTACTACTACTACTACTACTACTACTACTACTACTACATTCGCTATTTGGCAATATCCTAAATGCGAGTAAAACTCGTTTTGAAGATTTCTAATTGCGTCGGGAGAAACTAACTTATACTAATGTCTTATTCGTGCTTTCAACCTCTCATTATTTGACAAGGAATACAAATTTGAAATTTTGTACTTAACTAAACTAGGGCTACCATTTAAAAAAATTATCGATATCGTCATATAATTTAATTTAGGACACACTGTATCAATATCGTTTTTATAAAAAAGACCAAAACTTAAAATGTTATTTCCGTTTTGGTCCACCTTTGCAGTTATTTGTAATATTTTTAGCTGATGAAGATGATATTCCTCCCCATCAAACACGGCAGCTTCAAACTCCAATGCGACAAGCTGAAAGCCAAGCAAAATCCATTTCAGATTTTCTTACTCCGATATCTTTTATTACCAGTATTCAAAATTTAGCATCAGCGACCAAGGTAAACCTTACTATTTTTTTACTTATAATATTCTTATCTAAAACATTAGAATTGTTATAAAAAGAAAATAGATTTTTATTATAGAAAATTAAAAATTAAAACAGAAATACAATAATATCATTTTTATTAATTTAATATACAGTGTGTATCAGCCAAACGGAATAAATTCGATTACAAATACATGGGGGCGTGCCCGAAATAAACCCTCGGACACGTCCATAGGTATTTTTAGTTGCGCATTTTTTTTTAATAAACACTTGTTATACAGGGTGTGTCATGTAACAGTGGCCAATACCGACTTTCTTATTTTAAATGCAACACCCTGTATATTATACAATTTTTGGATTTTTCAGAAAATTTTAGACATTTCATGTACAGGGTGTCCAGTTTTCGACACTTTTGACGGGTATCTCAGTTATTAGTACAGATAGAATAATGCGGTTTTCGCAAACCTGTGTTACTTTTTTGTGAAACAAACTATGCCCTAAACGGATTTATCATGGTCAACTTGGTTTTTGAGATACAGGGCGAAATTAAAAACGGTGCATTTTCAGACACCCCTTCTATTTTAGTTATCTTATACCTTATCGAAAATGTAAGAACGTGGTGTTATACAGTTTTTTACGTAGAATCCAGTGGCGTAGTTAATATTTTTCCAGGTGTCCCCATTTTTGAGAAATATACCAAAGTTATGTTTTTTTAAATGGAACACCCTGTATATTTTTTCAAATTTGCATTCTGCTTACTGAGAGCTTTCCAAAAATATATAATAGTTGGCACTTTGTTTTAACAGGAAGGTTAAAATTCATATTTTTTAAATAACAAGCTTTAAGTTGACAGTAGGCCGTGTATTTTACTTAAATAAAAATAAATTGACGATACACTACACCATCAATTGGTTTGGCAATTGATAGTTTAATTTCAAACTTTTAAGTTTTTTAATACTTACAATAGTAAAAAGTAATTTCCTCTTATTGTTACGTAGGTATATTATCGAAATAGACAAAAACATCTAGTAGGCCTTGACTTATCCAGGCTATAAAACAAAATTTTCATAATGGCGTTTAGCTCTTGTCAGAATTGTATTTAGGTAGGTATTTAAGGTTAAAAAGTTACTCATAATTTATTTATAATATTGTTCAATTTCAACGATGGCCCAAAAGTATGAAAATTATGAAAAATACGATATGCTGGTATGCTTTATACAATCCAGTAACTTTTCAACCTTAAATACCTAAATACAATTCTGACAAAAGCTAAACGCCATTATGAAAATTTTGTTTTATAGCCTGGATAAGTCAAGGCCTACTAGATGTTTTTGTTTATTCCGATAATATACCTACGCAACAATAAGAGAAAATTACTTTTTACTATTGTAAGTATTAAAAAACTTAAAAGTTTGAAATTAAACTATCAATTGCCAAACCAATTGATGGTGTTGTGTATCGTCAATTTATTTTTATTTAAGTAAAATACACGGCCTACTGTCAACTTAAAGCTTGTTATTTAAAAAATATGAATTTTAACCTTCCTGTTAAAACAAAGTGCCAACTATTATATATTTTTGGAAAGCTCTCAGTAAGCAGAATGCAAATATGAAAAAATATACAGGGTGTTCCATTTAAAAAAACATAACTTTGGTATATTTATCAAAAATGGGGACACCTGGAAACATATTAACTACGCCACTGGATTCTACGTAAAAAACTGTATAACACCACGTTCTTACATTTTCGATAAGGTATAAGATAACTAAAATAGAAGGGGTGTCTGAAAATGCACCGTTTTTAATTTCGCCCTGTATCTCAAAAACCAAGATGGCCCTGATAAATCCGTTTAGGGCATCGTTTGTTTCACAAAAAAGTAACACAGGTTTGCGAAAACCGCATCATTCTATCTGTACTAATAACTGAGATACCCGTCAAAAGTGTCGAAAACTGGACACCCTGTACAATATCCTATACCTATCTTTAACTGTTTTAGATTAATTGCAATAATTAATTAATTAAAAAACAAAAAAAAACAATAATGTAGATGTTGAAAATATTCGCCGCCTAATCTTAAATAGAAATGTCTTCTAATGTTACTGAACATCTCAGGCGTGACCGATCTAATCGCAAGCGTGATTCGTCTTCATAAGTCAGCTAAGCCGAGGCGTTTAGTATTGTATACAATATTTTTGACATAACCCCATAAGAAGTCTAATGGCGTCAGATCAGGGGATCGTACTGGCCATTCCATCGAATGGAAATACTCGGTTCAGGTACTGCCGGACATTGATTTGGTAATGGGACGGTGCTCCATCTTGCTAAAACCATATCATATTCGCTGAAAGTTGTGGGTTTGCTGGATCAGAATATAAGTTTGTCAAAGTTGGCATCATTTTATAGAGATACATTTTATTTTCTTGTAATGTCGAATAATCGATGAATGGCTAACATCGAACATTGGGGCTGTTTTTTGACTAGAAGTATGTGGGTTTTCGTCAATCTCAAGCATAATATCTAATTTGGTATCATCACTTATTGCATTGGCAGCTACTTTTTTTTTATCTGTTTTACATGTCCAAGCTGACGAAACTGCTTTTTTATTTTGCTAATTTTCCCTTGAGTTATAGGCGGCAAATTTGGAAATCTTTGATGAAATAAGCGAACAACTCTCATTTGTGTTCGTGTTTTATCTCCATAACCAATCATCTGTGGAATTGTTATTTTGTGCATTTCTGTTAAATAAACCATTTTTCTGATATGCAGTTAACGAAATTCAAACGACTATAACACTAACAACTACTGTCATGCAGACAGACAACAATTTGCTAAGGTCAGGAGTTTTAAACAAAAGTAAACAAAACTATTTATACCTTTTTTTAAATTTTATATCAGTAAAAAGAAACGCTGAAATAAATGCAATAAATCTGAAAACACTTAATATTTCTGAAACAGTTGAAGATAGGTATAGGATCTTGTACATGAAATATATCTAAAATTTTCAAAAATTGAATAATATACAGGGTGCTGCATTTAAAATAAGATAGTTGGTATTGGCCACTGTTACATGGACACACCCCGTATCAAAAGTTTTTATAAAAAAAATGCGCAACTCGAAATACCAATCGACGTGTCTGAGCGTTTTTTCGGACACGCCCCCATGTATTTAATATCTAATTTACTTCAGGTGCACAATCGCGGCTACTATGGCGCCAAAGTAGCATTTTTAGACACATCTTGGTAAATGTTTCGAAACTATGTTTCTGTTTCCGACACAAAACACAAACTGTTGGCAACAAATTTGGAAACATTTTCGAAACGTAAACATTTTAAATGACGCTATTGCGTGTTTCCGAGTGGTTGGTACTAGCTGCTGTTTCGGCGAATAATCGAAAACGTTTCAAAACTGTTATATCAAATGTGTTTATTCAATTGTGGCAGTTCGATCTTAAAGGGCGCTATTTGAAGACGTCACCTGAAGGCGTATTCCTTAGGGTAAATCGCCAATACCCAGTACTAATGGTAAATTGGCCGTAATTATAATTGCTAAATTTGCTGAGCAATTTCATAGTGAGTATTAATTTTCCAAATTATTTTAGAGTAATAAAAATGGACCAGTTATTTCGCCGTTCAGAATGCCGCATGATCAGTCACCAACTGCAGTGGATAGATCAGCTACTGTATCACAAAAGAAACTTTTTACTGACTCGGAATTAGCAGACTCTCAGGTAAATATTGGTTTTGAATTGCATAACACTCTTAATCTGCAAAGAAACAATCTTTTAAACTCTGCAAACCGCATTAGAATCCGCGATGTCGTTTCCAAACTACAGACCTGTAATGGTATTAAAAACAATTTTTCCAACTTTGTTATGAGCAGTTTAGATAAGCACGAAGCTTGAACTTAACCTTGTTTATATTAGATAACTTAAATTCATCTGAAGGTCTGAGTTATACAACTTTATAGCATTACAAGTAGAACTCCTGTGAAATAATGACTTTTTATATTGGAGCATAGCAAGTACTTTGTTTGTTGTTAAGTGTTGAAGATAAGTTACTCAGATAATCCCGACATCCATTTCTTATATTAAGCCATTTGCGCTTGTTTATTTTATTATTTATTATACTCTAGTTTTTATAGATCAGTTTACATACATATAGCATTCTATTATTTTTAATTGCCGCGCACTAATTAAACGCATTACTGCATCCATCTCAATCATGCTCCAGTGCACGTAGCTAGTATAAATAGAAATGTAGTTACTTTACTTATTTAGTATTCACCTGAAGACGACTGAAGATATTCAATTTAATTCATTTCAAAATCTTTATTAGTCCTTAAAGATACAAACACAATTTACAATTTATGTTCGAAAGCCCAAAGGCGTAGGACCTGTCATAAGTAAAGTAAATAGCCTTAAGAATAAGTTAGGTAGATATATTTTAAAGGTTAAAATCTGTAAATTTCAATAGTACACTTTTACACTTAAAACAAACAAGTCACAATTTATTAGAAAACCGTGTAACAATGAAAAATATTAAACAAAGAGACCCAGAAGAAAGAAAGAAAGTTAGAAAAAAGAAGTCAAGAAGTTAGGAGTGGGCAAGAAATAGTATTTTCGTTCACTCAACTGCACGTGACCCTTGATAAGCGTTAAGCAATAGAGGAAGTAACCCACCGCCATGCCATACTATCATCAAAGTATTCTTTAGTAGAGTAATAGGCCTTTTTAATGAGTACCGATTTTATTTTTTTCTTAAAGAGGTGGGGATTCAGTTCCCTAATTTCTTGTGGAATTGTATTGTAAATTTTTATTAAGTTAAATTGCACATTTTTTTGAATAAAAGTAAAGTTTCATTTTATATTTGTTAAATTTGTTTTATTTCTTGTGTTGTGAGGGTGTTCCCTGTTATGATCGGAGAAAAGATCTGGGTTCTCCTTCACAAAAACTAGACATTCATATATATATATATATGTCGATATCACTGTCATTATGTGATTCTCCGCAAATTTAGTTTTACATGTTTCGATGATGCTTATGTTAAACATAATCTAATACACCGCTTCTGAAGAACAAGCACTCTACCAATCTCCGCGCCGCCTCCCCAAAAGACAATACCATATTTAAGTCGAGAGTGCACATATGCATGGTAAACCATCTTTGCTGCATCAACATCGACGTTATTAGCAATAATTTTCAGAGCGTAGCAATAAGAAGATATTTTGCCCGCTAGAGATTCTATATGTTGGTTCCAATCTAGTCTGTAATCAACCTCAATCCCCAAGAAACAAGCCGATTTCACTGATGTGATGGTTTTATCACCATCCTGAAAAATATGAGACCCCTGTGCCCTGTGCTATTGAAATTTAATTAATTTTGTTTTGTCAACATTCAGCAGCAAATTATGTGATGTAAACCAGTTTTCAAGCAAGGATAAACTATTAAAATTTTTGTTTGATATATCTTTGTCTTTTTCTTCAGTGAGAACTATCGACGTATCATCAGCAAAGCGAACAGTGTTCCCCACGACCTCCGAGAGCTCATTCGTGTAGATTATATATTACAGTGGACCAAGTATGGAACCCTGCGGAACTCCTCTCTTAACGACCTGATGATTTGATTTGTAGCCCTGACCATCTGCTGACATTCCATAGACATACTGTTTTCTATTTGAAAGATAGGATCGAAATAACTGAGCGGAGATTCCCCGAATTCCATACTTCTCCATCTTAGCAATCAGTAGGTCGTGATCAACACTGTCGAATGCCTTCGACAAGTCTAAGTTTACAGCCACAGTATCCTTCTCTTTATTAAGGGAATTTAAAATTTTTTCTAGAGCTTGATATATTGCTCTTATAGTTGATTTTTTTCTTCGAAAGCCATTTTGATAATTTGATAATAGATTACATGCGAGTTGAAACGTTGTGAGTTAAAACAAAGAGACAATGCAAATCCAAAAGTCGTCTGAATCCGTGTTAATTTACTAGATATTTTCTAAGTAGTTAGATGTGGAAAATCAAGGTGAAGTTGGGCATCATCCGCCTATGAATACTGCGGCAAAATCCTTCAAGTCGCACCACGAAGACGTAATAGGCTGTAGGTCCTGTCTAGCTGACATTACTCAAGCGGAAAATGGGGTTGGCAAAGGGGTCGCACTGGCCTACTTGCTTAGCGTCAAGCCTCTCCTCCGCTATTACTACCACCTCAAGAAAGAGTTGATTTCCTATTAAAAAAAACAAGCAAGAACACATTTGGTAATGCTTTTCTAATATTTTTGATATTACTAGCAGAGTACTGATTATTCTTAATGCTGAAAATTATTTAGGGGTATTGTTTTTAGCAAGATGTTTCCCCAACTTTCTACTAGAAAATAATTCTGCTCTATACAACAATTAATAATATTAATAGATGTTAATAAAAGGACTTCAATCTTTAATCATCTTTATCATTGAATATCAAACTATAAGAATAGCGGATCTTCGAGAAAATTTGAACACTCTGTTTTAGACTGTATTGGAAACGGGTTGGCTGCCATTGTGAAGTTGATCGTGAATCTATCGTTATAAATGCAGCGCCTCGGCAACAGATGTCTCAAATTCACTGATGTGATGTCGTGGTGTTGCCGCATATCGTATTTTATTGGAATTTTTAAGGATTTAAGCATTTTTAACAGACAATAAAATAGGATGTTCTCAATTCAAGCCGAATGTATGTTTTTGATATAATATGTACGCTGATTACTCCGGGGTAATTGGACCGATTTTCACAATGATTTTACCGTTACATTAGGTGTTAAATATTAAACAAATAAAAGTAGATAAAAAGCGACAGCAAGTATAACTAAAATAGGTTTTATTTCGTCGAAAAATATCAATATAAAAATCAAACTAAGTCATTTTAGCTATTTGTAGTTGGGTCGAAAACTCAATAAGTCACTTAATGAATTGTGAATATAATAAATACTATTTACAAAAGTTTGTACATTATAATATGCACATGACAACTTCGTTGGCATTTTGACTTAATGAATTTTTGCACTAAGCCGACGATATATTATGCCAGTGCAAGGCAATCCAGGCACCGCGATGCGCGTGACGTTATGGTTATGGTAGTGGGGAGAGGATCATGCAGCAAGTCAAACAGACATTCGGCAACAATGTTTTAATTTAGCAGTGAGAAGGCTTGTCGTTAGTGGCTGCATCAACACGCTTTATTGTTGGTGACTCATTGTGCCATCTATAAATTTAACGTAGCAGATTTAGGAAATCTGCTTATATGGCCTTCTTATAGTTTGATATTCATTGTCTTTATATATTGTTAGTTTCACAGTAGTTCGTTTTAAAAGAATGTATGGGTTTTATTGATATGCTCCATTGTACTGCTGGTCTTGAAACGTTATAGGGGATAAGTATTAGGGGGTAATGAGATATTCTAATGGTAATAAGTCATTGTTATTTGGAAATACTTTTCTACAACCTTTCTGCTGCAGGGATCTTTTGATGTGCCAGTGACACAAACGGAAGACTTGTCATCTGACCCGGGACAAGATAACGAAACAGTTTCCTTGCAAGGAACCCAATTAGAAATTAATGATGAACCTCCAAGCACACAAGATTTGATAGGTATTTGTTCTGGGGAATTTACTGGAGTAACTCAAATAGAACCATCTGATGAAATTGATCCATCCACGAAACTGGTTGAATTTTCCTGTAGTCAAGGTGTTGAAAACAACAACTTAGGTAAAGCAGTATTAATTATTTATTCGTATTTTTCTTTTAAATGATATACGTATACAGGGTGATTCACGGTGGATGGAACGTTAGACGTTTCTGACGAACCAGTAAAGGAATCGTTCTGAAAATTTGGTCGCGTACAAAAACGGACATGCTCTACCAAACTAAAATATTTTTAACAATACAGTGTTGCCGCTTCCACACAAAAATAATAGTAACTTCGATTTTTGAAATGCAACACCATATATTTTATTTTCGAAACCCCATTACTTTCCGTACAATTTTTATTAACTCTACTCTATACTTATCTCTAAGATATCAATTAATATCCGTCTTTTTTTTCGAAAACGTCACTTTTAAAAATGCTGATAATTTTGAACTCTAAAACACTGAAACCCTGAAATTTGGTAAATAGTTAACTAATACCATAGGGCTCTTTGCCCTAGTCCCAAAGCTTAGTTGCAATATACAGGGTGGTTAAAAAATACACTTATTCTGGTAACTTGAAAAAGTGGCCATAAGTCCTTTTTTCAAACGTAACCCCCTGTATATTATTACGGATTTGAAAAGCTGCTAAAATTTCACTTAATTCTTGTATATCATACCTGTACCTAACTAACTAGTTTATCCATTTTTTTTGACGTATTAAGCATGATTTGTAAAATTTTCTATACAATTCAATTTTCATTCGGTTATTAGTAAGTTAGTAAGTGACAAAAACTAATGTTTACGTATGTTACTATGGTTATCGTTTTGACATTTCATTAAGTTTAGATACAAGATAGAAATACAGTTAAAAGTCATGGAATAAAACTATACAAATGCAGTTTTTATGAATTTATTTATTTTATTTGGACAATGTGTGAATTATCGCCAGGACATGTATAAAGTTTAACGAAATGTACTCTAATTTACCGCCAATAAGTCTTAGAAAATTCATAAGGATCCAGAACAATTTTATTAAATGTTAACTATAGGTAGTCAAATAATAAAAGACTACTAAAATTATAACTAATAAAATGCTATTTTAGCAGATGTTCAAAACGCTGGCCGTTTACATCCAAACACTTTAATATGCGGGTGTTGACGGCATGGATTTCAAGAAAAATTTAGTTTTAATGTTTTTGCATGTTAATGCAAACACACATTGTCTAAATAAAATAAATAAATTCATAAGAACTGCATTTGTATAGTTTTCTTCCATGACTTTTAACTGTATTTCTATCTTGTATCTTAATGAAATGTCAAAACGATAACCATAGTAACAAACATCAGTTTCTGTCATGGCTAACTTAATAATAACCGATTAAAAATTGAATTGTATAGAAAATTTTACAAATCATGCTTAATACGTCAAAAAAATGGTTAAACTAGTTAGTTAGGTACAGGTATGATATACAAGAATTAAGTGAAATTTTAGCAGCTTTTCAAATCCGTAATAATATACAGGGTGTTACATTTGAAAAAAAGGACTTATGGTCACTTTTTCAAGGTACCAGAATAAGTGTATTTTTCAACCACCCTGTATATTGCAACTAAGGTTTGGGACTAGGGCAAAGAGTCCTATGGTACTAGTTAACTATTTACCAAATTTCAGGGTTTCAGTGTTTTAGAGTTCAAAATTATCAGCATTTTGAAAAGTGACGTTTTCGGACAAAAAAAACGGAAATTAATTTATATATATATACTTAGAAACGGTAAGAGATAAGTAAGAGTAGAGTTAATAAAAATTGTAAGGAAAGTAATGGGGGTTTCGAAAATAAAGTATATGGTGTTGCATTTCAAAAATCGAAGTTACTATTATTTTTGTGTGGAAGCGGCAACACTGTATTGTTAAAAATATTTTAGGTTGGTAGAGCATGTCCGTTTATGTACGCGACCAAATTTCCAGAACGATTCCTTTACTGGTTCGTCAGAAACGTCTAACGTTCCATCCACCGTGAATCACCCTGTATATAGTGTAGTTTTTTAGGCAAAAGAAATAAAAAATATTTTTTTCGGCAACCGTCCGGGAAGTACCCACTTCCCGGACGCTTTTCCTTTGAGAAAGTAGCGTTTCTCCGGCCTAGTCCGGGAAGTACGTGCCTAGTCCGGGAAGAATCACATCAATATTAGCAATTGCTCGAATTTTAATATTAATATTAATATAAATAAGAATTAGAATGTTTCTGTTAGTACCTATCTTCTGTTCCAATTTCAATATTTAATACAAATAAGAATTAAAATGTTCGAAATTTTGTTCTACAAAGAAATATAAGTAATAAAGAATGTGTCTCATTGATTCGTTATTCTACACGGTTGCCGAAAAAATAGTGTACGCAAGGTCCGAAAACAGTTTTTTTGGACTCGCAGACGTCCAGGACTCGCCTACGGCTCGTCCTAGAATTTTGTCGACTCGTCCGAAAAAACAGTATTTTCCGGACTTGTAACGTAAATTACTATTATTTTCTTGAAAAAGCAGCAGCCGGTATTCATTTGAATATATTAAAATTGTTTTAAATTAAAAAATTTCACATATTACACTTACTTTTTTTCTATGAAAGGTACAGGTGAAGATATGATAATTTCTCAATTACTTGATGAAGAGGAATTGGAAAACTTTAAAAAGAAATTTCAATCACCCATAAACCCAATTTCACAACGCAGTATAAGTGATGAAACACAAGAAATAACAGGTGGGGGAATTATTGATTCGGATGATGAGGATAAAGAGGAATATGGTATGCGAAAGAAAAAGAATCAGAGAAGAATACAGTTTTCAGGTAATGTACCGCTCAGTGGCGGCTCGTGACTGATTTGAATGATTAAGACTAAGGTCGGAAGCAGTGATCTTAGAAATGGGGGAAGTATAATTTATCCAAACTCAGTTTGATAACATAAAAAAGCGACTAACGGGCTTCAAAGAGACCTACCTCACAACCAGGGGTGTCAGATCTTTCTTCTTCAATTCTTTAAGTTTTTTTATTAAAAATGTTCCTTTTATATCAGTATTCAATTGTTAGTCAGTAACTCGCTCTTTAAAAGCTTGTTTGCAAATATACTTTAAACCGAGGAGTTTTGAGTGTGACAGAAAAAAAAAACAAGCCATTCATTGTTATAATAATACATTCTTTAGTCCTTAAGAAACATTATAACTGAAATCAAAATAAAAAGTGTTTTCAGTGTTTAAGAACAACTATTTAACAAACCCTTTTTTTCCTATACTTATATATTGTATTTACAAACTCGAAAATTTGGTAGAACTGGCAAGCGCACATAATTTGTGCACGTTGCCATGGAGACCACCACCAATGGCGCAATCTCGAAACGACCTGTGAATATACTAAGACAAACGTAATTGCAAATTTATATGTCCTAGACAAGAAAGTTGGAATATTTTTAGCGAATGAAGATATTTCTATCTACCTGCTAAAAGATAATTAAGCCATCATCACTGTCGCCTTAGTTATTTAATAGTTTGGGACAGTGGAGTAGGTGGTTTAATATATTTGCTGTAATTTACGTATTTAATTTTGGTTTATAACTGTGTACTGTGCGTAACGTTTTTTTTTACTTAATATATTTTTATTGAGTTGTGGCTTTAAACATTAGAGAATCGAATGGTTATAATGGAATCTCGGCGTATTGTGGAACAACGACAGGAATATTTGCGCTAAATAAAAGAGTACTGAAAATCAGATAAAAATATAATTTATTTAGACGAAACATGGTTCGATACGCATGATGTTGTAAAGTATGGTTGGGTACGCAGTTCAAAAAATTGTACTTTAAATACACCGTGTTCGAGGGGAAAACGTATTATTATTCTTCATGCCGGAGGTAAAGATGGCTTTGTGTCTAATGCGTTGCTCTTGTCGGCAAAAAAGATCACTCAATCTTCCTCCGATTATCATGAAGATATGACCGCGGATTTGTTAAAAAAATGGTTTGCTGAACAGCTTTAACCTATCATTCCTCCGAATTCGGAAATTGTTATGGACAATGCGTCTTATCATTCGAGAATATTAAATAAAATACCTAACATGAGCTCTAAGAAAGATGATATTGTAAAGTTTATGAGAAATAAAAATATGGATATTCCTAAAAGGATTCCAGTGAAAAAGGAATTAATTAAAATCATCGAAAAGAGGAACTTTAAAAATGAATACGTAATTGATACTCTTTGCACTAGGCGCGGCCATACTCTTTTGCGATTACCCCCATATTATTGTATCTTTAACCCTATCGAAATGGTTTGGGGTACCATAAAAAAATTTACGAAAAAATAATCAGTCACCAACATTAAGCGCAGCTGTCCTTGATAATATGCGGCAGGTAATTAGCGACATTAGTAGCGATGTATGAAAAAACTGCGAAGCTCATGTTATAAAAGTAGAAAAGGAAGATCCTGTTTTATCGCCTATAGCGCGCTATAGTGATCTAACCTGGAAACGATTCTATTTCTGAATATTCTGATGATTCCAGCAATTAAATTGTCACTGCATTTTAAATCAATAATATTTGTTTAAAGCGTGTTACCCATTAAAGTTGCTTTGTTTATAATATTATTATCATATTAAAAAATTAAAACAATACCATTTTAATTATTTGGTTGGCGACGTCTATGATTAGGAGTTTAATACTTGTTTATGTCATTAAATTATCCTGAGAAACACTTTATACCAAGCGGGCAAAGCTCCCCAGACGAAAAATATTCGCGGCCACGCTCAAAAGTTCACTCCAAAAAGAACAATTAAATTAAAAACCTAAATACTTATTTATCCTACTCACGTAGGTATGCCGCTTAAAAAAAACAATTTTAGAAACGAAGAACCCGAAAGCCTAAAAATCTTTCTATAAGAATGCCCTTTTTTACACAATGATCTGGTACCTATTATAGATGGCACCTGTCATACATAAACGCTATTAAAATGTGTTGACAACATCGTTTGTAGAAGAGAGGCGGTGAAGTGTTGGGTGGGGGCAGGGAGTAGGGATTACGATGGATGTACCTTTAAATGTGATGTTGCTACTATAGTTTAAACTTAACCTACAAATAACCCAACTTTCTAACAAGCTCAGCTTCAGGGGATTGAAGAATAAGTTTATCGAAGACAACATAAACATATTTATTATATTATTAAATTTTTAAATAAACTTATATTATTATTATTTACTTAACACTTGCGACTCATCTTAATTAGTCTCCAAAAGATATCACAAAACACTAAAAACACAGCAATTATTACACAAAACCAATAAACTGAAGAAAATTCCAGACCGCTGTCAAAGAAACATCAAACTACCAAACGGAAATAGGATGTTCGATATACGTCGACACATCAATACTTTCAATGCGATGCATCGAGGCCATTTGATATTTATTGATGTATTTTAATCGATGTATTAGGCCTTTATTTTATTCGTAAAATAATTATTTTGCCGTTGCCTCTCGATCTTGATTATACCTTTTACCTTTGGTTTCAATTAAGGCGTGAGCTTCATCGATGTTTTTCCGCGATACATATTCTGTGGATATCCCTTAACGGAAATGAATAAAACAACGTCATCATGGCCTCAGACCAATGTCGTGGCGGTCACATCTTTGGCGGCGAATCTCTTACTGCTTCGTTGCCATACTGCAGACTTTTATAAGGTTTTAGACAAAGATTTAAATTTCCCACATCATGGTAATACTTTTAACAGCGTAAGTTTGGCAAACCAAGTGGAGGGGCGTAAGTTGTATGTTGATTTAGTACAGAATGGAATACGATTTTGTCAGTGGGTTCATTTGTTATCGTTTCATCTAGCGGGTGTTTCTCAAAAGACGTTCACCCCTATAACTTTTTTATATTTATAGATATTAAAATGAAATTTTGAGATTATGCATAAGAGATGAGTCTGTATTTATCGGCATAATTTTCAATTTGTAAGCACTTCCGGTTTGACCCCGGACGCCGGACCTGGAAATTAATTCTTTAAAATTACCCATATTTAAAGGTCATTCAGATCCGTCGTGTCCTCGAAAACGTTAATCCTGTGATGATTAATATAAAATGTAATCGATTAATTTTGTTAATATTTCTCGATTTTCTATAATCTTTTTATTATGATTTTCTCTCTCCAATAACTTTAATTTAAAACTTAACAGCAGGACGATTTATCGGAAGAAAATAGTAAACAATACCAGCAAAATACTGAAAAGTATTTAGAAGCATTACAGATACAACACAACAAATATAAACAAAAAATCTATACAACCTAAAATCATCTAAATTTTTAACTTAGCCAATATTACCAACTATACCAATAATACCAGGTCGTTGTTATCACTGGCAGTGGCACACAGTGTGATTATTTATCCAATAAATCACATATCAACAATTTACGCTTACCATCTGTGCCTTGGTACAATAGTAATTTCTTTATTAATTCGGTCTTCCTAATTTTTATATAGGTATTATGTTTTTGCAGATGATGATAGCTCCGATGAAGAGAAAAATGAAGAAATTGACTTGCAGGATAATGATACAGATGAGGAAATCAACAATATTGAATATGATTCAGAAGAAAATGAAATTGATTTAAACAGCATAGGTAATTTTCTATTAAACTATTAAAGCACTGAGCGTATATAAATATTCCATATTTTTTCGACAAAAGATGTTTGTTCTAAACAACTGTCTTTTAGTAGAAACATCTTGGAAGAGAAGTTTTTAAAAATATTTGGGAACAAAACGTTCTAAAAAAAATAAGTTTAATATACAGGGTGTCTCACGGTAGACGTTTCTGACGAACCAGTAAAGGAATCGTTCTGAAAATTTGGTCGCGTACATAAACGGACATGCTCTACCAACCTAAAATATTTTTAACAATATAGTGTTGCCGCTTCCACACAAAAATAATAGTAACTTCGATTTTTTAAATGCAACACCATATATTTTATTTTATTTGCGAAACCCCCATTACTTTCCTTACAATTTTTATTAACTCTACTCTATACTAATCTCTTATCGTTTCTAAGATATAAATTAATTTCCGTTTTTTTTGTCCGAAAACGTCACTTTTAAAAATGCTGATAATTTTGAACTCTAAAACACTGAAACCCTGAAATTTGGTAAATAGTCAACTAATACCCTAGGGCTCTTTGCCCTAGTCCCAAATCTTAGTTGCAATATACAGGGTGGTTGAAAAATACACTTATTCTGGTAACTTGAAAAAGTGACCATAAGTCCTTTTTTTGACGTATTAGGCATAATTTTTACAATTTTCTATACAATTCAATTTTTATTCGGTTATTAGTAAGTTAGCCATGACAAAAACTGATGTTTACGTATGTTACTATGGTTATCGTTTTGACATTTCATTAAGTTTAGATACAAGATAGAAATACACTTTAAAGTCATGGAAGAAAACTATACAAATGCAGTTCTTATGAATTTATTTATTTTATTTGGACAATGTGAATTATCGCCAGGACATGTATAAAGTTTAACGAAATGTACTCTAATTTACCGCCAATGAATCTTAGAAAATTCATAAGGATCCAGGACAATTTTATTAAATGTTAACTAGGTAGTCAAATAATAAAAGACTACTAAAATTATAACTAATAAAATGCTATTTTAACAGATGTTCAAAACGATGGCCGTTTACATCCAAACACTTTAATATGCGGGTGTTGACTGCATGGATTTCAAGAAAAATTTAGTTTTAATGTTTATTGCATGTTAATGCAAACACACATTGTCCAAATAAAATAAATAAATTCATAAGAACTGCATTTGTATAGGTTTCTTCCATGACTTTAAAGTGTATTTCTATTTTGTATCTAAACTTAATGAAATGTCACAACCATAACCATAGTAACATACGTAAACATCAGTTTTTGTCATGGCTAACTTACTAATAACCGAATAAAATTGAATTGTATAGAAAATTTTACAAATTATGCTTAATACGTCAAAAAAATGGTTAAACTAGTTAGTTAGGTACAGGTATGATATACAAGAATTAAGTGAAATTTTAGCAGCTTTTCAAATCTGTAATAATATACAGGGTGTTACATTTGAAAAAAAGGACTTATGGTCACTTTTTCAAGTTACCAGAATAAGTGTATTTTTCAACCACCCTGTATATTGCAACTAAGATTTGGAACTAGGGCAAAGAGCCCTAGGGTATTAGTCGACTATTTACCAAATTTCAGGGTTTCAGTGTTTTAGAGTTCAAAATTATCAGCATTTTTAAAAGTGACGTTTTCGGACAAAAAAAACGGAAATTAATTTATATCTTAGAAACGGTAAGAGATTAGTATAGAGTAGAGTTAATAAAAATTGTAAGGAAAGTAATGGGGGTTTCGAAAATAAAATAAAATATATGGTGTTGCATTTAAAAAATCGAAGTTACTATTATTTTTGTGTGGAAGCGGCAACACTGTATTGTTAAAAAATATTTTAGGTTGGTAGAGCATGTCCGTTTATGTACGCGACCAAATTTTCAGAACGATTCTTTTACTGGTTCGTCAGAAACGTCTCAGGTACCATCGACCGTGAGACACCCTGTATACTATAGCATATCGCTGTATCATTAAAATAAGTGCCCACCCACCCTGATCGTATGATTTCTATTTTTTTTTTATCATAAAGTCTTCTTTGTGCAACCGGATTTAGTTATAAAAAGTTCCAAATTTTTTAAATAATTTTTTAAAATGTTTAAATTTTTAAAAACCAATTTTTTTTCGAACAAATTGTTTTTGACACCTTTTTAAATGGAAAACAGAAACTTACTAGGCAGATGGTTTTAATAGACCAATTATTTTCTAAATTTTTTATAGGAAAAAAACCAAAGATGAAAATGGCAGACTTTTTTGAAGCCGAAGCTGAGCTTACCGAATCAGAATGGGGCAGTGAAGATGAAGACGAAAACGATATGGATAAATTAGAGTTTGAATTAGGGGATACAGAAAAATTTGATGAAGATCAGGTTAAAGAAGATTTGGAAAAAATTCATTTGTAAGTATTAACCATTCGTGTGTAAATTTTTAAAAAATCTTTTAGCTTTTCAGCCGAACTCAGTAAATGTTGCCGCCTGTCTGTTTGACTTGATGCATGAGTTTTTTAAATTTATTTTTATAGCTTATCGTAAAACTTGATTTCACATAAGTACCTAAACCTATCCTAGATTTAAGTAGCTTACATTTATTTTCCTACCTATAGTATAGTCTAGACTTAAAAATGTCCCTATTTTTAATTGCTTTGTAGCATATAACATTTTCAACCTTTTGACGTTCCAACGTTAATTACATGAAAACATATTGACTGATATGTTTTCTATTTCTAACAGAATTAAATGACGACTCTCACTATTCAATACATACCTAGGCTACAACGTATATGATGGGTAAAATATGAATGATATGCGGTTTGTATAACTTGGTTTTTATTTGCAATTATTACTCCTCCTTTTCAAAATGGTTAAAATAAGTAGGTTTTACTTTATTACTTAAGAAACATCCAGTTTGTTTGTATTAGTGTATTACGTATTTTGCTATTTTTCGACGAAATAATACCTATTTTAGTTATACTTGCTGTCGCTTTTTATCTACTTTTATTTCTTTAACATTTAACACCTAATGCAACGGTAAAATCATTGTGAAAATCGGCCCAATTACCCCGGAGTAATCGGCGTACATATTATTATCAAAAACATACATTCGGCTGAAATTGAGAACCTCCTATTTTATTGTCTGTTAAAAATGCTTAAATCATTAAAAATTCCAATAAAATAGGATATGCGGCAACACCACGACATCACATTAGTGAATTTGAGACATCTGTTGCCGAGGCGCTGCATTATAACGACATATTTAAGGTTAGAGTTACGATCAACTCCACAATGGCGGACAAACCACCTCCAATACGTCTAAAACTGGGTAGTCAACTTTTCTCGGACATCCGCCATTCTTATAGTTTGATATTCAATGCTGTTAGTAACAATAAAAACCCTACTTGGAAACACAAAATGTCGATTTTTCATCGACCTGTTTGTGTTGTTTACAAATGAAAAAAATTGTAATTTTTGTAATTAAATGTAAAAGGTTGATAAATTCGGCTATTATATGAAGAAACCTTTTATTATTTCTAGACGACGAATGTTGGACGATGACGCCCGAGAGGTAAAACTTCTTCAAGAAGTTCTTCTGGAGGATGGAGAAATGCATGGAACAGGAAGGCAGAGGCAGTTTAAATGGAAAAACATAGGTATAATTCTTATTAAGCAATTTCAAAAATTCAAAATAACGTCAACATCGCTGAGAACATTTCGGATACTCTCCGACAACTATTTTACCTGTAGAACCACTTAATCATTGTTATTTTTCTTAAATTCTGTAAAACATGTTGAAACCAATAAAAAATAAAACGTCGAGTAAACTTTAACATTATCATAATTAATACAGGGCTAAGCGACGACCAAATTGAAGAAAAAAAAGACGACGATGATATATACTTAGACGAGGAAGAAAGTGAGGAGCACTGGAGAAAAAAAAGACATGAAAGAGAAATGTTCTTACAAGAAAAACAACAAAACAGTCAACATTTGGAGTTAGAAGATCATGACCTCTTAAATCACAGCCAGATATTTAAAATAGGACAACAAGTTTTACAAAGAAGTCAGAGTCAAAATAGCTCCCAAAATAGTACCTCCATAGACAAGATCAGCGACAAAGCCAGCAGTCCTATTAGTAATGTTTCCTTTAGTCTTTCGGTAAGTCATAATACATAAAATCACAAATTTGACTAAAGTATAACAAAGTATTCCAAATACATTAGGTTACAAAAGTAAAATGGTTTTTGGGTCATAGAAATATATCTTGTGTATTACATAGACATTTACCTTTAGATCAGCAATCACGAGTGGCAAAGTTATGGCCTTGCGCAGGTAAATAAAGCCATACAGGAAGAGGCATGCGCACTGCAAAATCTTCATTTAACACATGGAAAGATGGACAGGCCCGGGCTTTAAAATTTAAAATATCTTACTAAACTCTTAATGCTAGGGTGCACAGATTTTAAGCCCGTATTTCACGGGGCAAGTACTTGGTCAAGAAATTGTAATAGTTGACTTTCAATTTATTTTCACGTGTAAGCAGCCAAAATGTGCCACAATTTATTGTTAAGAAATTGGAACTTGTTCTATGTTTTTGACCAAGTTGGGGAAAAGGCAGTGTTTCTATTTTTTTTTTAATGGCTGCCAATCAAACCAATCAGATTTTGAGGTTAGAAAATCGTTTTTAATGTTTTGTTTCTAAAATTTGTTTAAAAATGATTCGCCGTCGTGATTGTAGCTCGAAAAGCAAGATAACAAGTCAGTTAAACTTATCTTATCAAATAAAAAAACAATCAAAACAGTAATCTTCTATGCTATCGCGAACCTAACCTCAAGCCAAATATTAGTTGGTAACATTTACCAATTTGCCAAAAACTTGGGTACGTATGTACACTAATGTACAGGGTCTTCCAACGAGGACTGAACAGGGGCTCATTTTTGAGCTTCCTTGTATTTAAAGAAAAATCCAAAATAGCTAATCGATGTACTTTTTCCTGCAGAATTCAAAAATGAAACCAAAAATTTATTTGAACCAGAAACAAAAGAGTTACGATATGGATAAGGTGTTTTTTAAATGGAACATAGCTTTTTTATACGATTTTTGGAACGAGTGATTTTTTTTTTGTCCGTTCTGATTAAAATATTTAATATTGTGACAGCTATTTTTATTAAATTTTAATGTTTTATCCAGTATAATTTAACTTTAACCTGTTTGAAACATACACTAGGTAATAAAGGTATAATCACCTTTGAATCCTTCAAAGTCAAAAAACTTGACAAATTTACTATAATATTGCCGAAATGAAATATGCATTAGATGAGAGATTGCAGATTGTTATCTTGTTCTACAAATGCCAAGAAAATGCAAGAGAAGCAAGGAGAATATTTATTGCAAATTTTCACAGAAATATATCCGTCAATACTATTCTAAGGATAAAGAACCTTTTTGAGGAAAATAAAACATTACATGACAGAAAAAGAAATCCAACTCTATATCTACTAATTAAAAAAAAACATTAATAATTTAATTGTTCAATGTGACCTCCGTTGTTCTCGAAACAAGTGCGATAACCTCTTGGTAGCCTTTCCAAACTTGCTGTTATACTGTGATTTTCCTAGTTAAGGCGATTTATTTCATTCACAATTTTCTGCATGATCTCTTCAATATCGTGGTTTCGCTGCTTGTATACCACGTTCTTTAAATGGCCCCAAAGAAATGTATCTAATATTGACAAATCGGGACTATTGGGTGGCCAAGCATAGGTTCCATTTCTACCAATCCATTCTTCATGGCGTCCGTTTAAATATTTAGTAACCTCACGCACGGCATGCGGAGGGGCACCGTCATGTTGCCAAATTAAATTTTGATATTCTTCCAATGGTAAATCTTCCAAAAAGTTCTCAATTTCGTTTTCTAAGAACTCGTAGTATCTCTGTCCATTTAAAGTCCCGTTAAAAAATATTGGTCCCAAAATTCTATTATTTTTTATGCCACACCAAACATGGATTGAAGTCCTTCCTTGAAATTTAATTGTCTGAAATTTTCTTGGATTTCCAACGGCCCAGTGATGACTATTATGTCTATTGAAAACCCCCGATGTTGTGAATGTGGCTTCGTCAGTCCATAAGATATTTCTGAATAAATTAGGGTCTTCGTTTTCTTTCCGAATCACAATTTGGGAAACAAATTGGAAGCGAAGTTCTTTTTGTGCCGGTGTTAGATGTTGAAGTGGAAGGATATGATAAGACTTAAATTTATGATTTCTTAAAGTCCTGTGAACAGTTCCTTGGGTAGTAGTAGTAGTAGTAATTGAGGGGAGGTTCCGAAAACCTGGCAAGTAGACCAACCGCGATCCTTTTTGCCTACCCCAGAGTCTTCCCCCAATCACGCTAACCACCTTGGCCCCCGCCAAAGCGCAAGAGCCTGACCATCAGACCGTCCATCACCAGGCACCATAGGCGTGGAGATAGGCAGCCGCCCCTCACCCCGATGTCCAGCTGAACGTCCCCGACGGCGGCGGTCACCGTCCGTTCCTCTAATGCTGTTCTGACCCATTCTATAATGGACGGAGCCGTCCGCCTTGCTCTCAACGAATCGCAAATTGTCGTTGGGTTTGGCTTGTCGAAGGCCCCTTCAACATCAAAGAATACTGCCAAGGCAACTTCCTTATAATGTAGGGCCCTCTCTACCTTTGTTACTACGGCGTGCAGTGCGGTCTCTGATCGTCCGCGCCTGTAGGCGTGTTGATTATCGTGGATAGGACGCGTTTTTAGCACCACCTCCACGAGATACCTATCAACCAACTTATCTAGTGTCTTCATCAAGAAGGAGGTTAAACTTATTGGCCTGAAAGCTTTGGCTATGGAGTAGTCCGTCCTTCCGTTCTTTGGGATGAACGTCTTTCTTGCCGACCGCCATGCTTTCGGTGCGTATCCCAAGGCTAAGCTAGCCCGGAAATTTCTTTCCAGCCTTGGGAGTAGGATTTCCAGGCCTTTCTGAAGCAAAGCCGGGAAAACGCCATCTGGCCCCGATGCCTTATATGGACTAAATTCATTGACCGCCCAGGCTATCGCAGCACTAGTCACAATTTTGTTGGCCGTCCTCCAATCCGCTCTTTGGATCGGGGGATCAGCCTCCTCAGCAACCGGCGCTGCTTCACAGCCTGGAAAGTGAACCTCCAGCAGATGTCTAAGTGACTCCTCGCTGGAGGTAGTCCATGTCTCATCCTGTCTTTTTAGGGATCCAATTATCCCTTTACTCTCGCAGCTGAGTATCTTGGCCAGTCGGGCCGTCTCTGGTAGGGAATCTAATTCCCCGCAGTACGCCCGCCAGGCTTCTATCTTTCTGCGCCTTACCTCCCGCTTGAAATTTCTTCGAGCACCTGTGTAAGCGCCCCATGCGTCTTGCGTTCCCTCCCTAGTGGCTCGGTTAAGAGCCCGTCTGGTTAGCCCGCGCAATTTCGCGAGGCCGTTACTTCACCAGCGAACCCTCTTTTCCTTAGCTGCCACGAGCGGGCTGGACAGCTCGTACGCTGAGACGATCAGCTTACTTAATGCATCCGCTTCCTTGTCTATTTTCTCTTTGCTATCTAACTTACTGAGAGGAGTACCCGTGTCGCCTTCAAGGACCGAGATGTACTTTACCCAGTCCGTGGCTCTGGGGTTTCTCCGCAAAGTAGCAACCTTTTTATCGGATCTTAGCTCCATTCTGATCATGCGATGATCAGACATGGATATGTCGTTCGATACGCGCCAGTCCGATATATTGTTTAAAATACCTCTCGAGGCTAACGTGATGTCAATTACCTCTTCGCGAATTCTATTTACAAATGTCGCCTCTCTACCTTTATTTAGTACCTCAAGGTTAGTATGCGCTAGAAACTGACTGAGGGTTCCTTGGGTAACTCTTCTGCGTCTTACACCGCCGCCGTATTGAACGTCCCGAACTGCGTCCGAAATTGATTTGGTTGGATTCAGTCGAAAATAATTCACAATAGCACGGTCTCTTTTTCTATTCCTTTCTGGATTTCTTTTTCTGTCATGTAATGTTTTATTTTCCTCAAATAGGTTCTTTATCCTTAGAATAGTATTGACGGATATATTTCTGTGAAAATTTGCAATAAATCTTCTCCTTGCTTCTCTTGCATTTTCTTGGCATTTGTAGAACAAGATAACAATCTGCAATCTCTCATCTAATGCATATTTCATTTCGGCAATATTATAGTAAATTTGTAAAATTTTTTGACTTTGAAGGATTCAAAGGTGATTATACCTTTATTACCTAGTGTATGTTTCAAACAGGTTAAAGTTAAATTATACTGGATAAAACATTAAAATTTAATAAAAATAGCTGTCACAATATTAAATATTTTAATCAGAACGGACAAACAAAAAATCACTCGTTCCAAAAATCGTATAAAAAAAGCTATGTTCCATTTAAAAAACACCTTATCCATAGCGTAACTCTTTTGTTTCTGGTTCAAATAAATTTTTGGTTTCATTTTTGAATTCTGCAGGAAAAAGTACATCGATTGGCTATTTTGGATTTTTCTTTAAATACAAGGAAGCTCAAAAATGAGCCCCTGTTCAGTCCTCGTTGGAAGACCCTGTACATATAAAACAACATTTATATGCACAATTTCTTGATCACGTTTTTGGTACCAGTCATTGTTTATAGCAAAAACTACACAAGTACACAAAAACTAGAAATCCGAAATATTAAACACCAACAATCAACAATAACCGAGTTGCTTTTAAATAGCAAAGCCAACGGCTAAGTTAAGCTTTCCTTTTAAAAATTTAACTCGGCTCAAGAAAGATTTTTCCTCCCATGCCGCGGTTAAGTATACCCATCTATATTTCTCATAGTTTGTTCGCGAAGCATTCCTTTAACAACTTAGTTAAGGTGGAATTATCAACGTCATTCAATTTATTGCCAACCTATAACCTATTTCGGCTTGTTTTTCTTAGTTTATTATTTTATTGACTAAGATTTAATTAAAATCAATATCGTCTGCACATTATTTAGGTAATATCTGATATATTACAAAAATATCAATTTATTTCATTGCTTATTTTGGGAGAATTGTATAGTGAAAGAACAATGACATAATAATGTTTAAAAAATCTTAACCGATATTTTTCGATATACAATTCTCCTTAAATAACTTATGAAATTCCTTGATATTTATCATGTTAATTATTACCTATAGAATATGAAGACGATATTGATTTTATTTAAATTTTGTGTAAAAGCTAGAAAAATTAAATAAATCTACGCGAAATAGGTTATAGGTTGGCAAGCATGTTGATACTCCCACCTTAAGCAAAGATTTTTAATACTTTTTAAAAGGAAACTATCTTAATAGCAAAGATAAGGTAGCAACAAAAATGGTGAGTCAGTTCTGGAGGGTATTTATTGGTGTCGATAAAGAAGGAAAACCTAATAACAAGAGGGTTGTGCGCATGCCCATCCCTGTTGGGCGCCAGGGGATCTGGCCGGTGAGTCGTGCGTACAAACAAATTTTTTCACCCGTAAAACTTTTGTTTGCGCACGGGATAACCTGTACGGATCTAAAGGTATTTGTCTATGTTATATTATAGTAATTCAATATACAATATCAAATGAAATCGATAAATTCTTAAACCCTAGTCGCCGTTTAGAGGAACATTAAAATGTGTTCAGTATATTCTCTTGACCACTTTGGCTTTTTAAATATGGCCGGTATTCGCTCTTATTAACTGAACACGCTGTATAATCGTAATTTAACAATTATTTAAAAAATTACAAAGAATGTAGCAGGAGGTTAAGTTTGAGTAATATTGTTTAAGTATATAAGTAATTAACGAACATTGCTTGTTTTTTTAGAGTAAGCGAGGATCATTCTTGAGTAGAGGTGATCTAGTCTTGAAAAGAGTAGCTGAATATACAAAAACTACTACAGACGTTTCAGCAACTTCTATCAAAACTACCAAAAACTTTGTGTTTCAAAGTATTTCTGCTTCGGAAGAGTCAATTATTCCAACATTAGTAAGTAAATAAACTATTAATTAGTAAATGATATAATCCCAATGATGCCATCAACTTTAATGTTTAATGACTTTAGTATTAACTAACGTAGAGAAAAATACGTATTTCCAAAGATCTGCAACTAGTAGTCATGGTGGTTAAATTTTAAATTTTTATGTTAAAACAAACATGTACCGTAAAACAAGGTGGCTTTGTGACAAATTTTACGGTTTCGGTTGATTTTTGTGAATTTAAAAAGAAAAAATCAATTTTTTGAAGTTTAATGATACACTTACATCATTTACCTTTTAAAATACAATGAGATATTTTGAAAATTTTAAAAAGTAGAGCCATGGTTTATAAAAATAATTGTCACAATCTCACCCCTATTAATGGGGGGACTTTGTGACAACTACAAATTTGTACGTATATTCAAAGTCTTCGTTTAGCGGGTTGAAATTGTGACACAAATGAGATACAAATTGGATATTTTTATTAGATTTGTCGTAAATTCACCCATCTATAATCGTGAGCACATGTAACTGATGTGTCATAAAGTGCCCCCCAAAAAAATTGTCATTGAACTTAAATGGTTTATTTGTCTAACAATACAAATAAAAATACAAAAACATTATACCTGACTTGAATTGAAACATAAATAAGGTAACTCAAAAAATTAACACGTTCAGGTAAACCAATTATTCTTAAATTTATCTAAATGTAGGTATACATCCATTTCTGGGACAAGAAAAACGTATTGGCGAGACCCTGGCTGTAACTGGTATTTTCGTGGTATTGCTAAAAATTAAAAAAAAAAGTCACAATCTTACCCCGTTTTTTGTTGAAATTTTATTAAAGATGGCGTCACATGCTTGTTGATTAGAATTATTAAAATGTTAATTCATCAATAGATAGCCAAAACTACAAAGAACACTACCTAAACTCAAATCCTGGCTACATAAGATAGTCTTAGTTGGGTAAGGTAAAGTGTACTGGAAAAGTAAAAATATTAAAATTACCTGTTGTTTAAATTTATGCACCCACAGCACGCCGCCGTCGGTCACAACATTCACTGATATATTGATTTGTTTGGGCGGTTTCTGGAATGTATTGAGCACAATCGGGCCGCGGTCGCTTGAGAAATGCGCAAACTGTCAAGGATTAGGTGGGCGCGCTACCATGTGTCACAAAGTCACCTGGCTGTCCTAAAGTAACCTCGTTTTACGGTATGTGCTTAAAGCACCCTTAAATTGTGAAAACTACAAACTATTTAAACTAAAATTGCAAGGTAAACCAGGTTTTGCTATAAAGAACTTTCCAGGACACCTTGATAGATAGATGAATTGTATACAGATGGATCCTTTGGGTTTTTGCCCGTCTTTGGAATTGGGTTTTTCAATCTTCTGGGAATTGTACATCGGGATTGTGCAGTCAAGTATTAAACACCTTAAGAAAAGGGGCTTTTTTTAAAACTTTTCTGGGGTATTTCTGATCAGTGTGTTAAGTACATTAGGTCTTGGGGGTTTGTTTCTTTAGCGTTTTCCAGTATCGTGGTCAGTTCATCTATACCGAAGCTCAGCTATACCGAAGGTGAGGGCCCCAAAGTAGAGTTTGTTTATCGTGGGTGTTACAAACGGTGGTGCTAAAATTGTAAGAATTTGTTTGCCCAACTGTAGATTTAGGGTTTGGTAGCTTTCTTGTTGAGAGTTGGCTACCGAAAATCTTTTTACTAGAGTGTCTGGGTTAATAGTCTCGCAATATATTTTCCAGCCTTGTCTCCTCTTTTCCTTAAGGGTTCTTTTGATACTTGCTGCTTCTATTTTGTAGTTATTATAGTTCTGGTTCGATGAAAAGTGTTTTCTCTTTTTCTTTATCGCTTTACCATTGTTATCTCTCACCATTCTTATTTTTGGAACACTGTTTTCTGCTGCGTGTGAAGTTCATTATACAGGGTGTTAGTGAATAAGTGCGACAAACTTCAGGGGGTAATTCTACATGAAAAAATAATGATAGTTTGCTATATAACTTTTGTCCGCAAATGCTTTGATTTCCGAGATACAGGGTGTTTACAGTTTTTATTAAAAAGTGACGATTTATTTATTGCTCTAAAACCCATCGAGATATGTAAATGAAATTTGGTAGGTTTTAAGAGGTAGTTATGGCGCATTTTCTGACATGCAATTAAGAATTTTATGTTTATCATTGGCGCGCATAAGGGTAATAATCTCAATTTTTTTAAAAGAAAAAAATGACACGCCACTGAGATATATCAAACTAAAAACAATTTTTGAATTTCTCATTCGATTTTTGACAAAAAATCTCTCTTGCCTTTTTTTAGTATTGGGCGCCGTTTTTATGCAAAAAAATAAAACATCTTAACGCGTATTTTTCATTTCTTTAATACATCATCTAGTAGGCTACTGTGAACATTCTGTTAAATACGAATATTTCAACGAAATCTCAAGTTATTAGAGTTTCTTCATTTTTAAGCTTATAGTTTGCTATATCATTAATGTTAATAAGTAATTAATTTTTCTTTTATCGAAAAGAATGGAAAATTATACAATTGCGGAATTGTCAGACATACATTTTGTCTATGGTCGAAATAATGGAAATGGTTGGCAAGCTCGACGATTGTATGCTGAGTTGTATCCAGGACGTAGAGTACCCCATCACACAATATTTGCTCGTCTGCACCAACGTTTACGTAAAAATGGTACATTTAAGAAACGAACGGCTGACTGCGGACGCCCTCGAGAAGTACGAACTGTGCAACTAGAGGAAGCAGTATCCGTTTCACATTCAACGTGTGCAAGCTCTACTACCTAGAGACTTTTTTCCGCGCCTAGTTTTTTGCCATTGGATTCTTCATCAAATCGCTCAAATTCCTAATTTTTTTAATGGCGTTTTGTTTACTGACGAGGCTAATTTTGGACGACAGTGTATACGAAATTTCCATAACAATTACTTATGGGCTGAGGAAAATCCACATGGAATCTGTGAAGCTCATTTTCAGTATCAGTTTTCAGTAAATGTATGGCTTGGGGTAATTGATGATCATTTAGTCAGTTCATATTTCCTCCCACAACGACTAACAGGCGACTCTTACCTTAATTTTCTATAGGAAGAGCTACCTGCTCTTTTAGAAGAAATCCCTTTACAGCTGAGACAACACTTCTGGATCATGCATGATGGCGCACCAGCCCATTTTAGCATTAATGTACGTAATCACTTAGATAGAGTATATCCAAATCGTTGGATAGGTAGGGGAGGTATACGGAAAATTGGTCTGCTCGATCGCCGGATTTAAATTCTCTAGATTTTTGCATTTGGGGTTTTCTTAAGTCGTTAGTTTATTTCACTCCCTCGAAAATGTTGAAGACCTAAGGAATCGAATTATAGCCGGCTGTGAGACAATAAGAAATACACCAGGAATATTTGCGCGAATACGACAATCAATGAGGCGAAGAGTTGAATCTTGTATCACGTCTGAGGGAGGTAATTTTCAACATTTGTTGTAGCCTATTTATTTATTAGTGTTATTTTCTGTTATTGTTCTGGTTTAATGTTATTGTATTAAATAGTTTTTAATAATGTATTAAAGAAATGAAAAATACGCGTTAAGATGTTTTATTTTTTTTCATACAAACGACACCCAATACGAAAAAAAGGCAAGAGAGATTTTTGTCACAAATTGAATGAGAAATTCAAAAATTGTTTTTAGTTTGATATATCTCAGTGGCGTATCATTTTTTCTTTAAAAAAGTTGAGATTATTACCCTTATGCGCGCCAATGATAAACATAAAATTCTTAATTGCATGTCAGAAGATGCGCAATAACTACCTCTTAAAACCTACCAAATTTCATTTGCATATCTCGATGGGTTTCAGAGCAATAAATAAATCGTCACTTTTTAATGAAAACTTTAACACCCTGTATCTCGGAAATCAAAGCATGTGCGAACAAAAGTTATATAGCAAACTAACATTATTTTTTCATGTAGAATCACCCCCTGAAGTTTGTCGCACTTATTCACTAACACCCTGTATACGTCTTCCAGGTTCCAGGTTTTCTTGTCTCACCACTAATATTGTTTTAACCAGTTGCTGATATAGTGCCCGACTAGCCTTCCTTGTGTTGATTAGCTTGTTCTTGTCTGGTTTAGTACTGGAGCTCCTTGTAGCATGCATATCACTGGGAAGTGGTCGCTTCTGCCTGTCTGCGACAAAAAAATTCTTGCAGCAATGCTGGGGGAGGAAAGGGCCAACTGTGGTGCGCTTGTTTGTATACCTGGGGCTGTTGTGGGGGTTCTGTCATTTAGAAACCCGTACCAACTAATATCCAGAAAATCAATCAAGTTTCGATTAGATAATCCAGATCCCCATACCGGGTCCTGTGCTTTAATTCTTTCAGCAGTAGGACTGGTTTTCTTTAACTGCCCTCAATTTTCTGTGTGATATTGTGTAACGTGGCTGCAGATAGTTCTATGTTTGGGGGAACATACATACTAAATATTATAACTTTTGTAGCTTGACTGCTATGTATTGCCATCTCGCTGCTAAGCTTTCTACCCTCTGAAATGGAATACTTTTTTTATTGCTTGTTTATTTATTTGACCTGTTTTGAGCCAAGTTTCATTTAGTGTCACGATATAGAGTCGGGCCACTTAATCAATAAAGGTTCGGGCCATGTATTGTTTTTTTAATTGATAGTGTTTCAAGTAAGTTAACTTGTCTGCTTTTATTTTGAATAAATAGTGGTTGTGTTTTATATGGTTTTCTTGGGTGCAGTGATTAGATATTCCGGTATTGTTGTGCCTCTTTAAGATTGAATTGCTGTGCTCTTTTAGCATTGTTTTACAATTTCTTCCCGTCTGACCAATATAAATTGCATCACAGTTGTCACAATTGATGCGATAAACCCTACTTTCCGTTAGGTTGCCTTTTATCTCTGTTTTCGCATTTATGATTTATGATGTGTCTACCTATATTATGTTTGTTTACTTGTATCGGTGTAATATTTAGTTTTCTGGATATTTTTTGGCTTGTGATTTCCGTGTAGTTAATTGCACAGTGTTTGTTGTGTGTTTTGGTTGTGTCTTAATTATAGAGTAGATTTTGTGTTTTTCGTTTTTCCTTAAAATTTGACTGACAATTTAGTAACCATTATTAGCTGCTATTGTCTTAAATTATATTTAGTTCTTAGCCGTATTCTAATTTGCAGAGGGGAATGTTAACTAATCTATGCGTCAGGCAACCGAATAAATTTTTATGAAACTTCAAACAAGTATTTTCTTTTTTTCCTTCTTACAATATGGTACACAGGTTTGTTAAACTATAATTTTGATATGATGCTCTTTATCGCATTTGATTTTTATTAAAGATAAACAACAGTATTTCCTATAATTTTATCCATTACCTTACTTCATTCATAATTTGTAAATTTTAGGATAAAAAACGCAAAGCATCGGATGGGACTCCAAATGTGTTAAAGAAACTAAGGCTAAATACAAATCTAAGCCCAGCTCTAAAGAAAACGGAAAGAGCGAAAAAGTTGTTTAATTTTTAGACTGACCTATTTTATTATTTAATATATTATACATACCGGGTTATTTACGTTATTCGACACGACCTATTATAGCAAAATTATTTGTTTTGGATGAAAAAAAATCTGGGTAAATAGAAGCCTGTTGGAGGAACATTTTAAAGTTATTTTCATAATGTACAGATTATCCCAAACACACGACACTTATCAATGTTGTATTTGTTTAAAGGGCCCTATCTATTATTTCATTTTTGGTTTCTACGATCAAAATAAAAATTAGTTTCATCGAGGTTTACCCACAGACATGTAATATAAGGAGACCACATTGTTTGCATTTTGTCCCGATCAGAAATCGTTTTTAACAGAAATCAATGATCACAAATTTCTGCTGATTGTCCTAGTTCTACCGCCTGTGTTTGAAAACCAAGAGTTTATAATAATTATATTAGATGCATTTGTGATGTGTAAAAATAATATATTAAATGTTTTTTAAATTTTCTACTAAGTAGCTAAATTATTTATAGTTTCCTAATAATATCAAATTATAATGTATTTATTTAAAAGTTTTCCTACGCGTGAAGTCGTATTTTTAATATTAATTCATTATATAACGTTGATTGTCACAAAAACAAAAGTATGAAAGTTGTATTTTTTTTCTAATCGAATACTCTGTATTTTATTTTATTTTCCTATTCTATGATGAAAATAGAAATAAGTTTCATCAAGGTTTACTCTACTTAAACTTTATACTCTTTCAAATTTTTTCGTATTTTGTGAAAATGTAGCAACAATTTTAATGATGAAATTCTCAACGTATTTACTTTTTTCTAACCAAATTCACATTAGAGTCAACTAACTTATACAAGGTGTTTAAAAAATACAACAAGATAATTACACGTTTAAACTAGTAAGAACTTGATTTATTCAAATATTACAATAATATGTATTTTATGTCAGCAGCAAATGTAAATTTAGCTTTCTATTGAAAAGTAAGCTAAGCTTAGTAATAAAAACGTTTTCAATAAAAATGCAAATCGGAAAGAAAGGAAAAACTTAAAGTCTTCCTCCACAAAATTTAATAGAATAAAAAATTCTTTATGGGTCTCTACATGTTTCGAACGTAGAAACGTTCATCATCAGGGGACAGAAAATGTATTTAATGCTGATGGTTTTAGCAGAAGAGAAAATGGTATAAAACAATGGAGCTTTTATGGAATTAAAAAAATTGATATGTAGTAGTGACATAATATGAAGAAAATTGTGAAAAGTTAAAACATGCCGAGTTTTGTGAAAAAGTCAGTAAAAGGGGTCTAAACCAACCAAATAAACTGAGGAAGAAGAAAAATCTTCTAAAAAGAAGGTGTCCAGTGTTATTTAAAATTTTAATAAAATATTTTTTTAAGTCCCATGTCTGTAAGACAAAAATACAAATATTCATAATGCAGACTGATTTTAACCAATTTAATATTATTTAAGTCACCCATGACATTGGCAGGTCAGAATTAGTTGTAAAAAACAGAAGGTTTACAGTAAATGCGCTATTTACTAGTTACAGTAATGTAAATGTAACGATAGAAAGGAATGATGGACATACAACAAACAAATGCTTATAGAGAGAGATAGAAGAGCCCCTTCAACATCTAATAAATAGTACCTTTATCACTGAAACATTTCCATCCACATTAAAACTAGCCACTGTAATACCAATCTTTAAAAAGGGCAATGAATGTGACATTGACAACTACAGGCCAATATCCCTGCTCAGTGTATTTTCGAAAATCTTTAAACGGATATTGTACGACAGACTAATGAATTTTCTAGGCCGATTTAAAGTGATAAGGGACGATCAACATGGTTTTCAACGGGGTAAATCCACCGAGACAGCTGCCTTCCGACTTGTTCAATTTATACATCAAAAACTAGAATCAAACAAGGTGGTTGCCGGAATGTTCTTTGATTTATCACGGGCCTTTGATACTTTGAACCTAAAGTTTGTAGAACAGAAAATCTATGCTGTTGGAATAAGGGGAAATGCACTGTCCTTAATAATGTCGTTTCTAACCGAAAGAAGGCTTTTAGTCAAAATCGGAAATCATACCTCCTCAGAAAATTAACTAAACATCGGAGCTGCCCAAGGATCTGTCCTCGCACCTCTCATATCCATATTATTTGTAAACAATCTATCACTGCCGGGATTTACCATCAAATTTGCCGACGATACCACGGTTGCCATATCAGCACTAGATGACCCTGAAGCACACAGGAAAATACAAGAAGTAACAGAAGAAATGAACAGATGGTGTTTTTCGAATCAACTTATACTAAACGAGGACAAAACGGTTCACATACATTTCTACAAAACTTCTCCAAAAATACAATTGAACCAGGCAGCGTCCTCTTCCAAATTTCTGGGAACGTGTCTTGATTCCAAACTGTCGTGGGAACCTCAATTGGATCATGTATGCTCAAAACTGGCACAAGCTTACTACGCTATACTAAAGTTAAGATACACAGTGCCTGTCCCTACTCAAATAACATCTTACTACGCATTAGCTTATTCTAGTCTCAGCTATAATATTTTACTGTGGGGACAAGCAGTAAACATAAACAAAGTATTTCAAGCACAGAAACGTCTAATAAGGCTCATCTTTGGATTGAAACCAACACAAACATGCAGAGAAATATACAAAAAACACAAAATCCTTACAGTCACTTTAATCTACATCCTCAAATGCTCCATATATTTATACAAGAACGAATTCCAGGAAAACAGAAACAATCACAACTATGCTACAAGAAACGCAAATGGCCTTATAGTCCCTAGACACACTTTAACACGATATGAAAAATCTACCCACTATGCCTGCATCAAAATTTTCAATAAACTGCCAGAAGAAATCAAACAATCCATAACAAGAGGTATATTTGGAAAAAAACTAAAGGACTTTCTTATAAAAAGTGCATTTTACACACTGAAAGACTTTTTGAATGCCTAAACGTTGTTATATTTGTGTGTGTAGATTTTTCTCGTACATTTAATGTTTTAAACTTAGTTAATTTTATAGTTTTATATATGACGAACCTTAAATCATAATGTATGATCCTTAGTAGAATAAATTAAATTTGAATAAGGGGTTTTTATACTGAATATTCCCAGTTTATCTAACTTGAGTCCACAGTCGTTCAAAAACTCCTTTATTTGGACGATTTCTGCTAGGAAATCTTTGAGCGTAAACTTGGAAAACCAGTAAGCAGTTTTGCAGACATTCTCCAAATTGGTTAAAATTATGGGAAAGCTTAATACTTTTCTGCTAATATCAAATACAGGGTGTTACATTTGAATTAAACAAGTTATTACCATTTGGAATGTGTAATTATTTTTTCGTTCTTTTCGGACACCTTGTATAAGTTGGTGAATTTTTCATAAGTGCGACACAGAACTTCAGTTAGTTTATTTTGGCAGTGTGAATTTGGTTTGAAAAAAGAATATATAATAGAATATATAATTGTTAAGAATTTAATCATTAATTGTCACAACATTTTCACAAAACACGAAATTTTTTAAAAACAGTAAGGTTTAAATACGGTAAACCCACAGACATGTAATATCAGAAGACAAAACATTCCATTCATAAAAAAACATTTATCTACAATCGGGCATACTTCCAAAGTTTTAGTTAAGTTAGGAAAGTATGTTAAAAAACGGCAACACTGTTAGCTCCCCCCATTGTAAATAATAATAGCACTAAATGTTCTATTTCGAAAAAATATTAAAAATTAGTCGAAAAACGCAATTGATCACAAACACAGCTCACCAACTTTATAAAAAAAATGCGACTTCACGCGTAGGGAAATTTATAATTAAATACATTATAATTGGATATTATTAGAAAACTATAAATAATTTAACTAGTAGAAAATTTTAAAAACCTATATTTAGTATATTATTTTTGCACATCACAAATGCATCTAAGATAATTAATATAACTCTCGCCTGCAAACACATGCGGTAGATCTAGGGCAATCAGCAGAAATGTGTCGATTTCTGATCGGGACAAAATGCAAACAATATGGTCTTCTTATATTATATGTCTGTGGGTAAACCTTGATGAAACTTATTTTTATTTTAACCGGAGAAACCGAAAATTAAATTATATACCTACATTTAAAAAATACAACTTTGATACGTTCGTGTTTTTGGGACAACCTATACATTATGAAAATAATTTTAAAATGTACCTTGAATAGTATAGGTTACGCTGTAGGACTTACATCATTGGGCATGCCAAATGGTTTTAAGAATCTACAGGGAGATATTTTTTCAAGGGTCATGCCCCCTTTTCTCCCCATGAACTTTTTTTCGGTGCGCCGCTGGTGGATTCTAAAATACAAAATGCATTTTTTGTTTTGTTCTAAAGCATTTTAATCTCTTGTAGTTTTTTCGTATTTACCACCGTTATCGAGAAAAAAAAATAAAAGATTTTCTGTGTTTCGCTAGATGAAATTAAAACTTTTTAAATAATTGGTCTAGTATGCCTTGGCTTTATTTGGGTAATCTCTTATTTTTATTAATTTTGACAGTTCGCATTTGAAATTTTTGTCCACAAGTGTTTGTAAATTAAAGGTCCAATTTTAAACTCTAGGGTGTAAAAGTGTTTGTTTAAATATTCGATATTAATATACAGTATGTCTCTGTAAGTTTGCATCATATGGAAAACTTTTTTATTATTCATTTTACGAAAAAAAGTTATTCTTCATAAAAAGTTCTGCATGGTCTTAAACCTAAAATGCAACCATCAAATATCGAAATTTTCTAGTCATATACGAGGTTTGTCAAAAAATGTGAATTTTTCACAAGAATGTGAATTTTTCCCAAGAGTAAAGTACCTTTATTTTCGACGTTATCAAAAATTCTTTTAAAAAAAAGTTGATCACAACTAAAAACTACGTCTAAATATGCAATCACACGCATTAAATTAATTAAATAATTAAAAAATTAAATAATTAATAATAAAATAATTTTTCAACATAAATGCTTATAATTGCATATTTAGACGTGGTTTTTAGTTCTGATCAACTTTTTTTAATAACAATTTTTGATAATGTCAAAAATAAAGGTACTTTACTCTTGGGAAAAATTTACATTCTTGGGAAAAATTCACATTTTTTTACAACCCTCGTATATGACTAGAAAATTTCGATATTTGATGGTTGCATTTTAGGTTTTAGACCATGCAGAGCTTTTTATAAGGAATAACTTTTTTTCGTAAAATTAATAATAAAAAAGTTTTCCATATGATGCAAACTTACGGAGACATACTGTATATATATATATATATATAATAAATAACTTAAGAATGCCAAATTATAGCAATTCTGAAATGGCTGAGATGCATTTCATCTATGGTCTTGCGAATGGAAATGCAACAGAAGCCAGTAGATGTAGATTCTTAAAACCATTTGGTATGCCCAATGATGTAAGTCCTACAGCGTAAACTATATTCCAAATTAGAGCTAAGTATATCAAAAACTACAAGAGCTATAAAGAAAAAAACTAAAAAAAATCTTGACATTTCAACACCCTGTAGATCGGCAACGAAGCGTTTGCGGACCTATGTTTATATGCATTTTTAGTCATTAAATAAGCCAAAGATTTACCCCTTTTTGTATTTACATGATATTTAGGAACACCCTGTATATCTTGTTGAATTATGTCGTGTTGAATAACGTGAATAACCCTTTATATGACTGTTGGGCTTTTAACTGACAAATGTATATAATGTAATAAGTGAAAATATATGTTTTAGTGTAATTTTAATTTTGGGTTTTTAAAATTTGTACCTAATTTAAATCTATTTAGTAAATAAGACTGTTATTTTATTAGAAAACATTCAAGTCCAAAATTTCTTTCAGTGACTCGTCGCTTTTATAATAATATACGGAGCAGCGGGTTGTGCAAAGTCTGAGAAAGCGAACTCCATGAAATATTCTGCCGTACCGTCATCTGGGGTGACCGCGGACGATTTTCGAGGTTTTTTTGCGATAACTGGAGTAAATTTTATCGAAACAACTTCAAATTTAAAATTTAACATTCTTAGAATCTCTAAAATGGGATTCCGTTAAAAAAATTGACCTTAGTGTAAACAAGCCCTGATTTTTTTTGGTCAAATGGTGTCCGGCTTCGCCCCTATGTGTGGGGTAAAGACGGACAGGTCTTTATTTGCATTGAAACTTGCTTTAAACCCGTCTCTGGGGCGTATTCGGACAGCAAAAAATTTTTTTAAATGTTTTTTAATAAATATAGGAATTTTGATAGGTAAAATAAAACACGCATGATAAGTTTACGATAGTAAAATGTATTTTAAATACGGAAATTATTGCAGAACATCAAAACTAAAAAATAAGCGCGTGAATAAACAGAACCGGAAACTTAAATCATTATCAAGTAAAAGGTAGGTTTAAACAGGAAAAAAAAACACAACTCAAACATTTTTTTATAAAAAAAAGATAAAAAACGAACATAATCGTAATTATATTATTGCGGTTTATTGAACCCTAATAATTTCAATTCTTGACAAAATAGGGAATTGGTACCTTTCGCCGCTTCTCTTAAACTTTTTGACTTATCTCTTATATCGGATAAAGCCCTCTTCATATTTTCTTTACTGTAGTTCATAAAATTACCTTCAATCTTTCTCTTGTATGACCTCACTGTTTTGACCGGTTTCGCCCCACCTAAAACCATTTTTTGTTAACGATTTTTAATCAAAGAAATTTGAGGTTGAATTTTTGTACACGCATTGCCAAGACAGTGCCCAAAACGTTATTACTAACTCGTAATTTAAATCAATGAAAGTTTTTTGTGTACAGAAGTTTCTTTTTTCGCTTTTTTAAAATATCTGAAACGCTATATTTACTTATTACATACCTGTACGCCACTGACGGCGTTTTCAATCGCAGCGATAGACTGTACCCCGTCGCCAACTGTTTACTAAATCCAGCCCGAACAAATGATTAATCTCGCCGCGCTTGGAAGATCTTGAAATAAACATGTATAGATGCACTCTTGTCCGAGTCAACCCCTACTGTCCGCGGTCACCCCAGATGACGGTAATTAGAATTTCAAAAATACACGCCACTGCACTAGAGTTATTTCTTTCGACTTCGCACGACCTCTCTACATAAAACCGATGAGTCACTACCAATCGTTTTGGACTCATAAGTATAGTTTTGGCGATAAAAATATGATTTAGGTAAAGAAAAATTACTTTTATTATAGCAACATGTCCAACAACGAAATTTTTTTTTATTCGGAACTAAAAGACTTTTTATTGATTGACAGCTAAAAAAAACGTTGCTTAGATTATCATTTCCATTTGAAGTCAAAACATGAACCTTTTAGTAAATTTCCTTAAAAAGAAACCATTGTTTTTCGTTACTAAATCATATTTGTGCCAAAATATTAATATGAAAAGTGGCCTTTCTAGGCATTTTAAATATTCTTCGTTAGACGTATGGTCGACTTCATCCTTGTATTTATTTTGTTTTCATTTTTATGTCATATATTAGTTGTTAACTGTATTCGTTAGTTGCCTAAAGTTTGTGGCAATAATTTTTGAATAAACTAATTATTTTGAATTTGGTATACCTACTTTAATTAAAATTTCTCCAGTATAGACTGACCAAAAAAGCTGCGCACTGAAGCTCCACACATGACTTTTCACAAATCAGTATATTATTTGCCATAGGATGCTAGAAAGAAAAGTTGGGACACTATTCTCATAACAATCGTATGTAAACCGCGACATTTTTGTGTCGCTTTATCTAGCAACCGAAAAAATTATTTGCAAAAATTCTTTTCTACACTTCTGCCAACACAGTTTTCGATTGGTCAGAGGCCGTCAATATTCCTATGTAGTCTTGGTCAACATAATAATTGACACAAATACCTGGATGAACGGTTGTATTCATAAAAAAGGCGTACAAGTAGTAAAGAATAGGTGAATACTGTGTGGTGCACCGAGACTGGCAATGGGAAACCCTATTAATTTTACATCAAAATTGTATCTCGACTCTTTTGTACGATGGACACCAAATTTTATTATTTTTTAATAAGCAAATTTATTTAGTCTCTGATGGTACATTTACAGGTATATAAATAACCCTATTATAAATCAAAATTTATTTAGAAAAAATTCTAGTGAGGTCTAAAAAGTGGTATATTAGCTCCTTAAATAAAATAAGAATATAAGTTCTGTATTATAAATTTAAAATTATTTTGTTTTAATTTAAATGGCGTAACCAATATGGTGGAAAAAACCATTTCATGGTTTAGTTTTGATGAAACTTGGCATTTGAGGTATACCGGGTGTCCACCGAGGGGTGTCTCACTGGGTAAAATTTGTACACTGACTGCCGATTTTGGCAGTCAACTGCCCGTGATTGCCGATGACGATTTTTTATTATTCAGTAATACTTTTATGTATGGTGTATTTTATCTGTGTCGGATTAAAAGCATCTAAAACTACAATTTATAGCAACCTGGAAGGTATTTCAAAGAGAGTCAAAGCGAACAGAAAACGGAGTTTTCCAGCCCTTACGTGTTATAACCATTTTTTATACAACCTCCACAGTCTGTTGTTAAACTCGAACTTTTCGTTTTGTGCGAAAACCATCTGAAAACGCTTTAAGATGCTTTAAAACGCTGAATACCGCTTCAAACCATTTTTTTATCAGTAAGTAGTTCATTATCGCAACATTTTGTCAACTTTAAAGGTCTTTTAAATTGGGACATTTTTTTTTTAATTTTCAGAAAATAACCCAAATATATATTTTTTGTAGATTTCACTAAAAAAAGTTTTTTTAATCAAAAATCGCTACAGGAGCCTTAATACTTTTTTTTCTTACTTATATATTGAGCGAAAAAGAATCTTTTTAGTTTTTGGATTCGAAAAATAGTGTCAAACCCAGTCTTAATTGGCGGATTATGTGTCAACGATTAAAGTTTAAGGGTTATTTCCCTGTCAAAAGACTAAGTAAAATTAAATAAATACATTACACAATACATTATGGAATTAAGCACTCACTCACGTGGTTCACAGAAACAAGACGCAGAATGCAATAATTATTAAGCAACCTAACCTAAACGATGCGTGAGCGTGATTTTGCCACCACATGCGCTTCAGTTAAATTCATTCATCCATCATTACGATACGCCGAAAAATATGCGTTCTTATTGGTCAGATCAAAATTAATTCCGATAAATACCGAGGAAGATTGCCAAAGACTGCCAGTGATTGCCGATGACTGCCTGTGATTGCCGATGACTGCTTGTGATTGCCGATGACTGCCTCTGATTGCCGATGACTGCCAGTGATTGCCGACGACTGCCTAGACATTTGTATTTGTACACCGACTGCCGTAGTGAGACACCCCTCGGTGTCCACGAAAGGTAGCTCGCCCCTCTAACTTCTTTGTTTTTTAAGATAATAAAATAAAATTGGGGGGATTTGTGTATATGACATAAAACTGCATTTTTTGACAGGTGACTCAACATTATGGAACTTCCGGTTTAACCGAAAGTGACATGAACTATCGATTTTTAAATGGGACACCTGGTATATTTTTACTTTTTTTGACTCCATATGACATTCTAAATACAACGATGTGTCACTTGTCACTTTTTGTCACCAAGATAATATTTTTTTTCCAGATTTATTCTTTTATCCAGAGGGCTATGAATACCTTAAAATCACTTATTTCAGTTCTTTAATCTTGGGAAAAATACAATTTTACGTCCAATGCTGTGTGCTATATAGAATTTACTCTTTAAAGTTGTATAACTAATTTTTTGGCAACATGGTGGCTCGTCGGATTAAGAAAAAAAGAGTATTTTATTACGACTATTTTGATACCATACACTATTAGGTTTTAGAAAAGCTGCCATTAAAAAACTTTAAAAAGTTAACTTAGAACTTTCCTAAAATGAAGCATTCTTTGAGAATAAATTTAGATTTAAATGCATCAAGTAGCCTGTGACCAGCAAAACTGATAAAACAAAATCATGCCTTGAAGAAAATTGAAATGCCAACAGCTTCTGCCAAAGTAAATTAGTTTGTTGTTTAAAAAACATGGAAAATAATAGTTTTACATGGAGTGAAAAAGTTGATATGTTATTATTGTCAGGCTCATTTCGCATTTTCGGAACCAGTTTTGGGTACCTAATAGTGCCGGGTTGGATGACGCCGATTAACATATCTTTGTGCGTAAAGTCGTGCAGCATCGGTTGAATTATTTCTACATTCTCCAAACACTAAAGTATGGTTGCAAAGCTGAAACTTAAAGGAATTGACGGAAGGGCACCATCAGGAGTGGAGCCTGCGGCTTAATTTGACTCAACACGCGAATTGTTGCTATAGTATCACTAAAGGTAATAAATACACAAATTTTAAAACTAATTTTATTAAAATATACACTATCAAAAATGGAACCATTATTAAAAAAAAATGGATATATTTTTGTATTTTGTTTTAAATTAGATGACAGTGAAGGCAGCTTTTTGGATTGAATAATAAGTTAACGTCTAAGCAGAAATGGTCCGATCATCAAAATACTTTGGTAACAAATTAACAATACCGATGGATCCAAGTAAAAAATAATTACCCTATTTAAATTATATAAAATCGATTACGCATGTGTATTTTTGGGGTATTAAAATCGTCAATCTGATAATTACCATTCCTTTATTCTATGGTATGTAGAAAATTGATTGAAAAACTATAAATTAGACTACACGAAATGCAGGTACTAGCACATTAGACTTAGCAATGAATTGGCGTATGCCATCGGTTTAACATTTGGATGGGGCTGAAACAAAAAAAAAGTTTATTATTATACAGTGTGACCAGTAAAGTCCGCATCATATGGCATTTTTTATTAATAACCTTATTCAAAATTTGACGTTGGCATCAAGTTCTGCTTCGATCGAGATGAAAATTAAGCAAAAAAATAGTAGTCACGTGATTCGCATTATCTGTCAAATTTTAATTTTTTCCAAAAAATAATTCAAAACTGGGGTTATTTCTGAAAGTATCAAAAAAGTTATTAGAAAAAGTTTTTTAAATGCAGTTTCTAGCCCACGTGCAAAATTTTAGCTGCATAAGATAATTTTGATTTTTTACCCAATTTTATAAATTGCACCACTTTTGCAAAATGAGACAACGCAACCTACATAAAACTTCTTAGTTTTAACAATGCTTTATTTTAGATACATTTTCTTTAAAGTAGCGCCATATTAAATGTGTGTTTTTCTACAAAATCAAAATTGGGCTATTAAAATTTGGTCAAAAATCAAAATTATCTTATGCAGCTGAAATTTTGCATGTGGGCTAGAAACTGCATTCAAAAAAACTTTTTCTAATAACTTTTTTCGATATTTTCAGAAATAACCCCACTTTTGAATTATTTTTTGGAAAAAATTAAAATTTGACTGATAATCGAATCACGTGACTACTATTTTTTTTTTTTGCTTAATTTTCATCTCGATCCAAGCAGAACTTGATGTCAAAGTCAAATTCCGAATAAAGCTATTAATAAAAAAAAATCCCATATGATGCGGACTTTACTGGTCACACTGTACAGGGTGTTTCATTAAGGTCGAAGAGCGGCCATATCTCGGAAACTATTGGGCATAGAAATTCAGGAAAAAAAAATTAATAACTAAAGTGGCTATGAGGAAATCCTGAAAATAATTTTTAAGTTCCGCATTTTGCCGCAAGGGGGCGCAATTGAAAAGTAAATTTTAACATTTTAGATATCTCCGAAAATTGCACGTTAAGGTATATTTTTAATAACACCATTAAAAAGCTTTTACAATTTTGCATAATTTTGGTCCCGTGCTTGTTGGCGTACCGACTTTAGTAAGAGTAGGGGAAGCTGTTGAAAGTGTAATCATTTAAATCGCTGTAACTTATAAACCAATTATCCGATTTTAGCAAACTAAAGACTGTTTAGAAGAGAAATGTATGCACTTTCACCAATCGTATTTAGTTGTCCATACTAGTTCTCGATAAAATTGCTAGAGGGCGCAATTTGTAATAATAATAGTTTTTTTGATTTTATCCCGAAAATTCAAATCATACGGTATAATTATGATACCCTAATCGAAAAGTAGATGAAATTTGCTAGAAAAAATATTAAAACCGCAGTTCGATATCTCTGTTCGTTTCAGTGTTATTGCTAAAACAATAATTTTTAAAACAAATTGCGCCCTCAAGCTTAAATTTAGTAAAATCGGATAAGTCGTTTAGAAGTTACAGCGATTTTCATGTTTACACTTTCAATAGCTTCTCCCACTCTTATCAAGTGAAAGTGTAAACATTCAAATCGCTGTAACTTCTAAACGACTTATCCGATTTTACTAAATTTAAGCTTGTTTGGAAGTACCTTCAATTGTCGTATCTAATGGTATACGATAGTTTCTAATAAAATTGCTTTAGCAATAACACTGAAACGAACAGAGATATCGAACTGCGGTTTTAATATTTTTTCTAGCAAATTTCATCTACTTTTCGATTGTGGTATCATAATTATACCGTATGATTTATTTTTTCGGAGTAAAATCAAAAAATGTATTGTTATTGCAAATTGCGCCCTCTAGCATTTTTTTAGAACTATTATGGACAACTAAATAGGATTGGTGAAAGTTCATAGATTTCTCTTCCAAACAAGTTTTAGTTTGCTAAAATCGGATAAGTGGTTTATAAGTTACAGCGATTTAAATGATTACACTTTCAACAGCTTCCCCCACTCTTACTAAAGTCGGTACGCCAACAATCATGGGACCAAAATGATGCAAAATTGTCCAAGCTTTTTAATGGTGTTATTAGAAATATACCTTAACGTGCAATTTTCGGAGATATCTAAAATGTTAAAATTTACTTTTCAATTGCGCCCCCTTGCGGCAAAATGCGAAGCTTAAAAATTATTTCCAGGATTTTCTCATGGCCACTTTAGTTATTAATTTTTTTTCCTGAATTTCTATGCTCAATAGTTTCCGAGATATGGCCGCTCTTCGACCTTAAAGAAACACCCTGTAGAATGATAATATTCTGCTTGAACAAAATGAACGTGTCATCACATATTTTTTTACAAGAATTTTGATGATTACTTCTATACCAGTTTATTTTAAAATGTTTAAAAATTTGTTGAAATATATATAATTAAACATTTTTTTTTTAAATAAGAACTTACTTCGAAATAGTATGAAATAATATTCTGTATGATTTCCGTGTCTAAAGCTATTGTTACAGGTTTAGCATGTTCTTTTTGGTCAAAAAAGAACATGAAACTCTTTAAATGACATGAAACATATTGTAGGTAAGGATACATAGTGGTTTTTTTTTTATGTTCTGTAGATATATTTGGGCAGGACAAAACTGTTTATGTTAATATTATAAATGCATGGTTTGATAATCGTAGCATTCTACAAATAACCTCATTTAAGTATGTGCAAACTTTCGCAGAATCAATTTACAGTCTAGTATCGTAATATGTTTAGTGTAGGATATAAATGAAAATAAACTTACCACAGCTTCGTATGTTGTATATTTTGGGATCATATCCCTACCCTTAAGAGTAATAAAAGCACCCATATTTCCCATAGTATCACTAAAATAAAAAAAATTAATTAATTCAAAAATACCACAATTATTTTAAATGGTTTGTTTTTGCTTATGGTGAAAAATATAAAGCTGGTATACTGAGTGTTTCTCAAAAGACGTTCACCCCTATAACTTTTTTCTATTTATAGATATTAAAATGAAATTTTGAGATTATGCATAAGAGATGAGTCTGCATTTATTGGCATAATTTTCAATTTGTTAGCACTTGACTTGACTTTGACTGATATTTTAAATGGGACATCTTGTATATTTTTACTTATTTGGGTTCAGCATAACATTATGAGTGAAATCACACCTCACTTGTCATTTTTTGACGTGTTATTACATTTTTATGTTTATTTTTTATTTTCAATCTAGAGTGCTTAAAAATTAATTAAACCTGGTAATTTATAGTCAAGTAGTATATGAAAATTAAAATTATATCATAATAATTGACTTTGTAAGTTTCACAAGCGTTTAAAAAATGAAATTTTGTTTTCTTGACGTTTACTTCATTTTTCCAAATGGAACGCCGGTGAATCATCGTTCACTAGGATATTTAAAACAAGCATTTTTTTAAAATTTATACCATACACTCCTATACTATTTTAAAATTGATACTGAAAAATGTGCCTTAAATCCCCATCACAAAAACAATTAAATGGTTTTGAAAAGCAATATGGCTTTAATTTAAAGTTATAATGTCATTAGTTTATAAAACATACAATACACATACAATCTTACGGCTTCAGAAGAATTTTTCTGGTCACTTCAAAAATTAGGAGTATATTAATTCTTCATTTCTAGTAAAACTAACCATGTACTGATTTACCATGTAAGTTTGATAAACTAATGACATTGTGACATTTTAATTTAAAACCATTCCATTGTTTTTCAAGGAGGGCAGCAATAATGCATAACGCTGTTAAATTTGCGATTGGGACTTGAGGCAAATTTTTTCGTGTCAATTTTAAAATAGCATAGGAGTGTATGGTATTAAATTGTTGGAAAAAAAATGAAAACAAAATTTCATTTTTTAAACGCTTGTGAAACTTAGAAAGTCAATTATTATGAAATAATTTTAATTTTCATATACTATTTGACTATAAATCAACAGATTTAATTAATTTGTAGCACTCTAAATTAAAAATAAAAAATAAACATAAAAATATTAACACGTCAAAAAATTACAAGTGAGGTGTCATTTTACTCAGAATGTTATGCTGAATCCCAATAAGTAAAAATATACAAGATGTCCTATTTAAAATACCAAAGTCGAGGTAACTTCCGCTCAAACCGGAAGTTCTAACAAATTGAAAATTATGCCAATAAACGCAGACTCATCTCTTATGCATAATCTCAAAATTTCATTTTAATATCTATAAATACAGAAAAGTTATAGGGGTGAACGTCTTTTGAGAATCACCCGGTATGTACCCCGGCTTCTTAAATCTATCAAAAATAATTAAGATAGTGGGAAAAGAAAAGCATAAAGTCTTTCTCCACAATTTTAATTCAATAGCTAGGCGAAATTAGGGTAGAATCGACATGTTTCGAGTGTAGAAACACTCATCATCAGGAAATTGAAACAAATGTAATGAACAGCTGATGTTGTTAGCAAAAGAGAAAATAAAATTAAAAGGTGGAACTAATCCATAATGGAGCTTTCAATGACACGCATGGGGGGTGAAAAAACTTTTTGTAGTCAAACAACAGAAAACATATCAGCACGCTGAAAGGTCAAGGACCAGTGAAAAGCCACTGTGGGTGGGAAAAGAAGAGAAAAATTAGGAAGTATCAAATAAAGGACTTTGTAGAAATTATTTTAAGTGTACGTGATAAAAACATTTTAGTTAGATTCAACTATGTCGAAGAAGTGTGAAAGACGTCAAGTATGAAGGAGAGAGAAAGAAAAAGTATGTATTTTTATTAAAGTGTTGTAGATGCTTTCTGTAAAAGATATTCTTTCTCTCCCCCTCATACTTGACGTCTTTCACACTTCTTCGACATAGTTGAATCTAACTAAAATGTTTTTATCACCTACACTTAAAATAATTTCTACAAAGTCCTTTATTTGATACTTCCTAATTTTTCTCTTCTTTTCCCACCCACAGTGGCTTTTCACTGGTCCTTGACCTTTCAGCGTGCTGATATGTTTTCTGTTGTTTGACTACAAAAAGTTTTTTCACCCCCCATGCGTGCCATTGAAAGCTCCATTATGGATTAGTTCCACCTTTTAATTTTATTTTCTCTTTTGCTAACAACATCAGCTGTTCATTATATTTGTTTCAATTTCCTGATGATGAGTGTTTCTACACTCGAAACATGTCGATTCTACCCTAGGTTCGCCTAGCTATTGAATTAAAATTGTGGAGAAAGACTTTGTGCTTTTCTTTTCCCTATATCATTCAACTCCACTTTGAGTATGACTACTTCTTCAAAATTAAGATAGTGTTGCGACAGGCTGGTCGGGCTAGAAAAATGCAAAACACCCAACTACTTCCTCTGCGCTCGCGTTAGATAAAATAATTTTCACCGTATCTAAGCTTACCTGAAAAATACAGTCACGACAGAAAACAAAAACATTAAACATCGCGGTGGGTGCTTCGCAATCGGAACATATTTGCTGCTATGGAGGGAGAATGCAGCGAGAGTGGAATAGGAACATTGATACTCGATCGATCTCTTTTTAACTCTAACCAATTGCATTTTATATTTATTTCTTTACATTAAAAGTAACTTCAGGCTTGCCAGTACGGTAGAGTCTTCCACGTATTTATACAGAAAGTTTAGCATTTCAAATTTAGGAAAGAAAGAAAAAACTAAGTCTTCCTCCACAAAATTTAATAGAATATAGAAATTCTTTAGGGGTATCTACATGTTTCGAACGTAGAAACGTTCATCATCAGGAGACAGAAAATTTATATAATGCTGATGGCATTAGCAGAAGAGAAAATGGTATAAAACCTTAATGGAGCTTTTATGGCATTGAAAAATTGAACATAATATATAAAAAAGGTTGAGGAGCGTTAAAACATGCTGAGCATGTGAAGAAAGTTAGTATAGGAAGTTTTAACAACCAAATAAAATGAGGAAGAAGAAAAAGGCCTTCTAAAGAGAAGGTGTTGAGGATTTATATAATTTTTTGTTAAATTATTGATGTCTGTATGACAAAAATTTTTTTTAAATCCTCGACACCTCGTTAGAAGGCCTTTTTCTTTTTCCTCATTTTATTTGGTTGTTTAGACTTCCTTTACTAACTTTCTTCACAAGCTCAGCATGTTTTAACCCTCTTCAACCTTTTTTTATATATGTCACTTCTACTTTTCAATGCCATAAAAGCTCCATTAAGGTTTTATACCATTTTCTCTTCTGCTAATACCCCCAGCATTATATAAATTTTCTGTCTCCTGATGATGAACGTTACTACAGAGACCCCTAAAGAATTTCTATATTCTATTAAATTTTGTGAAGGAAGGAAGTTTCTTTCTTTCCTATACTTTCAACACCACTTTAAGCTAGGGTTGCAACTTTTCCGGAAAAGATGAAATTGATGAAAAGTTCGATGAACTTTTCAAGAAAAGTTTGGAAAAGTTTAGCTTTACGGTAATTTTAAGGTTGCATCTTGCATTGTGATTGTGATGTGTTCTTGTGTGGAAATTATGTAAATAAAATACGGACCCAACCTTTTATTATCTATCATATTATTTATATTATTTATAAACGAAAACAAGCAATAAAACAAACAACAAAATATAACCTAAAAGTAAGACCAAGGCCTCCTCAGATGAATTACCAGCATCACTGCTAAACGACGAATCTTCATAAATAGCGATAGAATCGTTGTCAGACTCCGTAGATTGTTCATCTGAATCTGACCCATACTCATTTGTCAATTCTAGTTCTTGACTGTCTTCTAAAGTTTTTTTGGATTGTTTGGCAGGAATTCCAGATTTTGACCTTATCAACCTCTTCGTGACCGTACTGGCACTGCTGGCAGAGGCGGATAAATCTCTATCATCAGACTCTAAGGGTACCTGTTCAGTGCTGGCACTGCTGCTGGGTAAAAGGACTTGGGAACCATCTTCATCAGCTTCACCAGCATCAGTACTATCAGTAGTCGTGGTCTTCTTTGTATTATGGTTTGGTGTAAGCAGCTTCAAATTGTGTCCGATGTAAACAATTTTTCCCGCTCTCTCCGTTGTTAAACGATTCCTGCTTTTCGTATGAATTCTACTATATGTACTAAAACTTCTCTCAGTAGCTGCGGATGTTGTTGCCATTGATAAAAGTCGGTAATGAATACCGGGGTTCCCCGTATTGTCTGTTATGTTCGCCGACGGCCCAGTTTTGCCATTATTTTATTTATTTATTTTATTCTCTAGCAGGAAAATCCCAAATACAAGACAATTGGACAAAAATACAATTTCACTCAATACAAGTAAAAGTAAATACTAAAAATATAACTAATACTTACAAAAATATATATAAAGTCGCCACAGTGGTTCTTTTCCCGTGCGTCATCACTTTTACGTCATCAAAATCGTATGAATCAAATCAAAATTACGAGACGAAAAAAGTCAAAACTAAGTCTAAGTTCATAAAATGGACGTGCCTGCCTACCGTTTGACGTACCTACATAATATCACGAAAAATTATTATTTATTTTAAGTTTTGCCCGGCATTCTCTATTATCTAAAAGAAATTGACAAACAAATGTTTATACATTTAATACTATTTTTAAAGCTTAAAATCTACAAAAGTTTGGTGTTTTATTGACTATTAAAATCGCAAAAGTCAAATTTTTGACATCCTTTCATTTAAGGGAATTTAGCCACTGCCGTAAACGTTTCAAAGAACTTTCACGGTTAGAATATTTAAAATAAATAAATTAGTTATTATAAAAATCCATAAATACTTACCGCCAAAACAGATGGTGGGTATAATTACCTCTAAAAAGAACTATTTTTAGAAACAGGAACAGTTCTAATTCACACAGATTTACAAAATACGAATTAGATTGGCAGATCAAAATAAGGTTGACAATGACGTTCTAAAATATAACGGTTGTCAACTAAACAAATAAAGAAAGTAATTAACTGACGTTTATAGTTTTATCCTTGTCTAGCACGTTATATTATTGCGGAATTTTGGAGACGTTCTTTTATGCTTTTATTCAAACTTGTTACTGTAATAAACAAGGATGCAGAGTTATTAACCACGTCGAGTCCTGATCGTTGATTGATGACGCACGGGCAAAGATCCACTGTGGCAACTTTATAAAACAGAATAACAAATATTCCAATGAAGTAGACTCCCTAAGTCCCTGATTTTCCTTTATTTTGTAAGTAAATATTTCCCTTTCTTTAGCGTCGCGGAGAATCGCCTACTACCGAAATTTCCAACTTTTCCAAGGTACTAGCGAACTTTTCCAACTTATCCGAAAATTTTACCAACTTTTCAAGCGAACTTTTCATCGGTTGCAACACTACTTTAAGCATGGACTACTTCTTCAAATTTAGCCTACAGGTTAAGAGTTTTTAAAAAATTACAAATGAAATTTCTTGGTTTCAAGACGACCGTCTTTCCCTAATCCTTCTTTTTAAGGCCCATCTATATATGCATACGATTATTTAAAATATGAATGCTAAATTAACGCCCTTACCAATAGTTTGGAGCCGAAAATACAGTAATACACTTTCCATTATGTGCGACTTCGTAACCATCATTCTTAACCTCATGACTTCTAATGACATAGTCTAATTTATTTAATTCTAAAAATGTATGGGTCACATCAGGCCCAAATTGACATCCAACGCCTCTTTTACTAGGTGCACGGCCATTTTGGGGTTGAGGATCGGACCATAGTAGTTCGCACATTGGTCCCTCTTCAGGAGGCTGCCGATTTCTGTCAATTTTTCTTATTTCGTCTAAAGTAACGTCGTCGCGTGAAAATAGGCCTCCATGCATCACCTTACAAATAGGAAAAATGTGAATTGGTCAAAAAGATCATCATAATAACAACTTATATCGAGGGTTAGTTAGATATTATGGCTGTGCCCAGTACAGGGTGGTCCACGTAAACCGATCTCAGAATCTGTAAGACGTATGAAGAAAGGTTGAATACAAAAGTTTTTTCGATTTAAAAAAAAATTGAACAAATTCAGCCTTCTGAAAAATTACGTGTGTTTATGTTCAAAACAAATTCATATAAAAAATTTTGCTAATTATTATTCTTTTTTTAGAATTGTGCCACCATTTAGATAAATGTGCATAAATAAATTTTCGCAAATGGAACACTCTGTTTTCTTTTTATCTTACTAACTTGTATAATTTACATAAAAAATGCATTTTATAATAATTCATATATCCAAAACGGTAGGTACAGATTATGATTAACAAAAGTTACTTAGGTTTTAATAAGGTATCCAAAAATGCTAAAATATACAAGGTGTTTTATGTAAAATAATAAAGTTGGCCATAACTTCATGTACAACCGGATGCAGAGAAATATTATATTTATTTTAAAAGTTCAAAGTCTAATGGTACCAAATTTTAAAAAATACTATTTTACTAGAGTGTTTTATACTGGCAACATATCATAGTTTTCTAGTGATTATTTCCCTCATTATCAAATAGACCAATCAGACACCATCATTTTTCGAATAAATTTTGTTTAGATAACTGATTAAATCCCAAGACCTGTTTAACCGTGGTTAAACTTTCGTCCTCCATATTGGTTTTTGTTTTATCGTTTATCACTAATTCTTACAATTCTCGGCAACAGTTTATAAAGAAACATTAATTTCTTAGTCGTCTGAATAACCTAATATTGGTTTTTATCAGTAAATACACCATTTTCGATAGAATTTTTATACAAATATTTTGACATAAGGCGATGAAAATATGTCAGAATTTGTAATATTTACATACACACTTTGCTAAGCAAGCTTTTTCAATGCATTTATGGGATGCGTAACTTAAATTATTCGGGAAATACCACTCGACCTATAAATTTAATCGAACTATGCAACATATTTTGATTAAATTTATAGGTCTTGTGATATAATATATTATTATGAAAAAACTCTTAATTATACACATCTGGACAAAATCAACAACATGGTTTTTCAGCGGAAAAATTTTGATAAGATGTCAGGTAAAAACTATTGTTAGCCTGACAAATGTCATCCTGGTTTGAACAAGATAAAATGAGCAATTTAAACGAAAATGCAAAATTTGGGTGCCAATCTATACAAGAAATAAAAAAATCGATAGCTGATAAATAAAGTTTCTAGTTTGCTAAATAAATTTTATTATTGTTTTCTCGTGAAATAGTCTTGTTGAATATCATTTGAGAGAAAATTTTGTGTCGGCAAAATTTTCTCTCTTATGATATTATATACGATAAAATTACTTATTTCGGAGATCTTCTAATATGCCACGCAACATGAATCACCCTGCATAACTGCCGTTCGACTTCATTGGAAAATATATTGTGTATAACCACGTTTTTAAAAGATACTTACAAGTACTCTCTTATTTAAGCAGTGAGCTAAAGGTAACCAGTTATAAACCTCAGTGAATAACTCGGCCATTTGTGCCGTGTATTTTGATTTAACCTCTCCATCAAATCCGTACATTTGATTCATTGTAGCACTCTCATGATTTCCTAAAAAAAAATATTTCAAATTTTACACCACTGGTTGTATAAAACCTTATAAAAAAATAGTAGTCTGTACGACACCTAGTAAAATATTTATCGACATGCCATTTTATAAGTAAGCAACTGGTATCCGCGGCTTTGCCAGCACAATTCAATTGTTATCAATTGAACAAAGCCGCTGCCGCGCTGGTATTCTACCAAACCCGAACAAACCCAATAGAAGTTTCTATACCCATAGTATTTTTATGAACAAAGCTAGAAAAATATTTTTTCTTGGTGCATCCTTACACTTTATTCCCCTGGTTTCCAATAAAATGTATTTTTATCTTCTAGCTTTGTTTATAAAAATATTATCAAAAATACAGATTTTTTGCACGAGTGGCTACAACGTTTATTTATTTATTTATTTATTTCGCTTTGGGATACAAACAGAATAACATTCCACAACAGTATCCACTAAGTACTAGAGTCTTAGTAAACAATACATCAATTAACTAGAATACATTATAAAAAAAATATTAATCCTATGAAGAGAACAAAAAAAACTCATTCTTAATACATATTATCATTAACACCAACTATTGCAATATGATTTCGAGGCTCATAAAAAAACGCCTTACTTTCCTCTTAAACAATGGTAACGACATGCTGTATAGATCTATCAGATCCGGATTATAATGGTTAAAATTTCGCAAAATCCGACAGAATGGAGAATTATAACCCAAGTTCGTCAGTCTATACGGAACTACAAAAATATTTTGGTCCCTAAAGTGCCTGGTAGGTACATAAAATCTAATTTTTGCTAATAATTCCGGAGCATCAATAAGATTGTTTAACAATTTAAATAAAATCACAAAATCTGACATTTTTCTTCTAGTGTGCAATGGCAACAAGCCGTAACGCGACCTTATTTGTGAATAGTCATGATTAACAACTGGAATGTTAAATTTAAAAGATAAAAATCTCATAAACTTTTTTTGTACACTTTCAATCCTGTCAACATAGACATTGTAACCTGGGGACCACACAGGAGCAGCAAACTGAAGTCTGCTATATATAAAGGCATAATGTTTATGAACAATTTGGCGCTTAAGTTTATTTTTAAAATTGTGTTTTTGCTTGTATGCATTATATAATCAAAGTCTCTAATAAGTTTGCTTGTATGCATTATACAGGGTTGGGCAAATGTTCCGGATCGGATTAATTACAGGCGAACGAAAAGTGATATCGGATCCGGGTTTTGGGCAATCTATAGGACTAAAATTTTACTATTTGACTATTATACCATATGTCAGTAATGTCACTAACTGTCAAGTGTTGACGTTATTTTTTTTAATGGAACACCCTGTATATTTTTAAATTCCACATAAAATTATAATTATTTTTTATTAAATGCACTATTAGTCTATACCTTATAGTTTCCGAGATATTGACTCTCGAAAAGTGACATTTTTGAACTTTGACAGCTTATAACTTTCTAACGGTACGTCTTAGAGCAAAACGGCTTACATGTCCCTATCTTTAATTTACCGGATGTAACTCGAAAGCAGGAAATATAGTTGTTCCGGTTTAACTGGAAGTTGATTTTTTTGGGAAGATAATAAAAATTGAAGATAGGGACATGTAAGCCGTTTTGCTCTAAGACGTACTGTTAGAAAGTTATAAGCTGTTAAAGTTCAAAAATGTCACTTTTCGAGAGTCAATAGCTCGGAAACTATGAAGTATAGACTAATAGTGCATTTAATAAAAAATAATTATAATTTTATGTGGAATTTAAAAATGTAAAAATATACAGGGTGTTCCACTTAAAAAAAAATAACGTCAACACTTGACAGTTGGCGACATTACTGACATATGATATAATAGACAAATAGTAAAATTTTAGTCCTATAGATTGCCCAAAACCCGGATCCGATATCACTTTTGTTCGCCTGTAATTAAGCGGTTCCGGAACATTTGCCCAACCCTGTATAATGAAAGTCTCTAATAGGTATCCCACCTTGCATATAAGCAATAATTTTTGATCTCTGAACTTAATTCATTTAAGGCATGTTGCTTCCTATCATGACTTTGATTGATAGCCAATGTCAGTAAAAAATGTTTATAACCTATTTCCACAAATCTGATTTACAAGATGTTAGAATCGGTGTAAAACACAAAGATTAACAGGGAAATATTACCAGAAAAGTTACTTGAATATGGTATAAGGGGTAAAGGTTATCAATGGTTTCAAAATTATTTAACTAATAGAACACGGAAAACAAAATTTGGTAATAATATATTTAAAAAAAAAAACAATTAAGGAGTACCTCAGGAAAGTATTTTGGGGCATTTGCATTTTATTTTATATATTAATGATATGCCGTTGGTCTTAAAATTGGTAAAAATGCAAATATTTGCGGATGATACTCTTTGGAATTTTAGAAATTTTAAAAGCAAAAAAATTAAAGTTAAATGTTTCCAAAACAAAATTTATGGTTATGGGTTCTAATTTAAATTTTACAAATTGAAATGTTTTAATTGAAGGTGATAAATTAGAAATAATCGATTCCTTTAAATATTTAGGGATATTGATTTACTCAAAATTAAAATTTAATATACAATTCAAAAATTTAATTTTAAAATAAAATTTACTTTTTAGGGAGAAAATATTTTAGTTTTAGTAAATTATAATGTACACTTGGTTGTTTAATGAATATTTTCTTGTTATTTGGCTTTCTTTTACTGCAAAGATTAATGTTTAGCCTTAGGCTTATTTATCGCAGTTACCTTTTTCTAAAATTATACTATAAATATCAATAATCATAATTCTTAGATTACTTCACGAGTATTTTACTTCGTGAGTAAAGTTGTATTCGCATTTTTTATCAGATTCTGTTTTTCATGTATTACTAGTTTTAAGAAATATTAGAAAGAAGCTGTTCTTCAGGACTCGTAACTTACCTCGTGACATAAAGAAGTAGTTGGGAAACAGTAATTTAAATCCAAATAGTGTAAATATACATTCAACGGAAAAAGAGCCCCGGTCAACAAAATCGCCATTGAATAAATACGGATTCGTTTCAGAGGGGAGTCCGTTCAGCTCGAATATGTTCATAAGATCATAAAACTGCCCGTGAACATCACCACATACTGTAAACTTATGTTCATCTTCAATTGTAACATCGATTAAAGAAGGTTGTGCCATAAAGTATGCTTTTATGTCTAACAAAATCTACAATAATAATAATTGATGGTTACAATCAAACATAATATATATTCAAATCTATTTTACTAATTACAGAAAAAAAACACCAACACAAACTGGTAAAACAGTTCGATTACCTACTATAGGCATCTTGAAACCCGTTTTCCTTTCAAAAAAATTGTTTATAAAGGTACCTATTCACGTTCAGTCGGCCGTCAGTCCGTGGACTGTCCGTCCTGGCCGGCCGGCCGGCCGTTATCGAAAGTCAAACTACACGTACAGTTTTATTCACCGATTACGGCCGGAGGATTTCTGCCGGATTCGATAGCGGCCTTCAGTTTTTGTTATTTCACCATACACGCGCAGTTATTTCGACAGGTCAAACATGTCGCAAGAATAGTGCGCAGCGGCAATTGTTATTTCACACGAACAAAGAAAAAGAAAAACAATTTGGATGAAAGACTGGCTAAAAAGACGTTGCACTTTCTCCCACATCAAGCTTGTACGAGAACTGAGGCAATCGAGTGCAAGTGATTTAAAAAACTTTATTAGGATGAATGATCATTGTTTCGAGTATTTATTAAAACCGCATATTACAAGAAAGGACACAGTAATGCCTTTTTCAGTTCTTTTCTGAACGCACTTTTCATATTATTTATCTTATGTTTCACCGAGTCTTTAAGTAGCTTCGACATCTACTGTTTTATATAGTAAAAGTAATTCTTCATATTATGCTTTAATTCGCAAAGTCCTATCAGCATGTGAAGAGTCTTTTATTTTCCACAAATATTTATGTTTGCGGTACAACTCAATAAAATTCTTGATGAAGTTAGGATGGTTTGCGATTTTGTTCGGCGTTACTGAATAAAAACTATAACATTTTAGAAAGGAGAGAAATAAGACACTTGAAGTCTTCCTCTACTGGTATATTAAAATAAAGTTTTAATGAATGGTAAATTATCCACATGTTTCGAATGTATATACATTTGTAAATCTTGGCTCTCGACATTACTTAATTAGAAATTAAAGTTTTTTTTTTGGCCTTGAGCGTAGCTCATTTAGCCACCGCAGAGTATATTAATTAAATAAATTATAGATTAAATAGTTTTTTACGATTTAATGATAGGGATATAGGCATGTAACATAGGGATCTGCACAGGGACACTCGTTTCACGCCACTGGGGCCTATCAGGGCGACTTGAATTTATACATAGGACAGTGAAGGCCACTAAAAATGGGAAAACACATATGGTTAAATTAGGATAATTATGGAGGATAAGGAGTTTTAGATTTATTATATTTTCAGAATTAAAGTTTAAAAAGTTTTAAATGTGAACTGGAGCCGACAGTTCTGAAAAGACAAGGTTAAATGGATGTCTACATGACATGACATGACATGAGATAACATGACATGACATGACATGACATGACATGACATGGCCTGCAGTCCAATGCCGGCCGGTAAACTACTACACACGTTAAGTTTTAACAGTCGACAGGCCGCCGGCAACTGCGTGTGTAGTGAGTACCTGCCGCCCGGCCATTATCTCTCCGGCAAAATACGGCCGGCCGACTGAACGTGAATGAGTACCTTAAAAGTGGCCACGAAAATTTACTAGAAATTATGTCCAATCTCTAGCTTGGCCGGTAGAGGGCGTAACCATAGTTACCAATTATAAAATCAGTTATAGCATATCGCTCAAATTATCAAAATATAACAGAAAATATAAGCTATAAGTTTGTTGCCTGGATTTTCCAAATTATTTGAACTTGCCATGTATAAAAGATTAATTAATTTTATAACCAGTTGCAAAACATAACATTATAACCAACATGGATTTTCAAAGGGAAAATCTACGCAAACAGCATTTTATCAGTTTATTAAAACAATTTCTTAAGTTCTTTGAAAATGGTGAAATTGCAATTGGCATGTTTTTGGATTTAACTAAGGCCTATGACTGTCTTAATAGCGAGTCCCTCATAAAAAAATTGGAAATGTATGGAGTAAGGGGGAATACTCTGAAATGAATGGAATCTTATCCTAATGGAAAAATACAAATAGTGGACGTCACTAAGGACGGAGAGTCCTGCAAATCACAAATGTTGAACAGCAAGTATGCAATCGCTTAGGGTAGCATCTTGGTCCATTCTTGTTTGTACTATATATTAATGACTTGATGAAACAAACTTAATAACGGGCAGTAAAAACGTTTTAGCTATTGGCAGATAGTAATCACTTTTTTAATAGAGTAAAAAAATGGTTTACCGACAATAATCTAATCCTTAAATCAGAACATAATGCTTTTTAAAACAAAAAAATTAAGAGCTGAAAATATTACACACTTTGAAACCGCAGAAAATCGACTAGGTGTCTCTGAAAATGCAAAGTTTCTTGGTATTTACATTAACCTGGTTTTTTCACATAAGCTAGCTATTGAGAAGATTGAACTCAGTCTGCTATGGAGTGCGAGTTGTTGGTAGATACGCGAATGATAAAACCTTGAAGATTCTATACTATGCAAACTTTGACTCTGTTTTAAAATATGGTATCATTTTTTGGGGGAGGCATAGCCACATGCAAAATATTTTTGTTTCGCAAAAAAGCACTAAGCGTAATTAAAAAAATGGAGTTCAATCAGTCCTGTCGAAATGTTTTTAAAGTAAACGGCATCATGACCGTGTATGCCATATTATACATTTTTGAATGTCTTATGTTTTTACGTAGAAACCAAAACTTGTTTAATTCACAAAATAACATTTGATTAACAAGAACAAACAATTTCAGTTACCCCATACACCGCCTTCATAGTACAGAAACAAGCCCAGAATATATGTGTGTTAAGTATACAATAAATTACCACTACGAATCAAACGCGTTGATAGCATAGACAATTTACCTTTAGATAAACAAACAATAATCACGAATGTGGCAGTTTTATGGCCTCGCGCATGTAAACAAATCTGGGAACTATTAGACATGCGCACTGCAACATTATCGTTTGACGAATGGGAAAATAGACAGGTCCGGGCTTTAAAATTTAAATTCTTGCTCATATGCCACCATAGAGGGTTTATTTTACCCCTATTTGGGCATAATACAATTATACAACGGCTGCAACTAGTACTAGTCATTGTTTATATTACAATCCGAGTCACTAAAAGCACAAACACAATTCACTAACTAAACTACACAAAAACCAGAAATCCATAAATATTAAACACCAGTCCCACAATCCACGATAGCCGATCCGATAGCTGAAAACTTTAGAAAACTACAAGGAATCCGCAGAGAAGAGAAACCTTAAAACACAACAACAAAAATGGCGGCCGAGCCGGTTCTGGAGAGTATTTTTGAGCGCGTCGATTATTGTCGATAAAGTAGGACGGCCGATAACACGAGGTTTGTGCGCATGCACGAAGGTTCCCCGAATGAAGACAGCTGACCGACGAGTCATGCGCTCGGACGTATTTTTTCACCCATAAAACGTAACTTTTGTTTGCGCAGGAGATAAGCTGTAGGTATCTAAAGGTAAATTGTCTATGGTTGATAGTCGACGCATGTTTAAAACAGAAATTTAAAAATTTCTAGTTGAGTTAGAACCCTATTGTTTAAACGATTATCTAAATACCGTGCGAGCAAAAATTATTTGCATCAAAGAGGGCCTTGCATCTAAGGACGTAATGCTTAGCCGTAGAGCTTAATACCTGTTGGGTGTCAGTAACTACCTGAATTAACAATCAATAAGTTATTCCGTCATCTTTGACAGTCGTTACAAGTAATTTGATTCATGGCTAATTTTTCCAATTTCTTGAACAATTGACACAATGGCCTTTACGCAGCACAAAACATTCATGGTTGAAGCGTATTTTCGAAACGGGGTTAGAGTAAATTGTGAGTGGCAATACAATCCGGGTTTGTGCAAGGACGATTTTCACGAACATTTTCCTAACGTTGCTTTTATTACTGGGGATTTTTATCATTGCCTGAAAAGAACCGTGGCTGTGTTTAGGGAAACAGGTTCTATATAACACAAAAAAGGAACTTGTTGCAAACGTTCGTGAAATAATGCAAAATACGCCAACAAATTGTATAAGACGCTTGTCCCAAGAAGTGGGAAGATTTTATGGAATATGCAGGACTATTCTTAAGAAGCAGCTAAATTTATTTCCTTATAAAGTGCAAGTATTCCAAGAAATACAAGCCGCAGATTTTGAAAGACGCAGGAATTACTCTCAATGGTTTACCCAAAATTTATTGGAAAGAAATGATTTATAAGACCTGACATTTTTTTCGGATGAAGCCTGGTTCCACCTCTCCGGTTATGTGAATTCTCAGAATACACGCACGTGGAGTAGTGAAAATCCCCATTTTTTTGTAGTCCACATTGCACCCTTTCCCGAAGAAGAATTGTTGGTCCTATTTTTTTCCATGACACAGTTACAGCACAGCGGTATAGAGACAATATTTTGAATCCATTTGTGGAGCAATTACTTGAAGACGAACTACGTTTTGGATATTTTCAACAGGACGGTGCAACCGCCCATACAGCCGCCGAAACTATTAACTACTTACGCAATTTTTTCGACGACAGATTGATCAGCTGTCGATCAGACATTGAATTCCCACCTAGATCACCTTGTTTAACAGTTATGGATTACTTCGTTTTTCCTCATTTAAAGAACACTATTTTTAAAACACCAGTTGCAAATTTAGAACAATTACATGAAAGGATTATCCAAGAATGTGGTAACATTTCTCCAGAGATGCTGGTCAACACTTTCGAAAATATGAAGAGACGTGTGAATTTATGCTTGGAGCATGGCGGTGGCCAATTTCAGCAATTTATGTAATTATTTTTCTTTTTCTTTCTGTATATTCTTACTTTGTTAATTTTGTAAACAACAAAAATAAATTTGTATTTGTCTACTTATTTTATTACTCATTAGTTTGGCATATCATGTCATAATATGAATTTGACAAAATTTTAACCAAGATTTGGTTAGATATATCGTCCCCATATCATTGTGATCTAAACCGAGCCCTACGTTTTTTAATCCAAGCCCTCTTTGATATAATTTTTGCTCGCACGGTATGATTAATTTATTGTTTATGAAAATTATATTTTGTATAGGTAAAAATAATTCGGAACTATTATTTGACGTAATTTTTTCTCTTTGTTATTTCCTGTAACAAATTTGAAAAGAAAGATTGTTTATGTTTAACAAACAATTAAATTTTCAATATTGGCCAACTTCAAAGCCCTAAACGCTAAAATTTCAATAAAACTATTACGACGAGAAAGGCAATTTTTACCTTATTTTGACACATTATAATAGTTAATTATTTCAACGTCGTGTCGAGTAATACTGTATTAATAAAGTACTTACTTTATAAGCAAATTTCCTATGTAACTTTCCTTGTTGCTTATATAATTCCATTAGTTCTTTCATAAATTTTAACGTAACGCTTCCATTTTCTAGCTGTGGGCCATCATACTCATTTTCAATTGCTAAAAAAATAATGTCGTGGTAAAATTTCAAATGGGCTTTTCCACTATAATCGAATGTAACATAATATTCAGTATTAATATCATAAATTAGAACCTATTAAAAAATATACCTATACCACTAATAAAAATATTCCTAGTGTCACAAACCTTTCCTAGCAATAATCAAAAAGACGTCGCGAAAGCAAAACGTTTGACGTGAGATCAATGCAAATAACTGCATATTTTAAAGGCAAGCAAGGCCTATATAAGCGCATATATTGGCTGAATTTAAGGGCATATAATCCGCCCTTTAAAGATACATTTGCGAAAAATACCAAAAATTTTCTCGTATCGTCACACATACTCTCATTCCTTATTCATTAACGATTACTCTGTATTCTTGTATATTTAGCTCAAGAACCGGCAACTTTTTAAATCAGACAAGTGCACTATTAGCTTAATAAAACATTTAGAAAAACTCTTTGTAAAATTCTTAAAAATTAAATACGACTGTGGTACTGTTCAGAAAAAAGTAGGACACTGATTCTTATCCTATGTAAACCAGGCTTTTAAAATACATCAAAGTTTGACATGACTATGGAGGGCTTTAGGTTAGGAGTCCGATCGCAATACATTGGTTTCGGGCAAAGTTTTGGATCGGTAAAGCATCTTTAAAAATGGCCGTCAGGGGCGCATGTGTTCCTTTAAATCTGTAAAATGCATGGGTTCTTATGGGATAATCAACTGTTTTATTGAATTTAGTTAACTAAAACCCTCTACAGGCTGAGATATGTATATATTATATCTAATAAAGCTTATTTTATTAATTATTGGATAAAAATACCGCTGACGTCTATCAAAACCTGTAAAAAGTCAAACACTTGACGATCACTGCGCCGCGACCGGGAAACAGCGAACTAACTACTAAACAGGAACGTAAATTTAAAGAACAGCCATTTTCGATCGGACTCCTTCCTAAAGCCCTCCATAGACATGACACTGACATCCTTTTTTTAAATTTAAAAAAATATATTTTTTACAAGTAGTTATTGATTCAAAGCATAATGCCTAGGCTTGACATTGTTCAAAGGACTCAAATAATTGTGTTTTTAAATAATACATATACGGGACGTTGCCGCTATAATGCACGTAGCAAAATAAAGGTAGAAAATATCAAGTACAGATGGAACTTTGGATAAGACAAAGCCTCCTGGAAGACCAAGAAAAACAACGCAAGAACATGACAATGGTCTTGTGCAATACTTGGAGGAAAATCCCTTTCAAATAATGCGAGCTGCTATTCAGCAAACAAATTTTTTTGGTTCGAGCCTACGACAACCTGTCGGTCTCGATTCGAGACCGACAGGTTGTCGTAGGGTAAAAGAATCCCATTTAAAAAATTATGTTGCCGCCAAAAAAATTAAATTATGGGAAAAACACAAACAGGCACGAATTATTTTTGCCTTAAATAATATTTTGCGGCCAGACTGGAATAGAGTAGTTTTTACTGACGAAAAATTTGTTCGGTCTACGTTCAACGGACATCAGGGTATACATACAGACCTCGCAATACAAGATATACTAAAAATTTTATCAGTAATTCCGAAAGACCAGGGAGATTTTTGGTAAATGTATGGGCATGGGTGAGTTATCATTGACTTGGAGTGTGTTGGATTGTAAATGAAAGGTTTAATGCAGTTACTTACAAGAACATTTTGGAATATATTATGATGCCTAGTGTATCGCAACACTTCCCTAATCAGAGCTTTATTTTCCAACACAACTGCCCGGTTCACAGCGCAGGTATGGTCAAAGATTGATTCCAGAGAAATAATGTGGAAACTTTGCCGTGGCCTTCAAAAAGTTCCGATATTAATATAATAGAAAACGTGTGGGGACTAATGACACGAAAAATATATAAAGCAAATTTCAGACCAGCTAACAGAAATGAACTTGTTTCATTTATTGAAGAAACGTGGAACGAGTTAAGTGATGATCTTGATTTTGTGAGACGTCTATACTTATCGATACCCAATAGACTGAATGAGCTTTTATAAAAAAACGGAGCGATTACTAAATACTAAATAGGTGTAATTTTCTTTTTTTAATTAATTATTGTGTACAATAAAATGTTTCAATTAAGTTAGACTTGTTATTTTTTAATGAAACGAAGAAAAAATCGTAATAAAAATTATAAATATGATACGTTTTTAAGTCTAGCCCAATAAATAAAAAGTTTAGTCTGTTATAATTTGAACACAGTCAATAGCTTGTCCTACTTTTTAATGAACTTTCGGGGATTATGGATAGGTTTACAACACACAATGGATGTCCTACTTCTTTCTGAACTCAACTGTACATACTTCAAGAAACCACCAGTAATAATTATGATGTATATTATAATGTCAAATGTTACTAGACGTTTTATTTTTTTATTAGGGTCAACATGTTTTACCGTATTCGAGACAAAATATCAATGATTAAGGGCACAGTTCTTAAGGTCAATCATGTATAAAAGACCTATAAATGACTTGAATGCAGGGGTAACTTCCGGAACCTTGCAATTATTTAAAAAAATAGTATCTAATTTTTGGAAGGGCTGTTCAGGGAGGCATTGACGAATAGAATGCCGGTGTTTTTTTTTTAAATAAATGCACAGAAACTTAAAAAAGCAGTTTTTTGTAACCACTAAAATTGCCACAATTTACCTTAAAATCCTTGAAAGTAAACACATCGATATTCAGAACTGAAGTAAAAACAACAATTTTTACTGGTAACACGATATTTTCTAGTCTATCTAGATGTCATCTCTCCTAAGAATTTGATCATCACATTCAAGAGAATGTGTGTTTGTTTTAACAGGAAAGGCTCCGTAATTGCACAAAACACGAAAGTAAACAAAACTATGACCGGCTGACTAACATCTGCCTTGCTCTACCAGCTGCAGAATATGCCTGTCTTTCTTCTTCGTATGCCAAAAACATAACAATAACTACTCTGATCAACACAGGACTGCAGTGCACATGCTTATCGTCAATAGTTAGGCAAATCGAGTTGACAGTTAAAAGCTACAAAATGGCGTGGTTAATCCCACCTTAAAATGGAAGCTAAACTATGTTTAATCGTTTTATTTGGCTGCGTGTTTTGCTATTCTGATATAATAATATTTATTTGCAGAATGTAAAATATTTTCAAAATATGCCGCTTTTATTTCCAAACCTCATGCCGTTTTACTATTTTTGATGAAGTTCTTCCTTAAATATGTAATCTTCCGTCCCGTCCTCACTTCGTTGGCGGACCCGTTATAATTAACATTTATAATATATAAATTTAGCTACTTACTCATCCCATCTAAGTTTATTGAATCGGCTATGTTTTTTTTATTATCTTCTACTGAGATCGCTTTTTCAAATGCTATTTTCTTAACAATCCTATTGCATTCATTATATTTAAGTCTTGCATCTTTGTCGTTAGGTCTTACTTTCGATACCTGAAAGTATTTCATTTATTTTATTATTTAATAACCTTAAATTCACACATAAAATGCTCAAAAAATGATGATCTCTGATATTAAATGCAATTATTTTCACATTAGTCAGCATATACACTATACAGTGTCACCAGTAAAGTCCGCATCATATGGATTTTTTTTTTATTAATAGTTTTATTCAAAATTTGACTTTGGCATTAAGTTCTGCTTCGATCGAGATGAAAATTAAGCAAAAAATAGTAGTCACGTGATTCGCATTATCTGTCAAATTTCAATTTTTTCCAAAAAATAATTTTATTCAAAAGTGGGGTTATTTCTGAAAATATCGAAAAAAGTTATTAGAAAAAGTTTTTTTAAATGCAGTTTCTAGTCCACATGCAAAATTTCAGCTGCATAAGGTAATTTTGATTTTTTACCTATATTTTGTAAATTGCACCACTTTTGCAAAATAAGACTCAACGCAACCTACATAAAACTGCTCAGTTTTAACAAGGCTTTATTTCAGATACATTTTCTTTAAAGTAGCGCTAAATTAAATGTGTGTTTTTCTACAAAATCAAAATTGGGCTATTAAAATTTGGTCGCATGTGATGCAAAGTTTATTCGTTTTTGACCCTGTATAAGGTAACTTCATAAAATAAGTATTTTTGAAAACGTAGTTTGTGTCTGAAAGTAATTATACCTTTAGATACGTACAGCTTATCTCGTGCACAAACAAAAGTTAAGTTTTATGGGTGAAAAAATACGTTTGTATGCACGGATCGCTGATCAGATCCCTTGACGCCCAACAGGGATGGACAGGCGCACAACCCTCCTGTTATTAGGTTTTCCTTCTTTACCGGCATCCTCAAAATACACGCCAGAACCGGCTTGTCCCCATTTTTGTTGCCACGATTTCTCTGTGAATTTATTGTATTCTTTGCTATTAGCTACTTTCCTTTTGCTTCTTTTGAACAGCATAGCAAAGATCGTTGCTTAGCTAAGTTGTCAAACAAACGCTTCACGAACAAATTGTATAATCGTATGAGAAATATAGATGAGCATACTACCGCGGCAAGGGAGGAGAAAAAAATCTTTGCTGAGCCGAGTTAAATTTTTAAAAGGAGCGCTCAACTTAGCTGTTGGCTTTGCTATTTAAAAGCAGCTAAAAGGAAATCGGTTGTTGTGGATTAATTGTGGGTGTTTAATATTTCGGATTTCTAGTTTTTGTGTACTTGTGTATTGTGTAGTTAAGTGAATTGTGTTTGCGCTATAAACAATGACTAGTATCGAAGGTAAGTTTAATTAACTTCCTTCGAACTAAAAACACGACAGCGAATCATTTTTAAACAAATTTTAGAAATAAAACATTAAAAACGATTGTCTATTCTCAAAATCTGATAGATAGCTACTAAAAATACCAGAAATCACTACCATTTTCCCCAACTTGGTCAAAAAATTAGAATAAGTTTCAAATTTGGGACAAATTTTAGCTGGTTACACGTAAAAATAAATTAACAATTTCTTAAGGAAAAACTTAAATTTTAAAGCTTGGACCTGTCTATTTTCCCATTGGTTAAATAGGAATTTTGTAGTGCGCATGCCTATTCCTGTGTGGTTTTGTTTACATGCGCAAGGCCATAAATTTGCCACATTCGTGATTATGGTTTGCTAATCCTTAAATTATTATCTTAAAAATTATTAAAATGTGATGGCTTACGTTGTCAAAAGCCTTACACAGATCTAAGGATAGTAAACAGCATTTTTCTTACTGTCAACATTTACTTGAATTACTGTTATATCTCCTACAACTATTTCTGTATCCTTACATCGGTGAAAGCCATACTGATTAGCAAAAAGTAAATTTTGGCTCTCCAGAAAATCGCATAATATATTATTTATTCTATAACCTTTGAAAATATTCGTAAAACAGATATTGGGTGATAATTGCTGCATTTATATCTTTGGTCAGTTTTAATTACAGATGTTATTTTGGCAATTTTCCCTTTTTTCTGAAAAAATTTCTGGTTTTAAAGATAATTTAGTAGTACTAAATAAAATTGGAGTAATTTATTTTTTTTTAAATCTCATTCCAATTTTAACCGAAAATTGTCAAATCTATTTCGTTTTGGGATATTTCTTCAGGATTAGTGAAAAAGATTTTTCTTCTGTCTCTTCGATAAGTGTGTGTACTTGAGGAATTTTTTTAGGAAAGGGTTACCATTACCAACCCAAAAAAAAACAAAGATCTTGACTAACTAATATTTGGCTTGACGTTACGTACGCGATAACATCGAATATTGGTTTATTTTGCTGGTTTGGTTTGTTTTTATATTCGATTTTATCAGTTTTATAGTTTAATTGACTTGTTCTCTTCCTTTATGAACTAAAAACACGACGACGAATCATTTTTGAACAAATTTTAGAACAAACCCTTAAAAACAATTTTCTATCCTCAAAATCTGATAGGTTTTACAATTTCTTGAGCATGAACTTACAATTTTAAGCCCGAACCTGTCTATTTTCCCATTCATCAAATGATAATGTTGCAGTGCGCATGTCTAATCGTGTGTAGCTTTCTTTACATGCGAGAGGCCATAAATTTGCCACATTCGTGATTATTGTTTGCTTATCTAAAGGTGAATATCTATGGTAATATCCGACATAGGTACTACAAAAATATCAATTTATTTAATTGCTAATTTTGGGAGAATTATATCGTGAAAGAACAATGACATAATAATGTTAAAAAAAAATCTTACCCGATATTTTTCGTTATATAATTCTCCTAAAATATTTTACGAAATTCCTTGATATTTATTTAAATTTTGTGTAAAAAAGCTAGAAAAAATAAATAAATCTGCGCGAAATAGGTGTTGGGTTGGAAAGCATGTCCCACCTTAACATTGGGTAGTGTTAATAAATAAAATAAAATTTTTTTTTTAAATTTGCTTTTAAAATTTGGCGTTGCACTTTTAAGGCTAAAATTGCATTTTTAAAACGTTTATAGAAAAAGGTAAATACTTACATATTCATAATCTTTAAGAGCTTCTTTCCATTTCCCTAAAGACATGTTAGCAGCAGCCCTTCTATAATATCCCTTTACATAGGTTTTATCCAATTCAACTGACCTAGATGCATCCGTAAGAGCATAACCAAAAAACTCTGATTTTAAATAGGCGAAGCTACGGTTGGCATAATATATTGCTAAATTAGGATTTTTCTCAATTGCTTTGGTGTACATTTCAATGGCGTTATTGTAATCTTGCTCTAAAAAAAATCTATTTTATTAAATGATCATGGATCAAACCACAAATGACCTGGAAGTATTATTTTATAGGACCACCAGTAATTTTTAAGCTGAGTCTACATATGCGACCGTTATAATTAGTAAACAGTGACGTCCCTTAATATATTTATAATAAATGTTGGTGTTGGCATGTTAATTACAAAAAAAAATTGTGGCTCTCATAGAAGATGGTCATCATAAAAGGTATGTGGCTCATACGTTAGGATTTCCACTGTCTATTCAGTTCAAGAGCGTGGAATAGAGATTTGGTAACAGGGAATTTTACTAGAAGGCAAGGATCAGGAAAGAGGAGAAACAAACATGCAGCTGACGATCGCTTCCTTGTGTTAAGATCCTGAATAAGACGAACAGAAAAGTTTAAAAAATGAGTTGCGAATGGTACGTGTACATTAGTGACAAACCGGTTGAAAGATGTTAAACGAAGCTGAGTTCCATTTACGTAGGCCGGCAAAAAACAACAATTACTTCGGAATCTGCGACGGCAAAGGCTACGATATGCCAGAGAACATTTATACTGGACCGTGTAGCAGTGGAGTAAATGCTCTCTTTTTAGGACATCAAAGGAAAGATTTAACCGAATATACTATAACAGTGGTCATATTTTATGGTGCTGGTTCAGTTATGGTCGGGGCTGTATCTTTGTGGTAAATTGCAATAAGAAATTTATTTTGACATAAGATTTATAATACGGTCTCATTTTATAATTTTTAGTTGTTCATTTGACTTTGTCATCTTACATGCACAAGTTGGGGCAAAGGATACGATTATTGAAACAATTACTGTCATGGTAGTAATGTGCCTGTTAAAACCACAGGACATTTGGGTCAGCCCTAAGTGAAATGGTTCAAATACTTACACTGCTTTTTGAGATATTTCAGTTTTATTGGGAAAATATTCCTACTACCAAAAATTTGTAAGAAATCAAGTAGCCATGGAAATGTAAATTAACTTTGTTCTAACAAATGGCTCATTATAATTTAATAAGAAGTATATTGTGTCAAATTATCATCACATTATTGATTGACACTAAAATAATACCCCCAAAACAGTTTTCCTTTACCTTCTTTATTTGTTTTTAGGAACATTATTCCTATAAAATGTATGGATAACTTGATTCTTACTATTCTAACCATACCAACAAAAACAAAAATAATTCCAAATTCAGTGAAATACATATATTTTAATTTCTTAACGAAGAGACAGAGCTGATCCTGTCAGACGATCTGAAAAAATTGGGAAAGTACTTTCGAAAATGGAGACTACAACCAAACGCAAGCAAAACCGAGGTAACATGCTTTCACTTAAATAATAAGTCTGCTAATAGGGAGCTTAAAATTCAATTTGAAAACACATTGCTGACCCACAATAAAACCCCAAAATACCTGGGCGTTATACTCGATAGAACACTCTCCTTCAAGGAGCATTTATCCAAGACAGCAGAAAAACTTAAAACAAGAAATAATATAATACAAAAGCTATGCGGAACAACATGGGGAGCGTCAGCATCCACTTTGCGCTCATCAGCTCTGGGTCTCGTTTTCTCAGCTGCAGAATACTGTGCGCCCGTATGACTTAACAGCCCTCATGCTCATAAAATTGATACTCAGCTCAACAACACAATGAGAATGATCGCCGCTGTCATTAAATCCACTCCCACAGAATGGCTTCCAGTCTTAAGCCACATCCAGCCTCCAAATCTGCGCCGTGTGAATGCTCTTACCAGAGAGTACAAAAAGATCTTGGCTAACCCAAATCTCCCAATACATGAAGACATCGAATACGCCAATCACCATCGCCTCCGCTCTAGAAAGCCACCCACCAAAACAGCAGAATCTGCATTAGAGGAGGGCTTTGACCTAACCACCGCCTGGCACCAAGAATGGACCACCATGCATCAGAACAACCGAATGCCATGTATTACCCAAAAACCCCCAGGGTACGACTTACCACGAAAGACCTGGTCCACTCTAAACAGAATCCGAACTCAGCACGGTAGGTGCGCCTACTTCTTACATGAATGAGGCAAGATACCATCCCCTCTCTGCGAGTGTGGCGAATACCAAACGGTGAAGCATATTATAGAAGAGTGTCCTGGATCGGCTTACGAGGGACCACCTGAAGATTTCCTGTTGGCGACTCCGGAATCAATAGCCTATATAGATTTATTGGAAACTTGTTTGTAGTAGGAACATACTGTATAATGTGTCTTATGCCATACGCTAAATAAATAAATCTTAACGAAATACTACCTAACCTGCGTTATATTATTTTTTTAAGGAATTACTAAGACACATTTTTTTAAATCTATCTTATTATGTTTCTTATTTTGACATAAAAAAAAATAATTGTTATCTTTAACATGTAGTTTAATTATAACTTTATAAGTTTTATAAGTTCGTTTGCCTAGTATTCTAAATATTGATAAATTAAACTTTACTTTTTACTCTGATTTTTTGCTTTAAACTTTAATACCCTTGTGTTACTGTTACTACTATAAAATCATTATTTAAATTTTTTTTTTAATGAATTAAACGACATGATTTTGTCCTTTTCCAGAGAGGAGGCAACAGAATAGCAGAAGTATTTTTGCGATGAACAAATTCATGGTTTTGCAGATGATACTACAGTTTTTTATACCGATACAAATTGGGACAACTTAAATAATAAAATAAAAAAAGATTTTAAAATTATAAAAAATTGGTTTGATAACAATTTGTTAACAATTAATTTTAATAAAACAAATTATAATCCTTTTACTTTAAACCGAGCTTTAAACCTAAATAACCTACCATGAAATATGAATAGTATTCAAATAAATGAAGACATTTAAATTTTTAAAATTAATAAAATAAAATATTTAAGAATTATTTTTGACAGTACCTAGGTACTTACTTAAATTAAATTGGAACTTTCACTTAGAATACTTAATTAAAAAATTAAGAAGTTTACTACCGATTTTTAAAAACATTAAAAAATTTTAAATGTAAGACATGGAAATATTATATAACGCGTTAGTTAAAACTCATTTAAATTACGGAATTTTAGGTTGGAGAGAAATAAATAGAACTTTAGTTAAAAAATAGGAAATATTACAAAAAACGTTTCTAAAAATTATATAATAAAGATTATCTTTAACCTTCAAAAGAATTATATTCAGAAACAAAAAAGTTGAACATAAGACAACTTTACATTTATAACATCTTAATATACAGGGTGATTCACGGTGGATGGGGAACGTTAGACGTTTCTGACGAACCAGTAAAGGAATCGTTCTGAAAATTTGATCGTGTACATAAACGGACATGCTCTACCAACCTAAAATATTTTTAACAATACAGTGTTGCCGCTTCCACGCAAAAATAATAGTAACTTCGATTTTTTAAATGCAACACCATATATTTTATTTTATTTTCGAAACCCCCATTACTTTCCTTACAATTTTTATTAACTCTACTCTATACTTATCTCTTACCGTTTCTAAGATATAAATTAATTTAAGTTTTTTTTGTCCGAAAACGTCACTTTTAAAAATGCTGATAATTTTGAACTCTAAAACACTGAAACCCTGAAATTTGGTAAATAGTTAACTAATACCATAGGGCTCTTTGCCCTAGTCCCAAATCTTAGTTGCAATATACAGGGTGGTTGAGAAATACACTTATTCTGGTAACTTGAAAAAGTGACCATAAGTCCTTTTTTTCAAATGTAACACCCTGTATATTATTACGGATTTGAAAAGCTGCTAAAATTTCACTTCATTCTTGTATATCATACCTGTACCTAACTAACTGGTTTAACCATTTTTTTGACGTATTAAGCATAATTTGTTAAATTTTCTATACAATTAAATTTTTATTCGGTTATTAGTAAGTTAGCCATGACAAAAACTGATGTTTACGTATGTTACTATGGTTATCGTTTTGACATTTCATTAAGTTTAGATACAAGATAGAAATACACTTTAAAGTCATGGAAGAAAACTATACAAATACAAATGCAGTTCTTATGAATTTATTTATTTTATTTGGACAATGTGTGTTTCCATTAACATGCAAAAAACATTAAAACTAAATGTTTCTTGAAATCTATGCAGTCAACACCCGCATATTAAAGTGTTTGGATGTAAACGGCCAGCGTTTTGAACATCTGTTAAAATAGCATTTTATTAGTTATAATTTTAGTAGTCTTTTATTATTTGACTACCTAGTTAACATTTAATAAAATTGTTCTGGATCCTTATGAATTTTCTAAGATTCATTGGCGGTAAATTAGAGTACATTTCGTTAAACTTTATACATGTCCTGGCGATAATTCTATCACATTGTCCAAATAAAATAAATAAATTCATAAAAACTGCATTTGTATAGTTTTCTTCCATGACTTTAAAGTGTATTTCTATCTTGTATCTAAACTTAATGAAATGTCAAAACGATAACCATAGTAACATACGTAAACATCAGTTTTTGTCATGGCTAACTTACTAATAACCGAATAAAAATTTAATTGTATAGAAAATTTAACAAATTATGCTTAATACGTCAAAAAAATGGTTAAACCAGCTTTTCAAATCCGTAATAATATACAGGGTGTTACATTTGAAAAAAAGGACTTATGGTCACTTTTTCAAGTTACCAGAATAAGTGTATTTTTCAACCACCCTGTATATTGCAACTAAGATTTGGGACTAGGGCAAAGAGCCCTATGGTATTAGTTAACTATTTACCAAATTTCAGGGTTTCAGTGTTTTAGAGTTCAAAATTATCAGCATTTTTAAAAGTGACGTTTTCGGACAAAAAAAAAACGGAAATTAATTTATATCTTAGAAACGGTAAGAGATAAGTATAGAGTAGAGTTAATAAAAATTGTAAGGAAAGTAATGGGGGTTTCGAAAATAAAATAAAATATATGGTGTTGCATTTAAAAAGTCGAAGTTACTATTATTTTTGCGTGGAAGCGGCAACACTGTATTGTTAAAAATATTTTATGTTGGTAGAGCATGTCCGTTTATGTACGCGACCAAATTTTCAGAACGATTCCTTTACTGGTTCGTCAGAAACGTCTAACGTTCCATCCACCGTGAATCACCCTGTATATATATTTAAAAATAAAAACCTTATACAACAAACAAACAAAACCATAATCATAATACACGTCATAAAAATGAAATAGCCATAAAACCTAAAATAAATAAGTCCATAGGACAAAAAAATTTCAAATATTTATGTTTTTATTTAAACGATTAGGTTTTTACCAACAAGTTCATTAAAAAAATTTTAAGTCGAAATAAAAACATGGATATTAAATAAGACAATTTGAAAATATTTTTAGAAATGCTTTAATTAATTAATATTGTTCTGAATAATTTAATATAAGTATAAGTAATATTTTTTACTTAAAAATTATAAATTAATAACTTTATACAGGGTATTCCCTACTCGATGGTACATTAGAAGTATCTGGAGAACGAAAAGAAAAATAATTTTGAAATTTTCACTACGTCCATAGGAGACTGCGCTCTAGCTTTTAAAAATAATTTCGCGGTTGCAGTGTTGCCAGATCTATTGATTACTGACATCAACTTTGGAATTTTAAATGAGACACCCTATATATTTTTACATTTTTAAATTCCACATAAAATTATAATTATTTTTTATTAAATGCATTATTAGTCTATACTTCATAGTTTCCGAGATATTGACTCTCGAAAAGTGACATTTTTGAACTTTGACAGCTTCTAACTTTCTAACAGTACGTCCTAGAGCAAAACGGCTTACATGTCCCTATCTTCAATTTTTATTATCTTCCCAAAAAATCAACTTCCGGTTAAACCGGATGTAACTCGAAAGCAAGAAATATAGTTGTTCCGGTTTAACCGGAAGTTGTTTTTTTTGGGAAGATAATAAAAATTGAAGATAGAGGCATGTAAGCCGTTTTGCTCTAGGACGTACTGTTAGAAAGTTAGAAGCTGTCAAAGTTCAAAAATGTCACTTTTCGAGAGTCAATATCTCGGAAACTATGAAGTATAGACTAATAATGCATTTAATAAAAAATAATTATAATTTTATGTGGAATTTAAAAATGTAAAAATATACAGGGTGTCTCATTTAAAATTCCAAAGTTGATGTCAGTAATCAATAGATCTGGCAACACTGCAACCGCGAAATTATTTTTAAAAGCTAGAGCGCAGTCTCCTATGGCCGTAGTGAAAATTTCAAAATTATTTTTCTTTTCGTTCTCCAGATACTTCTAGTGTACCATCGAGTAGGGAATACCCTGTATAGGTAATATATTTCTTCAAAAAAACTGCGTTTATACTATAAATTAACATTTTTACTTTAAAACTTGATTTTTAATGCATATTTATGATTTATGATTTTACATACTAAAACAAAAAATAAGATTTGCCCCTAACCAGCTCAGCTTCAGGGGATTGAAGAATAAGGTTATAGAAGACAACATAAATATATTTATTATATTACTAAATTTTAAATAAACTTATTATTATTATTGTTATTTAAAAACGAATGAATAGGTTTGAATCATCAGGAAATGTTTCTTCTGTAAACACAGAAACCACAAAAACATATTTGAAGAACGAAAACGAATTTAAGGTTTCGGTAAGTGTCAGACCCACATAATATCTGTATAATCGCAAGACAGATTGAGATGACAAAGTTAACTGTTGCAGAATTATTTTGAAAACACACAAATGCACCCTTAGGTATATTCAGCTCCATGAGGCATTTAATTATATGTCAATTATTTTTGTTTATATGAAAATAATAAACAAAGTAAGACTCATGGCATTCTACATTTTTTTTTTAAAGATGTTTCTTAGTAACAGTTAACTTACATTTTCATGGCTACTTTGATGTCATACCAAGTTTTGATAGTAGGAATAATTCCCCTATAAAAATTAAATATCACAAAAAGCAGTACAAGTATTTGGATCGGTATTTAAAAATAGGGTATGTTTAATAAAAATGAAAAAACGACAAAATATCATTATAAACGTGATATAAAATATAGGGTGTAATGTGTGTGTGTGTGTGTGAGGGTGTGTGTGTGTGTGTGTGTGTGTGTGTGTGTGTAAAATTGAAAAAACGAGATTATTTAACTTTTCCCCCCTGTGCATGTAAGATGACAACTTCAAATGAACATTAAAAATTATAAAATTAAACCATTTTATAATTATTCTTATAATGGCGAAATAAATTTCTTATTTCGATTTACCAGAATAGAGAATTTGTACAAATTTTTCTTATTAGATAAATATGTTCAGCCACCCCAAAAAATAACATAATATACAAAATACTATGTTTTAAATATTACTCCTCATTTTTTGATAAATAATTAAAGTTCGTCGTGCGACGTCACATAGTATAAATAGCCCGCTCTCGCCCTATGTATTGTAGTATGCTTTGACGTCACAAGCAAACTTTAATCGCTTCTGTTTAATCCAGAGGATTAAAAAAAACTTTTTTTAGTGACATTACTTAGCTTACACATAAGAGCATTATTTTTCTTGCAAGTTTCCTATTATACAGCCCAGTGGAATCCTAACAATATTGACATAAAATTGGCCATAAATTCTAACGTAGGTACCCTGTATACAGGGTGTTACAAATTCGAAGTAATCTCGGTAACTATAAGAGATAGAGAATTGGTTAAATTAAGGCAAAGCTGCGAATTTTTGTGCTGAATAATAAACTAAAAACAAACTGTTAAAATTCCGATTACTTCCGGAGATATCCGAAATAAACTGAAAAAATCATTTTTGGTTTTTATTTATTTGCGGCCTTATTACTAGTGATTTCAAAAAACCAAAAGCACTTTTTCATTGCACTTTTTTATGCTCTTCAAGAAACTAATTTTATTTTTTAAATACGACGTTTCGTTTTTTAGATACCAACATCAACATTAATTTTTTAAATACGGACCTGCACTTTTTATTGCATTTTTGAGTAGGTTTTGACGTTCCAAAACCAATAATGTATCACACTTGTCAGTAACTTGTTTGCTGTAGGATTTATTTGAAGTTTTTTAAAAATTAAAGAGTAGGCATTGACATTGAAACATCAGTAGTGTGCCTTGACTTTGACAACAGATTTTCATAAAAGTCACCTTTCTGTAACAACTCAAAAATTTATTTAAAAAATTAAAACTGACAAAAATATTTCGTAAGTAGTCAACAATGTCTAATTTCCTAGATGTTCAAAAAGATTGCCGTTAACGTGAATATACTTGTTAATTTTCCTTGATATTTTATTTATTGTCCTGTATAAAGTACGCCTTGTTATGATGCGAAAAGCATTTCTAATGCGATTTTTTAGCTCTTCTAGGGTATTTATTTCGGTTTTGTATATTACATTTTTTAATGCGCCCCCCTCCACAAATAAAAATCTAATGGCGAAAGGTCGGGCGACGCTGGCCTGGCAATAAAACCACCATTTCCGATCCATCGTTGTGGAAATTCTTGATTTAAAAAGTTCCTTACGACCCTTGTGTTGTGGGGCGGCGCCCCGTCCCGTCCTGCTGGTACCAGATTCGGCGTAGCCTGTCTCTGTGTCTTCTTTACTAACTTTATTTCCATATTTATTTCTACCTTTTTTTAATGTACCATCCTCTCTTAACCGCCTATCCAATCTTGAAAACAATACTGGGGTAGGTTGCGGGCGTTCGGGATATTGTTGCAAATACATTTCTGCTGCATTTTTTGTGTTAAGGGGACATAAGTAATAAATATTAAGCATATCGCGTTTTTCCTTATAAAAAAAATCATTTTTAAAAGGGAACTGGGTAATTTAAGTTATATCAAACCTAAGCAACACTACTGTTGTCTGTTGTCAAAGTCAAGGCACACTACTGATGTTTTAATCAGTCAATGCCTACACTTTAATTTTTAAAAAACTTCAAATAACTCCTACAGCAAATAAGTTACTGACAAGTGCGATACATTATTGGTTTCGGAACGTCAATACCTACTCAAAAATGCAATAAAAAGTGCAGGTCCGTATTTAAAAAATTAATGTTGATGTTGGTATCTAAAAAACGAAACGTCGTATCTAAAAAATAAAATTAGTATCTTGAAGAGCATAAAAAAGTGCAATGAAAAAGTGCTTTTGGTTTTTTGAAATCACTAGTAATAAGGCCGCAAATAAATAAAAACCAAAAATGATTTTTTCAGTTTATCTCGGATATCTCCGGAAGTATTCGGAATTTTAATATTTTGTTTTTAGCTTATTATTCAGCACAGAAATGCGCAACTTTGCCTTAATTTAACCAATTCTCTATCTCTTATAGTTACCGAGATAGCAATGCTATTACTTCGAATTTGTAACACCCTGTATATTATTAACAACCTATATCAAAAGACTTGAAAAAGTAAGCGGAATTTAATTATGGAATAAAAAATAGGGTGTTCAAAGAAATGTATGTTTAATTTGGCTTCGATTTATAAAATACCCTGTATATCGCAAAATATATTTTTAAATGTGCTCTCTGGAATCCAGTACAATTTTTACAAAAAAAAAATGTCTTGACCTAGAGAGGTATGTGAAGAAAAATTAACCATTTAAGATGTCTGTATACCTAATATAAGAATAGTCAAAGATTTGCCCGCCACTCATAAATTTATCACATGATCTCCTTGTACATTTCTTATATCAACTGCAATAAAATTAAAGAATTTGGGTGTGAGATATGTTATAAAATGTTGAGGCAGGAATGAGTATTCACCATATGAGCAGCACCTCTGGTTATATAATTATGAGATATAATTTATTCTAAGACTTTCCTTTAAATATACATAACTACAAACAGCCAGCGCATACAAAGTTTTAGTATTGAATACTTTGATGAGTAAAGCATATTGGTGGAAAATAACCTCGGTTTTACAGAATAATTAGGTACCTTAAAATGAGTAGGTATATAAATGAGTGTTCAACTGCTAAAAATAATGTACCTAATGTGCACTACTAACAAATTACAAACCGGAAGGCATTAACTGATTGAGGACAAATCAATAATGCCTACCATTAGGTACTTAGCCGATAGGATAAATCCAAGTAACCTTTTTATCCAGTCGATGTTGGGTGGATAACTTTATTTGATAAATTTATAGGCAAATAAGTACCTAAGCAAAATTAACTACATAATTACAATATCCATGTAAAAAATTAGGTTCCTTCCCTTTTCTACATAAATCCTATAGTAAAAATCTCAAGTAAGTAGGTATAGGTTAAACAATCAAACTAGAAAAATTATTAAGCATACCTAATTATTTAATACTAAGTGAAACGGTTTCTGTTATTTTTGCAGTATCTTAGTTTGTGGAATAAACAGGTACATTACACTTATTGTGTATAAAAGAAAACGTGAAAAAGAAACTTACTTTGAAAATATTCATTTGCTTCCAATTTGTACCTTTCTGCCAGTTTTGCATCTTCAGGTAAAATTACTAATTTCTCTTCGTTCTCGTTACTCATTTTTTATTGTTTTTAAAGAGAAAATCTTAAATCAAGTAAAGGTTTCACTACTTAAACAGAAAAATTGACAGTAATAGTAGTAATCAAAATTAAATCAAACCATCAAACATCAAACCAGAACCACACATTTTTCTTGTACGGTGGGTTGTGGGTTCTCAGTTCTCAGGTTCCTCTGTTCTGTTCTGTTCGGATACGTGCAATGCTACAATATGAAGTTTTATTCTTTTCAGCATTCTGCCAAAATGACGGCGATTTGGCCGAGTTCCTTTTTTACTTTTAAGCAGCAAAGCAGCCAACAGCTAAGTTGAGCGTTCCTTTTAAACATTTAACTTACCACAGCAAAGATTTTTTTTCCACACTTGCCGCGGTTAAGCATGCCCCTCTCTATTTCCGATGGTGACTATACGAAGCTGCTGGCGAAGCGTTCCTTCAACAACTTAGTTGAGCAAAGATTTTACTTTAGGTAGTTTCTATTGGCTTATTTTAAACAGCTGAGCAAAGTAAATATGTTTGCTGAGCTAAGTTGTTAAAGGAACGCTTCGCAAACAACTTCGTATAATCGCATGAGAAATATAGAGAGTCATACTTAACCAAAACAAAAAACACGAAAAAATCTTTGTTATGCTTTGATGCTGCAAAAGTAACGTAAAAGGAACTTAGATTTTGCTCGGAGAGAAAAGAACCGTCTTGTCGTTGATCCACTTTTCCACAGAAAAATAGTTTTGATCCTATCACAGAGGAATGATAGGTGGAATCTGAAATCTTCCTCTCATCACCTCGTTTTGCGCGGATGCAGGTCGCTTTTTTCAAACTCCCGATTTTTCCGTGATTGACTAGCGAATCTTAATTAATTCTAATTTAAATAGCCTCACTTAATAAATTCTATATTCCTGAAAGGACCGCTTCCCCGCCCAGAGAGAAGTAATAAGTTAAAAGTTACGTCAGAGTGTTATCAATAATTCGCCGCCGAGGGTCGCCTCCCTCGAGAAAGTATTTGATTTAAGCCCCTGAAATTTTTTTAGAAAGTTAGTATATGCAAGGTTACCACTAATCCTGTGTATTATGTATCGCGGGTTCTAAACTGCTCAAAAATGTTCACAAATCTCTTATTGTTAAGATTTTTGTGAAAATGTTTTGTTAGTGTACAGGGTGTCCAGTTTTCGTGTGTTTTCATATACCAGCTCCCTTATTATAAAAGATAGAAAGATGGGGTTTGCGGCTTACTGTTCTATTTTTTTATGAAACTTTCATTGCCGTAAACAAAATTTTCATAGCCTTCTCAGTTTCTGACATACAGGGACATTTTCAAATTTTGTCATTTTTGACGCTCCCCTGTATCTCGATTATTTGATAACTTATCAATAAGGTAAAGATGGATTGTTATATAGTTTTTTATGTTGAATTCAGTGGCGTAGTTAGTTTTTTTCTAAAAAGTTTTGTTTATGAGTTATGACCCAAACTTGTATTTTTTTAATGGGACACCCTATATATTATTTATTTTTCTTGTTCCTCTTTTTAAGAGCTTTTCAAAAATATATAATAGTCCATATTTATTTCTTTTAAAAAGGGACAATTTTAATTTTTTTTGTAAAATTAATCATTTTTCATCTAGAATCCAGAAGGCAATGATCAATCATGAATAGACATGACAGAAAACAAAGGTTTGTAAATGTGCCATTACGGATTATTGTCAAATATTAAAGGTATTTGTTTGATTTTGTTAGTTTATTTGATATTTCTGTGAAAAATCATTTAATTATTTAACATGGCAAAAAATAATAGATATTATGAAAATTATGAAAAACACGATATATGTATGTTTGTTTTATCCGAGCTAATGAAGACGCGAACGCAGCCTCGGAACTGTATTTTAATAGGTAAGTTTCAAAACCATTTGTTATTTAGATACCATGAATGTTTATAATAAAAATAAAAAAGTTTTAATCATAATTATTTTTATCTATTATTAGTTTTTTGATACATATTTAAATTTTTCGTAGATATCCAGTTGTTAATTTTTTTTTATTTGCGGGCATAGCCCTCTAATCGAAAAATGATTAATTTTACAAAAAAAGTTAAAATTGTCCCTTTTTAAAAGAAAAAAATATGGAGTATTATATATTTTTGAAAAGCTCTTAAAAAGAGGAACAAGAAAAATAAATAATATATAGGGTGTCCCATTAAAAAAAATATAAGTTTGGGTCATGACTCATAAACAAAACTTTTTAGAAAAAAACTAACTACGCCACTGAATTCAACATAAAAAACTATATAACAATCCATTTTTACCTTATTGATAAGTTATCAAATAATCGAGATACAGGGGAGCGTCAAAAATGACAAAATTTGAAAATGTCCCTGTATGTCAGAAACTTAGAGGGCTATGAAAATTTTGTTTACGGCAATGAAAGTTTCATAAAAAAATAGAACAGTAAGCCGCAAACCCCATCTTTCTATCTTTTATAATAAGGGAGCTGGTATATGAAAACACACGAAAACTGGACACCCTGTACAGGGATGCCAGGGCAATGTACCTATAAGGTAATTTCCATTTGCTTCTTTTAAACAGCTAAGCTTTGCTGAGTTATTAAAGGAACACTTCGCGAACAACTTCGTATAATAGCAGAGTTAGCTTCTTTTAAATAAGAAGCAAAGCAAAGTCAACGCTAAGTTGAGCGTTCCTTTTAAAAATTTAATTTAGAACAGCAAAGATTTTTACTTTGCATTGTTGTTTAAAAGAAACAAATGGGAGGTACCTAATCGCATGAGAAATATAGAGGAGCATACTTAACCGCGGTAAGGGGGTAGGAAAAAATATTTTTTGGGTTTTGCTTTGCTACTTAAAAGTAACGTTAAAGGAAATCGGCTATTGCATTCATGCCGCACCAGTTCCGCCAATGGAATTCGCTATTATTGATCGTTGCCTATAATATATATATAGAGAGGGTCATTTTGCCAAACAAAAGACGCGTCTGTGTTTTGTCTTTCCCCCTACCAAATGAGAAAATGAAAGAACTTAGGGCGACAACCTAATTTCTAATTCATGCAAAATGTATATTATGTTAATTGGTTTTTATTTATGATCAGATATGAATTTTCACGCTTTATAGATAGTTTGATCGCTCACGCCAAATTTAGCAGCTACCCAGCTGCAGCGAAACATCTATAAGCTGGAATTATAAACTCAACGTTTAGAATTAATAAATTAAAACATTTAATTGTAATAGAATTATGTATAAAAGTACTGGCGCCGGCGGCCATTCGTTATATCTATTATTTATATCATGTGATAATTGGCAACTGTCAAAATTATTATCAAAAATGCGAACCGAGCGAACGCAAACGCTAAGTTTATAAATGCCGATTACAAACGACAACGACGAACACTGGCGCAAACGAGAGTTTATGATTCCCTTTAGGAATTTGTCTAATATTATGGCTCTCCCAATGGGTCATGTTATAACCCCTGGATAAAACTGAAAGGGGTTCCTTTCTGTATGTCCCTGGGCCCAGGGAACGCCAACCCATAATTTTGGATATCATCATAGAGGACATTTACTGGATGTCCTAAAAAGTCCATCCTATGGATGTGTAATTTAAATCATCCACTGGCCAGAAACTGAACCAAATTTGAACATCTTCTCTGTGTCGACAATTTTCGAACTTCCATTGTATGTACCTACATAAGGGGACAGCATGGATGTCATCTTAGAGGATATTCACTGGATGTCCTAATTTGTGACATTTGTATAATCCATTGAACCTCAATTGGACCAAAAATAAAATTTGGACATCTTGTCGACAATTTCCGAACGTCCATAAGATGTAAGTGTGCTGTTTGGGCATAAGCTGTCGGTTACGATATTATCAACTGGACTTTAACTTTCTGATTTATGTCAATCTCTCTGTCTATATCAATATGTTCATATCTGTCTGTCTAACTCTCTATAATCTGTATTTTTATTCATCTCTATCTGTGTTTAACTAAGTATAGTAGTAATCTTTGAATATATTGATTTTCAAAGGTTTAATATATTTAAAAAAATTAACTAGTAGGTACATTTACCATAACCAATGATGTTTGAATTAAACATATACTTAGGCTGGTGGCCCACAGGCCGGTAACAGCACGATTTGTCGCGCGCGATAAATCGTACGCGATATCGCAATGACCAAAATTCACAAATTTGTCATACAATTAAATACAGTGTTCGCCCACTGGCCGCGAAAATATCTAATACCGTCGCGGCAGGACGTTGCCGCACAAACTCGCGATTTGGCGGTCAAAAAACGCGCGAATTTGTGTCGCCTGACTTTTGAACGCCAATAGGATTAAATGATTTCTAGTCCACACGACGATATTACCAACGATATTTTTAGTGCTGTGTTGTCATTCAGTGAGTGCAGTCTATAAAAGTACAGGTTGTGTTTGCATCAAAAATATGCCACCGAAGAGCACTCTCTAATTTTTGCAAATAATGTATAAAACGCCCCTTCCACAAATCTGCGTCTCAAAATGGAATGGACCCAATATTGCCTTTGTCTTTTGATAGCCTTATTCGGCGCCTACGTGAAACCATCGCTAATAAAATTACTTTTCTTCGATCCTTCACTTCTAAGCTCATAGCAACAACTGACCAGAATTGATCTGGCAACACGGAATATTAATCTACACAAGTTTCGCACGATATACCGCGTAGTGGGCGAGCGCTCAGCGGATGCGGCGCGATATACCGCGCGCGACAAATCGTGCCGTTACCACCCTGTGGGCAACCAGCCTTAATATCTCAAGCTGATTGATCTTTGACGGCGTCAGAGATCATATTCCGTTTGAAAATCACCTTAAGGTTGAATTCTCAACGTCATTAAATCTATTGCCAACCTATAACCTATTTCGCGTTGATTTTTTGAGTTTATTATTTTAATAACTAACATTTAAAGAAAATCAATATCGTCGGTACATTATTTAGGTAGTATCTGATATATTACAAAAATATCAATTTATTTCATTGCTAATTTTGGGAGAATTGTATAGTGAAAGAACAATGGTTGACAATGACATAATAATGTTAAAAAAAATCTTACCCGATATTTTTTGCTATACAATTCTCCTAAAATAAGTTATGAAATTCCTTGATATTTATTAAATATGTCAATTATTACCTATAGAATATCAAGTCGATACTGATTTTCTTTAAATTTTGTATAAAAGCTAGAAAACATAAATAAATCTACGCGAAATAGGTTAAAGGTTGGCAAGCATGTTGATATTCCCACCTTAACCAATATTATAACAATATTCCAAATTATAAAAAGGAACAACCAAGTTTTCTACAAACAAAAATATATTATGGCACAATTTTTTTTTATTTATATTTTACTTTTTTTATGGAAAAATATCTCAAAACTTTTTCTATCGTGAAATGCAGACACGTAGTTCTCTAAAAAAGAAAAACATTGTTAAAATTATTAAACAACTCGACCAATGTTCGCATGTTCCGAAATATGTCATATTTTGCTGTGAAAATTATATAAAATTTTAGTGTGGAAAATATGTCATATTTTACCGTGGAAAATATATGTAATATTTTACTGTGTAAATAGGTCAAATTTTGCTCTAGCAAACATCTTGCTGATTGACATTTCTTTTAATAACGACTTTTTAGATACTCAAATATTTTTTTTACTTTCTAGCAGTACATTTAACAGCAGAACGGAACAAGTCAGAGGGTACTTTAAACATATAAAAGTATTTAAAAAAATAGAATAAATATATGTTATCAATATCGATAGCAAATAGCAGTTAAACAATGACTTTAAAAAATGCAACAACTTACAAATCAATAATGAAATGGAATAATATTGAGTATTTAATAAAATTATTAGAGACCGACCGAAGATTCGGTTTCGGCCAAAAAATCTAGTTTTGGTCTCAGTGTTCGTGAATTGTCGCAACATTTACGTTTATTTTCTAATTTTCCTGTCAAATTTTGCTTTTGCAAAACCAAAATTGATAAGATTTAAGCACGAAATGTAAGCAAAATTTTGAGAAAATGTTTGAAAATTTGCAAAAAATGTTGTTAACAATTAGTACCTAAATCTCATAAACTTTGGTATTGCTAAAAAGCATTTTTGATATGCTTTCCAGGGAGGTGTCACAAGTGGGGTAGTACCATTTAATTAATTTTTTAAGTAGACGAGGGTAGTTATTCAGTGGTGAGTGAGGGTGGTCCGCAAAATCACCGTATTTTTATTCCCCTGTATTTTCATAGAAATGGTATTTTTGGTTTTCTGATATCTTATTTAGTGTAAAAAATATATCCATTTTAAGTCACCCTATATACCTCGGAATTGCCAGCAACAATTTAAGGTATCAAGACTTGAACACTCATCGCAGACATGTAAAAGATTAAAAATCTTACCTAATTTTTCCTTAACTTTAGCCAGTTCTCCTTGGTTTATTTTAAATACATTTTTTCCATCCCTACAAATTATTCGAGTAATGTTAATTGTAAGCTCCACCAAAATAAATTTTATTTCAGCATTATTGCATTGAACCTTGCCACGTTTAAGGTGTATGCAATCTATTGCCAACCTATAACCTATTTCGCGTTGTTTTTTTTAAACTAACATTTAAATAAAATTAATATCGTCTGCACATTATTTAGGTAATATCTGATATATTACAAAAATATCAATCAATTTCATTGCTAATTTTCGGATAATTGTATAATGAAAGAACAATGACATAATAATGTTAAAAAAATCTCGCCCGATATTTTCCGCTATACAATTATCCTAAAATAATTTATAAAATTCCTTGATATTTTTTTAATATGTCGATAATAAAATTATTACCTATAGAATACGCAATCGATATTGATTTTATTTAAATTTTGTGTAAAAGCTAGAAAAAATAAATAAAACTACGTGAAATAGATTATAGCTTGGCAAAATATGTTGATACTCCCACCTTAAAACGAAAATCAAAAGAAATAAATTACAAAAATGAGGTCTCAGTGGTATTTCATTTTCGTCAGATCATACTGTTTTAAGGTGGAATTCTCAACATCATTGCCAACCTATAATCTATTTTGCATTTTTTTTAAGTTTATTATTTCATAAACTAACATTTAAATAAAATCAATATCGTCGACATATTATTTAGTTAATAAATCAATGATATATTACAAAAGTATCAATTTATTTATTTGTTAAATTTGGGAGAATTGTATAGTAAAAGAACAATGATTTGTTCTTCAATTCTCCTAAAATTATTTATGAAAGTCTTTGATATTTATTTAATATGTCCATTATTACCTACCTATATAATAAAATATACAGTCGATATTGATTTTATTTAAACTTTGTGTAAAAGTTAAAAAAAAATCTTTGCATAATATATGTCGCACCCACGCTAAAAAAGAGTCCCAACTCAAAAATCGCTATTATTGAGATAAATACGCAGCAAGCATTGAAATTACTAGAGTTTCTTCTAGAAATGAGTTCCAATTTTATTTCAACCATTAACCGCGAGATGGCGGAAGTGACGCTTTTGTTTTGTTAAGGTTAGCGCCGCATGCTTTCAGTTATAGTGTCACTTTGGACTTGGCAACATCGTGCACTTAGTATTCGAACGAGTTTCATCCTAAAAAGAGTCACATTTTGCATTGTGACAGTTTTTGTGTGAATTATTAGTTAGATCTGATAATTATAATAAGTAAAATACCGTTCTTTTTTGTGTTGTGACTGTTTTTTCGAAGTTTTTAACAATAAAACTAATTTTGTCTGGTGCAGAATACTGTTATATTTTGAGTTTTGCCAGTTTTTTTCAACAAGTAAGTACTATTTTTTGCATTATATTGATAGGTTTTTCAAATGTGACTGTTTTTTAGAACCGATACACATAATTTTAAAATTTACCAATGTTTTTTTTTAATTATGACACCTTTTTAGAGTTATTGTCTTGATATTTTCGTGGCAGTGACTCTTTGTTCTTTCTAATTTTTGGTTATTTTCTATGCAGTAACCAAGCATTCATTGCCCGAATATGCAAAGTTGCAACATTGTGTGACGACATAGGCATGACCGGCTTCAAGTCGTTGAAGATTACTAAAGTAAAAGTTCTTAAGTTAACTCGAGACCACAACCCTTTATTATAAAACATTCTATAAGGATGAAGAGTTTAAGCAAGTAGATTTATGCCGCAAAAAAAATACCATTCCAAACACTTTACAACGGGCCGACAAAAGTCTACTTACCATAAAGGAGAATAAGAAAAAAGATCTTCTGAATTTATTAGAGAATAATCACATTCCTAGTTATTATTCAACATTTTATAATTCTTTGTAATAGTAATACAGATTTTCTTTTACTTTATTTACGTGTGTTTTTTTTATATTCTACCTTCCTAAGAATAATAATATTTTTTTCTAAAAAAGTGTCACAACATCAATATTTTTTTTTTATTTTATTAAAATCTAGAGAAATGGGACTTTTTGGCAAAACTACTGCACTAATAACATTAAGCTATTATATCCATGTTACCAATAAAGTACCCTGGTAACTTGTATTTTGTCACGGTAACGGAAAAATGAATGTTTCCAGTAAGACAAAACGTTAACATTAATTATCTCAAAACAATGTTTTTTGAGTTGTGACTCTTTTTTAGCGGGGGTGCGATGTGTTGGCAAGCATGTTGATACTCCCACCTTAAATCTAAAATTAATCTTGGAGGCGTTATTATTATGTTGGTACAAATGGCGACAAAAATGAATTTGTTGAAATAGCTTCTATATCAAATCGGAAAACGGCCAGTGACAAAGTTGTTTGTATTTTGATTTAAAAAACGCATAATAACATATACATTAAAATTTCTTACCTTCTACTCTTGTGCAAGACATTCATTTTAGTAAAACTGTTTAGACAATTTGTTAGACTGTCTAAATTCATACAGTAGGGGTGAATAAATATAGTTCTTTTACTAATAACATCTTCCATACGTTTCTGGACATTTGCCAATGCAGATTTTTCATCAATATGGTCCGGCGCATCCTAAAAAAATAAGCTTTAGTACGATTAAGGCGTGGATTAAAGTTTCTTCCTAAAAAAGGTACGTTCAAAATAATTACATATTTAAATGCCAAATAACGAATAAAATGTAACTTGCAACGAAACGTACACAAAAAGTGCACGACAACTCGAAAACAAGAGTTAATTTTTTTAAAATTTATTTAAGACAAAGTACAATACAATAGAACGGAGCTTTTTACTGCTCTTACATGTATTTATAACATTTTATGATGCTCATTCAGTATGAGAACCAGACGTAGGAAATCTAAGAATAAAGATAAGGATTCTATTTTGCAGATTAGAGCGTTCTTATGGGAACGTAACTCTCGGTCGTATTCTGGTAAAATAGTTAATAAACTTTGGCTTCTGGTGTCATATAAGGTAGGTCGAATTTATTCCGGTTTTTGGGTTTATTAGAAAGTTAACATTAAATGAAACAATTTGATGCAAAAAAAAATGCGGATAAAGCCATTTTTTTCAAATTAAAGCCATTTTTAATATTTAAGTAGTTTAGGCTTTCAGTCGACTATCTGGATACAAAAACAAGCTGTGCCCGCTAGTAGTGTTGTCATTGTCATTAAGAGGGTTAGACGAAGATAGCAATATGACGATATTACCCGTGTTTGTTTAATCGAATATATTCTTATAATTTGAGCGGACAAGCGCGGATTCGCCGATATCTGGTGCTATTTTATTTTCTTTACTAATGTTGCCAAGTTATTTGTTGATATTTTCAGGTAAAGTAGAGTAATATATTAAAAATCAAAATAAACTTTATGCCATTACCACATAAAGGTGTAACTTAGGCCGCGGAAGCGACCGTCGCGCAGCCGGCGTTCTATGGCGTAGCCCAAGGATGTTTATAATAGTTGCGGGGCGGGCGAAGCCCGCAACGCTAATACCGCATAAAGGTGTTACTATGAAAGGTGCAACTTAGGCCGGTGTAGCGGCCGTCGCGTATCCAGCGTTCTATTGCGTAGCCTAAGGATGTTTATAAATAAAATAAAATAATAAATATCCCCATATTTTTTTAAATATATTTTATTATAAATAAACTCAATTAGGTATAAGACTTTTTGAAATACCCAACCAGCGTTAATGACTTCAGATCAGAAAAATTGGTCCAACGTGGCAACACAGTAAGTATTATGTCAAATAATGAGACTTCTCGCATTGATATTTTCAGTAAAAATGTCAATTTATGAATAGTTTATTATTAATTTTTCGCGTCAAAATTGTATAATCCGCAATTTTTTTGCTTTTAACCTGTTCTATACAGCTTAGGCTATATGTAAAAATTTTAAAACTATCGAAATTCGACCGACCTTATATGACACCAGACCCACTTTATTACCCAAGTAGCACAATAATCTTACTATTTGACTAAATTGTTGTATATCGGATTTATTAGAGCTTTTAAATACACTGAATTATTATTTAACACTTGCCATCAACACTAACTTGCTGTATAACCAAAATTACTTTATAAGTTTGTAATATAGGTGTTTATAACGTTAATTGTTAAAACAGTTTTAAAAGTACAGAAACCAGATTGCTTAGAAACATGTATGTAACAAAACTTATACAACTCTTTACGCTTAAGATAGATATATTTTATACTTATTTTGTAAGGGTAATTTTAAACAGTTTATAAAGCAACTATAAAAACATTCACTTTAATTTTATAGAAGCTTTATTGTTAGATTATATAGCAGTAGCGGAAACTTATTTATAAAACAATTTGATCTTGACGACAATTAAGCAACTACGGCTACTCTTAAACGACTATTTTATAATGGTTATTTAATAAAACGTAATGAAATAGTTAAAAAGCATTTAAAATATAAAAATGCTTTTGTAAATGCAAAAGCATTATTTAGTGAACCTTATATAATATTTATAGCACTTCCCGTACTAACCTAACTTTTTACGTCCACATCAGTTGATATGATCAGTCAGTGTATCTATTTATAATTTGTAAACAATGTCAAGCTTAAGCAGTCGGCGAATTTCCCACTGGAAAAAAATAAGACAAAGTGGAAACTTTAAGAAAAAGGTTAGAGATAACTATCAAAGAATTTTAAATGCAAATGTACAACGTGTAAACACAACAGCACAGATAACAGACAGGGTTGATTTGGGTAAAATGCTTTACGATTCTTCATCCGAGCAAGAATATGAGCCCATAGCCCATAGTAAAGAATACAATCAATGTTTAGACTCTGATTACTATACCGTAGAATCGAACGACGATGAAGAAAATTCTTTAGAGTTAACTGAGATCAACAAAAATATTGAAGCTAATAAAAAAATGAAAGTATGGGCTACTAGATTTAATTTCTTAATGAAAAGATTATATAGAACCGGTTACCTGAATAGCGTATACGATAATAGTATCGAATAAGATGCCTAAAGTGAGCCTTATACAACAAAACTATCATATTATCAATTTATTAGTGTCGCCATTATTTGAAATTAATCTACTGTCACGCTACCTTGCGCCACTTACTAACACCACGGCCGAGAATGACTGGCCGGCCATTCAGCATTGTCGGAATAAAAATAAAATCTGCAAGTCTACTTAAAAGTATTCTTAATTTCTTGAAGCAAATATATTAAAATAGGAACATTAAATAGAAAGGACTAGAATGCTTCACCAAATCACTTTTATTTTTCAAGGCACAATTATTTTATTAAAAGTACGCAATGGTTCTTTAAGGTTACACGCAAAAATTATAAGGAAATACTTGAATTATAGCAAAAAGGTACCCAAAACGATAATAATAATAATACTAATCATGATAATAATAAAAATAAAGAATGGATTTTACAAAAACATTCAACAAAGGCGAACCAGTATACCTATACCTACAAAAAATCAATATTCTGCAAAAACATGGCAACATTGAGAGAACCACAATAATTTTACCACGTGATGCTGCGCCGTTTTAAATAATAAAACAATTTTGTCATGTAAAAAGGCATAATATAACAATTTATATAATATATTTGTTTTATAAGTGTGCCTGGAACGATAAAATGATTTGTTAGAGTTGACGCCATGTGTTAAAAACTACTTTTAGTCGGCCATGTTGTGTGATGTCTCGACATGGGTATAGTAGAATAAATAAAAAAATTATTTTTGAAAATAATTTAAATTTATAAAAATTTATTATAGAAATTCTTGATTTAAATTAACGGGGGCCGTGTTCTTAAAGATTTAAAAATTTTAAATGATACTTTGGAAATAAATAAAAACCATTCAAAAAGAAAACTTAAAGCACAAATGGATCACTAAAAGCTACCTTTATATTCTTGTAGTAAGCAATGATAGGACACAAGCGTTCACTGGAGCTTACAACTACCGACTAAAAATTCTTCAACAAAGTAAATTCTTTCCCAAAAACAAGTTGAGCAATCTTTTGGTGTACGTGACATTCAGTGCGAATTCCTTCTGGGTTTTGAACCCTAGTAACCTTCAAACACATTCTTGACATTTTTAATAACAAAATCTTTCGACATATTCGTAGAAAAAATTAAGAAAACCTTGAGTTAAATTCCATTCTCACACTTCTTCACCGGTCAAGTAGTTGGCCCTGACTTGTTTTCTAAGAACTCCGTGTAAACCCGCAGATTTGACCCTGACTTGTTTTGACAAAGATACTTCTAGGAAAAACAAAGTTCAACTTTTTGCGCAATACAGTGACCCCGAGTTGTTTGTCGCATTCCTTAAGAAATAGGAGGCCTCTCCCACATACCAAAAACTTCCTATAAATACTAGCGCGCGTCCTATCTAAGGCAGTCATCTAGTAATCCAGTAAGCAGTAAGATATCTAGTTCCTTAAAAATTTCGAAAATATTATAGCTCCTATTCTAAATCAGTTAAACAAAGAAAACCATCAATCCAAAAAGTGAGTGTTTTAAGTCCTAAGGTATAATAAAAAGGAAATTGTGAAATTAACTGGGTGGCTCTCTAACTTAAAAATTTAAGGCAGTGAAAGTGAAGTGCGGGATGAAGAAAAAGTGATTTTGCCTTAACCCATTGTATATTGTTGATTTTGCCCCTTTTTGCAACTCAACCTATGTATTCTATTGTTGCACCCTATTTTTAATTTTTTATATTTTTCAATATATATTTTTTTTTTAAAATTAATATCTTGTTTTACTGATAGTACGTACTCTAGGACCGGCCCTGCTCCCCTTCAAATATTTGCAGTGCTCCTGCCTGACTAAAGTGAAAGCTCCCTACAATTAAAGATAGAAAAAGGGCAGGGCATTACATTGGTGTCAGATGTGGGGTTAAACAGGGTTAAAAAAGGGTTAAAAAAAAAAAAAAAGAGATAAATTAAACAAGGAACAAGGGTCCTAGAACAGTAGAGTTTTTATTTACCCTCTACGACAGTACACTATCAGAAAACAATGACGGAAAATAAAAACGTGCAAGAACCAACAACCATCGTAAATACTACATCAATTAATAATGTTCTGATTGGAATTGAAAATATACCCATCTTCGAAGGGCACTCAAGTATAGAAGAATTTATATCTATAATTGATGAAACTGCAACTTTAGCAAGTTGGTCTGAAGCTCAGAAAATATCAGTGGCTCGTCTGAAACTTCGAGGCAAAGCGAAACAAATTTTAGACGCCGATCCTACCCTCAAAAATACCACCAAATGGCAAGATTTAAACGATGCATTAAAAAATCAGTTTACTCGACAACATGTAAAGGGTTCAGCCTTAAAACAGTTTATAGAATGTAAACAAAGGATTGGGGAAAGCAGTAGACAGTTCTTGACCCGCCTAAAAATATTGGGAAACAAAACAATTACTCTCACAGGAACAAAAGCTTTTGATCAAGCCATAGCAACAAAATTAGAACAAGATCTTACAAGTCAGTTTATGTTAGGGCTAAGTATGCCCATAAAGCAACGTGTGCTCTCTGGAAATCCAACCCATTTAAAAAATGCTCTCGACATAGCTGAAAGAGAGGAAGCCATTGAAAATTTGCTTCATCCGAAAGATAGCCGAGAATGTCGAATGGTAAGACAGAATCAAGATATTAGGAAACCAAGAACGTGCTTTATTTGCAAAAAGACAGGTCACACTTCATATAATTGTACCACTCGGGCAGAAAAAAAAAACGATAATTGTTTTCAATGCAATAAACCTGGTCATTGGAAGAGAGACTGTAGAGAAAGACAAAAAACTCAAGAAGGACCGAGGCGCTGTTACCAGTGCCAAAAAGTTGGACATATAGCCAGATCATGTCCAAATCGAGATGGAAGACAGGGACAAGCTTTAAACTTAAGCACAGCCGCTCAACAACCCCGGAGTTCGGCTGTGGCCGAGGCAAGATGGTAATAAACAGGAGACCAACGGTTGGGATATATACATGCTCGCAGAAAGGAACCCCGAGACCACGAAATGTAGTCGCGGTAAGTGTTGAACATAAAAACTGCAAAGCTTTAATTGATTCTGGAGCTGTTATATCCCTAGTAAAGCCGGAAATTGCCAAGGGGTTCAAGGTTATTAAAGAAATAAGTAATCTAGTAGACATACAAGGGAACAGTATCCCTACATATGGGAAGGTCACCCTTCCAGTAAATTTTGGGAAAGACAACCTAGTACGGCATGAATTTATGATAGTAGAAGCCATCAGCTTTCAGGCAGACTTCTTACTGGGCATTGATTTCTTACATACACATAATATAAAAATTGATTGGGGACATGGGTGTATGTATGCATGGGAAACCAAGATTGAATTAGAAGAAGAACAATCGAGGTCAGATGATGTATATGGAGTACAAAGAGAAATATGTGAGATAAAAAATGAGATCGGGGAGTTAAAAGAAATGATTCAGCAGATGAAAACTTTATTACAAGGAAACTCTACCAAGGATTCTTCGTTACGGCTAATAACTGAAGAATCGGATGTTCAAGCGTTTAGCCGACGTTTGGATATTCAAGATAAACATCTAGAAGGGATAAGAGAAACCTTGGAACCAAAGTTAAGGGAACACGAAGTGGAAAATGAAACCAAACCGACTAGCATTCGCGAAGCTAGGAAGAATAAAGAGGAAGTGCAAACGTCCGGACGCGGACATTCTAGGAAACAGGAAAAAGGAAACAGTGTACACTTAGTAGAAGACATGATTATACCCCCGAGATGTGAAGTTATTTGTGAAGCAGCTCTGAGAGGCGCATCTAGGGTTAAGGCCCAACACATAGTTATGGAACAATGTGCAGATATTCCTCAAGGATTGCTAGTTGCCCGAGTGTTATGCCGTAAATCAAACAAACTGCCAATTAAACTTACAAACGTGACCGACAGCGAAGTTCGAATACAAAAAAATACTGCCCTTGCAATAGCTTTTGAAGCTGAAATCGAATCAAAGAAGGACGCTGGAACCTGTATTAGACAAATTTCACAGAAAGACAGTCAGGACATATTAAAACAACTAAATCTAGAAAATCCAACAAATGGAGGTGAAGAAAAGGTTAAAAATCTTATACTGGAATATATCGATATCTTTAGGGCTCCCAGTCAAAAGCTGACTTGCACTACAAATGTGACGCACCGAATAATTACAGAGGATGTTCCCCCTATTGTAAAAAGACCATATCGAGTACCTTTTCACCGACAGAAAATATTACAAAACGAAATACAGAAACTTTTGGACGACGGAGTTATTATTGAAAGCCAGTCACCCTGGTCTTTCCCAGCAATTTTAGTTGAAAAACGAAGACACCCTGGTGAAGATATTCAGTATCGACTAGTGATAGATTTTAGGGAACTTAACGCCGTAACAAAGCCAGATTATTTCCCTCTTCCTAATATACAAGAAACTATAGATAAACTAAGTGGTTCAAGTCTGTTTTCTACAATGGATTTAGCATCGGGATATTTTCAAGTTCCACTTCATCCAGAAGACCGAGAAAAAAGTGCATTTTCGACGCCAGACAACCATTATGAATTTACACGCATGGCTATGGGGCTCAAGAATGCGCCTGCGTCATGGAGTCGTATGATGTCGCACATTTTTGGGAAATTAAGTTACTCTGAATGTTTGCTTTATTTAGATGACATCATAGTTTTCTCAGTGGATGACGTCGATATTCACTTAGAACGTCTCCGACACATTTTTGAGAAAATGCGAGAAAGCAACTTGAAGTTTAAACCTACAAAATGTCATTTTCTAAAAAGGGAAACGGAATACTTAGGTCATGTCATTAAAGAAGGTGGATACACAACCAATCCAGAGAAAACAAAAATTATTAAAAATTATCCTGTCCCCAAAACAGTTAAAGAAATAAGAGCTTTCTTAGGGCTAACGGGATTTTATAGAAAATTCGTACCAAACTTTTCCCGGATTAGTCAGCCACTAACATTACTTACAAAGAAGAACGTACCCTATAATTGGAAGATGGAACAACAGGAAGCATTTGAAAAATTAAAGGAAGCCTTAATGACTCCGCCTATTCTCAAATATCCAGATTTTGGAAAGGAATTCATTGTTAATACCGACGCTAGTGCAACAGCAATCGCAGCTATACTGACTCAAGTTCATGATGGTATGGAACATCCAATCTGTTATTCCAGCCGAACGTTAAATCAAGCGGAACGTCGTTATTCAACCATTGAGAGAGAATGTCTAGCCGTGGTGTATGCCGTAAAAACTTATCGTGTTTATCTAACTGGTACCCATTTCACAATTTTTACTGATCATAGACCCTTAAAGTACCTTTTAACAATTAAAGATCCAAGTTCTAGATTATCAAAATGGGCCATGTTTTTAATGGAGTATAGTTTTTCCATAAAATACCGCCCTGGACGTATGAATGAAAATGTGGATAGTTTAACAAGATTAAATACTGACGAAGTAAATATTAAGAATCCTGTACCAAAGCAAATTTCTCTCGTTACCAATGAACCTGACCTGAAGCCAATAATCTCGGTCATATGGACTAGAGAAGAACTTAAAAAGTTACAGGAAAAAGATCCATACATTCAAGAACAAATATTACATTTAAATAACGATGAATTTTATCATGACGAGGAAGGATTATATTACAGAAAAAGAAATAATAACGAACGACACGATAAGCTAGTAGCGCCTGTGTCTATTATACCTGAAATTCTACACACGTATCATGCATCTCTTTTTGGAGCGCATCCTGGACAGAAAAAGACATGCCAATTAGTTCAACAAGATTTTTTTTGGAAATCTCTTAAATTAGATGTACAACGATACGTAGAGAATTGTCACTCGTGCAATAGAAGAAAGATAAATCCCCAGCCGCCAGTGGAAATGCAAAAGATGCCTGTACCCTCCAGACCATGGGCTAGAATAGCTATGGATATAGTAGGTCCATTAAACCTAACTATGAATGGAAATAAATATATTTTAACCTGCATTGATTTCCTAACTAGATACCCTGAGTGCATACCATTACCCGATATGAAAGCAGATACTGTTGCAAGAGCTTTTGTGGACCACATAATTTTACGACATGGAGCACCACGAGAATTAATTACTGACTGTGGCAGTAATTTTATTGGAAAGCTGTTTCAAAACATTTGTAAGACGTTGGAAATAAACAAACTTCAGACCACTCCTTACCATCCCGCAGGAAATGGTATTATTGAACGCATGCATAAGACCATTAAAACTATGATTAGTCACTTCACTAATGAAATCAACTACAATTGGGACGAAATTTTACCATTTGCCTTGATGGCGTATCGAAATCAGTGTCATGAAGCAACTCAAAATTCTCCATTTTTTTTGATGTTCGGCAGGGACATGGAGCTGCCTGTGCATCTAACAATAAGGGATAAAATAGTAAGGTACGACCTAGATGAAAATTATGTGAGTCAATTAATAACAAAAATGCAATATGCACATGAACAAGCAAAAAAATGCATAGAAGTAAGTGTCTCCAAACGATGTGAAAAACACAATAATAAACACTTAAGAAAAGAATACGCAGTAGGCGATCTAGTTTACATAAAATTACCATCTCTACCAGGAAAAAATTTGGCCAGAAAATTCCACCCAAAATGGTCAGAACTATATCGCATTTTAGAGAAAAAGGGACCAGTTACCTTTAAGATTAAGGAAGTAAATGGAAAGAAAGAACAAATGGTCCACGCAGAGAGATTAAAATTCTTTAAAGGAAATGTTAAACCGCCACTAGATCAACTTCCTGAATTAAAACCAGAGACAGAAAATAAACAAACAAAAGATCAACTGGATCACACCGAGTATAAAAATGATGACAGGGTAAACTCTGATGAGGAAGAAATAGGTTCTAATGAAAATAATACCCCAATAGAAAGCGATAACGAAGAAAACGACGACTTACAGATAAGCAGTGAGGATGAAGCAAATAGCGAACTATCTATAGACAATGAAAATGAAGAACTAGAACGTGACTTTGATGACCAGGAGAACAGTGACAGTCAGAATGAGGAAAGTAACCTAGATTCGGAAACAGACAACTACGAATCCTTTGAAGAGACTACACCAACGCCAGAAAACCAAATTAAAGATAATATTCAACGAACAAGAACTCGTCAAGTTAAACTACCCCTGCGATTTAAAGATTATGAATTAGAATAATCATATAAAGAGCCACCCACAAAATATAAGAATAAACTGCTAATAGTATTTTTTTCGTTATAGTGAACAGAAAATTGGAGCTGTTGATACTAAGTATCCTGTATCTACAGGTTAGATGTTCGCTAATTGCATATGATTGCAGAAACCCGTCAACTAATATATCGGCTATATCCTTGCGGGATGTACAATCATGCCCTGACCCTGAGGATGGTTATAAAATTTCAACTGGCTATACACAAGTAATCGAAAAAAGAAGATATGAATATGTTCATGTACATACTTGTTTGATTGAGGTAACCAGATTAATTACCTATTGTGGCGCTTTCTCGCATGCCAGTATGGCCAATGATGCAATTGCAACATATGTGCATCAGGTAGGTGCTGAGGAATGCAGGAAAATTCATAGATACCGAGAATACCGTGGGTTTAGTCAAACAATTATCAACAAACTAGAGCCAAACTCAACAACTACTACTGCTGTGGATATAGCCGGAGAAATTGATAATAAATATAATTGCCAAGGAAGCCAATACAGTGAAAATGGAAACAAATGGAAAAATGTAGTCGTGCAGGGAAGTGTAAGGATTACTTTGCGAGATTATTTTACAAAGGTTACCCTTGACAACAACGAAATAAAATTACCCAATGGCGTTACCTGTCCATTTCTTGAAGGATTTTGTATGGACTATATTCTTGGAGAGTCTGTTTGGGATACAACTACCACTCAGCCATGTACTCATTACAATACAATCTATGAAGGAACCGCTACATTTCTCCAAGAAAAAGAAGCCAACTCTAGTGGAAATCGTTACGTAGTTATAGAAGACCGAGCAAAAATATTTGCCATACAATTAACAAAACGAAATAATTTATGTGGAATTAACGTATGGGAAAGCGAGCATCCAAGATTAATAATTGTAGAAAAAGAAAGTGCAGAACAGATCACTCCATGGACTATGCGCAGTGGTGAAAATCCAGACGCAGATTTAATAACTTATATCAATACAAAATTTTTATATGTTGAACAATCGTTTAAAAGAGGTTTTAATGAAATTATGGCCTATACAGTTCATCGAAGATGCCTACTAAATAGAGAAATTATGAAGAATCGTCTTTTGATGGCCCCTCTAGCCCCAGATTCGGTAGCATCTCTCATAAAAAATCAACCAGGCCACCTAGCTCACGTTGTGGGTGAAGTTTTATATATTGTACGATGTTTGCCAATCATAGTAGATGTGAGGAGGGATCAAAACTGTTATGTAGAATTACCTGTTACTGCCTATAACCGTAGCCTATTTTTATCTCCAAGAACTCGCATACTCCAGGAGCATGCGCAACAAATTGAATGCAATACCATGATGCCAGCCATGTATTATTTAGAGAACAAATGGGTCGGGTTTGATCCTTATCCAAATTTTGGAATTATCCCTCAGCAATTAAAAGTGGACGACGAACATCCATTTTCCTTTCAAACCATTAAAAATCTAGGAACGGGTGGAATATATACAGTAAATGAAATGAAACAAGCCACAGATGATATGATGTTTAATTTTGAGAGATCTGCCTTAAATAATATAATCATTAGAAAAATGGCAGGAAAAAGCGTGAATTCACAAGGATACTCTGCATTATCCCTATTTGACCAATTAGATATCGAACAATTGGCCAATTCTACTATAAAAACACTATATGGATATTTCACGGTTTTGGGAGAGTTTACTAGTGGTCTTCTCGGAATTTATTTTATTTTTCGAGCTATCAAGTTTATTTTGGAAACTTCAATGAATGCCATGGCTTTGCACAGATTTAAAGGCTTTTCGTTTTACCTATTTGGAGCTTGCTGGACTTCGTTAACAAATTTTATTTTACATGAAAAACATTACCGAGATATTCAACGAAACAGTAAGAAAGAAAATGAGAATGTAAATACCTACTGGAAAAATGAAGAACCAACAGAAACTCAGACGGAGATTACACCAAATACTCAAAGTCCAAAACCTATTCCGGAGCCAACGCAGTCAACCGAAAATACGAACGAACTACAATCATGGTCGTTTGGCGGCCTAAGACAGGCTCTGCACAGCGAAGTACCAGGTCAAATATCGATTCCAATGCCGCTTCAAGGCGCTAACACGTGGACGATCTACGAAAAGCAAGCTGCCACAGCAAATAGGAAATAAGAAAATCGCCAATAGAATTAGTAGAGCCATCTATGAAGTAAATAAGAATCCACTACGTAACTACAAATAGAACTTTTCAAACCGACATTGTACCACCTAGCGGAAACGCAATGCAGTAATATGGTATTAAGCTACTTACATTCTGAAGTCTACCGTACCAGGATTGTTAAATAGGAATTTAGATATTAGATGGCGCTAGTAGGACTGTTCAAGGAAATAAAAAATTATATCAGCAGTGAACCACCAACAGACGCAAAAAGCGGAAATTTTAAGATAAACAAACGACTTAGTTCAAGGTGTGTTATTCAAAGATAAGATTTTTAGTTTAAAAAAATTGTTACGCACAATTTTGGAATGTCAGGGTCCTGCTGAATCTGCTATTTTAGTTTCCCATAGAAACCTCGTTCTCATCAGAAAAATTGGGAATCTGCTGAATTGTAAAAATTAGGAAATTTTAACAAAACCAGAATGGAAACGCTAAAAATTTTTAGTTTTGTCAGATCTTTCTACGAGTACTTGCAATCAATAACGAAAGTTACAAAGTGTCATTAGGCTTAATTAAAAATGTCGTGGTTAGTGATCTTCATGATGTACATAGGGATGATAGAAGATCTCCCTACAGTGTCTATTTTGTATCGAATGGCGTTATATCATTTATGGGAACTCTTTAATTTTTATGACCGTGACTTTCCGTGTTCTCATGAATTGTGGCCCATTCGTGCGACCTTAGCATTATGGAGAGATATGGTACACACAAGCTATCAAGTTTTTAGGGCAAGGATGGCCGTACAGTCAAACCAAGCAATGGAGCCGCAGTGCAGCTGTGCACTATGTGTACACCCAAATGAACGTTTATTTACACCTGACTATTTCTGGCGCATCTGGAACTATGTCCAACTTCCGGGTTGTTGTTGCCCAGTTTGTCAACAACAACCCCGAAACTTACCTTCTCAATTTAACAACAGGGATGTTTCAACACAGACCAATACTATAGAAACCCAAAATATGTCAACCCAAACAAGAAGACCAATCCGCCAAGAAGCCGAAAGCCAAACTCCCCTAGTTGCAAGTGGACCGCTCCCATTGCGGCCCCTCCCCCCTATTATTCCCATGGTATTTCAAGCAGGAAGGCCTCTTAGACCAGCAAATCCAATTCTTCCCATGATCAGAATACTGCCGGCAGAAGCACCAAATCAAGCCCCAGCAGCCCCCCAGGCCGGCGCCCACCCCGGTGCGCCGCCCTATCTACGACCAGGAGGAGCCAGATACCGAGTAAGACCCGTACCTTACCCTGAAGGAGGCATGCGCCTTCTTTTCAACCTAGATAGGCCGGAGCCTGAAAGCGACGACAGTGGTGTTGAGGACTAAATAAAAACTGTAATATGTTTCTGTAAGTAAAAAATTGGGATTCGAAGAAAAACAAAATTTTTCAAAGAAAAAAAAAAAGAAAGGGCAAATTTAGGGAAAAGAAAAATCTTTTGTTAAATTTAATTACAAAAAAAAAACGTATTCAGTTAAAGAAATTTTAAATTTTTTTCGTCATAACCAGTCAGCAACAAGTAAAACGAATATTTTTCTTTTGTACAAAAAGATATATTATTAGAAAATTATAATGTATTTTATATATCAAATCAAAAAACGAAAATATGGGAATAAAATAAAATAAAGGGTTTTGCGAGATTTTCAAAGCAAACATGGAGTGTGTAGGTTTGGCTAACGAAAAAAAAAAGGAAATTTTATTTTGGGGATTGAAACAAGTCATTTTTATTTTTATTGGTTGTGTGAGCATTTTTATTGCTACTATAAATCGTTGATCATTTCAAGTAAAAAACCGCTTGCTTGTTTGATTCAGAAAAAAATTTGAATATTTTTATTTTCTTATGATAATTTTTGGAAGGAAAATTTATCTTGTTTTGATTTCTAATATGGTATTTTTAAGAAGGAAAATTTTTCTTGTTTTGATTCTGAAAAATTAACTTTTATTCAGTATGATATTTTATGAAGGAAAATTTTTCTTGTTTTTATATTATTATGGTATTTTTAAAGAATGAAAATTTTCTTGGTTTGAAATTGATTTATTTTGCACATCAGTGTTAATAGAAATCAATTTTGTAATAGAGTTTAGGCATAGGTAAAGTGATTATAATTTACAAAAAAAAAATAAGGGACATAAAGTGGAAGTGCCGTAGGCTCACATTTCTGAAAGCTCATTCGCTATTTTATCGCCAAAAATGCAAATTAATAATTTATATTAAATAATACACCATAACCACTTTAATAAACACTTTATTTCTTAAGTCAAAATCCTGAAAAATTGTTTAAAAATAAAAGGAAAAACGTTGGTGACGAATTAAAAATAAAAGCCATTGTTTTCCAAGTTTTTTAAATATTTAACATGATTAGTATAATTGCAGAAAAAAAAAACTGATTTTTATGTCCAGATAGGTTTCCTTAAGAAACCAGGACACAAAGCTTTATTAAAAAAAATAATAATACACCATACTGTCCCACTGACAATAGGACGTATGATCACTTTACGTATCATTTAGTTACATATTACTTGTTATTCTGTGTTTTTAAAAAATGTATTTTTTTATGGAAGAGATAAAACACTCCTTTTGGATTTGGTTCGACGCGATGAAAACGATGAAATATGGCTTAAAAACATAAAAACATAAAATTTTTATTAAATAAAATTAAAAACTAGCTAAGTAAACCCAGTCATGAGAAATTTGCCAGACAAGAGACAAGGTCGCCGCGCTGGTATGTTGGGATAGGCGAGACGCGAAACATAAACATAAACAAATACCGATCAAGGTAAAATAACATTTCTTTCGATATGGGAAGGAAGTCAACGAAGAAAATAAATTAATTATTTGCTTCGTTTTCTTTGGGCAGAGAGTAATGTGATGTCTCGACATGGGTATAGTAGAATAAATAAAAAAATTATTTTTGAAAATAATTTAAATTTATAAAAATTTATTATAGAAATTCTTGATTTAAATTAACGGGGGCCGTGTTCTTAAAGATTTAAAAATTTTAAATGATACTTTGGAAATAAATAAAAACCATTCAAAAAGAAAACTTAAAGCACAAATGGATCACTAAAAGCTACCTTTATATTCTTGTAGTAAGCAATGATAGGACACAAGCGTTCACTGGAGCTTACAACTACCGACTAAAAATTCTTCAACAAAGTAAATTCTTTCCCAAAAACAAGTTGAGCAATCTTTTGGTGTACGTGACATTCAGTGCGAATTCCTTCTGGGTTTTGAACCCTAGTAACCTTCAAACACATTCTTGACATTTTTAATAACAAAATCTTTCGACATATTCGTAGAAAAAATTAAGAAAACCTTGAGTTAAATTCCATTCTCACACTTCTTCACCGGTCAAGTAGTTGGCCCTGACTTGTTTTCTAAGAACTCCGTGTAAACCCGCAGATTTGACCCTGACTTGTTTTGACAAAGATACTTCTAGGAAAAACAAAGTTCAACTTTTTGCGCAATACAGTGACCCCGAGTTGTTTGTCGCATTCCTTAAGAAATAGGAGGCCTCTCCCACATACCAAAAACTTCCTATAAATACTAGCGCGCGTCCTATCTAAGGCAGTCATCTAGTAATCCAGTAAGCAGTAAGATATCTAGTTCCTTAAAAATTTCGAAAATATTATAGCTCCTATTCTAAATCAGTTAAACAAAGAAAACCATCAATCCAAAAAGTGAGTGTTTTAAGTCCTAAGGTATAATAAAAAGGAAATTGTGAAATTAACTGGGTGGCTCTCTAACTTAAAAATTTAAGGCAGTGAAAGTGAAGTGCGGGATGAAGAAAAAGTGATTTTGCCTTAACCCATTGTATATTGTTGATTTTGCCCCTTTTTGCAACTCAACCTATGTATTCTATTGTTGCACCCTATTTTTAATTTTTTATATTTTTCAATATATATTTTTTTTTTAAAATTAATATCTTGTTTTACTGATAGTACGTACTCTAGGACCGGCCCTGCTCCCCTTCAAATATTTGCAGTGCTCCTGCCTGACTAAAGTGAAAGCTCCCTACAATTAAAGATAGAAAAAGGGCAGGGCATTACAGTTGGCGAAATAATATTAATCAAATAAAATATTTAAATATCTCTTAAAGTAGTCATTTTAATAAGAAAAACGTTTGGCCAATAACATTGCAAGCAAAAAAGATGTCGATTTTCAACTTTATAAATTATTATTTAACTTTTAAAAATATTTTTAAAATATCTTCAATAACAAAATGTTTAATTAAATGAAAGCCTGTAAAAATTCACTTAAAAATATGGATATGTTATGTCAGTAAAATCAGCCTGGCAGAGAAATTTGGCCGTGGGAAAGCGTTCGACTTGAAAATCTTTTTCGTGCAAACTGCTGTAAGTTTTTATTGTCGCCATGTTTCAAGTCTATCTCTTATATAAGTTGACATATTAGGTAAATATATTGAAATTTTATTCGTAATAACTACACGACTAAAATATAAACACAATATAATAAAAATATTTTAATCGGCCCAAAATGGTTATTGTTAAAATATTTTTAAGCCTGTTATAAAACAATTTTATTAATATCTTATTAGTATCTATGAGAGGTTATTTGCTATAGTTATAAAATATTTAATTATTTCTTATAAAATGGATTATATAAACGTTACATAAAATACCCAAAAGTGTATTGTAATTATTTTATGTGAGCCTAACAAAGCTTCTAATAAATGAAACTGTTTTATAATCTGGGCCTTTTCCGTGTTTCTAAGAGTCATATAATGGTTTACAGAGGACTTTTAAAATATCATAGTTATATTACAAATTGTTATATAGCAATATATAGAACTGTCTGAAGTATATTTGTGCTACTTGGGTATAGTCAACACTCAACAGCAGTCTTAACAATGAGGGTCTGACGTCATGAAATTATCCGAAATTATAATAAAAAACAGAGTTTCCAAAAATGTAAATAAGGAAACTAAAAAAATGGCGAATTATAAACAGCTGACATAAAAGTTTTATCTGTTAAGTCCGTAGAAAACAGGGTTAAGTTTTATTTGTCAAGATAGATTTAAGAAAGTTCAAAATTAAAACATTTACATTTTTGATAATATATGCAATCATACACCAAAAGGTCTCGTTCGAAATCTTAAAAAAATTGTGGAGTGCACATGATTAAAATTTTATTTTAGAATTATATATTTATTAAGCATATACAATATAGGAACAATTAAATATATCCAGAAAAACAAAGTATATCTAGAAAAACGTGCCACAGGCAGTACCTAGTAATCTAAATTATACATAAAGTCTTATCAGGGGCTCTAAAATATAGCTAAATTTTGCAAAACGTAAATAAATTATAAAGAAAATATAAAAAAATTAAATTAAAAAAGTTCCAATTAGCAGTTTGACTCATCACAAGTGTCACCATTAGAGGTGTGACGATATAACTGTCACGGTTAAAACTAACCGGTTATTAAGAAATAACAGTCGCTATCGGTGATTAAATATGATCTGAAGCAGTTACCAGTTATTCAATATACCAAGCGCTCGCACATCGCACTGCCGACTGAGTTCGCCGGCTCATGGCAGCCTTCTTTCGCTGCACGCTGTTATTTTCTAAATAACTGGATAAAGAATAACATGGTTATTTTAGTAATAGGATGTGAAGCAACTACTAGTGATTCATATACCAACCGATCGCACAGCACTGCCGCTGCTTAAGTCGCCGGCTCATGCAGCCTTCTCTCGCTGTTAAATAACTGGATATTAAAAAATAACATGGTTATTAGTAATCGGATAATTTTCATATCACTTTGTGGGCGGTAACGGTAAGGTATAATTAATTTCCAATGAACGTTATTTCTCTGATATTTGATAGTTCTGGTTTGCAGGATGCTTATGCTTAAAGAAAAGGTGTTAATACAAGATAATTTCACGTCTTCACTACTCTTCACGTTTAAAATTGCGAGGGAAATAGTGGATTGGTGGATAGGTTGGCAATTGTATATTCTGCAATTCCCCGAAGCGCGTTGTAGCGTTGTATTTAATGTATTTTCTATGTATGTGTGTGTATGTCGTGAGTCGTGACCGTCATATTGTGTGTATTTACTTAGTATATGATACTACATAGACTTTATTTTTATTGGTAATTTAACTAGAGACTAGGGTGTGTGGTATGTGATGGGTACAGTAACATAATATGCTGAAAATAAAATAGAGAAAACGTTGTTATTATTCAAAATAACAGCTATTTTAATTTGGCGCCAATAAAATATTTAAAAAGAGAAAAAGTCGATTATTTAAATTGACACCTTCACCTTAGTAAATCTCATTTTTTGAAAATAACTGGTAACTGTTTAAAATAACAGTTAATTTAAAATAACAGTCACCGGTATACCGGTGATTCAAAAATAACTCTTAAGCCCACCTCTAGTCACCATCGTCCTCAGAAAGTAAAATAACTATGGGGTCAACTTGGACATCTAAAACTTTTTCTCGATCCCACCAATCCAAAATTATTTTTGCTCTGTGTTCCACTACGTTTTTCCAATAACCTTTGGTGATATGTTCTAGAATCTAGAGAGTCTTGCCATACCCTTTCAACATCATGAGATGTAAGTCCTTTACCAATTTATAATACTAGAATCTGTTGACAGTGGTAAGGTGGCAAGCGCAAAACCCCGTGACCATGTTTCATTGAAATTTCATCAACTGCGTAATATTCCTGGCTTTTTAAAACACTTGGCCATTGAAATTAGTTCTATTTAGTAAATTGGGGGATGGATTATGATTTTCTTTCACTAGCCACTGAAAAATGTCACTTTTTTCCACGATAAATTTGGATAATTGTTTAAAATCCGAGAATAAAAGGAAGCATTGTCCAAAACGATAAGTAAAGGGTTGATATAAACTGGAAATAAGTATTTCTTTTAGCCACTTCTCGAATGATTCGCGATCCATGCTCTCATGGTAATCAGCGCTTTTTGAGGTGGTAGAAAATAATAAACTGGCACCATTGACAAAGTTTAAACATACAAACATGGAAAAATTGGACACCGACACTGAAATAGTTATTTTCCTAACAAGTGCGCAAAGTGATACTTTTCCGCACGCAAGTACAGTTGGACGAACGACGCGAAGCGGAGTTCGGATAAGTTCTTGCGTGCGGAAAAGCACTTTGCGCACTTGTTAGGAACAACATTTTTCCTACGAGCTTCATATCAGATAACAACAAAAATAAAAATATGATAATTTATTTAATAATTTTTAATTCGACTTTAAAGAAAGAACTATAATATACTTACAACTAAAAATTACATAACAAAAAAAAATAATAGAAAATTAAAAAATTACATAACAATAAAAAAAATAATAGGAAACTTAATTATTTGTTTATAACATTTATATTTATCGTCAGAGCTGCTCATTTTAACAGTGTTTATATATATTCCCTACCAAGGAGATTTTTGAATAGTTTTACTTTTCCGCACCCAGTGCGGATAAAAGTCTTATCCGCACTAGTGCGGAAAAGTGTAACTTTGCACACAAAAATGCGTGCGCAAAGTACTACTTTGCGCACGCTCGTAGGAAAAGTGTATATGAAATATGACAACCGTTAGGGTCGACCTAGATCGATTACCATAAACCAAATAACAGGTTTTTAATAAAATTCTCTTAAAAAGCATTCCAGCCATAATGATCATAACAACGCAAAGGATACTTTAGGAAAAAAGTATTTAAACATAAAAATACTTCTTTCCAGATAATAATGAAAACATTATTTTAATTTTGACGTAAAAAATATTTTGAATGCCATTTCGGTTGATTTTGAACCAACCTTTTTCTTATACGTGTAGATGGTTGGTAGCCACTGGAAATTATATTTGTCTCGGTCAATAAAAGCCTATAAAACCTTTTTACTTAAATAAAATCATTAATACGTATGTTTGACAAAAACCACATAAACGTTTGTCGCTGATAGGACTACTAAGCACATACACACCGGCCTTGTTAGATCAAAAAATGTAGAGATCAAAAAATAATAAAATTATCCAAAATAAGTCCAATATTTTTTCAGGTCGTTATATGTATGCCCTCCTTCCAAGGGAATAATTTTGGAGTAGATTCCTATGCACCTATTAACGATCAGTGGCGCATTTAGAGGGAGGACGCCCCCTTCTGAGATGTAAAAACGATTTAAAAATATCTCTGGAGAATAATAATAATACTGTAAATGCGTTGGCGCTCGGGGTCCTTTTATTCTCGTTCGAGCTATCGCCAAAGCAGCAACAACAATTATTTTTAATAAATACAATGACCTTACTCTGTAAAATATAGAAAATCAAATTCTTACCTGCAAAACATTAGTCACAACATAATAGATCAATACAAAGGTTTGAATACTGTTCATTAGCACTTCCTCAAAATATTCGTTTTCGAAAATGTAATATTCCTCATTTCTTAATACTATTATATTTTCGTTTGTTAATCTGACAAGTGCCTTTTCAAATTGCTACAATAAAAGTTAAAATATAGGCACCCTTTTCCACAAACAACGATCAATAATTAATTGAAAAATATAAACTACTTTGTTAATTTCCATGTAATTACGCATGCAGGTAAACTTTATGGTATCCTCCAACTTCCGTACGTCCAATTTGCGTACAAGGATTATTTCTTCCAACTTGCGTATATGGGTAGGTAGGTCCCGCGAACAAGGTAAAACTGCAAGAGTACATTATTCCAACTTGCGTACATACACAGGGTTTTAAACGGACCGTAATAATACGCCCTCTACAATCGGTTCTAAAAGGTGTATTGGCAACCGGTTTGTTCGTTGTTATCAGAGCATTTTTTTATGTCCTTAGTTTGTTTATAAGCTTCTATTATTTGTGTATGTATGCAAGTTGGAATAATGTACTCTTGCAGTTTTACCTGGTTCGCGGGACCTACCTACCCGTGTACGCAAGTTGGAAGAAATAATCCTTGTACGCAAGTTGCATATATTCAAACTTTATAGGCTTATTTTAGAGCATTTATAAAAATATTAAATGGTGGCGATAGATTCGTCATCTTCATCCTAGCAAAACTTTTCGCAGATATTGGCTGAGTTTCTTTTAAACAGCAAAGCAAAACCAAGGGCTAAGTTAAGCGTTGAGCTCTTTTATTAATTATTTATTAAAAATTACTACCTCTTTTTTAAATGTTGGTATCTCCGAAACGAAGCTGTTAAAGAACATGGTCTATTAAAACTTGTCCTCTTAAAATAACATCGGCAACCATATCACGAAGTTTTTCAAAATATTTTTGAATCACCTTGTATAAGCCTAAATTTATGAAGTATAAATGAGCAATAAATAAAAATAAAAGACGTTAATTCAAATTTTGCATGCCAAAACATATTAAAATTACAAATAAATAATAAAGACCACCCACCATTTTATACCAACTTTCCAACAGGACAAACTCATAGGAAAAGATAGATCGCAAGGTGCAGAAATCTCTGAACAGCTCATCTAATAAAGAAAATGTTATTAGTACCCACATAAACACCACTAATCCACCTTACACCTAGTTATAATTATAAGAAAACATTGTTAGACTAGAATTAATTTTTTGCATTCCATTTAGTGCAAAATTTTGTAATTTATTCTAATTATTAAGTACACAGTATATGCAAACGCTTTTGGGGCGCCAAAGAGCAAAAGTTCTTAATTCTCGAAAGAGGTTCAGAGTTTAGTACGTCTTTGTTACAAAGACATTTACCTTTAGATACGTACAACTTATCTCGTGCGAGTCGTGCGCAAACAAAAGTTAGGTTTTATGGATGAAAAAATATGTTCGAGCGCACGGCTCACCGGTCCCTCTTGTAAAATACACTCTAGAACCGGCTCTGCGCTATTTTTGTTGTTGTGTTTTAAGTTTTTTCTGTGGATTCCTTGTTATTTATTGTCGATGTTTAATATTTACGGATTTCTAGTTTTTATGTTTTTTTTTGTGAATTGTGTTTTTGCTTTTAGTGACTCGGATTCAGTGGCGGCGATAAGGCCCCCGCAAGACCAGCGGCGCGAGGGGGCCCCCGGCTCCGTGGGGCCCCACTCTGCTTGGCTAGCTAACGTATTTATAAATTTTAGATTAATATTAAAAAAACATGATTAAATTATGTTTTTTATTCTTCATTGTTAAAAATTCTGTCATATACAAAATCTCTGTAATTTATACCATAGAAACGAGACCTTATAACGTTAAATGTTTCAAATCTCCACTGCTTGATCCGGGTAACCAGGGTTTGTCGTGCAAGACGCGGAGATTCCCCGTGATCGCCTGAGTTGTTTTTCAATAATTTTTTAATTTTGAAGAAGTATAGTCCATACTAAAAGTGGAGTTAAATGTATAAAAAAAAGAAAAGCACAAAGTCTTTCTCCACAATTTTTTATTAGAATAACTAGGCGAACCTAGAATAATTCATAATAATTAAATTCGACATGTTTCGAGTGTAGAAACACTCATCATTAGGAAAACAAAGTGAATGGTACAATGCTGATGTTGTTAGCAATAGAGAAAATAATAGTTGGGATTGAGCCATAATGGAGCTTTCAAAGGTGTACAAGAGGTGTAAAAAATTGAATAGTCAAAAACCAACAATCAAGACTTCAGCATACTGGAAAGTCAGGGGTTAGTGCAAAGGCCCTGTCTTGGGCAGAAAAACTGCGTAAAAGAAAAATTAGGGAGTTTTAACAGACTTTGTGGAAAACATTTGTTAAGTAGTGAAAAATTGAGACATGTAAAAGTGCCTAGTTCTTCTAATAAAAAAAAATATGGAGAAAGACTTTGTGCTTTTCTTTTTTCTAATAATTTTTTAATTTCGAAGAAACGGCGATTTGGAAAGCAGCACTAGCAGATTTTCCATTGCTTCTTAAGTTTTTTTTTTAAGAACATTATTTTCTATATTTTTTGCATTATTTATAATTTTTAATTTTATTACCATAATAAAAATTAGTATTTCTGTATATATTAGCATATAATTTTGCGAGGGGGCCCCCAAATGTTTACCGCCGCCACTGCTCGGATTGGAATATAAACAATGACTAGTAAAAACCGTTGCATGATTTTATTATGCCCAAATAGGGCTAAAATACCGGATATTTTGTATTTTCAGTAACTATGAAGTAGTGATGTATCTTGATATATAACGTTATTTTATTATGATCAATTTAAACACATCAAATTAGGCACAAGCAAGGTACGAAAATAAAGAGAAACGCACACCAAGACAGATTATCCCGATGCATGTTTTGGTATATTTTATTTGCAGCCCTGCAATCTAATTAGGTACACCTATTTTGTAGGCAATATATTGCTTCAAAAAGTTTAAGACGCTTTTCTCTATACTTATATTATATACAAGAAAAAAGAAAATAAATACCAAGGTATGTTTATATTAATCCAAGGGTGAACGTATTCCACAGGTCAAGTTCTCAGGCAAAAACTTTTTCAAATTCTTGACCAAGAAGTTGTGCTTGAAAACGTTTTACACGTACCCAAGTTTTTGCCAAATTGTAAAAATCAATGCAAGTTATATACCTACTAATATTTAACTTGAGGACCAGAAATCACTACCTTTTACTCAACTTGATCAAAAATTGAGAAGAAATTCCAATTTTGGGCAAGAATTTGGGGCAAATTTTAGCTGTTTACACGTAAAAATAAATTGACGGTTAACTTTTACAATTTCTTGAGCAAAAATTTAAATTTTAAAGTCCGGATCTGTCGGATTTTCCCATTCATCAAATGATAATATAGCCGTGCGCATGTCTAATCCTGTGTAGATTTGTGTACATGCGCGAGCCCATAAATTTGCCACTTTCGTGATTATTGTTTGCTTATCTATAAGGTACATATCTATGGTTTGGTATCACAGAAATTTAAATTTTTAGTCCGCCAGCTGTTGTCAGTTTTATCCCTCATTCACTCTTAGCTTAGGTCGAGATTGGCGATACAGGACGATATTCTAGCGTACTTTAAATAATAAACCTTTAAATTACGACCCATGCAATACTGTTACGGAGCTACTACCGACTATATTACTACTCTTGGGTGGATCAACTTGACCCAGTAGTGCTTGAAACACTACAATTACCTACAGTGTCACCAGTAAAGTCCGCATCATATGGGATTTTTTTTCATTAATAGCTTTATTCGAAATTTGACTTTGACATCAAGTTCTGCTTCGATCGAGATGAAAATTAAGCAATAAAATAGGAGTCACGTGATTCGCATTATCTGTCAAATTTTAATTTTTTCCAAAAAATAATTCAAAAGTGGGGTTATTTATGAAAATATCGAAAAAAGTTATAAGAAAAAGTTTTTTTTAAATGCAGTTTCTAGCCCACATGCAAAATTTCAGCTGCATAAGATAATTTTGATTTTTTACCTATATTTTGTAAATTGCACCACTTTTGGAAAATAAGACTCAACGCAACCTACATAAAACTTCTTAGTTTTGACAAGGCTTTATTTCAGATACATTTTCTTTAAAGTAGCGCCATATTAAATGTGTGTTTTTCTACAAAATCAAAATTGGGCTATTAAAATTTGGTCGCATGTGATGCAAAGTTTATTTGTTTTTGATCCTGTATAAGGTAACTTCATAAAATAAGTATTTTTGAAAACGTAGTTTGTGTCTGAGAGTAATACAGCTTAATATTAAGACAAAAAAGAAGATAGTGTCATCAGTAAAGTGTTCAATAAGTGGAAAATAAATTTTAGTTTAACTTAACGTAAAGTTTATCTATTTTCAACGATTTAATTTAAAACCCCTTTATTTTATTTTTTATTTTCTTACTTTCAGACACAAACTACGTTTTCAAAAATACTTATTTCATAAAGTTACCTTATACAGGGTCAAAAATAAATAAACTTTGCATCACATGCGACCAAATTTTAATAGCCCAATTTTGATTTTGTAGAAAAACACACATTTAATATGGCGCTACTTTAAAGAAAATGTATTTGAAATAAAGTCTTGTCAAAACTGAGAAGTTTTATGTAGGTTGCGTTGAGTCCTATTTTGCAAAAGTGGTGCAATTTACAAATTATAAGTAAAAAATCAAAATTATCTTATGCAGCTGAAATTTTGCACGTGGGCTAGAAACTGCATTCAAAAAAACTTTTTTTAATAACTTTTTTCGATATTTTCATAAATAACAAGACTTTTGAATTATTTTTTGGAAAAAATTAAAATTTTACAGATAATGCGAATCACGTGACTACTATTTTTTTGCTTAATTTTCATCTCGGTCGAAGCAGAACTTGATGCCAAAGTTAAATTTTGAATAAAGATATTAATTTTAAAAAATCCCATATGATGCGGACTTTACTGGTGACACTGTATATCACTAAAGAATTTTCATCCAGTAAAAGTGCAAGATGGCTGATCATGTCATCAAAAAAATTATATTCTAGCTATTTGATTTTTAATAGGAATAATATTGGCAGCAATAGTAGTTGTAGTAATAGCAGGCAGCAGGCAGCTGTAAATGAACTGAAACAATAACTCTTACATATCTATATTTTATCTCTGTCCAGCACGTTTAATGAAATTCAAGACGCATTGTGTTTATAGACCTGATAAAAACTATGTGATAGTGTTTGTGTGTGTAAAAATATGATACTTCTATAATAATTTGCAGAACATAATAAAATTATGGATTTCATATTTTACAAGCCCTGTATTCTGAGTAAAAAGTGTAATATAGGTCAGGTATTTTATTTTAAGGAAATGAAATGAATATCCTATTAAAAAAGTGATTTTATTGGATTATTTAAACGATATTTTATGGACTCCCATAGTAACATACAACTACTAATTTGATATGATATTAGGGAACTATAATAATATAAAAAACCGTCAAATTTTTTTTGTTAAAATAAGTCAAACGACACTTTACGTAAAAATATTCTCACAATTACTTTTTACTTTATTTGCCTGTACTATAACTATCGCAAGAGGCAAAGCGTATCCTGCCACAAGCGTCAAGAGTCCGACTATGGACTTTTCAACCGACCAATCATAGGCCGCCAAATAAAGTAAATTTGAGGTTAAGCGATGTAAAGCCGGTTGTTGTAAATTAGGAACATAAAACGCTATTTATTAATATCGGTATATAGGTTTCTTTGAAACGTCACGTATGCCAAAACCACTCCTCTTTTTAAAATTATCAAAAGTTCATCACACAAAAAAACTACAAGTGCTGTGAATATAATTTACAATTCAACAATAAACAGTGCCTTTCAAGGCACGAAAGGAAGTAACACAATACACATACGTTAGGAATAATCAGATTTACAAGTGCACATACCGCAAATATCAACATTACAGAATAAATACAATACTTGACCATTAAACAATTTTATGTTATAATTTGAATTTACCCCCAGAAAATAAACAGTTTCAATGTTGTTACGTAACAAGAATTGTTTAATTAAAGTATTTCAAAAGAAACCTAAAATTGTCATGCCTTTTTTTTTGTTTTATTAATTATTTTGTATTTTGCAATAAGATTTCTCAATACAAAAAAAATCAAAACCTGTGAAAGTAGTAAGTACGGGAGGGTTGTAACATCACTAGTCTAAACCGTTCCCAAAAATATACAATTTTTTCCAATCTAAACTATCCTCTTCCAAAAAACCTCCGCATTAGGGAATATTTCCATATTCACTATTTTTCGTCTGCGAAAATCAAGGTAATTCGTTTAGTTTTTATTTTATTTCATCAATTTTTTCACCTTAATTTAATAGGAAATAATACAATGCTTTATGTGCGCATTCCAACCATTTATTTTTAAGTTTCCCGCGCTTTATTGCGAACGTTGATTGGGCGGTTAAAAAGTCCACAGCAAGACTCTAGAGTCTAGCTAGACGCTTGTTATCCTGTCTGGTATTCATGATTGTTTCGTATTGTTAGTAGCGCGATCAGGACCAATAGTGTCTCTCTCTCTCTAATATGTATTTAACTGAACACGAAGAAACATGACAGATACATAATATGATCTACCTATTCAAAGTTGGTTTTGTTTACGTTTTGAATTCGATTTTTATAATTTGTGGTGTGAAATCCCAGTAACTTTTTGTCTTCATTTGTATGCAAATGGCATGACTTAACCGCCTCCATCTTGCCCTTTAACTGGGTAAAAATACTCTACATTCTGCGGTTCGCTACTGTAAGCGACCGGTTATCATGAAATACCCCAACCCGTATCTCACTCACACACAAGTTAGGAACTGTTGCTGGATAACTTTAACCAGAGGGTAGCTATTTAAGGTTAAATCTTGTGACATGCATGCTAGCCAGTGGATTGGCTGGGCCCATTGATCCTACAGAAAGGACAGAAAAACTGATTTAGCACCAGATGCAGTAGTTGAAGCGGTTTAGGTATTGCACTGGTCATTTAAAAAAATTGAACATGTCTAGATGAAGGTGGCAAAAAATCCTAAATTTTTTTTTCTTAAAAGTTATGATTTAATACAAGCACGAGCACGAGGCTTTCCTCCCATAAGGGTTTACGGAGAAACGAAAGCGGCGCTTTTGTATAAGTGGAAATAAGATTACCTACTTTCATGGTGTATATGTCGTAGGCTAATTACAAATTCGCCTAGTCGTTTTATAAATGACTAGGTATATTGCAAAATAAAGAATAAATACTGAATTTTTACAATTCGACTGAACTTTTTAGGCGTTTCATAAAACGCCGAATTGCTCTCAGGCTCATTGTAAACGGTTCTTCAATCTCGTTTGTTTTAGGATATGACTGATTATAATTAGTCGTTTTGTAAAAGACTGGAAAGTACTTAGGCATTTTATAAAACACCGATTTACATTGTTGCTTCATTTATGTCATAACATCATAAATTAATGGGTAACTCTTACAACACATCTTCCGGCATTCGCTACGTAATTTACCAACAGAAACACTTAAAAAACTAACAAGTGAAGAAGACTTAGAAAAGGTATTAACTAATAAGCGAAGGAGAAATCATGACCGAGAAAGAAGAAAATTTAACAATTAATTCATTTGAAACGCTTCAAAATACCAACTAAAAGTGGAAACCTCTATTTCTGGGTCATAATATTGCGGTTGAAGTACCTACATTCGATAGGGGACCACTAGACCTTAAAAATATATTGGGAACTATTGTAGAAATAAAAAATGGAGTATATCAAATTGGTACTAGGCACGGAATTTTGGATACATGGTTTTCAAGAGACGAAATCGTTAATTGGCATTGAATATCCCGAATCAATTCAGGTTTTGAAAGCAAAAATTATTTCTTTGAGAGAAGCTTTAACAAATTAATGGAGGGCATGCAGGGACTCAAAAAATGTTCCTGCAAAGCAAGCAAAACGCAGTGCCATACAAATTAGTGTTTTTGTTTTAAGGCTCACTTGAAATGCAATAGTAAATGTCAATCAAGCGGACTGTGTTCAAATAAGTAAAATAATATTACTTTTAAATTATGTTGGATTACATTATGTAAATATATACCTAAATTTACGTAGCGAATGTCGGAACATGTGTTATAAGAGTTACCCATTAATTTATTTATTTAGCGTATGGCGCTTTACACACATAATACAATATATATAAAAACTAAACTAACGAAAAGTTAGAATATACAACATAGAACATAGATATAGTATATAGTCAAGAACACGACAGGTAAATTCTGTTAATAATACAAATAGTTTTAGAGCGCGACGTCCAGTCTATTTAGCCAATGTATAGCTTCTTGGGGGAGTCCAACAAAATCTGAGAGGGGTCCAGGATATGCGCGAGTGGAGCATTCGGTCGTGATATGGCGGATCGTTTGGTTACCATTTTGACAGTCACATTGGGGAGATTGGGTTATTCCCCATTTGAAAATTTCTTTTATGATGTTATGACAAAAATAAAGTGTCCAACTTGCTATTTATTTGTTCGAAATATTATACGATCAAGCAACAATATAAATCGGTGTTTTATAAAATGGCTAAGTACACTTTCCAGTCTTTTACAAAACGACTAGTTATAATCAGTCATATCCTAAAACAAGTGAGATTAAAGAACCATTTACAATGAGCCTGAGAGCAATTCGGCGTTTTATGAAACGCCTAAAAAGTTCAGCCAAATTGTAAAAATTCCGTATTTATTCTTCATTTTACAATATACCTAGTTATTTATAAAATGACTAGGCGTTTTATAAAACGACTGAATTTGTAATTAGCCTACGACATAATATAAAAAAGCAAGACATACACCCTATTGGTCGTGTCAGTTGTTGTAACAGGCACTTGAAAGAATTCGTCCATTTTTTTTTCGTCACAGAGATCTGATTTTAGTATAATGCAAAAAGTGTGTACAATGTACAAAGTCTCAGCCGAAACTTTAAGTCATTTTTACATTATAGCGGGCACTGTTGCCAATGTTTACATTCCATTCTATTTTTGAAGGAGTTTTAGGTTCTTTATTGTAAAAAATGTTAGCTTTAATTTTTATCAAATAATTAATTTTTTAAAGAATGGTTAAATGTTAGGGCTCCTATATCTAATAGTACGTTTATTATTTATCCATTTATTGTTAAGGCAATGGATTAATTTGCACATTTTAAATATTGTGTATTCATTACAGGTTTCTGGTATTGGTTTTATTTTCTACTAAACTGTTCATCACAAAGTTCGACAAATTGTTTTTTTTAACATCTTTTTCAGGGGTCGGTAGTTAGAAAACGAGATTACGGATTTTATAGCGGTTTGCAGAGTTTGAAAGATTGTTTCTTGCAGAATAATAGTGTGGTACGCCCATGACGTCACCAACGCGCTTTAATATTATACAGGGTGGAAGCCTATTACCTAAGAAGTAATTTAAAAAAAATCAAGGAGAAACTTTTTTTTTGTCAACACCTATCAAAATTAAATCTGCCGATTTTGTTTCACAGCTATCTAGATTTATTTTTAAAAACATCATATTAGAAGTTTTCCATGATTATGTCATTAATTCTAAAGTAGTTTCTGGACCATTGGAATAATGAGTAACAAACCTACACATAAAAGAATCATAAAGTTTAAAAATATTTTTTGTCGTGGCAACGAAGCTATAAAAACAATATTTTCTTCGATAAAAGTGTTAAAAATTATTGTTTTGGCAATAACTCTGAAACCAAAAAAGATATTGAACTGCAGTCTTTACATTTTTCTTGTAAATTTAATCTACTTTCCGATTATGATGTCATACTTATACCGTATGATTTGAATTTTCGGGATAAAATCGAAAAACTGTTATTATTACAAATTACGCCCTCTAGCAATTTTATAAGAAACTATCGTGTATCGTTAGATACGGCAATTAAAAGTACTTACCGTTCTCTTCCAAACAAGCTTAAATTTAGTCAAATCGGATAAGTCATTTAGAAGTTATAGCGATTTTAATGATTACACTCTCAATAGCTTCCCCCACTCTTATCAAGGTCGGTATGCCAATGATCCTTAAACCAAAATGATGCAGAATTATCTATTCTTTCTAATAATGTAACCAGAGGTATACCATAATATAGTAATTTTCGAAGAAATTTAGAATTTTAAAAATTAATTTTCAATTGTGTCCCTTGTGGCGAAATGCGGAACTTAAAAATAATTTCCTGAATTTTCTCATAACCACTTTAACAATAAAAAATTTTACCCAAGTTTCAATGCTTAGTAGGTAGTTTCCAAGATATGGCCGGTGGCCACCCTTAATGAAACACCCTGTAAAATACCGAAATTTTTCCGAGAGAGAGAACTTAGATTATAAACAAACGTTGAAATATAACATGAAAAAATATTATTGCAAAATGTGACTGTACTTTTTTGCACAGCTTTTTTTCCATCCTGTATAATATTATACATACTGCCATACTATTAATTTGCAATTAAGCTTAAAGGTGTTAAAAAACAATTTGTCGAACTTTGTGATGAGCAGTTTATTTTTTGATAATGACTTTTTCCCAATATTAGATATTTACTTCTTAAAAATTAAATCGCGAGTTGACTTTAGCCAACGTCCACCAAAAGGTTAATTTCTATCAATAAATAAAAAAAATTGTAATAATAAATTACCTACCTTTTCCACATTTGCCCGAACTTCTCAAAATAATAACAATTATAGCTGGGTCGACTAAATAGTGCAAAACGGGATTGGCATAAATTTGCAACATTACAAACGGTACCGAATAGGTTATGGTACTCTCAGAGAGCGCATAAGCTTTTAATTTTTCTGGGTCGAGTTTTTCTGTGACAATCCTATTTGTAATTAAGCTAACTGCTCCGTTTTCTCGACAGGTAATTAAATTACCATGAACCAAAAGACTCTCTTTCACAGCCTTATCAACGTCTTCTTCGAAAACGGTTGCATCCCATGACTGCAACATCTTTTTTAGTAATTTTATTTCCGATACCAACTGCTCCATGGGCACAAATTCCTGTCCTTTAGAGAAATTTTTGTTAAGAATTAAAGCAGTTAGGTTGAAATAATTTAGTGGACTGTTTGACTGCTGTTTCTGTATGATTTCGTACGCTAATGGTGGAATGATTCGTTTCTCATCGTCAGTGATTTCATGTAAGTGTAGAGGAGCAAAACTATGAGCAGATCGGTCCAATTTGTCCCCGAAAAAGTCTCTTGTTGAAATAGGTTGTCCAAAGTGAAAGTATATATTACCAAACTTCTCTTTGACTATTTTTAATGATTTAAAAAAACCCTAAAAATAATATAAAAATATTTATTTTAGAATATTAACCGGTTTAAAACAAATACTGCATGTGTGTCACAATACCCTTTGTATTTTTATTAAATTATTATTTCCGTCGACCGTGTATTTACAACCTTAATTAATGTTTAAAAAATCATACATTAATGGCCCCTATTAATGCATGATTTTTTTTATTAATAAACGATTTTAGGCAACCAAACATACTACAAAGCACGCACTGCCGCGTACATAATGACATTGCCATAGTTTCTGTCGATGTCAATAAGTTTGAAATTCAAAAATTTGTTATAATATGTAGTTTGGTTCTAAAAAAAAAATATATAATCTATTAACTAGACAATCGACGGAAAAATATTGTAACTAACGCGCATATTAAATAGCGAAAATAATTAATCGCCCATATTAATACACTAGTTTGTTAAATTACTATTATACCATTTCTATTGTACCGGGTGAGTCAACGATTGCGCGGAGTAAATATATGCCTTGAATATAAGATTTGTCGATAATGAGCTTTTGTATGAAGGTATGGTTGGATATCTGGCACATTTTAAAAATATTTTGAATTATTCAGGGTTCGTTCAAAAAGTTGGGTGTCATAAAGTTACATTTTTTTAAATGGGACACCCTATATTTGAATACATTTATTAATTCTAAGTGTTATTTTATACATTTTTATTAATGGTTTATTATACGAAAAAGTTATAGTTTTTAAGATAATTCGACTTATAATTAAAATTTTGCATTTGCAAGCATCTCGGTGTGAAAATGCTACTTAAATTTTGAGTCTAAGTGATTCATAGTTTTTATACTTACTAAATTAAGTCAAAAATACATATTTACTATGAAATATTTGACGTCTCATTTACAGGGTGTTTACTTTCTAGGACCAGAATTAGAAAGCTTTTAATTGAAAAATATCACTTTTTTTAAATGGAACACCCTATATATTTTTCTGTCATCTTATAGCTCGTCATAAACTCTTTAACTTTCGTGAAGAACGTCCTATCCCTATCTCTAATAGTTTTTGAAATATTTTGATGTTTCGAGATTTAATGTCCTCGTTATAGCATTTATTGTCAATGGATCACAATAGCCATGGAAATTAAATGAAAATAATGACATTAAAAATCAGATCAATGTAAAAAGTAAGCCTTTTTACTGCAAAGTTTATTGTCCAGTCATTTTATAAGTTGGTACTCAAAATGAATTTTTGCTGAACAGGATGAAATATCCCGAGCGGCGAACACCCAGTCCTCGAAGTTTTCAAAATTTAATGAAAATGTTTGATTCAACAGGCCCCTTGACAAAAAAGCTATAACGAGGACATTAAATCTCGAAATATCAAATTATTTCAAAAACTATTAGATATAGGGATAGGACGTTCTTCACGAAAGTTGAAGAGTTTATGACGAGCTATAAGATGACAGAAAAATATATACGGTGTTCCATTTAAAAAAGTGATATTTTTCAATTAGAAGTTTTCTGACTTTGGTCCTAGAAAGTAAACACCCTGTAAATGATGACGTCAAATATTTCATAGTAAATATGTATTTTTGACTTAATTTAGTAAGTATAAAAACTATGAATCACTTAGACTTAAAATTTAAGTAGCATTTTCACAACAACGAGATGCTTGCAAATGCAAAATTTTCATTATAAGTCGAATGGGCCTTTTCACTATTCTTAAATTTGATACATTTGGCATTTAAATTGTTCAGTCGGTGCTATAATAAGTGTTTTTCATCAATAAAATTATTGCTAGGTCATAACATTAATTTATTTCAGCACAGTAAAAACCGGGTAAAATTCAACCAATTTGAAAATCTCAAAACAGGCGCGACTCATGACGTAGATATGTTTAAAGCTTGCTAGAGCGCATGCGTTTAACCTCGCACGCGCGTAAATGCTGATCTGTCGAACTGCCATGGCAAATTAAGCCGCTGTTGCCATATGTAGACAGTTTTATAATCTTAATAATATACTTTCTTCTTAGAACTTTATTTGGATACTTTAAATAAATATAAACATAATACTGGTAAAATAATTCATTCCGCAGCTATTGAATGGAAAACTGGTATATTATAATTACTAATTGCTAGTCAATTACCATTAATTACACTGGTACTATAATATATGATTTTTGAGAGTATCGGCAACACTGTCAAGTTGCTGATTGTGAATTCTTGATATTTTAAGCCAGCGACTCGACTATTCCTATCATTCCTCTGTGCATCAATCTTCCGGCGCGATGACGTAGGTATGTTTAAGTCCGTGTTTTTATTCAAGAAGTTTTTTTATTTATTTATTTTCTCAGTTACGGCTTAAAAGTATAGAAAAGTAAAAACACAGAAAATTTTATTTTTTGTTCCTTTATACACTACTACCAAAATCAAAATTTAGTGAAAAGGCCCATTATCTTAAAAACTATAACTTTTTCGTATATTAAACCATTAATAAAAATGTATAAAATAACACTTAGAATTAATAAATGTATTCAAATATAGGGTGTCCCATTTAAAAAAATGTAACTTTATGACACCCTACTTTTTAGGCGCACCCTGTATAATTCAAAATATTTTTAAAATGTGCCAGATATCCAACCATACCTTCATACAAAAGCTTATTATCGACAAATCTTATCTTCAAGGCCTAAAATTACTCCGCGGAATCGTTGACTCACCCGGTACATAAGATGAAGAGTTCTAAACTAGAAACCGATCGCTTAGAGATATGAGCTGCAAAAGAACAAATAAAAAACTTGAAATCAGATTTAATTATAAAAACTAAGTAAATAAACCAATTTTTTAGTCCACAAACATCTTTAAGCTGATGCCTTTAAAATTATCTAGTTACACTTTAAATAGTTTGAAACACCATTCTTTAAAAGGATAAGAATTGGTTAAAATAACCTCAAAATCAACAACTCTGATTGAAAGAAAATATAATTTAATTTAAATTTAATCAAAATTTGTGGTGTCAAAAGCTCCATTAAGGTTTTAGGCCTACCACCTATCATTTTCTCTTTTGCTAAAAACATCAGCAATATATTTTCTGTCTCCTGATGATGAACGTTTCTGCGTTCGAAACATGTAGAGGCCTTTAAACTAAGAATATTTTATTCTATTAAATTTTGTGGAGGAAGACTTTGTGTTTTTCTTTCCTTTTCATATAGTTGCAAATTTACTGTAAAAAGATAAATTTTAAAAAAATTACTATCACGCCTTATAAAATGCCTTTCAAAGATAAGATTCGAAAAAACAAACAAAACAACAGAATTTTTATTTAAATGAGATGACAAAAAAATATTTTTCCATGATGTTATTATTTTGTCGATGTATTAGGAGTCATGATGTATATTAAAAAATAGTCCAAATGCTTTTTACCAATGAAGAGGCAATTTGATTTGATTGCGTTCTGTTTCGAATGTTTAAGAAATGCTACCGTTGCTGCCAGGCACGTCCAGCCCATTTTGCTATCAATGTTCGACAATACTTAGAACAAACTTTTCCTGGCAGATTTATCGGTCGTGGAAGTGTATTTCCATGGTCACCAAGATCTCCAGACTTGACTTGTTTAAGTTTTTATTTTTGGGGTCGAATTGTTTCTCTATTCTAGAGAGACTACTGTACTGTATCGAAAATGACGGAGGACAGTTTGAACATCTAGGTCACCTTTAAAGTTCCTTTTCATACATGATTTTCGCAAATTAGATGTTTCCTGTTAATTTATATTTTATCACTCAGATGCTAAAGTTTACTATTGACACTTTGGATCCGCAGAATAATTATGAGTTAATAGTTAAAATAAGCTATTTGTTATTATTATTCTAACAATCAAAGTTGCCTAGGCACCCTTATCTATACTTCTAACTTTTGTCGTCGATATCTATCGTTAGAAACACGTTAGAGAGCTACGGTTTTGACTACGGTTTAGAGATTTTAATTATCTTTTATTCTTTCTGAAAAGAACCGTGTCATTCTATTTGATGTTTTTTAAAAGCACTTATTTGCACATATTTCAGTAAGCTTCACGTAAGAATCAACCAAAGCTCAGTGGATATCCATTTTGTTTTAAAAGATGGAGTAAAATGTTTCTTACAAAAAAGTTTCGGCATAGGTACCCTAAAGATAAAAATATGCATATTTTCGATACCTCTTAATTCGGCAACATAACGATAAAAACCTAATTTTCTATTTCATCATGTCTGTTACGCCCCTAGCGGACATCACTTAAACTTCAAGATAATTTCCAGCAATTTCTATTGTTTCCTAAAGCTGTAAGGTTAAAGATCTCTATGATACGGTCGGCCGTTCTTATTTGGCCACCCGGTATGTTGTGGTAATAGGTAAAATTAAATACTATTCAACGAAATCTGTTGCTTTACTTTTCGTCGATTTTTATAATAACTGTAAATATCTTTTTATCAAATTTTGTTTAACTTTACTAAAAAAAAATACTTACCGAGGTGGTTTCTTTGGGTTTTGGAATCCCAAGTAATTCAAAGGCAAAAAGGCTTTCTTCTAATATCCTATCATAATTTATACTAACTGGCACAAATAATATATCAGGTACTTGGGCGAGAAAAAATGCTTTCAAAATCATATTGAATAGACCTAAAAACAACAAATAAATATTAGGTACCTATCAAAAGTATACCTATACCTTCCTAAATATACTTTTAATGAATGCGACATTACATCATGTTTGTTCAAGCGCTGGTAGGTACATCGACTCTGATTAGCCAATTTGCTCTTTTTAATTACATAATATTATAATTAAAAGCGAATATTGTGGCATATCGGACAAGTGTGTAACCTTTTTTTTTATATTGGAATACACAGTGATCCAAGCACGATGCCCTGGGGCGGGTAGACCACGACAGCCGTTTCGTCCTTGTTAGGATTCTATGGGCAATAACCCCAGCAATCCCGACACACCGGTAAGATCCATTAAAAGCCTTTTTACAAAAGCAAAGCGGCCATCAATACACCGTAGCGCCATCCCAGCGGAATTAACTCCAATATAAAAGGCAGTCACATTGGTAATAATCAAAAGGTATACAACCAAATAAACCACGAAGTGCATCACAACCAACACAGGAATATATAACTGTCTATAATATATGGAAAAGTGTAGTAATACTGGTTTATTGAAACAGACTCCAGACTCATTATACTTTTGTAATTAAGTTTTCCCCAATCGTTTATTTTGTTTTTATTTGATTTATTTAATGATCTATTTCTGAGATCGATTGAGTAATCCTGGTCTAGTAAAGTAAATATTTCTTTGTGTAGAGGAAAAATATTAAATAGAAGTACAACCATTTAAATTGTTGACAGCCCTGACTGGGTGAATAACAAGAGATTCAAACATTTTTTGTTAAAAAGAGAATTGAACAACTCTTCTTAACATAGTATAAAACATCTTAACGTAGTATAAAACAAAGTCGCTATCGCCCGTCTGTCCCTATATCCATATATGTGCTTAAATCTTTAAAACTACGCAACGGATTTTGAAGCGGTTTGTTTTAATAGATAGAGTGATTCAAGAGGAAGGTTTTTATGTATAATACATGCATAATATTATAGAGAAACACTGATAAATTAGAGTAGGGAGAACGAACGACCCAACCTAACCGGTCCCCGGCCCGTTCAACGATCGATCCGAAGCACCGAAGCCGAAATAGAGGAAGACAAACTATGTTTTATGCATGGATGTGAATTGTGGACGGGCCGGCAAACGGTTGAGTTTGAGGTTTGTTCGCCTTATTATCTCACGTCGTATAATGCCGGGCTGCAACGCAGGCCGGGTACAGGCTAGTATACGATATAATTGTCTTATGCTAAGGAAGCTAGATTCAAGAAATTCGGTAGGATACATTTTTAACAAAATAGTGTTTTAATAACATATTTTTGAGCTATCTTTAAAGTTAACACAACATAGTCGAATGCGGAACCCCAACACATAATACCATAATTTAAAATTCATTCAGCTAATGCTGAGTAAACTATTTTTGTTAATTTTAATGGTAAAATTTGTGAAACCTTGAATACAGTGTTTCTAATTTTTTTTTATAACATAATCAATATAAATATAGCATTTGTCAAATAATACGCCTAAATATTTAATAGAGTTTTAAGACTGAATTTTTAAGTTGCAAGGCTTCCGGCTTCCTGCTACGGCTTGAGGTTTGTGGCTACGTACAAAAATGGTACAATAATTGCAAAATGAACCTCCATGAGAAATAACATCTGTTTTTGAACTCCGAGCCTTGTTGCCTATCTACTGACGTCATCAAACAAAATTACAACACACTAACACAACATTGACATTACCAAATGAAAAATTTTACTTTTTACAGAACAAAACCACGTCACCTTGTACGAAACCGAAACTGTCACCGAAACTAGATTTTTTGGCCGAAACTAGCCGAAACCGAATCTTCGTTTGATCTCGTAACTATTATATAAAATTGTAAAGTGATACTTCAACGCCCAGCCTAAACCCCTAATCCGAGAATCATGAAATTTCGAGGTCTTCTTCCATTAGGAAGGGACTTTTCGGAAATCAACCCTGGGGTAAAAAGGGGGGTTGAAATTTTTATAGGAATTTCTGTATCTCGGAAACTAAAACTAGTGGAGGTCTAAAAATTGCTCTGTAGGTTCCAATAATAAAATAAGAATATACGTGTTTCGTCATTTTTTCGAAATTCACTTAGGGGTTGAAAAAAGGGGTGTACCCTATTTTGAAGGGGCTACCTCAGGGGATACTATTCAGAATTTGAAGCTATAATGCTGAAAATTGGTACTTACGCTTACTCTGTTAAAATAAGCAAGTACGTGTTTCAATGTTTTAAGAAATGTTGCCTCTAAGGGGTAGAAATGGAGGAGTCAAGGTTCCAACACAACCGCAAGAGAAAAGGATAAAATAGATAAGTAAAAAATGTTAGACACATTTTTCGCTTGGAACCAATAAACACGTGTTTAGGCATTTATGAAACTTACACAAGTAATCTTGAAAATCTGAAGGGGTGAAAAGGGGTTATAAAAGTTTCTATTTAAAAAAATATTATTTGTAGGATTTTTTCAAACTTAACAGCATAAATTCTCTAAACACAAGTAATGAAACACGTATTTCTTATTTTTTTTTTTTGAAAATTTATCCCTTGAACCCCGAAAACCTTATTTCTTATATTTATCGAAATCGGCCCTAGAGGGGTTATAGAAGGTTATTTTGAATATTTATTGTTTACGTACTTTCTTGAAGTTTTTCAATTAAAGCTACCACTAAAGTGTTTATAAGCGCAAAGTTCATGGGAAGGTTATGTGAGCGGTATTAACGATCTGTGATGAAATAGATATATTTTTTAATAATCATGATGAATATGTATATTAAAAATGACATTTTGATTGAAAGGTTTATCCTATTATAGTAGCAACGTCACAATTTAAATGCACCATAATCCCTACTCCCAGTCGCATTTTTGTATCGAGCGTCCAGTAAGCCGCATTCGTGATGTTCGACCTCGGCACGTATCGAGCGTTCGGTACTACGACAACAGTCGGACTACCGTACGCTCGATTTAGGCTAAAATCTTGTTTTTTTTTTTGGATTTTGAATTTTTTAAAAATGCTCTGGGTAACAACGAACAAACCGGTTGCCAATATACCTTTTAGACGGAATTTGTTGCTCTAGTTATCGCCTCCTTATAATCCTCTACTTATAAGAAAAAAGCTAAAAAAAAATTACGCTTATCAGTCGAAAGTTGTCGTATGGTAGCTTGACAATCGACGATAGACAGACCTCGGTTAATACGAAATTACCCGAATACGGTGTACTGGACGCTCGATACAAAAATGCCACCCGGTCCCACCCAGCTCTTCACCGCCTTTCTCCTACAAACGATGTTATCAACACATTTTAATAGCGTTTATGAATGACATGTGCCATCTATAGGTACCAGATCATTGGGCTATACAGGGTGTCCCAGATAAGAATGCACTCTACAGGGATCTCGTAAACCATAAGAGATGGTTAAATTAGAGAAAAGTTGCGCATAACTGAATCCAGTAACGTCACGTTTTTATTGAATTTGAATTTAAAAAATTCCGAATGCTTCCGAAGATATTTGGATAAAACCGAATTCTCGCGATTTCGTTTTAATTGATTGATGATTCTATTTGAAGAGATATGTCAAAATAAATTTAATATTCTTATTGCCACTTTGTCTCCCCTACAAGATGGTTTAATTACATTTTTGATCCGACGTTTCGTTAAGTCACAACCATCATCAACTTTGTTATTTTAAATAGTCGGAAAATTTTATTTTATGCTTAATAAATTCTACGTTTTATTCTAAATCTAACAGTGTATCACATTTATTTTTTATTAGACGTTTCGATATAGAAAAACACATCATCAATGAAAATAGGCACATTATCAAAAATATTTTTGTTTTTATTGTTGTATTTAAACACCAGTTGGATTTTAAAACATTTTTTTTTTTAAAGAAACTTATAACAAAACATAATATCTAATAAAACTTATCTGAAAAATGCAAAAAGTAATAATTAATTTTAATTATTAAATTTAAATATTTTTTATTTTTAAAAAATGCTTGATAATATTCAAACGTAACGTACCATTTAAATTCGGCATCATATGGGTGACTATGAAATTGATTGACGTTCGTAGTTGTTTAAATGTTTAATGTGCCTATTTTCATTGATGATGTGTTTTTCTATATCGAAACGTCTAATATATAATAAGTGTGATACACCGTTAGATTTAGAATAAAACGTAGAATTTATTAAGCATAAAATAACATTTTTCGACTATTTAAAATAACAAAGTTGATGATGGTTGTGACTAAACGAAACGTCGGATCAAAAATGTAATTAAACCATCTTGTCGGGGAGAAAAAGTGGCAATGACAATGTTAAATTTATGTTGACATGTATCTTCAAATAGAATCATAAATCAATTAAAACGAAATCGCGAAAATTCGGTTTTATCCAAATATCTTCGGAAGCATTCGGAATTTTTTAAATTTGAATAGATGACGTTACAGGATTCAGTTATGCGCAACTTTTCTCTAATTTAACCATCTCTGTATCTCCTATGGTTTACGAGATCCCTGTAGAGTGCATTCTTATCTGGGACACCCTGTATACAGGGTGTTACAAATTCGACATACCAGCATTGGAATCTCGGAAACCATAGGAGTTAGAGAAACGGTTAAATGGGGGCAAAGTTGTGCAATTCAGTGCTTATTATAATGCCGCTTTAAAAGTTTTCAAATTCCGAATACTCCGATTTTATTCGAAAAAAACCGAAATTTTGCAAAATCGTTTTTATTTTTTCCTGAGCTCATTTGACTAGCTATTTAAAAATAAATGACACTTTGTCATTGCCACTTTTTCTCCTCTACAAAATTACGTTACTAAACTAAAGATCCGCAGTTTCGTCTCCGAGCGGCCATCACCAACTTTACTTTTTAAATACGGACCTGGATTTTTTAAACCGATTTTTAAACCCTCCTACCCTCAAAATGTAATGGCGATATTACTTTCTCATAATGATGAATTGTCCTTGCTTATTTTTTTAAATTAATATTTTTTACACTTCTTGTCAGTCCGGTCCTGGCAACGAATCACAATATAAATTAAAAACTTTATTTTATTTAAAACCTTCACAAATAAGTTTCATGAAAAGGTTTGTATAAGGTTCATGTTAGGTATTTAAGTAATACATGTAATACCCAAAAAAAATTTAGACTATTTGAACATTTAGAAAATTAGGATTTATACCTAATTAGTAAACTTGCAAGGACCCGGCTGACAAGAAATGTAAAGAATATAAATTTTAAAAAATAAGTAAGGACAATTCATCATTATGAGAAAGTAATATCGCCATTATATTTTGAGGGTAGGAGGGTTTAAAAATCGGTTTAAAAAAATGCAGGTCCGTATTTAAAAAATTTAAGTCGGTGATGGCCGCTCGGAGACGAAACGGCGGATCTTTAGTTTAGTAACGTCATTTTGTAGAGGAGAAAAAGTGGCAATGACAAAGTGTCATTTATTTTTAAATAGCTAGTCAAATGAGCTCAGGAAAAAATAAAAACGATTTTGCAAAATTTCAGTTTTTGTATTAGGAATTTGAAAACTTTTAAAGCGGCATTATAATCAGCACCGAATTACACAACTTTGCCCCCATTTAACCGTTTCTCTAACTCCTATGGTTTCCGAGATTCCAATGCTGGTATGTCGAATTTGTAACACCCTGTATAGCAAATTGACAATGAAATTTTCTCTTACCGTATTTTGGGCTTATAATTTTATTGCTTCTACTTCTAGTTCCTTCAATAAAAAATTCAATGGGCAGGTCTCCGTGAGACACAATCTGGTTAACATATTCCTTGAAGGTTGTCCAATATGCGCTATCGTCATTGTACGACCGTCTCATAAAAAACGCTCCGGTGTTTCGCAACATTTCACCCACTCCCATCATTCCATGAAAATCTAAAAAATAACTAACGAATAATTAAAAAAATAACTAACAGCATCCCACAGTATCAAACCCGTTTTTAATTTTATAATACAAAGATCCATAGTTAATTTATACGATTGCGACTGTTTTGGTTAAATTAAAAATGTTATAATTTATCCACTCAGTTTGAGGACATTCCAATCATTTCATACGGCGGTAAACAGTCTCAAAGAGACCGACCTCACAACCAGGGTTGTCAGATATTTCTTCTTCAATTCTTTAAATTTTTTTATTAAAGTTGTTTCATTTATATCAGTATTCAATTGTTAGGCAGTAACTTTCTTTGAAAGCTAGTTTGCAAATATACTTTAAACCGAGGAGTTTTGAGCGTGACAGAAAAAAATAACATTCATTGTTATAATACATTCTTTAGTTCTTAAGAAACAATATAACTGAAATCAAGACAAATAGTGTTTTCAGTGTTTAAAAGCAACTAATTAACAAACCCTTGTTTCTCGTATACTTATACATAATATATTAACAAACCAGAAAATTTGGTAGAACTGGCAACCGTTCACAATTTATGCACGTTGTCAGGGGTGATAAGCGCCAGTTAAAGCGGCTGGTATAAGCTGAAGCGGTATGCAGCCCGTTCAACGATCGATTCTGCCAGACAGAGATAGGCCAGTGACCGCTGATGGCGTGGAAGAGACAAAGATAAAATATACGGGATTTGGAACTTATGGACGGGCCGGGGAATGGTCCCAGAATGGAGTTCTGGTAAAAAAATTAAAGCATTTTCTGAGCAGAGTCGTGCCGTGTCACGTTTATTTTTTTGGTTTTAGTTTTGTGTATAGAATCTTTGAGTTCCCTTATATTTATTATTTTAATATAATATTATTATATATACAGTGGGTTTATAAAGTGTAGTATGTACAAACACCTAAAGTTAAACAAACTTATAAGTGTGTATACGCATTTTAATTATTTGTTTGGGACGCCTATGGTTAGGAGTTTCATACTGTTTTATGTCATTAAATTGACCTAAGAAACACTATAACGTATTAGCTCTACCACAGTTTAGAGATAGTTTTCGGTCTATATTTGAGTGTGTGCTACTTTGTTTATCGTGGCTAAAAAATTACTTAAGTAATAGAAAGCAGTTTGTTCAAATTGAAAATGTTAAAAGTTCACAAAAAAAACATACCTGGTGGTGTTCCGCAAGGATCAACCTTAGGACCTATTTTCTTTTTTATCTACATTAATTCTATAGCAAAATTAAATTAAAAAGGTAAAATAAAATTGTTTGCCGATGATACTGCTATTGTATATTTTCATGAAGACTATGCTCACATTCATAATAACATTAATCACGACCTAAATATAATGTGTAAATGGCTTCAAATTAATAAATTATCATTAAATTTTAATAAATCATATTTTATGTTTATAAGTAAATCAAAATTAAGTAACAATATTTCTTCACTGTCTTTTAATAATCATTTATTTAAATATACTAATACAATTAAATTTTTAGGTTTATATATTGATGAAAATTTAAGTTGGAAAAAACATATTGAATATTTAAGAAGTTACATCTCACCAATAATTGGCATTTTATTTAAAGCCAAAAATTATAAATCGTTAAAATATTTAAAAAATATATTATATTATTCTTTGGTTTATTCAAAATTACAGTATATGATTTCAATTTAGGGATCAGCGAATTTAACTACAATTCAGCCATTAAAAAAACTACAAAACAATAAATGCATACATAAACTTCCTTTTTTAGAACCAACTATAAATTTGTATGAACCAAATGGATATTTAAATTTAGAAAAGCTTTATAAATTAAAACTATGCATTCTAATACACTCTATTAAAGAAAGACAATCGAATATAACATTTCCTTCAACCAACATTATTCACATCCCGAGACAAAGTCATCATATTCAAACACCAATGGTAAAGAGTAATTTTGGCCAAAAATCAATATTATATAAAGGAATATCAATTTACAACAGTTTGCCGAAAAAAATTAAAGATTTATCAAAATTACGGACTTTTAAAAAAATACTAAAAATTTTTTTGTAAAACTTTAACGTATTATATATTATTATTTTTTTTTGTAAATAGTTATTTATTGTGTATATTTTTTTTTATATAATTTCGATGGAGTTATTAATAGTTACTAAACATGGTTTTTATTATTTGTGAATTTTTATATTGTATATTTGGTGTTATATTCTCTGTAATAAACTTTTTTAAGTTGGTTGAGAATAATAAATAAAAATTTAAAAAAATGTAATTAAATTAATTAAAATTAAATTAAATTATGTAAGTAGCATCGTATTTTACAAAAAGAAGTTCTAAAACGACTAATGAACAGCTTTGAACGACTAATGAACAGCTAATAAACGGCTTTGAACAGTTTTGAACAGCTAATGAACAACTTTGAACAGCTGATGAACAACTTTGAACGACTAATGAACAGCTTTGATCCTGTACACTGCTGACGCCTGCACAGAAGGGATTAGCGCAATCTGGCGTAGAGAATCCCATCTATAACTACTAACGCTACCGAGCTTACTGCTTCGCTAGCAATAGGATCAAATATTGATGCACTTACTAATCACTTCAACAAACTATAGTCTATTTCAGAAAGGTGTAGAGTAATAAAATGGGAAAAGCAGTCCATCATGTCATTAAAGAAGAGGAGAAAATGTGGGATCTTGACCACCTGATCGATCGGACCGTCGTCGACCCGTTAATTATAACGTCAAGAGGAGATGACAGTTCCTCAGATGACGAAGAATATTATGATTTTTTTATAATTTAATTTCTGTATAATGTATTTTTTCTACAGACGTGTGGAAAAACCAATTTTCCGCACGGATATCAGTGCGGAAAATTGATTTTTCCACACTAGTGCGGAAAAATTTTTCGGCACGATTGTCAAAAATCCGTGCGGAAAATTGGTTTTTCCACACTAGTGCGGAAAAATTTTTCGGCACGATTATGTCAAAATCAATAATATATGAATTATAACTTGTAGTTATTACTTTTTTTCTCAGAATTAGTTACTGTTACATATGTATGTGATTGTTATAGTTAATTAAAAATTATTAAATTTCTTTAAAATATGTGTTACTTATTTCCACACGTCTGTAGAAAAACTATTGTACCTGACACGTGCGAAAAATGTTTTCCCTGCACTCGGCTGCTTAACCGAACTCCGCTACGCGTCGTTCGGTGAACGGCAGACTCGTGCGGAAAAATTCATTTTCCGCACTTGTTAGGTAAAATAATATAAAATTAAGTGTAACTAATACTATGTACATAATGCCTCATTTTTATTCTGTTAAAATAAAATTATTTTCTTTTTACGAATATCCTACAGGCACGCCTTTATCACACCATTGTCAGTGTTTGTGAATGGACAACAATAGGCAAAACCCATAAATTGACCCAAACCCGGGTGGTACTACCTGCACTTGATGAAAAGAAAGAATTTTGCAATGAAGTCAATGCCAAGTTATGAAAGTGGCTTAAATATTCGTTGGGTCACTCTGTAGTCCCTTTGCATACCTAATGAGTTTTTATTACTCTACACCTTTCTGAAATAGACTATAGCAACTAGATTTATAAATGGTCGTCCCCCTCGGTTATTTATAGGACATTTTGGCAAATGACCTACTAACCACGTAGACATATTACTTACCCATTCCAGCAGCGATTGCAGGAATTTCAATATCATAATTAAAACAAACATAGGAAAAAATTATAAAGTCAGCGTAACTTCTATGAGATGGTACAAATATTACAGGGCATCTTCCCATTTTCGATTTAATCTAAAAAGTAAAGTTTTTATTTATATAATAAAATTATATGAACGCAACAAGGACAATAATGATTATAAAACAATAGACACAGCAAGCTTTTAATAAGCCCAACTCTAATTAGTTTGGATGTTGAAAGTCACGAAAATGTAATGGTAAAAAATACTGTTTCTGGTCTTGACACTATAATAAGGAGCGCAAATCAAAGAAATAATGCTGTTTCAAAAATTCAGAATTGGAGCATGATTTACTTGCCCGTCATACCCGTTTTCATTATAATTGCAGTTTTTGCTTACCTAAAAACCAAAAATGACGTATACTGAAGCAGCTGCACGACTTGCGTTACCTGTCAAATTTGACATTTTTAATAAAATAGGTTCAAAAATGCCATTATTTATCTAAATATCGAAAAACTTTATTCGAGAAAGTTGTTTGTTTAGGCATTTTAAGCCTCTGCTCAAAATTTTGACGGTCTAATACAATTTTTATTTTTTGCCAGGTTCTTGAAAATTTTGATCAACCCTCGTAGATTAACTTTTATACATCGATGTAAAACCATTTGCCTTTACTTCATTTGTAATCTTAATGCAATTTTGTGTAAAATTTTTGTTTCCAATTATTTATTTTGCTTCAAAAACTGAAATTGTTATTGATCAGTATGTAATGTTTGATGCAAAGTTTATCTAATTACATCAGTTTTGCCAAAACCGACGTTTCTCATTTTTCTTAAATTAGTAAACAGATGTACAAGAAGAAAATATTAGGAAGCTTTAGTTGAAATTTTACTTAATTAATATTGGATCAAAAAGAATAAATATTAATCGCTCGAAACATTTTATTCAACAAAAATATAGTTTAATATAATTAATTTAATTTAATATTAATTAAGTAAAATTTCAACGAAAGCTTGCTAATATTTTCTTTTTGTACATCTGTTTACTAACTTAAGAAAAATGAGAAACGTCGGTTTTGGCAAAACTGATGTAATTAGATAAACTTTGCATCAAACATTACACACTGATCAATAACAATTTCAGTTTTTGAAGCAAAATAAATATTGGAAACAAAAATTTTACACAAAATTGTATTAAGATTACAAATAAAGTAAAGGCAAATGGTTTTACATCGATGTATAAAGGTTAATCTACAAGGGTTGATCAAAATTTTCAAGAATCTGGCAAAAAATAAAAATTGTATTAGACTGTCAAAATTTCGTACCGAGGCTAAAAATACCTAAATAAACAACTTTCTCGTATAAAGTTTTTCGATATTTTGATAAATAAGGGCATTTTTGAACCTATTTTATTAAAAATGTCAAATTTGACAGGTAACGCAAGTCGTGCAGCTGCTTCAGTATACGTCATTTTTGGTTTTTAGGTAAGCAAAAACTAACTGTTTTTTCAATTTTTACCTATACCTAATAATTAAAAAAAATCCCATTTGATGCGAACTTTCTTGCGGATACTGTATTGTTAGGGACAATGATCTGCTATGGTTAGGGATTATTTATTGTGACCTAATAATGCGTTATTATTACCTGCTTAACAAACTATTTATGTCAATTTGTAATACATACTTCTGTTTTAGTTTGTCGAAAGATATCAGTATTTTCAGGGTTTCAAATTTGTATCTTGGCCTTATATTTTGCTACCTAAGTTGCAGTAATGTCCGATTACGAAGCTTCTCTTTGTATAAACATATTTAGCTTTATTTAATAGAAGACAATCCTTTTTAGTTGAAAATTTTGAAAAATATTCAGTAATAAATGCCTTTAAACAATTTTAGGTTAAAAAATTATTTACTTTTATTTTTCTTTGTTTTTTTGCATTTTTTAAAAAATAAACATGTATAACATAACCCAATGTGTTTCTTTACCTCATTTTACTATAATAAATTAAGAAATATTGCATATTTGGTAAAAAATGCAAGTAACTGCATATTTTAAAGGCAAACAAGGCATATATATGCGCCAATTTTGGCTGAATTTAAGTGCATATAATCGGCCCTTTAATGATGAATCTATATTTTTGGTATTATTTTTATGAACAAAGCTGGGAGGTAAACGACTTCTATTGAAAGAGAAAGAAATAATGTAAAAATAAAGCAGCACAGTATTTTAATTTTAAAAATAATATGGGTACCTATTAAAGGCACAGTAATTTATTTTTGTTTAACTTTTCATCGGAATAAAAAAATCCCTAAATTTTTTAAAACTAATTAATTAAAAATAAGTCGATTTATTTCAATGACCAAAATATAAACGTTCTTTTAAGTTAGCTTGATCTTATAGCTATTTTCAGCAAAAAACTACTTACATCTAAAATACCTTCATAATTGACATATATTCCAGAACAAACATTTAAAGAAATTTTTATTAGGGTGTATCCTATCAATCTGATTATATTGAGGTTTTTAGTGTAACCAATTTCATCCAATATTGTTTGAATTCGTCTTTTAACCTCTTCTTTAGTAACATCTTCTTTTTTTTCTATCTAAAACATAGATAATTTTAAAATAGGGACTTACTCGTATATTGTTTTAAATGTATTTGTCTATTGCAAGTTTATAAGTAAAAAAGCATTGAGTCGCATTTTTGGCAGAAAGAAACTATGTGCTTAACGGGGATGGAAAATATGTGATAATTATTTATTATATTATGCTTTGAGCAAGAGAAAATAAAATTTTCTATGGTTATAGTTTTTCAAAGCTTGGAATTATTTACCGAGAAAATAATTTTAAAAAATACTCTCCCTGATAAAAACACGAGAAAACCTATTACCACAGAATATACAGGGTACCGGAACAAGGAGGTCAATTCGTTAACTATCTAAATATTCCTTAAGCAAAAATAATATGACATTTATACACATATAATTTTTTTTATTTTTGACCTTCATGTTCGATATACAGGGTGGTTGTTTAGTGCGAGGAAGTCCAATATCTCCGTTGTTCTTAGAAATATCGAAATTAATTAAATACAAAGGTTCTAGGATAATCAAAAGCGCACATTTTAAAAATATTTTTGTGTATACACTATACAGGATGCGCCAAAAAAGCGAGGCATCATGAATGTTTTTTTTTTAATGGTACCACCCATTTTTTTTTTTATCTTATTGAATTCGGCATAAAATTGTACATAATATACGCTATTTTATTTTGGTGATTTATACAACGTTGCCAGATTATTCAATTTTTCCTAAAATTTTCGCGGAAAACATCATATCAAAAAAATGATTTTAAAATATTACTAATCTGAACTAAAAAAGGAAATTTTATATTTTTTTAAACGTTAAAGGTGTCCGAATAATTCTACCAAAACAAAGCATTAACATCGTATACAGCGTGTCTTTTACATCGGTACAAATGTAGCAATCTTTAAATAACTATTACTCGTTTTTTTCAAATGGATATTATTGTGTCAGTTTACAGATAATTTCAACCTCTCTAAATATGCAATTACAATAAATGCTCTAAAACCCAACGTTCTTTTAATATTTTATGTTTTATTTAAAAAATGCAAAATATTTGCACTTTCTTTAAGATGGCCATAAGTTGAACAAAAAAATAATAAATTATAACAACTCAATAAAAAAAAACTATAACAAATGTTCAATATGACCTCCGTTAACATCTAAACAGATCTCTACGCGTTCTTGAAATGATCTACTAACTTCATCCAATACATTGTTGTTGATATTCCGAAAAACTTGTATGATGCGGTTCTTCATATTATCTTTTGTGGTTGGAGGAACTTTATACACTTCATCTTTGACGTATCCCCACAAAAAGAAGTCCATTTGTGTTAAGTCTGGAGATCGATGTGGCCATTGAAATGGTCCACCTCTGCCTATCCATCTATTGGGAAACTCATTATTTAAATGTTCATGGATTAGTGCCGTATAGCTATCCCACCCCACGCATTTAGTGACCATCTGGTTTGACTGGTGAGTTCTAATAAAATCTGAGTTGGCGGTTGCATAATAATGGAAATTATGCCATTCTTATGGAATGTAGCTTCGTCAACGAACAATACATAATTGAAAAAATACCTGTCTTGCTGAATTTTTTGTTGAGCCCATTAACAGAAAGTAACTCTGGTTCCATAGTCTTGATCGTTCAGCTCTTGCATCAGTTGAATGTGATATGGGTGCATTTTATTTTTACTTAAAATATTTTGGACAGTACAACGTTTTATATCCGTTTCATTTGAAATTATTCTTTGGGAGATTGGGAATTTTCAGTTACTTTCAGCAGCACGGTTAATTCATTTTCTTCTGTATAAATAAACACTTTTAGTTCTTTCAGTTTTTTCATATTCCACTTTCCCTGTCCGAGAGAAACGATCCATTAATTTATCAAATGCCTCTTTTCTTGGTTGCCTTCTATCAGGATAAGTTTCCCGATAAAACCTTGCAGCAAGTAGACAGTTTCTGTCACTTGCTCCTAGTATGAAAACCATATCGACTAATTCGTTTGTAGAAAAATTCATAGCGTTTTAACAAAAAACAATTTTTATAATCTTAACACCATAACGTTGTTAGACCAAATAAGTCAGAAATATAAATTTATTATGATTTTGACAGTACGAAGCCTTGATTTCTGTTCAACTCATGGCCAACTTAATGAAAGTGCTGATATTTTGCATTTTTTAAATAAAACAGAAAATATTAAAAGAACGTTGCGTTTTAGAGCATTTATTGTAATTGCATATTTAAAGAGGTTGATATTATCTGTAAACTGACACAATAATATATAAGGGGATCCATTTGAAAAAAACGAGTAATAGTTATTTAAAGATTGCTACATTTGTAGCGATGTAAAAGACACCCTGTATACGATGTTAATGCTTTGTTTTGGTAGAATTATTCGGACACCTTTAAGGTTTAAAAAAATATAAAATTTTCTTTTATAGTTCAGATAAGTAATATTTTAAAATCATTTTTTTGATATGATGTTTTCCGCGAAAATTTTAGGAAAAATTGAATAATCTGGCAACGTTGTATAAATTACCAAAATAAAATAGCGTATCTTATGTACAATTTTATGCCGAATTCAATGAGATAAAAAAAAATGGGTGGTACCATTTAAAAAAAAACATTCATGATGCCCCGCTTTTTTGGCGCATACTGTATATCCAAAAATATTTTTAAAATGTGCGATTTTGATTTTCCTAGAATCCTTGTGTTTAATAAATTTCGATATTTCTAAGAACAACGGAGATATTTGGCTTCCACACACTGCGTTAAAAATTAAAAATTGATTTTTTTGAATACTTCGAGTATTTAATAAGATATAAATTTCAAATCTGGTACATTGCTTCAACATAGAGTTACATCTTTCGAAAAAAACAAAAAGCAATTGTCAAATAATCAAAATACTCAAAATAGGGGGAGTATGTTTTAGCACGCGCGCCTGTGTACAGGGTGTCCAGTTTTCGACACTTTTGACGGGTATCTCAGTTATTAGTACAGATAGAATGATGCGGTTTTCGCAAACCTGTGTCACTTTTTTGTGAAACAAACTATGCCCTTAACGGATTTATCATGGCCATCTTGGTTTTTGACATACAGGGCGAAATTGAAAACGGTGCATTTTCAGACACCCCTTGTATTTTAGTTATCTTATACCTTATCGAAAATATAAGAACGGGGTGTTATACAGTTTTTTACGTAGAATCCAGTGGCGTAGTTAGTATTTTTCCAGGTGTCCTTATTTTTGAGAAATATACCAAAGTTATGTTTTTTTAAATGGAACGCCCTGTATATTTTTTCATATTTGCATTCTGCTTACTGAGAGCTTTCCAAAAATATATAATAGTTGACACTTTATTTTAACAGGAAGGTTAAAATTCATATTTTTTAAAAAACAAGCTTTAAGTTGACAGTAGGCCGTGTTTTTTATTTTAATAAAAATAAATTGACGATAGACTACACCATCAATATTACTTTATAGTTTAATTTCAAACTTTTAAGTTTTTTAATACTTACAATAGTAAAAAGTCATTTTCTCTTATTGTTACGTAGGTATATTATCGGAATAAGCAAAAACATCTAGTAGGCCTTGACTTATCTAGTAGGCTATAAAACAAAATTTTCATAATGCCGTTTAGCTCTTGTCAGAATTGTATTTAGGTATTTGAGGTTAAAAAGTTACTCAAAATTTATTTATGATGTTGTTCAATTTCAACGATGGCCCAAAAGTATGAAAATTATGAAAAATACGATATGCTGGTATGCTTTATACAAAGCCATGAAAACTCCCATGAAGCTGCCGATTTATATTTCAATGGGTAGGCATATTATTATTTTTTACAACGACCAATTTTAAAGTTATATACGGAGTGTTTTTTAATTAGCGTCCTTTATTATCTTCATTTTATAGATATCCTGAAAGAAGGCAGCCATTTATAGATAGATTTTCCATACTAAAGAAAAATTTAATTGAACATGGAACCTTTACACAGCCTCGACCTAAAACATACAATAAGGAAAATAGGGAAAACGATGAGGTAAATGTTTTGGCTTATGCAACCATTACTCCTTCAACTTCATGCAGAAATATAGAAAAGGAAATTGGCATAAAGAAAAGTCGTTCACAACAAATTTTAAGAAAATATAAATACCATCCATACAAATTTAAAATTGTGCAAAATTTACATCCTGAAGATGCAGATCGGCGAATAATCTTCTGTCGTTGGTATACAGAACAAATCCGGGCCAATGCCAATTTTGGAAGATTAGTAATCTGGTCCGATGAGAGCCATATTTCTAGTGCTGGAATTTTTAACCGGCATAAGACAAGGCCTTGGTCTGAAGAAAATCAATATGTTATTTACGAAAGGAAGCAGCAAGGGCGCTTTACATTTGGTGTTTCTTGCTTTCTGGTCGTTAAGTCCCGCTAGAGGCGCTTGCGCGACCTGAAAACTCTAGCACCAGACTTGAGCACCACAAGTTACACGAACATTACATTTTTTTATTAGGTAATCAAATAACTTACCGTATTTATGAGGGAGGCCTTACGGCAAATAGATATCTGGAAATATTGGAAGAGGTTATACCCGAGTTATTAGAAATCGTTCCCCTTGCCCAGCTAAATGCTATACATTTCCAGCAAGACGGTGCGCCGAGTCATAACTCTCACGTAGTAAGACATTTCTAGAAAATAATTTTCAACAAAAATGGATAGGGACAAATGGAGCTGTAAGATGGCCACCGCGATCGCCCGATCTATCGGTGTTGGACTTCTTTCTTTGAGATTTCATGAAGCTACAATCTAGGACAAGAAAAAAATGGAAAAAAATTTGACGTTTACCTGTCAAAATTTGACAGGTCCGATTTTAAAGTTTTTTTAACTAAAATTTCTTATCTAGACTTTATGTAGCTACCATCTCGGACAAGTAAAAAATGGAAAAAATTTTGCAAAGCAAGATATACAATGCCAGGCACAGAACTGTAGAGGAACTTCGACAGGCTACCCATTTTAGCATTTCAATTTTTACAAAACCACCCTATAATAATTTAAATGCCTTAAGACGAATTACCGAAATGTGTCAGCGTTGTATTAGGGAGAATGGCAACCATTTTCAACAATATTTATAAATAAAAAGTATGCATTTTAATCCACAATTTAATTGTTCTAGTGAAACAAAATCCAAGGCCTGCTCCCAATTTTTTTTAAAATATGAATTTTACCCTTCCCGTTAAAACAAAGTGCCAACTATTATATATTTTTGGAAAGCTCTCAGTAAGCAAAATGCAAATACGAAAAAATATACAGGGCGTTCCATTTAAAAAAACATAACTTTGGTATATTTCTCAAAAATGGGGACACCTGGAAAAATACTAACTACGCCACTGGATTCTACGTAAAAAACTGTATAACACCCCGTTCTTATATTTTCGATAAGGTATAAGATAACTAAAATACAAGGGGTGTTTGAAAATGCACCGTTTTTAATTTCGCCCTGTATCTCAAAAACCAAGATGGCCATGATAAATCCGTTAAGGGCATCGTTTGTTTCACAAAAAAGTGATACAGGTTTGCGAAAACCGCATCATTCTATTTGTACTAATACCTGAGATACCCGTCAAAAGTGTCGAAAACTGGACACCCTGTACTTCCAAACTATATTTTTTAAGGTAATCATTCGTATTTGATTATTTTTTTACTTCTATAGAGTTTTGATAAAATGATGTGTTTTGGAGATAATTTGAAAAGTATGGGTCCTTAACTGATGCCAACGCGGCTTACGGAAATCTTATAATTTGCAAATGCTAAATCAATTCAGCCGTTGTGGCATTACCAAGCAAAAAATATGGGTGTTGTATAATGACAATATCAGGTTTTTAATTTTACTGTTAAGTTTAATTTCTCTTTCATAATTGCTTTTATTCTTTCTTACATTCTGCTCATTCATACTTATACAACCTATTCGTTCAGTGTGTTTTACTTTTATTTACAATATTTACATATAGTTACAGAATGTGCATACTTACTCTCTATTTGCACTGTGAAACAGGTTTTGTGGTTAAACAGGGTAATCAAAGGTTTTATTTCGGATGTGGGCGGGGTATTTAGTGGGAGGAGCCACTGCCATGTGCATCCAAATGCGCTGGTGTTTGACTTTTATTCAATATAAATTGGTAATTTGTAGTATAATGGTTTATGCGTCTGTAAAAAATGGCGTGCTCTTATCTCTGTTAGGTTTTCTGTTAAGGTAGATGTTCGTATTTTTATCCTATAGAATTTATCTGAAATGTCGTATACAGGGTGATCCTAGATAAGTTATTTGGGACCGTTAATTTCAATTTTCCATTTTTAGTACTATGGCAGTAGGTAATTGAGGTATTTTTTAGGTGGGCATTAGCTGCATTGGCATTATGAGAATGAACGTATAAAAGGATGTCATCGGCGAATATTGCTTCTTTGGAATTTGGGTGTTTAGGGAGGTTTGCGGTATAGAAGCAATAAAGTTTTGGGGATGACACCGTCCCTTCACGGACTCCGGCGTGCAAGCGCTGTGGGGCTAATGGGCGTTTTCACACTAGCCGACACGATACCGACACGACAACGACAACGACACCGGTGGACGCGTAATCTCATGTAAGTAAAGGGAATGCTTTCACACATGCCGATATATCGTTATCGTGTCGATTCCCTTTACTTACATGAGATTACGCGTCCACCGGTGTCGTTGTCGTTGTCGTGTCGGTATCGTGTCGGCTAGTGTGAAAACGCCCAATAGCTGACCCCCACCTTGACCGTGAAGGTTCTGCCTGTTCCATAAGAGTGCAGTAATGTCACAAGATGCAAAGGAGAATGGGAAAATGTTGAGTGTTTTCTCCAGGCGTCGTTTCGGGAGTGATAGCGGCGCGTGGCCATGTGTTTTTCTTAAGTAAAAAATTTGACCTGTTCGCTAATAATAGGGTAAAATCAAGGGGTAAACCGCTGGGGCATTTTGGTGTACAAGCCCTTGGCATTAGTGGCATCAGGTTGGCATTAGGTTGGCATTAATGGCAGTATTGGCATTATGTTGGCAGTATGGGCATTATGCAGGCATTATTTGGCATTATTTTGGCATTATTTTGGCAGTATTAGCATTTGTTAAAAATAATTAGTTAACAATTTGGCAACATCCTTACGACTCGGCAACACTGCTTATCAAAAGTCGTAGCCGTTTGCTTTAAGTTAGGTGGAGTGGGTGTGAAACCCAGGGGCGGTTCTAGACCCAAAATATTGGGGGGGGGGGGGGGCATTACATATTGGCGCAGCCACAATTTTTGGTAGCCTTCGCAAGTAAATAACGCCGCAGCCCAAAATTTTTTAGGATCACGCCCCAGATCACTGCAGGCAGATAATTAAAATGCTAGACAAAATTCTCTACTTCCCCGCCAGAACAATTAACATTGGTCAGCACTCAGCAGCAACGAAACACGAAAGTACCCGTTGAAACGGGGATGATTAATGCGTGCGCAGCATTTATAGTAAAGCGAGGTTGTCATTGTTGCCAAATTGATTGTATTTCTCTCGAGATATTTTAAAGCTTTTTTCAGAAATGTTGGGGGGTCCTGGGCCCCAGTATTCTTTCACTATACAATTCTCCCAAAATTAGCAATGAAATAAATTGATACTTTTGTAATATATCAGATATTACCTAAATAATAGGCCGACGATATTGATTTTATTTAAAAGTTAGTAAATAAAATAATAAACTAAAAAAAAAAAACAACGCGAAAGAGGTTATAGGTTGGCAATAGATTGAATGACATTGCAAATTCCACCTTAAGTGCAAAAATCTTATCAAAATACCACTAAAATTTAAATATTTTTATATGAAACACCCTATATATTTTTGGAATTTGTGCCCCTCCATATTGTTTATGTAATCTAAATTTTTTTTTTTCAATCTGTTGCATTATTGCCAAGATATTCATTATTTTCCTAATTTTTTTGCTTTTGTGCGGTCGCAATAAATATGCTACAGCTTCTTTATTGATTTTAATTTAATTATTATTTTTTACAGACGGTTGTATCTTAGTCCTATGAGTAGTATTTATAAGATTTTTGTATACAGGGTGCTTCAATTTTACTTCAAAATTTCGGGAAGTTAAGTTTACTCAATATTTTCAAATGAAACACCCTGTATATTTCGTCAAGAATTGAAACTTCTACTAAGTTCCCTTTTAACTGTAAAATATTTTTTTTTATTTTGCGACGTTGCCAAATTGTAACGACTTTCTCAAAATTTTCGTTATTTGCCTTTTGATTTGTTTTTATTTTAATAATTGTATCCTGTATTTTATTGTATTATAACATTCTTACCCTTAAACATAATACCAAATTTTATAAGGTCCAGATAAATAAAAAATTAATAAAATAAAAAATAAAAACTTTAATTTATTTTAGTACCTATCATAATATTTCTGCGGTGTTCCAATTATAATAATTAAATATTGTACCAAAATTATTTACTTAGTTAAAGAAGTTGTTCGAAGTGTGGTCCGTTTTGATTAATGCAAGTTTCAATTCAAATTATAAAATTGTCTCTTACATTAGATAAGGTATGAGGTGTTATGCTATGAAATGCCTCTCTAATTCGTTTTTTCATATCATCACGCCTCTCTAATTCGTTTTTTCATATCATCACGAGTGGTGGCTGGTAAGCGATATACTTTTGACTTTACGTAACCTGCTCATAAGAAATAGTCCATGCTAGTCAGATCAGGTGATCTGGCAGGCCAGTTAATTGGTCCTCCTCGACCTATTCATTTTTAAGGAAATAATTTTTTTTATTTCATTAATTTTTTATTTATCTGGACGTTATAAAATTTGGTATTATGTTTAAGGGTAAGAACGTTACAATACAATAAAATACAGGATACAATTAAAATAAAAACAAATCAAAAAGCAAATACCTAACGAAAATTTTGAGAAAGTCGTTACAATTTTACAGTTAAAAGGGAACTTAGTAGAAGTTTCAATTCTTGACAAAATATACAGGGTGTTTCATTTAAGAATATTGAGTAAATTTAATCTTAACTTCCCGAAAGTTGGAAGTAAAATTGAAGCACCCTGTATAAAAAAATCGGATATAATCTCATAAATAGGTACTACTCATAGGACCAGGATGCAACCGTCTGCAAAAAATAATAATTAAATTAAAATCTTGGCAACAATGCAACAGATTGAAAAAAAAAATTAAGATTACATAAACAAAATGAAGGGGCACAAATTGCAAAAAATATATACAGTATGTCTCCGTAAGTCTGCATCATATGGAAAACTTTTTTATTATTCATTTTACGAAAAAAAGTTATACTTCATAAAAAGCTCTGCATGGTCTAAAACCTAAAATGCAACCATCAAATATCGAAATTTTTCAGTCATATACGAGGTTTGCCAAAAAATGTGAATTTTTCCCAAGAATGTAAATTTTTTACAAGAGTAAAGTACCTTTATTTTTGACATTATCAAAAATTGTTATTAAACAAAGTTGATCAGAACTAAAAACCACGTCTAAATGTGCATTTATACGCATTTATGTTGAAAAATTATTTTATTAATTTATTATTAATTATTTAATTTTTTAATTATTTAATTAATTTAATGCGTGTTATTGCATACTTAGACGTGGTTTTTAGTTCTGATCAACTTTTTTTAATAACAATTTTTGATAATGTCAAAAATAAAGGTACTTTACTCTTGTAAAAAATTTACATTCTTGGGAAAAATTCACATTTTTTGGCAAACCTCGTATATGACTGAAAAATTTCGATATTTGATGGTTGCATTTTAGGTTTTGGACCATGCAGAGCTTTTTATGAGGAATAACTTTTTTTCGTAAAATGAATAATAAAAAAGTTTTCCATATGATGCAAACTTACAGAGACATACTGTATGGGTAAATATCACGAAAGTGAGTAATTCCAAAGTAGATTTCGGCCACAAAAAATTAATGTAACATCACAATTATACTACGGTAAAATTATAAACTATGGTTAATAGGTACCTAATATTTGTCAAAATTCATACTTTACGACATTTATAAAGTTTTTGAGCTTTTTGGAGATTGTCTGCACGGGACTGACGTGTTACCACGGGACTGATTAAAACAAAAATAAATTCAAAGAAACTGGTGATTTATTACAAAAATATAAATTAAAAAAACGTTTCTATGCTTATGATGCAAAAAACTGAAATAAAACTTAACTTCTTATGGTATGCACAAGCTCGTTGTTATGTTTTTTTTAATTGGATCATTGCGTATCTTTCTTCTACGTTCTCGCTCCTTTTCTCGTTTACGCCGTTTTCTTTCTTCCTCACTTACGCACGGCCTTGCCATCTTATTCCAAAGTACCTAAAAACGTAAAAACTAATGTTTTATTAAAATTACGTATTATTTGGTAAGTCCCGTGTAACTTTCTCAGTCTCGTGTTGCTGAACTGGCACGGGCCTGACTGGCACGGGCCTGACTATTTTACACATTTAATTTGATAAAACATCCTATGAATTAAATATCTTGCCATACTGTGTAATTTCCAAACAAGTATAGTGTAACAATAATTTATACAAAAATAAAAAATAATAATTACTAAAGAAACAATCATATTTTTCTTACCACGGGATTGGCTACTGGTCGGTTACAAATGATCCAAACACACAAAATCTGCACAGAACACATAAACTGTTAAACTAACTTTAACACTGAGACGGTTAAGAGCGAAATGGCGGGACGCTACATTTGATATACATGATGAACCAGTTCCTAAAAATTTCCCACTATTTATTTCGAGCTTGCGTGGTATAGAGCACGGGACTGATTATTTTTTATGAGACGGAATTTTATATGGTAATATGGGAAAACAAAATAATTTATTTTGAATCCGGTAGGTAGAATATGTGTAATGCCTAATTAATTTATTGATGTGTTTAAAATAAAGTTAAAATAACATCCATGAGTAGAGATTTTAAATAATTTACAACGTAACTTTGTACAGAGACCTGCCACGGGACTGATATTTTTATCATATTTTTATTTATTATTACAAAATAAGATAATGCAAGAAAATTGTTTTGTAGTATTATAGAATAGAATATATTTTAAGAACGATTTATTATTGCATTTTTACTCAAAAATCTATTTTTCTATTTTTTTAGAGCAAAAGACATGGAATGTCTCATTTTCATGATATTTACCCGTATATGGTATTTCATTTCAAAATATTTAAATTTTAGTGGTCCGGCTTTTGTGAAACACACTGTATATTTGAAAATATTTTAATAATATACACCTTCAACGGTCCTCTATTTTTTACATTTAAAGTTTTTCTCTATATCGGATAGTATTTGAGATATCGAAGAATTACACACTAAATGGACACCCTGTATATAGCATATGGGCAATGGAATTACTTTTTTAAATTTTACAAAAAAGAGTTGGTAAGGTATTATTTTTTTTAATAGTAGTAGGTCCTACTATCACACTTTATTATAGAAAGAAATTTATAGTTTTTAATACTTTAATTATTTAAAGTACTTACCTATTTACATACCTTTAACAAATTGACCAATAATAACAACTGTCTTTTTTATTTGATATGATTTATTTGTTGAAATAAAACAAACGTATTAGGGAAAAATAAAAATATTTTTTCCTTTCTAGAGTAAAGGAATTATGAAAATTTTTAAAGGAATTGAATTATTTTGGAGAACTTTAATTACTTTTAATCTAATTGAATTATTCGGAAGTAATTAAATTACTTTTAATTTAATTGAATTATTTGGAGTAATTCAATTACCTTTATTCTAATTGAATTATTTGGGAGTAATTAAATTACTTTTTATGTAATTGAATTATTTGGGAGTAATTCAATTACTTTTTAAAATAATTGAATTACTTTTAAGTAATTCAATTACCTAAGATTTCTTAAAACCAATTACAAATTACAATTACTTTATCACAGTAATTGGAAAATAAATTACAATTACTATTTTCAAAAAGTAATTCAATTACAGTAATTCAATTACTAAAAAGTAATTGAACACGATTTTTCAATTATTTTAATTCAATTACCGACAGCTCGCTCTGTTCATAATGATCCACTCAGCCCTTCACTAAATTTTTAATTTCAAGCTCGAAGCTCGGCTTAAAGTTAAAGTATAACGCTAGTGGGCATCAGCATACCTACCAATTAAACACGACGAAAAACCGAACTGACTGGGCAACCAAAATATCGCTTGCAATTTGAATGACATCACCCACCACCGGCGTATACAAAATGATTTTTATTTTGTATTGTAACTTTTGTTGTTGCTCCAAATAATTTTTACCAGAGATTTTGTTAATAATAAATAATCTATTGTTGTGAAAGTTACTCTGAGTGTTTTTTCTTTATATAAATAGGTCGTACCGTCGTACGTAAGTCAATATTACACTCCTATTGTTGAATATTTTTATGCCTAAGTACGTTAAAGTAAGTTTAACGAATATTTAAGTACCCTTCTAGTTTTACCGATACCAATGATTTATTGAAGTATGCGTAACAGAGAGCGGCATTATCGTGGCATTAGTGGCAATAGCATGGCATTAGTGGCATAATTATGGTATTAAAGGCATTATTATGGCATTATCGATAGTGTATTAGGGCATTTTTGCATTAGGTGTACAACATTTTGGTCAGCGGTTTACCCCTCGGGTAAAATTTTACACCTTTTGTGGCTTTTAAGCCTTTTTAAAACGAGGGGTTCTCTGTACATATTACTGAACCTTAAAATATTAGCTTACAGAAATTTGTGGACATTTCTTTAAGCGAAAAATGGTCCCGGGTCGGGGTTTCGCGTTTCATTATACGGTAAAATCTAAAATATTAGAATAAATGCAAATAATTCGTTCTGTCTGAGCATTCAGACCGTAAACAAGTAAAAATTCACGGCTCCGATAAAATATCTCTTTTTTGTGGTACCTAGTTTATCTTCATTAGGTGAAAAAAAAATGAATAATGAGTTCGGATGATGATAGTGAAAGTGAAAACCGAAAACGAAAACGAGAGAAACTTAGCAAACAACAAATAGATGCTATAATTATTGGTACACCACAGCATCAATATCCTACAAAAAATTCCACTTCCAAACCCAATTATTCTGCAAAAATGCAAGCCATTATAAAAAAAGAATATCTACACCTGTTTTATTTATCTACAACAAAAGAAATGACACGCTTGGAATTTGCTGATATATGGAACCAACAACAATCAGAAAAAAGCGATGTTATTATTAAGACGTCACGGGGATTCCTACTAAAAACAGACAGTGAAAAGAAAAAGATAAAGCAGATTTTAGATACCATGGTTAATAAAAAAGTACTTACTTCTTTTAAAGAAACAAATACAAACACAAAGCCTGCAACGGATAACCATGCAACCTCATACTCATGTGTTATTGCATCGGTTGAAAAGGATATAACAGATGAGGAAATTAGTGAACATCTAAAAAGCAAAGCAATATTACATAGATACTGCAAACGAATAAAATCAAAGGCTACCAACAATGTAACAACTTTAATCCGCATAACAACAGGAGACTTGGGGTCTTTTGAAAAACTTCTGAATAATGGATTTTTATATAAATATAGAGTGTACCCGGTTTTTCCTAGTAAGCCCCCAGAGCCTCTACCGATCCCCTGCGGAAAATGTGCTCAGTTTACGCATACCACGGAACTCTGCCCAAACTCCGTTACTTGTCAAAAATGTAAGGGAAAGCACCACACCAACAGTTGTACCACAAATCTACCTGAAAAATGTGCGGCGTGTAATTCAGAAGACCACCAAGCCTGGTCAACAAAATGTCCGAGACGACCAACAAAACCCATTGAAGGTATACCAAACACTAAAATCAAACCTATGAACAAAAAATCTACAGATATAGACTCAAAAAAAACTAAGAAAAGCCGAATTCATCAACCAATAACTATTCATGACCACATTGTAGAAACCTATATTACCAACCTCAATGACGACATCAAAACGGATCGGCAAGAGCTTATAAACAAACTTAAAAGAAGATTTGTAGACCTCTACAATATTGACACAACACCAGTCTTTAGCGGAAACCGCCTTTATATACTAATGTTTGACATGGAAGAACAACCTAGTAATGGATCACCAACTGAACCCACCGAAGGTCTGAAAATATATCAAAATGTCTAAAATAAAATTTGTCTATGCCAACATCAATAGTTATGCTTCCAAAAAACATCTGATACATTATTTTGCTCAAACTAACAATATAGACTGTATTGCTTGCGTGGAAACAAAGTTGAGGGAGGACACTACTGCACTTAATAACTGGGATATACTACAACAAAAGGGAAACATTGTAAATACTAACATAAGAGGCGGTTCATTAGTTCAAGCAAATCCAAAGATCAAGCTAGGCAAAGCTAATCCACCTGCAATAAATAATAACCTCAACAGCTGTTTACATTTTACCATACCTTTCCAGGAAGACAAGCTGCATATTTTTTTGGTCTATATTCATCCCACATCACCTATAGAAGATACAATTTTCACTAAAGCAGCATTATATAAATATTCTATAATAATTGGGGACCTGAATCCAAATGTTATGAAGAGACAGCAAATTGACTTATTTACCCACAATTCAAACTTGGTTAAAATAAAAACACCCCCAACTTTCATTATGGCTAATAATCCGAGTAGCACACCTGATATGTTTTTATGTACCCGCAATATAGTTAAAAATATTGAAACCAGCTTAACCCCAGACCTCGGCAGCGACCATCTTGCTATTTTGTGGACGTTGGATATTGAACTAGCTCCACAAGAAGAACATATTGGAGAAATCAAATATAATCTGGCAAAGTGCAACATGGAGGTAGTAAATCGTAAAATGTTGGATTTTGTGCAGAAAAGTCCAGGGATGGGTGAAGCGTTTATTGACAAGTTTAATAAGAAGCTAACAGAATTGGTACAGGAGAATTCGCCGAAGTTAAAAAATACATTTTTTAATTATGAACTTCCACCATTTATTGTTACATTAATTAAAAAAAAAAGACAATTATACAGACAAATAAAACAAAATGATAATAATGTGGTGTCAAAAAGACAATTTAATGAATTAAATAAAAACATACATAAACTTATTAACGAGTTTAAACAAAGCAAGTGGGTTAACTGTTGTAATAATATAAATAGACTGCAAGGAAAGAACTACTGGTCTGAAATCAAAAAATTAACAAAATATAAAACGTCTATATCGTCAATACCACCACTGGAGCATTATAATGTGTTATACGACAGTGACCAGGGTAAAGCTAATGCGTTTTCCTTGTATTTTGAGAGCCTATATAAGAAAACCCAAGAAAATAATGCAGATGAACAAACTCAGATAGTAAACAATTGGTTTGAACATTTTTTCCAAATAAAACCACAAAATAATATAGAAATTAAAGAAGATGAATATTTTGAAGTCCTTTCCTCTGGCCAAAACACATCACCTGGGTTTGACAACATCAATAGAGATATTTTAAGAAAACTTAGTAATGAAGTCCATAAAAAAATTAGAGAGATGTACAGTTTTTGTCTGAGCAATAGCATTTTTCCAGAAGCTTGGAAGAGAGGAGTGGTCATCACTATACCAAAACCGCAGCTTGATCACTCAAGAGCCGAGAACTACCGTCCCATTACACTTTTACCAGTAATGGGAAAAAACTTTGAAAAAATTATACGCAATAGAATAATCAAAGAAGTGGGACATAAAATACCTAAACATCAATTTGGATTTAAGTCTGGCCATTCTACAATTCACCCTCTCACTATTTTAACATCAAACATCCAATCTGCAAATATAATGGGACTTAGCAGCGCAGCAGTATTTTTGGATATCAAAAAGGCATTTGACAGCGTCTGGCATAAAGGCATCCTCTTTAAATTATATCAACTTCAGTGTCCGACCTTTTTAATCTGGATTGTCAAGCATTTTTTGGAAAACCGCACAAATGTTGTCAAAGTAAATGGAGTCTCTTCAATACCATTTTCTTATGCGCAGGGAACACCTCAGGGCTCACCACTGTCACCCCTTTTATACAATGTTTTTTGCTTCGACATCTTCCCAGAGATAAATCAAGTTTTGCCAGAAATACCATACTTAGTACAGTTTGCCGATGATACCTCAATGATAGTTCATCATACAAATGCAGCAAAAGCAGTGCAAGCACTACAAATAGCACTTAATGGGGTTGTAGTGTGGTTTCGGAAGTGGAAATTAAAAGTGCACCCAGAGAAAACTCAGTTTATAATTTTCCATCATAAACTTAAAAACTCATCGCCAACTATTAAAGTTCTGAACCACCAAGTAAACCCACAGTCACATATTAAATACTTGGGGATTCATTTTGATCACAAACTGAATTTTAAACATCATCTAACAATTACAAAGAAGAAAATGATAACCAGAAGTAAACATTTTAGAAATCTCACTTATAAAAATGAAGGAATTAACTGTAAAACTGCTTCTCATATATATAAAATGTTGGCACGACCAATGGTGGAGTATGGCCAAATAATTTTCAGCGCTTGTAGAAAACCTGCCGTAAATATTATAGAAACAGCCGAAAGAACAAGTCTTCGCAAGATTACTAGGATGAGACACCCTACCAATCCACTGCATAACCCATCTAATGATTACCTCTATGAAAAAACAAAAGTTGAACCAATTATCCAGCGATTTCACCGACTTACTGAGAAGTTTACAAACAAGGCTACGAATATTAATATAATAGAACCATTTATTATGAACTTTCCCAACCAATACCCTAGAAAAAGACAATTCCCAGAAAGGACAGTTTTTGAGACTCTGACAAACTAGTTTTTTTTTTTTTTTTGTATAAATAGTATCACACTTTCTCCAAAAATTATTTTTGTGATTTACCTTATTTTTTGATGTAAATTAAGGGCTGAAAGACCTTGGTCGATAGCCTTTTAGACTTTTGTCTAATAAATATGTTTTAATAATAAAAAATGCAAATAATTATGACAGACTATCACAAATTATTCATTTATGGTATAATAAGCGTTTTTCCAATAATAACATTTTTAACAGTTTTTAAACATTCATCAAAATAAATTATAGATTTCTTTTGTTGTCTCTTAATTTGTTGGGATATTTATATTTTTTGCTTATTTTCTTTTGTATTTTTAATGGATAACATAGAGTTAAGTGAATGTTTTGGCATGAATTGAAGCGCAAAGAAAAAATTTGAAATAATATTAAACCGGGCTCGGGGAGGAGGTAGGCGAAGGTGGTTTTGCCAAAAATATTTTTTTTAAAAAAAGTAATTTTTATCCAGAGCCTAGTGCAATTATATGTGGCATTCATGAAAATGCTGTTTTCTTTTTCTTTGGACTGACTTCGCACTTATTCCAAATTTTTGTGCCACAGATGCTTCATTAATATTTGGATTTTTAATAATTGTCAATAATATTGCTGAACCGATTTTCTTCATTAAGTGCCGTCTTTGTTCTTTCTTCTTTTTTGAAAGCGCTTAAGAAATCTACTAAAAAGCTTCTGGATGTCGCCTTTCAGGAAATCGAGTCGCAATAACTCTACTAATGAGAAAACACTGTTTCTGACTCTCGCCCAATACAAAAACCATATTAACAAGCTTTCTTTAAAAAATCAACAAAACTTTATTCGTTGAAGTATCAAATCAAATCAATTCAAATCAAATATATTACGGTTAGGAAAATTTTACAATTTTTTACCTCGTCAATAATAGTAATAAAATAAAATAAAATTTAATAGTTTTCTATACATTTTCTTTTTTTTTCCTTCCTTAATTTCTAAATTCAGGTCAACCTTGGACACCAAACAATACTAAACAAGACACAGAACAAAAAAACACAGTATACGGATTAAAAAAAAATTGAATTAAAATTGAAATTTAAGGACAACACTATAGGCTAAAATTTAACTAAATGTAATTAAAACTGAGAGTCCATAAACTCCTGAACACTAAAGAAAGCTCTACTTAACAACAATTTTTTTATTACGGCTTTGAATTTCTCTCTTGTCAGCTCATGGTAATTAGCAGGAGGTTTATTATAGAATTTAATTGCATAGTATCCTGGGCCATCTTGACACCTTTTCAATCTGAGGTATGAAGGTACGAGATTGTTCTTGTTTCTAGTATTATGGCTGTGGACTTCCACATGCTTTCTGTATTCATCTTCTCGATCTTTCACGTACAGCAGGTTCTCAAGTATATATGCCGAAGGCAAGGTTAGTATTTGAAGTTGTTTAAATGCTTCCCTACAATCGTCTCTAAAACCCAGACCTGCCAGAATTCTAACAGCCCTCCGTTGCAGCCCAAATATTCTGTCGGTGTGCGCGGTAAGTACCCTTGAGTACTTATTTCTGACAAATACTGTTAAAATGCATTAAATTGTTAAATTTGGTTGTGTTTCCATGGCCGCCTAGCTATCTTGTTTATAAAACTTTATCATAGATAGGGACATTTATTTTTTTTGATAAATATTATGACAAAGGTTTGGAATTTTAAATAAATTGTAAACACAAAAAATCTTTGTTCTAAAATGCTTAATTAAATATTACAATAATATACAGGGTGTCCCATTTGAAAAACTTTGAGAAAAATTTAAAGTGTGTAATTTTTGAGACCTTATTTTGAACACCCTATGTAAAATAGATAAAATCTATTTAATTTATAGTATCTCTTGACCCCTTGTCATCAATCACACACAATGCTGTAGATAAAAAATGCTTTTAGGTAGTTTATTTGATTTTTTTTCAGGGCTGCAAAACTTTTTTTATAGTTTTTAATTTATTACTCCTAAACTACCAAAGCAAATTCAATAAAATTACAAACAGGTATAAAGGCACCCATACAAACCTAAAAATACAAAAAATAGAGGGTGTCCCACTTAAAAAAATATAATTTGATGGGCTTCATTTTTATGGTGCCTGAGAGAGAAATAAAGATTACCTTACTTTTTGTTTTTAAATATTAGAATCAATAATGGAACTCAATTTTCGCCAAATAGAGATTATTTTTTTCTTTTTGTGGTGTAGCCTGTTTTTTGCCTAGATGTGTTTCTTTGTAAACCAACATAATTTTTAACAATCCTGGTCCAAGTTGAGGTTAGATTGTAATGTTTCCTTTTTGTTAATCAAAAATCGTATGTATACAACGATTATTTACATCCCATCAAACCGAGCGGATGCTGTTACATTCACTTAATCAAATCAAAATACATTTTATTGTTATAAGAAGTACATCTTGTTAACAAAGCTTTGGACAGTATTTAAACTGTTATGGAAATTACAATGTTCACTATATAAAGTAAGAAAAAGTAATCCAATAAATAGATAAATAAATAAATAGATAATCCGGGAGATAATCACACCTTATGAGACAACAAAATAGTCATGGCCACATGCGCGTCGTTTGGGGGGGGGGGGCAATGTGGGGCATTTGCCCCCCCCCCCCCTGGAAGTTGACTTATTGACAATTTTATAATTTAACCAATCAATCAAATTCGCGGAAATTTTTTGCCGGTATTTTGACTATTTTTCTTGTTTATTGAGGTTTAATATGGTTTGATTGAATGTATGAATTTATTATTTGGAGTTTTCCTTTATATTTTTGTTATTATTTTGGGGTAGGTACTTAGTAAAGACTTATTTTAATAAAAATGAACAGTTTTAAAGCCAAGACGACTATGAATGTGGAATATTTGAGAAACAATTTTAGCTCATTAAGTATTGAGCAAAAAATTGAAATTAAAATTGAGGGCCTAAACTCGAAATCTAGGGACTTTATTGTTATTGATAAGTTTGCTGCAAAAAAAAACAGAAGTATGAACTTTACCTAAACAATGAAAAATAAATTGGCCTTTTTTTTATCTTATTTCATTTTCAATAAAATAAGAATGTAATCATAAAATTTTAAAACATTTACTAATAATTATTGACCAAATTTGGGCGTGGTCTTAAAAATTTTTTTTTCGCCTGCAGTGGGCTTTTAGTGCACCCCCAAATTAACAAGTCACGAACCGCCACTGCCCCCCCCCTAAGAAAACGTTTAACGACGCCCATGCATGGTCTAAACTTTACACACGAATCAATCCAAGATGAAGACAAACAATCTTACAAGAAATCTGGCAAGAATATAAGAACACTAGGTATTCAAAGTTTCAAAACAAAATCAAATTTTTTTTTTAATTGAAAATCGCGTAATACCTATACTCCGATTAACCAAATTTTCAGATGAATCCAACTATCAAGTCAATCCTTAATTTATTGGGATTAAATTGCATGAAGTGGACGTAAAAGTGCCAAAAAACGATACTTAAATACAGGAATTGAAACCGAATTGACTTGAAACACATCGATAGTACGCAGCTGGGTGTGTAAATTGAACATTGCATAGAAGTTATTTAGCTAAATAGGTATTTTGTTCTTTAATTGCTGCATTATTATTAGGGCAGATAATGTTGAAGAGTATGCACTTTTCTTTTTAAATATTCCATTTTTATTTTTCATCAAATAAAACAAAAACAAAAACTCTTTTTTTGTTTTCGCTATCTCTCTTTTCATGCGATTTTCTCCTTTTTTTTTTAATGATTGAACTTGAGATTAGAAAAAGTTTTGGAATTGGATCGACTAATACACAATAAATTCAGGTTTTAATGAATAGACAGACCACCCATTGATTTACAGCCCTGGGGTCCCTCATTTCCATAATACCGTTTGTTATGACCGGAAAAATCTGTCTTTGTCTTCAAGTACAGACAGCTCGGTAGATGGCCACGGTAAACAGGATCCCTAATAACCCAATTCCCGCAGTTTGCTTATGACTTACCTCTTCAAGAAGCTCCTGAATTTTGGGACTGTTAAGTACAGATTCCTTATGAGATTTTGGCGATGGTCTAGGTAAAAAATCAACAGCACGTTTTGTTCTTAGTTCTCGGCTAACCCAAACCCAGTTGCTGACTTCTTGCCTTCGCTCATATAAAATATCTTCATAATCCCTTTTATAAATAGTCATTTTAGAGTTAGCCACAATTGTCTTGGGGAAAGACGAGGATACAAAACTTTAATATAGTATTTACAAAACTAATAAGCCACCCTAAAAAGTAGTGTTCAGGCAGGTCAAAGTGCAAGTTACACGGACCTCTTAAGTACTTTTTTTTATGAAACTCACACCAATCACCACAATTCACAATTTTATTAATGTCGTTTAAACTTATGTCAGAGATAAACAAGTTTATTTTTTAGTTTTTCTGTGGGTTGGGTTCTTTTTCTTCTTCCTAAATTCTTTTTGGCGTCAGCTGCGCTAAGCGCCATTCGCTAATTGGTCTGCTTTTATAGCATATTTAGACCAAAAGTTATTCTTCTTGAATAATTTTATTCACCGACCACCACCACCGATATAACAATCGGTGGTGGTGCACCGACTGTTGCACTATTGTTTTTTTTTGTACACCTCTTTATTTACTTTTACAATTTTAGGAGGTTAATTAGACATCACAACAAAGGATTTTAACTTTTCTCGCTCCTGGGCAACAGAGGAGCATTGGACGCCAGAAAGTTGCCTCGGATTTGTAGCTCCTGTGTTGAATAAGATTCGTAATAGAAGTGCATCAGTAAAGAACGAAAATATGGTTTTAAGGATAAGAAGGTAGAAACCCCAAACCCATAGCAGGTCTCTTTAGCCACACAAGCATTTACGGACATACGCTGCAATTGGGTGAACAGCTGGGAGCCAAAATTTTATAGCTTCTCAGAAAATTTAGACAATTTGTTCACGAAAAATTAGTGTTGGGATCACACCACAGAACTCAAATAAAGGATCACACATAATGTAACCAAAGGTTTGCAAAAGAAGGAGGAAGGGTGATGCTTTGTTTGTGTCCTGTGCTGTGATGTAAACAAACCCGAACAAACTTTTTTTTCTTCTGTGGTTTGTTTAACAAGTTTTTTTTGCTCATAATAGATTATTAGATACAATATTTTACAAATTGTTACTTGTATGTTTTGCAATTTAAGTATTTGTTGATTTTTTACAATGGTTTTACAAATGAATCACTATTATCAAAATATATATTTTAAAAAACAGTGTTTCAAAACAAGTGCCGTCTTTACAGAGGATTCTTTAAATTTGACGATATTTGAAAATAGAGCCGCTTGGAACGTTAATGTAAATATTAAAATTTATAGATTGAGACATTGATCAAGAGATGACTAGGGAGTGTAATGCCTGCTTTATACCTCCCATTTAACATTTAATTTAATTTAAGATTTAAACTAAGCTAAGAATTTAAAAGTTGAAAGTTAATTTTCCTATGCATGCGTTTATACCTCTCATTTAAACTAATTTATCATTTAATTTAATTTATGAGTTGACCAACTTTCAACTTAAGGTAAAAGATCGTGCCAGATCGTGCTAAATCGCGTTAGATCGTTCTCCACAACTGTCCGTGATTGGCCAGGAAGAAAGATGAATATTTTGATGGGTGACAATAACCTAAAATTACACTTGGAATTTTTATTTTTATCAACAAATAAAGTGCTTTTTCTCTATTTATTTTGACTGCTTGTGATTTGTAATGGAAGACTACGATTTGTTTTTTACTACTTGCTTTTTGTTGTAACAAAAGCTGGAAAAATCTTCTTTTTTTGCACTTCATTTAATTTAATTTAGTGGCATGTTTTCGAGGTATAAATTAACAAAATTATTTCTTAGCTTAGTTTAAATGATAAATTAAATCTTAAATTAACTTAAATCTTAAATGAGAGGTATAAAGCAAGCATTAAGGCTGCGTACCGTTCATAACATAGATCTTTTTTGTTCTTCCTTGGTTAGGAATTTGAATGCCATATTTGTCAGAAATGCTGCTTAGTTTCTGAAACTCATATTAATTATCTATTTCTTACAGCTCCTTTTTGTAGAGGGTAGGTTTCGGATGCATAATAATTAAATGATTTTATTGCATGACCAAATGAGTATTAGGTATCCCTCTTTGTGGCCAAAGAGCACTGGTACAAAAAATTTGTTGCCATCGACTTGTCAAATAGTACCTATATTATTATAATAATATTGTAGTCAACATTAATTTGCTATATAAAAAAAAAGGTAATGCCAGCATTTTAACTGTTGAATAAAAAGAGGAGCTATAATTCACACCAGACCGTGCTGAGGGACAGGGTACATGCAAGAGATATAGCTGCGAAATTGAAACTGAAAAAGAATACAGTGATGTAATGCAAGAAAAAAATTGAAGAATACTGGGAAATTGTGTAGGTAATGGCATTGAGGATTTCTGGGAAAATAAGAGGAAACCATGTTCTGGAAAGAGGAAGGTCTCGATGGAGGATGAAGATACCACCTGTCTAACTCTGTCTATCTGCATTTAACTATGTCTATCTCTGTTTAATTCTGTCCATCTCTATCTATCTGTGTTTAAACTACCTATCTATCTCTATCTGCAACTAGTTATCTTTCTCTATTGTTGTTAAACTCTGTCCATCTATGTCTATCTATCTATTTCTGTTAAACTCTGTCTATCTGTGTTTAACTCTATCTCTATTTAACTCTGTCTATCTCTATTTACTCAGTCTATCTATTTCTTACTCTGTCAATCTCTGTCTTTATTCATATCTATCTCTGTTTAACCATGTCTATATGTATCTAATGGGCCTTTTCACTAAATTTTGATTTTGGTAGTAGTGTATAAAGGAACAAAAAATAAAATTTTCTGCGTTTTTACTTTTCTATACTTTTAAGCCATAACTGAGAAAATAAATAAATAAAAAAACTCCTTGAATAAAAACACGGACTTAAACATACCTACGTCATCGCGCCGGAAGATTGATGCACAGAGGAATGATAGGAATAGCCGAGTCGCTGGCTTAAAATATCAAGAATTCACAAAATCAGCAGCTTGACAGTGTTGCCGATACTCTCAAAAATCATTTATTATAGTTTATAGTACCAGTGTAATGGTAATTGAAATTGACTAGCAATTATTAGTAATTATAATATACCAGTTTTCCATTCAATAGCTGCGGAATGAATTATTTTACCAGTATTATGTTTATATTTATTTAAAGTGTCCAAATAAAGTTCTAAGAAGAAAGTATATTATTAAGATTATAAAACTTTCTACAATGGCAACAGCGGCTTAATTTGCCGATGGCAGTTAGTGCTGGGAAGTTTAGTTCACTTTGCCGATTTCAATCTTTCGTTCTCGTTCAATAAAGTGAATAGTTCAAAAGACTAGTTCGTTTAGTTCATTTAGTTCACTGATTTATACTGGCATGGTGAAGTAAAAGAAATATTTTAAAATTTAAATTATATATAAAATTAACAAAAAATACAGTAGACACCGACAATATTTTTTATTCATTTCAATACCGAAATAATAGTCCGAAATCATCGCGGCATGCATCGGTCGGTCAGGTGACAAAACCTATAATCTCGGTCGTCTCGCTCTCGCTTGCGTAGTACATTCCGTTTAGACTTTAGTTCGCCTTGTTTCAATCTCTCAGTAATTACTGATTGAATCTTTTAGTTCAGTTGTCAGATTCGATCTTTTGAACTAGTTCGTTCGCGAACTACACAACTCTAATGGCAGTTCGACAGATCAGCATTTACGCGTGTGCGATGTTAAACCCATGCGCTCTAGCAAGCTTTAAACATATCTACGTCATGAGTCGCGCCTGTTTTGAGATTTTCAAATTGGTTGAATTTTACCCGGTTTTTACTGTACTGAAATAAATTAATGTTATGACCTAGCAATAATTTTATTGATGGAAAACACTTATTATAGCACCGACTAAACAATTCAAATGCCAAATATATCAAAATTAAGAATAGTGAAAATCTATCTATCTAACAGTCTATCTGTATTTAACTCAGTCTATCTATGTCAATCTTTTTTTGTCTATTTCTATCTTTGTTTATTTTTGTTAAACTCTGTCCATCTCTGTCTTTTTATTAATATCTATATATGTCTAACTTTGTCCATCTTTGTCTATTTATGTCTTAAAAAAATTCTATTATGATTCCTTTAAACAGCAAATCAATGTCAATATCTTTGCTTAGCTAAGTTGTTAAAGCAAAGGAACTTCGTATAATCATATGAAAAATATAGAGGGGCATACTTAATCGCGGCAAGTGGGTAGGAAAAAATCTTTGCTATTTAAAAGTAGGTAACTAAAAAGAAACTGGGCTTTTATAACGGCATATTTTTTAGAATGGAACCATATCATATATAGTCTACCGGTACTAAGCTGATACACTCTACTTCCTAATAAGTGCTCATATTTGTTTATATTGATGTTTATCTTTATTTATTTATTATTTTAGCTTTCGAAAGTCGAAATTACCAAGCAGGCGCAAGATATTGCTAAGCAGGCACAAAATGTTAATGTTAATTGCTATTATGATAACTTGCAAATGTACCTTAGGTCATGTCCAGACGATGTGGAATTTAATTTTATGGATGGAGAACTGAACATAAATTTGTTGCTTAAGAATAAAATGAAAATTTTATTTTTTACCAGTACCCTAAAACAGGTATATTTATGACAAATTTTAGTGCAAAAGAAAGTTTGGTAAAAATAAATAATTTTTAATATTAATTTTATGACAATAAAATACAGTTACAGGCAGAAAGTATACATTATTATCTTTGAGTATTTTGTATATTTATTTATTATTTGGTAGTGATTTTTACCAGGTATATATAATATTAAATTCAAAATATATTATTGGACGACGCCTAGCTAATTAAATAGCTGCATGCGCCATAATATAATACTCTTAGATAAGTTTAAATATTTAAAAACAATCAGTTCTAAAATCAAAATACTACTTTAAAATACCACAGTGTATAAACAATAATGTAGGTACAGCATCAAAACAACAGTCAAATCACAAAGCAAGGAAAAAGAGAGAAATCAAAACAACCTTTCAAATTGTTTAAAATTACCCACAATAAATTTCTTGCATAAGTTTGCAAACATTTTCTTATTTTTAATTTTTCTAATGTCTATTGGTAACATATTATAAATCTTAGGACTAAGGTTGTGGATTTGACCGGTCAATTTGTTTTTGGTCAATTGACCGGTCAAATGACTGAAATAAATTTAAATTTAAAAATGCAGTGGATGAACCTAACTATACTTGCCAAATTTCTTATTTTGTACTTTGGAAAAAATTAATTTTTTATAACAAGTTTTGCTTGTTCTGAATAGTCTACTGTCATACCTAAATTTTATACAGGGTGGTCAAATGGATGATATAGTTAGGTCCATCCAGGTACACATTCTATAAGTGTATATCTCAATAGTTGCTCCACAGTAGATACATTTCCCCTTTACTTTGTTTTCTTCTCTTATTTCGGTAAAACAATTCCAAATTTTGGTTTTGGACTTCCCCAAACTCATCGTAAATGCGACGTCGCGTCGTTAGTTCACAAAAATGCAATGCAAGTGCAAACCCTAACTCTGGCAAATACGAAATGAAAATAAATAGACAAAAGGAAATGTCTATGAAAATGGTATAAAAAGAGAATAACAATAAATTCTCTATTCCTTTCCTTCATTGTGATTGAATCCGTTCCGGGAACCACTAATAAACGAGGCCGGCTATTGGGATTCCCAGAATCAGGTGTTATTGTTTTATTAAATACCGGCGCTATAACAATACACTAAACATTATCCTGGGTGGTAGGAGGTAATCTGGACAGATCACAGATAATGCATAAATAATAAAATAAAATTGATATATTTTGACCGAATTTGACGGGTCAAATACGTCATGGTCAATTGACCATGCCCAACTCTACTTAGGACCAATATAGGCATTTAATAATAATAATGATAATAAGTTTATTTAAAATTTAATAATATAATAAATATGTTGTTTATGTTGTCTTCTATAAACTTATTCTTCAATCCCCTGAAGCTGAGCTTGTTAGGGGCAAATCTTATTTTTTGTTTTAGTATGTAAAATCATAAATCACAAATATGTATTAAAAATCAAGTTTTTTAAAGTAAAAATGTTAATTTATAGTATAAACGCAGCTTTTTTGAAGAAATATATTACCTATAATAAAATTATTAATTTATACTTTTTAAGTAAAAAATATTACGTATATAAATTATTCAGAACAATATTAATTAATTAAAGCATTTCTAAAAATATTTTCAAATTGTCTGTTTTTAATATCCATGTTTTTATTTCGACTTAAAATTTTTTTAATGAAATCAATTTTTTAATTTTTGTTGGTAAATAATCGTTTAAATAAAAACATAAATATTTCAAATTTTTTTTGTCCTATGGACTTATTATTTCATTTTTATGACGGGTATTATATTATTTGCTAAATCTTTATCAATTTTCATTCATACAACCACATGTAACATACCCATGATTAGAGACCGACCGAAGGTTCGGTTTCCAAAAACCGGCCGAACCTTCGGCCACGCCGAAACTCAGTGTTCGTGGATTGTCGCGCACCGTTCGGCTAACTTTAGGCGGGGGGGGGGGGGGGTCCGTAGGCAGTGTTGTCTATATAAAAAGATTTTTCTGTCAACTTTTTTTTTAGTGGGAAGAGTTCAATCCGTTCCCAAGATCGATTTCGTCCTATATAAAATAAATTAAATATCAGCATACAATAAAATTTTTAACATGTATAAATAAGTTTCGGTTTCGGCCGAAACTGAGACCAGGGCCGAAGACTCGGTTTCGGCCGAAACTAAAAATCTTGTTTCGGTCGGACACTACCCATGATCAATGAAATTTTGCAACTTTTTATTCTGACGAAAATTTAAAAGAAGCCTATATTGGGTGAAACGTTACCCCCCATCCCCTGATGCGAAAGTAAAAGAATAGTAATTTACGTTACAAGACCGGAAAGTAGTGTTTTTCAGGTCGAGACAAGCATTTCCAGGGCGAGCCATAGGCGAGTCCTGGAATCTTGGAGAGACCTGGAAAACACTAACTTTCGGTTGCGTGACGTACAATATTTTTTTTAAGACCGACACTTCCATATATTTTATAATCTACGCGAAACAAGTTTGACATAAAGAACAAAATTAGAAATCAACGAACTGTCACTCGACAATACATCGAAATGTTGTTGTCATAATAACGAAATCAAGGTATCTTGTATTATCAAAGAGCGATTGGAAAAACAAAAAACAGGGTGACAGTGACATTAGAGACCGGAAAAATGACATTAGAGTCCGGAAAAGATTTTTCCTGTCTCTAATGTCACTTTTCCGGTCTTGCGATCGGAAAACGTTATTTTCTAGACGAAAAATTGTCCAGAAAGTGTAAATTTTCTAATCGGTTTAAAAAAAAAGATTTTTCCGGTCTCTAATGTCACTTTTCCGGTCTTGCGATCGGAAAAACGTTATTTTCTAGACGAAAAATTGTCCAGAAAGTGTAAATTTTCTGGTCGGTTTTAAAAAAAGCAATATTCGTGTCCGAAATGTATGTAAATAAATCATCTTTAGGAGGGATAAAAAATGTAGATCTCCTAGACATCCGAGTTAACACACAATAGTGCCATATAATTTTACAGAGAGATTTCTTAATAATAATTCATATGTAGGTATAATTAAGAACATTTAAAAAATTAATACAATTTTCCGTAAAATGGTGATTTATATAATTAGTCAAGTAAAGTCTGTTCAATGACCGCTGACCGTTACGTCTTATTCCCCATATTTGCAGTACTTATGTCTTAAATGCATTCAGTCAGTTTGACTTACCGGTGGTAAAAGTTATGATTTTTCTTAGGCTTGATCTACATGAAGACGGATGCATGTGAACAAGAAAAATACATGCGCGTTTTTTTCAAATTTTTAATTGTTATTTTTATACTTTTAGTGAAGTCGGAAATAAGTAGTTTATTTGGGGTAAAAGGTATCATTTAATGAAACATTTAGTTTTTAATAATCAGCATGAAATTTTTAATTAATTTAAATTTACTGAAAAATAAATAAAACTCATTTATAAATAAAATTTAAAATTGAATCATATGTTTTTTTGTCTAGTTAGTGCATCAGGCTACAAATTTTGTTTATTTATTTATTTATTCATTTATGTTCTACAAAACTACATATTACAGTAATTTACTATTTTACTTACAATGTGCACCTAGGTGATCATCATCTGTATGTGCAACATAACAGTCTAAAACTTTTAAATTACATTTGACAGGTGTAACACACGTCACAAGTCAAAAGTTCTAAGCTTTTGTTTTGTTTTGGTTCACGCAGAACCTAATGCCAAAAACAGATTTGTAAAAAAAAACATAAAAAAGCTTTCCATATAGTGCAGACTTTTCCGCGGACACTGTACAGGGTGTCCAGTTTTCGACACTTTTGACGGGTATCTCAGTTATTAGTACAGATAGAATGATGCGGTTTTCGCAAACCTGTGTCACTTTTTTGTAAAACAAACGATGCCCTTAACGGATTTATCATGGCCATCTTGGTTTTTGAGATACAGGGCGAAATTGAAAACGGTGCATTTTCAGACACCCCTTGTATTTTAGTTATCTTATACCTTATCGAAAATATAAGAACGGGGTGTTATACAGTTTTTTACGTAGAATCCAGTGGCGTAGTTAGTATTTTTCCAGATATCCCCATTTTTGAGAAATATACCAAAGTTGTGTTTTTTTAAATGGAACGCCCTGTATATTTTTTCATATTTCCATTCTGCTTACTGAGAGCTTTCCAAAAATATATAATAGTTGGCACTTTTTTTAAATAACAAGCTTTAAGTTGACAGTAGGCCGTGTATTTTATTTTAATAAAAATAAATTGACGATACCCTACGCCCTACACTATCAATATTACTTTATAGTTTAATTTCAAACTTTTAAGTTTTTTAATACTTACGATAGTAAAGTCATTTTCTCTTACTGTTACGTAGGTATATTATCGGAATAAACAAAAACATCTAGTAGGCCTTGACTTATCCAGGCTATACAACAAAATTTTCATAATGGCGTTTAGCTCTTGTCAGAATTGTATTTAGGTAGTTAAGGTTGAAAAGTTACTCATAATTTATTTATGATTATGTAATATATTTTATATTCATCTTTTTCTCTATTTTCCTTATTGTATGTTTTAGGTGGAGGCTGTGTAAAGGTTCCATGTTCAATTAAATTTTTCTTTAGTAGGGAAAATCTATCTATAAATGGCTGCCTTCTCTCAATATAAGACGCTAATTAAACAAACACTCCATATATAACTTTAAAAATGGTCGTTGTAAAAAATAATAATATGCCTACCTATTGAAATATAAATCGGCAGCCTCATGGGAGTTTTCATGGCTTTGTATAAAGCATACCAGCATATCGTATTTTTCATAATTTTCATACTTTTGGGCCATCCTTGAAATTGAACAATATCATAAATAAATTATGAGTAACTTTTCAACCTTAAACACATAAATACAATACTGACAAGAGCTAAACGCCATTATATATATTTTGTTTTATAGCCTGGATAAGTCAAGACCTACTAGATGTTTTTATTTATTTCGTTAATATACCTACGTAACAATAAGAGAAAATGACTTTTTACTATCGTAAGTATTAAAAAACTTAAAAGTTTGAAATTAAACCATAAAGTAATATTGATGGTGTAGTGTATGGTCAATTTATTTTTATTAAAATAAAATACACGTCCTACTGTCAACTTAAAGCTTGTATATTTAAAAAATATGAATTTTAACCTTCCTCTTAAAACAAAGTGACAACTATTATATATTTTTGGAAAGCTCTCAGTAAGCAGAATGCAAATATGAAAAAATATACAGGGCGTTCCATTTAAAAAAACATAACTTTGGTATATTTCTCAAAAATGGGGACATCTGGAAAAATACTAACTACGCCACTGGATTCTACGTCAAAAATTGTATAACACCCCCTTCTTATATTTTTGATAAGGTATAAGATAACTAAAATACAAGAGGTGCCTGAAAATGCACCGTTTTCAATTTCGCCCTGTATCTCAAAAACCAAGATGGCCATGATAAATCCGTTAAGGGCATCGTTTGTTTCACAAAAAAGTGACACAGGTTTGCGAAAACCGCATCATTCTATCTGTACTAATAACTGAGATACCCGTCAAAAGTGTCGAAAACTGGACACCCTGTACATATTACAAGAAATTGTTAACTTATTATACGTACCTTTCATGGTCGTACGCAAAGTCCTCCTTTATTTGCTTAAAAATATTTAATATCTACTGTTTCATTTCTTAAACGAAATATTTTAAAGAAAGTTAAATTATCTATCTCATCGAAGTATGAGTTTCCCCTATCCCCTTCGAAAGCCATTTCTTACAATTTCAGTACATCTAGATTCTAGATCATCATTCATTATACATTTCCATTTTCAAAAATTATAATAAATATAATTGATTTTTACTTTTACTCTATTTTGATCATAGTTAAGTATAAATAGTTATCATTTTTGACAAATTTGACAACAATTTAGGTGGAAAAAATTGGGTCCCTAATTTAGAGCTTTCATAAGCCTTCTTGAGTGTGGAATCAATATTGGTGCAACCGAAATCGATACTTAACCTAAATTTAAGGAATTCTTGGCCTTAAGTATTTCCTATCTCTGTTGGTGCAAACGGACATTACTCATCTTAAATATTTAGGTATAGTCATTGACAGGCACCTTAAATCGGACCCACATGTTTTATATTTGCAAATAATAATAATAATAACAAATTTTTATTAGTTCATTGAACTATTTAAATACATTTCAAATTGTAAATTTTTTCTTCTCTCCTGATAGATAATTACAATCTAGAAAGACTATTTTATTAAACTTTTTTACATAAAATTTGATTATTTCATTTTTTTACAAATAGTTTTAATGTCATTTCCTAATTTGTTATATTCTATAGCACCACTAAAAAATATTGATTTTTGAGTCGATTTCAAATTTGTATGATCCAAAATAAAGTTATTTTTTCCTCTTGTTTCATGAATATGAACTTCATTAAATTTTGTCAAGAAATTTTCATAATATGGTGCTGTTATATTTAAATTTATTTTATGAATAAAAATCAAAATAGGAAATAATAAAAAAAATTCTATATTCATCCATTGTAAACAATTTAGCATTTCCGTTATTTTAGTGTATTTATTACATCCCAATATTATTCTCATTGCTCTATTTTGTAAAATCTGTAATCTGTTTTTATCTTGTTGTGAACACATACAGGGTTAGGAAAAATTACCAGAACGGTCGATTATTTCAAAATATACAGGGGTTATCAAAAACGTCTTATATAAAAAATGCAGGGCTGTTAAAAATCTACATATTGGTGACAAATTGAAATATACAGGATCGCCCACAAAGTTGTGGAGAATGATCGTTATATTTTTTTAAATGGAATACCCTGTATATTTTTACATTTTTCAGTTCCACATAAAATTATAATTATTTTTTATTAAATGCATTATTAGTCTATACTTCATAGTTTCCGAGATATTGACTCTCGAAAAGTGACATTTTTGAACTTTGACAGCTTATAACTTTTTAACAGTACGTCTTAGAGCAAAACGGCTTACATGTCCCTATCTTCAATTTTTATCATCTTCCCAAAAAAACCAACTTCAAGTTAAACCGGAACAACTATATTTCCTGCTTTCGTGTTACATCCGGTTTAACCGGAAGTTTATTTTTTTTTGGAAAGATATTAAAAATTGAAGATAGGGACATGTAAGCCTTTTTGCTCTAAGACGCACTGTTAGAAAGTTATAAGCTGTCAAATTTCAAAAATGTCACTTTTCGAGAGTCAATATCTCGGAAACTATGAAGTATAGACTAATAATGCATTTAATAAAAAATAATTATAATTTTATGTGGAACTGAAAAATGTAAAAATATACAGGGTGTTCCATTTAAAAAAATATAACTATCATTCTCCACAACTTTGTGGGCGACCCTCTATATATCAATTTATTACCGATATGTAGATTTTTAACAGCCCTACATTTTTTATGTAAGACGTTTTTTGATAACCCCTGTATATTTTGAAATAATCGACCGTTCTGGTAATTTTTCCTAACCCTGTATATAAAATTGAACTACAAAAAACAAAATGAGGTAAAATAATACAATTGAAAATAATTTTTTTACTATAAATGCTTAAGTATCCGCTTAATCTATTTAGCACTCCTATTTTTTTTGAAATTTTTTTACAAATATAATCCATATGATCATGAAATTTTAAATTTTTGTCGATAATAACTCCTAAATATTTAACTTTAGTAACAATTTCAATAGCTTCGTTATTTATTTTAAAAGAAAGATTTTGATTTTAAAACTCATTATACTGTTTATCAGACCTTAGACATTTTGTTTTATCAATATTTATTTTAAATTTATTTTCACAGATCCATTTATATATATGTTCTAGTATATTGTTCATATTATTTATTAGAGATATTAAATTACAATCTAAAATATAAATTACTGTATCATTAGCGAAAAAATGATATTTACAAATGTCTAGATTGTAGGCCAAATCATTAATATAAATTATGAATAATAAAGGAGTTAAAGGACCAAGTATACTGCCTTGAGGTACACCAACATTTATACCTTTTTTATTTGACACATACTTGTTACATTTAACTACCTGCCATCTATTGATTAAATATTCATGTTACCATTTATGTGCCTGTCCACCAATTCCGTAATGTCTCAATTTATCTAATAATTTTTTTCTATCAATTGCTTCAAATGCACGTTTCAAATCTAAAAAAATAACGGCCACCATATCACCCTTATCAATTATAGTTTCCAATCATTTAAAACATATTGTACAGCAGTTTCACAACTATATTTCTTCCTAAATCCTGATTGAAATTTTGATAATATTTTATTTTCCTCTACAAAATCTAATAACTGATAATAGACTATTCTTTCCAAAAATTTTTCGACAGCTACAAGTGTATTTATTGGCCTAAATTCTTCTGGTTTTGATGTATTTTTAACATTTCTTATTGGCGTTATTGTAGTTATTTTTAAAATTTCAGGGACAATACCAAATTTCAAAAATATGCTTATTATCATGGTCTATAAGGCGCTTGTTAAACTCCTACTAAAATATGGTATTCTGGTCTGGGGAGGAATGTACAACAGTAATCTTAAGCAACTTCGAATTGTAAAAATCAGTCTTAAGAAACCTAGGCTTTTTCCTACAAGTCAACCTTATTCCAGAAAACTTTGTATATCACTGTTTAAATATTTGCACGTTAATAATAATTTTAAAAAAATAATTATGTCACATGATCACCAGACCAGAGGAAAGATGTCATATTATTTAAAACATTTCAATGTGCGTATCCGCATAATATTTTATTAGTTTCTGGCATAGTGCATCATGTTTTAGGTTGACTTTAGTGAATACATATTTAATTTGGTCGAGAGGCTTTACAATGACAAAACAGAATGTTTTAGAAAGTTAGATAACTTGGAAAGGCTGCATAAAAATCTTCAAACAGGTATTTTTTTCTACGACTAGTAGGGCGATGGCACACACAGTGGCTTGTGCTGAGTCGGCACATGTTTATGTGTTATTAAATGATGCAAAACAGACACAAAAGTGGGGCACGTCGCGCGGTTTTGAAACCGCTCACAGAGTCTAATGCATCCGCCGCTAGCTGTTTTCTTGCATGAAGTGGTTCTAGAATACCTGGAATTATATTATACAGAAACATCCATGTCTGTCTCGTCACTGCTGCAGCTACAAAAACGCCGTGTGTGTCATCGCCCTTAGAAAAGATGTTTATTGTATCTTTATTGTATGTGTGCAGCAATTGATAACGAAATCTAGTAAGAGTCCATTACAAATATATTTTCCTGCAAAAGAAAGAGTTAGTCTGTGAGGACACTTAATAAATCTCTGTCGTCAGACGATTTTTCGTAACCATAGATAAATTTTCAGTCAATGTTTATACCGTTATTAAAACGTCAGTAACAAAGAAAACTAGTTCCATTTCTTCACTTTAAGGTAGGTCAACAACACCCCCCCCCCCCTCGATTTCAAGTTACGATGAACACTTATCAATTTCGTTATAAACACTTAAAATACCGTGCGAGCAAAAATTATTTGCATCAAAGAGGGCCTTGCGTCTAAGGACGTAATGCTTAGCCGTAGAGCTTAATACCTGTTGGGTGTCAGAAACTACCTGAATTAACAATCAATCAGTTATTCCGTCATCTTTGACAGTCGTTACAAGTAATTTGATTCATCGCTAATTTTTCCAATTTCTTGAACAATTTACACAATGGGCTTTACGGAACAGCACAAAACATTTATGGTTGAAGCGTATTTTCAAAACGGGGTTAGAGTAAATTGTGAGTGGCAATACAATCCGGGTTTGTGCATGGACGATTTTCAAGAACGTTTTCCTAACGTTGCTTTTTTTGCTGGGGATTTTTATCATTGCCTGAAAGGAACCGTGGCTGTGTTTAGGGAAACAGGTTCTATATAACACAAAAAAGGAGCAGGAAGACCATCTGTAAGAACAGAAGAACTTGTTGCAAATGTTCGTGAAATCATGCAAAATACGCCAACAAATTGTATAAGACGCCTGTCCCCAAGAAGTGGGAAGATCTTATGGAACATTACTTCGTTTTTCCTCATTTAAAGAACACTATTTTTAAAACACCAGTTGCAAATTTAGAACAATTACAAGAAAGGATTATCCAAGAGTGTGGTAACATTTCTCCAGAGATGCTGGTCAACACTTTCGAAAATATGAAGAGACGTGTGAATTTACGCTTGGAGCATGGCGCTGGCCAATTTCAGCAATTTATGTAATTATTTTTCTTTTTCTTACTTTGTTAATTTTGTAAACAACAAAAATAAATTTGTATTTGTCTACTCATTAGTTTGGCATAATATCATGTTATAATATGAATTTGACAAAATTTTAATCTAGATTTGTGGAGCAATTACTTGACGACAAACAACGTTTTGGATATTTTCAACAGGACGGTGCAACCGCCCATACAGCCGCCGAAACTATTAACTACTTACGCAATTTTTTCGACGACAGATTGATTAGTTTTCGATCAGACATTGAATTCCCACCTAGATCATCTTGTTTAACGCTTATGGATTACTTCGTTTTTCCTCATTTAAAGAAACCTATTTTTAAAACACCAGTTGCAAATTTAGAACATTTACAAGAAAGGATTATCCAAGAATGTGGTAACATTTCTCCAGAGATGCTGGTCAACACTTTCGAGAGACGTGTGAATTTACGCTTGGAGCATGGCGGTGGCCAATTTCAGCAATTTATGTAATTATTTTTCTTTTTCTTTCTGTATATTCTTACTTTGTTAATTTTGTAAACAACAAAAATAAATTTGTATTTGTCTACTCATTAGTTTGGCATAATATCATGTTATAATATGAATTTGACAAAATTTTAATCTAGATTTGGTTAGATATTAGATATATCGTCCCCATATCATTGTGATCTAAACCAAGCCCTACGTTTTTTAATCGAAGCCCTCTTTGATGCAAATAATTTTTGCTCGCACGGTAGGACCGCACTTTTTTCAGTTAAGTTAACTTATTTTTGGAACAAGACACCCCATTTATTAAATTGTTAAAATTGTAGGGGTAGGCTTTCCCTTCGCAATGTTCATTGTTTAAAGGACTAAAAATTTTAATTTTCTCATTTTTGTCTAAAGCAAAATTCGATGTTTTATACAAACACAGTGGCGGCTCTTCCTTAAGGTCATTTGGTCAATGACCTCCCTCACTAATTCTCTTCTCATGTAACTTAACACTTATTAAGTTTACAAACATCGTTTGTTTCGTATACTATTACTATTACCTCTAAAATATCCCTCGTATTGTACCAGATTCGCGTTTATAATCGCAGCCACGCACTACAAATAACGGTACTTATCGTATGTTCCTCGTATATTCGGTCCAGGCAACGCTTGACCACCGCTGTCTGTGTATTACCAGTGATGTTTTAATGCGCAAGCGCGCAAGAAAAATAAAAATATGCTGCTACTGGAAGGAAAGACAAAGAAAAAGAGTCCGTCCGGGCTTCAAGCCGTATCAATTTTCGATGAAGTTCCGACAAACGTCGCCATTTTGCAGAAACGTGTAGGAAGATCTTGGGAGTTACGTTGAAGTGTAGTTCGTTTATTTTAAATTTATTGGCTTAACTGATTGCTGCAGTAAGGAGGGTTGTATAATGTATATTCACTATATTCAAATATTCATTGTCAGTTTGCCATTGTTTACATTTTTTTAATTTTTAAATTACTTACGGGTGCCGGTCGGGTTTAATAAATTGTTGTTTGTTATTATTTAAAGTATTTAAAGAGTCTTGTGCTAAATAATTATTGTGTCTCTCTCAAAATGTCGGTTGTAAAAAATATTAAAGACTTAAAAAGCAGTAATAGTTTGGATTTTGATAAACGCTTAATGTTTAAAACAAATGGTCGTCCTCAACCGAATTTAATAATTACACAAACAAGTAAGGACAAAAATAAGGAAGTGCATAGAAATTTTCGTAATTGGTAATTGATCACTTTGCAGAAACTAAGGAGAGAAGAATCCACCTCAAATTCAAATCTGTTTAAAATCTAAGTAGGTATAGGTTATTTTTTGATTTTTTATCACAAAATTATAGTACTTATTAGTTTTTTTTCCCGCGAAAAAATAATATAAGTAGTGTAAATAAATCAAAATTAAAATTTTAATAGGCCAAAAAATACTTTTATGGGCGTGGCACTCAAAATAATTTTCGTTGTTATATCCTTACAATACTAAATGACCCCCCCCCCCCCCCCACTTCAAATAACCACGAGCCGCCACTGCAAACAAACATTGTTGAAATAAAAGGTTCCTTAATTAGTGATGGACGAAATGAGATGTGTTTCCTTGGATTTTTCTTACATTGTTATCGTAAATGTTGACCCACTATTTGACAGAGATTGAAGTATAATCTGTCCTTGTCTTTAAACTTAGATTTTTCAGATTGTCGTCGAGCATCTTTATACCCTATCTTTTACAGTGCCTTGAATTATTTTGATTTCATTCACTATTAATTAGCAAATATAAGAGAAAAATACAAGAGGATGCTTGTTCCTCGACATAACAGTTGTTAAAAAAAATGCATATAAGTAATCACTATTATTATAGTCTATTACCAAGAATATAGGCAGTGACGTAGCTCTCATAACCATGGAAACGACCAAAATACTGTATGGTCATTAGCGGTTTGCATTAGTTTCCATGGTTTCGAATAATACGTCACTGCCTATAATATTGGGTTTCGAGTATACCTACATTATTAAAGTATTGTTTTTTTTGTTATTTTTACGATATTTACTTTTTTTAGACAATCAAAATTTTAAGGAAAAGTTGGACAGATTTTTAGAACAAAAAAAAGCCGAAGAGAAAAAACTATATGGTAAATTTGTGACAATATTAAATGAAAAAAAGCTGCATATTCAACACCTCAATGATGTTCTTATTGCTGTTAAAAAAGGGAAATCGCCAAAAAATCCGTTATTAAATAATACGGGAAAAAATAACAGTCGATCAAGAGAAAAAGTACTCGCTAAAAAGGTAGCAAATACCAAGACGATTTCTGAATCTGATGATAGTAGTGAATCAGATAATTATAAGAGCGACAATAATAAAGCAGATAACATTGACGAACCCATCAATAGTTTTCGCACTTCAACAAGGGCAAGTTCTCCAGGGCCCACTACGTCTAAATCCAATACCTGTTTTATAGAAGAGGCGCCCACTACATTGTTCTCATTCTCAAAACGAATTCGAACTAATGATAATTTAAGTACAAATGATCAATTACCGGACAGAGCATTAAGTAGAAAGTCAAACATACCCGAAAATACAATTACCACGGTTTCTAATACCGACACTGAAGAAAGAAATCCTACAGTGAACTTCAATACCCAAGATTTGCTTGATAATATTTAGACAAGTGCAATAATAGACAAGTTAGTATTTAAGCATTTATGTTACTTTCTAGAAAATTGGGCAAACATTGTGTTTAAAATTAAAACGATTATTTAAAAAAGACATGAATATTCTTAATTTTTATTTCTTCCATTAATTCGCAATAGAGCTAGAGCATTAAAGAGAAGAAATACCTACCTCCGAAGTTTTGTTTAATATAATTTAAAAAATAAATAAAGTCTGTGCTATGGTGCTATTTTTCATGGAAAAATCTAATATTTTATTTGAAATAATTGCATTGTATATGTAACAAAAATTGCATGGAAATAATAATAGAAATAAATAAATATCAAACAACCCCGGACTTGTTATGCATATTTAATAGACTGTACATCGCGCTGTTACGTACAACCCGTGGGTACATTGTCGAGGGCTGGAATCCCTCGTGTTTTTTTTTTATCATTTATAGTTTCAAAAGAAAACAAGTAAAATAAAATAAAAGCTTAGGATATAATAGGGATTTTAAATCGCCAGTCGACTTCCTCTATCGGACCACACGGTCCCGTCTTTTCATCCAGTGGGCGTAAACTTTTATATAAGGTGGATCCATATTGAATACCAGAAGCGCGAGTTTATTGGTAGAGAAAAAGATTTCCTTAACTTTCTGTTATGGTATCTGATAAAAAGCAATAAAATTTTATTACTTCCGGGCAGCCATAATGAAAATCTCTTAGTTCGACCAATAATCAGATAATTATGGAAGATGTTATATTGTGGGGATAACCAATAAAATCGTTACTTGTTTTTTGGTAAACTCCTACAGTGGTAATAAGGCGGACTCTGTCCACTTCCACTCTTTGTATTTTTGTATAAAAACCGTTGAAAATAGTAAAAAAAATTTTATTATTCAGAAAATGATAATAATTAAAAGTATTGTTTCTAATTAAAGTACTTGTGGCTAGTCGCTATGCCAAAATGTTTCCAGAAATAAAACTTTTTTTATGAATTATTTTATAATTGTCAAGATACCGGATTGACAAAGAGTAAATTAAAATGTATGTACTAAAAAGTGTTCATTACTTTAAATTGAAAATTTTAACAAGTGAGATTTAATAGTGAGGGTTTGCCTTGAACAATTTGTTGTCAGTGACAGTATTATACGCTAGAAAGATGGAAAAGAAGTGAAAAAGTTTAATTGTATTATGTAAGTTATACAGTGTGTCTGAAATTCAAGTCTCTATATGGGTATCTCGCTTAATAGATGAGATAGAAAGTTGGTTAAATGGGGAATATTTTAGAGAATTTAATGCCGATCTTGAATCTCTTTTCAAAATTATTAAAAGTTTTGTAGTTTTTCACTTATTAAACAAAAACTAAAAATGGCGCATTTCGTTTTTTTTTAAATAGGGGCTTAACGGTTCATTTGACATATCCCAAAGTGTTACATTCTTAAGACACTTTTTAGGGAAGAACATTTCTGTACAAAAAGAAAATGCAGATTGTCTTTTGTTTGTAAGTTACCCACAGTAACTTTGTTATTTCCTATGGCGGCCATCTTGGATTTGTACATAAAATTATTTCTCTTTGAATTACCTTTTAAACAACGTGCCACATGCTACCAAAATTTTGGAGAAATACTCTTAAATTAAGAGTGAAAAACTACAAAACTTTTAATAATTTTGAAACGAGATTCGAGATCGGCATTAAATTCTCTAAAATATTCCCCATTTAACCAACTTTCTATCTCATCTATTAAGCGAGATACCCATATAGAGACTTGAATTTCGGACACACTGTAAGTAGACTATCGAATATTGGGATTTTTGTAAACTGTTGTTATATAAGACGGAAAATATGTATGCAGTACATTAATGAACTATGCAAAAACTTTGCGAATATGATTTTTCGATTTAAATGAATTTTTTATGTATTTTATAGATCTTAGTAATATTGAACGAAATCGGGTTTCATGTTTTAAGTTGTATTTTGGTATGATTTTTCCGCAGGGAATTTAATGAAGACTTGTCGAGAATAAAACAAAATAAGTTGTATTTTGTGATGATTTTCCCGCAGGGAGTACTTATTATGCATGGTTAAAGTATCAAATGTTTACTTATTTTATAAACTTATACAGTGTCCGCAAGAAAGTTCGCATCAAATGAGATTTTTTTAAATTATTAGGTAAGTATAGGTAAAAATTGAAAAAGCAGTTAGTTTTTGCTTACCTAAATACCAAAAATGACGTATACTGAAGCAGCTGCACGACTTGCGTTACCTGTCAAATTTGACATTTTTAATAAAATAGGTTCGAAAATGCCATTATTTATCAGAATATCGAAAAACTTTATTCGAGAAAGTTGTTTATTTAGGCATTTTTAGCTTCTGTAAGAAATTTTGACAGTCTAATAGAATTTTTATTTTTTGCCAGATTCTTGAAAATTTTGATCAACCCTCGTAGATTAACTTTTATACATCGATGTAAAACCATTTGCCTTTACTTCATTTGTAATCTTAATGCAATTTTGTGTAAAATTTTTGTTTCCAATTATTTATTTTGCTTCAAAAACTGAAATTGTTATTGATCAGTATGTAATGTTTGATGCAAAGTTTATCTAATTACGTCAGTTTTGCCAAAACCGACGTTTCTCATTTTTCTTAAGTTAGTAAACAGATGTACAAAAAGAAAATATTAGGAAGCTTTCGTTGAAATTTTACTTAATTAAAATTAAATTAATTATTTTAAACTATATTTTTGTTGAATAATATGTTTCTAGCATTAATATTTATTCTTTTTGATCCAATATTAATTAAGTAAAATTTCAACGAAACCTTCCTAATATTTTCTCTTTGTACATCTGTTTACTAACTTAAGAAAAATGAGAAACGTCGGTTTTGGCAAAACTGATGTAATTAGATAAACTTTGCATCAAACATTACATACTGATCATTAACAATTTCAGTTTTTGAAGCAAAATAAATAATTGGAAACAAAAAGTTTACACAAAATTGCATTAAGATTACAAATGAAGTAAAGGCAAATGGTTTTACATCGATGTATAAAAGTTAATCTACGGGGGTTGATCAAAATTTTCAAAAATCTGGCAAAAAATAAAAATTCCATTAGACTGTCAAAATTTCGTACAAAAGCTAAAAATGCCTAAATAAACAACTTTCTCGAATAAAGTTTTTCGATATTTTGATAAATAATGGCATTTTTGAACCTATTTTATTAAAAATGTCAAATTTGACAGATAACGCAAGTCGTGCAGCTGCTTTAGTATATGTCATTTTTGGTTTTTAGGTAAGCAAAAACTGCTTTTTCAATTTTTACCTAAACCCAATAATAAAAAAAATCCCATTTGATGCGGACTTTCTTGCAGACACTGTATGTTGGGTATATTTAGATTACTAAGATTATTGCACTGTAGCAAATTATAATGGAACATACCTACCGTATTGTTTTGTTTTTTGCATTAAAGAGTGCACATTCAAATTATAGTGAATTATTATTTCATCGACCTGTCTTTTCTAAGTACAGATTAAATGGCATAATAAGATTTTCAGAAAGATAGTAATTGTTCAAAGATAGAGAATATACAAAGAACCCACTCAATAAATTTATCTTGTTTACCTCCCACTAAAACGCTCCCTTTCAATCAAAATAATTGAACAGGAAATAGTTTTAGTCTATTTTAAATAATTATAAATATAAATAAATAAAGTGGGGGTGTAACAACATTAGGGCTAAAAAGGTTTGGCCTTGGCATTTAGTAGAGATAGAGGGTGTCCTGTAGTTTATAGATCTGTGTGTCGTAAAAAATCGTGGAGTCCATAATGGCTCAAATCAAAATTTTGCAACTAATTGTACCACGAAATAGTGCTATTTATTACGCACCAGTAAAGTAAAAAATAGCGATATTTTCTTCGTTATGGAATCTCCAAACACAAAATGCATTTTTCTCCGTTTCACTGGGACAAATTTAATTATTTTTGAATAATTTTGTCTTTACACCGCGATATCTTGGAAAGTAGAGGTGTGTCGTTCGCGAACGACGAATCACTTCACTGAATTGAAAGAATTAATTCACCGTTCCAAAAAGATTCGATTCTTATTTTTTGATTCATCAATTCAGGAATGATTTCAAGCAGTGGCGCAACCAGAAATTTAGTTCGGGGGGAGCTGTAAGTTCTTGCGCCGCAGGCGAAAATTTTTTTGGGTGCCACGCCCTTTTTTTGGGTAAAATACGTATGATTGACGAGAGCGACAGCCCCCTAAAACTTCTGCAATAATACGCCGCTGGCCCTAACTAAATATTTATGAAAAAAAATTAGAGATTTCATTTTAATTATTTAAAATAAGTAACGCATATATTAATCATACTTATACTAAAACAAAACAAAAACCTTATACAATAAGTGGTAAGTAATCACTAATAATACTAATATTAAAGTAAAATTCTTCGTTTTGTTTTTGCCTTTTCGTCCAGAATTTCTGGCACGGTAATATCAATATCGTGGTTCGCATAAAGAACTGCCAAACCATTTAATCTGTCCTCTTCCGTGGTGCTACGCAGATATGTCTTTAAATATTTTAAATTTAAAAAGGACCTTTCAAATGTGGCGGTTGTAATAGGCAAAGTTAAAAAAATTTGTAAAAGCCTTTTTATATTAGGAAATATATTGGCATCACATTCGGAATACACTTTGTCCAAATCTTCCTTCAGTTTTTGTTTTTGCATTTTTTATACCACAGCTCAAGTTCAGCTTTTAACATCGTTTTAATGGAAAACTCTTCAAGGAACTAATTCTTGTAGAAGCTGTGAAGTTTCAAAAAACATTTAAATTGACTATCAAAATCTTGATTATCATATGGAAAGAGGCATTCAAAATTTTGAAGGGTTTCTCGATGTTTTAAAAACCGATCCTCGAGATTTGCTATGAGGCCATCTAAAAACGGAATAAAAATTGTTATTTTAAAATACTCAGCAGCGGAATCGGTTTTTATAACCAATCTTTGTGTTTGTCTTGGGGGTAGTCTAGGTACTCTGATTTTAATATCGTATTCCGAAAGTAGATCTTGAGCTTCCTTAGAAATACTTATTTTGAAAATTATCATCTGCCAGGCCTCTTATTTCTTTAACTTGATCTGTTACGTCATAAGCTAACTGTAATGCTTAAAAAACGTTTAAATCGACTGTTTGTAGAATCTTGCTTAAAGGCAGTGTGTAGGCATATATTCTTTCTGTACACATTAGTGCGATCACAAATTTGGGACTTAAATAATGCTGGCCAGTAATCCAGATGCCTCAGTGGAAGTATTTCGGTCGGTCCATTCAGTCAGACGTGGTATAATTTCACTATTGATAACATGATTGATGTAAATTATGTGGCTGAATATAAAATATTAGTAAAAGGCGTGACATGAAAAATTGGTTTGCAATTAAACGAATAGGCTAAAAGTTTCTAAGCTCGGGGGGGGGGGGGGGGGGGCTGCAGCCCGGCAGCCCCCCCCCCTGGTTGCGCCACTGAATTTCAAGAGTTGGTTGAGCGACTGGCTGATCTGCTGATATGTAAACTACAATCAACATAACATATATCGATCGATTCAGCATTTTCGATTTATTTTAAAAGGAAAAGAATCATTTAAGAACGAATCTGTTTAACGGAATTAAAATAATTCATTCACCAAAAAGAATCGAACTTCCCACCTCTAACTCTTATAACTCCAAATCAAAATCGTCATCACTGTCCGTACTTCCATCAACAGGTTGGTTCGGTTACCAATCAATTTTACTAGTTTAAGGAGAACCTTTTTAGCTTTACCTATATTTTCTGAGAAAGAAAGAAAAAACTAAAAGTCTTTCTCCACAAAATTTAATAGAATAAAATTATTCAAGGGCCTCTACATGTTTCGAACGTAGAAACGTTCATCATCAGGATCGAGACAGAAAATATGTTTAGTGCTGATGGTTTTAGCAGAAGAGAAAATGGTGAAGGACCTTAATGGAGCTTTTATGGAATTAAAAAATGATGTGTAAAAGAGACATAATATGGAGAAATTGATAAAAATTAAAACATACTGAGTATCCGAGAAGTCAGTAAAAACCCTTTCTAAAAAGAAGGTGTCGATGATTATTTAAAATTTTTTATAAAAAAACATTCTTAGTTATTTGTCAATAAGAGATTGTGAGGGTAAAATTATTGTAGTAATTATCAAAGTATCACAATGAAATTACATTCAGGAAAAGTGTTTGTGGGGTACTGAGTTTTAAATCTCCGTAACCCCGCAAGAGGTTAATTTAAAATCAATAAAATTAATTAAAAAGTTGCACATTTTAAGAACTTAGAGGTCAAATAAGAGGTTGTTCACGTCCACGTGCTGGAAAATAATCTTCGACACCTTCTTTTTAGAAAGGTTTTTTCTTCTTCCCAAGTTTATTTGGTTGGTTTAGACCCACCCCATTTACTTCTCACATATATTCAGTATGTTTTAATTTTTAACAATTTCTCCATATTATGTCTCTTTTACACATCACTTTTTAATTCCATAAAAGCTCCATTAAGGTGCTTCACCATTTTCTCTTCTGCTAAAACCATCAGCACTAAACATGTTTTCTGTCTCCTCTGATGATGAACGTTTCTACGTTCGAAACATGTAGAGACCCGCCTTGAAATTTTGTTGAGGAAGACTTTTAGTTTTTTCTTTCTTTCCCATTTACTTTTAACTCCACCTACTTCAAATTTATTTCTGTTAAAAGATCCGTCATCCGTTAAAACTGTTTTCCTTTCGCACCTCTTTACAATATCCGTTAAGATCTGACGGGAAATCCGTTAGGTTGACAACACTGCATTTATTGCACCCTGATGAAATCGTCTATTTTACGGTAAGATGTTGGCGACAGGACTGGGCTGTTTTTTTACGATCGCATTCACCATAATATATTTAAACTTATACGGGGTTTTATAATGGTTTATTAGCATAATAACTTGCAAACATACAGCATTAATTTTATTAACAATTGAAACATCGAACTCAACGGTATGTCGTTATATTCATTTGTAAAGTATAGAAATAGGGGAGAACGGGGAGCATTCGGCCACAAAGCACTATAACTCTCTGTAAGGAGTAAACCAAATGTTTAACTGTTTAAAAAATGTTCTTGCGGGGAATGACAAACATTAATCTCAACATATAATAAGAAGGAAAAATTAAAAGATCACGTTTTCTAATTAAATTTTATTTTTCAAAAAATACTTACAAATGGCCGAATGCTCCCCATCCCTAGGCAGCATTCGGCCATTCAAAGGGGAGGATTCGGCCAAAGGACGTATCTGGTAAGGTAACTAGTAAAGTAGCTTTATAAATCTAACATATATATTGTTTAACATTAATCTAAACATATAATAAGAAAGAAAAATTAAAAGATCACGTATTAATAAAATTTCCAAAAATACTTACAAATGGCCGAATGCTCCCCATCCCTAGGCAGCATTTGGTAGGGTTGCCAACTTTAAACATTAAAAAATAGAGGACCTAGTGCCGGATCCAGAATTTTCACAAATGGGCATGCAAAATTTTTTCGACATGTTTTTAAGGAAATATGAAAAACTCTTGTATTATTTAATAACAAACAATAAAAACCTTTTTCGTTTTTGCTAGTTCAGGGTGGGAGCGTTCCCCCCGCGACTTTTCCCTGGTTGTTTAAAATAAAACAAGCGACTTTCTACAAAACTTTTAATTAGAAAATATACCAAAAAAAAATATAAAAATACACATATCTACCTATTCTACTGCTTCCAAATATATTTTTTCTGGCTCTTCGCCGCTTCTAAGAATTTTTTTACCTCTTTGTAAAAATCAGCACAATTCTATTTTAAATTTAAATACATTAGAAGGTCACATTTTAATTAAATTAAGGCTCTACAATGCGCAAAATTATAGGATGATTAACACTGTTTCGCTACTGCAGGATTCTGGAAAGCCTATTTGAAATGACTGTCGGGACGAATCATATTTTAGTAAAGGAATGTTTCTATTTCTAAGGTATAGAGCCCTTTTTGCAAAAAAATAAGAAAATATATGAAAAAATGCTCACTGAAAGTACGTATTTTTAGGCATTTTCCAGGGTTAATACCGTCGCGAATAATTTTTTTTTCAAAAAAATCGCTCTATACCTTAGAGCTTCCATGTCTTATGTTTACTATTCCAAAAATTGAGACTTAAATATCGCGTAATAAGCCCGTTATCCTGCAGCGCGCGAAACGTGTTTCAGGTAAATTTTGTTAAAATGTGTTAGAAGTTGCCTATCTAAAGCTTTATTTATTTCCTGCCGACGTGATACTAAATAAAATCATGATACACTGAGAAAATGTTACATAGGTTAAATAATTTGGAGATGATTTCGTGCTAATTGTAAATTTCTTTTGTATTGTCTACCAATAACAGAATATATGAGCGTTAATTTTAGAGGGGTAGTAAAGGAAGGAGGTGATTCGTTTCTCCTCCACTAAAGGCGTACCTATTAATTTTGTGTAAGCATACATCTTTCGGCTTAGACCGGAACGGTTTATAACGTGACACAGGACCAAAAGTTACAAAGCGCATTCGCCATTTTCTCAACAAATGATGTTTTAACTTTTAAAATTGTGTTTTTAATGTTTGGTAAAGGATAAAAATTAAACGAAATGCAGCCGATTTGTTTGTGTATTGAAATCAAAAATGGGCTATCGGATTTTTAATTCTTTATGTTGCGTTCATCCTCGAAGTGAGTGAAGTCCCTTGATAGTAAAACAAACATATAAAGTTAAATAGCTGATCGCAACAGACATCGGGACAAAGTCATTGAAACTGGTTATATGTCCCTGTAAACCGGGCCGTATGGAAACCCTATATTAATTGTTAAAAGTTTCATGTGCCTTGGTAAAGGTTCACAGGTGCAATAAAATTAAGCTATTTATGAACTTTCTTAGTTGGTACGGGAGCGTAAAAAGAAAACGAACTGTTAGGGCGATGACACACACGGGGTTTTTGTAGCGGTTTCTGCCGAAGCGGCGGCCGACGCTGCTGCAGCAGTGACAAGACACACGTTATGGGTTCGGCGCGGTTTCTGTCAAGGCGGCGGCCTTGGAAAGACATCTAGGTTAATTTTTAAATTAAATAAAATAATTTGCTTTGTGTGTGTTTTGAGTCAATTAACAACACATGTACCGACTCGGCTGCGCGTTCCATGGTTTAACGAATGAATAGTAGGTTGAGGCACAAATCCGGCGTCGGTCATATTTATCTGGCCTTTTTATTGACTCGCAGCTCTGCAATTTTTGGTGTAGCGAGATTCCTGTGTGTTGACAAGGCGGCTAAAAAGCTATACTAAACATCAATTTTAGTAATGGGAGTACTCAAGTACAAAAAGTGAAGTGAAGTTCGATTCCCAAAAAAATCGATGGGATTCGAATACCGCTCGGAATCGATTATAATGATAATCAGTAATTCTCTGGAATGGATTTTTTTATTACAAATACCTTTTTCGAGTAGGAGATCTTTATGTGTGGCGACATTCTTTTAGATTCTTTAAGAAGCCATTTTTAGTATTGAAAATACTAACTGGTCGCGTATATACGGGTCCATTTCATGAAAAATGAACGACATCAGCAAGCGTCACGCTAGAGACCGTGTCGGCTTGGCGGTGTGGGTAGGTCAAGGTTGCACGGGGGTAAAGAATTTAAAAAAGTGGAAAAAAACTAAACCGTGAATGTCTCTGAAACAAAGCGATATAGCGCGGCGGTGTTGGCGTATTACACAGAAAGTCAGGGGTGAAGATGTCAAAAAAGAAGAAAAAACTGAAAAGTCAATATTTCTGGAACTAAGAATATTAGCGTGGCGGTCTTGAAATATTACAAAGGAAGTCGGGGGTAAAGAAATAATAAAAACTACAAAACACTAAAAAGTGAATATCTCTGAAACAAAGCGAAATAGCGCGGCGGTCTTGACGTATTACAAATAAAGTCGGGGGCGAAGATTGCAAAAAAGCTGGAAAAATTAAAAAATGCATATCTCTGGAACTAAGAACAATAGCGCGGCGATCTTGAAATATTACAAAGGAAGTTGGGGGTAAAGAATTGAAAAAATTGGAAAAACTAAACAGTGAATGTTGCTGAAACAAAGCGAAATAGCGCGGCGGTCTTGGCGTATTACACAAAAAGTCGGGGGAGAATATTTCAAAAAAAACCAAAAAAAACTCAAAAGTGAATATACTGTATGTGGTAGGTATTTTCAATATGCCTATGATACTTGCGTAAGATGCAAGATCTGTGGATTTTTTTTTTCAAGAAATGGAAGATACGGCATTGACAACCATCATTTTAGAAGTTCTGGCCCCTTGCGAGCTGATAATCACTACTCAATAAAGTAATCGATTCCTAAAAGTACGTAATTTTAAACTATCCGATTCATGAGAATATCCGACTCTGCGCACCACTAATTTATTGGACAGTATGTCATGTAGAGTATAAAAAGACATTGCGTTGGTAGGCATGGCCGTTCACAGGGAGGGGGACAGTGTCTTTATTTTTTACAGCCAGGTTTTAATAGGAGAAGTTTTACGGTTTTTTGGCTGCCCCCTTCTGAAATGTAGCAGTCAAGTGGTATTATTAGGTTGAATACCCTAAATAAGGCACATATAAATATTATAGTAAATTTTTATTAAAAATATGATTTAACAATGACAGTCTATTAAATAGCAGAAATAAATGAAAATTGTCTTTAATTTTTCTCTTGTTTGAGTATTGTGGATTTATTATTTCGGGAAGAAGGCAACTGAAAAAAAAAATTTAACTGCTTTTCCATTTTTCCTTGACAAAACCGGTCATCTCTGTATATGAAACAAAATAATTATTAAAGGAAAATAAATAAACTTTAAGTCTTGGTATATTAAAAAACATTAAAAAACATAAGTTTCAAGGTTTATACAGGGTAATTCTCTACATGTTTCGAACGCATCAGGAGAATACAATAAGGAGTTTAGAAATATAATAGGTGCAAACAGTTCTAACGGAGCTACGAGATAATGGAAAAACAAGCAAAGTGCTGGGAAAATATTTCAACGTAATGGTAAACCTACCGAGAGGCCAGAAATTTTTTTTTTTAATTTTTTTTTATAGAAATCCTATTTGCCCCTATTTGTAGCACTGTTGCCTGTGAAATTGATATAAAGAATGGCTTTTACTGTGTTTGCACAATGTGTACTTTTACGTAGTTTTTTACCTTGTAAAAATACTTCTACAATGATTTCGGATTCCATAGCTGTTGATGCTCTGTGCCCGTTTTTGTAGCAGATGTGATCTTTTGCGGTTTAGGTTTTTAACATAGGAACATTTTTATTACTTCTCTAGACGAAAAGTACAATTTAGCAGCTAAATTGTAAGTACAAGACTTTTCGCCGCATGGTCAAATGTTCGCTGACGCTTTCATTATGATGCAGTTATATAGACGGGAATATCCATCGGTTCCCGCCTACTGTCGCATTACTTTTGCAATAACTCCAGAAAAATACCGCAACAAAATACCGCGACTTTGTATTGAATCGACACTGATAATGGAATGCTTTATTCCATTTTCGTAAGTGTGACGATACGGTACCTTCTTTCTTGTTTCAAAAAAGTTCGCCAAATGTAGAACGATTACTTACCTTGTTCTCTTTTGAGGGGCAGGCAGCACAACGGTTCCTCAAAAATAAAATGCTCTAAAGAATTAAATATAACGGAACGCGACAGAAAAAATAACGCACGAGAGTCAACGACAGTTTCTATATTTTGTTATGTATGAAGTTATCTCCTAAATACAATTTAAGTTGGCACCTTTAGTTTCAGGATGGGCCAAGATTTCAAAACTTTTATTACCTACCTTCTTTTAAATCATTATAATAGGTAGAGTTTTCCAGGGAATTCATAATACCTAATATATGTAGGCAATTAGAATCATAACAGATCTTTATTCACAAAACTTTTTGCTATCCCAAATTTTATTTTTTTGATACCTATGACACTTACAAATTTTCTTTGATTTCATTAATAAAATAAAATAAAATAAAACAAAAAAATATAAAAATCATACTATCCATAGGATTAGGTATATTATTTTGTCTAATTTTAGAAGTACCTACCTATTTTCTATAAAATAAAATTCGTTTCCGAAATAAAATCAAGTCAAATGTATCTTCATTTATTTAGAAATAAATCGACGAAAATAACAAATTCTCGGAATTCGATCGCCTCGCTCGCGGTGAAGACTTCTGATTTCAGTGTATATCGGTGTTTACGGAATATTTTCCTACACGGCGTGATATCGCGAATATGTCCAGCTCGGATGAGTCTTTGTCGCAAATAAATTCCTTTCTCAACAAAGTCGGGCCTTAAGGCGCGACTTTGTTGAGAAAGGAATTTATTTGCAACAAAGACTCATGCGAGCTGGACATATTCGCGATATCACGCCGTGAAGCAAAATATTCCGTAAACACCGATATACACTGAAATCAGAAGTCTTTACCGCCAGCGAGGCGATCGAATTCCGAGAATTTGTTATTTTCATCGATTTATTTCTAAATAAATGAAGATACATTTGACTTGATTTTATTTCGGAAACGAATTTTATTTTATAGAAAATAGGTAGGTACTTCTAAAATTAGACAAAATAATATACCGAATCATATGGATAGATATGATTTTTATATTTTTTTGTTTTATTTTATTTTATTAATGATATCAAAGAAAATTTCTATGTTTCATAGGTATCTAAAAAATAAAATTTGGGATAGCAAGAAGTTTTGTGAATAAAGGTCTGTTATGATTCTAATTACATATATTAGGTATTATGAATTCCCTGGAAAACCCTACCTATTATAATGATTTAAAAGAAGGTAATAAAAGTTTTGAAATCTTGGCCCATCCTAAAGCTAAAGGTGCCAACCTAAAATTGTATTTAGGGGATAACTTCATACATAACAAAATGTAGAAACTGTCATTGACTCTCGTGCGTTATTTTTTCTGTCGCGTTCCGTTATATTTAATTTTTTTAGAGCATTTTATTTTTGAGGAACCGTTGTGCTGCCTGCCCCTCAAAAGAGAATAAGGTAAGTAATCGTTTTACATTTGGCGACCTTTTTTTAAACACAGGAAAAAGGTACCGCGCGTATCGTCACACTTACGAAAATTGAATAAAGCATTCCAGTATCAGTGTCGATTCAATACAAAGTCGCGGTATTTTGTTGCGGTATTTTTCTGGAGTTATTGCAAAAGTAATGCGACAGTAGGCGGGAACCGACGGATATTCACGTCTATATAAACGCATCATAATGAAAGCGTCAGCGAACATTTGACCATGCGGCGAAGAGTCTTGTACTTACTATTTATATAGCTGCTAAATTGTAATTTTCGTCTAGAGAAGTAATAAAAATGTTCCTATGTTAAAAACCTAAACCGCAAAAGATCACATCTGCTACAAAAACTGGGACAGAGCATCAACAGCTATGGAATCCGAAATCATTGTGAAGGATTTTTACAAAGTAAAAAATTACGTAAAAGTACACATTGTGCAAACACAGTAAAAGCCATTCTTTATAGCAATTTCACAGGCAACAGTGCTACAAATTGGGGCAAAGGCAAAGAGCATGATAGGATTTCTATAAAAAAAATTAAAGTAAAAAAAAAATTTCTGGCCTCTCGGTAGGTTTACCATTACATACGTTGAAAGATTTTCCCTGCGCTTTGCTTGTTTTTCCATCATCTCGTAGCTCCGTTAGGACTGCTTGCACCCATTATATTTCTAAACTCCTTATTGTATTCTCCTGATGATGAATGCTTATGCGCTCGAAACATGTAGAGAATTACCCAGTATTAAACCTTGAAACTTATATTTTTTAATATACCAATGGAGAAAGACTTAAAGTATCTTATTTATTTTCTTTTAATAATAATAATTTTGTTTCATATACAGAGATGACCGGTTTTGGCAAGGAAAAATGGAAGAGCAGTTAAAATTTTTTTTTCCAGTTGCCTTCTTCCCGAAATATTAAATCCACAATACTCAAACAAGGGAAAAATTAAAGACAATTTTCATTTATTTCTGCTACCTAATAGACTGTTATTGTTAAATCATATTTTTAATAAAAATTTACTACAATATTTATATGTGCCTTATTTAGGATATTCAACCTAATAATACCACCTGACGACCTGACTGCTACATTTCAGAAGGGGGCAGCCAAAAAAACGTAAAACTTCTCCTATTAAAACCTGGCTGTAAAAAATATAGACACTGTCCCCCTCTCTGAGAAAGGCCATGCCTACCAACGCAATGTCTTTTATACCCTACATGACATACTGTCCAATTTATTAGTGGTGGGCAGAGTCGGATATTCTCATGAATCGAATAGTTTAAAATTACGTACTTTTAGGAATCGATTACTTTATTGAGTAGTGATTATCAGCTCGCAAGGGGCCAGAACTTCTAAAAAGATGGTCGTCCATGCCGTATCTTCCATTTCTTGAAAAAAAAATCCACAGATCTTGCATCTTACGCAAGTATCATAATTGAAAATACCTACCACATACAGTATATTCACTTTTGAGTTTTTTTCTTCTTTTTTGAAATATTCTCCCCCGACTTTCTGTGTAATACGCCAAGACCGCCGCGCTATTTCGCTTTCTTTCAGCGACATTCACTGTTTAGTTTTTACCAATTTTTTCCATTCTTTACCCCCAACTTCCTTTGTAATATTTTAAGACCGCCGCGTTATTGCTCTTAGTTCCAGAGATATGCATTTTTGAATTTTTCCCGCTTTTTTGCAATCTTCGCCCCGACTTTATTTGTAATACGTCAAGACCGCCGCGCTATTTCGCTTTGTTTCAGAGATATTAACTTTTTATTTTTTTCTACTTTTTTTTATTACTTTACCCCCGACTTCCTTTGTAATATTTCAAGACCGCCGCGCTAATATTCTTAGATCCAGAAATATTAACTTTTCAGTTTTTTCTGCTTTTTTGAAATCTTCACCCCTGACTTTCTGTGTAATACGCCAACACCGCCGCGCTATATCGCTTTATTCCAGAGACATTCACGGTTTAGTTTTTTTCCACTTTTTTTAATTCTTTACCCATAACTTCCTTTGTAATATTTCAAGACCACCGCGCTATTTTTCTAGGATCCGGGGATATCCACCGGTCTAAGTGACCCTTATCTCTAACTGACCTGTCAGTGTGAAATTTTATTACCACTAATCACAATAAATTATTTATTTCAGGAATTAACCTAGATTTGTCTTTCCAAGCCCGCCGCCTTGACAGAAACCGCGCCGAACCCATAACGTGTGTCTTGTCACTGCTGCAGCAGCGTCGGCCGCCGCTTCGGCAGAAACCGCTACAAAAACGCCGTGTGTGTCATCGCCCTAACAGTTCGTTTTCTTTTTACGCTCCCGTACCAACTAAGAAAGTTCATAAATAGCTTAATTTTATTGCACCTGTTAACCTTTACCAAGGCACATGACACTTTATTTTTAGATATAAAAATTAATATAGGGTTTACCGGGACATATAACCAATTTCAATGGCTTTGTCCCGATGTCTGTTGCGATTAGCTATTTAACTTTATATATTTGTTTTACTATCAAGTTACTTCACTCACTTCGAGGAAGAACCCAACATAAAAAATTTAAAATCCGATAACCCATTTTTGATTTCAATACACAAACAAATCGGCTGCATTTCGTTAAATTTTTATCCTTTACCAAACATTAAAAACAAAATTTTAAAAGTTAAAACATCATTTGTTGAAAAAATGGCGAACGCGCTTTGTAACTTTTGGTCCTGTGTCACATTATAAACCGTTACGGTCTAAGCCGAAAGATGTATGCTTACCCAAAATTAATAGGTACGCCTTTAGTGGAGGCGAAACGAATCACCTCCTCCCTTTACTACCTCTCTAAAATTAACGCTCCTATAATCTGTTATTGGTAGACAATACAAAAGAAAATTACAATTAGCACGAAATCATCTCCAAATTCTTTAACCTATGTAACATTTTTCTCAGTGTATCATGATTTTATCTAGTATCACGTCGGCAAGAAATAAATAAAGCTTTAGATAGGCAACTTCTAACACATTTTAACAAAATTTACCTGAAACACGTTTCGCGCGCTGCAGGATAACGGGCTTATTACGAGATATTTATGTCTCAATTTTTGGAATGGTACACATAAGACATGGAAGCTCTAAGGTATAGAGCGATTTTTTTGAAAAAAAAATTATTCGCTACGGTATTAGCCCTGGAAAATGCCTAAAAATACGTACTTTCAGTGAGCATTTTTTCATATATTTTCTTATTTTTTTGCAAAAAGGGCTCTATACCTTAGAAATAGAAACATTCCTTTACTAAAATATGATTAGTCCCGACAGTCATTTCAAATAGGCTTGCCAGAATCCTGCAGTAGCGAAACAGTGTTAATCAGCCTATAATTTTGCGCGTTGTAGAGCCTTAACTGAGAATCGGTTTCGATCATCACACCGAAAAAATCCTTTCGGCAAAGCGGCTATATAGGCGCTTATTGATGCAGAGATACTAAATAAAAAAGAAACCAGTTTGAACATGTTAGAACACTCATTCGATTTTAATAAATGAAGCCATTTTTCAGTTTTTCACAAAGTGTTTTCAAATTTGTATTTTCTTCGGAAAGTGCCTGTTTCAAGCATGCAATTTCTATGATTAGTTCTGTTGATCCATCGCATTGCATCGTGGCGATATACAATAATTTTTATATTTCGAATTAGGTAGGTAATAAAAGAGGACATTTTCTATATTTTAGAGAAAAAAGGACAGAACGATAGAAGAGAGAGAGGCGACCCTAGCATTCGGCTTATGGTAAGGTAACTGGTAAAGTATAGCTTTATAAATCTAACATATCGTTTATCAAGTTTCTTGTTTTAAGGACACGTTTCACGGCATTTGAAAGTAAAATAATAAATAAATCAATATTACGTAAAGAACGGAGAGGCCGAATGCACCCCAGGTATAGCGAATGCTCCCCAGCTACCAAAATATTTTAAATCAAACGTCATATTAGTAACAAATTTTTGTAGGATATAAAATGATTCGGGAATAAGAAACGGCATTATATAGAAGCACGTTTTACTTACAAAACATAAAATTAAATATCGTTCCTTCAAATAAAATATGGAGAATATATTTAGTAAAAAAAACTTACCTATAAAACCAGTTTTTATTCTTTTCTTGGTAAAATTGGTCTGATGCACCAATAACGTGTTTATTATAATTCAGGACACGAATAAGAAAGTTGGTAATACTGTAAACTCCCAAAACAGGCGGGAAATGTAAATAGATTTTAGAATAACTTAGGTGCATGGCCGAATGCTCCCTGTGTCCGAATGCTCCCCGTTCTCCCCTACGTTTGATATGCACTAAACTTACCAATCAACAACGCTATGAACAACTAGGTATGACAATTTTATCAAGTTTCGTCGCCCAAATAAGCCGACTAACTTTTACGTTACTTTTAAATAGCAAAGCAAAGCAGAACAAAATGTACTTTCATTTGCTTCTTTTAAAATTTTGGCTTGGTCCAAATGGGTCTACGACTCTATGGTACCTGTCTGCCCCCCTTAGAAAATCCTAGCTACGCCGTTTTAAGGCAGGGACACGCCTATCATGCACCCTTCCGATCCGACTCCGATCATACAGTCAGACGAGTGCCTGGACCTCTATTCTCCAATTTAAGAGAACTGATCGAATGCTCTCTCGCGAGAAGGGATAATTCACATCATACGCTCACATCGTTTGGTATCGTTCTCTCACTGTAAAAATTCCGTATTCTTCAGCATTCCGAGGTACATACCTATACTAGCGGTGTTCTCAATATTTCCTAGTTTAAATGATAAAGTTACATGAAACAATACTTATTTATTACTATCAGTATTGTTATTCCAAAGTCAGTGTGATGACATTCCATACGGCGGTAAACAGTCTCAAAGAGACCGACGACGTTTACCGCCGTATGGAATGATTGGAATGTCATCACACTGGCATTGGATAAATTATACCTATACATACATTTTATAAATAAATATTATTTATTTATTGATAACACCGCTAGTAGGTACCTGGGAATGCTGGAGAATACGGAATTTTTACAGTGAGAGAACGATACCAAACGATGTGAGCATATGATGTGAATTGTCCGTTCTCGCGAGAGAGCATTCACTTCTCTTAAATTGGAGAATAGAGGTCTAGGCACTCGTCCGACTGTATGATCGGAGTCGGATCGGAAGGGTGCAGAATAGGTGTGTCCCGACCTTTAGTATGATTTCAATGTTATTATAATTTTCTCAATAAAATGCATTTTTGAGAGGTGTCATTATTGCTGCCGGTGAGCGATATATCCTGTACGTGCTTGTATTAACATACCTACTTTCCATTTATGCTTTTTTTAAACAGCTAAGGCATAGCAAATATCTTTTGCTTATAAATAAGTTGCTAAAGGAACGGTTCGCGAACAACTTCGTATATAGTCCGTACAGGAAATAGAGAGGGGCATACTTCTCCGCAGAGGAAAAAATCTTTGCTGTGCTAAATTAAATTTTTAAAAGGAACTCTCAACTTAGCCATTAGCTTTGCTTTGCTATTTTAAAAGAACTTTGCTAATAATAAATAACATGTGTCACAATTAAAAATTTTGGAATTTCCCTACATATTTTGGTAGCATTATCTAGATATATAAAAAATTTGAATTTCCCCTCTCATCTGGAAGGAAATAAATTCAGTTTTTTTTTTCGGACAAAGCATAGCTATTTTTTTAATTGTAAAAGAGACACAAACGCTGTCTCTGCCTTTTTGTTCTTAATACAAAGAAACAATAGATTTATCCGAGGACGAGACTTTGTTGTGTCTTTTTTAATATAATTTAATATCAGGCAAAGAAAATTTATAGGGTTTGTTTCGGGTTTGTTCATATCAGGTCTCTTGGAGAACTAACAATGGACGTATTCTTTTTGTTACTCTCCTGAGGTTAGTAGGTCCCCGCTCGCTTAGCCGCGCCGCGCTCTTACCTTCCATCGACTCGTCATTTGGTTCATGTCGTAATTTAGTCAAGAAAGCTATCTATTTTTATTTCTATAACTTCCCATGATTTGAAATTTTGGAATTTTCCTACGATAGCATTTTATCTAGATATGTGGAAAATTTGAACTTTCCCCTCATCTGGGACGTGGCTTTATTTTCCGGAAAAAATATAAATACATTTAGCATCATATTTATAAATAGATATATGTACGAAGGTATACATTTATTTTAAATTTAAAAGTCTTGCCCTTGCGTATTTTCCACCATATTTCTTAAGTTCTATGAACTGGCAACAGTGGTGCGGCTTCCTAAGTATAGTCGTTCCTCGTTTAAATATCCCGCCAGTCGCCAGACTGAGTCAGCTGTCAGTGTCAGTGGTGCGCCTGCCACATTGCCATGTCCTTACGTCAATCATTTGTCGAAAGTTTAAGTACCATTTTTATTGGTATACGTCCCAAATTTGTGTAGTTTTACTCTTATTTTTACATTTTAATTGCGTTAGCAGTGAAAAATTTAGTGAAATAATAATTACAACGTTACTTATATAATTTTAAGTAATCAAACAACGTAAAACAATGAATCCCGAATAGTAAGTATCGATTTTATATCCCTTTGGTTTCTGTGTAATTTTTGACAAGACTTTTTTGCTGATACAAATTGCGCAGTTTTTAGACAATTTCCAATTATTTACCTTTAATTTACTATCCTATATCATTATTTCTTTAAATATAAAAATTTATGGTAAACCAATATTTAGTCCGCCCGCCTGCTAGGTAATCAGAAGCAAAAAATTCTTTGTCTGAATCACACATATTATAATATGTAGGTAGGTACAGATTGTTATGATGACTCGTGCTGTGCTGTGTGTAGATTAAAAGTCATTCTATAATTTAGAAACGGCTAGATTTATTTTAGGGCTATTCGTTCTTAGCTCAGAATATAATTTTCGCGCCTCTTGCAGCACTTATATATGATGCCCCTCCCAAGGCCCCTTCAAACACCATAAAATTAGTAACTAAATAGGTAGGACTAAAAAAATGTCCTTACAATTTGACTTGATGGATATTTTCTTGTCCTGCTAAAGTGACAGGCACTAAAATAAATCCAGTCATAAGTAGTTATTTTCTCTTTGTAGGTTTTACCATTTTTTTGGGTTTAATTCTTGGTTTCAAACCTCTATTTGAACATAAAACAAATAGTAATACTTAGGTAGGTATTATTTATATACCAAAAGCGAATTACCTATATGAAATTCCATTGACTGTATTTTTTAAATTGAGGTTATGTAGTCTTTATTTTTTATGTTTTTTACCTAAACAATTACAAAAGTCGAACATTTTAGATGCAAAATTGTAACTTATTTATTTATTCACGGCTGTGCTATTTTAACTTCAATAACAATTTCATATACATTACTAATAAATAATGCTTAACAAAATAAAATTCAATATTATATCACAATTTTTTCTTGAAACAGACTTAAATAGCACAGGTTTGGAGCCCAACAAGTTGACATTAATATTTCCATTAAGTAATTGCCACTACAACATACACGTAATAGGATCATTCTTTATTTTTCTATACAATTTCACCATAGTTGGGTGAAATGGTATTAATGGTATAGAAAATACATTGGTGTTTCTACCTCTCCTAGTACCTACATTATGTCGTAATTAACAACATCGTGAAGGAAGCTTAGGTTAGCTATAACACCTCTTCTCATCTGCAATGTCAGCTAAAAAACAATATCACTATATTGATAATCTTCTATTTGATAACCACAGCTATAAGCAACCACTCTTAAAAACCTCCCTATGAACCCTCTTTATTGCCTCCACATGCACAGTATAGACCAGACAATTTCTCCAACTTGTTATCTTACAAAACAAAAATAAAGGTTCTTAAAAGTCTTACTGAGAAATCGGTTAAAATAAGTTAAATAAATCCCAGCATTTTATAGGCTATAGTTTTCAACTAATATTATTTTATAAAATTTAAATACAAAAAAAATTATCTGGGTAACAACGAACAAACCGGTTGCCGATATATCTTTTAGACGGAATTTGTTCCTTTTAAAATTAGCAGAACATGGCGGTATTTTTTAAAAACCTTAACTAATTAAATTTTTTTTTAGATATTCAATAAGCACCTGAAAAGCACCTAATTTTGGTACTACATTTTGTTCTTGATTAGCTTATTTGACAGTAATGTTCTGCTAGCTTAACGTTAATCTCGCAGAACAACACAAAAATATAATTTTCTCAAAAACCATAGGAGCACCTAAATTTTAAAGTTGGCACCTAATTAGCACCTAACTAGCACCTAATTTTCCATACAAAAATTTTTAATTTTGAGCACCTTGTTCTGCTAGGTTTATAGAGGTCCATCTACGCCAGGGATGCACAGACTTATAGGGAACAGGGGCCACTTGGGAAAAATATAAGCCAAGGACGGGCCACTACAAACAATACTTATTAACACAAAAATTTTTATTATTAAATAGTATGAAATACAATGATAAAAATAAAAGAACCTTCAAAAAAATTGGTTGGCGGGCCTCATAAATATCGCTTTCAAAATTCGTTGGGGGCCGCAAAAATATCGACAGCGGGCCGGCGGTATGTGCATCCCTGATCTAGGCTATAGTGAAATTAGTATAAATCTAATTTTCCATTATCTTTTCTAAATATTTTTTTTTATCTATGCTTCCTTATTGCTTATTGTCTATTCGGTTTTAAGATATAAGCAATCAAAATGTAATTACATTATCCAACAAGCAACAATTGATGTTAATTTATTCATAGTTTCATCTAAGGTCATCAAATCAAATGAAAATATGCTTTATTGCTTTGAAACATAATTATTTTTTGTTTAAGGTAGGTCTTAGCTATGGATCCCTGCAGATCTGTTTACTAATGTCAACTATTTTACGAATTTATCGCCATATTTTTTAATTCACTTCTTACATTCTCATTATAAGTGACTTACCTACTTATTTCTAAGAAAAGTTAAAAATATTCCTTTTTTTTTAGGCCTATTTAAATTTTTAATTGCCAATATCTTAAAAACTAATAAATTTAGACATACTTAGGGGTGTATTCTGCAGCACTTCCGTTAAATTTTAGAGGTCGTCAAAATTTTGGCGGCCGTTATAAATTTGTTCATATTCTGTATCTTTCTAATATGTCAATATCATAACCTATTCTTCTAAAACTTCCGGCTAAAGTAATAATTTTTAGAGGGCTATTAAAAATCTCTTTTGATTTTTAGCAGTCCGTTAAACCTAGTTTTCTTAGGTTAGCTTTTATTATTATATTTTTTGATTTGATACCTACTTTATTAGTAATTTAGAATTATTGACGAAGGTAGTATTTATTCCTTTAAACAATGACATTTTCTGATGTTTTATATCGAGGCCTTGATTAAGGAATTAATTGACAACCATGAAAAGTGAATATATTTTTTTTATTCTGTGTTTTCACACAATTTAAAATTACCGAAAGCATAAATTACTGAAACACTTATTTGACCAGGATTTATATCTTCTGGCAAATACTTTCTACAACTTTTTTTGAGCTAAGGGCAGTTAATTTTTGTAAAGCTGAATTCAGATTCCATTAAAGGGTACTCCGAGACAACAGCGATCCTTTCCAGCTACCTAATATCACGTTCAAAAAAATATTTCGATGCAATAAGGACGTAGCAAGAATCAAAATCGATGTAATTAGCCCGCATATGCAAGAAGGACAAAGAACTTCAGCAATTCCTAGCGAACTAAAAATTCTTGCAACCTTAAACTTTTATGGTACTGATAGCTACCAATTATCCACTAGACAATGATACAATTTTGCTTTAAGTCAACCCAGCATGAGTCGTTGCATTCAAATAATCTACTATAACTTAATGCCAAATTGGATAATATTTCCGAATAACGAGAACAAGAAAAATACAGTTATGAATGGTTTCAGAAATAAGTATAATTTCCCACAATTCTTGGGAGCTGTAGATTGTATATACTCACATAGCAATTATATCACCACCAGAAGATTATCCAGCACTTCCTTACTTTTGTAGAAAAGGATATTATAGTATTAATTGCCCAATAATTGTCGACAGTGACTACAATATATTGAATATGAATGCTTGTTTTCCTGGATCAACCCACGATGCGGCTATTTGGCAAGCTTCCAATATTAAAACTATCATGCAAGATCTATATATTCATGGTGCTTATTATTTTTTTATCCGAGACTCTGGGTCAGGGTTGTGATTTTGTCCACTTTTTTTGATTTTGTCCAGGACATGGACAAAATTGGACAAAAACGGACAATATTTGACAAAATCAAATTTCATTACATTTTATTAAATTTGTTGATTTAGGCAACCCAAAATACACGTTTGTATTGTGTATTATATAAACAATAAATACCAAATTGAAAATTCCAGAAAATGGCTATTTGTTATTTCATTATGGGGCCTTAAGGTGAATTTTCATGCGTCCGTCATCCGACGGCACGATGATCCGACGGTATCCCGTTATTGTTGTTTAAGTTTTGTTTGACACCCTAATCCTAATATAATAAAGTTTTTTTAATTTTATATGTGTTTAATTGATTTTGTACAATTTTGTCCATTTTATCCAGAACAATTGATTTTGTCCGGACGGACATAATTGGACAAAATCGTCCAATTATGTCCACTTGGACGAATTCAACCAACCCTGCTCTGGGTACCCTTTACAACCGTTTTTACTAACTCCCTTTGAGAACCCTGCGGTAAATACGCCCGAAAGTAGTTATAATTATCACTTTGTAAGAAGTATAAAAATAATTGAAACGTTGAATAGAACACTAAAATCAAGATTTCGATGCTTATTAAAGCATACATGTACTTTAAATTACGATCCTATTAAGGCAGGGAAAATTATTTATAGTTGTGGTATATTGCACAATATATCACGGTTTTACAAAGATGGTCTTCCAGAAGAAATTTTAGATTTAGATAATGACGGTGCTTTCAATGATATTGAAAATATGCCTGATGAAAATTGGCACAGAAGAATAGAATAAATGAGAACTGGATTCATTTTTCCTCCTAGCAGTTTTTGGGTTTCTTCTAAGAAATGAACAATAAACTCTTTCTGGCATTTTGTAGTCCTCGGAGCGCGAGACATTTTAAAATCAATGAACTAAATCGTAAAATTTCACAATAAAAGTGTCATAATAATGTCAAATTTTGGCGACAGTAGTTCAAACAACTCAAAGTGTGACGTTGCCATATTTCTGAACACACATTTTAACGGACTCCTCTAAAATTTATATTTTTTAACCAAACTCTAAAATTTGCCTTTACAGAATATCAATTTTACCAAACATTTTTAGAGGGCTGTTAAAATTTAAATTTTTAATGGCCTCTAAAATTTAGCGGCTAGTTTACAGAATAGACCCCTTAGGGAAGCAAAAATAAAAAATATTTGGAAAATTAAGATAATTCTGAAAATTTGATTTAAAAGGGGGAGCGCCATTATTAAAAACATTTGTGTTTGAATATCCAAATTTGCAGCACTTCCAGTTAAACCGGAAGTGAAATAGTTGTGTCTCATACATATGGAATATCTAAAAAGAAGTAAAATAATAATGGATAATTTGACAACTTCCAACGCCATTTTCTGGAAAACTGTCTTAGATAGGCATAGGATATAATACATGTTTTATGCTTTGAATTCTTTATAGACTGCATATTTGTAAAAATATACAAAGTGTTCTATTTAAAATAAGTAACAAAGTTGTGTGCACAGTGCAACCATATAACCTACCAAAATTTCATAATAATGTTTTGTTTTATAAGGACGTGACAAGCTGGGTAGTAATTTTGTTGTCACTCTGTATAATATAACCTACAAAATATATATTAATGTTATTTTCATTTTCAGCGATTATTTATTTAAGCTGCTGCTTATTGGAGATTCAGGAGTAGGAAAATCCTGCTTATTGTTAAGGTTCGCTGTAAGTATTTTATTTATTTATTTATTTATTTATTTATTTATTTATTTATTTATAGTATCAACAACTTAACAAGTTAATTATATGTAGATTATTATTATTATTAATTAAAAATTTGTATTCTAATTCACTCTATTATTTTAAAAGAAAAAAAATCAAACATAACACTTCAGGAGAATAAGACATTACATGATCATAACACCAGACATTGTATAAATTATCAAACTATACCAGTAAAAGGTAATTTCGGAAAAAAATCGCTTTTATATGACGGAATAATAAAATATAACAATCTTCCACAAAATATCAGAAAAATAAAAAAATTGGCAACTTTTAAAAAACAATTAAAGAAATATTTACTAAATTAAATTATTTATACCTACTATTTTTTTTTACATTGATTTTATTAATGAATTAAATTGGATTAACTTCCATTTTTTTTTATTGTTATTTTTTATAGTTATTATTTTCTATATTATATTGTCACTTTCCATGTAATGAACTGTAAAAGTTAGTTTGGAATAAAGAAATTTTAAAGTAAAAAAAAAGATACATAAACCTTATTTCTAAAAGCTTATACCTAGCTATAATAATAATTCAATTAGTATTGCAATAGGGAACTTGACAAAAATTTTAAATGGTGAAAAAATTCTATAAATCATAAGTACCTATATATTGTCATAAAACATATGGCAGCAAAAACAACATATTTCGTCCCAAAAGACCGCTAGAAAGATTTAAAACTGCCCCAAATTTCAAATTATCCCAAGCGGGTAAAAACGGGTCGTGACGTCACGAAGTATTATTTGTCATGATGACATCCCCGAACAATAGGTTATAGGTTGGCAATAAATTGAACGACGTTGAGAATTCCACCTTAAAACAACAATACAATAACAATAACACGCGTCAATCCAAATGCAAACTCGGTAGCTCGGCCACCGGTTAGGATGACGGATGACGGAAAAGTCATACTTCGTGACGTCATCGGGCTTGGCGCGCTTAAAAGGTCGTTTGAAATGCTTTTGACACGCGCGAAACTTTATAGAATTTTTACCAAGTTAATACTGATTTTTAAGGAGTAATAATTGGGGAATATTTTTTTAGGCCTAACTAAATCATACTATTGAAAAAAAAAATTGGAAAGTTCCCTATTGCAGTAATTGACTAAGCTGTTCATTCCTTAATTTTAATTTTTTACAGTTTAAATTGTATATGTCAATGTCTCCCCAATATTTATTAAAATAAGAGCACAGTCTTATCAACGGTGAGTTCTTGTACGATTTTAATTTCGGTGTAGGAATATAAAATACATATGCGGATCTAGTATTGACTAAGCCTATTCTAAACAGAAGCTGTCCTAAGAACTCTTTATTATCTATTTTGTCTCTAATTATTTTATATAGGAAAATATTCCTGCTTCTATACGCAATAGTCTTATAGAAGGGAAATTAAACAAATCACACAAAAGCTTTTGATCTGCACCTCTTGGCGGATAAACTGAAAATGACTTGTAGTACAAAAATTTTGAAAATTTACGCTGAACATATTTTATTTATTAATACTCTATAGTCTATTCTGACAATTAAAGGTCTCAACCTATGTGTATTTCAAAGATTTCAACGGGGGGAAGTTTAACTAAACAATATTATAAATATATTTTTCATAAATATCTATTCATCTCACTGCTTTGAAACAAAAGAAATACAGGATACATAAAGAGCCGTCAAAGATAAAATATACGTTCAATTTTTTGAATTCCTACAAACTGTCCTAAATAAGATTAATGAAGTGAAGGAAAAAGGACAAGCTAAATACCAAAAACTGGCAGAGGTAATAAACAAAGAAATAAAACGGAAAAATAAAGAATTAACCTTCAACCATTTTTCGCATCTTTCTTGTATTCGGCGCACCCGAAGTTTTCGCCGATTTTTGGACGAAACCGAATCTTCGGTCGGTCTCTACTTATTTTTAAATAAACAAATATATCCTGAAATAAAGTCGATAGGTTTAGAGGGTTTCGAGAAAATGGTATAAACGCATGTCGCTAGTAAAAGCGATGGTAGACTCTTAATGCAATTTGGTTTGTCTGTAATACAAACAAAAATAAAGGGGTAGTAGATATTAATAAAACATTTGGTAAACAACAATAATTTAGTTTAGAATTGCACTTGTAACACACAATAAAATAATTAAATTAATCATAATTAATTATTCAATGAAATAATCAAACAACTCCACATATTTTGTTGCTAAACAATACCCCAGACGATCATAAAATTTGTTACGAACATTTCTAAACTGATGCAAGGAAAAATAGGAAGACCTATATTTATTAATTTATTTAATTTTTTTTTTTCAAATTATAATTTTTTTTTTAAATTTAGCGTTTTCGGGTTTTTTTTACTAAATTTTCCAATTTATATATAGGTACTGTGTTATGAAAGATATTTTGTGAACACATTCGGAAATATTAATAATAATAGCACAACAGGCAAAAAGTTGGTGCGCATACATAAAAGGGTTGCACCACTCCCCTTATCTTTTTATTTCTGAGGGACAATGCCCGTACCCACCAACATATATTTTTGCTGATTAAGTTTTAATTGTGATTAACTGATTATATCGGTAACCACCAATTAACTTTGTTTTTTAATCGCCAATTAACTGTACCCGGCCAAATTTGGCAGATTAGTTACTTAATTGCGATTAGAAAACGTCAAAAAACGTAATTTTGAATTTTTTTCTGAATATTTGCCTTTCTAATACTGTTATGGATATAGAAGAGCTTGCATGGCTCGTATGGCGACGACCTAGATGTACAAGATGGGTTTCCTACAAATTTTAACGAGAGGCCAAATTATATTGAAGTGATGTCTGACTTTTTCGAATATTTCCGTTGACAAACCCTGCAATCAGAGCTGTCGGTAATTGAATTAAAATAATTGAAAAATCGTGTTCAATTACTTTTTAGTAATTGAATTACTTTTTGAAAATAGTAATTGTAATTGATTTTCCAATTATCGTGATAAAGTAATTGTAATTGGTAATTGGTTTTGAGAAATCTGAGGTAATTGAATTACTTAAAAGTAATTCAAATATTTTATAAAGTAATTGAATTACTCCCAAATAATTCAAGTACATAAAAGGTAATTTAATTACTCCCGAATAATTCAACTAGATTAAAAGTAATTGAATTACTCCAAAATAATTCAATTCTTTAAAAATTTTCATAATTCCTTTACTTTAGAAAGAAAAAAATATTTTTTATTTTCCCTAATATTACGTTTGTTTTCTTTCAACAAATAAATCATATTATATAAAAAAGACAGTTGTTATTATTGGTCAATTTGTTAAAGGTAAGTAGGTACTTTTGAAAATTAGGAGATCAAGTTTAACTATAAATTTTGAGTTTTTTTAAATTTCTTTCTATAATAAAGTGTGATAGTAGGACCTACTGATATTAATAAAAATAATACCTTACCTATACAACTCTTTTTTGTAAAATGTAAAAAAAGTAATTCCATTGCTCACTAATTCAATTTTAAAAATGTAATTCAATTACCAAACTGTAATTCAATTATCAAAATGTAATTGAATTACCAAAATGTATTTCAATTACTTATCAAAATGTAATTCAATTACTTACCAAAATGTAATTAAATTACTCAGAGTAAGTTATTTGTCAAAAAAGTGCCTATAATTTATAGATTCAGAGCAATTAAATTACTTTTAGGGTAGTTCCATTACTATAAAGTAATTGAATTAGTATAAAAGTAATTGAATTAAACTCAGTAATTCGAATGCGCTAATTGATCAAGGAATCAATTACTTTTAGTGGGTAATTGGTAATTTAAATATTTTTATCATACTGTTAGTAATTGGTAATTGTAATTGATGCCTTTTTCGGAGGGTATTGGCTAATTGTAATTGAATTACTTTTTAAGAATAATTGCGACAGCTCTGCCTGCAATGGTCAAAATATTAGAAGATATTCATCCCCTTCTTGTGTAAATGTCAAATTTCTGCAAATTTGCAGACGCAAAGTATGATAAACATTTTCTGGAATTCCAATTTTGTCATTTGCATCTGCAAACTGCTACTTGCAGCTGCATACGTTAGATGCAGAGCTTCTGTAATCTCACCCTATATCATTATTTATTCTAATCAATTTTTAATTTAAAAAGTAATCGGCTATTTTTTCCGCTATAGTAATTATTAATGCGCTACTCTTTTAATGTTTAAAATTTCATTGAATTATCTTTGAAAATAACAAAACAGCATAAATACAAAATGTAATTTTTCTCAAAACTCACTTTTTCACATAATGTTTTACTGTAGCAGGCAAGTTATCTATCTGACTACTGAAGAAAAAAAAATCCCTGAGAAAAGCGGGATTGCCAGCTAATTTTTCTTAATTCCAATTTAGTAACCGTGATTAGTAAATAATGCAAGTAAAAACTTGGTGGATCCGCAAATAAACCAAATCGCCATCAAAGCAAATTGGAGAATTAACTAATTCTGATTAACGTCTAATTTGGTGGATACAGCCATTAGGGTGGTTAACTAGTACTTAATTTTTCTTCCGCTAAGTATATTATTTTTGGAATAGGTAAGGTAGTAAAAATATAATTTTCTGATCATTAGATAGTGTTTGAAGTAGAATAGTGGTTTTTCTTTTCTTGTCAGATCCATCCCCAGACGCGTTTCGTTATATCATGGCTCATCAGTGAGGCTGGGATCTGACGAAAGGAAGGAACACAAAGTTTAAACTTGAACAATTTATGGCAAGGACTGTCGAAACGATGCAGCGCTAAGCGTTTCGATTTGCAGCACGCTTTTCTTACGCCCTGTATAGCGTGTCTAAACTAGCTTTGGAAAATTCACAATTTCTTCCGATTTTTGTGTAGAGGAGAAAAAGTATTGAGCATTAGATATTTTAAAATCTTCAGTTGGGCTTTTTATTGTAAGAAAGGTAAACTAATCATTTTTTATTTTTGTTTCAGGATGATACTTATACCGAGAGCTACATTAGTACAATAGGCGTAGACTTTGTAAGTACATAATTTAAGTAAAGTAATAAATCTGTTGAAAGGAAAAATTAAACTTTCCCTTGTTTATTTATAGACGTTTTAAAAAGTAACTGGTTTTTAAATGGCCATCGGCAATTTTCATTTAAAAAAAATGTGTTATATTTTTTATTCCCACTGAACAATACCACAAGAGTACAATAAGAACCACAAACATGTCATATAAGGAGACTAAATTGTTAAAATTTTGTCCCTATCAAAAATCGTTTTTAGCAAAAATCAATTATGACAAATTTATGATGTGTAACTATTAAGTAAAAATATTGTAAATATATAACCTAATACACACTGTATATGTTTTTTAAATTTTCTACTAAGTAGCTAAATTATTTATAGTTTTCTAATGATATTAAATTACAATGTTTTAGCGAAATCACTATATAAACGCTGTGTTTTTACCACGCGTGACGTCAACTTTTTAATATTCATTCATTATCTAACGTTACAGTGTTGGTGAGCTGTGTTTTTGATCAATTGCGTTTTTCGATTGGTTTTTGGTAGACGACAGAACTATTTAGTGCTACCTATTTATTAATATTTACAATGGTTCGCCAGTGCGTGGTTTTTAAGAGACCCGACTATTCCAACCCCGGATTAATATTTTCGCCGGTAAGGGAGGTTATTCAGATTACGTTTTTTTCGCTTAAAAGCAGTGATGTAGATAATTCTGTATTTTAAGTAAGTTGCAAAATATATAGATTATTTTTAATCCTAAAAAAACACAAGCCAACGCACTGTAAGGATAACAGCGATCTTTTACAGCTTACAGTTCGCACCTTTAAAAGTAAAGTGACACAACTCGAAAATTGTATATTTCTAGGTTTAATCATAAAATGGCACTAAATACCGCCCTCTATCAGCTGCCACTGGACCTAATACCAAATCGCTTCTCCCCAATTAGAGGAACCTATTTATGCCTTTTTCATATTAACGGTATTCGCGCATCTTTTTAATGCTAAAGAGTATCATTTCAGTATGTTGTCGCATGCGACGCTGCTTTAAGTCTAAGGCCCTCCGCACATGAAGCAACTAAAAAGAAACTTAACTAATTAGAAACTTAAATTATAAACTAGTAACGAACTATGAATCGCACACGACGCTACTGAAAGTTTATAAAATCAAGTCACTTCTCGATTATGGTGGCTTTGTTATATGGTGTACACATTATTATTTCAGTATTGTAATGATAACTATTGTTATTTATTATCGTGTTAAAAAATGGATAAGTGATGAAGATATTATCCTTTATTATTATAATGCAAAAATTTAACATTTAATTCGCTTCCAATAGCATTCCAAGCTTGTTCGGTAATGTCTTTCCGTGAATATTCATTTAACGTGTGGTTATAACGATACAGATATTTTTCCACTTCTTCTACTAGTCTTAAATTCAATAGTTGGTCTGCCATTTTTGCCGTTTTGCGGTTGTTTACAGAATAAACTAAAAACCAATCGCCGAGCGACCTACACGTCGGGTTGAGACTTGACTGATTACTGACGAGTTGCAAACCAGTTGCCAACTAGTAGCCCTGTATGCGGATGCTCATTGAAATACACGGCGAGTAACTAATAAGTAACTGAATGGTGATTTAAGTTTCTAATTAAACTAATTAGAAACTTAAATTATAAACTAGTAACAAACTATGAATCGCACACGACGCTACTGAAAGTTTATAAAATCAAGGCACTTCTCGATTATGGTGGCTTTGTTATATGGTGCATACATTATTATTTCAGTATTGTAATAATAACTATTGTTATTTATTATCGTGTTAAAAAATGGATAGTGATTCAAGTGATGAAGATATTATCCTTTATTATTATAATGCAATAATTTAACATTTAATTCGCTTTCCAATAGCATTCCAAGCTTTTTCGGTAATTTTCCGTGAATTTTCATTTAACGTGTAGTTATAAAGATACGGGTATTTTTCCACTTCTTCTACTAGTCTTAAATTCAATAGTTGGTCTGCCATTTTTGCCGTTTTGTGTAGTTGTTTACAGAATAAACTAGAAACCAATCGCTGAGCGACCTACACGTCGGGTTGAAGCTTGACTGATTACTGACGAGTTGCAAACCAGTTGTCAACTAGTAGCGCTGTATGCGGATGCTCATTGAAATACACAGGGAGTGACTAATAAGTAACTGAGTGATGATTTAAATTTCTAATTCGTTTCTTTTTAGTTGCTTCATGTGCGGAGGGGGCCTTGCCGCTCAGCGATTGGTTTCTAGTTTATTCTGTAAACAACTACACAAAACGGCAAAAATGGCAGACCAACTATTGAATTTAAGACTAGTAGAAGAAGTGGAAAAATACCCGTATCTTTATAACTACACGTTAAATGAAAATTCACGGAAAATTACCGAAAAAGCTTGGAATGCTATTGGAAGCGAATTAAATGTTAAATTATTGCATTATAATAATAAAGGATAATATCTTCATCACTATCCATTTTTTAACACGATAATAAATAACAATAGTTATTATTACAATACTGAAATAATAATGTATGCACCATATAACAAAGCCACCATAATCGAGAAGTGACTTGATTTTATAAACTTTCAGTAGCGTCGTATGCGATTCATAGTTTGTTACTAGTTTATAATTTAAGTTTCTAATTAGTTTAGTTTCTTTTTAGTTGCTTCATGTGCGGAGGGCCTAAACTGACTTGATTCTAAACATTTTACAAAAAAGTAACTGGTATTTAATAAAAAAGGACTTATTCTAAAATGACTCGCTGAGTACAACGACAATTTTAATTTTAAAATGGCATACCAAAAAATTCGTTCGTTGTTAAAAAAAATTTGGCAGTAAAAAGACCTAACTTGTTTTTTATTTTTATTTTTTATTTTTTTTACTATTAAGGGTAGGTTTTAATATCAAATTTAAATAATTGTCTTCTAGTAAAACCATTTAGCTAATGTTTCCCCAAATTTAACATTTAATTTAATTTATTACTTGGGCTTAGGAGACAAAAGAGTTAGAGGGGTCCAATATATTTTACAGTTTTTCCTGTTTTCTGCAAAACTCTATTTTTTGGATTGTGTCACTTTAATTTTAAAGGTGCGAGTTGTTAATACTGTCAAATGGATTTGATTATAGACTAGTGTACGGATAAAAGGAAAACTAACGGACGAAAGAATATTCTCCCCGAAAAACACGATATCGGTATCGGTAGTACCTATAAGGAGTTTGAAAGGGGAAATTTTAGTTTGGAAGACGCACCAAGGTCGGTCGCTTCTGCTGATGTGTTAACTCCAGCAAACAGTATAATGCATTTTTGGGTAAAAGAAACACAGTTCTTCGGATAACAGTGTATTAATGTACAAATCGAAATCGAGGTTTGTACAAGATGTTAATGAATGCTACGTAGATATTTAAGGAAGTGATAGCGCTCTTTGGGATAGGAAATAAATACTTTTAAACATTAGGTCAAAAAGGTCACATTTTTAATGTGAATTTTATGTTTTTCGAGTTTTTTGTTTTTCTCACACATTTTCCGAGATACTTATTTCCAATTTGGGACACTTATTAGTTTTTGGATTCTGTACAAGGATCACTTACGCAGTGTTTTCAATGATTGGTTTCTTCATATGAGGAAACGTATTAACTACAGGGTTGGCAAATATCATATTTATATAAATATCCGATATGTATCCAAATTTGGATATTTATTTATATTTTTAAATTATTTCATCTGTTTTCTGTTAAGATATGTTTTAAAAATTCAAAATCACTTAATTTAATATAAACATGTTATAAACCTGTAAATTTGTATTTCAATTTTATTCAATGATAGTTGCTATCACAATAACAAGTCTTTTTAGTACGCCTATGTTAGGAATGTAAAATGTAGGTAAAAAATACAAGTTTATGAATATGAACACATATATTTTTGCTTTTAACTATGGTTCAACTGAAAACAAAAATTAAGAACAGAACAACAGTCAAAAGAAAACAACAACTAAAATAATATGTCTGATATAAAACAAAAAACAATCAAACGAGTAAAAAGGCTGATTGGTAACAAGTAAGTTTAACATGAAATCAGTCTGGCTAATGGTTGGTCCGAATCTGATGAATCTTCATTTTCATTTGTAAAGGGATTTTCTAATTGCTCTTGTCGCTCCAGCCAAACCCAATTAAGATCATGTAGTTCCTCTAAACACCTTTTACATCTAGCCCAGTTCCCAGAATTACTGGGCTTGTTAATTAAGTCAAAATGAACCCAAAAGGAATTTTTTGTTTTTGGCATTGTAACATTTTTATTTTATAAAACAAACAGCAAAATATTGCTCCGTTCAATCAGACACCGGAACTAAATAAAAATGCCACGCGGCAAAGAACAATAAGGTGGTCAGCGTGTCAACGTCTCGGAAAGATGGGGAATCTCCGCATCGTAAGCAGCATAATACGCTGTTGCCGGCTCAGCGGCAGCGGGGCCATATTTTTGTACTGATGAAATTTTAGAAAATAAAAATTTTGATATATAAGGATGAATATCGTCGCATAAATGTCATTATATTTATCAGGATATTTATCACGGATATATATCCTGCCAAACCTTGATTAACCAAGGGTGACATTTTTTTTTTAAAACTCAAATAAATAACTAAGTATTAATTTTTTTTTTACCTACATATTTAGTCCTAGAGTTATTTGTAATTTAAATGTTCATTTTTTTTCAGAAAATCAGAACTATTGACTTAGATGGAAAAACGATTAAGCTGCAAATTGTAAGTATAACCTAATTTTATCTTAATTGGAATTCTCACTTCTAAGATCACTAGTGCTTAAATTATTTTTAATAAAGTTCATGGTCGTTTTCGCCCCTTTTTAAAGTATTTGTAAACAAATAAGAAAGCCTTATTAATTTATGCACGTGGTATGTTCGGTAACTTTCATTCAATCATTAATTTCACTCCAAAATTTAATATTAAATATCAATTATAATTTTACTTTTTGTGTTAATTATTAAAACTAAATGACAATTTTTTTTATAAATAATGGCTACAGGAAAGGAAAAATCAATATTTTTAATTAATTTAAATAAAAAAAGCCACTGACTGCTTTTACATACAGGGTGTTCCTTAATGCCGTGCTAATATTTTAGGGTGTGATTCCTCAAGTCATTTTAGAAAGAAAAGTTCATATAAACATATGTCCTAAACAGCTTAAATTTTTTGCTACAGGGTGTTGAATTTTTTCTTTTTTAATGAGTTTTTTGTAATATCTCCAAAAGTACTTTAGATAATATTTTCAATTTTGGCATGTGCTAATAGGACATAAAACCACATGTTTTAGTTATAAAAGTTATTTTTTTGTCCCACCAGTGGCGTCCCTGCAAACATGTCCTCTGATATTATCTAGAAAAAAAGTGGTACACCACAGACATTTTTCCATGTGGATATTATTTCTGATTAGCCTGATCAATTCTACATAAAAATGGTCTTTTGCGTTTTTCTTATCAGGCACACGGTTCTTAATTAAAATAATTAAATTAAATTGGATTCATTTTGCAGTATTGACAAATAATTTTTGATCACATAAATCTAGTTGTCCTGGAACGGAGTGGAATGGTTTTTAAAAACATAATTAACGCCTTAATGGCAGTCTTATCTGCATTTCCTCCAAGAAGAACTACCTGTGTTACTTGACGATATTGCCATATACGCTAAGGAATCAAATGTGGTACATGCATGATGGAGCTCCTGCTCATTTCAGTGTAATCGTTCGCGACCAATGCGACCATTTAGATGCAGTTATTTATCCGAATCGTTGGATAGGTCGCGGAGGAGCTCAACAATAGCCAGCAAGATCCCCTGAACTCAATAGTTTGGATTTTTTCTTGTCGGTCATCTTAATACTCTAGTGTATAAAACTCCCATTAACACTTTAGAAAATTTAGGGGAGCGAAAAATTGATTCTGTGAAATAATACGGAATTCGCCTGGAATATTTAAACGAGTGCGCTATTCGATGCAAAGACGGGCGAAAGCATGCCTATTAAGTGAAGGTGGTCATTTCCAACAATTTTTATAAAAAAATTTTGCATTATCAATGTTAATAATAATAAATAGTAGAGATAATTTAATTATTTTAATTAAGGACGGTGTGCCTGAGGAGAAAAACTTAAGTGACCATTTTTATGCAGAATTGACAACGCTAATTATAAAAAATATCCTCATGCAAAAATGTCAGTGGTGTACCACTTTTTTTCTAAAAAATATCAGAGGACATGTTTGCAGGGCCGCCACTGGTGGGACAAAAAAATAACTTTCATAACCAAAACATGTGGTTTTATGTCCTATTAGCACATGCCAAAATTAAAAATATTAGCTAAAGTACTTTCAGAGATATTACAAAAAACGCATTAAAAAAGAAAAAATTCAACACCCTGTAGCAAAGAATTTAAGCCGTTTAGGACATATGTTTATATGAACTTTTCTACATAAAATGACTTGAGGAATCACACCCTAAAATATTAGCACATCATTAAGGACCACCCTGTATACAAAATGGAACAAAAATCCCGTAAAATATATTGTGAGTAGCTTTTATATATGTCGTAGGCTGATAGTGAAATCCGTCATTTCATGAAAAGCCTAGTCATATCATGCTGCACGCTAAAAGGTATATTTGCAACTGGTTTGTTTGTTGTTCCCCAGAGCATTTTTTTCAATTTTTTCAACTAATATTATTTTATAAAACTAAAATTTAAATTAAATTAAAAAAAAATTGAAAAAAATTATCTGGGGAAAAAAGAAACAAACCAGTTGCAATATACCTTTTAGCCACGCTTCATGATATGACTAGGCGTTTCATGAAATGACGGATTTCACTATCAGCCTACGACATATACATACTAACTGGGTTCCGCCGTTACTTCGCTGCCGCTCTCCCGTTGGCCTTCGAGTTCACCTGTATCGGTAGTAATATGTGTGTGTTAAAGTTAAATTTTATTTGTAGTTTTTTTTTGCAATACCTTTTGCCACGCTCATAATATTTTGACGAAATCTCGTATATGGGGCTTTTTCGGGATGAGGAATACAAATTTGCCCACCGTTTTTTCGCATTTTTAGAGGGCGCCACATAGGAGCCTATACGTTAATTTAAATGGTACCAAATTCTTTGTCTTCTATTGTATGCGCATTTTGACTGAATATTTTTATTCTCCTAACCTTTTGACATAAAAAAGGTATACTACTTTTGTTTCGATAATTCTAACTGTTTTCGAGAAAAACGCTAAAATAACATTGCTTGCATGTGATGAATACAAAATCATTTTAATTTATTTTCAACCTTAAACATAGCATAGCAAAGGAAGAAATAATATTTCATGGAGTTGGTCGGAATTTTTTAAGAAGAATTAATTTATGCATTGAATATGAAGGACAACACCTTCGATTTGAATGTTTAATTTATTGTTCTAGTAACTTATAATGTACAGTGATGGGCTAAAATATGGAACAAATGCATTTAAAAATCAGGTATTCATTTTTTGAAAAAACGCTCGGACACGTCGATTATAATTCTTTCTTCCGGATTTTTTGCCTCAAAAAGAAATTATACCGGGTGTGTCAAAAAGTAGATGTAGCAAAAATTTTTTGTTTTTTAAATAGAACCCCCCTATTTTTACTTATTATCCTAATTCTACGTCAAATTCTGCGCATAATTCATGTAGCATACTCTATCCTTATCTCTAACGGTTTTAGAGAAAAATTACATCATAAAAAAATTCTTTAAAAAAAGGTACATGTACCTACTTAAAGGTAAACAGGTAAATTTAAATGAATTGTTACTACGATAGCAAGTCATGTGTCAATCAAAAATTAGTTTAGGTATAATTTTGAAAAACGGTAATCATGGTGCATTTAAATGAAACACAAAGAATCGAAATTTTAATTTTAATTGGATGTGGAGACAAAACAAGAAGTCAAGAAGAAGTTTGTAACTTGTTTAACGCTAAGTATCCAGAACGGTTGATTACAAGATCTACAGTAAGTAAAATTGAGAAGAAATTCAGGGAAACAGGGAATGTAAAGGATCGTCTACGGCCAGGTCGTCCAAAAATTAGTGAAAACTCACAATTGAACATTTTGTTAGAGGTTGAAGATAATCCTCATAGTGCATCCACTGAAGTAGCCCTTAATAATGATGTTAGCCGACGATCTGTGTTGCGGGTATTGAAACAAGAAAAGTACCATCCGTACAAAATTAGGTTGCTGCACGAGCTAAACGAAGATGATCCCGACCGCCGACTACAGTTTTGTGAAACTATGATGGAAATTTGCAACTTAAATCTATTTTTCCATCGCAACATACTTTTTAGCGATGAAGCCACGTTTTGTTTGAATGGTTCGGTAAACAGACAAAATTTTCGGTATTGGAGTACAAATAATCCCCGTTGGATGAGAGAACAGCACACGCAATGCCCACAAAAAGTAAATGTTTGGGCAGGGATATTAAATGATAGAATTATTGGACCTTTTTTCTTCGATGGAAATCTTACAGGAGACCGGTATTTACAATTTCTTCAAAATGAATTAATTCCCACACTAGCAGCGGATTTTCCAAATCCGAATCAGCCTCATCTACCAGAAGCGTCTATTTGGTTTCAGCAGGATGGTGCTCCGCCTCATTTTGCTCGATAAGTACGAGAGTATTTGAATACTGTATTTCCCGAACGATGGATAGGTAGAAGAGGACCCATAGAATGGCCTGCAAGATCTCCCGATCTTACACCCATGGATTTCTTTCTTTGGGGTTATTTGAAATCAAAAGTGTATAAGGATAAACCACAAAATTTGGGAGACTTAAAATTTAAAATTAGATATGAAATTAGGCAAATTAATGAAAATACTGTAAATAATGTTTTAGAAGGGTTTTTAAGTAGATTAGCATATTGTCAAAAAGTTAATGGTTTGCATTTTCAACACTTAATAAATTAATAAACTAATTTTTTAACCTTTTTTTAAAGAATTTTTTTTTTATGATGTAATTTTTCTCTAAAACCGTTAGAGATAAGGATAGAATATGCTACATGAATTATGCGCAGAATTTGACGTAGAATTAGGGTAATAAGTAAAAATAGGGGGGGTTCTATTTAAAAAACAAAAAAATTTTGCTACATCTACTTTTTGACACACCCGGTATAATTTCTTTTTGAGGCAAAAAATCCGGAAGAAAGAATTATAATTTTCAAAAAATGAATACCTGATTTTTAAATGAATTTGTTCCATATTTTAGCCCATCACGGTATGTACAGTGATGATTTTTTTGTTTTTTAAATAGAACCCCCCTATTTTTACTTATTACCCTAATTCTACGTCAAATTCTGGGCATAATTCATGTACCGTACTCTATCCTTATCTCTAACGGTTTTAGAGAAAAATTACATCATAAAAAAAAATCTTTAAAAAAAGGTTAAAAAATTAGTTTATTAAGTGTTAAAAATGCAAACCATTAACTTCTTGACAATATGCTAATCTACTTAAAAACCCTTCTAAAACATTATTTACAGTATTTTCATTAATTTGCCTAATTTCATATCTAATTTTAAATTTTAAGTCTTCCAAATTTTGTGGTTTATCCTTATACACTTTTGATTTCAAATAACCCCAAAGAAAGAAATCAATGTGCAATAAGAAATATACTATGAACATTCACTGATCTCCATACTATCTTAGATGATTATAAAATCTGTGAGACTCGTGTTTGTGATAACTTATCCCAGGTAAATTACTTTAATGAAACTATGGGTGATATTAACGTAATGCATGTAAACATAAGAAGCGTCTATAAAAACTTTGATCAGTTCCTTGTTTTTCTGGAATCAACTGAGAAGGATTTTGACGTCATAGTGATGTCGGAGACACATACTGTCCACAATATCTGTGATTTTAATATAGCAGGGTATTTAGTGCTCTCGAATAACAGTACATTAAATAAGTTTGACGGCTGCCTTGTATATGTAAAGGAGCAATTTTACCAGGATCACTCTGTTGTCAGGGAAAATAATGTAAAGCTGATCAAGGTAACTCTGCGCAAGTGCGACTCCCTGGTTGATGTTTATGCAACATATCGATCTCACGTCACCAATAAAAATGACTTTATTGACAGCCTAAATATTATTCTTCAAAGATCAATGCTTGACCAAAATCGAACCCATGTTCTGGTTGGGGACATGAACATCGACCTTCTTGATGTCAGTCAGCTCTACTGCAACAAATGACTACCTTACAATGCTAAATAGTTACGGTTTCTCAAGTGTAATTAATAAAGTGACCAGAAAAACAGACGAGACTGCGACCTGCATAGATCACTTTTTTATTAAATGTAAAAATCGTGTATTTTCTAATGTCAACCCCGTTATGTTAATAAGCGATTTTACAGATCACTATCCCATTCTGCTCAATATAAAATGTAGTAAAGATAGCCCAAAAAAACAGAAAGATAAAACTATTCAACAGGTCAATTATAAAATGCTTTTGCAACTTATTCGTGAAGCAGAATGGGATGATGTACTGCGAAACAATGATGTGAATGCTTGCACGGATATCTTTATAGACTGTCTTCAGAGTTTTGTAAAAAAAGCTAGCAAAACAAAAATAATCAGTAACAAAAAGTTTAGACTGAAGGCATGGATCACAAATGGCCTCTTAGTATCAATCCGAAAAAGAGATCAATTAATAAAACAATGCACTTTAAATAGAAATAATTTAGATGATCAAAATAAGTATAAAAAATATAGAAATACTCTTTCAAAGTTAATTAAACAAGCTAAGTATGCCCACTATAAAAAATTAATAAAGGATAACTCAAATGACCCTAAGAAGACTTGGACGGTAATAAGAGAGGCCACAAATGATCATGCCAGCAGGTCTGAGATTAAAAGTGTTTTAAATGGTAATAATGTAGAGGTATCTGACCCTTACATGATAGCAAATGAATTTAATTTATATTTCGCCAATATTGGCAGTGAACTGGCAAAGAAAATTCCCGGTAATTGTGAAAACCCTATCGCTCGGACTGATGCTAGCCCGAACTCCTTCTACTTTACCCCTATCACTGAAAATGAACTAATAAAACAAATAGCAAGTTTAAAAAAGGTGGTGGCAAGTGGGGAAGATGGAATTACGTCTGAAATTATTAGGGATGGTCACCAATTCTTACTAAAACCATTGAAGCACATAATAAATCTTATTTTCAGGCTTGGAGTTTTTCCTGATGCGCTTAAGAATGCAATTATTGTTCCACTTTACAAACAAGGCGACAAAAAGCTTGCTTCTAATTATAGACCCATTGCACTGATTAGCACAGTGAGCAAAATCGTAGAAAAATGTATTAAACATAAACTTATGCTATTTTTAGAGAAATACAACTTATTAAGTGCCAACCAATATGCATTCAGGGAGGGCTCCAGCACAGAGAATGCCCTATGTAAAGTCACGGATTAAATAATGCAAAATGGTAAGAAAGTAATTGGTGTGTTCTTGGACCTGAGAAAGGCCTTTGACACTGTGGCACACCAAATCCTGCTCGACAGGTTAGAGAAGATGGGTATAAGAGGTATTGCAAACGGATTATTTAGGTCATATTTAGAAGGGCGTACCCACCGAGTAAAAGTATCAAATACATTGAGTGATCGTCGTCATGTGGGGTTTGGTGTGCCGCAGGGTACAGTTCTTGGCCCGCTTTTATTCAATATTTACATTAATCAAATATTAACATTGGTGGATGATGGTAGCGTCTTTTGTTTTGCTGATGACACTGCTATTATTATAAGCGGCCAATGCTGGAGGTCAACTTTTGAAAGGGCAGAAATGGCCATGAGCAAAATAAAGAAATGGTTGGATTGTAGCCTGCTCTCTCTAAACGTGGAGAAATCTAAATTTATTACTTTCGCTTTATCCACAAGATCACTGCCGAATAACCAGAACTTAAAACTGCATGATTCTGATTGCAGTCTAAACAGGGAGACTTGTAAATGCGATGAAACAATTAAAAGAAAATCATGTTTAAAATATCTGGGGATCTTGCTTGATGAAGGCCTTACGTGGAGAGAACACATCAATTATGTGACCTTAAAAATTAGGAAACTTATATTTAAATTTTATGAGCTACGTAATATTCTACCCTTGAAAACCTTGAAGATTGTATATTTTGCCCTAATAGAATCAGTAATTAACTATGGATTTGTTGTGTGGGGAAATGCTGGCAGGACATTTATGTTGAAGCTTGAAGTAGCACAAAAATGGGTGATAAAAGTGATGCTTTTTAAAAACAAGAGATACCCTACAGAACTGGTTTATAAAGAGAGTGGACTGCTCACACTTGATCAGCTTTATATTAAGTCAGCTATAAGATTTATGCTGAAAGTACCATATTACAAACAAATCTTAAATCATGGTGTAAACACTCGAAACGCAGCGTTGCAAAATGTCCTGCTACGTAACCCCAAGCATACTGCCTGTCAAAAACATATATATTGTGCAGGCCCAAAAATCTACAATTCTATGCCTCTGTACTTAAGAATAAAACCTTATGACCAAGTAAAGCACCAGATTGTGCGGTGGATCCTTGACACTGGTTTTACCCTTGTGTATCTGGAATAGTGAGATGTATGTACAAAAATTACCTTAATTGAAGTGAAACGAGTTTAGCAATTTTATTAGTGTTTTTTAGCAGTATTATTGATATTTTTATTCATAGTGAAATAATGTAATAATAAAAGCCTCTACATGTACAATAGAATATAGAAATAGGTGCACCCACAGTATCTTCAGATACCATCGTGCAACCAACCTAGTAATGGCTGTAATAAGAAAATGTTAAATTGTATAGTATTGTATAATTATTCGCTGTTGCTAAATAAATAAATTAAAAAAAAATAAATAAATAAATGAATGATGTTGAGAAATCCATGGGTGTAAGATCGGGAGATCTTGCAGGCCATTCTATGGGTCCTCTTCTACCTATCCATCGTTCGGGAAATACAGTATTCAAATACTCCCGTACTTGTCGAGCAAAATGAGGCGGAGCACCATCCTGCTGAAACCAAATAGACGCTTCTGGTAGATGAGGCTGATTCGGATTTGGAAAATCCGGGAAAATCCGCTGCTAGTGTGGGAATTAATTCATTTTAAAGAAATTGTAAATACCGGTCTCCTGTAAGATTTCCATCGAAGAAAAAAGGTCCAATAATTCTATCATTTAATATCCCTGCCCAAACATTTACTTTTTGTGGGCATTGCGTGTGCTGTTCTCTCATCCAACGGGGATTATTTGTACTCCAATACCGAAAATTTTGTCTGTTTACCGAACCATTCAAACAAAACGTGGCTTCATCGCTAAAAAGTATGTTGCGATGGAAAAATAGATTTAAGTTGCAAATTTCCATCATAGTTTCACAAAACTGTAGTCGGCGGTCGGGATCATCTTCGTTTAGCTCGTGCAGCAACCTAATTTTGTACGGATGGTACTTTTCTTGTTTCAATACCCGCAACACAGATCGTCGGCTAACATTATTATTAAGGGCTACTTCAGTGGATGCACTATGAGGATTATCTTTAACCTCTAACAAAATGTTCAATTGTGAGTTTTCACTAATTTTTGGACGACCTGGCCGTAGACGATCCTTTACATTCCCTGTCCCCTGAATTTCTTCTCAATTTTACTTACTGTAGATCTTGTAATCGGCCGTTCTGGATACTTAGCGTTAAACAAGTTACAAACTTCTTCTTGATTTCTTGTTTTGTCTCCACATCCAATTAAAATTAAAATTTCGATTCTTTGTGTTTCATTTAAGGTTGAATTCTCAACGTCATTCAATCTATTGCCAACCTATAACCTATTTCGCGTTGATTTTTTGAGTTTATTATTTTAATAACTAACATTTAAAGAAAATCAATATCGTCAGTACATTATTTAGGTAGTATCTGATATATTACAAAAATATCAATTTATTTCATTGCTAATTTTGGGAGAATTGTATAGTGAAAGAACAATGAGTGACAATGACATAATAATGTTAAAAAAAATATTACCCGATATTTTTCGCTATACAATTCTCCTAAAATAAGTTATGAAATTCCTTGATATTTATTAAATATGTCAATTATTACCTATAGAATATTAAGTCGATACTGATTTTCTTTAAATTTTGTATAAAAGCTAGGAAACATAAATAAATCTACGCGAAATAGGTTATAGGTTGGCAAGCATGTTGATACTCCCACCTTAAATGCACCATGATCACCGTTTTTCAAAATTATACCTAAACTAATTTTTGATTGACACATGACTTGCTATCGTAGTAACAATTCATTTAAATTTACCTGTTTACCTTTAAGTAGGTACATGTACCTTTTTTTACAAAAAAATTTTTTTATGATGTAATTTTTCTCTAAAACCGTTAGAGATAAGGATAGAGAATGCTACATGAATTATGCGCAAAATTTGACGTAGAATTAGGGTAATAAAGTAAAAATAGGGGGGTTCTATTTAAAAAACAAAAAAATTTTGCTACATCTACTTTTTGACACACCCGGTATAATTTCTTTTTGAGGCAAAAAATCCGGAAGAAAGAATTATAATCGACGTGTCCGAGCGTTTTTTCAAAAAATGAATACCTGATCTTTAAATGAATTTGTTCCATATTTTAGCCCATCACTGTATGTATTTTAAAACTGCAAATAAAATTTAACTTTAACACCCTGTAACTCCGTTAATAATCAATTTTAGAGAAAATGTTATAGGAAGAGATTTATTTTTGTCTAGAATAATCCCCTAAATTTTTTGCTCATCATTTCCGGACACACAGTTTGAAATACCCTGTGATTTCAAACCGGGGAGGGGGTTATTAATGGAAAGGAACTCACTCATGACCACTGATCATTAAGATGTTTTATCATTCATCCCGTATCATCGACAAATAGCGACTTCTGCAGGAATCCGAAATTATACCAGTTGGCCGTAATAATGATTAAAAATGGTAGTTTTTTACTGTTTGTAATGTGTGTATTTTTATAAAAAAAAACAATTAATTTTTTATCGGTTTTTCTTTAGTGGGACACAGCAGGACAAGAACGATTTAGAACAATTACATCAAGTTACTACAGAGGAGCGCATGGAATTATTGTGGTATATGATTGTACAGACCAAGATTCTTTTAATAATGTAAAACAATGGCTGGAGGAAATTGAACGCTATGCATGTGACAACGTTAATAAATTACTTGTAGGAAATAAGAGCGACCTTACTACAAAGAAAGTGGTAGATTTTCAGACCGCTAAGGTGAGTGATTTATTTTTTCCCTTATCAATATTTTTCTGATCTTTAATATACAAAATACAGAACTTTTCAACATTAGCGTTTGTTACTATTAATTAGCAAGGTATTACTTTACTCCAATATCAGTAAGTTTAACATAGGCCCAAACTTGTTGAAAAAAAATCAATTTTTGTTTATTGTTGTTGGTTGTATTATTAAATCAAAAATAAAAGAAAACGTAGAATTTATTAAGCATAAAATAAAATTTTCCTACTATTTAAAATAACAAAGTTGATGATGATCAAGATCAAGATCAAAGAGTTAATATAAAGAGACATTCTGAAAACCTGTTGGATTATTCACTTCGTAAATTTCGTTTATCAACGCTTCCCATAATTCACACGCAGATCCTTACTTTTGATATCTTTAGGATTTCCGTTGGAACGCACGGGAAGTACCGTGCGAGCAAAAATTATTTGCATCAAAGAGGGCTTGGATTAAAAAACGTAGGGGTTGGTTTAGATCACAATGATATTGGGACGATATATCTAACCAAATCTAGGTTAAAATTTTGTCAAATTCATATTATGACATGATATGCCAAACTAATGAGTAATAAAATAAGTAGACAAATACAAATTTATTTTTGTTGTTTACAAAATTAACAAAGTAAGAATATACAGAAAGAAAAAGAAAAATAATTACATAAATTCCTAAAATTGGCCACCGCCATGCTCCAAGCATAAATTCACACGTGTCTTCATGTTTTCGAAAGTGTTGTTCTTGTAATTGTTCTAAATTTGCAACTGGTGTTTTAAAAATAATGTTCTTTAAATGAGGAAAAACGAAGTAATCCATAACCGTTAAAAAGGTGATCTAGGTGGGAATTCAATGTCTGATCGAAAACCAGGTCGAAAAAATTGCGTAAGCAGTTAATAGTTTCGGCGGCTGTATGGGCGGTTGCACCGTCCTGTTGAAAATATCCAAAACGTAGTTCGTCGTCAAGTAATTGCTCCACAAATGGATTCAGAACATTGTCTCTATACCGCTGTGCTGTAACTGTGACATGGAAAAAAATAGGACCAACAATTCATCTTCGGAAAACAGCTAACCAGACACCAATTTTTTGAGTGTGCGATGTGGACTTTACAAAAAAATGGGGATTTTCAGTACTCCACATGCGTGTATTCTGAGAATTCACATATAATAACCGGAGAGGTGGAACCAGGCTTCATCCGAAAAAAATGTCAAGTCTAATAAATCATTTCTTTCCAATAACTTTTGGGTAAACCATTGAGAGTAATTCCTGCGTCTTTCATAATCTGCGGCTTGTATTTCTTGGAATACTTCCACTTTATAAGGAAATAAATTTAGCTGCTTCTTAAAATAATAATAGTCCTGCATGTTCCATAAGATCTTCCCACTTCTTGGGACAGGCGTCTTATACAATTTGTTGGCGTATTTTGCATTATTTCACGAACGTTTGCAACAAGTTCTTCTGTTCTTACAGATGGTCTTCCTGCTCCTTTTTTGTGTTGTATAGAATCTGTTTCCCTAAACACAACCAAGGTTATTTTCAGGAAATGATAAAAATCCCCAGCAATAAAAGCAATGTTAGGAAAATGTTTGTGAAAATCGTCCATGCACAAACCCGGATTGTATTGCCACTCACCATTTATTCTAACCCCGTTTCGAAAATACGCTTCAACCATGAATGTTTTGTGCTGTTCAGTAAAGCCCATTGTGTGAGTTGTTCAAGAAATTTGAAAAATTAGCGATTAATCAAATTACTTGTAACGACTGTCAAAGATGACGGAATAACTGATTGATTGTTAATTCAGGTAGTTACTGACACCCAACAGGTATTAACCTCTACGGCTAAGCATTACGTCCTTAGATGCAAGGCCCTCTTTGATGCAAATAAGTTTTGCTCGCACGGTATTTAATACACAGCGAGCAGTTATATTGTAAAATACATAAGTACCTACATGGTTTTTACCTACGATGATTGAATTGAACATGAACAGTAGGGTGGAACGAAAAAACTTTTTACTCCAAGTAGTCTGACATAGTTGTTAAATATGCGCATTAGTAAACAAAAAAAAGTGTCAAAAATTGGCTGACAGATTTTAATATTCTGGGGTTTCTCAAAGCCCTTAAAATTTTTAATATTGCCATGTTTTAAAAAAAAACTAACTTCTTCAAAAATAGGAATGAGTAATGTTAATGTAAGAGTTATTGGTTTCTTTTTATTATTCTGAACTTGAAGTTAATAAAAATATAATTTAAAATAAAACCTGTATTTTTGTTCCAATTGGCTGCACATGAATAGCCTCAAAATGTTAAAATTTTGCTTTAAAATTTAGAAAGTAGTTTCCTACAACCTTAAACAGCATACTAAAATGTATGTGATGATTTATGTCACAAAAATCAAAAATTAATAAAAATTGGTTAAGAGACTGAAAGTTCTTATTTTATTAAATATGGCGTCCCTTTGAGGAACCTCAAGATACAAAGACACAAGTTTTATTTTTCGTATACTTGTTTTTAATAGTAAGAAGCATATTTTTTTAACTAAGACGCAACGCTATTCAATTTTTTTTTATTTTCGTTAATTTTCGTTCCACCCTAATGAACAGGCCTGGTTTACGTATCAACCTAACAAAATCACAAATAGATCATGCATTAAATAAAATGTTTTGTTCGTATGACTTAAATTATGTTATTTTAAAATAACAGCTGATTTAAATCATAATTTCTAGTTACGGTTAAATTTTCGCTTGCTTTTGACTGGACGACGTATATTAATCTAAAAAATTATCTTATTTTTCTTGTATGTTTAGGAATACGCCGATCAGCTTGGCATTCCATTTCTTGAAACATCAGCTAAAAATGCCACTAACGTAGAACAGGCCTTTATGACAATGGCTGCTGAAATCAAAAATAGAGTAGGACCACCATCATCAGCAGCAGATCAAGGTGGGAAAGTTAAATTTGACCAGAGTCGTCCTGTGGAACCCACCAAATCGGGATGCTGCTGAAAGAGATTTTTTCTCCTGCGTGGTAAGTTGAACTTAAGGTTGAATTCTCAACGTCATTCAATCTATTTTTTGAGTTTATTATTTTAATAACTAACATTTAAAGAAAATCAATATCGTCGGTACATTATTTAGGTATAATCTGATATATTACAAAAATATCAATTTATTTCATTGCTAATTTTGGGAGAATTGTATAGTAGACCAGAGTCGATAATTTTTGAAACAAAAAAAAATAATAGTAGGATGAAACCCATTGGAAAAGGAAGAGAATAGAACAAAAATGAAAGAAAAAATAAACTACGGGCGATCCGAGGGTGGGGGGGGGGGGGGGGGTTTAAGGGTAGAAAATGATTTATCTCGGTTTCCGGTAAAACTACAAGTCGTATGGAAAAACGTTAAATCGCAAAGTTGTAGGTAATAAAAAGATCTACAACTTTTGTATTTACACTTTTTTCATATAACATCAAAATGTCCCAGGTAGCAAGGTGACGTATTTAAGACGTCGATTATTGATCATCAGCGACGTCATAAATTACGTAAAAGAAAACGTTAAATAGACGTGCTTAAGTCACTGACCAATAACGTCTTTTTTGACGTAAAAAATACGTCATCTTAGGACGTCTTTTTAGGTGTAGAAAACGTCATAATTTACGAAAAACGAACATTTACTAAAAACTTCCTAAAATAATACATAATAGGGGTAAAAAATACTTTATGTAAAAAATCCTTTTAATGATAATAAATTAACTATTACAACTTTCATGTGTATGCAGAATTGAAAAAATGCTAAAGAATCCTTTAATGGCGGCTAATAATACTTCTTTTTTCGGGGCGTCACCCAGTTCCCAGGTAGCAGGATGACGTCTTTATGACGTCGAATATTGGGGATTTTTAGTCACTTGACGTCTTTTGGTCGCAAGATAACGTCAAAATAACGTAGTTTTTAACACGTGTATTATACGTCATAATTTTACGTAATAAAAACGTCCATTTTTAGTCATTTTATTGAATTATACGTATCATTAAAAAGTATCTAAGTGACCAAGTTTTTTGAAAATATAGTGGGACAGACTTTTAAATAAGTAAAATTCCTAAGAATAGCTTTTTCTTATAGTTAAAGGCACGTACGTATCATAAAACTTTTAAAATATTACCATTTCAAATTAACCATTCGTGTATGTAAAATTTGCAAAAGCGAATATTTTGTCATTAAAAGTCTGCGAATATCAAATTTAAATTACCCGCGCTCCGTTTTATGACATTGGCATTCTGACTTCTCTGACAGAACGCATAACGCATTGGTATTCTGTTGTTGGCGCTAGCAGTCAAGCAGTCGACAGTTCGGCAAAAGTGAAAAGTTTATGGTGATTTTGATTTAGTTTCTATCATGGTTTCTATATATTTTGTGTTATAAACGAATATAAATGTACCAGGTTATTGAGTTCGAGGCAATTGACGGCGGGGGAGTAGCCGTTGTGCACTCAAATAGTAATGTATATTTTTTTTTCTATCATGGTTTCTATATATTTTGTGTTATAAACGAATATAAATGTACCAGGTTATTGAGTTCGAGGCAATTGACGGCGGGGGAGTAGCCGTTGTGCACTCAAATAGTAATGTATATTTTTTAACGCTATCAGAAAGTAGAAATTTCAACGAACAAAAAGCCCACCGACTTTTTTAAAAAAGCAGATATTTTGACGTGAGAATTTTCGATTGAAAATTAGGGCGTTTTTTCGATATTAAGTCAAAATAAGGTTAAAAAATAATTATTTTAAATCAGAAAAATTACAGTGTGTTTAGAACATGAGAAGGTAAGTTTTCACCAAATTTCGTGGATAAAAAAATTTTTTTGTAAAAGATAAAAATAAAAAACCAAAAACTTGGTTATTTGAATTATTCACATACATTTTGATGGTATATGAAAAAAGTGTAAATACAAAAGTTGTAGATCTTTTTATTACCTACAACTTTGCGATTTAACGTTTTTCCATAGGACTTGTAGTTTTACCGGAAATCGAGATAAATCGTTTTCTACCCTTAAAACCTCGGACCTCGGATCGCCCGTAATTTATTTTTCCTTTCATTTTTGTTCTATTTTCTTCCTTTTCCAATGGATTTCATCCTACTATTATTTTTTTTCACTTTTTACCATTTTCAAAGGCTTCAGCACTGGTCTATAGTGAAAGAACAATGAGTGACAATGACATAATAATGTTAAAAAAAATCTTACCCGATATTTTTCGCTATACAATTCTCCTAAAATTAGTTATGAAATTCCTTGATATTTATTAAATATGTCAATTATTACCTATAGAATATCAAGTCGATACTGATTTTCTTTAAATTTTGTATAAAAGCTAGAAAACATAAATAAATCTACGCGAAATAGGCTATAGGTTGGCAAGCATGTTGATACTCCCACCTTAAAACAGCAAAAGGTAGTTATTTTGTATACAGTGTGTATCAGCCAAATGGAATAAATTCGATAATAAATAAATGGGGGCGTGTCCGAAAAAACGCTCGGACACGTCGATTGATATTTCTAATTTCTAGTTGCGCATTTTTTCAATGAACACTTTTTATACAGGGTGTATCATGGTATACTAGTGTATAGTAGTAACCAATACCAACTTTCCTATTTTAAATGCAACACCATGTATATTACTCAATTTTTGGATTCTTCAGAAAATTTTAGACATAGTTAGGTAAAGTATAACGCCCTTATTAATAATTCGAATAAGTATATAGCGGAAATGAGGGCAGGCAATGAAATGACACAATTGTATTTATCCCAACGTTTCGTTTTATATAAAAACTTTCTCAAACGTCAATACAAAGTAGTAATGATAGTTCGGATGTTTACATAATATATCCAATGACTTTTCAAGAAAATGTGTTGTCATATTCCGCATTATGAATATACAGGCTTAAAGACCTTTTCATTGACTCTTGAGAAAGCTTTTATATAAAACGAAACGTTGGGATAAATACAATTGTGTCATTTCATTACCTGCCCTCATTCCCGCTATATACTTATTCGAATTTTAGACATATTTCATGCACAATATCTTACACCTATCTTCAACTGTTTTGGAAATATTAAAGGTTTTCAGATTTATTGCAAAAATTAACAACACACTCAAAAACTAATAAGTAATATTGTTTATTTCTTGATAATGTAAAAAAAAATCATTAATGTAGGAGATGTTGAAAATGCTCGCCGCGAACGTCTTGGCAACATCCTAATCTTAAATAGAAATTTATTCTAATGTTACTGAACATCTCAGGCGTGACCGATCTAATCGCAAGCGTGATTCGTCTTCTTAAGTCAGCTAAGTCAAGGGTTTTAGTTTTGTATACAATATTTTTGACATAACCCCATAAAAAGTCTAATAGCGTCAGATCAGGGGATCGTGCTGACCATTCCATCGATCCACGCCCTCCCTATCCACCGATTTGGAAATACTCGGTTTTAGGTACTGCCGGACATTAATTTGGTCATGTGGCGGTGCTCCATCTTGCTAAAACCATATCATATTCGCTAAAAGTTGTGGGTTTACTGGATCAGGATACGTTTGTCAAAGTTGGCAATACATTATTTTGGAGCAGTGCTAAATAATTATCGCCATTTAAATTGCCATTAATGAAAAAGGTACCTACCATTAATGATCTTCAACTATTCCTGCCCAAACATTAACCTTTTCAGGATATTGCGTATCTTCTCTAATTCAGTGAGGATTTTCCCTAGACCAATAGCGGCAATTCTGATGATTAGCATGACCGTGAAGTGTAAAGGTGCACTCATCAGAAAACAAAACATGTTCTAATTAGATCACATTGTTATCTAACATTGCCATCATTAGTTCACAAAAATACGTTCTATCAAAATCATCTTCCATGAGCTGATATCATAGGGATACATTTTATTTTCTTGTAATGTTCGAATAATCGAACATCGGGGCTGTTCTTCGACTAGAAGTATGTGGCTTTTCTTCAAATTTAAGCATATCTTATATTTGGTATCATCACTTATGTCATTGGTAGCTACTTTTTTTACACAATTACAGGATAAACAATACTTTTAGAAGTTTTTTTTTCTTGTAACTTTTTTCCTCCGGGTTTTTGGAAATTCGTATAAAGCCGGTAATTTATCACTACGGGGTATAGTTTATTAATGCGATAAATTCAAATGGTAGAATTTCAATCTTCGCCACTAAAAAAAATTAAAACCAGTTTCCAAACGCTACGGGCGGAATTGACACGTACCACAAAAGCATTTCGTTGCTTCATAAACGTCGCTGACAAACATTGCTAACTTCACACATATCAAGAAATCCACAGAGAAAACGTAAAACATAACAACAAAAATGGCGCCGAGCCGGTTCTGAAGTATAGTTTGAAGATGTCGCTAAACAAGGAAAACCTAATAACAAGAAGGTTGTGCGCATGCCCATACCTGTAGGGCGGCAAGGCGTGTGACTGGTGAGCTGTACGCATTTTTTCACCCATAAAATTTAACTTTTGTTTGCGCACGAAATAAGCTGAATGGATCTATATAGGTAAATGTCTATGAGAAAACCTCTTTGCGCACTAGCTTGACTTGTGGACCTCGCCTCCTTAGTATACCAAACTGGCTCGCTCGTATAAAGAGAGTCGTTTTTAAGCCTGATTGATACAGTTTGTCCCAAATTAGAGATATGGATATATTTTTTTAAATGACATCCCTAGTTTCTATTAACTATTTTTAAAATGCATATTAAGTTATACATACAGTGTCACCAGTAAAGTCCGCATCTTATGAGATTTTTTTTTATTAATAGCTTTATTCGAAATTTGACTTTGGCATCAAGTTCTGCTTCGGGCGAGATGGAAATTAAGCAAAAAAATAGTAGTCACGTGATTCGCATTATCTGTCAAATTTTAATTTTTTTCAAAAAATAATTCAAAAGTAGGGTTATTTCTGAAAATATCGAAAAAAGTTATTTGAAAAAGTTTTTTTTAATGCAGTTTTTAGCCCACATGTAAAATTTCCGCTGCATAAGATAATTTTGATTTTTTACCAATATTTTGTAAATTACACCACTTTTGCAAAATAAGACTCAACGCAACAAACTACATAAAACTTCTCAGTTTTGACAAGGCTTTATTTCAGAAACATTTTCTTTAAAGTAGCGCCATATTAAATGTGTTTTTCTACAAAATCAAAATTGGGCTATTAAAATTTGGTCGCATGTGATGCAAAGTTTATTTGTTTTTGACACTGTATAAGTTAACTTCATAAAATAAGTATTTTTGAAAACGTAGTTTGTGTCTGAAAGTAATACACCTTAATATTAAGACAAAAAAGAACACAGTGTCAACAGTAAAGTGTTTATTAAGTGAAAAATAAATTTTAGTGGTGGGTAAAAAATCAAAATTATTTTATGCAGCTGAAATTTTGCATGTGGGCTAGAAACTGCATTTAAAAAAACTTTCTAATAACTTTTTTCGATATTTTCAGAAATAACCCCACTTTTGAAATATTTTTTGGAAACAAATAAAATTTGACAGATAATGCGAATCACGTGACTACTATTTTTTTGCTTAATTTTTATCTCGATCAAAGCAGAACTTTATGCCAAAGTCAAATAAAGATATTAATAAAAAAAAATCCTTTATGATGCGGACTTTACTGGTGACACTGTATAAGTAGGTACCCAATTTCAAATGTTTATTCCTTTTCATTTATAATATATTAAACAAACAAAAATCAATTTAATGAAAAAATCCTTCTTTCCATCTTTAATACTTTTTCGTCGATAAATGCTCAAAATGTTTTTCTCTCTATTTGGCAATATCGCTAAACGCAAATAAAACTCGTTTTGACATGTCTCATTACTTCGGGAAAAATAAACCTACACTCATGTCTCTTATTCATGATTCATGCTTTCAACTCAACATTATGACAAGAAACATATTATGCAATTAATATGCACTTTAAAAATAGTCAATAAAAACTAGGGTTGCCATTTATTATCGACATCGTCATATCTCTAATTTAGGCAACATTGTATCAAAAAAGACCACAACTTAAAATGTTAATACCCGTGTCCAAGCATAAAAAAAAAACTATTCTGGATTTACTGAATTTATTCCACAGTCTCACTGTATACTATTTCTGGCATATGTGTATGTCATGACCACTTGAAAATCAAGTATACTTTCTGTATTCTTATGTTATGCAGGGACGGAGTCATGGGGGGGGGGGGCGACGCCCCCCCCAAAGTTATCCCAAACATCAAAAGTTGGGAGAACTTGGGTAGACAAAAATATGTGCAGCTTATTTAACTTCCATTAGTTGCCCCGGTAAGACCGACTGTAATATATAGATAGACACTTTTGGCATTTTCAGTCATTTAAAGAGCGTCGTGTATCGTACACAACCTAAGTCTTTGGAGGACCTTAAAAACAGTATTTTAGATGCTGTGCATGTTATTTCTCGTAAACATTTGCAAAACGTGCTTTTCCAATTTCCCGAGAGGATTGGACACTGTCAGGTGTTTGAAGGGCGACATTTTTAACATTTAATTAAATAACTTTTTTTTTATATTATTCTTTATTTAAAAATTATTACCAATTTTGTTTAAATAATCAAATGAACTACATTCATTTGCCCATAATTCCGAAACAGTTGAATTTAGTCATATGGTATACTATACAAAAAATATTTTAAAGTTATTGAAAATTTACAATATCTGCTAATATACAGGGTGTTCCATTTTAGTCCTATACCGGGTGTCTACGGAAGATGGTTCGCCCCTCTAACTTTTTTGTTTTTCAAGATAATGAAATAAAATTTGGAGGATTGTATATGACATAAAACTGAATTTTTTTAAGTTGACTCAACATTATGAGACTTCCAGTCTAACCGGAAGTGATATAAATTTTCGATTTTTAAATGGGACACCTGGTATATTTTTCCTTTTTCTGACTCATATGACATTCTTAATATAACGATGACACATTTGTCACTTTTTGTTACCAAGAAAATATTTTTTTCCAAATTTATTGTTTTATCTAGAGGGCTATGAATACCCTAAAATTCTTATTGCACTTCTTTAATCTTGGGAAAAATACAATTTTACTATTTTTGGTCCAATGCTATGTGCTGTGTACAATTTAATCTTTAAAGTTGTGTTACCTACTCATTTTTTTTTAAACGGCAACATGGTGGCTCGTCGAGTTAAGAAAAAAGAGGATTTTATTACGATTATTTCGATACCACACTATTAGGTTTTAGAAAAGCTGCCATAAAAAAAAACTTTAAAAAGTTAACTGAACCAGTTTTGGGCAATAGCACGCCGATTAGGATATCTTTGTACGTCGTGCAGCATTGACCGGTTGAATTATTTTCTTTCTACATTCTCCAAACACTAATAACATATCAACTTTTTCGCTCCTTGTAAAACTATTATTTTCCATATTTTTTAAACAACAAATTTACTTTGGCAGAAGCTGTCGGCATGTCAATTTTCTTCAAGGCATGATTTTGTTTTATCAGTTTTGCTGGTCACAGAATACTTATGCATTTAAATCTAAATTTATTCTCAAAAGGTGCTTCATTTTAGGAAAGTTTCAAGTTAACTTTTTAAAGTTTTTTCATGGCAGGTTTTCTAAAACCTAATAGTGTGTGGTATCAAAATAATTGTATTAAAATCCTCTGTTTTCTTAACCCGGCAAGCCACCATGTTGCCGTTTAAAAAAAATGAGTTATACAACTTTAAAGATTAAATTGTACACAGCACATAGCATTGGACCAAAAATAGTAAAATTGTATTTTTCCTAAGATTAAAGAACTGAAAAAAGTGATTTTAAGGTATTTCATAGCCCTCTAGATAAAACAATAAATTTGGAAAACAATATTTTCTTGGTAACAAAAAGTGTGACACATCGTTATATTAAGAATGTCATATGGAGTCAGATAAACGAAAAATATACCAGGTGTCCCATTTAAAAATCGAAAATTTATGTCACTTTCAGTTAAACCGGAAGTTTCATAATGTTGAGTCAAGTATCAAAAAATGCAGTTTTATGTCATATACAAATCCCCCAAATTTTATTCCATTATCTTGAAAAACATAAAAGTTAGAGGGGCGAACCACCTTCCGTGGACACCCGGTAAATTGCCCAAAACCCGGATCCGATATCACTTTTAGTTCGCCTGTAATTAAGCCGTTCCGGAACATTTGCCCAACCCTGTATATGTTTTTTATACAGTTTATTTGATAATTAGGGGTAGGTCTGAAATAAATACTTTTTGAATTGTGTTATTTTTTTTTATATTTTATAAAGTTGGGAAATTTAGGAATTTCACCCCTCCCAAACCAGAGGCCTTCGCTACGTCCCTGATCTTATGGCTCCTTTTATACTGGGATTCTGATTGCGAGATTCAATATCTGGGATTCAGAATCTCACGTGAATTCTTACGAAATCCGGAATGCATACTTTTCTAACATTGCGCGGTTTCGGCAATTTTGTGGAGAGACGATTAATTCCAGGGCCGCACGCTTCTGTTCAGTTTTAAAATGAATGCAGTAGAAGAAGCGCTGTTGCTATATTATTATCAGATCGTGTGTAAAAAAGAAAAACTTAGGAAACGTAGAATGTGGGTTCAATAATCAGCGAACGTAATACAGCAAGAGGGTACGTTTTACTGTATAAAAATTTAAGAGAAAACTCAAATTTTTTTTAACAATGTCAATTCGGTCTTTTGACGAGCTACACAATATCTTAAAGGACAAAATTTCTTTAGCGACTTCCACCCAGTCTGCCTGTTTTATTCGAATACTCTTCTGCCGAAGTATCCCCTAAGCTTGGACGTGCCTGTATTGACGATATGAACTTGTCAGTGTCGAAGAGTTTTTAAAACATCCATATTGAATTCTAAACCTTCGTAAACCTAACAAAAACGACCGTTAATACGGAGCTGGCAAGAGGCTACTGAACGCGAATCGCAGTGAAAATGCTTACATTGCTAGACATGTCGCCGATTCGAATCCCGTAGCCGGGCGGCTGAAATTAGTGCGATTCCAAAATTTAGAATCGCGATTCTGTTTCCGAGAAGACGCCCGTCTAACTGCTTTGCTTAAGCGCTACGTTAAATGTAAAGCCGAGATTCCGGAATCCGAGATTCAAAATCCCAGTATAAAAGGAGCCTATAACACAGAAACCTTTTGTTTATTTCATGGTGTTAGACGACTCCATTGCCTCTCTTTTTTAAAGTTTTAAGGTTATTACTAGTATTTTCTTACCATTTTTTTTTGTTTCAGGTTTAGGTGGTTAAACTCTCAACTATTATTACTTTTTGTACAGTAGCCAGGTTGCTACGAGTTATATTCTATTTAGTAAAATATCCGTCTACATGTATAGTTATTTTATTTCGAGTTCATATCCAAATTACGATAAATAAGTTTTGTAATATAAAATATAACATTAAATCTGATTACATCTAGTAATTTTTTATGTTTTGTTATTTATTAACTCCATATGGAAATTGTGTATAGAAATGCATAGCAAATTTTTAGGAACAAAGGGGCATCCATCAATAGTTATTTAAGAATCTTACCACATAAGAACGTATTTCCATTTTGTGATGTTTATTTGGTCTTTGTTTTTAAAAATTGCAGAACTCTTTTGTTAATTCGTAGGATTATTTTAATAAAATATATTTCACCTTATTACGTATGTGTTTTATTTTCCCAATACATTACCCCAGAGCATTAATGAATTTTGATACGATAAAGTAGATAAAAATTTGTCTAAAGCTGGAACGACAATCTAAATTTATTTAAAGTTCCAAAAACAATCTTTGTATATGTATTGCATTTTACTGCCCCATTAATACTTTACAATATTGATATTTTGCAGTTGGTCGTTTATTCCGCTGCCTCAATTTAAAACTTTCGTAGAACTAGCTTGAATTCACTGTTCTTTAACAACAATATTGGTAAATATGTGATAATACAGCGTAATTCACGACAGGCGTTAGAACGTAGTTGCATGTTAACGTTTTTCGCGGAATAACCGATTATATGTCTAAATTCCAAACAATTTTTAACAGTAATAGGTATCTTAGATTTATTATTATATTTAAGGTCAACTCTAGTGAACTCTTTAAAGTTGTTTTCTTTACACAGCTATGGATAAGTCTGAATCTAGCTAATTTTGGGTTTGTTGTATAGCGCCTATACTATTTTTAGTTAACTTATTATTGGAAAATTTGATGTAAAGTCTGCGTCACCGAACTTGAGCTGCCGAAGGAATGTGGGCAAAAAATATACATTGCTGTCGTAGTGCTCGGTTCAAATTTCAAGATCATATTAATTATAAATAGATTATTCACATTTATTTATGTCACTAAGGTACACTACCCTCTTTATATTTTTTCAGATATGAAATAATACCAATCGTTTAAAGTAAATTCACAAGGGCAATATAAAGCTATTTGCAGATGATACGACAATTATTTATTTTGCTGAAACTCTTGCAGAAATGTATTTTGATATTAATAATGATTTAAAAATACTTCTTTCTTGGCTTCAATCAAATAAACTTACGTTAAATTTTAAAAAATCTTCTTTTATGTTTATAACTAAAAATAAAATAAATTCCATCATTAACCCCTTAACATTTAATAATGAAAATATTCAATATTCAAAAACGACAAAATTTTTAGGATTAGTTTTAGATGAAAATTTAAATTGGAAATGCCATATCCAGTATATTATCAACTCGATATCTCCTTTGGTATCTGTTTTGTACAGAGCTAGATATTTTATTCCTTTGAAATATTTAAAAAATATATATTTTTCATTAATATATTCAAAATTACAATACTTAGCTTCTGCATGGGGATCTGCTTGTTTATCAAACTTAAAACCATTACAAAAATTGCAAAATAAAGTTATTAAATGTATACACAAATTACCACATTTAGAACCAACTGTTAATCTATATAGACCGAAAGGGTATTTACACGTTCAAAACATTTATAAATTAAAAATTTGTATTCTAATTCACTCTATTATTTTAAAAGAAAAAAAATCAAACATAACACTTCAGGAAAATAAAACATTACATGATCATAACACAAGACATTGTATAAATTATCAAACTATACCAGTAAAAAGTAATTTTGGAAAAAAATCGCTTTTATATGACGGAATAATAAAATATAACAATCTTCCAAAAAATATCAGAAAAATTAAAAAATTGGCAATTTTTAAAAAACAATTAAAGAGATATTTACTAAATTAAATTATTTATACTATTTTTTTTTTTAATTGATTTTAATAATGAATTAAATTGGATTAACTTCCATTTTTTTTTATTGTTATTTTTTTTTATGGTTATTATTTTCTATATTATATTGTCACTTTCCATGTAATGAACTGTAGAAGTTAGCTTGGAATAAAGACATTTTAAAGTTAAAATATATTAAAAGAAATCTTGATAAAACCGATGATTTTGTTAAATCGGGCAACCCAGCTTTTTCACACTATGGGGCGTGTTCATGCTAAATTATCCCGATTACTATTCTGCCTCTATTTATCACATAATATTTAATAATATGTCATATTGATCGTTGATACGAACACACTAATAAATCTTGTCTGATAGTGATGGAGTTTTTTTTATGATTATTTATATCTCATAAAATAAATTTAAAATGTATAGGTATACAAAGGAAGTAACTCTCCATGGTCAAGCTAGGGAAGTGGTTGCCTATACGTTTATAGGGTATGTGGGGAAAGCCAATACCAATCAATTTAAATTGTCACTTAAGCGGACGACTATTTACACATTTTTTAAACAAATAATTATAAAAAACATTATAACTTTTTTTCTTAAAACTCCATTAAGGTTGCTTACCGCCAACCATTTTCCTATTTTTTCTTTGGGTTATAACAAGACAGTGGCGGCTCGTGGGGTAGAGCCACAGTGCCATGGCACTACCTGCCCTCCTGTCGAGCGTCCTGCCCTTTACAAATTACCAAAACCTATTAAAATTAATATTCTCGTTTTTAAAGCAATTAGCAAAATAATTTAAAAATGAAACACAGTCGGGTGCAAATTTCCATCTAAAAGGAAGCGATTATGCGTAAACCGGTAACGTAGCTTCCGCGCCAAGCGCGACGAGGCACACGGGAGGTGACGAAACGCCATCACCTCAATAAAAAAACGTTGAAAAATGACCTTGAATGCAAGCAGGCAAAAATCCCGGCGGGTAGCCAGGCTCTCTTCGTGTGATGTTAGACGTTTCAAACAGCAAACAGCTGATGTTCGCGTCTCGATTTGTTTTGGTACGTAATTATAAAGACAATATATTTATGTGCAGTGGCGGTGGCATTTTCCATTAAATCAAAAAAGAAGACAAAGTGGGTGAAGGACTGGCTGAAACCAGTTTTCCCATATTAACTTGTTAAACGAGCTGAAACTGGACCCGGGAGATTTAATTTTTCTTAAACAAGGAAGACGGTGATAAGCTTCTATAAAATCTAATAGGTAAATACTTTCTACTGTGGGCTTCTTAAACCTCACACATGCCGTATCTTAAAAAAAAATGCTTTTAGATTGTTTTTTCCAGGACTGCTTGCAAATTTAATAAAATTTAAACAATTATAAAGGACACTAATATAAACCTATGAATACAAAAAAATCAGCGTGTTCCATTTAAAAAATACAAATTTATGTTATCACACTTTTTTGGGCCATTCTGTATAATATGCAAAAATGTTTTCCTGAAGTACATTTTGTGTTACAGTATAAGTCATTATGTAAATGAAATTGTTAACTTAAGCTATGGAAGCCTGGCGCACTATTGCAGGACCCTGTATAATGTATAATATACTCTTTCACACTCCAAGCAAGGATTTTTCCTGAAAGGTCTTAGTGAAATAATTTAAATTTAACAACATAAAAAGACATTAATAAAAAACAAGACATTGACAATTTAAATGCATCAAATTTCAACATAATAAAATATATACAACATACTTAAATAAACATTCTAACAGGTTTTGGTATACATTCTATTTCTAAATGATAACAAAAAACACTGGCGATCCGTGAGGAAGGCACTGTAGGCTAAGTGCCTCAGGTAATGCGCAGCAAGCGAAAAACAATTTCAGCCACGCCCAAAATTCGTTATTTTTAGACTTTAAAATGTCGAAAAAAAAAAATACACCCGAAGAACGTACTTTTTTATTACTTACATAGGCTAGTCGGCTAGTTCGCATTTTTATACAAGCAGATGTATATAAAATAAACTGAAAATTTTTATAAAATAGAAAAATAATTTAAAATATTGAAAATATCATTCATGTTTTATATATTAAATCCATGCTTCTATTAGACTTAGGCTACAGTTTACAACTGCTACGTCGTGACCACCGCTGGCGCTAAACCATGTTTTCAATCACACCGAGCGGGAAAGGCAAATAAACGTCGAGCGGCCTACATTCGTCTTGGCCTCGCGGAGAAGCATGTCGCGTTGTTTCATGCCGAAGGGTGGGAGTATCAACATGCTTGCCAATCTATAATCTATTTCGCCTAGATTTGTTTATTTTTTTCTAGATTTTACACAAAATTTAAATAAAATCAATATCGACTGCATATTCTCTAGGTAATATTATTAAATAAATATCAAGGAATTTCATAAAATATTTTAGAATTGTATAACGAAAAATATCGGGTAAGATTTTTTTAAACATTATTCTGTCATTTTTCTTCCAGTACACAATTATTCTCCCAAAATTAGCAATGAAATAAATTGATATTGTTGTAATATCTCAGATATGACCTAAATAATGTGCCGACGATATTAATTTCATTTAAATGTTAGTTAATAAAATAATAAACTAAAAAAATCAACGCGAAATAGGTTGGCAATAGATTGAATGGCGTTGAGAATTCCACCTTAAGCAAAAGGCGTTTACGCGTCTCCGGCCTGCGATAGCGCAACGAATATTTACTTCAGGATAACGCCGCTGCCATGGCCAACGTTGGCCTCTCGAGTGGGCTTTATCGTTGTCATAGAGGGGGGAATATAATCCTGAGAAAACCTTTATATTCTTTTTATCCTGGAGACAACAATGCGCGTCTCGTGGCGTGACCAATAACAGCGCAAGGAATTTGAGAGTAAAGCTGTTACTACGCGACGGTGATTGTTTTAGTTCGGTGTAAATGAAATCTGAATATTAGTAATGCAATTAAAACGAAATATACACTTGATAAATTGTTGAATAAAATTAATTTAACATTGTATATTGTAAAATTCGATTTAATTTGTTATCCGATTTATGGTGCCAAATGCCACCGATCGCCATTTACAAAAAATCACCAAAATATATCAGATAACAAATCTCTGATAAATATAAACTTGCAAGGTAGCCCTTAGTTGTTTAGTACATTAAATAAAAATAACTATAAGTAAATAACCCTTATACAGGGTTTCTTATAGTAACCGTGCATTAAAATATTTCGAAAAGTAATGCGATTTGAATCCTGCAAAGTGGGATAATGGGGTTTTCGAAGACGCACTCTTTAAATGAAATAACAGCGATCATATTCGACTTCCAATTCCTAAACTTGCTTAATTTAAATAGAACACACTCTATATAATATTTTTGTGTTCCCTTTTTCATTTCCAATAATAGTACAGTCATTTGGTAAGAAATATAGTGGTTACCTGGAAAGTTTTCCGGAAGTTTTGGAAATTGGTAATTTTATAGATTTTGAGGTGCTTTTTCCGAATTTCGACTTTGCCACCTCGTATTTTTGCCGCTCGCGCCGCCATATTGAAAAAATGACGCCTAAAAGCATTTTTTTGACAATATCTCCTTTCCGACTCATTTTACGATAAAAACAGTTATATACAAAATGAAACTAGAGACAATTGCCTACAATTCATGTATCTACCTTTTTTTTCATAAAGTCGATAGTTTACGCGTACGAGCGGTCAAATGTAACGAAACAAGTATGCTGGTGTAATGATTCACATTTTTCAGAAGCCGATAAGAGAGCAGTCAAAATTGTGTCGTAATCACTCGGTGGAGCATTAATGAAGGGCAAGCACCCTACAAATGATTTTGCAAAGGGGAGTTCCGCTGTCACTTGTTCCATAAATCCACTCCATCCAGGTATGTTAGGCAGGTCGATCCGTTTTCCATATAGCCACAATAAGTCTGAAACGGATGGCATAATCACTGTCGAAACCGCATGAATACTAGTGAGGTTTTGAATCTTTATTGTTTTCAAGCCCGCATCATTTCTCTTCGTAAATGTTTAGTTTTTATCGCAATGGTACCAAAACTACCTACGACTTTTGCAGACGGCATTTGCTTTAATCGCGGCATACTTTGATCGGGAGTAATAGCATTTCTGGGTGTTATACATTGGATACCGCCCATGGCATGAAAAGTATTGTGACCATCTAATGTATGTGTATTAAAATCAGCGTTGTCGAAAATAAATTGCGAAAATGAGTCATCATCGATATCCAACGGTGGGCGCATTATAGCTGAAACTTCAAACAGCATTGCTTCAGTGTATGAAGAACAAAATCCGAGAGCTGAGAATGTATCGATTAATCGCCGAGATCCATACTTTTGAAACAAAAATGCGGCTACTCCGGCCTGTAACGATGATAAGAAAGACTTTGGCCATGCTGCAGCAATTATGGAATGTGCAAGAGCAATGCTTTTTTTCTTCCATTTCTCAAGAGACGCACGTTTATTTTTCAAAATTACATCATCCAGAAAAATGCGTAAAGTTTCAGGTATATCGGACTCAACTTCTTGAAAAAAATTATCTGATGGAGGATAATGTTTTGTTTCGTAGACTCTAGAGCGAATATCCTCTATAACGATTGCTGCTGCTGTTTTCACAATACGCCGACGTTCTTCTACCTTATTTTCACTTTTTTGGTTGTACCAGGCTTCCGTCAATAACTTAAATCCTGTATTCCGAAAACACACCACAGGAGCTTTATTAGCAGTGACGGCAATCAAAATATCATCACCATATTTTTTGAGGAGTTGTGCTTTCACCGTTTTTATATGTGGGCGGTAAGCACCTTCAATTTTGGTCATCAGTTCGTCCAGAGAAAACTGACATTCTTCGGAATTTTGCTCGAGATAACAATAAATGTACTGCATCGCAGTATCTATCCAGTTTGCAAACGGGCCTCTTTTCTTTATTTCTTCAGTCGGTGGTGTTTGATAGTACAATTTTTTCATGCACGAATGGTGATACTGTGCATCGGCTGCGACCAAATCATTAACATGTTCGAGACGCTCAACAGTCTCTCGACCCCAATCATCATTACGAGCTCGAGCAAGTTCTAAAATACTATTTTTCATAGATAATTTACGTACGCTATACACAACATTACGATCGCACACGCGTGTCTGTTTTTGTTTCGCTATAAACTCCGCTGTTATCTCAGTAGCACACAAAAAGCAATGATTTTTGAATGAGAATGCGCGATTAACTTTTCATTATTATATCGTTTTCGACATGCATCGTGAACCACTATCGAACTCCACTCCCACCAAAAGTTTATCCTTATTGTCAATTCTTTTAATACTTGACTTACGAAAAGTCTCCAATCCTTTTTCCTTTACTTCAATCACTTCACTTTCTTCCAATGGATTTGTACAAATAAAACAGTTTACTGCATTAGAAGCCATAGCTGTATAAATGTATAAGTGTAAACGACACTGTGAAACGATAGACGTATACTGATGACTAAGACTAAATATTTCTCTTGAGCTCTACCGGCAGATGTTTCGTAGACCAGAGAGAAGGGAGCTCGACACAAAGAGGACGCATTCTCTTACCTGCGAAGGACAGGCCATAGTAAGTCGGTATTTCAACGTATAGTATAATATCTATATATTGTATGTATAGATATTATATTATAATCTATTTCTATATTTATTATAATATCTATATTATATATATAGATGTTATTATATATATACTGGTATATTATAGTATAATATAGGTTAGGTTAGGTTAGGTTAGAGTGGCAGACCTCTGGAAATGACCAAACAGTCACACGTAGTCCTATAGGACCGTTGTGATACCACACATGTTCCGCGGAACCTATTGCATCAGCTTCCTGATGGTTAACACGATCGTAGAAGAATCTTGACAGCTCATTCAAACCAGCCACTGCTGTTAATAAACTTAGTAAGTCGACCCAGTTGCAGGCTGCTCACTTCCTCCAGATCATTAAAAAATGGTTCACCCAGTGCATTGAACCTTCTTCTCGCGAGGCCGGGGCATTCACACAAGAAATGCTAAATACTTTCCTCCTCTTCCTCATCTCTGCAACTTCTGCAGAAGTCGTTAGTTGGTATTCGCATACGTTCAGCGTGTCTACCGAACAAGCAGTGTCCGGTGATTACGGCAGTGATGTTTCTTAGGTCCTTCCGACTGTGCTGTAATAGCGCTGCGGTTTTCCTGTTATCAAGTAGGGGCCACAATTGCCTGGAGATGCTACAAGTTGTAAGTCCTGTCCATCTGCTTTGCGCAAGTTGTTTAGCTGCTCGATCTATCTCTTCTTTGACTGATCCCAGTGGTCTAGCCACAGTATTATCTGCTAGTTCGACAGACATGCTTGCGCCCTCCCTGGCGAGCGCATCAGCAGTCTCGTTGCCATATATGTTACTGTGTCCAGGAACCCAGCACAAGGTGATTCGATGTTGAGCACCAAGTGTGCAGAGATTGTTGCGACAGCGCCTTACTAATTTTGACTTAGTGCTGCTGGAGCAAATTGCCTTTATTGCTGCTTGACTGTCTATATAGATAGCTATAGACGCAGGTCCTCTCAAGCCAGGGTGATCCCGCAGGGTACTGACTGCTTTATCCACTGCAAAAATTTCTGCCTGGAAAATGCTGCAGTAGTCAGGGAGTCTGTATGACCTCTGTATTGGCATGCTCTCGGAGAAGATGCCAGCTCCCTAGTATAATATAATATCTATAGTCAGTATAGTTTAGATTTACATTAATTTTATAACTCACAAATATAATGAGTTGAAATTAAATGCCATAGGTTGCATGAATAATGAGTAATGACCAAAGCGCGCGTTGGAGTACACTTTGCGGCGCTCGTACGCCAAAACTATTGACTTTATGAAAAAAAAGGTAAATACATGAATTGTAGGCAATTGTCTCTAGTTTCATTTTGTATATAACTGTTTTTATCGTAAAATGAGTCGGAAAGGAGATATTGTCAAAAAACTGCTTTTGGGCGCCATTTTTTCAATATGGCGGCGCGAGCGGCAAAAATACGAGGTGGCAATGTCGAAATTCGGAAAGAGCACCTCAAAATCTATAAAAGAAACCAGGGGGTACAAAAAAAAACACAAAAATGACCAAATTACTAATGAAGTCATGAGTGAATGACTGATTGATGATGAAATGATAGACTGCTGGGTGCTGGCAGTACTGGCCTTGGTAGATAGCTTAGATAAAGATACATCATCTTCGTCACTGAACTCACCCCCGGCATTGCCTTTATGTTCTTCAGAATCTGAATCACTCGTTTCATCCTCACTACTGAAATTTAGCGCTGGTTCCTCCGAATTTCCATTTATTTTATTTCCACTGCCACTTAACAGCTTTAAGTTGTACTTTATATAAACAAGCTTTTCTGAGCGAGTGGTTTTCAATCGGTTGCGAAGCTTGCTATGAACAATGATGCCCCATGAGGACCAATTTCTCTCACAAAAGGCAGCAAAAATTTTTGACCCGGTCAAAATCTTGGACCGCGGTCAATTGACCAGGCACAACCCTACTTTCAAGTGAAACTCGAAATTCCGGTTCTAGTATTATCATTCAATGGATAGAGGAGAACATTTCCTATATGTCCAAATAAGGTGGAATGAAATAGCTTTAAACTTACTTACGGGTTTTCGCAAAATCCTGCAAATATTAATCAAGCAGTCTTATTGATTTTTGGCACGAAGGCCCTGATAAACGAAGTAATAATATGTATCTACAGACGCATGTCATTGTCAGTTAATATTAAATATTTATCATGGCCCATAATAAATATTTAATATTAACCATGGCCTTCTTGCCAAAAATCAAGACAGAAGGAAGGAAAAAAATGTTTTCTTATCTTTCGTTAGTTTCATTTCGTCAAATCCATCCGCGTTTTGCCATATATCATGGCTCATCAGTAAGGCTAGGATCTAACGAAATAAAGGAAAGTGTGTACTACTTAAATGCAGTAAAGAGGGCGATCAGCCGAGATTATAAAGCACATCTAGCGTCGATTTCAATAATACTGGTTAATCTTGATGATTTTTCTTTATAATTTAATGTAAATATTACTTTTTAAATATTTTTGGGAAAATGTTGTGGCAATAACTCCTTTATTTCGTATAAACATTTTTAAATTTCGCGGTTCCAATTGGCACTACTTACTGGGCGATACGGTACCGTGAGAGAGAGAAAAGACACTCGCGCATTGACCGCAGTCAAGTGCAGATCAAAAAATTGGTGTGACCAGCAAGTCTGCAAAACAGAGAAAATAGAAAATTAAGAAAAGGCAACCTGCCGCGGCGTAAATAGAACATAGATTGGTAAGTCCACGGCTGTGCTAAAAATCGTCTTGATTTTTCTATAGTTTTTTTTTTCCTTTAAAGAAATACAGTCCACTTGCCCATTTTGGCATTTTCAAATACTGCTCGATATTTGGAGGATTTTGCGAAAAACCGTTGTTTGAAACTATTCTAAGTTGTTATTGCATTTGAAGAGAGCATGTCCCAAACTCCCATTAACCAAATCTACAGGATTCAAATCGCAGTCCCTTCCGAAATATTCTAATGGACGCTCACCGTGAGACACCCTGTATATAACTTCATTTAAAAAAATCTATGTAATGGGCTTTTTCACTATAACCGAATCATTCATATTATCCTGAATTATAACCTATAAAAACTATATCCCCATAATCAAAATATTTCTAGAGTGTCACAAACCTTTCCTAGAGACAATTAAAAAGACGACGCTAAAGCAGAAAGTTTGGAAACATGAGATCAGATTTAGGTACGTCATCCCATTAACCGCGCAATTCTTTTATTTGCCAGTCTTAAAACCGATTATAGTTTTCTTTTTTTGATAAGTTAAATAGAAAAGAACAGGAGAAATATTCGAGATTTCATTCAGGTAGATGCCAGATAGCTGATTTAAACCCTTTATTTTTCTGTGCCTGATTTCACGAGTTTTATTATGGAACGTATTTCGTTCAATTATTTTTTCAGTAATTATTTTAAAATTTGAAAACGAAAACCGTAGAAATTTTTTTTCCTCTATGCGATAGGATAAAAATCGAAATTTGGTGAAAAAGCCCATTATATTCGGCTATATCTCAGGAACTAGTAACCATAAAGCATTCAGGTACATTTCTTTGTTGTAAAAGTGCCAAAAAGAAATTTTTGGAAACCATTTTCAAGTTTGTACAATGCCCGTAAAGGAGTGCAACAGTTTATTTTAAAAACACTTGTATTTCCCCCAATACTTTATTTTACTAGATCGGACAATTGGTGTAAAACAAAACGCATTAGGAGATACGTAAGCACTAAATTACATTTTCCTTATTTCTTAATTAGTCAAAACCCGAGGAAAATCCTAATTTTAACCTTGGTCATGACTGTTACGCTCCCTTGAGGACATTTTATAAACTTGTGGATACTTTCCAGCGTTTTCATTTCGGTACTTTTACCAAAAAATTGTTTACCCGGATGCCCTCCGATTACGTTTCTGAGATATATGATTACTAGTTTTTGAGATATAGCCGGCGGCCATTCTTAGTTGACCACCCGGTAATTGAAATAAAAAGAATGTAACACATACGATCTATTCTGTATGTAAGTACATGTTTGGTACCTGTTTTTGTTATTATACACGTTATTTTAAACAATTTCTTTATAAAAATCTAATCTTTATAGGCTTGTCATATAGTGTAAGTTTGTAACTTTTAATAAATTCAGTAAATCCAGTACAGTTTTTTTCGGAAAGATGTTTGGGCATGGGTATTAACATTTTAAATTGTCTTTTTTATATTGATATAGTGTGTCGTCCCAAATTAGAGATATGACGATATCGATTAGTTTTTTAAATGGCTACCCTACTTTTTTATTGACTATTTTTAAAGTGCATATCGTCGGCGACACAATAAAACCTCGTAACTCCATTTTGTTAAAGTTTACAAAACGACTGTTAGCATTTCATAAGTAAACCCTCTTAACTCCATGACAAATGTAAAATAAGTATATTAAGTTTGTCGACAGAAATCCTCGTAACTCCATCAATAAAGTAAAACAGGTAAATACACACTAGAATCGAAACATATCAGTTAAAAAAATACTTAAAAATATATAAAATAACTTACCTAAGATAAATTAAGATGATTATACTTATAATACCAAATAAAAACAGTAAAAATTCAACTAACAAGCACGTGTCGATGTGTCTTTGACGTTTAGGTCACGGCGCCAATGACGGAGATACGAGGTTTTTCGTGTCAATTCTGAATGCATCGGAGTTACGAGGTTTTATTTAGCTGGAATACTTATTTATACTTAATTTTTGGAGTTACAAGACTATTTTAGATGTGTAGATTTAGAGTTCCAATAACAGATGGCACAAAAAAGTCATTTTTGATATTTTTGGAGTTACAAGGTTTTATTGTGTCCCCGACGATATTACGTTGTACATAAGTACCAAATTTAAAATTTTTATTCCTTTCCATTTATAAAAGATATTAAACAAACAAAAATTAATTTAATTGAAAAATAATACTGTTTTGTCAATAAATGCCCAAAATGTTGTCTATTCACTATTTAATATATAATAATAATAAGTTTATTCAAAATTTAATAATATAATAAATATGTTTATGTTGTCTTCTATAAACTTATTCTTCAATCCCCTGAAGCTGAGCTTGTTAGGGGCAAATCTAATTTTTTGTTTTAGTATGTAAAATCAAAAATATGCATTAAAAATTAAGTTTTAAAGTAAAAATGTTAAACGCAGTTCTTTTTAAAGAAATATATTACCAATAATAAAATTATTAATTTATAATTTTTAAGTAAAAAATATTACTTATATAAATTATTCAGAACAATATTAATTAATTAATTAATTAAAGCATTTCTAAAAATATTTTCAAATTGTCTGTTTTTAATATCCATGTTTTTATTTCGACTTAAAATTTTTTTAATGGAATCAATTTTTTAATTTTTGTTGGTAAATAATCGTTTAAATAAAAACATAAATATTGGAAATTTTTTTGTCCTATGGACTTATTTATTTTGGGTTTTATGGTTATTTCATTTTTATGACGTGTATTATGATTATGGTTTTTTAAATTGTACAAGGTTTTTATTTTTAAATGTATATTAGGATGTTATAAATGTAAAGTTGTCTTATGTTCAACTTTTTTGTTTCTGAATATAATTCTTTTGAAGGATAAAGATATAATCTTTATTGAATATAATTTTTAGAAACCTTTTTTGTAGTATTTTTAATTTACGCAAGTAAAATTCGTTTTAAACATTTCTAATTACTTCGGGAGAAATTAACCTACACTCGTGCTTTCAACTTCTTAACAATTGACAAGGACTAAAAACTTAATATTTGGTACTTATGTATAACTTAATATGCACTTTAAAAATAGTCACTAAAAAACTAGGGTTGCCATTTCAAAAAATTTTCGATATCGTCATATCTCTAATTTGGGACACACTGTATCATTTTTTTTTTGTTTTTGTAAAAAAGATCACAACTTAAAATGTTAATACCCATGCCCAAGCATTTTTCCGAAATAAATTGTACTGAATTTATTACAAGTTACAAACTCACACTGTATAAAGACTTGATGTGTTCTTATATCTAAATATATTTATAATTTACCTAAAAATATTACTTTTTAATTGTTAATAGATATACAGGGTGTCCGGAAATGATGAGCAAAAAAATTTAGGGGATAATTCTAGACCGAACGGAGTTACACGGTGTTAAAGTTAAATTTTATTTGCATTTTTTTTGCAATACCTTTTGTCAGGCTCCTTATATTTTGACGAAATCTTGTATATGGGGCTTTTTTGGGATAAGGGATAGAAATGTGCCCACCGTTTTTTCGCATTTTGTAGAGGGCGCCACATAGGAGCCTATACTTTAATTTGAATGGTCCCAACTTTTTTGTCCTTTACTGTATGCGCATTTTGACTAAATATTTTTATTCTCCTAACCTTTTGACATAAAAAAGGTATACTACTTTTGTTTCGATAAACCTAACCGCTTTCGAGAAAAACGTTAAAATAACATTGCTTGCATGTGATGAATACGAAATCATTTAAATTTATTTTCAACCTCAAACATAGCATAGCAAAGGAAGGAATATTCCATGGAATCCGTCGGAATTTTTTAAGAAGAATTAATTTATGCATTGAAGAGGAAGGACGTCACTTTGAACCTTTGATTTAAATGTCCAATTTATTGTTCTAGTAACTTTTGTATTTTAAAACTGCAAATAAAATTTAACTTTAACACCCTGTAACTCTGTTAATAATCAATTTTCGAAAAAATGTTATAGGAAGAGATAGCATTTATTTTCGGTCTAGAATTATCCCCTTTTTGCTCATCATTTCCGGACACCCTGTATAACAATAAAAATTCCCTTTTAGCGCATTGAGAATGACCTTACACGATGGCAATATACAAATAATGATCTAAGATTCTTAAAAGGTTTTGAAAACTAACCTTTAAAATAACGCTTTTATGAAGAAACATAGTTCAACATGAGAACAATTTACTTTTAAAAGTATTTTTGCCATGATCGTACTTTTTTATTTAACGGACGGACCGAATTTGATCGTTCTTACACGTTTCAAGATTTTTTACAATTTTCTTGGCAACAGAAAGACGATTAAATTATTTTTTCGGCAACCGTCCGGACTAGCTTCCCGAACGCATTTTCTTTGCGAAAGTAGCCTAGTCCGGGAAATACAAAAGCGTCCGGAAAGTGGACACTTTCCTGAAGGTTGCCGAAACAATAGTATACGAAACACGCCCAGAATCTGTTTTTGGGATTTGCAGACTTCCAGAACTCGCCTACGGCTCGTCCCGTAATATTGTCTACTCTTCTAAAATAACAGTATTTTCAGGATTTGTTACGTAAATTACTATTGTGCGTGGTTGTAATCTCTCTCTTAATACTATAATAAGAGCAAATACTAGTGACGCATTCATTTTTTTTAAATCAATATTTCGTTTACTCCAAAAAGTAGTCAAATACCCCTTTTTGGGTAACAATAATCCACAGTTTTAAGTGAAATTAAAAATGTCATTGATAAATTAACAAAAGAAAAATAAATAAAATGTGTCCATATTTCTTTTTTGCTTTTATTAATTTATAATTTCAACCTTTTCTAACATAAAACTGTAGGTAATTGTGTAGTGTAGTGTTTGCTCTTAAAAGTCCATTTATTTTAAGCCTGTATTCTACAGGCCAAGTTCTTGGTCAATAAATTGTAATAGTTGACCTTCAATTTATTTTCATGTGTAAACCGCTAAAATTGGCCCCAAGTTATTGCCACAATATATTGTCAAAAAATTGGAAGTTGTTCTAATTTTTTGACCAAGTTGGGGGAAAAGGTAGTGATTTCTGGTGTTTTTAGTGGCTGCCAACCTGGCAGGTTTTGACGTTAGAAAATCATTTTTAATGACTTGCATCACTTCGTTTATGATTCGTCGTCGTGTTTTTAGTTCGAAAAGCAAGAAAGCAAGTCAATTAAAATGACCTTATCAAAACGATAACAAAAACAAACAAAACAGCAATCTTCATCGCCTACCTCAAGTCAAATATTAGTTGGTAACATCGTATTGACAGAGAATATCCAACGACGAGAAGCGACAGCTAGCTATCGAAATTTGTACGCGCATGTGCGAAAATAGACCCACTTTTACGTCAACAGAAACGTCAATTGTGTGTAGTCCGGCACACAGAAAAATAAAGGGTTTAGTCCGGCAGTCGATGTGTTTAGTTTATGACTTATGTTTCGCAGTTTTAAAGTTCTAAACTATTATTACGGTGTTGGTATTCTTACTTTTGTATATTTTACAATAATACCAAAAGGTTATTGTGTAGTTCGTGGTTGTGTGTAGTGCATATTTGCTCTAATAGAATCGCAGTTGCGTTATGGCATCTGCTTTTGAGGCAACGGCTCTCATTACTTGTTGCTTGAAAACTCTAGTAATGGCTGCTTGTATTTTTTATTTTGCGGTATTTTCATTATCATTTTTGTGTTTTACAGCGTTTTGAAATGTTTTCATTGTATTTTTATTTATGTTAAGAATGTAGGAAAATACTACCTTAGATTTTAGATATTCACGGTGTTAAGGAATAGGTCGGGGATATCTAGGGATGTGTGCGGATTTTTTTTTCTCTTTTTTTACGTATTATATAATCTGTGTTATATAAATAATACCTTATCATTGTTTATTTGTGTAAAAATTACCTTTAAGTTGATAGTCTATAATTTAGATCTTAAGAGATTTAGTTTTGTATTTGCTTTGTCAGCAAGTGTCTTGTATTCTTTGCAGGGCCGTTCCTGGCGAGCGTGCAGGGCGTGCATGCACGCAGGCGCAAAATTTTAGGGGCGCAAAATCGACGGTCATTTAGTATTCTTTATTACAAATTTCAAAAAAAAATTCATATATTTTATCATTTTAATATGTCTAAAAATTTTACCAAACGTTTGCCTTAATAATAGCACAAAAAATGTGTTCTCTCCGTATAGTAATAAAAGATACATCACGAGACATAAATACAAAACATAGTGCACAATCTTTATTGGATAAAATTAAGACTTAAATTAATTTGTTCGATTTTTATCTGGCATGATATTTTAGAAAAAATTAATATAGTAAGTAAAATACTACAAGATCCGAATAGAAACTTAAATGACTGCCATAAAGAAATTGAAATATTTTAACGAAAAACGGTCAGACAAAAATTTTGATTTGCTCATCAATAAAGAAAAAGCAGCAAAAAACGATGTAGAGCAGGTATTCCCAATAGTACGGCAACGAAAATTTAAGCAACAATTTTCATATGAAAGTAAGGATGAATCTGTAGCAGATCCAAAGCAAAAATTTAAAATCGATTTTTATTTTCTAATTTTAAATACAACCATTCAGTCTTTACAAAAGCGGTTTGAGGGTATAAACAAATTTCAAAATTTATTTGGGTTCTTATGTAATTTTGAAAATTTAGAATCTGACTTAATTAAAGAATCATGTGTAAATTTAGATACCGTATGGCAAGTTGAGATTGATAGAGTAATATCTAAAGACATTGACGGCTTAGATTTACATAATGAAATTTTAACATATAAAATTCTTAATCCTAAAAATACTACTGATTCATCCTTTCCCATAGTCATTTTAAATTATATAACTAAAAAAAATCTAGTCTCTTTTTCCAAATTTATTTATAGTCTTACGGATATATCTTGCATTACCCATTTCAGTAGCTTCAGGTGAAAGAAGTTTTTCTAAGTTAAAACTAATAAAGAGTAATTTAAGGACATCTATGAGTGAAGAACGCTTATCAGATTTGGCCATTATTTCGATCGAAAATGAGATTTCTGAGGCTCTTGATCATAATCAGATGATCAACGAGCTTGAATCCGTGAAAGCCAGACGTGTATTATTTTAGCTATATCGTTCCTTTTTGTTTTGTTTTAGGTATATTGTTCCTTTTTTGTTTTGTTTATTACAAAAATAGTATTTTTTAATTTTTGAAGCGTTTATTTTTTTATCATTAAAATATTGCTGTTAGGTATCTACCATATAAGTAGGTACTAGGTATAATGTTGTTTTATGTTTTTGTTGTTTATTTTATTTTCGTTAATTTTATTCTCCTTTAATTTTCTTGTGAATATACTTACCAAATATTTTTTGTGATTTTGGTTGTTTTGATAAATATTTTTCTAATTATTTTTTAACAGTTTTCGTACATTTTAAAACAATACCAGTTTATCCCGAAATATATTTTTAAAAATAGGACCATTTTTTTTAACTAGGGCGCACCAAAGAAACCTGCACGTAGGCGCCAAACACCCCAGGAACGGGCCTGTTCGGGCCTTTGGACAATAAAGCTTTTTTCTATTCTAATTATTTAAACAATTATTGTACTATAATAATGTACTTGTTATAATCTACCATACTCTTTTTATTTCCCAATGGTCGACCTGATGTCCTTATCTAAGGGACAGGCGTCCCTCTGTCCCGGCACTAACAAAAACCAATGTTTACACAAATATTTAATATTCAACTTTTTTTGGTAGCTGATGTTCTGTTTTAACCCAGATATACCTATTTCTAAACTATTTTTAATATCTGTTCCATTATTATTCTAACATAAAAGCCTGATATAAAACATATAATATACCTATATGGCGGGCCACCAAAAAATTTTCGTCTACGGCACTATTTTGCCGGCTAAAAACCTATATTCTCTTTAAATATTATAAACTGCAAAAGATCTACATTTTTAATGTTAACACATATATTTCTAAAAATGTTATAGACATTTCTCTCGGTGTACACACGATATTCAGCTAATTTAAGTTCTCTCAGTGTTTTCATACCACTCCGGCTGATATCAAGGTCACAGAAAATAGCCACACCAACTTCAAAGGAACCGACGCTATCTGTCGCTTCTCGTCGTTGGATAATTCTCTGGTATTGATTTCAACATTTTGCCAAAAACGTGGGCACGTGTAAAATAAAAATTTTAAGCACAATTTTGAAAAAGTTTGTGGAAATAACTTGGCCCGTGGAAAACGGGCTTTAAATTATATTGTGTCACCGGCGTAGCTAGGGGGTGGGGGGCACTCTGAGAGTGTTTGCCTCTTCCCCCCAGTAAATATTATAGAAACAATAGAAAATAGCTAATCATTCTGTTAACCTGTTAGTGTTACATGACAATACATAAACATTTTTTAAATCTTTATTAGGTATAAATAAGTACCTTATCAGGCTCTTTAAAGAATGACATAAAAACACAAACAGTGCCAACACTGCGGAGGTCGCTTTGTCTGCTGTAATTGCAAAGCTCATTAAAGGAGATTCCGTAGCTCCCCGCATTTTCAGGGTTTTCTCATTTTCTAGCTAGTTAAGATTTTGTTTTAAAAAAAAACAGTAATGTTCTTTGAAAAATTCTTTTGATAAAAGTAGTATAAAATTAATCAGAGAATGCTGGAAAATCAATATATTGTTGTTAAATTAATAAAGAAATGATTTTAAAAAATATATAGTGTGACCAGTAAAGTCCGCATCATATGGGATTTTTTTTTATTAATAGCTTTATTCGAAATTTGACTTTGGCATCAAGTTCTGCTTCGATCGAGATGAAAAGTAAGCAAAAAAAATAGTAGTCACGTGATTCGCATTATCTGCCCAATAATTATTTTTTTTTTAAAAATAATTCAAAAGTGGGGTTATTTCTGAAAGTATCGAAAAAAGTTATAAGAAAAAGTTTTTTTAAATGCATTTTCTAGCCCACATGCAAAATTTCAGCTGCATAAGATAATTTTGATTTTTTACCCACCATTAAAATTTATTTTCCACTTAATGAACACTTTACTGATGACACTGTGTTCTATTTTGTCTTAATATTACGGTGTATTACTTTCAGACATAAACTATGTTTTTAAAAATACTTATTTTATAAAGTTACCATATAAGGGTCAAGAAGAAATAAACTTTGCATCACATGCGACCAAATTTTAATAGCCCAATTTTGATTTTGTAGAAAAACACACATTTAATATGGCGCAACTTTAAAAAAATGTATCTGAAATAAAGCATTGTCAAAACTAATAAGTTTTATGTAGGTTGCGTTGAGTCTTATTTTGCAAAAGTGGTGCAATTTAAAAAATATGGGTAAAAAATCAAAATTATCTTATGCAGCTAAAATTTTGCATGTGGCCTAGAAACTGCATTTAAAAAAACTTTTTTCGATACTTTCAGAAATAACCTTACTTTTGAATTATTTTTTGGAAATAATTAAAATTTGACAGATAATGCGAATCACATGACTACTATTTTTTTGCTTAATTTTCATCTCGATGGAAGCAGAACTTGATGCCAAAGACAAATTTCGAATAAAGTTATTAATAAAAAAAATTCCATATGATGCGGACTTTACTGGTCGCACTGTATACATATACATATTATAACAAAAACAAGGAATTTTCTATATTCTTTGTTAAATTTCTAAAGACTTTTATATACAACATTTTTTTCCTTAACCTATTATTAACCCCGTCAAAAGAAATCCCGTTTCAAGGTGCTACGGAGTCCACTTAAGAGGAAACACTAGTGGCGCATTCGCCATTTCGTTTTTTAAATCAGTATTTCGTTACTTTTAGCCAAAATTCGGCCAAATACAATTACCTACAGTTTTACGTTAAATAAGGTTGGATTTATAAATTAATAACAGCAAAAAAAGAAATTTGGGCAAATTTGACCAAGTTTAGTTTTTTACTTTTATTAATTTTATCAAATAATTTTTTTCAACTTAAAACTGCAGGTAATTGCTACTCAAAGAGTATTCGGGCGCTTTTTGAAAAAAACAAAACAAAAAATAAACGATCTATCGATACGAAAATGAAGTGGTGGACGAGTCACTAGTGTTTTCTCTTAAATAAACGGCTCAAAAAAATTTATATTCAATTATTGTGGTCATATTTTTTCGTTTATAAGTGATAAAAAATAATAATTCATTTAAATTAAACTATTGCAATTGCAAAATTTGGCCATGCCCCCCCCCCCCCCCCAAGGTAAAATCCTAGCTACGCCAGTGTATTGTATCGGGTTTGCTGAGTAGAGTATCTACTATACCGGGTGTCCACGGAAGGTGGTTCGCCCCTTTAACTTTTTTGTTTCTCAAGATAATGGAATAAAATTAGGGGGATTTGTATACGACATAAAACTGCATTTTTTGACAGATGACTCAATATTATGGAACTTCCAGTTTAACCGGAAGTGACATAAACTTTCGAATTTAAATGGGACACCTGGTATATTTTCCCTTTTTTTGACTCCTTTAACCTTATGACATTCTAAATATAACGATGTGTCACTTGCCACTTTTTGTCACCAAGAAAATATTTTTTCCAAATTTATTGTTTTATCTAGAGGGCTATGAATACCTTAAAATCACTTATTTTAGTTCTTTAATCGTGGGAGAAATACAATTTTCCTTTTTTGGTCCAATGCTATGTGATGTGTAAAATTTAATCTTTAAAGTTGTATAACCTATTTTTTTTTTAATGACAACATGGTGGCTCGTCGGGTTAAGAAAAAAGAGGATTTTATTACGATTATTTTGATACCAAGCTGCCATTAAAAAACTTTAATAAGGCCGGTGCAGAAGGCTCGAAAACGACGTTCTCATAAACTCGGTTCTCAGTAAACTCAGATTTAAATGTTGATAAAACTCGATCGGGTTTCACCAACACAAACAAGCAAAAAGCAAAACGGAGTTTATCGAAACTTAATTTAAGGATGAACCAAAGCCGGCAACATTGTAAAAAGATGTACAATTTTGTATTTTGTGAGATGCCAGCACTTTTGTACAGAAGACAAAGTGTTAACTTAACAACTTAACCTAACAATTCAAAAATATCAAAAATTGTTTTTGCTTCTGGTGTGGTGCTTCTGATTGAAATTATAAATATGATATAATAGTGCCCAAAATTTTGTTTTTAAACAAACCTATTAAAATAATGTCTAGCTCAGATTCGAATATCCAGAAGAGGAAAAGGGATCCACCGTTTCAGCCAACCGAAAAAAACAATTTAATCGATCTTGTTGCTAAACGTTTTTCAATAATTGAGTGTGAAAAGACCGATTCCATAAGCACAAAAGCGAAAAAGTAATTTTCAATCGCCTCCAAAACAGCAAGTACTGTTCTTTTAGTCAGTCGAAACCGGGTAACAAAGTCTTTATCGTCTAAAGTATAACAATGATCTTCTCTGTCTCTCACCCAGCCCAGCGAGGTCGACGAACGAGGTACTCATCTTCACTATCGCTGTCTTCGAAAGCTAATAAATACGCTCTTCTCATATTTACTAACCTCAAATTTCACAGAACTTATCAACACTAACCTAAAACGTCGTTTAACTTTCGTAAACTGGCCAAAATCAGCCGGTTTCAAGCGGAAACGCCGGTTAGAACTAAACTCGGTTTATAATTTCTGGTGAAAACCAATTTTACCACTCAAACACTAAATCTAAGTTTAATTTAAACAAACCTAGTTTAAAGAGTTTGGTGAAATCCGGCCTAAGTTAACTTGAAACTTTCCTAAAATGAAGCATCTTTTGAGAATAAATTTAGATTTAAATGCATCAAGTAGCCTGTGACCAGCAAAACTTATTTTAGGAAAGTTCCAAGTCAACTTTTTAAAGTTTTTTAATGGAAGCTTTTCAAAAACCTAATAGTGTGTGGTATAAAAATAATCCTAATAAAATCCTCTTTTTTCTTAACCCGACGAGCCACCAATGTTGCCGTTAAAAAAAAATTAGTTATACAACTTTAAAGATTACATTTTACACAGCACATAGCATTGGACCAAAAATAGTAAAATTGTATTTTTCCCAAAATTAAAGAACTGAAATAAGTTATTTTAAGGTACCTATTCATAGCCCTCTAGATAAAACAATAAATTTGGAAAAAAATATTTTCTTGGTGACAAAAAGTGACAAGAATCAAAAAAAGGAAAAATATACCAGGTGTCCCATTTAAAAATTGAAAGTTTATGTTACTTCCGGTTAAACCGGAAGTTCCATAATATTGAGTCACCTGTCAAAAAATGCAGTTTAATGTCGAATACAAATTTCCTAAATTTCATTTCATTATCTTGAAAAACAAAAAAGTTAGAGGGGCGAACCACCTTCCGTGGACACCCGGTATAGACATTTCGTCTTTTGACTATAATGTCGAAAACTGTACAAATCTCTTTAAGTGTAAAAATAATCAATTTCCTACCGCCTCAACAATTAATAGCCTAGTAAACGCCTATAATCACATTGGCGTATAATCCAACTGAACAAAAATTTGTTTTACTCCAACCGAAGCGAAAATCATTTGCGTATGTTGCACCACATACTTCGGGTCTACATTTTTTGAAACTTCTAATTTAATAGCACCTACGTAAACGTCACTACATAGCGTCCAAAAATGGGGCTCTTGAACGGAATATACACCCGCTAAACTTATTACTTTTTGATAACACTGTGGTAATACATTGTCTAAAGCATTAGGTTGTCTTTGCATTAAAATTGATACGGAGTCTTTTATGAGCGCTAAGACACTAAGGGCAATAAGTATGGCGATAAACATTGAACAAATCGGGTCAGCGATCATCCATCCAAACATCTGCATCAGGATAGCTGAGATAATTACACCAACGCTTCCTACAAAAAAAAGTTGAGTTAATTTTAAATGGGCAATTATATAATAAGCTATTTAATTTTTTTTTGTCAAAAGAAAAATACATTTCATTGATACGTCATTAAGTAACACTTAATTAGTTCACAAAAAAATTAACAAAATATAATAATATACAGTGTCACCAGTAAAGTCCGCATCATATGGAATTTTTTTTATTAATAGCTTTATTCAAAATTTGACTGTGACATCAAATTCTGCTTCGATCGAGATAAAAATTAAGCAAAAAATTTGAGTCACGTGATTCGCATTATCTGTCAAATTTTAATTTTTTTCCAAAAAATAATTCAAAAGTAGGGTTATTTTTAAAAGTAACAAAAAAGTTATTAGAAACAGTTTTTTTAAAGGCAGTTTCTAGCCCACATGCAAAATTTCAGCTGCATAAGATAATTTTGATTTTTTTACCTATATTTTGTAAATTGCACCACTTTGCCAAAATAAGACTCAACGCAACCTACAAAAAACTTCTTAGTTTTGACAAGGCTTTATTTCAGATATATTTTCTTTAAAGTCGCGCCATATTAAATTTGTGTTTTTCTACAAAATCAAAATTGGCGCTATTAAAATTTGGTCGCATGTGATGCAAAGTTTATTTGCTTTTCTTGTTTAACTTCATAAAATAAGTATTTTTGAAAACGTAGTTTATGTCTAAAAGTCATACACCTTAATATTAAGACACAAAAGAACACAGTGTCATCAGTAAAATGTTCATTAAGTGGAAAATAAATTTTGGTTTAACCTAACGTAAAGTTTATCTATTTTCAACGATTTAATTTAAAACCCCTTTACTTTATTTTTTATTTCTTTACTTTCAGACACAAACTACGTTTTCAAAAATACTTATTTTATGAAGTTACCTTATACAGGGTCAAAAACAAATAAACTTTGCATCACATGCGACCAAATTTTAATAGCCCAATTTTGATTTTGTAGAAAAACACACATTTAATTTAGCGCTACTTTAAAGAAAATGTATCTGAAATAAAGCCTTGTTAAAACTAAGAAATTTTATGTAGGTTGCGTTGAGTCTTATTTTGCAAAAGTGGTGTAATTTACAAAATATAGTTAAAAAATTAAAATTATCTTATGCAGCTGAAATTTTGCATGTGGGCTAAAAACTGCATTTAAAAAAACTTTGTCTAATAATAACTTTTTTCGATATTTTCAGAAATAACCCCACTTTTGAATAATTTTTTGGAAAAAATTAAAATTTGACAGATAATGCGAATCACGTGACTACTATTTTGTTGCTTAATTGTCATCTCGATCGAAGCAGAACTTGATGCCAAAGTCAAATTTTGAATAAAGCTATTAATAAAAAAAAAATCCCATATGATGCGGACTTTACTGGTGACACTGTATAACATGACAAAACATATTACATCTTAGTACTCAAATACTTTACAAACAAGAACATTAAACTAAAGTATGTATATTCCTGTTCTCTCTCACAGCCCATTAAATAGGGAGTAAATGTTATTAAATATTTTTTAAATGTTTCTTAAATAGTTCGAAATTCAGCTCCCTAAACAAATATGGTAGAATATTAAATAGGTCAATAGCTATAGTGTTATTTGAATGTAGTCAAAGTTGTGGTTTTACAATATTATCCTTAAAACGCGTGTCGTGCTGATGAATGTCATTGTGAGTGTTGTTGTGGTGGATGCGTGTTTTTTTAAAGTAACATAAACTATCATAGATAAACTGACCGAGCAGAGTCATGATTGAATGTCGAGAAAAGTTGAGCCAGCAACTATCGGTGGCTTTACTGTTAGCGATTATCCTTTGAAGATTAGTGTCTGCAGCGCATCCCCACGCCAAGACCCCATACTATGTCATTCTGGAATGGAACAACTATGATAGGCAATCAATGCTGATTTCTGACCAGCTATGAATCGTATTTTGCGCAATGCGTAAAGAGAAGAAAAAAGTTTATCACAAAAGAAATTAATATGGTCGCGCCATGACAAAACTGAATCTAATTGAAGGCCCAGAACCGTATGCGTTACATTATTGAATCCATTTAGCAGGAGCTGATTTGCAAACCATGCTCTAGCCTCATCAAACACCGCTTGGGCAATACCAGAATGGGATTGATTTATACTGCCTCTATACATGAAACTGGAATCATCTGCAAACATTATTGTACAGCAATCCCTAATGGAAATAGAGCTAGGAAGGTAATTTATATATTAAGAAGAGGAGAGGCTCCAAGACAGAACCTTGGGGTACACCCCCCAACCCGTGTGGGGTATATCGAGACTAATATAAAAATCAATTTACGGGTCTGAAACGTAGTGGCATCGTCCGCCATGTTGGAAAACGGGGGTGAAATAGTTTGTCTCTTATATTCCGAATTCATCAACCTTATACAAAAACTATAATAAAAACTTTTGGTGGCAAATGAAAAAAAAGGTACTTTTTATTTAAAACTTTTTCCCATGCCATGAGTATTTCAAAAGTTATTAACAAATATGTTGTAAAAATTAGGGGTAGTGTTTCTGTCACTGTCGATTCTTAGCGTACGGTTAATTTCACGAAAAATATACATCAGTTACTTTTTGTAGAGCAGTCTTAGCCGATTACGTTAAACTAAGTTATTTCGTTTATATTTCTTTCGTTCTTAGAGTGATAAAAGTACTTTTTTAGGCATTAAAAGTGCTACTTTAGTGCCTAAAAATAAGAACTGAAATACCTCTCTTTAGCTACGCAAACACTATTTTAAATTTACTTACCTAACGTATCTGCTAATATATGCAAAAATACCCCTTTCATGATCTGCGAACTATGCCCTCCAGAATCAATGTCAATATTAAAGTCATGTGAATGGTTATTGTGCGAATGCCCGTGAGAAGTTTCTCCATGGGAATGGTTGTGACCGTGAGATCCGCCTCCGTGGGAATGCCCATGGCCGTGTTGAAAGGCGTAGATGCCTACCAAATTTACAAGAAGACCTAGCACGGATACTAAAAAAAGACGCTCATGTTTCACCTGCAACAAAATTAAGATGATTTAAGATTGAGTGTAGGTACATACAAATACTTACAAAGTACACAAATTATCAAGTATTGAAAAAACGAACGTTTCACAATAGGTTAAATTTTGACGTTGAAAAAAAAGTAGAAATATTTTTTTTTAAAGAGTTTAAGGTATGGACAATTTAATCCGCAACATAACTCGCTTATCGTATATTTTGAGTTGTGTTAGTATTGCTTTAAGGGTGCGATATAAAGCTATTACCCATACATCTTCGAAATAAAAAAAAAAACTGGTTTAGAATTAGAAAACGCAGACCGGTAACAGACTTTTAAGTATTTTTAATTGTTATTTAAGTATTTTTAATTGTTACCCTTCTCCACACCATTACCATAGTAACGACAAGAACAAGAATATTCTCGAGAATATTCCCGATGAGAAAATTCTCTCAAGAGAGGGTAATGCGAGGGGTAATGGTTAGAAATGAAGAATAAAGAAAAAAATCTCAAAAATTTTTCTGCTGGAAATTGTAAGGTAAGATATATCAACTTTGTTATATTAAATGAGACCCCTGTATTTTTAAAATTTTTTAAAACATACATTAAATTTGATGTAAAAAAGGTTATAACGGGCACCTTCAAATTTATAACCATTTATAAAAATGGGACTCCCTGTATATCCATGAAAAATGGTACTCCCTGTATATCCAAGAACATTTTTATGCTGTGTAGGGAGACTAGTCAAACATCTCATATATATATATAAGATCACTAAGTTGCTTTTTCAGAACTTTGACAACCTGTATACCAGAAGAATACCTCTAAGTACTTGTACGAAGCACTGATATTGCGAAACGAACCTTGTGCACAGAGCCAAGAAAGCAGACTAGAAAACTGCAGCTACAAAAGAATCAAATGGGCCATAGAGACATTCGAACCCTATAAGTCTCCAGGGCCGGATGGAATCTATCCCATTCTCCTGCCAGAAGGACTCGAATACTTACTACCACACCTATGCAGAATCTACCGAGCTTGCATAGCCATGGGCTATGTTCCAGAGGCATGGAGAACAGCAAATGTCACCTTCATCCCTAAGCCCGGACGTGTAACATACACCGAAGCCAAGGCATATCGACCCATAAGTCTCTCCTTATTTTTACTAAAAGCGCTAGAGAAACTTATAGACAGGCATATTAGAGACGGGGCCGCTCACGAAGGAACCCCTTCACGAACATCAACATGCGTATCAACCAGGCAAATCTTGTGAAACTGCCTTACACAACCTAATAACAAGGGTCGAAACAGCGCTATATCACAAAGAAATTGCCCTAGGCGTTTTCATTGACATACAGGGGGCGTTCGACAACGCCTCCTGTTTCGCAATGATGTCTGCCGCAAAAAGACATGGAGTCGACGATACCACACGAAGATGGATCCACAACATGCTTCAATACCGGCAAATCAAAACTAGCTTACATGGGGATACTATAAAGGCCGATGTAACGCAAGGTTGTCCGCAGGGAGGGGTATTGTCACCTCTTCTATGGAACTTGGTGGTAGATGAGTTACTAGCATGTCTTAATGCAGAGGGCTTCTACGCCCAAGGCAATGCAGACGATGTGGTAATACTCATCATCGGTACACATGCCACTATATTAGCAGAGCTCATGCAAGGTGCACTAAACATCGTGCAACGCTGGTGTGAGAAGGTAAACCTCAAAGTCAACGCTGCTAAGACTGCAACATTGCCATTCACCAAACGACTACAGGCAGGGAACTTTAACAACCTAAAAATCTTTGGTGAACAGGTAAAAACAGTCAGCGAAGTCAAATATCTAGGACTAACCCTGGATGCGAAGCTGACATGGAACCGACATATCAACAATAACCTAAACAAGGCAAAAATGTGTCTAATGAGATGCAGAAGATTGTTTGGGAAAACCTGGGGACTCAAACCGCAGATGGTGCTGTGGTTATACGTCACAGTCATCAGACCCCTGATGACATATGGGTCTGTAATTTGGTGGACAAAAACACAGCAAATCACGACAGCCACAAAACTCAACAGTGTACAGAGGCTGGCCTGCTTGTGTATCACCGGTGCAATGAGAAGCACTCCCACCGCAGCAATGGAAGTTATACTAGGACTAACACCACTAGATATACACATCAAAATGGAGGCCAACTGCAGCGCTTCTAGGATGAAAGCAAATGGGGAATGGAAATAACGCCCCGAGAAAATAGGGCACACAAGAGCCACGGACCTTATCAACGACGAGCTCTTGGAGATGCAAACCGATCGCATGAAAGCGAGATATAACTTTACAAAACCATTTAATGTCAGGTGCGACCCTGATATGTGGTCCAAAGGAAGATCTCCGTCACTAGACAATGGCCTAGTTTGGTACACTGACGGATCGAAAACGGCCAACGGAGTAGGCGCAGGTGTATTTGGGGAAAGACCCAGAATGGAAATCAGCATTCCTCTGGGAATCTACGCCACAGTATACCAAGCTGAAGTTCATGCGATACAAGCATGCGTACAAAAGAATCTGGAAAAGGGCTACCACGACCAAAAGATACATATCCTGTCGGACAGCCAAGCTGCCCTGAAGGCTCTGAACTCCTTCCGATTTACATCAAAAATCACAATGGAGTGCCTTAACGACCTAAAAAACCTGGCAGCCAGAAACAACAGGGTTGAACTCCTATGGGTTCCTGGTCATTCAGGGATAAAAGGCAACGAAAAAGCAGATAAACTGGCAAGAACCGGATCTGCTCAAAATTTCAGGGGCCCAGAACCCGCCCTTGGAATATCAAAAAAGGCAACCAAAACAACATTAGACAGATGGGCGCAAAAACAACATCTATCTCGATGGAATGGTACACCTGGCCAGGCACACGCACGGGCCGTCATCGATAGGCCCTCGAAGAAGCTATCAGCTGGAATGCTGCTCTTGACGCGTACCCAGCTAAAGCAAGTGACCGGCCTACTAACAGGCCATTGTCACTTAAGAAAATACCTTCAACGAATGGGAGTCTATAATGGACCCATTGAATGTAGACTTTGCGGCGAAGAGAATGAAACCGCCTCCCATACCATATACAGCTGCGAAGCGCTAAACCGTAAAAGATTCAAAATCTTCGGAAACATTCGACGTGGCAATAACCTCCCGCACGACAAACTTGGAAGAAAACTACTGGACCTCGTAGAAGGAACAAATCTTTTCTAACAATACTGGGGCGCACAATAAGCCAGAAGGCTGCAGTGTAAGAAGCTTGGGCCACACGTCGAACCCGACCCCCGCCTTTAACCAACCAACCAACTGATATTGCGATACTGTTTATTAGTGATACTGATCTTCTTACTTACCAGCACTGAGGTATGAGGTAGAGTATGCATTTTATTTTTATGACTTCTGTCACTTAAATATCGCCCATATTTTAGATTAGAGATGTCTTTTACATTTACATATAATAATATTAATAATTTTTTTTTCAAATTAATTACATTTCTGCAATAAAATCAAATGACGTCAAAAAAAATTATCTTAAAAGCTATATTCTAAAAACTCTGCTATTGTATACGGTTCAACGTTAACTAGCAATCGTTTTAGTTCCCTTTTTAGGATTTTTACATTAGTAATGCTTTTTACCGACTGCGGAAGTTTATTAAACCAGTGGCGGAACTACCGGTGTTCAAAGTGTGCGAAGCACACGGGCCCGGGCTAAAAAAGGGCCCATAAGCGGAGCCATCAAAATGCAAAACAAAATGTTCTTATAGAAAAAAAAATTCAATACTCCGGAGACGTATCCGCAAAACTACTCTACTCAATACTTTTATAAATAGTAACTGAAATAATGACATAAAACGGCCTTTATTTTTTTGTATTATTGTTTTTATTAAACCGCAATTCGCAATACCGGAATTTAGTTTAAAGGGCGGTGTTTGTGTCGGCGATTATTGAACTTGGATAAGAGAAATTATGAATTTCTACGATTTAGTTAAAAGTGTCTATGTTTTTTTTGGACAAAGCATTAAACGGTGGGCACTTTTGCAAAGTGTAACTAATGCCAAAATAACTTTTAAAAAAATTGACACCCTATGGTCATGGAGACACGATGCATTAGAAGCTCTTCGTTTTAGATATTATGTGGATATTTTAAAAACGCTGGCAAAAATAATTTTAAGCTCCACAAATAAAGCGAAAGTTAATAAAGCAAAGTTTTTCTTATTGTTTTTTAAAATAAAATTTTAAAGAATATTGATGCATTGACAAAACTTTTACAAAAAAAAAAAGAGCAAAATGTTGAAGCTGCGTCTAAAATGTTTACCACCGCCACTGAAATCATAAATCAAATGAGAAATAATTTTGATGTAATTAAAACGGACTATAAATATAATTACAGCTCAATTAAAAGATCGAAATTCTGGCCTGTACAAAATTTGTTCTTATTTTCGCGTTTTGTTCCCCAACGTTTTACGAGATCCTTCTCTTTCTGATAAGGATATTTACGATATGAGTTAAGCCCTGCATCTTCAATATCTAGAAGATATCGCTGATACAATTTCATCACAAGTGCTTATATTTAGAGAATGAAAAACTTCTATTTTTGATTTATTAGATTTTATATTGGTAAAAAATTATTATTCATCTTCCAGTTTTAGTGAAATTGTAACTGCCTTTGACCATCCCTATTTCGGCTGCATCAGCTGAACGGTATTTTTCCAAGTTAAACTTAAAATAGACATTTTAATCTGATTTCAAACTTTGCGCATGCAAAAGCAAGGAAAAATGATTTTTTTATATGGTTATCAGTTATAATACTCCGTATCATAATGGGGGCCCGGCAAAGTTTTCGCACACGGGCCCGTGGCTACATTGTTCCGCCACTGTATTAAACAACTTTACACACATATAATATGGACTTTTTTCGGTAATTGCCAAACGATGTGTTGGATATAGAAAATTTTGGTTTCTTGTATTATAGCTGTGTTCGTTGATACTATAAAACTTATCTCTGACACAATACATTCAAAAATATATAAAGCATATACAGTCATGATATTAAGCTCCTTGAAGATGCCCCTGCAGGAACAAGGAAAACCAAGCTTTTTAATAGTTCTGATAATTATTTTTTGCACCATAAACACTCTCTGCATTTCAGTATAACGACCCCAAAATATAATTCCATAATATATCTAACAGACTCAAAATTGGCACAGTCTAAGATCTTTGTCGAAACCGCATTCACATAGCGAGCCACAACCGTCAAACCAAAACCGATCCTACCTAGTTTTAAACATAAACTATCAATATGCTGGTCCCATGACAGATATACATCTATTACAAGACCTAAGAATCTCGTTTTATGTTCCAGCATGTAATTATTATTATATTTCATGAGCTGGCTGTTTTTTCTTCTAAATAAAATTAAATTTGTTTTGATGTCATTAATTATCATTTTGTTACAAGTTCACTTATTTTTTGTAATGCATATTCCGAATTCACTAAAATATTCTGAATTGTGGAGCCTGCATAATTGGTAATAAGAAAATTATTTTCTAGACAACTTAAATCGTTCAAGTAAATTACAAATAAAATAGGACCTAGAATACTACCTTGTGCTATACCCAGTTTACTTACTTCAATGTTGGATTTTATATTAATAACAACAACTCTTTACGGTCTGTCTGAGAGTTAGGAATGTAACCACGCAAGCGCATTTCCTCTGATACCATACTTACTTAACTTATAAAGCAAAAGGTCGTGATTTACACAATCGATGCTTTACAAATCTAAAAATAACCCCAGGGATAAGTTTTTATTTTCTTAAGTGCTGTAAAATAGCTGTAGTGAACTAAAATATTGCTGTTGTGGTCGACCGACCGTTCAGGTAACCATGCTGCCTATAGTACACTTATTAATAAATTCTGTAAGTCTAGAACACATGACCATTTCAAATATTTTGGAAAAGCTTGGAAGGAGACTAATTGGTCTATAATTATTTAAATCATCTAAGGGTACTTTATTTTTATACAAGGGTTTAATATTTGCTAGCTTAAGTTGGTCAGGAAAAATTCCAAACTTTAAAGAATTAATAAACATAATAATATGTTTTAAAATACACAAATAGTAATGGATAATTTTAAAACACTCGTTGGAATTTCGTCCTCACCACTATTATATTTATTTTGTCATCTATTAGCTATGTTCAAAAGTTCCCTGTTTGTTACTGGCTTTCAAATCAAATTAAAATATGCTTTATTGTTATAAAAAAAATTTCCTTTTTCATTAACAAAGTCGCTTAGAAACATAGACTGATTATTTTCAACAATGTTACATTCAAAGGGTAAATTTATTTGACTTTTTAATAACTCCGGTACAATATTACGTAAATGATCATTAAAATTAGTAGTTAATTGTTGTATGTGGTCTCCAGATTGATAAGCGCTGTTGTTTACTTTACCTTTTATTTCATTGCATACCTATGTTCCACATGCATTTGATCTTATTGTCAGAGGCAGTGGCGGAACAACGTAGCCACGGGCCCGTGTGCCAAAACTTTGCCGGGCCCCCATTATGATACGGAGTATTATTATTGATAACCATATTAATTTATGAATTTTGAGTAGGTACACAAAAAAGCAATTATTGTTATGTGCACATATTATTTTTTCTGCAATCGAAAGGAAAATAGAATAAATACAAAAATAAAATTATTGTGTCTAATAAAAAATTAATTAAAAATCATTATTTCAGTATTGTTAACCGTTGCGAAGCAATGGGCCATAATATATCGATAAGAGAATATTATATTCTCGGCCTAGACCGGGAATAATATATTCCCGTATCGTTATATGTCTCATTGCGTAGCAACGGTTAACAGTACTGGAATAATGAACTTTGTGGCGTCAAATCACGCCAGAAATATGCCAGTTTGTGGACGATTGCAGAGAAAAACTTTTTTCTTGCTTTTGCATGCGCAAAGTTTGAAATCAGATTAGAATTGTCTGTTTTTTGAGCTTCCTCATTTTCTATAGAAATAATTGCTAAAGCCGATAATTTTTTATCGGTCATGCAATTTCTCAAATAAGTTTTAATTAACTTTAACTTGGGAAAAGACCGTTCAGCTGATGCAACCGAAATAGGGATGGTCAAAAAAAAATGCAGGCAGTTACAATTTCACTAAAACTGGAAGATGAATAATAATTTTATACCAATATAAAATGTAATAATAATAAATCAAAAATAGAAGTTAAATTATCTAAAACATTTTCTAAATGAAAGCACTTGCGATGAAATTTTATTAGCGATATCTTCTAGATATTGAAGATGCATGGCTTTGACTCATATCGTAAATATCCTTATCAGAAAGAGAAGGATCTCGTAAAACGTTGGGGAACAAAACGCGAAAATAAGAACAAATTTTGTAAAGGCCAGAACTTCGATTTTTTAATTGAGCTGTAATTATATCTATAGTTTTAAAAAACACATTTATTCTAAACCAATCATCACTTGTTTGAACTTGATAATGGTTATTAACATCGTCAAAAATTATTTTTGGTCTTGATATCCTTTTGTTTTCGAAGTCAAGAGTAGTGCCCCATTGCCTAGCCAAAATAACAGAGTCCGTTTTAATTACATCAAAATTATTTCTCATTTGATTTATGATTTCAGTGGCGGTGGTAAACTGGTAAACATTTTAGATGCAGCTTCAATATTTTGCTCTTTTTTTTGTAAAAGTTTTGACAATGCATCAATATTCTTTAAAATTTTATTTTCAAAAACAATAAGAAAAATGATTTCAAATTTTTCCAAGTGTTTTCTTAAAGACTTTGCTTCATTATTTCTGCTTTATTTGTAGAGGTTAAAAATATCCATATATCTAAAACAAAGAGCTTCTAATGCATCGTGTCTCGATGACCATCAGGTGGGTGTCAATTTTTTAAAGTTATTTTGACACAAACACCGCCCTTTAAACTAAATGCCGATATTGCGAATTGCGGTTTAATAAAAACAATAATAAAAAAAATTAAGGCCGTTTTATGTGATTATTTCAGTTACTATCTAAATTTAGGTACTATTTTTTTTTTTAAATGGAACACCCTGTATATTTTTACATTTTTAAATTCCACATAAAATTATAATTATTTTTTATTAAATGCACTATTAGTCTATACTTCATAGTTTCCGAGATATTGACTCTCGAAAAGTGACATTTTTGAACTTTGACAGCTTATAACTTTCTAACAGTACGTCTTAGAGCAAAACGGCTTACATGTCCCTATCTTCAATTTTTATTATCTTCCCAAAAAAATTAACTTTCAGTTAAACCGGAACAACTATATTTCCTGCTTTCGAGTTACATCCGGTTTAACCGGAAGTTGATTTTTTTGGGAAGATAATAAAAATTGAAGATAGGGACATGTAAGCCGTTTTGCTCTAAGACGTACTGTTAGAAAGTTATAAGCTGTCAAAGTTCAAAAATGTCACTTTTCGAGAGTCAATATCTCGGAAACTATGAAGTATAGACTAATAGTGCATTTAATAAAAAATAATTATAATTTTATGTGGAATTTAAAAATGTAAAAATATACAGGGTGTTCCATTTAAAAAAAAAATAACGTCAACACTTGACAGTTGGTGACATTACTGACATATGGTATAATAGTCAAATAGTAAAATTTTAGTCCTATAGATTGCCCAAAACCCGGATCCGATATCACTTTTCGTTCGCCTGTAATTAAGCCGTTCCGGAACATTTGCCCAACCCTGTATATATATTTAACCTTACGATTTCCAGCAGAAAAATTTTCAAAAAATTTCGCCAAATTTTATTGCTTAATTCTTGATTTCTAACCATTACTACGAAATTCTTAGAAAATTTCCAAAATCGAGATTATCGAAAAAAAATTTCGAGAATTTTCCATCACTAAGCATGAATATGGCCAATGTTTAAATTATTAAAGATCATAGAAAAAGTGGTATAAAGTTTAAATAAATTTTAAAAAAACAAGGGGACTAAATTTAAATTCAATATTTTTGCCAGCAAGTAATTTCATCATTCATTATTTTTTTTTATTCTTAACAAATGATACTTGAACCCCCTCGTAGTTATTTCGAGAAACATACAAACACCAGCTCAACTTAACGATTCGATAACTCGGAACTCTCTTTACCTTCATTTTAATTGTCTTCAACTGCTTTAAAACTACTGACCTATAAGGAAACACTCACCTCTGGTGGTTCTATTGCCCGTTCAACAGCTTCTGACATTAAAAAGAATGAAATAAAAAGCAGAAATAGACCATTTACAAATCCAGCCAATATTTCGGCTCTTACATAACCATATGAATACTTGTCATTGGCTTTCCACTTCGTTATAACAGATGCAACAAGACCAGCTACGAGACCCGTACAATCAAAAAACATATGGAATGAATCGGAAATTAAACCTAAAACAAGAAAACTAATTATTAATATACCCCGGACTTTCGGAGTATAGGATAAAAAGTCTTAGGTCTAGAGAGGAAATTCTAGACCTAGCGGTGACCGTTGCGTTATGTTTTCTTTAACTATTCAAGTTAAAATACATGTTCCAGTAAAATTATAGTCTTTGTCGGTAAGTTCACTACACCTACACAGTCACATGCTTTAGATTAGACAAATACAAAAACGTTCCTTCAGCTGCATTATCATCTATCAGGTGTGTGACTAGAGTTGGGCATGGTCAATTGACCGCAGTCAATTGACCATGACGTATTTGACCGGTCAAATTCGGTCAAAATATATCAATTTTATTTTATTATTTATGCATTTGTGATCTGTCCAGATTACCTCCTACCACCCAGGATAATGTTTAGTGTATCGTTATAGCGCCGTTATTTAAGAAAACTCACTTTTCCAATAATAACATAATATTTAATTATATATATATTATTATTTCTAACATCGAAATCAACAGCGCCATAGTGTTTGAAAAGCTTATCAACCTCGACGAAGAAAAAGGACCAGGACCAGATAATATCCCCCCCATCTTCGTAAAAAACTGTAGCCCCACCTTAGCACCTTATATCAACTTTCCCTCAGTTCCGGCCAGTTTCCCACTCTCTGGAAGTCGGCCTATGTAACCGCGATATTCAAGGGCGGCAGCAAAGGGGACGTAACTAACTATCGACCCATATCTGGCCTTGATTGCATGGGAAAGGTTCTCGAGTCCATCATCGTTGACGAGTTACTATCAAATCTACACAACAGTATTTCAGAACGTCAGCATGGCTTCCTGCCTGGGCGATCATGTCAGACGAATTTGTGTATATATTCACATTACCTGTCGACACTTGTGGACTCGGGAGAACAAGTTGATTCAATATACTTTGACTTTAAAAAGGCGTTCGACAGAGTGGATCATGTTATTCTTATCAATAAATTAAAATCATTTGGTATCGTAGACCCTCTTCTCTCGTGGATATCGAGTTACCTTCGCAATCGCACTCAAATCGTCAAATATAAAGGTACCACATCTAAGGAAATAACAGTGACATCCGGTGTACCCCAAGGTTCACACTTAGGTCCGATCTTATTCCTTCTGTTCGTTAATGATCTTGCCGACATTTTTGTAAATTGCGAATTCCTTTTTTACGCGGACGATCTAAAGATTTTTAGAAAAATTACTAACTCCCACGATTGTACACTTATGCAGCTAGTGATTAACAAACTACTAGAATGGTGCCTGCTGAACAGGATGGAACTAAACATCTCTAAATGCAAAATAATAACTTTCTCACGTAAAAAATCTCCAATTCTACATTCCTACCTGATCTCAGGCACCCTCCTACCCAGAGTTAACTTAATCAATGACCTGGGTGTAATATTCGACTCCGAACTACGATTCAATGAACACATAAACTATATTTCGGCTAAGGCTTTCAAAATGGCAGGCTTCATAATGCGCCGGTGCTGGGAATTTTCCAACTCTGAGGTTCTGAAATCTCTATACTTCTCACTGGTGCGTAGTCATCTAGAATATTGCTGCGTAATCTGGTCGCCATATTACCATTATCATATTAAGCGTATTGAACGAGTCCAAATAAAATTTGCCAACTTTATACTATACAAAATGAGAATAAACAAAAGCCACTTTTCCCATCACGAGCGTTTACAACTCATCAACATCGATAGCTTGGAAAGACGCAGAATCTTTCTTACACTTGTATTCGGGTTCAAAATAATTACTTATCTCATAAATTGCTCTGAGCTACTCGCTCTTATAAACTTTCGAGTACCATCACGTGATACACGTTCACACGACATGTTCTTAACCAGCAGAAGTCGAACCGACGTCGGCAGAAATAACATTACCAATCGCATAATGCATCTTTTTAACACCTATATTCCGATAAACTTTAATTTTAACTGTACTCCAACGACATTTAAGAAGAAACTTAAATTATTATTGTAATCTCACTTTGAATGGCTATATGTTCTTTCTTTTTTTTTTTTTTTTTATTGTTTTTTTCTTTTTCTCCCTTCTATTTAGTGTAATTTTAATTGTAATAGGCCCTAATACGTAGGTTGTATGTTATATATTATTAGAATAAGTTTTTATTGTACTAGTTGGGTATTCAAAGCCTGTATTGTACGAAATAAATAAATAAATAAATAAATAAAACAAACGAACAAACCCCGAAGATGAAAATTTATCATTGGCTACATACTTTACTGCTCGTAATAATTCAGCTACCTAATTACCCGAGTCTTATATTTTATTTTAAGTGTTCATGTTTTTATGTTTTCATGGTTATTTTAAAAATAAACTATTGAGATATACACTTATAGAATGTGTACCTGGATGGACCTAACTATATCATCCATTTGACCACCCTGTATAAAATTTAGGTATGGCAATAGACTTTTCAGAACAAGCAAAACTTGTTATAAAAAATTAATTTTTTCCAAAATAAATAAGAAATTTGGCAAGTATAGTTAGGTTCATCCACTGCATTTTTAAATATTAATTTATTTCAGTCAATTGACCAAAAACAAATTGACCGGTCAAATCCACAACCCTGTGTGTGACTTTTACTAAATATATTACAGCTTGTCAAAAAATCTATTAAAAGCACATTGGCATCTCAAAGAATTTTGAAAAATCTGTTAATATGGTAAGTAATGGACCTGTAATTTTCCATTAATTCTGTGTATGTTTATCGTATTATTTTTTGTTTATATTGATGATTTAAATTTTAATGCTGTTGGGACAATGTTCATAACACATCTAATTCCAGTTTGCAATCAATCCCCTTATCCTTAAATATTTTTGAAATTTTTTGCTCTTGAAGATAGCTTTAGAGGAAAATTCTGTTGGAATATATTTATTTGATCATTCATAAATGCACACCACTGCCCATCAATATTCTTTCAACCGCATAAACATTCAACCAGTCTTGGTAGCTACCTTTGTATAATTTTAGTAAATATTAATTTTTTAATAATTTTTAAAATCAGTGGTGCGAAACTGATATTTTTATTTTTATTTTTTTTCGCCTATAATACTGAATCGACTTTAATAAAATGTTAGGGGTATGTAGGTAACTATTATAGGAGACGGCACCCAGATAAGTAAGAAAATATATGGCATGTAATCTAAAAAAGTACATCCTTATGACATTCACTTTTTTGGAACACCCTGTATGAAAAAAATATTTTCCTGAAATGAGCCCCAAGATACAGGTAAGGTCTGCAAAATATCAAAATTTCAACTTAATTAATAAGTGAGCTATAGAAGACGAGGGGCGGATAATCCCCCATTATCTTTGCAGCTGACTTTTTTTAAATTTATTGTCATCATATAAACATTTGCTGTACAAATTTTCAAGCAACCTGAAACCATTTTTAGATTTTGTTTTTTTTACATAATTGACATTCTCTCAAGACTAGGTCCACCGCTACTTGAGCAGCTGACACTCAATGATTAAATGACTACCCATAAGAATTACTAGTGATAAGAATTAGATGACCTGAAGTTACTGTGTCGTTTGCAACGCTGCCTTCCGGGCTATAGCCTGTGACCAGCAAAACTAATAAAAAAAATCATGCCTTGAAGAAAATTGACATGCCGACAGCCCAATTTCCAATTCAATTCAATTTTCTTCAAGGCATGATTTTGTTTTATTAGTTTTGCTGGTCACAGGCTACCTACTTGATGCATTTAAATCTAAATTTATTCTCAATAAGTAAATGCTTCATTTTAGGAAAGTTCCAAGTTAACTTTTTTAATTTTTTTATCTGTTCAAACTTGTCCAAAAATAATTTCATGTTTCCAGTGGAAGGTATAGATATAGTTATAAACAAAGCACTTATTATACCTAATTGGCTCTCAACGGCAGCACATTCAAACAAGCCACTGATAGATTTAACTTGTTTAAACATTGAGAAACCTGACCTCAGGGAAGATGAAAATATGTATATGATGCATGCGAAGGTAAAGAACAATAGAAAACGAAAAAGCTATAAGTAATATAGATATTATACTATCTTCCAGCCCCCATTATTTCCTAAGTCCTAACAAAGTATCTACTTAAAACAAGTACCTAATATTGTTTGCATTTCTACTTACCCAAACTATTACTCCATACTCCATAAAATAATTCTATAAATGCGAATGAAAAATTCAGAATTAAAAAGAGAAACAAATTCCTTGAATTTGGATCAGAGAAAATAAGTCTTATATAGCTGTTGGTTTTTTCTTTTATTCTGGAGCCAAAACCCCTGGGATAAGTATCCTTGTGCGATAAAGGTAACATATTGTTCGCTTTTAACTAGCAATTCCTTTAATTTGTGAAAAACATTGTTCCTATTTGATGTTTTCTGGGTACGTGTAACTTTTGCATTAAAAATATTGCAATATTTTTTTGATTGTTTAAAAAGCGTTAAAATATCTGATTCGTACATGCAAATATTATTGATTGAGTTACGTAAATTATTTTCGTAATAATTATAAGTATAAAAACCAGAAAAGTAATGTAAATTAATATTTTTAAAATCAGTGATCGGTGAATCGACTGACCGGCTGTCGGGCTGTCAAAACAATTTTATCACAGTTTTCTATGCAGTTTAGGGATGCGCGATACGATACGATATTTTTGAGTATCGATATTTTACCTTCCGATACCCGATATTTTGTATCGATATTTTTTATTCGATATATAATAAGTATCGAAATATTTTACTCTGTATCGTTCAGATAGTATCGATACATCCCAAAATTCCCAAACCCACAATTTTATTAATTTTATGATGCGGTTTGCAAAACAGCAAACCTCGAGCGGAAAATGCCCGGGTAGTCCGACCTTGAAAAATATAATAGTATTTTCAAGTGGTGGTTTTTTAGAAACGTTAAAAATCGTAAAACAAAAAATAACAACGCGGATCGAAAAAGTATCGATATTTAGGGTATCGATATTTTTCAATCCGATATTTTATTGCATCGATACTCTACCATACGATCCGGATTGATACTTTCAGCGTATCGGAACATCCCTAATGCAGTTATCACTATCACACACGATTGACAGCACAGCAGCAGTCATAGCACAGAGCACAAACGAAAGCTCTCTTCCCTTATCTATGCGAAAGACACACAATACAGAACAGAACACTGCTTCATCTCACTACGAACGCCGAGTTTCTTGTAGTTTTTTTCAAATAGCATAGCATCGAAGGCAAGGCGGCTATATGTTGAGCGTTCTTTTTCAAAATTTAACGCAGATCAGCGACGATTTTTTTCTCCCTCCTTGTAGTAGATATCTTTGCATCAATAATTTGCAGTGCGCCAAGTAAGCAGTTTTCCCTTCTTTTAGGGAAACAACGAACTCCGGTCGTGAACCTTAAATTCTGCAATCATTGCAACTTTTCGAATTTGTTTAATGAAGTTAACACAGGTTTACTAATGTTACATATGAATGACTATGTGTTTAACATTAACTAATATAGAAATGCATTAAACATTCGAATATTGAATTATGAAATATTCTTATAAAATCCCTTTTGTGACAATATTTATGTGCGTAAGTGGATGTGTAATAGGCGTGCGTCGCTATGTAATTTCTTTTGTAATGTTGAAATCAATCAGCCTCATCCCCGAACATCCAAATACCCATCGCACAAAAACCCCCATTACCGTTGTGTGGCGATTAGTAAAAATCACCCTGGTCACAGCGACCTTAACTTACCAAAGTAGTGAGGGCTGCGCCCCGGTGAAACTGTAAATGGGCGATGCATCACAAGGTGATATTTATCTCAAGTTGCGGCCAGCTGGCCATCAGAGTCAAATTGGCGCTGTTGTCGCTTGGTGATTCCCAGCTGGCCGAGTAACCGGGTTCTGTCGCATATTTTTGACGTATAGAAGAGAAGGACAGTCTGACCTTCTACAACGCTTCCTAAACCAGCCAGCCTGCCATGTCAGCTGAACTGTAAATTTTTCTTGTTTACGTTTTTTTCTCAGAAAATTAAATTCATTTTTTATTATAATTTTTATGTTTAATACAATTCTATTTTTTTTTAATTTTATTAGTATCTATTCTAGAAAACTTCGCCGATGTGTGTAATTTTTCAGTTATTATTCCAGCCTACCATGCAGGTAATTATTTTTTATTGTTTAGCAAATTTATTTTACACTTATACCAATTTTTTATATTGGAAATGTAAGTTTACAATAAATAAATTAACATGAAATGTTTCACGTACGTAATAGGTATTGTATATAGGTTTACAAGCCAATCTTAACAAAATATCACTGGGCAGCCTGCAGATAACTGCAGCACATTTGTGCCCGAGGTACTACCTAACAATCTATCAGTTACGAACAGATAGTTTAGTCTCTTGAAATGAAAATCTTAACATTTTTGTTTTACCGGGTAGATTAGAAGTATAACAAGCCTGATGGCACAAAGATAATGGTTTGAGCTAACTCGATAAGTAGATACTTGGCCTTGGCCTGATGAGTGAGACGTAACCTAAGGACATTATTAGTTTATTCTAAACAGTTGTTTTTTGTTATGGTTGTTAATGCAGTTTATTAATGATATACCTAATTTTGTTGTGCATTCCAAAGGAAGTTCTTATGCCGATGACCTCAAATTATATAAGACAATACATTGCATTCAGGATAGTATGGACTTACAAAGGGATATTAATTCCCTCTGGGAGTGGTCTCAAATAAACCATATTAGCATTAATATCGACAAATGTTGTTACATTAGCTTTTATAGAAAGGTCGCAAGAATTCCAACATCTTACCATATTAATAATGTTGAACTCGAATATAAGAATACAGTAAAAGATTTGGGTGTTTACTTTGATGAACGAGTAAGTTTTAATGACCATGTGGTGAGAGTCTCTCAGAGTAGTCTGAAAATATTGGGTTTCGTTTGTAGAAGCTGTCAGGATCTATCATTGGAAGTGCTAAGGACACTCTATATGAGTCTAGTTCGTTCAAATCTTGAGTATGCAAGTGTTGTTTGGTCTCCCTACTATCAGGCATATACTGACATTATCGAACGAGTTCAAAATAAGTTTTTGCGGGCTGCAGCCTTTAAGATGGGGGTTAATTTTCTGAACTACCATAGGGCTGATATAATGCAGCGTATCAATTTGGTTACATTGGAACAAAGAAGAACGTTTTTGGATGTATGTTTTGTGTTTAAAGTGTTAACTGGCTTGTGTGACTGTGATGGTTTGCTTTCGAGAATTGGTTTGAATGTTCCTGATCGAAACCTAAGAAATTATACACTTTTCCATTTGGGTTTTCATAGAACTAACTATGGCTTAAATACACCTTTGGATAGAACTCTGCGTACTCTTAACGCTATGAGCGGGCATATGGATTTTTTTAATCTGTCGCTGGAAGCTTTTAAACGTAAAAGTATGATATTTGTCAAGGGACTGTAAAACTGCATTTGCGGATGCTGTGATCAACTAGGGCTGTGCTAAGTATTATTTATTGAAATTATTATATTTTTTCTTTTTAAATTAAGTAGTATATGTTTATTGAAAATACAAAAATTGTAAAATGGGGTATCCCGTATGTTTAATAAATAAAAAAAATAAATAAATAAATAAATAAACGTAGAATAAATTAGTTACGCTAAAGTGCTTCCATCTTTATTTTCCGAATCTTGGTTAATATAAAATCGTGCCTTTATTCCAGAAAATAAATACTTTTGTGCGTCTTTTTATTGATTTAATTTGTGATTTAATAATATTTATATTGAATATCGCAAATTAAATCAATAAAAACTGGTTTAAAAGTTAATAATAAAATTGAATAGTTCTGAAACCGCTGTTGAAATTTCCCGCCAATGCGTCTCTGATGGCCACCAGGCACACTAAAACCGCTCTCACTTTCTCTTCTTTCTCTCTCCACTGTGTTTTTTAACAATAAGGAGTTAACATTTCTAACCCTATAAATGTTCTTTGGTAAAAATTGTGCTTAGAGTGGCATTCTCCATAGGTTTCCAGGTCTACCAATGACCTCTTTGTCATTGGTCATATATTTCTTTGAAAAGACATTTTCTGCAGTAAAAATAATGTTCCTAAGAATTATGCTAAAACTACCACTAAAACTATATTTATGGGACAGAACTATCATACAATTATCTTTTATTATCATAAGGTTCTTAGTATCACTTTTAAACCTTTGAATTTGCAAACTTTTACTAAATTCAACCTGAAGTTTACGTGACAGTTCTATCTAAAACTATACTAACAAATATTAATTAGGCAATCCAAACCACGTGGTAAAAAACTGACGTTGGTTGGCACACATGACTGACAGTCATCCGTAACCAAAGCATTTATTTTTCTGTATTGAACTGTTTGGATCGTATTTTTAAGTATTTTGGTATCTTTTTTCTTTTAAATAAACTAAATTCTTCTGTAAGGGAGAGTGAATATCTACGAAAATTATTAGTAGAGAATCCAGATGTTGGTCAAAGGTAGGTTTAAGTGCAATCAATTTTCTTGTTTACCTTTGTAACCATTGTTTTCTTTTTAGATATCAACTGAAATTAAAATTAATAAGCAGCTTGGATCCGTTTCTTATTAATTCTCAGGACCTTGATTATACTATTAATGGTGTTCCACCTATATCAATCATGGACATTATTGCTTATTTGGTTTTTCCCATAGTTTTTATTCAAAAGAACAAAATGAAGGCATTTAAAAGTTTGCAGGCATACAAATATTTTGAGTCTGGCTTTCTTGTACAAGCTGGAACTAATTGGAAAAGTAAGATGTTTGTTTATTCATTACCAATTTTGTGCTTTTTACTCATAATGTCATTATATTGCTTCAAAAATTGAACACCAACGATCGATGTTATAATGTAATTAGGTAAATTAATTACAATTTTACTTATAACTTTTCAGTCAAACATTCTCAGAGAACCACTTTGAAACCATTAGAGGCCTGGGTAATAATTGGAAAAGATGGAAGTGTGTGCACTGCCCACTGTACTTCCATGGCAGGGAACAGCGAGGTCTGCAGCCATGTATGTGCATTACTTTTTGCTACAGAGTATGCTCACTCCAGGAAAGAAGCATTGTCTTAAAGTATTGTGCACATACAGGCATTGAGTTGCCTAGGTGCATTTGTAAATACCCGGAACCATATTTTACAATGTTATACCTATGAATAATTCTGTAAATTGTTGAAAATTATGTAAATACTGAATTGAACTGAAATATTTGTGATAATTCAAAATTGAGAATGAACTGTATGAAATATTTTTTACTTTTGACTGTATTTTCATAAATTTTTATTCTTAATTTTAATAAATATCAACGACTAAAAAGTATTTTTTTATTAAAATACAATTAACCAAGATTAAATAAAAGACAAAGAAACAACTAAAGGTAAGAGAATATTAAAAACCAATACAAATTGTTTAGTAATTTTATTTCAAATTATATAAATACCTATTTCTTTACACATCACATCTTACTATACTATAACTATCATGTGTAGTCTCTGCTTTTTTTACAATAATATAGAATTATATTTCTTAAATCGTTTCGTTCTGGCCATATTGTTAGTGATTTAAACCTTCTATATAAAATATCTATTAAATTCTCAAAGTAACTAGAAGCAGTTGTCGGAGATATTTTGAAATTATAAGCAATTAGTTTAAAATGAAGATCTAATCGTAACTTAATTAAAGTTAATACTAATTGACTGAAGGCACTGAGAGCTGTAGTAGTTGTAGTTGGGATGTATGTATCCTTTAAATGTATCTCCATTTTTCGTCGTTAGAAGTATTATCCATCAATCCGAATGGTGAATTATCCACTTTGCTTAGTTGCTCAAATTTTACTGCAAGTTGTTGTATCGGTCTGAATTGCAGTTCCTCCATCTTCCCCTTCCGAGTCAACATTTAGTTCAGTGATATCACCTTGATTTAAATCCATATTCTCCACCTGCAAATGTTATAATTTATTTACCAAATATTATCTTTAAACGAATCATAAAAAAATCACTATTTTAGCTTTTTTGCTTAAGGTTGATATAGGAAACTTGCATATCCTCATGGTAATGAGCTAAGTTTAAACACACAAAAATCAATATCACAAAAAAACTTATGTATTTAGAAAGTAAAACATCTAAGTTCAGTAATAATCTAATAAAATATCAAGAAACCTCTTACTTCACATTGTAGCATCTTTCGTCTTTTCTCTAGACGTTAATTTCTTTCTAAAGCTTCAGGCCTCCTTTCAACACTTTGTGCAATATGCCCCATATTTTGAGAAGGAACCCAATCTGGATATTTTTTGTTTTCCAATATGGCAGGCTCACCTATTATTCATAAATGCATTAGAAACAGAAACTAAAACCACTGAAATTTCCATTCTCAAAACTCTGAAGAAGGTTTTATTCTATGGAGTTTTAGAACTTACCAGTTATAAAATGTTTACTGCAGACTCTCTGATATTTTAGCTTTGATTCAGTTAAATCATCGCGCTTTATAGCCGCTATCCACAAAGCCCTACGTTCTCTCGACATCTCATTTTTATGGGGCTTATTAGATAAATTCAGTACGGTGGGAATTCTATAAAACGACACATTGTCACGATCGCGCCGACTTCCGCAGCTAACAACAATACAAAATAATAATAAAGCTCTTCAAAAACAGTATAAAAATACTCAACAGATAACAAACACCAAAATAAACTGTAAAATATGAATATAAATACTACTTTTTACGCAAGCTCAAACGGTTGTTTACATACATGTGTGCCAACCACTGTCATATTTGATAGGTCGTTGGATTGCCTAATAAGTTGAACAAGTTAACACTGCCAAGAACAATATCATAAAACGGCCGCAGCCCTTGGCTGTGGTTCTCACCACCAGTGGCGGCTCGTTAATGAAGGGCGCCGCCCTCCCTGCAATTATTTCAAACATAATCCAAAAATACTTTACTTAAAAAACCAATAAAGCAATCTATGTAAGCAATCCATTAAAGTAATTCAAACCAAACATAGCCCTATTTCAGCGGGTAGGTTATACTAAGCGCGGGCATAAATTCAAACCAAACATAGCCCTATTCGAACGGGCAGGTTATATTCATAGACAAGCGAGTTGCGCGCTCTCAATGTTATACTAAGCGCGGGCGGGCGATTGATTATCCGTCCCGATTCAACGCGGCTTCTCGATGAGTTGCCATGACGACAGAGGCGTGACGTCACCTACACATCGCACAACGAGCGGCCACGGATGAGCTCCAATTTTCCGCGCCCAACAACAGCTGTTCGCGATGCCACGGTAGAATAATCGATATATTATGTACTCTGACGAGGCGACCTGTCGATGCCGCTAGGCGCTAATGTTTTGTTTATTTGTTTTGATTTAATTTATTAGTTACGTTATAAAGTTGGAAAATGTCGTGTAATATGAAGGTCAGTGATTTACAGAAGCTTGTGTTTAGTTCTCTGAGCTTAAGTGAAAAACTTGATTTAAAAAATGCAGGGCGGCCACTAGAAATTGAACATAGTACAAGTGCAATCAAAATGTAAAAGTAAGGCACAGTTTACGCGTAGGTTTGACAAAGAAATATATAATAAAAAATCCTGGATATGCGGTTGTGAGGACAAAAAATATTTTTTTTTGTTTCGTGTGTCTTCTTTTTGACGGGGATGGTAATTGGACTATAAATGGGGTGCAGGACTTAAAACATCTTTCAGAGAATATAAAAAACATGAAAATAGTGCAAAACATCGTCATAATGTGGTAAGCTCGGTGGTAAGTTTTGAGATGTTAGGACAAACTAATATTTTAACTTGTTTAAGTAGTGCCTATATGCTGATGAAATTAAAATTCACAACGAGAAAGTTAGAAAAAACAGACACGTACTTTTGAAAATAATAGACATTTTAAATTTTTTTTATTTAAAGCCAGCGCCCCCCTGACTCGCTAGTCACGAGCCGCCACTTCTCACCACATATTTTCATGTATCGCGATTAATCGCAATTTGCCGAGCAACTTAGTAAAATTAATTTGTATTTGGGGAACAGGGAACACACACATGTGGCTTACTTGCCGAAACTTGCTTTGTCTCCTTACCGACAGACAATGGGAAAGCATCGAATAGCCAATATTCGTCACGAGCAGCCAATACACAGTAGTCGCTACTTGCCGAATAGCAAATATTTGTTATTCGGGACTCGGCGAATACCGCATGTCTGTGCCCGGCTTCACCTTGGAAAGGCCGTAATTCTTGTCGCTCTTTTTACCGTCTAATCGACGGTCACCGAAAAAATTTACCACTGAATTTATCAAGAAAGGCATATATCTGTTGACAAAAAAGTGTTTTCAAAATTGTCCCCGTAATTTTGGTCTCTATCCCTTATAAAGGTTTCCCCACCATTATTTTGATTGATTTTGAAAGACGCCATCAGCTTACGCCGTGTCACATGCCTGTCATGATCGGTTTGGGGGGGGGGGGGGGAGTTTGCTCCCCCGAATTTTTCAAAATATCTAATGTTTTGAAATCTTCCAAAAATTCATACTCCGACGCCCTACTATGCAGGCTACTCCTGCTGCTAACGCTTTCGTTACTAATTTTGTCTACTTTGTGAAATTTCTAAATTGTCCAGGGATGCCAGGCCGCCGGGAGACGGCCGAAAAAACAAACTACTTGACGCAACAAGTAGTCTGTCAGTGAATGGTCCCACCATGCACCTTTTACCCCGCTAGCTGGAAATGCTAACAGCCACTCAATGCGTACAGAAAAGGGGGCATTTATTTAAGAATAAAATTTTAAGGTAAATTTAATTGTATTAACAACGGAATTAATTTATTAACTATAAGTGGAAACTTATTTTTTGTCAATAAAACCGTTGAAAAATCTTTAAAGTTGGCACGGGCGCGTCCAACAGGAATAAAATACAATGCAAAATATTTTATTCGATATCACGGAGGGCTTAGTCCTTATATTGTTTGTCTGTTGATTTTAATTTTAATTTTTTCAGGGTAAGTCTGTCCTTTGTAAGTAAGTTCGCCCTAAATAAGCTACTATTTTATTTACAATAAAAAGGAAAACCCTATATGAACAAAATTAAAATTTTCAAAAATCCTATATACCAAACTAACTAAGATTGTCCGCTAAGATATTTTAGCTATTATAAAAACTGTATCGCTATGTACGCGCGACGAACTTTAAAAGTATAAAATGTATGTCACACTATAACAATAACCCAACTTTTCAAGTGTACACCGGAGCCTAATTTCTATAGGTCTGCGGTGACGGCGTGCCTTTTGCAAAGGTCTTAAATTAAATTTTAAAGAGAAAATTTCCTGAAATAAAGAGAAAAAATTCTGTAAAATTTTTATTTAAAGGGTAGGCTTCTATATACCACTTCAGCCAGACACCACCTGCACGGCCAGGATAATGCTGCCTAATTGGTTTTCGAACTGTGACTATTCTGTCTAATACGTTTTACCAAGCCGTTTCCTACGATGAAGGCTTTTTACGTGCGCAAACGTTTAGACTATAGTCTGACAACACGGCCGTAGTTCTTTTTTATTTTTACTATTTCGCCAAAAGGCTCTTCTTGCTTCTTTTCTTCACTCTATACAAAAACGCACTTTATATAGATCGCTGAGAATTTAATTAGACCTATGGGTTACCGACAGCCTACCAGAGGTCATGAAGGATGCCCCAGTGGTAAAATTAAACCCTCGTTACTTCTTCAATAAAGAAAGAAAAGCTAACAAGTATAAGGATGATACTTATTAGTTTTCGATATTCAAAGAAAAGCAACGGACGAATCGCGTGGTTCCAGGGTACGCACTGGAAATAATGACCCTGATTGAAGGTCTGCGGTGCTCCTAATTCTGAAAAGTCAAAAATTGATTAGCTCCTGTTGTAGCGACTTAAAAAAGTCGGTAGAGTAGCGAATTCCTGGTCCTGCAGTACGGTCCTTGGCGAAGCGAATTTCCAAATTCGGGCGTTCAACGTTGAGGGTCTCCAGGCAATAATTATGTAGTCCGAATGAGCCTCTCCGAAGATTCCTGTCAGCGGCTGCAAGGCACGTCCGTCTGAGTGAATGGGAGCGACTGAAAATTTGGAGTTTGGCTATGTTGAGCCGTTGAATGACTGTAATCGACTAACTGTAATTTTTTTGTCAATATCTCTAATCGAACCCTGAAATGATAAAAATCTCCCACGTTGCAAAAACCAAATTTTCGTAGAAGCAATAAACATTGCAATCAGCGAATATTTTGTAACGATATTATTTGTTTATTTATAAAAGCTCTTGTTCTTGGCCAGAAAGATGGTTTCATGACATTATAAAAGCTCTTCTTCTTGGCCAGAAAGATGATTTTACGACATTCTGTCTTTGTTCTACTCTTAAAGATTCTAGAGGGCCATGTTACAACCCAGCGACCGCAACGATTTATCGTTCCTCTGTGATTCAACCAAATAGGCTACGGCTACCAAAAATGTACCTAATCATTTATTCTTTGGCTAAGTTCCAAAATCACATCAAAGAGCGGAGCAGAGAGATCGGATTTTTGCGTCACGTGATTCGGGAGTAATAGGAGCACATTTTAATAAAGGAACGACTTCAGGCCAAACCGAGCAGTAAAAGTAAACATTTACAAACATTGTTATATGTTTTTTGTTTTGTGTATAGCCTTTTTGCAATGAACAGAGAAATACCATTATTTCTGTTTGTTGCTGGTAATATTATTTGCGAATTAATTGGCGATGAAGAGGACGACGAGCAGAGGTGCTTCTTCCATCGTAGCCACACCCACCTGTAACGGCTTTCCTTTATAATTTACATTAATTATGTATTGCTGTTCTGACATCATAAATATGTTAATAAATATAATTAACTTAATTCCAATTTTTTTTAACAACACCCAGCATTAATCCGTTAAAAATTTTAAATTTAAAGAAACAGCTGTTTGACATTTAATAATCTAAAAAATCCCATTTCAAATCCGGAGCAGAAAGATCCTCTCCGAACAATCTCAAATATAATAATGAAACTACGATAAATCGGCTCGCTTCGCTCGAAATGGAATAAAGAAACGCTCTAGAGCAAAAAGAGCAAATAAATGTGATATTGGAACCTAGCCATTGTTGTGTGTGAAAGTCCTTTTTCTTATCTGTGGTCGCGGTTGGTAGTTCTTGTTCCGGCAGGCAGGAGTGCCAGGAGTTTTGTCATTTAATTTTTGTTTATCCCTTCCTTTTCATTATAAGTCAAAATGGTGAGTGTACCATATTTCACAATTCTTTGAAAAAGTTCAAGTTTTCTTGACAACACGCTTTAAATAAAATATTCCACGCATAACAAAACGTTTGGGTTAAATTTAAATTATTATTGTACGTAATTTGATGGTTCTGTTCGCACAGAACGTAGAAAAGTATAAACTGGTCCGCGTGTTTTTTTATTGTGATGAAAATCTTTTAAATCAAGACTATCTCATGGTTGTTGAAACTGATTTAATGAGTCTGAACGTTTTATATTTTATTATGCATGATGGATTTGTTTCGACAGTTTCTTATGCCTTTTTATTTTAGCCTCCCAAAAAAGATTCGAAATCTTCAGCAAAACAGCCTCAAAAAACTCAGAAAAAGAAAGAAGGGTCTGGTGGAGGTAAAGCTAAAAAGAAGGTAAGTAATTTTAACATGTACATACACTTTCATCTGGGCCATACATACAGGCATCATGAATTGAACGGTAATTATTGGTTATTTGGTTTTCTGCCTTTCTTTGGAAATTTAATCATTTGTCCTTTCGGTGGTTATGTTTAAGAATTCGAGAGTTTGGTAAATATCTATAGTCTGGTGCACTTTAGGACCCTCCGAACTTCACAATTTTTGAAAGTGCAATAAATTTATTTATTTAGTGTTAAGTACATTTACAGGTATATATATAACCCTATTAAAGACATGTTTGTATAGAAAACATTTTTTTTTGCATCAAATTGTTTCATTTAAGTAATGTTTTCTAATAAACCCAAAAACAGGAAGAATTAACCGACTTTATATGACACCAGAACCCACATTAAAATTAAAAATATTGTGGACGTTACCTTAGTCATTCCTAACAATGGTGCCAGAGGTGATATAAAATATAAATTGACAGGAAATTACTATTTTCTTGATTCAATTCAGTTGAAAAACTTTTGGGTTAAAAATAAATAAATAAAAAATGGTCTGAGTAACAACAAACAAACAGGTTACCAATACACCTTTTAGAACCGATTAGAGAGTATGTTAAGTCCACTTTAATGTATAAATTTGGAATAAATTTGACAATATTGCTACTTTAATATGACAACTGACAAGCTGTCGAAAAACAGTTTTGATATTTTGTGGTTAAAAGAAAGCAGTTTTTTATATGGAAATTTTGACCAATGTCGTCATTTTATGTAATTAAATACTATTTTTTTAATAATAATCGGCCCTTTTTTTTTTGTTTTGTATATACTTTAGTACTCCCTATGGGCAAGAAATATTCCATAATAAAGTAAGCTTGCTGTAAAAAGCATCATACACCTCCTTGGATCACTATCTTAAAAATGATTTTTGCTAATAATTTTGTAAAAAAATGTTTTTTTATGTAGAATTACTCGCACTTAAACACTGTTTTTCTTTCAAAAATTGTGAAATTTTTAGGGACCTAAAGTGCACCATCTCCTCTCTTAAGTATAAGTCTTGCGCAGTATTTATAGATCTTGCCCCAATTTTAACACTTTTTGAGAACTCAATGGAAAGACCTGTGCATAGAAAAAAGCAAAAAATTATGGACAAGACTATTTTTCTCTAAAAAAAAAGGAAAAGAAATTCATCTTTGATAGCTATTTTTATGCGAGAACTCCTCCTTCAAAAACATCTAATACAATTTTAATCTAAAATTAATAGACACGTCAATATTTACAGGTAGCAAAACTTACAAGGAATTTCCTATGATCAGTCTGGCATAATAATAATTTTTTCCAAATATTTCATTTTATATCTCCATTAAAGTTAAAATTGATCTCTGAGTGTTAATTTAATACATGTATGATATGTATTTTTGAAGACTTAAGTCTTTTTGGTATATTTGACTTTTTAGCTGGTAACAATAGCAAAGATAAATACATATTTAACTTATTAGTAGCTGCTTGATTTTTAAAAAAATTATGAAAAATTTAAAGTCTGCTTTCTCGTTTATTCTATTATGACAGATGTAGGAAAATTTCAGATAAATAATTCTCCCTAATTTTACTTTTATTTCACCTTGAAAACGCTTCTTTAACAGTTTACTAGTTAGTTGAGTTTTTCTGCTAGCCTCGGTATTGTTTAAATATTAACAAAGTACATTTTAATTGTAGAAGTGGTCTAAAGGAAAAGTTCGTGACAAATTAAATAATCAGGTGTTGTTTGACAAAGCTACTTATGAAAAATTATACAAGGAAATCCCAACTTCCAAACTGATCACCCCTTCAGTTGTTTCTGAACGTCTCAAGGTCAGAGGATCACTGGCCAGGAGGGCTCTCATTGAATTACAACAAAAAGGTAGATAAAAAATATTCACTTCCTTCAATATTAAAATTTTCGGGAATTTATGATACTATGCGAAATTAATTTCTTTTTTTTTAAATAGTATGTGAAAAGTCTAGTTTAGCATTAATTTTGTGACGATAGGGAACTTTTACAGTTTTTATGGGCCTGAATGTTCAGTTAGGCCAATAAAGAAAAACGCCACAAGTATAGGGTTATCCAACCAGGACTGAACAAAGGCCTGTTTTTTTTTTCCTGTACTTTTATTAATACCAATATAGCCATCTTGGTTATGTTTTACTGTAGAATCTAAAATTGCCTTTTAAAGAGCGAATTGGCAACAAAGGACTCTGGCTTAAGTATATTTTTTATTTTTATGAAAGGTGTTTCTTTCCTGAATCAAAGAAGCAATCATCATCACCAATATACTTTATTGTCCAAAGAAAAATACATTCTTGTTGACAAAGTTAACAACATTAAAATGGCAAGTCCGTTAATAAACAGTTAAACAATAAATAAAAATATACATGGGAACAATATTATAAATTACAAACTACATACACTTAAACATACCTACTAAAAAACAAATAAATATACAATTAAGAAGACAAAAAAAAAAACACAAACACTTAGTAGACCAACCAAAATGAGTAACTTATTTATTAATATTGGAAACTATGGAAAACAAGATAAAAAGTTAACATTTCAAGCCACATTGCATCTTGTCACTCCGAAAAAGAATTATAAAAATGAAAGCAACCTTAACATAATCCACATCTAGAATACACAGTTATAGTATTCTTCCAATGTATAAAACCCACTTGTTAGTTAACAATAATGATGATGATGATGATAATGGTCGCTAGAAACTTGTTGAACATTTATTTTTATTTATAATTATGTTTCAGGGCTGATTAAACAAGTTGTTCAACACAGAGCCCAACTTATCTACACCAGAACGACTAAGGTGGATGAGCCAGCTGCCTGAACTGTAATATTATGTTAATAAAAAAGTAATAAAAAATAAGTTTTTATTTCGTGCCAATTTTAGTCCCAACAAATTTAAAACATTCTTTTTCTGCAGGCCTGTACTGCCTGTAGGTACGGGTCTCTTGCAACGGAATATGTTTTAACAGTTAATAAAGGTGGAGAACAATAATAGTCATCTCAGCAGCAACTGCTAATTTTTTGGAAGAGGAAAGGATGTCGCACACCCGCTAAAAAAAGTCAACTCAAAAAATGGAATTTTTGACATATTACAGCGCAATATAAAATTTTCACGTCTTCTAAAAAACGTCATTTCTTTATCTTACCTACAGTATGGCAGATGACGCAAGTGACTAGCGGGTTATGCGATATGTCGATACTCCGATCAATAACAGTTTCATATTTGCTGTTGTGTCGGTTATTCAGTACGTTTTTGCTTAAAAGTACTGTCGCTGCAAGTAAAACACTTACATTTTGGATTGGGGCTGTTTTTTGAATTATTTATTTTAAAGTGCTATTTTAGAAAAGAAAATACCCTAAATATTTAGATAGTCCTTAAATTATATAAATGATTATGCGTTAAAAATATCGTTATATTCAAAATATACAGTGTCAGATCCAAACAAAAAAGCTAAATAGGTATAATTTTGCATCAATTGCTAAAAGAAATAATCCAGTAACTTCTTTTAATTATTGAGCTTTTCCAAACACTGTTTTTCGAGTTGTGACTCTATTAGCGGGTGTGTTATTGCTTCTAATATAGTAAATAGACAAAAATCTAGTGATTATAAAGAAATGAGCAAGGGTTTGTTCCAAATGATCAGGGCCGGATCTACAGCGGGGCGGGGCCCCCCGGCAGGTGTTGGGAAGAGGAAAATATATTTTCTCCAAATTATAAAGTTGATAAAAAACTACTTGCGTACCTCAATGGGACAAAATAGACTCAGTAATTTAGCGCTACTGTCCATTGAAAATCGAAGAGCGCGCAAAATTGACTTTAATAAAGTGATAAACGAATTTGCCACTATAAAATCTAGAAAGAAGTGTTTTTAGTTGTAAGTTCTTGCGTTTGTGACAAAATATCATGAGAGCGCGGTGTTTACTACGTAGATTCTATGTGTAGAGGATTGATTATAGTAATAGAGCCGTTCCAACAAGTTTGTATAAAATACAATAATCTACATTAACAAAATACTGTTATTCTTACCTGACATATTGTGGTATTATCAAAAGTAATTTCAATAAGGGCAGTGGCGTAGCCAGCCTTGCGGGGCGGGAGGGGCGAACATATATGGGGGCGCTTTATGATTTTTTAGAACCACTATTATTATTATTAAAAATATGGTGTTTGTTTTTCAAAATACATACAGTGTGTCCGCTTGAGTTCTGTACATATGGAAAACTTTTTATTATTAACTTAACGAAAAAAAGTTATTCTTCATAAAAAGTTCTGCATGGTCCAAAACCTAAAATACAACCATCAAATATCGAAATTTTCCAGTCATACACGAGGTTTGTCAAAAAACGTGAATTTTTCCCAAGAATGTAAATTTTTCCCAAGCGTAAAGTACCTTTATTTTTCACATTATCAAAAATTGTTATTAAAAAAAGTTGATCAGAATTAAGAACCACGTCTAAATGTGCAATAACACGCATTAAATTAATTAAATAATTAATAATAAATCAATAAAATAATTTTTCAACATAAATGCGTATAATTGCAAATTTAGCCGTAGTTTTTAGTTCTGATCAACTTTTTTTCATATCAATTTTTGATAATGTCAAAAATAAAGGTACTTTACGCTTGGGAAAAATTTACATTCTTGGGAAAAATTCACGTTTTTTGACAAACCTCGTATATGACTGGAAAATTTCGATATTTGATGGTTGCATTTTAGGTCTTGGACCATGCAGAACTTTTTATGAAGAATAACTTTTTTTCGTAAAGTTAATAATAAAAAAGTTTTCCATATGTACAGAACTCAAGCGGACACACTGTATAATAGGATACCAAATTATTTTCAATTTCAATAATTGTTACAGGGTGTAATTAAAGTATATCTTTATTTTGCATACGGGCGGCAAGGGGCACCATGCAAGGGGGGCGGGCGCCCCCCCCTTGCTACGCCACTGAATAAGGGTCCCCAAAATTTGTTTTGCCCCGGGGCCTATTCAGCTCTAGCTCCGGCCCTGGTACCTATAGATGGAACTAGAGGGTAGTTCTCCATAGATGAAACTATAACAAAAGAACTAGTGATGGGATAACTCGAGTGAAAAATAACCGATCACTCGGTTTTTTCAATCACTCGAATTATTCGATCATCTTCGGAAATCATTCGAGTTACGAAATGAGTGATGAACATAATGGTTTTTGATAGTGATGGTATCACTCGAGTTAAAAAAATAACCGATCACTCATTGCGGGGCTATACAAAGTAGTTAGTTTATGGAACTGGCGACCTTTTTTTTTTTTTTTTGAAGTCAAAATGAATTTTTCTTAAATTGCCCCTCATATAGCATTTGAGTGAACAATCGATTATCATTCGGTTTTTTAAATCACTCGAATGCTCGGTAATCGATTATTGAAATAACTCGATTTTTCCCATCACTAAAAAGAACCTATTTCCAAATTCGTGTTCCATTCTGAAGTAAAACGATCCGAATTGCGCCCCTCAACATTGCCAAACTTACGCTGTTAAAAGTATTATCGTTTACGTGGGGAAAATTAATAAGTCTAAAACAACGAGGTTCTAACTCGATGGTCTAAAACCTTATAAAAAGTATACAATATGGCAACGTAGCAGTAAGAGATCCGCTTTCAAAGATGACGTTTCATTCATTCCCGTTTAGGGATGTTCACAGAAAATGTATCTCGGAAAAACATCGATGTATCAAAAGAAATATTTTATTAGAATTGGGATCACAAATCTGATTATTCTAAGCTGACACCTTAACCTGAAACCAAAGGTATAATCAAGATCGAGAGGCAGCGGGAAAATAATAAAATTAAGGCCTAAATACATCGATAAATTTCAAATGGCCTCGATGCATCGCTAAAAACGGATACATTGCATTATTGAAAATATCGATATATACGGAACATCTCTATTTCCGTTTTGTGTATGGCGAGGGTCACACTTAACCGCGGCAAGGGGGGAAGGAAAACTCTTTTTACCCAAACAAACCCTATAAATTTTCTTTGATCTTGTCTATATGCTAAGTTATATTTTTAATTGGACGCCCAACTTAAGTCGTTGGCTTTGCCATTTAAAAGGAACCCAGTCATTATAGGTACGTACTTCCATTTGGTTCTTTTGAACAGCAGTTTGTTCGCAAAGCGTCCCTTTTAACAACTTAAGGTGCTTTTAGTGCTAGGGATATCTGGGTATTTTGGTAATCGGGTTTTGGGTTATTATGGGCGTGTCCGGCGATTCAGTTACTAAGGGCTTTTTCTGCGGCGGTTATTTCGAGAATTGGAGATTAGATTACCGTATAACCTGAAAATTATTTTGTATTGTATACTATTACATTCATCCATACATATTTTATGGGTTCTGTTGGAGATTATACTTTTATTTTTGTTATTCATTTTTTCCAAAGGCAGTAAACATTTGGCGCGGCACAAAAATTTCCGTTGGAGCCCTAACAAACATAACCTATACATATGAATTAAAATTAAATTAACGTCAAAATGTCAAAAAAACCAAAGAACATCGGAGAAAAGTTGAACTTGAACCAACTTTTGGGAGATCGGGGATTCGGGGATTTTGACGTTTCTCCTTGGGGTCACATGATCATTTCAACCAATGGTGTCATTCCCGAAATACCCAAATCGCTAAATCTCCATAGCACTAAAAGCACCTTTAAAGTCAAGCAAAGATATTAAGAGAGTTCCTTTGGGCTTCTTTTAAATAGCAAAGCAAAGCTAACGGCTAAGTTGAGCGTTCCTTTTAAAAATTAAACTTAGCACACAAAGATTCTTTCCTCCCCATATATGCCGCGGTTAATGACCGTATGCACCATTTTACCCATTAGGCATGATTAGGTGATCGTGATTAACCAGGTAACCGTGATTAAATAAAACAGCCTATGCACCAACTAAAAGGATATGTGGGTTTTGTAATCAGGGTAAAGTTAAAACCTCGATTTGGCAACATAGCTTAGATGCAAAAATTCGTGCCATTAACCAGAAAAATAAACCCTTTATTTTTCTGTGACCAGAAACACCAAGCAGATTGACAGTTGTGGTTATGTTTTCTTTTTGTTGTTTGTTCAACTTTTCCGAGAACTTTTTCCAGTTTGGCTGTTTTGCGCATTAAACCCCCAATTTCACACTTCGGTATCTAGAGACATGGAGTTTGACTCACAGAAAAAAAAGGGTTTGACTGGTGAGGAAGAAAATAATATATTAGATGCGAAAAAGAAAAGAACTGTTAGCTGAACAAACCCTATTTATCTATCAAATCAAAATAATTTTGTCTCCGAGGTCTTTCTAGCTCTCGGAAAGCCATCATTAAAAATATCCATTACATTAAAATCATCATCGAAGATGATTTCGTCTCCCATTTTAATTTTATTATTGAAAATTCGAGACAAATTTCAAAACAAAACAGGAAAATAACCTTTTAATCATGATTAAATATATAACCCATCAATATTGGCTGGTTAACTTTAATCTTGATTAAGTTCCTGAGCAGTGCTGGCGCATTGGAAATTTTCTTAATTGAGATATTTAATCATGATTATAAGCTAATCATGATTAACTGGCCTTGGTGCATACGGTCATAAGTATACTTCTCTACATTTCTTATGCGATTATACGAAGTCGTTCCCTTAACAACGTTGCTAAGCAAAGATTTTTACTTTGCTGTTTAAAGGAAGCAAAAGGAAGGTAACTAATAGCTTTTATTTAGCCGTGTGTCTAGGATTCTCTGTGTGATCTGTGTCGTTGGTGGCTGCATCAACAAGATTTATTTTTGATGAACTCTCATGAAATTGATGTAGCAGATGAAGTAAACGGCTTATATGGGATTAGCTTGATATCACAGGCCTATAATTGATATCCAATGTTCGATTCCCAGATCGGTATTCAAATACTACTTATCCTTTTAGGAATCCAACCGATTCGTGTACTCGAGTACTCCCATCAAGCATGCTCTCCCATCACTACTTCTTTGTTGAGCTGAGTTATATTTTTAAAAGGAATGCACAACTTTTTGGCGCTATGCTATGACTTTATGCCTATGCTATTCAAAAATAGCTAAAAGGAACCCGGCCATTGTTTATTTCCGGTTTGTTTCCGGTGGTGCCGGTATTTATCCAAAGTTTGTGGTTCCAGGCCATTTCCATTTAATAGTTTTAGTTTTGGTTTTGTCCTGTGGTTTAGTTAAAAAAAGTTCGCTGGTTTTGTCGAACAAACTCTAAATACATTTTTTTTGTATTGTGAGTTAAAAAATATAGCATTGGTTCTATTTTCTGTGATTTAATTCGTTTTTATTTTATGCTAGAAACGAAATTTGAACTAAGACATAATTTCAAGAATTGCCATGGATAATAATTGGGATGATTGGGACGACACACCAAAAGCTGTACCAGAACTTAAAAAGGGTAGGTACCTACTTCGATAATACTTATAAAACTTTAGGTGTGTAAGAACAGATACAAATTCAACTTGACACAGCACAATTTCAGTGCAAATTTTGGTAATTCTAGGTGTTGAGAATAATAATTATAATTGTTGCTCCCTCCATTATTTCAATTAAAATACATGTTAAAGTAGAGTTTGAAATATAGGTACCAAGGATGTAAGTACTTAGGTACTTAATTACCTACCAGTTCTGTAATTACCTATTATATGAACATCAGGCCAAAATTGATGATTTTACTCCCTATGCTTTATTGTCCAAGATAAGTAAATTCCATTGACAATGCTGATAAAGATAAAGTTCATTCGTAAATAGGTACCTAAGAAAAATTGGTAGTAACATAAGTTTGTTTAAAATAATACAAAGACAAAACAAAAAAAAACAGTTAAAAAGTCGAGTAAAAAGTCATTAACATTAAATAAATAATTTAAAAAACAAGGGAGCAATTCTACTATTATTATTTATTTATTGTTATTTATTAGGAACATAACACATACCTATGTTCCCATATGACTCAAAAATATATTATTGCCCATTATATTATGTAAACACTATCCCTACCTATTAACTTATTGTAACAGTATAATAAATGTAAGATACATCAACACACGTACAGTAAGTAATGTGATAAAATAAGAAAAGAGAGAAAAAAAAAAGGAACAATGTATTAAGATGATACTTAGTATAAAAAATTATTACCTAATTAAAACATTTAATACAAAAAAAATGTTAAAGCCTAGAAATTATCCCTGTAGTAGTACTTAATACCAGCCAGAATATGATAAGCAATATAATAAAATAAAAAGAAAAATCAGAGACCATCACTGTAGTAAGTAAGTGTGTGTAGTAAGTCCTACTAAACTAATCAGAAGCTTTCTTAGATTTTTCAAAATGACCAAAGACATGCTGTTTAATGGCATTTGGCAAATAATTTGTTTACTTTTATTAGTAAATTTTATTAATCTGTTTCTTAAGACTGAAGTAGGTATCCGAGAAAGATCAAGATGTTTGCCATGTTGCATAAAGAGGATCTGGGTGCTTAAACCTCTCCCTGTTTTTAAATATTAGGCTGACAGATTCCAATATAAAGTCAAATTAATCTAAGAACTCGCCGCATCACCTGTCATTAATGGAACTCTGTTAAAGTCTGGTATATTTTCTGTTAAGCGGTTAGCTACAGAAACAGAGCCTGACTAAGTTCTTTTACCTTCGCCTTCGCCATCTGTGTACTGGAGACCTATGGGATGAGGGGAGTGGTGTTGGATGTATTGGGGAGCTACCTCCATAACCGGAAACAGACTCTCAAAATTGGCAACATCATTAGTGACCCTTTAACAGTAAAAATTGGTATACCGCAGGGAACGGTCTTAGGGCCCATTCTTTTTATAATATATATTAATTCACTAACCAACTTAAATATTGATAACGGCACAATTATTTCATACGCCGACGATACTGCGGTGGTGTTCTCTGGAAAGAATTGGACTGATGTTAAGAATTCAGCCATTTACGGTATTACTCAAATGTTTATGGATCTTTGCACATACAGATGTTTACTCATCTAGGTGCATGATGTAACAAGTTTTTGGAACACTAGCTAAAATCTTACATCTATTTGTATCAGTATATAATTTAAAGTTGCTAATAAATGATTGATTGATTGATTGATTGTTAAATTTTGTAAGGGAGTCTTAATATTTTGTAAAGATATAGCGTATATACTAATTTTATTATTTATAAAATATTGACAGACCAGTAAGTACCTACCAAAATAAGTAATGTTATGTGAAAAAATTATATAATTAAGGGAAAAGAATAAAACAATATTTATTTCTTTTAGTATTTATTTCAAAAAAGCAAAAATACGTATTTATGTATTTTTATTATACAAGGAAAAAGTAATATGTATATTTTATGCGAGGTGTAAGCTTTGTCGTGCACATCTAATTAAAACACCATATTGGGTATTGTTACTTTTGTGGGAATTTTATATATAGATATGTAGAGGGTCTCTTATTGTAACTAAGAGGCTATACAGCAACAGGAAATAGTGGACTTAAAAATATGTAATTTAATTTCATTTCTTATATGGTTAAAGAGATATAGGGTGATCCAAGTAAATATTTACTTTATAAAATTGGCGATAATTTTATGTTAAGCTGATATGAATCAAATTGCGTGTAGTTATGATTTTGAAGGCAAGAAGGAGGATTCCATAATAAGTCTTAAAATATCTTTTAGAGAACGCTAGCTACACAATATGAGTTTGATAATTTCTCGCATATAAGTATTTTTTGTCTCTCACATTTCTGACCGCTTTACCTCAAATTATGGAAGAGTGATCTTTTAAACGTAAAAAAGTTGTACTTCATTAATCTCGATATTTCAATTATTAGTTTTCGAGATAATTGCGTTTAAATGCTAGATGGCAAGTAACATTTTTACAACATTAGTTATGAGACGTCGTCTCTGTATACAGTGTGTCCAAAAAAGTATGCAACATATGGGAAAGTTATTTATTACGGATTTCTCAGAAAATTTTATTCTTGATAAAAGTTGGTGCATGCCTTAAAACTATAAATGCATATTTCATATTTTACCTGCGGCTAATAGTAAGGGAGCAAATGCCATTTTTTCGAAATTGCCTTAAGAGTAAAGTACCTTAATTATTAAAAATACAGCAAAATTTTATATGGAAATGTTTTTGCAAATTAAAACCATAGTCCAAATACGAAATTTGAGTTAGGTGTCTCAATTTTTAATTTTTGTTGCCCTAATCTCTAATTTCTCCTAAACGGTACGCCTCTGGTCGATTTTTAGTTTACGCAATTTTAATATATTTATCAAATAACTTAAACGTGGGTTTTTAATAAAAATGCATTAAGTAATAATAATAATAATAATAATAATAATATTAATAATAATAATAATAATAATCATCTTTATTGCCAGCAAAATCAATCAAATAATCGACACAGCAACGTCATAAAGAGGACGATTTAATCGCCTGTAAATATTCTTAAGATAATACATTTGTACATTTAAACATATTAAAACCATAATTATTTTTTTTTTTTAAATATTATATAACAATCATACAAAACAAAATTACAATCATAAAAACATTCACCATGAATAAACTCCAATATTATCCTGAAAAATCAAACAGATAGTAGCGTTTTTCCTTTAAGTAATTAAGAACCGCCCTTCTAAAAGCTTTTACACTACTTAAGTCCTTGATAGCATCCGGTAGTAAGCGGTAGGCTCGAATGGCCATGAATGGTCACGATTGAAAGTAAAATTTTCTGGGTTTTTTTTTTACCAACATAACCAATGATAAAAAGTAAAGCGAGGGGACAGTCAGAATGTCCAATTCCCGAAAGTAGTCTCTGCAGGATGTTCGAGGATGCAATCCTAATAGGCATCTGATTATTCGCTTCTAAGTGATAAAAACCCCAATGACATGTCTTGACGAACCCCAAAAGCAAATTCCGTAGTTTAAAAGTGACTGAACATGGGCAAAATAGTATATACGCATTCCATTAAGGGAAACTATATTCCTTAGCCTGCGAATCACAGCACAAGCACTATTCAGTTTTGAATTTAACTGATCAGTGTGCTGTTCCCAGCACAAGCAAGAATCCAGCGTAATACCCAAAAACTTTACTGTGTTAGTGACAGGAATGGATTTATGATTCAGTTTATATTTACCTTTATATTTTGGACGATGTACCTATTACCTTAAGAAAAAAATAATTAATTTTACTTCTTTTAATTTATGTAAGTATTCGTAGTATATTACTTGTATTTATTTTTAGCTTTGTTAATAAGAATGACTGTTCTTTAAAACAATAAAGCATATTTTGATTTGATTTGATTTGATAACCAGAAGAGACTCCTGTGTATCTCTTTTAGAGAAAACTAAGAGACCCGTTTTTTCAGCATTCATTCGTAAAGAGTTTTCGGCACACCACCGAGACATGTTCTCAGCTGCAAGAGAGCAACCCCCCGAAAGACCCATCAGAGAACGGTCACCCACTACAACAGATGTATCATCAGCAAACTTGCAAACTAGCCCCCTGCCGAACCCAGCAAAGAGGTCATTTACAAACAAAATAAAAAGTGGCGGACCCAAGATAGAACCCTGAGGTACCCCTTGCCCGATCGTAACAGTCTCCGAGTAATAGTTTTGATTTTCCCTATCAAACTCAAACTCAAACTCAAAATTAGCTTTATTGTCATAAAAAAAAAAAAAATTTTCATTGACAAAGCATATTACCAAAAAATAAAACTAAGACAATATAAAAAAAGTAACAGTATCAAACAACAAATTGTAAGCACGCACATTTTGATTACACTATATAAAATTAAAACAATAATCATGGTAACAACCTTAGACACTAAGATAAAAAAAGACAAAATTAAAGGTTGTCATTATAGAACTCGTCTACAGAATAATATGCTTTAGCAACCAGGAACCCTCGGACCTCCCTCTTAAATTTGCCATCAAATTCAACCTGCCTAATGTTCAGCGGTAAAGAGTTAAAAAGCTTTCTGCCGTTGTAGAAAATAGAGTTTTTTATTAAGGTTGAATCAGGAATTGGTAAGGCCAGAATATGAGTCTTACGAAACGGGTACACCGTAGCCGTAACAATCTGCTTTCCTCTTCACCAGGCAAACCGTTTCAAGGATAAATAGACAAGCGGCAGTTAAGATTTTATGTTTTATAAAGAGTGGTTTACACGAGTCTCGAGTTTTAGCCTGACAAAGGAACCTAATAGCTCTTTTTTGTAATAAAAAAACCTTTTTAAAACTGTAGTTAGGGCATGCGCCCCAAAAACAAATGCCGTATCTTAAGTGAGATTCAATTAAAGCAAAATAGACATCCCGAGCTATAGAATAACTTAACTCCCGAGATATAATTCTTAATGCACAACATCCGCGAGCTATCTTGTTATTTAAGTTTACAATGTGACTTTCAAATTTTAATTTTGAGTCTATGAAAAGTCCTAAAAACTTAGTCTCACTCAGACCATCAACAAGCTGATCATGTATGTGAATCTCATTTATCTGACATTTAAAACTCACAATGTTTGTTTTTGAGACGTTAAGGGATAATTTATTTGCATCACACCAGTCTTTAATAGTAACAAGATCGTTTTTGATGGACTCTTCCAATAAATTATTATGTACGTGATGCCAGAGAATCGTTGTGTCGTCTGCGAATATAGTAAATTTTCCAGTAATATTTAACATTGGTAGGTCGTTAACATATATTAAAAACAGTAGAGGTCCTAACACAGAACCTTGCGGTACCCCTGAAGTTATTTCCTGTGGGGAAGACAATCTGTCATTCATAGACACTGTCTGGTAACGCCCAGTCAAGTATGATTTAAACCAATCCAATGATCTACCTCTGAAGCCGTAGACTTCGAGTTTGCGCAGCAGTATGCTATGATCCACACAGTCAAAAGCCTTAGACAGATCACAAAACACCGCCGCGGCTCGCTCTCCATCATTCAGTCTCAAATACAAATCCTCAAGAAAGGCAAAGATCGCGTCATTAGTGCTTTTTGATGAGAGAAAACCATACTGCTCCACGCTGAGTAAACTGTGTTTCTCCAAGATGTTAATTACCCGCCCCTTAACTAGTTTTTCGACAACTTTGGCCAGTGTTGGAAGTAAAGAAATTGGCCTAAAATTACCCGGTTCTTCATTATCACCTCCTTTAAAGAGAGGTAAGACTGTCGCCAGTTTAAGACATGAGGGGAAGGTCCCGGAGATAAAGGACAAGTTAATAGCTTCGGCCAGGACGCCCACTACCTGATCTGGAAGTGCAAGAAGTACTTTTAAAGATATATCGTCATATCCAGAAGTGTTTTTATTTTTAATTGATTTGAAAATATCCTTAATTTCTTGAACATTTGTGGGATAAAAGTAAAATGTTTCCGTTACATGAATGTTCCTTAGGTAATTCAATGCGTCATTATTTGATGTAATTTTCTTTGATAAATTGGCCGCAACAGAACAATAAAAAGAGTTTAGTTCATTCGGATTTAGGTTACTGTTATTTTTATTCTTACTGGCTTTACCTTTTAGGTCATTTACGATTTTCCAGCTCTCCTTCTGTTTGTTATCAGCATTAGAAATTCTGTTTGAAAAGTAGTTTTGTTTAGCGATTTTGATAGTTTTTCTATAAATTATGCGATACTTATTATAATACGATATAAATTGTAAGTTATGTGAGAAATGTTTCCGAAGAGTGTGTAGGGAGCGCATATTCTTTGCAGATGTTCTTAAGCCCTTAGTAAACCACATCCTATGTTTAGTTTTTCTCTTGCTCGTTAAGGGAAAGGCAGCATTAAACTTTTGAGTTAGGACATTATGAAATTGAAACAAAGCATCATTACAAGACAGAATATCATCCCAGTTTTCCTGGTTGCAAAGTTGTGAAAATCTACCATAATTGCGTGCTGTGTAAAGTCTGCACCTGCGACGTGTAAAATTAGGTTTAGCGATACCGATTTCGATATTACACACCACTGCTTCATGATCAGACAAACCAGCATTAATAACCTTACAATTGATTTGATCACTATTCAAATTAGTGCAAAAATAATCAAGAGTAGTCGCCGTCTGACCAGTTATACGGGTAGGTGCATTTACATGCATGCATAAATCATACTGTTTGGGTTCTGTGTTGGAGATATGACCATATTAAGTCAGCGCATCTACCGCGAATCCCGTAATTTTGTAGCTTCAGAAGAAGCAATGTGTGGTCCAAAGTGTCGCTGCAAAGTTGCAAACTTTTAAAGACTTTGCAATGAACCTGGTCGGTTTAGATATAAGCGTGTTGCACGCCTTCTTAAACACATTTTAGCCAACTTCTGTTCGAAACTAAATTATAATAGAATTCAACCCTATAACTGGAAGACAACATCAACACCTACGAAAACATTGACTGTGATAAAGTAGCTTCTAAGGTAAACATTAAAAATAAACTATTAAATATCATACACTTCAATATACGAAGCGTAAGAAAGAACTTTAATGAACTTTTATTGTTTCTTGAAAGTTACAATCTATTTTTTTGTGATATAATTGTATTAAGTGAGTGTTGGCAAATAAATGAGAAACTATATAATATTAAGGGTTATAACACCTTTTACAATCAAGGGGATCATAACAAGAATGATGGCATTTTGATTTTCGTTAGAGACAAGATTGATGTTGATTTTAAAATTTATAAGTTGCGTGAATCAGGTGTAAGTATGGGTAGAATCACTTTTGTAAGTAATAATATAAGGTATGGTGTCACTTGCGTGTATCGGCCACCATCTACCAATCCAAATTTTTTTCTTACGGATCTTGAACTGTATTTTTCAGAAACCCTTAATAATAATGTAGAACTGTTTTTAGGTGATATAAATATCAATATTCTTGAAGGAAATGACCTTGTAAACTCATACCTATCAATGCTAAATCATTATGGTTTTAATTCATTAATAAATGGTCCCACACGAGTGACACTGACATATGAGCATGGTTCCTGCCTGGATCATATATTTCTCAAAACAAAAATAACTAAAAAATTGAAACATTCTTCCTATGTTATACATTCTGACTTGACTGACCATTTTCCAACAATGGTGAATATTTATAAAGCAGATTGTAATGAAAAAAATATGCCTTCTCTATATATAAACAAAACTATATCTAAATTAAGTTTTGAAACCTTTGATAACATTGTCTCAAATGAGGATTGGTCAGGGGTAACAAGTATAAATAATGTTAATGAGGCAACTGATAATTTTGTGCAAAAAATCTTAAATGCTATTGATGTTGCTACTGAGACCAAGACTCTTAGATATAAGGAGTTTAAAAAAATTAAACCATGGATTACAAATGGTTTAATTCAAGCAATAAAAAGTAGGGATAGAATGAAGAAGAAATTATTGTCAAGGCCACCGAATATAGAGGAGAAAAATAAGTATAAAACCTATAGAAATATAGTAAATAAATTAATTCATAAATGTAAAAATGACTACTATAAAAAAGAGATAGAAAACAGTAAGGGTGACATTAGAAAATTGTATAATTTAATATCTGAAGCAACAAATGAAAAAAGAAGTAAAAACAAAAATAACATTCAAGTTAAAAATGATAATATGCATTTTTCGAATGTCAAAGAAATGGCCAACTATTGTAACGATTTTTTTGTGAATGTAGGTCAAAGGATGTTCGATAAAATAAAAAATGCTGATGAACCATTTGTAAATAATTACCAATCGATAAATTCTATGTTTTTAACACCTGTAAGAGAAAGTGATATAAGTAAACAGATAGGCTCTTTAAAGAACAATTGCGCTCCGGGCGTTGACGGCATAGGATCCAAAATCATAAAGCATTCACACTTACATCTGTTGAAACCTTTGGTTCACATAATAAATTTGATCTTTAAATCAGGAATAGTCCCCAAGCATTTCAAGACTACTGTAGTAGCCCCAATCCATAAAGCCGGAGATAAAACTGATATAAACAATTTCAGACCGATTAGCGTAATTAATACCTTTGCTAAGATTTTTGAAAAATGTCTTAAAGAAAGACTAATTAAATTTTTGGAAAGTAACAATATTTTGTCAAAAAATCAGTTCGGTTTCACCAATGGTTTAGGTACCGCAGATGCCATGTATGAGCTCAATAAACAAATCACTGATCATCTCAATGTGGGAAATAAGTGTCTATCTGTCTTTCTGGATTTAGCGAAGGCCTTTGACACTGTTCCCCATGATGGGCTTCTTGAGGTGTTGAGCTCTTATGGGGTGCGGGGCACAGCGTTGGAGGTCTTCAGAAGCTATCTTCATGAGAGAACTCAGGTGTTGAGGATTGGGGACATTACTAGTGAGCCTCTGGTGGTTAAAATAGGTGTCCCACAAGGCACTGTGTTAGGCCCTATTTTATTTATAACATATATAAATTCTTTAACTGATATTAATGTGCCAAATGGTTCTGTGGTTTCCTATGCTGACGACACTGCGGTGTTGTTCTATGGTGACACCTGGTCTGATGTTAAACGAGCGACAAGATTGGGCATGGGTAAAATAAAAAATTGGCTTGATACTTATAAGTTAACCCTAAATATAAGTAAAACCAAATATATTGCGTTTTCCCTTACTTCGGCCAATCGACCCAATTTTGATAAAATTGAAATAGATAACCTTGATGATTGTATTAGTGAGGTAACACATGTAAAATATTTGGGTGTCATCATTGACAAAAACCTTAAATGGGAGCAACATGTATCTAAGCTTACCAGTAGCGTTAGAAAATTAGTGCATAAGTTTTATATTCTGAGAGATATATTGACTAAAGGGCTCCTTGTTAACGTTTATAAAGCTCTAGTAGAGTCACTGTTACGGTATGGTCTTGTCGTATGGGGTGGCTTGTATAAAAATACCTTAAAACAATTGAATGTGGTTCAAAACTATATACTGAAAGTAATCTTTAGAAAGAATAAACTATTCTCTACTCAACTTCTATTCTCTGAAGAAATTCTGAATATTCGCTCTCTATATGTATTGGATATGTGCACATTTATTTATAAAAAACCTAAAGTAAGGAATTATGTAAACCACCTTTATGCAACTAGAAATAGAGCCAATAAACATCTGATAATTCCAAACAGTAACAAAAATCTAAATTTAAGAAGCACAAACTACCTTGCTCCAAAGGTTTTTAATATCATACCAACTGAGATAAAAAATATTACTAATGTAAAGTTATATAAACTTAAATGTAGAACATATATTTTCTCTAACTGGTCAAAATTTCAGAATCTCTTTTAAACAATGAGTACCTTAGTTATTAGAATGTAATGTGTGATAATTTAATGTCCTTTTATGGATTGGTTTTTTTTTTGGGACTTTGTTTCTTTTGTTTTGTTTTTTCTTTACTTTTTAAGGGTATTTTTCTCTGTGATATCACTTTGCAACTGGCAGCCTAGATTGATATTTTTATATAAAAAATTCTTATATACATTTACTTTTATCTGTACATACAGATGCATCACAGCATCTAGGTACAAACCTAACTTAAAGTGATTATAAGATAATGCATGTACGTTTCAATCTTATTGATGTAATGGTGATTGTTTATTCAATTTGTTTAATAAAATTTATTATTATTATTATTATTCATAATACTGGAAATAGCTAATAATTTATTTGTCATAATAAATAAATAAATAATTACGAGAGGGTAAAATACCTATTTTATATGCATTTTTTTTTAAGTAGGTTTTTGGACTTCAGCATACTGGGTGAAAATGACAAATAAATTATTAGTTATTTCCAGTATTATAAATAGGGTTGAATTCTATTATAATTTAGTTTCGAACAGAAGTTGGCTAAAATGCGCTTATATCTAAACCGACCCGGTTCATTGCAAAGTTTTTAAAAGTTTGCAACTACCTAATGCATTTTTATTATAAACCCACGTTTCAGTTATTTGATAAATATATTAAAATTGCGTAAACAAAAAATCGACCAGAGGCGTACCGTTTAGGAGAAATTAAAGATTAGGGGAAAAAAATTAAAAATTGAGACACCCAACTCAAATTTCGTATTTGGACTATGCTTTTAATTAGCAAAAACATTTTCATATACAATTTTGCTGTATTTTTAATAATTAAGGTACTTTACTCTTAAGGCAATTTCGAAAAAATGGCATTTGCTCCCTTACTATTAGTCGCAGGTGAAATATGAAATATGCATTTATAGTTTTAAGGCATGCACCAACTTTTATCAAGAATAAAATTTTCTGAGAAATCGGTAATAAATAACTTTCCCATATGTTGCATACTTTTTTGGACACACTGTATAATGATAAGTAAATGGTTTAACTAGGCACTTTATTGACTTTATAATAGATGAGTTAACCAAAATGGTGTTTGTACTTACTATTAAACTTAAATAATACAACGACAAAAACACTTAAAAAAAAAATCGGAAGAAAATAATATAACGTAACCCGACGCGTGAGCTTGCTACGGCCCACTGCTGATCTGGGAACTTTAACGACGAAACCAGATCAGCTGTTAATGTCAAATGTCGTTGTCTTCTGTCGAAACGCTTTGTTTTAAGAAAAAGTTAACTCTAAGAAGATTAGGTGTGTTAAGTCAACTTTTTTTCTAATATGAAAAATGGGTTACAAGATTCGCGATACCCTATATTAAGCAGAAATCGTAGAGATCTTCTGAAACACAAATAAAAGATTTATTAAAAGTCTCTTACTGCAAAGTGCACATCCCCCCAAACATAATGCCATATTGCAGACGCGACTCAATTAGAGAGAAATATATACCTACCTTGGCTTGGCCATTGTGCTTTTCTCTTCTTATTTTGATTGTTAGTTTTTTCTTCTTAATTTTCCGCCCTTGATTGTTTTTGGGTGTTGTGCTCGCGGTCGTTATCTAGGGAAACTTGGTTCGACGTTTCTCACAGGTTTTATTGGGTGTTACACAAGTACCATTATGGCACATTTCTCCGTATTAAGGAAATTACTAGATATTATGTAGACTGCTCAATGCTGTTTATACAATAAAGGATGTAATAATCGGAGATATCTACCTGATTATGATATTGGCAATTTCGAAGATGCCTTAGAAAGTAAATTGGAAATTATTGATAAAAATTAAAGCTGCCGGATCTTTGAGGATATGAATATAGACAGACAATAATCATAAACAAAATCTTGATATTGTATTAAGTTCAAGCGGAATCAGCATTGTAAACCAACAGACTCTGACAAGAGTAACAACAAACTCAAGAACACTGATCGATTATGCAGTCACTAATAACAAGGATGTGGCAATAGTTGAAAACAGTATTAGTGACCACAGACTCTAGATTCTAGCAACAAAAAATAATACGGTGGAGTGTGAAGCGAGAAACAGAAAGTGTGTACTAACTCAACTAAACCAAATAACTTTTAAAGAAGACCTACAAAGAGTCGTAAACTCTGAATGTGATGATTCCAATCTGCTATTTAATGAAATTTTAAGAATTTATCTGAATAACATACAGCACAAAGAACTGACTTATATGACTTAGTAAAGGAGAGGGCCTACCACTACAAAAGATCTGTCAAATAAATATAAAGAAACGCAAAAAACACTTTCACAAGCAGTTATAAAAAGAAAAAAAGAATGCTATCAGGAACAGATAACAGCAGCAGGTAACGATCCAATAGAACTGTGGAAGGTTCCTAACAATATTATCTATAACAGGTAGGTACGCAAAAAAAGAAAACCAATCAAAACCCCAAAACTCATAGTTGATGGTGTAGGACAAATTCATACATATTTTTAAAAGTAAGAATACCCATTAAGATGACACAATCGGTGTGATAGGGTTATGTCCTAGTAATGATGATATTTATATGTATGTATAAGTTGACATGGTGGATAAAGAAAAAAAAAGTATTTTATAATGGGGTCGTGACTCTTGTAAACCATTGTTTTTGACTCATAAAATCTTAACACTTTTCTGTTTGTTTATACTCGAAACAGTATCTCTCGTGCATCAAAAGTATAAGAACCAGCTTTGTGTTTCTATATGGGTCATTTTCAAAACAAGTAATTAGAAGCGTCTCCTCCTATTTTCAAATTAATTTGATTGTTTTGGATAGTCGGGTGCTTTAAATGATTCATGGTATAGGTGGTCAAGCTTATTACCCCCTGGGGACCCTAAAACCTCCCCCTAATGCTTATAAGAAAGCTCTCCAATATTGGGGTCTGCGGAACATATCTCAAGTGGATAGAATCTTATCTTTCTTCTCGTAAGCAACGTGTCACTGTATGCGGATCATTCTCTGAGGAAGTGCTGGTAACGTCAGGTGTTCCGCAAGGTTCGCACATAGGTCCCATTCTCTTTATCCTTTTCGTAAATGATGTTTTGCAATGTTTCAAAAGATCTTACTGCCTCATATATTTATTTTTATTTATTTATTTATTTAGCAACTGCGAATAATTATACAATACTATACAATCTAACATTTTCTTATTACATCCATTACTAGGTTGGTTGCACGATGGTATCTGAAGATACTGTGTGTGCACCTATTTCTATATTCTATTGTACATGTAGAGGCTTTTATTATTACATTATTTCACTATGAATAAAAATATCAATAATACTGCTAAAAAACACTAATAAAATTGCTAAACTCGTTTCACTTCAATTAAGGTAATTTTTGTACATACATCTCACTATTCCAGATACACAAGGGTAAAACCAGTGTCAAGGATCCACCGCGCAATCTGGTGCTTTACTTGGTCATAAGGTTTTATTCTTAAGTACAGAGGCATAGAATTGTAGATTTTTGGGCCTGCACAATATATATGTTTTTGACAGGCAGTATGCTTGGGGTTACGTAGCAGGACATTTTGCAACGCTGCGTTTCGAGTGTTTACACCATGATTTAAGATTTCTTTGTAATATGGTACTTTCAGCATAAATCTTATAGCTGACTTAATATAAAGCTGATCAAGTGTGAGCAGTCCACTCTCTTTATAAACCAGTTCTATAGGGTATCTCTTGTTTTTAAAAAGCATCACTTTTATCACCCATTTTTGTGCTACTTCAAGCTTCAACATAAATGTCCTGCCAGCATTTCCCCACACAACAAATCCATAGTTAATTACTGATTCTATTAGGGCAAAATATACAATCTTCAAGGGTAGAATATTACGTAGCTCATAAAATTTAAATATAAGTTTCCTAATTTTTAAGGTCACATAATTGATGTGTTCTCTCCACGTAATGCCTTCATCAAGCAAGATCCCCAAATATTTTAAACATGATTTTCTTTTAATTGTTTCATCGCATTTACAAGTCTCCCTGTTTAGACTGCAATCAGAATCAAGCAGTTTTAAGTTCTGGTTATTCGGCAGTGATCTTGTGGATAAAGCGAAAGTAATAAATTTAGATTTCTCCACGTTTAGAGAGAGCAGGCTACAATCCAACCATTTCTTTATTTTGCTCATGGCCATTTCTGCCCTTTCAAAAGTTGACCTCCAGCATTGGCCGCTTATAATAATAGCAGTGTCATCAGCAAAACAAAAGACGCTACCATCATCCACCAATGTTAATATTTGATTAATGTAGATATTGAATAAAAGCGGGCCAAGAACTGTACCCTGCGGCACACCAAACCCCACATGACGACGATCACTCAATGTATTTGATACTTTTACTCGGTGGGTACGCCCTTCTAAATATGACCTAAATAATCCGTTTGCAATACCTCTTATACCCATCTTCTCTAACCTGTCGAGCAGGATTTGGTGTGCCACAGTGTCAAAGGCCTTTCTCAGGTCCAAGAACACACCAATTACTTTCTTACCATCGTCAAGGTTTTGCATTATTTCATCCGTGACTTTACATAGGGCATTCTCTGTGCTGGAGCCCTCCCTGAATGCATATTGGTTGGCACTTAATAAGTTGTATTTCTCTAAAAATAGCATAAGTTTATGTTTAATACATTTTTCTACGATTTTGCTCACTGTGCTAATCAGTGCAATGGGTCTATAATTAGAAGCAAGCTTTTTGTCGCCTTGTTTGTAAAGTGGAACAATAATTGCATTCTTAAGCGCATCAGGAAAAACTCCAAGCCTGAAAATAAGATTTATTATGTGCTTCAATGGTTTTAGTAAGAATTGGTGACCATCCCTAATAATTTCAGACGTAATTCCATCTTCCCCACTTGCCACCCCCTTTTTTAAACTTGCTATTTGTTTTATTAGTTCATTTTCAGTGATAGGGGTAAAGTAGAAGGAGTTCGGGCTAGCATCAGTCCGAGCGATAGGGTTTTCACAATTACCGGGAATTTTCTTTGGCAGTTCACTGCCAATATTGGCGAAATATAAATTAAATTCATTTGCTATCATGTAAGGGTCAGATACCTCTACATCATTACCATTTAAAACACTTTTAATCTCAGACCTGCTGGCATGATCATTTGTGGCCTCTCTTATTACCGTCCAAGTCTTCTTAGGGTCATTTGTATTATCCTTTATTAATTTTTTATGGTGGGCATACTTAGCTTGTTTAATTAACTTTGAAAGAGTATTTCTATATTTTTTATACTTATTTTGATCATCTAAATTATTTCTATTTAAAGTGCATTGTTTTTTTAATTGATCTCTTTTTCGGATTGATACTAAGAGGCCATTTGTGATCCATGCCTTCAGTCTAATCTTTTTGTTACTGATTATTTTTGTTTTGCTAGCTTTTATTACAAAACTCTGAAGGCAGTCTATAAAGATATCCGTGCAAGCATTCACATCATTGTTTCGCAGTACATCATCCCATTCTGCTTCACGAATAAGTTGAAAAAGCATTTTATAATTGACCTGTTGAATAGTTTTATCTTTTTGTTTTTTTGGGCTATCTTCACTACATTTTATATTGAGCAGAATGGGATAGTGATCTGTAAAATCGCTTATTAATATAACGGGGTTGACATTAGAAAATACACGATTTTTACATTTAATAAAAAAGTGATCTATGCAGGTCGCAGTCTCGTCTGTTTTTCTGGTCACTTTATTAATTACACTTGAGAAACCGTAACTATTTAGCATTGTAAGGTAGTCATTTGTTGCAGTAGAGTTGACATCAAGAAGGTCAATGTTCATGTCCCCAACCAGAACATGGGTTCGATTTTGGTCAAGCATTGATCTTTGAAGAATAATATTTAGGCTGTCAATAAAGTCATTTTTATTGGTGACGTGAGATCGATATGTTGCATAAACATCAACCAGGGAGTCGCACTTGCGCAGAGTTACCTTGATCAGCTTTACATTATTTTCCCTGACAACAGAGTGATCCTGGTAAAATTGCTCCTTTACATATACAAGGCAGCCGTCAAACTTATTTAATGTACTGTTATTCGAGACCACTAAATACCCTGCTATATTAAAATCACAGATATTGTGGACAGTATGTGTCTCCGACATCACTATGACGTCAAAATCCTTTTCAGTTGATTCCAGAAAAACAAGGAACTGATCAAAGTTTTTATAGACGCTTCTTATGTTTACATGCATTACGTTAATATCACCCATAGTTTCATTAAAGTAATTTACCTGGGATAAGTTATCACAGACACGAGTCTCACAGATTTTATAATCATCTAAGATAGTATGGAGATCAGTGAATGTTCATAGTATATATCTTATTGCACATTATTCAAGTTTTATGAATTTATAGATCGTTTTCAGATAAAACTCTTACAGGTGGATCGTGCTCATTTTTCCGTACGAAAATCCTCCCATTCAGACAATAGACCGCTTTATAGCCTTTTACAGCTTTAATTTCTCTGGCTTTTTTAAGCAACACCCGTTTTGCCAAAGGTAAGTCTTCATTCAAGTAAATTTTTCTCTCGATTCCCTGTAGGTTACACTGTTTCACTGTGATCCCTTTCAATTGCTTAACTTTACTTAAAATCTCTTTCTTTTTGCTGTAGTTACTAAGTCTAACCAAAATAGGAGCATCTTCTTTTTTATTTAGTCTGAAACATTCTTGAATATCCCCTTCGTTAATGGGCACTTGCATTGCAGTAGCGATTTTTTTTATTAGGTTCGTTGGGTTTGTATCACTCTGAGGCGGTATTCCAACAACCACAATGTTATTGGCCTTTTCTTTTTGTTCGCACTCATCAAATTTCGCTTCCAGAAGCTGGAGTCTTTGCTTCAATACGGTATTCTCTTGTTTAAGGAGTTTCATTTCTCCTAAGACATTTTCAAAGGTGTTTTTTTGCTCGTCAAAGGAATCCGACATATGTTGAACAGATTTTTTTAGGTTTTTCATATCATTCTCCACTCTGGTCTTAAAGGGGTCGAAAAATTCTTTGAGGAGACCTCTAATAATCGATTTTAGCTTCTTCTCATCCATATTATCCATAAAATTGTCACTTCCAACCTCACTTTCGGAGCGTGCCTTGCAGCAAAACAGTTTTTCTTCCTTATTTACGACTTTTGCCTGATACGCACAGCTGGGATGGAAGGAACTTTCACAAATTTCACAATTCAGTGAAGACACTACTTTTTTCTTGCAAGCTTTACAGTTTTTTTCCTTAGTATCTTTATTTTCGATGTTCACACACGCCATAACCTCACATTATATGCGGATGATCTTAAGTTTTTTTCCATTGTTTCACCAGGAGACAACCATAGGCAGAGTGACCTTGACAGTTTTGTTGACTGGTGCAATAAAAACTATTTAAAACTAAACGTAAAGAAGTGCAAAGTTTTAAGATTTTTCAAATGTGTTTACCCACAGAGTGTCACTTATACTATTAACAACATTAATTTGGAAGCTGTGTCGCATTTTAATGATCTTGGCGTAATTTTTGATAGCGATTTATCATTTAATATGCATATAGACAACATCATTTCCAAGAGCTTTAGACTACTGGGTTTCATAAAGCGACACACAAAACATATTTCGGACATCAAGGCTTTGACAGCCCTCTACAACTGTTTGGTGCGCAGTATTATGGAATATTGCTCTGTAATTTGGAGTCCACATTATCAATGTCATATTAACAGACTGGAAAAGGTACAGAATAAATTTGCGAAATATCTGCTTTTTAAATTACATTTTCCATATCAAGGCGTTCCTTATGAAACTAGGCTCCTTCTATGTGGTCTACAAACGCTTGCATATCGCAGAAGGAAGGCTCTGTTAATTTTTTTATACAAGGTGATCAATGGTCATGTGAACTGCGAGTGGTTACTGCATATGGTCTCATTGCGCGTCCCAGTAAGGAGAACCAGACAACTTCAATTGTTCCTGGAACGGACACATCGGACAAATTACGGTAGTGGTGCTTTTGTTGAAAGGATGTTAAGTAATTACAACAGAGATTTTGCAGATTGTGATATTTTTGGGATGAGTCTCGGGGCGCTAAAGAGACATTGAATTTATACATGTAACTATGTGTCTTAATATATGTACCATTTAGAACTTAGGATTCTGTAGAGTACATTGTAAATAAATAAATAAATAAAAAAAAACGGAAATAATGTTATATTTATTTATAAATGTCATACATTTACCCAAGAAACTAAGACAAGTGCAGAAGAGCAAAAACATAAAAAAAACACAAACAGTAAACTATTAAAACCCACGTCTTTGACGTTTTTTTAAGGCACGTTTTTGACATTTTTTTGGCCATGCCGGCAAAACATAACCTATACGTACTGATGTTTACCTGCAAATTTTATGGTGGTATTTTAACCGTATTTTTTTATCAGATATACGAAAATCAGAAAAAAAAACGTGTGTCCTGATTTACTGCGATTGCCATGTTTTTGATGGGTTATGCTTTACCATTTCTCAAAAAGTAAATAAAAAAATTCCAATATTTTTATAAAAACCGAAGTTGACCCATTTCACACTAAAACACAAATGGCTGATCGGTTCCCTTTGAAAGATCAGTGCTGCCAACTCAATTATTTAAATCAGACACAGTGAAAAATGCGCGAATGCATGAATCCACGTTTTTAACACAAAAATTTCTTACACAACAAAGTGCCTTACAAAATTTTTATTATTGGTCAGATCAAACCAAAATTTTACAAACATTTAGATTAAATGTCCATACATGCCATAAAAAGTTCAAAGGGCAAATCTATTGCATAGAAAAAATATAATACATGGTCAAACTTGAAATACATGATTTCTTACATGCCACGTTCCATGACATTTTGACTGAATTTAATGTTTATTTTTTTACCAGCTACAGCTACTTACAGCTAATAATTATGGTTGTCCAAAAAGAGACCATAAAACTACAATAAATAACACTTAAAGATAATCTAAAATGCCTAACAGAGGACAGAAAATCACCTCTTACAGAAAATTCCTTGTTTTGAAAATGACTCATATAGAATACTAACAATACACGACACACTTTCGTAATAGGTCTACCATCTTCGTCCCAAACAAGAAACTCAATTCTATTTAATAGTAAGAACGCGTTTAATCATCTACCCCTTGATTTGAGGCAAATACAAAGTGAACGAAGGTTTAGAATTGAGGTTAAAAAATATTCTTCTAAAAATATTGGGCATATTTTGAAACCACAACTTAGCTTTCGTGTTTGTTTATTTTTTTAAATAGTTGGATCATGCTTATTCCTGGCACTTGTTGTTGTATATTTTTGTACATTTGTTACTTTTATATAATCTTAAATTTTTCTGTCCTTTTATTATAAATTTTATCCTCTACAGAACTTGTTTTTGTATACTTTTAATTTTTTAAGTGTAGTTAGAGTTAACGTATTTGAAATAAGTGCTTACTATTACAGAGAGAAAAATAAAGCATTTTTCTATAAAATAAAATAAGACATACAGGTACTAGCGCAGTGGTTCGGTCGACTAAGTGCAAATCCTTCACATACATACATACATACATACCCTACAAGTTGATTACACCCTTAAATAAAAATGTATATTATCGAAATTCTTTAAGTAAGAAAGTACCGTTATATCTTGTCTATCTTTTTTACTTTGTAATCTTTTGTTATTGGTGTTAATATTATTGTTACTTATGAGTTTGTTAATTTTAATTTATCTATGTTTTAATGTGCATTACTCGCTAATTATTGTAACTTGAAAATGGCTCCTTAATAAATAAATAAATAACTTTTTGTTATTTTTAGATTGGCGCAGCTCTCAAACATTCACAAATTCAAATAGAAACAAAGAAAGAGGTGGTCCTTCTGGAGGACGTGGCGGAGGACGGGGTCGTGGTAGAGGTGGTTTTCAAAATGATAACCGAGATAGAGACAGCAATATTAACAAAAGTAACGAAAAATGTGAATTGCTCAGAGTTCCTTCTAGATTAGTAGGCAAAGTAATTGGTAAGTAAATATGTTAGAAAGACTAAATAAAATAACCGAAATCTATCCTTACTTATTTTTTCATTTATTCAATCCCCGCGCTAGGCAATGATAAATAGTTTTTATTTGTTTCAAAGGATAAATCCAAAAACTGGATATAGAACACGTCAATTACAACAATTTTAAACTTAAATTACAGGTATATTCAAAAATAACAACATTTACAGTTCAATAGTATAGCAATAAGCAAAAACACATTTAAAAGACATATAAAATATCACAATACCAACTTATTAAAGAGACCAACATTTTAATTTTTTTTTAAATTTGTTTTAATGGTAAACTTTTTAGTGTTTATTCAAAATTTTTGTGATGGAATATTCTACTTACATTCTTCTGAAGGTAGACGTAATTGATGATTGATGATTACTTTGATTTCTGGTGTTATGATCATGATTTAATACACTTTCAGTTCCTCAATCATCAAGACCCTGTGTAAATAATATTCTCGTTTAGTTATGAACTACCTACAAAAGTATCTAAGTTAGTAAATCGGGTTTAAAAGTATTAAATTTACAATGATGTTGATTTCACGACAAGTGGAAGATTAAAAGGCAGCTAAGTTCTGCACCACAGACATTTCGAAAACATGGATCATTTAGAGATAATTATATTATCAGAGAACGTGTCCAAGAAATTACCCCTCAGATGGTTAGAAATGCAGTGACGGAATTTTCAGTATGTACTTTATTACCATCTGACTGCATTTAAAAAAAAAGCCTTTAATTTAAGGTATTTCGATATATCCATATCTTCTTTAGCACTTAAGATCGCCTTGAGCTTGGAGTAGTTAAACCTTAAACCACAACGTAGATGCCTTCATACTTGTTGCAAGGTGTGTGAAACATGCACCTACTATATTTTGCGATCTTGACGAAGCTTTTTTATCGAGGCAATATTCCATAAAACGCTTGTAGGCGAATTCATACTTCTTAACTGATATCTTTGGCAGCAGATTCATCGTTACATTTTTCGCAGCTTCCACTAGTTCTGGAGGTGTTCCAGATATGAATTCTTCCTCGAGGCATTCTACAATTTAAAATTATTTTAAAATATACAGGGTGTCCAAAAAGTCAGGGCATATTAAGTATACTTGTGTGATCAATTTTAAGAACATTTGGTATAATTAATATTTTTTTATTTCTGATCCTTAATCAGTACAGAGAAGTATACTTGTGTGATCAATTTTAAGAACATTTGGTATAATTAATATTTTTTTATTTCTGATCCTTAATCAGTACAGAGATACTGGCACCAGGGCCTATAATACTTTTAATTTATCTTAAATAAATAATTTTTGCTTAATTTAAAACTAAAATTAGACTATGCTTTTTCAAAATAGTATTTTTAAGTTATGGCACATGTCCTAGTATCTGTCAACATTTACGATATAATATCCTATTTAGCTTAAATTTAATAGCTTTTGAGTTATTAACGATTTTTTAAAAACTTGGTATTATACACTTAAAAAACATGGACCTTTCGGTAGAACAGAGCGACAGTAATACATGAAATTTGGGTGATGGAATATGATTGTTAAGTAGCGACTAAAAAAATTTTAAAACGCTATTTTATATAAAAAATTAAGAAACCAGAAAAGCTATCAATATTATAATAATAATAATAAATGACTTTATTGTAATAGAAAAAAAAATATTACAAAGGGCGAAGTTGAAGCAAGCTTCCTCACTTAACCACTATATAGTACGTACATACAATATTAATGAATTATTATTTATTTTCTACAACTACTGTTTGCACCTAATTTAATGGACTACAATATATAGGTACTGTATGTCCTTTAGCTTCAAAACAAAAATATCGATTATCTATCACAATACTCAGCCTGACATGCGCAGATACCGTCGGGTAAGTTAATAAAATCAAAAAAAGTTGCTTATTATTTTCTTGATGGCCAGTTTAAACCTTAAACCCGTTAAAAATTTTATGTTATCAGGAATCTTATTATAACATTTAGCAAAATTAAAACTGAAAGACCGCTCGTAATGGGCCGTGAAATGTGCTGGAGTGGTAATGGTAAATTTATGTCGAATATCCAGATTGGGCACCTCGTTACGAAATTTAATTTTTTGATGTAAACATTATTTTCACATTTACAACAAGTAGTGGTTGTGGGGCAACGGATTTAACAGTTTTAAGTTTTAAATTAGTAAAGAAATTATATTTTATTTTCAAAGATAAATGTGCGATTTTAGAAAAATAATGTGCAAGTAAATTCTCGGACTCCAGTGCCATTAATTTCTCACTGTCGTTTGAGAATGTAAATATTACTTTTCTTACTACATATACAAATAACTATTATTTAAAAATTTTGCATTTTATTAAATGTGTCCAGGCATACCAAATGTACCCTTTAATCCTATCACATTTACAGTGAAATCGGCCCAAAGTAGATATTTAAAGTATTTAATTTTCAGGTAGGGGTGGGTCACAAATTGAAGAACTTCAAGCAAGATCTGGTGCTCGAATACAAGTAACAAAAGATACTGAAGAAGACGATACAATTATTAAAATTTTCGGCAGTGATACACAAATTACGAAAGCTGAAGAGCTAATAAATGAAGTGACTGAGGAACGGCCAAAACGAGAAGAACCTAAACCAAATACGATTTCTAAGGATAAATATTATGATGTAGCCCCAGAAATTCCAGAACCGAAAAAGGAACCGTATAATTGGTTTGAGTTTCTTAAAGAATGCGTAAGTGTGTTTTGTAATGTTAGGTTGCGTGTAAATAAACATCTGAGGCAGGTTTATAGTATATTACGTATCAAGTGTTGTAAAAGGCATTTTACGCACGAATGGAAAACTTGCGCACGAGCCGCATAGCGGCGAGTGTAGTAATTACATGAGTGCGTAATTGCTATACAACACGCAATACGTACTATACTTTTTCTACGACTCTTACATACCGGGTGATGCGTTTGTTTAAGCCTTAAGTAATAAAAAAAAACGTAGGTAACTAACGTACTTTATGGTTTCATGGGCTACTTTCATAAAGAGGAATTCCCGATCCGGAGCTTCGTGCAAAAACTTTTTCATTTCTTGCGCTGTAAGAATTTTTGATTTTTTCCCCTTGTAGCCGTCGGACTGCCTCTTTAGATAAGTTTTTAATTTTTTATAATTTTCGATATTAACATCGTGCATTATATTTAACGTAGTACGTAACATCGAGTATATTGCCCAGAGCGAGGAGGGTTTAAATGTTTTCGTCAAATTATTAAAATAGGGAGCAATACCGTTTCGGAGTAATGACTCACATGATTATCCATACCTACTCCATTCCATAAATTTTTGATAAGCCTTTTCATATCTATCCTTTGATTTTTGCGGCAGAATATTCTCTACAGCAGAAGCAGCCTGAAGAACAATGTCCGGTGGCGTTGCACTCATTTCAATATCGGAGTTGTCATATTGTTATTGTTCAAAGAATACCAATAAATTAAGGATTCATTTTTAATTTATACACTTATACAGTATCGGTTTCAACTTCAAATCTCAAACAATAACAATTTCACTGTCAAATATTCAAAACGCCAGAAAATAAATGTCACGATTTGAGTGGATCAAGGCTAACTTGATTGTTATATTAGATCTCATAACGCACAACTGTGTGGTAAATGCATCCTTACGCACAGTTGTACCGGGTGTTCCACCTAAGGAGGTAATCGGCTATATCTCAGAAAGTAATAACACTAGGACTTTGAGAAAAAATATATATCCATAAAAGCGGCCAAGAGAAATTGCTGGAAATTATTTTCAAGTTCGAAAAATGACCGCTAGGGGGCGTAAGAGAACTTTCAAAATAGAAATGCCGATTTTCTCTTGATTTTTCTTAATAAAAATATGTTAAAAATATAAGCATTGTATTCTTCATAAAATTAAGCAACTTTATGTTAGGAATGATTTTTTTCTATTTTCAATAATAAAGTGGTGGGAGAAGGTCAAACCTTTTTTCTTTTAAACGCTGATATCTCTGCTTTGGATAAACCGATTTTATTCAACTTAGTCTTGAAAAAAAGCCATTCTTTTTCTTTATAAGTTGATCTATTAACTATACCATATTGATTCTGATGGTGGCCACTAGATGGCGTTTTTCCGTAATTCCTCAATAAATAAGGATTTTCTCAAAAAAATCAAATGTTATGATATGCCTTTTTCATCATATCTTAATTTAGGCTTATAAAGGCTATGAAATAGTGAAATAAAAAATCCAGGTCCGTATTTAAAATAAAAAAGTTGATGAAGGTTGCTCGAATCCGAAACTTCGGATTAATAAACTAACCCCATCAGCTTGTAGAGGAGGAAAAGTTACTATAAGGAACTGAAAACCGCAACGTTAAACTAGAGAAAAAACCACTGATTTAATTGATTAATGAATGTTTTAAAAAATTACCTATTTTTCCATATTAATTATTATTATCCCTAATTTCTCTAGTTTAACAAAAGATATTACTTTGCGGTTTTTAGTTCCTTATAGTAACTTTTCCTCCTCTACAAGCTAATGGGGTTAGTTTTTTAATCCGACGTTTCGGATTCGAGCGACCATCATCAACTTTTTTATTTTAAATACGGACCTGGATTTTTTATTCGACTATTTAATAGCCTTTATAAGCCTAAAATAAAATATGATGAAAAAGTCATATCATACCATTTGATTTTTTTGAGAAAATCCTTATTCATTGAGGAATTACGGAAAAACGCCATCTAGTGGCCACCATCAGAATCAATATGGTATAGTTAATAGATCTGCGTGTAGAGAAAAAGAAGGGCTTTTTTTCAAGACTAAGTTAAATAAAATCGGTTTATCCAAAGCAGAGATATCAGCGTTTGAAAGAAAAAAGGTTTGACCTTCTTCCACCACTTTATTATTGAAAATAGAAAAAAACGATTCCTGACATAAAGTTGCATAATTTTATGAAGAATACAATGCTTATATTTTTAACATATTTCTATTAAGAAAAATCCAGAGAAAATCGGCATTTCTATTTTGAAAGTTCTGTTACGCCCCCTAGCGGTCATTTTTCGAACTTGAAAATAATTTCCAGCAATTTCTCTTGGCCGCTTTTATCGATATATATTTTTTCCAAAGTCCTAGTGTTATTACTTTCTGAGATATAGCCGATTACCTCCTTAGGTGGAACACCCGGTACGTAAGAATGGATGTACTGATAGAGTGAACTGTACGTAAAACAATGTTTACTAATATAGGAGTAGAAAAAATCATTTATATGTCTTGTAGAGCAAAAAGGACTTAAACGACATTATTTTCAATAACTTACGTGTTCATCATTTTGACCTGGTAGCTTTTTTTAATGGTCTATGGTCCAAAACAGCAACTGGAATTTATTTACCTAAACCAAAAGTGTCCTTTTTAGGTTATTAAAATTTTTACATGTGAGTAGTCGTTTAAAATATGTTCGCTGGGGTGGTCCAGTATAGGTATGGAATTTAAGAGCTATCAAAAAATTACCTTGTCGGACTTCCATTGTCTTTATTTTGTTACTTAACACAACGTTTCGATTAAGTAGTAGCTCTAATCATTTTCAAGGGTAGACTGTGAACAATGCTACGTTTACTTTCGTTAGTTTGTGGGTTCCTTTCTTAAATATAAGTTTAGATATGCTTGCTAGTCTAGAGGTCAGGTCACTGGTTTGTATTGTCCATATCAGGCTGCATAGTTGGATTTTGCTTGATTGCTACTTCCTGCTCTATTGTATTCGCGTTAACTTACTTAATAATAATAAGTTTATTTAAAATTTAATAATATAATAAATATGTTTATGTTGCCTTCTATAAACTTATTCTTCAATCCCCTGAAGCTGAGCTTGTTAGGGGCAAATCTTATTTTTTGTTTTAGTATGTAAAATCATAAATATGCATTAAAAATTAAGTTTTAAAGTAAAAATGTTAATTCATAGTATAAACGCAGTTCTTTTATATCTTCTTTTATATTATCTATAATAAAATTATTAATTTAAAATTTTTAAGTAAAAAATATTACTTATATAAATTATTCAGAACAATATTAATTAATTAAATCAGTTCTAAAAATATTTGCAAATTGTCTGTTTTTAATATCCATGTTTTTATTTCGAGTTAAAATTTTTTTAATGAAAGCAATTTTTTAATTTTTGTTGGTAAATAATCGTTTAAATAAAAACATAAATATTTGAAATTTTTTTGTCCTATGGACTTATTTATTTTAGGTTTTATGGTTATTTCATTTTTATGACGTGTATTATGATTATGGTTTTTAAATTGTATAAGGTTTTTATTTTTAAATATATATATTAATATATTATAAATGTAAAGTTGTCTTATGTTCAACTTTTTTGTTTCTGAATATAATTCTTTTGAAGGATAAAGATAATCTTTATTGAATATAATTTTTAGAACCCTTTTTTGTATTATTTCTAATTTTTTTACTAAAGTTCTATTTATTCCTCCCCAACCTAAAATTCCGTAATTTAAATGAGTTTTAACTAACGCGTAATATAATATTTCCATGTCTTACATTTAAAAAAAAAATCTAATGTTTTTAAACATCGGTAGTAAACTTCTTAATTTTTTAATTAAGTATTCTAAGTGAAAATTCCAATTTAATTTACTATCAAAAATAATTCCTAAATATTTTATTTTATTAACTTTAAAAATTTGAATGTCTTCATTCATTTGAATACTATACTTATAACAGATTAATTTTTCTTCTGTTTTTTTCTACCTTACTCCCATGCGTTAACGTCATCAAACGGTGACAATAAATATTTTTTTAGTTGCTAAATTAGATCATTTCAGTTAGTAATGGTCGACTTAATTTACCGATAAAAAAATTCTACGGCCGAATTTAAAAATTGGTTCTCAGAAACTTCACGCGCATAAGCAAGATCAGTAACCCGTTCTATAAAATACAACACCCTTGTATAATAATAGTTTCCGCAAAATGTAATATAATCGAAAATAGAAGAATAATTCTGCCATTAATTTCCATTTCTATACATACGCATAAACTTCCAATACAATCTGCACCACTTGCAACCTGTTTTTTAAAAGTTTCACTAATATATTCCTCTTTTTGTTTACATTGCGGTTAGAAATCCTACTGAGCGTATCTCCGACTCGTGGGCGCATCGTCTAAAATGTGGTTGCAATGAAAAATAAGATCCGTCTTTTAAAAAGAAAAGTGTTTAGTTAACCCTGACTGCAAAAGCATTTGTAGAATTTGGGCGAGATTACAGAAGCTCTGCATCTGACGTCTGCAGCTGCAAGTAGCAGTTTGCAGATGCAAATGACAAAGTTGGGATTCCAGAAAACGTTTATCATACTTTGCGTCTGCAAATTTGCAGAAGGTTGGAAGGTCCTGCAGACTTGCAGAATACAAGCGTGTCTTCGGAAGTTCTTACCAAATGGGAAACTTTTTTATTAATTTTACGAAAAAAAAAAAATTCTTTATAAAAAGCTCTGCATGGTCTAAAACCTAAAATGCAACCATCAATATCGAAATTTTCCAGTCATATACGAGGTTTGTCAAAAAATGTGAATTTTTCCCAAGAATGTGAATTTTTCCCAAGTACCTTTATTTTCGACAGTATCAAAAATTGTTATTAAAAAAAGCTGATCAGAACTAAAAACTACGGCTAAATGTGCAATTATACGCATTTATGTTGAAAAATTATTTTATTGATTTATTATTAATTATTTAATTTTTTAATTATTTAATTAATTTAATGCGTGTCATTGCATATTTAGACGTGGTTTTTAGTTCTGATCAACTTTTTTTAATAACAATTTTTGATAATGTCAAAAATAAAGGTACTTTACTCTTGGGAAAAATTCACATTTTTTGACAAACCTCGTATATGATTGTAAAATTTCGATATTTGATGGTTGCATTTTAGGTTTTAGACCATGCAGAGCTTTTTATGAAGAATACCTTTTTTTCGTAAAATGAATAATAAAAAAGTTCCCATTTGGTAAGAACTTCCGAATACAACACTCCCCCTCCATATGCAATACATTTTTCCAGCTATTAACGAATGTGGTCAAAACTTTTTCTAGTTACTTCAATAGAAATTGTTTGAACAGCTTCAACAATTCGCTGTTTTAGAAGCTGTACGTCGTTCTCAATTGGATGGGAGTACACTAATTGTTTGAGGCGCCCCCAAAGATAGGCATATGAAATAGTTAAATCGGGACTTCTTGGGAGCCACAAAACCGGACCATTCCGACCAATCCGTCTGTTGCCAAATGTATTATTACGCCATTTCCCTCACTTCAATTGCGAAATGCGCAGGGCTGCAGGGCATTCATCTTGTTGAAAGTACATTTCGTTCCTAAATTGAAGAGGCAATTCTTCTAAGTTGTCAGGAATTTCGAAAAAGTATGGGCCAATAATGCCATAATAAGAAATCGCACACCAGACATTTACTTTTTTGTCATATTGTGTTCGTGCAGGAATTCTAAAACGGGAATTATTTTCGCTCCAGTATCTAATATGCGCAGAAGATACTTTCCCGTTTGTTGAAAATGTCGATTCATCGGAGAACATGATAAATTTATGAAAATTCCTGTTTTTACTTACAATTTTGTTTCCTACCCAAAGACAAAATTCCAAACGTTTGGCTTCGTCGCCTTCTTTCAACGTTTGATTAAAAGTTGGCTTAAATGGGAATATTTTGTTTGCCTTTAAAATCTACTGAATATGAGTTTTTTTTACTACATCAAGTTCTTGAGCTCGGTTTCTTAATGAAAGGGAAGGATTGTCAGCAACAGACTGCAATACGATTAAGAAAGCTGCGTCATTCTGATCATAGTTTTTTTTTTGAAATTGGAAACTGAACCAGTTTGCTGAAATTTTCTTAATAATTTATGAAGTCCCATTTTTGAGACCGAAACGTTAGGGTATCTTTGATTAAATTTCTCTAACACAAAGTTGTAAGAACTTTCGCCCCATTGAACTAAGTAAACCCTTTGTTCTAAGGTTAATATTTTTAAAACACATCAAATTTTATTTGACAACTTCAAATTTGCCCCATACGTAAAGCAAAGTAATAAAAAAGTAAAAAAATTCCTTGTTTTTACAAAAGATAGTAAGGAATGCATTTAAAATTTTAAAATAAGATACACACCACCCTAGATGAAAATAGAGTAATAAAATTTTATAAGTATTAATATTTTTATTGAGCAGCAAAATTTCCATTTACCTCTAAAAATTAAAAAAATCGAAGATTTATTTTAAATCTTGGATTTAAATTACAAACGTTATTCTAAATAAGTTTTCTAATCCGCATTTTGGTCAAAAATTAAAAATAAAGGTAGTTTACTCTTGGAGAAAAATCATGTTTTTGAAGTTTTTGCGTACCCTGTATAAAAAAATCAAAATTTTCTCCTCGTGAATTGCATTTTTTTTACAAGCAAAACTTTTTATTAAGAATTAGTTTTTCCCGAAAAATGAAATTTTTCATCCATTTGTGCTATTGTCTATCCGCGGACAGTCTGTATATAAAAAAAAACAAGGGGACGTTAAGAATTAAGTTCATTAACTCCTTATTGCCATGGATTTGGGCATATTTCCCGCATTTGGCAGTCGATATCAAAAAACCAGAAGTAGTAAAACGGTTTAACTACGGTAAAAACGACGGATTTGCAAATAGTTTTTGGAATGTCAAATGTTTGCAAATTATTTTGCGTCTGCAAGTCGGCCATATTTGCAGATCTGCAAAGTTTTCTGTAATCTCACCCTTTGTGTTTAAAAAATTGACCAGCGATTCTAAAAACTATAATTTTTAGTGCAAACATAAAGATTAACTTCTCGGTTTTTTTTTTTTATCTAGGACTCAATCGCCGAAGCAGAATGGAACAAACTGCCTCCAATAATCAAAGACTTTTACCAAGAACACCCAGATGTTACTAGATTAACGGATGCCCAAGTGATACAATTTAGACTGGATAGTAACAATATTGGTTAGTTCGACTTTTATGAAAAAATATTTTTAGACGTTGCTTGTGTTGCACTGCCGGCATTTTTCCTGGATTTGGTAAAGTTAATTTGTATGTAGAGTTGTGGCAGGCACGTAGATGGGGGAAGGGGAACGGGGAGGGGGGCAGTCCCCCCCCCCCCGAGCCAGTTTGTGTCATTAAAATATACTTAAATTGACCCCATTATCACTAAAAAAATAAAAACAAAAAATGGATTTTTGCGTTTTTTTTGGATATCTCCGGAAATCATCGGAATCTCAACTCTCTATCTCTTATAGTAACCGAGATAACAATGATAAATTTCCTTATATCTTTATATATATTCTTTTAGTTGTAGACCGGACTTTTAATAAGGAAAATAGTAAACCAATACCCAAACCAGTATTAACATTCGAGCACGCATTCCATAACTATCCGGATATTTTGGAAGAAATCCGAAAAGCTGGGTTTGAACAACCATCTCCCATTCAGAGCCAAGCCTGGCCTGTTCTTCTTTCTGGAGAGGATCTTATTGGAATAGCTCAAACAGGAACAGGTAGGTGACCTAAGTATTTTAACAACTTGCTTATACCGGATATAATAGAATATTATTTGCCAGGCGTATAATGTGGGCCATACTATATGTCCACAAAGCAATTGGTTCCCGCGAACCTGATTTTGACCTGTTTTTAAAAGTGGTCATACTTGAATTGTGTCCCAGCCAAGAGAACATAGATAATACGTTGCATAAAATATTATCGCATTGTGTATAGTTTATATTAGCTTTTTTTCCTTATAATACATTCATGGATCAGCTTTTTATATAGAATATCGCTCAATAACTCTTGTATACTGATTTGTAGGGATGAAACTCTTTTTAAATTTAGATACGGTGGTTCGGTGAGTATCGTAGTCACGTCTAAGTTGTCTGCTTGAGCTATGATAATCTTCCTGTAGCGATATGTTTATTTTTCTAAAAGAAAACCAGGACGCCCACTTTTAACAGTACGGGAAGTTCTTCACTTAATTGCCACCCTAGACACTGTCGATTGGCTAACAGGCGAGCGATTTGAGTAATTTTCATTGAAAATATCAGGGACTTCCCTATGACTTCTACTTCTATCTCCACAACCCAACATTATACGTAAAGTCGTATGTTGGTACAGTGCAATGAATAAGGAAACCTTTTGATATATTTCTTATTAGTGTTGAGCAACTTAAAAACTATTTAACAATAATAATAAACTTAAATGTTCAACGAGACGCATTTTAGATGTAATCAGCAGAGCAAAAATTAAATTTGATATAACATTCACTGAAATTTTTTGACGTCTCAAACTTAAATAGCAAATTGTCATTGTCAATGCCTTTAAGATTTTGACTTGAGTTCAGAACGTTGTCAAGAAACATATCAAGGGTACATACCAGCATTAAAGTGTTAATATTTCGTAAGCGGTTGAAGAGAGGTACAGTAGAACCCCGATTAACCGAGTCGCGATTATCCAAGCTCCGGATTAACCGAGCCAATCTTAGACCTCTTAGACCTTGATCCGCCGAAAGATCATTTCCAGCATTACGGAGAATAAAACTTATTTAAGTAGTACTATGACCCAGCAAAGAATGAATGATCAAATGGTAGTGCACGTAAACCGAGAAATAGCAGATGATTTGGACCTTGAAGAAGTCGCTAATATATTTATAAATCGAGCTGTAGTTCGCCAAAATACGTTTGCATTGTATTGAAAAACAGTTGATTTCAATAATACCATTTTAAAAAGTTTAATGTTGATATTACACAATACCTACCTAGTATAGGTACTACAGTATATTTGTGTTTTGTGTTGATAATAAAGACTTTAATAAATCATGTGTTTCATTTTTAAATTTTTGATAAAATTTATTTAGGAAGTATTTAAAATCTCGTTTTATTTGTGCAAAATTTCTTTATTTCTACGTTGTTCGGGTCGGGCTATCGAAAAGTAGAATCAAATTAAGTTTTAATAGTCCAAAAAAGGGCGTGGCACCTGAAAAAATTTGCCTGCGGCGCATCTTTTAAGAAAGAAATAAAAATGGACTTGCTTAAGCACCCATAAACATTTTTTAAAGTCGGCACCTAAGGACACACTGTATACCCTTTCAGTGAAACTGCGTTCGCGTCCGTGTATAGGAGCGCCCGAACGCGATTGCCAGCCGAGGAAACCGATTACACCAGCGAAAGGGCACTTAAACAGAGATAAACAATAAATTGATATTTACAAATTATTTATTTCTTTGTTTGTTTAGGAAAGACATTAGCTTTTTTGTTACCTGCCCTTATTCACATTGATGGTCAAACCGTCCCTAGAGAAGAAAGGGGTGGGCCTGCAGTGTTAATAATGGCACCCACAAGGGAATTGGCTTTACAAATAGACAAGGAAGTCAGGAAGTACGAATACAGAGGGATTACTTCGTAAGTATGAAAACATTATGAATTTCACAAATTAGATGTTGCAGGGTATTATGGAAATTACTTTTCATATGTTTAAACAAATATTTAACGTAATTTTTGCCAGATCTTTCTGGTGAAGGAATAATGAGTTATTTCCCGGCTTCATTTCGATCTCGAAAAAATTAACAATGCATAATAATTTCGGTCAAAAATAGATTTTTTTTTTAATTTTTAACTGTTTTAGGTATAATATTATACAAGCTCATAAACTATTAAAATTACTAATACTCTTTCAATTACCGTATTTCGATGCGACTTGTGTTGTGTTTATCGTGCACGTGGTCATTTTCGACCTAAAAAAATTTCTATTATCCGATCTTAACCAAGTTTGAACTTGAAAGATCGCTGATTGTTCGAAATTCTTAAAAATTCTTCCATATTTTACATTTCATTACTACTTGTGATCTAAAATTTTATCGAATAAAACTTTTTTCAAGTTTGTATAAAACGCGTAACACATTGGGCCGTATTTATAAAAAAAAGGTAATGCTTATACTTGCAGAATATAAAGGAAATCCATTAGCTCGCATAATATTCCGAGTAAAACCTTATACTTATAGAGTATGAGCATATCCTTCCCAAAAAAGTATTTGGTTATTCATAAACGTTACCTTTTACTCTAAATAAAAAGGATATCCTTCAATAATTTTGAGTGTGGTCAGTAGCAGACTCAGTCGGGTAGTGATCAGTTGTAGCGATGGCAGATGTTGTGGAACTGAGAGAGATTAAATACTACATTTTTGGGAATAAATGCTGAAACTCGAGGAGGTGCGTTATCATCCGTCCTAAAAATGAAGATATGTTTACGCTATCTCAGTGACCCTGTGTATCAGAAAGGCACTGGTCAAGAACTGGGGTAAGTCAACCCACAGTACAGTGACTGCCGTAATTGACAGCATAGTTGCGCAATCAAATTACTGCATAAAGTTTCCGTCTACTTACAATGAACTTATGGATGCGAAACAGTTATGGCAAAGCAAGTATAGGTATCCGACAGCAATTGGTATAGTTGACTGTACCCACATAGGAAAACTGAAATCAAATCGCCATGGTGATGAGTATGTCAACCGAAAAGGTCATCCTACACTGAATGTACAAGCCACTTGTGATGCAAAAGAAATGTTCACTGGTATGAACGTTAGTTGGTCTGGATCGGTCCAGGATTCAAGAATATGGAGAAATTTACTAATAAGGGTTCATTTACAAAATAAAAACAACGTCGTGCTACTTGCTGATGATGGATATGGTAGAGCCGTGGCTCATGACTATTCAAAAATCCCGCTCGAGATCCTGAACTAAATTATTACTTTTGAAAAAAGAGAGAGTGATAATTGAACGTTATTTTGATGAACTGAAACGTCGATTTCCTATTTTGCAATATGTTTGCCGAGTGAAATTTGAGAATGTGCTAAAAATAATTGTTGCCTTTATAACGTGGTAAAAACTTTAAAAGACAGAAGATGATGACAATGATAATGACGAATTTGATCTACCTCTTCGCCAGCAAGGACAAGAAGTCAGAAGAAATTTTAGCATCGTAATAAACAACTTTGATAATTAAATGTAGGTATAAAACTGTATAAAATAAAAGATCAAATTTAATTTACGCCATAATAATATCAAATCATTTTGGTTTAAAAAAAAAATCGAATAATTTTAATAAGTTTATTCACATTCCCTTTACTTATTCTTAGAGGATATTCTTGCAAGTATAAGGTAATCATTATGAATACGAAAAAAAGGAAATGCTTATACTCTTACCTTTTTCTTTAACTCAAAACCTTATACTTACAAGGATATCCTTCAGTTTTATGAATACGGCTCAATGTCTTAACTGACTACTACTTAAAAGCGTAGTTTCTAAGAAACCGCTTGTAAAAAGATAAAAATCGTACAACGGTAAATACTTGTATATCAGTAATAATCTTGAGAAATAGGGTATTGTCATTAGCACTCTAATAAACTTTCCTAAAAAAAAAGTAATGGATTCTGATGTTTACGAGATATGGCTGAATTCGGAATGAATAAACGTACCCTCATAGTGTTAGATACATGCCTACAAAGCTAATTAACAAACAAACCCCTGGCGGTAATAAAATGTCATTACTCACAATGACCACAAAAGAAATAAAAAGAAAATACCCGAACAATTATTATTAGAAAATTGTGTTTTCAAAATCATTACACGAATAAATTCGAACCATCAGGAAGTTCGCCTATCAGGGAAACTTGAAACGTGACGAAATTTGACATCCAATGTCATATAAAATGCATTTTGCTGATGTGAGAAGTAAAATATCTTTTTAACACGCTTTTATTAGCTTCACCTGTATGTCTGTTTGTTTGTTTGTTTGTAACCGACTTCTTTGAACCCGATTTTGACCCACTTTAAACGGTCAGATTTAATTTAAATTTTGTAGACTTATCAAGAACCGCTGACAATACAATCAACTATGGAGGACTTGAGGTAGGAGGCCGATCGCAATGCATTGGATTCGGTCCCAAATTAGAATCGGTAATTCAGCTTTACGAGTTGCCATAAGATGGCGCTCGTGTTCGAAGTGGGCTATCAAATAAATGGTTTCTTATGGACGCGATAACTATTTTTATTTAAATTAGTTCTTTAAGGAACAAATAAGGACTTTAATATGAATTTACACTTACTTTGTTATACTTATTAGTAAACTCGGCCTGTATAAAGTTCCAACGATGCTTGGTTTTTAAAATACAGGGTATTAAACATTCTAGCTACAGAGGTTTTTTTTTAAGTGAGCTTACCTTTGGAGCTAGAAAGATACTTATTTGGCTTCGTTTCCTCTTTGAAGAAGATCCTGTCTTACACCCCGACACAAAGCAAACTCTACTTTTATAAATTGTACCATTATTCATTATAAATATGGAAATTAATTACAATACAACGTTATTTGTCTTGTCTTGCCTTCAAACATTATTTGTTATTTCGAAAAATAAAATGTCAATTGTCAAAAGTAAAACCACAGAAAAATAAAGGGTTTAAGTAAAATTTAAAAACTATGGAGGATCTAGTTTTCCATATTAAAAACGAAGAAGAAGAAGACAACATCAGCCCACTTCGGACGCGAGAGCCATCTATCGGTCAATAGCGAACTAACCAAAAAACCGGGACAGAAATTGAAAATGCTGCCATTGTCGATCGGCCTCCTACCCTCTAGTTCTTCATACAATAAACTAATACGCAAAAAATCTACTGTCAAATTTTGACAGCTGTCAGGTATAAAACGAAGATGCGATTTTGACGAAACAAATTATGGGGTCGTATAGTATTCGATGCGGAGACTTCGGAAAAAATAAGCAAAAAATTCTCTTGTCAAAATTTTACAGCTATCAATATGTCAAATCGATTAAAAAAAATGATATTAATGAAAAACTATAGGGTCGTATGTATATTGACGGTGGAAAGTTGAAAATAATACGCAAAAAATTCTGTTGTCAAAATTTGACACCTGTCAATATGTCAGAATTTACAAAAATTTGCAAATATCGTTCTTTTCTTATAATTCGGCATAAACGATCGGGTTTGTATGTATGTTTGTTTGTAACCGACTTCTTTGAACCCGATTTTGACCTACTTTAAACGGTCACATTTAATTTAAATTTTGTAGACTTATCAAGAACCGCTGACAATACAATAATCTACTAATCTAGCTCAATATACTCAAAAAAAAAATTGTTTCTTAAAAATAACTTAAACTAAAAAATGTAAAATAAATATAGTTAAAAAAAACTAAAAAACACGCTTTAATAATTAATCAGACTAAATAGCGGAAAATAAATATAGTTTCAAATAATTCTTGAAATTTTTAATATAGGCAGAAAATAATAATGAACGATAAACATTAGTATTATTGTGACAAAAACGAGGTGTGCTCGATATACGAAAAATATAGCACAAAGCGCCCCACGCTTTTTTCACAATAATACTAATGTTTATCGTTCATTACTATTTTCTGTCTATATTAGGAATTTCAAAAATTATTTTAAAGTATATTTATTTTCCGCTTTTTAGTCTGATTAATTATTAAAGCGCCTTTTTTAGCTTTTTTAAACTATATTTATTTTTCATTTTTTGTTTGAGTTATACAGTGTCCGCAAGAAAGTCCGCATCAAATGGGATTTTTTTTTATTATTAGGTATATGTAAAAATTTAAAAAACAGTTAGTTTTTGCTTACCTAAAAACCAAAAATGACGTATACTGAAGCAGCTGCACGACTTGCGTTACCTGTCAAATTTGACATTTTTAATAAAATATGTTCAAAAATGCCCTTATTTATCAAAATATCAAAAAACTTTATTCGATAAAGTTGTTTATTTACGCATTTTTAGCCTCTGTACGAAATTTTGACAGTCTTATATAATTTTTATTTTTTGCCAGATTCTTGAAAATTTTGATCAACCCTCGTATATTAACTTTTATACATCGATGTAAAACCATTTGCCTTTACTTTATTTGTAATCTTAATGCTATTTTGTGTAAAATTTTTGTTTCCAATTATTTATTTTGCTTCAAAAACTGAAATTGTTATTGATCAGTATGTAATGTTTGATGCAAAGTTTATGTAATTACATCAGTTTTGTCAAAACCGACGTATCTCATTTTTCTTAAGTTAGTAAACAGATGCATAAAAAGAAAATATTAGGAAGCTTTCGTTGAAATTTTACTTAATTATTATTAAATTAAATTAATTATATTAAACTATATTTTTGTTGAATAAAATGTTTCGAGCGATTAATATTTATTCTTTTTGATCCAATATTAATTAAGTAAAATTTCAACGAAAGCTTCCTAATATTTTCTTTTTGTACATCTGTTTACTAACTTAAGAAAAATGAGAAACGTGGTTTTGACAAAACTGATGTAATTAGATAAACTTTGCATCAAACATTACATACTGATCAATAACAATTTCAGTTTTTGAAGCAAAATAATTGGAAACAAAAATTTTACACAAAATTGCATTAAGATTACAAATGAAGTAAAGGCAAATGGTTTTACATCAATGTATAAAAGTTAATCTACGAGGGTTGATCAAAATTTTCAAGAATCTGGCAAAAAATAAAAATTGTATTAGACTGTCAAAATTTCGTACAAAGGCTAAAAATGCCTAAATAAACAACTTTCTCGAATAAAGTTTTTCGATATTTTTATAAATAAGGACATTTTTGAACATATTTTATTAAAAATGTCAAATTTGACAGGTAACGCAAGTCGTGCAGCTGCTTCAGTATACGTCATTTTTGGTTTTTAGGTAAGCAAAAACTAACTGCTTTTTCAATTTTTACCTATACCTAATAATAAAAAAAAATTCCATTTGATGCGGACTTTCTTGCGGACACTGTATATTTCATGTTTCTTGCATTATTATTAGAAATTATTGTTTCTTAATAATTTAAATAAATAATGATAACATATTTTAGTGTTTGTGTTTATGGTGGCGGAGATCGCAAATCACAAGTAGACGTAGTAACTAGAGGTGTAGATATAGTCATTGCTACCCCTGGTAGGATGAACGATCTTAATGAAGCAGGTAAGTACACTTTTTAAATTTAAATACCGGCTATACATTTTTAGCAATAGTCCATACTTTAAGTAGAGTGTAAATTCCAAGGGAAAGAAAAGATACACTTTCTCCACTGGTATATTTATGTCAAAAAAGATTAGCAAATGCTCTACATGTTTCGAACGTATAAGGATTCATCTTCAGGAGAACAAAAATATATTATTACTATAAATGTCTTAAGGTAATGTCCTAAGATTGAAACCATGTACCTACAGTGGATCAGAATAGTATCCCTCCAGGACTACTTTTTGTCCTTTTCTGTAAGTAAGATGCTTAAAGACATTTTATTAACGTCAACTCGCTGGATATATTTCAGCTACCACTCGCCGCGTAGACTCCTGTTTTATAATTTGAGGCGACGCGACGGGGGTCAAAAATTTGAGAGAAAAAATATATGCGAAAATTTACCAAACTCATATTGTGTAACTAGCGTAAAAGCGTAACAGTATCGTTGAGGAACGGTTCTTACTGTGACGTTACACACAATTTTTGGCTCGTCGATAGCTACCTCCTCAGATACGATAACTTAGAAGGGCAGTAATTTTCAGCTATAATAACCCTAGGACATTGATAATGGACGAGATAATTTTAGTCGAAAGCACGTTGCCTGGTAACAACCCGACGCTGAAGGCGGAGGGTTGTTACCTTGGTTACGTGCTTGAGATAAAATTATGAGGCATTGGTCAATGTCCGAGGGATATTCGGTCAGAAAATTTTTTGATAAATTTTTGATAAAAAAATAGAATTTCTCGCAACCAAACAATTATTTATTTATTAAAAGTACAATTTGTAAAGGTGCAGTTATTAAAATTTAACGTAACATTTGATTCGCTATTTTTTTTCTACTATAGAAGATCCATTACCACGCATAGTATTAATAATCTTATTGTGGTGTTCTTGGTCGATGTTTAAGTATGGTTTTATAGAATTTGGATTGTTATGACCAGTGATTTTCAGCAATTGTTGTTCTTGCACACCTTTTTTGCCAATTCGCTAACAGCAGTTGACCTGTTTGAATGGTTTGTTATTTTTTTGTCCTTTACATTCAGGCCGATAGCTTCAGCAGACGATTTTGTCCATCCATTAATAGTATTTTTTCCAACAGGAACATTATCGTACCAACTATCGGTTTCCGTTTTCCAGTGTCGAATTGCTTTTAAGAACAGCCGTGGTGAGGTTATATGTACGCCTCGTTTTGATATCAATTTATGAAACAGGCGTACAGGGCATCTTTGACTTTCACTATTGACAATCAACCATTTACTACTTGTACAGCTTTTTAAACCGCCTTGGCAAGTTTTACTGAACACTGGATTATATTCAATACGATTTGTTGGAGAACCATCGTTATTTTTTTCGATTTGAAAAAAATCCAGGAGATATGCAACTGCTTCGCCTCCTCTCCACGCTGATTCTACTGCAGCAATATGGTAGAATTTACGCATAAGACCTTTAGGGGTATTTTCATTCCAGAACAATATTATTTGGTTTACTTCAGATAGACTTAACGAAACTGAACTGGTCTTACGTTTACATGGATCTGCTTGTAATTTCTTTCTGGTTGCATCGCGGGCATCTCGGGCTGGTTTAAATAATATGCTGTTAAACGGGTCAATCATAATCTTATATTCATTATAGTACTTTTCTTGTAAAATTTTGCACGAAACGTTCCACATAGTCTTTACCGTTGCTTCTTTGAATTCAGTCCCATCTTTTTTTCTCATATTAACCGCCCAATCTTTCAGTATCATTGCCAGCTCTTCTACGCTTCTATATGTTTATTTAACTCGTATTTGCGTTCACAGCAAAACTCTATAAATATTCCCCACGTGTATTTGTGACTGTTTCTGGTATTTTTTGGGATTGTTTCATTAACTAGCGCGTTAATGCAATAAAAATTTGCATTGCCAAAACGTGACATTTTGAAATTTATATAGTTGGAATATGAACTGTCAAAGTATTGGTGTCATAATAAATGATGCCTGGGTCTCATAGTGATTGAAAACTACCCGGAGTGTTGTTTTCACTTAAATGTTGATATGATTGGGTAATTTATGTAGGATGATAAAGAATAACAAAATTTAATTGGCTGTTTGAAATGTCAAAAAATTTTCAGGATAATAGAAATAGCGAAAACTCAACTTTTTATTAATTTTGATAACGATTAGTCCTATTTCCAAAACACCTCGAATTTTTTAATTTTCTTTTAAAACTGGAAGAGTTACATTGGTTTTTGATCTGTATAAATCATAAATGACGTTCCGAACTCCCGTTTTAATATTTTAGCTCAAATCTTCAGTTTTTGGCTTTCTTCGTTTACATTTTTTAGTATTCTTTGGTATTATATTATGCTTTCTTTCATGCCCAATTTTCTGCACAGTCCTTAAACTAATTCCCAGTGCTTTTGCTACGGTTTCCTGCATATTGGTTGGCGAATTTTTACTTTTTCTTTCATTCTCGAAATAGTTTAACAAATTAAGCACCATTTTTTTTTTGCTTGGGGATGCAAAAAACCAGAAAATTGCCTTTTATCGTTCATATTGTCACATGAAATTAATTGTCAGTAACAAAACTGACATCTTTAAATCAGGACGAAGGTGGCAGGTACAAACTTTTGTGAATCGCTAGAAATTAAATACATATCCTTTTCTTTCATGTCAAAATTGCATAAGTCTGTCATATTTGTCTTACGGATTTAATTTGGATAGTATGATTAAAAGGAAAGAAAAATTGAAAGTATGTCTTTGTTAAATCGTAAGACCCGCACGATAAGACCAGATCTGACTATATAACCATAGTAGGAAATGTGATAAATGCACAATTTCACGTACATAATTTTTTTACAATCGATTTAAAAAACATTATTCTTTTCCTAAGTACGCAGGCACGAAAAGTAAAGTACCTTTTGTTACATTGGGTTTCGAGGTCGTTTTAGTAAGCATACGTGTTTAGCGTCAACATTGTCAGTTAATGAAAGTGTTTCTCTGTTACAGCGTTATAGTTTTGACCACATTACTATTTACAATACGGTAAACTCACTAGTACCTTTTAAATTACCTTAAAATAGTTTTTATTTTCATGGTTACTAGCCCCTTTAGTAAATGCGAAGGATTATAAGAGGCTTATTCAATCATGGGTTTAGAATTTAAACACGTCCAATATGACAATTAGGGGTTTAAAATGACAAGTATACGCCATGAATTTTGTACTTTTAATGCAATTTTAAGATAATAGCAATTTATTACATATCGCGCTACACCGCGATATGTTATACGGCGCTTCGGTGAAAATAATGTGCGTATGTTGTCGGCGTCGTCGTCGCCGCCGCCGTCAGTTTCGACATTTTCACATTTGCGATTTTTTTTCTCGGAAACGGTTAATGTGGGACGATTGAAACTTTTTGGGTTTACAGAGGAATAGTGGGGGTACGTTGTGTAAAAATTTCGAATATACAGGGTGTGCCGGAAAAAAGTTATTAATTTTTAAAGTCGAGAAATATCGGGATCTCGTTGGCATTCGATACACTCCACAAAAATTAGTTTTTTCGATTTAAACTTTTTCGACGCGTAGACGACCGTGGGCTACAGAACCCTATTGTTTGTGAGCGCGATCGAAAGTTTGGAAGTAATTTTTTTGATTTTTTCAAAGTCAAAATTTGGTCGAAAATGGTACCTCTTGGATCGCTAATAAGTCGAATTGGGTGCATCCAATCCACATTCGGTTTGGATAATCGGTTAGGCCATCTCAAAATCTACCTTTTTCCAATATATCGTTCTATACCTAACTGGAATGGAAATTGCCGAAAATTGTAAGAAAGTGGAAATCATAAAGTTAGGCCTGATTTTTTCACGGTTTTTATTTTTTTTCGTACTGAAAACGACTTTTGATAGAAACGTTGTAAACTTTAGCGGATAGAGCTTGTCAAATTGTATTTAAGAGATATTTTTTCGTTTATTTATCTTTAATACGGAAAAAACGGCAGCTTTTTTTTTACTATATCGACTGTAGCTTATTCAATTTTTAACAAAACCGTTTTATTTTTTTCTCAAAAAATGCGCTGATTACTTCTCAACACCTCTACATATCCAAAATTATTAAAATATATTTGCAAAATTGAGAAAAGTCGCTTTTTTGGGTGCGGAAACAGGCAATCTTTACAAATTCTAACACGATTCACTTTTGACTAAGAGTGCCTTGATATTGATGTATCTAAATTAATTATTAATTCTAAAAATCCGGCTGTCAAAAATGGCGAAAAATGGGTGTTTTTAGCGTGACTTGCTAGAATAATAAGAACATTTCCAGATTTTAAATCGGGTGGAATATCTACCTTGAACCTTTTTCTAATTTTATTGACCAAAATATTTGCCCAAAATGTATCAGAAATAGTTGTAATCTCGATTTTAAAGATGGCGTTCCGATATTGATAATCCGTCGCCACGTGGTGGGAGGCTGTTCCACATTTAGATATTCGCGAATTTTTTTCTCGGAAACGGTTAGAGCAAAACGATTAAAATTTTCTGGATGTAGAGAGGAATAGTAGGGGTACGTCTTAGAAAAATTTCCAATATACAGGGTGTACCGGAAAAAAGTTATTAAAGTGAAAGTTGAAAAATATGTTTTTATTTCGTTGTGGCGCGATACAGGTGCCAAAAAGCATTTTAATGGAGTTAAACTTTATCGGCGTGTAGACGACGTTGGGCTACAAAACACTGTTGTTTGCGAACATGATCGGAAGTTGGGAAGTCAATTTTTTAATTTTTTTAAAATCAATGTAGGGTTATGTTGGATCGTTAATAAATCGAATTGGGTGCGTCTGACACACTTTTGGTTTGGAGATTCGTTTAGGTCATCTCAAATACTACTTTTTTCAAATATATTGTTCTATACCTACCTGTAATATAAAGGGTGCAAATTATAAAAAAGTAAGAATTACTATTTAATTATTTTACGGTTTTCATTGTTTTTCGTACGGAAAACAACTTTTGATTGAAATGTAATGTACCTTAGCGGAAAGAGCTCGTCAAGCTTAAATAAATCGTATTTTTTTCATTTTTAATACGGCAATATAAATATTCTATATTATAATTTATTTTCAAAGTGGTCGGGCCTAGTGGTAAGTAGGTATATAATAGGTTACGACTTGTGGTCACGATGATACCGGGTTCAATTCCAGGCCCGTCTTTTTATTTTTTTATTATTTCGTTATTTAGGTACCTATTGAAAGTTTTTTAAATTTAGGATTTTTACAGTGACAATCCTCGGTACGAAATAAACGAACTGGGGTTGTGAAGAAACTAAATTTATTTTTTATCGCGAATTGAAATGCTTTACAATAACAATTAAAGGTTGCTAACAAATGGTTTTATCAAAAGTATGAAATTAAATGAACCAACTCGAACAGTGCCGTGCCTGAAGGGTTCGGCACAATAACATTTTCACCAATTTATCAGCTATCAATGTAAGAGTAGTTTCTTTTCCTTATGTTTAAATTGATTGAATAAATATTTTAAAAGGACAAACTTGGAAAATATATCTCACATTACACCCTTTGCTGTGCGATTTTAAAGAATCGGTGCTGACAGGTTCAATGTCAATATCATAATATTAAATATCATATATTTCAGTCACGAAAAGTCGTAGCAAATCGAGCTAGACGGCATTGGAAACGGGACATCGAGCACTATACGATGCCGTCTTCAAAAATTACCTATCTATACGAGAAAACGGAAATTTTGCACCCGTTATTTTTATTTTTTAGTTTTTGTCAGTTGTTATAATGTCAATTTGGCGATATGTTTCCCCTTCACGTTCCGCAGGAAGGTGAGGCAAAAAAAGCAATAGAAAACATAGAAAAAAGAAGCTAAGAAAAATATTTTTTAAATACAAATTTTTAGTACTAATAATAGATGCACTCTCGGCTAACGATTAGCGATATGTACCCAGTCTAGTTTAATTACATATTGAACCATACATACAACTAAATATATCACCACATCCAGGTACATAAAAAGTTCTTAAAATACGAATTAGTTCCAAAATAATATACTAAAACGGATAATTTTTAAATGAAAAAGAATGAAGACACACACTCTCATAAATATTTCCTATTGCCTGGAAAAGTAGCTGTCTTGTAACAATCTTGAAATCGGGTGACCCTGAGAATGTTAAAAATTACAGAGGTGTCTGTAATTAAAATATAATGGCGAAAATCTTGGATAGTCTTATTTATTACCAAATTAGCTGGGCATGCAAGGGTATTGTTGATCCGAGTCAGCATGGCTTTTGCTCAGGCCACTCAACGGTGACAAACCTTGTGGAGTATAAGGATGATCTGTTGGAAGCCTTGGAGGATGGAAATCAAGTGGACTCGGTGTACACTGACTTCTCCAAGGCTTTTGACAGAGTCAACTTTGGCCTTCTGGCAAAGCTTCGGGCAACGGGCTTTGATGAGAGGACTGTTTGCTGGTTTGCGAATTTTCTTGAGGGACGCACGCAGCGTGTTAAAATCAATAATTTTGTGTCAGATCCATTTTTGGTTTATTCTAGGGTTCCGCAGGGTTCTCACTGTTCACCCCTTTTGTTTAACATTTTTATTAATGATATACCTAATTTTATTGTGCATTCCAAAGGAAGTTCTTATGCCGATGACCTCAAATTATATAAGACAAACACTGCATTCAGTATAATATGGACTTGCAAAGGGATATTAATTCCCTCTGGGAGTGGTCTCAAATAAACCATATTAGCATTAATATTGACAAATGTTGCTACATTAGCTTTTATAGAAAGGTCGCAAGAATTCCAACACCTTACCATATTAATAATGTTGAACTTGGATATAAGAATACAGTAAATGATTTGGGTGTTTACTTTGATGAACGAGTAAGTTTCAATGACCATGTGGTCATGTGGTGAGAGTCTCAGAGTCTCTGAAAATATTGGGTTTCGTTTGTAGAAGCTGTCAGGATCTGTCATTGGAAGTGCTAAGGACACTATATGAGTCTAGTTCGTTCAAATCTTGAGTACGCAAGTGTTGTTTGGTCTCCCTACTATTAGGCGTACTGACATTATCGAACGAGTTCAAAATAAGTTTACGGGCTGCAGCCTTTAAGATGGGGGTTAATTTTCTGAACTACCATAGGACTGATACTATGCAGCGTATTAATTTGGTTACATTGGAACAAAGAACGTTTTTGGATGTATGTTTTGTGTTTAAAGTGTTAACTGGCTTGTGTGACTGCGATGGTTGGCTCTCGAGAATTGGTTTGAACGTTCCTAATCGAACCCTAAGAAATTATACCCTTTTCCATTTGGGTTTTCATAGAACTATGGCTTAAATACACCTTTGGATAGAACTCTGCGTACTCTTAACGTTATCTCTCTCTGGAAGCTTTTAAACGTAAAAGTATGGTATTTATCAAGGGACTGTAAAACTGCATTTGCGGATGCTGTGATTAACTAGGGCTGTGCTAAGTATTATTTATTGAAATGATTATATATTTTTTTTCAAAATTAAGTAGTATGTTTAATAGAAATACAAAAATTGTAAAATGGGGTATCCCGTATGTTTAATAAATAAATAAATAAATTACTTTGTGTTTTGGACTAATTTTTTTTTTTTTTTTTTTTTTTTTTATGATCGAGCACAAGCACTATAGGAAAATCCTTTAAGGCGCTCTGGGAGCGGTGCGTGTGCGAAGAAAGCGATTCACGTTTTTCTTGAATCGTTGGAGGTTATATTCGGTTGGAAACACGGTCTCAGAAAGGCCGTTCCACAAAGATGACGTCCTCCAAATGAAAGAGTTCTGAAACAATGATGTTCGGGGTGTACTAAGTTGAACCACATAGGGATGGGCGGCAGTGGTTCGTCGTGTGTTTCTGCTATGCATTACTCTAGGTGGAATCGAGCGGGCAATATCTGTCGAACACTTGCCATGAAAATATCTGTAGAAGAGAGTCAAATCACCAACCTGTCTTCGATGTTCTAAGCTGTCGAGGTTCTTAGTCAGCTCGTGGTCGCCGATTAGACGAACGGCTCTCCTTTGGATGGAATCCAACAACCGAAGGGTATGCTTCGGTGCAGAACTCCAGATATGAGAGCAGTATTCCAGTGATGGTCGAATCTGGGCTTTATAGAGTGTCAAAAGTTGTTGAGGTGTATACAACTTTTTGGTACGGAAAAGTATACCGAGCTTCTGAGAAGCTGCCCTGGCGATTGCCACTACGTGATTATGCCAAGACATATTTCCTCCCAGGTTGACACCCAGCAAATTAATAGACGAAGTCAGTGGAATTGCGTGTCCTGCCATAACGATATCGGGTTCTGCAATGTTGACCTTCTTAGAGAAAACTGGAGCCTGGGTTTTTTGAGCGTTAAATTCGACTTGGTTACTGTCACCCCAAGACAAAATTTCTTCCAGGTCTTTATTGAGGCGTGATACCTCATGTTGTCTGCGAAGATGTGCGTCAGTAGCCGATGTTTGAGGTTTCAAAGTAAAAGATGAGATAAGTGTGCTGTCGTCAGCAAAGCAATATAATGGATTTTCTGTTTTCGCTAGAAGGTCGTTAATGTACAGTAAAAAGAGAGTGGGAGATAATATGGACCCTTGAGGAACACCAGCATTGATGGTGAAGGTGTCTGAGAGAAACCCGTCAATCGCCACTTGCAGAGAGCGGTCCTTGAGGAAGCTAGACAACCATGAACAAAATCGACCGGGCATACCATAAGAACGCAGTTTGCTTAGGAGCCCCTCGTGCCAGACACGGTCAAAGGCTTTAGAGATGTCCAGTGCAATAGCCCGGGACTCCCCATGATGTTCGATTGCGTTGCTCCAAAGATGAGTGACATAGGCTAGCAGGTCTCCTGTTGATCTGGACTTACGAAAACCATACTGATGGTCGCTGATAATTTTAAGGCCTTCCAGGTATTTTATAAGTTGTTGGTTAATAGCTTTCTCCATCACCTTTGATATAACTGAAAGCAATGCGACTGGTCGATAGTTGTTTGGCAGGGTTTTCTTGCCTTTCTTTGGTATAGGCTGGACTCGCGCCTTTTTCCAGCAAGATGGAAATATTCCTTTTTTGTAGGATAAGTTAAAAAGTCTACATAATACTGGTGTGAGTTCATCGGCGCATTTCTTGAGCACTATAATATGAATTTCATCTGGACCAGAAGCTTTTTTGGCATCGAGCCCCTTCAGAATTCGTTTGACAGGACGCTGATGGAATACGATATCAGTCATTTCCGATCGAACTGCTGGAATGTTCGGGGGTGTTTTTCCCTGAAAGTCTACCGTGGAGTGTGAAGCAAAGAGTTCCGCGAGTAAGTTCGCTTTATCTTCAGCCGTGGTTGCTATTGTGCCGTCAGAACGTGTTAGCGGTGGAATATTTGATTTGGTAAAATTTTAACTGACGGCCTTAGCGACTGACCAAAAGGACCTAGATCCGTTAGGACTGGCGAGAAGTTTATTATTGTTCTTATCTGTAGGTTACCAAAAGTAAAAGTCTGGTGAAAAACGAAAATAGGTTTTTTTCTTGATTATATTTATCCAAAAATACACAACAAAGAAAATAAATTATTTTCCTGTTAGTTACAATAAATGAAACATTTGGTTCGGCTGAATTTGGCTTTGTATATGGGATATACCCTGTATATCACATTTAAAAGTTAAAACGAGACACCTACAAACTTGTATTATCTAACAATCTTGTTATAACACAGGTTTTATTAATTCATAGGCGCATCTCCTAAGTAAAAGTAAAGTAAAGTTCGTGTAACTTGTGGTGCTCAAGTCTGGTGCTAGAGTTTTCAGGTCGCGCAAGCGCCTCTAGCGTGACTTAACGACCAGAGATGGCCGGGACCGACAGCTTTACGTCTCCTCCGAAAGACGATCTTACACCAACCAACTAAAATTCGGTCATACTTTTTTTTATTATGCGTATGCCCACTCCGGGAATCGAACCCGGATCGCCACGGCCGTAAGCGGTATCTCTACCACTGAGCTACGACCTAAGTACTTTGGTAGGATTAGAATTTTCGACTTTAAAGATTGCTGTCAACAGTTTTAGGTGCTTTTGTCATTTCTGCTTGTTGAGACCTCATCAATTATTATTAATCGCATCAACATTATTTCAAAGTTGTATGCTAGTGCTATTATATTTATAATTAAAATTTTAAATACATAATTGTTTTGATTTCATCAATTTAATTACAATATTTTTAGGTCACCTAAATGTAAGATCAGTAACCTACGTAGTACTGGATGAAGCTGATCGTATGCTCGACATGGGTTTTGAGCCTCAAATTAGGAAAGTTATGTATTCACTTAGGCCAACCAGACAAAGTATTATGACTAGTGCCACATGGCCCCCAGGTAATTGATTAATGTTGTTAAACTAGCAATGATTAGTAGGTGTACTTTTAAACATTTATACTGCAGAAAAAGTATGGCTTAATACAGATTAAATTAGGGCCCTAAAACAAAACAGTGGCCAATTACATTTAAATTTTTGGTACTTTTGTAGCAACAGACAAATAAAGTTTCAGGACATAAGTTTACCAAACATTTTTAATTGTGTTACATAATTTTTATACCTATATCTCCTTTACTTACTTACAGCTGCGCCTGGAGATGGCTTGAAACAGCCGAAACGCGTAGGCAATTTTAATTAATATAGATAGGACTTTTCTTTACCCATTCATTTCATAACAGTTTAAGAAAAATTATTCTGGTGGATTTTTACCTTTAATTTTCGCTGGTCTTGGAGCTTTAGGCGCAATGATATATAAGATGTTTTGCTACTCGTAGTTACGATGTTATTTAGTGATTTACTCATTCATTTTAGGTGTTAGGCGATTGGCTGATTCGTATATGCATGATCCAATTCAAGTATATGTTGGCTCGTTAGATTTAGCAGCCACACATAGTGTTACTCAGGTAATCCAGCTGATTGAGGAAAAGGAAAAAGAAGAATATGTAAGTATTTAGCTTAATTATAAAGAATAATTTTACTAGAGCTAAGGTGTACATTTTATTATTATTATTATTATTGTTCGACAATAGTAAGCGGTACAACCGATGAGACTATTGCATATATTGTTCTAGTAGGTATCACATGCACATGCTTAGTTATCACAAATAAATGTCTATCTCCAATATCACAGCTTGTAATGGACGAATGAATTATTTCATTTGATAATGTCTGTCTAGTCTCAAAAAAATTACCTTGTCGGACTTCCATTGTTTTTATTTTGTTACTTAACACAACGTTTCGGTTAGTTAGTATCTCTAACCGTTTTCAAGTGTAAACTAAATTACAATTCTAAGGCTACTGTCTTAAATACTATCCATGTGCAATGAAGCTTGATGACTCCGCCTACGTGCTTATTGGAGTGTGAATTTTGAGCTGTTGGTTTTGGATAAGAAGAGGCTTCCAGATATTGGATGGTTTACTAAATATATGGGTATTTTGATTTATGAAAGCTGCTTCTTTGAACTTTCGTTTTCTCCAGTGCTGTTCCGTGTCCAAAACCTTGGCTTTTGACCACTGTATATTACCATACCATACATGTTCCGCTATACCTGATCTCGAAGTTTCACCTCTTTGAGTATGTTTCATATGTTCTTTAACTTGTACGGAAAGAGGTCTTTTTGTTTCTCCAATGTACGATTCGCCACACTCGCAAGGAATTTGATAGATATAATTTTTTGTGTTTTCATTACCGGGCATACCGGGGGGTTTTACTTTTTTAAGAAAGCTTCTAAGTGTATTTCCGGATTTGAAGGCTGTTTTGATATTATAGTTTTTGGTTATCCTTCTAATTTTCAGAAATCCCTTTGACATAAGGTATTGTGAGAAATGCTTGCTCCTCTTTCGTTTCTGTATTAGTTTTTACTTCGCGATGTTTAATATATAATAATATATATAGGACGTTCTTCACAAAAGTTAAAGAGTTTATGACGAGCTATAAGATGACAGAAAAATATATAGGGTGTTCCATTTAATAAAAGTGATATTTTTCAATTAGAAGTTTTCTGACTTTGGTCCTAGAAAGTAAACACCCTGTAAATGAGACGTCAAATATTTCAAAGTGAATATGTATTTTTGACTTTATTTAGTAAGTATAAAAATTATGAATCGCTTACTGTCAAAATTTAAGTAGCATTTTCACAATAACAAGATGCTTACAAATGCAAACTTTTCATTATAAGTCGAATTATCTAAAAAACTATAACTTTTTCGTATATTAAACCATTAATAAAGATGTATGAAATAACACGTAGAATTAATAAATGTATTCAAATATAGGGTGTCCCATTTTAAAAAATGTAACTTTATGACACCCTACTTTTTAGGCGCACCCTATATAATTTAAAACATTTTTAAAATGTGCCAGATATCCAACCAAACCTTATTACAAAAGCTCATTATCGACAAATTTTATCTTCAAGGCATAAATTTACTCCGCGCAATTGTTGACTCACCCGGTATAATAAGGGGGCTCGGATGAGGATAAACATTTACTTTAAAAGGGCAGTATGTGAGATGATATGTTTTGCATCATGTTAGTGCCGAAACCAATGCGCATGAGTCAGACCACGCCTATGTACGCCACTTGGTGTCTAAAGCCTTTAAGGGTCTAACCTCCGAAATGTTTTTAAAATTGTACAAATCGTACATAAGACCAAAACTAGAGTATGCCCAGAGTATATGGAATCCATATTATGTAAAGGATGAATCATTGAAAAGGGTCCGACGTAAAGCCACCAAACTAGCCATCGAACTAAACCTTCTTACCCTTCATCAAAAAAGGCTTCGAAGCGATCTAATCGAGACCTTTAAAATAATCACCGATCGTGATATAATAATATATAATAATAGTTACAAAGGTTAAGTAACAAAATAAAAACAATGGAAGTCCGACAAGGTAATTTTTTTTTGGATATTACTCTATTGTCTACCACCTTCAAACAAACGTCTGTCTAGTCTGTTCTTAAATTAATTAATGGAGGTTGCATTGACTGTCTCATTGACTGTCTCTTCACTGATTCGGTTCCAATTGTATACAACGCGGTTCAAGATGAAGTTCCTGCGCAGAAGCTTGGCGCATGTTTCCTTGGGGAGTTTCTTATTGTGGCCCCTAAGTTGTTGGTAAAATTGTTGTCTGAAAAATTTCTAGGTTGCAGGAGTAACGATCGGTGATTATTTTAAAGGTCTCGATTAGATCGCTTCAAAGCCTTTTTTGATGAAGGGTTAGAAGGTTTAGTTCGATGGCTAGTTTGGTGGCTTTACGTCGGACCCTTTCCAATGATTCATCCTTTACATAATTTGGATTCCATATACTCTGGGCATACTCTAGTTTTGTACAATTTTAAAAACATTTCGGAGGTTAGACCCTTAAAGGCTTTAGACACCTAGTGGCGTACATAGGCGTGGTCTGACTCATGCGCATTGGTTTCGGCACTAACATGATGCAAAACATATCATCTCACATACTGCCCTTTTAAAGTAAATGTTTATCCTCATCCGAGCCCCCTTATTGTACCGGGTGAGTCAACGATTGCGCGGATTAAATTTATGCCTTGAAGATAAAATTTGTTGATAATGAGCTTTTGTAATAAGGTTTGGTTGGATATCTGGCACATTTTAAAAACATTTTGAATTATACAGGGTGCGCCCAAAAAGTAGGATGTCATAAAGTTACATTTTTTAAAATGGGACACCCTATATTTGAATACATTTATTAATTCTACGTGTTATTTCATACATTTTTATTAATGGTTTAGTATACGAAAAAGTTATAGTTTTTTAGATAATTCGACTTATAATGAAAAGTTTGCATTTGCAAGCATCTTGTTATTGTGAAAATGCTACTTAAATTTTGACAGTAAGCGATTCATAATTTTTATACTTACTAAATAAAGTCAAAAATACATATTCACTTTGAAATATTTGACGTCTCATTTACAGGGTGTTTACTTTCTAGGACCAAAGTCAGAAAACTTCTAATTGAAAAATATCACTTTTATTAAATGGAACACCCTATATATTTTTCTGTCATCTTATAGCTCGTCATAAACTCTTTAACTTTTGTGAAGAACGTCCTATCCCCATCTCTAATAGATTTGAAATATTTTGATATTTCGAGATTTAATGTCCTCGTTATAGCATTTTTTGTCAATGGATCACAATAGCCATGGAAAATAAATGAAAATAATGGCAGTGGATGACACATTAAGAATCAGATCAATGTTAAAATTAAGTCTTTTTACTGCAAAGTTTATTGTCCAGTCATTTTATAAGTTGGTACTCAAAATGAATTTTTCAAAAAATGAATAAATCGAAATGATTTATGTTTTGGACGAGGCGGATAAAAAGTGTCTTTTTGCTGAACAACTATACAGGATGAAATATCCCGAGCGGCGAACACCCAGTCCTTGAAGTTTTCAGAATTTAATGGAAATATTTGATTCAACAGGCGTGATCCATTGACAAAAAATGCTATAACGAGGACATTAAATCTTGAAATATCAAAATATTTCAAAAACTATTAGAGATAGGGATAGGACGTTCTTCACGAAAGTTGAATAGTTTATGACGAGCTATAAGATGACAGAAAAATATATAGGGTGTTCCATTTAATAAAAGTGATATTTTTCAATTAGAAGTTTTCTGACTTTGGTCCTAGAAAACCCTCTAAATAAAACGTCAAATATTTCATAGTATGTATTTTTGACTTTATTTAGTAAGTATAAAAATTATGAATCTCTTAGTGTCAAAATTTAAGTACCTAGTATTTTCACAATAACGAGATGCTTGCATAATATGCGAAATTTTTATTATAAGTCGAATTATCAAAAAAACTATAACTTTTTCGTATATTAAACCATTAATAAAAATGTATGAAATAACACGTAGAATTAATAAATGTATTCAACTATAGGGTGTCCCATTTAAAAAAATTTAACTTTATGACAACCTACTTTTTGGGCGTACCCTGTATAATTCAAAATATTTTTAAAATGAGCCAGATAGGTATCCAAACACACCTTCATACAAAAGCTTATTAATCTTCAAGGCCTAAATTTACTCCGCGCAATCGTTGACTCACCCGGTACACTACTTGACTCAAGTCTCTAGGCAAGCCACTGTGTCGGATATACACTTAAAACCAACGACAGAGCAAGATAGATATATCCTTATCCTTATGATAACAAGCTGACAAGACGTCAATACAAATATACACCATTTTTTACTCTAGAATAATACGCTGTTGCCGAACAATCTAAAGACTTGACTCCTTAATTTGACCTAATCTGTAACTGTTATATGTGATATCACACCCTTGGACTTTTTTCTTTCGGGTTATGTCAAATCAAAAGTCTTCGTCGATAAGCCAGCTACGGATTCAGGACTTAGAAGCCAACATTACTCGCGTAATTCGGCAGATACCGGTCGCAATGCTAGAAAGCGTGATCGAAAATTGGACTTTCCGAATGGACCACGTACGGCGTAGTCGCGGCCAGCATTTAAATGAAATTATTTTCAAAAAATAAATGTCAAATATTGTTCTTTCAGCTCATAATAAAGATTCCACCATTCAATTTCATTTTATATTTTGAAGAAGTAGTCCATACTCAAAGTGGAGTTAAATGATACAGAAAAAGAAAAGCACGAAGTCTTTCTCCACAATCTTTATTCATCGAAAAACTAGGCGAACCTAGTATCACATCGACATGTTTCGAGTGTAGAAACACTCATCATCAGGAAACAAAGTGAAAAGTAAAATGCTGATGTTTTTAGCAAAAGAGAAAATAATGGTGAGATTGAGCCGTAATGGAGCTTTTAATGGTGTACAAGAGATGTAAAATTGAAAAATCAGAAGGTCGACAATCAAGACTCCAGCATACTGAAGAGTCGAGGGTTAAGTGTAGAAGCACACTGTGCCGTGTAGAAAATTATAGGGTAGTAAAAATTAGGGAGCTTTGAAAAACATATCTGTAAAAAGCATTATTAAATTACTGAAACATCCTGAGTTTTATGCTTTTTACAGATATGTTTTTCAAAACTCCCTAATTTTTACTACCCTATAATTTTCTGCACGGCACAGTGTGCTTCTACACTTAACCCTTGACTCTTCAGTATGCTGAATCTTGATCGTCGACCTTCTGATTTTTCAATTTTACATCTCTTGTACACCATTAAAAGCTCCATTACGGCTCAATCTCACCATTATTTTCTCTTTTGCTAAAAACATCTGCATTTTACTTTTCACTTTGTTTCCTGATGATGAGTGTTTCTACACTCGAAACATGTCGATGTGATACTAGGTTCGCCTAGTTTTTCGATGAATAAAGATTGTGGAGAAAGACTTCGTGCTTTTCTTTTTCTGTTTCATTTTATATGTTTTAGAAAGAATTAAAAAAAAAAAGGTCTAAATGAATCACCCGTTAGAATGTCCTCTATAACCAGAGTTGTATTCGTACCGTGCGAGCAAAAATTATTTGCATCTAAGGTCGTAATGCTTAGCCGTAGAGCCTAATACCTGTTGGGTGTCAGTAACTACCCGAATTAACAATCAATCAGTTATTCCGTCATCTTTGACAGTCGTTACAAGTAATTTGATTCCTCGCTAATTTTTCCAATTTCTTGAACAATTCACACAATGAGCTTTACGGAACAGCACAAACCATTCGTGAGTGGCAATACAATCCGGGTTTGTGCATGAACGATTTTCACGAACAATTTCCTAACGTTGCCCTTATTGAAAAGAACCGTGACAGTGTTTAGGGAAACAGGTTCTATACAACACAAAAAAGGAGCAGGAATACCATCTGTAAGAACAGAAGAACGTTGCTGAAATAATGCAAAATACGCCAAAAAATTGTATAAGACGCCTGTCCTAAGAAGTGGGAAGATCTTATGGAACATGCAGGACTATTCTTACGAAGCAGCTACATTTATTTCCTTATAAAGTGCAAGTATAGTTTTGTAAACAACAAAATAAATTTGTATTTGTCCACTTATTTTTTAATCATTAGTTTGGCATATCATGTCATAATATGAATTTGACAAAATTTTAACCTAGATTTGGTTAGATATATCGACCCCATATCATTGTGATCTAAACCAAGCCCTACGTTTTTTAATCCAAGTCCTCTTTGATGCAAAATAAGTTTTGCCCGCACGGTATAATACTGGACGAATTGAAATTATAAAAATTTCATGTTGGAATTACAATGAAATTTGTTGAAAATTTACATCTTTTTAATTTTTCAGTTTATGAATTTTGTCCGCAACATGGGTCCAGACGAAAAGATCATAGTATTTTGTTGTACGAAGGCAAAGGCTGATTACCTCTCTGTAGAATGTGCGATGCGTAGCATTGGATGTGCCGCACTTCATGGTAACAGAGATCAGAGTGACAGGGAACAAGCTGTTGCAGATATTGGTGATGGAACCGTCCGTATATTAATTGCTACAGACGTGGCCTCTAGGGGATTAGACATTGATGATATTACGTAAGTAGGTACTTGATATTAAAGTCGCCACAGTGGATCTTTTCCCGTGCGTCATCAATCAACGATCAGGACTCAACGTGGTTAATAACTCTGCATCCTTATTTATTACAGTAACAAGTTTGTATAAAAGCATAAAAGAACGTCTCCAAGATTCCGCAATAATATAACGTGCTAGACAAGAATAAAACTATAAACGTCAATTAATTACTTTTTTTATTTGTTTAGTTGACTACCGTTGTATTTTAGGACGTCATTGTCAACCTTATTTTGATCTGCCAATCTAATTCGTATTTTGTAAATTTGTGTGCCTTAAAACTGTTCCTTTTTCTAAAAATAGTTCTTTTTAGAGCTAATTATACCCACCATCTGTTTTGGCGGTAAGTATTTATGGATTTTTATAATACCCAATTTATTTGTTTTAAAGATTCTAACCGTGAAAGTTCTTTGAAAAGTTCATGGCAGTGGCTAAATTCCCTTAAATGAAAAGATGTCAAAAATTTGACTTTTGCGATTTTAATAGTCAATAAAACACCAAACTTTTCTAGATTTTAAGCTTTAAAAATAGTATTAAATGTATTAACATTTGTTTGTCAATTTCTTTTAGATAATAGAGAATGCCGGGCAAAACTTAAAATATATAATAATTTTTCGGGATATTATGTAGTTACGTCAAACGGTAGGCACGCACGTCCATTTTATGAACTTAGACTTAGTTTTGACTTTTTTCGTCTCGTAATTTTGATTTGATTCATACGATTTTGATGACGTGAAAGTGATGACGCACGGGAAAAGAACCACTGTGGCGACTTTATGTCGCCTCAGAATAGTGCCTGAAGACATAATATCAAGTTATAAATAACATACTTTTAAACCACCTAATACTTTACACTAAATGCTCAATCTGTGTGTAGAATTGAAACCCTTCAAATTTGGTTCATCATAAAATTTATTTATTTATTTATTTATTTATTACAACAGTGTACATTCAAGAAATATAACATTCATAATGAGTTGCATACGCTATGGACCATGTAAGTCTGTGTGGGCGTACAACACAAAATAGATTAACATTCAAAAATTTAATTTAATTTCAAAGCAGACAATGCGTAACTATGCACAATCTGAGTTATTTGGTGATACTAATACTAAATAATATAATTTTATAAAAATTTAACAATACCTTTGATTATTTGGGTATTATTCATAATCTATTTATTTAGATCTTTTTTGTTTTTAAATTGCACTGGTAATATATTTAAGATTTTCGGAGCCACATAGGAAATTGATCTTTGCATGGCGTTAAAATGTGTGTTGGGTAGAATCAAATTGTGATTAACATAAGCTCTAGTCATGATGTTATGCGTTATGTAGTTGTGAAATTTATTTCTAGTGAGAGAAAATCTAGGCAAATTCTTAATATATAACTGAGTAGTTGAAAAGACGCCAGACTGTTGAAATAAAAGATCAGAAGAAAAACGTCTTGACTTAAATAGAATAATTTTTAAGATATATTTTTGTGAGACAACAATATTGTTTTATGCGCAGATCCCCAACAGATAATTGCATAATTAAGACATGATTCTGCTGTGCATGGCCACTTTACACGAACAAACGCGGTTATCTTAGCGGTATCGGTAAGAAGTTCTTAGTCAAACGGTAAGCACGATCAGAAAGTTACGTGGCTAAGACAAATATCGCGAACGTAGTCGTTCTGGCGGTATCATATCAATAGACACTTGAAGTGATCACCGTTAACGTAGACGGAAACGCGCGAATTTACACGTTTACGCGTTTTTTATGGATAGTTGAAGTACATCTTCCCGTACGTACCTACGTGAAAATGTCAAATGTCAGGTCTTAAAATTCTAAGTTCTAACCTATCATAAACATTCTAAAGCCGAATCGTATCAGCTTTCTTGTGCTGTTTTTCAATAATTCTGTTTGTTTTATTTTGCCTCAGGTTTGAAGACACTAATGCAGCAAAAAAAACTTGTACATCTGCACTTTAACAACCAATTTTTTTAGAAAAGTTGGTTGTTAAATTAAAAGTAAAACCGACCTTTTTAATTTTAAGTTAGAAATAGAACAACAAAGGCCAAACAGATGATTTACAGTCGAGAATCGGATAGGTTCGGCAGCGAATCGGTTCGCTTCGGGTAACGTTAGACGGACCTTGGAAGAACGCAAGTCTACGTAGTTCGTAGAGCGCTAACGGAAAAAATATTGTACTGCGGTTGCGCAGATGTCAATTTACACGTTTACGTTGATGGCATCACTTCAAGTGTATAGTAAGACAGGGAAAGAACGGTAGCAACGGCGTGTGTGCACGTGACCGAGAAAGAACGCTGTAAAAATGTATATAAAAAGGATTTCTAGGTCTGATATATTATGTCTGAATGAGATAGAGCTACATATGTCGGTAAAAACGTGCGTTCGAGAGTGAAAGAACGGTGTAATACATGTGTATAAGTGAAAGCTAGCTGGCAGGCTGGCTTGATGACCAATTGTCTAGCTGGTCGATTGGTTTGATGGATGGCGTTGGATGGGCTTGTCGCGAAAAATAAAAATGTTACCGTTATTTTGCAATCGAAAACAAATACATAAATGATATTTTAGTAACAAAATATTGTGATCAAATGTTTACAATTGTTTTTTTTTATGGGCGGAATCTCGGTCGGCAAAATTAAACAAATACAGCAATTTGTCGGCATTATAAACTATTTTTAAAAAAATCCAAATGATTTGATATTGGCATTTGTGAGTTTTTCTGACACCATACTATATAATTTCAACATTTTAGGCACGTGCTTAACTATGATTTTCCGAAAAACATAGAAGAATATGTTCATAGAGTAGGAAGAACAGGTCGCGCAGGTAAATCAGGAGAAAGTATCAGTTTTTTTACAAGAAACGACTGGGGACAAGCCGCAGAACTCATTAAGATCTTAGAAGAAGCTGACCAGGTTTGTAATAGCACGTAGAATTAATCCTAATATGACCACACATTTATAGTTTCCATACCAGACAAGCAAAGCTTTAATGAGATCAGTGCAATTTGTCAATTTTATTGTGTGTAATCTTATATTATCTTAATGCATTTTCACTTCATATATAAGGCCGAAAAGGTTACTTTTATTTTTCAGACGAAAAAAACAAACTCGACTATAATATCAGCGGTGATGCTTAGTCAGCAGAATCTAATGCTAGACGATGACATAACTGAGTAAAAATACAAGGGATTATACACTTTATTGAGCTTATAAGCCAAAATAATTTATTTCCCCCAATGATCCAAATAGCACACAAAAGATTTTTTTTTAAATTGGTGCTTTAGTTTTTAAAGTAAAATTTGTATGAAAAACTACTAAGGATGATCCACTTTTGGCGTATAATATAATTCGTACTAAAGCGGACGATTCTTAGTAGTTTCCAATGAAAATTTTACTTTAAAATCCTGAACCAACGTGCAGCAGAGTGGCCGAGCATCGAGCGACGTTAAATAGATCGTGTGAAAACTTTATGAACTGAAAACTCGGAGCTTAATTAATATAAATTTCTACACCTTCCCTAATACTGTACGATCAGATTTAACTAAAACCAGAAATTTGCGTCTTAGCACATAAACTAATAGTAATCAATGATCATTTTTGATATCTTAACATAGTATAAAACAAAGTCGCTGTCGCTGTCTGTCCGTCCCTACCAGCTATATTTGCTTAAATCTTTAAAACTACGCAACGGATTTTGAAGCGGTTTTTTTAATAGATAGAGTTATTCAAGAGGAAGGTTTTTATGTATAATTAGCGACCCGCCCCCGGCTTCGCACGGGTGCAATTTCAGAAAGTGGCATGCCGGGTACTAATATATCGGGGTTGTTCGGGTTTGTATTTATACCAGCGGGTTGCAACGCATGCCGGATACACGCTAGTTGTTGATATGATTGAAATCATTACACAAACTATATTTAGTTATATAGACTTTAATAGCTTTCTTCCTTATAAGACATTTAAATATCTACATTCATATGAACTTCTTTTTTGTTTTTATATGTAGAATCTTGAAATATACGTACCTACATAATTTCCGGACACCTAGTATAGAATTAAAATTTAATTAATTTCTTAACAAGTTAGGAAGAGCTATTTGCTTATTTCTCGAAAAAAATATATTTATCCAACACATGACAGGTATGACTATCATTATCAATGTCATTTTAGACAAGTAAACTATCAAATAACACACTAGTGAGTTATGGATTATAACTCACGTTCATATTTAAAGTAGTATTCTATTTATTTATATTACAATTACATTATCAAAGCCACTTTCATCAACAAGTACTCGTCGTCGGGAGCTTCGTTCAAAAACTTCTCTATTTTAGGTCGTTTTAATGTCTTGGACTTCTTTGGTTTGTATCCCTGTGATTTGTTTTTCAAAAAGCTCGTTAGTTTGTCATATTTTGAAATGTCGATTTTTTTTATAAAGGTGAATAGTCGAGCGAAGCATCGAGTACTTGGTCCATAGCGACGATGGTGTCCGGTCAGAAAATCCCAGAAAAAAATTTCCCACTCAGTTTTAGCTCTTCCAAAATACCCCAAAATAGAAAATACCCTAACAAAAATAACTCGCTACAAAAACATCTCCATCACAAATATCCCATTCCGAAAAGTCCCTACAAGAAAGTCACAAGACAAACAATTGTAGTAAATAGTACATGTCAGTCACACCTATAACGTCATTTTAATTCTATAATAAATACTTAGTACTCATCGTTATTAAGATTTTAGTGAATAATATTTTAAAATGCCTTTGGAATTTATTATCAATCAGAAAGGTGGTAAAAACCTTAATTTGGAGGGATTTATATACACGTTTCGTAAATATATTTTGTTTGTTTTGTAGGCCCCCCACTCTAAACAGAACTTTTTCTGATTAGGTTAGTTTAGGCATTGAATATCAAACTATTATTCAATGGTTTAGGTTAAGATATTTAATAGGACATTATTGTTGTGGGATATTTTTGTAATAGGATGTTTTTGTAGATTGATGTTTTTGCCATGGGTTTTTTTTGTATGGGATATTTTGGCATGGGATATTGATGATCGGGATGTATTGACTGGGATTTTCTGACCGGGATTCAGCGACGATAGGGCTAATTTTTTTTGCAAATGTAAAAATAAACCAATAAAACATTTTCATCGATACCTTTTATCTTCCGTGAATTCATCCAAGACTCAAACATTTTGAACTCCTTGTCGTAAGCATCTTGGGACTTTTTTGGCAAAATCTGCATCGCTGCTTCTTCCGCTTCCGTAAGGAACGTAATTTTCATCGGTTTCCTCCATTTTCTATAGGTTTTTTTCTTAAAAAAAGCTTCCCTTTCCTGCAGGGAAAACTGACAAGTGTCAAAATTTAGGTTTAAACATTTGCTAACAATGTATCATGCCCGTGGCAACCAAACAATCAACCAACTTTGACCAAAATGTAAAAAAGTCACTGTCAAGTCATTCTGACATTTATAGGCTACTGAGACGCAAGTAGCTTTGATTATTTTAATTTTGATTATTAATTATTATCTCAAAAAAATGATTTCTTCCACTTGTTGGATAAAACATTGTATGCCACTTGTGTGTTAAGGGGCCTACAGACACACGTACATGTACGCGCGTTGATGTTCGCCAGTGTGTAGACAAAATACCGACAACAAAACCGACGCACATGTTTACTGTTCCCGCTTGAATTCATAAACGCGCGCACATGTATGAAGGTGTGGAGACGAAAGTTTGTTTGTTTCAAGGATTTTGTCAGTGTCGGGTTAATTTTGTTGTTGTAGTTTGATTTGAACATGGCGGATTTAAGAAGTTTTTCTTATAACACACACGCAAGCCACTGCCAATAAGTTTAGTTCATTGTCACGTGACATGCTGACATCGCAACGCCTAGAAGACTGACATACAAGTACCTGTGTCTGTAGAGAAATGTGATCCATACACATCAACGCGCGTACATGTACTAATACATGTACGTGTGTCTGTAGGTCCCTTTATGTTTCCTAAGTCACTTGATAATTTATAAATCTTTCTCGCGTGGCTTATTTTCAACATAACACACTAGTACAAAATATAAAAATTGATGGTGAAAAATTGGAATTAGTAAACAGTTTTAAATATTTAGGGATAATCATTGATTCAAAATTAAATTATTTTGAAAGAATTATATCGAAGATTGTCGGAAAAGTAGGTTATTTTAAATGAATCAGTTCTAATTTATGTTTGTTTTCTAAAAAAGTTGTATTTAATACTATTATATTACCACATTTTCTTTATTGTTCTTCCATTTTATATTGTGCTAGTGAGGAAATATTTGATAAATTACAAATTTTACAAAATAAGCCAATGCGGATTATTTTAAATTGTGACAAATATACGAAAATTAATTTTATATTGAAAAATTTAGATTGGTTGAATGTCAGAAATTAAATTTTTTATTTAGTATGTATCGTTAAACATAAAATTAAAAATAATTTTTTGCCTGATTGTTTAAAAAAATTTTGTTCTTTTAATTATGACCATCATAATTATAAAACAAGAACTAATCAAAATTTTTATGTGGATAGAGTGTCCAAAACATTAGCTTATAAATCTATTTTTTATAAAGGTTTCATAGAATACAGGGTGGCGCACCGAAAACTTTCCACCCAGGTTTATTTTCTTGTTAATAAGTAAATCAAAATTCGCTCGAATACGGGAACCTTAGTTCTCAGGGGGACATATTTTTTTGCTATTTTCATCCCCCCTGCTGGAACCCCCACGACGGGGTGGCTTCCACCCTTAAAATCTTAAATGGAAAGGGGGGTCGAGTGATACCTTATTTTAAAGGGAATTGAATTGCCTTTCAAACGCGACCTTGCTCGTTTAAATCGAGTGAACAGTTACTGAGAAATAGGGCTAAAAAGAAAAAAAAATTAAAAGTAATAAAATTTGTTACCGCTTGTATCAATCAAGTAAATGTTGAAAATGTCCACCTACAACCTCCATGCAATTGTAAAGGCACTGTCCAAAATGTTCGCGAACATTATGGAGCATATGGGGTGACTTTTACCCTTAAAATCTTAAATGAAAAGGAAGGTCGAGCTATAGCTTATTTCAAAAGGAATTTAATTGGCTCAAAACCACTGGCTACGGCCCTGAATTTGGTTGAGTACCTTTCGAGAAATTAAATGGTAAAAAAATGTGTGCTTCATTAATTTTGCCTTACATATCAGTGTGTTCAATAATTGATTAAAATGGCGTATACTCTTCAAGAAAGGGTTGAAATTATTTCACTTTTCTTTAGAAGTAACGATTGTGCTCGAGCTGCCGCCCTGTCTTATAATGCATTGCATCTAAATGCACACTTGTCTCATACTTACGTGCTACAATTGGTGGTAAAATTCCGTGAAACAGGATCAGTGATGAACAAAAAAAGGATTGTTGAAAATCCTGTAAGAAATGAAGCTGTAGAAGTTGCAGTTTTGGGTCATATTGCCATCGATCCCACACTTAGCACGAGGAAAGTGTCAGATGTATCGGGTGTTTCGCGTGGAACGGTTCAGCGTACTTTAAAAACGCATAAGTTTCATCCCTATAAAATAAAACTGGTTCATGAACTTAATGAAGATGATGACGATCGCCGTTTGCAATTTTGCGAATTAATTAGTGAAATGATCATTCGCAATTCACAATTTATTTTCAACATTTGTTTCTCCGATGAATGCACTTTTTTTCTTCACGGTACTGTCAATCGACAAAATTGCAGATATTGGTCGGATTCCAACCCAACCCTAGAATTTTTAGAGAAGTGCATACTCAACATCCCGAAAAATTAAATGTGTTGGCTGGAATTTTTGGGGACCGTATTATTGGGCCGTATTTTATACCTGGAAATTTAACAGGTGAAATTTACCTGAACCTGTTAGAAACCACTATTAACCCTGCTTTAACGAATGCCATAGAAGAAAATGACCGTTATCGGCCCGAAAATATTTACTTTCAGCAAGACGGAGCACCGTCGACAGTTTCTGGATGAAAATTTTCCTGGAAAATGGATTGGAAGAAGAGGTCCTATTGAATGGTCTGCAAGATCGCCTGATTTGACTCCACTGGACTTTTTTTTGTAGGGACATTTAAAGTCTAAAATTTATGCAACCCAACTGAATTCTTTGGAAGACTTGCGACAACGAATAGTGTACGAGTGCCGACAAATAACTCACGCAATGCTCCATAATGTTCGCGAACATTTTGAACAGTGCCTTTACAATTGCATGGAGGTTAGAGGTGGACATTTTCAACATTTACTTAATTGATACAAGCGGTAACAACTTTTATTACTTTTAATTTTTTTTTCTTTTTGGCCCTATTTCTCAGTAACTAACTATTCACTCGATTTAAACGAGCAAGGTCGCGTTTGAAAGGCAATTCAATTCCCTTTAAAATTAGGTATCACTCGACCCCCCTTTCCATTTAAGATTTTAAGGGTGAAAGCCACCCCGTCATAGGGGTTCCAGCAGGGGGGATGAAAATAGCAAAAAAATATGTCCCCCTGAGAACTAAGGTTCCCGTGTTCGAGCGAATTTTGATTTATTTATTAACAATAAAATAAACCTGGGTGGAAAGTTTTCGGTGCGCCACCCTGTATAATAATTTGGAAAATTCTATTAAATCTCAAAAATCATTAAAACTGTGTAAAAAAACTTTAAAATTAAATTTAATTAAAAAACAAAATGATACGTAATATTTGATACAATTTGCAAAATGTGTTAAAAAATGTATTAAAAAATATTTAATTGTAGCTTTTTGCTAAATAAAACATCTTACTACTACTACTACTACCATAAATAACTATAAATTATTGTGATATCCCAAAGATTCTACGTGCATTTAATTAAAACTTTTGGTTTTCTTATGAACTAGAGCTCTATGGGCTTTTCTACATGCTTCAGATTAGGTTCTGTCCACACCTAATATGTACGTTTGGTATTTTTTTTTAGTTTGTGCCTGAAGAACTTACTACGATGGCTGAACGCTTCGAGGCAATGAAGGAACGAAGGGAGCGAGAGGGCTTACCGATGAATGGTGGCCGAGGGGGTCGAGGAGGAGGGGGCAGAGGGGGAGGGGGCCGAGGGGGAGGTAGAGGATATGGGGGATCTGGTGGCGGCAGACGTTGGTAGAAATAGAGTTCCACTAGGAAGATTGTAAACGTGCATTTTTAAGTTGATTCCATGTTGAAAAATAGTTCGATTGCAAATGTTTTAGTACAAGATTGTATAAGTACATTTGGTTACCAACTGTTTTATTTAACATATCTTCTAGCTTCTAAGAAAAGGGTAAAGAATGAATATGTTTTTATTAAGATTTGCCATCAGTTTGCTATTTTATTATAACAGGCCCGTTTTAAGTAATTTTGTCAAATATTTTAGTATGACAACTAATAAGTTTGGTAAAAATAGTTATATTTACGTTTGCGGTTTAGACGAATCTACAGTGTCCGCAAGTAAGTCCGCATCAAATGGGATTTTTTTTTTATTATTAGGTATAGGTAAAAATTGAAAAAGCAGTTAGTTTTTGCTTACCTAAAAACCAAAAATGACGTATACTGAAGCAGCTGCACGACTTGCGTTACCTGTCAAATTTTACATTTTTAATAAAATAGGTTCAAAAATGCCCTTATTTATCAAAATATCAAAAAACTCTATTCGAGAAAGTTGTTTATTTAGGCAATTTTAGCCTCTGTACGAAATTTTGACGGTCTAATACAATTTTTATTTTTTGCCAGGTTCTTGAAAATTTTGATCAACCCTCGTAGATTAACTTTTATACATCGATGTAAAACCATTTGCCTTTACTTCATTTGTAATCTTAATGCAATTTTGTGTAAAATTTTTGTTTCCAATTATTTATTTTGCTTCAAAAACTGAAATTGTTATTGATCAGTATGTAATGTTTGATGCAAAGTTTATCTAATTACATCAGTTTTGCCATTTTTCTTAAGTTAGTAAACAGATGTACAAAAATAAAATATTGGGAAGCTTTCGTTGAAATTTTACTTAATTAATATTGGATCAAAAAGAATAATTATTAATGCATCGCCTTCTTGTAAACTATATTTTTATTGAATAAAATGTTTCGAGCGATTAATATTTATTCTTTTTGATCAAAATTTCAACGAAAGCTTCCTAATATTTTCTTTTTGTACACCTGTTTACTAACTTAAGAAAAATGAGAAACGTCGGTTTTGGCAAAACTGATGTAATTAGATAAACTTTGCATCAAACATTACATACATACTGATCAATAACAATTTCAGTTTTTGAAGCAAAATAAATAATTGGAAACAAAAATTTTACACAAAATTGCATTAAGATTACAAATGAAGTAAAGGCAAATGGTTTTACATCGATGTATAAAAGTTAATCTACGAGGGTTGATCAAAATTTTCAAGAACCTGGCAAAAAATAAAAATTCTATTAGACTGTCAAAATTTCGTATAGAGGCTAAAAATGCCTAAATAAACAACTTTCTCGAATAAAGTTTTTTGATATTTTGATAAATAAGGGCATTTTTGAACCTATTTTACTAAAAATGTAAAATTTGACAGGTAACGCAAGTCGTGCAGCTGCTTCAGTATACGTCATTTTTGGTTTTTAGGTAAGCAAAAACTAACTGCTTTTTCAATTTTTACCTGTACCTAATAATAAAAAAAAAATCCCATTTGATGCGAACTTTCTTGCGGACACTGTATGAAATTATTCCCATACTTTGCATTTATTGTTCACCCTGTATATTATGATCTTTGGTTGCTAAAACTTATATCGTCAGAAATATATGATAAACTAAATAAACCTGATTTCTCATTACTACAATCAATAGGGTGTTCAATATGACCAATCTGAGCGTTTATATTCTTCCAAGGAAGTTTAAGCTAAATGAATGGATCAGTTGTACTTTTATATTCCGAATAAATTATTTCCCTATCTGTTAATGTGATAATGTGGATAATTTGTAAACGATGAAAAATTGTAGTTATCACTTTGTATCGTGAAGATTGGCATCGTACGTTTTTGGACATTAAATTATGGGTTAACTGCTGCAAATGCTTATTGTAGATACAACGGAAAACTACATGGTAATGGAAATATGCTGTATCAACTAGCATTTAAACAAGAGTCTGGTGTACACGGTGATCATTTATAATGTCCCCCCCTCTTAACTTTTTTGTTTTTTGCATTAGATAAAAATGTCAAATGTAAAAGTTGTACATAATCATGTAAGCTATTTGCAGAATAATATAAATATATACAGGGTATTTCAGAAATGAGTCACAGGTTAAATTTTTTTTTTTAAATGGTACACCCTATATATTTTTAGCTTTTTAGAATCTCCTAAAACTTCTGAATATTTTTCTTATAATATGTCCTATACCTAAATATAATAGTTTTCGAAATAATCGCATTTTACCTAAGCGGCTACATTCAAATATAGTTTCTATTCTTTCTAGATTTCAGTAAAGTTCTTAGGTTGCCGTGAATTAGGCGGTCGCGGAGAAACAAAAACTATGCTTATTAGTGACAGTTACTGACATGTTAAGTAAATATAACATTTTTTTTTTGATAAAGATGCCTTATTCAGAAAGGGAAAACAAGTAATTTTGCAAACATTTATTAAAGCAAACAATAGCGGTAAATTGGCTGAACGGAAACTGCATAGAATTATTTGCCGGGTCCACGTTTCAGACAAAAAAAACATTCCATCAAATCTATGAAAAGTTTCAACAAACATCTAGCCTAGTGAGAAAAAAGAGAACAATGAAAAGAGACGAAAATAGTGATTTAAATATACTACTAAAAGTATATGAAATATGAAATACAAAATTAAAAATAATTTTTAAATTTAATGTCTTAACAATAAAGAAGAACTTTTGGTAATTACAAATCAAATTGCTCAACTGGGCCACCGTTTTCTTGAATACATTTGATATACGTTTTTCGTAACCTTCGTAATGCGGCGGTGATAGATTGAGAATAATTTTCATTCAGAATTCGAATTTCTGCTCTAATAAGTTCTTTTAAATGTTCAGTGCTTTCAATGTTATTTGCATTCACTCGATCCTTTAGTGTTCCCCATAAAAATGCATCCATCGGCGTCAAGTCAAGGCTGTTAGGTGGCCATTGTATTGGTGCATTCCGTCCAATCATTCATTGAACCTTTGATTAAGGTAATTTGTAACAGCTACTACACTGTGAGGTGGAGCGCCATCTTGTTGGAAGACGATGTTTCGCTCTTGTTCCAACGGAAGCACATCAAAATAATCCTCTAGCTCGTGTTGGAGAAAATTCAAATAACCTCCAATTAAAGTACCGTTAAAAAAATGGGGACCTATTATTTTGTTGTTTAAAATAGCACACCACACATTAATAGTTTGACGTCCTTGAAATTTAAATTCCCTGTAGCAGTGGGGATTTACTGTGGCCCATTGTCTGCTATTTTTTCTGTTTATCATGCCACTAGTTGAAAATGATGACTCGTCGGTCCAAAAGACATTTTCGAAATAACTGGGATTTACATTAATTTTTTCCATCATAGTTTGGTAAAATTCAACCCTTTTTCTCGCTGTCTCTGCGTTAATTTTGTTACAGGCCTAATTTTGAAAGCTTTATATCCACATTTTTTAAGAGTGTTTTGAACCCTTCCATAAGAGGTATTTTTAAAATCATCAAACTCTTCCTTTAAACATTTCGATGCTGTTCTTAAAGAAATGTTTGGAGTTTCTTCAACTTTTAGTAGTATATTTAAATCACTATTTTCGTCTATTTTCATTGTTCTCTTTTTTCTCGCTAGGCTAGATGTTTGTTGAAACTTTTCATAGATTCGATGAAATGTTTTTTTGTCTGGAACGTGCATCCGGGGATTAAATCTACGCAGTTCCCGTTGAGCCAATTTAACGCTATTGTTTGCTTTAATAAATGTTTGCAAAATTACTTGTTTTTCCCTTTCTGAATAAGGCATCTTTATCAAAAAAATGTTATATTTACTTAATATGTCAGTAACTGTCACTAATAAACATAGTTTTGGTTTCTCCGCGACCGCCTAATTCACGGTCACCTAAGAACTTTACTGAAATCTAGAATATTTATATTTGAATGTAGCCGCTTAGGTAAAATGCGATTATTTCGAAAACTATTATATTTAGGTATAGGACATGTTATAAGAAAAATATTTAGAAGTTTTAGGTGATTCTAAAAACCTAAAAATATATAGGGTGTACCGTTTAAAAATTTTTTTTTTTAACCTATGACTCATTTCTGCAATACCCTGTATATATTTATATTATTCTGCAAATAGCTTACATGATTCTGTACAACTTTTATATTTACCATTTTTATCTAATGCAAAAAAAAAAAGTTAAGAGGGGGGGACATTATAAATGATCACCGTGTACTTGTTAACCCTCGCAATTCACAATTTTTGAAAATAAAATGGAAAAAAACCTATTTTATAGGGTAAGCTAAAAGAAAAAAAATTATTCATAGTACTAGGTTTCTCTAATTATAAACGGAAAAAGTTGGTATTTGACAACAATTTTTATGCGAAAATTCCCAATTTTAATAGGGTTACACTTTTTTTTCCCATTATGTGCTGTACAGTTTCCCTATTTCGATCTCGTCTACAAATCCTGAAGCCTAGATCTTCGTTGTACAGTTGTATACGATGCATTTGCTTCGTAACGGCCATGTGTCCTGTCAGAATTCCTGTGATGGTTCTCATCTGTTTTTTTTTTTCTTCATTATTCATATAGCTGTCTCGCTATAGTTTCGGGTCTGGGTCCTCGATGAAAAATTTGCTGTTGTTTAATCCCTGTCTGTTACGTTACTTATTTCCAATAATTTTTAGGAAATTCATAGATTAAGTTATCTTTTCTTAGGCCAATGCAGTTTAAAAAAAAATTGTTAAAATTTAAAATCTCACAAAGTGCTAGCCTGTTTCCTAATCATGTCTTACGCCCTTAGACTTTCAAAACAAAGGAATGATAAAGATCTTTGACTTGACAATACGCCTTTTAGAGCCGATTGTATATTAAGTTCCTTGCAATATGTTTTTTTGAAAGTTATATTTGGCAACATTGCTTTTTGATATGACAACGAAAAAGCTGTCGAAAAGAGTTGTCATATTCTGTGGCTAGAAGCAGTGGCGGCAGCCGGGGTCCATTTTTTGTTGCACACTCAATACGTGTACACCAATATACTGCTTTAGGTTATACCCATTATGTTAAAAGTACAATTACTTTATACACAATTTGAGCTATTAGTAAGCAGTCTCATATCAAAATTGGATAAATTTTGCGATTTTTTTTTTAATGTATACATTAGGAGGGAAACCGCATGCAAGAAAATTAATGTAATCCTAAATTTTAGAGATAAAATATTTACAATCTATAAAGCTTTCTGGCCTTATAGTTGGCAGCTTTAATATTATACGAGGTGGAAAAGAAGGTTGCGAAAAATTTCAAGTAAGTTTAGTAGTGTTTTTCATGTTATTATAAGACCGTTTTATAACCTAAGTTAATATCTCGGTACAATTTCGGTATTTTTTGTTACATTATGTCATAGGGCAAGAATTATCTATTTAGAAAAAACAGCTGTTTTGGGCAGTTTTTGACAAAACTAAAGACATGTTATTGTGGACTGTTTACTCAGTTTGTGTTTTATCTAATGCACTGCACTCATTTGGTTAAATTTCCTTAAGATATCTACCGGGTGTCCCAAATTACAAAGAATATTATAAAATAAAGATAATGGACTTATTTAAACTGGATACGCGAGACTAAGATATTTCAGCTCTGAAAGGTTTATACCTTTTCATAAAAACATTCTTCTTACTTAATTATCTTAATTTTATCATCCTCTTTGTAATTTGGGACACCCGATAGATGGAGTCAACTTTTTCTAAAAATAGCGTTTCTACAGTTTACACCCACATCCGACACTAACAGCTGATACTGGTTTCTTCCTAAAGGTTTCCAGTTTAGTAGTGGGCTGTAGTAAGCCCATGCGTCAGGTTTCAGAAACTAAATTTTCTTGGTATTTGATTATTTACGTTGAACGGTGAGTAGTTACCAATACCATTTCATTTATCGTCATTTGCTATTATAAATTTAATATTAGTTTATCTATTTTAATTACGGTAAAATAGGTTGCTAAACCTTGCGGTCACTGAGAACTAATTTAGCTGTTTATGTTTAAAGACACATGGCATTTTGACGGTTTTTTTCTACGCCGCGAATGTAAATTATAAAATGGCCGCGCAGCATTGAACGTGAAACATGCGCACCGCTTGATTGGCTCGTAGCTACAATATTTGGGCGACGAAACGTTTCTATGTTGTCAAGGTTATTCATAACGTTTTTCAGTTCATGTCAAATGAATTTCTATATTTTACCAATAATAATATTTTAATTAACGCACGTTGAGTTTGATGTTTTTACTGTAAATAAAATTAACGCTGTATTTTTGCAAGCCATGATGCTAATAAACCATTAAGGTTGAATTCTCAACGTCGTTCAATTTATTGCCAACCTATAACCTATTTCGCTTTGTTTTTTCAAGTTTATTATTTTATAAACTAACATTTAAATAAAATCAGTATCGTCGGCACATTACTTAGGTAATATCTGATATATTACAAAAATATCAATTTATTTCATTGCTAATTTTGGGAGAATTGTATACTGAAAGAACCATGAGTGACAATGACATAATAATGTTAAAAAAATCTTACCCGATATTTTCGCTATACAATTCTCCTAAAATAAGTTATGAAATTCCTTGATATTTATTAAATATGCCAATTATTACCTATAGAATGTCAAGTCGATACTGATTTTCTTTAAATTTTGTATGAAAGCTAGAAAACATAAATAAATCTACGCGAAATAGGTTATAGGTTGGCACGCATGTTGATTCGAGACCCTTACAAGTTTAAAAGGTGGTAAATGCGAAGGTAAAAGAACTTAGCAGACTTTGCCCAGCCTCTTGTCACTGTCGCCAACATCTTATCGTAAAATATCCCAATTCAACAGTGTGCCATAAATGACTAGTGATTTAGCCACGATTGAAAAGGTGATAAGTAAATATTTTATCTCTAAAATTTTATTACGTAAGAAATCCAATTTTTTTTTTAAATATGTAGTCTAACGGAAATTTTTAAGGTAGGTCGTATGTGATTGATTTTGAAATTGGCATTGTGCTGATAATATGAAACCCCCTTATGCTAGGCTAGCTGTATTTAACTTATTGGAATGAAAGGTGTATGAATATTACGCACATGAATCTCAAATAAAAACTACCAAAGTATTTTTATACGCGGCAGTTAAATATCCTATTATTGGTTTGGTTTAGATACTAATTTTAATTTAAAAAAAATTTTGCAAAGAAATTTATTTATTTCTTTCTCATGTTAAAATTAAAATATTTTGTTATGGCAATATTTTATGGGCTTAAGAGAGTTAATGATTTGTTTATTTGTCGATTAAAGCATTTTTTTAATAGAAATTATAATTATTAAAAGATTAATAATAATAAACCTGGCTTTTCTTTAAATACCCTTTCTAAGGTAGTGGCACCATTAATGATGATGTTTTCGTATAAATTCAAAAATACCAATACCTGACTAAATAATTTATTTTATACAGATAAAATCAATCATCAGATTCTTTTCGTTCGAATATCTAAAGGCAGTACTGCTTTTTTTTGGCAACGATACACATAAGGCTAGTGGAACGCATGAATCACGTTAATCGATATCATCGGGGTGTACCTAGAGGCTTGTACCGGTTGTACAACTAAAAAGGGACACCGGCTATATCTTGGAAACCGTTTATTGTATGGCTTGCGGAAAAAATATTTATTACAAAGTTTAGTAAGAGAAACTGCTGGAAATTATGTTTAAGTTTCTAGGTTGGCCGCTAGTGGGCGTTATAGTTACGCCAAAGTGCGTTAGTGACCAAACATAGCGGGATTTTCTCAAAAATCCTCGTAGTAAACATTTATCAAACGATGAAAAAATTTAAATTCTGGATTATTTTTGTATTTGTGTTTTTGCTCTATCTTTTTGTTTAGGTGGGGACAAATATTGTTATGCAAAAATATTCGTACTTTGGTTTGGCTTATCGGAATTTGACAAATTTGAAATCCCTAAATAGACCAGGGCTAAAAATGGTAAAAAGTGAAAAAAAATAAAATAGTAGGATGAAACCCATTGGAAAAGGAAGAGAATATAACGAAAATGAAAGGAAAAATAATTTACAGGCGATCCGAGGTCGGGAAGTGAAAAGGGGTGAGTTTTTAAGGGTAGAAAACGATTTATCTCGATTTCCGGCAACACTACAAGTCCTATGGAAAAACGTTAAATGGCAAAGTTGTAGGTAATAAAAAGATTTACAACTTTTGTGTTTACAATTTTTTAAACATAACCTCAAAATTTATGTGAAAAATTCAAATAACGAAGTTTTTGGTTATTTATTTTATCTTTTACAAGAAAATTTTTTTTTACGAAATTTGGTGAAAACACACCTTTTTATGTCCCAAACACACTGTAATTTTTTTGATTTAAAATATTTATTTTTTCACCTTATTTTGACTTAATGTCAAAAAAGCACCCTAATTTTCAATCGAAAATTCTCACGTCAAAATACCTGCTTTTTTAAAAAAAAGTCGGTGGGCTTTTTGTTCGTTGAAATCTCTACTTTCTGATGGTGTAAAAAAATATACATTACTATGGTAAATGTGATGAAATCCCCTTTACATCCTACCTTTAATTATATTTAGAACAACTATTTTCGCATATTTTTTGCAATCTTTATGTTTTATGGATTTGCAATTTTTTTGTTTATCAATGTAACATGGAATCTTACGTTTTTCGAATAATTAAAGTATACATTTTAATAAATAGCTCAAAATTGTACATAATAATTTAAAAAAAATAATTCGGATTCAAGTTTTTTTCGTTTCTTTGCATTTTTTGAGAAAATTTACCATAGTAATGTATATTTTTTTACACCATCAGAAAGTAGAGATTTCAACGAACAAAAAGCCCACCGACTTTTTTAAAAAAGCAGATATTTTGACGTGAGAATTTTCGATTGAAAATTAGGGTGCTTTTTCGATATTAAGTCAAAATAAGGTGAAAAAATAAATATTTTAAATCAAAAAAATTACAGTGTGTTTGGGACATAAAAAGGAAAGTTTTTACCAAATTTCGTGAAAAAAAAAATTTTTTTTGTAAAAGATAAAAATAAAAAACCAAAAACTTGGTTATTTGAATTTTTCACATAAATTTTGAGGTTATGTGACGTGTAAATACAAAAGTTGTAGATCTTTTTATTACCTACAACTTTGCCATTTAACGTTATTTCATAGGACTTGTAGTGTTGCCGGAAATCGAGATAAATCGTTTTCTACCGTTAAAACCTCACCCCCTTCCACTTCCCGATCTCGAATCACTCTTAAATTATTTTTCCTTTCATTTTTGTTATATTCTCTTCCTTTTCCAATGGGTTTCATCCTACTTTTATTTTTTTGGTTTCAAAAATTATCGACCCTGGTCTATCCCTATTTTAGGGATTCTTTTGTTTTATCAATTTAATAAAAAACAAAGGCGTTCTGAATTCTGTTGCGACAGCTAGACGGCGTTACACAAAAATAAACCGACATTTTAATAAGGTATTAGTAGGCAAGAAGTTACAAACACCATACCATTGTGGCTGCTACAAAGCTAAAATCAAGACAATACTTCTTTAAATTAATACTCTGTAAATTTAAATCATTTACAACAAAAATAATGGATGGTGGTTGCGTAAATAAAACAAATTGCAGTAAAAATTGTAAGTGGGCTGTGAAACAAAAACAAGGGCATGAGGGCTTTGAGTTAAAATATGAAATGGGCTTGTCAAGTTTAAATGGATTAATTTTGAGTTATTTCCATAAAGTCTTAAGCAGGTCAAACGCCTTTTCGTTTAAGGTTGAATTCTCAATGTCATTCAATCTATTGCCAACCTATAACCTATTTCGCGTTGATTTTTTGAGTTTATTATTTTACTAACTAACGTTTAAAGAAAATCAATATCGTCGGTACATTATTTAGGTAGTATCTGATATATTACAAAAATATCAATTTATTTCATTGCTAATTTTGGGAGAATTGTATAGTGAAAGAACAATGAGTGACAATGACATAATAATGTCAAAAAAAATCTTACCCGATATTTTTCGCTATACAATTCTCCTAAAATAAGTTATGAAATTCCTTGATATTTATTAAATATGTCAATTATTACGTATAGAATATCAAGTCGATACTGATTTTCTTTAAATTTTGTATAAAAGCTAGAAAACATAAATAAATCTACGCGAAATAGGTTATAGGTTGGCAAGCATGTTGATACTCCCACCTTAAGGTCGGCATTTTGGAACCAGCACAAATTTTAAGGAAATAAATAAAAGTTTAACTTATTAAAACTTTTACACGTATACTATTTCATATTTTAAATCAAAGTCTGCTTCCTTTTTTTGTTTCACAGTTTATTTAAAATTTTACTGTAATTTATTTCAATAATGTAACCATCCTCTATTATTTTTGTTGTAAATAAAATGCAATTTAAAAAACATTACTTTTAAGAACCGTTGTGTTGATTATGGCTTTGTAGAAGATACAATGTATGATGTTTGTAACTTGTTGCCTACAAATACCGTATAAAAATGTCAATTTGTTCTCATGGAGCTCATTTTCATATTATTATTTTCCTTATCTCCGGTTTAAAGAAAGATATTAGACCAGGGTCGATAATTTTTGAAACCAAAAAAAATAATAGTAGGATGAAACCCATTGGAAAATGAAGAAAATGTAACAAAAATGAAAGGAAAAATAAATTACGGGCGATCCGAGGTCGGGAAGTGGGGGGCGGTGAGTTTTTAAGGTTAGAAAACAATTTATCTCGATTTTCGGCAAAACTACAAGTCCTATGGAAAAACGTTAAATGGCAAAGTTGTAGGTAATCAAAAGATCTACAACTTTTGTATTTACACTTTTTTCACATAACCTCAAAATTTATGTGAAAAATTCAAATAACCAAGTTTTTGGTTTTTTATTTTTATCTTTTACAAAAAAAATTTTTTATACACGAAATTTGGTGAAAACTTACTTTTTTATATTCCAAACACACTGTAATTTTTTTAATTTAAAATATTTATTTTTTAACCTTATTTTGACTTAATATCGAAAAAGCACCCTAATTTTCAATCGAAAATTCTCACATCAAAATATCTGCTTTTTTAAAAAAAGTCGGTGGGCTTTTTGTTCGTCTACTTTCTGAGGGTGTAAAAAAAAATATACATTACTATGGTAAATATTCTCAAAAAATGCAAAGAAACGAAAAAAAATCGAATCCGAAATTTTTTTTTTAATCATTTTGTACAATTTTGAGCTGTTTATTAAAATTTATACTTTAATTACTCGAAAAACGTAAGATTCCATGTTACATTGATAAACAAAAAAAATACAAATCCGTTAAACATAAAAATCGCAAAAAATATGCGAAAATAGTTGTTCTAAATATAATTAATGGTAGGATTTAAAGGGGATTTCATCACATTTACCATAGTAATGTATATTTTTTTACACCATCAGAAAGTAGAGATTTCAACGAATAAAAAGCCCACCGACTTTTTTAAAAAAGCAGATATTTTGACGTGAGAATTTTCGATTGAAAATTAGGGTGCTTTTTCGATATTAAGTCAAAATAAGGTTAAAAAATAAATATTTTAAATCAAAAAAATTACAGTGTGTTTGGGATATAAAAAAGTAAGTTTTCACCAAATTTCGTGTATAAAAAAATTTTTTTGTAAAAGATAAAAAAAAACCAAAAACTTGGTTATTTGAATTTTTCACATAAATTTTGAGGTTATGTGAAAAAGTGCAAATACAAAAGTTGTAGATCTTTTTATTACCTACAACTTTGCCATTTAACGTTTTTCCATAGGACTTGTAGTTTTGCCAAAAATCGAGATAAATCGTTTTCTAACCTTAAAAACTCACCGTCCCCCACTTCCCTAACTCGGATCGCCCGTAATTTATTTTTCCTTTCATTTTTGTTATATTCTCTTCCTTTTTCAATGGGTTTCATTCTACTATTATTTTTTTTTTCACTTTTTACCATTTGCAAAGGCTTCAGCCGGTCTATATTGACTTGCGGTTTTCACAAATATCCATCTTGTGTGTTCTTCTTTTTGCTTAAGTTAAAAAATATACAGTGTGTCCATAGAGTTTGAAAGAGGAAAAACTTTTTTATTAGTAGGTATAGAAGAAAACGTCAGTTTATAAAAACATCTGCTTGTGATGAAACTACAATTTCGAATATCAGATTTGCGATTACTATACAGGGTTCGTCACAAACAACATTTTTAGTTTTCTTGGATCTTTTTTTTTCATTCCTTGATTTGTTAAATGAATTTTGCTAGTGTTGAAACTAACATTCCAACTATTAGATTTGCGATTACTATACAGGGTTCGTCAGAAACAACAATTTTTGTTTTTTGGATTTTTTTTTTCAATTCCTTTTGATGATTGGCTAAATTATCACCTTGGGAACAAATGGAGACCTATGGTTCAAATCAGTTGCCCAATCTCACAATTAACGATTTTTATTTATGGGGATATCTAAAGCCACATGTGTATAAAACCAATTTTAATAATAACTTAGATCTCTTGAAAAAAAAAATAAAAGTAGTTATTGCAAATATCCCAATGCAGCAAGTTAGGAACTATTATCGGGAATTCGGGAATATTTGAATAAAAGTTTTATAATTTATGATTGAATGAATTGAAGAAATATGACATGTAATAATAAAAATACTTTAAAAGTAGGCAAATAAAAAATGGTTTTCTTACAACAAAATCGTTACTCGGCCAAATATAAAATCATATTCGAAGCAGGCAAGCAACAATAGTTTTGTTTTAAATGTTGTACATTTATTTTAAACAAATTTAAAAAACTAAAAATGTTGTTGCTGACGAACCCTGTAAGTATAGTAATCGCAAATGTGATATTTGAAATTCTAGTTTCAGCACAAGCAAAATTAATTTAATAAATCAAGGAATTGAAAATTAGACTTTATCAAGAATGACTTTTTCTTTTATGCCTACTAATAAAAAAGTTTCTCCTCTTCCAAACTCTATATCCGTGGACACACTGTATATCTTTGCATTTAAAATTTTTTAGAAAAATGAAGAAATTGTAGATTTTGCTAAATAGCGCTCTCTAGCTGTCTCAACGAAATTTAGAACATCGTTTTTTATCAAATTGATAAAACAAAAGAATCCCTATTTCGCCAGTTCAAATTTGTCAAATTCCGATAAGCCAAACCCAAGTGTGAATATTTTTGTACAGCGATATTTGCCCCCCCCCCCCCCCCCCCTCCTTCCCCACTTAAACAAAAAGGTAGAGCAAAAACTCAAAAGCAATTTTTACCCAGAATTTTCGTTACATGGAAAAAACTTAAAGTTTGATACATGTTTACTATGTGGATTTTTGAGAAACTCCCGCTTTTTATTTGGCCACTATAATTACGCCCCCTCGCGGCCAACCTAGAGACTTAAAAATATCTATAATAAATATTTTTTTCCGCAAACCGTATGGTAAACGGTTTCCAAGATACAGCGTCCTGAAATGGACTGGCAGGATCGCCATGTACTGGAACTATCGGGTTTACTTGTGAATTGAGAACTTAGGGGGGATCTGTATAAAAATGTATATTGACTTAGCACTACATTTTGTATTATATACAGTCTATGACTATTTCTTATTCTCCTAAGACTTCTTAAGACTAGTTTCCTATATCTAATCAGTCTTTATAAATACTAAACTAAGTTGAACTTAACCTTGAACTGTAACGATATTTGTTATTGTTATATTAACTGTTTAAATAACTAACACGCGGTAGTATAGGTTTATACCCTGTGTCAATGAAATATGTGTTTAGGCTTGCCAGAAGTACCCCTTTTGGGGGTACAATACCCCTTTTTGTAATTATATTTTTTAAAGTACCCCTTTTTGAAAAAACCTAAAAGAGGTACCGAAAATACCCCATTTTATGTTTTTATTGTTTTTTCCAATTAAAGTTGATTTTTTTTAAAGCATTTTTATAGTTTGTTATACTGTTTTTGTGGTTTTCTTGAGGATTCTGTGTTGTTCAAATTTTTCGCTTGCGGCGCTATTTTTTTAAGAGCCTTCGGCGATTTTTTCTTCTTTAATTACCCCCCCCCCCCCCCCCCAAACTAAGAGTATACGCGCCTGCCTGCAAGTAGATAAGTACCCCTCCTTCCAAATTTATATCTGGCAAGCCTATATGTGTTTCTAACAATAACAAATATTAATTACTAATCTTAAATATAACAATTATAGGGTGAAGGTAAAATAGGGGTGAGCAGCCTTATCTTTACCCTACAGTCCGTTTTTAGTTGTACACCTGGTACACAACAGTTTTAATGAAAAAGGGTCAAAGAATTAAAAAATCTGCTGATGCAACCATGAAGGGGGAGCAAGCATAGTCCGGATCGACCTTTACAATACCCCAACCAGGAATATGTTACCAGTAAATATTGTCGCTGACAGTTTATCGTTTTGTCATTTGTGTTCTACTTATGTGTTACTTGTTGTTTCGAGTTTTTTTCTTTTTAGTACTCTATTTCAATGTTCAAGGCGACGACACCGACAACCCCCTCATTCGATACAATTATAGGAATAGTCGTCATTGCAAGCATCGGCCATATTCCGCTCTTGAACCATTTTATCGTAAGAGCATATTAGAAAATACGACTTATTTGATCTTCATTATACTCTTAGGAATACTTTTTGGTCTTATGTTTTTGGGTAAGTTGTAATACACCCATCGATATTTGGTAATTTTCTATTATCACTACACCATGCCAAAATTGATTATGTTTTTTCAGGAATGATGTCTTTTGGGGCGTACAGATTACAAATCGTAAAACAATTTTCGCCAGAAACGCTTGAAGTAAGCGAATTCGGTTTTACCCATTAGATTTGTCAGATTGCTCCGCGCCCGTTTGTTTAATGTTTCTAAGGACATCAAAATCTGAATGCCGTTTGTTTATCATATCGGCGAGAAACTGGAGGTACAGGGTCTTCCAACTAGGACTGAACAGGGGCTCATTTTTGAGCTTCCTTGTATTTAAAGAAAAATCCAAAATAGCCAATCGATGTACTTTTTCCTGCAGAATTCAAAAATGAAGCCAAACATTTATTTGAACCAGAAACAAAAGAGTTACGATATGGATAAGGTGTTTTTTTAAATGGAACATAGCTTTTTTTATACGATTTTTGGAACGAGTGATTTTTTTTTGTCCGTTCTGATTAAAATATTTAATATTGTGACAGCTATTTTTATTAAATTTTAATGTTTTATCCACACACACATTAACTTTAACCTGTTTGAAACATACACTAGGTAATAAAGGTATAATCACCTGTGAATCCTTCAAAGTCAAAAAATTTGACAAATTTACTATAATATTGCCGAAATGAAATATGCATTAGATGAGAGATTGCAGATTGTTATCTTTTTCTAAAAATGCCAAGAAAATGCAAGAGAAGCAAGGAGAAGAGTTATTGCAAATTTTCACAGAAATATATCCGTCAATACTATTCTAAGGATAAAGAACCTATTTAAGGAAAATAAAACATTACATGACAGAAAAAGAAATCCATGTGATTATACCTTTATTACCTAGTGTATGTTTCAAACAGATTGAAGTTAAATTATACTGGATAAAACATTAAAATTTAATAAAAATAGCTGTCACAATATTAAATATTTTAATCAGAACGGACAAAAAAAAATCACTCGTTCCAACAATCGTATAAAAAAAGCTATGTTCCATTTAAAAAACACATTATCCATATCGTAACTCTTTTGTTTCTGGTTCAAATAAATTTTTGGTTTCATTTTTGAATTCTGCAGGAAAAAGTACATCGATTGGCTATTTTGGATTTTTGAATGAGCCCCTGTTCAGTCCTCGTTGAAAGACCCTGTACATATTTTTCGTCGGGGCTTTTTGACCGATTTTGAAGAGAAAATTTTTAAAAGGCGGGAAATTTAAAAATCGACCCGTTTTTTAAGGGATGAATTATTAAAAATAAGCTAATTTTTCGTGAAATTCGCTAACCAATTTAACTTCTTCATTTTGTGAAAGTGAAACGTCCCCGATTTCGTTTAAATTGATGATTCTCACAATTTGGCACTTTTTCTTTGGCCTAAAGCCCAAATACTTTTGCCATTTTTCAATTACAGCTATCATTACCGTCAACATCAAAAAATAGATACCTTTGGAATTGGCACAGAAATCCCCAATATTCTGGCAATAACAGCAAAGTTCATTTTTTGTACAACTGTAAAAAAAACCTGACTTTGTTGCTATGGATGCACAAAACACCTCTTTTTTAGTTAAAAAAACTGTAATTTTTTCACGACTAGAAAAATGTGTTGATGTTTTTGTATAAATTTAAAAATTAATTTCCAAAACATTTTTTATAATCAAATAACACAGCATAGTAGATTCTGTAACGAGGTTGGAATGAAAATTCGATCCGAGTGGAAGATTCCGAACGCGAGCGTAGCGAGCGTGAGGAACCACGAGTATCGAATTTTCATTCTAACCGAGTAGCAGACTATATTTTCTCCACGACTATCCAGTTCCATATCTGATTTATCCGATTTTTCACTCATTTTTTGACTTGCACTAAAATTTAAAAATAATTATTACAACGCGGCCATTTTTATCTGACACTGACAGTTTCGAAATTCATGGCAACCTATGTCGTTTATATCAATTATTACAGAATATTTATTCCGTATCTTGTTATGGAATGAAAATACACGCAAAACGCATAAGAAGCAAGTGTTTCAGAATAAATATTCCAACTCAAGAGCGAGCATTTTTACATTCTATTATCAAAAATGATTTTGGAATTATTGCATTCAGTAATGGTCGTGGAGAAAAACATTTTCTGCTACGGTTTTTACCTTCTTTATGTTACCTACACTATTCACGAAACTGAATGTACACGTTCTCATATTTTATTTTCGATTTAGCGGGCAAAATATTTGATACAACGATCTTCGCCACATCCGTTATTTCTTGAGGTTTCCTCACTATCGCTAACAGAAGTAGCAGATATTATGGTACTGGATAAACTTGAGCAAAATAGTGTAAATTTCTAAACACGAAAAACGATAGATTTGACAATCAATAAATTTTAAACAATTACAGGTTTTCATGGTAACCAGAAGATGTGTAACAAAAAATACCTTAAAAGCTGTGAATTTTAATTTTAAAGTTTTGTTCTAAACACTATTCGGCCCTGTTAAGGTAAAGGGCAGTAAGTAACATTTTTGTCAAAAATGAGATATTTATGTTGCATGCCTAAGCAGTAACAGCCCTAGGTCCACACAGGGTTTAAAGCCGATTAAGAATCAACTTATGCCAGAATCACCTATGGCAAAAGGCAGTAACTAACAATATGACTTCATGTTATGGTAACAGGCAGTAACTTAACAACTTATTGCTGTTTGCCTACACAATTAATTAATATATAAAATTAAATGTGAAGGTAAACAGCAGTATTTACCTGTTTACTTAGTTACTGCCCTTTGCTGGAATATTACTTCAAAAAATAGCAACTTGATATTATACTAGTGTTAAGCCAAACAGCAGTAGGTAGCTGATGAATTTTCATCAAAAATCAAAGTTACGGAATTTTCCGTTTTGTGAAAAATTAAGGCATATTTAGTAACGTTCTTTAATACTTTTTTACTGAAAATCCAATAAAAAATAAATTGTGTAGAAGAAAATAAACTAAATTGACAATAACTCAAAATCATTGTTTTGCACTTACTGTCCTTTACCTTAACAGGGCAGTATTTAAATAGTTAATGAAAATAGTCTAATATCCATATAATTAATAAAATAGTTAATAACAAACAGTTGTACAAAAAAATTTTGTTTGTATCCGATTGTGTCAAAAAATGACGTTTTATAGATCAGATATTTGTACGAAAAGGTAACCTTTTCAATAGGAGATTGACTATTGCGCTGGTAGCTAGGTAACACTTTTCGTCCCAGGTCGAAAAATATTTTTCGGACGATAAATTTTTTCTCAACAAACTTTATATTATTTTCAATTATTTACAATATTTATATTAAAAGTACAATTAGAACAATTTTGAACAAAAACAAGGTGCTGTAAATTTGATTTTGAGGATGTGTTATTATTTTTGTTCTCCGTTATGATTTGTAATATACCCATATTCAATGTTGAACTCGATTGGAAGACGGATTGCGATACCTGAGTCGGTACTGATTGCAGTTCAGATTGTGGAATGTTGAATATTTTCTTGGTCAGCTCTAACTTATTGCTTAAGAAATCATCTATGTAGCCCTCGGCTACTCCAGAAGACTTCCAGCCTCCATGCCGTTTTAGAGAAGTTATGTCTGCTCCCGCATCTACAAGCAATGTGGCCGATGTTCTTCGGAAACAATGTCCCGTGAATTCCTTGGCATTCGGCAGTTTTAGGTAAGACGCTATTTCCTGAGGTATGGAGCCAAATTTGTGTATACCGACAACTTGCTTATAGCTTTTTCCATTGCGATAAGACACAAAAAATCGCCCATCACTCATATTTGTTGGACGTAAAGCCATATAATTTCTATAGGTAATACTTTACATATTCTCCCGTCACCGAACATGATCTCGGTTTGTTTGATTGATTATAGGGAACTTTTATTAACAAAGCCGTTCCCAAATCTTGTATGTCATCAATTTTCATATGAGCCAGTTCTTCTCCACGACATGCGCCCGCGATTCCGAAAATAAAAGCAACCTGTAATTAAGAAAATTGTTAGTAAGAAATTTAAAATAAAATTATATACTTCGTTAACATTAAGTATTTGTCATCTGGAGCATGGCAAAGGCATTTTTGAAACTCTTCTTTAGTTAGGGTCTTTGATTTCTTTGGACAATTGCGCACCCCGGTATTGATGAAAAATAACTAATATTTCGATCATATATGCGATCTAAAATAACTAAAAACCCAATGCTTATTATTTAGATAAATTGGAAAAAGTGTTTGGGATAACGGCCAATTTGTTTTTCGCACGCATCACTCAAACGCATCATTTTTGAGAGTGCAAACATCAAAATTATGTTTCTTCAATGCCATACAAAGAGTTTAAGACTACTTCCACCCTTGCATAATCAAGGAGCACATGGAAGCCTGTTTTTATACAGTTGAAACACACATAAATTTGCATTTGAGAAAAAAGTTGCGTTATATAGTTTTCATTCTTGGATGAAGTTTACGGAAATGCAAACAACTGTTAAATAAAAAAAAACTTGTTTGGTTTAACTGAACCTGTATTAATGTATCATCCGAACAAATTAGGTATTCAGAATGGTATTTTTTAAGGATTAATTAAGGGCCTATTAGGAGTATGTACCTCAAAAGAAATTGGTGAATACGGGATGAGCATGTTAATTGATCTTCCCAAGCCACTGGATGCTTATCAAGAAAAATCTTTGATGGGAAAACCTGTTTGTTATGATATCGCAGGTTGGCCTGTGCACCCAGACACTGGTGAGAGAACAGTGAGAATGTTACCAATGTAGGTATATTGCATATATTCTATGTAAGCCTAAAGTTTTATAGTGATTTTATAGATTATTTTGTTTTTTAAATTTAGGGTCATAATAAAATTAAAAACCTTAGTTTCAGTTATAGAAAAACTTTAAAATTATTAATTTGAAGAAGTTAGTGCATTCTTAAAGTGGAGTTAAAATACGGGAAAGAAAGGAAAAACGAAAAGACTTCCTTCACAAAATTTAATAGAATAAAATTCTTAAAGGGTATTTACATGTTTCGAACGTAGAAACGTTCATCATCAGGAGACAGAAGATATATTTAGTGCTGATCGTTTTAGCAGAAAAGAAAATGGAGCTTTTATGGAATTAAAAAATGATGTGTAAAAGAGACATAATATGAAAAAATTGATAAAAGTTAAAACGTACTGAGTATGTGAGAAGTCAGTAAATGGGGTCTAAACCAACCAAATAGACTGGGGAAGAAGAAAAAACTTTTCTAAAAAAAAAGTGTCGAAAATTATTTAAATTTTTTATAAAACATTTTTAAAACACTTTTGCTGAATGTAATTCTCGTAAGTAGGTACTTAAGTAGTACTTTTTATCCAAAAAATATTTCAAAAAGTTTTTTACTTCATTCTTTGATTTCAATTTCTATTTTTTTACAGATTGTGATACTTTGACAATTACTACTAATTTGATCCTCTCAATGTCTTATTGACAAATACCTAAAAATGTTTTAAAAAAAATTTAAATAATCTCGACACTTTCTTTTTAGAAAAGTTTTTTCTTTTTCCCCAGTCTGTTTGGTTGGCTTAGACCCCATTTACTGACTTCTCACATACTCAGTATGTTTTAACTATATATTATCAATTTCTTCATATTATGTCTCTTTTACACATCATTTTTTAATTCCATAAAAGCTCCATTAAGGTCCTCCACCATTTTCTCTTCTGCTAAAAAAATCAGCACTAAATATATCTTCTGTCTCCTGATGATGAACGTTTCTACGTTCAAAACATGTACAGACACTTAAAGAATTTTATTCTATTAAATGTTGTGGAGAAATACTTTTAGTTTTTTTCTTTCTTTCTCATCATTTAAAATTATTATTAATATATCTTTATTCTCAACCAACTTAAGAAGTTTATATTGTACAGAATATACCGTTAAATATACAATATATAAAATCTCAAATAAAAAAAATACGTTGTGTAAGTAATAATATTTCTATCAAAACTATTAAAAAATATGTGTCGAAGGATATAGAGTTTAGAAGAGGAAAAACTTTTTATTAGTAGGTATAGAAGAAAAAGTCATTCTTTATAAAAATGTCTGCTTGTGCTGAAACTACAATTTCGAAGATCAGATTTGCGAATACTATACAGGGTTCGTCAAAAACAACATTTAAACTTTTTAGGATATTTTTTTCAATTCTAATTTTCCATTCTTAATGAATTTTGCTTGTGCTGAAACTACAATTTCAAATATCACATTTGCGATAACTATACCTACAGGGTTCGTCGTGAAACAACATTTTTAGCACAATCATCAAAAGGAATTGAAAAAAAAAAAACTGTTGTTTCTGACGAACCCTCCCAGACAGCACAAAGACATCTTAAAGATATCCAAAAGATGTCAACAATAGACATTCATGACGTCTTATGGACGTTTCTTAACGCCATCAAGACATCTTATGGATATCTTAAAAAGGTCGTATGTTACAAAACCCAACGTCTATACCACATCTTATGGACGGCTTACATATATCTTATGGACACCTTATAGATGTCTCATGGATACCTTATACATGTCTTATGGACACCTTAGATACATTTTATAGGCCAAACCGCAGAGCCCTAAAACATTTTGTTTGGTTGTTAAACATGAAACATCATATTGCTTAATAATTAGTTTTATTAACGTATTACATAATTAAAACTTTTTTAATAATGAATTTCGCCTATCTATGGCCCTTCTTAGCCACGTCGCGATGGCATCCTCGGCATCTTTTCTACTGTTTTGAAGCCATGTTTTGTCAGCAGATTTATTGACACTGCATCCACTGATTATAGACCAATTTTAATTATTCGAAAACTAAAAACAAACACCACACCACAGAAAAATATGTACCATACAAAACGTTTTTTAATCTACAATTCGTTTTCTTTTAACGGTTCACTAAGTAGAAAGTAAAAAAACTACAAGTCATCATTAGCAAAACTATCAAAAATCAAGCCCATCGACAGTTGACTGAGTTGACAGTGTTGACCTTGCGTCAATTTCAAATGGCAAAGGGGAGCGCTTTGTTGCCAATCCTAAGTTGTTCGCGATGTTGCCAAATTTACCGATTCTAAAATTTAACTCTATTGTTTGTCGTTTACAAAAAAAAACGATTCAAGAAAACGTCCGAATTGGTAACAATCATTTAAACTCGATTAGACAAGTATACAAAAAAATAATAAAAGTTCTGAGAACGGCGACGGTCGGGTTTGTTCGAGCTGACGATCCGAGATGGCGGCAATCCAAAGTGTCCATTTAAAAAATATGTAAGCTAGAGAAAGACAGGGATACTACAAAGACAGAAGAGAGACAAATCTCTCTCTGTGCTATAACCTAAAAAAAACACGAACGTCATATTTACGATATTTTAGCGACATCTTATGGACGTCATCTTACAACATCTTATGTATGTCTTGAAAAAAACGTCTTTAAGATGTCTTTTGTAGGTCTGCAGGCGTTCAGGCATAATTAAGACCTAAAATCGACGTCTTTAAGACATTGTGTGCTGTCTGGGCTGTATAGTAGTATAGTAATCGCAAATCTAGGTCCGATGCGTGATGTCCGATTTCCTACCAAAAATATCACGAAAATAGAAGACCTAGCATATTCATATTTTGCAGGCGGATATAGCGCTTGCCCTAAGGGGGAGCATAATCTAGGTACTTTCCTATTGCTTATTCTTTTGAACAGCAAAGCAATGTAAAAAATCTTTGCTTAGCTCAGTTAAAGGAACGCTTCACGAACAACTTCGCATAATCGTATCACAAAAGTAGAGGGGCATACTTAACCGCGGCAAGGGGGAGGTCGTGCCGGAGGAAATTATTCGAAATTAGCCGGCGCTATAATCTTTTTGCTGTAGCGCGAAGGTTTTAAACTATGATATATTATTATAGGTACTAATTGTTTTAAATGCCAACATTTTGGTTTACGCTTGCCCGGAAGCAAAACATATCTATTTCGTATTAACATATCTATACAGGCTGTTTCGTAAATAATAATTTTATAGAATTATGTAATTTTTAGTGTTGGGAAAAATCGACTTATTTTAATAATCGACTACCGAGTATTCGAGTGATTTAAAAAATCGAATGATAATCGATTTTTTTTCACTCAAATTCTAATATTAATTATTAATATTGGCGGTTCATCGTTCATGTTGATATACAGCATTTGTATTGGGAATAACTGACTCGGTGTTGTTAATCGATTGAATTTTTGCGGATTATTAAATGTAGCGGAGATATTTGTGGATTTTTTGGCATGGTTCCCAAATCTTACAACTTACAATTTAATTTAACTAACCACTTGACTACTTGACCTTGAGATGTCACGATATTGCATAACTCATGATATTTATGAATACTGAATACTCACCACTATAATAAATCCTATTATCCTACGCAGGCAACCCGTAATGCAGTATTTAAATCTAAATATATCATATATTTATTATCTTACGCAGGCAACCCGTAATGCAGTATTTAATATGAATAATATCGCCAATAAAAACCGAAAACCACTCGGTGTAGCCGCTCGCTACGAGATGGCTTTGGCCGCAGTGAGTGATTGACAGGCGGGCAGCAACTTTGGAGACGCGTTGAAAAATAAAAACCATATGTTCGTCACTCGAGTTATTTCCGAAGATAATCGAATAATTCAAGTGATTGAAAAAATCGAGTGATCGGTTATTTTTCACTCGAGTGATCCCATCACTAGTAATTTTGTACTGCCTTCGATTGTGGTTATCCCTACTGATTGCAGATTAACAGAGTTCCTTTTTAGTTACATTTAAATAGAAAAGATGGGGGTTAATTTTCTGAACTACCATAGGGCTGATATTATGCAGCGTATCAATTTGGTTACATTGGAACAAAGAAGAACGTTTTTGGATGTATGTTTTGTGTTTAAAGTGTTAACTAGCTTGTGTGACTGCGATGGTTTGCTCTCGAGAATTGGTTTGAACGTTCCTAATCGAAACCTAAGAAATTATACCCTTTTCCATTTGGGTTTTCATAGAACTAACTATGGCTTAAATACACCTTTGGATAGAACTCTGCGTACTCTTAACGATATGAGCGGGCATATGGATTTTTTTTTAATCTCTCGCTGGAAGCTTTTAAACGTAAAAGTATGGTAGGTACTTATGGACTGTGTAACGCCCGCTACAATATCTTCTAAGTTTTACTTACTTAACTTTCGACCTTTCTCTTAGGCGCCGTTACAATTCTCTTCGTGTGGGTTCGTAGTACCAGTTGTGTTACGCCACTGTGTCTTGATTAGTCTTGAAGAATGTTGGTAATTGCTAATGGAGCACTATGTTTATTTTAAGGGAGCGATTCTATAACTTTCAATTAATTTTTGTAAATGATTTTCATTCAATCTGATTTTTTCTCTGGGAGCGTTTTTCTTTTACAGAAAGTCAAACACGATTTAATTCTTAACACTATTTTTATTATTTAGTAACGTTAAAACATTTTGGAGAGCCACCGTTCACTTTAAATTAATATCATAGTTCTCAGTAAATCTAAATCTTTCCCGACACTTACTTTTAGAATGAATTTTTCCAGCCGAATTCGTTAGCTCTACAAGTTTCTAACAGTCAAAATTAAATAGAAATTAAATTTCCTTCACTGATTTAAACGTACTACTAGGTCAATGCATTATCACTAATTGAGCCACAATTAAATTTAAATAAAATTATCAAAATGCATAATGAAACTAAAAGACAACTCTAACTTTCACTAAGACTTTTCCACTGTAACAATAATTCGCGACTACTTCCGGCAGAACGACTTTTTAACAACACGGTACACTTTTTCAGACTAGACCTTTTTCACCGACTTTAAAACAGACTGACTCTCCATCGCTAAGGTTCCGTGTTTTATACCCGCAAAAGCAGTGGTGCTTAGCGCAAAATTACACCTTTCTCGATTATTATATTGGTGCCGGGTGAAATGTTTCGCAATCGACAGTGGCGCACCCAAGGGGGGGGTTTTGGGGGTTAAAACCCCCCCCGAAATTTATAAAAAATGTTCAGGTAAAAATATTTTCGGGAGACTCATAAATTCTACTACAAGTAAATCATAATAATTACATAAACAGAAATACAAATACATGAAATCACTGGAATCAAAACCGAGGACATGGAAATCCGGCAACGGTGCGGCTTTGTTCAAATTGTAATTATTGTATGGGTACATCGATATTCGATGAAAGCATTCGCTTGTTCGTAAAATAAATACTCGAAACTTGAAGAAATCTTTTAAAAGTTAAAAATAAAGACATCGCTTGTTGGTAAAACCTAAGCCGCCGTCGGGCGGCTCCTTTGTGCGGTGCCGACGCACGGCGGCACTACAAAGGTGCCGCGCGACTGCGGTATTATGACAAGGGAATGGAATTCGGTATTTTATAAATAAAAATACAAAGAGAAAAGCCGAATTCGATCAGCAACCAAAAATCCGCCTTTAATAGTATAATAGCCAGTGTGTGATGATGATGTGTGCTAATTTTATTGTTAACCCACCTATTCTCATATAGTTAAGATTAAGAATAACAGCTATAATATAATATTAAAAATGTCGAAGCGGCAGTTAGATATGTTGGACTTCTTCTCAAAAAAGCCAAAAGGCAGTTTACAAGTTGTTAAAGAACCTGAAGAAGAACCTCAACATGAGCATATTAAAGGTTCTAAAGGTAAGCACCCAGTGTTTATTTGTTTACAATTATTTCGTTGTTTTTTTCAGTTTACGGTTTAGGGAAAATTATATAATCTAACCTTTACACGATTTTGATGGTTGTCGTTATTGCCAGTTGTCACTTTCAGGCTGCACATATTAATGTTTTGGAGCGAAACTTTTCTTTTATGAATTTTAGATTTTATTTTTTTATATTAAAAGTTTAGAATTATTATTATCTCAATTATCGAGATTTTTGGATTAATAATTAATATTTGGATTAATTTGGATAAAATATATTGGTAAAAAGAAAGTTTATTTTTACGCGATCTAACAAATGTATTTTTTATGTATTATTATTTTCAATTTTAGCTCTAGCGACTGTTAATAACGATATCCCTGATGAAAATAAGCTTCAGGCTGAGCTGACAAGTATAGAATGCTGGGATTCTTACGATATAGCTAATTTTTTAAATACGCAGTTGACAAATACTAGAAAAAAAGAAGTTTTAGACAAATTGTGGTATCCATCAGACACGTTTTCCTACCCTTCATCAGGTACAAGGAACTTAAAATTTCAGCCCAAATGGCTTCACAAGTGGAAATGGTTAAGCTATTCCAAAAAAGATGACGGTGCTTATTGCAAATATTGTGTTTTGTTTCATACATCAGTCAGTGTAGGATTAGGAAAACATGAAAATTTAGGACAGTTAAGTATTGTCCCTTTTAATAATTGGAAGAAAGCCACAGAACGTTTTTCCGAGCATGAGCAGCGCATTTATCATAAAGAAAATGTCGAAAAAGCTGATATAATTGGCAAAATAGCAACAGGTGGGGGTTTCTTGTCATTAATTTTTAATTTAAAAGAAAGTAGGTATTTGATTTAAATTTAAATAGGTAGTTACTTGTTATTTAAGATTATTTTTTGTAGGTGTGCAAGAGCCGATACATTTTCAGTTGTATCACGAAGAAAAGAATCAAATTATGGAAAACAGAAAGAAGTTAGTACCGATTATAGAAACTGTTTTATTTTGCGGAAGACAAGGACTAGCACTAAGGGCCCACCGAGATGGCGGAAGAGTAGTACTTGATAATGCGGACGCTGAAGCAAATGAGGGTAATTTTCGGGAACTTCTTAGATATAGAGCAAAATATGACGACCACCTACAGCATGTACTTACCCAAAGTAAAAATAATGCATTGTATACTAGTTGGAATATACAGAACGAAATAATCGAAATAAGTAACGGTTTAATTCTCGATAATTTAGTTAAAAAAATTAATTCTTCGATGTATTTTTCCGTACTTGTCGATGAAACAACTGATATTTCCTGCATAGAACAAATGACCCTGTGTGTTCGATGTATTGATTCAACATTTTCCATTATAGAAGAGCTTTTTTTGCAGTTTGTACCACTTGAAAATGTGACAGGAAAGGGAATTTCAATGGCAATTATAAAAAAATTGAAAGACGTTGGAATCGACCTAAATAAAATGCGCGGTCAAGGGTATGACGGTGCGGCAGCCATGAGCGGAAATTTTAATGGTGTTCAGGCCCACATTCAGGCTCTTTATCCAAGGGCGTTGTATGTCCACTGTGCGGCACATTCCTTGAACCTAGCTGTTTCAAATTCCTGCGACTTGCCTTTAGTTAGAAACTGCCTGGGTACTATAGGGAAATTGTATGACTTTTTTCACACTCCGAAACGACAAGCTGTTATTAAACAGTGTTTACCAGAATCAGATGTAGTTTCTGGCCATGAAAAATTAATTAAATTATGCGCTACTAGGTGGACAGAAAGGTATAACTCTGTTGCTGTATTTTTAGAGCTCTATGATGCTGTTGTACTAGCATTGGAAACAATTTCAAAATGGACAAATAAAGATTCAGCTAACGCAGCCAATCAGTTAGGAGCTTCGATAAAAAAACCCGAATTTGTTATTTCTTTGCAAGTTGTTAATCAGGTATTTAGCTTTAATAGCATTTTATGCAAAGCGTTTCAGCAGCGAAATATTGATTTAAAACGGGCTGTAAATTTGTCAGAAGATACCATTGCTGAACTTCAAAAATTGCGGGATAATGCTAACTTGGAGTTTAAAAAACTATTTTTAAACGTACAGAAATTGGGCGAAAAGTTTGAGTTTCCTATAAATAAACCGCGAACTAGCCTACATCAAACAAAACGGTGTAATATTGATACGGAAAGTGTCGAAGATTATTACCGGATTGCAATATATATTCCATTTTTGGACTCTTTTATAAGTAACCTAAAGGAAAGATTTTTAAAACATAGAGAAATATTGGCCGGATTTCAAAGCCTCTTTCCCAAAGATCCGTCCATTCTCACCGACGAAACACTATCTGAATACCAGTCTTTAGTATTATTTTATAAAGATGACCTGACAGGAACCAAAGATGAACTAGTTGTCGAACTTAAACTGTGGTACAGAACAATTGCTAGACTGCCAAATGAAGAGCGGCCCAGAGATGCCTTAAGCGCGTTACAACACGTTACTGACAACTTTTCGAATATAAAGAATTTACTTCATATATTAGCGATATTGCCTGTCTCTACTGCGGAAGGTGAACGTAGTTTTTCAACTTTGCGAAGACTAAAAACATATTTACGGAACAGTTCTTCGGAAAACAGGCTAAATGGCCTAACCCTTTTGAATATTTATAGAAATATGACCCCGTCTGTTGAGGATATTTTAGATAAATTTATCGAAAAGCCTAGAAAGCTCAAACTAAGCTTGGCCTAAAATCTTCGTTTCAGTAGGTCTTTTTTGTATTTTTTCAGGCCAATTGTATATTTTGTTATTAATTTTTTATCTTATTTGTTAATAAATATATGATTTATGTTTACCATTTGGCATTATTACAATCCTATAAAAAATAACGAATCATCGACAAAAAAAGGTCGTGGCACCCAAAGTTTTTTCTGTCTTAGTCTTATAACCCCCCCCAAATTTTTTTGCTGGGTGCGCCACTGGCAATCGACATGACAAGGTAATAAAATTTATGAGTATCTACACTGTGAGAAAAAGTAAAATGTTTTATAATTAAGCATATGTCCAATTCAATATTTTCTTTCAGTGTATAAAGCTCCTGCAAAATCTGTCCTGAAGTAACTGTAGAGTCGTGAGCAACTATTGGTAACGCGTGCAATTTGTTAAAAGACCTGCGGATATATCGCAGTATTCGTGTGCAAAATTGTAGTGCCAAGTGCAATAATGTTTTTAACTCAATATAAAATTTTGGTGGCTCTTCATTAGTTTCGTTCGGTCGGTAGTGAACAGTCGAAAGTGACGCGAGGAAACAGTTGTTGAATTTTAAAAATAAAATAAAATAATTTTTATTTATTTTAAATGTGTCGACTGTAATGAAGTCTTGTGTTAAGTTTTACTTATTGTTTTTGGAATTGGATTACATGCCGATTGAAATTAAGTGAGTTTTCAAATTAAGTCCATTTCTTAACTTTAAAAAAATGTAGAAAATAGAAAAGTTTTTATTTTCCGGTTTTTTGTAAAATGTTATATTGAGTAACTAAAACAAAATAATTTAGACAATTATTTTGTTTCTAAATATAATCATATACTTAATAAATTAATTTTTTTTCCTTTCTTTAAAAAAATTCTCAAGTAATTATTTTTCAAAATATTGTCATGTCGTTCCATTACAACTGTAAAACTGCATTTGTGGATGCTGTGATCAACTAGGGCTGTGCTAAGTATTATTTATTGAAATGATTATATTTTCTCTTTAAATTAATATACAGGGTGGTCCCTAAGTACATCAAGAAAATCTAGGATATGATTCCTGGCATCAATTTAAGTTGAAAAGTTCATATGGACTTATGCCCTAAAATGCTTACCCTCTAAGATACAGGGTGTTAAAATATTTTCCATTTTCCTTTAAAACTACCATTTTTTTCAAAAACATAGTAGAGACAACTTTTGTTCCGCTTATATCAGTAATGCATAAAAATGCATCAGAGTTTAAAAAAAACAGTGGCGTATCACATATTTTCACAAAAAAAATATTGATGGTATCTTCATGCACGCCACTGGTGGAAGTAGGCAAACCCTTTTTTAACCAAAAAGTGCAGTTTAATACGAAATCAATCGACATTAATTTTCAATACCGTATCTTCAAGGAATTTCGAAATTTTAAAAAAACAATTATTTTTTAAAAATATTTAAACACCCTGTATCTTAGAGGGTAAGCATTTTAGGGCATAAGTCCATATGAACTTTTCAACTTAAATTGATGCCAGGAATCATATCCTAAATTTTCTTGATGTATTTAAGGACCACCCTGTATATGTATATTAATTTACATGTATATTATAAATGTTTAATAGGAATACAAAAACTGTAAAATGGGGTATCCCGTATGTTTAATAAATAAATAAATAAATAAATAGCAAAGCAATTCTCGTTAACGTTATCATTATTACTATAGTATTTTTTATTTATTTATTTATTTGTTTAGGGAATGTGGTTTCTGTACCCTCCGCAGTTTACGGGTCTACGGGTTAACACCGTCGGCTATTAAGCCATCGCAAGTTCACATCGGCGAATGATCGATGAGAGATTTAGCTAAAGTTGGAGCTAGCTTCGTGACTTTGGAGGACATAATGATTAATGACTCACATACCTACGGTTTTTTCCTTTTGGTTGGTTTATTTATTTGCGCTTTGTTCGATCGATTTTATAATTATTATTATTACTATTACCTACTTATTTCGTTTTAAATTTTAGCAAAACGGAATTCTGTTTAAACATCATATTCTTCTTGGCATACCCGCTAGCCATACTACTAAAATTGTGTGCCATATGTTGCTGCATACGTGACTATCAAGGTGAAGATGACAGTTGTTTTAAAGAAGTCAATGTTATTAAATGCAAAGGAATAAAGAAGGTATATCTAATATTTTTTTAACGGTATACATTTTATGTTGAACGTGGTCCTATTTTCATACTTTAAGGGTATAAATAAGGAAATACTTAATTATTACGCAAGGCGCTTGCGAATGAATGTATAGGACGGAAAGTTCACTGAGGAAATATCTTTTTATTCCTTGCGAAAATTTAAGCAACCATATAAAATGTTTTATTAAATAGAGGATATATAGCCAAGCACATATTACTCTTATTAGGAGAATGCACTTTGCTGTGATAATAAAACTAGGTACCTACTTTGTAAAGAATAATTCTGTTATAAGTTATATAAAATACGTTGCTAATGAAACAACAAATTTCTGCAAGGCAGAATAGCAACAAAAATACTTAGCTATCTCTGTAGAGATGTAGCTCTCTTGCTAAAATAATTATTTCTGATATAGGAATAAATTTTTTTTATAATAAAAAACGTCTCCCTACAATAAAATTATATATTTATAATTATTGTATTATACAGGGTGTCCGGTAAGTATATGGCACACTCTCGCGGGAGCGTATAGGGGAGGTCAAAATAACTATACTTTTGTCATATAAAAAACACTAAAGTGTCCCTTTAACGGAGATACAGGGCCCCAAGGGGGTATCTAGTGACTTATTAACTTTTCGGCTCTAACTTTTGAACCGACACGTATACATATTAGATGTTTTGCATCGTCAGGGAAGTCAAAAATGGACTTGCCACCACACTCGTTGCGTCAAAATTTTGACAGGTGTCATTTTACAGAGAGCTAAAAACTGATTTTTTAAATACTTTAGTTATTTTTATTTAAAAAAGGTACTCTACATTTGTCTCGATGGAATTAGCGGTTTTCGAGAAAAATAAGGTTTTTGTATATCACGTTTTGATTGATTCGAAATTTATTTATGACAAATTATTTTTATAATTTTCCTAAATTTTAATAGGCAAAAAAATACATTTAGGGGTTTGGCACCCAAAACAGTTTTCGTAGAATACTAAATAACCCCCCGCCCTTAAAATAACCACGAACCGCGCGCGCCACTATAGGGAACTTGACAAACATTTTGAATGGGGAAAAAATTCTATAAATCATAAGTATAATAATATATTGTCATAAAACATATGGCAGCAAAAAAAAATACATATTTCGTCCCAAAAGACCGCTAGCAAGATTTAAAAATGCCCAAAATTCAAATTATCCCAAGCGGGTAAAAACGTCGTGACGTCAAGAAGTATAAGTCGTGTGTGACATCCACGAAATAGGTTATAGGTTGGCAATAAATTGAAAGACGTTGAGAATTCCACCTTAAGGTGGGAGTATCAACATGCTTGCCAAACTATAACCTATTTCGCGTAGATTTATTTATGTTTTCTAGCTTTTATACAAAATTTAAAGAAAATCAGTATCGACTTGATATTCTATAGGTAATAATTGACATATTTAATAAATATCAAGGAATTTCATAACTTATAGCGAAAAATATCGGGTAAGATTTTTTTTAACATTATTATGTCATCGTCACTCATTGTTCTTTCACTATACAATTCTCCCAAAATTAGCAATGAAATAAATTGATATTTTTGTAATATATCAGATACTACCTAAATAATGTACCGACAATATTGACTATATTTAAATGTTAGTTATTAAAGTAATAAACTCAAAAAATCAACGCGAAATAGGTTATAGGTTGGCAATAGATTGAATGACGTTGAGAATTCAACCTTAAAACAACAATACAATAACAATTAACACACGGCAATACAAATGCAAGCTCGGCCACCGGTCAGGATGACGGAAAAGTCATACTTCCTGCTGACGTCATCGGGCTTGGCGCGCTTAAAAGTTTGTTTGAAATGCTTTTGACACGCGCGAGACTTTTAAAGAATTTTTACCAAGTTATTACTGATTTTTAAGGAGTAATAATTGGGGAATATTTTTTTTTAGGCCTAACTAAATCATATTATTGAAAAAAAATTGGAAAGGTCCCTATTAAAACATAATCCAAAATACTTACACTGAATAACGTACTAGCCTAATATGCTAAGGTTTTTGATGTATGCACGAAACCAATTTTTTTCAGTTAATTGCAACTGACTATGCGTTTTTGGCAACGCCACTGCGCATGAGAGGATTAAGATTTGGTTTTGCAGTAAAATTAATTTTGAGTTGTTTTTAAACAATAACGCTTTGTGACACTAATTAAGAAAGTTTATGAAAAAAAATGCAAACTTCACATTTTTTGTCTGTGCTTTATTTTTATGTTTTTATTAGGACAAACCAGGGCCTGGAATCGATAAATACAATGAAAATGATTTGAGAGAAGGGAAAGATACTAGTTATGTAATTAACTGCATGAAACAGAGTCAAATATCATTGGAAAAAGTAAATCGATTACAATAAAATGTTTATGTTTATGAAGCTTAAAGAACAAATTAATAAACATTTTTTTAAGAAGGTTTTGAGTTTTTTATTTACATACCTAGTAAAGTTTCTAAATAATTAAAAATGCAACTTGTTAGTCAGCAGCGTTCAAATTTCAAATGATCAATGAACTTTAAGTGTAATTTTAAAATTCATAAAAGTTACTTAATTATATAAGTTTTCTTTATTTCTCAATTAATAAGTATAGGTACTTTTCCAAATTGTTTTACATTATACCTAATATACCTACAGTATGTTCTATACATTCCGAAACCGCCGGAGTAATATCATAGAGATAATATATACCATTAGGTCTGTGATATAGTTGATATTTAAAGCAAGAGTACAATAGGTTTTGTATTCCATTCGTAAATAATTAAACCATGCCATTCTCCGCCGGTTCCAATGTCAGCTCTTTTAATGGGTTAATATAGAAAAACTGGTATTTCTTTGTCCTTTTCTTTTAGTATTTATGACTAATGCCGCCGCCACTGCACATAAATATTGTCTTCATGATTTTAGTTACCGCGATGAACAAAACTGTAGTCTCGCGTTCGCTGTTTTATTCGTCGAGCAAGCAGCAGTAAAACCAGTCTATGGGCTCCTTTTTCTACTGTAGTGCTCGCCGCGGTGTAATGCTCTACCCTTTTTCTATCTTCATTTTCTATACTGCAAACTGCAAGGGATGAAGCAGTCCAGTAGGGGAAACGGGCTTTAAAACCTTTGGCATTTGCTATGTTATTTAAAAGTAACTAAAAGGAAGTCGGTAAGCGGTACTTGTCATTTGTCATTGTCCCCAGCAGAAATGTCATAATGTCAATGTCAGTGTGTAATTTAGGGGTGGGAAAAAGCGTGATTTTCCTGTCACAGCTCCAATCTGTGACAGCTCCATGTCTGAACCTGTGACTTGAACCTGTGACTTTGTCACAGCTCCGGACTTGCAATTTGCAGGGATGCTGGCTGCGAAAGCACAAACGAACGGCAGCGTACCAGCGCGGTAGCGGTTTCACACTTATTTATATTCCGCTCCGCCAACAAGCTCCTTCTGCGCTTCGACACAGCACGTGATTTATATTTTATAGAAGCGGCGGCGGCGACGCTCAAATGAATTCTCCGAATTACTTTTTGAACGAGTTCCGCGAATTGTTTATTTTTCTTTTATTAAATTGGTATTTTCTATTTTATTATAATATAATACGGTGTGGTACTCCTACCGATTCCAATTCCGGCATTTCCAGCGTTTCGGCAGGACCTGTTTTTACGCTCGCGTCGCTCACTCACATCCAGTCCAGTTTCTACCGCACCGTTAGGTCTTTTTTATGCCGCACCGTCGGGTTTGCGAACCTCATATCCAGCGCGGTCACGTGAGTCACGTCGTCGCAGGTCCTTTAGTCGTAGCTCGTAGCGGAAGCCGCAGCGCGCACCGGCCGGTCCGCGAACCTCATATCTAGCGCTGTCACGTCGTCACAGCTCCTTTAGTCGAAGCGGAACTGGTCGCGACTGTGACAGGCCCGGAGCTGTGACAAAATCACAGGTCGTGAAATCACACCACACCCCTAGTGTAATTTCGTATTTTGATTTTGTTTGATTGTTTGGTTTGTAGCTGTGGGTTTGTAGTTGTTTGTAGTACGACGTCCGTGTTTGTAGTTCTGTGGAGTGAGCACGAAATTATACCTCTTTATTGAACTTGTTTTGTTGCTGGTCCCATGTTTTGATGTCTTGTAGTCCCATTGATTAAAATTGAATGATTACTGACGTTAATAATAGTATAACTGCAATTTTAAAACAATGTCGGAAAATCCAAAATCTGGGGTCCAGCCCCCCGTTAAGATCGGTCACTATATTTTGGGACAGACCCTTGGTGTAGGCACTTTTGGTAAAGTTAAAATAGGAGAACATCAACTTACTAAACACAAAGTAGCAGTAAAAATTCTAAATCGACAAAAAATAAAAAGCCTAGATGTTGTTGGAAAAATTAGACGGGAGATTCAAAATTTAAAGTTATTTAGACATCCCCACATTATTAAATTATATCAGGTTATCAGCACACCAACAGATATTTTTATGATTATGGAGTATGTGTCAGGTGGTGAGCTTTTTGATTACATTGTTAAACATGGAAAACTGCAGGAACATGAAGCTCGAAGGTTCTTTCAACAAATTATTTCTGGTGTAGACTATTGTCATAGGCATATGATTGTTCATAGGGATCTTAAACCAGAAAATTTGCTCTTGGACCATAATATGCATGTCAAAATAGCTGATTTTGGTTTGTCCAATATGATGATGGATGGGGAATTTTTAAGAACCAGTTGCGGTTCTCCGAACTATGCTGCACCAGAGGTAAGACTTATTAAGGAATTAATAGTTTATACGTGTTATTAGTTAAGTAGGTAAGTATGGGTTATTAGGCTGTGCTTGGTATCTACCTAAAATGTTATTTCATGTCGACATGTTTTCTTCATTGTAAAGACTTTCCATCATTGTTTTTAATGATCATGTTATCAACATAGAGGGGAATCTCAGAATTTAAAACACCCAACTCCATGGCTAGGTAGATATCCAATTTCTAAAATTTCTTTGCTACTTTACAAGGAGACACATAGGTACTCTTCTGCCTTGAAAACGCAACTGTTACTTGTCTTCTAAATTCCTTCATAATGGCTCCCCCAGCATATTTTTTTTGAATAGCTACTTTCTTAAAATAATACATTTTTTTAACTCTAATCAGTATTTGAAACACTGGTCTCAAGAATAACACTTTGCACCTATAAAACTAATATAATGGACTTTTCAGTGGTTACTTAATTAATCCTAAGTAGGTACTGTACAATTATTACCTACTTACAAAAATTAACAATTAAAAAAAAATTATAATCCTGCAATTAAACCCTAACCCAGTAGTCCTTCTAATTTTTTTACAAATAAATTATATTATTTATTTTCTTTGGAAGGTTATTGTAAATTTTTAATGCACATGCCTACAATAGGGTTATTGAGACCTGTATCTGTTCTGTATGTAGATGTTTGATATAATATGTTGTATCGTCCTGTTGTTTCATGAGTATGCACATTATTTGAATAATCTACTAAGTAGTGTTGCACTTTTGTTTGTTTGAGTTTGTTCAATGTCATACCCAAGCTCCCGGTACACTACATCCTTGCTGGTAAGTCTGTTGTAATTAAAAAGAATTTTTAGGAATTTGTTTTGTAAAGTTTTCACTATTTTTGAAGTAGTTTTTCCACATGTGCCCCCAACTGATAGTAAATATCTCAACCACGACAGGAAGAAGGCGTTATTATGTTTTGATTTTTTTAAAAGATAGTCTCGACATTTGTAAAGTAGTGTTATAATTGACAAAACCTTATTTACTATTCTATTTACGTGCTCACGCCAGTTTAACCTGTTTATCTTTGATACCTGTTCGATTGGTTGATTAGTAATTTATATTTCAATATCCTTTGTCCTTTTGTTTAAACAGTCTTCACAATTAATTTCTAGTTTATTTGACAGCAGCCAGTCAGCCAGTCATGTCACTAAGTTCTTTTTCATGGTCTCCAGTGTATACCAGTACCTACTGCGTCATCAGCAAATGTAAAATAGCATGCTTTGAGTCCAGTATATTTTAAAGTACATCGACGGACCAAGGACTGATCCCTGCGGCACTCCATACTCACTAGTACATTCTTCACTACAGTTATTTTGAAGTTTTACATATTGCTTCCTCCCAGCTAGATATAATTTAATAAGTTTGTTTATGTTTCCTCTGAAGCCCATCTTCTTTAACTTTTATAATAGTATGTCTTGGCTGACAACATCAAACGCTTTGCCCATGTCCACGAAAACAACTGCCACTAGCCTCTATCTGACAAAATACGTTCTTCACATTGTATGTTCATAACAATAATAAACAATAAACCTGTTAAAAAAAGCGCTAACCCAGCTCTTGATACACCTTTTCTCCCAAATATCAATATTAAACATTTTTCTTTGTTTTATAATTGACAACTGTAAAAATTCTGTAAATATTTTAATTTGGCGTTTTTTTTTCGATATTTTCCGTTTTAAACGATGTTCTATGCCTAATTGTGAGAAAAGAAAGATATTTGCAAATTTTAAGAAAATTTTAATTTTCCGACATTTTTCCATATCAGGAAAATTTCGTAATATTCATAAATTACCATTTTTCTCAGAAAGTGTAAAAACTTTAGGGAAAAAATTTATATAACTAAAACGTTGTATCTCGATGGAGATCTTCATCTTACAGTGTCCGCAAGAAAGTCCGCATTAAATGGGATTTTTTTAATTATTAGGTATAGGTAAAAATTGAAAAAGCAGTTAGTTTTTGCTTACCTAAAAACCAAAAATGACGTATACTGAAGCAGCTGCACGACTTGCGTTACCTGTCAAATTTGACATGTTTAATAAAATATATTCAAAAATGCCCTTATTTATAAAAATATCGAAAAACTTTATTCGAGAAAGTTGTTTACTTAGGCATTTTTAGCCTCTGTACGAAATTTTGACAGTCTAGTACAATTTTTATTTTTTGCCAGATTCTTGAAAATTTTGATCAACCCTCGTAGATTAACTTTTATACATCGATGTAAAACCATTTTCCTTTACTTTATTTGTAATCTTAATGCAATTTTGTGTAAAATTTTGGTTTCCAAATATTTATTTTGCTTCAAAAACGGAAATTGTTATTGATCAGTATGTAATGTTTGATGCAAAGTTTATCTAATTACATCAGTTTTGTCAAAACCGACGTTTCTCATTTTTCTTAAGTTAGTAAACAGATGTACAAAAAAAAAATATCAGGAAGCTTTCGTTAAAATTTTACTTAATTATTATTATTAAATTAAATTAATTATATTAAACTATATTTTTGTTGAATAAAATTTGGAGCGATTAATATTTATTCTTTTTGATCCAATATTAATTAAGTAAAATTTCAACGAAAGCTTCCTAATATTTTCTTTTTGTACATCTGTTTACTAACTTAAGAAAAATGAGAAACGTCGGTTTTGACAAAACTGATGTAATTAGATAAATTTTGCATCAAACATTACATACTGATCAATAACAATTTCAGTTTTTGAAGCAAAATAAATAATTGGAAACAAAAATTTCACACAAAATTGCATAAAGATTAAAAATGAAGTAAAGGCAAATGGTTTTACATCGATGTATAAAAGTTAATCTACGCGGGTTGATCAAAATTTTCAAGAATCTGACAAAAAATAAAAATTGTATTAGACTGTCAAAATTTCGTACAAAGGCTAAAAATGCATAAATAAACAACTTTCTCGAATAAAGTTTTTCGATTTTTTGATAAATAAGGGCATTTTTGAACCTATATTATTAAAAATGTCAAATTTGACAGGTAACGCAAGTCGTGCAGCTGCTTCAGTATATGTCATTTTTGGTTTTTAGGTAAGCAAAAACTAACTGCTTTTTCAATTTTTACCTATACCTAATAATAAAAAAAAATCCCATTTGATGCGGACTTTCTTGCGGACACTGTAGATTCTTATTATTTTTTTGTATCTCTTACCGTTCTCGAGATATTTCCCAATTTATAGTTTTCATATTTATTTTTAGCTCATATCTCGAAACTGATAATACTTTCATTTTATTTTCAAATAAAAAAGACGCGTATTTAAACGATCTATAAATTTAGTTACCTACGTATACAGTGTGGTTGTTTAAGTGTGCAACATATGGGAATTTTTTTTATTAACGATTTCTCAGAAAATTTTATTCTTGATAAAAGTTGGTGCATGTTCTATAATCATATTAGGTGCACTTGGAATGGTTGCAAGTCAAATGGCGTGGAGGGTAGGTCACTCACAAAAATTAAAAAAGGAGAAAAGCTCTCATCTGATACGAAAAAACTTCCTATCTAACCGTGTCGTGTACAGGTGGAATGCCCTTAATGAAGAAACTATCCTTGCCCCAAATCGGAACATCTTTAAGAACAGGCTTGACAAAAACCTAGAAACAATAAATGGCACCATGGTGCACTATCTTTAGCTGGCTCACCTCTAACCAAACAACAAACTGTGATAAATTCTGTGATAAAATCTGTAATCGAGCTTGTAAATGTCCAACGTTGTGTCTAGTCGCGCGTACCTTGACTGTGAACTGTACCTAGACTGTGAACTGTGACGTGATACTCTAATTGTTGACTATATAAAAGTGCTTGAAATAATAAAAACTAAAAAGAAACCAAAGACATAAGTGCACACAGCAGTCTCATCGGCTTCAGCCGCTTACTGCTGTTAAACATAATAATAATAATAATAATAATAATAATAATAATAAACTTTTACAAGAATAAAAAATTTTAATAAACATTTAAAATAAAAATTTTGCACTTTAAATGATGGTTTTTTAATTAGCATATTATCATTACTAATGCTTTATCTTGTTAAAACTAATTTTTAGGATATTTTAAAGTTGTGTTTAATATCGTTGCAACAAACATATTATTATAAAGTTTGTGATTCCTTAATAAATTAAAAATTCAAGTAACTTTTACAAATATGCTTGAACTTGAACAAAAATAGGCGAAATTGATTTGATTTTGATGAATTTATGGTGAATATTAAAAAAAAAATTTTTGGGAAATTATTAATGATTTTTAAAAAAAATATATTTTTTTATTTTAGGAGGTCACGTTTTTGAATCTATGCATAACTTTTAATTCTAAACAACTTTTTTAATAACATTTTGCTGAATTTTTTTAAATAGGGGTACTTTATTCTTGTACAAGTTTTATATTTTTTGGCCTACCCTGTACACCGTTTGACTTGCAACCATTCCAAGTGCACCTAATATGATTATCGAACATGCACCAACTTTTATCAAGAATAAAATTTTCTGAGAAATCGTTAATAAAAAAAATTCCCATATGTTGCACACTTAAAAAACCACACTGTATAACATTTTTCTCTTAAATTTACAATAACGGAGTTATTCGCAAAAAATGTTTTGTGAATATAATACTTTTTTTTTTATACTTGACAGCTGTCAATATTTGACAGTTTAATTTTTAATTATACGTTCCGCTATGGGAACCTTGGTATCCCTACCCTCCAATATATAGCTAGTTTTCTCAATTTCGCTTATTTTGTAATTTTTTGACATTGACATCTGTCAAATTTTGACAGGAGAATTTTTGCGTATTTTTTCCAGAATCTCCTCCTCAATGTCTATACGACCCCCCACTTTGGTTCATCCAAATATCAAATTGTTAAATTGACATTGACAGTTGTCAAATTTTGACAGGAGAATTTTTTGCGTATTTTTCCCGTGTTCCTTGGGTCACTGTCTATACGACCTGCTATTTTTTTGACAGATATCGAAAATTTCCAAATTTGACATTTTGACAGGTTTTCTATATACCGCTTGTCAATAAGATTTTGACAGATCTGAAATATAAGTTTTGTAGTATACCACTACCGTAGCCTCCATACCAAATTTCGTTAAAATCGGATAAACTATAAGGAAGCTAGGGCGAAAATTTTTTTTGACATATACTTTATACAAGAGCTGCAGCTCGCACGGTACATACGATTTTTACAAAAAATCTTTTTCTCATTTATCTTTCCAAAACGAAGGGAACGGTCGTGTCCAATTTAAAAAAAAAATATTTTTTTTTTAAATTTGACATTGACAGGTGTCAAATTTTGACAAGTGGAATTTTTTGCTTATTTTTCCCGAAATCTCCGCCCTAGAAGGAATACGCCTTAATTTTTTCAATTTTTTTTCGTGACCACTTTTTTGCAATTTTTGCACTCGCTCGCTCAAATACAAAAGTACTGAGTGGTTTTCCAGGACACTTAACGAGTCACATATTTAAATATAATTTTAGATCGTTGCCATAATACAAACAGGTCAAATTGCGAACTTCACCCTATTTTTAAGTCAAATAAAATCCCCATTCAGTCAATAGCAGCGGCACGACAGTCTCGAAATTTTATCGCAATCACCGGCAATCATACGCAATCGCCCCCGCAATCAGGAAATCATGTGGCAATCCTTGGAAATCAGGGATTTCCAGGAAATCAGGGATTTTCGCAATACATGTACATTTTTTTTTGATGAGTGGTCACTGATCCCTTCCATCCCCTGACATTTTTTAAAATTAATTTACTTTCATATGTAGTCCAACTTTATTACCTACCTATTTTCATTTAAATATCAAAACATTCGTTTAGAACCTTTTCAGCGATTTAATATGGTATCAATAGGTACACCCATATCGCAACCGCAACCTTATCTAAATATTCTGTCTAACATTATTGTTCATACATATTTCAACTTAATTTATTCAAAATAGGTAATTATTTATTATCTTGACATATTGTACTTTTATTAATATCTTACAGCTATTTTAGGCTGAGACAGAATTGCATGTCTCAAGTCAAAAACTATTATTAGGTTCTTAAACATACATAATTTTTTTAGGTCATATCAGGAAAACTATATGCAGGACCTGAGGTTGATATTTGGTCATGCGGCGTAATACTTTATGCTTTGCTATGTGGAACACTTCCCTTTGATGATGAACATGTACCAAGTTTATTTAAGAAAATTAAGTCTGGTATATTTCCAATTCCTGAATATTTGAACACTACAGTTATTAGTCTATTATGTCAAATGCTGCAGATTGATCCTATGAAGAGAGCTTCCATTGAAGATATAAAGAAACATGAGTGGTTTCAGAAAGATTGTCCAGCTTATCTATTTCCTTCACCTGTTGAGCAGGATTCCTCAGTTATTGATATTGATGCAGTAAGGGAGGTAAGAAGAAATGTGTTTTTTTAATAAAAAAAAGTGCTGTAAAAAATATGAAATAATTTTATGTGGGAATGTAGAATACTTAACAATAACAAAGCTTGCTTGCTTTAAAAATGGCCCCAAAATACATTGACTCTTAACATATTGAATGCACTGACTTAAAAAAAAATCTTAGTGTGGCAGGTATGTACAGTTGTATTCATTGAAAACGGGTACAAGTCTTACGACCGTTATTTGCCATACTTGCGTAAATTCGGCTTTTATGCTCGATTTATTGTTTTTGAGGTTATAGTAGTGACATGGCAAGCAAAGCATTGGCGTAGATAATAAAACGTCTAATAAAATGTAAAAAATATTTCTGTACTATATCAAATTTTTATATTCAACGCACCTATATAACAACAGCAACAATAACAACAATATAAACATCGAATGTAAAAACAATATCAACAATTATTAAAATTTAATATTTTGTCATATTATGACCTTCTTTTTCGAATACTTGAGCTAATCTGTTTGAAATTGAGTTAATACAATTTACAATAATATTTTGATCAAGGCCTTCCCAGCACTCATGAATTACTTCATATAATTCATTAGCATTGTAAGGTCCAAAATTTCTTCTGTATATTTCTTTTGCAATTAAACCCCAGACGTTTTCTATTGGATTAATATCGGGACTATAAGCAGGCCATGGCAGAACTTCTACATTATTATGTTGAAACCATTCCCTCACAGCATTTGCGGTATGAACCGGGGGGCAATTATCGTGCTGAAAGATGAATGAGGTATGTGGATATAGTTCTCCAACAGATGGTAGCATTATATGTTCCAGAACACGCATATAATGTTCGGCGTTGAATCTGCCCTCCAATCGCCATAAGACACCAGGCCCATGAACACAAATCCAACCCCAGACATTCACAGGAAAATTGTCCAGGCCGAAAAGCAAGATCGCTAGTATACCGCTCTTCGAATCTTGTGTTGTCTGGACGGAATACACGGATTTGTCCATTATATGTAGACTGAAAACCCTTTTCGTCAGTGAATACTACCGTGTTCCAAAAATGATGGTCGCGGTATATATGATTTAGGGCGAAAAGCACCCGAGATTGCCTATGTTGATCTGTGAGCATCATTTTTTCGCAGCTACGCGGTTTTTTAACTCTGATTATTTTACTCTTCTGCTGGCTGTAGGTTGAGATCCAGGAAATCCGACATCAATGACAGCGTCTCTTGCAGTTCCGAAAGGATTTGCCCTTAGATATTCCAGAAATGCGTCATCTTGTTCAGGATTGGTAATGCGGACCGGACCAGTACCTACCAACCTTTCTTTTTAAAAACGCCTCTTGCTCCCAGCGTTGCTTAACTCTTAAAATTGTGCTCTTGCCTTTTACGTAAAAATTTGCTAGTGCCCGTATTGACCACCCATCTTCAATTCGGGCTATTATTTGAGCTTTTTCAAGTTCTGTCAAAAGACGAGGCATTTTTAAAATGTTGGCATTGACAGTCTTTTACTTTTTAAAAAGTCAAAATTAATCAACTCCGATTTACAATATAACAAATTTAGTGTACCCAATTTTCATGAATAAAACTGTACTTAAGGAATGAAAATATATTATAAAATGAAAAATACATTGTTCCGTCACAGAGCAAACATCGTTTTATCGTGTTCCGTCTAAACTAAAAAACGGGGGCTTAAATCAGCAATTTGGATCGCGTTTTCGCGCAATAAGTACAATCCACGTATATTGTAAAAGGTTTTCCACGATTTTCCGATCATCTAAGTATTGTGCCTATCAGTACTACCTAGAATATCGGGTACAAATAAACAAAAACTACATTGCTATAAATATCGAATAAACAAACTGCATTGTTAATGTTCCAACGGCTGCACCACTTGGGCAGTGTCTGTGAATAAATAAATAAAATTTGGTGCATTTGGGTTTTAGAAAACGACGCTTATGTGTATGTTGAAAATAAACGTTCTAAATTAGTTGAGGTTATAGGAGTAAACCTAAAGTAGTAAAGTAACATTTTTATAGCGTTTTCGGTACCAGTCATTATAGTACAAACACAATTCACTTAACTCTACACAATACAAAAGTACAAGAAAACCAGAAATCCGAAATATTAAACACCCACCATTATCAACAATAACCGAGTTTCTTTTGGTTGCTTTTAAATAGCAAAGCCAACGGCTAAGTTGAGCTTTCCTTTTAAAAATTTAATTCGGTTCAGCAAAAAAATTTCCTCCTTCCTTGTCGCGGTTAACCGGCCGATCTATAGTTCTCATACGATTATAGGAAGTTGTTCGCAAAGCGTTCCTTTAACAACTTAGCTAAGCAAATATTTTTACTTTGCTTTGCTGTTTAAAAGAAACAAATGGAAAGTAAGTGCCTAATACAAGAAATCCACAGAGAAAACGTTACAACAAAAATTGCGCCGAGCCGGTTCTGGAATGTATTTATATAATGTCGATAAAGAAGGAAGACCTAATCATAAGAGGGTTGTGCGCATGCCCATCCCTGTTGGGCGCTAAGGGATCTGACCGGCGAGTCGTGCCTACAGACGTATTTTTTCACCCATAAACCTTCGTTTGCGCACCAGATAAGCTGTATGGATCTAAAGATAAATATCTATGGTCCTATTAGAAAAGTACAACCAGTAAATTTGTCCAACGAGTTCTTAAATTTATGGTTATTATGGTTTAATCAAAATCAGCTGATGCTTGAACTAATCTAGTTTACTGATGTATAAAAATCCCTATATTTTTCAGGTTTGTGACAAATTTGGTGTTCAAGAATTGGAAGTGCACAACGCTTTACTTAGCGGCGACCCACATGATCAACTAGCGATTGCATACCACTTAATCATTGACAATAAGCGTATAGCGGATGAAGCTGCAAAAGCGGAAATTAAAGATTTTTACGTTGCTGGAAGTCCACCTCCCGTCAGTATTATTCCGAGTACCGCTGATAGTCCGCTTAAACCGCACCCAGAAAGGATCGCTCCTTTAAGAGATCGAGTAGCTGCTGCCAGTCATGCAGCTGTAGCTGGAGACAGAAGTAGAGGTTAGTGTATTTATTAATAAGAATGAGCTTTTTCCTACACACTATGGCTCAAAAATACCGCATTTTTATTTGGGCCCAAAAAAAAATATTTAGGCAATGAAGAAGTTGACAGGGCGGCAAAACAAGCAGCGGAAGATGGAATAATTATGAGGGGAATTCCCGCAAGCGATCTGTTCCCGTTTATAAAAACAAGATTAAGAACAACATGGCAAAATATTTATCACAATTATACACTAAACAATAAAAATAACTATACATCCATAAACCCTAATCTCCCAACTAAACCCATAATAAAAAGGTTACAACTATCAAGACACTGCTTTACCTCATATTTTAGATATGTTACTGGCCATGGCAACATTAATAAACACCTACACAAACTAAAATTAAGTGAAACTCCCGTATGCAACTGCGACAATCAATCTTTAGATGATCTAGACCACAAAATGTTTGGTTGCGGCCTTAACAGAAATGCAACCAAATTTCTTTACTCAGAACTGGCCCAACATAGTTTACTGCCCCCAAATTGTACCTCATTCATGGTCAACGCCAATATAAATCCAACGATAGAGTCAATATTTATAAAATATCTGAAACTGACCGACTTTAAAATATAATAAATCTAAAACTCCTTATCCTCCATAATTATCCTAATTTAACCATATGTGTTTTCCCATTTTTAGTGGCCTTCACTGTCCTATGTATAAATTCAAGTCGCCCTGATAGGCCCCAGTGGCGTGAAACGAGTGTCCCTGTGCAGATCCCTATGTTGCATGCCTATATCCCTATCATTAAATCGTAAAAAACTATTTAATCTATAATTTATTTAATTAATATACTCTGCGGTGGCTAAATGAGCTACGCTCAAGGCCAAAAAAAAATATATATTTCAAAACAGTTGCAGACCTTTGGCTGTCATAAAATTTAATTTAACAAATACGGTCCACCTAAAATGACCCACTATCCGATCTCAGTAAGACCTATAACGAAAAGTTAAATACAAAATATTTTTGAATTTGCTTATATTTTTAAAGTATATGATTTTCACGTCTACAGTGTTTAGTTTCTTCTGACCAAGTTCCTACCAACTTTGTTATTTTAAATAAAACATCTTACCTAAATACTTTGTCATTTTAGATTTCTACGTTTACTTAATTACAAGCATTGAATACTACATGTATTTTTTTTTAATTTGAGTAGTTTTTCAGTTATTCGATTTCAAAAAAAAATGTTTGTACAAAATCAGCCTTTTCAAATTTAACTTAAGGGTTGAAAAAAGCAGCTATTTTGTAGGAGGTGCCTATAACTATCTATAATTTTAAGCTATATTGCAGAAAATTGGTACTATGCTTACTAAGTATGTTAAAATAAGCAAGTCGTATTTTAACGTTTTAAAAAAATTTCTCCTTGGGGGTAGAAATGAAGGGTTTTTAAGGCAACCGCAAGAAGTTAAAGCTTTTAGACAAATTCTTGGCTTGGAAAAAATAAACATATTATGTGTCTATGCATTTACGACAGTTTTGCTACTAGGAGATGGGAATGGGATATAAAAATTAATGTCCGACCGAAACAAGATTTTCAGCCGAAACCGAATCTTCGGCCTTGGTCTCAGTTTCGGCCGAAACCGAAAATTTTATTGTATTACTAAAGTTTAATTTATTTTATACTAGCGTGTACCCGGCCTGCGTTGCAGCCCGGCATTATACGACGTCGCTTTCTCTGAGATAATAAGTTCACCATCACGTCAAGATTTATAAATACAAACCCGAACAAACCTCTAAAAGATTACTGTGACCGTTTGCCGGCCCGTCCACAATTCACATCCATGCATAAAACATAGTCTGTCTTCGTCTATTCCGGCTTCGTATCGAACGTTGGACGAGACAAAATTCTAGGACGAGCCGTAGGCGAGTCCTGGAAGTCTGCGAGTCCAAAAAAACTGTTTTCGGACGTGTTGCGTACACTATTTTTTCGGCAATCGTGTAGAATAACAAATCAATGAGACACATTTCTTTATTATATTTCTTTGTAGAACAAAATTTCGAACATTTTAATTCTTATTTGTATTAAATATTGAAATTCGAACAGAAGATAGGTACTAACAGAAACATTCTAATTCTTATTTATATTAAAATTCGAGCAATTGCTAATATTGATATGATTCTTCCCGGCCTAGTCCGGGAAGTGGGTACTTCCCGGACGTTTGCCGAAAAAATCTATTATTAACACGCTTTTATTAGCTTCACCTGTATGTTTGTTTGTTTGTTTGTCTGTAACCGACTTCTTTGAACCCGATTTTGACCCACTTTAAACGGTCAGATTTAATTTAAATTTTGTAGACTTATCAAGAACCGCTGACAATACAATAATCTACACGCAAAAAATTCTCCTGTCAAATTTTGACAGCTGTCAGGTATAAAACGAAGAAGCGATTTTGACTAAACAAATTATGGGGTTTGTTCGGGTTTGATATTAATGAAAAAACTATAAGGTCGTATGTATATTGACGGTGGAAAGTTGAAAAAAATACGCAAAAAATTCTCTTGTCAAAATTTGACACCGGGGACCTGTCAATATGTCAGAATTATTACAATAACCGATAGTAATGAAATAAACGTGGGGTCGTATAGATATTGTCGCTAAGAATAGAGAAAAATTTTATAAAAAAATTCTTTTGACAAACTTTTTTTAAAAATTTTGACAAACTTTTTTTAAAAATTTTGGTCGTTTGTTTGTAACCGACTTCTTTGAACCCGATTTTCACCCACTTTAAACGGTCAGATTTAATTAGATAAATTTTGTAGACTTATCAAAAACCGCTGACAATACAATAATCTACTAATCTAGCTCCTACTCAAAAAAAAAAAATTTCCTAACAATAACTCAAACTAAAAAATGAAAAATAAATATATTTAAAAAAAAAACTAAAAAACACGCTTTAATAATTATTCAAACTAAAAAGTGGAAAATAAATATAGTTTAAAATAATTCTTGAAATTCTTAATACAGCGTTTATTCGGAAGTTCTTACCAAATGGGAAACTTTTTTATTATTAATTTTACGAAAAAAAATTATTCTTTATAAAAAGCTCTGCATGGTCTAAAACCTAAAATGCAATATCGGATATAAATAATATAATAAATATCGAAATTTTCCATTCCATATACGAGGTTTGTCAAAAAATGTGATTTTGCCCAAGGATGTGAATTTTTCCCAAAAGTACCTTTATTTTTGACATTATCAAAAATTGTTATTAAAAAAAGTTGATCAGAACTAAAAACCACGTCTAAATATGCAATAACACGCATTAAATTAATTAAATAATTAATAATAAATCAATAAAATAATTTTTCAACATAAATGTGTATAATTGCACACTTAGCCGCAGTTTTTAGTTCTGATCAACTTTTTTTAATGACAATTTTTGATAATGTCAAAAATAAAGGTACTTTACTCTTGGGAAAAATTCACATTCTTGGGAAAAATTTACATTTCTTGACAAACCTCGTATATGACTGGAAAATTTCGATATTTGATGGTTGCATTTTAGGTTTTAGACCATGCAGAGCTTTTTATGAAGAATAACTTTTTTTCGTAAAACGAATAATAAAAAAGTTTTCCATTTGGTAAGAACTTCCAAAGACACGCTTGTATAGGCAGAAAATAGTAATGAACGATAAACTTTAGTATTATTGTGAAAAAAGCGTGGGGTGCTCGATTAACGAAAAATATAGCACAAAGCGCCCCACGCTTTTTTTCACTATAATACTAATGTTTATCGTTCATTATTATTTTCTACCTATATTAAGAATTTCAAGAATTATTTTAAACTATATTTATTTTCTGCTTTTTAGTTTGATTAATTATTAAAGCGTGTTTTTTAATTTTTTTAAACTATATTTATTTATATAAACAACACTGCCTACGAACCCAACCAAAGTTAGCCGAACGGTGCGCGACAATTCACGAACACTGAGTTTCGGCATGGCCGAAACTGTCACCGAAACTAGATTTTTTGGACGAAACTAGCCGAAACCGAACCTTCAGTCGGTCTCTAATAGAAATTTATATTAGAAAAAATATTTTTGGTCCGAATTTCTGAAAACTCAGCATAAATACTCTAAACACAACAGAAAATGAAACACTTATTTCTTATTCTTTTAACGTCTGCCCCTAAAGGGATGAAAAGGTGTTATAAAATAAAAATCAAAAATGTTAATCGGCGTGCACAGTTTTTAAAATTGAAAAAGTCTTTCACCTCCGCCTTTTTTCAAATTTAAAAACTTTTGCTGCACGCCGATTAACATTTTTCATTTATATTTAATACAGACATTAAAAACTACCAGTTATAAAATAAGTTTATATTGAAAAAAATATTTTTTAACTAACTTTCTTGACATAAGTATATCAATAATTTCTACCCCTAAGGTCGTATTTATAAATGCATGTCCATGGAAACGTTCTGTGAGCATTATTAATGATCTGTAATGAAATAGATAAATTTTATGATGAATCTATATAGGTATTTGGTATTATTTTCATAAACAAAGCTAAAAGATGAATTACATTTTTATTGAAAGAGAAAGAAATAAGACAGCACTCAAGAAATTTCTTTTTAAAAATAATATGGGTACCTATCAAAGGTTCTATTGGGTATTTTGTATGATACCCGCTGTTTTGTTTCGATAACGAACTTTAGAGACCGACCGAAGATTCGGTTTCGGCTAGTTTCGGCCAAAAAATCTAGTTTCGGTTTCGGCCGAAAATAAATCGGCTGAACCTTCGGTTTTTCGCTAATTTCTTTATAAACGTGTTAAAATTGGCTCTTAATTGTGGTCCAACTTAATACATTTCACATCGAGTACAAACGCTCAGTTTTAGTTTAAATTTCAATCAGAATATACGGCTCAAATATGAGAAAGATCTTCGATGCCTAGTGAAAATGTACAGGGTGTTCCAAATTTTTCTTTAAACTTGGTTTGTTTTGGATAGTTTCTAAATGGGTTTGCAGAATGTACCGTTAGTTGCCTGTGTTATTTTTTTTGCCTCAGGACGATTTCTATTTTATGGAGTTCTGATAATTGTTTCATTTACTACTAATCCTTTTTATTTTAGTTAAGCGTGCCAAATGGCATTTGGGCATCAGATCACAAAGTAAACCAAACGATATCATGATGGAAGTTTACAGGGCAATGAAAGCTTTAGATTATGAATGGAAAGTAATAAATCCGTATCACGTGAGAGTCCGGCATTCAAACAAACTCCATGATAGATATGTTATGATGTCATTGCAGCTTTATCAGGTAAAATCCTACAAGAAGGTACATCTAATCGCCCAATTAGCCTAGCCAAATTTCTTTTAATTTAATATAAAAAGTAAGAAGTCAACTTAATTTCGATTATTTTCCTATTTTTCATTATTTTTTAACTCTTAGTTATCAAACCCTCTGTTAAGTCACATATTAGATTCATGAAATTAATAAAATACACGTTTTAAGATACTATAGGTAGAACAAGTTTTTGTTTTGTCGGTTTAAATAAAATAAATATAAGGTATTTCAGGTCTTTGTATTTATTATCTACTACTTATTTTAGTTCCATGGTGACAAAATCTAGAATGATAGCGTCCACCTCGCTTTTCTTTTTCGTCTGCCATTCACGGGTAGCAGCAAAAACAGCTGTAGTAATCGAATAAAACCTTTTTTGTTTGTTGTTGTGAGTAATTTTAATATATTTGTTTGTTCGATGTCGTGGTTAGTTATCGGAATACTCGTATTTGTACGTGTTTTGTGAAATGTTGTGTTTTTGTACAGGATTTTTAATTTTATTGTTAAAAGCACTTAACACTTAATCCGGAATTATTTTTTCACAGGTAAGGTTATAATCTGAAGAATAAATAAAAATAATTGAAAATTACCAAATTGTTTAATACGTTCGTGTCAACATTCTTAACTGTGAGACTTCTAAGGATACCATTATTGGAACAATTATTGTTGCCATGGAAGTTAGGTATAGTTATGTGGGTTTAAGTAGGACATTAGTAATTTGGAACTTAAAATTATGGCTAAATAATTTTTCTAATTTTATAGTTAATAAGTTTTAGTAAAAAAAACAACATTCTAATTAGCCAAAGATTCCATCGCGTCTTTTGTTCTGTATAACTGAACTATATTATACATTACAAATGTTTTAAAGGTTGTATATGAAAATGTTAGTCTGTTTCACCTTATCATCGATCCGGGGACACGACACACTGTATATCCTAATAACTAAATCGGCAACGGGTAAGAGTTTGTTTCACACCGAAAAAAGTTTGATTTTCCATTTTTCTTAAATTAAGTTGCCTACAAATTACATACTTATACATTAAAACTATAGAAACTAGTAGATATATTTTACTCATTTTCTATGGAATTTGAAACATAAAAATTTGTGTGTTGATGATGCTCTCGAACACCTTTGACAGCGTCGGAAGGGTGCTAATTGAACAAAGGGGGTTAAGCTTAGTTGAGTTGTATATTTTAGTCAGGGGAATAACCTGTGCCCGCTTCCAACTTGCTTGTTAACCAAATCTGGGCAGACGCTGTATATTGTGGTATTAACTGCCTAACTGGAAGTAAGTTTATTAATACCATAAACTGATTAAACCTAGATATTACACGTAAATGGTCGAAAGCAAGGCTTGACGTTACTGATGTGTGTAAATGGACCCTTTAGAGACACAGTTAAATACTCTAATAATTATAATATTATTTAAGATGATTAAGCCAAGAAGTGACAAATGTCCTATACATTGCTGCCAACACCTAAATTCCGAATGATCCTCCCCTTCCCCTCTAAATAAAAAAAAATGTTCAGGAGTCATTGAAATGTATGTATTTTTTAGGTGGACTACAAGAGCTATTTGCTAGACTTTAAGAGCTTGAGCAATGAGGAAGCGGAATCTAATAATATAAATCCAGCTACTTTAATGCTTGATACAGTGCCTACTCCAGTACAAACAGGTAATTTTATCTTTTAGGGGGTTATAAATATTAATTTATAAATATATAAAAACCTCTATAATTTTTAATAAAAATTAGACCGACGCCATTAAAAACCGGCGCGCGACGCCGCAAAAATGTCAATTTATGGAAGGTACCTTAAGTGGTACAAAAAACATAAAATTGACACAACTATTAGGTATAATATTAATCTAACAATACTAAATAACTAATGAAGTAATAAGTGATGATGAAATGAGACTGCTGGCCTTGGTAAATAGCTTAGATAAAGGTACATCATCTTCGTCACTGAACTCACCCCCGGCATTGCCTTTATGTTCTTCAGAATCTGAATCACTCGTTTCATCCTCACTACTGAAATTTAGCGCTGGTTCCTCCGAATTTCCATTTTTTTAATTTCCACTGCCACTTAACAGCTTTAAGTTGTACTTTATATAAACAAGCTTTCCTGAGCGACTGATTTTCAATCGGTTGCCAAGCTTGCTATGGACCCATGAGGACCAATTTCTCTCACAAGAGGCTGCAAAAGTTTTTGACCGAATTTGACCCGGTCAATTGACCAGGCACAACCCTACTTAAAAGTATTGTATTTTAAAAGTTCGTTAAACTTAAAGATTTTTTTGTCTTTGGCTAAAATTTGATATTTATTTATTTTTTTATGATCATATTTAGGAAAATATAAAAAATAGATAAAATATTAAGAAAATATGTAATGGTCTATCATCATTCACTTTTAAAACCTCAATTAGACGTTTCGTTTGTAAGAGATCATCATCATGTTAATTTTGTTAAATGATTTATTAAATTATTACTTCAACTTAAGGCCGAGATCAAGGAGATCTAAACATTCCCGCTGAGATCAACTTGCCACTCATTTTTTCCACCTGGCACCTATAATATTCAGCATTTCGTGCATGATGATGTTGTATACTAAATTAGAAGACGATAGGTCTCTCGTCTGTTAGAGTATTATTAGGAAATAAAAAAATTATTCAAAAGTTAAAATAAAAAAATGATAATGTTATTGAATTTTTCGGTGAAATTTCGAAATTACCAATGAGAAAATGACAAAGTGATATAGGTGCCATGTGTCATACTTTTATGCATATAATATATTAAAGAATATTTTCTAATTAAATGCTTTTTAGGTAACTTGACAACTCTTAAACCTAGTGGTCACCATACAATGGAATTTTTCGAGATGTGTGCAGCCCTTATTATACAACTTGCCCGTTAGATATTATTTATATAAAAGTTGTGTTTGCACGTGGAAAAGTAGTAGTAGTTGTAATGTTTTATTTAGTATACATATTTAAAAACAAAAATATATTACAGTTAAACGATGTAGATTGCTTTTTAATAAATATAACTGATCATTAATTATTAATGTATTCGATCCTTTCCAGGGCATCTACGTATTCTTCAATAAGTACTGGGGTAATTCTGAGTTTGTATACTGCCTTGAGGGCGGCTTGGCTGTGTGAGTAGGCTGTCATATTACCAGCTCTCTGCACTATCTGACCTCATATAAACTTGCAGTAGTCAAAATGGCGTAACTTGAACCTGAAATACTGTCGTATAGCCGCCCAGAAGTCAGTTATTTCCAGCTCCTGAGGAGTGGATTCGTCATGTGTGATTCGTTATTGTAGCAGACCAGAGCATCCTTAAGAAATACTACTTGTCCCCTACTTGGTATTGTGAGAGTGTATTCCTGTTCAGTCTAAGGAGTTCTTGATAGGGGTCGTTTTAAAGGTAAGAATCGGGACTTCTCCCTCGGCTATACTTGCTATCCTCAGATGTCCTATATCACTTACCCCCTTAACACTTTATTGACGTATTTGCCAATGGTATAGTTAGCTTGACCATAGAAAATAATGTAACTGAAAAAACTTGAATCTCAAAATATATATTTTTTAAAAGGTTGATACATACAGAATAAAATTAAAAGTTAAGTCCAAGTTATAGTGACATTTTATGTGAGTATAAGAGAGTAAATAATATGTTTAGATGTCCGCAATAAGGACAACATGCACGTCGATATAAGAGCAAACGAGAAAATATGAACCCAAAAATAATATTTTTTTTAACATAAATTAGGTAGGTAATTAATGTAGTATGTTTATTTTCTTTCCAAATTCGGTTAGACTATTCTGGAGACTTGACCTTTTACCATGCCAATCCTCTTTATTACATTATTATGTATAGAATTAGTAATATTAAAATTTATAAAACAAAAAAAAATGTCAAATGACAGACTATGTGGAGGATACGAATTATTATCATATAACTATTTGACTTGCTGTAGTACTTTATAATAGGATTTATTCGTGTAGTAGATCTGTTAAGTACACAAACAAATAAATAAATAAAGATTTCACACTTCTTGAACAAAATGTACAACAATTTAGGATTGAAGTAAATGATTGGGTTTGTTAAAAATAAACTAATTTTAAACAAATCAAAGACTGGTATTACCTTGTTTAGGATTAACCAATATACTTTGGAGATTTCGGAAACTGTAACCATTAAAAATTCTGATACAAGATTAAAAGAAAATACTAAAATTTTAGGCATGTTTTTGAATAGTTAAATGTCCTGGGATCGTAATGTCCGATATGTTCTAACAATGTATGGAACGATGTATCTTACACTAATGTCGAGTTCACAGACTTATAAACAAAAGTAGAATGCTTATTCCCCATAAGGCCTGTATATTTAAAATAACATCTCGTGGAGAGACTGTTTAGTCAGGGAATTAATTTTTCCCCTAGAAAAAAGTTTGCAACCATTTCAAATTATATTAACGCCAGCCAAAAACACGAGTCTCGCCGAACTACGGCGAATCGCCGAGCCAATCAAAACTATTGTTATTAACTTCTTCCAGAGTATATTGTCGTGTTTATCAATTTTATTGAACAATTTGTTGTTATTTTTGTGATATATAAACTTTCAAAACAATAGGTAGAACTGTGTTTAGTGCATAGTTATAGTAAGGAAAGTGCGGCAGAGGATGATTATCTTTCAACAGGAAATGAATCGCAATAGGTGCATTGTCTTATTAAGATATAAATAATACCATAGAGAATTTTTTAAAATTATTTATGATAAAAAACTGTTGTGGTGATGTACACATATTATTAACTATTTGTTTTACCTTTCAAGAAACCCAAATAAAATAACCCTGTATTTTCAATGTAGGCGCGCGTTAATCGCTACGAAGTTACGGTCAGTGGAAATGATGCTGCCAACTCAAATCAGCGGATGGCAATAGGTTAGCATTCTACTTTTTTTTTATAGACCTGTAGTCCAGTTGCGCAAATATTTTATTTGGCAATTAACTGACCAGGCAACTATGACTGTGACATCAATGACAATGATATATATTGTTTCACGCAATGTCCTGCATAAGTTAATTCTTGATTTACTAACCAGGCAACTTTATTGTGAGTAAATCGTTTCTGCCAATGTCACAATCAAAGTGTCTGGATAGGATAATTATTGTTAAAGATCTTTGTGCGACCCAACATTGAATTCAGCATAAGATAGTGAAAGACAAATAATATGTCTTTGTATATGCTATTGTCCAAGACAGAATCTTACTGACAAAGCTGAAAGAATTTACAGAAAAATAAAAAAACAAATAATAATAAAAATATTTAAATATAATAAAAGCAGGTAATCCAAAATTGGAAACCCAAAAAGGAGGAACATTAAAAGTAATCGCTAAAACAGATGCGAGTACACAAGTTCTGTATATAAAAAGACAAACAATGTAAAATCAAAAATGCGAACCACAGACAAAATACAATTCTATAATTCGTCATTATAAGTCTCCCAACTCGTAGTATGCTCTCTCCACCAAATGCTGTTTCAAAGAGCTCTTAAACAAAACTAGCGTAGGACGAGCCCTGATCAACATAGGAAGGTGGTTATAAATCTTTCTACTTTCAAAAATGATCGACCTTCTTACCAAAGCTGAAGAAGGTATCGGCAGATGAAGATCCCGCGACTGCCTAGTACCATAAGAATATTCAGGCACTGGTAAAGTGTCTTTGCGCTTGTAAATCATGCATGCCGTTTCCAGAATGAACAGAGATGTTAAGGTTAAATTTTTTTTGGATTTAAACCACGGTCTGCATGAATTCCTACTATGTATATTGCAAATATATCTAACAGCTCGTTTCTGTAAAACAAATAATGAATTCAGCATGTATTTCCCCAGAATACAATTCCATAGCGCAAGTGGGATTCCACTAACGAATGGTAAACAGTCCGAGCAAGAGCTGAATCACTTTCCCTTGACACTAGCCGCACAGCATAGCATTCAGAAGCTACCCTCCGAGTCAGTTCCAAGATATGAGAATCAGACTTCAAGTGGTCGTGGCCTTGTAATGTATTAAAGTGCCACAGTCATAACAAGAGGCTTTATTTGTCAAAAAAGAGCATTAATAGTAATAATTAACTTGAGACCGAGAGATTCATGTAGAGGTAGATTTAAACGGCAAGGACTGTGAACCATGTCTGGAATTTACATACAGTAGTGCTTATTGCTCTTTTTTGAACAAGAACTCAACAAATACCTTTGTTAGTAATTAACGTACACTTTTTACCATCTAACCTACTAAAATTACAAATTGTTTGGAATAATATGCCGCAGCTGTTGGAACCACCCTTGACGAAACCATGGTTCCACAATATACCTCTTGATAGAAGAAAAATTACCACATTCACAAGATTGAGATCGGGTCATTGTTGGGCCCTAGCGCACCTACACAGACTTAACCTAAAGAATAATCTGAACTATATCTGTAGGTGACATCACGCATATTTTTTTTAAATGCACCTTTAATTTCTATAACATTGACATTCTGCATCGTTTTTTAGGTATAACACCTATTTCCATACACGACCAATTTTTTAAAAGTTTTTCTGTGGAGCATGTTAATACAGTGGTCAACTTCCTTACTCATTCAGCTTTAGACTTTGCTCCTTGGAGTCTTTGAACTTGCTTGCTGTAGTTTGGACTGGAACATTATTGTCTGTGTGCTGCATTGTTTGTTTTCTGCGATATGTTTGTATAGGTACCTTTGTGTTTTTTCCCTTCATAGTGATTGGAATCTCCGCCAGGATATGGATTGAAGTTGAAAATCCAGGCTAAGGAAAACGGTGATTTTGGCCCGATAGTTTCACCACTAAGGCCACCGAAACGAACTAGAATTAGGTGTCTGGAATACCAACCGAATATAATCATTACAATTTAAATAAATTAAGTTTAATAATAATGTCATTTATTTTTCTTTTTCTGTATACATTTTTCTAGTATTTTTGGAAGATTATGTAATAAATCTTCAGTAGATAATTTAAATTCGCTTTCAACCCAAATATTTTTTAATTCGTTCAATACTATTCCCATAATTCGACCATTTTCTACTCCTTTTTCCTTTAAACTACTTCCGGTGATTGGAAACCTTGGAAGTTCCCACTGCTGAAATTCTTCCAAGTGGGGAGAATTGTTATATTTTAAAACTTCTATTACATGCTCCCGTACGGCTAAGGGTTTCGATTTTGTTTTAGCAACTATTTGTTGATAGGGCAACAAAGGTTTTAAATGGAACTTAGGACTTCTATGTTCTACAATAAAAATTGCTAAATCTCTTTCAAAAGCTGACAACTTTAAACGAGCATTCAATGCCACTGCATCTTCTACAGTTTGTAATAGCGATGATATCAATGTTATAGCGTTTAAATTTAAGTGGCCACTTTGAACCCATACTCTGTTTAGTTCCTCTACGTTTGGGTTGGGAGGTAAACCTGTAAATAATAAACAGTGGGTTACATTTTCAAATTTAATAAATTTATTGCCTAATAGACCAGAGCTGAAACCTTTGAAATAGGTAAAAAGTGAAATAAAATAATAGTAGGATGAAACCCATTGGAAAAGGAAGAGAATATAACAAAAATGAAAGGAAAATTAATTTACGGGCGATCCGAGGTCGGGAAGTGGAAGGGGGTGAGTTTTTAAGGGTAGAAAACGATTTATCTCGATTCCCTATGAAAAAACGTTAAATGGCAAAGTTGTAGGTAATAAAAACGTCTACTACTTTTGTATTTACACTTTTTTCACATAACCTCAAAATTTATGTGAAAAATTCAAGTAACCAAATTTTTGGTTTTTTATTTTTATCTTTTACAAAAAAAAAATTTACCAAATTTGGTGAAAACTTACCTTTTATGTCCCAAACACACTGTAATTTTTTTGATTTAAAATATTTATTTTTTCACCTTATTTTGACTTAAGGTTGAATTCTCAACGTCATTTAATCTATTGCCAACCTATAACCTATTTCGCGTTGATTTTTGAGTTTATTATTTTAATAACTAACATTTAAAGAAAATCAATATCGTCGGTACATTATTTAGGTAGTATCTGATATATTACAAAAATATCAATTTATTTCATTGCTAATTTTGGGAGAATTGTATAGTGAAAGAACAATGAGTGACAATGACATAATAATGTTAAAAAAAAATCTTACCCGATATTTTTCGCTCTACAATTCTCCTAAAATAAGTTATGAAATTCCATGATATTTATTAAATATGTCAATTACTATTACTATTACCTATAGAATATCAAGTCGATACTGATTTTCTTTAAATTTTGTATAGAAGCTAGAAAACATAAATAAATCTACGCGAAATAGGTTATAGGTTGGCAAGCATGTTGATACTCCCACCTTAATATCGAAAAAGCACCCTAATTTTCAATCGAAAATTCTCACGTCAAAATATCTGTTTTTTTTTAAAAAGTCGGTACGCTTTTTGTTTGTTGAAATCTCTACCTTCTGATGGTGTAAAAAAAAATATACATTACTATGGTAAAAATGTTCTCAAAAATGCAAAGAAACGAAAAAAACTCTAATCCGAATTTTTTTTTAAAATCATGTACAATTTTGAGCTATTTATTTGTTTGTAATTTTTTTGTTTATCAATGTAACACGGAATCTTACGTTTTTCGAGTAATTAAAGTATAAATTTTAATAAATAGCTCAAAATTGTACATAATGATTTTTAAAAAAATTGGGATTCGAGTTTTTTTCGTTTCTTTGCATTTTTTCGAGAACATTTACCATAGTAATGTATATTTTTTTTACACCATCAGAAAGTAGATATTTCAACGAACAAAAAGCCCACCGACTTTTTTAAAAAAGATATTTTGACGTGAGCATTTTCGATTCAAAATTAGGGTGCTATTTCGATATTAAGTCAAAATAAGGTGAAAAATGAAATATTTTAAATCAAAAAAATTAGTGTATTTGGGACATAAAAAGGTAAGTTTTCATCAAATTTCGTGAGAAAAAAAATTTTTTTTGTAAAAGATAAAAATAAACAACCAAAAACTTGGTTATTTGAATTTTTCACATAAATTTTGAGGTTATGTGAGAAAAGTGTAAATACAAAAGTTGTCGATCTTTTTATTACCTACAACTTTGCTATTTAACGTAGGACTTGTAGTTTTCTACCCTTAAAAACTCACCCTTCCACTTCCCGACCTCGGATCGCCCGTAAATTATTTTTCCTTTTATTTTTGTTATATTCTCTTCTCTATAATGACGACGGCCAAGTTGATAAGCTCAAGCGTCTTTATTATGCGACAGAAATATAGGAGCGTCTTTATTATGCGACAGAAATATAGGAGCGTCTAATCTATGCCAATAATAAGTGACGTCGACTTCGAACCAAAATGTTTACCACAAATTTCACATTTCTTGTAGAATTAAAAAAAAACTTTCATGAACCGCTAATCGTAATAGTTGATTATCATTAATAGTACAATATCTCAAGTAAGATCGACCTTTCGATCGGTTTTATAGTCAATGTTCTACAAAAATATGGTTTTTATGCTTTACAAGTTGCGCGTTGGTTAAAACCGCTCCACGTGGCTAACTATTTGCTTTGGTGGATTGTCGATAAAGGATCAGTTGAGTTTAAATAGAATTTAAAAGTGCGGTTAGAACGTCTGCCACGGTATTCAGCTCTTCAAACCACGTCACTAAATTTTAATAATCTATTGTTAAAATATAATTTAACAAGAAATAAAACAACGTGTCTTATACCGTGCGAGCAAAAATTATTTGCATCAAAGAGGGCCTTGCATCTAAGGACGTAATGCTTAGCCGTAGAGCTTAATACCTGTTGGGTGTCAGTAACTACCTGAATTAACAATCAATCAGTTATTCCGTCATCTTTGACAGTCGTTACAAGTAATTTGATTCATCGCCAATTTTTCCTATTTCTTGAACAATTCACACAATGGGCTTTACGGAACAGCACAAAACATTCATGGTTGAAGCGTGAATACTGAGTGTCACCTGAAGACGACTGGAGATACTTATCAGTTGAAACGTTGTGATTTAAAACAAATAAAGACGATGGAAGTCCAAAACTCTTTCATCATTCAACTACTTGTTTACTATACAGCGTTTTAATAAAAAAACGAAAAATACCGTCCACTTAATTAAGAATCCCTCGGACCCATCAAATTATTTTTTGGAAATGCATTTTTTTTTTCAGAAAAAAAATTTTATACAGCGTAGATCATAAAAATGTGTATCAATTCAATTTTTTTTTTAATGAAACATTTTTCCATTCTACAATCCGATCTAGACTTTTTCATAAATCATACTTATCTTCAACCCTTTACTAAATATTAAAACTTTAATGCCAGTATTGATATGCTTCTCGACATATAGCAACGTTCTAAACCGAAGCCACAATCTTTAAGGCATTGACAATGATAATTTGCTATTTAAGTTTGAGATGTCAGTGATTGTTAATAAATTTTAATTTTGCTCTGCTGATATTACATCCAAAATGCGCCTCGCTGAATATGGAAGCATAGAAATTTTGATTATGTTAGGTTGTGGAGATAAAAGTAGTTTTTTTTCTGACTGTTTCAGCAGTGTTTTTAATTACATAACGGCTCTGTCAGAAAAACTACTTTGTGTGTTATAAAACAACAGTTTGCAGAAGTTACGTTTGATTGCAGTTTGAATGTATAATATTGAAGAAATTCCATAACGCGAATTAAAAGCTATATGACACTCAAGTTCAATACATCTCTGACTGGAATACTTGTTGACAAAAACTATATCAGCACTAATCGGGAAATAGCAAATAAAGGCAAACTAAAATGCAAATTTATCAGTTCTTACCAATATATTCGGATAGGCCGCATTCTATAATCGTTTGCATAAGTTCACCGGCAAAATTTCCTTCCAATATTTTTTTTAATTCGGTCCATATTCTTTCACCGGATATTCTTTCCAATCCATGACGATTGTTTTTTATTGCATTTAGGGTTTCCGTTTCATGCTGATTCTTCTTATTAGACATTCTTCCATAAAACCTATTAAAATAAAAACAAGTTGATTTAATTGAATCGGTCGATACACTCGATATAAATCCAACACAACAAGTTTTAGGGTAATTTTCACTTGATTTTTAATCTTGTAAATAATTATATTTAGATGTTTCATTACGCGGCAGCTTCTTCAGGGGGTCTACTATTTATGTAAATCAGAATAATTAGAAAGTATCTTCACTTAAAAACATAACAGTATAAGTGTGACCGACCTTATAAATATCAAGAAATTTTATAAATTATTTTAGGAAAAATTGTATAGCGAAAAATATGGGGTAAGATTTTTTTAAACATTATTATGTCATTCTTCTTTCACTATACCATTCTCCCAAAATTAGCAATGAAATAAACTGATATTTTTGTAATATGTCAGATATTGCCTAAATAATGTGCCGACGATATTGAGTCTCTTTAATTGTTAGTTAATAAAATACCTAATAATTTAAAAAAAAAAACAATGCTAAAGTTGGCAATAGATGAATGACGTTGATAATTCCATCTTAATAACACAGGTCTTATGGGGATTATACATTCTACTTTTTTTATAGGCCTGTGATTAGGTACCATTAATAAAACACGGTATCTAAGGTTTTATCATAATGGGCACATTAGTGTCACAGCTAGTCCGTCCCTGCAGCTGTGAGTAATTCGCAGCACTTTCTGGGATAGTAATTTGAAGGGTCTTACCTGGTATACATCATATGAAAAAAAAATTAAATATACCTGTTGGTTTAATAATTATGTGTCAAAAACTTAATTCCATGGGAGTTCTTTGGGAGCCCATATCTCCGAAGAGGAGGCCGATACGAAAGAAGTTTATATGAACTTGTAGTATTCTTTTCACGTGTTTTTTTCATATCTGGGAGATTTCCCACATTTTCCCGGACACCCTGTATAGACATGCAACATTCTTTTGTATCTTTTATCAAAATAACTGTAAATGTAATTTCACACGGTCCGAAATTGCTCCATGGGTTTGTGCTAAGACTAAGACAGACTACTTACTACAGCTGTCCATATAAATATTTCCGTTATCAAACTACCAAAGGGTTTTATTTACTCAATGCATTTATTATTATAATTTTATAAAGAGAAATTGTTTAAATGTACGCATTATTGTTTTAATTCTTTGCCAAAAAGTATTTACGTGTAAACATGTAGGTACCACGTCAGTTCCATGGACCGTGGCAAGTTTCCATGACGCGTAATAACTTTAATAGTGAGCGAGCAGAGTTCTATTTCATACCTATCAATTACTGTGCTGTTGGTGCACTTCTCTATTCGACAAGTTTTTAATTAATAATGCATTGTATTTACCTGAAATATCTAAGAATTCTTAAATAATCTTCCTGAATTCTTTTCGCTGCGTCCCCAACAAAAACCACCCTTCTTTTCTGTAAATCTTCATATCCGAAAAAATAATCATAAACAGAGCCATCCAAACCTAAAAACATTGAGTTTATAGTCAAATCTCTTCTTAAAGCGTCAAGCATCCAGTTTGTTGTAAATTGTACTTCCGCATGTCTTCCATCAGTTATCACATCAATTCGTAAGGTTGTAATTTCAAAATTTTCTTTATCGTTTATTCTAGGAGTAACAGTGCCATGTTTTTCACCATTTAAATTTATCATTCTGACATTTTCTGTTTCGAAAAGTTTCCTCATTTCAGTTGGTGTGGCTGTGGTTGCAAAGTCCAAATCTTTAGGTTGCATACCAATTAATAAATCTCTTACTGCACCGCCAGCCACACGGATTTCATAGTTATATTTTTTGAATAGTTCCAGTACGGTTTTTAATTCATCGGTGAATATTGCGTGAAATTCAGGACTATCTAATTTTTTAACAATAGGATTCTCCCTTGACACAGGTATATCCATTTTAAAATTTTTACCAGATCCTGGTCTTGATAAGGACTAAAAACAAAATTTCTTTTACCTTTTAATAAAAATATTATTAATAATAAATGAACCAGGGGCGGATTTAGGGGGAGGGGCGAAAGACATTTTAAATTTTAAAGCCCGGACCTGTCTATCTTTCCATTCGTTAAATGATAATTTTGCAGTATGTCAGGCTTTGTTTACATGCGCAAGGCCATAAATTTGCCACAGTTAAGAATACGATTCACTGGGACCCCCACCAAAGATGATATACTTACTTCTGAAAAATTTCTTTCTTTTAGTCATAAATCTGCACTTTAGAATCAAATGTTCCAAATCTCCTGTTTCACCACATTCACAATTGTCGTTATTGGTTAAACCAATTCGTTTAATTTATTCAGGATACAGTACAATCTCGGTAACGTGAACACAAATTTTTTTAAGGAGTTCATATTAATAGAACGTTTATATTAGCGAAGTTTACAAAAAATACATATAAATACATAATATGTCTTAACTAATTATTATTATTAATATTGTACCTAGCATACTACATGATGTGTATTAATACAATAATCTAACTTAAAATACTTACCTAATCTTTTATAGCAAAATAAGATGTTAATTTAGATTGTGTTTTTTTAGCAGAAATGTTTGCTAAAACAGCTTACTCATGAATCTTTTTAAACTCGCGATTTCCGTTATGTTTAAGCCATTCTGCTTAGCATATTCTATTGCTATCCTCTAGAGCAGTGATTCCCAAAGTGGTCCAGGTGGACCCCCAGGGGTCCACGGGAGACTCGACAGGGGTCCACGTTGGCGTGACAAAAAAATGGGGGTTCACAATTAGTAAGCGGGGTACCACGAAAATTTATCTGGTTTTGATAATGAAAAACTAAATTTTTTTGTTTTTATAGAAGTTACGTTACGTTATTAATGATTATTTTTAATTATATTACGACTGTTATCATATTACAATGTAATGTAAACCTTACAATGTAATATGATAACAATAATAATTAAAAGTGTAATAATTACATATTTGAATAAATACAACACAAGAAAATATATTATTTTTCTTTTTATTTTTACCACTCCGGGAGTTTTCTGAATAAAATAAGTGAGAATTAATTATTTGTTTCTTGTGCTGTGAGTAGATGACAAAAAAGTAAAGTTGGATGTAATCAATTTTTTGATTGCCCAACTTTATTTTTTGACATCCATTCACAGCATAATCAATTAATTAATTAACCAATCAATTCTCACTTTTTTCGAAAACTGTTAATTCGTGGTTGGAACTCAGCCGCAACGCAAAATTTCCATAGTTAGATCTAATCTTCACGTTTTTTATCGAGTTTTGGGAATATGGTAGAAATGTAGCTGCAGGGGGTCCACCGGAACCAGCAAAATTTTTAAAGTGGTCTATGAGAAAAAAAAGTTTGGGAACCTCTGCTCTAGAGCTTCAACTGGTTCACCATGCTTAATTTTAACACTTCACTGGTCTTGGATTTCAAGATCACTTTCATCCTCTTCATTCTCATTTACGCCTTCTTCCAAGTTTGAGCCTTCAATTGCGTGCTTCTATCTCTTCAGCTTTTATCCTCTATGATTTTCGCTTTTTCGGAAAGAGAAATTTTGATTTTCCTTTTACTTTAACCATTTTGAACTGATTAATAAATAAAATTAAGTACGATTCAAGGTATAACACTCTTTAGCACTGAAGATAAACACTACACTAATCTAATGTTCATTTTCACAAGCTACATATTAAGTAGGATACTACAATGAATCAAGAAAGAAATGCTAAGGCGGCGAAACAAAAACAAACAAGATATAACAAGTTGTTCATATTACCCTTATTAAACACTGTTCATACTACAGAGTGGTCAATGCAAAAAAATATTATGTTTATATTACTGAGTCGTTCATAAGAGTGCATATTCATATTATCGCGATTGTACTGTATTATAATGCATGGAAACTTCTTATGCGTGATATTGTCTGAATAATTTTTTTATTTAATTCCCTATTCCTATACTATAGAACCATATTATTTTACATAAATTAGGAAAATTATTTTTCTCGTTATTTTTATAGGCAAACCCCTTTACTGAATTTGAATATTGCACCTGCCAACTTTATGTCATTCTTAATTTCGCTTGGCTAACTAAATCCTAAATCCGTGTGAGGTATTTTAAAGTTTGTTCCAGAGCCACAGCTTCTGGCTTCTTTAGCTGCCTTGTCAGCTAATTATTTTTCGAGTGTTACACTAAATCGGCAGTTTAAGTGACAAATTATGTTCACAGACCAAGCAAATTTTTCTAGAAATGCTAGGCATTCAAAATTTTCACAAGTCATGAGTGGGCTGACGAAAACCCCCATGCCATAAACTGAGTATTATTTCCAGGAGCAAAAATATTTTCGGTTAATGTATGGGCAGGAGTTAAAGTTATTGGTAATAATTGTTTTAATCAACAGTGGTGAGTCCTATTAGAAAACACAAGAGACCAGTTCAGTGGTATTACCTATTCTTTTGTTATAAATATCAGAGGACATGTGTGCAGGGACGTCACTGGTGAAACAATAGAATACATTTTTTTTATTAAATTTGTATATTATATTTACACAAACCAAAACTAAAAATAATATTTAAAATACTTTTGGAGATATGACCAAAATAATAGAAAAAAAATTCATCACCCTGTAGAAAACAAGTTAAGCCGTTGGGGACATATGTTTATATAAAATGACCAGAGGAATTGAACCTACAAATATTAGTCACATCAAAATATATTGAGGGACACAGTTAACTGCTGCAAGGGCGGAGGAAAAAATCTTTGCTGAGTAAAGTTGCCTTAAATTTTTAAGGGGAACATTGAACTTAGCTGTTGGTTAGGCCTATTGGGGGAAATATAAATAAGGTGAGCCACAATAGATCGCATGGTCGCAGTGGAGGGTTAGCTGTAACCCACTCACTTTTAACCTAACCTAACCTAGCTGTTGGTTTGCCTTGCCAACTCGGCTGTATGTAGAAAGATTTACAGTAAAGCTGGGTTATAATGTACCAAAACATATCAAAAGTTTATTAAAAAAAAATATATATCTACATAATATGCTTACATTTTTTTTGTTTAATTGGTGTTTTATAAAAATTGGTTCGTAATAGGTGTGTACGTTTTAAATGAGGCGGTCGGTTTGTGTCAAAATCTTTATGCTATCGCGGCGGGGTCTTGTTAGTTTAAGAAATGCGGTACAAAATCCTGTGACATGGTTGAGAGAAATCATTATTTATATTATTATCATAGAACATTTTTTACATAAATTGCCAGTTAACAAAATGTCTTCTGAATATTTCAGTATACCTATTGAGTAATTATTTTCTCGGCTATAGAATTATCCAATTGTCTAAAAGCCATTATACCAATTTGTATTTCCTTATAAAAATTCTCATAAGGCACTGACCTTGGTTGTAAACTTAATAATTGACTTGTCTCGGAATGCGAAAGTGAACAATTATTATTCGTTGAATATTACACTGCCCTCACTGGAGCCGACACAAGAAGAGATGGAACTTTGTAACAGAACATCATTAATTGCACACTTAATACCGAGAATTACCCCAAATATTTGCGTGCAGCAATGCATAATATACTACATGTTTTGGGTAGTTAGTAAACTTACATAATTTTGATTAACTTTATGTAAACAATATCTTCTAAAACACTTTAAGCACTGGGACTGAGATATAATAAACTTACTAAGTTTTATCATTTGAAAAAGAGGGTTATTTTATTACCAAAGAAAATTTATAGGGTTTGCTCGCACCTAACCCTATTCTCCTTTTCATATGTTTTTGTTTCTGTTCCTGCTTCCTGTCCGTCCAATGCAACGAAATAAGAATACAAAGGAAGTAGGGTATGGTAGATTGACAGTTGTCCGGGATGGGGTCTGATGGCGGCAACATTTAACGCACGCGCGTTTCCGGTTTACCTGTGGCGTATCATTAAAATGGTAATAACAAAATGATTAATGAAATTTTATTTGGACGAAAAAAATAAAAAATATATTTAGATTCATATATAGCTATAAGATACGGTAAGGTTGGTGTAATAAAACAATACAACTATTTCTTTTAATTATTTATTTAAATAAGGTAACGGAGGTGAAAGGGTAATGTAAATATCTGGTTAAATAACTAAAAAACACCTGTTATTATACATTAAAAAAAAATTGCAGAAGACAAATTGTTTCAGATAATCGGCAAAATTATTGCCAAAACGTCTACGTTAAAAAATAAAATTTTAAAAAAAACCTTACTCTTTCTTCATGAACCAAATCACAAGAAAATAATAAAATATAATATAATATAGTCCTGTTTATTATAATATGTACCTAAATAATATTAATAAGATTTCTAGTATACAAGAAAATTGTCAAATGACAAACTATGCAGATAATACAAACATTTTATTTATTTGTAGTATCAACAACTTAACAAGTTAATTATAGATACATAAACCCCATTTCTAAAAGCTATCCTAAGCTATAATAAATATTCAATTAGCATTTGCCCAAGCAGTTCATTCCTTAATTTTAATTTTTGATAGTTTAAATTATATATTTCAATGTCTCCACAATATTTATTAAAATAGAGCACAGTCACAGTGGTGAGTTTTTGTATAGATTTGTCCTCGGTGTAGGAATATAAAATACATGTGCGGATCTAGTATTGACTAAGCCTATTCTAAACGGAAGCAGTCCTAAGAACTCTTTATTATCTATTTTGTCTCTAAATATTTTATATAAGAAAATAATTCTTGCTTCTATACACAATAGTCTTAAAGAAGGGATATTAAACAAATTACACAAAAGCCCTTGATCTGTACCTCTTGGTGGATAAACTGAAAATGACTTGTAGTATAAAAATTTTTAAAATTTACGCTGAATAGATTTTGAAAGAGCAATCTTATTGGCATACTGAGGATCCCAAATAGTGCATGCATACTAAAGTTTTGTAGCTACCAGGGATTTATATAAAGTTATTATGGCGTTAACATTTTTAAAGTATTTACAAGTTCTTATTATAAATCCTAGCATATAAAGACCATGAGCTTCTCGAGCAACATATTTAACAATTTATGATTGAAGTAAATAATTATTGGTTTTCTAAAGATAAACTCAAAGACCGTTATCACCTTGTTTAAGACTAACCCATACACTTTGGAGAATCCGGAAACAGTAACCATTAATGATTGTCATATAAGATTAAAGGAATATACTAAAATCTTAGGTGTGTTGTTGGATAGTAAAATGTCCTGGAAGAACCATGTCCTGGAAGAGCCATATCCTGGAAGAGCCATGTCCAATATATGTTGTAACCAGACGGTGTTCCAGTTAGATTCACAGTAGGATAATTATCTTCAGGCAGGTTTTGACAGGGTGTCTTATAAGATATTGCATAGGAACGTACCTGCCAAAAAAATATAAGTTTTTTAATTATTTGTTTGGCACCTTTACCAAATGACACAAAAGTAACTATAACGTGATACTAACTCTCTTTGTAAAATTTTTTTTTTATATTTTGATATGAATTTCTTTAAATGATAGAAGGTTTGGGACTTGCTTTGAATTTATTTTTTTAATCAATGGTATCTCCAGTCGTCCTCAGGTGAATATTGAGAAAACGTTTCTATCATTCTAGAAACATCATTGTATTCAGTCTTTAAATATGAATTTCTTTGTTTATCGTACCTACACTTCCATATTTTATTACATTCTTTATCCATGGGTTTAAAATTTTAAAAGTAGATTAAACCAATAAAACATCTAAAAACTTTTATCGATACATAATTTATGAAAAAGTGACAAAGCAGCTTCCTCAGAAGCATAAATAAGGCAGAATTATTTGTATTCATATTCTTAAGTACCTACCTACATATTTTCCAATATATTATGTAATGACCCGATACAATAGTTTCAAAACTTACATTTTTTAACCTGGCTACTTCAAAAGTAGGCACTACTGCAGTTGGGACCAATCTAACTTTCAATCTTGAGGTTCTGTCAAAGCAATCTTCAGGAAAATGCTTCTAGCAAAGAACTGTATTTCGTGTAGGATCCCAATCACTTCGGTTTACAATTTTCAACCACGCCTTTTTTCTTAGGTAATTATTTGGAAAACTAAAAACCAATAAGTATTTTTAATTTGCTTTTTTGTAGAAATGGGGTAACCCAGTCGATTAATAAATAAATAATATTTTTCTGGTTTTATAAGACGAACGCCCATGAATGACATGCGAGGTTCGGAGGTTATGTGTATTTTGATATTAAATTAAAATATTTTTTTTTTCTATACAGATTAAAAAAGTTTATGTATCTAAACATAAACTTACCGATGAAATGTAATGCCCAGTTTTTTACTTCATGGCGTTTGGGAGCACCCACAAGCAGCACAACGAACCATATTTAAAGCTTATTAATTAACCCAGAATAACAACTAATTAAAATGTTTTAATCGCTGTCCAGCGCTAAAAGTATACTCCACTGTCACACTAAAGTAATTATAAGTTTACTAGTATTCGTTAAATATGGTTGTTAACTAATTAAAATGCAAAATAACTCAAAAACGGCCAAGAAAGCAGAAATCACAGCTCGACCTGTCAACCACGGTCAAACACCAAAACAAACATGGAGTCATATTGTGGTGTCTCAAAATGGCCGACTTCCGTCGGTCGGTTTGTAAGGCGGTTTATGCAAAATCCTACTTCCTTTGTATTCTTATTTCGTTGGTCCAATGCATAGGCGCATCAGTGCTGCCACGCTCTTGCTAACCAATATCGGTAGATGTCAAAAAATAAATCGGTAGCTAGCGGATTGCGCCTCCACTATTATGTTTTTAAATAAATAAAGACTGAAAAACAGTTTAATTTTTGTTAACATTTTATTTTGCTCTATTTTTTAGTCTCAATAGGTACCTTTTAAGGTCTCAAACATTCATTTTTAAAATTAGGTCCTTACTTATATTAAAATTGTAACAATTATCACTACCTAAATATTGCCTTGTATGAATTAATTCTGTAACTGTCTTCGTGCTTAAAGAATTTCTCTGTTTAGTTTTCATTAAATTAATTTCTGAGAACCTCCTTTCAACATTGCTAACTATATAGGATTGTTTTTAGAGATGTTCTTAAAGAAACTAGGGAGGCGCAATTGAGTATTTACTATGAGCTCATGGCTCAGAGGATAAATCGTATAATAATTTAAATATATATGAGTATTTTTAAAAACTTCGATAAATCGGGAGATTTCACACTAGAATCGGTAGATCGGTAGATCTATTCAAAAATCGGTAGATCTACCGATAAATCGGTAGACGTGGCAGCACTGAGGCGCATAGGCCTCTTAAAACAATGCAGCCATCCATAAGGGTGAATCCACATGGATACGTAATTACGGATGCGTTGTTACCACGTGACTGACAACAACCAATGAGGTCGCAGAAGATCTTAACGTACGCCCGTCAAGGTTTTTTTTTTTTATTTATTTATTTTACGTCGGCCTTTTTCCGCAACGAGGCCAATCACCGACGCTAGGGAATTTGTCACACACTATCTGGTAATTTTGCCGAATCCCTCTTTGTCGAGGGTAGGGTTCTTTAACGTGCCAACATCCATGACACGGGGCCCACAGTTTAACGTCTCTTCCGAAAGACGGCGCCACCTCTTAAACCAAATTTAACATCGACGTTGCCGGCACCGGGAATGGAACTCGGGCCTACGATCTGTGAGGCTGCTGCGCTAACCACTAGACCACAACGTCGACGCCCGTCAAGGTTATCACGGAGAGAAGTTGGTTATTTGAACTTCTTGCGTGTTCGTATCCGTTAGTTACTTTCCATTTGTTTCCTTAATTTAAACAGCAAAGCAAAATAAATATCTTTGCTGAGTTAATGTCGTAAAACCACCTTTTTGGCCACCAAAAATGCTTTTTACAATAAGCGGTGTAGCTCCAAAAAGTTCTATTGAAGAGAAAACGACTCCCTTAACAAGCTCCACCCACTTGTCAATTTAGCAAGGCAGGGTTTTGATTGGTTTGGAAATTTATAAATTATTGGCACAATTTGAAAAGAAAAATGATTCAGTTGATAGAATACATTCAACACGACTTCACGCCCGTAAGAAAATTGACCAACAGTGAATACCACGTGACGTCACTCAAGAAAGAAAAAGTTCCCGGCAAACAAGAGAGAAACCGACGCCTAACTTAAAAAAGAGATTCGACGTTACGAAAAAATTCGCTCAAAGCAATTTTTATTGCTTCTACTGTTTATGACAATTTGATTCTCGCATAGTGGGAATCTTCCCGACTTTTAAAGTCGCAACGTGGGAGATTTTTAACATTTCAGGCATCGACTATTTAGCAGGACCGCATACAGCTACAACCCCCCGTGCGTAACCTGGGGGCCCTCGCAAAACGTCAGCATCCCTTTATAGAGATTTAAAATTGATAGGTATTATATATTTATATATTTGTTAACATTTATTTCTTTTGATAGGGAGCAGGGTGTAAATCTAGGGCATTGGGAACTACTTTATTACCCTTTGAGGGCTGTCGAGAACCCCTATATAGTTCTGATTTGCATCCAGCAAGTCTCCTATAAAATTGCGTTTTTTACAGGAGTGAAATAAAGAAGAAACGAAGAGCTAAAGTAGCGAAAAAGTAAAACTAAACTTTTCGGGCGCGTTTCAGGCTAGCTGTAAGTCCGCATAACGACCGTCATCGAGGGATATAAGGTGTGGTAAGGGTGCAATAGCACTGCAAGGCCGTAGCCAGGGGGGGATCAAGGGGGATTGATCCCCCACCGAAATAAAAAAAAAGATATTTATTTTAGACTTTTAATAAGTATTAATAAGACTGCAGTTATATACAGTGCCCCGTCTCACTTTGTTGTTACACAACATAATAGTTATAATCTTATTTACGGGCTACAATGGCTGGCAGATCGCCTTAATGGTCTGGCTTTCCTATATGCCCATCGTGATATAAACGTAGATGTAAACAAAATCATAAATATTTTCTCTTTTAAGAATAGGAAACTTGATTTTGTAATTTAGTACAAAAAGTAGGTAGGTACTTCAGATATTTTTTTTTGTTCTTATTGTTTACTTTTCGTTTTCATTTTTGATCTTATTATTACATATAATTTATTATAATAATTATTATACTTAGATATAATTATGACTTAATATAAGAGACATGTTAATTAGTAAAATAATTTTTTTTATTATTTATTTTATCGACCGACCTTTCAAATTTCGAATTTCTTTTAAATTAAAAGAGTGTTTTAAAGTCTGGCATATTATTGCCTGCGGCGCAATCCTTTCGCCCCCCCCCCCCCCCCTAGAACAAATCCTAAATCCGCCACTGGAACAACCCCCCCCCCCCCCCGAAATTATTTTCTGGCTACGGCCTTGCATAGCAGAATAGCCCTCTGTTTGAAAAGTAGAAAGGCTGCAAAATCCTGGGACTGTAGGCTTTGTCGTGCTGGACTGGTATAAAGTTCTTCTGTCTGTAAACAAACAACCTAACCTCGAAAAAACATTGCGCTAAAAAACTTATATATTTTAGTCGCGTAATTAAGTTATCGTTATTCGTCCGCGGATGTAATTTTAGGGTGCTCCGCGTACCGTAATCTTTAGTTTTGAAATGTCTTAATAAACCCTTTAAAAAAACTTGTAATTAAAACAGTAGGAATTTTTGAAAGTCTCTAGTAAAGACAGATGTGTTAAAGCCTGTTTACATTAGGTGCAGTCAATGCAATTCAATATTCAATTGCAAAAAAAAATTGCCTTAAGGCATGCGCTTTGGTGACTTTCTGATCAGCTGATGCAATTTTATTTGCATCGCACGAAATTAGGAATGGTTCTAATTTGATTGCAAATAGCATGCAATTTTAGTGACTTTTCTAGTATTATTTTCAATACCAACCTTAGAACAAAAGTAAACATAACTCTACAAAAGTATTTGTTTGTATTGTGCAGCGTTGGGTGTAGGTTTTTGTGATTTTCTTTAATATAATATATTTTTGAAAGTACAATATGTTTTAATTAACAAAAATCACAACAAAAAATTACAGGCACACTTACAGAAAAATCAACATTAACACATAACCTCTTATTTAATCAGCAGTTTGGGTTGGTAATATCTGTTGTCAAGATACTTGCTTGAAATTATTTGCTTCATAATGTAAACGGTCATGCAACGCAATTAATTGCCTCGCTATAAACTGCATGCAGCGATTGCACCTAATGTAAACAGGCTTTTAACCTAGGGCTAAAAAACTTACTTTGTACAAAATTCTAAGGATATTTAAGATACGCCAGGTTGACAAACAAATAATTTTTCCCTGAACCCTGAAAAAACTTTAAATTCTGACGCGCCAAAAGGTATTAACAAACTTTTAGCCATCTCCTTGTTCAAATCAGTATTTTGAATTGGTACTTGTTTTAAGATCGGACGTGCCCGTGCCGATCGAAACTTAAACGCCGAGTTGGATCAAAAAATAGGCTTTGCCCTGAAAATTCTGGTCCGGTTTTGAGCATTAACAAAAAACATCCCTTACATTTTGAAATCTCAAAAGCTACAATTAAATCATTTTGATAAACTAAAAAATAATCAAATATTAACAAATCAAGGGGAAATTAATAGTTACGCAGAAAGGGGGGATTCGGCGACACTACGTTGTTAAAGAAACGCTACGCGAACAACTTCGGCATGAGAAATATACTTAACCACGGCAAGGGGGGAGGGAAAATAATCTTTGTTGTGCTTTGCTTTGTATTGAAAAGTAACGTAAAGGAACTCGGCTAACATGCAGCGGTGTTGTACGTATTCGTTGAACGCGTCTATGTGTTCTCTGTGCTTAATCTTTCTCGGATGTTTTGAAAAGAACTGCTAAAAATCATTTTGAAAAAATGACTATTACAGACGAAACATATTTGCCTTCTGAAGAAGAGCTAACTGTTCAAGAAGTCAATTTATCTGGTCCAGTCTTAAAAGCAGGAGCTTTCCATCTAGGCAAATGCTGTGAGGATGAAAATAATGTAAGCTTATTTTTATTTATAACAACCTATTACCTAATCATGTAATCTGTTCAAAAAGTTGTTAACACCAGGGCCCTATCGGATAGGGTTTTTTTAAATATGCTAATATTGTTAGAGAATACCATGGAGGAGAGACTAGAAAACTCATTTTCATTCTGGTGTCATATAAAAGGCCCCTCTATCTCTAGATTTTGCCAACAAGCAAATAAACTGCCCTGAAATATAGATTTTTCAACTTGACACAGTAAAGTCTAAAGTCAAATTTAATAAAAGCAATTCTTTAGGAAGTATTAAGGTGGATTCATAGTCGCCGTAATGTAAGCCGTAAGCCTAAAGAGTTAAGACGTAAGAGAAAACATACCATTCATAGTCAAAAGTTAAGACGTAAGAAATTTCAAAATTGTACCCTTTAAGACATGCGTCAGTTAGCCAATAGGAAAAAATTTGTGCATTTTTGAAAATGACTAAATTCAAATTACACATTGCGAGCTAATATGAGACTAAGTTAAAACTCGATTTGCGAGACTAAAAAGTAGGGGCTTCGTCCGCCTTTTTGGAAAAAGGGTTACTGTTATGCACATTTTTACTCAAAACTGATTCATATTTTGTTCTAAAAAATAAAGTTGTTAATGAAATTATGAATTCGTTTTAATGTAAATAAAGAAAATTCAATTTTATAGTGGACTTCCGCCATACTTTTTATTGAGTGACTAAAGACGGTTGTCCAAACTTTGTCACATAGGCCGTTAGTACTCCAAAGCAATAGTGGACAACTGGCTTTATATAATTACTATCTTAAAAACTATTAATTTTAGGACATACAGCTTTAGTCCATTGTATAGAGCGACTTCGGTTTAGTGGAAAATGATATTAATGCTATTTTCTCTTTATACAATGTTTTTTGCTTCGACATCTTCCCAGAGATAAATCAAGTTTTGCCAGAAATACCATACTTAGTACAGTTTGCCGATGATACCTCAATGATAGTTCATCATACAAATGCAGCAAAAGCAGTGCAAGCACTACAAATAGCACTTAATGGGGTTGTAGTGTGGTTTCGGAAGTGGAAATTAAAAGTGCACCCAGAGAAAACTCAGTTTATAATTTTCCATCATAAACTTAAAAACTCATCGCCAACTATTAAAGTTCTGAACCACCAAGTAAACCCACAGTCACATATTAAATACTTGGGGATTCATTTTGATCACAAACTGAATTTTAAACATCATCTAACAATTACAAAGAAGAAAATGATAACCAGAAGTAAACATTTTAGAAATCTCACTTATAAAAATGAAGGAATTAACTGTAAAACTGCTTCTCATATATATAAAATGTTGGCACGACCAATGGTGGAGTATGGCCAAATAATTTTCAGCGCTTGTAGAAAACCTGCCATAAATATTATAGAAACAGCCGAAAGAACAAGTCTTCGCAAGATTACTAGGATGAGACACCCTACCAATCCACTGCATAACCCATCTAATGATTACCTCTATGAAAAAACAAAAGTTGAACCAATTATCCAGCGATTTCACCGACTTACTGAGAAGTTTACAAACAAGGCTACGAATATTAATATAATAGAACCATTTATTATGAACTTTCCCAACCAATACCCTAGAAAAAGACAATTCCCAGAAAGGACAGTTTTTGAGACTCTGACAAACTAGTTTTTTTTTTTTTTTTGTATAAATAGTATCACACTTTCTCCAAAAATTATTTTTGTGATTTACTTTATTTTTTGATGTAAATTAAGGGCTGAAAGACCTTGGTCGATAGCCTTTTAGACTTTTGTCTAATAAATATGTTTTAATAAAATGCAATTTTCTCAAAATTGTGACATCCGCCCTTAGTAAACCAGAGGGGAGAATAAGGACTTAAGACTGATTTCCACATAATATTTATTTTATAAACCCGACGCGTTTCGCTACACAGTAGCTTTATCAAGGGATTTTTACATTGAGTGAGGTACTATAATTTTAGCCTAAATATTTAATATACAAATTATCTTTTTCTTAAACAAATAATTATATGTATTAAGGGAATACCCACAGAGTAGTTTTTAAAATATGGTCAATTGTTGAAAATGTTTAATAAGGGCGATTTATTCAAATCTGTTTGGTCATTCAAAAGTAGACCCCTGTTTTCATGATGGTTAATTTCCAAATTTTCAACAAATTAAGTTTATGGCTTTTATTTTCTGTATGAAGAATTTTAAAACTATCTGCAAATGTAATGGCTTTCTTCGGTAATATGATTTTAATAGGTTGAGTCTGTTTTTTGACGTAAAAAACTTCTTTTATGTTCAGCGATTCTGGTTTTGAATGTTCTATCTGTCTGACCTATATAAATTTTTGGCAACGATCCGCAATTTAATTGATAGACACCTGATTTGGTCTCACTGTTAGTATTTTTTTTATGGTTTTTTAATTTTTTACCTAAAGTATTATTTGTTTTATATTATGCTACATTTATTTCTTTTTGATTCAAATAGGTTTTAATTTTCTTGGTAGAATTAGGAAATTCCACCAAAAAAATTAAAACCTATTTGAATTAAAAAGAAATAAATGTAGCATAATATAAAACAAATAATACTTTGGGTAAAATATTAAAAAACCATTAAAAAAAGACTAACAGTGAGACCAAATCAGGTGTCTATTAATTAAATTGCGGATCGTTGCCAAAAATTTATATAGGCCAGACAGGTAGAACATTCAAAACCAGAATCGCTGAACATAAAAGAAGTTTTTTACGTCAAAAAACAGACTCAACCTATTAAAATCATATTACCGAAGAAAGCCATTACATTTGCAGATAGTTTTAAAATTCTTCATACAGAAAATAAAAGCCATAAACTTAATTTGTTAAAAAGTTTGGAAATTAACCGTCATAAAAACACGGGTCTACTTTTGAACGACCAAACAGATTTGAATAAATTGCTCTTATTAAACCTTTTCAATAATTAATCATATTCTAAAAACTACTCTGTGGGTATTCCCTTAATATAATTATTTGTTTAAGAAAAAGATAATTTGTATATAAGTATTTAGGCTAAAATTATAGTATCTCACTCAATGTAAAAATTCCTTGATAAAGCTACTGTGTAGCGAAACGCGTCGGCTTTATAAAATAAATATTATGTGGAAATTAGACTAAAGTCCTTATTGCAAACAATAGCCAATGGATGTCGATTTATACCCGCCAAATTTCATGGAAGTGATGTCAATATTCCTTCACAATTACTGCTTGGTCTGCATGACAGCCAGAGTAAATTGTGCGTAGCTGTATTATTTTTAATAGAATTTTTTATATTTAACTAACAAATAATTAAGGTTTTGTTACTTCCTTATCAAATTTTGTTAACTGTAACGACTATTAGGTTAATTGTTTTTGTCATTCATTCCAATGAGCCGTCTGCACGACGGATTAATATTTTTCACTTTCTTTTTTATATTTTAAGGAATTTGTCCTATGTCGTAAAGAGTTAAAAGATCCAAGAAAATGTATTGAGGAAGGAAAATCGGTTACAAACTGCGCCTTGAACTTTTTCAGACAGATTAAAAAGACGTGTGGAGATGAGTTTATGCAATATGTGTACTGTATTGACAAATCAAGTCCCAACCAGCAGTTTACTCCGTAAGTATATTCTAGGTAAAAGAAAAATATTATAATAGTATTGTAACTACAGGTAGCAAGGTAGTACTTTAAGATTGCAGCAGTTACATAAGAAATTATATTATTTTTTAAAACTAGGAACTTATTTTAACCATGCCACTGTTGCCAAAACCAGTTGACATAAATTAACCAACAAAGTAATATAGTAATAGCCACAGAATATTAACAGCAAGCAGAAGCGACAATACCTGTCGGTACCTTTGATATCGACTGGTCGTTTTTCAGTGACCTTCACACAACGATAACGGTCGATCCACAACTTAATACTCCGAGAAAACTTGCTTATTTTCTACACTGAACGACATTACTTTTTAGTACAGATGCAAATGTTATAACTTGATTTATTTTTCAAACATAAAAACTTAAAAAAAGTTGTAAATTTGTTAGTCTTGGGAATTAAGAATATTATTGAAGTAGAAAATGAAAAAAATTATTATATTAAAAAACTTTTAAATTTCTAACGCTTTTACAGATTTGTTTAAGTTTCCTTCGATTTGTGACGGGCAAAAATATGTACTTATATATTATAAACATGTTATAACATAAATTATAGAACACTATTAGGTACGTCAAAATATATCGTGACTAGGTATACGTAGATATGGGGTGGCGTGAGATAAATATCATTTTATTAAAACGTCAGTAATTTGTTACACAGTTTTTTGCGCTTTAAAAACTACAGTGACGTTTTTGACAATTGCTTTAGTGTCATAGTTACTTACCCATGGATAAAAAAAATGTGGTCCTTCGGGGATTAAAAAAAAGTTAATTCACCCTGAATAAGTAAAAAGCTGTTGTAAAAGAACAAAAATTTTATTCAGAAATACATGTTAATTCTGAAATTACTAGAGGAATAATAATTACATATTGTTTTACATTTGCCTATTTAAAAAAACTTATATATGTGATAAAATTCGTAGCTTTCGTATAACTTTTTAAGTTCTGCATGTCCCTAAACAAAAAAGAGCATAGGCAAAACTAGTAAATATTGCGCTGTATACGAGGGAGAGGTGAAAACGTTAAATTCACTCAAGAATAAAGTGCCCTTATTTTTCACTGTAGAAAATTTTGTTATAAGGAAATGTTGTTTGCACTTAAAAGTTATCCATAAATACCAAATTTCAGCTTGGTACCACAAAAAAAGTGTTTTTACTTTTTTTTACGCCCCCTCGTATAACGAATCGATAGAAGCTATGCAACCTATAAATTTTTTAACACCTCTTGGGCAATTGGACACATAACTTACTTAAATTTGTTTAAATACGCGAGAACTGGACGTTTAATAAAATAACGTCAAAAATAATTCAACTTTTCTGGTGTTTAAACCCTTACAATAAATTTCTTTTTCATTTAAATCTAGTAGCCATGAAAAATATTTATATTTGTGCTACCGAGCTAAAATTTGGTATATTTGGATAAGTTTTAAGTGCAAACAACATTTCCTAATAAAAAAAAAATTCCACAGTGAAAAATAAGGGCAATTTATTCTTGAGTGAATTTAACGTTTTCACCTCTTCCTCGTATACGGCGCAATATTTACTAGTTTTGTCTATGCTCTTTTTTGCTTAAGGTGGGAGTATCAACATGCTTGCCAACCTATAACCTATTTCGCGTAGATTTATTTATGTTTTCTAGTTTTTATACAAAATTTAAAGAAAATCAGTATCGACTTGATATTCTATAGGTAATAATTGACATATTTAATAAATATCAAGGAATTTCATAACTTATTTTAGGAGAATTGTATAGCGAAAAATATCGGATAAGATTTTTTTTAACATTATTATGTCATTGTCATTCATTGTTCTTTCACTATACAATTCTCCCAAAATTAGCAATGAAATAAATTGATATTTTTGTAATATACCAGGTACTACCTAAATAATGTACCGACGATATTGATTTTCTTTAAATGTTAGTTATTAAAATAATAAGCTCAAAAAATCAACGCGAAATAGGTTATAGGTTGGCAACAGATTGAATGACGTTGAGAATTCGACCTTAAGGACATGCAGAACTTTTCAACCGCCAAAAAAATTTGGTAAGTTTTTAAATAAAAAAAAACCCTTTGGTGCGAACTTTCTGCCGGTCACTGTATAAACAAACCTGACAATATAATAATTTTTTTGGGAGGCTCTCCTAATGAAGGAATAATTTCTTCAGGCATTTCTTCACATGTTGGCGAAAGGTTAGAAAACTTTGTGGGTACTGCTTGCGGAAATAAGGTTTTTTTAATAGTTGCACTTCTTGAAAAATATTTTTCTTCGAAATGGTTTTCACAAAGCCGACAGTTTTTGTGTGCATTTATAATCTTTGGCAATAAATCTGGCCTACTGCAGGCGCCTATCCACAATTTTGCACTATAACAAAATATTGTATTTAAAGCAACATAATATCCATTATTTCTACCCCTTTTAAAATAAATCTACCCAAAAACTATTTTAACCAGACCTTTACAACTTATATCTTATTATTTTATTTTATTTTATCATATCAACAATTATTCGCGATTAAACATAAAAACATAAGGAAACTAATAAGCTCCATCTTTATTTATCAAGTATGTTAAAAATATGTACCTACATCCCAAAAAACTTTAAGATAAAAATTTTTAAATCTATTATCCATATTATAATTAATTGATTATCATAATAATTACCGTTCGTACTCCTTTGTAAAACTAAATAAACTTAATCCTTGGCCGGTTTTGACTGAACAATACGGGTAGGCACAATAATATCCAGACCTTTTACAACACAGAACGAAAACAAAATAATATCACAATTAGCTAGGCGCAACGTCAGCTCGCGGACTAAACACAATTTAGACGAGCACATGTTTTTTAGCGATACACAACATCTTTGCGACATGCGCGTACCAAAACAGGACCCGCAAAACGCCGAGCTGTCGCTTCTCGTTGGCTGTGTGTTCTCTGGTAATAGCATCTTAGTTTAAACTAAAAACCTTAAGAAATCTTGAAAATTCCATGTCCATGGAATGTTTCTGTGAGCGAGCCCATTCAGGTGGATTCTGTGGATAATGAAATAGATATATTTACTATGTGCTACAACCAACCCAAACGGGCACACACCGGCAGGCTTTAAGTTGCCGAATTGCAAGTATAGTTGTTCTCAGGATTAATGGTTCTGACTTAATAACTGCAACCAAATGGCTTCTATTCTAAGTGTAGTTGTAAACACCCATAAATTTTCAGTATTTGTTGTCAAGGCAGGATTATATTGATTTTAGGTACTTAAAGATGTTTATAAAATAGAAATTCCCCTTAAGTATACAGGGTGATTCATTAAAGGTGGCGACCGGCCATATCTCGGAAACTACTAGACATAGAAGCTTGGAGAAAAAAAAAATATGATTAAAGCGGTCATGAGAAAATTCTGGAAATTACTTTTAAGTTCCTCATTTCGCCGCAAGGGGGCACATTTAAATTTTTTTTTTTAAATTCTAAATTTCTCCGAAATTTCCCATATTAAGGTATAACTCTCATTACATCATGGAAAAGCTTAGACAATTCTGCATCATTTTGGTTTAAGACTCATTGGCGTACCGACCTTGATAAGAGTGGGGGAAGCTATTAAATGTGTAAACATTAAAATCGCTGTAACTTCTAAACGACTTATCCGATTTTACTAAATTTAAGCTTGTTTTGAAGGGAAAGGTAAGTATCTTCAATCGCCGTATCCAACAGTACACGATAGTGTTTAATAAAATTGCTAGAGGGCGCAATTTGTAATAATTACGGTTTTTTCGATTTTATCCCGGAAATTCAAATCATACAGTATAACTATGACATAATCGAAAAGTAGATGAAATTTGCAAGAAAATATGTGAAGACCGCAGTTCGATATCTTTGTTCGTTTCAGAGTTATTGACAAAACAATAATTTTTAATACAAATTCAGCCCTCTAGCAATTTTATTAGAAAGTATCTTGTACCATTAGATACGACAATTGAAGGTTCTTCCAAACAAGCTTAAATTTAGTAAAATCGGATAAGTCGTTTAGAAGTTACAGCGATTTTAATGTTTACACTTTCAATAGCTTCTCCCACTCTTATCAAGTGAAACTGTAAACATTAAAATCGCTGTAACTTCTAAACGACTTAACCGATGTTACTACATTTAAGCTTGTTTGGAAGAGAAAGGTAAGTACCTTTAATTGTCGTATCCAATGGTACAAGATAATTTCTAATAAAATTGCTAGAGGGCGCAATTTGTATTAAAAATTATTGTTTTGGCAATAACTCTGCAACGAACAAAGATATCGAACTGCGGTCTTCACATCTTTTCTTGCAAATTTTATCTACTTTTCGATTATGATGTCATAGTTATACCGTATGATTTGAATTTCCGGGATAAAATCGAAAAAACTGTTATTATTACAAATTGCGCCCTCTAGCAATTTTATTAAACACTATCGTGTACTGTTGGATACGGCGATTGAAGATACTTACCTTTCCCTTCCAAACAAGCTTACATTTAGTAAAATCGGATAAGTCGTTTACAAGTTACAGCGATTTTAATGTTTGCACATTCAATAGCTTCCCCCACTCTTATTAAGGCCGGTACGCCAATGAGCCTTAAACCAAAATGATGCAGAATTATCTAAGCTTTTCGATGATGTAATCAGAGTTATACCTTAATATGGGAAATTTCGGAGAAATTTGGAATTAAAAAAAAAAAAATTAATTGTGCCCTCTTGCGGCGAAATGAGGAACTTAATAGTAATTTCCAGAATTTTCTCATGACCGCTTTAATCATAATTTTTTTTTCTCCAAGTTTCTATGCCTAGTAGTTTCCGAGATATGGCCGGTCGCCACCCTTAATGAATCACCCTGTATACGGGAGTATATATCAGTAAGTATATCTCATAGTATATGCCACTTTGATATCGTTTACAAAATGCAAATTTCTAGCCAAAAATTATTCTTTACAACAGGCTGGCAACTGGTATTTTAGAAGATGAAATCAGTGACTGATTAAACATTTTTTAACTCTAATTTTAATTCACACAGTCCTAAAAATATACTAATAACATTTGTCCCCAACTAATTTTACAACACTAACAAATAAAATAATTAATAAATTTGTTTAATCTAAACCTAATTCTGTTTCACTGTCAGAGTCGTCATTTTGGTTAATAACAATGGGTTGTATATTAGTTATTAGTTTATATATAAAAACACGAAGTATGTATTTAAGACTTCTAAAAGTTGTTCTTTTTTTGTAACTTAATTCAAAATAAATATCATTTTCTAATAAATATTCTTGTATTTCAGTTTTAGTACTGTTTGGCGCTCTCTATATAGCAAATGACTGTGATAACTTGCGTTATCCATTATAGTCACGTTATTGTCTTGGATATTTTTTTAAAGGTAACTTTCAAACCAGTTTTTAAAAAGTTCCGCACTTGTGTCTTCATGATAATCGAAGCTCGAATCCTTAATAGTCTTGGCAGACGAGCAGTTTGAAACCCATCCATCGTCCGATCCAGCGTGAATTATTGTAATTCTTTTTCCTTTATTTGAAGGTGTTTTCGTTTGACACTTTGAACTAGAATTGACACTGTTTCGTGTATGTCAAACCGTGTTTCATCCAGGTAAAATATAAACTTGTCAACAAATTTCTCAAACGCACAATACACAAGCTTCCTAGTTTACAAAGAAACCGAAGCCAAACCAGTCCTCTGGGATCTACCCTTTAGTTTTATTGCAGTCATTAAGTCAACCGTTTATTGTGAAAATAACTTTACCCGCTGCTTTACTTACGTGGCGATTTTTTTTTTTTTTTTTTTTATTAACAATATACGGGATGCCCCATTTCTAATTGAAATAATCTAATCATAATTAAAATAATTTAAATATCTAAATATGTCCAAACATAACACTTATTCATATTTTTGATCGCATAATACTGTTTTGGAACCTGTTGAGTGAGCTTCCGAAGGGATCAATTTCAGGATAGGCATTTAAAACTGCTAGGCTACGGGTTAGAGGAGAATGAGCGCCGTAATTAGTTCTATGTACATTCAAAGAAAATACTTCATTTCTTCTAAGAAGTCGGGACGGTACTCTAAGAGAAATTTGACTAAGAAGATGAGGACAGTCTATATAACCATTAATCAATTTGTAAATGAAGTTCAGGTCAGAAATTTTTCTTCTGTACTCAAGGGTTGGAAGATGAAGATGTTGTTGAACCTCTTCGAGTCTATTATTCATGTTAAGCTTATAAGCACAGTATTTAAGAAACTTTCGTTGAACTCTCTCAAGTTGTTCTTTATTGATGTTGTAGAATGGTGACCACACAACTGAGGCATATTTCAAATGAGATCTTACTAGTGAGCAATACAGTAGACGAAGTGAGTCGACCGACAGATCTTTACCAACCCTAAAAATGAAGCCCAATATCTGGAGAGCTTTTCCTGTTATGTATTTTATATGATCCCTAAAAGTAATTTCCGAATCAAAGAATACCCCCAAATCCTTAATTGAGTTGACAATATTCAATTCGTTACCGTTAATGTTATACGTAGGATTGCCATTTCTATTCTTGTGTTTAGAAAAACAAATAGAAGAACATTTAGTAGGGTTTAGGGAAAGTCCATTGAGTTCGGACCATTCTACAAAGGATGTTAAAGATTCCTGTAGTAATGTGGAGTCACCTTCATCATTTACAATTGTAAACATTTTGATATCGTCGGCATAGACCAGATCCTCGCTGCAACCAATGTAATTTTCAATGTCACAGAGAAATAGGTTAAACAATAGAGGCGAACAGTGGCCACCCTGAGGCACACCAGAGGTCACCTCTATGCTATCAGATTCAAAATTTCCAATCCTAACCCTCTGTGTACGTCCTATCAAAAAGCTCTGAAACCATCTCACCGATTGCGTACCAAAACCGATCGCATTGTAATATCTTTTTTCTACTCCTATATTAGTAAACATTGTTTTACGTACAGTTCACTCTATAAGTAAATCCATTCTTACTTACAACTGTGCGTAAGGATGCATTTACCACACAGTTGTGCGGTATGAGATCTAATATAACAATCAAGTTAGCCTTGATCCACTCAAATCGTGACATTTATTTTCTGGCGTTTTGAATATTTGACAGTGACATTGTTATTGTTTGAGATTGTAAATAAAACGACAACTTCTAAAAAAATATTGCAATCCATCAACAGTAATTTACCATCCACATCGACTCTAAATAATGATATTGAGATTTCGTCGAATATTTTAACAATGAATAATTTATTGGAAAAATCAACTGCTCCCATTGTAAAAAAACTGTAAAAATTTTACTATTAACTTTAATACCAATAATAATAATAATAATTAATAATTCCTAATTATTATACCCAAATTCATCATTTATATACTTACTCTGATTTATATTTTCTTAGATTTAGTTTGTTGTTGAAAATGAAACCATAAAGTACGTTAGTTACCTACGTTTTTTTTTATTACTTAAGGCTTAAACAAACGCTAAGGCTTAAACAAACGCATCACCCGGTATGTAAGAGTCGTAGAAAAAGTATAGTACGTATTGCGTGTTGTATAGCAATTACGCACTCATGTAATTACTACACTCGCCGCTACGCGGCTCGTGCGCAAGTTTTCCATTCGTGCGTAAAATGCCTTTTACAACACTTGATACGTAATATACTATAAAACTAAATATCAGGCCAGTTACAATTGAATTGTCGAAGCAAAGCCGCGGGTACCCGCTAGTAATTTTATAGTGTCACCAGTAAAGTCCGCATCATATGGGATTTTTTTTTATTAATATCTTTATTCGGAATTTGACTTTGGCATCAAGTTCTGCTTCAATCGAGATGAAAATTAACCAAGAAAATAGTAGTCACGTGATTCGCATTATCTGTCAAATTTTAATTTTTTCCAAAAAATAATTCCAAAGTGGGGTTATTTCTGAAAATATCGAAAAAAATTATTGGAAAAAGGTTTTTTAAAAGCGGTTTCTAGCCCACATGCAAAATTTCAGCTGCATAAGATAATTTTGATTTTTTACCTATATTTTGTAAATTGCACCACTTTTGCAAAATAAGACTCAACGCAACCTACACAAAACTTCTTAGTTTTGACAATGCTTTATTTCAGATACATTTTCTTTAAAGTAGCGCGCGCCATATGAAATGTGTGTTTTTCTACAAAATCAAAATTGGGCCATTAAATTTTGGTCGCATGTGATGCAAAGTTTATAGAGTTGTTAAGAAAAGAACCGAACAGGTTAGAGATAGCCTGTTCAGTGAACTGTTCTTTGTAAAAGAACTGAACCGGTTCTTTAGATAGACTTATGACAGATGATTGCGCTCGCTTAACCTATTCAACCGACCACGCGGCGCTGCGCGCTCTGTTCACAGAACACCGCTGCATCCATGTGTGTGCTCTCACTGCTTTCTGTTCCGTGCCTGCTCCACGCCGCATGAAAGAACAGCCTGTTCTTTCTACCCAACTGTTCTTTGAGTAGGTTCAGTTCTTTAAGAGAGTGAGATTCGACCGACACGGTGACGGGGTCCGCTGAACTGGCAGGCTAAACGACGCGATGGCGCGGTTTGAAATTTACCGGAAATCTTAGTGTTTGCTGTTTTCTTCGCGTTCGCTCGGCTCGGCTCAGTTATTTCTTTTCTGTGTACTAAATTATATTGTACTGTACAGATAATTAAAAATCATATCCGCTCTTTTCTTTCGCTTTCGCCATACTATCAAGAATAATATTAATATACGAAGTGAGTAAGTGACAATAATTTATGATCAAAAGAACAGGTGAACAGGTTTACCGGCTCTTTAACACCACTAAAAGTTTATTTGTTTTTGATTTTGATTTGATAATTCTAAATCGATTTTATTTTGGCAATTAGGTACTTTATCTATCTATCTATCTATTTTAGTTGTCGCAAGACCCAGGCCGTTCTTGACAAATGTGTAAAGGATAACCTAGGCATTGATAGACCTTCTTATGACTACTACAATAGGGAGCATGTCCACAAAACTCTTCGGCCAAGACCGCCAGTTGAAGGTCCGGCTGTTTACCCCGATGCTACCCCTGGACTTCCACCAAATGTGGAAACCCCTCCAGCCAAATATGGTTCCCGTTATCTTTTCTTGTGGTAGAGTCAAATTAAATTTTTCAAACCATATAAGGTGTAGTGGAGCCTCTTAGTAATAGATAGAAATATATTGATAATTATTAAACCAAATTTTTTAAATTATGCAGTGCATTTTTAAAAATCTACAAACGAGTGACGAGAGACCAGGGCTAAAGCCTTTGAAAATGGTAAAAACTAAAAAAAATTAATAGTAGGATGAAACCCATTGGAAAAGGAAGAGAATATAACAAAAATGAAAGGAAAAATAATTTACGGGCGATCCGAGGTCGGGAAGTGGAAAGGGGTGAGTTTTTAAGGGTAAAAAACGATTTATCTCGATTTCCGGCAAAACTACCAAGTCCTATGGAAAAACGTTAAGTGGCAAAGTTGTAGGTAATAAAAAGGTCTACAAATTTTGTATTTACACTTTTTTCACATAACCTCAAAATTTATGTGAAAAATTCATATAACCAAGTTTTTGGTTTTTTATTTTTCTTTTACAAAAAATTTTGTTTTTCACGAAATTTGGTGAAAACTTACCTTTTTATGTCCCAAACACACTGTAATTTTTTTGATTTTACCTTATTTTGACTTAATATCGAAAAAGCACCCTAATTTTCAATCGAAAATTCTCACGTCAAAATATCTGCTTTTTTAAAAGTCTGTAGGGTTTCTGATGTTGTAAAAAAATATACATTACTATGGTAAATGTGATGAAATCCCTTTCAAATCCTACCTTTAATTATAAAGGGTGATTTTTTAAGAGTGTCGGAACTTTAAATTTAAATTAAACAACAACCATATTAGAACTTTTTGAGTGACCAGAACGTCTGTGTGAATGATATATACAAGGTCTTTTTGGAGGTATTTGAGACTGGTATGAGGTATGCATTTCCTGAATTTAGGGAGGTTCCTAGATCATCTAGTAGGGGCATTGTTTGGTTTAATGACCAAATTCGACAGATGAGGGAGACCTTACGCCTCCTACAGGAAGCCCATCAAAATAATCCATCCCCAGTCTTAAAAAACGAGATAAATGCTTTTAAAAAACGTTACAATCGCAAACTTCAGGATGCAAAAAAGACGGCATATACAAACCATATTTTAAATTCAACCAATGTTGTCAGAACATCCTGGGATATAATAAACCAGGTTAGAGGTGTAAATAGAGTGTCTGATCGAGATGTGAATTTGACTGCAAATGAGTTTAATGACTTTTTTTCCAGAGTAGCAGAGAAGTTAACAGCATCCATACAAAAAACAGCCGACAACTTCCATAAATACTTACCAGATAGGTCACAAAACAATTTAAACTTTGAATTTTGTGAGGTTGGATTTGTGCAGGTGAGAGATGCTATTGATGCTCTTAAAAACAAGGCCAGTAAGGATGCATACGGTATGAATGTTTCATTGGTAAAGAAACTAAAGCATCATTTAATACCATGTCTTACAAAGCTTTTTAATACAAGCATTAGAAACGGGGTCTTTCCAGAGTGCTTTAAGATTTCTAGGGTGGTACCAGTCTTTAAAAAAGGGTCAGTAAATGATACAAATAATTATAGACCAATATCTCTTATTCCAATTATGTCCAAGATCTTTGAATTTATATTAAAACAGCAACTTTACAAGTATTTTGACGAAAAAAATATTTTTGCAGCTGTCCAGTTTGGCTTTAGAACGAAATACTCTACTACACTGGCTATAACAAACCTATTGGAGTACATAGCGGATGCCTTCGAGGGGGGTCAGTATGCCCATGCAGCTTTCTGCGACCTCTCGAAGGCTTTCGACTGTGTCTCCCACTCTGTACTTATATCCAAGCTTGCATCATATGGAATGGGGCAAAAGAGTATAGGACTAATGACGAGTTATCTGCGCGACAGGAAACAGCAGACATCTTTTAAGGGTGAAAGTTCACGGAGACTGGTGATGAGGCATGGGGTGCCCCAGGGATCCATACTGGGGCCTCTTCTGTTTCTTATTTATATAAACGATATCCAGGGTGCATCACCGGACTCTGGGCTTTGGCTGTTTGCTGATGATACTACATTAGCTGGCCGTGGTGAGAGTCTGAATGAGTTGGTAAGTGAGGTAAATGGGGAAGTGCAGGAATTGCAAGAATGGTTCAGTGCAAATGAGCTGACAATGAATGAAGATAAAACAGTGTGCATGACTTTTAGTTTGCGAGAAATTCCCGAAGGTAATGCTAAAACAGTGAGATTTCTGGGAGTACATCTTGACCCACTTCTGACTTTTGAGATGCACATTGATGTGTTAGCGGGAAAACTATCCAGAAATATCTTTTTGCTAAAAAATCTCTTCAAGATTCTACCACCAGCAGTGTTGTTGCAGGCATTTCACAGTATCTTTCAGTCAGTGGGTGTGTATGCGATTCTGGCTTGGGGTCATTCTGCTCATTCCGTCCGCATATTTGCGCTGCAAAGGAGGGCAGTGCGTGTAATTGCTGGATTGGGGTATAGGGAGGATGTTCGGGGATCTTTTGTGGATTTAAGGATTCTGACTATACCAAGTAGATACATTTTGGAGTGCCTACTTTATGCCCACTCTAATGTTGCGAGGTATAGTCAGAATAATTTTTACCATCGGTATGAAACTCGAAATGGGCACAGCATTCGTTTGGAATTTCTAAGACTACATAGGAGCCGTATCTCAGTAAATTATTATGCTCCAGCCTTCTACAACAGGCTACCTGATAGTGTCAAGTTGCTTGGGGAAAATCAATTTAAAAATAAGGTTAAGAACTTCCTCTTAAGTAAAGCCTTTTATAGCATGGACGAGTTTCTGAATAGTCCCATGATATTTTAATGTGTATTTTAGTCTCGTGTACTACTTAAGTAAAGTTTGTCTTTGTAGATTTTTTTATATATATTTTTTATTTTATTTTAAATTTTTTAGTCCTTATACAAGGTACCTGCTGACGTAAGGAATGATATTATTTGTATCAAATACTTGAATAAAGTTTTGAATTTTGAATTTTGATATCTCTAAACTATTTATTTTATGTGAAATAACATTTAATGGCATTAATGTTTGAAAATAATGTCGGTCAAATGTCCGTCTAACAAAGCGCATTCTGTCAATCCAATTTCCGACCACTTTTTCAAGCAATTGGAGACTTATGTCTGCAATTGTCCGCGTTATGTTGTGTTCTAATGCGTCAATATTTGCCGGTTTCTCGGCATAGACCAATGATTTAACGCAACCCCACAGAAAATAATCTAATGGCGTTAATTCCTCGAAATAATTTTCTCACCGAATTCTTCCCTCAGTAAATCTGGCTGTATGACATGTGGCTCCGTCCTGTTGGAATCACATCCCCTCCAAAGTTGGAATTAAATAGTTATTATTCATCGCTCTGTAATGATCCCCATTAACCGTCACGCGGTTTCCAGCTTCATTTAAAAAAAAAAAATACGGCGCAATAATGCCACCGGCGTATAATCCACACCATACCGTACATTTCTCTGGATGCAACGGCAATTGTTGAATCATTTTGGGATTATTTTCACTCCAAATGCGGCAATTCTGTTTATTGACGTAACCGTTTAACCAAATGAGCTTCGTCGCTGAACAAAATTTTGCGGTTAAATTCTGGATTAAGTTGCAATTGACTAAGAGACCATTCAGCGAACGTACGACGCAAACGATGATCTTGCGGCTTAAGTTCTTGGGTAAGCTGGATCTTGTAAGGCACCAGACCAAGATTCTTAGTCAAAATTGTCCACGTAGTCGAATAACAAAGCCCAACTTCTAACTTCTTGCGAACGTCTACGAATTGACAAATTTAGGTCATCAACACTGGCAGCTACAGCGGCGATATTTTCTTGGGAACGCACAGATTTTTGTCTGGTTTTTGTTTTAATATCGAGTAATGTAAATTGCGTTCGAAATTTGTCTATAATGCGGCGAATACATCGTTCGGTTGGGCGATTATGGGCACCATAGAATTCACGAAGTGCTCGATAAGTTTGGCGCACAGAACACTGGTTTTGATAATAAATTTGGACAATCAGCAAGCGTTGCTCTGGTGTTATTCTTTCCATAATGATTTGCCAGACTATATTGAATAATTCTGACACAAGCGCGAAAAGTGACAGTACATTTCACAGCCTTCTCGGATAGAAATTCGGACACTCTTAAAAAATCACCCTTTATTTAGAACAACTATTTCCGCATGTTTTTTGCCTTTTCTAATGAGTTTTATCCTATTATTTTTTTTTTGGTTTCAAAAATTATCGACCCTGGTCTATGTGGTAATATTATACCCTGTCCCTTTAATTTTGAGAAAGATTATTTTTGATTAGATATGACATTAGAAACAGTAAGGTTAGAAGTAAATGTCAAAAAGTGACGAACCTGTCAGGACGTCTATTCTCGAAATAGGCGAATGATCATTTCAAGAGAAGTGATTAGTTTTTCTCTTAAGAATGATTAAACTGTATTCTTGAAACTTAAAATGACTATTCATTTCCATGATGATGTGAGCATATGATGTGAATTGTCCCTTCTCGCAAGAGAGCGCTTACTTCTCTTAAATTGGAGAATAGACGTCCAGATAAAAAAAATTTCCAAGGTTGTGGATTTGACCGGTCAATTTGTCTATGAAAATGGTATAAAAAGAGAATAACAATAACTTCTCTATTCCTTTCCTTCATTGTGATTGAATCCGTTCCGGGAACCACTAATAAACGAGGCGACTATTGGGATTCCCAGAATCAGGTGTTATTGTTTTCTTAAATAACGGCGCTATAACGATACACTAAACATTATCCTGATGGGTGGTAGGAGGTAATCTGGATAGATCACAAATGCATAAATAATAAAATAAAATTGATATATTTTAACGGGTCAAATACGGCATGACCATTGACCATGCCCAACTCTAATATTACGACAGAAAAGGGTTTGCCTGCCGTTGCACAAAGAAATAATAGGTAAAAGATGGAAGCGTTCTAAATTATTTTTGAGAAATTTTATGCAGTGCACCTGTAGAGCACTTTCAACTTTCCGCAATATCTAGTAACTAGTAAAAATGTCTATGAAATCACACATCCTATATTGTTTGTAGCGGAAAATTTTATAAGAAATTATATAATTGGTTAAAAGTTAGTCGAAAAATAATACGATAAAATAGAAAACAGGAATACACAATCCAAAATTATTTTTACGGCGGCGTATCTGGCGCAGTGAAGATGCAAAATTAAACAAAAACGCGCAATGGAACATAGAGTTGTTTATCGGCAGGCTTGGTCATGACAATGTGAGCTTTCGTCGCATCTCCACGAACGACCGCGCTTGCGGTGACATAGGTAGCATTTTTCAATTTTTTGACAAAACTGCATTGTAATCTGAAGTTCAATCTACAACGATTATGAAGAGTTTTTTTAAAAGTATTCTATAGTTATAGCGAGTTACAAAAAACTATAACAATTATGAATTTTCAAGGCAAGCAGTTATTCAATAAATTAAAAAGCCTGATGTTTTTAAAATAAAAAAAACACATATTCTTCTTGAGATCTCAGTCAAAGAGGCGGTTAGCTTAATTCTCGATTTAATTAGTAGACAATTTTTTCTGCCAATGTCATTGATGTAACGATAACTTCTGGTTCGGTAATGATTGTTTAAAATCTTTGTGGAGCTAAACAAGTCTATTAAATAGCATGTGCACTGCACAGTGTAAAAAATAGTTGAACAGTGCTTTTTTCAGTTTTTTAAATTAAATTAAAATTTTACCTTTGAGGTAAAATAATTTCTAAACACTGCGCCGTTTTCAAATTTTCTGGTAAATACAGTTTACAAAAATAAATACCTAAATATGTTTTCATACCATTTATTCATATTATACATTATGCTTTTAAATATTAAAATTGTGTTGTATTTTTCTTAATAATTTATTTAATATAACTCAACTACAGAACAGAGGTACGAAGGGTATTTGCACAAAAAAATAAAGGAATCTAGTCCTAGTTTCTAAAAAAAATAAACAAAATAAAAAAAAATTAGTTATAACATCGATGGACATTACGGAACTTAAAGGACATAAGCTTTATTCATTAAAAATTTAAAGTGTAATATATTCTTTTATAGTAACTTCGGCAAGTCACCACGAAGTAGACACCGGCCCATTAAAATTAATTTGTCTAATGAGGATAGAACCTTCACTGTTGGTAAAAGCGGTCGCCAAAAAAAATCATACACCATAAAGTTGTTTATTTATAATTCTAAAGGTTCAATTTAATGAAAAATTGTTTATATTATGTAAGTTAATGCATCGTGTACAATCTCTGTAGTAAAAAATATATTTAATACTATTTTAGCGTCGGTATCTGCCTGGTGCTCCAATAGCGACTTGAGCACCAGCTGAATTTAAAAATAGTTCAATGTAACGATGCTGCATATGACCTTTATCCTTTGACATGGCCCGGACAGCATCTTCATGGCTTGCAAATGTTACATCGGCCTCGCCTGATGGACGACCTGATGGTTCAGATAATATATGAATGGTCATCGGTATTACTGGTCTGAAAAACTAAAAAGAAATAACTGTTAAGTTGTTTAAGGGTCACAGTCTAATATCCATCAGCAACGCAATAAAAATCAAGTTTTTTAAAGTAAAAATGTTAATTAGTATAAACGCAGCTTTTTTGAAGAAATATATTACCTATAATAAAATTATTAATTTATAATTTTAAGTAAAAAATATTACTTATATAAATTATTCAGAACAATATTAATTAATTAAAGCATTTCTAAAAATATTTTCAAATTGTCTGTTTTTAATATCCATGTTTTTATTTCGACTTTAAATTTTTTTAATGAAATCAATTTTTAAATTTTTGTTGGTAAATAATCGTTTAAATAAAAACATAAATATTTGAAATTTTTTTGTCCTATGAACTTATTTATTTTAGGTTTTATGGTTATTTCATTTTTATGACGTGTATTATGATTATGGTTTTTAAATTGTATAAGGTTTTTATTTTTAAATATACAGGGTTGGGCAAATGTTCCGGAACGGCTTAATTACAGACGAACGATAAGTGATATCGGATCCGGGTTTTGGGCAATCTATAGGACTAAAATTTTACTATTTGACTATTATACCATGTCAGTAATGTCACCAACTGTCAAGTGTTGACGTTATTTTTTTTTTTTTAAATAGAACACCCTGTATATTTTTACATTTTTAAATTCCACATAAAATTATAATTATTTTTTTATTAAATGCACTATTAGTCTATACTTCATAGTTTCCGAGATATTGACTCTCGAAAAGTGACATTTTTCGAGAGTTGTTTTTAAAAATCGGTAGTAAACTTCTTAATTTTTTAATTAAGTATTCTATGTGAAAATTCCAATTTAATTTACTGTCAAAAATAATTCCTAAATATTTTATTTTATTAACTTTAAAAATTTGAATGTCGTCATTTATTTGAATACTATTCATATTTTGTGGTAGGTTATTTAGGCTTAAAGTAAAAGGAATATAATTTGTTTTATTAAAATTAATTGTTAACAAATTGTTATCAAACCAATTTTTTATAATTTTAAAATCTTTTTTAATTATATTATTTAAGTTTTCCCAATTTGTATCGGTATAAAAAATTGTAGTATCATCTGCAAAACTATGAATTTGTAATGCTCACACAACTTATACATGAACCTTACTATAATGAATGATATTTAGGTATTAAGAAGTTATCTTTAATTAAAAACAATAGTCTTCTTACTTCCGCAATATCTTGTTGAGATGCTTTAAACGGCAAACCTCTCATATGAATGCAATGATTCTGGATAGGGCGATTGCCCCAAGGGCCATCTTGGTCAAAAGGAGTGCGTCCACCTCCTCGAGGCCCACCGCCATTGTGGTTCTCCCATGGACCTAAAACAAAAACACAACATGCAAAGTGGATAAATCTTCTACTGTTTATCATCAAGTTTGCATCAGATATTCAGATCTTGTGTCTAATACAATAATAATGTAATACTGCTTTACTCAAATATCAACGTTTCAGCCCCAATAATAACATCTTCAGTTTGTATTCTCGTAAAGGAGATACATCTAAAACTAAATGCGGCAAGGTTGTGCAGTTTTGAGTCAACTGACATGCCTTTGGAAAATTCGTAAAAGACCGAAAATTTCGTCGTTAGTGTTTTTCATACCGTTATTTGCGAAGATGACGCACAAAAAGTTTTACATTTTCATTGTGACTTTTCATTTTTGGTGGCGTGCAGAGATTTTAAGTCCGACGTTTCACCTTCTGGGTCATCAGGTTTGTTGTTGTTGAAATAAGCTTATATTTTCTTGCATTTGTGTACACCTTAGGTTTGTTTATTGAATTTAAACGCGATATTGTTGTGCGTCATCTTTGTAAATAAGGCCACAAAAAAAAACCGTTAAGTTTCTGTCTTTCACGAATATCTTGGAAAGTACTAGGAATATTTTAATTCAAAGTCATGTTAGTCGACCCCGAGCTGTGCAACTTTGCCCCGATTTAACATTAGCTGTATCACTTACCGTTTACTAGATCCCAATGGTGAGCGTCTAATTTGTAACACTCTGTATAAAAACAACACTTACACACAAACATTTGAATTTCACAAGTTGACTTCATTTTAAACGACTTTAGTGATCCAACTTTAATTATTAATTTAAAATTATAATTAAATAAAAATTAAACATTAAAAATTTAACTTACTTATATTATTACTAAGATTCGCTCCCTTAAAACTCCTGCTTCCCCTGGCGGGAAATCTACTACCAAAGGGACCTCCAAAGCGATCACCTCGGTCGTATGGTCCTGGACGAGAACCAAAGACACCACTAGGAGGTCCTCTGAGTGGAAGGCCTCCTCGAGGGCCGTAACCAAGTGCTCCATTAACTTCAGACAGGCTGCTGCGGAATATTTCTATGTACCTGAATGTGCGTATAAAAAGAATTAGAAATAATCAATGGCGTATCTTTAGCCCAAGATAGAAATTGGCGAAAGATAATTCAATTGCAAAAAAATAGAAAAAAAGTTTTAAAATTACATTTCTCCACAGATTTTTAATCTACTTTTTAAAAACGAGAAAGAGCCATACATACTTGAGAAACATTGTGGCATTTTTTTTGCCTCAAGTTCTTAACTTAGACTTGATATGCTTTTCTCCTAAAACGATAAAGATTTCAACATCTCAAACGAAAGAGCAACTTAAAAAGAACTTATTAGCTTCTATATTATATAAATGGAAAAAAAAGCTTTTGGATTTTAACGCAGGCAGGGGCGGATGGGCTCACCGGGACACCGGGAGATTTCCCGGTGCGCCGGTCCCTCGGGCGCGGCCGCTGTTTGCGAAATTTTTTCTTTTCTTTTTTAACAATTTGAATTAATTTTGAAAATATTCGAAAAAGCAAAAAACCAGAAATTATTAATCAAGCTTTTTTTTTATAATAAAATTTGTCTGCACTATGCAATAAATAGTTTTTTCACCTAAATGTGTTTTAAATGTAAAAAATGAAGTTTTTTTTGTTATTTATGAGTTATCATAAAAAATATGTACCTATAGTGGATGAAAAAATATATATTTATGTCTTTTCATTTTTTTACTGGATCGACACGACGCGGCGCCGCCGCCGTTTCAATTGACTTCCCGCGCCGGTCCGAGGTGTCCCATCCGCCCCTGAACGCAGGCGCAGAGGCGTTGAAAAGTTTGTCTGTAGATTACGAGATTCGCCTAAATCTGAATCATATTATTTCTGTGATCAAGGACTGTGACTGTTATCACGGTTTAAACCTCGGATTAAAACCACCAGCAGTATTGTCTGCGCGTTTTTTACAATTTTTATCAGTTAAATTTTAGTTTCATTTCGACTATTTATTGTTCAGTAAAAATGTTTCTAAAAATAATGCGTTATATCCTATCCCGATTTTTGACTAAATGAGTCGAATTAAGTTTATTTTAGGAGTACCGCGTACGCTTAACAATAGCAGTATAGATGGCAATGAGGCTACTGATGGAAGTAGTTTAGACAGATCTCGTCTTTCTATAATAGCGGAAAAAACTAGATGCTTTTTGCCTCATGTTCTTCCCTGAGAATGGTGACTTGTTGTCGCCATAGGAGTGGTTTTCTCTCCTATTTTGTATAATTAGGTAATATACATGGATTAAATGATACTTGAAGGTGTTTAGTGGCTCTTTTGGCATGGTGGAGAATAAAAGCCACCTTATTCGCCAGCTCATGCTCTTTTACAAATCGTAGCAGTGGCTTCGTCGAAGCTAAAAAGTTGCATGCCTGTTGATTACTGCTTCATTGTAACTTTGTTCGACACCCACTAGGCCTCTTCCTGCCTGGCATCGCGGGTGCACTAGGGTGAAGGGTTCGGTGTCGTGTCATTATCTGCCTTGTTGCCCTGTCCAGCGCTTCTAATCCTGATTAAGTGATTAATATTTGGAGCATGTCAACAACCTTTTGTCATTTATAACTGTCAAAACATTGATCAAATTTATTCGATCTTAAATTGGCTAATCATAATTATGTTGAACGTACCAGCACTCTTTTTTATTAAAAACTAAAGATTTTAAAATATCCATAATTTATAACTCTAAAGCACGAATCGTTCAGAAACTGGCAAAGGACTAAATTTTGGTCGGCGCATAACGTTGTATTTATTTTAAGTCCAGATTTAAAGTAAAGCATGAAAAATACGATAACTTCTAAACAAGGAAGCAGAATCAGATAAGTTACACACAAAATAAATCGACATAAGGTTATAAATTTCTGAACTGAAATCACGAATGGATATTTTTATGGTTCATTTTGTGGGCGACATATTTACATTAAAATAAGTTCTTTATAATACTAATCAGTTAGATTATGTAGCCAAAGTCACACTAGGGCAATGGGCATACAATTTGGCAATTTCTTTTGCGTCCATAAAACTCATCTTTACATCTCTCATTTTGCTATTCCAATTATTCCTATAATGAATATGTAAATGAACTTTACACAATAAATCACTTAATTGTGTAATTCTGTCTATCAAGGTTTAAGAATGTATGCATTTATGTTTCCCGTATCGTAATCCGTAATTGCCTTAACTTTTTTCCAGTTTAAAATAAACCAAACCGTCGACGTCGCGCCGCAAACAAAAGGAGAAATACCCTATATCTTCTTTAAAATAAAATATAATATAAAAGTAAAAAAGAAAATTTAAATTAATTTTGCCATTTCGTGTTTTAATCAATATTTCGTTACTTCTTGGTTTTAACCAAAAATTAGTCAAATACTCCTCTTTGGAGTACAATTACCTACAGTTTTACGTTAAAAAACGTTGGATTTATAAATCAATAAAAGTACAGAAAGAAATAGGCGCAAATCTGACAAAATTTTGTTTTATGCTTTTATTAATTTATTACTTATTTTTTTAACTTAAACTTGTAGGTACTGCTATCCAAACACGGGTATTTGGCCACTTTTTGGAAAAAAAGAAAAATAAACAAAATATTAATAAGAAAATGAAATGGTAAATACGTCACTCGTGCTTGCTCATCACATTTCACTTAATACTTACTTAATCGGATTTTAATACTATGTTCAATAAAATATATTTGTTTTTTGAAAAAAATTTTTTGTCACTTGTCAAGTTAACACGTTTATACATTTATATTGTAATAGGACCAACATAATTACATTAAATCATGTGGAATTAATTTATCCGTTTAAGAAAAAAATTGAGATGCTCGGTAACGAATGCGCCATAGAGTAACCATAGATTCTTGATGTAAAAATAATTTATTTAAATGTATATTTAAAAATAGTTGCTTAATTCGGCTATCACAAATTATCATTAAACAAATATAAATTATAAATTGGGTATCACTGCATAGCTATGTAATAAGATTTTGAAGTTGGGGCTTTGAGAAAATAATTCCCAAATATAAAATATTTTTCTGCTTATCTATGTCCGGGAAAGAAAACCGACTTCGAGATGAGGTAAAAAGTTCAAATTCTATATAATGCTACCAACATGTATATAAAATTCTTAATCCTGAAACGAGTTAGAGTACGAAATTGTGTATAAATTGAAAATATTTCAAAAGTAGTAACATAAAAAAAGTAAACTTTTCTGTTTTAGAAATATCATTCCATTTCACTTTTTAACAAAAATCATGCTAACGCTCTAGCAATAATAATGTATAATAGAGTGCAATTAGCGCCCTCCAAAACTAGGAATAGATTTTGATTAACTGAACTGAATTACCGAGCAACTTTTTAATAATGAATTTTTTGCCCATTTCCATTGTTTTCATATCCAAAATCCTACAGCTACTCTATGGCTCATTCATTAGCGACGATCGTGTATAAACATTCATCACCGACCCTCTTTATACAACAAGTATCAAGGTGTCAACTTACTGAAAAACGTAAAACAACTATACCCTAAATATACCCTACATGGAGAGAGCGTGCTGTGGGTTACCCCCCGCCCGCCCCCCTCCCCAATCCCATAGGCATAAAGAGAAGACTACCGTTATTGCCATGGTTGTAACCCAAAAATTAATTTTTCAAAAAGCAGTTTATTAAGAATAATTTCGTCACTGTCGTAGCGTTTAGATGAATAATGCTGACTGAAAATACTTTGTTCCATTTAATAAAATTTAATTGCTGATTACTACAGACTACTAAAATTTACAACTGTACTTGGGCAATTGGCATTACTCTTTATGTCTATGCCCTTACCCCACCTGTGTCCAATCTTTTCCCTGTGTTTCTGTAGAGCCCGCTCTGCCACCTCCCTGTTTGCAAACTGCACGTAGGCTTCCCCTGAGCTGCGCCCCGAGTAGTCGGTCAGCAGCGTTATGCCGTTGGGCACTATCTCCATCCCTACCCAACAAATACAACCACCCGGTCAACCCAGTTACTAAATGTTTAAGGCCCAAAATGGTGGTTCAGATTGTAAAGATTCCTTTAGACATGGTTTTATTTTTACCCAAAACCCAATTATGGATACTAATTATTATAAGAAAATCTATATCAGTTTTGTTAAAGATTAGTCTTTGGAATGTAGCTAGTAAATTTAAAAATCTAAAAGAAAAATGTCAGTCAAAAACCAGATTGCTCAATAAAATCGAAGTGAACGTAATATAAATAGATACTGTGTTTTGTGATATTTAAAGAACTGTAGGATGCAACATTATCTATAATTACTATTATTTTAATAATAATTGTAACTCTTATACATAATAATATTCATTATTTGGTTTTGTGTAAATATAAAGATATTAAATAAGGATATGTCTAACTTGGAATATAAAGGCTGATACCAATTCGAGTACGTATGGGTATTTTTAAAACTGCCAGAAGATATTACGTTTAATTTTAGATTAGATAATTTAAGATTTGAAATAAATTTGTAATTTAATTCAAAATTTTTATTATTAATGTACGATTTAAGTGCGTCTATGGGAATGTATTGAAAACTATAAAAGATACGATTAAATTGGTTTAAATTTTAACAGCGCATTACGAACATGTGAGAAAGGGTTCTTTTTCTTCCTTTATGTTTATGTTGACAAAATAAAGCATAGCGTGATTGTGGAATCATTATTTGATTGCATGAAATTGAAAAGCAATTTGGTTCAATTAATTCAATGTTACCTTACAAATAGGAAGCAATATGTAGAAGTCAGAGGAGCTAAATCAAGCTTAAGAGTAATTCTGGGGTTGCTCGGGGCCTTTTTTTTTGTTATAGCGATTAATGGGATAGCTGAGGTAGTGAAGCGTTCAAAATCACTTATATTTGCTGATGATTTTAAGATGTTTATTTATTTATTTATTTTCAAAAAGACAGCATCTATAAGGATGAACATATAAATCTAAAAGAAAACACATGAATTAACTTACTGTTCGTTAAAAAAAACAGGCCTACATTTAAGCAAATTGGCTTTAGTTAATGACTTATACTAACCAAATTTTCTCCAAAACGCATCATTTTATCGAAATTCTATAGGAATAAAAAAATAATCAAAAATAAATGATTACTGAAAAAATAGTTTGGAAGTCTCTGGCGCACGTACTAAAAAATAGGGTGGTCAGCGAGTACTGGACCCCTCTATTTTGAATTTTTGACAATTGTTTTTTGTTTTGTTCTTCTCAAAAGATGTAACAAATTTGAAATTTATAAATATATTATTAAATAATCAAATTATTAAAAAAAAAATCAGTTTTTAATTTTAAACTTTGACATGATGGTCAAAAATGAAAAATGTTATCATAAGTCATATTATTTTTGTTCAATGTATATTGAACAAATTGACCTCCTTTTTTCCGGACAAAGTTTGTAAAATCTAAAATTAGTAATTTTTTTTAAAACGTTCCCCCCTTTATGCCGTATAATTTGTTATAACATTGGAAGGGCTTTTGTCAAGCGGTTTAGACTCAAATTATTAATATCCTGTTAACACTAACTGTACCAAAATCTTAAAACTTCGTTTTTATATATTCTAAATATTTGCAGTTTTCATTGTCACTAAACCCAAAATGCGTAATTTGCCTTAATTCAATCGTTTTCGTATTTGTTTCCGTTTTCTAGATTCCCATACACACAAACAGTACTTTAATTATTTTGTAGCATCATCTAACAGGTTCCGCAGGGGAATTCGTGTGGACCGCCATTGATTACCATCATTAGTAACCGCAGCACATGGTTAATGTGTCAATTTACAAAATATTATATTAAGTAGGTAGTTTCTAAAATATTTACAATATTCTAAATTAGTTTGACACCCTGTATACCTGTAAGTAATTTCTTACAATGCAATTTTAGATGTTTATTGATGATTGGTGAAATATTCAAACCATTCCTGTATGGATGTGTAGCTTACTAAATTCTATTTAGGGTTTATCCGGTCCACAAAAAAATGTAGGTTGACAAACATTGAGTAACATTACCTATTTTTGTTGGATAGTTACAATACGGCCAATGAAAAATTGTCCCTGTCTTTCCGGCATTTTCCAAGATCCCCATTCACGCACTCGAATTTATAGCAGTCTATATAGCAGCTGATCTTTATCTTTAGGAAGATCAAAACTTATTTACAGGCAGGATTGGGGTACCAACGACGAATGTTACATATTTCTTAAATATTAAGTATTACTTTATTATGGATTGCACATTTGTGTTAAACCAGTAAAACAAAAATCCTGGACAATTTTTTTGTCAAAGTCTGCAACTTAAAATCTACAAAGTTATACTATACCTCAAATATAAAAAAAAATGCTTTACAACCTTGAGTAATCTTTAAATGCATTTTAAACTAAAGTTATTTCTTCAGAGTATTGTTGTCACTAAGGCAAGCTACAACAACGTTTTGTTGAGCTTGGTAAGCCAGTGACCAAAGTACAACAGCGGAAAATACTGCGGTTATCAAAACTCGTTGAACCGAAAAGTGTCAAGAGCATTCCATACTAGCGGGAAACGCAGTATCATTTCCTGGCTTGTTTACGTGAAAATTTACTAAAAATAGAGTCTGGAATTTAAAGCGGGTGAAAAGAATGAAAGAAAACAAAAATACCTTTGAAAAGGAAAGAAAAACACAAATTCTTCCTCCGCAAAATTTAATAGAATAAAAAATTATTGTTTAAAGGTCTCTACATGTTTCGAACGTAGAAACGTTCATCATCAGGAAACAGACAAATTTTATTTTAGGCTGATGGTGTTAGCAAAAGAGAAAATTAGAACCTTAATGGAGCTTTTATGGACTTAAAAAATCGAAGTGTATGAATAAATTGATAATGGTTAAACATATTGAGTATTTGAAAACGTTATTAAGCGGGGGTCTAAACCAACCAAATAAAATGGGGAAGAAGAAAAAACCTTTCCAAGAATGTGTAGGAGATTATTTAAATTAAAAAAAAAACTTATCAAACATATGTCTGTAAGACATTATGAGGATAAAATTGTAGTATCAAAATCTGTAAAAAATATAAATTGAAATTAAAATCAAAGAGTGAAGGAGTACAGAAGTTTTTAAAATTTTTAGAAAAAAAATTTAAAATAAAAAAAGTAAGTAGGTACAATATTACGTGGTAGTGTTTTTGGGGTACTGAGGATTAAACCGCAGTAACCCCGCGAGGGGTCAATTTAAAACCAATAAAGGCTATTAAAAAGGTACACATTTTCAAAAGTCAAAAGGTTATTCACGTCCACGTTTCCACGTGCTGAGGCAAAAGTGAATGAAAGATAAATTGATTGACAGATATACTGACAGGTAGAATAGCGGTAAAATTTAAATTAAGTAAAAGGAAAATTGTTCATAGAGGAAAAGCTCAATTAAGGTAAGGTAGATATAATAGTACTACTAACCAATTACCTAAAATAAACAATATAACTTAAAAACTAAGAAGTGAAAGGAATAATGTTTTAATGTGGGAGAAAATCATTTAGGTGGATGAAGGGTAGGTGTCCTAGAATTTCTTTGTGTGGTGGCATCTGTAAATGAAAAGATTTTACCGCTATTCTACCTGTCAATCAATTTATCTTTCATTCACTTTTGCCTCAGCACGTGGAAACGTGGACGTGAATAACCTTTTGACTTTTGAAAATGTCTAACTTTTTAATCGCCTTTATTGGTTTTAAATTAACCTCTCGTGGGCGCGGGGTTACTGAGGTTTAATCCTCAGTACCTCAAAAACACTTTTTACCACGTAATATTGTAAGTACTTACTTTTTTATTTTAATTTCAATTTCCATTTTTTACAGATTGTGATACTACAATTCTATCCTCATAATGTCTTACAGACATATTTTATGTTTGATAAGTTTTTTTAAAATTTAAATAATCTCAGACACCTTCTTAGAAAGGTTTTTTCTTCTTCCCCATTTTATTTGGTTGGTTCAGACCCCCGCTAATAACGTTTTCAAATACTCAATATGGTTTAACCATTATCAATTTTCTTCATATGTTTCTTTCTACACTTCAATTTTTTTAATTAAAGCTCCATTAAGGTTCTAATTTTCTCTTTTGCTAACACCATCAGCATAAAATACAATTTTTCTGTCTTCTGATGAACGTTTCTACGTTCGAAACATGCAGAGACCTTTAAACAAGAATTTTTTATTCTATTAAATTTTGTGGAGGAAGACTTTGTGTTTTTCTTTCCTTTTCATACTTTCAACTCCACTTTAAGTATGGACTACTTCTTCAAATTAAAAATACCTTTGATTAACAATGCATTTAAGATTAATCACGTCTAAATGTAAATCATTTAGCAAAAAAGGGGCCAGTGCTGAATTTTTTTTAAGAGCCCATTATCTAACACGACCTTAATTTTACCGTGATCCAGAGTTAAGCAGTGGAATAAGGTGGAAATGTTGCTTGTATAGTGTTTTCCATTTTCTTTAAAAATATCGTAAATTTTAGCCAAACGATAAGACATAATAAACATTCTTTATATTTCGTTACTGGTTATCAAAACGATGTGCTTGGACATCTAAATTAAAAAATGTTAATTTTATGAAGATTAAATTTTCAAGTGTAATAATAACCCAACCCTGCTTGTAAGTATTTATGTACACAGGTACAATTGTTCAAAAAGTATTTTCTGAATATTTTTACTCTACCAATGCAAAATAAACCTTCGCAGAATATAACAAGTGGCAACATTAACTTTGGTCTCGTTCGAAGTATCCAGAAAATACCATTTGTACACATTATTTATACTAAATGCATTGCATTTTTTTAAAGTGCCTAGTCAATGCCGGTAAACTACTAAATAACCCATAGGATAATATTAATAATAATTAGCTAGTAGAAACGACAAAATATGTCAGCTAAATATAGGTTTATCAATGTGCTAAATGTGTTAGCCACGTATTCTAGCTGTCAGTCAACCTAACCTTAAAGTCAGGACAAAACGTACGTAAACTGGCTCTTCAATAAATACTTTTACATTTATTTGACTAACAGTATAGGCATAACAACAACTAAATGCTAAACTATACATTGATAAACCTGTCCTAAATTATTATTTTAATTTTTTTGTTAAACCTGCAGAATAGGTTTTAAATTAGACACTATAGTTAACCCTTTCCAAAATACGAGACAATGAAATATACAGGGTTCCCCATTTAAAACGAAACAGGCTAAATATCTGGTTCCACGTTAATTTAAAAAAAAAACGCTCGTACACGTCATTAGATTTGTTAAGGGGGAGGTTTTTTGGGGCCATTTTAAACACTGCAGTTTGAGCCCTCTAGGAAGGGTGGGACCAACCCTTACTATTTCAAATGGAACAAGGGGTCGAGTGATACCTCTTTTAAAAGGGCATTTAATTATTTTTCAAATGATATCTCATTCGTAAAATTCGGTCAGATAGGTTCCAAGATAATAATTAAAATCACGTAAAATGACGTGCTTTTTAAAATACTTCTCCGGCGGAACTCTCAGCAGAAAAATAAGTCTAACGCCGCCACTGCATCGTAAGCAAAACTAATTTTTTGTGTAATTTTTGTTTAGTGTGTTTTGATAAGGGAATCAAGAGTATTTGGTACTTTTGAACATTTTTAGTCTTTACTTAGTGGAAGTTGTGTTTGAAAGTGTGAGATACTGTGATTGTGAAGTGAAAAATGGTTTACTCTTGGGAAGAAAGAAAAGAGCTGCTAAAAATGTATTATCGCAACAATGATTGCGCTAGAGCGGCTGCTCGAATTTTCAACGCGCAGTTTCCTGACAAGAATGTTCAGGCCAAATACGTGATGGAATTTGTCAGAAAATCTGATGAAACTGGCTCGGTGCAGAATAAAAAACACAATCGTGCCCGGACGATAACCAATGAAGGTATGCAAATAAGGCTTCTTGGACTTTTAGAAAGCGACCGTACTCAATTTAATAGCATAGCAACATTGTCAGAAGGGTTTGGGGTATCTGAAATTTCAGTTAACAGAATATTAAATCGTGCAAAGTATTATCCATATAAAATCAGTCTTGTTCATGAGCTCAACGAAGATGACTATGATCGCCGGACAGAATTTTGCGAACTTATGTCAAATCGCATATTAGAAAATAAAATTATTGTCTATAATATCTGTTTCTCAGATGAATGTACATTTACTCTTGCCGGGGCAGTTAATAGGCATAATTGCAGGTTCTGGTCCGATGAAAACCCTCATCTCTACAGGGAACAGCATACTCAAAGACTCCAGAAAAAAAAATTAAATGTATGGGCGGGTATTCTTGGCAACCATATTATTGGTCCCATTTTCATCAATGACTATTTAACTAGAGTGTTTTACACTGGCAAAATGTCATAGCAACGGCCGGTCTTCTACTGGCAAAATTACTACCTGCACCTACCTGGACAAAATTCACATGTGATTTTTGCCGCGGCAAAATTTTGTCTTTTTTCTAGTTAAATAGTCATGTCGAATACCACTCGAGAAAAAATTGTGTAAGCAAAATTGTTCTCAAGGATTTATTTAAGTTTGTTGCTTTTAAGCAATTTCGCTCATGACATTTTCGACAAAATCACTCGCCTGACGGCTCGTGATTTTGTCAAAAATGTCATTCGCGAAATTGCCAAGCAACAAACTTTCATACCTTTCGAAAATTTTGCCGACAAAATTTTATCTCTTGTGATATTATATATGAAAACTTGACTGGAGAAATTTACCTTGAATTTTTACAGAATACAATAAATCCTATTATTATAAGGGTAGCACAAAATCTTATAGGACAGGAATTGGTTTTTCAACAGGATGGGGCCTCTCCGCATTATTATGTACGGGTAAGAGAGTACTTAGAGCAGACATTTCCAGGAAGATGGATCGGTCCGAGGGGGCCCATTAAATGGCTACCTAGGTCTCCAGATCTAACGCCACTGGACTTCTTCTTATGGGGACATCTTAAAACCAAAGTTTATGCAACTAAGCCCAACGATTTAGAAGGACTAAGGGAACAAATTGTCCAAGAATGCCGGCTGATAACTCCAGAAACGTTACAGGCAGTTCGTGAAAAATTTGAATCACACCTTTATCATTGCATGGAAGTTGGCGGTGGTCATTTTCAACATCTGTGTAAATAATTACGTAAGTATTGTATTACATTTAATCATTAGTAATAGTAATTTCAATAATTAGATTAGAAAAAAACATTACACAATTAGATAATTATCTCAGAACCTATCTGACCCAATTTTACGAATGAGATCTCATTTGAAATATAATTAAATGCCCTTTTAAAAGAGGTATCACTCAACCCCTTGTTCCATTTGAAATAGTAAGGGTTGGTCCCACCCTTCCTAGAGGGCTCAAACTGCAGTGTTTAAAATGGCCCCAAAAAACCTCCCCCTTTACAAATGTATTGACGTGTACGAGCGTTTTTTTTTTTTAATTAACGTGGAACCAGATATTTAACCTGTTTCGTTTTAAATGGGGAACCCTGTATTTTAAAAAAGATCGCAGTTAAAACGATAAAAAATACATAAACAAAGTGTTAAGTGGTGGTTTACTTAAAACAAGACAGGAAAGCTAATATTTGTATTAAATGTTTATAATTATTGTTTTTGACCAGTAATAATTTTGAACATTTGTATCATAATATATGGAATAACACATGCAAAAGTCTCCTATTTTAGAATGTGGCAAGAAATAAAAAAAATTTAAATATACTTAAAATAAAGTTGAACGGCACCTCTAACGGTTATACCCCATGAAATAAAATATTGGTAGGTTCTCTTTAGACCAACAAAAATATTTCTCATATTTACTTTAAAGTATTCAGTTTTTTGACAATATTTTTGTTCATGAAAATTTGGCTACCATTAATTTTTGTGGCTATTTGTTCTCCATCTTCGAAGAGTAAAACACCCCTAGAAAAATTATGGGTCCATAGAAAAAAATTAGTAATTTTCGAACTCTTTTTAGGAGATTTGGAAAAAAGTTTTTCTTATTCTGATTTTGGCAGCAGTAACAGGGAAGTGAATTTTCATTCATCAGTTTCGTTACAGAATATGCTATTTGTTTAACTCACAATTTGTATAAGATTTTTTTCTACAGTAAAGGGTCTTTGTTGTTTCATTTAAAGCACTGGTCTCTAAAAACACATAGGTAGTCAATTCTACTTCCTTAGTATATGGATAGCTAAAAAGAATACGTGATCTTAGGTATATTTTTGATATTCCACTTATAACAAATTTCATAAAAGTTAAAGAGGACCAGCTGTATCCTTGTTAGTAGGTGTTATTTTCGTAATTATAAAAGCCACTCGTCTATGGCGATTAAATAATGTATTTAAATATATTTCAGTTTTCAATGCAAGATTGATATATTTCAGTGCGGGAAATACGCATGGTAATAAATAGGCCTACTTCACAGAAAATGGACTTTTATTCTAGTATTTCTAATGACATGTGTTACGCTTTTTCTACATCATTAAGTTGGAGATTAAACTTATTGTTGCCGATATATGTCATATGTTGAATAGGAGGTTTAATAATCCTCGATTTCGTAAATATGCTGGCAATATACAAATATATTGTAAGTTTGGAATATTTTAAAGTAAGATCAAAAAGGAGCATAAGGTGCTATGCAGGACATGGGGAGCTATTTTCAAGGCTTTTTATCTTACGTTATCTCATGGGGTAAACTGTTTGGACCGAACGCATTTATTTTACGACAAAAGATTCAACTTACCAGTAAAGAATTGAGCAATTTCTTCTTTTGAACAGCCAAAGGGTAGACCTCTTAAACGAACACAGCCATCTTCGTTTCCGCCAAAGGAAGTTCCTGACCTCTTTATGACCCAGTCCATTTCGGCTTGGTTAACTTTAAATACTAAAAACGCATGAATAAAAAATTAAAACAAATCATCCTTTCAGGAATATTACATAGTTTTAGTTCTCATTAAGAAGTGAGCGAGTGGAGGATTTAATTGATCAGGAGAGGGCGATTGGGACGTGAATTGAGTCATCATCATATCATCAAGTCTTTGTATTTATTTTTCCGCAGAAACAAATGTTTTCCCGTGGCTTACCCATAGACATTTTTACCTTTAGATAAGCAAAAAATAATCACGAAAGTGGCAAATTGATGGCTTTGCGCATGTAAACAAAGCCATACAGGTATAGGCATATACAGGTCTGGACTATCACATCTTGTTTGTGTGGCCTAGTTAGATATGTTTAAATTGATAAGAATAAAATTACATATCAAGAACTATCACTACGAAATACCCGGTATTTTGGCATAGAAAAATCATACAATGCTATTTACTAGTCAGTAGTTCGTCTACAAACGCTACTAAGGGCCGGTATTTTCATCCTCGGTTAAAGCTCGGTTATTTTAATTCCTCGGTTAAACTTGACATTTGATGTTTATAACATGCTTTATGTGTCACAAAACAAGTTTAACTAAGCAATAAAAATAACCGGGTTTTAACTTCTTACTCAGTTTTTTTGGAAATTCGTATACCGTGTGTTTCTCAAAAGACGTTCACCCCTATAACTTTTCTGTATCTATAGATATTAAAATGAAATTTTGAGGTTATGCACAAGAGATGAGTCTGCATTCATTTGCATAATTTTCAATTTGTTAGCACTTCCGGTTTGACCGGAAGTGACCTTGACTTTGATATTTTAAATGGGACATCTTGTATATTTTTACTTATTGGAATTCAGCATAACATTCTGAGTAAAATTACACCTCACTTGTAATTTTTTTACGTGTTATAACATTTTTATGTTTATTTTTTATTTTCAAAGAGTGCTACAAATTAATTAAATCTGTTAATTTATAGTCAAGTAGTATATGAAAATTAAAATTATGTCATTTGTCTTTGTAAGTTCCACAAACGTTTAAAAAATGAAATTTTGTTTTCTTGACGTTTACTCCATTTTTCCAAATGGAACGATGGTAGTTCACTAGGATATTTAAAACGAGCATTTTTTTTCGAACAATTTGATACCATACACTCCTATGCTATTTTAAAATTAACACTGAAAAATTTGCCTTTGTCTTTTCTAAAGAAATATAAAGGCGGCTTTGAAAAACAATGGAATGGTTTTGACAACCAATATGGTTTTAAATTAAAATTGTAATGTCATTCCTTTATTAAACTTACATTGTAAATCAGATAACATGGTTAGTTTTACTAGAAATGAACAAATTGACATGCTCCTAATTTTTGGAGTGACCAGAAAAATTCTTCTGTAGCTGCAAGATTATTGCATTGTATTGTATGTTTTATAAACTAATGATTTTGCAACTTTATATTAAAGCCATATTGCTTTTCAAACCATTTCATTGTTTTTTAAAGCCGCTTTTATATTTCTTTAGAAAATAGAGGGCGGCAATAATGCATAACGCTTTTAAATTTGCGATTGGGATTTAAGGCAAATTTTTTCGTGTCAATTTTAAAATAGCATAGGAGTGTATGGTATCAACTTGTTGAAATAAAAATGCTCGTTTTAAATATCCTAGTGAACCACCATCGTTCCATTTGGAAAAATGGAGTTAACGTCAAGAAAACAAAATTACATTTTTTAAACGCTTGTGAAACTTAGAAACTCAGTTATTATGACATAATTTTAATTTTCATATACCTACTACTTGACTATAAATTAACAGAATTAATTAATTTGTAGCACTTTAGATTGAAAATAAAAAATGAGCATAAAAATGTTATAACACGTTAAAAAACGTGATTTCACTCATAATGTTATGCTGACCCCAATAAGGTAAAAATATACAAGATGTCATATTTAAAATATCAAAGTCAAGGTCACTTCCGGTAAAAACCGAAGTGCTATCAAATTGAAAATTATGCCAATAAATGCAGTCTCATCTCTATAAATATAAAAACGTTATAGGGGTGAACGTCTTTTGAGAAACACCCGGTATAGCAGGTAATTTACCCCTTTTTTTATTGTAATTTTTTTTATTGGTTATTATTTTCTATATTATGTTGTCACTTTCCATGTAATGAACTGTAAGTTAGTTTTGAATAGACATTTTCAAAAAAAAAATATGAAATAAGAAAATTGGACTTGCCTTCTATATAACGTGAACCCATGTGTTCTTTATCCTTAGTCTCCGCACGTTGTAAATCTTCTTCAGTTTCCAATTCAACAAACGCTTCGCCACTGGGACGTCCTTCCTTGCTAAGTGTTAAGTGAACTTTGCGTATACCCTCTTCGCCCAAGAACTTGCTAATATCCTCGGTAGTGGCTGACCAAGGCAATCCACGTAGTTTGACGATAAATCCTTCGTCGTCGTTATAATCGGACATCCTGTAATTTTGAATTAAGATACACTTAACGTATTTTTAGAAGTAGATTTGTTTAGGGTATATAATTTTTAGTAGAAGAAATATATAGTCCCCAGTACAAGGACCTTTAATTTTAATGACACATACAAATGTCAAACTGCGTGAGTGCCTTCTTTGGGACGAGTCCGACAAACTTTCTTATGCGAGAACTTTCGGCGCTGCTGCGTTTTCGAATGCCCGATTCCCAGAAGTGTCGAAATGACGTCATTATGACTCTCCGTACATACAAGCTTGATTTTTTAAAAATTGTCATGCTGCGTATGGAGTGTCCACCACGCCAAAAATGTCAATATGACGTCATTATGTCTCTCCGTACATACAACTTTGCATTTAATATTTTTCGATTTAAGATAAAGTACTGATTGTAAAAAAATATGTGATTGTGAAAAATATTAAATGCAAAGTTGTATGTACGGAGAGACATAATGACGTCATATTGACATTTTCGGCGTGGTGGACATCCCATACGCAGCATGATTTTTGTCGGACAAGTTGACCACAATTTTTAACTCAATTTTATTAAACAATTGTGAAAAAATCAAACTTGTATATGTCGTAGGCTGATAGTGAAATCCGTCATTTCATGAAAAGCCTAGTCACTTCATGAAGCGTCGGCAGATTGTGTAAAAACATGAAATTACACGATCTGCCGCGTCACTTCATGAAGAGACCTTGACGTTTCGGCGTATTATGTATAACACAATCTGTCTAATTTTAAATATCGTCACTTCATGAAATGCCACAAAAACAAGGCATATTGTGTAATTCCGTCTAAAAGGTATATTGGCAACTGGTTTGTTCGGGTTTGTCAGAGCATTTTTTTATTTTTATAAAATAATATTAGTTGAAAAAATTTAATTAAAAAAAAATGCTCTGGGGAACAACGAACAAACCAGTTGCCAATATACCTTTTAGACGGAATTACACAATCTGCCGACTGACATGACATCGTTAGGTACTACATGAAGTGACGATATTTAAAATTAGGCAGATTGTGTTATACATAATACGCCGAAACGTCAAGGTCTCTTCATGAAGTGACGCGGCAGATCGTGTAATTTCATGTTTTTACACAATCTGCCGACGCTTCATGAAGTGACTAGGCTTTTCATGAAATGACGGATTTCACTATCAGCCTACGACATATATACGTGGAGTCATAGTGACGTCATATCGACATTTTGGGGGTGGTGGACACTCCACACGCAGCATAATTTTTGTAGGACAAGTTGATCACAATTTTTAAATTAATTTTATTAAACAATTTTTAAAAAATCAAGCTTGTATGTACGGAGAGTCATAATGACGTCATATCGACACTTCTGGGAATCGGGCATTCGAAAACGCAGCAGCGCCGAAAGTTTTCGCATAAGAAAGTTTGTCGGACTCGTCCCAAAGAAGGCACTCACGCAGTTTGACATTTGTATGTGTCATTAAAATTAAAGGTCCTTGTACTGGGGACTAATACCAATAAGGTTGAAAAAGGTCTAACTGTGTCATATTCAAGATTGTTAACTTTTTGGTCGACTGTAGTGAATTACTATCACGAACAGGATTTCAGGATTCTGCAAAAAACACTAGATTAGCGGTAACATTTGTTCAACCATTTCATAGAACAAATTATGGTCTAAACAACTTTCATCGCAAGGGCTACAAAAATGCCCAACCAAAACCAAAATATTTACTTCTTTGGCAGTAACTACATACCTTTCAATAGGCACCTCAAATCTGTAATATTAACTTAAAATAATTAATAACTCTGTTTGTCCTGTTTGTTTCATTTTACTTATTCTTACTGTTCAATATCATATTTCTAAATAAAATAAAAATAATAATAAAACTTACAGACAGTGAGTTCCAAAAACACAGGGACAAGGACTTTGGTCAAATAAAATTAATAATTTAACATAATCCACAGGTGGTGCATTTAAAAAAAGGCTGGAAAATGTTTAGATTGTTTTTGTAGTGTTATAATCTTGGTGAAAGAAAATCTTAATGTTCATTTTGCAAGCAAAAAGCTACCCATTTCCCTAGCTACCGTAGGTAGAGTTACCTGCACTGTAAACAATATTAAAATAGGTATAACGGCAGTTTATAATTCCATCATATCAAAAATTGATTTTATAAATGACATTAATTTATACCGAGATTTGTACCTTGACAATGTAATAAAAAGTGAAAAAAAACACTATTGAACTTTTTGTAGGTGACATAAATATTAATATATTAGACATAGACAATCATACTAATACCTAGTTGGCAATTATGTCACGATTGGGTTTGTTCGATGATTGATGTCATTTGTGAATTCAGTGACCAGATTTGACACTGATACATGCTGCTGAAGGCTGATGGGTGGACCTGGAATCGTTTAGTTTGGATGCACATATGACAGATTATGGGCCAACTATGCTTATTATTGTCTTAAATGATAATACCCCAAAGGAAAACATAAAAAGTAATACAGATATCAAAAATAAAAGACTTAACAAAGAACCCCGCACTTCTCTTATGAAAAATGGCCCTCGGTTAAATTTTCTAAATTTTTAGTATGTTGTAGAGAATGCTATTCTGATCAAAAGTGTTCATGGCCACAACAATATCTGCCGACCAGTTTTTGAGATACAGGGTGTCCAAGTTGCAAAATATGAATCCTTCATACATTATATTTTCGTAGTTTATAATATTAATTCGTTTTGTTTTTCTAAATTTTTGTTGGCCCTGTCGTAGATAGAATAGAATACTATAATAATAGTTTAAACTTTTTTCTCTAACACTACTTTAGAAACCACGCATTCTTGACGTAAAATCTGCGTCAGAATGTTTTCATTCTAACACACTGTTACAGAATGGATTCATTCTGTATCACCTAGGGCAAAGACAACTAGATTTTCGATTTCAACATCTAAACTGCACGGGAAAACCAACAAATTTTAAAAATCAAGACAGCTTTGTTTCGATTATTTTGACACTGTCATGTCAAGTTTCACTTTGACGGCGGTTGATTTTATTTTAGGTAGAAGGTAAGTTTTATTAATAAATTAATTTATTAATGTAGTCTTATTTCGTTTTTCTAAAATAGTGTTAGAGAAAGTATAGTCTATAACAAGTATGGAATGGCATTCCTGCACTCGCGAAACCGTAGACCTCGCCTGCGGCTCGGCCTACAAACTTTTCGCTCGTGGGGAATATATCCATTCCATACTTGTTATAGAATATACTATTATTATATACTGGGTGAGTGACGAAAATTATTTAATATTTTTTGTTAAATCATTGTAATTTCGGCATTAAATTAAATGTTAACAAAGTAATACTGTAGATGATATTAGCTTGGAGCAAGCTATCAGAATTTATATTATTTAAATTTATACAGGGTAACTCAAAAAAGTTAATATTTTTTTAATTAGTTTTGAAAGAAATTTTGTAGATATTTCCTTATGTACTACTTGTCGCTTATCGTATGCTTCCAAATATATATAATTATCAAGGTTATACAGGGTGTTTCCGATAATAAGCGATAGAAAAATAACATAAAAATGCAGGTATTTATAAATCACCCGGTATATTAAAATTGGATTGGTTAAATTTCGTTATTTTTTAATATTTTTTGCTTGAAGTATCTTACTTACATGTTTGCTATTGATTTCCCTTTTCCTATGACCCGTTCTGGAGATATACAGCGTCGAACAGACTCAAAAATAGGCAAATAATAATAATAATAATAAATTTGAAGAAATAGTCCATACTTAAAGTGGAGTTGAAAGTATGAAAAGGAAAGAAAAACACAAAGTCTTCCTCCACAAAATTTAATAGAATAAAATTCTAGTTAGAAAGGTCTCTACATGTTTCGAACGTAGAAACGTTCATCATCAGGAGACAGAAATCTATTTTATGCTGATGTTAGCAAAAGAGAAAATTAGAACCTTAATGGAGCTTTTATGGACGTAAAATTTTTATATAGAAAAACATTTTAAATGTAGAAGAAACATGGCTTGAAAAAATTGACAATGGTTGAATACTGAGCATTCAAAAACGTTGTTAGAGTAGGCTTAAACCAACCAAACTAAATGGAGAAGAGAAAAGAAAAAAAAAAACCGGGAAAAAAGAAACTTTCTTAAAAGGTGTCGGAATCTATTTAGTTTTAATTCTTAAAATTTATATCCAGCATAAGTAACACATTATGAGGATAGAAGTGCAGTAGCACAATAATGTTAGGAAAACGTAAAGTTTTTGGGGTACTGAGGATTAAACCTCAGTAATCCCGCGAACGGTTAATTTGAAACCAAAAGTTAAAAAATCGAACATTTTAAAAAAAATTAAAAGTCAAAAGGTTCTTCACCTCCACGTGCTGGAGAAACGTGACGTTTTACGTTTTCCTAACAACATTATTGTGCTACTGCACTTCTATCCTCATAATGTGTTACTTATGCTGGATATAAATTTTAAGAATTAAAACTAAATAGATTCCGACACCTTTTAAGAAAGTTTCTTTTTTCCCGGTTTTATTTTTTCTTTTCTCTTCTCCATTTAGTTTGGTTGGTTTAAGCCTACTCTAACAACGTTTTTGAATGCTCAGTATTCAACCATTGTCAATTTTTTCAAGCCATGTTTCTTCTACATTTAAAATGTTTTTCTATATAAAAATTTTACGTCCATAAAAGCTCCATTAAGGTTCTAATTTTCTCTTTTGCTAACAACATCAGCATAAAATAGATTTCTGTCTCCTGATGATGAACGTTTCTACGTTCGAAACATGTAGGGACCTTTCTAACTAGAATTTTATTCTATTAAATTTTGTGGAGGAAGACTTTGTGTTTTTCTTTCCTTTTAATAATAATAAAGTTTTCTTATGGTGCACGGAAATTTGATCATGTAACGCCGCTTCTTAGTGATTCTGGCTGGTTGACCTTGGACGAAAGATATCAGGTGCAGTTTGTGTCATTACTTAAAAGGCTTTTTTCGTCAGGTCAACCCTCGTACCTTGGTCAAAGACTGATAAGGGGTGAAGATGTTCACGATAGGGTTACTCGACATCGACAACGGCTTTATATTCCCCGTCACTCTATATAAATATTTTGTGAATTTTGTTTACCGTAATATAAAGACACTTTTATTTATTTATAAAATAACAATTTTTTTTTAATTTCAATAAAATTTGTTATGTAAGTTCATTTTATGGTTAAAAATAAATATATATAATGCTATACAGGGTGTTTCGAATAATTAGGGTATTCTAACACTGTATTGCAAATAAGAAATATATATAAAAACTATAAACAATTTATTAGGTATATCTATCCAAATTAGTTTATCCAAAAATAAAAACTAGGCTTCTTATTATTCGAAACACCCTGTATAGCATTAGAAATATTTATTTTTAACCATAAAATAAACTTACATACCAAGTTTTATTGAAATTAAAACAAAAAGTGTTATTTTATTTCCTTATTCTTTGAGTTTTGAGTCTGTTCGACGCTGTATATCTCCAGAACGGGTCATAGGAAAAGGGAAATCAATAGCAAACATGCAAGTAAGACACTTTAAGCAAAAAATATTAAAAAATAACGAAATTTAACCGATCCATTTTTAATATACCGGGTGATTTATAAATACATGCATTTTTATGTTATTTTTCTATCGCTTATCATCGGAAACACCCTGTATAACCTTGAAAATTATATATATTTGGAAGCATACGATAAGCGACAAGTAGTGCATAAAGAAATATCTACAAAATTTCTTTCAAAACAAAACTAATAAAAAAAATTGTTACTTTTTTGAGTTACCCTGTATAAATTTAAATAATAAAAATTCTGATAGCTTGCTCCAAGCTAATGTCATCTACAGTATTACTTTGTTAACATTTAATTTAATGCCGAAAATACAATGATTTAACAAAAAATATTAAATAATTTTCGTCACTCACCCGGTATATAATAAAAAAATTTAAACTATTTTTATAGTATTCTATCCTATCTACGACAGGGCTAACAAAAATTTAGAAAAACAAAACGAATTAATATTATAAACTACGAAAATATAATGTATTGAGGATTCATATTTTGCAACTTGGACACCCTGTATCTCAATAACTGGTCGGCAGATATTGTTGTGGTCATGAACACTTTTAATCAGAATAGCATTCTCTACAACATACTAAAAATTTAGAAAATTTAACCGAGGGCCATTTTCCATAAGAGAAGTGCGGGGTTCTTTATGGCTTCAATAAATGTCCAGGGTTTAATCCTGAGTCTTCCAATTTTATAACAACATTTAACATACTTAAACTAAAAGCTACCTCTGAATCCGAATACCTATAAAAAATATCGAAATAACTTAAATAAGATAATGAAGAAATGAAAACATGAATTTTTTTTAAATCAAATAAACAATAATAAAGGTAATATGAAATAAATTTACGAGATAATTAAAAACGCTACTTATGAAAGAAAAACTAAAACAAATAAGATAAAAGTAAAAAACGACCAGAAAGGCGATTTTGCGAATAACGTAGATATGGCTGACTAGTGTACAGGGTTAGCAAATATCATGATATTTATAATATAAATATCCAAATATCCGATATATCCAAATTTGGATATTTATTTATATTTTTAATTATTTTTAAATTATTTCATCTGTTTTCTGTAAAGATATATTTTAAAATTTCAAAATCACTTAATTTAATATAAACATATTATAAACCTGTAAATTTGTATTTCAATTCTATTTAATGATAGTTGCTATCACAATAACAAGTTTTTTTAGTACTATGTTAGGAATGTAAAATGTAGGTAAAAACACACCATATATTTTTGCTTTTAACTATGGTTCAACTTAAAACCCAGAATTACTGGGCTTGTTAATTAAATCAAAATGAACCCAAACTGGATTTTTTATTTTTGGCATTGTAAAATTTTTATTTCATAAAACAAACAGCAAAATATTGCTCCATTCAATCAGAAATCGGAACTAAATAAAAATGCGACGCGGCAAAGAACAACAGGTGGTCAACGTCTTGGAAAGACGGGGAATCACCGCATCGTAAGCAGCATAATACTCTGTTGCCGGCTCAGCGGCATCGGGGCCATATTTTTATACTGATGAATAGAAACAATATACCAGCTGACCAATTTGGTTTCAAATCAAAATGTTCAAAAATTTACCCATTAATGATCCTGATTTCGAATCTACAAACGGAAATTAGTGAAAAAAACGATAATATCTAGAGCAAAACATTTTAGAAGTTTAACCTATAAAAATCGAGGAGTACTATAGATAGAAACAACGGTTAAAATTTATAAGTCCATCTGGCGACCAGTTATAGAATACAGACACCCCTAACTCACTAATGCACAGAGACCAGCTTGGAAAAACATAAGTACTTCAGAACAACATCACTAAGGACACTTACTAAAATTAGACACCCAAACAACCCAATGCATAACCCATCAAATCACTATCTCTACTCAATAACCAGTATACAGCCTATAAGAGAGCGGTGTTCAGCACTCACAAAAAGTTTTCAAATAAGCCACACAATATGGACCTGTTAAGGCCATTATGTAGAAAGAGGGATAGGAATGCTCCCTCACGATTTCGTCACCCAGAGTCCACTCTATGGGAATAGCTCAATAGCCTATCTACTTTGGATTTCTCCAAAATCCAATGTTAAACATTTCTGTATACAGTAGTTATATCCTTATATGATCTTGATCTTCTTTTGTTAAAGTAGTAGCCATTACTGTAATTATTTGTTTCTTGATTTTTTTTCTAATGAGGAAAATAATTCGAAGATCACATTTTCGTATTGATATTCGATTCAATTTTCTGCTTATTTTTAGTTCCAAGTCATATAACTTATTTTCGTTGCCATTACTGACATTATTGTCGCTTTCTATAGCACCGCATTGCTTTTTAAGAACATTCGCAATAACTGGACTATTTTCTGACCTTGGTCGTTTGTTAAGGCCAATTTCTCCTGCGTTTTTATGTATGCTAGGGACCTCTCCCTGGTCGTAAATACGTGGAGGCGTCCTCGAAATCAGGGTTGCCAGACGTCCCGATTTAGGCGGGACTGTCCCGATCTTAATCGATATGACTCGATTTTTAAATAATTTTAAAGTGCCAATTTAACTTTAATCAACAAATTTATATTGAAAGAAAAAAATTACAATCATGTTCTTTGAACTTGTTTTGCACGGCATTTTTTTTCGGATGTTTTGTCCTTCGATCTTAATCGATATGACTCGATTTTTAAATAATTTTAAAGTGCCAATTTAACTTTAATCAACAAATTTATATTGAAAGAAAAAAATTACAATCATGTTCTTTGAACTTGTTTTGCACGGCATTTTTTTTCGGATGTTTTGTCCTTAAAACAATTAAATTTTTTTGACTCAAATTTTTAACATTAAAACATGATCCCCTAAAACGTACCACAAATTTCCGTGTCCCTCAGTGGGAGGTTATTTAAAATGAAACTTAAAATTAAATTATTCATCATTCGTTCATTTGCAATAAAGCAAGAAACCTTTGAAATTAATAAAAATAAAAAATACCTGCTAACCTTTGAAAAAATTACATTTAAAATAAAAATGTTTCTACGTTTTTTTGGGTTGGGCTATCGATCAAAATGTAGAACAGTTTTTCATGGCCAGGAATCAACTCTTAAAAATTAAATGGGACACCCTGTATATTATTTTGGATATGGATTCCTCATAAAAAATAAGGGTGACTTTTAATAAGATATTATATAGCTAACTCTCGTGCTTTAGGATTTAATAGCCGTTTTATTTATTTTTTTGGTAAAAACGTATTTATTTAAGGTAGTAGGAAAAAATATAAGTATATCATATTTGGCGAAACTGCCATTTTTATATTAAAGACAATACCACAATATAAAATTCTGCTTGTTTACTGTGGCTACAAATTATACAGGGTGATGTCAGAAATTTATCCGATCGGGATATATTAAATCATCTGTAAGTCGATAATTTGAAATGAAACACCCTGTATATCATTGCCGATTTCGATTGTTCACAAAAAATTAAGGTAACTTTGTATAAAATTGTCTATACCCATCTCTAGCCGTCTAGAAAATATTCGCTCTTAAACATTTTTTATGCATTAAAAAATACCTTTCCTTTAAATTTAATGAGGAAATACGTTACAAATATTTTTTTAACTAGCTGACTGTAGTAGATTTTTAAGAATATACTGTCGTTTATATTTTTAACTAACATTAAGTAATTATTTAAATGAAAACTATGCAGAAGTCATTGGGCGAAATGGAAATATTCGTTGGCCTCCGCGGAGTCCAGATTTGACTCCCCTGGACTATTTCCTGTGGGGAACATTAAAGTATAAAGTCTATAAAAATAAACCTCAAGATGTTAATGTGCTTAGGAATCGAATAAGGGAAGAAATTCAAAATACCAATGAAAGTGCTGCAGTAAGAGACGCCCTAAGAAAACTAGAAGTCATCTACACAACTTGTATTGCCCAAAATGGAGGCCATATAGCACATTTACTTTAATTTTCCGTTTTGTATTAGGTATAGTTTATTGGTTCTTTCCTTATATGTATTTGTTTTGTTTGTTTTCACATATTAATTAATTTGTAATTAAATGTTCACTATTAACTTAACTTCTTGCTACTTACTTAATAGTTCACAAAACTTATCATATTGTTAAATGTTAAAGCATTTCTTTATTTGTTAATATATCGTAAGTCGTTGAAATAAAAGATTAATTATTATTGTTATATCGAGCATAGCATAGGTATTTTATTTTACCGATCATTGGGGAGGATTATTTTCTCAGAAAATACAGATATGTTAGTTAAAATTATAAACTACAGTATATTGTTGAAAATCTACTACAGTCAGCTCGTTAAAAAAATATTTGTAACGTATTTCCTCATTAAATTTAAAGGAAAGGTATTTTTTAATGCATAAAAAATGTTTAAGAGCGAATATTTTCTAGACGGCTAGAGATGGGTATAGGCAATTTTATACAAAGTTACTTTAATTTTTAGTGAACAATCGAAATCGGCAATGATATACAGGGTGTTTCATTTCAAATTATCGACTTACAGATGATTTAATATATCCCGATCGGATAAATTTCTGACATCACCCCCTGTATAATTTGTAGCCAAAGTAAACAAGCAAAATTATATATTGTGGTATTGTCTTTAATACAAAAATGGCAGTTTCACCAAATATGATATACTTATATTTTTTCCTACTACCTTAAATAAATACGTTTTTACCGAAAAAATAAATAAAACGGCTATTAAATCCTAAACCACGAGAGTTAGCTATATAATATCTTATTAAAAGTCACCCTTATTTTTTATGAGGAATCCATATCCAAAATAATATACAGGGTGTCCCATTTAATTTTTAAGAGTTGATTCCTGACCATGAAAAACTGAGCACCCTGTATACGTGAAAGGTATATAATATAAAAGTTCCCTTAAAACAATAGCACTTTGTATTTAACTTTTTTTTCAAAAATCGAATACTTTTCGAGATGGGATAGAGGATCTTATGTGGGACACCCTGTACAATACAGTATTTGGATCATCAAACACTTTGTTATTACCATCTTTTTTCTCAAACTCTTTGAATGGTTCTGGTGCGTTTTTACCTGTTTATTGTTATTTTGTTTATTTCTTGAGTATTTTTTTGTCAGGCTTTTTATTTCTTGGGGGTCTGTACCCTCATCACTGCTATCAATCACATCACTAATGATCAAGTGTGTTTCCTTACTAAATGGTCAAACAAATAATTATTTTCCTACGGACGAAAAAAACAAAACCTACTCGATTGACTATCTACAAACTCAGTAGATCAATTTTTAAAATGGTACCCGCATATTGAATATACCTACTTATATCCATTAAAATTGTAACTGTTATTCATAAATTCTATATTTTAAGAGTAATTTTAAACGCAAAACTACTTATACTAATTTACAAGAGCCTAGTTGAATCATTGATCAGGTACAGAATCTTGTTCTGGGGAGGTCTATGTGACAGTGCTCTTTGCAGATTGATTATCACTCAAAAATATATATTAAAAGTTATCTTTAAAAGAAATAAATTGTATCCAACAAAATTGTTATTTTCTGATGATGTTTGCAATATTCTGACTCTTTATATGGTAACTATTTCAACATTTATTCATGAACAAAGAGTTACTTGTGTCAATATATAGAGCTTTGGTTGAATCTATTCTACAGTATGCCATAGTTGTGTGGGGTGGTCTGTATGCTAATGCTCTGGAACCTCTAAACACAGTACAAAACTACGTATTGAAAGTTATTTTTCAAAAAGAGAAACGCTATCCAACTGATCAGCTATACAATGAATATATTTTAAATATTCGAATGTTGTATTTCTATAATATTTGTCTTTTTTTATATAAAAATAAATATTTGCAAGCAAGCCTGGAGCACTCATATCAGACTAGACAAATATCTAACCAGAATTTAGTTGTTCCTTTTTGTAGAAGAGATGGCAACCAAAGATTTATGACTAGTTTAGGCCCGAAGTTGTTTAACTTGCTACCAATCAGCATAAAAAATATATTAATTTATAAAAGATTTGCCAGGATATGTCGGCCACTTATTTATTTGTTTATTTGTTTACAAGTTTACAATATAAGTAGTAACTTATAATTAATAATTTATAATTTAATATAGTAATATAAGTAATCCAACATTGGTAACTTATGTTTTATCACAAACTGTTTATAATATTTACAAAAACTGCTGCAGTATTACCTAAATAAACTTAATTCAGTAATCAATAGGTACATTTGAACAAGATATATCACAGGAATGTTTGTAGTCATAAAGTAAATTATATTAAATTAACCGAATCAGAAGGAAATAATATGCACCTAAGTGAATTAACACTTGTTTTGTGCCTATAATTTCCCATAAGTAATTGAGAGTACAAAGTACCACCCAATATTACAATACGCCAGCACACAACACGACAGCAAAATACACCAAACCCAAAACTAATCTATTGCAAGTGACTAAATTGTAATTAATTTTATAAAAAGATGATAATGATCACTAATAAATCTTTTACAGTTGTATGAAAATCTTTTATAGCTGCTTATAGTTTTAATTTCACTAGTTAACAAATTATAGCACTTTGGACCTAGAAATGTTACAAACCTTTTTCCACAATTAAAAGTAATCTGAGGACATTGAAGTAGTTCACTCGTGATACTACGGGTCACAGTGTCATGTGAAACATAATTCCTAAGAGCGGGATGCCTATACACGAAGATACACAAAGAATGAAAATACAGAGATCTGATATTGCATATTCCGTCCTGATATAAGAGTTCTGTAGGGTATAGCTTGTTTTTCTTGAAGATAATCTTTAGAATGTAATTTTGTACTATGTTTAAATTGTTAAGGCTCTTCGCGTATAGTCCACCCCAAACTAATATACCGTACTTCAGCAATGATTCTACTAATGATCGGTAAACCAGAAGTAAGAGACCTTTACTTAATATATCTCTTATTTGATAAAACTTATATATTAATTTTCTAACTCTTTTATTTAAATAAGCAATATGACTATCCCATTTTAGATTCTGATCTATTAGTACACCTAGATATTTTACATAGTTTGTTTCTTGAATTAAATCACTAAAGTTATCAATACTAATGGAGTTGAAATGTGGACGATTAACATTAATTTTTGTAAACGCTATATACTTTGTTTTTTCAATATTTAGAGATAGCTGAAACCTATCCAACCAATTTTTTATCAGATACATATCATTCTTAATAGTCGTTTCAACCTCCGACCAAGTATTTCCCCTAAATACAACGACGGTATCGTCAGCATAAGATACAATCTTACCCGAAATTTTCAATGAAAGCAGAGAATTAATATAAGCCACAAACAAAACCGGACCCAAGACGGTACCCTGCGGAACACCAATCTTTACCTTCATATCCTCACTCACACACCCATTCACCCTAACACACTGCCAACGGTCAGTCAGGTAACTCTCAAAAACGTCCAACACAGTACCACGCACCCCACAACACTCCAGTACATGTAGAAGTTTACCATGATGCACTGTGTCAAACGCCTTTGCCAAGTCTAGAAATATACCAATACATTTTTGTCCAGAATCAAGATTCTGAATAACCTCATTTGTGACCTGAAACATGGCATCAGCAGTACTCTTACCCTCCTGAAATCCAAATTGTCCCTTATTGATGATATTATTAGTACCAAAGAAGTGTACTAGCCGACTTTTTAAACATTTTTCGAATAATTTTGCAAAGTTGGTAATTACACTAATGGGTCTATAGTTTGATATTTTCTGTCTATCGCCTGATTTAAAAATTGGACTTATAATACTTTTCTTAAACTCTCGAGGCACAGTACCAGTATTAAATATCAGATTTATTATATGCTTTAAGGGCAAAATAATGTATGGGTGAATAAATTTAAGGACCCTCTCGGATACATTATCAAAGCCTGGGGCACTATTATTTTTTAGTGATTTAATATTATTTATAATTTCGTTATCCGTAACTGGAGTCAAAAACATTGTATTATTATTTATTGGCAAAGTATGGTGAAAGTTAATAGGTTCTGAGATATTTTCGATCATTTTGATACCGATACTAGAGAAATAGTCATTGCAGAAATTAACCATGGACTTTTCATCAGGAAAATTTTTAGAAATTATAGGACATTTCTTGGCCTGCTGTGATTGTCATTGTCAATTTTCTGATTTTCCCTTGTTGTTTTTTTTCTTCTTCTCTAAATTTTTCCCTTAATTAAGTAGTCTCTAAACTCTGAAATTTAGTAATGTCTACTATTAAGTTTAATTTATATTCATGATTATATCTAGGTACCTATATATTTTATGTTTTCGTTTTCTTTTGCACATACAGGTTGTATAGTAATCTAAGTGCAATACAATAAAGATATATTAAAACTAGCATGAGGATTGGAATGTATATTGAGTTGTAAAGCATGTACCGTTAAAATAAATAAAATAAAAATAAAATAAAATAAATAAAAAATTTGTTAACATTATAGAAAATTGACCGTTTCATTTATTATATATTTATATAATATCTTTATAATTTTCTTTTAGTTAGTTTTTTTTTTTTTTAAAGTGTTTGCTACTTAGGGCCCAAAATTTACAACATAATGCCAGTAAGATTTAAAAGCATAACAAACCTATGTAAATTTAAAGGCGAATATAGAAAATATGTATCAGAATTTAAAAAATTTGAAAATTGTTTTAAATAAATAACAAATTAATATCGCTTTCATTCATGACGAAGTGACTATATATTTAGGTGAGAGCTCAGGTTAAAAATCTAAAATATTGTGAATCATAAAATGTGTAAGATCATGGTACATACAAGTAACTCTATTACTTAGGTACCAAACTAACAAGAGTTAGACCTCGAGTTAGACTTACTTATAGGTATAATATTTCTGTAAATATATTATTTAATTAATAAGGTTTCTTCGTTTCTTATTCCAAGGAAAAGCTGTATAGATAAATATTTTGACGTTTGTCGGCAAAGTTGCCCGATTTTGAAAAAAATCATAAGATTTTTAATTTATTTCATATTTACATACAATACATATGTAAAATAAAATATATTGCTTCGAACCACATTTTATTACAAATTAAAACAAAATTCTTGATATAAGACAAATTGTAACAAATAGGCAGGTAAAATAACAGACTGATTGAATGGTTACTTATTAAGAGTACCTACGTACTATTATTATGTTTTTAATAAAATCAGCTGTAAGTGAAAAGTTAAAATAATTTCCAGAACTTGACAAAATAAATTTTTACTGTGCAAAAGGCCACTTCATGTTTTGGAACCAAGTATATTCCATAATTGAAAACGTAAGTGGATAAAGCTGCCATGACACATTTTTAAACTTCGAAGTTATTCAATGTTATTATTATTATGTTTGAGTGACTTAACACCTTTGCCCGTGCGTCATCAATCAACGATCAGGACTCAACGTGGTTAATAACTCTGCATCCTTATTTATTACAGTAACAAGTTTGAATAAAAGCATAAAAGAACGTCTCCAAGATTCCGCAATAATATAATGTGCTAGACAAGAATAAAACTATAAACGTCAATTAATTACTTTTTTTATTTGTTTAGTTGACAACCGTTGTATTTTAGAACGTCATTGTCAACCTTTTTTTGATCTGCCAATCTAATTCGTATTTTGTAAATCTGTGTGCCTTAAAACTGTTCCTTTTTCTAAAAATAGTTCCTTTTAGAGCTAATTATACCCACCATCTGTTTTGGCGGTCAGTATTTATGGATTTTTATAATACCTAATTTATTTATTTTAAATATTCTAACCGTGAAAGTTCTTTGAAAAGTTTACGGCAGTGGCTAAATTTCCTTAAATGAAAGGATGTTAAAAATTTGACTTTTGCGATTTTAATAGTCAATAAAACACCAAACTTTTCTAGATTTTAAGCTTTAAAAATAGTATTAAGTGTATTAACATTTGTTTGTCAATTTCTTTTAGATAATAGAGAATGCCGGGCAAAACTTAAAATAAATAATAATTTTTCGGGATATTATGTAGGTACGTCAAACGCTAGGCAGGCAAGTCCATTTTATGAACTTAGACTTAGTTGTGACTTTTTTCGTCTCGTAATTTTGATTTGATTCATACGATTTTGATGACGTGAAAGTGATGACGCACGGGAAAAGAACCACTGTGGCGACTTTATGTCTTCAATTTTGTTTTATTTAAATTAATTTCAAAATCCTTCGACACTTGCCCTGCTATGTGGTAATGTAAACAAAATATTAACAAAACAGCAGCTGTATACAGTGTGGTTTTTTAAGTGTGCAACATATGGGAATTTTTTTATTAACGATTTCTCAGAAAATTTTATTCTTGATAAAAGTTGGTGCATGTTCCACAATCATATTAGGTTCACTTGGAATGGTTGCAAGTCAAACGACGTACAGGGTAGGCCAAAAAATATAAAACTTTTACAAGAATAAAATTTTTTAATTAACATTTAAAATAAAAATTTTGCACTTTAAATGGTGGTTTTTTAATTAGCATATTATCATTACTAATGCTTTATCTTGTTAAAAATAATTTTTAGGATATTTTAAAGTTGTGTTTAATATCGGTGCAACAAACATGAAGTTTGTGATTCCTTAATAAATTAAAAATTCAAGTAACTTTTACAAATATGCTTGAACCTGAACAAAAATATGTGAAATTGATTTGATTTTGATTAATTTATGAAGGTCTTTATGGTGAATATTAAAAAAAAATTTTTGGGAAATTATTAATGTTTTTTAAAAAAAATATATTTTTTTATTTTAGGAGGTCACGTTTTTGAATCTATGCATAACTTTTAATTATAAACAACTTTTTTTAATAACATTTTGCTGAATTTTTTGAAATAGGGGTACTTTATTCTTGTACAAGTTTTCTATTTTTTGGCTTAGCCTGTACGGCGTTTGACTTGCAACCATTCCAAGTGCACCTAATATGATTATCGAACATGCACCAACTTTTATCAAGAATAAAATTTTCTGAGAAATCGTTAATAAAAAAAAATCCCATATGTTGCACACTTAAAAAACCACACTGTATATACCGCCTCTACTGTCTTTATCGCATATTTTATATTTAAAATAATGGTCATCTAGAGAGCTTGGCTATATCCATTTTTGAACGTCTGTGTCCACTTTTTAAAGATATAAACTTATAAATAAGTACTTCAGTGTCAAAAAATTACCAAAAATTAGACTTTTAAGGAAAGTTTTCACCAGACAACCAGATGGTGGTGGTGAAAAATCACCAGGCCTGGCACCATTGTTTGTGGGTTTGATTTTCAGGTTAGAGAGGTATTTTTTTGGTATTTTGTATTTTTAATTTGTGTTTTAACACTTTGTTTATGTGTTTGAGATAAAATGGGTGAGCTTACAAAATTAATTATATTTTTTGAGAATCAACAAAACACAAAAAATAACCTGTTCTGTTCACAAATCGAAAAGATAAAAGAAGAATTATTGACACTTAGAAATTCAAACATTATGTCACAATACTGTATTGTGCGATCATAATCTTATTACCTATTTCTTATTGAATATTAATTATGTTTTAATTGTGTTTTGGCCTGGATATAAATGTGACTTTTGTATCAGAAACTAAAACTTTAAAAACAAGCACACTTTAATTAGGAATATCTCAAAAACCAAGCCCTGCCTGGCAAAAATCAGATTCATAATCTACAACCCAAAAGTGATCATTTCTAAAGAAATTACGAGAAATTATCAATTCTGGTGTGGTGAGCTCAAATCTGTAAGTCAAGCCCTAATTTATTATGTTTATCTATAAAAAGCCGCAAGGCTTTGTTCTAAATTTAAAACTAAATGACCATCCGATTCAGAGTTGAGCAATGCAAATTTCTCAGTTAAAGTGGACAGCTCATGTTGACCCAACTGGAAAAAGTATGCTGTAGTCAACTCGAAGCCTTATGGATCGTAAACAATTACAATGACATACTAAATATACATGCATTATAAAAATACTTATGCTTTAGCTGAACTAAGTACAAGGACTATTTGTTTTGCCAAAAAGAACACAGTAAATATCTCACCTTAAGGTTTAATGTTCAAATCAACGAACTATGCCTACTCAATCCAGTCAATAGGAAAAATATTATAACTGAGGTACTCCACACAAGTGACTGGACGACTCTTTCGGTGTATATTTAGTATTTTTTATGAACTTGGCTGGTGTGGTTTCGGTAATTTACGAACTGGAAACGATACTTTACATATACAAAACAAACTGGAGTCTAGTCAACAACAGAACACCATTTGAGTGATACCAACAACAACGAAGTCACGAAGAAAAGATGGCGGATGGCGGTAGGCAAGGAGCGCGTGCGATTGGGCACAGAGGAATGATAGATAACTTTGAGGCCTGATGATTTTTAGAACGTCGCAAACAAACCACAGAGGATTGTTACAATACTTCAATGAACTGCAGCTTTGTAGGTTCCAGCCATTTTTTTCTTATTTTCTAGCATTGTAGCTTGAAGATAAGCGCATATATATATGTGTATATATAGTCGAGGTAAGAAATAAAACACGCATTAGGCGTGCGGAGCAGAAACACTATTGTATTTATGTCGAGGTTTACAACAAATATATATTTTTTATGAATAGGAAAAAAGTTTGTTTCCTTTTACTTCTTTTAAACAGCTAAGCAAAGTAAAGATGTTTACTTAGGGTGACATTACAGAAGCTCTGCATCTGACACCTGCAGCTGCAAGTAGCAGTTTGCAGATGCAAATGACAGAAGTGGGATTCCAGAAAACGATTATTATACTTTGCGTCTGCAAGTCGTCTGCAAATTTGCAGATGGTTGGAAGGTGCTGCAAACTTGCAGAATGTATAAAATTTATTAAAAACTAACCTATATTTTGGGGATTTGACGGATGGTATAACATTTCATATTTTTTGCAATAATAATTTTTATATAAAAAAAGAGAAGGGAACATTAATTAATTATTGCCATGGATTTGGGCTATTTACTCGTGTAAGGAAATCTCTACAAACCCTCAAAAGTGATAAGAATTATAATATCTTGTGTTATGTTACATAAATATATAAGGCAGGCCTATAACTTCCTTGTGAATTATGAAGAAAATGATATTCAGAATTTTGATTATTTGAAAGCAGGACAATTTGAAGAGAATCTTCTCCACAGACCCTTTACCCTTTTCATTTCGGAGCAAAAAACTTAAATTAAAATGTGAGGTGAGGTTAGAACTTCACATATTTGTCAGTCAATATTAATAAACTAGTAGTAAAACGGTTTAGCTACGGTAAAAATGGCGGATTTGCAAATGGTTTTTGGAATGTCAAGTTTCTGCAAATTATTTTGCGTCTGCAAGTCCGCCATATTTGCAGATCTGCAAAGTTGCAGGTATGCATTTTCTGTAATCTCACCTATGGAGGACTTGAGGTAGGAGGCCGATCGCAATGCATTGGATTCGGTCCCAAATTAGCATCGGTAATTCAGCTTTACGAGTCGCTGTAAGATGGCGCGCGTGTTCGAAGTGGGCTATCAAATAATGGTTTCTTATGGACGCAATAACTATTTTTATTTAAATTAGTTCTTTAAGGAACAAATAAGGACTTTTATATGAATTTACACTTACTTTGTTATACTTATTAGTAAACTCGGCCTGTATAAAGTTCCAACGATGCATGGTTTTTAAAATACAGGGTATTAAACATTCTAGCTATACCTTTGGAGCTGGAAAGAGACTTATTTGGCTGCGTTTTCTCTCTGAAAAAGATCCTGTCTTACACCCCGACACAAAGCAAACTCTACTTTTATAAATTGTACCATTATTTATTATAAATATGGAAATTAATTACAATACAACGTTATTTGTCTTGTCTTGCCTTCAAACATTATTTGTTATTTCGAAAAATAAAATGTCAATTGTCAAAAGTAAAAGCACAGAAAAATAAAGGGTTTAAGTAAAAGTTAAAAACTATGGAGGATCTAGTTTTCCATATTAAAAACGAAGAAGAAGAAGACAACATCAGCCCACTTCGGACGCGAGAGCCATCTATCGGCCAATAGCGAACTAACCAAAAAACCGGGACAGAATTTGAAAATGCTGCCATTGTCGATCGGCCTCCTACCCTATAGTTCTCCATAATCTCACCCTTAGCTGACAACTTCGTATAATCGTATCAGAAATATAGAGGAGCATACTTAATCGCGGCAAGGAAATATTTTTGGCTATGCTGAGTTAAATTTTTAAAAGGATCGCTTAACTTCCGTTGACTTTGCTTTGTCATTTTAAAATATTTAAAAGAACTAGGCTTATTATTGACATTGACATTACTGCTGCTTTCGTTGGTGCTAACATTATTAATTCGTTGGTGAACCCTCGTCCAAAAACCACGAATTTGTCACATTAATTTCAGATTGCCTAGGGAAGTCAATTTCTTGCACTGCGGCGATATGCATTATTGGTCCAATTTTCTTTATCAAATTTGTATTGGCTATGCTGTCTAAAAGAAACAAAAGGAAAGTAAGTTACTAAAAAGTACTTTCCTTGCTTCTTTTAAATAGCAAAGCAAAGTAAAAATCTTTTCTTAATTAATACAGATTACAATGCAAAAAATTAAGCGGAACATTAGTAACTTCAAAATGTTCCGTAAAGAAGTTAAAAAATTATTATTGAATCGGGCTTATTTTACGATGTGAAGGAGTATTTTGTGGACAAATTTTGATGTGTTCTAAATTTTCTGTTTCACGGGACTTTTCTGGCAGTTTGCTGCTATTTGATCTTAGAAATTATGGTTTGGTATCATATATTTAGTAGTAATGCTTTTAGTGATACGTTTTGTCAATGAGAATACTGTATTCCTTATATGTACATAAAGCATGTTTTGATTTAATTTGATAAAGGAACGATTCGCGAACAACTTCCTATAATCGTGTTACAAATGTAGGGGGGCATACTCAATCATCTGCAGGCATACTTAACCGCGGCAAGGGGGGGAGGAAATTACTGTGCTAAGTTAAATTTTAAAAGAAACGACCAACGTTGGCATTCCTCTGCTAATTAAAAGTAGAATAGAGTCTTAAAGGTGTAGTTGTACTACGAAACGGCCGTAACGCCAAAATTTTTAAATAAAAATTAGTGACAAAGAAAGTATACCTTTCGTTCCATTTTACATATTTAAAAGTACCTAAAAGGAATTCAGCCATTCCTTAGGCGTGTTCGATTCGCAGGTTCAGATAAGAGGCCTATGATCCGGATCGATCTAACTGATCATTTGTGTTCGATTGGTAAGGTAAGTGATCGCACGGCCGAAGTGGTATCATTGAAATGAATGTCGTTTATTCATTTCAATAAAGTGGTCTAAACATTTTTTCGGGATCGAACCAATTCTCTGTGCCAATCGAACACGCCCTGATTCGAATCAAGGCCTTGAGATTTAAGAAGAAGTAAGTGAAAATATTATGCTCACTCACTCACTTCTTTAAAAAGAAGATGACTTAACCCAAGAACTGTAAACAAGAAGGATAGCTTATTGCCATAAGAGCAACGTCGGATTTTTAACGGACGGCGGACTGAACGGTTGTGACGACACGACAGTACCGAATTTGTTTTTATCGGTGAAAGCCTATGTGTTTTTGTTGTGATTAATTGTATTTTTTGTTAGTTTTCTGTGACTATTTTTTAAGTTTTAACTGTTTTTTAGTAATAATAAACACTTAAGGACATCGAACAATCAAAATTTTATAATTTAAGCCTAATTTTGCGTATTTTTTTGGTGTTTACCCGGACTGGGTTTTTTTTTTTTATCAGTATTTGGACATTTTTGCATTCGAATCAGTTTTTTAACAGTTTTGGTAAGTTTTCTCAATAAAATACTCAAAAAATATATCTTAAATACTATTTTGTTGTTATAGATTGCGATACCTGGGCAGATTTTATTTTTTATACTATTATTGTATTGTGCCTAGTTAAGGTGTATAGTCGTAAATGGCTTGTCCGTTAATAAATATTTTATTTTATTATTGAATTGTAAATAATATAGTTTGTAAGTATACTTTTTTAAGTGATTATAATAAAATTCTACTAAAATTTTATTATATTCAAATATAACACTCGGAACCAAAAAAAAACTGCGCAAAGTCTATATTCGTTGATATTGCGATTTTTGAAAAATAAAAATACTGTAATATAGTTCTTGACAAGTGAAACATTTTTTTTTCTATACAAATTTGCGTTAGACGACCGGAAATGTCCCAAAAAAATTATTAAATTATTGCGCGCTAAGTAACTCGCGTAATTTTGCGATTTTTGAAAAATAAAAAATACTGTAATATAGTTCATTACAAGGAGAATACCCTACTTTCTATACAATTTTTACGTTTGACGACTAGAAATGCTTCAAAAAAATTATTGAAATAAAATTGCTATACAGACTCCTGCAATAGTGCGTCAGGCTTCCATAGCTCCTATACGAATGGGGTTAGGCATTTTATTAATATGCCGACTCAAACCGCATAGTACGGGGTACTTCCGGAAAATATTTTCTCATATACAGGGTGGCCCAAAACAGTGTGGTCACATAAAGTTGTGATTTTTTAAATGGAATACCCTGTATATTATTAAATTTTTACATTCTACATAAAATTATAATAATTTTTTTATAAATGCATTACTGGTCTATATTTAATAGTTTCCGAGATATCGATATTTGAAAAATGACGTTTTTGAACTTTGACAGCTTTTAGCTTTCTAACTGTACGTCTTAGAGCAAAACGGCTTACATGTTCCTATCTTCGATTTTTATTATCTTTCCAATAGTGTCAACTTCCGGTCAAACCGGATGTAACTCGAAAGCAGGAAATATAGTACTTCCGGTTTGACCGGAAGTTAAAATTTTTGGAAAGATAACAAAAATCGAAGATAGGAACATGTAAGCCGTTTTGCTCTAAGACGTACAGTTAGAAAGCTAGAAGCTGTCAAAATTCAAAAACGTCATTTTTCAAATATCGATATCTCGGAAACTATTAAGTATAGACCAGTCCTGCATTTATAAAAAAATTATTATAATTTTATGTTGAATGGGAAAATTTAATAATATACAGGGTATTCCATTTAAAAAATCACAACTTTATGTGACCACACTTTTTTGGGCCACCCTGTATATGAGAAAATATTTTCCGGAAGTATCCCGTACTATGCGGTTTAAGTCGGCATATTAATAAAATTCGTAACCCCATTCGTATAGGAGCTATGGAAGCCTGACGCACTATTGCAGGACCCTGTATATTACCGTACATTTTAAACGCGGCTCGTCTGAAAGTGTACTGATGTGACGTCACTGCATATTTGACCTTCGGCAGAGAAATCGGGCGAAGTAAGCTATCCTTCTTGTATATAATCGTTGGACTTAACCATTAATTTCAGGTTCTGACAGTTGACAGTTCTTTTGATCTATCCTATTTTTTCTGTGTTGTTTCTGTAATTCTGTACTCTTATATCCCACTTTCACAGTCTAGAGAAGTATTTATCTATAAATTATCAGTTTATTCTTTATTAGTTTTCGTTTTTGGAGTTCACTCATTTAGATCGTGTTTAACAATAAAGCATGCAGCAAAATGAAACGCAAAATTAAATTATAAAAATAGTTTAAGCGAATATATAATTTTATTTTCGCAAAAGCAAAATGAATACCAGAGGGACAGGTTCTATTCATAACAAATTTGATTTTACTCAGCCTCCTCCGGGATATTCTGTGTCAGGCTTAGCTTCTAAAAATTTCAAGCCTACACAGCATATAGATCCAAGAGGTGCAAATAATGTGACATTGAATAAAAGAGACAAAACTTCTGTAAAAAAGGACTCTGCCCATGCAATGGATTCTAGTTATTCACATTTTTCTCTGACGAGTGGAAATACTCAAGATTTTAATAAGACTAAACTTACAGTTCCATCGCAGGGCGTTAATTCATCTTTTCGTAATAATTCAAACCAAGACCCAAATACTTCTATTGATCCAAGGATATATGCTTTACCTCCGCCACCGCCTCCTTCAGATCCATATCCAGCAAATATGACGTTAAATCCAGGACAATATGTATTTAATCCTGCAATATATGCTGCTTACACAATTCCACCACCAGCAATGGCTGGACAATATGTAACTCACCAAGAAATGTATTATCCTCGGCAATATCATCCAGGATTCTCCCATAGAGGGGGCTATTACAGTCATAATGTTAGAAAAAGAAAAATGACAATGGAGATGGAAACAGATACTTCAAAAAAAACACCTAGAAAAAGAAAGAAACCCCTTTCTCAAAATATACCATCCAGAAAAGATTGGTCTGTTGAAGATGCGAGGCGAGCCTTGGAAGTTGAAAGAGAATTTAATAAGCGTCACAGAAGCCAACATTTAATAATAAAATTTCCTGATTTAGAGTTAAATCGTGATATAGTCACCAAATTTCATCCAAAGATTGATAGTGTGCATTTCCAGCAACCTTCTACACCACGTTTTTGTTTTGTAACATTAAAAGATTCAGCTAATATTGAAGAAGTTATTAAGGACATAAATAAAATAAAATTTGGAGATGGATATTTAATAGCTGAGCCAAAAAAAGATCGTGAAGAAGATTTTAATATAGGACCAGAAGACATAGATCCTTTAAATCTCTATGTTGGAAATCTTGCTCAGGAAGTTACCGTTGATGATGTTGTTAAAGCTTACCCTAAAAACAAAAGAATTGATATTGGTTTTGCAAAGAAAATGAAATACACAAGATATGCTTTTGTGTGCTTTCGAACAGTTGATGATGCCATTGAAGCTTTTCAAAATACCCATGCTACGGAGATGTATAGCAAAAGTCTAATTGTAAGATTTAGAAGGTTGCATGGGACTGTGGGTTTGCCTGGAGAACCGAAACCACAAAATCAACCAAAAAGAAGTGAGACACATAATTTACTTAATGAACTGGTTGAAAATCCATCTGATGCTGGTCCTGTAAAAGTTAATAATCCTTTGTTTACGAGTAATGGTCCACTTCAATTAAAGGAGGAACAACCTGAGAACTTCTCTTATAATTATGGATCAGATGATGATGAAGTAGATGAGGAAGAACTTCATTATTCAAATAACATTCGGAATCTTGTTCTAAACGCACTGGGTACTGCTGCTGTTGCCAATATAAAAAGTGAACCTTTGGATTATGATGCTGAAAAGGATTTTAGATCATATGAGTCAATTGAAGAAAAACCCCACGTACCTATGTTAGAGGTAAAAGTTGAAAAAGATGCCAAACCATTTATGAAAATTAAAACTGAAGAAGATTGGGATGACAAATATAAATACGAAAGTGCATCATTAGGTGGAAGAAGGAGTAGTAGTGAAAGTCTTAATGATGGAGACTATGACCTGGAAGATCATAGCAACGACCCATTATATGGTGCATTTGCTCGAGCATCCAAGTTTAAGATGTAAATAAGATCTACCAAAAGCATTAATTTTGAAAATAGATGAGGTTTTCTATAGTAGGTATATCATAAATAAATTGTTTAACAATGTGCAAAATCCTAAAATTTAACTTACTTAGGTAATGCAGTGCCTTTAAAAACCATTTTTATTTTACTTACAACAAATGCACAAAACCAGGCTTGTCAGGAGTTCTGATTTAGGAGAGCCTGTAATAGAATACCAAGCAATATTTTTAAATTTGATATATTTTATAACATCTGGATATAAAATGATCCAACCACTGAAGGGAACTGACTTTTTAACATAAACCTTTTCAATTTTATACGTGAATTTAAAAAAACTAGAAAAGATTTCATCAAATTGGATATTTTATAATTTGATTCTTGTTTGACTTTTCCACCAAACGAAATTTTACACTGGGAGAAAAAGGGTGGGTGATGAAGTCAAAAGACATTCACAAGGTCACCTATCACTTACATGCTCTTAGGACATACAATTTTAGTGTTTTAAAGATATTTCTGTTCTAACTTAAAAATTCTGCAAACATCAATCTCTGGGGGCTACTAAGTAGTAGTCCATCTTTAGAGTAAAAAGATATTTTTTCCAAAACTTCTAGAAAAATAATTTGTTATTTTTATACAGGGTGACTGGTAAGTAGACGTATTCCTTTGGGGAGGTGTTTGTAGAGCCTGTTTGCAATTGAATTAACCATACTACCCTCTATTCAAAACCCACTGGATTTTGAGATATTTTCATGTTTATGTTTTTTTCGAAATTCTTGTAAGTTTTCGTTTTTGCCCCTGTATTTTTATGTCTTTTACTTCTTTGCCATACTTTTTGCCTTATAACCTGCACTAGTCTGTCAGCTAACACGTAAAATTGGAACATTTACAAAAATGATAATTTTTTTCTTTAATTTCAAATTCTTAGTAGTCATAGTACTAGAATTTCGAAAAAACATAAACATGAAAATATCTCAAAATCCAGTGGGTTTTGCATAGAGGGTAGTATAGTTAATTCAGTTGCAAATAGGCTCTACAAACACCTCCCCAAAGGAATACGTCTACTTACCAGTCACCCTATATAAGTATTTTTTAAAAATTACCCACAGTTTAATGGTAAGAAGCATAAATTAATAAAAAAAATATAGGCAATTTTGCCTAATTTCGTATTTCGCTTTTATTATATAGAGCAAAATTTTTGCCTTAAACTAGATACCTACTCTGGTATTTGACCGATGTAGCAGGTAGTGTTGTCAACTGTAGTCTTAAACAATTCTTGGGGTATCACAACACATTTTATATCAGATTAGATTCAAGTCAGTCCTCACTATGGCTATATCATTGGTGTAAGATAGGTACAAGGGCTATGCAGAATTTTTCACTAGCTTTCAAGTAACCTAATGTTTTTGGTAGAGGAGAGGTATTGTAAATATTATTAGTCTTAAGAATAAATTAGGCAAGCATCTACCGCTACTAAATGTATGGTTGGGTAGGTTGACTTACTTTCTAACTACTTTTGTAGATATTTCTTTGATAAATTCTTTAACATACCGGGTGTCCACGGAAGGTGGCTCGCCCCTCTAACTTTTTTGTTTTTCAAGATAATGAAATAAAATTCGGGGGATTTGTATAAGACATAAAACTGCATTTTTTGACAGGTGACTCAACATTATGGAACTTCCGGTTTAACCGGAAGTGACATAAACTTTCGATTTTTAAATGGGACACCTGGTATATTTTTACTTTTTTTGACTCCATATGACATTCTAAATACAACGATGTGTCACTTGTCACTGTTTGTCACCAAGAAAATATTTGTTTTCCAAATTTATTGTTTTATCTTGAGGGCTATGAATACCTTAAAATCACTTACTTATTTCAGTTCTTTAATCTTGGGAAAAATACAATTTTACTATTTTTGGTCCAATGCTATGTGCTATTTAAAATTTACTCTTTAAAGTTGTATAACTAATTTTTTTAAATAGCAACATGGTAACTCGTCGGGTTAAGAAAAAAGAGGATTTTATTACGATTATTTTGATACCATACACTATTAGGTTTTAGAAAAGCTGCCATTAAAAAACTTTAAAAAGTTAACTTAGAACTTTCCTAAAATGAAGCATCTTTTGAGAATAAATTTGGAATTAAATGCATCAAGTAGCCTCTGACTAGCAAAACTGATAAAAGAAAATCATGCCTTGAAGAAAATTGAAATGCCAACAGCTTCTGCCAAAGTAAATTAGTTTGTTGTTTAAAAAACATGGAAAATAATAGTTTTGCAAGGAGTGAAAAAGTTGATATGTGATTATTGTCAGGCTCATTTCGCATTTTCGGAACCAGTTTTGGGTACCTAATAGGGCCGGGTTGGATGACGCCGATTAAAATACTTTGTGCGTAAAGTCGTCCAGCATCGGTTGAATTATTTCTACATTCTCCAAACACTAATAACATCAACTTTTTCACTCCTTGTAAAACTATTATTTTCCATGTTTTTTAAACAAGAAACTAATTTACTTTGGCAGAAGCTATTGGCATTTCAATTTTCTTCACTGCATGATTTTGTTTTATCAGTTTTGCTGGTTACAGGCTACTTGATGCTTTAAATCTAAATTTATTCTCAAAAGATGCTTCATTTTAGGAAAGTTCTAAGTTAACCTTTTAAAGTTTTTTAATGGCAGCTTTTTTAAAACCTAATAGTGTATGGTATCAAAATAATCGTAATAAAATCCTCTTTTTTCTTAACCCGACGAGCCACCATGTTGCCATTTAAAAAAAATTAGTTATACAACTTTAAAAATTAAATTTTACATAGCACATAGCATTGGACCAAAAATAGTAAAATTGTATTTTTCCCAAGATTAAAGAACTGAAATAAGTGATTTTAAGGTACAAACAAGCCCTCTAGATAAAACAATAATTTGAAAAAAAAATATTTTCTTGGCGACAAAAAGTGACAAGTGACACATCGTTGTATTTAGAAGGTCATATGGAGTAAAAAAAAGTAAAAATATACCAAGTGTCCCATTTAAAAATCGAAAGTTTATGTCACTTCCGGTTAAACCGAAGTTCCATAATGTTGAGTCACCTGTCAAAAAATGCAGTTTTATGTCGTATACAAATCCCCAGAATTTTATTTCATTATCTTGAAAAACAAAAAAGTTAGAGGGGCGAGCCACCTTCCGTGGACACCCGGTATGTCCTCTAATAAAATAAACGTTTATTAATTATTCTTTTAATCCTCTTAAAAATATACCTGTGATATATAAGAATTAAGGCATTTTCCTCCCTCTGCACATTAAAAAAAAAAACAATATGAATGTAGGTACTTACTTAATTCGTTTTACCTTCTTATTTTCTATTTATTTCTAAGATTATTTATGCATTTGATTTGGCTAAAGGTTTAAAGTTCTATACATTTTATTTACATATTGTATTACACAAAACTTTTTCTCAATTTTTGTAAACTTTAAAGAAAATGATTTTAAAATTAGAATTTATGTACTTTTTGTATGTAGGTATTTATTAATTTGTCATGTATTAGTATTAGGTATGTGATTTGACAGTTTTTTTTGAATATACAATTATTATTAATGATCCAAATTATTTTTTTTGTCGAATCGATAAATACCTAATTATATTATTGTCGAAAGAAACAGGGGACCATCTTTTCGTGAAGATACGATTAAGATCGTAGGTAAAGTCGGAAAGTCGCACAGAGACCCAAGTTATTAAATAAGAGTAACGATCATCATTAAGTCGAGCATTAAGACGGATTATCATTATCTATTACCGTTGCTATTTACAAGTTGCGTCAAAGCGAAAAATGGTGCTCCAGCTATAAAGTGCGCACGAAATCCGTCAAACATGGTGTTGTGTAAAAAATGAATGACTCAATTTCTTTTTCGCTTGAAAATGCGCATACTTAGTGCATTGGTGCAATTCCACACTAGTGCGGAAAAATTTTTCGGCACGATTATGTCAAAAATCCGTTCGGAAAATTGGTTTTTCCACACTAGTGCGGAAAATTTTTTCGGCACGATTATGTCTAAATCAATAATATATCAATTATAACTTGTAGTTATTACTTTTTTTCTCAGAATTAGCTACTGTTACATATGTATGTAATTGTTATAGTTAATTAAAAATTATTAAATTTCTTTGAAATATTTGTTACTTATTTCCACACGTCTGTAGAAAAACTATTGTACCTGACACGTGCGGAAAATGTTTTCCCTGCACTCAGCTGCTTTACCGAACTCCGCGCGTTGTTCGGTGAACGGCAGACTCGTGCGGAAAAATTAATTTTCCGCACTTGTTAGGTAAATAGCTATTGCCCCTCTCATAATGTTTTGACGAAATCTCGTATATGGGGCTTTTTGAGATGAGGTATACAAATTTGCCTACCGTTTTTTTGGATTTTGTAGAGGGCGCCACATAGGAATCTATACTTTAATTTAAATGGTCTCAACTTTTTTGTCCTACACTGTATGAGCATTTTGACTGAATATTTTTATTATCCTAACCTTTTGACATAAAAATGTATACTACTTTAGTTTCGATTAATTTAACCCGAGGGGTAATTCACTGAGAAAAATTTGTACACCATCTAACCCTTTTCGAAAAAAACGCTAAAATAACATTGCTTGCATGTGATGAATACGAAATCATTTTAATTTATTTTCAACCATGTAGCAAAGGAAGGAATATTCCATGGAGTTCGTCACAATTTTTTGAGAAGAATAATTAATTTATGCATTGAAGATGAAATACGTCACTTTGAACCTTTGATTTGAATGTTTAATTTATTGTTCTAGTAACTTATGTATTTTAAAACTGCAAATAAAATTTAACTTTAACACCCTGTAACTCGGTTAATAATCAATTTTCGAAAAAATGGTATAGGAAGAGATAGCATTTTTTTTCGGTCTAGAATTATCCCCAAAATTTTTTGCTTCGGAATTCATCCTGGGATTTTCGGCCTCGAAAGTCCCGGGATTTAAATATATCTTCGGGATTGCAAGCCCTAGTTAGGATAGTTATAGGATACAGAAATGCAGAACGCCTACTTCCTTTGCACTTTTAGCTTTCGCATACCTACCATAAAATAATTTTAAATTGTTGTTCTTGCGAATAAGAGGTTTCAAAATACCGGCAGATACTTTTTCACCGTACGCTTACCTGAAAAATTCAGTCAAAAGATAGAGAACATTAAACAGCGCAGTGGACGCATTGCTAATCCGTATTTGCTGCTATGATGGAGGAATGGAGCCAGAGCGGATTGTGAATCGCGCTCTCGCAGAAGTTGGTAACGTTCTTGATCTATCTCTTTAACTTGCGCCAAGTATATTTTGTACTCATTTCTTTACATTAAAAGCGTAAGTCAGGCTTGCCAATATCATACACAGGGTAATTGAAGGTGGATGGTACGTTAGTCGTATAAAACGAACCAGTCAACGAATCGATCTGAAAATTTGGTCATTTACATAAACGCAGAATATGCTCTATTTATCTAAAATATCTGTGATGATACAGTGTTGCCACTTCTACCAGAAATTAGTAGCAACATACGATATTTCCAATGGAACACCCTGTATTTTGTAAATTTTCGAACCTCCTATTAAATTACAACAACTTTCTTTAACATCATATACCTATCTCTTACCGTTTCTAAAAAAATAATTAAATTCCAATTTTTTTCACGGAAAACCTTAACTTAAATAAATGTTTATATTTTTTAACTAAGTATGAAATATCAAGACCATGAAATTTGGCGAATAGTTAAATAATACCAAGGGGCTTATAACACTATGCCCAAATCTTAGTTGCGATATGGTGGTTTAAAAATACAGTTGATTTGGTTACTTGAAAAGGTATAAGTACATTTTTTTTTAATGTAACACCCTGTATATTATCACTGATTTGAAAAGTTAAATTGGCTCTTTATTTTTGTATATTATACCTACACCTAACTAGTCAAGTTTTTGTTAAACATCCTTTACCACATGCTTAGCATGTTTTAACTTTTCTCAACTTTTTTAAACATGTCACTTCTACTTTACAATTTTTCAATGCCATAAAAGCTCATTAAGATTCTACACTATTTTCTCTTCTGCTAAAAACATCAGCACTACATAAATTTCTGTCTCCTGATGATTAACGTTTCTACGTTCGAAACATGTGGAGACCCCTAAAAGAATTTGTATGTTCTATTAAATTCTGTAGAGGAAGACTTTTTGTTTTTTCTTTCTTTCCTATACTTTCAACTCCACTTTAAGCATTACCTACTTCTTCAAATTAAAAGTTTTTCTTTTGTTACTTACTCAAAACCGGATGGAAGTTAAATTGTCGGGAAAATTTTACAAAGGATCAGTCATAAGTCAGAAACAGGGTGTTACATATAAAAAATATATAGGTATGGTCACTTTTTCAAGTAACCAACCAAACTAACTGTATTTTTAAACCACCCTGTATATCACAACTAAGAGTTGGGCATAGGGTCAACAGACACCTGGTATTATTTAACAATTTACCAAAATTCAGGGTCTTCATATTTCAGAGTTAAAAAATATCAAAATTTTTTTTACATAAAGTTTTCCGAAAACTTGGAATTTAATTATTATTGTAGAAACGGTAAGAGATAAGTATAGGATAGTATTTAAAAAAGTTGTTAGGAAATTAAAGAGGGGGTTCAAAAATTTATTTGTTTTTTAATTGGACACTATAGTTACGCCCCCAATAGCAGCCAACCGGAAAACTTAAAAATAATTTCCAACAATTTCTCTAAGTCACTTTTGTAATAAATATTTTTTTCCGAAAGTAGTACGCTAAACGGTTTCCAAGATACAGCCGGTGTCCCTTTTTGGTTGTACACCCGTATAGATATATGTATAGACCTACAAAATGGTAAATGTTATTTAAAAACACATTGCGTATTAGGCTATATATTTAATAAATACATAAATCGTTTTTACATTTTAATCAACAAATTTAAAAAATTACAATGTTACAAATTAGTACAAAATTAATACAATCTATGAAACACCGTTGCGTCAAATAAGTAGAGCTTTGTAGGCTCAAAATACAAATAATGAATAAGAGCAGTCCGGCAGACTAATGGCACTGACTCGATAGAAAATGCAGCCACTATATCTACTAAGGCGCATATAAAAATTCTTGTTGCAACCAAAAAAAAATAGAAGTTCTTGATTTGTCGTATTTGTATTTGGTTGGAGTAACTTCCTTAATAAAACATATTTTGTACTCTTTACATACATAGGTAGGTACAGGGTCTTCCAACGAGGACTGAACAGGTGCTCATTTTTGAGCTTCCTTGTATTTAAAGAAAAATCCAAAATAGCCAATCGATGTACTTTTTCCTGCAGAATTCAAAAATGAAACCAAAAATTTATTTGAACCAGAAACAAAAGAGTTACGATATGGATAAGGTGTTTTTTAAATGGAACATAGCTTTTTTTATACGATTTTTGGAACGAGTGATTTTTTTTTTGTCCGTTCTGATTAAAATATTTAATATTGTGACAGCTATTTTTATTAAATTTTTTTACTTTGATTTTTTGATTTTTCAAAGGTGATTATACCTTTATTACCTAGTGTATGTTTCAAACAGGTTAAAGTTAAATTATACTGGATAAAACATTAAAATTTAATAAAAATAGCTGTCACAATATTAAATATTTTAATCAGAACGGACAAAAAAAAAAATCACTCGTTCCAAAAATCGTATAAAAAAAGCTATGTTCCATTTAAAAAACACCTTATCCATAGCGTAACTCCTTTGTTTCTGGTTCAAATAAATTTTTGGTTTCATTTTTGAATTCTGCAGGAGAAAGTATATCGATTGGCTATTTTGGATTTTTCTTTAAATACAAGGAAGCTCAAAAATGAGCCCCTGTTCAGTCCTCGTTGGAAGACCCTGTACTTATGTAAAAAATATACCTGAAAAACCGACTAAAAAAATCACAAGAATTCATTATTTTTTTACAACAACGATCAATGAAAGATAGACATCGCACAAGACCTAAAATGTTAACGTCTACCATGTTCCTCGCTAGTTCATGACTGAAACAATGTTTAAATATCGGCAGAGATTTACGCTGGACTAATATACTGTTGCCAAAGATTCTGCTTTTATTGGTTACCTATACCAGGTGATAACGAAATTACTATCCAGCTTGTCACGTCCTTCTAAACTAAAACATTATTATGATATTTTGATAGGTTAAACGGTTGTACTGTGCGCACATTTTCGTATTCAAACGTCTGACTGTCCCTTCCGGTTGAACCGGAAGTGCACATGATCACTTTCGGTTGAACCGGAAGTGCACATGCTTTTGTTATTTTTAAATAAAACGACCTGTATATTTTTTAAAATATGCAATCTACGAAGAATTCTAAGCATAAAACGTGTAACATATCCTATACCTATCTAAGACAGGTTTCGTGAAATGATGGTGTTAGAAATTGTCAAAGTAGTCACACAAGTAATGAACAAGTAAAAAATTAATATTTTTTATTTACTTTTTGAAGTGAAAACTTCTTTAGGCGCGTTTAGCACTTTTTTTTAAGTATTCCGTATGAATGAGTCACAACTATTTCCTACCTCTTAGTTTTAAAGTTATCAGCAATTAAAAAAGTTAATTATTATATTATCTAATAAGCATCAATTGAAGTTAGTTTATTCATTAGTTCATCTAAGGTAGCTATGGATCCCCGCACAATATCTGCTTACTAATTTCCACTGTTTGATATGATATTATGATATCGCCATATATTATTTTTTAATTTAGTTGTTACTTTCTCGTTAAGTGACTTATTTCTAAGAAAAGTTAAAAATTTGCCTTTTTTTTACGCGATTATCAAATTGACATGCTGCTAATCCGCTTGAAAAACAGTTGAAATTACTAAACAGATCTGCAGGGATCCATACAAATTTGAAAATTAGATTTAAAGGGGCAGTGCCAATTATTGGAGAAATTTGTGTTTGAATATCAAGTTTTGCAGCACTTCCGGTTAAACAGGAAGTTTAAGTTGTAACTCATTTTATTGATTTTTTACTTATTTCCTTGTTTTTTGTAAAAACAATAAAATGTGTGGCTAGTTTGACAATTTCAGCTTAGATAGCCTGTAGAGGTTATGATACATGTTTTATGAAATAAATATACAATGTTCTACTTAAAATAACAAAGTCGTCTGCACTTCCGGTTCAATCGGAAGAGCAGACAATGGAACAATATCAGGTCTGTAAAGTAACATATTAGTGCCAGGATTTTCATTTCATATAGACACGTTATAAATTATTATGACAGATTGATTTATCCATCTTAGTTGATCGTTGTTTTTTTACCCCTTAAACCAAAGTTGTGCTTTGTGACTGCAACACTGGCTTTGAAAATGATCTCGATTAGATTTACGTAAACGTAAGTAAAGGTCCAACTGTTTAAAATACTTTTGTCTAATAACATTTTTAGAAATTCTGTAAAGAAATACCATTTCTCAGCATTCCATTTCAAAAATGTAGTTTTTGGACAGGAATGACAGTTGAATACATAATTTTTAGTCTAATTGGAAGCAAAAACGATTGCCGATATTTAATTTGAACAAGTCCTTTTAATAAAAGAAAGTTGTCCTTTTATTAAAAGAAAGTTCCATATGGTGCGGACTTTAATGGGGACACTGTAGATAAGGTAAAATTTGTTGTATAATAACATAGATATTATCGGCTAAAAAAATATTTGTAAAGTATAATTAGTGTACGAATAAAAAAAATTGTAAATAACTAATTTTTCAAATAAAAACCATTCAGACTTATATGTCATAGGAAACAGTTATAATATAGTAATCTCTTTTTAAATCTACCCTGTAACAAATTATAGAACAGACTGTTGACTATGGACGCCCTAATATTGAGTTCATCAGAAACCGTAAGAATTGTAAGTAACTTCCTCTGTAAAGCTTGCCATTTTTGGGAATACAAAAGGATATTAACATTTTTTGGATGATTAAATTAGGGTTTATGGGAAGATTTTTTAAGGCGTTTTGCCTAGTTCTAAATTTAAATAAGATTATAAAACCTATGTAGTTTTTTTACAATGCTCTACATGCAAAATTTCAGCTGCATAAGATAATTTCGATTTTTTACCCGTATTTTGTCGTTGTAAACGTGTTTTTGGTGCATCATTGTAATTAATTTTTTGGAAACTGCACTGTACTGATTACAATGTGTCCTTTTTCGTCTTAATATTAAGGTGTATTACTTTCAGACACAAACTACGTTTTCAAAAATGCTTATTTTATGAAGTTACCTTATACAGGGTCAAAAACAAATAAACTTTGCATCACATCTGACCAAATTTTAATAGCCCAATTTTGATTTTGTAGAAAAACACACAATTAATATGGCGCTACTTAAAGAAAATGTATCTGAAATAAAGCATTGTCGAAACTAAGAAGTTTTATTTAGGTTACGTTGAGTCTTATTTTGCAAAAGTGGTGCATCAATTTACAAAATATGGGTAAAAAAATCAAACTTATCTTATGCATGTGGGCTAGAAACTGCATTAAAAAAAACTTTTTCTAATAATTTTTTTCGATATTTTCAAAACTGAGAAGTTTTATGTAGGTTGCGTTGAGTGGTGCAATTTACAAAATATAGGTAAAAAATCAAAATTATCTTATGCAGCTGAAATTTTGCATGTAGGCTAGAAACTGCATTTAAGTAAACTTTTTTCGATATTTTTAGAAATAACCTTTTGAATTATTTTTTGGAAAAAATTAAAATTTGACAGATAATGCGAATCACGTGACTACTATTTTTTTTGCTTAATTTTAATCTCGATCGAAGCAGAACTTCATGTAAAGTCAAATTTCGAATAAAGCTGTTAATAAAAAAAAATTGTGTGTGCTTAAGACCACACGACAGAAGTGAAAACTTCAACAAGGTGAAATTAACAATATCAAATACAATTTTTCAATTTTGTTTCTTTTAGGTTAGGTTCGTAAGCAATCATAAAAATAACATAAACTTGGAATACGTGATAATTTTACTGCATACGAAAAAAGATATTTCCTAAAATTGAACAACCCTTGAATTTTTACATCTTCAACAGAAGTCAGAAATCATAATAAATTAGGTCCACGGAATAAGCAATTACGGTAAACCTTACTTCACCCTACGTAAATATATAATTTTAAAAATGCCAGAACATACCTGAGACGCAGACGAGTGTCTATACAACGCACACTGTTTGCGGCATGCTCTTGCATATAACGTTCATTCGGGTCAGGGTCAGTTTGGATTGAATATAGCAGTTGAATTCGAGCGTTACACAGCCGAGTGTGACGCGTGACGGCTCAGTTTAATTCAGTGCCCACAAAAAGTGCTAAACGCGCCTAAAGAAGTTTTCGCTTCAAAAATCCCATATGATGCGGACTTTACTGGTCACACTGTAGATGCTGGTGAACACATAACATCACTGAAGAGGCACGGTGGCTGAAAGTCCAGCACCGTTGCTGAAGGATTAATAAGGGAGTCCCTAAAGAATAAAATAGACGTAACCAACAAAATTCTAACCTCAGTTGGTCATCAATCGCCTCAACTTCGAAGAACTTTGAAAATCAAGTTTGTAAATATCAATGAAAAATTGAGCAACAATAGTAACTCCCCGAAAGTGTTATTGTACAACAGTTCCAATGTTACTATTGAAACAAGTAAACAGTCTTGTTTTGTAAGAATTAATTAAGTTCAATGACTGTGTAGTAGTACAAAAAGTATAGTGTTCAACTGGTACGAAATTACTCTTATTTCGTGCTTGTTAAATAGTATATTAATATGTGTCTGACAATATGGTATTTATTTATTAGGAATAAGACTAGCATACACTTTAAATCTTATGGTTTTGAATATCCCAATACTGAAACGGTTATAACAGAAAGAGCATGTATAATGCGGTGTTTAATATAAAATATAAATTAATCTCTTTTAACTTATTACAATAATCAAAAAAAATATCAACGTTAGCAATATCAATGAGTTATTTCTTTTCTCTAGATTTATCATGTAGATTCGTTTGCAGAAGAGAAGAAAAACATAACAAACCGATAGAAAAGCATTTAAGATTTCTGAATAAGTTACAAAACATTCTATCGAATTAATGAGAAGTATTTTTAGTTTTTAAAGCATATTATATATACTTAAGTTGAAACCATATGGAAAACTTTTTTATTATTGGTTTTATGGAAAAAAGTTATTCTTTATAAAAAGTTCTGCATGATTTAAAACTTAAAATGTAACCTTCAGTTATCCAAATTTCCGAGTCATATACGAGGTATATCAGAAATTACGAATTTTGCTCAAGAGTAAAGTACCTTTATTTTTGACAATACAGAAGAATGTTATAAATAAAAGTTATTTTGAATTAAAAGTTATATTCAAATATGCAATTACAGTTTTTTAGCGTGAAAATTTAGGTCTTGTAATTAATTACGTCTTACATTATAAATTATTTACATTTATCTCTATTATCTGTTAAAAAATGATAATCTTTCCTAAAATAAATAATTATTATGCATTCATAACTTTCATTCTTCATTCTTCAAAAACACTAACACATGGAAAGGTTATCATTTTTTTAACAGATGAGAGAGATAAATACAAATAATTTATAAATGTAAAACGTAAATAATCACAAAACCAAAATTTTCATGCTAAATAACTGTAATTGCATATTTGAATATAACTTTTAATTCAAAATAACTTTTCTTCATAACATTCTTCTGTATTGTCAAAAATAAAGGTACTTTACTCCATCAGGGCAAAGTTCGTAATTTCTGATATACCTCGTGTATGACTGGGAAATTTTGATAACTAAAGGTTATATTTTAAGTTTTAGACCATGCATAACTTTTTATGAAGAATAACTTTTTTTCATAAAACCAATAATAAAAAAGTTTTCCATATGGTTCCAACTTAAGTAGACACACTGTATAAAAAATTTAAGGGTTCATTATTGTCATATTGACATGAACCAAAAAGCGAAGAATATTTGCGACCCAATGAAAACTGATATTTTGCTTCTTAATTATTCCACAGGGTGTTTTGACACTAGGAAAAAAAACTTTTCGATTATCCTTGTATAATATGTCAAAAAACCACTTTCTCTTAAAATTTGCACAGGCATGTTAAAACTAATAAATATGTCTATAGCTCTCTAAAAAAATCACTTAAATCGGAGTAAAAATTAAAAAGTTATAAAGCCCTATACTTAATCCAAATTTTATGAAGCCCGTTTTTTTTGCACGGGAGTGTATTATATCATCAAATTTTTCAAAATTGATAAAACAGGGTGTCTAGCAAAAATCGAAAACAAAATTCCCGACTAATTCCCGGTCGGTTTTTGAAAATTTCCCGGCTGGGTTTTCCTAAATTAACTACACTTTCATTGTTAAATTTTAAAACATTTATTTGAAAAACACATGGCTTAAGCACAACCAAATAATATAGTTACTTTTTTAATTTTACGATTTCTTGTTCTATAGCTGCCAAATCTTTCTGTGATTGTTCGATAATTTTTTTCTTTTTGGTTTCCAGTTCTTCTGCTTGCTTTTGAAGCTTCCTTTTTTCTGCTTTTTTCAAGTCGCTGTCAACCTCTTTTGCCTTTTTATCTTTTTGTGCTGTGTTGTACCTTGAATAGGCATTTCTCATGTAAAGTATCATGGACTTTGTAATGTCCATAGTTTGAACTCCTCCAATTTTTTGTAGTGAATCGTACACTAATCATTGGCCTATAAGTGACTCTTCTTTTAAATTTTCCACCAAAATCTCCTTATTAACAGAAAATCCCCTTTCTGCTGTGGCATTTCCATGAGAAATTGTTAGAAGAAGTTGCACCACGTTTTTTAAACAGTCATTTAGAGTTTCCATCCAAAAGTCATCTACTCTGTTACATCTGGAATAATTTTTCATTTTATTTATCATAGTCTGATCAGTAAGAATGTCTCTAAATGCTCTATCCGCTTCTTCCAATTTAGTCGCATTGCATCTGTTTGAATTTAACAAAATTTCAAATGCTTTGGACATCAGTTGCAAGGATTTTTTTGGATCTCTGCCAGTTGGGGTTAAGAAAACTTATAGCTTCAGTTAATTTATATGCTTACGGACATTTCTCCAAAAGTTTGGAAACTGTATACATCAAGCAGTTTCGACAATCCTGGCGAAAGATCATCATTTCTTTATCTTTAACACCGATACGCATTTTTTGATAGCCGCTCTAGTCCCATATCCTAGATCAATCTCTTGGACTTTTTTAAGGTTGCAATATAAACCATTCTTGTCTTTTTTAAAAACATCTATTTTGAAAATAGGAGTGCTTTGTAGAACTTCGTCTGTAACAAAACGTCTCATTAAGTTATTTATAATGGATAATAGGTCTTCATAAAGAAATGGAACTAGAGACCAATCACTTTGAAATTGTCTTAGGAATGGTTCTAGTTCTTCAGAGAGTGACTGAAAGAAGGCTAATTCAGCTAACAGCAGTTTATTATCCATAAACTTTACTACAATTTTGTAACTTTCACGCGATGGCGTTTGATTCGTATTTTGCACCGAAGATATGAATTTTTTCAAGTGAGGGTATAGCGACTGAATTTTTTGAGACACATGTATGTTTTCTAGCCATCTTACTGAACAGAATTTAGGAGGAAAGTCGGAACAACCAGTTATGGACAAGAATAAACCCCGTCGGGAAGGACTGTCTTTGAACAAATTGTAACAAGCTCTTAGAAATGACACAATATTCCAGCCTGTTTTTTTAATACCGGTTTTAAATGCAACATTTACGGTATGTAAACCGCAGGAGCCTATGCTTAAAATTGCAGAAGTGTTATCGGTCTCATCTTTTAATTCAGCCTCTTAAAGGCGTACCAACTTAAAATTTACACGAGGTCCATCCATTGAAATTTGAAGCAGTTTCTTTAAATCAAGACCTTCCAACAAATCCACAGCTTTCGCATGATGTAAAAACACAGATGAAAAATCTATAGGAATAAGTAGGTACCTACTTCAAATTTTTAAGTTCGAAATTATCTGCATATTCAAAATTCCCGGCTTAAACTTGATTTTCCCGTCGAATCCCCGGTTTTTTCCGGCTTTGTAAAATTCCCGTCTTTTTCCCGGATTTCCCGGCTCCTAGACACCCTGTAAAATGAAAGTGGTATAGGCATCTAGTCATTTCGAGGCTAAAGTAAAAATTTTAGCAAATTCTATCCCATAGTTTTCTTGTAGTTCGTCATACCTTTTATACCTATATGGAGGTTGCTCTGAATCACAATTTTCAATAGCCAAGATTTTTTTTTAAATACGGAACTCTTTTAACTAACCGTCAAGGTTTTCTGCTTATTCTGCGAACGAACCTTCCACTAATACCGCAATATTAATAAATTGTTTTTTTACAAAATTCTTGTTATGCTTAAATTTTTTTAGTAACAAAAGCTTTTTTACATAAAAACTGTAAGCCTTAAGGTTACCTTAAAACACATTTCATACTTATATAATATGTATGTATAGTAGAGGCATTAATACATTTCTAATAAGCGTTAGATTCAAAGACGTTTTAAAGTAGAGACCCAATTGTTTACATTTTTACCCGATCCCATATCATTCCGTCCTTTTCTTAACTTTCATTGCGCCATACCCAGCCTTGTAAAATCCCCCAAAAAATAGGCTAATTTGGCAGTTCTAATAACTCTAGCAAATGCTTTCATCAATAATTATTTCTCTCATACTCATCATAAAATTATTTATCAATACTTATTCTACTACTTTGCAGAATGTCAATAAGAGATTTGTCAAATAGTGTCGTCATGTAGGGATAACCCAAGGAGTTCTCTCTTCCACCCATTAATGATTTTCAATAACATTCCAAACGATAACGGATCGACTTTTCAGGCGTTTTATGAAACATTGGGTCTATAGTTTATACGGTCTTTGGTTGGATTTAATATTTTAAAGTTAACCTAATTTTTGAAAAGGTTTTATTTTAAACTCTCTATGTAGATTTGTTTTTTGTCGATGGTAACTAATTTCATGTTAACTACACTAATCTAAGGTTAAGTCTGATGAGTAATGTTCGCCTCGATTCGTAATGATTTGCTTCCCAAAGTATTAATAAGAACAAGTTCGAATGAAAAACGGTACGTATGTTTAGTAGTTTCCCTTTTGGACAGCCAAACATCGAAATAGTAGTCTAGTCACGTGATTCGCATCATCTGTCAAATTTTATTTTTTTCCAAAAAATAATTCAAAAGTGGGGTTATTTCTGAAAATATCAGAAAAAAGTTATAAAAAAAAGTTTTTTAAATGCAGTTTCTAGCCCACATGCAAAATTTCAGCTACATAAGATAATTTTCATTTTTTACCCACCACTAAAATTTATTTTTCACTTAATGAACACTTTACTGATGACACTGTGTTCTTTTTTGTCTTAATACTTTCAGACACAAACAACGTTTTCAAAAATACTTATTTTATGAAGTTACCTTATATTGGGTCAAAAACAAATAAACTTTGCATCACATGCGACCAAGTTTTAATAGCCCAATTTTGATTTTGCAGAAAAACACATATTTAATATGGCGCTACTTTAAAGAAAATATATCTGAAATAAAGCATTGCCAAAACTAAGAAGTTTTATGTAGAATGCGTTGAGTCTTATTTTGCAAAAATGGTGCAATTTACAAAATATAGGTAAGAAATCAAAATTATCTTATGCAGCTAAAATTTTGCATGCGGACTAGAAACTGCATTTAAAAAAGCTTTTTCTAATAACTTTTTTCGATACTTTCAGAAATAACCCTGCTTTTAAATTATTTTTTGGAAAAAATTTAAATTTGACAGATAATGCGAATCACGTGACTACTATTTTTTGCTTAATTTTCATCTCGATCGAAGCAGAACTTGATGCCAAAGTAAAATTTCGAATAGTTATTAATAATAAAAAATACCATATGATGCGGACTTTACTGGTCACTGTATTTATGATTAAAAAATATGTCTATTGATTGACATCAAGAGCTATAAACTAACTAGGTTGTCTCATTAAATGCTGGCCTACCTCAACAAATCTTTATGTCCGAACTGGTAATGAAATATACCATTCCTTTATATTAATAGTTTGGTAGCGAAATAATAATGGTAATAATAAAATTAATCAAATAAATTAGTAATATCTTTTAAAAGAAGTATACTTACATACAAGTAGAACAGAAAAGCTTGAAAAATGAGGCGATAAAAATTAACAACTCACAACGGAACCTTCTTAATACACAACGTATTTTCAAAATAAAAACCAAAGAACTTGAAAAACAGGTTCAAAAATATCACGTTGATACATTTTGACGGAACGGTGAATCATTTTACGGTCTTGCGTATGGAATTATTTGGTAGAAATTTAACTATTAAACGTCTCTAAGTTAAATTTGAAGAAACTGCTGCTGATTGTGCGTTGTTGCTATAAACTGGAACAGACACAAAACTACAGGAAACTGATGTTGGGGACAAATGTTCCTCTGTTGGCATATCAGCAGGTTTGTCGTCCTCTTGTTTATTTGACTGTTGGGCCTCATTATTGTCCGGTTTATAAATATGCTGATTTATTTGTGGATAACGCAATCGTATCGCGTCGATTACGTCTAATAAATTTTTGGAATCCATTGCTAAAACATGCGCGGCACTCAGCATTCCCCTAAAAATATTCTAAATAAATAAACAGTTCAGTTTGCTCTTACCTTATCAGTTGTATTCGTAATGCTTCGTTTAACTGTGTTAACGAAAGGAGCAATGTTATTCACTTAACAGTCATATAAACTCACCGACAAAACACCTAATTTTTTTTTAGTAATATCAATATGGCATAACTATTTTATTTTTGACTTTATTGCAATGAATTTTCACTGGGCGATAGATCTATTCATTAAAATTACGCTGCAGTTTGTTCTGATGTAATTTTGGTTGCTTAAATGTTTCTATACCAGGGTAAGTCAAAATGATGTTTTTAGTCGGAAGTTTAAAACGTCCTGTGGAAAAAACACGCCAGAGAACCTTGTTTACGATGATTTACCATAAAGCTGGATGTATTCCTAGCATTTTGTTTTTTGAATCATCTGGTTATCTAGTTTATTTTACGAGCTACGCATTTTTAATTGAAACGCTGCATTTAAAAAACATTTTTTACTAAACATTAAAAGTTGTCATTAGAGCACTTAAAATTAAAATAAAATGTTAATATATAACGAGTGTGTCTACCTCTAGCCGCAATGACAGCTTGCATTCCTCGTGGCATGGAATCAATTAGAGTGATTATATAATAGCTTCATATTTTTCATTTAATGCTAACCAGAGCTCTGGTCAAGTTGCAGGTTTGTTGGGACGGTGACGAACGCGTCTTTTTAATTCATTTCAAAGATGCTCAATTGGGTTGAGATCTGGGCTACAGGGTGGCCATTTTAACCTTTGAATTCCAACTTCATCCAACTACTCATTTACAACATGTGCAACATGTGGTCTGGCGTTGTCTTGCATGAGTATAAACTTTTCTCCAATGAAAGGGGCAAATGGAATGACAGCTTCCTGTAGTATCTCTTCAATATATCTGTGGGCATTTAGAGCTCCACTTCCACAAATATTAGGTTTGTACGTCCTTCTCTAGAAATTCCCGTCCAAATCATCACAGATCCGCCATAGAACGAAAGTCGCTCCGATATTGTACAGTCGGCAAACCGTTCATTACGTCTCCGGTAAACCCGCTCACGCCCATCTGGCGATCGAAGACGAACTCTTGATTCGTCCGTGAACAATATGTTTCGCCATTCTTCTTCTGTCCAATTAACATGCTGCCTTGCAAATTTAAGTCGATTCTGACGATGGTGAGGAAGCAATCGAGGCGCTACAGCAGGTCTGCGGGAATTAAGCCCAGCTTCCTTTAACCGTCTTCTTATGGTTACTTCAATAACGTTCTTTCCACATACCTGCTGTAGGTCATGTTTTAGTGAACTGGCAGATCGATCGATCCCTTAATAATTTTAGCAATATGAAACGGTTGTCGGCTAAGGTGGTTGATTTTTTTCTTCCAGACCCTGGCCTTCTGGTATGATTTCCCGTCTCGAGATACCTATTCTAAGCATCTTGTACCGTAGATCGCGCAATTCGTAAAGTACGGGCAACATAACTTTTATTTAGCTAGCACCATTTTAATTACGATTTTAATATTGACCATGTCACTGACAAAATAATCTAATAAAGTAACCACTAGCTAACGTGATTATTTTACGCTGATTATTTTTATTGACATTGAAAAATGCAGCGTTTCAATTAAAAATGCGTCGCTCGTAAAAGAAACCAGATAAGATGATTCAAAAAACAAAATGTTAGGAATACATCTAGCTTTATCATAAATCCTGTTTAAACACGGTTCTCTGGCGTGTTTTTTCCACAGGACGTTTTAAACTTCCGACTAAAAACATCATTTTGACTTACCCCGGTATATAAACATTTAAGCAACCAAAATTACATCAGAACAAACTGCAGCGTATTTTTATTGAATAGATCTATCGCCCAGCGAAAAATCATTGCAATAAAGTAAAAAATAAAAAAATTATGCCATATTGAAATTACTAAAAAAATTTAGGTGCCGGCTTTTTTTCTTTGTCGGTGAGTTTAGATTCCATAGAATTATCTTTTTACTTAAATGAAGACGTTTTTTACTATCAGCCTTGTTTTGCTGTCAAACTGTAATTGGTGAATAATCCAGTGGCGGTCCGTGAGGTAGAGCTACGGTGCCATAGCCCTACCCGTCCTACCACCTACAATGTATATTTTTTATTTTTAAAGCAATGGGCTTTTTTCACTACATTTTGATTTTTATCCATCCGATAATAATTAGCACATAAAAGCCGATGATCAAGCCTATCAAATGCTTTACTACAGCCAAACGATCGACACCTGGTACCCAGGACGTCATGTTTTAATAGGCTTTTTCAATATAATCGAATTTATCATATTCAGCACTGACTATGGAGGGCTTTAGGTTAGGAGACCGATCGCAATACATTGGTTTCGGGCAAAGTTTTGGATCGGTAAAGCAGCTTTAAAAATGGCCGTCAGGGGCGCATGTGTTCCTTTAAATCTGTAAAATGCATGGGTTCTTATGGGATAATCAACTGTTTTATTGAATTTAGTTAACTAAAACCCTCTACAGGCTGAGATATGTATATATTATATCTAATAAAGCTTATTTTATTAATTATTGGATAAAAATACCGCTGACGTCTATCAAAACCTGTAAAAAGTCAAACACTTGACGATCACTGCGCCGCGACCGGGAAACAGCGAACTAACTACTAAACAGGAACGTAAATTTAAAGAACAGCCATTTTCGATCGGACTCCTTCCTAAAGCCCTCCATAGCACTGACATCCTGAATTAAAACCTATTGATAATACCGTACGAGCAAAAATTATTTGCATCAAAGAGGGCCTTGCATCTAAGGACGTAATTCTTAGCCGTAGAGCTTAATACCTGTTGGGTGTCAGTAACTACCTGAATTAACAATCAATCAGTTATTCCGTCATCTTTGACAGTCGTTACAAGTAATTTGATTCATCGCTAATTTTTCCAATTTCTTGAACAATTCACACAATGGGCTTTACGGAACAGCACAAAACATTCATGGTTAAAGCGTATTTTCGAAACGGGGTTAGAGTAAATGGTGAATGGCAATACAATCCGGGTTTGTGCATGGACGATTTTCACGAACATTTTCCTAACGTTGCTTATATTGCTGGGGATTTTTATCATTGCCTGAAAAAACCGTGGCTGTGTTTAGGGAAACAGGTTCTATACAACACAAAAAAGGAGCAGGAAGACCATCTGTAAGAACAGAAGAACTTGTTGCAAACGTTTGTGAAATAATGCAAAATACGCCAACAAATTGTATAAGACGCCTGTCCCAAGAAGTAGGAAGATCTTATGGAACACGCAGGACTATTCTTAAGAAGCAGCTAAATTTATTTCATTATATAAGTATTTCAAGAAATACAAGCCGCAGATTTTGAAAGACGCAGGAATAACTCTCAATGGTTTACCCAAAATTTAGACCTGACATTTTTTTCGCATGAAGCCTGGTTCCACCTCTCCGGTTATGTGAATTGTCAGAATATATGCATGTGGAGTAGTGAAAATCCCCATTTTTTTGTAGAGTCCACATTGCACCCTCAAAAAATTGGTGTCTGGTTAGCTGTTTCCCGAAGAAGAATTGTTGGTACTATTTTTTTTCCATGACATAGTTACAGCACAGCGGTATAGAGACAATATTTTGAATACATTTGTGGAACAATTACTTGACGACGAACTACGTTTTGGATATTTTCAACAGGACGGTGCAACCGCCCATACAGCCGCCGAAACTATTAACTACTTACGCAATTTTTTTTATGGATTACTTCGCTTTCTCTCATTTAAAGAACACTATTTTTAAAACACCAGTTGCAAATTTAGAACAGTTACAAGAAAGGATTATCCGAGAATGTGGTAACATTTCTTCAGAGGTGCTGGTCAACACTTTCGAAAATATGGAGAGACGTGTGAATTTATGCTTGAAGCATGGCGGTGGCCAATTTATGTAATTATTTTTCTTTTAATTTCTGTATATTCTTACTTTGTTAATTTTGTAAACAACAAAAATAAATTTGTATTTGTCTACTTATTTTATTAGGTACTCATAAGTTTGGCATATCATGTCATAATATGAATTTGACAAAATTTTAACCTAGATTTGGCTAGATATATCGTCCCCATATCATTGTGATCTAAACCAAGCCCCACGTTTTTTAATCCAAGCCCTCTTTGATGCAAATAATTTTTGCTCGCACGGTAGAATGTCACAAACCTTTCCTAAAAACAATTAATAAGACATAATGTAATGACTGTCATAATATCAGCTCAGAATAACGGGTTAAGAAGCACATCATGTATTGTATACTTACTTCCTATATTCTGTATTTACAGTGGTCCTGCTATACTGTTGAGCCAATTTCATGGCACTGACTAATTCGCCCATATCTTTGGAAAGTACTTTGTGAGCCATTTTAACTTCTCGAATAGCCGCTGCCGGGAATAGACCCACGATTTCATCAACACTAGAAAGGAGCGCCCGCAGGTCTAAACCAACTTTTTTTACCAAATCTAGATACTGATCGGCATGAGACTGTTGTACTCCATGAGACAATGCCATTACAGCCCGTACGACATCCGTGGTGCACTTGTACACTTTATCATTGGTTCGATCTAACTGCGAGTTATGTTGAATGTCCTGAAAAGAAGATACAAATATAAACTTGAAAGTAAATTCCGGGCAAGAGAATTGTCGGTGTCGAGGTGGACTATGTTATTTTAAATTGAAAACTGCTCGACGTGTCCGAAAAAACGCTCGGACACGTCGATTGGTTTTTATGAGTGTGTGTCATGTAACAGTGGCCAATACCAACTTTCTTATTTTAAATGCAATACCCTGTATACAGTGTTCGCAAAAAAGTTCGCATTAAATGGGATTTTTTTTTATTATTAGGTATAGGTAAAAATTGAAAACGCAGTTATAAATGACGTATACTGAAATATATAAAAATATAAATATCGAAAAACTTTATTTGAGAAAGTTGTTTATTTAGGCATTTTTAGTCTCTATACGAAATTTTGACAGTCTAATACAATTTTTATTTTTTGCCAGGTTTTTGAAAATATTGATCAACCCTCGTAGATTAACTTTTATACATCGATGTAAAACCATTTACCTTTACTTCATTTGTAATCTTAATGCAATTTTGTGTAAAATTTTTGTTCCCTATTATTTATTTTGGTTCAAAAACTGAAATTGTTATTGATCAGTATGTAATGTTTGATGCAAAGTTTATCTAATTACATCAGTTTTGCAAAAACCGACGTTTCTCATTTCTCTTAAGTTAGGAAACAGATGTACAAAAAGAAAATATTGGAAGCTTTCGTTGAAATTTTACTTAATTAATATTAAATTAATTAAATTAAGTATATTAAACTATATTTTTGTTGAATAAAATGTTTCGAGCGATTAATATATATTCTTTTTAATCCAATATTAATTAAGTAAAATTTCAAGGAAAGCTTCCTAATATTTTCTTTTTGTACATCTGTTTACTAACTTAAGAAAAATAGGAAACGTCGGTTTTGGCAAAACTGATGTAATTAGATAAACTTTGCATCAAACATTACATACTAATCAATAACAATTTCAGTTTTTGAAGCAAAACAAATAATAGGAAACAAAAATTTTACACAAAATTGCATTAAGATTACAAATGAAGTAAAGGCAAATGGTTTTACATCGATGTATAAAAGTTAATCTACGAGGGTTAATCAAAATTTTCAAGAACCTGGCAAAAAATAAAAATTGTATTAGACAGTCAAAATTTCGGATAGAGACTAAAAATGCCTAAATAAACAACTTTTTCGAATAAAGTTTTTCGATATTTTGTTAAATAAGGGCATTTTTGAACCTATTTTATTAAAAATGTAAAATTTGACAGGTAACGCAAGTCGTGCAGCTGCTTCAGTATACGTCATTTTTGGTTTTTAGGTAAGCAAAAACTAACTGCCTTTTCAATTTTTACCTATACCTAATAATTAAAAAAAAACCCATTTGATGCGGACTTTCTTGCGGACACTGTATTATTCAATTTTTGGATTCTTCAAAATTTTTTTAGACATATGTGATGTACAATATCCTATACCTATCTTCAACTGTTTCGGAAATATTAAGTGTTTTCAGATTTATTGCGTTTCAGCGTTTCCTTTTACTGATATGAAATTAAAAAAAAAGGTATAAATAGTTTTGTTTACTTTTGTTTAAAACTCCTGACCTTAGCAAATTGTTGTCTGTCTGCATGACAATGTATCCCTATAAAATGACACCTGCCCATGAGCTCATGGAAGACGTTTTTGATAGAAAAATGTATTTTTGTGAATAAATGATTGCAATGTTAGATACGAATGTGATCCAATTAGAACATGTTTTGTTTTCTGATGAGTACACCTTTTAGCTTTACACTTCACGGTCATGGTAATCGTCAGAATTGCCGCTATTGGTCTAGGGAAAATCCTCACTGGATTAGAGAAGAACATACGCAATATCCTAAAAAAGTTAACGTTTGGGCAGGAATAGTTGGAGATCATATCATAGGCCTCTTTTTCATTAATGACAATTTAAATGGCGATAATTATTTAGCACTGCTCCAAAATAATGTCTTGCCAACTTTGACAAACTTATATCCTGATCCAGCAAACCCACAACTTTCAGCGAATATGATATGGTTTCAGCAAGATGGAGCACCAAATCAATGTCCGGCAGTACCTCAACCGAGTATTTCCAAATCGGTGGATGAGGAGGCGTGGATCGATGAAATGGCCAGCACGATCTGACGCCATTAGACTTATTCTTATGGGTTTATGTCAAAAATATTGTATACAAAACTAGACCCCTCGACTTAGCTGACTTAAGAAGACGAATAACGATATTAGATCTGTCACGCCTGAGATGTTCAGTAAAATTAGAAGAAATGTCTATTTAAGATTAGGATGTTGCCAAGACTTTCGCGGCGAGCGTTTTCAACATCACTGTTTTTTTTTTTGTTTTTTACATTATCAAGAAATAAACAGTATTACTTATTATTTTATGAGTGTGTTGTTAATTTTTGCAATAAATCTGAAAACACTTAATATTTCCGAAACAGTTGAAGATAGGTATAGGATATTGTACCGGGTGGTCAAATAAGCGAGGACGTCGGCTTTATCTCGGAAACCATTAATCGTACAACGTTCGGAAAGATTTTTTTATGAGTAAAGTGGTCAAGAGAAATTGCTGGAAATTACTTTTAAGTTCCTCATTTCGCCGCAAGGGGGCACAATTAAAAATTGTTTTTTTAAATTCTAAATTTCTCCGAAAATTCCCACATTAAGGTATAACTCTGATTACATCATTGGAAAGCCTAGACAATTCTGCATCATTTTGGTTTAAGGCTCATTGGCGTACCGACCTTGATAAGAGTGGGAGAAGCTATTGAAAGTGTAAACATTAAAATCGCTGTAACTTCTAAACGACTTATCCGATTTTACTAAATTTAAGCTTGTTTGGAAGGGGAAAATAAGCATCTTCAATTGCCGTATCCAACAGTACACGATAGTGTTTAATAAAATTGCTAGAGGGCGCAATTTGTAATAATAACAGTTTTTCGATTTTATCCCGAAAATTCAAATCATACGGTATAACCATGACATCATAATCGAAAAGTAAATGAAATTTGCAAGAAAAGATGTGAAGACCGCCGTTCGATAACTCTGTTCGTTTCAGAGTTATTGCCAAAACAATAATTTTTAATACAAATTGCGCCCTCTAGCAATTTTATTAGAAACTATCTTGTACCATTGGATACGACAATTGAAGGTACTTACCTTTTTCTTCCAAACAAGCTTAAATTTAGTAAAATCGGTTAGGTCGTTTAGAAGTTACAGCGATTTTAATGTTTACACTTTCACTTGATAAGAGTGGGAGAAGCTATTGAAAGTGTAAACATTAAAATCGCTGTAACTTCTAAACGACTTATCCGATTTTACTAAATTTAAGCTTGTTTGGAAGTACCTTCAATTGTCGTATCTAATGGTACACGATAGTTTCTAATAAAATTGCTAGATGGCGCAATTTGTATTAAAAATTATTGTTTTGGCAACAACTCAGAAACGAACAGAGATATCGAACTGCGGTCTTTACATCTTTTCTTGCAAATTTCATCTACTTTTCGATTATGATGTCATAGTTATACCGTATGATTTGAATTTTCGGGATAAAATCGAAAAAACTGTTTTTATTACAAATTGCGCCCTCTAGCAATTTTATTAAACACTATCGTGTACTGTTGGATACGGCAATTGAAGATGCTTATTTTCCCCTTCCAAACAAGCTTAAATTTAGTTAAATCGGATAAGTCGTTTAGAAGTTACAGCGATTTTAATGTTTACACTTTCAATAGCTTCTCCCACTCTTATCAGGGTCGGTACGCCAATGAGCCTTAAACCAAAATGATGTAGAATTGTCTAAGCTGTCCAAGGATGTAATCAGAGTTATACCTTAATATGGAAATTTTCGGAGAAATTTAGAATTTAAAAAAACAATTTTTAATTGTGCCCCCTTGCGGCGAAATGAGGAACTTAAAAGTAATTTCCAGCAATTTCTCTTGACCACTTTACTCATAAAAAAATCTTTCCGAAAGTTGTACGATTAATGGTTTCCGAGATAAAGCCGACATCCTCGCTTATTTGACCACCCGGTACATGAAATATGTCTAAAATTTTCTGAATACCCTGTATAAAAAAATGTTATTGAAAAAAATGCGCAACTAGTAATACCAATCGACGTGTGCGAGCATTTTTTCGGACACGCCCCAATGTATTTATTATCGAATTTATTCCATTTGGCTGATAAACACTGTATGAGATTTCCCCATTTATTATTCCATAGAAAACAAATATTTTGCCACATTTTGGTAATGCGAAGTGTTTCAGCATTTTAATTTTAACTACTAGTTAGTTGTGCAAGATATTTTGTTATGCGAATAAACCTGTTACTTCAATTTAAAAATATCATTTATTCGACGGTCGTTAAAAAATCATCTACAAACGTTTAACCAGAACGAACCTTTATATTTTCCGAATCACTGCCGAGTTCAGAATCCTTATTTGAACCACTAACTACGAGAGTAGACACTACGGATGCTGCAGGCGAAGGACTTTTTCTACTATTTGTACTTAGAGATCCTGTACTACTTTGCAAGTCGTTCCTGCTCCTACTCAAACTTATTTCCGCCATACTGTTAGTCAACTGCGAATTTGAGTAATTTGGTGAACTAGTTTGTACAGCATGCAGATCTTCAAATCCATTTACGTCTGACGAGACGACACTTAGCCTTTTCTCCTAAAACAATGATTCTAAATAAAACAAGCAAACATAAGCACACGCAAATTAACACTATCAATAAGCAATACGATAATCTGTCATAATCATTAGTTACATTTCCATGAGAACGCTCTAATCTGTAGAACAGCAGAATCGTTATCTCTTTTCTTAGATTTTCTACGTCTAGTTCCCATGCCGAATCAGCAATGTGAATGTTATAAATATATGTAAGAAACGCAAAAAGCTCAGTTCTATTGTACCACGCTTTGCTTAAAATAAAATTTTTAAAAAACTTAACTTCTTTTTCGAGTTGTTAACTCATTTGCATTTGTTATTCTAATATTTCAAATTTTACTATATTATACAGTGGAGTTTGTAACTTGGAATAAATTCAGCAAATCCAGTACAGTTTTCTTTGGGAAAAATGTTTGGGCACAGGTATCAACATTTTAAGTTGTAGTCTTTTTTTATAAAAAAAAATATTGATACAGTGCGAGTTAGGTTTTACCATCAGATTTGTCAGATTGCTCCTCGTCATTACGTTTAATATTTTAGAGGACAGTGAGACATCTGAACGCCGTTTGGTTATCATATCGGCGAACAACTGGACAAACGTCTAAAGTCTGACTATGGACTTTTCAACCGGCCAATCATAGGCCGCCGTCTTAACGAAAATAATTTTGAGGTTAAGCGATTTAAAGCCGGTTGTTGTAAGTTAGGAACATAAAATGCTATTTATTAATATAGGTTTCTTTGAAACATCACGTATACCAAAAACACTCTCTTTTTCAAAATTCTTAAAAGTTCATCACACAAAAAAACGACAAGTGTTGTGAATATAATAAACAAATCATCAATAAACATTGTCTTTCAAGGCATGAAAGGAAGCAACATAATATTACATACGTTAGAATGAATAATCAGATTTACAAGTGCACATACTACAAATATCAACACTCCAGAATAAATACAATACTCGACCATTTAATAATTATATTTCATAATTTGAATTTAACCCCACAAGATAAATAGTTTCAATGTTGTTACGTAACGAGAATTGTTTAATAAAAATATTTTAAAAGAAGCCGAAAATTGTCATGTGTTCCTTTGTTTGTTTTATTAATTATTTTGTATTTTGCAATAATAATAATAGTAATAATAATAATAAGTTTATTTAAAAGTTAATAATATAATAAATATGTTTATGTTGTCTTCGATAAACTTATTCTTCAATCCCCTGAAGCTGAGCTTGTTAGGGGCAAATCTTATTTTTTTGTTTTAGTATGTAAAATCATAAATATGCATTAAAAATCAAGTTTTTTAAAGTAAAAATGTTAATTTATAGTATAAACGCAGCTTTTATGAAGAAATATATTACCTATAATAAAATTATTAATTTAGTTACATTAGTACAATATTAATTAATTATAGCATTTCTAAAAATATTTTCAAATTGTCTGTTTTTAATATCCATGTTTTTATTTCGACTTTAATTTTTTTTAATGAAATCAATTTTTTAATTTTTGTTGGTAAATAATCGTTTAAATAAAAACATAAATATTTGAAATTTTTTTGTCCCATGGACTTATTTATTTTAGGTTTTATGGTTATTTCATTTTTATGACGTGTATTATGATTATGGTTTTTAAATTGTATAAGGTTTTTATTTTTAAATATATATATATTAAGATGTTATAAATGTAAAGTTGTCTTATGTTCAACTTTTTTGTTTCTGAACATAATTCTTTTAGAGGATAAAGATAATCTTTATTGTATATAATTTTTAGAAACCTTTTTTGTAATATTTCTAAATTTTTAACTAAAGTTCTATTTATTCCTCCCCAACCTAAAATTCCGTAATTTAAATGAGTTTTAACTAACGCGTAATATAATATTTCCATATGTCTTACATTTAAAATTTTTTTAATGTTTTTAAAAATCGGTAGTAAACTTCCTAATTTTTTAATTAAGTATTCTATGTGAAAATTCCAATTTAATTTACTGTCAAAAATAATTCCTAAATATTTTATTTTATTAACTTTAAAAATTTGAATGTCGTCATTTATTTGAATACCATTCATATTTTGTGGTAGGTTATTTAGGTTTAAAGTAAAAGGAATATAATTTATTTTATTAAAATTAATTGTTAACAAATTGATAAATAAGATTTCTCAATAAAAAAAAAATCAAAACCTGTAAAAGTAGTAAGTACATTATTAACGTAGGTAAGTAGTAGGTTTAGTCAAACATAATAGTCACACTTGGGAAGATTGTAACGTCACTAGTCTAAAGCGTTCTCTTCTCCAAAATATACAATATTTCCAAACTAAATTATCCTCTTCAAAAAAACCTCCGCATTAGAAGAAATTTCCATATTCACTATTTTTCGTCTGCGAAAATCAAGGTAATTCGTTAGTTTATTATTTTATTTCATCAATTTTTTCGCCTCAATTTAATAGGAAATAATACAATGATTTATGTGCGCATTCTAACACATTTATTTTTAAGTTTCCCGCGCTTCATTGCGAACGTTGATTGGGCGGTTGAGAAGTCCACAGCCAGACTCTAGCTAGACGCTTGTGACAACTGGACGTCTATTTTCCAATTTAAGAGAAGTGAACGCTCTTTCGCGAGAAGAGACAATTCACATCATATGCTCACATCGTCTAAACTTTCGATGGAAATGAATAGTCATTTTAAGTTTCAAGAATACAGTTGAAACATTTTTAAGAGAAGAAGTAATCACTTTTCTTGAAATGATCATTCGCCTACTTCAAGAATAGACGTCCTGGAGGTAAATATTTTTAGTTGGAGAATTTCGACCTATTTTTAAGAGGAAATTTTCAATAGACGGGGTATTTAAAAGTCTAAACTTTGTTAAGTGATAAAGAATAACTTCACACTCATTATTTACGTTTTACTGTCAAGTAGTATGGACAGTTTGGATCGATACACGGGTCCCAATATGATTGTGTTTTCCCGAAAGTGTTCTTTTACAGCATACATTATGAACAAACCTATTTTGGCTTAAGGACCTTTTCTATTGGTACGTTGTTTATTTGCTATTAGATCATATTTTTTAAGTATCCAAGCTAGAGTGGTATTTTATGTGAGTATAAGAAAGTAAATATGTTTCGTTGTCCGTAATAAGGGCAATAGATCAATAAGATGATACTACCATTTTTTATACCGATACAAATTGGGACAACTTAAATATTAAAATTAAAAAAGATTTTAAAATTATAAAAAATTGGTTAACAATTAATTTGAATAAAACAAATTATATTCCTTTTACTTTAAACCTAAATAACCTACCACGAAATATGAATAGTTTTCAAATAAATGAAGACATTCAAATTTTTAAAGTTAATAAAATAAAATATTTAGGAATTATTTTTGACAGTAAATTAAATTGGAATTTTCACTTAGAATACTTAATTAAAAAATTAAGAAGTTTACTACCGATTCTTAAAAACCTTAAAAATTTTTTAAATGTAAGACATGGAAATATTATATTACGTGTTGATTAAAACTCATTTAAATTACGGAATTTTAGGTTGGGGAGGAATAAATAGAACTTTAGTTAAAAAATTGGAAATATTACAAAAAAGGTTTCTAAAAATTATATTTAATAAAGATTATCTTTATCCTTCAAAATAATTATATTCAGAAACAAAAAAGTTTAACATAAGACAACTTTACGTTTATAACATCTTAATATACAGTGACCGGCAAAGAGTTCGCAACATATGGGAAACATTTTTATTAGCGGAATATTGAAAAATATTTTTTAGGGGATTGGATGTGCATGTCAAATAACCTTAAAATCGATTTTGACATACGTCACGTGACCAATGGTATGGCGGGAAAGTTGAAAAGACCAATATGAAATCATCATAAATCAGATAAGTTGATGAGATATCGAAAAAATTTCAAGAATAAATAGTGTTTAGAATTCCATTAGAACCTTAAATACAATGTTTGGGATCTCTACTTGAAAAAACATAAAATCGAATATTTTTGTAAATATTTTTTTACCGAATTAAAAATTTCCATATTTTTCCTTTCTTAAAGCTTCATTAAAGTAAAACGAACATCTGGTGACCACAACTAGAAATATTCTTTTGTTTTTCTGACAATTTGGAGCAATAATTCAAAAAAATCGTTTACACTTGGATACCAGCTGTTGCAATAGTCTATTTCAAATAACCTTATCGATATTTTTTATATCGAAATATTCTATTATGTTAAGAAATCCTTAAATTCATTAATCCAAAGCAAATTTTATTTATAACGGTAAAAAAAAAATTTAAAAAAAATCTAAAAATTAATAAAAATTTAAATTATTTTATTGAGCCAAATAAACAACAATTTATACATATTATACCAAACAAAAGAATGACAAAGTAAGGCGTTGAAATTAAAACAAGACACTTCTAATAGGAATCAGCCATTTTGTTCTACATAAATATATTATTATTTTGACAACTTTATGGTATTTTTGCTTGGTGAAGTATTTTATTAACTGTTTCTACTTAAGTTTTGTATTTAAAATGCCCCAATCACTATCTCTCACAGAAAAAATAGAACTTATTTTAATTTGTGGGGATAATTACAATAATTCCTATTAGAAGTGTCTTGTTTTAATTTCAACGCCTACTTTGTCATTCTTTTGTTTGGTATAATATGTATAAATTGTTGTTTATTTGGCTCAATAAAATAATTTAAATTTTTATTAAATTTTTTTAAAAATTTCTGCGAAATTCAAAATTATTTTTTACCGTTATAAATAAAATTTGCTTTGGATTAATGAATTTAAGGATTTCTTAACATAATAGAATATTTCGATATAAAAAATATCGATAAGGTTTTTAGAAATAGACTATTGCAACAGCTGGTATCCAAGTGTAAAGGAATTTTTTGAATTATTGCTCCAAATTGTCAGATAAACAAAAGAATATTTCTAGTTGTGGTCACCAGATGTCAGTTTTACTTTAATGAAGCTTTTAGAAAGGAAAAATATGGAAATTTTTAATTCGGTAAAAAAATATTTACAAAAATATTCGATTTTATGTTTTTTCAAGTAGAGATCCCAAACATTGTATTTAAGGTTCTAACGGAATTCTAAACACTTTTTATTCTTGGAATTTTTTCGATATCTCATCAACTTATCTGATTTATGATGATTTCATATTGGGTTCTTCAACTTTCCCGCAATACCATTGATCATGTGACGTATGTCAAAATCGATTTTAAGGTTATGGGACATGCACATTCAATCCCCCAAAAAAGATTTTTCAATATTCCGCTAATAAAAATTTTTCCCATATGTTGCGAACTCTTTGCCGGTCACTGTATGTATATTTAAAAATAAAAACCTTATACAATTTAAAAACCATAATCATAATACATGTCATAAAAATTGAAATAACCATAAAACCTAAAATAAATTAGCCCATAGGACAAAAAAATTTCAAATATTTATGTTTTTATTTAAACGATTATTTACCAATAAAAATGAAAAAATTGAAACTCGAAATAAAAACATGAATATTAAAAACAGACAAGTCGAAAATATTTTTAGAAATGCATTAATTAATAATATTGTTCTGAATAATTTATAAAAGTAATATTTTTTATTTAAAAATTATAAATTATTAATTTTATTATAGGTCATATATCTCTTCAAAAAAAAACTGCGTTTATACTATAAATTAACATTATTACTTTAAAACTTGATTTTTAATGCATATTTATGAGAGAAACAAAGATTTAAAAAAAAAAATTCACGTTAAACTCTCTGTGTATTGAGATCAGCACCACATCCCAAATTTATAAGACCTAAAATTACAATATAAATAAAACTTACCAAACTGGTTTCAGATTCAGCTAACCATCGGGAATCCTCTTTAGAATCCATTTGTTGTTGGCGCAGTCTTTGTTCCAAAATGTGCTCGCTTATACCACTCGTTGTCTTATAGCCAAAGTTCTCTTCAGACTGATTAGTGGATAAAGATGGATTTGGCTAAAAAAAGACTCTGTTATGTTCCAACATTTTTCATATTGACTTCACAGCATTTTGTTTTTTAATTCAATATGATCTTTGCTCTCCTTGAGAAGATATACATTATTAAAAACTCCTTATACGTATTAATATAAGTTTTAACGGGTAGTAGACCGCCATACTGCCCATGGGAAATCCCATTCCTCTATTCATTTTACATCAAAATTGTATTATTTTTTAATATACAGGGTTGCCCAAAAGTCCAGAATAAAATTAATAAAGCCTTAACCTGTAACTTTTGTGGAAAACGCTCGGACACGTCAATTTAGTTTTATATATGCTCACATTTGACGTTATTCGTTTGTTTTTTATAGACACTTCGACATTTCTCAAAGATATAACGACATCGATCTTTTTTTAAATGGAAACATACAGCTTGTGATATATCATTTGAAAGCAAATATCTCGTACAGTATGTTCATAAATTTTGGCGCGATTCTGTCAAGCTATTTCAAAATGGCGACTGTTAAAAGTTTTTAAAAAATCTCTATTTAAATAAGCGGAAATGATAAATCATTGATTTTTTTTTTACCTTTCAAGGTAAGAAATCTTCATTGTTTCACGTTCTGACATTTTGTGACTTAACAGTAGTTATGGTTTATTTGTTATTTATGTAAATTTGTGGAATATTTTACTAACAGTGCCCTGTGAAATTTGATTATCCGGATATTTAGCATTAAATAAAGTGCACACTTCACTTTGACTTCTTATTTTATCTACACGTCCTAACAATATCAAGACATATTCCGACAAAATCAGTTTTGTTTAGAAAATTGTAAAATAATAGTTCGGAAATACCTAAATTAATTTTACAAGTTTACAATGTCACAAAATATCAGAACGTGAAACAATGAAGATTTTTTACTTTGAAAGGTAAAAAAAATCATTAGAGACTTATCATTTCCGCTTATTTAAATAAAGATTTTTTAAAAACTTTTAACAGTCGCCATTTTGAAATAGCTTGACAGAATCGCACCAAAATTTATGAACATAGGTACTGTACGAGATATTAGCTTTCAAATGATATATGACAAACTATATGTTTCCACTTAAAAAAAGATCGATGCCATATCTTTGACAAATGTGAGCATAATATAGTGACCGGCAAAAAGTTGGACCCATATGAGAAACTATTTTATTATTGGAATTATAAAAAATTTTTTATGCTCTGCATGATTGGTAACCTAAAAACTCATTGTGACATTTGTCACGTGACTACTCGTTTGGCTGGAAAATTGAATAACATTTATTTTGTCGTAGAAAACTGGTATTAGATGATGAGATATCGAAAAAAAGTTATTTGAAAGAAGTGTTTAGAATTTAATTTTATGCTAGATTGCAAAGTTTGAAATAAAAATAACAAAATTTTTTTTATTTTTTATTTAAACAAAATAAATCAAATTTTACTTTTATACTTTCATCAATTTAATGAAAATGTGTTAAATGATCGTAAAACAAGGTTACAATCTATTATTTAAACATTTTTGTTATTTAGAAAAAATGTTATTTGTTGAAACACACAATTTAGCTCTTTATCATGTTACTGAGTGCGTCCAGGCCCTGTATCTAACAACCATATTTACCAATTATAGGTATTTCTGGAACAATATGCTTAGGAAAGGTAGTTCTTTCTAGTTATGAACAAGTTTTACCGTGTCTCCTAAAGTTGCTTCTACAAAATAAAAAATGAGAAAAAATCATTCTTGGAATTATTTTATTTATTTAAAAAAAAATTGTCTTAATGATTATTATTTAAATAAAAATGTACATAACATTATTAAAAAAAAAATAGAACTCGACATGTCCACCATCACAGTCCATACATTAAACTGTTATGCTTCGCATCTCTCGTAAAACATTTCTTAATATATCAGGAGGTATCTGGACAACACAATTTCTAATTACCTCTTTCAAATGGTCAATGTTTCTAAAGGGCCTTCGTTTGTATACCTTGTTTTTTAAATAGCCCCATAAAAAGAGATCCAAGGGAGTCAAATCGGGTGACCTAGCCGGCCAAGGATTCTCTGAAAAACGTCCAATCCACTTGTTACCAAAATTTTCATCTAGCCAAAACCGTACATCTGCAGTACTATGAATACTAGCCCCATCCTGTTGAAAATATAGATTCATTCTTTCTCTTAAGGATAAATTATCTAAAAATTCTGACACCTCTGTTTCTAAAAAGTTTAAATATCTTCTAGCGTTTAAATTTTCTCTGAAGAAAAAAGGACCAACAATTTGATTATTCAATATTCCAGCCCAGAAATTTGTTTTAAAACTATACTGGTCCTTACTTTCTATGACAAAATCTGGATTCTCTGTTGCCTACCACCTACAGTTTTGCGAAGAAACAGTTCCATTTGATGTGAAAGTTGCTTCGTCCGTAAAAAGTATTTTTTGGGGGAAATTTCCATCATCTTCTAGGATTCCTTGGAACAGAAGTAAAATCGAGCATCATAATCCCTTTCTTTTAAAACTTGTACAAATTTGGGTATATAAGGGTAGAACTTATTACTTTTCAAAATTCTTCTTACGGATCTTTCTTCCATGTTAGTAGCTTTAGAAATATCTGTAACTGCTATTTGAGGTGTTTCTGTAACTGTTAACAGCACGTTTAATGTTGCTTCTTCAGCTGTTACAGGTTTTTCATGGGAAACTTTATACTTGTTGTCAACACTACCCGTTTCTTTAAACTTTTTTAATATTTTTGATACCGTCGAATTGTTTAAATGTTTACCAGGATGCCATCCGTTAAAAATGTCAGCAGTTTTTCTACAACTTTTATAATTCTCTCATGAATAAGACCTATTTCTATTTTTTCTGGAAGGGAAAGACTTGGAGGCATTTTAAAATACAGTAGCTTGACATTCAATAGAAGAAAAATGGCGATTAATACTGTCTGTTGCTATTTCTAAATAACATTTCGGCTGTTTTCAAAGCCCTCTTTGGTAATTTATAAAAGACATACAATTTTTTATATGAAGACATGTTTTTTTATGAATTTAGGGTACCAACGGACTTTCATAAAACGAAGTGAGATTATATCGACCTCACAATTAACACATTTTCATTAAATTGATGAAAGTATAAAAGTAACATTTGATTTATTTTTTAAAGTAAAAAATAAAAAAATTTTTGGTATTTTTATTTCAAACTTTGCAATCTAGCATAAAATTAAATTCTAAACACTTCTTTCAAATAACTTTTTTCGATATCTCATCATCTAATACCAGTTTTCTACGACAAAATAAATATTATTCAATTTTCCAGCCAAACGAGTAGTCACGTGACAAATGTCACAATGAGTTTTTAGGTTACCAATCATGCAGAGACAATCGGCATACAATTTTTTTTTATAATTCCAATAATAAAAAAGTTTCCCATATGGGTCCAACTTTTTGCCGGTCACTGTATAAAACTAAATTGATGTGGGTTTTCCCCAAAAGTTACAGGTTAAGAATACATTAATTTTATTCCGGACTTCAGGGCAACCCTGTATAATGTACTCGCACAGCAAGTTTTATAATAAACCATTTAGAAAAAAAAACTCTTCGTGAAATTTAAATTATATCATCTTAAAGAGAGCAGGTTTCGGGTTGATTTAAAAACAAAATGCTGAGAAATGATGCGGCTTTAACACGAAAAGTACTTTATCTACAGGGTGGTAAGAATTTAAGGGAAATGTCAATGTTATATTAATATAGAAAATTTTATTAAAAACGGGGGAAAATATAATAAATAACCACTTTGGTTTTCTATCCTTTAACTCATTTGTATTAAATTCATGGGAATATGAAAATAATATTTTATATTTTTTTTAAAAAATATTAAAAACAATATTTTCGCATTTTTGAAACTTGAACGGACATTAAATTAAAATTTAAACGCCTTTTTCAAATCACTTTTTTTGATATCTCGTCATCTAATACCAATTTTTATGGCGAAATATATTTTTACAATTTTCCCGCCAAACGAGTAGTCAGGTGGCAAATGTTAATATAAATTTTTAAGTTATACAGTCAGAAAAAAAGAAAGACCGGCAAAAAGTGCGCAGCATTTGAGAAACTATTTTATCTTTGATTTTAGTAAATTTCTTTTAATTTAGGAAAGTTCTGCGTAATAATAATAATCCTTATTCATATCTCAAACCAAAATAACACCTATCAAATCCGGTAAAAGTATAGGAGGGAGTATCGAAAAATTGGAAATTCCGCCAAGAGTAAAGTACCTCCATTTTAGAATTTTTTTAAATTATATATACAAAGATGTACCCGAATACCGCTTATTTTGGACAAAAAAAAATGATTTCATCGTTTTTTCTGAATTACCCCGTATAAAAAGTAAAACGCAACCATACCTACAGTGCGTAAATAGTATTTTCTGCAGACTTTGTTAGAGATAACCGTAAATAATATGTTTTCATGATTTGTTTGTTTTAACAATATTATTGCCTCTCAAAATAAAAACAGAAATATTTTTGCTGCACATCGTATTTTATTTTTTGGGGACAACAAATTAATTTGTGATACAATGTAATTTAAAGCATCACCTAAATGAATTACATTTTTCAAATAACGTTTTCAAAAATTATACTTCTTAGTTACCGTTCTTAAAAAGAAAAATGTTCAATTCTAGTTTTTACTCCACTGCTTCATAACGAAATATTTTTATGGCCTTTACTTACTATTAGACCCTCAAATCAGTGTATTATTAATAAAAATGTATACATGCTCATGTTTATTAATACAACTTTATTCTAATTGTAAAACTTTTTGAATATTAGTCAAACAAAATTAAAAGAAAAATAAATGTTTTTTAATTTCCCGCTCAAGGACTAACGACAGTTTAATGGTTTTTGGGATTTCCGATCATGCAGAAACAATTGCTGACACCGTATATTGGTACCGGTATTTGTTGAAATCTAACGAAAAAAAAAATGTCCCCCTATGCTGCGTTAATTTTGCACATTATTGTATAAGCGAAATAAAAATTTTATTCAATATTCCGCCAATAAAAATTTTACCCACATGTGGCACTCTATGCCGGTCATTGTATATTTATTTAGAAATTATTGTTCTTAACAAAAAGATCCAGTAATTATTATCGACTGAAAAATATTAATCGGCGAGCAACAAAGTTTTTAAAATTGAAAAAGATTTATGCCCGATTGCACACGCTTATGCCAGTGCGCATGTGGTTTGCCAATGTAAAATATTAGATAGTAAAAATTACTATTTCACAAAAAAACTAAATGCATGCAACTATTTAAACAATAAAGTAAAAACACAAAGAACCTAATTAGTAATGAACCCACTTCTAACCAAAATAAATAAACATAGGGCAAAAATTAAAAAAATAAATTAACCTTTGTGTTCATTACATTGCTCTAAAATTTAGTACGGGTCTAGTAACCATGGAAATAAAAACTGTCGGTAGAAAAAGTGTGTTTTGTTCATGTTATTGCTTCTAACTTATTTAAAACAAGTTTTATTAAATTATTTTTTTATCAAGATGAGGTAGCAACAATTGATGTAAAATATAGGGTGTCCGGAAAACGCAGGTCAATCTATTAACTCTATATTCCTTGAGTAAAAATAATATGACTTTTATAATGCAATTTTTCAATTTTGACACTAATGTTCAATATACAGGGGGGGCGCCAAAGTTTAAAATTAATTAATTTTACTTAATTATATCTTGTATCCATGGTTATGCCACATCTTCTAAATTGATGATTTAGCATTTGAAAATTATGAGATATTACCGTAAGCCGCGTTGGCATCAGTCAAGGACCCATACTTTTCAAATTATCTCCTAAATTCATCATTTTATTGAAATTTTATAGGAGTAAAAAATAATCAAAAACAAATGGTTATCTAAAGAAATATAGTTTGGAAGTCTCTGGCGCACGTACTAAAAAATAAGGGGATCAGCGGGTACTGGACTTCCCCTATTTTGAGAATTGTATTTTGTTTTTCTAAAAGATGTAACTCTTTGTGGTGAAGCAAGGTACTAAATTTGAAATTTATATCTTATTAAATTAAATACTTGAATTATTCAAAGAAAATCAGTTTTTAACACGAGGGTCAAAAATAAAAAAAAATGCATTATAAAAGTCATATTATTTTTGCTCACACATGGTTAACGGATTGACCTTTTTCCGGACACCCTGTATATTTATATTATTATTATATTTATATTACAGGTACAAAACGCAGCTATCTTATGCCCACACTTGTCTTATTGTCAGTTAACGCCTCTCATTATTAAATGAATGTTAACCGGAACAAACCAGTTGTGGCCTCTGGCGCTGGAGTCAACAACTCCTACAAACAATGGCACGGCGCCTAAAATAAATTTGGTAATGACGTCACGCTCCGTGGTCAGTGTCTGGGCATTGGGCTGTTTATTTTATTAATTTATAAATCAGACCAGGTAATTCTGGTAATATTTCTAGGCGAAAATGTTTTTTTAGTGCACCTGCATTAAAACAAAAAATAAAAAGGCGTCAATGCAACCTCGTGCTAAGCCATGCAATTCATCCATAAAAAAAAAGAGATGTGTATCAGCATGATTTTTAAGTTAGCGATCAGAATTTAATATTTGTCGTTTTATTTTCAATAAACGACACGTATTGAGAAGTTAATAAGAAGTTTAATACCAAAATAATACTGCTTTAAATAAATTACAACTTAAAAAATGTATTTTCTTCAGTCCTCACTTGTCTCTATTAAGAACTTTCTTTTGTTAACATCTCTTTAAACCAGTTACATAAAAAGAAAAACAGAACAAACGCATTCTCAATCAACACACATGCGATGTCTCAAACCTGTAATTTCTGTTCAATATAACTTTCGACTGGACGATTTTGCATAAAGAATTGCTGTTTATGGGCGCAGCTCTTTACGTTCGCTCCTCCGAAGTCATAAATACTCTCTTCGGATTCCTCGCTCTTTTTAAAATTATTACTAAACTGATATATAACTGGATCGGGATGATAACTGGGAAGAGACTCAAAATCACGGATATACATATTGCGCTCTAATGAGGAGGAATCTATACTTCTCTCTAGAGAGTTGAACTTTGGAGATGTCTTATTAGATCTTCGTTCTAATGAACCTTGTTTAGGACTGAAAATTCCGGATTTATCTAAACTACTATGGGAACTATGAACCAAATGCGAATTTCTTTCGAGAGAATTTTGATTTGAAAAGAGCGATTCTTTAGACTTTCTTTCCAAAGAGCTGTTTTTAGGAGTAGAAGTGCCACTTGATCGTGAAGGTGTTCTCTCCAACCCTGCTATATTTTTTATTTCAGTAGTAGTGGGTTCAGTGGCTTCCGGATCCAATTTTTTAAGATTTTCTATGGGAATAGGGCATGTTTTTAAAATAGGTTCGGGAATGTCATCTTTTTTTTCAAAATCTACAGCTACCGTATTAAATACTGATGCTGGTACTGTGTACATTGCAGGTGTGATGCCCCTCTTCTCATTTTCCTTCATCAAATGTGCCAACACTTCTGGATTTTGTGCCACTATATAAGTCTGAGGAACGGAATTTGACATATCCAGTGATGCAAGCGAAGAAGAATCCAAAGCTGTAAAATAAAAAAATATATACGTTAACCATATATTCTTTGAGCAAAAATAATGTGACTTTTATAAGGCCATTTTTCATTTGTGACACTCATGTTCGATATACAGGGTGTCAAAGTTTGAAATTAAAAATTGATTTTTTTGAATAATTCGAGTATTTAATAAGATATTAATTTCAAATTTGGTACATGGCTTCAGCATCAAGAGTTACATCTTTTCAGAAAAACAAAATAACAATAAGTATGACAACCTCTGCATAACTACCTTGCAGCGGATGCCTAAGTGGTTTGGGCGGAGGACCAGGATCATCAGTTGGACCCCACGACATTGCAGCTACTCTCCTAGTTTCCCTCCGTAAAGTATCCTGTTGCGTCCTCCGTTCTTCCAACAAAATTTCCTGCAAGATCTCTTTAATATCTTTGAAGTTCGGCCTTTTACTTGGTTCGTATGACCAACATTGAGACATAAGAGAGTAAAGTCGGGGAGGACAGTTTGGAGGTAAGGCCAATCGTTCCCCGTTTTCGATTTTGCCAATGACATCATTGTTTTTGACTCCTTGGAACGGTTTGACTCCCAACATTAGAATTTCCCAAATACATACGCCTAGAATTTAATTATACACATATTAAAATATATACTACGTGCCGGACCAGGGAATCGATCGAATGGAATAAAAAAAAAACAATATTCACAAACTTTATAAACGTTCTTTTGGCATTTATGCTATGTTTGGTTGGCATAGGTATTAAAGGTTAAGGTGGGATTAACGACGCCATTTTCTATCGTCAATTCGATTTGCCGAACTGTTGACGATTCGCATGCGCACTGCAGTGCTGTGTCGATCAGAGTAGTTATTTTTATGCTTTTGGCATACGAAGAAGAAAGACAGACATATTCTGGAGCTGGTAAAGCAAGGCAAATGTTAAGTCAGTCGGTCATAGTTTTGCTTACTTTCGTTTTTTGCGCAATTACCCCTTTCCTGTTAAAACAAAAACATATTGTCTTTAATTCTTAGAAGACATGACATCTAGATATACTAGAAAATATCGTGTTACCAGTGAAAACTGTTGTTATTACTTCAGTTCTGAAAATAGACGTGTTTACTTTCAACGATTTTAAGGTAAATTGTGGCAATTTTAGTGGTTTCAAAAAACTGCCTTTTTTAAAGTTTCTGGGCATTTATTTAAAAAAAAAACACCGGCATACTATTCGTCAATGCCTCCCTGAACCCCTTTCAAAATAAGATACAATTTTTTTTTTTAATAATTGCAATGTTCCGGAAGTTAAATAGGTCTCTTATACATGATTGACCTTGAGAACGGATTTTATACGTCACGCAAAATAAAAATTAAATTTTTTTCTTTATAAATCAAAAGGAAACTTTCTATGCATAAAAAACTATTTAGGAGATGCTTTAAGTCAATGTAAATCAAAAAATATCAGTTAGATGAAATTAAATTGTTTCCTAAAAAAATAAAATACAGTGTGTAGCAAAAATATTTAATATTTTTATGTTTTTATTTTAAAAAGCCATAATATTATGAAAACAAACTAATCGGACTTATGATCGACGGTTATCTCTAACAAAGTCTGCAAAAAATCTTATTTTCGTACTGTTCGGTTGCCTTTTATTTTTTATACAGGGTTATTCAGAAAACACGATTAAATCCATTTTTTTGCCCAAAATAAGCAAAATTTGGATATAACTTTGAAATAAAAACAATAATTCTTAGTAAAAAATATTCTAAAATGAAAGATGGAGGTACTTTACTCCTAGCGGAATTTCAAATTTTTGATCCTATAATGATACCATAAGACTTTTACCGGATTTAATGGGTGCTATTTTGGTTTGACAACATGCAGAACCTATCTAAAAAAAAATTAATTTTCTAAACTTAAAGATAAAAAAACTTTCCCATATGCTGTGCGCTTTCTGCCGGTCACTATAGAACTACTAATAAAGTACTTACCGAACATCCATACATCACTAGCCGTAGTAAACCTTCGAAAATTAATACTTTCAGGACTCATCCATTTAATTGGTAACTTTCCTTTGGACGCTCTATAATAGCTCTGATCCTGACCCATCCACCTTGAGAGGCCAAAATCAGCAAGCTTTACGCACGTATCTGCGCTCACTAAAACATTCCTAGCAGCTATATCTCTATGTACATATTTTTTCGATTCAAGGTAACTTAACGCAGTTGATAACTGGAATGCATAAGTTAGTAATATTGCCAGATCCAATCGGGACTTGTTATTTTGAAGATAAGCTCTTAGCTCTCCCAGCTTTGCTAGTTCCATTATAATCCAAACGGGAGAATCGGAACACACACCAATTAATTTGATAATATGTGGATGATCAAATTTCTGCATGATGTCTAAAATAAATATTACAAGATACAATAATTAAATAAAGTAATGTTTTTAATAAAAAAAAAAATTATTTAATGTTTTAGGATTTTAAAAAATCAGTGCCGTTCTTTGCAGCACAAACGAAACAAATATTTTCTGTTTATCAATACTTAAGAAATTTGTTTCCTTAGATAACTATGGTATCAAGGTATTGGGAATTTACTAGATGACCTCAGCAGGTCTTGAACGATAAATTAAAAATATACCTAAACAGATTGGCCGTTTGGTGCGGTAAAGTATACTGGTTCTGTTCTAGTTTTACTATAATATTACTGAACATAGCCTAAAACGTAACGTGTTTTTGACTCTACAGGGTGGCATAAAAAGTTAATAGGACACGCTGTATATAATGGTATTTTGACTTCTGGAGTTAAACTAAGTAAAATTGTCATAATGCCTCCTAAACATAGAAACCTATTACTTCGGATATATTAAAAAAATTATATTTTCCACACTTGTTAGGTACAGTTCCCAAATGACAAAATCCTGGGAATTAAACTAAGTAAAATTGTCATGTTTCCTAAATATGAAACCTACTATTTCGAAAATATTTAAAAACTTATATTTTCCACACCTGTCAGGTACAGTTCCCAAATGAAAAAATTCTGGGAATTAAACTAAGTGAAATTGTCATAATGTTTCCTAAACCTACTATTTTGAAAATATTTAAAAACTTATATTTTTCACACCTGTCAGGTACAGTTTCCAAATGAAAAAATCCTGGGAATTAAACTAAGTGAAATTGTCACAATGTTTCCTAAATATAAAACCTACTATTTCGAAAATATTTAAAAACTTATATTTTCCACACCTGTCAGGTACAGTTCCCAAATGAAAAAATCTTGGGAATTAAACTAAGTAATATTGTCATAATGTTTCCTAAATATAAAACCTACTATTTCAAAAATATTTAAAAACCTATATTTTCCACACCTGTCAGGTACAGTTCCGAAATGAAAAAATCCTGGGAATTAAACTACCTAAGTAAAATTGTCATAATGTTTCCTAAATATAAAACGTACTATTTCGAAAATATTTAAAAACTTATATTTTCCACACCTGTCAGGTACCGTTCCCAAATGAAAAAAATCTTGGAAATTAAACTAAGTAAAATTGTCATAATGTTTCCTAATTAATATAGGAATATGAACAGTTTTTTCTTATTATAATCACCGTTCCAATGCTACAACCTGTTAAAGTATGGAAAATGTAATTTTAAAATGTCAAAATCTTGGAAAGTTGGATTTCGAAATAGAAAATATTTCAGCAACTTTCCTTGGTTTAATTTCAAAAATGCAAAAATGCTAGAAAATATAAGAATATAACTCCATAATAAAAAAGGTTTTCTTCCTCGCGCATTTCTAAGCCACCGTATAGTCAAAAATAATTTTTCATTATGGAGTACTAACATTTAACACCGGAGCTGTTGAACTCTGCTGCACCAACAACGACCACCTTTAATTATTGTAAATATTTTAAATAAACATATAATTATTAATTTTCATATAATTTTTATATTCCAACTTGAATAATTTAATTTGTCTGTCTATTCTATTATTAGTACAAACGATTACATGCTTGAAGCTTATGTTAGAACCTTTTCTAGAAGAATTACAAAAAAAGTAAATTGTCTTTAACCCACCCCAAGGAGTAAATAAAAAAAATGTCGCAACTAAATTATCTCATAAAGTTTTAAAAATAACTCTATAATTAATATAAACGATTTTTTTATATTTAAAGTTCATTACATGTACACACATCGTTGGCCTTTAGTGCAACATATTATCGACCTAGTAAAAACGTTAAGTATCAGTATTAGAGCTCTATAGAAACTTTATATTATATTATTATAGTCTTTTATTTTAATACTAAGCCATAATAATATTGCTTTTTATTGTTAATTAAATATATCCCGGAAAAAAATAAAGTTGGTAAGCAGTAAATATAAAATAATATTTAAAACAAGGTACAAACCGCTTCAAAAAAATAAGAATGGTAACAGGTTGGTGTAAAAGTTGTTAGTAAGTTAGTAAGGACTGTTATTTCCCAGTTTGTGGATCTTGAAAAAACCTGGGATCAACGATGTGTTTTGCAATGTACTTTAAATACATTAACTTTATCTCAATACAGCAATTGTCTTTAATTTTTATGGGCTTTAAAAAAATTCTTGTCATTGATCTCAAGCCGATAGAGTATTTTTAGTATAATCTGCCACAACCACAGACACTGTAAAATTTTACGCCAATAATCGTCAACATCTACAACGAAAAATAACAATCATTTTGATATTGCATAACATGCTTAATATAAAGCCTGTTTGTCAAATGATTTCTTGAACAGGCATTCTTGCTTCAGAAATACCTATTAAATAAAAATTACTTTGGGATGTAACGCACCCGAATAAGATCGATCCTTGCTCTAAAACAACTTTGTTTGTCATTAGTTCGGTCTAATAACTGCCATTAGGATTGTTAAAGTACTACCAAAAGCATTAAAACTGTACGGGGTGAGTCAACGATTGAGCGGAATAATAAAGTAGTGTTACAAAATTTTATTTTTTTAATAGGATACCCTATATTTGACTATATTCGTAAATGCTATGTGCCATTCGTTGACTCGTCACCCGGTAGTACATACAAAAGTTAATTTAAACAAATTTACACAAAATATTGACAGGTACAACAAGAACAACATTTTAAAACAAACCTCGCTGAAAAACAATACCATCTTTTCGTGGCATTTTAGTAAAAATCGTGGTCAAGCAAATTATACATACATGCTTCTTCAAGAAACTTTTCAGTTGTCGCCACATCCGCATCTCCTTTACAAGTTTTCACAGCAACTGGTATTACATTACCATCCTTGGTTCTTACGGTACCTTTATGAACGTCACCAAATTGACCTTCTCCCAATATATCGCCTAATTCTATCTGGGTTCGGCTCAATTCATAATTTTTCACTATAATAAAATATTTACCTCAGAAGCTGATAATAATTAGAGTCAGGTAGTGAAAGGACCATAAACCAGAGTCAGCATGAGAATGCATAGGAAATGATTATTTATTATTAGTAGAGACTAAAATTTTACATGTAATTAGTACTTACCACAAAGGGCATACATACATTGACGGTCACCACTTTTTCGTCAAGAGGAGCTGCCTTTAATGTAATGTCATTATTAAAAACACCCAGGAAGATGAAATATGCAGACAATTTATGTTGCATTGCACAAACTTTGACTGTGACAGTAACGACATTAACAAACATAATTTACTCGCAATCAAAGTGGTTCGATTAGCTTTTGTACAATTCAAGTTTGTACAAGTTCGCACGAGTTAATAAAAGTTTTTACACGCTTATACAAGTTTATACTAGTTTCGAAAATTTATTGCAAGTTTGTACTAACTTTTACAAGTTAGTATGAACTTGTATAAACGTATACAAACTCGAACAACACTGTACAGACTTGAATAAACTTGAACAAACTTCTACAAGACTTGTATAAACTTGTACAAATGCTAACCGGAGAACTTTCATTGCGAGTAAATTATGTTTGTCAATGTCATTACTGTTACAGTCAAAGGTGCCTGGTTAGTTAATTTATTGTTAAAAACCTTTGTGCTATTCAACATAAGTGTCGGCAGCTTCCTGGGGCTTACCGTTTTGGAGATATCGCGTTTTAATATTGACAGTAAATTAGGGGCAGATGAGGAAAGGGGCGGTGGTCAATGTATGTATGTATGTATGTATGTATGTATGTATGTATGTATGTATGTATGTATGTATGTATGTATGTATGTATGTATGTATGTATGTATGTATGTATGTATGTATGTATGTATGTATGTATGTATGTATGTATGTATGTATGTATGTATGTATGTATGTATGTATGTATGTATGTATGTATGTATGTATGTATGTATGTATGTATGTATGTATGTATGTATGTATGTATGTATGTATGTATGTATGTATGTATGTATGTATGTATGTATGTATGTATGTATGTATGTATGTATGTATGTATGTATGTATGTATGTATGTATGTATGTATGTATGTATGTATGTATGTATGTATGTATGTATGTATGTATGTATGTATGTATGTATGTATGTATGTATGTATGTATGTATGTATGTATGTATGTATGTATGTATGTATGTATGTATGTATGTATGTATGTATGTATGTATGTATGTATGTATGTATGTATGTATGTATGTATGTATGTATGTATGTATGTATGTATGTATGTATGTATGTATGTATGTATGTATGTATGTATGTATGTATGTATGTATGTATGTATGTATGTATGTATGTATGTATGTATGTATGTATGTATGTATGTATGTATGTATGTATGTATGTATGTATGTATGTATGTATGTATGTATGTATGTATGTATGTATGTATGTATGTATGTATGTATGTATGTATGTATGTATGTATGTATGTATGTATGTATGTATGTATGTATGTATGTATGTATGTATGTATGTATGTATGTATGTATGTATGTATGTATGTATGTATGTATGTATGTATGTATGTATGTATGTATGTATGTATGTATGTATGTATGTATGTATGTATGTATGTATGTATGTATGTATGTATGTATGTATGTATGTATGTATGTATGTATGTATGTATGTATGTATGTATGTATGTATGTATGTATGTATGTATGTATGTATGTATGTATGTATGTATGTATGTATGTATGTATGTATGTATGTATGTATGTATGTATGTATGTATGTATGTATGTATGTATGTATGTATGTATGTATGTATGTATGTATGTATGTATGTATGTATGTATGTATGTATGTATGTATGTATGTATGTATGTATGTATGTATGTATGTATGTATGTATGTATGTATGTATGTATGTATGTATGTATGTATGTATGTATGTATGTATGTATGTATGTATGTATGTATGTATGTATGTATGTATGTATGTATGTATGTATGTATGTATGTATGTATGTATGTATGTATGTATGTATGTATGTATGTATGTATGTATGTATGTATGTATGTATGTATGTATGTATGTATGTATGTATGTATGTATGTATGTATGTATGTATGTATGTATGTATGTATGTATGTATGTATGTATGTATGTATGTATGTATGTATGTATGTATGTATGTATGTATGTATGTATGTATGTATGTATGTATGTATGTATGTATGTATGTATGTATGTATGTATGTATGTATGTATGTATGTATGTATGTATGTATGTATGTATGTATGTATGTATGTATGTATGTATGTATGTATGTATGTATGTATGTATGTATGTATGTATGTATGTATGTATGTATGTATGTATGTATGTATGTATGTATGTATGTATGTATGTATGTATGTATGTATGTATGTATGTATGTATGTATGTATGTATGTATGTATGTATGTATGTATGTATGTATGTATGTATGTATGTATGTATGTATGTATGTATGTATGTATGTATGTATGTATGTATGTATGTATGTATGTATGTATGTATGTATGTATGTATGTATGTATGTATGTATGTATGTATGTATGTATGTATGTATGTATGTATGTATGTATGTATGTATGTATGTATGTATGTATGTATGTATGTATGTATGTATGTATGTATGTATGTATGTATGTATGTATGTATGTATGTATGTATGTATGTATGTATGTATGTATGTATGTATGTATGTATGTATGTATGTATGTATGTATGTATGTATGTATGTATGTATGTATGTATGTATGTATGTATGTATGTATGTATGTATGTATGTATGTATGTATGTATGTATGTATGTATGTATGTATGTATGTATGTATGTATGTATGTATGTATGTATGTATGTATGTATGTATGTATGTATGTATGTATGTATGTATGTATGTATGTATGTATGTATGTATGTATGTATGTATGTATGTATGTATGTATGTATGTATGTATGTATGTATGTATGTATGTATGTATGTATGTATGTATGTATGTATGTATGTATGTATGTATGTATGTATGTATGTATGTATGTATGTATGTATGTATGTATGTATGTATGTATGTATGTATGTATGTATGTATGTATGTATGTATGTATGTATGTATGTATGTATGTATGTATGTATGTATGTATGTATGTATGTATGTATGTATGTATGTATGTATGTATGTATGTATGTATGTATGTATGTATGTATGTATGTATGTATGTATGTATGTATGTATGTATGTATGTATGTATGTATGTATGTATGTATGTATGTATGTATGTATGTATGTATGTATGTATGTATGTATGTATGTATGTATGTATGTATGTATGTATGTATGTATGTATGTATGTATGTATGTATGTATGTATGTATGTATGTATGTATGTATGTATGTATGTATGTATGTATGTATGTATGTATGTATGTATGTATGTATGTATGTATGTATGTATGTATGTATGTATGTATGTATGTATGTATGTATGTATGTATGTATGTATGTATGTATGTATGTATGTATGTATGTATGTATGTATGTATGTATGTATGTATGTATGTATGTATGTATGTATGTATGTATGTATGTATGTATGTATGTATGTATGTATGTATGTATGTATGTATGTATGTATGTATGTATGTATGTATGTATGTATGTATGTATGTATGTATGTATGTATGTATGTATGTATGTATGTATGTATGTATGTATGTATGTATGTATGTATGTATGTATGTATGTATGTATGTATGTATGTATGTATGTATGTATGTATGTATGTATGTATGTATGTATGTATGTATGTATGTATGTATGTATGTATGTATGTATGTATGTATGTATGTATGTATGTATGTATGTATGTATGTATGTATGTATGTATGTATGTATGTATGTATGTATGTATGTATGTATGTATGTATGTATGTATGTATGTATGTATGTATGTATGTATGTATGTATGTATGTATGTATGTATGTATGTATGTATGTATGTATGTATGTATGTATGTATGTATGTATGTATGTATGTATGTATGTATGTATGTATGTATGTATGTATGTATGTATGTATGTATGTATGTATGTATGTATGTATGTATGTATGTATGTATGTATGTATGTATGTATGTATGTATGTATGTATGTATGTATGTATGTATGTATGTATGTATGTATGTATGTATGTATGTATGTATGTATGTATGTATGTATGTATGTATGTATGTATGTATGTATGTATGTATGTATGTATGTATGTATGTATGTATGTATGTATGTATGTATGTATGTATGTATGTATGTATGTATGTATGTATGTATGTATGTATGTATGTATGTATGTATGTATGTATGTATGTATGTATGTATGTATGTATGTATGTATGTATGTATGTATGTATGTATGTATGTATGTATGTATGTATGTATGTATGTATGTATGTATGTATGTATGTATGTATGTATGTATGTATGTATGTATGTATGTATGTATGTATGTATGTATGTATGTATGTATGTATGTATGTATGTATGTATGTATGTATGTATGTATGTATGTATGTATGTATGTATGTATGTATGTATGTATGTATGTATGTATGTATGTATGTATGTATGTATGTATGTATGTATGTATGTATGTATGTATGTATGTATGTATGTATGTATGTATGTATGTATGTATGTATGTATGTATGTATGTATGTATGTATGTATGTATGTATGTATGTATGTATGTATGTATGTATGTATGTATGTATGTATGTATGTATGTATGTATGTATGTATGTATGTATGTATGTATGTATGTATGTATGTATGTATGTATGTATGTATGTATGTATGTATGTATGTATGTATGTATGTATGTATGTATGTATGTATGTATGTATGTATGTATGTATGTATGTATGTATGTATGTATGTATGTATGTATGTATGTATGTATGTATGTATGTATGTATGTATGTATGTATGTATGTATGTATGTATGTATGTATGTATGTATGTATGTATGTATGTATGTATGTATGTATGTATGTATGTATGTATGTATGTATGTATTGTAGCGTTCCCGTTTTATAATTTATTTAAAAATTTCAATTTAATGTAATCTAGCGCATTCACCATAATATAAACTACCCAGTACCACCTTTATGTTTTATGCATAAATTGAAGTTAGAAAACCCAACAAACACTCGTATGGGCCACGTTATTTTTCTGATGGTACCGAAATTGAGTACTCGTCGACGCACGTGTCTCGACTCTTCCATCTCCTTCTAATTCAGGTAAATTGAGGTCCCAGGGGTCTCTAGGTTGTGTGATGTCTTGATTCGGATGCTTGATAAGGGCGCAGGACGGACAGTCACTTTTTCTCTGCGGCTCGCGTAGCGGAGCTACGGATTGTGAATTCACCAATTGTGAAATGGATAACATGAGTTTTTCAGCCCACTAGATCAGAGCTACCCTTATTATCCTTTAGAACCGATATTTTTGTCCAGAAAGGCCAACTTGGACCAGAAACTCTCAAATGCCATTTTTGAGAGTTTTAAGCCTACCTCAGAAACTTTTGAGGATATCTCAAACAGTTCCTCTATCACATCAAGGATAATTTCTTGGTTACCTCATAATGCGTGCCTCCTTCGATGTTACCTTTAGATCTTCAATACGCCATGACTAATCGGTCATTGTTTTGGAGGATAAGTTCTTCACTGCACAAAAATTGGATGCGTGTTCGTCTGGATGAATCCATGGTGATGCTAATTCGTATTCAACCCCTGGACGCTACGCTGTTCGTGCCTTCTACAAGAAGCTAGAATACAGGCCAGTCCTTTCCATTTATTTATATTATTAATATTGCTAACTGACTTACCTTATTATCTCCTTTAAAAAGAATAGACTATAAATTACCTACCTATTCTCTCAATTTAGAGTTATTAATTTTTTTTACTAAAAACAATATCATTCACGCATTAATGTGTTTGTAAAACGTTTCTGATAATTCATTTTTACCAGGTTATTCGTGTGCTGCGTTTTTTTAGATTATGTATATTATCTTTGCGTTGGTTGACCAATCAATACACGGAATCATGATTTACGTTCATAGGGGTAGATATATTTAGGGAAAAACACCCATTGGTGATTTTTTTTGGAAGTCAGAAATTGTTAATATTTTTTTTGTGTGTTCTTATTATGACCTATAAGTAAGTGATCTTATTCATTTAAGTTAATTATGATTTTTACTTTTAAAGGCAACAGCCTGAAACTGCTGTAACTATTTAAACTTTTGGTTTTTAATTAAAACTGCATCTGTTTAATTGATTTTTTTTTTAATTTGTCTTTTTGTTAATTTCCATTCATTTCTCTAAGAGGTCGTTTCCTAGTTTGGACCTCTTACTCTTGAATAAAGCATAACATGACATAATGACATAATTTAAAAGCTAGGTGGCGCCCTTTTTAGAAAAGTGACACACATTCCTAACCTAACACCTAGTGCTCACCGATGAACAGCTGCCGTCGCTGGAACGTCTTGTTGTTTTGGTTAATTATTCTAATTAATTAAAACAATAAAAAAATACGTGACAATAAGTTTGACGCCCAAGTGCGTGGGGCCTGAATGTGTTTCGCCTTTTCTAATTATTTTTTTTCTTGTCTTAAATTTTTTGAATATTAGATAAAATACTAGCAGTTTTTCTCTATCTAAGATCCTTAGTTATATTTTTTTTAAGACTAAAAAGAAGTTCCCTTACTAACAATAACTAATACCATGTTGCCTACTATTGTTTATGCCATATAAAAGGTATAACAAGTGATTTTTTTGAATTAGTGTTTTTGAGCTAATCCGTTTTCTCTGTCTAATGCCATACCGATTTATTTGTGATACAGCTATTATAAAGAAAGTAATAGGATATTTTTCAGACTTGTTTAGGAGAATAAAACAGGTTTGTCAGTCGAATTTATCATTGTTAATTTTACAACTGGAAACAACTACAATTTTTTTGTCCCGAATGCAGGCATTTTAAATTATTTTATTCAGTGTATTTATCGTTTATTAATATAAATATAGACAAGTTTTTGTTCCTTACCAGGATACGACCACAATAGGTTTATTTATCTTTATTTACGACTAATGCAGTTTTTTTTTAAACCATCCTTTTAATAGTATCTACATTGCAGCTTGCAGTTATTGCATAATTTTATACGGGGTCTGTTCAAATCATAAAAAATATTTAACTTTAAAAATAATAAATAATTAATTAAGATTCAAATTTAATTGGGGTTTTTATTTAAGATATTTTTATAAAATAAAAAGTAGTTTTTGATAATTAAATTTTACTTTAAAAATTTTTTTTAAGTTTAAAAACAAATAATTTACAAGATGGATCTTACTTTTCATTGCAACCACCTTTTAGACTATGAGCTTGACTATGAGTTAGCTATACGCTCAGTCATTTCTAACCGCAATGTGGGCGAAAAGAGAAAAATATTGGGAAAACTTTTAAAAAAAGAGGTGGCCAGTGGTCGTCTAGGTAGTCAAATTGTAATGGAAGACTATGATTATAATTTTACAAAAGAGGAAACTGATATTAATCGCAGCATTCTTTCTATTTCCGATAATATTTCTGATTTTGAAGGAGCTATTACTGATTCAGGGTTCTTACGTATTAAGTCGAGAATAAATCACCTTATAGGTCGGGTTAGGCGAATTAAAATTCCTGTTGAAGATAAAGATGAGTTTGTCAAATTTCAAAATGAATCCTATGCATCATGCATTAAGTTAGAAGCAGATTTAGACGATAAACTTATTCCTGAGCCATCAGCTCAAGCTAATAATACAAATTTCTTTCCTCAACCATCTTCTCCGGTAGTTAACTTAAATCCAGTTATTACTTGCTCAGCTAATAAGCAGCCTATTTCAGATTGGGGTGTTAAATTTAATGGTGACTCAAAAAGAGTGTTTTATTTTATAGAAAGGGTTACTGATCTAGCACATGCGCGTGAGGTTACTGATGAACAATTATTTAATTCAGCCGTAGAATTTTTTATCGGTGACGCTTTCGTTTGGTACCGAAGTATTAAGTCGACTATTACTAACTGGAATGAGCTCATTCAGCAATTAAAAAAAGATTTTTTATCACCATTCGCTGACGATGAAGTATGGGAGGCAATAAGGCAGAGAAAACAAAGAAAAAATGAATCTGTTGTAATTTACATTGCTCAATTAGAAAATCTTTTTAAACGTTTATCTACATATACGGCGGAGGTCACAAAACTTAAATATATTCGAAAAAATCTCTTACCTGAATATGTTAACCAACTTGCGTTACAACCAACTGATACTATAGCCGCGTTAACAGCTTTATGTAAAAAGCTTGAAGAAGCTACTTATATTACCTCTCGTAAACCGGTGCAACAAGTTTCTTATTTAGCAAACCCTAATTTTTCTAGATCTAATTTCAATAAAGAAAAAAATCATCAGTATAATAAACCCGCTTCTAGAGCAACGCAATCTTCAACTACTGTAAAAGAAAATTGCGTTAATGTCGTTGAAGAAACAGAAAAAGTAGTTGATAAAAATAAAAATGTAATTTGTTTTAATTGTCGCTTGCCAAATCATACCTATAATGTTTGTAGACAGAAAAGGAAGATTTTTTGTTACAAATGTGGTGAGCCAAATGTTAAGGTTTCTTCTTGTCCAAAATGCTCAAAAAACTAAAATCTTCAATGCCAAGTAGTGGTCGAGGCATTGATATTCCTAATAAATGGACCACACTAAATCATCCCTTCTTTGATAAATTAAATTGGATTTCTTGGATTAATTTCGTCTCTAAGTTTTATAAGGAAAATGACAGAAAAAATTCTGAAGTTTTGCCTTTGTTTTTGAATAAGAAGTTTGATAACCGACCTTATCTGTCAGTTAAATTATTTGATCGTTATATTAGTGTGTTATTTGATTCGGGGGCTAATTCCTCTATAGTAGGAGCTGAAGGCTTGAAAATAATAAAACATTTTAAAATAAAAATTAGTCCGGTGTCAGATAAAACTATTTTTACAGCCGATGGCACATCTCAAAAAATAAGCGGTGTTGCCGACTTGCCGATTTTTATTGAAGACTCTTGCCAGATTATTAAAGTTTTGATTGTTCCTTCTATTACTCATTCCTTTATTTTTGGTAGTGACTTTGCTCGAAAATTTAATTTGGTAATTGATTTTAAAAATAATAGTTGGTTTGTAAGAACAAATAAGGCAATCATTTCAACCCCAAGTAAAAAATTTAATGATTTTGATTTTTCCATTTCGAAACTTTTTTCTTTAGAGGAAATAGCGCCTGAACAAAAAAACAAAGCGCAGGAAGTTATAGACTCGTTTAAAGAAATAGACAGTAAAGATCGGTTGGGTCGAACCGACAAAATTAAATTAACTATAGACACAGGGGACACTAAACCTTTTAAAGTAAAGCCTTATCTGACTTCGCCTTATTTACAAGAGATTTTAAACAAGGAATTAGATTCGATGTTAAAACTTGGAGTTATTGAAGAATCTCAAAGTCCTTGGAGTAGTCCCACTTTATTAGTTAAAAAATCCAATGGAGAGTATCGCTTTTGCTTCGATGGGCGTTTTATTAATAGACATACTAAGCATGATTCATATCCCTTGCAAAATATCGATCGAATACTTAATAATCTTAGAAATGCAAAATTCATATCGTCCGTTGATTTAAGGAAGGCTTTCTGGCAAATTCCTCTAGATCCTTCATCTAAGGAGAAAACAGCATTTTCTGTTATTGGTAGGGGCCATTTTCAGTTTACTGTTATGCCTTTCGGCTTATGCAATTCTGCGCAGACGCAACAAAAATTAGTGGATGCCCTCTTTGGTCCTAAATATGAACCTCATATTTTCTCTTACCTTGATGACATTTTAATATGTTCTCCGGACTATGATCATCATATTGAACTTCTAACTACCGTGAAAAATATTTTAAAAGATGCTGGTTTGACTATTAATTTGGATAAATGTAATTTTTTTAGAACTTCTCTTAAATTCCTTGGTTTTATAGTAGGTAATAATTCTTTAACTACAGATCCTTCGAAAGTCGATGCTGTTGTTAACTATCCTCGTCCTAGTACCTCCACAGAAATTAAACGCTTTTTAGGAATGTGTTCTTGGTATAGGCGTTTTATTGAGAATTTTTTTTCCCTTGTTTCCCCCCTTAATGCATTGCTGAGAGGCAAGAAGAAAAGACAGACTGTGTCATGGAATGACGAAGCAGAAGCTGCCTTTGTTAACATCAAGCAAAAGTTAGTTTCAGCACCTATCTTGTGTCAACCTGATTTCTCTCAAACCTTCACTGTGCAATGTGATGCTTCTGACGTCGGTTTAGGAGGTGTTCTTACTCAAGTGATTGATGGCGAAGAGAAGGTGATAGCTTATGCGAGCCGAGCATTATCAAGAGCAGAGAAAAATTATTCTGTTACCGAAAGAGAGTGCTTAGCCGTTATATTTAGTATTGAAAAGTTCCGTCCATGGATAGAAGGTACTTGTTTTACGGTCATCACCGATCATTACAGCTTGTTATGGTTAAATAATTTAAAAAATCCATCAGGTCGTCTTTCACGTTGGATACTTAAACTGAGACAATATTCTTTCGATTTGCAGCATAGAAAAGGAGCATTAAATGTTGTTCCGGATGCATTAAGTCGAATCCCATATTCTACCTTACCTACAGACTTAGAAACCAATGATTCTCCCGGTTTCTTACCTCAAAACAAGGTGTCTGTTATGACTATTGATTTAAATTCTATTGAACCTTGGTATTCTTCGTTACGAGAAAAAATAATCTCTTTTCCTGACAAATATCCACAATGGAAGGTTGAAAATAATACTGTTTACAAGTTTATTCCTTGTCATTCAACATATGTGTTTAATCCTATTGAATGGAAAACATTAGTTCCGAAATCGCAGAGGACAAAAATTCTTGAATCTTGTCATACTCCTCCTACTTGTGCACACTTTGGTTTTCGAAAAACACTATTTAGAGCACAAGAAAATTATTATTGGCCTCACATGAGGGCTGATGTTCTTAGGTTTGTTCGTAGATGTCGAGTATGTGGTGCACAAAAACATTCCAATAAAGCAAGAATTGGTACAATGGGAAAGGAAAAAGTTGTTGACCGTCCATTTCAAATTTTGTCTCTGGATCTTATTGGCCCATTTCCAAGAAGTAAAAAAGGTCATAAGTGGTTATTAGTAATTTCAGACTGGTTTTCTAAATATACTCTTATTTTTCCTCTTAGAGATTCGAAATCTCCTATCATTGTCCGTCACTTGGAAAATGATGTTTTTCTTATCTATGGGGTTCCCCAATTTATTATCTGTGACAATGCTAGTAATTTTGTTGGTCATAATTTTAAAAACCTTCTTGCAAAATACAAGGTTATACTCCCTATTATTCGCCTCAATGTAATTTTGTAGAGAGGACGAATAAAACAATAACGACGGCTATTCGTTGTTATATTGACAAGCACGACGATTGGGATGTGCATATTTCTGAGATTCGACAAGGTATAAATACGGCTGTACATGAGGTGACTGGGTTTCCTCCGGCATATTTGAATTTTGGTAGGCATGTTCCTCTATCAGGAGACTTCTATAATCAGGTTCCTTCTGATGAATCGGTTGAGATTTTACCTGGTGATAGAAATTCCTATGCAGAAACTTTAACTGAATATCGTGGCATATTCCAGGAGATACGTCAAAAACTTCACCATGCTTATGAAAGAAATGCTAAAGCCTACAACCTCCGGAAAAGGGACGTTAGTTTTCATATTGGCGATAAGGTATGGCGTCCAAATAAAGTTTTGTCTAGTGCTCCAAATAAATTCTCAGCTAAACTTAGCCCTAAAAATATTTTGTCCATTGTACATAAAAAACTCTCCTCCTTAGTCTATGATTTAAAAAATCTGGATGGATCAAAAGCCGGAAAATGGCATGTAAAAGATTTAAAGCCTTACCTTGGTTCTTCTGAATCTCTCGATGATGAAAGTGTTGCTTCATCTTCCTAAATATTTATCTTACTTAAGTTACCTTATCTTACCTTTTTATCTAAAATAGAGCCTTCTCTTGTACTGAAATTGTATATATATTTTGTTACCTTACCTTTGCTTCCTATTTAAGCAAGTTTTACCTCTGTCATGATTAAAAATTATGATGTTGACAGGAGTCCTGTTTTCTTTTTGCTATCTCGATGCTTTCTTTATTTTTTTTTTTTTTGAGTACTCAGACTTCGTCTGATAAGGAAAAGAGTTCTTATGTAAATATTTCTCTCAACTCTTAACCTCAACAGTTTTGCTGTTACCCTGAAATTTTTTTATAATGATTATGCTCACCTCTTATAGGGTGTATAATTTATAGATAACTTTCTTTTTAACCTTGTCTTACCTTTCCTTACTCTTCTTGTTTCTATTGGCTACCTGATTGGATGTCTGGTGCTGCACAGTTGATAACGAGGATTCTTATGTCCCAAATAAGTATCGCAAATCAGCTGTCCTGAATCATCTAGCTTTAGATTCAGAGGTAGGTATTTTTACCTACAGGAGCATTCCAATTGTACAAGTATGCCAGTAGGCAGTTTTCTTTCCTTTCTTCGGGGGATTTACCTTGAATGGTTACCCAGGCTTGTTTAATACGGCGTAAGTGTCCCAGCAGAGTTGACCTTCCCTGCCCACTTATTTCTAACTCTTTAAGGTCCTTACAAGCAAGTGGAAATTCTTGTAAGTTCTGTTAGATCTATTCCTTTCCTCTATCTCTATCTCTTTCTTTATCTATCTCTATTTCTTTCTCTTTATCATTAGTCCTTCTGTAATATATTTAGTTCTAAGATTATTTTTAGTTTAGACTAGTATCAGGTTGTCGAACGGTGACATCGTTTTTTTTAGACTCTTCCTAACGTGACCTTCCTAATATTGACCTATTCTCGAATTGTGACCTATCTATGATGACCTCCGTATGGACGTGTAATACGCGTAAGTTATTAAGTAAGAAATCTGATGTTACAAACTATTTAAAAAATAGTCCACGTTCGCAGACTATTTTTTTTTTAGGAGAGGGGCAGTGTAGCGTTCCCGTTTTATAATTTATTTAAAAATTTCAATTTAATGTAATCTAGCGCATTCACCATAATATAAACTACCCAGTACCACCTTTATGTTTTATGCATAAATTGAAGTTAGAAAACCCAACAAACACTCGTATGGGCCACGTTATTTTTCTGATGGTACCGAAATTGAGTACTCGTCGACGCACGTGTCTCGACTCTTCCATCTCCTTCTAATTCAGGTAAATTGAGGTCCCAGGGGTCTCTAGGTTGTGTGATGTCTTGATTCGGATGCTTGATAAGGGCGCAGGACGGACAGTCACTTTTTCTCTGCGGCTCGCGTAGCGGAGCTACGGATTGTGAATTCACCAATTGTGAAATGGATAACATGAGTTTTTCAGCCCACTAGATCAGAGCTACCCTTATTATCCTTTAGAACCGATATTTTTGTCCAGAAAGGCCAACTTGGACCAGAAACTCTCAAATGCCATTTTTGAGAGTTTTAAGCCTACCTCAGAAACTTTTGAGGATATCTCAAACAGTTCCTCTATCACATCAAGGATAATTTCTTGGTTACCTCATAATGCGTGCCTCCTTCGATGTTACCTTTAGATCTTCAATACGCCATGACTAATCGGTCATTGTTTTGGAGGATAAGTTCTTCACTGCACAAAAATTGGATGCGTGTTCGTCTGGATGAATCCATGGTGATGCTAATTCGTATTCAACCCCTGGACGCTACGCTGTTCGTGCCTTCTACAAGAAGCTAGAATACAGGCCAGTCCTTTCCATTTATTTATATTATTAATATTGCTAACTGACTTACCTTATTATCTCCTTTAAAAAGAATAGACTATAAATTACCTACCTATTCTCTCAATTTAGAGTTATTAATTTTTTTTACTAAAAACAATATCATTCACGCATTAATGTGTTTGTAAAACGTTTCTGATAATTCATTTTTACCAGGTTATTCGTGTGCTGCGTTTTTTTAGATTATGTATATTATCTTTGCGTTGGTTGATCAATCAATACACGGAATCATGATTTACGTTCATAGGGGTAGATATATTTAGGGAAAAACACCCATTGGTGATTTTTTTTGGAAGTCAGAAATTGTTAATATTTTTTTTGTGTGTTCTTATTATGAACTATAAGTAAGTGATCTTATTCATTTAAGTTAATTATGATTTTTACTTTTAAAGGCAACAGCCTGAAACTGCTGTAACTATTTAAACTTTTGGTTTTTAATTAAAACTGCATCTGTTTAATTGATTTTTTTTTTAATTTGTCTTTTTGTTAATTTCCATTCATTTCTCTAAGAGGTCGTTTCCTAGTTTGGACCTCTTACTCTTGAATAAAGCATAACATGACATAATGACATAATTTAAAAGCTAGGTGGCGCCCTTTTTAGAAAAGTGACACACATTCCTAACCTAACACCTAGTGCTCACCGATGAACAGCTGCCGTCGCTGGAACGTCTTGTTGTTTTGGTTAATTATTCTAATTAATTAAAACAATAAAAAAATACGTGACAGTATGTATGTATGTATGTATGTATGTATGTATGTATGTATGTATGTATGTATGTATGTATGTATGTATGTATGTATGTATGTATGTATGTATGTATGTATGTATGTATGTATGTATGTATGTATGTATGTATGTATGTATGTATGTATGTATGTATGTATGTATGTATGTATGTATGTATGTATGTATGTATGTATGTATGTATGTATGTATGTATGTATGTATGTATGTATGTATGTATGTATGTATGTATGTATGTATGTAGTGTATGAGTCCTCATGCCAACTGTGGTTTAAAGGTTTCACTACCTAGTATCCGGACTATACTGACAATAATTTGATAAGGTTTGTAGAATATATACCGAGATGTATACTATTTTCGGTCTTAAATTTAAACATTGACATTTGTAAATCGACATATATTCATCAAGGGTTTAAACCACAGACATTTAATATGAGGAGACACAACAATTCATTCATTAAAAACCATTTGTTTACAATCATACATACTCCAAAGTGTCAGATAAGTTAGAAGGAGTTAGTTATATGATATTTCTTGTATTAATTCAAATATTTATGAATTTATGTTATCTTAATGTTATTCGTTTACTGTTCTTACCTGCCGGTACCGAATAGTCACCTTCATCTACAATTTCCGCATAATCTTCTGATATCGCTGGTCCGCTGGAACCTTGCAACATATTTTTGTTACTATTTAATACTCTACCTAGAATAAAATAGGAATAAAGGTCATCAACAAACACGAAACTAGGTACCAATAACAGTATATTACTTTCAAATGCCTTTATTCCAAACTAACTTTTACAGTTCATTACATGAAAAATGACAATATAATATAGAAATAACCAATAAAACAAAAAACAATAAAAAATGGAAGTTAATCCAATTTTCCTGTCATTATACTTGTCACATTTACACTTACACTGGTATGCCATTACCAAGAATATATTCTTAAGGTTGAATTCTCAACGTCATTCAATCTATTGCCAACCTATAACCTATTTCGCGTTTATTTTTTGAGTTTATTATTTTAATAACTAACATTTAAAGAAAATCAATATCGTCGGTACATTATTTAGGTAGTATCTGATATATTACAAAAATATCAATTGAATTTATTGCTAATTTTGGGAGAATTGTATAGTGAAAAAACAATGAGTGACAATGACATAATAATGTTAAAAAAAATCTTATCCGATATTTTTCGCTATACAATTCTCCTAAAATAAGTTATGAAATTTCTTAATATTTATTAAATATATCAATTATTACCTATAGAATGTCAAGTCGATACTGATTTTCTTTAAATTTTGTATAAAAGCTAAAAAACATAAATAAATCTACGCGAAATAGGTTATAGGTTGGCAAACATGTTGATACTCCCACCTTAATCTCTCTTACATATTTTCATCGATTTGACGTTATAGTTAACCAAAAACGACTTTAGGGTGGGTGTTATAAAACTTAATTGACAACGAAAGTTAACTTGTAAAATGACGTCACAGGTTGAAGTTGTTAAATACTCGATGTGGAATATTCGTTTCTATAGTCGGGAAATTGGTGATAATGGAAAAACGATGGATTTTACTTAAAACACCATTTATTACAATACGTTCTAAAATTCACTGACTATAGTCGGATCTGGTCTTATCGTGCGGGTCATACGATTCAAGAAATACATACTCTCAGTTTTTGTTTTCTTTACTTGCGTTTAATTTTACCCTCTAAATAAAATACGTAAGATAAATGAGACAGACTTATTCCATTTTGACATGAAAAAAAAGGATATGTATTTACTTTCCAGCGATTCTAAAAAAGCTTATAATAGCACCAGCTACGTTTTATTTTAAATATGCCAGTTTTGTGACTTTGACAGTTTGTGACAAAATGAAACAATTTTGGGTTTTTGCATCCCCAATCAAAAAAAAATGGTACTTAATCTGATAAACTATTTCGAAAATGAAAGAAAAAGTGGAAATTCGCCAACCAATATTCAGGAAACAGTAGCCTAAGCACTGGGAATTAGTTTAAAGACTGTGCAGACAATTGTGCATGAAACAAAACATAACATAATACCCAAGAATACTAAAAAGTGTAAACGAAGAAAGCCAAAGACTGAGGATTTAAGCGAAAATATTAAAATGGGAGTTTGAAATGTGATTTACGATTTATACAAATCAAAAACCAATGTAACTCTTCCAGTTTTACAAAAAACATTAAAAATTCGGGGTGTTTTGGAAATTGGACTTGAAGCTTTATCAAAGTTAAATAAAAAATTTAGGTTTTCGCTATAAAAAATACTGTAACCGAAGATTTTTATGTGAGCAGCCACAGATAGTGAGTCAGCGTGTTCAGTTTTAAAAAAAATATACGGACAATTACAAATCGAAATTTAGAAAAGTGGTATTTTTAGACGAAACGTGGATATTTTCGAATGGAAGTGGTTCAAAATCTTGGCAAGATGAGTCTGTAAAAAGTGTTAAAAGGAAAAAGGGGTGCGGTACGGGAAAGCGTTTTATTATTTTGCATGCCGGTTCTGCAACAGGATATGTTGCAGGTGCGTGTTTAATTTTTTCTTCAACATCAAAAAGTGCATGATAATATGAATTGCGAAATGTTTGAAAAATTGTTAAAAGTTCAATTGATACCAAATTTGGATGCTCCATCTTTAATTGTATTAGATAATGCATCGTATCATTCAAGAATTTTAAATAAACAGCCTACTTCATCTTGGAGGAAAAGTGATATTTATGAGTGGCTGGAAAAACACAACCAAAATCCTTTACCAAATATGCTTAAATCGGAACTCCTATCCATAGCAAAGTCTCTTAAAAACCCAAAATATACGCGGTAGATGAAATACTGCGTGAATATGGTCATGAGGTTCTACGACTGTCGCCATATCATTGCCAGTTTAACGCAATATAATTAATATGGGCTGGTGCAAAGTCTTATTATGAAAAACATGTAGGTGATGGTCTTAAATCCGACCAAGTACAAATAGTTTGGCAAGATTCGTTAGATCATATTACACAAGAGTGCTGGAAGAAATCGGTGGAACATACAGAAATATGAATAAGGGATTGGTGGGATCGAGAACAAGTACTAGATGTCGAAGTAGCGCCAATGATAATTGCTCCATTCGAAGACGACTCAGACGACGAGGACTTTTCAGATTTTATAAGTGACGATGAGAGTTTTTAGGCTATAATTATAAACGGTGTTTTTCGTTTACATTTTTTAGTATTCTTGGGTATTATATTATGCTTTTTTTTCATGCACATTATTCTGCATATTCCTTAAACTAATTCCCAGTGTTTTCGTTACGGTTTCCTGCATATTGGTTTGCGAATTTCCACTTTTTCTTTCATTATCGAAATAGTTTACAGACTAAATGCCATTGTATTTTTAGGTTTTAGTAGTAAAATTGTTAAAATAAATTGCACTGTTTATTATTGTCGTTTTTAATTAAAGGGTACAGTAGGTATATAATTAACGATTATATAATTTTTTTGTAACTTTTCAACTCCCATGTACATAATTTTTACAAAACTAATAATATTAGGTATATGTGGCTATCTTCGCGATAGCTAAAATAATGAAACTATTTTTCCTTCCTTCGGTATATTTGTAAGTAATCTCACAACATTTTGATAGCCTCTGTGTTGTCTGATTTGACGCATATGATCAGTGACCTTTGGACCCGCACGTTAAGACCAGATCTGACTATACTATGTGGCAGGTTTTCGTCGATCCCGCGTACTCTATTTTTTATATACATTCCATAGGTAAATACACCAGTCAAGTTATCAAAATTTTAGTGCAACATGGAAAAAATTGATATCCAAAATTTTATTGCTGGAAACTGTTTATGGGGTAAGTATAAACGTAAAAAAGCAAAAATAGACAACTGGATCGGTCATCCCTCCCCGTGGGGGGTCGAAAGGGGGTGAAAAATGGTGTTTCGTGATTTATGGTAAAAGGAGACGTCCTAGAAAAAAATGTTTCATACAAAACTTGTAGATCATGTAAAAATCTACTACTTTTGTGAAAAGCACTTTTTCACATAACCTCAATTTTTTTTAGATAAGTGCGAAAAACCGGTTTTTGTTTTTTAATTTTCATTTGAAAACGTGTTAACTAATATTTATGAAATTTTAGGGAGAAATAGCTTTTCTTATGACAAATAAGGAAACTTTTTTTTGTTTTTATTTCATGGGCTGTTTTGAAGATATTTGCTTTTTTTTTTGTATTTTTTTCAAATAAAATTTGTCCTTCGAAAAATCAATTTAAAAACTTTTGATTGTGCTCGTTTTTTTCGTTTTTAGTTGCACTTTAACATGAAAAAAAAAAATAAGTCAGAGCGCAAAAACATCCTTTAAAATGCACAAGAAGCCAAAAGTGAGTTATACGAAAACGAATATTTCAGTATAAGTTCATAATTCGTTTAAAATTACGAACATTTTTTAAAATCAAGTACTTATTTGTATTCTATGGGAAAAAATACTAAAAAAATTATTAAGAAATTTAGGTTAATTAAAATTTAAATTAGCAAGAATTTTAAAATACGAATTTTTGTAATTGATCGAGAAAAGTATAATTGCGTAAGCGAGTCACAAAAAAAATAATTTTAGGTAATTTTGAAGTACTCTGGTTCTTTTTAACTAATAAAAATAAACTTAAATTAAATTCAAATAACAAGTATATATTTTAACGAAATATAAATTATTAATTCAAAAAATTTCTTCATGTTAACATAAAGCATGGTAATGATGGTAACATTAAAAAAAAGTGGTATACAAAACCTGTTTGGTCTAGTAGATACTTAACCTATATTTCACGAAAAACCCAAGAATTGCAAAATTATTACATTATTATATTTTAAATAAATATTTAATATAAGTACTAAACCAATCTACGCAGTTTTAAATTCAGATCTCGTAATGCTAGCAGGAGATATAAATGATATATTTGAAGAACTTTTAACTAACAATGAATACTGTGGAAGGTCCTCGACGACCAAGAGTTTTTAGTGTTGACCATAGTGAGAACTATAATTTTCGATAATATTCTAACTTTTGGCATTTTCATTATTCGGCATTCAAGAGAATTGTATTTAAATCGTCACAAGGAAAAATTGTTAAATTATGATAAGTTTGCACCGCCCGTGTCAAATTTTCTACCTTTAAATTTATATTTCTGAAAAAACGGCATAGCAGTAAAAATAAGCATAAAAACTAAATAAAATATAGAGTATGGTGTGAACGAATAGTCTAATATCCATAAAATCAATGTACCACATTATGAAAAAAAATTGTTAATTCGAAAATATAGTAAAAATTCAATTTTGTCCTAGACAGCTGAAACTTTGTACATGTGCCTAAAATTACACTAGAAATAAATTTTTCTAATAACATTTTTAAAAATTCGGAAAAGAAATGCCATTTCATAGCATTTTATTAAAAAAATTGCATCTACCGAATAACATACTTTTTAGTCTAATTTGAAGCAAAAACGATTGCCGGTAATTGACTTGAACAAACCTTATTAATAAAAGAAAGTTCAACTTTTTTGACACCAACTGTACTTATATTAAGTAATTATACTAACTTTTTATTAGCCACAAATCGTGAACAGAATTTTTTTCCATAGAAACGATTTAAGAATTGTTAAATGTTTTAATAATACATTCGTTATTTATGTGATAATAAATCGATAATTCTACTTATTATTTTTATCCTTACCTACCTACCAAGTGATAACTGAATCAATTTAACATTATTCCGGGGTAATGTTAAAAGGAAATAATGAAAACTAACTTTAAACAAAGCACTACTTAAAATTTTATCATATGTCCATGCAATCAAATTAATTGAAGTGTTATTTACGATATACTATTCATTTGAAAACTTCCCACCTCGATTTTCCTGCTTTAAATTGAAAATGTGGAAAATCGCTCGGACCCGTCGATTTTTATTTCGAGGGGGACATATTTTGCGTATATTGTCAATCTTGTTACTTTAAGCCCCTAGGAGGGAGGAGGGTAAGATCTAAATCTTAAATGGATACCCCTATTTTATATAATTTTTTTGGATTCTGCATAAAATTCTGAACATTTTTTAATAAAAGCATTATTAGACTATACTTAACAGTTTCCGAGATATTTACTCTTGAAAAATGATATTTTTGAACTTTGACAGCGTCTAGCTTTCTAACTGTACGTCTAAGAGCAAAACGGCTTACATGTCCCTATCTTCGATTTTTATTATCTTTCCAATAGTGTGAACTTTCGGTTAAACCGGAAGTAAGAAATATGGTACTTCCGGTCAAAAAGTAGTTGTTGACGACATAAACTCCAATCCGATTGACATTCTTTCAGGGGTTTCGCAAGGCTCCATTCTATCTTCACTATTGTTCATTATTTACACAGCAGAGATTATAACTTCTCAGTCAGTCAGACACTTACGCAGATGATACTCAAATTCACCTGAGCTTTTCCACAACAAACTACTTGGAAGCGATCCAGCAAATTAATTTCGACTTGGAAACCATTACTTTCCTATCTAATACTCATAATCTTAAATTAAATTCGGAAAAATCCGAAATTTTGTGCTTTGCAAACAAAGGTAATCGTGACACTGTTAAAAATAATGTGAACATCTCTAAATGGTGTTCATCTTCCTTATGTACATTCAGCGAAAAATATTGGTATTGTTTTGGATGAGGAGCTGCGCTCCAAAGAACACGTAAAAAATATTAATAAAAAAGCATTTTATTCCTTAAAATTAATTTACAATAATAGACATATCCTCGATCAAAAACTTAAAAGAATGCTCTGCAACAGCCTAGTTCTGTCACACTACTCCTACTGCGACTTCATTTATATGCCTTGTTTACATGAAATTAAAAATAGAATACAAAAAATGCAAAATTCCTGCTGTAGACTGATTTACGGAATAATAAAACGCGAGCATATAACCCATAAAATAAATGAGTGCAAATGGCTTAATATGAGAAATAGATGTAATTTTCATCTGGGTAATTTTATTCATAAAGTTCTTACCATGGAAAAACTTAAAAATAAGTTCGTTTCCAGGGATAACATTCGCAATAGAAATATAAGATACAAGAACAGTTTTACCATACCCCAATATAAAACATCATTATCTCAAAGAAGTTTCACTTATAATGTTATAAAATTTTATAACCCAATTCCAAACAAATTTAAGTTGTATAACATTAATAAGTTTAAGTTTAAGCTTCGTGCGTATCTGTTTAATAAGCAATAATACATTAACTTATTGTTTCACCACTTTTGCTGCCCGGGACCGCGCTTATGGGGACGGAATCGTTTCCCATTTTGTCGTTAATTTAGTTATACCATTAGTTTATAATAAATGCCATATTTATCAGACCAATACATCCGCTGCTATGCATTACACTATTATTTTTTTATATTAGTATATTTCGAGACGACTACATTCTCAGTTTAGTGGTCGAGTTGGAGTAGCCCTGTTAGCTGGACTTCGCCACTATGAGTTAGGTCAATTTCTTTTTCTTTAGCTATTATTTTCTGTTAATAAGTCTTTATTATTATTGTATACCTTAGATTAGCTGAATTTTACCTAAAAGTCGTCAGTAGTCGAGTGGTAATAAATTAATTGACTTTCATTAAACAACAAATTTTTAAAACAATTATTTTACCTTTTCTATTCCAAATTGAAGCTTCATTGCCAGAGTGCAATCTACAATATCCATCTATTAAATCGGCCAAACTCTCAGCAATGACGGCATTAGGACAAGTAAAATAAATAACTTCTTGAGTAGCAGCAATTCTCAGTTGCAGCCTAAATTTTGCGCTGTCCTCACAGTCCTCAGTCTGTATAGCTTGGATGTGCTTAAAATCTATATTTTTTGTCGATGATGCCTGTATTCCAATCTCTGGCCCTATGACTAACTCCAGCGGCACAGTAAAACTGGTACCATAATCAACTTGAAACCTCTCTTGATCGTAATTCGTGTGAAGTTTTAAAATCTCCAAATACTGATTCATGCAGTCGAATTCACTTAAACTTCCATATTTTTTAAAATGAGCTTGAATACTTTTCTTTAACGATTTGGACTTAATTTTTTCTAACAGACTATTTGGTATGAACTTCTGTAAGCCTACCTCCCTTTCCAAGTATTCAAATGTAGACTTTTTATCTAGACCACTAGGAGATACATCTTTGAGATATTTACGTATTTCTAGACAACACAACTGCACAGCCACTTCTTGATCAACTTTTTTATACAGGTCAGTATGGTAATCACTTCGTACCTATAAAACAATTTATATAAGATCTACCTTCATACCGTCCATAGATATAAAGTCTGTTCAATGAACGCTGACCGTTACGTCATATTCTGCATATTTGAGGTAAGTCGTAAATTAATTCAGCCAGTTTGACTTGCCGGTGGTAAAATTTATGATTTTTCTTAGGCTTGATCTACATAAAGATGCATGTGAACAAGTAAAATACAAGCGCGTTTTTTCACATTCTTAATTATTATTTTATACTGTTAATGCAATCAGAAATAAGTAGTTTATTTAGGGTAAAAGGTATCATGGAATGTAACATTTTGTTTTTGAAAATCAGTATGAAATTTTTAATTAATTTAAATTTACTGAAAAATAACTAAAACTCATTTATAAAAGTTAAAATTGAATCATATAATTTTTTGTCTAGTGCATCAGTCTATAAATTTTATTTTAAATAATTTGATCTTATTTATAAAATCATAAGAAAAATATAATAAAAAATGACAACACAACCAAATACATTTTTCACGGTCAGCGGTCATTGAACAGACTTTAACAATGTATGCATCAATGGTATTATAATACAGTTAACCAAATTATGTTATGATAAATGTTATTGAATTGCGGTACTGATAATATTAGGAAATGAAAATTAAATATTTATAGGATATATACAAAAGCTACAAATTTCGGGTATTTTTTTTTTACGTTTTTGTTCAAAATCAGGTGCAGTTTCTCTAAAATATAACTCACCTGGTCATAATAAAAGTAAAAGGTAACTTTATCTTTATCAAAAAGATTTCTCAGACTAGTCGGTAGGTACCTAATTCTAAGATCATATCGCCACTCTGCATGAGGATGTTTCTGTAAATATTTTTCATACACTTGCTGCATTGTTAAATCCTTATGTAACCATATAATCTAAAATTTAATATATATATTCGTTTTATTAGGAATAATAAATAATTAACAGAAATTCAAAATTTAGAAAATTGAAAGAAAAATGATGGTTTGCTCAGAAGGTTTAGCAATTAAAATTTAGGTATGTATATAGAATGTGTGAATGTATATAGAATCATGACTGGAGTCGAGAATTTTATATAACTTTACGTACTAAGGTTTCTATATTACATTTAAATAAATGCTGGGAGCTATGGTGCTTTTTATAATTTTAGTATTTGTTCATATTGGTTTGTAATCTTATACATATTTTTAAAATACACTGATTTTGCTCACCGAGGAACAGTATACCGGGTGTACACGGAAGGTGGTTCGCCCCTCTAACTTTTTTGTTTTTCAAGATAATGGAATCAAATTTAGGGGATTTGTATACGCCATAAAACATTTTTTGACAGGTGACTCAACATTATGGAACTTCCGGTTTAACCGGAAGTGATATAAACTTTTGATTTTTAAATGGGACACCTGGTATATTTTTTCTTTTTTTGACTCCATAATATCCATTTTAAATACAACGATGTGTCACTGACTTGTCACTTTTTGCCACCAAGAAAATATTTTTTTTCCAAATTTATTATTTTATCTAGAGCGCTATGAATACCTTAAAATCACTTATTTCAGTTTTTTAATCTTGGGAAAAATACAATGTTACTTTTACTATTTTTGGTCCAATGCTATGTCATGTAAAATTTAATCTTTAAAGTTGTATAACTCATTTTTTTTAAACGGCAACATGGTGGCTCGTCGGGTTAAGAAAAAAGAGGATTCTATTACGATTATTTTGATACCATACACTATTAGGTTTTATAAAAGCTGCTTTAAAAAGTTAACTTGGAACTTTCCTAAAATAAAGCAGAGATGAGATTAAATTTAGATTTAAATGTATCAAGTAGCCTGTGATCAGCAAAACTGATAAAACAAAATCATGCCTTGAAGAAAATTGACATGCCGAGCCGACAGCTTCTGCCAAAGTAAATTAGTTTGTTGTTGAGTTACCATGAGGTATGACATGAGATATATAAAACTAATCAAAGTGGACATTTTCAAACAATATTTGGAACTGGATTGGTGTTAAGGGCCCAGGAGGTTTGTAAATTGTGCAGGGAAGACTGACGGCTGCTATTTATCGAGATATTTTTCCTCGAGTCAGGATTCCATCGGTTGTAGTGGTATATGGAGAGAATTGCATCTTTCAGCACGACAATGCACCAATCCACACGGCAAAAATTCAACCGAGAAACCAACGTTTACGTCTTAACTTGGAGATCAAATAATAGTCCAGACCTCAATCTTATTGAAAACGTTCGAGGAGAAATGACATGGTCAGACAACGAAGCCGGGACGGAAGATTAAATCCAGGGTAGCTGAATAAACTTGCATTTTTTAAGTGAAACACCCTGTATATTTTTGGTCCAAAAGGTGAGCTTATAGCTGCTCTTATTTTATGTCGGTTTATTATTAGTAGTTTTAGAAATAATAACGATTTTATCTTAAAAATTGTCTGTGTAGTAACCATTTTCAAATTACAAAAGGCAATTGAATGAAATAGTTAACGAAAAAATAATTATTTTAGAATCTTTACAATAAAAAATATTTTTAAGATAAAATCGTTATTATTTTTAAAACTACCAATAATAAACCCACATAACTAGATATTAAAATGATCAGCATGAAAAAATACATGTATCACGTAAAAACAGAATCCCTTTCAAAAACGGAATGGTGCAGAGCATTTTGAAAACCGTTAATTTTGCCCCGTACATTAACTATAGCAAGGTGGAATCATAGATACCACTTACCTATTCAAAAGGTTTTTATAATAGTCTAGGAGCAACATAATTTGGACGTAGTTATGCAGAAAGCTACCAACTCACAATTCGTCAAATTGAAACCAAGCTCATGGGCAATAACTAAATGCCAAATATTTTGAATTGCGTAAACCTACCAACTAAATATCATAACCCGTATTGTATCAACCAACCCATTTTCCTAACTTCCGTTTGATTGAGTTTTTGCAGAAAGATCCTAACCCTATAATTTAATGCGACCAATGGGTTGGTTGCTTTATACGTTAAACGACTTTTAGCAAGGGGATGATCACATTGAAGAGGATGTGGATGGATATAATATAGCTACTCTTGATTTGAAAGTTGAATTGTTTCCTTTTTGGATACATTTCTTTAATAAATTATTTTTCTTTTGTATCAACCTTTTCAATTTTATTTATTCTGATCAATACGCAATATTGCAGAATACAACCAACCCCCCAAAAATATGGCTGTATTTTCAAAAATAATATACCAATTTTTTTTTTGAAGTTTAAGATTGTTGAAAATTGTTGGTTTGACTAGATAAAAAATAAAAACAACTGTTTTTTTTATAACAATACATACATTTTATTTATAATGGTTGAAAATAATATAATATCGATTTTCTCGAAACTTACTTTTGTCGATTGAAAGCTTTCTGCATAACTACGTCCATTTGATTTTCTTATCTGTCTGCCAGTATTTTTTGGCCGCAATGGTATTTGCTGTTTAGAACTTTTCTACTAACGAAAACGTTGAAACAAAAAAAATTAGGTCTGTTTTCCTTATTATATTATCATTAATAGCACTCAAGTAACAAAACTTTATAAATGAGAACAGCTTATAATGCGACTAGATCGATAATTTCAAATAGGCGATTTCAAATTCAAAAAAAATACGGTAAATTGAGCACCCAATAACAGTAGGATCAAATTTATCAACACCATATAAACAAAAAGCCCCCCTTTTTTGTCTCTTCCTTATTATGGATAGTTAAATTGGACCGATTGAGATTGATGTTTATGTATTTATAAAACAATTAAGACAGGTGGGTATTAAAAATATTTTACCATCGAGTAATCACGATATTCAAAAATTTAGTAATCTCTAGCCTAAATAATAGTTATTTTTGTACCAAGGGCGTAAAAGTGCTTTACGCTAAAGGTGCAAAAAACATTTTTTGATTGTAAATTTTTTTTTGTAAACTTGATTAATGCTTAGCATTGAAAATAACTTTTCAACATGTCAAACGTCTCTTCGTTCGAGGTCGCCATTTTGACGCAGCACAAATTTTAAGAAAATAAATCAAAATTTAACAGAACAATTAAAACTTTGACAATTTTTGTATTTTTCTGTTGTACAGTCCACTTAAAATTTTAGTCCAATTTGTTCCATTAATGAAACCATTTTATGTTCTATTGTTTTTGTTAATAAAGGTATTTTAGAGAACATTAATTTAAAGAACTATTATAATGGCTTGTCGACGACACAAATGCTATGATATTTGTAATTTCTTACTAAACACCATATTAAAAGGCCAGTTTGTTCTTGTGGAAATCATTTTTATATTATCCACCACAATTTTTAAAGAAATTCGCAACTCGAAAAAATTTCCGGAAATAATTTACGATCAATGGCATTGGATATCAAACTATAAGAAGGCCATATAAGCAGATTTTTCTAAATCTGCTACGTTAAATTCATAGATGGCACAATGAGTCACCAACAATAAAGCGTGTTGATGCAGCCACTAACGACAAGCCTTTTCACTGCTAAATTAAAACGTTGTTGCCGCCTGTCTGTTTGACTTGCTGCATGATCCTCTCCCCACTACCATAACCATACCGTCACGTGCATCGCGGTGCCTGGATTACCTTGCACTGGCATAATATATCGTCGGCTTAGTGCAAAAATTCATTAAGTCAAAATTGACAGTTTTGAGTAAAACCCAGTTTTAAGAAATGGCGGAGTTTAAAGTGATTTATTAAAAAAATGTGCAATAATGTTATGCCTACGAAGTTGTCATGTGCATATGTACAAACTTTTTTCAATATATTTTTACAAAATAGTATTTATATAATGCACAATTCATTAAGTGACTTAGTGAGTTTTCGACCCAACTACAAATACCTATACTTGCTGTCGCTTTTTATCTACTTTTATTTGTATAACATTTAACACCTAATGCAACGGTAAAATCATTATGAAAATCTGTCCAACTACCCCGGAGTAATCAGCGTACATATTATTATCAGAAACATACATTCGGCTGGAATTGAGAACCTTCTATTTTATTGTCTGTTAAAAATGCTTAAATTCTTAAAAATTCCAATGAAATACGATATGCGGCAACACCACGACATCACATCAGTGAATTTGAGACATCTGTTGCCGAGGCGCTGCACTTATAACTATAGATTTACGATCAACTCCACAATGGCGGCCAAACAGTCTCCAATACAGTCTACAACGGGATTGTGAAGTTTTCTCGAAGATCCGCTATTCTTATAGTTTGATATTCAATGTCTAGGGAGATTAAAGGTGAAAATTTTATACCAATCAGACCCTTGCATTTTGACAGGTTGCTATGACAACCTAATTTTTTCGGAAATTACCCTAGCTGTAAGATTAATAAGTGGAAATCTCCCTGACTTGACAGCTGTAATACCAAATATTCGAGTTATTATTTAATTCTGTTAATACTTGTTTCTAGTAGTATAAGATTATAGAAATATAAAGAATAATATTTAATTTAGATTATTATTTAAACCTTATTTTACTAGAGCACAGGGAAAGTAAAAATATTGCAAAGTGTTTATGATTTACCAAAATCTAGAGCCCACCGTTTTTTACAATACATGCTTGTATTTTTCTCTAGTACTATAAAATTGTGTGATATGTGTAGACTATTATCTACTTTATTTAATTATTTGAACTATATTTTACTTACAGGGACATTCAAAAAAATTTAGCAATAACACTATTTTTATTACTTTTTATAATGTGGCATTTTGGAAATTATATGGAATGGGTCACATCCTGGCCATCTTAGTTTATCATTCCTATGCAACACTAACAACCGCCTACCATGTACAATGTCGCTTACATGAGTACCTATATCACCAATTTATTATATTTTCAAATAGTTTTGGTATACAATGTGCCGTGCCGAATCTCCCGCGAGCTTGAATTAAAATCCCGAAAATTTTGTCTCCATTGCGAATTTTTTTAAGAAAATAAAAAAAAACTCACACCTGGAAAAAACTTGCGAAAATAATGCTCAATGGAGATTATAAGTGACAAGTAAAACTAGCAAAAGGATTTTTTTTGTTTCCTTGTTAGAGAGAAATTTCTGGTGACTATTTTATCTACTAAACGAAACTTGCACAATTTTTTTTATTGCCTAAATATGTTCAGCCGCACCAAAAAATAACAAACCAAATATTACGTCTTAAATATCACTCCTTTATTCTTTATAAACAATTAAAGTTCGCCGTGTGACATCGCGTAGTATGACTAGACCCTTTACGCGCTATATATGATAGTACGCTTTGATGTCATAAGCAAACTTTAATCACTTTTATTTAATCCAGAGGATTAAAAAAAACCATTTCTTTGTGAACTATGGCTCTTCCTCTCTCTCTCTCTCTCTCTCTCTCTCTCTCTCTCTCTCTCTCTCTCTCTCTCTCTCTCTCTCTCTCTCTCTTCTCTTAAGAGCATTATTTTTCAAATTTAATTTTCATGCAAGTTCCCTATTATCAATAGCATGACAGTCTAAGATGTACGTGAAGACGAAGACAGAAGTCCCAGGCCATGGCCAGGGTATTATGGTTCTTGGGGGAATGATAGGCGCCCGGGATTCGTTGATTAAAGTCAAATTGACAAGAAGTTGACTTCGGTTTGTTTGTTAAAACATTGTCGGTTTGATAAGCTATCCCCTATATAGCTATAGCCTATCAACCTCCCTGATTCCGGAATCCGTCAAAAAGTCATTTTTCCTGTCTCCTCTTAAACATCCTAGACGGCCATGATCTACAGGTGTTTACCTCAGTTGCGGGGGGCCTAGTCAGACGCATGGCATACAATCCCTTGTAGTATCGGTCCCCCGTTGACAATCTTTCTGTCACCGTTGATATAATCCCCTTAATATCAATACTATCGCCATATCGTACAACATTGAACCCGCCATTGGGAAGGTGCACCTGTAAAAATAAATAATTAAATACGAAGACCGTGACTCTAGGTTTTATAATTATATATTTATTATATGAAAGGTAGATACGTTAAAAAAAATTGTCTTTTAAATAATCTTAAATACAAAGTGTTTGGGGAGGAAAGGGCAATATTTTGGGAATGTGTTCAGAGGGTGAAAATAAGACAAATAAACCCATATGTTTTAGTTCGATTCTCAACCATTGCTGAAATAATAGGTTCTAAAGTTAATTTTTATTTTAAAAGTTTATAATTGCAGGTACTGCAGTACAAATTAACTTAAAGAATATTTTCAAAAACCTCTCCACCAACTTTAATAAATTTTTCGGCACGTTTGTTAATCGCTCGGGTAGCACGTTGGATTGAGTGGGGATGGTTTTTTTATAAAAGCTGCAGCAATGAAAATCCGATCGCGGAATGCTTCTCTCGTTTCCACCCGTGCTTCATATACTAACGATTTCATCCATCCCCAAAGGCAATAATCAAGCGGGTTTAAGTCTGGTGACCTCGGTGGCCAAACTTGCGGACCACCTCTGCCAATCCAGCGATTAGGAAAATTCAAGAAATTTCGCACACGGAGGTTAAAATGAGGTGGGGCTCCATCATGTTGGAAGTACATTCGTTGTTGAACATTTAACGGAACATCATCCAAAATGTGTATCAAATGGTCTTCCAAAAACCGTAATATCCTTCTCTAGTAAGACGCCAATCCATTAAAAAAAAACCAAACAACTGGTCATTGAGCATTTCACACCAGACATTAATACTGAATCGATGTTAAAAGTTTCGTTCAAATGTAGCATAAGGGTTTTCATCTGACCACCGATGGTCATTGTGGCAATTATTAATTCCATCACAAGTGAACTGAGCTTCATCGCTAAATGAAATGTATTTGTGCAGATTTCGATTTTGATGGATCCATTCACAAAATTGTACCCTTGAAGCAGGATCAACATCTAGTTTTAAATGAAAGGGTTAAACGTGAAAAGGTTTTAAACCGTTTTTTCTAAGTGACTCCCGTTGGGCTAGATGTGATGGTATATGAAGTTCATTTGCAACCCGTCTCGTACTTAGGTATACCTGAGTTCTCTGCGACAACATCCAGAGCATTTTCTTCATTTCTGCACTCTTTCAGAAACAATTCTCACTCTTGGAAAAATTCCAGTTTTCTGAGCATTTGCAAATACTTTTAAAAAAACTCTTCTATTAGGAATTCTTCGATTTGGAAAACGACGTCAATATTTATTAACTGCGCCCATCGCACTACCGTTACAGTAACCATACACGAATATTATGTCGGTATACTCCCCGTGACTGAATGTGTGAGGCATTGTAAGTATGAAAATGTTGGTTCAAACCGATACGCTCAATATGAAGCTGACAACAAATATGCATGTCAAAACTATCAATAAAAATGTATCGGACATTTAAAACTAAAGCCTCCTTCATTATTTCAATATAAAAAAAATTCAGAATCGATTATTTCAGAAATGGTTGAGAATCGAACTAACGAGAACGAACGAACATATGGGTTTATTTATTTTATTTTCACCCTCTGATGCCCTTTCCTCCCCAATTTTAAGATTATTTAAAAGACAAGTTGACGAAAGTCATAAATAAAATATATATTTTATGGTATTTTTCATCAAAAGTTTTAGTAATTCGGCTATATTTCCTAAAATATTATTCAATACCAGATCTATTTGGGTCTATAATATGCGCCAATCTTTCCCCAACACCTATGGATATCCAAAGTTATCAATATATTTTTTTAATTTGAGAACAATCGATATTTTGAGAGCGGGACAGAATTTTTTTTTACAAAAAACAAAATTCAAACATCTACCTTGGATCTGAAAAGAATGCTGTAAAAATAATTATAGAAATTAATAAAATTCGAGCTGGCAAAACTAGGCGAAAATGGGGTAGTTCGAATACAGTTTAAGGTGGGAGTATCAACATGCTTGCCAACCTATAACCTATTTCGCGTAGATTTATTTATGTTTTCTAGCTTTTGTACAAAATTTAAAGAAAATCAGTATCGACTTGATATTCTATAGGTAATAATTGACATATTTAATAAATATCAAGGAATTTCATAACTTATTTTAGGAGAACTGTATAGCGAAAAATATCGGGTAAGATTTTTTTTAACATTATTATGTCATTGTCACTCATTGTTCTTTCACTATACAATTCTCCCAAAATTAGCAATGAAATAAATTGATATTTTTGTAATATATCAGATACTACCTAAATAATGTACCGACGATATTGATTTTCTTTAAATGTTAGTTATTAAAATAATAAACTCAAAAAATCAACGCGAAATAGGTTATAGGTCAACCTTAAGGTTGAATTCTCAACGTCGTTCAATCTATTGCCAACCTATAACCTATTTCGCGTTGATTTTTTGAGTTTATTATTTTAATAACTAACATTTAAAGAAAATCAATATCGTCGGTAAATTATTTATATAGTATCTGATATATTACAAAAATATAAATTTATTTTATTGCTAATTTTGGGAGAATTGTATAGTGAAAGAACAATGAGTGACAATGACATAATAATGTAAAAAAAAATCTTACCCGATATTTTTCGCTATACTATTCTCCTAAAATAAGTTATGAAATGCCTTGATATTTATTAAATATGTCAATTATTACCTATAGAATATCAAGTCGATACTGATTTTCTTTAAATTTTGTATAAAAGCTAAAAAACATAAATAAATCTACGCGAAATAGGTTGGCAAACATGTTGATAATCCCACCTTAAGGAGTAGTATTAAGGTTTTTTGGTTTGTTTGACGTAATAGGTTATTCGGAACCTAGTTTTTGGTTTGACCAAATATACGACCTAATATTGTTAGTTTATTTCTGAAATTCGGGTTTACAAGATGCCAAACGTCTGTTAGGAATCATGCGCGATGTAACGAGCCATAAAAATAAAAGGTTAAACTCCTTCTGGTTGGTATCTTGTTTGATTGAATTTTATTGATAACTTAACAGCAGTTGGAAAACCTGTCCTGAGAAGAAAAAAAATCGGTTCTACTTCGAAATATCGATGGGAATGACATGGCAGAAATTGTTGGCAGAATGAGTTTCGCTAATTTCGCTGCGAAGTTGACTGTTTTCACCGGTTTATATAAGAGTATAATGGAGCGCACACAGGCCAAATCAATAAAGCAGAACCTATAATTAGATAGGAGAAATTCGCGGTCACTCCTATTTAGTGATGAGATAAAATTTGATCTAATGTGGGTTGCGGGCGCTGCTCTAAAATTTTAATTGAAAAGAATACTTCCGAATAGTCGGGCAATTTTAAATTGTCAACTAAATACAATAGAGACTTTTTGCACCTCTTAAATTAATATCAGTTTTTAGCTCCGTTATGGTTAACTTTATTAAACATAACGAGTAGCGCCACTGTTAAAACCAGAGATTTTGCAGCGCCTACGTTCTGTCTGTAGTTATTAATTTGGCGCCGGCGCACCTAAACAAAATAAAATACCAGGCATAAGGAATAATAAGGATATTTCTGGGTAGTGGTATTTGCATACTTAAAATGAATAACCTGAGAAAGACACACCCTAAAAAAAACAGAACAAAGACCATCCTTCACTCTCGGTACATTAATTCAAAGAACAAAAAAGTATAAGCATTAACTTGACGAAAAACAGTGCCATTTAATTTCGTAAACAATAAAAAAGTAAGGTTAGGTTGCACCAAAAGCAGGTGTGCCAGATTGAGTCAAGTGTATAAATCCGTAAATATATAAAAAAAGAAAAATCTACCCAGTACACCCAGGTCCATTTGATTTCTTTCAAAGAATCCACTTTTCTTGTTATCATCGTTTATTGCCATGTAAAGCTACTATTTGCTTTGGATTTTAATTAATTTGCTTATCACAATTTTAATTCATAGCAATCATGCTTCATAACTTTTGTATGTTCCGGCAACCATGCAGTTTAAGCATAACCATAAGGATAACGATAAGCTCTTCCTTATCCTTCCGTAACTAACGGAGTCCGTTATGGTTATTAACCATACCGGATCACCTTTCTGACATTGCGCATGCTCAGAATAACCATAACCACAAAAGAATGACGAATTAAGAGGTGCAAAAAGTCTCTAATGATTTACGATTTTATTTAATAATAGGAAGTTTGTTTTTAGTTACCTCTTTTCCTCTCATTTCGGTAATCAACAATTACGTTACAATAATAAGCTTGTTCTATTGAATTTGATTGTTGCAGCTTATGTATTTATTTTACTATTTTAAAAGTTTTTAGAATAGTTTCATGGTTGCAAAATACTCTCGTAAGTACTAGTACGGCTTAAAAAACAATTTAAACCAAAGACAATTTATTAGCCATTCATTTAGCGGGCGATGCAACGCCAGACCCTTAAATATTGGCTCCCCGATTAATTTTACATTAAAATTGTATTCTTTCTCGTATGGCGAACCCACATACCAAATTTTATTATTTTCTAATAAGCCAATTAAATTATTTAAAAAAAAAATTCGTAGAATTCTTACAACTTAAATACGGCTCTCATACAAACCGCAAAAAAACCACCAGTAATAATAATGAAAAATTAATAGGCAAGACAATATTTGCGGGTAGCAAAATTTACAAGCGATTTTCCATGGGCGGTATACCACCCTGTATAAAAATTTTAGCTATATAATAAAAGTTTACAAACTCATTTAGAGAGAAAATTTGTAATTTAAAAATTTTTTATATATAGAGGGTAGAATTTTTACCTGAAATAAATTTAGTATTAGAAAGCCTCTTTATTTGCTGAAAAAATACACAACTACAGCTGCGTTTATTTCAAGTTTCATATACTTTTTTCGTATCTTCATCAAATTTACCCCTCTTTTTGGGGTAGAAATCGCCACCATTGTTTTTCTCAAATGTAAAGGTATGTATTATGATAGCTCGTTAGAAAGGGCATAAAAAAAAGGAATACCTACGACCCACTATTTACTTTTGCTTTTCTTTAATGCAGACGTTTTTGTTTTATTGTAAAAATTGTCGAAAATGTTGCCGATTTTTTCCTTGACGAACCCCTAATCCTAAAATTTATTCTTGACATTATTTACCATATCCGGGGTTATTCGGCGAGTTTTGTATTTAAGTCGTAGCCTAAGTTCTTCTAATTTTTTTGGTTTGTTCGGGTGGTTACGTAAACTTTGGTTTCTAGGTGACCCCAAAGGAAACAATCTAGAGAATTAAAGTCCGGTGATCGTGGCGGCCATTTATTTTTTCCTATCCATCATTAAAATTTCGATTTTGTGTGATTCAGTTAAATAATCCATTCTGGTATAGCAAAAATACTTTATACTATAAAGTAACGGTTTAAACAGCACAAAATACTATAACAGATAAGTATTCACCTTATTTCAAACCTAAAACAAAGTGACCATTGGAATGCGGCATCAAGTAAACAAACGACCTTATCAATAACATGTTTCCTATTTTTTTAACAGTCTGCGCCGGTAAAACCCAAATTGTAGTACCTATCAATAGTTGCTAAAATGGTAGCAGCTTTCTAGAATAATAGGTCGTATTCCATTTCCAACGAGCACAATACATACCTTTACATTTGAAAAAAAAGTTGGGAGCGGTTTCTACTACAAAAAGAGGAGTAAATTTCATGAAGACACGAAAAAAGTATGCCAAACTAATAACAAACTGGCCATAGTTCTGTATTTTTCAACAAATAAAGAGGCTCTTTATTACTGAACTTATTTCAGTTTAAAATTCCAGCCTGTACTTTGCTATTTTTAAATATTTTTGACCAACCACTAGTTTTTTATATAAGATACTTGTTTATCAGTAATAAAAAATGATGTGTCGAACCGTCGAAGTAAATCGACTTTAGTTACTGCAGTTATCCCTTAACAATAGTTTCGTTTATTTACTCTACGGAAGTTGCTGAACAAATTTCTTAACACTTTCTTTAACACACCATGAAACTTTTCGATTTTGTAAAATTTTATGTAGCACTTTTTTACATCACTACTTAAAATCTGATAAAAAAAATATGAACTGATCAAATTTGCACTACTTAGTCAACTACATCAGATCAAAACTAAATTCTATTTTTAAAATGTGTTTAAAATTTTATTCATTTTAAAATCATTGACCCTAGAATATAATTAACTATTCAAAACACAAATGAGACACTTTTTCGTAGTTTTATTTTGCAAGCATTTTTAAATAAAACATTTGGTTCAAACTGTTTCTCTGTTACCTATACTTGTGAGGAAAAGTTGTGGTTTCTTTCATATAATAGATTTTTAAAAAAAAAACTAAATTCTTAAAATTGTGATAGTTTTTATGTTATATTAAAATAATAATCGGAGTAATAATAATGTAGGTATGTAGACAAGGCTTACAAGCGTCTAGAGTCTGGCTGTGGACTTTTCAACCGCCCAATCAACGTTCGCAATAAAGCGCGGGAAACGTAAAAATAAATGTGTTAGAATGCGCACATAAATCATTGTATTATTTCCTATTAAATTGAGGCTAAAAAATTGATGAAATAAAATAATAAACTAAACGAATTACCTTAATTTTCGCTGACGAAAAATAGTGAATATGGAAACCTAACGGGGAGGTTTTTTTGAAGGGGATAGTTTAGATTGAAAAAAATTGTATATTTTCGAGAACGGTTTAGACCAGTGATGTTACAACCTTCCCGAGTGTGACTAAGATGTTTGACTAAACCTACTACTTACCTACGTAAATAATGTACTTACTGCTTTTACAGGTTTTGATTTTTTTTTTGTATGGATAAATCTTATTGCAAAATACAAAATAATTAATAAAACAAAAAAGCAACACATGACAATTTTCGGTTTCTTTTAAAATATTTTTATTGAACAATTCTCTTTACGTAACAACATTGAAAGTGTTTATCTTCTGGGGTTAAAATCAAATTGTGACATATAATTGTTAAATGGTCCAAGTCCCAAGTATTTATTATGTAATGTTGATATTTGTAGTATGTTCACTTGTAAATCTGATTATTCCTAACGTATGTAATATTATGTTGCTTCCTTTCATGCCTAAAGACACTGTTTATTGTTGAATTGTTTATTATCTTCACAACGCACAGTTTTTTTGTGTGATGAACTTTTGAGAATTTTGAATATGAGTGTTTTTGGCATACGTGACGTATCAAAGAATCCTACAGTGAGGACCAGAAGTCCTGCATAAATTCGATAAAAAATGAGGGATGCATTTTTCGAAAAAATGCTTGAACACGTAAATTTTTATTTACATTTACGCATCTTTTGACGTAAAAGTTTAGTATACAGGGTGACACATGTTAAAGATATGACATAATTCGTTATTTTTTCTTATGGAACACCCCGTATATTTTTCGATTTTTTAATTCTAATAAACGTTCTAAACATATCTGATATAGCATATTCTACGCCTAATATGAAAGATTATCGAGAAATTTTCCATTGAATAAAAATACTAAGTTATAAAAATATTTATTATAAAGGGGGCATCAAAGATAGAATTATTAAAAACGACTCTAATCATTAATCTAGTAAATGTTCGAACTGTGCTCCATTGACTTTCTAGCAAGCAGCAATTCAAACTCATCAAAAATGTTATGTATCATTTTATGGGTTATTAATTGAATTTCATATCTGATATTATTTTTTAATTCTTCCATACTGTTGGGTTTGTTCGTATACACTTTATGTTTAAGATAGCCCCATATAGAAACGTTCATTGGAGTTAGGTCCGGCGACCTAGCAGGCCACTCTATTTGCCCCCTTCGCCCTATCCAACGACCCGGAAATACGTCATTTAAATATTCGCGCACTGCCCTGCTAAAGAGTGGAGGCGCGTCATCTTGTTGAAACCAAACAAAATCTCCAGAAATATTGAGGTTGTTCGCATTTCGAAACAAACGGCATAAGGCGGGGATCAATTTATTTCTTAAAAACACCAAGTAACATTTACCATCGAAGAAATACGGTCCTATGACTTTGTCGCCCACAATACCCTCCCAAACATTAACAGACTGTCTATACTGGGTGTGAGCTTCAACAGCCCAGTTGAAGACCAGTAGCGACAGTTTTGTCTGATCATCATCCCATTCAGACAGAAAGTCGACTCGTCAGAAAATATAATCCTACGTGAAAAAAAAATTATCATTATTGCAAATATTCATTAGAGTTTTTGCAAAACTGTAAGCGGCGATCTGGATCATCTTCGTTAAGCTCGTGCATTAATTTTATTTTATATGGATGATATTTCTCAATTTTTAAAATTCTTTTTACAGATGATTTTCCAATTTCGTTATCCAATGAGTGGGTTTATGTGGATTTTCTTCAATGGATAGATAGATGTTTAATTTTTTATCTTCTGAATTTGAAGGCCGACCGGACCTAGGAAGATCTCGTACCTGTCCCGTTTCTCTATATCTCTTCTCGATTCTGCTTAGGTTGGACTGACATATCTGAATGTCTTGATATTTTATATTAAATAGTTCACAAACTTCCCTTTGAGTCTTAATACGATCACCACATCATAATTAAGACATCTATTCTCTGAGTTTGTCAATTTAACCATTTTCTTTTGTTAATTTTCAATTTTATTTAGTTAAGTAGTACGAAATGCTCCATGGGACAAGATTATGTTACTTGATAGCTGTCAGCTATAAACTAACAACTAATGACAACAAATTTGAAGGACTGCTTTATTCCTAATTAAATAATAAAACCCAAGGTGACTTTAAAAAGACTACTATTCAATCGAAAATTTCTGGATAATCTTTCAGTTTAGGTGTAGGATATGCTATATCAGATATGTTTAGAACATAGACAATTTACCTTTAGGTAAACAAACAATAATCACGAATGTGGCAGTTTTATGGCCTCACGCATGTAAACAAAACTGGGAACTATTAGACATGCGCACTGCAACATTATCGTTTGACGAATGGGAAAATAGACAGGTCCGGGCTTTAAAATTTAAATTCTTGCTCATATGCCACCATAGAGGGTTTATTTTACCCCTATTTGGGCATAATACAATTATACAACGGCTGCAACTAGTACTAGTCATTGTTTATATTACAATCCGAGTCACTAAAAGCACAAACACAATTCACTAACTAAACTACACAAAAACCAGAAATCCATAAATATTAAACACCAGTCCCACAATCCACGATAGCCGATCCGATAGCTGAAAACTTTAGAAAACTACAAGGAATCCGCAGAGAAACCTTCAAACACAACAAAAATGGCGGCCGAGCCGGTTCTGGAGAGTTTCTTGAGCGCGTCGATTGTTGTCGATAAAGTAGGACGGCCGATAACACGAGGTTTGTGCGCATGCACGAAGGTTCCCCGAATGAAGAAAGCTGACCGACGAGTCATGCGCTCGGACGTATTTTTTCACCCATAAAACGTAACTTTTGTTTGCGCAGGAGATAAGCTGTAGGTATCTAAAGGTAAATTGTCTATGGTTTAGAATGTTTATTAGAATTAAAAAATAGAAAAATATACGGGGTGTTCCATAAGAAAAAATACCGAATTATGTCATATCTTTAACATGTGCCACCGTGTATACTAAACTTATACGTCAAAAGATGCGTAAATGAAAAAAAAAATTTACGTATTCAAGCATTTTTCTGAAAAATGCATCCCTCGTTTTTTATCGAATTTATGCAGGACTTCTGGTCCTCACTGTATATACCGATATTAATAAATAGCAGTTTATGTTCCTAATTTAAACCGGCTTTACATCGCTTAACCTCAAAATTACTTTCTTTAAGACGGCGGCATATGATTGGCCGGTAGAAAAGTCCACAGGGTGTCCGGGAAAATGTGGGAAATCTCCCGGATATGAAAAAAACACGTGAAAATACTACAAGTTCATATAAACTTCTTTCGTATCGGCCTCCTCTTCGGAGATATGGGCTCCCAAAGAGCTCCCATGGAATTAAGTTTTTGACACATAATTATTAAACCAACAGGTATATTAAAATTTTTTTTTCATATGATCTATACCAGGTAAGACCCTTCAAATAACTATCCCAGAAAATGTTGCGAATTACTCACAGCTGCAGGGATGGACTAGCAGTGACACTAATGTGCCCATTTTTTTACGCCCTGTATGATAAAAACTTTGGACAATGTTTTTTACATACCTTTAACTATTGACTAAAAAGTAAGTACTCTTTATTCATGTCGCTAATCTTAACCGTTTTCGGAAAAACGTAATTTTATTGCGATCATGTATTAATATTAAGCAGTTAAAAGTGAACATTTATAATTTATAGGAACAAAGATGTGTCTTTTATTGAAATACGCTAAATAGACATGATGTAAATATGTGAAAAATTACGTTTTTCCGAAAACGGTTAGGATTAGCGATATGAATGAAGAGTACTTAATTTTTAGTCAATAATTAAACGTATGTAAAAAACGTTGTCCAAAGTTTTTATCATACAGGGCGTAAAAAAAATGGGCACATTAGTGTCACAGCTAGTCCGTCCATGCAGCTGTGAGTAATTCGCAATACTTTCTGGGATAGTAATTTGAAGGGTCTTACCAGGTATAGATCATATGAAAAAAAATTGAAATATACCTGTTGGTTTAATAATTATGTGTCAGAAACTTAATTCCATGGGAGCTCTTTGGGAGCCCATATCTCCGAAGGGGAGGCCGAGACGAAAGAAGTTTATATGAACTTGTAGTATTCGTTTCACGTGTTTTTTTTATATCCGGGAGATTTCCCACATTTTCCCGGACACCCTGTATAGACGCTTGTCCAAGAATGTTATAATAAAAGCCAAACGATGTTCTAAGACAATTTGTCGTCTACATAACAAAAAATACTTCAAAAACATCCAAAATTATTTTGTTTTTAAGAAAACCCAGGATTTTTGTCATTCCAGCTTCAGGGCATTATTACTTTTTCCCAGTTTTAACTTATTTAATATTAAATTATGTAAAGCTCGGTTATAAAATTTCTCGCTGTAAAATCACTTTTTTCGCGTGCCGCCAGTACAGTTTCTTTTTTGGAAAAATGCTTGGACACTGGTACTAACATTTTAAGTTGTGGCCTTTTTTAAAAAAACAAAAAATAATTATACGGTGTGTCCTAAATTAGACATATAGATTATGTTGATAATGTCTTTAATGGCAACCCTAGTTTTTTATTAACTATTTTTAAAATGCATATTAAGTTATACGTAAGTTCCTTTTTCTCGTCATATCCTATCCTCACTGGTGAGCCATGATACGGCGAAACGCGTCTGGAGATGGATCTAACGAAATGAAAGGAAAACCACTCTTTACTTCAGTTATACATACAGTACGAAATTTCAAAATTTTTATTCTTTGTCGCACGAATAAGACATGAGTGTAAGGGAATTTATCCCGAAGTAATTAAAAATATTCAAAAAAAATTTTACTTGCGTTTAGGATATTGCTAAATAGTGAATGGACAACATTTTGAGCATTTAAAAAATAGTAATGATGGATGAAGGTTTTTTTATTTTTCAATTAAATTAATTTTTGTTTTTTTAATATCTTATAAATGACAAAGAATAAAAATTTGAAATTTGGTACTTATGTATAACTTACTATGTACTTTAAAAATAATCAATAAAAAACTAGGGTTGCCATTTAAAAAAATTATCGATATAATCATATTATCTTTAATTTGGACACACTGTATCAATATATATATTTTTTTTTTAAAGGCCACAACTTAAAATGTTAATACCCGTGTTCAAGCAATTTTCTGAATTTATTTCAAGTTACAAACTCCTCAAACTGTATATCTCTTTAACGAAAGGGTAATAGGTACAATACGTTACAATTTTTACTTATTAAGATTCAGCATAACATTCTGAGTAAAATGACACCTCACTTGTCATTTTTTGACGTGTTATAACATTTTTATGTTTATTTTTTATTTTCAATCTAGAGTGCTACAAATTAATTAAATCTGTTAATTTATAGTCAAGTAGTATACGAAAATTAAAATTATGTCATAATAATTGACTTTCTAAAGTTTCACAAGCGTTTAAAAAATGAAATTTTGTTTTCTTGACGTTTACTCCATTTTTCCAAATGGAACGATGGTAGTTCACTAGGATATTTAAAACGAGCATTTTTTCCCCAACAATTTGACACCATACAACCATACAAAAATTTGCCTTAAGTCCCAATCGCAAATTTAAAACCGTTATGCATTATTGCCGCCCTATCTTTTCTAAAGAAATATAAAGGCGGCTTTGAAAAACAAATGGAATGGTTTTGAAAACCAATATGGTTTTAAATTAAAATTGTAATGTTATTCGTTTAGTAAACTTACATTGTAAATCAGATAAAATGGTTAGTTTTATTAGAAATGAAGAAATTGATATGCTCCTAATTTTTGGATTGACCAGAAAAATTCTTCTGAAGCCGCAAGATTGTATGTTTACTTTAAGTTAAAGCCATATTGCTTTTCAAAACCATTCCATTGTTTTTCAAAGCCGCCTTTATATTTCTTTAGTAAAGAGAGGGCGGCAATAATGCATAATAACGCTTTTAAATTGTGATTGGGATTTAAGGCAAATTTTTCAGTGTCAATTTTAAAATAGCATAGGAGTGTATGGTATCAAATTGTTGGGAAAAAAATGCTCGTTCTAACTATCCTAGTGAACCACCATCGTTCCATTTGGAAAAATGGAGTAAACGTCAAGAAAACAAAATTTCATTTTTTAAACGCTTGTGAAACTTAGAAAGTCAATTATTAGGACATAATTTTAATTTTCATATACTACTTGACTATAAATGAACAGATTTAATTAATTTGTAGGACTCAAAATTGAAAATAAAAAATAAACAGAAAAATGTTATAACACGTCAAAAAATGACAAGTGAGGTGTCATTTTAATCATAATGTTATGCTAAACCCAAATAAGTAAAAATATACAAGATGTCCCATTTAAAATATCAAAGTCCAGGTCACTTCCGGTCAAACCGGAAGTGCTAACAAATTGAATATTATGCCAATAAATGCAGACTCATCTCTTATGCATAATCTCAAAATTTCATTTTAATATCTATAAATATAAAAAGTTATAGGGGTGCACGTCTTTTGAGAAACACCCGGTATTATAAAAAATAATATTTATCCATGGTGGCTGACCAGACCAGACCAGACCAGATTTAATTTATGTTTTAAATTAAAAAGTTTATATTTGGCCGCTATAAGTGTGATCAATGATGAAGAAAGAAAACCCATTTTTTCCAAACCCCGTAGAAAAAATACGGATATTTGCAATGTGGAAATTGACGTCATATTTAGCAAAGGCTATGTTGTATTAGAAATTAAAATAAGTATAGAGTAAAATCGGGGAATATGGAATACCATTTTTGTTTTGTTGAATAACTGGAAAAATAATACACTTTTCACTCTGAAATTTGGTAAATAAGGTCAGGGCATTATCTATAAGTAGTTTATAATCAGTTTTGATTATAAAAACACCGTTTCAGCTGAGAAAAAAAAAGTCAAATTAGTCACTTTTATGTGCTGAACAAAAGTGCAGGGTAATATGGAATAGGTATATGAGCTAATATGGGATAGAGTATAGAGTAAAACATAGGAAGAAAGATACGAAAATAAGTTTAATTCTAAATTGACAAAATTTGACAAAAAACAAGTAGCACGAGGGACGTTATAACGCTTTGCAGCGGACAAGTAGCCCAAAGTTTGGCTTTTAAATGCTTCAATTGCTTGTCGCATATCATCGGCCTGCCACTGCTTTCTTTTCTTTGAAGAGTTTGACGGCATGGTATTTGCAAAAAAAGTTATCTTTTGTACAGAGCGTTCTATATTATGACTATATTAGACGCTAGTATCTCTATAAGTTGTTAAATCATCAACTTAAGCTATCTATATGTTTTTTTGAAACAATGTACTCACAACAATTTAAAAAAGTAGTTAATCATTAGGATCGACTTACCTGCCAGAATGAGCGATAGTTCTGTACAAATACAACTACTACATAAATTTAAAACTCTATTGAAAAACTTGGTAAACACGTATAATGGTGTACGGCGTTTTGCGAACTAATAAAACGCAACCGTTAAAACCTGTTGAGGTTAAAAATGGTTTAGATTGGGAATGAAGTCAGTTTAGGTATAAAATTGTAGCAGCTATTCCATATTACCCGGACTATTCCATATTCCCCGATTTTACTCTACCATTTGTGTTTAGGTTGTGTCATTTAAAATATAACATAGACCATTCATGTTGGACCTAAAATGGGCGAATAGAAAAAAATTATATGTTTTACCGTTTTTTAGAAATTATACGTACCGGGCGGCCAAATGAGAATGGATCCGGATTTCCCAGTTTCTTCGTTTTTACCTATTTTGCATCCAAATAAAATTATTTAAATTGTTGGAAAACATTTCAAATGGAGCCATATAACGACGGATATAACACATTTTTTATGTTTATTAAATTTTAAATGTTACTATATTATAAACTCTTTCAAACGAGATCAAGTTTGTCAAATTTGGTTAAGGTAAACCGGAGTTATGAGTATTTCTTTCAAAAGAGGTTTCCCCTCCCCCCAGGTCAATTTTGCGATTTGCATCAAAATGTAATAAATCCAAGTATATTTCAAAGAAAAAACACTTAATTTTTGTTATAACTTTATTTGGCATATTATCAATAAAAATCCGATAATCTTCTTGTTGAACGATCTCTAGCGGTAAATTTAGGAAGTTGAAAATGACAGCAACTTTTCTTGGTCGATTTTGTAATAAAATTTTTTATTTTAAAACGTTGTGACCATAGACAATTTACCTTTAGATAAACAAACAATAATCACGAATGTGGCAGTTTTATGGCCTCGCGCATGTAAACAAAACTGGGAACTATTAGACATGCGCACTGCAACATTATCGTTTGACGAATGGGAAAATAGACAGGTCCGGGCTTTAAAATTTAAATTCTTGCTCATATGCCACCATAGAGGGTTTATTTTACCCCTATTTGGGCATAATACAATTATACAACGGCTGCAACTAGTACTAGTCATTGTTTATATTACAATCCGAGTCACTAAAAGCACAAACACAATTCACTAACTAAACTACACAAAAACCAGAAATCCATAAATATTAAACACCAGTCCCACAATCCACGATAGCCGATCCGATAGCTGAAAACTTTAGAAAACTACAAGGAATCCGCAGAGAAGAGAAACCTTAAAACACAACGACAAAAATGGCGGCCGAGCCGGTTCTGGAGAGTATTCTTGAGCGCGTCGATTATTGTCGATAAAGTAGGACGGCCGATAACACGAGGTTTGTGCGCATGCACGAAGGTTCCCCGAATGAAGACAGCTGACCGACGAGTCATGCGCTCGGACGTATTTTTTCACCCATAAAACGTAACTTTTGTTTGCGCAGGAGATAAGCTGTAGGTATCTAAAGGTAAATTGTCTATGGTTGTGACAAACGGTTCCAGAAATATGGTCGGCGTCTATTCTTATTTGGCCACCCGGTACAAGGGAAAGAATTTTCAAACCCTAAAAAGTTCCCAAGTTGCAGGTGGTAGTACCGAAAATGTTTTGCATAATATTTCCAACGTAATAGGTTTTTTACCACTTATAATTTTTAATATAATTATGGTAATATTAATGGACTATTATTTTAACAATTTTGTTAAGTTTTGCACTAGTAACCGATCACAATCGTGGTATTATTTGTTATTTCAATAATATTTTACCTTGACAGTCGATTTCTCCGATGCGGGGCTATTTTGTGGCGATCTTTGGGGACTCTCCATATTTGTTTTAGGCCGAATGCACCGCGTGGGTGAATTCGAGCTCACGTTGGATGTCGATGGCGCATCTCTAAAAAAAAACACTATTTAAGTTATGGAAAAAAATGGGCGGAATAAGAAAAAGATAAAAAAATGGATTTCAATCTTACTAAAAAACAAAATAATGAAGTCAAAAGCGGTGAACAGGATAATATTTTGTGATAATGATTTTATGGTTAAATGTTATAGTGTTAAAGTATATAATTGTCTTAGGTTTACTATTGTTGATTATTAAAATTTTCAAGGGCGTTTTCACCACAACGGCCGTAGCTCTTCACTATGGTCGGAATGTCGGCCCAAGTAGACTAGTGTCTAAGTATGATATTGTCAAATTCATGGAGGGCAACAATATGAATATTCCTCAAAATGCCACAAAAAGTTTTATTGTTAGATATAAAAAAAAATTTAAGAAGGAATATGTCATCGTCAAATTATGTGAACCACATGGTCATACTATTTTACGGCTTCCCCCCTATTACTGCGTATTTAATCCGATCGAGATGATGTGGGCTGCAATCGAGCAGAAACTTAGAAAATAGAATTAATCGCCAACTAACAGTGATTTCGTACTAGGTCACTAGGAAATATAAGGACAATTATTGTGGATGAAGTAAACGTTAGTGAAATTTGGATGAAATATGTCCGGCATGTTATAGAAAAGGAGGCTGAATATTGTATTTTACCATCCATTGTCCCAATTATAATAACGCCAAATTTAGATTCCAGCTCTTAAGATTCAGATAGTCTCTGATTGACATGAAATTTTCAGGTAAATAAAACAAAATATTACCTACTATTTTAATTTTTTTATATATTACTGAAATTAAAAAAAAATTATTGGTGAGTTTCAAACACAATCACGCGAATTATTGAATAATATGATGTACCTTTGGAAGAGGAAAAACTTTTTATTAGTAGGTATAGAAGAAAAAGTTATTCTTTGTAAAAACGTCTGCTTGTGCTGAAACTACAATTTCGAATATCAGATTTGCGATTACTATACAGGGTTCGTCACAAACAATATTTTTAGCTTTTTGGATCTTTTTTTTTCAATTCCTTGATTTATTATTGAATTTTATCAGTGTTGAAACTACAATTTCAACTATAAGTTTTGCGATAAATATACAGAGTTCGTCAGAAACAACAGTTTTTGTTTTTTGGAATTCTAATTTTCAATTCCTTTTGATGACTGGCTAAATCATCACTTTGGGAACAAATGGATTGAAAGGTACCTATGGTCCAAATCAGTTGGCACGTACGCGTCCCGATTTCACAATAATTAACGATTTTCATTTATGGGAATATCTAAAGCCACATGTGTATAAAACCAATTTCAATAATAACTTGGATCTCTTGAAAGAATTTAGATGTCGAGTTGAACTATGCGCTACCTCGGTGTTACCACGTTTGAATAAAAGTTTTACAATTTATGAGTAAATGAATTGAATAAATATGACATAAATATGTAATAATAAAAATATTTCAGAAGTAGGCAAATCAAAAATGGTTTTCTTACAACAAAATCGTTACTCGGCGAGATATAAAATCACACTCGAAGTAAGAAAGCAACAATAGTTGTTTGTTTTTAACAACAACATAATATTACATACGTTAGGAATAATCAGATTTGTGTGTGTACATACTACAAATATCAGCATTACAGAATAATAAATACAATACTTGACCATTTAACAATTATATGTCATAATTTGAATTTAACCCCATAAGATAGATAGTTTCAATGTTGTTACGTAATGAGAATTGTTTAATAAAAATATTTTAAAAGAAACCGAAAATTGTCATGTGTTCCTTTTTTTGTTTTGTTAATTATTGTTGTATTTTGCAATAAGATTTATCAAAACCTGTAAAAGTAGTAAGTACATTATTAACCCAGGTAAGTAGTAGGTTTAGTCAAACATAATAGTCACACTTGGGAAAGTTGTAACGTCACTAGTATAAACCGTTCTTAAAAATATACAATTTGCTCCAATCTAAACTATTCTCTTCAAAAAAACTTTCACATTAGGAAATATTTCCATATTCACTATTTTTCGTCTGCGAAAATCAGGGTTCGGAGGATATATATCAGGCGATATATATCTATATATATATCATGATATTTATAGTTTGATATATATCACGATATACATATTCAATAATTAAATTTTTTTAAATTTTGATTTTTCAGAATATATCAATCGACAAATCAAACAAAAAAAAAAGTTTTTATGTTTTTAAATACTATTAAGGGTGGGTCCGTTTTATAAATATGTTCAGCTTTATTTTTTCTATTGAATATCTTATAATTATTAACCTTTATGATTTATCTGTTTAGTCATTACTCATTAGTTTAGGTCATGTTTTTTAAAGTCAGTTTACTTTAATAAGTATCCTACAAAAATATTTATTTTTCAATATAAAAAGTATGTTTTTCATCGAAATAGTTGTCCTTTCAATAAAAAGAAATATCTTAAAATTATTTATATGTCGGATATATATCCGATATATATCGGATATATATCCTTTGATATGATACTTTCGAAAATATCATGATATTTTCGAACCCTGGCGAAAATCAAGGTATAATTTTTATTTACAACCATACATGTAATGTTGACATTACTGACTTTATTGAAGGTTGGGAAGTATCACATTACCTACCTCTACTTCCCGCCCTGACATCCCACCCTGATTCAAACGATCAGACTTGAACTGACCTTTATTGTTTTAATTTCAAACAAACGTTTCCTTGACAACCGTCGCCTAATTTGAAAATATGCCTACTTGTAAATTTATTTGATTTTTTTAATATATATTTTCTATAATACTACGTCAATATGACATTTTTCTTTTAATAATATTTTTAGGTAAAAATTATAAGAAGTGGATGTAGGATGTGGTTGTAAATAAAATAGTATACAAACCTCGGTGAAAAGTTTCATTACTGTCTCCGAGATATAGTTTACCGAGACGCTTCGCGTCTCGGTAAACTATTTAATCTCTCGACAGTAATGAAACACTTTCCACCTCGGTACGTCATATACTATTTCGCTTCAATTTAATGGGAAGTAATACAATGATTTATGTGCCCATTCGAACGAACACCTTTATTTTTAAGTTTCCCGCGCTTTATTGCGAACGTTGATTGAGCGGTTGAAAAGTCCACAGCCAAACTCTAGACGCTTGTCCGGTTACAATGGTTACATACCAAACAGTTTATCGCGGGACGCCGAATATGTCAAAGTCAAAATCGTTTTAATATCGGCAATTGTTTTACACAAACTCTCTAATTATTGCTGTACTGCTATCTTATACCGTCATTTTTCCCTTACAGTTATAGATGTTTTACAAGATGACATATTATGTGAAATCAAAAATAAAAGTTTAACATATTGACGACGTTAATCGGAACACAATATAGGTACTATCTTTTTAGTGGTGTAGGGACAGGAATTAAGACGTTCGTGTGTAGGGAGGACAGACAAATTCAGGTATTGGAAAACTACGACCTGACCCTAGGCCAACAAAAAATTACTTACGTTTCCACATACTGAAAAATCCTGTAAACCGGCTTTCGATGCATAAGCAATATTTATTTTAAATTTAACCTCAACTTATGACGACGAAGTTACAGTTAATAAGAATCGCACTAACTTCGTAACCGTAACACATTGTTGTCACACACAAATATTATATTTATATTTGTTACATGTTAAACTGAAAAAGGTATTTTAAGTAAAGCGAATATTGCAGCAAACATAAACCCTTTATTTGCAAAGGCCGCTTGCGCAGTGTCCTTATGCACCCTGAGCGTAGCATATTTCCGCCCTTTCTAGATACCGATCGATAAACCGCGCTATACAGTGGGTTTTTAAATTATTTACGGGGTTATATAACAAGTGCAAAAAGTGTAATTTTTTGGAAAATACCAATAAGGAGGAAAAGACAGCACTAAAACCAACTGAAATGTTAATAAATAAAATGGTTGCTTTAATTTATAACATCAGGCATTTATAATGGGATCAGTTTAACGAAATCGGTAATGCATCCCTATTTCAAAAGCATTGGCAGTTACTTATAACGGTATTTGATGATTGCTTACTTGTAGAAGTAATGACTTGTTTGGTTGGTACATTATGGGTTATTATAGCTTATTTATCTTGCTCCAATCAGAAAAAACAGCTCGTTTATAATAGTATATTAAAGTACGAGTTTCATAAGAAGCGGTTTTAGCGCCCGCGTCTATTTTAAAAAACGAGCCACGAAGTGGCGAGTTTTTTTATTGACACGGGCGCTAAAACGCCTTATGAAACATGTGCTTTATACATTTTTTTCTATTTCACCTTTTATAATCAAGAAAAATACATTTTAAAAAGAAAATAAATCCTTCAAATTTTGTAAATTTTTATGTCTAAATGTTATGTTGGTAATACTATTTTTTATCATAGGAGCCTCTGGACAACAAAAATTATTTTGCAAACTGTCATTTTTTGATTTATTGACCCATTTTCATCACGAGATTCTAAAGTTATTTTAGCGATATGAGATTTGAAATTGGACGGAATACGTTGTGTGATCCTTGTACATTCGGTACATATACAGAGCGTTCGGAAATTCGGGAGATTTTGCTACTTTTTGTCGAATTTCAAAAGACGTGATTTTACGTCACGGCATTGCAATTTAGTATAGGGAAGATGGAAAATTCAAATAAAGTTGAAGTTAAAATCGACATTAGAAGGTTAGTAGATTGAATTTTGGATAGGATTTGGCAGCAAATGATAGCTTGAAGCATCTACAAAAGTCTGATTTATAGATTTATGCAACCAACATACATGACTGTTATCCACACAGAATAAAAAAGTAAGTTATCAAGCTAGTTTTCCTCTGCGAAAAATGGGTTTTCTCGTAAATCACAAAGGTCGCGCAAGTCAATGAAATAAAACATTAAATGTTACCAACATCAAATAAAGAAAAAACGCGTATCGAAATAGCTTCATTACGATCCGCAAATGAGGGTCGTACTGAACTCATTATGAACGTGAAATAGAAAAACAATAATGGGTTTAGGCACGATACACGGTATGACAGCGCGCACAAATTCTCTATCTCTCTTACATTGTGATGTCACGTGAGGGAGTCCAGCGCAGAGGATTCCAACAATAGACTTTATTATTTAAATATTGAAACTGTTTAACATACAACATACGACCCATAAATATGTTAAATACATTGTTTTAAAACATAATTAGAACAGTATTTCTGGAAAAATAAATAAAAAAACAATATAGCCACAAAAGAAATAAAAGTAAATTTGCTTATTTTTTACAAAGGCCCGGCAATATGTGAAGTTAGAAACGTCTCCTGCGTGTGATGCAATGCGCAACCCAATACCGTTTATAGAATCGTGGGTTTAGCTTACAGATTGTTTTAAGGTGGGATTGACGACGCCATTTTCTATCGTCAATTCGATTCGTTTTGTCGAACTGTTGACGATTCGCATGTGCACTGCAGTGCTGTGTTGATCAGGGTAGGTATTTTTATGCTTTTGGCATACGAAGAAGAAAGACGGACATTCTGGGACTGGTAGAGCAAGGCTGATGTTAGTCAGCCGGTCATAGCTTTGTTTACTTTCGTGATTTGTGCAATTACGAAACCTTTCCTGTTAAAACAAACACACATTCTTCTGAATTCTTAGGAGAGATAACATCTAGATAGACTAGAAAATATCGTGTTACCAGTAAAAATTGTTGTTTTTACTTCAGTTCTGAAAATTAACATGTTTGTGTGTGTGTGTATTTGTTTTATGGCCTTGATCCTACCTCGTTGGGTGAAACCAACTGGCCAGCATCTCTCTTTATGTAAGGCCTGTGGAAACTTTTATCCAATATAAAATTTACTGATTTCTATTATATAGACTACTGTTGATACCACATTTTAAGCGTATACTAATTAACTACTAAAATAATGCTGATTTTGTTTATCTAAAATAAATTTTTTTTTAGATAAACAATTTCTTACTTCAAGGATTTTAAGGTAAATTGTGGCAATTTTAGTAGTTTCAAAAAACTGCTTTTTTAAAAGTTTCTGTGCATTTATTTAAAAAAAAAAAACACCGGCATACTATTCGTCAATGCCTCCCTGAACAGCCCATCCAAAATTAGATACTAATTTTTTTTTTTAATAATTGCAAGGTTCCGGAAGTTATCCGTGCATTCAAGCCATTTATAGGTCTTTTATACATGTTTGACCCTGAGAACTGTGCCCTTAAAGTAAATGCACAGGGGAAACGTAAGGCGTCATTACTACTTTTATAATAATTTTTTCATGGTTATGTACAAGCTTCCAAAAAAAAATTGGAGAAAGGTCTAAAATCTTTTTGAGCCAAAAGACCTTTTTTTTTAAACAAAGGAAAATATTCTTTATAATGGAAAACTTATGGTGAATTGCGACTACAGCTCGCTTGATTAGTACCGTGCGTTGCTAAAATACATTTTCGTTGTTTTGCCGTGTCTACCGCCCTCACGCCATGTATCGACTGTGGGACAGGCGCACGCCTTGACGTCACGATCTATAGCGCACTTAACTAGAGTCGTTCAAAGTAACTTAGGTATAATTTATCCAAACTCAGTTTGATGACATAAAAAAGCGTTTAAAAGATTTGCGTTCTTTTCATTGTTTATGATTGGTTAAAATGTACATAAACTGCTGGCCACTCGAACTTACCGATAGAGATTTTTAGGCAAAATTTAAAGTTTAATATTTTCAACAGGAATGTAAATTTTTCAACGCCGATTGCAGATTTTGAAAGCTGTTTTTTTTCGGATTAAGCTGCATGACGTATATTTATTGTAGGACCATAGGTTTATTATATACGGGGTGATCAATAATGTCATGCAAAAAATCAAAAAGTTTGTATGAGTGAAATTTCCAAAATAAATTTTTTTGGTCGTTGCAATAGGGTCCGTTACTTAGGTAACATCAATATCTCTAGACGTTTTTGTCAGTTTTTGGATTAAGGACGTTAGGTCTTGTACACACTACTAAACATAAAATGTGGGTAGCAAAATTTTTAAAATGCTATAACTTGACATTGGATGGACGGTTCTTGATGATTTTTGCGGATTTGGAATCCTTATTTCACGTAGATTTTCTACGATCTAAATATTTTATTTGAGGGTGGAAATTTACACATTATACCGGGTCGAAAATATGTACCCCGATGCCCATATTTATGATCGACTGTAATTTCTACGCGACGCGTCAATTTCAAAGTAGGCATTGCAAAAACAAATTTGTTGCTATGGAATTAAAAATAGTTAACATTATTTTAAAAATAACCTGACACATTTCAATGTTATAATTTTGTAAATTTTAATTAATATGAGGCGTTTAACCACGACAGAAAGAGAAAATTGCATTCGACTTCTCAACGAAGGAATGCTAAAAAAGCAAATTGCGCGCATTTACAATGTCAGCCAAAAGACAATTTATAATTTAAACCGTCGCGTCGAAACTACTGGTGATCATAATTATGGGCATGGGGGTGGACATACAAAAAAAATAAACCAAAGAACCCAAAGAATTTTAATTCGAGAAACTATGGTGAATAGAACAAAGAACTCTAGGAAACTAAATGACTCTTTAAGGCAACAAACTGGGGTGAGAGTTTCGAACAGAACAGTAAGAAGAACATTGAATAAAAACAACTTAAGGTGAGAATTTATTTTTACAAAAACAACATAATGCCAAACATTTTAAATTTTAGAGCCCGTCGCAGAGCAAAATGTGTGTTGTTATTACGACACCATAGAGCGAATAGGCGGGCATGGGCAAATCGGCATGCGAATTGGGGTAATGCAGAGTGGAGCCATTGTTTATTTTCTGACGAAACAAGATTTAATTTGATTCACTCCGATGGCCGAATATTAGTTTGGAGAGGGCCAAATCAGCGGTATTTGGAGGAAAACATGGCCCCTCAAGAGGCATTTGGTGGCGGAGGTGTAACAGTATGGGGAGGTATCATAAGAAATGGTAAAACCGAGCTATTCATTACCAACCAAACTGTTAACGCTACTGTTTATCAGGAGGAAATTTTGCAACCTATTGTTGTTCCTTTTGCTCGAAATTACGGTCCAGAATTTCTATTGGTGGATGACAACGCTCCACCTCATAGAGCGCGAAGGATCACAGAGTTTTTGCAGGCACAGAACATCAATAGGATGGACTGGCCTGCAAAGTCTCCGGATCTTAATGTCATCGAACACGTTTGGTCTTATTTAAAACTTAAAGTAAGATCGCGTGATGTACCCCCTGCAACCTTTGCAACGCTTAATGAGGCCATTCGTGAAGAATGGGAGAATATTCCACAAGATTTTATAAATAATCTTGTGGATACTCTACCAAACAGATGTCGGGAAGTAATACGTCGAGCAGGAGGACCAACAAAATATTAGTTCCTTTTTTTTATAATGCACCTACTTAATTTCGGGTAAATTATTACCAAAGATTAGGTATTTAAAGATAGGACACTTGGCATTTTTCCATTGATATTTGCCGGTTGCTTTTAATGACCTCGTCCTTTTAACACGCTATTGCCAACAAATACCCAATTTCATTTTAAACTCCAAAAATGCAAGGTTGTAATTCCCATCTTTGACGCAGTGGGTTGAAAACAAAAATTAATGGACAAACAATTTATGTTTTCAGGCCATTTTTTTTTATTAACTAAAAATTACCAATATCAATTATCACTAGGTATCCTTTTCCATACATACCTAATCTTTGTTATTACAGTATATCAGATTTTTTTAGGGATTGCAGTAACCTTTAAATTAGGCTTAGAATTAGAAATTTTGTAAGGATTGACTTTGGGCCGTTGTTAACCAATCTTGTATATTGTAGAATATAATGTAATAAACTTGTTCTTGTCGCTATGTTTTTGTCTATTATCGACCCGGTATAATGTGTAAATTTCCACCCTCAAATAAAATATTTAGATCGTAGAAAATCTACGTGAAATAAGGATTCCAAATCCGCAAAAATCATCAAGAACCGTCCATCCAATGTCAAGTTATAGCATTTTAAAAATTTTGCTACCCACATTTTATGTTTAGTAGTGTGTACAAGACCTAACGTCCTTAATCCAAAAACTGACAAAAACGTCTAGAGATATTGATGTTACCTAAGTAACGGACCCTATTGCAACGACCAAAAAAATTTATTTTGGAAATTTCACTCATACAAACTTTTTGATTTTTTGCATGACATTATTGATCACCCCGTATATAATAAACCTATGGTCCTACAATAAATATACGTCATGCAGCTTAATCCGAAAAAAACCAGCTTTCAAAATCTGCAATCGGCGTTGAAAAATTTACATTCCTGTTGAAAATATTAAACTTTAAATTTTGCCTAAAAATCTCTATCGGTAAGTTCGAGTGGCCAGCAGTTTAGTTTATTATTTTTTAATATAACTACTATGTAAGCACAACAAATTAAATCTTCTTTTACGGACGTGAAAATATATGGGGCATCCCATTAAAAAATCTTTGTAGTTGCTGGTACCTATATGGAAAATCATACAGGTGCCACGGAATAATCAAAGTTCGGCAAATAATTATACGTAAATTCTAAAAAATACATATGGAGAATTTTTTAAGAGCTTCTTAATCGTCTGTACTTCATACATAATTTCATTTTATTTCAAGTTCTTGTCATTAATCTAAATCTAAGAACTAATAAACGTTTCTGGAAAAATTTAAAATTAAAAAAACACAAACAATTATACTATATTAAGTTCATTCCAAAGACAAGATATATACCTTAAACAAATGTCCGTGACTCACACGTGATGGGGCAGGCGGTTTTAGGAAGACAATGGATGATCAAGCGCACAGACCGCACTCGATGTACATCAACAAGACAGGGGTGGCTTTATCGCGCACTTGTGGCGTGGATTTGTTTGACGCGACTTGTGTTTGAGATGAATTTGGTATAGTCAGGAGCCGTTGAGAAAAATGTGAAAAATTAAAATATTTCCAAAAATAATAATAAATAATTGGCATAAAGATTAATGTTGATATTGAAATACAATACTGGAATGATAATATTAAATGACAACGAAATGAAGTAGAGGATACGACTGAACGTTTATTTTGGCGGTGAGTTTTGATTGTTTTAATTATTTTTATTGAGCTTAAGAAGCTAGATGTGAAGCTAGATTATCTTGTGCCAGATAATGATTCAGATAATGGAAAAGTTTTCTCATCAATGTTTTCTTTATTTTTCGTTTTCTATAAAAAGCGGCCACATAACCGTGTTTGGGTAGCAGTTTACAGTTTCAAGAAAAAATTTTAATTGATAAATCAATTAATTTATTTAAGCATATAAGTCTATCAGGTTTTACCCGAGGTTTTACCCCATTGATCAGATGTACATAATCAAAATCATAAAGTATACATACAGTATATGAGTTATTGTATTTATTATTTATATATTGTATGTTGTTAAATCTAAAATATTTTATATATTAAAACTAGAAGTCATATTACATCACAAGTCATATTGCAATTCCAAGGAGCACAGCCTTTGTTACATTCTCAGACCAAGCACTATGGTCTGAGGTTACATTAGAATACTGATGGGCATTCATATATTAGCTGTTGTGGGCAGATAAAATAGGTCTCTTGATCTTGTGCAGCTGGGATGCGAAATTTTAGGAGCAAGTAATTCAGTGCAGTTTGTAGCCTAAGGTATGATCTTCGTTGAGATAGTGATGGAAATTGAAACCTTTGTAGTAGTGCTAGATCAGTGGTTCCCAAACTTATTTCGTCTACTGCCCACTTTGAGAATAAATTATTTTTTAGCGCCCCCATTTTTTCACCTACTTAAAAACCACTATAACTTCAAATTAAATTAATTAATGATTGTGAGCTATATTAGCGGAGATTAAACATTCATTCTAAACGAGACTTTTACTTTTACTATAACCCGCAAGAGTTACGCGCGAAACCGCAAATGAAAATAAAATAAATATTACGTTGTTTTTATAGGATTGCATATTTCAAAGACTGTGATGGAATGCAAGAACATTATGTGGTTCTGCGAAAAATGTGTTGAAATTGTAGCTCATAATATCGTGATTGCTGAAAAAATCGGCCAAATTGAGCAAAAAACTAACGAAGTAATGAATGCAATTAACGAACTGAGAACTGAGAAACCTCTACGAGGAAAATTTGATGGAGAAGTAAACTATGCAAAGGCACTGAAGCAGGGTGTGGTTGTCGTGAAACCCACTAAGGTCTGTGAAAGTAGAGAAACAAAAAATATCATCAAGCAACAGGTTAATCCTGCAGAATTGGGCATTGGAATCAGAGCAATGAAGGAGGCCAGAGATGGAGCGGTAGTAATTCAGTGCAGAAGCGAAGTGGAGGCAAAAAAGTTAAAGGATAATCTGGAACCAAAAATCAGACAAAATTTCTTGACAACTGTCCCAACCAAAAAAAAGCCTATGATAAAAAATTGTTGGTCTCGAGGAGTCCTATAATGAGGAACTACTCATCAGCAAACTCAAACAGCAAAATGCCGATATCATAACTTCAGAAAGTGAAATCAGTTTAATAATTTCGAAGAAAATGCTAAACTCTTATTTTGCCATCATTGAGTGTGACCCAAAGACATTCCATCGAATTACGAATAAGGCAGATAATAGAATCTTTCTTGGCTGCAGGTCTTGCAGATGTTTCGAGTACATCAGAGTGACTCGTTGCTACAATTGTAACCAGTACAATCACACTGCAAAGGACTGTAAAGAACAAAGATCTTGTGGAACCTGTGGCAACAATAACCATGAAACTAAAGAGTGTGATAAAAATGGTCTGGAGTGTATAAATTGTAAATTGAGCAATCAAAAGTATAAGCTTAATCTGGCAATAAATCATGGAGTTTACGACGTAAAATGCCCGACTTATTTGTGGCTTCAAGGAAAAGAAAAAGCTAAAATCCAGTATTCTGATGTAGATAAATAGCAATCCCAGTGTACAGGGTCCTTCAGCTTAGGGGAAAGGCATGAATTGTCGATTATGCATCAAAATATACAGTCTCTCAGGCACAAAACCCTGGAAGTTGAGTGTTTTATAGCTGGATTGGCCGTAAGGCCTCAGGTATTACTCTTCAGTGAGCATTGGATGGAAAGGGATGAAGCTCAGTACATAAAGCTTGATGGCTATAAACAAGTATCTGTTTATGCAAGAGCAACTTTAAAACATGGCGGTGTGTGCATCTACTGTGATCAAAGCAGTGACTTTGAGAATGAAACTACCATTTGCAATATGAGCATCGAGGGTGACATTGAACTGGCTGCCGCATATGAGGAAACAATGCGGATCTTGATTGTGTGTCTGTATCGTCGTGGAGTGGGATCATATGAAGTTTTTTTGGAAAGGCTGGAGCAGGTATTGGAGTTCATATTGCATAACTATTCTACATATAAAGTTATTATATCTGGTGACTTTAATCTGAATTTTTTTGAACTTCAAAATAATCGTGTAAAGTATTTACTAGACTTATTTAGTGCTAACAATTTAAATCAATGTATCTTTAAAGCTACTCGTGAAACATATAATTCTTCTACTCTTTTGGATAACATATTCTGTAATTTTGAACAAAACTTTTCTAGCTATGTACTGAATTCTGCACTCTCTGATCATTACGCGCAGATTATTAATATTGCAGGTCTGGTTAATATTGAGGATAAACCGGGATATGTATATAGGAGGACTTTTCCAAAAAATAAAGTAATGTCATTTAAACAGGAGGTAGGGACAATAGACTGGTCCACTGTGTACAGTGCAACAGAGGTTAATCACGCGTATTCGATATTTTTGAATTTAATTCACAATTATTTTAATAGAATTTTTATTGTTAAAAAATGCTCTCAAACAAAGAATAACCACTGGATCACAACAGGTATAAAAACCTCCTGTAGGCATAAGCCTGTACTTTATTTTAAGAAAATTAAAGGAATTATAACAAATGATGTTTTTAATAAGTATTGTAAAATTTTAAAACAAGTTATCAAGGAGGCCAAGAAAATATCAAACATACATTTTTTAAGTAATTCGGAAAACAAGGTGAAGGCCACTTGGCAACTGGTAAAGAGTATCACTAATAACAATAACAACAAAACAGTTCTAGAAAATTTTCAAAATAAGTACAAAGACCCATTCAAAACTGTCAATAATTTAAACAATTTTTTTGTAAATTCATGTCCGGATGTGTGCTCGGGTCAGAAGGATGATTTTCGGTCTGTCAGCTGTATGCAGTCAGTGTATCTTAGACCAACGACCCCGCTTGAAATTTTTAATGTAATTAGTAGCTTAAAAAATAAAAAATCAGTTGGTGATGATAACATACCCGTTAGCATCTTAAAAGAGGTTTCTGGCTTCGTTTCTGAGCCTCTATCTTATATTATTAATCTTTGCTTTAAGAAGGGTATTTACCCTGATCTATTAAAAAACGCACACGTAAAGGCTATACACAAAAAGGGCCCCCTTGATGATGAAAAAAATTACAGACCTATATCTCTTCTTTCTAACATAGGTAAAATCTTTGAAAAAACTATTTACAATCGTATCACGGACTTTTTGGAGAAACACGCAATAATTTCCAATAATCAAAATGGCTTTAGGAAGGGGAAGTCTACCATACGGGCTATATATCAAGCAATTTCTGATATACTTGACTCACTCAATAACAAGAAACTCACTATGGCTATGTGTTTGGACCTGTCAAAGGCATTTGACAGTGCAAATCACCAAACATTGTGTTCAAAAATAGAAAATTATGGCATCAGAGGGCATGCTCTAAAGTTAATTCAATCGTATTTAAATAATCGAACTCAGCAAGTGATTGATAATGACAGTTATGGTAGACCTATTGCCTCAGATAGGGTTAGAGTTACTAAGGGAGTGCCTCAGGGCTCCATATTGGGTCCTCTACTCTATATTTTGTATACCAATGAACTTTCTGATGTAACAGGTAAATACACAGTTCTTTATGCTGATGATACCACCCTTATTTTTAGTGGAGAGGACTCGGATGTGATGCTGACTGAGGTACAGAGGGTTTGCGGCGTTCTCGATAGGTACTTTTCAGCTCATGACCTTCTTCTGAATGTGGCAAAGACACAGTGTATTGTTTTTGGCAATAGAACGAATAATGCTCTTGCCTTTCACTATAAAAATACCGAAATTCAATCAACAGAGCACATCTCATTTTTGGGTGTTAAAATTGATAGAAGGCTTGACTGGAAAGCGCATGTAGAGGACGTAGCGACGAGTGTGTCTAGGTATTGCTACGCTCTTAGAATTATAGCTAGGAATGTTAGTATGGACGCTGCATTGTCGGCATATCATGCCTTTATTCAATCTAGAATAAGGTATGGTCTTATTTTTTGGGGTAATTCCACTGATATAGAGAGAATCCTAATTTTACAAAAAAAGTGTATAAGGGCTATATTTGGAATGAGACAACGAGATAGTTGTAGGGAGGTGTTTGCTGGTAAGAATATACTGACACTGATAAGTATGTATATACTGGACTCATTTATGTTTGTCTACAATAATAAAGATTTGTTATGTAACGATGCTAGCAATGCGCATGTATATTTAACCAGACATAAGTCTGACATATTGCCCGATAAATGTAATTTTACCTATATACAAAAAAATGTGACCTATTCTGTCATCAAAATATATAACAGTTTTCCAGTAAGTGTACGAATATTGCCTCGTAGCCAGGTTAGGAATATTATATCCAAGTATCTGATTAAAAAGTCTTATTACTCTGTTGGTGACTTCTTTGACGATCCGGATAGATTAAGTCTTGGGATTACATCAGCTTGAATTCCGATTTCATTTTTTCGACATTAACTTGTACATACTTAATTTTACATTAATGGCTTTGTTAATGAAAAAGAAATTTTTTATAACAATAAAGCGTTTTTTGATTTGATTTGATTTGATTTGATTTGATTTTGAAATTTCTTAAAAATGTTATATATTATAGAGATTTTTTTTTCTCGGTGTTCTGCTGTGATATCTGTACACTGCACAATTTAATATTGTCTGTCTTGTGCGCTGTTTCGAGTTTTTTTTTGTGTTGTGTATACTTTAAATATCTTGCCACTACTTTGCTTTACTTAAGGTCTATGTAAAATAATTTATATTTTTTTAAATGTATTTCTGTGAGTTACTTAAGAATACCTATTTTAAAATCATGTGTAATTTAAATGCTGTTACTATGATTTTTGTCTTTATTGTTCTTTTAAATTATTCTTTGTATGTTTAACAATGTTCTATGCCATTGGCTTTATTGAATAAAAAAATGTTTATGACTATGACTATGACTATGACTAAGCAGCACGCACCGACAGGAATAAGCCAAACATGCATAAACTCGTTTATCTCATTCGACGCTCAATCGTACTCAACAAGTAATAACAAGTATTCTATGAACCAGCCGATTGATACAGGAATGCACAAATCGGGTTATTTAACAAAAACTTGTTAAAACATGATTGCCCGCGGTCTATTATCTACGAATACTAATAACTAGTAAAATGCGAAAGTGTGTCTGTTGCCTTTTCATTTGTTTGTTTGTGTCTACTTTCATTTCGAAACGGAGCGACCGATTGACATGATTTTTACTTTATTTATTCAATAAAACAGGACAGATATATGAACTACGCGGAGAGAAAAATCGAACCGAGTTTGAGCAATATCTTAATTAATATTAGTTGATGTTCACAAGTTGTAGTCAAGTGTCGAGAGCTCAGTCGGTGTCTAAGAGTCTTCCTAGCTAGATGAAATTACAAATCGCCCCCCAAGCCTCTACACAACGCCCCCATTTTTTTCTGGATCTCTTACCGCCCCCCTTTAGGCCTGCAGCGCCCACAAGGGGGCGTTATCGCCCACTTTGGGAACCACTGTGCTAGATGGTCAGTACCTCGTGGAAAATAGAATATATCCGTTAAAAAACACAGATATTTTAAAAATTTTCTCTTTCAATGGCCTTCCCATATTCATTGTAATATGGATTACATAACAGTGCGTCATATTCCAATTTAGAGCGTACATACAAACAATTGGTGCCTTGGTGCAAGAACCGGACAAGTCCATATTCTATAAATTTTGGGAAATTAAAAAAAACTTTCTATTTTTGGATATTTATAAGAAACAGATAGCATACCTACATGTTTTTTGTTGTAGGTAAGTATATAGAATAAATTGATAGGGAAACATTAAAAAACAATATTCTAAAAAAACATAAGAGCTAGAATTTTTTGAAAATTTGGACTTGTCCGATTTTTGCACCAAAAATACTATAAAAAATAAGTAACAACGTAAATGATAAACTTGAAGAGCTTTATTTCAAAAACTGAAAACTCTCAATAAATCACAGCAGTTACCGAATAAATAAACCTATTGCCAGCGAGACCCCCACCCAACCAAGTCCCTACGCTTTCTGAAGCTGTTGGTGAAAATACCGGACAAGTCCCGGACTTAGCTGTTTCTTGCACCCAAGAATGCCAGCGGCCAAGTCTAAAGATATATATTACCGTTGCATTCCTTTGGACTTGGCTAATTCTTGTACCAATCGATCGGCGATATTTAAATACATACATTTTAACGGAAATCGTTATTTCGACCAAAAATAGACTTGTCTGGTTTTTGCACCAAGGTCTTCAATTACTCTTACAACTTACAAAAATAAAATTATGAACAAAATATACAAAACATAACTTCTATGTAGGTACAGGCTATCTCACTGTAATTATCCATTAGAATATTTCGGAAAGTAATACAATTTGAATCCTGCAAATTTGAATTATAGGGTTTTCGGAGACGCTCTCTTCAAATTTAATAACAGCGTCCATATTATGAGACTTCCGGTTATATCAGACGTTGTATCAAACTTGCTATGGATATAGGTATATACCTACTAAGATGTAATACCTGTCTGAGTATGGTAAACTTTAGGACCCTCAGAATTTCACAATTTTTGAAAGTGCAATGGAAAGACCTGTGTGTATAGAACACAATAAATGCAAAAAAAATTATGTACAAGACTGTTTTACTCTAAAAAAAAAAGGAAAAAGGTTTGTATTTGATAGCTATTTTTATGCGAAAACTCCCCGTTAGCAATTCTTAACAATGTTGCCAGACTTGGTATAACGAATTTGACTTTTTTGGGCCAATTGAGTTAAAAAAATATTGGTTAAAAGAACTTAAATTTAAAAAAAAATGCTCTGGGTAGGAACGAACAAACCGGTTGCCTATATATACCTTTTAAAACTGATTAGATAGTAGGCATGTTAAGTCCTTTCTAATATATAAATTGAGAATACATTTGAGAATTTTGCTTCTTAATATGACAACCAACAAGCTGTTAAACACAGTTTCAATATTTTGTGGTTAAAAGAAAGCAGTATAATAAATAGTTAAACAAATAAATAGACAATCACACCTTATCAGACAACAAAATAGTCATGGTCAAAAATTTAAACACAATTTTATTCAATCCAAGACCAAGACAAACTCACATCTTACAAAAAATCTGACAAGAAAAAGCGTCACATACACTTTCTTGTATCACAATTTTTTTTGCTAATAAGTTTGTAAAAAACAGTTCATCCATAAATTGTTTTATTTAGGATCACTCAAAATTAAACACTCTCAGTTTTTTTTTTAAACATTGTGAAATTACCAGGGTCCTAAAGTTCACCATCACCACTTGTATTTTTAAAGATAAATGAATAAATATTGTGAATTTTAATTTTAAGACACCTCGATACCTACCAGACAATCATTTTTATTTATTGCCTTGGTGCTTTGTCACAATGTATTTACCTACTTACTGTGTGCTCATTTTTATACGTTCAGAAATAGAAAATAAAAGATATACCTACCAGAAATTAGCAATTTTTCAAAATATGACCCCCCTGGTTAGCAATTAGATAAAAACGCAATGATCTATCATTGTAAAAACGGACCATTAACCTCTACTATTAATACCTGGTCAAATATAAACAGTTTATATATTTAAAACTGTTTAGTAAATACGAATTATAAACCACCTTGGGAATGCTTTGTAAATATCAGGTAGGTACAGATAATAGTCTATATTCTATAGGTATTAATCAATCCATTTATTATAACCTTATTTGCAATGACGCCCTGTGTACTGTGATGACGCCTTTTAATCAGAAAATATGAATTCGATGTGGTTATATTATTTCCTTATTACCCTATTATAAGTATGTTTTGAAATCGTACCTTTATCAAAAGTAGGACTGCGTACCTAACGGGTGAATGAAAATTCCAAAAACAACGGAGCTACTTTCTCAAAGAACACTAAATATATTAATATTTTCGAACACTAATATAAACACATAACTTTTTATTTTATTTGTTTTCGAATTTCCGATTGACAACCCTTTCCTTTCTGCAAAATACAAATATTACAATTATTACAAAACTAAAATGACATTTCTAGTTTTCTAATGTCATCTTTGACAAATGACTTTTGGACGTTCCTTTTTGTTACGTTGTTCCATTCAACGAGGTTGTCACATTGGTGACGTCTGGTAGTAACCAGAACTTTTTTATGTACTTATACTGTACTGGCAACCTCCAAGTGACATTTTATGTGAGTATGAGAAAATAAATAATATGTTTAGATGTTCACAATAAGGATAACAGATCAGTCAGTGTCGCCGGCGTGTACAACGCATGGCGTCCCTCGCTTAATACGCGATAATTTGTGCTCGCGACGATTGACGAAATCACCTCATTGCCTTGCTTCATTGACCGAGATTCAGTATTCAGTAGTATTTATTGAACGTATTTTTCATTCTCCTTATGAGACAATAAAATAGTCATGGCCAAAAATTTACACACAAACCCATCCAAGACGATCTTTTGATAACTTGCGCATTCCTAATCTTTCTAGATAATTTTACAACATAATTTTCGTCATATTCTTTACGGTAATCTCCAAGTAACCCTGCACAAAAATCACCATCGTACTTTAAATGCCCGGACACGCCGACGCCGACAGACACCTAAAACCACTCCCTTGAGGATAAGGTGATTGATCGATTAGCTGCATTTCATGCGATAGTGGTCGAACTATCATTCCTCTGTGCCACATGCGTATTCTGCGATGCGATGCTAATGCCAGCAAGTTTGGTTTTTGGTTCATACGAAAAGAAGAAGTTGACGTTTAAAGTTACGTCCGTTAATTTTTGAAATTTTTTTAAACCAACCAAGAGAGAAGGGAACCTGAAAAACTACAAACAAAACAAATAAAACACAAAAAAATACAAGAAATGGATCCTCAAAATGAGTAAGTAGTTTTTGTTAACTAAATTGTTTCATTACATTGCTAAATATCTGGAACTCGGCAACAAAAATTATTGTTAAAAATTGGTTTGTGTATCTACATTTAGGTAATTTAATTTAGCTTAATAATTTAATTATCGGTATAGGGATACCTTGAAGTTTTTTTTTTGCCCATGCTTTAGCCCTACAGGCATTTTCAGACTACTAAGGTAAACGGCCAATTATCGACACTTGGACACAAGATTTAGTTATTATTTCGTATAATATTATACAAAACCAAACACCAACTTAATATATTATCATAATGTTTGTTAAACATATTACTAGCAATTTCTAATAGTGTATTTTCATTTTACCTTGCGTACAGCGTTGTTAAGATTCTTTAGGTAGTTATAGAAGTGGAAAATTAAAAAATTTTTTTTTCGTTGTCAAGTATTATTGCTTAGAACAGTGAAGGGTGGCAGTAAATGGTTAGGTGTCGATACTTGGCAGTTCAACTTATCGTGAGCCTTATCTGCATATATACCACCAATAAACTTAAGCCTTAACAGTCAAAATAGGACAGTTTTAAATTAAAACAAAACCTCTTTATTCATAAATTAAAACAATGTGTATCATGTAGATCAGGTTGCAGAGGACGTAATTTTGTGTATGCTCAGTTGAGTAGGTACTACCCACTTTTATGGTGTTTTAAATTGACATTGTGGCACATTATGCCAATAAGTTTTTAATTTCTAATATTTTTAAATAGTAAAATTAAATATAGCACATAATATCGCTGGGAAGACATACCAGGGGCATTACATATTTGCACTTTAGCCACAAATTTTGGAAAATATATAAATGAATCTTAAACTAAATTATTATGGTAAATCACCTTTAACAACAATTTTGTCTTAATTAAAAAAAATAAGATGCTGAGACAGGTTTTCATTTTCAAATATTCACCTGTCCATCAATTTTGTTTAAATTTCTTTGGGTGGTTTACCAGCCCTATTTCAGTTTGTTTACTACTGTAAATATTTCTGCTATGTTATTTAAAAGTTATACCATTTTTGTTTTAGGTCTGAGCTTGATGTAACAATGGAGGCAAAGTGTCATTACAAGCTTCGGTCATCGGTAAGTCTTGGCTTAAGATTTTTTTAATAAGGTCTTTAGTCAAACAAATCTTTTCAGGATTTTATGCAATTTGTATCTAACATACCAGGTGTCCACGGAAGGTGGCTCGCCCCTCTATCTTTTTTGTTTTTCAAGATAATTAAATAAAATTCGGGGGATTTGTATACGACATAAAATTGCATTTTTTGACAGGTGACTCAACATTATGGAACTTCCGGTTTAACCGGAAGTGACATAAATTTTCGATTGGGACACCTGGTATATTTTTACTTTTTTTGGCTCCATATAACATTCTAAGGGTATGGTCCGAAAGTAACTAGTGTCGTGGTTTAGCGTTCCGTATTTAACCAAATGATAGCGGTAACCAAAAAATAGGTTTATTTTGGAACACGGTTTTCGGATACGACGTCACCCAAATGTCAAAATGCTCACCGGCTTTAAACGCCGGTTACAAGTGGTTTCTCCTGTCACTTGTCATTATAAAATATTGTTATGAATTTAATTTCAAAATATTTGGCCGATGGTTGGTAATTTATTAAGAGAATGAATCTCAATGAAATTATAAGTAAGTGTATTTAGCATTTCTGTAAATTATCAGTCTGTCGTGAACTTTTCAAAATTAAAGGTTATGATTTTAACGAACATGGTGATTTTTCATCCCGAATATAACCGGATTTTTATGGTTGATCTGTCATTTGTCGAGGTTAACCGTGGTTACTGGTGGTGATATTCGGACCATACCCTAAATACAACGATGTGTCACTTGTCACTTTTTGTCACCAAGAAAATATTTTTTTTCCAAATTTATTTTTTTATCTAGAGGGCTATGAATACCTTAGAATCACTTATTTCACTTCTTTAATCTTGGGAAAAATACAATTTTACTATTTTTGGTCCAATGTGCTATGTAAAATTTAATCTTTAAAGTTGTATAAATCATTTTTTTTAAATGGCAACATGGTGGCTTGTCAGGTTAAGAACAAAGAGGATTTTATTACGATTATTTTGATACCATACACTATTAGGTTTTAGAAAAGCGGCCATTAAAAAACTTTAAAAAGTGAACTTAGAACTTTCCTAAAATGAATCATCTTTTGAGAATAAATTTAGAATAAATGCATCAAGTAGCCTGTGACCAGCAAAACTGATAAAACAAAATCATGCCTTGAAGAAAATTGAAATGCCAACAGCTTCTGCCAAAGTAAATTAGTTTGTTGTTTAAAAAACATGGAAAATAATAGATTTACAAGGAGTGAAAAAGTTGATATGGTATTATTGTCAGGCTCATTTCGCATTTTCGGAACCAGTTTTGGGTACCTAATAGTGCCGAGTTGGATAACGCCGATTAAAATATCTTTGTGCGTAAAGTCGTGCAGCATCGGTTGAATTATTTCTACATTCTCCAAACACTAATAACATATCAACTTTTTCACTCCTTGTAAAACTATTATTTTCCATGCTTTTTAAACAACAACCTAATTTACTTTGGCAGAAGCTGTCGGCATGTCAATATTCTTGAAGGCGTGATTTTGTTTTATCAGTTTTACTGGTCACAGGCTACTTGATCTAAATTTATTCTCAAAAGATGCTTCATTTTAGGAAAGTTCTAAGTTAACTTTTTAAAGTTTTTTAATGGCAGCTTTTCTAAAACGTAATAGTGTATGGTATCAAAATAATCGTAATAAAATCCTCTTTTTTCTTAACCCGACGAGCCACCATGTTGCCATTTAAAAAAAATGAGTTATACAACTTTAAAGATTAAATTTTACATAGCACATAGCATTGGACCAAAAATAGTAAAATTGTATTTTTCCCAAGATTGAAGAACTGAAATAAGTGATTTTAAGGTATTCATAGCCCTCTAGATAAAACAATAAATTTGGAAAAAAAATATTTTCTTGGTGACAAAAAGTGACAAGTGACACATCGTTGTATTTAGAATGTCATATGGAGTCAAAAAAAGTAAAAATATACCAGGTGTCCCATTTAAAAATCGAAAGTTTATGTCACTTCCGGTTAAGCCGGAAGTTCCATAATGTTGAGTCACCTGTCAAAAAATGCAGTTTTATGTCGTATACAAATCCCCAGAATTTTATTTCATTCTCTTGAAAAACAAAAAGTTAGAGGGGCGAGCCACCTTCCGTGGACACCCGGTATATAGTTCACAAAATATCAATTTATTTAAAAAAAAGTTATCCTAGGTTGATTTTCCTGTGTTCGTAATAAAAAACTACATTTCATTATACTACAAAAGTGATATAGGTACGTAGTTGTATTTAATATTTTTAAGTTATTGTAAAAAAATTATTTGGTAAATTTGGAACCCTGAAGTTGTCGAAATTTGACAAGTAGGTACCTATGTCAAAAAGTGATTTTTTATTAGCCTTTTACTTCTACATGGTTTATTTTTTTTAAAACTTAAAAACTAAAAAAATGGAAGCCAGAAAGTGATCTTGTTGACACCCGGTATACAGGTTAAAGTCCGCATCTTGTAGGAATTTTTTTTTATTAATGAATTAACGAAAATATCGACTTTGTGGACAGTTTTTGCTTTTAGGGACAAAAAAGTTTTTTTCTAATTTTGTATCATAACAAATCTATTACGATACGCATTTGCGTATCGTAATGACGCTATTTCGATACGCGTTTTTTCTTTTTTTGATGTTGGTAACATTTAAATGTTTTATTTCATTGACTTGCGCGGCCTTTGTGATTTACGAGAAAACCCATTTTTCGCAGAGAAAAAATAGCTTGATAACCTACTTTTTTATTCTGTGTGGATAACAGTCATGTATGTTGGTTGCATAAATCTATAAATCAATCTTTTGTAGATGCTTCAAGCTATCATTTTCTGCCAAATCCTATCCAAAATTCAATCTACTAACCTTCCAATGTCGATTTTAACTTCAACTTTATTTGAATTTGCCATCTTCGCTATACTAAATTGCAATGCCGTGACGTAAAGTCACGTCTTTTGAAATTCGAAACAAAGTAGCAACGCCCGAACGCTCTGTATATGTACCGAATGTACAAGAATCACACAACGTATTCCGTCCAATTTCAAATCTCATATCGCTAGAATAACTTTAGAATCTCGTGGTGAAAATGGGTCGATAAATCAAAAAATGACAGTTCGCAAAACAATTTTTGTTGTCCAAAGGCTACATCATAAAAAATAGTATTACCAACATAAAATTTAGACATAAAAATTTACAAAATTTGAAGGATTTATTTTCTTTTTAAATATGTGTTTTTTATTGAAAAAACTACAAATTAGAAAAAATAGTATAACGTACGTGTTATATAAAGCAAGTTTTAAGCACTTGTCCCGTTATAAAACTCGCCGCAAGCGGCTCGTTTTTTAACATGGACGCGTGCTATAAAATGATGCTTTATAAAACGTGTACGTTAATATACTATTAAAAAATCGGTTGTAGCTGTCAAGTTGACATATTTTCAAAAACTTAAAAGGTTATTTCCCGAAATGTTGAAGAATGGTAATTAAAAAAGCTGCTTATTTTTCAATTTTTTATCTAGGAATTGATTCGGCTTTTACTTGGTGGAAATCTATTATTAATTGTGTTAAATAAATGGTAAAAAAATAAAAAAAGTTATAAATTTACACTTTCCACAGATTTTTATTTTGACTCGACATGTTTCGCAACTACTCACAAGTACTCCTTTGAAGAAGCAACTGTGTTGCGAATTCTGTGGTTGCGAAACATGTCGGGTTTTTCCAACTTGTTATTTCTTTGGTTCATTCGATTTAAAATTATAATTTTTTTTATTTTTTTACCATTTATTTAACACAATTTCTATCTAGGTGTCAAATATGGAAAATTTAGGAAGAACTCGATTTTTTGTATTTTTTTTTAACTTGTTATTTCTTTGGTTCATTCGATTTAACCACGCATCAATAAAATCATTTAAATACAAAATATTTATTGCTTACATGGGAGTTTTCTACTTCACCTTCATAATATTTTGAACCCATATTTTTTCGAAAAAATCATAATTGCGCAATCCAAAAAAATATATCATACTTGCAAAGTCGATCTTGTATCATTATTTTTGAACAAAATTCACGTTAATTGTTTCTATAAAAAAATGTGAAAAAAGTAACAGTTAAATAAACAAATTTATAATTTACCCTATTTGAATCAACTTTAAGTTCTAGTAAAATAAATTTGCATAAACTTTAGAAAATAATATTGTATGTTTTTACATAGATATATAGATAGATAACTGTTTCTTTATTCAAAAGCCAAAAGGCGTAAAACAATGTTAACATTCAGTTGTAAGCAATGTAACAAATAATAACACTTACAAATTTTTGCAAACAGAACATAAAAGTAGTAGCGGCACTACAGATGTAGATAGATAACTTTTTCCAATTCCAAAATTAATAGATCTAAAGAACAATGCAAAAAAACACAACCTACACAGTACCTCAAAAAACACACACACATCTACTTTACAAACATAGTAGCGGTGTTTAAGGCAATAATCATAACCATCCATCAGAGAAACCAGGAATATGTCATCTTTACAAAAACAAATCTCATCTATCTGTATCATTATAAAAGTCACTTAAGTAGGTATATTATGATAAACTATTTTTGTTAAGAAGTTTCTTATGATACGTTTTACTTTACTTTGTGCACTTTGTGGCATATTTCTGATACTATCAGGAAAAGTATTGTGGATCTTTACTATTGCACTGGGCTGGGAGCATTTTTCTGGATATTACTAAAATTGCATTTCTCTATTTGTAAGTTAGTCTTATGTCTGGTTGGATGGCTATGTTTGGATTTTTCAAACAATTCTTTATTACTGTGCACAAACATAAAGGAATCTAATATACACGTAGGGAAAATGTTTGTCCGCCCATCTCTTAGTAATAAGTTAGAATAGTGCAAATATGAAGTATCGCAAAGCAAACAGCGGTAGGTAGATTATGTTTCCCCCGCTCCATCGTATTGCATCTCGCTCATGGCAGTTGCTGGTGACACGCCGCGCCGCTTCGATTCTATTAATATCAAATAAATATCCATTCTTTCGTACGTTCCCTACAACAGCGAAACAGAACTAAAAATTAAAATTCAACCGAAGCAGGATCAAGCAAAACGCATCGAGCCAGCCAGCCAGCCAGCCAGCCAGCCAGCCAGCCAGCCAGCCAGCCAGCCAGCCAGCCAGATCCGATGCGATGGAGTGGGGGAAACATAATTTACCTATTTCTGTTTACTTTGCGATACTTCATATTTGTACTATTCTAACTTATTCCTAAGAGATGGGCGGACAAACATTTTCCCTACGTGTACATACATACCAATGTTAAAACTTTCTTTTCAATAAACACGTTTTTACAGCCTTCGCGTTGTTTCATTCCGAAAATACATCTGATACTTACATCTTTTTTGTAATTTTAAAATTCTGTCCATATTTGTAGAATTTCCCCAAACGATGATCTTATACGAAACATATACATGATAGGCCGACATCGCGGCGTCTATGCTGGCATTCTCAGCAATAATTCTTAGGGCGCAACAGTATTTTAATATACTAATTGCGATACCCTCGACATGCACTCTCCAGTTCAATCTCTTGTCTATGGTTATACCAAGAAACAATACATGCTCTGAATTTTGCACTTGACTGTTTTTGTAGGAAGATGCAAAACCATAATCTGTTGAGTTCTCGAAGATAATACTTTCAGTCTTTGGTATGTTTAAGAGAAGATCATGGTTCGACAAGTACCTGTCAAGAGCACCGCATGCTCTCTCAACGCTAATCAGCGTCGAATCAGGGTCCTCCTCACTAAAGATCAGGGTAGTATCGTCAGCGTAAATAATTTTATACTTACCTGTAATATCTGACAATTCGTTTGTATATATGATATATAACAAGGGACCCAAAATAGATCCTTGAGGAACACCCCAGTCAACACCGATTTTATCCAAGACTATAGTAGAGTTCCTTTAAGTTTCTATTAAATAGCAAACCGGAGCCAACGGCTAAGTTAAGCGTTCCTTTTAAAAATTTAACTTAGCACAGCAAATAATATATTTTCCTCCTCCCTAGCTGCGGTTTAGTATGCCCCTCTCTATTTTCAATACGAACTATACGAAGCTGTTCACGAAGCGTTCCTTTAACAACTTAGCTATGCTGTTTAAAAGAAGCAAAAGGAAAGTACCTTATGGGTCTACTATAAGCAAAGCATTCTTAGAAGTCTTTGACTATAAGCATCATTTTTTACTACCTGTTGAGTCCGGTTTTTTAAGTAGGGTCGAATTAAATTATAGAATTCTCCCTGATCCCATAATTTTTTAGTTTTGATGCTGCGATTGACGCTGTTTAAGGAATTTGACAGGTCCATGCACATTGCCAAAGTAATTTTTATTATTCATTGAGTCTAGTACGCTTGATGACGCTAGTATTGCCTGATAGATTGCTGTTATGGTAGACTTTCCCTTATTAAACCCGTTTTGATTGTCATTTCTCAATGACAATTTTCCCAAAAAAATCTGTCAATCTATTGCATATAGTGTTTCCAAAATCTTCCCTATATTAGAGAGAAGAGATAATAATATAGGCCTGTAATTTTTTTCGACGTCAGTCTCACGCTAGTTTTTAAACACAAATTCACAATATAAGCTAGAGGTTTAGCGATTGTTTCGGCAACCACCTTAAGGATTAATTAGAGAAATCATTTTTTAATTTTTTATCTCGAAACAGTTACAAATATTTATAGGCTATTAGTCCGTTACTAACAAAGTTACTTTTTTTCTAAATTGGGATATCCAACAATGTTAAATTATAATTGGTGTTCTATTTGAAATAATAGTTGTTGACAGCTGCTACTCAATGTGAATTACTCTGTATCTATACCAAAAATATTTCGTCCTTAGTTCTTTCTGCTCAATGTATATTTTTATAAATATCCAAATGTGTGTTTTATCTTTGAGACTTGTAATGTTTCTTATAAGTTCTGTTCCTAGGTATGTAGCTCAGATTTCCCCGCTTTTGCCAGCCTAATGACTGGTAAAGTCTTTAGAATAATAGAAGTATTATCTGACAAACTTTTACCTTTTATAAAAAAATGTTGTGAAATTTTCTTTAATTTTTTAAATTATTATCCTTCTTTGTATCACACTCCTGCGGTTGTGATTAGGAAACATGTCGCTCACAGTGTCAAAATAATGTATCTTGGGTTTTTAAATTGAAAAACAACGACAAAAATTTTGATGTTGTTTTTTGGTCAAAATAGAAACTTAAGGTATCAAAAATAATCTATTACGTACAATTTTAAGTTCAAAACGTTAAAATAACTTGTACTGAAGACGAAATACACCAATTTTGCTTAATTCTGACAGCTCATTTCAATCTAGACGAAAATAAAAACAAAACTACTTATATTTTTTAATGGTTGGCGATATTGTGTTTTGTATTTTGTATTAGCTGCTCCCTCTTTGCTATTTCCAATGATACACAATAAAAATGATTGAAACAATTTAAATGATAATTTTTATCCTTACCTGTAAATACTGCTTCTCTGGTTATAATCTTCCAAAGCTTGAGGTGAGATGAGAACCATGGTTTTTTTGCTGCTAGTCGCTCCTGTGGTGTAATAGCTTGTCTTAACTGCGTGTCTTGTTTGGTGATAAGTGGGGTTATTAATTTTAAAAGAGTACAATAGGTTTAGTAATTCATTTGCAAATCATTAAACAAATCTCAGATCGTTTAACAGGTTAATATGGGAAAACTGGTTTCTCGTCAAAAGCCATTTCTTCGCACACTTTGTCCTTTTGTTTTAGTTGTGAACAAAACTGCAGTCTCGCGTTCGGGTTTGTTCGTCGATCCGCTCGACAAGTCTATCGGTAACTTTAATCTATACAGTTTCGTGTAGGCAGGAGGTGGCAACTTACAAATAATTAATAATATTAATCATCCTATTTTCTTTTGTCTTGAATAAACCCGAGTCTTTACTGATTAGAACCAAACACTTTTTATTTAAAATACCACATTTTCGGCCATTATAATTAACCTTTAAGGTGGGAGTATCAACATGCTTGCCAACCTATTTCGCGTAGAGTCATTTATGTTTTCTAGCTTTGATACAAAATTTAAAGAAAATCAGTATCGACTTGATATTCTATAGGTAATAATTGACATATTTAATAAATATCAAGGAATTTCATAACTTATTTTAGGAGAATTGTATAGCGAAAAATATCGGGTAAGATTTTTTTTAACATTATTATGTCATTGTCACTCATTGTTCTTTCACTATACAATTCTCCCAAAATGAGCAATGAAATAAATTGATATTTTTGTAATATATCAGATACTACCTAAATATTGTACCGACGATATTGATTTTCTTTAAATGTTAGTTAATAAAATAATAAACTCAAACAATCAACGCGAAATAGGTTATAAAGTCGCCACAGTGGTTCTTTTCCCGTGCGTCATCACTTTTACGTCATCAAAATCGTATGAATCAAATCAAAATTACGAGACGAAAAAAGTCAAAACTAAGTTAAGTTCATAAAACGGACGTGCCTGCCTACCGTTTGACGTACCTACATAATATCACGAAAAATTATTATTTATTTTAAGTTTTGCCCGGCATTCTCTATTATCTAAAAGAAATTGACAAACAAATGTTTATACATTTAATACTATTTTTAAAGCTTAAAATCTACAAAAGTTTGGTATTCTATTGACTATTAAAATCGCAAAAGTCAAATTTTTAACATCCTTTCATTTAAGGGAATTTAGCCACTGCCGTAAATGTTTCAAAGAACTTTCACGGTTAGAATATTTAAAATAAATAAATTAGTTATTATAAAAATCCATGAATACTTACCGCCAAAACAGATGGTGGGTATAATTACCTCTAAAAAGAACTATTTTTAGAAACATGAACAGTTTTAAGGCTCACAGGTTTACAAAATACGAATTAGATTGGCAGATCAAAATAAGGTTGACAATGACGTTCTAAAATACAACGGTTGTCAACTAAACAAATAAAAAAAGTAATTAACTGACGTTTATATTTTTATCCTTGTCTAGCACGTTATATTATTGCGGAAAATTGGAGACGTTCTTTTATGCTTTTATTCAAACTTGTTACTGTAATAAACAAGGATGCAGAGTTATTAACCACGTTGAGTCCTGATCGTTGATTGATGACGCACGGGCAAAGATCCACTGTGGCAACTTTAGGTTGGCAATAGATTGAATGACGTTGAGAATTCAACCTTAAAACTGTCAATTATTGGTAAATAGCTAACCTATAGTGTCATATTGTCATATATCAATTAATTTGATAAAGAATAATTTGTTACTAATAAGGTTTATTGATTTATAGCTAAGTAGCATAGGTAGGTAAGTTTATTTTAGTTTCTATAAAACATTTAACTCGGGGGTAATGAAAATTTTGATAATATGCAGGGTGATCCACTACGGTTGGTGAGCTGTTGTATGTTCAAAACATGCTACAACTGTGGGATAAAAAATGTATTATGAAATGTGACCAAAAAAATCACTGAAAATAATTTTACTAGTGCTTAAATTACTTTCGGAATTCACGAATATTTTGTTTGTAAAATCTCCCGGGTCCAGTTTCAGATCGTTTAACATGTTAATATAGGAAAACTGGTTTCTCTTCAAAAGCCAGTCCTTCACCCACTTTGTCCCTTTTCAGGGTTGGCAGGATGTATATCCGTTATAAATATCCTGATATATATCTTGATAAATATCATGATATTTATGCGACGATATTTATCCTGATATATATCAATATTTTTTAAAAATTCTATTCATCAGTATAAAAATATGGCCCCAACAGCCAACAACAGCGTATTATGCTGCTTACGATGCGGTGATTCCCCATCTTCCCGAGACGTTGACCACCTATTGTTCTTTGCCGCGTGGCATTTTTCTTTAGTTCCGATTTCGGATTGAACGGAGCAATATTTGGTTGTTTGTTTTATGAAATAAAAATTTTACCATGCCAAAAATAAAAAAATCCCGTTTGGGTTCATTTTGATTTTGGGTTTTAAGTTGAACCATGGTTAAAAGCAAAAATATATGACGTGTTCATATTCATAAACTTTTTTTTACCTACATTTTACATTCCTAACATAGGAGTACTAAAAAAATTGTTATTGTGATAGCAGCTATTATCGAATAGAATTGAAATACAAATTTACAGGTTTATAACATGTTTATATTAAATTAAGTAATTTTGAATATATAAAAAAAAGTTTTTTTTAAATGCTCTGCATAAGATAATTTTGATTTTTTTACCCACCACTAAAATTTATTTTCCACTTAATGAACACTTTATTGATGACACTGTTTTCAAAAATACTTATTTTATGAAGTTACCTTATACAGGGTCAAAAACAAATAAACTTTGCATCACATGACACCAAATTTTAATAGCTCAATTTTGATGGTGTAGAAAAACACACATTTAATATGGCGCTACTTTAAAGAAAATGTATCTGAAATAAAGCATTGTCAAAACTAAGAAGTTTTATGTAGGTTGCGTTGAGTTTTATTTTGCAGAAGTGGTGCAATTTACAAAATATAGGTAAAATTCAAAATTATCTTATGCAGCTCAAATTTTGCATGTGGGCTAGAAACTGCATTTAAAAAAACTTTTTCTAATAACTTTTTTCGATATTTTCAGAAATAACCCCATTTTTGAATTATTTTTTTAGAAAAAATTAAAATTTGCCATGCAGATAATGCGAATCACGTGACTACTATTTTTTTGCTTAATTTTTATCTCGATCGAAGCAGAACTTGATGCCATAATCAAATTTCGAATAAAGCTATTAATTAAAAAAAAAACCCCATATGATGCGGACTTTAGTGGTCACGCTGTATCTTTATAGAAAACAGATGAAATAATTTAAAATCAATTAAAAATATAAATAAATATCCAAATTTGGATATACAGTGACCGGCAAAGAGTTCGCAACATATGGGAAAAAATTTTATTAGCGGAATATTGAAAAATCTTTTTTGGGGGATTGGATGTGCATGTCCCATAACCTTAAAATCGATTTTGACATACGTCACGTGACCAATGGTATGGCGGGAAAGTTGAAAAACCCAATATGAAATCATCATAAATCAGATAAGTTGATGAGATATCGAAAAAATTCCAAGAATAGAAAGTGTTTAGAATTCCATTAGAACCTTAAATACAATGTTTGGGATATCTACTTAAAAAAAGATAAAATCGAATATTTTTGTATTAAAAATTTCCATATTTTTCCTTTCTTAAAGCTTCATTAAAGTAAAACTGACATCTGGTGACCACAACTAGAAATATTCTTTTGTTTTTCTGACAATTTGGAGCAATAATTCAAAAAAGTCGTTTCCAGTTGGATACCAGCTGTTGCAATAGTCTATTTCTAATAACCTTATCGATATTTTTTATATCGAAATATTCTATTATGTTAAGAAATCCTTAAATTCATTAATCCAAAAAATTTTTTATTTATAACCGTAAAAAATAATTTTGAATTTCGCAGAAATCTTTAAAAAAATCTAAAAATTAATAAAAATTTAAATTATTTTTTACGGTTATAAATAAAATTTGCTTTGGATTAATGAATTTAAGGATTTCTCAACATAACAGAATATTTCGATATAAAAAATATCGATAAGGTTATTAGAAATAGACTATTGCAACAGCTGGTACCCAAGTGTAAACGATTTTTTTGAATTGTTGCTCCAAATTGTCAGAAAAACAAAAGAATATTTCTAGTTGTGGTCACCAGATGTCAGTTTTACTTTAATGAAGCTTTAAGAAAGGAAAAATATGGAAATTTCTAATTCGGTAAAAAAATATTTACAAAAATATTCGATTTTATGTTTTTTTAAGTAGATATCCCACACATTGTATTCAAGGTTCTAATGGAATTCTAAACACTTTTTATTCTTGGAATTTTTTCGATATCTCATCAACTTATCTGATTTATGATGATTTCATATTGGTTTTTTCAACTTTCCCGCCATACCATTGGTCCCGTGACGTATGTCAAAATCGATTTTAAGGTTATGGGACATGCACATCCAATCCCCCGAAAAAGATTTTTCAATATTCCGCTAATAAAAATTTTTCCCATATGTTGCGAACTCTTTGCCGGTCACTGTATAGCGGATATATATCGGATATTTGGATATTTATATAAATATCATGATATTTGCCAACCCTGTCCCTTTTTCATTGATTTTATGGCTAATGTCGCCACCACTGCACATAAATATAGTAAAAATTTTAATTCCTCTCGCAAGATGGATTCCAAGTTACGTGACACTCTTGTCACTTCTTGTCTTTTGAATTTTTATAAATTGTTATGAATTCCAGGACCGGACTTGAAAATTATATACTCGTGATACCTTCTAAAACAATTGATGCAATCATCTCATCGTCTACCGCTTACTATTGCCGAACAATAATAATAATAAATAATTATAATAATTTATTTTGAAAATTTTGTTTTATAAATATTGAGTTTTTAAGGTAATAATAAACATGAGTTTTTATATGGTTTAAAGATAAAGTGTCAAAATAGGTTAAAAACTCAGGCCTAGTGCTTGGTCTGAGGTTAAAAGTATGTACAGTTCTGTTCATAAAAAACCCGTTCGTATGTTTAAGGTTATATTTTAATTCGGATCCATTAATTCTTCTACTGGCGGTAGGTCGAGAGCCAGAAAATCCTGTGATTTCGACGGGATGATCTCTTAAGTGCTCCAGAAGCATAGCATTATCTTCGGGATTGGAAATTCTAGGATGACCGGAACCCTCCTTTCTTTTCTCAAGGACCCTTCTTGCTCCCAACCTTGTTAATATCTGGGATTGTGCTCTTATTTCTGCCATAAAATTGTCCTAGGGCACGAATTGACCACCCTTCTTCAATTTTTGCCACTATTTGTGCCTTTTTAACTAATGTTAAAGGACGAGGCATTTTAAAATTTTTGACTTTTAGACGTCCATCAACAATTGCCACCATGCACTTTTAAAATTAAATGCCAAAAATAAAAAAGAACTATTTACAGTATTTACACCATGACAAATTAGGTGTACGGGTTTTTAATGAACATAAATGTACCTATTATATTATAATTACCCAAACCTCGAAAATACTAGTTAACTGAAACGCAATTTTGAATACTCTGTCACTCATATTTACAGCAGACTGAGCAGCAGACTTTTTCGTTTTATTCGCTCAGGTTATACCTAGCCATAGTTAAAACACTATACATACAGTTCAACATAAACTAAGTAATTAAATTTAGTCAGATATAGATTTACTGTCAAGGAAATCCCCATATTATGAGTTGGCTTTATTTATTTATTTATTTATTAAGTACGGGAAAACCCCATTAACTGTTACAATAATAACAATGATAAAGTTAGGTATAACTAAATAATAACCTAAATAAAATAATTCTACAGTATAACAAAGCTGAAATACAACAATGTTACACTCAAACAACAATAAATTATAATATATTACACTTAAACAACAATATATTCAACAATATAGAAGTAAATACATCACCACAGAGATACAGCATCAAATACCAAACGAATATTTATTCAGATAACTCTTCAGTTGACTTAAAGATACATTAAAAATATCAATGTTACGGTCATTCAAAACAGATAAATATCTATCAATTGGACTATTTATGCCATAAGAAGTTCTGTGAAAGGGTATGCAAAAAGGCAGTTGCTGTCTCAGCCCTTGATAAGGTACATTGAACCCGACAGAATTTAAAAGGCCAGGACAGTCCAACATGCCATTCACCAGTTTAAAAATAAACATTATTCCAAACCTCTCCCTCCGAATGCTAAGAGGAGGTAAGTTCAACTGCTGCTCCACTACCGTGTAATCATGATCTACCACTCTACTGCCACACTTAAAAGCACATACTCTTAAAAACTTATGTTGAACTCTTTCTAAGGAACTTGAGTGATTCTGAAAGTATGGTGACCATACAATAGAGCAGTACTCTAAAAGTGACCTAACCAAGGAACAATAAACCATTCTGGTAGCACCCACAGAAAAATACTGGCAATTCCTTAAAACAAAACCTAGCATTTTTGTACTCCTAACAGATACAGAGTTAATTTGATCAATAAATGATAACCTGCTATCCATAACAACACCCAAATCTCTAACGCTGGTGACACATTCAATAGCCCTATCATTTATAAAATAAGAAGATTGGAACCTATTTACTTTACGGGTAAAACTAATAAATACACATTTCTTTACATTAAGATCCAACCTATTAACCTTACACCATAGACATAATCGGTTTAAATCTTGCTGCAAAAGTTCCTGATCCAATGTGCTCTCAACCGTTTTCCAAAATTTTAAATCATCAGCAAACTTTAAACTTTTACTATGTATAAAACAATGTATAATATCATTCACAAATATATTGAAAAGTAGAGGTGAACAGTGCCCTCCTTGAGGGACACCGGAACTTACATAAATGGACTCGGAAAAATATCCACCAATTTTAACATATTGCACACGACCAGTCAAGGAACTACTAAACCAAAGCACCAGCTGACGATTCAGACCGATTTTTTGTAACTTTTGCAAAAGAATTCGATGGTCGACCCGATCAAATGCTTTAGAAAAATCAGTATATATTGAATCAATCTGCTTATGATTCTCCATGCTCCTCAAAATGTTTGATTGATATGAGACTAAATTTGTTAGTGTGGATTTGTTTTGGCAAAATCCATGTTGCTCATCAGAAATCAAGCCTTTGCACAGCCATCCCAGCTGCCTGCTAACAAGTGAGTCAAAAAGTTTAGGGATAGAAGACTGAATACATACACTTCGGTAATTTTCAATATTATCTCTTTGACCACTCTTAAAAATTGGAACAACATAGCTTACCTTCCACACATCCGGAAAGACTGACGATTCCAACGATCTACCAAAAAGAATATAAAGAGGCAAGGTGATTGTACAAACACACTTCCTTAAAAAATAATCAGGTAGACCATCAGGACCCACTGAAAGTTTCATGGGAAGCTGAAATATCTGATCAAATATGTCTTTCTTTGTTATTACCGAGCAGTTAATATTTCTACCAATATCATTGTCTAACGCTGGATCATAGGAGAATGGCAATTCATGACTATCTACATAAACAGTTTGAAAAAATTCCCTAAACAAATTAGCAATATCCTGACCAGTTGACGCATACCGATTGTTACAGTGCAACGAATTCGGCAATAAATGGCTAGACCTTTTATCATTAATAAACTTCCAGAAGGATCTAGGATCCTCCTGCAGTTTTACATCAATACCCCTAATATATGTTGAAAAACAAACATCAGAAAGTCTTTTACACTCTGCCCGCAAATCCGAGAACCTTCTGTAGTTCACATGAGAGCGATCTTGTATATACAAAAAGTGAGCTCTTTTTTTTTGCAGTGTTAATTTTCTCAGTTGTGAAGAGAACCACTTAGGGAATGATGACGCCCTATACCTTCTCAGCGGAACAAAGTACGCTACACATGTGGCAAGCAGTTCATAAAAAATATTGGTCGCTAAATTAATATCAATAACACTTAATGTCTCTTCCCAATCAACCGAAGCCAGAAAATTATTAATTTCCCAATAGTTGGCATTCTTAAAGTCATAATAATATTCAAAGTAAACCAAGCTGTCTCTCTTTAGTGCCTCAGCAACAGAAACAGAACACTCACAACCAACATGATGGATGCTGCTTTCGAAAAGTGGATCAGTAGCCACTGTAATTTCTGCATCACATACATTAGAAAATACTAAATCTAGGAACACATTTCTACTATTAGGCACCTTGTTAATCTGAAAAAGTTTAAGATAACCAAATGCTTGAGCCACCCGGAGAGACGGATCTCCAATCGGACACTGCACAGTCACACCATACTCATCGTTGGACCACAAGGCATTAGGCAGGTTATAATCACCAAACAAATAAATATTCCCTGAGGCATAATGTTGACAGACTCTCTCGACCGACTCACAGTGCCGTTCGTACACTTCCATGGCTGATCGAGGTGGAAGGTATACACCCCCAATGACAAACTTAAAATTGTTCAAGTGGCATAAAATAAATAGCTGTTCCACACGTGATTCAGATGTTTGAATGCACTGAGATCTGATTGTATTCCTTACGAACACTAGCACCCCACCACCACTCAGCTTTCCACTAGTCAATGGACTACGATCACTTCTATATAGAGTAAAACCATCACACTTTAACTCGGTATCCAGAATTTGATCATTTAGGTTGCTTTCTACTAGTACAATAATGTCATAAGAGCAAGTAGCAACTGATTGTAGAAGAGCAACCATCTTGGTTCGAAGCCCACCAACATTGTGATAGTATACAGTTAATGGGGTGTTGCAACGTTTTTTTGCTGTCTTTTCTCCACCACCGGCAACCCGTTACGATATCTGATAACTAAATTGTCTTCTCCAGCCCTCTTCCTGGAACTTAGTAAGTCTTTAGCACTCTTGTATGCCTCACGTTGCATTTTCGTCTGGTCGCTAGATATTTTGTAGACAGAGTTACGCAGTTTGCTTCCCGCCCTTAGTGCAGATTTTACTATATCAGTTCCCTCACATATCACCTTAATGGGTCTAGACATTGTAATATTGGCCATCTTCTTGCCCACTCAAACCACCTTTAATGCTTTTTCTCCCTGGAGACCCAGTTCATTAAAAACCTCAATGATCTTGGATTTATCATGGTCAACACGTTCTCCAAGAACTAGAGAGCCAGACTCCGGCACATTATATATCATTAGGTTCTGAGCCCTACTGGTACGTTCACTGATCTCATGCATTATAGTCTCAGTTGGTATTGACTGTGCCTTTTCCAGCTCCGAAACCTTTTCTTTTAAAGACCTGATTTCTTCCTCCAAAACCGATATCTTCCTCACCATAACAGGAACACTCTTGAATGCGTCACGGCAAGTTTCGCAGAAATGCATAAGTACTCGCTTCTGTAATATGACTGCTCTAACCTCCGAAGCCGATAATCCTGAGCATCGCTCATTCAAATGCATGCGAGTTCTACAACTATCGCATGCAATTGTCTGCCTCTCATCAGGGCCCAGATCCAGTGAACAAACCCCACAGTTTGCATTGCCTGCCATAACAACAAAGGCAACATCAACTAACCTCAAAATTGAACTAATTCCAATTTACTACAACAATCACTTTAGTTTTTACTGATTTTATAAACAGATTATAAAAACTGAACCTAATCGCTCATTCTATACTATATATTTCCATTTAATTTTCGATATTATGCATAATTTATTAACTCAAAACAAAGAACCATACGCGACGACGAACCTAACCTTATTGTAATTGTGGCTTAGTCCTACACAGACCCAAAAAGACACGATTTGTTTAACACTTCATATTATCATAAAAGCAGTGATAGTCCGGTCAATCTAGACCAAAAAATGATAGTGAAGGTACATAAATTCACAACAAGCTGAAAATCAGTAAAATTGTTTAAAATATAATTATAAATAAATATATATAAGTTCCCCATCATTCCCGTGTTTGGAAAAAAAATTATTCGAGGTCAAAGGTCAAAAAAATGAGTTTTTTGCGATTTTCAGCAAAACGGTAAGTTGTATCATAAAAATACCCCAGGCAAAAATTGTAGATCATAAAATTATCTATAAAATATGTATCAATACAATTTTTTTCCTACGAGCCACCGTTTCTGAGATATAACGATTTAAAAAGTTGTTATCGTCATAATATGCACACATTTCCTCGTCACCTATGAGGTAGTGTACTTAGCGCGTATTTTTAACGTGGTTTCCCCAGTAGGCCTACTCAGCATACAGGGGCTGGTCGAAAGTCACGATGCATACAGTGTGGCCATACCGTTTTGCATTCTCTAATGCACAAAGTAAAGTCGTATAGATAGTATTATAGTTACTGGCTGGTTGGTGAATAAATGGTAAAAATGAAATTTGAGATTTCGAATAATTCATACGAATATTTGTTAAACGTTCAATAAAACCATTCCAACTGGGAAAAGACGAATTTTTGCATTTCCCATAAAACCATACTACATAAGCTTTTTTAAGGAAAGATCCTACTGTTTTCATGAAAGATACCAAGTTAAAATCGGTCGTCCTAAAGACGAAGCTACGAATCTGGCAATGGAGGAAATATTTGCTTACCTACATTGAAAATAGCGATGACTGTCAGTTTACTTTAAACGAATTAACAAATGTTTGCAAAACTACGACTTTAGATTACAGAACGATTAAGCTACGACTAAAACTAAAGTATGGTGATAAACTTATTATCCCTGAGAAATCAGGAAAATCAACATTCATGTGCTTAGTGGATAATCATCATGATATTTTAAATCAAGCCTGGTACGAAAAAAATATGAAAAAAAAAAAGAACGATTCAGAGAATCTTAGACGCAGCTGCAGCTATTATTCGCGAAGATATTTGAACCGCAGTGTTTGATTATTCTAACTAACCTCCACCAAGTCGCATGTTTGATGATTTAAATAATGAAATCCCAGAATCGTTAACGTATCTTGTGGAACGAGTGATTTTAAAGAATAAACGATCAAATTTAGATCATTTAAAATTAATATGCACAAATATTTGCCATTGTATCATGACTGCTGTTCAACCAAGGTCTTTTAAGTCTAAATTACAATTAGGCCTAGCAGTTTTTTTCATCGAAGGTTTGGGTCTAAGCGTCTTATACAAATCTTTTCGTCTTTTGGTTTATGTGCATCTTAATAATGATACAATAATGTACGAGGCAGCAGCAGTTTTTCATCGTCCTCCTCATGTCCTACCACCAGAAAGTGCAGTGCGTTGCAGATAATGCTGATATTAATGTCTACGCTAGACGGCAATAACACGATCTACAGTCTACATAATGGGTATTATTCAAATTGTTACTCCAAAAAATTCAGTTTGACTAGAAGAACCTATGCCACGAATAAAATAAACTCTTTCCGCAAAAGATTTCAAGGCAAAAGCTCATGTGCCGATACAGATCCATAAAAATGATGGTGTAGTAGGTAACAGTAATGTAAATGTTAAAGATTTTGTTTATGGAACTGAAACGGTATGTTTCCTCAAAAATGCTATAATACTATCTATAGGACTTTACTTTGTGCATGAGAAAATGCAAAACGGTATGGCCACACTGTATGCATCGTGACTTTCGACCAGTCCCTGTATGCTGAGTAGGCCTACTGGGGAAACCACGTTAAAAATACGCGCTAAGTACACTACCTCATAGGTGACGAGGAAATGTGTGCATATTATGACGATAACAACTTTTTGAATCGTTATATCTCAGAAACGGTGGCTTCTAGGAAAAAAAAGTATTGATACATATTTTATAGATAATTTTATGGTCTACAATTTTTGTCTGGGGTAGTTTTATAATAAAACTTACCGTTTTGCTGAAAATCGCGAAAAACTCATATTTTTTTGACATTTGACCTCGAGTAAAATTTTTTCCAAACACGGGAATGATGGGGAACTTATATATTTTATTTATAATTATATTTTGAATAATTTTACTGATTTTCAGCTTGTTGTGAATTTATGTATCTTCGAATGTCTAGATTGACCGGACTATGATGGAGGACGCTGAAACGTAATTTTTTAAGCACCTTACGTTTTCTCTAAAATTTGAAAATATATTGATATTTTTATTTTATTATAAACTCACCGACAAAAAAAACCGGCACCTTAATTTTTTTTAGTAATTTCATTATGGCATAACTTTTTTATTTTTGACTTTATTGCAATGATTTTTCACTGGGCGATAGATCTATTCATTAAAATTACGCTGTAGTTTGTTCTGATGTAATTTTGGTTGCTTAAATGTTTATATACCAGGGTAAGTCAAAATGATGTTTTAGTCGGAAGTTTAAAACGTCCTGTGGAAAAAACACGCCAGATAACCTTGTTTAAACATAATTTACAATAAAGCTGGATGTATTCCTAGCATTTTCTTTTTGAATTATCTGGTTATCTTGTTTCTTTTATGAGCTACGCATTTTTTAATTGAAACGCTGCATTTAAAAAACATTTTTTACTTCAAACATTAAAAGTTGTCAGAGCACTTAAAATGAAATGTTAATAACGAGTGTGTCCACCTCTAGCCGCAATGACAGCTTGCATTCTTCATGGCATGAAATCAATTAGAATAATTATTTTTTCTTGAGGCATAGCTTCATATTCTTCATTTAATGCTAACCTGAGCTCTGGTAAAGTTGTAGGTTTGTTGGGACGGTGACGAACGCGTCTTTTTAATTCATCCCAAAGATGCTCAATTGGGTTGAGATTTGGGCTACAGGGTGGCCATTCTAATTTTTGTATTCTAACTTCATCCAAAAACTCATTTACTACATGTGCAACATGTCTGGCGATGTCTTGCATGAGTATAAACTTTTGTCCAATGAAAGGGGCAAATGGAATAACAGCTTCCTGTATCTCTTCAATATATCTGTGGGCATTTAGAGCTCCATTTCCACAAATATTAGGTTTGTACGCCCTTCTCTAGAAATTTCCGCCCAAATAATCACAGATCCGCCATAGAACGAAAGTCGCTCCAATATTGTACAGGGTCTTCCAACGAGGACTGAACAGGGGCTCATTTTTGAGCTTCCTTGTATTTAAAGAAAAATTCAAAATAGCCAATCGATGTACTTTTTCCTGCAGAATTCAAAAATGAAACCAAAAAATTATTTGAACCAGAAACAAAAGAGTAGCTTTTGTTATACGATTTTTGGAACGAGTGATTTTTTTTGTCCGCTCTGATTAAAATATTTAATATTGTGACAGCTATTTTTATTAAATTTTAATGTTTTATCCAGTATTATTTAACTTTAACCTGTTTGAAACCTACACTAGGTAATAAAGGTATAATCACCTTTGAATCCTTCAAAGTCAAAAAATTTGACAAATTTACTATAATATTGCCGAAATGAAATATGCATTAGATGAGAAATTGCAGATTGTTATCTTGTTCTACAAATGCCAAGAAAATGCAAGAGAAGCAAGGAGAAGATTTATTGCAAATTTTCACAGAAATATATAAGGATAAAGAACCTATTTGAGGAAAATAAAACATTACATGACAGAAAAAGAAATCCAGAAAGGAATAGAAATCGAGACCGTGCCATTGTGAATTATTTTCGACTGAATCCAACCAAATCAAATTCGGACGCAGTTCGGGACGTTCAATACGCCGGCGGTGTAAGACGCAGAAGAGTTACCCAAGGAACTGTTCACAGGACTTTAAAAAATCATAAATTTAAGTCTTATCATATCCTTCCACTTCAACATCTAACACCGGCACAAAAAGAACTTCGCTTCCAATTTGTTTCCCAAATTGTGATTCGGAAAGAAAACGAAGACCCTAATTTATTCAGAAATATCTTATGGACTGACGAAGCCACATTCACAACATCGGGGGTTTTCAATAGACATAATAGTCATCACTGGGCCGTTGGAAATCAAGAAAATTTCAGACAATTAAATTTCAAGGAAGGACTTCAATCCATGTTTGGTGTGGCATAAAAAATAATAGAATTTTGGGACCAATATTTTTTAACGGGACTTTAAATGGACAGAGATACTACGAGTTCTTAGAAAACGAAATTGAGAACTTTTTGGAAGATTTACCATTGGAAGAATATCAAAATTTAATTTGGCAACATGACGGGGCCCCTCCGCATGTCGTGCGTGAGGTTACTCAATATTTAAACGGACGCCATGAAGAATGGATTGGTAGAAATGGAACCTATGCTTGGCCACCCATTAGTCCCGATTTGTCAATATTAGACACATTTCTTTGGGGCCATTTAAAGAACGTGGTATACAAGCAGCGAAACCACGATATTGAAGAGATCATGCAGAAAATTGTGAATGAAATAAATCGCCTTAACCAGGAAAATCACAGTATAACAGCAAGTTTGGAAAGGCTACAAAGAGGTTATCGCACTTGTTTCGAGAACAACGGAGGTCACATTGAACAATTAAATTATTAATGTTTTTTTTAATTAGTATATATAGAGTTGGATTTCTTTTTCTGTCATGTAATGTTTTATTTTCCTCAAATAGGTTCTTTATCCTTAGAATAGTATTGACGGATATATTTCTGTGAAAATTTGCAATAAATCCTCCCCTTGCTTCTCTTGCATTTTCTTGGCATTTGTAGAACAAGATAATAACCTGCAATCTCTCATCTAATGCCTATTTCATTTCGGCAATATTATAGTAAATTTGTCAAATTTTTTGAAAGGATTCAAAGGTGATTATACCTTTATTATCTAGTGTATGTTTCAAACAGGTTAAAGTTAAATTATACTGGATAAAACATTAAAATTTAATAAAAATAGCTGTCACAATATTAAATATTTTAATCAGAACGGACAAAAAAAAAATCACTCGTTCCAAAAATCGTATAACAAAAGCTATGTTCCATTTAAAAAACACCTTATCCATATCGTAACTCTTTTGTTTCTGGTTCAAATAAATTTTTGGTTTCATTTTTGAATTCTGCAGGAAAAAGTACATCGATTGGCTATTTTGGATTTTTCTTTAAATACAAGGAAGCTCAAAAATGAGCCCCTGTTCAGTCCTCGTTGGAAGACCCTGTACAGTCGGCAAACCGTTCATTACGTCTCAGTAAAGCCACTCACGCTCATCTGGCGATCGAAGACAAACTCTTGATTCATCCGTGAACAATACGTTTCGCCATACTTCTTCTGTCCAATTAACATGCTGCCTTGCAAATCTAAGTCGATTCTGACGATGGTGAGGAAGCAATCGAGGGGCTAGAGCAGGTCTGGGGGAATTAAGCCCAGCTTCCTTTAACCGTCTTCTGATGGTTTCTTCAGTAACGTTCTTTCCCCGTACCTGCTGTAGGTAATGTTTTAGTGAACTGGCGGTAGCTCTTCGGTCCCTTAATGATTTTAGCAATATGAAACGGTTGTCGGCTAAGGTGGTTGATTTTTTTCTTCCGGACCCTGGCCTTCTGGTATGATTTACCGTCTCGAGATACCTATCCCAAGCATCTTGTACCGTAGATCGCGCAATTCGTAAAGTACGGGCAACATAACTTTTATTTCGAGCATTGTCTATTAAAGCGATGATTTTACTCACGTCTGTAGTGGTTAGCAGCATTTTAATTACGATTTTAATATTGACAATGTCCCTGACAAAATAATCTCATGAAGTAACCACTAGCTAAGTTGATTATTTTACGCTGATTATTTTTATTGGCATTGAAAAAATGCAGTGTTTTAATTAAAAATGCGTAGCTCGTAAAAGAAACAAGATAACCAGATGATTCAAGAAACAAAATGCTAGGAATGCATCCAGCATTATCGTAAATCATGTTTAAACAAGGTTCTCTGGCGTGTTTTTTTCCACAGGACGTTTTAAACTTTCGACTAAAAACATCATTGTGACTTACCCTGGTATATAAACATTTCGGCAACCAAAATTACATCAGAACAAACTGCAGCGTATTTTTATTGAATAGATCTATCGCCCAGCGAAAAATCATTGCAATAAAGTCAAAAATAAAAAAGTTATGCCATATTGAAATTACTAAAAAAATTTAGGTGCCGGTTTTTTTTGTCGGTGAGTTTACAAGGAGAAAAATGTTAATAATCGGAAGTAAGTTTTTTTTATTTATCTAATAAATGCAAGCTGAACATACATACATCGCTGTTTATATTTAGCTTAAGAAAAGGAAATCAAGAAACCCCCTGGGTAGTTTGGATATTACTGACGTCACGGCAGACACTACTCTAGCTCCACCACCAAGAAGAGTTAGTTTTGCTGCTAGCAACTATGTGAAGTAAGTACATTTTCTAGCCTTTTCTCCCAAAATTGAAAAAAAAAATAAACACAGACCCAACACTACGCTGTATCCAGTTTATTTTTTGAATATTTCGTTAATTTTTTTTTTTTTAATAGGCTTATTAGAAGAATTATTGTTAAAAAACTATAACACTCATTTTGCTAGGCGTTCTATTTTGTTTTTCGATATTTTTAGGCCGTTCATGGATGATCCAGAAAAAAATACGATTTGGGATAACACTTACGAAGAAGAAGTAAATCATACCGACTCTACTAAATCAGAAAATACAAATCATACTAATCTGTCGGAACATAAAAGTCAATATCAAGAAATAACAAATGTAGATGTTCACGAAGAATATGCAACGAATATTTACTGTGATCAAGATGTGAAAAATATGGAAGTTTCTTGTTTTGACCAGACTATGATCGATGATGAACCCATAGGTGTGTTATGTGAAAGCAATTTCGACCTTACGTCTTGTATTTTACCAAATAGAAATGTAAATAATTCAACAGAATTATTGTCTAAGGAAACAACTTTTAATATGGAATTAACATGTCATTGGAAAAATAACATCATATCATCAGAAGTAGCACATTGTGACGTTTCTACAAGCAACGATTATTTGTTACCAAATTCTACAATACGCCAAGAACAGGATATGAGTATGACATGTTGGTATGTGATAATTTCTTATTCATTAACATACAACAGGGTGAATTCTTGATTTATTTTGGATGTGATTAAAAATGGCATAATTACTTTCATTATCAGTAGTTTAAAATGATGTTAAAATATAACATGAAAAACATTACTAACGAAATATGACATACTTACTTACTTGAAATTTTTAATTTTTTGCGCGGCTTCTTTCCACTTTGTTGAATATTAAAGTGCATTGGTTACGTCATAGGCGTACCACACTATAAATCTGCAAAAAAACAATGTTTCAAACCGCATTAAAATCCATGATGTTGTTTCCGGACTACAGACCTATAATAATCAATTTGTTTTGTGATGAGTGGTTTACCTAAAAAGAGTAAATGTCTTATTTTCATAACAAGGAATTTTCTGTAAGAGGTGATTTTGTGGCCTCTTGTTAGGCATTTTAGATTATCTTTAAGTGGTATTTATTGTAGTTTTATGGTCTCTTTTTGGACAACCATAATTAGTAGCTGTAGCTGGTAAAAAAATAAAAATTAAATTCAGTCAAAATGTCATGGGGCTGTAAGAAATCATGTATTTCAAGTTTGACCATGTATTATTTTTTTTTCTATGCAATAGATTTGCTTTTTGAACGTTTTATGGCATGTATGGACATTTAATCTAAATGTTTGAAAATTTCGGTTTGATCTGACCAATAATAAAATTTTTTTAAGGCACTTTGTTGCGTAAGACATTTTTGTGTCAAAAACGTGGATTCATGCATTCGCGCCGTTTTCACTGTGTCTGATTTAAATAATTCAGTTGGCAGCACAAGCCTCTTAAAACACTTATTTTAAGAGGCCTATGAGCATAACCCATCAAAAACATGGCAATCGCAGTAAATCAGGGCACACGTTTTTCTTTTCTCATTTTCGTATATCTGATAAAAAAAAATAAGGGGAAAATAACACCATAAAATTTGCAGGTAAACATCAGTACGTATATAGGTTATGTTTTGCCGGCATGGCCAAAAAAATGTCAAAAACGTGCCTTAAAAAATGCCAAAGACGTGGGTTTTAAGAGTTTATTGTTTGTGTTTTGTTTATGTTTTTGCTCTTCTGCACTTGTCTTAGTTTCTTGGGTAAATGTATGACATTTATAAATAAATATATAACATTATTTCCTTTTTTTTTTGTTAATAAATAAAGCAAAAATCTGACCAAATGTCAAAAAATATGCTCTAAATATCATCGAACATGGGCAGTTTTTGGTGAAACGTGGTCATGTGTCAAAAACGTGGCTTCTTAAGGAACAGCTTCTAATCACTTGTTTTAAAAATGACCCAAATGCGAATTGAAGATATCCTAAAGTAAGTGGGAGCACAATAAACGCACATTTTTATTGTAAATTTTAAACTTTTTATTATAATAATGCCCCCAGAGACACTTTATAATAAATAGTCGCAGAAAACACCAAGGACGCATTTTAAAAATTACTTAATATTCTTCACTCTAATCGGCCGATACCGTTTACATAACAGCTCCATAGAAACAGCGATTACCGTTTGTCAGCTTACGGGTTTTAAGATAATCATAAACCCCCCTTAGAGGTAAGAAGAATATGTTTATTTGAAGTTTTAATCTGCCTAGAATAGTTAAAAAATATTTACTTACCAATTTTACGGCCTAGTTATATTTTGCTTTTGTAATGACTAGCGGTTATTAGAGTACCAAACCCGAACAAGCCCTGTTAATATATGTATGTATGTATGTATGTATGTATGTATGTATGTATGTATGTATGTATGTATGTATGTATGTATGTATGTATGTATGTATGTATGTATGTATGTATGTATGTATGAATGTTTTTTTGACAAAAAATGATAATGGTGCAATCATAGACATTTACCTTTAGATAAGTACAGCTTATCTCCTGCTAAAACAAAAGTTATGTTTTATGGGTGAAAAAATACTTCCGAGCGCACGACTCGCCGCACATAGGCGTATTTACCCTATCTAGGCGGCCAAAATTATTTTACCAGTTTACTTAATTCCAAAGGTGCCTATTAGACTGTTTATAGGTTTATAATGAATACAAAATACCTTGTATTGAAAAAACTTAATTTTATTTATCAAAAAAATGGGGGAAATGAACAATAAGTCTTATTAATATATTTTTAAATTTATAATAAGGATGTTTTCCATGATTCTTCATCCGAAGTTGAGGCACTAACTACCTCGTCCGATGATTCTTTATAATCTGTTGTATCTAGATAAGGTTCAGCTGGAAGCAACATGGCTATCGTTTCTTTTAAGAACGGTTTGCTAGTCTTTATAGGTATCGGTCTAATTCTTTTTATAAATGGATTCGAACTGAGTAGCCTGTTCAGAACATCCTTATTACAAGATTGCCTCGATACCTTTCGGGCATAGTTTTGACGATAGTGTCGAAAATGTTTATTGCGTGCTTCAGCAGCCTCTTCTGATAATTGGCCTATCGGAATCAGCGCGTTTTCTATGATCTCGGACCCATGTACTAGTATTTTATGCATAGTAGGAGTCATCGGATGCCACGGGTAGAGCTGAATATAGAGCTCAGCAGTTTACTTCGCATAGGCAGCAAAAAATGCCCTATCTTGCAATATCGCAGCATTCCGCAAAATTTTTAGCAAATATAAAAAAGAAATAGCCCTGGGTATCCTATTTTACCAAAAAAATTTGCCGGCAAACTTTGGGAAATAAACTCTAACAAGTAAAAAAAAATAAATAAAAAAAATTACACTTATTCAAATCAAATATCACAGCAAATAATATAGCATTTGAAACAAAAAGCTCTGAAAAGTAGACACACTTATCTGCACGATCACAATCCATAGCTTTTAATTAGGTATAACTGATTCTTTAAAATAATAAATTCACTATGAAACGTTCGCTTACGCAAGACACCGAGAAATGATACTCTTCCCTTATAAACGACCAAGTTCAGACTAGTCGTAAGAGCGCTTGGGTTGTGTGGGAAGCGGGGGAAGTGTGACATCATAAGCGTACAACCCTTGGCCCTATTTATCGGTCATTAGTTTCTACCTACGTTAAAATTTTGATATTAGACTTTTGGCCGCCTAGATCGGCTAAATACCCGTATGTGCGCCGGTCAGCTGCCTTCCCTCCCAGCGGCATCGGGCATGCGCATAAACCTATTGTTATCGGCCTGTCTTTCTTTAGGGACATGCCCATTTTTTTTTGTATTTTAGGGTTTCTCTATGGATTCCTTGTTGTTTATTGCGGGTGTTTAATATTTACGGATTTCTAGTTTTTGTGTAGTTTAGTTGTGCTTTTAGTGACTCGGATTGGAATATAAACAATGACTATTAACAGCCGTTGTATGATTTTATTATGCCCAAATAGGGGTAAAATACCTGGTATTTCGTATTTTCAGTAAGTATGGAGTGGTGATGTATCTTGATATAACTTTATTTTGTTATGATCAATTTAAACACATCAAACTCGGGCTAGACTACACAAACAAGGTATGAAAATAAAAAGAAATACACACCAAAACAGATTTTCCCGATGCATGTTTTGGTATATTTTATTTGCAGCCCAGCAATCTAATTAGGTACACAAATTTTTCGGGCAATATATTGCTTCAAAAAGTTTAAAAGACACTTTTCTCTACACTTATATTATATAAAAGAAAAAATGCAAATACCTAGGTAGTTTATATTAATCCACTGGTCAAGTTCTCGGGCAAAAACTTTTACACGTACCCAAGTTTGTGCCAAATTTTGAAAATCATTACAAGTTCTATAGCAACTAATATTTGACTTGAGGTTAGGTACGCGATAACACCGTAGATTGGTTATTTTGCTGGTCTTGTTTGTTTTTCATATTCGATTTTATTAAGTTTTATAGTTTATTTGACTTGTTCTCTTTTTGAACTAAAAACACGACGACGAATCATTTTTAAACAAATTTTAGAAACAAATAGTTAAGGAGCTAGCGTGCAAAAAACGCCATAGTTGGCTGCCCGTCAGTCGCGTTTAAAAAAACGTTGCCATTACTCCACTGAACACTCTGGTGCTTGAAGTTTTGCTTTTACCCATCAACTTTACGATTTATTGGCAATAATAACATTGGGCGATTGGCCATAGTGAGGAGCCCGTTAGTCAGGTTGAAAATTAGGTTCTGTAGGTTGCCAAGATCATGTATCTAAAATTTCGTTGCGATCTAACCACTAGATCGTGAATTAGGCCAAATGGAAGATTATAATTTGTTTTTTGACCGCCATTTTGTTGGCCATAGTAAGGAGCCCCTCCAAAACTTGTTTCTACCTCTTCGTTTGGATAAAATGACAGGAAAAATGCACTTGACTGACAAATCGAATCACGACGTTCTTCCCTGGGTGACCTACAAAATCTCGAAAAATCCAATTTTTCAGTCTTTAGCATGGCTTTTTCAGAAATTCAACCAAAATCATCAGTCAATCATTTTTCCTGATTTTTAGACATCCAATTAAGTAGAAATTACAAACGACTGACATTTTCCTCGAATATTTTCAATTTGGCCATACTTTGAAAATTTTCTGATTTTGGACTTTTTTATAATGGCTTAATAATGCTGTTCCAAATGGACTTAAAAGTAAAACAATGTATGACAATGATATTTGATGACCTAAAAAACGTTGATTATATTATAACTATTACTATATATATAATATATATAATATATAATGATTATATTAAGTAAAAGTAATAGTTACAATATAATCAACAATTAAATATCTGTTTTTTTCTATATTGAAATGTTACTAACACAACCCAGCTTGCTCAACCCAAATATGCCAACAATTTCATTCAATAAATAATAACCATTTAATTTTCGATTTTCTTCAGTAATTATTCATTTCTTACTGCTGAAATTGGTTATCGTATCTTTTTGTGGCAAAAATTCTATATTTTTTGATTACTGAATCCAATATAATATAACATAAATTCAACGAATGAATAGGGGTGGAGGGTAGCAGAGGGGTGGAGGAAGGGGTAAATAGGTGATAGTTATGTATTGAAACGTTTTTTAGGCCATCAAACATCATCGTCATACATTGTTTTACTTTTAAGTCCATTTGGAACAGCATTATTGAGCCATTATAAAAAAGGCCAAAATCAGAAAATTTTCTAAGTATGGCCAAATTGAAAATATTTGAAGAAAATGTCAGTCGTTTGTGATTTTTACGTAATTGGATGTCTAAAAATCAGGAAAAATGATTGACTGATGATTTTGGTTGAATTTCTGAAAAAGCCATGCTAAAGCCTGAAAAATTGGATTTTTCGAGATTTTGTAGGTCACCCAGGGAAGAACGTCGTGATTCGATTTGTCAGTCAAGTGCATTTTTCCTGTCATTTTATCCAAACGAAGAGGTAGAAACAAGTTTTGGAGGGGCTCCTTACTATGGCCAACAAAATGGCGGTCAAAAAACAAATTATAATCTTCCATTTGGCCTTATTCACGATCTAGTGGTTAGATCGCAACGAAATTTTAGATACATGATCTTGGCAACCTACAGAACCTAATTTTCAACCTGACTGACGGGCTCCTCACTATGGCCAATCGCCCTATGTCATTATTGCCAATAAATCTTAAAGTTGATGGGTAAAAGCAAAACTTCAAGCACCAGAGTGTTCAGTGGAGTAATGGCAACGTTTTTTCAAACTCGACTGACGGGCAGCCAACTATGGCGTTTTTTGCACGCTAGCTCCTTAACTAAAACCATTAAAAACAATTTTCTATCCTCAAAATCTGATAGGTTTGCAACTACTTAAAATGCCAAAAGTCACCAGCTTATTTCCCAACTTGATCAAAAATTGAGAAGAAATTCCAATTTTTTGGCAAGAATTTGTGGCAAATTTTAGCTGTTTACACGTAAAAAAAAACGAAGGTTTAACAATTTCTTAAGAAAGAACTTAAAATTTTAAGCCCGGGGCCTGTCTAGATTCGTCAAATGATAATGTTGCAGTGCGCATGCCTAATTCGGTGTAGCTTTGTTTACATGCGCGAGGCCTTATATTTGCCACTTTCGTGATTATTGTTTGCTTATCTAGAGGTAAATATCTATAAGTGCAATAAAATATTTTTACAAAACGATTTACTTGCTCATTTAGGTGCCCGTATATTTTTGTTTAGATCCTAGGATAAAAGATAATTTACTTATATATACAATTTTTTTTAGCTATAAAAATGTTGAAATCCAAGAAAACAAATTACCACATACATTAAGTGCTCAAATGGTTTGTGGTAAAGAAACATGCATACCCGATCAAAGTGAAATGGAATGTACATGCGTCTTTCCGAACAGAGAAACAGCAGCTGGAATAGCAAGAGATGCAAAGACCGACAATAAGGAGAACATGGCTGCAGGTTATATAGGTAAAGGAGTGTTAGTACCTGATCAGAGTGGAATGGACTTTACATGTGCAGTTTTTAATAAAATAATGGAAGGAGTAAAGCCCAAATGGACTGAGAGTAATTCTGTAGCAATGACTACAGGATACACAAATGTCGTCGACAAGGAAAATATGATTTGTGCCAAAACAGGAAAAGCGTTCTTATCGAACCAGAGTGGAGTGGAACTTACTTCTGCATTTCCAAGCAATATATTGGAAAAAGTCCATCAGGCACGACAAACTGGACAGGATTCAAAAACGGATGCAGATTTCGTCATAGATAAGGAAAATTTAGTGCCTGTTTTTGCCGTAAATAAAAAATTTCATTTATCTGATCAAAGTGGAATGGAGTTCACGCGTTCATTTCCAAACAATATATTAGAAAAAATTAAACCAGAAAATATCCCAAAAATGACTGAATGTTTAGAAGTCGATAAGGAAAATAAAGGACCAACTATTGCTGATAATAAAACCGTATTCTTACCTGACAAAAGTGAAATGGATTTTACATGTGCATTTCCAAACAATATATTGGAAAAAGTCGAGCAGTCTAAACACGCTGGGCATTATTCAAAAACAGCTGAAGACTTTGTCATAGATAAGGAAAATGTAGTGCCTGTTTTTGCCGAAAATAAAAAATTACATTTATGTGATCAAAGTGGAATGGAGTTCACGCGTTCATTTCCAAACAATATATTAGAAAAAATTAAACCAGAAAATATCCCAAAAATGACTGAATGTTTAGAAGTCGATAAGGAAAATAAAGGACCAACTATTGCTGATAATAAAAACTTCTTTTTAGCTGACAAAAGTGAAATGGAGTTTACCCGTGCATTTCCAAACAATATATTGGAAAAGGTCGAGCAGTCTAAACAAGCTGGGCATTATTCAAAAACAGCTGAAGACTTTGTCATAGATAAGGAAAATGTGGTGCCTGTTTTTGCCGAAAATAAAAAATTACATTTATGTGATCAAAGTGGAATGGAGTTCACGCGTTCATTTCCAAACAATATATTAGAAAAAATTAAACCAGAAAATATCCCAAAAATGACTGAATGTTTAGAAGTCGATAAGGAAAATAAAGGACCAACTATTGCTGATAATAAAAACTTCTTTTTAGCTGACAAAAGTGAAATGGAGTTTACCCGTGCATTTCCAAACAATATATTAGAAAAAATTAAACCAGAAAAGATCCCAAAAATGACCGACTGTTTAGAAATCGATAAGGAAAATAAAGGACCAACTATTGCTGATAATAAAACCGTATTCTTACCTGACAAAAGTGAAATGGAGTTTACCCGTGCATTTCCAAACAATATATTAGAAAAAATTAAACCAGAAACTATCCCAAAAATGACTGAATGTTTAGAAGTCGATAAGGAAAATAAAGGACCAACTATTGCTGATAATAAAACCGTATTCTTACCTGACAAAAGTGAAATGGAGTTTACCCGTTCATTTCCAAACAATATATCAGAAACAATTATTCAGTCAAAAGGAATTGAAACTGAATCAGTAAATCGAAAAGACAAAGAAAACGTAGTAACGATTTGCCCTAAAAATGAAAAAGTATCTGTATCTAGCCAAAGTGAAATGAAATTTACCAGTACATTTTCAAGAGCCGATGTGCCGAACAATATATTTGAAGTAGGAAACCAGTCGAAAAAAACAGAAAATATTCCTACAGGCGTAAATGTTACAGATAAGGAAAACATAGTCTCGGTTTATACTGTAGAAGAAAAAGTATTCTTTCCCGGTCAAAGTCAAATGGACATTTCCTATGGGTCTTCCAGTAAAACATCACAAAAAGAAAATCCTCTTAACAATTCTAAGAATGATTTCGTAAGAATACAAGATTTAGAGGGAAATGTCCAAAACAAGGAAAAAGTATTATCTGGTGATATGATAAAATGCACTGAAGTTTACCGTAAAAAATATAAATCATCCTTTCTTCATCAGAGTGACATGGAATATACCAGCTCGTGTTCGGACAAAATATTAGATACGGCTGGTCAGCCTAAAAAAAGTAAACGTTTAAAAACGGGAACAAGGAATAATATTGAAAACCAGATCGTATTATCTGATAATCACACGAAGTGCTTGCCAACAATTGTCGCTAATAAAGAAGTATTTTTATCTAATCAAAACCAAAATACAGGAAATTACTCTATGAAACGTGAATGCACTTTTTCATTACCAGAAAATGACAATAAATTTAGTTCCAAATGTGACAGCAATGAACACTCTAAGCCTAGTAGTTTCTTTCAGGTTAAGCAAGTTGGCAGCCAGAAATTGACGCGAACAGACAACCAACCTACCGATAATTTTGAAATGATTCATTCAATACCAAATAACTGTGAATTTAAAAAAGCCTCGAATTTCTTAAGTGATGACGTTAACAATTCAAACACTTATTCGATAAATATCAGAAATCAATTTAAATCTATATCTCCAAGGAATGAGTCTGCGCAATCTAAACTTACTTCTTTTGAGCCCAAAGTTAACACAGACAGTGTAATACCAGTAAACGTAAGGGAATTTGGAAATATTCCTGTAGCAGTGGACATGACAGATTTGAGTATTGATCAGAATTTAAATGATCATGTCAAACTTGCAATTGATACTGGTAAGCAAGACTACGGCTTTAAAGAAAATACATATACTTTAAGTGTTGGAAAGCCAGAGAAGGAATCTAGGGATCCTACCAGCACCCCATCAGATCAAAACATGACCTCTATAATTAACAGAAACCAAAACCAATCAAATTCAAAAATAAATAACTTTGGTCTCGCATCAGAAAGTATAGCAATTACTGAACAAAAGCCCTATACCGAAATACTTTTACCGGAAAATATAAAACAAAACAATTTTAAGATTTGGTCAATAACTCCACAATCGCCAAATAAGGAATTTGAGATAAACCATATGGGTCAACAAGTTTATACAGCTCATCATATTAAAAAAACACCGTTTGATGTCTGCGAAAACCAATTAAAAAACAGTGAAAACGAAAATGCCGAAGGCTTAATTGTTGAAGAGCGTTCTTTAATTGACAGCGTGGAAGCATCCATTCTAATTAATAGTTTAACTCTTCTTGATGAACAAGAACATAAATCTGTAGATGTTGATTTTTTTCCAAATGGTAAGTGATTTCTCCCCAAATTTGATCTAACAATAAGTTCATTAAACAGTTTAAGAGGTTTTTAATTTACCCATAGTTGGTTCAATTAATGACAACAGCATATAGTATGCCCCATTATATGCTATACTCACCATTGAAAACATTGCTATTATTAGAGTTTGAAAAATGGTTAAATCAAAAAAGTTTTGTGGAATTTATAGCTGTTTTCAAATTTGATCGGTATTTAAAATATTATTTGAAAAAAACCTAATGTGGGCGATTTTGTCCTTGGTTAAAAGTCCGTAAATCCAAAAATTAGCAGATGTCAAACTGTTACAGTTTATATACACTTACGGATATTTAAGAAATTAATACACATTGAATTATTAATTGCTTTAAATTAAATATTAAATTATTCCAAACAGATACATACAAATATAATATTTTATTTTATATTTATATACTTTATATACATATATTTATATATTTAAAAAAAACAAAATAAAACAGAATTAGCTGCATTAAAGACAATCAATCAATCTCTAATAACATAAAATCCATATACATACACAATAAAAGCAGAAAACTAAATCTACTAGAAAGAATAGCTATCAAAAAAGCCATAAAAACAAATGTAATTCTGTGACTAATCAAACCGAAATACCTTCAGGTGCTTCCCTAAATCTTAATAGCACACTTATTTAGGACTAAATACGTATTTGTACCTTTAATAAATTTGGAAAACCCACAGTTGACCATTCAATCGTCTAATCCCAATTTTAATTTTATGACATGTTTATATTTACTATAATGATATAAATACCTTTGTAATGTCACGTAGAATTTAGTATCTTCTTGTACTCCTTTGAAAATGACCCAAAAGGGCCGAAACACGTGTCAGGAAACTGATTAAATTTGTGAAACATAACAAGTAGTTATTATTTTTTCTTCCTGTACAATGGAACAACAGTTTCACCAAGCATGTAGCCCAATCCAAATTAATTAAATATAATATTATTAAATGACGATAATTTTCTTATTTGTCTCAAAAATTCATGCACAGTGGCCTTTTACATGAAGCCTTCTAAATAATCCCCAGTCGTTCATTGAGTCAAAATAGTATGACCGCCTATCTCGAGGAAGTTCTTCATATTATATATAATTCATACATCTAGGTATTCTAGGTCATCGTCAAAGAGGTGTTCCATCATGACCACTCTTTAATCGTTGATTAAATTTGATATGACCCGCCAAATTTGGACGGTAATTTAATTACGACTACCTACTACCAACAAAAATATGATGCATTTCAAACTAACAACTTAATCATGTTAACTCTGTTTAAACCGCTTTGGTGCATACGGGCATAAATAATTTCCCTAGCAATTTTACCTAGTCATACTAAATGACCACCCTTTATGTACCATTGTGCCCAAAAAAAACTGGGACAACAAAATTTTCTTTATATTCTAGCTCTTGTACTATAATAATGAAAACTTAAACACATATTACCGCTGCCGTGGAAATTAATATATTCGTGTTAATTTTATTATTGTGAGAATTCCACCTTAATAATTAAATAGGTGATTTCTAAATTCGCTGTATTAGAAAATAAATAATATAACTTTTTTGCCTTAGTTATCCTCTAAAGTAAAATAACGTATAAAGTATGTAACTAAACGTTTACTTAATTATGTGACATATTTTTGTCGAGAAGATATCAAAAATAACAAAAAAAACCATTAAATATATTATTTTTTACATTTTAATATTTAGTCATAGAACCATTATTATTAATGATTTTTTGAAGTCGTCGAGGCATACTGAGAACTAAATTTGTTATATAATCCTCAGATATCAGACCACATGATTTTTATTTTTTCTAGTAGTTCCTGTTGATTTCTGGGTCTGAAGTCATGTTTATACCGGGTGTCCACGAAAGGTGGCTCGCCCCTCTAACTTTTTTGTTTTTCAAGATAATGAAATAAATTTCGGGGGATTTGTATACGACATAAAACTGCTTTTATTGACAGGTGACTCAACATTATGGAACTTCCGGTTTAACCGAAAGTGACATATACTTTTGATTTTTAAATGGGACACCTGGTATATTTTTACTTTTTTTGATTCCATATGACATTCTAAATACAACGATGTGTCACTTGTCACTTTTTCTCACCAAGAAAATATTTTTTTCCAAATTTATTGTTTTATCTAGAGGGCTATGAATACCTTAAAATCACCCTTTTCAGTTCTTTAATCTTGGGAAAAATACAATTTTACTATTTTTGGTCCAATGCTATGTGCTATGTAAAATTTAATCTTTAAAGTTGTATAACTCATTTTTTTTTAAATGGCAACATGGTGGCTCGTCGGGTTAAGAAAAAGAGGATTTTATTACTATTATTTTGATACCATACACTATTAGGTTTTAGAAAAACTGCCATTAAAAAACTTTAAAAAGTCAACCGAGAATTTTGCTAAAATGAAGCATCTTTTGAGAATAAGTTTAGATTTAAATGCATCAAGTAGCCTGTGATCAGCAAAACTGATAAAACAAAATGATGCCTTGAAGAAAATTGACAGCTTCTGCCAAAGTAAATTAGTTTGTTGTTTAAAAAGCATGAAAAATAATAGTTTTACAAGGAGTAAAAAAGTTGATATGTTATTAGTGTTTGGAGAATGTAGAAATAATTCAACCGATGCTGCACGACTTTACGCACAAAGATATTTTAATCGGCGTCATCCAACCCGGCATTATTAGGTGCCCAAAACTGGTGACAAAAAGTGACAAGTGACACATCGTTATATTTAGAATGTCATATGGAGTCAAAAAAAGTAAAAATATACCAGGTGTCCCATTTAAAAATCGAAAGTTTATGACACTTCCGGTTAAACCGGAAGTTTCATAATGTTGAGTCAGCTGTCAAAAAATGCAGTTTTATGTCGTATACAAATCCCCCGAATTTTATTTCATTATCTTGAAAAACAAAAAAGTTAGAAGGGCGAGCCACATTCCGTGGACACCCGGTATATATATTTGGTCATTTCACTCCAAACATTTTCTATGGGGTTGAGATCGGGACTCTTAGATGGCCAAGGTAAAACATTTATTTAATTTTCTTGCAGTTATTGCTGGACTAGTCGAGATGTATGAATTGGGGAATTGTCATGGTGAAATATGAAATTTTCTCCGTATACTGCCGTAACTGTTGGTAACATGGTGTGTCTTAATATATTGCAGTATACAGGGGCAGTGAGCCTTTCTTGCACTATTTCGCAAACTCCTAAACCTCTACTACTGATCCATGCCCAAATGTTTACAGATAACCGACCACTCATATTTTTTTAATGGGTTTACTGCTCATCATACCTCGCTCCTGTGGGTCTGTATACACGAATTTTTCCGTTGTTACAAGACTGAAATGTCTTTTCATCGGAAAAAATTACTGTTTCCCATATATTATTTTGATTGACATAGTTTTGTGCAAAATCTAGCCTTCTGTCTTTATTTACCTCTGTTAAGGAAATTTTATTAGCAGGTCAACGACTCCTGATATCTGAGCCCCGAATCCTTCGACGAGCAGTATTCGTTGAACCAGGAAAATTGGTTTCTTGAGCAGGTTTTATTGCTGTTTCAAATGGGTTATCGCGCAAATAGTTAATAATAACTTCCCTATCTTGGACTTCTGTTGAAATTTTTGGGCAGCAGGAACCTTGCTTTCTTCCAATAGTTCCAGTCTCGAGTATTTTAAAGCACGGTATTTTTACTTATATGTAATTCTTCAGCAATATCTCTTATAGGAACATGTTCTCTCACTCGCGTATATAAGTATAATAGCTTTTTGTTCTACACTTAACGAAGGCATGTTTAACACTTTATAGTATTTATTTAGTATTACCACTTTGACAACAAATAAAAAAAAATTATATATAGTCAGATCTGGTCTTAACGTGCGGATCCAAAGGTCACTGATCATATGCGTCAAATCAGACAACACAGAGGCTATCAAAATATTGTGAGATTATTTACAAATATACCGAAGTAAGGAAAAATAGTTTCATTATTTTAGCTATCGCGAAGATAGCCACATATACCTAATATTATTAGTTTTGTAAAAATTATGTACAGGGGAGTTGAGAAAGTTACAAAAAAATTATATAATCGTTAATTATATACCTACTGTACCCTTTAATTAAAAACGACAATAATAAACAGTGCAATTTATTTTAACAATTTTACTACTAAAACCTAAAAATACAATGGCATTTAGTCTGATAAACTATTTCGATAATGAAAGAAAAAGTGGAAATTCGCAAACCAATATGCAGGAAACCGTAATGAAAACACTGGGAATTAGTTTAAGGACTATGCAGAATAATGTGCATGAAAAAAAAGCATAATATAATACCCAAGAATACTAAAAAATGTAAACGAAAAACACCGTTTATAATTATAGCCTAAAAACTCTCATCGTCACTTATAAAATCTGAAAAGTCCTCGTCGTCTAAGTCGTCTTCGAATGGAGCAATTATCATTGGCGCTACTTCGACATCTAGTACTTGTTCTCGATCCCACCAATCCCTTATTAATATTTCTGTATGTTCCACCGATTTCTTCCAGTACTCTTGTGTAATATGATCTAACGAATCTTGCCAAACTATTTGTACTTGGTCGGATTTAAGACCATCCCCTACATGTTTTTCATAATAAGACTTTGCACCAGCCCATATTAATTCTATTGCGTTAAACTAGCAATGATATGGCGGCAGTCGTAGAACCTCATGACCATATTCACGCAGTATTTCATCTACCGCGTATATTTTGGGTTTTTTAAGAGACTTTGCTATTGATAGGAGTTCCGATTTAAGCATATTTGGTAAAGGATTTTGGTTGTGTTTTTCCAGCCACTCATAAATATCACTTTTCCTCCAAGATGAAGTAGGCTGTTTATTTAAAATTCTTGAATGATATGATGCATTATCTAATACAATTAAAGACGGATCATCCAAATTTGGTATCAATTGAACTTTTAACCATTTTTCAAACATTTCGCAATTCATATTATCGTGATAGTCAGCACTTTTTGATGTTGAAAAAAAAATTAAACTCGCACCTGCAACATATCCTGTTGCAGAACCGGCATGCAAAATAATATACCGCACCCCTTTTTCCTTTTAACACTTTTTACAGACTCATCTTGCCAAGATTTTGAACCACTTCCATTCGAAAATATCCACGTTTCGTCTAAAAATACCACTTTTCTAAATTTCGATTTGTAATTGTCCGTATATTTTTTTAAAAACTGAACACGCTGACTCACTATTTGTGGCTGCTCACATAAAAATCTTTGGTTACAGTCTTTTTTATAGCGAAAACCTAAATTTTCATTAATTTTGATAACGCTTCAAGTCCAATTTCCAAAACACCCCGAATTTTTATTGTATTTTGTAAAACTGGAAGAGTTACATTGGTTTTTGATTTGTATAAATCGTAAATCACATTTCGAACTCCCATTTTAATATTTTCGCTTAAATCCTCAGTCTTTGGCTTTCTTCGTTTACACTTTTTAGTATTCTTGGGTATTATGTTATGTTTTGTTTCATGAACAATTTTCTGCACAGTTCTTAAACTAATTCCCAGTGCTTTGGCTACTGTTTCCTGAATATTGGTTGGCGAATTTCCACTTTTTCTTTCATTTTCGAAATAGTTTATCAGATTAAGTACCATTTTTTTTGATTGGGGATGCAAAAACCCAGAAAATTGTTTCATTTTGTTACAAACTGTCAAAGTCACAAAACTGGCATATTTAAAATAAAACGTAGCTGGTGCTATTATAAGCTTTTTTAGAATCGCTGGAAAGTAAATACATATCCTTTTTTTTTCATGTCAAAATGGAATAAGTCTGTCTCATTTATCTTACGTATTTTATTTAGAGGGTAAAATTAAACGCAAGTAAAGAAAACAAAAACTGAGAGTATGTCTTTCTTGAATCGTATGACCCGCACGATAAGACCAGATCCGACTATACCTATTGTCAAAATGACATTTAAATATCAAAGCTGAAAATTTGTAATAGGCTGGAAGAGAGAGTAATAAAATTGCGTGTCCCAGTTTTTTTTGGTACCTACCGTTGTCACCAATAAAATAAAGTTTATTGTTATAAAAGGTTTCTATAAAAATATTCGACAAGCTTTTACTTCTTTGGTGGCATGTAAAACTATTTAGAAGATAAAAATGTAACTGGCGCACCAAAAGCATATTTTTCATTTACTAAACTAATAGCTTGGGCTATGCGTATGCGTATAAAGTCGTATGTAGGTAGTATTTGCATTAATGTAATCGCTTTATTTTTAATTTACAATCATACATTTTAGATGCTTCTGTACAAAAAGAGGATCAGAACCACACGGTGGAAGAACTAGGCCGTGTAAAAGTTCCAGTTACAAAAGTAATCTATTCAGAGCCAATGAAAGTTAAACCCCTTAACGAAAAGTGCCCGTCTACGTTGGGCATGAACTCGTTTAATTTTACCAGTATCGCCAATATGGAAGACACCCAACAATTAATTCAGGTACAATAAAATTGAAAGGCTTAGAGGCCAAGATATTTAACATTCAAATAGAAAAACAAAACTTAAGATGTTTTGCAAATAATATGTCGTGTTGCTAAGAGATTTTAATCAACAATAATAATTAACTAACCAGACATACAGTGTCACCAGTAAAGTCCGCATCATATGGGATTTTTTTAATTAATAGCTTTATTTGAAATTATACTTTGGCATCAAATTCTGCTTCGATCGAGATGAAAATTAAGCAAAAAAATAGTAGTCACGTGATTCGTATTATCTGTCAAACTCAACGAAATAAGAATACAAAGGAAGTAGGATTTTGCATAAACCGCCTAACAAACCGACCGACGGAAGTCGGCCATTTTGAGACACCACAATATGACTCCATGTTTGTTTTGGTGTTTGACCGTGGTTGACAGGTCGAACTGTGATTTCTGCTTTCTTGGCCGTTTTTGAGTTATTTTGCATTTTAATTAGTTAACAACCATATTTAACGAATACTAGTAAACTTATAATTACTTTAGTGTGACGGTGGAGTATACTTTTAGCGCTGGACAGCGATTAAAACATTTTAATTAGTTGTTATTCTGGGTTAATTAGAAAGCTTTAAATATGGTTAGTTGTGCTGCTTGTGGGTGCTCCCAAACGCTATGAAGTAAAAAACTGGGCATTACATTTCATCGGTAAGTTTATGTTTAGATATATAAACTTTTTTAATCTGTATAGAAAAAAAAAATATTTTAATTTAATATCAAAATACACATAACCTCCGAACCTCGCATGTCATTCATGGGCGTTCGTCTTATAAAACCAGAAAAATATTATTTATTTATTAATCGACTGGATTACCCAATTCCTACAAAAAAGCAAATTAAAAATACTTATTGGTTTTTAGTTTTCCAAATAATTACCTAAGAAAAAAGGCGTGGTTGAAAATTGTAAACCGAAATGATTGGGATCCTACACGAAATACAGTTCTTTGCTAGAAGCATTTTCCTGAAGATTGCTTTGACAGAACTTCAAGATTGAAAGTTAGATTGGTCCCAACTGCAGTAGTGCCTACTTTTGAAGTAGCCAGGTTAAAAAATGTAAGTTTTGAAACTATTGTATCGGGTCATTACATAATATATTGGAAAATATGTAGGTAGGTAGGTACTTAAGAATATGAATACAAATAATTCTGCATTATTTATGCTTCTGAGGAAGCTGCTTTGTCACTTTTTCATAAATTATGTATCGATAAAAGTTTTTAGATGTTTTATTGGTTTAATCTACTTTTAAAATTTTAAACCCATGGATAAAGAATGTAATAAAATATGGGAGTGTAGGTACGATAAACAAAGAAATTCATATTTAAAGACTGAAGACAATGATGTTTCTAGAATGATAGAAACGTTTTCTCAATATTCACCTGAGGACGACTGGAGATACCATTGATTAAAAAAATTAATTCAAAGCAAGTCCCAAACCTTCTATCATTTAAAGAAATTCATATCAAAATATAAAAAAAAATTTTACACAGAGAGTTAGTATCACGTTACAGTTACTTTTGTGTCATTTGGTAAAGGTGCCAAACAAATAATTAAAAAACTTATATTTTTTTGGCAGGTACGTTCCTATGCAATATCTTATAAGACACCCTGTCAAAACCTGCCTGAAGATAATTATCTTACTGTGAATCTAACTGGAACACCTTCTGGTTACAACATATATTGGACATGGCTCTTCTAGGATATGGCTCTTCCAGGACATTTTACTATCCAACAACACACCTAAGATTTTAGTATATTCCTTTAATCTTATATGACAATCATTAATGGTTACTGTTTCCGGATTCTCCAAAGTGTATGGGTTAGTCTTAAACAAGGTGATAACTGTCTTTGATTTATTTAATATCAATTTATCTTTAGAAAACCAATAATTATTTACTTTAATCATAAATTGTTAAATATGTTGCTCGAGAAGCTCATGGTCTTTATATGCTAGGATTTATTATAAGAACTTGTAAATACTTTAAAAATGTTAACGCCATAATAACTTTATATAAATCCCTGGGTAGCTACAAAACTTTAGTATGCATGCACTATTTGGGATCCTCAGTATGCCAATAAGATTGCTCTTTCAAAATCTATTCAGCGTAAATTTTAAAAATTTTTATACTACAAGTCATTTTCAGTTTATCCGCCAAGAGGTACAGATCAAGGGCTTTTGTGTAATTTGTTTAATATCCCTTCTTTAAGACCATTGTGTATAGAAGCAAGAATTATTTTCTTATATAAAATAATTAGAGACAAAATAGATAATAAAGAGTTCTTAGGACTGCTTCCGTTTAGAATAGGCTTAGTCAATACTAGATCCGCACATGTATTTTATATTCTTACACCCAGGACAAATCTATACAAAAACTCACCACTTATAAGACTGTGCTCTATTTTAGTAAATATTGTGGAGACATTGACATATATAATTTAAACTATCAAAAATTAAAATTAAGGAATGAACTGCTTGGGCAAATGCTAATTGAATATTTATTATAGCTTAGGATAGCTTTTAGAAATGGGGTTTATGTATCTATAATTAACTTCTTAAGTTGTTGATACTACAAATAAATAAAATGTTTGTATTATCTGCATAGTTTGTTATTTGACAATTTTCTTGTATACTAGAAATCTCATTAATATTATTTAGGTACATATTATAATAAACAGGACTATATTATAGTATATTTTATTATTTTCTTGTGATTTGGTTCATGAAGAAAGAGTAAGGTTTTTTTTAAATTTTATTTTTTAACGTAGACGTTTTGGCAATAATTTTGCCGATTATCTGAAACAATTTGTTTTCTGCAATTTTTTTTTAATGTATAATAACAGGTGTTTTTTAGTTATTTAACCAGATATTTACATTAAGGAACCTTTCACCTCCCTTACCTTCTTTAAATAAATAATTAAAAGAAATAGTTGTGTTGTTTTATTACACCAACCTTAACGTATCTTATAGCTATATATGAATCTAAATATTTTTTAAATTTTTTTCGTCCCAATAAAATTTCATTAATCATTTTGTTATTACCATTTTAATGATACGCCACAGGTAAACCGGAAACGCGCGTGCGTCAAATGTTGCCGCCATCAGACCCCATCCCGGACAACTGTCAATCTACCATACCCTACTTCCTTTGTATTCTCAATTCGATGGTTAAACTTTAATTTTTTCAAACAAATTCAAAAGGGGTTATTTCTGAAAATATTGAAAAATATTAGAAATTTTTTTTTTTAAATGCAGTTTCTAGCCCACATGCAAATTTTCAGCTGCATAAGGTAATTTTGATTTTTTTACCTATAGATATTTTGTAAATTGCACCATTTTTGCAAAATAAGACTCAACGCAACCTACATAAAACTTCTCAGTTTTGACAAGGCTTTATTTCAGATACATTTTCTTTAAAGTAGCGCCATATTAAATGTGTGTTTTTCTACAAAATCAAAATTGGGCTATTAAAATTTGGTCGCATGTGATGCAAAGTTTATTTGTTTTTGACCCTGTATAAGGTAACTTCATAAAATAAGTATTTTTGAAAACGTAGTTTGTGTCTGAAAGTAATACACCTTAATATTAAGACAAAAATTAACACAGTGTCTTCAGTAAAGTGTTTTTCAGGTGGAAAATAAATTTTATTTTAACAACGTAAAGTTTATCTATTTTCAACGATTTAATTTAAAACCCCTATATTATAATTTATTATTAAGCTATGCAATAATAACGTTAACGTGTATTACTTTCAGACACAAACTACGTTTTCAAAAGAGTTTTATGTAGGTTGCGTTGAGTCTTATTTTGCAAAAGTGGTGCAATTTACAAAATATAGGTAAAAAATAAAAATTATCTTATGCAGCTGAAATTTTGCATGTGGGCTAGAAACTGCATTTAAAAAAAAACTTTCTAATAAATTTTTTCGATGTTTTCAGAAATAACCCCACTTTTTAATTATTTGGAAAAAATTAAAATTTGACAGATAATGCGAATCACGTGACTACTATTTTTTTTGCTTAATTTTCACCTCGATCGAAGCAGAACTTGATGCCAAGGTCAAATTTTGAATAAAGCTATTAATAAAAAAAAATCCCATATGATGCGGACTTTACTGGTGACACTGTATATTAACAAAAAATTACTCTCTCACAATCAAAGTGGCCTGGTTAGCTTAATTCTTGATTTACTAACCAGGTAACTTTGATATTGAGTAAACCATTTCTGCCAATGTCTTTGAGGTAACAATCAATATGCCTGGTTAGCTAATTGTTGTTTTAAATCTCCGTGCAAGCCAATATTAGTCTTAGAGCGGTAGGCTGCTAAATCCAATAAATTTGATGTTACCCGGTGTAAGAAAGCGGCATAAACAAAGTAGCAAATAGAAATAGGGTCGCCTGAACGTAGCCAACCTTCAAATAGATTGAACAAAATCATATTACCACAAATATACAGTGTGTGTATAAAGTCTGGAAACGGCTTAATAACATCACAATTTACTGGCCGATTTAAACCAAATTTGGTACAGTTGTGTAAGAGGATCTAACGCACCGAATGACGATATTGGCGTTGTTGCCAGCTTTTTAGTTTGTCTGGAATTCGAACGAATTTTATATTTTTAAATATAACACCCAGTATATTTTTACATTTTTAAATTCCACATAAAATTATAATTATTTTTTATTAAATGCATTATTAGTCTATACTTCATAGTTTCCGAGATATTGACTCTCGAAAAGTGACATTTTTGAACTTTGACAGCTTATAACTTTCTAACAGTACGTCTTAGAGCAAAACGGCTTACATGTACCTATCTTCCATTTTTATTATCTTCCCAAAAAAATCAACTTCCAGTTAAACCGGAACAACTATATTTCCTGCTTTCGAGTTACATCCGGTTTAACCGGAAGTTGCTTTTTTTGGGAAGATAATAAAAATTGAAGATAGGGACATGTAAGCCGTTTTGCTCTAAGACGTACTGTTAGAAAGTTATAAGCTGTCAAAGTTCAAAAATGTCACTTTTCGAGAGTCAATATCTCGGAAACTATGAAGTATAGACTAATAATGCATTTAATAAAAAATAATTATAATTTTATGTGGAATTTAAAAATGTAAAAATATACTGGGTGTTATATTTAAAAATATAAAATTCGTTCGAATTCCAGACAAACTAAAAAGCTGGCAACAACGCCAATATCGTCATTCGGTGCGTTAGATGCTCTTACACAACTGTACCAAATTTGGTTTAAATCGGCCAGTAAATTGTGATGTTATTAAGCCGTTTCCAGACTTTATACACACACTGTATATGTCGTAGTCTTATAGTGAAATCCGTCTTTTCATGAAGAATCTAGTCATATCATGAAGCGTCGGCATATTATGTAAAAATATAAAGCTACACAATCTGCCTAGGCTTTTCAAGAAGAGCCCGTAGCACTTCGGCATATAACGTCGTAACATAACCTGGCTAAATTTAAAGAGCGGCACTTTGTGAAGTACGAGATGTCAATAGGAGGCGATAACTAGAGGAACAAATTCCGTCTAAAAGGTATATTGGCAACTGGTTCGTTCGTTGTTACCTAGAGCATTTTTTAAAATTTTATTTTTATTTGAAAAAATTGAATTAAAAAAAATGCTCTGGGTAACAACGAACAAACCGGTTGCCAATATACCTTTTAGACGGAATTTGTTCCTCTATATAGTTATCGCCTCCTATGTCAATGCTTTAAAGCAAAATTGCATTGTGATTATCGATGTCACAAAAGTGGTCCCTGTGTTAATAAATAGAAACAAATGTTTGATGGTATTCTTCTTAAAAAAAAATCATAAAGCAATGTCTCAATTACAAGCTCGCAAAGTTCACTTAAATACAATATGCCTTGCCTTTGTGGAAATTTCACGAAACCGCAATATTTAAAGTTAGGCAGGTTGTAGTATACACAATTCGCCGAAATGTGATGGGCTCTTCTTGAAAAGCCTAGGCATATCGTGTGGCTTCATGATTTTACACAATATGCCGACGCTTCATGATGTGACTAGATTCTTCATGAAAAGACGGATTTCACTATAAGACTACGACATATTATATAAAAGAAATCATTAACTTAACCTATTTTTTATTATACAGGGTGGCCCTTTAGTGTGGCAAAGTACAATAGCTCCGTTACTATTTCAAATACATTAAAAATATTAATACAAAAGTTGAAGGGCAGTAAGTGACTCATAACGTAAAATTATTTTTAACTCTATAGGGTGGCTCAAAAAAGCGGAACAATAAAAAATGTACTTTTTTCAAATGGAACACCCTGTATATTTTTAAATTCCACATAAAATTATAATTATTTTTTTATTAAATACATTATTAGTCTATACTTTATAGTTTCCGAGATATTGACTCTTGAAAAGTGACATTTTTGAACTTTGACAGCTTCTAACTTTCTAACAGTACGTCTTAGAGCAAAACGGCTTACATGTCCCTATCTTCAATTTTTATTATCTTCCCAAAAAAATCAACTTCCGGTTAAACCGGATGTTACTCGAAAGCAGGAAATAAAGTTGTCCATTTTAAAAAGTTTGTAAAAAGATTAAAAACACAATAAAACTAAAATTGCATTTTTATCAAGATTTTCGCTTATAATCCATTTTAGAGAGTTCATGACAATCTAGATGAAAAAATGGAAAGAAAAATTATTTAGTGTCAAAAAGTGACATATTATGGTGTGTCGCTGAATTTGAAATGGTGTTCTATGTCGATATAGCCAAAAATATACAGAGTGTTCCATTTAAAAATCTACAGTTGAGGTCATTTCCGGTTATGTCATAAAATGCAAAATAATGACACATATAAACCCACCAAAAGTTTTATTTCTGTAATTTAAACAATAAAAAAATAATAGGAGTGAGCGTTCATAATGAAACACCTGGTACCTATGTGATATGTTGTGATGATATGTACAGTTGACGATATATAAATTCGTACACTCCACCCATACATATAGCCCAGTACGTGGGTATCAAAAAGGGGTGTTTGAATGCAAAAGGTGGTGTAGTAGCGATTTTTTAGTATGTTGTTAGGCTTGGGGCCCTAATGAAAAATCCAAGTTTTCGATCTCGAGGCGCATGCGCTCGAGCCGCCATCTTGGATTTAACGAACAAAAATTTGATTTTTTGACAATAACTCAAAAACGGTGGCTTTTACGACAAAAGATATTCTATACAAACTTAAAGAGGACAAAATTACCTACATTTTTGTAGAAAAAAATTTTTTTTACAGCTCCGTGAAGTTATACTATTTGAAAAAAAAAATAAAAATTGGCTGTTAATAACTAAAATAAATAATTTAAAGAAGTAGTCCATGCTTAAAGTGGAGTTGAAAGTATAGAAAAGTAAGAAAAAACTAAAAGTGTTCCTCCACAAAATTTTGTGAAAGAATATAAATAATTTAAACCAATACAAATCATATTGAAATAATTTTTAAAGAGACTCTATTGAGAGAGGGTCATAAATAACCTTCCGTGTATCGATTCTGTATGCGTCAGTGTGTCATGTGTCATCTCTAGCTTGCAGAAGGTTACGCTGTTATAATGGAAAAATTCCAAGTTGATTTGTGCTTTATTTGTGAGAAAACAAAAGCGAGACGAGGAGTGTCAATCCCCTAGCAATCAGTAAGCAGCAATGTTTAGTGGTAGAGGAAATAACTTACTGCCATGCCATATCATCTTCAAAATATTCATTGACAGTGTAATAGGCCTTTCTAATAAGTACCGATTTTATTTTTATTTTGAAGGATTTGCCATTTAATTCCCTTATTTCCCGAGGAGTTTTATTGTAACTTTCCATTAAATTAAATTCTACATTTCTTTGAATGAAGCAGAAATTATACTTTGTATTCTTTAAATTTGTTTTATTTCTTGTGTCGCGTGAGTGTTCTCTGATATGTTCGGAAAAAGATCTAAACTTACAAAGATCAAACATTCATAAATTTATGTCGATATAACTTTCATTATGCGATTCTCTATAAATTTAGTTTTACATGTTTACATGTTTCAACTATGTTCATGTTAAAAATAATATTCAAGTGCATAGTTTTTTTTATAATTATGTAAAACTATAATGATATATAATAAGAATAATAAAATAAAACTTAACCAAAATGAAGGTTCCGCATTTTTTTCAAATAGTGCAACTTCACGGAGCTGTAAGTCCTAACATATGTGTGCTACAAAAATTTTTTTTAACAAAAAATTTACTAAATTTTGTCTTCTTTAACTTTGTATAGAATATCTTTTGTCGTAAAAGCCACCGTTTTTGAGTTATTGTCAAAAAATCAAATTTTTGTACCTAAAATCCAAGATGGCGGCTCGAGCGCATGCGCCTCGAGGTCGAAAACTTGGATTTTTTATTAGGGCCCCAAGCCTAACAACATACTAAAAAATCGCTACTACACCACCTTTTGCATTCAAAAAACCCCCACGTACTGGGCTAATAACTCAATTACAACAAAATTGGGTAAAACGGGTTTCTCACCTTGCTGCTTATACCTGGATAGAACACCAGCTATACAGGGTTTTTCTAAATATCATGTAAATACGGAAAGGGGTAATTCTTTAGCTTATTTAATGACTAAAAATTCATATAAACATAGGTCCGCAAACGCTTCGTTGCCGATCTACAGGGTGTTGAAATTTCAAGATATTTTTAGTTTTTTCTTTATATAGCTCTTGTAGTTTTTGAGATATTTAGCTCTAATTTAAAATATAGGTTACGCTGTAGGACTTACATCATTGTGCATACCAAGTGGTTTTAAGAATCTACAGGGAGATATTTTTTCAGGGGTCATTCCCCCTTTTCTCCCCATGAACTTTTTTTTAGTGCGCCGCTGGTGGATTTTAAAATACAAAATGCATTTTTTTTGTTCTAAAGCATTTTAATCTCTTGTAGTTTTTTCGTATTTTCTACCGTTATCGAAAAGAAGAAAAAAAGGTTTTGTGTGTTTCATTAGACGAAATTAAAATTTTTTAAATAGCCTAATAAGCTCTGGCTTGGTTTAGATAACCTTTTGTTTGTATTTATTTTGACATTTTATTCACCACCAACAACTGTTAAAAATTAAAACTAGGAGGGCGCGGTTTTTGTAGCAATGATTTATTACAATACAGAAATATCAAATAAATATGTAATAACAATAACAATGATTGAACAAATTGATGACTAATATTTAAATGTTCACCGATATTCCTGGTGCTAGTACCTGCATTTTCTTCTATTTCATTTAAAATAGCTTCTTCGATCTGTGGTGTTCTAAACAGTACGTGGTCTACCTGCATTATTAGTATTCTTATTAAAAGTTCCAGTTTCCACAAGACGCCTGTGAATATTTGAGAATATTCGATTATCGGGTATCATCCTATCGGGATAGCATTCCATGTACAGACGTCTGGCTTCTGTTGCATTTCTATTCACAAGGCCATAGATGAAATGCATCTTAGCCATTTCAGAATTGGTATAATTTGGCATTCTTAAGTGAATATATCGAATATTTAAACAAACACTTTTACCACCTACAGTTTAAAATTTCAACCTTTAATTTTCAAACACTTGTGGACAAAAATTAATATTTCAAATGCGAACTGTCAAAATTAATAAAAATAAGATATTACCCAAATAAAGCCAAGGCATACCTACTAGACCAGTGGTTCCCAAATTTCGCAAAATCCCGGACCCCCGAAATCGGATTATAGTAGCATGCGCACCCCCATGGCCAGTTAATCTTTAAAAGTACTAAAACAACCCTTTTGTAACTTATTTTAACATTTTATTTATCAATACAACAATAATAAACTTAAAACACAAGGATTATCTCTATTTTAGTGGTGAGTTATTTAGTTATTTTTGTTTTGTTTTCCCTTTGTGCTTCGTGGGTTCGCGGGCCCCCAAAAAATACGCCGCGGACCCCAAGGGGTCCGCGGACCACCATTTGGGAACCACTGTACTAGACCAATTATTTAAAAAAAATTAATTTCATCTAGCGAAACTTTTATTTTTTTTTCTTGATAACGGTGGTAAATACAAAAAAACTACAAGAGATTAGAATGCTTTAGAACAAAACAAAAAATGCATTTTGTATTTTAGAATCCACCAGCGGCGCACCAAAAAAAAGTTCATGGGGAGAAAAGGGGACATGACCCCTGAAAAAATATCTCCCTGTAAATTCCTAAAACCATTTGGTATGCACAATGATGTAAGTCCTACAGCGTAGCCTATATTCCAAGTTAGAGCTAAATATCTCAAAAACTACAAGAGCTATAAAGAAAAAACTAAAAAAATCTTGAAATTTCAACACCCTGTAGATCGGCAACGAAGCGTTTGCGAACCTATGTTTATATGAATTTTTAGTCATTAAATAATCCAAGGAATTACCCCTTTTCGTATTTACATGATATTTAGGAACACCCTGTATACATAGCTGTAAATTATTGTATGTACGATTTTTTACCATAAGTAATAATGGTTATTTCTAAATATTTTTGTGTTTCAATTACAGCCGCGAAATAAGAAAATTATAAAATAATACTAGGAAAACTACAAAAGTATAAAGCCAAAAAGGGTAAATTTATTAACAAACAACAAACAAAATACTAATATTTAATTGCTGCGCCATTGGATTCTAACACTAATCGTAATCTTCTTGGCATTGACAAAATAATACTTTTGGTGCAATCCGGAGTTAGCCCTTCCCAAATTTCTTCTATTTTATTCTGCGGTTTAAAATTTATTTTGTACATTTTTTTACCATCAATCCCCAAACATTTTCAATTGGATTTAAATCAGGACTTCTTGAGCACCAAGGCAGATATGTTACGTTGTTTTGTCTAAACCAGTTTCCTATATTTCTTGCAGTATGCACAGGGCAGTTATCCTGCTGAAATATAAAGTTATTTCCTTCAAAAACTATCGCGGCAGAAGGAAGAAAAACATTTTCCAAAATCTGAAGATATATATTACTGTTTAGTGTTTCACCAATAGTCCAGCATACACCTGCACCGTAAACACTTATCCATGCCCACACATTAACGGATAAACGTCCACTGGTTTGCTTTTTTGAGTATACTTCTCATCATATCGGGAATTTGGTGGTCTATATACTCGAATCCTTCCATTATAATATGTAGACTGAAAAGTTTTCTCATCGGAAAAGATAACATCTTGCCAAAAAAAAAATATCATTTTCTGGTAAATATTGCATAACAAACCCAATTCTTTGTTCCTTATTATGCAGCTGCTCGATTTCTTAATTCGGAACATTGTCTTACTCGGCGTTGCGCAGTTCTATATGAAGCAGGGAATCCTGTTATGTGCATAGCGGATACTGCAGTTTCAAATGTATTTTACCTTAAATACTCCACCAAGTTTCGGTCTTCTTCATTTGATGATTTTCTATTATTTAAAACAGACCTTTCAATTGTTTGATGATAGCGCCATTTTTTTTCAATTCCTTAAACAGTACTTCTAGATACTTTAGGTTAGGTTAGGTTAGGTAAGAGTGGCAGACCCTTGGTTCTGACCAAACGGTCTCACGTAGTCCTGATTAGGTCCGTTGTGATACCACACGTGTTCCGTAGAACCCACCTTCATCAGATCACTGATGGTTTATGCGACGTAACCGCGGAAGGATTTTAACAACTCATTCAAACCAGCCACTACTGTTCAGAAATCTGCTCAGCCGTCCAAGTTGTAAGTTGTTTAGTTCCTCCAGGCTATCGAAAGATGATTCACCCAGAGTAGTGAACCTCCTTCTTGCGAGGCCAGGGCATTCACACAGAAAATGTTGAATACTTTCTTCCTCTTCCTCATCTCTGCAGCTTCTGCAGAAGTCGTTAGTGGGTATTTGCATAAGTTCGGCATGTCTACCGAAGAGGCAATGTCCGGTAACAACCGCAGTAATATTTCTCACGTCTTTTCGACTGTGTCTCAATAGCTCTGCGGTTCTCTTTTTTTCGAATGTGGGCCACAGTTGCCTGGATGTACTACAGGTTGTCAACTCTGTCCATCTGTTCTGTGCAAGCTGCTTGGCCGTGTAGTCAATCTCCTCTTTGACCAATCCCAGTGGTTTGTTCACTGTATTGTCTGCTAGATCAGCTGGCATGCCTGCGCCCTCTCTTGCGAGCGCATCGGCAGCTTCGTTGCCATCTATTTTGGAGTGTCCAGGAACCCAGCACAGAATAACCCGATGTTGGTTGCCAAGTGTGCATAGATTGTTGCGGCATCGCTTTACGAGCTTTGATTTGACGCTGCTGGAACAGATTGCCTTAATCGCCGCCTGACTATCACTGAAGATGGTGATCGACGAGGCTACTCCCAAGCCAAGGTGTTCCTGCAGGATATTGACCGCCTTCTCCACTGCCAGTACTTCCGCTTGAAAAATACTACAGTAGTTGGGGAGTCTATACGATTTCTGTATTTGTAAACTTTCGGAAAAGACCCCGGCTCCCACACCAACGTCCATCTTTGAACCGTCTGTGAAGATTGCGTGATCTGTTTTCGTTATGTTCTGATTGCTTCCCCTAGATACTTTAAAATGATCAGCTATCTTTTCATAAGACCGACCTATTTCTACTAAACATATTATTCTTGCTTTTTTAATCATACTTAAATGAGGCATTTTTAAATCAAATAAGATAATGACAATACTTTGACAGATATCATGATAACAATTAACACGTTACAAAGGTAAAAAAGTTGCATTTACAGTGTCACAGTAGTGTACGAAATTATCTGTCGTCAACTGTACTATTCATGATTGTATGAACTATTTTTGAGGTAAGGAGTGTGTGTGAGTGTATGCAATATCTAATAATTACCAATCAAATAAACCAAACCATCTACAAAAAAATTACTCTTCGCGTTTCGCTGGCATGACACCATTAAAGAAGTATTGTAGTGGCGAAACTGGACGTTGTAAACAATGTACAGTTTTATTCATGAAAATTGGGTACACTAATTTTGTTATATTATTGTAAATCGGACTTGATTAATTTTGACTTTTTAAAAAGTGAAAGACTGCTAATTCCAAAATTTTAAAAATGCCTCGTCATTTGACAACTTGACAAAGCTCAAATAATAGCCCGAATTGAAGATGGGTGGTCAATACGGGCACTAGCAAATTTTTACAGAAAAGGCAAGAACACAATTTTAAGAGTTAAGAAATATTGGGAGCAAGAGGCGTCTTAAAAAATTAAGGTTGGTACTGGTCCGGTCCGCATTTCCAATCCTGAACAAGATGACGCATTTCTGGAATATCTAAGGGAAAATCCTTTTGGAACTGCAAGAGACGCTGTCATTGATGTCGGATTTCCTGGATCTCAACCTACAGCCAGCAAAAGAGTAAAAGAATCAGAGTTAAAAAACGGCGTAGCTGCGAAAAAAATTATGCTCACATATCAACATAGGCAATCTCAGGTGCTTTTCGCCCTAAATCATATATATCGCGACCATCCTTTTTGGAACACGGTAGTATTCACTGACGATAAGGTTTTTCAGTCTACATATAATGGACAAATCCGTGTATACCGTCCAGACAACACAAGATTCGAAGAGCGGTATACTAGCGATTTTGCTTTTCGACCTGGACGATTTTCTGTGAATGTCTGGGGTTGGATTTGTGTTCATGGGCCTGGTGTCTTATGGCGATTGGAGGGCAGATTCAACGCCGAACATTATATGCGTGTTCTGGAACATATAATGCTACCATCTGTTTGACAACTATATTCACATACCTCATTCGTCTTTCAGCACGATAATTGCCCGCAAATGCTGTGAGGGAATGGTTTCAACATAATAATGTAGAAGTTCTGCCATGGCCTGCTTATAGTCCTGATATTAATCCAATAGAAAACGTCTGGGGTTTAATTGCAAAAGAAATATACAGAAGACATTCTTGACCTCACAATGCTAATGAATTATATGAAGTAATTCATGAGTGCTGGGAAGGCCTTGATCAAAATATTATTTTAAATTGTATTAACTCACTTCCAAACATTTTAGCTCAAGTAGTCGAAAAAGAAGGTCATATTATGACAAAATATTAAATTTTAATAATTGTTGATATTGTTTTTAAATTCGATGTTTATATTGTTGTTATTGTTGCTGTTGTTATATAGGTGCGTTGAATATAAAAATTTGCGATAGTACAGAAATATTTTTTACATTTTATTAGACGTTTTATTATCTACACCAATGCTTTGCTTTCCATGTCACTACTATAACCTCAAAAACAAGAAATCTAGCATAAAAGCCGAATTTACGCAAATATGGCAAATAACGGTCGTAAGACTTGTACCCATTTTCAATGAATACAACTGTACATACATTTTTTTTTAAATTTTAGGCCACATTCTCAAAAGCGGTAGAAAGCACAGAAAACATTGACTTAAACAAGACTGATTCTGATCCTATACATAATGAGACATTTAAGGCGGAGTCCATTTTTAAAAATATACATGAAAAACTAGTTCGCTGCCAATTTCAGCCTGTTAATTATGAGAAAATTGCTGGTTCATTACAAACACATCAAGAGACTCGTGACAAGTTGGAGAAGTTGCTCCTTAATTTAAAGTAAGAAATCGTAATTTTAACAATGGTCAACCATGCTAGAAAAAAAAGTGTTGCGCTTGACTTCCTGTCTTTAGGTTACCTAATTATTACCCCGGCTGTACTCACTGCAATTAATCAAATTTGACATTGATTTAAAAATACGATTGTAAAAATAATGTTTAATCAAAAATTAACTAACCAGACCACTTTGATTGTAACAACAATAGTACAGTAAAATTAGATCAATTACAACAAATTTGTTAAAAGTTCATTTTTGCCTCAATATGTAGGCAAGTGGGTCCTTCTAACTGACTAAAAATCCCCCCAAATTACCCGGAAAGGTGGTACACTGTACCACTTTTTTTGGGCGAAACTTAACATGCCGTTAACGAAATGTTTATCGCCCTCTTGGTTTTTGAGATATCAAATCAAATCAAAATACGCTTTATTGTCATAAAAAGTACATCTTGTTAACAAAGCTTTGGATAGTATTAAAATAGCTGGAAATATAAATTACAATGTTCACTATATAAAGTAAGAAAAAGTAATCCAATAAATAGATTAAATAAATAAATAGATAATCACACCGCAAGAATATACACTAATCAAAAGTGTTACACAACTACAGGCGAATGCCTAGATATTAGCATTGTAAATATTCCTGAAGGGCATAGTAGGGTCTAGTAAATAGTTGCCTTTTTAGTCTTTGCTTAAAAATCCTGCCATCAATCACCTGCCGATAAGCCAGTGGTATATGGTTATAAATTTTGATGCTCTAAATATCAACGAATTTTTGGTGAGAGTTGTTTTTGGTATAGGAATAGGAATATCATTCACAGTACGCATGGTATAGGAGCTGTTAATAGCATACTATTTATATTTTTTATAGATAAGAAGATAAAAATTCCAATCAAAGTTAAAATATTTTCCCTGACAAATAAAGGTTTACAGTGAGGGCAGAGGTAAACTCGGCCGCTTAAGATATTTTAATCCTCGCGGTCAAAATAAGGTCTTAAGCTTTAACTTCTTTGTTTCGCAATTAGGAAAAAACTGTTGAATACAAAAGTTGTAGGATTTAAGTAAACTTCTTGCAAAATATATTTTGTTGTATGTATGAGAAAAGTGAATTTCACACTTTATTCCAAGAGTTATTGCAAGGTGATGAAGATCGGTTTAAGATGTACCTACTTCCTCCATTTTTCTAAAGTCACAAGTCACGCTTTCACGCTTTACAAAATTGATGTTTAAACAGAAAATCTGAGCGCGCAAAGACCTGCAAAATCATGTGCTTTTATCTGAACATACCGTATGACAATTAGGGCCGGGCGATATTAAAATTCCAATATCGAATATCGATATTAAAAAATATATCGATATACTTAGTCGATATATCGATAATATCGATAAATATCGATGATATCGATATATCGATGTTTTATTTTCTAAATATCGTTATTCGATATACCGGGTGTTTCTCAAAAGACGTTCACGCCTATAACTTTCTTGTATTTATAGATATTAAAATAAAATTTTGGAATTATGCATAAGAGATGAGTCTGCTTTTATTGACATAATTTTCATTTTGTTAGTACTTCCGGTTTGACCGGAAGTGACCCTAACTTTGGTATTTTAAATGGGACCTCCTATATATTTTTACTTATTTGGATTCAGCATGACATTCTGAGTAAAAAGACACCTCACTTGTCATTTTTTGACGTGTTATAACATTTTTATGTTTATTTTTTATTTTCAATCTAGAGTGCTAAAAATTCATTAAATCTGTTAATTTATAGTCAAGTAGTATATGAAAATTAAAATTATGTCACAATAATTAATAATTGAAGTTTTACAAGCGTTTAAAAAATGAAATTTTGTTTTCTTGACGTTTACTCCATTTTTCCAAATGGAACGATGGTGCTTCACTAGGATATTTAAAACGAGCATTTTTTTTCCAACAATTTGATACCATACACTCCTATGCTATTTTAAAATTGACACTGAAAAATTTACCTTAAGTCCCAATCGCAAATTTAAAAGCGTTAAGCATCATTGCCGGCCCTGTCTTTTCTAAAAATATGTATGTAATATAATGTTGCATAAAAGCGTGACAGATCAAAGTTATATTTTTTTAAATAGAATACCCTGTATATTGTTGCATAATTGGATTCTACGGACAATTCTAAACATAATTTTTATATACCACTATATATCTAAATTGAACCGTTTTCGATTTATTGATGATTGAAAATTACTATATAATATACAGGGTTAGGAAAAATTACCAGAACGGTCGATTATTTCAAAATATACAGGGGTTATCAAAAAACGTCTTATATAAAAAATGTAGGGCTGTTAAAAATCTACATATCGGTGATAAATTGAAATATACAGGGTCGCCCACAAAGTTGTGGAGAATGATAGTTATATTTTTTTAAAATGGAACACCCTGTATATTTTTACATTTTTAAATTCCACATAAAATTATAATTATTTTTTATTAAATGCACTATTAGTCTATACTTCATAGTTTCCGAGATATTGACTGTCGAAAAGTGACATTTTTGAACTTTGACAGCTTATAACTTTTTAACAGTACGTCTTAGAGCAAAACGGCTTACATGTCCCTATCTTCAATTTTTATTATCTTCCCAAAAAATCATCTACCAGGTAAACCGGAACAACTACATTTCCTGCTTTCGAGTTACATCCGGTTTAACCGGAAGTTGCTTTTTTGGGAAGATAATAAAAATTTAAGATAGGGACATGTAAGCCGTTTTGCTCTAAGACGTACTGTTAAAAAGTTATAAGCTGTCAAAGTTCAAAAATGTCACTTTTCGAGAGTCAATATCTCGGAAACTAGGAAGTATAGACTAATAGTGCATTTAATAAAAAATAATTATAATTTTATGCGGAATTTAAAAATGTAAAAATATACAGGGTGTTCCACAACTTTGTGGGCGACCCTGTATATTTCAATTTATCACCGATATGTAGATTTTTAACAGCCCTACATTTTTAATATAAGACGTTTTTTGATAACCCCTGTATATTTTGAAATAATCGACCGTTCTGGTAATTTTTCCTAACCCTGTATAATATATAGTAATTTTCAATCATCAATAAATCGAAAACGGTTCAACTTAGATATACAGTGGTATATAAAAATTATGTTTAGAATTGTCCGTAGAATCCAATTATGCAACAATATACAGGGTATTCCATTTAAAAAAATATAACTTTGATCTGTCACGCTTTTATGCAAGACCCTGTATCTACGAAAATATATTTTGCAAGAAGTTTACTTAAATATCGGCGTTGTGGTCTATGGTCAGCGCAGCGGCCTCACAGATCGTAGGCCCGGGTTCCATTTCCAGTGCCGGCAACGTCGATGTTAAATTTGGAATTTGGTTTAAGAGGTGCGCCGTCTTTCGGAAGAGACGTTAAACTGTGGGCCCCGTGTCATGGATGTTGGCACGTTAAAGAACCCTACCCTCGACAAAGAGGGATTCGGCAAAATTACCAGATAGTGTGTGACAAATTCCCTGGCGTCGGTGATTGGCCTCGTTGCGGAGAAAGGCCGACGTAAAATAAATAAATAAAAAAAAAAAAAGTTTACTTAAATCCTACAACTTTTGTATTCAACAGTTATTTCCTAATTGCGAAACAAAGAAGTTAAAGGGGGGTAACATTATACGCGATCACCCTGTACATAAATATATATTTATATTTTAGATTTCCAGAGATCGAGACATTCACACTACAGGAAAAGACCAAAAAAATGTCGTTAGGTAATATTTCTTGTGACGGCAGTAGTAATGACAGTATAGATGGCGGGGAAGATAACTGCAATAAAAGTATGTTACTGGAATCCAATCTCAGTTTACATGACAAAATAGTAAATGTTTGTAAAAGGTAATTTAAAAAAAATTAATATCCACTAGCCCCCCTCTAGGATGTTTAAGAGTTGACAAGAACATATATTCGGCCACGGCAAAGTGGCGTTTTAATGGATCCCTGAATCTGGTGGTTGAGGGGCAGAGCGACGCCTGGGGTTTACAACTCCTATATACCGTGCAAGCAAAAATTATTTGCATTAATGAGGGCTTGGATTAAAAAACGTAGAGCTTGGTTTAGATCACAATGATATCGGGACGATATATCTAACCAAATCTAGGTTAAAATTTTGTCAAATTCATATTATGACATTATATGACAAACTAATGAGTAATAAAATAAGTAGACAAATACAACGGTATATTAAAGTACACGTTTCATAAGAAGCGGTTTTAGCGCACGCATTTTAAAAAACGAGCCACAAAGTGGCGAGTTTTTTTATTGACACGTGCGCTAAAACGCCTTATGAAACATGTGCTTTATACATTTTTTTCTATTTCACCTTTTATAATCAAGAAAAAAACATTTTAAAAATAAAATAAATTCTTCAAATTTTGTAAATTTTTATGTCTAAATTTTATGTTGGTAATACTATTTTTTATCATAGTAGCCTCTGGACAACAAAAATTATTTTGCAAACTGTCATTGTTTGATTTATTGACCCATTTTCACCACGAGATTTTAAAGTTATTTTAGCGATATGAGATTTAAAATTGGACAGAATACGTTGTGTGATCCTTGTACATTCGGTTCATATACAGAGCGTTCGGAAATTCGGGAGATTTTGCTACTTTTTTTCGAATTTCAAAAGACGTGATTTTACGTCACGGCATTGCAATTTAGTATAGGGAAGATGGAAAATGCAAATAAAGTTGAAGTTAAAATCGACATTGGAAGGTTAGAAGATTGAATTTTGGATAGGATTTGGCAGAAAATGATAGCTTGAAGCATCTACAAAAGATTGATTTATAGATTTATGCAACCAACATACATGACTGGTTATCCACACAGAATAAAAAAGTAGGTTATTCACAAAGGCCGCGCAAGTCAATGAAATAAAACATTTAAATGTTACCAACATCAAATAAAGAAAAAACGCGTATCGAAATAGCTTCATTACGATACGCAAATGCGTATCGTAATAGATTTGTTATGATACCAAATTAAAAAAAAATTATTTTTGTTGTTTACAAAATTAACAAAGCAAGAATATACGGAAAGAAAAAGAAAAATAATTACATAAATTGCTGAAATTGGCCACCGCCATGCTCCAAGCATAAATTCGCACGTCTCTTCATATTTTCAAAAGTGTTGACCAGCATCTCTGGAGAAATGTTACTACATTCTTTTATAATCCTTTCTTGTAATTGTTCTAAATTTGCAACTGGTCTTTTAAAAATAGTGCTCTTTAAATGAGGAAAAACGAAGTAATCCATAACCGTTAAACAAGGTGATCTAGGTGGGAATTCAATGTCTGATCGAAAACTGATAAATCTGTCGTCGAAAAAATTGCGTAAGTAGTTAATAGTTTCGGCGGCTGTATGGGCGATTGCACCGTCCTGTTGAAAATATCCAAAACGTAGTTCGTCGTCAAGTAATTACTCCACAAATGGATTTAAAATATTGTCTTTATACCGCTGTGCTGTAACTGTGTCATGAAAAAAAATAGGACCAACAATTCTTCTTCGGGAAACAGCTAACCAGACACCAATTTTTTGAGGATGCAATGTGGACGCTACAAAAAAATGGGGATTTTCACTACTCCACATGCGTGTATTCTGAGAATTCACATAACCGGAGAGGTGGAACCAGGATTCATCCGAAAAAAAGTCAGGTCTAATAAATCATTTCTTTCCAATAAGTTTTGGGTAAACCATTGAGAGTAATTCCTTTCAAAATCTGCGGCTTGTATTTCTTGGAATACTTGGACTTTATAAGGACATAAATTTAGCTGCTTCTTAAGAATGGTCCTGCATGTTCCATAAGATCTTCCCACTTCACAATTTGTTGGCGTATTCTGCATTATTTCACCAACGTTTGCAACAGGTTCTTCTGTTCTTACAGATAATCTTTCTGCTCCTTTTTTGTGTTGTATCCCTAAACACAGCCACGGTTCTTTTCAGGCAATGATAAAAATCCGCAGCAATAAATGCAACGTTAGGAAAATGTTCGTGAAAATTGTCCATGCACAAACCCGGATTGTATTGCCACTCACCATTTACTCTAACCCCGTTTCGAAAATACGCTTCAACCATGAATGTTTTGTGCTGTTCCGTAAAGCCCATTGTGTGAATTGTTCAAGAAATTGGAAAAATTAGCGATGAATCATATTACTTGTAACGACCGTCAAAGATGACGGAATAACTGATTGATTGTTAATTCAGGTAGTTACTGACACCCAACAGGTATTAAGCTCTACGGCTAAGCATTACGTCCTTGGATGCAAGGCCCTCTTGGATGCAAATAATTTTTGCTCGCACGGCATTAAAACAAGAAATTTCATGTGGAATCTAAAAATAAATTAAAAATTATGTTATATTTGCTACTATTTTTTGAACCACCCTGTATACTCAAAAATAATTTTAAACGTAGACCTTAACATTTCTAATGCTTTTGTATTACGTTTTTGTTAATTCCCGAAACAAATGAGATAATGAACTCTATGTTCGACTCCCCTGTAATATGGATAGAAAATGATTTCTTGTCTTAATTTTTTTGCGTACATGGCATAAATAACTAAAAAAACGTGACAATCTCGTTGACAATGTTAAAATAAATACTAACAAACAATAAAAACGAATAAAACCGCTTCGATTTAGAATGAACATAAAAAGCATTACATTTTTTTCTGTCAAATTGCAGTATTGATTGTATAGAAATTTTAAATTTTCAGTTAAAAACTATATCAAACTGATTAAAGATAAATAAATTGAAATTAAATGGTTCTAAAACAAGATTTATGGTTATTGGAAATAACGTGAATAATACAGATATAAATATTTTTGTTGATGATGAAAAATTAGAAATTATACTCTTTTAGATATTAAGGAGTAATTATTTTAGATTCTAAATTAAAATTTGAATTATATTTTAAAAATATTGTATCTAAAATTGGAAAAAAGTTAATTATTTAAAAATAATTAGTCAAAAACTATTTATCAGTTATTTTCACGAAAAACAATTTATAACAACAATAAAATTTTACCTCATTTTTTATATTGTTCATTTATTTTATACACAGCAAATGATGGGGTATTTAATAGACTCCAAGTTTTGCAAAATAAAGCTATGCGTATAATTTTAAATGTGGTTAAATATACGAAAATAAATTTGATAGAGAAACTTCAGTGGTTAAATGTTAAAAAATTGATATTTCTTTTGATTTGTACTTTTTTTTTTTTAAATACAACATAGCTTACTGCCTTCTCATTTAAAAGATTTTTTAACTCAACATTTTGAAAATCATAATTATTCAACCAGGTATAATAAAGATTTTTGTCTAAGGAGGGTATTAAAACATTTAACATATAAATCGGTTTTCCATAACGGATTAAGTGAATATAACGACTTAAATAATTCAAATACAGAGTTCTTTGAAAAATTTTAAAAAATCATTAAACCATTAAAAAACAAAATAGTGACTGATCATTTTTATTTTTAATACTTTATATTTTATTTTAGATAGGTTCTGCATGTTCTCAAACCAAAATAACACCCATTAAATCCGGTAAAAGTCCTATGGTATACGAGGTTGGATCAAAAATGTGAAATTCCGCTAAGAGTAAAGTACCTCCATCTTTCATTTTAGAATATTTTTTACTAAGAATTATTGTTTTAATTTTAAAGTTATACCCAAATTCCAAATTTCGCTTATTTTGAACAAAAAAATGGATTTAATCGTATTTTCTGAATAACCCTGTATAAAAAATAAATGGCGACCGAATAGTACGAAAATAAGATTTTCTGCAGACTTCCGTCGATCATAAGTCCGATTAGTTTGTTTTCATAATATTATGGTTTTTTAAAATAAAAACATAAAAATATTAAATATTTTTGCTGCACACCGTATTTTATTTTCTGAGGGAACAAGTTAATTTCATCTAACATATTTTTTGATTAACATTGATTTAAAGCATATCCTAAATAGTTTTTTATACATTAAAGTATGCATAGAAAGTTTCCTTTTGATTTATAAAGAAAAAAATTTAAATTAAAAATATATTATTGATCCTTATTTTGCGTGACGAATAAAATCCGTTCAAAATGTATTTTTAATTTAAATTTCTTTCTTTATAAATCAAAAGGAAACTTTCTATGCATACTTCAATATATAAAAAACTATTTAGGAGATGCTTTAAGTCAATGTAAATCAAAAAATATCAGTTAGATGAAATTAACTTGTTCCCTCAGAAAATAAAATACGGTGTGCAGCAAAAATATTTAATATTTTTATGTTTTTATTTTAAAAAGTCATAATATTATGAAAACAAACTAATCGGACTTATGATCGACGGTTATCTCTAACAAAGTCTGCAGAAAATCTTATTTTCGGACTATTCGGTTGCCATTTATTTTTTATACAGGGCTATTCAGAAAATACGATTAAATCTTAATAATTCTTAGTAAAAAAATATTCTAAAATGGAAGATGGAGGTACTTTACTCTTAGCGGAATTTCAAATTTTTGATCCTACCTCGTATACCATAAGACTTTTACCGGATTTAATGGGTGTTATTTTGGTTTAAGAACATGCAGAACCTATCTAAAATAAAATTAATTTTCTAAACTTAAAGATAAAAAACTTTCCCATATGCTGCGCACTTTCTGCCGGTCACTGTAGATGATAATGTTAAATTATTTTATAAAACTTGTTAAATTGTAGCACATTCCTAAATGAATCTTGTTACTACTTCTACTACCAATAATATTTTAGTAACAATAAATTAGGTCTTGCCTTTTTGTTGTTTCCTTTTAACCCACCATTATCTAATTCACAATAAATTATGAAATGTAATAATTTTTTTACATCGTTTTAATTTCCAGGTCCAACAATATGTTAAAAATAAAACATTTTGAGGATTGTTACTATATCTTGTCCACAGTGCATGAGTGTGTGTTAATATATGTCTTGATACATCCAGAAGATGGCCGTGTAACTCAAATCCAAACTGCTTCTTCGTTAGATGGTAAGTAAATTTTGGGTTATATTTCAAGCTACACGCTTTTGAAAATATTAAAAGGATTTGTAAAGCCAAACCAGTTAGAAATAGTAAATTATAGATTAGATAAAAACATTTTCATTACATATTTTGGTGGTGGGGCCATGTTACAGGATGGGTCATTCATTTTGACTCAAATTGGTAACAACGAAAATTAGTATATTTAACCAAGGGACGAATGAAACCCCGTTTAATCCCGAGTTTTTTGGGTTTTTTTTCAAGGAATTAAGGACTTTAATCGGTGAATGTGGGAGTAAATTGGGGAAAAATCACTTAATAGTAATTATTTCAATTTTTTTTTGAGAATATTAGTTGCACTAATCAGGGTGTCTAGGAGCCGGAAAACCGGGAAAAAAACGGGAATTTTACAAAGCCGGAAAAAACCGGGGATTCGACGGGAAAATCAAGTTTAAGCCGGGAATTTTGAATGAGCAGATAATTTCGAACTTAAAAATTTGAAGTAGGTAAAAGATAAGGTTTCCTACAGTATTGTTTATGGTCTGGCTCCTTATTTTAAAACTGACTGAAGAGCAGTTATCACTTGCCGCATTTAGGTAAAAAGGAGTGACAAACTACAAGAAAACTATTGGATAGCATTGGTTAAAATTTGGAATTTAGCGTCGAAATTTGATACTACATGACTGTATCACCTTTATTTTATCAATTTTGAAAAAAATAATTCATTTTGAAAATTTATTTTCCAATTTAAAAAGATTGAAGGCACTATAGTCATGTATTATCAAATTTCGGAGCTAAATTCCAAATTTTAACCAATTCTATCCAATAGTTTTCTTGTAGTTTGTCACTCCTTTTTACCTAAATGCGGCAAGTGATAACTGCTCTTAAGTGCAATTATTAAACAATGCAATACTTTTGTAATTTGCTTTGACGAAAGCCTAAAAGGTTGCGCAAAAACAACAAATGGACATTTACGTAAGATACTGGGATTCCGTGAAAAATCAGGTTCAAGTTCGTTATTTTTCATCTGTGTTTTTACATCATGCGAAAGCTGTGGATTTGTTGGAAGGTCTAAAATGAACCTCATGTAAATTTTAAGTTGGTACGCCTTCTAGAGGCTGAATTAAAAGATGAGACCGATAACACTTCTGCAATTTTAAGCATAGGCTCCCGCGGTTTACATACCGTAAATGTTGCATTTAAAACCGGTATCAAAAAAACAGACTGGAATATTGTGTCATTTCTAAGAGCTTATTACAATTTGTTCAAAGACAGTCCTTTCCGACGGGGTTTATTCTTGTCCATAACTGGTTGTTCCGACTTTCCTCCTAAATTCTGTATAGTAAGATGGCTAGAAAACATACCTCTGTCTCAAAAAATTCAGTCGCTATACTCTCACTTGAAAAAATTCATATCTTCTGTGCAAAATACGAATCAAAAGCGATCGTGTGAATGTTACAAAATTGTAGTAAAGTTTATGGATAATAAACTGCTGTTAGCTGAATTAGCCTTCTTTCTGTCACTCTCTGAAGAACTAGAACCATTCCTAATACAATTTCAAAGTGATTGGCCTCTAGTTCCATTTCTTTATGAAGACCTATTATCCATTATAAATAACTTAATGAGACGTTTTGTTACTATTTTGTTCTATTTTCAAAATATATGTTTTTAAAAAACACAAGAATGGTTTATATTGCAACCTTAAAAAAGTCCAAGAGATTGATCTAGGATATGGGACTAGAGCGGCTATCAAAAAATGCGTCGGAGTTAAAGATAAAGAAATGATGATCTTTCGCCAGGATTGTCAATTCAATTTCAAAGGTTTTTATTATTCTACTATTTTTACATGTTATTTATTTTACAATATATACGTATATGGTTCCTCTGGGTTTTGCCAGGTTGTGATTCTGCCAACTGCCCAGGGCACGCACTGGCAACGCCGGTGGAGTTGTTAGCCCTTTGGTAAAATATAATAACGTATGGCTATTACTAGGATTGGCCGGTTCCGTAACCCTCTACCGCCATGAAAGAGTTCAATTTTTATTTAATGAAAAATTTGAATGAATTTATTAAAAAGTTTGATTGTGAAATTTTTGGTTATGCGTTTACTGGAAAAGTTTATTGAAAAACCAGCTTAATCTCGTCAGGTACAAGGTAGCATTTTGCCTTTCGGCTTGAATATTTTTGTGGGCGTGCTCCAATATTTGGGACGGAGTTTGTTTCCCGCTTTGCAATTATTGATTTTAGAATTTATTTATTTTGAATTTTGAAAATGGATTTTTACTGGAAATAAATCGGAAGTCTATGGTATAGTGGTTTGTGTATTGGATTGTCGTTATGTCGTATTTGTGTTATATTTTCTGTTTGTATTGCATGTTGTGGTTGTTTTTGGTAAAATCGTGTAGCTGTGTCTTGTACGTATTGAAAGATTGTCGGAGTCTGTGTAGCCTGGTGTAGATGGCGGATTGGGGTGAAGTAATTTGCATTTAATACTTGTCTTAGTATTTTATTTTGTTGTAGTTGAATTTTTCGAAAATGTATATCTGCCATGCTACACCATACTGGGCATGCGTAAGTCATGGTCGGTTTAATTATTTGATTGTATATTATTAATTTATTGTTTGGTGATAGAGGAGAATTATTTTTAAGTAGTTTATTTAAGGCGTGAGAAGTTGCTAAAAATTTTCTTATTATATTGTCTGATATGTTGTATAAATATTAGTTTTTTTGTCCAGTGTTACTCCTAGGTATTTTAGTGTGTCAGTTGGTTGTATTTGTTGTACTTTAATTTGTATTTTTTGATTTAATTGTATATTTGTTATTTTCCTGCTTAAAACCATGCATTCGCATTTGTTTTGGTTTAGTTCCAGCTTCCATTTGTCATACCATGGTAAGTGTATGTTTAGGTGATTTGTTATAATTTGTCTTGCAACATTTGCATAGTATGAATGTGCGTATATTAGAACATCGTCCACAAAAATTGCTAATTTAGAATTTGGATAGTGTGGAATATCCGCTGTATACAAATTAAACCAGGATTGTCGAAACTGCTTGATGTATACAGTTTCCAAACTTTTGGAAAAATGTCCGTTAGCATATAAAATAACTGAAGCTATAAGTTTCCTTAACCCCAGTAAAACTAACAGAGATTCAAAAAAATCCTTGCAACTGATGTCCAAAGCATTTGAAATTTTGTTAAATTCAAACAGATGCAATGCGACATGCGACTAAATTGGAAGAAGCAGATAGAGCATTTAGAGACATTCTTACTGATCAGACTATGATAAAATGAAAAATTATTCCAGATGTATTGTTATTCCAAAGTCAGTGTGATGACATTCTATACGGCGGTAAACAGTCTCAAAGAGACCGACGTTTACCGCCGTATGGAATGATTGGAATGTCATCACACTGACATTGGATAAATTATAACAGAGTAGATGACTTTTGGATGGAAACCATCACAAATGACAGTTTAAAAAACGTGGTGCAACTTCTTCTAACAATTTCTCATGGAAATGCCACAGCAGAAAGGGGATTTTCTGTTAATAAGGAGATTTTGGTGGAAAATTTAAAATAAGAGTCACTTATAGGCCAAAGATTAGGAATATGTCATCAAACGTATTATATGTATTTTCTGGACAACCTGTACATCACAATTGGATGCTCATTCGTCCGGCAATGTTTGATTTAAAATGTACACACATAACTTTATTTCAATCGTTATTATATCATTGTCATTTGACGAAGCTACAGTGTTAGCGGAACATGCCATTTTCTGTTTAATATAGTATCGGCTGAATCAATTAAATTGTTGTATTTTCTTTTTAGATTCGACGGACATCCTAAATCACTTTTTGGTAAAACATGTCTTGGACAAATTAAAACAGTCGACTCTAAAATCATATTTGGGTCCTTATTATGATATTTTATCCCTATTAGATCATATTTCTTTAACGGTAGATGAAGTTATGGAATTTTACTTCGAATTTTTGTCCCTGCAAAAATTGCATCCAACCTTAAGAATTGGCTCTGACTGTAGGTAAGTTAATATACCGGGTTTACAACTAAAAAGGGACGCCGCCGGCTGTATCTTGAAAGCCGTTTACCGCACGGCTTGCGGAAAGAAATAATTACTACAAAAGTGACTAAGAGAAATTGCTGGAAATTATTTTTAAGTTTCTAGATTGGTCGCTAGGGGGCGTAACTATACAGGGTGTCTCACGGTCGTACCTTAAATGTTTACGGAAAACGGGACATAGGAATTTTCTGAAAATTTGGCAACATGGGTAATTGGCATTGCTCTATCGATATAAAATATTTTCAACAACGCAGCGTATTTTTTGTTCAAAACATAACTCCAATAAAATCTTTATTACTGCGGTATTTGGACTCGTAGAAAGCTGAAATTTAGGATGTAGTTTATCAATGTATTGTGTATTAGTTAGGTGTAAGGGAATTTGTTGTGTGTTATACAGGGTCTTTCAAAATTCATCATTTTACCGCTTGATATAAAAATGGTGAAAAGTGAATTTTTTTAAATGGAACACCCTGTAAAAATAAATATAAATATCTTGAAAGAAAATTAAAACATGTTATTATGAAAATTTGACAATTGGTACATTAATAATAAAAAAATGCGCGTTTTTAACGTTTATTAGAGAAAGTGACCTGAAAATAATTAAAATGGAAGGAGATAACTCATCTGAGTTTTTAATGAAATTGTTTATCCTTCACGGAAAATGTGTCCAAATTATAGCAAGAATATGCAGAAGGTTCAATGATATGTTTTCCGATCAACAACCAATCAACAAGAGAAAGTTTGTACGATTACAAAATAATTTTATTAATAATAAAAAATCTTAAACCTTTTTACAATATGTCTTTGTTTTGTATTGTTATGTGCAATTTCATTGGGTTCATTATATTTTTTATTATTAATAAAATTATTTTGTAATCGTTCAAACTTTCTCTTGTTGATTGGTTGTTGATCGGGAAACAATTCATTGAACCTTCTGCATGTTCTTGCTATAATTTGGGGACATTGTCCATAAAGAATAAACAATTTCATTAAACATTCAGATGAATACTTATCTCCTTCCATTTTAATTATTTTCAGGTCACTTTCTCTAATAAAGTTTAAAAACGCGCAAATTTTTTATTATTAATGTACCAATTGTCAAATTTTCATAATGACATGTTTTATCTTTGTACTTCATGGCTATCTAAGACAAAATTAAATATGCCCAAATAATCCGATTTTTACAGAAACTTGGTTTTATTTCGAAAACCTAACTATTTAGGTATAGGAACATAATATATCATTTGGAAGGGACTCTAAGTTTCTTTCAAGATATTTATATTTATGTTTACAGGGTGTTCCATTTAAAAAAAATTCACTTTTCACCATTTTTATATCAAGCGGTAAAATGATGAATTTTGAAAGACCCTGTATAACACAGAACAAATTCCTTTACACATAATTAATACACAAGACATTGATAAACTACAGCCTAAATTTCAGCTTTCTACGAGTCCAAATACCGCAGTAATAAAGATTTTATTGGAGCTATGTTTTGAACAAATAATATGGAAATTTTTCGAAAACCGCTAGAGATAGGTAGAGAAAAGTATTATACAAAAATAATCAGAAAGTACTAGCGTAGCGGAAAAGGCAATAATATATTGGGTGTCTCGTTTAAAATATCAAAGCTGATGCTACTTTTTTGTATAAGCGGCAACGTTGCGTTGTTGAAAATATTTTATGTCGATAGAGCAATGCCAATTACCCATGTTGCCAAATTTTCAGAAATTTCCCATGTCCCGTTTTCGGTAAATGTCTAAGGTACCATCGACCGTGAGACACCCTGTATAGTCCGGGAGGCAGCGTTGCATTTTTGATGGTAATTTCAGGTCGCTTGATTTTGTGTGTATTCGATAGTCTATATATATAGCTAGCAATCGAAGCAAGCGTCAGCTGTCAGAGTCGTGGTGGACCTAGTCGTAAGAGAATGTCAATTATGTCAAAAAAAAAAGATCAAAATGATTTCAGGTCGTTTGAAAAGTTGTACAGCAAATGTTTATATGATGACAATAAATTTAAAAAAAGTCAGTTGCAAAGATGATAGGGGTTTATGCGTCAGCTGCTTATTCAGGATTCTGCACCTCACCCCCCGTCTTATATAGCTCACTTATTAATTAAGTTAAAATTTTGATATTTTGCAGACCTTACCTGTATCTTGGGGCGCATTTCAGGAAAATATTTTTTTTCATACAGGGTGTTCCAAAAAAGCGTGACGTCATAAGGATGTATTTTTTTAGATTACATGCTATATATTTTCTTACTTTTGGGTGCTTCCTATAGTTACCTACATACCCCTAAAATTTTATTAAAGTCAATTCAGTATCTATTATAGGCGAAAAAAAATAAAAACTAAAAACATCAGTTTTGCACCACTGGTTTAAAAAATTAATAAAAAATAAAAATAATGCTTCGTTAATAAAATTATACATAGGTACTTATTAAATAAAGTCTAACAGTCTCGTTAACCAAGTTTAGTGTCAAACTTTGCAAACCTTAAAGCAATTTATTTTTCTTATTTCAAATAGAAACACCCGTATATTTTTATGTCATTCGATGCAAATTTAAAAATCAAACATGTGTCCTAATTATAATCCTATTTGAAATAAGAAAAATAATATACTTTAAAGGTTGACACTAAACTTTGGACATCCTGTACAATTCGTATTGATCAAACTTGGTTAACGAGACTGTTAGACTTTATTTAATAAGTACCTTTGCATAGTTTTATTAACGAGGGATTATATTTATTTTTAATTATTCTTAAAACCAGTGGTGCAAAACTGATATTTTTAGTTTTTATTTTTTATCGCCTATAATACGGAATCGACTTTTAACTCGAAAATTTTAGGAGTATGTACGTAACTATAGGAGGCACCCAAATAAGTAAGAAAATATATGGCATGTAATCTAAAAAAATACATCCTTATGACGTCACACTTTTTTGGAACACCCTGTATGATAAAAATTATTTTCCTGAAATGCGCCCCAACATACAGGTAAGGTCTGCAAAATATCAAAATTTTAACTTAATTAATAAGTAAGCTATAGAACACGGAGGGTGAGGTGCATGACCCTGTATAAGCAGCTGACGCATAAACCCCCATTATCTTCGCAGCTGACTTTTTTAAAATTTATTGTCATGATATAAACATTTGCTGTACACATTTTCAAGCGACCTGAAATCATTTTTAGATTTTTTTTTACATAATTGACATTCTCTCACGACTAGTTCCACCGCTACTTGAGCAGCTGACGGTCAGATCATTAAATGACTACTCAATAAAAATTACTTGTGATAAGAATTAGACGACCTGAAATGATTGTGTCATTTGCAACGCTGCCTCCTGGGCTAATAGTGACCAATCATCAATCCTCAGTAAACATATATCAAAGGTGGCAATTTTTCAAGCTAATAAAAATTCTGGATAACTTTCGTTTCTGAGTTTTTGCTCTACCTTTTTGTTTAAGAGGGGTAGGAGGTGACAAATGTTGCTATGCAACAATATTCGCAACTTTGGTCGACTTATCGGAATTTGACGAATTTGAACTCCCTAAATAGGGATTCTTTTGTTCTATCAATTTAATAAAAAACTAATTTGTTCTGAGTTCCGTTGCGACAGCTAGAGGGCCGTCTTTATCTGAATCAACAATTTCCCAATTTTTCGTAAAATTTTTTAATACAATCATATATTTTTAACTTAAGCAAAAAGAAGAATAAATAAAAAGAATATCGATGGAAACCACAAGCCAGTATCTTTTTTTTAACCGCAGATATGGAAAATTTAATATAAAAATGAGCTCTATGAGAATAAACTGACGTTTTAATACGGCATGAGTAGGCAAGAAGTTACAAAAGTTATCCATAACTTTCATTAGATTGATAAAATGCTACCTTTGATACATGCTTACTATGAGAATTTTTGAGAAAATCCCGCTTTTTGTTTTGCCACTATAGTTACGCCCCCTAGCGGCCAACCTAGAAATTTAAAAATAATTTCCAGCAATGTCTCTGTATGTATTATTAAATAATTCAAAACACACAAAGGGGGGCGCGTCGCGCGGTTTTGAAACCGCTTGGGTGCAGCATCTAATGCATTCGCCGCTAGCTGTTTTCTTTCTTGAAGTAGTTCTAGAAAAATATATATTTTTTGTTTTTAGTCTAACTTTCGAAATTCTTCATACTTCTCCACCTATTTGGTGGACGATAGGACTAAATATGACCTCGGTAACTAAAATCAATCCTGAAACCTTACAATTGGAGTCAAAATGGGGACGAATTAATGAGGAACACTTTAAACACATTCTAATAAATTTAGACGAAGGCGTAGAATGTTTACGAAGTTTTATAAGTAATACTTATAAGTATTTTGAACGAACACATTTATTAAGATATAAGATTTAAGAACATTTATAATATCTATAAGAATCTATAATTTTATTTAATTTGTAAATTTAAAAATGAGTAATATAGTTTTTTTAATTATAACTTGTTATTTTGTTGATCGTACTGATATAAACATAGACTTCTTATAGAATAGACATATGCCCGTATGCATCATTACGATTTAATCAGGGTTAAAGTTTAACCGTCGCAAAGGTAAAGTATTTTTCACCCTAAATGGTATCGACTTATTGACTGCAATAAAACTACCGCTTTAATCCCATTGTTATACACAATCAACAAGCAAATACACCACAGGGTAGGACTTTAGATATTTAATTCGTTATTAATAGTATATTATTTAATGACATGAAATATCATAAATAAATAATGCCTACATATCAAATCAAAAATCATTTATTGTCAATTTTTACACCCTGTAACATATTTATTGAAATTCAAAAATATTTGGTAACATATTTTGAAAAACAAGACTGAAAGATGTTATCGCAAGCACAAGATAGTTAAATATTACCTGCTATAATTACAAATTATAATTCGACCCTGACCGACAGTTTATTTGCATTTTATGGCCGAGTTCTTGCAAAACGTCCCAGGTAGTTAAACGGAGTCAACCATTTATTGTGAAAAATACTTTACGTACAGGCATAAGTCATTCATTCATGAATAGCGCGTTTGTTTGTATAAACTATTCGTACGTATGAAACAAAGACAGAAGAGAGAGATGGCGTTAAATTTCCTACCTCGCGCGGAATGGTAATGGCTCAAGGAACAAGCGTCTAGAGTCTGACTATGGACTTTTCAACCGGCCAATCATAGGCCGCCGTCTTAAATATCGTAATTTTGAGGTTAAGTGATGTAAAGCAGGTTGTTGTAAATTAGGACATAATATGCTATTTAAATATCGGATATACTTAGGTTTCTTTGAAACGTCACATATGGCAGAAACACTCCTTTTCAAAAGTTCATCGCACTAAAAAACTACAAGTGTTGTGAAACTTGTGAATATAATAAACAATTCAACAATAAACAGTATCTTTCAAGGCATGAAAGGAAGCAACATAATATTACATACGTTAGGAATTATCAGATTTACTAGTGTACATACTACAAATAGCACAATTACAGAATAAATACAATACTTGATTATTTAACAATTATATGTTAAAATTTTAATTTAACCCCGAAAGATAAAGTTTCAGTGTTGTTACGTAACGAGATTTTTGTTTCATAAAAATATTTTAAAATAAACCGAAAATTGTCATGTGTTCCTTTTTTTGTTTTATTAATTATTTTGTATTTTGAAATAGGATTTCTCAAACAAAAAATCAAAACCTGTAAAAGTAGTAAATATTTTATTAAACATAATAGTCACACTGGGGAAGGTTGTAACATCACTAGTCTAAACCGTTCTTAAAAATATACAATTTGTTCGAAACCTAAACTATCCCCTTCAAAAAAACCATCGCATTAGGAAATTTTTCCATATTCACTATTTTTCGTCTACGAACATCAAGGTAATTACCTTGAGTTGATTATTTTATTTCATCAATTTTTTCGCCTCAATTTAATAGGAAATAATACGATGATTTATATGCGCATTCTAACACATTTATTTTTAAGTTTCCCGCGCTTTATTGCGAACGTTGATTGAGCGGTTGAAAAGTCCACAGCCAGACGCTTGTGCTCAAGGATAGGAGAAAAAATTATCGGGAATTAATTCTGCTGCGTGGGAGATTCGGTAAGAAAATTTCATAAATTGGAGTTTTTTATTGTATTTTTTTTGCTAAAATGCTACAAAAACATATTTCCGGCGGCTTTAGTTAATTGTAACTAACTAATTACTATATAATAGTTTTAGAAATGAAGTTCATTTTAGCCGTTAGTAACTCATTTTTTTTTACTAAAATGTGAGAAACATTAAATAACAAACTTGTAATCTGAAATTCAATGTCATTATAGTTTTAAATTCAAATAAAACTTTAAAAAACATATTTCCGATTAGTTTAGTTTAATATGACTCACTGTATTTTTACAATAGAAGTTGATTTTACATGTTAGTAACTAAGGTTTATTACTAAAATTTCGGGAACATTAAAAACATTAATTCATTTTTAACCATAACATCTGAAATTCATATCTACAGTTTCAAATGTAACTTAAAAAAACATATTGCCGATGAGTAGTAACAAATTTTTGATTTGTCTCTTTTAGCGCCGGTGTTCGATATGGAAAGCGAATTGGTTAGTATCAATAAAAATTATAAGTTAGCAACAAAATGTATTTTGATTTTATTCTGAGTGACTTTTGCCAATAGATATAAAGCACTTCATTTTTGATAGAAAAATTACCACTTATTAATTTCATTAAGTTAATAGGAGCTAACAAAATTATCGCGATAATCGTTGTTATAAGCAACGTAAACAAAAAGGAGCCTTTTAATTGGTTGAAAATAAATTTATGTAATATTCCACCAAATAGCATTCGCGCTTCAAAATAACCAGATAATTTTGCATGCAGGTCTGTTTTCTCTTTAAAAACTGCATCCGTTTATTTTCATATTTTTTTCAAAAGCTTTTCACCTTCGGAATCGGGCTCTTTCGAAAACATGAAAATAAACTCATACAATTTTTAGAAAACACACTTTTATGCAAAATTATCGGTAATTTTAATGCACGTTTTTACCCCCGATAAAATCCTGGGTTGGTATCGACGGCTATTTTCGCAAATAACTAGAAAACGCTGACATGAAAATGCAGAAAGCCAAAAAGAATGAGAGAAGAATGGAAAGCCAAATTATGATATCAGTATTTATAAAGGGTATTCCAAAATAAAGTACATGAGAGTGGCATTGTCGGTAGCGCTAAAAATATAACACCCTGTATACTGCATCCGACCGACAATTTTAACATTTTCTTGTAGATATATATAAGTGCACCTAATGAGTAATAATTATCTCGAAAAATGTATGAGAAAACAAAAAAATATTAAACCTTTGACACCCTGTATACTGTATATCAAAAATAACACCTTTTTGACCGTATGTTTATAGGTATTTTTCCTATCTTGAGGAGCACTCCCTTAAATATCCACGTGGCGTTCGTTAACACTCTGTATTGCGCTTGTAAATAAATAATTTATTATTTTTTAAATATCCTTTGTTTTAATTGGTTCTTTATAAAGTAGGTTTTGTCTGCATTAATTACACTCGATCAATTTGATTTTTTTAAATCAGATCTCACACGACCAAGCTCTCCAATATCAAACTCGACTTATCGATATTTATTGCTAACATATTTTTTTGTCTGTGGCACGTACCCATCAGTTTAATACTAATATTAAAATAACTCAGACGATAAAGCTCTTGTTTTGTCCAAACAAAAAATGATCATTATAATATCCAACTTTTATCGATAATTACGCATTGTTATATTACTATTGATAATTAACACATGGCACATTATTTCGAAAAAATATCACTGTAAATCACTTGTATCTTGAGTGCCTGATTAATTTCCTCACGATTAGATTCTTTTAAAGCTATCTGATTCATTTATTTTCACACCTGCAGCTGATATCATACAGGTGTTCAAGTTATTAAACCATGGTTTGTGAAATAATTTAATTTATTAATTTTAGTTGCAGTATTGACATAGCACTACAGCCTACCATGGGTAAGTTCAATTGGGCTGGTTTATGATTCAATTTAGTGGTACTATAATGTTTCTATCTTTGCAAGGCTTATTGGATTAGGATTTAAGTTTAAACTCGTTTAACCATTTAGGTAACCAATGAAATTGTTAAAAAACCAATGAAGAATCAACGCATCGGCGTAGCTAGCCTTAGTTTTCAGGGGGAGCCTGGGCCCCAGTGTACGGTGGATTAAAAAATATATTGCATATTTCAGGGGGGCCAGGCCCCTACGCCGATTCAACGGTAATAGTGAAGAAATAGCGTCAGATCCCCCCAACTTTCTAGGCCTTATAATTTTTCACCTATACAGGGTGACTCGGATCTAAATGTACATACGTCATTAGGAGATAGCGGACACCTTGGGGGGCTCTTAGTAATCTACCTTTAGTAGGTATATTATCACTCGTTAGTTAAATATGGGGTGTTTTATAAGGTTTGGCTCCTTTTTGTTTTTGTCATATTTTTTATCACCTGGTATAAAATGTTCATACCTACTCTTTGAAAATATTTTGTATACTGATCGCATTAAAATGCCATATCAAAAGTTTTGAAATTCAGGTCCGGACTTAAAAAAAGTTGCCAATTTCTAGTTTTTAAAATTCAATACCTTGTATGTCATATTTTTGACAACTTTATTTTTTACCCAAAAACACCATAAAAAACTGATACTTATGACATACTTACCAAAGTTGCCGCACCCATCGCTCAACCATAATAAATAGCTAATCTTTAATTATTTGAGGATATTTTCATAATGCCCTCCATTAACTTCTTCAGATTTTCTTTCTCTGATACTAAAAATACATTGGAAAATGTTTGATGGGATGGACATCTACCAGGAAACCTCATTCCATATTCTCGAGCAGCTGCTCGTCCATTACCGTCGCAAAAACCATATACAAATATTATATCAGCGTTGCTTTGAAAATTGATGGGGCATTTTAGAGAAGAAGTAAATGTATGTCAAAAATATCTTGATAACACCAATAAATTTGACAGGTTCTAACTGACTTATATTAATGATTCGTTGCTCCCCAATATTTCAATATTCTGAGTTACTATGGAGTTTAATAGAAGTAAAAAACTAATATTCAAAAACTATGCGGTATTGCCATTTAACCCTTTCTGATACCTACCCGTTTATTAAATTAATTAAATTGATTTTTTTACAAATTTTCATAAGCCGCTATAAATAAATAAATATTATTGTTGTTATTGTTTTTTAATATCTAAAGAGCAGCTATTTATTCTGGTCGAGCGGTGAGTGCGGCAACTTTGGTAATTATGTCATTGGTATCAGTTTTTAATGTCGTTTTTAGGTAAAAAATAAAAATTTCATAAATGTGACATATACCGGGTGTCCACGGAAGGTGGTTCGCCCCTCTAACTTTTTTGTTTTTTAAGATAATGGAATAAGATTTGGGGGATTTGTATACGACATAAAACTGCATTTTTTGACAGGTGACTCAACATTATGGAACTTCCGGTTTAACCGGAAGTGACATAAACTTTCGATTTTTAAATGGGACACCTGGTATATTTTTACTTTTTTTGACTCCACATGACATTCTAAATACAACGATGTGTCACTTGTCACTTTTTGTCACCAAGAAAATATTTTTTTTCCAAATTTATTGTTTTATCTAGAGGGCTATGAATACCTTAAAATCACTTATTTCAGTTCTTTAATCTTGGAAGAAATACAATTTTACTATTTTTGGTCCAATGCTATGTGCTATGTAAAATTTGATCTTTAAAGTTGTATAACTAATTTTTTTTTAAATGGCAACATGGTTGCTCGTCGGGTTAAGAAAAAAGATGATTTTATTACGATTATTTTGATACCATACACTATTAGGTTTTAGAAAAGCTGTCATTAAAAAACTTTAAAAAGTTAACTTGGAGCTTTCCTAAAATAAAGCATCCTTTGCGAATAAATTTAGATTTAAATCAACTTTTTCACTCCTTGTCAAACTATTATTTTCCATGTTTTTAAACAACAAACTAATTTACTTTGGCAGAAGCTGTTGGCATGTCAATTTTCTTCAAGGTATGATTTTGTTTTATCAGTTTTGCTGGTCACAGACTACTTGATAGGTACATTTAAATCTAAATTTATTCTCAAAGGATGCTTTATTTTAGGAAAGTTCCAAGTTAACTTTTCAAAGTTTTTTAATGGCAGCTTTTCTAAAACCTAATAGTGTATGGTATTAAAATAATTGTAATAAAATCATCTTTTTTCTTAACCCGACGAGCCACCCTGTTCCCATTAAAAAAAAATGAGTTATACAACTTTAAAGATTAAATTTTACATAGCACATAGTATTGGACCAAAAATAGTAAAATTGTATTTCTTCCAAGATTAAAGAACTTAAATAAGTGATTTTAAGGTATTCATAGCCCTCTAGATAAAACAATAAATTTGGAAAAAAAATATTTTCTTGGTGAAAAAAAGTGACAAGTGAAACATCGTTGTATTTAGAATGTCATATGGAGTCAAAAAAGTAAAAATATACCAGGTGTCCCATTTAAAAATCGAAAGTTTATGTCACTTCCGGTTAAACCGGAAGTTCCATAATGTTGAGTCAGTCACCTGTCAAAAAATGCAGTTTTATGTCATATACGAATCCCCCAAATTTTATTTCATTATCTTGAAAAACAAAAAAGTTAGAGGGGCAAACCACCTTCCGTGGACACCCGGTATATAATACGTATATATAATAATATATATTGAATTTTAAAAACTAGAAATCGACAACTTTTTTTCAGTCCGGATTTGAATTTGAAAACGTTTCATATGGCATTTTAATGCAGTCAGTATACACAATTTTTTCAAAGAGTATGAACATTTTATACCAGGTGTTAAAAAATATGACAAAAACAAAAAGGAGCCAAATCTTATAAAACACCCTGTATCTAACTAACGAGTGCTGAAGTTAGATTATTAGGAACCTCAAGGTGTCAACTATCTCCTGGTGGCGTATGTACCTACCTACCTACATTTAGATCCGAGTCATCCTGTATAGGTAGGTATCGAATTTATTTCAAGATTTATTCTTTATTTTAAATAAAGTAATTTTGGTACATTTGACTTTTATACTATTAAGGCGTTTGGCTATCACTAAAAATCACCAGTAACACGTTCAAACATTGTGTGTTTTGTAACAGATTTCTTATTTAGGCCTTTCCCTGGGAGAAAATAATTTTTAAAATTTTTATAGGTATAGTGTTTCTTAGGTCAATTTAATGACATAAAACAGTATGAAACTCCTAACCATAGGCGTCCCAAACAAATAATTAAAATGCGTATACACACTTATAAGTTCGTTTAGGTGTTTGTACATACTATACTTTATAAACCCACTGTATATATAATAATATTATATTAAAATAATAAATATAAGGTAACTCAAAGATTCTATACACAAAACTAAAACCAGAAAAATAAACCTGACACGGCACGACACTTCTCAGAAAAAGCTTTAATTTTTTTACCACAACTCCATTCTGGGACCATTCCCCGGCCCGTCCATAAGTTCCAAATCACGTATATTTTATCTTCGTCTCTTTCACGCCATCGGCGGTCACTGATGGCCTATCTCCGTCTGACAGAATCGATCGTTGAACGGACTGGAAACCGCTTCAGCTTATACCAGCCGCTTTAACTGGCGCTTATCACCCCTGACAACGTGCATAAATTGTGAACGGTTGGTTCTAAAAAATTTTCTGGTTTGTTAATATATTATGTATTAAGTATACGAGAAACAAGGGTTTGTTAATTAGTTGTTTTTAAACACTGAAGACACTTTTTGTCTTGATTTCAGTTATATTGTTTCCTAAGGACTAAAGAATGTATTATTATAACAATGAATGGCTTGCTATTTTTTTCAGTCACACTCAAAACTCCTCGGTTTAAAGTATATTTGCAAACTAGCTTTCAAAGAAAGTTACTGACTAACAATTGAATACTGATATAAATAAAACATCTTTAATAAAAAAACTTAAAGAATTGAAGAAGAAAGATCTGACAACCCTGGATGTGAAGTCGGTCTCTTTGAGATTGTTTACCGCCGTATGGAATGATTGGAATGTCCTCAAACTAAGTTTAGATAAATTATACTAACGCAAATTATAGTATATTTTAAAAACGAAAGGGTAATCGAAAAATCTGCGATATAAGAAACCGAGTTTAATGCTCTCGCCGAGGCGGCTGTCGGGTCTTGGGTAGCAGCATCGTAGGAATTCGTAGCATTTGTACGTACGAACGTACGTTAAAGTATGCGGAACTTTTTTGCAGTTTATGCTTCTTTTATCGGCAAGTGGGGCGGGGAAAATCGCACAAGTTGTGTGTGCTCCGTTGAGTCCATTGCCTGTTAATTGATTTAATATTTTGTCATTTAAAGTTGCGCTTTATATTTTTATTATTATTTATAGATAGCAAATACTAACATCAAAAAAAAATGAACAGTTTTACTGCGAATACGACAGTAAAGATGTAGAATATTTAAAAAATAATTTTAACTCTTGAAAATGAGCAAATTCGGGCGTGGACCTAAATATTTTCTCCCGCTTTTTTAGCCCCCTCCCCCCGAATTAATAAGTCCGCCACTGATTACCGGTGATATTTTGTGACAGAGGCTAACACCTGCAACTATTTCTCTCTATGTACCTATATTTATATGGTGAGTATCATAATAAGCACAACAGTCAAGTGTAGAAAAATTACATATAAATTTCTCAATAAACAAATATAAATCTTGAGATAAATTTGATAGTTTTGGTCGTTTCTGAGTAAAAGTTATAAATGCAATACCGAGTGGAAAGTATTCAACAGCGTTGATGGTAGCTTAACATTCGGTGAATTACTTTTAATTATTTTTCTTAGCTGAGGAAGGAAAACCTTTTCCAAGTAGAATTTGTATTATTACCGCAAAATGATACTCGTACAACCAATAATAGGTCTAGCGCTCATTTTTGTATGTTACCTCCTAATAACGTCAACTTTTTCTAAAAACAAAGCGTTTCAACAGTTGACACCCTTATGCGATATTAACAGCTGATACTGGTTTCTTCCTAATAGTTCCCAGTTCATTAGTGGGCCGTAGCAAGCTCACACGTCAAGTTTCAGAGACTAACTTTTCTTGGTGTTTAATATTAAGTAGAACCTTGAGTAGAATAAACCAGTTTGTGTTATTTAACTCTCATATATCCAATAACAAACATTTCATTTATCGTCATTTGCTATTATAAATTTAATATTATCAGTTATCAATTTTAATTACGGTACAATAGGTTTCCATACCTTGCGCTCACTGAAAACGAATCCAGCTATTTGTGCTTAAAAACATATGGCTTTATGGTGGCTGTTTATAATACACTGCGAAAGTAAATTATATTATGGCAACGCAGCATTAAACGCGAAACATGCGCAGGCGCACCGCTTGCCGGTTGATTGGCTCGTAGCTACAAATGAATGTCTGAAAATACATCGATTACAAATATGACAAAAAATATTAAAATGGCCTCGATGCCTCGCTTAAAAACGTAGTATTGCATTAATATCGATGTGTTAATATACATCGAACATCCCTATTTACGTGACTGTTTGAAGTTTGGAGACAATGATGTTTCTTGAATGATGAAAGAGTTTTGGACTTCCATTGTCTTTATTTGTTTTAAATCACAACGTTTCAACTGGTAAGTATCTCCAGTCGTCTTTAGGTGAATATCAAATAAGTAACGTAACTACAAGACTATTTATACTAGCTAGGTGCACTGAAGCATAACTGAGGTGGGTGCAGTCATGTGTTCAGTTGGCACGCGATCTTATCCTAAGATTACATCTATTTATTAAAGGTTTCCAGATATTTTTTTATGTCTAATGATGGTTTCCTAAACAGCCTGTTCTGGTGAATAGCAGCAGCTTCCTTAAACTTACTTTTCCTCCAGTGTGGTTCCTTATGTAGGATTTTAGCTTCTGACCACATGATATGGTGACCATGTTCCCAGGCATGGTCAGCTGCACCTGACTTTTCGGTCTCTCCTTTTAACGTATTGTTTTTGTGTTCTTTAATCCTTGTCTCGAGTGGTCTTAATGTCTCACCTATATAAGATTGGCCGCATTCGCAGGGGATCTGGTAGACGCAGTTTTTCCTATCTTTTTGACTTGTAGGCTTTGTCTTCGTCAGGTGGCTTCTTAGGGTATCCCTCGAGTTGAATACGGTGTTAATGTTATATCGCTTTCCTAGTCTTCTTATTTTCTCAGATACTCCTTGGACATACGGAATATTGAGTGTTGGTTGTGCCTCTCTGTTTGCTTCTTGCGCGTTGGGTCGATTCTTACGATTTTTGTTGAGGTTGGTCTTGATGTGGTGAGCTTCTTTTTTAAGTGCTTCTTCCGAGTTACAGATTGTAATTGCTCTCTCCACTAGGGTTTTAACTATGCCATGTTTCGTGTTGTTTGAGTGATTTGATGTAAAATTGAGATACTGACCTGTATACGTAGGTTTTCTGTATACTGAAGATTGGATGCTGTTGCCATTTTTCTTTACGTTGACATCTAGGAACGGTACCTAATTGGTTGTTTTCTTCTATCTCCATTGTGAATTTGATTGTTGGTGTTAAGCTATTGAGGTGATCTAGAAAACCTCTTAGTTCGTCATCGGTTCCATTCCAAATAATGAAGGTGTCATCCACATATCTCGGCCACATTTTTGGTTTCTTCTTTGCCTGTTCCATTGCTTTGGAAGTATACAGAAAATCTACGCATACAGGTCAGTATCCCAATTTTACATCAAATCACTCAAACAACACGAAACATGGCATAGTTAAAACCCTAGTGGAGAGAGCAATTACAATCTGTAACTCGGAAAAAGCACTTAAAAAAGAAGCTCACCACATCAAGACCAACCTCAACAAAAATCGTAAGAATCGACCCAACGCGCAAGAAGCAAACAGAGAGGCACAACCACTCAATATTCCGTATGTCCAAGGAGTATCTGAAAAAATAAGAAGACTAGGAAAACGATATAACATCAACACCGTATTCAACTCGAGGGACACCCTAAGAAGCCACCTGACGAAGACAAAGCCTACAAGTCAAAAATATAGGAAAAACTGCGTCTACCTGATCCCCTGCGAGTGCGGCCAATCTTATATAGGTGAGACATTAAGACCACTCGAGACAAGGATTAAAGAACACAAAAACAATACGTTAAAAAGGGGAGACCGAAAAGTCGGGTGCAGCCGACCATGTCTGGAAACATGGTCACCATGTCTGGAAACATGGTCACCATATCATATGGTCAGAAGCTGAAATCCTACATAAGGAACCACACTGGAGAAAAAGAAAGTTTAAGGAAGCTGCTGTTATTCACCAGAACCCAGGCTGCTTTAGTAAACCATCATTAGACATAAGAAATATCTAGAAACCTTTGTTAAATAGATGTAATCTTAGGATAAGATCGCGTGCCAACTGAACACCTGACTGCACCCACCTCAGTTATGCTTTAGTGCACCTAGCTAGTATAAATAGTCTTGTAGTTACGTTACTTATTTAGTATTCACCTGAAGACGACTGGAGATACTTACCAGTTGAAACGTTGTGATTTAAAACAAATAAAGATAATGAAAGTCCAAAACTCTTTCATCATTCAATCCCTATTTACGTTTGGTGTTCCTTTGACAGTGGCCTGAAATTTTTGGTTTTGTGTTGAATTGCTGTGGTTTTGGTATTTTGTGATATTTTTTTAAGACTAGGTACTTAAAACGAGTCGCAAGTGTCAAATATGCGAAAATTCGAAAAATAATATTTCGGCAGTTACTTTTCATAGGTGAGTAAAAAGAAAGTTGGGTTATTTGTAGGTTAGGTTGAAACTATAATGGCTGCTTTATACCTCCCATTTAACATTTAATTTAATTTAAGATTTAAGCTAAACTAAGAATTTAAAAGTTGAAAGTTAATTTTCTTATGCATGCGTTTATACCTCTCATTTAAACTAATTTATCATTTAATTTAATTTAAGAGTTGACCAACTTTCAACTTAAGGTAAAAGATCGTGTCAGATCGTGCTAAATCGCGTTAAATCGTTCTCCACAACTGTCCGTGATTGGCCTGGAAGAAAGATGAATATTTTGATCGGTGACAATAACCTAAAATTATCGTGGAATTTTTATTTTTATCAACAAATAAAGTGCTTTTTCTCTATTTATTTTGACTGATCTAAATTCTTGTAATTTGTAATGGAAGACTACGATTTGTTTTTTACTACTTGCTTTAAATTGTTGTAACAACAGCTGGAAAAATCTTCTTTTTTTTGCACTTCATTTAATTTAGTGGCACGTTTTCGAGGTATAAATCAACAAAATTATTTCTTAGCTTAGTTTAAATGATAAATTAAATCTTAAATTAACTTAAATCTTAAATGAGAGGTATAAAGCAAGCATAACAAGGTTACATTTAAAGGTAAATCCATCGTAATCCCTACTCTCGCAAAAATGATATTGTCAACGCATTTTATTAGCATTTTTGAATGATATGTATCATCTTTAGGTACCAGGTCATTGTTCTTAGCCACCAAAGTAGTATTTTGCGAACCAGATACAATAATAACTTTTGTATTTTTAGGACCGGCAAATAATAATAGGCAATTTCTGCTACTATTTATGGTTTTGACATGTGCATCTATAACACTCGCACAAGAGAAAAAATGCAGAATGCTTCACGTTTGCCATGAAGATTCCAAGAACCATTATCAAAATTGTGTTAACGTCACCGAACCGATGGCATTTAACAACAGTGATCCAATAAAGTCAGAAAAGGCCAAAAGACTGCTGAAACAGTATTGCCCGTTATTTTTTGAAGACGATTCTCCAGGTAAAATATGTTTCGCAATTTGTATTAGATATTGGGTCTGAACCAATTAACTAATGACACACAGAAAGTGCTTAATTTAACTAATGTCAAAATTTATTTTTTATATATTTTTCCTGCTATAAAGTAACAATAAAGGTGTAAAAAGGGTTTGTTTTATACATTCGGATAAGCTGAATTTCCATAGCACACAATTTATTATTTCTCTCAAAAGGTTATATTTGTCAGTTAATAGTTATACCGTAATATATAATAGTTAATAGGTATCACCGCCCAGGGTTGTCTCTAGGTAATTAGGGGCTCAAAGGGCATTCAAAGGTATTCAAAGGTATATATGGGGCTGAAATTATAAGAGAATGTATCCGTGAGATAGTTTCGCTCCTATGGCAATTCCGAAAAACGTACCGATGTCTCGGGCCAATAGCCCCCCATACACCAACATATAAGTTGGACCGATTTGGTCTGCGAACTAGGCTTGGCACGTACCAAAACTCGTCATTTTTGGGCAGCCGAATTTGGCTCGTCGACTTTAAAAAATGACGTTCAGACATTTGTTAAGTATGGTTATATGCCTTATTTTTAAAATTTTGGTTCATGAAATCTTTACATTTTACTTGCCACAAACGTGGATAACTTTGGTAAATGTTAATAAATTCCGTTATAAACTCTTTTGATAAGTAACGTGAATCGGCAGACACTATTTGTTATAATTATTATTTTAATTTAACCTAAAACCAAGTGGGATGACTTTTCATGATGATGACGAATTAACCTAGCGAATCTACTGACGGGTTAAAACCGGCTGATTTTATCCGTGGCAGATATTACACGGCCCGATGAAGCTCGGCTCGCCACATACACGTAATGTTTTATCGGCGTTTTTGGCTCGTGCCATATCAAATTCGTTAAGTTATCCGCTGGTGTATGGGGCTATTATGTTGAACAAAATGGAATGGTTTTGAAAAGCGATATGGCTTTAATTTAAAGTTGTAATGTCATTAGTTTATAAAACATAGAATACATAAAATTTTGCGGCTTTAGAAGAATTTTTCTGGTCACTCCAAAAATTAGAAGCATATCAATTTGTTCATTTCTAGTAAAACTAACCATTTTATCTGATTTACAATGTAAGTTTATTAAACGAATGACATTACAATTTTAATTTAAAACCTTATATTGGTTTTCAAAACCATTCCATTGTTTTTCAAAGCCGGCTTTATATTTCTTTAGAAAAGACAGGGCGGCAATAATGCATAACGCTTTTAAATTTGCGATTGGAAATCACGGCAAATTTTTTCGTGTCAATTTTAAAATAGCATATTAATGTATGGTATCAAATTGTTGGAAAAAGGTGCTCGTCCTAAATATCCTAGTGAACTACCATCGTTCCGTTTGGAAATATGGAGCAAACTCCAAGAAAACAAAATTTCATTTTTTAAACGCTTGTGAAACTTAGAAAATCAATTAATATGAAATAATTTTAATTTTCATATACTACTTGACTATAAATTAACAGATTTAATTATATTGTAGCACTCTAGATTGAAAATAAACATAAAAATGTTATAACACGTCAAAAAATGACAAGTGAGGTGTCATTTTACTCAGAATGTTATGCTGAATCCCAATAAGTAAAATATACAAGACGTCCCATTTAAAATACCAAAGTCAAGGTCACTTCCGGTCAAACAGGAAGTGCTAACAAATTAAAAATTATGCCAATAAATGCAGACTCATCTCTTATGCATAATCTCAAAATTTCATTTTAATATCTATAAATGCAGAACAGTTATAGGGGTGAACGTCTTTTGAGAAACACCCGGTAGGCGAACACATATTTTTGCGGGTTTTAATGTAATAAGTCATTTCCATAACACCTTGTATAATTCCGATAGTTTTAGTTATAGGGAAATTGATAAATGTAAGGCGCGAGTGGAAAATACCCGCGACACACTGATGATAGGCTCATAATTATCAATTTAAACCTAATTAATTTGAGTTTTAGATCCAATTGACTTATGCTGTGACAACGACCAGATAATTGCAACAATTGATGGTTTTGAAAATGCTGCCCCATTTGCAAGATGTCCAACATGCGTTAAAAATATGCAATTGTTTTATTGTATGTTTTCTTGTTCTCCCTATCAGTCTACCTATGTTATTGACGTTACAGTAGCGAAGGATGGTGATGAAGGTAAGTTAATAGTATCCACATTGAATAACAATATTTGTTTATTTCATATTTTAAATCAAAGCCTTCTTGCATTTTTTTTTCACGGCCCAGTTAAAATTTTACTGCAATTTGTTTCATTAATGAAACCATCCTCTATTATTTGTGTTATAAATAATTTAAATTTACAGAGCAGTAATGTACGTTGTGTTTATTATAGCTTTGTAGAAGATACAATGATATTGTATTGGTACCTTCTTGCCTACCGTATTAAAACGTCAGTTTGTTCTTATGGAGCTCAATATTATATTATATTTTCCATGGCATATCTCCGATTAAAAAAAAAATATTGGCTTGCGGTTTTCACAGATATTCTTCTTATTTATTCTTCTTCTTGCTTAAGTTAAAAATATATATCGTCGCATTTATATTTTTTGAAAAAAATGAAGAAAATGTTGATTTTGCTAAATAGCGTTGTTGTTACAGAGTATGCAGAGGCAGTAAAATTAAGAGTAAATGAAGAAACAATTACGTCTATCTATAACGCGTGTAAGGATGTTTCTTTGCCAAGTACAGGTGAACCCGTTTTGCAAAGTGCTTGTGGAAGTTATGGTGCTATTTGGTGCAGCCCCATAAGGTAAAGTAAAAACTCTAAGTTAATTTCTTTAAAGTTTGCGTCCTTAATGCATAATGGGTATGTGTATGGTGCGTTCCGGACAAAGTACTGTTAAGCTTTCCCAATTTGTGTAAGACTAAGGTTTCGATAAACAAAATGTTGCCTTTAACAGGTCTAAAATAATACACGAATAAACAAGTAAAAGAGGGCATTAAAAAAATATTGCAGAACATTTCTGTTACCCTAACAATTACTATGAAGCAATAATACTTGTACTCCGTCCTTGAAGTGGGGTGGTAAGTTAAATGGAAAGAAATTAGACACTTTCTCCACTAAGGTTAGTAGTTAGTTTAATTGATAATTTTCTACATGCTTTGGATGTAGTTAGTAATATCTATTATTTTATGAAATACAGATAAATGTTGAAAAGCTGGTAAATAACTAGACTTGGTACATATCGCTAATCGTCATTAGCCGATAGTGCATCTAATATTAGTACTAAAAAAAATTTACAATAAAAAAACTTTTCTTTTCTTTTTCTCTATTTACTATTGCTTTTTTTGCCTCACCTTCCTGCGGAACGTGAAGGGGAAACATATCGCCAAATTGTCATTATATCAACTGACCAAAACTAGAAAATGGTGCCAAATTTACATTTTCTCGTATAGATAGGTAGTTTCTGGACGGCATCGTATAGTGCTCGACGTCCTATTTCCAATGCCGTCTCGCTCGATTCGCTACGACTTTTCGTTACTGAAATATATGATATTTAATATTATGACATTGATATTGACATTGAACCTGTTATCACCTGTTCTTTAAAATCGCGTGGGATAAACTTTCGAAGTTAGTCCTATAAAAATATGTATTCAATCAATTCAAACATAAGGAAAAGAAACTATTCTTACCTTGATAGCTGATAAATTGGTGAAAATGTTATTGTGCCGAGCCCTTCGGGCACGGCATTGTTCGAGTTCATTCGTTTAATTTCATACTTTTGACATAACCATATATTAGCAACCTCTAATTGTAAAGCATTTCAATTCGCGATAAAAAATAAATATAGTTTCTTCACAACCCAAGTTCGTTTTTTTTGTACCGAGGATTGTCGCTGTAAGAATCCGAAATTTAAAAAACTTAGGTACCTAAATAACGAAATATTAAAAAAATAAAAAGCCGCGCCTGGAATTAAACCCGGGACCATCGTGACCACAAGTCGTAACCTATTATATACAGGGTTATAAACTGGGAAATTTATCAACAGCGCCGATATCATTTTTTAATTCCGCATGGTCCAAACCCCCCCCCCCCCCCCCCCCCCATACCGAATTTTGTAGGCGCAACTTCAGCGGTTTTAATAATATCAAATTTATTCCAGTTAAAGTCCCCACCCTGTATAACATACCACTAGGCCACCGACCACTTTGAAAATAAATTATATTATAGAATATTATTGCCGTATTAAAGATGAAGAAACAAAAAAAATACTTTTTATTTTAGTTTAACGAGCTCTTTCCGCTAAGCAGGTATATAACATTTTAATCATCAATCAAAAGTGGTTTTCCGTACGAAAAACAATAAAAGCGGTAAAATAATCGTGTCAAAAATAGTAATTCTTTCTTTTTTACAATTTTCGACCATTTCTATGCTGTTTAGGTATAATTAAGAAGAAGTAGTATTTGAGATGACCTAAACGAATATCCAAACCAAAAGTATGCCGGACGCACCCAATTCGATTTATTAACGATCCAATATGACTCTACATTGATTTAAAAAAAAATTGACTTCCCAACTTTCGATCGCGTTCGCAAACAACAGTGTATTGTAGCCCAACGTCGTCTACACGTCGAAAAAGTTTAAATCTATTAAAATGATTTTTGCCACCTGTATCGCGCTACAACGAAAAAAACATATTTTTTAACTTAGACGTTTAATAACTTTTTTCCGATACACCCTGTATATTGGAAATTTTCCCAGAACGTGCCCCGACTATTCCCTTCTACATCCAGAAAGTTTGAATCGTTTAGCTCTAACCGTTTCCGAAGAAAAAATTCGCAAATATCGAAATGTCGAACAGACTCTGTCTGTCCACGTTGCGACGGATTACAATGTCTGGCTCGGGGGGGGGGGGGGGGTTGTACTATCCTCTAGTACCCCTCCTTATGTGCGTGCCTGGCAAAGATAGACAACGTATTTCCAGACCTTTATTCTTTATTTCATTACTCATTTTAGATGGTTCGAATATATGGGAGATCCGGAACTGAATCCATTTGTACCATTTAAACTTACTTATGACGTGACCACCGAGAACGATTCTTTACATTTTGACGTATTGGGATGTGACTCAGCTTACGTAAGTAAATAATCTTTTGACATATTACAAAAGTATTAACTATGGGCCATTTCATATATACAGGGTTAGGAAAAATTACCAGAACGGTCGATTATTTCAAAATATACAGGGGTTATCAAAAAACGTCTTGTATAAAAAATGTAGGGCTGGTAAAAATCTACATATCGGTGATAAATTGAAATATACAGGGTCGCCCACAAAGTTGTGGAGAATGATAGTTATATTTTTTTAAAGGGAACACCCTGTATATTTTTACATTTTTAAATTCCACATAAAATTATAATTATTTTTTATTAAATGCACTATTAGTCTATACTTCATAGTTTCCGAGATATTGACTCTCGAAAAGTGACATTTTTGAACTTTGACAGCTTATAACTTTCTAACAGTACGTCTTACAACAAAACGGCTTACATGTCCCTATCTTCAATTTTTATTATCTTCCCAAAAAAATTCTTCCAGTTAAACCGGAACAACTATATTTCCTGCTTTCGAGTTACATCCGGTTTAACCGAAAGTTGATTTTTTTGGGAAGATAATAAAAATTGAAGATGAGGACATGTAAGCCGTTTTGCTCTAAGAAGTACTGTTAGAAAGTTATAACCTGTCAAAGTTCGAAAATGTCACTTTTCCAGAGTCAATATCTCGGAAACTATGAAGTATAGATTAATAGTGCATTTAATAAAAAATAATTACCATTTTATGTGGAATTTAAAAATGTAAAAATATACAGGGTGTTCCATTTAAAAAAATATAACTATTATTCTCCACAACTTTGTCGGCGACCCTGTATATTTCAATTTATCACCGATATGTAGATTTTTAACAGCCCTACATTTTTTATATAAGACGTTTTTTGATAACCCCTGTATATTTTGAAATAATCGACCGTTCTGGTCATTTTTCCTAACCCTGTATAATATAAAAAAAGGTTTGTTGGTATATCAAATGAACAGTGAAAAAAAAATTGGACATGCTTGTGACATGTTTAGGGAATATTTTTATTTTTTAGGAAAATTTTTCTGCATGTAGTTGTTCTGACTGTCCTATTAATTGCCCAGTAAGCTTGTATTCAGATATAGACGAGAAAAATTTGATATTTGGAGACATTTACGTATATTCGTTTTATATTTCTCAAGGATTTTTGCTTCTTGGTACCATCACTTTTGTAGGAGTATTGGTAGCTTCTCGTTTTTTAAAGTCAACTACTAGAGCCAATAAAGGTAAGACTTGAGTTTCAATTATACCATGTATATGTACACATCAGTCAATCAAAAATGCTTTCAACATCTATTTATTTATTAGACTTATACAGTGTGTCCACGGATAGAGTTTGGAAGAGGAAACACTTTTTTATTAGTAGGTAGGTATAGAAGAAAAAGTCATTTTTTATAAAAACGCTTGCTTGTGCTGAAACTGCAATTTCCAATATCAGATTTGCGATTACTATACAGGGTTTGTCACAAACAACATTCTTAGTTTTTTGGATCTTTTTTTTCAATTTCTTGATTTATTGAATGAATTTTGCTAGTGTTGAAACTACAATTTCAACTATTAAATTTGCGATTACTATACAGGGTTCGCCAGAAACAACAGTTTTTGTTTTTTGGATTTTTTTTTAATTCTAATTTTCAATTCCTTTTGATGATTGGCTAAATCATCACTTTGGAAACAAATGGATTGGAAGGTATACCTATGGTCCAAATGAGTTGGCACTCAGGAGTCCCGATCTCACAATTATTGACCTTCATTTATGGGAATATCTGAAGCCACATGTGTATAATATACCAATTTCCATAATAACTTGGATCTCTTCAAAGAAAAAATAAGAGTAGTTATTGTAAATATCCCAATACAGCAAGTTAGGAACTGTTATCGGGAATTCAGATGTCGAGTTGAACTATGCGCTAACTCGGTGGTACCACGTTTGAATAAAAACTTTATAATTTATGATTCAATGAATTGAAGAAATATGGCATGTACCGACTAATAAAAATAGTTCAAAAGTAGGCAAATAAAAAATGGGTTTCTTAGAACAAAATCGTTAAAAATCATATTCGAAGCAACAATAGTTGTTTGTTTTTACGTAAATTCAATTTAAACTAAGTCAAAAAAAAACAAAAAAAAATTGTTTCTCACGAACACTGTATAGTAATCGCAAATGTGATATTTGAAATTGTTATTGTAGTTTATATATTTAAACTGTAGTTAAAAAAACAGCTTAAAACTATAGACCAGTGGTTCCCAAACTTATTTTGTCTACTGCCCACTTTGAGAATACATTATTTTGTAGCGCCCCCATTTTTTGACCTACTTAAAAACCACTATAACTTCAAATTAAATTAATTAATTATTGCGGAGATTAAACATTCATTCTTAACGAGACTTTTACTATAACCCGCAAGAGTTAACTTAAGACCTGAGCGCAGTAGGTAGTACACAACTGCGCTCAGGTCTCAAGTTAACTCTTACCTGCCAATGAGAATGATTATTGAAACGCAACTTTATAGTATTCAGACAGAGTATCTTTTATTCAAAATAAAATAAACATAATCGATTCTTATATAAAAACTAATGTAAAGGATGAAGCCGATTGATACAGGAATGCACAAATCGGGTTATTTAACAAAAAAAAACTTGTTAAAACATGATTGCCCGAGGTCTCTATTATCTACGAAAATTACATATCTAGAAATACTAATAACTAGTAAAATGCGAAAGTGTGTCTGTTGCCTTTTTATTTGTTTGTTTGTGTCTACTTTCATTTCGAAACGGAGCGACCGATTGACACGATTTGTATTTTATTTATTCAATAAAACAGGACAAATATATAAACTACGCGGAGAGAAAAATCGAACCGAGTTTAAGCAATCTCTTAATTAATATTAGTTGATGTTCACAAGTTGTAGTCGGGTGTCGAGAGCTTAGTCGGTGTCTAAGAGTCTTCCTAGCTAGATGAAATTGCAAATCGCCCCCCAAGCCTCTACACTACGCCCCCATTTTTTTTCTGGGTCTCTTACCGCCCCCCTTTAGGCCTGCAGCGCCCACAAGGGGGCGTTATCGCCCACTTTGGGAAAGGCTGCTATAGACGAACAACATATTTTAACGTAAATGTAAAAATATGGATAGAAAAATGGAGTAATATATTTTATCGTCAACCGTCAATAAAGCCGTACATTATCAGAGTGATTTTTGGAAGTAAACGAACACTTTATTTTATTGTAAAATAAAATACTTTACCTGCAAATAGTTTTACCCTTCGCAAATTAGTGACTTTGACATATATTAATCAAAAATCATCTGTCACTGTCACGCCTTTCCCTATGACAGCTCGATAATAGTTTTCTCGCGATTTATTGCGATGAGTTATATACCTCAATTTTTTATATTATAAATTCTGAACGGTTGGCGATAAAATTTTGTATGCACCACGTCAGTAAAGTGTCTTTATCGACTCGCCTGTTATTCGCCTCGCTCGCTCATCTCATAATTTCAGATTCGTCCGATAAAGAATCACTTTACTGCCTTGGTACATAAATAACTATTATTTTACAATAAAATAAAGTGTTCGTTTACTTCCGGAAATCACCCTGATAATGTACGGCTTTACTGACGGTTGACGATAATAGTTATTTATGTACCAAGGCAGTAAAATGATTCTTTATCGGACGAGTCTGAACTTATGAGATGAGCGAGCGAGGCGAATAACAGGCGAGTCGATAAAGACACTTTACTGACGTGGTGCATACAAAATTGTATCGCCAATCGTTCAGAATTTATAATATAAAAAATTGAGGTATAACTCATTGCAATAAATCGCGAGAAAACTATTATCGAGCTGTCATAGGGAAGGGCGTGACAGTGATAGACGATTTTTGATTAATAAATGTCAAAGTCACTAATTTGCGGAGGGTAAAAGTATTTATCTGCCGCATTTGCGGCAGGTAAAGTATTTTATTTTACAATAAAATAAAATGTTCGTTTACTTCCGGAAATCACTCTGATAATGGACGGCTTTACTGACGATTGAAGATAAATACATTTATTTGGAACTGTATTGGGAAAATATGATAAATGAAACCTTTTTTTAAGTATTTCTTCACAAGGAATTGTTAAATAGGTGATACTGATATAAATTCCTAAAATACTATATAAATGTTTTGTTTTAGTTTCATCTAAAAAGGAGGAAAGTGAAGTTAAGAAAAAGACGTGTAATCCAAGCAAAACGATTAATCTATTTTTGTTTGACTTCTTTAAAGCTTGGGGAATAGGTATGTATAATCGTTCCGCCTTCTAAATTATGCTACAAAAAAATTTGAATGAATGAAATGTTAAAACAATTAGGGTTAGAAAACAAATTTTCCAGGTTCTAACCATTATTTTCGAATTTTTATTCAAAATGGAAATTTCCGATATTTTTATAACATTTCTTGAGGCCCGAAATTACTTTTTTCTCTACGAAACTAAATCATTCTTGCTCAAAAACTACGAAATCCATGATGATAATAATACTGTTGCATGTTATTAAAAATTGTAAAAAATATTGTTTTATAATATACAGGGTGATCCAAATCCAAGACGGGTGGCTGTATCTCCAAAACCATATATGCTACGACTTTGGGGTAAAAAATTCATTATGAAATATGAGCAAAAAAAATTACTGGAAACCATTTTCAGGTTCCTAATTTTACCGAAGGTGCATACTCGCTATGCTATGATACAAACTCCTTTCTACTAATAACTGCAATACAATGTAGGTCAGAAATTAAGTTTTTGTATGCTTCGTTACATCCTCTATAAATTTTGTAGTAACAATTTTTTTGCTTAAATTATTTTTTATAGTATTTATACAATCGTTCAAACAGGATAAAACGTTCTTTAAAATAAGCAATAGGTACTTTGTCAAATGCGGTCAACGCAGACCGAAGTTACAGCATTTTAAGTAATTTTAGTCGTTACATTTCTCCACGCTGATGATAACTACAAAAAAATTGTTATTACAAAATGCATAAAGGATATTACAGCGCATATAAAAATTGTATTTCTGACCTGCATTGTATTGCGGTTGTTAGTAGAAATCAGGGTTGGGCAAAATTTGATTTTTATTTAAAAAATCAAAAATCATTGATTTTTTTGATTTTTATTAAATTTTTTTTATTGATTTTATTAAAAATTTAACATTTTTCTCTCTTTCTAAATTAATACAAATTATTTTAATGTCTGTCTAACAATATAGTAGATCTAAATTCTATATACCCAAAATATTGTCAGAACGCGCTTCTAAAGTTTATATTATGTATTATATAGGTACACCTACTAATTTTTTATTTCTTAAAAGCGCGAATTCTATAAACACTTATACTGTTGATTTTTGAAAATATTTTTTTAATATGTTATATTGTTCATTGTTCTGAATTAAAAATAAATAGGATCATTAAATCATGATTTAAAAAAAAAAATAAGTGATAATTACCTAAGTGATTTAAATCATGATTTTAAAAAATCAAGTGATTTAAATCATGATTTAAATCGTGATTTAAATCACTTGATTTAAATCAGCCCAACCCTGGTAGAAATCAGGGAGTTTGTACCCTAGCGGTAAAACTATAGGAACCTTAAAATTATTTCCAGTGATTTATTTTGCTCATATTTCATAATAAAATTTTTACCCCGATCAATTTAATCACTCTGTATATGTACATATACCGTTATGATAAAGAAACGTATTAGTCTTTTATATAGAATACCGCCCACTTCATTAAGAATCGCTCGGACCCGTCAAAATATTTTTTTTTGAAAAGCATTTTTTTTTCGGAAAAAGATATACAGATATATATCATACAAAAGCTACGTCCATAAACTTTAATTATTTATAATAGATACCTATATCATCTGTTTTGACTTGAATGGTAGATTTATGGGCATTTGCTCAGACCAATTCTGAGTTTATTTACATGCTTTCAAATAACAGTTAAAAAAATATTTATTGGATTTTGCTTAAATCTACTGTGCTATGTGCGGAAACGGCACCGAAATTAGTAAGAATCGATATTAAGCTCTAAAAATGTAAAAAGTGGATCTATCGTTTTTTGCACGTTTGCTTCTCAAATATGTCCAACATTATTTTTGAGTATTCTGAAAATTACTTTCTATAAATTTCTAAAATGCTATTTGTTAAAAAAAACTTAATACCGACTATTTTATTACGTTTAGAAGATAATATAGTGTCCGCGAAAGTAATTAAAAGCAAATAATTGTGGTATATCGGACAAGTGTGTACTTAACTGTTTTTTTTTATATTGGAATACACATGTCCGATATATATGCCACAATTATTCTCTTTTAATTATTTTTGCGGACAGTATATTATCTTCTACACATTTTTATGACTTTTCTTAAACGGATTGCGCGCATTCTAGTGGGTGCCGCTGCGTGATCTGTTTCTAATCTACAAAACTGTAGACTGTTTCGCTGAAAACGCAAATAGCGTTCCCTATACTGGATTGTGATGCAATTCGTGGTTTATTTAGTTGTCTACCTTTCGATTATTACCAGTGTGACTGCCTTTTATATTGGAGTTAATTCCGCTGGGATGGCGCTACGGTGTATTGATGGCCGCTGTTGTCGGAATTACTTGGGTTATGGCTGCCCGTAGAATTCTAACAAGGACGAAACGGCCATTGTGGACTACTCGCCCCAGGGTATCCATTGTGCTTGGATCACTCTGTATTCCAATATGAAAAACAGTTACACACTTGTCCGATATGCCACAATTATTCGCTTTTAATTATTTTCGCGGAGAGTATATTATCTTCTACACATTTTTATGGCTTTTCTTAAACGGATTGCGTGCATTCTAGTGGGTGCCACTGCGTGATCTGTTTCTAACCTGCAAACCTGCAGACTGTTTCGGTGAAAACGTAAATAGCGTTCCCTATACTGGATTGTGATGCAATTCGTGGTTTATTTAGTTGGCTACCTTTCGATTATTGCCAGTGTGACTGCCTTTTACATTGGAGTTAATTCCGCTGGGATGGCGCTACGGTGTATTGATGGGCGCTTTTCTTTTGTAAAAGGCTTTTAATACATCTTACCGCTGTTGTCGGGATTTCTTGGGTTATGGCTGCCCGTAGAATCCTAACAAGGACGAAACGGCCGTCGTGGTCTACTCGCCCCAGGGTATCCATTGTGCTTGGATCCCTGTATATTCCAATATAAAAAACAGTTACACACTTGTCCGATATGCCACAATTATTAGCTTTTAAATATTTTATAACGTTACCTGGTATATATATTTTTTTGTAGTAATGGCATCTAGATGGAAAACCGTTCTTCTCGTGTGTATACTAGTTATTACAGTATCATCATTAGGAATGTTACGTTTGAAGGTCACGACGAATCCAATTGAAATTTGGGCATCCCCTACAAGTCAAAGTAGAACGGAAAAAGATTATTTTGATACACATTTCACTCCTTTTTATAGAACCAATCAGATATTCCTAAAAACAAAAGGACTTAGTTCGGTAAGTTTGTGGCAAAGATTATACATTTCTAAGAAGATGGGTATAGAGCCAATGTCACCAATAACACAGTGATTGTATCAGTAAACAAAATTGGCGGTATGGAAACTCTGCATTGACAATGTTTACCGATAAATGCTAGTGGCGATGCGAATGGCAAAATAATTACACATAATTACAGTAATAATGTTGGCCATGAAAAAAATTTAATCTACGGAATGTTGAAAAAAAAAACACTTTTTCCTATTTCTAATGGAACATTGCATACTTCATTGAGAGAAAATCGTTAAAAAAAGTACTCGCTTTATGGTTAGCCACACTTTTGTACCGTGCGAGCAAAAATTATTTGCATCAAAGATCAAAGAGGACTTGAATTAAAAAACGTAGGGCTTGGTTTGGATCACAATGATATGGGGACGACATATCTAACCAAATCTAGGTTACAATTTTGTCAAATTCATATTATGACATGATATGCCAAACTAATGAGTAATCAAATAAGTAGACAAATACAAATTTATTTTTGTTGTTTAATATATGTTATAAGGAATACTTGCACTTTATAATTAAATAAATTTAGCTGCTTCTTAAGAATAGTCCTGCGTGTTCCATAAGATCTTCCCACTTCTTGGGACTTGGGACAGGTGTCTTATACAATTTGTTAGCGTATTTTGCATTATTTCACGAACGTTTGCAACAAGTTCTTCTGTTCTTACAGATGGTCTTCCTGCTCCTTTTTTGTATTGTATAGAACCTGTTTCCCTAAGGACAGCCACGGTTCTTCTCAGGCAATGATAAAAATCCCCAGCAATAAAAGCAACGTTAGGAAAATGTTCGTGAAAATCATCCATGCACTAACCCGGATTGTATTGCCACTCACAATTTACTCTAACCCCGTTTCGAAAATACCATGAATGTTTTGTGCTGTTCCGTAAAGCCAATTGTGTGAATTTTTCAAGAAATTGGAAAAATTAGCGATGAATCAAATTACTTGTAACGACTGTCAAAGATGACGGAATAACTGAGTGATTGTTAATTCAGGTACTTACTGACACTCAACAGGTATTAAGCTCTACGGCTAAGCATTACGTCCTTAGATGCAAGGCCCTCTTTGATGCAAATAATTATTGCTCGCACGGTAGTACTTGGTAACACTTTTATTATATGTCACAAGGCCTTCTGAGATTTAAGGAGGAGTAAGTGAAACAGAATACAGGCCTGTTCATTAAAAAATAAATAAAATTTTTACTTTTATCAGGTGGAGGAAAGATTCAAATCAAACTGTATAGTTGAGAAACAAACCAAAATAGCAGTTCATTTTTTGATAGCAGAAAAAGAAAGAGTTTATTTTGCCAATTCACGAATTTAAAAAAATAATAAATAATTACGATTTTTTTATATCAATGTAACGAAAAAATAATCGTAGGGGAAGATTGGGACCCTTCGTACAGTTTTCATATTTTCTTTTTTTTCTTTTTAACTATTTGATTAAGGATTCAAAGCAAGTCATCTAGCAATAGCACACATATTTGAGTTTAAGATAAAAAAAGTTTTAAATGGTTATTTAGGAGGGTTAGTGAGTAAAAGTGATTTTCCTTTGATCTGGAATTTGTACGAATCTGCCCCACGAATGGGGCACTTTTATACAGCAGTCGTTACGTTACACAAACTTTATTTAATCATAAAAAAACAAATCTTAGAAGTAACGCAAACTAAAATCTCCCTTTCGTCCTTTAATAAAAGACAATATCTTCTTAGAAAAAATAACAATATATATGTCGTAGGCTGATAGTGAAATCCGTCATTTCATGAAAAGCCTAGTCACTTCATGAAGCGTCGGCAGATTGTGTAAAAACATGAAATTACACGATCTGCCGCGTCACTTCATGAAGAGACCTTGACGTTTCGGCGTATTATGTATAACACAATTTGTCTAATTTTAAATATCGTCACTTCATAAAATGCCAGAAAAAGGCATATTGTGTAATTCCGTCTAAAAGGTATATTGGCAACTGGTTTGTTCGGGTTTGTCAGAGCATTTTTTTCATTTTTATAAAATTAGTTCAAAAAATTTAATTAAAAAAAAAATGCTCTGGGTAACAACGAACAAACCAGTTGCCAATATACCTTTTAGACGGAATTACACAATCTGCCGACTGACATGACATCGTTAGGTACTACATGAAGTGACGATATTTAAAATTAGGCAGATTGTGTTATACATAATACGCCGAAACGTCAAGGTCTCTTCATGAAGTGACGCGGCAGATCGTGTAATTTCATGTTTTTACACAATCTGCCGACGCTTCATGAAGTGACTAGGCTTTTCATGAAATGACGGATTTTACTATCAGCCTACGACATATTTAACATTAACGCTGTTCTTACTTAACGCTACATGTCACACATTAATTTTACTTTTGCAATGTCTTTGGCGCAAACTAACAATAATTAAAACATATAAACATAACAAACATATAACATAAAATTTAAACAGTTAAATATTGAAGTTATATAGAAATTACTGCGTACTGCGTACATTCGTACGCGTACCCCTTCTATTGCTGTCCGAATGTGCCCCATGGTAAATACAAAGGTAAAAAATAACCCCTTGTTTAGTAAAGTATAAACTAAGAAATATTTCTCATTTAAACACTATCTTAGGGATACTTACTTGTCATAAACGTAAAAATCTGGCCTGCAACGTAATAAAACTAGTGACAATACGCTCTTAAACTTCGATAAAATAATTACTCACCGAGCGCGAATAAAATACGTTTCTACCTGTCATTTCACTCGTAGTGGCGGTACTGGCGCCACGACCGGCCAACTACACCGCAGCCACTAAGGCTGCGTCCACATGCAAAGACAGGCGCGTTCTCCGTTTGGTTGGTCTTTAATAGCTACTGTACGAAAGTGCCCCGTGTACGAAGTGTCCCAATCTTCCCCTACCTCTTCATGGGCAAAATAATAACAATAAAATACTTTTTGTTATTTTATGTCATGTTTGTAAGTAAAAACAATTTTTTCTAAAATTACTTTTCACCTGTAAGCATAATGCATACATTATCCGGTATTATTATAATTACAGTGCTGATATCAGGTAGTGATGGACCCTTAAACCAGAGCCAGCATGAGGACTGATTGGAAAATTTATTTATTATAAAAGAGACTAAAATACGGGCAATTAGTACTTACTACAAAGGGCATACATACATTGACGCCGCCCCTTTTCTCCCTTGGGGGGAAGCTCCTACTAATGAAATATTATTATTAAAAAGCGAAATCTCAAAAAATCGGTAAAGCCCAGGAAGCTGAAATTTTAACGACACTTTTATGTTGCATTGCACAAAGGCATTTACTAATTGATCAGGCAACTTTGACTGTAACATTGACAAAAATAATTTACTTACAATAAATTAAAGTGGTTCGGTTAGCTTTTGAATAATTTTGTAGAATTTTGGACAAGTTTATACAAGTTTATACAAGTTTATACAAATTTAAAGAAGGCTTGTATCAGTGTGTACAAGTTGTACAAGTTTGGATAAGTCTGTATATGTTTGTACACGTGTGTACAAGTTTGTACAAATTTTTACAAGTCTACAATATTGTACAAATTTGTACGTACTTTTACACGTTTGTACAAGTTTATACAAATATGTTCAAACGTATACAAACTTGAAAAGGAAAGAAAAACACAAAGTCTTCCTCCACAAAATTTAATAGAATAAAAAACTCTAGTTTAAAGGTATCTACATGTTTCGAACGTAGAAACGTTCATCATCAGGAGACAGAAATTTATTTTATGCTGAGAAAATTAGAACCTTAATGGAGCTTTTATGACTAAGTAACTCCGTATTTGAATAATAATAATATTTTTAATATGACGAATAATATATATATAAAAATATCATATTATGTACTCTTTTGTGTATAAAGTACTAAATATCGGGGAACCTCAGTATTTAAGAGTAAATTTTCTTATGCGCATCCTCATCTTATAAGAAATCTAAATTATTTCAGACTCCCTCAACATCGTACATCTAATTTTCAAAGGTCATTCAGTTTCATAGCTACATTCAAATATGGAATAATTTACCTAATAATGTTAAGGAATTTTCAATGAACAAATTTGGTCTTATTATTTTATTTTTCTTCTTTTTTTTGCCATAATTGCGCTATCTGCATTGGTTGGTTTTGACCTGGAAACTGCTCGAACTTTCTTAATTTTTTTCTGTCGTTTTTAAGTTTTGTCTACCTGTCTTCTCTGCCCTTCTCTCTCTTGCGCCTGGGTCGGTCGTTACCTTGCTGAATCTTTGATTGAATTAAATATAGGTTTCAGTAATTCACATATATTATTATAGTTTTTTTAGTTATTAATATCATTTTGGGCTATACAACACAGACACAATTATTTATTTGTGCTCTGTGATATCGGTTCTATTAGTTAAGGAGCTAGCGTGCAAAAAACGCCATAGTTGGCTGCCCGTCAGTCGAGTTTGAAAAAACGTTGCCATTACTCCACTGAACTGGTGCTTGAAGTTTTGCTTTTACCCATCAACTTTAAGATTTAGTGGCAATAATGACATAGGGCGATTGGCCATAGTGAGGAGCCCGTCAGTCAGGTTGAAAATTAGGTTCTGTAGGTTGCCAAGATCATGTATCTAAAATTTCGTTGCGATCTAACCACTAGATCGTGAATTGGGCCAAATGGAAGATTATAATTTGTTTTTTGACCGCCATTTTGTTGGCCATAGTAAGGAGCCCCTCCAAAACTTGTTTCTACCTCTTCGTTTGGATAAAATGACAGGAAAAATGCACTTGACTGACAAATCGAATCACGACGTTCTTCCCTGGGTGACCTACAAAATCTCGAAAAATCCAATTTTTCAGTCTTTAGCATGGCTTTTTCAGAAATTCAACCAAAATCATCAGTCAATCATTTTTCCTCATTTTTAGACATCCAATTAAGTAGAAATCACAAACGACTGACATTTTCCTCGAATATTTTCAATTTGGCCATACTTTGAAAATTTTCTGATTTTGGACTTTTTTATAATGGCTCAATAATGCTGTTCCAAATGGACTTAAAAGTAAAACAATGTATGACGATGATGTTTGATGACCTAAAAAACGTTGATTATATTATAACTATTACTATATATATAATATATAATGATTATATTAAGTAAAAGTAATAGTTACAATATAATCACGAAATTAAATATCTGTTTTTTTCTATATTGAAATTGAAATGTTACTAACACAACCCAGCTTGCTCAACCCAAATATGCCAACAATTTCATTCAATAAATAATAACCATTTAATTTTCGATTTTCTTCAGTAATTATTCATTTCTTACTGCTGAAATTGGTTATCGTATCTTTTTGTGGCAAAAATTCTATATTTTTTGATTACTGAATCCAATATAATATAACATAAATTCAACGAATGAATAGGGGTGGAGGGTAGCAGAGGGGTGGAGGAAGGGGTAAATAGGTGATAGTTATGTATTGAAACGTTTTTTAGGTCATCAAACATCATCGTCATACATTGTTTTACTTTTAAGTCCATTTGGAACAGCATTATTGAGCCATTATAAAAAAGTCCAAAATCAGAAAATTTTCAAAGTATGGCCAAATTGAAAATATTCGAGGAAAATGTCAGTCGTTTGTAATTTCTACTTAATTGGATGTCTAAAAATCAGGAAAAATGTTTGACTGATGATTTTGGTTGAATTTCTGAAAAAGCCATGCTAAAGACTGAAAAATTGGATTTTTCGAGATTTTGTAGGTCACCCAGGGAAGAACGTCGTGATTCGATTTGTCAGTCAAGTGCATTTTTCCTGTCATTTTATCTAAACGAAGAGGTAGAAACAAGTTTTGGAGGGCCTCCTTACTATGGCCAACAAAATGGCGGTCAAAAAACAAATTATAGTCTTTCATTTGGCCTAATTCACGATCTAGTGGTTAGATCGCAACGAAATTTTAGATACATGATCTTGGCAACCTACAGAACCTAATTTTCAACCTGACTGACGGGCTCCTTACTATGGCCAATCGCCCTATGTCATTATTGCCAATAAATCTTAAAGTTGATGGGTAAAAGCAAAACTTCAAGCACCAGGGTGTTCAGTGGAGTAATGGCAACATTTTTTTAAACTCGACTGACGGGCAGCCAACTATGGCGTTTTTTGCACGCTAGCTCCTTAACTATATATAATTGCGGTATAGTCCAATTTATCTATAATAATTAAAAATCACATGTTGTATTATTTTTATTGTATTTTCTTGATAAATAAATTGTGTTTGAATCTGAATTTGAATTTGAATATGTTAATATATAAGCTGATATTATTCTTCTGTCGTATTTTTATAAGTAGAGATAATATAACCAATTATTAGTTTATTTATGCCGACTTTCTCTGTCATTTTTACTTGAGAATAATGGTGGGCGGTGCTTCAAACGCGACGCCAGGTCGGTCGCCGACGTTGTAACGACTAAAAAATGATCGACCATATTGGTGTAACTAGGGGTCGTAACAAGGTTGTTACTACGTTGGGTGCCGACGTCAGGCCGCATAGGCCAACTTCGGCCCGTCGTGATATTGCTGCTTGGGTAGTCTCCAATTAGTTCTCGTGCCGACTTTGATTTAAAGATCCTTTCACTACTTCATATCCGCTCTTTAATTATCATATTATAATGTTTTTGAATAGGTATCGAATTATTAAGTGCATGATTTTAGGTTACATACATTATAACTTTTTGATAGTATTAGATTTAATCGTCATCAAAAATTACAATTTTTAAGTGTATTTTTTAATCAACACAATTGATTTCAGTACTTTTTTGAATCAAGTTATGGTGGAAATATTGTGCTTGGTCCAGCTTTCAACAGCAAATTTTTGGAAGCGGTGTTCGTTCTCCAAAAGCAAATTGAGAACGTAAGTACGACGTAAATAGAATTTTAGAAACAGGAAACATGATATGAAACATATTTTATAAAATAACAACATATTGGTTTAAATGGAACTTCGCACATTATCGAAATGCATTTCATGTAACATCCCAAAGAAATAAATCTTAAAGAAACTTAGTGCATGAAACATAATATTATTTAGTTCTACAGTGTGACCATAGAGTTTGGAAGAGGAAAAACTTTGTTATTAGTAGGTGTAGAAGAAAAAGTAATTCTTTATAAAAAACGTCTGCTCAGCTGGTGCTGAAACTTCAATTTCGCAATATCAGATTTGCGATTACTATAGAGGGTTCGCCACAAACAACATTTTTACTTATTTGAATCTTTTAAATTTCAATTCCTTGATTTATCAAATAAATTTTGCTAGTGCTGAAACTACAATTCCAAATATTAGACTTGCGATTACTATACAGAGTTCGTCAGAAACAACTCTACAATTCTAATTTTTAATTTCTTTTGATGATTGTCTAAATCATCACTTTGGGAAAAAATGAATTGGAAGGTACCTATGGTTCAAATCAGTTGGTACGTAGGAGTCCCGATCTCACAATTATCGACTTTCATTTATGGTGATATCGGAAGCCACGTGTGTATAAAACCAATTTCAATAATAACTTAGATCCCTTGAAAAAAAAAATAAGAGTAGTTATTGGAAATATCCCAATACAGCAAGTTAGGAACTGTTATCGGGAATTCAGATGTCAAGTTAAACTATGCGCTAACAACTCGGTGGTAACACGTTTGAATAAAAGTTTTATATTTTACGATTGAATGAATTGAAGAAATGAGACATGTAACAATAAAAATACTTTAAAAGTAGGCAAATAAAAAATGGTTTTCTTACAACAAAATCGTTACTCGGCCAGATATAAAATCATATTCGAAGTAAGATAGCAACAACGAAGTAAGATAGCAACAAATAGTTCTTTGTTTTTACGTATATTTATTTTAAACGAAATCCAAAAACCTAAAAATATTATTTGTGACGAACCCTGTATAGTAATCGCAAATCTGATATTCGAAATTGTAGATTCAGCACAAGCAGACGTTTCTGAATGACTTTTTCTTCTATACTTACCTAGGTTCTAATAAAAAAGCTTTTCCCCTTCCAAACTCTATCCGTGGACACACTGTATGTTATATTTGTTTCACATTGCGCTTAATTTAATTCGAGTCGGAGTCGGAAATTTAACGCTCTCTCTCTTTTCTGTCTTTGTTTCACACGTACGAATGTTTGATGCAAACAAACAGGCTATTCATGAATGCATGACTTAGTCTATTCTATGAGAAGTCTATGGTTGGTATTGATGTAAAGGGAATTAAAAGTAAAATTATTTAAAATAAGGTGCCATTAAGGGAGCGTTAAAGCGTATTTTAATAAATAATGGGCCTATGTACCCAAAAACAACGTATTTGTTTGGACACCGTCTATGTCAGAAGTTAGTTTTAACCATTAACGGTATTTAAGAGAACCAATTAACTTCAATTAAAAATGAAAAAATTACCGATCGAAGTGTAAGTTACATTGTTCCTTTTTTTCTCTCCTCTGAACTTAAACTCGTGGACAGTGCCGTCTTTCATATGATTGGGGCCCAAGGCGCAAATGGGGCCCTGGGAAAAAAATTGGGTGTCACGCCCTATTTAGGGTGTTTGGAAGGCGCTCTTTCGCGCCCGCTTAAAATGAATAGTTAGGAATTAGATCAACAATATAATTATTTTTAAATATTAGGTTTCACGAGAAAAATCTTTAATATGCAAGGTCAGGGTCAAATTTTCGTAAAATTTAGTCGAATTTTGACATAATATTTTAAAATCGAACAGTTACCTGGACACCTGATGCTGTGTTTGCTCGATTTCATATCCTAACTAGGATGTATAAGATGAAATTATATCCGTTCAGTTAACTGGGATTGCCTACGTATCCATTTTGTAGATTGTGCAAGAAATACCTAATATGCAGATGGAAGTAGAGGAAAAACTATTTATTCTAACTAAAATATAAAGATGAAATCTCATCCTAAAACATTAATATTAATAACAATAACTGTAAATAATCTGCGCTATGTAAATGATTGTTGTCTTGATTGTAGGTGTGCAAAATCGTCTATTATGTCATCAAAATTTATTCCTAGTAAGATCTCATTTTCTATACACATTAAGGATAGACTATTTAGTCTCTCTTACAGCATGGTATTCCTCAGTTCGTTTTTGATTCTAGCCAATTTAGAAAATGAACGTTCTCCACTGCAGTTAGTTATCATTATTGATAAAAATATTCTCAAGGAAATGGCAACGTTAGGAAATGTATCCTCTAATTTGTTAGTTGTTATAATATTGTATAGGTCCAATAAACTGATTTCCTGGCTTTTATATTTTTCGTCTGAATTTAAATATTCTGCCAAAAAAAATGCATTCCAACACTAATTCTTTTCCATTGACATCAGAACTGTAATTTTCTACAAATCTTGAACAACTAAGGTGCAAATCGACTTTACTGATTGTTTTTAAAATTGTGAGGAAACCAAACCGATTGAATATGCTGTGGTATGCAGCAAATCGCCGGTTAAGTTCAGCTATTAATGAATCCATAATTGGAAAAAAAACTTCAATTTTAAATTTTTCTTTGCCACTAAATTGGGGCTGGGGCCCCGAAGACGAGGACAGCGGGGGCCGTGAGGCCCCTAAGACAGCGGGGCCCTGGGCCCGTACGGAAAGACGACACTGCTCATGGACACAGTGTATAATTATTTTATGACCTATTCTTTTTATAGATAACTGTGGACGTTGAAGGAGAAACTATAGGTCTTAAAGACATATGCTACTCCCCTATGAGAACGCCATTTTTTGGACCTAGAACAATTCAGGAATGCGCCGTTATATCGTTTTTAGGCTATTTTAATAATGACATTGCGACTTTTAAGAAGGATATACATAATAGCACTGAGAAAATGATCGGATGTTTGCAGTAAGTATTAAATTCTTAGGGAATAATACCAGGAAAAAAGTTTTAAATCGAAACATAATTTTTTTTTTTAATTTGAGGTTCCATCTTTGGATTTAATTGACGATGTGATGATGCACCGAGGCCGGTCATTATACATTTTTTAAATTTTTTATCAAAGAACGCATTCTCTATTCGAATGCAGGTTGTAACCGATTAGTTATTAAAATTAAGTAAAAAACAAATGAAATGCTTTTTACACGTGTCAGATTTAAGCCTATTATTATAAATGTTTTCAAAAATTTGATGTATGCTAGTGATTTGTACACAAAATTTGTTTCATATCACGTTATGGAGAATTTGAAAACCTTATTGGAAAATCCGGAAAATGACAATGAAATTTAAATTCCAATTTCAGAAAAACACAAACCTAAAAGAAAATATTTTAAATAAATAATTTTAATAATTCGATAATAACGTAAGATAACATTAATACCGTGCGAGCAAATATTATTTGCATCAAAGAGGGCTTGGATTAAAAAACGTAGGGCTTGGTTTAGATCACAATGATATGGGGATGATATATCTAACCAAATGTAGGTTAAAATTTTGTCAAATTCATATTATAACATGACATGCCAAACTAATGAGTAATCAAATAAGTAGACAAATACAAATTAATTTTTGTTGTTTACAAAATTAACAAAGTAAGAATACACAAAAAGAAAAAGAAAAATAATTACATAAATTGCTGAAATTGGCCACCAAGCATAAATTCACACGTCTCTTCATATTTTCGAAAGTGTTGACCAGCATCTCTGGAGAAATTTTACCACATTCTTGGATAATCCTTTCTTGTATATTCTTGGAATACTTGCACTTTATAAGGAAATAAATTTAGCTGCTTCTTAAGAATAGTCCTGCATGTTCTATAAAATCTTCCCACTTCTTGGGACAGGCGTCTTATACAATTTGTTGGCGTATTTTGCATTATTTCACGAACTTTTGCAACAAGTTCTTCTGTTCTTACAGATGGTCTTCCTGCTCCTTTTTTGTGTTGTATATAACCTGTTTCCCTGAACACAGCAACGGTTCTTTTCAGGCAATGATAAAAATCCCCAGCAATAAAAGCAATTTAGGAAGATGTTCGTGAAAATCGTCCATGCACAAACCCGGATTGTATTGCCACTCACCATTTACACTAACCCCGTTTCGAAAATACGCTTCAACCATAAATGTTTCGTGCTGTTCCGTAAAGCCCATTGTGTGAATTGTTCAAGAAATTGGAAAAATTTTAGCGATATGAATCAAATTACTTGTAACGACCGTCAAAGAAGACGGAATAACTGATTGATTGTTAATTTAGGTAGTTACTGACACCCAACAGGTATTAAGCTCTACGGCTAAGCATTACATCCTTAGATGCAAATAATTTTTGCTCGCACGGTATAATGTAACTTCTAACAAAAACAAAATAAAATATCGCCTTATACTACTTTAAGTTATAACAGCTGTTTTATATGCTCATTGTGCAATTTGTTTTTCATTACTATTTTCGTCGTTGGTTTGCGAGATGCTGAAGATTAAACTGTTGGCAAAGGTAGACCTCGCCAACTCACAATGAAATACTCACGTACCTACAAAGTCGAACAATTAAAAAGAAAGTAACCTTTATTTTTACATAATTTTCTTGTAGTTAAATTTACTTTGACATTTTTAAGGGCTGCGTCAGGAATAAACTGTCTGGCTCCATATGGAGGTCCGGTTGTTCCAGGTCTAGCTGTAGGTGGTGCAACACAGAAGGATCATTTAGATGCTATTGGTGTGACTTTAACCTTTTTGGTTGATAACAAAAATTCGGAAGAAGACCTAAAAGGTGCTCTGGCGTGGGAGAAAAAGTAAGAAGAACAAAAACTGTAATTTTTTGTGGAGATTTTAGCATTTCATTCATTGGATTCGGTTCCCTAACCGACGACCTACGGGTCTTAGCACTGCCTAGCCCGACTCTTGTAATTGTGTCTTTGGTCTTTGCAAGTGATTTTCTCTTAACGTTTGACTTAAGTTTATTAAGTTCTGTTTAGAGGTGCTGGTATGCTTTATGCACGCTAGATGTCGCCATGCGCTTCATCCTTTCGGCTGATCGACATATTTACTATATTTAAGTAGTGCACAGGTTCCTTTATTTCGTTACAGTGTTGCCAACGCTACCCCGAACGGGGTATATCTACCCCTTTTCAGAGAAATCTCGCTCGCTCGCTCCCCTTACGCAAATCTACTAGGGATGTTCCGATACGCTGAAAGTATCGATCATTTGTATCGATCCGGATCGTATGGTAGAGTATCGATGCAATAAAATATCGGTTCGAAAAATATCGATACCCTAAATATCGATACTTTTTCGTTCCGCGTTGTTCTTTTTTGTTTTACGATTTTTAAACGTTTCTAAAAAAAAATATAAGCGATACCTAATGTTATTTTTTCTTAGGTAGGTATACACCAGTTCCAATTAGTAGACAAAAGACACCAATGCCAATAACAATTCAATAAATAATCAATTGACACCAGACATCAGATATTGAAATTTTTAATTCCCCGAATCCGAATGACAACAACAGAATAGACTATACTGGCATTCTGTATACCAATAAAGGATAGCCAAAGCTATGTGCTGCCCTGTGTGCGCGCGGATTGAGGGAGAAGAGCAGGAAATGCAGCACGAACGACGCGTGTATTTGCATCCTTTTTTAACATGAAAAGAGGAAGACACTAGAGATTCACTTACTCTTAACTGATTTTACCACTCGAAAATACTATTATATTTTTGAAGGTCGGACCGGGCATTTTCCGCTCGAGGTTTGCTGTTTTGCAAACCGCATCATAAAATTAATAAAATTGTGGGTTTTGGAATTTTGGGATGTATCGATACTATCTGAACGATACAGAGTAAAATATTTCGATACTCATTATACATCGAATAAAAAATATCGATACAAAATATCGGGTATCGGAAGGTAAAATATCGATACTCAAAAATATCGTATCGTATCGCGCATCCCTAAAATCTACCCCGATTACAGTATCAAATCAACAAAATTTGTTTAAGTAATAAAAATACTTACAAATAATATAAAACGCAATAAAAAAAATTGAGCAAGATCGATTACAAAAATCAAGATCTTTAGAAAAATCGATCGAATCGAACATCCCTAAGGCCCTAAGTTGCGCGAGTACGTAGTGCCGCGTAGTACTGCGTAGTGCGATACTTGCTCATATTAAAATGATACTTAATTGAAAGTTCATTTAATGTTTCACTTTGTTTATGTGTCTCGTTGAATTCGGTTTCACAAAATATTTGTCGTTACGCAAAAAATCAAAAAAATATGTCGAATTGTTAAGTTTCAAATTTTAACTAAGCTACCCCGAACCGACCCAGTTCTACCCCTCTCTCTGGCTGTAGGCTACCCCAATAAAAACGAAGCCAGCGGCAACATTGTTTCGTTAGATCCTATCCTTACTGATAAGCCGTGATATGGCGAAACGCGTCCAAGGATGGATCTGACGAAATAAAGGAATTTTTTTTCTAATTTCAGCATTTGCCTCACAATTAGTTTAATTTGAATTATAGTTTCTGGCATATAAAAAAAAATTATACCGGGTGTTTCAATAAAAACTCCCAGGCCAATTATTTCGAAAACTAAAAGTGATAGTAAATTCTGTAAACGCCAGTTTTTAGCCTCTATGATTGGCTTCACAACTGTGTAAAAAAAGTTTTTGCATAATACAAGATGTAGGTGGCGCCACGGTGCAAAGAATTTTTCGATGACAGGAACTTTTAAATGTTGTGGTTCTTAAAGATAATTAATTTTTGATCAAATTATGTCCCATAACAATTTTTGATAAATCCAACATGAACGGAAATATTTGGGGTTAAGTTTTTTAAAAAATATTTTAAGGAGTATTAATTATAAATATTTTTAATACCCTTTAGCAGGTTTTAATTAAATTTTGGTAATAATAATTTTAGTGATAAAACGTTCGTGTAGCGCTAAACTATTACGCCCAGTGACGTCTCAGGGGGCGCCTTAACAAATAATATTGACAAGAAATTGGACGCCACAGAGTTTTTGGTAATTTTTATATTTTTTTCGGATTAAGCAACTAAAAATATCCTTTTCTTGTCTGTTAAATTGTTTTTATATCTTACCTTAACTTAACCCCAAATATATCCGTTCATGTTTGATTTATCAAAAATTTTCATGGGACATAATTTGATCAAACATTAATTATCTTTAAGAACTATAACATTTAAAAGTCATCGAAAAAATTCTTTGCACCGTGGCGCCACCTACATCTTGCATTATTCAAACACATTTTTTACACAGTTGTGAAGCCAATCATAGAGTCTAAAAACTGGCGTTTACAGAACTTACATGCCACTTTTAGTTTTCGAAATAATTGGCCTGGGAGTTTTTATTGAAACACCCTGTATAGGTATAACAATAGTATATTATTTAACAAGCGTATAATATGAAGGTGATAATAAGCGAGGATATTTGTAATAATTCGAGTGTAATATGGTTCATTATACGCGAGTAAAATACTATGCTTTATCTAAAAATCATCCTTCCAATTTCATTTTCACTATTTTCAAAATTCAATAATACTTTATTAAACACACAAATCGAACCTTGAACATTTAAATCAAGAAAAAGTCGAAGTTAAAGCTAAGCTTCCTCACTTAACCTAAGATTATAAATTTAAAAAGTAAGTAATGATCGCTAAGAAAACAAGTATTAACAAATCTGTACAATAGGGGAACCCGGGACAATACGGGGTACCTAACTTTATAAGCCTATTTTTTTTTGTAAAGCAAATTAATTTACCTACGCCATTTTAAATTTAGCAAGTTAAATATATTATCTTTAAACTTTAACCAACTAGATAAGCAACTTTACATTCTTACGCAATTATTTTACACATTTTTTTAAATCTCGCATTTCGTCGTTTTGCCCCATATAATATTTCGGATTTATATTACAAACGTTATTCTAAATAAGTTTTCTAATTGGCATTTTGGTCAAAAATGAAAAATAGGTAAAGTCGCCACAGTGGTTCTTTTCCCGTGCGTCATCACTTTTACGTCATCAAAATCGTATGAATCAAATCAAAATTACGAGACGAAAAAGTTCGTCGAAATTACGAGACGAAAGACGAAGTTCATAAAATGGATGTGCCTGCCTACCGTTTGACGTACCTACATAATATCACGAAAAATTATTATTTATTTTAAGTTTTGCCCGGCATTCTCTATTATCTAAAAGAAATTGACAAACAAATGTTTATAAATTTAATACTATTTTTAAAGCTTAAAATCTACAAAAGTTTGGTGTTTTATTGACTATTAAAATCGCAAAAGTCAAATTTTTAACATCCTTTCATTTAAGGGAATTTAGCCACTGCCGTAAACGTTTCAAAGAACTTTCACGGTTAGAATATTTAAAATAAATAAATTAGTTATTATAAAAATTCATAAATACTTACCGCCAAAACAGATGGTGGGTATAATTACCTCTAAAAAGAACTATTTTTAGAAACAGGAACAGTTCTAAGGCACACAGATTTACAAAATACGAATTAGATTGGCAGATCAAAATAAGGTTGACAATGACGTTCTAAAATACAACGGTTGTCAACTAAACAAATAAAGAAAGTAATTAACTGACGTTTATAGTTTTATCCTTGTCTAGCACGTTATATTATTGCGGAATTTTGGAGACGTTCTTTTATGCTTTTATTCAAACTGGTTACTGTAATAAACAAGGATGCAGAGTTATTAACCACGTCGAGTCCTGATCGTTGATTGATGACGCACGGGCAAAGATCCACTGTGGCAACTTTAGTTTACTCTTGGAGAAAAATCATGTTTTTGAAGTTTTTGCGAACCCTGTATAAAAAAATCAAAATTTTCTCGTCGCAAATTGCATTTTTTTTACAAGCAAAAGTTTTTATCAAGAATGACTTTTTCCCGAAAAATGAAATTTTTCATCCATTTGTGCTATTGTCAACCCTATCCGCGGACAGTCTGTATAAGCTTATCGTGACACTACCTTCGTGTCTTTTCGAAGGCAGTGATCGTGCCCAGTAGTGAAGTTTTCATGTTGCCTTTTATAAGAATTTATATTAACAGTGGCGTAGATAGCTTTTCATTCTGGGGGGGGTCTCGGGCTATTTCCCCGCTGGAGGCGCCTCGCCGGAGGCGCACCGCCGAAGGCGAAAATTTTTTGGGGTGCCACGCCCTAAAATTTTGTTTTGAGCTCTTAAAATGTAGCTTTAAAGTATCAATTCAACAAAGTTTTCCCTGTTATTTTGAAATGGATAGATTTTTTAAAAAAATATACCTATTTCTTATACAGTGTCACCAGTAAAGTCCGCATCATATGGGATTTTTTTAAATTAATATCTTTATTCGAAATTTGACTTTGGCATTAAGTTCTGCTTCGATAGAGATGAAAATTGAGCAAAAAAATAGTAGTCACGTGATTCGCATTATCTGTAAAATTTTAATTTTTTCCAAAAAATAATTAAAATTTGTCTGAGAGTGATACACCTTAATATTAAGACAAAAAAAGAACACAGTGTCATCAGTAAAGTGTTCATTAAGAGGAAAATTAATTTTAGTTTAACTTAACGTAAAGTTTATCTATTTTTAACGATTTAATTTAAAACCCCTTTATTTCATTTTTTATTTTCTTACTTTCAGACACAAACTACGTTTTCAAAAATACTTATTTTATGAAGTTACCTAATACAGGGTCAAAAACAAATGAACTTTGCATCACATGCGACCAAAATTTAATGGCCCAATTTTGATTTTGTAGAAAAACACACATTTAATATGGCGCTACTTTAAAGAAAATATATCTGAAATAAAGCATTGTCAAAACTAAGAACTTTTATGTAGGTTGCGTTAAGTCTTATTTTGCAAAAGTGGTGCAACTTACAAAATATAGGTAAAAAATCAAAATTATCTTATCCAGCTGAAATTTTGCATGTGGGCTAGAAACTGCATTTAAAAAAACTTTTTCTAATAACTTTTTTCGATACTTTCAGAAATAACCCCACTTTTGAATTATTTTTTGGAAAAAATTAAAATTTGACAGATAATGCGAACCACGTGACTACTATTTTTTTGCTTAATTTTCATCTCCATCGAAGCAGAACTTGATGCCGAAGTCAAATTTCGAATAAAGCTATTAATAAAAAAAAATCCCATATGATGCGGACTTTACTGGTGACACTGTATAACGTAACGCGAACGTTTTGACGTTTTTATTTTGATAAGCGCTAATGGAATTAAAAGGAGTTAATTTTCTTTTTTTCAACAATCCTTTTTCCTTGTGGCTTTGAATATGTTGATTGTAATTGTTTAACTTACGTATAGTGATATTGTCTTACTATCTCTGGGGGGGGGGTCCAGACCCCCTGGACCCCCCCCCCATATCTACGCCACTGTATATTAAACCTAATATTATAAATCATTTTTAAGGTTTATTGAATTCATGAGTAACTGGGAAGCATCTGAAGATATACCTGATTTTCTCACTGTGGCCTATAGTGCCGAACGATCGATACAAGATGCAATTGATGAACTGTCTACCTCAGAAATGGCGACTGTTTTGATAAGCTATTTTGTAATGTTTGCATATATTGCTTTGGCTTTGGGAAAAATAGTTAGTTTTCGCGCGATATTGGTAAGTAAAATATTTATTTATCATATTGATAAACGCTTTCGGTCCATTATGAGGCCATCATCAGGGCTAGGTTAATGATGGCCTCATAATGAGCCGAAAGCGCTAGGCGATAATAAATAAATTACGCTGAATACACAAAAGAATGTTTCATTTGTTAAAATACGGCGTACAACCGACTCTTCTTTTCATATAGGTACAGTAATTTTGATACAAAAAATCTCAGTAAAAACTCCTTTTTGGTTAAAGATATAGGTGCATATTAATCCAGAATCACTTTTATATAGGGTATCTCAAAATTAAGATCCAGGACAGTTTTCTTTTAGAATAGTTTTGACTGGAACTTAAATAATACAGTAAAATCTTTTGTTTTTGAGATGGTTTTTACATTCTCATTCAAAACGTTAACACCCAGTTAAACCCGTTAAACGGTTGTTCAAACGCAATGTACCTATACCTAATATTTTTAATTTTGTAGGTAGAGACCAAGTTGGTGTTGGGTATAGGCGGAGTATTAATGGTTTTGTCTTCGGTTTCATCCGCTATTGGTGTTTGTTCTTTCATGGGAATAAAAACAACAATGTTAACTTTGGAAGTAATTCCTTTTTTGGTGCTAGCCGTAGGAGTGGATAATATTTTCATTATAGTTCAAAATCATCAAAGGAAAAGCAGGTATATGTCTATGATGGTAAAATAATAATAATAATAATATCAAAGTATATACAGGGTGTCCCGAAATTAGCGTGCAATATTTCTAGGGCGTAAACTATATCCAAAAATATGACAAAAATGTCCTATAAACATACCCCGAGAAATGCTCCTTTAGGGGGCTAGAACCCCTCAAAGAGGGTCGGGAAGGAAGTCTTTTTTTATAATAGTACGGAAACCCTTAAAGATAATGACATGAAAATTGGTACGTGCCCTACAACCGATAAGTTGTACATAACAGTTAGTTTAGAGTGAAAATATCTCTTCCAGTGGCGTCGCACGGAGTGGGGCTGAGGGTAAATATTATCCTATATTTTTTATTTCTAGGATTTTTTAATTTTAAGTACAATATTTTAAGAACCTCGAGTTTTTTCTTTAAAAAAGTACCCCTTGTTTTATTTCGATAGGAATCACCGTTTTCAAGTAAAATTAATTTTAAAATAAAACGTATTTTTCAAAATCTATAAAAATATCGTGTCAAGCGGTTTAAAGCAATTTTTTTATTGGCAGGCCATAGAAACAAAACTAAGTAAGTAGGTGTCACATTTATTATTTTTGCCATTTGATGTTATCGTTTAATAGTTCAGTAGCTGTTTATTATTTCTCGTAACAAAAATGGCAAATTATTCAAACAGAGAACTCACAGATATGGATTTTGTAATGGTAGTTCAACTGCAGCTGTAATAGAGTACAGGTTGAATTCTCTCAACGGGTCTTAAATAACCAGAATATTTTAAATAACATTTTGTGGTCCGATGAATCCCATGTTACGAGGGGCAAGGGGCAAGGCCTTTAAAATTCATAATACCCATTTTTGGGCAAATGAAAATCCAAGGGTGGTAAAAAGGACGAACTACCGACACAGATTTTCAATAAATTTGTGGGCTGATATTATTGATAGCCAATTAATTGGACCTATCGAAATTCCGCAAAATGTAAATTCGAAAAATTATTTAAGTTTTTTGGAAAATCAGCTTGGCGATTTGTTAGATGATGTCCCATTAGAAATAAGATTGAACAATTACTTTCAACATGATGCGGCCCCAGCTCATTTTAGGAGATAATTAAGGAATTGGTTAAACAATAATTATCCAAATCGATGGATAGGCAGAGGTGCTCCAATAGCTTGGCCGGCACGATCGCCAGATTTAAATCCACTGGATTACTATTTCTGGGGACATATGACTGCTATGGTATATGCGACGGCAATAAATTCTCGAGAAGAATTAGCACACAGAATAAATCGAGCCGGAAACGAACTTAAGAAAAATCATTTTCAGATTCGGCGTACTTCCCAACATATTAGACGAAGAGCTAGATTGTGCATCCAGCAAAACCGAAATTATTTTGAAAACCTGATATAAGATAATGCATTTTAAAAAATAAAAATTATAAAATTTGTTTAAAATTTTTTTTACTGATTTTAAATAATACTTATTGGTTTTTAATTATTTTATACTGTGTATGTTCAACAAGTTTATAAAACACCCTATTTATTTATTTTTAATGGATTAAAATTTAAAAAAGTGAATTTACAATTAAGAGTCTTGGAAATTAAAAAATATAGGATAATATCTTAAGCCCCACTTCGTGAGACGCCAAGTATTATTTTCACTTTAAATACACTGTAATTTACAACTTACCTGTTGTAACGCATGTACCAAATATTCAGGCTATTATCCTAAACGGGTTGCATGCTATTACGAAAAAAAAAAAAAATAATTCAAATTTTGCATAAATAATAGATTTACCAGTATCTACGAACTAACATTATTAATATTTAAATTAATCTACAGGGTCCTCGTTTTTTTGTGGTCATGACCCCTTTACGCCCGTCCAATTTACTTAATACGACGTCACTGACTAATTTTAAGAACAAAATCTAATTTGTCATTTTATTCTCTAACATTTACCTATCCTGAAGTTTTTTAATATCTCTTATACGGCTTAGAAGATATCTTGAGAAAAATAAAATAATGCATTGTTAATATTGGATAATTTAATAAGTATTGTTTCGTCCATGAGACAACTGTATTTGATACATTTTAAAACCAAAATTATGGTAAACTGAATTAAAACTTAAGCTAACAAATAAACTTAACCTAAAGCAACTGCCGACAATGGCCCCCTCCGACTTCAATACATGCATTGATGCGCCTCACCATCGACTGGCGGACCCTCTCAAAAATACCAGGAGAATTCCGTATAATTTCGCACGACTGATGTATCCTGTTTCTTAGATCTCCTTTATTCAGAACTGGAGTTATGTATACTAGCGATTTTAGGTGCCCCCAAAGAAAGAAATCAATTGGATTGAGATCGGGCGACCTGGGTGGCCAAGGTTGAGGTCCTCCACGCCCGATCCATCGATCGGCATAATTTTCATCTAAATACTGTCGTGCAACTAAACTAAAGTGTGGAGGAGCACCATCCAACCATCCAAGCCATCCAAGCCAAATTCAAGCTCTTTCTCCTATTGGGACATCTTCTAATAGTTCGAATAAAACATACTCCAGAAATAGCCGATAATTGTCGCCATTAAGTCTGGGAGGCAGAAAATATGGCCCAATAAGGAAATTGCCAACAATTCCAATCCAAAAACAAAATGCATATCTGCTATTTCAGCGTTTGTAAATTTAACCATTTTAACAAAAACAAAACTGAAAAATCTCTTACTTAAGTTGGTGCAAAAAGTGCAAAAATAAAAATTTGTAGCAAGTTTTGATAACTAAACTGTCATAATTGTTGATTTTATTATTTTTATTGTTTGTCAAAGCCGACTTTGTTATTTTTGGCTTAAGGACGCTGCCAACTTACCATTTTGCAAATTATCCAATATTAACAATGCATTATTTTATTTTTCTCAAGATATCTTCTAAGCCATAAGAGATAGTAAAAAACTTCAAGATAGGTAAATGTTAGAGAATAAAATGACAAATTAGATTTTGTTCTTAAAATTAGTCAGTGACGTCGTATTAACTAAATTGGACGGGCGTAAAGGGGTCATGACCACAAAAAAACGAGGACCCTGTAGATTAATTTAAATATTAATATTGTTAGTTCGTAGATACTGGTAAATCTATTATTTGTGCAAAATTTAAATTAATTATTCTTAAAGATTCCAAAGCAATATTAAGAAAACCAAAAAAAAATTAAAACTTTAGCACCCTGTATATCGAAAACCAAGCATTTTAGGATATACGTTTATATGAACTTTTTATCTTAAAATTATACAAGGAATTATCCCTTAAAGTTTGTCTACGTACTTAATTAACACCCTGTATATATCAGCGACAATAACAATTAATGTTAATTACGAAGATGACATTTTATTATGAACTCCGTGTTTTTCTGTCGATGTCAAATTTATGAGTCATGCAAGCGTTATTAACCCTATTTTAAAATGCAAATTTGGGAAAATGTAGTTGGGTGTAATTTTATAAGTAAAGTAATGTCTTGTTTGTGGAACCTCAAACCACAACCAGCTTGAAAAGAAGCCATGAAGTGACATCGGGCAACGCCGCATCAGCTATTATTATGACGCGCGGCAACGGGCGAGTTTTTTATTCTTTCTGATATTTTTTGTATTTTTTTGGCTCTGTTGCCACTATATTGATATTGAAAAATGTGCAAAAAAGTAATAAATAGTTTTGGATAACAAGAACAACTTACCTAATTATTAAATAGGTAATAGTAATATTGCGTTAAGAAGCTGTTTTTGTTTCACTACGAGTAGATTTATTTGAACGATCAAAAGTAATATTCAATTATAAAAAATATTATTTTCTGCGTTTCAATTACAGGATTGACTATCATCTTTCGAAGTCTCAAAATTTGGTAAGCTTAAAGCTTTGTTTAAGAAATCTACGCTTGTCTTAAGAAAGTCACCTACTATCTGGGTAACTTCGTTACTTTCACAATGTATGAATTGGTACAGAGACAATAAGTTTTCAAGCTAAGACCACCTAATTAGTTTCATTTCAAAGGGTAAAATCCATTTCAAATCATTGTAAGCCAATTCATTACCTTTGAAAAAAACCTTTACCTTCATATCAATGTCCGCTGAAATCTGATTAACAATTCGAATAAGTATAGCGGGAATGAGAGGGCAGGCAATGAAATGACACAATTGTATTTATCCAAACGTTTCGTTTTATATAAAAACTTTTTCAAGGGTCAATAAAAAGGTCTTTAAGCCTGTATATTCATACTGCGGAATATGATCACACATTTTCGCGAAAACACGTTGGATAATACGTATATATCCGAACTATTAGTACTACTTTTTATATAAAACGAAACGTTGAGATAAATAGAATTGTGTCATTTCATTGCCTGCCCTCATTCCCGCTATACTTATTCGAATCTACTAGTAAGGGCGCTACACTTACCTAACTGAATAACAATATTTATACAGTCATTGGTCAAATCTAAACTATAAAAATATATATAGGTAGGTATACCTATATAGCACAAACTACAGAATACTGTGTGGGCGACCAATTAGCTCTTGGAATGGCTTTTAGCCATAGAATTTTCAGATTTTTATCTTTTGGGAAGTGAAAAACTGATTCACTCTCTTCACCTGCTTTTAAAACACTTTTATAGTTAGAGTTACACCCAGGAATACAGCAGGGGCTTGACATGTTGATAAATAAACAAACTAAAAGAAAAAAAAATAGTACTTACCTAAGTACCTAGGTATCTAGAGGTATCCTACCTACTTACGAATTATCTCTACTATAGTGATATTTTTAAACTAATTCACATATACCTTCAAGTTAAATAAACACTTCAATATTTAATAAATTAACTCTTGCCACAAAACAATAAAGTTTATCCTAAAGAGCTAACTAGAATACAAAGAACAAAACTTTTAAATTAAAACAAATAAAATTCTGCCGCCATTTATACGACCCGTAAACAAATCGCCAGGCCGGCTAGGCTGTTGGATTTTTCACTTTATTAATGCTGTTACAGCAAATCCGCACCAGAAATGTTCAGTAATATTTTGAAGAGGTTCTTAGCAATCATGTCACTTAAATTTTCTATTATACAGGGTGTCCGGAAAATACGTGTACAACGTTTGACGACAGACTCCTGACGTCAAAATAGGTCGATCTAAGCCGACTTAGTTATATCCAAAATTGTCTCGTTTAGCCGGTAGAGGGCGTCAAAAATTTGTAAAAATATTGGTTTTTCCTAAATTACGTGATAACCTGCTAATCGATTTTAATGATTTTAAGTATGTATGTAAACTAATACTATAAAATGACGTTTTCTAGTAGTATAGTCACCGGCTGTAAATAAGTGGAAGGGTTATAAAAGTGATATAATACGTCAACATTTCTCCTCATTTTTTATATGAACGGCGTTATGACAACCCAGATATTTTTGTAGAGTGACTGGATGTATTTGGAAGCTATTTTACCTCTTTAATATTTTTCGTTGAATGAGCTGTTTTGCCAGAAGAAAATATTTACAATATTTAGTATTATTAGTAATAATATTAAAATCAAATTACCTGTAACAATAATTTTTTAAGTGACCTTGTTGCTATGGCATTTAATAATTTGACAATTATTGACAAATTGTCACCAGTCTATGAAATATACGTATACGATCAACATTCTTGAATTACAAGTTCATTTTACCAATAAAAATGGAAAATTATACGAACTCTGAGAAGGTTGACATGCTCCTGGTATACGGGTTTTGTTAAGGAAATGGGCGTCAGAGTGTTAGGGTTTACATGGAGAGGTTTCCTAACCGTCGAATACCAAACCACCAAACATTTGCCAATATCGAGCGTCATCTTCGGGAAACGGGCAGCTTTGAGAAAAACTTTGAAGGCAGGGGTCAACTCGAACTGTGGAAACAGAAGAGATGATTCTGGAAAGAGTTGAAGAAGAACCAAGTACCAGTACCCGTCGCTTAGAACGTGAGTTACATGTTCCTAAAACGATTGTCAATGAGGTTTTAAAAGAACAGTTGTTACCTCCTTATCACGTGCAAAAAGTCTAGGAACTTTTACCGACTGATCCCCCCATGCGGCTCACATTTTGTCAAATTATTAGAAACAAAAGAATCCGTGATCCAAATTTGTGTAGAACAATTATGTTTACTGACTAGGCATGCTTTACAAGATCTGGAGTAACCAATCTGCACAACGAACATATTTATTCCGATGAAAATCCACATGCCATTAAAGTTGCACATCATCAGCATCAATTTAAATTAAATATTTGGGCAGGTATTATTGATCGCTACCTTATTGGTCCCGTTGTTATTTCAGACAGGTTAGATGGAAATATTTATTTAAATTTTTTGCAAGACACATTACCAATTCTTCTGGATAATTTGCCCCTTTTACTTCGGAGGGAAATGTGGCATATGCATGATGGTGCCCGCCCCATTTTTCCGTTGCCGTTCGGCAATACTTACATCATCAATATCCCAACCGATGGATTGATGCACCAGTAAAATGGCCACCACGTTCTCCTGAGTTAAATATGTGTGAGTTCTTTTTGTGGGGCGCTATTAAAACAGAAGTTTACAAGACTCCGGTAAACACACGCGATGATTTATTGCAGCGGATTTTAAATGCAGGCAACCATTTTAATAACCCCGAGACATTAGATAGGGTCCAATATGATTTTTTAAGGAGTGTTAATAAGTGTATTTAGCAAGATGGCGATCATTTTACACATTTGCTTAACTAATGTGTTTGTTTTACTTAGTTTCTTACAATACATACTTTCAACTTTGTTGTACTTTGTTTTATTTTATTGTTAATAATTGATGTATGCAGGTAATTGTAAATATTTTCTTTTGGCAAAACAGGTCATTCAACGAAAAATATTAAAGATGTAAAATAGCTTCCAAATACATACAGTCACTCTACAAAAATATCTAGGTTGTCATAACGCCGTTCATATAAAAAATGAGGAGAAATGTTGACTTATTATATCACTTTTATAACACTTCCACTTATTTACAGCCGGTGACTATACTACTAGAAAACGTCATTTTATAGTATTAGTCTAGATACTAAAAATCATTAAAATCGATTAGCAGGTTTTCACGTAATTTAGGAAAAACTAATATTTTTACAAATTTTTGACGCTCTCTACCGGCTAAACGAGACAATTTTGGATAAAACTAAGTCGGCTTAGATCGACCTATTTTGACGTCAGGAGTCTATCGTCAAACGTTGTACACGTATTTTCCGGACACCCTGTATATCAATCGAAAACCGGATAAAAATACAAATTAATACGAAAAACCGCAAAGTTAGGACCTTCTTCGCCCGTAAATTACTTACTAAAGCATGGATAACCTCAAAAAAGTCACGTGACACATGGATCTTCAAGCAGTGTTGTCGATGTTTCTGTTTCACGGCTTCTTTCAAGGTGGTTGTGCTCAAACTATTGTTTTTTATTTAAAAAAAAAACATATCTAGTTTGCCAAGAACATAATAATTTATGGTTCTCTAGAATATAAAATATATATTAGCCTATACAGGGTGTCCGGAAAAAGGAGGCCAATCCGTTAACCATATATTCCTTGAGCAAAAATAATATGACTTTTATAATGCAATTTTTTTCAATATATAGGGTGTCAAAGTTTGAAATTAAAAACTGATTGTTTAAAGACAATTCGAGTATTTTATAAGATAATAATTTAAAATTTGAAATTAATGTCTTATTAAATATTCGAATTATTCAAAAAAAAATCAGTTTTTTATTTCAAACTTTGATATCGAACATGAGGGTTAAAAATGAAAAATGGCATTATAAAAGTCATATTATTTTTGCTTAAGGATTAACGAATTTACCTTCTTTTTCCGGACACCCTGTATATGTATAATAATAATCCAACAAAAATGATAAATATAATATAATTAACTAATCTTGACATTCATGGTTTTTAGGTCTTTTTATTTTACAAAATATATTCTTACACAATGTCAATATTTTAATTACGCGACAATTTAATACGATATGATTTTAGGCTACCAGGACAAACAATACCGCAATCAATTGGGGATACTTTGGGTAAATTGGGGCCGAGCATGCTCCTAACAAGTACTTCGGAAATTTGTTGTTTTGCAATTGGTAAGTAGGAAAACTACAAGTGTTATATAATTTTATTTGGTTAGACCTACAAGTTTTATCGCTCTACGACGAATTTCTGCGCCTATTTACTAACAATAAATATGTGTAAGTAAATGCCAGTGACAAATCCGTGATGTGTAGTAAAATAAAAGAGGTAAATTTTTTTTTATTAAAAAACAAATGTATACACAAGGGCGATGACACACACGGCGTTTTAATAGCGATTTCTGCCAAAGCATTGCGTTGGCCGACGCATTGACAAGACACACATAGCGGTTTCGGCGGCAGTTTCTGTCCAGGCGGCGGCATTCGCAAAAAAAAATCTAGATCCATTTTTACTACAATTCGTTAATTAAATAAAATAATTTGCTTTGGATCTCAACACGCTTTTAACACTGTCGTGTTATTTATTTTATACATCAACGATATGCCTTTAGTTTTAAAAATGTGTAAGTTACAAATGTTTGCTAATGACACCTTAATTTACATTAATGTTTTAAATATTTTTGATGGTCTAAATACTCCAAATTCTAAGATAAATATATTATTAAATTGGCTAAAAGTAAATAAATTAAAATTAAATATTTCAAAAACTAAATTTATGGCTATGGGTAATAATTTAAATTGTCAAAATATAAATGTTGTACTTGATGGAGAACAATTGAAATTAGTAAACAGTTTTAAATATTTAGGGATAATGATTGATTCAAAATTAAAAATTTTAAGTATTATATCGAAGATTGCCGGAAAAGTAGGTTATTTTAAAAGAATCAGTTTTAATTTAAGTTTGTTTTCTAAAAAAGCTGTATTTAATACTATTATATTAGTACTACATTTTCTTTATTGTTCTTACATTTTATATTGTGCTATTGAGGAAATATTTGATAAATTACAAATTTTACAAAATAAGGCAATGCGGATTATTTTATATTGTGACAAATATACAAAAATTAATTTTATGTTGAAAAATTTAAATTGGTTGAATGTCAGAAATTTAATTTTTTATTTAGTATGTATCGTTATATATAAAATTAAAAATAATTTATTGCCTGATTGTTTAAAAATTTTTTGTTCTTTTAATTATGATCATCATAATTATAACACAAGAACTAATCAAAATTTTTATGTGGATAGAGTGTCTAAAACATTAGCTTATAAATCTATTTTTTTTTAAAAAAGGTTTGATAGAATATAATAATTTGGAAAATTCTATTAAATCTCAAAATAATGTTTAAAAAAACTTTAAAATTACATTTCATTAAGAAACAAAATGATACGTAATATTTGATACAATTTGCAAAATGTTTAACTTTTCTGTCTGTTTTTGTTAAAAGAAGGTTGCGTTTTAAAATTTAAAAATAAATCTATAAAAATGTAAAAATGTGTTAAAAAAAATACCTATTAAAAAATATTTAATTGTAGCTTTTTGTTAAATAAAACATGTTACTACTACTACTACTACTAGGCGGTTTCAAAACCGCAATGACAACTCGGGAAGTAACATAAAATCCAATAATAGCTGACATAAAACTAACTCCTGGTTAGGCAATATTAAGAAATCAACAACTACCAGCATTACTCATTCTTAAAATGACTATTAAAAATGCCGTAGGTATATCAAATGCTGGAATATTTAGATATCTAGAATCTACCTACCTCGGAAAAATATTTTTCTTGTTATGTTATGTGGATTACAGTAGGCAAGTCTTTATTGAGGTTTTGCAGTTACAATTACGATAAACCATAATTTAGTTTTATCTTAGCTATTGATATTTTATGTCATACTTATCTCGAATTTGTATTGTTTCGTGTTCGTTTAGTAACTGCTTAATTTTTGGCGACCCTGTATATAAATAAGCTCGGAGATCTTTAAGAATATTAAAGAAAATTTCCTAAATTTATTTTCAACCAATTAGAAGGCTCCTTTTTGTTTGCGTTGCTTATAGCGACGGGAGACTATCGCGATAGTCTATTAACCTAATAAAATTAATAAGTGATAATTTTTCTGTCAAAAATGAAGTGCTTTATATCTATTGGCAAACGTCACTCAGAATAAAATCAAAATACATTTTGTTGCTAACTTATAATTTTTATTGAGGATAGGTCGTAGGTCTCATCATCTCATCATATTAAAAGAAACTCCAATTTATGAAATTTTCTTACCGAATCTCCCTAGCAGCAGAATTATTACCGATAATTTTTTTCAAGGTCACGAATGGTTTTGTTGATAGAAAATTATTCTGAGTCGAAGACGAGGAAAATTTTCTATCAACAAAAACATGAGTGAAACCGAGAAAAAAATTATCGGGAATTAATTCTGCTGCTGCGAGATTATAAGTGATAATTTACAAAAAATAATAATAAGTAACTAAATTCTTGTAATTTAAAACGTTTCAGTTTTAATAACGAATTTTTTTTAGGGAGTTCAAATTAGTCAAATTCCGATAAGTCAAACCAAAGTTGCGAATATTTTTGCATAGCAATATTTGTCCCCCACTAGCCCTTTAAACAAAAAGGTAGAGCAAAAACTCAAATACAAAAAATATCCAGAATTTTTATTAGTTTGATACATGTTTTCTATGAGGATTTTTGAGAAAATCAGGCTTTTTGATTGGCCACTATAGTTACGTCCCTAGCGGCCAACCCAGAAACTTAAAAATAATTTCCCGCGTTTTCTCTTAGTCACATTTGTAATAAACAATTTTTTCCCCAAAAGGTAGGGGAGACCGGGGCAGGTTGTAACACGGGGTAAGTTATAACAAACCAAATATTTTCCTAATTTAAAGCTGGCAACCCCGTACCCTATGTAGGCTTCTGGAGAACACTGTGAAGCTCAGTTATGTCTAGACAGTCGAGCAACAGACATTGTGGTTAAGGTTATTTCCGATATTGTTTATATTGTGGCACGTAAAGTAAAAATCGATATCATAATTTTGTTTCAAAATAAATGTTACCATAAGCTGCCTGCTGAGTTTTTTTTTGTCATAAATGAATCATTGCAGTCCAGGTTATTATATTGACAAAGCTATGCATGACTATATATTTACTTTTTTTTCTGCAAAGACAAAACGAAAATATTCGATCCGGTGGTAAATTGTAACAATCTAATTGGGGCAAAATGTAACATGTTACAATTTACCCCAATGTGATAAATTATGCATTAACAACAGCACCTTCTGAAATAGCTGAACTCGAACCCGTTGCTTCAACATCAGGATTAAGTTGACGTTACTTCCCAAATTTGCACTGAATCATATGGGCGTAGCAAACCTAACGAAAAATGGATTAGTTGCCACAAGTGTAAAAAGTGGTCACATGAAACTTGCACTGACTTGAAGTTCCCATCATTGCGATTCGGATAGTGAATCGATAACCAAAAATAGCTACATCACGTTAAATAATGTTTTTTTTATGTTTTTTTTAAATGTTTTTTATGTTCACGTTCATGTTTTTTATGTTCACGTTTCTATTTAAGTAAATATACCAATAAAAAAATATGCGTTACCACTTACCCCGCTTACTGTTACATTTTACCCCGAGACGGGGCAATTTGTAACAAAGGTTCGGATCTATTTAAACTAAAGAAAAGCTGACAGTTTAATTTTTGAAAATATTGTCATATATATTTAATCAATTTGTTCACAACATATGTAAGTAGACATTCATGACAAAAAAAAAATTGATTAGTGAAAACAGCTCCAAGAAAAAAAATTTCAAATATTTTTCGTTACAACCTGCCCCGGTCTCCCCTACGGTAAACGATTTCCATGATACAGTCAGCTTTTTAGTTGTACACCCGGCACCATCCCCTTAACAAATAAATATTTTTAGGCTCTCTATCATCGATGCCTGCAGTTCACACCTTTGCCCTATATGCTTCTGTTGCTGTCGCATTTAATTTTATTTATCAAATTACGGCTTTCATTGCTCTGCTCTCTATTGACGAATGCCGTTATGAGGTAATACATTTTTAATCTACTATTAACAATACCGAATGTAAATATATTAACACTTTCTATTTTTACCCTAGAAAGGAAGACTTGATATGTTTTGTTGCATTAAACCGCAAATAGAGAAACAGCAAGACAGACCACCAATTTTATATACCTTTTGGAAAACTAAATATACACCTTTAGTTATGAGGTAAATTTTCGACTATTTTTTACATTATATTACTTATTTTCTAATATAGTATTATGGGATATAGTTAAACAAAGTTGAACTTGTAAATTTCCACTATATTAACAAAAAAATTGACATGTTTTGCTAACACTGTAGCTATGTAAGATGTCAATGATTTAATAAAAATTGAAAATAAAAAGGAGGAGCAATAATAATAAAAGTTTGTTCAAATATTTTTTTTACATTTAATTTAATTTAATATATATTTTTTTGGATAAACTATCAATTCCGAACTCAGAAGTAAAATACTTGTATTGAGTTACCTAAATATAATAAGTTAAATATAAATTTAAAGTTAAATAATAATATAATATTTATTGTAAAGAATATATTTCATAATTCAGGCACAACTAGATTATAATATAAAACGAATATGACAATATTTTATTGGTATATTTTATGTCACTATAGTATACGAAGATACAATACGTTATGTATATAATAAACAGGGTGTTCATTTGAAAACTTCCCACCTCGATTTTCTTGCTTTAAAATGAAAATGTGGAAAATCGCTCGAACACGTCGATTTTTATTTCGAGGGGGACATCTTTTGTCAATCTTGTTACTTCAAGCCCCTAGGAGGGAGGGGGGTAAGATCTAAATCTTAAAAGGATACCCCTATTTTATATAATTTTTTTGGATTCTGCATAAAATTCTGAACATTTTTTAATAAAAGCATTATTAGTCTATACTTAACAGTTTCCGAGATATTGACTCTTGAAAAATGACATTTTTGAACTTTGACAGCGTCTAGCTTTCTAACTGTACGTCTTAGAGCAAAACGGCTTACATGTCCCTATCTTCAATTTTTATTATCTTTCCAATAGTGTCAACTTCCGGTCAAACAGGAAGTACTATATTTGTTACATCCGGTTTAACCAAAAGTTCACACTATTGGAAAGATAATAAAAATCGAAGATAGGGACATGTAAGCCGTTTTGCTCTAAGACGTACAGTTAGAAAGCTAGACGCTGTCAAAGTTCAAAAATGTAATTTTTCAAGAGTAAATATCTTGGAAACTGTTAAGTATAGACTAATAATGCTTTTATTAAAAAATGTTCAGAATTTTATGCAGAATCCAAAAAAATTATAAAAAATAGGGGTATCCATTTAAGGTTTAGATCTTACTCCCCCTCCCTCCTAGGGGCTTGAAGTAACAAGATTGACAATATACGCAAAATATGTCCCCCTCGAAATAAAAATTGACGGGTCCGAGCGATTTTCCACATTTTCATTTTAAAGAAGGAAAATCGAGGTGGGAAGTTATTCATTAATTATTAATGACTTTCTTAAATATATCTCTTGGATTAGATAATATCCAATTTTTAAAATTAAATTATTGAAGATGTAAATAAAACAGTGGAAGGCAGCAATAATTATATTTTTTCTGATTTTTGTATTGTTTATTACAAATTATGTTGTAGATTTCATGTACGAGTGGGAATTATTGTATTCTTTCTGGTAACTACATCATTATGTCTATTAATTGTACCCTCGCTAGAACTGGGTTTAGACCAAGAACTATCAATGCCAAAGGAGAGTCACGTTTATAAATATTTTCAGGTATGAAATCACTCACTCACCACACAAAATTTTTATAAGCTGGTTATTTTAAATTTAGAATAAAAATATCTGTTCCACATTCCTTTTCACCAACACACAGGCCTATGAAAAAAAATGAATGCTTAATACGCATGTGCTATTAAAATATAATCTCTAGGAAAGGCCGTCTTGTTGGGAATTAATTTTTTTGATAATAATTGAAATTCCTAACTCAATTCGTATAAGAGCTATGGAAGCCTGACGCACTATTTCAGGACCCTGTATACTATTTACGTTTTTAATTAAATACTTAATTATACGACAAGTCAATAATGATAGCTATTATACCCAAGGGATAGTTACGAACGCGGCGAGGCAGTGACATTATGGGGGAATAATAGCCATTATTGCCAATAGTATACTCTATACTTTATCTACGACTAATTTATTAATTTGAGATTTTTAATGAACAACTTTATTTGTCAATAACACTAAAATTAGTAATAGTACAATTAATATGCTGAATTGGTCGTGAACTATTATTAATTTTGTAAGAGTTTTCAATACAAATATTTGGAATTTCGGTTGCTGTAAAGATGCTTCATTACTATATACAGTGTGTATCAGTCAAATGGAATTAATTCGATAATAAATACTTGGGGGCGTGTCTGAAAAAACACTCGGACACGTCGATTAATATTTCTAGTTGAGCATTTTTTTCAATAAAAACTTTTTATACAGAGTGTGTTAAGTAACACAATATCCTATACCTATCTTCAACTGTTTCGGAAATATTAAGTCTTTTCAGATTTAAGTATTGCAAAAATTAACAACACACTCATAACACACATAAAATAATGAGTAATACTGTTTATTTCTTGATAATGTAAAAACAAAAAAAAAACAATAATGTAGGAGATGTTGAAAATGCTCGCCGCGAACGTCTTGGTAACGTCCTAATCTTAAATAAAAATTTCTTCTAATGTTACTGAACATCTCAGGCGTGACCGATCTAATCGCAAGAGTTATTCGTCTTCTCAAGTCAGCTAAGGCGAAGGGTTTAGTTTTGTATAAAATATTTTTGACATAACCCCATAATAAGAAGTCTAATGGCGTCAGATCAAGGGATCGCGCTGGCCATTAGATCGATCCACGCCTCCCTATCCACCGATTTGGAAATACTCGATTGAGGTACTGCCGGACATTGATTTAGTAATGGGGCGGTGCTCCATCTTGCTGAAACCATATCATATTCGCTTGAAGTTGTGGGTTTGCTGGATCAGGATATAAGTTTGTCAAAGTTGGCAAGACATTATTTTGGAGCAGTGCTAAATAATTATCGCCATTTAAATTGACATTAATGAAAAAGTGACCTATGATATGATCTCTAACTATTTCTGCCCAAACATTAACCTTTTCAAGATATTGCGTATGTTTTTCTCTAATCCAGTGAGGATTGTTTTCCCTAGACCAATAGCGGCATTTCTGACGATTAGCATGACCGAGAACAAAACATGTTCTAATTGGATCACATTGTTATCTTACACTGCCATCATTTGTTCACAAAAATACGTTCTCCTATCAAAATTGTCTTCCATGAGCTCATGAGTAGGTATAATTGTTTAGGGATACATTTTATTTTCTTGTAATGTTCGAATAATCGATGAATGGTTAACATCGAACATTGGGGCTGTTTTTCGACTAGAAGTATGAGGGTTTTCCTCAAACTCAAGCATAATAACTAATTTGCTATCATCACTTATTGCATTGGCAGCTACTTTTTTTTATCTGCATTAGAAGCTGGGGAAACTGCTTTTCTATTTTACTAATTCTCCCTTGAGTTATAGGCGGCAAATTTGGAAATTTTTCATGAAATAAGCGAGTAACTTTTATTTGTGTCCGTGTTTTATCTCCGTAACCAATCATCTGTAGATTTGTTATTTTGTGCATTTCTGTTAAATAAACCATTTTTCTGATATGTAGTTAACAAAATTCAAACGGCTATAACACTGACAACTACAGTCATGCAGAAGACAACAATTGGCTAAGGTCAGGAGTTTTATACAAAAGTAAACAAAACTATTTATACCTTTTTTTTATTTCATATCAGTAAAAAGAAACGTTAAAATGCAATAAATCTAAAAACACTTAATATTTCCGAAACAGTTGAAGATAGGTATAGGATAGGTATTGTACCGGGTGAACAACTAAGAATGGTCGTCGGCTATATCTCAGAAACTGGAAGTCATAGAGCTTTTAAGTAAAATATTTTTTAGTAAAAGTGCCCGAAAGAAAATGTTGGAAATTGTTTTCGAGTTTGTAAAACGTCCGCAAGGGGGCGTCACAGTCATGACCACTGCAAATACTAAGATTTTCTTCGTGTTTTGATTAAATAAGAGCTACCGAAAACATCTTTGTTTTAATGCTTAGATATTTCTTTATAAATTTTATAATTCACAAATTTCTCTATCTAGTCAAATAAAGTGATGGGGGAATTCAAATGTTTTTTACATAAACTACGATTACTCCCATTTGGCATAACCGATTTTAACTAACTTGGTCTCATTTAAGAGAGGAGTATTTTATTTACAAATTGTGCCTTTTTTATTATATCCTTGAACTTTACCTTCGCCGCTAGATGGCGTTAACTGAAATATAAGCGAATATTAGGCTTTTTCGCGAAAAAGTTAAATACAATGATAGGTCTGTTTTAACAGGATCAGATAGAGAATTAAACTCTTAACATTTTCGTGAAAACCTCATATTCGTATCTATTATAGAATCGGAGTTATAGACTAAAATAGACTAATATATCGTATTTTTTCGTTTTAAGGGCCATTTAGTTTATATATTGGATGCGTTTCGCACACATTAATTATAAATGAACAGACAGTTACAACAAGTGTTATAACTAAAACTATAAAAAATATTATTGAAAACTTCTACCTATATTTTCACTATTTATAATAAATTATTTATACTGCAATTTACTTCTTTAAAATCGCACACTAAATATTGGGGGAATTTGTATTAATGACGGCCCAAATGTTCAAAATCATTATTAATGCAAGCCTGCAACCTCTCCTGCGCGTATAAAACAGCAGATTCAATTTCCGCAACTGATATATTTCCTAACGCCGATGTAATCTTCTCTGGTTGTAGGCCGGTTGGCAAAAACAATGTTCTTAACCTTCCCCCACAAATAAAAATCTAGGACGGTGAGGTCTGATGACCTAGCTGGCCAGGGAAATAAACTTTCCAGTCCAATCCACCTGCCAGGATATGCCTGATATAAGAACTCCCGTACGTTTACAGAAAAATGCACCGGACACCCATCGTGCTGAAAATTCATCATCACTGCGAACATCCAAAGCAACATGTTAAAAGAAGCGGGAGCTCATTTATTAAAAAATTTAAATAAACCACTCCAGTTAGAGTGATGATTTTACCCCCCAGAATGCTGCAACGTCCTAGATTTTTATTTGTGAGGGAGGGTTAAGTTATTGTTTTTGCCAACCGGCCTACAACCAGAGAAAATATGATTGAGAAAATTACAGCGGCGTTAGGAAACATATCAGTTGCGGAAATTAAAACTACTGTTTTATACACGCAGGAGAGGTTGCGGGCTTGCATTAATAATGATTTTGAAGATTTGGGCCGTCATTAATACATTTTCCTCCAATATTTATTGTGTGATTTAAAGAAGTAAATTGCAGTTTAAATAATTTATTATAAATTGTGCAAATATAGGTAGAAGTTTTCATTAATATTTTTTATAGTTTTAGTTAACACTTTTTGTAACTGTCTGTTCATTTATAATTAATGTGTGCGAAACGCATCCAATATATAAACTAAATGGCCCTTAAAACGAAAAAATACGATATAGTCTATTTTAGTCAATAACTCCGATTCAATAAAAGATACGAATATGAGGTTTTCACGAAAATGTTAAGAGTTTAATTCTCGATCTGATCCTGTTAAAACAGACCTATCATTGTATTTAACTTTTTCGCGAAAAAGCCTAATACCCACATAGCACAATCGTATTTCAGAAATATTTCATATTAGTTTCTCTGAAAGATTTGAAATGTTTCATAAATATTCCACAACATTGATGAAATATTGGTGAAATGTTTCAGAAATCCAAAAATGTCCCATAAAAGTAATATTTCATTGAATGTTTCTGGAACATTTCGTAATTACATTTCTGAAATATTTCAAATTAAAGACAGTTGCCTTTCAGAAATATTTCAAAAAATATTCTTGTAATATTTCTGAAATTTAAAATGGAATAAAACAATTACATTTACCATAAGAACACCTTTAATAAAAATATACAAATTAATAAATTCTTCATCTTTATGCGGCCCTGAAAAAAAAAAGAAAATTTGTTATCAAATGTATATCTTACACACTTAATCAAAGTAATATTTGCGAAAGGAAGCCAGAAGTAATAATTATTATAGAAAAAAGAAAAGCACAAAGTCTTTTTCCACAATTGTTATTTGAAAAACTAGGCGAACCTAGAATAATTCATAACAAATTTTAATCGACATGTTTCAAGTGTAGAAACACTCATCATCAGGAAACGAAGGAAATGGTACAATGCTGATTTTGTTAGTAGTAGAGAAAATAGCAAGTGAAACTAAGCCGTAATGGAGCTTTCAATGGTACATACAAGGAGTGAAAAATTTGAATAGTCAAAAAACAGAAAAGATTTCAGCACACTGAAAAGTCAAGGACCATTGCCAAGCCACTGTCTTGGGTGGTAAATGAAGAGAAAAAGAAAAAAATAGGGAATTTTAAAAAGACTTTGTAGAAATCATTTAAGTGTAAGTAATGAAGAATATTTAGTTCAATTCAGCTGTGTCGGAGACATGTGAAAGTGGAAAAATAAGAGGGAAAGAAAAAATTAAAAATTGTTTTTCTTAAACTCATGTTAGTAGATGCTTTTATTTAGCTTGAAATAAAATACCGTTGGGGTGCCAAGCTTGTTACGGCCCAGTTATTAAACAATTTTTAATTTTTTCAATTTTCTTTCCCTCTGATTTTTTTATTTTCACATGTCTCCGACACGGCTGAATTGAACTAAATATTCTTTATTACTTACACTTAAATGATTTCTACAAAGTCTTTTTAAAATTCCGTAATTTTTTCATTTTCTCTTTATTTCCCACCCAAGACAGTGGCTTGGCAATGGTCCTTGACTTTTCAGTGTGCTGAAATCTTTTCTGTTTTTTGACTATTCAAATTTTTCACTCCTTGTATGTACATTTGAAAGCTCCATTACGGCATAGTTTCACTTGCTATTTTCTCTACTGCTAATAACATCAGCATTGTACCATTTCCTTCGTTTCCTGATGAGTGTTTCTACACTCGAAACATGTCGATTAAAATGAATTATTTATTACTCCCAAGCAAATTAAGTGCATGTAATCCAGGGGCACTTAGTTACTAGTCCAAAATGTGGAATATTTTTTTAAGGAAAACAAACTGTTCTATCTATATACTCTCCTTCTATTGTACACTTGGTGCAGCGGCTATACCCACTATGACTTTTCATTGATAAAACGAAGGCTTTTGCAGGTGCATCGCAGATAAGAGCAGCCAATCTTACTTTAACTTTTATTTTGCCTACAGTAAAATCATTATTTATGAGGGCCGTAAGCTCTGTTACAAATGGTTGTAAAAAATCATTTGCATTTTCTGGCTTCTGTAGTCCAAAATATGCACCAATAATGAACACTCTCTGTGACAAAATATCAGAACATAAAATTGGCCATAATGAAGCTGTCGATGATTTTGTGAGTGGCAAACCATCAATATTGACTAGAAGATCTAACTGTGTAATATCAAGCTTGTTAATATTTATTTTATCAAATACCATCGAGCTCAAAGCTGGCTCGAAGCCAAAGTGGCAATAATGTCCTCTGCCTAGTTCTGTAACATTAGTACATCTGGGAGTTTTCAATAATGTTCGGCTATCTTTTGGAAGATCAAAATGTGTGTGCTTTTTAAATAACACCAACAGTGCTGAAAGAGCATTATGTTTTATTCCATATGATATAGCCCAGTTCCTCAAATCATTTTGAATGTCCAATGTTATCCATTATCTGCATCACAAAAGTCTTCCGAAAAGTCACTATCAATCATTCTTATTTCTGAACTTTTATTCATATCAACATCAGTATCATAACAAGCTCCCGAGTAAGCTCCACACTCATCAGTTATTAAATTTTGATTTTCCACACAATTGTTTGAATCAATTTTTCTAACTTTTTTTACTACAATCTCATGTTTTGTGGAACATTCCATCCCTCCATTTCTAATTGTATCCAATTCTTTCTGTGTTTCAGCATTAATTAAACGTTGTTGATGTCTTCTACTATAACACGTTTTTTTATTGAATTTATCCATTATTTAAAACGAACTCACGTCTGCACTCAATTTTATATACCTTAATAAATATAAACTATAATAAAGATATTAAACAATAATTTTAATTAAGCGCGAAAGCCGAAAAGGAATCTAACCAGTCTAACCTACAATAATTTAGGTAAAAGTAAACGCCGGCGAAAAGTAAATAATATTACCTTTACCGATTAATTTTATTATTAAAGACTTACCTCTGTTTCTTCAGCCATAAATAACAGGAAAGGTTACCCACAGGAAATATAAAATAAAAATAAATAATAGGTACTATAAATCGTGAAAAAGCAAGAAAGCAAACAGTTCCCTAACGTTTAAAAACGAATAATAAGTTAGGTTAGGTCTAGCGTGTGAAAAATTTCTGGTCTGTCAAATGTCAAGCTGGAGCTCTAGTAAGCAGGTATAAAAAATCATTATTTAAAGGTATCGATACCTTTGGGAAAATATTGATTTATATATGGGCCACTTACTGGGAACACGGCTAAATAATCTAGTTAATTTGCATGACAACTCGTTTTGATCTTAATTAATTTAGTTTGAATACTTTAGTTTCACGCATTTCCTTCACCTTTCAAATATATGTCAAAATATCGATATTATATACGATATCGAATTACTAAATAAATATAGGTACTCTATAATAAAAATTATACCTAAATAATGTCATGTTTTTCTACTTACCTATGTAGGTAGGGGAACAAACTGTATAGGGGAATTGTAAAAAAAATTATTTAAATTTTTTTGTGTGTAATTAACCTAGCTGAAATATTCTATAAATATTTTCCATGAAATATTACATGTAACACTTCATAATTATATGGTGAAATATTTCCGAAATATTGTTATGAAATGTTATGTGTTTGAGACATTCTAAATATATCAGAGATATTTCTGAAAGAAGTTGTGCTATGTGGGTATTCGCTTATATTTTAGTTAACGCCATCTAGCGGCGAAGGTAAAGTTCAAGGATATAATAAAAAAGGAACAATTTGTAAATAAAATACTCCTCCCTTAAATGAGACCAAGTTAGTTAAAATCGGTTATGCCAAATGGGAGTAATCGTAGTTAATGTAAAAAAAACATTTGAATTCCCCCCACCACCTTATTTCACTAGATAGAGAAATTTGTGAATTATAAAATTTATAAAGAAATATCTAAGCATTAAAACTAAGATGTTTTCGGTAGCTCTTATTTAGTCAAAACACGAAGCAAATCTTAATATTTGCAGTGGTCATGACTGTGACGCCCCCTTGCGGATGTTTTACAAACTCGAAAATAATTTCCAACATTTTCTTTTGGGCACTTTTACCAAAAAATATTTTACTTAAAAGCTCTATGACTTCCAGTTTCTGAGATATAGCCGTCGACCATTCTTAGTTGTTCACCCGGTAGGTACATGAAATATGTCTAAAATTTTCTAAAGAATTTAAAAATTGAATAATATACAGCGTGTTGCATTTAAAATAAGAAAGTTGGTATTAGCCACTGTTACACGACACACCCTGTATAAAAAGATTTTATTAAAAAAAATGCACAACTAGAAATACCAGTCGACGTGTCCGAGCGTTTTTTCGGACACGCTCCAATGTATTTATTATCGAATTTATTCCATTTGGCTGATACGCACTGTATATCTGTTTAGCAATAGTATTTTTTGCTGTAGTTGTCTTGTTTCTTATAGACTGATCCATGCCCTAAGAAAATAATATATGGCATTATACTCCAAAAACCATTTACATTATTTACTAGTCGTAGATAAACATCGTTTAAACTATTTTTTTAGATATTTCATCCCCCTACACCCCTTCGTTTGTATATGTATAGAACCGTACATCGGACTATAAATTAGTGTGGGTAAAATTTATTCTTACAATATAATTTTTAATTAAAAAATCGCAGGTTGTTCGCTTTTGATCACAAAATGTACGGTAGATCATTTAAAAAAATTAACTTCATAATTTACCTTTTATAAAATAATAATTGCTTTATTTATTATTTTAGTACCTTAAAAACCTACTGGGCATTGGAGCTCCAATCTATTGGGTTACCAAAGGAAATATTGACTTTTCGAATTCTAATATAAGTAACAGGGTATGTGGTGGGGTTGGTTGTATGGAAAACTCAGTTGTAACACAATTATATTTAGCAGCTAAATCGGCGAATATGTAAGTATTATTTTTAGAGATGACCTGTTTTATGTAAATAATACTAAAAATTGCATAAGTATAGGGTATTGTACACAAATATGTTTCAACATATTTGTGTACAAACACAACGATATGAATCGAACTATAGATTATTTGAAAAATGTACTTTAAAAGCCGGAACATAATAATTAGGTTTAAGAAGTTATTCCAGTTTTTAGAAAAAACTAAATTCAAACAATAAAAATGTTTTAAAGAATTTAATTTAAAAATTCAATTTCACGTTAAAGTACAAAGTCCTATTTTTAGGAAAGAGTTTATTCTAGAATAAATATATTTGATACAAAAATATAACCTTAAATTTTTATAGAAGCAAAAAAATCGTTGTGTATTTGAATGGATTTTTTTCATTGCTCTTACTAATTCCAATAGCGATTTAACTGTAACGCAATGTTTATATAAATCGTGTAATTTCAAAGAAAAAAATATGTTTAAAAAAGCTCATAGACAGGGTGAGTCGGGAGGAACGGACCAAATTTCAGAAGTGTATCATACACGCGAAAACAATATAAAAAAATCCATGTGTTCTTATCCGATATTCATTTGTTTTCAAGTTATAGCGCAATATCAAATTTTTTTTACGTTCCACTTTTATCAAAATCTTCACGTAATTAGAGTATGCCATGCTCAAGACTCTAAACTATTTGACATCTATGTTGTCTTGCCAAATACTTATTCAAATTTAGAATATGCAAATATGGTGTTTATTTATGGCTTCTGTAATGGAAGTGCTACAGCTGCTGTTGAAGAATATCGTCAACGGTATCCACATCACTGACATCCGACTAGAAACGTGTTTATCAGAGTTTTTAACAATTTATGCGAGAATGGTAAGCTTCCCAATGCCAACATTATATCTGAACGAGCTAGGTACTCGACAAGGTTTAGGAGAAGTAGAAAATATTCTGGATTTAGTTGAAGAAAATACAACGACCAGCTCACGAAGAATTGGTACTCAATTGGGCATTCCACAAAAAAGAGTATTAAACACATTCCACGAGCAAGGCTTATATCCATACCATGTACAGAAAGTACAGCACTTAAAACCAGAAGATTAGTAGATAAACGTATTGAATTTTGTCGATGGATAAATAATCATCGTATTGTATCGCGTATACTTTTTACAGATGAAGCAACATTCACCCGTGACGGTATTAATAATACTCGTAACTTTCATGCAACAGTTAAAAGTAATTTTCAACATAAGTTTTCGGTTAACGTGCTCGATAGCTATTTAATTGGCCCTTTCATTTTGGAAAATCGCCTAACAGGAGACAACTACCTAACTTTTTTTCAACATAAGTTACAAGGACTACTAGAGGATGTTCCTGTAAATATCAGAAGGCAAATGTATTACCAGCGCGACGGAGCTCCTGCACATTTTGCTCATCAGGTCAAGCAACATTTAGACGAAACATTTCCAGGGCGTTGGATTGGTTGCGGTGGTCCTATTAATTGGCCTCCAAGATCTCCAGACCTCACAGCACTAGATTATTGTTTATGGTTTAAAAATGAAGTGTACAAAGTAAAAGTGGACACTCGGGATGCACTAATTCGCCGTATGAGAAATACTGCAGCCAATTTTAAAGAAAAATCTTCGTAGATTATAAGCAGGAAATGTTTAGAAGTTAGAAGTCAATGACGGTATTTTTGAACATTTATTAAAAGAACGCTATGATAAGGAAACCGTTAATATATGAACTTTTCGTTATTTGGTATTACGCTATAACTTGAAAACAAATGAGTTTATATACATATGGGTTTTTTTAAATTGTTTTTGCGTGTATATTACGCTCCTATTTTGGCCCGTTCCACCCGGCTCACCCTGTATAATAGAAGAAACAACGTAAAAATATGGCGTTTTAAAATATTTTAAAAATCCTTTGTAGAAGCAATTTTTCAAGTTAACTCTTAATCGCAGCATATATTATTCTTATTTTATTTTCTTTCTTACTGTTTACTTGTCTACTAATAATAATTTTTTAGTACCTACATAGCGACACAATCAAATTCTTGGCTTGACGATTTTTCCGATTGGGGAGATACAGAAAATTGCTGCAAGTATTTTAATAGCAACTCATCATTTTGTCCACACACTCTGTTAAATTCACAATGCTCATCCTGTAATTTCGCCATTGCAAATATGAGCAAATCAGACTATTTTAATAAATATTTGCCTTACTTCCTGATGGATAATCCTGACCCAACCTGCGCTAAAGGTGGACATGCATCTTATTATCAGGTAAAATTATGTTTCTGTTTATTAACATTTATACACAGTGGTTGGCAGATTTCCGTAACACATGGAAAACATTGTTATTAATAGATTTTAACAAATACTGATGTTGGCAATAGTTTCTGCAATAACGTTTAAAAATATACAGGGTGACAATTTAAAAACTTGAAATGGCCATATCTTAGGAACGAAAAACTGAAGAAAAAACGCAAAAAACAGTTTCTATAAAACGAAGGGGGAACAAAAACGAGCGTATTATCCCACCCTTATCTGCAACCCCTTGGACAGGGTGAGATACACCCCTAAAATCTTAAATAGAAAGGGGGTCGGAGTGATACATCATTTTGAAGCTCTTGAAAAATGCTTTCCGATGGTACCATAGAAAGCTACATTTCAGGAAATTCTTCTCTGTTTTTTAAGGAAAACAATAAATGAAAACACAATTTTGAAATTTTTTATTATTATTTAATTAAATGTTCAAAATGATTGCTACCAATACCCTGGCATATTAAAGATATCTCTTAAGAATTTTAAACCTTTTAAGCCTAGGTATTTTGTTTTGGTTTATTTGCTATGGTTGTTTTGTCGAAAAAAAAATTGTTTATAAATATTCGCATTTTATTATCACAGAATTTACTTTAAAAGTAACTTGTACTAGTATGATTATTTTAAGAACAGTTGACTTTCGGTTCAGTTTAAACGAAAAGCAGCACTTCTTATCTTTAACAATGGTGTACAGCACAGCTGAACGTGTAGAAATTATTTTTATTTATGGTTTCCAGGATCAATGTTTCTTAAGGACAGCTCAACGTTTTAACGAAAGGCATCCAGGTCAAAATGTAAGCCCGGAGTATGTTCGCCAACTAGTAGCCAAATTTGAAGAAACTGGTTCTGTCGCGAATAAAAAGAGAAATCAACCGAGACTAGCCGACGAAGCAGCGCAAATTGAAATTCTGGGGCAGTTTGCAATGAATTCAACTTTATCAACTCGTCAAGCAGCTATAGCAACTGGATTATCTCGTGAATCAATAAGAAAGTTACTTAAATTTCATAAGTTGTATCCCTATAAACTGCACATACTGCAAGAACTTGGTGACGACGACCCGGACAGAAGAATTAAGTTTTGTGAAATAATGACAGATATAATTACGGCAGAACCTCGACTCGTTAAAAATATTTGCTTCAGTGATGAGTGTACCTTTTATTTAAATGGGCGTGTTAATAAGCAAAACTGTCGTTACTGGAATGACGAAAACCCCCACGTATTTAGAGAAGGGCATGCCCAGTACCCCTAGGAAATTAATGTTTGGGCTGGTTTATATTGGGAGATGGTATTATCGGCCCAATATTTATACAAGGAAATTTAAATGGCGACAGGTATGCTGAAATGCTACAGAGGTCTATCGAACCACTAATAGTGCGAGAATTAGAAAATTAGAGGGACATACTCGGAAATTTATATTTAGAAGAACGCTTACTACATTTCCAACAGGATGGAGCACCTCCGCATTATGTAGTTCCCGTTAGGCAGTGGTTGGATGATAATTATCCCAACCAGTGGAGCAACTTCAGCATAGAATAGTTCAGGAATGCCGTGCTATATCCAGAGAAACATTTTCGAATGTACGTGAAGAATTTGAAAGTAAGCTTTATTATTGTCTTCAAAGCAACGGAAATCATTTTGAACATTTAGTTAAATAATAATAAAAAATTTCAAAATTGTGTTTTCATTTATTGTTTTCCTAAATAAACAGAGAAGAATTTCCTGAAATGTAGCTTTCTATGGTACCATTGGAAAGCATTTTTCAAGAGCTTCAAAATTATGTATCACTCGACCCCCTTTTCCATTTAAGATATTAGGGGTGTATCTCACCCTGTCCAAGGGGTTGCAGATAAGGGTGGGATAATACGCTTGTTTTTGTTCCCCCTTCGTTTTATAGAAACTGTTTTTTGCGTTTCTTTCTTCAGTTTTTCGTTCCTAAGATATGGCCATTTCAAGTTTTTAAATTGTCACCCTGTATACAGGGTGATTCAAAAGTACGTTGACAAACTTCGGGAGGTAATTGCTGGCAATATTTTAACACGAAAAGTTCTTATAAACAGTGGTCCTTGGTGACTTCGTTACGGAGATACAGGGTGTTGAAATGTTAAAAGAAATAGTAATAATTTTTAAATAACTCCAATATATTTTAATTTATCGACAAAAAAAGCATTTCCAAAGCCGCCTTGTCAAAATACAAAATATTAAAAAATAACATAATAATAAATAAATATGTATGCCACTGAAAACGTGTTATACTTAAAAAATAGGCATCGTCAGATACCTTCCTTAGGCATATACATATTTGTTTATTAGTAAGTATGTATGTAGGTATTCGTTAAAATACTGTAATAAATATTTGAGTGGTTGATCAGTTTAAAACACATTTTTTAATATTTGTGTATATTCAAATAAAATAATCATTTACGCTTAAACCGTCCCTCGTATCAAAAAAACACACGTGATCTTTTTTGTTCTAAATAAAGGGGGGATTTATAAAAAAAAAGGTAAAATAAAATAAGTCAGTGGTGTAGCATAGTTTTCACAAAAAATATGATAGTAACATTTTGTACCGACGCCACTGGTTAAATTTACGAACGTGTTGTACTTTGAAAATAAGTGTCCTTAAATGCTTATTTAGTTCACAAAATTTCATAAAAAAAAAATAACTCGTTAAGGAGTTATTTAAAAATTATTACTATTTCTTTTAACATTTCAACACCCTGTATCTCCGTAACGAAGTCGCCAAGGACCACTGTTTATAAGAACTTTTCGTGTTAAAATATTGCCAGCAATTACCTCCCGAAGTTTGTCAAAGTACTTTTGAATCACCCTGTATATATTATAGCTTAAATAACATTAAATGAAAATATATCATCATTTTTTTTTATTACGAAATGTGTCATGTTTGTAGGGAATGGAATGGATTACTGATTCTTGGGGGAAAACAAATATACAAGCGTCCTCTATTATGTCATACCATAATGTCTTGACTACATCTAAAGACTATATTGAAGCTTTAAAATATGTAAGATACATAGCCAAAAATTTAACTGAGACGCTTAATCAACCGGGAGTTGAAATATTCCCCTACAGGTTAGTATTTATTTTTTTTCAAATCTCCTTCATCATTGGTTTAGGTTCCCTAACTGACGACCTACGGGTCTTAGTGCTGCCTAGCCTGACTCTTGTAATTGTGACTTTGGTCTTTGCAAGTGGTTTACTCTTGACCTAATTTTATTAAGTTCTGTTTAAAGGTGCTGGTATGCTTTAAAGGTGTCTAAAATCGACGCTCCATGCGCTTCATCCTCTCGGCTGATCGCAGTCTTTACTACATTTAAGTAGTATACACTTTCCTTTATAAAGAGAAGCTCGCAAGAAGCGTTAAATTTTTATTATACGATTGGATTAGATGGAAAAAACGGTTTCACGTCTGGGGCGTTGAAATCGCGGAATTCGGAATGGATTCAGCCGATCTATAATTATAGTATTATGAGATACAATAAAACAAAGTTTAACTTGTAAAAAAAACAAAAATAGAAAGAGTGCAATAAAATAAAATAATTAAAAATGTAAATAAAACAGTGGAAGGGATGCAATAGCGGGAAAATTCAACAGACGGTTTAAAAAATTAAATTAGGTTCAATAAGGGTAATTTACAAAATCTTAAGTATATGGTCAACAGAATAAATTTAACAAAGGTGAATTATTTGAATCTATTTTTTTTTTATTTATTAAATAATTCCCAACGAACTTTAGAAGTCCATTACAGGGAAAATATTACACTAACTTAAAAATAAACAAATATAAACAACTTTTTTTTACAAAAATATAGAATTACAATACAGAATACAATACAAATAAAATTAATAAAATAGTCAAATTTAAATCAATTTTAAAACTAATTTCCGAATAAAATTAGAGTGCTTTTATTTTTTTTTTTAAATATAATTTAGTTTTCTTTTTAAAGAGTGTCAATTTTTTAATATTTTTATACATATTTGGTAGGGTATTATAAATTATAACCCCATTGTATAATAATGATCTTTTACCAATATTGCTTTTAGTATTTACTGCTAAAATACTTTCATTTTGCCTTGTGTCATGATTATGTACGGTATTTAATTTTTGGAATGTGATTTTTGATTTTTTTTGATGAGTGGATATTGAATGAATAATTACACATATTTTTAATTTATACAAATTTTCTAAGTTTAAATATCCTAGTGGGTTGTATAAATTTATTGTTGGTTCTAAAAAAGGAAGCTTGTAAATACATTTAATAAGTTTATTTTGTAATTTTTTTAAAGGGTTTATTATTGTAGAGGTAGCAGATCCCCAGACGGATATTAAATATTGAAATTTAGAATAAATTAGAGAATAATAAATATTTTTTAAAAGCTTAATTGGTAAATAATATCTTATTTTATAAAAAATTCCAATCAATGGGGTAATATTTTTCCTGAGATAATCGATATGTGTTTTCCAAGTTAAATTTTCATCTATATGCAGTCCTAGAAATTTTATAGAATCAGCATATTTTATGATTTTATTATCAAATAAAATTTCTTTTTTTGATAACAAGCTGTTTATTTTTGTTTTAGTAATATATATAAAAGAAGATTTTTTAAAATTTATTGATAATTTATATGACTGAAGCTAAGAAAAAATGATTTGTAAATCATTTTTTATTTGATTTTGAATGTCAAAGTAATTATCGCCAAAATAAATAATAGTTGTATTATCAGCAAATAATTGTATCTTACCATTTAGCTTTAATTTAGATATACTATTAATATATATAAGAAATAATATTGGTCCTAAAATTGATCCTTGCGGAACACCACATTGAATAGTTTTTTGAGTACTTTTACTGTTATTAATTTTAACATATTGTGATCTATTGCTTAAATAACTTTCAAACCAATTGTAAATATTTCCCCTTAATGTTATGAATTATTTGTAATAAAAAATTATGGTTAACTGTGTCAAACGCTTTACAAAGGTCTAAAGATAATAAACAGCATTTTTGATTTTGATCTATTTTTAATTGAATGTCTGTTATTACATCCATAACAGCAATTTCAGTATCTCTATATTTTCTAAAACCATATTGACTATCTGAAATTAAATTTTGATTATCTAAGAAATCTGTTAATTTGTTGTTCATAATTTTTTCCAAAATTTTTGAAAAAACTGGCAAGACAGATATTGGCCGATAATTACTTGGATCATTTTTTGAATTTGCTTTAAAATTTGGTGATACTTTTGCTAATTTCATTTTTGATGGAAAAATACCCTTTTTAACAGATAATTCAAATAGTTTAAGTAAAATTGGTAATATTTCTATTTTGACTTTTTTAATAATTTTTACTGATATTTCATCAAAACCGCTTGTTTTTTTTTATATTAAGATAATCTATTATCTCTTCAATTTCACCCATAGTTATCTTTTCTAGGTTCAAAAACATCGAGTTAGGGTTTGCATTTTCAGTATATCTACTTATAAATGGAATTTGATTTGATAAATTTTCGCCAACATTTATAAAATATGTGTTCATTTCTTCGCATATGGTTTGTGCGTCTTTAATTTCAATACTATTGGATATAATACTATCAATGTTGTTTTTATTTTTCTTTGACTTGTTTGTCAATAATAAATTTAAATTTTCCCAAATACCTTTTTGGTCACTGTTCAAAAATATGTTTTTAAAATATTTTTGTTTTGTGTTCTTATTGTTTATTTTACAAGTTTATTTGATTCATTAAAAGTCTGCTCATATTCTTCAATCATTGGATATTTCTTCTTTTTTTCATATATCTTGTCTCTAATTTATCATTAAGTAACAGGTCGGTATTTTTAAGTTTATTTATTTTCATAGATTCTAACAAATTTAATCCTTTGTTTTCTGTATTTAAGATTTTAAAGGAATGATCGAAATTATGTTGATTATCAAGTAAATGGTTAGCATAGTTTGAATCGATTTTGTTTTTTAGAAAACTGTTATAATGTTCCTGCATTCTTTTGTTAAAAGGTTGGCCAATGTATGTTTTAGGACAATCTTTACAGTTTAATTTATAGACGCCTGATTTTTTGTTTTTATCGTACAAATGATAATAATGGGGTGTCCTTATGTCCACATGTCTGTGGTTGCAGTACCGCGCGCAATCATATTGTCATAAGTTTACCTAACGAACGAGTTCAGTTCTTTTGAAAAGAACATTTTACTGAACATACTACCTTTAACCTGTTCTCAAGAACCTGTTCTGTTTTTTACTTAGGATTTTTTTGGTCACTCCAAAAATTAGGAGCATATCAATTTGTTCATTTCTAGTAACTAACCTTCTCTGATTCCAATGTAAGTTTATCTGATTTACAGTGTAAGTTTAATAAACGAATGACATTACAATTTTAATTTAAAACCATATTGGTTTTCAAAACCATTCCATTGTTTTTCAAAGCCGCCTTTATATTTCTTTAGAAAGGAGAGGGCGGCAATAATGCATAACGCTTTTAAATTTGCAATTGGGACTTAAGGCACATTTTTTCGTGCCAATTTTACAATAGCATAGGAGTGTATGGTATCAAATTGTTGGAAAAAATGCTCGTTTTAAATATCCTAGTGAACTACCATCGTTCCATTTGGAAAAATGGAGTAAACATCAAGAAAACAAAATTTCATTTTTTAAACGCATGTGAAAGTTAGAAAGTCAGCTGTTATGATATAATTTTAATTTTCATAATATACTACTTGATTATAAATTAACAGATTTAATAAATTTGCAGCACTCTAGATTGAAAATAAAAAATAAACATAAAAATGTTATAACACGTGAAAAAATGACAAGTGAGGTGTCATTTCACTCATAATGTTATGCTGAATCCAAATAAGTAAAAATATACAAGATTGAAATGACATTGATATTTCAAAGTCAAGGTCACTTCCGGTCAAACCGGAAGTGCTAACAAATTGAAAATTATGCCAATAAATGCAGACTCATCTCTTATGCATAATCTCAAAATTTCGTTTTAATATCTATAAAGACAGAAAAGTTATAGGGGTGAACGTCTTTTGAGAAACACCCGGTATATACCTACCACAAAAAACACCAGAAAATTATATTTTTTTGCCATTTTTTTTCCCGCCAAACTTTGACAAACACTGTATATTATATAGGTAAAATTTCACCTGTCATTATAGTTTAGGAAAGATTTCCGTGTGACTACTGACGACCATATCGCTATACCGAATTCTTTGAACTTATACTGGTTTTTATTACTTTTAGTGTTTTCTATGTATTTTACGAGCAATACCTTTCAATTTGGTCGGATATGGTGCACAATCTATCTTACTCCCTAGCGGCGGTTTTTGTGGTTACTCTGATTATTACTGGCTTCAGCTTTTTTGCGGCAACAACAATTTTAATTACCGTTATGATGATAATTCTGCATATGATGGGGATGATGTATTTGTGGAATATAACACTGAATGCCGTATCGTTGGTTAATCTTATTATGGTAAGTTATTACATTCTCGTATACCTACTCTAATAGTTAGGTAAAATATTTAGCACAAAACGAAGACACATTTAAAGCCTGAATTACTTTAAAAAAAACATTGTTAATATGAGTTAAAAATGCTTTAAGAAGTTTTTTCCTCCAGACCTTTTTAGACAGCCCACATTTAACGAAACTAAAATGAAATTTAACAAAAGACGCCGCGCGCCGCAACGCCGTCCTGGTGGTCCCGAACTTGTTTTTAACACGCTTTTATTAGCTTCACCTGTATGTTTGTTTGTATGTATGTTTGTAACCGACCTCTTTGAACCCGATTTTGACCCACTTTAAACGGTCAGATTTAATTTTAATTTTGTAGACTTCACAACCCAGGTAGCAGACGGTCGTCATTTTGACGTAGTTTTTTAGGCAGCAGTAACGTCACAATGACCAAGAGGATGACGTAAAAAAGACGTTAAAAAGACATACCTAAGTCATAGACCGTTGACGTCATATTACGACGTCAATTTTACGGTAGTTAGGTACGTCATTTGCAACATAAAAATTACCTTTTTACGTCGAGATGTAGTCATATTGTGTCGTGAAAAAGACGTTTTTTCGACGATATATAGGTTTTTTGCGACGTAAATATGACGTTTTAATGCCGTAGCTATGGGCCGGTTTTACAAAACCGTAAAATGTGTGGTCCAGTCTTATATCTTGAATCATGTGTGTAAAAGACGAAATTCTGCAAATTGTCTTTTGCACTACAATTTTCGTAGTTATGTGAAACCGACCCTATTGATTTATAATTTTTCTTTTTGTCTCTACAATTACATAGTAAAAATAATAGTTGTAATTGCTACGATCCTAATAGTTAATAAAAACAAGCCGACAAATAGAAATTCAAAACATTTTTTATTTCCATATGTTTGTTAGTAACATAGGTTATAGACTTATATTCTTTAAAAATATAATCAACTAAACTAAGTACTTAGTATTGTTGAAACACTTCAAATAACAAATGTTAATAAAAAATAAACATCCATAAGCTTTAAGTATGTACGTACATTTTAAGATGTTATAATATAGTATTTATATTATATTATATAAAAATATTAAAATAACCATGGCCGGAATACATACTTTTTACCCCAAAGTGGAGATTTAACAATATACATAAAACACAAAAATGTGATGCTGAATACAGGCGATGCACTTACTTATCGGCCACACCCCACGAAATTGTCTAACAATTAACGGATACTCCACCCACTGGCACACCTGATGTGATAAAATACACAGAAGCACAACGGCACAACGGAACCCAAAACACAACCACAAAATATAATCTTATAGGTATTTATTTAATGAAAATGTGATCCAAAATCCAAGACATACGGTGCGTCGCTGGTCGGTCGGTCGGAGCAGTCCTCCGTCGGCGTCGAAAGCGAAGTTATTGAAAATTCAAATATGGATGAAAGTTCGAGCCTCACAGTGTTGCCAATACTTTGAAAAAAAATTCGTAGGCAAAATCCTTAAATTACCGATTTTACAGAAAAAATAACCGATTTTCTCCAATGATCAAAAGTGACTTCTAAAAATGGATTGACCACCCCCTTTTGATTCTTTTCCATCAAAAGTGACTTTTAATAAAAAAATATACAAAATTCTCCCTTTGATCAGTGTTTTTATCGTAAAATGTCCTTCAATTTTTTAAAGGTTACAATGTTTTTAACCTTTCTAAAATTATGCTAGGTTTGGGGATTGCTAATGATTTGTGACCGATTTCTGGAAAAGCAGTAAAATTATGGCAGATTCCGGTAATTACTGGCCATTTGGCAACACTGCTGAAACACCACCCAACCGCCAAAAGCCTCCGCGCGAACAAGACCTAACAAGAGATAACCAAGTTAGAATGCTATCCTTTTCAAATCAAACTGTCTAAACAAGGACATCAGCATGATTATCTGTTTTGGTGTAGTGTTCCATGGCATGATTAATTTCCTTTCAAGAGATAATAAAAATACGCTATGAAAAGTAGTACTGTTAGTTAGCACTTAAGAATTCTAAGTTTCAACTTGAATTAAATATTCCTAGAGTTTTTATAACTAATAAAATTATTGTGTACGTCTGCACACCTCACAATATAGTATATCTTTATTTAAAATTAATTTTTAGTCACTAAATTTACAAATTTCTTATATCAGTTACTAATGCCTGCTTTATACCTCCCATTTAACATTTAATTTAATTTAAGATTTAAACTAAACTAAGAATTTAAAAGTTGAAAGTTAACTTTCTTATGCATGCGTTTATACCTCTCATTTAAACTAATTTATCATTTAATTTAATTTAAGAGTTGACCAACTTTCAACTTAAGGTAAAAGATCGTGCCAGATCGTGCTAAATCGCGTTAAATCGTTCTCCACAACTGTCCGTGATTGGCCAGGGAGAAAGATGAATATTTTGATCGGTGACAATAACCTAAAATTATTGTTGGAATTTTTATTTTTATCAACAAATAAAGTGCTTTTTCTCTATTTATTTTGACTGATCTAAATTCTTGTGATTTGTAATGGAAGACTACGATTTGTTTTTTACTATTTGCTTTAATTGTTGTAACAACAGCTGGAAAAATCTTCTTTTTTTTGCACTTCATTTAATTTAATTTAGTGGCAAGTTTTCGAGGTATAAATTAACAAAATTTTTTCTTAGCTTAGTTTAAATGATAAATTAAATCTTAAATGAACTTAAATCTTAAATGAGAGGTATAAAGCAAGCATAAGTAGTCGATTTTTATTTTAATTCTTTAAAGTTTAAAGTTTTGTGTTAATACCTATAGATCATCTATATGACGTCATTGTGTTTTTTTTAAATCTGCAACGACCAAAATATTACGTTTAAATGTCGAGTCTTTGATGACGTCAATAGTACGGCATTATAATTACGTCATTATGAAGTACCAATTTGGTCGCATGACGTCTGATGACCAATTATCCCCTAAAAATGACGGCATTTTTACGGCAGCTTGCTACCTGGGAAGAACCGCTAAAAAATAAGCAAAAAATTCTCCTGTCAAAATTTGACAGCTGTCAATATGTCAAATTGTTTAAAAAAAATGGAATTAATGAAAAAACTATAAGGTCGTATGTATATTGACGGTAGAAAGTTGAAAAAAATACGTAAAAAAATCTCCTGTCAAATTTTGATAGCTGTCAGGTATAAAACGAAGAAGCGATTTTGACGAAACAAATTATGGGGTCGTATAGTATTCGATGCGGAGACTTCGGGAAAAATAAGCAAAAAATTCTCCTGTCAAAATTTGACAGCTGTCAATATGTCAAATCCTTTAAAAAAATGATATTAATGAAAAAACTATAAGGTCGTATTTATATTGACGGTGGAAAGTTGAAAAAATAAGCAAAAATTTCTCTTGGCAAAATGTCAGAATTATTACAATAACCGATAGTAATGAAAAAAACGCGGGGTCGTATGGATATTGTTGCTAAGAATGGAGAAAAATTAAAAAAAAAATTCTACCCGTCAAAATAAAATTTTGACAAATTTTTTTTTAAAAATTTTGAAATTTTTTGTCGTTTGTCGGGTTTGTAGGTATGTTTGTTTGTAACCGACTTCTTTGAACCGGATTTTGACCCACTTTAAACTGTCAGATTTAATTAAAATTTTGTAGACTTATCAAGAACCGCTGACAATACAATAATCTACTAATCTAGCTCAATCTACTCAAAAAAATTTTTTTTAACAATAACTCAAACTAAAAATGAAAAATAAATGTAGTTTAAAAAAACTAAAAAACACGCTTTAAATTAATCAAACTAAAAAGAGGAAAATAAATATAGTTTAATATAATTTTTGAAATTCTTAATATAGGCAGAAAATAATAATGAACGATAAACATTAGTATTATTGTGAAAACAGCGTGGGTGGCTTTGTGCTATATTTTTCCCATATCGAACACCCCATGCTTTACTAATGTTTATCGTTCATTATCATTTTCTGCCTATATTAAGAATTTTAAGAATTATTTTAAACTATATTTATTTTCCGGTTTTTAGTCTGATGAATTATTAAAGCGTGTTTTTCAGTTTTTTTATACTATACAGGGTGTTACTCAATGATGTGGCGTAATTTCAAGGGAGTATTTCTGAACCAAATTCAAATAGAAAAGTTCATATAAACATGTGTCCTGAAGAGTCTGGTTTTCAAGATACAGGGTGTCAAAGTTTAAAAAAAAAATTGATTTTTTATTAATGTCTAAATGATCCTTCTAGCGATTTTGTTAAAATCTGGCAGAGTTATTCATTGTAATAAGACGCTAAGTTGGCACTAACTAAAAGAAAATTATAGGTTCCAGTGGCGTCTCGGGGGGCAGTGTCACGAATAATATTGACAAAAAAATGTACGCTACTGAGTTTTTTGAAAAATTTCAATTTTTTTCAGATTGAGCATCTACAATTACAACTTTTTTGTCTGTTAATACTTTTCGTATATTACCTCCTTTTCGAGGAAAAAAATAAAAACGACTTCATTGCATGTCGGAAAATTGTTAAAATAAAATCAAGTTATCTTTAATGCATGACGGTGCTCCTGCCCACTTTAGCATATTGGCTCGTGAGTATTTAAATGGAGCTTACCAAAATCGTTGGATAGGTCGTGGAGGACCACAATTCTGGCCACCTAGATCGCCTGACTTAAACAGCCTAGATTTCTATTTGTGGGGGCACCTAAAACCATTAGTTTATGTTACACCAATCGAGACAGAAGAACAACTAAGGAATAGAATTATTGACGGTGAAACCATTCGTAACACTAATGGAATTTTCGAAAGAGTTCGTCGCTCGATAAGAAGGAGAGCAGAAGCCTGCATAGAAGCGGGAGGTAGTCATTTCCAACATTTTTTGTAAATAGTCATTACTTTTCGTTTGTTAGATTTTTAAAAAATGGCTTAGAAATAAATATACTGAACGATCAAAATTAACTTGATTTTATTTTAACAATTTTTCGACATGCAATGAAGTCGTTTTTATTTTTTTCCTCGAAAAGTAAGTAATATACGAAGAGATATTAAGAGACAAAAAAATTGTATTTGTAGATGCTCAATCTGAAAAAATTAAAATTTTTCATAAAAACTCAGTAGCGTACATTTTTTTTGTCAATATTATTCGTGACACTGCCCCCCGAGACGCCACTGGAACTTATAATTTTCTTTTAGTTAGTGTCAACTTAGCGTCTTATTACAATAAATAACCCTGCCAGATTTCAACAAAATCGGTAAAAGGATCATTTAGATATTAATAAAAAACAATTTTTTTTTTACTTTGACACCCTGTATCTTGAAAACCAGACTCTGCAGGACACATGTTTATATGAACTTTTCTATTTGAAATTGGTCCAGGAATACTCCCTTGAAATTACGCCACATCATTAAGTAACACCCTGTATTTATTCTTGCATGCAGTGGCGTCTCATATGATTTTATCTTTGGTGTTCCTAGACTCTACACTTTTTTGTCTTGTTTATACGCATTTGATTTTTTAGATATTAAATTTTAAGCGGTAACTTTTCGACAGTCCGTTTTATTTGAATCTGGATTGGCCATCTGAGCTCATCGCCGCACAAAGATGTGTTTATGCGAGAAATCCGGAAAAAAATCTGATTAACAAAATCCGTCGTAACCTCTATTGTTAAGTGGTTTTAAATAGTTGACTAGCAGGTCTACCAACTAGCTACTACGTACTGAACTTCCTATCCTACGTTTCGTCTATTAGTTTAAACTTATTCGTCGTTTAAATTGCATGGTTTCTGTTCAAGGTAACTTGTGTTATAAATAGTGATTATTTGAGAGCGTATTTAGAATCTACTACTACTACACCTACAACTAGAAAATTCTATATTATCTATCTCTGGCTTTACACTCCTGGGTGGGCTTTTGCCGACTCCACTATCCGCCTCTATATTTCTGTGTCTATAGCATGATTTTCATGCCATCTTGTATGTTCATGGCTCTTAGGTTTTTTCCCTCCACCTGAGACGTGGTCGGCTTAAAGGACATTCCCTTTTGGTGCCATCTCCCATACCAGCTTTACCATTTTGTTATCTGGTATTCTTCTTACTTTGTTTAGTATATTACCACCCGTATATTATAGTTCTTTTAGTTCTCAGTTGGTTTTTATTCGGTATTGTTCTATTGCTTCTGCCTTGGTTGGACCAAATATTTTCCTCGGCATTTTTTTTTCGAAATTTTTTTAGCCGTTCCTCGTTTGCAGCGGTTAGAGTCCAGGTCTCGCAACCACCTATTACTATAGATTTATGACTGTTCTGTATAAGTTTAGTTTAGTCTTTCTGGTAAGTTCCTTTGATTTCATTGGAGAGAGAGAAGTATCTGGTTCAGCTTGGATGCGGTTGTTTATTTCTTCTGTGATGTTGTTGTTTTCACTAATGTTCCTGTCTAGATATTTGAATTGCCCATCAAAGTTGTAGTCGACGATAGAGAAGTTTTGTCCTACCCTATCCCTGTTGCGATAATTTCTACTGAGGTACATGTATTTGATCTTATCTTGGTATATTTTGAGGCCTATTTTTTTGCTTCCTTTTCAAAACTTAGAAAAGGATCTTTGAGGTTAATCATGCTGTTGCTAATCATGTCCTATATCATCTGCGAATGCCAGGAGTAAGTTGGGTCCCTCTTTATGAAATATAACAGTTGGTGTCTCGACATTTGCGTTCCTAATTGCGTATTCTACTGCTATGTTGAAAAGTTGTGGTGAAAGGGAGTCGCTTTGCTTAAGCCCATTGTTAATGTTGAAGAGATCAGAATAATCATGTCCTACCCTTACCTTACATCTTCCATCCTCTGTGTAGGTATATTTTTTTTTTATCAGAGATAAGTTTTTTTTGGAAAGCCTAGTTTTTCATAGCTTGCCATAACTTTATTCTACATACTCTGACAAAAGCCTGTTTAAAATCAATAAACATTTGGTGAAGATCTCTGTCAAATTCCCAGCATTTGTCTATTATTTGTCTAATGGCGGACCTTTTAAGTCTAAACCTACATTACCAATCTCTACTATCTCTTTAGTATATGGTTTGATTCTCTCCAGCAGTATACAGGAAAGTACCTTATATCCTGTATTTAGCAGGGTTATTCCCCGATAGTTGGAACATTTCTTCTTGTCTCCTTTTTTCATTGTCCTATCACGCCTTCCCTCCATATATCTGGTAGCATCACAGTATTCCAAATGTTTTGGATAAGCTTATGGATGACACTATGCAGTGTTTCTCTGTCATATTTTATAGATTCGTCAGGTACGTTGCCGCTTCCAGCAGCTTTGTTGTTTTTTTAGCTTTTTTATGGCTGTTACTGTTTCTTTATAGGATGGGGAAGGTATTTCTATTTCAGCTGTTTATATACTTATTGGTGCCATGCTGGTATTTTTCTCTTCGTTAAGTAGTTCACAGAAGTAGTTCTTCGTATGGTTATCAGTTTTCCGTTATTTTTTAAAAGGAAGTTTTCCGTTCTGGGTTGGTAACCTTCTTTCTGTTTTGATACTCTCTTAAAGTATTCTTTTGTTCTGGTTGTTTTGTCTGTTCTCTCGCTAAATCCTACCCTTGACGGGACAGGGTACCCAGTTTTAGTAGTGGTTGCTAATACTGAAACGTTAAGAGCTACAAAGCCGACATTTCTTAAAATATATATACCTATATATTTTTTTTTTTTTTTTTTTTTTTTTTTTTATTAAAACACTCATGCAGCGTTTCTGAAATTACAATCTGATTATGACTTAGATCAATGAGTAATATTTTTCAAACTTAAATTACTACAACTCAAAACTCTTATCTAAGGACTTACTTAATAGGGTTCCTTATTTTTTTTTAACTTTAATTACACTAATATTAATGTGTACACAACACTGTTCTCTGCTTTTGCATTATTACACTAGATCAAAAGGTTTTATTCTCTTGAGTCTTCTAGTCTGGTTCATATGATCGAGGAGCTGGATGGCTTCGATGTTGACATGTTGGAGAAGTCGCTGCTCATGACTCTTGGCAAATTTACTAATGGTCTGGCTAACGGTGTCCATTTCCTTGTCCCTACGGAGGTCACTATTTCTGCAATACCAGGGGGCATTGACAATGCTCCTTAATACTTTGTTTTGAAATCGCTGGATTATTTCTGAATTGCTTTTTCTGGCACAACCCCACAGCTGGATACCATATGTCCATACTGGTTTGAGGATTTGTTTATACAGTAATAATTTGTTGTATAATGACATGGTGGAGTTTCGTCCAAGCAGCCAGTACATTTTTTTAAATTTAATGTCTAGTTCTTTCTTTTTGTTTTTGATTTGAGCTTTCCAGCATAGCTTGGCGTCCAGCGTTATACCCAAATATTTAGCTTTATCTGCATATGGTATTTGAATATTGTTTATGCTAACTGGAATATGTTGATTTCTTTTATTCGAAAAATTGACATGAGCAGATTTAGTCTCATTTAATTTGATTCTCCATTTCTTGGTCCAAATGTTAATTTTGTTAACTGATGTTTGCAGATTTATTGCCTCTTCTTCGTGATCTTTGCCTACAGCCATCATAGCAGTGTCGTAGGCAAAGGTGGCTATCGTGTCATGTTCTAATTCGGGAATATCACTGGTGTATAGTAGGTAAAGGACTGGCCCTAATACACTGCCTTGTGGTACACCTGCCTTAATTTATTTAAGTTCAGAGTAAGCGTCTTCTTGCTTGATTCAAAAAGCTCGATCTGATAAATAAGACTTCAATATTTGTAAGAATTGTTTAGGCAAGAACTTGCTTAATTTATAGTTAAGTCCTTCATGCCATACTTTATCAAAAGCCTGTGCTATATCAAGAAAGACTGTAGAACAAACTTTTCTTTCCTCCAACGATTTTTCAATTATATCTGTGATCCTGTGGACCTGATCAATAGTTGAGTGATTCTCCCTAAAGCCAAATTGATGGTCTGGAATTATCTTTTTGTCTTCAATAATTTGTTTAAGTCTTTTAAGAAGTATCTTTTCAAACAGTTTTGAAATTATAGGGAGCAATGAGATTGGCCTGTAAGACGAGACTTCGTTTGGTGGTTTTCCGGGTTTAGAAGACATTATTATCATTTCTGCTACTTTCCAGATCTTAGGTACATACTTTAATCTAAAGGATGCATTAATAAGATGTGTAAGTTTTACTATTGCTTTATGTGGGAGTTGTTTTAAAATTTCTCCGGTAATAAGGTCAAATCCTGGAGCTTTTTTCGGGTTAATGTTTTCTTTAATTTCTCTTGTTATTTCTTTTGGAGTTGCACTTTCTTCTTGGATAATATTCTTCCAGTCCCTTATTCGGCTGGAAAGTATGTTCAAGATATTCAGCTTATCTGTTGGCTTTTTGTAAATTACTTTTTGCCCACGTACCGTCTGCATTTTTAATTGGTGGATTCTGCAAGATTGGTCTTTTTAGTCTCTTGGTAGCTTTCCAGAGCGAATAGTCAGTTTTACTATCATTTGTCAGATCATTTAGATAGGTACTAATAGAGGTATCTTTGATTTTTTGAATCTCTCTTTTGAGTTGTTGTGTTTTATTATTTAATATAGTTTTATCTGCTGGTGATCTAGTCTGATGCCAGATTCTTCTAAGAATTATTTTTTCAGAAATAAGGGTTCTAATTTCTTTGGGGTAGTTGTTACCATTGGTTCTTGTTATAATGTCTGGAGTATCCCATGCAGCTTGTTGGACAGCTTTAACGAATAATTCCGCTTCATTATCCAGTTGTTCTTCATTTCTTAGAGGCACCGACAAATTTATACTTTTTTCAAGTTTTCCAATCCAGTCAGTTTATTTACCAATCTAGGAGCTAATTCATTTTGTGTAATAATGTTGTTGCTGAGCGTGAGTAAAATGGGTGAATGATCAGAGTTCATATCCCAAGCTTCTTCTACTTTCATATAGTTTACTGATACATTTCTAGTCATGAAGAAGTCAATAAGATCTGGAATTTCTTTGGAGTCTGTGGGCCAATATATTGGCTTGCCAGTTGATAATGTTTCGCACTTTAGTTGGTTGACTGCTTTAAGAAGTTCTTTTCCTTTCGTATTTGTTAACCTAGATCCCCATTGGACATGTTTGGAATTGAAATCGCCACCTATGATAAATCTATATCCTTGAATATTTAGAAAATCTACATATTGTTCTTTTTTAAGAGCATGTCTAGGCGGACAATAAACTGCAGACACAATGATCTCATAGGTTTTGGTAAATATTATTTAATATTAAATTGGTGTTAAATATTTAGCATTGCTAAGTTATTAATTAATGTAAATGTTCTAGAGTGTGGGCATAGCAGTCGAATTTTGCGGTCACCTGGTACACTCGTTTGAGGCCTCCACTGGTAAGACTTCCTTGGATAAAGCAACCGATGCACTTGCTAATACGGGGAGTTCGGTAAGTTTATTTTTTAAGTTAAGACACTCTTTTGACAACTCTTTTTTCCAACCTTGTTAATACGTCTGTACTCGGGAGGTATACGACACTAGGTCCAATATTTACAAAAATTAGGTAACTATGTAGTTTTATTCAGAAAATTAAACTATTTTGTGGGACATACAACACAAAGTCCAATTAGTTAAGGTAGCTGAGAAACAGGGTAGACTTTTAACACTATGTGCATTTTTATTCAGAGGCCTAAGACACCAAGGTAATACTATCTGTATGCCTCGGATCTTTAATAATATCTTTAGCAACACATTTAGCGGCATAGAACACTAAGTATATAATTACTTGGTATTATATGCCTCTAACTAGATCTATATAATAGTATAGGTGAAGATTACACATAATGGTAAACGACTATGGAAAATGACTATCGGCATTTAAGGGGCAATAAGTTTTTATTTTGTCCATTATTACTTCTCCTTTTACCAAAATGCATACCATTTCCATGTAATATACTCATTTTTTGTAAAAATTGGACATAGTGTCGTATGCCTCCCGAGTACAGTATTATGGCTTATAATTTTTTACAGGTATAGAACACTATATTCATTAAAATACAAATTATGAAAATTAAAATTAAAAAAAAATTATTTACAAAGAAACACTAAATAATTAATACTTTTGTTTAGTGAAAGTAAGATAATACATTCATAAATCAACACTAACCTCAAAATTATGTTAAACTTAATTGTTTTTACTAAATATCCACAAATCGAGCTGATGGCACATAGTCAGGGACGTAGCTAGGAATTTTGGCGCCCCGGGCGAATAGTAGTTCTGCGCCCTACCAGACAATCTTAAAACTAAAATTATACATCTATAAATTTTAGTTTAAAAAATATATTAACAGCAGTGGCGACTCGTGATTTGTAAACTTGGGGGTGTACTAAAAGCCTGTTGCAGGCGAAATGCGAAATTTGGTCAATAATTTTTAGTAAATATTTTAAAAATTTATGATTACCTACCTACCTACTTATTTCTAACTGATTAAAGTAAATTTTTAATTCCCGTAGTTCTAATGACCATTTTGGCGCCCTGTTAATATATTCGCCCCCCCCCCTTGCTACGTCACACATAGTGTCGTATGCCTCCTGAGTACAGACATTATCTTAACATAGTATAAAACAAAGTCGCTGTCGCGTCTGTCCCCAGCTATATGTGCCCTAATCTTTAAAACTACGCAACGGATTTTGAAGCGGTTTCTTTTGAGCGATTCAAGAGGAAGGTTTTTATGTATAATACATGCATAATATTGTAGAGAAACACTGATAAATTAAGAGGTTTGTTCGGGTTTGTATTTATAAATCTTGACGTGATTGTGAACTCGCCTTATTATTATCTCAGGGGCGTATAATGCCTGGCATTGCAACGCAGGCCGGGTACACGCTAGTTAAAAATAAAGCGCAAATAATTTGCACCTCTTGGAAACCATAGCTAAGTTTGTGTGTGTGAGAGCTATGACGGTCTTGATAAAGTCATGTCTGCTATACAGGAATATAGTAATTATATATTAAATAAAAATAAAAGTAAAGCTTTGTTGATCTCATTACTTTAAAAAAAACTCGCCTTATGAAGCTCTACTTTATACATATACTTATAACAAAAATAGCTGTTATACATGGTTATTATTCACGGTGAGTGGCCTGTTAACAGATCTCGGAAACGAACCGGAAGTTATCTTTATTAAAATTTGGTAGCAGGCATAATTGACTTTGAAGTTTTAAAGTATTATATTGTCAGGCTTGAATCCCTTCCTGTTTTACCCGAAGTTATGGCCAACTTTGCTTCTTCAAATAGAATACCCTGTATAATATTTTTAACATTTTTGGATACCTTATTAAAACTTAAGTCACTTTTCTAAATAATAATCTATAAAATCTCTAACCGTTTTTGAGATATGAATTATAAAATTAATTTTTTATGTAAAAACATACCAGGAAACTAATAAAGCTAAAATTTGAACTTTTGATAACTTTTGACTAAAATTTAGATCTTTAGATTCCATAATTTATGATTTAGGTATGTTGTTCATACATAATTATTGTGCCAATTCGATTCATGCGTATACCTAAGTATTTTTTTTTTAAATGGAACACCTTGTATTTACCTTGGTGTGTAGAATTGCATTCTTTATCGAATTGCACAATACATACATAATTCTATCTTAAGTAGTTTTTAAGTTATGGGCATTTAAAAAGTTCACTGCTGTAAAATTCAAAAATGTTCATTATTGTTAAGCCGGCTTTTACTATAACATTTACAAAACCAACATTGTTATGTTTTATTTTTTGGATAATTTGCCCCTTAAATTGTATCGGCGCTGATGATACTAGTTGGATGAGGCACCTGCCCACTGCACCAATGAAGTTAGCAATGAGACCTCTGGGTACGTGGGATTGGCCCCCACGATCACCAGATCTCACGCCCTGCTTACCTATGGGGAAAAATAAAAGAAGTTATTTATAAAACGCCGGTACAAACACCAGAAGATTTAGAAAATAGAGTTAGGCAAGCATATCAACAATTAACTCCTGATGAAATTCGGCGAACAACAATTATTATAAATGTACTAAAATCAATAGAATGTTGCTTAACAGCCAAATGAAGGACACTTTAATTAAAATATGTATTTTATTCCTATCGGTATAAATAAATCTAAAAATAAATATAACATTGTTGGTTTTGTAGATGTTATAGTTAAAGCCCGCCTTAACAAAAATTATTTTTTTTTAATTTTACGTGCTATTTATCTATAGGAATAGTTTTCAATTTTCAGATATTATCCGGCATCACACTTACAAAATTTTCTGGAATAACGGTATTAGCCTTCTCCAAGTCACAAATATTTCAAATATTTTACTTTCGGATGTATTTGGGAATAGTGCTTATTGGTGCTGTACATGGCCTTATATTTCTACCAGTCTTCCTAAGTTTTGCTGGTGAGTAAAAATTATGAGCGAGTAAATATAATTAGTATTTCACTCTCGTCTCGCTTTTCCCGTCTCGTCTCGTTCTCGCGAGACGACTAAATTTGATAATCTTAATAATATAATATACAGGGTTAGGAGAAATTACCAAAACGGTCGATGATTTCAAAAGTTACAAGGCTTAGCAAAAAATGTATGTAAATGTAAAAGTTTAAACGCTTTTACATATCTGTAATAGGTTCGTCCAAAAAGTTGTGGAGAATTAAAGTTATATTATCACTTATTTTGATAGTTTTGTTAATTTAGAACATTGTTTTTAACATGTTATATCTAAATTCATTACTTTCCTAGATATAATGACATGTAGTCGTATTTACCTGAGAAACAAAAAATATGGTATGGCCATTGAACATAATAATTTGGCATCTGAAAGTCAAAGAATTAAGCAAAGAAGGCGCATGGCGGTTTTAATATGGAGAATTGATATTTTAAATTTAAGGGGGTATGGCGATACATAGAGATCATATCAGGAGGTATGTGATATATTTATAACAATTTGCATCCAGACAGGCAAATAAAAAATGCTGCCGCCGATGATAAAAAATTAGACGTTCTGCTTTCGATAGAAGAAACTTCCAGACAAACCATCAATCAGGTTGCTTTGGATCATAAAATTGATTAAAAATCCGTAAGAATCATTCTTCATACTGAGAAAATGCATTTATACGAAGTTCATGTTGTACAAGAACTTTGTGACGTTGACTATGATCGATGACTAGAATTTTTCGAAATAATTACGAGAAAGATTGAAGAGAACCTACACTATCAAATTAATATTGTTTTTTCGGATAAAGGGACCTTCACACTACGGTCAATAAACAAAATAATGACCGTTACTGGGCGCGAAATAAGCCAAAGCGGCATGAAAAACTGCATAAACCGTTCCCAGAAAAAGTTATTGTTTTGGCTGGATTGTTTGCGAGACATGTAATTGGACCCTTTTTCATCCAAGGGAAATTTGAACGGCGGACAATATCTCCAGCTTCTTCGACAAGAAGTTGTTCCAACTATAAACAATTTAACTCCCGATATTACTCAACCTGGTATCAGCAAGATGGAGCTCCTCCGTATTTTGCTCGTGTAGAATTTTTGAATGTCACGTTCCCAAATAGATGGATAGGAAGAAGAGGCCCACGGTCTCCCGATCTATCGCCTTTAGATCTCTTTTATTGGGGTCACCTGAAAAAACAATGTTTATCGGAACAAATCTAATAATTTAGAAGAATTAAGGATTAAAATTTCAAATGAAAGTGACAGAATAACGAGAGAAATGGTTTTAAATACCCAAGACATTTTTGTAATAATTTATATCATTGTCAGTTAGTAAATGGGGGCCATTTTGAAAATTTATTAAAGAATTGAGCCGTTTATCCATGATTTATTATACTTACTGATTTTTTTTCATGTTAACTTATTAAATTATTATTGAGATTTATTTTATGTTTTGTAACTGATCAACATGTCATAATATTGTAACGCCACCCACTATATTATTATAATGTTATTAATTATTAAAATAACTAATATAACATATAAAATAATTTTTTTAATATTAAGATGTTGTTTTGAAAGGGAGCTTTTGTGGTTGACGAACAAGATAATATTGGGGTTCTTTTTGATTATTCTCTATATTATAATTAATAGTTTTCCGGAAACCTACTTAAGTACTTACTAAATTCTTTTATTAACTGGTCGATGAAAAGAATAACCCACTGATAGTTGACTTTTTATACATTTATTTCACTTGCTGTAAAATAGTTAATACAAAATTTTATACGATTCAATTTCATTGATTCATACCAAAGTTATACGGTTATTATAAAATACAACAATTAATAAAAATACAACATGCACAATTTTCTTCTTTAAAAAAATTACATCAATTAATAAAATATAACATGCACAATTTTCTTCTTTAGTTTCCTCCTATTTTACTGTACTACTAATAATTCTTTAGTTATTTCCCTGCGGGATTTCCATAATTAAATACATTTTATGAACTATTTATTTTTTCGTTTATTCCATCCCTGCGGGAGATCCATTTTATGAATTATGCAGATTTGTGTTAAACTTCATCCCTGCGGGTTATTATCTAATATACCTTTGCATTTCCGGTTTACTAATAGTACTGTTTACATAGTTTAAATATCAATAATCCAAGTTACATAAATTAGGGGAAACTTTCGGTACTGCGTACATATTTTAATATCAATAGTATCTACATAAAACGGTTCACATGATATGTACTGTGTACATATTCATACGTCAATAAAATACAGAAATTTGGGTGATTACTTCGGTTTGTCTTTATATCACTGAGTTCAATAAAATCAAAGTTTCTAATTGTCATTTAACTGACATAAAATTCCAAATAAAATCAACACTATTTCTGTCTCTATCGCCACCCACAGTCAATGACCTAACGCACTAAATAAACACCGAAAGTTTACTTTAAGGTTGAATTATCAACGTCATTCAATCTATTGCCAACCTATAACCTATTTCGCGGTGATTTTTTGAGTTTATTGTTTTAATAACTAACATTTAAAGAAAATCAATATCGTCGGTACATTATTTAGGTAGTATCTGATATATTACAAAAATATCAATTTATTTCATTGCTAATTTTGGGAGAATTGTATAGTGAAAGAACAATGAGTGACAATGACATAATAATGTTAAAAAAAATCTTACCCGATATTTTTCGCTATACAATTCTCCTAAAATAAGTTATGAAATTCCTTGATATTTATTAAATCTGTCAATTATTACCTATAGAACATCAAGTCGATACTGATTTTCTTTAAATTTTGTATAAAAGCTAGAAAACATAAATAAATCTACGCGAAATAGGTTATAGGTTGGCAAGCATGTTGATACTCCCACCTTAAGACGCATCTCGGTGTTTGTTTATACAACCGGTGAACCCTTCGGTTTTTTCGGTATTTTATACTTTGACCTTTTCCACGCTACATTTTATTTAATGAATATTTTTGGTCAATTCCGATATCTTGACCCCAAGAATAAAACTTTATAGAGAAATAAAAACACTAAACAGACTACATCGTAGTAGTGACTTAATTCAAGAAGTACTTTTAGTATGAAGTGAATTCTGATCTCGACGGTAGCTCCCAGTTTTTTTTATAATTAGAAAAAATAGCCAAAACCGCCTTCTCGAGGCGTCTTAATTAATTTTAATTGGTTGAACAAACGGATGTAACACAGTGTCCGCCTATTTGATAATCGTTGCTATGACAACCGTTTTCCGATGAACCTAAATGGTGGGTTCAAAACAGCAATTAAGTTTTTGTCTAAAACTTAAAATAACAAAGTTAATAGATTTTTGTAATTACAAGCGCCTATACAAATATAATTCTACGAATTTTTATTACTTTTCGTTTCCTGTATGGCCCGATATGGCAATTAAAATTAGAACCGAGAATAAGAGCAGGATATGGGTCGTACTATAATAATGTTGTTTCATTGGTTTACTTACTGCTTCTAGCTTTTTATGCGCGAGAATATATATTATTGGTTCTTTCTTTAATTTTTTTTTGACTCTTTTTACTAAAGAAATTGGTTAAACACTGATCTTATTGAAACTTCAATGTAATTGGGTTTTGATTTTATAAAATAAAATATTCAATATTTTAATTTAAGTGGGTTTCTGACCCACGACAATATCTAGGAAACTAATAAATTTAGGCATAACGTATGGTTAATAAAAAATATTCTAATTTAACTAAGCGATCAAAGTAAGTAATAATTAATATCCATTTAAAATAATATAACTTTAATTCTCCACAACTTTTTGAGCGAACCTGTATAATCCAATTTATTACAGATATTATATAGATTTCTAAAAGCCTTACAACTTTAATATAAGACATATTTTGCTAACTCCTGTACCTTTTGTAATAATCGACCGTTTTGGTAATTTCTCTGAACCCTGTATAGCTTGCTAAAATGACGTAACTAAATTATGATGGCCCCTCTCAAATTACATTTAAATTTTTTTTTCAGGTTGCTATAAGAAACATAAGTAGATATTTTTGGATTATCTAGTGGTGCTTGGTACGATACATCAACTCTACAACTATAAATGTGCATTTAACTACAATATTCTGCCGACTATTTTTTCTTTGGTCATTTATTTTGCAGTTGACATAGATGCCGACCTAGTGACCTTTTTAGAAATCATTTTTTGCACTAGCAACAGTCAATAGGGTGAATTTTAGTGCATAAACCATTTAATAATATTTAATAAAAGTTTTCATGTATATGCTGTAAAGCCGTGAAATAATTTATTCATGTGCCAATTTTTAATCATCGAAAAGCTAACCTTATAAAACTTTAAAAAATTTAAAAATATGTTTTCAAAAACGTGAATACATAAAATAAACAAAAATTTAAAAAAATCTTCCTCTGTCTTATATTATACATTGCCTTTGGTCATGTTTCTTCACTAAATTGTTATAAAATGTCTTTATAATATAACCTTAAAAGCTCTATTAATTGGATATTTACCAATTTTCTTTCTACTTTTTTCCCAACACATTTGAATTTTTCCCGAAGGCAGCTGTTACTACGTCCGAAACATGTACAGAATTTCCTAATTAATTACTCTTTAAAATATTAAGGAATAAATACCTAAATAGTCTCAGTTTAAACGTTCCACTTAAAAAAAACTGTTTTGCGCTCTCTGCCATCTATACAGGGTGGGCCACTGAAAACTTACAATGGCTATAATTTTTGAACCAAAAAAGATATCAAAAAATAAAAAATACCGTTTCTATAAAATCAAGGGGGAATACATATGACGTATTTTTCAAACCACCCCTACCTACCCCTTAGGCGCCACCCCTACTCACTTGAAAAACTTAAATGGCAACACCCCACCTGTGGCACCTTTTTGGAAAGCTCATGAATAATGCTAAGCAATGATCATAAAATTTTTAGGGTGAAATTGAAAAACTACCCTTCACACAGGTGGACATAAATTAAACAAAAAAAAGTTATTTTTTCAGCATAAGTTACAAATAGAGACCCAGTTAAATTGAAATCAGGTATTTTTTAAATCACCCCGACCCACCCCTAGGCGCCACCCCCACTCACTTCAGAATCTAAGATAGCGATACCCCACTTGTGGCACCTCTATGGAAAGCGTATAAAAAATGCTAAACGATGGTCATAAAGATTATAACCTAACCTATTTTATAAGAAATCGTATTACCTACCTATCTACTTTTCTAAAACTTTTTTCGGGAAAAATTAAGAAAATTACTGGTAAATAATAAGAAATGTAGGTGTGACAATTTGAAAAAAAGGAACCAAATTAAAAATGATCTAGATGATTTATTTTAACAAATGCTCAAAATGACAGCCGTTTTGTTCCATACAAAAATACAAACGATGTTCAAATTCTTTTCTTACTTCTTGGAAAATCTCTCTCGGAATATTTCGACATGCTTCAATTATCCTCTGCCGCAATTCTTGCAACGAAGCTGGTTTTGTCTTGTAGACTATGGATTTAATGTAACCCCACTAGAAGAAGTCTAAAGGAGTGAGGTCAGGTGACCTTGGCGGCCACTCGATTGGACCCCTTCTGCCAATCCGTTATTGCCTTGGATAAAATCTATCTAACCACACGGCCTTGTGACAATAGCATAATGCGGAGGGCTTCCATCTTGCTGAAAGTGTATGAGGTCTTCATTAGGATTCAAATTTCCTTCCAAATCTCTTTGATTTTCAACCTCATGTACAATGGCTGGCTCTATCAAATTGTTCAGCATTTCCACATAAGCATCACCCGTCAAATTTCCGTCGATGAAAAATGGACCTATTATTTTATCGCCCAGTATTCCGCACCAAACATTGAGCTTTTGGGGATTTTGGGTGTGTCCTTCAACAAAAATATGCGGATTCTCATCGCTCCAGTATCTGCAGTTCTGCTTATTCACTTTTCCATTTAGAAGAAATGAGCTCTCATCACTAAAACAAATATTTGTAGTGAGTGAAGGTTCCTTTCGAATTTCCTCCGTCATTAGTTCGCAGAACTGGATCCTTCTATCTGGATCGTCGTCGCCAAGTTCCTGCAGAATCTTCGTTTTGTAGGGGTGAAATTTTTTGCATTTTCAATACTCTTCTCACAGATGTTCGGGCTATGCCTGTTATTGATGCCAACTGGCGCGTTGATGTTTCTGGATTGACCGACACCTGACCAATAACTTCCATCTGCATTTCTTCATTCAGTACCCTGGGCCCTTCCCTTTTTTTATTTTTGACCGATCCGATTGTTGAAACTTTTCAATCAAATCCCTAACATAAACGTGACTAACGTTTTTGTCCGGATTTCTCTCATTGAAAGTACGGGCTGTTCTCAAATAGCACATACCTTCAGCACCATAAAGAAAAACTATTTGAATTATTTCTTCCACACTATAAACCATTTTTCCAAGTTTTAAATAATGAAATCCAATAAAGGTATAAAATATCGTCACGAAATTTGCAAACGACTGAAAATTGATAAGTAAGTTGTGTTATCGCAAAATTAGGCTGAACGAAATTAAGTAGTAAAACATCTTTTTGTTGCTTTTTTTTTTATTATCTACATTTCGTTTAACCTCGCATTTTAGGCGTTTCAATGTGCGGCATTGATATTTTACATACCCAGGTAGGATATTGAGTAGGTACTCTGTATGTACTGCATGGATACAAAAACTATTCATTTTATTGATTTTGACTTTTTATTTTTATTTTTAGGTAAATTTTTCTATTGCATCGTGAAGTTCTAATGACGGTTGTTCAGCATTTTTATACGCTTTCCATAGAGGTGCCACAAGTGGGGTATCGCTATCTTAGATTTTGAAGTGAGTGGGGGTGGCGCCTAGGGGTGGGTCGGGGTGGTTTGAAAAATACATGATTTGAATTTAGCTGGGTCTCTATTTGTAACTTATGCTGAAAAAAATAACTTTTTTTTGTTCAATTTATGTCCACCTGTGCGAAGGGTAGTTTTTCAATTTCACCCTAAACATTTTATGATCATCGCTTAGCATTTTTCTTGAGCTTTCCAAAAAGGTGCCACAGGTGGGGTGTTGCTATTTAAGATTTTCAAGTGAGTAGGGGTGGCGCCTAAGGGGTAGGTCGGGGTGGTTTGAAAAATACGTCATATGTATTCCCCCTTGATTTTATAAAAATGGTATTTTTTATTTTTTGATATCTTTTTTGGTTTAAAAATTATAGCCATTGTAAGTTTTCAGTGGCCCACCCTGTATATTTTAATTTATTTGAAATGATAATAAAAATGTGGTGATATAATATGTATATGTAAGCTATATTTTTTTAAGAAATTATATTTACATTTTATTTAGTTTCATTTACAAAGGTTTGTATTATGCATGCATGTATGTAAGTAAGAAACGGTAATAAGGATCACCTACATATTTTCCTGACATAAAAAAGTCAAATTTTAGTTCTAAAATAAATATTTGACTTTGGCCACTGAAATGTTCAAAGGGAATAAATAAAACGAAGATTTCTGTAACTATTTTATTTGCACATTCAGAACAATCACAATTTATTGTAGGTAGGTACTGCGTATGAATGAAGCATATCGCTGGTACAAGGTATTTTGTCACTTTCAAAGCAGAAACCAAGCAAACGCTGTCACTTCATATACCGGGTTAGTATAAAGTACCGTAAAACGGTGCTACTTCAGCCAGATTTTACAGTTTTTTTGCATTTTTTAAGGGTAAAAACTTTCGCGATGCAATTAATGTTTTTTATGTGGGATACTACATCCTTGCTAGAGTACTTCCTAAAAGAAAAAGTTTTTTTTTTTGTTCTAACATATATTTTTTTGGTTGAAAAGTGTCCGAATTTACCCTACTAGGTGGGGTAACTTCGGACACCTTCTTTAAACCGAAAAATATTGAAGTAAACATGGCTTAATAATTACTTCGGACACTAATTTAAATTTTAAAAATATATAAGGTGGGTAGGTACTAAAAAAAGTTGGCATAAAAGTTAGAAATATTAACAAAAAAGCTTTCATATTTACCATATCACATAATATGATATTTATTTTATAAAAATACAAAATATTTTCTTACAAAAATAATAACAAACATGTAAGTAAACAATAAAAAAAACGAACTCTTAAAACAAATTAAAACAAGCAACCTATTATTCTAGATGAGTATTTTTGGCATATTATGAAACATAAATCGTTCTCTTCTTACTAACTTGCTTCTTTATCAGAGCTTAGTACTGGTGGACGACCAGGATTTTTTTCATGGTTTCCTTGAATCTTATCACTAATAATTAAGTAGTGGATTTTGGGAATCTCATAAAATTCCGATACGCCTCTGACATTGCTTTTCGTCAAACCGCTCCTACAGCCATTGCTATAGGGGCGACTCCCCAACTGCCTTCTGTATATGCGAACCATGTCCGAAGTTGCCCCTCAAATTTGGGTTTTTTTGCTTACACCTCTCTAAAAAAAAAGACATAGCAACTATACATTTCAAATTTTTTCAAAATGTTAACAACATATAGGACTACTAAACAGTAAAATAAAGTTATCCCCTATCATAACTAGTTTCGGCTGTGCGCCAGTTACTTTTACCACTTTTGAAAAAGTTAAAAAAATTGCTTCATAATAAAATAACATGTGGAGACGAGACACTTACCTCTAAACGCTGCTAACTGTCGGAACGTACAAAGGCAACTGTTAAGACACGTTTCTGAACAGAAACAGCCCGCTTGCATTATCTGTTTCCCCACCACTTATTATTTTAACCCTGATGTCGCGATGTCCGAAGTTACCCGCACTATCCAAAGTAGCCCCGTTTTACGGTACCGAAACACTTTAATATCTTCAAAACCGCTAAAGCTATGCTTAAAATATTCGGTATTTGGAGGTTTCTGGGTATGAGGAATTGAACAATGATGCCTGATTGCCTAGTTTTGTGCTATACATAGTCATTTCATTATCTTAAATGGAATGCCCCATTTATTTTACTGCAGTTAATTGATCGTCTCAAACTTAGTAAGATCCTAAATTTTCAAAATTTTATTCCTACTAGTTGCTGGGATATGACAACACCGCATTTTCAGTAAAAAGTACCAGAACGCTCAAATATCTTCAAAACCGCTAAAGCTGCGCTTAAAAAATTTGGCATTTGGATGTGTCTGGGTATGGCGAATTGAAAAATAATATCGACACTGTTACCAGATTTCCCAATTTTGCGCTACACATACTCGTTTTGTTATCTTAAATGGAATGCCCCATTTACTTTTACTGCAATGAATTGATCGTCTCAAACTTAGTAAGATCCTAAATTTTCAAAATTTTATTCCTACTAGTTACTGGGATATGACAACACCGCATTTTAAGTAAAAAGTACCGGAACGCTCAAATATCTTCAAAACCGCTAAAGCTGCGCTTAAAAAATTTGGCATTTGGATGTGTCTGGGTATGGCGAATTGAAAAATGATATCGACACTGTTACCAGATTTCCCAATTTTGCGCTACACATACTCGTTTTGTTATCTTAAATGGAATGCCCCATTTACTTTTACTGCAATGAATTGATCGTCTCAAACTGAGTAAGATCCTAAATTTTCAAAATTTTATTCCTACTAGTTACTGGGATATGACAACACCGCATTTTAAGTAAAAAGTACCGGAACGCTCAAATATCTTCAAAACCGCTAAAGCTGCGCTTAAAAAATTTGGCATTTGGATGTGTCTGGGTATGGCGAATTGAAAAATGATATCGACACTGTTACCAGATTTCCCAATTTTGCGCTACACATACTCGTTTTGTTATCTTAAATGGAATGCCCCATTTACTTTTACTGCAATGAATTGATCGTCTTAAACTTAGTAAGATCCTAAATTTTCAAAATTTTATTCCTACTAGTTGCTGGGATATGACAACACCGCATTTTCAGTAAAAAGTACCAGAACGCTCAAATATCTTCAAAACCGCTAAAGCTGCGCTTAAAAAATTTGCCATTTGGAGGTGTCTGGGTATGGCGAATTGAAAAATGGTATCGACACTGTTGCCAGATTTCCCAATTTTGCGCTACACATACTCCTTTGTTATCTTAAATGGAATGCCCCATTTACTTTTACTGCACTGAATGACTCTTTTGAGGATTTTTTTTATTATACGCAAAATCATAATAATTTTAACGACACTAGTTTTTCATTAAATGTTCAAAGTCGGCCCCCATTATTTGCCAGACAGTACCCAAGTCGATCATAAAACTCTCTCAGTGTGTTACTCAACATATTTGTGGACACGATTCTAATGACCCCACAAGAAGAAGTCTACCAATTCCCACTGATCCCAGGCAGGCTGATTGGAAGACGTGGTGCATTAGAATGGCAACCTTGATCCCCTGATATGACTCCACTAGACTTCTTAGATAAAGAGAAACACACACCAAGACAGATTATCCCGATGCATGTTTTGGTATATTTTATTCGCAGTTCTGCAATCTAATTAGGTAGATACGCCTATTTTTTCGAGCGATATATTGCTTCTAAAAGTTTAAAAGAGACCTATACTTACTTAAGAAAAAAGTGAATACCTAGGTATGTTTATATTAAACCAAGGGTGAAAGTATTCCACGGGCAAACACTTTTTCAAATTTTTAAACAAGAAATTGTGCTTATATTAAAAATGTTTTACACGTAGTACAGTTACCGTCACAAAAATCCGGGCACTAATCTGATAGCTAACATTTTTTTCTTGAATTTTCGTAATTCAGGCTTTTACCTTTACTACCATAGATTGGAAGGTAAAAGTAGTGGTAAAGAGATTTTGGTAAGTTAAACTAGACAATAATAACCTGTTATTCAATACAGAAACAGCTTAAAAGAAAGTAAAGTAACTCTACTACTACAAAACTATGGCAATATAAATAAACTGAGGAGGAAATAATACCAATTTATTTATTTATTTATTTATTTGCAGGTTTGTTTATAATAATATTAAAAATCGATAATATTGTTTTTTTTTAATAAAAATAAATTCAATGAAAGCATCATTACAAAACCATAGATTAACAAATCTGTCCGATTTTGTAATGAAAAAATATATACCCATATAGATTATTAATTTTAATCAGATCATAAATATAATATTTAAAAATATAAGTAAATAATTCAAAAATATTTCATCAAAACAAAAAAAAAGGAAAGGAAAAATTAAATAAGGGAGAAATTATAATAGAAAAATTTTAACATTTAGTATTACGTATATATAAGTTGGTTTACCTTTACATCATAAGTGTTAAATTAAAATTATCAATAGTATTTAATATTTTATTGCCCTTCCATTACTTTGAATAACTGTAGTTAGTTTAGTTAGTTAGTTCGTTAGTTTAGGCACTGAAGCCACCAGACCATTATAGTATTCTTGCGTTAGTTGATTCCAAGTCTCTTGTATTTTCAGCCACAAATGTTCTCTATTTTCTGAACGAAAATCATTATATTTGTTAATTCTCTTGATCATGTAACCCCAAACATTTTCCATCGAATTTAAATCTGGACTCCTAGAAGGATAGGGTAATACTTGAATGTCCCTTTGTTGCATCCAATCAGATATTGCGTGGGCAGTATGAACCGGGCAGTTATCATGTTGGTAAATGTAATTAGTATTGGGAAACATATCATTAACCGATGGCAACAACATGTTCTCCAATATTTGTATGTAATTTTTTGCATTAAATCTACCTTCTATGCGCGTACACTCCTATACCCTGTGCAATCATCCACCCCTAAACGTTGACAGAAAACGGCCGCTTGTTGAAATATTCTGAGTGTAGCGTTCATCAAACCGGGTATTTGGTGGTCTAGATACCCTTACTGTCCCGCTGTAACATGGTTGGAAAATCTTTTCTTCTATGAAAATTACATTTTTCAAAGCATTTATACCACCTCCGTAATATTGTAATGCATATATCCCACTCGCTCTTGGTTACCGTTATAGGAAAGGCTTTTTAGCTGCAGGGTGATTGCGAAGATTTGAACCATCTCTTATTCTTCGTTGTGCGGTTCTAACGGAACCCGGAAAATCAGTTACATTGGGAGCTAAAACAGCCCTTAGGTATTGAATTAGAGTATTGTCATGTTCTTCTGTCGATGCCCTTTTAAGGCCTGTTCGTTCTATTCTTTCCAGCGAATGTGTTTCCATCCATTTTATTTTGATATCATGAACTGTACTTTTTGACGTTTGATATCTTTGACCATCCTTCTTCTAGCAGTGTCACAATTTTGGCCTTTTCCGCAGCATTTAAATGACAGGGCATATTTGTAAATTTATTTTACTAGCCGTAAATAAATTTCAGTTGACAATTTTTGTCAATGTCATTAAAACAGTAGTGCAGTAATATAGTATTTCTCGTAAGAAAATTTTGGGGTAGTTTTGATTTTCTCCATTCTCTATGTTTTTTGGGATGCTGAATCCGAATCTGAGGTTTGCTAACCAAATATCGTGACGCAACATTGAAAAAAATGCAAAAAAAAAGTAAAAAAAGGTAATTTTGGAAGTCTCTTGATTATAACTCGAAAATCATCAATTTTTCGGTAAAAAACCTTCTAATCAAAATGGAAGTACATAAAATTTTCTTCAAATTTCATTTTTTTTTTAAATTTAGTTTTTAATTTTTTTTTTTTTTAATTTTAGTTTTTTTTTCTTTTTTAATTTTAGTTTTTTTATTTTTTATTTCTTTTTTAATTTTAGTTATCGGATTTTTCAGAGAAATATGTCAGAGTTTTGGAGTAAAAAAGGTGGGTTTTTGGAGAGGCAAATAAAACACGCCAGTTTTCAACTAGCGATTGAGCCCGAACGGTTTGTCTGAGAGAAAATTAAAAATAATGAAATTTAAAGAAAATTTTATGTACTTTTATTTTGATTAGAAGTATTTTTACCGAAAAATTGATTATTTTCGAGTTATAATCAAAAGACTCCCAAAATTACCTTTTTTTGCATTTTTTTCAATGTTGCGTCACGAAATTTTGTTAGCAAACCTCAGATTCCGATTCAGCATCCCAAAAAACATAAAGAATGGAGAAAATCAAAACTACCCCAAAACTTTCCTGCGAAGGGCCTTTATGAGCACAAATTTATTGAATTAAGGTAATTTTTAGATATTCGAGATGTATAAAGATCGGTTTACAATAGAATCGCTTATTTGAGAAACCCCACATGTCCATACATTTGACATTTGACTTTTTTAGCTTAACACGTTCTTCTATAGTAGACTCATATTTTAAGGAGAAAAGCACACATGTCCAATCGATATAATGCTTTTAACGCAACGGCGGTCCTGGAACGTCTTCCTGGGGGGGGGGGGGTACTTTGAAGAAAAATTTTTGGGTGCCACGCCCTTTTTTGGGTAAAATAACCGTAAAGCTTAATCTGCAGCGATATGCCAGACCTTAAAACACTCTTTTAATTTAAAAGAAATTTGAAAGGGCGACAAAATAAACAAGTTTTAAAAGCTTCGAGGGCATTATCCGTAACAGATGAACTTTGTTTATACAATTATTGTACTATACATATCTGGGGGGCCCGGGCCCCCTGAGCCCCCTCGTAAATACGCCACTGATGTAGTATGTTTTAATATTGTAACATAAGTCAAAACACTAAAATAAAACAAAACCTAAATGTATATGTATAATAAAGAAATCAGAACATGAAAATAAAGCTAAAAAAAATTACAATTGTTTTTTAATATATTTTGCATTGGATGCCGCTGCTTTTAACATTTTTATTAAGTCATTAGAAAACCGGACATTCTTCGGTCCGGTTTACCAGCATTTTCGCGATAATATATCGACTTATCGATGGACTATAATAGAATATATCTTATAATATTAAGATGTTGATATTTTTATATAAAAAATGTTTTTTCAAATTTATTGGTTTTGTTTTTTATTTAAAAATAATAAATATTTATAGTTTTTTGGACATATTATTTTTAGTTTTTGCGTCCTCAACCTGGTCTCTGGGGGGGGGGGGTAATTACCCCCAGTACCCCCCCCCGTAGGACCGCCCTTGTTTCAGCGCTAGTTTAAAATATGTATTTATTTGAGAAACCCCACAAGTCCCGGACATGTGGGGTTTCTAAAAAATACTGCTAGATGGAGCTAGCAGAAATTTTTATCAAAAAATATTTTTATGGCCAACAGTGGGCGGACAATATGAAGATGTTGTTGATTATTAGACATTTACTTAATCATGTACCCATTAAAATAAGTTGTTAATAAAATAAAAATAAATTAATAAAAAAGTTCTGGTGAAATAAACGTTTATTTTAGAAACCACACATGTCCAGTCGCCATTTTATGCTTTTATTCATGAAGCTGAAGCTGTTTATTTAACTTTGTGTAAAATTTCTAACGTATTCCCATACCTTTACATATCCTGAAAGTATATTTCCAGTTGTATAATGTGATTTTGCACAAAACAGTTTTTTCGTTTTTCTCAAAACTATCATTGGTGGACACGTGGGGTTTCTCAAATAAGCGATTCAATAATAGAAAAAACTGCTGCCCGGATTTTTGTGACGGTAACTGTACCTACCCAAGTTTTTGTCAAATTGAAAAAATCGATACAAATACCACTAATATTTGACTTGAGGTTAGGTACGCGATAACATCGGAGATTGGTTATTTTGCTAGTTTTGTATATTCGATTTTATAAGTTTTATAACTTAATTGATTTGTTCTCTTCTTTTTTGAACTAAAAACACGACGACAAATCATTTTTAAACAAATTTTAGAAACAAACCCTTAACTATACTCAAAATCTGATAGGTTTGAAACTACTAAAAATTCGAGAAATCGCTTCCTTATTTCCCAACTTCATCAAAAATAGCGAAGAAATTGCAATTTTTTGGCAAGAATTTGGGGCAAATTTTAGCTGTTTACACGTAAAAATAAATTGAAGGTCAACTTTTACAATTTCTTGAGCAAGGACTTAAATTTTAAAGCCCTGACCTGCCTACTTTCCCATTCGTCTAATGATAATTTTGCAGTGCGCATGTCTAATCGTTTTTAGCTTTTTTTAGGGACATGCGCGAGGCCATAAATTTGCCACTTATGTGATTATTGTTTGCTTATCTAAAGGTAAATATCTATAGGTGCTGCACGTCGTACCGCTTGTACAAAGCTACCCACAAGTATATACGTAGTCGGTGGGCTACTTTAGATGCATATTTCTGACCCAATTAAGGTTTCCAGCACTTTAATCTCAAACCTATTGAAAAAAGAAAAGCACAAAGTCTTTCTCCACAAGTTTATTAGAATAACTAGGCGAACCTAGAATAATTCTTAATAATTCAACATGTTTCGAATGTAGAAACACTCATCATCAGGAAAACAAAGTAAATAGTACAATGCTGATGTTGTTAGCAATAGAGAAAATAATAAGTGGGATTGAGCCGTAATGGAGCTTTTAATGGTGTACACGAGGTGCAAAATATGAATAGTCAGAAGACCGACATGAATTCAGCATACTGAAAAGTCAAGGGGTAGTGAAAAGGCCCTGTCTTGGGCAGAAAAATGAAGAGAGCGAAAGAAAATTAGAGAGTTTTAACAGACTTTGTCAAAATCATTTAGGTTAGTAGGTTAAGTAGTGAATTGAGGGAAAGAAAAATCTTAATTTTCAATAAACTTTGTCGGAGACATGTAAAAGTAGTAAAATGAGAGGGAAAGAAGGAAAAAAAATGGGTTTTCGTAAAAGTCAAAGCACCTGTAAATGATAAAAAGGGAAATGTAGCAAATGAAATTTAATAAAATAAGGAAGATTAGCTTACCATTTTGCTTGAAGTAAAATGCCGTTGCGGTACCAGGCGTGTTACGGCCAGTTACCCCGGCAGGAGTCAATTTAATTTTCCCTTTATTGAAACTTAAGATTTTTCTTTCCCTCAATTCACTATTTATACCTAAATGATTTTGACAAAGTCTGTTAAAACTCTCTAATTTTCTTTTGCTCTCTTAATTGTTCTCTCCAAGACTTTCACTACCCCTTGACTTTCCAGTATGCTGAATTCTTGTCGGTCTTCTGACTATTCATATTTTACACCTCGTGTACACCATTGAAAGCTCCATTACGGCTCAATCCCACTTATTATTTTCTCTATTGCTAACAACATTAGCATTGTACTATTTACTTTGCTTTCCCGATGATGAGTGTTTCTACACTCGAAACATGTCGAATTATTAAGAATTATTCTAGGTTCGCCTAGTTATTCTAATAAACTTGTGGATAAATACTTTGTGCTTTTCTTTTTTCTATACATTTAACTCCACTTTGAGCATGGACTACTTCGTCAAAATCAAACCTATTGTTTTCTGAATATTGCTGTAATTTTTCTGTCACTAATCTAACGACTGACGTTAATAAAGCACTGGTTAGTGTAAAAATGTAGCTTTATTTTTATAGAACCAAACAATTTATAACAACATTACTTCGAAATAAATAATATACGCTTTTCTTTCTAATAGTTGACAAAATAGTTTAGCATTGCGTACTTAACAGGAGGCACTTTTCTACTTTATAGAACTTACAAAAACGGAATTGCTCTAGTAAGTGTCGTAAGGGTAAATTAGGGTATTATCTTGGTTCTATGAATACGAATCTATTGTCGTATGTAAAGATGTTTTATTTAAATGACAAAAGCTTTTGTTCATATGCTATTGTTCGTTGGAGCAACAAAGAGTAGATGTATAAACTTCATGAAACCAAGCAATACTTAATAATACAAAAAGAGTATGTATAACCAGTGGCAGCTACTTTTATATAGGCAGGTGTGCTAGTTTGTCAAAAAAAATCCTAATAGGATCGAATTCATTTAATTTATTGCTTGAAAAATATATTCACCTTTTACGTTACTTTCAAGATATTTGCGATCTACAGTGTGTCCACGGATAGAGTCTGGAAGAGGAAAAACTTTTATAGGTAGGTATAGAGAAAAGGTCATTCTTTATAAAAACGTCTACTTGTGCTGAAACTACAATTTCAAAATCACATTTTTTTAAAACCGACCAGAAAATATACACTTTCTAGACAATTTTTCGTCCAGAAAATAACGTTTTGTCGATCAAGACCGAAAAATTGACGTTAGAGACAGGAAAAGCTTTTTCCGGTCCCTATTTTTTGTTTTTCCAATCGCTCTTTGATAATACAAGCTACCTTATTGAGTTCGTTACTATGACAACAACATTTCGATGTATTGTCGAGTTCGTTGATTTTTAATTTGTTGTTTATGTCAAACTTGTTTCGCGAGTGCGCAAATTTAACAATATGAATTCAGATTTTGAATTATCTGACACCGAAAATGAGATTTCAGAAGACATTTTGGAAGCAGCAAGGAAAGCGACTTACGATATATTGCCAGTAAAATCAAAAGCCCGTTACGAGGAGTCATACGAGGCATTTAAAAATAATATAAAATAAAATAATTTAATGTAAGTGTGTCGGTCTTAAAAAAATATTGTATGTACGTCACGCAACCGAAAATTAGTGTTGTGCAGGTCTCTCCAAGCTTCCAGGACTCGCCTACGGCTCGCCCTGGAAATGCTTGTCTCGACCTAAAAAAACACTACTTTCCGGTCTTGTAACGTAAATTACTATTGCGATTACTATACAGGGTTCGTCAGAAACATTTTTAGTTTTTTGGATTTTGTTTAAAATAAATTGGCATAAAAACAAACAACTATCGTTGCTTTCTTACTTCGAATATGGTTTTATATCTGGTTGAGTAACGATTTTGTTGTAAGAAAACCATTTTTTATTTGCCTACTTTTAAAGTAGGGGAAGGAGGGGCACAGTGTTACACGGGGTACAGTGTTATATTCGGAATTATAAATTTACGCGAAACAACACGGCGCTGGAATTATTGCCACTTCCAGGTAAGACTATTACCTTCAATTATCCGAACGCGTGGTGAAATGTGAATTGTTTATACCACCCAAGTAAGTTTTTTATATTATTTGAAAAAGTAATTTTTTTATACAGTTTTACAATAATTGTCTTGTGTTTCTTGACAATAATATATCGTAAATTATGGTATGCATGTTTAAGGAACATGTTTGTAGATTAGCATGCCATGTAAAACATAACCTAGAAAAATTTTGTTTTCTAAGAACTAGCATATTTTTGGAAAAAATACGATTGGGGCACAGAGTTACACTATACTGGGGGACCGGTAATCAGATCAGAAATGTTAATTTTTCCTGTTGATGTGCACATATATACTATAATGAATTAAAATAGTATTCAATGTGTACACTTCTTTGTTATTTGATACTCATTTAAATATTCTGAATTGAAACATTTGAGTTTTTATTTTTTAAATCATTACATTTTGAGATTCTGTCTGAGTTTTGACTTGTTTTTTATTGTTTAGACTGATGTTTATTTTTTTACTTGTTATTTTTTTGTATTTGTAAATGTTCTGAATAAAAATACTATTATTAGTAAAGGTAATCTAAATTTATTTGAAACGTTAACATTGTTCCCCCCCTTGTGTAACAGAGTGCCCCGCTAGTGGGTACAGTGTTACATTCGACACGTGTAGAGATAATTATTTTTTTAATAAAAAACCTATGTATTTAGGGCAACAGACGCTCCGAAAATCAGTTGCTAAATATCACCAAACCTATGCAAAATTAAATTGTTATTTTAATTTGACAAATAAAAAAATTATTAATCGAAATGTTTTTTGTGTAACTCTGTGCCCCACCTTTCCCTATTTCTATTATTACATGTAATATTTCTTTAATTCATTCAATCATAACTTAGATAACTACTATGTTTTTTTTTAAAGAAATCTAAGTTATTATTGAAATTGGTTTTATACACAAGTGGCTTCAGATATATTCTCATAAATGAAAACGATAATTGTAAGATCGGAACTCCTACATGCCAACTGATTTAGATCATAGGTACCTTTCGATATATTTGTTCCCAAAGTAATGATTTAGCCAATCATCAAAAGGAATTGAAAATTAGAATTGAAAAAAAAATCCAAAAAACAAAAAACAAAAACCGTTGTTTCTGACGAACCCTGTATAGTAATGACAAATCTGATATTCAAAACTGTAGTTTCAGCACAAGCAGACATATTTATAAACAATGACTTTTTCTTCTATACCTACCTACTAATAAAAAAGTTTTTCTTCTTTTTTCCTCGAACAAACCCGAACAAACTCTATCCGTGGACACACTGTATTCAAAATAAAAAAAAAAAACAATGAAAAATGCTTAGACATGGGTAATTATTAACATTTTAAGTTGTGGTCTTTTTTATAAAAAAAAAATATTGATACAGTGTGTTTCAAATTAGGGATATGACGATATTGATAATTATTTATAAGTTATACATAAGTACCAAATTTTAAATTTATTCCTTGTTGATGAGTTGAAAGCACAAATAAATAAGACATAAGTGTAGGTTAATGTCTCCCTAAGTAAATCGATATGTTGAAAAGGAGTTTTACTCGCGTCTATAAGATATTGCCAAATAGTAAATGGACAACATTTTGAGCATTTATTGACGAAACAGTATTAAAAAACTTTTTTTTTTTATTTTTCAATTAAATTAATTTTTGTTTGTTTAATATATAAATAATAAGAAATAAAAATTTGAAATTTTGCACTCATGTACATACCTATAACGTAATATGCATTTTCAAAATAGTCAATAAAAAACTAGGGTTGCAATTTAAATAAATTATTGTATGATTAGAAACATTGACGACAATCATCTTCAGTCGGATATATTACGTTTAATTTCGTGGTGTACTCTAAACAAAATGCCGCTTAATATTTCAAACTGCTAAGTAATTTCCTTTACATAGAAAAAAGTACCAATTTTGTATACCTACACAGTATTCATTGTAGTAGGGGAGCCCAACAGGGGATTTTGGGATTTACTCAAGCGCGGCAGATTAACATATGGAGGATACCTTGCACCCTGTTGAGTACCTCCGCCATGTCTAAGCCCTCTATATAGTGCCGCGCGTGTACGGCAGCTGGTCAGAATAGTAAAAAAAAATCGGTAGCTGGATTTACTCGAGCGCGTCAGATTAATGTGTGGTGGGTTAATTACATGCTAAAGAGTCTGCTTTTCAATAATCTGACGATTTCAGCGTGACGTAAGGGAGTGGAAGGGTCAAAAACTTGCAAAAAAAAAACGTCACATGGAGATTCTCGAGCGCAGTCAATTTTTTTTTTGAAGGAAATAATTCAAGGATAACGGGAAAAATACAATCTGCCGATTTCCATAAGCCGAAGTAACAAAAATCGCCAATAAAGTTTATTAATTAGCGCGTGCAGCTGCAGTGAAGCACTCCGCTCCTCAAGGTCTCTTTCTTTATCACTCACTCTCTCGCACCGTCCCCACACTACTTTCCGTCAGCCATCACAGGCTGATCACAGCATTCGTGGGATTATAATATGTACAGGGTTATTATTTTACATTTTAGTTTGTCCCACTTTTAAAAACCTGTCACTTATTTGTTTTTTGAGTTAGCGCGTTCACTCAAAAAGTAGGATGTAGAACTTTTGGTCAAGTATTTATGGGTTTTGTCAAAAATGACAGTAGGTGTCACATGTCACATTTAAAACCAAACATTTAATTTTTTTAAATGAGACACTCTGTATATTAGAAGCGCATTAAATGGTTCCCTTTCTTCCGATTTCAAAAATATAACACACTTATGCATTCTTCTCTTAATTCCATCAAAAATATGTAAAAATAATATTATTAAAAAGCATCAAGATAGTTATGAAACCGTCTTGTTGCTATGGATTTTGTCTTTATTTATATCGCAGTCTGTCACTCTTATTGTTATAACTCGTTCCGAATTTTGTACCGAAATATTTTTGTAAGTAAATTAAAAAATTGTCATGAAATTTTTTTTTAAACGGTCAGATTAACAAAATTCCTCAAAATAATCGTCATATTATGAATCAGCACGACCAGGACACCAAGCTGAACCGTCTGTATGAAAATCTGACGCGCTCGAGTATGTCAAAATAGCGTTTTTTTTTGCATTTTCGAAAAGTCGCCACGAGCTTGCGTCACATCCGAATCGTCAGTCTATTGAATGGGAGCTTCCTTAGGGATCCCTTAACATCCCCTCTGAATATCTGACACGGTCGGGTAATTTTTTTTTCTCCATTTTTAACCCTTCCGTACCGCCGCCCCCACCATCAAAACCGGCAGATTAATGTACCCCCGTCATGAGAGTCACGTGGGGCATATACACTATTAATATCTGACGCGCTCGAGTATATCCATGTGACTGTTTTTTTTACATTTTTGAAAGCCTGTAGTAACTCCCCCCACCGGTGAAAGGGTACACATGATATGACATTTTTTCCTTTCTACCATCCAATCTTCAAGATCCAATAGGTCCCAACGACGCTCGAGTAAATCCCCATTTAGCATCGTGGGCTCCCCTACTATTGGAGATTGTGAATTAGTACAAGTATCAACAATAAACGATCTTGGAATCTTGTTCGATAGTGAAATAATGTTTATTTGTCATGTTTATTGGGTGATTTCTAAAGCATGTCAAAGGGTTCATCATGGAACACTGTTTTGAGTTTGATAATTTGGAAGTATTAAAAAGGCTGTATTTTTTTTAGTTAGAGACCATCTCGGATACTGTTGTGAGATCTAGTCCCCATTCTATAGGACTCATATCGCCAGAATCGAAAAAGTTCAAATAAAGTTTGCAAATCTTTTACTTTTCAAACTTAAAATTGATACTCTGACTCACAGTGAACGATTAAACTTGGTCTCGAGTCATTTATTAGAAAAACGCAGGGTTAAACTTACTCTCTCTTTCGGTCTCAAAATATTCATGAAGCAGCTAAAGTCTCCAGACCTGCTTAACTTTAGAGTTCCTTCTCGCAACACAAGACAATCTGACATATTTTCAGTAATATATAGTAGGACCGAGGTGGCCAGGAATAAAGTAGTCAACAAGTTTATGATTTGGTTCAATAAGTTTGTCCTCAGAGATTCAATCGTATAGCTGCAATCAAATACTTTCAAGAGCAAGATTCATTTGCTACTTCATTCCGTGTCTGACATTCACTATCGGTTTTAATTTTCTTTGTAACTATTGTTGCAATTTAATTGATTTATTATTGTTCTATTTTTTTTGTTTTATTATGTATTATACAGTGTTAGGAGAAATTACCAAAAGGGTCGATTATTTCAAAAAATACAAAAGTTAGCAAAAAAATGCCTTATATAAAAGTTGTAAGGCTTTAAAAATCTAGGTACATTTTTGTAATAGTTTGGAATATACAGATTCGCCCAAAAAGTTGTGAAGATTTAAAGTTATATTTTTTTAAATGGATATTATCACTTATTTTGATCGTTTAGTTAATTTAGAAAATACATTTCAATAAATAATGTAAGAAGTTATCATGTGGTCGTCAAAATAAGGTATGGCCTTTAACAATAATAATTTGGCATTTGAGTCAGTCAATTTCTGTCAGAATTAAGCAAGGAAAGAAATAGCATGGCGTTTCTACTTACTGAAACAGAGAAAATTGATATTTTAATTTTAAGGGGGTATGGCAATGAACGGAGATCATATCAGGAGGTATTTGATATTTATAACAATTTGCACCCAGACAGGCAAATTAAAAAAAAATGGAGTTTCTCTAATTATTGTAGAGTGTTACAAAATGACTGGATGTGTAAAAAAGCGACCAAGATCTGGAAGACCTATAGTGCCACCGCTGATAAAAAATTCTGCTTTAGATAGAAGAAACTCGCACTTGCTTTGGATCATAAAATTGATCAAAAATCCGTAAGAATCATTGTTAATACTGAGAAAATGCATCGATACAAAGTTCATGTTGTACAAGAATTTTGTGACGTTGACTACGATTGAAGACTAGAATTTTACGAAATAATTACAAGAAAGATTGAAGAGAACCCGCAATATCAAAACAATATTGTTTTTTCGGAACAGTCAGTAAACAAAATGACCGTTACTGGGCGCGAAATAAGTCAAACCGGCATGAAAAACTGCATACCAGTTCCCAGAAAAAGTTAATGCCTGGGCTGGATTGTTTGCGGGACATGTAATTGGACCCTTTTTTATCAAGGGAAATTTGAACGATGAACGATATCTCCAGCTTCTTCGGCAAGAAATTGTTCCAACTATAAACAATTTAACTTCTGAAATGAACTCAACCTGTATCAGCAAGATGGAGCTTCTCCGCATTTTGCTCGTTTAGTTAGAGACTTTTTGGATGTCACGTTCCCATTAAGATGGATAGGAAGAAAAGGGCCCATCAAACGGTCTCCCGATCTTTCGTCTTTAGATCTCTTTTATTGGAGTCACCATGAAAAACAATGTTTCTCGGAACAAATCCAACAATTTAGAAGAATTAAGAATTAAAATTATAAATGACAGTGAGATAATAACAAGGGAAAGGGTTTTAAATACCCAAATACATTTTTGCGATAATTTATATCATTGTCAGTTAGTAAATAGGGGCCATTTTGAAAGTTTATTAAAAAATAAAGCCGTTTTTCCATTATTTCTTATACCGATTATTTGCATGTTTACTTATTAAATTGTTTATTGAAATTTATTTTATGTTTTACATACATCGATGCTTCACCTTGCGTATTTACAATTTTTTGCTAAAATCGACCGTTAACGAGATATCGTCCACCGGCACACCAAATGGACACCCTGTATAGAGAAATTTTAATATGCCACTGGTTATACCAATAAAATCAACATTTTTAGTCTTTAAGGAAATACAAAGTCGATACAATTAAATTCTTGATACATAAGGTTCTATTCTACGTTAAGAAACACAATATTAAAAATTCACAATATTTTCCTACTTAACTTTAAGCATACCTTTATCAGTCTATACTAGAATTTTGTAGTGGCAAGAGATATCAAAGAATTAAAAAAAAAATAATTAGTTATATTCCTTCTTAAATAAAAACTAAACTTTTTTAAATCGTTATGGCATTATTAATTGTTTCTAATTTACTCTTTTTTCTAAAAAATGTTCGCTATGTCGCTACGTAATACTTAATAAACTAAATGAAATATATACATGAAGAATAAATAAGTCAGGTTGTGCTCAATTTAACATGCATGCCAATAGAAAAAACTTAACATGCCCCAGTGTCGCTTAAGGAGCCTTACTTAAAATATTGCTTTTCATTTAATTGAAAAGTTATCTGGCCACCAAAGTGTCCAATCCTAAAAACTCAAATAAATCATCGATTACCTACCATGTATGCTAGTTAAGGACCTAGCCTATAGAAGCCAGCTTTACTTTTTTACGAATTTTCCAATGGAAAACGATTCCTCACACAATTGCAGTTTATAAGATAATTGTGTGCCCTAAAATGGACTACTTATTACAATAGCAAATATTAAAAATTGCTATTACGTTTGTAATAACTGTGAACTAACAAATTATGTAAATTAAAAGGGTAACGTTTTGGAGAATTCGTTAAAAGTAATAAGCTACTGACCAATTTGCTTAAAAAACCTCGTTGCCTTTTCTCCGACTAAATAAGACTTTAAGAAACGTACAGCTTGATATAGAATATTTGACGTGACACATCGAAGAAAATTATTAGGTAAAGTATTTTTCACCCTAAATGGTATCGACTTATTGACTGCAATATAACTATCGGTTTAATCCCATTGTTATACACAATCAACAAGCAAATACACTACAGGGTAGGACCATGATATTTAATTCGTTATTAATAATATATTATTTAATGACATGAAATGCATGCAGTTAAATATTACCTGCTATAATTACAAATTATAATCCGACCCTGACCGACAGTTTATTTACATTTTTATGGCCGAGCTCTTGCAAAACGTCCCAGGTAGTTAAACGGAGTCAACCATTTATTGTAAAAAATACTTTATACCGTACTGACAAACTCCAAGATACAGTGACATTTTATGTGATTATGAGAGAATAAATAATATGTTTAGATGTTCGCAATAAGGACAAAACATCAATCAGTGTTGCCAGCGTGAACAACGAATGGCGAGACCATCCCTCGGTTAAAAAGAGGGGATTATCCTGGCGGCGTTTGTCGAAATCACCTCAGCGTCTCCTCGCTTCATCGACAGAAACAGAAATTCAGTAATATTTGAAACTTCGTTTCTTACGTATTCTATATTATATTGGTAGTTAACTAATTAATTATTCATTGCATCTCCTGCCGTCGATGATGTTGGTCTATATGGATATAGGTCTCATTTTATACCCTATTGAGTCACACAGGAAGGAATGAATTAGGTAAACAAAAATATCCCATCCCTTCGCCCTTATCTACCTGGATACCCTTACACAGATCATTTTATTATGCCATCGAGTACAAAATGAGTTTTTGTGTGTGTCACACGTGTTGCAATTCGTAAGTATAAAGTAAATAGAGAAATGTAATAGCTGGACATAGCAGAAGAGGACACATCAAGACCTTAGCCCGTTGAGAAAATACATTTTCACCACAAAGCCTCATTTGGTTAGGTTTAAGAACCATTTCAAAATACATACTTTACCGTACGCTTACCTAAAAAAGGCAGTCAAGATAGAAAACATTAAACATTGGTGAGCACTTCGCTAACATGATACTACCTACTACATATGAACGTATTTGCTGCTATGGAGGGGGAATGCAACGAGAGTGGAATGTGCTCGAACAGAAGTTGGCAACGTTGCGTCCTTACATTAAAAGTTGCCCTGTTCCTTCGGGCTTGTCACTACTGTATGTTAGTAAATGTACACCGACGAAATAGGTTAATTTTTCATTTCTTATACAGCATTTTTTAAAGTAGCACTCCTTCCTGCATCAATATCTGGGTCCACTCTATTCTATCCCCTAATTTCGCACAGAATGTTCTGTTTGCAATAATAATTATTAGTACAACGTAAGCAATTTTGCTCACAAAGACTATTCAACATCAGAATTGCCATAGGTCAACGATTGTGGGATAAGAGCCACGGGTCTCAGATTACTCTGTAGAGCTCAGATGAGTTATAGTGAGTAATTCTACGTACTGACCCCCCTCACATTAGAAGTAAAAAATGACGGTTTAATGGATTTTCCAGGTGGGCATACTCTGTATGTTCTACTGTGTTCCTCGTGTGTGGTAAGTCTCCGTTGCACTAAACGGTACGAGGCAGGGTTTCAGATACCTAAAATCCCAATTCCTCGCGTCGGTGTTTCGTCCTTTTTGGACTCACCAGTGATGCTTGCCCCCTTGTGCGTACATATACTACGATTGTTGTAAATCTGAATCATTCCAGCCCTACCCTATTGACCAGGGGATGATGGAGTAAAGGAGCTGTACCCAATAAACATTTTCCGTAACTTATAGTAACACCAAGTTATATAATGGTTATATAAAGGTAATTGAGGTATATAAGAAGGTTTCGGAGTTTTATAATCTGTGCCTTTTGGTAACCTATTGTTATAACGGGTTTATAAAATCACTATAACCTACAAGTATATAAGAAGGCAACGTAACTATTTCCATCACCATTTTATAAAACTTGTAGTAATCGTTACCAATGGTTTTATAAACAGGTTATATAAGGTTTGCCGTTGCCTCATTTATACAACTTAAATACTTTTAGTTATGTAGAAGTACTATTGATCACCATAATACAAACTGGCAAATGGTAGTGTTGGCTATGGTATATTATGAAACTCTTGGTGATATATCAGTAACGACCGCTTCTTCTATACAACTTCGCCAACACTATAAGTAACACAAATTTTTCCTATAGGCCCAATAAACCTTCTTGTCTATAAAATGGCCGTCTGTCATATTTGAACGCAAACACGTAAGGTTTTTGATATTTCTCGTATTTCACAATGAATAATTGGAAAAAATAAAACACAGCACTTCATTTCGCCGTAAAATTTCGAAAAACTTTAAGCAAATTTTAAATTCTGTGCCATCAGGCTCCTCAACCAGGATTATTAGTGGTCATAACCTTAAAATCCGTTGGCAGTGTCAAGTTAAAAAAATAATTTCTACTGCAGATGCAAGTCCATGTAATGTCTTGGAAGATGTTATAAGTAATACTTTTATTTTCATTTTTCATCAATATCTTTGATTTAAAGTATTTTTATTAGCAGTTTAAACCCGTACGACTAATAAACACACTCAATTTTTCTAATACGAGAATAACGAAGGTTACCTATCTAAAAGATAATGTTAAATAAATTTAAGTAACATAATGGTGTTAAATGTATAAAATGTTACTATTCGTTATATAAGGTCACCATGGGTAATATTATGCATTCCAACGTTTATGTCGTTACTACATTGATTCCGCCATGATTGTTTAGTTAAATTTAAAACTATTAAAAAGGGACGTTACAAAAACACAAAATTTGACAACAATCAATACGAAATAAACGCTTACGTATCCAATGGTGGCATATACTAATAACATTTGGTGTTAAATCGTCGTAAAATTAAAAAAAAAACATATATTTTACTGAAAACCTGACCTAAATTTGATTGTTATTGGGTATTTTAAGGGCCCCTGCATTTTTTGGAAGTATTCCTTCTATTTTTGCAGTAAATAACTGTTCCCACCTAAATTTTGGGTAATACGTGAGTACTAAGCATAAAATCAAACTACCTATAAAACATTTTCTTCTATATTTATTATTTAATTTAGCGACCGCCATCTGTAATAGTCTGTACAAAATCTGAACACCAATTCCGATTTAATATTGTGGAAACAGAAAAAGACAAATAATAATTAATAAAGTGTGCCTAAGAGAGAGAAATATATACGCCTTCAATAAAAAGAAGTGACAGATGGGAATGACATAACAGATAGAAGTGACAACATTTTGGTAACGGAAATATTTCGATAACCTTTATACCACTAATTTATATCACTAAAGGTGTTAAGACACCGTTATTTATTTTATATAGTGCTTACTACAACCTTTCTGTTACTTTTAGTTAGATAACTTAGATTTATATAGCGTTACTAAACAAAGGTTTCCGCAACCTTTATAAACTCCCCATTTAAGTGTTTTAAGGGTTTTATAAAAGTAACAGAAATATTTCTATTACTAAATATATCACTCTAAGTTATTTAGGGTAGGTGATATAGCATTAACTGTAAATAATATACAACCAAAAATGTTTATTGGGTATGGTGGGTGAGCTTAGTTAAAGCCAATATATAAAAACCGTAGCTCGTTTAGAGGTAGCCTAGCTCAACTGGGCAAAAAACGGTGGGCCAGGTAACCTGAAGTAAGGGGTGATTCCCCTTTGGGCCTTGCCAATAGACGACTCAAACGCATGAGCTCCATATACCATAATATAGCCATAAACGAACTTCGGGGTTCTCAAGCCTCGGACTCCCAAGTGCACAAACATAGTGAATAAGCACTTTTATTTAGTGTACGAGAAAAGGCCCGGTGCTTTTTTGTAAGCTGAAGACAATATTCTTGGTCAAGAGATGTTTTAAGAGTTACTAACAAAGTCAAGAGAAAATAATGTTTTAATTTTATAATATTTGAAAATTTACGCGTGTAGAAAACGTGACAAATAATTTAAATTTAAAAAATGTAACCGACGACACAGGTATATAACTTAAAAGTATTTAAATATTTTAGATCACAGCTAATAGTGAAGATATCTTCTTTAATAATATTATTTACTTTATATAATACATTTTTTTTTGTATTTCGGCTAAATTGCTTGCTAGAAAATATTAATTCCTAAAAATAAATCAAAAAGGTAAATTGGTTACTATCTATTATAGCTAGCAATTTAGAAGTTTAAAAATGGTCCTGCAAACTCATAGATTAGTATGTTATAATGATACCAATATCTAATATAAAAGTTTTAGGCCTACATTGCATTTTGCTGATTTTAATTGTTTTATTAATAATATAATCTAATATACTGGTCTGCAGGAAAAGCCAATAGCATTAAGTTAATAAAATAACATTTCTTAGTTCTTGGGTCAGAAGAATAGTATGACTAATAAAATGGTTAGTTTAAGTAGACGTTAGATGTATAATAGACGTACCTATACAGAAAATGGGGAACAAAACAAGATATACTCTATAAGCGAGACAAAATGTTTGGATAGTAGGTACTATAAAAATATGCCCAAGATATTTATACTCATATCTATATAAAATATAGTCAGGTTTAGATGTAGATTTCAAATATCTTAGGTATACACGTAATGATGTTCGTTTATCGCATAGTTAAGTGGAGAGGAGAAGGACAGATACAACAAATATCTAATAGTTATTGTCACTGGTTTTGATAAGTATAGAATTAAGTTAGTTGACACACAAATTTAGAGTAGTTTACAGGTATTGGGTTGGTGGTTACTTGTTGCACAGCCTCTTTAAATAATGAACCTTTACTTTCTGCTAAACCTGTACACATTACGCCAATTTAATGGGCGGGAAACGACGTAGTTATTTAAGAAAAGTACTCTGTAAAAAACAACGTTACTGACTTAAAAAAAAATTAAAAATCGTTAGTTTTTTTAACGCATGTGCGGGTGATGCAATTTATTTCTACATGCCTTAAAATTATCAGGCGTTTAAACACCGCTAGAATAACCTCTCCAAGCTTAAAAACACATTTTCCCAACATTCTTAACAATCCAACGTTTATCAAGTGAGAGATATTGTTTCAAGACTAATGATTACAAAATTTTTCTAATTAATTAGTGTGTCTTTAAAAAAAATGCCGTTTTTGAACTTTTAAGTATCCTGGCCTAAAATTAAAATAGACGTTGCCAGATCAAGCAGGTTGCATCAGTGGAGTAGCCAATCAGAAAAAGAGGGATGCTGCCTCAACTTTATTTATTTTCTATCGTACTACCAATAAGATATATTTTCACGTAAGTACATAAATAAATTGCATACCTCCTCAAACGTTCTTATATTATAATCTCCTAAGGAATGCGCGCCAACCTATACCAGGCTCTTGCATTGATGTTTTTAGATGTATATTGTTTAATCTTATTATTATTTCATATAAGATTTCGTTTAACTGATTCTTAATTATATTTGAGAGAATGAACCGTTATAGCATTTTTTAAACGCCTTTAAATGTTGATTAGTACTTTTCTTAAAAAAACTTTTGCGTTTAGATAAACTGACTTTTTACGCCTCATTGGTAACCGAAATAAAGGACTGCTTGTTAAAGTCTAATATTATATAATAAGCCCGATTGCCATTTTGCCAATATTATTATTTTGTCATAATTAACAAATCCTTGCCTAATAACAAAACCAATTAGGAACTAAATTTTATTGTGAAAGCGTTCTAATATTATTTTGCGAGATTACCGTACCTTAAGTTCAATCACCAATTGGCACTGTGTTTAATTGTACATCCTCTAATCACGAAATCTTTTATATCACATACTAAATTGTCTTTAAATTAAGGTTTTAAGACAATCCGGAACTAAAAGGATCATATTCCAAATGCCCAACTACAAGAAGCAAGTAACTAAACATATTTTTATACATAAAATACATTTATTGTTTTAAAACGTTCTTACACAGTACTATACAGAGTATAGTATACAATGTGATTCATTGCGTGAGTGATATATTAGAAAATCACGGAAACTAGTAAACTTATCATATTAAAACTTTTAAACTTTAAAAAAATATGTTTTAACGTTTCTGTCACTTTCAGTAATAAGCGAACGTTCGAGGTTAAGTGTTGGATGTGGAATATTTTTTATCACATCTAAAATTTATTTTTCGTTTGGTATAGGTATGTTAATTTAATTTTCAAACCGTAAATTTTTTTGCCTCCTCTTTATTTTAAAATTTACAATATTTTTGTTAATAGTATTTTAGCCAGTTTCAATAAATACTTGTTCGAACCAAAAAGGCATTTATTTAATAGTCACTGTTTTCGTAGTTGGGAACATTAAGGACTTAAAATATTGACTGCAGGTTAGAAATTTCAAGGCCCTATTATGTCTGTAACTATAGTTCCCTTTGTTTTAGTAGTTTCTTTAATTTCGAATGTCCCTTAAAGCAGATCTAAATAGGTAATGCAGTTCTAACTTTTCTGCGGTTTAGGAAGGTCCAGAGTGAATTAGTTACTATTTTTGAAAACTATGAAAAATTTATTTAGGAAAATATTATTGATTCGGAAAAACATGTGTTTACCGGTTAAATTGAAAAACAAACGAAGCTCAATATTATTAGATATTAATTTAAAACTAAATAAATAAAAAAGTTGCAAAGCTTTAAAAATCGGTCGGTAAAAACTCACTCTGAACCTTCTTATTTCCCAGTCGATTCCGAAAACTCTTTAAAAAATGTACAAATTAATGACAGATGTGTTTTGGACACCATTGTTTTAAATCACAATTTATGGTTTACTATACACACGGTATGCCGACGATCAGAAATTTTCTTCATCTCTCCATATTGTGACGTCACGTGAAGGAGTCCAGCGGGGGGGGATTCAAACATAAGACTTTATTATATACTAAGGCAGTTTAATAAACAAGCAACCCATAAATATGGAAAATGCATTTTTTTGGAATGTAATTACGATCAGTGAACATTATTTCTCGAAGAATGTGCTTTAAATGACTTAAAAATGAATGGACAAATTTTATTGTCTGTTGAATTGTAATAAAATGTTTTATTGGATAATATCAAAATATTATTGTTATGTAAATTCAATAATACTGTTTTATTATGATGAAAAAACTTATGGTCAATTTTGAAACATAGAGGCACCAGCATTGGGCACTTGCTTCAGACTTTGGTGCTGCCAAATACGCGACAGAGCCGATAAAAATCGCTTAGTTAACAATTTATGATGTTTCAATACGCTATATACCTATCCAAACTAAAAATAAAAAAAACAACGACCACAGAAGGAATAAAAGTAAATTTGCTCGCCAGGCTAGTAAGCATACCGTGTATGTGTGTTTATCCAATTGCATTCAACAAAATACTAAAATGTGAATGTCAAAACATATCTATCATTCATAAAATGTCATTATAAAATAAAATGTTGACAGCAATCCACCAATGTTGTTTATGCGAGTTGATTGTTTTGAAATTAAAATGAATACCTTAGTGTGCATTCATTTCACATCTAGTCTACTTTCTATACTAAACACAGCCAACAGAATTTGTAACCTTCTGACAAAACCACCTTTTGCCCTAAGGTTTTAAAACTATTCATTTCCTACATTGAAAATTATTGACATTCTTATTCCTACTTTCAGGCATATAATTTAAAAATAAAAATATCATTACCTACTTATTTACTTAAGTATTGTGTTTGATGACTTAATAAATATTTAATACATCTCATAACATTAACAAATTTTAAATTGCGTTTATGTTTCGGCTACCTTTTGATTTTAATTATATTTTATTGTAGAATAATATGTATGTAACAAAACGGGGTTTTTAATGGTTAACGGGGTAAGAAAAACAAAGAACCTTTAACCATAATGTAAGATAAAATAAGTGAGCAAATTCTTAAATTTAATAATCACATAAGCATTTTTTAAAATTGTACTATTATTTTCAAAATTTAATTTAACTTAGATTATTAAAATACCCTATAGCTTTCCAGAAATAATTTACTGCCAGTTCAATGTAAATAGTGCAATGTAAATCAAGTAAAAATCCTATTTTTACTACTTTACTATAGATATTGCTGAGCTCAAACCAGTGAGGTCAAGTTGTCAAATCAATCTATTATATTAAAGATCGAAGACCAGATTAAAATATACGCAATATCGGTTTTCCAAAATTGAATATAATTTTATTTGCCTAATAAGGGAGACTATACATGGTGTCTCACCGTGGGGTTTTCGGAGACGCTCTCTTTAAATCAGACAGCAACCATATAATATGCAACTTCTGGTTTAACCGGAAGTTGTCTTCAACTTGCTTTTTTTAAATAGAACACCCTGTATAAAATATGTTTTTTCGTTTCAATTTTTATTTACAATAAATTTTATTAAAAGTTTTTGTATCCCACTCTGTTTCTCAGAAAATAATTGTTTTTCTTAAATTTGGACTATTTCCAAGGTGTCGCCTAAAATCGAATATTTTTTCAGAAACTAAACCCGAAATTCTGGTTTATTTTGTTTTTCATGGTCTTTTTGCCAAAAATCAATAAGATTGCTTGATATTGGCAGAAAATATTTGCAAAAACCCATTAATAAGTTTAAAAGTCTTCGAGTTAGGCATAGGGATACTTTATATTATGGACAATTATAGAAGGCTCGTGCCTATCTATTTAATGAAAAATTCCATTTTTTGACACTTTATTATCGAGCACCATAATATATAATTCCACAGCCGAAGTTTCGAGTTTCACTCTTGTATTTTTGAAAGGATATTCAATTTGATGCGACAGCCTGTTAAAGGTCAAGAGAAAAACAATTTTTTCTCAGAAAATCATAGACTACTATACAAAAACATTTAACAAAACTTATTGGAAATGAAAAAAGAAACTCAAAAAAATATTTTATACACAGTGCTCTATTTAAAATAAGCAAGTTAGAGACAACTTCCGGTATAACCGGAAGTCGCATATGGTGGCTGTTATTTTATGTGCAGAAAGCGTCTTCGAAAACCCCATTATACAAATTTGCAGGATTCAAATAGCATTACTTATTGAAATATTGCAATTAACGGTCACCGTGAGATACCCTGTATATTATAAAATATTTTTAATCGGATGATTCAGCTTCAATTCTGTACGTTTTGTTAAACCGTATTTTTTACAGAATTGAGATAAGTAAGTGTGTTTAAAAGCCAAGATCATAAAAAAAGGGAAGCAAATGCTATAAGGATAATGTATATAAATGTATACAGGGTGGCCGGAAAAAGGAGGTCAATCCGTTAACCATATATTCCTTAAGCAAAAATAATATGACTTTTATAATGCCATTTCTGATTTTTTTTTTAATAATTCCAGTATTTAATAAGATATTAATTTCAAATTTGGTACATTGCTTCGCCATAAAGAGTTACATCATTAATTTGAGAAAAATAAAATAAAAAACAATTGTCAAAAATTCAAAATATGGCGTTTAGTACCCTCTGACCTCCCCTATTTTTTAGTACGTGCGCCATTGACGTCCGAACTATATTTATCATTTGTATTTGATTATTTTTTGTCTCCTATAAAATTTCGATGAAATAAAGCATTTTGGAGATAATTTGAAAAGTATGTGTCCTTACCAGGCCAACGCGGCTTATGCAAGTCTTCTAATTTTCAAAAGGTATTCATAATTTTATGAAAATAATATATTTCGAAAATATATTATCTTGTTTATGATGTTACAAATTAAGTAATAGTAGATTATATCATCTTAAGAACGAGTGATAACAGTTGGTTTTTACTGTTATGTGAAGAATATTAGCAATAGTAAGTTCTTAGTAGGGCAATAATATAATTTCATTTAAGGGAGAGTGGGGAATTGTGCGCACTTAAGCGGAAATCGTTATGGCACTGATGTCATTGTAGATAACTTAAATGTAAATACCATAATGAAAGGGCTATTTAGTTTACTCTCAGCATGTAAATCAATTTTAGGAAAAAATAAACTTTTTAAAGTACAATATTGATGAAAGTACAAGAGTGCTCTTGCGCACCATTCCCCGCCGTTGCGGGTAATCATGTGCAGAGGGTGGGGAATCGTGTGCATTCAAAGTATTCCGGCGTAGCTTTATTTCTTTTCCTTTGTCGAATTTATGGACAATGTTATGTTGCTCAGGATACCTAAAGCTAGTCGTCACATGGGTGTTAGGCCATAAAATAGCTTTGCTAGCCTTAAAACGTACTCTCTTTACTCAGATTCTATTTTCTCTGAAAACACAGGCTGGCAACCCAAACAAGGAAGCTTCGAGAGTTTTTTTCTGAGTGTCGATCCAGGAATATTGAAGGCCCTTCCTACCTCCCTTATTTTTCTGCTATATTCTTATCGCCAATAATGCGTTTTTTAAATCTTCTGCCGTATATGCAAGAATTGTGGTTTTCCTTGTATAAGTTTTAGGCATCTATAAGAAATAAATGACCAATAGATTACGTGTGGGGGAATCGTGCGCATGCACGCGCATCATTACCCATTTAGGTATTAAATGACAATATTTTATTCAGTTAGCAAACTACTTAATCTAACAATGTAAAACAAGCATCAATAGAAGCACAAGATCATACTTTAACATAAAATAAATGTGTTCTATCGATTAGGGAAAAAAAATTGACTCACCGTCTTATTTTCCGATATCAAAAAATTATAAAAATTTGCTTGATTTCAAATAAACAGAGCTTATTCCATGCAAACGTTTACAACTGATGTGACCAATGGTGTCGGTGCTCCACAATAGGAAGGCGACAGCGTTGCACTCGTCAGTGGCGGTTAAAAGCCCGCGAACTATGAAATAATTTGATGCGCACGCTCCCCTACTGGTTTAATACTAAAGTCTATTTTTATTCGAGATGGACACGATATAAACATTGCCAGCGCGTGATCAGCGCGTGATAGAAGGGATTGTCCAAATCTTATTGGTCGTTCCGATGGAGGATCAAAGGATCGTGCCGCTTTTAACACCTGCATCTCCAGACAGTCTGGCTATTGTTTTTATACAGTATTGTAATAGGCCTCTTTGACGATTTGCGTGTTTCTAAAAGATTTTTAATAGGCATTAGATAATATTACACCAGAAAAATGGCAAAAATGTATTGCACATGTCCGGGAAAATGTGGGAACTAGACAACATCATGGAGATCCAAGTGGAACGCCTTGTGATTCACGTTAGCGAGAATGAGGATACAACCTCAACCAGTAGTGATTCAGATCTATCTGAATAGTGCTTTTTTTATGTATTAAAAATACATTTTTTACTTTTACTACTTATGTGACCAATATATACACGGTTGCCCACAGGTTTTTTTTTCACAGGGTGAAAATATAAAATATACTTATAGAAAATAAGTGATTTTTAAACATATTGTGCAGAAAAATCGTACGATAAAATAAACTTTCAAAAAGCAGCAACGCCCTTTCCCTCCGCCTTATCACCTTTGCGGGCCATCCATCAGATACCAACATATCTTGCAAATATAAATTGCTCTTTGTGTTACCGAATAGTTTATACTAATTTGTGATGGTAAGTGAACAAAACAACATAAATTTATTTTTTATTTAAAAAAAAATAGGAATTATGTTCTAAAAAAAATATGTGATCTGACCTATCCAACTGTAGTACCATGATGCTGCCGAATGTGGTACCATTTATGGAATTACTGTTATAAAGGTCTTAAAACCCTAAGGTAGGAATGTAACATTAATTTTGCTCGATCTCATACCGGTTTGGCATAAAAAGCTGTCAAATAGTTTAAAATAACAATTTTCAATTGTTTATAGCTCCTAAAGATATAATTGAATGTTTTCAAGTGATATATTATTATACTTGTACTTTTATGTAGAAACAAAAAATGTTAAAATATATACGGTGTCCCATTTAAAAAAAAAAAACATTACTTTGGTCTGCCACGTTTTTCTAGGACACCCTGTACAACTAAAATTATTATGGTCTTATAAATCCTTTAAAACCCTAAAACTCTTGTCTAAAACTTTTTTTTGCTAAACATTATACTTTACGAAATAATCGACCGTTCTGGTTCTTTATACTCACCCTGTATATCAATAGATCTGACCCTACCCACCAACCTACAAAATGTGTAATTGTTCATATAGCATTTTTCACACCAAAATTAATTAAAAAAAATATTGCAAAAATAAGATTTTAACGATTCTAAATGCGGCCCTTATAAATATAGCTATTAGGGAAATCACGTGCTCATGGCATGCTTTTGTTTTGGTCGTGTCCATCTCGAATAAAAATAGACTTTACAGGTTTTGATGTGTAAGCCACTGTCCTTACATTATTTTTGGCTATGCTTTCGATATTGTCACCAATTGCAAAGTTTAACTAAATTATAACTTGCATTAACGACGGCTTGATTTAGCATTTAAAAATTAGAAGATTTGCGTAAGCCGCGTTGGCATCAGTTAACGACTCATTCTTTTCACATTATCTTCAAAACGCACAATTTCAGCGAAATCTCATAAGAGGCAAAAAATAATCAAAAACAAATAATTTTTGGAACAAGATAGTTCAGAAATCACTGGCGTACGTACTAAAAAATAGGGCGGTCAGCGAGTACTGGATCCCTCATATTTTGAGTATTTGATAATTGTCTTTTATTTTTCTCAAAAGATGCAACTCTTTATGTTGAAGCAATATAGCAAATTTGAAATTAATATCTTATTAAATATTCGAATTATTAAAAAAAAAATCAATTTTTAATTTCAAACTTTGACACCTTGTATATCAAACATGAGGGTTACAAATAAAAAATGGCATCATATAAGTCATATTATTTTTTCTTAAGGAATATATTATGGTTACCGCATTGACCTTCTTTTTTCGGACTTCCTGTTTTAGTTTAAAAGTTAATTAAACTTTTTCTTTTGAAAATATATAGTTATAGTTCTGTGGAATAATGAATGTATAGAGGAACTACATACATATATAATTCTAACTTTTATATATTTGAAGGATATGTAACATGATGAAATGTGACCCAAGAACTGTTACAACTTTATTTTGAGCACCTATTTAAAGCTAAATTACACTAATTGTCTAAATATTGCACAACTCTAGCAAGTGTCCTTTGCACGTATTGCTTATTTTAAGACAAACTTTCACACGCACTAACGTCCAGAAGAGAATTGACAGTTCAACAGTGGTCTGTACGAATTGCAAGTGGGGCCGTCGCGACGGCCAACACTGGCATTTGGCACAGTTGACCTGCCAATCCTGGACACTAATGCGTGGAATGCCGTCATTGAAATGCCGATTCTTTATGAATTGTATCGGATTTATGAAATAACGGTCTGCCGTTGTTATCACTTAATTGGATATCTTGTGATATAAAGTTATTTTCGGACTTTGGTCGAGGCAAAGTCTTCTGTAAGCTTCTTCCTAACTCGTGAAGACTTCTTTCACTACCATGTAACTTGGCAACTGACTCTTGAGATAAATTTCCATGATCAGCTTCAGCAGCTAAGGCATTAACTACAGCATTAATAGTTTTACTTTCACTACCCAAATCTTCTTCTCTGTGCGTCAAGAGATTTGGATTTTTTCCGATTTTGTTGAGCCTAAAGAAAATCAGAGTTAAAAAATAATTTACTATAAAGGCATTGTACTTTTGTGAGTGTGGGTTTGCAAATAAGATAGGAAAAGCATTAGATAAGAAATTATAAGGCAGTCTACATTAGTTTATTAAAGATCGCCGTAACTGCCTAGATAGTTAAGGGGAACTTACATTTACAAATCCTTGAATTTAAACTAGTTATATTTATTAATTTAACTAGACATATTTTTTGTAAAATATGTAAAACTTAAGCTAGTTTTTAGGATGTTTAAAAATTTGATGTTCACCATTGGGATCTGATAAACGGTAAGAGACACAACAAAGGTTAAATAAGGGCAAAGTTGCACAATTTATAGCCGACCAATATAGGAAAATTCCTAATACTTAGGTATAGATATTCGTAAAAACCCGAAAATCGCCTTTTTGGTTTTTAATAAACCCTAATAAAAATAAATAAATTTCAGTATTTTTAGATTTCGTCTCCGACATTTTATCTTTCAGATGCCATCGTCAGGTTTGTTTTTTTAAATACGAACCTGAATTTTTTATCACATTTATATAAACTTAATATCCGTACAGAATTGGTTTTAATAAATATCAACGTTTCTACCCCATCAAAGCATCTTCAACAATATTTTATTTAATAAACTTTTTATTTTCGCGCAGATCAAAGCCATCTTTAATAATGTGTAACAGAGAAAGAACGATTTTTTTTTCTAAAAACCCTCATCGAAGGGCTGTTGCAAATTATTTATTAAAAGCTTTCAAGTTTGGTACAATTAATTAGAGGATTCTCCCTTATGTTTAAAATATCATAGTTTGTCATGAAATGTAAAAACAACAAAAACTTTGACATAAGTAATTTAAATTAAAATAACGCGGTGACAAATTCGGTTTTACCTAAATATGAAATTTTCTGCTAAAGAAAGAAATGATAATGTTAAGGATTTAGTATAGTAGCAATAAAATTTCTATAACGAGGTTGTTATTATTTTAGTTATAACTTTTTCTGTATTTACTTAATTAATGTTTCTTGTTACAATTAGGAAAAAATGATTTTCAGCACCTAATCAAAAAGTTTTTTAAATAAAATATTGCTGAAGATGTTTTTCTGGGGTAGAAACGTTGATATTTAATAAAATTAATTATCTAATAAGATTACATCGGATATCAACTTTATATAAATATAATAAAAATACAGGTCCGTATTTTTGATCCAGGAATATATGATTAATGGATTGACCTCTTTTTCTGGACAACCAGTATAACAGTAGCGGAAAAATAAAACACATTTTTTAGATGCCAAAACTTTAAAACCAAACCAAAAAAAAACCATAGGTCTGGGTAATTTATGATATTTAATTATAAAGATAATAAGATTGCTAAGCCCGTAATGGCAAAGAGAGGATAAGTTTTATAAGTACCTGTGATGTATTATTGGATGATGAAACATTAGGTTTAAAAAAAAACCTTTGACTTGTCTTAAATGTCTATAGCCTTTAAAATCATATTTAAAATATCTGGTCCGTATTTAAGAAAATTGACTTGACGGTGGTATCTGAAGAACGAAACATCGAATTTTGAAATTAATAATGCCATTTTGTAGAACGCCAAAAACGACTATAAAGTAAGTGAGTCTGTTTTTTTCTCTTTAGTCAAAAATTAAGAAGCTAAAAATTAAAAACCAAAACTGAAAATTTCGTTTCTTTTTCGAATATCTCTGATGGTATTAGGATTTTTTTTTTACCAAATTATTAAGCCCTAAAATACGCTACCTTGGCTTTATTTAAAATTTTTGTATCTCCTACCGTTTTCGAGTTCCCCATGTAGGTACAGGGTTATTTTTTATATTTGCGTACATATCTACAGGGCTTAATATAAGTGACAGAAAAAAACTTTTAATACAAAAGTTGCATAATGTTTCCCGTCATATCTTTTAGACTTATTAAAAAAAAACATCTGCACATCGGAAAGTTAGAAAACAAATGAAAGTCTTCTTTTTTTAAATGGAGTACCCTATATATTTTTTACCAGGGCGAAAGATCTCTTTCTCCTGATTTCAAAAATATATAACATGTCATCATTTAATCCAGTCGTTTGTGAAATATTTGAGTTTTTGATTAATTGAATTGACTATAATCTAGTCGGCGTTCCGCATACTTCAACATGTATATCCCATTTTCCTTACTGAATCTTTCAATTTAAAGTAACGCGGACTAGATTATAGTCAATTCAATTAATCAAAAACTCAAATATTTCACAAACGACTGGATTAAATGATAACATATTATATATTTTTGAAATCAGGAGAAAGAGATCTTTCGCCCTGGTAAAAAATATATAGGGTATTCCATTTAAAAAAATAATACTTTCATTTGTTTTTTAACTTTCCGATGTGCAGATGTTTTTTTTAATAAGTCTAAAAGATATGACGGGAAACATCATGCACCTTTTGTATTAAAAGTTTTTTTCTGTCACTTATATTAAGCCCTGTAGGTGGGTACGCAAATATAAAAAATAACCCTGTACGCACACGAGTTTGTGGTACCACCCTGTCTATAGGTATGGTACAAACTAATAAATTAGATAATAGTAATTTAATATTACTACTATTTTTTAGTACGATTCAATTTTAACTTCTAGATAAGCTACGGCTTGTGTTAAATGGTGTAAAAGGTTTTATTAAATAGATAACTTAAAATCGCCCTTCATTGTGTGTTTTGTGTTTGTGTTGGTGTTAGCGGCAATCAAGGAGTGCTAGAAAATCATTCAGAGAAACATACTACTTGCGTATTAAAATAAAATGTTAGGTAAGTTTTAAATAATAGGGATTTAAAAAATTAACTCCTAAACTCCTAGCTAAGATTAACGTCACAAAGATATCTGAAATTGTGAATCTGGCTGTATGCACTTCTACATCAGTGTGTCCACGGATAGAGTTTGGAAGAGGAAACATTTTTTATTAGTAGTTATAAAATAAAAAGTCAATCTTTATAAAAACGTCTGCTTGTACTGAAACTACAATTTCAAATATCACATCGATTCCTATACAGGGTTCGTCAAAAACAACATTTTTATTTGTATTTTGTTTAAAATAAATTTACGTAAAAAAAAAACAACTATTTTTGCTTTCTTACTTCGAATATCATTTATATCTGACCGAGTTATGATTTTGTTGTAAGAAAACAATTTTTTATTTGCCTACTTTTAAAGTATTTTTTTATTACATATCATATTTCTTCAATTCATTCAATCCTAAATTATAAACCTTATATTCTAACATGGTACCACCGAGTTAGCGCATAGTTCAACTCGACATCTGAATTCCCGATAACAGAACTTGCTGCATTGGGATATTTGCAATAACTACTCTTATTTTTTCTTTCAAGAGATCTGAGTTATTATTGAAATTGGTATTATACACATGTGGGTTCAGATATCCCTACAAATGAAAGTCGATAATTGTGAGATCGGGACTCCTACTTGCCAACTGATTTAGACCATAGGTACCTTCCAATCCATTTGTTTCCAAAGTGATGATTTCGTCAATCATCAAAAGGAATTGAAAATTAGATTTGAAAAAAAAATCGCAAATATAATAGTTGAAATTGTAGTTTCAACACTAGCAAAATTCATTTATTAAATCAAGGAATTGAAAAAAACAAATCGAAAAAACTAAAAATGTTGTTTGTGACGAACCCTATACAGTAATCGCAAATCTGATATTCGAAATTGTAGTTTTAGCACAAGTAGACATTTTTCTAAAGAATGTCTTTTTTATCTATACCTACCAATAAAAAAGTTTTTTCTCTTCGTGGACACATCGCATACTATACATATTATATAGTGGAACTTACTTAGTTTATATGTGAGGTGGTAGTATCAACATGCTTGCCAACCTATAACTTAGTTGGCGTAATTTTTTTTTAGCTTCTACACAAAATTTATGTGTTCTAGGTAATAATTGACATATTAAATTAATGTCAAGTAATTTCATAAATTATTTTAGGAGGCCTTTCAGCCATCTCCCCTCACCTTGGGGTTGTGCTACTGGCACAAACTAAACCAGTAGTTTTTCTCTTTTATAATTACTTGGAAACCAATGACATTATATTGGAAACCAGAAAATTAACTCAGATTTTATGTCAGAACTCTTTGAGTTGCACAAATTTTGCGCAGGCGTTTTTTAACTAGGAAATTTAAAAGATAATATGTTAAACTTTACAACATTCTGGTAATTATTTGATGAAAGAAAAGGGAATTAAATTATAAACTAGTGAAGGAAATATTATTTGGTAAAGCAATTAGAACACATTCTATGCATTTCTCTTTGCATTACAAATATTTATATTTTTTGCATCGGACCTGATCATTTAAGTAGGTAGGTACACCTGACAAATTAATGGTGAAAAATATAGAAACCAGAAAAGGAACCCATATAGACATTGCAGTCGGGTAATATTTTTGGAGGACTTTAGGGTTTTATATTTTCTAAAATATAAGCACATTTAGATCTACTGATGATTCAAATTACTGCAGAGAACGAAGACAGCCAAATATAGTGTGATTGTGTTCGTGGTTGGCAACTTTTTACGAAATAGAAAGAACTAATTTTGAGCCTGAAACATTCATATGATTAATTTTTAGGATAAATCTACACTCACTCACAAAAAGTGATAAACCGAAAATTTACTTTAAACCAAAATATACAGGGTGAGTCGGGAGGAATGGACCAAATTTCAGGAGTGTATTATACACGCGAAAACAATGTAAAAAAACCTATATGTTTTTATCCGATATTCATTTGTTTTCAAGTTATAGCGCAATATCAAATTTTTTTCTACGTTCCACTTTTATCAAAATTTTTACGTAATTAGAGTAAGTATGCCATGCTCAAGACTCTAAACTATTTGACATCTATGTTGTCCTGACAATGTGTCTGTGTATTGCGGCAGTAATTAAACGTTTATTTTTAAGTTTGAGTAATTAAAGTGTTACAAAATGCCAAATACTTTTCAAATTTAGAATATGCAAATATGGTGTTTATTTGTGGTTCCTGTAATGGAAGTGCTACAGCTGCTGTTGAAGAATATCGTCAACGGTATCCACATCACAGACATCCGACTAGAATTGTGTTTATCAGAGTTTTTAACAATTTGTGCGAGAATGGTAAGCTTCCCAGTGCCAACATTACATCTGAACGAGCTACTCGACAAGGTTTAGGAGAAGTAGAAAATATTCTGGATTTAGTAGAAGAAAATGCAACGACCAGCCCACGAAGAATTGGTACTCAATTGGGCAATCCACAAAAAAGAATATTAAACACACTCCACAAGCAAGGCTTATGTCCATACCATGTACAGAAAGTACAGCACCTAAAACCGGAAGATTATGCTAAATGTATTGAATTTTGTCTGTGGATAAATAATCATCGTATTGTATCGCGTATACTTTTTACAGATGAAGCAACCCGTGACGGTATTCGTAACTCTCATGTATGGTCAATCGAAAATCCCCACGCAACAGTTGAAAGTAATTTTCAATATAAGTTTTCGGTTAACTTGTGGTGTGGTATGCTCGATAGCTATTTAATTGGCCCTTTCATTTTGGAGAATCGCCTCACAGGAGACAACTACCTAAATTTTTTACAACATGAGTTACAAGGACCACTAGAGGATGTTCCTGTATATATCAGAAGGCAAAAGTATTACCAGCACGATGGAGCTCCTGCACATTTTGCTCGTCAGGTCAAGCAACTTTTAGACGAAAAATTTCCAGGGCGTTGAATTGGTCGCGGTGGTCCTATTAATTCGCCACCAAGATCTCCAGACCTCACAGCACTAGATTATTGTTTATGGGGCTGGTTTAAAAATGAAGTGTACAAAGTAAAAGTGGACACTCGGGATGCACTAATTCGACGTATTAGAAATACTGCAGTCAATTTTAAAGAAGAAAGCCATGAAGCAATTAGAAGAGCAACTTCGTAGACGACGCAGAAAATGTTTAGAAGTCAATGGCGGTATTTTTTAACATTTATTAAAAGAACGCTATGATTAGCAAACCGTTAATATATGAACTTTTCTTTATTTGGCATTACGCTATAACTTGAAAACAAATGATTATCGAATAAGAACATATGGTTTTTTTTCAAATTGTTTTTGCGTGTATATTACGCTCCTAAAGTTTGGTCCGTTCTTAACGACTCATCCTGTATTTTAAACGGTATGTGGCAGGGTATTGAGGCATTCACTCTTGGATTAAACTATTTGTTGGCAAAAATGTTGTTATTATTTTTAAGCTTTTTTTTTTATTATACAGGGTGTTCCTAAATATCATGTAAATACGAAAAGGGGTAATTTTTTGGCTTATTTAATGACTAAAAATTCATGTAAACATGCAAACGCTTCGTTGGCGATCTACAGGGTGTTGAATTTTCAAGATTTTTTTAGTTTTTTCTTTATAGCTCTTGTAGTTTTTGAGATATTTAGCTCTAACTTGGAATATAGATTACGCTGTAGGACATACATCATTGGACAATTGGACATACCAAATGATTTTAAGAATCTACAGGAAGATATTTTTTCAGGGGTCATGCCCCCTTTTCTCCCCATGAACTTTTTTTCGGTGCGCCGCTGGTGGATTCTAAAATACAAAATGCATTTTTTGTTTTGTCCTAAAGCATTTTAATTTCTTGTAGTTTTTTCGTATTTAGCACCGTTATCGAGAAAAAAAAGGTTATTTGTGTTTCGCTAGATGAAATTAAAATTTTTTAAATAGTTAGTCTAGTATGCCTTGGCTTTATTTGGTTAATCTCTTATTTTTATTAATTTTGACAGTTCGCATTTGAAATATTAATTTTGTAATTAGTGTTTGTAAATTACAGGTTTAACTTTTAAACTGAAGGGTGTAAATGCATCTCAGCCATTTCAGAATTGGTATAATTTAGCATTCTTAAGTGAATATATCGAATATTTAAACAAACACTTTAACACCCTACAGTTTAAAATTTAAACCTTTAATTTACAAACACTAATTACAAAATTAATATTTCAAATGCGAACTGTCAAAATTAATAAAAATAAGAGATTAACCAAATAAAGCCAAGGCATGCTAGACCAATTAAGTATTATTTAAAAAATTTTAATTTCATCTAGCGAAACACAGAAAACCTTTTATTTTTTTTTCTCGATAACGATGGTAAATACGAAAAAACTAGATTAAAATGCTTTAGAACAAAACAAAAAATGCATTTTGTATTTTAGAATCTACCAGCGGCGCACCGAAAAAAAGTTCATGGGGAGAAAAGGAGGCATGACCTCTGAAAAAATATCTCCCTATAGATTCTTAAAACCATTTGGTATGTTCAATGATGTAAGTCCTACAGCGTAACCTATATTCCAAACTAGAGCTAAATATCTCAAAAACTACAACAGCTATAAAGAAAAAACTAAAAAAATCTTGAAATTTCAACACCCTGTAGATCGGCAACGAAGCGTTTGCGGACCTATGTATATATGAATGTTTAGTCATTAAATAAGCCAAAGAATTAACCCGTTTCGTATTTACATGATATTTAGGAACACCCTGTATATTCCAATAAGCAGGGCAAAGAAAGAAGTATGATTTTTGCTAATTTTTGAAACGCCCTGTGGAGTGTCATGATAAACCGATAAACCTAACTGAAATAATAAGAAACCATTATTTAGGATGATCATTTAGCAATATTTTTCTATCTGTTCGTAACCTAAGATTCAGCTTTATAAGAAATTGCAACGATTTCTACTGAATATCCCCTAGAAGCCCTGATATGAATGGCTTGGCCGAAAACTCATAAATCGCCTCCATGTTTCTCAAAACCGCCAACAACTCGAAGAGGCGCTCATTGAAGAATGGAAAAACATCACACACAGGACTCAATTACAAACCTAGTAGGGTAGAGTGGGGGAATACCGGCCGTAGGGGTTATTCCGGCCGTCAAGTTTCTCCCGCTCCGATAAATAATTAAGAGCGGCCAATGAAGCATGTTCACAAATTTAACGGTTGGTATCGTTTAGGCAGTAAGGCAGTGTAAGAGGAAGCTGTATAATTTTTATAGAGAGTTTTACGAAAAACCTCGTGGTGTTATAAGAAAGGTGTGTATTTAAGGCTGTATATTTCAATAAAGGTAAGTTGTAAAAATAGTTTGCAAGTATACAAATGAATTAAATTATGTTTTCTTTCACTCAATTTGCTTAGAAACGACGTAAGTTTAGGCATATTTAAATAATGTGTTATATTTTAGTTTATTCTTTTAGGGGTAATTCCGGCCATTATTGGGAGAGTAATATCGACATGGCCGGTATTACCCAATGAAGTTTTGTTTTAAATTTTCGGTTGTTATTAGATGCCGCGGACGTATATACGAAAAACCCCAAGGGCGTCTTGGACGATGGAGAAAGGAAGAAAACCTATGTGTGCGATTTTTGCCAGTAAAAACAATTTTGGGTATTTGCTGCCCATGGCTGTAATTACCCCCAAGTTGCGGGTATTACCGGCCCACTGGTATAAATATTTAAAATATATACATATATTTTGTTCCCAAACGTCTTATATTTTATTTAAACCTTCCAGTTCCCGTTCAAATCAAAAAATCTCCGAGATATTTGATACTTCCCTTAAGGGACCGGTATTCCCCCACTCTACCCTACGAAGCATGCTCCGATGCTTAGCGGATGTGATGAGATCTAGAGGCGGAAACACCCGATATTCATTTATGTTTATGCAGCAATATTTTTGTTTTCTTTTTTCTTATTAGTGAAATCATTTAAAAAGCAGAACCGCGTCCCTAAAAACGAATTGTATCCGTTATAACCTATAATCCATAAGATGTTGGTAAGGGTTCGTAGCGATCGGCAATCGCCGCGCGCTCTAGTGTTAGTTTTAACGTATTTGTGGCGCACGTCACCGCGTTGTTCGGAGTCTTCTAGATTCTAGATGTCCTATCTGAATTTAAATTTTATTGATCGTACCAATAGCTTTTTCAATAATTTTTTTTTGTTTGTATTTAAGTTTTTTTAAAGTTTGTATGTCAGACAAAGCAATATAAGATTCTTAATTCGCACAATCCATCATTAGTATTGGATTTTATAATCTATGGACGAATTTTACCATCTCAGTAAACCACGTTGCATTTTAGATAATCATATGCAATGTTCAACGACAAAACAATATCACACTAGAAGCTATTTAAATTTTTGAGAACTACAGTACTGATTTCAAGTGATAAGTATATGCTTTATTAACGGTAGGAAGCAAATATTATTATTATTAATGTCAAGTTTGATTACAACTGCCAATCGAAACTAATACAGTAGGCATATAAAACCAGATTACACCCCCAATAGAACTTGATAGTTTCTGTGAGTATTCAGAGCAATAATGGCAATAAACCATTTTATGGTAGCATTAACTCCTATTTCCTATTGACTAAATTACCGTGATATTATCGCTACACAACGGTCTAGCAATTTTCGTTGTCTTACAGTAGGAAAGCGCGTTGCTGTCACATATAGTATTAAATAGTTGTATACAGAGCATGTGAATTCTTATAAGGAATAGAATGCTTTTTTCTCAATGTACTCGTATAATATAGAAGCATTTTGAACTTACAACTTACATGTTGTCACCATCTATCTATACCTACTGAAAAAATATTTATTGCTAATTATGAGTTTGTAGCATAGATATTTATTAAATAAAGTTCCATCATGGCTGATACAAAAGGTATCGACACACAGTGGTACCAAGCGGCCACGTATCGTCCCATTCAGGTACTAATCGCGCTCGATATTGATGCGATTTAACAAGACTTGCTATCGCTATTCGCTTCTTAAAACTTCATTTTTATTTTTTTATTCATGGGTGACTGTGTAACATTTAAATTTTAAATTATTTATTTTCCAGTTAAATTTTCTGTGTGCCAAAATTGTTTTTAAATAAAAGGTAGGAAATAGGGGTTTTAGTTTTAGGTCTGAAAAATTAATATTAAGTTTAATAAGAATTACCTTCTATACCTACTATACCAAATTCACAGTAGAGAATTAATATTATACAGGGTTGTCCTCTTAAGATGACCCACTATCTGATTTTAGAACCTGTGGGACCTATGAAAAAATTTTGTATTCGCTTATATTTTAAAATTATATTTTTATCACGTCTACATGGTTTTTAGTTTGTCCTAACCAAGTACCAACTTTCTTCTTTTAAATGAAACACCATATATATTTTTTCATCTTCGAATTCTAGATTCAATTACAAGCAATGATTATTACATTTAAAAAAAATGATTAGTTTTTCGTTTTCGTGTGTTTATCGTCAAAACTATTTGTTTCCTAATATTGTTAATGTATTAGCTAATTCATTATTCAATTTATGTCATTTTTCAAAATTAAGCCCAAAACAGCCTACAGGGTGTTTAGAACGCTGGTCCCAAGTTGTCAATAGTTAGAGATTAATTTCTCAACTTTTTTACATGGTAAACGGAATATTATTTTTTTAAATTATGCAGAATTTATTTCTTTATCGTTTATCTTATTATGCCCTATGCTCGAAATTTACAGTTTTCCATATATTGGAATGTTTCTTTGTCCATTATTTTAACTACTGCCATAAGAGATGGTAAAAATATTAACTAATAAAATAAGGATATTTACACTAACTTTTTTTTTAAAACACATAAGTGCATGATTAAAATATACGTTTTTCTTAATATGAATTGTAACTTTTACTATTTCATATCCAATGAGGTAGGTAATTAATATTGCGCTTGGTGTTTCTATAGTATTCCTAAAAATAAAGGATATGTACCACGCCAAGAACAAAAATGTAAATATTTATTGGAAATGTCATTTCGACAAAATTGTTTACAAAAATGCATCGAATAACGCCCAAAATTAAGTAATTGTTAATGTAAATATATACACTCGTACGATACCAATGCTTTAAAGCAATGCTTAGGAGATACCAATAGAATGTACCAAAATTGTTACAAATATAAAGAGCTTGAATAAACGATTTGTATAAAAAAAAAATGGACACGGTTCTCAGAAATTTTCCAATATCTGGAAAACCGTTAACTTCCGGTAGAGGGCATGATAGAGAAATAAATTCTGCATAATTTAAAACATTTATATACGGGGCAGTGGCGCACCCAGGGGGGGGGGAGGGGCAAGGGGCAAGGGGCCCTTGGCCCCCTAAAACCCCCAATGAAATTGACTTCAGCTATACTATTTAACTGTTTATTGCCCAGTCCCAATAAACAAGTAGAAAATTGGCAAAGCTTTCTCAGCCTTCATTCTTTTTATGCAAATTATTCATTTTTTGAAAATTTTTATAATGAAAGCATTTTAATATGCGAATTTAAATTATGGAACGACAAGTTTACAGATAGCAAAGAAATACCCTGCGATATGTTTAAGCTATATATTCAATGTAAATGGTATGATATTTCCCAATATAAAAAAACTTTTGCAAATTTTTGTTACCCTTCCCGCTTCCCGTCACCACCAGTACCTCTGAAATGTAATTTTCCACATTAAAGTACTTAAAATCGTACTTTAAAAATTCCACCGGGCAAGTAAGACTTAATGGATTGGCAAATTTATTTATTCATAAGAATGTTCCAGTTTCTTGTGAAGAAATTTTAAATAAACTTTCTGGGTCGAAGAAAATTAGATTTACATATTTAACAAATGCTAAGGTGTTATAAAAAAGTTTTGGTTTCTATTATTTATAAAATATTGTTTATTGTTGTGCTTCGTATTAATTTATAATTTTAAATAAATATATTTGTGTTATGGATATCGTCGTCATTACTATTACCTATATTTTATTTGGTAAAAAGAGTGGTATGTTTTGTCCGGAATAATTATTAAAGTGGATATTTTAAAAAGTCAATTTTTTTAGATATTTACCTCGATTGAACTAGGCTATTGCGATCTTCTAAGAGTACCTGTTAAAAAAGCTTCAAAGATCTAGAAAAATGCGTAACTTAAAAGTTTATTAAAAGATTTGCTTCCGGCACTGGTTGGCGCCCCCCCCCCCTAACATAAAATCCTGGGTGCGCCGCTGATACGGGGTATTTTTTTTATTTAAAAACGTTGAGATATTAATCTAGAAATATTGAAAACTTTGGATTTGCGTTCTACACACCCTGTATGCTGTTTCGGGCTTAATTCAGAAAAATAACCTAAATTGAATAATATATTAGGTAGCAATATTAAGAAACAAATAGTTTTAAACATAAACACACGTAATTTTTCAAAAAAAATTTTAAATCGAATACTCAATTGAAAAACTACTCAAAAAATTAAAAAAATGTTGTAACAAACGCATCGCTTCTAATTGAATGTAGAATTTGAAAATGAAAATATTATTATAGGGCGTTTTATTTAAAAAAGGAAATCTAGTACTTGGTCAGGAGAAACCAAACACCCTGTAAACGTGAAAATAAAATACTAATAGCTATTTATTGTACAAGACGATAAAATTGTACTTTATCTTTGAGAGTGTTTTTTAGCGTCGAGACGGTAGTCGAGACGCTAATTACGCTCGAGAAGATAATGCGATTTTATCGTCGTGTGCAATACAACATTTTTTTCTATAGCAAGACTTCAAATTCAGGTGAAAAATAAAATTGTAGAGAAAATTGTAATTTTTGGCACAAAAATCGCAACTGTGTTGCTCCGTTACTAGGGATATGAATTACTCTGTCAACAAATGTCAAACAAATTTTACATTCTGGTTTTTGTGGAGTGTTCAGTATTTTCGCGTTTTGTTTACGAAGTGAATACGAAATGTACGAAAAAGAATTAACACAAGAAGAAGAAAGATAGATGTTTCTAATAATGTTAATTGAAAAACTACACTTGTTGTTAATACTTCGAATTAATGTGTTTGAATTTGTGAATTTAATTGAATAAAAAAAATTAAAACATTTTATCTACCCTTGCTGTTAAAGTGTTACTTTATCTACCTTTGAGGTTAAAGTGATACTTTATCTACTCAAAAGAGTTGCTATAACAACATTTTAACATCAGCTATAGAAAAAAAAATTAAAGCCAATCCAAAAAACTTTTGTTTTTAACTTTTCTTTATTGGTCTCACATATTCTGAGATCAGATAGTGGGTCATCTTACGTGGACCACCCTGTCTTATTCCTGAAGTATTTGCCCTATTTTTTAATCAAAATAATTCAATTAATACTAAAAAAAGTATTTCACAATTAAAATTAGCATTTCCACGATTATCTATGTATGTTATTGTATATTATGGCTTATATTCTCCAATAGTAAGGTAGGTACTTATAATGCTATGTCGTGTTCAATTTTGAAAGGATAATTCTCTCAAATGAATATCGATACCACAAATTTATGGAATGAATGGCGCTCAAGTGTGCAATGTTCATAATTTAAACATGACTGCGTTAATAGGCGTCCATGTTTAATTAAAATTATAGGGTAATTGCTAGAAATGAGTGAAAAATAATTAAATTTGTAGCGAAAAGACCCATACGATCTAATTCAATATAAACCTAATTTTAGCAGTATAGTTGTATCTTTAACTTTGCAAGTATTATAGAGGGTGTCCGGGAAAATGTGGGCAATCTCCTGAATATGAAAAAAACACGTGAAAAGAATACTACAAGTTCATATAAACTTCTTTTGTATCGGCCTCCTCTTCGGAGATATGGGCTCCCAAAGAGCTCCCATGGAATTAAGTTGTTTTTGACACATATTTATTAAACCAACCAATATTTCAATTTTTTTTTTTATATGATGTATACCAGGTAAGACCCTTCAAATTACCATCCCAGAAAGTGTTGCGAAATATTTACAGCTGCAGGGACGGACTAGCTGTGACACTAATGTGCCCATTTTTTTACGCCCTGTATGATAAAAACTTTGGACAACGTATTTTACATACCTTTAATTATTGAATAAAAATTTAGTACTCTTCATTCATGTCGCTAATCCTAACCCATATTTAACTTGATTTATTTCTTAAACAAGAAAAATAATAATTGACCCTAAAATATCTACCGGGTGTTCCCAAATACATAGAGTATGATAAAATTAAGATAATTAAGTTTTAATTTAAAAAGTTTGAACTAAAATATTTTAGCTTGTTCTATGACTGGAATTATTCTCATTTTTTGACAAGCAGATGTTTTTAACACAAAAATTGAATTATAAACACTTAAGCAAACTAAGTATGAATTCATATTCATAAGTATAACTAAATTCGTTGTTAAACCATTTTAATTTGGGGATCAGCGAATTTAACTACAATTCAGCCATGAAAAAAACTACAAAACAAAATAATTAAATGCATATATAAACTTCCCTTTCTAGAACCAACTATAAAATTGTATGAACCAAATGGATATTTAAATTTAGAAAAGCTTTATAAATTAAAACTATGCATTCTAATACATTATTAAAGAAAAAAATCGAATATAATATTTCCTTCGACTAGCATTATTCACATCACGAGACAAAATCATCATATTCATACACCTATGGTAAAGAGTACGTTTGGCCAAAGATAAATATTATATAAAGGAATAACAATTTACAACAGTTTGCCGAAAAAAATTAAAGAAATATCAAAATTATGGACTAAACACTAAAAAAATATTTTTCAAAACTTTACCGTATTATACATACGTATATCAATATTTTTTTTTGTAAATGGTTATTATATATATTTTTTTTTTGAATAATTTCGATGGAGTTATAAATAGTTACTAAACATGGTTTTTATTATTTGTGAATTTATATATTGTATATTTGGTGTTATATTCTCTGTAATAAACTTTTTTAAGTTTGTTGAGAATAATAAAAAAAAATAAAAGTTTTTTTTTTAAACCAGAAACTTTGTAGCTTACGGAAATTTGGTTATTAATTATTATTATGTTTGGTAAATTATATTCTTTAATATTCTTAATAAGAATCTTTAAACTTATTTATAAAATACAGGCTCGGCCAAAATTAAGCAGTTATTGGTTAATAAATGAGCAAAGATCAATCACAAATTCGAGATATGATGTGAAATATCAATAGCTAACATAAAACTAAATTATGGTTGGTCGTAATTGTATGTGTATAACTGCAATAAAGAATTGGCGACTGTAATTCAACAATTAGGTATTTTCTTTACCTAACAAAAAAATAAATTTTTGCTATATGTAGGTGGTAGATATCTATAGCATTTTAAATATGGCATTATCCAGCATTTTATATAAGTTATTTATATTTTTATAAAAATTGTTAATTTTTAAGTTTTTTATTGTTTATAATTTATATTCCCTGTAATGGACTTTTAAAGTTCGTTGGGAATTTGTTCATAAATAAAAAAAATAATAGCCATTTTAAGAACGTAGGTGTAAGTACGTAATAAATATTTTATCAATAATTAATATTCGTGGTTGTTGTTTTCTTAACATTGTCTAACCAGTATAGTTAGTTTTATGTTAGCTATTATTAGCATTTTAAGTTCCTTCCCGAATTTGTTATTGGCAGTGTTCATTTAATACCTAAAACTGCTTCATTTTTGGCGACCCGGTATAAAGTCAAAGGTATTTTATTTAAAATAATTTGCTAAAAAGTAATTATAGCGATCGCTTAGAAGAATAATTTGATATAAATACATGCTTAGTTTTAAGAACTGCCGCTTGTCAAAAGAATTAGATTATAGTCCTAGGACTTCAATTAAAAAAACTGCCAAAACCGTCTCGAGACCGATTAAAGCATAATATCCATATTTTTACGAAAAAATAATAACCTTCTATGGCTTAAATATCTAAGTTCAACCTTTTTACATTTGGATAACTCAATTATCTTAATATTATCACACACTTTGTAATTTGGGACACCTGGTAGATATTATAGGGTTATTAATTATTTTTCGTTTTTAAGAACAATTCCAAATTTGTGCATTAGATAGAAAATAAACTGCGTAAACAACTGTTCAACGGGCTAATGTAGTTAATTAGGTCCAAAGCGGCCCTTTTTTTAATAGGAGATATCTTGCCCTAGGGCATGTAATAAAAAAATACCGAAATTGTCCCAAAACGAAATGACGGTAAAATATAATATTATGAAAAAGTACGACTAACAAAATGTGACTAACTTGAAATTTTTAACTTTTTGCATCGATTTTTTTTCTACTCTGTATAATATTAAAGTGCACTGGTTACGTCATAGGCGTACTACACTATTAACCTGCAAAAAACAATCTTTCAAACTCTGCAAACCGCAATAAAATCCGTGATCGTTTCCAAACTACAGACCTGGAATAAAATCATTTACCGAACGTAGTGATGAGCAGGTTGCCAATGCCATTGTTAAACATTCCGTCGTGTTTAATGTTCCCATTTATAATTAGAAGTAATGCTGAGTTGCTTGGTTAAATAAATAACAACTCAATGATTTCATAAGGAAAATATAGAACCGATGTTACACTTAATAAAGTAAGAAATAAAAACTCAATTTGCCATTTGCTCAAAATCAATGCGACAATTTGTTACGATGATTTGTGTTGTCTCTTTTTCTCTACTACACTCATCAAGTCATCAGCAAAAAAAAACCGGACAAGGAAAATTATCGTCAACTTGGATATTAAATTACTTTTCGGACTTTAAAACATCTTTAATGAAATTCTCGAAGATGGAAGCCGCATGTTAAGATTATTATCCGCGTTTCAATTTAAAAGAAATATTGACATGTGTAATATTTATACCTAAGGAAACAAATGTTTTTTTTTTGTCTTAAGTTCTTAACACCCTGTGGAAAAAGTAAGCGGTGCGATTTTTCAATGCATTTCATATGGAAGTTGCATGTTTTCTTAACATTTTGTTTTTTGATTCATTACAATACCTGATGGTCTTTTTAAGGATATAATCTTTTTAGAAATTACTTGCAAATAGAATATAATTTTTTTATTAAATAATCAGGAATAAAAATTTAACAAAATTCATAACAAAAATTAATAGCATGTATTGGCTCCACGAGCTCGAATCACATCTGTCATACCGGCGTGGTAAACTTTCAATACAGTTGGCAATTTGTTCCTGAGAAATATTGTTCCATTCTTCCAAAAGAGCAATTTACAGGTTAGGGATGGTCTCGGGAGCTGGTTCCCGTTGTCGAATTCGTCTTACTAAAATATCCCAAACATGCTCAATGGGGTTAAGATCTGGGCTACGAGCTGGCCACTGAAACCGCTGAATGTTAACTTCGTTCAGATATTCGTTTACCACTCGTGCCACATGTGGTGTTGCATTAACATGCATTAGACAAAAGTCCGGTCCTATATAGTAAGCAAATGGAACGACATGTTCTGCTAAACACTCATTAATATAGCGATCAGCAGTCATTGCACCATTTTCAATTATAACGAGCTCGGTACGTTCATCAGATGATACTCCAGCCCACACCATTGTACTTCCATCTCCATATGGTACTTGCGGAGAGATGCAGCATTGCGCAAATCGTTCCCCTGGTCTTCTCTATACACGTTCGCGTCCGTCTGGTGGGCGTAAGGAAAAACGGGATTCATCTGTAAACAGTACTCGGTCCCATTGTTCTGCTGTCCAATTAATATGTTTCCGAGTGAAATGCAAACGGGCAGTACGGTGGGCTGGGGAAAGAGCTGGTCATGCAGCTGGTCTCCTTGAGTTCAGTTCTTGTTTACCCAGTCTACGGCGGAGGTATCTGAGAACATATAAGTGCCACGAATATTTCTTAATTGACTACTAATGGCTGAAGATGGTAAACCTCGATCGCGTAGTGCCGTTAACACAACAAGACGATCATCAGGCATATTTGTCTTACGTCTTCTGCATGATCCTTGGCGCCTAGAATACTGCCCAGTTTGCCGAAAATGTTTTTTATCCAATAACATTGGTAAATTTAAAATGATTTTCTTAAAAGATTATATATTTTTAAAAAGACCAGGTATTGTGATGAATCAAAAAACAAAATGTTAAGAAAACATGCAACTTCCATATGAAATGCATTGAAATATCGCACCGCTTACTTTTTCCACAGGGTGTTGAGAACTTAAGACAAAAAAAAGTATCATTTGTTTCCCTCGGTATAATATCACACATGTCAATATTTCTCTTAAATTGAAAAGCGGGTAATAATCTTAATACATGCGGCTACCATCTTCGAGAATTTCATTAAAGATGTTTTAAAATCAGAAAAGTTATTTAATATCAAAGTTGAAGATACTTTTCCTTGTCCGCTTTTTTTGCTGATGAGTGTAGAACTATTTTTAAAGTTTTAACCAGAAAACGAATTTGTTGCCAAACCACGAAATACAAAAACATTTAGAAGTGAGTTACTAATGGAGATATGATCAGGTTAACAATAATGATGGCACACAACAAAGAAGCGATTAAACAATTATAATTTAATAAAACCTCTCGGGTTTGTTTTATACCAACCAACGCACTGACCTCTCCGCGGCGACTGATTCCATTGTGCGTCGCATTAGAGGATATTGATCAAGAACAGCGTTAAAATGATCAACTGAAAGGGAAAAGAGGTTACAATACGTTTCAGCTCGTACAGATGCAACACGTCTTGCGTTTGTTAATAAACAAATTTCACCGAAATAGGAACCATCACTTAAGCTAGTAGCAACTTCTCCATTAGCCATTACTATGTCGACAATTCCTTCTTGAATGAAGTACATTTTGGCGCCTATGGTACCTTCTTTTATTATAATATCACCTAAAGAAAAAAAAGGTTAATAACGTTATACTATATATAATATTGTATATAATTAGAAGATGATATAGTGTCCGCGAAAATAATTAAAAGATAATATTGTGTTATGGATGCCCGTAGCGTCCTAACAAGGACGAAACGGCCGTCGTGGACTACCCGCTCCAGGGTATCCATTAAACTTGGATCACTGTGCTTTCGAATATAAAAAATAGTTACACACTTGTCCGATATGCCACAATATTATCTTTTAATTATTTTTGCGGACACTATATCATCTTCTAAACATTTTTATGAATCAAAACTTAAACGGATTGCGCGCATTCTAGTGGGTGCCAGCGTTGATCTGTTTTCTGGTCTGCAAAATGGCAGATGTTTTCGGTGAAAATGCAAATAGCGTTTCCTATACTGGATTGTGATGCACTTCGTGGTTTATTTAGTTGTCTACCTTTCGCGCTACGGTGTATTGATGGCCGCTTGGATTTTGCAAAGAGGCTTTTAGTACATTTTACCGTCGTTCTTGGAATTGCTTGGGTTATAGCTGCCCGTAGAGTCCTAACAAGGACAAAACGGCCGTCGTGGTCTACCCGCCCCAGGGTTTCCATTAAACTTGGAGCTCTGTGTATTCCAATATAAAAAATTGTTCGTCCGATATGCCACAATATTCTCTTTTAATGTATACAGTGTCACCAGTAAAGTCCGCATCATATGGGATTTTTTTTTATTAATAGCTTTATTCGAAATTTGACTTTGGCATCAAACTCTGCTTCGATCGAGATGAAAATTAAGCAAAAAATAGTAGTCACGTGATTCGCATTATCTGTCAAATTTTAATTTTTCCAAAAAAATAATTCAACAGTGGGGTTATTTCTAAAAATATCGAAAAAAGTTTTTAAAAAAAGTGTTTTTACATGCAGTTTCTAGCCCATATGAAAAAATTCAGCCGCATAAGATAATTTTTTTTACCTATATTTTGTAAATTAAATAAAAGAAAACACTTTTGCAAAAAATTAGACTCAACGCAACTTACATAAAACTTCTTAGTTTTGACAATGCTTTATTTTAGATACATTTTCTTTAAAGTAGCGCCATATTAAATGTGTGTTTTTCTACAAAATCAAAATTGGGCTATTAAAATTGGGTCGCATGTGATGCAAAGTTCATTTGTTTTTGACCCTGTATAAGGTAACTCCATAAAATAAGTATTTTTGAAAAGATAGTTTGTGTCTGAAAGTAATACACCTTGATATTAAGACAAAAAAAAAACACAGTGTTGTGACATGTGTGTGAACACACCCCCTAGCATCATATAGGTTGGCAACAATGCCGTGACGTCATACGTCAAATGTATTATAAATACCAGACACAAAATAAAGACCCCCCTTCTTTTGGACATTCAACATTCAACATGTGTTTCATTTCAAACCCTTAACCCACGTCATATGGCGCAGTACGAAAAAAAAAAAACAGCAGATAGCCAGCGAAAGACCGCCTTTTCTTTTTGTACAAGAAACCGTTGTTCAAGTACAAATCGCACGATTTTCACTGGTTATAACGAATAAACGCTTTCCGAAAAGAAATAAGACTGCAAATAAAAACAAGAATGGACTTCCGAGGTGTCCCACCCATGAAATTTTCCGGAAATTTAGCAGAAAATTGGAAATTCTGGAGACAAAGGTTAGAGACATATTTAATAGCAACTGAAATCTGCAAGAAGGAAGAAACTACACAATGTGCACAGCTACTAACGCTGATAGGCGAGGAGGGTATGCGAATATACAATACTTTCGACCTATTGGACACAGAAAAAGGGAAATTGAAACCGCTTTTGGAAAAATTTGAAGGTTATTTCAATCCACGCCGCAACCTAACCTATCAAAGACACAAATTTCTCACGTGCAGGCAAAGAGATGGTGAAAATATGGACCAATACACTACCGAGCTAAAAAATTTAGCACTTTCAAGTGAATTGGGAGGCTTAAAGGACAGTTTAATAAAGGATATCATGATTTGTGGCATAAAATCAGAGACGATGAGAGAAAAATTACTACAGGAAGACCACGATACATTGGACGAAGCTATAAAAACTTGCATTAATATGGAAAAAACCAAGGAAAGAAACAAAGAAATTACAGAGGCTCAAGAAAATGGTCATATGGATATAATTAGGAGACAATCGATAGCACCTTATCATGGAAAAGAAAAAAATTTTGGAAACAGATCCAACTCCTTGCAAACAAAATATCATAGTACTAATAGAACAGGTCCAATCCAAGGTTTAAGAAAATGTCAGAGATGTGGAAGAATTCATGGACATGGTAAATGCCCAGCCCATGGACAGAGATGCAATAAATGTGGGAAGACGAATCACTTTGCTTCGCAGTGCAGATTTAAAAGGGACGGTAACATTTTCAATTTTAATAAGAGTCAAAAATATTTAAACAAACATAATGTAAATCATAACCAAACTTCTTTCAGCAAAGTTTTAACAATTAACAAAAATAATACTGATCATCATATTGTTGATAATAGTAATTGTGAACATAATCATAATGTACACATAGATGTTGTTAAGACAAATTTTGACAAAAATTTTCTATTCATAGGTAGTATCGAGATGGGCATTAATGACATCGAGATGGAGTCATGGGTTGCAACAGTCAACGTCAATGAACACGAAGTCAGATTCAAGTTGGATACGGGCGCTGCAGCCAATGTCATGCCCCTGGATATATTGCGTAAGATTGGTTTTAATATTAATGATTTAATTTTTTCAAATGTAAGTTTGGCTTCTTATACTGGGGATCGTCTACCAATTGTAGGTTGTTGCACCTTGAATTGTCAATATAAAGACAAAAGGGAGAGTTTATTGTTTTATATAGTAGATTTAAATAGCTATTGCATTTTAGGACTTAAAGCATGCATGCAGTTAAATATGATTAAAAGAATTGACTCATTGAAAGAAAGTAGAATGAATGAAATACAGAGTGTGATTAAAGAATATGAATTTTTATTCGAAGGAATAGGTTGTCTAAAAAAGCAATATCACATAAAGTTAAAAGAAAATGCCAGACCAGTAGTACACTTACCTAGAAAGGTACCATTTGCTATCCAAGAAAAACTTAGAATAAGTTTGGATCAGTTAGAAAAAGATAAAATTATTATAAAGGATGAAAGTAGTTCCGAATGGGTGAATCCAATAGTTTTAGTTAGGAAACCCACGGGTGATTTAAGAATATGTTTAGACCCAAAGTTTTTGAATGAGAGTGTATGTAGACATTATTTTCACATTCCAACTTTGGAGGAACTTACAGTTAAATTGGCAGGATCAAAAATTTTTAGTACCTTGGACACAACACAAGGGTTTCTACAGATTAAACTAAATTATCAAAGCTCAAAACTTTGCACTTTTGCTACTCCAATGGGCAGATATCGATTTTTAAGATTACCTTATGGCTTAGCTAGTTCAGCAGAGGTCTTTCAGGAAAGAATGGCTGAAATATTTGGGAATATAGAGGGATGTGAAGTGTACATAGATGATATAATTCTATATTCGAAAAATAAATCTGACCACAGTAGGCTTTTAACCAAAGTTTTTAAAAGGGCAGCAGAATTTAATATCAGGTTCAATTTAAAAAAGTGTAAATTTGGAATGAGTGAAGTTAGGTACATGGGTCATATTTTTTCCGAGCAGGGTATAACACCTGATGACTCTAAAATAGAAGCTATTAAACATATTTCAATTCCTAAGGACAAAAAAGACCTGCAAAGATTTTTGGGGTTAGTAAATTATGTTGGACGTTTTGTAAAAAATCTGTCTGAGAAAACAGCTATGTTGAGAGGTTTGCTAAAGAATGATAGTGTGTTTGCATGGAACGAAAATCATGACAAATGTTTTCAAGATCTTAAAAAACTTATTTGTGAGGCACCATGCTTAAGATTTTTCGATTCAAACGAACCCATAACACTTTCTGTTGATGCATCACAAAATGGAATGGGAGCATCCCTACTACAAAATAATATTCCTTGCGCACACGCTTCACGAGCTTTCACTGAAACGCAAAGAAGGTATGCACAAATAGAAAAAGAGCTATTAGCTATTTGGTTTGGATGTGTTAAATTTCATCAGTATGTATTTGCTCGTAAATTTCAAGTAGAAACTGATCATAAACCTTTAATTTCAGTTATAAATAAACCAATAAACTCATGTCCAGCAAGGTTGCAAAGAATGTTGTTACAATTAAAAAAATATAGTTTTGAACTTGTTTATAAACCAGGCAAAAACCTAGTAGTTGCAGACACTTTGTCGAGGGCCTTTGAAAACAAAATTTTTAATGAAAATATAGATTTCGAGCTGGAAGCTCAAGTTTGTCTGATTACAGAATGCTTAAATGCATCTAAGCAAAAAATAGAGGAAATCAAAGACCTAACTAATAAAGATGAAGAACTCTGTATTTTAAAAAATCAAATTATAACAGGCTGGTCGAATAATATCAAGGAGGTGTACCAGATATCATAAAATTTTATTTTAAATTTAGATCAGAAATAACATTGGCGGATGGTCTACTGTATAAGGGGACAAAATTGATAGTTCCGAGAACTTTGCGTAAAGATATTTTGACAAGATTGCATCTGGGACATTTGGGTGTTAATAAATGTATTGATAGGGCAAATAACTCCTTTTTCTGGCCAGGGATGAATAAGACAATAAGGGACATGATTTTGGCATGTAGTGTCTGCCAGCAGTTTTACAAGTCAAATCAATCTGAACCCATGATTCCGCATGAGGTCATTAACATTCCATGGTATAAGGTTGGAATGGATATTTTTCATTGTGAGGGAGCTTCATTTTTGCTTGTTGTTGATTATTACTCAAAATTTATAGAGATACGTAACCTAAATAAGGATCTGACTAGTGAAAATGTTATTAATAATTTAAAGACAATTTTTTCAATTCATGGAATACCACGTATCGTAATGTCGGATGGTGGTCCAGAATTTTCAAGTTTTTTATTTAGAACTTTTTCTAAAGAATGGGATTTTGAACACAAATTTTCGTCACCAAGATACCCACAATCAAATGGTGAAGTCGAACGATCAATTCAAACAGTCAAAACTATTTTCAAAAAATGTAAATTAGATAACACAGATCCATATTTAGCACTGTTAGCCTTAAGAAATACACCTCTTGATAAACAAACAACGCCAGCGAACGTTTTATTTAGTAGAAATTTAAGGGACCTTTTACCTAAACAAAATGTATATTTTGAACGTATAATGTGTAATAGAGAAGATTATAATAGACATATTGAAAAATCTCAATGTAAACAAAAATATTATTTCGATAGAAAAGGTGTAAAGGAATTATCAGAATTAAATGACGGGACTAGGGTTTTAGTTAGGAAGACTATTAAGGGTAACTGGATCCAAGGTATAATTATAAAAAATATGGGTAGAAGAAGATATAAAGTACAGTTGCAGGACGGTGCAGTTTTTATAAGAAACAGAAAATTTATTAGAATATGCAATCAAAATTATAAACAAAAGGAAACTGCACTACCTAGCACTAAGGACGAGCATGTAAATAAATTTGACGAATATAGGTATGTACCGGTAGAACCTAGCATAAGTGACAATAAAGTCTCTAATGAGACCAATAATTTAAAACAGGACAGTATACGGGGGAATGAGAATGGAAGGGGTGGATTACGCGAAACTAATTTTGAAATATGCCAAAATACAGATTTTGACAAAAATAGTCTTAGACATCGTTCAAACGATTCACCTCACAATTCTCAGGATACTGTAACAGACCTGAACTCGGAGGAAAATAAAGCACAAGCTTTGTCAGATTATGCAAGAGACTTTAATAGTAAGAAAATAACCACAAGGTCGGGTAGAATAAGCAAAACACCCGTTAAATTTAATAATTATCTCAAATTTAAATAAAGTCTGTTGCATAAAAATACAAGGGCTGGTTCATAGTTTGAAAAGATATACAGATAAGTGAGATTGGATATGTTACACAATGTAAAACGAATTATAAGTTGATTGTACAAAACAAAATTGAATGTTAAAGAAGTTGTTAGTGAATAAGTGTAAAATGTAATTACGTGATATATTGAAACCTGTGATATTAGTATAAGGCTGGTAATATGAGAGATAGTTAAAAAAAAAAGGGAGATGTGACATGTGTGTGAACACACCCCCTAGCATCATATAGGTTGGCAACAATGCCGTGACGTCATACGTCAAATGTATTATAAATACCAGACACAAAATAAAGACCCCCCTTCTTTTGGACATTCAACATTCAACATGTGTTTCATTTCAAACCCTTAACCCACGTCATAAGTGTCATCAGTAAAGTGTCCAGGAAGTGGAAAATAATTTTTAGTTTAACAACTTAAAGTTTATCTATTTTCAACGATGCAATGATGCACCAAAAACAAGTTGGCCGTAAAACAAATTATAAAAAAGATCAACAATGCTTGTTTGGCTTGTAATTAATACTGCGGATTTAATTAAAAAAAAAAAATGTTAACTTTACAGGAACAAATTGAAGTTGTATTAATATGCGGTGAAAATACAAGTCATCGTGTAGCAGCCAACATTTTTAATGAAAGGTATCCAGCCAAAAATGGGCAACAATCTACTGTGAGTAGGATTATAGTGAAATTTAAATCAAGTGGATCGGTGGAAAATTTATTTAAAAAACCTCACAATCCTATAAAACATACTGAAGAAGTCCAATTAAATGTGTGCCTAGATGTTGTGGAATATGGTCAAACTAGTATTGAACATGTCTCTCGCAGAACTGATGTTAATAACGAGACTGTAAGGAATATTTTGCACAAAAATAAATTTAAACCTTATAAACCTAAATTTATAAATACTCTTAAGGAACAAGATTTTGACATGCGTTTGGGATTCTCTTTTTGGTACCAGGAAAAAAAAGAAGAAAATCTGTCCTTTCCCTTTCACGTTTTATGGACCGACGAGGCCACTTTTACGTCAAACGGCGTTGTTAGCTCTCAAAATTGTAGATGGTGGGCTCAAGAAAATCCAAATTTTATAATAGAATGCAGGGACCAGTATTCCTTTAAAACAAATGTGTGGTGCGGTGTTTTAAACGATCAAGTTGTTGGGCCTTATTTCTTTAGAGGTAATTTAAACTCTAAACAATTCCTACGTTTTCTTAACACTGAGATCCTTGAAGCTTTGGACAATATGCCTATTGAAATAAGGCATGATTTGTGGTACCAGTGTGATGGTGCTCCCATCCATAATGCAAGACAGGTTAAAGAACGCCTCTTGAAAATCTTTAGGGGCAAAGTAATTGGGCGTAATATGGAGCAATACTGGCCGCCAAGGTCTCCGGATCTAACCCCACTTGATTTTTTCTTGTGGGGTTACCTAAAACAAAAAGTTTACAAACAAAGGCCTTTCCGTAATGTTGATCATTTGGAAACGGTGATTCGAAACTGTATTTTAGGAATAAAGCCCATTAGTATCAGAAACTCCATTAAAGAAGTGTCAAGAAGACCAATTGTTTGTATTGAACGCAATGGAAGGCACACAGAAATGTAATCTTAAGTTTTTGAATTGTTTTTAATTTAATGTTCAAATACCTTTAATGGATTGTTATTAATTAAAAAGGGGGAATTTTAAATGCGTTTAATTTTTATATGATTTTTTATTAGAACAATTGACCATCTTCAAATAAACTATTTTCTTAACGTTAAGGTGTATTACTTTCAGACACAAACTACCTTTTAAAAAATACTTATTTTATGGCGTTACCTTATACAGGGTCAAAAACAAATGAACTTTGCATCACATGCGACCCAATTTTTATAGCCCAATTTTGATTTTGTAGAAAAACACACATTTAATATGGCGCTACTTTAAAGAAAATATATCGGAAATAAAGCATTGTCAAAACTAAGAAGTTTTATGTAAGTTGCGTTGAGTCTTATTTTGCAAAAGTGGTTCAATTTACAAAACAAAGGTAAAAAATGAAAATTATCTTATGCGGCTGAAATTTTGCATGTGGGCTAGAAACTGCCGTTAAAAAAACTTTTTCTTATAATTTTTTTCGATATTTTAAGAAATAACCCCACTTTTGAATTATTTTTTTGAAAAAATTAAAATTTGACAGATAATGCGAATCACGTGACTACTATTTTTTTGCTTAATTTTCATCTCGATCGAAGCAGAACTTGATGCCAAAGTCAAATTTCGAATAAAGCTATTAATAAAAAAAAATCCCATATGATGCGGACTTTACTGATGACACTGTATAATATCATTTACAAATCTGCCAGAAACAAGTTTCAGCTAATAAACTGTACTACCATATTACTCAACCTTTTTACGGTTATGACGCTAAGATAGTGACGCAATTAAGAGGAGGGAGGGGGCTTGCGCCCTCCCTTTATGTCTCTTTCTACAGATTGGGGACAATTTTGATGTACGACTGTTTTGAAATGAAAATCCACCAAAAATATTTAAATTCTTGAATATGGTTAGTCACATCATGGTTATTTTTACGTAATACTCAGTAGAGATCGATATTCGTTAAAAGAAACTCCTCACTTCGGTGTTGACCACTGATCTAGTCAGTTGATATTTAACTTTGATTTTTCTTTTAGGTAATATTAATGCTTGAATTTCTGCATAATATATGTTACATGATTTATTATCTTTGATAGGTATTGGTTAAAATTAATCATTTATTAAAATTATAGATTTTATTGAATATTTCTTTGTGTCGGAGTTGATGCTATTAATTGTTTTACGGGTAAACACAATTATATTTTAAAAGAGTAAATATTGATAAACGTAATAATATGCTGATGTTAACGGCATTCCAGTTTTATTCTCAAATTATCTTATTTATTAACATTGGAAAAAATTATCCAAAATGGCCGTAACTTACAAAAAAGGAAGTAGCTGAAGGGACAATTATTTTAATCATTATTAACCTTAAGCATCAACTTCGCTCTTTATAAACTCCGAAGCTATCATTGGGACTCGGAGTTGATTTTTTGTCAAATATAATAATATAGGAAATCATATAATAAAATGAAATCCAAGCTTCTGATACGCAAATAGTAATTTGGGAAGGTATAAAATGTAATAATAAGATTTACTTACAATTTAAAGAACTCGGTGTTGATGCTAAGTATATACAGGGTGTCCCAAAAGTAACAGCAGACTCCTTAAGCCGAAATAATGCGATTTACTTAAACTTGCCTTATCCCAAAATTGATAACAACCAAGATACAGGGTGTCAAAGTTTTAATTTTGTTTTCATTTTTTTTGCCATTATTTCTTAACGAAACGACATAGCAGCACAAAATTAAGGATTTTGGGGTTTTTTGAGATGAGAAATTCAAAATTATCCATAGTTTTTGTGTAACGAGTAGAGGGCGCTGCCTACGGCATTACCCACTCCTTTTATCTGGCATAACTTTGTTTAGGATTCTTATATCGATTCAACTATTAAAAAAATAAGTTACTTTACATCTTTTACATTAAAAACGTATACCTTATTGAAGTCGCTAGGAGCAACCATTTTCGAGATAATCGCATTTCATATGTCCTATGCAACGAAGTACGTTGTCCAAAAGTAGCGGAAAATCAAGCAACGATGAATTTCTAACTTAAAATTATTTTAAATCAGCTACATTTCCTTAAGGTTGACTATTTCTTTCTAATAAAAACGTTTTTTCGTATACCTACGAAATTACTAATTTTACTCCAATCAAAAATTTTATTTAATACTTAGTTTAATAACATTGAAAAGTAACAAAATAGAAAAAAAAATGGTAACGCCGTGATAGCAATTGTTCAAAATGGGCACCATTGACCTCAATACATTTACCTGCGCCCTGCACTCCGACAGTTAAAATTTTCTTGTGCATTAATAATACATAGCATATTACGCATTTCCGCATTGGAAATTAAATTATGCCTAAAACATTTATAATATCTAAGTAGGTATTGTACGAAGGAAATTAATAACTTTGACTGATGATACTTTATGTAACATGTTGTTGCCTTAGAAACGTCGTTGTTTTTAATCAAGGTCAGCTGTGATAAATAATACTAACACGAATACACAATTATTTCAAATATTTTAATATTCTTGCATTAAAAATATCGAATGCGATTATCTCGAAAATGGTTGCTCCTAGCGACTTCAATAAGTTATACGTTTTTATGTAGAAGAAGTAAATTAACTTATTTTTTTAATAGTCGGATCGATATAAGAATCCTAAACAAAGTTATGTCAGATAAAAGGAGTGGGTCATGCCGTAGACAGCGCCCTCTACTGGTTACCCAAAAACTATGGATAATTTTGAACTCCTCATCTCAAAAAACCCCAAAATCCTTAATTTTGTGCTGCTATGTCGTTTCGCTAAGAAATAATCGCAAAAAAACGAATACAAAATTAAAACTTTGACACCCTGTATCTTGGTTGTTATCAATTTTGGGATAAGGCAAGTTTAAGTAAATCGCATTATTTCGGCTTAAGGAGTCTGCTGTTGCTCTGTGTCCCATTACTTTTGGTACACCCTTTATAGGTACGCTTGCCTTTAGAGACATAAATTTCCTATTGAGAACACTGCGAGGCAACGCACATATTGCTAAATATAAATTAACCGACGGAATGCTTGCTTCTCGTCACAAAGACAAAACAGGGGGAATTATTGCGTCACAACAAAGGTATCGAATTTTATTGACTCTTCGGAGTTGACGCGAAAGTGCGGTTACAGAATTTAAGGACATATTTCTTATTTACTTTTATATTTTGTAAATCGCAGCCGTATTGTAAATAAATATCAACTTTTTAAGTGTTTGTGTCCATGGCAAAAAATTGATTTACTATTTGGGTTTTTGATCTGTATACAAATAAACTGGTAAAAAGATAGCTGACTCGGAGTTGATATTTTCCCTACAAAACCCATAGAAATATGGATAAACCTAAAATTAATTTTACGGAAGTAGTCCGTTATCTCAAAGTGGAGCTGTTGAGACATGCATGGGGGGAAATAAACTCAAAGTCGTCTCCACAAATATATTAATGGTTAATTATTGAGGGTGTATATGTTTCGATGCTAGAAAGCATCATCATCAGCACCATTGAACTAAAATAAATTGAAATTGAATAGAAAAAGGAAGAACAAATTAAATTGTCAGACTTACCACAAGTGTCACTCACATGAAGGAAAAATTTAAAAATTATTAAAAACATGAAAAGGACAAAAACATTTTAAATAATCAGACAAACGAAATTAAAAAATCAAAATTATAATACTTGTATTCCAGATGTTAACAAATAATAACTCCATAATGATGACAAATCAAAATTGAAAGAAAATGGAGGATATAAAGGTAAAATTTAGAGTAGTGACATCTAACAATGTGAAGCACATGTCGCTCACTGGGTGCAATAATGGCACATTAAAAAATTGTAAGTTTTGAGAAAATTAACAATTTGTAATCTGGAAATTAAATATATTGAGTTTTAAAGAAGCTGTCTTATTTAATTAGAAAACTAATAATAAATTATGTTGAATATTTAAGGTCGAATGGTATTGCACTTTATTTTTTTCATTCAAACTGTATATATTTTTTTTAAATGGGAAAATATTAAGTTGTGCCATTGTTGACTTTTACGTACATACGTCACTTCATTAAATAAAATGGTCTATTTTAATAATTAGTTTTGATTAAAAGTATATGTTTCTGTTGTAACAATATTTTATTGCAAAAAGGAACAGAAACAGGTTAAAAAATAAAATATGTTGTTTATTTAGTTTGAACATGAACTAATAGTCTAGCTTTTAGCAATAAATAACGACACATAAATAAAAAATTTACAATTGAAAAGGCAATACTGGCACAACTAAACTTATTCCACTAAAATTAGCAATAAAATATAAAATAATAACATGCAATATTGACACCACCTGTAATATGCCACTGTTGCATTATTAAAAATGTAAAATTTGTTCCAACTTATCATATTAAAATTTAAGTGCCACCATTGTCTACGTACTCGATCAAAAAGGCGCGAAATTCAATAGTGACACTAGTGCCATCTAGCGAGTTCCACTAGAGATAACATTATGCCACTATTGTTAGTGTGACAAATAAGGTATTCAAGGTAATATGGTATCACTTACTTAATATCACCAATTATTGAGATATGCCACTATTGCACCCAGTGAGCGATGTGTAAAACGTGGTTCTTGGAGCAAGCATTAGACATCTAGTGACAAGAAAAAACCAACTAACAGGTATCGGCAAGCAAGGCATCAAAATTAATTATTTTAAAAAGTAGTGTGCTTAGTAGATTAGATCTAGAACTTTTTAAAATTAACTAATTTTAATGAAACTCTTATTTGGCTTACACATAAGAAGGCAGTATCACAAATTATCCCCAATCTGTAGAACGAGTCTTATACGGCACGCTATTGCATATTGTCAATATCTATAGTTGATAATTTCCATTTTTACCACTGCCATCTTGGTGACTATAGTTTTTATATAAATAAACTCGATAAAGCACCAAAGTGCAATAAAGTTATTTAATCAATAACAAAAAAAAAACAAGTATAAAAAATATTGGTTGCCTTCGTTATTTTTGTTTCTTCTGTCCCTCAAGGAAATTAAACATTTTGCTACTATTTAATAAATTTTTAAAAGTACTTTACTCTTGATGATGTCTTGAAAAAAAGTTTAAATTTGCTCTCTTACTATAAGCAGTACCGGGTGACCAAATAAGAATGGACGCTGGCCATATCTCACCCTGTATACAGGGTGTCCGGGAAAATGTGGGAAATCTCCCGGATATGAAAAAAACTCATGATAAGAATACTACAAGTTCATATAAACTTCGGAGATATGGGCTTTCAAAAGCTCCCATGGAATTAAGTTTTTGACACATAATTATTAAACCAACAGGTATATTTCAACTTTTTTTTCATATTATCTATACCAGGTAAGATCCTTCAAATTACTATTCCAGAAAGTGTTGCGAATTACTTACAACTGCAGGGACGGACTAGCTGTGAAACTAATGTGCCCATTTTTTTTACGCCCTGTATGATAAAAACTTTGGACCACGTTTTTTACATATCTTTAACTATTGACTAAAAATTAGATACTCCTCATTCATGTTGCTAATCCTAACCGTTTTCGGAAAAACGTCATTTTTAACATATTTACATCATGTATATTTAGCGTATTTCAATAAAAGATACATCTTTGTTCCTATAAATTATAAATGTTCACTTTTAACTGCTTAATATTAATACATGATCGCAATAAAATGACGTTTTTGCGAAAACGGTTAGGATTTACGACATGAATGAAGAGTACTTAATTTTTAGTCAATAGTTAAAGGTATGTAAAAAACGTTGTCCAAAGCTTTTATCATGCAGGGCGTAAAAAAAAATGGGCACATTAGTGTCACAGCTAGTCCGTCCCTGCAGCTGTGAGTAATTCGCAACACTTTCTGGGATAGTAATTTGAAGGGTCTTACCTGTATACATCATATGAAAACAAATTGAAATATACCTGTTGGTTTAATAATTATGTGTCAAAAACTTAATTCCATGGGAGCTCTTTGGGAGCCCATATCTCCGAAGAGGAGGCCGATACGAAAGAAGTTTATATGAACTTGTAGTATTCTCTTCACGTGTTTTTTTCATATCCGGGAGATTTCCCACATTTTCCCGGACACCCTCTATATGCGAAAATATTTACTCAAACAGTATAAGTCAGCATAAGAATGAAATTTCTAACGTAATTTCTATATGAGCTGTGAAAACCTGACGTATTATTGCCGTATTGCCGAACCCTGTATAATCATATTTTATTCATCACTATTGGTAAAATATAAATAATATTACCTAAAAAATATCACAAAATGGATATCTCGTCAGCTAATATGAGGGATGTTGTTTTTATAAAATAATTATAGGGTTATCATTAAAGCTCCCGGCTCTGTAAAGCTAAATTAAAAAACAACATGAACCATCCATATTTTTTTATTTTTTTTTGATAAATATTCGATACCAATAACCAATAAACCAGCTCACGCAGTATAGGAAAAAATTAAATATTAACCAAACAAGAAGGGATTTTAAATTTACATTTATAAATTTATCATTTCTCAATCAAAATGTTTTTGATGGATTTGAATATTGTTAAAAATATGTCCAAGGTCTAATATACACGTAAATCCAACTCACGTGAAAAATTTTTGAGGTTTGGATAAAAATACTTTGTAAGATTTTAAAATATAAAAGCCTTGGTAGTTTTTCTGAAAAAAAATTACGTAACTTACGAAAGTTTTTTTTTATATTTGTTTTAATTATATAGGGCCGCGCTGACGTCATGCGCCGGCCGGTTCAAAATTCGTCCGTCAACTGATCATATCTTGTCGTTATGGTATCATGTGTTTTACTCACCAGGTTGGAAGACTTCATATTTCAGTTTTGTTACAACATCCGACACAAAATTCGAATCGGCGTTCGCAAAAAATGGTACAGATGCAACCAGCGATCTGCAGTTGTAGTTGATGACGTCTTCTCTGAGTTTCTCAGATAGTTCTCCCAAAATAATTTCTTCATCGAAGAACTTCCCTTGATACCGATGCTCAAAGTATTCGGTTATTCTTTGTCGCATTTCTCTTGGTAGCTTTCGATAAGCCATATACTCCTCCACTTGTTTAACCTGTGAAATTTAGTTACTATAGGTAACAAACAATGATTGTGTACAATAAGAAGGTCGGATTGTCAGATATGGATTGGTATCCTTAAGGATGGATTACTCATCTTGTACATCGCTGTGGTGCTAAGACTGTTAGATGGTGTTGAGCTTGATAGGACGGTGTATAGAACAAGGACAAGGATATGTCTAGTTTCGTAGGAGGAGTCAGTAGACGAATGTTGATAAAAAAATAATTGTTTGTAATTGGTTGAGATAAAGGGTTCCATTTCTAATAGTACATTCAGGGAAATCTCCTCTTTTATTACCGTGCAAAATTATTGCTGGCACAGCAAAACGGAACCCCTTCTTCCAGTTAATAAGAGTTCCAAAACTGTATAAAAACTCGAAGAAACGCTTACTCAGAGAGTTGTAACAATTGTTCAAATGTAGGAGTAACCTCTGCCCGTTTGTCTACTCAGTTTAAAGTCAATACTAAATTCAACAATTTTGAAGTCATCAGGAGTACTGCACCAGAACCAATCTATTTCGCTCCAATTGCGTAAGTATTCTTTGAGTTTATTTTGTAAAATTGTATAATTCTTATTTTGGTCAGAGTTGTCTATTAAGTGGACATTGTTTCTTTAAACTTGGTGGAATAACACCTTCCTAAAGTGAGTAAAAAGGGACAATCTCTCTCCTTATTAAAGAACTATTTAAATTTACCGTTTTATACTCTTAAGTCGTTAATTTGTATTTTACTCGCACTATTTATTGTAATTTTTCACTCTTTTATTGCTGTGCTGTATTGCTGTTCATCAAATAAATCTCTTAAAAATCCTTAGTGTTTCAGTGATTAGATAGCGCACCATAAGGGCCCCGTAAAAAAACAAAGAATCACTTTTCTAAAAAATAAAAACATAAATCAAAACCATCTAAGCTACACTACCCAGTCGCCAACCATTCTGATATGCGACAATATATAAGATGGCCAGATTACTGTAGAGTGTAGAGGGTAATTCAACCAGGACCGGACAGAGGCCTATTTTTTGAGTTTTCCTGTATTTTTATTAAAACCAATATAACCGTTTATGTTTTACCGTAGAATCTAAAATTAGTGTTTCACCGGGAGAAATCTCGCACTTTTTAAAAAACTCTCGTCTCATCTCGCAAATTGAGACGGGATTTTTTCCAAGTCTCGCCTTGCTAACATCTCTCAAGATGTTTTCTCGTCTCGTCTCGCGAGAGTCTCGCAATTTCACGTTCTCGTAATATGACGTCATAAAAAAAATCTGCAAAATTTGGGTATTTATAAACGCGTTTGGTTATATTGGTTGCAGGCTTGCCAGATTTAACAATTTTTTGCCATTTTGATGATATTACCCAATGAACGCCAACTATTGGCAATACTGGTTGTAGATCCTCCTTACATAATAATAATTATTATTAATAAAGTTAGGTAGGGGAGACTGTTGTACCTAGAGCATAGTGTATCTAGAAATGATTTAGATTTTATATTAGTGCCGTCATCTAGCGGCTTACCAGCCAATGTTTACTGTTTCCTTGTACTGAGCCAACCGCCCTATTACCGTTTCAGATTTTTAAAACGTGTTTTGGGGTTTTCCAGTGAGAAGATAAATTTTACGCTATAAAAGTAAATATTTTACCTCTAGTTTGTGTGCAAATAATAATGTTAACAGTGAATAGACAGTGAGTTTTACGACATTCCCTGATTTATGGTGAGTAGAAGTCCAGCGAGATATTTAGTTTTTAACATAACCTATAAGGTAGAGCTGAATTTTTATTTCAAATGGCATTCTCGTGTACCTTAAAACAAAAATATATCATGCACCTTGAAACGTTCTCAGGTACTTATAAGATGTTTAGGTTTTTATTTTTTTTTAGATCTAGAGACAAAATAGGGAGCAAGACTGGGAAAAAAGGGTTCCAGTGGATCCGGCGGCCTTATAAAATGCTTTGAAGGCAGTAAATAACGCAGATCCTGCGAAAAAATGACTTATAGGGAGGCAGTTAAAGTTTTTAACGTTACACTTGCTATACGCTTTCAAGGGAATCTAAAAAAATTAAAAATTATCGGATTGACAATGGTTAATGGGTTCATAATCTATGTGCTTGTATCCATGGTAACGAATGAAAATCTTACGTTTGCGATTTCTGTTGCACTAAATAATAAAAAAAGATTAAAAACTACTTTTTTAAAAATATGAACATAGCTTAGCGAATGTTAATTTAAAATCCTTCCGACCCTTTTTTGATAATTTGCCCTTTGTTTCAAGGTACAAGAGGGAAGTGCCAAGGTACATACTTTGGAACACTTTGCCTTCTATTTTCTAATACTCAGTAATCCAAGGCAACATTATTTTTGGTTAATTTTAGTTCGTGATACTATCAAGAGATAAATGCTTATTACACTAAGCTAAAAAAAAATCCAAAAATCTACCTCTAGTCAGTGGTTAATACAGAAAACAAAAAAAACGTTCCTAGGTACAACAGTCTCCCCTACTGTTTCTAAAGTAGACAGGGTAGAATACTCCCAAAAGATTCCCTTAAAAATTTGACCCCAAGCCAAATGATGCTACCGTAAACATTTCGATAATAATACTGGTCAAAATTTTTAAATTAATAACGACATATATAGCTAATTTTTTATTAGATAGATGATAACAATAAGTCGATGATTTTTACGAATGCACTACGCACGCGCCACTGATTGTATAAACCGTTTAGGCGTTTGCGAGGTGGGAAAGCCCAATATCACCTACCGGTTAATCAGCGCATGAAATTAAAAAAAAACTAATATTAGACCCAATCAGATAGAAAAAGAAGAACCTAAGTTATCTCTCTGTTTTCGAAGGCACTATTCAGTATAACAATGGAATGGTTTTATAATTATAATTAATACAGGGATATTTAAAACGGTATTAGCGAGACGTTAATAGAATAGAGAGTTTATAAATCGATGGTCTCGAGTACTCTAGCAAGAGTTAATAAATTAATGTGATGATATTGTATTTTTGATGTGGTTTCCCTAGGAGATAAGTGTTTATAAGCCCTTAAATGCCAGCCGCCCCACGTGGTTCAAATTTTATAATATTAAAAGTAAGATACACCCTTTTCGACTACTCAAGGCTCAAAGCGGTAACGCTGGTTGCCTGCAGAATCACGTGGCGGAACAGAATGTACGCAAGTGCAAAAATAGATCAGATAGGTGCCAGACTTTTAAAAACACGTGCCTGTTTCGTTGATCTGTCTTTTTTTCGTTAAAAAATGTGTATAATACTATATATATTAAATATAGTGTAAATTATAGTTTTATGTTGTTTTAGCTGGATAATTAATAAACCGGGAGGTAATTTAAGTTTTTAGTGGCCGTTGTAATATTCGTTTCGCATGAGTTTCTGTGATAACCTAACAGCGAAAAACAATGTCGAATGTCGGTGTTATAATATTGTAATTTGTGATAATATTATTATGTGTATGTAAATAGTAAAAACGAAGCTAGATGGTTTTGATTAATGACAGCATTATTTTAAAATACTTATGTCGAAAACAAAACTTGCAATATTCCAGGGTGCATATCAAATTATTATTGTTCCTTAAAATTAGGTAGGAAACCTGTCGCTTCTCAGCTTCTACTCATCCGGAACCTTAACGTTCTGAACTGAGCTAGAAATTGTAACTGCTTAATGCAGTACAATTTTTAATTTTTTGATACCAACCTTCTCACGGTACTGTCTTCTTGAAGAATCCAAACTCTGAATTAAGTTGGTAGCGTGTCCCAGGAATAAAGCATAACACGTCGCACCAGAAATCATCGATAACATTGTTAACCACATATCTGTCAAAGATTGAGGTGGAAATCTGCCATAACCTATGCACAGCATATGGGACATTGCTTTGAATAATGCCCATGAATACTGTTCCAACCAAAAGGCTTCCTAAAATATGAAAAAAAAAATAATGAAAAACTAATTGAAACATTTACTACAAGCTCAAATTTAATAAAATATATTTTAATTCATGCACATTAGTTTTATTGGTAGGTCAATCTTAAATTGAAAGTAAATTCAGTTTGTAAACTAAAATAATTCATTCCTTTAGGGCCTTTACAAGGACAGTCACTGGCCTTTCCGGCTTCGTCATTTTACGTAATTTAACGTCATTTCAGCTATTGCCAAAATATAACCTATTTCGCGTTGTTTTTTTAATTTATTATTTTATTAGCTAACATTTAAATAAAATCAATGTCGTTGGCACATTATACAATATAATACCGTGCGAGCAAAAATTATTTGCATCAAAGAGGGCCTTGCATCTAAGGACGTAATGCTTAGCCGTAGCTTAATACCTGTTGGGTGTCAGTGAATTAACAATCAATCAGTTATTCCGTCATCTTTGACAGTCGTTACAAGTAATTTGATTCATCGCTAATTTTTCCAATTTCTTGAACAATTCACACAATGGGCTTTACGGAACAGTACAAAACATTCATGGTTGAAGCGTATTTTCGAAATGGGGTTAGAGTAAATGGTGAGTGGCAATACAATCCGGGTTTGTGCATGGACGATTTTCACGAACATTTTCCTAACGTTGCAACAAGAATGTGGTAACCATTCTCCAGAGATGCTGGTCAACACTATCGAAAATATGAAGAGACGTGTGAATTTATGCTTGGAGCATGGCGGTGGCCAATTTTAGGAATTTATGTAATTATTTTTCTTTTTCTTTCTGTATATTCTTACTTTGTTAATTTTGTAAACAACAAAAATAAATTTGTATTTGTCTACTTATTTTATTACTCATTTCATTAGTTTGGCATATCATGTCATAATATGAAATTGACAAAATTTTAACCTACATTTGGTTAGATATATCGTCCCCATATCATTGTGATATAAACCAAGCCCTACGTTTTTTAATCCAAGCCCTCTTTGGTGCAAATAATTTTTGCTCGTACGGTACTTTCATCATTTATTTCCCACGAAAAACCGTATGCGCTTCTAGTATTAGCCATAATTTCCAATCTTTTAAATAAGTAATCAAATTTTCAGTTTACCTGAAGTTCATTTATGGCAACCCATGAGTTTGCAGGAAAACCTTGCAGCATCGGTACAAGAAATTGCAAACATCCCGACCAATGACCAATCAGCAGCATCATACATATAAGATTGAATATCCTCATAAATACACTGGCCATATTGAGAAACTGTAAAATTGCAAAAAGATAAATTAGTAGTATTTAAATAAGCAGTTTAATTAAAACCTTGTTAAAATTATCAAAAATGTCTGCCAGTTTGTGCAGCATATTTCTGATCCAAATAAGCTAAATCAGATAACTACAGAAATAGTAAATAACTTCAAACGTAATACTGCATTCGGCAAAAGGTATAAATATAAATAAAAATACTGAAATAATTAAAATGGTGAAATCTTAACTAAACAATAAAACGCAATCTCTCCTTGGTCCAACGAGAGAATGGTAATCGAAAATTCTATAAGCAAAGCATGTGGCTTTTCTCAAAAGCTACAAGCGCTTAGCATCAACGAACGTTTTAAAAACAATGCATATACTTTAGTTAAAGAAAATAAAAATATATATTTATAAAACACACAATTATCTTACCACCTCGATTGTATATATTTTTAGTTATTTAACTAAAATATACAAAATATACCTTTTTGAAAACTTTATAGGGATTCTCAACAGCGAATCAAATAATAGGCTAATAGCTGATATAGTTCTAACTATTTTTTTAAAATACTCAGCATGTTGCAGACATACATTTTTGTTTTAGAGATAACGGGAAAAAATTAAAAGTAATCAAGTTAACAATACTCGGTTTAGTTTCTTTTTTGTTAAAAATAATACAAGGAGTTTTTGTCATTGTCATCTATATTACGCGCTACAATAGTTAATTACGGAATTTTAAACATCAACTAGGATTAAAACAATAATCGCGTGCAACGATTGAGATATTGCCTGATATTTATTCAAACATTGCACCGAAAAAGCTGGAAGATGTGAAAAATATTTCAACGACAATTGGATTTTAAAATCGGCAAGAGGGACAAAGTACCTAGATATTTTAATTGACAGCTTTTGAAATTTTCCCAATTTCTTTAAAATAAAATAACTTTTTAAAGGAATTAGTGTCATTTTTCTATATGTATTAGATTTATGCCTTTACTGCTATTATGGATGAACTAACTACGAGGTATTTAGTTAAATATGTTAATATCGTTTCACACCATACTAAAAATAGTTAGGAAAATTTAATAAAGAAGCAGGAAAATTACAATAAAATTCAGAAAGAAATATCTTGAATGAATAGTTTTTAGATTTCAAGAAACATTGATGGTAATGGCTTTTGTAATTATTATTGTACCACCAACGATTTTCTTATTTCTAATCATTTTTGCCATCTCCTGATGATGAGCGTTTCTACGCTCGAAACATATCGAGATAATCTGGAATAATCTTGAATATTCTAATACACTTGTGGAGAAAGACTTTGTGCATTCCTTTTTATAATATAATAAAATAATTAAACTTTGAACAGGAAGAAAAAATAATAACTGCTTGTTATGTTTCACAAATTTAATCATTTTCCTGGCACGTGTTTCGGCCCTTGCGGGCCATTTTTAAAGGGGTACAAGAATATACTAAATTCTACGTAACATTACAAAGGTATTTACCTATATCATATTATGGTAATTATAAAAAGGTCATAAAATTAAAATTAGAATTAGAAGACTGAATGGTCAACTGTGGGTTTTCCTAACTTTTAAAGGTACAGATACAAATTTAGTCCTAAATTAATGTGCTATTAAGAAGTAGGGAAGCGCCTGAAGGCATTTCGGTTTGATTATTATAACAACATTAAATTTGCAATTTTAAAAAATTTACTAGAAACAATAGCCTATCAAAAAGCCATAAAAAACAAATGTAGGTAATGTTGTTAATAATCAAACCGAAATACCTTCAGGCGCTTCCCTAATTCTTAATAGGACACTAATTTAGGACTAAATATGTATCTGTACCTTTAAAAGTTAGGAAAGCCCACAGTTGACCATTCAATCGTCTAATTCTAATTTTAATTTCATGACATGTCTATAATTACCATAATATGATATAAATACCTTTGTAATGTTGCGTAGAATTTAGTATCTTCTTGTACTCCTTTGACAATGGCCCGCAAGGGCCGAAACACGTGTTAGGAAACTGATTAAATTTGTTAAACATAAGAAGCAGTTATTATTTTTTCTTCCTGTGCAATGGAACAACAGTGTCACCAAGCATGTAGCCCAACACAAATTAAACTTTATTGTAATTTTTCGGCGTTATCTATAAATTTTTCAAATTATCTGTTATTGGTTATGTCATATAAAACATAAATGTTATAATAGGTATAAATCTGATACATGTAAAAATGTAGCCAATAACCTTAAGTTGTCTGCAGCGTGTTTAGTTTCTTTATAAAATAAATGAAAAGTTTTCTGTTTTTACTCGGATTTTAGCTAATTTTAAAATAAACTAAGAAACCCTATAAAAGTGTCGCAATTAGGATACCTCTACTATTACACTATGTACCCAGCACCGTGAATAAAATCTAAACTTGTTACAAGTGTCTTGGCTGCAAAATTAAAACTTGTTGTAGTAAGTGTAGTGTGTTCACATCTCAAACCAAAGTATTGAAACTTACCTTCAGTATCTAAAAGCATGCGCTCTTCGATAACAGTTTTGTTGTACTAAGTCATGCAGAAGTGCGTGTGAGTATTAGTTACTAACTACGTATGTAGTTTCGGTGTATGTTTTGTACACGGTATATCCTAAGAAATATATGTAAATATGTTATTAATTTATCAAAGTTTGTTATTTTTACCTTTGCAAATTTGTAAACGCGAAAACTAATAGGAATAATAATTAAAATCACTATAAATATTTTTATATATTTTTTAAGCCTAACTGTGTAGGTATATAGATATTAAATGAAATTGTTTGACTTTTTATTTGGAACCAAAAATCGCAAGCCAAACGTCAAAAAAAGTTGCATGCAATTCAGCATATAAATAAACGTATTTTAAAATTTATAAATTCGCATATACAGTGTGACCAGTAAAGCCCGCATCATATGGGATTTTTTTTAATTAATAGCTTTATTCGAAATTTGACTTTGGCATCAAGTTTTGCTTCGATCGGGATGAAAATTAAGCAAAAAAAATAGTAGTCACGTGATTCGTATTATCTGTCAAATTTTAATTTTTTCCAAAAAATAATTCAAAAGTGGAATTATTTCTAAAAATATGGAAAAAAGTTATTAGAAAAAGTTTTTTAAATGCAGTTTCTAGCCCACATGCAAAATTTCAGCTGCATAAGAAAATTTTGATTTTTTACCCATATTTTGTAAATTGCACCACTTTTGCAAAATAACATAACCTACATGAAACTTCTTAGTTTTGACAACGCTTTATTTCAGATACATTCTCTTTAAAGTAGCGCCATATTAAATGTGTGTTTTTCTACAAAATCAAAATTGGGCTATTAAAATTTGGTCGCATGTGATGCAAAATTTATTTGTTTTTGACCCTGTATAAGGTAACTTCATAACATAAGTATTTTTGAAAACGTAATTTATGTCTAAAAGTAATACACCTTAATATTAAGACAAAAAGAACACAGTACACAGTGTCATCAGTAAAGTGTTCATTAAGTGGAAAATAAATTTTAGTTTAATTTAACGTAAAGTTTACCTTTGTGACCAAATTTTAATAGCCCAATTTTGATTTTGTAGAAAAACACACATTTAATATGGCGCTACTTTAAATAAAATGTATCTGAAATAATGCATTGGCAAAACTAAGAAATTTTTTGTAGGTTGCGCTAAGTCTTATTTTGCAAAAAGTGGTGCAATTTACAAAATATGGGTAAAAAATCAAAATTATCTTATGCAGCTGAAATTTTGTATGTGGGCTAGAAACTGCATTTAAAAAAACTTTTTCTTATAACTTTTTTTCATATTTTCAGAAATAATTCCGCTTCTGAATTATTTTTTGGAAAAAATTAAAATTTGACAGATAATGCGAATCACGTGACTACTATTTTTTTTTGTTTAATTTTCATCTCGATCGAAGCAAAACTTGATGCCAAAGTCAAATTTTGAATAAAGCTATAAATAGAAAAAAAATCCATATGATGCAGACTTTACTGGTTACTCTGTATAGGAAAATTCAACTGAACTAAATAAATCTCATAACGTTCTCAGCTTGAATAAATTTTGAAGAACTGCAGCAATGGGAATTAAATTTAGCTTGAAATTCTGCATTAGAATGGATTCGAATATTTACACTTTGGTCAGAAGAAGAATTTTCCTCCTTACAATATATTTTACCATTAACCCACGTAAGTTACAGAAGCAATTTCGCCCTTCCTTGGTGTGCCGTTTTTAACTTTATGGAGTGCCAATTAAAAAAAATCAGTAATTTTTGGATAATTACCATTATTCCACACCCTGTATTTGTAGATACATTTTTTTCGAAACCACGTAGAAAAATTATGGAAATTTCTTTGAATAAATGATAGTTTTCTCGTAAGTAGCTTTTTTTTTTGTTATTAGAAATAAGAGTTTCTTGTACAGGTCAAAGAATCATCAGGAAGTCTGGTATTCGGTTTGTTTTATGCAAAAGCATATGATTTGAAATTGCCTATAATGCCTACGTTCTTCGTGTTAAAATTTAAATTAAAATCATTTATCTATAACATATACAAGACAAAAAAAAGCATTTTAATTTCTTTGAGTTACTGTTACATTATTAAAATACCCTTAATACATATAAACGTACTTATACATTGTTAAAAAAAATATTTTTTTTAATAAATCGGTTTTCTCAATGTATTTAACTGTAATAATAAGTATAATATATATTTGTTAGGATCACTGAGTAGGTCTACTTCATTACTTTTTGTGTAAAATTTCTACCTATGTTATTTCTAACACACACAAATTCATCCAGGACGAAGTGCTCAATACTGGTGAAATTAAGAAAGTGTCTTTTTTTGGTATAAGGAACAGATGGAACATTTTGGTAGGACTATGGAATGTGTAAGCTGTAGGTGTCATGTGTGATTAAAATTAATTTTACTTTTGACACATGATTTGATAGTGATTAACACGACTGTTAATATAACACATGCCTAAATGTTTAATTTAAATATATTGCATTAAATCAATCAAGATCGAAAGGATCATCAATCTGGTAAAATTTAGAAGATTCGATTGAGATTTAATAACAATAATTAATAAAACTTAAAATGGAATATATTTTTTTCGAAAACTATTAATAGACGATTCATTATTGTTTTTTACTTAGGTACACTTTTTTACATCAAGGTTTTATCTTTTTGGTGTAACAGATCAGGTTGCATTTACCAACTTACTTTCGGAGTAGAGGATATGGAATCGACAGAGTAACTAACCACAAGTTGACGTTGGACTCAAAAATGGCTGCCTTCTATTAAATAAAAAATGTTTTCTTTTTTGCGTTAGTTTCGATTAATTTATACAGAGTATATGGAAAATACGTATACAAAATGATAGCACAAATTCCTGATTTATGAGGATCTAGACCAATTTACCTTAGTCCAAAAGTTGATAGTTTTCAAAATACGGGTTGTCTAAGTTATTATTTTTTAAACGTTTTGTAATAATAGTTATCTTAATAATAGCATGAATTGCACCCAATTTGGTACTCAGTGCTTCTTTAGGATAAGAAATTGAAATATGATCGTAGATTCGATGTTCATTGCAGAGGGCGCCACCAGCGGCATTTCGCCTATATCTTAAGCTTCATAACTTTTTTGTGCTCCGGTATATTAAATTTCTAGTTAGAAATGCTTATTCCTTGGCATCTTATGTCCAAAAAAGGTATACCTAGTCGGTGTCGCTTCACACAATTCCTGCGTCATCAGCTCAGCTAAAAACGCTATTTTCAAATTGGTCATTACTTGTTCATTCACCTATCCGTAACCGACTTACTTCAGAAAATTTAAAGATGTTGACTTGCATCTATTATCACTTGAAGATGAGGGACCATAACAAATCTGACGAGTATTAGCTTGTTAAACTGAACTATAATATTTATAACCTAATAATTATGTTCTTAATGTGTTCGTAATCTTTTTATTTTAACAGTTACTTAATGAAAAATTGTTTTTACTTCGTTACTTAAGTTATGTTACCTGATCTGTAATATTATTTTAATGTGTAAAGTGTTTAAATAAACGTCTAAACAAAAATAATGGTTGAAAATATAAAAAAGTTATTTTCTACATCTCGAGATGTAGAAAATGTAGAAAATGAGTTGGTGTAGAAAAATAATTTTTTATGCGTAGAATATACAGTAGAATATGTATAATTTTCTACCTACCCATCCCTGATTTAGCCACAGCAAAAATTTAGGTATTAAATGATATTTAACGACAATTAACGACAAACCTTGATTGTTTGCTATTAGATTTATCATTTATTTCTAAAAATTTTTGCTGTCGCTAAATTTTGAAGGAAACAATAATACATTCAAATCGATTATCTTAGAAACGACTGTTTGAAGCGACACCTACTAGGTATATACCTTTTTTTATTTATTTATTTATTTATTTATTTATTCACGGGCACTTGCCCAATTTCACAAAAATATAAATAATCTTAATCCTAACGCAGAGTTAACATATTTTAATTAATTTTAGAAAAACGTAGTATTCAGCAGTGTGATAAAATTAGAGAGATTTCACATTATAGTATAAAGTTTTCGCATAAAAATAGATCTATTTAAAAAGAAATCAAGTGTGGGATGCTCATTGGCCAGTCTGCCTGACCTTGATATAAAACTATTTTGGCCATAATTAGTTCTATGAGGAACTATCGAAAATGTATTTCTTAGACGTGTTTCCCTTGAAGGTGCATGTAACCCTATTTTTTCCAGCAAAAGAGGGCAGTTAAATTTATTGTGTAATATGTTATATAACATTTTAAGATCTTTTAGATCGCGGCGTTGAGAGAGTGATCTGATCTGAATATTAGATTCCAGCTGAGAATATGTTAGTTGTGGTGCATTAAGTTTAAAAGCTATGTATTTTAAAAATTTATGTTGAACTTTCTCCAACTTCTTAATGTGTACATTATAGCACGGATTCCAGACACAAGAAGAGTATTCAAGATGAGTTCTTATTAATGAGCAATATAGTTGCTTAATAGCTTTAGTAGTCGTGAAGTCAACGGTAACGCGCTTTATAAATCCGAGAAGTTGGAGAGATTTAGAGAGGGTGTTCTGGATGTGAGGAATAAAAGTAAGCTTTGAATCCATAATCAAACCTAAATCTTTTATTTCGGGAACATTCGTAACTATATTATTTTCGATTAAATAAGGCTGTTCAAACGCTGACCTAGTCTTATGAAAGATGATCAAGTGGCACTTAGATGCATTCAGCTCCATACCATTGTTCTTACACCAAGCTACCAATCTGTCCAAGTCGGACTGAAGATTTAAACAGTCATCGAGGGAGGAGATTTTCATGTACAATTTTAAATCATCAGCAAAGAGGAGGAATTGACTGTATTTGAATTGCGACCCCAGGTCGTTAATAAACAAATTAAATAAAAGGGGGCCCAGATGAGACCCCTGGGGAACCCCAGATGGAACTTTTATACTTGTGGATTGGAAATTGTTAAATCGGACTATCTGGGAGCGCCCAGTCAAGTAACTACGTATCCAGGACAGCAACTGGCCACCAACACCCAGACCCTCCAGCTTAGATAATAGAACCGCATGATTGACCCTGTCAAACGCCTTGGAGAAGTCGGTGTAGATTGAGTGTACCTGAAAGCCATTCTCCAAGGCTTCCGAAATGAAGTCAACGTAGGTTAGCAAGTTGAGTTCAGTATTCATTCCAGTCCGGAAGCCAAACTGTCTGGAAACAATATAAGGGCTTAATAAGGAGGTCAAATACTTAGTTAAGATATGTTCAAATACTTTTGGAATGGTACTCAGGATGCTAATTGGTCGATAATTCGTTACTAAGTCTTTCTTTCCTGATTTATGGATTGGTGCTAGATAACTTAGTTTCCAAAATTCTGGAAATATTCCCTTAGTCAAAGATAGGTTAAAAATGGTATGTAAGGGCCGGGCCAGAATAAAGCTGCAGTGCTTAAGAAGTAAGGGGGGAATACCGTCAGGACCAGGACCCTTGTTTATATCTAAGGAATTTAAATGTGAGTATACATCGGATATGGAAATGTTGTACTCTGTGACACTAGTGTTGTTGTACTCAGAAAGTGGTTGTTGGTAATCAGGACAGTGTTGACTACTATAAACTTGAGAAAAATAATGGGCAAACATATTGGCAGTTTCTGCTCCGAAAGCACTGCAGTCTCCATTGTATTGAAATTCACTGGGGTGATCGTTACTTCTTTTTTTTGAATTAACGTAGTTCCAAAATTGTTTGGGATTAGTGGTTAAAGAGTTTTCTGTAAAAGCAACAAAAGTATTGTTTGATTCGACTAATAGTCTTTTACAATTTAAACGTAATCTAGAGAATTCACGATAATCGCTCTGAAGTCCCGAGTTTTTGTAGCGTTTGTGAGCCCTTTTTTTTTTCTATTATACAATGCTTAAGCGCTGGTGAGAACCATCTGGGAAATTTACCTGTGGAAACACGTTTAAGGGGAACAAATAATTCGATTGCTGAATAAATAGCATTATAAAATACATTTACCATGTCATCCAGACTAGTCTGAGCAAGAAGAGCATCCCAGCACATGCCTCCCAGGTAATCATTAATTAAATTAAAGTTTGCTGATTTGAAATCTCTATAATAACCTTCACATAAAGAAGAATTGTTTGTATTATCGCATTTATAAGGCACTGTAATGTCCAATGGTGGGTGATAGTTATCCTGAGGTACAACACAATCGTCAGCTTCACGAACTTGACAGTTTTCGTCTTGAAAAAGTACCAGATCTAGAACTGAGTTGTGAGTTTTGGATAAAAGATGCCAGGGAAATCCCATAAGTACCAAATTTCGTGTACTTCATGGTATTATTAGAAGAAATATTTACAAAATAAAAAAAAAAATTAGAAGTAGAGGTAAATTGGACTAGATCTTCGGCATCGGGTAATTTGTCACGCCCCCCCCCCCCCCAAGAGCCATAAAAAAGTAATTATCAAAAATATTTTAAAAACTTTTAATATTTAGATTTAATTTTTTTGGCCTTTTAAGTTTAAAATAGGATGTTTGGTTACTTTGAAAGAATGGCCAATACGTTACTAATATTTGCTTTTAAATAAACAGTCCAAAAATACTATATGAATAATTATTGTAGTAACTTTTTTTCGTTTATAAACGATAAAGTAAAAATTCATAAAAATTAAATTATTGACCAAATTAAGCAACATTTTGGCGGGCTTTACGCCTCTGTGATACCTGTCTGCCCCCCTCAAGACAAAGTCCTAGCTACGCCAGTGTGCCCAGCGTAAAATATTTCCGTTATCGTTTCCCGTTTAATTTAATAATATGGAGCAAGATCGAGAGTGAAGTTTCGCTTGATATAATACCTTAAAATCGATTGCTCATCTTCGCTTGGAGAAAATAAATCAGGTCAAACTAACAAGCCATAAATACAAATGGTAATCTATGAGAACTTAATATTTTTATGACAGTTATGGGAGAATTAAAAATTTAAATATAAATATAAAATACATACGAAATAATAAAATCCACAACATTTACGGATATGCTCATGATTATTATCATATATAATATCACAAGAGATAAAATTTTCGAAAGGTATGAAAGTTTGTTGCTTGGCAATTTCGCGAATGACATTTTTGACAAAATCACGAGCCGTCAGGCGAGTGATTTTGTCGAAAATGTCATGAGCGAAATTGCTTAAAAGCAACAAACTTAAATAAATCCTTGAGAACAATTTTGCTTACACAATTTTTTCTCGAGTGGTATTCGACATGACTATTTAACTAGAAAAAAGACAAAATTTTGCCGCACATGTGATTTTTGCCGACAAAATTTTATCTCTTGTGATATTATATATGACAATATTTTAAGATAACATGTTAAGTATATTTTCTTATTTCTGGAGAAATATAATAATATGCTTCGTGCGGTGCTGCCGTGCTCATAAGTCAAGTATTTGAAAATGGTACTTAATTGACAAAGTAGGTAGTAGTAGGTTATTTTAGAAATAGGTAAGTACTTAATATATACAGTGTGTCCGGTAAGTATATGGCATACTCTCGGGAGCGTATAGGGGAGGTCAAAATAACTCTACTTTGTCATATAAAAAAAACCCAAAGTTCCCCTTAACGGAGATACAGGGCCCCAAAGAGGTACCCAGCGACTTATCTTTTCGGCTCTAACTTTTAAACCGACACGTATAATTTAATGAAATTTTAGTATTTTATGTAGGCCATAGAGACTCATATAAAATCGTACTACATAAGATATTTTACATCGTCAGGGAAGTCAGGAACGGACTTGCCATCATACTCGTTGGGCCAAAATTTTGACAGGTGTCATTTCACAGAGCTAAAAACTGATTATTGAAATACCTTATTTATTTTTATTTAAAAAAGGTACTCTACATTTGTCTCGATGGAATAAGCGGTTTTCGAGAAAATAAGGTTTTTGTATATTACGTTTAAGCATTGATTCGAAATTTATTTAATAATCAAGTTTATTAACATAAGCTATTTGAACACAATAACTAATCAAATAACTTTATTAAGATTAATACTAAGCACTAAAATAATTAAATAAATTATTACATCTCATTAATGCTCCCATGCATCTAACTTATGGAGAAGCACTCGGTAATTGTGTGGAGGCAAAAAGAATTTATTCTGATACATTTCTAAATCGGCGTTTACCGCATCGAAAAACTTTTATTAATTTTAAAGTTATTTTAAAAATATAGTCCATGCTTAAAGTGGAGTTGAAAGTATAGGAACGAAAGAAAAAACTCAAAGTCTTCCTCTACAAAGTTTAATAATAAAATTATTTAGCAAAAGTCTCTACCTGTTTCGAACGTAGTGACGTTCATTATCAGGAGACAGAAAATAAAACTTAGTGCTGATGGTTTTAGCAGGAGAGAAATGGTGTCGAATCTTAATGGAGCTTTTATGGAATTAGTTTTTTGAGTTTACCTCAGTACCGTAAAGCGGGGTTACTTCGAACGGGTTGCCTAAATTCGAACATTCCCTCCTCGTTTCGCTTTTCTCGTAGCCACGCGCATATTCTTAGAGTGGTCGAACTTGTTTGATCGCGAATCAAAAGTAGGCAGTCGGTCGAATGTCTTCGCGGTGTTTGGACCAGATTTGAACGGTAAGTAACTACGGAATAAATTTTACAATGTAACTCGTATTTTTAACGTTTTATAGATGGGTTGCAAAGAAACCTCTGTAACACTGATCCTCAAAGTCATATCTCTATATAATCTTGTAGAAATATTGCTTGACATGTCCTTAACATGACTTGCAATACAAATTTTGTTTTTAGTAAATAGGGTAATTCCAAAAAAAATTAAAAAAATTATTTTACTTTTAGTGGGTTAACTTTGAACACGGTCCGAAAGTATGGGGCCGCACATTATGGCAATTATACGAAAGCATCTTTAGAGAAGGCACTCGAAGACCTGCGAAATAAGAAAATTAATTATAGACAGGCCTCGAAAGTTTACGGTATACCGCGGTTATATTGAATCAGATCAAGATTTTATTGTGAATAATTATGTTTTCGTGACCTTTAAATGTCAAAAAAATACTGAGAGATTTTTTGTCGGCAAAATTACTGAAGTTTTTCCTGACCAACCCAAGCTTTTATTGGTAAACTTTTTAAGGCAAAAATCATCTGACAAACTACACAATTATTTTCATTACCCAGATGTTTAAGGAGAAATCGATACACATTTATGGATTTACCCGCAAAATGTTCCATCGAATAAACTTTTGTTTACGTTTTCATTTTGTTTATTCGTATATATTTACTTTTAAGAAGTTTTGTATTTGGTGATTATTTTTACTTTGCAGTGGCATAAAAATTTAGTTTTAAATTTATTTGGCTTAGGACGTTTAGATTAATGTTACAAATCATTTTGTTTCTTAAATAAAGCATTGTTTATCAAAAAACATGTATTATTTTTTTTTAATTTTAAAGCTCCTATAAGCCTAAAAGGTTTTAATTGTTCGAATTTACACATATCAGGTCTAAAATTAAATTTCTGTGCGTTTTAAGCCTATGTTCGAACTTACCCCACCCATAGGGGTAAGTTCGAACAACTTTTATCAATAAAAAAAAATAATATATAATTTTTTTCATAATTATGAATATCGGAATGACTAAAGGAAGGTTCAATAATGTTATATTTAAATTTTGGGTAATTTTTCTTAACTGGCACCAACGCAATGTTCAAAAAACCTCAAAAAACCGTTCGAAGTAGCCCCGCTTTACGGTACCCCTCTAAACAAATTTTCTTGAATGAAACATTCATAACCTACATGTAATTTTAATTTTGTCCTCACAATGACAATTTCCTACTTAATAATGTTTTTTAAAAAATTTTAAATATTCTTCGACACCTTTTTAGAAAAAAAAAATTTCTTTCCCCCCCCCTCCCCCCGAGTTTATTTGGCTGGTTTATACCTTACTAGCTGACTTCTCACATACTCGGTATGTTTTTAAATTTCATCAATTTCTTCATATTAGGTTTGATTTACATATCAAATTTTAATTCCATAAAAGCTCCATCAAGGTTCGACACCATTTTCTCGCCTGCTAAAACCATCAGCACTAAGTTTTATTTTCTGTCTCCTGATGATGAACGTCACTACGTTCGAAACATGTAGAGACTTTTGCTAAATAATTTAATTATTAAACTTTGTGGAGGAAGACTTTGAGTTTTTTCTTTCGTTCCTTTAAAGTTATTTGATTAGTAGTGTTCAAATAGCTTTATGCTAATAAACTTGATTATTAAATAAATTTGGAATCAATGCTTAAACGTGATTTATACCAAAACCTTATTTTTCTCGAAAACCGCTAATTCCATCGAGACAAATGTAGAGTACCTTTTTGAAATAAAAATAAATAAGGTATTTGAAAAATCAGTTTTTAGCTCTGTAAAATGACACCAAATTTTGGCCCAATGAGTGTAGTGTCAAGTCCGTTCCTGACTTCCCTGACGATTTAAAACATCTAATGTAGTACGGTTTTATGAATCTCTATGGCCTACACAAAATACTAAAATTTTATTAAATTATACGCGTCGGTTCAAAAGTTAGAGCCGAAAAGGTAAGACGCTGAGTACCTCTTTGGGGCCCTGTATCTCCGTTAAGGGGCACTTTAGGTGTTTTTTTTATGACAAAGTGGAATTATTTTGACCTCCCCTATACGCTTCCGAGAGTATGCCATATACTTACCGGACACCCTGTATATTATAATAATAGAGTACATTATTGGTACTTGATACCTCTACTTTAATTAGTGATATTTAAGAATTTCTTCCACTTAATACTTGGGCTTAGTTCTAGATTGAAAGTATTTACTTGTTTTCTTTAAAATACTGGCACTAAATATTTAAGTACATAGAATACAGTGTGAGTTTCTAACTTGGAATACATTCAGTATATTCAGTACAGTTCTTTTTTGGAAAAATGCTTCAACACTAGCATTAGTATTTTAAGTTGTGGTATTTTTTATAAAAAAATCGATATCGATATTAAAAAAAAATATATTAATATAATCGACTGTTTTTAAAAAACATGTTAAGTTTTACATAAGTACCAAATTTAATATTTTTATTCCTTGTACCAAACTGGCAAATATTGAGGAGTTGAAAGCACGAATAGTACATGATATTTTAGTGTCTTCCGAAGTAATTAGAAATGTTCAAAACGAGTTTTACTTGCGTTTAGAATATTGCCAAATAGTGGGAACAAGGTAATAGATGGAAATATTGATGGAAGGTTATTTTTCAAATAAATTAATTTTTTCTTTGTTTAATATCTTATCAATGACGACAAATAAAAATTTGAAATTTGGTACTTATGTATCACGTAGGGTATGGTCCGAAAGTAACTAGTGTCGTGGTTTAGCGTTCCGTATTTAACCAAATGATAGCGGTAACCAAAAAATAGGTTCATTTTGGAACACGGTTTTCGGATACGACGTCACCCAAATGTCAAAATGCTCACCGGCTTTAAACGCCGGTTACAAGTGTTTTCTCCTGTCACTTGTCATTATAAAATATTGTTATGAATTTAATTTCAAAATATTTGGCCGATGGTTGGTAATTTATTAAGAGAATGAATCTCAATGAAATTATAAGTAAGTGTATTTAGCATTTCTGTAAATTATCAGTCTGTCGTGAACTTTTCAAAATTAAAGGTTATGATTTTAACGAACATGGTGATTTTTCGTCCCGAATATAACCGGATTTTTATGGTTGATCTGTCATTTGTCGAGGTTAACCGTGGTTACTGGTGGTGATATTCGGACCATACCCGTAATATAAACTTTAAAAATAGCCAATAAAAACTAGGTGTCATTAAAAAATTGTCGATATCGTCATATCTCTAATTTGTGACACACTGTATCAATATTTTTATTTTCAGAAAAAATACCATAAGTTAATTTCAAGTTACAAACTCACACTATTTAATCAGTACTTATAACAGCTCTGGCTCATGATCATATTATATTACATTAAGTTCTGTTTAGAGGTGATGGTATGCTTTAAAAGTGTCTAAAATCGACGCTAGATGTCGCCATGCGCTTTATCCTCTCGGCTGATCGCCATATTTACTACATTTTAGTAGTACACACGTTCCTTTATTTGGTTAGATCCTAGCCTTACTGATGACTGATGAGACATGATACGGCGAAACACGTCTAAGGATGGAGCTAACGAAATTAAAGGAAACCTTTTCTTCCGTCATGATTATGAGTCTAAGGTATTTTTCACCCTAAATGGTATCGACTTATTGACTGCAATAAAACTACCGGTTTAATCCCATTGTTATACACAATCAACAAGCAAATACACGACAGGGTAGGACTTTAGATATTTAATTCGTTATTAATAATATATTATTTAATGATGTTATCCCAAGCACAAGATAGTTAAATATTACCTGCTATAATTACAAATTATAATCCGACCCTGACCGACAGTTTATTTGCATTTTTATGGCCGAGCTCTTGCAAAACATCCCAGGTAGTTAAACGGAGTCAACCATTTATTGTGAAAACCTGATTTTAATTTTTTTGATTTCGCAATTCATACCAATACAATTACCCACACCTGATGTCAACAACTTTGGGTCTGGCTATTATCGATTTAGCTGGACGTCTTTTGTTTTCGTCTTCTACTCGATAAACATATATTTCTATAAATAAACCTTTAAAAACTAGAGGCAAAAAGCCTAAGTGTGTGTTGTGAATGTGTAATTTGTTTCTTTCAACTGGGAAAAAAGGATGGGAGAGAGTAGGTTTTCCGCTTACGTCATAATATATTTTTATGTTGACAAATATTTAAATACCGATGGTTATTTTTTTAAATACTTATACGTAGGACATGAATTTAATCCATGAAATTTATTTTGTTAAAGGTAAAGTGCTCTTCACTATTTTTGGTTACGGAAATTATATTGTTTGAATGTTGTTAAAAAATAAGAAAAAAAATTGGTCGTTGATTTTATAGTAAGTATACCGGGTGTCCACGGAAGGTGGCCCCTCTAACTTTTTTGTTTTTCAAGATAATGAAATAAAATTCGGGGGATTTGTATACGACATAAAACTGCATTTTCTGACAGGTGACTCAACATTATGGAACTTCCGGTTTAACCGGAAGTGACATATACTTTCGATTTTTAAATGGGACACATGGTATATTTTTACTGTTTTTGACTCCATATGACATTCTAAATACAACGATATGTCACTTGTCACTTTTTGTCACCAAGGAAATCTTTTTTTTCCAAATTTATTGTTTTATCTAGAGGTCTATGAATACCTTAAAATCACTTATTTCAGTTCTTTAATCTTGGGAAAAATACAATTTTACTATTTTTGGTCCAATGCTATGTGCTATGTAAAATTTACTCTTTAAAGTTGTATAACTCATTTTTTTTAAATGGCAACATGGTGGCTCGTCGGGTTAAGAAAAAATAGGATTTTATTACGATTATTTTGATACCATACGCTATTCGGTTTTAGAAAAGCTGCCATTAAAAAATTTTAAAAAGTTAACTTAGAACTTTCCTAAAATGAAGCTTCTTTTGAAAATAAATTTAGATTTAAATGCATCAAGTACCCTGTGACCAGCAAAACTGATAAAACAAAATCATGCCTTGAAGACAATTGAAATGCCAACAGCTTCTGCCAAAGTAAATTAGTTTGTTGTTTAAAAAACATGGAAAATATTAGTTTTACAAGGAGTGAAAAAGTTGATATGTTATTAGTGTTTGGAGAATGTAGAAATAATTAAACCGATGCTGCACAACTTTACGCACAAAGATATTTTAATCGGCGTCATCCAACCCGGCACTATTAGGTACCCAAAACTGGTTCCGAAAATGCGAAATGAGCCTGACAATAATAACATATCAACTTTTTCACTCCTTGTAAAACTATTATTTTCCTTGTTTTTTAAACAACAAACTAATTTACTTTGGCAGAAGCTGTTGGCATTTCAATTTTCTTCAAGGCATGATTTTGTTTATCAGTTTTGCTGGTCACAGCAGGCTACTTGATGCATTTAAATCTAAATTTATTCTCAAAAGATGCCTCATTTTAGGAAAGTTCTAACTTTTTAAAGTTTTTTAATGGCAGCTTTTCTAAAACCTAATAGTGTATGGTATCAAAATAATCGTAATAAAATCCTCTTTTTTCTTAACCCGACGAGCCACCATTTTGTCATGCATTTAAAAAAAAATTAGTTATACAACTTTAAAGAGTAAATTTTACATAGCACATAGCATTGGACCAAAAATAGTAAAATTGTATTTTTCCCAAGATTAAAGAACTGAAATAAGTGATTTTAAGGTATTCATAGCCCTCTAGATAAAACAATAAATTTGAAAAAAAATATTTTCTTGGTGACAAAAAGTGACAAGTGACACATCGTATTTAGAATGTCATATGGAGTAAAAAAAAGGAAAAATATACCAGGTGTCCCATTTAAAAATCAAAAGTTTATGTCACTTCCGGTTAAACCGGAAGTTCCATAATGATGAGTCACCTGTCAAAAAATGCAGTTTTATGTCGTATACAAATCCCCCGAGTTTTATTTCATTATCTTGAAAAACAAAAAAGTTAGAGGGGCGAGCCACCTTCCGTGGACACCTGGTATAATACATTTTTTGGGTAAGAGATAGTATATTTGGTGTTGACAGCGGAAGCAGAGGCGCCGCGGATCGGTCATGCGCAATGCCAAGCGAGTCGGAAGCAGGTTACCTTAAAGATGAGATTGCTTTTGGTGTTTTTAAACTTGCTGATGTCCGAACTGAGGCGACCCCTTCTTTCCGTTCTCTTTTTTTGAAGATTCTGCAAGATCTAGAAAAAAGCGAAGAACACAAGGTAATAGATAGAAAGCGTGGCACGCATTGTCCAGAAGAACGAACAGAAAAATAACGTAACAGAAAGAAACTTTAATTTGGCAAGCAGGTTTAGTTCAAGCTCATGCACAGTTACAAGCAAGAATGCTAGTCAGTTTTCAACTTTTCCTTGAGTCTAAATTAAGTTAAAGATTACTACAGCCAGAGACATAGAATCAATCTTGTTGAGACAAGATTATGTCGTTTAAAAACTTTACTAGACCTAAAGATTTCAACATATTAAAGACAAAATAATATTTTTTTAGACATTGAAAAACAATAATTACTAAAAGAAATAGAAACGTGTAAGGAAAAAAACCAATAATACTAAAATATGAAATAATTAAATTTAAAAAAATGAAAATATATTATTGTTACTAATATTAAAACATTATAAGTAATTCAAGGCGACTTAAACAAATGCATTTTTATTATTTAAATGTTTTATTAGATAGATATTGTTATGTACTGGGCGAGTCAACAATTATTGCTTGGGTAATTTTATGCATGGAAGGTAAGATTTGTCGATAATAAGCTTTGTGTTTTAGTATGGATATTCTGCACAATTTAAAAAATAATTTTGAAATATAAAGTGTGCACCAACTAAGTAGGATGTCACAAAGATTGATTTTCTGCAAATGGAACACTACAGTGTGACCAGTAAAGTCCGCATCATATGGGATTTTTTTTATTAATAACTTTATTCGAAATTTGACTTTGGTATCAAGTTCTGCATCGATCGAGACGAAAATTAAGCAAAAAAATAGTAGTCACGTGATTCGCATTATCTGTCAAATTTTAATTATTTCCAAAAATAATTCAAAAGTGGGGTAATTTCTGAAAGTATCGAAAAAAGTCATTAAATAAAGTTTTTTTAAATGCAGTTTCTAGCCTACATGCAAAATTTTAGCTGCATGAGATAATTTTAATTTTTACCCTTATTTTGTAAATTGCACCACTTTTGCTCAACGCAACCTACATAAAACTGCTTAGTTTTGACAATGCTTTATTTCAGATACATTTTCTTTAAAGTATCGCCATATTAAATGTGTGTTTTTCTACAAAATCAAAATTGGGCTATTAAAATTTGGTCGCAAAGTTTATTTGTTTTTGACCCTGCATAAGGTAACTTCATAAAATAAGTATTTTTGAAAACGTAGTTTGTGTCTGAAAGTAATACACCTTAACATTAAGACAAAAAAGAACACAGTGTCATCAGTAAAGTGTTCATTAAGTGAAAAATAAATTTTAGTGGTGGGTAAAAAATCAAAATTATCTTACGCAGCTGAAATTTTGCATGTGGGCTAGAAACTGCATTTAAAAAAAAAATTTAATAACTTTTTTTGATATTTTCAGAAATAACCCCACTTTTGAATTATTTTTTGGAAAAAATTAAAATTTGACAGATACCTAATGCGAATTACGTGACTACTATTTTTTTGCTTAATTTTTATCTCGCAGAACTTGATGCCAAAATCAAATTTCGAATAAAGCTATTAAAAAAAAATCCCATATGATGCGGACTTTACTGGTCACACTGTATATATTGGAGTCTCTTTTTCAATTTATTGTGCTATTTCATAACTTTCTTATTGTTGGTCGAATGTACGAAAAAGTTATAGTTTTCAAGATAATTTGACTTATAATAAAAAATTTGCATTTGCAAGTCAAGTCAAAAGAACATAATATTTACTATAAAATATTTGACATCTCAGTTTTCTTTCTACGTCCAGAGTCAGAAAACTTCTAATTATTGTCACTTTTATCAAGTGGAATGCCCTATATATTATTCTGTCATCTTATAGCTCGTCGAAAACTCTTCAATTTTTGTTAATTGAAATATCAGATGGAAGTATTTTATTTTTCGGAATTTTCTGTAGACATAAAAACAAATGAAAATAATGTTAGTGGATAACATTAACAATTAGATTGGTGTTAGGTTTACCGTAAAGTTTATTTTCCAGTTATTTATTCGCAGAAGGAATTTTTCCAAAAATGAATTAATTGATGTAATTTATGTTTTGGACGAACATATAAAAAATTGTATTTCTGCTAAAAGATTATACAGGGCGGATTATTCCTAATATATTAACTAACATTACTTTAATTTGTTTCCCATGCCTACTGAGGTCTGTTGACAAAAGATGCCATAACGAAAATATAAAATACCGACAATTATTTCCAAAACTGTAAGAGATAGGGATAGAACATTCTTTATAAAAATTATAGAGTTTTTGACGAGCTATAAGATGGAAGCAAAATATATAGGGCGTTCCATTGGACAAAAGTAACATTTTTCTATTGGACGTTTTCTGACTTTGGACCTAGAGAGAAAACACTATGTAAATGAGAGGCCAATCATTTCATAACATATAATATGTTCTTTTGACTAGAGTTAATTCAGGTTAAAAATTATGAATCGCTCGTAGTAAAACTTTAGGTAGTATTTTTACAACAAAATAAAGCTTGCAAATGATTAATTTTAATTAAAAGTTGAATTAAGTTAAATTATCTTGAAAAATACAACTTTTTCTTATATTAAACCAATAGTAAAAAATTTGACGCTTAATTCAAAAATCCACTCAAATATAAAGTATCTATCCCATTTAGAAAAAGCAAACTTTGTTACAATCTAGTTTTTTTGCGCACCCTGCCTATAATTTAATATTTTTTTTTAATTGTGCAGAATATCCAACCGTAATATACCAGAAAACCTTATTATCGACAAATCTTTTCTTCAACGCATAAAATGACTTCGCTCAATCATTGACTCAACCGGTACAATTTTAGGCTATAATTCTTAATATTGAGATGTATCATATTTATGCCTATTATTAACATTTTCATAAAGAAGTTGGCTTTCCATAACAAAAATTCTGTAATTACACAATGTACAGGGTTATCCAACCAAGACTAGACAAGGCGATTTTTTGACTTTTCCTGTACTTTTATAAAAAAACTGAAATAGCAATCTTGAGTCATTTTCTCCCGCGAATTCGAATATCTTCAGCAAAAAACAATTGAACATCAAACAAAAGTACTAGGGGTCACTTTGATATTTTTTTAAATGGAACACCCTGTATATTTTTACATTTTTAAATTTCACATAAAATTATAATTATTTTTTATTAAATGCACTATTAGTCTATACTTCATAGTTTCCGAGATATTGACTCTCGAAAAGTGACATTTTTGAACTTTGACAGCTTATAACTTTCTAACAGTACGTCTTAGAGCAATACGGCTTACATGTCCCTATCTTTAATTTTTATTATCTTCCCAGAAAAATCAACATCCGGTTAAACCGGATGTAACTCGAAAGAAGGAAATATAGTTGTTCCGGTTTAACTGGAAGTTGATTTTTTGGGAAGATAATAAAAATTGAAGATAGGGACATGTAAACCGTTTTGCTCTAAGACGTACTGTTAGAAAGTTATAAGCTGTCAAAGTTCAAAAATGTCACTTTTCGAGAGTCAATATCTCGGAAACTATGAAGTATAGACTAATAGTGCATTTAATAAAAAATAATTATAATTTTATGTGGAATTTAAAAATGTTAAAATATACAGGGTGTTCCATTTAAAAAAATATCAAAGTGACCCCTAGTACTTTTGTTTGATGTTCAATTGTTTTTTGCTGAAGATATTCGAATTCGTGGGAGAAAATGACTTAAGATGGCTATTTCAGTTTTTTTATAAAAGTACAGGAAAAGTCAAAAAATCGCCTTGTCTAGTCTTGGTTGGATAACCCTGTACATATTATGTTTCATGTGTTTTTATATCCACTATAGATGATTCCATTTTTCGGCATTCCCATTAAATTTTTATAAAGTTTAAATTCCAATACATATTCCAAATGTCAGAAAAATTATAAAATATAAAACAAGTTTTTTTTTAAAATATGTATGTAGGGACTGTCAGTACTAACATTTGTATTGTAATGTTGTTATGACATTACTTTAGTATTGACATCAGTAGTACTAATCGTGTAGGATCCATACTGAAATATTAAATTTAAAAAGAAATATATGGTATCTACAATTAAATTTTAAAAATTATGCTTTTGAAAAATTTCTTGTTTCCGAAAATGGAACAATTTTTTAAATGTAGTTTTTTCTTTACATCATTTTTCGAATTATATAAATATGTATACATATTGTGCAGCACAATATACAATACATCTGACACATATAGAAAAAATTTTACCCATCTCCTTAAGTTTAGATATAAAACACTATAAAGAATTCAATCATATAAATGTTATGGTTTTACATAAGACTAATGTAATGTTGGTCATTATTCAAATTATTTTTGGATGTAGGTTTTCAATTATAAATTTATTTGGCTCCAGAACTCTAAACGCTGCGTGTGTATTAATTAATATGTTTAAAAAATAACTATAATAGTTATGGTCAACCCCCACTTTTCTAAAAATTCTACCTTATGGTTACCGGTTACAAAGTAACAAAATAATAATTATTTTACTCAAATTTTATGAGCTACTAAGCATGTTCAGGCACTACACAAATTATTATTGTGAATCTAAATACCTAAAGCTACCTACTTTAAAACTTTATTTTAATCGTGCTAACTTGACGCAAATGCGTTACAATAAACTTCAATTGCCTATTTTCGCAGTTTCAAGTTGATTGATCAAGTTTAATGCGGTCTAAAAATTTCATAAACACGATTGAAAATAAATTAAATTTAATAATGCGATCATGTTAATCAATGCTATCCATACAAATAAGGCAATGTAAGCAACAAATCATTTTTAATCATTTGATACAACCGAAAACAAAACACTTTTAATTTATTTATTGCCTTATGATAACTAAATCCAAGTTCTAATTTATTATATCGATTTATTGACAATCCAGTAGAAAATTATATCCATGTTCCCATGCAAGCGTAGAAATATTACTGAGTTTAGTATGACCTATTTCTATATAGTTAAATATATAGATCACAAAAAAAATAGTTAAAGGTCGTAAGGATGTACTTCATTGTTTAAAGTATGATTTCTATTAATTTATTAAAAGATACCTCTTGTATTTTTTTTTTTATTATTTATTCTGTTTATCTTATGCAGCAAATGCCGGACATTTCTAATCACGCAGTTTTAACGTTTTGGTTATAAAATCAAATATAATAAATGAAAATCGATTGAAAGGGCAGCTAAAGCTTAACTTTTCAGTCTTTTCAGTCCGGTTGTGTATTTTTGTTTTGAGTTTGGAGATTCATTTATTTAATTAAGGGTGAGTGATTTTCGCAAGCAAACTCATTTATCCATTTTTATATAGTTGAATGTTGTCTATCTTGTTTTAAAAATATTTTTATCTCTATAGTAGGTATTATGGGATACAGTAAAAAAACAAACTTAAGGAGCAGAAGAACTTACAGTATCCGCTTCAACCATAGTGAAACTACAAACAGCCAGATTTTATGTATCAATAAACTTTTTAATATCAATTTCTAAGTTATGGGATGATCTGGTATAAAAATAAGCAAAATGTAAAATTGCACTTCAACAAATATATACATTATTAATATAACAAAATAAACATAAAAATTAATTGAATCAGCCGATACTAGGTGGAAATCTATAATAGTATTATGGGATACAGTAAAACAAAGTTGAACTTGTAAATTTCCACTATATTAACAAGAAAATGACATGTTTCGCTAACACTGTAGCTTCGTCCGATGACAATTATTTAATAAAGTTGAAAACCAAAAATAGAAAGAGTGCAATAAAATTAAATTATTGAAGATATAAATAAAACAGTGGAAGGGTTACAATAGCGGGAAAATCCAACAGAGAGTTTAAAAAATTAAACTAGGTACATTATGGATAATTTAAAAAATCTTAAGTATATATGGTCAACAAAATATAAACAAATTGCACTTAATAACGGATATAACTCAAATCTAATTGACCAAATCTTAAAAAAGAAAACTTAACAAAAGGCTTTTGACTTGGTTTTTCCTAGAAGCAAAAACTCTGACCAATTTAAGCTTGTCACTTTCTTTGGAACAGCTAGCAAGTAATTGGCAATTTTCTAAACAAACTTGATATAAACTTGTCTTATAAAACTAATAACTCTTTAGGTAAATTTATCAAAAAGAATAAAACTAAAAGCGATAAAAACAAAATAAATCAGGCGTCTATAAATTAAAATGCAAACATTATCCTAAAACATACATTGGCCAAACGGGTAGACATTTTAACAAAAGAATGCAGGGCCAATATAAGAGTTTTCTAAAAAACAAAACCGACTCAAACTATGCTAACCATTTACTTGATAATCAACATAATTTCGATTCTTCATTTAAAATCTTTTTTTTTTTATTTATTTATTTTACGTCGGCCTTTTACCGACGCCAGGGAATTTGTCACACACTATCTGGTAGTTTTGCCGAATCCCTCTTTGTCGAGGGTAGGGTTCTTTAACGTGCCAACATCCATGACACGGGGCCCACAGTTTAACGTCTCTTCCGAAAGACGGCGCACCTCCTAAACCAAATTCCAAATTTAACATCGACGTTGCCGGCACCGGGAATGGAACCCGGGCCTTCGATCTGTGAGGCCGCTGCGCTGAACACTGGACCACAACGCCGCTATTTAAAATCTTACATACAGAAAACAAAGGATTAAAACTAAATTTGTTAGAATCTATGGAAATAAATAAACTTTAAAATACGGACCTGTTACTGAATGATCAATTGGATTTAACTAATTCACCTTTGTTAAATTATTCTATTGACCATATACTTACGATTTTGTAAATTACCCTTATTGTACCTAATTTAATTTTTTAAACCCTCGGTTGGATTTTCCCGTTATTATACCCCTTCCCCTGTATTATTTACATCTTCAATAATTTAATTTTATTGCATACTTTTTGTTTCTGATTTTCAACTTTATTAAATCATTGTCACCTGACCAAGCTACAGTGTTAGCGAAACATGTCATTTCCTATTTAATATAGTGGACATTTACAACTGTATCCCATAATACTATAATTATAGATTTCCACCTGGTATCGGCTGAATCAATTATTGTTTTATGTTTATTTTGTTATATTGATAATGTATAATATATTTGCTGAATTGCAATTTTACATTTTGCTCATTTTTATACCTGATCATCTCAAAACTTAGAAATTGATATTAAAAAATATATTGATACATAAAATCTGGCTGTTTGTAGTTGCACTATGGTTGAAGCGGATACTGTAAGTACTTCTGCTCCTAAGGGCAATGGCACACACGGCGGTTTGTGCCGGCCCGGCAGCATCTAGAGATTCCGCTATAGGATTCGGCACCCGTCTCTATTCTGATTGAATGATTTCAAACGTCTCTATTCTGATTGGCCGAATCTTAGTACGGTGCCGAATTACATAACATAGCGAAATGTTTAAACAGTGAATGTTACCCTTATTATTTGCAACCGGTTTGTTCGTTGTTACCCATAGCATTTTTTTTTAATTTAATTTTTATAAAATAATATTAGTTGAAAAAATTGAATAAAAAAAAATGCTCTGGGTAACAACGAACAAACCGGTTGCCAATATACCTTTGTGTAACATTTCACTCTTGATTAAAATTTCAGCACTGTTTAAACATTTCGCTATGTAATTCGGCACCGTACTAAGATTCGGCCAATCAGAATAGAGATGTTTGAAATCATCCAATCAGAATAGAGACGGGTGCCGAATCCAATAGCGGAATGTCTTGATGCGACCCGGCAGCCGATTCGGCACATGTGTATGTATTATTAAAAGATGCAATACACTCACAAAACTGGGGCGCGTCGTGCGGTTTTGAAACCGCTTCGGTGCAGTGGCTAATGCATCTGCCGCTAGCTGTTTTCTTGCTTGAAATGGTTCTAGAATACCTGAAGTTATATTATACTGTTGATACGGCAGTTTTCAAAGCGTGTTTGAGACCCAAAGCAAATTATTTTATTTAATCAACGAATTGTAGTTAAAATTGATCTAAATTTGTTTTGCCAATGTTGCCATCTCGTCAGAAATCGCGCCAAATAGCTATGTGTGTCTTGTAGAGGTGGATAAATCAATCAATTTCTAGAGACAGAATCGTTCAGCGTTCAGTGATCGATTTCTAAAATGACCGAATCTTTTCAATCATTCATTCAATTAATTATTATAATATACATATTGCACATCTATCTATCGCCGATAGTCGCCGTTCGCCGATAGACAATGCTAATTGAAAATTGCTATTCAATCGGTGTGTCAAACCAGTTTGCCCCGTTGAACCGTTGAACGTTCAACACATGATGCCGCCTGGCCATCGAAAAATGCACGAATGAATGATAAACTCATGAAACGCCTCGATCGGTCATCAAAAGTTTCATTCGATCATATCGTTTGTTCATTCGATCTTCGATCGCTGTTCCGTGCAACGAGCGTACTAATTCGATTGTTCGATTGTGTATGGAATGATTGGATTATTTTGAGTGAATAAGGTTAGATCGTTCAATACTCATGGGTGATTCGGTCGTAACCGTTATAAAAACGCCGTGTGTGGCGTCGCCCTAATACCATTGCGTGCTCAATACCAGAATACTTTCTGTGTCGATTAACTCTTGATTTTCTGTGTGAAACTTGTTATAGTTGTGTCGTGGAATTTCTGTGCTGGTTTCACTGGTATATTTGCGTGATTGATAACATTTTATAATATATGATTTGATTAAGGAAAAGAAGTATTTTAATTTCAATATTTAATTTCTAAAGCCCTGTCTATTTTTATTAAAAAGTACGTTTAGGTAAATTATTTGTCCAGATTGTTCCTATCCTTGCAGGTATGTTTTCTCGACAGAGACAGCCCCTGTAGTGATAGAAAGAATCGAATGATTTTTAGAATCGAAACTTTTGTAAACAAATACATTCGAGAATCGAATGATAATTTGAATACAAAGAATTAAAATTTTAAAAGTTTTCGATTTATGCTATATCAATAAAAAAAGGTAGGAAAGAAAGAAAAACAAAAAGTCTTCCTCCACAAAATTTAATAGAAATAGATTCTTTGGGGGTTTCTACATGTTTGGAACGTAGAAACGTTCATCTTCAGGAGACAGAAGAAATTTATATTGTGCTGATGGTATTAGCAGAAGAGAAAATGGTGTAAAACCTTAATGGAGCTTTTATGGCATTGAAAAATTGAAATTTAGAAGTGGCGCATATAAAAAAGGTCAATTTTATTAACTTGGAAAATGATTGTTCGGCTGTTGCTATAGATACAGGAATACTTAGGAAAATGTAGCAAGCCGTCAAAATTTCGCTAAAACTACTACAGGAACTAAAATTTTCAATTAAAATAAACTCAATTGAGTCTTTAATGGATTTAATTCTACCTAAATCGCCCTTAAAACAACTTCTAAAAGAAACAAGTTGTGAAGAAATTGTATCGGAAATATCATTGGAATATTTGACGTACAATTCCTGGCGAAGCGACATCTAGAGGGTGTACGAAAAAGCTTAATGCAGGGATCTACTAGGATCTTGAACAGGTATAATTGGCATACATACTATGGAGCGTTTCGGCTGTAAGCCCTACTAACGAAATTCTTTAAAAGATGCACGACACGCGAAAAGTAAAAATCGAGAAGCTTTTATCAAATTATCAAATATATAGGGAAGTAAAGGAAATCATTTAAAATCTATTTGGAAACGAAGTAAGAATTTAAAAGAATAGTTTATTTTACGTACGTAGATGATTTTCTTACATTAAAGTTAAATATTATTATATTGTTTACTTAATAGGACTTATTTATATGGAGAACCGGGCCCCTTGACGTACCGGGCCCGTGTTCCGCGGATCGCGCGGAACACTGGTGACTACGCCCCTGGTTTGGCATATTATTATCATGTCATATTATGAATTTGACAAAATTTTAAACTATATTTGGTTAGATATATCGAACGTATCATTGTGATCTAAACCAAGCCCTTGATGCAAATAATTTTTGCTCGCACGGTATAGAGTTACGTCCGTAGCCGCCTTTAGAAAAGCTGATAAAAGCGCGACCGTACAAAAGTTGTGCTTTCAAAATACATAAATGTAATCGACTTATTCTGGCCCTTGTCCAAAATAGTAGACTGAAGAAAATGGGCATTTAAATACCGCTTTGCTATTAGTTTATTACTCTGTTGCGCCAAGTTCACCGGGTAGCGTCACGACGCTTTATTTCTTTTTCGTGACTGATAAAGGATTTTTAATTGGAACATCTGAATTCTCGATTTACAAAAATTACAATAATATTAAAAGAAATGAAGTTATTTACCTTATTTGACTGTGAAATGATGCAAACTGGACCCACATGCCGAAGGTTAATAAATACATATCGTAAACAGGGGTAACATTAATATGATTTTTATGTGTCATGGATTTAGGTAAATAATATATTAATTATGAAAACGCCAAGATTCTTTTCCTATAGGTGCTTTAGACAAATAAATGTTTGTTGTTAATGATGATTCTCTTTTTGGTTCCGCAAAGACCTTTGGGGTTTCAGGGAAGGCAAATAAATGGGGTAAAGTCGCGAAAATCGTACCAATGCCTAAATCGTACCACTGCGATTTTTCAAATTAGGCGATAAATTAAACGACATCCATCTGACGTAGTTGTAGTGTCTAACTAGTGTCAGTTGCATGGTATAATCGTTTTGTGCCGGTTGTGTTTCGCTAAGCGAGAAAAGCAAGTTAAAAGATTTAGGCTATTTTCATATTAATTTTGTTGATTTGTTGTAAGGCTTTATTTCATTGGCAAGTAGTATTTATACACATTATTTCATTTAGTAGTATAGCTTAGGAGTGTTCTTGTTCTTGTGATTTTGCAATAATTTAATTTAACTTTACATCTGACTTTGGAGATTACAATTTTAATTATTTATTTTAATTGACAGTTTCCTTAATCGTACCGGTACGATTTAGAAAACTAATGACATTTAATATATTGTACTTTTTCTTGTCGAGTTAACAAGAAAAACTACGCCTCACAAAAAAAAAACAAGACTGTGTTTGTGATGTTTCTATTCAACAAATTAATCCACTACCAAAAGTTGGTAAAAAGTTGTGTGATGGAGCTCCAAAGGGAGCACAAAAAGTGCCGGTGCTAACGAAGAGCACTTATAAAAACGAGTTGGAGAAAAAATATGCTCTAAAGGCTAGAAAGGAAGATACGGGGGAAGATATAAAGAAAGCAGAAGAGATTGCCAAGAAAGGCCAAGGAGAAAAGCCAAAAAACTAAACTAAGATAATAGTGGGGTTTATTGCGGATGAATGGTTCCATGCCATTAGGAGTGTATGGCCGAATATATGATAAAATGTGTCAAGTGTCGAAAATTGTTGTTTGTAAATTTGAATTTTTTTAAAAAAAAGTACTGACTTGTAGATTTGTTTTAAATGAAGTTTGTATTTTTTTTTTTGTAAAATACTTAATATAAAAGCGAATTTTGTATATTTTTTTCTCTTTATATGCGAACGACAAACTGTATTTATTTTTATTTAATATACCCCAGAAGAGCACTAAAGTACAATTTAGGAAGCCACTAGTATGATTTACGCAACCAGTTTCGCAAATCGTACCCTGTGCAGCCTCTGATAAAAAACACTGTTTCTTTAATATTAATTTAAAAATAATAATATTTTAAAAATTGCAGTTGTGTGTCCAAAAAATCGATCTATTGTTTTCTACTAACTAAAAAATATATATTTTATTTATCGGTTTGAAGGAAAACAATAAAAATCAAAAAGTGGTACGATTTAGACAACCTTACCCTACTTTTTTTTAAAATTTCACATAATATTGTAATATTAATATTATGATATCTGGTATTTTTTTTGTTGCAATTCAAAGTAAAATTGATTTGATTTTAATCGTTTCAAGAGCCTGTTTGCAATTTAAACAGAGAACCCAGAAATCTAAACCGTAATAGCAGTATTTTAAATATATTATGTTTTTAAAGATATCTATGTACCGTGCGAACAAAAATGATTTGCATCAAAGAGGGCCTTGCATCTAAGGACGTAATGCTTAGCCGTAGAGCTTAATACCTGTTGGGTGTCAGTAACTACCTGAATTAACAATCAATCAGTTATTCCGTCATCTTTGACAGTCGTTACAAGTAATTTGATTCATTGCTAATCTTTCCAATTTCTTGAACAATTCACACAATGGGCTTTACGGAACAGCACAAAACATTCATGGTTAAAGCATATTTTCGAAATGGTGTTAGTGTTCAAAGTTCCATATTATTTTATTTCGTTATTAAATTAATTCTCTATTTTATTTTTATTTTGGGTTAATCTTAAGTATTTTTAAATTTAAAATAGGTAATATTACTAAATGATCTTTTCTATCCCATTTTTTTGCTTTCAATAAACGTTTAATTTGTCTAATTAAAAATTCGGCACAACGTCACTCAACTCCCGACACCTGTGCGCGGTGCGCGAGTGAGCGACGATTTGTACCAGAACTTGGTTTAAAAATAGTACCGCAAAAATCTCGAAACAGCCCGTACGGTTGATTTTTGTTAAACGAATAAAAACTTTATTTATTGTATCCTGTGAATGTGTTGACCATAGTGCATCCATATTACTGCGATAAATCGATCTAGATTGCAAGAAGCTATCCTGAGGGCCCTCAGAAACATCCGTATTATTCTGCCGGGTAAGTCTGGTTTTATGGCGTTGTGCGAATCGCGTTTTTATCATTAATACAGTCCACTTGTTCTCATAATTTTTCCTTTTTTTTAATGTCTAGTTACATTTTGGTACGTTCGGGCCAGGATAGAAAAAGCATTTTCATTTGGTAAAATAAATTTTATTAATTTATTAAATAAAATTTCAATATTCATGCATCACCATATTGCAAATTGTTAATGTTAACAAAAAAGGGTCTGCCTTTTTTTATTGAATTTAGCGATCAATCTGAGAGAGACAGAATTGTTCATTCGAGTCGTACCTTGGGGAGTCTTAGCATAACCACTTTAATTAATTTGGAATGCACATTCACGTTATTATTATTTTAAATTAGGTGCTCTTCTGACCTAATTAAATATTTATTATTTTCTACAGCCTTCTCAGGCTATCTTGCGTTGTTAAAGCGGAAATTAATCATTGCAATTATTGTTTTAATTTACTTTTTTAATTTATACACACATAATGCCTCCGACAACGTCTGAGCCGACAAAAGCCAAGATTACTCAACTAGGTTTAAGGCGAGAATCGCTGCTTAATCGCATAAAAGAAACTTATGAATCTGCTTTAAAGGCAGCTAAAGATGTAAAATGCCGGTCAATATTTTTAGCTAGAGCTGAAATGCTTGACAAACTGTTTGATGATTTTTATTTAATTCAAAATCAAATAGTAAGCTTATTAACAAGTAATGACTCATTTAGTGAACACGATGCAGTACGCGTTGAATTTGATAAAACTTTTTATGCGATTAAAGCTCATAAAATGGATATTATGGCAGATTTGTCAAAAATAACTGCCGGAGCTAGCACTTCCAGTGCTGAAAAAAGGGTCGAAACCAAACTTCCAGAAGTCAAACTACCCACTTTTGACGGAGATTATAAAAACTGGCCCTCTTTTATTGATTTATATAATACTTTAATTCATGACAATAAATCTCTGTCTTCTAGTCAACGGTTTCAATATCTTATGACGTCATTGTCCGGTGGTGCACATGATCTTTTAAAGAGTATCCCTATGACCGAGGCAAACTATATTTTAGCCTATGATACTTTGGTTAATAGGTATCAAAATAAAAGAGTGTTAGCTACTAACTATTTTTATGAAATTTATAATGCCCCTTGTTTTAATAATAAAAGTTCATCTCGTGACATTCGTCATTTATTAGATGTTTTTTCAGAAAATGTCAATGCACTTCGCATTTTGGGCATGCCAGTTGACCACTGGGATTTTTTACTTTTTAATATTCTACTAATGAAACTAGATACTAATATTAAAACGGCTTTTGAAATGCAATTAACAAATGTCAATATTCCTACCTATAAACAGCTAACCACTTTTTTAGAAAATCATTGTCGTGCACTGGAGTCGGTGCAGTATACTTCTCCCATTACACCTAAGCATATCCATGTTGAAAAAAGGGTTCATAAGCAGCCCAATTATTCGGGTTTTTTCACAGAAACACCCCCTTCAAATGACAATAAGCCCAAATGTCAAATATGTCCATTATCGCATACGTTAAATCGCTGCCCTGTTTTCATTGCAAAAACTCCACAGCAGAGAATCAATTTTGTTAAACAGCAAAATCTCTGTGCTAACTGTCTTCGTTCTACACATGTTTTACGGGCTTGCAAATCAAATTTTACGTGCAAATTTTGCAAATTTCCGCATCACACGCTTCTTCATATAAATAGGCACACAGAATCTTCAAATATTCAATCCTTACGACAAAGTCGTTCAAATACTGCATCTCCTGCAATAATTTCGATTAATCAACCCCCCTCTACCTCTCAAGAAAATATTGAGCAGATTAACGCCTTGACCACCACGTTTTTGCCAAAACAAAGTACGGTGCTTCTAGCTACGGCGTCTGTAGATATTTTGGATGGTGATGGTAATTATCAAAAGGCTCGCGTACTTTTTGATACGGGCAGTATGGCTAATTTTATTTCAGAAAATTGCGTTCAGCGCTTAAGGCTACGTAAACAGCCCTTCTCTGTGCCTATAGAGGGTTTGGCTGATATGAGCACTCCTTGCACTAACGGTTTAACGCATTGTATAATTAAACCATGTAATCAAAACAAGCCAATTTTTAATTTTGATGCTATTATTTTAAAAAAGGTGTGCTCGGAACAGCCTAAAATTTCTTTGGACATTTCAAAATGGTCTCCTATCACAGGTTTACATCTGGCGGATGAGTCATTTTTTCGTCCAGGCACCATTGATATTTTATTGGGTGCTGAGTTAATGCCATTTATCTTCGGCCCTGGAAAGGTCGTCGGCCAGCCTGGCCAACCTACAGCTGTTGAAACAGTTTTTGGTTGGACCTTTATGGGAAAGGTTGAGTCCTCATTTACATCTCCATGTGTTAACTTCCATGTTTCCGTGGAACCGCACCTGGACTTATTAGTGGAAAAATTCTGGGATCTAGAACAGTTCTCTTCAGAACTACCCAAGTCACAAGAAGATATTCAATGTGAAACACATTTTAAAAATTCTGCATATCGGGAATCTTCCGGTCGCTTTGTAGTTTCGTTGCCATTTCGACACGAAAAACCGGACTTGGGAAATTCTTATGCGCAAGCCTATCGGCGATTTACCTTGTTAGAATCTAGATTGTCTAAAAACCCAGAACTTAAATTAAATTATCATGAATTTATTCGAGACTATATTGAAAGTGGTCACATGTCTGTTATTTCGAAATCCGATCATAGATCCTTATCAGCGTATTATATACCTCATCATTGTATACAAAAGCCTGACAGTATTTTTACCAAGCTTCGCGTGGTATTCGATGCTTCAGCAAAAACTTCGAAAGGCATTTCATTGAATGAAGCCTTACTTACCGGTCCAAAACTTCAAAAGGATATTTGTTCTATGCTTTTAAATTTTCGATTTTTCCCTATTGTTTTTGTGTGTGATATAAAGCAAATGTATAGACAAATACTTATTAACCCTCTCGACCGAGACTTTCAGCGAATATTATGGCGCTTTTCCGAAGATGAATCACTCGAAGAATATCGGCTTAACACAGTCACTTACGGAGTATCGTCATCTCCTTTTCTTGCACTTCGAACTCTGCAAGCGTTAGCTTCTGAAGAAAGATCTCGTTTTCCAAAAGCAGCCCAGATACTAGATAACTCACTATACGTAGATGACTGCATGGTGGGTACTATTTCAGTAGATTCCGCGTTGTCTCTGCAGGACGAGCTTATTCAACTTTTAAGACTTGGAGGATTTGAGCTTCGAAAATGGGCAAGTAATCATCCCAGTTTACTCAAGTCGGTACCTTCTGCCGACATTCAGCTCGCTCTTAATTTTGATAAAGAGGATCCCCGCTTTGTAAAGATTTTAGGTCTGCAGTGGAATCCATCCAAAGACTATTTTTCTTTCTCTTGTATACCTTTAGATAAACCTTGTACAAAGCGTAATATTTTGTCGCAAATTGCTAGAATTTTTGATCCTTTAGGGTTTGCATCCCCTGTCGTCCTTAAGTCTAAACATATCTTGCAAAAACTATGGACACTGCAAGACATAAACTGGGACGATGTTCCACCAGATAGTTTATGCTTTGAATGGGATAAAATTAAAAATGAACTTCCTATGCTCTCCACAATAAATTGTCCAAGACGTTGTTTCGCTGACGATATTTTGCGATGTGAATTACATGCGTTTTGTGACTCGTCTCAAATTGGGTATGCTTGTGTAATATTTCTTCGCTTTGAATTAAATTCTGGATCTATCCAAACCCATCTAGTTTGTGCCAAATCTAGGGTTGCTCCTCTAAAAACCATTTCTCTTCCACGTCTCGAGCTTTGTGCAGCTGTCTTGTTAGCAGATTTGGTTCAGTTTGTCGTCGATTCATATTTGAAACTTATTAATTTTGACGCAGTATATGCCTGGTCCGACTCTCAGGTGGTACTTTCCTGGCTAGCCACGTCACCACATAAGTGGAAAACCTTCGTTGCTAACCGAGTTGCCCATATACAAAATATTATACCCATAAAATCTTGGCATTATGTACCCTCTGATGATAATCCAGCTGACTGTGGGTCACGGGGGTTGACTCCCTCTCAACTTATTCAACATAATCTTTGGTGGAGCGGGCCACCGTGGTTGTTAAAAAACCGTGAAAGTTGGCCATCTCAACCTTATATTAATTATGATAAAAATATCTCTATAGAGGAAAGACAAACCGTGTTACATATTTCTGTAGAAACAAACTCAGTAATTTCCTTATTAGACAGATTTTCGTCTCTCATTAAAATTCAGCGAATTGTTGCATACCTTCTCAGATTTCCTTTAGTATTAAAAAATAAAAACCAACTTCATGGACCGTTGTTATCAACAGAAATTCATAATGCTCTACTTGTGATTGCTAAACAAGTTCAGCTCGAATCATTTTCTGATATACTTGATTTAATAGCGAAAAATAAAGTATTGCCAAAACCTTATAGAAAACTAGCTGTTTTTCTTGACAGCGATGGTCTTCTTAGGGTGGGTGGTAGATTACGAAAATCTCCACTTTCTTATGACGTAAAACATCCCGTTTTACTGCCAAAATCTCATCGTTTTACAGATCTTCTTATTGAACATGTTCACAAAGAAAATTTACATCCAGGTCTTAAAACTTTACACTATTTAATATTGCAACAATTCTGGATACTGTCGCCTCTTAAAGCTATTCAGCGGTGCTTATCCAGGTGCCTAAAATGTTTTCGCGTCAAACCCAAATCTTCCAATCCCTTTATGGGAGATTTACCTGCCTTTCGGGTGTCACAACTGAAAGCATTTTCCCATGTCATGGTAGACTACGCCGGCCCATTCTCAGTTACCATGGGCACTTTTCGAGGTGCTAAGTCGTCAAAGGGATATATCTGCGTTTTCGTGTGTTGTGCCACAAAGGCCATGCACTTAGAGCTTGTCTCCAGTTTAACCTCAGCTGCATTTTTAGCCGCTCTTCGGCGGTTTATATCCCGTCGTGGGCGTTGTTCCGACATTTATTCGGATCAGGGCACAAACTTTGTAGGGGCAAATAGTGAAATTATCGCCCTTACAAAAAATGCGCTACTACAGCTTAGTATCAACTGGCACTTTAGTCCGCCCGCTTCCCCCCACTTTAATGGCCTTATTGAGGCTGGCGTTAAATCTGTTAAAACTCATATTCAAAGAGTAATTGGCGAGCAAATTTTAAATTTTGAAGAATTTTATACCCTTCTAACCCAAATAGAAGCTCTATTAAATTCTCGCCCTCTTTGCGCCATTAGCTCTGACCCTAACGATTTATTACCGTTGACACCCGGACATTTCTTAACGCTGGAACCGTTAAAGGGATGTCTACCAGATTCAGATTTAACTGATATTAAATTAAATAGACTTACACGATGGCAGCTTATACAGCGCATGTATTCTGACTTCTGGAAGCGTTGGGAGCAAGAATATTTGCATACTCTTCAGCAGAGGTCTAAATGGCTTAATAAACCTTCCAACATTGAATTAAATACTCTTGTTCTAATTAAAAATGAACAAAAACCCCCTTTACAATGGTCTCTGGGTAGAGTTGTCGAACTGCATCCCGGAACCGACGCTACTGTACGAGTGGTTACGCTTAAGACTTCCCATGGTCTGTTACGCAGGCCTGTAGTAAAGGTCTGTCCGTTACCTAATAATTAATTCTATTTGCATTAATTTTTGTTTGTTTATGTCTCATTTAAAAACTAAGTTTTTGGTGGGCGGAATGTTCAAAGTTCCATATTATTTTATTTCGTTATTAAATTAATTCTCTATTTTATTTTTATTTTGGGTTAATCTTAAGTATTTTTAAATTTAAAATAGGTAATATTACTAAATGATCTTTTCTATCCCATTTTTTTGCTTTCAATAAACGTTTAATTTGTCTAATTAAAAATTCGGCACAACGTCACTCAACTCCCGACACCTGTGCGCGGTGCGCGAGTGAGCGACGATTTGTACCAGAACTTGGTTTAAAAATAGTACCGCAAAAATCTCGAAACAGCCCGTACGGTTGATTTTTGTTAAACGAATAAAAACTTTATTTATTGTATCCTGTGAATGTGTTGACCATAGTGCATCCATATTACTGCGATAAATCGATCTAGATTGCAAGAAGCTATCCTGAGGGCCCTCAGAAACATCCGTATTATTCTGCCGGGTAAGTCTGGTTTTATGGCGTTGTGCGAATCGCGTTTTTATCATTAATACAGTCCACTTGTTCTCATAATTTTTCCTTTTTTTTAATGTCTAGTTACAGTTAGAGTAAATGGTGAGTGGCAATACAATCCGGATTTGTGTATGGACGATTTTCACGAACATTTTTCTAACGTTGTTTTTACAGCTCGGGATTTTTATCATTGCCTGAAAAGAACCGTGGCTGTGTTTAAAGAAACAGGTTCTATACAACACAAAAAATTAGCAGGAAGACCATCTGTAAGAACAGAAGAACTTAACGCAAACGTTCGTAAAATAATGCAAAATACGCCAACAAATTGTATAAGACGCATGTCCCAAGAAGTGGGAAGATCTTATGGAACATGCACGACTATTCTTAAGAAGCAGCTAAATTTATTTCCTTATAAAGGGCAAGTATTCCAAGAAATACAAGCCGCAGATTTTCAGGAATTACTCTCAATGGTTTACCCAAAATTTATTGGAAACAAATTATTTATTAGACCTAACATTTTTATCGGATGAAGCCTGGTTCCACCTCTCCGGTTATGTGAATTCTCAGAATACACGCATGTGGAGTAGTGAAAATCCCCATTTTTTGTATTTTTTGCTAATCAACACTTTCGAAAATATGAAGAGACGTGTGAATTTATGGTTGGAGCATGGCAGTGGCCGATTTCAGCAATTTAGGTAATTATTTTTCTTTTTCTTTCTGTATATTCTTTCTTTGTTAATTTTGCAAACAACAAAAATGAATTTGTATTTGTCTACTTATTTTATTACTCATTAGTTTGGCATATCATGTCATAATACGAATTTGACAAAATTTTAACCTAGATTTGGTTAGATATATTATCGTCCCCATATCTTTGTGATCTAAACCAAGCCCTACGTTTTTTAATCCAAGCCCTCTTTAATGCAAATAATTTTTGCTTGCACGGTATAAACTTTTATACCCATTTTCCTCAACATTTGCCGCTTTCGTACACGGAATAAAAATTTTAAATTTTACTTCTGTATAACTTAATAGGCTCTTTAAAAATAGATAAAAAATTAAGGTTGTCATTTAAAAATATTATCGTCATCGTCACATCTCTAATTTCGTACACACTATATCAATATATTTTTTTTAAAAGACCACAACTTAAAATGTTAATACCCGTTCCTAAACCTTACAAGTTACAAGCTCCCACTGTATAGCCAGTATTGATAAATTGCTATAAATACTTTTAACTAGAATCAAAATTTGTTTTCAGTAACTCTTCGAAAATACTAAAATCGAACTTGTTCGAAAATAGCATGAGAATGTAGGGCAAAATTACATAAAACGCACTTAGATTGTGCTGCGAAATATAACACTTTTAAGAAAATGTTCAAATCAGATTTCCGTCTCACCCCTTTAAATGGATATCAACAAATAACAAATTTAAATACAAAGCATGACAACAATAAAAATGCATTTGCTTAAAAATGTTTTCATAAATGCACGATGTTGTAAGTGAAGTTGACATAAGGCTTTGATTCTTTAAAAGCACATTTGTTGTGTTTGCTATATGTATTTACGTACTCTATTTCGGCAACAAATTTAAAGCAATGAAAACTGACAGTTTACATTTACTAGTATGACAAAATTGAAGTAACGATTTGCATGCAAGTAATATGTACAGGAACTATTTTACAAGATGAGGACTGTTCAAAAACTATACCTTTGCTATTATTTATTATGTAATATTGACTAGGTTTAATGATGAAATAGTACAATGACAAGAAAGTTTATACAAAATAGTCCAAATTGGGAGTGGAGTTATATTACTTATTTAAATAATAATCATAATATCAATCGTAACAATTTTTAATCAAAATATATATCTGGATATGTCTAAATAAACGATCGTCATATTTCTCACATTATTGATTATTTTATTAAATTTAATATCTAATATTATTTACTGTCTCAATTATTTTCATCAAATAAATAATAGTAAGTTAAACCTTTATAACCATAATACAAATTCGTTTTAATTAACCAAGGACAATTCAAATATATTTAAAACTTATAATATGAAGTTTTCTATGTTTTAAGTCATGTAAAAATTATTACGCCTGTAATCCTGTATCGGATCGGATCGGATCTTCTTAATAATTTGGTTAAAAAAATTATAAATGTACCTTGGGACAAAAATTTAAAAATTCAGTTTTTGTTTATAATTTAATGCGCCTTTATTTTTCGCTTGGAAAGAAAACAAAAAATACTTTTTTATAGCCGATGTAATGGTCTACAAGATGGCGTTAGAAGTTTCAAAAATTCGACGTTTTGCATGTCCTTCAGTTACCACCGTCAAGCAGGGTTGGATGAACCCACCGAGACATTCCCGGTGGACCGATGGTTGGTAGGCCGATTCCGACCTACCGATTTCGATACGATTTTTTTTGCGTCTGTACGATACATCAAAAAATTTTAAAATATTCCTGCTTATTTAATACTGAAAATAGTTCTCTAGAGAATAAAACTGTTAAGTTTAATATTTTCATTTAATATTTTAATTTTTATTAAAATTATTTGTTTCTGAAATTTGGTTCTTTTTCAAGCGGCATACCTATGTAAAATAGTGTTTAAACTTAACTTTATGGATATATTTTTAAATGATTTTTAACTAAGGTAGGTAAAAGGAAGGTACGAATTAACACACGCGCCAAACGTACGGAGCAGAAATTGCAAAATAAGATGTCTGGAGGTTTTATAGGCCAAAGGCGTAGAAACTGAAGAAACACGGGAGTTTAGTCGGTAGGCAGCCCCTTCGGGGTTGAATCCGACACTATCCTGCTCGTCTCTTTGTAGGTAGGTAGGTAGGTATTTGAGTTTTTAGTTTAACTTATTTTTAACAGTTTTTTTTATAGTAAATTTTTGAGAAATTTTGGGCGTGGTCCCGAAAATTTTTCTCCCGACACTATCCTGCTCGTCTCTTTGTAGGTAGGTAGATATTTCAGTTTTTAGTTTAACTTATTTTTAATATGTTTTTTCAGAGTGAATTTTTGATTTTGGGCGTGGTCGCGAAAATTTTTCGTCTGCGGCGCTTCCTTTCTGAAACTTAGCCTCCCCATCTAAATCAGTCACGAGCCGCCACTGCATGGGGGGGGGGGCTACAGCCCCCCATAAACCAATCAGTGTGTGGACCGCTAGACTGGAATTTCCCGGGCCACTTCAAAAAGTTCGTCCAACCCTGCCGTCAAGCACGTCCAACCCTGCCGTCAAGAACAAGCAATATTTCTCTTATATAATATTAATTAAACTATTAGCGCTTCTCAAATTTAAATTATTTTACTAGTTTTAGTTAGATATTTAATTATCCAATATAAATTAGGGCCTGAACAGTATCTGGATTTAATCTAGATGGCTGCCGTACCAAGGCCTATTGTTGTCCACTCACTTTGCAATATTTCCTACACAATAATTGTAACAATGTAAAAGAATGGATTATAACAATAAATGTATATTATTATTATTATTATTAAGTACATTTTTTAATAACAGAAATTGAATTTTAAATACGCTTTTGGGGACTTCTAAATTTTAGAAATTTAAAATTATTGAAATATTTTTTAAATTAACGTTTTGTAATCCAATAATATATCGTCGGCATTTCACCTTATCATTTCTTTACCTTCCCATACCTTAGCAATTATTTCTTGGATTAAATATTAAAATTATATTACAGATACGATGACTTTGGTATTAGGCATGAAAACAGTAATTCAGTATAGCTTTTAAAATATTGGAAAATCCTACAGTATGTTTCTTAGGCATTTTAGATATTTGTAATGATACTCAATTATTATCAGCCCAACATAGTATACTCGTATACATGGTGCTAGAAATTCGTGTGCCTGCCATACATGAAAATTTCCAGAACAGTAAGGGATAGGTTAGGTAAGGTTTGGTTGGAGTAACAGACTTCTAACACTGTCCAAATAGTCTCACGTGATCCCATGAGGATCGTTGTGATAAACACGTATTTCACGGAACCTATCCGCATCAGCCTTCTGATGGTTAACGCGACGTAGACCGTAGAAGAATCTTGGCAGCTCACACTTAAACCAGCCACTACTGTTAATAAACTTAGTAAGTCGACCCCGTTGTAAGTGGCTTACTTCCTCCAGATCATTAAAGGATGGTTCGTCCAAGGCATTGAACCTTCTTCTTATGAGGCCGGGGCATTTACACAAGAAATGCCTAATATATACTTTCCTCCTATCTCTGCTTCTGCAGAAGTCGTTAGCTGGTATTTGCATACGTTCGACGTGTACTGAAGAAAACCATTCAATACACATTTTTAAAAAATATAATGTGGGTTACCACAAAAAGAAATCCTTCAATCCCTAAACTATTTCATTTTCACACGAGGCCGTTTTTTTGACGACATATTTTTTCGTTTGTTCGATATTTTCTTCCGGTACAAAATAACGGTTAACTATTAAAATATGTATCTAATGAAATATTTTTAATAGATGATTTATTAATTCCTACAAGGTTATACCGGGTGTCCACGGAAGGTGGCTCGCCCCTCTAACTTTTTTGTTTTTCAAGATAATGAAATAAAATTCGGGGGATTTGTATACGACATAAAACTGCATTATTTGACAGATGACTCAACATTATGGAACTTCCGGTTTAACAGGAACTGACATAAACTTTCGATTTTTAAATGGGACACCTGGTATATTTTTCCCTTTTTTGACTCCACATGACATTCTAAATACAACGATGTGTCACTTGTCACTTTTTGTCACCAAGAAAATATTGTTTTTCCAAATTTATTGTTTTATCTAGAGGGCTATGAATACCTTACAATCACTTATTTCAGTTCTTTAATATTGGGAAAAATACAATTTTACTATTTTTGATCCAATGCTATGTGTTATGTAAAATTTAATCTTTAAAGTTGTATAACTCATTTTTTTTTAATGGCAACATGGTGGCTCGTTGGGTTAAAAAAAAGAGGATTTTATTACGATTATTTTGATATCATACACTATTAGGTTTTAGAAAACCTGCCATTAAAAAACTTTAAAAAGTTAACTTAAAACTTTTCTAAAATAAGCATCTTTTGAGAATAAAGTTAGATTTAAATGCATCAAGTAGCCTGTGACCAGCAAAACTGATGAAACAAAATCATGCCTTGAAGAAAATTGAAATGCCAACAGCTTCTGCCAAAGTAAATTAGTTTGTTGTTTAAAAAACATGGAAAATAATAGTAAGGAGTGAAAAAGTTGAAAAAAAATATTTTCTTGGTGACAAAAAGTGACAAGTGGCACATCGTTGTATTTAGAACGTCATATGGAGTCAAAAAAAGGAAAAATATACCAGGTGTCCCATTTAAACATCGAAAGTCTATGTCACTTCCGGTTAAACCGGAAGTTCCATAATGTTGAGTCACCTGTCAAAAAATGCAGTTTTATGTCGTATACAAATCCCCCGAATTTTATTTCATTATCTTAAAAAACAAAAAAGTGAGAGGGGCCGTGAGAGTCCGTGGACACCTGGCATAATTATCGCAAAAAATAAACCCTCTTTTTATAACTAAAATATATTTTATTATTAAATAGTAGAAGTGAATGCTCTCTCGCGCGAGACCATTCACTTCTCTTAAATTGGAGAATAGAGGTCCAGGCACTCGTCCGACTGTATGATCGGAGTCGGATCGGAAGGGTGCATGATAGGTGTGTCCCAGCCTTAAAACGTGGCAACCCTGAGTGATGGGATGACGTACCAGGGACCCGGCAGGCATTGCAAAGGCCTTAGATTTCACCAAAAGTTTTGATAAGGTAAGGAGCAGAAACTAGGGATGGGACGGAATAGCTTTTTCTCGTACCTAGTTGGACCTGTACCTATTCCAAACCCGAACCTATTCCAAATACCTATTACAGGTCCAAACTATTTCAGGTCAAACTTAAACGCCGCTCCGCCGATTGGCGCTATTCCGGCATGGCCGACACGAGTTTTTCAAGAAGGCCGCTAGAACTCCAGCGTGGCCAGCAGTTTCCGATTGTTCGAATTAAATTTCGTTATAAATTTTTGTAACAGATTAATATTTTTCGCACCAGACTTTTTTGGAAAATTTGATTGTAACGTAGGCCCATTATTTAAAGAAACATAAAGAATAGGCATATATGTACATCCACCATATAATATGTTGCCTTTTTAATTAATTCCTCATTGCTGGTTGCATATCCTACATTAAATACGCTATATTTTGTTGCCCAATAAATTATTACAATATTTTTAGAAATATTTATTATTTATTATTATTTCCCTTTATCTTTATTTAGTGAAATTATTTTAATTGTTGCAATGTGCTTGTAACGCCAACGTTTAAAATTATCAACTGCAAATTCGCCATATTATAAACATATTATATGAATTTAAAGCAAAACCTGTAGCCGTTCCATTCCCAATATCGTACCTGTACCTGACAACTACGCCCTTGACGGCCTTTTAAGGAAGCAAAGTTTAAAATGTTTCTTATGTAAACGCTGAAAGGAAAGGAATAACAATGAAACCAGAGAATCAAACATGTGACAGTGCCAACGGACCTGGAATAGGTACCTGGTAATAGGTAACAGGTACGCGGAATGGGCAGATGATACCTATTCCAAAAGAACAGGTCCAGTTCCACTGTAACACCCCTAGCAGAAACGTGATCGCGCGAAAGTAATTTCATTAAATAGTTGTTTTATAAAATTTTTTCCTATAATAATTACAGTCCACTAAATCCGAAAAATAAACTATTAGTGCCGTAACAGACTGCAAACCTAATTTTGTGTTCCGTAGGAATAAAACTGTTATGTTATAATAATTATAAAATAAATAAAAATACTAATAAAAATAGATTTAATAAATTACTTCCCATGCCTTGAGCATGGCTATCATAAATATGACTTCTGACTAGATTTTCGGCACACTATAAGTTATCTTTTTACAATAAAATTCTGATATTTAATCCTAAAAGTAATAATTGCTAGGCCAGTAATGGTAAGGATCATTTTAAATACTGATCATGTGTTACCTATTTCATGACAAAACGTTAAAATTAAAAAACTCTTGCTTTTTTTTTTAATTTCTAAAGCTTTGAAGTCTTTAAAATCGTAATTCCAGGTCCGTATTTAATAAATTTATCTTGGCGGTGGTATGTAACGAACAAAACGTCGAATGTGTGTACTAAATGAAAAATTAAGAGGCAAAAAAAATAAAAACTAAAACGGAAAACTTTGCCTTAATTTAATCATCTTTGTATCTATTACTATTTTCGAGATTCCTATGTACAGGGTCATTCCCTATATATTGACCCATATGCTAGCCGCTTTATTAATAGAGATATCAAAAAACTAAAATGAGGAAAGGTGTAGATCTTGATCTTAACTTTTTTTTTAAATTATTAGAAAAAACAAAAGACTGTTGGAACTTTAAAATTTTAGCACAAATTTTTTTTTAAATGGGACACCCTGTATATTATTACATATTTGGATAGAGCTTTTTTTCCCGATTTCAAAAATATATAGTTTGACACATTTCTGACAAGCCGTTTAGGAAATATTTAAATTAAGTTTTGCTTATTATTTTAATTATTTATCACCCGAAAATGAGGTATACCGAGGAAGAAAAGTGTGAATTTTTACGTTTATTTTATAAAAATAATTCAAATGCATACAGGGCTTGTCAAGAATATCGGCAACTATATCCGGATTTGCCGCTTCCAGCAAAAAATACATTTAGAAATATCGTAAGAGGTTTTCGAATGCGAAAATCCATAAAACGAAAACCAAGGGAAGTAACAAGAAATTTGGATAAAGAGTTAGATATTCTGTTGTTTTTTGAAGGTAGATATGACTATATGGTAAGGATTTTATTGTTTTCTTAACATATACCATTTTTTTTAAAGAAAATCCGACCCGTTCAATTGAAGATGCTTATAATAATTTAGGCATAGCACGAAAAAAAAATACAGAAAACGCTTCGATCACATGGTTATTATCCTTACAAGATCTTACCTGTGCAAAAATTAGACGAGGAGCATATGCGTAAACGCTTGATTTATTGCCAGCAAATGCTTAGGAGGAAAAATGCAACTCATAATTTTTTTGAGAAAATATTATGGAGTGACGAAGTGACATTTACCACAGCAGGAGTTTTCAATAGGAGAAACACGCACATATGGGCTACAACTAATCGCAATAGTATAGCAGAAATAAAATTCCAAGGTAGGAAAAGCTTGCATGTTTGGTGCGGTATCGTTAAAAATAAAGTTATTGGCCCTATATTTTATGAGGGCTCCCTTTCTGGACAAAGATATCTGCCATTTTTTCACAACGTAATAGAAGCTCGTTTAGAGGATTTGCCAGTCAATGAGTACTATCAGATGATCTGGCATCAAGATGGAGCTCCGCCACATAACATAGTCCCTGTGACAGAATATTTAAACAACCGCTATAACGACTGGTTAGGAAGACACGGCACCATTCAATGGTCACCCAACAGCCCCGATCTTACTCCATTAGATGCTTTCCTATGGGGTTATTTAAAAAATCTGGTATTTGCTGAGAGAAGCACAAACTTGCAGCAATTGAGACAGAAAATTACGCATGAAATCAAAACGTTAAACAACGACTACCCAGAATACATTTCAAATGCTATTAACAAATTGGAAGATGATTATATTGATTGTTTAGATAGAAATGGCGGTCATATTCAGCAATTGTAAATATTTTATTTTGTAGATGTTATTCCCAATGGTTAAATTAATTAATGAAGATATACTTCGATTCATCGTTTAATTCATCCATAGCCACCCCGATTTTATTATAAATTTTTAAAGCAAAACTTAATTTAAATATTTCCTAAACGGCTTGTCAGAAATATGTCAAACTATATATTTTTGAAATCGGGAAAAAAAGCTCTATCCAAATATGTATTAATATACAGGATGTCCCATTAAAAAAAAATTGTGCTAAAATTTTAAAGTTCCAACAGTCTTTTGTTTTTTCTAATAATTGTTAAAAAAAGTTAAGATCAAGATCTACAACTTTCCTCATTTTAGTTTTTTGATATCTCTATTAATAAAGCGGCTAGCATATGGGCCAATATATAGGGAATGACCCTGTACCTACGGACAGGAATTTGTAGTAGGTATTTTGTAAAATTTATAATACCTAATAAAATCTTTATTCTAATTTAAAAAACTGGATTGAGTAAAATATAAAAATCTGATTCGTAATTGTTTTAGAAAAGTTTGAGTAACATGTCATATTATTATTGCTAACAATCTTTAATTATTATAATAATTATAATAATATTTTGAATTCCTGTAATAAAGACCAATCCATATGGTGATTATATTTAAAAATCAGTAAAGAAGCGTTTGGTAAAATATGTAATAGAACATTTTTTATGATTAATTTCCGCTGCTGCTAATATGAAATTTTATGATTCGTCAATAATTTTAATGTCACAAAATTCACTTTTTGATAAAAATAAATTACACACACTTTTTGCTATCCAAGTTAATTATGGAATAATAAAAAAAATAACATAAAATAGGTTTATTGCTTCATAAATTCTAATTTAGAAAGGACAGAGGCATATTATTATCAGTTAAAACAATAAGAATATACTTATTTTTAATAGATATGTTTACGAAGCGTATGCTTCGTAAAAAAATACAGTCAATAAAGAAAGTTTTTGAGTTTTTAAAACAATAAATCGTGTTCAGCCAGACACTCATTATTTCTCAATTTCTTAGTATTAAATTGAATCATTTTAACATACCGCTTCTTCAGTGGAACAATGGCTTAAGTGCAAATTTTGGCATTTTCTAGTTAAGCCTGACAAAATAATCAAAAAGAATTAAAGTTTTTATTGGAACAAAGTCATAATTCTAGTTCGCATAGTTGCTAGCAGATGCGTCGTTGTGAAAATTCTGCGTTTTTATTGCCGCCATCAAAAGAACACTGGCCCGTAATGGTCAATTGTGTCTTAGTTGTCAAGGGTAACAGATTATATTTATTTCTACCCTCATACATTGTGCGTGCTAGTGGAATATTGACATAATTGGTCATTAGGTCATTGTCGTGATCATTTTTAAAAATTTTAATCATTAGTTACGATGTGTTCTGTTGTTTGTTTCTTAATATTAGTATTATTAATGCATTATTTATTTAACAAATATAATTTATTTAAATTAATTTTTCCAGTATCGTCAGTATACAAACGCAAGATTTTGTTTCAGTAAGAAAAATCATGACTTATTTTTTGGTAGAACAATGATGCATTTGTCTTTATAGGGCTATACATCCTTCATTTTCTGCAAAAAGAATAACTGGTTTATGTTATCTTAAACATAAGCAAATTTACCAATTTGGATTTACAAACACTAATTTCTGTAATATATTAATTACACATGCCTGCATGAAATTTGTGATAACGTAATTTTTGTTTGTTAAGCTCAGTTTTTATACAGAAATAACTAATTAAAATACAATTGGTCTCTATATCACCCACATAATTTTTCTTTGCAAAAACAAATATAAAAAAATCTTACAATAGGCGTTTTAATACACTTTTTAAAATTAATGTAGTACTTCAATTTCTAGGTATTCATCAAAAAATTATATTCTGTGCTGAAGCACCTTTTGACCAGAGACTTTTCATCGACTCTCCGAAAAGGAGCCTTAAAGCTGTTCTTTAACATAATGGCAATATTTTTGCTTTTATTCTGGTCGGCCATTCAGTTCATTTAAAGAAACTATGAAAATTTAAAAGAATTACTTTTAAGAATTCAATATAAAAATCATAACTGGGAAGTGGGTGGAGATCTAAAAATTTTAGGCCTTCTCTTGGGTCAGCAATCTGGATTTACTAAAGTTCCATGTTTCCTGTGCGAGTGGGATAACAGGAATCGAGAACAGCATTGGATAAAAAGAGACATGCCACAAAGAGAGACTTTAACATCTGGAACCAAAAATGTAATTTGCGAAAGTCTTACTGACCCTCACAAAGGTTTACTTCCTCCACTTCACATAAAACTTGGACTTATAAAACAATTTGTTTAGGCATCAAACAAAGAAGAAAATTGTTTTAAATATTTGTGTTAAACATTTCCTGCTCTGTCAGAGGCGATTATTAAAGCAGGGAATCTTTGTAGGGCCGCAGATTACAAGCTTGATGAAAAATACAGAATTTGAAAATGTAATGGAAGGAAAAACATGCATGGAATGCTGTCAAAGAACTTGAACATAAATTTCTAGGAAATTATAAAGACACAAACTATGTTAAGATCGTTGAAAATATGCTGGAAAAATTCAGGATTTTTGGTTGCAATTTGAGCATAAAAAATCACTTTTTATATTCCCATTTAGACTATTTCCCGGAAAATCTTGTGGACGTAAGTAAAGAGCAAGGTGAATTAAGATATTAAAGAGATGGAAAAAGATACCAGGGGCGCTGAGACACAAAAATGATGGCCGCTGAATATAACAGAAAAACAACCAATCTTCGGAAAAAAGAAAATGTTTTTCAAGAAGCGTAAAGTATAAACAACTATTTATAATAGTTTCTAAGTATATATTTTCGTATTTTTTTCCTTAATATATTATAAAACTAGCTTATAAATGAAATACATTGTGTTTTTTCTATATCTTTGGATTTTACTGGTTTAAAAAAATAACCTTACGCGATATAAAAAAAACTAAAAGCATATTTGAAATTAGCGCTACTCAACCACTAGAAAACGTTAAAATTTTTAAACCAATTTTCAAGTGTTAAAGAATGCAGGTCTGTGTTATAGGAAATGTATAATAATTTTTTTAAATTGCAATTTCCGAGGAATAATGAACTTTGCACTTAGACCAAAGTTCCACCGGAAAAACATCTTTTTTTTTTTTAATTAACAAAAATATTATTTATTCACTCTAATTATTCCACATATTTTCGAAACTGTCGTCTGACATCGTCATAACTTATTTCATCAGACGAAATCATTTGCACCTATTGACTTATTAAAATTTCGACATTATTTTCAATAGGTTGTTAGTACAACAACTTAAAAAGGTGGTTTAGCTTAGCTGGTAAAATTATAACACAAAAAAGTAAAATATTTAGCTTATATTTTGAAATTACAAAATGTTGTTTGGAGCATTTGTGTTCTTGTGTTCTCTATCCGTGGACATTATTTACAAAATATAATAATTATTGTAAGTTTCCTAAATACCATGGCACTTGGCACATGGCAGTGGCACCGGAACTGATTAAATCATAAAAAGTAACTAAAATTTTAAAAAAATATATATATACAGAAACAACCATTTACGTAAGTAGTACTAAGTGCTTTATTCTGCGTTAACTGCAACATTACCAGTGCGCATGGGTACAAATTTATGAATATAAGTGTGGAAGATAAGTTGAAGACATATGATTAAATAAAACATAACCTAGGCCATGTTATGCCTCACACACAGTATATCAATCAACAGTACAATTTTAATTTTTTAAATCTTCTGAAAGTCTAATCAAAAGAATAATTATCGTAGTCAAGAGGAAACTAGATTATATTATACCCAATTAATCAGTAAGTAATGATTTCCAATTAATTGTTGAAGAAACGCTATATAATAATAGGACAATATTAATAATGTATTTATTCAATGATCAAAATTGCTGGTGCAAGAGGAGGTACCACACTTTGCCCTCCTTGTTCCGGCGATAGTAGAATATAGAATTCCACAGACAAATTTTGGTCAGTTGAATTTGAAGCCGAGCGAATAAAACTTTAATAAAGCAATTAAAAAGCTATACTTTTTCCAATAGTCCAAGAGCTAGTAACACCCGTTTCATGAAGTGATGCACTTCAAAATTTTGTGTCATAGTATCTACTAGATAGGTGAGCAGGTAAGCAAGTGTTGGCCTGCTCTACCTGGGGACACCAGGTACTGCGCATAGGAGAAAGGTGTTCAAAAATTTTGCCCAAAAAAAGTGTTTGTTTTAGAGGCCAACAAACAGAAATCAAAATTTAAAATGACACAAAACACTAAAATTAATAAGGCAGACACTTTTGAGGGAGTTAACATTTAATAAAAACACCCCCAAGTTTTTTTTTTTTAAAAATACAAAATGAAGTGTTTGATTCACGCTGACATTTTAACAGTGTCTTAATTACATATAATAAAAAATAATTACAAAAAGGCAGACACTTTTGAGGGGGTTAACATTTAATAAAAACACCCCCAAGTTGTTTTTTAAAAATACCAAATGAAGTGTTTGATTCACGCTGACATTTTAACAGTGTCTTAATTACATAAAATAAAAAATAATTACAAAAAGGCAAACACTTTTGAGGGGGTTAACATTTAATAAAAACAGCCCCAAGTTGTTTTTTTAAAAATACAAAATGAAGTGTTTGATTCACGCTGACATTTTAACAGTGTCTTAATTACATATAATAAAAAAATAATTACAAAAAGGAAGACACGTTTTTTGGGGTTTAATTATCGGAAAACATGAAAATAAATATTCATTTCAATAAAGAGAGATAGGCAGCGCGTAGTCGTGGATGTTAGTGAGAGCACTAAGTACCGACGTAGCTACGGCCTTTCTCTGCAATCTCATTGGCTGTTGGTCACGTGTTCTTTATGAAAGAGTAGTTTACTTCAAAATGTACTGTACATTCAAAGATATCCAATTTATATATTTTGTTATTAATAATAATTTAACAAATTTATACACGCATTAAAAGAAATCACAAGAACATGTACTCACAACAAGGCATGAATAATTGTTTACTGAAAATGTCTAGCCAGTACAGCTATACAAAAACACGTGACCACCAGGCAATAAGATTGCGGAGAAAGACCGTAGTTATGTCGGTAATTGATGCTCTCACTTACAACCACGACTACGCGCTGCCTATCTCTCTGTATTGAAATGAATATTTATTTTCATGTTTTCCGATAATTAAACCCCAAAAAAAGTGACTGCCTTTTTGTAATTATTTTTTATTATATGTAATTAGGACACTGTTAAAATGTCAGTGTGAATCAAACACTTTATTTTGTATTTAAAAAAAAACAACTTGGGGGTGTTTTTATTAAATGTTAACCTCCTCAAAAGTGTCTGCCTTTTTGTAATTATTTTTTATTATATGTAATTAAGACACTGTTAAAATGCCAGCGTGAATCAAACACTTCATTTTGTATTTTTAAAAAAACAACTTGGGGGTGTTTTTATTAAATGTTAACCCCCTCAAAAGTGTCTGCTTTATTAATTTTTGTGTTTTGTGTCATTTTAAATTTTGATTTCTGTTTGTTGGCCTCTGAAACAAACACTTTTTTTGGGCAAAATTTTTGGACACCTTTCTCCTATGCGCAGTACCTGGTGTCCCCAGGTAGAGCAGGCCAACACTTGCTTACCTGCTCATCTATCCAGTAGATACTATGACACAAAATTTTGAAGTGCATCAAACACTTCATGAAACGGGAGTTACTAGCTCTCCGGCTACAAGGTAACGGCACCTAGATTCCAATGGGCACATCTGCAATTTGCCGTTTTTTGGGATATCAATTAACGCATGTGCGCGCTCGTGTTTTTGTCTATATCTCATACGGGGGTAAATGAGTATATTATAAAATTAGTAATATTTAACATACAGTAAAGCCAAAATACAATACGTTGTCTGGATTCTAATTTTACAGTTACGTCCATCGAATAACATAAAATATAAATAAAGGGAAAAACCCACAGTCGTCTCCACAAATACTTATATTAAAAGAGTCAGATTAATGTAATGTACATGTTTCGGTACTAAGGAGTACCATCATCAGCACCGAAGGGCTAAAATAAATATAAAATGAATAGAAAGAGGAAGGACAAGTTAGATTAACGTACTTACCCCAAGTGATACTAATACTAGGAATGTAAAAGATATTTAAAAATTAAAAACTAAAAACCATGAATAAGACGAAGACATTTTGAGTGCTTAGACGAAAACAGATTGAAAAGTGGTAGTAAAATAAAATTCGAAAGAAATTAATTTTCTTCCTCTACACTACATTGTAAACAAATAACAAACTGATTGTACTGAACGTCAAACGGAGGATATAAAAAGGTCAAAGTAGTGATATCCAACAAAGTCAAGCAAAAGTAGTAAGTACCCAATAATAATGGAAACTGACGTCAAAAGTGTAAAACGCGGTTCTTGAAGCAAGAAACAGGCATCTAGTGGCGATAGTAAAAAGTAACAAATCACAGTTTGTTGTCGGCAAGAAGGCGAGTAACCTGCCGGGACAAAGGTAAGGCTTCAAACCGCAAGATGGATGGGCGGCGCCATCATCTAGAACAAGTGAGGTCAGAAACAAACTAGTCATTTCAAAATTCAACAATAGAGGGAGTAGGAGGAGGGTATAAAATTAATGTGGCCATCTAGAAGTTAGTGTCTAAATTAGAAGTCGGAGAAAAGGAAGGTAATGGTTATTAAAGAAGTTCGTGCGTTAGTGAAAATTGAAAGCTTTATGGTCATGGTAGATGGAGAATGAGTAAGGGTTAAAAGTGGTATAATTAAAGGAAAAACGTAAGGGATTCAAGATAGGAGAGGTAGGAAAAGATGACTTGATCGTTAACACAGTTGAGGTTTTTATTAAGAAAAGCCTTATGAATTTCCATCATTTCGAGAAGGTTAAGTTTGCCGCCTTTGTTACAGGAATGAAGGAGTTTAGTGTTATTTAATGGGTCAAAAGAGTGGTTATTGCAGAGGATATGAGAAGCAAAACTAGATTTGAAATTGTGGTGAGAGAGAAATCAGTGTTTCGGAATTTACCTATTTCTTTACAGTGTTTACGCCCTGTTTGGCCAATATAACAGACATTACAGATCAGGGTACCACAAGAGAGTTTATAAACACCCGACTTATCTAGTAGAGGAGTTTTATCTTTGGAGGATCAAAAATTGACCAATATTGTGGTTAGTTTGGAAAGCAATAAAAATGTTGAACTTATTTAGAATAATTTTGGCTGTAAAAGAAATGTTACACAAAAAGGGTAAAGGTATAAGTATTTGTGTATACGACTGTAGGTTTTTTCCCTATATCTCTACAGCTCCACTTTGAGATAATGGACTACTTCCATAAAATTAAAATATAAATATTATGTAGGCTTCACCTAAACTTCACTAAACAATTTCTCAGTCATATAAGGTATGTGTAAAATAATACGTATTATTGTCCTATAACTGTAAAAAATATTAATTAAAACTTTAAGAACATTTCGAAAACTATATGAATAAAACCGTTGTTTGAATCGTTGACATTAAGAGAATAGTTTTGTAAACGGAGTTATATTTCTTTGACTCTTAAGCCAGTCAAACTACAGAAGCTCGTGGTACATAATATACTTATTTCTGTTCTGTTGTATCCATAGAACATTTACGAGCTGTTTGATAAACATGATTAAGCATTAGTGTCGAGTAGAGCGGCACAGAACTCAAAGAAGTATAATTTCAGTATTTAATCCCCCTAGATGCCAAACACAACTGGATATTCCACACGTAAGCGCGTCGAGTGTGTTTGCATGTCTGTTGTCCCTTTCGAAATAAACATGGATATAATAATACCAATTATTATTAAAATACCTTTCTCTAGAAAGAAATGTCCTATAAAGTATGCGATTAGATTATTTAAGGGATGTGCATTTCGCATTCTTTGTTGCAGTCGGTTTCTTTTTAAACCTAAATTTCTTTAATTTTTTTTTTATTCATAAGATTTGTTGGGTAGCGACTATGGAGAACTATAGGGTAGGAGGCCGATCGACAATGGCAGCATTTTCAAATTCTGTCCCGGTTTTTTGGTTAGTTCGCTATTGGCCGATAGATGGCTCTCGCGTCCGAAGTGGGCTGATGTTGTCTTCTTCTTCTTCGTTTTTAATATGGAAAACTAGATCCTCCATAGTTTTTAACTTTTACTTAAACCCTTTATTTTTCTGTGCTTTTACTTTTGACAATTGACATTTAATTTTTCGAAATAACAAATAATGTTTGAAGGCAAGACAAGACAAATAACATTGTATTGTAATTAATTTCCATATTTATAATGAATAATGGTACAATTTATAAAAGTAGAGTTTGCTTTGTGTCGGGGTGTAAGACAGGATCTTCTTCAAAGAGGAAACGAAGTCAAATAAGTCTCTTTCTAGCTCCAAAGGTAAGCTCACTTTAAAAAAAACCTCTGTAGCTAGAATGTTTAATGCCCTGTATTTTAAAAAAGCATCGTTGGAACTTTATACAGGCCGAGTTTACTAATAAGTATAACAAAGTAAGTGTAAATTCATATAAAAGTCCTTATTTGTTCCTTAAAGAACTAATTTAAATAAAAATAGTTATTGCGTCCATAAGAAACCATTATTTGATAGCCCACTTCGAACACGCGCGCCATCTTACAGCGACTCGTAAAGCTGAATTACCGATGCTAATTTGGGACCGAATCCAATGCATTGCGATCGGCCTCCTACCTCAAGTCCTCCATAGTAGCGACATAAAAATAATTTTATTAAAAAAATGGTTTGGCGATATTTATTTTTATCCGTGCACCCTTTATTTTTTAAGTATTTAGGAATTGTTTTTTCCAAAATATCAAACACTATATTATACACTTACACCTTAACATTTGAAAAAAATCGTATTTCAGTCTCTCTCCCTTTAATAAAGATATCTTTATTACGGGCCATTATCGTGGATTCTACGCAATTAGTATTACGGTCAGTTTATTACAATCAGTATAATAATTATAAAACATGACACAAAGATTGACAAGATGTGATCTTTAAAGGCTATGATGTCATAGCCTTAGTAACCATTGAAACAGTTGCATATTTTCATTCTGTTTCCATGGTAATTAATATAAATGTTAATCATTACATGAAGCCAGAGCCATCTGAATATCATAGCTGGAAATCTTTGTACTGTGTGTTGTACTGTGCTTACTCTGTTAAAATAAGCAAGTGCATGAAATCGGACATCGCACGTGTCATATTGCCAAGCAAATCCACAGATGAGTCTATAGGTAGGAACGTCTGGACGGGGAAACGAATAATGATCCTCCAGACTCCTTAGCTCTGTACAGTCGGTGATGTCTCCGACAAACGGGAGGGTGTCAGTTGATACTGAACTCTGAGTTCTGGTTAGGCGTAAGCCTATCTCTTCGATAACAAGCAAGTGCATGTTTTGACAATTTCCTCGCTTGGAACAAATAAACATACATTTACGAACATTTTTCCTCCAGGTGCTGAATTTTTTGTACAAATTTCTTGAAACAAAAGCAAAAATACTCTAATATATAATCGGGAACTTGCGTAAAAATTAATTTTGAAAAATAATGCTCTTAAGCGTAAGCTAATATCGCACATCTAAAGGAAAAAATACCTAACTGCAAAAAATGCCATTTTTAAGTTATAAGCGTCATAAGTGTCCTAATGCTATATTCTTTCTAATGGAATAACGACATTATGGTGTTGAAGCAAACAAACGCGAGATGGCGGAAGTGTCACCTTTCTTTCGCGCTACTTTTAATTGGAACAGTGACCCAACTATCAGTTCGGCGACGCAGGTGCACGCAATTTATAAGAAAAACGACACAAGTGCAAAGTGGTGCTAGTTAAGTTTATATTTTGATTGCATTTTTAACAGAAAAATGACGTAAGTACCAGTTAAGACGTTTTTGCTCTAAATTTGGCAATATTTTTATTAAGTATATTATAGTTTTTATTTTATAAAGTTACAATTACTTTTATAGTTTAAAGTTCCTCGTGTTTATGGTTACTTTCGTTTAAACCTTATATTGTTAATTTTTAATAAAAAAAATATAATAATGTCGTTTTATTTTAGTGTAACTAAGAAACAATCGTTAATTTTTTAAGAAGAAAAGTGTCACAATTACATATTTTTGTTATTTACTAAAGCATTTAAAAAAAAACTCAGTAATTTGATCATTATTAATAATTAATGAACAAACCTAGTCGCTGATGTTTATATTTTGTTTTTAAACCAAACTTTGTACCCTAAAAATTAAAATAATTCAAATTCAATTTTTAAAAGCGCGTTTTCTCAAAACAACCAATTTTGCAGTCAGGTATTTTTTCCATTAGATGTGCGATATCATCAAAAGACCCACAGTTTATAAATAAAAGCGATTATCGTTTGCGTGTAACGTCAAAGCGTACTACAATAATAGCGCGACAGCGGGCTATTATATAATTCATACTAAGTGATCTCACATGGCGAACTTTAATTATTTATAAAAAATTAAACTATTTATAAAAATTTAAGACGTAATATTTTGAATATGTTATGTTTTAGAATGACTGTACATATTTATGCAATAAAAAAATGTGTGCAAGTTCCCTATTTATAAAACACATATTTTTTATTTTTTTGAAAGTCTGTTCCTAAAGGGACATGAAGGAAGTTCTATAGACATTTTTTTGTCACATTTTTTTGAAATTTAGCAGAAATACCCTACAATAGAAATAATGTAATAAGTATATCTTATTTTTTTGGAAATTGGAAAATTAAAGGGGTGAAAAGGGGGGTAAAAAAGTTTAGTATATTGAAAAATATATTTTTGAACCGAATTTCTTGAAACTTGAATAATGAAACAATTATATCTTATTTTAAGCCATGGGCAACCGCTAGTATATTATAAAATATATTATTTCCTTATACTAGGGTTCGAATCGATATTATTTTTCCACCGATTGGTGTGTAGCACATAATATGATATAATTTTGAGGGTCCTTACCAAACATAAGACATGGGATTTTAAAAAAGGTTTGGAGGGACAGACATCCAATACCTTAGTCACCCATTTAAAAACAATAAGTAATTTTTATAAAACTCATATTGTTATATTATTATGTTAATACTGATTGTAATACTAATAGGGTCTTGATATTAAGTATAATTGGTTAATTTAACCGACAACCACTTCAGAAACGACATATTGTTAACGTTTTTGATCCAAAGAAATGGCCGAGCCTACATCTCTCGTTACCACCGTTTCGTTATTTTTTAAGTCTCTTTGTCCTCTGTCTAATAAATTACACCACTAAACCGAAAGATTATTTAAAATCGGTTTGGCTAATTAAAAGTTATGTATGAAGTAACAAGAAAAAGTTAAAATGTCAATATATGTTTCATTTATGTATTTTCTTGAAGTTGGCTAAAAAACTTATTGTTGATAAATTAAGTTGGTACGTACCAAAATATATAAACAACTAAGGTTGTCTTATGCGATTCTGACCTAACTCAACGCCTCGCGATAGCACAGCACTACGTCGTAGAGAAATGTTACTTCTCATTAGATATATGGAGTAAATAATGGCAATTTCTCAAGTTGGTAAAAAAAATAATATTAATTATTCGCTAATAATTTCTTATTAGAACGGTGAAGTAATTAATATCACTAGATAATACTATTCTAAATAATGACTATTCCACTTATAAAACTTTCTTTAAAAATATTCAGTTGAGAAAAACTTTGAAAAAGCAAGCAATAATTAGCAAATGGTAAATTCATGACCTTGCGCATGTAAACAGAGCCAACATATTATATGAACATGCGCACTGCGAAATTCTTATTTAACGAATAGGAAGTTAGACAGGTCTGAGCTTTAAAATATAAGTTCTTGGTCAATAGATTGTAAAAGTTGACCTTCAATTTATTGTCACGTGTAAACAGCTAAAATTTCCCCTAAATTTTTGCCACAGTTTAGTGCCAAAAAAAAATTATAATTTTTGATCACGTTGGGGAAGAAAAGTAGTGATATCTGATGTTTTCAGTGGCTGCCAACCTATCAGATTTGGAGGATAGAAAATAGGTCTTAAGGTTTCTAAAATTTGTTTAAAAATGATTCGTCGTCGTGTTTTTAGTTCGAAAAGCAAGAGAACAAGTAAAAACAACAGCAAAATAACCAATCTTTGATGTTTCGCGTACCTAACCCCACGTCAAATATTAGTTAGTAACATTGCATTAATTTTCACAATTTAGCAAAAACTTGGGTACGTGTAAACAACACTTTCAAGCACAATTCTTTGTTCAAGAATTGGAAAAATTTGTTGGCCAAGAACTTTACTCATGGAATATTAAAAGCTTGTGTCGTGTTGTACAAGCTTTTAATTGGACAAAATAAAAACATAAAACTATCAGTACCAGTCATTGTTTATATTCCAAACCGAGTCACTAAGCTAAGCACAAACGCAGTTCACTAAACTACACAAAAACCAGAAATCCGTAAATATTAAACACCCACAATTCACAATAACAAAGAAATACACAGAGAAAACGTAAAATACAACGAAAATGGCGCCGGGCCGGTTCCGGTTATTGGGCGCCAAGAGATGTAACCGGCGATTCATGCATATAAACTTATTTTTTACCCCTAAAACTTAACCTTTGTTTTCGCAGGAGATAAGCTGTACAGATCTAAAGATAGAGGAAGAGACCCAATTTTGGGATAGGCGCCTAATTTGAGATAGCTCCGCATATTAACGTATATGTAACGACATCTAACAAAAATGGAGTAAACTTACTCAAATAAACTAGACTGCAATGGTAAAGAGTTCGTTGATCGCGTCAGTTCGTTTATTTCTGCGCAGATACGTTTTTCTTCCGATTTGAGTCGTAAAGGTTTTTTGATAGTGTAAATAAACCGACATTTGCAGTCAACGTAAGTGGTTATAAAATATTTTATGTGCCGAAGTAGTTAGGTTAGGTGTTGCCTAATGATGTCTTATTAAAATTTGGCTGTATTATTTCATAACTAACCTAAAATATTATTGTCAATTTTTATAACGAGAATTCCTAATTTGAGATAATAAATCGTGCTGTATTTAAGACTATCTCAAATTAGGCACCCAATACAATATTTTGATATTTTATTACAGAGGCCTTTAAAATTCAAGAAATGGCACCCTCATGCTATGGTGAAAGCTGTGCGTAATAAAGAGATGGGATATCTAAAAGCCTTAAAAGTTTTTTTATAGTGTCTCAAATTAGGCAACCTTTTATTTTATGGGAAAATTGACAAAAACAAATTTTAAGTTCGATAACTTCTCTAGATAGCTATTTTAAAGTAGATTATTTGTTGCGATGTTTTGTTAATACACTTTGCAAGCGATTTTGTACAATAATAATAAAAATTTGTTCAATGATGAATTTTATTTCGAATTTACAAAAAAAGTGTCTCAAATTTGGGTCCCTTCCTCTATATGTCTATGAGAAACACTAGAAAACAAGCCAGGTTGTCAAGCGATGTCACGTCTTCTGCTTCACCCGCGCGGATTCCTCACCCGAATGCTTGTCTATGAGACAACCTTGTTAGTTTATAGATCTTGGGCACATTTCTTATTTTTTGTAATATAGCGATATTATTCGATTTTATTATTCAAATAAATTAATAAATAATAAACTAAAATAATAACTTAACTAACAAATAAAAACTCGCATTTCTGCATTATAGTAGATACATTTTAAATTATTACTTAAATTTTAATTAACGTAACGCTAATGGTAACGAATTAAATGTAGAATAGTTAACAGAAAAGTTTAATAAATATTAAATTCATTGAAGAAATTATACGATTGGTCACAGCACATGCGAAGTTCCATAAAGGTTTTATTAAAGAAACTTTTTCTTGCAGTTTTAATTTATTCAATTTTACAATTTTATAATATTACACAAGATACGGCTCTCACATATACCAACTATGTAAAAATCTACCGGTTAAAGTGAAAAAATAAATATTTTAATTTAATTAAGACTCGTACGGAAAACATCCTGCATAGTGAAATACACTGCATAATAAATACACCTTCGCCAATACAAATTGCCACTGGCAGAACTAGATTCCGATGTTCAGACAAATCGCAAGATTATCTCGAAACACGGCTAAATTTTTAATAATATTTAAATATTTGCTACAATATTATTTATTTATTTTGGAAAATTTTTTATTCTTTAAGAACAGTAAACATTGCATAATAATATGTCAACACCAACAACTAATTAGAAAAAAATAATAAAAATAATGAAAAATAAAAGTATAAAACGAATCTACGAAGCAACGAATCGAATGTTGTACAGGGTGTTCCAAATTGATGCTCATTATTCGGATCTAGGAAACTATACAAGATACAACAAAGGTTAAATTGTGGCAAAGTTGGATAATTTCAAGCTTAGTGAAAAATTAAGCAAATTCCGGAAAACTTCATTTTTCGATTTTGTTTCTTTGTGACCTTATTTATAAACATATTAAAAAACACAAAGCACTTTCTACAGGCACTTTATTACGACGCATTTAACGATAGTTTCTAGTTTACAAAACGATGTTACGAACCTAAAATTTAAATTTTACTTAATGAATTATTTTGTTCCCCCAAAACATAAACCACTGACATTGTACCAAAATTGCATAGTTTTGAATCGAAAATCCATCATTCGTACTTGATTTTCTTTTGCAATACGGTCCTGATATAATTGTGTGCTAGCAAATAAAAAAATCACTCTAATAATAAGGAATTATTATTTTATCCCAGTATTTTTGAATAATTATGTTTAAGTAAAGATTGACATTCTCATTTTTATTATGTTACTCAAAGTACTAAAAGTTGTTTTAAATTTATAATCGAATAGCCGGTACCTGCAGGTTAACTCGCGTAATTCAATTGCTATGAATCGAAACAAAGCAGCGGATACCATACATACTACCCAATAGAGAAGAAAATATGCTATTTTTTAAACTTCTTTGGTGCTTTTTTACTGTAAAATATTACTTATTAAATATCTTACTTTTTAATTTGAAGAAGTAGTCCATACTTAAAGTGGAGTTGAAAATGTAGGAAAGAAAGAAAAACTAAAAGTCTTTCTCCACAAAATTTAATAGAAAAAGGTTCTTTAGGGGTCCCTACATGTTTCGAACGTAGAAACGTTTATCTTCAGGAGACAGAAAAAAATTATATTGTGCTGATGGTATTAGCAGAAGAGAAAATGGTATAAAACCATAATGGAGCTTTTATGGCATTGAAAAGTTAAAATTTAGAAGTGACGCATATAAAAAAAGTTGAGGAGAGTTAAAACACGCTGAGCTTGTGAAGAAAGTTGTTAAAGGAAGTATAAACAACCAAACTAAAAAAGGAAAAAGAAAAAGGCCTTCTAAAGAAAGGGTGGCATTCACCTTCCGCTACACGTGGACCGTGGACGTGAACATTAAAGTAGGTTTGTAAATCATTTATTTATACATTTTTTTGTAAAATCATTGATAATAATAATATGTCTGTAGGAAAGTATAAAGATAAGAATCTAAGGTAGAATTCATAATATCAGAATAGTTGAAAATGGTTTTTGGGGTACTGGGGGTTAAAGCTCAATAACCCCACGAAGGGTTAATTTAGATTTTATACTGAAAGTAGCAATATAATCCAACATTTTAGAAAATTAAGTAATAGTAATTTACGTTACAAGTCCGAAAAAATACTGTTTTTTTTGGACGAGTCGACAAAATTCTAGGACGAGCCGTAGGCGCGGCCTGGAAGTCTGCAAGTCCAAAAAAACTGTTTTCTGGCGTGTTGCGTACACTATTTTTTCGGCAACCGTGTAGAATAACAAATCAATGAGACACATTTCTTTATTATATTTCTTTGTAGAACAAAATTTCGAACATTTTAATTCTTATTTGTATTAAATATTGAAATTCGAACAGAAGATAGAAGAAAATTCGAGCAATTGCTAATATTGATGTGATTCTTTCCGGCCTAGTCCGGGAAGTACGTACTTCCCGGACTAGGAGAACTGCTACTTTCTCAAAGGAGAAGCGTCCGGGAAGTGGGTACTTCCCGGACGGTTGCCGAAATAAATACTTTAATGTTCACATCCACGGTCCACGTGTAGCGGAAGGTGAATGCCACCTTCTCTTTAGAAGGCCTTTTTCTTCTTCCTCTTTTAGTTTGGTTGTTTATACTTCCTTTACCAACTTTCTTCACATGCTCAGCGTATTTTACTCTCCTCAACTTTTTTATATGCGTCACGTCTAAATTTCAACTTTTCAATGCCATAAAAAGCTCCATTAAGGTTTTATACCATTTTCTCTTCTGGTAAAACCATCAGCATAAATTTTTTCTGTCTCCTGAAGATGAACGTTTCTACGTTCAAAACATGTAGAGACCCCTAAAGAATCTATTTCTATTAAATTTTGTGGAGGAAGACTTTTAGTTTTTCTTTCTTTCCTATCTTAATTTTTGCTTAGAGTAGCATATTTTTTTAACATAATAATTATCAGAACCTATTGCAAAATAAATTTAAGGTAATGTTTTGGAGGAACAAAATAATTCAGGAAGTAATATTTAAATTTCAGGTGCGTATTTAAAATTTTTTATCTGAAGGCGATTTCTGAAAACCGAAACGCCCATTTATAAATTAGAAACTATCTTTAAATGCTTCGTAAAAAAGTGCCTCTAGAAAGTGCTTTCCGTTTTTTAAGATGTTTATAAATAACGTCACAAAAAAGCAAAAACGGAAAATGAAGTTTTCGGTTTTTTCTCAGATATCTCCGGAAGTAGTCGGAATTTTCTTGATTTCTCACCAGTAATAACTTAAACTCCAATTTCCGAGATCCCAATGGTGAGCATTTGTGACATTTCCAACCATAAAGCTTAATTTTGTTAAATACTGGAGCAAAGATTTAAATTTAAATTAAGTTTTTGGATGTATTCAACATATAAGACTATTATTTGCGATTTCTCTGAACCGATTGTTTATGGTCATCATCGCAACATAGTTATTGTAGATACAGCGCACACATTAATAGATTAAACAATCACTAAATAGCATTAAATCAACTGTCGCGGATTTTGAAATACCTGTAAGTATAAACCTTTATTTAAAAATATTAATAACGACAACATTAACTGCCATATACCTATAACACTATATAACGCTATTCTATATGAACTTTTATTGGTATCCAGCAAAGGCGAGTACGAAAACATACGCAATTCATATCATGGGTAAAAAAAAATCTATATACTACCAACCAATGACTTTGCTATAAACACAGTGCGTAATTATATAGATATCTCTCGGTTTTATTAACCTTACATGTTTAGCATCGTATAAAGGAAAAGTTTCTATTAAATTAATAATGTTTTATACAGTCCGCAATATATATGGATTTTTTTTAATTAATAGCTTTATTCGAAATTTGACTTTGGCATCAAGTTCTGCTTCGATCGAGATGATTGTTTCTTAAAATATCGAAAAAAAGTTATAAGAAAAAGTATTTCTAAATGCAGTTTCTAGCTCATATGCAAAATTTCAGCTGCATAAGATAATTTTAATGTTTTACCCACCACTAAAATTTATTTTTCACTTAATGAACACTTTACTGATGACACTGTGTTCTTTTTTGTCCTAATATTAAGGTGTATTACTTTCAGACACAAACTACGTTTTCAAAAATGCTTATTTTATGAAGTTACCTTATACCTACAGGTTCAAAAACAAATAAACTTTGCATCACATGCCACCAAATTTTAATAGCCCAATTTTAAATTTGGAGAAAAACACACATTTAATATGGCGCTACTTTAAAGAAAATGTATCTGAAATAAAGCATTGTCAAAACTGAGAAGTTTTATGTAGGTTGCGTTGAGTCTTATTTTGCAAAAGTGGTGCAATTTACAAAATAAGGGTAAAAAATCAAAGTTTTCTTCGCAGCTAAATATTTACATGTGGGCTAGAAACTGCATTAAAAAAACCTTTTTTTATAACTTTTTTCGATATTTTCAGAAATAACTCCACTTTTGAATTATTTTTTGTAAAAATCTTAAATTTGACAGATGATGCGAATCACCTGACTACTATTTTTTTGCTTAATTTTCATCTCGATCGAAGCAAAACTTGATGCCAAAGTCAAATTTCGAATAAAGTTATTAATAAAAAAAGTCCCATATGATCTAGCTCAGAACATCTCGCTTGTTAGCCGAATGCGTTAACCAACAGATAACTTTTTCAATTTTTATATTAGTTGTGTGCAGCTTCGCCGATTTCAAACAGAGGAGAAGGGGGAGGGGGTAGTACCGGGGTAGTTAGGGAATGAGAGGTTAATCAAAGTCAACTTGCTAAACGTTAACATCAGTTTGTTATTATATAGTACCTATTATTGGTTTGTTAGTTTAAGAAGCTCCGCTCATCCTTCCAACCCTCCGATTCCGGTATCCATTAAAACGTCATTTTGCCGTGGCCGAATGTATGTCTTTGACTATTTCTAACCATCCAAGAGGGCCATGATGCCAGTAATCAATTGAACTTACGTTTCCTACCTTCCCTCTGTGACTTTAAAAGCTATGCATTTCTGTAGTGTAAATTTTCGTCCACGATTGTTTTATTTAAATAATTTTTAACATATTGAATTTTTAATTAGTAGGTTCCTAAGTTGGGTCGTAGAAAAAATATACTGTACAATTCTAGTGTATTGTCCATACCGCACATGGAAGTTTCAGTACTTCGTCTATGGCGACGAGCTTAATTTACTTCCTCGTACGATATGGACATCCTATCCTCACTTGTACAAAGTACTTTTCTCCCATCCATATGCATACATCGTCAATATAATGTAGTGACATCTGTTCAGATAAATATCCCATATATGAGGTATGAGCCTCATATAGGTTTTCTATAGATGCCTCCATACGTCGATAACGCATCTGGATGAAAGATAAAACAGATCAATGACCTGGTAATGCCTGGCTAACACCTCTCTAGGTTTAAAACGACGAAGACCACAACCGGATACAACCAACAACCAACATAGAAATTAAATATGGAGAGATAAAACTCTTTCAAAAAACTCTTTCTGCAAAAGGCTAAACGGTTTCCGTTATATTCAATACAAAAGACTAACATTGAGCATTTGATTTATAAATTTCCAGAATATTAGTTAAAAGGAACTTACGCACGGTGTTTAAAGCTATGATGTGAAAATAAAACCAACTATATAAAAACATAATATTTTTCAGGCACATTTATAATACACCAAAAGATAGGTGGTTGAGTGCACCTTATTAGTCCTGTTTTGAGAAGGAAGAATGGGGATACCGTCAGAAGTGACCTCGGCCTGTAGATCAGGCAGGTGGTGGGACATAGGTATCTGTACAAGGTAAATGATATTCTTAAATAAAATAATAGATAGTACTTACAGAATAGATGTTCAGAAATATTTAAATCTATACACATTGTTATTATATTGTCACCAAACAACCCTTTTTATGGTTCACCTGCACCCCTATATTTTCCGGCGGGGGCACGGTAGCTGACGATAGTGATGCGCAATAGGTTGCGCGTCCGAGGCTACCGTGCCTATACCGTGGGTATGCAGGTATGCGGAACGCCGGGTTAGTAGAAAGAAACAAACTGTTTTTCAACCGTACATTCTATAGCATCCTATACTAATTATTTTAATTTACTTGAATTATTCTAAGAAAAAGAATAAATTATTTTTCAAGTAATTTCTGTTAATTATAAGAACCTAGAAAATAAATTAATTGAAACCTATCGTAATAAAACAAATCAACCCCTGTAAATATTAGCTCGTTAATAAGGAATTTCAAGGAAATCAGTTGGAAATTAATAAATAAAATTAATAAAAACGTAAAAAAATTATTTTAAATCTCCTAACATGGATTGATTTTTTTTGGTAAAAAATTATAGCAATTCAAAATTCGGAAAAAAGTGTTAAGCTTTTGATTACATTAATCATTTGTTAAAATACATACCTAAATCCTTTTCTCTTAGCTTTTTCCAAGTCATGTGTTAATAAACAATCGTTTTAAACCGGTTCTACTCTATCGATTACTTTATTAAAGAAATTTAATGTAAAATTTAGTATTCAAAGGAAATTAGTCCCTAGAAAAAGACAAGAACAAGAACTTCCGTCACAGCCAGGTTAATTAATATAAACTCGTAGCATTATATCATTATGAATAACGGGAGCAAAAATGGTTTGTAGAGTAGAATATATGACAAGCCGATAAACCATTATTGTCTCATTTTTATGCAAACATAAGCTGGAAGAAAATACAGGTTTTTATAAAAATAATTTTAAAATCTGTTACAACTTAGTCGATGGAATCAATATATTTTTTATTTAAAAAAAAAGTCCATGTACTAGTTTGAATAAATTGCCACAACCACCTTGAAAAGAAGCCCTGAAGTGACATCGGGCAACGCCGCAACAGCTGGGAGTTGCGGATCCACAAGCTATTATTATGACGCTCGGCAGCGGGCGAGTTTTTTTATTCTTTCTGATATTTTTTGTGTTTTTTTGGCTCCGTTGCCACTATATTGATATTGAAAAATGTACAAAAAAGTAATAAATAGTTTTGGATAACAAGAACAACTTACCTAATTATTAAATAACAGTAATATTGCGTTGAGAAGCTGTTTTTGTTTCACTACGAGTAGATTTATTTTATCGATCAAAAGTAATATTCTATTATACAAATTATTATCTTCTGCGTTTTAATTACAGGATTGACTATCATTTTCTGAAGTCTCAAAATTTAGTAAGCTTAAGGCTTTGCTTAAGAAATCTACGCTTGTCTTAAGAAAGTCACCTACTATCTGGGTAACTTCGTTACTTTCACAATGTATGAATTGGTACCGAGACAATAAGTTTTCAAGCTGAGACCACCTGCTTAGTTTCATTTCAAAGGGTAAAATCCATTTCAAATCATTGTAAACCAATTCATTACCTTTTAAAAAACGTTTACCTTCATATCAATGTCCACTGAAACCTGATTAACAATATTTATACAGTCATTGGTCAAATCTAAATTATAAAAATATATTAGACTCTCTTCACCTGCTTTTAAAACACCTTTATAGTTAAGAGTTACACCCAGGAATACAGCAGGGGCTTGGCATGTTGATAAATAAACAAACTAAAAGAAAAAACTAGTACTTACCTAAGTATCTAGGTATCTAGAGGTATCCTACCTACTTATGAACTATCTCTACTAGTGATATTTTTAAACTAATTCACATATACCTTCAAGTTAAATAAACCCTTCAATATTTAATACATTAACTGTAGCCACAAAACAATAAAATTTATTCCAAAGAGCTAACTAGAATACAAAAACATAACTTTTAAATTAAAACAAATAAAATTCTGCCGCCATTTATAAGACCCGTAAACAAACCGCCAGGCTGTTGGATTTTTCACTTTATTAATGCTATTAGAGCAAACCCGTACCAAAAATTTTTGCTAGTATTGTTTAGACGTTCTTAGCAATCGTGTAATTTAAATTTTCTATTAGATATCAATCGAAAACCGGATAAAAATACAAATTAATACGACACCTACACCTACATCGCGCGTAAATTACATACTAAACTATGGCTAACCTCAAAAAAGTCACGTGACACATGAATCTTCAAGCAGTGTTGTCGATGTTTCTGTTTCACGGCTTCTTTCAAGCTGGTTGTGACATAGCTATACTTACGTTAGTTATAACATTTGAACAAATAAAGCTCGACGTGGTTAAATTTTCTACTAGTTTTTTAGATTAATTTAAACAACTTTAAGATTAATCTTGAGTGTATAAAGACTCTTAAGTATGGAGATTTAATTGGCAATTTTGTTTTAATCGCGTTTTGCCTTGTTGTATCAAGTTAATTAAACTTATGTTTTATTTTGTTATTTCGAAAAATACTAAATGATTTTGTATATCGGCAAGTAGCTTTGGATATAGATTTACTTCAATATTTAAGACAAGTTAACTCATAAAGTGCCTTCGGTGATTTACTAAAAACTTTAAAGTATTAACCCAAAATTTGGTTGTTAATTACGACTGTAAACTGGCAAAAGGTATTTATAACAACCAAGTATTAAATTTAGGTTATTTATAGAAATTACTTTGTCTATTTTTTATCATACCGATAAAAATATTCTTCTGTCTAATGTGTAACTATGCACTAAACTGACCAATTTAACTGAGACATCAATGAAATTAACAGAAAATATTCTCTCACAATCAAAATGGCCTAGTTGGCTTAATTCTTTATTTAATTAACCAAGTTACTTTGTTTGTAAGTAATTAATTTCTGCCAATGTCACTAATACCACAATCACAGTGTCTGGTTAGTTAAATATTGTTTAAAATCTTTGGTAACCGAACACAAGCGCTGGTACTTTCGATCTTAATTAACACATTTGATATATGCTCGTTTTATCAGATATTTAGTTCGTGTCGACAGCGATTTATCTCGTCACTTCTAACCGTCACAACATCGATCAAAGTTAATCGATATCAAATTGTCTATGCCATGTTTCGAATGTACCAGGACTAAATGTGTAACGGGGATTCATTGTCAAATTAGACTGGTCTTAAATTCAAACCTTATTTGTGCTTCAGACCACTATTAAAACATTTTAATAAATTAACATTATTTTGTTAAGTATTTAATTCCACTGAATAAATAACTTATAGATCGATGTTTCAAATTATTATGCATATAAATTCAATAAAACAAGCATTAAAAAAGTGAATTTTTATTAATGATTTGGTACCTATAGATGAAACAATAACAAATAAACCTATTGACAAAATCGTATTCCATTCTGAAGTAAATCAACATATAAATTTCGCCCCTCCACTTTGCTTGCCCAACTTACACTGTTAAAAGTATTAATACGATGTGGGAAATTTAAACCTTGATCCACAACCTTGTAAAATGTCTGCAGTAAGAGATCCGCCCCCAAATATGTGTCCCCCACGACGTTGGTCTGAGGCCATAATGATGATGAGGGATGTCCACAGGAAATATATCAAAAACATCGATGTTTGCGTTGCTTAGGAATTTTTTTTAATAGAATTATAATTACAAAACAAATCACAAATGAAATTGTTCTAAGCTCACACCTTAACTGAAGCCAGAGGTAAAAGGTATAATCAAGATCGAGAGGCAACGGCGAAATATTATTATTTTACCAATAAAATTAAGGCCCAAATACATCGATAAATTTCAAATGGCCTCGATGTATCGCATTGAAAATATCGATGTTTTTGATGCGTCGATGTATATCGAACATCTCTATTTCCGTTTAGTATTTCTTTGACAGCGGTCTGAAAATTTCTTCAGTTAATCGGTTTTGTGTAAAATTTGCTGTGTTTTGTGATATTTTTTGGAGACTAATTAAGATCAATCGCATGTATCAAGTATGCGAGAATTCCGAAATAATAATTCTAAAGTTACTTTTCATAGGTAAAAAAATAGAAAGTTGAATTATTTGTAGGTTAGGTTTAAACCTCGGTTTAAACTATAGTAGCAAGGTGACATATTCAAAGGTAAATCTACCGTAATCTCTACTCCCGGTCCCACCCAGCTCTTCACCGCATCTCTCCTACAAACGATGTTGTAAACATATTTTAATAGCCTTTATAAATGACATGTGTCATCTATAAGTACCATATCATTGATATTTATAAATATTTTTTGGTAAAAAGCTTAATATTTCGAAAGGAGATTAGCTTAAAAATTTTTCTAGGAATTAAAATGTTGATACTAATAAAACTTCACTCGTGTTTCTCCAGTTTGTTATTTATATATTTTATCGTATGAAAAACTGTTTCAAAATAAAACACATTTAGGGTGGGTATTATAAAACAGTCAAAAGTTAACTTTACTTTTAACGATTAGGTTAACTTCGTTAGAAAAAATTACAGTTTTATAAAGTCCTAACAGTGGCGGCTCGCAATGAAGGGCTCTGGGGCGCCGCCCTCCCTGCAATTATATCAAACAGAATCCAAAAATACTTTACTTAAAAACCAATAACGCAATGTATGTAAGCAATCAATTAAAATAATTCAAACCAAACATAGCCATATTCCAACGGGCAAGTTATACCGAATAAGCATTTTCTTTTCGCACAAGCAAGATATATGAAGCGCGGGCGACCGATTATCCGTCCCAATTCAACGCGACTATTACGTCGGTTGCCATGACTACGGAGGAAATAATTTCTCTCTCTAAAAACTCTTGGACGTCGGGGGCCTTCCACAATATTCATTATTAGTTAAAAGTTCTTCAAATATTATATCATTTATATCACTTGCTAACATTACGAGATCAGAATTTAGAACACAAACACGGAAAGAAAATTACAGGTTATGTTGTGTCAACAAAAGTCTTCAAAACCGACCAAAAACTGTAATTTCACTAATTTTTAATGTAAGTTTACATTAATTGATACTTGTTCCTCCCAATAGAGCTAACATTGCTATTGTCATATTAACTTCAACCTGTGACGTCATTTTGCAAGTTAACCTTCGTTTATCTGTCAATTAATTCCGTTTTATAATACCCACCCTTAATAAGTTTCAATATAAATCTTCAAACAATAATTCAAAAACTAAAAATAACATGAAGACTTCCCTCACACTTTATCAGGAAATAAAGACGTATTTGGCGTAGGTTATGGTTGAAACGCCTTTTTAATAACCTTTAAGTGTAGCTTAAGAATCTACAGATTAAACAAAATAAATGTCACGGTATTCGATTCATCCATCATTTACGACGTAAAATCAATAAAATTTAATCAGTCGATTAGAAGAAATAACATTTTAGGAAAGTTATTCATCACACCAAAAAAGGTTAAAGAAAATTTTAAATATTTAAATCCCAGGTTCGAGTCCTTATATTGGAATTTCCTTTGTTTTCCTTGAGTTTTAAAAGACTACTAGAAAATTATCTTTTAAAATCCCAATAAAGATTGTCGATTTGCAGACAAATTCTATAGTTAATAAATTTATACATTGAATTTAAATTTTGAGGTGTCCAGAAATTCATTCGAATTTAGAGAAAATCGCTTTTAATAAGTAGGCCTATATTGCAGGTTTTAAATTTGCAGAAGCTGACAGCTAAGTTATTTGACATTATAGGACCACTAAAAGTAAGAAAATGACTGAGGATTTACTTGATTTTTAAAATAATTTACCTAGAAATTTTAAATTGTATCCAAAAAATGCTAAATAAAAATGTGTTTTAAAAATTATTTAATTGAAGCTAGTAAATAACATTGGTGAAAATAATTTACCTATAAAGGTAACAGTAAAAAGGAAACTTTTTATCTGTCCCAGATTGGTCAAGCTCAATATTTTAATACATAATAGTAATGACTCGGTATTATCTCTCCACTACCTCAATAATATCTTATAATAATTTTCCTAAGATGCCCTCCTTGGAGTTAAATAAATATCATTAAAAACATTCTATGGTTTTGTTTTTGTTACTGTAATGTGAAGTGGTAGCTAGCTTATTGAAAGGCAACAAAAATTCGATAATACTCTGTAGTCCCATAATCTCCTAGGGGTTCTAATGTGGTAGCCTCGCAAATTTCCTATAGGGTCGCGGCTGAAACCCCGTCTCCCGCTGTGTACTAACTGCGAGCGCCTGCTGTAGAGACTTCCTGCTTTAGAAAACATAAAAGCCTTCGCTATTTCGTCAACATGGTTATAAAATTGGATGTTTAATAAGAAATAACATGTAAGTTTGATCCCGTTCTCTCTTTGGACAATCTAATATTCATCAAACAGTAAAATAATATACAGGGTGTTATAAAACTTGAAAAAATTACTTTAAATGTAACATTAATGAAACCCCTGAATAAAATAGATAATATTGTCACGAGGGCACCGGGTTCTTTGATTAAAAGGCGGTCATCATACTTAACTTAACTATTTATTACTACACAATTTCATAAATTCCATCCGCTGGGAAGCGCAAAAATCTACCCTTCATGACAATATATTTCATTACTGGTATCTATCTAATCCTTGCCATTATTTTCACATAATGCAGTAACTAAAAAAATCTCTTGACATAATAATGAAAGTAAAAACTCTTGTCCTGATTTTTAGTTATTGATATTTCGATTAAAAGTTTCCTTTTTTACATATCGAACAGCTTCATTAAAATAAACTTAGCTTATTTATACAGGGGAGATCGACAATTTACTTTTTTGGTTTGTTTTATTATTGGGTTTTCGATCAAATTTATGTTAGTAGTGCTAGAAAGGGGGTTCACCATCATCCCATGCCTTCATCCAGCCCAAAACCAACCAATAATCAACCATAAATAGGACAGTTAATAAACAACCCCAAAACGAAAAAGAAACTGTTTTTTAGCTGTTTTAGCTATTTTACTGTTTGGGGCTATTTTTTAGTTATTGAAACTATTTATTAACTATCCTATTTATTGTTGGTTCTTGGTTGGTTTTGGGCTGGATGACGTCATGGGTTGATGGTAAAGTCCCACCTATCACTTTTTACGTTTAATAAAAAGTTTTGCTTTTCTTTAAATACCGAACGGCTTAATTGAAATTGATTCAGCTTATGTAGAGTATATTATGAAATTTGTCAGTGATTTTTTAAATGTACTTCTTCCACGAAATTTCCAATTTACCTACATTTGATTTAAGAATTAGCACCAGCCTTTGAATGTCCAGCCTAACCTATCATAGTTGATTACCTAATGTTGAATAATATTCGAGATTAATTTGTATTAGTTGGAAATAACTAACGCTTAAGAGTTCAATTTAAATCATCCGAAACAACCAGATATTTCCCACCAAACAGTTACAAACATTCTGATGGGTTTAAAGAAATTTTTAGTAGAACAAAATCGCTTCTCCAACTCGCTGTTTTCTCAGGGTGAGTTCAGAGCATCCTCTACAAGATGGTATAGGTTTCACTTGGTTATATCTCACTCAAAGTCATAATTTCATCCAGATTTTATTCCACTATTTTCCCAAACATTTTCAAAGTACGAGTTTGTAACATGAACAACTATGTCCAATATGGCCAATACAATGAAGATGACCACCTTAAAGTTTTGTTATAACTTCAGCAATATCCAAAAAGAAGTTTAAAGCAAACGTGATCTTGATTTGGAAATAAATTAATGTTTTAAGGTTTGTCTGAAAATGAGACATTTTAAACCAAAAATCAAGCATATTTTATTATTAGAGGACTCAGTTTAATAATTCGATCTTTTTGCACTAATATAAAGGATTTATGATAGAAAATTGAAGACTAGCGCTAAGAGTAACGGTACAGTGAGTATTTAAATTTCGCGTTACTGGGCTATCGATGATCTTCATGGAACAATCCCAACATTCACTAAATTTTCTTTAAGGAGATTTCACAGAACTACTAGAAATTCTTACATAAAAAAAAGGTTTCAAGAAATGTCAGAAACTGATTGAATACCTGTTCTAGAATAAAGGATTTAAAGGGCTTATTACAAGAATGTTTGTCATTGACCCGCAAGGTCGCTTGATCCTCCCCCTTTAAATTTTTTGTGGGGTACTCTAAAAGAAGATTTGTAAAATTCGCGTTCGAGGCAGGAAATAGCTTAAAATTAGAATAAGGACTAAACGTTACAATCTGAAGGGCAAATACTCATTAAACAGTATTCTTTTGATATATTTTATAAAAATTTAACTTTTTCTGTTAAATCATAATTATTTATTATGTTGCCTTAGTTAAACTAAATTATATTATTTCGTGTTTGACAGGAAGCAGAACTTTTATAAAGAATCATTTTTGGTCGATAATCAATATTAAAAGGTTTCCCAGTTAGCAAATAAACTTCTACACAGGATGCGTATTTTTCTAACATTTTTTTATTAACCCGGCAAAATATTTTTTTTCGAAATTTTTATTTAATTATGTGTGCCACAGACATGTAATTTATAAGGAGACCAAATTGTTTACATTTTATCACGATCAGAATAATTTTTAACAAAAATCAATCATGACAAATTTTTGCTGATTGCCCTAGATCTACGTGTTTAAAACCGAATGTTATATTAATCATATTAGAAGCATTTGTGATGTGTACCTAGTTAGTAAAAATTTTATACGAAACATATTATACATTTTTTAATATTTCTACTAGAAAATATATTAATAGTTTCCTAATGATATTAGATTATAATGTTTTAAGGAAATCACAACGGAACGCTGTACGGACGTTTTTACTACGAGCGACACAACATTTTTATTATTCATACATTGTCTAACGTTGGTGAGTTGTGTTTGTGATCAACTGCGTTTTTCAATTAATTTTTAGTATTTTTTCGAAATAGGACTATTTAGTACTATTTATTATTATTTACAAGTATTCGCCAGTGCGCGGTATGGAAAAGACCCGACTATTATAATCCTGGATTAATAGTTCGGCGATAAGTAAGGTTATTCAGGTTATATATTTTTTTAGCTTAAAAAGCAATGGTGTAAATAGTTCTGTATTTTAAGTAAATATAAATTTTGGATTCATTATCGTCTGATGATACCGATCCGGACGGCTTGGGGGATGCCCAGAATCAGAGGATTTAGTAATACGGATGGTGTGTCCCTTGGAGTGACACTTGTGATACTGGATCCCAATGGTTTAGAGGGCTCTGCGGCAACATTATATAAGTCGCACCAAGGAGATGTAATAGGCTGACCCCGTCGAGGTATGTGGTGGACAAAAGGTAATACAAAAGACCGTAAAACTGTACGGAGAATAACATCTGCCGGTAAAATTGTGGTTCGGAACCCACGTAAAACTGTAGGTTCCGTCTAGCTGACATTTCCCAGACGTAAAATGGGGTTAGCAAAAATGGCCGCACTGGTCTACTTGCTTGGAAGCATCCCCTTTACTACTACTACTATGCAATAAATGTTGCAAAATATATGGATTGTTTATGATCCTAAAAGAAATATATGCCGATGCACTGTAAGGATAACAGCGAGTTTTTACAGCTAACAGTGTTGCCATTTTTTCCATCTCCTTCTAACTTATCTAAAATGTTGAAAGTAGGCATGATTGTAATCAAATGGTTTTTGATAAATGGAATATAGTGTCCTCTTATATTAGACATGTCTGTGGTTCGCGCCCTAGCTTTACATTATGAGCTAAATTTTATCTTTTTAACCATTGTATAACTTGTCTAGCAAAAAATTACGAGGTACTGGTTTTGGGCTTTAAAACTAGGCCAATAAATTATTTAACACATTTTCGTTATTATAAAAGAAAATTAGTTTTAACAATAATAAAATTTCATAAAAATAAATGCATTTAAAAAGTTTCCTTAATGACATAGGAGTATGTACCTAAGTATATAGAACTTCGCGTATTTTTTTATCGTGCGTTAACTTTAAAACATTTTATAAAAACCCAACAATATTTAAATAATTATAAATAACGGCTTTGGTGGATCCGTGATTAATGCGGTAGTCATTAAGAACTCTGAAACGAGAGTTTCTGGAATTGTATGCCACGGTCGAAAAACTGATTGGAGCCAAGTGGATTTTAGCGGTACAAGCATAGACAATTTACCTTTAGATAAGCAAACAATAATCACGAAAGTAGCAGATTCATGGCCTCGCGCATGTAAACAAGACACTATTAGACAAGCGCACAGCAACATTATCGTTTGACAAATGGGAAAATAGACAGGTCCGGGCTTTATAATTTAAATTCTTGCCAAAAATTGGATTTTCTTCTCAATTTTTGATCAAGTTGGCAAAAAAGGTAGTGATTTCTGGCATTTTTAGTAGTTGCAAACCTATCAGATTTTGAGGATAGACAATTAATTGTTTTTAAGGTTTTCTTTTTGTTTGAAAATGATTCGTCGTCGTGTTTTTAGTTGGAAAAGGAAGACAACAAGAACAAGTGAATGAAACTAGTCCTATAAATAAAATCGAATATAAAAACAAACAAAACCAGTAAAATAACCAATCTACGGTGTTATCGCGTACCTAATCTCAAGTCAAATATTAGTTGGTATATAACTTGTATTGATTTTTATAATTTGGCAAAAACTTGGGTAAGTGTGAAATATTTTCAAGCACAATTTCTTGTTCAAGAACTTGAAAAAACCCGTAAATATTAAACACCCACAATAAACAACAAGGAATCTACAGGGAAAACTTAAAACACAACAACAAAAATGGCGGCCGAACCGGTTCTGGAGTGTGTTTTGAGCATGTCGCTAAAGTAGGACAGGCCGATAACATGAGGTTTATGCGCATGCTCGATGATGCCCAGAGAGAAGGCAGCTGATCGGCGAGTCATGCGCTCGGACGTATTTTTTCACCCATAAAACGTAACTTGTTTGCGCAGGAGATAAGCTGTACGTATCTAAAGGTAAATTGTCTATGGATACAAGTCTTGACGGGGCTCCAGCGTCGAGCAAAAATTAGGACAGAGTGTAAATCCAATCCCATCCCATTCGGGCGGATAACCAGGTCGCGATTTTACAAAATATATACTATTACAGCACTAGACACGCCCCCAATTACGAAATTACAAAATATAATCGGCCTCAGCGCGATTTTACTAAATATAAACTATTAGAGCAGCAGACATGTTCGCCCCGTGAATCATTGCAAAATATAATCCCGCTCAGCACATTTCTGTAAAATCTTATCGTTTGTAGCTCAGAGTGTTTGTTGTAGCATGACCGACGGCAGAAATATTTTTCTTAACCATCTGACGAGTCCTTGCTAGACAAATTCCGTCGAAAAGGTATATTGGCAACCGGTTTGTTCGTTGTTACCCAGAGCATTTTTTTTTTAAATTTTATTTTTATAAAATAATATTTGTGGAAGAAAAAATGCTCTGGGTAACAACGAACAAACCGGTTGCCAATATACCTTCTCGACGGAATTTGTAGAAAAGGACTCGTCAGGCGGTGGGACTCGTGCGGATGGTTAAGAAAAATATTTCTGCTGACCGACGTGACGGATCTAACCTCAATTTCATCAAGATTTATTTATATGGATCAGCCACGTTGTGCTGCAAACGATTCGATTTTGCAGGATTGTGCTGAGGCCGATTATATTTTGTTATTTCGTAATTGGGGGCGTGTCTTGTGCTGTAATAGTTTATATTTTGTAAAATCGCAACCAGGTCGGATGAGATCGGATAGCTAGTGGGGTGCGGGGGAAGAAACACACTCCTCAATTGATAGGTCATGGAAGCGCGAAACCAAAGATTGACAGTCCTTTGCGAGGTGCTCCTAATGACTATGGACCGTGGTTTGGAGCCCACATAGCGAGCGAACAGGATAAAATCCGAAATAATCAAGCAAGCAAATAAGTATAAATAATAAAAATATTTAATTTGGGAAAATAGAATTACAATAACAAAAGTTTGTGGGGTTGACAAAAATATTAATAACAGGTATAGTATTTTTTTGTAGAAAAGTAAAACCCACGAACATTCAGCTATGATATTGTTAGAAATAAATACACGACTGTGTTCGCTAAAGTCGCCAAGATTCGACGAAGTATGCTGATTTGAGAAATCAGGCTATTTATCATTAGTCATCTATCCAGGATAATTTTTTTTATGTGCAGTAAGTATTTTTTCTAGTTACAACCTAGGTACGAATACGTCCAATTTCACTTCTGTCCAGCAAAGAAACCTCGCTCTAAGTATTTTTAAAGACTGCCAAACTATTGATTTTTCTCAATACCTACAAATAATAATTAGCAACATATTTTTTGACTGGTATACAGGGTGTCCCAAAAGTAATGGGACACAGAGCAACAGCAGACTCCTTAAGGTGAAATAATGGAATTTATTTAAACTTGCCTTATCCCAAAATTGATAACAACCAAGATACAGGGTGTCAAAGTTTTAATTTTGTTTTCGTTTCTTTGCGATTATTTCTTAACGAAACGACATAGCAGCACAAAATTAAGGAATTTGGGGTTTTTTGAGGTGAGGAATTCAAAATTATACCGACTTTTAAAAAAATAAATTACTTTACTTCTTTTACATCAAAAATGTATAATTTATTAAAGTCGCTAGGAGCAACCATTTTTGAGATAATCACATTCGATATTTTTAATGCAAGAATGCTAAAATATTTAAAATAATTCTGTATTCGTATTAGTATTATTTATCACAGCTGGCCTTGATTAAAAACAGCTACGTTTCTAAGGCAACAACATGTTACACACAGTATCATCTGTCAAAGTTATTAATTTTCTACGTACATACAATACGTAGATATTATAAATTTTTTAGTAATGCCTCGATATAATTTATTTTCCAATGCGGAAATGTGCGAAATTATCTAAATAAACAGTTCCCTGAACGTTGGATAGGCCGTGGTCGCCCCTTGCCCGGCGCGAAGTCCGGATTTTAATCCAATGAACTCCTGCATTTAGGGTTATTTGAAAACCATTGTTTATAACGAGTTATAATGAGTTAAATCAAAAAATTATAAATTCTCTTAGTCTGCTCAAAAATGATGAAGATCTCTTGTGTAAAGTCCGACAGTCTTTTTGAAAATGTATAGCGAAATGTATTGAGGTCAATGGTGGCCATTTTGAACAATTGCTATCACGACGTTACCATTTTTATTTCTAACAATTTTGTTACTTATTAAACTAAGTATTAAATAAAATTTTTGATCACAATAAAATTAGTAATTCCGTATACGAAAAAACGTTTTTATTAGAAAAAAATAGTCAACCCTAAGTATCTACATTAACTTTGACACTTAGCAAATGTAGCTGATTTACAATAATTTTAAGTCAGAAATTCACCGTTGCTCGATTTTCCGTTGCTTTTGGACCACGTACTTAGTTGCATTGGACATATGAAATGCGATTATCTCGAAAATGGTTTGTCCTAGCGACTTCAATAAGTTATAAGTTTTTGATGTAAAAGAAGTAAAGTAACTCATTTTTTTAAATAGTCGGATCGATATAAGAAGCCTAAACAAAGTTATGACAGCTCAAAGGAGTGGGCCATGCCGTAGGCAGCGCCCTCTACTGGTTACACAAAAACTCTGGATAATTTTGAATTCCTTACCTCAAAAAACCCAAAATTCTTAATTTTGTGCTGCTATGTCGTTTCGTTAAGAAATAATCGCAAAAAAACGCATTATTTCGCCTTAAGGAATCTGCTGTTGCTCTGTGTCCCATTACTTTTGGGACACCCTGTATATTTATTTCTGCAGCACTATTTGGTTAGTAGAACTTGTAAATTATTATATAATACATGCATCATTACGAAGGCGTAGAAGGGCCACATAATTTTTTTTTTTTAATATTCCGACTTTAAACTCGGAATTTAACTAAATTCCGACTTTAAACTCGGAATTTAACTAAATTCCGACTTTAAACTCGGAATTTAACTAAATTCCGACTTTAAACTCGGAATTTTATTAAATTCCGAGATTAAACTCGGAATATTACTAAATTTCGACTTTAAACTCGGAATTTTACTAAATTCCGACTTTAAACTCGGAATTTTATAATCATCATCTCATATTTTGCCATTTTTATACTTTCCTCAATACCTCCCTTATTACGGCCTTTGGAACAAAAGTCAATATAACCTTTTATATGGACCATAGAATAAGACAACTTTTTTATTTAAAGAGTTTCCACCTAAGTTTTATCAATTCCGAGATATTGGCAAAAATGTGTAAACCACTTTTCAGTCAATATCTCGAAAACTATGGGACTTACCAAAAATTTCTAAGAAGTAAAGATCTCATAGAGATGCTACTTAATAGTTATATACATTGTTGCCGTATCTCTTACAGTTTTCGAGGAAACTTGCCTTTTATGGATTTCATAATATTTTCATGACCATGCATGGAAAAAATGTCGAAATTTAAAATTCTGTCAAAACTTGAAAATATGACAGAATATACTTCTAATATTATATGAAAACTTGAAATACCGAAAAATAGTGCCAAATAAATATTTTACACCATTTAAAAAAAAAAATGTAGGTAAATGTTTTTGTTTTTTAATATTTTGGCATTCATTTCAAGGGCAGAGAGCTATCCTTTCGTTTAAATTTTCATCCATATATTTGGCTACCTATTTCTCTCTTTCTCTCATCTTTTCAATTTGTAATAAATATATGTGAACACGACACTATTCGCGTGTGTGTCATTTTTTCTACAACCTAAGATCATTGCATACTTGTGACAATACTGTTGTGCCGAACCCTTTGGGCACGGCACTGTTCGGGTGTCTGTAGTTTTTCACAATGGTATAGCTTTTTCATAACCCAAGATCGTACTATCAAATATATATAGTTTTTTCACAACCCAAGATCGTCCTATCAAATATGTGTAGTTTTTTCACAACCCAAGATCGTCCTATCAAATATGTATAGTTTTTTCACAAATCCATTTTGTTTGTCTGGTACCGATAATTGCTGCTTAAAAAAACGAAATTTAAGAAATTGTCAGTACCTAACTAACGAAATTTTTTACCTGAGTTGCCAAATTTTAACAGGTAGGTGTCAAATTTTTTTAAATTTTTTTATTGTCTAGTATCGTAGGTGCAAGAATGCGATATCAAAAGTAAGGAAAAAAAAAGTTATACTTGAACTGTCAAATTTTGACAGGTAAGTGTCAATTTTTTTTTCATTTTTTTCTCCTCCTAGATCATTACCGCAAGAATACGATATCAAAAATCCAAAAAAAAACAATTTATACTTGAACTGTCAAATTTTTTCTCATTTTTTTATTGTCGCCTATCGTTGCTGCAAGAAAGCGATATCAAAATTAAGGGGAAAAAAATGTATACTTGAGCTGTCAAATTTTGACAGGTAAGTGTTAAATTTTTTTATATTTTTTTCTTCTCCAGGATCATAGCTGCAAGATTGCAAGGTTAAAAATTTACATAAAAATACTTTATGTCACTGCTGTCACATTTTGACACGTCTGACATGTCAAATTTTTTTACTTTTTTCTTTTGTCCAGGATCTGCAAGAATCTGATATCAAAAATATGAAAAAAAAAATTTATACTTTAGCTGTCAAATTTTGACAGGGAAATGTCAAATTTTTTTACATTTTTTTCTTGTCTGGGATGGTAGCTACATGAAGTCTAAATGAAAATTTTTATTTAAAAAACTTTTAAATCAAAATTTTTTTATCTCTTTAAATAAGAAAGTTGATGTGACACCTGTCAAAATTTGACAGATTGACATATAAATTTTTTCAACTTTTTTTCTTATTAAAAAATAAAAAAAATTGACGTGTTTTTTGTTTTTTTCTCAAATTAACGGTAGACCCAGCTCATGTATCGTATTGAATTATTTGAATTTAGTAAAATTCCGAGTTTAAAGTCGAAATTTAGTAATATTCCGAGTTTAAAGTCGAAATTTAGTTAAATTCCGAGTTTAAAGTAGGAATTTAGTTAAATTCCGAGTTTAAAGTCGGAATTTAGTTAAATTCCGAGTTTAAAGTCGGAATTTAGTAATATTCTGAGTTTAAAGTCGGAATTTAGTAATATTCCGAGTTTAAAGTCGGAATTTAGTTAAATTCCGAGTTTAAAGTCGGAATTTAGTAATATTCCGAGTTTAAAGACGGAATTTAGTTAAATTCCGAGTTTAAAGTCGGAATTTAGTTAAATTCCGAGTTTAAAGTCGGAATATTAAAAAAAAATTTATGTGGCCCTTCTACGCCTTCGTACATCATAGCTCAATTAATAGGTATACCAGAAATAATCCTGTAAGAATTTTGGCGTCAACTTTTTATAATTAAGGAAAAATGTAACCACTGTCAATAATAAATCAAAAAGCGGCTAGTGGACAGATAGGTTTGCATTATTTTCGCCCTATAAAATTGCTTCAGGTTATGGCTTTTCGATGGGTTCTAATAACAACGGTCCCGTCTTTATCTATCTGGCCCAAGATAACCCCTTATTTTGTCGTCTCTGACCACTTTATGCAAAATATCTTCTAACTTCTACCCATCCGTGTGGACTGTGGACGTCATGCATCATGCATTCTAGTAGCATTTTTGACATTAAGTGATATATTAGTAAAAAAGCAGTCATTTTACATCTTTGCTTGTAGCACCTACGTGTCATTAACGCGTTTTTACATTATGGACGATTTAAACTAAAGCATCTAAACATGTTTTTTTAAAAGCCAATTTTGTACAGGAAAAGAATATTTTGTCGGTGCAATCATTTTGTACCAATAATTTACTTGTATATACATAAATTTATAATGAATGTATGTACCGGGTGGTCAAATAAGCGAGGACTTCGGCTTTATCTCGGAAACCATTAATCGTACAACTTTTGGAAAAAAATGTTTATGAGTAAAGTGGTCAAGAGAAATTGCTGGAAATTACTTTTCAGTTCCTCATTTCGCCGCAAGGGGGCACAATTAAAAATTATTTTTTTAAATTCTAAATTTCTCTGAAAATTCCCATATTAAGGTATAACTCTGATTACATCATTGGAAAGCTCAGACAATTCTGCATCATTTTGGTTTAAGGCTCATTGGCGTACCGACCTTGATAAGAGTGGGAGAAGCTATTGAAAGTGTAAACATTAAAATCGCTGTAACTTCTAAACGACTTATCCGATTTTACTAAATTTAAGCTTGTTTGGAAGGGGAAAATAAGTATCTTCAATTGTATCCAACAGCACACGATAGTGTTTAATAAAATTGCTAGAGGGCGCAATTTGTAATAATAACAGTTTTTTCGATTTTATCCCGAAAATTCAAATCATACGGTATAACTATGACATCTTTATCGAAAAGTAGATGAAATTTGCAAGAAAAGATGTAAAGACCGCAGTTCGATATCTTTGTTCGTTTCAGAGTTATTGCCAAAACAATAATTTTTAATATAAATTACGCCCTCTAGCAATTTTATTAGAAACTATCTTGTACCATTGGATACGACAATTAAAGGTACCTTTTTCTTCAAAACAAGCTTAAATTTTGTAAAATCGGTTAAGTCGTTTAGAAGTTACAGCGATTTTAAGGTTTACCCTTTCACTTGATAAGAGTGGGAGAAGCTATTGAAAGTGTAAACATTAAAATCGCTGTAACTTCTAAACGACTTATCCGATTTTACTAAATTTAAGCTTGTTTGGAAGTACCTTCAATTGTCATATCTAATGGTACACGATAGTTTTTAATAAAGTTGCTAGAGGGCGCAATTTGTATTAAAAATTATTGTTTTGGCAATAACTCTGAAACGAACAAATATATCGAACTGCAGTCTTCACATCTTTTCTTGCAAATTTCATCTACTTTTCGATTATAATGTCATAGTTATACCGTATGATTTGAATTTTCGGGATAAAATCGAAAAAACTGTTATTATTACAAATTGCGCCCTCTAGCAATGTTATTAAACACTATCGTGTACTGTTGGATACGGTAATTGAAGATACTTACCATTCCCTTCCAAACAAGCTTAAATGTAGTAAAATCGGATAAGTCGTTTAGAAGTTACAGCGATTTTAATGTTTACACTTTCAATAGCTTCTCCCACTCTTATCAAGGTCGGTACGCCAATGAGCCTTAAACCAAAATAATGCGGAATTGTCTAAGCTTTCCAATGATGTAATCAGAGTTATACCTTAATATGGGAATTTTCGGAGAAATTTGAAATTAAAAAAAAAACAATTTTTAAATGTGCCCCCTTGCGGCGAAATGAGGAACTTAAAAGTAATTTCCAGCAATTTCTCTTGACCACCTTACTAATAAAAAAATCTTTCCGAAAGTTGTACGATTAATGGTTTCCGAGATAAAGCCGACGTCCTAGCTCATTTGACCACCCGGTACAATAGATTTACTTCCTTACAAGCAGACCACACAACGTGTTTAGCTCGAATTATTGGATATACTTACAAAGGAAAGATTAAAAAATGGACGCGTATTTTTCAGCTGCAAATATTCAGTATAAAAGAAATAGAGAGTGAGCTTAAACATCCATTGTACAGTTAGGGAAAGGGAAGGAAGGAAAGTGGTTTTTGGTACCGAATTTGTTCAATAGGTTTAAGGAAACATTCTAGTAAAACATGCGTTTAGAAAGGTATCTTTAAAAAAATTGTCTTTTTCATTTCTTTTAATCACTGTGATCAAGGATGAAAACTTCTTTTTTTTATGTGATGTATTGAAATTGAAAACAAACCACATGGACCATAAAATAACATTAATTAAAAGAAATATACAGGGTGTCCGGAAATGATGAGCAAAATATGGAAGGGATAATTTTAGACCGAAAATAAATACTATCTCTTCCTATAACATTTTTTCGAAAATTGACTAATAACGGAGTTGCAGCGTGTTAAAGTTAAATTTTATTTGCAGTTTTAAAATATCTAAGTTACTAGAATAACAAATTAAACATTCAAATCAAAGGTTCAAAGTGACGTCCTTCCTCTTCAATGCATAAATTTATTCTTCTTATAAAAATTAAATTAATTAAATTAAAAAATAATAAATTAAAATGATTTCGTATTCATCACATGCAAGCAATGTTATTTTAGTGTTTTTCTCGAAAACAATTAGATTTATCGGATCAAAAGTAGTATACCTTTTTTATGTCAAAAGGTTAGGAGAATAAAAATATTTAGTCAAAATGCGCATACAGTGTAGGACAGAAAAGTTAGGATCATTCAAATTAAAGTATAGGCTCCTATGTGGCGCCCTCTACCAAATGCGAAAAAACGGTGGGCAAATTTGTATTCCTCATCCCGAAAAAGCTCCATGTACGAGATTTCGTCAGAATATTATGAGCGCGTCAAAAGGTGTTGCAAAAAAACTGCAAATAAAATCTAACTTTAACACACCTGTAACTATTAATAATCAATTTTCGAAAAAAAAAAGGTTATAGGAAGAGATAGCATTTATTTTCGGTCTAGAATTATCACTTATAATCTCCCTAGCAGCTGAATTATTACCGATAATTTTTTTTAAGGTCACGAATGGTCTTCGACTCGGAATAATTTTCTATCAACAAAAACATGAGTGAAACCGAGAAAAAAATTATCGGGAATTAATTCTGCTGCGTGGAAGATTCGGTAAGAAAATTTCATAAATTGGAGTTTCTTTTAATATGATGAGATGATGAGACCTACGACCTATTCTCAATAAAAATTATAAGTTAGCAACAAAATGTATTTTGATTTTATTCTGAGTGACGTTTGCCAATAGATATAAAGCACTTCGTTTGTGACAGAAAAATTATCACTTATTAATTTTATTAGGTTTATAGACTATCGCGATAGTCTCCCGTCGCTATAAGCAACGCAAACAAAAAGGAGCCTTCTAATTGATTGAAAATCAATTTATGAAATTTTCACTTGTAATACCACTAGAAGTCAAATTATTTCCAGAAATTTTTTTGAGCACACGAATATTTTGAAAATTTTTTTGAGCCGGAGGCGAGAGAAAAATTTTTAAGAATATTCGTGTGCGAGAAAAAATTTTAAGGTATAATTTGATTTCGAATGGTATTTGGTAAGAAAATTTCACAACAAAATGATTTTATAATAGATATTTGTTATTAGACAGTTATACGTCAATAAATATAGAATGCTTTGAAATTACTTTAAATGTCAAATTTTAAAAAAATATACAGGGTGTTTCTTAATAAGATGAAAATATTTAAGGAGCTTATTATAGAGCCCATTTTAAGAAAAAAACTTCGTATAAACATATGTTCTAAAATTCTTAACTGTTGAACTACAGGGTGTTAAAGTTTTAAGAAAAAAATATATTTTTTATGATAACTTTGGTATGACCCTGTATATTTTTGTGAAACGTGGTACGCATCTTCTATGAATCAAAAGGCGTTTACTGCTGTATAACATAATTTTTTATTCTTGCCAGTGGCGTTCGTGCGGGATTTGAACTGCATCATTTTAAAGAAAAAAGTGTTACGCCACTGCTTTTTCATTACATAAAAATTATTTTTTAAATCATTATTCCTTACTGAGCAAATCTGGTCTCTTCATTTTGATTCATTTCACGTATGGTTTTCGCATAAAAAAATAAAATACATACACTTTTCTCTTTAAAATGATGCAGTTCAAATCCCGCACGAACGCCACTGGCAAGAATAAAAAATTATGTTGTACAGCAGTAAACGTTTTTTGATTCATAGAAGATGCGTACCACGTTTCACAAAAATATACAGGGTCATACCAAAGTTATCATAAAAAATTTTTTTTCCTTAAAACTTTAGCACCCTATAGTTCAACAGTTAAGAATTTTAGAATATAAGTTTATATGAAGTTTTTTTCTTAAAATGGGCCCTAGCTCCTTTAATATTTGCATCTTATTAAGAAACACCCTGTATATATCAGTTGTAGTTGTGCCTATATAAGAGTAACCGCAGCACAAGATCGCAGTTATTTAACATTTAGTGTTGGTTTATGAAGTGCAGATAGGGATCACAAGATGAATCGCTTTGGTCAAAATAATATGGAAGAAGTTAGGCAAGAAATTGAGGGGTTAACACCTGCTAATACAAAAAAATCTAAAGCAAGTGTTTGGCGACAGTTTACTGACTTTTGCCTCGAGAAGTCATATGATTTTGAACCCATCACCGTACTGTACATGTTTTTTTTTTGGAAGATCTCATTGCCGAATGCGGTAGTGAATTAGAGGAAGAAAATTTGTTCTCGATCATCCAGCAATATCTTTTAAAAAATTAATAAAATACAGATTATTACGTGGACAAGAAGTTAACAAAATTTTGTCCAAATATTACCTATAATATTTAAAACATAGACATTTATTCAATAGAATTTGTCCATCGGATTATTGGCCATTGAAAAGGGAAGAGGTAGAAAGAGGATTTAAGGTACATTTACAGTTTGTAACTAAAAATTATGTATCTAAAAAATAAATTCTTTTTTATTGTTTAGGCGTTTTTATTCCTTTAATATTAACTAACATTAATTAAAGAAATTTAAAATTATAAAAAGTTTGACAAAACGTACTGGTTGATTGTTGACAGTTCCAGTTGATATTTTATAAAGTTCCGTGTTGTCACTTTATATTATGTCAAAAAATTTCCACTGTAATACCCTCCAGGGTACCCCAGCAAGAAAAAATTTCCGAAAAAATACAAAGGTTGCCATGGCAACGTTATGAAATGATTATATTTCATTGGATGAATATTGATGGCGTGAAATTTTCACCTACATTTTTTGCTCATCATTTCCCGATACCCTGTATAGTTATTTTCGATTAATTTCTTTATGAGATAGTTAGATATATCTGAAAATGAGATTTTTGGCTAAGTACAATGTTAAATTTTACCCCGTTAATGGACAGCGAAAAAAATACTATCCCTTTAGTGTTTAATGTTCTTTGAATACCAAATTTCAATAAAATCGAGGTAAGCGGTTGAGTCGGTCTCCTAGTATGGAGTCGTATGGGTCTATAAATAAAACAATAGAGGCATTCATATGGATAAAAAAAATAAAATTTTGTGAATTAATTTGCTTTTTCATAAGTTAAAAGGTTATATAGAAAAGTCTCTATAAAAACATTATTTTTGTACTATTAGTTAAGTACTTTATGTTTTTCGGCTTTTAAAAATAAAAACTACATATATTTTATATTTTTAAGGAAAGAATAAATATTTTTCGACTCCTCCGTAATTTACATAACGTTAATATGATAGTACTATCTCATCTATTAGCTGTGGTACATAGTGAAATATAGCCTAATAGAAGAAAAATAACACACCAACTAAACTAATATTTCAAACAAAATAAACGCTAAATAATTTTTTAAATTTTGTTAATTTTTTATTTAAAGGTCGGTTTTATATTCTACTTTTTATATTTTTAGGATTTAACAAAATTTTGTAACTATAATAGTAATAAAAATTAGAATGATTGAATTATCTACGATAGGGTATAACTTGCATTTGATAGTCGTATTTAAACCGTTCAGACGGTTACAAGTTAATTTTTCCTGATAATATTATAGATGTGAATGTAATTTTTGTGTTTTAGGCACTTAATAAACCAAAACAAATATTTTTTTTGTTAATTTTAAAAATTTTAAGTTTTGGAATCTAATCTGTTAAAAACACGTTAACAAAGAAAATATTCCCTTATTTAGAAACTGTGTTTGACAGTAGTAACACCTTTTGAGGAGCAATACCTATATTAAGACTTATTATGTCCGATAAAACTAATCTTAACGCTATGGCATAAAGCAAACACTCTGGGTAAGCCTAAAGGTTGGGTAACACAGTGACCTAAAGAATAAATGTATTTAAATTATAAGGACCATCGAGATTTACTAACTTGGATATTGGGAAAAAGCCGTAAACTATTACGATGGCTATAAATATGGCCACATTTCGGAGCTATCGAACAAACCCAGAGTAAAGAAACATATCGTATCTTAAGGCTCTATCCTCATACAACCACACGACAGCAACAAAACATGTAGGCCCCATTCCACTTGTCGTATTTCTTTCTTGCCGCGTGAATGCCTGCATTTAAATGCAGAAACATTCAAGCTACATGTCGTGTTGCTGTGTGAGAATAAGATACTTATGCACACTTAATAACTTTAACATTTCTTATATATGTTACTGTATGTAAGTTAAAAGCGTACCACAACAGCAGAACGACCCGATCATGGTGCGTTGACCAAAGTAAAATGTCTCCTTTTAACCTCGTTATACCACCGATATACTTTTTACGTTTATTTGATGATGTCACCCAAAACATTGTTCATATCACCCCTTTGAAGATTGTATTGAATTACTGTATCCGATGTCATATAGGCTTTAGTGGCTTCGGGTTAAACACCGCATACATTAGCTTAGAACTCTAGATAAAAGTTTATTCTAGAATATAGACCGTGAGTTTGACAGCTTGATTTCCACCGGTAGAAAAACTGTTCAGAGGCCGGTAAATTATTGTGGTTTTAGTGGTAAAATCCTGCAGTCATATGGTTGGGTCGTGCAAAAATATGAAGAACTAAATAATGCTTCATAAATAATTTCATTTTTATTCACGCTGTTAACCAGGCCAAATGAAGAAGACATATGTGGATTGTATTGCTTGGGCAAATGTTGTTTAACCACTGCAGCAAATCTGGTCAAGAGCAAATAAAGGGATCGTTCACTGATGACTCAGTTGATTTGGGCATCAGATCTGATGTTTCTGAACTAAAAAAAAGGTTGTGGTTTGACAAACAGTTAGTCAATTTCATATCTTCAAGAGCTCTAAAGTTTGGAAGAGTTTATCACTTTAGTTGTAGCTTGCGTTTTGATTTGGGCGTCAGATTTGATGGTTCTGAACTAAAGACAGTTTGCGCTTTGACATACATTCTATAATACGCTTATTGGTATAAAAAAGTTGGACAATAAATTGCATATCTTCAAGAACTATAAGGCTTAAGTTTGAAAGAGTTTATCACATCACATCAGTTGTTGTTGCGTTATTAACCAGACCATTTGACGTGTATTTTATTATAAGTCACAGCTCATGTTTGGAATGAAAAATAAACTCACAACGTATGGAGATTAGTCGTGTATTTAATAATATAATTCCATATAAAAAATTTTATTTTTGTATCTAAAATTAGGTTAATATAACCAGAGGTTTTCAAAATTGAATAACATGCCTACATTTGTGTGGTAGAACTGGGAATTAAATAACCTCTCAAGGGAAATTGCCTAAATAATTTACAGCTTTTAAGCTATCCCGCTGCTGTTTAACTGACTTTTCAGGCGCCGTGCCAAGGTTTTAACTGAATTTATCCAGAAATACATTTGAAAAGTTAATATTAACGTTTATTTTTTGTAATGGTGTCGCCATGTAAAATTGATTAACGTCACCTTCTGCTCCCGTAAGAACGAATCGAGAAATAAACCTAAAAAAATGGCTATGCGTAGTCAAGAGTCGCGAACGGAGTTCAGTTAGTACGAATCGACCATCACTGTATATTAGTCTTGTCGTGGTATGGAGGACTACCAGGGTCGACCTTTACCTCTTCCAAAGCTCGTAGGAATAAAAATGGAAAATGCAACCAAATCTACACAGAATACCCGATGCTGCACTAACCAAATTCGGCATCAAATAATGAATGAAGACATTGAAAATACACAGGATCAAGAACGAACTAACAACTACACACACTGCTATTGATGTTTTGCTGCATCAACAGGTAGCAACCACTAAAGATGGTAAATCTAGACAGCACATAGCTAGGATAAATTAACCTAATGAGAATATTAGCGATGCTACTACCAAGCAACATAACTCAAGACAATCAGAACAAGATACAGACTTAGGTTACACAGACTATCTATAAAACAATATCTATAAGGATAACTGATAAAGAAAGTAATACAGAAGTAGGCAAATTGGTACTACTAATACCAAATATCGTAGGTTCAAGTAGTTGTAAGAGAGCCGTCCTGTGCAAGGGAGTGCACTCCGTAATATTGTATAGGATCAGAAGCGTTAAAAATCAAAAGCAATTATATATTGATCGAAAGCAGTCAACGTAAGACTTTGACTAGAATGAAGACTGGGCATAAAATTGGCTCAGCAGCAGTTCGATAGACAATCGCGGACATACACCTTAGACTTGATGGTAGACGAGCGAAAGAAAATGTATAAATGAAGATAAAAAATAAACCGATAGAAAAATAGCCGAAAAAATTTAACAACACACATAAAACCCAATGGACCAAAAGTTTAATTCCTAAAATCAAAAAATGGATCAAATGTGTACATAGAAACGTAGACTACTATATAAGTCAGGCGATTGAGGGACACGGGATATATATGACATACTTTTAACGATTTAGAAAAGACACGAAACAAAACTGTCTACTTTGCAATGTGGTCGATTCCCCACAATACACAAATTTCAGCTGCTAAAGATGGAGAGTGCTAAATGAATGGTGAACAACTAAAATAACGCCGGCCACATAATATACATTATTATTAAATCTAGAAAAAACTATAACGAATTACATTAAATATTTGAAACGATATAGGCTACTCAGGAACACGAAGAAAGGCAGAATAGGAATACAAAACCAAACTAAATACCATAGAAATGTAAGAAAAGGGTTTAAGGCAGAGAAAAGCAGAAGATAAAAAGGATAAGAAAAGGATCCATGTTGCTTTTGCGAAAGAGATGTCAAATACGATGTTTAGCGGGTAGAACATTACTGAGAAAATGTAGAAGACGTACTCAGTTCGTGTAAATGGCAATAATAATCGTTATAATGACATTTTTTCTGCTTATGTGAGGTTAGCAGTTTCTTATCTGAATTTTGGCATAATATGAACATGAATATGTAGTGATTATTTGCGTTAAAACGCAGGAAAGTATTATTTTACAGGATGAAGCAGGCAAGTCCTGGACATTTTAATATTTTTCATTCTACTCAAAAATTCGTAAAACTACGCCTTTTTTAACCAAACGTCAAAATTTCCCAACGAACAACAAATTCAAACAAGCAACAACTTCCTCGCTAGCAACAGAAACAAAGCTAAGGCCTACAAAATGAGTCCTGCAAAAGTCAAGTTAAATGGTCAAAATGTCATGTTAACTAACGTTAGTGGTTCTATTCTGTTTAACCTTCATAAACCCGTGGTCAAAAACTTACATTAAATACAGAGTGGGGTCCAAATGTACCCCTACATTTTTTTGGCTTATTATTATTTTTTTAATGTTATAATTAGGGAATATTAAAAATAAAACACATTCTCCTTATAAAAAAAATATATTTTTTTCATAAAAAAGTTGTTAGCATAGATAAATGAGTAAACACATTTTGAAAAAATAATATGAAATTATTAGAAATAATAAAAAAGCTGGACCCCAAGCAACAAAACTCCCTATAATTAGTTACAATAAAAAGCAATTTATTCAAAATTTGGTATACCAATTTAAAAAAGCAATTTATTCAAAATTTGGTATACCAATTTAGATATATATTGAAGAAACATAGCTCGAAGGAAATTAAGTAAAAAAAAATATTTTAGAAAATATACCCAAAAATTCATGTCTGGGGTACAGCTGTACCCCGCTCGGGTTTATGAAGGTTAAACCGATTTTAGGCCGATAATATAAAATATTTTAGGCACATTTTATTGTTTGATGATCAACAAAGTCTTACTGGCGTAAATCGTTAATAAATTAAGATGTATGAGCTCCAAAATTGTTTGTGGAAATATTATGTGTTTATTCTTTTGGACGGTACAAAGTATATATTTTTGACTAATATATGAAACATTGACGCCAAAATTGTGTTAAATAACCGGTTTTATTTGATGATTTTACGATTCTGTAATCATTTAGCCCCTAACAAAAGCGTTAGATCCGTGTCATGTAATGCTGGTATAAAAAAATATTTTTCGACATTGCGAAGTTCGTATTTTTTAACAGAATAATTTATTATTACCACAAACACAGCGTAATACAAGAAAAAGTAAGTTATTAAACAACATAAAAATGTTTTATTTCAAAAAAAATATTTGTTTTATATGCAGAGATGGGCAAATGTCTGAACCCGGCTAACTAGCGTCCGAAGTATCTACTCATTATAAATATAAACAAAAAAAAATATTTAAAAAAATATTTTTATCTGTAAATGTAGGAGATAGTTATGCTTACAGTCGTAATATTGCCAGATTAGCCATTTCATAAAACATTGTTTTGTTTCTAGGGTATAGACGTTTGATAAATCATTTTAAAAGATGACTTTGGGAAATTAAATTAGTTAATGGGTATCTTTTTTCTACAGGTATTTGTGAAAAAGCGAATCTGCACGTAAGTTATCATATTATTACCGTTTACCATTAATTGTGACAAAAATGTTTTTAAATGTATATTTTATTGTTTTTAAAAATTTATAAAAAAAAAAACACTTATGATAGTTACTATACGAAGCAATGCCAATTATCTAAGGAAAATAATTATTACGCTTTTTAGGAATAATCAAGCTTTATGATCTAAACAATAAAAATAAAGCAGTAAGAAACACTAAGGACAGTTGTAATAGATATAATAATTAGAAATTATATTGACTATAGAAAATTCATAAAAAGGTAGGTATAGAAAAACTCTAAAATATACAATTATGTAGGTTTTGTGGGTATCATTTGAGGAGCCGACAGACTGCGACTTTGCTAGGAGTGTTTTACAATAGAAAGACAATAAAAGGAAATCAAAACTTTTTAAAAATCCATTAATTTTTAGGTAGGTACCTTCGGGTGCTAATTAGCAATAGACAACCTAGTTAAACATTGTGCAGTCTATGAGCTAGCTACGGTACTGCTACGTATACTTCAAAACACCCTCTGTCTATTTTTATTCGACTAGAATGCTCTTCGATCAATGCAGCCAGAACAGTCGCAATCTGTGGGCTATTTTAGAGCGGGTGTGTATTCTTTACGAATCTTATTATGTAACTTTAGTAAATTAGTAAATTTTAATTTTAGAGAAATACAAAATTGACAATGTTAAGCCGTCGTTGGTTTATAGAGTTCTGTAGTTATTAGTTGTTATTTTGTATGCAGTAATATTAAGAACATCTCATAGTTTCTGAAAAAAAAAATTGTGGAAAATATAATAAATGTTTAAATTTTAAAGTATTTATTTAAATACACACACACCCTTTTATTGAATGTAAATGATCAACAGAATACACCTTTTGGTCCTAAACTTGACATTTAAAAATTAATCAATGTTTGTTGGGTTGCACAATAGTTTTAAACATTAATTAACTAACCAGGCATGTTTGACTATGATATAAATGATATTGGGCATTAATTACTTAAAATAAAAGTGTCCTGATTAGTAAACCAAAAATTCAGCTAACCAGGCCAACCATTTATGCCAATGTCATTTATATCACAGTAAAATTTGCTGGTTGTAGTTAACTATCGTTTAAAATCTTTGGGCAATCCGACATTAGTTTAGCAAACAAATCAACACAAATGATTGAAAAAGAGCCAGAATTATTTAGTTTTATTAACTATTGTAATACTGTAATACTGTAATTGTGATAGGTCTTTAAAAATTAAACAATGTTTATTGGGTTGCACAATAGTTTTAAACATTAATTAACTAACCAGGCATGTTTGACTATGATATAAATGATATTGGACATTAATTACTTAGAATCAAAGTGTCCTGATTAGTAAACCAAAAATTCAGCTAACCAGGCCAACCATTTATGCCAATGTCATTTATATCACAGTAAAATTTGCTGGTTGTAGTTAACTATCGTTTAAAATCTTTGTGCAATCCGACATTAGTTTAGCAAACAAATAAACAAAAAGTATTGAAAAAGAGCCAGAATTATTAATTTAGTTTTATTAACTATTGTGACAGCTCTTTAAAAATTAAATAATGTTTGTTGGGTTGCACAAAAGTTTTTAACAATAATTAACTAACCAGGCATGTTTGACTATGATATAAATGATATTGGACATTAATTACTTAGAATCAAAGTGTCCTGATTAGTAAACCAAAAATTCAGCTAACCAGGCCAATCATTTCTGCCAATAACATTTATCACAGTAACATTTACTGGTTGTAGTTAATTATTGTTTAAAATCTTTCTGCAATCCGATATTAGGTTAGCAAACAAATCAACAAAAAGTATTGAAAAAGAGCCAAACTTATTTAGTTTTATTAACTATTGTGACAGCTCTTTAAAAATTAAACAATGTTTGTTGGGTTGCACAAAAGTTTTTAACAATAATTAACTAACCAGGCATGTTTGACTATGATATAAATGATATTGGGCATTAATTACCTAGAATCAAAGTGTTCTGATTAGTAAACCAAAAATTCAGCGAACCAGGCCACTCATTTCTGCCAATGATATTTATATCTCAGTAAAATTTGCTGGTTGTAGTTAATTATTGTTTAAAATCTTTGTGCAATCCGGCATTAGGTTAGCAAACAAATCGACAAAAAGTATTGAAAAAGAGCCAGAATTATTTAATTTTATTAACTATTGTGACAGCTCTTAATTGAATTCAAATTTTCAAGCTTTTTGTGACGAAAAAGATTAAGATAAATGTTCAGTATCGCTGGTATTCAACTTCAACAGAATTAAAATAAGTATGTGGGACTCTGATTAAACAACCTATCTAACTTGATTGTATAAACTTACAATATACGTGAGCTATGGCAGGTCACAGCACTCTTAAACAAGCTATAGCATTTGAACCGTACATCCCTATTAACAGCTACTTTGCTCGACCAGCCGTTGGTCGTGCAAAACAGTCATCAGAAACAACGCACGGTGTTTTATAGTATAGGTAGCAGTAGCGTAATAGCACAGACTGCAGGTTCAAACTAGGTGTCATGCTAATCGGCACACTAGATGGCTTCGAATACTACGTAAAAATAAACTGATTTTTTTAATAATTGATTTTTTTTATTGTCTTCGTATCACACTCTTACGGACTGTGACTAGGAAACGCATATTGCTCAAATTTTCAAAATAACAGGGTGTCTTGTTAATGCCTTTTATCACCCCGTCTCCTCAATCCTCGGAGCCACAGACTCGTTAGGCGGACTATAATTATGAAAATAATATATTTGTGTGCAGTGGGGCGGCATAAACCATAAAACAACAAAGATAGATAAAGTGAGCGAAGAAATAGCATTTAAAGAGAAAAAGTTTTCCCAAATTAACCTATTAAAAAATCTAAAACTGGAACCCGGAGATTTATTTACTAATGGATTACGAAATCTATCTAATCTATCGCTTTTGAAATTAGTAACCCCTCTTTCATCAAACAAGTCCCGCAGTTAATACAATAGCAACTTTAAGATTCCTTATTACAGGCAGAATTTGTGCGATATTATGTTTCCCAATCACAGTACATAGGAATTCAATATAAAGAAATAAAATTCGAAAAAAATTAAAAATTAGAAAGAATTAGTAACTTTTAAGGTAGGTACTAATATTCGAGAATGAAAGAAACTTATGTATTAGGTGTAAGCTTTATATATTAAGAGCAGAGCGCTTTCGGCCTATTGGCCATCCTCAATGCCTCATGTAAAGCAATAAATGACACAAAAGACAAGATATATACACTTTCTAAAAGTGGAATTTATAAATTGTCTTGTGATTCATGCAGTAGAACCTATATAGGCCGTACATATAGACCCCTAAAAACTAGGATTATTGAACATCTAAGCAAATCGTCCTCTGTTTTTGGAAACCATATTAAAAAATGTAAACATAATTTCACTCCTCATTTAAATTCAAAAATTTTAAACAATGTCATTTAAAAAATTTTTAACCGCCTTGATTTTCTTGAAGATTTGTCCATAGCCAATAAACTTAAAAACAATGACATTTATAGCCTTTTTTCTTTCACAGATTACATGGGGAACCCCAAATTCTAATACATTTTCTTTTGAGTTCACCATTAAATAAATAATTACCTTCCTTTATAACCAAGTCATGTTTTTCATATTCACCATTAATCAATAAATTTCTTGCTCTTCGTCATATATCTTATATCTACTACCAAATATATATGGGTACCTACTACCCTGTTTTATCAGTGATTTACCAATAACTGAAATATACAGAACACAAAACCTAACACATCCATATAATAATTTCCAATATATTGTTTAGACTTCTACTTTTCTAAATTATAAATTTCTAAATGTATCTGAAGTTTCAAGTGTTGGCAACTCTGTTTCGCTTTCGTGTTTTTACAAATTGTTTTGTTTAGAAATGTTCCGCTCTAACCTAATTGCACTTTCCAAGCAGCACGTCAAAGTTAATTTAAAGTTTTCCCCCCCTTATTTGCATTTTCGACACATGGCAAGAAACAATCCATCTAGGATGTTTATTAAATATTTATCTTATATATTTATATATATTTTTCCTTTTTAAAAAATATTAATATGTGAGATTGTACTAATTGTTTTGCACCGTTGTTTTTAATTTAACCTTTTTACTTTATGTTGAAATACCTCATGTATAACTCTTGACAAAGTAAGTAATGAACCGTTTTACTTATTTTCACAAAGACATTTTAAAATATTTTTATATGCTCTTCTAAGTTCATTTATTGCTTTGCAGGAGGCACTGAGGATGGCTCGTGGGTCGAAAATGTTCTGCTATTAATATATATATATATATATATATATATATATATAAACTTTACACCTAATACACAAGTTATCTTCATCCATTACTTAATAGGTGTACACAGCCTTTATACTACCCTTTTTATTAATATTAAAGGCACCCTCGGGTACCGATTAGCAATATGCCACCTGGTTCAAACTTGCAGTCTGTAATTTGTAATTTGCATTTTAATTAAATAATTAAAGCAAGTAGATTTTGCCTTAAAAATGTTTTTCCTCATAAGAAGAAACAAAATTTATTAAAATATATAATATACCGGGTGTCCATGAACTACTAACTTCTGACTGAACACTAACTTCTTGGTTTTTCAAGATAATGGAATAAAATTTGGGAGATTTGTATACGACATAAAACGGCATTTTTTGACAGGTCACTCAACATTATGAAATTTCAGGTTTAACCGTCAGTGACATAAACTTTCGATTTTTAAATGGACACCTGGTATATTTTTCCTTTTTTTGACTTTATATGACATTCTATATATAACGATGTATCACAGGCTACTTGATGCATTTAAATCTAAATTTATTTTCAAAAGACGCTTCATTTTACGAAAGCTCCAAGTTAACGTTTTAAAGTTTTTTAATGGCAGCTTTTCTCAAACCTAATAGTGTGTGGTATCAAAATAATCGTAATAAAAAAATATTTTTTCTTTACCCGACGAGCCACCATGTTGCCGTTTAAAAAAAAATGAGTTACACAACTTTAAAGATTAAATTTTACACAGCACATAGCATTGGAACAAAAATAGTAAAATTGTATTTTTCCCAAGATTAAAGAACTGAAATAAGTGATTTTAAGGTATACATAGCCCTCTAGATAAAACAATAAATTTGGAAAAAAAATATTTTTTTGGTGACAAAAAGTAACAAGTGATAGATCGTTATATTTATAATGTCATATGGAGTCAAAAAAAGGAAAAAAATACCCGGTGTCCCATTTAAAAATCGAAAGTTTATGTAACTTCCGGTTAAACCGGAAGTTCCATAATGTTGAGTCACCTGTCAAAAAATGCAGTTTTATGTTGTATACAAATTCCCTAACGTTTATTCCATTATCTCGAAAATCAAAAAAGTTAGAGGGGCGAACCACCTTCCGTGGACACCCAGTATGTGGTAACCCTAATTTAAAGGCATTATGAACCCCATTTCAGTTTAAATAAAATATTAATATTTAGCAGTAATCTAGTAATTGCAGTATATTTTTTAAATTATTCGATAACTGAGATTTTGCTTTACTGTAAATACTAAAGTGTTTACTCCATTGGTTTTATATTGTTTTAAACAGTGTTTCTTACGGTGATCATCCATTTAGAATATTTCAGAAACTAATGCGATTTGAATTCTGCAAATTTGGATAATGGGCTTTTCAAAGACGCTCCCTTCAAAGGAAATAACAGCGACCTTATGCCACTTCCATCAGTTATAACCGAATATTTCTCTCGAATTTTGTATAAAAATGTTCATAAATGAATGCTTTTATTTTACCAAGAAGAAAAAAAAATTACAAAGCAATAAGAAAAATTCTTTCAGGATATTAGTGGGGAACCGAACTTCAATGAAGACACTTTATACTTTTTACTCATTCCTAACGTTTAGGTTTATTCTTTAAACCTCATAATAAAAAAAACATGCCTTGTTGAATGTTTTCCTTGTGCGGTTCAATTTGTTAACCATTTTTTTGATATAATAATAAGTTGAATAAATATTAAAGAAAATGCATAATGCCATGTCAGTTCATTAAGTTTCTAGACTTTATACAATTTTCTACACACACTTGAGAAAGGTTTCAAGAATAAACCGAAACGTTGGGAATGAGTAAAAAATAAAGAGTGTCTTTATTGGAGTTCTCTTCCCCACTAATACTCTGAAATAATTAAATTATTAAGGACGCTAAATCAACTAACAATAATTTTTTATGGTATTTGCTGCAGCATGGCGCAGTCTAGCTGTAAATAGCTAATCTACTGAACCACGTAAGACAACAACTTTAAAAAAAGAAATATTATCATCAACTACTAATTTAAAACTTTTAAATTATAAGTAGAACAACACCAAAGTAACATAATAACAGTAATTAAATAAGTTTAATTAGGTATCGAAACACCTTATGTGGACAGACAGGAAATGTTTTCCATTGATAAAACACATATAGCATAGTATTAAAAAAAATTTAGTTTTTAAAAAATGTTGATGAATAAAGTTCAAAAATTGTTACTTTTTTACTTTCCTGCACTCTTTTAACTTTGAAAACATGTTTAATTTTAGGCTACACCCTGTTTAAGGTGAGAAAAACAATTTTTGGATAGAGATACAAAAACTTTAAATAAAATTTTGAAGAAGTAGTCTATACTCAAAGTGGAGTTAAATGTATAGAAAAATGAAAAGCACACAGTCTTCCTCCACAAATTTATTAGAATATCTAGGCGAACCTAAAATAATTCATAATAATTCGACATGTTTCGAGTGTAGAAACACTCATCATCAGGAAAATAAAGTAAATAGTACAATGTCGATGTTGTTAGCAATAGAGAAAATAATAAGTGGGATTGAGCCTTAATGGAGTTTTCAATGGTGTACACGAGGTGTAAAAAATGAATAGTCAAGTCAGAAGACCGACAAAACTTCTGCATACTGGAAAGTCAAGGGCTGGTGCAAAGGCCCTGTGTTGGGCAGAAAAATGAAGAGAGCGAAAGAAAAATTAGAGAGTTTTAACAGACTTTCTGAAAATTATTTAGGTATAAAAGTAGTGAAAAATCTTAAGTTTCATTAAACTTTGGGACGTGTAAAAGTGGTGAAATGATTTTTTTCTTTCCCTCTCATTTTACCACTTTTACATGTCTCCGACAAAGTTTAATGAAACTTAAGATTCTTCACTACTTTTATACCTAAATGATTTTCACATAGTCTGTTAAAACTCTCTAATTTTTCTTTCGCTCTCTTCATTTTTCTGCCCAAGACAGGGCCTTTGGACTGGCCCTTGACTTTCCAGTATGCTGAAGTCTTGTCGGCCTTCTGACTATTCATTTTTTACACCTCGTGTACACCATTGAAAGCTCCATTACGGCTCAATCCCACTTATTATTTTCTCTATTGCTAACAACATCGGCATTGTACTATTTACTTTGTTTTCCTGATGATGAGTGTTTCTACACTCGAAACATGTCGAATTATTATGAATTATTCTAGGTTCGCCTAGCTATTCTATTAAATTTGTGGAGAAAGACTTTGTGCTTTTCTTTTTTTTTTAAATAAAAGTTATTGCAAATGAAGAAATTAATACAAAAAAAAATTGTGTGTGCTTAAGACCACACGACAGAAGTGAAAACTTCAACAAGGTAAAATTAATAATATCAAATACAATTGTTCGGCGCAGACGAGCGTGACGGCTCAGTTTAATTCAGTACCCACAAAAAGTGCTAAACGCGCCTAAAGAAGTTTTCACTTCAAAAATAGAATCAATAGGAACTATTACTTTATTTTTAACATCGCTTTATTTAAGATTTAGTGACTGCAGTTTCGTAGTCGCCCTTACGTTATCAAATTGAACAACTTATAAACTAGGTACGGTGAGTTTTTAACTTGGAATAAATTCAGTACCGGGTGGTCAAATAAGCGAGGACGTCGGCTTTATCTCGGAAACCATTAATCGTACAACTTTCGGAAAGATTTTTTTATGAGTAAAGTGGTGAAGAGAAATTGCTGGAAATTACTTTTAAGTTCCTCATTTCGCCGCAAGGGGGCACAATTAAAAATTGTTTTTTTAAATTCAAAATTTCTCCGACAATTCCCACATTAAGCTATAACTCTAATTACATCATTAGAAGGCTTAGACAATTCTGCATCATTTTGGTTTAAGGCTCATTGGCGTACCGACCTTGATAAGAGTGGGAGAAGCTATTGAAAGTGTAAACATTAAAATCGCTGTAACTTCTAAACAACTTATCCGATCTTACTAAATTTAAGCTTGTTTGGAAGCGGAAAATAAGCATCTTCAATTGCCGTATCCAACAGTACACGATAGTGTTTAATAAAGTTGCTAGAGGGCGCAATTTGTAATAATAACCGTTTTTTCGATTTTATCCCGAAAATTCAAATCATACAGTATAACAATGACATTATAATCGAAAAGTAGATGAAATTTGCAAGAAAAGATGTGAAGACCACAGTTCAATATCTTTGTTCGTTTCAGAGTTATTGCCAAAACAATAATTTTTAATACAAATTGCGCCCTTTAGCAATTTTATTGGAAACTATCGTGTACCATTTAGATACGACAATTGAAGGTACTTCCAAACAAGCTTAAATTTAGTAAAATCGGATAAGTCGTTTAGAAGTTACAGCGATTTTAATGTTTACACTTTCAATAGCTTCTCCCACTCTTATCAAGTGAAAGTGTAAACATTAAAATCGCTGTAACTTCTAAACGACTTAACCGATTTTACTAAATTTAAGCTTGTTTGAAAGAAAAAGGTAAGAGCCTTCTATTGTCGTATCCAATGGTACAATATAGTTTCTAATAAAATTGCTAGAGGGTGCAATTTGTATTAAAAATTATTGTTTTGGCAATAACTCTGAAACGAACAAAGGTATCGAACTGCGGTCTTCACATCTTTTCTTGCAAATTTTATCTACTTTTCGATTATGATGTCATAGTTATACCGTATGATTTGAATTTTCGGGATAAAATCGAAAAAAACTGTTATTATTACAAATTGCGCCCTCTAGCAATTTTATTAAACACTATCGTGTACTGTTGGATACGGCAATTGAAGATGCTTATTTTTCCCTTCCAAAGAAGCTTAAATTTAGTAAAATCGGATAAGTCGTTTACAAGTTACAGCGATTTTACACTTTCAATAGCTTCTCCCGCTCTTATCAAGGTCGGTACGCCAATGAGCCTTAAACCAAAATGTGCAGAATTGTCTAAGCTTTCCAATGATGTAATCAGAGTTATATCTTAATGTGAGAATTTTCGGAGAAATTTAGAATTAAAAAAAAACAATTTTTAATTGTGCCCCCTTGCGGAGAAATGAGGAACTTAAAAGTAATTTCCAGCAATTTCTCTTGACCACTTTACTCATAAAAAATCTTTCCGAAAGTTGTACGAATAATGGTTTCCGAGATAAAGCCGACGTCCTCGCTTATTTGACCACCCGGAACAGTTTTTTTTGTTAGAAAAATGCGTGGATACGGGTATTAACATTTTCAGTTGTGGTTTATTTTATAAAAAAATATTGATACAGTGTATCTATTAAGATATAATTATTATTTGTTCGACAGAACCGTAAATTAAGAGGAATTTCACAGTTCTGCTTGTACATTACTACTATGAACTATAAAACTGCAGTCACTAATTCTTAAATAAAGTGATAGTTCTCATTGATACTGTTAATATGCAATATCACAAAATAACGTCAATGTTGGAAGAGAGCGTCCCCGGAAACGCAATTATCCAAATTATTAGGATTCAAATCGCATTACATTCCGAAATATTCTAATGTACGGTCAACGTGACGTGCGTAGGATAAGCTAAAGTTATGAATTTAATTTAAAAAATAAAGTTATAATTTTTGAAATAATATATTATATAAAATTGTTCAATGTTTTGCTCAGTTTACCCTGAAAGTTTTTTTTGTCTGATGTCACAAGAATAATAAACCTAACGTAAAGAAAAGGAACCTGTTATTTGACCCAAGTTTGAAGTCATCTACTCCAAATTACGTACATTCTTGATGGTTATGTCTAAAAGTTATGATTATTTTCTCGAATTAGGGCGACCTTTTTCCCTTAGAGTATGAAGGTTATTTTTTTGTTGAATACAAATTTTTTAGGTTACATAAAATTTGTGTAGCTCTAAAGTTGTAGGTAATTTTTTCAGATATCATACAAAATTATTGTCCCAAAATTTTTATTTCATCTTGAAAATTTAAAAATTGTTTACTTTGATTTGCTAATGTTTATTTGAACCTATACACTACAGGGTGAGTTTTTAACTCGGAATAAGATCAGTAAATCCAGTACAGTTTTATTTTTTTGGAAAAGTACTTGAATACGGATATTATCAAAAAACAAAACCTTTTCGAATTATTATCAATTTATGTTGTGTTATTTTAAAAAAATATTTATATAGTGTGTCCCAAACTAAAGATATTACGATATCGTTCATTTTTTTAAATGGCAACCCTAGTTTTTTATTGACTAATTTTAAAGTGCATATCAAGTTATACAAAAGTATAAAATTTCCTATTTTTATTCTTTGTACGAAACCGGTAAATCTTCAGGAGTTGAAAGCACGAATAAGACATGAGTGTAGGTTCATTTCTTCCGAAGTAATTAGAAATATTTAAAACAAGTTTTACTTGCGTTTACGATATGGCCAAATAGTGAATGGACAACATTTTTAGCATTTATTGAAAAAAAAGTATTAAATAGATAAAAGTTTTTTTTTATTTTTTAAAATTTTTGTTTATTCAATATCTTGCACTTGCACACATAAAAATAGGCAATACAAATCTAGGGTTGCTATTTAAAAATAATTTATAGATATCGTTCTCAAATTTGAGACACACTGTATCAATATTTTTTTTATAAAAAATACCACGACTTAAAAGTTAATACGCGTGCCCAAGCATTTTTCCAATGAAAAAAACTCTACTGGATTGACTGAATCTCAAGTAACAAACTTATACTGTATGGTAAAATCTCAATAATACTTTATTTTAAATAATGCAATTAAACTATAATTAATTAACAGTGCATTAAATAAAGTACTTACATAAACTTCCTCCCATTGGCTCACATATCGAACAAGACGTGATAATCGCAACAGACGAACTAACGATAACAACTTCGCCAATCGCAATATCCGTAGTGCCCTTCCAGCGTGAAGAATTTGAAAACTATCACCGTAATCCTGAAACTGTTTCAAAAAAAATTATAAACAGGTTGCAAGGTAGTAATGTTAAATTAATTGATTTAATTTTTACTAATTTAAGAGTGGAGTAATACCCATAGACAAAAATAAGACAAAACGTTTCATTCCTAAAAGACCATTATACATACTTTGATAGTTTCAGATAAGGGGAAAGAAAGAAAAAACTAAAAGTCTTCCTTCCACAAAATTTAATAGAATAAAATTCTTTAAGGGTTCCTACATGTTTCGAGCGTAGAAACGTTCATCATCAGGAGACAGAAAATAGATTTATATAGTGCTGATGGTTTTAGCAGAAGAGAAAATGGTGAAGGACCTTAATGGAGCTTTTATGGAATTAAAAAATTATGTGTAAAAGAGACATAATATGGAGAAGTTGATAAAAGTTAAAACATACTTAGTATGTGAGAAGTCAGTAAAAGGGGTCTAAACCAACCAAATAAACTGGGGAAGAAGAAAAAAACCTTTCTAAAAAGAAAGTGTCAAGGATTATTTAAATTTTTTATAGAACATTTTTAGGTATTTGTCAGAAAGACATTGTGAGGATAAATTAGTAGTAATTATCAAAGTATCACAGTAAGTACATCAGTACTACTAATTTTATCCTCACAATGTCTTTTTGACAAATACTTACTTACCTAAAAATGTTCTATAAAAAATTTAAATAATCTTTGACACTTTCTGTTTAGAAAGGTTTTTTTCTTCTTCCCCAGTTTATTTGGTTGGTTTAGACCCCTTTTACTGAGTTCTCACATACTAAGTATGTTTTAACTTTTATCAATTTCTCCATATTATGTCTCTTTTACACATCATTTTTTAATTCCATAAAAGCTCCATTAAGGTCCTTCGCCATTTTCTCTTTTGCTCAAACCATCAGCACTATACAGTGTCCGCAAGAAAGTCCGCATCAAATGGGATTTTTTTAAATTATTAGGTATGGGTAAAAATTGAAAAAGCAGTTAGTTTTTGCTTACCTAAAAACCAAAAATGACTTATACTGAAGCAGCTACACGACTTGCGTTAACTGTCAAATTTGACATTTTTAATAAAATAGGTTTAAAAATGCCATTATTTATCAAAATATCGAAAAACTTTATTCGAGAAAGTTGTTTATTTAGGCATTTTTAGCTTCTGTACGAAATTTTTACAGTCTAATACAATTTTTATTTTTTGCCAGATTCTTGAAAATTTTAATCAACCCTCGTAAATTAACTTTTATATATCGATGTAAAACCATTTGCCTTTACTTTATTTGTAATCTTAATGCAATTTTGTGTAAAAATTTTTTTTCCAATTATTTATTTTGCTTCAAAAACTGAAATTGTTATTTATCAGTATGTAATGTGTGATGCAAATTTATCTAATTACATCAGTTTTGCCAAAACCGACGTTACTCATTTTTCTTAAGTTGGTAAACAAATGTACAAAAAGAAAATATGAGGAAGCTTCGTTGAAATTTTACTTAATTAATATTGGATCAAAAAGAAAAAATATTAATCGCTCGAAACATTTTATTCAATAAAAATATAGTTTAATATAATTAATTTAATTTAATATTAATTAAGTAAAATTTCAACGAAAGCTTCCTAGTATTTTCTTTTTGTACATCTGTTTACTAACTTAAGAAGAATGAGAAACGTCAGTTTTGGCAAAACTGATGTAAATAGATAAACTTTGCATCAAACATTACATACTGATCAATAACAATTTCAGTTTTTGAAGCAAAATAAATAATTGTGAACAAAAATTTTACACAAAACTGCATTAAGATTACAAATGAAGTAAAGGCAAATGGTTTTACATCGATGTATATGTTGGGAGCAAAGCTCGAAAACGGCCAATGGTCGATATTTTTGCTCAATCTTAGGATTGGCCGGTTGAAAGCGACCAAAGTCTGAAGTTTAATTCAATTTTGGGCTTTGGCCATCCCCAAACAGACAAACCTGGAATTGTGCAATTGCGAAACGACCAAAGCTATACAGCCGCACCATACAATTTAAAAAAAGTAAGTTGAAACAATGTGTTATTTAAATTTGTAGTTAGTTTATTGGAAATCAATCATAAACACATTTAAATGGTTCAGCTATGTATTTGTGTCATTTTGTTCGAATTAACTTTTGATAAAGCATAATTTAATTCTAAGAATTTTAACATGAATTAATAAAACAATAAAGTATAAAATAATTTTTATTTAGGAAGGAACACATAATACATTAATAACTGCAGTGGTTTAATATAACAATATTAATATAAGTATAAAATACTATAAAACAAACAAAGTAAGAGTACTGATTACTGTTATAAATAAAATAGGTAGAAAACCTAATATGAAATAAACAACATAATATATGTCAAGATAATTTTATACAACTTGACCATGAGTGACATTTTGAGCTGTATTTTACTACTTTTTCTTTTTTTAATTGCAAAAATTGTATTTTTGTTTACGAACGAATACATAATACATAAATAACCGGTCCGGTTCTGTTTGCATGTCAATCAGATCCACCTGCCCTTTTGAGTTCATGTTGTTGCTTAAAATTGGCCGTAGCACTAGTCCCTTCCCTTTATTCTTTTTTTTTTAGCTAACATTGTCCACATAACCGTAAATAAATATCAATCTCATGACGCGTGATATTGCAGTACTTTTTTTTAAGTTCTTTGTCCATGCATGCACCGTGTTCTTTTGTGTCCAGTATCTATGTGAGCTTTGTGAATAATTTTATTACTGCTCATCTATATGGCAAAAATATTTTATTTCATCGTCATTTGTTGATCGTTTTTATTTTTCCTACATCATCAATGGATAAAATGTCATACCTCTTAATGCATCGATAATCCAATGATGTGAGCGGCTTGCTCTCTCTTCTTTTACATAGCGATAGCGAAGCTTTTACATCGGCTATTAATTTCTTATATTTATATTGAGTAAACAGGAATGTATTATTTGATTCACTTTTCTGGATATAAGCATCCAACTTCAATCTAAATTCATGTTCACTAACAGCAGACATTCTTAACGAGACAGATAATACACAATACGTGTAAACTCCTTCAATGCAAGGCTTGGACTGATACCACACTAAAAAATAATACACTGGTCCGCCCACATTACGCTCGCGCCAAATTATATATTTTATGCTTGTCGAGTAACGAACCGAAATGACCGTTATTTTAAGTATTGGTCGTTTTGTAATTGCACAATTCCAGGTTTGGCTGTTTGAAGAAGGCCAAAGCCCGAAATTGAATAAAACTTCGGACTTTAGTCGCTATAAAATAGCCAATCCTAAGATTGAGCAAAAATATCGACCATTGGCCGTTTTCGAGCTTTGCTCCCAACATATACAAGTTAATCTACGAGGGTTGATCAAAATTTTCAAGAATCTGGCAAAAAATAAAAATTGTATTAGACTGTCAAAATTTCGTACAGAAGCTAAAAATGCTTAAAATAAACAACTTTATCGAATAAATTTTTTCGATATTTTGATAAATAAGGGCATTTTTGAACCTTTTTTATTAAAAATGTCAAATTTGACAGGTAACGCAAGTCGTGCAGCTGCTTCAATATACGTCATTTTTAGTTTTTAGGTAAGCAAAAACTAACTGCTTTTTCAATTTTTACCTAAACCTAATAATAAAAAAAATCCCATTTGATGCGAACTTTCTTGCGGACACTGTATAAATATATTTTTTGTCTCATGATGATGTTTCTACGTACGAAACATGTAGAGACCCTTCCAGAATTTTATTCTATTAAATTTTGTGGAGGAAGACTTTTAGTTTTTTCTTCCTTTCCCATACTTTTAACTCCACTTTAAGCATGGACTACTTCTTCAAGTTTCAGATAAGTCAGAAGAAGAGGGCTTTAAAGAATGGCAACGCTGTAAGTTGCGCGTCTACTAGCTGTTATCTCTACAGTCCAGTGGCACGTGGATTTTTAGGATCATAAACAATAAAGTTATTTTATTTAACATATTTATTTATATCATGTTGTTAATGTTTCCCTAAAAAGAACCACGTTAGTTTTGTAGATTTTGAGAGAAGGCTTCCTTAAGATTGCCAAGTATGCTATACCTTAAATCTGTTACTTTATTTATGGTATTATAATATCAGGTCTTGTCTGTATACATTTCCTTCTATTGCTCTAAAAGATGTATTGTTGTGTACTTGGTTCCATATTGAAAAACTAAAAATGGTAAGACATTGCTAACTCGTAGCTTAGTTTTATCATACATTAAAGCCGTAATGACTTTTAAAACCATCAGTGTTCACAAAATATACTAATTTTCAAGTCCTGGTGCAAATATAGGAATAAAAATATAAACAGACGAAAATATTGAAAAAAAAAGTGGTTAATTAATATTATTCAGAAAGTAATTATTTATACAATAACGAATAACTACAAACAAAAAAATATTTATGAAATGTTTATCACATATCAACAAATTGTGAATAAATTTAAGAAGTGTGAATCATAACGCGAAAGTAGTGCTAATATTGTGAACATAAACCAAATTTGGTCCATTAAAATAATAAGTCACCTACAAAAAACCAGCCAAAGCATTTTGTTGCCTTAAAGCCTATATATATATATATACATTTTTTGCAGCCAAAAATAAATATAGAAATTATAATATGCCTAAAAAATTATAATATACTCAAGGCAGTTCTACACCAACGATGAAATAAAATAACGCTTTGAAATTGTGTTCAATTATTACAATAATTTAGACCTGGCCATACGCGAAGTGAAAATTTTTTTAAATCCATATATCTCTGCTCAAATTAACTATTACTACGTCTACTTTTTTTAGGTAGAAGAGGCTAAAGAATGAGAATGTTTATTTAACAGTTTAATACAGAGTGGATAAAAAAAGTTATTTTGCTTTCAATGTGTGCAAGATATCGCAAGTGGCGCCACTGAGATTTTACAATAAAAGAGCAGATTTTAATTTTTCACGTCAAAATTTTGCAATTTACATAAGTCGGAATATCGTACGATAATATATGAAAAAAAGATAATTAGTCAAGAAAAGAATAAATAGTCAACAAAAATGGTTTGTGAATTAATTCTTCTGCAGCTTTTTAAAGATAAACCCGGAAAATGGCATCAAATATAATATTTTAAACTACATTCTATCAACGATACGTTATTTTTGCCAGTTTTCGTATTTGAAGTTTATATACAGTTTATAGTATTCATCGTAACAAGCAAGGAAAATATATAACTGGTAATAAGTCCTAAAAAACTTAGGTCCGGTAGAAAACATAATATGAAAAAACTTTTTTTGATTGTTCGACGTCGGATAATTTTTAAAAACATTCGGGTGAAATTTGGCACCATAATTCCACCAATAGGAGCAATGTCGTCGGATGACGGATGCATGCGAAATTACCTTAAAATGTACCCGGTGTAAAACAGGTTTCTATCATCTTTCTCAAGATGAAATTGACAGGGTATTACGAGGTTTAAATAAATATAGTTTTTTCTGATCTCCTATAAAGTTTGCTCTAAGAGACTTTTAAAGTAAAACGACGATTTGTAAAAAAATTAAATAATATAAACTAATGGTTAGGTTCATATCACCATAAAAAAAAAAACACAATATGAAATCATAAACATACCCTAAAGCATACTAGTTTAATTATGTGCTTTAATAATATACTTACTTGGTTAAATATAAGAAATATATAATCTAATGGAATGGACGAAATAAGATCGAGGAAGAACCAAGTCCTCAGGTAATGCCTAGCTATTAATTTTGGATCCAATATCACTTGTTCTGCATTATCTTGTTGCATTATCCCTAAAATATAATCATATAATATGTATTAGCATTGTAATAATAATATTTATTTAATAGTTATTAGGCTAATGTTAGTAACCTAAATCTTGGTAGCGTTATCCTATTATACAGTCTGTTCTGTCTGTTTAATGACCGCTGACCGTTGCGTCACGACTAGTGTGGATAAGGTGAGATAGTTTGCGTTTTGTAATTGCGTCAATAATGAATGTCGTATAATTTTACCAGTCAAAAATGTTTGATTGCTTTTTTTGACAGTGACATTTTTAATCAACGTTATCTCAAAAATGTCACGGTATTGTGAAAAAGAACAAGCCCTAATTTTAATATTATTTGATTAATTTCAAAGAGCAAATGATGCCGGAAAGACCCTTTTACCCTTTAACACAGTTTACGAGGTAAGCAGATATAATACAGCAGGAATTGTGAAAACATGAAAAATATAGAAATTAGCAAAAATAAAAATAACATGAAGAAAATGTACGAAATAATAAAAGATGCAACTAACGAAAAGTTTCGCGCGGAAAAAAATTACATTAAAATAAATAATCACAACGGGGACGACTTTCAGAACGACATCGAAATGACTGACTTTTGTAATCAATATTTTACAAACGTTGGTATTGAGATGGAAAAAAAATCCCACAGCCTAGCATTCCACACAATTTGGAAAACACAAACAGACATTCTATTTTTTTAACCCCTGTAACTCGAAATGAATTATTAAAACATATTTACAATCTTAAAGATAAAAGTTCTCCTGGTTTCGACGGCATATCCGCTAAAGTAATTAAAAACACCCATATAGAAATCCTGGAACCTCTTCTACATATAATTAATAAAATTTATGAAACTGGACAAGTCCCGGTCAGCTACAAATTAACAGTGGTCACCCCTATCCATAAATCAGGATCTAAAAACATTATAAGTAATTACCGACCAATCAGCCTAATCACGTGTTTTGCTAAAATCTTTGAAAAAACTTTAAAAGACAGACTATTAAATTTTTTCATGACAAATAATATTTTATCAGAAAATCAATACGGGTTTCTACCAGGACGAAGTACTACGGACGCCTTACACAAATTTACATCGGAAGTCACTAACCATTTTGTCATTTTGTGGTCGAGAACTTCCTGAAATTCATGAATATACCATAAGAGAGTGTATTTATGAAACACATTACCGTTCGCCCAATACAACTAAACCTTAAAATCATTGATGGTGTCTTCCCCTAATTATTATTAACTAGGACGAATCTGATGATGATGATTCTTTCGGAAATGATTTATTTTAATTGTTATGAAACCGTATTTTATTCTGTTGTAATTTTTTATTATATTATTATTTTCTTTTTTATGATTTTATAAATAAGATGATTCAATTCTGTATTTTATAAATGAGTTTTATTTATTTTCCAGTAAATTTATATTAATTAAAAATTTCATACTGATTTTGAAAAACAAAGTGTTTCATCCCATGATACCTTTAACCCTAAATAAACTAGGTATGTATTTCTGATATCATCAACAATATACAAATAATAATAAAAAATCAGCTGTCATTGAACAGACTTTGCGTATTAACTGTGTCAAATTATCATCATACTATTTTTACATAATGATAAAATAATATCACAGCAGTTTTGTTTCACCTTCTTTAGTGGCTATTAGGAACATTTCCCCTATAAAATGTATAGTATACCTTTTATTTTCCCTTATTCTAATATATGACTGAAAAAATCGAGTATTTCCCAAAATTTGATTGTTTAGTTGTGGCAACATTTTTTTTTAATTTTGAACATGTTAAAGAATAATATTTTTATGCATATAAACCTTATTCTAGTTTAATTTTATATTTCATTTCATTTTTCATCAGAAATAAAAAAAATTGAGATAGATGTTGTCATCCCCTATAAAATGAAGTTTTTAGCATCTTTCTCCTAGTCTGTGAGGTATGGTATTTTTATGGCTTTTACGTGAAATTAAAATGGTCGTTAAATGATATTTTGGAAGCGATCCAGAAAACAAGAGGCAAAGAAATCTAAATTTGGCTTCATTTTTCTTGTAAACTAAACAGGTGAAATGGAAAAACTCTGGCACTAAGCCAGTTTCACGGAGACTATTCGAGCTGAGTTTTAAAATTCATATTGGCTTTGAATAGTATGTTTGCCTTCGTACGCTTTAAATTTCATTTTTATGATGGTAATAAAACTGTTTTGAACCTTTCTATATTTTATAAAACAAAGCTAAATTAATTAACGGTTATGGGGAATTTATAAGCCAATTCGTAGTTCTGTTTTACAGGTTTGCTCAAATATAAGGTTAAAATCAAAGAATGTCAAATAAACTGCTCATCATAAAGTTCGAAAAATTGTTTTTTAACACTCTTATTATTAATGATAATAATTAAAACCCAGATGTTACTGAAACTATTTTTTTCTTTAAAGTCACAATAATATGTTAAATCAAACTAATTATAGTATAAGAAAACGAGTTTTATGCTAAATTTAACTCACAGAAGCACGTGCTAACTTTTACCTTAGTATAGTATTCTGAAAGTAAAAAAAGTGTCTCTATCTACTAAATAAATGCTCAGCTACCAATCTAGCCCGAAATTTGAATGTGCCTTTTAAAAGGACGGTAGTAATGTCTGGGTTTTTAAAGATAAGTATTATTTGTGCCAAAATATAAAAGTTATAAAATAAAACAACTAAAAATAACTATTGGTGACAGTAACATACTAAACTGCTGCACATAATTATCGTTAAAAGAGCATTTTTTAGTCAAATTTGATACCGTGTAATTCCTGATATACTGAACGCATTTCAAAAAGCTGGTCACATTTCTAAAGGTACTTTCATCCTCTATTGAATCATTCATAACAACTTTTTAGATTTTGACCGGGGGCTATAATATAGGGTAAAACAAAATGTCGTGCATTTTGAAAAAAATTTCAGTTGTTCCATATTTTGCAGGAAGACCATGCTGATATTTTTTGAACCTAACATTTCGTAGATATTGATTATACCTCGGGACTTTTTTGGGATTTTGCGAATATCTACTGTCGTTTTCGAAAAAAACAATTTTTTCAAAAAATTAATTTTTTTTTAAATTTTATGTTTCTACACCAATTTGCTCGATTTTGTAAAGTGCATCATTAATTAAGTTATCTTTGCTAACTTCTATCCCTATCCTCCTCAAATAAAGAACTCACTCCGCGAATATATACCTACAATAGTTTTATTTAGGAACTTAAATCAAGAATAAAATCAGTTCTTTGTTCATTATAATGATTCATGTAAAAAAAAATAATCTGGAGTGCTTCAAACAAAAATATTCGGCGACTGAACATTTAAAACCTTGTTGGACCGCCTCTATTCAGAAGGATGCCCCTTACTCTCTCGGGCATAGAATCCACTAATACTGTAATCATGTTTTGAGGAATAGCTTCCCATTCACGCAAAATCGCATTCACCAATTCTTGCAAATTTTGAAATTCATTTCCTTCCCGATTCAAACGTAACTTAAGGTTACTCCACACATGCTCTTTAGGATTCATATCAGGCGACCTAGCAGGCCACATCATACGCGTGATATTGTTTTCCCTAAGAAAGTCGTCCACGATTCTTGCTCTATAAAGGCGAGCATTGTCGTCGACTAAAATAAAGTCGCCCCCAAAATTATCTGCAAAGGGCAAAACAATATCTCTCAAACATCATTCTCTATACGCCGTGGCAGTCATATTTTCCCCAATCAATACAATCATTTAAGTCCTACCATTCCTCATGATTCCACCCCAAACAGTTACTCCGCCTCCTCCAAACGCCACCCTTGCTTCCATATGTTCTTCTCTGAATCGTTCCCCCCTTTCTCTCCACACTAAAATACGCCCATCAGAATTATACAAGTTAAATCTAGCCTCATCTACAAACATGCACCTAGCCCATTCTGCTACTCCCCAATGCTCATGGTCAATTGCCCATATCCTTCTCGCGGCTCGACGCACTTTACAAAATCGAGCAATTTGGTGTAAAAACATAAAATTAAAAAAAAAATTTTCGAAAACGACAGTAGATATTCGCAAAATTTCAAAAAGGTTCCGAGGTATGATCAATATCTATGAAATGTTAGGTTTAAAAAATATCAGCATGGTCTTCCTGCAAAATGGGGTGCAAGTGAAATTTTTTTTCAAAATGCACGACATTTTGTTTTACCCTATATTATAGCCCCCGGTCAAAATCGAAGAAGTTGTTATGAATGATTCAATAGAGGATGAAAATACCTTTCGAAATGTGACCAGCTTTTTGAAATGCGTTCAGCATATCAGGAATTACACGGTATCAAATTTGACTAAAAAATGCTCTTTTAACGATAATTATGTGCAGCAGTTTAGTTGACACAAAAAGGTAGGATTTTGATTAACAATTAATCAGCCTTCCAATCCGACCCTAAAATAATGTTTTTTAAATTGACTTTTAAAAGCCAAATGGTTTGGTTTTTAACACGCTTTTATTCGCTTCACCTGTATGTTTGTTTGATTGTTTATATGTGTATGTTTGTAACCGACTTCTTTGAACCCGATTTTGACCTACGTTAAACGGTCAGATTTAATTTTAATTTTGTAGACTTATTAAGAATCGCTGACAATACAATAATCTATACGCAAAAAATTCTCCTGTCAAATTTTTACAGCTGTCAGGTATAAAACGTAGAAGCGATTTTGACGAAACAAATTATGTGGTCGTACAGCCTATACGACGCGGAGACTTTGGGAAAAATAAGCAAACAATTTTCCTGTCAAAATTTGACAGCTGTCAATATGTCAAATCGTTTAAAAAATTATATTAATGAAAAAACTATAACTTGACGGTGGAAAGTTGAAAAAAATACGCAAAAAATTCTCTTGTCAAAATTTGACACCTGTCAATATGTCAGAATTATTACAATAACCGATAATAATGAAACAAACGTGGGGTCGTATAGATATTGTCGCTAAGAATAGAGAAAAATTAAAAAAAAAATTCTACCCGTCAAAATAAAATTTTGAAATTTTTTTTTTTTTATTTGTCGTTTATTCGGGTTTATTCGGGTTTGTATGTATGTTTGTTTGTAACTGACTTCTTTGAACCCGATTGTGACCTACTTTAAACGGTCAGATTTAATTTAAATTTTATAGACTTATCAAGAACCGCTGATAATACAATAATCTACTAATCTAGCTCAATCTACTCAAAAAAAAAAAATTCTTCTTAACAATAACTCAAACTAAAAAATGAAAAATAAATATAATTGAAAAAAACTAAAAAATACAATTTAATAATATAGTTTAAAATAATTCGTAAAATTCTTAATATAGGCAGAAAATAATAATGAACGATAAACAGTATTATAGTGAGAAAAAGCGTGGGGCGCTTTGTACTATATTTTTCGTATATCGAGCACTCCACGCTTTTTTTACATTAATACTAATGTTTATCGTTCATTATTATTTTCTGCCTATATTAAGAATTTCAAGAATTATTTTAAACTATATTTATTTTCCGCTTTTTAGTTTGATTTAATTATTAGAGCATGTTTTTTAGTTTTTTTAAACTATATTTATTTTTATATCAGATTCTATATGGTTATATACAGGGTGATTCAGGATTAAATGTCAACATTTCAGGTACGTATTTGGGGACCCAAAGTAAACGTAAAAGTTCTTATAAACATAATTCCTATTCCCGGCCGGTACCGAAATACAGGGGTAAACAATATTAAAATTAAAATTTTAATTAAATTATGTATAACAAGTGGACTAGCTTTTCAAAAAGTATGTTCTGTTGCCTTTGCACTGTTGCTTAGTGCTAGTTGCAATAGTAACCTTATTAAGTTTTAATAAGAATAAGATGTGTTACTGTCAAATCATCTTCAGCATTATTTGTATTTTCTGACAATTCAAACATTAAATATATTTCATGATGCCTGCGACATTATTTCATCGTGAATATACTGATATGATATTTGTTTGTAGTTTTTGCAACGGGGCACAAATCTTGCAGTCGCCGAGTGCGATCGTCGATTTCCGAATCGGAGAGTACCAGATAAAAACTTTTTTCAACCAGTTTTTACTAGTGCTGGGGAATCTAGTATGTTTCCAAGTATGAGAATTTTTATCTGTAAGGGAGTCGGGACTTGATGTTAAACTAGGTAGAACTATCTTTAAAGCCGTCGAAAATGATCGAAGCATAAGTGCAAGGCGAATTGCCGATACTTATCAAATTACACAATCGTCTGCTTGGAGGGATCTTCATATTAATTGTTTATACCCATATCACTTACAACGAGTTCAACATTTGCAAGAAGGTGCGTTAGGAATACAATTAATTTGATTAATGCAAATCGAAAACTGTAAAAGTATGTTCTGTTTACTGATGAAGCACAGTTCACTCGCGATGGTATTAATAATAAAAAAATAGTCAATTAATTGGTCCGTTCATAATCGATGGTAAGCCTACAGGACAAATATACTTAAAGTCTACAGAATCATTTGCAATACCTATTAAACGATGTTCCACTTAATGTGCGACAGAACATGAACTTACCACATGATGAAGCCCCTGCATCATAGGCGCCGATTCCGTGGGGGCTCTGGGGGCTTGGGCCCCCAGAGCCATATTTCTTTGGGGGCGTAGCCCCCATAGCCTAACCCCCACAGTACGTTTACATAATAATTATACTAATAGCAATTCGTTTGCGAACGTGCGTTACTTGAGATTTGATAATTTAATTTTTTTCTATAAAATTTATCTGCAGTTGTCGTTTCCTTTTTTAATTTAGCAGGTTATCATATTTAGGAAAAAATTATTTTGTCTTTGAAAATTAAATTTTGCTAGATCTGGCAACCCTGGTCTGCCACTTAGCTGAGAGCACGTAGAGAATTTGGAAAGTCCCTGGTCTCAAGGTTGCCAGGTCTTAAGAAATTTCACTAGATTTAATGATTTCGAAACCACTCCAAAGTGATTTAGTGAAAACTTTTGTTAAATACCCCAGTTTTAGTGATTTTTCGAATTTTGTAGCAAATAAGACAAAGTCGTCTAAAATACAATACAAAAATGCAATATTTTAAAAATTTTTTTTTCAAAAACACGGCTATTTTTAATTATCCGCTCGATCAATATGTTCTACACGTTAGCCGCCGTGATGACAGATCTGCGCATGAAGCTTTACGGTTATTTTACCCAAAAAAGGGCGTGGCACCCAAAAAAGAGCGCCTTTGACGCAGGAAGAATTGCGCCTTCGGCGCAAATCCTTTTGTCCGTTTTTTTTTTCAACATATCTGGCAACCCTAGTTGAGATCCGGGCTCCAAGCTCCCAGAGCAATTCCGAAGTTCCGGCGCCCCTGCCCTGCATACTATAGTTTACAAGTACGAAATTTTTTAAACAAATAACTTTCCAAACCGGTGCCGGTGGATTGGTTGAGGTTGTCCGCATAATTGGCGAGCTAGATCGCCAGACCTTAATCCTGTGGATTATTGTCTTTGGGAGTAGTTTAAGTCATTAATATATTCAAGTAAAGTAAACACTATAGATGCATTACCTGATCGGATAATAAATGCAGCAGAAACTATAAGAAACATATCCGCGTCCATTCATAGAGCGACTCGAGCTTTTCATCACAGAGCTGACTTATGTTTATAAACATAACACACACACACATTAAACATTTTAATTTGAATGTTGTTCACCTCTGTATTTCGGTAACGACCAGGAATGGAACCCATGTTTATAAAAACTTTTCTGTTTATTTTGGGTCCACAAATACGTACCTACCTAAAATATTGCCATTTTCTCCTGAATGACTTGGTTGCTCGGTAACAGCACAGTGAATATTCCAAATTGCTTGGAAAGTGTCCTTATCAATGGGCAGTTGCCGAGCAACCAAATTGCCAGGAAATTTTTAAGACATTTGATCGAAGGACTTGGTTGATCAGTACCAGCACCATAAATGTTCCAAATTGCTTGGAAAGTATCCTTATCAATGGGCAGTTGCCGAGCAACCAAATTGCCAGGAAATTTTTAAGACATTTGATCGAAGGACTTGGTTGATCAGTACCAGCACCCATGTATCCTTATCAATGGGCAGTTGCCGAGCAACCAAATTGCCAGGACATTTTTAAGCCATTTGATCGAATGACTTGGTTGATCAGTACCAGTACAATGAATGTTCCAAATTGCTTGGAAAGTGTCCTTATCAATGGGCAGTTGCCGAGCAACCAAATTGCCAGGAAATTTTTAAGACATTTGATCGAAGGACTTGGTTGGCCAGTACCAGCACCATAAATGTTCCAAATTGCTTGGAAAGTATCCTTATCAATGGGCAGTTGCCGAGCAACCAAATTGCCAGGAAATTTTTAAGACATTTGATCGAAGGACTTGGTTGATCAGTACCAGCACCCATGTATCCTTATCAATGGGCAGTTGCCGAGCAACCAAATTGCCAGGACATTTTTAAGTCATTTGATCGAATGACTTGGTTGATCAGTACCAGCACAATGAATGTTCCAAATTGCTTGGAAAGTATCCTAATCAATGGGCAGTTTCCGAGCAACCAAGTTGTCAGGATGACTCTGTTGCTCGGATGCTCGGTTTCAGCATAGTGAATGTGCCAAATTGCTTGGAAGATTTCATAATCAACCTCAGCAACCAAATTGCCAGAAAATTTGTAAGCAATTTGATCGGACGACTTAGTTGCTCGGTAACAGCAAAGTGAATGGGCCACTTTAGAGAGCTAACGAAACTCAATGTTAATTTGGCAAATTGGGTTTTATTTGCTCCCTAAGATCCCTAAACCATACACATTATATTTATGTATTTTTAAGTTATTTCCATTATAAAAGAGTCCATAATATATGGTTAAGTTATGGTTAGCTTCGGTAAGACTATAACTCAATTATTACATGGCACTTGTCCTGTTAAATTTGGGGCTTATACTAATACTTAATAAAAACTAATAAGTTACTTACCTGTTCTAAAATTGACTACGATATCGATAAGAAATATAGTGTCGGACAGACAATTAAAGGCAATCCAGCGGGTGCTTAAGTCATCATTAAAAAAACTTATCGCCACTGGCAAAATTATTAAATTGGCCACTAGTAGTAAAAGCATACACAAGTCCCAGTAAAACCTGAAACAAAACAAACATATTTTAGTACTTTTGAAATAAATTTTATATACTTTCAATATATTATATTGTCTAAATGTATGAAATAAGATAATAAAGATATTATTTCAATGAGTATAGGGGTGCTCAGTTCAGGCCGAGCGCAGGGCCCACTCTGGTCTCTGAAACTGAGACCGGGCCAACGGTGGAAATAGTTAAGTACTATTCATCGGTTAAGGCGTCTTTGTGTAACTCTATGGTAGCGGGCAAAATGAGGTTTAGGTAGAGGGTGCGAAGAATAATGACAGACAAAAACTGATCATCTGTCTTCAACAGTTTCTCAGTCGGTAGCGATCATAGACTCGTAAGAGCGAAAGTGGTAATAAATACAAAGAGCGAATGGCGTCTATCTGTTTATGTCGGTTTTATATATTAAATTTTTTAGGTCTCCCTACAAATAGAAATCTAACGGGGAAAAGTCAGCCGGCGCTGGCAAACGGCGTAGTCTGTCCAGGCGAATATCACTTACATATTCTTGGAACTCAGTATTTAGAAATTCTAAATATCTATAACCATTTAAATTTTCTTCAAATATAAATTGCCCAATAACTGTATTGTCATAGATTTCAACCCACACATTAACACTAAATCAGACTTGCTTTTTTAATTCTCTGTTCTCCCTGGGATTTTCAATGCTTCAAACATGCTCATTTTTCCGATTGAAAAAAACGCAATTTGTGAATTTACATTCATCGGAACCGAAAATATTTTTCAAAAAATTACCATCCGTGTTGATTGACCCTCTTAACCACATGCACTAATATAATTTCCTCTTCACATCACCAAAAGGTTTGTAGCCATTATTTTTTAATATTCTACATACTTTTAGATGGTGAATTGCTGGATCGTTCATAGTTACGTCGATTTGTCGAGTAAACACACTGTTATTATTATTTACCTAAAATGTTGTTTGTATCAGAATATTGTACTTTTTTAAATAGTTTTAAAATACCTGATTAACAACCAATTCTCTGTCTTATTCAGTAACTTTCCTTTCATATTTATTTCGCTTTTTTTGGAATGTACCATCATCTCTTAAAAAACTATCTAATCTCGAAAACATTGATGAGAAAGGTTGCTGGCTGTCGGAATAGTATTGAAAGTACGTTTTCACTGCATTTTTTGTGTTTAAGTGGCCTACGTAGTAACCATTAAGCATATTGAGGTTTTCTTCGTAAGTAAAGTATGTTTTTAAAAGGGCACTAAAACTAATTAAAGTCATGCCAAAGTTAAGGAAAGGTAAGAAACACTATTGTCTTTGGTCAAGTTTAGGGCATTTTATTATTTTTCAATTTATAAAAACTGCTATAGCACACAATTTAGTGACAAGTGTGATGCATCATTAGTTTTGGGAGGTCAAAAGCTACTCAAATTTAAAAAAAAAAGTTCAGGTCCGTATTTAAAAAAAACTAATTTGATGCGGGTAACTAATCACCGAAACGTCGTATGTAAAAATTAAGTTTTTTTTTTCAAAATAATCAGTATTTTGTCGTAAAAATATTAAAAACAAAAATTGATTTTTTCAGTTTTCTTCGGATATCACCGAAGTCATCGGAATTTTTTAAATTTCTTTTTAACAAATTATTCAGCATTAAAATATGCAACTTTACTTCAATTTACCAATCTCTAACGAATTATATATAGATAGATACCTATATATATAGAAACGTCTTTATTTGTTAACTCGTAGAAGGGCGGCATTGCTGTTTACTTAACCAAGTTTATAAAATACAATATAATAAATTTACAACAATAATATTAATAATAATGATAATTACAAATTATACTTACAATTACTAATAGGTACCTACATTTTTTTAAGAGTATTGGCAGTAGTACTATGGTAGGTTATATAAAGTTGCGAATTAACCAAAGATTTCTTAAATGTATTAAAATTAAACGATATTTGTAGGAATTTCTACTGAATTTAAAATGTGATACGAATTTATTAGTTTTTTAGCAGTTTTGTTCGAGCGTTAGGTTTTATTAATGTTTATTAAACAAGTAGGCTTTAAACATTCTTTTAAAAGATATATAGCTAATGCTAGAGAACCTGTTTCGAACCTCAGAATTAAATAATTTGGGGATGACATAGGAAAAGCAACGTTCGTATAGAGCTGCTCGGTGACGCGGTATATTAAGTTGGTCGTTGTGGCGAGTTTCGCGTTGGTAGGTTGTAGAGCGAAATGTCAGCTTCTCCCGCAAGCACACCGCAAGTATCGAGGAGTCCCGGTCTCAAGCAATTTGTATAAAAAACAAGCCAAATGCAGTTTTAGTCTATCTGCTATATTTAGCCATTTTAAGTTACGCAATTTGTGAGTTACATGGTCTCTTAGTTTAAGGTTATAAATAAAACCAATACATTAGTTTTGAATGCTTTGCAATCTTCGTTTGGACTGAAAATCAAGGCATGGGCCATAAACAACATCTGCATAGTTGCAATGCGAGAGAAGAAGAGACTCGCACAATTGCCACTTAAGAGACGGACTCAAAATTTCCTTATTTTTGTATAAATTCCGAAGAGAAATAATTTACTTTTGAACTACCTTGGAGACCTTACCTTTAAATCTAAGATTGCTGTCCAGAAGGACTCCCAAGTTTTTGTATTCTTTTACTGTGGGGATAGTGACATCTAATATTTTAGGGTTTAGGTTTTCGTTCGCCCATTCCCTATTTGGTCCAAAGAACATAACAGCTGATTTAGACGGGTTTATTTTTAGACCATTTTATATGTGTGATTATATTTCAACATTATTTACTCACTATCAAAGTCATTATCTCGCAAGCACGTAACAATGTATTCGTTGTGTCCTATGTGTATAACAATGTTATCTATCGTAACACTGTTATTTTTAGGTATAAATTTGACTAAACATATCCTGGGGAGATACAGGTAACCAACCTATTTATAAATCAGGAGCACTTTCTGCATGAATTAATGCAATATGTTAAGCATATGGCATATAGAAAAAATTTGTGTACATTTGCTTTATTTGACGACAAAATACATTAACTGCCTTTTAATTTTTATTTGAATTCCAATGTAATTTTTATTTCATAATTATCTCTACTAATAAAACATTACGCCGCACCGCAACGCCTGCTAATTTGCCTGTCACCCGATTCCGTCAACATTACTGCATCAATTTAACAATACCTAATATTGGTCTTAAAAAACTTTTATTTTAAAATATATTAGTAATATGGACTCATGTCTGTTATAATATTTAACCCCCTAATATAGTATTTATAATGTAATGGCCGCCGTTGTCTTATGTCATTTCTAGGTTATGTTTACACAACTTAAACTTTGGTATTAGTGATGATCTTTTATGGAATGATGTAATTTAAGATGTACCTATATACTCCAGTATAACTAATGAAATACCGGAACAAATTAGTATAAAGCTATGACTAGTGGTGAAAGGTACAGTTTTAAGTCCTTTTCGTACTAAAAATCCCATAAAATTGCTAAAAAATCTCCCATAGCACCAATAGCACCCATTTATAACCTGAAACAGCAAATACCATACCGGAAAGTAAAAAAAGAAAATTATTTGTAAGCGAACAAACAATATGCAAAAAAATTCATCATCAAGGAAAAAAGCGAATTTCTTGTTGAAAATATTATAGAAAATATTCAGGTACGTACTTGTGTTATGTTTGTTAAGCGCACATAACTTTGAAGAAAGTAGAATTACGTTATTTAATGTGTACTATGTATGTAGAACATTTTATATAATTTGCGTAACAAAAAGCAATAAGGGAAAGAAATAAAAACCAAAAGACTTCCTCCTTAAAATTTAATAGAATAAAAATTCTCTAGGGGTCTCTACATGTTTCGAACGTAGAAACGTTCATCATCAGGAGACAGAAAATTTATTTAGTGCTGATGGTTTTAGCAGAAGTGAAAATGGTGTAGAACCTTAAGTACCCCAAAAAACGTTTGCAATGTTATTTTATTGTGATAACTTTATAATTATGACAATTTTATCCTTATAATGTCTTACAGACATACACTTTAAAAGTTTTATAAAAAAATTTTAAATAATCTTCGACACCTTCTTTTTAGAAAGGTTTTTTCTTCTTCCACAGTTTATTTGGTTGGTTTAGACTCCCTTTAATAACTTTTTACATACTCAGTATGGTTTAACCCTCGGTTTAACCTTTATTAATTTTCTTCATATTATGTCCCTTCTACACATCCATTTTTAATTCCATAAAAGCTCCATTAAGGTTCTACAACATTTTCTCTTCTGCTAAAACCATCAGCACTAAATAAATTTTCTGTCTCCTGATGATGAACGTTTCTACATTAGAAACATGTAGAGACCTCTAGAGAATTTTTATTTTATTAAATTTTGTGGAGGAATACTTTTGGTTTTTTCTTTCCTTCCCATACTTTCAACTCTACTTTAAGCATGGACTATTTCTTCAAATTAAAAAGCAATAAGTTTAAATGCAGTAACTGCATGTTAAAATAATTTTTAAATAATTCTTTGATTTTATTTGTAATATCTACATAAAATATATACCATTACCAATATTTTGTTTATGTTTTATCTAGTTTATTTTTATATTTATTATGGAAGTCGGTACAGGTCAACGCACTTACCTGTGTCTATGATGTATTACTAAGGGGAAGTATTACTAAGGGGAATCACAATCTCATAAAAAAATTCGCAGTCATGGGCGTGCTGTACAGATATAATTAAAATATAATAAAAATATAGAAAATTCTACAATAATTTTATTTGCAATTTACTAATTTTAAGAAACACATTTTATCAAGTTTTAAAAAATAACATTTTTACATCGCGTCATTTCTATTCCAGCATAGAAAACACAGCTTTATATAAATTTTCAGTTTTGGTCGATTTGTTGTCAAAGACAGTTGGGTAACAAAATTAAAAAAAAATTATTACGTACTTTTTTTGGATACCAAACCCAATACAAGATAAGTTTGGCAACGAGGCAAATAAGTGTTAAAACTTTATGACCATTTGACGGAACCCAACAAGAGACAGAACGGGGAGTGTGAAATGTAGCACGCAACGGTCAGATCGCACTTCACTCGACATAATTTACATGGATAAAAGGATTATTGGTCGCAAACGTACCATGTCCAATAACCTCTACCTTCGTGGTAAATAGTCTTGTAAATAAACTTTAAATATGTATATAATCGGTGTTGTATTTTATTCACAACATAATCACCTACGTGAAAGCCAGAGCATCGTTTAACTTTAGTCAGGATTACTGTAGCAGTCTTCTTCATCTTTACCCTCATCACTATTACTATTTTATTATCATTGAATATCAAACTATAAGAAGGCCATATAAGCAGATTTCCTAAATCTGCTACGTTAAATTCATAGATGGCACAATGAGTCGCCAACAATAAAGCGTGTTGATAAAACCCAGTTTTAAGAAATGGCGGAGTTTAAAGTGATTTATTAAAAAAATGTGCAATAATGTTATGCATACGAAGTTGTCATGCGCATATGTACAAACTTTTTTTGTTATATTTTTACAAAATAGTAATTATTTTATATGAACAATTCATTAAGTGACTTAGTGAGTTTTCGACCCAACGACAAATAGCTAAAATTATTTAGTTTGATTTTTATTTTGCTATTTTTCGACGAAATAAAACCTATTTTAGTTATACTTGCTGTCGCTTTTTATCTACTTCTATTTGTGTAACCTTTAACACCTAATGCAACGGTAAAATCATTATGAAAATCAGTCCAATTATCCAGGAGTAATCAGCGTAGATATATTATCAAAAACATACATTCGGCTCGAATTGAGAACCTCCTATTTAATTGTCTGTTCAAAATGCTTAAATCCTTAAAAATTCCAATAAAATACGATATGCGGCAACACCACGACATCACATCAGTGAATTTGAGACATCTATTGCCGAGTCGCTGCATTTATAACTATAGATTTACGATCAACTCCACAATGGCGGCCAAACCGTCTCCAATACAGTCTAAAACAGGGTTGTCAAGTTTTCTCGAAGATCCGCTATTCTTGTAGTTTGATATTCAATGCTATTATCCATATCACTGTCATCGGCAGACCCAATTATAACGGGTTCAATCTCCATCATATAATCGGTTTCCCAAAACTTATTTTCTATGTCGATGACATATCGACAAAACTTTTTCCAATCGGCTGGTGTCTCTCGGGTTCATCTACAAGCTCCCTTAGTTGGGGTGGCATAAATTCAAAGCGCCACTGTAATATATATATGACGCCTTTCCACTAAAATCTCGCGCTCAATTTGGCATTTTCGCCGATAAAACCCAATTGCTTTAACAAGCGCCTTAAAGTTTTACAGGAAAAGGAAAAGTTGGTGCTTTTTAACTTGCTACTAGCTAGTTGCTAACTAGCAATTTATTGTTTTAAGGTAGAAACCATTGTTAGTTTTAAATAGAAAATTTTCATGGTTTTAACCAAGGCCTTCTGAGATTTAAGAAGTAAAACGGAATAACGGCCTGTTCTTTAATTAATTAAGAAATTTTGACGTTTAACACGTGGAGCAAAGATACAAACCAAACTGTATAGTCAAGAAGCAAACCATAATAATAGCAGTTGTATTTTGATATTTTTGTTACAGAAAAAAAAATTATTTTTGCAAAGTCACGAATTTTCATAAATAATAAATAATTACGATCTTTTTATTTCAAAGTAACGAAAAGATAACTTTCACTTACCTCTTCATGGACAATTTTCTTTATCGATGTCGGTACTTTTTCGACTTTGAAGAAATGGTGATAAAGGGGCTCATATCCGAACAGACAATGCATAATGTATTCTATCGAGTTTAAAAAAATCTTTTGTATCGTTTTTAATCAGTGTTTAAAAACCTTTCTTTAAGGGCCTCTTTACCCATATAAACTATGTATTTACGGACATCCAAATTATTTTAGAGAATACCTACCTATTTTCTGTACTTTATATAACGTCGCTGAATCCACAAAAACTCGTATGAGAAAATATCAAAGTGTTTAAGTGAGTGAGAGTGAAAAAACCTTAGACAAGGTACCTCGTCTAAGGAAAAAAACCATTTTTAACCCATAATTTTTTAAAATCTTTGAACAAATTTTGATAACTGTACATTATTTGGATTCTTCAATCGAAGGAAAGTTATTAAAAGAAAAAAATAGAGAAAAACAATTGTTATAATATTATCTCGTACGTGGTTTTGAATTTTATTTTTGCTAGAAAATAGTGATATACGAGCATTTAAACTTAGTATAATTGAACAGATTTTTATTTAGTTTAAGTATAAATAATCAACAAAGTTTACAAAATAAACTGTTTAAAAAGTAACAAAAATATTACAAAAACGTTTACAAATAATTTACATTAATGGGGAATTTCAACTCGTAAGAGAAGTTTCTTGACAGGACAAAACCTCTTATAAGAAAAAATGTAAGCTCATACGAGTTTTTACACGTCTTTGACTGATACGCGGTTTAGACTTTAATGTGCAGCTCTAAAACTATTTGATTTTGCGAATAGGAGTTTTTGCAGTTATGTGCGTTACGATAGGAGAAATTTAACGGTGCAATAATATTATTTTGGTCAAAAATGTCTCATACGAGGTTTTGCGGATTCAGCGACGATAAGTATTTACTTCTTATTTTAAAAGTTAAAATAGAAATATTTGGCATTTATATCATTGGACTTGCATCCATTAACACAACAATAATATGGCATTTTCACTATAGAACTTGAAAAACTAAACCAGGAATTTGTTATTCAATCAAAGAGACAAGAGAGATGCACTTATTATTTCATATGCATAAAAGAAATTCCATGCAAATGTGAAACCAACATCGAATAAATCCAGCTGATTTCGTAAGGTCACGCGCCAGAGAATTTATGGAGACGAGATGGGACGAACCGGCAGTGCTACGATAAAATAATCATATTTATTATTAATATTATATTATAAGTATTTAAAAATATTATTTTCTTTTAGTTTATAGCTAGAAGACGGTTAGATAGAATAGCGTTGCTAGATCTCGCCGTCTATAAACCATTATGTTTATAATTTGTTTTTCTGAATTTGAAATAAAAAGACAATTTTTATTATTATTATTATTATTATTATTATTTCAGTCATTTACAAATATATTGGGATTAGCGTTGATTTTGTATCTTTTCGATAACTTTCCTTATTTTAGCAGTTATTTTCAAAGTACCCTCATAAGGTTTTATAAAATACTACAACTCCCTAGGTTTATGACTTTTATAAAGCAATAAGATACTTTTAGATTTGAATTAAAACAGTTTTATTTTAAAATAATTTTAGCAGACGTTTAAACATTTATTGAAGTAAAAACAAACTATGGAGGACTTGCGGTAGGAGGACCGTAGTCAGGTTAGCAACGGCTTTTGGCAACGGAAATGCGACGCATCGATGCAGACTCCAAGCGGCGATCGGACCGACCGCGTCTATTGCATGGCCTAAACAATCTGCACCGCGCATAAAATAATGTTCTAGAAACTACTTATGTTTAATAGTAATATGCTTAAGAAAACGAAGATTTTTATTATAAAAAATGGAAAAAATTGTGAAAATTATTTATTTGTTTATTTAAACTTAATTATTCGGGTTCGGGTTTGGTAGCTTTTTTAGCTAAAAAGCGGTCGGAATAAGATCACCCACGAGTGATAACTAAAGAAAAGTAATTAATAAATCTATTTTTGCTTATATACATAATATGTATTATATATATATGATATGATATGAAAAAGGCAGACGGAAACTTTCCCAAAAATACACAAAAAATTTATTTAATCTTTAATAATTTCCCATTTGTAGCTGAAAAATCACCGTTGCTGGGGGTTTTATTGTTCTAAAATGTAGGTACTACCTTACCAAGTATGGTTCCAAGTCGATATTGAAAAGGCCGGCGTAAATTTTTCTGCAAAATTACGACAAAGTTGAAAAATCATAACAAAACAATAAGTTTAAGACAAGAATATGATTCTTAGAGAAAAAGCGATCTGCCGAAGACCTCTCAGTGGTCACAATCAAAGAAAAGTTATGGTGCAATCTAGTTTTGCTTGTATAAGCGATAAGCCGAAGGAAACTATTCCACAAACCAGGACCGAACTTTTAAAACATAAAACAACTAATTTAATCTTTATTAATATCCCATTTGCCGCTGAAAAACCACCGTTGCTGGGGGTTTTATTGTTCTAAAATGTGGGTACTACCTTAAAAAGTATGGTTCCAATTCGATATTAAAAAGGCCGACGTAAATTTTTCTGCAAAATTACGACAAAGTAAAATTAAATTAATCTTTAATAATTTCCAATTTGTAGCTGAAAAACCACCGTTGCTGGGGGTTTTATTGTTCTAAAATGTAGGTACTACCTTACCAAGTATGATTCCAATTCGATATTGAAAAGGCCGGCGTAATTTTTTCTGCAAAATTACAACAAAGTTGAAAAATCATAACAAAACAATAAGTTTAAGACAAGAATATGTTTTTTAGCGAAAAAGCGATCTGCCGAAGACCTCTCAGTGGTCACAATCAAAGAAAAGTTATGGTACAATCTAGTTTTGCTTGTATAAGCGATAAGCCGATGGAAACTATTCCACAAACCAAGACCGAACTTTTAAAACATAAAACAACTAATTTAATCTTAATTATTATCCCATTTGCCGCTGAAACACCACCGTTGCTGGGGTTTTTATTATACTAAAATGTAGGTACTACCTTACCAAGTATGGTTCCAATTCGATATTAAAAAGGCCGGCCTAAATTTTTCTGCAAAATTGCGACAAAGTAAGATTAATTTAATCTTTAATAATTTCCCATTTGTGGCTGAAAAACCACCGTTGCTGGGGGTTTTATTGTTCTAAAATGTAGGTACTACCGTACCAAGTATGGTTCCAATTCCAATGGTATTAAAACTTGTTCGGGACAATAAACAATATCCATAATAAATAACAAAAACTCCGCAGTTGAATGAGTCCGTTTACCGTGGAATAAGTCTTCTGATATATAATTTAGGGGTTTTTTGGAATGAGAAAATTTTTTATTGTAATTTTTAATAAATTTTTCAAAGATTATTCATTTAGTGTCGATCTGTTTAATACGCGTTTGCTTATTACGCGATTGTGCAGAATTTAAGTAATGAAACTGGCACGTAGTAAAATTGACGTGAACCAATGTCCAGTGATCGTCTGTTTGATTTACCGGAATAATAAATTCGTTAACATTCTCGAGACTTTTAAAACCAGCTTTGACCGTTTTAGTTGGGAAAATCGATGTACCTTCGACCCATGCCCATACAGTTATATCTGACAAATTTATTTGTTTCATTTTTTCAAGAATTAGATCTATAACAAAATTATCAAGCCAATAGATATTATAATTATTTTTACCGGAAACCGCAGCCGGTACATTTAACGACCTGAATCTCCCGTAAGCTAGACAATTTATTGGACGCATAAATCTACTGTTCGGAAAAATGGCTACCGAGAAATCTGGGGGAAAATTTTTATAGTACTTATTTAATGTTACTAATTAATCCATTGCCAAGAAAGTTAAATTTTGTAAACGATTTTAAATGATCAAAATTTTTATCTCCTAAACATTCTTTACTAGCTGCTGCTTTATAGTAAGAACTGAGTTTCCTAGTTTTTTTGGACCACTGTTCGGGAACGAGCCGAACCGGGGTTAATAAAATTTAATTTACATAATTTAAACACTTCACCTATTTCATTATGGACATGCAAAAACTCCCTATTCTCTCCTGGAGTAAATTGTAAACAAATATTTTTCCTGTCTTAACGTGCAGTTTCTAAGAAAAACAACATGTTTCGCGCCAAAAACTAAAAATAAGAATTATTTACCAAACAAACATGGCTTCCCTTTGTCTGGAAACACCGTCAAGCTGCCCGACACATTCCAAAACGTCGCGGCTTCTTTGTAAATGTTGATTTATTGCTTTAAACCACGTAGCGGGCTTCTAACAGTCTTCTTCCATCTCTTCTTAGTTGAAAAGAGAGATCCCCTGCGCTTCTAACGTGTATCGAACGATCCTCGCATCGGTGCACTTGCCTCCGAGAATTATCAATAGACGATGAAAACTGCGTGGATCGCTACACGACTTGTTACGCTCCTTTACTGGTTAAAATCCCAGATTATCCGCACATATTGTTTCATCCTTCGATAAGTGAATTTTATCGATCGATAGTCCTAACTGCGTCTACTCTAGTGATGGGAATAACCCACTTATTTTATTAACCGACTACCATTCAAGTAATTTTAAAAACCGGATGAAAACGGTTTTTTTTTTTCACTCGAATATTAATATGAGTGGCGGTAGGTCGACAGTTCCGTAATTTAAAAAAAAACCGTTTCTCTTTCAATAACGGATGCGTAATCAGTTATAATTCAAGTGATGAACCGCCAATTATTAGTATTCGAATGAAAAATCGGTCGTTGTTAAGTACACAGTGACACAAAAGGCGCGGTAAAAAAAAAACTACATTTTAGAACAATAAAACCCACAGCCATGGAGGTTTTTCAGCCACAAATGGGAAATTATTAAAGATTAAGTTAATTTTATTTTGTCGTCATTTTGCAGAAAAATTTACGCCGGCCTTTTTAATATCGAATTGGAACCATACTTGGTAAGGTAGTACCTATATTTTAGAACAATAAAACTCCCAGCAACGGTGATTTTTCAGCTACAAATTGGAAATTATTAAAGATTAATTTAATTTTACTTTGTCGTAATTTTGCAGAAAAATTTACGCCGGCCTTTTTAATATCGAATTGGAACCATACTTGGTAAGGTAGTACCCACATTTTAGAACAATAAAACCCACAGCAACGGTGGTTTTTCAGCGGCAAATGGGATATTAATAAAGATTAAATTAGTTGTTTTATGTTTTAAAAGTTCGGTCCTGGTTTGTGGAATAGTTTCCGTCGGCTTATCGCTTATACAAGCAAAACTAGATTGTACCATAGCTCTTCTTCGATTGTGACCACTGGGAGGTCTTCGGCAGATCGCTTTTTCGCTAAAAAACATATTCTTGTTTTAAACCTATTGTTTTGTTATAATTTTTTAACTTTGTCGTAATTTTGCAGAAAAACTTACGCCGGCCTTTTCAATATCGAATTGGAACCATACTTGGTAAGGTAGTACCTAAATTTTAGAACAATAAAACCCCCAGCAACGGTGGTTTTTCAGCTACAAATTGGAAATTATTAAATTAATTTTACTTTGTCGTGATTTTGCAAAAAAATTTACGCCGGCCTTTTTAATATCGAATTGGAACCATACTTGGTAAGGTAGTACCTACATTTAAGAACAATAAAACCCCCAGCAACGGTGGTTTTTTAGCTACAAATTGAAAATTATTAAAGATTAATTTAATTTTATTTTGTCGTAATTTTGCAGAAAAATTTACGCCGGCCTTTTTAATATCGAATTGGAACCATACTTGGTAAGGTAATACCTACATTTTAGAACAATAAAACCCCCAGCAACGGTGGTTTTTCAGCTACAAATAAGAAATTATTAAAGATTAAATTAATTTTACTTTGTCGTAATTTTGCAGAAAAAATTACGCCGGTCTTTTCAATATCGAATTGAAACCATACTTGGTAAGGTAGTACCTACATTTTAGAACAATAAAACCCCCAGCAACGGTGGTTTTTCAGCTACAAATTGGAAATTATTAAAGATTCATTTAATTTTACTTTGTCGTTATTTTGCAGAAAAATTTACACCGGTCTTTTTAATATCGAATTGGAACCATACTTGGTAAGGTAATACCTACATTTTAGAACAATAAAACCCCCAGCAACGGTGGTTTTTCAGCTACAAATGGGAAATTATTAAAAATTAAATTAATTTTACTTTGTCGTAATTTTGTAGAAAAATTTACGCCGGCCTTTTTAATATCGAATTGGAACCATACTTGGTAAGATAGTACCTACATTTTAGTACAATAAAACCCCCAGTAACGGTGGTTTTTCAGCTACAAATAAGAAATTATTAAAGATTAAATTAATTTTACTTTGTCGTAATTTTGCAGAAAAATTTACGCCGGCCTTTTTAATATTGAATTGGAACCATACTTGGTAAGGTAGTACCTACATTTTAGAACAAAAAAACCCCCAGCAACGGTGGTTTTTCAGCTACAAATTGGAAATTATTAAAGATTAATTCAATTTTACTTTGTCGTAATTTTGCAGAAAAATTTACGCCGGCCTTTTTAATATCGAATTGGAACCATACTTGGCAAGGTAGTACCCACATTTTAGAACAATAAAACCCCCAGCAACGGTGGTTTTTCAGCGGCAAATGGGATATTATTAAAGATTAAATTAGTTGTTTTATGTTTTAAAAGTTCGGTCCTGGTTTGTGGAATAGTTTCCGTCGGCTTATCGCTTATACAAGCAAAACTAGATTGTACCATAGCTCTTCTTCGATTGTGACCACTGGGAGGTCTTCGGCAGATCGCTTTTTCGCTAAAAAACATATTCTTGTTTTAAACCTATTGTTTTGTTATAATTTTTCAACTTTGTCGTAATTTTGCAGAGAAATTTACGCCGGCCTTTTCAATATCGAATTGGAACCATACTTGGTAAGGTAGTACCTACATTTTAGAACAATGAAACTCCCAGCAACGTTGGTTTTTCAGCTACAAATGGGAAATTATTAAAGAATAAATACATTTTTTGTGTATTTTTGGGAAAGTTTCCGTCTGCCTTTTTCATATCATATCATATATATATAATAAATATTATGAATATAAGCAAAAATAGATTTATTAATTACTTTTCTTTAGTTATCACTCGTGGGTGATCTTATTCCGACCGCTTTTTAGCTAAAAAAGCTACCAAACCCGAACCCGAATAATTAAGTTTAAATAAACAAATAAATAATTTTCACAATTTTTTCCATTTTTTATAATAAAAATCTTCGTTTTCTTAAGCATATTACTATTAAACATAAGTAGTTTCTAGAACATTATTTTATTCGCGGTGCAGATTGTTTAGGCCATGCAATAGACGCGGTCGGTCCGATCGCCGCTTGGAGTCTGCTTCGATGCGTCGCATTTCCGTTGCCAAAAGCCGTTGCTAACCTGACTACGGTGGTAGGAGGTCAATCGACAATGGCAGCATTTTAAATTTTTGTCCCGGTTTTTTGGTTACTTCGCTAGGTGGTCGAAAGATGTTCCAGAAGACCAGGTGCATTTAGATTTACCAGTAAGAAAAAACACCAGTTAAGAGATGACATAAAGAACTTTAAAAAAAAGCCCAACATAAAACGACAGAAATATATGCCTTTACCAGATCCGGTCACAAATTCTATTGTTACTTCAGTTGAAGTTGAACTCCCAGACTATAGCTTAGTGAAAACTCCTGATAAGTCACTTTTTGATGTTAGGAGAGACGTCCTTATATTTAAAAATTTTAAAAATAATTTAAGTATAATTTACACTTCAAATAAGCACTGGTCAGGTACATATATTCCTGAAAAAATATATTTTTTATATAGGGAAAAAACCCACAGTCGCCTTAACAAAATATTTAAAAAAGGGTCAAATTAATGTGGTGGACATGTTTCGGTACTAGAAAGTACCACAATCACCACCGAAGGGCTAAAATAAATTAGGAATAGAAAAAGGAAGGACAAATCAGATGAACGTACTGACCCCAAGTGCCACTTTCACAAAGGAATGTAAACAAATATTAACAACATGAAATGGACAAGACAATAATATATAGTATACTTGGACGAAAACAAAGTTAAAAAATTTAAATAAGTGTTAAAAAAATTAAAAATTGGTATGAAAATTTGAAAGGAGTTTCCTCCTCTTTTCTTTCCCGTACATAGTAAACACTATAAACAAACCTTAATTAAACAAGTTTATGACCATGAACAAACCCGAACAAACCTATTCAACAGAGTAAGATCCATTTTATCTGATTTACAATGTAGGTTTAATAAATGAATGACATTACAATTTTAATTTACAACCATATTGGTTTTCAAAACCATTCCATTATTTTTCAAAACCGCCTTTATATTTCTTTAGAAAATACTACAATAATGCAAAACGCTTTTAAATTTGCGATTGGGACTTAAGGCAAATTTTTTCGTGTCAATTTTAAAATAGCATAGGAGTGTATGGTATCAAATTGTTGGAAAAAAAATGCTCGTTTTAAATATTCTAGTTCCATCGTTCCATTTGAAAAATGGAGTAAACGTAAAGAAAACAAAATTTAATTTTTTAAACGCTTGTGAAACTAAGAAAGTCAATTATGACATAATTTTAATTTTCATATACTACTTGACTATAAATTAACAGATTTAATTAATTTGTTGTACTCTAGATTGAAAACAAAAAAATAAACATAAAAACGTTATACATACGAAGGTACATAAATTAACAACAAGCTGAAAATCAGTATAATTGTTCAAAATATAATTATAAATATAATTTATAAGTTCCCCATCATTCCCGTGTTTGGAAAAAAATTTACTCAAGGTCAAATGTAAAAAAAAATTAGTTTTTGCAATTTTCAGCAAAACGGTAAGTTTTATCATAAAAATACTTCAGATAAAAATTGTAGAGCATAAAATTATCTAAAAAAAATGTATCAAAACTTTTTTTCCTACGAGCCACCGTTTCTGAAATATAACGATTCAAAAAGTTTTAAAAGTTGTTATCGTCAAAATGGAAAAATGCGTCTTTACCCGGTTGGAATTAGAGTTGTGTAGTTCGCGAACGAACTAGTTCAAAAGATCGAATCTGACAACTGAACTAAAAGATGCAATCAGTAATTACTGAGAGATTGAAACAAAGCGAACTAAAGTCTAAACGGAATGTACTACGCAAGCGAGAGCGAGACGACCGAGATTATAGGTTTTGTCACCTGACTGACCGATGCATGCCGCGATGATTTCGGTATTGAAATGAATAAAAAATATTGTCGGTGTCACGGTGTCTTCTGTATTTTTTGTTAATTTAATATATAGTTTAAATTTTAAAATATTTCTTTTACTTCACTATGCCAGTATAAATCAGTGAACTAAATGAACTAAACGAACTAGTCTTTTGAACTATTCACTTTATTGAACGAGAACGAAAGATTGAAATCGGCAAAGTGAACTAAACTTCCCAGCACTAGTTGGAATGGTTTTATTGAACGTTTAACAAATAACCATATTATTATGAATTATTCTAAATCTCAACTTTCATTTTTACCATTTATTCACCAACCAGCCAGTAACTATAATACTATCTATACGACTTTACTTTGTGCATTAGAGAATGCAAAACGGTATGACCACACTGTATGCATCGTGACTTCCGACCAGCCCCTGTATGCTAAAGCTCGAGAAATGGTATCAGCATCAGCCACACCTGAGGGCTCTGAAGTATCAAAAATTATCATCAGACTCGGAGGATTTTATCTACTGATGTCTTTTCTGGGAGCAATTGGTCATATTATGCAAGGAAGCGGCATGACAGAAGTACTCGCAGAGATCTATGCGGTAAAAGTATTAGAAAAAATAACGTGTGCATATTATGACAATAACAACTTTTACAACTTTTTGAATCGTTATATCTCAGAACCGGTGGCTCGTAGGAAAAAAAGTGTTAATACATATTTTATAGATAATTTTATGGTTTGCAATTTTTGTCTAGACTATTTTTATGATAAAACGTACCGTTTTGCTGAAAATCGCGAAAAACTAATTTTTTTGACCTTTGACCTTGAGTAAAATTTTTTCCAAACACAGGAATGATGGGGAACTTATAAATTTTATTTATAATTATATTTTGAACAATTTTACTGATTTTCAGCTTGTTGTTAATTTATGTACCTTCAGTATGATTTTTTGGTCTAGATTGACCGGACTATTAGTATTTTTTCGAACTAGAACTTTTTAGTGCTATTTATCATTATTTACAATGGTTCGCCAGTGCGTGGTGTGTAAGAGACTAGACTATTCTAATCCTGGATTAATATTTCGGTGGTAAGTGAGGTTATTCACATTATGTTTTTTTAGCTTAAAAGCAATGGTGTAGACAGTTCTGTATTTTAAGTAAATGTTGCAAAATATGTGGATCGGTTTTGATCATAAAAAAAAACACATGCCAATGCACTGTAAGGATAACAGCGAGTTTTTACAGCTTTACAGTGTTGCTACTTTTTCAAGTTATTTTTTAAAGCGTTCTATTATTACTTACTTGAAATTTGGCAGTATGGATGATTGTAAACAAAATGATAAATAAAATGTTTGGTCTCATTATAATACCGTGCGAGCAAAAATTATTTGCATCAAAGGGGGCCTTGCATCTAAGGACGTAATGCTTAGCCGTAGAGATTAATACCTGTTGGGTGTCAGTAACTACCTGAATTAACAATCAATCAGTTATTCCGTCATCTTTGACAGTCGTTATAAGTAATTTGATTCATCGCTAATTTTTCCAATTTCTTGAACAATTTACACAATGGGCTTTACGGAACAGAACAAAACATTCATGGTTGAAGCGTATTTTCGAAATGGGATTAGAGTAAATGGTGAGTGGCAATACGATCCGGTTTGTGCATGGACGATTTTCACGAACATTTTCCTAACGTTGCTTTTATTGCTGGGGATTTTTATCATTGCCTGAAGAGAACCGTTGCTGTGTTTGGGGAACATTTTCTATCCAACACAAAAATGGAGCAGGAAGGCCATCTGTGAGAACAGAAGAACTTGTTGCAAACGTTCGTGAAATAATGCAAAATACGCCAACAAATAATTGTATAAGACGTCTGTCCCAAGAAGTGGGAAGATCTTATGGAACATGCAAGACTATTCTTAAGAAGCAGCTAAATTTATTTTCTTATAAAGTGCAAGTATTCCAAGAAATACAAGCTGCAGATTTTGAAAGACTTAGGAATTACTCTCAACGGTTTACCCAAAATTTATTGGAACGAAATGATTTATTAGACCTGAAATTTTTTTCGGATGAAGCCTGGTTCCACCTCTCCGGTTATGTGAATTCTCAGAATACACGCATGTGGAGTACCTAGTGAAAACCCCCATTTTTTTGGAGAGTCCACATTGCACCCTCAAAAAATTGGTGTCTGGTTAGCTGTTTCCCGAAGAAGAATTGTTGGCCCTATTTTTTTCCATGACACATTACTTGACGACGAACTACGTTTAGGATGTTTTCAATAGGACGGCGCAACCGCCCATACAGCCGCCGAAACTATTAACTACTTACGCAATTTTTTCGACGACAAACTGGTCAGTTCTTGAATTCCCACCTAGATCACCTTGTTTAACGGTTATGGATTACATCGTTTTTCCTCATTTAAAGAACACTATTTTTAAAACACATCCAAGAATGTGGTAACATTTCTCCAAAGATGCTGGTCAACACTTTCAAAAATATGAAGAGACGTGTGAATTTATGCTTGGAGCACGACGGTGGCCAATTTCAGCAATTTATGTAATAATAATTTTTTTTTTCTTTCTGTATATTCTTACTTTGTTAATTTTGTAAACAACAAAAATAATTTGTATTTGACTATTTATTTTATTACTCATTAGTTTGGCATATCATGTCATAATATGAATTTGAAAAAAATTTAACCTAGATTTGGTTATCGTCCCCATATCATTGTGATCTAAACCAAGCCCCACGTTTTTTAATCCAATACCTCTTTGAAGCAAATCATTTTTGCTCGCACTGTATAACATATCTGTGCTTTACCCTATTCACTTTTCTAAAACCTATACACGGAACACCTACAAACATTCACAAATGGATTGCGTTTATTGTTGTTTGTGAACGTTTTTTTAGTCTAAACGAATGCTATAATTGAATTTGCAAACATTCGCTAACATTTTTTTGGTGTGGTCGCGTCTTGTTTTTAATGATCACAATACTGTAATAATAATAATCTTCCAGAATATTTTATTGGTAGTTTAAAAAACAATTGCTACACGACAGGAACATCCAATTTAACACGCCTATGAATGTAGTGGCAATCAAAAATAAACCAACAATATGACACTGAATCGAGCTAGCAAGGTCTAGTTCACGCATCGAAATCCAGATATAAAGGATTTTGGATCGCGGAAAAGCGCAGTTGAAAGTGTAGGCGAATACTTTGTATTAATAGGTAATAATAACCATGTCTTTTGAAATTAAAGGAAAAGTCGCCTTGGTTACTGGGGGTGCAAATGGAATTGGTTTGGCCTATGTCAAAGAGCTCTTAAAAAATGGAGTTAAGGTCAGTGGAGTATTAATATTAATAATATAATAATACTAATAATAATAATAATAATAATTGGTTTAATAAAAACCTTATGGGTGGCTAATAAAATTATTTTTGCATAGAAATATGCACAAGTTAACGAAATTACCTTTTCAGATAAGAAACTACCCACCTATGATATCTAAAATGAGGTTTTTAGGGCGACTTTTCAAAAATTACTGTTTGTTGTGTGCCTACTCTTTGTTTGGTGGGTATTAATTTAATTTGGGCAAATGCAAGGGTACGGTTGTTGCCCCCCCCCCTCTCCTATTCGAGAGGGGTAAGTCAACAAAAAATGACAACCTAGGCGAGATATCAGCTAAAAATTTTAATCAATATTTTGTCACAGTTGCAGACCAAATTTCGAAGTTCTTAAAAATTGTTATAAAAACGCAAAACGATATTATTAAAAAAATACCTGATTCCACTGTATTATTTACATTTTCTCATGTTACCGAAAGAGATGTTTATGATTCAATAGTAAAGTTGAAAAATACTAATTCGTTTGATGTACAGGGTGAGTCAACCATAGAATAAAGTTCATTATCTCATTTGTTTCGGGAATTACCAAAAAACATTGAATACAAGAGTTTAAGAGAATATTAAGGGGCACAATTTAAAATACAGGGTTGTTCAAAAAAGCGTGACTTAATGAAAGTTAAAGAGTTTTGTAAAATCTATCAGAAAAAATAATAATATACAGGGTGTTCCATTTAAAAAAGTTGATATTTTTCAATTTAACATAGTCGAAATGCATAAATTAATTTTGAACGCCCTGTAGCATCTAACTCAAATTTTGCTACATATTTTTATATTGTCATCCTAGTAGAACGTTTGTACCAAATATAAGTATTCCACCTTCAAAAACAATGGCGGAATTGTCAATTTTTATAAGAGTAAAAACTAAAAAAAATAATTTTCTAAAAAAATTCAAATATTAGAAAAACTACTAGGTTTAGGTATACTTATAACATTATTAACAAAAATCATATCATATCGAAGATTTCCGGAAAAGTAGGTTACCTATTTTAAAAGAATCAGTTCTAATTTAAGCTTGTTTTCTAAAAAAACTATATTTAATACTATTATATTACCACATTTTCTTTATTGTTCTTTTATTTTATATTATGCTAGTATAGGTAATTGATAAATTACAAATTTTAAAAAGTAAGGCAATGCGAATTATTTTAAATTGTGACAAATATACAAAAATAAATTTTATGTTAAAAAATTTAGATTGATTAAATGTCAGAAATTAATTTTTTTATATAATAATCGGAAAATTCTATTAAATCTGAAATATCATTAAAACTATTTTAAAAAAACTTTAAGATTACATTTAATTAAAATAGAATATTGTGGCATATCGGACAAGTGTGCAACTATTTTTTATATTGGCATACACAGGGATCCAAGTTTAATGGATACCCTGGGGCGGGTAGACCACGACGGCCGTTTCGTCCTTGTAAGGACTCTATGTGCAGCCATAACCCAAGAACGACGGTAAAATGTACTAAAAGCCTCTTTGCAAAATCAAAGTGGCCATCAATACACCGTAGCGCCATCCCAGCGGAATTAACTCCAATATAAAAGGCAGTCACACGGTAATAATCGAAAGGTAGACAACTAAATAAACCACGAAGTGCATCACAATCCAGTATAGGGAACGCTATTTCCGTTTTCACCGAAAACATCTGTCATTTTGCAGACCAGAAAACAGATCAACGCTGGCACCCAATAGAATGCGCGCAATCCGTTTAAGTGTGGCGGTGTATTGAGGGCCGCTTTAATTTTGCAAAGAGGCTTTTAGTACATTCTACCGTCATTCTTGGAATTGCTTGGATTATGGCTGCCCGTCGAGTCCTAACAAGGACGAAACGGCCGTCGTGGTCTACCCACCCCAGGGTATCTATTAAACTTGGATCCCTGTGTATTCCACAATATTCTCTTTTAATCATTTTCGCGGACACTATATATCATTCTCTATTACATTCAATTATAAAACAAAATGATAAGTAATATTTGGTACAATTTCCAAAATGTTTAACTTTTCTGTCTGTTTTTGTTAAAAGAAGGTTACGTTTTAAAATTTAAAAATAAATCTATAAAAGTGTGTTAAAAAAATGCATTAAAAAATATTTAATTGTAGCTTTTTAGCTATATAATAGTATATTAAAGTACGAGTTTCATAAGAAGCGGGTTTAGCGCCCGCGTCTATTTTAAAAAACGAGCCACGAAGTGGCGAGTTTTTTTATTGACACGTGCGCTAAAATGCCTTATGAAACATGTGCTTTATACATTTTTTTCTATTTCACCTTTTATAATCAAGAAAAATACATTTTAAAAAGAAAATAAATCCTTCAAATTTTGTAAATTTTTATGTCTAAATTTTATGTTGGTAATACTATTTTTTATCATAGGAGCCTCTGGACAACAAAAATTATTTTGCAAACTGTCATTTTTTGATTTATTGACCCATTTTCACCACGAGATTCTAAAGTTATTTTAGCGATATGAGATTTGAAATTGGACGGAATACGTTGTGTGATCCTTGTACATTCGGTACATATACAGAGCGTTCGGAAATTCGGGAGATTTTGCTACTTTTTTTCGAATTTCAAAAGACGTGATTTTACGTCACGGCATTGCAATTTAGTATAGGGAAGATGGAAAATTCAAATAAAGTTGAAGTTAAAATCGACATTAGAAGGTTAGTAGATTGAATTTTGGATAGGATTTGGCAGAAAATTATAGCTTGAAGCATCTACAAAAGATTGATTTATAGATTTATGCAACCAACATACATGACTGTTATCCACACAAAATAAAAAAGTAAGTTATCAAGCTAGTTTTCCTCTGCGAAAAATGGGTTTTCTCGTAAATCACAAAGGCCGCGCAAGTCAATGAAATAAAACATTTAAAGGTTACCAACATCAAATTTAAAAAAAACGCGTATCGAAATAGCTTCATTACGATCCGCAAATGAGGGTCGTACTGAACTCATTATGAACGTGAAATAGAAAAAACATATTACTACTACATTACATATACAGGGTCGCTTTTATGTATGGAAACGGTCGATTATTTGCTAAAGTAAGATAGCTAGCGAAGAATGTTAAATACAAAACTTTTAGGGTTTTTAGAAATCTATTACACTGCACATAAAGTAAATATACAGGATCAGTCAAAAAGCCATGGAAGAACAAAGTTACTTTATTTTAAATGGAACCCCCAGTATAATATTTAATATTTCAATTATTTACAAGATTAAAAAAAAATGTTAAGCACACCACATACCCAATCTTAACCGTTTTCAAGATATCGAGTTTCGAATATCGTTTTCAAATAAATTATTACATTCATTAATTTTCTAGTCCATCAAGTTACCTTAGAAAATATTTATCTCCATAACAATGTTGTTTTGTCACCTTGACAACTGATATGCCAAAAATACTTACATTTACAATTTGTGAACAATTTTCGCGTAAAAATGGCACGTTTAAGTGATACCGAGCGCATTGAAATTTTAATGATGATAGGGTAAAGCGATAGAACACGGAGTTTTACCCAAGTGGTGAATATTTTTAATGAATTGCATCCAGATCGGGAACCTATAACTAAATCAACTGTTTTCATGAAACTGGAGGTGTGAAAGATTCTGAGTCTTCTGACCACTGTATATAATGTTGGTTGGTCCATACATGTTCCGCTATACCTGATCTCAAAGTTTTACCTCTATGAGTATGTTTCAGATGTTCTTTAATTCGTACGGCAAGAGGTCTTTTAGTTTCTCCAATGTACGATTCGCCACACTCGCAAGGAATTTGATAGATACAATTTTTTGTGTTTTCATTACTGGGGGGTTTTACTTTTGTAAGAAAGCTTCTAAGCGTATTTCCGGATTTGAAGGCTGTTTTGATATTATAGGTTTTGGTTATCCTAATCGTTTCAGAAATCTCCTTGATATAAGGTATTGTAAGAAATGCTTGCTCGTCTTTTGTTTCTGTATTAGTTTTTACTTCGCGATTTTTAAGATTTGATATGTTAATATATTAGTTGCGAAGGTTTCAGGGTAACCATTTTGTTTTAAATCTTTTTTGATGTTTGAAATTTCAATATTTAGGTCTTCCGGATTGTTGCAAATGTTAAATGCCCTGTGATATAGAGTTTGAATTATGCCCTGTTTTATGGAGTTTGAATGATTCGATCCATGATTAAGGTATTGTCCGGTGTGAGTGGGTCTCCTGTCTACTACTAAGTTTTTATGTTATCAGAACATCGAGTACGTACGGAAAGAGGTTACGGTACGAGTTAAAGAACATCTGAAACATACTCAAAGAGGTGAAACTTCGAGATCAGGTATAGCGGAACATGTATGGACCAACCAACATAATATACAGTGGTCAGAAGCCAAGGTTTTGGACACGGAACAGCACTGAAGAAAACGAAAATTCAAAGAAGCAGCTTTCGTGAATCAAAATACCCATATATTTAGTAAGCCAAGTATAGATATCCCCAATATCTGGAAGCCTCTTCTTGTCCGAAACCAACAGCTCAAACTTCACACCAGGGACGTATCTAGGAATTTTGGCGCCCCGGGCGAATAGCAGTTTTGCGCCCTACCAGACAATCTTAAGACTAAAATTATACATCTATAAATTTTAGTTTAAAAAAATATGTTAACAACAGTGGCGGCTAGTCATTTGTTAACTTGGGGGTGTACTAAAAGCCCGCAATTTTTTTAAGACCGCGTCCAAATTTGGTCAATCATTTTTAGTAAATATTTTAAAAATGTATGATTACCTACTTATTTTATTGAAAATAAAATAAGAAAAAAAAAAAAAAAAGGGGCAATTTATTTTTCATTAGTGGGTACATTGTTTAAAAGTAAAGTCCAATCTTCTGTTTTTATTTGCAGCAAACTTATTCTGAATAACAGCTTCATTAACTGTTAGGCATACCTGTATTCTATTTTTTCTCAAATATTCCACATTCATAGTCGTTTTGGCATCAAAACCGTTAATTTTTATTTTAAAAAGTCTTTACTGCCCCAAAATAATAACAAAAATATAAAGAAAACTCCAAATAATAAATTTATACAGCAATTAAGACGCAATAAACTTAACGGCGCACATTTAATTTGTGCTATTAGAATCGTGGTTTCCCCCACTACATCTGCTAGTACAAGATGCACAGGGAAACAGCAGAAACCCCGCCTACTTTAACGCATGTGCGACTTATGCTTTCCTACGCGCCACACGATTGCTCTTGACAACCGGCTTAGCGAGAGCTATTACACCACGTCTCGTTCGATTGTTTGACGGTACGTTAAAATAGGAGGGTTCTAACTTAGATTACGGTATCATATATAAGAAGATAAATTTAAATGAACATTATTTTTCCTTTATGGGGGAATTCTTTATGGACCATGGGGGTACACGTGCTCCTGTGGAGAAACCGCCACTGACTAATAGACTTAAACTTAACATTCTTAAAAAGAAAAATTGCTTGTTCGAACTTTTGTCGTGGCAACTCACAACTCACGTAGCATAGTGACGCAATCGAATCGCGGCGCGGCGCCTTTTCTTCAAAAATCGGCGTTGTCAAATGTCAAAAACAATCCGGACCGTACCTGTATTAGTAAATTTTTAAATTCCCGTATTTCTTATGACCATTTTGGCGCCCTGTTAATATGGCGCCCCGGGCGGTCGCCCCATTCGCCCCCCCCCCCTTGTTACGTCCCTGCTTCACACTCCAATAAGCACGTAGGCGGAGTCATCAAGCTTAATTGCACATTGATCGTATTTAAGACAGTAGCCTTAGAGTTATAATCTAGTTTACACTTGAAAACGGTTAGAGATACTAACTAACCGCAACATTGTGTTAAGTAACAAAATAAAGACAATGGAAGTCCGACAAGGTAATTTTTTGGATATTACTTCATTCTCTACCACCTTCAAATAAATGCTGGTTGATCGATAATCGCCTAGTGAATGGGCCCCCTAAAGTTGTCAGCGTAAATTTCAATTCATGTATATTGATAAAAAAAAACGCCTATGCATGCTGACTTCATAAGTTTGAACACGTTACCCGAAAGGCCAGTGCCAAATTTATTCACCTTGTTTATCCACTTTATTTTTGTTTGTGTTACGTAAACTTGCCACAACCGAGCTACGGATCAACGGATCCTGAATGTTTTAATAATGGATGAGTATTTTGCATATGAATGCACTGGCATTGGTGATAAATGTGTTGCCCTTTGACCGAAAAATATACAAAAAGGTTCTTTTTTAAAACCTTATCTAACAAGGAGACTTAATTTTTTTTAAGTTACAAGATCAATTTCTACATACTGAATATAAAAAGTAACCAAAAATGCTTGCCTGTTATTTTATGATATTCTATTTTTATACCAAATTTCGTTAAAAGAGGTGTCAACCAGTGGCGTCAGTCTTCTGGTAAGTTTGCAAAATGGTTTTATTTTTACAATTACAATTTAATCTTTAGACACGTTTCGCCATATCATAGCTCATCAGTAAGGCTAGGATCCAACGGAAAAAAGGAAAGTGTTGTATTTCTAATAATACCGTGCGAGCAAAAATTATTTGCATCAAACAGGGCTTGGTTAAAAAACGTAGGGCTTGGTTTAGATCACAATGATATGGGGACGATATATCTAACCAAATCTAGGTTAAAATTTTGTCAAATTCATATTATGACATGATATGCCAAACTAATGAGTAATAATATAAGTAGTCAAATACAAATGTATTTTTGTTGCTTACAAAATTAACAAAGTAAGAATATACAGAAAGAAAAAGAAAAATAATTACATAAATTGCTGAAATTGGCCACCGCCATGCTCCAAGCAAAAATTCACACGTCTCTTCATATTTTCGAAAGTGTTGACCAGCATCTCTGGAGAAATGTGTTCTTTAAATGAGGAAAAATGAAGTAATCCATAACCGTTAAACAAGGTGATCTAACTGGGAATTCAATGTCTGATCGAAAACTGATCAATCTGTCGTCGAAAAAATTGCGTAAGTAGTTAATAGTTTCGGCGGCTGTATGGGCGGTTGCACCGTCCTGTTGAAACTATCCAAAATGTAGTTCGTCGTCAAGTAATTGCTCCACAAATGGATTCAAAATATTGTCTCTATACCGCTGTGCTGTAACTGTGTCATGGAAAAAAATAGGACCAACAATTCTTCTTCGGGAAACATCAGCTAACCAGACACCAATTTTTTGAGGGTGCAATGTGGACTCTACAATGGGGATTTTCACTACTCCACATGCGTGTATTCTGAGAATTCACATAACCGGAGAGGTGGGTGGAACCAGGCTTCATCTGAAAAAAATGTCAGGTCTAATAAATCATTTCTTTCCAATAAATTTTGGGTAAACCATTGAGAGTAATTCCTGCGTCTTTTAAAATCTGCGGCTTCTATTTCTTGGAATACTTGCACTCAAATCCAGTGGCGCACCCAGGGGGGGGCCAAGGGGGCCTTGGCCCCCCCCCAAAACCCCCAATGAAATAAAAATTATGAAAGTGGATAAGTATTTTAAAAAGTCAATTTTCTTAGATTTACCTCACGGGCCTCGTTTGAGGGTGGCCAGGTGGGGCATTTACCCCCCCCCCCCCCTCCCCCTGGAAGTTGACTTATTGAGGTTTAATATGGTTTAATTGAATTTATGAATTTATTGTTTCGAGTTTTCCTTTATATTTTTGTTATTATTTTGGGGTAGTAAAGACTTATTTTAATAAAAATAAACAGTTTTAATGCCAAAACGACTATGAATGTTTGAGAAACAATTTTAGCTCATTAAGTATTGAGCAAAAAATTGAAATTAAAATTAAGAGAAGACCTAAACTCTCGAAATTAACTTGATACATACCACAAAGTAAAAATCTAGGGACTTTATTGTTATTGATAAGTTTGCTGCAAATAAAAACAGATGAATGAACTTTACTTTTAAACAATGTACCCACTAATGAAAAATAAATTAACCTTTCTATTTTTTATCTTATTTCATTTTCAATAGAATAAGAAGGTAATCATAAATTTTTAAAATATTTACTATAATAATTATTGACCAAATTTGGGCGTGGTCTTACAAAAATTTCGCCTGCGGCGCATTTCGCCTATAGCAGGCTTTTAGTACACCCCCAAGTTAACAAGTCCCAAGCCGCCAATGCCCCCCCCCCTTAAGAAACCGTTTAACGACTCCCATGACTATATAGGCTATTGCGATCTTCCCTGCAAGAGTACCTGTTAAAAAAGCTCCAAAGTTCTAGAAAAATGCGTAACTTAAAAGTTTATTAAAAAATTTGCTTCCAGCACTGGTTGGCGGGCCCCCCCTAACATAAAATCCTGGGTGCGCCGCTGCTCAAATCACTGTCAAAAACCACCCATTGCTCTGTTTTCGGACACGCGACAGCAGTATTTTCTATGGATATTGTGGCTGATTTGACAAAGGAAGGGTAGGGACTTGATACCTCGAGGGTCTACTCTACCCTTTCAGGAGGTTGCAAAATGATTTCTTCTATATTTCAATATTAAACATTCATCCCCCTATTTTCGAGGATCCGAGGATGCTGATCCAAAAAAACTAATTTCAAACTAATTTCAGGTTAGACTTGTTTAATATAAATCAAAAAAAAATCATTCACTATGTTAATTTCATTAACCTGGTTTTAGTAAATAAAAAAAACATTGCGCCTTGAATTTCTCGCTAGTTTGGTAATTATTCTAATTATTATGCTATTTTAGTAGATATATATAAATCATAATCTTTCATGTCTAAGTATAATTAATACGTGCTAGCTAACGTAAATATAACGTGTATAAAGTTACGCTATTTTACCGCAGAAATGTAACGCTAATTTGTTTTCTTTTTAACTCTTGATATTATAAGAACAGTTAGAAGTTGAAATGGAAAGTACATTATTAAAGTAACATTATACCTAAAGAATATAGAATCAAATCAAATGGGGTAGTCGTATAACTAAAAACTTTAATCTACATGAGAAAGATGGCGCCACGATAGATACTCAATACTATCGTTGTTATCCGCTATGATTTAAATATTAATTTGCAATGGGTTCACTCAACAGGAATTAGTATTAGTGATGTTAAAGAACAGGTAAATTGCTGAACAGGTTCGAACAGTTCGGTTCTCACTCGGGAACCTGTTCCGTAAACCTGTTCACCTGTTCTTTTGATTATAAATTATTGTCGCCCACTGACTTGGTAAAAGAAAAAAGTTAAAGTGAAAGTGAAAGGTCGGGAAAGTAGTAAAAACCATGTTTTTGTTAATCACTTTCTAACACGACGACACTTCGGGTCGTCGTTTGGGAATAAAAAGAACAGGCTGTTCTTTGTTTGTTCTTTTTTGGAGCAGAACAGGGAACAGAGAACAGGGAACAGAGAACAGAGAACAGGGAACAGAGAACAGGGAACAGAGAACAGGGAACAGAGAACAGGGAACAGAGAACAGAGAACAAACAGGGAACAGAGAACAGGGAACAGGGAACAGAGAGCAGTGAGAGCATACACGCGGACGCAGCGGTGTTCTGTGATTTTACTTTGTTTACGGAACTGGCGACTTTTTTTTTTTTTTTTTTTTTTTTTTTTTTTTTTAGAAACTGATTAACAAAAAGCGGTTTTTTACTACTATGGTGACCTTTTACCTCTTTTTTTGTGACAATAGAACAGGTGAACAGGTTCCCGGGTCAGAACTGCTGAACTCCCGCAGCAATTTCCCTGCTCTTTAACATCACTCGACCGCAATCATCTGTCATAAGTCTATCTAAAGAACCGGTTCAGTTCTTTTACAAAGAACAGTTCACTGAACAGGCTATCTCTAACCTGTTCTAAAGAACCTGTTCGGTTCTTTTCTTAACAACTCTATATCATAAAGAGACATAACACACAAGGTACTTTAGACACTTAACGACTTAAAAACGAGAAACTTTTCAATTTTCCTTAGTTCAATTTTTAAGGTTCTTTAAACTTGGATCACTTTTACTTCAAAATCTTTTTGGCGTTTGCTTCCTAAAGTATGTTTTGGTAACCTTTAATTATCAAAATTTAAATTTCTCTGAAGCGTTGCGGTAGCAACGACTCTCGGATTTCAATTTGCATTATAAATATTCACAAGCTAAGTCTTACGCAAAAAAAAATGAGCGATTGTTGCAGACCGTATTTTGTGTATCGTGGTAATGGATAGTCGCTTATTTGCATTATCACTAAACTTAATGTAACAAAATCGTTTATAGCATCTTATATAAAAACTAATTTTGCACAAACATTAAAAATAATATAAGGAAACACAAACCATATCAATGCACAGCATCCAGGCAGCACTTACCAGGATACCACAAGGTAAGGCAGAGTAACAGCAGTGGTCTGGTAAATACTTTTAATATATTTGTTAAATTGAACAACATCGAGGGCTAGCTACAGTACTGGGATCTTCAAATCACAGTCGACAATTCTTTAAAATCATAGTCCGCCGTTTGGCATCACTGCTGTGCAGGTTTATCGGCACACACATTCCGGTCCAACGTACGACAGCAGTCTGGCGCAGGTCGACCGAATCGGTTTTCAATACTGGTCCGGTCGCCTGCACAGGTCCTTTGAACTGCACTGCAGAGGTTTGCTCACACACACGTTGCGATAGGTATACCTGCACAGGTATGCCTGTACACTGTACAGGTCTACCTCACAGGTCTACCGGAACGTGAGTTGCCGGCTTTATTTTTGACTTCTTTTTTAAATTAGGAAGTTTATCTTTTTTGCCTCGTTTATCATTTCAAGCCTTACATCGAATCAAAATAATCGTTGAACATTTTGAAACTTTAGTTTGCATAATTTATTTTTTTAACGTCAATATTTTACTAATACCTGTATTAATCATCCAAATACGCATAAATTTCATTACACCGTGCGAAAGAGACTGTAATAAGGATGCTGTTACATTCCTACTGATGTCGGCGAGGTTGGACACGGATTAAATACAATAGTACGAAGACGAGCGATAGGTGGATACGGACGATGCGTTAGTAAGGCTTAGGTCAATGAATCCCATAATTTCCATAATAGATACCCGTTGTCTTTGGCATGCCATGCCATCCGATAAGACTGTAAGAAATGCTGTCGGAAAAAGACAGCATGAATAATAAATCAAAAAGTTCGAATAACGGATTGCTAACAGTGCTTAAACTTAATTCCGATTCTATTTCCGCTTCGCGTTTTATTGGGAATAAAACCACCGGAATTCGAATTTCCAAATGCGGGCCTACTATATATTTTAATTCAGTTCAAATTCCTTCAACTTTGTTGTATTCAGCGTATTATATGTATACCAATCCTTACATCACTAACTACAAATTTAATAAATTAATACAATACTACATTTTGACATTAATATTTTATGATCCAAAATGTTTTTCAATTTTCTCTTGTCAGAATCCTAATTTAAGGAAGAATTCTTTACTAACGCATTTCAGGAGTTATCAGAATCTAAATTGTTGTGGTCGAACTACAACAATTTCTGTCGTAAAGCCGTCCGACAAAAAATGTCAAACATATCGATCTCAACGTGAATGTTAAGAATTTCCTTTAGCTCCTAAATAAAGTTCATAATAAGCCAGCGCTGGTATTGACGAAATTCACGGTAACTTATTAAACAGTCCAAGTGTGTTCCTATATTTAAGAATAAAGATTCAAAAAAGACAACTTTATAGTATACTAGCGTGTACCCGACATGCGTTGCAACCCGCTGGTATAAATACAAACCCGAACAAACCCGATATATTAGTACCCGGCATGCCACTTTCTGAAATTGCACCCGTGCGAAGCCGGGGCGGGTCGCTAATTATACATAAAAACCTTTCTCTTGAATCACTCTATCTATTAAAAAAACCGCTTTAAAATCCGTTGCGTAGTTTTAAGATTTAAGCACATATAGGGATATAGGGACAGACGGGCGATAGCGGGTTTGTTTTATACTATGTTAAGACGAGTATATCTATTTGTCTGTAGAGCAAAATCTCGACAATTTTTGAGCTTTGTATTTCTTCACATCTATATTATAGTGTGTTTTTTGGAAAAATAGTCAAAATTTGTCAAAATTGACTTCGTCAAGGTATAGGTCTGTCACTACAACCATTTCAGACTATCTTGAGCTTATTTATGACGCTCTTAACGGTAAAAAAGATATTCCAGGACTATTTTATGATTTGAGTCGTGCATTTGATACAACCATAATCTACTAAATAAATTATATGCTGGTGGAATGCGAGGCATAGCTTATGACTGGGCAGTTTCATATTTCAGCGGCAGGAAACGGACCGTGAAATTTAATTGGGTAAAGTCTCGTACGGAGCAGAACGGGTGCCGCGAGGTTCAACATTGGGGCCATTATTTTCATATATAACATAAATAAGTGCTGCGGTGGCCTGGGTCATGCATGTGATGCAAATGATATCAACTTTTTACTTCAGAACGACTGCCTGGATAACGTGGTTGATATGACCATATATTGTTCTAATTGTGGATAAAACAGTGTTTATGCAGCTTTTTCCCAAAAATGCTACCTTAAACTATAATATTCTTATTAGGGTTGATGGAAAATCAATAAATAGTGCATCTGTGGTTAAATTCCTCGGACTTTATATAGATCATAAACTTACCTGGGAGAGATATATTGAGATATTATGTGGTCGGGTTCGTTCAATATATTTTTGGTTAGGCCGTTACGGGCGAATGTAAACTATTTTTCACATTAAATGGTTGACTCCGTTTAACTACCTGGGACGTTTTTCAAGAGCTCGGCCATAAAAATGCAAATAAACTGTCGGTCAGGGTCGGATTATAATTTGTAATTATAGCAGGTAATATTTAACTATCTTGTGCTTGCGATGACATCTTTCGTTTATGTGTCTATTATTTATTTAGGATATTTCATGTCATTAAATAATATATTTTTAACAACGAACTAAATATCTTAAGCCCTACCCGGTAGTGTATTTGCTTGTTGATTGTGTATAACAATGGGATTAAACCGGTAGTTTTATTGCAGTCAATAAATCGATACCATTTAGGGTGAAAAAATACTTTAAATAAGAGGATAAGGTTTATCTACTAGTGCAGTCGGCCTTGCATCAGTACGGGCTGCTGTTTTGGGGCTCATCTGCTTTTTAACAAAGCTCATAATAGTACAGAAAACGATTTTGAGATGTATTGAAAATATACCTTCGGATATATCTTGCAAAATTATTTTTAAAGCATATAAGTTTCTTACTTTACCTTGCCTATATACTCGTATTTTGTAGCTAATTAGCTATACACTTAACACCAGTAACAATAAGCCTCTGAAGCGAAACTCTGATTTTCATACACATTTTATAAAAAGGGGGATGCATGTATCGTGTTCCAGACTGACTGCTGGTCAAAATTCATCCTGGTACATGGGCGTCAAGTGTGTGACAAAATAAAATGGGGGAATTTATTACAAAAATGTTTAAAAATAAACTACTAAGGTTTGCATGTAATCAAGCATTTTATTCTGTTCAGGAATTCCTCGAATATAAACTTTTAGGCTTGTTCAGGGTAGAGGCTAGCATTTATGTGATTTAGCTCATGTACTTAGTATAACACTGCTGTATTACTATTTTTTTATATGACTAGTATTTAATTATACATTGTACAATAAAATTATAATGAATAAGGCAACCTGAATTTGAATCTCCTTAATAATGGAAGAATGTCGTGAAAATTAGTTTTTACAGACTCATTCTAGTTAGAATTTCCACCCTGTATAATTAGGATTAGAATCATTATAACTGGATTATAATTAAAGACAAACAAAAATTCAAAACTGATTGTAATATTTTATGTGCTTATTCTTAAAATTAATATTTTTGATGATTAGAGTTTGTCATAAATATTTTAATCTTATGTGCTCTAGTGTTAAAATGTATTTGCTGTATGATACGTATAAATAACCAAACCCTTATATATAGTTTTAGCGTGTGCGATCGAAACAACTCTAGAATTATATATTTTTTTTAGAATGTCGCCATTATGGACGTCAGCAAAAATGGTAACAATGTGGCCCAGGAACTCAACGCCCAATACGGAAATGAATCAGTCATTTTTATTGAAGCAAGTGTGATTAATAAGGATGAATTAGCAGGTTTGTATACAAGAATTTAACTAGAAAAAGCAACTATGTATTTTTCTTCTGATAAAGTAAATATATAACGATCCATAGACTATTATTTCGTTTCACAATAAGCAAGTTAAAAATATACATATATATATTTACACATAATCATACAATTACTGTATTTGAAGGTAGTAGACAATGTATTATTATTAAAATAATTATTTTGTTGCATTTTCATAGTGCTTATTTTGTCACTTACACAACGTTTCGGTTAGATAGTATCTCTAACCGTTTTTGGGTGTAAACTAAATTATAATTCTAGGGCTGTCTTAAATGCTTGATTATCCTTATAATCATTTCAGAAATCCCCTTAAAATAAAGTATTGTAAGAATGCCTGCTTTTCGTTTGTTTCTGTACTAGTTTTGTCTTCGATTTTTCAGTTTTAAGATCGTATTAGTTACAAAGGTTCAGTATAACCTTTCTGTTTTAAATCTTTTTTATGGTCGGTAAAAAAGAATTTAAATTATGCCTTGTTTAAATGATTTGATCCATGTTGAGGTATTGTCTTGTGTGAGTGGGTTTCCTAAACACTAAAGTTTTTATGCTTTCGGCACTTCGTTTGACGAGAACTTCGAGAGAATGTTGAGTAGAATATTGTTCTGTTTCCATCGTGAATTTAATGGATTGTCTTATACTATTATTATGTTCCAAAAACTATCAGCTTTTTGTTACTGTCTGTTCAGATAATAAAGGTATCCTCAACATATCTATACCAAAGTTTCATTTAATCTTAAGAGTGTCAATATACGTTTAAAACGATAACAAAAATGAAGATTCAAAAAGCAAAAAAAACTATTTTAATTAGGTATTGATTTAAGACGATTTAAGAAAAGTTTATTCTCTATCGAAGTTGCTGCATAAAGAAACTAAAAATCATCAAAGGCTGCCTGCTCCTTCAAATATTTAAATTTAAAGCCCTTTATTATAATCAAGTAATATTTTTAGGGGCTTTTGAAAAAACATACTCCACGTTTAAAGGTCTGGATATAGTGATTAACAATGCTGGGATCATGTACGATGCCGATTGGGAGAAGCAAGTAGCCATTAATTGCGTAAGTATTTACAATATTTAATAAGTATTTAATTACTTAAGTTTAACACTTTGTTTAAATCTTACTTTATATTTACTTTATTTTTTAGAATGCGGTGGTTGAAGGCAGCCTTTTGGGCATAAAATACATGGGCAAAAACAATGGAGGAAAAGGAGGAGTCATCGCTAATATTGCGTCCATTTTGGGATTGCAAAAATTATCTGGCTGTCCAATATATGTGGGTACAAAACACTTCGTGGTTGGACTAACTACATCCTTTGGCTGTCCATATTACTGGGACCTGACAGGCATTAAATTTGTTACAATGTGTCCAGGTGTAACAGATACGCCTCTGATTTCTGAAGCTGGACGATTTGCGTTACAAGGATTTCCGGACTTAGGACGAGTGTTAGCTTCTGAATTAGGAGCTTTACCACCCCAACCGTAAGTCTGGGCATATTTTTTACATTTATCAGATTTCTGTTCAAAAAGAAAGATTGTAAAGCTTTTATGCAGTCTTGTCGCCAGCATTATTTCCTTACAGGTAATCGCAATGTATTTGAAATCCTTTTACTTCTGAAAGCGAATTTAAATCGATAACGCATTTATGACTGGGTCATACCGTACCAATTTAACTTTTTATTGTTTAAATTTAGAAGTGATTGCATAGGTTATGGAATATTTTTTAAATGAAAGTCGAATTTTCAAAAAGAAAAGATTGTCTCATATTATGAACAGCGTCAGACAACGTTTGGTATAATGCAGGCGGCAACTTACTGGCACACCATATTGAGTCACCAACTATAATGTCAAATAACATCGTTTGATAAAAAAGCGTCCTACAGTCAAATTGATCCTGCATTACTTAAATTATTCTTGAAAGGTAGGTAATCAAGGTAAAAGCAAATAAAAAATATAACTGTTATAGTCAGTCAGTTTCATTATTTTAGCTATCGCGAAGACAGCCTATACCTAATATTATTAGTTTTGTAAAAATTATGTACAGGGGAGTTGAAAAAGTTACACAAAAATTATATAATCGTTAATTATATACCTATTGTACCCTTTAATTAAAAACGACAATAATAAACGGTGCAATTTATTTTAACAATTTTACTACTAAAACCTAAAAATACAATGGCATTTAGTCTGATAAACTATTTCGATAATGAAAGAAAAAGTGGAAATTCGCAAACCAATATGCAGGAAACCGTAATGAAAACACTGGGAATTAGTTTAAGGACTATGCAGAATAATGTGCATGAAACAAAAGCATAATATAATACCCAAGAATACCAAAAAATGTAAACTAAAAACACCGTTTATAATTATAGCCTAAAAACTCTCTTCGTCACTTATAAAATCTGAAAAGTCCTCGTCGTCTGAGTCGTCTTCTAATGGAGCAATTATCATTGGCGCTACTTCGACATCTAGTACTTGTTCTCGATCCCACCAATCCCTTATTAATATTTCTGTATGTTCCACCGATTTCTTCCAGTACTCTTGTGTAATATGATCTAACGAATTTTGCCAAACTATTTGTACTTGGTCGGATTTAAGACCATCACCTACATGTTCTTCATAATAAGACTTTGCACCAGCCCATATTAATTCTATTGCGTTAAACTGGCAATGATATGGCGGCAGTCGTAGAACCTCATGACCATATTTACGCAGTTTTTCATCTACCACGTATATTTTGGGTTTTTTAAGAGACTTTGCTATTGATAGGAGTTCCGATTTAAGCATATTTGGTAAAGGATTTTGGTTGTGTTTTTCCAGCCACCCATAAATATCACTTTTCCTCCAAGATGAAGTAGGCTGTTTATTTACAATTCTTAAATGATATGATGCATTATCTAATACAATTAAAGACGGAGCATCCAAATTTGGTATCAATTGATCTTTTAACCATTTTTCAAACATTTCGCAATTCATATTATCATGATAGTCAGCACTTTTTGATGTTGAAGAAAAAATTAAACTCGCACCTGCAAGATATCCTGTTGCAGAACCGGCATGCAAAATAATAAAACGCTTTCCCGTACCGCACCCCTTTTTCCTTTAAACACTTTTTACAGACTAATCTTGCCAAGATTTTGAACCACTTCCATTCGAAAATATCCACGTATAGCGAAAATCTAAATTTTTTATTAATTTTGATAAGGCTTCAAGTCCAATTTCCAAAACACCCCGAATTTTTAATGTGTTTTGTAAAACTGGAAGAGTTACATTGGTTTTTGATTTGTATAAATCGTAAATCACATTTTGAACTCCCATTTTAATATTTTCGCTTAAATCCTCAGTCTTTGGCTTTCTTCGTTTACACTTTTTAGTATTCTTGGGTATTATGTTATGTTTTGTTTCATGTGCAATTTTCTGCACAGTCCTTAAACTAATTCCCAGTGCTTTGGCTACTGTTTCCTGAATATTGGTTGGCGAATTTCCACTTTTTCTTTCATTTTCGAAATAGTTTATTAGATTAAGTACCATTTTTTTTTTGATTGGGGATGCAAAAACCCAGAAAATTGTTTCATTTTGTCACAAACTGTCAAAGTCACAAAACTGGCATATTTAAAATAAAACGTAGCTGGTGCTATTATAAGCTTTTTTAGAATCGCTGGAAAGTAAATACATATCTTTTTTTTTCATGTCAAAATGGAATAAGTCTGTCTCATTTTATTTAGAGGGTAAAATTAAACGCAAGTAAAGAAAACAAAAACTGAGAGTATGTCTTTCTTGAATCGTATGACCCGCACGATAAGACCAGATCCGACTATAACTGAGGTTTTGTTTTTAAAGAGATTATATTAGGTACTGTCATTGTCATTGCATAATGCCGTGCGAACAAAAATTATTTGCATCAAAGAGGGCTTGGATTAAAAAACGTAGGGCTCGGTTTAGATCACAATGATATGGGCACGATATATCTAACCAAATCTAGGTTGACATTTTGCCATATATGCCAAATATGCCAAACTAATGAGTAATAAAATAAGTAGACAAATACAAATATATTTTTGTTGTTTACAAAATTAACAAAGTAAGAATATACAAAAAGAAATAGAAAAATAATTACATAAATTGCTGAAATTGGCCACCGCCATGCTCCAAGCATAAATTCACACATCTCTTCATATTTTCGAAAATGTTGACCAGCATCTCTGGAGAAATGTTACCACATTCTTGGATAATCCTTTCTTGTAATTGTTCTAAATTTGCAACTGGTGTTTTAAAAATAGTGTTCTTTAAATGAGGAAAAATGAAGCAATTCAATGTCTGATCGAAAACTGATCAATCTGTCGTCGAAAAAATTGCGTAAGTAGTTAATAGTTTCGGCGGCTGTATGGGCGGTTATACCGTCCTGTTGAAAATATCCAAAACATAGTTCGTCGTCAAGTAATTGCTCCACAAATGGATTCAAAATATTGTCTCTATACCGCAGTGCTGTAACTGTGTCATGGAAAAAAATAGGACCAACAATTCTTCTTTGGGAAACAGCTAACCAGGCACCCATTTTTTGAGGGTGCAATGTGGACTCTACAAAAAAATGGGGATTTTCACTACTCCACATGCGTGTATTCTGAGAATTTACATAACCGGAGAGGTGGAACCACGCTTCATCCGAAAAAATTGTCAGGTCTAATAAATCATTTATTTCCAATAAATTTTGGGTAAACCATTGAGAGTAATTCCTGCGTCTTTCAAAATCTGCGGCTTGTATTTCTTGGAATACCTACTTGCACTTTATAAGGAAATAAATTTAGCTGATGCTTCTTAAGAATAATCCTGCATGTTCCATAGATCTTCCCACTTTTTGGGACAGGCGTCTTATACAATTTGTTGGCGTATTTTGCATTATTTTACGGACGTGAACGTTGTGTCAATTGTTCAAGAAATTGGGAAAATTAGCGATGAATCAAATTACTTTTAACAACTGTCAAAGATGACGGAATAACTGGTTGATTGTTAATTCAGGTAGGTAGTTACTGACAACTAACATGTATTAAGCTCTACGGCTAAGCATTACGTCCTTCGATGCAAGGCCCTCTTTGATGCAAATAATTTTTGCTCGCACGGTACAAGATAATAAAATAAATATACAGATAACAACCTAATTTTTTTTATAGAATTGAAAACATTAGTGAGGAGCAGTTAGTTTTAATAAACGGAATTTCTTCTTTTATCTTTTTTAAAATATATTTGACGATGGAGGAAGACTACGAACCAATCCTTAATAAACTTAACCAAACCTGCAACAGGTTACAAGAACCACTATCAAGTAAACATCAAAGAAAACTACAAAGGCTTTAACCAAATTACTAACCAACAACGGACTCGGTAGGAACAATAATCAACACTTTCAAAAGACCATTGAGCAATGCAGAAGAACAACAAAGGGTCTTATTTTTTTAATTACACCTAAACGTTTACCAACTTTAGATACTATAGCATCCATAGAAACATTGAATTTTCCATTCAGACGCAGACGATCTTCGATACCAGGTACGAGTTGCCCTAGATAATACGATAAAATTAACAAGAACATTCATAAACAAGAAGAAACACCACTTGGTCACCGGCAGAATGACAGTTCTATAAAAAATCGTCCAGCTGACAAAGGAAATGTCACTGTGATCACTGATCATGGACATCGAAACATACGACCAGAAGATTGAAGAGCTATTGACCAAAGAAGAATACTGGATACTACCCAAGGACTCAACAGCAATGATTGAGGGAAGGAAATACAGAACGTTGAACAAATACTCAGCCTACATCCCAATAGCCATCCAAATAAAACTAACACCATATCATAGCCAACATCCTTATCTCTACAATATTCCTAAAATCCATAAGAATAACATGCTGCTAAGGCCAATCACCAGCTCCAGGAAGTCTCCTACAAGCGCATTATCAAAAGTTCTTCCTGAGATAATCAAACCGTTGCAGGGTAAGTCCTTTTCTTTTGTTCAGAACTCTAACCACTTTGAAAAATATTCTGAAAACTGTCGATGTAGAACCATAAGACACATTTGTCAGTTTTGACGTAGAAAGCCTATACACCAACGTTTCGATAGAAGAATAACTGCATATCATCAAGCAAATATTACAGGAAGATTGAACTCTTTTAAAACGCACTAGTTTGCTCCTGGGTGATCGAACTATTGGAGTGTTATCTACGTAGTTCCTACTTTCGAGTAAACGGTAGGTTCTATGTCCAGGATGACAGTATTTCAATGGATTCATCTCTCCCTCCGGTGGTGGCCAACCTGTACATGGAATGGTTTGAGCCACCCGCAATTGACACCACAAAGATTCAACCTAAACTTTGGCTTAGATATGTTGATAATACCCTTATTAACTGGACAGACAATAACGAAGAGATGATACGGTTTTTAAAACATATTAATAGTACTTATAAGACAATTCATTAGATTTACTATGGAAATAGAACAATATTCTATGCTACCTGTTCTGTTCTAAAATGATTAGATGGATAACCAAAAATTATAACCTCAAACCAGCCTTCAAATCCGGAAATACGCATAGAAGCTTTCTTACAAAATAAAACCCCCCAGTAATGAAAACACAAAAATCCGTCGAATCTCTTGCGAGTTTGACGAATCGTAAATTGGAAAAACAAAAAGACCTCTGAAGAACATCTGAAAAATACCCGAAGAGGTGAAACTTCAAGATCAAGTATAGCGGAACATGTATGGACAAACGAACATAATAAACATTGGTCAGAAGGCAAGTTTTTGGACAAGGAACAGCACTGGCGAAAACGAAAATTTAAAGAAGCTGCTTTTATAAATTAAAATACCTGTATATTTAGTAAACCAAGTAAGTACATATATCCCCAATGCCTGGAAGCCTCTACTGGACAAGTAGAACAAACAGCTCAAACTTCACACTTCAATAAGCACGTAGGCGGAGTCATCAAGCTTCATTGCACATGGATATTATTTAAGACAGTAGGCTTAGAATTATAATTTAGTTTACACTTGAAAACGGTTAGAGATACCTACTAACCGAAACGTTGTGTTAAGTAACAAAATAAAGACAATGGAAGTCAGACAAGGTAATGTTTTTGATGTTTGACGTTATTCGTTTACGTACACCACTTTGTCAACAATTATATTATACATCCTCTCCTGATTTTATGGTCGAAACGCGTTGAAATTTTACAAAAAATATAATATATTAAGTAAAATCGGATATTTTTGTGTATTATTTAAAATGTATGGAACACGTCATACTGGATGCATTTTTCATTCACCTCTACCTTTTATCTAGGTTACCTTTTAAGAGTAATAAATTAAGACATGCGGGATCATTCCATAGCATATTGTGAGGACGTTTTTTTTAACTCACAATATTTTGGTGTTCAAATATACTATAATACTCTTTTATTTTAATTTGAAGAAATACTCCATGCTCAAAGTGGAGTTGAAAGTATGGGAAAGAAAGAAAAAACCTAAAGTCTTTGTCCACAAAATTTATTAGAATAAAAATTAGTTCAAGGTATCTACATGTTTCGAACGTAGAAACGTTCATTTTCAGGAGAGAAAATTTATTTAGTGCTGATGTTTTTAGCAGAAGAGAAAATGGTATAGAACCTTAATGGAGCTTTTATGGAATTAAAAAATTGATGTGTATAGAAGAGACATAATATGAAGAAAATTGATAAAGGTTAAACCAAACTGAGTATGTTACAAAAAGTATTTTGTGGGGTGAGGATTAAAGCTCAGTAACCCCGCCAGCGGTTAATTTAAAACCAATAAAATTAATTGATAAGTTGCACATTTTTCTAAAAAGTCAAAAGCTTGTGCATTTGCACGTGTTGGGACCAAACTGGAACACGTGGAAGTGACCAACCTTTTGACTTTTTTAACGAAACACATTTTGCAATGCAATCTTATGGTGATATTACAATTTTATCCTTATAATGTCTTACTGACATAAACTTGAAAAGTTTTATAAAAAAATTTAAATAATCTTCGGCACCTTTTCAGGAAGGTTTTTTCTTCTTCCCCAGTTTATTTGGTTGATTTAGGCCCCCTTTAAGAACTTTTTAAACATATTCAGTATGGTTAAGGTTTAACATTTATCAATGTTCTTGGTATTATGTCTCTTCTACACATCAATTTTTTAATTCCATAAAAGCTCCATTAAGGTTTTACACCATTTTCTCTTCTGCTAAAACCATCGGCACTAAATAAATTTTCTGTCTCCTGATGATGAACGTTTCTACGTTCGAAACATGTAGAGACCCCTAGAGAATTTTTATTTTATTAAATTTTCTGGAGGAAGACTTTAGGTTTTTTCTTTCTTTCCCTTTTCTATTTTAAATTCGATTGTAGGGTAACCAATGTGGCAGAAGGAATGGTGACACTCATTACCAAAGGTGCAAATGGAAGTGTTTGGGTATCCGAAGGAGGGCAGCCTACTTATGAAGTGGAAATTCCAGATAGATTAACTTTACGAAAATAATTAATTAAATCATTACATTTTTAACCTGTGCATTTTTAATTTTAATAAATAATATACTTAAAATATATAAAAAATTATCATAAACTTATATTTACAAATACATATTAAAACATGATAGATTATATAATAATATATTCCTATTTATTTTCATGAACCATTTAAAAAAAAATTATTCAAAAATTATGATTCCGGGGATTTTTTTACACGATAAAGGTTTTTATGTAAAAAATTATAGTGAAAATTTCACACCTGTCATTCTAAGCCAATCACACACTTTCATTTCGACAGTTACCAATGACAACCTTCAAATTTTTCGGAAATTTTTCTCCTCCTGCCAAGCTAGGCGAGCAAAATTAATAAGTGGACATTTTTTCTTGACAGCTATCATATGATCCGAAAATCAGTATTCAGGATCAAATTTTGGTATTTAATGTTTTTATTTTATAATACTAAATAAATACAAATATTTATTTACCAAATATTTCTTTCATTAAGGCTAAATATTTTTGGAATTCTGGTTCGAACTCTTCTCTTCGCAATGGAGAATAACAAGGATAATGGTTATCTTCCCTTTCCACTTCTATCAGATGTCTATGTTTAATATAATAGATGTAATATTTGGATGCAATTTTGTTCTGCTGAATTCTGGTTTTTCTTAAAAAGGATGGGATATCTTTCTCCAAAATCTTCTGGATAGCTGAGAAAAGGTTTTCTTGATGGGGATTTAATTCAGTTTTTTCCATTAAACATTGCAAATACTTTAAATTTTTATGAGACATATTAATGTCCCCTATTTCAGAGCAAGATTTACAAACACCGTAGAGCTTAAAATTAGTTTCTTGATTGTTTACTGCCATGATTTAATTATTGTGAACTAAAGAAGCACGTTTAAGAAATAACTGTCGACGTGACGTATAGCAGAGACGATTTTGACATCACAAGCCTAAGCCTACTTGACTGTGGTATCTACTATCTACCTAGATTTTAAAAATTGTTTTATCTGGCATAACTAGCCTAAACTAAACTATACTATGCTTTCCCTTTGTTTTAGTAAATGACATGTAGTAAAAATAAATAAAAAGAATAATTTTCACTTATATTTTTTGCATTTCTTTTAACTAAACGGTGAGGAAACTTTTTTTAAAGTTTAAGTATTCCCATAATTATGGATAATTTCAATAAAATAATTCAAATAAATTTTAGGTGTGAAATTTTCTTACCGAATCCCCCGCGTCCTTGAATTAATATCTAAATTTAATAAGTGATAATTTTTCTGTCAAAAATGAAGTGCTTTATTTTTTATGGCAAACGTCACTCAGAATAAAATCAAAATACATTTTGTTGCTAACTTATAATTTTTATTGAGAATAGGTCGTAGGTCTTATCATCTCATCATATTAAAAGAAACTCCAATTTATGAAATTTTCTTACCGAATCTCCCACGCAGCAGAATTAATTCCCGATAATTCTGCTGCTAGGGAGATTATAAGTGATAATGGTTTAAAGAAAAAAAAATATTTAATAATTATTATCGCATTGGAATATGAGATCCGCGGGCCGAAGATAAAAAAAAATATAGATATATGTCTAAGGAACAAAAATATAAATAAGCAATTCATTCCTACACCACCACCAACTGAATAAAAATGTTATGAAACTTCAAACAAGTATTCTTTTTATTTTTTATATTAATGTTAATATTGATACACTGGTTAAACCAACATCCCTAAACTTTTTACTAATTTTTCTTGGTATATTTGCTATTTTTTGGAATAAGTAAAAATACTTATGCAAACAAACAAGTATGTACCTATAACAAATCGCAAATAAAGTAGCTTATGAAGTATTTTATGAAACTTCACAAAAGCAACTTTATTTACAACTTGGGCTACTTGAAGTTGAACAGCTCTGGTGCACTGAGAAAAATTTCTTTCTGGTGGCAATTAAGCGATTTTTAACATTTCTAGTATTGGTTTTTTAATTGGATAAATAAGATTATAGTTTACTACACTAAATTACTCTTGACATAATTTTGTAAAATATTTTTGATTAATTCGGGCAACTAAAAAATCGAATTGGAGTATATATGGTTAAATTAACAAAAGTTTAATGCAATCAATTACAGTTTACTAATATTATTTACTTTAAATTTTTTTAATAAATATTTTATTCAAGGAATTTAGATATTTGTTAGCATAGTATGCTATAAGAAATCTAGAGAATATAATTTAATACTGCAAATAAAACCGATATTCCAAAATAAATTTATTTTGCCAGAGTTCCGCGAACTAAACATTACTGTAGGCAAGTTAGTTGGTGATTCCCAGAATTACGGCTTAACGTGAAGACGACCGCGACGCGAAGCATTTAATTCGAAGCGCCCGGGTTGGTTTCGGGTGTCGGTATTTTCTTTTGCTTGTCTTCAAGTGGTCCAATTATAATAATATAGTTATGGATGAAATGGAGGAAATATTAAAAACCTGGGGGTTACCCATGTTAGTACCTGTGTTTGTCGGTAAGTCATCAATTATTATACCTATTTTATTATCTATTATTTTAGTTGTTATCTACTACGTAGGTATATGGTTCTAGAATTGCCGCGCCGCGCCGGGAAGATGGCGTACATTATTATATGTATGTGTTGCGAATTACGCTACGAAAATCCAACAATTTGACTAAATTTTCCAATGCGCACGCTGTATAACCGTACCAATTTTTCTACAAATAACAATTATTAATGCATTTATAAATATTCAAGGGAATTTATTTAAACCAAATTATTTTCAATAAGTAGGTACCTAAGTAGTTTGAGAAATCCTGTCTTAAATAATTGTATATAAAATATGGCTGCCAAAATAAATATGATAATAATTGTTTTAAACTTGACGATTATTTAAAGTTTAATTTTTATCCAATTAATCAGAAAATGGTAAAAATAAAATAAATATGCACATAGTAATTTAAGTAAGTGCATTATACAGGGTGTTACACGGTAAATGGAACGTTAGAAGATTATAGAAAACGGGTCAATATCTCGGAAACTATTAAGTAAATATACTATTATAATATGCATTTTTATTAAAAAATAAATATAATTTTCCGTATAGAATATACAGGGTGGCTCATTAATAAGGGACGCCGGCTATACGTATCTCAGGATCCGTTAATCGGACGACCCTGAGAAAAAAAAAATTATTGGTAAATCAGCAAAGTCCACGGCTAGAGGGCGTAAATCCCACCTCGGAGCAGAAAATATTGTTTTAATCAAAATTGTTTCAAGTGAACCTATATTGAAATTTTTCTTTTGTAACCTACTGAAAATATCACAACTTTTTTGTATTTACGTTTTTTCCCTACCTTGTCAAATAAAGGGTGGGGAAGGGGTAAACGTTGGTTTGAAAAAAAGTCAATAACTTTTTTTTGGAATAACCGATTTCAAATAACGTTTTTTAATTTTAAAGCACTTTTATAGGCGCTCTACTATAATAATAACATTTTGAGTTCAGTTATTTTTCGTGTCAGTAGGTGGCGCTTTATGACAAGGTCGCAGATTTTTATGATTTTCTCGAAAATTTGAAATGGTATTTTTATTTTTTTCCAGGAAGAAGAGCATCAAAATATTACAGTTACTGGTGAAAACCGCTGTCCGAAATGTTTATTCCTTATACAGTGTCCGGCAAAAAGTTGGACCCATATAGGAAACTTTTTTATTATTAATTTTGCGAAAAACAGTTACTTATTCTTCATAAAAAGTTCCGCTTGGTCTAAAACCTAAAATGCAACTATCAATATTAAATTTTTCCAGGCGTATACGCGGTTTGTCAAAAATAAAGATTATTTCTAAAACATATTGTTTTATTTCTTACAATCTGATATAATTGCGCCAATAAAATAATATTATTCTCAAATGCATGCAATAGTTGACTAAATAAAATCAACATATTGTTACAATTATAAATTAGTTTTAAAAAATATCTTGAGGGTTTAAAATGAATCTATAAATAATTGTTACAATTAAATTAACTTATTTTAGCACAATAATACATTATTTCTAAAACATATTTTTCTATTTCTTACAATCTGATATAATTGCGCCAATAAAATTATATTATTTTTGGAATAACGCATTACTTTTAAGCAAAATTGAGTTCGTTTTTGCAAACTATAGTATAGTTGTCATAAGAATATTAAAATCTGTTCAAAATAAAATATAATTACCACAAAGAATTATTATTCATTACATGAATTAAATCGTCATTGTGACAACAAAATTTTAATTTTGCTAAATATGCACTATCCAAAAATCAAATAAATTATAATTTACGCAATTTAATTTCTATTAAACATTTTTGGTATAGTTGTAGATCAATTAAACCTTTATTGAAATTCCAATTAAATTATGTAATTCTTTGAATTCGGTGATTTAGTTGCTCGTTACCAACTCGATTATTTAGTTGGATGAAATATATCTGGGTATTGGGAATTAATCCTTTTTTTTCTCAGTGTGTATAGCATACTCCTTATATCTAAGACATTCAAGGACCTGTATTCATCATTTTTAGTTTCTGATACAAAAATTCCTATAAAAATTTGGACCCCTGTTTTTGATGTCCGGTCAGAAAATCGTAGAAAAAATTTCCCACTTAGTTTTAGCTCATCCAAAATACCCCAAAATAGAAAATAACCTAACAAAAATAACTCGCTACAAAAATATCTCCATGACAAATATCCTATGCCGAAAAGTTCCTACAATAAAATTACGATCGTCGTCTCCTAAATGTTGTTAAATCTTGGGACACTGTCGAGCAGTTACAGTACATACGTGGGGTAGCCCATAATCTTGAATATTAGTATTATTAATAGTATTATGAGATACAGTAAAACAAAGTTGAACTTGTAAATTTCCACTATATTAGACAGAAAATGACATGTTTCGCTAACACTGTAGCTTCGTCAGATGACAATGATTTAATAAAGGTGAAAAGTAAAAATTGGGTGCAATAAAATTAAACTATTTAAGATGTAAATAAAACAGTGGGAGGGTTACAATTGCGGGGAAATCCAACAGAGGGTTTAAAAATTAAATTAAATTAGGTACAATATGGGTAGGTATTTACAAAATCTTAATTATATGGTTAACAGAATAAATTTAGCAAAGGTGAATTATTTAAATCTAATTGATCATTAAGTAACAGGTCCGTATTTTTAAGTTTATTTATTTCCATAGATTCTAACAAATTCAGTTTTAAGCCTTTGTTTTCTGTATGTAAGATTTTAAAGGAAGGATCGAAATTATGTTGATAATCATGTAAATGGATAGCATAGTTTGAGTCTGTTTTATTTTTTAGAAAACTGTTATAATGTTCCTGTATTCTTTTGTCAAACTGTCTACCTGTTTGGCCAATGTATGTTTTAGGACAATCTTTGCATTTTAATTTATAGACGCCTGATTTTTTGTTTTTATCGCTTTTAGTTTTATTGTTTTTGATGAATTTACTTAAAGAGTTATTAGTTTTGTAACACAAATTTATATCAAGTTTGTTAAGAAAATTGCCAATTACTTTGCTAGGTTGTCCAAAGAAAGTGACAAGTTTAAATTGGTCAGAGTTTTTGCTTCTAGGAAAAACTAAGTCAATAGCCTTTTTGTAAGTTTTCTTTTTTAGGATTTGGTCAATTAAATTTGAATTATATCCGTTATTAACTGCAATTTGTTTAATAATGTTTAGTTCTTTTTGAAAATTGATTTTATTTAGAGGGAGAGTTACTAGTCTATGGATCATACTGTGAAAAGAAGCTAATTTGTGTTGTATAGGGTGGCAAGAAGAATTGTGTATGACAGTATCAGTATGAGATGGTTTATGGAAAACGGAGAAAACATGTCTATCATTTTCTCTCTTAATATTTAAATCAAGAAAATTGATAGAATTGTTACTTTCCTGTTCTATTGTAAACTTGATATTTTTGTGTAGGCTGTTAATATATTCCAAAAAGACTTTTAACTGTCTATCAGTACCAAGAAAACATGTTAAGACGTCATCAACATACCTATGCCAATAAAGAAACTGTTTGAAAAGAGGATGATTACTTATTTTATTTTCTAAAAAATCCATAAATATTTCAGCCAATAAAGGACTAAGGGGGTTACCCATAATAAGACCATTTTTGCTGGTGTATATTTTGTCGTTGAACTCAAAATAATTTTGTTCAAGGCATACTGTAAGAGAATCGATAATTTCTTGTTTTTTGATCAGATTTACATTTTTTAAGGTAAGAAGTTGATTGACCAAAGTAATCGTTTCATCGATAGGTATGCTGGGAAACAAATTAGTAACATCAAAAGAGATTAGCTTAGCATTGTTAGGTAAATTAATATTATTAATTTTATTTACTAGCTCAAGAGAATTTTTAATTGCAAATTTTGCTGAAAATTGGGAGTTACTTTTAATGATGTCTATTAATTTTTTTGAAATTTTATACGACGGTGCAGAAAAGAAAGAAACTACGGGTCTGATAGGGTATCCCTCTTTGTGAAGCTTTATTAGTGAATATAATTTAGGAGACTGAGGATTCATAAGAATTAATTTGGAAGAATCTATGTCAGAAAATATACTTTTACAATTATGAATAATACTTTTTATAGATTTTTGAAATTTGGTAGTAGGGTCTCGTTTTAAAAATTGATAGTTGTTGGGATTTAGGAATTCAATAGTTTTTTGAATATAATCATTTTTGCTTATTGCTACTACGGTATTACCTTTATCCGCTTTCGTGAAAATTACATCATTAGATTTGTTTTTAATATTATTGGCTATTTGAATTTCCTGTTTTGGCATGGTTTGTTTTAAAAATTCATTTTTTATTATAGATGAGGCTTTATGTTTTAGAGAAATGTTAAAAGGAATGTCTTTAAGTGCTAGTTCTGTTTCGACTCCTAATATCTCCAAAGTTTTGGGAGAAATATTCTCTTGGATGTTATATTTAAAACCTTTTTCTACTAATTTAGTTTCGGTTTCAGAGAAATTTACTGTAGATAAGTTAATAAATCTGTCAAAAAACTTATGTTCGGAAAAATTATTTTGTTTAGAATGTCTTGGAGGATTAGGAGCTTTGGAAATAAGGGAAGTGAGTTTTTTACGTTGTGTTAGAAATTTTTTATGAATAATAGAGTTGACTTTTTCTCTAGTATCATTATCCAAAACAAGAAATTCTATATAATTTAATTTATACAATAATTCAGTGTGGACAACTTTTAAATAAATATTATAAATTTATAATATTTATTTAAAAGTTGTAATATTTATTTAAAAGTTGTCCACACTGAATTATTGTATAAATTAAATTACATAGAATTTCTTGTTTTGGATAATGATACTAGAGAAAAAGTCAACTCTATTATTCATAAAAAAATTCTAACACAACGTAAAAAACTCACTTCCCTTATTTCCAAAGCTCCTAATCCTCCAAGACATTCTAAACAAAATAATTTTTCCGAACATAAGTTTTTTGACAGATTTATTAACTTATCTACAGTAAATTTCTCTGAAACCGAAACTAAATTAGTAGAAAAAGGTTTTAAATATAACATCCAAGAGAATATTTCTCCCAAAACTTTGGAGATATTAGGAGTCGAAACAGAACTAGCACTTAAAGACATTCCTTTTAACATTTCTCTAAAACATAAAGCCTCATCTATAATAAAAAATGAATTTTTAAAACAAACCATGCCAAAACAGGAAATTCAAATAGCCAATAATATTAAAAACAAATCTAATGATGTAATTTTCACGAAAGCGGATAAAGGTAATACCGTAGTAGCAATAAGCAAAAATGATTATATTCAAAAAACTATTGAATTCCTAAATCCCAACAACTATCAATTTTTAAAACGAGACCCTACTACCAAATTTCAAAAATCTATAAAAAGTATTATTCATAATTGTAAAAGTATATTTTCTGACATAGATTCTTCCAAATTAATTCTTATGAATCCTCAGTCTCCTAAATTATATTCACTAATAAAGCTTCACAAAGAGGGATACCCTATCAGACCCGTAGTTTCTTTCTTTTCTGCACCGTCGTATAAAATTTCAAAAAAAAATTAATAGACATCATTAAAAGTAACTCCCAATTTTCAGCAAAATTTGCAATTAAAAATTCTCTTGAGCTAGTAAATAAAATTAATAATATTAATTTACCTAACAATGCTAAGCTAATCTCTTTTGATGTTACTAATTTGTTTCCCAGCATACCTATCGATGAAACGATTACTTTGGTCAATCAACTTCTTACCTTAAAAAATGTAAATCTGATCAAAAAACAAGAAATTATCGATTCTCTTACAGTATGCCTTGAACAAAATTATTTTGAGTTCAACGACAAAATATACACCAGCAAAAATGGTCTTATTATGGGTAACCCCCTTAGTCCTTTATTGGCTGAAATATTTATGGATTTTTTAGAAAATAAAATAAGTAATCATCCTCTTTTCAAACAGTTTCTTTATTGGCATAGGTATGTTGATGACGTCTTAACATGTTTTCTTGGTACTGATAGACAGTTAAAAGTCTTTTTGGAATATATTAACAGCCTACACAAAAATATCAAGTTTACAATAGAACAGGAAAGTAACAATTCTATCAATTTTCTTGATTTAAATATTAAGAGAGAAAATGATAGACATGTTTTCTCCGTTTTCCATAAACCATCTCATACTGATACTGTCATACACAATTCTTCTTGCCACCCTATACAACACAAATTAGCTTCTTTTCACAGTATGATCCATAGACTAGTAACTCTCCCTCTAAATAAAATCAATTTTCAAAAAGAACTAAACATTATTAAACAAATTGCAGTTAATAACGGATATAATTCAAATTTAATTGACCAAATCCTAAAAAAGAAAACTTACAAAAAGGCTATTGACTTAGTTTTTCCTAGAAGCAAAAACTCTGACCAATTTAAACTTGTCACTTTCTTTGGACAACCTAGCAAAGTAATTGGCAATTTTCTTAACAAACTTGATATAAATTTGTGTTACAAAACTAATAACTCTTTAAGTAAATTCATCAAAAACAATAAAACTAAAAGCGATAAAAACAAAAAATCAGGCGTCTATAAATTAAAATGCAAAGATTGTCCTAAAACATACATTGGCCAAACAGGTAGACAGTTTGACAAAAGAATACAGGAACATTATAACAGTTTTCTAAAAAATAAAACAGACTCAAACTATGCTATCCATTTACATGATTATCAACATAATTTCGATCCTTCCTTTAAAATCTTACATACAGAAAACAAAGGCTTAAAACTGAATTTGTTAGAATCTATGGAAATAAATAAACTTAAAAATACGGACCTGTTACTTAATGATCAATTAGATTTAAATAATTCACCTTTGCTAAATTTATTCTGTTAACCATATAATTAAGATTTTGTAAATACCTACCCATATTGTACCTAATTTAATTTAATTTTTAAACCCTCTGTTGGATTTCCCCGCAATTGTAACCCTCCCACTGTTTTATTTACATCTTAAATAGTTTAATTTTATTGCACCCAATTTTTACTTTTCACCTTTATTAAATCATTGTCATCTGACGAAGCTACAGTGTTAGCGAAACATGTCATTTTCTGTCTAATATAGTGGAAATTTACAAGTTCAACTTTGTTTTACTGTATCTCATAATACTATTATTATGGATTTCCACCTAGTATCGGCTGAATCAATTAATTAGTATTATTATTGATCTCAATATTTTTTTTTAAAAATATGTAATTATTGAAAATATATTCATGTCGATATTTATTGTAAATGTATTTTGTTTGTTTTGTAAGCCCCCCACTCTAAACAGAACGTTTTCTGATTAGGTTAGGTTAGGTGATTAGGATATGTAATAGGACATTATTGTTGTGGGATATTTTTGTAATAGGATGTTTTTGTATATTGATGTTTTTGCCATGGGATTTTTTGTATGGGATATTTTGGCATGGGATATGTAAGCCCCCCACTCTAAACAGAACGTTTTCTGATTAGGTTAGGTTAGGTGATTAGGATATGTAATAGGACATTATTGTTGTGGGATATTTTTGTAATAGGATGTTTTTGTATATTGATGTTTTTGCCATGGGATTTTTTTGTATGGGATATTTTGGCATGGGATATGTAAGCCCCCCACTCTAAACAGAACGTTTTCTGATTAGGTTAGGTTAGGTGATTAGGATATGTAATAGGACATTATTGTTGTGGGATATTTTTGTAATAGGATGTTTTTGTATATTGATGTTTTTGCCATGGGATTTTTTGTATGGGATATTTTGGCATGGGATATGTAAGCCCCCCACTCTAAACAGAACGTTTTCTGATTAGGTTAGGTTAGGTGATTAGGATATGTAATAGGACATTATTGTTGTGGGATATTTTTGTAATAGGATGTTTTTGTATATTGATGTTTTTGCCATGGGATTTTTTGTATGGGATATTTTGGCATGGGATATGTAAGCCCCCCACTCTAAACAGAACGTTTTCTGATTAGGTTAGGTTAGGTGATTAGGATATGTAATAGGACATTATTGTTGTGGGATATTTTTGTAATAGGATGTTTTTGTATATTGATGTTTTTGCCATGGGATTTTTTTGTATGGGATATTTTGGCATGGGATATGTAAGCCCCCCACTCTAAACAGAAAGTTTTCTGATTAGGTTAGGTTAGGTGATTAGGATATGTAATAGGACATTATTATTGTGGGATATTTTTGTAATAGGATGTTTTTGTAGATTGATGTTTTTGCCATGGGATTTTTTTGTATGGGATATTTTGGCATGGGATATGTAAACCCCCCACTCTAAACAGAACGTTTTCTGATTAGGTTAGGTTAGGTGATTAGGATATGTAATAGGACATTATTGTTGTGGGATATTTTTGTAATAGGATGTTTTTGTATATTGATGTTTTTGCCATGGGATTTTTTGTATGGGATATTTTGGCATGGGATATGTAAGCCCCCCACTCTAAACAGAACGTTTTCTGATTAGGTTAGGTTAGGTGATTAGGATATGTAATAGGACATTATTGTTGTGGGATATGTTTGTAATAGGATGTTTTTGTATATTGATGTTTTTGCCATGGGATGTTTTTGTATGGGATATTTTGGCATGGGATATGTAAGCCCCCCACTCTAAACAGAACGTTTTCTGATTAGGTTAGGTTAGGTGATTAGGATATGTAATAGGACATTATTATTGTGGGATATTTTTGTAATAGGATGTTTTTGTAGATTGATGTTTTTGCCATGGGATTTTTTTGTATGGGATATTTTGGCATGGGATATTGATGATCGGGATGTATTGACTGGGATTTTCTGACCGGGATTCCCTGTTTTTGACCCATTATGGGTTGATTTTCCAATTTCCAATCCAATTTTCCTTAGTTCTACGAAATTTTATGATTCAAATATTAGAATTCTATAGGCGTAGGATAGCTAATAAGAATTTTTATGTTTAAGCCTTTAAGCCTAATAACCGCTTTATCCTAAATTATTAAAAAAACATCCCGACCTGTCAACACGTCAATGGCTAAAATAATATTAATAATATAATAAAAAACAAAAAAATAACATGAGATTAAGATAATCTAACGAGGTCAAGTTCACGTTACATAACTGTAGATAATCCAATTATTAAGAAATGTTAATAACCGAAATGCTCTATTTGAAACCCGGTTCTCGACCATTGTGTGTTGGTGGATTGTTTTTTACTTTTATCTATATTAACAAAAACTAAGTAAGTATGGCTTTTGACCTTAAAGGAAAAATCGCCTTGGTTACAGGAGGTGCAAATGGTATTGGTCTTGCATATGTCAAAGAACTTTTAAAAAATGGAGTTGAAGTAAGTTAAACATTATATATAGTAAAGTCAAAACAAATTTCCGTTGCACGTCATACCTTCGAGTATCAGTAAATGTTAAAAAACATTTCCTTTAAGCGGCTTAGTATCAAAGAAGAATACATTAAGTTTCTTTTACATTCAATATCGCATGAAATTTATATATTTTTTGCCCAAATTTAAGTTCTCTGACCGATTTTCAATATATCAACGGATTGATGACGTGCAACGGAAATTGTTTTGATTTAGGATAGTTTTTATATTATTAATACATTTTGTTTTTATTCTTAGTTAATATGTAGTAGTAGTAACATGTTTTATTTAGCAAAAAGCTACAATTAAATATTTTTTAATACATTTTTTTAACACATTTTTATAGATTTATTTTTAAATTTTAAAACGCAACCTTCTTTTAACAAAAACAGACAGAAAAGGTAAACATTTTGTAAATTGTATATCAAATATTACGTATTATTTTGTTTTTTAATTAAATGTAATTTTAAAGTTTTTTTAAACAGTTTTAATGATTTTTGAGATTTAATAGAATTTTTCAAACTATTATATTCCTTAAAAAAAAATAGATTTATAAGCTAATGTGTTAGACACTCTATCCACATAAAAATTTCGATTGGTTCTTGTTTTATAATAATTATGATGGTCATAATTAAAAGAACAAACATTTTTTAAACAATCAGGCAATAAATTATTTTTAATTTTATGTATAAAGATACATACTAAATAAAAAATTAAATTTCTGACATTCAACCAATCTAAATTTTTCAACATAAAATTAATTTTTGTATACCTACTTGTCAGAATTTAAAATAATCCGCATTGCCTTATTTTGTAAAATTTGTAATTTATCAAATATTTCCTCACTAGCACAATATAAATTGGAAGAACAATAAAGAAAATGTGGTAATATAATAGTATTAAATACAGTTTTTTTTTAGAAAACAAACCTAAATTAGAACTGATTCTTTTAAAATAACCTACTTTTCCGGCAATCTTCGATATGATACTTTCAAAATAATTTAAAAAATTTAATTTTGAATCAATGATTTTAACTAAATATTTAAAACTGTTTACTAATTCCAATTTTTCACCATCAATTACAACATTTATATTTTGAAAATTTAAATAATTACCCATAACCATACATTTAATTTTTGAAATATTTAATTTTAATTTATTTACTTTTAGCAAATTTAATAATATTTTTATCCCAGCATTTAGATCACTTAGAGTTAGACCATCAAAAATATTTAAAACATTAAGGTAAAGTAAGATGTCATATTAATAATCATATTGTTCTGTTTTGTGTATGTTGTCAATTCTAGCTGCCTATAATGCAAAGTTTAGAATTTACATAAATATGTTGTTCTGTTAAGTTAGGTTTTACTGTTTTTTTCATTCTGCCACACTATCGAATAAAACTTCGAAACCGTTTTAGACTAGAAAAAAACTGTAGGGTGAGAAGGGTATTGACTTTTGCACGTATATACCAGTCCTAAAATAGCCCTAATATAGTTATTTTCCTAACAAGTGCGCAAAGTGATACTTTTCCGCACGCAAGTACAGTTGGACGAACGACGCGAAGCGGAGTTCGGATAAGTTCTTGCGTGCGGAAAAGCACTTTGCGCACTTGTTAGGAACAACATTTTTCCTACGAGCTTCATATCAGATAACAACAAAAATAAAAATATGATAATTTATTTAATAATTTTTAATTCGACTTTAAAGAAAGAACTATAATATACTTACAACTAAAAATTACATAACAAAAAAAAATAATAGAAAATTAAAAAGTTACACTTTTCCGCACCCAGTGCGGATAAAAGTCTTATCCGCACTAGTGCGGAAAAGTGTAACTTTGCACACAAAAATGCGTGCGCAAAGTACTACTTTGCGCACGCTCGTAGGAAAAAAGATATATTTTTCTGTCTCGGTTCAACTTTCCATTGAAGATTATGAGACGCAGCCAACAAACTTGTTCGTTTATTGGAAATAGCAATATAGCAACAGGCAACAGCTAAAAAGAAAAATAACTTTGACAAACCCAAGCAGCCTTTTTCCAACGTCCGATGAATATTGTACTACTTGCAAAGTTACATTAGGTATAAATAACAGTCGGCACACTGACTTTTACTAAATGACTTCGGCACAACGGCGGTATTGGTCGTATTGTACAACATTGTAGTTTATATCAAATCCAACGATGGCACTGACGGCACTACACAAGTACTTGATTTTAGTAATATAATTACAAAATAGCCTACGGCGCGACCTTGGTCTTACAGCTGAATTTAGTTATTTTTAGTTGTAAAGATTTGGTATTTTTGTTGGTTGGTAGCTGGTGGTTGGACTACTTAATTTTTTTAACATTACTTTTTAAAAGATGATATTATTATAGTGTCCGCGAAAATAATTAAAAGAGAATATTGTGGCGTATCGGACAAATGTGTAACTATTTTTTATATTGGAATACACAGGGATCCAAGCACAATGGATACCCTGGGGCGGGTAGACCACGACGGCCGTTTCGTCCTTATTAGAACTCTACGGGCAGCCATAGTCCAAGCAAATGTACTAAACGCCTCCTTGCAAAATCAAGGCGGCCAACAATACACCGTAGCGCCATCCCAGCTAAATTAACTCCAATATAAAAGGCAGTTACACTGGTAATATCGAAAGGTAGACAACTAAATAAACCACGAAGTGCATCACAATCTAGTATAGGAAACGCTATTCGCGTTTTCATGGAAAACATCTGCCATTTTGCAGACCAGAAAACAGATCAACGCTGGCACCCACCAGAATGCGTGAAAAACTTAAAACTCAAACGGATTGCGCACATTCTGGTGGGTGGCAGCGTTGATCTGTTTTCTGGTCTGCAAAATGGCAGATGTTTTCTGTGAAAACGCGAATAGCGTTCCCTATATGTCTACCTTTCGATATTACCAGTGTAACTTCCTTTTATATTGGAGTTAATTCCGCTGGGATGGCGCTACGGTGTATTGATGGCCGCTTTGATTTTGCAAGGAGGCGTTTAGTACAGTTTCCCGTCATTCTTGGAATTGCTTGGGTTATGGCTGCCCGTAGAGTCCTAACAAGGACGAAACAGCCGTCGTGGTCTACCCGCCCCAGGGTATCCATTAAACTTCGATCCATGTGTATTCCAATATAAAAAATAGTTACACACTTGTCCGATATGCCGCAATATTTTCTTTTAATTACTTTTTAATTATTAATCGTACAAGATCATGGCATAGAGCCAGAGTGGTGTACCTACGTCAAAAAAGAACTGCCATTTATTTGTAATTACAAGCCAAAGACATTAAATATATTTTTTTAAAGATTAATTACTAAAATTGGTATCTCGTCGTCATTAGTGCAAAATTTAGTATTACTGACGACTACGACATTTTGTTGATAAACGTTTATATTGTGGATTTAGTTTTAATATTACTCCCAAATAACGCTTTCCAACTTGTTGAAACTTTGTAATATCATTCGTTTACAGCCTAAAAGTTATTATTTTTTTTTTAAAAGAGTTTTTTTCCACTAAAATCTTAAGTCGCCTGTCTACCAGTGACGGAGTAACAAGATTTTATGTTTTATGACGACCACCCGTCCTCTGACGTTTAGAGTATAATAAGCTTTTTGTTTAGGTTCCCCGTGACTATTTTTACTTTTTGGCAAAGAAATTTAATAAATATAAGTACGTCGAAAGTAAAGACTGGACTTCATTATTTTTTCGATAAAAATTGCTGGAACGACTTTACTTAAGCGAGAGTCAAAGAAAGATGAAAAAAATGGTTTACGTTGCACAATATCTGAATATGGATATACGCTCAGAAACTGTGTATCTACTTTAAATAGAGTTTTTCTTTTAGAAAGTGGCAATTGCTGATGTTAGCAAAAATGGTAATACTGCAGCACAAGAACTTAATGCACAATATGGTGATAATACAGTAATATTTATTGAAGCCAATGTGATTATTAAAGAAGAACTAGCAGGTTTGTATAAAAAAATATACGCAAGGCGTTCTGGTATCTCAAAATATTACCAAATTTAATTAGACAAGTAAAAAAATTGGTATTAGCTGGTGGATAGCTACCGGGTTAATCGCATAGACATTTACCTTTAGATACGTACAGCTTATCTCCTGCTCAAACAAAAGTTACGTTTCATGGGTGAAAAAATACGTCCGAGCGCACGGCTCGCCGGTCAGCTGCCTTTCCTCCCAGCAGCATCGGGCACTCGCATAAACCTCTTGTTATCGGTCTGTCCTTCTTTAGCGACATGCTCAAATTACACTCCAGAACCAGCTCGGCGCCATTTTTGTTGTTGTGTTTTAAGGTTTCTCTGTAGATTTCTTGTAGTATTCTTTCCTATTGTGGATTGCGGGTGTTTAATATTTACGGATTTCTAGTTTAATGAATTGTGTGCTTTTAGTTACTCGGATTGGAATATAAACAACGACTAGTAACAGCCGTTGTATGATTTTATTATGCCGAAATAGGGGTAAAATACCTGGTATTTCGTATTTTCAATAACTATGGAGCAGTGATGTATCTTGATATATAACTTTATTTTATTATGATTAATTTAAACACATCAAACTAGGCCTAAGCTACACAAACAAGGTATGAAAATAAAGAGAAACACACACCAAGACAGATTGTCCCGATGCATGTTTTGGTATATTTTATTTGCAGCCCTTCAATCTAATTAGGTACGCCTATTTTTCGGGCAATATATTGCCTCAAAAAGTTTAAAAGACACTTTTCTCTATACTTATCTATATAAGAAACTAGGGAAATATTGGTTTTAGCAGCAAATGAAAGAGTACTCTTTTAAGTTGGTCCATGCAAGCTTTCGGAAATGTTTATTTCCATCCTCAGGGATACTACAATAAATTAAGAAAACATTCTATGCAACATGTGTTGGCGTAGTATTTTAATGTTACTTACACTTAGGTGAGATTGTTCATGCAGTTCTTAATTGATGAGGAAGACATTGAGTAGGTGGCTTGGAGTTCAAACCAATTTATAATAATATAAGGACAAAACAAACTACATATTAAAATTGTATAATAAAATTAAACTTTAACGGTCGACATTTTGTAAAAGTTTTTAAAGATTGAAATGAAGTCGGGTTAGGATGCGAACTGTCAAAAAGTTCTGTCAGGCTGCTCTTTTTCTTGTAGTATTCTGCACTGAAAGATTGGGTTCGAACAGTGCAGAATACTTCCACCTGATTGGCTTATTACAAGAATGTTTATACAGTAGTTTCATATCACTGCATTTTAACATTTGAACACTCACAACAAACAAGAAAAAGAGCAGCCCGATAGAACTTTTTGACAGTTGGCATCCTAACCCGACTTCATTTCAATCTTTAAAAACTTTTACAAAATGTCGACCGTTAAAGTTTAATTTTATTATACAATTTTAATATGTAGTTTGTTTAGTCCTTATATTATTGTAAATTGGTTTGAACTCCAAGCCACCTACTCAATGTCTTCCTCATCAATTAAGAACTGCATGAACAATCTCACCTAAGTGTAAGTAACATTAAAATACAACGCATGTTGCATAGAATTTTTTCTTAATTTATTGTAGTATCCCTGAGGATGGAAATAAACATTTCCGAAAGCTTGGACCAACTTAAAAGAGTACTCTTTCATTTGCTGCTAAACCCAATATTTCCCTAGTTTCTTACTTAACTTACCTAACTAGTCAGCAACGACTACCCTGTATGTCCGGTATGCGTTCCTATACCATTTATCCGATTACGATGAAAATTTGGTGAGTTGTTGTGTGCAGGCCGAGGAAAATTTTGGCATAAAAAAAAAGGGGCGCAACGCATGCCGGGTATTTTATTAAGTAGCGTAGCAACGCGCGCAGGTTATAGCTCGTATTTTATAAAAGAAAAAAGTAAATACCTAGATATGTTTATATTAATCCAACGATGAAAGTATTCCACGGGTCAAGTTCTCGGGCAAAAACTTTTTCAAATTCTTGAACAAGAAATTGTGCTTGAAAATGTTTTACACGTACCCAAGTTTTTGCCAAATTGTAAAAATCAATACAAGTTATATACATACCAACTAATATTTGACTTGAGGCTACTTACGCGATAACCTCGAAAATTGGTTATTTTGCTGGTTTTGTTTGTTTTTTATATTCGTTTTTATAAGTTTTATAGTTTAATTCACTTATTCTCTTTCTTTTTGAACTAAAAACATGACGAAATATTTTTAAACAAATTTTAGAAGCATACCCTTAAAACAATTTTCTATCCTCAAAATCTGATAGATTTGCAACTACTAAAAATTCCAGAAATTACTATCTTATTTCCCAACTTGATCAAAAATTGCATTTTTTGGCAGGAATTAGGGGCAAATTTTAGCTGTTTACAAGTAAAAATAAATTGAAGGTCAACTTTTACAATTCCTTGAGCAAGAACTTAAATTTTTAAGCCCGGACCTGTCTTTTTTTTTTTTTTTTTTTTTTTTTTTATGATCGAGCACAAGCACTATAGGAAAATCCTTTAAGGCGCTCTGGGAGCGGTGCGTGTGCGAAGAAAGCGATTCACGTTTTTCTTGAATCGTTGGAGGTTATATTCGGTTGGAAACACGGTCTCAGAAAGGCCGTTCCACAAAGATGACGTCTTCCAAATGAAAGAGTTCTGAAACAATGATGTTCGGGGTGTACTAAGTTGAACCACATAGGGATGGGCGGCAGTGGTTCGTCGTGTGTTTCTGCTATGCATTACTCTAGGTGGAATCGAGCGGGCAATATCTGTCGAACACTTGCCATGAAAATATCTGTAGAAGAGAGTCAAATCACCAACCTGTCTTCGATGTTCTAAGCTGTCGAGGTTCTTAGTCAGCTCGTGGTCGCCGATTAGACGAACGGCTCTCCTTTGGATGGAATCCAACAACCGAAGGGTGTGCTTCGGTGCAGAACTCCAGATATGAGAGCAGTATTCCAGTGATGGTCGAATCTGGGCTTTATAAAGTGTCAAAAGTTGTTGAGGTGTATACAACTTTTTGGTACGGAAAAGTATACCGAGCTTCTGAGAAGCTGCCCTGGCGATTGCCACTACGTGATTATGCCAAGACATATTTCCTCCCAGGTTGACATCCAGCAAATTAATAGACGAAGTCAGTGGAATTGCGTGTCCTGCCATAACGATATCGGGTTCTGCAATGTTGACCTTCTTAGAGAAAACTGCAGCCTGGGTTTTTTGAGCGTTAAATTCGACTTGGTTACTGTCACCCCAAGACAAAATTTCTTCCAGGTCTTTATTGAGGCGTGATACCTCATGTTGTCTGCGAAGATGTGCGTCAGTAGCCGATGTTTGAGGTTTCAAAGTAAAAGATGAGATAAGTGTGCTGTCGTCAGCAAAGCAATATAATGGATTTTCTGTTCTCGCTAGAAGGTCGTTAATGTACAGTAAGAAGAGAGTGGGAGATATAATGGACCCTTGAGGAACACCAGCATTGATGGTGAAGGTGTCTGAGAGAAACCCGTCAATCGCCACTTGCAGAGAGCGGTCCTTGAGGAAGCTAGACAACCATGAACAAAATCGACCGGGCATACCATAAGAACGCAGTTTACTTAGGAGCCCCTCGTGCCAGACACGGTCAAAGGCTTTAGAGATGTCCAGTGCAATAGCCCGGGACTCCCCATGATGTTCGATTGCGTTGCTCCAAAGATGAGTGACATAGGCTAGCAGGTCTCCTGTTGATCTGGACTTACGAAAACCATACTGATGGTCGCTGATAATTTTAAGGCCTTCCAGGTATTTTATAAGTTGTTGGTTAATAGCTTTCTCCATCACCTTTGATATAACTGAAAGCAATGCGACTGGTCGATAGTTGTTTGGCAGGGTTTTCTTGCCTTTCTTTGGTATAGGCTGGACTCGCGCCTTTTTCCAGCAAGATGGAAATATTCCTTTTTTGTAGGATAAGTTAAAAAGTCTACAAAATACTGGTGTAAGTTCATCGGCGCATTTCTTGAGCACTATAATAGGAATTTCATCTGGACCAGAAGCTTTTTTGGCATCGAGCCCCTTCAGAGTTCGTTTGACAGGACGCTGACGGAATACGATATCAGTCATTTCCGATCGAACTGCTAGAATGTTCGGGGGTGTTTTTCCCTGAAAGTCTACCGTGGAGTGTGAAGCAAAGAATTCTGCGAGTAAGTTCGCTTTATCTTCAGCCGTGGTTGCTATTGTGCCGTCAGAACGTGTTAGCGGTGGAATATTTGATTTGGTAAAATTTTGACTGACGGCCTTAGCGACTGACCAAAAGGACCTAGATCCGTTAGGACTGGCGAGAAGTTTATTTTCCCATTCGTCAAATGATAATGTTGCAGTGCGCATGTCTAATCGTATTGTAGTTTTGTTTACATGCGCAAGGCCATAAATTTGCCACTTTCGTGATTATTGTTTGCTTTTCTGAAGGTAAATATCTATGGTTAATCACTGTTCGTCTTGTAATACCTTTTTAATTCAATGCTTTACTGGGAGAAAATAATTGTAAAATGGTGCCCATTCGAAATCAGATATAGGATAGGGAAGTTATTTGTACACAAACATATTTGATACGACGCAGTAGATAATATTGAAATTATATTAGAAAAGCTGGAAAATGACAATACAATTTAAAAAGGTATTTAAATTTTAAGCAAAAAATATTTATTTGCGTTAAAAAAAATCTTGAATACCTAAATAATTTTTTGTGTCCTTCACTAAGGTGAATTTAATTTCTGTTAAAATGGGTGGAAGGTGGATTTAGTTTCCGCCGTAGATAACGAATTTTTGATTCACTGTAAAAAAATTAATGGCGGAGTCAATATAGATGTTTTTGTTGTGCAATTGTGACAATACTTTGTAAAAAGGGGATTTAAAATCATATACCGGGTGTTTCTCAAAAGACGTTCACCCCTATAACTTTTTATATATATAGATATTAAAATGAAATTTTGAGATTATGCATAAGAGATGAGTCTGCATTTATTGGCATAATTTTCAGTTTGTTGGCACTTTCGGTTTGATCGAAAGTGACCTTGACTTTAATATTTTAAATGGGACATCTTGTATATTTTTACTTATTTGGGTTCAGCATAACATTAGGAGTGAAATGACACCTCACTTGTCATTTTTTGACGTGTTTTTTATTTTCAATCTAGAGTGCTACAAATTAATTAAACCTGTTAATTTATAGTCAAGTAGTATATGAAAATTAAAATTATGTCATAATAATTGACTTTTTAAGTTTCACAAGCGTTTAAAAAATAAAATTTTGTTTTCTCGACGTTTACTCCATTTTCCCAAATGGAACGATAGTGGTTCACTAGGATATTTAAAACAAGCAATTTTTTTTAACAATTTGTAACCATACCCTCCTATGCTATTTTAAAATTGACACTGAAAAATTTGCGTTAAATCCCAATTGCAAATTTAAAAGCGTCATGCATTATTTTTTTTTCGTGTCAATTTTAAAATAGCATAGGAGTGTATGGTATCAAATTGTTGGAAACAAAATGCTCGTTTTAAATATATTCTAGTGAACTACCATCGTTTCGTTTGGAAAAATGGAGTAAATGTCAAGAAAACAAAATTTCCTTTTTTAAATGCTTGTGAAACTTAGAAACTCAATTATTATGACATAATTTTAATTTTCATATACTACTTGACTATAAATTAACAGATTTAATTAATTTGTAGCACTCTAGATTGAAAATAAAAAATAAACATAAAATTGTTATAACACGACAAAAAATGACAAGCAAGATGTCATTTTACTCAGAATGTTATGCTGAACCCAAATAAGTAAAAATATGCAAGATGTCCCAGTTAAAATACCAAAGTCAAGGTCACTTCCGGTCAAACCGGAAGTACTAACAAATTAAAAAGTATGTCAATAAATGCAGACTCATCTCTTATGCATAATCTCAAAATTATATTTTAATATCTGCAAATACAGAAAAGTCATAGGGGTGAACGCCTTCTGAGAAACACCCGGTATACAGTATTGGCAAGCTGGAACTTACGGCTTTTAATGTAAAAAAATAAATACAAAATGGAGTTGGCGCGATTTCAAAGGAGACAGATCAAGATTCAACGTTTTCAACTTCTATATTGAAGGTTCGTCTATTTATATAATAACATGTTTTAGGAGCCTTTGAAAAAACTTATTCTACTTTTAAAGGTCTAGATATAGTAATTAACAATGCTGGTATTTTATACGACGCCGACTGGGAAAAGGAAATAGCTATAAATTGCGTAAGTACCAAAAAATTAACACATTGATGGTTGAAATACAAAATGAATAATACTTCAATAGATTCATAGGTTATAGGTACCTTTTAATTGTCGATATTCATGATCTCTTCTAAATGACATTTATTTTTACAAGGCCTTATGAAAATGATTTATTATATTTAAATGGGCGATTTTTGCGCAGGGACGTAACCAGATTTTATTTAAGGAGGAAGGGGCTGACAAGAAAGGAACTTTTTAGGACGCATTCACCACTTAGTCAAAAGTGGTGTTTTTGAGCTCTTTAGTGAGTATTCCAGGTTGGGTGAAGGATAATAAATGAAAATTAAAATTCGCGCGATAGTAAAGTTTAAATATTCAAATTTTGTCGGGTATTTATCATTTTCTTGTAACGAATACCAAATTAAAATACCGGTCAATCTGGATATCTGTGAAATATATATTACATAAGTAAAGGGTTTTCCAATAAGAACGATATGATTTCAAAATGAAATAAAATTAAAATAATTTCAGATACAACAAAACGTTTTATATTATCCTAAAGTATAGTCGATAACATTTATGTTTTGAATAACACATCGTTTAAATGTCCTCCGCGACTTCATGTACACGAACGAATTCAACGAACAAAATTTTCGATGATTTTATGCAATAAATCGGGCGTGATCTGACGAATGCAGGGTTCAATGTTCAACCTTAATGTATCAAGTGTTTGTGGTCTGTTTTCATAAACCTTAGATTTCAAATAGCCCCACAAGAAGTAATCTAAAGGAGTTAAATCACAGCTTCTTGGAGGCCACTGAACAGTAGCATTCCTTGAAATTATCCTTTCTTCAAACTTTTCTTGCAGTATATCGATAGTTCCATGAGCAGTGTGACATGTGGCACCGTCTTGCTGGAACCACATATCCTCCAAACTAAGTGCATCTAAATTTGGCCACAAAAAATTTCTTAACATCTGTCGATATCGTTCACCATTCACTGTAACTGCATCTCCTGCCTCATTTTGGAAAAAAATGGTCCGATGATGCCACCATACCATAAACCACACCATACAGTTACCTTTAGCGGATACAAAGGCTTCTCATGAATCTGCTGTGGATTGTTTTCACACCAAAAACTGCAATTTTGTTTGTTAACGTATCCACTTAACCAAAAATGAGCTTCATCTAAAAAGATAATTTTTTTGGCAAAATTAGGATCCCTTTCAAGTTGTTCTAAACTCCAAGCAGAAAATTCTCTGCGCCGACGATGGTCCAATGGCTTAAGTTCTTGGGTTAAAACAATCTTATACGGGTGTAAATTCAAGTATTCTTTCAAAATACGCCAAGTTGTCGTTTTTTTAATCCTTAACTCTTGAGCACGACGAGGATTTGATAAATTTGGATCCACTGCAACACTAGCTCTTACAGCAGCAATATTCTCAACAGTTCTAGCGTTTCGATATCTTCTTGGTGTTTTTACATCGTGAAGAGTAAAATTATTTTCAAATTTCTCAACGATGCGACGAATGGCAATCAAAGGAGTACGATTATTTACACCAAAGTTTTCGCGAAGTGCGCGATAAGTGTTCACAAAAGATCGTCTATTTTCGTAAAATTTTTGGATAATAACCAAACGTTCTTGAAGCGCGTATTTAGCCATAATAAATTGTTATAGTTTACTGACAATAACTGACTGGTGACAGGTATAACTTTATTACCATGGTTACCATATCGTTTCAAAATCATATCGTTCTTATTGGAAAACCTTTTAGTATATAATTATTATATACTACTTATATAACGCCCGTGTGGTGGTTTCAACTATAGATTTTGCATGGAAAATACTAAGCCATTCATTCATGAATAGCCTGTTTGTTTATATCAAACATTCGTAAGCGTGAAACAAAGACAGAAGAGAGAGAGCGCGTTAAGTTTCCAACTCGATGTGGAATGGGCCTTTTCACTAAATTTTGATTTTGGTAGTAGTGTATAAAGGAACAAAAAATAAAATTTTCTGTGTTTTTACTTTTCTATACTTTTAAGCCATAACCGAGAAAATAAATAAATAAAAAAACTCCTTGAATAAAAACACGGACTTAAACATACCTACGTCATCGCGCCGGAAGATTGATGCACAGAGGAATGATAGGAATAACCGAGTCGCTGGCTTAAAATATCAAGAATTCACAAAATCAGCAGCTTGACAGTGTTGCCGATACTCTCAAATATCATTAATTATAGTTTATAGTACCAATGTAATGGTAATTGACTCGCAATTATTAGTAATTATAATATACCAGTTTTCCATTCAATAGCTGCGGAATGAATTATTTTACCAGTATTATGTTTATATTTATTTAAAGTATCCAAATAAAGTTCTAAGAAGAAAGTGTATTATTAAGATTATAAAACTTTCTACATATGGCAACAGCGGCTTAATTTGCCGATGGCAGTTCGACAGATCAGCATTTACGCGTGTGCGAGGTTAAACGCATGCGCTCTAGCAAGCTTTAAACATATCTACGTCATGAGTCGCGCCTGTTTTGAGATTTTCAAATTGGTTGAATTTTACCCGGTTTTTACTGTGCTGAAATAAATTAATGTTATGACCTAGCAATAGTTTTATTGATGAAAAACACTTATTATAGCACCGACTAAACAATTCAAATGCCAAATGTATCAAATTTAAGAATAGTGAAAAGGCCCATTGTAATAGCTAAAGGATTCAGAGCGATTAGTTACACCAGTGGCGTAGGGTGTGGCAAGGATTTTTAATACAATAAATCAGTAATAATTAAAAAGTTTTCATTAAAGTATTAATCGATTTTTACTTAACTGAAGTTAAAAGAATCCTTTAAAAAAGTCTAATCTGTGAATGTATAGTGTTATTATTAAGTAATAAATGAAATTAATGGAATGTTAGGCGAGAGAATAATAAATATTGTATTTTTTATAACTTAATCATGTATAACCACGTAGAGGATATTTGTTCATACTCTGGTATGCTGCATTGCAGTAAAAGTACTTTAAGTGTTGAAAGACTAGAACTCTAGGACAACAAGTGTTGACATGCTAGGATATTAATAGAAGTATTATTTTCTTACTTCCTGCTTTTATGAGGGAACCCTAGGTATGTTACACTTGAATGTTTGAAATTCCATAGAAAATTAGTGAAATATATCTTACAGTGTCTGTATGCGAATTAGGTTTATAGGTTGGCAATAGATTAAATGACGTTGAGAATTCCACCCTAAAAAGCGGCCCCGCAGACGATCAATATATATTGTCAATAAAAGTTTGTCAATATGGTCAATAAAGATTGACAAACTGTAATTGCCTCACACTATCAATATTTATTGGCAATCTATTTAGTTTCGCGCAAACAGTCAAGGATGTCGGACCGTCAAAAAGCTTGTGGGGGGGGGGGGGTATTATTTTAGCTTTATCAATAAAACGGAAGAAGAAACAGCAAATATGGGCTAGAGAGTGGCTTCTAAAGAGAGACACGTTTTCTCACATGAGTCTGTTGGATGAGGTGCGCGTATCTACTCCAAAAGATTTCCAAAATTACTTTCGCCTGTCGAACGCTTGCTACGAAGAGTTGTTGAATCTAGTGGGACCAATCATCGTGAAAAAAGATACAATAATGAGAAAGGCAGTTTCAGTTGAAGAGAGATTGTCATTAACTCTCCGATTTTTAGTAACTGGTAGATCATTTGAATGCCATATTGGTTTCATCTATCAAAGCATCACTATCACAATTCATTATATTAGCTATGTATGCGCTACTGGACAAATAATAAACTGATTTGTTCAGGTGTACGCTACCACACTTCTCAACAAAATGGCCAAGATTGTCAATCTTTCCCTCAGACGGTCAATATTTATTGTCAATCGTGCAAATATTTTGATTTTCATCAAACCAGCGCATCAATATTTTACATATTGACAATCCGTCAATCTTTCCACTCACACGTTCAATAATATTGTCAATACTCCGATATTGACAATATTTATTGATCGTGTGAGGGCCGCTTAAGGCTAGCTTTAGACGGTGCCTTTTTTTGTGCATCTGGATGCATGCGTCGTAGCGCGACTATGGCGCACGCCTCTCTGCATGCGCTTTTTAAAGCGCACCAATCGTTTGCGTCAAAAGGCAATCAGACGCAGTGTTTCCCGAGACTGTTGGGAATTTCTATGCGTTACATTTTGCCAAATGAAATGGAACAATGACAGAACAATTTAGTTTATCGACTCATATAGAAATTTCACTTGTTTGTGGCGATGTGAAGACCCTTGTTACAAAAATCGTAATGCCGCTGTTCAATAATTATGTAAAAAATATAGTATAATACCAAAGCAAGTCTTGAACAAAATTAAGAGCTTGAAGGAATAGGACTTTTTCCTCAGCCATTCCCGTATCCAACACTTCCGTTTACGTTGTTTATTTCTCGATGTTATAATAAAAGCAGCACACAAACCTCCAAACTTCACAACATCCATGTTGAAAAGTGCAAGACGCACCACCGATATCAATTTTAGTGTAAATGATATATTGCACGATATACGAAGGTACGGCTTTATGCGCTATATTGCATGCGCTGCTGCACGAAATGTATGCGCTAACGCACGAAAAAAGGCACCGTCTAAAGCTAGCTTAATAGGATTACAACCTTCGAAATTTAATGCAGATTGCAATCATATGTATTATCTAAACCAACCCCCGACACATGCTTATATTAGGTACTGATATGTATTATCAACTACGCAATGAGCGATATATTATTAAAAACAAACTTGTTCAGAGTTTTAATAAATGAAGAGTATAAGTCCAAATTTATAAAATTTGCTGTAAATAGGTACTCTTATGGTAAATGTCATATAATGAAGAATATTGTAGAAAATCATAGAAATGAAAAAAATAATGATAACTGTTTAACAACAAATCTCTTCCAATTTTAATAGGACGTTATTTCTTATCTTAGAATGCAGTGGTCGAAGGTAGTCTTCTAGGAATAAAATACATGGGGAAAAATAATGGAAGAAACGGAGGTGTCATCGTTAATATTGCCTCCATTTTGGGATTGCAGAAATTATCCAGCTGTCCAATATATGTCAGCACAAAACATTTTGTCGTGGGATTAACCAGATCCTTTGGTAGTTCATATTACTGGAATTTGACTGGCATTAAATTTGTTACAATGTGTCCAGGTGTAACAGATACGACGCTGGTTTCCGAGGCCGAAAAATGTGGTCTAAAAGGTTTTACAGATTTGGGACAATTGCTGGCTTTTGAATTAAATGCACTACCAACACAATCGTAAGTTCAAGTGATAAAGAGCCTAATGAATAAAAATTAAGTAATTACTTGATCAATTACTTTTTAGTAAAAGCAATTGCTTGACTAGCAAATTCTATAAGTAAAAGCAATTGCTAGATCTGGATATGAATAAAATTTTGAAGCAATTGCTGTTTTTCTTACACTTCTGTAGCAAATGCTTGTTAAGATTATAGATTTCATGTTCAGTTTGGTGCCTAATTTGCAAAAGAGTTGACGTAAATACAACAACGTTGGTCTATTTATTTAGTAGTAATCTGTTACATTTTTGTGGAAAATAGAAAACTTATATTTCTGATATGGCAGATTTCAGTGAAAATAAGGAAAGTGATAGTAGTGATAAAGAAATTAAAAACAAGCAACTGATATTCGTTCACAAATTGAAGGAACATTAATAAATCTCACTGACCACAACCGTATAGCTTTCACAACAGCTTCAGCATTTGTAGGAAATTTAATAGAAATATTGGCCTTCTCCAAAACTGCATCCATTACAGAAGTCTATGTCTTACAGACAGTAGTTTGGTAAACACCGAGTTCTTCACCTACAGAATTTTGAAAGCCCGGATCCGACAATTTCCGCAGAAAGACTTTAATCGTATTTAAAGGAAACAGTGCACCCCCTCGCCTTTTACCAGTATCAGTCAAAAAATAGTTTGCCAACCACTCAACATTTTCGCAGTCAAATCGATATAACTTTCTGAAATCATCATATCTGCAATTTTTACGTACACTGTATATTTTTCTTTTACGGACGTTCATATTTTCAGTTATAATTGAAGACACAAATTAAGAGCAACGTACGTGTATGCCGCGGAGAACTAAAGTTGACTGCTACCAAGCAAATGATGCAGGGGTCGGCCAACCGTTAAAAGCGATCGCTACACTAGATAAAGCAATTTCCTTAATTCATTCATCACATTTTAAGCAAACGATAGTGATCGCTTCTACTTTTTAAGAAAAAGCATTGACTAGAAGCAATTCCTGCACTTTTGGACGCAAAATCAATTACTTTTAGTTTTTATTCTTTGGCTTTCAAGAAATTACTTCGATTTTATAAGAAAAAGCGATCGCTACATTTTTATTCATTAGGCTCAATATATAATTACTTTTGACGTCTGCTATTACTGGAAATTGAGTTACATTATAAGACTGAACTATTTATACGAGGTTATTTTATTGGAATTTAGAAAACTGTATTAAAACACTTTATCCATTCACTTCTGTAAGAATATGATGTTGAAAATAATATAACTTTATATTTTTTATAAAGTTATGTCTATTCATATCTATTTAATTATATATTTTTTTACTAAAAAACTTTTATTCAATAATTCAGAAATTTTTATTGCGCCTATGTATACAGATTTTTGCGTATTGATCAGCTGTTGCAGCATTTTAATTCATTGCATGTCCCAGTGACATGCATTGCCAAGTGAACAATGGGCCCTACTCTAACAAAGAAAAGTATTAGAGCTCAGATGTTCCGAAGAGCACATCATTTATCGTTCAAATGGTATATTATTCAATTCTGACATGTTTTTTCGTTATCTGGCCTGTGCTATAATTACACACATAAAATAGTACATTCAAATATATTATTAATTTTTATTTTACAGTGTGACCAGTAAAGTCCGCATCATATGGGATTTTTTTTTTCATTAATAGCTTTATTCGAAATTTGACTTTGGCATTAAGTTCTGCTTCGATCGAGATGAAAACTAAGCAAAAAAAAATTTTGGTCACGTGATTCGCATTATCTGTCAACTTTTAAGTTTTTCCAAAAAATAATTCAAAAGTGGGGTTATTTTTGAAAATATCAAAAAAAGGTATAAGAAAAAGTTTTTTTTAAATGCAGTTTCTAGCCCACATGCAAAATGTTAGGTGCATAAGATAATTTAGATTTTTTACCCATATTTTGTAATTGCACCACTTTTGCAAAATAAGACTCAACGCAACCTACATAAAACTTTTTAGTTTTGACAAGGCTTTTTTTCAGATACATTTTCTTTAAAGTAGCGCCATATTAAATGTGTGTTTTTTTACAAAATCAAAATTGGGCTATAAAAATTTGGTCGCATGTGATGCAAAGTTTATTTGTTTTTGACCCTGTATAAGGTAACTTCATAAAATCAGTATTTTTGAAAACGTTGTTTGTGTCGAAAAGTAATACACCTTAATATTAAGACAAAAAAATACAGTGTTATCAGTAAAGTGTTCATTAAATGGAAAATACATTTTAGTGGTTGGTAAAAAATGAAACTGAACTGAAACTTTGCATGTGGGCTAAAAAAAGCATTTAAAAAAACTTTTTCTAATAACTCTTATCGATATTTTCAGAAATAACCCCACTTTTGAATTATTTTTTGGAAAAAAATGTAAATTTGACAGATAATGCGAATCACGTGACTACTATTTTTTTTTTTGCTTAATTTTCATATTGATCGAAGCAGAACTTGATGCCAAAGTCAAATTTCAAATAAAGTTATTAATAAAAAAATCCCATATGATGCGGACTTTACTGGTCACACTGTATAAAATAAAATATTTTTTCGGACAGAACATAAATCATTGCAACTTTTTACCTCGAGTTCCCTGAAGAAAGATCGAAACTAACTTCTAATATCTTAAAATTTACTTTTAGTGTGACCAATGTGGCAAAAGGAATAATAACTCTCATTACAAAAGGTGAAAATGGAAGTGTTTGGGTATCAGAAGGAGGACAACCCGTTTATGAAGTAGAAATTCCAGACAGATTAACGTTACGAAAAAAATAAACGTTGCATCATATTTTTTTGCATTTCCGCATACCTTTGTTTTTCTGTTTCCATGTTTAATAAATTTTCTTTGGTGTATTAAAAAATATTCAGGATTAATTATGATTCCTCAAAAAGTATCATAAACATAAACTATTTCTTTTTTGAAACAGTGGTGGCTTTCTTAAAGGTACAAAAAAAAAATAGTCACTGAACTAAGTAAACATTACCATTTTTTCTTGGCCTTTGATAAGATATTATTTAAAAAAAAAAAATTACGTTCGGGTTTGTTCGTAAATAGGAGTGTACAAAAATATCCAAAAGTCATACAAATCCCATCCAGGTAACTTAAAACATTTGGCAAATTAACGAATCATTTAAATAATCCATTAAATGTTTAACCATGGGTTACTTCTAGTCCACATTAGACCGCATGGTTTTCATGCTAAAATAAATAAAAAAGAAAATTATTATCAGCAGCTATTAATAAAACTACATTGAGGAAAATGATCTGATATAACAGGTTTGCTAAGACATAGTTTGTATTGATAGCTTATTTTGTATTATCGCATATTAAATAAACTGCTAGTCTGTCTAGCCCGCTTTAGTGTTATCAATTCCAGATTTGCTAGAACAGTGTTTTTATTAGTAATCAGTTTCATTAGCAGCACAGTCTTGTTGAATAACGAATAATGAACTACTTTTAATACAGCAATTTTGTTTAGAAATAAATTGTATCTTTTCAATGCGACGCATTTTGTTCCCAGTAAAGCGCTTTCTCTCCAATTAAGAAAGCAAAACAGCGTCCCCAAAAACGAATTGTATCCGTTAGAACATATAATCCACCATGACGTTTTTGTGGGTTCGTAGCGATCTGCAATCGGCGCGCGCCGTAGTGTTAGTTTTAACGGATTCGTTGCGCAGGTCACATCGTTGTTCGGGATCTTTTATCTGTCCTCACCGAAGTTGAATTTTATTGATCGTACCAACCAGTGGCGGCTCGTGCCATTTTAGTGAAGTAGGGCCAGGTAAACCCTTAGCGCCGCAGGCAAAAAAATTTTGGGTGCCACGCCCTTTTTTGTTAATAGTTCTTGCTTTTAAAGTAGGAAAAATAAGCAAAAAGGCACCTAATTTAATTTATGAATTTACAATCATATCTTGAATATACCTAAACACGATAATAAGTTGAAACACACAAGCAATGTCAGTGGTTTCATCTGCGATAAACGGAGAGTCCTTTATTTCTTTTATGACTTCATCATGATACACATCTAACATACAGTCCAGAAGTTCATTTTGTAGGGGTTTTGATGTTCCTTTAAATACTTTCGATTTTTCAATATGATCTTTAAGAGTTTTGTCTAATTCTGAGCTGAAATTTATTAATTCACGAAATATGCCCCTATTTTTCGACGTCTCTTTTTCGTCATGACCTCTCAAAGCCAACTCAAATGCACCACAAAACCGAACGCAGTTTATAATTTGGTTTAATATGTATCTGTTTTTATCAATTTGTTCGTTTTTCTTCATTATTTCATTGTGATATGCAGAATTTAATTGAGTTTGAATGTTAATTTTACCAAGCATACTGAAATTAAATAATAATATATTGTTTAAATGTACCTTCGATTTTTCATGTGTCTTCATTTTGTCCCAGAAATGGACCAAATCATCTGTACCTTTTTGGGACCAAGTTTGCTTCCCACCAAATAAAACACACATAAAACAAAATAGTCGATTAGATTCATCACAACCGCACACCCAAGTATTTTTTCCATAAAGTTTCCTTTAAAAATCTAATAGTATTCATTACTTATGTATTTCTAAAATAAAAAGTTCATTAACCCTACATTAAATCAGCCGCCGGCCAAACGAAAACAAATCGGGACGCGACGCGAACATCAGCTGTTTGTGAAACGTCTAACATCAAACGGTCAAACGAAGAGAGCCTGGCTACCCGTCGAGATTTTTGCCTGCTTGCATTCAAGGTCATTTTTCAACGTTTTTTTATTGAGGTGATGGCGTTTCGTCACCTCCCGTGTGCCTCGTCGCGCTTGGCGCGGAAGCTACGTTACCGTTTTACGCATAATCGCTTCCTTTTAGATGGAAATTTGCACCCGACTGTGTTCCATTTTTAAATTATTTTGCTAATTGCTTTAAAAACGAGAATATTAATTTTAATAGGTTTTGGTAATTTGTAAAGGGCAGGACGCTAGACAGGAGGGCAGGTAATGCCATGGCACTGTGGCTCTACCCCACGAGCCGCCACTGGTACCATTACCTGTTTCAATTAATTTATTTTTACTTTGTATTTAAGTTTTTTTAAATATCAGATAAAGCAATAGAAGATTCTTATTTCGCACAACCCATTATTAGTATTGGACTTTATAATCTATGGCCGAATTTTACCATCTCAGTAAACCATGTTGCATAATAGATAATCATATGCAATGTTAAACGACAAGAACAATATCACACTAGAAACTAAATTTTTGAGATCTAGTACTAATTTTTAGTGGTATGTTTTATTAACCGTAGCCAACAAATATTATAATGATTATTGTCAACTTTCAGTACAACTGCCAGTCGAAACTAATACAATATATAAAACCAGATTACACCCCCAATAGAACTTGATAATAACTGTGAGTATTCAGAGCAATAATGGCTATAAACCATTCTATGATAGCGACAACTCCTATTTCGTATTGGCTAAATTACCGTGATATCACTACACAACGGTCTAGCAATTTTCGTTGTCTTACAGTAGGAAAGCGCGTTGCTGTCACATATAGTATTAAACAGTTGTATAAAGAGTATGTGAATTCTTATATGGAATAGAAGACTTTTTCTCAGTGTAGCATGGTTTTGATTTGGGCTAAACTATTTAAAAGATTGCCAAACATTTTAAAAATTTATCAGTGTTTTATTTATGTTTGTTGCATCTCCATTCACTCTAAACATTTCGTTTAAATTACATATTCACTATTCAGTGTCTACTACCAGATGCATGGGCTGAAACTGTTCTATTTTCCCCTGTGCCGTGTATGTATGAATGTTTAAAACTTAGTTACAATAAAATCTCTTTTCTGGCCAATATACCAGCGGAAAATTAAAAAAATTAACAAAATTTGATTTAACAGGCTAACAACCAGTTTCTTTTCAAGATTTGTTAATAATATCCACGTAACATGTTTTGTTATATGTGACCTGTTCTCAAGTATAAAATCGACTGCTTATAGAAGAAAGCAGAATCAGTTGACTTGAAAAAAAAAACGTTACACTTTTTACAAAATAAACCCTGAAAGTGAAAATTTTAAGAAAACAGAATTCCTATAATATGGATTTTATAATTTGCTATAATATCTAATAATCCATGATAATACGATGACACTTCCCAAAAAAACAATTGCTGAAAGTATCCTTAACTCCCCCATATATCAGGGATTACTAAATTATTAACCAATTTATTGATTGTATTATCAAAATGATAGTTAGGTAAGTATAGCACCATTACTAGTAGATTCGAATGAGTATATATAGCGGGAATTAGGGCAGGCAATGAAATGACACAATTGTATTTATCCCAACGTTTCGTTTTATATAAAAACTTTATCAAGGGTCAATAAAAAGGTCTTTAAGCCTGTACCTATATTCATACTGTGAAATATATAAATAAAAAATATATACAGGGTGTCCCAAAAGTAATGGGACACAGAGCAACAGCAGACTCCTTAAGACGAAATAATGCGATTTATTTAAACTTGCCTTATCCCAATATTAATAACAACCAATATACAGGGTGTCAAAGTTTTAATTTTGTTTTAGTTTTTTTGCGATTATTTCTTAACGAAACGACGTAGCAGCACAAAATTAAGGATTTTGGGTTTTTTTGAGGTGAGGAATTCAAAATTATCCAGAGTTTTTGTGTAACCAGTAGAGGGCTGCCTACGGCATGGCCCACTCCTTTTAGCTGGCATAACTTTCTTATATGGATCCGACTATTAAAAAAATAAATTACTTTACTTCTTTTACATCAAAAACGTATAAATTATTGAAGTCGCTGGGAGCAACCATTTTCGAGAAAATCGGATCAATGCGGAAATGTGCGAAATTATCTAAATGAACAGTTCCCTGAACGTTGGATAGGCCGTGGTGCATGGCCCCTTGGCTTGGCCAATGAACTTCAGCATTTAGGGTTATTTGAAAACCAATGTTTATAACGAGTTATAATGAGTTAAATCAAAAAATTATAAATTCTCTTAATCTCCTCAGAAATTATGAAGATCTCTTGTTTAAAGTCCCACAGTCTTTTGTAAAATGTATAACGAAATGTATTGAGATCAATGGTGGCCATTTTGAATAATTGCTATCGCGACGTTACCATTTTTATTTCTAACTATTTTGTTACTTTTAAATGTTACTAAACTAAGTATTAAATACAATTTTTGATTAGAATAAAATAAGTAATTCCGTATACGAAAAAACCTTTCTATTAGAAAAAATAGTCAACCTTAACACACAATCCACATTAACTTTGACACATACCAAATGTAGCTGATTTACAATATTTTTAAGTCAGAAATTCACCGTTGCTCGATTTTCCGTTGCTTTTGGACCACGTACCTACTTAGTTGCATTGGACATATGAAATGCGATTATCTCGAAAATGGTTTCTCCTAGCGACTTCAATAAGTTATATGTTTTTATTGTAAAAGAAGTAAAGTAACTTATTTTTTTAATAGTCAAATCGATATAAGAAGCCTAAACAAAGTTATGCCAGCTAAAAGGAGTGGGCCATACCGTAGGCAGCGCCCTCTACTGGTTACACAAAAACTCTAGATCATTTTGAATTCCTCATCTCAAAAAATCTTAAAATCCTTAATTTGCTATATCGTTTCGTTAAGAAAAAATCGCAAAAAAACGAAAACTAAATTCATAATTCGACACCCTGTATCTTGGTTGTTATCAATTTTGGGATAAGGCAAGTTCAAATAAATCGCATTATTTCGCCTTAAGGAGTCTGCTGTTGCTCTGTGTCCCATTACTTTTGAGACACGCTTAATTAACGGATTTATCAGTTCCTAGTAAAACACTTTTTTATGCTTTTTAGTAAATCCAAATTGATAATTTGAATATATAGGCCAGTCATTGGAGCATTTGAATTAACAGTAATGCAAACAATTCAAAATTTTGGATTAGCGTTTTGCTTGATGAAAATATAAACTTTACAAATTTGCACGTGTCTATGACGTACGGAACATGGTTTAATCGACAGAAATAAATAATAAGGTAAAAACCGTCTGCCCAAAAATTGCAAAAAACGTGCAAATCGAGATTAAACACCACCAATGTCGAAGGAATAATTGTGCAAATTTGCACCTCTTAATCTCGTACGGAAATCAGTGATTTAACCGAATATGAAATTATGTATTGCAAATGGGTATCGAACAAATTGCAAACAATCCAAAAACTACGTGCAAATATCGAGATTGAGTGTCAATATCGAATGTGAGATTTGCACGCAAAAATTTTGAACGGAAAATATTTATTTATACATTTTTAATTTGTTGAAGATTTTTAGGGTTCGAACAAATTGCAAACATCGTGCAAATAAGGGATATAGTTCGAATTAACATTTAAAGCGTTGCTACAAATTTGCACGCGTATACGGGGTACAGAAAACCAATTTTCATATTACTTTTAAAATTCTACCCAAACTTTATTTTTTATATTTATATCTATATTTCTAAATTCAATGGTTTAGGAGATATATATTGACATTTAAAAAAATTTTGAAGTTTTGACAGCCTGTCGTGTTATAACGGTACGTCATAAAGAAAAACGGCTTACATGTTCCTATTTTACTTTTTCATCTCCTATTCAAATATGCCAACTTCCGGTTTGACCGGAACAAAAATATTTCGATATTTTTTCATACTTCCGACGACGACGAGGACGTATGCAAGACGCCGCCACGTGGTTCCATGAGCTCGCTATCGCACGGTGTTTGCAAATTGTTCAATGTCTATAAATTATCATTAATATACAAAGTCATCAACATTCGGTTCCGTATAACGCATGCATGCGCGTGCAAAGTAGCTAGCGGTTAGACTCAAAAAAATATTGCGAATCACTTCGCGTATGTGCACGGTTTGCAATTTGTTCACAATCAAAAAATTTTTAGTAGAATAAAAATAATATGAAAATTGGTTTTCCGTATCCCGTATACGCGTGCAAATTTGTAGTAAGGCTTTAAATGATATTTCGAACTATATCTCTCATTTGCACGATGTTTGCAATTTGTTCGCAATCAATAAATTTTTAGTAGAATAAAAATAATATGAAAATTGGTTTTCCGTACCCCGTATACGCGTGCAAATTTGTAGCAACGCTTTAAATGTTAATTCGAACTACATCCCTTATTTGCACGATGTTTGCAATTTGTTCGAACCCTAAAAATTTTCAACAAATTAAAAATGTATAAATAAATATTTTTCGTTCAAAATTTTTGCGTGCAAATCTCACATTCGATATTGACACTCAATCTCGATATTTGCACGTAGTTTTTGGATTGTTTGCAATTTGTTCGATACCCATTTGCAATACATAATTTCATATTCGGTTAAATCACTGATTTCCGTACGAGATTAAGAGGTGCAAATTTGCACAATTATTCCTTCGACATTGGTGGTGTTTAATCTCGATTTGCACGTTTTTTGCAATTTTTGGGCATACGGTTTTTACCTTATTATTTATTTCTGTCGATTAAACAATGTTCCGTACGTCATAGACACGTGCAAATTTGTGAAGTTTATATTTTCATCAAGCAAAACGTTAATCCAAAATTTTGAATTGTTTGCATTACTGTTAATTCAAATGCTCCAATGACTGGCCTAATATTGCTTCCTTCTAATCTAAATTATTCCTATAAAGTTTAAAGTCCTGATTTAGTGTCTCTTGTTTAAATTCATGTGGTCGTCTAATAAATGGGATCAGTACAATCAGAATATGTTATGTGTTTCGTCATTTTTAAAAAATTTACTTGGGGGTTGAAAAAAGGAGTGAATTATATTTTGAGGGGTTGCCTATAACCTATCTATAATTTGAAACTATATTGCTGAAAATGGGTTCTATGCTTTTTCTATTAAAATAAGCAAGTACGTGTTTCAATGTTTTAAGAAATTTTGCCCCTTGAGCGTATAAATGGAGGGGTAAGTTTCCAACGCAACGGCAAGAGAAAAAGATATAGGTAAAACATTTTAGACAAATTCTTCGCTTGGAATAAATAAACATATGTTTTGGCATTTTTACGGAAATTTTGTCCCCAGGAGGTAAAAAAATGGGTATAAAAAGTTTATATTGGAAATAGTTATTATCCTAAGAAGTGCGGAAAGAGACACATTCCCGCACGCAACTGCCCTTAAACGAACGATGCGGAGCGGAGTTCGAGTAAGTAGTTGAGAGAGGAAAAGTAACTTTTCGCATGAGTTAGGGTAAACATTTTTCCTACAAGTTTTTTTTATTTTCGATTTTATAACCTGTACTTATTTCAAAATCTTATGCGTGCGGAAAAATATTTTTTCCGCACAGTGGAAGAAAGTGGGTATTTCCCGCACGCTTGTAGGAAAAAATATTTTTGGTCTGAATTTCATGACACTTAGCATAAATACTCTATATTCAATTAATAAATACGAATTTCTTATTTTCTTGAAAATCTGTTCCTAAAGGGGTGAAAAGGAGGTATCTATAAAATTTTCTATTTAAAAAATACTATTTGTCAGATTTTTAAAACTAGCCTAAAGCCTAAATATTATGCACTACATTTTTAGTAAAACATGTTTTATTGTTTTTTGAAAAGGAGGCATTAAAGATTCTATTGGAAAAATATTATTTGTCTTATTTTCGGGAAACTCTACAACACACACAAACAAACATTTGTAAGTAATATTTTTTTTTAAGTTCAAAGGTAGGTACTTCTGTCAGATCAATAATTATAAAGTTGACATTTACACTTCACATTTCTCGGGTTGTTGATGTTGCCATGGTAACTTTATAACACGCGCGTTTTTAAAAGTTGGGTTTAAATACCCTGAATAAATAAGCAAAATAGGGTACCAATAAAAAAACAATTTATTATTTAATACCTACATATAAAACTATTAATTTTAATTTTAAACAATTTCCATTTTACCCTGCCTGTCTGTTATAGAGGGCATAATATGTTTAATATTTAATTATTTAAATTCTAACGAGCAATCAAAAGAGAATTAGAAGGTTTTGCATAATTTACTGGTGGGGATATATTTGGATTTTCTGCTATCTGCTCAATATAACGTTCAATTCAAATTAAATATCAATTTTACGTTAATTAACTTTTTGCTTAATTAACAAAAAACGTACTTTCTACAAAATAGAAGCAGGGTAGGATTAGGTACCAAGGTCAAACTGAAAAATGTCATTAATTATTATAATTTAAATGGATAATGCACTTTATTTAAAGTACTTTCGTCATAAATAATCAATATATAATAGGTACGTCATTATAATTGTTATGACTTGTCAAGTCAAAATTACAAAAAAAAGCTGCGATTATAAAATTTTCATAGCACTACTATAAATTTCTAAAGCTTTGACCTCAATTGCCCACAGACTACGGATCAGCTGGCAGCTTTGCTCGAAGAACAAAATGGCGAACGCGGTACTGCAGATTTGTTTACCAGTTCAATAAAAAACGATGTAATAATTATAAAGAAAATTTCACGCCATCAATATTCTTCCAATAAAATGTAATCATTTCATAACGTTGACATGGCAACGTTGGTATTTTTTCGGAAATTTTTTCTTGCTGGGGTACCCTGGAGGGTATTACAGTGGAAATTTTTTGACATAATATAAAGTAACAACACGGAACTTTATAAAATATCAACTGGAACTGTCAACAATCAACTAGTACGTTTTGTCAAACTTTTTATAATTTTAAATTTCTTTAATTAATGTTAGTTAATATTAAAGGAATAAAAACGCCTAAACAATACAAAATAATTTATTTTTTAGATACATAATTTTTAGTTACAAACTGTAAATGTACCTTAAATCTTCTTTCTACCTCTTCCCTTTTCAATGGCCAATAATCCGATGGACAAATTCTATTGAATAAATGTCTATGTTTTAAATAATATAGGTAATATTTGGACAAAATTTTGTTAACTTCTTGTCCACGTAATAATCTGTATTTTATTGATTTTTTAAAAGATATTGCTGGATGATCGAGAACAAATTGTCTTCCTCTAATTCACTACCGCATTCGGCAATGAGATCTTCCAAAAAAAAAACATGTACAGTACACTGAGAAAATCGACCAACCTTGGGAATTGGGTTAAAAAAAATTGGTTGTAGTAACTGATATTTTGGTTTCAACAGCTTGAATTAATGGCTAATGGAACCTATTTCTTTTTCTTGTCATATCGAAGTTGACACAACCCTAAGATTTGCTGCAGGGACTAAAAATATAGGTTCTCGGTCAATATTTGACCAAATTTAATAGTTGTCCCAAAGGGACTCTAGGGTTGATAACTGAAAGTTGCCCCGAACCAATCTTAGGTTATGACAACCAATCCGTCTGTTGGTACAATCGAGTGGTCGGTCGCCCCAACCCCAACCGGAAACGCCCTATTGATATAAGAAAGAACCGCCATTTTATTATTGGCCACAGTCGTGTTCGAACGAAGTTAATACATTTTTTGCTGTTTTGTGTTGAAAGTTAAAATCAAAATGTTTAAAGTTTTGTTGTTAGAGTGGGCTTTGGCAGAGTACGTGGAATCATTTGAAAGTAAGTACCTACCTACTTTTTAATTAATAGTTAACATTTAAATATTAATCAGAATTAAACACACTTTTCACAAAACATGATACTGTAACAACATAGAATTTTTTATGGTAAATGCATTTTAGACCATAGATTTTGGTGCCTTTTTACTTAACCTGCAACAAAGTTGCTGTGTGTGCTCTTCTAATTTTATAGCATAGACAATAATTGGACTCGCATTGCAGTTTATTGCTGAAAAAGACCCCTTCAAAAATGTTGTAACTCTAAATAAAGTCATTGAGCTGTGCTTAAGAAGTGTATACTAAGTACAGGAAAGGTATTTGAGGTACTATTAAGAGAGGTTTATATCAAAAGTCAATAACATGTCAGAAAATCAGTGTTTTTGTTTGTCGGCACTAAAGTCGTTAAATGTTTCATATAAGGTGGCTTGCCCACTTTTTATGTTTATCTCTATAGAGTCTAAATTATATGCCCTTAATAACTTCTTCCTTAAGATACAAGGTATTACATTTATATAAAATTTCCATAAAAAGCTATACCTACATTTTAGGAAATCGGTATAGGTATATGCCAGTAAATTAGGAAATATTTTCAGTCAGACACACAACAAAATTGTGACGAACATTTTGTGATAAACCATTACGTAGACAAGAGGGTTCTCTTTTACTACGATAGTAAATATAACTTAAAATCCTGGTAGCAAAATTATTTGTTTTAAAGAAAATACACTGATCGGGCATAAATAGCCGTTACCCTGATGGCCATTATAATAATTACTATTATAGACGTCAGTACAATACAGATATTACAACAACTTTTGGGATAGTTGGGTTACATGGATTTTGTGGGGTTTTCAGTTTGTTTAAGATTACCCCTTTGCCTTTGTGATAACTAATAATCAGAATGTTACAAATTTGTAGGTCAACTTTTCATTCAACTCCCCTAAAAAAATTTAAAGTCTGAAAGGGTTGTTTTTATTAAAATATGTTAATAGCGTTAAAAATAAATAGTACTTTAGTAAAATGCTGCTTTTATACTATCTACATTTTCCGTTTTTAGTAGACTACTGCCTGGAATAAAAAGAATAAACCATTCACTCCTGGCGAATGCGGAACGGAACGGACAAACGACGGAACAATTCCGAATGCGAGCAAATCAAAATATTATGGTCAATGCGAGTTCGACCCACACAATAAGGTGAAGGCGAGGCCAACCCAAAATAGGCGCTGCAGCAATTCCCATTATTTGTTACTGTAACCCAAGTTTCTAGTTGTCCTAAATAAAATATATAGTTACAAGAACTCCATGAATTATTACTCCAACTAATTTTCTAGTTGTACCTACTAAAAAGAACCAAAATATTTAGTTATAACAACCATCGCATTTAGTTGCGACAGCTAAACAATTAGTTACCACGACTTGGTTGTGGGAACCAAAAGGTTTAGTAGCAGCAACTAGGATCACATCGCTTAAGGTCAACTAATTTAAATAGGTTGTTACAACCCGAATCTCTAGCTGTCCCCTATTTAATGCATATTTTTTGTCGCCACAACCCGGATTTTAGTTGTGGCAGCCTAAATTTTCCCTCAGTGTACGGTGATGGGTTCAAAATCATATGACTTCTCGAGGCGAAAGTCAGTAAACTGTCGCCAAACACTTGCTTTAGATTTTTTTGTATTAGCAGGTGTTAACCCCTCAATTTCTTGCCTAACTTCTTCCATATTATTTTGACCAAAGCGATTCATCTTGTGATCCCTATCTGCACTTCATAAACCAACACTAAATGTTAAATAACTGCAATATTGTGCTGCGGTTACTCTTATATAGGCACAACTACAACTGACATATATTTTTTTTTAATTTGACATTTAAAGTAATTTCAAACCATATATAACCTATATTTATTGACGTATAACTGTCTAATAACAAATATCTATTATAAAATCATTTTGTTGTGAAATTTTCTTACCAAATACCATTCGAAATCAAATTATACCTTAAAATTTTTTCTCGCACACGAATATTTTAAGAAAATTTTCTCTCGCCTCCGGCTCGAAAATTCTTTCAAAATATTCGTGTGCTCAAAAAAATCTCTGGATATAATTTGACTTCTAGTGGTATTACAAGTGAAAATTTCATAAATTTATTTTCAACCAATTAGAAGGCTCCTTATTGTTTACGTTGCTTATAGTAACGGGAGACTATCGCGATAGTCTATAGCCTATTAACCTAATAAAATTAATAAGTGATAATTTTTCTTAGGTAGGTACGACTACTAGGTACGACTTAATTTTAATTCAAATGTCAAGTAATTTCGAAGTGACAGGTGAGACAATCTAATGTCTTTATAGTCTTAAATTCAAATATAACTTTAAAAAACATATTTCCGATGAGTTTAGTTTAATATGACGCACTGTATTTTTACAATTAAAGTTGATTTTACTTGTTAGTAACTAAGGTTTATTACTAAAATTTCAGGAACATCAAAAGAAACTCCAATTTATGAAATTTTCTTACCGAAACTCCCACGCAGCAGAATTAATTTCCGATAATTTTTTCTCGGTTTCACTCATGGTTTTGTTGATAGAAAATTTCCCTCGTCTTCGACTCGGGATAATTTTCTATCAACAAAACCATTTCAACCTAAAAAAAAATTATCGGTAATAATTCTGCTGCTAGGGAGATTATAAGTGCTAATATATTTATTTGCGGTGGCGGAGGCATTAGCAATAAAAACAAAACAAAAATGGATAAAGTGGGCGAAGAAATAACTTTTGAAAGAATCTATAGTTTTTCCATATTAACCTCTTGAATGAGCTGAAACTGGACCCAGGAGATTGGTTTAATTAATTATTGTTTTTTAAGCACGGAAGATGGCCAAACGCTTCTATAAAATCTAATAAATACTTGCTACTCAGCTAGCGAACATCCGCCATGTTTAGACAATTCGTTAGGGAATATAAACTAGTTAAAAGTTGTTCATTGAGTCTGGCTCGAGTTTTGAAGATTTAAATAGACAGTTTTGGAAAAATTTGTTTTTTTTTGCAAATATTCAGAATGGAAGCTATAAATAGCAATCATAGCAATATTAGCCGATATTCTTATGCTATATTCTTTATAAAGTTCCACCCTTAGTTCTTGCAAAATGCCTCGTTACAGAAGGCGATGACAATGGCAGATCTCTTCAACTAATCCCAGAAGTGCTCAATAAGGTTTAAATCGGGACTAAAGTCAGGCCAATCTATTAAATTTTAATATTAACCTAATCTAAATATTCGGTTACCGCCCGGGCAATATAGGAGCTGTCATTATCTTCCATTAATACTTATAAACGTTTCACCGATTAAGAAAGCAAGTGGAACAATCAACCCACACTGGGTCCGAGAAGTTCAACACCAAAACCATTGGTCGGTTAATGTGTGGTGCGGTATACTTCACAACAGAATTATGGGGACTTTTTTTTTTTTATAAGCATTTAAACGGACGTTATTACCTACTTAGTTTTCTTGCAACATACATTGCCAAGATTTTTGGCAGAAGTCGACTATAATGAGCGTCAAAATATGTGACTTCAACAAGATGGTGCCCCTCCCCACTTTTATCGTGAAGCAAGAGAATATGTGGATCAGCACTATTCTCAAAGATGGATTGGCCGCGGAGGTTTTGTTGCATGGCCACCAAGGTCTTGTGATCTTACTCCGTTAGATTTTTCCTGTGGGGCTACATAAAAGATTGGGGATATGTTACATCACCTACGACAAGGCAGGACATGGAGAATATGATTAGGGATATCTCTCAAACAATAACACCAGGCATGTTATTCAATGTCCGGGGAAATATCATTAAAAGGATTGACCAGTGTATTAAATAACAAGGACATTTCTTCAAACATTTTTAAAGAAGAAACTGATTTGGGAAAGGGACAGTTATAACAAAATTGTTATATTGTTATTTATTTTCCATCGCTACTGTGATCGATTGACAAAAGATGCTATAACGAGGACACTAAATCTCGAAATATCAAAATATTTCAAAAACTATTAGAGGTAGGGAAAGGACGTTCTTTATGAAAGTTGAAAAGTTTATGACGAGCTAAAAGATTACGAAAAAATACATAGGATTTTCCATTTAATAAAAGTGATATTTTTCAATTAAAAGTTTTCTGACTTTGGTGCTAAAAAGTAAACACCCTGTAAATGAAATGTCAAATATTTCATAGTGAATATGTTTTTTTGACTTTATTTAGTAGCTATAAAAATTAGGAATCGCTTAAAGTCAAAATTTAAGTAGCATTTTCACAATAACAAGATTAACTCTTCTCCTTGAATCACGTTGTTTGTAGGTATTGTTGCCCGATGGCGTTTCTAAATCCATTGCGGGCAGTTGCCAAAAGTAGCGGTATCTAGTTAATAATGTATAGTAGAAAATTAATATTATTTATGTTTTTGAAAATCGTAGTCGCACTAGCCCCAAAAAGACTGTTGCCCCAACGCTTAATAGCTTGTCTTTGTTTTAAAATAAAGAGGTGTCACTATTATTCAAAATCGACTCTTCCTCAATCTTTCCCTATATTTTTCAGATAAAGAAATATTTTTTAAATTTGTCTCTGGTATGAGCTATTAGTTTTTCGATAGTCTCAATAATTATTACTAAAAAACTTTATAAAAATGTGAAAAATAGAAAATTCTGTGTACTGTTGTACAATTACAATAATGCACATCCTTCGACTTCAACGTAAAATTGGTAGATATAATTTTGATTACAGTATTTCCGTTGTCAAACTAATTTTAATTTATCAATCCAGCTAAATATACCTACAATAATATTTTTACCAAAACATTCGATTTTTTATTTGGTAAAACTTAAACTTAAAAGTCATGCAATATACAAAATTGCTCTTTTATTTAAATGCTTACCGAAGAAATATTAATATTCTATTTTCCTTGAAGCGAGAGCCGAGTAGCCGATTTATGTACATTTTATGAACCAGGCCGATGATGGATGTACCAACGAAGACGGCTAACTCGTTACAAGCACATTGAATCGAATATTCATGAATATCGTAGGAAGTGACGTATTTAATAATGGATTGAGGTTTGGATATCGCAAACAGTCTGTGAATATATTTTAGACAACAGAAATATTGGAAGCGTATTGAGGGTAATAATTAATGTCTTCTTAAACTCAATTTAATACGGAATTTATGGGACTGTACTTATTTCCCTTAATCATTAACTATATTTCTTCTGGATAGCAGGTACAACTACATCAATTGTCACTTCTGACAGAATTAATAAATTTAAAGATGTTGATGGCGGTATTTTCCAGAATGTGCAGTACCTACTGGGTTCTGGAAAGGTGTGGGTGATATGGAACAAACGAGAATCGCAGGCATAGCCGAGAGAGAAATTTTAATACTTTTCTTTAAAGCGACCTCTGTCAAGAACTCTCTAAGGCCGTCCTAACGGCACCGTTAATACGGTTAGAGGATTAGGCAGCATATGTGACCTTTCACACGCACTGGCACCGTGTTCCGTTCCACCGCAATGGCACCGTGAGCACCCACTATACAATTCACGGCAACCGTTACCGTGTTGACGGAGAGACATGCCCAGTAGAGTTTAAGATTTAATTGGTGCTTGCACATGTACCGCGTTTACCACATTTTCTTGGTTCATTGGCGGGAATATTGTTTTATTTAGTATATTTTATCATAATTATATTTTTCACAATTGCAGTAGATATAGATATGGATGTGCTTATATCTTTGGTGGAAGGAAGGCCAGTTATTTGGAACAAAACAAGTTCTATATGTGCCTTTCTTCTTTTTTTGATACGCCTGTAATACATTAAAATTGCCACAGAACGTCTATGATCCATACTCGAACCACTATAGAATCAAACTGACGTAGAGTTGTGTAGTTCGCGAACGAACTAGTTCAAAAGATCGAATCTGACAACTGAACTAAAAGATTCAATCAGTAATTACTGAGAGATTGAAACAAGGCGAACTAAAGTCTAAACGGAATGTACTACGCAAGCGAGAGCGAAACGACCGAGATTATAGGTTTTGTCACCTGACCGACCGATGCATGCTGCGATGATTTCGGTATTGAAATGAATAAAAAATATTGTCGGTGTCTACTGTATTTTTTGTTAATTTAATATATAATTTAAATTTTAAAATATTTCTTTTAGTTCACTATGCCAGTATAAATCAGTGAACTAAATGAACTAAACGAACTAGTCTTTTGAACTATTCACTTTATTGAACGAGAACGAAAGATTGAAATCGGCAAAGTGAACTAAACTTCCCAGCACTAAACTGACGAAAACCGTGCATGTGTGCAAGGATAACACGAACATGGTAAATCGCGTAAACGGTGCCGTTAGGACGGTCGCTGTGTAAGAGTGCAATAAGCCTAAGGCTCAATAGCCAGTACACTCTCACGATACCTAGTAAGGAACAGTGGGAGGAGGAAAAGTAATATTCTCAGAGGACGCTCTGGTCTGCTACATTGACAGATCACCCAAACGGTACAACCATTTTTCAGACACACGTCTACGTTATACTGACTACTGCAAGTCTAAATGAGGTCAGAGAGTGCCAAGGGCGGCTAATATATATTTGCTCAGACAGTCAAGCTGCCCTTAAGACGGTATGCAAACCCAGGGCACGTCAGTACTCGTTGAAGAGAACGCGTAGATGCCCTGAAAAGGAACTCAGGTATCAAGGAAGTTGAACTGGTTTGCATCGCGGGACACAAAGGAGTGAGGGAAAACGAAAGAGCAGATAGGCTCACCCAAATCGAGCTTGGGACTACTTTCCAAGGGACGAAACCAGCAATAAGAATTTCAAATTAATAGGTAGAGTCTGCACTTAAGAAGTGGGCGACACGGTGTTCTACGGAATAATGGCAGCAAACGCAAGGATACAGGTAGGCCAAGGACTTTATAACAGGAGCAGACAAATCCATAATAAAAAGACTAGGCACTGTTGGCTGAGGAAATATATGACGCTGATGGGCGTCGAGAAAGACCCAATTTGTCTTGAGAGTTAAGAAGAGAAGGAGATACCGCTGTACTTGCTAGGGACGTGTGAGGCTCTAAAGGAGACTGGTCTTTGGCTCAGCAGTTCTCTGAAAAGAGGAAGTTACTGCCTTCGCCTGAAAAGACGTCCTGACTTTTATAACGAGATGGGGAAGGCTAGGCGGAAACACGGGTGGTTAGAATAGTTGGAGGATTTAGAGGCAGGCAAAAAAGATCGTTTCGGACTACTTGTCAGATTGCTGAGCCTCCCCACAATAACTACTACTACTACTACTAGTACTATACTAGTGATGGTGAGTAATATGCTAAAACAACATACATATAACGCTATAATTAACATAAGCAGATGAATAATAATTACCCCAATTGAACAGAAGCCAAAATTAAACGAATCCACAATATAAGATGACTGAACTAACCCTTCACAATTAGCGAGGCGAACATATTCTAACTTATTTCTTAAACCCAGAATCATAATGTTATCGGATCTACAGGTACAGTATCTCCGGTTTAAAAAAATATATTGACTTGCGGTTTTCACATAAATATATTCTTCTTATTTATTCTTCTTTTTGCTTAAGTTAAAAAAGATATATCATTGCATTTAAAATTTCTTAGAAAAATGAGGAAATTCTTGATTCTGCTAAATAGCGCCCTCTAGCTGCCGCAACGGAATTTAGGACGACTTAATTTTTTTATTAAATTGAAATAAACAGAACCCCTAGATTTTGCAAGCTCAAATTTGTCAAATTCTGATAAGCCAAACCGAAGTTGTGAATCTTTTTTCATAGCAACATTTGTTCCCTCTTACATCCCCAAAACTAGGTACCTGTACCATCTAGGTACAGACACAAAGAAAGCAGGTTAATCAGCGCCTATTTCCGGCGCCGAAAATCAGCGACTACAAGTCATCTCATTGGTACACAATAAACGCCGACCTGCTTTGTCTATGTGCGGGTGCATTTAAACGTGGATTTAATTATTGGCGCTTATAAGCGCTTGTTCCCAGCAAGCAGGCAACCTGATTTCTTTGTGTACGCACTTTTATAAGCACTAATGGGTCACGAACTAGAACTTCTTTGTCGTAGTATGTTGGTAACAAAGGTATGCAAGGTTGCAGGATTACCTTTAATCTAGTTTAAATTCATTTCTATAGTGGTACAACATACCAAAAAAATCATTTTAAGCAAGATTAAAGGATAATCTGTATTATGGACGGGTGTTGCCTACCTCTGTAAACATATTACCGTGCGAGCAAAAATTATTTGCATCAAAGAGGGCCTTGCATCTAAGGACGTAATGCTTAGCCGTAGAGCTTAATACCTGTTGGGTGTCAGTAACTACCTGAATTAACAATCAATCCGTCATCTTTGACAGTCGTTACAAGTAATTTGATTCATCGCTAATTTTTCCAATTTCTTGAACAATTCACACAATGGGTTTTACGGAACAGCACATTCATGGTTAAAGCGTATTTTCGAAACGGGATAGAGTAAATGGTGATTTTCACGAACATTTTTCTAACGTTGCTTTTATTGCTGGGGATTTTTATCATTGCCTGAAAATAACCGTGGCTGTCTTTAGGGAAACAAGTTCTATACAACACAAAAAAGGAGCAGGAAGACCATCTGTAAGAACAGAAGAACTTGTTGCAAACGTTCGTGAAATAATGTAAAATACGCCAACAAATTGTATAAGACGCCTGTCCCAAGAAGTGGGAAGATCTTATGGAACATGCAGGCATATTCTTAAAAAGCAGCTAAATGTATTTCCTTATAAAGTTTAAGTATTATAATTTTGTAAACAACAAAAATAAATTTGTATTTGTCTACTTATTTTATTACTCATTAGTTTGCCATATCATGTCATAATATAAATTTGACAAAATTTTTACCTAGATTCAAGAGGGCGGATCCACGGGGGGGGCTTTGGGGGCTCAAGCCCCCCCCCCCCTTTAAGAAGACTTATGTCATAAAAAGTCAAACATTGCTATAAATACTAATAATAAATAATAAATCCAGTAATTATATATTATGTTTAACAAAAGCTTTATTTGAGAATAATAAAATAAATATGATTTTATTAAAATAATAATTTAATTTTATTTATTTTACGTCCAAAATAATTTGCGACGAAACAACCGATATAAGTACCAAAGAACAAATGACATTCTGTGTGAGGTATTTGGATAGTACGTATGATATAAAGGAAGTTTTTTTGGGTTTCATTGAGCTGCACTCTACAACTGGCCAATGCATCAAAGAGGCCATAAAAAATCAAATTAAGCAACTTGGACTTTCTATTGATAATCTTCGTGGACAAGGATATGATGGAGGCAGCAATATGGCTGGAAGGTTCAATGGAGTCCAAGCCTTAATAAGACAACAACAGCCCTTGGCTATGTATTTACACTGTTTAAGTCATTGCCTTAACTTAGCTATTTCCAAAAGTTGTGAAGTTTCTGAAATTAGGAACATGATGGGTATTTTGGGTAGGGTATGTTCTTTTTTTAGTTGCTCTGCAAAAAGAGTTTTAGTTTTTCAACAAGCCGTTGATGACTTAGAAATAACCGAAACTAAAAAATAGAAGTTAAAACCTCTGTGTGCTACGCGCTGGGTTGAGCGTCATAATAGCGTAATAACTTTTAAAGAACTATATGAAGCAATTTGCAATGCTCTTGCTAGTTTAGAACAGGACAACGATACAGAGACTTCAAGTAAGGCAATGGCTTTTAATGCCGCCATTAGAAGAAGTGATTTTGTTATAGCTTTAGAAGTCGCCTGGTTTTTGATGTCGTACACTGTAAATTTAAGCAAGTATTTACAGAGTGTTGAAATTGACCTTTCCACTGCCTATTCATACATAAACGATATTACAAGCAAACTAGAAAATATAAGGCAAAATGAAGAACTCCAATTTAAACCAATTTTCTTGGAGGCCCATCACGCTCTTCAGAGAATTGGTACGACTATTACTATGCCTAGACTTTGCAACAAACAAACAAACAGGAGCAATATAAATACAAATAACGAAGAAGAATATTACAGAAGGGTGATATTCATACCTTGCCTGGATCATATTATAATCCAAATGAAAGACCGATTTAATCAACTTTCTACTGTAATACCCATAGAAGGTATTATTCCAATACACCTTAAAAAATATACTGATGCCAAAATTGTTGAGGCTGCAAGAATATATGAAAATGATATGTCAGGATCCATGCTGGAATTACAGGCGGAATTAGCGATATGCAGACATAAGTGGAGTGACACTGTCAGTGTTGATCTACCAAAATCATCAACAGAATCCTTAAAAAGTATGTCCAAAGAATGCTTTCCCAATATAGAGATACTACTAAAAATTTTTGCCACAATCCCTGTAACAAGTGCTACGGGCGAGAGAAGTTTTTCATCGCTAAAACTACTAAAATCCTATTTGAGATCAACGATGGGACAGGAGAGACTCAATGGGCTAGCTTTGGCATACATTAATAAATCTAGAGAACTTAATATAAATGATATAGTTAAAACTTTTTGTCAAATGAAGTCCAGAAGAATTGAAACTTGTAATTGGTCTACTTAGATTATCGTTGATATAATTTGTTGTATTTATGTATATATGTACTATATTATAATACATTTTTTTGTCAAATTAAAAAACTTAAAAAAAAATTATTCAAGCCCCCCCCTTTGTTAAATCCTAGATCCGCCCCTGCCTAGATTTGGTTAGATATATCGTCCCCAAATTATTATGATCTAAACCAAGCCCTACGTTTTTTAATCCAAGCCTTCTTTTATGCAAATAATTTCTGCTCGCACGGTATAAATTATTTTGTTCAAACTGCTTTTCTAAATACTGAAATAAGTAGGAATAATTATAAAAATATGAGTTTAGCGAATCACAAAATATCGACGGTATTACGATAATTTCGAATAATTCAATACAAATAATTCAAGGTAGGTACTGAGTATACACAAACACTTTTGGGAAAACCATTGAGGGAATTTAATACCTGGTAATAGTTTTATATGAAAGTTTGAACAGTTTAGTGTCTAGATATTTTTTATTTATTTGAGTAAAAGGAAATCGTAAAAATGCTCACTTTCTTTTTCCCAAAGCCTAAGACAAAATACATTTGAAGCAATTTTAAAAAAGATTTGAAATATTGATATTTGGAGCGTAAAATTTATAATGCTTTACTTTCGGTGGAACCAGGCAGAACAATCACGTCAAATTGGGTCAGTGCACACTAGTGCACTAAATGGTTTAAGCAGATGCTATCCTACCCTCATATTATGTCTCTCCTAGAAATATTTAGAATAGCCTGTAATCTTGCTTATTGATTATTTAAACTTAACAAGAATCTGCAAAATAAACCCCTCAGTATTATATACAGCGCTATGATAAAAAAAAACCAATCAGCCTTTTATATAGAACTTACTTAACTTAACCTAACTTAAGCCACTTAATCAAGAATTGCTAAGATCCATGAAATTAATTTTTTTGATATGCATTTTTTTAGAGCATAAAAGTTCTACGTGTATCAACTTTATTTTTTTTAATAAAACATATTGTATTTTTATACATTCTACAATCAATTCTGGACATTTTTCATAAATCATGCCCTATACATATCTTCAACCGTTTACGAAATATTTACATTTAAAACAAAATAGACAAACGACATAGTATGAAAAGAAACTATTTTATTAGATGTTGAATATGTCCTCCACCAACTGTTCTGCAGTAGATGAATCGAACTAAAAATTCCTGTTGTACATTTGATACTACTTGTAGAGAAATTTCTCGCATTATTAGTCAAATGGACTTTTTAAGAGTACCTATAGAGTTGGGTTTAGATTAATAAATTAAATTTTTGACGTGGCCCCACAAAAAAAAATCCATCGGGTTAAGATCGGGCGATCTGGGCGGCCACTATATTATCGTCCAAATGTAATATCATACAAAGCACCATTCTATTGCAGTCAAAGATAATACATTGCTAATTTTTTATTATTTTATTGCTAAATTTTATAAATCCTAGATTATTTATCTGTATTTATAAGCTAACAAACCTCAACAAACCTGTCTCCTCAATAGTTTTTTCTTGCTACGCCACTGGAATCGCAGCTTTTCATTAATGCCTGATTGCATAGTTTAAGCGAATATTAGTGTTATATTAAAATTTTAACAATTTTAGTCCATAAAACGTTAATTTGTAAAAAATGTAGTTAATCAAAACATGGTATAAAAGACACGAAGGAATAACCCAATGTACACAGAAAGAAAACTATCGTAGTGCAAACTTAAACCCATTTAATGTATTTCCTCCGAGACTGATAATAATTTATTTAACGACATCTATCGTTATTATTAATATTATTATTAATTCCTTTTTTCCTCACTTAATTTTAAGTGGTGTTTCTTTTCTGGGATGACGGGCTGTGTCGTCTCAGAGTCTATTGCTTGAATTCAGGAATAATCGCACTATGTTACATGTTTTAAGGATGGCAGACTTTTGTATATTTGTATGGATATTTGGGTTGAGACCGAGTTCCTCAAGATGTGTCCTGAAGATGTATGGGGTGATGCCTGTGGTTGAAACGGTGAATGGTATGATCGTTATTTTTTTCTGTTTCCAAAGTCTCTGAACTTCCATGGCTAATTCCGAATAGTCTGCTATTTTTTCTCTATATTTTCTTTGAATGTTGGGGTCGTTAGTTGTGGATATATCTATAAGATAGGTGATTTGTTCTTTTTTATTTTGGAACACGATGTCTGGTCTATTGCATGTTATTGTTTTGTCTGTATGGATTTCTACGTCCCAGTATAGTTTTCGTTGGTGTCTATGATGGTGGTTGGGGACTTGGGGAGTAATTGTAGGATGGCATTTCTTCTGTGATTAGTTTATAGGCCTTTGCGAGTGCCTGGTAAATCATTTTTCCTGTCATGTTGTGTCTCTTGTAGCCAACCCATTGTCGTTTCCTGGTCGACATATTGCTTGTTAAGGTTAGTATAAAACTGGCCATGAAGAGGTTTTGCTTTTATTGTACCTATTTTGCAATAGTAACCGCGGTAGAACCGATGAGACTATTGCATGTATTGTTCTAGAAGGTATCACATGCAGATGTTTATTTCAAATAATATTACACCATGTAATAGATCAATAAATTAGTCTATTGGATAATGGGTTTATCTAGTCTGTTCTTAAATTGATTTATGAAGGTTGCATTGATTGTTGGTTAAGAAATCGAAAATACTAACGGCTTAAATATAAGAATCTGTTCGCTGATAATGTGACATGTAAATATATAATGGGTAACTGATGTTTTTATTTTAAACCTTTGCCATTATCGAAATATATAATATTTTACTTTTGTTGTATAATATTAAACAAAACAACTGTATGTTTAATTAAAAATAAACACTAATTTTGCATGCGCCATTTCGTTTGTTCAATATTTCCTTACATCTTCGTTTTATTCAAACCTAGGCCAAATATCCATTTTTGGGTACAATTACCTACACTTTTAGGCTAAAAAAGGTTCGCTACAATGTGCAAATTTTACAAAATTTCGGTTTTTGCTTTGTTAATTTATCAATTAATTTTTCTTTAACCTCAATTAGACACATTGCCAGCCAAATACGGATATTTGGCCCCTTTCTGGGGAAAATGAAAATAACCGATTAAAAAAAAGTAAACTCGTTTTGTTTTCATGAACTTTTAAGCCATGATCCTTTATTACTTCGGACACATTAGAAATATCCTCATTTATCAATAAAGATAATTTTTTATTTTGTGCTATATGTGTTTATCATCAGCAAAAGCTAATAGATTACCGGATTTTCTAGATAAATAAAAATTCTATGTATAAGTAATAAATAATAAAGGACCCAGTAGGGATCCTTGAGGAACTCCTTTTAATACGTTTGATGAATTTGAAACATTACCGAAGTAAATTCCTGTAAATAAAGTAGTTTAGTTAAATATACGATGGTGCATGGTTTTTCTGTGTATATTTTATCCAATTGGATGACAGTAAGGATGCTATTAAAACACATATAATTTCAGTATCAAAAAAAATACATGGGTAATTAGATAGTGCGCGACAATAAAATTAACGATCTTGGGTGAATCACATTAATTGACTATTATCAGAATAGTTTAATCATAACCACGAGATGTTTTGATTATTTAAGAATATATTTATTTGGGTCACAGGAAATAAAAGAGTTCATCCTAATTCTATTAACTTCAAAAACATCTGAAAGGATAATGTAAATAACTTTATTAGTACAGTTAATTTAAGCAATTTTAATAATAATTTAAAACTTTTTCAAGACAAAAGTATACCAAGAAATTTTTATTGTGGGGTAAGAAATTCTTTAATTAAACTTGAAAACTTAATTACGAACAAAGTAAACACAATTATAAAAATATCTTTAGGCTCTGCAAGCAGGTTTTTTTGACATAAAAATAACTTTCTTTAAAATACACAAATTGAAAGATTAAAATCATTGAAAAGTTATGAATGAAGCTGGGTATTAGACCACTAATTTTTAAAAAATTAATTAGAGTTAAATATTTTTAACATCTACTTTTATGCCACCCAATCTAGTTCTAAAAAACTGAACTTTATGATAGCAAATTTAATTTTTTTAATTAACAAGCGAATAGCAGTTCAGGTTGAAAGCACATATTTTTCAAAGGTTAGGATTTTCAATCTGTTTAAATCTTTTTTTTTTTAATTTGTTTGTTTTCCGTTACTAACATTTTTATAATTTTATGTTTCAAATTTATTTAAGAAGTAATTGTATTGTCTTAAGAACAAGTGATAAAAGTGTGCCTTTACTGTTATGTGAAGAATATTAGCAATGGTAAGTTGTTAGAAGGGAAATAAAATAATTTCATTTACTTAACTGGTTTAGTACTAACGGTTCTTATCTATAGGGGAGAGTGGTCCACAGTGAGATATGTTCCACAGTAAGACAGTACAATTTCTGAGGCTCTGGAAACCCCGCTTTTTACGTCACGCCATGCGCAAACTTGTTTTTACACGCCAGATCCACCAACGAGTTCTTGTTTCAGGTCAGTTTGTTTTTATCTATAGAGCGGTGTTTATGCAAATTTTGACCGCAGTATTTTTTCGAAAAGCTGTTTTGATTGGTGCTTATTTGGCGTACTTTTAATTAGAACTTTAAGATTGGTGGTAAGTAAAGTTTAGGTATTTGTGTGTTCATTTACATTGCGATATTATTTTTATTTCGGGTTCATTACAAAATATTACATGATTTTTAAATATGGTGCTTGTGGGGAACACTGAGACAACACTAGGTGGGGCACACTGAGACGTGTCTCAATGTGTCCCACTGTGTCCCACCATGCGCAAGAAGTTTGGAGTACCTAACTTTTAAACTATTTTTTTAAAAGAATGGCAAGAAATAGAAAAGGAAAAACTACCATAGGGTCCTTTTTAGAAAACCAGATGAAAAGTGCCGTAAAACTGGTAACGGATGAAGGATTTTCATTGAGAAAGGCAGCCGAACTAAAAGGAGTGTCACATCAGACCTTAGCGAGGTAAATTGTAATAGGAAAGAGTCTGGAATTACATTGGAGATATTTACAGGATGGTCCAATAAGACTGCCAACCGGATTTATCTAAAATGATTTTAAGAGCACCTATAACTAAGCTTTAAAGCACACAAGACTTTTAATGAAAAGGCAGGCCCCAATTGAATAAATGAGGAACTAGATAGAAATGCTGTCATTAACGACTAAGTCCTAGTAAAATTTTCTGGGAAAAAATCAACCAAATATTTCATTGGAAAAATTTTAAGCAATATCTCCCATGAATCTGAATATGATATAAGTTATTTGCGAAGAAAAATAGATCACACAAATTCGTCTACCCAAATGTTTCAGAAGTTGCTACTGTTTTGTTTAAAGACATCGTGATGATTTTGCCAGTTCCAGCATTGTATATTTCGTAAAACAAAAAGACAAAATCAATGTGTCCAATTTGAAGTTAATTTTGGTCAGCTAGATGTCCAATAAAGGGCCTTCCTGTGGACCACGTTAAGTCTCACTGTAGACCACCATGGGGCACAGTGAGACTATTTGCAATGTCAATAATAAATATTTCTAGAATTTAAGTTTTTGTTTATTTTCCTAATGCTTTTTAGAAAAATAAAGGTTACTTTACATTATAAACCTGTTTTCTTTAATAAATGTTTAACCAGTTTTTTAAAAATCTAGAGTAACCAAAAAACGTATCACTGTAGACCACTCTCCCCTACGCCACAACGGCGGACTTGATTTAGCATTTAAAAATTAAGATTTTTGAGTAAGCCGCGTTGGCATCAGTTAAGGACATTTTTTTTTACAAAAAATAATTAAAAACAAATGGGTACTTAAACAAATATAGTTTGGAAGTCACTGGCGCACGTACTAAAAAATAGGGGAGGTCAGCAATTACTGGACCCCCCACCCATATTTTGAATATTTAACAATGGTTTTTTATTCTGTTTTTCTCTAAGGATGTAACTTTTATGCTGAAGCAATGTACCAAATCTTATTAAATATTAAATACTCGAATTACTCAAAAAATCAGTTTTTAATTTCAAACGCATATCGAAGATGAGGGTCGAAAATGAAAAAATATAAATCCAGGAATATACAGGGTGTTATTTAAGTATGTGGCCAAACTCCAAGGGGTGCTTCTTTTAGTGATTTTAAGAAGGAAAGTTTGTATAAACATGGGTCCGAAAATGCATAGTTTTTACGATACAGGGTGTCAAACTTTAAAAAAAAATCGGATGTTCGTAAATGTCTCAATACTTTTTTATTTGATTTTATTGACATTTGACTATTCTGTTTGTCATAACAATAGAATAATTTAGCCTTATTTAGATTAAAAGTATTAGGTCCAGTGGCGTCCCCGAAGACAGTACAACTAATATTTTTGACAAAATAATTGCGCGCCACTGACTTTTTTTTTAATTATGTATTTTTTTCGAATTAAGCAACTACAAATACAACTGACTATTTGCTGTATATGTAGGTACATAATAAATATTGTCCCGGGGACATGCAATAAAGTGGTTTTTATGTTTTTTCTTGAAAACAAAGCAACATGAAAAAAACTCAGGAGATAAAATAGTTGTATTTGTAGTTTCTTAATTCGAAAAAAATACAAAATTTTTAAAAAAGTCAGGGGCGCGCAATTTTTTTGTCAAAAATATAAGATCTACTGTCTTCGGGGACGCCACTGGACTTAATAATTTTAATCTAATTAGGGATAAATTATTCTATTGTTATTACAAACAGAATAGCCAAATTTCAACAAAATCGAATAAAAGAGTATTTAGATATTTACGAACATTTTTTTTAAAGTTTGACATCCTGTATCGTAAAAACTATGCATTTTCGGACCCCTGTTTATATGAACTTTTCTTCTTAAAATCACTTAAAGAAACACCGCTTGGAGTTTGGCCACATACTTATATAACACCCTGTATGTTTAACGAATTGACCTCCTTTTTCGGATACCTTGTATATTGACACAACATCTAAGCATTGAATATATCGAACACAATGAGGATGGATTTTTGAAATCTCTTTATCAAAATGAGCAAGATGTATATTTTCAGAAACGGTTAGCACCTTATTTTGCTAACACTGAAAGTTAAAATTAGCCTATTCCTTGTGATAACCGTCCAGAAATTTATTTGGTAAAGGTTCATTCACATTATTTTCTGCAATTTTCCACAATTCCGGTGGGTACAACTTTATTCCTGGTCAATTTGCTATTATTATTTGACAATTGTTTTTGAATCTGACGATCAGCTTGTGGAAGCCAATATTCATTTGTTTTCCCATGGGTTGTTTATCATTTTGTACAATCCAGGCAATGCCAACTCCATAAAAAAATAATAGATTTGAATGACAAAAACAATTTTTAAAGTTTTTGAGAAATTTAAGACTAACATGGAAAAAATATTATAAAGTGCTACACTTGCCTGTTTTAAAAAACTTTCCTTTCTTCAATCGAAGCGTGTACTAAGATGGTGTTCTATGAAACTTGTATATTAATGTGCTATTAGCTCAGTGGAGATGTCTAATTTTTTTAAATTAAAATTTGACCTAATTTTTTCCATGCTAAAGCACAGAATTTTAATTTTAATTAATTAGCTATTTATTTTGTACATGTACTAGACTTAACTTTTTCTTAAAACAAAGCGTTTCGACAGAAGACAAGGACATTTGATATTAACAGCTGATCTGGTTTCGTCGTTAAAGTTTCCAGATCAACAATGGGCCGTAGCAAGCTCACTCGTCAGGTTACGTCATCAGATTTTCTTGGTGTTTATTATTTAAGTTTATTGGTGAGTACAAACATTATTTTGGTTGACTCATCTATTAACAATAATATTTTTGAGTTTAGATGATTATGGATTATGATTATTGTGTGTTCAATGGTCAAGTTAATATTGTCGAAGGAAATAAGGTAATTTACACCAACTATTTTAATTTATTACTGTAATATTTATTTAAAAGTGCCTTGTGTGTAAAATCGGGGTCAATGACTTTTAAAAATGTGTTTTTGTGTAACTAGCGTTCGCTAGGAGGTATCTTAAAACTTATTATGGAATCATCCTTCTTGCCCTCAAAAACATAACTACACCAAATTCGATTCCTATCCGCTTAACATCAAATCTTCGCCAATTTTATAAAGTAAATATTTACTTGGATCGCCCTGTATCTCTATAACCGTATAAGAAATAAAATTAGATGACATATTGTCAAGTCCCCTATCTCTTATTGCTGTAAAGCCCCTTAGGTATATATATAAAATTCCCACAAAAGTAATATTACAAAAAGGGTTCCCAATATAATGTTTTAATTGGACGTCCACCACAAAGCTTACACCTTGCAAAAAATGTATTACTTTTTCCCTGTATAATTATTTAATTAATAATAATTTTTGCTTCTTGTAAATAAATACTAAAAGAAATAAATGTTGTTTTCTTCTTTTCCTTTATTTTTATAATGTTTTCATATATTTATTTCAGTAGGTACGGGTCTGTCAATATTTTTTTTTATAAATTATAAAATTAGTACCTACTCTATATCTTTACGAAATATTAAGACTCCCTTATAAAATTTAAAAGAACTTAGTCCGGTTCTGTTTCTGTAGCCAACCGCTTAACGTACAATATATACTAAATATCACGAATAGTCTCGTTTTAAAACAGATGACAGCGGTTATTTGTCATCGATCAGCTGATATTGGGACATAATAATATCCCTAGATTTGTAGCGAACCGTAATGAGCCCAAACACCGAGTTATGAATTGCGTTTTTGTTACATTTAATTACATTTTAAAAATTTTAATTTAATTACTTTTGCGTAAGTACCTACAATTATTATTCATTTGACCAAAAATTTAGATACAGGTTAAAATTTTTAAATTCTTTTTCATTAGGGATCATAATTATTAATGTGTACCTTGCTCGTTAAGTTGATTTCATCGATAAGTAATAAGTTTTATTTCATCTGAACGCCGTTTTTGTTGAAAAGTTAGTTTGTAAAATTTTTGTTCTTAAAATGTTTGTTCGTTAAGGTTAGGTTTCTAATGTATAATTTTCGCATTTTACATTATCTAGGTATCCTTTTCTGTTTCAAGAAAAATAAGTAGAAATTAAGTATTTCCCTGACTTAGGTAGGTAGGAGAGAGTTGGACAAAACCGGGTAGGTTGATAAAACCGGGTATCGCCTAGTTCTACCATATGCCAAAACTGCTTTCCATATTATTAACCTTTAAAAAGCAGCTATTTGATTTTGAAGGAATTATTTTTATTATTGTTATTAGTAAATATTATTATTGTTTGGCAATAGTAAGGTAATAGTAAGTAACATTAAGTTACTATAGTAGTTAAAATAGCTAACCATATTAGTATGTAATAGGATAGCGAACAAATATATAATTCTATTTTCTGTGTCTACGTACCTTAGATAAGTGAAATTATTATTTGATATTACTATTATTATTGTTTGTATGACAATAAAATAAAGTTTTTAACATAAAGATAGCCTACATACAAGTTTAGAAATGTAACTGTATCAATAAATTGCATTTTAACAAACAAATTCCATAAAAACCAATTTTGGGTCTACGTACCTTACATAAGTCAAAAACTGTTAAAGTAGGGTTTCCACTGACAGAAAAATTTAATCCCTGGCTAAACTAAAGCATTTAACTTTATGTTAGCCTACATACAAGTTTAGGAATGTAACTGTATTATAACCAACAAATTCTATAAAAACCGTATTTGGGTCTTCGTACCGTACGTTAAGTCAAAAACTGTTAAATTAGGGTTTCCATTGACAGAAAAATTAAATCCCTAGCTATATTGAAGCTTTTAACTTTATGTTAGCCTACATACAAGTTTAGAAATGTAACCGTACCATAGCCAACAAATTCTATAAAAACCATATTTGGGTCTACGTACCTTACGTAAGTCATATATGGGGATTTTCTTGACAGTGAATGTAATAACTTGAATTCAATTAGTTTATGTTGAACTGTAGGTATTTTACCTATAGGTATAATCTGAACAAATAAAACAAAAAAAATCTATTCTAAATATGAGTGACAGAATCCTATTTTAAGTTGTGTTTCAGTTAGTTTAGTATTTTTAAGATTTGGATATTTATAATATTATAAACTTTTTAAATCTATTTTGACACTTTATCTTTAAACCATATAGAAATTCATCCTCATTACCTATTACCTACCTTAAATTATAATATTTATAAAACATAACTTTCAAAAGAAATTATTACCTACCTATTACTTATTATTTGGCAATATTAAAGCGGTAGAACCGATGAGGCTATTGCATAAATTGTTTTAGAAGGTATCACATGTATAATTTTCAAGTCCGGTCCTGTAATTCATGCCAACTTATAAAAATTTAATAGACCAAAATTGACAGAGTGTCACTTGACTTTGCCCCCATCTTGCGAGAGTATTCAAGATTGTTACTATACCAGACTTTAACGGGGTGCCATAAATGACAAGTGATGCGGCGAGTTCTTAGATTAATTTGACTTTGACTTTCTTCTTCGTACCCGGCTAGAATGAATTCTAATTTATTTAATCAATAAAAACATAAAAACTAAAATTAGCAAAAAGAGGTATTTTAATTGTTCAAGTATTTACTACAACTTGCTTATTGAACGGAACTAAATGTTTAATAAAACAAGTCATGCAATAAATTATAACATTGCCATAGTCCACCGAGTGTATAAAATGAAATCCTTGTATCGAAAAAATGTGTCCAACAATGCAGTACGAACAGGTGAACCATGAAAATTATAAAGAATTTAGTGAAATAAATATCTGTTTGTTTATGTAAATAACATCGGTTTCATTTTGTAAATTCAGGTATTTTATTTTACCTACATTACATTACTAGACTAATTTTTATTGTTGTGTTATTATTTATTATTTAATATTTTTAATTTCCTCGCGGTAAGTATCGTAATCGCGAGAAAATGTTTTTAGTGTTTTTATGTTAATTTCAGTATTACTGCTTAGGTTAACCCACGTTGGGCAAAATAGTTTTATTACTTAAGCTACTACTTAGCTTTTATACCATTTACTCGAAACCCTCTCAACCTATAAGATTTGTATAAATTAAATAACGGCGATCGTTTTTGCTTCAAATTAGTCTAAAAATTATGTATTCAACTGTCAACTGTCATTCGGTACCTGAAAAGTTACATTCTTAAGCAACTGTCACAAAATATGAGGTTTACGGATTTAGTAGTGTCTCTGAAATATAATTTTTTTGGCCTTATTTACTTTATGGCCGCATACCGGGTGTTTCTCAAAAGACGTTCACCCCTATAACTTTTTTATATTTTTAGATATTAAAATGAAATTTTGAGATTATGCATAAGAGTTGAGTCTGCATTTATTGGCATAATTTTCAATTTGTTAGCACTTTCGGTTTGACCGTAAGTCACCTTGACTTTGATATTTTAAATGGGACATCTTGTATATTTTTACTTATTTGAGTTCAGCATAATATTCTGAGTAAAATGACACCTCACTTGGCATTTTTGACGTGTTATAACTTTTTTATGTTTATTTTTTATTTTCAATCTAGAGTGCTACAAATTAATTAAATCTGCTAATATAGTCACGTACTATATTATGAAAATTAAAATTATGTCATAAAAATTGACTTTCTAAGTTTTAAAAGCGTTTAAAAAATTAAATTTTATTTTCTTGACGTTTACTCCATTTTTCCAAATGGAACTATGGTGCTTCACTAGGACTAGAATATTTAAGACGAGCATTTTTTTCTAACAATTTGACACCATACACTCCTATGCTATTTTAAAATTGACACTTAAAAATTTGCATTAAATCCCAATAGCAAATTTAAAAGCGTTATGCATTATTGCTGCCCTCTGTTTACTAGAGAAATATAAAGGCGGCTTTGAAAAACAATGGAAGGGTTTTGAAAAGCAATATGGCTTTAATTTAAAGTTGTAATGTCATTAGTTTATAAAATAAGTACATACAATCTTCAGAAAAATTTTTCTGGTCTCCAAAAATCAGGAGCATATCAATTTGTTTATTTCTAGTAAAACTAACCATTTTATCTGATTAACAATGTAAGTTTAATAAACGAATGACATTACAATTTTAATTTAAAACCATATTGGTTTTTAAAAACATTCCATTGTTTTTCAAAGCCGCCTTGTTTAAATTTCTTTAGAAAAGACAGGGCGGCAATAATGCATAACGCTTTTAAATTTTTGCCATTGGGACTTAGGGCAAATTTTTCCGTGTAAATTTTAAAATAGCATAGAAGTGTATGGTATCAAATTGTTAAAAAAAAATTCTCGTTTTAAATATTATAGTGAACTACCATCGTTCCATTTTGAAAAATGGATTAAACGTCAAGAAAACAAAATTTCATTTTTTAAACGCTTGTGAAACTTAGAAAGTCAACTATTATGACATAATATTAATTTTCATATACTATTTGACTATAAATTATCAGATTTAATTAGTTTGTAGCCCTCTAGATTGAAAATAAAAAATAAACATAAAAATGTTATAACACGTCAAAAAATTACAACTGAGGTGTCATTTTACTCAGAATGTTATGCTGAACCCAAATAAGTAAAAATATACAAGATGTCCCATTTAAAATATCAAAGTCAAGGTCACTTCCGGTAAAACCGGAATTGCTAACAAATTGAAAATTATGCCAATAAATGCAGACTCACCCCTTATGCATAATCTCAAAATTTCATTTTAATATCTATAAATACAGAAAAGTTATAGGGGTGAACGTCTTTTGAGAAACACCCGGTATACTTCACGGCCGCATTTTTGACAAATTTATTATGAAGGTAGCCTACTAGAATAACATACTTAATTTGCTTTTTAAGTTATTTTGCCAATAAAAATAAAACTAGAAAGTATGTTGCTAGGCAGTTTATTTACAAGCTTTCCGTTTCTGTCAGTATTATAATAATTAAAATCAAGAATTAGTACCTAAATAATAAAAATAATAAGAAATAATATGAGTGGTAGTGACAATTTTTGAAGCCGCAAATGAAGCGTCTTAAAATTTATTACCTGAAAAATCCCGAATAATCTATCTGTAATACTATGAAATTTTTATGGAATGGTGCAATGTTCACAAAACAAAAAATGTAAAAGAAAAATTTTTTCTTGCATTTTTCATGTATAGGGTCCAAGTTTTAAAATCATCAACTTGATGGTCTATCTATTCGAAGTTAAAATCTACACTTATAATAAAAATAAGATTAATATCAGCAAATTTCCAAAATTGCTTGCTTTTTTAAAAAAGAAAAATGTGGGTTACCAGACAAAAAAGTTGGCCGTTTTTTACAAAAATTGATGTAAATAAATGTCTAACAGAAGCTCTAGATAAGAACTATTTAATGTGGAAGGTAATAAATTGTAATATTCTTAAAGTTAGTTTTTTTACAAATTCTATGGTGTTACTTTTAGGTGTGTTTGATAATTGGATTGGCTGGTCTTTGTAGGCGAAATGAGCTGAGACAAATGTCTACAAACGACATTCAAGACAAAGGAAACTTGTAGTTACAATTCCAAAGACGAAAACGTATAAAAAACGAGTATTTACAATAACTGAAAATATAAGTGCTCCACAGATCATTCAAAAATACTTAAATTTAAGACTATTCAATGTACGTCATTAAACGTTTCTTATTAATTATCGATAGGGGAAATGTTCCTCACTAATTGTTCGTGATCATACTTTCGGAAACATACCAGCCTCCCTTTTGGTTGAAACATGGGCTGCTATTTTAATGTTTAAAAGCCACGGAAGTTGGTCTGGTAATTCTGTAGCGGAAGGCTACATTGAAGATTCCATTTCAAGAAAAAAGGAAATATCAAATAAAAATTTTTGTAGCAGGGAAAGGTACTTCAGGTTTGCGTTTTCCTGTCCAAAATAATTCTAAAGAATTTCAGTTAGAAAATACTTCAATAAAAACTGCTAAAAATCAAGAAAATGTCGCTGTTAATAATTGTATGTCTAAAAGTGGAATTGCAATTTCAAAATGTAATAAAATGTAGCTATATTTTTAACATAACAGTTAACAACAACTAAAGCCAAAATATATTTTTATTTGCATTTTCGTCTTTTTTCAGAAAAAAATTAATGTGCTTAAACTTGATGGGCTAGTCGCCTAAAAAATTTTGTGTACACCTTGGCCAAATGATCTTTTCCCGACGAATCGGAAATTTGCGGCCGAGGCGCAGCCGAGGCTAAGCAAAATTTAAATGGTCAGGTTAATAGACAAAACTGCAGATACTGAGCACAGGAAAACTGGTTCATAGAAAATCACACCGAGTATAATGAAAAGGTTAATGTCTGGGCGGGCATTATCCAAAATAGCGCAACTGGTCCATTTTTCTTTAATGAGAACCTCACTAGAGAAATATATCTAAATTTCCCTCGAAATGATTTGGTTCTAGAGCTATTTCCAGATAATAATGATCCTGATTTACCAAGTTTTACAGGATGTTAGTACCCCGCATTATGCTGCTCATGTAAGAGAGTACTTTCCGGGGCGGTGGAAAGGTAGACGAGAGTCTATAGAGTGGCCATCCAGATAGTCCGATCTTAACCCACTGGATTTTTTTGTTACGACGTTGTACGTCAAAAATTCAACTTTGTGGCCTTGATACACAAATAGCAGAGAAATGGCATTTCTTTACCGAATTTCAACAAATGCTATTAGGAAAAGTTGTTTCTAGTATAATTTTTGGCATTTTTGATATATTTTCAAATATAAGTTCATCTCAAAATGAATAGAAGATTATTCATGAAAATACTTAGACCTTTATTGTTTGTTTGTACAGTGTATACATACAGAAAATATGTTTCATTATCAGGAGCATTTTGACTTGCTTTAAGTCAAACAGCACACACAGGGTAGGTCAAACAATATGAAAACCGTTCAAGTACCCTTATAGGGAAAAATAGAAAAAAAGTTATAAAGAACAGTTTTGTTTGGAATTAAAAAAATATGTCCAAATACTGCCATCTACTAAAAAAAAATATTTTCGAAAATTTTTTAAATTAGCCAGTGTAATAATTTTTTATATTTAGGTCTAATATCTTTTTAAATAAACCACAATCAAACAGTTTTGTTCTTCTATTACAATTTTAATAAATCTATTACATTTTCAAAAAATATATTACCCAGGTACAAAATATTACATTTTTATTTAATGCGAGGAAACAAAGGAAAAAAAATATAATTAAATATTTTAAAAAGCAAAAAAATAAAACAAAATTATGTGACAAACTAACAAATAATAACTTTAAATGTAGGTACTGTACGATATTCCACATGATCTGCTCTTAAATGTATTACATTCATATGGCGTAAGGGACACCGTGTTAAATGTCTTTGAGAGCTACCTTAAGGATCGTCAACAAGTAGTGAAAATCGATAATATACACAGAGTGATACGCTAACCGTAAAAATACCTCAGGGTACCGTCCACCAATATAAATTGCTTAGCAAATATAAGTATTAATAACGGAATAATAGTCATATTATATGCTGACGACACATCTGTGGTATCCAAGGGTGAAACTTGGACTCAAGTGAAAGAGTCAGCTATGGATGGTATGAAAAAAATTCAGATCTGGCTGGATTTCTTTAAATTAACCTTGAATACTTTCAAAACTAATTTAAATAGCTATTTTCTTACTTTTTCTAATGTCCTAATTTTAACAATATAAAAATTTTAAATCTTGAACAAGTTATCATTAAGGTAAATTCAACAAAATATTTAGGAAATATTATTGATAATGATAATCATCTTAAATGGGGAGCACATATCAGTTATTTTAGCAACAAATATAATTTATAAATTCTATATTTTAAGGGAAATTATTGACGGAAAACTAATACTTTTCATATAAAAGACTTTGGTAGAATGTCTAAAAAATACGGTATAATTGCTTAGGGTGGGATCTACAAGAACTCGATAAAACCTTTTAATGTCGTTCAAAATTATATCTTAAAAATAATCTATAAAAAAAACAAACGCTACTCCACACATTTACTCTACAATGCAGAAATCGTAATTGTTCGATCACTGTACATATTATTATCAACTGCTGTATTAAAACATAAAAATTCCTCATTCACCATATAAACGGACAGTTGATAATTCCAGAAAAAGAGGACTTGTACTACTTACTTGTATAATAAATAACATTAAGATTATTGTATTATTAAATAGAATTAAATTTTGCACATACATTATTAATATATTATATTCATAATCGAGTATAGAGGGACAAAACTTAAACTTTCTATTACAGGTAGGTAACTGCAAATCTATTACAATGAACATACACGGCATCTAGTACATTTTCCTAGAAAACTATTACAATTTTCTGTAAATTCTAGTACAATTAATCTTAGGTTGAGAACAACACTGCAATCAAATCACTTACAATTACAAAATTTGTTTTTTCGGGTTTGTTCAAAGACATCTCTAAAAATAGTACTTTATTTATCAAATTAATAAGCAACTATATTATCAGTGGCATTATCTACAGCGAAGCCCCCTCAGATTCATTGTACAATATGATTTCCTAAGAAGGCAAATACTAGATTTTTAAATTATCAACTGCTGTATTAATATATAAAATAAAACCTCCTCCTCCACCATATAAACGGACAGTTGATAATTCCTACAGTATGATTTTTTCAGCAAAAGAGCATTTTTACTACGTGTATAATAAATAACATTAAGATTTTTAATTATTAAGGTATTATTAATTAGAATTAAATTTTGCACACTACATTATCTTTATAATCGAGTATAAAACTTAAAATGTCTATTACAGTTAACTGCGAATCTATTACTATTTACAGATACGGCTTTTAGTACACTTTCCTAGAAAACTATTACAATTTTTTGTAAATTCTAGTACAATTAATCTTAGGTCGAGAACAACACTGCAATAAAATCACTAATAATTGGAAAATTTGTTTTTCGGGTTTGTTCCATCAAAATCAAATTAATAAGCAATTATATTATCATTGGCATTATCTACAGCGAAGCCCCTCAATATGGTTTCCTAAGAAGGCAAATACTATAGATTTGCAATAACAGTAGCCTCCCCAAATTATACCGTGCGAGCAAAAATTATTTGCATCAAAGAGGGCCTTGCATCTAAGGATGTAATGCTTAGCCGTAGAGCATAATACCTGTTGGGTGTCAGTAACTACCAATCAATCAGTTATTCCGTCATCTTTGACAGTCGTTACAAGTAATTTGATTCATCGCTAATTTTTCCAATTTCTTGAACAATTCACACAATGGGCTTTACGGAACAGCGCAAAACATTCATGGTTGAAGCGTATTTTCGAAACGGGGTTAGAGTAAATGGTGAGTGGCAATACAATCCGGGTTTGTGCATGGACGATTTTCACGACCATTTTCCTAACGTTGCTTTTATTGCTGGGGATTTTTATCATTGCCTGAAAAGAACCGTGGCTGTGTTTTGAGAAACAGGTTCTATACAACACAAAAAAGGAGCAGGAAGACCATCTGTAAGAACAGAAGAACTTGTAGCAAACGTTCGTGAAATAATGCAAAATACGCCAACAAATTGTATAAGACGCCTGTCCAAGAAGTGGGAAGATCTTATGGAACGTGCATGACTATTCTTAAGAAGTACCTAGCTAAATTTTTATTTCCTTTATAAAGTGCAAGTATTCCAAGAAATACAAGCCGCAGATTTTGAAAGACGCAGGAATTACTTTCAATGGTTTACCCTCAATTTATTGGAAAGAAATGATTTATTAGACCTGACATTTTTTTCGGATGAAGCCTGGTTCCACCTCTCCGGTTATGTAAATTCTGAGAATACATGTAATTATTTTTCTTTTTCTTTCTGTATATTCTTACTTTGTTAATTTTGTAAACAACAAAAATAAATTTACATTTGTTTACTTATTTTATTACTCATTAGTTTGGCATATCATGTCATAATATGAATTTGACAAAATTTTAACCTAGATTTGGTTAGATATATCGTCCCCATATCATTGTGATGTAAACCAAGCCCTACATTTTTTAATCCAAGCCCTCTTTGATGAAAATAATTTTTGCTCGCACGGTATTTGTCCCCCTCTTCCTATTTTGAAGGTCCCCTTCTACGCACACGAATTTGTAGCACCCTATCCGAATTGCTTCCCTTTCATTAAATCTCACTGCCTCTGAACATAAGCAAAAACAAATTACTTTCTTGGTTTCGGTCATTGTATTTTATCCCTTTCCCATTTCATTTTCCTTAAATAAACTTTTTATTCTATGGGATACTTAAATATAGTTTAGTTTCTTATGTTGTGGACTTGTTTCTGAAACCGAGTTAATCAACTTCTAATTTATCTTAAACTTTCTTAGTCTTTTTTAGTGAAGTGATCCGGGACAAGTTGGGGTAGAAGTTAAATGGCCATAATTTTTTGCCGTGACACACACAGAAAAACATATTACCCTCAGGTATAGAAAATTCCCTATAAACTGCTGGCCATTCACAAGATTGAAATAAAATAGTTTTGATAATTGGAAATCATAAACGTAGAAATCGATTACACTAGTTTACAGCCAATTTGCGACTGTAATGTAAAAGGCAGTTTTTTGTTAGTTTTTGGTCTCTAAATGCGAAATGATCGTAACAACTTCTTAACAAGTCAGATTTTTAAGTTATCATTTTTTCAGCAAAAAAAACAAACATAATATTGAATATCCCGATATTTCCTCAGCAATAATACTGGTACTTCATAAAGAAGGTTTACCAATTCCAACGCCCCGGCAATTGGGGAGGAAGGTTTAGAAATGTATGATGATAAGGCAGAACTCGATAATGTATCTATCACAAACGGACAGTAGATTCCTATTTTCCCAAAAATAAACGAAAAGCACCCCATTTAATCGAACTAGCTAAATTAAATGATTCTAAATAACAACAGGTCTTGTTGTAAACAGCTTTCTAGAGAATGTTATGACAATTATGTTATCCAGACGGAGAATGATATTACCCATAATCCCAAGAATTTTTGGAAATTTGTCAATGCCAAACGCAAGACTCCTGGTGTTCCTTATGAAGTGTCTTACAATGGCGTCAAGAGTGCTTCGGGTCCTGAAACTGCCAATCTTTTCGCTGACTACTTTTCGTCTGTTTACTGTGATAAGCACTGTGATATTCCTAACCAGTTATCAACAAATAATACAAACATTTCTAATATAAACCTCTCTATATCTGATATTTATAGCAAGTTAAGTACATTGGATTGTGGTAAGGGTCCTGGGCCGGATGGAATACCTCCCCGTTTGCTTCACCACTGTAGTTTTATTCTGGCTAGACCCCTTTTCTATATTTTTAAGCTGTCGTTGTCCACCGGTTGTTTGCCATTTTGTTGGAAGTCGAGTTTCATTGTACCCATTCACAAATCTGGCAGTAAAACAGAAGTTAATAACTATAGACCAGTGAGCATATTGAACACAATACCAAAATTGTTTGAGAATATTGTGACTGATTATCTGACAGAGGCATTCAGTGGTGTTATTATTGACAGTCAGTTTGGATTCCAACGCGGGAAGTCAACGGAGCTTAACTTGGTGTCATATATTGATTTTTTGTCGGAGACCTTGCAGGATGGTGGAACGGTTCATGCTATCTACACAGATTTTTCCAAGGCCTTTGACAGGGTCAGTCATCGGGTACTTTTGGCCAAGCTTGAGTCTCTTGGTATTCATGGCCCTCTGCTGTTTGAAAGCTATCTACATGATCGAACTCAGATTGTTAAGGTTCATAACTTCACTTCGAGGGTGACTGAGGTTACTTCAGGGGTGCCCCAGGGTTCTCATGTGGGTCCCTTACTTTTTAACCTATTTATTAATGATATTCATAAATGTTTTAAATTTTCCTACTATATTTTATTTGCCGATGACCTCAAATTGTTTTCTCGTATCAGCTCTTCCCAAGATTATGAATAATTGCAATTGGATTTGATCAACCTCATGAACTGGTGTAGATTGAATGGAATGGAACTTAATGCTTCAAAGTGTCACTTGATGCTGTTCTCTAGGTCTCGCACTCCACCTATATACCAATATGTTATTGGGCAGGATGCACTGAAGCTTGTGGATAGTGTGGTTGATTTGGGGATAGTATTGGATCGCTCTCTTGGTTTCGTGCCACATATTACAAATATTAAGAGGAAGGCACTAAAAATGTTAGGGTTTATAAAGAGATCTTCGAGAGATTTTGTGAGTCCACAATCCTTAAAGTCTCTGTACTGTTCTTTGGTGAGACCCAATCTGGAGTATGCATCCTCAGTATGGAGTCCACTTTATGCAACACATGTGAATAGTTTGGAAACTGTCCAGCACAAGTTTCTTAGATATGCAGCATTTCGAGTCCCAGATGGTTATGTAATGTCTTATCCTGAACTTGAGTCTGTTTTGGGGCTGGTTTCACTTGAGGCTCGCCGTAAGAGGCATGATTTGAAATTATTTTACAATATCTTAAACCATGTTTACCATTGTCCGGATCTGTTGGTGAAGATTCTACTTTTTGTTCCACCCAGAACCACACGTTCCAATTTTACTTTCTATCAGTCATTTAATCGCACAAATTATGCTTCAAACTCTTTTCTGCAGAGGTCTATCAGGTTGGCTAACTATTGCTCCAACGATTTGGACTTTTTTTCATCTGCTTCAGGTTTTTATAGGAACCTGCGTCTGGTTACCTGATATTAAGTTGCTCCCTGCTGATTTTTTCTTTGGTTTGTATTTACGCTTATCTTTTTTTTTTTTTTTTTCTTTACACTGTGATATATATATATATTTTTTATTGGTGTTAATCGAGGTGTTAATACTATTGGTAATTTTATTATGTATTTACCTATGTTAAAATATGCATTATTTGCCAATTATTGTAATTTTAAAAAGTGGGCTATAAATAAATAAACAGTGAAATTTACTAGCCACTGGAACCAAAGTTACAATATTTAGGAACCGTAACCAGGAGCTATCCTGGTTTTTTACTATGCAGGATAAAATGTGTGTTTGTGTAAATTCAAATGATGGAAATTAGAATTTGCACATAACCCGGACAAATAGCGCTTATTTATAGATTTGTCTAAAATAAGTTTAAAAGAAGTTCTGCTTCATAATGGCAACAAAAGAACCTCTACTGCTCTTGCCTATGCAGTTGACATGAAGAAACCATACGAAAGTATGTCACTTATTCGAAATGCAATATGCTATGATATAAGTTGAATTCACATAAACTTTTAACGCCGTGACATTTTAGTTCTGTCATACTTGTCAACTACTGCAGCAACTCATAAAATATAAATTTCTAATGGCAAAATTTAATTAGTGTAATTGTACTGCACACAAAGTATGTCTATCTTGTATTATTTCATACGATTTAAAAGAGAAAAAAATAAAAAGAGTTGGCTGGACAATTCCAGAAAAGAAAAAGAAAAAACACTGACCAATCTCAGCTTTAAAAGAAATTTAGTAAGTTGGTGAAATCTAAAGTAACTAGACAATGACAAGTCTTGACATTTGTCATTAAAGCTTTATGTGAATTTAACTATATGTATAAGTAGCAATTATGTGGTGACCTAAAAGTCATAGGACTATGACTAGCGCTTCGGGGTGGATTTACTAAGTATTGCTGTTTTCTTTGTTTCTGGTATAGTAGAGCAACAAGAGCCATTACCACGCAGAAGATTGGCTTCCGCGAGATCAAAATATTTCAGGTCAAGCTAACATAAAAAATATACCTCTTGTTGATCCTAAAAAAGTTCTGTTACCTCCATTACACCTTACACTGGAATTAATGAAAAATTTCGTTAAATCATTATATTTATACAGAAGGAGATGCATTTAAATACCTTTAACAAATTTTTCCTAAACTAAATGATGCTAAGCTTAGAGATGGAATATTTGTTGGACCACAAATTAGAAAAAAACTAAGGGATCAAAAGTTTGATCAAAAATTAAGTGATGTCGAATAATCTGCGTGAAGTTCTTTTAAAAGATGTATTTCGGAGTTTTTAGGAAACAAAAAAGCCGAAAATTATGAAAAACTTGTAGAAGAACTACTTAAAAGCTCCAGCAAAATGGGCATATTATGTCTCTTAAAATATACTTCTTGTCCTCCCATTTAAAAATTTCCCGAAGCATTTGGATGCGGTAAGTGACAAACAAGGAGAAAGATTCCACTAAGTTAATGGAGCAACGCTACCAAGGCAGCAATGATGGGGATTATTGTTGGTTTCTTATGAGAGAAAGGACGAATATAAACGAAAGTCAGCATTTGCAAAAAATGTATGTATAAAAGACTTATTACTATCCTAGGCCCATTTAGCAGGAGCTGATTTACAGAAAACCATGCTCTAGCTTCATCAAAAATCGATTGGTCAATATCAGCAAGCAATAAATTGGTGTATACTGCCTCTATACACTAAACTAGAATCACCTGCAAACATGTACATCCATGTTCCCTAACGAAAACAGTGCTAGGAAGGTAATTTATGAGACAGAACCATTAGGTCTAACTCTTAGAGAGGAGCCATGCTGATTATCTATTATTATCTATTATCTATTATATATCTATCTATTGATATCGGTTACTTATAATCTAAAAATATCCAGAATAGCTCCTCTGATGCTGTAATACTCTAACTTGAATAGTAATAAATTATGATACACTGAATCAAATGCTGACGTCAGATCGGATTCCCACTTTTGCTGGTCATTGTCCGCAATGATTCTTCATTTAGTTCAGGTCAAGAAGTGGTTCTTTCCTTTTTCGAAGTGGGGCTCATTTGGATATACTCAAAAATGAAAATAAACTCATGCAGTTACAATACAACACGCTTTCAAGCAGAATTATTGGTAATTTTGATGGTATTATACCTGAAAATTACATAAATTTATTTTCAACCAATTAGATGGCTCCTTTTTGTTTACGTTACTAATAGCAACGGGAGATCATCGCGATAATATTGTTAGTTCCTATTAAGTTAATAAAATTAATAAGTGATAATTTTTCTGTCAAAAATGAAGTGCTTTATATCTATTGGCAAAAGTCACTCAGAATATAATCAAAATACATTTTGTTGCCAACTTATAATTTTTATTGATACTAACCAATTTGCTTTACATCTTGAACACCGGGGCTAAAAGAGACACATCAAAAATGTAACTAAACTTATCGGAAATATTTTTTTTAAGTTTCATGTACATATGTAATTTCAGATGTTATGGTTAAAAACGAATTAATGTTTTTAATGTTCCTGAAATTTTAGTAATGAACCTTAGTTACTAACAAGAATAATCAACTTCCATTGTAAAAATATAGTGCGTCATATTTAACTAAACTTATCGGAAATATGTTTTTTTAAGTTTCATTTGAAACTATGTAGACATGTAATATCAGAATCAGATGTTATGGTTGAAAACGAATTAATGTTTTTAATGTGCCTGAAATTTTAGTAATAAACCTTAGTTACTAACAAGTAAAATCAACTTCTATTGTAAAAATACAGTGCGTCATATTAAACTAAACTCATCGGAAATATGTTTTTTAAAGTTTTATTTGAACGGCTAAAATGAACTTCGGGAATTAATTCTGCTGCGTGGGAGATTCGGTAAGAAAATTTCATAAATTGAAGTTTCTTCTGATTGTAATGTTTTGCTAAAAACCTACAAAAACATATTTCCGGCGGCTTAAGTTAATTGTAACTATGTAGAGTTTTAGAAATGAAGTTTATTTTAGCTGTTAGTAAATCATTTTTATTGCTAGAATGTGAGAAACATTAAATAACAAATTTGTTATCTGAAATCCAATGTCTTTATAGTTTTACATTAAAATAAAACTTTAAAAAACATATTTCCGATGAGTTTAGTTTAATATGACGCACTGTATTTTTACAATAGAAGTTAATTTTACTTGTTAGTAACTTAGGTTTATTACTAAAATTTCAGGCACATTAAATACAATAATTCGTTTTCAGCCACAACATCTGATTCTGATATTACATGTCTACATAGTTTCAAATGAAACTTAAAAAAAACATATTTTCGATAAGTTTAGTTAAATATGACGCACTATATTTTTACAATGGAAGTTGATTCTTCTTGTTAGTGACTAAGGTTTATTACTAAAATTTCAGGAACATTAAAAACATTAATTCGTTTTTAACCATAACATCTGAAATTACATGTCTACATGAAACTTAAAAAACATATTTCCGATGAGTTTAGTTAAATTTTTGATGTGTCTCTTTTAGCCCCGGCGTTCGATATGTAAAGCAAATTGGTTAGTATCTATAAAAATTATAAGTTGGCAACAAAATGTATTTTGATTTTATTCTGAGTTACTTTTGCCAATAGATATAAAGCACTTCATTTTTGACAGAAAAATTATCACTTATTAATTTCAATAAGTTAATAGGAACTAACAAAATTATCGCGATGATCTCCCGTTGCTATATAAGTAACGTAAACAAAAAGGAGCCATCTAATTGGTTGAAAATAAATTTATGTTATTTTCAGGTATAATACCACTAGTACACCAAAATTACCGATAATTCTGCTTAAAAGCATGTTGTATTGTAACAGCATGGGTTTATTTTCATTTTTGAGTATATCCAAAAGAGCCCCACTTCGAAAAAGGAAAGGACAACTTCTTGCCCTGAACTAAATGAAGAATCATTGCGGACAATGACCAGCGAAAGTGGGAACCGATCTGACGTCAGCGTTTGATTCAGTGTATCATAATTTATAACTATTCAAGTTAGAGTATTACAGCATCAGAGGAGCTATTCTGGATATTTTTAGATTATAAGTAACCGATATCAATAATAGCTCCACATAGATAATCAGCATGGCTCCTCTCTACGGGTTAGACCCCATGGTTCTGTCTCATAAATTACCTTCCTAGCTCTGGTTTCGTTAGGGAACATAGATGTACATGTTTGCAGGTGATTCCAGTTTAGTATATAGAGGCAGTATATACCAATTCCTTGCTTGCATGCTTACACCGTTCGTGACCTTAAAAAAATTATCGGTAACAATTCTGCTTCTAGGGAGATTATAAGTGAAAATACACTCGAAAAAAAAAGATAACCTTAAATAACCAACCTTGTTTCCATGCTACTGATTGTAAAATGAGTCACCTAATATTTAAAAAAAGTGATATCCAATAGCAATGTTGGGGAACTGGCACCAACCCGGGTATTTTATTTCTTTTTCTAATATTTTTAATCCCTATATTAATAATTTTGTTTTATTCTTAAGACTTCTTTCTGATCGAGAAAGGCAGTCGAGTTTTTGTTGGACACCGGTCTTAGGTTGTCCATTTTTTATTTTATGAAATTGAATCGCTCTTCTTCAGTAATGTCACGTGATATTATCTCATTTTTCGCGAGGCATTGGTTGCGTAAAAATGCTCTACCACATAGTAAATAATCACCAGTTGTCCTAAAATAGTAGTGTCCGCCTTTAATCGGTAAAGTAAAAGTACGTGAAGCAGTAAACCCAGGCCTGCCAATTTGCCAGCAGACCATGATAGTTACGCACCACATACCAATAAAGGTATAAAGTATCCATAGTATCACCAAAAACAAATCGGCTGTAAGCCACAACATTTGTTGACAATTCACAAACCGTTATTTAAAATTCGACATTAAATTCATTTTTTGAACTCAATCATTACTTGATTAAAACTTTCAATTCGTTTATAGCAATAATAATTTTACTCATGACTGGGTCTGTGGTTTGTGATGTTTTGATATTATTTGACTAATATTAATAATTTAACCATACCTGTCATTCTAAATTTACATTTGAGGTGTACTTTTCGTAACGCTTTTTGTCTCGTCCTCTTGCGAACTATAACTACATTCAGTGGCGGATTTAGAGGGGGGGCACAGGGGCACGTGCCCCCCCTGTCATAATAATTTCGCACGAACCAACCTAAGCGCAACACCCAAAATTTCAAACACAGTGACAAAGCATTGTACTGTAACAACCAAATATTTCTTTGATGCCAAAACTTTACAGCATTTAGAAATGGATATTAAAAATCAGGTTTTCAACGTGGTTTGATAATTAGCGAAAAGATGGCGTAAAAGCACGTTAGATAAAAAGCATACATTTTAGGATTTTAGAATTTGTGTTTTGTTACAGAAAACTGTAATCTGTGGTTTTGTTTACAAAGAAAGTGTATTATTTTGGGGTAGTAAGGACTTATTTTAATAAAAATAAACATGCCAAAACGGCTATGAATGTGGAATATTTGAGAAACAATTTTAGCTCATTATAAGTATTGAGCAAAAAATTGAAATTAAAATTGAGGGAAGACCTAAACCCGAAATTAACTTGACACAGATCACAAAGTGTAGATCTAGGGACTTTATTGTTATTGATAAGTTTGCTGGAAATAAAACCAGAAGATTGAACTTTACTTTTAAACAATGTACCCGCTAATGAAAAATAAATTGGCCTTTTTTTATTTTTTTTATCTTATTTCATTTTCAATAAAATAAGTAGGTAATCATACATTTTTAAAATATTTACTAAAAATTATTGACCAAATTTGGGCGTGGTCTTAAAAAATTTTCGCCTGCGGCGCGTTTCGTCCGCAACGGGCTTTTCGTGCACCCCAAGATAACAAGTAAGTGCCCCCCCTGTCAATTTTTTCTGAATCCGCCACTGACTACATTTATATCTGCCCACAAAGTTGAGTATATGAGACAATTTGCTGAAAGCTTAACTACAAACGTACCACTGTACCATTTTTACCGTACCTTTGTTGTTCTCCCGTTAATTTAACTTGGCCTTTATTACCCTTAAACCCATCTTACTGAATTCAATTTTTAAACCTTTGTTTTACTTATCTTGAACGATTCTATGGAAATATAGTAATTTCGTTTCTATGGCCAATTATTATTAATTAAGTTGGCCAACTCTTTGATATTATTGAAAAGACCATACAGTTTTTCTACAAACACTAACTTATACCGTGCGAGCAAAAATTATTTGCATTAAAGTGGGCCTTGCATCTAAGTACGTAATGCTTAGCCGTAGAGCTTAATACCTGTTGGGTGTCAGTAACTACCTGAATTAACAATCAATCAGTTATTCCGTCATTTTTGACAGTCGTTACAAGTAATTTGATTCATCGCTAATTTTTCCAATTTCTCGAACAATTCACACAATGGGCTTTACGGAACAGCACAAAACATTCATGGTTGAAGCGTATTTTTGAAACGGGGTTAGGGTAAATGGTGAGTGGCAATACAATCCGGGTTTGTGCATGGACGATTTTCACGAACATTTTCCTTACGTTGCTTTTATTGCTGGGGATTTTTATCATTGGCTGAAAAGAACCGTGGCTGTGTTTAGGGAAACAGGTTCTATACAATACAAAAAAGGAGCCGGAAGACCATCTGTAAGAACAGAACTAAAAGACTTGTTGCAAACGTTCGTGAAATAATACAAAATACGCCAACAAATTGTATAAGACGTCTGTCCCAAGAAGTGGGAAGATCTTATGGAACATGCTGAACTATTCTTATGAAGCAATTATTAAGCAATGTAATTATTTTTCTTTCTGTATATTCTTACTTTGTTTATTTTGTAAAGAAAAATAAATTTGTATTTGTCTACTTATTTTATTACTCATTAGTTTGGCATATCATGTCATAATATGAATTTGACAAAATTTTAACCTAGATTTGGTTAGATATATCGTCCCCATATCATTGTGATCTAAATCAAGCCCTAAGTTTTTTAATCCAAGCCCGCTTTGATGCAAATAATTTTTGCTCGCACGGTACCTAAAAGCTCACTTTTGTATTGTATCTAGATAATAATAAATTTAAAAATAAGCACTGCAATAACACCATATTTAACTCTGTAGCTCCATATATTTGCGGACCTAAGTAAATATGAACTTTTTTTTATATAATTTTATGTAAAATCATCCCTAAAAATTTGTCATCGTCATTTCCGGGCGCCCTACGATAGATGAACAAGGTGCTATCTCGAGCTCTAAAAAAATGTCATTGTCATTAAGTTTCCAGGCATCGCTAGCTATAATTTAATTCAGGACCCCCTTTAAAATATAAAAGTTTTTACTGGTCAATAATGCGTGTTTGAAATCAACACTCCTAGGCACCCGTTTATGCAAAAAGAAATATTTAAATTAGAGATAACGAACTATTTTAAGTTTATGCAAAAAATAAGCAATGCGACTAAAAAATTGCATGATAGACTGCTATAAGAATCACAACATTTGTTTCGTTTTTATTTTAGATTAATTATTCATACTTTATTTAGCAGCTCGTGAAGTTCTTGGAATGTCAAGACCTAAAACAATCCTATTATCTGCTAATTAAATTAATTAGTTGGTTTTCATGTGACCAACAAGCATTAGATAAATCTTGTAAACAAAATATATTTACATACGTACTTCTAATAGTCAAAATTAGTTTCATTTCAGGACTTTATGGACAAACTTTTGAAAGTTAATTTTATTCAAATTTATTTAATTATTATACGCCCTCAATAACATGTGTGCAGTTGTCATGACGAAGAAGGAAAATGGACAAATATTTGGAGGATGAGGAATAATGTAGAAGATGTGCAGTTCCTTATATCAAGAAATGTTCGTAGTAACAGAATTTGAACAGATACAAGATACACATCGAGGATACCTTTTTTGTTAATAAACTGCCTAAACACGTATCTTATTCTTTGCTGCATATTAATAGTTAATTTAGGAAAATGTTCATAAACAATTTGCTTTAAGTGTCTCCATAAAAAAAGTCAAATTATGTTAGATCTGGCTATCTAGCTGGCCAGAGGGTAGGTCCGTTCCTACCTGGTGGGTAACAAATCAAAATTATCTTATACAGCTGAAATTTTACATGTGGGCTAAAAACTGTATTTAAAAAAACTTTTTCTTATAACTTTTTTCGATATTTTCATTCTTTTGAATTATTTTTTGGAAAAAATTAAAAGCTGACAGATAATGCGAATCACGTGACTACTATTTTTTTGCCTAATTTTCATCTCGATCGAAGCAGAACTTGATGCAAAAGTCAAATTTCGAATAAAGCTATTAATAAAAAAAAAATCCCATATGATGCGGACTTTACTGGTGACACTGTATGTACACAACTGTTACCTATTATGAAACGTCGCTTCACCAGAAAATTAAACATAATTAAAAAACACGGGATCTTATTGTACTCTAATTCTTGCCCAGGCATAAAATTTAGATCGATTTTGAAAATCTCTATCGCTGAGGGCTTGATGCAACTAAATATGATAGTCATGAAATCTATGCTTTTTTAAAATCCGTACTGTAGATACAGATTTCTTACTTATAGCTGTTGCATTGCCAATTTTATTTTGGCTTATGTGTCGATCTTCTGTTACTGTTAATAACACATCAACTGATAGCAGTCTTTGTTGTTTCTTCTTTTGTGTACACAGCATTTTTTGTTACAACAAATCTTAGCAACAATCTTTTAAAACTTTTTTCTTTCGGATGTCTTTTCTCTGAATATAAAGCGACGCATAAATTCTACTTGCTAACAAACAATTTTTTTCGCTCTTACCAAGTACAAAGATCATAACAACCAAACTCATCTTTGTTGAAATTCATTTTAATTTCTTATAATTGATTCACCCTAAATAATGACTTTTTAAAATAAATAAATAAAAAAATTAATGAACTTGTCAAACTATAATAGTCAAAGGGCAGAATATATATGCAAAATGCATATGTATACATTTCTTGCATATTTTGTCAATTTAATAATACATATTTTTCATAAATTATTATTTTAGTAGCATATTTTTATGTTTTCGGCAACTGAAGATTGTAATATTTATATTAATTATATTTAGAATTTGGTCATACACAAGGTATTTATTGGGGGTTTCCGGGGTTCGTAGTTATATTGTTAGGGGTTTGTTCGGGTTTGTTCTTGTGCTTAACAAACTGTATTTATATCGATTTGTAATACATACTTCTGTTTTCATTTGTCGAAAGATTTCTTTTTCCGCTAAATAATGTAACAACATTCCCGGTAAAGTAGGAGGTCAAGTAAGGAACAAATTGGATGTAACTGTAAAAAAGAATGAAGGATTTAAATACTTAACTGCAGTAAAAAGCATCTATGAAGGTAAACCATTCAACGAAGTTGTATCTTGGCCTTATATTTTGCTACATAAGTTGCAGTATTGCGCGATTACATCAGTAGATGTTGAAATAAGCTTCTCTTTGTATAAACATATTTTTACTAATAGAAGACTAGATTCTTAGTTGAAAATTTTGAAACATATTTAGTAATAAATGCCTTTTATACAATTTTAGGTTGAAAAATTATTGACTTTTATTTTTCTTTGTATTTTTAAAAAAATAAACATATTTTTTAGATCCCAATGCGTTTCTTTCTTTTCTCTTTACTATAATAAACTAAGAAATATTGCATACCAGTATGCATGTTTGGTAAGAAAATGCAAATAACTGCATATTTTAAAGGCAAACAAGGCATATATATGCTCATATTTTGGCTAAATTTAAGTGCATATAATCTGCCCTTTAATAATAATTATTATGAATCCATTTTTTATTTCGAAGCCAACCATGGTTTTTAGTTATAACCATTAAACTGTTTTGCTACTATTCCACCTGAAATGTTAAGGAATGTACACAGATCATTTTAAGAACGTGTTGACTTGCTCATAGATAAAACTGGAAGACCTTTTGAACATTTACTGTAATTTATGTTTATTCATCTAATCGCCTAGCTTAATTTTAATAATAAAAAATCTATGTAAACAACATTATTTATAAAATTCCCAGTTACTTTAAAAACTTCTGAAAATAACTTATATGCGTATATTAACAAAAAAAAATTGTTGATGAATTCTATATAAAATAGTCAAATAATATACAGGGTGTTTTATTTGAAAAACTTGAGAAAAATTAGTTTTAATTATGTAATTTTTGAAATCGTATTATGATCACCCTGTAAAAAATAGATAACTATTATTAGATTCATAGTATTTTCAGATTTCAAGATAATAAATTTTAGTCACTGCCATTGCTAAATTATTTTAGATTTTTTTTTGAAGTTTATATTCAATTTTTTTTAAATTTTAATATAATTGCTCTTAAACTACAACAGCAAATTAAATAAAATTTTAGGTAATTATAAAGAATACTAATATTGAATAAATTACTAGATGTCTCCGAAAATCCTATTTAAAAAAAAGTAAATTTATGTTATCATACATTTTTAGGCCGCCCTGTAAATGGGAAAATATTTTCCTGAAATACACCCTGTGAAACAGTATAAATCGGCATATGAGTGAAGTTCCTGACTTTATTCGTATATGAGCTAAGGAAGCCTGACGCACTATTGGAGAACCCTGTATACATATAACAACAACACCCCTGAGCGGCGGGATATGATTTTTAACGACCGGGATGCCTGATAACTCAAGCAATGTTACTTATAAAGAACGAAACTAGTGCCCTTTGCTGTCCTGGGCCTAGCCCCGGCGTTTGAGACGGTCCTGATTCGTAGTAGGATATTCCGCACCTTTAAAATTAAAGAGACACAATCCAAAAAATAGAGTTTTGGAGAAAACAGGAAAAACTGTAAAATATATTGGACCCCTCTAACTCTTTTGTCTCCTAAGCCCAAGTAATAAATTAAATTAAGTGTTAAATTTGGGTAAACATTAGCTAAATGGTTTTACTAGAAGACAATTATTTACGTTTGATATTAAAACCTACCCTTAATAGTATTAAAAAAACAAAACAAGTTAGATATTTTTACTGCCAATTTTTTTTAACAATGAACGATTTATTCGGTCGACGTTGTGGTCTAGTGGCTAGCGCAGCAGCCTCACAGATCGTAGGCCCGAGTTCCATTCCCGGTGCCGGCAACGTCGATGTTAAATTTGGAATTTGGTTTAAGAGGTGGCGCCGTCTTTCGGAAGAGACGTTAAACTGTGGGCCCCGTGTCATGGATGTTGGCACGTTAAAGAACCCTACCCTCGACAAAGAGGGATTCGGCAAAATTACCAGATAGTGTGTGACAAATTCCCTGGCGTCGGTGATTGGCCTCGTTGCGGAAAAAGGCCGACGTAAAATAAATAAATAAAAAAAAAAAAAACGATTTATTTGGATTTATGCCATTTTAAAATTAAAATTGTCGTTGTATTCAGCGAGTCATTTTAGAATAATGTACCTTTTTTATTAAAGACCACTTTACTTTCTTAGAAAATGTTTGGAATCAAGTCAGTTTAGACTTAAAGCAGTGTCAATATTCCGTCGCATGCGACAACATACTGAAATGATACTCTTTAGTATTAAAAAGACGCACGAATACCATTAATATGAAAATGGCATAAATAGGTTCCTCTAATTCGGGAGAAGCGATTTCGTACTAGGTCAAGCGGCAGCTTATATAGAGGGCGGTATTTAGTGTCTTTTTATGATTAATCTTAGAAATATACAATTTTCGATTTGTGTCACTTTACTTTTAATGGTGCAATTCGTTCATCGATTAAGTTGTGTTTGAATGTGAGTTCTTGGCGAAGTATTGTGATCGCTGTGTTATGTCCCTCAGTGCATTCTGTTTTGGCAAGAAGCTTGCATTCGCTTGTTATGTGGTCTATTGTTTCCGAAAACTGGTTGCATTTGCCGTTTCTGTTATTGACCATTTCATAATACTAAATGAAAAAGTCAGCAGTGGCAATAACTGGAGTTTAAGAGTATATTTTTTCTACGACCTATATTTTACGAACCCTAGTTTAAAAAATTGTTGATTGGTTGGTTACACAAGTTATTTAAAAAGCTCACTTAACACTACAGAAACGCATAGCCAACTTTTAGGCCTTAAGCAAATAAAAATAGTTTGTTATTAATAATATGTAATTATTTATGAAAATATTGACTAATTTTTTTAAACTTATTAGTACTTATATGAAGTTTTAGTTTAAGTAATTATATTTATGATAAATATTTGTTGAGTAGCGAATTTAATTAATTAATTAAGTTTTGTGTCCTTTCAGATGCAGCTATTGTATTTTATTATTTCATTATTTTAGCTGATTCTAAAACTTTTTCTTCCATATAGTGCAAGTTCCAAAATGGGACATAATATGGCTCTGATATGTGATATTTTAAAGTAAAGATGTACACACAGAGTGTGTTAAAAATTTTGGAAGAATAAACATTTAATTTAATTTTAAATCAAAATAAGAAAATATTGGATGGCTTGAAATAGTGAATTGTCAAATATTAAAATAAAAAATACGTTAACATAAAATGGGACTACTATAATGAATTTCCTCCATTACGGATACCTTTATTAAGAGCAACCACTAGTGAGGTCTTCGCCATTTCGCTTTTTGATCAATATTTCGTTTTCGTTTTATCCAAAAATTGGTCAAATAACTGTCTATGGAGTACAATTACCTAAAGGTTTACGTCAAAAAGGTTATATAAATTAATTAAAGCAGGAAAAGAATTATGGGAAAATTTGACAAAATTATATATAAATAAGCAAGTTTGAGACAGCGTTTTCGAAAATCCCATTATCCAAACTTGCAGGATTTAAAACGCATTAATTTTAAAAATATTCCAATAAATAATCACCGAGAGACACCCTGTAGGTACATATACAGTGTCACCAGTAAAGTCCGCATCATATGGGATTTTTTTATTAATAGCTTTATTCGAAATTTGACTTTGGCATCAAGTTCTGCTTCGATCGAGATGAAAATTAAGCAAAAAAATAGTAGTAACGTGATTCGCATTATCTGTCAAATTTAAATTTTTTCCAAAAAATAATTTAAAAGTGGGGTTATTTCTGAAAATATCAAAAAAAGTTATTAAAAAAGTTTTTTTAAATACAGTTTCTAGCTCACATGCAAAATTTCAACTGCATTAGATAATTTTGATTTTTACCTATATTTTGTAAATTGCACCACTTTTGCAAAATAAGACTCAACGCAACCTACATAAAACTTCTTAGTTTTGACAATGTTTTATTTCAGATACATTTTCTTTAAAGTAGCGCCATATTAAATGTGTGTTTTTCTACAAAATCAAAATTGCGCTACTTTTTTGACCCTGTATAAGGTAACTTCATAAAATAAGTATTTTTGAAAACGTAGTTTGTGTCTGAAAGTAATACACCTTAATATTAAGAGAAAAAAAGAACACAGTGTCTTCAGTAAAGTGTTTTTTAAGTAGAAAATAAATTTTAGTTTAACAACATAAAGTTTATCTATTTTCAAGGATTTAATTTAAAACCCGTATATTATAATTTATTATTAAGCTATGTCATAATAACGTTAACGTGTATTACTTTTAGACACAAACTACATTTTCAAAAATACCTATTTTATGAAGTTACCTTATACAGGGTCAAAAACAAATAAACTTTGCATCACATGCGACCAAATTTTAATAGCCTAATTTTGATTTTGTAGAAAAACACACATTTAATGTGGCGCTACTTTAAAGAAAATGTATCTGAAATAAAGCATTGTCAAAACTAAATAGTTTAATGTAAGTTGCGTTGAGTCTTATTTTGCAAAAGTGGTGCAATTTACAAAATATAGGTAACAAATTAAAATTATCTTATGTAGCTGAAATTTTGCATGTGGGCTAGAAACTGCATTTAAAAAACTTTTTCTAATAACTTTTTTCGATATTTTTAGAAATAACCCCACTTTTGAATAATTTTTTTGAAAAAATTTAAATTTGACAGATAATGCGAATCACTATTTTTTTGCTTAATTTTCATCTCGGTCGAAGCAGAACTTGATGCCAAAGTCAAATTTTGAATAAAGCTATTAATTAAAAAAAAATCCCATATCATGCGGACTTGACTGGTGACACAATATAACTTTTTTTGTTTTAAAATTACAATTTTTAGGAAAATCTAAAATTAAGAAAAAACTTCCAATCATAGCTTTTATACTTCGTTGATTTTTTCCTGTCTTACCATTAAATTTTTCGAGTGATCTCAAGTGATATGGGTAATGATATCAAAAGATATTTTATCATACATAAACAATTGACCGATGCTCTTAAATCATAAACAACTTCATTATGGAAAAAATCCATATCTCATGCTAATAGATTACACTTGATTTGACATAATATAGATTTTGCAATCAGATCCAGAAAAATCCTATAGTTTTTTATCATTCCTCTCAAGTTCTTAAATTTTCCGAAAAAACATTTTTTGGGACTTTTTCAATTTTATTTTTCGATTGAAAGCGTTACCATAATCTGTAAACCTCTACTCCCCACCTTTTTTACGTATTAGAGTTTTATTAAAATAAATCATCGAGAATTTTTCCTTGTCAGAAACAACAAAACACTGATATTACCGAATTGAATTATTTGAACCATTAATCTATGGATACTCACTTATCAAAAAAAAATACTAAAAAGTAACCTTTCACTTGAAGAGTTTCTGAAAGAACAGCATAATAGTTATTATGAAATGTTAAGACAATGTTAACAACCACTGCTTTTAGTCACTACATAAAGTTTAACATAGAAACATTTAATTGACTGTAAAAACTATTATTTTCTCTAACACATGTTAGTGTTTGTTATCCAGTAAACAGTTGAATACATAACTTTTAGTTTAATTTGAAACAAAAACGATTGCCGTTATTTAATTTGAACAAACCTTATTTTAATAAAAGAAAGGTTCCCAATCGTGCGGATTTTAATGGTGACACTGTATATTTAGACCAGGGTCGATAATTCTTGAAACCAAAAAAAATAATAGTAGGATAAAATCCATTGGAAAAGGAAGAGCATATAACAAAAATGAAAGGAAAAATAATTTACGGGCGATCCGAGGTCGGGAAGTGGAGGGGGTGAGTTTTTAAGGGTAGAAAACTATTTATCTCGATTTCCGGCAAAACTACAAGTTCTATGGAAAAACGTTAGGTTGCAATGTTGTAGGTAATAAAAAGATCTACAACTTTCATATTTACACTTTTTTCACATAACCTCAAAATTTATGTGAAAAATTCAAATAACCAAGTTTTTGGTTTTTTATTTTTATCTTTTTCAAAAATTTTTTTTTCACGAAATTTGGTAAAAACTTACCTTTTTTATGTCCCAAACACACTGTAATTTTTTTGATTTAAAATATTTATTTTTTCACCTTATTTTGACTTAATATCGAAAAAGCACCCGAATTTTCAATCGAAAATTCTCACGTCAAAATATCTGCTTTTTTAAAAAAGTCGGTGGGCTTTTTGTTCGCTAAAATCTCTACTTTCTGATGATGTAAAAAAAATGTACATTACTATGGTAAATGTTCTCAAAAAATGCAAAGAAACGAAAAAAACTCGAATCCGTTTTTTTTTTTTTCATTATGTACAATTTTGAGCTATTTATTAAAATTTATACTTTAATTACTCGAAAAACGTAACATTCCATGGCACATTGATAAACAAAAAAATTAAAAATCCATAAAACATAAAGATCGCAAAAAATATGCGAAAATAGTTGTTCTAAATAATTAAAGGTAGGATTTAAAGGGGATTTCATCACATTTACCATAGTAATGTATATTTTTTTTACACCATCAGAAAGTAGAGATTTCAACGAACAAAAAGTCCACCGACTTTTTTAAAAAAGCCACCTATTTTGACGTGAGAATTTTCGATTGAAAATTAGGGTGCTTTTTCGATATTAGGTAAGTCAAAATAAGGTGAAAAAATAAATATTTTAAATCAAAAAAATTACAGTATGTTTGGAACATAAAAAGGTAAGTTTTCACCAAATTTCGTGAAAAAAATTTTTTTTTGTAAAAGATAAAAATAGAAAACCAAAAACTTGATTATTTGAATTTTTCACATAAATTTTAAGGTTATGGGAAAAAAAGTAAATACAAAAGTTGTAGATCTTTTTATTACCTACAACTTTGCCTTTTAACGTTTTTCCATAGGACTTGTAGTTTTGCCGGAAATCGAGATAAATCGTTTTCTACCCTTAAAAACTCACCCCTTTCCACTTCCCGACCTCGGATCGCCCGTAAATTATTTTTCCTTTTATTTTTGTTATATTCTCTTCCTTTTCCAATGTTTTTTTTCACTTTTTACCGTTTTCAAAGGCTTCAGCCCTGGTCTAATTATATACTGTTCGGTCAAGAAACACTTCATTGAAACTATGTACTAAATAACTTTGACATACCGAAAACTAGAGCAAGGATGTATGACCCAGTGTCCAGAAGCTTTCTGTCGTATCCGTTCTTTCATAAGCGCTTTCTTGGAACCAAATAGCTTCATCGCCAGCTTGTTGTCGGTAGGTTGAAAGAGAGCTTGTAGCTGATTTTTGAGGAAGCTCGGCTTTCCCGCCTCGGCCGAGCCCAGCGGCGTTGGGCCGGGTTCTTCCTTGGGGGTACCGTAAAGCGACACATCGTCCACTCCGAAGTGGACTTTACCACTACCCTTATAATTCATGTCGTTGGATAGACAGTCCGCGATCAGCAAAGTTTCGTCATCGAGCGCGGTCACCAGTGAGTCGGTGCACGTGTTGGTATTCTCGATGCTGATCTTAATTGAGTCATCTTTGGCCAAGCGGCGCGGTGGCGGCGATCTAATCTCTTCTTCGGACTGGGCCGCTGCCACCCGTCCGTTCGCTAGCCGCAGGCTGGGCACGCGCCTCGATGCTGACCGTCGCTCTCCGCCAGCGCCGCCGCCGTCTCCACCGCCGCCGTCCCTGTAACAAAAGGAAAAATTAGCTGAACACGTGCTTTCCATGCCCATAGAAGTGTTTGGGGTAGGTTATGTCAGACAGTATTATGTTAGATACACTCTATCTATTAACTAATTCATAGGGTACCTATAAATTATGCCAAAACATAATATTATATATCACTATATTTACATATTTTGGTGACATGCTGAACTAGTAACAGATTAAGGATACGTTAACAAGAATATACGATAAAGAACTCAATGTTTTGATGTAATCTTAAATAACCAGTGAGGTAAGACGATTATGTTTAGCGCTACCAATGTCAACATACATATCAAATTATACAGTCTCATATACAGGGTGTCCCGAAATTAGCTGCCAATATTTGAAGGGGATAAAGTAGAGGGTGGCCTATTAATAATGGAGTCCGGCTTTATCTCGGAAACCATTAATCGTACAGCTTTCGGAAAAACATTTTTATGAGTAAAGCGATCATGAGAAAATTCTAGAAATTACTTTCAAGTTCCTCATTTCGCCGCAAGGTGGCACAATTGAAAATTAGTTTTTTAAATTTTAAATTTTTTCGAAAATTCCCATATTAAGGTATAACTCTGATTATATCATTGGAAAGCTTAGACAATTCTGCATCATTTTGGTTTAAGGCTTGTTGGCGTACTGACCTTGATAAAAGTGGGGGAAGCTATTGAATGTGTAAACATTAAAATTGCTGTAACTTCTGAACGACTTATCCGATTTTACTAAATTTAAGCTTGTTTGGAAGGGAAAGGTAAGTACCTTCAATCGTCGTATCCAATGGTACACGATAGTTTCTAATGAAATTGCTAGAGGGCGCAATTTGTTATAATAACAGTTTTTTTGATTTTATCCCGAAAATTCAAATCATACGGTATAACTATGACATCATATTCGGAAAGTAGATTAAATTTGCAAGAAAAAATGTAAAGACCGCAGTTCGATATTGTTGTTCGTTTCAGAATTATTGCCAAAACAATAACTTTTAATTCAAATTGCGCCCTATAGCAATTTTATTAGAAACGATTGTGTACCATTGGATATGACAATTAAAGGTACTTACCTTTTCTTTCCAAAAAAGCCTAAATTTAGTAAAATTGGATAAGTTGTTTAGAAGTTACAGCGCTTTTAATGTTTACACTTTCACTTGATTAGAGTGGGAGAAGCTATTGAAAGTGTAAACATTAAAATCGCTATAACTTCTAAACGACTTATCCGATTTTACTAAATTTAAGCTTGTTTGAAAGTACCTTCAATTGTCGTATCCAATGGTACGCAATAGTTTCTAATAAAACTGCTAGAGGGCGCAATTTGTATTAAAAATTATTGTTCTATCAATAACTCTGAAACGAACAAAGATATCGAACTGCGGTTTTCATATCTTTTGTTGTAAATTCCATCTACTTTCCGATTATGATGTCACAGGTATACCGTTTGATTTGAATTTTCGGGATAAAATCAAAAAAACTGTTATTATAACAAATTGCGCCCGCTAGCAATTTCATTAGAAACTATCGTGTACCATTGGATACGACGATTGAAGGTACTTACCTTTCCCTTCCAAACAAGCTTAAATTTAGTAAAATCGGATAAGTCGTTTAGAAGTTACGGCGATTTTAATGTTTACACATTCAATAGCTTCCCCCACTCTTATCAAGGTCGGTACGCCAACGAGCCTTAAACGAAAATGATGCAGAGTTGTCTAAGCTTTCCAATGAAATATTCAGAGTTACACCTTAATATAGGAATTTTCGGAGAAATTTAAAATTTAAAAAACTAATTTTCAATTGTGCCCCCTTGCGGTGAAATGAGGAACTTGAAAGTAATTTCCAGAATTTTCTCATGACCGCTTTACTCATTAAATTTTTTTTCGGAAAGCTGTACGATTAATGCTTTCCGAGATATAGCCGGCGTCCCTTATTAATGGGCCACCCTGTACATTCAAAAATAAGATCAAAATCCTCCCATTAATATACCTTCAAAAACGCTTCGCTATGGGGCTAGAGCCCCCCGAATTGGAGCTATGACAAGCAGTTTTTTACAATATCTCAGAAACCGATTAGGGTATCAAAACAAAATTTGATACATGTTTTACCCATGGTTAGACGCAATAAACGGTTTTATTAGCTTAACTGTATTTCTTCCAGTGGCATTCCACTGGGTAGGTAGTTGAGAGAATACTGCCCTAAGTTTTTTATTTGTAGGGTTTTTTAACTTCAGGTGCAATTTTTAGAAGCCTTGAAGTATTTTGTTGAAAAAAGGTACTCTTATTTCATTGCGATAGGATTCACCATTTTCCAGTAAAATCGATTTTAAAATTTTCGGTTTCTGGAAAGCCGTTGAAAAGGCTAAGGTAAGTAATAATTTATGATAGGCGGCTATGGATGATTTGATACCATGGAAACACAATAAAGCTTGATAAGTGTCAATTTTTTGTTGTTGATGTTTTTGGTGAAAAATCATAGATTAATAATATTGTATTATTATTACAACAAAACGCAAAATTTTTTAAATCAAGAACTAGCAGATATACATTTTGTTTATGGGTTCTCTAACGGCATTTCTACTGCTGCGTTAGTGGAATACCAAAGGAGATTTCCACAAAGAAGAATACCAAGTCGTTGGACTTTTGCAACGGTTCACAGAGATTTAGTTAAAAATGGATCTTTTCGAAGGGCTCGTTGACAAGGTCGGCCGATGGGAAACTGTATTTGGGAAAATGCACTAAATTTGATGGAAGAGGACAAAAACCTAGCAACAAGAACGCTAGCTCAGCGCTGCAATATACCGAAGTCAGGGCCGTATCTGAACCAAAATTTTGGGGGGGGTTAGACCAGTGGCAAAAAATACTAGTTATACTTTAAACATACATTTAAACATACACACAAACAAACATATAAGGATTTTATTGTTTTCGGGGGGGGGGTTTGAACCCCTAAAACCCCCCCTCAGATACGGCCCTGACCGAAGTCAATCGTAAGTAATATTACAGGTGAATTTCTAGAACGGCGACTTAACATTTTCTTGTTTGTTTTAAATAGGAAGAATGGCGCAAATACAAGGGTTACACCCTTTTCATTATCAGCGAGTTCAAGATTTAAAACCAGAAGACTTTCCAAAAAGGCTTGTGTTCTCTCGTTGGATTGGAACAATGGCAATATTTTAAGAAAAATTTTGTGGGGCAAAGCATTCAACATACCTACATAATACACATTACTGGGCACCAGAAAATCCAAGGGTTGTAAAAAAGACAAATTACCAGCATGGATTATCGATTAATTTATGGGCAGGTATTATTGGAAACCACCTAATTGGCCCAATTGAAATCCCACAAAATTTAAATGCAGAAACGTATTTGAATTTTCAATATCAACTTTGGGATTTATTAGATAATGTGCCACTGGATTTACGTTAAGGGCACTTCTTTCAACATAATAGGGCACCAGCTCACTACGGACGTCAAGTGAGGAATTGGCTTGAAGAAAATTACCCTAACAGGTGGATTGGTAGAGGTGGTCCCATAGCCTGGCCACTGACTCAGTAGAAGAACTGGGGCAGCGAATTAATAACGCGGCAAACACGATAATAGAAAATATTTTTCAAATTCTCCGTGCCTCACAAAACATAACACGCAGGTTGTTGTGCATCCAACAAAATGGAAATCATTTCGAACACTTGCTTTAGAATTAGTTTCCCGTGTGGTTTACAATCAAATTTGATTTGAAATTTGTTATTTTTTTTTGGTTTATTTTAAAACTCTCTTAAAATCTCCATGAAAATAAATATTTAAAAAACAAGGTAATCTAAAAATATGTTTAATTTAAAAACGTTACATTCTGTCAAATTACAATAATAGAAGGATTTATTAACAAAAAATTTAAAATTAAAACAAAATTACATTAAAACTATGAAATAAAAAAATATATATTAGTAATATTTACTTAAGGTGCCACCCCGTGCGACGTCACTGGAAAAATATTTTAAAGTCACATTCTTTAATAAATATGCCTTGTCGCTACTAGAACTTCTAATAAATTTCATGTTTTAATATTAAGTGTTTGCTGAGAGTATGCAAAAAAAACCTTAGCCTTTTCAACGGATTTAAAAAAACCAAAAATTTTAAAATTGATTTTACTGGAAAATGGTAAATCCTACGGCAATGAAACAAAAGTACCTTTTATAACAAAATACTTCAAGGCTTCTAAAAATTGCACCTGAAGTTAAAACTCCTACAAATAAAAAACTTAGGGCAATATTCTCCCAACTACCTACCCAGTGGGACACCACTGGAAGGAATACAGTTGAGCTAAATAAACCGTTTATTGCGACTTATCATGGGGTAAAACATGTATCAAATGTGGTTTCGATACCCTAATAGGTTTCTGAGATATTGTGAAAAAGCCGCTTATCATAGCTCCAATTCGGGAGGCTCTAGCGCCCCATAACGAAGCGTTTTCGAAGGTATATTAATATAGGGTATTCGTCTTATTTTTGAATGTACTTTATCTGCTTAAAATATTGTCAGCTAATTTCGGGACACCCTCTATAAGATAAAAATATCAGTTATATAGCAATGGACAGTTTCAAAATAAAATTTAAAGTTGATCCCTTGAGTAGCCATAAATGGCATGTGCCCGGCACCAGTTATATCATGTAAGTATTTACCAGTTAGATTGATAGTAACAAGATTGGCCAAGATTGTACCGATTAAAATCTACCACTCAGATATAATGTGTAATAAATAAGTTGACAGGTAACTTTATCATAAAAATAATTAATATTATCGGCCTATATAGAAATGGGTTTGTTCATGTAATAATATATTATAACGACAAGCAACAGTTATAGAATGTGACAAGAGCCTCCAATGTCAAATTATCTCTATCAAAATCCAGCAGATTGCTAACATACCGAGTGTCCCGCTAAGGTTGGCCAGCGGCTATATCTTGGAATTTTTTTTATAGGTAAACTGGCAAAAAAGAAAATAAGTACTGGAAATGATCTTTAAAGTTGTACAATTGCTGCTATGCCCCATTAATGTACTATTTTGATACCGGGAATGACAAGTTTATCCATTCTTGCGGCCGTTTGGTCCTTAGAATTTTTTTGTATCTCTCCAGTAATAAGGGTAGGTGAAGCAACTTTAATAAGTTGGGGCTCGTTTGAAAGAGAATTCCATGCTCAATAAAAAAGTAATTTTGTTGATAATCGCTAATTCGTAGTTTGTCTTACAGAGGGCGCTATGTAGGTATACCATTTTTAATTTTTCTTAATTGTCTTTAAAAAAATTAATAGAACGGTATAATTTTTGTATGACTTTTTGAAAAGCATAAACATACCCACAATTTGGCCAAAAACCGCGTTTTGATATCTTTATTCAGTTTCGAGTAATTTCCAAATAACCTTATTTTTTCAAAAGAAATTAATGTTAGCCATTTAAAATGATTTTTATGATTGGAATCTTGATTAAAAAGGTATTGGAATTGACTTTACCAAGATAATAGTAGGCGGTAAATTATCCTAAAAAAAATTTTAAAATAATATTGAAACATTCCAAATGTCCGATTAAAATAATCGAATGTGTTGACCAGTCCCTGAGAACAAACTTCCAATATTTTGTAAAAATATCAATCAAATGGAATAGTCAATACTTAAACATTGCGAGTTATAACTTTGTTGTTGTAATGAATTCAGTAAAAAAAATATAGTGAAAGTAGGTAGGTAGGTACAGAATTTATTCGAAGTTACAAACTATCATTTTATAAACGAATAGAAGTATATATTGCATAATAATATTATTATGTACATTATGAAATCTGAAGTTTATATTTTAATATCCAAGTTTCCAACTAAAGGGGCTTCAAAGCAAATCAGGTTTAATATGACAGTTGATAAGGGTTTAACATAATATTGACTTTTGTAGGATTTGATAGATTTTATAACGAAATAGTATATTAAAGTATAAGTGGATATTAAGGTCTTTAAAACACGAGCGATTTTGCAAGCACGACGGCGCAGCCGGAGTGCTTGAAATAGAGCAAGTGTTTTAAAGACCAGTTATCCACGAATACTTTACATTCTTTTTTTTTATTGGTATTTATATTACAAAAAATGGAAATAATAACTTAGTAAGTAAGTGAAATGGTCGAATTCGCGATGTGATATACCTGTCGTTGTCATGAAAATGAGGAGAACAAAAAATACCTTCCAATCTGTCACATAAGATTCATTGTTGTCACCGTTGACATTGGTTGTCTATCGCTTAAAAAAATATTTTATTTGATGTTAAAAGGTAATTCTGTCAAATCAATAATTCAAAAGTTGACATATTTAGACTTCACGTTTCACGGGTTGTTGATGTTGCCATGGTAACTTTAAAACACGCGCGTTTTTGAAAGTGGGATTTAAACGTGCTGAGGCGTACTTTAAATAAGCGAAATAGGGTATCAATAAAAAAAACATTTTATATTCATAAAGATAGTTTCGGCATTTTATCTAGGTAAGTTAAATATATGGGTAACTAAGCTATTTATTTCTGGTATGATGTACCTTAAAACTTGTCAAGTGTAATATAGGCACTTTCTATTATAATGAAAAAGGCATGTTAGATTTTGAAATGGGGAGAAGATATTTTAATATCCAACGATACATAGTGGACGTTTAGTGGAACAAGGCTCAATAGCTCCATTATTATTTAAATCCGTAAAATTTATATAAAGCTATTTGAAAATAAAAATAAATTGGTGACATGTCTATGTAAGGGACATGATACAACCCTGATGTGTTGTAAAAAAGTATTATGAGTAAGTAGTTTAAATTGCATTATTTTTCCTTTCCCTGTGCTCTATAGTAAAACAAAGTTTAACACATTCACTGCCGGGGAATATTAGTGAGGACTGACGGCGTGCCACCTATTTTTTTTTTTTAATTTCCTAATTTAAGGTTTGTATTAGCTGGCAAGCACTATATTAGATTGAAAATTGTTAGTTTTTTTGCCTTTAAACCTATTTTTTTTTATTTCCTAATTTAATGTTTCTATTAGCTGGCAAGCACTGTATTAGATTGAAAATTGTTTATTTTTTTGCCTTTAAACTTACCTTCTGCCCAAAAAAAAATCGTTAAAATATAGGCACTGCTTACAACTTCTCAAAACCAAACCCGATATGTGATGGACTTAACCTTAAGGAAACGTCCGCTCAGTACGACAAACCAATTCAAACTGTCCCCACAAAATTATTACTATTTATTATTATTATTAAATTTGTATTAACACTACGCATGAACGCCTGCAGGGCGGTCTCGGCGCTTTTAGCATAGTCGGAGCAACGCCTCTGCGGCGGTGCCGGCAGTGAATGTGTTAAATAATAATCTAAAATAAATATTATTTTATCATACTTTCCATGATTTATACTACTGGAACAAGGGAGAAGTATAAAAAATAAAATAATAAGGCGTACAAAATGAATGATAAATTTCCGCCTTAAGAGGAAGTAACCCCTTTACCACAATGAAAATTGCCGAACGTTTTGCTGGTCAAACGAAAAGAAAAAATAAAAATTGGTATTTAGAAAATAAATTCTACTTTAAATACCCCATCCAGAAAAGTAAATGACGATCGAAAATATTCCCAAAATTTTTTTTAGAAATTTTTTTTATTTTTAGTAATTTTGTAATATTTTAAACAATCCTTTATTGGTCAAAAGCAAAATGACTTTCCCGGGTGTAGAATGTTGTACCAAACAATTTTTCTTAAAGTCATTTTTCAATATCGGCCTTACTTTTTTCTCAAAAACTTTGGGCGCGTAAAGTGAATTTAAGCGTGTAAAGTGGGTTTACGCGCCCAAAGTTTTTGAGAAAAAAGTAAGGCCGATATTGGAAAATGGCTTTAAGAAAAATTGTTTGGTACAACATTCTACACCCGGGAAAGGCATTTTGCTTTTGACCAATAAAGAATTGTTTAAGATATTACAAAATTACTAAAAATAAAAAAAAATTCTAAAAAAAATTTTGGGAATATTTTCGATCGTCATTTACTTTTCTGGATGGGGTATTTAAAGTAGAATTTATTTTCTAAATACCAATTTTTACTTTTTCTTTTCGTTTGACCAGCAAAACGTTCGGCAATTTTCATTGTGGTCAAGAGGGTTACTGCTCTTAATAGTAACACAAACGTCACTGTTTCTATTACAGCTGTTAAGCCAGAGAGATTTTCACTTATTAATCTTACAGGTAGGGAAATTTCCGAAATTTTTTTGTGTATTTATTTATTTATTTAGAAAAACTGTATGCATATTTTTTTCATAATAAGGATACCATACAACACTGGCGAAATTTAATCTACTACAAGCATAATATGAAAAATAAATTTATTGCCTTCTCTAGCTACAAATCCTAACATTCGAGAGCACTTATTAGCAAGATAGTCTATATGTGGGTTAAATGTAAGTAAGCTTACAATCAAAAAATACACCGAGATCTTTGATTTTGCTACTCGATTCAAAGGTTCACCATTTAAGTAATATGAAGAAGTAGTCCATGCTTAAAATGGAGTTAAAAGTATGGGAAAGAAAGAAAAAAACTATTCTATAAACTTCCTCCACAAAATTTAAAAGAATAAAATCCTATAATGGTATCTACATGTTTAGAACGTAGAAACGTTCATCATCAGGAGACAGAAAATATATTTATATAGTGCTGATGGATTTAGCAGAAGAGAAAATGGTGAAGGACCTTAATGGAGCTTTCATGAAATTAAAAAATGATTTGTAAAAGAGACATAATATGGAGAAATTAATAAAAGTTTAAACATACTGCGTATGTGAGAAGTCAGTAAAATAAAATTGAAATATAAACAATGACTAGTAACAGCCGTTGTATGACTTTGTTATGCCCAAATATGGGTAAAATATCGGTAGTATGGAGTAGTGATATATGTATCTTTATATATAACTTTCTCTAATTATGATCAATTTAAACACATCTAACTAGGTCTGGACTACACAAATAACAAGGTATGAAAGTTAAGAGAAACACACACCAAGACAGATTATCCCGATAACTACATGTTGTGGTATATCTTATTTGCAGCCCTGCAATCTAATAGCCCCCCATACACCAACATATAAGTTGGACCGATTTGATCCGTTCGGTTTGGTCTGCGAACTAGGCCCGGCACTATGGAGAACTATAGGGTAGGAGGCCGATCGACAATGGCAGCATTTTCAAATTATGTCCCGGTTTTTTGGTTAGTTCGCTAGTTGGCCGATAGATGGCTCTCGCGTCCGAAGTGGGCTGATGATGTCTTTTCTTCTTCGTTTTTAATATGGAAAACTAGATCCTCCATAGTTTTTAACTTTTACTTAAACCCGAGCTTAAACCCTTTATTTTTCTGTGCTTTTACTTTTGACAATTGACATTTTATTTTTCGAAATAACAAATAACGTTTGAAGGCAAGACAAGACAAATAATGTTGTATTGTAATTAATTTCCATATTTATAATGAATAATGGTACAATTTATAAAAGTAGAGTTTGCTTTGTGTCGGGGTGGTAAGACAGGATCTTCTTCAAAGATGAAACGCAGCCAAATAAGTGCTCCAAAGGTAAAACACTCTAGCTAGAATGTTCCTGTATTTTAAAAACGAAGCATCGTTGGAACTTTATACAGGCCGAGTTTACTAATAAGTATAACAAAGTAAGTGGAAATTCATATAAAAGTCCTTATTTGTTACTTAAAAAACTAATTTAAATAAAAATAGTTATCGCGTCCATCAGAAACCATTTATTTGATAGCCCACTTCGAACACGAGCGCCATCTTATGGCAACTCGTAAAGCTGAATTACCGATGCTAATTTGGGACCGAATCCAATGCATTGCGATCGGCCTCCTACCTCAAGTCCTCCATACCCAGCACGTACCAAAACTCTCGTCATTTTTGGACAGCCAAATTTGGCTCGTCGACTTTAAAAATGACTTTGACTTTCAGACATTTGTTAGTATGGTTATATGCCTTATTTTTCAAATTTTTGTCCATGTAAGCTTTGCATTTTACCTACTTGCCACAAACATGGATAACTTTGGTAAATGTTAATAAATTCCGTTATAAACTCTTTTGATAAGGAACGTGAATCGACAGACATTATTTGTTATTATTATTTTAATTTAACCTCAAACCAAGTTGGATGACTTTTTATGATGATGACAAATTAACCTAGCGAATCTACTGACGGGTTAAAACCGGCGATTTCATCCGTGGCAGATATTATACGACCCGATGTAGCTCGGCTCGCCACATACACGTAAAGTTTTATCGGCGTATTTGGCTCGTGCCATATCAAATTCGTTAAGTTATCCGCTGGTGTATGGGGGGCTAATTAGGTACGCATATTTTTCGGGCAATATATTGCTTCAAAAAGTTTAAAAGACACTTTTCTCTATAATTTATATTATATAAAAGAAAAAAGTAAATACCTATAGGTATGTTTATATTAATCCAAGGGTGAAAGTATTCCCCGGGCCACGTTAATCGGGCAAAAACTTTTTCAAATTCTTGAACAAGAAATTGTGCTTGAAAATGTTTTACACGTACTCAAGTTTTTGCCAAATTGTAAAAATCAATACAAGTAACTAATATTTGACTTGAGGTTACTTACGCGATAACATCGAAGTTTTTTTTTTGCTATTTGTTTTTGTTTTTTATATTCGATTTTATAAGTTTTATAGTTTAACTGACTTGTTCGCTTTCTTTTTAAACTAAAAACACGACGACGAATTATTTTTAAAGAAATTTTAGAAATAAACCCTTTAAAACAATTTTCTATCCTCAAAATCCAATAGGTTTGCAACTACTAAAAATACCGGAAATCACTACCTTATTTCCCAAACTTGATCAAAAATTGGGAAGAAATGTCAATTTTTTGGCACGAATTTGGTGCCAATTTCAGCTGTTTACACGTAAAAATAAATTTTAAGGGCAACTTTTACAATTCCTTGAGCAACAACTTAAATTTTAAAGCCCGGACCTGTCTATTTTCTCATTCGTCAAATGACAATGTTGCAGTGCCCATGTCTAATCGTGTATTGCTTTGTTAACATGCGCGACGCCATAAATTTGCCACTTTCGTGATTATTCATATTGTTTGGTTATCTAAAAGTCCACTTCCAAAGTATTCTTTCACTACATTCCATTAATCATCTATAAAATCATCATATTTTAATATGATATTTTGTAATTAGTACATGGCTTTAGTTTAATAAAATTAGTGACGGAACGGTAATTTTTCGAATGGATAAAGTCAACCGATTACCATCTGTTTCGGCGCTATAAAGAGCTTCGTGTTTAAAACAACAAAGCAATTTGACAAGTCAATTGAGAAAAAATTGAGAATCAACTTGATCTTCAAAGCTAATATTTAAATTAGCTCCTTTTAGTGCTTAATCGACCAAACATTAAAGCTAGGAGATCATGCAGAAACGCACAGTTATTTAATTAGGTTATACCACTTGCATGGTCATCAATTTTAGAGGGTTTTGGTAAATTAATATTTACACAACCGAACAGGATGTCTATTTAAAAGGAAAACTGTTAAAAAAATACTCTGTGTTTATTGTCTCCTTCTTTAAGTTAATACTGAAGCTTATTAAATTTGAATCAACTTTAAACTAGGCAATAAATTACTTTTAACATTCACTGTTCGATTTTTGAAATAGACATATCGGGTGGCCAAAGTCATTCTAATGAACTTCTGCCTTGAAAAATTGAATCTACAGGATTATGATAAAGAAACGGATCAGCCTTTTATACAGTGTCACCATTAAAGTCCGCATCATATGGTTTTTTTTTTATTAGTAACTTTATTCGAAATTTGACTTTGGCATCAAGTTCTGCTTCGATCGAGATGAAAATTAAGCAAAAAAATTGTAGCCCACGTGACTACGCATAATCTGTCAAATTTTAATTTTTTCCAAAAAATAATTCTTCTTCTTCTTATTTCTGAAAATATCGAAAAAAATTACAAGAAAAAGTTTTTTAAATGCATTTTCTAGCCCACCTGCAAAATTTCAGCTGCATAATACCTTTATTTTGTAAATTGCACCACTTTTGCAAAATAAGACTCAACGCAACCTACATAAAACTTCTTAGTTTTGACAATGCTTTATTTCAGATACATTTTATTTAAAGTAGCGCCATATCAAATGTGTGTTTTTCTACAAAATCAAAATTGGGCTATTAAAATTTGGTCGCATGTGATGCAAAGTTTATTTGTTTTTGACCCTGTATAAGGTAACTTCATAAAATAAGTATTTTTGAGAACGTAGTTTGTGTCTGAAAGTAATAAAATAAAAAATACAATAAAGGGGTTTTAAATTAAATCGTTGAAAATAGATAAACTTTACGTTAAGTTAAACTAAAATTTATTTTCCACTTAATGAACACTTTACTGATGACACTGTGTTCTTTTTGTCTTAATATTAAGGTGCATTATTTCAGACACACTACGTTTTCAAAAATACTTATTTTATGAAGTTATCTTATCCCATATCCCATGATGCGGACTTTACTGGTGACACTGTATAAAAGGCTGATCCGTTTCTTTATCATAATCCTGTAGATTCAATTTTTCAAGACAGAAGTTCATTAGAATGACTTTGGCCTCCCGATATGTCTATTTCAAAAATCGAACAGTGAATGTTAAAATCCAAAGTAATTTATTGCCTAGCTTAAAGTTGATTTAAATTTAATAAGCTTCAGTAGTAACTCAAAGAAGGAGACAATAAACACAGAGTATTTTTTTAACAGTTTTCCTTTTAAATAGCCATCCTGTTCGGTTGTGTAAATATTAATTTACCAAAACCCTCTAAAATTGATGACCATGCAAGTGATAAAATAAAAAATACAATAAAGGGGTTTTTAATTAAATCGTTGAAAATAGATAAACTTTACGTTAAGTTAAACTAAAATTTATTTTCCACTTAATGAACACTTTACTGATGACACTGTGTTCTTTTTTGTCTTAATATTAAGGTGCATTACTTTTTACACACTACGTTTTCAAAAATACTTATTTTATGAAGTTATCTTATACATGGTCAAAAACAAATAAACTTTGCATCACATGCGACCAAATTTTAATAGCCCAATTTTGATTTTGTAGAAAAACACACATTTAATATGGCATATGGCGCTACTTTAAAGAAAATGTATCTGAAATAAAGCATTGTCAAAACTAAGAAGTTTTATGTAGGTTGCGCTGAGTCTTATTTTGCAAAAGTGGTGCCATTTACAAAATATGGGTAAAAATCAAAATTATCTTAGGCCGCTGAAATTTTGCATGTGGGCTAGAAAATGCATTTAAAAAAACTTTTTTTAATAACTTTTTCGACATTTTCAGAAATAACCCCACTTTTGAATTATTTTTTGGAAAAAATTAAAATTTGACAGATAATGCGAATCACGTGACTACTATTTTTTTGGCTTAATTTTCATCTCGATCGAAGCAGAACTAGACGCCAAAGTCAAGTTTTGAATAAAGCTATTAATAAAAACAAATCCCATATGATGCGGACTTTACTGGTGACATTGTACACAGTGGCCGCGGCAGAAAGTGCGCAGCATATTGGAACATTTTTTATCTTTTAATTTAGAAAATTAATTTTAATTTAGACAGGTTCTGCATGTTCTCAAACCAAAATAACATCCATTAAATCGGGTAAAATCTTATGGGAAGTATATGAGGTAGGATCAAAAATTTAAAATTCAGCTAAGAGTAAAGTACCTCCACCTTTCATTTTAGAATATTTTTTTACTAAGAATTATTGTTTTAATTTCAAAGTTATACCCAAATTTCAAAATTTCGTTTATTTTGGACAAAAAAATGGATTTAATCGTGTTTTCTGAATACCTAACCCTGTATAAAAAATAAATGGCAACCGAACAGTACGAAAATAAGATTTTCTGCTGACTTTGTTAGGGATAACCGTCAGTCAAGTCCGATTAGTTTGTTTTTTTAATATTATGACTTTTTAAAATAAAAACATAAAAATATTAAATATTTTTGCTGCACCCCGTATTTTATTTTCTGAGGGAACAAGTTAATTTTATCTAACTGATATTTTTTGATTAACATTGACTTGTAATGACAAAAGTAGGTCTTTATTGCATACTATGCAATAAAGTAAATTACCTAGGAAACGAATAATTTGTTTATAGTATGTGTATTGTGTGTTGCACACCGTCGATACCCTATCGAAATAGAAGTCACGTTGACAGGGCGCCATAATTTTATTATGTTGAAGTCAAAGGTATAAGGTATCTATGATCCATTGTCAAATTTGAATTACAACTTTTGCACACAAAGGAGAGGTAATATAGAGCGATTTAAAAAAATTTTGTTAAATAAAAAAACGATCGTAGAAAAAATAGTGTAGTATGTAACATGTGCAAAAAGTGTGTTTATTGCACATGGCATATTACTCACCTCGACTATGCCGTGTGCAATAAACAAACACTTTTTGCACTAGTTGCATAAATAACTATTGTATACATTGAAGTATGCATAGAAAGTTTCCTTTTGATTTATAAAGAAAAAAATTTAAATTAAAAATATATTTTGAACGGATTTTATTCGTCACGCAAAATAAGGATTGGTATGTTTAAAGGGTGAAAGTATTCCCTGCGTGACGAATAAAATCCATTCAAAATATATTTTTAATTTAAATTTTTTTCTTTATAAATAAAAAGGAAACTTTCTATGCATAAGTCTGCAGAAAATCTTATTTTCGTACTGTTCGGTTGCCATTTATTTTTTATACAGGGTTATTCAGAAAACATACGATTAAATCCATTTTTTTGTCCAAAATAAGTGAAATTTTGGAATTTGGGTATAACTCTGAAATTAAAACAATAATTCTTAGTAAAAAAATATTCTAAAATGAAAGATGGAGGTACTTTACTCTTAGCGGAATTTCAAATTTTTGATCCTACCTCGTATACCTTAAGACTTTTACCGGATTTCATGGGTGTTTTTTTTTTATTTGAGAACATGCAGAACTTATGAAAAATAAAATTAATTTTCTAAACTTAAAGATAAAAACTTTTCCATATGCTGCGCACTTTCTGCCGGTAACTGTAGAATATCGCCCTTTTAATCAAGAATCACTCGGTTAATTCAAATTAATTTTTTTTTAATGATTTTTTTTAGAAATATGGACCATAAAAATGTATAAACTATAATTTTTTTTAATGAAACATATTGTATGTTTTTTATTTGAATATATTCGAATTTCGAATAGTCGAATATTTGAATAGTCAAAATTTTTAACCAACAAAAAATTCGAATTTAGAATAGTCGAATATTCGAATATTCGAATTATTCGAATACAATTCCTAGCCCTAATTTCTATACGCTCAAAGCAACTTCAAGCTTGCCGGTACGTATTGCCATTTAAATATTTATATATTTACAAAATTTAATTTGAGGTTTTGTAAAGTTTTGTGTTTAAAACACCAGTGAAATTATTGTAAGAATAGGTAATTTAATAAATATTGTTTAAAATAATTCGTTTTTAATAAGCTAGTAATATTTGGGTAATTATTTCATAAAACTATAAGTAGGTATTAATTTATCTCGTTCATTCCATACTTTTGGCACAGGAAACAAGAGATAACTCAGTTTATATAAAATTGCAAATATCAAATGGCTACAGGAAGTTGTAGGCTGTCATTATCATTAATAGTTAAATTCTTTTATATTTCTGAATGCAGGTTTTAAAATAACAATTTAAATTACATGTCTATCAGTAGCGGAAATAGCTTTTAGGTAAATGATGATTTTTTTATTACGAATTATAACTATGTGCTAAAATGTTATAATAATAATAATAATAATAATAATAATAATAATAATAATAATAATAATAATAATAATAATAATAATAATAATAATAATAATAATAATAATAATAATAATAATAATAATAATAATAATAATAATAATAATAATAATAATAATAATAATAATAATAATAATAATAATAATAATAATAATAATAATAATAATAATAATAATAATAATAATAATAATAATAATAATAATAATAATAATAATAATAATAATAATAATAATAATAATAATAATAATAATAATAATAATAATAATAATAATAATAATAATAATAATAATAATAATAATAATAATAATAATAATAATAATAATAATAATAATAATAATAATAATAATAATAATAATAATAATAATAATAATAATAATAATAATAATAATAATAATAATAATAATAATAATAATAATAATAATAATAATAATAATAATAATAATAATAATAATAATAATAATAATAATAATAATAATAATAATAATAATAATAATAATAATAATAATAATAATAATAATAATAATAATAATAATAATAATAATAATAATAATAATAATAATAATAATAATAATAATAATAATAATAATAATAATAATAATAATAATAATAATAATAATAAACGTCTTTTATTATGATAAACAAAGAAAACAATTACAAAGACTAATAAAATAATAGGCAGACAAGCAAAAGCGGGGCGCAGTCTAGCCAGAAAGGCTACTCTACTGAACCCCACAGTGCTTGCTAAAATAATAATAAAAAAATATAACATAAAGAATTATGAATGTACATATATTATATAAATATCATAGAAAGGAGAAATAAAAAAATATATATTCGCTCAAATAGTTAACATTCTAGAAAAAAGAAAAATACGCTACATTCTAACCTGATGGAGAAGACGACAATTACATGATTCGAAGAATGACCTGCAAAACATTGATAAAAATAATAATTTAACAAAAATAATTAACGAAGTTGTTCATTTTGAAAAGTGAGTAGATATTTTTTATATTCCAATTTAAATTTGTTACTATCAAGGAAACCAGTTCATTAGGTAAGGAGTTGTACAATTTAACAGAGTTGTTGGCAAATGATCTCTGAAACATGGCACTCTGATGCTAAGGCACCGTCAACATATTAGGAAATCTCATGTCACGGAAAAGTATATTTTCACGAAATACAAACCTACTTTTTAAAGAAGAGGCAGAGCCGGATTATTTAGAGTTTTAACCAAAACATTCCCCATATGTAAAGTTCTACGGTTGTTCATTACTAGCCACTTGAGATTTTTAAACGTATGAGAAATATGATCACATTTTCGAAGTCCAAAAATAAGGCGTGAGGTGAGCATGTTATACTCTTTGTATCCTATTCCTATCTACTATATCAAGGCATGGCCCATAAATGAAATCACAGTAGTTAAAGCTGAACAGAAGGCTGTTGAATAGCTGTATTTAATGGACAGCGGGGCAAAATAATACCACAAAAACTAAAATATTTCTAGAAGAAAATACAATACACTAAAGAACTGTAGAAGTTAAACAACCCTTTGCGTCAATAGGTCGCTTTTTCAAACTTCTGACTATACTATTCTTAAATGAAATTTACACAAGGCAAGTAGAAGTAAGTATGTATAGTTCTACACACTGTTCTTGAGCTACGACCTCTAAAGGGGCAGGTCGGTAAAATGCAAAAAAAGTAAGGTTTTATCAGTGGAATCATAATAATGTATCATATAATTATGTTTTTAGTCTTAAATTAAAGAAATCGTTCATGATCTAAATCACCATGAAACATAAAATCATGTTACTCTGACACTGGCAGATAGGCGACTCAAGTAGGAATAAGTCTTTTATGAACGAGTCGTTCACAATGACAGAATCTTTCGAAAGACCCGTGTTTGAATCAATAATAGCCCCATATACACCAGCGGATAACTTAACGAATTTGATATGGCACGAGCCAAATACGCCGATAAAACTTTACGTGTAGCGATGTGGCGAGCCGAGCTTCATCGGATCGTGTAATATCTGCCACGGATGAAATCAGCCGGTTTTAACCCGTCAGTAGATTCGCTAGGTTAATTTGGGACGCGTATCAAGTCGTCCAACTTGGTTTGAGGTTAAATTACAATAATATTAATAACAAATAATGTCTGCCGATTCACGTTACTTATCAAAAGAATTTATTTTCAAATGTACTTCCATCATAAGTACTTAACAAATAATATCTGAAAGTATCATTATCCATCCTTAAATGGTTACGAGGAAATCATTTGGCTCGTGTGCGTCTTGTTGAAGTTCTTTTAAGAGTAACGTATGACTCAGTTCATCTCTACGAGAAATCCATTTTTTTACTAACTTGCTCCGTTTTTTTGATTTTTGTTTATTGGCAATAAATACATACGCTATGGCACAAGCTATAGCACGTCTTCTACGATTGGTATTCATTTTTCAAACTCACCTCTACGATTGGTATTCATTTTTAAAACTTACCGAGTACAAAATAAATAAATCCTAGTCGATCTAAAACCACTGGTTAAATCTTTCAGGAATTCCAAAAGATCGCAAGCCTATCCAAAACTGTTATAAAACGTGGTGTTTTGTCCCATTAACGAGAAGATTTAATCAGGCGAATCTAAGTCGGCGAGTCAAATTCGGCTGCCCAAAAATGACGAGAGCTTTGGTACGTGCAAATCCGAACGGATCAAATCGGTGCAACTTATATGTTGGTGTATGGGGGACTTTTTGTGATGTGTTCGTATCGACGATCGACGTGACATATATTATTAAATATTATCTGTGATAAAAAGAGACAGAATAGTAACCGAGAGATTTTAGCTCACGATATGGACAAGCCCAATACCTTGAATATAGCTGGGTTGCCAGATTTCGCAAAACCGTTGTAACAAGTATGTACAGTGGTTTTATCAAGATTTCTTTAAAAATATTCGTTAGGTCTATTGCTTCGTGAATTTACTTTATAAAATTGGTATTATTTTATATGCGAAAAAATATAAACATCAGGGTATGTTACGGGCGAAGGACTATATTATGTACTTTAGTGACATAAATAAATGAGAATAAAGAAAATAGGAAATACGTGTTTCATTATTTATATTGTATAGTACCTATAAAGTCGGGTGAAAAAAATTTTTACAATAAAAAAACTTTCTCCACCCCCTGGAGGCAAAATTTCCCAAAACATCAAAACGCATATTTGCTTATTTTAACAGATTAAGCATAGTACCAATTTTCAGCAATATGCCAACTGGAATATTATTTTGCAAAAGAATTAGAAAGTCCCCGCTGAAGAAACAACGAGATTCTATCGAAGGCTAGGGTAATTTTCTAGCATTAACAGTGTCAATAGTAGAAAAATCTTGAAAATACTATTGTGCCAACCCCAATATTTATATTTACTAAAGGCTCCCTTTACTAAGCTAATATTATTTAGACAGAATGATTACATATTACTCATTTAACTTGTTGAAAAAAAGGTCGTCGACTCATATTCAGCTAAACTTTGCCTTTTAACAATAATTATTAAAATTATATTTCTAAATTCCTATTAGGCACTAGGGTTCGGATGTCAGGTAGTGAGGGACCTTTAAACCAGAGTTGGCATGAGGACTCATTGGAAAATATTAATTGTTATTATTAAAGAGACTGAAATTTTACAGGAAATTAGTACGTACCACAAACGGCGCCCCATCCCCCCCCCCCCCCGGGATGGGGTTTCCCCTAATATAATGTCTGTATTAAATATCGATATCTGTAAAAGGTTAAGCCTAGGAAGCTGAAAAAAAAAAGTTTGTACGTACTTTACTTTTTGAGATATCGCTTTGTAATATTGGCATTAAATTGGGGACTGGTACATATACCTGAGGAGAAAAAAAGTAAACATATTATCACTACAGCAAGATTTTCAAAGGTAAAGCACACAACTTGGATGTGACTACGATACTCACGAAACCACCGTATCTTAATTTTTTAAGAAGATAAATCAAATCACCCACGAATTCTTGTTACTTTTCAGAGGAAGCTACGTTTTCTCTTAATGGTTAGGTTAATAGATCAAACATCAGATAAGGTGCACAGAAAAATACTAACTGGTTCATAGAAAATCACACCCAGTATAATGAAAAGGTTAATGTCTGGACGGGCATTGTTAAAAATAGCGTATTCAGACCATATTTCTTTGATGACAGCCTTATTGGAAAAAGATAACTAAATTTCCTTCGAAATGATCTATTTCCAGCTCTTGCCACTCTATTTCCAGATTGATAATAATCCTGATTTACCACGTTTAACCTTGTGGTTTCAACAGGATGTTGCTCCCCCACATTATGCTGCTCATGTAAGGGAGTACTTACACCATACAAATTTTATGGGGCCGTGGATAGGTAGACGAGGATCAATATAGTGGCAACCGAGATCACCCGATCTTAACCCACTGAACTTTTTTTGTGGGATTACGTAAAAAAATTTAGTTTATAAATCTAATTCATCAGCGATATATATGCTTAAGGAGTTCATTGGACGAAAATTACGAGAAATTTCTTCACAAGTAGTACAAAATCTATAACAGGGAGTTTTAGATCGAGCGAAACAGTTGGTGAAGGATATTTTCAACATGATTTATAAAAAATATCTAAAATTGATTGTCGAATGTAAAAATATGAAATGTTTCATTAAAAATATTATATTTGATGCACGTAGCCTTTTTATTATCCACCCTGTAGGTACCTATAATAAATTTTTTTCAAAAAAATCCTGTCATCCCTGTATAGCATCCACAATTAAGTATGTAATATAAATAACGCAATTACAATAACGCAAATTACAAAAATCTCTTTTACCTCGGTCGATTTTGTCAACCCAAAAACTAATAAAATTAATTATCGTGCTGCCACTGGTTTGCAGCTTGTATTTATTTTAAATCTACGTCGCATGTGCAGGACTATAAAATTGCAAACATTTTTATTGACTAATGCAACTAACATGTTTTAAAAGTTCTCTTTATAATATGAAACAATGACTCCGCCCTTCAAACTTTAACCTTCACGGCTATTCTGGTAAAAACTTTGGCTATTTGAATTCCGGATTCCACGCATCCATTGTTATAACATTAAACACTAAAAAATGGTCTAAAAACTAAAAGGTTTTATAAAAACCTTAATGCCTTAAAACCTTTATTTTTGACCACTCATTCTTACTTTGTCTAGCTTGGCAAGAGGGTAATATTTTATGCTAAATGTTTACACACTGTTTGTCGTATATTTTTTTATTTAATATTTTAAATTTTAGAAAATAAAGGACTTTACTGTAAATATAATATATACAGAGTGGAATTTTGATCTTCTAAATAAAGTTAGTTAAACTAACTGATGCGGGCCCCTTAGAATGTGAGCAAATTATTTTTGCCATAAATATCACAGTTACAGTCAAACTTGGTTACAATATTTGCAAAATGACAATAGATTATCTTATGCCGACAACTTTAAGACATATTTCAGAGACTTCTGCTCTAATATTGGATCTTGTTGATTGTTCCCAAGTACTTTCATATTTGCATCAAATATGAAAGAAACCTATTGGGGGCTGTTAATGCCAGCAATGAGTATAAGTTAATTATGAAAATTTTAAATTTAATATAGACGATCGGTCAATTGATTTTCGCAGTTTCGGACCGAATTTCACGTCATATCAAGTCGTAAATATTTGTTTATTTACACCCATGGTGTTTTACAAAGCTTAAAACGCTGCTAATAATCAATAAGATAAGAAGAGAAACACTATTCATTATGGTATTTTCTATGCAATCAATCAAAATTCTGAATGGACAATTAAAATATAAAGTAAGTATGATATTATGAATTTACTTGTAAACATCCACTTTCATAAAAGGCAATTAACATACATATTGAACAGCAGAACATATTTTTCAAATGATGCATCTTTTCCTGTAATAAGTTCAACCTATAAGTAACTAGTAAGATTGTTTGATATGTTGCATGTCTGATTATTTGCTTACATGGTAAATTGATAAGAAACAAGACTGCAAAACAGTGTCCTGTATATTCTTTTAGGTGTGGTAGTTTTAAAAACTTTGCAATTTAACTAGGCAATTTTTCAAATTTATTAGGACGACTTGGAGTGTACATTTTCTTTTTTGATAGTTGATGAAGAATTTGTCTTCCTGGTAATTTTGAGGGCGAAGGGTGACATATTTTCTGTATAATTTCAAGTGCTCGGTTATAGTGAATTTTCTTGTAATTTTGGTCTTTGCATCAGGGACGTATACAACAAGAAAATTTCGTAAATCTTCAAAATCGTATATTTTTTAGTTTATAAATTTCGCTTCTTCTTAGAGCACCTGCAATTCCAAATCGTAATATTATTTTAGTTTGTAAATAGTTTTCGTCAGGCGCCTCATTTATGATTTTATGTTCTTTCTCCAATACACGAGATTTTTTTGGATATATCCTTCGTTCTTGCGTTTTAAATATGCACGAACTTTTGAACATTTACCGATGTCAATATTATTTTTAATGTTACATAATAGTATTTTTTAGCATTTAGTAATAGCTCCATAGTGTTAATGGTTTAATATTTTTTGCTAATTTTGATAAGTAGGTATGCGAGTATAACATTTTCAGAAAAGGATTGAATATTTTTTTTATTGTACCAATTCATAAATTTATTGTACGTACATTCATAAATTTCCTTTAAGTTTTGAGGTATAATTTATCCAATGTCAGTGTGATGACATTCCAATCATTCCATACGGCGGTAAACGTCGGTCTCTTTGAGACTGTTTACCGCCGTATGGAATGTCATCACACTGACTTTGGAATAACAATAATAAGGAGGCACTTGCTATTTTCGCTGCATCCGTAATATCTGGTGGAGTCAGTGGCGGATTCAGAAAAAATTGACAGGAGGGCACTTACTTGTTATCTTAGGGTGCACGAAAAGCCCACAAGCCGCGGACAAAACGCGCCGCAGGCGAAAAATTTTTAATACCACGCCCAAATTTGGTCAATAATTTTTAGTAAATATTTTAAAAATGTATGATTACCTACTTATTTTATTGAAAATGAAATAAGATAAAAAAAATAAAAAAAGGCCAATTTATTTTTCATTAGCGGGTACATTGTTTAAAAGTAAAGTTCAATCTTCTGGTTTTATTTCCAGCAAACTTATCAATAACAATAAAGTCCCTAGATCTACACTTTGTGATCTGTGTCAAGTTAATTTCGGGTTTAGGTCTTCCTCAATTTTAATTTCAATTTTTTGCTCAATACTTAATGAGCTAAAATTGTTTTTCAAATATTCCACATTCATAGCCGTTTTGGCATGTTTATTTTTATTAAAATAAGTCCTTACTACCCCAAAACCACAGATTACAGTTTTCTGTAACAAAACACGAATTATAAAATCCTAAAATGTATGCTTTTTATCTAACGTGCTTTTACGCCATCTTTTCGCTAATTATCAAACCACGTTAAAAACCTGATTTTTAATATACATTTCTAAATGCTGTAAAGTTTTGGCATCAAAAAAATATTTGGTTGTTACAGTACAATGCTTTGTCACTGTGTTTGAAATTTTGGGTGTTGCGCTTAGGTTGGTTCGTGCGAAATTATTATGACAGGGGGGGCACGTGCCCCTGTGCCCCCCTCTAAATCCGCCACTGGGTGGAGTACATATTTCTATATCAGAGAACCTACATAATTATTACGTTAACAAATAGGAAACTAATAGACTATACAAATTAATTTAAATGTTACAGAAAAAGAAAAGCACGAAGTCTTTCTCCACAATCTTTATTTATCGAAAAACTAGGCGAACCTAGTATCACATCGACATGTTTCGAGTGTAGAAACACTCATCATCAGGAAACAAAGTGAAAAGTAAAATGCTGATGTTTTTAGCAAAAGAGAAAATAATGGTGAGATTGAGCCGTAATGGAGCTTTTAATGGTGTACAAGAGATGTAAAATTGAAAAATTAGAAGGTCGACAATCAAGACTCAAGCATACTGAAGAGTCGAGGGTTAAGTGTAGAAGCACACTGTGCCGTGTAGAAAATGATAGGGTAGTAAAAATTAGGGAGTTTTGAAAAACATATCTGTAAAAAGCATTAATAAATTATTGAAACATCCTGAGTTTTATTAAGCCCGGTCAGAAACATGCGAAAATTTTGGGGTGAGATGTAAAGAAAAGAAAAAGAAAAAAGTTGTTTATTTTTTTAATAATTTTTTTTTGCACCAAATGTGTCCGCTCTGACTCTGGCGCGGTAACTGGGCCGTAAAAAGCCTGGTACCCCAACTGCTTTTACTTTTTAACCAAAAGATGCTTTGACCCAAAAAACAACTTTTTTCTTTTTCTTTTCTTTACATCTCACCCCAACATTTTCACATGTTTCTGACCGGGCTTAATAAAACTCAGGATGTTTCAATAATTTATTAATGCTTTTTACAGATATGTTTTTCAAAACTCCCTAATTTTTACTACCCTATCATTTTCTACACGGCACAGTGTGCTTCTACACTTAACCCTCGACTCTTCAGTATGCTGGAGTCTTGATTGTCGACCTTCTAATTTTTCAATTTTACATCTCTTGTACACCATTAAAAGCTCCATTACGGCTCAATCTCACCATTATTTTCTCTTTTGCTAAAAACATCAGCATTTTACTTTTCACTTTGTTTTCTGATGATGAGTGTTTCTACACTCGAAACATGTCGATGTGATACTAGGTTCGCCTAGTTTTTCGATAAATAAAGATTGTGGAGAAAGACTTCGTGCTTTTCTTTTTCTGTATCATTTAACTCCACTTTGAGTATGGACTACTTCTTCATAATTTAAATGTGTTTGTCATACTGTTCATACAACGTTGGTATCGGCACTGACAATTCTTTACTATGACAACAATACAAAATTGCTTATTTCAGTTATTATGTGAATTTGCTCTATAGTAAAACTCTTTAGAGTCACTGAGTCATTTATTAAAACAGACTTTTTATTATTTCTAGAATAAAGCTTTGATTTTTTGTACCCGGCATCTAGAGCCTAAAATGGATTTAGTTAAGCAAACGAAAGAATGGGTGGGAAGGAAAGAAAAACTAAAAGTCGTCCTCCACTATTTTATTAGAAACACATATTAATTATTCACAGGTCTCTACATGTTTCGAACGTAGGAACGTTCATCATCAGGAGCCAAAAAAAAAGCTTTGCTGATGGTGTTAGCAGAAAAGAAAACCGTAGAAAATATACAACTTTAATGGAGCTTTTATGGAATATAAAAAGTGGTCTGTTGATATAACATAATAATATAAATAAGAATTTTTTTTATCGTACCTGCCGAGTAAGTAGAAAAATAATTAAAATATTAATTTAATGATGGCGATACGGTGTATTAATGGCCGCCTTGATTCTGCAAGGAGGCTTTTAGTACATTTTTCCGTCGTTCTTGGAATTGCTTGGGTTATGGCTGCCCGTCAAGTCCTAGTCCTAACAAGGACGAAACGGCCGTCGTGGTCTACCCGCCCCAGGGTATCCATTAAACTTGGATCCCTGTGTATTCCAATATAAAAAATAGTTACACACTTGTCCGATATGCAACAATATTTTCTTTCTTTTAATTATTTTCGCGGACATTATATCATCTTCTAAATATTAATTTCATTAAAAAGAAAAGTCCAAACCAACGGAAAGAAAGGGGAAGTAAAATAACACCTTTAAAAAGAAAATTTTAAAGACTGTAAAACTTTATAAATTTTTATGAAAATAAAAATCTTGATCGAGGGAAGAAATTCGTTTTCTTTTTAAATATAAAAAGTATTTTTAAAAAAGCTGTTTGGGGTACTGAAAAAAGTTGTAGTATCGTCAAAGCCTACCGGTTTTAGTTTTGAAATTTTTTTAAAATAAACTTAAATTAAGAATTTTGCATGGTTTTCAAAATTATCTAACGTATTTTAACCAGCAAAGAAAAATGAGTTTAATTTTCTTAAGACAACCAAAAAGTTGCCATGATTAAGATGGACTTCTATTTTTGTTTTTTTCTTTTAAAAACCCTTAAAATATTAAGTGCAAATTTGTTTCACACTTAAGGGTATTTAATAACAAGATCAATATTTTATTTAATTAAAAGCGAATAATTGTGGCATATCGCACAAGTGTGTAACTGTTTTTTATATTGGAATACACATGGATTCAAGCACAATGGATACCTGACACGTGTGCCATCGATAGGTACCAGATTATTAGGGGCATCTACATAAGCAGTTACTGCAGTTGGAAGTAAATCCTTTTTACAGCTAAGTTCCATATCTACGCTACTATATATTTTATCCTCGGTTGGATAAAATTAAAAATAAAAAGATTAAACTGAGATTTTAAAATAAATGGCTGTATTTGAACTAATTTAATTGGCTTTTTTATTCGGCAAAAGAAAATGGTATTGTAAATATCGCGTGTTTTTTCTCCAACTATAGGAATCGGAGGATAAACATTATGGTTCATTAGGGAATGTATAAATGGATATGTTCAGTGTGACCAGTAAAGTCCGCATTATATAGGATTTTTTTTTATTGATAGCTTTATTCGAAATTTGACTTTGGCATCAAATTCTGCTTCAATCGAGAAGAAAATTAAGCAAAAAAAAAATTGTAGTCACGTGATTCGCATTATCAGTCAAATTTAAATTTTTTCCAAAAAATAATTCAAAAGTGGGGTTGTTTCTAAAAATATCGAAAAAAAGTTATTGGAAAAAGTTTTTTTAATTGCAGTTTCTAGCCCACATAAAAAATTTTTAGCTGCATAAGATAATTTTGATTTTTTACCCATATTTTGTAAATTGTACCACTTCTGCAAAATAAGATTCAACGCAACCTACATAAAACTTCTTAGTTTTGACAATGCTTTATTTCAAAAACATTTTCCTTTAAAGTAGCGCCATATTACATGTGTGTTTTTCTACAAAATCAAAATTGGACTATTAAAATTTAGTCGCAAGTGATGCAAAGTTCATTTGTTTTTGACCCTGTATAAGGTAACTTCATAAAATAAGTATTTTTGAAAATGTAGTTTGTGTCTGAAAGTAATACACCTTAATATTAAAACAAAAAGAACACAGTGTCATCAGTAAAGTGTTCATTAAGTGGAAAATAAATAATTTTAGTGGTGGGTAAAAAATCAAAATTATCTTATGCAGCTGAAATTTTGCATGTGGACTAAAAACTGCATTTAAAAAAACTTTTTCTAATAACTTTTTTCGAAATAACCCCACTTTTGAATTATTTTTTGGAAAAAATTAAAATTTGACAGATAATGCGAATCACGTGACTACTATTTTTTTGCCTAATTTTTATGTCCATCGAAGCAGAACTTGATGCCAAAGTTAAATTTCGAATAAAGCTATTAATAAAAATAAATCCCATATGATGCGGAGTTTACTGGTCACACCGTATATACATTGCCCGTGTCCACTGCGACATCAGAGAGGACTTTTTAAAGCTTAAAACGGATAAAAACGTACCTATTTAAGAAATACTACCAACCAAGTGGGGCATAATGGACTTGCCATGATCAACTGAAGAAATCAATGATGACTTGTTTTGTGATTCTTTATATCAATAAATAACTTTCTTAAAACAAAAAAATGTTTATCCCCCCCAAGGTTCAAGTCTGGGTACGCCACTGCTGCCAACAACAAATCGAATAGTATTCACAGGTTAAAACCATGAAAAGTAAAACCATTTGAATTCTTAAGAGTTATTTAAAATGTATGTACTTAAAGACACGCAAACTTCGATTATTTAATAAATCAAAAAATATTATTACGAGTCAGACCAGTTTTAAAGGAAACGTTAAAGAAAATTTGACCCACAAACGAGCTTCCTTGCCAAAATATGACAATGGCATTGTTAATATGAAGCTATTCGTCACCGTCACCGCAAGGAGGTATTTGCAAGGTTAAATAATATGTAAATCTGGCTATGTCACAATAAAATGGAAGAAAAGGACAGAATGATGAGGGATTGGATAAAAATGTAAACAATTGGGTCTCTACTTTAAAAGGTTCTTGGTAGATATACCGTGCGAGCAAAAATTATTTGCATGAAAGAGGGCCTTGCATCTAAGGGCGTAATGCTTAGCCGTAGAGCTTAATACCTGTTGGATGTCAGTAACTACCTGAATTAACAATCAATCAGTTATTCCGTCATCTTTGACAGTCGTTACAAGTAATTTGATTCATCGCTAATTTTTCCAATTTCTTAAACAATTCACAAAATGGGCTTTACGGAACAGCACAAAACATTCATGGTTGAAGCATATTTTCGAAACGGGGTTAGAGTAAATGGTGAGTGGCAATACCATCCGGGTTTGTGCATGGACGATTTTCACGAACATTTTCCTAACGTTGCTTTTATAGCTGGGGATTTTTATCATTGCCTAAAAAGAACAGTGGCTGTGTTTAATGAAACACGTTCTATACAACACAAAAAAGGAGCAGGAAGACCATCTGTAAGAACAGAAGAACTTATTGCAAAATATGCCAACAAATTGTATAAGACGCCTGTCCCAAGAAGTGGGAAGGTCTTATGGAACATGCAGGACTATTCTTACGAAGCCGCTAAATTTATTTCCTCATAAAGTGCAAGTATGTGGTAACATTTCTCCAGAGACGCTGGTCAACACTTTCGAAAATATGAAGAGACGTGTGAATTTATGCTTGGAGCATGGCGGTGGCCAATTTCAGCAATTTATGTAATTATTTTACTTTTTCTTTCTGTATATTCTTACTTTGTTAATTTTGTAAAAAACAAAAATAAATTTGTATTTGCCTACTTATTTTATTACTCATTAGTTTGGCATATCATGTCATAATTTGAATTTGACAAAATTTTAACCTAGATTTGGTTAGATATATCGTCCCCATATCATCGTGATCTAAACCAAGCTCTACGTTTTTTAATCCAAGCCCTGTTTGATGCAAATAATATTTGCTCGCACGGTATATTTATAGTAAGAGCCAATTATTAGTGATAAAAAAAAATCTAATAAATGTAAACACGAGGCCGAAGCCCTTAATAATTATTATTATCACGACTTTTCGAATAAATTTTATTGCACTGTAAATAAAATATCTAGTACAAATAATAATATAATCAACAGTAGCGCAACCAGAAATTTAGTTTGGGGGGGGGGGTTTAACTTCTCGCGCCGAAGGCGCTCTTTTGCCCCGCAGGCGAAAATTTTTTTGGGTGCCACGCCCTTTTTTGGGTAAAATACGTATGATTGACGAGAACGACAGCCCCCTAAAACTTCTGCAATAATACGCCGCTGGCCCTAACCAAATATTTATGAAAAAAAAATTAGAGATTTTATTTTAATTAGTAAAAATATATTTAAAATAAGTAACGCATATATTAATCATACTTATACTAAAACAAAACAAAAACTTTATACAATAAGTTGTAAGTAATCACTAATAATACTAATATTAAAGTAAAATTCTTCATTTTGTTTTTGCCTTTTCGTCCAGAATTTCTGCCACGGTAATATTAATATCGTGGTTCGCATAAAGAACTGCCAAACCATTTAATCTGTCCTCTTCCGTGGTGCTACGCAGATATGTCTTTAAATATTTTAAATTTGAAAAGGATCTTTTAGATGTGGCGGTTGTAATAGGCATAGTTAAAAAAAATTTGTAAAAGCCTTTTTATATTAGGAATGGCATCACATTCGGAATACACTTTGTCCAAATCTTCCTTCAGTTTTTGTTTTTGCATTTTTTATACCACAGCTCAAGTTCAGCTTTTAACATCGTTTTAATGGAAAACTCTTCAAGGAACTCATTCTTGTAGAAGCTGTGAAGTTTCAAAAAACATTTAAATTGACTATCAAAATCTTGATTATCATATGGAAAGAGGCATTCAAAATTTTGAAGAGTTTCTCGATGTTTTAAAAACCGATCCTCGAGATTTGCTATGAGGCCATCTAAAAACGGAATAAAAATTGTTATTTTAAAATACTCAGCAGCGGAATCGGTTTTTATAACCAATATTTGTGTTTGTCTTGGCGGTATAGTCTAGGTACTCTGTTTTCAATATCTTATTCCGAAAGTAGATCTTGAGCTTCCTTAAAAATAAATTATCATCTGCCAGGCCTCTTATTTCTTTAACTTGATCTGGTACGTCATTAGCTAACTGTAATGCTTAAAAAAGGTTTAAATCGACTGTTTGTAGAATCTTGCGGCATATATTCTTTCTGTACACATTAGTGCGATCACAAATTTGGGACTTATATAATGCTGGCCAGTAATCCAGATGCCTCAGTGAAAGTATTTCGGTCGGTCCATTCAGTCAGACGTAGTATAATTTCACTATTGATAACATGATTGATGTAAATTATGTGGCTGAATATAAAATATTAGTAAAAGGCGTGACAAGGAAAAATGGTTTGCAATTAAACGAATAGGCTAAGTTTCCAAGCTCGGGGGGCTGCAGCCCGGCAGCCCCCCCCCCTGGTTGCGCCACTGATAATCAACATACCTATATATATTTTAAAATAAAACATATTTTTTATAACTGAGGTACTAAAACAAAATATTATTTATTGTTATGCAAATTAATTGTTACTGAAACAACCAACATAATATTTTTTGAAACATTTACTGGTAGGTACCTAAAAAGTATTTATTACTTCAATCTCCAATGCTTTACCTGCACCATATATTTAAAGGTATTATTTTATAAATTTAAATTCTAAATACTAACATGAATTATTATTAGAGGGCGGAAAGTTCGTGACATTTTAGAGACGTACTTGTCTATTGCGATTGTAAATGCGAGCAGTCGCGGCTTGTCCATGTCAGGTCTTTTGGTCAATGACCCACCTAAATAATTTCATTTTTAAAACAAATAAAAATGATAATCCTTGAAAAAATACAAAAGTTCCGAAGTGTAAGGGTCATGCGAAAACTCCCCAATATAGACCGTATTTTAAGTTGATCTGGTAGGTTATTTATTGGCAAAGAGAAGAGCGAAACAAACATAGGGGCTCGCCGGCCGTCGACTTCGCCTGATCTCGGGTTGTTTCGTGCTTGGTCGAAGGCATTATTATGGAAATATGCATTTATGGAAACACAGTTAAACCGCTCCATAAAATGCCACTGTAGGTAAGTTGCACCTTGCCAATACAGTAAAATTGTTAATAACACTGTAGAAAACAATACAGTGTTACACTTTCCAACGTTTCGTTGCAAGTTATTTTCCACGCACTAATCCACAATCCTATCAAGAGTAGATTAAGGTTTGGAATAGCCATTTATTTCTTTATTAGTCCATTTAATTAGTCAATTGAATCGACCCTTTAGCTTCTTTCTCTCTTGATTACAAATACTTCTACATTGACACATAACTTACTGCTGTGATAACTTTCTGACTTAGTTTTTGCTTATATTTTACGAATGGCCTCTCGTTAGGTCTATCATTATGTTTGAAGTTTCTCCAAATATCTAACTTTACCTTTCCATCATCTTGTAGCTCCGTTTGGACTGTTCGCACCTACTGTATTTCTTATATTCCTTATTCTATTCTCCTGATGATGAATGTATATACATTCGAAACATGTAGAGAATTTACCCTTCATTAATACTTTATTTTAATATACCAGTGGAGGAAGACTTAAAATGTCTTATTTCTCTCCTTTTATCATATTGTTTTGCAAGGGCGTCCGAAGGGGGGTAAGGGGGGGCAAGGGGGGGCAAGGGGGTGCGCTTGCCCCCCCCGGCTAAGTAGATTTGAGATATTTTATTTAACTGGGATATACATATTTATTGAGATACAATTCAATTGACAAAATTGGTAAAACGAACTCTTGTTGCATAAAATAAAATGTGGAATTCAAAAATCTTCACTAAATAGCGAAGGAAAAATATTAGAATAGAATAAATAAAGATTTATTTTAATTTACACAGCTAGTCATAATAGCAATATACAAATAGATATACTATTGGTCAGGCAATTGCGATAGCAATTTGTTTACCTCCAACTACATGTACAGTCGAAAGATCATTCAGTACTCTCAGAAGAGTAAAAACCTGGATTCGCTCGACTATGACTGAGCACCGATTGGACGGTTTTTGTATGATGGTGAGTGTTCATCGCAAATTTGTAAAAGAAAAAAAATACATTTAATTGAAAAAATTATTGATGAATTTGCAAAAGATTCAAGAAAATTGACATTTCTTTTCTCCAATAAATCTGAATAACGTATAAGTTTTTTGTTATATTTGAACATTTTTAAATATTTTGTTTAGCTATTTTTTGTTATTTAATATAAGTATTAGGTGTTTTGCTCTATTTTTTTATTGAAGGTTTGTTGAAGTGCTAGAAACAAAAATAATTCCAATTATGATTTGCCCCCCCCCCTTGGAAAAGTTCCTTCGGACGCCCTTGTTGTTTTGTGTTTATTAAATATAATTTAAGTAGAGCAACTACACTGAGGAAAATGTTCTAATACAACAGGTTTGCTAAGACATAGTTTGTATTGATAGCTTATTTTTAAATAACCCATATTAAATAAATTGCTACTGTATCAAACCCGTTTTAGTGTATATCAATTCCAGATTTGCTAGAACAGTGTTTTAATTGGTAGTAATCAGTTCCATTAGCAGCATAGTCTTGTTGAATAATCAACTAGTTTTAATACAGCAACTTTGTTAAGAAGTACATCGCTACTTTTCAATGCGACGAATTTTGTTACCAGTAAAGTGCTTTCTATACAAAAGCAGAAAGCAGAACAGCGTCCCCAAAAGCAAATTGTATTCGTTAGAACCAATCATCCATAAGACGCTGGAGGGAGTTCGTAGCGATCGGCAATCGCCGCGACCCGTGGTAATAATTTTAACGTATTTGTTCCTTAGGTCACATCGTTGTTCGATGTCTTCTAGGTATCCTGTCTGAATTTGGATTTCATTGATCGCATCAATACCTCTTTCAATTAATTTATTTTTATTTTGTATTTAAGTTTTTTTAAACTTTGTATGTCAGATAAAGCAATAGAAGATTCTTATTTCGCACAACCCATCACTGATATTGGACTTTATAATATATGGACGAATTTTACCATCTCAGTAAACCATGTTGCATAATAGATAATCATATGCAATGTTAAACGACAAGAACAATATCACACTAGAAGCTACTTAAATTTTTGAGAACTACAGTACTTAATTTTAGTAGTAAGTATATACTTTAATAACCATAGCAAGCAAATACTATTATAATTATTGTCAAGTTTCATAACAACTGTCAGTCGGAACTAATACAATATATGAAACCAGATGACACTCTCAATATAACTTGATAATTACTGTGAGTATTCAGAGCAATAATGACTATAAACAATTATATGGTAGCTTTAACTCTTATTTACTATTGGCTAAATTACCGTGATATTATCTGTAGTAATATATTAAGGGATGGGGAAATTATCGAAAATCTTAATATGATTTTCTGATTATTTCCCAATCCCGAAATGTATTTTGAAGATTATTTACCAAATCAAAAACTAAAATGGTAATCTTGTGTCTCACAAAAATTCTGGAATTGCTTCCATACGAAGTCTCTTGATCGCTTTGTATTTTTAGATCCATTTTTATCGACATTTTTGGTGATTTCTTCTAGAGAAAAATCTCCAAAACGTTTCATTTTTGTAAAACGTTTAAATGATATCTCAAAATGACACTTTGGGGTTTGTTTGTATTTTATTTGTTGTCCATAGTAACAACCAAAAACGCCATTGCTCGTTATCTAGATAATCATCAAACATCACTACGACAATAAAAAACCTGTTGTTACAGACGTGAGATTTTAACTGTTATTGACAAGTGCGATTTTCAGTTTTGACGGGTGAGATTTTCACTTTTGACAAGGGTGATTTTTACCGGAGAGTGGGAGATTATCAACAGTAATATCACAAGACCTCGTTTTTTTATCGGTTAAATTTTTCAGCTGTCACGAAAACTTTTTTGTTTGGAAATTTTACGAGTTGAATTTGGAAATGTTTATTCTGATTAGATCACGAGAGCGAAGCTCGAGGGATTTAATCTTTGAATAAACACGCCCAAAGTTCAACGAGTAAAATTGCCAAAAAAGTTTGAGTGAAAAATGGAAAATTTAACCAATAAAAGAAATGATGGTCGAGTGATATTTGGCACGATTATTTTGGGAACCCCAAATGTCCCATCCATATCTATTGAGTAATAATGTTTTATATATTTCTAAACAGTTTACTGCTGGCAATCAATCATACAATTATATTAAAGTTTATAATTGTATGTTTGGTTGCCAGCCTTATAAGCAGAAGTCAGAATTTTAGATTAGTTCTCTATAATAAATGACATTTAATAAGTATTTTTAAAATGTGGTGTAATTTATAAAGAATAGCAACTTTATATTGGAATAAATTGGCATGGGTGCATTATAATATAAAAACAAGTAGGTAAATAAATATAGTACTAATGTTATTGTATTAAAATATCAGAAATTATCCGAAAAAGTTATAAAAAAATAATTGACATTGATTTATACTTCGAAATATTGTGACAGAACTAGACGGGCCAATGGCGACGTTTAATCGCTAAAATCCCACGTAGTTTTATCACTATTATACTAGCTGATTGGTTAAAACGAGACGGTTTGATTGGACGAAAAGGCGAAATTGACAGGTGTACGAAATAATCGCTGAATAATCAGGTGAAAATCAACCCGCTTTTATAATGGATGAGGTAAATAATCACTACAAGACGGTCTAGCAATTTTCGTTGTCTTACAGTAGGAAAGCGCGTTCGGCGTTGCTGTCACATACAGGGTGTTCATTTGAAAACTTTCCACCTCGATTTTCCTGCTTTAAACTGAAAATGTGGAAAATCGCTCGGACCGGTCGATTTTTATTTCGACGGGGACATCTTTTGCGTATATTGTCAATCTTGTTACTTCAAGCCCCTAGGAGGGAGGGGGGGGGGGGGGGGTTAGATCTAAATCTTAAATGGATACCTCTATTTTATATAATTTTTTTAGATTCTGCATAAAATTCTGAAATTTTTTTAATAAAAGCATTATTAGTCTATACTTAACAGTTTCCGAGATATTTACTCTTGAAAAATGACATTTTTGAACTTCGACAGCGTCTAGCTTTCTAACTGTACTTACGTCTTAGAGCAAAACGGCTTACATGTCCCTATCTTCGATTGTTATTATCTTTCCAATAGTGTAAACTTTTGGTTAAACCGGATGTAAGAAATATAGTACTTCCGGTTTGACCGAAAGTTGGCACTATTAAAAAGATAATAAAAATCGAAGATAGGGACATGTAAGCCGTTTTGCTCTAAGACATACAGTTAGAAAGCTAGACGCTGTCAAAGTTCAAAAATGTAATTTTTCAAGAGTCAATATCTCGGAAACTGTTAAGTATAGACTAATAATGCTTTTATTAAAAAATGTTCAGAATTTTATGCAGCATCCAAAAAAATTATACAAAATAGGGGTATCCATTTAAGATTTGGATCTTACCCCCCCTCCCTCCTAGGGGCTTAAAGTACCAAGATTGACAATATACGCAAAAGATGTCCCCCTCAAAATAAAAAATCGACGGGTCCAAGCGATTTTCCACATTTTCATTTTAAAGCAGGAAAATCGAGGTGGGAAATTTTCAAATGAACACCCTGTATAGTATTAAACAGAGAATTCTTATAAGGAATAGAAGGCTTTTTCTCAGTGTAGTAAATCAGAGAAAAACAAAGTTCTAAAGTTTCCGTAGGAAAAGTCCATGGTGTCGTCGGTCAAATGCTTAGGTAGGTAGGTTTAAGGTACTGTTTTTATCACAACTCTTTAAAACACCCTTTATTGTATAATGCTGATGTATTAATACATTTGATAAATAAATAATTTTTTTTAAATCATTATTTTTAGAATGAGATACCATAAGTATTGTAGTAAAAAACAGGCAAATATCGAATAGAAACCTTGACAAACTCTTAATTTAAAAATATTTTATATTATTTCACGAATCCAACTAGAAGAAAACTTACTGCACAAAGAGGTCACACCACTCTTTATTTTATTATTAGATTTTCGGTCAGCTTAAAAGAAATATGGATATGGAATAGCGTGTTAACAACATTTTGTGGTTTCGGCGCTTTTCATGTGTAAAGATTTTTTTAAGGTGCGGCAAAAGACATCTATTACGTACCGTTGTTTTTATTTTAATAGTTATTTTTAAATCCAAATTTAAAGCAACTAAAATAACGCATATAAAAATTGAGATTTTTTTTTTAAAACTTATTATAATGAAAAGGAGCACAAGAAACTACATAAAACTATTTAGTGCAACCAAATTGCATTCCTGACCTTTAGACTTAACAAATGCTTTTTTAACAACCGAGTTAACAAACATACGTACAGTAGATTTTAACACTTTGATAAATATTTATTATTCCATTATTAATATTTGCACATAAGCGTATAAACTAAATTACTCAAACAAAACTATGAACAATTCTTAACGTATGCCCCTATAAATATTTAAATTAATTAGTTTGATTGCTGAATTACTTAATCGCTAATGAACAAAATAACCTGAGACAAAACTGTTTCTGCATAAAATACCGCTGGTATACAAAAACCATTAAAGTTAAAACTAGTTTCCGCTGAAAATAGCAGCTGGTAACTCGTATTGATTTTATATTTACAGTATAAATTGTGTTCATCAATTCTCAGAGGTGAAATTTTATATGAGATTTAGTAAGTTACACTGAGGAAAATGATCTAATTCAACAGGTTTACTAAGACATAGTTTGTATTGATAGTTTATTTTGCATTAACACATCTTAACATAGTATAAAACAAAGTCGCTATCGCCCGTCCTGTTCCTATATGTGCTTAAATCTTTAAAAGTACGCAACGGATTTTGAAGCGGTTTTTTTTTAATAGATAGAGTGATTCAAGAGGAAGGTTTTTATGTATAATGCATGCATAATATTATAGAGAAACACTGATAAATACTGATAAATTGGACCATGCTAATCAGAATGGGACCAAGCGACATTTATATACAAATAAAGATAATGGTACCAAGTGACGTAGAAGTTCGATAGAATATTATTCAGAAAAGATCCAAACGGCGCTTTTTTATTTGTGGTAAATATATGCGTATAAACCAACAACCATATTGGCAATACAGCGTTTGCTATTAATCTGAACGGAACCAAGCGGCTAGTTCCTTTCAGATAAACTCATCGCGTTTAAACTGTGTCACTTGGTTCCATTAAAATGGCGAATCAGAGTGGAGAACTTTAAACTTTAACTTATGACATGGAAAAAACGTTACCTTTGCCAAGTATTCCTACAAATCTTGTTTTCTATAAACGCCAACTATGGCTGTATAATGAGGGTATACATTGTGGAAATAAAGGATATTGTTATATTTGGAAGGAAGGAGATGCCAGAAGAGGGGCACAAGAGGTGGGGTCATGCTTAAAAAGATTTATAGAAGTTTTCTTGGAAAAGAATATCGAAACTCTCATAATGTGGTCGGATAGCTGTGGCGGCCAGAATAGAAACATAAAAATAGTTCTAATGCTAAAGAACATACTAAGTTTCCATCCCTCTTTAAAAACAATTTATTTTAAGTTTTTAATATCTGTTCACAGCTATCTGCCAAACGATTCTGATTTTTCGGACATAGTAGTAGTAGTAAAGGGGAGGCTTAGCGCCAAGCAAGTAGGCCAATGCGACCCTTTTTGCCAACCCCATTTTACGTCTGGGTAATGTCAGCCAGACGGGACCTACAGTTTTACGTGGGTTCCGAACCACAATTTTTACCGGCAGATGTTATTCTCGGCACAGTTTTTACGGTCCTGTTGTAACACCTCTTGTCCACCACATACCCCGTCGGGGGAAACCTAATACGTCTCCGTGGTGCGACTTGAAGGATGTTGCCGCAGAGCCCCCTAATCCATCGGGATCCAGTATCACTCCACGGGACTTACCGTACACCGTCCGTATTACCAAATCCTCTGATTCGGGGCGTCCCCCAATCCGTCTGAATCGGCAACAGACATGCGTCCCTTTTTGTGGGTCACTAGATCCGTTACTTGGTTCAGGAGTAGCTCACTTCTCGACAACATGCCGAAGGAACACCCGAATGATACCGGAGGCAGCCCGAGAGCTCCGCCGCTATATCGTATCGAGGTCGCCTTTTACTGCAGTGTTTATTTTGCCATTGAGAATGCCAATGTGTGTTGTACAACGCAACACTACGAAGTACGGTGGCCTGGTCAAGCAAACTAAATAAGTCCGCGAAACCTGCCTGGGATCGAACCAGGTACCTTCGGCATGCGATGCGAGAACGCTTTCGCTGCGCTAGGCTGCCACCTTTCGGACATAGAAAAGGCAATTCGATTGAACCAACGAATTTATACGATGCAAGATTATGCTAATATAATTAATAATTGCAGGCAAAAGAACCCACTGATTGTAACAGAAATGAACACAGAACATTTTTATTCCATCGCTAACTTAGAAAAATAAATCACCAACAGAAAAACAGACACCCTTAAGAATAAGATTAGGTGGTTAAAAACAAGAGTAATAAAAATCGAGAAGGATAAACCATTTTCCATTTTTTAAAAATATTCTCATAATGAAAACGAGGAGTTCCATGAAATTTTGCTTCAGAAAATTCTGAAACGGCAAGCACCCTCTGCTTTTAAGAATGATATAGATATTCTTTGGCCTAATGGTACTGAAATTTCAAACAAAAAGTTACAGGACATTAAATCTTTAATGCCCTTTATCCCCATGGATGCTAAAAATTTCTACAGAGGCTTAAAAGGTATGAATTTTGACGACGACTTAGAGGGCTATGGTAAAAACCTAGATTTTGAGCCTGATGAAGAAGAAACTTAGACCAAAGTATTGTATTATTATATTATACGTTTGAATAAAGTTTTTCTCGTTATATGAAAATAGATCTTTGTATAATAGAAGTTTCTAAAGGATGGTGTTGTTCGACTTTTGGTGCTCATTAATTCCCTTTTGAAAAATCAAACTTGCTTATTAAAAAATTAATCAGAAGGGAACCAAACGCCAAAAGTTCGAAAAACAAAAGCAATTTTTGTTGAAAGATTATTCTTTATAGAATTATTAGTTATATGATACTCATAAACCCAGATATAAAAAATATTACTAAAATCATTAATAAGTAAGTGATAGCAATGTTTTAACTTTAAAGCCCTTTCTTCCATTTCCTTTTCTGCCATTTTCATATTTGGTACTTAGTCCCATTCTGATTAGCATGGTCCAATTAGAGTAGGGAGAACGAACGACCCAACCTAACCGGTCCCCGGCCCGTTCAACGATCGATCCGAAGCACCGAAGCCGGAATAGACGAAGACGGACTATGTTTTATGCATTAATGTGAATTGTGGACGGGCCGGCAAACGGTTGAGTTTGAGGTTTGTTCGGGTTTGTTCGCCTTATTATATCACGTCGTATAATGCCGCTGCAACGCAGGCCGGATACACGCTAGTATTAAATAAATCGCTAGTGTATCAAAGCCGCTTTAGTGTTATATCAATTCCAAATTTTCTAGAACAGTGTTTTTATTGATAGTAATCAATTCCATTAGCAGCACAGTCTTGTTAAACAATGAACTACTTGAAATACAGCAATTTTATTAAGAAATAAATTGTATCTTTTTAATGCGACGCATTTTATTCCCAGTAAAGCGCTTTCTCGACAATTTAGAAAGCAGAATAGCGTCCCCAAAAACGAATTGCGGTAAAACCAATAATCCACAAGACGTTGGTGACAGTTTGTAGCGATCGGCAATCGCCGCGCGCCGTAGTATTGGTTTTAACGTATTTGTTGCGCAGGTCACATAGTTGTTCGGAGTCTTCTAGCTGTCCTGTCTGAATTTGAATTTTATTGACCTGTTTCAATTAATTTATTTTTACTTTGTATATAAGTTCTTTAAAAGTTTGCATGTGTTTTGCAAGCAATAGAAGATTCTTATTTCGCACAACCCATTGGACTTTATAGTCTATGGATGAATTTTACGATATCAGTAAACCATTGTGCATAATAAATAATCATATGCAATGTTAAACGACAAGAACAATATCACACTAAAAACTATTTAAATTTTTGATAACAACAGTAGGTACTGATTTTTAGTGGTAAGTAAATATTATTATAATTAATGTCAAGTTTCATTACAATTGCCCGTCGAAACTAATACAGTATATAAAACCAGATTACCATAGAACCATTCGATAGTAGCATTAACCCTAATCCATATTGGCTAAATTACCGTGATATTATCACTGCACAACGGTCTAGTAATTTTCGTTGTCTTACAGTACGAAAACGCGGTGCTGTCACATTTAGTATTAACCAGTTGTATAAATAGTATGCCAGTTCTTATAAGGTATAGAACGTCGTATTTACGTCAAATGTTAATTATTTAAAAATAAAGATATGAATTATTTAATTGTAGCTACAATTATTTGGTAGTTGTGACATTTTCAGATTTATTGCATGAATTACGAAAAATGTCTAGAATTGATTGTAGATTGTAAACATGCAAAAATATACAATATGCTTTTTTAACAAATTAAAGTTGATATACGTAGATTTTTATGAGCCACCCTGTATAATATCTTTTTCTAAAAAAAACTGGTAGACAAATTTATATGTGTGGTTTTAAAAATTTTAGCGTTTGATAAAAAAAAAACCTGCGTGATCCGTAAAAAATCCTTATATTTGTCCTCGCTTTTTTTGCGGGCCAAGTTCACTGTTTTCGATCTGACCTAGATAACTCGTTTTAAGTACACTACAAGGTTTTGCAGATCATTGCTTTAGCTGTCACTACTGATTTATCCATTTAAAATTTAGATTCAAGATAACGTAATATACAGGAAGTATAATTTTGATATTGCAGTATAGTGACCTTATATTATTTAAAAAATGTAGAAATGGAGGGAAAATTGGGTAAAATGTTGAGGTGAGCCATGATAAATTCAATTTTTATAGAACAGGAAGGATTATATAGATGTCCTGTAGTCCCTAATAGTAATAGATTCCTACCACAAGCTTTAAGTTGCAATAGGTGTTTAATTAAAAAAATACTATAAGATAGAGTAAACGTCCGTGAAAATAATGAAAATTAATGAACACAATTTTTTTGGGATTTTATTTGAAATAAATAAATAATAATAAAATAATGAAAACTAAATGATGCTTAATTTTAAAAAATACTGAAAGATAGAGTTCCATGAAAATAATGAAACCTAAAAATGGTGTCCAATATTATATTGGGTACCTATTCTAATACAAAATACAGTTACATTCTTGTCCGCTTTGCCACTACATTTTTACAGCTGTCAATTTAATTTCAGAAATTCAAATGACTTATGATAGCCGCCAAAAATGTACACTTGTTTCTCTAGATCTTTGCAAGGCTTTTGATACAGTAAATTTTTCTATTCTTTTAAGAAAACTTGATATGATGGGTATTTCGGGTGTAGTTTTTGACTTGTTTAAAAACTATTTTAATCAGCGGAAACGAAAAGTTCTTATCAAAAATAAACATAGCAAATTTCTTAATATTAATTGTGGTGTTCCGCAAGGTTCGATTTTGGCCCCTTTATTTTTCCTTATTTATATTATTTCGATATTTAAATTAAAATTGAAAGGGATAATTAGATTGTTTGCTGATGATACAACTATTTTATACATCCCTGATTTATATGAAATTATACAAAATTTTATAAATCATGATAAAATCATTGAATTATGGATGTGTAGTCATAAATTAACAATAAATTTGAAAAATCCTGTTTTTTATGTATAGGAAAGAAAGTGATTTAAAATTAAAAGTCGGGCATTTAAAACAATCAAATTAAATTAAATTTTTTGGGTTGATATGAAGCTATTAATTGGAGTGAACACATTGAATATATTAAAGAGAAAATAGTTGCACCAGTGGGGATTTAAAAAAAACTCGGTTTTTTGACTCCAAATTATATGTTACGTCCTATTTATTTTGCTATGATTCACTCTCATTAACATTATTTAACTTTAATATGGGGATCAACTTTTCAAAATTTGCTTAATCCTTTAGAAGTTTTACAAAATAAAGCAATTGAAAATATATATTGCTTGGATAGACAATATTCAACTAAACTTTTATATAAAAATTTTAACATTATGTCAATTAAGGATATTCACTTAATGCAAAATATTGTTTTTGTTCACCAAATTATATCAAGAAATAAACATTCAAATATGTAGTTCAATTACAGACGTGACGTACATGATCATTTAACTAGAACTGTTTTCAATATTGATTTACCTTCAATACACATTAGGGCAGGTCAGAACTTCATTTATTATCAGGGTATGAAATTTTACAACGAAATGTCCCAAGAATTAAATTTTTTAAATATAAAACGTTTTAAAATGATAACTAATACTTAAAAAAGGGGAAGCTAAACTTTAAACTAAAAAATGTTTAAACGTGCACTTTTTTTATGATTACCTAATTATTGTTTTCAAAATTATTTATAAATGATAGCTAAACGATAATATTAGTTATATTATTTTATTAAAAGAAATAATAATTTTTTTTTATTGAATATTAACATTTTAAGTATTCTTGTATTTTAGTTAATTATATTTAACAATTACACTTTTAGATGTTGTTATTAGTAGATAATCCCTCCTAAACAAATGTTTGTGGGATTTTATTTGAAATAAATAAATAATATCAAAATAATGAAAACTAAATGATGTTTAATTTTTAAAAATACTGAAGGATAGAGTTAATGTCCATGAAAATAATGAAACCTAAAAATGATGTCCACTATGTTGTGTATTCTAATACAAAATACAGTTACACTCTTGTCCGGTTTGCCACTATATTTTTAGTTTAAATAAAATACTGTTTAAATAATTCATGCTCTTAAAAAATAAATGTATAATTTCAATAGTGCAAATTTCTTTTTATTGTCCAATAAATATGTACAGAGTTAAATGGCCGAAGAGTTTTGGACTTGGATTGTCTTTATTGGTTTTGGATTACAACGTTTCAACTGGTATGTATCTCCAGTCAAAATTAGGTGCATAAACATCCTGAATTAGAACGTATTGAAAATTCACCTCAATAGCCCCCCATACACCAACATATAAGTTGGACCGATTTGATCCGTTCGGATCCGTACCAAAACTCTCGTCATTTTTGGGCAGCCGAATTTGCCTCGCCGACTTAATAACCCGATTAGATTCGCCTGATTAACTCATCTCGTTAAGGGGACAAAACTTCACGTTTTATAACAGTTTTGGCTTGGCTCGCGATCTTTTGGAATTCCTGAAAGATTTAACCAGTGGTTTTAGATCGACTAGGATTTATTTGTACTCGGTGTGTTTTAACAATGAATACCAATCGTAGAAGACGCGCTATAGCTTGTGCCATAGCGTATGTATTTATTGCCAATAAACAAAAATAAAAAAAAACGGAGCAAGGGGTAAAAAAATGAATTTCTCGTAGAGATGAATTGAGTCATATGCACGTTACTACCCTTAAAAGAACTTCAACAAGATGAGCCAAATGATTTCCGTAACAATTTAAGGATGAATGATGATACTCGCAGACATTTGTTAAGTATGGTGGAAGTACATTTATTTTAAAAATAAATTCTTTTGATAAGTAACGTGAATCGGCAGACATTATTTATTTGTTATTATTATTATTTTAATTTAACCTCAAACCAAGTTGGACGACTTGATACGCATCCCAAATTAACCTAGCGAATCTACTGACGGGTTAAAACCGGCCGATTTCATCCGTGACAGATATTACACGGCCCGATGAAGCTCGGCTCGGCTCGCCACATACACGTAAAGTTTTATCGGCGTATTTGGCTCGTGCCATATCAAATTCGTTAAGTTATCCGCTGGTGTATGGGGGGCTAATGATAAAAATCTTCCTAGAGATCACAAACCTTTCCTAGAGATAATTAAAAAGACGCCGTGAAAGCAGAAAGTTTAAAAACATGAGATCAAAACCTTATTCCGTCATGCAATTATCCGCGCAATTATTTTATTTGTCAGCCTCAACGGATTATATTGCTATCTTTGTTTTAATAAACCAAAAAGACAAGAACAGCTTAAAAATAGAAAACAACCCGCCCGATATATTCAGGTAGACGCGTTCGACCTTCAGCTGAATAACTGGGACCCATAGGTCGAGGCAAAAAAAAGTCCTCTGTATTTTGTCAAAATTAAGTACCTAACAATTTTAATGATTAAATTCTTATTTCTTTTTGTTCCAACCAAATTCGCACTGAAGTAGTACGAAATAGTAATTTACGTTACAAGTCCGGTAAATACGGTTTTGTTGGGTCGACAAAATTCTAGGACGAGCCGTAGGCGAGTCCTGGAAGTCTGCGAGTCCAAAAAAACTGTTTTCGGACGTGTTGCGTACACTATTTTTTCGGCAACCGTGTAGAATAACAAATCAATGAGACACATTTCTTTATTATATTTCTTTGTAGAACAAAATTTCGAACATTTTAATTCCTATTTGTATTAAATATATTGAAATTCGAACAGAAGATAGGTACATTAGATAGAAACATTCTAATTCTTATTTATATTAATATCTATATTAAAATTCGAGCAATTGCTAATATTGATGTGATTCTTCCCGGACTAGGCATGTACTTCCCGGACTAGGCCGGAGAAATGCTACTTTCTCAAAGGAAAAGCGTCCGGGAAGTGGGTACTTCCCGGACGGTTGCCGAAAAAAATAATTTGAAAAGGTGATAACTTATTTAACCCTGTATTTTATGTTAGCGATAGATGTAAAATTTAATTGTCTATCGAAAGCATTACTTTCCCATAATTGCTCACATTGTCAAGAACAATGCAAATATTCATAAAGCAGACTGATTTTAATATTTTATTAATTACTAGCGTGTACCCGGCCTGCGTTGCAGCCCGTCATTATACGACGTGAGATAATAAGGCGAACCTCAAACTCAACCGTTTGCCGGCCCGTCCACAATTCACATCTATGCATAAAACATAGTCTGTCTTCGTCTATTCCGGCTTCGGTGCTTCGGATCGATCGTTGAACGGGCCGGGGACCGGTTAGGTTGGGTCGTTCGTTCTCCCTACTCTAATTTATCAGTGTTTATCAGTGTCTCTCTATAATATTATGCATGTATTATACATAAAAACCTTCCCCTTGAACCACTCTATCTATTAAAAAAAAACGCTTCAAAATCCGTTGCGTAGTTTTAAGGATTTACGCACATAAGGGGACATGATCAGGATAGCGACTATGTTTTATACTATGTTAAGAAGTTACCTATGGCATTTTTACAAACCGCATAATTATAATTTGTGTTTGTCAGTTATTTCTAAAAGCGTTTGTGGCAAATCGTCATTGACTGTTTATACTTTACGCAATTTGGTTTTGACCTATTTGGCGATTTTCGATTACAAACGCAATTAGAGTAAATTCGGTCTCTTCGATTTCTGTCACAGGTTTCATTTAGTGGGTTTATACTGAACACTCCGAGTTTATCTAAGTTGAGTCAACAGTCTCGCGGAAACGACTTTATTTGGGTGATTTCTGTTATAAACGTAAACTTGTTAAGCCAGTAAGCAGTCAGTCTTGCAGACATTCTAAAAAAATAAACATTATATCAATTTGTTCTTCTTTTGGCTAAATTATAATTTTAAGTAAGAAATAAAAAAAAAAACAGAGACTATCACTACTATAACTTAGCGACGATTTGCAACGAAACACTTTTAGAAATAACTGACTAACACAAATTTATGTCTATGCGACTTGTCCAAATGCCTTAGATGACTTAATTAAAGTTTTTATTAGGGTATGTTGTAATGTCAAGTAAAGCCTGTTCAATGACCGCTGACCGATACGTCACGAATAGTGTTTATCATTCGTGAACTAGGTGAGATAGTAAATTTGCGTGAATAATAATGTGTCGAAAAATGTCGCGGTATTGTTAAAAAGAACAAGCATTAAATTTAAAATTATTTGATTATTTTCAAAGATAAAGTGATGCCGGAAAGACTCTTTTACCCCTTAACGCAGTTTACGGGGTAAGTAGATATAATAAAGCTGGAATTGTGAAAACATAAATAATAATAAATATGTTTATGTTGTCTTCGATAAACTTATTTTTCAATCCCCTGAAGCTGAGCTTGTTAGGGGCAAATCATATTTTTTGTTTTAGTATGTAAAATCATAAATCATAAATATGCATTAAAAATCAAGTTTTTTAAAGTAAAAATGTTAATTTATTGTATAAACGCAGCTTTTTTAAAGAACTATATTACCTATAATAAAATTATTAATTTATAATTTTTAGGTAAAAAATATTACTTATATAAATTATTCAGAACAATATCAATTAATTAAAGCATTTCTAAAAATATTTTCAAATTGTTTGTTTTTAATATCCATGTTTTTATTTCGACTTTAAATTTTTGTAATGAAATCAATTTTTAAATTTTTGTTGGTAAATAATCGTTTAAATAAAAACATAAATATTTGAAATTTTTTTGTCATATGTACAGGGTTATCCAACCAAGACTAGACAAGGCGATTTTTTGACTTTTCCTGTACTTTTATAAAAAAAACTGAAATAGCCATCTTAAGTCATTTTCTCCCGCGAATTCGAATATCTTTAGCAGAAAACAATTGAACATCAAACAAAAGTACTAGGGGTCACTTTGATATTTTTTTAAATGGGATGCCGTATTTTTAATGAGCTTATCCGATTTCTCATATAAATTTTGATCTAAAATGTTGGATTTTTAATTCAAAAACGCCTTTTTTCTTCAGTTTTAAATTCGGAAAATGTTCGTCTACCGTACGATTAATACCTGATAGATGGATACCCGTTTCACCTGTTCACCCTTTAACCTGCTTTAAAGCGTCCGTCAGTTAGACAAAATAATCAAGTGTCAAATTTCTATATATTTTTCACGAAGTAATTACAAATTTATTTTGTTTGATTAAAGTTATTCACTTTAGTTTATAGTTTTTTCTAATATGTCATACTTTTTTTATACGTAAGCAATAATAGATTTGCAAAAACTACTAAATTTGTAATTAATTCGTGAAAAATATATAGAAATTTGACACTTGATTATTTTGTCTAACTGACGGACACTTTAAAGCAGGTTAAAGGGTGAACAGGTGAAACGGGTATCCATCTATCAGGTATTAATCGTACGGTAGACGAACATTTTCCGAATTTAAAACTGAAGAAAAAACGCGTTTTTGAATTAAAAATCCAACATTTTAGATCAAAATTTATATGAGAAATCGGATAAGCTCATTAAAAATACGGCATCCCATTTAAAAAAATATCAAAGTGACCCCTAGTACTTTTGTTTGATGTTCAATTGTTTTTTGCTGAAGATATTCGAATTCGCGGGAGAAAATGACTTAAGATGGCTATTTCAGTATTTTTTATAAAAGTACAGGAAAAGTCAAAAAATCGCCTTGTCTAGTCTTGGTTGGATAACCCTGTACTTATTTATTTTAGGTTTTATTGTTATTTCATTTTTATGACGTGTATTATGATTATGGTTTTTAAATTGTATAAGGTTTTTATTTTTAAATATATATATTAAGATTTTATAAATGTAAAGTTGTCTTATGTTCACCTTTTTTGTTTCTAAATATAGTTTTTTTGAAGGATAAAGATAATCTTTATTGTATTTAATTTTTAGAAACCTTTTTTGGAATATTTCTAATTTTTTAACTAAAGTTCTATTTATTCCTCCCCAACCTAAAATTTCGTAATTTAAATGAGTTTAACCTAACGCGTAATATAATATTTCCATATGTCTTACATTTAAAAAGTTTTTAATGTTTTTAAAAATCGGTAGTAAACTTCTTAATTTTTTAATTTGGTATTCTATGTGAAAATTCCAATTTAATTTACTGTCAAAAATAATTCCTAAATATTTTATTTTATTAACTTTAAAAATTTGAATGTCTTCATTTATTTGAATACTATTCATATTTTGTGGTAGGTTATTTAGGTTTAAAGTAAAAGGAATATAATTTGTTTTATTAAAATTAATTGTTAACAAATTGTTATCAAACCAATTTTTTATAATTTAAAAAAATAGAAAACATAAAAAATATATGGCAATGTTTTTCTAAATACCTATCTATTAAAGAGTTTCTGATGCTTTGGGAATTTCGTGTTCAATAATCCAACGAATTAAGGCAAAGAGGATAGAGAAGGATGTAGATTTTAAGAATTGCAATAATGTAACTAATTTGTCATCTCGTGGTCGACAACTTCACAAACTTCATGAACATACCATAAGAGAGCGTATTTATGAACAGGTGAACACGTTACCATTCGCACTAAACCCTAAAATGATTGATGGTGTTGAAATATCCACTGGTTCATTAGCAGACTGTTTATAAAAAATTAAATTTAAAATGCGTAAATGTACTACTGTATCAAACAGGTGTTTTTTAATAAAGCAACCCCATCTATCCCAAAAACGAGTAGAATTTTTAGGAGAATTTAAGAATAACTCTCAATTTTCCTTAAAATCTGTTTTTCTGGCGATAAACAGTAAAGGGGCTTTTAGGCGAAGTTGGCAAGATGATACTCTTCATACAGTTAAATAATGTGCGGTATATTATTCTACATGCTTGTTCAGAAAATGGATTTGTGAATAATGCAAGTTTGATATTCAAGTCTGGCCTGAAATCTGGTGATTTTCATGATTCGATGAGTAGTGAGAACTTTGAGAAATTGTTTAAAGAAGAATAATTGTTACCCAACTTGGAAGAACCGTCGCTTATTATCATAGATAACGTCACCTATTATTCTGTACTAATTGAAAAAAATAATACAAGTTAGTTAATGGTTAGAACAAAGACAAATTCCGATTTCATCATTTGCAATGAAAAATCAGATTTGGAAAATAGTGAAGCAGCATATCCCACCCAAACGTTACAAGTTATCTGGAAAGCGTTATTTGATATTTTAATTATTTTTGTTTAATAAGGTTGGACGAACTAGCATTGCAACATGGATACCGAGTTCTAAGACATTTTTGCTAATTTAATTTACGTTACAGTCACAGTTGCTGGTCAGTTATTGTTTGAAATCTGTGTACAACCCGGCATAAGGGTTCTAAATTTTTTTTTATAGTTCTGTGTGCAAATCGCATTAAAATTTGCGACGTCATTTTCGAACAACAGTCCAGTAATAAAGGTGTTACAAAACAATTTGTCGAACTTTGTGATGAGGGGTTTGTTCGGGATTGTTCGGGTTCAAGTTGAACTTTGGGTTTCCTTTCTTTGGTCGCACCCTAGCCATGAGCCATGATATTGCGAAACGCATCTGAAGATGGATCTGGCGAAATGAAAGGAAAAACTTCCCTGAATAAATTATTTGTTTCTAAAGAGCAAGTATTTAAAAGTCAGCGAACCAGTGCTGGATTTACCATTAGGCTGAGTAGGCTGGAGCCTAGGGCGGCAGATTTTAGGGGGCGGCTAATTTGGCCCAAAATTTTTTTTTATCTTACAGAAATAAATGGTACAATCTTTATTCATGGTCGACGGGTAGTATTTTTTTAAATAAACTTTACTGTTAGCCGTGTCTGTTAATGGGGATAAAAAAAGGTAGTTGGAACTTTACTGGCTTTGCAGAAAGAAATTTCATTTTCAATAAAATAAGTAGGTAATCATAAATTTTTAAAATATTTACTAAAAATTATTGACCAAAGAACCGCACACTTCTCTTATGGAAAATGGCCCTCGGTTAAATTTTCTAAATTTTTAGTATGTTGTAGAGAATGCTATTCTGATCAAAAGTGTTCATGGCCACAACTATATCTGCCGACCAGTTTTTGAGATGCCAAGTTGCAAAATATTAATTCTCAATACATTATATTTTCGTAGTTTATAATATTAATTCGTTTTGTTTTTCTAAATTTTTGTTGGCCCGGTCGTAGATAGGATAGAATACTATAAAAATAGTTAAAAAAATTTTATTATATACCGGGTGACTGACGAAAATTATCTAATATTTTTTGTTAATTCATTGTATTTTCGGCATTAAATTAAATGTTAACAAAGTAATATTGTAGATTACATTAGATTGAAGCAAGCTATCAGAATTTATATTATTTATATTTATACAGGGTAACTCAAAAAAGTTAATATTTTTATTATTAGTTTTGAAAGAAATTTTGTAGATATTCCTTTATGTACTACTTGTCGCTTATCGTATGCTTCCAAATATATATAATTATCAAGGTTATACAGGATGTTTCCGATGATAAGCAATAGGAAAATAACATAAAAATGCATGTATTTATAAATCACCCGGTATATTAAAAATGGATCGGTTAAATTTCGTTATTTTTTAATATTTTTTGCTTAAAGTGTCTTACTAACATGTTTGCTATTGATTTCCCTTTTCCTATGACCAATTCTGGAGATATACAGCGTCGAACAGACTCAAAAGTCAAAAAATAAGCAAATAAAAAAACATTTTTTTTTTAATTTCAATAAAACTTGTTATGTGTGTTCATTTTATGGTTAAAAATAAATATATTTAATGCCATACAGGGTGTTTCGAATAATTAGGGGCCTACTTATTATTTTTGGGTAAAATAATTTGGATACAATAAATTGTTCATAGTTTTTATATATATTTCTTATTTGCAATGCAGTGTTAGAATACCATAATTATTCGAAACACCCTGTATAGCATTAAATATATTTATTTTTAACCATAAAATGAACTTACATAACAAATTTTATTGAAATTAAAAAAAAATGTTTTTTTATTTGCTTATTTTTTGACTTTTGAGTCTGTTCGACGCTGTATATCTCCAGAATTGGTCATAGGAAAAGGAAAATCAATAGCAAACATGTTAGTAAGACACTTTAAGCAAAAAATATTAAAAAATAACGAAATTTAACCGATCCATTTTTAATATACCGGGTGATTTATATATACATGCATTTTTATGTTATTTTCCTATCGCTTATCATCGGAAACACCCTGTATAACCTTGATAATTATATATATTTGAAAGCATACGATAAGCGACAAGTAGTACATAAAGAAATATCTACAAAATTTCTTTCAACACTAATAATAAAAATATTAACTTTTTTGAGTTACCCTGTATAAATATAAATAATATAAATTCTGATAGCTTGCTTTAATCTAATGTCATCTACAGTATTACTTTGTTAACATTTAATTTAATGTCGAAAATACAATAAATTAACAAAAAATATTAGATAATTTTCGTCACTCACCCGGTATATAATAAAAAATTTTAACTATTTTTATAGTATTCTATCCTATCTAGGACAGGGCCAACAAAAATTTAGAAAAACAAAATGAATTAATATTATAAACTACGAAAATATAATGTATTGAGAATTCATATTTTGCAACTTGGACACCCTGTAACTCAAAAACTGGTCGGCAGATATTGTTGTGGCCATGAACACTTTTGATCAGAATGGCATTCTCTACAACATACTAAAAATTTGGAAAATTTAACCGAGGGCCATTTTCCATAAGAGAAGTGCGGGGTTCTTTGGGCGTGGTCTTAAATATTTTTCGCCTGCGGCGCATTTCGCCTGCAGCGGGCTTTTTCTTTCCCGAACACTTCACATGTTTCACAACTCACGAGCCGTCACTAGTATAGGTGCGGCAAAAATTGAATAGCCTACTAGCGGCAAATTTGTAAATCCGCCACTGCAGCGAACTATTATTGAGCACGTCTTTTAACTATTATACTATAGTAAACGGCACGAATTCTCTCGTTTTAAAACAGATGACAGCAGAAATTTGTCATCAATCAGCTGATATTGGGACATAATAATATCCCCAGGTTAGTAGTGGACCGTAATGAGCCCAAACACCGAGTTATGAATTGCGTTTTTGTGCTTTTTGTTATGTTTAATTACGTTTTCAAAATATTTTGTCGTTATGGTGCCTTTTATTTTTACTTTCATTGAATTTTAATTACTTTTGTGTGGCCGGGAAGTACCTACAATTACTATTTATTTGACCAAAAATTTACAGGTTAAAATTTTTTAATTCTTTTTCATTAGGGATCATACCTAATTATTATTGCGTGTGCCTTCCACGTTAATTGATTTCATCGATTAGTAATAAGTTTATTTCATCTGAACGCCGTTTTTGTCGAAAAATTAGTTTGTGAAATTTTTGTTCTTAAAATGTTTGTTCGTAAAGGTTAGGTTTCTAATGTATAATTTTTGCATTTTGCATTATCTAGGTATCCTTTTCTGTTTCAAGAAAAATAAGTAGGAATTATTTCTCTAAGTGTTGGGGAGTGTTGGACAAAACCGGGTAGGTTGATAAAACCGGGTACCGCCTAGGTTCGCCAAATGTCTGTCGCCATCTATCGGACTGATACCCGATTTTGTCCAACTCTTCCCTACCTACACCCCTGGCACAACCGTACATTTAAAAAAAAATAAAAACAGCTTTCCATATTATTAACCTTTAAAAATCAGCTATTTGATTTCGAAGGAATTATTTTTATTATTGTTAATATTGTTATTATTATTATTATTATTATTGTTTGGCAATAGTAAAGTTGAAATAAACTATTTAACATTATGTTAGCCTATATAGTAGTTTAAAAAGTTAACCATATTAATATGTAAGTAATAGGATAGCGAACAAATATATCATTCTATTTTCTGGGTCTACGTACTTTACGTAAGTCAAAAAGTGTTAAAGTAGGGTTTCCATTGACAGAAAAATTAAATTCCTATAGCTATATTGAAGCTTTTACCTTTATGTTGGCCCACATACAAGTTTAGAAGTGTAACCGTATCATAGCCAACAAATTCTATAAAAATCATATTTGGGTCTATGTACCTTACGTAAGTCATATTATATGGGGATTTCCTTGACAGTAAATGTAATATCTGACTGAATCCAATTAGTTTATATTGAACTGTAAGTATACTATTTTACCTATAGGCATAATCTGAACAAATAAAACAAAAAAAATTCTGTTGTAAATATAAGTGACAGAGTCCTATTAAAAGTTGCGTTTCAGTTAATTTAGTATTTTCAAGGTTTGGATAATGATAATATTATATTGTTTTTAAATCTATTTTGACACTTTATCTTTAAACCATATAAAAACTCATGTTTATTATTTCCTACCCTAATTAATTATGTAATATTAATAAAACAAAACTTTCAAAATAAATTATTATTATTATTATTATTATTAATTTGGCAATATTAAAGCGGTAGAACCAATGAGACTATTGCATCAATAGTTTTTAATATGTATAATTTTCAAGTCCGGTCCTGGAATTCATACCAACCTATCAAAATTAAATATACCAAAATTGACAGAGTGTCACGTAACTTTGCCTCCATCTTGCGTGAGTATTCAAAATTTTTACCTTTACACTTATATTTTTTGTGCCAAAGAGGGTTAAAGTCCGATTCCACTGCTTCTCTTTATTGTTAAAATTCACCTAATCCGTTCTGGCTATATTGAAGAGATTATTTCGACATTCATTGTGAAATGATTGGACCAGGTAGCCCTACCCTTACGATAAATTAGGGTTGTCGATGTTTAACAAAATTATTCGACACGATATTTCCATTAGGCGAACATTGACATTTTAACGAACAATAATAGAATAGGCTTTTTATCGACTATTTTAAACCAAACTCGAAACAAATCACAATAACATACACTTAATAGGTTAGATGGTCGATAGCTTTTTAGTAGGGTATAAATTCCTTATTAATACTTTTTTCTAAATATCAGTTTCTTATCAAGTTTAGTCTCGACGCGACATTTCAATTCAATTTATTCATACAAAATATTACAATTAATAAATACTACAATAACAGTCTTAATAAAGTACAAATATTAATTATTGCACCTAGATCATGAGCAATCTGTATCATAAAATTTTAATTTGACAATAAGTCAGAACTTAAACAATTCCATGTCCAATTCGATTGAAGAAGACAAGAAAGTAAAAATGTTGCAACTTATTAGAGCGGTTTGAGGAATGTTCGATAATTAGCAAACATAACTGGCTAACACATTTGAGCAGAGCAAACTTTTTATGATTACCAATATTTTTTTAAGTTTGTTGGTTGAGATTTATCTATTTCTGTAGCTAGACTTTTTGTAAATCTTTGAGTACCATCCCTTCTGTAAAAGGGTACAACCAAATCCTGGTTAGTAAATTGTCTAGTCTGATGTGTGTGAAGCACTTTTATTTGTTTTTACTATTATGTAAGAATAGGCAGCTGTTATAAAAGTATAGCATTCTACAATTCAGTATATTTACATTATAGAGTTGAATAGTACGATAACGTCTTTCTTTTTGCATTGTAACCTTTAATATGTAGTTTTGTACAATACTAAGAGGCTCTAAGGCATTAGTATACAGACCACCCCATACAATTATAGCATATTGTCATATATTCAACTATAGTGCTTTATATATTGTTAGAAGGAGCTTTTGATTAATAAATTGTCTGAGTTCATAAAATTTGTACACAAGTCGCCTTGTTTTCACACACGAAGATTCTTGTAGCAAACTGACATTTAATTTAAAAAATATTACCTAATACATCTACCGTTATCAAAACAGCTACAAAGAGAAGCAGGCACGACGTTGCGGCGTCGTGTCGCTTCGAGTTATGATAGTTTTATCGGTCTCTCTATAACTGATTAATTTCCTTTTTAATGTCACTAAAAATTTTCCGTGAAACTGATGGGTTTTGAATTTTTTTTACAATCAGTCACCCAGTTCCCTAAATTTTATTTAAATAACCACATTCCTCTTTGATGGCGAAATAGATAAGGTACGCTAGTCGTTTCACAAAAAAGAAAAGGGCAGTGACGGATCCTGCAGCCGGCAGCCTTCTCCCCTTGAGACATTTTTTTTTCCTCATTTGCATTGCATAAGTACCGGATGGTCAAATAAACGAGGACGTCGGCTTTTTTTTTTATAAGGAAAGTGAGCAAGAGACATAGAAGTTTCTCAGGTGTCCACTATAAGGTGTAATATTAATGGTCAACTAAGAAAACGGGACCAGACCGAAGGAGTGGCCCCGTGGACAAAAAGGCTGATACCAAACATCAGAAAATGGGTCAATTGCGAGCACCGTCGCACAGATTTCTACCTCACTCAGGTGCTCACTGGACACGGTGTTTTCCAAGTATACCTGAAAAGGTTCAAAAGAGCAGAGGCGGAAGAGTGCCTATACTGCGGAGCCCCGGATATAGTGCAGCACACGCTCCTTGACTGTCAAAGGTGGGATACACAGAGACGGAACACATACCTACTACAAGGGGTAAATAACCTATACGTTAATACCTTCCTAGAACAAATGCTGCAGGCAAGCGACAAGTGGACAATTATACACAACTGAAGAACATACTGAAAAACAAATCAGAAGAAGGAAGGCCGTAGAAGTAAAAACATTGAACAAGGCTCCCCCGACGGCATACCTTACGGTGATTCCGGGGCAGTCTCTGCAAGGAGGGAGGTTTTAGTGCGCAAACTGGCTCTCATCCTGGACTCGCATACTATCGGTGAACGGAGGAACAAGTAACCGGTGCCCATAAAGGGTTTCCTCTTCTTCACTGACAAAAAAAAAACTAAGAAAACGATAGTTTTGCTTTAATATGCCTAGTAAAGCGGTATTAAATGTGTTGTAATCTTGACATATGAGCAACTTTGCTTTAGAAGTTATTCCTCCAGCTTCTCAAATAACAATGTGGGGGAAAAGACAAACATTTTTTTGGAAAAAATTAAGAAACTGTGGTTAGGGACAACGAAACATTTTAAACTTAATCTCATTTAAACCAGATTCAACGATTTTATAATTTGTATTATAGTAAATGTTTTTTTGATTTCTACAGTGTGATGGCTAGAGGGCGCTGTTTGAAATATCAATAAAATAATTTACCGTTTTTCTTAAAGATTTTAAATATAACCATATGTCGGATTTCACATAGTCAAAAGGAAAACTAAACTTGGAAGAAGTCAGCAAAAACCGCCAGTTAATTTTTTTTTCTGGCTAAAGATATTATTAAAAGATTTTGATGAAAAAAATATACTATACTATTTGGGGTTCAGCCAATTCAATAGTACGTAAACCTTTAAAGAAATTACAAAATAAAATTATTAAATTTATTCATAGATTTCCGCACTTAGAACAAACAACAAATTTATATAAACCGAATAAATACCTAGATATAAATAATTTATTTAATTTAAAAATTTGCATATTTATTTATTCTTTACTTTTAAAACAAAAAATTTCTAACATAACGTTTACAAAAGTTCATGATATTTATGGACATGATATTGACAAACTATATTTTTACAAACTATTAAAATATACAGTAACTTTGGAAAACGGTCATTGTTATAATAATGGATTAATATATTATATTATAATATTTTAACCGAAAATATTAAAACATTAAAAAAACTATCATTATTTAAATTTCATTTAAAAAAATATTTCCTAGTATTATTTTCTTTCTTAACGAGATTATCAAACGTTTATACTTAATACAAAACAATTTTTTTTTAACTGTATCTATATATTTTTTTTATATAGTAGATTTTTTTAGATAGATAGGTAGACCTATTAAGTTAGAGTAATAATTGTTAGTTATTTTTATATACTTATCCCTGTAATAAACTTGTAAAGTTGTTTGGGAGTAAAGTAAAATAAAAAAAATGCTGCTTATACACTGCGAAAAAGCATTCTATTCCTTATAAGAAGTCAGGTACTCTTTATACAACTGCTTAATACTATATGTGATAGCAACGCAGCATTCCTACTTTAAGACCACACAAAAATTGATAGACTGTTGTGTAGTGATAATATCACGGTAATTTAGCCAATAGGAAATAGGACTTAATGCTACCATAGAATGACATGCAAAGTTTAAAAAAAACTTAAATACAAAGTAAAAACAAATTAATTGTAATAGGTCAATAAAATTCAAATTCAGACAGGACAGCTAGAAGACTCCGATCAACTACGTGACTTGCGCAACAAATACGTTAAATAGGAAAGAAAAACACAAAGTCTTTCTCCACAAAAGTTAATAGAATAAAACATTCATCATCAGGAGACAGAAAAATATATTGCTGATGGTTTTAGCACAAGAGAAAATGATAAGTGGTAGGCATAAAACCTTAATGGAGCTTTTATGGCATCAAAAATCGGATTATTGAAATTACATAATATGAAGAGACATTAGAAATGAAGATAATGTAAAACATACGTAATATGTAGAAACTGACTTTCTCTTTTGCTAAAACCATCAGCAATATATTTTTCTGTCTCCTGATGATGAACGTTTCTGCGTTCGAAACAGAGACCTTTAAACAAAGAATTTTTTATTCTATTAAATTTTGTGGAGGAAGACTTTGTGTTTTTCTTTCCTATTCATACTTTCAACTCCACTTTAAGTAAGGACTATTTCTTTAAAATACGTTAAAACTAATACTAGGGCACGCGGCGATTGCCGATGGCTACCAACAGCCACCAACGTCTTGTGGATTATAGATTCTAACGGATACAATAACTCGTTGTGAGAACGCTATTTTGCTTTCTTAATTGCAGAGAAAGCGCTTTTACTAAACACAAAATGCGTCGCATTGAGAAGATACAATTTATTTCATAACATAATTGCTGTATTAAAAGTAGTTCATTATTCAACAAGACTGTGCTGCTAATGGAACTGATTACTACCAATAAAAACGCTGTTCTAGCAAATTTGGAATTGATATAAAACTAAAGCGGGTTTGATACACTAGCAATTTTAATATCGGTTAATACAAAATAAGCTATCGATACAAACTATGTCTTAGCAAACAGTGAAAACAATCAATGTTAAAACTCTATGTATGTGACGTCACGAGCTAGTGCCTAATTAATTTTTGTAATTTGTGGCCATAGTCGTCAAAAGCAGATACCGACCGCAGATTTCCTGTTGTCGCCCATCATAATATCCCGATCACCGAATGATCCTGTAAGAATTGTTTTACTTCGGCAGGCATTTTTTCTTTCTTTCTTTAGCGCCATTGCATAATTTAACAATACGTGCTCAAAGTATGAAAAGACGTACTTAAATCCCTGATATACAGGGTGTTAATTAATGTCATGCAGATATTTCAGGGGGTGATAGTACTCGTCAAAATAAGAAAAAAATGCAAATATATGCTTAGTCTAAAACGCGTTATTTTCGTTATACAGGGTGGCAAAGTTTCAATTTTTTTTCTCGTTTTTTGCGTTTTCTCTGTTATATTCTGCGATAATTGTTTCAAATTTGGAACATCAACCATTTTTTTAAATCTCTACAATAAAGTATCAAAATTGTCGGTCTCAGTATACAGGGTGTTACATTTTCTTGAATCGGTTACATTTTTATCTTTCAGAACTTTTTTTTTGGCTCCCTGTATGAATGCCGATATGAAATTTGAACTATCTGTTCCTTTGTTTAGCGTTCTGGTCTCTTGCACTATTCTCGTATCTGTGGCCGTTTTCGATTTATTTGCAAAAATAGCCATCGATGGAAATTAAGTGTAGGCGAAATAACGCAGAGTAAAAGACAATTTTTCCTACCAGCAAGGCTAAACGGACAATATTATCGTTAATTTCTTAAAGAGGAACTCCCAGGGCTGCTAGAAGAGGTACCAAATCTTGTCAGAAACCAAATGTGGTTCATGCACGATGGTGCACCACCGCACTTCAGCATAGAGATGAGAAACTTTCTCCATCAAATTTTTAACAACCGTTGGATAGGTCGGGGAGGACCTCAGCCATGGCCCCCTAGATCCCAAGACCTGAATAGCCTGGATTTCTTTTTCTGAGGACACCTGAAAGCATTAGTGTATCAGACCCCAGTCCAGACAGAAGAGGATTTAAGAAACAGAATAATAGCTTCATGCGACATCATTCGCAATACTCCTGGAATATTTGGCAGAGTCCGTCAGTCCATGCATGAGGCGAAGACTTGATTCGTGCATTTTAGCAAGAGGCGGACATTTCCAACAGTTTTTATAATTTTGTTTTATTTTTATTTGATTAACTAATAAATTGTTTTGTTACAAAGCTTTTTACTGCGTTATTTCGCCTACACTTAATTTCCATCGATGGCTATTTTTGCAAATAAATCGAAAACGGTCACAGATAAGAGAATAGTGCAAGAGACCAGAGAGTTCAAATTTCATATCGGAATTCATACAGGGAGCCAAAAAAAAAGTTCTAAAAGATAAAATTGTAGCCGATTCAAGAAAATGTAACACCCTGTATACTGAGACCGACAGTTTTGATACTTTTTTATAGAGATTTTCAAAAGGGGTTGATGCTCCAAATTTGAAACAATTATCGCAGAATATAACAGAGAAAACGCAAAATACGAGAAAAAAATTGAAACTTTGCCACCCTGTATAACGAAAATAACGCGTTTTAGACCATGCATATATTTGCATTTTTTTCTTATTTTGACGAGTACTATCACCCCCTAAAACATCTGCATGACATTAATTAACACCCTGTATAGAACAGCACTCAAGGAGGATACCCCTTGTTCGTTCCTGGCATCTGCTGAATCACTTAAAATGTCAATGTAGCAATTGCCGATGGTAAGTATTGTGTTTGTTATCTATTTTACCATAAAAAAAAACTTTAATATTTATGAAAAGGAAAGAAAAACACAAAGTCTTCCTCCAGAAAATTTAATAGAATAAAAATAAGTTAAAGGTATCTACATGTTTCGAACGTAGAAACGTTCATCATCAGGGGACAGAAAAATTTATTTTATGCTGATGGGGTTAGCAAAAGAGAAAATTAGAACCTTAATGGAGCTTTTATGGACTTAAATGTAGAAGAAACATGATATGAAGAAAATTGATAATGGTTAAACCATACTGAGTATTTGAAAACGTTATTAAAGAGGGTCTAAACCAACCAAATAAAATGGGGAAGAAGAAAAACCCTTTCTAAGAAGGTGTGGAAGATTATTTAAATTAAAAAAAAAACTTATCAAGCATAAGTAGATATGTCTGTGAGACATTATGAGGATAAAAGTGCAGTTTCACAATAACATTATGTGGCAAAAAGCGTTTTTGTGGTATTATTTATCCAATCTCAGTTTGAGGACATTCCAATAATTCCATACGGCGGTAAACAGTCTCAAAGAGACCGACCGCACAACCAGTGTTGTCAGATCTTTCTTCTTCAATTCTTAAATTTTTTTTATTTAAGATATTTCATTTATATCAGTCAATTGTTAGTCAGTAACTTTCTTTGAAAGCTAATTTGCAAATATACTTTAAACCGAGGAGTTTTGAGTGTGACAAAAAAAAATAACAAGCCATTCATTGTTATAATAATACATTCTTTAGTCCTTAAGAAACAATATAACTGAAATCAAGACAAAAATTGTTTTCAGTGTTTAAAAACAACTAATTAACAAACCCTTGTTTCTCGTATATACTTACATTGTGCTTACAAATCCGAAAATTTTGAAGAATTGGCAACAGGATGTAATTTGTTGCGATTGCAAGCGCCAGGATATAAGCTGAACCGGTACCCGGCCCGTCTGACGATCGATTCTGCCAGACAGAGATAGGCCAGTGACCGCCGATGGCGTGGAAGAGACGGAGATAAAAGATACGTGGTTATGCCTTGATGAACGGGCCGGAGTCTGGTTGACGAGAATGAAGTTCTGGTAAAAAAATTAAAGCATTTTCTGAGCAGTGTCGTGCCGTGTCAGGTTTATTTTTCTGATTTTAGTTTTGTATATAGAATTTTTAAATTACCTTATATTTATTATTTTAATATAATATTATTATATATACAGTGGGTTTATAAAGTGTAGTATGTACAGGGTTTTTCCGTATATTTTGGAGCACCCCTGGAGCTTTTATTTGAAGACCTAGAAAAAACTTTAAATTACCAAAGTTGCATGATTTCTCCTGAACCGTCAGAATTTGTTATTGGCCAAAACAAATGAACATCGTAAATTTGTTTAATAATGCCAATGTCGATTTTTTTAAATGGAACACCCTGTATATTAATTTTTTTTTAACTCCTCACTCTTTTCTGATTCCAAATATGTATATATGTTATATGTTTGTTTCACAAATTATTATCATTATTTATATTAATTATTGTTACTGAATAAGCATTATGTTCTAGCATGTTTTCCTCACACCAATATAGATTTTATAATCCGCAATATTTTGAAATGAAATTTAGCCTAAACGACTAAAGTAAACATATAACATATATACATATTTGGAATCAGAAAAGAGTAAGGAGTTAAAAAAAAATTAATATACAGGGTGTTCCATTTTAAAAAATCGACATTGGCATTATTAAACAAATTTACGATGTTCATTTGTTTTGGCCGATAACAAATTCTGGCGGTTCAGGAGAAATCATGCAACTTTGGTAATTTAAAGTTTTTTCTAGGTCTTCAAATAAAAGCTCCAGGGGTGCTCCAAAATATACGGAAAAACCCTGTACAAACACCTAATGTAAAACAAACTTATAAGTGTGTATACGCATATTAATTATTATTTGTGTGGACCGCCTATGGTTAGGAAATTCCCACCTATTGACCTAAGAAACACTATACTGAGGATTTTTGCCACATAATTTTATTATGATACTGCTCTTTTATCCTCATAATGTCTTACAGACATACTTATGCTTGATAAGTGTTTTTTAAATTCCTTCGACACCTTCTTAGAAAGGTTTTTTCTTCTTCCCCATTCTATTTGGTTGGTTTAGACCAGGCGTCGGCAACCTACGGCACGCGTGCCAGACTTGGCACGCCTGGCAGTTTGAAATGGCCCGCATAACTTTGTGAAGTTTGGTGTATAATACTTATTAAAGATTTAATTTTAAAATTTTAAGGATATCTACTTATTGTAAATTTAAAATAATCTATGGAACTGTACACAAGTTGGCAACGTAGCTCGACCGAGCTATGTGATTGCAGGCCAGGACGACGCGACCGCGACGTGAAACGTCTAGGAGGCGGATTTACCATTAGATAAGTGTGCATTCAGTTATGGAACACAAAATTTGTGGAAATAAGAAGAGCTTTAGAAGGTGATCCTAAGGATAAATCAAACGAAAAAGTTTGCCAGATAAATTTACTTGCCTAAAAAAAGTGGCATTTGCAATGCTTTCAGCATTCGGATCGTTCTATATGTGTAGCAAGTTTTTTTCCATATGAAAATCATTTTGAATCCATATCGAAGGCGGCTAACAACAGAAAATTCAGAGGCGTGTTTAATATTAAAAGTAACTAGACATGAACCAGAAATAGAAAAACTTTCGCGAGAAACACAAGGATAAGGATCGCAGTAAAAACGTTTCAAATTTTAAACAAAATGTTGCCTTATATAAAAACATATATTTCGTTTTTGATTAAAATTTTTAGAAATATTGTTGATCATTTTTTTATTTTAATAGTTACCTTCTTTATTGCTTTTAACAAATTTATACATTATTTATTCGTATAAAAATTATACAGTTTTGTATAGTGGCACTTTGGCTTTGTTCAAAATTGCACATGGGCACCTCTTTGTTAAAAGGTTGCCGACCCCTGGTTTAGACCCTCTTTAATAACGTTTTCAAATACTCAGTATGGTTTAACCATTATCAATTTTCTTCATATCATGTTTCTTATACACTTAATTTTTTTAAGTCCATAAAAACTCCATTAAGATTCTAATTTTCTCTTTTGCTAACACCATCAGCATAAAGTAAATTTTTCTGTCTCCTGATGATGAACGTTTCTACGTTCGAAACATGTAGATACCTTGAACTAATTTTTATTCTATTAAATTTTGTGGAGAAAGACTTTGTGTTTTTCTTTCCTTTTCATACTTTCAACTCCACTTTAAGTATGGACTATTTCTTCAAATTTATTATTTATGTTGTCAAAAATTCGGGTGTAACTTAATATCTTTCTAAAATAGTGTTTGCTGTTAGCTTTAATTTTTTAGAATAAAATGAGTGTTTATTTACTACCTATTTAAAAGCTTTACGATAAAGATAAAATTTAAGGCTTTAACTAATTAATTGTATTTTAACCAACGTTAGAAATAGGATTATTACGTGAAACGTGTACCTACGTGGTTTTGAATCGTTTTACACTAATTGCCGATGCTAATAAAATGCGATTTATTGCATGCAGCATAGTTTTTAAAGCAATACATATAGGTTTTACACTTAGGAATGTTTTTAAAACTAGGTGTACCATTGACTAGTAGGTAATAAAATTAAAATTCGCTTTGAAAATCATAATCAGATTTCAAACCTGCCAATTTTTTTTCTATTTTATTTGACCACGAAAATATCACATCTATTTTGTAACAATGGAATGCATTTATTTTAAGTTAAATTTCTTCTCTTAATTATTTATCTTTTGAAAATTTGAGTTTTTAATCTACAAGGTGTCCCATAACTAAGAGGTCATACAGCAACAGGAGATAAAAGCCTTTATGCTTAATTTATTATGATAAAATATTCATGGTTAATTTTAAATAAATTATTTTTGGAAGCGAAAGAAAAACTAAAAGATTTCCTCCACAAAATTTATTAGAATAAAAGTATTCCACTAGGGTTCTCTACATGTTTCGAACAAGGAAACGTTCATCATTGGGAGACAGAAAAAATTTGCTGATGTTTTAGCAGCAGAGAAAATGGTAAAAGGTATAAAACCTTAAGAGCAGTAACCCCCTTTACCACAATGAAAATTCCCGAACTTTTTGCTGGTCAAACGAAAATAAAAAAAAAAAATTGATATTTAGAAAATAAATTCTACTTTAAATACCCCATCCAGAAAAGTAAATGACGATCGAAAATATTCCCAACATTTTTTTTAGAATTTTTTTTTATTTTTAGTAATTTTGTAATATCTTAAACAATTCTTTATTGGTCAAAAGCAAAATGACTTTCCCGGGTGTAGAATGTTGTACCAAACAATTTTGCTTAAAGCCATTTTTCAATATCGGCCTTACTTTTTTCTCAAAAACTTTGGGCGCATAAACCCACTTTACACGCTTAAATTCACTTTACGCGCCCAAAGTTTTTGAGAAAAAGGTAAGGCCGATATTGAAAAATGGCTTTAAGAAAAATTGTTTGGTACAACATTCTACACCCGGGAAAGTCATTATGCTTTTGACCAATAAAGAATTGTTTAAAATATTACAAAATTACTAAAAATAAAAAAAATTCCTAAAAAAAATTTTGGGAATATTTTTGATCGTCATTTACTTTTCTGGATGGGGTATTTAAAGTAGAATTTATTTTCTAAATACCAATTTTTATTTTTTCTTTTCGTTTGACCAGCAATACGTTCGGCAATTTTCATTGTGGTAAAGGGGTTACTTCCTCTTAATGGAGCTTTTGTGGAATCGAAAATGGTGTGTTGATATAACATATGAATGATGAAGAAAAAATTGAAATAAATTAAAACATGCTGAGTATGTGAAACATTGTGAGTGCCTTACAGGCAGTAATTTCAAAATGGAAAATTGCACTGGACAATAAAAAATTAGTAGGGGTTGTTTTTTCTGGACTTTCGTAGGGCTTTTGAGACAATAATTAGAAAATTATTAATTAGAAAACTACATAAATATGGTTTTGAGGGGAGTGTATTGAAATGGTTTTCACAATACTTGGAAACAAGGACACAAAAGACAAAATAGAATAAGGAACTTTCTTCAGGTAAACTAAATGACCACGGTGTTCCCCAGGGTACAATATTGGGACCAGAACTATTTGTGCTTTATACAGGGTGTTTCATTAAGGTCGAAGAGCGGCCATATCTCGGAAACTATTGGGCATAGAAATTCAGAAAAAAAAATTAATAACTAAAGTGGCTATGAGAAAATCCTGGAAATAATTTTTAAGTTCCGCATTTTGCCGCAAGAGGGCGTAATTGAAAAGTAAATTTTAAAATTTTACATAAGTCCGAAAATTCCACATTAAGGTATATGTTTGATAACACCATTTTAAAGCTTGGACAATTATCCATCATTTTGGTCTTATGCTCATTGGCGTACCGACTTTAATAATAGTGGGGGAAGCTGTTGAAAGTGTAATCATTTAAATCGCTGTAACTTATAAACGACTTATCCGATTTTAGCAAACTAAAGACTGTTTGGAAGAAAAATGTATGCACTTTCACCAATCATATTTTGTTGTCCATAATAGTGCTAAAAAAAATGCTAGAGGGCGCAATTTGCAATAACAATACATTTTTTGATTTTACTCCGAAAAAATAAATCATACGGTATAATTATGATACTATAATCGAAAGGTAGATGAAATTTGCAAGAAAAGATGTGAAGACCGCAGTTCGATATCCTTGTTCGTTTCAGCGTTATCGCCAAAACAATAATTTTTAATACAAATTGCGCCCTCTAGCAATTTTATTAGAAACTATCGTGTACCATTGGATACACCAACTGAAGGTACTTACCTTTCTCTTTCAAACAAGCTTAAATTTAGTAAAATCGGATAAGTCGTTTAGAAGTTACAGCGATTTTAACGAGGATTTTAATGTTTACACTTTCACTTGATAAGAGTGGGAGAAGCTATTGAAAGTGTAAACATTTAAATAGCTGTAAGTTCTAAACGACTTATCCGATTTTACTAAATTTAAGCTTGTTTGGAAGTACCTTCAATTGTCGTATCCAATGGTACACGATAGTTTCTAATAAAATTGCTAGAGGGCGCTATTTGTATTAATAATTATTATTTTGGTGATAACTCTGAAACGAGCAAGGATATCGAACTGCGGTCTTCACATCTTTTCTTGTAAATTTCATCTACTTTTCGATTATGGTATCATAATTATACCGTATGATTTATTTTTTCGGAGTAAAATCAAAAAATGTATTGTTATTGCAAATTGCGCCCTCTAGCATTTTTTTAAAGAACTATTATAGACAACTAAATACGGTTGGTGAAAGCGCATACATTTTTCTTCCAAACAGTCTTTAGTTTGCTAAAATCGGATAAGTCGTTTATAAGTTACAGCGATTTAAATGATTACACTTTCAACAGCTTCCCCCACTCTCATTAAAGTCGGTACGCCAATGAGCATAAGACCAAAATGATGCATAATTGTCCAAGCTTTAAAATGGTGTTATCAAAGATATACCTTAATATGGAATTTTCGGAGTTATGTAAAATTTTAAAATTTACTTTTCAATTACGCCCTCTTGCGGCAAAATGCGGAACTTAAAAATTATTTCCAGGATTTTCTCATGGCCACTTTAGTTATAAATTTTTTTTTCCTGAATTTCTATGCCCAATAGTTTCCGAGATATGGCCGCTCTTCGACCTTAATGAAACACCCTGTATTAATGACATTGTCAAGGTTGTTAAGAAATGCAAAATACAGTTGTTTGCAGATGACACTATACTTTTTGTAGAAGGTGATACGGTGCAGGACATTATAAACTCATTAAATGAAGACTTGGAAAATATATATAGGTATAAGATGGTTGTGCAATAACAGCTTAAGTGTCAATATAAACAAAACAAAATGTATGGTATTAAAATTAAAATATAGTGTAATTAACACCTACAATCATAATGGCGTAATAATTAATGGTAGCAAAATTGAACAGGTTAACGAATGTAAATACTTAGGAATAATTATAGACGAAAGACTTACATTTTCTAGTCATGAAAACTACATAGCAAAAAAAGTATCTAAAAAAATTAATTTACTGTGTAGAATAGGAAGGGGATCTAAGTTGTTGGACGAAATTATTTACAAAATAATAGTACCTACTTCCTCATTTCAATTATTGTTTCACCATAATGTATATGTTTGCTAAGGAAAATATCAGTAACATAAAAAAATAAATCAGGCATTGAGAAGTATTTTGGGATGTAATAAATATAGCAGAATAAAAGACATGTTGGAAGCAACAAATTTATTAAGCGTAAAACAAGATATACTCTTTAATAATATGATAGTGATGTATAAAGTAAAGAATAAAACTTGTACCCGGAACATATTATATCGGATAATTTGAGAACAGTAGGTGATATGTATAACTACACTACTAGATCAACCTAAAATTTTTATGTATCTAGGGTGTAGTAGTAGTAGTAGTAGTAAAAAGATTTATTTAGCACGTGGCTACATGATACATTTTAACAAGTTTATACCCTTTTTTTATTTATTTTTTGAATTAAATGACCTTTTGAAACTTTATTTGTCCTGTTGAGTTAATAAGAAAAATTTTAAACTTTTTTTAAAAGATTTTAAATTTTTTGATTTTTAATTGACTTGTTTAATTTATTAAATTCAATAAGACCCTTATGAAAAACTGATTTATATGCAATATTTTTTGAAAAATTATTGTTATTTCGTGTTAAATAATTATGTTGATCACTATTTAGAACAGTCAATTGCTTTAAATGTGGCGGTAACAAATCATTTTGAATTTTAAAAATAAATATTAGAATCAAAAATAATACTAAATTTTTTACATTTAACCATTCTAATTTTTTTAACATCACATTAATTTTTGTATATCTATCCATATTAAGTAAAATTCGCATTGCTTTATTTAAATTCATGTTTTGCACAAAATAGCTTATTTTACAAAGGTTTAATTGATTTCAATGTTATTCCAATAGAAATAAAAAAATTTAATTTTCATAACTTTAAAAGAATGCTAAGAAGATATACAGTGACCGGCAGAAAGTGCGCAGCATATGGAAAAGTTTTTTATCTTTAAGTTTAGAAAATTAATTTTATTTTAGATAGGTTCTGCATGTTCTCAAACCAAAATAACACCCATTAAATCCGGTAAAAGTCTTATGGTATACGAGGTAGGATCAAAAATGTGAAATTCCGTTAAGAGTAAAGTATTTTTTTACTAAGAATTTATGTTTTAATTTTAAAGTTATACCCAAATTCAAAATTTCGCTTATTTTGAACAAAAAAATGGATTTAATCGTATTTTCTGAATAACCCTGTATAAAAAATAAATGGCAACCGAATAGTACGAAAACAAGATTTTCTGCAGACTTTGTTAGAGATTACCATCGATCATAAGTCCGATTAGTTTGTTTTGATAATATTATGACTTTTTAAAATAAAAACATAAAAATATTAAATATTTTTGCTGCACACCGTATTTGATTTTCTGAGGGAACAAGTTAATTTCATCTAACTGATATTTTTTGATTTACATTGACTTAAAGCATCTCCTAAATAGTTTTTTATACATTGAAGTAGGCATAGAAAGTTTCCTTTTAATTTATAAAGAAAAAAATTTAAATTAAAAATATATTTTCCTCCTTATTTTGCGTGACGAATAAAATCCGTTCAAAATGTATTTTTATTTTAAATTTCTTTCTTTATAAATCAAAAGGAAACTTTCTATGCCTACTTCAATGTATAAAAAACTATTTAGGAGATGCTTTAAGTCAATGTAAATCAAAAAATATCAGTTAGATGAAATTAACTTGTTCCCTCAGAAAATAAAATACGGTGTGCAGCAAAAATATTTAATATTTTTATGTTTTTATTTTAAAAAGCCATAATATTATGAAAACAAACTAATCGGACTTATGATCGACGGTTATCTCTAACAAAGTCTGCAGAAAATCTTATTTTCGTACTATTCGGTTGCCATTTATTTTTTATACAGGGTTATTCAGAAAATACGATTAAATCCATTTTTTTGTTTAAAATAAGCGAAATTTTGAATTTGGGTATAACTTTAAAATTAAAACAATAATTTTTAGTAAAAAAATATTCTAAAATGAAAGATGGAGGTACTTTACTCTTAGTGGAATTTCAAATTTTTGATCCTACCTCGTATATCATAAGACTTTTACCGGATTTAATGGGTGTTATTTTGGTTTAAGAACATGCAGAACCTATCTAAAATAAAATTAATTTTCTAAACTTAAAGATAAAAAACTTTCCCATATGCTGCGCACTTTCTGCCGGTCACTGTATATAATAGATAACCATAGTATATAAGAATTAAATTGTATCTACATGTTATAATGTGTTTTGTTAGCTAATGCTATTAATAAAGACTATTATTATTTGTTTAAAAAAGTTCGAAACAACCAAATGGAAGGGGAAGTGAAAAACAGTTCTAAAAAGAAAATGTCAAAAAGATTTTAAAATTGTCTGTAAGACATTGGAAAACATAAAACTTTTTATGTATACGTTTTTTTATTATTTAGAAAGAGAAATCGTTTTTTTGAAATCTGTAAGAATAAAAAAATCCAGCTGTTGTGTGTTCAATGAAGTTATACTTATGAAAAAAATGTTTCAGGAAAGTTGTTTGGGGCACTGAGTGTTTAGGACTTAGTAATCCCACACGGCGTTAATTTTATAAAATCAACAAATCAAATTTAAAATAAAAAATATTAATAAACCTTTTTTATTTATTCTTCTTACAGATTTCAACAAAATGATTCCTCCATCTAAATAATAAAAAAAACGTATACATAAAAAGTTTTATGTTTTCCAATGTCTTACAGACAATATTAAAATATTTTTGACATCATTTTTTAAGTGTTTTTACTTTCCCTTCCATTTATTTGGTTCGGACTTTTTTAAACAAATTTTTCTCAGTCTTTTAAAAATTTATTTCAATTTTTTCTTCTCAATTCATATGTTATATCAACACACCACTTCAGTGGCGCAACCAGAAATTTAGTTCGGGGGGGGGGGGCTTTAATCTCTTGCGCCGAAGGCGCTCTTTTGCGCTGCAGGCGAAATTTTTTTTGAGTGCCACGCCATTTTTTGGGTAAAATACGTATGATTGACGAGAGCGACAGCCCCCTAAAACTTCTGCAATAATACGCCGCTGGCCCTAACTAAATATTTATGAAAAAAAAATTACAGATTTCATTTTAATTAGTAAAAATGTATTTAAAATAAGTAACTCATATATTAATCATACTTATACTAAAACAAAACAAAAACCTTATAAAGTAAGTAAGTAATCACTAATAATACTAATATTAAAGTAAAATTCTTCGTTTTGTTTTTGCCTTTTTGTCCAGAATTTCTGCCACGGTAATATCAATATCGTGGTTCGCATAAAGAACTGCCAAACCATTTAATCTGTCCTCTTCCGTGATGCTACACAGATATGTCTTTAAATATTTTAAATTTGAAAAGGACCTTTCAGATGTGGCGGTTGTAATAGGCAAAGTTAAAAAAATTTGTAAAAGCCTTTTTATATTAGGAAATATATTGGCATCACATTCGGAATACACTTTGTCCAAATCTTCCTTCAGTTTTTGTTTTTGCCTTTTTTTATACCACAGCTCAAGTTCAGCTTTTAACATCGTTTTAATGGAAAACTCTTCAAGGAACTCATTCTTGTAGAAGCTGTGAAGTTTCAAAAAACATTTAAATTTACTATCAAAATCTTGATTATCATATGGAAAGAGGCATTCAAAATTTTGAAGGGTTTCTCGATGTTTTAAAAACCGATCCTCGAGATTTGCTATGAGGCCATCTAAAAACGGAATAAAAATTGTTATTTTAAAATACTCAGCAGCGGAATCGGTTTTTATAACCAATCTTTGTGTTTGTCTTGGCGGTAGTCTAGGTACTCTAATTTCAATATCGTATTCCGAAAGTAGATCATGAGCTTCCTTAAAAATATTTTGAAAATTATCATCTGCCACGCCTCTTATTTTTTTAACTTGATCTGTTACGTCAGTAGCTAACTGTAATGCTTAAAAAAGGTTTAAATTGACTGTAGAATCTTGCTTAAAGGCAGTGTGTAGGCATATATTCTTTTTGTACACATAGTGCGATCACAAATTTGGGACTTATATAATGCTGGCCAGTAATCCAGATGCCTCAGTGGAAGTATTTCGGTCGGTCCATTCAGTCAGCCGTAGTATAATTTCACTATTGATAACATGATTGATGTAAATTATGTGGCTGAATATAAAATATTAGTAAAAGGCGTGACATGAAAAATTGGTTTGCAATTAAATGAATAGGCTAAGTTTCTAAGCTCGGGGGGGGGGGGGGGTTGCAGCCCGGCAGCTCCCCCCCCCCTGGTTGCGCCACTGCACCACTTTCGATTCCATAAAAGCTTCATTAAGGTTTTATACCTCCTACCATTTTCTCTTTTGCTAAAACAATCAGCAATTTTTTTTCTGTCACCTGATGATGAACGTTTCTACATTCGAAACAGGTAGAGACCATTAGTGGAATACTTTTTTCTTTCGTTTCCATACTTTCAACTTCACTTTAAGCATGGACTATTTCTTTAAATTAAATTGTGTTTCGTTACAACCTACAACTTTTTTACGTCTCAAAGACCCCGCTTTGTGAGACACAAAAATATATGTGCGAATTTACCAAACTAATACTTATTGTGTAACAAGCGTTCTCTAGGAGGTATCTTACTAACTAAACTAACTATGAAATCGTATTTCTTTCCCTCAAAGAGATAAGTACTCTAAATTTGATTCATGTTCGCTTAACTTTTTTCAAATCATCGCCAATTTTGGAAAATGAATTTATACTCTGATTACCCTGTATTTCTTTAACCGTGGATCGTTCATGATAAGAGAAATTAAGCATAAATGGCCTTTTTCCAAGTCTACTATCTCCTGTTGCTGTATGACCTCTTAGTTATGGGATACCCTGTATATCACGGATCCCAACAGTCCATGGTATGGAATAGTCCCTTCCGTGGTTTCAAGGAAAAAAATAACCTGCGGACTATATTTTTAGTGGGTTTATATATTTTTAGTTGGTTCATTTGCGTTCAGTTAAAACATTATTTTTTGTATTTTGTCCAGTGTTCTATCTCACAGTTGAGTAAGTGTTATTATTCACTCTCATTTACAATATTTAACTTTAATATGGGGATCAACTTTTCAAAATTTGCTTAACCCTCTACAAGTTTTACAAAATATTGTAATTGAAAATATATATTGCTTGGATAGAGGATATTCAAAATATTGTTTTTGTTCACCAAATTAAGTATATCAAAAAATAAACAGTCAAATATAAAGTTCAATTACAGACGTGACGTACATGATCATTTAACTAGAACTGTATCCAATATTGATTTACCTTTAGTACACATTAGGGCAGGTCAGAACTCCATTTATTATCAAGGTATGAAATTTTACAACGAAATACCCCAAGAATTCAACTTTTTAAATATAACACGTCTTAAAATGATAACTAAGAAAATCCTTAAAAAAGGGGAAGCTAAATTGTAAACTAAAAAATATTTAAACGTGCACTACTTATTTTATGATTAATTATTATTTTCAAAATTATTTGTAAATGATATCTAAACGATATTATTTGTTATAATTATTTTATTAAAAGAAATAATAATTGAATAATTTTATACATATTTAAATATTTTTATTTTTTTTATTGAATATTAACATATTATTTTGTTACTTGTATTTTTAATTAGTTATAAGTCTTGTATTTAACAATTATATTTTTGATGTTGTTATTAGTAGAGAATCCCGCATGAACAGATGTTTTTGGGATTTTATTTGGAACAAATAAATAAATAAAAATAAAATAAGTATGTCACAAAGAAGTAAACTAGTGTTCTCCACTAGTTTTATTATTTAGGCTATTTTATATATGTTTCAAAAGCAAAGAAATTCATCCTCAGCTGAAATTATTTTTTACATCAAAGAAGAACCTATGACATTGGCTACAGTGAGAAATTTAACTAACTGCTTCCTAAGTTTCTCACTCTGGTCAATGTTATAGGTTTTTCTTTCATGAAAAAAATAATTTCCGCTAGGGATAATAGCCCTTGCTTTCGGAACATGTTCGGAATAGCTTAAAACCAAAGTTTAATAAATCTCGTGTGGCAGACTGATTTACTCCTATCGTAAGAGTAAACATTAGTAAAGCATTCGCCATTTCAATTTTCAATAATATTTCGCTTATTTTTCGTTTTCTTGAAAAGGCAGCAAAATAACCATATTTGGGTATAGCAGTTACAGTTTTAAGTTAAACGAAATTTTGTCAAAGTTACGCACATTTCTTTTCCTGCTTTTATTAATTTATAAATCCAATCCTGTTACGTAAAGCTGTAGGTAATTATACCCCAAAGATGAATAGTTGTCAGATTTTTGAATAAAACGAAAAATAAACGAAATATTAATCAAAATATTCAATGACAAATGCGCCACCAGTGTTTGCCCTTAAAACATTTATTATGTTTGTTTCAAGAAGTTTACACCAGATAACGTATTACAGGTTGTGCAACAAAATTGAAGACAAAAATACTATGTTTTTTAAATCAGTTTCATTATTTTCTATTTAAAAAAAATTTTTGCGAACTTTTCTCCTTACCAAAATTTTAGGTTGTTTGTTAGGTACCTACGAGGGTACCTACTATATACCGATGAAAGTTTACTCCATTAAAAAAACCAAAAATAAATAATTAGTTTCACCTAAGTTTAATAAGAAAGGTAGTTAAGAAGCTGGTTTTCATGCATACATTTAACATTGTTATAACTGACAACATATACGTGATTGAATGCTAAAGACGTTTATTCATCAAATTTGTTATAGGTATATGACTAGGTACAGACATAAAATAATATGTAAAGAGAAGTTCAGCAAATAATTTCTAGACCGGCAGATTTTGTTTAGATTAATTAAACACTATTTAGACTATAAAGACTATTTTTTGTGGTAAGAAGATAGGTACAATAAATAAATTATTAATGTCATTGATGGATATTAAAATATGAGAAGCACTCTATGTTATAGCATAACATAAAGTATACCTATGGAGAACTAGAGGGTAGGAGGCCGATCGACAATGGCAGCATTTTCAAATTCTGTCCCGGTTTTTGGTTAGTTCGCTATTGGCCGATAGATGCTCTCGGGTCGCAAGTGGGCTGGTGTCGTCTTCTTCTTCTTCGTTTTTTACTTTTACTTTTGACAAATTGACATTTTATTTTCGAAATAACAAATAACGTTTGAAGACAAGACGAGACAAATAACATTGTATTGTAATTGATTTCCATATTTATAATGAATAATGGTACAATTTATAAAAGTAGAGTTTGATTTGTGTCGGGGTGTAAGACAGGATATTCTTCAGAGAGGAAACGCAGCCAAATAAGTCTCTTTCTAGCTCCAAAGGTATAGCTAGAATGTTTAATACCCTGTATTTTAAAAACCAAGCATCGTTGGAACTTTATACAGGCTGAGTTTACTAATAATTATAACAAAGTAAGTGTAAATTCATATAAAAGTCCTTATTTGTTCCTTAAAGAGCTAATTTAAATAAAAATAGTTATTGCGTCCATAAGAAACCATTTATTTGATAGCCCACTTCGAACACGAGCGCCATCTTACGGCGACACGTAAAGCTGAATTACCGATGCTAATTTGGGACCTTCTAGTTCTCCATAAGTATACCATATACCCTTTATAGGAACACCTTTTTGTAGTCACGTGTACCAATTACAAAACAGAATTTGCCTTCAGCCGTCATTATTGACACTTGACACAAATAGGATTACATTTAATTAGTCAAAATATTTAGGGATTTATACAGTGTGACCAGTAAAGTCCGCATCAAATGGGATTTTTTTTTATTAATAGCTTTATTCGAAATTTGACTTTGGCGATCGAGATGAAAATTAAGCAAAAAAAATAGTAGTCACGTGATTCGCATTATCTGTCAAATTTTAATTTTTTCTAAAAAAATAATTCAAAAGTGGGGTTATTTCTGAAAATATCAAGAAAAGTTATTATAAGATGTTTTTTTTAATGCAGTTTCTAGCCCACATGCAACATTTCAGTTGCATAAGATAATTTTGATTTTTTAACCATATATTCTGTAAATTGCACCACTTTTGCAAAATAAGACTCAACGCAACCTACATAAAACTTCTTAGTTTTGACAATGCTTTATTTCAGATACATTATCTTTAAAGTAGCGCCATATTAAATGTGTGTTTTTCTACAAAATCAAAATTGGGCTATTCGAATTTGGTCGCATGTGATGCAAAGTTCATTTGTTTTCAACCCTGTATAAGGTAACTTCATAAAATAAGTATTTTTGAAAACGGAGTTTGTGTCTGAAAGTAATACACCTTAATATTAGGACAAAAAGAACCACAGTGTCATCAGTAAAGTGTTCATTAAGTGGAAAATACATTTTAGTGATGGGTAAAAACCAAAATTATCTTATGCAGCTGATATTTTTTCATGTGGGCTAGAAACTGCCTTTAAAAAAACTTTTTCTAATACCTTTTTTTAATATTTTCAGAAATAACCCCACTTTTTAATAATTTTTTGGAAAAAAATTAAAATTTGACACATAATGCGAATCACGTGACTACTATTTTTTTGCTTAATTTTCATCTCGATCGAAGCAGAACTTGATGCTAAAATCAAAGTTCTAAAAAAGCTATTAATAAAAAATCCCATATGATGCGGACTTTATTGGTCACACTCACACTGTATAATAAAAAATAGATTAATAAATCATTATAAAAAAATACTTTTAAAATAATATACAACTTATGTCAAAATCTTGTATTACGAAAATTATGTTTTTGTCTAAAGAATTATTTTTATTATTATTATTATTATTATTATTATTATTATTATTATTATTATTATTATTATTATTATTATTATTATTATTATTATTATTATTATTAATATTTTATTAATAGCAAGTGGAAAATCCGATGAAGCTATTGTTTTAGTCTCTTTGATTTTTTTTTCTTTAATTGTTCCTGGTGATTTAAAATCTCTAAAAGTCCCTTGGCAAATTTAAATTAGGGGAGAGCAAGGCATAATGGCATAGCAGGCAAAATGACATATTACCTGTTTTCGGCCCAGTTCGATTACATTCGTGTTGAGTTCTCTACTACAAAACACATCTTAAGAGCAGTAACCCCCTTTACCACAATGAAAATTGCCGAACGTTTTGCTGGTCAAACGAAAAGAAAAAATAAAAATTGATATTTAGAAAATAAATTCTACTTTAAATACCCCATCCAGAAAAGTAAATGACGATCGAAAATATTCCCAAAATTTTTTTTAGAAATTTTTTTTTATTTTTAGTAATTTTGTAATATCTTAAACAATTCTTTATTGGTCAAAAGCAAAATGACTTTCCCGGGTGTAGAATGTTGTACCAAACAATTTTTCTTAAAGCCATTTTTCAATATCGGCCTTACTTTTTTCTCAAAAACTTTGGGCGCGTAAACCCACTTTACACGCTTAAATTCACTTTACGCGCCCAAAGTTTTTGAGAAAAAAATAAGGCCGATATTGAAAAATGGCTTTAAGAAAAATTGTTTGGTACAACATTCTACACCCGGGAAAGTCATTGTGCTTTTGACCAAAAAAGAATTGTTTAAAATATTACAAAATTATTAAAAATAAAAAAAAATTCTAAAAAAAATTTTGGGAATATTTTCGATCGTCATTTACTTTTCTGGATGGGGTATTTAAAGTAGAATTTATTTTCTAAATACCAATTTTTATTTTTTCTTTTCGTTTGACCAGCAAAACGGTCGGCAATTTTTATTGTGGTAAAGGGGTTACTTCCTCTTAATACCGCTAAGATCGTCAGTCGTAATAAAATAGCATAGTCGATCGTTTGTTGTTTTCTAGAGAGTTTGTGTATTTTCCTATGTAAAATATCAATATAAGTGATTGTTGAAATATTTTTGGTTAAAATATATAAGGTCGCTGCCAATGTTTTAGTGTTAACCCGGCCACAACTATTAGCCCTCTAGTTTTAATATTACACTAACATTTAAATGATTGAATAAAATTATAACCTAGAAAATATATTTATTCTTTATATTGCACATTGGGCAAAATGACATAGCAGTGTGTCGTTTTGCCTGTATAGCTGTATGTCGTTCTTAATTTATTCATATTTTGTTTCAATATTTTTTTTTTAATTTCGCTAATGTACAACAAACATAAAATCTAAAAAATATAAACTACATTTTACACTTACATTGTTATTTTTTTTTACTCACTGGACAGTTAATTTCATACAACCATGTCATTATGCCTTTAAGGGAAAAATTTGGTATTTTCAATTTGCCTAACCCTATAAGGTTAAATGGATTTTGTAATGCTTGTTATTTTTTGAAATTTTTCCTAAATGTTGCAATTCTTACAAGTAAAATATTTGAATTCACTTAAAACGTTAAGAGGCCATATTAAAAAAAAATAATAAAACCTAATATACCTTTTGGTTTAATAAAAATTGATGTTCAAAAGATAGTATGTCATATTGCCTTGCTCTCCCCTACTTGTTAAATTCTTACGCGAAAGTTATTTAAATATGGATAGGTAAGTATTTTAGACGCACAAATATCATTAGATATTTAAAAACGAATGTCATCAAGCACCGTAATGCACAAAGTTTTGAGTTAACTGCTCAAAATTACGAGCAACTTGGTTTTTAAAGGAGTTTTTCTATTTCACGTTCATAATAAGCTCAGTACGATACGCATTTGCGTATCGTAATGAAGCTATTTCGATACGCGTTTTTTCTTTATTTGATGTTGGTAACATTTAAATGTTTTATTTCATTGACTTGCGCGGCCTTGGTGATTTACGAGAAAACCCATTTTTCGCAGAGGAAAAATAGCTTGATAACTTACTTTTTTATTCTGTGTGGATAACAGTCATGTATGTTGGTTGCATAAATCTATAAATCAATCTTTTGTAGATGCTTCAAGCTATCATCCTATCCAAAATTCAATCTACTTACCTTCCAATGTCGATTTTAACTTCAACTTTATTTGAATTTTCCATCTTCCCTATACTAAATTGCAATGCCGTGACGTAAAATCACGTCTTTTGAAATTCGAAAAAAAAGTAGCAAAATCTCCCGAATTTCCGAACGCTCTGTATATGTACCGAATATACAAGGATCACACAACGTATTTTGTCCAATTTCAAATCTCATATCGCTAAAATAACTTTGGAATCTCGTGGTGAAAATGGGTCAATAAATCAAAAAATGACAGTTTGCAAAATAATTTTGGTTGTTCAGAGGCTACTATGATAAAAAATAGTATTACCAACATAAAATTTAGACATAAAAATTTACAAAACTTGAAGGATTTAGTTTCTTTTTAAAATGTATTTTTCTTGATTATAAAAGGTGAAATAGAAAAAAATGTATAAAGCACATGTTTCGTAAGGCGTTTTAGCGCACGTGTCAATAAAAAAACTCGCCACTTTTTGGCTCGTTTTTTAAAATAGACGCGTGCGCTAAAACCGCTTCTTATGAAACGTGTACTTTAATATACTACAGTATTTGCGCAGACTGTACTTTCTTTCAGCGAGTTCCATATTATGTACACTACCCGATTAATGAGGGAGTTCTTTGTTGGAAATGTCGCGGATTTTTCTTTGCTTAATTTTTTTGAGTGTCCCCGAAGCTGCTGATTCTGATTTAAATGAAACAAATTTCTCAAGTTGCAAGAATAGTAGTCTGTTATTAGTATTTTAAAAGTTTCTATTATATCACCCCTAATTCTTTTTTGCTTCAGAGCTGTTAGCCCAAATCTTTTAAATCTTTCGGTAGTTCGCTTATTTCAAATGGAATTCTGGTAACCCGCCTTTGGACCCTTTCCAAAATTTCACTATTTTTGATGTAGCAGGGGTTCCAACTATATGTGTCCGTATTCAATTTTTGGTCTAATATAAGAAGTGTACAATTTAAAAAAAATGTATGCGCACTTTTCTCCTTACAAAATTTTGGGTTCTTTGTTAGGGGGATACCTACTACATACCGAGGTAAGATTACTCCCTTAGAATAATAAAATAAATTAGTTTTAAGTCTAATAAGAAAGATAGTTTAGAAACTGGGTTTCGTGCATAACATAACGTCATATAATATAAGTGCACTTATTTAACATTGTAACAACTGACAACCTACACGTGGTTGAATGCTAAAAATGGTTATTCATCACATTTGTAATAGGCTACGTACAGATATAAAATAATAGGGTAAAGAGAATTTCAGCAAATTATTTCTAGACCGGCAGATTTTATTCAGATTAATTAATAGTTATTTACATTACTAGATGCGAAAGATAATTTTTTGGTGTGAGGAGGTTTTTGAATTGCCGAGGTGATTTAATACCTCCGACCACCAAAAAAAGTCTTTCCATCGTGTACCTAATGTATTAAATTTTTTCTACTACTGTTCTCTGATCAATATATTATTAAGTAATAAACTTTGATTTTATTCAAATTAAAATGATAAAATAAGTTTCTTTTTCCACCTGTAAAATAATCCATGACAACTAGTTATTTTAGTATTGTTGACATTTAGTTATTTGAATACTGTCAGTGTCTGTCAGTTCGATTTTTTTTCCTAGCACCCAAAGTAATACTTAACATAGCTGTAGCAACGCTACTTTATATAGCTAGCAACGTATAATATTCAGGTAACTCGAATGTTTACTTTCGTTATCTGTCGTGTTGCTAGGGCCCGAAAGTTAACTTGTCTATACAGCAGTAGAAAAAAAATATTTCAAAGACTATTTTTTGGTAGGAAGGTAGGTACAATAATTAAATTATTAATACCAAATAGTATACATACCCTTTATAGGTTTATTTAACACCGTTTGGTCACGAACTAATCATCTTAATTCACACACACTTTTGGGTAGTTTTTTTCTTATTACGCTAAGAAATAAACAAATTGTTTTATTCATTTCACAAATAATAGTTTTGATTTAAGGCCTGCCAGACAACAAAACAAGAAATGTTGACACTCTAATGAATAAAAATTAGAGCAAATATATCAATATTTAAAACCATCTACGCGCATTTGCACTTAAGTCAATTGAATCGCGCCAGGAAACCGACGAGTGTTTCACAGCCCGAGTGGCTGAGTAACAAACACGAACTAAACAGCGGGACGGCAGAATTTAATAATTGATTATAACGAATGGCCCGAGGGCCGATCATGCAAACTGACATTATTGTTTTAAATTTGTAAGGTTTCCAAGAAACGACGTAACCAAGAAATAACCGAATATGTTAAAAAATAAATAACTATTCTAACAATCGATGGCAATGAAGCGAAACCCGATAAAAAAAGAAAATATATGTTTGTTCCTATTGGTTGTCTGCTACTTTCTTGCCTATAAAACACACATTTCTTACAATATTAAATTTAAATACAGAGAACAAAATTTAAAAATTCACTACCATTTATTATAAATATTATACTCAAATTTATTGAAGAAACCAAAATTTTAGTAAATATGCAAGCAGGTTTTACCGTGCGAGCAAAAATTATTCTCATCAAAGAGGGCTTGGATTAAAAAACGTAGGGCTTGGTTTAGATCACAATGATATGGGGACGATATATTATTATCTAACCAAATCTAGGTTAAAATTTTGTCAAATTCATATTAGGACATGATGATATGCCAAAGTAATGAGTAATAAATAAGTAGACAAATACAAATTTATTTTTGTTGTTTACAAAATTAACAAAGTAAGAATATACAGAAAGAAAAATAAAAACAATTTAAAAATAATTTCTTTCCAATAAATTTTGGGTAAACCATTGAGAGTAATTCCTGCATCTTTCAAAATCTGCGGCTTGTATTTCTTGAAATACTTGCACTTATAAGGAAATAAATTTAGCTGTTTTTTAAGAATAGTCCTGCATGTTCCATAAGATCTTCCCACTTCTTGGGACAGGCGTCTTATACAATTTGTTGGCGTATTTTGCATTATTTCAGGAACGTTTGCAACAAGTTTTTCTGTTCTTACAGATGCAAATAATTTTTTCTCGCACGGTAGAAAAGGATAATCAACAGAAACGGCAGTCCAGTCTGTAATTAAACATTGGAAACGAAGCGTTGACAAAAATAAAGTTGTATTGGCAGTATTTTTGGATTCTAAACGTGCATTCGAAACAATTGATAGAGATAAATTATTAAAAAAATTATATCAGTATCGATTAAGGGGAGTTGTTTATAAATGGTTTCAAAATTATTTAAGTAATAGGCAGCAAGAAACTAAAATTGATAACATTTTTTCTAAAACGGAATATTATAATATTAGGGTACCACAAGGTAGCATTTTAGGTCCATTATTATTTATTCTTTATATAAAATGATATACCAAATGTTTTGTTACAAAATTGTATTCAAATGTTTGCTGAAGATACTTTATTATATAGGTATAAAGGGTAAAAATATTCTCGATTGTATAGCAATTTTAAATTTTGAATTTAAAACTTATATCAAACTGGTTAAAGATAAATAAATTAAATGTTTCTAAAACAAAATTTATGGTTTTATTGGAAATAACGTGAATAATACATAGATATAAATATTTTTGAAAATTATGAAAAATTAGAAATTATACACTTTTTTAAATATTTGGGAGTAATTTTAGATTCTAAAGAATTAGTGAAAATTTAAGTTTCTTTTCACGAAAACAATTTATAACACTATAATTTTACCTCATTTTTCATATTGTTCAACTATTTTATACACAGCAAATGATAAAGTCTTTAATAGACTCCAAGTTTTGCAAAATAAAGCTATGCGTATAATATTAAATGTGCATAAATACAGTGTGACCAGTGAAGGCCGCATCATATGGGATTTTTTTTTATTGATAGCTTTATTCGAAATTTGACTTTGTCATCAAGTTCTGCTTCGATCGAGATTAAAATTAAGCAAAAAAATAGTAGTCACGTGATTCGCATTTTTTACCCATGTTTTGTAAATTGCACCACTTTTACAAAATAAGACTCAACGCAACCTACATAAAACTTCTTAGTTTTGATAATGCTTTATTTCAGATATACATTTTCTTTAAAGTAGCGCCATATTAAATATGTGTTTTTATACAAAATCAAAATTGGGCTATTAAAATTTGCTCGCATGTGTTATTTGTTTTTGACCATGTATACGGTAACTTCATAAAATAAGTATTTCTGAAACGTAGTTTGTGTCTGAAAGTAATACACCTTAATATTAAGACAAAAAATAACACAGTGTCATCAGTAAAGTGTTCATTAAGTGGAAATAGTAATTTACGTTACAAGACCGAAAAGTAGTGTTTTTCAGGTCGAGACAAGCATTTCCAGGGCGAGCCATAGGCGAGTCCTGGAAGCTTGGAAAGACCTGGAAAACACTAATTTTCGGTTGCGTGACGTACAATATTTTTTTTAAGACCGACACTTCGATATATTTTATAATCTACGCGAAACAAGTTTGACATATAGAACAAAATTAAAAATCAATGAACTGTCACTCGACAATACATCGAAATGTTGTTGTCATAATAACGAAATCAAGGTATCTTGTATTATCAAAGAGCGATTGGAAAAAAAAAACAGGGTGACAGTGACATTAGAGACCGGAAAAGTGACACTTGCGATCGGAAAAACGTTATTTTCTAGACGAAAAATTGTCCAGAAAGTGTAAATTTTCTGGTCGGTTTTAAAAAAATAAATTTTAGTGGTGGGTAAAAAATCAAAATTATCTTATTCAGCTGAAATTTTGCATGTGGGCTAGAAACTGCATTAAAAAAAAACTATTCCTTATAAGTTTTTCGATATTTTAGAAATAACCCCACTTTTGAATTATTTTTTGAAAAAAATTATAATTTCACAGATAATGCGAATCACGTGACTACTATTTTTTTGCTTAATTTTTATCTCGATCGAAGCAGAACTTGAAGTCAAATTTCGAATAAAGCTATTGATAAAAAAAAATCCCATATGATGCGGACTTTACTTGTCACACTGTATACGAAAATAAATTTAATATTAGAGAAACTTCAGTGGTTAAAAAAATTTAATATTTCTTTTATTTTTAAAATACAGTATAACTTACTGCCTTCTAGTCCGGTCAATCTAGACTAAAAAATTAGAGTGAAGGTACATAAAGTTAGGACTGTTGGCTGGCAGCCAATCAAAAATTTAACCCTATAGGCAAAACAGTAGATATATTACTGCAAAAGGTGGCAACGTCTATCTTCTAGCGGTAGGACGCGAAAATAAGAAAATGAAGTTGACAGTTTTGACATGAGAATAATAAAGTATTTTCGGCTTTGTAAAATAATTAGCGGTAAGATTTTTGTGTTTTAAAGTTTTGTGGGGTAATTATAATAATACAGTATGGTGAAACAGTATCAGATTTGCAAAATAACCGATTTAGTGCCTAGATTTTCGTTTCGCAAGTAAGTATTTATGACATAAACGATTCATTAATAAATTGGTCCAACAGTAGAGTTTCATGAAGGTATTTTTCTAATACCGATGCCTATTAATTTAATTCTAACAGGGCTCTAATAAATATTGCTCTTTAAGAACAAATTCCCTATTGTTTCAAACAGGTTAGATTGGTAAAAAATATTTTAGGTTTTTTAATAAAACTACAAACATATTTAAGAAAAATTTACTTAACGAATTACTTATTTTTAAATAATTATTATTAAAATGATACCTATTATTGATAATTTTGGCACAAAATTTAAAATAATGATACGCCACTGTCTATTGACATTCGTAGTAGCCTGACTATACTATTGTCCTCTTATAAACGGTGAGTTGTAGACGCTGCAAAATAATACGTTTCGTTTATGAACGGTTTTCCTATAATGTTTTATTAGGGTTATCAAAAAATCAATTTTATAGACATAAAAATGGCTAGAATTGATTTTAAAAAGTGAAAATGTATAAATATAGATATACTTCATACGAAGTCAGTTGAGACAACGTAAATATTGGGGGTACGATCAATTTACTGCAGCACACACTGAAACTACAATACAAATATAACAAAATTTGTATTGATCGCTCCCTATACAGATGTTCGAAGATAGTCCACGTGGACTTGACAAGTCTGTCATCAATTTTTTTTTAGTTTTTTTGTCTGTCTCAACTAAGATTGTATACACTTTACTTACATATGTTTTATTAAAAAATGTAAGTTGCAGGAAGGATTTCCTGTAATCCTGTATAATATCTTTTGTCTAAAACAATGTATTTCAAAAAAATTAATTTGACGGGTCCGGGGGTCCGAGCGATTTTTGATTAGGTGGGCGGTATTCTATATAAAAGGTAGATCCGTTCCTTTATAATTACCCTAATACACATAAACTTTTACGAATATTCCCCTCATATGTAAAAATCCCATTTAGTGGGCAATTTTCGAAAAACTATAACGATAATTCCACGCTAGCTATTGATAAGTGCCCGGCAGGTCTTATTTTGTTTGATTACGATAATCATTGACATTTTGAAACTAATTTGCGAATTCCATTGGTAAATTTAATGCTCACCGAGTAGATACAGAAAAAATTACATTCTTAGGTAAGTTTCCTGCCACATACACTTCTTTACGTTATCAGCTAATGGGTTTTTAAATAAGTCACAGGAATAAAGTCTTTTTTATAGGAACCATATTCAACAGTAATTTTTTATGCTCTATGTCAAACCAAAAAAGAAATACTTATTTGTTAACTGTTTATTTAATTGTAATTCTTGCAATTTTTAACTTTAAATATATTGTTTGGTTTTGATGTTTGTGTTTTTATTTGTATTTGGGAAATATTCACTTATAATCTCCCTAGCAGCAGAATTATTATCGATAATTTTTTGCAAGTACATGCAGTGGCGGATTAACAAATTTGCCGCTAGTAGGCTATTCAATTTTTGCCGCCCCTATACCAGTGACGGCTCGTGAGTTGTGAAACAGGTGAAGGGTTCGGAAAAGAAAAAGCCCGCTGCAGGCGAAAATTTTTTAAGACCACGCCTAAATTTGGTCAATCATTTTTAGTAAATATTTAAAAAAATTATGATTACCTACTTATTTTATTGAAAATGAAATTTCTTTCTGCAAAGCCAGTAAAGTTCCAACTACCTTTTTTTATCCCCATTAACAGACACGACCAACAATAAAGTTTATTTAAAAAAATACTACCCGTCGACCATGAATAAAGATTGTACCATTTATTTCTGTAAGACAAAAAAAATTTTTGGGCCAAATTTGCCGCCCCCTAAAACCTGCCGCCCTAGGCTCCAGTCTACTCAGCCTAATGGTAAATCCAGCAGTACATGAATGTTATTGTCGATAGAAAATTATACCGAGTCGCAGACGAGGGAAATTTTCTATCAGCAAAAACATGAGTGAAAACGAGAAAAAAATTATCGGGAAGTAATTTTGCTGCGTGGGAGATTCGGTAAGAAAATTTCATAAATTGGAGTTTTTTCTTATTATAATTTTTTTGCTAAAATGCTACAAAAACATATTTCCTTCGGCTTTAGTTAATTGTAACTAATTAGAGTTTTAGAAATGAAGTTAATTTTAGCCGTTAGTAACTCATTCTTATCACTAAAATGTGAGAAACAATAAATAACAAATGTGTTATCTGAAATCCAATGTCTTTATAGTTTTAAATTCAAATCAAACTTTAAAAAACATATTTTCGATGAGTTTAGTTTAATATAGATAGAAGTTGATTTTAATTGTTAGTAAGTAAGGTTTATTACTAAAATTTCAGGAACATTAAAAACATTAATTCGTTTTCAACCATAACATCTGAAATTACCTACATGTCTACATAGTTTCAAATGAAACTTAAAAAAACATATTTCCGATGAGTTTAGTTAAATTTTTGATGTGTCTCTTTTAGTCCCGGTATTCGATATGTAAAGCAAATGGGTTAGGCAATAAAAATTATAAGTTAGCCACAAAATGTATTTTGATTTTATTCTGAGTGACTTTTGCCAATAGATATAAAGTACTTCATTTTTGACAGAAAAATTATCACTTGTTAATTTCATTAAGTTAACAAAATTATCGCGATAATCTCCCGTTGCTATAAGCGACGTAAACAAAAAGGAGCTTTGTATTTGGTTGAAAATAAATTTATGTAATTTTCCACTAAATAGCATTCGTGCTTTAAAATAACCAGATAATTTTACACGCAGGCCTGTTTTCTTTAAAAACTGCATTCGCTCATTTTCATACTTAATTAGTTAAATATAGAAATATTAAAAAAACATAAAATGCTGTAAATAAAGTGCAATAATTGTAATTTTTTTAACATTGGTATTAATACAAAACCATTTAATTATTATTTAAGAGTAATTTTTCCACTTAGTTAATAGATTTGGTCTGATGTATTTCGAATCGTGCGAATAAAGTAATTAATCAAACCAATTTAGACATAAAATTTGAAATCATCCATCAGAACAATATACTTTTAGTTAGAAATTTCTCTATAAATTAGCTGCGTTTGAAATTATTTGCTCAAGTTTATGATAGGATTAATTAGGCCTTTTAACATTAAAGTGTGGATGGTGTAGATTGTTTGTTTACAAGGTCTCTTAAACAGGAGTTATTTTGGTTAAAAGGCTAATAAAATCTCATTTTCTATTGTGGTGGCCGCTAGCTTCCAAGTACCGTGCGAGCAAAAATTATTTGCATCAAAAAGGGGCCTTGCATCTAAGGACGTAATGCTTAGCCGTAGAGCTTAATACTTGTTGGGTGTCAGCAACTACCTGAATTAACAATCAATCAGTTATTCCGTCATCTTTGACAGTCGTTACAAGTAATTTGATTAATCGCTAATTTTTCCAATTTCTTGAACAATTCACACAATGGGCTTTACGGAACAGCACAAAAATTCATGGTTGAAGAGTATTTTCGAAACGGGGTAACGGGGTTAGGTAAATGGTGAGTGGCAATACAATCCGGGTTTGTGCATGGACGATTTTCACGAACATTTTCCTAACGTTGCTTTTATTGCTGGGAATTTTTATCATTGCCTGAAAAGAACCGTGGCTGTGTTTAGGAAAACAGGTTCTATACAACACAAAAAAGGAGCAGGAAGACCATCTGTAAGAACAGAAGAACTTGTTGCAAACGTTCGTGAAATAATGCAAAATACGCCAACTAATTGTATAAGACGCTTGTCCCACGAAGTGGGAAAATCTTATGGAACATGCAGGACTATTCTTAAGAAGCAGCTAAATTTATTTCCTTATAAAGTGCAAGTATTTCAAGAAATACAAGCCGCAGATTTTGAAAGACGCAGGAATTCCTCTTAATGGTTTACCCAAAATTTATTGGAAAGAAATGATTTATTAGACCTGACATTTTTTTCGGATGAAGCCTGCTTTCACCTCTCCGGTTATGTGAATTCTTAGAATACACGCATGTGGAGTAGTGAAAATTTCCATTTTTTTGTAGAGTCTACATTGCACCTTCAAAAAATTGGTGTCTGGTTAGCTGTTTCCCGAAAAAAAATTGTTGGTGCTATTTTTTTCCATGACACAGTTACAGCACAGCGGTATAGAGACAATATTTCGAATCCGTTTGTGGAGCAATTACTTGTTGACGAACTACGTTTTGGATATTTTCAACAGGACTGTGCAACCGCCCATACCGCCGCCGAAACTATTAACTACTTACGCAATTTTTTCAACGACGGATTGATCAGTTTTCGATCAGACATTCAATTCCCACCTAGATCACCTTGTTTAACGGTTATGGATTACTTCGTTTTTCCTCATTTAAAGAACACTATTTTTAAAACACCAGTTGCAAATTTAGAACAATTACAAGAAAGGATTATCCAGAGATGTTGGTCAACACTTTCGAAAATTTGAAGAGACGTGTGAATTTATACTTGGAGCATGGCGGTGGCCAATTTTAGCAATTTATGTAATTATTTTTCTTTTTCTTTCTGTATATTCTTACATTGTTAATTTTGTAAACAACAAAAATAAATTTGTATTTGTGTACTTATTTTATTACTCCTTAGTTTGGCATATCATGTCATAATATGAATTTGACAAAATTTTAACCTAGATTTGGTTAGATATATCGTCCCCATATTACTGTGATCTAAACCAAGCCCTACGTTTTTTATTCCAAGCCCTCTTTGATGCAAATAATTTTTGTTCGCACGGTATTTGTGTACAGTAAGGGTCATACAACAACAAACAGTAAAGCCATAAAAACAACAAAGAAAATAAGCGAATGAATAGATTTTGATGAGAAAACCATAGTTTTCTCATTAAAAGAGCTAAAACTGGAACCGCGAGATTTATTTACGAATAGATTACGAAAACTTTTATACTCTTTAAAAATTATTACTTAACCCATTTTATTATTAAACAAGATACGCAGTTAAGACAACCTATTACACCACATGAACGACTTGTAGCTATTTCAAGATTCCTTGCTACAGGCAAAAGACCCGAAAATTTAAAATTTTTGGTTATATTTTGACAATTTTAGTGATATGTTTCCTTATCACAGTTCGCAGGAATGTGATACAAAGAAATGCAATAAAAAAAATTTATAAAAAATTCCGTTACTTTTTAGGTAGTTACCAACTAATATTAGAGGCCCAGTCGTGTGCATTTTATATTAGTATAGATTATAGATAAATAAAATAAAATAAATAAATATAAATATATTGCAATTTAAAATTGAAAATTGTAAATGGCGAAGTTGAAACGTTACTTCCTAACCAAATAAAACTTGTGTAGGTAGGTACTTTATTTCGACCTTTATTAATAATTGGTTTTTATTACAAACACATTTTTTAAAATTAATTGTAACTTTACAATAATTCAATAAACCATGTATTTCTCAAATTATTCCTCAATGTTTTACCAGTTTCAGTAATATTCAGTTGGGTGGCCATCAAACTTGTCACACCTTGTACCTATGCTTTATTGTGAAATTTATAAATTAATACTTTTTGCATTCAATTATGTATGTTAAATGAAGCATATACTTTAAATTATTCATAATCGTATGAATACCACAAGTTACTTTTTATTTGCTTTTGATTCAAATGGTATAATTATTATGTTCAAGGGGAATTATTCACTAAAAAGAAATTCATGCCAGAGCAAGGAACATAACTTGATGATCAACACAGGAGGTTATGTAAAAATATTTGGATAAATAATTTTAAAAATACAGGAATGTGATAAAAATATGGAACAGCATTTTATACGTAGTACCGCTGGCTTGACTTGACATGTCAATTTTATTTCTTTGTTTGTGTTTCATTTAAAAAAAAAAATAATGTATATGTATACAGAATGATTCACAAAAGTGCTACATGCGTCAAATTAATTTTCTTAAATGAAATATACTGTATACAGCGTGTTCCTTAATGACGTGCTAATATTTTAGGTTGTAATTTTATGAAGAAAGGTTCATATAAACATATGTCCTAAACGGCTTAATTTTTTTGCTACAGGGTGTAATTTTTTTTTAATGCGTTTTTTGTAATATCTCCGAAAGTACTTTAGATAATAATATTTTTAATTTTGGCATGTGCTAATAAGACATAAAACCACATGTTTTAGTTATAAAAGTTTTTTTTTTGATTTTTAGTATTTAATTGAATCTATTTCATTTTTTCGCTGTTTTTATTCAAGTATTTCATTAAATATGATGAATTATACGAATGCAGAAATGGCGGTAATGCATTAGGTACGCCGTATATGGTTTCGCAGACGGTATAAAACTTATCAGAGAAACTGCTCGATGGTAAAAATATCCTGCCTAACCGAGCCATAGGATTTCTGATGATGTCCAGTCCACCATGTTACGCTATGTCCAAATTTATCTTTTTATTTTTTTTGGGCATTGTAATAACTGCAACACAAAAAAACTCGCTGTGCACTCGACGGCACCATAAAATGAACACATTTCTTCCTCTGTGCGTCGATATGCCAGAACATGAGACCTACCAATACAAATATTATAGAAGGACGAAGATTCGAAGAATAATTAATTGGTTAACTACATGAAATGAAAAATACAGAAAATGAATGCGCGGTACAACCTAAACGGAAATATTAATAAATACTGAATTTATGTCGATTAAGCGAGGCGATGAGGTAACTTCGTCAAACGTCACCAGCACAAATGATCGCCTCTCTTTAACCCATTAACGCCCGATTTTTTTTTTTTAATTATAAGTTTTTTTGTATTTTTAAAGTGATATGAGGTCTAGATGTACAGTTTTTATAAACCTTTTAGCGAAGTTTCAATATTTTTTCTATAAAATGATGTTACTATATGGTTACGCTATAGGCGTTTGTGAGATTGATTTGGGAAATAATCAACAACATTTATATGATTACAAAATCATGTTTTATTTAGTGTGAAATATAGTAAAACATTTCATAATCCTACATTGCACTCCTGACACATGGTTCTAACGTGGGAAAAGCATCCCTCACCCGCGCAACGTCTTCGTTTCTTATTTGAAACAATAATAACCAAATGATTTATGCCGTCATACCGAAGCCCGTCGAAAACCATCGGTGATATAGCTGGCCTTCCTGGTCCTCGGGGCGAAACACTCTGAGTTTTTAGGCAAGTTTTAACCATTGATCTTCGGAACTCTAATTGGGACATACTTCCATCTGATTTTCGGTGAATTTGCCAAGCATAATAAACACATACATCAATAGTCCACGTAAAAAAAAACACCACCATTTCTTACCACCACGTATTCCAATACGATATTGGTCAATATTTTGATCCGTGCGATCTGTTCCCCCATATATTTATTGTATTTAGAGATAAGATCTGGCCGTTGTACTTGAATATGTTCCTTGTCAGCTTGAGAAAAGCTATGTATATTTGCAACGGGTTCTATGCCAAAACAAGTCGAGGTTACAGTCACTACACGATTATCTACCCACCTAACAATTATAATACCATCACTTTTATCTATAATTGATTCATGAAAACCTCGTGTTCCTTTTGCCATTGTTTTTTGGCAACGAGAGCAATAGATTTAGGTAACCTCTGACTGTGTTGCCTGATATCCATTATCTCGAAGAAACTTTAATAAAGTAATTACACTAAATAAATTATCGACATATAATTTATATGGATAAAATCCTTTTACATTTTCCAATTCATCTAACATTACTCCTAATGGAGCAGCCGCTTTTCCAAATAATCTTTCATATTCTTCACATCGTCTAGGATTATTACCCTGGTACATCTTGAAATCGACAACATAACCTGATGGGGTGTTGAGATACCATATCTAATGCCCGAAGCGGATCGGTTTGCCCCATAATAGACAATTTACCTTTAGATACGTACAGCTTATCTCCTGCGCAAACAAACGTTACGTTTTATGGGTAAAAAAATACGTCCGAGCGCAATACGACCGACTCGCCGGTCAGCTGGCTTCCTTCTGGACACCTTCGTGCATGCGCACAAACCTCGTGTTATCGGCCTGTCCTACTTTATCGACAATGATCGACATGCTCAAGATACTCTACAGAACCGGCTCGGCCGCTATTTTTGTTGTTGAGTTTAAGGTTTCTCTGTGGATTCCTTGTAGTTTTCTTAGCTATCGTGGATTGTGGGTGTTTATTATTTACGGATTTCTAGTTGTTGTGTAGTTTAGTGAATTGTGTCTGATTGTGAGAAAATTAATTCTGTGAAAGTTGCTGGTTGGTTAATTTTTTGGTTAAAATCTGTACATCCCGGCATTAAGCTTTTAATAAAGCCAGTATTTCACGGGTCAAGTTCTCGGGCAAAAACTTTTCAAATTCTTGAAAACGAAATTTTGCTTGAAAATGTTTTACACGTACCCAAGTTTTTGCCAAATTGTAAAAATCAATACAAGTTATATACCAACTAATATTTGACTTGAGGTTAGGTACGCGATAACACCGTAGATTGGTTACTTTGCTGATTTTGTTAGTTTTTATATTCGATTTTATATAAGACTAGTTTAATTCAATTGCTCTTGTTCTCTTTTCGAAATAAAAACACGACGACAAATCATTTTTAAACAAATTTTAGAAACAAACCCTTAAAAACAATTTTCTATCCTCAAAATCTGATACGTTTGCAACTACTAAAAATGCCAGAAATCACTACCTTTTTTCCCATCTTGATCAAAAATTGAAAAGAAATTTCAATTTTTTGGCAAGAATTTAAATTTAAAAGCCCGGACCTGTCTATTTTCCCATTCGTCAAACGATAATGTTGCAGTGCGCATGTCTAATAGTATCTAGCTTTGTTTACATGCGCGAGGCCATAAAACTGCCACTTTCGTGATAATTGTTTGCTTATCTAAAGGTAAATTGTCTATGGTTTGCCCCGAATAAATTGCTTGCACCCGTGTATTCCAGGGTATTTAACCATCCTCTCATCACAACAAAGATGTTCTTCGGGTTCAAATAATTTTAAGCAGTTAGTTTTTACTTTGTCCATGATTGAAAAATCACGGTAGTATAAGCGCCTAGCGTAACCGTACGGTTACGTGACGTAAACAGTCTTATAATTCATACATCCAACTTTTAAAATGTTGTTTATCTACCTATATATTACTCTCTCCTCTCAGATGTTAACTTGTTATATTTATACAATGACATTTAGATGTGAATGTGAACTAATAACTAAGTTAGGCTTACTCAAATCTAGGCTCCATCGCACTTTATACAAAAAAAATCAACAAAAATAAAACCGTTCTAACAAGGTAACATGAAACAATAAAATGATTTAATGGCCGAAAGTCCACGTGTTTATTCATTTATAAACGATGCTTAGCGCGATCTATGAACATACTGCTCAAAGAATGACACATTTCAGCTTAGATCACAACCCTTCAGCTGTAACTTTATGGTTACGCTAGGCGCTAATGGGTCTAGAACTGGTTTCGCCATGCGTTGTTCACGCAGGCAAGATTGAAGCCATCGAAACATAATATTTACTCTTTCAAACTCACATAAAATGCCACTGCAACTTGGATTTTGCCAGTACGGTATGTGCCACTGGATTTTTATTTCGTATCTCCACAGTTTCGTATCGCAACAGTTTCTTATTTTTAATTTTTACGAATTATGACGAAAGAAATACGAGAAGTTACATAATTCCGGCCCAAAATTCCAAAACGTTATTGCATATTTCCTCAACATTCCCCATTCTCATTATGTTTCCAGGTTTCCTGACTTTGTGCGCTCACTATTTAGCCTTATTATAATAATATGCCGTTTTATCTTTTAAATACCTTATGCGAGTCCTATCCCGCAGGATGGGCCAGGTATATGTATTTGAACTTAACAACTACTGAATGGAGTGACGTTAAGGGTGACCTTTGGGAGATCGATATGTACACCCTCCCTGTAACTTCCACTTAAGCTGGCACGGAATATTTGGTTTTTGGCCTAAAAAAGAATTTATTATTCGTAAGTGCAGGTTAGTATGAAAGATTTTTGAATTAATTTTTGTATACAAGATGTAACAAATAATTCGACTCTTACTATTAGGATCTAGTGCAATAGTATGGATTTACCACGTTCAGGGAACGGAAATTCAATCCGACCACCTCCCGGATGTTCGTTAGAATAATAACAAAATTGGACTAAGGAACACTGGAGGAACTTTTGATTTACAAAGACCATTCAACATCAAAATTGCCAGCGAAAGAGTCCAGAACGACGGAGCACCGAAGCGCTAACATTGAATTTTAATTTGAAGAAGTAGTCCATGCTTAAAGTGGAGTTAAAATATGGGAATGAAAGAAAAAACTAAAAGTCTTCCTCTACAAAATTTAATAGAATAAAAAATTATTCAAAGGTCTCTACATGTTTCGAACGTAGAAACGTTCATCATCAGGAGACAGAAAATTTATATAGTGCTGATGGTGTTAGCAAAAAAGAAAATTAGAACCTTAATGGAGCTTTTATGGACTCAAAAATTGAAGTCCAGAAGAAACATGATATGAAGAAAATTGATAATGGTTAAACTATACTGAGTATTTGAAAAAGTGGGGAAAACGAAAAAACCTTTCTAAGAAGGTGTCGAAGATTATTTAAATTTAAAAAAACATATGTCTGTAAGACATTATGAGGATAAAATTGTAGTATCACAATAAGATTACTTGATTACTCAGTACCCCAAAAACTCTTTTTACCATGACGATGAATGTTTCTAGGTTCGAAACATGTAGAGGCCTTTGAATAATTTTTTATTCTATTAAATTTTGTGGAGGAAGACTTTTAGTTTTTTCTTTCTTTCCTATTTAATTTTAAGTGGTCCGTGGACCTGAGCAGGATTTCTTACCAGCTAAGAACACGAGATTTGGGGTCGAGGATTACTCTGTAGACCCTCGATGAGTGATAGAGAGTAATACTACCTACTGGCGCCCCCCTTGCCAGAGGGGTAAGTGGCGCTGATGGGTCGATACCGATTGACGACTTCGCCAGCCGTGAGACACCACTTGTCCTGTACGCCTGCTTTGGACAGGTGGTGCCTCACAACTGACGAAGTCGCCAACCGGTATCGACCCATAAGCGCCATTTATCACTATGGTAAGTACGTAGTATTACTCTTTACTACTCATCAAGGTTCTACAGACCTCCTCAATCCCATATCTCGTGTCCTTAGCTTGGAAGGAATCTTGGTCAGCTCCACTGCCAACTTAAAATGAAGTGTTGCCGCTTCGTTGTTCGGTCGTTCTGGACTCTTCCGCTGGCAATTCTAATGTTGAATGGCCTTTGTGGGTTAGGAAAGTGGCAGCCTAGCGTGACAATAGCGTTCATCACGCATCACACCTGGTTCAATCTCAGGCAGGTTTGGCGGACTAATTCAGTTCGCTCGACTAGGCCACCGTACTTCGGAGCGTTGCATTATGCAACACACACTGGCATTTTTAATGGCGAAAAATACTGCAGGTGAAAGGCGACCTCAATACGATACAGCTCTCGAGCTTCTCCGGTATCATTCGAGTATTTCTTTGGCGTGTTGTCGAGAAGTGAGCTACTCCTGAACCAAGAGACGGATTCGGTGCGGAAAGTGTCCCTCGAAAGGGACGTATGTCTGGTACCGATCCGGACTGATTGGGGGACCCCCTGAATCAAAGGATTCGTTAATACGGACTGTGCCTCATGGCTGACACTTCCGATACTTGATCTGGATGGATTAGGGGGCTCTGAGGTGTTACAATAAGCCCTAAAAACTGTACCGAAAATAACATCTGCCGGTAAATTGTGGTTCGGAAACCACGTAAAACTGTGAGTATCGTTTGGCTGACATTAACCAGACGAAAAATGGGTTTGGCAAAAAGGGTCGCACTGGCTTACTTACTTGGCGCTAAGCCTCCCCTATACTGCTACTTGTGGGTAGGATCTAATGGTAAGGGATTATATAGGTAGTCTAGAATTATGAAATTTCGAGTCGATGTTTTCTCCTTATGACGAAGGCATTCACTAAGAAAGTATTTCTCGAAAATCAGCGCCCATGGGGGTTGCAATTCCTTTAGGAATTTTTATATCTTAGAAACTACAACTGGTGGAGGTCTGAAAATTGGGATATGAGTTCTTTTAATAAAATAATAATATACGTGGTTCGTAATTTTTTTTAAATTCACTTCGGGGTTGAGAAAACGAGTGTATGTAGCCTATTTTAAGGTTTGTATCTATAAATATTTTTTGTTATTTTGTCTTAAAATTTAGAGGAAATACTCTACAACACAAGATCGGCGATTCCAATTCCTCAGTAATATTATTATTTTGTTAAATAGTCGTGGAAGAAATATTTATTGCAAACATACGCATCACATATTGTTTGTAAACAATAAATAACATAATTAATACATTAAATTTCATTACCATTTGCCCCGGGACAAGTTACATAGAATAACCTGTCTAATGAGATTTCAGGATTTTCTAATGTTCTACGAAATAATGTGACTTTACGATTACAAAAAATTTATCACGAGATTGTTGAGTTGTTTTTAAATTAAAAAGAACTCATGTGACAACGAGGTCAAACATCAGGTAAAGTTCATAGGTATAATAAAATAAGGTTTTAATTTAAATTACTGATGTTGCCATCCTAAGAAATATTATTGTTCGTTTAATGCAAAGTGGAAAGTTGGACTTTCATTATTTTTAAAAATTTAATAGTGTATGCAATAATTTCAGAGGTTTAAATTTTACCGGGTAAATATTACGGTGGTAGGTTCTCGAAAAATGTTTTTGTTTTAGAATGGGGCCAATTGCCCCCCCCCCCCCCCCTTGTACGTTTAATTGACACAGGAAATATAATCAATTGTTTCTTAAAATCAAAACATAGATAACATGTATTATAATAATTATTCACAAAAAGTATGTATGTACATATGCATTAGGAAATATTTCCATATACACTATTCTTCGTCTGCGAAAATCAAGGTAATTCGTTTAATTTTTTATTTTAGTTGATCAATTTTTTTGCCTTAATTTAATAGAAAATAATATAATAATTTATGTGGGCATTGAAAACCCATTTATTTTTAAGTATCCCGCGCTTTATTGCGAACGTAGATTGGGCGGTTAAAAAGTCCACAGCCAGACTCTAGCCGCTTGTATAAAAACTGCACAGCGAACATGCGTTACTGTGCCAAGGGGGTATTTTTCTTCGGTTTTTCTGGTTCCTTTGGTCATATATATGTCGTAGGCTAATTACAAATTCAGTCGTTTTATAAAACGCCTAGTCGTTTCATAAATGACTAGGCATATTGTAAAATGAAGAATATATGTATAATATATAATATATGTATACTGAATTTTTACAATTCGACTGAACTTTTTAGGTGTTTCATAAAACGATGAATTGCTCTCAGGCTTATTGTAAACGGTTCTTCAATCTCGTTTGTTTTAGGATATGACTGATTATAACTAGTCGTATTGTAAAAGACTGGAAAGTACTTAGGCATTTTATAAAACACCGATTCAAACAAATAACCTCTTTATGCTGTGGTTTGACAGTTTGTAAACTGAAGTGGAATGCAATGGTTTGGTGTGTTAAATGTTTAAAGATAAGTTCTTCAGATTTACTGCTGAATGAAACAGCATGGATATGTGATTTATGTCAAAGAGAGGATATCATACGTCATACGTACAAAAAGAATCGGATGTGTTGCTGGTCAAAAACGTCCTGCAGAAGAAATGCTTCGAAATACCAACCAAAAGTTGAAACCTCTATTTCTGGGTCAAAATATTGCGGTTAAAGTACCTACATTCGATAGGGGACCACTAGACCCTAAAAATATATTGGGAACTATCGTAGAAATAAAAAATGGAGTATACCAAATTGGTACTAAGCACGGAATTTTAAATCGATGGTTTTCAAGAGATGAAATCGTTGGCATTGAATATCCCCAACCAATTCAGGTTTTGGAAGGAAAAATGATTTTTCTGAGAGAAGCCTTAACAAAGTTTTCTAAATTTGGAGGGCAGGGATTCAAAAAATGTTCCTGCAAAGCAAGCAAAACACAGTGCCACACAAATACGTGTTTTTGTTTTACGGCTCACTTGAAAGGCAATAGTAAATGTCATTTAAGCGAACCGTGTTCAAATAAGTAAAATAACATTACTTTTAAATTATGTTGAATTACATTATGTAAATATATACCTAAATTTACCTAGGGAATGTCGGAACATGTGTCGTAAGAGTTACCTATTAATTTTTTTTATAATGTTATGACAAAAGTAAAGTGTCCAACTTACTATTTATTTGTTTGAAATATTATACGATGAAGCAACAATATAAATCGGTGGTTTATAAAATGCCTAAGTACTTTTCAGTCTTTTACAAAACGACTAATTATAATCAGTCATATCCTAAAACGAACGAGATTGAAGAACCGTTTACAATAAGCCTGAGAGCAATTTTGCGTTTTATGAAACGCCTAAAAAGTTTAGTCGAATTGTAAAAATTCAGTATATATTATTCATTTTACAATATGCCTAGTCATTTATGAAACGACTAGGCGTTTTATAAAACGACTGAATTTGTAATTAGCCTACGACATATATATGACCAAAGGAACCAGAAAAACCGAAGAAAAATACCCCCTTGGCACAGTAACGCATGTCCGTTGTGCAGTTTTTATACAAGCGGCTAGAGTCTGGCTGTGGACTTTTTAACCGCCCAATCTACGTTCGCAATAAAGCGCGGGATACTTAAAAATAAATGGGTTTTCAATGCCCACATAAATTATTATATTATTTTCTATTAAATTAAGGCAAAAAAATTGATCAACTAAAATAAAAAATTAAACGAATTACCTTGATTTTCGCAGACGAAGAAAAGTGTATATGGAAATACTTCCTAATGCGGAAATTTTTGAGAATAGGATTAGATTACGTTGGAAAAAATTGTATAATTTTAAAAACGGATAAGGTCAGTGATGTTACGACTTCTCGACTGTGACCATTATGTTTGACTAAACAATCATTAATAATGTACTTTTTTAATTTTTGATATTTTTTTTAGAAATCTCATTGCAAAATAAGTAACACATCTTTTGTGTGATGAACTTTTGAGAATGTTGACTAGAGTGTTTTTGGTTTATATGATGTTTCAAAGAATGTAAATTTGATATTATTGTGACAACTAAACATTTTTATTTATACCAATACCAATATTTTATGTTTCTAATGTATAACAACCGGCTTTAGGACTTTACATCGCTTAACCTCAAAATTACTATCTTTAAGACGGCGGCCTATGATGGGCCGGTTGAAAAGTCCATAGTCAGACTCTAGACATATGTTTTTTTATCGTCCCAACTTGTGGTAATAACTAGTGATGGGATCACTCGAGTGAAAAATAACCTATCATTCGGTTTTTAATCACTTAAATTATTCGATTATCTTCGGAAATAATTCGAGTGACGAACATATGGTTTTTATTTTCCAGCGCGTCTCCAAAGTTGCTGCCCGCATGTTAATCACTCACTGCGGCCAGAGCCATCTCCTAGCGAGCGGCTACACCGAGTGGTTTCTGTAATTGGCGATATAATTCAAATTAAATACTGCATTACGGGTTACCTGTGTAAGATAATATTTGATTTATTATTCAGATTTAAATACTGCATTACGGGTTGCCTGCGTAGGATAATAGGATTTATTATTTATTTAGATTTAAATCGTCTGCGTCTACTGAAAACTTAATGTTTAGTGTTGAGTATTCAGTATTCATAAATATCATGAGTTATGCAATATCGTGACATCTCAAGGTCAAGTTGTTAAATTGTAAGATCTGGGAACTTTGAACCATGCCAAAAAATCCACAAATATCTCCGCCACATTTAATAATCCGCAAAAAATCAATCAATTAACAACACCGAGTCAGTTATTCCCAATACAAATGCTGTAATATCAACATAAACGATGAACCGCCAATGCCAATATTAATATTAGCATTTGAATAAAAAATCGATTATCATTCGGTTTTTTAAATCACTCGAATTCTCGGTAGTCGATTATTAAAATAAGTCGATTTTTCCCAACACTAGTAATAACACACAAGTGGTAAACAGTAAGTTTGCACCATATGGAAAACTTTTTTATTATTTATTTTACCAAAAAAAGTTATTCTTCATAAAAAGCTCTGCATGGTCTAAAACCCAAAATGCAACCATCAAATATCGAAATTTTCCAGTCATATACGAGGTTTGTCAAAAAATGTGAATTTTTACCAAGAATGTGAATTTTTCCCAAGAGTAAAGTATCTTTATTTTTGACATTATCAAAAATTGTTATTAAAAAAGTTGATCAGAACTAAAAACCACGTCTAAATATGTAATTAATACGCATTTACGTTGAAAATTTATTTTATTAATTTATTATTAATTATTTAATTTTTTAATTATTTAATTAATTTAATGCGTGTTATTACATATTTGGACGTGGTTTTTAGTTCTGGTCAACTTTTTTTTATAAAAATTTTTGATAATGTCAAAAATAAAGGTACTTTACGCTTGGGAAAAATTCACATTCTTGGGAAAAATTCACATTTTTTGACAAACCTCGTATATGACTGGAAAATTTCGATATTTGATGGTTGTATTTTAGGTTTTAGACCATGCAGATCTTTTTATGAAGAATAACTTTTTTTCGTAAAATGAATAATAAAAATTGTGTGTGCTTAAGACCACACGACAGAAGTGAAAACTTCAACAAGGTGAAATTAATAATATCGAATAAATATATTTCCTAAAATTGAACAACCCTTGAAAAAAATGCCAGAACATACCTGAGACGCAACAAGTGTCTATCTTGTGATCTTAAACACAGAAACAACACACACTGTTTCCACGTCGATACTGAATGCGACTGATGCGGCATGCTCTTTCATATAACGTTCATTCGGGTCAGTTCGGATTGAATATAGGAGTCGAATTCGAGCGTAACACAGCCGAGCGTTACGCGTGACGGTAACGCGTGACGGCTCAGTTTAATTCAGTGTCCACAAAAAGTGCTAAACGCGCCTAAAGAAGTTTTCACTTCAAAAAGTTTTCCATATGGTGCAAACTTACGGAGACATAATGTATATGAAAGAAGGGAGTCACTACCGACGACGCGACGCGAGGACGCCTCCGCAAGGAATGCAGAGCAGATCAAAGAGCCAGAACTGCAAAATAAGGGAGAAGTTGAAACAAGTAATAAAAAGGAGAAATAAATAAGAACAGTAAAGGCAGAGAGGAAGAAATGAATACACTAAAAATGGAAATAGAAAACTAGTTAAAACCGTTAAACAACTAGTACTAGTTGCAGAAGCAAACTCAAAAACAAAAATAGAAATCAAATAAATTATTATACGTAGAAACGTTGGAAGCATGTAGATACCATTTAAACTAGAGTTTTTATTCTATTAAATTTTGTGGAGGAAGATTAAGTGTTTTTCTTTCCTTCTCATACTTTCAACTCCACTTTAAGTATGGACTATTTCTTACAAAAAAAAAAAAAGCCTAAAACTTCAGGCAAACGCCATAAACAGTATATAGGAAGAAATGAACAAACGAGAAAAGCGAGTAAGACCAAGAACTACATACATAGCGCAGAAATCAATGGCAATACAAGCTGGAGAAAAGGAACTTAAAAATGAAGAAAGAAGATTAAGAAAATAAGAGGAATTAAAACGAATCATAGAGCAAAACGAAGAAAGACCTTTAGGGTATCAAAGAAAACCTAGATGAAAAATGGACGCATGGAGAAGCAAAACAAAATGTTACAAGCGGTATCTAAGAAGACTATGCAGCCCTTGTAGACTTAAGATAGCATGATTGAAAATTCTACGACAAAATGTGATGGGCTAGAGGAACTAATCGAGAATAATGAAAGTTAAAAACACAGCTAGCGAAAAAATTAGCAAAGGCAATAAAGAAAAGAAAGTGCAGTATACCTTCTCTCCACCGATACTATCAATATAGTGATAGGTAAGGGGCCTATATTTGCAGGACAGGGAATTAAAAATGAGAAAGGAACTACGCGCATTAATAGTAAAAACGGAAAGAAAGAGATGTTACAATAAATAAAATTAATATTATTTTTTTTTTAATTATTTGCATTTAAGATCATTTTTTTACTACAGTGTGACCAGTAAAGTCCGCATCATATAGGATTTTTTATTAATAGCTTTATTCGAAATTTGACTTTGGCATCAAGTTCTGCTTCGATCGAGATAAAAATTAAGCCAAAAAACAGTAGTCACATGATTCGGATTATCTGTCAAATTTAAATTTTTTCCAAAAAATAATTCAAAAGTTGGGTTATTTCTTAAATTATCGAAAAAAGTTATTAGAAAAAGTTTTTTTAAATGCAGTTTCTAGCCCACATGCAATTTTAGCTGCATAAGATAATTTTGATTTTTTACCCACCACTAAAATTTATTTTCACTTAATGAACACTTTACTGATGACACTGTGTTCTTTTTGCCTTAATATTAAGGTGTATTACTTTCAGACACAAACGACGTTTTCAAAAATACTTATTTTATGAAGTTACCTTATACAGGGTCAAAAACAAATAAACTTTGCATCACATGCGACCAAATTTTAATAGCCCAATTTTGATTTTGTAGAAAAACACACATTTACTATGGCGCCACTTTAAAGAAAATGTATCTGAAATAAAGCATTGTAAAAACTAAGAAGTTTTATGTAGGTTGCGTTGAGTCTTATTTTGCAAAAGTGTTGCAATTTACAAAATAATGGTAAAAAATCAAAATTATATTATGAAGCTAAAATTTTGCTTGTGGGCTAGACACTGCATTTAAAAAACTTTTTTTAATAACTTTCTTCGATACTTTCAGAAATAAACTCATGCACTTTTGAATTATTTTTTGGAAATAATTAAAATTTGACAGATAATGCGAATCACGTGACTACTATTATTTTGCTAAATTTTCATTTCGATTGAAGCAAAACTTGATGCCAAAGTAAAATTTCGAATGAAGTTATTAATAAAAAAAAATCCCATATGATGCGGACTTTACTGGTCACGCTGTACCTATATACTTTTTCTTTTGTTTTTATTTTCCGATAAACCCCTAAAGACGAGCGACACTGTTAAATGGTTTTTGGGATTTCCAATGATGTAGAAACAATTGCTAATATGGGTATTTGTTTAAACGTAATAATAAAAAAAATTCCCATATGCTGTATAAATTCTGCCCGTCCAGCGGCGCAACCAGGGGGGGCTACCGGGCTGCAGCCCCCCACCCCCCGAGCTTAGAAACTTAGCCTATTGGTTTAATTGCAAACCAATTTTTCATGTCACGCCTTTTACTAATATTTTATATTCAGCCACATAATTTACATCAATCATGTTATCAATAGTAAAATTATACTACGTCTGACTGAATGGACCGACCGAAATACTTCCACTGAGGCATCTGGATTACTGGCCAGCATTATATAAGTCCCAAATTTGTGATCGCACAAATGTGTACAGAATATATGCCTACACACTGCCTTTAAGCAAGATTCTACAAACAGTCGATTTAAACCTTTGTAAAGCATTACAGTTAGCTAATGACGCAACAGATCGAGTTAAAGAAATAAGAGGCCTGGCAGATGATAATTTTCAAAATATTTTTAAGGAAGCTCAAGATCTACTTTAGAAATACGATATTGAAATCAGAGTACCTAGACTACCGCCAAGACAAACACAAAGATTGGTTATAAAAACCGATTCCGCTGCTGAGTATTTTAAAATAACAATTTTTATTCCGTTTTTAGATGGCCTCATAGCAAATCTCGAGGATCGGTTTTTAAAACATCGAGGAACCTGTCAAAATTTTGAATGCCTCTTTCCATATGATAATCAAGATTTTGATAGTCAATTTAAATGTTTTTTGAGACTTCACAGCTTCTACAAGAATGAGTTCCTTAAAGAGTTTTCCATTAAAACGATGTTAAAAGCTGAACTTGAGCTGTGGTATAAAAAATGCAAAAACAAAAACTGAAGGAAGATTTGGACAAAGTGTATTCCGAATGTGATGCCAATATATTTCCTAATATAAAAAGGCTTTTACAAATTTTTTTAACTTTGCCTATTACAACCGCCACATCTGAAAGGTCCTTTTCAAATTTAAAATATTTAAAGACATATCTGCGTAGCACCACGGAAGAGGACAGATTAAATGGTTTGACAGTTCTTTATGCGAACCAAGATATTGATATTACCGTGGCAGAAATTCTGGACGAAAAGGCAAAAACAAAACGAAGAATTTTACTTTAATATTAGTATTATTAGTGATTACTTACAACTTATTGTTTAAGGTTTTTGTTTTGTTTTAGTATAAGTATGATTAATATATGCGTTACTTATTTTAAATACATTTTTACTAATTAAAATGAAATCTCTAATTTTTTTTTCATAAATATTTAGTTAGGGCCAGCGGCGTATTATTGCAGAAGTTTTAGGGGGTTGTCGCTCTCGTCAATCATACGTATTTTACCCAAAAAAGAGCGTGGCACCCAAGAAAATTTTCGCCTGCGGCGCAAAAGAGCACCTTCGCCGCAAGAAGTTAAAGCCCCCCCCCCCCGAACTAACTTTCTGGTTGCGCCACTGTGCCCATCACTCTATAATCATCACTAATGCAATATAATAGATATGTCAACTAAAACACAATGCATGAATGCAAAACGAACGTTGAAAGTTTAAGTATTTTATATTGTAATTAAGTGTTATTGTTTAAAAAATAACGTTCTAACGATTTTGTCAGATGCATTTTTATAAAAGTGCACTTTTTAATTGAAGTGTTTATGAAAACATCAACTATCTCCCTAATATTTTTAAAATATTCACTGACTGATTCCTAAATTTCTTGTTGTACTATTGCTAATAGTATATTTTATTTGCAGATTTGAGTTAAACTACTTAAAACGGTAAGAGCAATGAAAGCTCCATTTCCCTTCACATAATATTGCGTAAAAGTTTTAAGATGTTCTTTTTATCTTCATTCAAGCGTTTCAGTGATAACATTCCAGATATATAAAGGAGCGGCACAATCTTTACTAATAACGTCTCTAAAAGAATTTTTCATTTAGGTACCTAATTAAATGGTTTTTATATTCCCCTTTACAGGTATAACACCTACATTTTCATTAACAAAGAGCCTTTAGAATAATACTTTGAATAGAGCACACCTCTTCCAAGTTTTTTAAGGACTTTGCTTTTGATCATCCTCTTACACTAAGTCTTTAAGTATCAAAAGAACGATCAAAAGTAAAAATATATCTGCTCGCTAAGAAAGGGGTTATTTTAATTTACATACTAAATAGGAAATTTTAAATCTACTTTAATTACGTGATTATTACGCATTTAAACAATCATTTTATGCTTTGAAATATCCAACAGTTGTACAACAGGTTTTTATTGTTAGTTCTAAGTGCAAATAATCTGTTTAAATACAGAATTTAGAGTTTTAATAATATTTTGCTTATTAGGATTATCTATAAGTGTGAATATTGATAACGTTATTTGACAAACAACCCGATGCCGTAGGCGTCAAAAGTCAGATTAGGTAGAAACTGCTAACAAAAATCCAAATATAGTAATTTCTTTGTTTACATTTTTTAGTATTCTTCGGTATTATATTATGCTTTCTTTCATGTACAATCCTTAAATTGATTACCAGTGCTTTTGCTACTGTTTTTTACTTATTGGTTGGTAAATTACCATTTTTTCTTTTTATTTCTTGAAATATTCAATCGGATTAAATGCCATTGTATTTTTAGGTTAGGTAATTTTATTGCTAAAATAAATTACAATGTTTATTATTGTCGTTTTTAATAAATATATTTAGTAGATGTACTATTTACAGGGTTGGCAAACCAATGGCTCGCGTGCCTTGATGGCACGCGACGTAAAATTTTGAGCAAGCCACCGATCACAAAGTTTACTATAAATTATTATATTACGAATTTGAAGGCACGTCTATGGCCTCATTAAATATTTCTTTAGAAAAAATGGCACGTTAATACATAAAAGCTCGCCACCCCCTGTACTGTTATGTAGGTACACAATTTTTGCAAAAATAATTATATTATGTGGCTATCTTCACGACAGTTAAAATAATAAAACTATGTTTCTTTTCTCCGGGTATATTAAATAATCTGACAACATTTTGATAAGCTCTGGAATTTTCGAATTGATTCATATGATCGGCGACCTTTAGACCCGCATGATAAGACCAGATTTGACTATAAATTTAAACCTCTTTAGCGAATATGGGTGTAACGTTATCAGAACTAATGAAACTAGCTCTTAAGCTATTTTTAAAAATGCTGTTGAAGTTTTTTCAAAAATTTTGGAAAGAATAACTAATGCCAAATTAATAAATTTTTTAGTCTACTTTCTAGTATACAATTTATTTATTTATTTTACATTAAGGAATACAAACGGAACGAACCCAGAAACAGTATTTACTAAATAAAAAGTATATAGTTCTAACATTATAGCAGTTTTACTTACATAAAAAGAAAGGTAGGTATATAAAAATATGTTTTTAATTTAAATATTAAACAATATGTCAACAGATCAGTGTTAATACGAAAATTGAATTCATAAGATACTACCTATGCAATATGATCCAAATAAAACTTTTTGAGTGCACTGGTTAGAGCCATCAGGGAACAAAAACAGATATCCAGTTGAACCAAATTTGAAAGCGTATTATACGATTTACAGCAACGATTCAGAGGCGAGTTAGAGTGATAATTTGTTGTAGGTACTGAGTTGTATATGGAAAAAAATCTGGTTTCGCGTGTTATAGGATCGGTCGTTTATATTTAACAAATTAATAATTGGCTTTGAATCGATCATATTGTAAAGAATTTTGTGGTCAAATTTTATGTCGTACATTTGCCTTCTATCCTCAAGTGATAATAATTTTAGATTTCGTTTGATTGAGGTAAAGTTGTCGTTTAAATAAAATTTATAGCATGGATATTTTATAAATTTTTCCTGGACTTTTTCAATTTTACTGATATATACACATCATATTGAGGATTCCAAATTATCGATCCAAATGAAAGTACACTATTAACATATCAGTGGCGCAGCGAGGGGGGGGGGGTTAGGGGTTAAACCCCCCCCCCCCCAGACGCCCAGACTAAGATGGTTTTTTACGGTTTAGACCAGGGCTGAAGCCTTTGAAAATGGTAAAAAGTAAAAAAAAAATAATAATAGTAGGATGAAACCCATTGGAAAAGGAAGAGAATATAACAAAAATGAAAGGATAAATAATTTACGGGCGATTCGAGGTCGGGAAGTGGAAAGGCGTGAGTTTTTATGGGTAGAAAATGATTTATCTCGATTTCCGGCAAAACTACAAGTCCTATGGAAAAACGTTAAATGGCACAGTTGTAGATAATAAAAAGATCTACAACTACAGTTTTTTCATATAACCTCAAAATTTATGTGAAAAATTCAAATAACCAAGTTATTGGTTTTTTATTTTTATCTTTTAAAAGAAAATTTTTTTTTCACGAAATTTTGTAAAAAGTTACCTTTTTATGTCCCAAACACACTGTAATTTTTTTGATTTAAAATATTTATTTTTTCACTTTATTTTGACTTAATATCGAAAAAGCACCTTAATTTTCAATCGAAAATTCTCACGTCAAAATATCTGCCTTTTTAAAAAAGTCGGTGGGCTTTTTGTTCGTTGAAATCTCTACTTTCTGATGGTGTAAAAAAGATTTACATTACTATGGTAAATGTGATGAAATTCCCTTTAAATCCTACCTTTAATTATATTTAGAACAATTATTTTCGCATATTTTTTGCAATCTTTATGTTTTATGGATTTGTAATTTTTTTGTTTATCAATGTAACATGGAATGTTACTTTTTCGAGTAATTAAAGTATAAATTTTAATAAACAGCTCAAAATTGTACATAATAATTTTTAAAAAAATTTAGGATTCGAGTTTTTTTCGTTTCTTTGCATTTTTTGAGAACATTTACCATAGTAATGTATATTTTTTTTTACACCATCAGAAAGTAGAGATTTCAACGAACAAAAAGCCCACCGACTTTTTTAAAAAAGCAGATATTTTGACGTGAGAATTTTCGATTAAAAATCATATTTTTCTTGTAAAAATAAAACTAAAAAACCAAAAACTTGGTTATTTGAATTTTTCACATAAATTTTGAGGTTATGTGAAAAAAGTGTAAATACAAAAGTTGTAGATCTTTTTATTACCTACAACTTTACCATTTCACGTTTTTCCATAGGACTTGTAGTTTTGCCGGAAATCGAGATAAATCGTTTTCTACCCTTAAAAACTCACCCCCTTCCACTTCCCGACCTCGGATCGCCCGTAAATTATTTTTCCTTTCATTTTTGTAATATTCTCTTCCTTTTCCAATGGGTTTCATTCAACTTTTATTTTTTTTGGTTTCAAAAATTATCGACCCTGGTCTAAACGGCCTTTAACCAGGTATTAATTTAAAAAATACAGAATTTGTATTCATACAAATTTTCCTACAGTATTAAAATTAACGACCAAATAAAAAAAAAACAACGCTTTTTAAAATTTTCAAATCCTGTTATTTTTTTTTGAAAACCCCCCCTAATACAACATTCTGGCTGCGCCACTGTAATTTATGACATGTATATTGTATAATGTACGAATATTATATTTTATTTGTTTAAAACCCCCTACAGGTTCTTATAATAAAACCAAGTGATTTTTTAGCTTTGGTGGTAATATGCTGGATATGGTGATCAAATAACATTTTACAGTCAAAACAAATACCTATGTCTTTTACGATAGAGACTCTTGTTAGTGGTATATTGTTGATAGTATAATTTGATATAATTTTATTTTTATTTCTGGAAAACGTAATAGTGTAGCATTTTTTAAGATTAAGGTAGAGACAGTTATGCTGGCAGTACGAAAAAAGATTATTTAGGTCCTGTTGGATGAGCAAGGCATTTAAGTAATTAGTTACCGCATGAAAAACTTTTAAGTTATCTGCGTACATTAAAAAATAACAAAATTTAAAGCAGCTGACAATATCATTTATGTAAATATTAAATATAAGAGGCCCTAGAAGAGACCCTTGAGGCACTCCAGAACTGACCTCAATATGGTTTTCTTAAATCTAGAGATACTGAGGCTGCAGCATCAGAACTTATTAGAAAGATTCGATATCATATTGATCAACAACCTTTCTAGACGAAGGTATTGATGCAAATTAGAAATGTGCAATATGGGGATTAGAGAATCTTGGCCATAATGTTGGTTTAAATAGGAGTTATTTAAAAAATCAAAAACGCTATACATACAGGGTGTTCTAAAAGGTATGGTCAATGGTTTGGGATTAAGTACATTGGTTAAAAATAGAGTAAGCACTTTATATAAAATTGTGTCCTATGTCCACTACTACAAAGCTCCAGCCCCCTACAAGGGGGTTCTCTGAAGATGTTTTTTTCTAAATATTTTCAAAATATTTGTAGATACAAAATTAACATTTAGATATTTTGGATTTTTAAAATTTTTTTTATGTCTAATTTATATTTAAGTATTTTTGGGATGCAAAGTGATTTTTAATGAAATTTATCTAGAAAATGGCGCATCCAGTTATGTATTACCAATAGTACCTTTTTTTCGTAAAATAGGTCAGATTTTTTCTAATTTGACAAAAAAGTATAAATGTTAGCGTAAAAAAAGTTGTCTACTTTTACCCCATTATCCCCTCTTTATGGACACATTTCTTAGATATCGACATTTTTAACACCACATTTCTATTCAGCGTACAAAGTTTACCAAAATATCTGATTTTAAATTGGTATCTACAAAGGTTTTGAAAATATTTAGAAAAAACCATCTTCAGAGTACCTCCTTTAGGGGGATGTAGCTTCGTAGTAAGTGGACATAAGACAATTTTATATGAAGTTCTTACTTTATTTTTAAACAATCTACTCACTCCCAAATTATTGACCATACCTTTTTGAACACCCTGTATAAACATTGGAAATTGTATTAGTTCTCTAAAAATTCTTGCGTGAATTTTGGGAATACCCAATATACAGTATGTCTCCGTAAGTTGGAACCATATGGAAAACTTTTTTATTATTAATTTTACGAAAAAAAGTTATCTTCATAAAAAGTTTTGCAGGGTCCAAAACCTAAAATGCAACCATCAGATGTTCAATTTTTTTTTCGTATACGAGGTTTGTCAAAAAATATGAATTTTGCCCAAGAGTAAAGTACGTTTATTTTTGACAATATCGAAAACTGTAATTATGAAAAGTTGTTCGGAATGTAAAACGATATTTTAATATGCAATCACATCCTTCTACTTAATTTTTTTTATTTTTACAAATTTTTCCCAAATTACGGATACCGAACATTTATCATTTTTTTAAATAAATTTTGTTCGAGATGTATTATTTTCTGAACGAAACAGAAAGGTTATCATGATTTTTTTAATAAATAAAAAAGATAAATGTTCGGTATCCGTAATTTGAGAAAAACTTGTAAAAATAAAAAAAAAATTAAGTAATAGGATGTAATTGCATATTAAAATATAGTTTACATTCCGAACAACTTTTCATAATTACAGTTTTCGATATTGTCAAAAATAAAGGCCTGGTACTTTACTCTTGGGCAAAATTCATATTTTTTGACAAATGTCGTATACGACTAAAAAAATTTAACATCTGATGGTTGCATTTAAGGTTTTGGACCATGAACAACTTTTTATGAAAAATAATTTTTTTTCGTAAACTTAATAATAAAAAAGTTTTCCATATGGTTCCAACTTACGGAGACATACTGTATATAAACCCATAATTTCTTATTTATAAAAATTCTGTCTCAACCTTCTTGATGATACAACAATTGTTCACTTTGGAAGGACATAGTTTACTTACAAAGTATCCTTTTTTTATTTATTAAATGGATAAAAATTTTACTTGGAAAAAGACATACAACACCTTCAAAGGGTACCTACTTAATCTTTTTCAAAATTTAATATTTTTAAAAAATGTTTATTTTACCTTAGTGTTTATTTCTATTATACTCAAAACCCAATATTATATGCAGTGACGTAGCAGTCGAAACCATGGATATCAAGGTAAACCTCCAATGATAACACAGTATTTTGGCAGTTTCCATGGTTTCGACTGCTAGGTCACTGCATATAATATTGGGTTTTAAGTATAGGAGATCAATAAAAGCTGTAAATTTGGGTCTATTTAAAAAACTTAAAAAATGATTAAATGTATATATTATACATAACATAAATGACCGTACCTTCACCTTGAACAAAAAATTAATTTGTATAAACCACGGGAGAATGGTGATATTTAAACGTAATTTAATTAAATGTGTATTTATTCAGTTTGTGATTTTAAAGAAAAAAAATCAAGTATAACCCTAAAAACGTAATTTAATATCATGGGCATAATACCAGACAAACTAAATTATTAATGATTATTTCAATAAAAAGCAATTTTGGAATGTTATCACTGCTCTTCTATACCGGACTCAAAATTTATAATGACTTGCTCACAAATATAAAAGACTTTAAGAACAATAGGCAAGGCAATAGAAATTAAATAATTTAATAATTACGCTTAATACAAAAAGGAGTGTTACATTTGTTAAGAACATTTGTATATTTAAGGTTCATTTAAAGATTTTTTTTTCTTTAGTACCTACACGGTGGGCCAAAAAAAGTGACCACATTTGAATTTTTGGAATAACTTTGTTGTTGAAAATTATTTTTGAACCCAATTTGTGGGACAACAAAAGTATAGGTTCTAATAAAATAAATTTAAAAATAATAAAAATAAATTACAATATCATACAGGGCAGGTTAAAATAAGAAGTTACTTAAAACTAGTCGCAAAAATAGTTTTTTTATTTTTTAAAATAATTATGACCTACATCTTAAAGCTTGTTATGTCCTTAACAAAAAACGTCTTTTCACATTTTTGCTATTTCATTCGATTCGATAGTTATAAGCAATTTAAAAAAAAACATTTCTAGGCGTTTTGAAACAATTATTATTAATAACTAAATGTCACCCGTTTTTTAGTTGGCCATGTAAACAAAATTCATATAGTCTTTTAATTAATGGTTGCTATGAATTTTAACTTGACAGTTGTCATAGTTAGTGGAAATACTGTTCAATAATATGCTTACAATAAACGATAAAATTTTGATAAAAGCGCTTTGACAGAAAAAGAAACTATGGTGCAAGAAAAATAGTGCGTGAATTTCCCAACAGAAATTGGGCATTATCAAGTGTTTTAAGACTGCTGAAAAAAATTAGGGAAAATAAGTAACGGCAATTTTGAGAGAAAGCATGGGAGTGGCAGACCACGCAGTGTAAGAACCCAGAGAAACATTGAAATTGTTAGAATAAAATATTAAAAGCCCTGTAAACTTTCCAGGAAGTAGTAAAAGCCCAAGAATGATTCAAAGATATTATCTTATAAAAAGATCTTTAGTTAGACGGATTGTTAAGGAAGATCTTCATTTTAAAACATTTAAAAAAAGGTATGTGCACAAATTATTGTCGGAAGTGGCAAAAAGGTCAAGATTGGATAGGTGTATAGGTTTGCAGAGAAAATTTAGAAGTATGTAGTAACAGTGTCAATAATATTTGGTTTACGGACGAAAAAATGTTTTACTTGCGACCGCCGAAAAATTCCCAGAATAATAGGTTGTATGATAATCAGCCCTATGCAGTAAGTACATTGACTTTAAGGTTGAATTATCAACGTCATTCAATCTATTGCCAACCTATAACCTATTTCGCGTTGATTTTTTGAGTTTATTGTTTTAATAACTAACATTTAAAGAAAATCAATATCGTCGGTACATTATTTAGGTAGTATCTGATATATTACAAAAATATCAATTTATTTCATTGCTTATTTTGGGAGAATTGTATAGTGAAAGAACAATGAGTGACAATGACATAATAATGTTTAAAAAAATCTTACCCGATATTTTTCGCTATACAATTCTCCTAAAATAAGTTATGAAATTCCTTGATATTTATTAAATATGTCAATTATTGCCTATATAATATCAAGTCGATACTGATTTTCTTTAAATTTTGTATAAAAGCCAGAAAACATAAATAAATCTACGCGAAATAGGTTATAGGTTGGCAAGCATGTTGATACTCCCACCTTAAAGTCAATGTTGAAATTATTTCAATAAACATTTACTTTCATTTCAATATTGGAATAAATTGGTATGCAGTATCGACACTTGATTAATTGAAATAAAAATTTATTGAAATGAATGTCAAGTTTAGATTTGGCAACATTGTTTTTAAATGCTAATTAATTAAAACAAGAATATTTGTCTACGTAACTTCAGAATTTTGGTCTTCGATTTATTTTTGTGTGTATTTTTTATTTGTGAATTATTTAAAGTTTAAAGTTAAAACCAAAAAAAAAAAACAAGGAAGGTAAGTTTCACATGGGTTTTATAAATATTATTAAAAAATATAAACCAATTGGGGTCTTTGAGGCCCCCTAATTAAATAATAATAAAGCAGATTTCCTGTAGTGACCCATCAGCCTAGTTTTACCAAGCTGATTTGGTAATAAATAAAATATTTTCGTGCTGCACAAAAACATATTCATAATTTTTGCTTGTTATCATTTGCCAGCAAAAAAACGGGTGAGCAGTACAGAGTACTTGTAAACATGGTCGAAAAATGTGACTGTGTCAGGTGGGGTAAAGGAACGTGAACTTACTGGAGGAGGACTTCCCATAGTCGAGATTTTGACGAATCTTGAGAACAAAATGTTAGAAGTTTTGTCAAAAATATTGATTTATATTTGATTGACATCATTTCAAGTTCGCTAGCGGGCAAGTTTTCGTTCACGTTAGAATTCTTGACTTTTTTCAATCTTGACTTGAATTTATTTCAATATTTTCCCTTAGTGCATACCGATTATTGAAATTTAGAAGGTCACTTGACTTAATTTCAATTTCTTGAAAACTCTTATTTCAATTATTGGTGTCCCAGATAAGAATGCACTCTACAGGGATCTCGTAAACCATAGGAGATACAGAGATGGTTAAATTAGAGAAAAGTTGCGCATAACTGAATCCTCTAAGGTTATGTTTTCAAATTTAAAAAATTCCGAATACTTCCGAAGATATTTGAATAAAACCGAATTTTCGCTATTTCGTTTTAATTGATTTATGATTCTATTTATATATTCAAAATAAATTTTACATTCTCATTGCCACTTTTTCTCCCCTACAAGATAGTTTAATAACATTTTTGATCCGACGTTTCGTTAAGTCACAACCAAGTCAACTTTGTTATTTTAAAGGGTCGGAAAATTTTATTTTATGCTTAATAAATTCTACGTTTTATTGTAAATCTAACGGTGTATCAAACTTATTATTTATTAGACGTTTCGATAAATAAAAACACATCATCAAGGAAAATAGTCACATTATCGAAAATATTTTTGTTTTTATTCTTGTATTTAAACACTAGTTGGATTTTAAAACATTTTTTAAAAGAAACTTATAAAAAAACATAATATCTAATAAAGCTTATGTGAAAAATGCAATAAGTAATAATTAATTTTATTTTTAAAAAATGCATGATAATATTCAAACATAACGTATCACTGATAAAATTAATTATTTGTGTCAAAAAAATTTGCCATTCACTCAATTAAATATTTATTTCCTATTAGCCAAACAATTATGTATTTGAATTGTATGACGAAATTATTTAAAGTTTTACTATTATTCGATTTGGTACAAATAATTTTTTATTTAGAAGTAATCAGTTTTTACAAAATTTTAGCTAATATTTATTTTATTCAAATTTCTCCTAACTTAAATGAAATGCGTTAATGATTTAAAATGAATAATTTTGAAGTAAATTAATAAAATATTTATTTCAATGAAATTTGTACATATTTTATTAAAGTATTTATTTGTTTACTTTTGTTCAATATGTATTTGCCGTCACAACAACTTTTTTTTATTGAAATACATATTTGTTTGATTTTTGTTAAGCATTTATTTGCGATCGCAGTCGTTTATTTCCTTTCAACAATTTAAGTTATTTGTTTTAAATACATCGTTGATTTCACTGAAACATATCCTTGATTTTACTGAAATGAATCCCTCTACCCCTATATATGCTATCCAATAAACAGAAAAAAAAAACTAAAGTTCTAATTTTAAACAACTAAATTTTAAAATAATATCGTGGCATGTTTGTATTTTATTCTTTAAGTATCGCAATGGCTTATACTAATTGGTATATTATATATATATATATATAAGGTAAAATAAAATTAAAAGATTGTTGTTTTAATGCATTTATTACATAGTTAGAATAAACATCAGAACAGAAAATCCAAATAAAATAGCTCAGCAACATCCGTCATAAAACTAATAAAATAATGTGAAAAAGTGTTTGCACAAACTATACTAATTAAAAAAAACGATTAGATACTAGTTGTTAGGCATAAGAGAGAACTAAGAATAAAATACATGTTAGATTACATTTTTTTAAGTGTATTAACAAGCAGATAATTTAACATATCAATCTTCAAAATAAATTTATACTACTGTATTAACTTAACGCTTAAAGATATAATTTTTTTTAAATACACAATACTTATTGATGATCAAAGAAATAAAATCATAATAATACAACCGTACAAACCAAAAATTTAAGAATACTCGCTAGTTTTCGCCATCAACTGGGGTTTACATTCCAGTCAATAACTAGAGAACCACTTTAAATTATAACAAAAACTAAAAAAAAATTGAAAAGTTAAGGTATGTGGGCAAAATGCTCTTGTTTTAGTTTTTTGAATAAGGCCAAAATGGCAATATCAAGACATTTTAAAAACTACAGTTTTATGGCCAAGATTACATCTAAATATTTTTTTTTAAATTTCTTTTTTGAAAAAACTAAAACTAGATCATTTTGCAAGGATCATTTAGGTTTTCAATTTTTCTTTCGAAACTAATTAATCTGGTACGATAACTTCTCAGTTGATTGGAACGTGGGTACGTCGTGTTTTCACGACGGCTCGATGGGGAGCTTTTAAGTGTTAGTTTGAAAATAAATAAAAAACTATTAAATTAGACAAATAACTACTACGTTAAGTAATTTTTCTTAAAAGTATTTTGTGTTAAATAAAAAAATACCTAGGTATAATAAGTATTATTGAGTCGTATCATGGAACAACTAAAATATCCAAATCGTTTCCTACCTTGGAAAGTGTGGTGGGCGATACCCAATTTGAGTAAGATACACATCAATGGCATGGCATCTTTCATATTGAAATATATTAAATAAAGTTTATACACAAACACTGAAATTATCACACAACAAACACATAAGGTAGTATCAATAAACAACGCTATCTTTTTGATCGGTATTTTAATTCACTGCTGGTTTTCACTTCTAAGATGCAACGAGGTGTGCTGTGTAGCTATCTGGAAAAATGGCGACCAAAGACAAAACTTAAAGTTAGGTCGACACGACAACAGTTCCAAACGTAACGACGCATCATGGCATTTGTACGACCAATCATATTATTCAATGCGGGTGACGTCTTCCGATTACCGGGGTAGCTTTTAATAATTAAGGATTTGATTTTAATACCTAATTATTAAAGTTAAATGACCAAGTTGTTGAAATAGTTCGTTTTTTAATGATTTAATTTATGGTTAACGGTATTTTGTTTCTAATAAGGGATTATTTCGCGTAAATATTAAATTATTTGGATTTTGTACTTTTGTAGTTTATTGCTTAGATATTTATTTTAAAGTTTGCGTTGTTTGATATAAATCCGCCAACAGTCAAATCATTTTACAAATAAAAACAAATACTATGACATATTTTAATTAAACAAAACTGAGTTAATTTAAATCATATTTATTTGTCACCAATACTTCTTCGGCAAATAAATCAGTTTATTTGTTTAAAGGAAAACAGTTTCATCGGTGTACCTACCATTTAAATTCGGCATCATGGGTGGCTATGAAATTGATTGACGTTCGCAATTGTTTAAATAGTTTCTTTAGATCTGTCACTTAGTTACAGAGACCTGTTAGTTTTAAATTTGGTAATTATTATTATTTCGAAAAAGGTTTTTCTGTTTCCTTCCGCCAAACCCATCCCCAGACGCGTTTCGCCGTTATTACGGCTCATCAGTGAGGCTCAGTTTGGCAGAAGGAAACAGGACTCAAAGACAAATCACTTGTCAGGATCGATCATCAACGGGATTTATAAAACCCAGTGCGACATCTTGCGTCCCAGTACGGTACCTTAGAAAAGGTCAGTCGTAAAGGGTTATTCTGTAAAAACAGAAAATTATGCAAGATGCCCTCAAAACCGGTATAAGTGCCGGACCACAGATATTAATTCGAAAAAGGTTTTTCTGTTTCCTTCCGCCAAACCCATCCCCAGACGCGTTTCGCCGTTATTACGGCTCATCAGTGAGGCTCAGTTTGGCAGAAGGAAACAGGACTCAAAGACAAATCACTTGTCAGGATCGATCATCAACGGGATTTATAAAACCCAGTGCGACATCTTGCGTCCCAGTACGGTGACAAGTGATTTGTCTTTGAGTCCTGTTTCCTTCTGCCAAACTGAGCCTCACTGATGAGCCGTAATAACGGCGAAACGCGTCTGGGGATGGGTTTGGCGGAAGGAAACAGAAAAACCTTTTTCGAATTAATATCTGTGGTCCGGCACTTATACCGGTTTTGAGGGCATCTTGCATAATTTTCTGTTTTTACAGAATAACCCTTTACGACTGACCTTTTCTAAGGTACCGTACTGGGACGCAAGATGTCGCACTGGGTTTTATAAATCCCGTTGATGATCGATCCTGACAAGTGATTTGTCTTTGAGTCCTGTTTCCTTCTGCCAAACTGAGCCTCACTGATGAGCCGTAATAACGGCGAAACGCGTCTGGGGATGGGTTTGGCGGAAGGAAACAGAAAAACCTTTTTCGAATTAATATCTGTGGTCCGGCACTTATACCGGTTTTGAGGGCATCTTGCATAATTTTCTGTTTTTACAGAATAACCCTTTACGACTGACCTTTTCTAAGGTACCGTACTGGGACGCAAGATGTCGCACTGGGTTTTATAAATCCCGTTGATGATCGATCCTGACAAGTGATTTGTCTTTGAGTCCTGTTTCCTTCTGCCAAACTGAGCCTCACTGATGAGCCGTAATAACGGCGAAACGCGTCGGGGGATGGGTTTGGCGGAAGGAAACAGAAAAACCTTTTTCGAATTAATATCTGTGGTCCGGCACTTATACCGGTTTTGAGGGCATCTTGCATAATTTTCTGTTTTTACAGAATAACCCTTTACGACTGACCTTTTCTAAGGTACCGTACTGGGACGCAAGATGTCGCACTGGGTTTTATAAATCCCGTTGATGATCGATCCTGACAAGTGATTTGTCTTTGAGTCCTGTTTCCTTCTGCCAAACTGAGCCTCACTGATGAGCCGTAATAACGGCGAAACGCGTCTGGGGATGGGTTTGGCGGAAGGAAACAGAAAAACCTTTTTCGAATTAATATCTGTGGTCCGGCACTTATACCGGTTTTGAGGGCATCTTGCATAATTTTCTGTTTTTACAGAATAACCCTTTACGACTGACCTTTTCTAAGGTACCGTACTGGGACGCAAGATGTCGCACTGGGTTTTATAAATCCCGTTGATGATCGATCCTGACAAGTGATTTGTCTTTGAGTCCTGTTTCCTTCTGCCAAACTGAGCCTCACTGATGAGAGACGCCACTAAAAACAACAGTTGGCCTCGGCCGATTTCGTTCTAGCTCGGAACATGTCGTCTAATTTTTAAATTGCGCGCCCAATTTCGCCAGTTCACAATTATATTATTATATTTATTATTGTGTTGTCGAATTATTGTGGAACGATCTGCTAAGTAGCTCAATTTTTTGTGATTTTATGCCCACATAACACCTAGGTGTTATGTGTTTATGCCACATTTTGTGATTATTACTGATTATACTAGTGTATCAAGACAATATTTGTGGTTTAAAGTGCATGGTTTTTCATTTACATAGTATTTTTCGGTCAGATTGAAACATGGAGAAACTAGGAACAGAATTTGCCCATTCTGCGAATTGGAGTTTTCTACACTTTACTTATACAAAAAATAAACATCCGAAATATCCATAAAAAGTCGACCCCGATTCAGAACAATAGAACATGTCTCATAATTTGTCCCCTTCGTAAAGAAAATCAATTTATGTGTGGAACCTACAATACTTCAAACACATTTAGAGGTAGGTCATAAATTATTACAATAGAAGTATTTTAACTGCAAGCTGTTAATTTTTCTAGGTAACAAACGTGCGAACAGTGGATGAAAGAGTATAAAATTGAATCAAACTATGCAATACATAGAACAAATAGAACATCTGATAGTGTGGAAAAATAGTAACCGAAGTAATGTGACTGGTATGACTATATAAAGTAATATTATGCAGAAAAATCTGTATGAATACTATTTTTAGGATATAAAAGCAACTATACTAACAGAACTGAAAAAGCTGGAGGTACTATAAAAATTATTAGGGTATGTCCTTCTCGCTTGACAGTAAAAATTTTTGAAACAGGTATGTAAATAAATTATACTTTATTACTTCTCTCCTTACAAATTGAACGTTTTTAAATTACAATGAATTATAAAAATTAATAGTTAATACAAATATTAAGTTAATAACAGTTAAACAAAATTAAAAAAAAACACTTCTTTATGCTGACTGCACAGCAAGAACAAATGTTTTTAATTTTAGGTCATGTCAGTGAGTGTAACCTTCTGGAAAACTTATGTCGGTCATGATGAGGAAATCAGAAGCCAACACCTATCCAATAAAGAGAAAGAAGTTATAGTTCAAAAACTTTTTAGTGGTGTAACTGTAGAGAGAGTTATTTTAGATGCCAGGAAAATTACTACAGATAGTCTTCAAAGAATTAACATGGTTTAGAGAAAAGACATAGCCTATTTAGTGAAAAAACACAATATTAAAAGAGGAAGGATGAAAATACTATCGTAGCTGTTAGCTTAAAAGTTAGTGAATGGAATGCTAATGGAAAAAATTACTGATGTTGTTTAAACCACAAGGTGGGTAAATGCATGACTGTTAAACACTATGGTAATAATATAGCCATATTTTACTTTTCTAAACAATTAAAACTATTTTTGAGGCTGGGAAAACCTTTCATACATATGACGTGTATCAAATTTAAAGTGAGTAGGTATGTTAAATAAATTAAAATGTCTTTAAAATTATCTTAAACCTACACAGACAGACATAAAAAATGCATAGAAATGTTCTTGCAGTGTTTTATTTAAAGTTTGTTTTTCCAAAGTGAAAAAAAAAATTTTGCTTATAGTAGATTTGCTATTCATTTCATGATAATATGGAAGTATAAAGGACTTTTGGCTGAAATAATACCTAGTATATTTTTATTAGGTGAAAATTATCCACTCCTAAGTGTACAAGATTTGTGAATGACAACCTGGAACGTAAACTAAAGGACGTCAGCACAATATTGCATGGATGGGACACACTGTACAAACCAAAAAGGAATGGATTTGACAATTGTGCTCGTGAAGGATGACAAAAATATGGGTTTTCCTGTGGCATTTTTTTAAACTAATAGATTAGACCAGCTTGTACAAGAAATATTTTTAGGTGCTCTTCAAGAGAAGATTGGTGGGGTAGGTAATACAACCAAAGTATTTCATGACGGATGATGATCCTAAATACTACAATGCCTGGACGAAAATAATAACTTATGAATTATATTGTATTTTACTTTTAAAGTGGGTGGTATTTAAACTTTTTATATCTTGTATTCTGAAATATATTTTAAATGTGTAATATATTATATTTTTAACTGTCAGAAACAGTAGGTATAATATTACAAAGTTCTTGTTAATTTTAGTTTATTTTATATTGTTGAAAAAACACTTGCAAGTTTCTTGCAGGAGTAATCGAAACTGCGGATTTTTCATATTAAATTTTTTTTTCAAAATCCTGTTTTTTTTCAAGTCAATTATATAAGTATAGTCCGCAAAGCTGTACAGAACAAAATATCCCACTCTGGGAAATAAATATCGCTTTGAATAAAAAGTAAAACACCTATAAGTAGTTAGCATAATTAATTCTAACTAAGTATACCTGAAAATTATTTCTAAACATTTTAAACCATAAATTTTAATTTCTTTTAAACTATCAACATCTTCTGAAAATATCGTCTACCCTTAACACACCTGTGTGTTAGGCCGGTAGCCTACGCGGCCACTCACAACATAGAGAAGAGGTAGGTTCTCTGAACATAAACCCTTTATTCTTCTGTGCTCTGAACACTGGCGTTTACCTTATGCGCATGTCCGAAGCTTATAATATCCCGACGAAGACCGAAAGCGGCCGAGGCCAACTGTTGTTTTTAGTGGCGTCTACTGATGAGCCGTAATAACGGCGAAACGCGTCTGGGGATGGGTTTGGCGGAAGGAAACAGAAAAACCTTTTTCGAATTAATATCTGTGGTCCGGCACTTATACCGGTTTTGAGGGCATCTTGCATAATTTTCTGTTTTTACAGAATAACCCTTTACGACTGACCTTTTCTAAGGTACCGTACTGGGACGCAAGATGTCGCACTGGGTTTTATAAATCCCGTTGATGAATTATTATTATGTTTTTTAAAATTTTTAACTGTTGCATTGTGTAGTAAAATTTAAAATAATGGAACATTATTCTAACGAAGAAAAATTTGACATGATTTGCTGTTACATCGAGAGTCATAAGAATTGTGCGCAAAATAATTGTATTTATTTATTAAAATTAATTATTACTTGTATTGTTAGATAAGTTTTATTAGATAATATATTATTGTTTCTTTTAATTTTGTCCCATAATTTTACGATTTACGCATTTAAACACAAATTTAATAATATTCCTTGTAAATAATCTCAAATAAAAAAATGTTTTAAAATCCTACTAGTGTTTAAGTACAACAATAAAAACAAAAATATTTTCGATAATGTGCCTATTTTTATTGATGATGTGTTTTTCTATATCGAAACGTCTAATAAATAATAAGTGTGATACACCGTTAGATTTAGAATAAAACGTAGAATTTCTTAAGCAGAAAATGAAATTTTCCGGCTATTTAAAATAACAAAGTTGATGATGGTTGTGACTAAACGAAACGTCGGATAAAAATGTAATTACACCATCTTATAGGAGAGAAAAAGTGACAATGAGAAAGTAAAATTTATTTTGACATGTCTCTTCAAATTCAAATCAAATCAATCAAAATCAATTAAAACGAAATCGCGAAAATTCGGTTTTATCCAAATATCTTCGGAAGCATTCGGAATTTTTTAAATTTGAAAACATGACGTTACAGGATTCAGTTATGCGCAACTTTTCTCTAATTTAACCTTCTTTGTATCTCCTATGGTTTACGAGATCCCTGTAGAGTGCATTCTTATCTGGGACACCCTGTATACTGTTTTTAATTTTTAATAATAATGTTCTATTAGTTTTTTTATGTCCCTGTAAAAAACTTTTAGTTGCTTGGAATTAAAAAGAATTTAAGAAAATCAAAAATTAAACCTAATATTTTTATTCTATTATTTGTAAGGTTTTAAAGGGTTTACTAATGTTTCTCCAAAGAAAAATGCGAATAGCCTGTAAAAACAACAACAAAACATTATTAAATACCTGCAAACATCTCGACGACCCTTCAAGAATAACAAAAAAGCTTAAATGAAGTTCCATTTAAAAACACTGACTTTCATCTCTGGAGGGCATAGAGTTTTTAAAGTGTTTACTTTTTGATTACGTCGACTCAGCAGTTGCAATTAGGACAAGTACGTAAAGAGATGTGGAGTTTTTAATGCTCTTAATCAAAAATAAATTGTACAAACCGCACAAAAAAATTAGGGTGATGTTGACAAACAAGAAACGTTTAAAGGGTTTTACATTTTCTAGCAAATTCATATTCCGTTGAGGGGATTTTACTTTACTGAGTTGGTGCAGTACACTGTTGTCGCATTACTTAACTTTAAGACTATGCCTTGACGAAGTTGACGAAATATTCGATACACATTTTTAAATATTATATTAGAAAAAATTCACTTGCACGAACAAAGTTAATAGTTGTTAATTGTTATTACAGGTTTGTAGGAAACAATATAACGGATTTTAATACAGTTTGCAGAGTTTCAAAGATGGCTTCTTGCATATTAATAGTATAATACGCCTATAACGTAACCAATGCACTTTAATATACAGGGTGTTTCAGAATAAGATGCTGATCCTTAACGGTGTGAATCCTTAGGTGATTTTAAGAAGAAAAGTTCAATTTAATATATATCCTTAACCTATCAACTTTCCAACTACAGGGCGTTAAAGTTTTAAGAAAAAAATCGTTTTTCTATCATAACTTTAAAAACTTTCTAGCTATTTTTAGGAATTTTTCACACATGCCCTTTAAGCATCAATAGCCATTTTTTGGTGTAGAAATTTTTTTAAAATTTTTAACCAGTGGCGTACTGAAAGGGTTTGGACTAGACATTTTGGAAAAATATTATGTACGCCACTGCTTTTTCTCAAGATAAAAATTATTTTTAAAATACTCATTCATTTTAGGCCAAATTTAATATCTTGCCTTTTTATCGTTCGACAAACAGTTTCCGACAAAAAAAATAAAAACATTAAATGCGCATTCGCTATGTGTATATGGTTTGTTTTGACACTATCAGGAATACTCCAGGAATTTTTCAAAGGGTACGAGACTCAATGAAGAGACGAGCTGAAGCATGCATTCTTGCAAGTGGTGGCCACTTTCAATAGCTAATCTAAATTATTTTCGTTTTTGTTCACACGTTATTTAAAGTTAGCTGTTTTAATTTATTGTTAAAAAATAAACCATAGGCACATAGCGAATGCGCATTTAATGTTTTTATTTTTTTTGTCGGAAACTGTTTATCGGACGATAAAAAGGCAAGATATTAAATTTGGCCTAAAATGAATGAGTATTTTAAAAATAATTTTTATCTTGAGAAATAGCAGTGGCGTACATAATATTTTTCCAAAATGTCTAGTTCAAACCCTTTAAGGACGCCACTGGTTAAATTTTTTTAAAATTTTTCTACAACAAAAAATGGCTATTGATGCTTAGAGGGTATGTGTGAAGAATTCCTAAAAATAGCTAGAAAGTTTTTAAAGTTATGATAGAAAAACGATTTTTTTCTTAAAACTTTAACGCCCTGTAGTTTGAAAGTTGATAGGTTAAGGTATATATATTAATATGAACTTTTCTTCTTAAAATCACCTAAGGATTCACACCGTTAAGGATCAGCATCTTATTCTGAAACACCCTGTATATATTTATATATTTTTTTAAAAGTTAAAATAGATTTAGTTTTAAGGTCTTCACCAATAGAATAATATACAGCGGATACGTTATAAGAAAAACTACATTCAAACAGAGCAGTGTTATGGATTGGTGGTGTCATGGTGCCCTTAAATCTAACGTTAAGATTGTGTATATCTGTACGGAATTTTTTGTGTAAATGACGGATTTTTAAGCAATATTATTTTGTGAAACAGGATAGCCGAATGAAACTGTATTCGTTGTTTCATATTTAACCACCCAGCATCTCTCAACTTGTGCCTGACAGAATGACGCTTCCTGAAGCCGGGCTCCCATTCTCGTGTATTTGGCCAGTACCTACGCAAATATTTGCGTACTTGAGCATACTTGGCAAGTACGCCAAGTTCCGAAGTCAATTTGACAAGTGCAGGGCTCCCACTACTCCTGTATTTGACAAGTACGCCAATACTTGTGTACTTGGCAATTATAGCATTTTCTCGATCATTCAGTGTTCAGTGTTCATTTTGTTTCGATATGGATAGTCGCGTTGCCGCTGCAGCTGCAGCGTTTGTGGTAGTAGCTGGCAGCTATATTGTGATGAGGAGAAAAAAAGTGCAGAAAGCAAATGAAGAAGAAGGTGAAGGATGACCTCTTTGAACAAAAGTCGAGACAGGTAAGTTAATACCACTATCCCGATCGACCAAAAGCAGAAACCATACCTCTTTAGGTATACTAGGCAAAATTTTGGTTTCAGGTACAATGATTATGATAGAGGACCTTATTCGAGAACAACTGCCGAAATATTTGCGGGACAAACAGGCAAGTGGTGAGAGTGCATCAACAAGTATGAACTCGTATAATTGTAATCATTTTGACTCGCGTAATTTTTACCGACAACCGCCGGGACTTCGCCAGTGGCCAATAATTGTATAAATATTCGCAGAGTATACCACTTCCACTATTTGGCAAATATGGGCAATTGACAAAAATATTTCGCCAAATACACGAGAATGGGAGCCCGGCTTTACACCATAAGCAAATTTTAAACAATAATTTTGAATCTTTTGAATTTTTTGAGAGGTCACAGCAGTCAAGCATGTGCCGTATAAAACGTTATAGTGATTAAATGTTGTACATTTATGATGTACCTACGTAAATATAAAATAGTTCGAGGATTGTATAGCAGCTTAAGCTTAAATATACATTTTCTCATCAAAAATAATCACTTCCATTCCACTTCCCTGTATTAAAATTCCATTTTTCGACAATTTATTATCGAGCGCAATAATATCTAATTTTACAACCGGATTTTTGAGTTTCTCTCTTCTATCTTTAAAAATATATTCTATTTTAGGCGACACCCTGTACCTAAATAGTGAAAGTTTGAGAATAACTAATTTTTTAAACGGTTAGTGTACGATACCAACACTTTTATTAAAATTTATTGAAAATAAAGTAAAAGACACAAAAAAATATTATACAGGGTGCTCCATTTAAAATAAGCATGTTTGAGACAACTTCTGGTAGTTATAACCGGAAGTTGCATAATATGGTCGCTGTTATTTGATTTGAAGAGAGCGTCTTCGAAAACCCTATTATTCAAATTTTCAAGCTTCAAATTGCATTACATTTCGAAAAATTCTAATGGACAATCACCGTGCGACAGCCTGTACCGGGTGAGTCAACGATTGCGCGGAGTAATTTTAGGCCTAGGATAAGATTTGCCGATAATGAGCTTTTGTATGAAGGTATGGTTGGATATCTGGCACATTTTAAAAATATTTTGAATTATACAGGATGCGCCCAAAAAGTAGGGTGTCATAAAGTTACATCCTTTTAAATGGAACGCCCTATATTTGAATATATTTATTAATTCTACTGGTTATTTCATATATTTTTATTAATGGTTTAATATACGAAAAGTTATAGTTTTTAAGATAATTCGATTTATAATGGAAATTTTGCATTTGCAAGCATCTCGTTGTTGTAAAAATGCTACTTAAATTTTGATACTAAGCGATTCATAATTTTTATACAAACTAAATAAAGTCAAAAATACATATTCACTATGAAATATTTGACATCTTATTTACAGGGTGTTTACTTTCTAGGACCAAAGTCAGAAAACTTCTAATTGAAAAATATCACTTTTATTAAATGGAACACCCTATATATTTTTCTGTCATCTTATAGCTCGTCATAAACTCTTTAACTTTTTCGCGATTTAATGTCCTCTTTATAGCATTTTTCGTCAATGGATCACAGTAGCCATGGAAAATAATGGCAGTGGATGACACATTAAGAATCAGATCAATGTAAAAATGAATCATTTTATAAATTATTGGTACTCAAAATAAATTTTTCAAAAAATGAATTAGTCGGTATGATTTATGTTTTGGGCGAGGCGGATAAAAAGTGTCTTTTTGCTGAACAACTATACATGATGAAATATCCCGAGCGGCGAACACCCAGTCCTCGAAGTTTTCAAAATTTAATGGAAAAGTTTGATTCAACAGGCGTGGTCCCTTGACAAAAAATGCTATAAAGAGGACATTAAATCTCGAAATATCAATAAATTTCAAAAACTATTAGAGATAGGGATATGACGTTTTTTTATAAAAGTTGAAGAGTTTATGATAAGCTATAAGATGACAGAAAAATATATAGGGTGTTTCATTTATTAAAAGTGATATTTTTCAATTAGAAATTTTCTGACTTTGGTCCTAGAAAGTAAACACCCTTAAATGAGACGTTAAATATATCATAGTGAATATGTGTTTTTGACTTTACTTAGCAAGTATAAATCTTGAATCGCTTAGTGTCAAAATTTAAGTAGCATTTTCACAACAACGAGATGCTTTTATTGCCAATGCAAAATTTTCATTATAAGTCGAATTATCTTAAAAACTATAACTTTTTCGTATATTAAACCATTAATAAGAATGTATGAAATAACACGTAGAATTAATAAATGTATTAAAATATAGGGCGTTCCATTTAAAAAAATGTAACTTTATGACACCCTACTTTTTGGGCACACCCTGTATAAGTCAAAATATTTTTAAAATGTGCCAGATATCCAACCATTCCTTCATACAAAAGCTTATTATCATCGACAAATCTTATCTTCAAGGCCTAAAATTACTTCGCGCAATCGTTGACTCGCCCGGTACATGAAAGTTACGTTTTGTATTTGTTATTCAGAGTTTTATTTCTAAGTTTTCTTTTGCCCCTCCCCCTTTAGTGAAGTTCTGGATCTTCCACTGTAACTAAGGTGCGTCGGAAATAAATAAATTAAAGCCCAGCCAGCAGTGCAGGATTAACTATTATTAATAAATTATTCAATTTCTAATTTTTTTTATAAAATGATAATTACCAAATCATAAATACACAGCTAGATAGTAGATATATGCTTACCGATTTACTCGATGATATAGGTACTTTCTTACCATTTTCACATTGTTCTTAGAAATTAACGTTCTAAGCACTTTTTAGTAAGTATAGGTTCAAATCTTATACATAAATATTTTATCAGCACTGAACACATTAAGTGAATTTTTTAAGTTTACAATATGGTTGAATTACAGTTTGTATCCCGTATGTTATTATGGCTGCTTATTCAATTTTCCTATTATTCGTAATAACCTGTTTTTAATAAGGATAAGTCGATGTTGAAAAAACATATAATTTTGTTAATAATTACTAACAATATCTCATGCACATTAAATTTCGTTTAGAATCGTTTACCAGTACACACATAAAAAGAAACTAAGAAACAATTCAAGCACGAAATATTAAAATTTGGTACCTATTACATTTAAGAAAACTGCGTAAAAGTATTAGTGTGGTATTTAAGAGTTAGGGCTTCTGACACAATCCCCATTTTGTTTTTTTTTAGAAAAATCGGCCATTTATATTCATCTTTAGAACACAACACAATGGAAATTACAATAAGGTTAAATTAACCTCATATAGTCATTCAGTGTTGTCTATTTGAGCACAGTGCCGTGTATAGTGGAGATAAGTGAGCCAAATATAAAAGTTTTTTCTATTTTTTTCTCATATCAAATGTGGCAATTATACCGTGCGGTGCGAGCAAAAATTATTTGCATCAAAGAGGGCCTTGCATCTAAGGAGGTTATGCTTAGCCGTAGAGCTTAATACCTGTTGGATGTCACTAACTACCTGAATTAACAATCAATCAGTAATTCCGTTATCTTTGACATTCGTTACAAGTAATTTGATTCATCGCTAATTTTTCCAATTTCTTGAACGATTCACACAATGGGCTTTACGGAACAGCACAAAACATTCATGGTTGAAGCGTATTTTCGAAACGGGGTTAGAGTAAATGAGAGTGGCAATACAATCCGGGTTTGTGCATGGACGATTTTCACGAACATTTTCCTAACGTTGCTGGGGATTTTTATCATTGCCTGAAAAGAACTAGTAGCTGTGTTTAGGGAAACAGGTTCTATACAACGCAAAAAAAAGAGCAGGAAGACCATCTGTAAGAACAGAAGAACTTGTTGCAAACATTTGTGAAATAATGCAAAATACGCCAACAAATTGTATAAGACGCCTGTCCCAAGAAGTGGGAAGATTTTATGGAACATGTAGGACTATTCTTAAGAAGTAGCTAAATTTATTTCCTTATAAAGTGCAAGTATTCCAAGAAATACAAGCCGCAGATTTTGAAAAACGCAGGAATTACTCTCAATAGTTTACCCAAAATTTATTGGAAAGAAATGATCTATTAGACCTGACATTTTTTTCGGATGAAGTCTGGTTCCACCTCTCCCGTTATGTGAATTCTCAGAATACACGCATGTGGACTGTGGAGTAGTGAAAATCCTTATTTTTTTGTAGAGTCCACATTGCACCCTCAAAAAATTGGTGTCTCGTTACCTGTTTCCCGAAGAAAAATTGTTGGTCCTATTTTTTCCATGACACAGTTACAGCACAGTGGTATAGAGACAATAATATTTTGATTATATTTGTGGAGCAATTATTTGACGACGAACTACGTTTTTGATATTTTCAACAGGACGGTGCAACCGCCCATGCAGCAGCCGAAACTATTAACTACTTACGCAATTTTTTCGACGACAGATGACTCAGTTTTCGATCAGACATTGAATTCCCACCTAGATCACCTAGTTAAATGGTTATGGATTACTTCGTTTTTCCTAATTGAAAGAACACTATATTTTTAAAATACCAGTTGCAAATTTAAAATAATTACAAGAAAGGATTATCCAAGAATGTGGTAACATTTCTCCAAAGATGCTGGTCAACACTTTCGAAAATATGAAGAGACGTGTCAATTTATGCTTAGAGCATGGCGGTGGCCAATTTCAGCAACTTATGTAATTATTTTTCTTTTTCTTTTTGTATACTTATTCTTACTTTGTTAATTTTGTAAACAATAAAAATAAATGTCTAGGTACCTACTTATTTTATTACTCATTAGTTTGGAATATCATGTCATAATATGAATTTGACAAAATTTTAACCTAGATTTGGTTATATCTTCCCCATATTATTGTGATCTAAACCAAGCCCTACGTTTTTTAATCCAAGCCTTCTTGATGCAAATAATTTTTGCTCGCACGGTATATTAAGTAAAGTGCGGGTAAAGTGGTCCGGTTCACTTTACCTGCACGTTTGTTGTTTTTAGGTGAATTTCACATTTACCTAAACAAAAGTATATTTTTTAATGGCCAGTAACCAGTAAGAAAAGTCTATAAACAGTTGCCTTGTATGTACTAAAAAAATACAAAATAATGTATCCTGTAAACAGTGGCGCAACCAGAAATTTTGTTCGGGGGGGGGGCTTTAACTTTTTGCGCCGCAGGCAAAAAAATGTTTGGGTGCCACGCCCTTTTTTGGGTAAAATACGTATGATTAACGAGAGCGACAGCCCCCTAAAACTTCTGCAATAATACGCCGCTGGCCCTAACGAAATATTTATGAAAAAAAAATTTAGAGATTTTATTTTAATTAGTAAAAATGTATTTAAAATAAGTAACGCATATATTAAGCATACTTATACCAAAACAAAACAAAAACCTTATACAATAAGTTGTAAGTAATCACTAATAATACTAATATTAAAGTAAAATTCTTCGTTTTGTTTTTGCCATTTCGTCCAGAATTTCTTCCACGGTAATATCAATATCGTGGTTCGCATAAATAGGTAGACCAGGGTCGATAATTTTTGGAACAAAAAAAATAATAGTAGGATGAAACCCATTGGAAAAGAAAAAGAATATAACAAAAATGAAAGAAAAAATAATTTACGGGCGATCCGAGGTCGGGAAGTGAAAGGGGGTGAGTTTTTAAGGCTAGAAAACGATTTATCTCAATTTCCGGGAAAACTACAAGTCCTATGGAAAAACGTTAAAAGGCAAAGTTGTAGGTAATAAAAAGATCTACAACTTTTGTATTAACACTTTTTTCACTTTGCCTCAAAATTTATGTGAAAAATTCAAATAACCAAGTTTTTGTTTTTTTATTTTTATCTTTTACAAAAAAAAATTATGTTTTCACGAAATTTGGTGATAACTTACCTTTTTATGTCCTAAACACACTGTAATTATTTTGATTTAAAATATTTATTTTTTCACCTTATTTTGACTTAATATCGAAAAAGCACCCTTATTTTCAATCAAAAATTCTCACGTCAAAATATCTGCTGTTTTAAAAAAGTCGGTGGGCTTTTTGTTCGTTGAAATCTCCACTGTCTGATGGTGTAAAAAAATATATACATTACTATGGTAAATGTTCTCAAAAAATGCAAAGAAACGGAAAAAACTCGAATCCGAAATTTTTTTTTTAATCAATATGTACAATTTTGACCTGTTTATTAACATTTAAACTTTAATTACTCAAAAAACGTAAGATTCCATGTTACATTGATAAACAAAAAAATTACAAATCCATAAAACATTGAGATCGCAAAAAACATGCGAAAATAGTTCGCGGGACATACAAAATAGGTTTGCAATTAAACGAATAGGCTAAGTTTCTAAGATCGGGGGGGGGGGCTGCGGCCCGGCAGCCCCCCCCCCCCCTGGTTGCGCCACTGCCTGTAAAAGGTTTTGGGAACTTTTAGAAGACCGGTAAATTTTCGCGGCTCTCTCTTTGACAACAATGGACGAGTCGATGTTCGAATTAAATCGCCCACCGAACGTTACCGATTATCGGTATCGCCAAATGGTACGAAAACGGTTCTGCGGTGTTGCCGGTAATATTAAAGTTATTATGAATTTAATATAATGGAAGAATGGTCAGTTTGCATCACTGTACCCTCTGTGCTTCACTTAGCCCCGCTGTACAGGACTATACTAAATAGTAAATCTACAGTTTAAAAAAGACAACAAAGTAAAAAACTTCAAAAAATTAAATTATACCTAACCTTACAATTAAAATTTATTATTCCCCTTTGCCCTACCCTCCTCACCCGCCATACATGACGATCCGTTAAACGATATTCCCGTTTCGTACAATTAACCCGTAAATAGCGTTCCTCCTTGTTTGTGTTCCGTGCTCTCGTGCGTTGTGTAGTAAAGCTGTTACATTAGCTGAGTTCCTTTTATGTTACTTTTAAATAGCAAAGCAAAGCATAATAAAGACTGTTTCCTTTCCACTTGCCGCAGTTAAGTATGTACCCCTCTATTTACCATACGACTATACGAAGTTGTTCATGAAGCGTTCCTTGTTCCTTTAACAATTTAGCTCAGCAAAGATACCGTGCGAGCAAAAATTATTTGCATCAAAGAGGGCTTGGATTAAAAAACGTAGGGCTTTGTTTAGATCACAATGACACAATGATATGGGGACGATATATTTAACCAAATCTAGGTTAAAATTTGGTCAAATGCATATTATGACATGATATGCCAAACTAATGAGTAATAAAATAAGTGGACAAATACAAATTTATTTTTGTTGTTTACAAACTTATAATACTTGCACTTTACTTTATAAGGAAATAAATATAGCTGCTTCTTAAGAATAGTCCTGCAGGTTGTATACGATCTTCCCACTTCTTGGGACAGGCGTCCTATACAATTTGTTGGCGTATTTTGCATTATTTCACGAACGTTTGCAACAAGTTCTTCTGTTCTTACAGATGGTCTTCCTGCTCCTTTTTTGTGTTGTATAGAACCTGTTTCCCTAAACACAGCTACGGTTCTTTTCAGGCAATGATAAAAATCCCCAGCAATAAAAGCAACGGTAGGAAACTGTTCGTGAAAATCGTCCATGCACAAACGGATTGTATTGCCACTCACCATTTACTCTAACCCCGTTTCGAAAATACGCTTCAACCATGAACGTTTTGCTGTTTCGTAAAGTCCATTGTGTGACTTGTTTAGGAAATTGGAAAAATTAGCGATGAATCAAATTACTTGTAACGGCTGTCAAAGATGACGGAATAACTAATTGATTGTTAATTCAGGTAGTTACTGATACCCAACAGGTATTAAGCTATACGGCTAAGCATTACGTTCTTAGATGCAAGGCCCTCTTTTGATGCAAATAATTTTTGCTCGGACGGTATTTGCTTTGCTTAGTTATTTAAAAGAAGCAAATAAAAAGTACCAAATATACCTATTTTTGTACCAAGTATGACCTGTTTACCATTTCCAACACAAGTAAAAGCTATTTCAAATATTTATTTTATTTCTAAACTATTACGTCTCAAATTTATATGACATGCTATTCTGGCTGCATCATAATGCAAGACAGGATCAAGCTGGTCAATTAGTTCGAACGGGTATTTCGTCAATTAATGCCGACCATCGATGTGATCTTACTCGAACTTTCTCGTATTTTTCGAATAAATCAACATTATAAAAAACTCATTTAAAATTTCCGCTGCCTTTGTAATAATAGATAAACGTGATCGAATTAAGAAAAAACCTATTGCCATTCTATGATATATGAATCGATTTCACTTAAGAAATTCCCAACTTGACGGTCCAGCGTATACGGAACAAGTATATCTGGTATTTAGTAATGGACAGGTGATATAATACAGGATGTTATTTAAGTATGTGGCCAAACTCCAAGGGGTGCTTCTTTAAGTGATTCTAAGAAGAAAAGTTTATATAAACATGGGTCCGAAAATGCCTAGTTTTTATGATACAGGGTGTCAAACTTTAAAAAAAAAATCGGATGTTCGTAAATATCTCAATACTTTCTTATTCGATTTTGTTGAAATTTGGCAATTCTGTTTGTAATAACAAGGGTATAATTTTGCATTGATTAGATTAAAATTATTAAGTCCAGTGGCGTCCCGGAAGACAGTCTAACTAATTATTGACAAAAAAATGGCGCGCCAAGGACTTTTTTTGAAATTATGTATTTTTTTCAAATTAAGCAACTACAAATACAACTATTTTATTTCCTGAGTTTTTTTCATATTTTGCTTTATTTTCGAGAAAAAAAATAAAAACCACTTTATTGCATGTCCCCGGGCCGGGACAATAAGAGTAAAAAATTTAAACTACTTACCAAACTATTAAGCAATTAAAATTAAACAAAAGTCTTCTTTAGAAATTTTTCGCACAAATTAAAACGGTTTTCGATAAAAGAAATTAACATAAGATAATCGCATAACGTGATAATTTATTACTGCAATGTTTATTTATGTATTTAACAGAAAATAATACGAAATATGAATGAATGAATAGTGGCCGAAAATGCCCTCCTTCAACTTCAATGCAAGCATTGGCTTGTCTTAACATTGATTGCCGAACTCGTTGAAATATTCTCGCCATAATATATTTTATCTGATCACATGAATCCCCTATTCTTTGGGTTAGGTCTTCTTCAGTGTTGACTGGAGTTTTGTAAACGAGAGCTTTTGAATGCCCCCAAAGGAAAAACTCTAAAGGATTTAAATCCGGTGATCTGGTTGTGATGTGGATATTTTTCTTGATAAATGCGCACAACCTCTCTGGAGTTGCCTTGGGCCATTCCATAAACAAATGCATATCGGCCATTGCTGAGTTTGTAAATTGAACCATTCTCCAAGAATTAGTAAATTTATAATCTTAAAACTATTAAAAACACTTCAAATAATAACGATGAAATAATTACTTGGCACTCTTTTAAGTTATGATAATCAAAGTTGTTTGAACAGCAACTGTTTTTCCTTCCATAGCACTCTTATTCTTTTTCTCTTACTTTCAAAACATTGCAGTAATAAATTATTATGTTATGCGATTATTTTATGTTAACTTATTTTATCAAAACAGTTTTAATCTGTGCGAAAAAATTCAAAAGAGGATTATCGTGTAATATTAATTGCTTAATAGTTTGGTAAGTATAGTTTAAATTTTTTACTCTATCTAATAAAGTGGTTTTTATTTTTTTTCTCGAAAACAAAGCAAGATTTAAAAAAAACTCAGAAGAATAAAATAAACCACGACCAACCACACGAGAAAACATGATTGAGCGAATTGTAAATGCACTAAATTCGATTTCACAAGCTGAAATTGAAACAGCTGTCTCTAGTTCTAGAAAAAGAATTAATCGTTGTATTTTGCACAACGGAGGTCATTTTGAACATTTATAAAGTCTTTCAATTGTTTTCCTAAGAAGCTTTCCATGAATATTGTTTCCTTCAATAGTTTCCGATAATTATTTCAATACTGTTTTATGGCCCGTTGGCCTTGAAACACGCTCCAAATTTTGTATTTTACATGATTTGGACTAGTCCTAAGCCTAGATAAAGTGTGAAGGAAGGCACGGAGTTTGATATTGGAATAATGAGAAACAAACCTACCTAACCATAAAGTTTAAAAATATTTTTTGTCATGGAGTGCTTGATCACAAAACTATGAAAACAACCGCTTCTTCATTTAAAGTTTTAAAAATTATTCTATTTTTTTTTGTAGTAAATTTCATCTACTTTTCGATTATGGTATCATAATTATACCGTATGATTTTTAAATAAATGAATAAAGTTAAGAAATGTGTTATTATTGCAAATTGCGCCCTCTAGTATTTTTATTGAGAAGCATCATGGACCACTCAAGACGACAGTTAAAAGTACTTACATTTCTCTTCCAAACAAGTTTTAGTTTGCTAAAATCGGATAAGTGGTTTATAAGTTACAGCGATTTAAATTATTACACTTTTCAACAGCTTCCCCCACTCTTACTAAAGTCGGTACGCCAACAAGCATGGGACCAAAATTATGCAAAATTGTCCAAGCTTTTTAATGGTGTTATTAAAAATATACCTTAACGTGCAATTTTCGGAGATATCTAAAATGTTAAAATTTACTTTTCAATTGCGCCCCCTTGCGGCAAAATGCGGAACTTAAAAATTATTTCCAGGATTTTCTCATGGCCACTTTAGTTATTAATTTTTTTTCCCTGAATTTCTATGCCCAATAGTTTCCGAGATATGGCCGCTCTTCGACCTTAATGAAACACCCTGTATAATAGTAATTATATTTCGTAAAAAGGGTTTGTTCTGATTTGTTCGGGTCCGTTCCATCTGGCAGTACCTACTGTTTTTTACACCCCTATGAAGCTACCAACATCTTGCATTTTACTTTATAACGCTAGATTGGGATATGGATACAACGCATGATATTCATATTCCTCTAGAGTAGAGGAAGAATGTTTACCTAACTTATGTTGATAAATCATTATTTTTAAATAATAGAAATTGTTCCGACAGTTATTTTGTTTGCATACAAAAAAAATGTGAACTAAATACGCTCAGGCCTTATTCTATGGGGATAAATTTAATGAAGTTTATGTCAGGGACCCAACATTAATATATGATAAAACGCCGAATCCCCAGTATTTATTATTCATACCACGCAAACGGTATTTATAAATTATGGTGTAAAAACGTTTACGTCTAAATTTTTGATCGGCAGTGTATTTCAACAATAAAATTTAGAGAATGATTTTAACTAATGTAAGTTTAATGAATAAGCTTATTACGTAGCTATAATAATATTTGAACTATTAAAAACGAACTTTGATTACAATTTAAAACGTTAATTTAATTTAGTATACTTATTTGACAATAGGCAGTGGCGGCTCCTAGTTATTTTAAATGGGGTATTGTTTAATATTCTAAGCAAACACGAAAAGCGCCGCAGGCTTTTGCGTGCCATTTTTTATTATCTAATAAAAAAATTATATAGTATACTTCCTTATTTTTGTCCTTACTTGTTTGTGTAATTAATGGGTTGTGGACGACCATTATTTGTCTTCAACATAAAACATTTATTACTCTTTAATATTTTTCTCAACCAATATTTTACACAAGCAACTATTTAACATAACATTGTACCGTAAGTAATAAAAAAAAGCCCGGCTGTAAATTCGATAATTAAAACTTAAATAGAAAAAAGAAAAGCACAAAGTCTTTCTCCACAATTTTTTATTAGAATAACTAGGCGAACCTAGAATAATTCGTAATAATTAAATTTTATATGTTTCGAGTGTAGAAACACTCATCATTAGGAAAACAAAGTGAATGGTACAATGCTGATGTTGTTAGCAATAGAGAAAATAATAGTGGGATTGAGCAATCAAGACTCCAGCATACTGGAAAGTCAGGGGTTAGTGCAGAGGTCCTGTCTTGGGCAGAAAAATGAAGAGTGTAAAAGAAAAATTAGGGAGTTTTAACAGACTACTTCTTCTTCTTCTATAACATTTTTAAAAAGATATTTTATCATACTTGAAGGTTATTCAATTTGACCGCCAAAACACTTGTCATTTGTTCCCCCTTTTACAATGTCAAGTTCAAGTTCATTTCTCTTTTGACACGTGCTGGACGCAGTGACACTTCTCTAACAAAGATGTTCTAGTAAAACAAAAACTTTTTAAAACTTAATTTTGCACACAATTTGTACGTTTTGACTCCTGCCCGGGTAACTGGGCTGTAAAAAGCCTGGTAGGTACCACAACAGTATTTTACTTCGAGCTAAATGGTTAGCCTATCTACCTCATTTTATTAAATTTCATTTGCTACACTCCCCTTTTTTTATCTTTTACAGATGCTTCGACTTTTATGAAAAACCATTTTTTTTCTTTTTCTTTCCCTCTTATTTCAATACTTTAACATGTCTCTAACAAAGCTGAATAAAACTTAAAATTTTTCACTACTTAACAAATGTTTTGCACAAAGTCTGTTAAAACTCCCTAATTTTTCTTTTACACTCTTCATTTTTCTGCCCAAGACTTTCCAGTATGCTGAAGTCTTGATTGTCGGTTTTTGACTATTCAATTTTTTACACCTCTTGTACACCTTTGAAAGCTCCATTACGGCTCAATCCCACTATTATTTTCTCTATTGCTAATAAGATCAGCATTGTACCATTTACTTTGTTTTCCTGATACACTCGAAACATGTCGAATTTAATTATTACGAATTATACTAGGTTCGCCTAGTTATTCTAATAAAAAAATTGTGGCGAAAGACTTTGTGCTTTTCTTTTTTCTTTACATTTAACTCCACTTTGAGTATGGACTACTTCTTCAAAATTAAAACTTATATGTTAACAATTACAAACTGACAATGAAGATTTGAATATACATTATACAATCTTCCTTACTGCAGAAATCGGTTGAGCACATGAACCAACAACTTGTTCTAGGAAATAAACTAGAACGTCTCCCGCACTGTAACTCCTAGGCTCTTCGTCCCACAAGTTTTTGCAAAATGGTAACGCTTATTAGAACCTCATCGAAATTTTATTTGGCCTCTAGCCCAAAAGATTCTTTTTCTTTGTCTTTCCTTTTAGTAGTAGCATGCGTTTGTTTCTCTCTTGCACGCTTGCGCATTAAACATTGTCTGGTAAAGGAAACAGCCGCACTATGGTCTTAAAATTAAATTTACGGCCACAATAAGACCAAAATCCATGGTCCAAAAATGCATATTAAACAGTTTGTTTTTATTTCTAAATAAACAATTAGGTTAAAACTCGTTGGTTTTGTTTATACTTGTACCTGCTAAGCAGGTAGCCAGACCGAAAGTCGAGCGTATCTTGGTGGTCGATCAGCTTTGCTTTATACTCCGTTATAATCGGTCTAATTTCCTGTGTTTTACAGATATTTGTCGCTGTGCATTTATTATTATTTGGTACCAGCATGTCAAGTGATTCTTTAGGTAAGTTATTATTATAAGCAAGAGTAGTTTAAATGTATGTGGTATTGAAATAAAGAAATGATGCGCACACAAGGAATATATTCGGTTTGTTCGGGTTTGTTAAGGCACAAAAAAATATACCCTTTTTTCCGTCCCAAATTTTTTATATATTTTTCTGTGTTTTCTTGTCTTTATTTTGATACTTAACTGAATATGCGTGGGTTTGCAGAAGTATTAAAAAAATTTGATTTTTTTTCTAGACTCATCAATGCAGCTAACTCGACTGCAGCTATTTACATATATAAGAAGCGAAAAAATTGTTAATAACATTACCACTGCAGATGGTCAAAGACGGATAAAGTAAGATAAAATTTATTTAAAACGTTTTTGTTAGGTATTAATATGTTGTATATATATATATTCTTCAAAAAACTTTACCTAGAGCAATTAAACCATTTTGAAGATTTTTTAAAATACTATGTTTTTTTATAGGACAGTTATTTTCTATAATCTTTCGATTTAAAATGTGTTTTTGTTACTGTTGTGTATAATCAATACAAAAATAATTAATGTAGTGCAGAGAAATATTTTTATTTGTTACTAATCTTCCAATAATACATTTGTCGCTGTAAAAACCAAGTTTAGACCACAGTGAGCCGTGATCAAGGCTCGCTTGGATCCAATATACTCCGGGGACGTACGATAAGTACCGTTAGGTCTAGTTTACTTGGCAGAGTATGGCTGCCGCTGCGATCATAAAATTCTTGTAAAATACGAGGGATAATTTAGAGGTAAAAGGTAATAATGCCGAAACGAACGACGTTTGGCTGATTGGATGTATTGTAAACTTAATAAAGATTAAGTTACATAAGAAGAGAATAATTGAGGGAGGTCATTAACCAAATGACTTGATGGAAGAGCCGCCACTGACAATTCAAGAATTGTTTAATTTTTTTTATTTTAAATTATAATTAATTAAATGGTGTTTTGCAAAAAGAGCATAATATCTAATTTTTTATTAAACTTTAGTTGACACTAAAACAAACTTTAGTTATTTAAATACAAGGTCAATTTATACCGTCTTTATAAGTCTCTTATTTTTTCCAGGTACTTTACTGGTGCACAATTTTCATAAGAAGAAGCTCTCTAGGGCTTCTTGTCAGTTATGTAATTATTATAAATTATAATTAACCTTTTACAACGTTTTATCCTTTTTATGTGACATGCATTGTATGTGATACTATGACACACACTTACTTCCATATCCTTAACGAACACAATCGTTAAAAGTATGATATACCGTCATTTATTTCGTACTTGTATTTAGTCAATGGAAAAAAAGCAGGTATGTGCATTAGACAAAAAACACCTACTAATGTAATTTGTTAATAAATTTTAATTAATCATAGTAACACATTGGCCAAAATTTTAGCTTTTTTATTTCCTCATAATCTCCTTCGGCTGATAAAGTTCATTGCCAGTTTTTTTCCTATTCCGTGAAACTATTTACTGCAATTACTTCGGACATTCCTGTTTAATTCCTCCTATATAATTGATCCTGTACTTAGGATTGTCTTTTCGAGAAAATTACATTAATTGTTTGGAATTTTTTTGTGACATAAGTACCTTGTTTTTTACTGACACCCTTTAAGCATAAACAATACAATTTTCCAAAAAATTTTATTAAATGTGCAAGAAAGTAGCTACAATTTAATAAATAACCGGTAAATAGAATGCATAAAAAAGTTTTTTTTATTATAAAAATGTTAATCCAAAAATATAAAATTAAGTTTTAAGAATATTTAGTAAGAGATAAGAGTTTGAGCATACGTATATTTTTTATTTGATTAATAGGTCTAATGACATAAAACCAAAGGTTTACATTATTAAAAATCTTCATGTTATGGATTATAATAAATATTGGTCGCACGGATTGTTTCCAGCAAAATGGCAGTTTCCCCTCAGCCAGCATTTCGAATGTAATTAATTTTAATAATGGGATTTTTATAAACCGTATTTTGGGGTTAGAAGTACAAAATAAAATATGCATATGGGCTCTCGTATTTACGGTTCAAGGGCCGAACAATTTGCACAATATTTTAGATACTTTTTTCGTCAAGCTCAAAACCTTAAAAAAATGTATGTCTTATACAGGGTGTCCGGGAAAATGTGGGAAATCTCCCAGATATGAAAAAAAACACGTGAAAAGAATACTACAAGTTCATATAAACTTCTTTCGTATCGGCCTCCTCTTCGGAGATATGGGCTCCCAAAGAGCTCCCATGGAATTAAGATTTTGACACATAAATTATTAAACCAACAGGTATATTTCAATTTTATTTTCATAATAATATGATGTATACCAGGTAAGAACCTTCAAATTACTATCCCAGAAATTGTTGCGAATTACTCACAGCTGCAGGGACGGACTAGCTGTGACTCTAATGTGCCCATTTTTTTACGCCCTATATGATAAAAACTTTGGACAACGTTTTTTACATACCTTTAATTATTTACTAAACATTAAGTACTTTTCATTCATGTCGCTAATCCTAATAGTTTTCGGAAAAACGTCATTTTATTGCCATTATGTATTAATATTAAGCAGTTAAAGTGAACATTTATAATTTATAGGAACAAAGATGTATCTTTTATCCAAATACGCTAAATACATGATGTAAATAAAATGACGTTTTTCCGAAAACGACATGAATGAAGAGTACTTAATTTTTAGTCAATAGTTAAAGGTATGTAAAAAACCTTGTCCAAAGTTTTTATCATACAGGGCGTAAAAAAATGGACACATTAGTGTCACAGAGTCACAGCTAGTTCGTCCTTGCAGCTGTGAGTAATTCTCAACACTTTCTAAGATAGTAATTTGAAGGGTTTTACCTGGTATACATCATAATGAAAAAAATTTGAAATATATCTGTTGGTTTAATAATTATGTGTCAAAAACTTAAATTCCACTGGAGCTCTTTGGGAGCCCATATCTTCGAAGAGGAGGCCGATACGAAAGAAGTTTATATGAACTTGTAGTATTCTTTTCACGTGTTTTTTTCATATCCGGGAGATTTCCCACATTTTCCTGGACACCCTGTATATTGGTCCTTGGCTAATTTGGAATGTAATATTTTTAATCAATTTTGAATGTACAAATAAAATGAAATATGTATGTAACTTACAGATAATTACAAATTTCACCATAAATCAGTTCGGTGGTCTTTATTTGAGTTCAAGGAAAACTCTAAACAAACATTTTAAAAGTTTTTCTGTTGGAAACCCGACTTAAAGGCTGCCAAACGTGCCTTTAAACATACAAAGTTCTTAAATGAGCTTTGTTAACAGTTTTTAGGGGAAAGAATACCAAAAAAAAATGACGAGCCGTAACGTAATATGAATATTCAACAGTAATATACGGATAGAGGAGACGCTGTTTTTTACAATTTTTTTTACAAATTTTACAAACTTTTCTGACAAATTTTTACGAAATGTAATGTTTACTTATAATCTGATATGATTTCGGGAGCTTTAGCTCGAGGGTCATATCTTTTATTATAAGTTAAAATTACATTGAATGAAAATTTTCTCCAGTTTCGAGTGAAAAATAAATATATGAAGGATAAAAAGTGGCCTCTAGGGGTGTATTTTATTGGATAATTTACTAAACATAAAATAAAGGCCGAATCTGATAAAGGCAATAATTATACAAGTTAGGTTTTATTAATTTTATATTTTAAAACTTGCAGGTATTAGGAATAAAATATAAGTTTAACAAATATACAAATAGTAAAACTATAGTTTTAAAAATACATCATATCAGTTCGTTGCGTGTAATTAGAGAAGTACAGTACTTAGTAATTATTGTAAACATTTGAGTAATTATTAAAAGTTTGAGTTTTCTGCGCTGAGTTTTCGATCAACTTGTCTCTTTTTAAAATATGAACTTCACTGCTGCTATTTTATCGCATTTTTGAAATTATATTTTCATGATGTGTTTCATTCATTTGAAGATACGATTCAATGGATGGAGTACTTCCATGCATAGTGAGTTTAATTAATTCGTGGTGTTGTATTCCGGCTTTACTTAAGTAAGACACTGGTTGTTCTGCTACTATAATTTGTCTTTTGAAATTTGCTGTATTAAGTCCAATTTTTCTTGCTGCTGGCCCACTGGTGAATTATTATACCTTTTGAAGTAGGAGTGCTGCTCCAATAACGATTTGGAGTCCGGAATAGTCGCCCGACGTGACGTAATGACATCTCGCTGTTCAATAAGCTTATTATACAAACATACGACACAAATTTCTGGTTTTGCAGTATTGGCCAATAAGATATTTGTTTTTCGATAATTTCTTGCTGCCACCTTGGCATGTTTTGGAGAAAACTTAATTATAAATTAGGCCACGCCATGAAAGCTCACACGCCGCTATTTGATTTATTTCTCTTCAACCCTTCTGGCGTATCTTCATCGTAATTATTAATAATATCATGGTCAAAACTTGCCAGTTTATTTTTCTATTTTCTATATTTTTTTGTAACATTTTTTCCTTTTTGTATTCCTACCTTCTCTGGCTGTTTTAAACTCTATATTAATAAAAGCATCCACATGTTGATAAATCTCATTAAAATATTTTTCTTTGGTAAGTTTGGCGGCTTAATTCCCTATTCATTTAACGCTATACTCTTAAAGTTAGAGCCATCTCTTCCACCCCATCCAGTCTTGGCCCCACCGTTACCAAGGTGGTTGCTATGAAAATTACCGTTTTGATTGGTTCTATACCGGGTCACAACGTCACTTTTACTTTAATTAACATTATAAATAGATATTATTTTTAATAAAACTGAATAACATTAAGTTTAAAAAATCAATACGTGAATGACGATTTAATCCCACATTTAGGCAGGTGTACATATATTACATTATAATTAAAAAAGTAATTAAGTTGTCACTAACCTGGGGAATTAATAACACAACAATTAACAAGGTACATGTCTAATGTCTAGTAACCCATATCGTAACGCACATTTAAAAAGCATTCAAGGCACAAAAACATATAGTGTGTCCTTCGGCGGACACCACACACAGTATCGATAAAAGGGCCTAAAAACGGAATCCCATAACCAAAACTACCCCTTCCACCCCTGCATATTTCAACCAGCGAAAAGGCACCCCCCACTCGGCGTTTCAACCCTGGCGTAATCCCATCTTTATTTCTAATGACGAACGAAAAAGACAATGTTTCAGGGGCTGGAAATTATTTTTATTTACAACCATACATGTAATGTTGACATTACTGACTTTATTGAAGGTTGGGAAGTGTCACATTACCTACCTCTACTTCCCGCCCTGACTTCCCAACCTGATTCAAAAGATCAGACTTGAACTGACGTTTATTGTTTTAATTTCAAACAAACGTTTCCTTGACAACCGTCGCCTAAGTTGAAAATATGCCTACTTGTAAATTTATTTGATTTTTTTAATATATATTTTCTGTAATACTACGTCAAAATGACATTTTTCTTTTAATAATATTTTTAGTTAAAAATTATAAGAAGTGGATGTAGGATGTGGTTGTAAATAAAATAGTATACAAACCTCGGTGAAAAGTTTCATTACTGTCTCCGAGATATAGTTTACCTCGACGCTTCGCGTCTCGGTAAACTATCTAATCTCTCGAAAATAATGAAACACTTTCCACCTCGGTACGTGATATACTATTATTTACAACCATACATGTAATGTTGACATTACTGACTTTATTGAAGGCTGGGAAGTGTCACATTACCTACCTCTACTTCCCGCCCTGACTTCCCACCCTAATTTATTGTATTGATCGCAAAATATCAGACTTGAACTGACCTTTATTGTTTTAATTTCAAACAAACGTTTCCTTAACAACCGTCGCCTAATTTGAAAATATGCCTATAATTGTAAATTTATTTGATTTTTTTAATATATATTTTCTATAATACTACGTCAAAATGACATTTTTCTTTTAATAATATTTTTAGTTAAAAATTATAAGAAGTGGATGTAGGATGTGGTTGTAAATAAAATGGTATACAAACCTCGGTGAAAAGTTTCATTGCTGTCTGCGAGATATAGTTAACTATATAATCTCTTGGCAGTCATGAAACACTTTCCACCTCGGTACGTAATATACTATTACAAAGTAATATAAGTCCCCTATAAGGAATTCTACCAATTGTTTTATTTTGTAAATTTTTCATTACTTACACACACGCAAAAAAAATTGGTGTGGATTGCAATAGATGGAGTGTATTGGAGGTAGTTATTCTATGTACACACGTACAGGAAGTTTACGAAGTGTGCAATAATCTTATACAACAGAATAAGTTTTTTTGGAAATTAGATAAATGACACGTCCTTATAAAATAAAACATTGTTATAATGGTTGGCTATATGGTTGGACTGTACGTACATTTTCAGTATCCAAACGTCTGACTGTCACTTCCGTTTGAACAGGATCTGCACACAACTTGTTATTTTAAATAGAACACCCTGTATAATTTTAAAAATATGCATTTTACGAATAATTCTAATAATAAAGCATGTAACATATCCTAAAACTGTCTTAGATAGGTCTAGAATATGTTTTATGCTTACAGGTCTTCGTGGAATACAAAATAAAAGGTGTTCTACTTACAATAAGAAAGTTGTGTGCGCTTTCGGTTCAAAGTGTAAATGTGCGCACAGTGCAGCCATATAACCTACCAAAATTTCATAATATTGTTTTATTTTGTAAATATGTGACAAGCTGGGTATTAATTTTATTGTCATCCGGTGGTGTAAAATATCGTTGTCGTAGAATTTCTGGTCCGATTTTCTATTTTTATCTTCGACATAATTCAATCTTAATTTAGGCTTTTTAATTCAGTAGAATAAAATAAGTCCAATATTCTACGACATGCAGTGTTGCTACAATTAATTTTTAGGGATTCTCAATAGTTTACGTGTGTATAATAATAAAAAAATATTTGGTCATAAATAGTTCGTCCCTGTTTTCATAGAGTGGCGTATATAGATTTTTCTTTATTTTACAGGAGGTCTGTTTAAACATTTGGGATAGTTATCTCTAGGTTGAATATACAGCGCGGAATTTTAAACCGGAATAAATTCAGTATTAGAAAGCCTGTTTATTTACTGAAAAAATACAGAACTAGGGCTGCATTCATTTTTAGTTTGGCATACTTTTCTCGCATTCTCGTGAAATTTACCCCTCTTTTTGGAGTGAAAACCGCCCCCATTTTTTTTTTTAATATAAAGGTATGTATTGCGATAAGTAGTTATAGATGATTCGTTCTACGCCAATTTACGCAAGTCCCTTCTGCGCATGCGCCAGCAGTGTACAGGATCAAAGCTGTTCATTAGTCGTTTAAAGCTGTTCATTAGTCGTTCAAGGCTGTTCATTAGCTGTCCAATAGCTGTTAATTAGTCGTTCAAAGCCGTTCATTATATTGGCGTAGAAAGAATCATCTATAACTACTATGATAGCTCGTTGGAAAGGGCTTAAAAAATTAATACAACCCACTATTTACTTTTGCATTTCGGTAATCTAGAAAGCTAGAAAAACTGGCCATTTTAGCAACAAATCATTGAATATCAAACTATAAGAAGGCCATATAAGCAGATTTCCTAAATCTGCTACGTTAAATTCATAGATGGCACCAACAAGTCATCAAAAATAAAGCGTGTTGATGCAGCCACTAACGACAAGCCTTTTCACTGCTAAATTAAAACATTGTTGCCGCCTGTCTGTTTGACTTGCTGCATGATCCTCTCCCCACTACCATACCATCACGCGCATCGGTGCAATGCCTGGATCGCCTTGCACTGGCATTAGTACACAAACGTGCATCATATTATTTGAGATAAAACAATAAAATAAAACGAATTTTTTATGAAGATAACAAGATTGAATTTTTTACTTATTTCACTGTATATTCCTTTTTTGGTATCGTTATCATGGATACGTACTTGTTTGGCATCTATCAAAATAAATATAACAATTAAAAATTTAATATGACATTTAATGTCTTTGGGAAACGCCACATAAGTTACCACTTATATGACGTTTAAAGAAAAAGTACATTATATTTATTTTTGATTTTAAAAGGAGCAGACTGAGTGACGCGATATGGCTGGCAACAAGTGTGGTTATTTTCAATGTGGAAAGTCGCCTTGCGCCTCTCCAGGACTAAGATTATTTCGTTTTCTGGTAGAAGAAGAGAGGCAGTTGCAATGGATCGTAAAAATAAAAATAATCACAGGTGTAACTTGAAATTTATATGTAGTTGAAGGCGCCAAACCTTACTTAACAATAATATTTTAGAAAACAATAAAAATAAACTGTATTTTACTTAATACTCTCCCATTTATATTTTTAACGTTAAATATTACATTACCCATCTGTCCTTAATTATTTGTTATTATCTTAACTAACCCAGAAACGATTAATTTTTGACGAAAAAAATCTTGCTGTCGCTTTTTCTCTACTTTTATTTATTTAACATTTAACACCTAATGCAACGGTAAAATCATTGTGAAAATCGGTCAAATTACCCCGGAGTAATCAGCGTACATATTATTATCAAAAACATACATTCGGCTGGAATTAAGAACCTCCTATTTTATTGTCTGTTAAAAATGCTGAAGTCCTTAAAAATTCCAATAAAATACGATATGCGGCAACACCACGACATCACATCAGTGAATTTGAGACATCTGTTGCCGACGCGCTGCATTATAACGACAGATTTAAGGTTAGAGTTACGATCAACTCCACAATGGCGGTCAAACCACCTCCAATACGTCTAAAACTGGGTTGTCAACTTTTCTCGGACATCCGTCATTCTTATAGTTTGATATTTAATGAACACATTGATAATACAATTTGGATTTTGCCAGCGCAGACTATTAAAAAAAAAACATGTGATTAATAAAGTTGTTTCTTTACTTGATGCCGCATTCCAATGGTCCCTTGTTTTCGGTTTAGAAGAAGTGAATATTTATCTGTTGTAGTATTTTGTGCTATTTAAACCGTTACTATAGGTATTTTTGCTATACTAAAATGTTTATTGATGTTAATATTTAACTGAATCATACAAAACCGAAATTTGAATGATGATTGGCTTTGGCGACAAATCGCGTACTTAAGCAGAAGTAACCGCTTCATTTTACGAATCACACCCCGCTCTGCCACCAATTTCCAAGGCATCATCAGCAAAATTGAAAGACCTTATCGTGAAATGGGCCACGTTAGGGACATAATAAGAAGCCCAAAGTAATGGATGAAAACACGCAATTAAACGACTTACTTAGGTACTCTTCAAGAAAATATTATTGATCCAGTTCGTCAACTTGAAAGAGAAAATAACATAAGCCATACGTCTGCATTCAAGTTAGTGAAATCATTTCAAACGCATCCTTATAAATTGTTAATGGTAAAAGAGTTACTGGAAGACGATCCAGACCGCCGTCTTCAGTTTTGTGAAGTGATGATGAATGAACTTGATCAGCTGGATAGATTTGGACTGGATCCTTTTTACAGATGAGTGTTATTTTGTACTAAATGGCGAAGTCAATAAGCAACACTGTCGATATTCGTCCGCAGAAAATCCTTACTGGATGCGAGAACACACAGCTTCCACAAAAACTTAATGGTTGGGCAGCCATATTTGGCGACCGCTTCTTTGGGTAGGCTAATATTCTTTGAAGGTAACTTAAATGGCCATACATCTGGATTTGTTGCAAGAACCTATTCCAGCGTTGACTGCTTTATTTTCTAACCATGCAAAAGCAGAGCTTTATGACGATCGAATATGGTTACAGCAGGATGGTGCTGCTCCTAATTACGCCATAGATGTTCGACAATATTTAAGTGAAGTTTTTACAAACCGCTGGATAGAAAGAAGGAGTGCCATTGAATAGCCGCCTCGATCGCTGGAGCTTAATCATCTAGATTATTTCCTTTGGGGTCACCTAAGCAATGACTTATACACGAAATTTGCCAAATAACCCGGATATGGTACATAATGTCAAGAATTAATTTAACTTTAGATTAGGGGTTTGTCAAGAAAAAAATGGACAATATTTAAAAAATGTTTTACAGTAAAACAAATTGCGTCTACATTACCGAAATGAAAAAGTAAATAGTGGCTCGTATTCCCTTTTTATGCTCTTTTCAATGAGTTGTCACAATACATACCATTACATTTTAAAACTGAAGTTGGTGGCGGTTTCTACCTGCAAAAGAGGGGTAAATTTCATGAAGACCCGAAAAAGTATGCCAAACTAAAAATAAAACAGCCGTAGTTCTGTATTTTTTCAGCAAATATAGCCATATATCTATATATCCAAATTATTTTCATTTCTAGTGTTCATATTGAATTTTTTCTCACAAATAATCTGTTTTTTTAGTAGAAATTATTTTACGAATAAAACAATTTAAATAAATTTCACGCCTGTTTAAAGGGGCATACCTATAATTTCACAAAAATGCGTATATCATATATATCATATACGCCTGCTTGTAATGTTCGCATTGGCACTTTTTGCTCATCTGCCTAACCTAATTCTTGTCGTATGTTTTAAACCAAAGGTCGGAGATTTACATCTCTTCGTGGTTCAATAGCTTACATATTATGTTAGGTACAAATAAGCCGATAAAAGGGATTTTGAAAATAATACGATACACGCCACACACAGAAAATAGGGATGATTTTTACATAATAAATGACAAACTAAATAATAAAAAATAAAAATTAATTAGCTAATTTCTAAAAGTAGCACTAACAATCAGATCAGCCGACCTGATAAGCAACCCAGCCGGCTGCCGAAGAGAAGTATCTACTGAGTGAGACATAAAACAGGAAATAATCATCTGCGGACGTGTCTTAAGGTCTGCTATTTGTCGTCTTATTCCACTTCACTGGTCACTAGACTGTTCTTAGAAATAACTAAAGGCTTCTAAATAGGTGCAGAAGATTTTTAGAAGAAGCATTTCAGGTGTAGGTAATGCTGTCCTGTTAAGCATAAAGGTGCACGCGAGCATCAGCTGTGGCCTAAAGACTTGCAAAAATCGTTAATCCAAAGTATAGGCTTTGCTAACAGAATAAACAATTAATTTTAACGTCAACAATAACGTCAGAAAAATAAAAGCTGCTGAAGGAAGTTATATGGGTCCTACAATAGTGTTTCATGCTTCCATAGCTCCTATGCGAGTAAAGATGAAAATTTCATTCGTATGCTGACTTATACTGTAACACGGGATGTACCGTGCGAGCAAAAATTATTTGGGCCTTGCATCTAAGGACGTAATGCTTAGCCGTAGAGCTTAATACCTGCTGGGCTGGGTGTCAGTAGTAACTACCTGAATTAGCAATCAATCAGTTATTTCGTCATCTTTGACAGTCGTTACAAGTAATTTGATTTATCGCTAATTTTTCCAATTTTTTGAATAATTCACACAATGGGCTTTACGGAACAGCACAAAACATACATGGTTGAAGTGTATTTTCGAAACGGTTAGAGTAAATGGTGAGTGACAATACAATCTGGATTTGTGCATGGACGATTTTCACGAACATTTTCCTAACGTTGCTTTTATTGCCGGAGATTTTTATCATTGCCTGAAAAGAACCGTGGCTGCGTTTAGGGAAACAGGTTCTATACAACACAAAAAAGAAGCAGGAAGACCATCTGTTAGAACAGAAGAACTTGTTGCAAACGTTCGTGAAATAATGTAAAATACGGAACAAATTGTATAAGACGCCTGTCCCAAGAAGTAGGAAGATCTTATGGAACATGCAGGACAATTCTTAAGAATTTATTTCCTTATAAAGTGCAAGAAGTATTCCAAGAAATACAAGCCGCAGATTTCGAAAAGGATTATCGACGAATGTGGTAACATTTCTCCAAAAATGCTGGTCAACACTATCGAAAATATGTAGAGACGTGTGAATTTATGCTTGGAGCATGGCGGTGGCCAATTTCAGCAATTAAGTCGTCTAGTATCAAAACCTTCAAACTCCATTTTTTTTTTCAAAATTCACTTTATTGCAAAATTATAAAGTTTGGATAATATGTGCCTATAGTATCGTCAATACGATTTGCTTCAAAAGCGCCTATTTCCCATTCTAATTCAATAGCGAATTTTATGTTCGGTTTCAAAACCGGCTATAATATTAAATTAATTTTTTTTTTATTATTAAAATTAAATATTAATTAAAATTAAAATTTATTAAAAAATTAATAAATCAAAAAAAATAAAAGTGTGGAAACTCGCGTTTTAATGATAAATAGATAAATCATAGCCGTATCGTTTACATATAGACATTTTTTTTTTCAAAACAACTATATAGTTATTTGAATGGTTTTTTTTTTATTTTCTGTAAAATTTTGTTCCAGGGATTTATCCGGTTTTGATACTAGACGACTTAATTTATGTAATTATTTTTCTTACTCTTTCTGTATATTCTTACTTTGATTTTGTAAACAACAAAAATAAATTTGTATTTGTCTACTTATTTTATTACTCATTAGTTTGGCATATCATGTCATAATAGAAATTTGACAAAATTTTAACCTAGATTTGGTTAGATATATCGTCCCCATATTATTGTGATCTAAACCAAGCCCTACGTTTTTTAATCCAAGCCCTCTTTGATGCAAATAATTTTTGCTCGCACGGTACAAAAAAAAGAAGTTCTATTCGACCTAGGTTAGTTCGATTAGACAGAACAGAAAACCTGTTATCCTGTGTGACATAAAACTCTCCATATTATCGAAAATAAATGCTGGACATTTTATCTTAAACATTATAATTCTAGTGATATTTTTTATGTTTAATGGTATAGATAAGATAAAAATTTTTTGGCGCCAAATAATTGACAAATCGAAGACTAATATTAGTGTTGCTATTTGGTATAATAATTTTCCTATTAACCTTGCCTCTAGTATGATACGGGTGAAAAATATAATTTTTGATTTTGCTCAAATGAACATATTATTTCAAGAACATAATAATGTCAAAATATATTTAATTTTTTAATCTGATTGTTTTTCCATGGCAGCTTAGATATTTTGTTTATAAAACGTTATTATGGATAGCAACATTTATGTTTTTTGATTAATATTATGAAAACGGTGTGAAATCTTAAAAAAATTACAAGCACGAAAATTGGTTGACTCAAAATTCTTCATTAGATAGAAAAATAATATACAGGATGTTCCACTTGAAAAACTTGAGAAAAATTATTTAAAATGTGTCTTTTTGAAACCCTATTTGGAACACCATGTATAAAATAGATAAAATGCATTTAATTTATACTATTTTTCAACCCTTCGCCACTAAAGTCACGCGATACCGTAAATAAATAAATGATTTTTTTTCCTGGGCAGCAAAACTCTTATTAGTTTTTAATTTTTTACTCCTAATCTAATAAAGCAAATTTCAGAAAATTACAAACAATCATAAAGGATACTAATACAATCCTAAATATTTATAATATATTTTAAAATACAGAGTGTCCCATTTAAAAAATGCAACTTTTATATACGAATGTGTTCTGTAAGTGACAGTTTAAGTTAACACATGAATGAAATTCCTAACTTAATTCGTATAAGAGCTATGGAAGCCTGCGATGACGTACTATGCAGGATCATGTACACTAGGGTGGAGCGAAAAAATTTTTTCAAAATTTTGATATTGGCTAGGAGCCAAAATGTTTTATCTATAAACACTATTTACGGCGCAAAATTTTAACTTCCTACTAATTTGTTTTGAGGGGTCACACAATCCTCAAAGTTATAGCAATTTAGGTATATTATTTTCTTTTTGATATCGGTTAAATTATGTCGGACTTTCGCTAGTTCATGGTACATTTTAAAAGAAATATGCAACAAACTTCCCAGAACTCACCACGTGGAGGTATCCGACCTAGAGTCCCTCCCCCCTCCCACCCTTATATTCGCAAATCAGTTAAATTCTCTCGGAGGTCGGATACCTCCACGTGGTGAGTTCTGGGTAGTTCATTGCATATTTCTTTTAAAATATACCATGAACTAGCGAAAGTCCGACATAATTTACCCGATATCAAAAAAAAATAATATACCTAAATTGCTATAACTTTGAGGATTGTGTGACCCCTCAAAACAAATGAGTACCTAGGAAGTTAGAATTTTGCGCAGGAAATAGTGTTTATAGATAGAACATTTTGGCTCCTAGCCAATATCAAAATTTTGAAAAAAAAAAAAATCTATTTTTCGCTCCACCCTACTGTACACACATAGTTGTAGTCAGATAGTTAAAAAAAAATTTTTATTTTGATTTATTTCGGTATAATACCTACCTACTAAATAACAGAAAATAAATTACTATAAAGTAATTAGATTAGACAGTGGGTATTTTATTAACTATTAAAAGACAAAAACACATTTAAAAAAATGTACTGATGACATTATAAACTTTAATAATACGGTATTACTAAATTTTATTGAAGGTAAAGTATTGTATAATTTATCCATTATAAAATTATATTAGAAGCCAAGTTAAGTTTTCTGATATCGATTATAAAATATCTGCTTCTTAATGCTCTGTTTGGGTTTGTATAATATTAATTATTTACATTCATATCTTGAATACCTATTATGCTACTCTCATACTTATTCCGAAACCGTTTACTCTAATATATTATTATACTTTTACCTAAAAGGAATTAGTATTAAAACATGCATCTTAAATCACAAGAAATTTAATTTCAAGTGCGTATCGAGGTCAAAAGTAACACAATATTTTAAAAGTAAAATGGAGAAATTTGCAAGCCCTTGATCCACAGTTGTGCCATATTATTTCGATTTTTAAGGTGACATTACGTACGAGTCCGTATCCGTGGGGTGATCACTGCAAGGTTGAGAACCCGTCCGACGAAGCCGCCAGATGGCGTGCCGAGCCGCCACTAGGCGGGCTAGGTTGTAGCGCGCCACTGTGAGGAAACCGCGTCGGCACGTGCTGGCTCTGCACTGAATAGCGTCTGGCAGCGATGCCGCTGCTAATTGTGTGAATGTACCAAAAAGGAGTAAGGTATTGTATCAAAATGTACCGTTAAACAATATGGATTAAAAAGTACCTAATCCAACGTCTCCTAACTAAAATGGATTTGAAGTAATTATGTGTTCTTGTTGCCTGTTAAATAAATTGTTATCACTTGACTTTAACGCTGAGCTTTTAATTTATGACGTTATTTTTTTACTAACTATTTTTAGTTGGTGAAAATATTATGTTATGATAACAAAAGTTATGCACTAGTTCTTATTAAATAAGTAAATATAATTTTTCTACGATCGTGGGGAAAAGTTACTTTTCGGCACGATTTATCGTGCGGAAAGTACCACTTTTCCGCACGATTTTACTTTCCCGCAGAATTTTTACTTTACCACACTATTTTTGAAATTGTGACAGAATTTATATAAAATGTTCTAATTTGACACCCCTGGTATATATTACAATAATGAGGTGCAGGTTGTGATTAAAATGTCAAATACACATCACCTCGTTCTGGAGCAGTAGCAAGCGCACATCAAATTCAAGTAAAAACCAACGAAGTTCTTCAAAATATGACATCTGCAATAAATCTACAATATGCTACAAATACCAATTGCACGTTTAACTTTAATACCTATTTATGGTTAATTTGTTTTTTGTTATCCTATAAAAATAAAATGCACGTTTAACTTTAATAATATGCTTAATTTGTTCTGAGTTCTCTATTCTCCTAGTCTAAAATAAAGATTTTTGTAATATTTATATGTAAATATGGTGTTTATATGTAAATCGTGCGGAAAAGTAACTTTTTAGGACTACTGGCACTAGTAACTTTTCCGCACGATTTGTTAAATTAATGAATACCTTATCTAAAACACTCAATAAAGTGAAATACTTGCAAAAAAAATATTTTTTTTTTTGCCAGAAGCTCAATAATTTTTGTAATTACAGTATATTATTACGAACCTAATTGACGTTTATCTGATAACTATATCAATCGTAGGAAAACTTTTGTAACTAACACATGCGAAAAAGTACCACTTTCCGCACTTGTTAGGTAAATACCTATTTTTAAACCCTTTATTATTATCATCCGCGTTAAAATATAAATTTAGCAAAATTTCTATAATATATCAACAGACGAAAATTGTACTGAATTTGGTACAATTATATTCAGGCCGCAGCACTAGCGTCTAGCCTTAGTTCCCGCGATAACAGTACGCGCACACGCCGTTGGGGGCATTACAAGCGACGGCGTCGCTACGGTGTCGTGATAGCCGCGGAAGCTGACAAAACGATGGGGAAAGGAAAAACCTAAAAATAATTAATTGATTCGTTAAAGCATGAATGGGGGATTTTTCAGTTCATTTTGAAACCGATAATAGACTATTAATTTTTTTTTAATTTAAATTTACGAAGGTAATTATAGCTATATTTACATACCAAGGGAGGAAAATAGCACTTTTCCTCTCGTGGATGGTTTGACTAATATCCAAGGGAGTAAACGCATTCTCCTGTTGAGGTATGTTTATAGTTTTTCCTACTACTACTAGTTTAAGCGTTTCGATTTTACAGGTCGCCAAAGTTGAAAACAGTCGATTTCAATTATTAATATATCAAAAATCAATTTAATCATATGGTGCTCTATGACGATTTTTTTTAATATCGCCAAAACCATTTTTTAAACTCTAATTTTTTAAAGTTTAGATATTATTAATATTTTTGTTATTTGCCTTACTTAACAAAGGATAATAGATATTCGGGAATAAAATCAACAACTTTTTGTAAAATAAGGTCTCAAAACGCTATTTTGCTCAAAAAGGTCGATAATTTTGTCCATTCCGCACCTTAAAACCCAAGGCAATTTTTTATGCTAAAAAGTAAGAATAAATTATGCATTATATATTAACAAAACTTAAATTACAACAGGACGTCTATTCTCGAAATAGGCGAATGATGATTTCAAGAAAAGTGATTACTTTTTCTCTTAAAAATGTTTAAACTGTATTCTTGAAACTTAAAATTACTATTCATTTCCATACGATGTGAGCATATGATGTGAATTGTCCCTTCTCGCGAGAGAGCGTTCACTTCTCTTAACGTCCAGATCCTCAAAAAATATATCTTGTGTGAATAAAATCTTGAAAAAAACTAAGAGGAAAATTTATTGACCTAAATATAAAAATAATATTTTGGGATATATTTTTCATCGGTAAATGCCCCTAGAATATTTTAAGACAATTTAAGAACGTTTCAAGTCTTTATAAAAAATAGACTAAAAATATTAATTGGGTGCCTCAACTTTTTTTTTTAACCGTTTTTACAAAAGGTGCGGACTTGACACTTAAGGTGCGGATTGGACATCGTATATGATTAAATTCGATTAAATCAATATAAAAAGGTAAAGAACTATTTATTAAAAACCTAAATGTAAATTTCAAATAAGTACTAAGAAAATACAACATTACCATTAACCAACACCGATAAATACTTATTTATGTCAAATCCGCACCTAACTGTCCAATCCGCACCAACGTAAAACAGGCACGGAACGGACGGTGCCGAATGGACATTTTTTGACTTTTTAATTTATTCACAAATTCTGGCAACGCTGATTCGAATTATTCTTAGGTTATGTTTTGCCGACCTAAAAATGCACCATACCATAATCTATTTTTCTAAAAGAAATACGTAACGTAAACGGAAACTGCGGTGCAGAGAGGACACGCAAGAAAGTGAGCATTTTTTACTTTCTTTTTTTAATTAACTGTTTTGCCAATATATATCAAAAAACGGGTACTTACCAATATCTTTAAGCGGCGCACAACACTATAACAAAACCAGAAATGATAAAAACGCACTGATACCAAACTGACGCTGTCTTAATGTGTGGATTTCGTAGGTGCGGAATGGACATTTTTCCGAGGTGACAGTCCTAGAAAGCTAATGGTGCAAAGACTATTGCGGGTTATCTCGGTTATGTCATTGAATATTTTAGTAGAAAGAACAACCAAATCTATGATATATTGTTTTTATTATAATTGTATTTTGATCAAACAATTAAATTGTATCCAATTTAGCAGTTGCTACGTAGGACAGGTGCGGAAGTGGACAAGAATGCTCTTTTTTTGAGAAAATTATCGAGTTATTTCTTTTATTTTGTACTCTAAGTGTCCTTTTTATTGAAAACTAAATTAGTTTATTTATATAAATAATAGCTTGGGCTTTTATATGAATTCTCGACTTTTTGAACAAGGAAGGACAGTTGTATTTCCGTTTTGGCCATATTAAAAAAAATCGTCCTATACGAAAAAGTATTGGAATTTTGAGGAAAATTTAAATACAAACTACAGGGTGTTTCATTAAGGGTGGCCACCGGCCCTACCTCAAAAACTACTAAGCATAGAAACTTAGGGAATTTTGTTTTTTGATTAAAGTGGTCATGAGAAAATTTTGAAAATAATTTTTTTAAGTTCCGCATCTCACCGCAAGGGGGCACAATTAAAAATTATTTTTAAAATTCTAAATTTCTTGAAAAATTCCCACATTAAGGTATACCTCTGCTTACATCATTAGAAAGCTTAGATAATGAAGAGCAAAAAATTTTGGGCATAATTCTAGACCGAAAATAAAATTTGGATATGATGTCTGTCGAACTGAACCTCGCCCTTTTGTAAAAACAAATAAAGACCTTTATTATTATTATTATTATTATTATTATTATTATTATTATTATTATTATTATTATTATTATTATTATTATTATTATTATTATTATTATTATTATTATTATTATTATTATTATTATTATTATTATTATTATTATTATTATTATTATTATTATTATTATTATTATTATTATTATTATTATTATTATTATTATTATTATTATTATTATTATTATTATTATTATTATTATTATTATTATTATTATTATTATTATTATTATTATTATTATTATTATTATTATTATTATTATTATTATTATTATTATTATTATTATTATTATTATTATTATTATTATTATTATTATTATTATTATTATTATTATTATTATTATTATTATTATTATTATTATTATTATTATTATTATTATTATTATTATTATTATTATTATTATTATTATTATTATTATTATTATTATTATTATTATTATTATTATTATTATGTGCGTAGATGCTTAAACTAAAACATTAAATATAGAGTTTCGGGTTACGTTAACAAGTTTTCCTTAAAATATTTTTTTTTAATTGCATGTCCAGAAGGGGGTAACTTGCAACATGCCACGACGTTATAAAAAACAATAAGGGAGTAGACCGTACAAAAATTACTCCATAAAAACATTAAAAAATGCATTGAGGGCATGCATGCATTTTTCAATGTTATATAAGAAAATGTTGTTTACCTTTGTATTTATGAATTAAAAAGTTTAAAAATCGCATTGTGTTTTTTTTAAATATTGCTTTGAGAGTCAAATAGTTTCTTTTTTTATTTTGCGTTGCAAGTAACCTTATACGCGCTTCTAAATGCAACTAGTACTGAAAAAACCTGTGTGTTGCAAGTATTCCCCATCACGGTTTAACTTGCAACACCCAGATTTTTTTTTTTTAAATAGTGAATAATATATAAATTTTCTTTAAATTTTCTACCATAAACCCAAACAAGACAACAAGGCTAAACTTTTTACAGTAATTCGGTCAAATTCGAGAAAAGAACAACAAAGATATCAAAGAAAGAAGTTGAAAAGTGTTGCAAGTAGACCCACCTTACGGTATCTCTTCCTATAGTATTTTTGCGAAAATTGATTATTAAGGGAGTTACAGGGTATTAAAGTTAAATTTTATTTGCAGTTTTTTTTGCAATACCTTTTGCCACGCTTATAATATTTTAACGAAATCTCGTATATGGGGATTTTTCGGGATGCATGAGGAATACAAATTTGCCACAGCGCCACATAGGAGCCTATACTTTAATTTAAATGGTCCCAACTTTTTTGTTCTATACTGTATGCGTATTTTGACTAAATATTGTTAATCTCCTAACCTTTTGTTGGTTTCAATGTTGTTACGCAATAAGAATTGTTTAATAAAAATATTTTTAAAGAAACCGAAAATTGTCATGTTTTTTGTTTTATTAAACGAAACCAAAAAAATGAAAACCTGTAAAAGTAGTAAGTACATTATTAACCTAGGTAAGTAGTAGGTTTAGTCAAACATAATAGTCACACTCTTCAAAAAAACGTCCACATTAGGAAATATTTCCATATTCACTATTTTTCGTCTGCGAAAATCAAGGTTGGTATAATTTTTTTGCCTCAATGTAATAGAACATATTACAATGATTTATGTGCGCATTCTAACACCTTGAGTTTTAAGTTTCCCGCGCTTTATTGCGAACGTTGATTGGGCGGTTGAAAATACCCAGACTCTAGACGCTTGTATTAAAAATAGTGTCCGACCGAAACAAGATTTTCAGTTTCGGCCGAAACCGAAACCGAATCTTCGGCCTTGGTCTCAGTTTCGGCCGAAACCGAAACCGAAACCGAAACCGAAACCGAAACCGAAACCGAAACCGAAACCGAAACCGAAACCGAAACCGAAACCGAAACCGAAACCGAAACCGAAACCGAAACCGAAACCGAAACCGAAACCGAAACCGAAACCGAAACCGAAACCGAAACCGAAACCGAAACTTATTTATAGTACATGTTAAAAATTTTGTTTGCTTAAATTTAATTTATTTTATATAGGACGAGATCGATCTTGGAAACGGATTGAACTCTTCCTAAAAAACACACAAACTAAAAAAAAGGGTCGTCGACAGGGAAAAAATCAATTTATATAAAGTCTATTTATCATACACATAGACTAAACCAAAACAATAAAAAAACAATGCTAGACGCGTGATCACCCATCTGCAGGTGGATAGCACAGTCCTTATTGGTTAACGCGGTGGAGGCGGCTCGAGCTCGGCGCTACCGAAATTTGACAGGGTTGCATTTAGTCGTAACATACGAATTGTTAGATTGTTGCATTTCGGACGTTTATTTACATGATTTTGACGCTTTTATCTGTTGTTATTTATGTGTGGTTGGCTATTGTTGTTACCGTACTATAGGTTAATCGGATTTATCGGTATTATTTTGTTGTTGCGAGTTATTAACAAACGCGATGTCTAGTACAGATACAGCAGAAGAAGTTGTGGATTTTGTTGAACTTTGTACTGTAACAACTTTTTTGGGGTTTTCTTTTAATTTGTAAAGAAAAGGGTATTTACGTAAGCGCTGTTGTCTTTAATAGAACCAAACATGTTTTTGTAATTAGATCCCAGTGAAAATATTGATATGTTAAATAAATTATTACCAAAAATATGAAATAAAACCGAAAACGTCATACAGCATAAACAAAAACATAATTGGTCGACTAGAAGATCTAAATATTTTGATGGCCTAAATTTAAACCTCTGTAGTAAATAAGGCGGTAAAACATTCAATTGCCAATAATTTAACTAATTACGCGGCGTCTAATATAGGAACTAGTAAAGTAAGGGCTACAAGTATAAGATTATTGTTTACATTTTGATTCGGCCAGTGGTATAGTCGCTTCCTTTGTTATATTTTTTTTGTTCGAATTTTTATATAGAGAACACAAATGTCAACAATAATCATAACTATAAATAATATAACATCATAACAATAATCTATAAACTTTGTAGATACCCTGTATATTTGGAGTTTATTACATCTGTATTATGAAGTCAATTTAACAACTAATTATTTTAAATATATTGTGATACCTACTTAAATTATTTGTGAATTAGGTATTGTACCTTTAAATACGGCCCTGTTCACTGTTTCAAATTTCGACAATCACGTGCATAATGCGTGATTGTATTTACGTTTAGTCTATATGTGAAATAAATTGACTTTAGACAACACTATCTACGGAACCCACCCAAAGTTAGCCGAACGGTGCGCGACAAATCACGAACACTGAGTTTCGGCATGGCCGAAGGGTCGGCCGGTTTTTGGCCGAAACCGAAACTGTAACCGAAACTAGATTTTTGGCCGAAACCGAAACCGAACCTTTTTTTCAATACGTCAGGGTGGATCATTTTTTATAACGGCTAACGTACATAAATCAATATTCCTATAAATTGTTCAATTCAGTGGTACACGGAGGAACATTATAGCATTTCGACAATGCTGTGTTTTCCATTTGTGACATAGTAAGCTAATTAGCTTTGGCGGTCATTTATTGGAACTTAACCACATAACCTAGGACCTATAGCTTGAATAAAATGACACACAGATTATTATTTATAAATTTAATAGCATAATAGCTAATAAATTTGTATTAATATAAGACAGGATATTATTCTTTTGTAAACTCTATTATTCTCATCAGAGACAGAGTTGTAGATTTTTTTAACCAAATTTAGTCCAAATAGGCCTTTAGCTAGTTCCAATACCCTTCCCCCCCCCCCCCCCACCTGAACTCATACTGATTCAATAAACGTTACACGTAAATAAATGGTTAAAAAAAGTCTTGACTGAAACGAAGGGAAGGGGCGACGAATCGCCAGCAATAAAAAAAATCAACAGGAAAAAAAATAACTGTGGATCAAATAGGTATTATCCTAACAAGTGCGGAAAAGTGACTTTCCGCATGAATTTCTTTAGAGTCAACATTTTTTCTACAAGCGTTAACTAAATCCACCGCTTCGAAAATTGAAAAACCAAAATTTCCTCTTTAGATCATTTTCTAGGGATGTTAATTTAACAATTAAATATGACTTTTTATCTTGGATGGGTATAATATGTTGATTTATGTAATAAAAATTTAAAAAGCTGTATTTTATATGTGATGTTTGTACTGCCAAAAAAATCACATAAAAATAATACATACCTACTTATATGAAGAATATGCGCAATGGTCAGCGGTCATTGAACAGACTTTATTTCGTAAGCGGTTGAAGATAGGTATAGGGCATAAAAAATGTTAAAAACTAAAACGAGATAGGTAATTAAAAACAATGCAGGTTATATTTTTCAGATAAAAGAACCCATACCATTTTATACAGTGCGAGTTTTTTAAATGGAATAAATTCAAAACATCAATACAAAACGTTGTCTTTTTTTATTTTCAACGGATCCAGTTCTTTGAAAATTTCATTCCAAAATCCATTTCTCTTGTGTAGACGTGGCTGAAATTATTGTTTCATTAAAAGTATGGTAGTTCTCAATTAGCACATACTCTGAGAACCATAATGAAAAAGCAGTTTTACTCGTTCCATACAAAAAATATATAAGATTTAATGAATATTGTTTATATCAGACTTTATGAGTTTTAAAGAACATCAAAGCTTTCATCTGATTTTATAAGTGTTTATGGTATATTTAAAAATAAAAATCACATTGGCCTATAAGTTTTCATGGGGATAAGCCTAGGTAATATTTTATAATATAATGCACTATAAAACGTTTCTAAGGAGGACGTATTTATAAGTTTGTATTGTCAACAGGGTTAAACATTTTCGAATATGTATTTATCAGGTAATACATTATGAAGAATGCAACATATTATAGGAATTTGCCAGTTGTTATAAGTATAAAATTAATAAATTTTTATAAGGTCAAACGCTATGAAACGTTTATAAGATTTTATCGGGTATTCCATTCCAAGACAAACTTGTTTATACGTTTTTATGGCGTTTTCATGACAGGGCTAAATATATTTGTCAGGTAATATATTATAAAATATCTAACATATACCATTTACTGAGTCTATAAGTACCTATATCATTACGCAACATTTTATAATGTAAATTCCAATGAGACTTTATAAGATTTTATAGGGCATTTCAGATCGTTGTAAATTCCTTTACACGCCCTACTTTTATTCGACCAGTTTTAAGCCTGAATAAAGTGGCAACGACGAGTTTCAGTATGCAATAAAGCATTTAATTTCAATTACCTCAGAAACCTCGGTTAGTACTTTGTAAGCTTGTATAAGTTTTGAAGATGTATTAAGCAAATATTTAAAAAAAAAAGGTATGCGGTATCTACCGCCAAGCTTACAAAGTATTCACAAGTTTTGATGCGTATTTGATATATTATTGTCACATATAAACTCATATATTGCGTATAAATGTAACCTATAAAATCATTTGACCATAAAACCTTATAAATTATTTAGGAATTGTCTTATATAAGAATAAGAACTTGTAAGAATCTACCTAATCTTTTCACTGTCATTAAGAAACTGCAAACACTTCCTCCATATAGAATCTAATCATTGCGCTCATACATCTTCAAAACTAACAAACACACCCAAATAAACTTACAAAGTATTTAAATGTTTTAATGCGTATTTGACATTATGTATTACTGTCACATCATCAAATGCATATAAACTGTACCAATAAAATCTTATTAATTGACTATTAAACCTAATAAATTGTCTTATAAAAACTTGTAAGAATCTACCAGACTTTATCATCATTGCCACTTAAAAACTGCTAAAAACTTATAAACCTTTTATAAGTCTTTAGGCGAAAAACGTATTTTAGTTCCCTATAATCAATCTCATCTTCAAAACTGATACAAACTTCATATTATAAACTATAAAACCTTATACAACAACTATACAAACGTTATGCCGCATATAACCTTATAAATTGTTCAGCCTCTAAGATATTTTGGCATATTGATCATAGGATAGGATGAACACAGACAAATTTGTATCCTTTCTCTGTTTCATGATGCAATTTAAATTCATTCGTTAGTTCAAAACAAACATTATGATAAAAAAACGATACGACTAGATAGGCATATGAGGTATTTTTGACAAGGGAATTATCGTATAAACGCTTGTAAGTATCTACCTGACATAATCATCAGTGAAATTTAAAAACTGCAATAAACATAAATTTCTAATACTTTTATATGTTTTTAGGCGGAAAATATATATATAAACTCATCATTGCTCATACATCTTTAGAACTTATACAAACTAACAGATTTTGGTACACATAGAAACTCATATAATCCTTGTAAACTCTACCAAATATAACTTTTAAAAAAATTAATTGACCATAAAATATTTTAAATTGTTTATTAATTGTCTTATAAAAACTTGTAAGAATATCAGATATTATCATTACGGCCCCTTGAAAACTGCTAAGAACTATAGAAACTTTATACTACATAGGTACTTACTATGCGATAAAAGTTTCATTTCCCTATATAGAAACTCATCAGTGCTAATAAACGCCTAATACGTTTTCTATATAGAATCTCTTCGAAACATACTAAAAATAAGTATATGTTTCTTTATGGCCGGTATTATAGGTTAGGTTTAAACTCACTGCAGAGTTTAAACTCAAATGGAGGCGTTTCTTCCGTTTTATACCTTTTGGTTAACTACAATATTCTAAGTTTAAGCTAACGGACAGATTGGGTATGGTTAAAAATGGTTTAACTCGATTTTAAGAGACATTTTGGTATATGAAACAGAACATAACCTACAAATCTTGGATTTCATTATTTGTGAGAACTGAGAAGTCTATGGATTTTATTTATTTCGTTGTCTTGTGTTTTGAAGTCCCCATCGTCTGTATAGCAGACTGTAGAGTATACTAATAATTATTATTGTTCAGCTCAACCTATGTAACCTTTTAATTAAAGTGTTTGAGAAATGGAAGAAATAATTGAAGTGATTCAAGATTATATCCAATGATGAAAAGTTAAATGATTTTGCAAATTTATTGTCCATTTTTAGTCAAAATAATTCAAAACAGAAACAGATTCTCGGCACAGAAACCAAGCTGCATTACATAACCTGTAAAGTATTTTGAGAGTGACATTTTAATTGTACTGAAGCTAGGTGCGCAACGAATTAATAAACTTGACCTATAATACCGGCCGTTAATAAAATAATTATACATTTATGTAATCTTTTCACTGTCATTAAGAAACTGCAAACACTTCCTCCATATAGAATCTAATCATTGCGCTCATACATCTTCAAAACTAACAAACACACCCAAATAAACTTACAAAGTATTTAAATGTTTTAATGCGTATTTGACATTATGTATTACTGTCACATCATCAAATGCATATAAACTGTACCAATAAAATCTTATTAATTGACTATTAAACCTAATAAATTGTCTTATAAAAACTTGTAAGAATCTACCAGACTTTATCATCATTGCCACTTAAAAACTGCTAAAAACTTATAAACCTTTTATAAGTCTTTAGGCGAAAAACGTATTTTAGTTCCCTATAATCAATCTCATCTTCAAAACTGATACAAACTTCATATTATAAACTATAAAACCTTATACAACAACTATACAAACGTTATGCCGCATATAACCTTATAAATTGTTCAGCCTCTAAGATATTTTGGCATATTGATCATAGGATAGGATGAACACAGACAAATTTGTATCCTTTCTCTGTTTCATGATGCAATTTAAATTCATTCGTTAGTTCAAAACAAACATTATGATAAAAAAACGATACGACTAGATAGGCATATGAGGTATTTTTGACAAGGGAATTATCGTATAAACGCTTGTAAGTATCTACCTGACATAATCATCAGTGAAATTTAAAAACTGCAATAAACATAAATTTCTAATACTTTTATATGTTTTTAGGCGGAAAATATATATATAAACTCATCATTGCTCATACATCTTTAGAACTTATACAAACTAACAGATTTTGGTACACATAGAAACTCATATAATCCTTGTAAACTCTACCAAATATAACTTTTAAAAAAATTAATTGACCATAAAATATTTTAAATTGTTTATTAATTGTCTTATAAAAACTTGTAAGAATATCAGATATTATCATTACGGCCCCTTGAAAACTGCTAAGAACTATAGAAACTTTATACTACATAGGTACTTACTATGCGATAAAAGTTTCATTTCCCTATATAGAAACTCATCAGTGCTAATAAACGCCTAATACGTTTTCTATATAGAATCTCTTCGAAACATACTAAAAATAAGTATATGTTTCTTTATGGCCGGTATTATAGGTTAGGTTTAAACTCACTGCAGAGTTTAAACTCAAATGGAGGCGTTTCTTCCGTTTTATACCTTTTGGTTAACTACAATATTCTAAGTTTAAGCTAACGGACAGATTGGGTATGGTTAAAAATGGTTTAACTCGATTTTAAGAGACATTTTGGTATATGAAACAGAACATAACCTACAAATCTTGGATTTCATTATTTGTGAGAACTGAGAAGTCTATGGATTTTATTTATTTCGTTGTCTTGTGTTTTGAAGTCCCCATCGTCTGTATAGCAGACTGTAGAGTATACTAATAATTATTATTGTTCAGCTCAACCTATGTAACCTTTTAATTAAAGTGTTTGAGAAATGGAAGAAATAATTGAAGTGATTCAAGATTATATCCAATGATGAAAAGTTAAATGATTTTGCAAATTTATTGTCCATTTTTAGTCAAAATAATTCAAAACAGAAACAGATTCTCGGCACAGAAACCAAGCTGCATTACATAACCTGTAAAGTATTTTGAGAGTGACATTTTAATTGTACTGAAGCTAGGTGCGCAACGAATTAATAAACTTGACCTATAATACCGGCCGTTAATAAAATAATTATACATGTAGGTACGTCTTTCGTATTTTTTTCAAAAAATTTTAAGGGTTTAAAAACGGGATGTAGCCAATTTTGAAGAGGTTATCTATAACTGCATTTTAAGCTATATTGCTAAAAATTGCTACTATGCTCACTCTCTTAAAATAAACAAGTATGTGTTTTGAGGTTTTGGGAAATTTTGCCCCTTTAGGGTATGAAGGGCGGGTAAGTTTTCAATGCAACGGCTAGATAAATAGATGTCAAAATTTTAGACCATTTCCTCGCTTGGAACAAATAAACATATGTTTTGACATTTACGAAAATGTTGCCTCTAGGGGGTGGAAAAAGGGGTGGGTATAAAAGTTTATATAATGAAAAAAAAATTTTTTGTCCGAATTTCTTAAAACTCTATACACAAACAATGAAACACTATTTATTATTTTTAGAAGGTCGCGTCGGCCTAAAGGACTGAAAAGATATATCGGATAAAATATTTATTAACGGACTTTCTTGAAACTCGTATATACACATTTAGGTGTTTGTTATTTTTTGGAAAATATGTCCCTTACGGGGTAGTTACCTATAACATTTTTCTATTTAATCTATTTAAAAAAATATTATTTGTCGGATTTTTTTGAAACTTTCCATAAATCCTATCGGTACCATATACAAATAATGAAACACGCATTACTTATTTTTTTCAAAATTGGCCCTTAAAGAAGTGAAAAGGAGGTGTAAAAGTTTCTATTATTTATTTTGTTCCGAAAAGAACTTGATTTTTTGATCTTAGTATTTGGTAGCATAATTAGCAATTTTTCGCCCATATCATTTATATCAGCCTTTTTATTTGCAAAATCTCATCACACCTACAAGCCCAGCGACTGCAACAATAAGTACAACCTAAAATGTAAGTTGGAAAATAGTTCTTTAATACATAATAGATAATTTTTAGTATTTTCCTACGTTCGTACTCAAATATAGTTCATTTGGGGCCTCCCATAAAAATGTATCGATTTATTCTCTGTGAAATACTCGGGATTTTCTTGCATGGAAACCATCTGACTGCTGCTTTAAAAAGTCCATAACTTCAGATATTTTGCCAAATCAATGTTATTTTTATATTCAGGGTAGCTTTTAATATCGAATAATGAGACCATTACGCTGTATGCTTCATTTTCTTTGAAAGATCGGAAAAATAAACAATCAAGCTACCTATTTTCAGAGAAAGATCCTATATTTTTCTTCTGTCTATTTTCCATGAATCTGCTGTGTGTGAGTTCATAATATACAGCCCTTGACTTATCCGGGAATACATTCAATTCCACATCTCTTATCTCAGGTGGTGTTAATGGTAATAACTCATCCTCCTACTTTCAAGTAGATCAATTTCGAACAGTGACTTGACAATTTTTTTTAAATTACATTAAAGTAAACACAAACAATTTAATAAAGGTCATCATAACGAAGAACCAATTACCTACCTATGAAAAATAATTTAATTATTTCGATATTGATAATGAAACGCAATTAATATACTTATTTTCCCAACAAGTGCGCAAATACACCCTAGATGAACGACGCGAAGCGGAGTTCGGATAAGTTTTTGCGTGCGGAAAAGGCACTTTGCGTACGTGTTAGGAACAAACATTTTCCTACGAGCTTCATATCATACAGTGACCGGCAGAAAGTACGCACCAATAAATGTTTTTTTTTTTTAATTTCAAAACTTATCAAATTTTTTTGGCGGTGGAAAAGTTCTGCATGTTCTTAAACAAAAAAGAGCATAGACAAAACTAGTAAATATTGCGCTGTATATGAGGGAGAGGTGAAAACGTTAAATTCACTCAAGAATAAACTGCCCTTATTATTCACTGCAGAAATTTTTGTTATTAGGAAATGTTGTTTGCACTTAAAAGTTATGCATAAATATCAAAATTTAGCTCGGTGGCACAAAAAAACTGTTTTTACTTTTTAAAAACACTTTTTTGATGCCCCCTCGTATAACGAATCGATAGAAGCTATGCAACCTATAAATTCAATTTTTTAACAGCTCTTGGGCAATTAGACACATAACTTACTTAAGTTACGTGTTTAAGGGTTTACTTAATACATTTAACAATATTTTGCCGTTCCCAATTCTTCAAAAACTCTTAAACCCATTGGTTCATGAATAAAAGTTTAAACCCTTACAAAAAAATTCGTTTTCATTTAAATCTAGTTGCCATGAAAAATATTAATACAATTTGTGCTACCGAGCTAAAAATTGGTATTTATGGATAACTTTTAAGTGCAAACAACATTTTCTAATAAAAAACTTTTCCACAGTGAAAAATAAGGGCAATTTATTCTTGAGTGAATTTAACGTTTTCACCTCTCCCTCGTATACGGCGAAATGTTTTGTCTATGCTCTTTTTTGTTTAGGGACATGCAGAAGTTTTCCAAAGCCAAAAAAATTTGGTAAATTTTGAAATTAAAAAAAAATCCCCTTTGGTGCGTACTTTCTGCCAGTCACTGTATAAAAAAAAATTAAAATTTAATTAATAAATTTTAAATGATTTTCAAAGAAAGAACTATATAAAACAAAAAATTACATAATAATTCAAAATAATAATAGAAAATTAAATTATTTCTTTATAATATTTATCACAAAAGAACAATTATTAACTTTTTTGCAAATTGATTGCAGATCCGGTCAGTTCATTTAGCGCAGAGCAGCGAAGGGCAGTTAACATTATGGCTTGATAAATAATGTTGATTTAACTTTGGACAATTATGTTGACTAAACTCAGAAGGGCAGCTGTTTATATTGCTCGATGAAGGTTGATTTTTAGAAAGGGAGTTCGAGGCCAATATTTTATTCGACATATCCTTTTTTCGATTCGTCGAATTATTAATGTAGCTCTGGGCGATAGTCGTCGATTTCCAGCCTCCGAGTCGCTTGACATTCCTGCTCCAGAGTCGGCTAACATGGTAGCTGAGGAACGACGAAAACTATGTCCTGTATACTACTCTGGATTTTTTAATTATAGATATGCAGCTATTTGTGAAGGCATTTTATTGAATGAATTTATTCCAACACATTGAGTACTCAGTACTGCATATGCTTCTTGTCTATACTGCACAAAAAAAAACGCCTGTACTGAGTGGATGGTCGCAAATTTGCATATTTATGATAGAGTGGTAAATAACGTCCCTTATTTGGTTCATTGGATACCTACTACAAGGATTCTTGAAGTATTGTTTCTAGTGTTAAGAACTTTCACGACTATCAAATTTCCTTTATTCTCTATGATCAATCATTATCTTGCTAAGCTCATCGCACCTGCAAGCACCGGCAAACCCAAAATTGTGGCGAATTTTATAAGAAGGTAAACTTGATTAGGTGCTCCTTTCATAAATCTGGTAACTTTAGTTTTTCCAAAATTTTGGCTTATTCGGACGGTAGATATCCCACATTTTGTTTTTTTAAAAACAATGTTAGCTTAAAATATTGACTTAAATCCAAATTTATTTTAACTTAAAGGGCACTTTTCAACATAGCGTATTGACTCCATAAAGTAACGTCAACCGGGGCTAAGTGGTCCAATATTTTCGGTTTTTTGCAGATTTTTGGAAAACTAATAAATATTTTGGATAAAGATTTTAATATAAAATCTACCATACTTTAGTAAGCTGCCTGTGAATTTTTTTTATCTTAAATATATGTAGTTTTTTTTATATTTTTTTTTCTGTAGGTGGTCCACTTACCTCACACTTTGTGGTAAAGGGGACCACTTGCCCGTTTTCCACTAATTTACGCTTTAGGGTCCCATTTAATCGTTGTGATGGGAAAGTGGTCCACATTAAAACTTTTAAAAAAGTATTTGCATTCGGAAAAGCATTTGGAAAGAAACATACGAGAAGGTACCTATATGAAATGGTTTTATTTATTTTTAAATTTAAATACGAAAAACGAACTCTACAGCTAATCAGGTGTACAAACATATTTTATTAGAAACAAAAACAAGAAACAAAACAAAAAAAATTAAAAATTGGAAACCTATTTAGGTAAGTTGACCGGTCCACTTTTCCCAGAGTTTTGCAGATTTTTTATATTTAACTACCCCACTGCTAACACAAATAATTAAAAATGTTTTTTAAACTAAATTATTTTTCAAAACTTAACGTACAACTGCCTAACATAAGTTGAAACTCAAAAAACTTACCTGTGAACGTACTGCAATGGAGGTTTTCCGGAAAATAAAAAACAATAAGAATTTGCATGTGTTTATTTTCGCTTAATAACTGGGACTAAAGAAGTGTTACGCGCTCAATCTTGATACTCAACCCTGTGCTAGGTATTCCTATACACACGTGCGTGCGAAACCGTTGTTGTCGGTTGTATTTTAGCAGATACACATTTTTATAACTTTTAATGTCCCTTCGGACCACTTTACCAGCTGTGGTCCTCTTAAGTGATCCTCTTAGCCCCGGTTGACCGTATATTAGGCTAATATGTTTCTCGTTCCGCGGAACCTATCCGCATCAGCCTCCTGATGGTTAACGCGACGTGACGTAGATCGTAAAAGAATCTTGACAGCTCATTCCACGTCCACGTTAATAATAAGGGGAAGTGTATCTGAAGCATCGATAAATCTTTCCCGTTCCCACACATTATTTATAATTTTATAAGTGTGTGTGTTACATAATCTTTCCATTTTTCCACTGTTACATTTTCTATGGCTTCATTCCACAGACCCAAAAAATAACTTCAATAGGATTAAAGTGGCAATGATATGGAGGAAGTCTTAAAACTCGATGTCCATGTTGCAATGCTAGTTCGTCCAACCTATTAAAATAAAATAAAAATAATTAAAAAATAAAATAAATAGCACTTTCCAGATTATTTGTAATGTTTCTGATCCTTCCATCCTGATCCATTGCAAATGGTGAAACCGAAATTTGTCTTTGTTTTAACCATGCAATAAGTAATCGTTTTAACCAACATGTATTTGAAATTTTTAAATTAGCCCAGAATGATAGGTGCTGTTATCCATGATAATAAGCGACGGTTCTTCCACGTTTGGTAACAGTTTTTCTTCAAACCATTTTGCAAAGTTTTCACTATTCATCAAATCGTGATAATCACCAGATTTTAGGCCAGACTTAAATATCAAACTTACAGTATTCACAAATCCATTTTCTGAACCAGCATGTAGAATAATATACCGTTCACCCTCTCCCTCTGACGATTTTTTTTTTAAGTGTATGAAGAGTATCATCTTGCCAACTTCGCCTAAAAGCCCCTTTACTGTATATCCAATTTTCATCCAGAAAAACACGTTTTAAGGAAACTTGAAAGTTGCCGTTATTCTTAAATTCTCTTTCGTTTTTGGACTATATGGGGTTGCTCTATTAAAAAACGCCTGTTTGATACAATACATTTAAGTACGCCATTTTAATTTAATTTTTTTTTAAACAGTCCGCTAATGAACTAGTGGATATTTTAACACCATCAATGATTTTAAGGTTTAGTTTTATTGAACGAATGGTAACGTTTTCATTTGCTCTATACATTTTATATTAACCCATTAGTGCATAAGGTTATTTTTTGTGAAACTTTCTGTGAAATATACGCATATGTGCATAATATTTTTAAAATTATAGTAAAACCCAAAAAAAAATCGGCCTAATTTCTCAGTCTGTCAGAATGACAGGTCCATTATAATGGACAGTATACGCTTTGGTTACTTAGTATAACTAAAATTTTTTCACAAAATTTAGGTTATATATTTATGAAGATATGTAGTTTAAAGTTATACATGATATAATTCATTTAGTGTGGTACAATTTAAAACATTCTTTAGGATGTAAACCTATATTGCATTTCTCGCAAATGAAATTAGCCTTCTTGGTACACTGTTTACATCATCTATTCTCAATTCGATGCATCATCTGTAAGTTTGACTGTATAGCACAATATGTCCTATATTGTCATATCTAATGTCGGTGGTGACGGTGGTTGCACTGGATACGCCGCCCTCTTACAGGTGGTGTACCAAATTTTTGTAAAAGAGATCAAGCAATAGATTTTCTAAACTTCAACAAGTCATCTTTGAGCATTAGCATATCAATATGCATTGGAAATTGAGACGTCAAGTAAATATAAATTATCCATTTTGTCAACACCACCCATTCCGTGAAAATAATATGCCACCATTACTGGTTGGTCAATTTGTTTTTTGTTTTCGACTCTCTGCACCATCTGGAAGTTTTGACAACATTGTCCTGAGAAAAATTTGATCCTGTTGCAACAACTTTGTTATCTTTCCATTTAACAAGTAAAACAGATTCACTAGCCAACTTGTATGCACCTCTTGGTTTCTTGTTTCATACCTTTTTTTCAGGAAATACTGAATAACCTTCCATCCTGTTTTTACCAATAGTTCCCATAGCACAAATTTCTAAATATGCATATGAAGTAGAAGGAGTTTCTATTGATGCCGTGGCTGCTAATTTATTTCTAAGAATAGATAGAGGAATACAGAAAACAAATACTGTGTAAAGTCTAACAGACAAGAAAGAACATATTTTGTGATAAGAATAACAATAGTTGCCATTATGCATAGTGTCCATTATAAGGAAATGAATATTTTTAGGTTAGAAAAAATGACGACAAAAAGTGATCTCACATAAAATACTATTCTATGTAAACAGTGGCGGATCTACGGGGGGGCCTGGGGGGGCCCAGGCCCCCCCAACTTTTTTTCGATCGATCAATAATTTAATCTGCCTTGTTCAACACACACCAAACCATCGCCACATATTTTTTTACATATTATTATATTATAGGTAACATAAACTAAAAGTTCTAATAAACTAAATAACTGATAGTAATAAAAGTAAGTATACAATTTTATTATACAATTATAGAAACAAAAACACTAAACAGCAGAACAGAACGTTTTTATTTGGTTTTAAAGCGCCTTAATTGAAACGCCGCTCCGCCAAAAACCGACCGATACGAAATGCATGTGCAGATTATTCGCTTTTCTCTTTGTATGTCTATTTATAATATAAGTACCGAATTCCATTCCATTGTCATAATACCGCCGCGCCGTCGCGCGGCCGGCACCTTTGTGGAGTGTCGCGAGGAACCGCACAAAGGAGCCGCGGGACGGCGGCTTTGGTTTTACAAGCCATGTCTTTATTTTTATCCTTTTTTGTATGAAACAAAGAGAAGCCGAATTCGATCAGCGACCAATAAGCCGACTTTTTTACATTACGGCTCTCGCTTATTCGCTTGTGGTACTGTTGCCAGTGATGTTTATTTTATATTTATAGGTTAAGGTAAGCAAGGACAAAAAATATTCTTTTGTTGTAATTTCTGGTATGAATATTATACAGGGTGCATGGTGTTATTTAATAAGTGTCCGATATTTTATAGGACGATTCCTCAAGGTGAAAAGTTCGTATAAGCTGTGCTAACAAGCTCTTCATTTTTGAGATACAGGGTAGTAAAAAATTATTATTATTTTTGTTTTCTGTAAATAACTTCGAAAAACTATAATAATTTGTTTGTACAAAAATTGGTATTTGGGGAATTTTCAATATGAGAAATTCAAATTTGATCTTAGTTTGGCCTCTAATTATAGGTGGCGCCACCTACAGTTTTTTTTCTCTTTTGGAGAGTCATAAGTCATAACTTTTTCGTGCATGTAGGTATGTATCGCATTTTCATTTTCTAGAAGAAAAACCGATTCCTCTATTACTTTTACGTGAAAATGGTAAGTTTATCAAAAGTCGCTACAAGCAGCAGTTTTCGAAATATCGTGATTTAAATTAATCAATAATCAATGCATGCATTGCTTATATGAACTTTTTAACTTATAAATAACTGAAACTGAGTAATCGTTCTGTAAAATATCGGACACTTATTGAATAACACACAAATATTATGTAATATGTAACTGGTAATTTGTAATTTGATCGCCCCTTAAAACGGGCGCTCGCTTGCCCTGCGCACCTTGCATGCTCGCTTATTGTTGCCCTAGACTGTGTTTTGAAACAAACTAAGTACGATATCTATGTTTTTTTTTATAGAAAAGATAATGTCGAAAAAACAGTCAAGTCTGCTAAATTTTTTCCGGAAAAATAGTCAAGATCCTGATCCTAGTAATGGCTATTGAACATGAATCTGTATCGGATATTTTACAAGAAAATGACTATATGGAACAAATCCTAAATTGTTTCATAAATAGTAGTAACAGAAAAATGATGTTCCATTAAAGTTTATTTCTCATTTATGTTTTTTTTTTGTTAAATTATAAGTGTTTTCTTTCTTTTTGTAAATTACCTATTTTGTAGTAGTCTATAATATCTGGTCTTGTGCTAATATAAATAAATTACTTGGGATTATTGTTTTAAAACATTAAGGACCTATAGGTTCTTTATTGTTACATTCTTAACGACTTTCAAAAAGTTAATTTTATTTGTACCTTATACACCATAAACCTATGGATAGATTAGTTTTTAATACATTAAAAAACCTCTAATTTTGTTTTATTTTTTGGGCCCCCCCAATTTTTAGGATGTAGATCCGCCACTGTATGTAAAGTCAACAAAATATTTTAAAATAATACACATATTGTATAATTTCTAATTCAAAGTAAAAAAAACTTACCCTCCGTCTCACTGTGAGTACAACTCCGGAACCATAACAAAAGCGTTAACAACATATTTCGCGTGTAGATCTAACTGGTCACTAAAGAGAACTGACTAAGGACACTGTTTTGAAGAGCGGCAAATACTTATGCAAAAATGTGATATTTCTTTCAGGTGCATACTGGCAACCAGAAATATTCATGTCCATTTAAAGATACATTATGCACTAATGGTTTAAGCCGAAATACAAATATCAGGAACTACGAATGAAAGATACAAAAGAATAATTCACTTGCAACTTGCAACGACTTCTAACGTTCCAGAAAATAGTCGACAGTTACTAAAATAAATATAAATTTTCCCTACCAATGAGATTTTTAAGTAATTTTACTTTTTTGCACTAAAAATTTTATCCGCACCGCGCCGCGGCGTGCAGAAAAGTACTACTATGCGCACGCTCGCAGGAAAAGTATAAAAAAGATCATTTTGCGTCAAATTGGAACAAATTTGGAGAAATAATTAAATCTTGTGCTTCTTCTGCCTAATAAAACAAATACCTACTGCCTTAACTTACTATAAATAATAAAAATATCATTTACGATAAATCATCTAGTTTTTACTGAAAGTGTTATTAAATTTTGCAAATTTAAACAAATATAATAGATTATTTAAGTAAGTTAATACTTTTTATTAGGTAAATGTAATGTAACAATTTAAAACCTAATATATAACATCAGTCAAATTAATTTAATTGACGACGCCTAACTAATTAAGTAAAGTAAAGTAAAGTTCGTGTAACTTGTGGTGCTCAAGTCTGGTGCTAGAGTTTTCAGGTCGCGCAAGCGCCTCTAGCGTGACTTAACGACCAGAGATGGCCGGGACCGACAGCTTTACGTCTCCTCCGAAAGACGATCTTACACCAACCAACTAAAATTCGGTCATACTTTTTTTTATTATGCGTATGCCCACTCCGGGAATCGAACCCGGATCGCCACGGCCGTAAGCGGTATCTCTACCACTGAGCTACGATCGGGCTTTGTAGTTGTTAGCTAATTAAGAAAATCATACAGGCATTCTAACAACAATAACTACTGATAAAAACCAAATCCATTATTTGAACTTATTCCGTTCAAAAACTTTTAACGCTGTTTCAGGCACCTAAGAATTTTGAGTGAAACATTAATAAGTAATAATTTTTTAAACAACTTTATTTGCTTACTGTAATTAAGTGTATTTTGCGTATATATATAATATACCTACCAAAATTAAATGTCATAATGTTATATTTAAAGGAGTGTTTGTATTACAATACTCGTTTTTGGTAAAATCGACATGCTTTGTTTGGCTGTTAAATAATAAACAGGCGTACCAGCTCGTATTATTGTTTAAATTTTCATTCATTTTCAGATAGGTGTTTTGTGATAACGTTTAGAACTCAATAATAAAAATAACAAGTAGGTCAGAGTCATAAATATGAAATCCATACCACACCTGGAACATGGCACCAAGCAGTTTGCTTTAATTCTCTGACTTTGGCAAGCAAGTAATGCCAAACTGCACCGGGTGTACTACAGAGTCACTACTACAGACATGTTATAATATATAAGGAGGCAAAATTGTTAACAAAAATGTCCCAATTAGAAATGGTTTTAACAGAATTCAATAATGACAAATTTCTGCTGATTGCCCTAGATCTACCGCCTGTGTTTGAAAACAAAGGTTATACTATTAATTATATTAGATGCATTTGTGATGTATACCTATTAAGTAAAAATAATAGACTATATAATAATATATTTATGTTTTTTTAATTTTCTACTAATCATATTACTTATATAAAAAAGAAAAGCACAAAGTCTTTCCCCACAAGTTTATTAGAAAACTAGGCGAACCTATAGTAATTCATAATAATTCAACATGTTTCGAGTGTAGAAACACTCATCATCAGGAAAACAAAGTAAATATTACAATGCTGATGTTGTTAGCAATAGAGAAAATAATAAGTGGGATTGAGCCGTAATGGAGCTTTCAATGGTGTACCTACACGAGGTGTAAAAAATGAAAAGTCAGAAAACCGACAAGACTTCAGCATACTGGAAAATCAAGGGCTAGTGTAAAGGCCCTGTCTTGGGCAGAAAAATGAAGAGAGTAAAAGAAAAATTGGAGAATTTTAACAGACTTTGTGAAAATCATTTAGGTAAAAGTAGGGAAAAATCGTAAGTTTCATTTAACTTTGTCGGAGAAATTTAAAAGTGCTGAAATGGGAGGAATAGAAAAAATAAAAAAGTGTTTTTTGTAAAAGTCAAAGCATGCATCATTTAGCTTGAAGTAAAATGCTGTTGGGGTAAAAGGCTTGTTACGGCCCAGTTACCCTGGCAGGAATCAAAACATACACATTGTGTGCAAAATTAATAGATTTAAAATATTTTTAAAAAAATTTTAGTTTTACTAGAACATCTTAGAAAAGTTACCTTTTCTTTGTTAAAAAAAGTTCAACTGCAAGCAGCACTAGGTAGTTGTTGTACTCGACAATCGATAATGAATTGTCGGAAAATGGAATTTTAGATACAGGGAAGTGAAAAATTGATAACTTTTGATCTTTATCAAAAATTTTAATAGACTCATTTTTAATACCATGGTACGTTGTTGGTTCATTTAATAGATATAATAGAATATTTGCCGATATACCTAACTAGAATACTTTTAATTAAATTTATGGGTTTTCAGAAAATCATCCCAATAACAAGCAGTCGTATTTTTTGGAATAAACAAAGTATTAATTGCAGCTGACAAATGACACGCGTCTGCCGATACATATCATTATTTTGTTTATAATGAGTTTATTGCCAAAAATACTTGCTTGCTTGATATTTGGATAATTTTGCAAAATATCGTAAATTAAAACTATTTTAGTTAGGTATAGGAATATAGGGACAAGGGACACCCTATGTGAACAGATAGGAAATGTTTTTGCCTATCTATTAACGACAATGTCCCCATCAGACGCGTTTCTCCATTTTATTGCTCATTAGTGAGGCTAGGATCCGACTAAAGAAACAACGTTCAAGCTTGAATAATTTACGGCGAGGACCGTCGAAAACAAACAGCGCTAAGCGCCGTCTAGTGTCGATGTTGGACACCTTTAAGTTCTAAGCCCGCACAAGCCCATATAAACATGTGGAATGTTGAGAGGAAATCTCCTGTAGAGACACATTTTTTTTTTTTAATGGTTACAATTTTCTATATTATGTTGTCACTTTCCATGTAATGAACTGTAAAAGTTAGTTTGGAGTAAAGACATTTTGAAAGTTAAAAAAAAAAATTATGGTAGTGCTAGACAGCGTATAATCTCTAAAACCAAGAAATAAAAATAATCATGATACAAAGAAAGTGTATTGTATCATGAAAAATAATAATAGAAGATGATATAATGTCCGCGAAAATAATTAAAGAAAGAAAATATTGTGGCATATCGGACAAGTGTGCAACTATTTTTTATATTGGAATACACAGGGATCCAAGTTCAATGGATACCCTGGGGCGGGGAGACTTGTCCGATATGCCACAATATTTTCTTTCTTTAATTATTTTCGCGGACATTATATCATCTTCTAAACATTTTTATGGCTCAAAACTTAAGCGGATTGCGCGCATTCTGGTGGGTGCCAGCGTTGATCTGTTTTCTGGTCTGCAAAATGGCAGATGTTTTCGATGAAAACGCAAATAGCGTTCCCTATACTGGATTGTAATGCACTTCGTAGTTTATTTAGTTGTCTACCTTTTGTTATTACCAGTGTAACTATCTTTTATATTGGAGTTGGTTCCGTGGGATGGCGCTAAGGTGTATTGAGGGCCGCCTTGATTCTACAAGTAGGCTTTTAGTACATTTTTCCGTCGTTCTTGGAATTGCTTGGGTTATGGCTGCCCGTGGAGTCCTTACAAGGACGAAACGACCGTCGTGGTCTACCCGCCCCAGGGTATCCATTGAACTTGGATCCCTGTGTATTCCAATATAAAAAATAGTTACACACTTGTCCGATATGCCACAATATTTTCTTTCTTTAAAAATAATAATAATTTTAAAGAAAATATAAATATATAAAGCTGCGAAGGTGGAAGAAAATTGGGTGCTTGAAAACGAAGATGTTTATGCTTCTTATATTAGGTACAATATTGGATATGAAAGCAAAAATATTTGCACTTATGAAATGTAAGCATTGTTTATTGTTGCCCAGTACCACAGAATATATAGCTATATATTCTGCGCTCCAATGTACGATTCGCCACACTCGCAAGGTATTTGATAGATACAATTTTTTGTGTTGTTTCATTACTGGGGGGTTTTACTTTTGTAAGAAATAGTGATGTTAAAGAACAGGTAAATTGCTGAACAGGTTCGAACAGTTCGGTTCTCACTCGGGAACCTGTTCCGTAAACCTGTTCACCTGTTCTTTTCATTATAAATTATTGTCGCCCACTGAGTTGGTAAAAAAAAAAAGTAAAAGTGAAAGGTCGGGAGTAGTAAAAACCACGTTTTTATTAATTATTTTCTAAAAAAAAAAAAAAAAAAAAAAAAAAGGTCGGTACTTCCGCAAAAAGAACACCGCTGCATTCCTGTTCCCTTGTAAGGAAGAACAGCCTGTTCTTTAATGTGTGATTGGTGATTTATGAAAGATGGCTTGCGGGTCGTCGTGTCGTCGTTTGAGAATAAAAAGAACAGGCTGTTCTTTCGTTGTTCTTTTTTTAGAGCAGAACAGGGAACAGAGAACAGAGAACAGAGAACAGAGAACAGGGAACAGAGAACAGGGAACAGAGAACAGGGAACAGAGAACAGGGAACACAGAACAGGGAACAGAGAACAGGGAACACAGAACAGGGAACAGAAAACAGAGAACAGAGAACAGGGAGCAGGGAACAGAGAGCAGTGAGACCATACACGCGGACGCAGCGGTGTTCTGTGATTTAACTTTGTTTACGAAACTGACGACCTTTTTTTTTTTTTTTTTTTTTTTTTAGAAACTGATTAACAAAAAGCGGTTGACCTTTTACCTCTTTTTTTGTGACAATAGAACAAGTGAACAGGTTCCCGGGTCAGAACTGCTGAACTCGACCGCAGTCGTCTGTCATAAGTCTATTTAAAGAACCGGTTCAGTTTTTTTACAAAGAACAGTTCACTGAACAGGCTATCTCTAACCTGTTCTAAAGAACCTGTTCCGTTCTTTTCTTAACAACTCTAGTAAGAAAGCTTCTAAGCGTATTTCCGGATTTAAAGGCTGTTTTCATATTATAGTTTTTGGTTATCCTTCTAATAATCTTTTCAGAAATCCCCTTGACATAAGGCAGTGGCGCACCCAGGGGGGGGGGGCAAGGGGGCCTTGGCCCCCCCCAAAACCCCCAATGAAATTGACTTGAACTTACTATACCCACTAACCTACTAAAAAAAAATGTAATTTCCAGGTGCGATACAAAGAACGATATAATTTTTATTACTTTTGTTCAGTATTATAAGTAGAAAATTTGCAAAGCTTTCTTAGCCTTCATTCTTCTTATGCAAATTATTCATTTTTTGAAAATTTTTATAATGAAAGCATTCTAATATGCGAATCTAAATTATGGAACGACAAGTTTACAGATAGCAAAGAAATACCCTCCGATATGTTAAAGCTATATATTCAATGTAATGGTATGATATTTCCCAATATAAAAACTTTTGCAAATTTTTGTTACCTTTCCCGTCACCGCCAGTACCTCTGAAAGGTCATTTTCCACATTAAAGTACTTAAAATCGTACTTAAGAAATTCCACCTGGCAAGTAAGACTTAATGGTTTGGCAAATTTATTTATTCATAAGAATGTTCCTGTTTCTTGTGAAGAAATTTTAAATAAACTTTCTAAGGGTCGATGAAAATTAGATTGACATATTTAACAAATGCAATGGTGTTATAAAAAAGTTTTGGTTTCTATTATTTTTTATAAAATACTGTTTATTGTTGTGCTTTGTACTAATTTATATTTTTAAATAAATATATTTATGGATATGTCGTCATTACAATTACCTATATTTTATTTGGTAAAAAGAGTGGTATGTTTTGTGCGGAATAATTATTAAAGTGGATATTTTAAAAAGTCAATTTTTTTAGATATTTACTTGAAACTTGAACTTGAATTGAACTAGGCTATTGCGATCTTCTGAGAATACCTGTTAAAAAGCTACAAAGTTCTAGAAAAATGCGTAACTTAAAAATTTATTAAAAAATTTGCTTCCGGCACTGATTGGCGGGCCCCCCCTAACATAAAATCCTGGGTGCGCCGCTGACATAAGGTATTGTAAGAATAATTGCAATTAGAGAAAGATTAGAAGGATAACTAAAAACTATAATATCAAAACAGCCTTTAAATCCGGAAATACGCTTAGAAGCTTTCTTACAAAAGTAATGAAAACACGAAAAATTGTATCTATCAAATCCCTGGCGAGTGTGGCGAATCGTACATTGGAGAAACAAAAAGACCTCTTCCCGTACGAGTAAAAGAACATCTGAAACATACTCAAAGAGGTGAAACTTCGAGATCAGGTAGGTATAGCGGAACATGTATGGACCAATTAACATAATATATAGTGGTCAGAAGTCAAGGTTTTGGACACGGAACAGCACTGGAGAAAACGAAAATTCAAAGAAGCAGCTTTTATGAATGAAAATACCCATATATTTACTAAACCCAGTATAGATATCCCAAATATCTGGAAGCCTTTTCTTGTTCAAAACCTACAGCTCAAACTTCACACTTCAATAAACACGTAGGCGGAGTCATCAAGCTTCATTGCACGTGGATAGTATTTAAGACAGTAGCCTTAGAATTATAATTTAGTTTACACTTGAAAACGGTTAGATATACTAACTAACCGAAACGTTGTGTTAAGTAACAAAATAAAGACAATGGAAGTCCGACAAGGTAATTTTTTTGCTCTGTATAACTGTTACCTCTATTTTAGGATGGTAAACAATTATTTGTTATTATTAACGTTTTATTATTTACCATTTCATAACAAATTATTTCTTAGGAATAAAGTAATATTTGTTTGCTGATATTTAAACATGAAATTTCTTAGCATTTAATACAGTAAATTTTATTTAATGGAAAGAAACCGTTTTCTCAGAGTATAAACATTTTTAATCCATCTTCAATTTTGTAAAATAAACTTTTACTGGGATCATCCTGTATCTCATTAACCGTGAATCATATCATAAGAAATTAAGCATAAACGACCTATTTTCACGTTTACTATACAGTGTCCGCAAGAAAGTCCGCATCAAATGGGATTTTTTTTTATTATTAGGTATAGGTAAAAATTGAAAAGGCAGTTAGTTTTTGCTTACCTAAAAACCAAAAATGACGTACACTGAAGCAGCTGCACGACTTGCGTTACCTGTCAAATTTGACATTTTTAATAAAATAGGTTCAAAAATGCCCTTATTTAACAAAATATCGATAAACTTTATTCAAAAAAGTTGTTTATTTAGGCATTTTTAGTCTCTGTACGAAATTTTGACAGTCTAATAAAATTTTTATTTTTTGCCAGGTTCTTGAAAATTTTGATTAACCCTCGTAGATTAACTTTTATACATCGATGTAAAACCATTTGCCTTTACTTCATTTGTAATCTTAATGCAATTTTGTGTAAAATTTTTGTTTCCTATTATTTGTTTTGCTTCAAAAACTAAAATTGTTATTGATTAATATGTAATGTTTGATGCAAAGTTTATCTACTTACATCAGTTTTGCCAAAACCGACGTTTCTTATTTTTCTTAAGTTAGTAAACAGATGTACAAAAAGAAAATATTAGGAAGCTTTCGTTGAAATTTTACTTAATTAATATTGGATTAAAAAGAATAAATATTAATCGCTCGAAACATTTTATTCAACAAAAATATAGTTTAATATAATTATTTTAATTTAATATTAAGTAAAATTTCAACGAAAGATATTTTTTTTTAATGTTTAAGAATTAAATACCTGTAGTATGTATCTCTTGCCCAATTTCAACCCATAACTTATCTTTCTTTCTTATATTTTTGTTATCTTCACGGCTTAAATCGTATAAATTCGGATATTTCTTCACAAACTCGACTATTAACATTTCAGTTGAAGCCATCTTTGATTCGCAACAAAAACGACAGACAACGCGACTGGTCGCGAAAGAAAGAAATTCTCTGGAGTTTGGTTTCGCTGGTATTGAAATGAAAATGGCCTTTTTCTTAATCTGTTCAAGTGAGCCTCAATTGCGTTCTCTCGAAATCTTAATCAACTAACAACAACTTATCTGATAAATAACACACCCCTAAAAAAATAGTAAAAGAAAGGATTTGGGTGTTACATTTGATTCTAAATTACTCTTTGACGAAGACGTTGAATCTGTCGTCAACGCTGCTTCGAAAATGTTGGGTTACATTATAAGTAAGTTAAATGTAAACCATGTTATAATACTAAACCAATCAATAATTTGCCTATTTAATTCCTTTATTCTAAGTAAACTTAACTTTGCTAGTCTTGTTTGGAGCCCCAAGCAAAAAAGCTATGTTGACAGGTTGAAAAATATTCAAAATAATTTTATCAAATACCTTTCGGTAAAACAGGATTTTATTATACCCAACAACGATATTTCTCTGGCCCGAAATCATTTTCCTTTAGCGTCCCTGGATAGTCGAAGAAAATTCACTGATGTACTCTTTTTATACAAGTTATTTAATAATTTAGTACAAAGTCCAGATATCCTCCAACAAGTTTATATTAATGTCACCCAGAAGTTTCTAAGAACAACTGAATTATTTTTTTTGCCATTAAGAGGAAGTAACCCCTTTACCACAATGAAAATTGCTGAACGTTTTGCTGGTCAAACGAAAAGAAAAAATAAAAATTGGTATTTAGAAAATAAATTCTACTTTAAATACCCCATCCAGAAAAGTAAATGACGATCGAAAATATTCCCAAAATTTTTTTTAGAATTTTTTTTTATTTTTAGTAATTTTGTAATATTTTAAACAATTCTTTATTGGTCAAAAGCAAAATGACTTTCCCGGGTGTAGAATGTTGTACCAAACAATTTTTCTTAAAGCCATTTTTCAATATCGGCCTTACTTTTTTCTCAAAAACTTTGGGCGCGTAAAGTGAATTTAAGCGTGTAAAGTGGGTTTACGCGCCCAAAGTTTTTGAGAAAAAAGTAAGGCCGATATTGAAAAATGGCTTTCAGAAAAATTGTTTGGTACAACATTCTACACCCGGGAAAGTCATTTTGCTTTTGACCAATAAAGAATTGTTTAAGATATTACAAAATTACTAAAAATAAAAAAAAATTCTAAAAAAAATTTTGGGAATATTTTCGATCGTCATTTACTTTTCTGGATGGGGTATTTAAAGTATAATTTATTTTCTAAATATCAATTTTTATTTTTTCTTTTCGTTTGACCAGCAAAACGTTCGGCAATTTTCATTGTGGTAAAGGGGGTTACTGCTCTTAAGACACACTTATTCGGCTCAAAACTCTCCATTGTGTAGAATTAAAAGAAATAGTAATGTGTTTGTTAATATTGATTTTTTTCTCAATGTTCCTGCAAACAGTGACAGGCATGAAGAAAAATGTTTAAAAACTAATTATTTTTGATGATTGGTATTATTGTATTTTTTCTTCCTCAGAATTCTTCGTTTATTTAAAATAATGAAGAGTCTAATGTGAAATATTAGTAAATGTATTTATTTATTTTTTACCTTATTCTACTATTTATAGGCATGATTAAACTGTTTTATTATAGTTTCTAATTATATTATGTGAATATTCCAGTGGGTATCTTGTTACCCGTTTGTATCCCTGTTGGCGTCAATAAATAAATAAATAAATGGCGTTAATAGCGTTAAATTTCTTGTTTCGACCATCCATATCATTAATGTAATTACTAGACACCTCCTAGAAGATTGCCAGTTCATTAGATAAAACTGGCACCCCGCACAATATTTGTATATCTCAAATATAATGGGAGTAAAAGGTATTTTTCTTATGACTGAATCACAATGTATTAATAAATTACTAATTTGGTATTTATTTCACTTCTAATTTTAATATAAAATTTACACCGTCGCGTCGTCGTTAAACATTTTCCGTGTTGTTACGTCAGACACTAACTCACCTGATACCATTTTTGAAACCTCCAACGCGAAATTCTAATGGTACTGACCTGAAAAAAATATTAAATAAAACGAAATTATAATTTGTACCTTTTCTGTCCTGTAAAAATATGATACAACTAATAATGAACCATATACCATGCACATTCTTTTTCAGTTTTAAAGCCATCAAAAAAAAATCATAAAAGTACCCTTACTAATTTTCTAACTAAAATTCCAAACCTGTACCTACTTATATTTAAAACAAAGTTACTTTATATTCCATATTTAGAAGACATTTTTTTGTAAAAATGGTTTAGAAATATGATATTTATTTACTGGTTTCGAAATCTACCGCAAAACAAAAAAAAACTTTGTAAATAGGTAAACATTGAGGAAAATACTGGGCAGAATCGCGATAACTTCCCCCCCTCCCCCCTCACATGCTCTATATCCTAATAGTGTATTTTAAAAGATTAATTGCGGGATATAAATTATTTTCTGAAAAATAAGTAGTTTAATATCGGCAATATTCAAGTTTTTATGATATTTCATGAATTTTTTCTTGGTGTTTGAAATGGCCTCAGAGGAACTTAAGCAGCATATTTTTAAATGAAACCATATTTTTTATTAACACTTACAACCCTCTCCCCCGATACATCTTTTATAGCCGATCAGCGGTGTAATATTTAAAAACAAAATCTATTACCTACAGAAGTACAAACCCGCCTCGAGACTTCTTTAAGAGACGATCAGTAGTGTAACAATAAAAACGAGAATCTATTACAGAAGTACAAACCCGCCTCGAGACTTCTTTAAGAGACGATCAGTAAAGTAACATTTAAAAAGAAAATCTATTACAGAAGTACAAACCCGCCTCGAGACTTCTTTAAGAGACGATCAGTAGTGTAACATTTAAATAGAAAATCTATTACAGAAGTACAAACCCGCCTCGAGACTTTTTTAAAAGACGATCAGTAATGTAACATTTAAAAAGAAAATCTCTTACAGAAGTACAAACCCGCCTCGAGATTTCTTTAAGAGACGATCAGTAGTGTAACATTTAAAAAGAAAATCTATTACAGAAGTACAAACCCGCCTCGAGACTTCTTTAAGAGACGATCAGTAGTGTAACAATAAAAACGAGAATCTATTACAGAAGTACAAACCCGCATCGAGACTTCTTTAAGAGACGATCAGTAGAGTAACATTTAAAAAGAAAATCTATTACAGAAGTACAAACCCGCCTCAAGACTTCTTTAAGAGACGATCAGTAGTGTAACATTTAAATAGAAAATCTATTACAGAAGTACAAACCCACCTCGAGACTTTTTTAAGAGACGATCAGTAATGTAACATTTAAAAAGAAAATCTCTTACAGAAGTACAAACCCGCCTCGAGATTTCTTTAAGAGACGATCAGTAGTGTAACATTTAAAAAGAAAATCTATTACAGAAGTACAAACCCGCCTCGTGACTTCTTTAAGAGACGATTAGTAGTGTAACATTTAAAAAGAAAATCTATTACAGAAGTACAAACCCGCCTCGAGACTTCTTTAAGAGACGATCAGTAGTGTAACATTTAAAAACAAAATCTATTACAGAAGTACAAACCCGCCTCGAGACTTCTTTAAGAGACGATCAGTAGTGTAACATTTAAATAGAAAATATATTACAGAAGTACAAACCCGCCTCGAGACTTCTTTAAGAGACGATTAGTAGTGTAACATTTAAATAGAAAGTCTATTACAGAAGTACAAACCCGCCTCGAGACTTCTTTGGAGACGATCAGTAGTATAACATTTAAAAACAAAATCTATTACAGAAGTACAAACCCGCCTCGAGATTTCTTTAAGAGACGATCAGTAGTGTAACATTAAAAATAAAATCTATTACAGAAGTACAAACCCGCCTCGAGACTTCTTTAAGATACGATCAGTAGAGTAACATTAAAAAAGAAAATCTATTACAGAAGTACAAACCCGCCTCGAGACTTTTTTAAGAGACGATCAGTAGTGTAACATTTAAATAGAAAATCTATTACAGAAGTACAAACCCGCCTCGATACTTCTTTAAGAGACGATCAGTAGTGTAACATTTAAAAAGAAAATCTATTACAGAAGTACAAACCCGCCTCGAGACTTCTTTAAGAGACAATCAGTAGTGTAACATTTAAAAAGAAAATCTATTACAGAAGTACAAACCCGCCTCGTGACTTCTTTAAGAGACGATTAGTAGTGTAACATTTAAAAAGAAAATCTATTACAGAAGTACAAACCCGCCTCGAGACTTCTTTAAGAGACGATCAGTAGAGTAACATTAAAAAAGAAAATCTATTACAGAAGTACAAACCCGCCTCGAGACTTCTTTAAGAGACGATCAGTAGTGTAACATTTAAAAAGAAAATCTATTACAGAAGTACAAACCCGCCTTGAGACTTCTTTAAGAGGCGATCAGCAGTGTAATATTCAAAAAGAAAATCTACTAAAGAAGTACAAATCCGACTCGAGACTTCTTTAAGAGACGATCAGGAGTGTAATATTCAAAAACAAAATTTACTAAAGAAGTACAAACCCGCCTCGAGACTTCTTTAAGAGACGATCAGGAGTGTAATATTTAAAAACAAAATCTATTAACGAAGTACAAACATGCCTCAATATACACCTTTTAGAACCGATCAGACGAATTTTAAAGTTGACATGTCAAGGCTGTAATTTATAAACAGGCTGATGAGAGATGACACGCATGTCATTTTTGTCGCTGTCATTGTGTATGAATATAAGAATTCGTTTTTGAAATACCCGATTCATGATAAAATATCTAAATTAATAATTAATTTGTCACTTTTTGTGTATTTCCATATCTAAAATAGTTATTTAAAGCTAAAGTTAATACAAGATACAGAAATAAATATGTGACTAAAAACGGTAAAATATTGTGATTGTTAAACGTTATTAAATCTTTTAAATTTATAATTTTTAGGTTCTTTGTTGTAAATCATAATTTTTAAAATTTTGTATTATGCAATGTCATTGACAGTAATGCAATTTTTATAAAAATAAAAACTCCAATACTTGACAGTTCTATTTTTTTATTTACCTTAACCATGTACCTAGGTCACCTTTCAATAGTAATAATTTAGGACACGAAGGGTCGAATATGCCGTGGGGATTGTTTTTTTCTTTCTTACGTTATATCCAATACGGCATAACCGCAAAATTTTATAGTTGGACATGATGAATAGATGGTGTAGGTACTAAATTTTGCTGCTTTATTGAAAATAAAGCTCGGTCTCGTTGAAGAACGAAAGCTTTGTTGATTAAAACAAAATTATAGACATTTCGTCAACATTTTTAAAAATTTTGTTACAATATTTTAAATGAGAGGGGTTTGTTCGGGTTTAGGTTTTCATTAAAAATGTTTATTTTAGAAGCCGATTATATTAAACATACCTATAATATCTTTATATTCCGGCATCTATAGGTTAGGTAGCTGGTTATTCATTTGCTTTTAGTTCGTCATAGCCCACTATGTAAAATTATTGTTTTGAAGAAATAAAAGTTTATATTTATGTATTTTGATGATCTGTTGCCTAAAAGAAAGAAAGTTATGGGACAAATCAAAATGCATAGAACATGACCCGTTCCACTATTTTTTTCCTAATTCGTGTGTCAGGAATGGACTTTTGCATCAAAAACTTAACAGTTGGAAGAAAAAGTGCTTTAAGAAGGAAAATCTAAAAAACTAATCAAACTCCTGAGGACTGTGATTAGGAAACGCATTATTAATTTACAAGATAGCCTTATTACTGTTTAATAATATCCAACCTATGTTCTGCATATGAAAAATACAACCAATGAGACAAACTAACATCTGTGCATCAAAAAGGGCCGTGTCAACGAATTTAACCCATATTTTACCACTCCTAGAGAGGAGAAGTGTATTGATTTTGTTACAGTTACTAATGGTACCATTATGCTTTGGTCACTTTTTATTTTAAAACAATTATTAACCAATTTTGTCTTGCAGACGTTTTGGCTAGACTTTACTTGCAATTTATTGACCTGTGGTCAATCCGCTTCGATTTATTTTTTAATAATTTTCTGATTAGAATTATTCTTGATAGTAATTTGATAATGCCTAATAAAATTGAAGTAAAATAATATCAAAATTTTTTTAAATAATTGATAAGTTAGTATTGTTGCTGTTTTTGTCTATTATTCGAAATTGTCGGATTTTTGTACTACGCTTTGTCGACAACAAGCACCATGAACTAATGTCCGGAGTGGTATTTAATTTCGTTATTAAACATTTCTAGCACACCGAGAATTTGCTTCCGGAACTCAGGCTTCCGTACCCCCCCTAGTTACGCTACTGGACACACTGATCTTCAAGCAACGACAAAATAAATGTTTACATTCACACACACACATTACTACATATACAGGGTGATTTACGGTGGATGGAACGTTAGACGTTTCTGACGAACCAGTCGAGGAATCGTTCTGAAAATTTGGTCGTTTACATAAACGGACACGCTCTACCTATCTAAACTATTTTTAACAATACAGTGTTGCCTTTTCCACACAGAAATAATAGCCACTTCGATATTTTAAATGGAACACCCTATATATTATTAAATTTTTAAATTCTACATAAAATTGTAATTTTTTTTAATAAAAGCATTATTAGTGTATGCTTAAGGGTTTCCGAGATATTGTCTCTTGAAAAATGACATTTTTGAACTTTGACAGCTTCTAGCTTTTTAACTGTACGTCTGAGAGCAAAACGGCTTACATGTCCCTATGTTCGATTTTTATTATCTCTCCAACAGTGTAATTTTCCTGTTAAACTGGATGTAGGAAATATAATACTTCCGGTTTGACCGAAAGTTGTTACTTTTGGAAAGATAATAAAAATCAAAGATAGGGACATGTAAGCCGTTTTGCTCTCAGACGTACAGTTAAAAAGCTAGAAGCTGTCAAAGTTCAAAAATGTCATTTTTCAAGAGACAATATCTCGGAAACCATTAAGCATAGACTAATATTGCTTTTATTAAAAAATAATTATAATTTTATGTAGAATTTAAAAATTTAATTATATATAGGGTGTTCCATTTAAAATATCGAAGTGGCTATTATTTTTGTGTGGAAGCGGCAACACTGTATTGTTAAAAATATTTTAGATAGGTAGAGCGTGTCCGTTTATGTAAACGACCAAATTTTCAGAACGATTCCTTTACTGGTTCGTCAGAAACGTCTAACGTTCCATCCACCGTGAATCACCCTGTATAGCACCCCGGTGAAACTGTAAATGGGCGATCTTGCATATCACAAGGTCATATTTATCTCAAGCCGCGGCCAGCTGGCCACCAGAGTTAAATTGGCGCTGTTGTCGCTTGATAATTCTCCAGCTGGCCGAGTAACCAGGTTCTGTCGCATATTTTTGACGTAGGTATAGAAGAGAAGGACAGTTATATTCTGACCTACTATAACGCTTCCCAAACTTGCTAATTGGAACAAACCAGCCAGCCCGCCATGTCAAAACGGTCAATTTTTCTTGTCCACGTTTTTTTTCTCAGGAAACTAAATTAATTTTTTATTATCATTTTAATATTTAATACAATTCTATTAATTTCTATCCTAGAAAACTTCGCCGATGTGTGTAATTTTTCCGTTATTATTCCAGCCTACCATGCAGGTAATTATATTTTATTGTTTATCAAACTGATTTTACACTTATACCAATTTTTTATGACGGAAATGTAAGTTTACAATAAATAAATTGACATGAAATGTTTCACATATTTATTATTAGTTTACAAGCCAATATTAACAAATTATCGTTATGTAGACAACTGCAACAGGTAATACCTAACAATCTACTAGTTACAAATGATAGTTTAGGGAGGCTTTTGGCATAATTATTTTAACATTTTTGTTTTACTGAGTAGATTAGAAGTATATTTTATACTACTTAAAACTGATTTGTTTGTTTTAAGGAATATTGTACATCGAGTAACATGATCTCACAAGGATAATGATTTGAGCTAACTCGATAAGTAGGTTCATACTTGGCCACTGTCCCTATTTTACATAAAAATTTAATATCAACCCGCTACTGTTTCTGTTTCTTTTGTTTCAGAGAATGCTGTAATAATCACCTGATAAGTAGCTTATGGATGTTTAGTACGTGTCTCATTCCAGCCTAGTGCTTGTGTTTAATACAGTATTTGTGATATATTATATGAATTGAAACAATACCTGATGAGTGAAACGTAACCTAAGGACATTATAGTATGTTCTAAACAGTTATTTTTTGCTATGGTTGTCAATGCAGTTTTTATTTATAAATAAACGTAGAAAAAATTATTTACGATAAAGTACTTCCATCTTTATTTTCCAAATCTTGGATAATATAAAAACGTGCTTTTATTCCACAAAATAAATACTTTTGTGCGTCTTTTTATTGATTTAATTTGTGATTTGATAAGATTTATATTAATTCACAAATTAAATCAATAAACACTCGTTCAAAAGTTAATAATAAAATTAAAAATTTCTAAAACGGCTGTTTAAATTTTCCGCCATTGCGCCTCTGATGGCCAGCAGACACACTAAAACCGCTTTCTCTTTCTCTCTCTCTCACGCTCTCTTCTTTCTCTCTCCATTGTGCTGCGAGTTTTTAACAAGAAGTTAACATTTCTAGCCCTATAAATTTCCTTTGCTGGATAGGGCTTTCTTTAACGCAGCTATTGTGACCGTCCTCGTGATTTGATGACCTGGTAAGGAACTATGATCATTCTAAATGTGTGACCTTTTAAAAGCAAACGAGTATTTTATATTGTAAAATTAATGTCACCCGCGTGGATAGGGGCAAAAGAGTATTTGCTAGAGTAAGAGGTCCTAGTATCGAATACGAAAGTAAAGTAGGTAGGTATATAATATTAAAATTGAAAGGTAACCTTACAAAATAGATAACAGTTTTCTGACATATTTATTTTCACTTTTATCAACATAAAATCTCAATCCAATTTTATCAATAACATAAGCATGACTTTTATATAACATCTAAAAATATAAGCAGGTAGGTATAGTATTGACGATTCCATAATTCTTTAGATGTCATATTGATAACGGAGTGACGCAACATAAGGTAGGCAACACCCAAAATATGGCTGCACCATAAATAATATTTAGGACGAACGATTTTCGCCAAAAAAAAATATTTAGCCTTAATGTAGAAGTAGGGGGAACCAGGGGCAAGACGGGGACGCTAAGCATTTATATCAATAAAAATAAAACCATTTATCCAAAAATAAAGTTTATTCTAAAAAGTCTTTGGATTCCATCCATAACTCTTTTAGCATAAAAATGTTTGGCTTAACGTACACCCAAAATACTTAAAACTATACTTACCTATTTAAAAACATACAATTATCGGTTTCTTATATCGGGATTTGTTTACGAAAATCACATGTGTGGGTGATATCTAAAAGATCACCTGCGTCTATGGATTGGATCACTCTTCTCTCGCTGTTTTTTTTTTATATTTGCGAACCATTTTTTTTAATTCATTATGCATTAATTTATAAGTCATTAATTTTTTAGTATAATTTTTAACAAAAAAAAAATAGTTGGGGCAACATGAAGTACGCAACAAATATAACATCCCATCATGCCCCCAATGACACTTTAAAACAAGTTTTTCTAACCTTTACAGTCGACATTGATAAATTAATTTTTTTTCCCAAAGGTTGCCTCTATACTGGTACACTCCAGGAAAAATAATGTATTTTGCTTTAACTTGATGTAGGTACACTTTTTGACATACTTTGTTTTAGGCCAGAAAATAAGATCAATGACACGTAATACTGGAAAATCGATCATAACTTCCGAACGGTGTGCTTTGAACGCCTGTTCTGCGAAGAATGAGCGATGTTGTTATCAAGCTAGTCTAAGGTTATGCAATAGAGCCGTCCACACACATCAGTGTTGGCAGTAACTGGGGTACCCCATCTTACCTCATGGCCCCGTCTTGCCCCTAGTTCCCCTATATAAATAAAAACCACCGACAATTGTTTTAGATTGGCGCAAAAGAGAAAAAAAAACATAGTTCTCATTTTGGGGATGAAAGTTGAAAAGTTCCTCTAATTTAAATCAAAAATTATGTTTGATATTAGACATAAAAAATAAATGATTTAGGTGAATTCTATTCTAGAAAAGCTAGTATTTAATTTAAAAGGCGTTATTCTCATTTTCTTCAACGTTTTTTGGGGTAATCAAATATATTTGAATTGCATTTCTACAACTTTGAGGCATAAGTATTAACTCGGCGTAAAATAGAATGCATTATCTCCTAGAAAGTGACATACAATATCAATTATTGAGAAAGATAAGTTATAAAGAAACCTATATTTTGATATTTTGATACCAATCATGATAATCAAAATGGCAACCTTCATCGAAATTTTATTTGGCTTGTAGCAACAAGGTATCATTTTTCTTTGTCTTTCTTTTCAGTAATAGCATAAGCATATTTCTCTCTTGCACGCTTGCGCATTAAAATTTGTCTGGTAAAGGACACAGAGAGCCGTGGTCAAGGCTCGCTTGGACCGAAAATACTGCGGGGACGTACGATAAATACCGTTACGTGTAGTTTTCGTGGTAGAGCGTGGTTCTGATCATAAGATTCACGTAAAATACGAGGGGTATTTCAGAGGAAATAGTATAAATGCCGAAACAAACGAAGTTTGGCTGGATGAAAAGATAATTGAAGGAGGTGCTTGACCAAATAACCTTATGGAAGGGCCGCCACTGACTACAACTATAATAATATAATAAAAATAGATTATTGAATACAATAAACACCTATGTATTTAACAAGAATAAAATAAGTATAATCAGCATTTTGACGAGGCTTACGAATAACGAAGTAGTCTATATTTCATTAGTAGGAAAAAACTAAATAAAAAAGCAAATTGTTACACCATGCATGCATAGCTGTAAAAATGTAGAAGGAAGGGATTATTGTATAAAGAATATTTACCTGAGTAAGCATTATATAGAATTTCTACTTTTAATCATCTATAATTAACTTAAATAATATAACATTTTTCTAGCAAATACAATAATTATTATAAAATAACAGCACACTACAAAGGGGTTAGTCATAGATAAACCTGTTTAACTATCTCTATACTAATACCACATAATATATTCGCGTAGCTATATATTCTGTGCTAATACTAATTTACTATATATTATAAGTACCTACCTATTGTAATAGTTGAATTTTACATGCAAGACCACATAATTCTCAAATTTTAAAAAATAAGAGTTTAAAACGTTTTAAATATTTATTACTTGTACCGAGTGAGTCAACGATGGCGAAGAGTAGATTTTTGCCTTGAAGATAAAATTTCTCGATAATAAGATATACCGGGTGTCCACGGAAGGTGGCTCGCCCCTCTAACTTTTTTGTTTTTCAAGATAATGAAATAAAATTCGGGGGATTTGTATACGACATAAAACTGCATTTTTTGACACGTGACTCAACATTATGGAACTTCCGGTTTAACCGGAAGTGACATAAACTTTCGATTTTTAAATGGGACACCTGGTATATTTTTACTTTTTTTGACTCCATATGACATTCTAAATACAACGATGTGTCACTTGTCACTTTTTGTCACCAAGAAAATATTTTTTTTCAACTTTTTCACTCCTTGTAAAACTATTATTTTCCATGTTTTTTAAACAACAAACTAATTTACTTTGGCAGAAGCTGTTGATATTTCAATTTTCTTCAAGGCATGATTTTGTTTTATCAGTTTTGCTGGTCACAGGCTACTTGATGCATTTAAATCTAAATTTATTCTCAAAAGATGCTTCATTTTAGGAAAGTTCTAAGTTAACTTTTTAACGTTTTTTAATGGCAGCTTTTCTAAAACCTAATAGTGTATGGTATCAAAATAATCGTAATAAAATCCTCTTTTTTGTTAATCCGACGAGCCACCATGTTGCCATTTAAAAAAAATGAGTTATACAACTTTAAAGATTAAATTTTGCATAGCACATAGCATTGGATCAAAAATAGTAAAATTGTATTTTCCCCAAGATTAGAGAACTGAAATAAGTGATTTTAAGGTATTCATAGCCCTCTAGATAAAACAATAAATTTGGAAAAAAAAATTTTTTTTGGTGACAAAAAGTGACAAGTGACACATCGTTGTATTAAGAATGTAATATGGAGTCAAAAAAAGGAAAAATATACCAGGTGTCCCATTTAAAAATCGAAAGTTTATGTCACTTCCGGTTAAACCGGAAGTTCCATAATGTTGAGTCACCAGTCAAATAATGCAGTTTTATGTCGTATACAAATCCCCCGAATTTTATTTCATTACCTTGAAAAACAAAAAAGTTAGAGGGGCGAGCCACCTTCCGTGGACACCCGGTATAGACCAGGGCTGAAGCCTTTGAAAATGGTAAAAAGTGAAAAAAAAATAATAGTAGGATAAAACCCATTGGAAAAGGAAGAGAGTATAACAAAAATAAAAGGAAAAATAAATTACGGGCGATCCGAGGTCGGGAAGGGGGGGGGGGGGAGTTTTTAAGGGTAGAAAACGATTTATCTCGATTTCCGACAAAACTACAAGTCCTATGGAAAAACGTTAAATGGGAAAGTTGTAGGTAATAAAAAGATTTACAACTTTTATATTTGCACTTTTTCACATAACCTCAAAATTTATGTGAAAAATTTAAATAACCAAGTTTTTGGTTTTTTATTTTTATCTTTTACAAAAAATTTTTTTATACACAAAATTTGGTGAAAACTTTCCTTTTTATGTCTCAAACACACTGTAATTTTTTTGATTTAAAATATTTATTTTTTAACCTTATTTTGACTTAATATCGAAAAAGCAACCTAATTTTCAATCGAAAATTCTCACTTCAAAATATCTGCTTTTTTAATAAAAAGTCGGTGGGCTTTTTGTTCGTTCAAATCTCTACTTTCTAATGGTGTAAAAAAATATATTCCTTACTATGATAAATGTTCTCAATTCAATTCAATTCACCTTTAAATCCTACCTTTAATTATATTTAGATGAACTATTTACGCATGTTTTTTGCAATCTTTATGTTTTATGGATTTGTAATTTTTTTGCTTATCAATGTAACATGGAATCTTATGTTTTTCGAGCAATTAAAGTAAACATTTTAATAAATAGCTCAAAATGGTATATAATGATTAAAAAAAAAATTTCGGATTCGAGTTTTTTTGCATTTTTTGAGAACATTTACCATAGTAATGTATATTTTTTTTTTACACCATCTGAAAGTAGAGATTTCAACGAACAAAAAGCCCACCGACTTTTTTAAAAAGGCAGATATTTTGACGTGAGAATTTTCGATTGAAAATTAGGTTGCTTTTTCGATATAAAGTCAAAATAAGGTTAAAAAATAAATATTTTAATTTAAAAAAATTACAGTGTGTTTGGGACATAAAAAGGAAAGTTTTCACCAAATTTTGTGTGTGAAAAAATTTTTTTGTAAAAGATAAAAATAAAAAACCAAAAACTTGGTTATTTGAATTTTTCACATAAATTTTGAGGTTATGTGAAAAAAGTGTAAACACAAAAGTTGTAAATCTTTTTATTACCTACAACTTTGCCATTTAACGTTTTTCCACAGAACTTGTAGTTTTGCCGGAAATCGAGATAAATTATTTTCTACCCTTAAAAACTCCCCCCCCCCCCCCCCTTCCCGACCTCGGATCGCCCGTAATTTATTTTTCCTTTAATTTTTGTTATATTCTCTTCCTTTTCATCCTACTATTATTTTTTTTGGTTTCAAAAATTATCGACCCTGGTCTAATAAATATTCGTGTTATGGTACGGTTGGATATTCTGCAAAATTTCAAAATAATTTGACTTATGCAGAGTGCATAGTGCAGAAGATTAATTTTTTTAAAATAGGACACCCTCTATTCAAGGGAATTTTGGGTTTCATGTGCTATTTCATAATTTTTTCCGTATTGGTTTAATTTACAAAAATCTTTTGGTTTTAAGATAATTTTACCTTTAATGAAATTTTAATGTTTGTAATTTTTTTTTTGACTACAAGCGATCCATAATTTTTATCCCGAATTTACCAAGTCAAAAACATACCTATTCGCTATGAAATATTGAGAATCTCATTTACAGAGTGTCTTTTTTCTGCGCTCAAAGTCAGAAAACTTCTAATCGAAAAATGTCAATTTTAACAAACGAAACACCCTATATATTTTGCTGCCATCTTATAGCTCGTCAAAAACTCTTCAACTTTTATAAAGAATGTCCTGTCCCTATCTCTAATAGTTTTTGAAATAATTTTATTTTCAGTATTTTCTCTTCTCGTTATAGTATATACGAGGTGATTCATTAAGGGTGGCCACCAGCCATATCTCGGAAACTACTAGACATAGAAACTCGGAGAAAAAAAATTATGATTAAAGCGGTCATGAGAAAATTCTGGAAATTACTTTTAAGTTCCTCATTTCGCCGCAATTAAAATTTTTTTTTTAAATTTTAAATTTCTCCGAAATTTCCCATATTAAGGTATAACTCTGATTACATCGTCGAAAAGCTTAGACAATTCTGCATAATTTTGGTTTAAGGCTTATTGGCGTACCGACCTTGATAAGAGTGGGGGAAGCTATTGAATGTGCAAACATTAAAATGGCTGTAACTTGTAAACGACTTATCCGATTTTACTAACTTTCAGCTTGTTTGGAAGGGAAAGGTAAGTATCTTCAATCGCCATATCCAGCATTAAATTAATTTATTATAATAAAATTTCTAGAGGGCGCAATTTGTAATAATAACAGTTTTTTCAATTTTATCCCGGAAATTCAAATCATACGGTATAACTATGACATCATAATCGAAAAGTGGATGATATTTGCAAGAAAAGATGTAAAGACCGCAAGTCGATATCTTTGTTCGTTTCAGAGTTATTGCCAAAACAATAATTTCTATTACAAATTGTGCCCTCTACCAATTTTATTAGAAACTATCTTGTACCATTGGATATGACAATTGAAGGTACTTACCTTTCTCTTTCAAACAAGCTTAAATTTAGTAAAATCGGTTAAGTCGTTTAGAAGTTACAGCGATTTTAATGTTTACAGTTTCACTTGATAAGAGTGGGAGAAGCTATTGAAAGTGTAAACATTAAAATTGCTGTAACTTCTAAACGACTTATCCGATTTTACTAAATTTAGGCATGTTTGGAAGAACTTTCAATTGTCGTATCTAGTGGTACAAGATAGTTTCTAATAAAATTGCTAGAGGGCGCAATTTGCATTAAAAATTATTGTTTTGGCAATAACTCTGAAACGAACAAAGATATCGAACTGCGGTCTTTACATCTTTTCTTGCAAATTTCATCTGCTTTTCGATTATGATGTCATAGTTCTACCGTATGATTTGAATTTCCGGGATAAAATCGAAAAAACCGTTATTATTACAAATTGCGCCTTCTAGCAATTTTAATAAACACTATCGTGTACTGTTGGATATGGCGATTGAAGATACTTACCTTTAACTTCCAAACAAGCTTAAATTTAGTAAAATCGGATAAGTTATTTACAAGTTACAACGATTTTAATGTTTACACATTCAATAGCTTCCCCCACTCTTATCAAGGTCGGTACGCCAATGAGCCTTAAACCAAAATGATGCAGAATTGTCTAAGCTTTTCGATGATGTAATCAGAGTTATACCTTAATATGGGAAATTTCGGAGAAATTTAAAATTTAAAAAACAAAATTTTAATTGTGCCCCCTTGCGGCGAAATGAGGAACTTAAAAGTAATTTCCAGAATTTTCTCATGACCGCTTTAATCATAATTTTTTTTCTCCAAGTTTCTATGCCTAGTAGTTTCCGAGATATGGCCGGTGGCCACCCTTGATGAATCACCCTGTATAGATCTCAGTAGCCATGGAAAACAAATTAAAATAATGTTAGTGACATATTTCATCCTGTATAATCTTTCGACCAAATGACAAAATTTATATCTACTTTGCCCAAAACATAAATCATATCGATTATTTCATTTTTGGAAAAATTCATTTTGCGTATAATAAAATCGCTTAATTTAAATCCCCAATCTGATTATTAACGTCATCCATTTACTAACATTATTTTTATTTATTTTCCATGGCTACTGAGATCTAACGAGAACAGAAGTCCGGAAAATCAAAATATTCCAAAAACTATTAGAGATAGGAACAGGACATTCTTAACAAACGTTGAAGAGTTTTTGCTATAAGATGGCAAAAAAATATATTGGGTAGGTAATCCATTTAATAAAAGTGACATTTTTCAATTAGAAGTGACTTTGGACGTACAAAAAAAAACACCCTGTAAATGAGATGTCAAATAATTCAAGGTGGATATGGTTTTTTGCAAATTCCGGTTAAATTTTATAAATCGCTTGGATTCAAAATTTATTTTCAGAACTAGGAAAACTTTTTATTAAAAATGAAATTATCTCGAAACCCATAACTTTCTCGTACATTAAACCAATATGAAAAAGTTATATAATGGTATATAGAATTAAAAAATCCACTTAAATATAATAGTGTCCCATTTGAAAAAAAAAATTAACTTTGTGATATCCTCATCCTACTTACTGAGAACACCCTATATAATTCAAAATATTTTTAAGTTGTGCAGCACATCCCACCATAACAACTATACATAACCTTATTATCGACAAATTTGATCTTCAAAACATAAATCTATTCAGCGCCATCGTTGGCCCACCCAGTACAGCTTAAACCATTTATGTCCTTAAAAAGGTAGGTAATTAAATTTAACACCCTAGGGTCCGGGCGCACTTCTGGGCTTTCCATCGGCATAATAATATTATTTATTTATGTCGTTTACCTGCATTCCTTGACCAAATTTTAATTGAAAAGTTTATAATAAACGCTTATTCCTAAAACGCTTGGTTTTCGAGATACCTACAGCGATTTTTTTTTTTTTATCAAAAACGTCGAGAACTGTTTAAGACTAATTTTTGGTATAGACACAATGACATGGCAAAACACATATTTTGAACTAAAAATTTTTTGGGAAAGAAAGAAAGAACTTCCTCCACAAAATTTAATAAAATAAAAATTCTCTAGGGGTCTCTACATGTTTCGAACGTATCAACGTTCTTCATCAGGAGACAGAAAATTTATTTAGTGCTGATGGTTTTAGCAGAAGAGAAAATGGTGTAGAACCTTAATGGAGCTTTTATGGAATTAAAAAATTGATGTGAAAAAAGCTCCATTAAGGTTCTACATCATTTTCTCTTCTGCTAAAACCATCCCACTAAAAAATTTATGTCTCCTGATGATGAACGTTTTTACGTTTGAAACATGTAGAGACCCCTAGAGAATTTTCATTCTATTAAATTTTGTGGAGAAAGACTTTAAGTTTTTTCTTTCTTGTCCATACTTTCAACTTTCAACTCCACTTTAAGCATGGACTATACAGTGTCCGCAAGAAAGTCCGCATCAAATGGGATTTTTTTTTATTATTAGGTATAGGTAAAAATTGAAAAAGCAGTTAGTTTTTGCTTACCTAAAAACCAAAAATGACGTATTCTGAAGCGGCTGCACCACTTGCGTTACCTGTCAAATTTGACATTTTTAATAAAATAGGTTTAAAAATGCCCTTATTTGTCAAAATATCGAAAAACTTTATTCGAGAAAGTTGTTTATTTAGGCATTTTTAGTCTCTGTATGAAATTTTGACAGTCTAATACAATTTTTATTTTTTGCCAGGTTCTTGAAAATTTTGATCAACCCTCGTAGATTAACTTTTATACATCGATGTAAAACCATTTGCTTTTACTTCATTTGTAATCTTAATGCAATTTTATGTAAAATTTTTGTTTCCAATTATTTATTTTGCTTCAAAAACTGAAATTGTTATTGATCAGTATGTAATGTTTGATGCAAAGTTTATCTAATTACATCGGTTTTGCCAAAACCGACGTTTCTCATTTTTCTTAAGTAAGTAAACAGATGTACAAGAAGAAAATATTGGGAAGCTTTCGTTGAAATTTTACTTAATTAATATTGGATCAAAAAGAATAAATATTAATCGCTCGAAACATTTTATTCAACAAAAATATAGTTTAATATAATTAATTTAATTTAATATTAATTAAGTAAAATTTCAACGAAAGCTTCCTAATATTTTCTTTTTGTACATCTGTTTACTAACTTAAGAAAAATGAGAAACGTCGGTTTTGGCAAAACCGATGTAATTAGATAAACTTTGCATCAAACATTACATACTGATCAATAACAATTTCAGTTTTTAAAGCAAAATAAATAATTGGAAACAAAAATTTTACATAAAATTGCATTAAGATTACAAATGAAGTAAAGGCAAATGGTTTTACATCGATGTATAAAAGTTAATCTACGAGTGTTGATCAAAATTTTCAAGAATCTGGCAAAAATTAAAAATTCTATTAGACTATCAAAATATCGTCCAGAGGCTGAAAATGCCTAAATAAACAACTTTTTTGAATAAAGTTTTTCGATATTTTAATAAATAAGGGCATTTTTGAACCTATTTTATTAAAAATGTCAAACTTAACAGGTAACGCAAGTCGTGCAGCTGCTTCAGTATACGTCATTTTTGGTTTTTAGATAAGCAAAAACTAACTGCTTTTTTAATTTTTATCTATACCTAATAATAAAAAAAAATCCCATTTGATGCGAACTTTCTTGCGGACACTGTATTTCTTCAAATTAAATTTTTTTTGTTTGAAACAGTGGCGTGGGTTTATCGCTACGCGTCGATACAATTGTAACGAAAAGACCACCGATTCCAAAACAATCATTATGTTAAAAAGTCTGTCTAAACCACAAATATTTTGAATAAAATATCGGGATGTCTTTACATTAGAATAAAAGAACATGTTTCGCCTTAGAGAAGGTTCAGCGATATTGGAGAAAAAAATACGTTGTTCGGGGTTGAGTTTTATACGAAATAATAACTGACAGTTCGATGTACAAATATAAGAACTAGTCTAAGAGGAAAAAAGTTTTTATCGCCAAAGATGTATGTTGTTGTAAAGAACTATGGTAATTTGATTTGCACCCTGAAACACTTTAAGTTTTGTTTTCTACGGTTATTTTAAAATAATGCCTTTGTCAATCAAAACAATCTAGCTTCATTTTCATTATATCTTCACAATGGTTTGTGGAAAAAAACACAAGAAAACGTCCCGGTTTATCAATTATCCAATTAAAACATTAAACTATAATTACACTTTATTTAAAATATATTACACACTTTTTTACAAAAAAAAAAGACAGATAAACAAGACAGACACGTGTTTTTAGAAGTCTGGGCGGCGGTAACTGACCTATCTTTGCACTTGCGTGCATTCTGTTCCGCTTCGTGCAGGTAACCAGCGAAGCCGTTTTGTTCCTTGAGGACTCAAAAAAGGTCTGTCTTACTTTTAATATTGAAAAATTCCATCTTTGTATACATATTGAACCCTAAACACATGAACAAATTAAAAGGCAACGGTCATTTGTTTTCGTTTGAATTCGGTTCCAGTGACACATGCGTATTTGTTAGATAATATAAGTACTATTATTTTGGTCATGTGTGAGTTGAGAGGCAACATTGTGCCAGAAATGCTAGATTTTAACTTTAGAATTTTAGAAACACATTTAAAAATCGTTTCAGAAAGATGCGTTTATAATACTCACATGGTAATGGTAATAATAGATACCCGTATGTACTTGGAGCTTTGGCAGAATTGCATGTTGCAAGAACGAGAAATTGCGAGACTTTGGAAAAAATCTTATCTCGATTTGCGAGACGAGACGAGAGTTTTTTTAAAAGTGCGAGATTTCTCGTCTAGTGTAACACTAATCAGTCCTTCCTTATTGTGTAAATATGTACCTATATGCGCTTGTACATCTTGGAATTTTTTTTAATGCGTTATGATTCATTTATATCGCCAATGTAAAACATACAGGGTCCCTTTTTGGCAACTTACAATGGCAATATTTTCTACACTAAAGTAGATATCAAAAAACGAAAAATTAATGTTTAAATTAAAAATGTTCGCAAAATGTTGAGAATTTTTTTCAAATCCGGCTTTTGCAAAATTTAGCACGAAAAATTAGAAAATACACGTAAATGATCAAAAATGATCCTACGTCTAAATTAAAGCACCATAAGAATCTTATTGACAGGGAGAATTACGACACCTTAAATTATAAAAAAAAAAACATTTTCTGCAGAGATGAGTATTATTTTTTGATGCAAATTAACAGAACTTTCGCTACTGGAGTCACGTTAATCCACATCGTTTACCGGCCAATTGTATTAGAAAATGCTCGACCATGCTATAAATAGAACCCTCTATTGTTCATGAACTTGAAAACCAAAGAGACTTACATTACAAGGCAATCTAAATTGGAACGAAGAACATCTACACTAGCAAAATGGTACACCACTATGCTGATGTGGCGTTAGACTAAAATTATCCAAACCTAGGCAAAAAGGGTACAATGGGCCGTTTCACTATAATTGAATTCATCATATGTAGCATTAACTTCCTGAATTAGAACCTATTGAAAATACATCCCAATAATAAAAATCTTTCTAAAGGATCATAAACCTTTCCTAGAGACAACTAAAAAGACGCCGCAAAAGCAAAAAGTTTGAAAACATGAGATCAAAACCCTATTACGTCATCCCATTATCTGCGCAATTCTGACGGATTATATTGCTATCTTTGTTTTGATCAATTAAATAGACAGAAACAGCTTAAAAATAGAAAACAACCCGCTCGATATTCAGGTAGATGTAGCCTTCGACCTTCAGCTGAATATCTCGGTCCCGTGGGTCGAGGCAGATGTGACGTCAGGGAGTTTATTCCAGTATTTTTTAATATAGACCGTATCTTATTTATTTATTTTCTCACTAAATAAATAATATAAGTAAAAAAATTTATTTTTTCTTCCTGTATGCGATAGGAGAAAAATTAAAGTTTAGTGAAAAAGCCCATTGAGTGACCGCCAAGATCACCTGATCTAAATTTTGGCTTGGGTTCATTTTTTATCATTTACGCTTATTTCTAATATTTCCTGCCAAATTTTGGAAAAGCCAGTTCTAAAACATTATTCTTAAAATTTTGCTACATTTCGTGCTTATATCTTATTAATTCTGGTATCACTGAAAAGCAATTTTGATAAGCTTTACAGAGAGGTGTTACAAATAGTGGGGGAGTGTCATTAAGGATTTTAAAGTGGATGAGGGTGGTGCTTCAGGAGTGGGTGAAGGTGGTTCATAAAATACCAAATTTTTATTTACCCGCGTTTTTGTAGAAAAGGTAATTTTGGTTTTGGAAGATATCAATTCTTTATTATAAAAAATATAGTAATTGTAAGTTGTCAAAAAGTCACCCTCAAGTTACCCATATTATATTCCAAGAAACCCCACTCTACGGTAACTTCAATTCTTTATTTATTAAAGGAATACATGTACAAAAATGGCTAGTATACCAATATTAAAAATCTTATTAAATTAAATTGTAAAGTCGTAGAAAAGCATTTCCTAAATCAAAAATAATTTATTGAAATATAAGAGCTCACATCATATGGAAATGTATATAATTATTTTCCATATTTTGTATCAACAGACCTAGAATAGAGAACACGGCACTAAATATAACATCAATATCCCATTAAATTTTGATTGTTTGCCACTTTCGGAATAAATGTTTGCACGAATCACTTCTTCGAAATATACGATATTTACCTTCCAGGCGCCTGCAAGTAGCGCTACTACAACATTGTAAGTCGCGGTACGAAATAAAAGGTATACGGGAATGGAATTGTAAAATATTTAAATAAAAACTGGTAACAATAAAAAACAAGTGAATAAAATAAGAAATAGGGTTATAAATAACTAGAAGATCAAAAAAATATTACAGTTGAAAACGGCTAGAGATACTAACTAACCGAAACGCTGTGTTAAGTAACAAAATAAAGACTATGGAATTCCGACAAGGTAATTTTTTTGATATTACTACATTGTCTACCACCTCCAAACAAACACTGGAATCCCGGTACGGACCCGGTATCAGCGAACAATTCGAAGGCTACGAAAAGACAAAGATCAAGATGACCAAGGAACAAACTCACATCGCTTTTTTATGCGAAGCCAGAGACAGCGACGTCATACCAGTTGGATTTCGACTTAAAGCTCCAATACCTGGAACCAGAGCCCGACGTATTCTAGATAACGCTAGCAAAGTACTAATGCGCTGACAGATTAACTACCACAGATGAAAGAAATCAATCCTTGAAACTGAAGCCACTCAACGCTTTGAGGAAATTAAGGAACTCACTTTGGAGGAAGACTACGAACCAATCTTTAATAAAATTGACCACACCTGCAATAAATTACGAGAGGCACTATCAACTAAAGATAAAGAAAACAGTCACCAACCCTGGATATTATAGCATCCATAGAAACCTTGAATCTACCATCAGCTGTCGCAGACGAACTTCGATACAAGGGACGAGTTGCCCTAGAGAAGAACAAAAAAGTCAATAAGAACGTTCCTAAACAAGAAGATACAGCACTAAAACACCTTCAGAAGGACAGTTATATTAAAATTCTTCTAGCTGACAAAGGAAATGCCACTGTGATTATGGACATCGAAACATATGATCAGAAGATTGAAGAAGTATTGATCAAAGGAGAATACAGGATACTAGCCAAGGAACCAGCAGCAACGGTTGAGGGAAGAATATAACGAACACTAAAGAAATACTCAGCATATATACATTCCAGATGCCATCCGAACAAAACTAACTCCACACCATAGCAAACCTCCTTATCTTTACGGTCTTCCTAAAATTTACAAGAACAACATGCCACTAAGATCAATCACCAGCTCCAGGGACTCTCCTACAAGCGCATTATCAACATTTTTTCTTGAGATAATTAAACCGTTACAGGGTAAGTCATTTTTTTTTGTTCAGAATTCTAACCATTTTGTAAATATTCTGAAAACCGTCAATTTAGAACCACAAGACACATTCGTCAGTTTTGACGTAGAAAGTTTATACACCAACGTTCCAATAGGGGAATCACTGCATATTATCAAGCAAAGTTACAAGACGACCCAACTCTTTCAGATCGCACTAGTTTGCCGCTGCATGGAGTGATGAAACTATTGGAGTGTTGTCTACGTAGTTTCTACTTTTAAGTAAAATATATGTTCTATTTTCAGGATGATGCCGATGACGGTCTTCCTCTCCGGTGGTGGCTAACCTGTACATGGAATGGTTCGAGTCACACGCTATTAACACTGCCAAGATTAAACCTACACTTTGGCTTAGATATGTTGATGTTTATTATCTGGACAGATAGCGACGAAGAGCTGATACGGTTTTTGGAACATATTAATAGTATAAGAAAATCCATTAAATTTACCATGAAAACAGAAAAACATTCCACTCTGGTTGCCTGCAGAATCACGGGGCGGAACAGAATGCACGCAAGTGCAAAAATGGACCGGCGTCATACTTCTAAAAACATGTGCAAATCAAATTACCATAGCGCCTTAAAACAAGGTAAGGATTTTTTCCTGGCCACCTTGCAGTATGTGTAATAAAGATACCTTTTTGTTCCAGTGATACTCACGGGATTATTTTTAAAGTTTATTGCAAATGTTACTAAAATTTTAAGATTTTGCGAGATTTTTCGTTCTCGCATATTTTTGTCTCATCTCACCGGATTCTTGCAGAAAAATCTCTCGCCTCGTCTCGCCACGCAGAAAACCGGGCCACTCTTGAGACGAGAGAGAAAAAGCGAGACGAAAGTGAAACACACTACTTTAGAACACAACGCAAACATCTCCGAATTTACCTAAATGCAAATATCCAAATTGTATTTCAGAGGAGAAAAAAATAATTTAATTGATCTTTTACCCTATATTAATGAGATTTTTCACAATTTTTACAAAAACCTTACTACTGAAAGGAATATTAAAGACATTTTGTCAGATTTAGATGAGGAGACAATGATTACAGAATAAGGGGTTGTTTAACAAAAAAATGTGCATTTAGAGTTAAGTTTGTTTTTTTCTTAAAGCATAATGTTTTTTTTCTGTTCAAAATCATGTTATTTTATTCTGAAGTACCAAATATAATATTAACTTAACAAAAAACACCTAATTTTCTTGCACATTCCTTATAAAGTGAAAGTGAAAAACAAAATACTTTTAAAATGCATAAATCTCAATACTAACATTTTCCACTTGTCTTCCTTTGCACGCGCTTGATTGATGATATTTCAACAGCACATGTATTAGCGAATAATTTGCACTGCGTTGACATTAACGCTTATGTGCATCGGTACTTAAGGTACCTACCTAAATATTGGCGGTACATGCGGCACATTGTCTGTTTTTATGATTCCATATCCAATAGTCCTTACCCAACCTTTAAAATGTATGCTCGATTAAAAAAAAAAAAAAAGATGTAGCATTTCTTTAAAATACCTAACGAACGATCACCCATAAAACCCATATTCACATAACCGATAGAAATATATATTTTTTTCATCAAAATTTTTGTTTCTACTTATTATTCAACTATAATTTTTGGTGCAGAATATTGTTGTAAACACAAACTGTAAATTTTGGCAAAGTGCTGATTGTCAAACGAAAAAGCTCGCGATGCCAAGCACAATGATTGGAACAAACCCGGAACGTTACTTGCCTCCAACTTAAGTCTCAAAAGGACAATATTTTATATTGTTCAGTTCATCGTTGTAAATTAAGGTTGCCTAATAAATTATGTTTGTTCTGGTTTTACGTCTAAGTATTCTGTGTTTTATTGAAAAAGATTGAACAGAAGAATACAGTCTACTAAGAAGCTCAAATGTCTTTATAATTTTTACATAGCTACTTTGACTTTGAGGAATAGAAATTTCGTTCGATAAATTTAGTTTTATTACGTAAGTTTATTTCTGCAACTCTAGGCGTTGTTATCAATGTTATCAGTGGTTATCACATTTCTTTCGAAACGCTTTTATTTAGATTAGAGCACGCGAATGACTAAGCGATCTAAATTCAAATGCTGGCATTCATGGCATTTGGTTTTTCGATAATTTCGGCAACAATTAAACTTGCTCTCAGTTTATTTAAACTACCTATTTTGGGCATATACTGGGTGTCCCATTATGGATAGCCATCGGCCATGTATCAAGAACCGCTTACTCAGCTTTGGGAAGATAATAATTTTAGTAAAAAAAAATTTAAAATTTGACAAATAAACCAAAATAAATTGTATGTTAAAAACTTTAGGTAAGTGGAATGTCAGAAATTTAATATTTTATTTACTGTTCTTTAAATTTTGACCATCATAATTATAAAACAAGCACTAATCAAAATTTTTATGTGGATGTCTAAAACATTAACCTATAAGACTATTTTTCATAATGGTTTGACAGAATATACCGTGCGAGAAAAAATTATTTGCATCAAAGAGGGCTTGGATTAAAAAACGTGGGGCTTGGTTTTAGATCACAATGATATGGGGACGATATATCTAATCAAATCTAGGTTAAAATTGTGTCAAATTCATATTATGACATGATATGCCAAAGTAATGAGTAATAAAATAGGTATAGACAAATACAAATTAATTTTTGTTTTTTACAAAATTAACAAAGTAAGAATATACATATAAAGAAAAATAATTACATAAATTGCTGAAATTGGCTACCGCCATGCTCCAAGCATAAATTCACTGTCGTTGAAAAAATTGCGTAAGTAGTTAATAGTTTCGCCGCCTGTATGGGCGGTTGTACCGTCCTGTTGAAAATATCCAAAACGTAGTTCGTCGTCAAGTAATTGCTTCACAAATGGATTCAAAATATTGTCTCTATACCGCTGTGCTGTAACTGTGTTATGAAAAAATATAGGACCAACAATTTCTTCTTCGGGAAACAGCTAACCAGACACCAATTTTTTGAGGTTGCAATGTGGACTGTACAAAAAAATGGGGACTTTTACTACTTCACATGCGTGTATTTTGAGAATTCACATAACCGGAGAGGTGGAACCAGGCTTCATCCGAAAAAAATGTCAGGTCTAATAAATCATATCTTTCCAATAAATTTTGGGTAAACCATTGAGAGTAATTCCTTCGTCTTTCAAAATCTGCGGCTTGTATTTCTTGGAAAACTTGCACTTTATAAGGAAATAAACTTAGCTGCTTCTTAAGAATAGTCCTGCATGTTCCATAAGATCTTCCCACTACTTGGGACAGGCGTCTTATACAATTTGTTGGCGTATTTTGCATTATTTCACGAACGTTTGCAACAAGTTCTTCTGTTCTTACAAATGGTCTTCTTGCTCCTTTTTTGTGTTGTATAGAACATGTTTCCCTAAACACAGCCACGGTTCTTTTCAGGCAATGATAAAAATTCCCTGCAATAAAAGCAACGCTGGGAAAATGATCGTGAAAATCGTCCATGCACAAACCCGGATTGTATTGCCACTCACCATTTACTCTAACCCTGATTCGAAATTAGGCTTCAACCATGAATGTTTTGTACTGTTCTGTAAAGCCAATTGTGTGAATTGTTCAAGAAATTGGAAAAATTAGCGATGAATCAAATTACTTGTGACGACTGTCAAAGATGACGGAATAACTGATTGATTGTTAATTCAGGTAGTTACTGACACCCAACAGGTATATTAAGCTCTACGGCTAAGCATTACGTCCTTAAATGCAAGGCCCTCTTTGATGCAAATAATTTTTACTTGTACGGTAATAATTTGGAAAATTCTATTAAAACTTTTTAAAAAAACTTTAAAATTAGGGGAGAGTGGGGATCCTTGGGCAGGTGGGAGACCTGAGCACATGCCATTATAATATTCTACAAGTTCACTGGTGGGTTCTATTGCTGCCGTTTGTAATGCCCTTAATATGGCAACCCTATATAAACGGCCACTTGCCGCAATGGCGGCTCAGCTGTATGGACGGGCACACGTTGTTTATTTTAGTGATTGAAAAGTTAAATTTTTATATGTCAGAGTAATTGTTTTCACTTGAAAATAAAGAGGTATGTATATTGTGTTGTGATTTTTTCTTATAGCTACCTATTATGTGCATAATTTATCATTATTTATTTTATTAATAGTTAACTTTTTTATAATGTATTTTTATTTAATATATTTTAAGTGCCATGCTAGATGCTTGGCCACAGAAGCTGGGGGGAGGATTGGGCATGCCCAACCATCTCCGATTTATTTTTTGTTTTTCTATTCGTCGGCTTTAAATAAATATAAACTAAACTTATGTATATATAAGTGTACGGTTGTTTGTGTACATTTAATTAAAAATATGATTCTCACACGCTTTTAGGCGAAAGTAGAATGTTAAATAAAAAATAAAATAAATAAAGAGTTTTTAATTTTTAGATCTTCTATAAACAGTGGCGTATTTAGGATTTTAATACGGGGGGTCCGTAATTACTTTTTCCCTTAAAAAATGTGCCGCAGGCAAAAGTTTTTAGGTGTCACGCCCTTTTTTTACTCTCAAATCTCAGAAAATCTTTGTTTCGATAGCCCAATTGATCTGGAAAATTTTAAATATTGTTTCATGTTGTTTATTGCAAAATATAAATATACTGTTTCAAAGAAAATAATTAAATTCAATTATTTATATATCAGTGGCCAAACCTCCCTCCTCAGATGCCCAAACCACCCTACGGGTGGGAGGTTTGGGCAGTTCTGCTAGCATTTTTGGAATTGAAAATATCTTAAAATGTTATACTTATGGATTCTCATTTCTTTTTAAGTATTACTCTTAAAGCATCCCAGATGACATTGAAAACGACACAACATAAAATTGCTTGCTCGTTAATGATACAGAAGCATTTTTTGAAAAAAGTGCCCAGGTATCCCCACTCTCCCCTACATTTATTAAAAAAAACTAAATGATGTGTAATATTTAATATAATTTTCAAATTGTTTAACTTTTCTGTATATTTTCGTTTAAAGATGGTTGCGTTTTAAAGTTTAAAAATAAATCTATAAAAATTTGTTAAAAACATGTATTAAAATATTTAATTGTAGCTTTTTGCTAAATTAAACGTGTTACTACTATTACTACTACTAAAAGTGGCCATGCAAACTTCACGAAAAATATTTTTAAATTTCTAGTCTGGCCGCAAGAAGGCGTAATTCTTATGATATTACATAAAATTAACTGTTGGTGTGGCTTAGGATTAGTAGTAACAAGCTAGGTTAAGAGGGGAGTTTTGTTAATTTTATTAAATGAAAAATGTAATATAAAGTATGAAGAGTAAAGTGTATTATTTAAGCCAAAAAAAACATCCACGACGAGAAACGATTTAACAAAGAATTTTCAGTGTCGGGTTGGGTAGTTATAATGACTTTTCCTACGAGCGTGCGCAAAGTAGTACTTTGCGCACGCATTTTTGTGTGCAAAGTTACACTTTTCCGCACTAGTGCGGATAAGACTTTTATCCGCACTGGGTGCGGAAAAGTAAAACTATTCAAAAATCTCCTTGGTAGGGAATATATATAAACACTGTTAAAATGAGCAGCTCTGACGATAAATATAAATGTTATAAACAAATAATTAAGTTGCCTATTATTTTTTTTATTGTTATGTAATTTTTTAATTTTCTATTATTTTTTTTTGTTATGTAATTTTTAGTTGTAAGTATATTATAGTTCTTTCTTTAAAGTCGAATTAAAAATTATTAAATAAATTATCATATTTTTATTTTTGTTGTTATCTGATATGAAGCTCGTAGGAAAAATGTTGTTCCTAACAAGTGCGCAAAGTGCTTTTCCGCACGCAAGAACTTATCCGAACTCCGCTTCGCGTCGTTCGTCCAACTGTACTTGCGTGCGGAAAAGTATCACTTTGCGCACTTGTTAGGAAAATAACTATATTATTGTTAGAAAGTGATATGAAAATTTGTTGCGTATTGTGAATGACTTGCTTGTGAATGCGTAAACAGATTAAGTCGTAGATTGGATTTATAACGATTTTTCCATTTTTGTCATGGTTGTACAGGATCATCCAACCAGGACTGAACAGGGGCCTATTTTTTTAGTTTCCCTGTATTTTTATTTAAACCAATATAGCCATTTAGTTTATGCTTTGCCGTAGAACCTAAAATTACCATTTAAAAAGCGATCTGACTTAAAACAAAGAAACTGTGGCGTAAAGTTGTTGTTTTTTCAATGGAACACCCTGTATATTATTTATTTTTATGAAACGCACTTCTTTCCTGATTCCATAAATATATAGTTTGTCCATATTAGCTCAAACCGTTTTTAAGATATGAGCAATCAAACATTTAAAAAGCTGTATTTTAATGCATCGCCATTACGGGGATTTTCTTTTCCAAGGCATTCTAGACGTATTAAGCTCAAATGAATACAGCTTTTTAAATGTTTGATTGCTCATATCTTAAAAACGGTTTGAGCTAATATGAACAAACTATATATTTATGGAATCAGAAAACGAAGGCGTTTCATAAAAATAAATAATATACAGGGTGTTCCATTGAAAAAACAACAACTTTACGCCACAGTTCCTTTGTTTTAAGTCAGATCGCTTTTTAAATGGTAATTTTAGATTCTACGGCAAAGCATAAACTAAATGGCTATATTGGTGTAAATAAAAATACAGGGAAACTAAAAAAATAGGCCCCTGTTCAGTCCTGGTTGGATGACCCTGTACATTTTGTAACTGTCTTGGATATTTGGGGTAGGTTTAATTTTAATTTAGTATTAACATTAACTGGGAACATAACACGTGTTAATTTGAAATTTTAAAAATTAAGCCCGTAGCGGCACCGCATGTCAAGAAAGCAAATGGTTATTTTTCTCGCTCACTATAGTAAAGCGACATTTAAAAATATTTTTTTAAGACGTGCTTTCATATCATGATTTACGGCTTTAAATACAGTGTCACCAAAAAAGTCCGGATCATACCTACCTTTGACATTTTTTTTTATTAATAGCTTTATTAAAAATTGGACTTTGGCATCAAGTTCTGCTTCGATCGAGATGAGTGTTTTTCTACAAAATCAAAATTGGGCTATTAAAATTTGGTCGCATGTGATGCAAAGTTTATTTGTTTTGGACCCTGTATAAGGAAACTTTATAAAATAAGTATTTTTGAAAACGTAATTTGTGTCTAAAAGTAAAAAAATAAAAATAAAGTAGTTTTAAATTAAATCGTTGAAAATAGATAAACTTTACAGTAAGTTAAACTAAAATTTATTTTCCACTTAATGAACACTTTACTGATGATACTGTGTTCGTTTTGTCTTAATATTAAGGTATATTACTTTCAGACACAAACTACGTTTTCAAAAATACTTATTTTATGAAGTTACCTTATACAGGGTACAAAACAAATAAACTTTGCATCACATGCGACCAAATTTTAATAGCCCAATATTGATTTTGTAGAAAAACACACATTTAATATTGCACTACCTTAAAGAAAATGTATCTGAAATAAAGCATTGCCAAAACTAAGAAGTTTTATGTAGGTTGCGTTGAGTATTCTTCTGCAAAAGTGGTGCAATTTACAAAATATAGGTAAAAAATTAAAATTATCTTATGCAGCTGAAATTTTGCATGTGGACTAGAAACTGCAGTTAAAAAAACTTTTTCTAATTACTTTTTTCGATACTTTCAAAAATAACCCCACTGTTGAATTATTTTTGGAAAAAATTAAAATTTTACAGATAATGCGAATCACGTGACTACTATTTTTTTGCTTCATTTTCATCTCGATCGAAGCAGAACTTGATGCCAAAGTCAAATTTTGAATAAAGCTATTAATTAAAAAAAAACCTATATGATGCGGACTTTACTGGTGACACTGTATATTACGTCAATTTCGTAATACCCTGTATATATTAGAGCCTTTTAAATAAGAAAAAATTAACAGATAGATTATAACCTTGGATGTTAAGCTCAACTTTTTAAGCTTTCCGAAAATGTATGCTTTTCGTTCGACCTCTAAAACATTGCTCCCCCAAGACTTTTTCTTGATATTCCATTGTCTTACAATAGATAGGTACATATTGTAAAATATACTATAAATATCAAAACAAAAATTGATTACAAATAGGCCAAATCCTCGGACAGATGTTGGGTCTCTGTACCGTAAAGATAAAAACCCGAACCCTTATAAATGATCCGGATCCGTTATCTGTCTATCCGTCTGTCACACGCTGATAACTTTTGAACTGTTTGATTAGACCCTTGAGATTTAGACTAGAAACGGGCTTGTTTACCCAGAGATAGCGCTCAACTATTGTGGTAGTAGTTCGGGGAAATTGAAAAAATAAGGAGAAAGAAGTGATTCTAAGATAAGTTTCAATTAAAAAACGAACGGTATTGTTTTAGGCTGATTTTAATTTGAAAGAGTATTTATTAAGTAGGTATCTAAGATAAATTAGGTTATTATGTTCAGGACCATTTATAAACAGAACAAAAGACTTGTTTTCAATGTAGCGTAAATTTAATTATGCCCAATACTTCCAGGAGAAATTATAACTACAAAACATTCGGTAATAAATTATGAAACAAAACGTACAAAATAGGTCTTATTTAATTTTAATATAGTAGAGGTATTCCAAATATAGTCACGGTATCCTTAATTCATAACTAAGATGCTTAAACTCTGAGTTTTAGTGGGTAGGTATACCTTTCTTGAACAAGAAATTTCAAGGAATAAAATATTTTAACTAGAAATTTAATATGCCGCGATAAAAAAATATTGTGCAGCTGGAGCAGCAGGGCTGCTGGTGGCTTGCTATGAAATATACATCGAAACTGTGATCATATCACGATTTTTTATCCTAAGAAACCCCTTAAAACCAAATTTTGTGCTAATCGTACTATTATTAAAATAAATATTTACAAAATTTTAAAAAATAATAACATTAACACCCTGTATTTTAAAACAAACGTAAATTGGGTTAAGTCCTCAAATTTTAGCCTCATAAATTTGTGCTAGCATTTTGTTCGGTCCCAGCACGGCACCGACAACGATGCCGGTGGATGGCAAATCGCATTTAACCAACATGAAATAATAAACTTCTCTTGGTCTCTAAATACATTCAAAAAGAAAACCAGTATCTACTAGTGATAGTTTGCTAGATTTACAATTTAAAGCTCATCACTTTTCTATCTTTCTCCTACTTTTTTCTTTCCTTAATCTCTTTTTTTCCTCTCTCACCATATATGTGTTTCATTCTTTTTTTTGCTGTATAACAGTGTCACCAGTAAAGTCCGCATCATATGGGATTTTTTTTTATTAATAGCTTTATTCAAAATTTGACTTTGGCATCAAGTTCTGCTTCGATCGAGATGAAAATTAAGCAAAAAAATAGTAGTCACGTGATTCGCATTAGGTACCTACGAGGGGGAAATCACTGGGGTATTTTAGTGTACAAAGTAAGATATTACAGGGGCATTTCGAGGTATTTTGGGGAATTTAGAGGTATTTCGTCGAATTTCAAGGTATTTCGGGGAATTTCAGCTGAATTTCAAGGTATTTCGGGGTATTTCGAGGCACAAACGTATTTTTCATAATATTTAATAATATCTTCTACAATTTGGCAACGTTTTTGTAAATGTAATCGGCCGAATTTTGCTGGGAATTTTAAGAGCGCTTTGGGGAATTGCAGGGAATTTCGGGAAATTGCGGGGAATTTCGGGGGAACTTTTGGGGAATTGCAGAAAAATTAAAGGAATTTCCAAGGTATTAAAATTTAGGGTATTTCGGGGAACTTCAAAAAAATTTGGGTAATATCGGGGAATTTTTTCTGAAATGGGAATTTCAGTGTACACATTTTTTTAGTGATTTCCCCCTCGGGTACCTATCTGTCAAATTTAAATTTTTTCCAAAAAATAATTCAAAAGTGGGGATATTTCTGAAAATATCGGATTTTTTAACTATATTTTGTAAATTGCACCACTTTTGCAAAATAATACTCAACGCAACCTACATAAAACTTCTTAGTTTTGACAATGCTTTATTTTAGATACATTTTCTTTAAAGTAGCGCCATATTAAATGTGTGTTTTTCTACAAAATCAAAATTGGGCTATTAAAATTTGGTCGCATGTGATGCAAAGTTTATTTGTTTTTGACCCTATATAAGACAACTTTATAAAATTAGTATTTTTGAAAACGTAGTTTGTGTCTGAGAGTAATACACCATATTATTAAGACAAAAAAGAACACAGTGTCATTAGTAAAGTGTTCATTAAGTGGAAAATAAATTTTAGTTTAACTTAAAGTAAAGTTTATCTATTTTTAACGATTTAATTTAAAACCCCTTTATTTTATTTTTTATTTTTTTACTTCATTTAAAAAAAATTTTCTAATAACTTTTTTCGATATTTTCAGAAATAACCCCACTTTTGAATTATTTTTTGGAAAAAATTAAAATTTGACAGATAAGGCGAATCACGTGACTACTATATTTTTGCTTAATTTTCATCTCGATCGAAGCAGAACTTGATGCCAAAGTTAAATTTTAAATAAAGCTATTAATAAAAAAAAATCCCATATGATGCGGACTTTACTGGTGACACTGTATAGTGTACATTATAATTTCCTAACTTTCATTTTAATTAAAATATTATTTGTATGTATACTTTAGCCTATAAAGTTTGCTTGGGAGGCTGCAAATATATACGGCCTGTTATTTATGTAATATTTTGTAGCCTGCTTGTATTGGAAATAATAAAGGAATTATTATTATTAAAGCTAATAAGTTTAGACATAGCAAAGCATAAATAAAAAATATTTAGAAAAGTAAGTTAATTTTGAAAACTAGATTTAAATGCTATTAAAATTATTGGAGCAATCTGTGTTTGATTGTCAACTTTTGTAGTACTTCTGGTTAAATTGGAAGGGAAATAGTTGTGACGGAATATCTAAAAAAGAAGTAAAAAGTAATATTCATTTTTTCACTTATTCCTTTGTTTTATGTAAATATGAGGTTAATTTGACAATTTTCAACGCCATTATATCGAAAACTATTTTATACAGGGTGAGTCGGGAGGAACGGACCAAATTTCAAGAGTGTATTATACACGCGAAAACAATGTAAATGTAATGTAAAAAAACCCATATGTTTTTATCCGATATTTATTTGTTTTGAAGTTATAGCGCAATATCAAATTTTTTTCTACGTTCCACTTTTATCAAAATTTTCACGTAATTAGAGTATGCCATGCTCAAGACTCTAAACTATTGGACATCTATGTTGTCTTGACAATGTGACTGTGTATTGTGGCAGTAATTAAACGTTTATTTTCAAGTTTTAGTGATTAAACTGTTACAAAATACCAAATGCTTATTCAAATTTAGAATATGCAAATATGGTGTTTATTTATGGTTCCTGTAATGGAAGTGCTACAGCTGCTGTTGAGAATATCATCAACGGTATCCACATCACAGACATCCGACTAGAAACGTGTTTATCAGAGTTTTTAACAATTTGTGCGAGAATGGTAAGCTTCCCAGTGCCAACATTACATCTGAACGAGCTACTCGACAAGGTTTAGGAGAAGTAGAAAATATTCTGGATTTAGTAGAAGAAAATGCAACGACCAGCTCACAAAGAATTGGTACTCAATTGGACATTCCACAAAAAAGAGTATTAAACACACTCCGCGAGCAAGGGTTATATCCATACCATGTACAGAGAGTACAGCACCTAAAACCGGAAGATTATGCAAACGTATTGAATTTTGTCGGTGGATAAATAATCATCGTTTTGTATCGCATATAATTTTTACAGATGAAGCAACATTCACCCGTGACGGTATTAATAATACTCCTAACTCTCATGTATGCTCAATCGAAAATCCCCACGAAACAGTTGAAAGTAATTTTCAACATAAGTTTTAGGTTAACGTGTGGTGTGGTATGCTCGATAGCTATTTAATTGGCCCTTTCATTTTGGAGAATCGCCTCACAAGAGACAACTACCTACTTTTTTTAAAACATGAGTTACAGGACTACAAGAAGATGTTCCTGTAAATATCAGAAGGCAAATGTATTACCAGTACGATGGAGCTCCTGCACAAGCAATATTTAGACGAAACATTTCCAGGGCGTTGGATTGGTAGCGGTGGTCCTATAATTGGCCTCTAAGATCTCCAGACCTCACAGCACTAGATTATTGTTTATAAGGTTGGTTTAGAAATGAAGTGTACAAATTAAAAGTGGACACTCGGGATGCACTAATTCGATGCATTAGAAATACTGCAGCCAATTTTAAAGAAGAAAGACGTGAAGCAATTAGAAGAGCAATCTTCGTAGATGAGGCAGAAAATATTTAGAAGTCAATGGCGGTATTTTTGGACATTTATTAAAAGAACGCTATGATTAGGAAACAGTTAATATATGAACTTTTCTTTATTTAGTATTACGCTATAACTTAAAAACAAATTATTATCGAATAAGAACATATGGGTTCAAATTCTTTTTGCGTGTATATTATGCTCCTGAAATTTGGTGCGTTCCTCCCGACTCACCCTGTATATAGGATATGATAAATGTTTTATGCTTAGAATTCTTTGTAGAATGGATATTTTTAAAAATATACCGCGTGTTCTATTTAAAATAACAAAGTTGTGTGCACTTCAGGTTCAACTGGAAGTTAAAGCCAGACGTTTAAATACTGAAAATGTGCGCAGAATTTAGACTGTGAATTTAAGAAAAATAAAAAAAATTTAAAAAAATAATAAATAAACAGCTTACTGGGTCTACGACGTGGATGTCTTGTAATTTTGCTTTTGGGAATTAATTTTCAAATTATCTGATTTTGCTGCTTCATGAAAAGCAATAATTTCCCAGTTACTAACGACATATAAATTTAAAAATTAAATTTACCGATTCTGCGAAAGACCCTCATAAATATAAATTCAAACCAGAAACATTTTATAAAAATCTAGTATTATATTATATTAAATAAAAGCGACTGGAGCGAGCATCAATAAGAATAAACAATGGGATTTTAAGGTTTTACCTACGTCTTTTATTCAGCAGTTTTACCGTCTACGGTCTCCCGCATGTCAACGGAAGGAAAAATAAATTTAACTAAATACCTAACAATATCCTAAATAATAAACTTCATAGATGTAAACGTTGTCAAGAATTGAATCTGTTTTTTTTAACGCATGGATTTATAGATATTCCTTTTTGCTAATAAATTGATTAGAATTTTAAAATACTAAATACAATTTCATTTCTTACCGCTTTATTAGTTGCCAGTTCGAAAAAAAATAATTCGTGCTTTATTAGCAAATAAACGTAAAAACTTTAGTATACGAATATGAAAAGCTGTATTTGATTATGCCGGTGTCAAATGTACTGCGTATTTAGTAAGAAAAGTTAAAAAGGTTATACAAACAAGTTTTATAAAAAAAAAACCAATAGACATGCACTAAAAATGTTGTAAAATGGCTATAGGTACCGCAAGAATGGGAAACATGATCGGTGCAATAAATACGTGGGGGTTCTATATATTTATTTTAGTAAGGTATTAAGCTTCATGAATAAAAATGTAGCAATTCTTTTTTTTTATAAAATCGAAGTAATTTGTTGAAAGCCAATGAATAAAAACTAAAGTAATTGCTTTTGCGTCCCGCAATTGCTGAAAAGTGCAGGAATTGCTTCTAGTCAATGCTTTTTCTTAAAAAATAAAAGCGATCGCTATCGTTTGCTTAAAATATGATGAATAAATTAATTAATTGCTTTTTCTAGTGTAGCAATCGCTTTCAACTGTTTAAGGTAGGTCGACCCATGCATCATTTGCTTGGTAGCAGTCAACTTTAGTTCTCCGCGGCATACACGTGTGTTGCTCTCAATTTGTGTCTTCAATTATGGCTGAATATATGAACGTCCGTAAAAGAAAAATCTACAGTGTACGTAAAAATTGCAGACATAATGATTTCAGAAAGTTATATCGATTTGACTGCAAAAATGTTGAGTGGTTGGCAAATTATTTTTTGACTGATACTGGTAAAAGGCGAGGGGGTGCACTGTCGCCTTTAAATAAGATTAAAGTCTTTCTGCGGAAATTGTCGGATTCGGGCTTTCAAAATTCTGTAGGTGAAGAACTCGGTGTTCACCAAACTACTTCTGTTAAACATACACTTCTGTAATGGATGCAGTTTTGGAGAAGGCCAATATTTTTATTGAATTTCCTATAAGTGTTGAAGCTGTTGTGGAAGCTAAACGATTTTGGTCAGCGGGATTTATTTATGTTTCTTCTATTTGTAAATGAATATCAGTTGCTCAATTGCTTGTCTTTAATTTCTTCATCACTACTATCACTTTCCTCGTTTTCACTGAAATCTGCTATATCACAAATATAAGTTTCCTATTTTCCACAAACACGTAACAGATTACTATTGTACTAAATAAATAGACCAACGTTGTTGTATGTACGTCAACTCTTTTGCAAATTAGGCACCAAACTGAACATGAAATCCATAATCTGAACAAGTTGATAGCCACGTCTAAACTTGTGTTGAATAAGCATTTGCTACAGAGGTGTAAGAAAAACAGCAATTGCTTCACACTTTTATTCATATCTAGATCAAGCGATTGCTTTTACTTATAGCATTTACTAGTCAAAGCGATTGCTTTTATCAAAATGATGCAGAATAATCTATTCTTATTAATGATGTAACCAGAGATATACCATAATATAGGAATTTTCGGAGAAATTTAGAATTTTAAAAATTAATTTGTGATTGTGCCCCCTTGTGGCGAAATGCGGAACTTAAAAATAATTTCCAGAATTTTCTCATGACTACTTTAATCATAAAAAAATGTTCCCCAAGTCTCAATGTTTAGTAGTTTCCAAGATATGGCCAGTGGCCACCCTTAATAAAACACCCTGTATAGTGTAAATTATAGTTTAATGTTGTTTTAACTGGATAATTATTATGTCGTGTTTTTTTTCATAAACCATTTTGAAAATATAGGTTTTTATTGCTCGTTGTAATATTCGTTTCGTATTTGTGTATATGTATATAATAACCTAACAGCAAAAAACAATGTCGGTGTTATAATATTGTAGTTTGCCATATTATCGTCTGTATTTATATATAGTGAAATTAAAGCTAGATTGTTTCGATTGACAACGGCATTGTTTTAAAATAATCATACCAAAAACAAAACTTGCAGTGTCCCTGGGTATCAATCAAATTACCATAGCTCCTTAAAACAAGGTAAGAAACTTTATTTATCTTAAAATTTCCGGCCAGTTATGATTTATGAAAAAAAATTATTAAAAGCAATTCCCAGAGACAACTGGACACCATCAAAAAAGTATGTAGTTTACTCCTTACAGTTTCCTGAAACTGACATAATATTATGCGTAATTCGCGACGACGATTATCGTTTATGAAATAGTTCCCTGTATAATTCCTAGTTTTATACAGGGTCCGCAAGAAAGTTCGCATCAAATGGGATTTTTTTTTATTATTAGGTATAGGTAAAAATTGAAAAAGCAGTTAGTTTTTGCTTACCTAAGAACCAAAAATGACGTATACTGAAGCAGCTGCACGACTTGCGTTACCTGTCAAATTTGAGATTTTTAATAAAATAGCTTCAAAAATGCCCTTATTTATCAAAATATCAAAAAACTTTATTCGAGAAAGTTGTTTATTTAGGCATTTATTTAGCTTTTGTATGAAATTTAGACGGTCTAATAACAATTTTTATTTTTTGCCAGGTTCTTAAAAATTTTGATCAACCCTCGTATATTAACTTTTATACATCGATGTAAAACCATTTGCCTTTACTTCATTTGTAATCTTAATGCAATTTTGTGTAAAATTTTTATTTCCAATTATTTATTTTTCTTCAAAAACTGAAATTGGTATTGATCAGTATGTAATGTTTGATGCAAAGTTAATCTAATTACATCAGTTTTGCCAAAACCGACGTTTCTCATTTTTCTTAAGTTAGTAAACAGATGTACAAAAAGAAAATATTAGGAAGCTTTTGTTGAAATTTTGATCAAAAAGAATAAATATTAATCGCTCGAAACATTTTATTCAGTAAAAATATAGTTTACAAGTAGGCAATGCATTAATAATTATTCTTTTTGATCCAATATTATTAATTAAGTAAAATTTCAACGAAAGCTTCCTAATATTTTATTTTTGTACATCTGTTTACTAACTTAAGAAAAATGAGAAACGTCGGTTTTGGCAAAACTGATGTCATTAGATAAACTTTGCATCAAACATTACATACTGATCAATACCAATTTCAGTTGTTGAAGAAAAATAAATAATTAGAAATAAAATTTTACACAAAATTGCATTAAGATTACAAGTGAAGTAAAGGCAAATGATTTTACACCGATGTATAAAAGTTAATATACGAGGGTTGATCAAAGTTTTCAAGAACCTGCCAAAAAAAAAAATTCTATTAGACCGTCAAAATTTCGTACAGAGGCTAAAAATATTTTTAAATAAACAACTTTCTCGAATAAAGTTTTTTGATATTTTGATAAATAAAGGCATTTTTGAACCTATTTTATTAAAAATGTCAAATTTGACAGGTAACGTAAGTCGTGCAGCTGCTTCAGTATACGTCATTTTTGGTTTTTAGGTAAGCAAAAACCGGCAAAAACTAACTGCTTTTTCAATTTTTACCTATACCTAATAATAAAAAAAAATCCCATTTGATACGGACTTTCTTGCGGACACTGTATGGTATAGGTAAGTATAATGTTTTTAAATATCTAGGATATTTAAAAATAAACCGCTATATTTTTAAACGTAATTGATATTTAAGTTTTCTTATATTTTTATTATTATTTGTTATACCTACTTTACTACTTACGTAGAGTACACCTAATTAAATAAAAAGGCGGAAGAAATTCCTCATTATTATCGGTAATACAGGTTTATCTATGACCTTAATAAATGCAAAATCTTGACACATATAAAACATCGACTCATACCATATCCATCCATACGTGGGTTCTGCTGACCTAGCCTTTGTGATAAGCAAAGTTTTCTCCCCGCTTCTATGTAACAAAAGAAAGATAAGGCTTAGAGTGGAAAGATGAAAAGATCTGAAAACACTAAAGTACTAAGATTATTAATAAATAAAAATGTAGGCAGGTGTTGTAGATGTATATCGTTTGTTTTTTGTGTTGTTGGGTTTTAATTTTAGCAGAAATTAGATGCTGCTAGAAGAAAATGCCCTGTAAACATTAAATATAATTTTGTCTAAAAGTAGTTAGATACAATATTGTAACTTGGAATAAATCTAGTTAATTCAGTACTTTTTTTGGAAAAATGCTTGGACGCGGGTATTAACATTTTAAGTTGTGGTATTTTTTATAAAAACATATTGATACAGTGTGTCCCAAATTAGATATATCACTATATCGATCGAGTGATTTACTGGGGATGATACTTTAGACGTAGGTATATGACGAACTATCCAACAAATCGTTCTTAAATTTGGTCATTTATATCGGGTGTCCGGAAAAAAGAGACCAATCCGTTAACCATAATTCATTGAATAAAAATAATATGACTTGTATTAGGTCATTTTTCATTTTTGACACTTATGTTTAATATACAGGGTGTCAAAGTTTGAAATTAAAAACTAATTTTTTTCGAATAATTCGAGTATGTAATAAGATATAAATTTTAAATTTGGTAAATTGCTTCAACATCTTATGAGTAAAACAAACTAAAAAACAATTGTCAAATATTCAAAATAAGGGTGTCCAGTACCCGCTGACCCCTCTATTTTTTAGTACGTGAGCCAGTGACTTCCAAAGTATATTTTTTCAGGTAATCATTATTTGTTTTTGACTATTTTTTGACTCCTATAAAATTTCGATGAAAAAATATGATTTGAACGTCACTTTTGCACGTAGTAAAAAATAGGGGGGGGCAGCGTGTACTGGACCCCCCTATTTTGAATATTTGACAATTGTTTTTTAATTTGTTTTTTTCAAAAGATGAAATTTATATCTTATTAAATACTCGAATTATTCAAAAAAATCAGTTGTTTAATTTCAATCTTGGATACCCTGTATATCGAACATGTGGGTCAAAAATGAAAAATGGCGTTATAAAAGTCATATTATTTTTGCTTCAGGAATCTATGGTTATAATACCAAAGTTGCTACTAATTTTTGATAGAGTCACCGTATCATCAAAAATATTTTAGATAAATTCAGCATGTAAGTTTATGCAAGTGACCAACTCTTTAGAACAATTCGTTGGTTGGTTCGTCATTTACGGATAACCTATCATTCACCGTGAATCACCCTGTAAACTAGTAGTTTTTAAGAAATTGTCAAATAAAAAAATGACATTTTTAATATTTTCGCAGGCTATACACGGGGTCATTCACTGTGAGTGACCTATTAAAAGAACTTGGAAACGAGTAAAGTTATCTTTATTAAAATTTGGGAGCAGGCATAATTAACTTTGAAATTTCTAAGTAATATCTATATTGGCACGTTTGAATCACTTCCGGTTATATCGGAAGTTATGGCCAACTTTGCTATTTCCAATAGAATAGCCTGTACATTTTAGCGTTTTTGGGTATCCTTTTAAAACCCTATTAACTTATGTTAATAATAATCTATACCTATCTCTAGCCGTTTTTGAGATATGAATATTAAAATTAATTTTTTATGTACTTAAAAACATACCCAGAAGAAAGTTTAATAACTTTGAAACTAATATTGAAATTTTGATAACTTTTGACTAAAACATATATCTTTGATTTCATTATTTTCAAAATGGTGCCAATCTGGCCATTTAGATAAATGTGCAAAAAGTAATTTTTTTTAACTGTTTTTTAATCAAGCTTTACGTGTAAAATTGCACTCTTTATCTAATTGCACAATACCTACATACATGTTTCTATCCTAAGTAGTTTTTAAGTTATGGACATTTAGAAAGCACACTGCTGTAAAATCAAAAGTTTGTATTTTTGTCAAGAGGGCTTTGACAAAACCAGCATTGTTATATTTTATTTTTGAGAAGTAAATTTATACAGATTTGGATATACCCATATTTGCATATATGTACGGGAGTGAGATCTGGTAAGCGTGGGGGTCAATCCCAAGGACCCAGACGTCTTATCAATCTATCCTTTAATACATTTGTTGGCTTATTGCTAACTTCATTGGTGCAGTGGGCAGGTGCCTTATCCGACTGGTACCATCAGCTCCGATGTAATTAATGGGGTAAATTATCCAAAAAATCACTGTCAGTTGTTGTTAAAATTTCTAAATATTTTTTGTTGAATTTAAATTTTCTGGGTTAATACAGAAACTAAACTGATTGTTCATTAGTAAGGACACATCAGATAAAATAATTATTAAAATATGTATTTTATCCGTATCTGTATGTATAAACCTATTTTTCAAAAATAAAACATATTAATGTTGGTTTTGTAAACCTTTAGTCAAAACGCGCTTAACAAAAGTGACAGTCGACTTTTTAAATGCCCATAACTTAAAAAATACTTAAGATAGAAACATGTATGCACTAAGCAATTAGAGATAAATAATGCAATTCTACATGTAATGGAAAATGAAAATACAGGGTTTCATTTAAAAAAAATTACCTTTGCACATTTTTCTAAATGGCCAGATTGACACAATTTAAAAAACCCCCTGTATGAAAAACATTAAACCTAAGTTATGAAATCTAAAGATCTATGTTTTAGTCAAAAGTTATCAAAGTTTCAAAGTTACTGAACTTTCTTCTCGGTATGTTTTTACATACAACATTAGTTTTATAATTAATATCTCAAAAACGGTTAGAGATAGGTATAGATTATTATTTAAGAAATTTACTTAGGTTTTATTAAGGTATCCAAAAATGCTAAAATATACAGGGTATTCTATTTGAAATAGCAAAGTTGGCCATAACTTCCGATATAACTGGAAGTCATTAAAACGTGACAATACAGTATACTTTAAAAGTTCAAAATCAATTATACCTGCTCCCAAATTTTAATAAAGAAAACTTTACTCGTTTCCGATGTTTTAAAAGGCCCTTTACCGTGAATGACCCTGTATAATCTGTATAGAAAAGAAAAGTAATTTGGCTGAAGTGTTAAAGAAGAACAGATATGTTAGGTAGAGGTTAGGAAAGGGCAAGCAGTTTACTACTAAGGCTGTTATCGCGATCCGACGCAGAGTTAAAAAAATCATTTGGTAGTTTGTTATTTTTCAGTTCAGTTTTATTTAAGAAGGCATCATAGCTTTTATTCGCGACATGCATTTATACCATTTACTTGAAACCCTCTAAACCTATCGGATTTATTTCAAGATATATTTAGAAAAAAATAAAGTAATTTTTATAAATTTCACTTCTATACAGGGTGTTTCATTAAGGGTGACCACCGGCCATATCTCGGAAACTACTAAACATAGAAACTTAAGAAAAAAAAATTATGGACAAAGCGGTCATGAGAAAATTCTGGAAATTACTTTTAAGTTCCTCATTTCGCCGCAAGGGGGCACAATTGAAAATAATTTTTTTTAATTCTAAATTTCTCCGGAAATTCCCATATTATGGAATAACTCTGATTACATCTTCGAAAAGCTTGGACAATTCTGCATCATTTTGGTTTAAGGCTCATTGGCGTACCGATCTTGGTAAGAGTGGGAGAAGCTATTGAAAGTGTAAACATGAAAATAGCTGTAACTTCTAAACGACTTATCTGATTTTACTAAATTTAGGCTTGTTTGAAAGGGAATGGTAAGTATCTTCAATTGCCGTATCCAGCAATACACGATAGTGTTTAATAAAATTGCTAGAGGGTGCAATTTGTCATAATAACAGTTTTTTTGATTTCATCCCGAAAATTCAAATCATACGGTATAACTATGACATCATAATCGGAAAGTAGATAAAATTTGCAAGCAAAGATGTGAAGACCGCAGTTCGATATCTTTGTTCGTTTCAGAGTTATTGCCAAAAAAATAATTTTTAATACAAATTGCGCCCTCTAGCAATTTTATTAGAAACTATCGTGTACCATGGGATACGATAATTGAAGGTACTTCCAAACAAGCTTAAATTTAGTAAAATCGCATAAGTCGTTTAGAAGTTACAGCGATTTTAATGTTTACACTTTCACTTGATAAGAGTAAGAAGCCATTGAAAGTGTAAACATTAAAATCGCTGTAACTTCTAAACGACTTATCCGATTTTACTAAATTTAAGCTTGTTTGGAAGTACCTTCAATTGTCGTATCCAATGGTACACGATAGTTTCTAATAAAATTGCTAGAGGGCGCAATTTGTATTAAAAATTATTTTTTTGGCAATAACTCTGAAACGAACAAAGATATCGAACTGCGGTCTTCACATCTTTGTTTGCAAATTTCATCTACTTTCCGATTATGATGTCATAGTTATACCGTATGATTTGAATTTTTGGGATAAAATCAAAAAAACTGGTATTATTACAAATTGCGCGCTCTAGCAATATTATTAAAGACTATCGTGTACTGTTGGATACGGCAATTGAAGATACCTACCTTTCTCTTCCAAACAACCTTAAATTTAGTAAAATCAGATAAGTCCTTTACAAGTTACAGAGATTTTAATGTTTACAGTTTCAATAGCTTGTCCCACTCTTATAAAGGTCGGTACGCCAATAAGCCTTAAACCAAAATGATGCAGAATTGTCCAAGCTTTTCAGTCATGTAATCAGAGTTATACCTTAATATGGGAATTTTCGGAGAAATTTAAAATAAAAAATAAAAATTAATTGTGCCACCTTGCGGCAAAGTAATTTCCAGAATTTTTTCATGACCGCTTTAATCCCAATTTTGTTTTCCTAAGTTTCTATACCTAATGAAACACCCTGTACTATTAACGATAGCTAAGATAAATATTTCAAAAATAGTTGCAGGGGTTCAGCTGTCACCAAATATCACCAGTTAAATTAAATTAAACAGGAATAAATTTGGTATCACAGGACAGCTAAAGGTTCAATCGTTGTCTGTCTTGTAATAAATTTTTAATTTAGGCCTTTTTTTCGGAGAAAATAATTTTTAAAGTTGGCCCATTTATACTTACACAAATTATAGTATATTTAAAAAACGGAAGGCTAATCGGAAAATCTGCTACATCAGAAACATACACTTCTCGTCAAAATTAGCGAATACTCCAAAATCTAGCAAAAGTTTGTTCTTAACTATCTTATAAACCACTCATTCGATTTTGACCAACTAATTTTTACATTATAACCTAAGGCGTTACAAACCTTTTTAGGTTACTATGTTACTAACGTAAATCTGTAAAACGATTCAACTCATATACAAGGTGTTATTAGTAGAAGCGATTTTGTGCCATAAATTTGAAAAATTCTGTAGAGTAAAGTTAGAAATTCCCGGTATGTGCCGTTAGTAAGATGACATCAATATCCTCAGACCTTTTTGCCAGTTTTTTGATAAGTGTATTTTGGCAATAGATACACTATTAAACAAAAAATGTGTCAAATTTTGGTAGGAAAATTTTTATAATGCTGTATCTTGGCAATGGTTGCACAGATTTCGACCTATTCAAGATTTTGAAAGGCTCTTTTCCTATAGATTTTCCGTGATATACCTAATTAATGAATTGTGAAATTTCCCTCATTACGGCACGAAACCGACAGATTACCAACTACCTTGCAGCCTACGGCTTTCTATTATAGAAAAATAGCGAAACTACCACCAGAAGCAGTTAAGACAACCTGAAAGGATCAATAAAAGTTTTTGCAGCTTCTGTCCTCGTCGAAAGAAAAAAAAAAGTTAAAAAAAGATGCAGAACTTGCCAGTGACCCATTTGCTTCAAACACACAATTTTAACACTAGTTATATCAAAAAACGTAAAAAAAAATAATAAAAAACACTATAACTTGCAAGTTCTAGGAGTCGACACTTTACCTTTTAAGTTTAATAATATAGTATTTATAACAGTGGAGTAGTGGAGTGTATGTTTAAAGGAATAGAAATAAGACACTTTAAGTCTTTCTCCACTGGTATATTAAAAAACGTAGGTTTCAAGGTTTCATATAGGGTAATTCTCTACATGTTTCGAACGCATAAGCATTCATCATCAGGAGAATAGAATAAGGAGTTTAGAAATATAATAGGTGCAAGCAGTCCTAACGGAGCTATGAGATGATGGAAAAACAAGCAAAGTGCTGGGAAAATCCCACAACATAATGGTAAACCTACCGAGAGGCCATTCGTGAAAAATAGGCAGGGAAAAAGTTATAAAGGTAGCATGGGAGCAACTTAAGTGTCATTAATGTGATAACACCAAAAGTGTGAGGGGAGAAGAATGTTAGACATCAGAATGGTAGATGATGTAAAAACTTTTAGAGAGAGAATACTCCGAAATTTTACCTTGTCTCTGTCAGCTCCATTTTACCTCGACAGAAAAATTTTTCTAAACTTTAATTTTTATTCAAAATGCCAAGAATAACGATTTTAAATTATTATTTTTTCTATTCCTAATTAAGGACACCCACATGACATAAAAACTTAATACTACATCTTTTTTATGTCAATTTAACTACTCCGCAAATTTTATTCATGTTATACACTAATTGGTAACTTCAGTTACTCCTCATTTTATTTAAACTTTTTCTACTCGCACTGTTTAATATTCTTCTCCTCACACTTACGTCACTAATTCAATAATATGTGACCTAGCTACTTCACAACTTAAATATTTCTTCTCCTCACACCTAAGTTACATAATTCACTAATATGTGACTTCAGCTACTCCTTATCTGAATTTAATTAAAGTTTTTACATCATCTACCATTCTGATGTCTAACATTCTTCTCCCCTCACACTTTTGGTGTTATCACATTAAAGACACTTAAGTTGCTCCCATGCTGCCTTTATAACTTTTTCTCTGATGCCTATTTTTCACGAATGGCCTCTCGGTAGGTTTACCATTATGTAGTGGGATTTTCCCATCACTTTGCTTGTTTTTCTATCATCTCGTAGCTCCGTTAGGACTGTTTGCACCTATTATATTTCTAAACTCCTTATTCTATTCTCCTGATGATGAATGCTCATGCGTTCGAAACATGTAGAGAATTACCCTATATTAAACCTTGAAACCTACGTTTTTTAATATACCAGTGGAGGAAGACTGAAAGTGTCTTATTTCTTTTCCTTTACTTTTAAATCACTTTAAACCTTTTTTGTTATCTTTAGGGATGCTTTAACTAGACGTCTCAAACAAGAAACTACTATAATTAATTATGATTTTGCTGATTAAATCAATTAAAATATTACATGAATAAATGTAAAAATCATTTGTTTGTCCCCCCATCGTAAGTGAGGTTATGTGATTTGTGACGTAGTAGCTAGTGCCTAATTACCAATATCGGTATTTGTTGAAATCAAACAATAAAATTTTACCCATATCTACTACGTAAATTCTGCCTATCACTGAAAACATTTTAAGTAAAATGAAAAGTTTTATTAATTTTGCTAATATTTCCTTAACCAGTAAAAAATGATTTAATTTTGCATGTATTTCCTATAATATGTCTCATTAGATCTTCCACTCGGTACTCCAGTTGGAATATAAATATTTGTAAAACTTTTAAATTAATATTATAAATATTAATAAATATTTATCGTATAATAAGTGGCACTAAGCAAATCAAGTTTTTATTATGGTAATTAATATTTATTAATTTAAGCAAAATTTCTTGTCTCACTGATTTAATTAAATTTACAAAGCCCTCATATAGCCATACAGTTATGTTTAATAATAGTCGTTTCTATCAGTCATAAAAGATGATTTGGTGTTCATAAAATAGATTTAGTAGGTCTTCATGCCCAAAATTAAATTCTATTTCGCTCTTCGAACTTTTATTAGATCTCCGGGTACAAGAAAATGAAATCAAGGAAACCTGATAATTTGAAGGAATTCAATATTATTATTTCTTACATAAGTTAACAAGCAGCCTCTTAAATATTTAATACGTTTATATCAATTCATATTAATTAGTTAAGATATTTAATAGTATTAGTATACAGCAAAATGGTGAAAATGATTTTTTTTCTGCTTTGAAAGCTAAATTTAATCCATCCAAAGAGGGACTAAATTTAATCCCAAAGGATTAAATCATCGTAGCCAACTAATAATCTAAAACTGTCTGTTCTTAATGTCAAATTAAATGATAACCTTGATAGTTATTCCTGGATTTATACCCCTAGCTCTAGTAATAATTTTCCAAATATTGCAATAAGAATAATTTACAGGGATGGCGAAAAATTAACTAATTTTACGTTTTCATTGCCGCATTTTATTTTTTATAACATGTCTCTATCAGATACTGATTCTGATGATTTGACTTTCGGTTTTGTTATTATCATCAGGTATGTAGATTTAAAAGGACGGTATTTTTTATTGTCTTTTTGTATACCTTGCGTCCAAGGGCGTCCATAGGGGGGGGTAAAACGGGCACTTCCCCCCCCCCCCCCCCTAGGCGCCCACATTACTATTTTATTTCATAATTCAGTATTAATATTGAATAGTACAGTGGTTAGTTAGTAGACCAACAAATCACTAAACTGAACAATTACATAATAAAAACATATCAATAAATTAATACATTAGGCATAAGTTAAATAAATAGTCTTATACAGTGTCACCAGTAAAGTCCGCATCATATGGTATTTTTTTTATTAATATCTTTATTCAAAATTTGACTTTGGCATCAAGTTCTGCATCGATCAAGATGAAAATTAGGCAAATAAATAGTAGTCACGTGATTCGCATTATCTGTCAAATTTTAATTTTTTTTCAAAAAATAATTCAAAAGTGGGGTTATTTCTGAAAATATCGAAAAAACTTATAATTTTTTTAAATGCAGTTTCTAGCCCACATTCAAATTTTGATTTTTTACCTATATTTTGTAAATTGCACCACTTTTGCAAAATAAGACTCAACGCAACCTATACATAAAATTTCTTAGTTTTGACAATGCTTTATTTCAGATAAATTTTCTTTAAACTAGCGTCATATTAAATGTGTGTTTTTCTACAAAATCAAAATTGGGCTATTGAAATTTGGTCGCATGTGATGCAAAGTTCATTTGTTTTTGACCCTGTATAAGGTAACTTCATAAAATACATATTTTTGAAAACGTAGTTTCTGACTGAAAGTAAAAAAATAAAAAATAAAATAAAGAGATTTTAAATTAAATCGTTGAAAATAGATAAACTTTCCGTTGGGTTAAGCAAAAATTTATTTTCCACTTAATGAACACTTTACTGATGACTTTTTTGTCTTAATATTAAGGTGTATTACTTTCAGACACAAACTATGTTTTCAAAAATACTTATTTTATGAAGTTACCTTATACAGGGTCAATAACAAATGAACTTTGCATCACATGCGACCAAATTTTAATAGCCCAATTTTGATTTCGTTGAAAAACACACATTTAATATAACGCTACTTTAAAAAAAAATGTATCTGAAATAAAGCATTGCCAAAACTAAGAGGTTTTATGTAGGTTACGCTGAGTGTTATTTTGCAAAAGTGGTGCAATTTACAAAATATGGGTAAAAAATAAAAATTATCTTATCCAGCTGAAATTTTGCATGTGGGCTAGAAAACTGCATTTAAAAAAACTTTTCCCTATAACTTTTTTTTGATATTTTCAGAAATAACCCCACTTTTGAATTATTTTTTGAAAAAAATTAAAATTTGACAGATAATGCGAATCACGTGACTACTATTTTTTTGCTTAATTTTCATCTCGATCGAAGCAGAACTTGATGCCAAAGTCAAATTTCGAATAAAGCTATTAATAAAAAAAAATCCCATATGATGCGAACTTTACTGGTGACACTGTATATATAAAGTATTGTTTAAGTTTTTGCCCTCTTCCCCCCCTGAAAAACGCTCTATGGACGCCCTTGCTTGCGCCCAATAAAATAATATTGCAATACTATTTTAATTAAATATCAACGTTTTGCACGAATATTCAATTTTTTTTTCTTTGTCGGTAGGAGAAACATCTAAGAGAGGAGAAATCAATATTGGATTGGCAAAGTTGGATAATTCGTAGTCGACTAACATGACGTTTGGTACACTGAGGAAAATGATCCCGAACCTTAAAATATTAAATTAATAAACATGGCTGTCAACGTTTTGGCGTTTTATCATAAACCCCAAATTGTTTAGTTCAAAACTGTAGTAAACGTCACCCCTCGTACTTATGTGCTCCAACGCCCAATTCAGCAACGTTAGTTATTATCCAGTCAAAATATCCAGGCATATTTTTTCTAGTAGAGTAACTTCGGGTATTATGGCACACCATAAGAATAAATTAAAATTAAAATAATTTTTTGTGACACCGATCGCGTTTAGTCTATTAATTCAGTCAAGAAACCTATCTACTATCCTATTATAATAAATAAATAAGTAACATTTAAAAAATGTAAACGAAAAAATATATTTTTTTAAGGTCTACAAAAGTGCAAGATTTAAACATGGTAGGGCCATATAAGCTTCTATTGCCTTCTTTATGGATTATTTGTTCCATGTTTGGCGCTTTTTTCTAGAGTTTACTTTTGCATGGGTACTTTGAAATAAAGTCAATAAGTTAATACTAAAATAATGTTTTTTATTTTACAAAATCCTAAATTGTTTTTAAAAAAATGATCGGTAATATGGCCTACCAGGCTATATTAGCCTACTCCATAGTAGGCCATATTGACCGCCGAACACCTGGTAATGGTAATATTCTATAACCTCAAAATTAAAATTAATACAGGCTAAACCGTATGGCCAAATATTTATCTAACAATATACAGCGCGTGTCTTCGGAAGTTCTTCCCAAATGGGAAACTTTTTTATTATTAATTTTACGAAAAAAATTATTGTTTATAAAAAGCTCTGCATGGTCTAAAACCTAAAATGCAACCATCAAATATCGAACTTTTCCTGTCATATACGAGGTTTGTCAAAAAATGTGAATTTTTCCCAAGAATGTGATCTTTTCCCAAGAGTAAAGTACCCTTATTTTTGACATTATCAAAAATTGTTATTAAAAAAAGTTGATCAGAACTAAAATGTGCAGTTATACTCATTTATGTTGAAAAATTATTTTATTGATTTATTATTAATTATTTAATTTTTTAATTATTTTATTAATTTAATGCGTATCATTGCATATTTAGACGTGGTTTTTAGTTCTGATCAACTTTTTTTAATAACAATTTTTGATAATGTCAAAAAAAAGGTACTTTACTCTTGGAAAAAATTCACATTGTTGGGAAAAATTCACATTTTTGACAAACCTCGTAAATGATTGGAAAATTTCTATATTTTTGATGGTTGCATTTTAGGTTTTAGACCATGCAGAACTTTTTATGAAGAATAACTTTTTTTCGTAAAATAAATAATAAAACAGTTTCCCTTTTGGTAAGAACTTCCGACGGACTAACGGAAGATTGGAGGCACTGAGACGATTCGTATCAGATATATGTTGGTGTGCCATATAAGCCGCATAGGCCATATTACCCGAACTTACTCTACTAACCGGAAAAATCGCCATTTACCACTTCGTTTGATAAAAACCTTGAATTAGTAAAATTAGGTAAAGACTGTTCACTTTTACTACGAAAACTTTCCGTGACTATAAAACGGCTTTATTTGCATTTTTCTAAAATTTACTTTGTGTAGTTACATTTACTTGCAGTTTCCGAAATATTTATGAAGTAAAAGCTCGGGCTCAAATTAACCCAATTCTTGGTATTCAGGTAGCAACTAAATAAATATCATTTTACAAACTTTAAGCCTTTTCCCGGCAGCTCTTACACTGTATAATTTTATGGACAGTGAGTTTTAATTCAACTTTAGTTTTTCCAGACATTAATTACCTCTGATTTTGTCAAGTTTACAACGGGTAATTAAAAAAAAATTCGCAAAAGAGATGAGCCAATAATTGTAAGCTCGGTAAAATTAATTGCGTAATTAAATATTAATGGAACATTATGCCATTCATGTTAAAATAATTTGGTATATCATTACTCTTCCCAGGGCATTAAAAATTAAATGTTTGCCATGAAAATCTTGAAATTCGTTAAATCTACCTACAGTCTACAGGATATCCCAATAAGGCGACAAATTAGAATAACTATCTTAAGAAGGTGGGAGTATAAACATGCTTGCCAACCTATAACCTATTTCGCGTAGATTAATTTTTTTTTCTAACTTTTACACAAAATTTAAATAAAAATCCATATCATCTTCATATTCTATAGGTAATAAATAACATGTTAAATAAATATCAAGGAATTTCATAAGTTATTTAAGGAGAATTGTATATCGAAAAATATCGGTTAAGATGTTTTTCAACATTATTATGTCATTGTTTTTTCACTATACACTTCTCCCAAAATAAGCAATGAAATAAATTGATATTTTTGTAATAAATCAGATATTACCTCAATTATGTGCAGACGATATTGATTTTATTTAAATCTTAGCCAATAAAATAATAAACTAAGAAAACCAAGGCGAAATAGGTTATAGGTTGGCAATAAATTGAATGACGTTGATAGTTCCACCTTAAGGTGTTAGATAGAAAAAAAGTTCTTATAAGAATTATACAGAACCCTAAGGAGCACATTTTAAAAATATATCGCGATATACAGGGTCTTTAGTAAATCGAGGTCATAATAAAAATACACTTTTTTTAAAATAAAACACCCTTTGTTTTATTTCATAATTAAATTCCGCTTCGAGTCTTTTCAAATCGGGTTTAAATAATTTGTACAGGGTATTTCAGAACTTATGGCGAATTTTATGTCAACATTCTTATCATAATAGTAGGGTCTAATTTGAATTTGTCATTTAACAAGTACAGGGTAGAGCAAAAGTCAAAACTTTCATTATCTCCCTTTTCTTAAATGGAACACCTTTTATTTTATATCACCTTCATTAAGATCTTTTAGCTGTAAAAATAATTGTTATCTTTGACATGTAATTACAGTGACAGAAAACTCAGAATCAAGTTGTCCGTAAATTTTATATGGAAAATGTTCCTAAAAGCTAATAAAGAAGTTGAAATAAAAATGTTTTGATATTAGTTTAGTAAACGATTTGACATAATATACTACTTATTAAGTTATAATGAGCTATTTGTTAGAACAAAGTTAATTTCCATTTCCATTGCTTTAATATCTTACCGATTTTTGATATTGCCTCTATAAAAGTAAAATATCTCAAAAAGCAGTGAATTTGGGTATAGGGTATGCTTAATAAAAATGATTGGACAGCTAAAAATCTTTATGAAAGTAATTTTTAAAATTGGAAAGAAAGAAAAAACTAAAAGTATTCCTCCACAAAATTTAATAGAATATAATTCTCAAGGGTATCTACATGTTTCGAACGTAGAAACGTTCATCATCAGGAGACAGAAAATGTATTTAAGTAATGCTGAGGGTTTTAGCAAAAGAGAAAATGGTGAAGGACCTTAATGGAGCTTTCATGGAATTAAAAATGATGAATTGTGTAAAAGAGCCATAAAATGGAGAAAATTAATAAAAGTTAAAACACACTCAGTATGTGAGAAGACAGTAAATGTGGTTTAAACCAACTAGAAAACTGGGGAAGAAGAAAAACCTTACTTAAAAGAAAGTGTCAAAAATTATTTAAATTTTTTTAAAAAACATTTTTAGGTTTATGTCAAAAAGACATTGGTGGAATAAAACTTGTAGTAGTTATCACAGAGGTGATGAAAATCACATAAAAGCGCTTGGTGGGGTACTGAGGTTTAAATGTAGAGACCCTTGAGAATTATATTCTATTACATTTTGTGGAGAAAGACTTTTAGTTTTTTCTTTCTTTCCCATACTTTCAACTCCACTTTAAGCATGGACTACTTCTTCAAATTAATTTTAAAAAGTTGAGAAAATGAGAATTTTGTCTTATGCCCTACCCATGTAACATGACAAATTCAGATGCGCACTAAACATAGGCATATAATAATATAATATATTATACTTATGATCTTATAATGATAAAATAAATTTCTTATTGCAATTTACCACAAAGATAGAGCCCCATAAAATCATAACAATTTTGACATAAAATTGGCCATAAATTCTAAAATACCCTGTATATTTAAACCTTATATAAAAACACTGAATAGTAGGTAAGTGGATTTTTTATTTATTTATTTATTTATGACCTCAAATCAGTACAGAGATACTGGCACCGAGGCCTACACGTACAATCAAAAATAAAAAATAAATCTTTTATAGGTAACAGTCGCTAAAATATAGATAGTACATAAATTACATAATGTAACATAATTATTATGTTAATTCTTTGGAGAGTCTTTAGTTTTAATATAATTTTTTAATTTACGTAAGTCTTTTTGGCTTCTTTACTAATGATGACTGTATTTCATTATACATCTGGATGCTTCGGAAAATTGGAGAGTCTTGACACTTTTTGGTTCTGGAGAACTTATTTCTAAGGTTCATATGTTTGTTCTTAAGTTGTACTTATGAAAGTCCAAATTATTGCTCAACACTAGATTTGATTTTAGTAATTTATTGTCTAAACAGTGTATTAGTTTTGTTTGTTCTAGTTCTTTTAATTGTCTGATGTTGAGGAACTAATAATTTTTATAAATATAGCTAGTTGTCGTATAGTAACCGAGTTCCTTTTGGTTGCTTTTAAATACCAAAGCGAGCTGAACTCAGCAAATATATTTTCCTACTTCCTTGCCGCGGTTAAGTATGCCAATCTATATTTTAGCTAAGCAAAGATGTTTACTTTGCTATGCTGTTTAAAAGAAGCAAAACGAAAGTACCTCATAGCAAAGAATACAAGAAATCCACAGAGAAAAACATAACAACAACAATGGCGTCGAGCCGGTTCTGGAGTGCTATTTATTGTCTAAAATTTGAAGAGGTTAATGGGCGAATACTACTTCACGATAAAGGCTTGATTGTCTAATGCGCCAAATCTATTTTAGTAAGATGTTCGAGATATGGATATCCTTGTTATATGGATCTCCTTTGTCCGTGACCTAAACGCTGCAGGTCTAGAAGAGGTGTGGGTTTTTGTTTGGTTCGGACAGAATGCAAACCTATTGCAGTATACACAAAATAGCTTTGAACTTAATGAATCCGTAGTAGTGTTCTAGGTTTCCACGTTTACAGAGACTGTGATTTTGTCTCATTTTTGAAAATAGAGGCAATCGAAGATTTTGGTTAGCTGGGCAAAAATAGGTTACCCCTGCTTTTTAAATATTTAGGAATTAAAGAATGTTCAAGCAAATTTCTGATAAGATCTTGGATGGAAAGATTCGCTATTATCTATAAATAGGCATAACATCAACACAGATATCACCGATATCAATAATATATTAATAAAAATACTTTTTCGTGGTGGAGACAGACAAACAAGTACACTACCACTCACTCAGGCTTATTTGGTGGAGCACATTAGGAAGGCGTTATTTTAAGTGGGTCTAGTCCCACGCATTGATCGGCGAACTTTATGTGTGTAGGGTTTGGTCAGAGTTGTGGGACTTGGGGAGATGCAGCTGGAAGAAAATGTGCGAAAGCATGAGATGCTTGGATGCAGCTCTCTAACGTTGCTCCCGCGTGCTAAGGGTGAATGTCATTTCTATAGAAAACCTGATCTCAATATACAGGGTGATTCACGGTGGATGGAACGTTAGACGTTTCTTACGAACCAGTAAAGGAATCCTTCTAAAAATTTGGTGGCGTGCATAAACGGTCATGCTCTACCAACCTAAAATATTTTTAACAATACAGTGTTGCCGCTTCCACACAAAAATAATAGTAACTTCGATTTTTTAAATGCAACACCATATATTTTATTTTATTTTCGAGTCCCCCATTACTTTCCTTACAATTTTTATTAACTCTACTCTATACTTATCTCTTACCGTTTCTAAGATATAAATTAATTTCCGTTTTTTTTGTCCAAAAACGTGACTTTTAAAAATGCTGATAATTTTGAACTCTAAAATAGTGAAATCCTGAAATTTGGTAAATAGTTAACTAATATCATAGGGCTCTTTGCCATAGTCCCAAATCTTAGTTGCAGTATACAGGGTGGTTGAAAAATACACTTATTCTGGTAGCTTGAAAAAGTGACCATAAGTCCTTTTTTTCAACTGTAACACCCTATATATTATTACGGATTTGAAAAGCTGCTAAAATTTCACTTCATTCTTGTATATCATACCTGTACCTAACTAACTAGTTTAACAATTTTTTTGACGTATTAAGCATGATTTGTAAAATTTTCTATACAATTCAATATTTATTCGGTTCTTAGTAAGTTAGCCATGACAAAAACTAATGTTTACGTATGTTACTATGGTTATCGTTTTGACATTTCATTAAGATAGAAATACACTTTAAAGTCATGGAAGAAAACTATACAAATGCAGTTCTTATGAATTTATTTATTTTATTTGGACAATGTGAATTATCGCCAGGACCTGTATAAAGTTTAACGAAATGTACTCTAATTTACCGCCAATGAATCTTAGAAAATTCATAAGGATCCAGAACATTTTTATTAAATGTTAACTAGGTAGTCAAATAATAAAAGACTACTAAAATTATAACTAATAAAATGCTATTTTAACAGAATATGCGGGTGTTGACTGCATGGATTTCAAGAAAAATTTAGTTTTAATGTTTTTTGCATGTTAATGCACACATTGTCCAAATAAAATAAATAAATTCATAAGAATTGCATTTGTATTTGTATAGTTTTCTTGCATGACTTTAAAGTGTATTTCCATCTTGTATCTAAACTTAATGAAATGTCAAAACGCTAACCATAAAACATCAGTTTTTGTCATGGCTAACTTACTAATAACCGAATAAAAATTAAATTGTATAGAAAATTTAACAAATTATGCTTAATACGTCAAAAAAATGGATAAACCAGTTAGTTAGGTACAGGTATGATATACAAGAATGAAGTGAAATTTAAGCAGCTTTTCAAATCCGTAATAATATACAGGGTGTTACATTTGAAAAAAAGGACTTATGGTAACTTTTTCAAGTTACCAGAATAAGTGTATTTTTCAACCACCCTGTATATTGCAACTAAGATTTGAGACTAGGGCAAAGAGCCCTATGATATTAGTTAACTATTTACCAAATTTTAGTGTTTCAGTGTTTTAGAGTTCAAAATTATCAGCATTTTAAAAGTGACGTTTTCGGACAGAAAAAACGGAATTTAATTTATATCTTAGAAACAGTAAGAGATAAGTATAGAGTAGAGTTAATAAAAATTGTAAGGAAAGTAATGAGGGATTCGAAAATAAAATAAAATATATGGTGTGGCATTTAAAAAATCGAAGTTACTATTATTTTTGTGTGGAAGCGGCAAACTGTATTGTTAAAAATATTTTAGGTTGGTAGAGCATGTCCGTTTATGTACGGGACCAAATTTTCAGAACGATTCCTTTACTACTTTGTCAGAAACGTCTAACGTTCCATCCACCGTGAATCACCCTGTATATGTTTTAATAAAGTTACTGTTGCATTAGCACTGTTTGCGCAAAATGTTTATACTTTTAAGTGAGTATTACTTTAAAAAAAGTCTATTGCATACAACAGTTCACTTCTCAACGTATAGCCTCAAAGGTAAGGAACATCGCAAATATCTCATTAATACGAGCCGTATCGTAAAAACGCTCGGACGCGTCAATTTTGTTTTCTTTTTACGCATATTTTATTATTATTTGGAAATATACAGGGTGACTTATAAAAGCGACACAAATGTCAACTTCATTTTTTTAAATGAAATGCCCTATCTATTATTACATTTTTGGATTTTCCAAGTAATAATAAAAGTATTCAGCTCTGTTTTCAATTGTTTTTTTTCATCGCTAGACGTAGGGTAATTTCATAATATATTTAAACTAATAGTTGAATTTGGTTTCAGTAGGTGTTCGAAATGACCTCCGTTGACAATTTGGCAATAACTTAATCTGTTGTAAAAATGTTCTGCCGTATTTTGCAACGTTTCTGGTGAAATATTTCTTGTTAACATGCGAATTCGATCTTTAAGATCGTCGATATTTTGTGGCTATTTTTGATAGACTCTCTTCTTTAAATATCCCCCAAACAAAATAATCTAGCTGGTTAAGATCTAGTGATCTAGGCGGCCACTCGGTGGACCCACTTCCTCCAATCCATCTATTCGGAAAGATTGTGTTAACAAATTTCCGAACTGCATGCATGTAATGAGGCGGAGCCTCATCTTGTTGCAACCATAGTTGTAGCCCAGGAGTATCCGGATAATCCTCACTTAAAAAAATAATTGCCAGAGCAGGAATTAAATCAAACGTCAAAAAATCTAAATATCTCTCTGCGGTTAAGGTTTCTTGAAAAAAGTACGACCCTAAAATTCCCATTCAATCATGTAGTTTCTGGCGACATCGTGTTTTGTTTTCTAAAATCCAATGGGGATTAGTACGTGCCCAATAACGATAATTTTGTTTGTTAATATTTCCATGCAGATGAAAGTTTGTTTTGTCCATAAATAAGTAAAAGATCAGTTTAGAGTGTCAAAAAACTAATTAAATCGCTTATTGTTGATAGGAGGCAAGCGACATTTTGTAAGTTCTGAGAAAAACGCAAAAACTATTTTAAGCTATACTGTATTATTTTTAATTAATTTTTTTGTTTGAACCTAAACAAATATTTATAAATAGGTACATTAGTGCAAAACTAAGTAATTTTTTCTTGTTTCTTTTTTAATTAATTGTTTTTTTTTTAAGTCACTTAGCCCCTTTCAACAACTTATAAAGAAATAAAACATATTTTTTTAAGAAATATTTTTTATTAAGAAAAAACTCACAACAAATGGAAGAATACATCTTAATATTTATTTTTTAGTCGGCCAGTTAACAATCTCATCGTAAAATGGTCTATGGTTTTCCGAAATATATTTTAACGTGAGTTTGATATGCTTTATTTTGGTTTCTTTTATCGGAATCTTGCTTGAATACGCCTTATTTGACGGCCATGTTACGGTACCGGCATTGGGCATTTTTAAGTGAAAAGTGTTTATATCAAAGGGACTGTTAATAAAAGGTGAAGCAGTAACATATCCGGGTTTAGATGCATCATGCTTAAAGTGGCAAAACTGTGAAAAAGAAAAATTTTGTTTTTCATTTCGTGGTATGCTTTTTTTGCTTGTCTCTAGAGAAACGATGTTCTTCTTATAAAATTTGGTACACTGGTTTCTACTTCCATTACAGTAAATTTTCTATTCGCACTTGACGTAATTATCAATTTAGTAAACTCGTGCACAGAAAAAATTCTGTCGAACCGTCTCAAAAGTTTTTTTACAGTGCCAAAATCCCTATCGCACGGCAAAAACGAGTGCCCTCTAATGGGATAAATCTGTTCTACTATTTTGAATCTTGTTTCAATTAATGCCATACACATCCTAACCACTGTTTTGTTTTTATTTCGTAAGTTGTTGAAAGGGGGCAAGCAACGTCGCTTACCTCCTTTCTACACTAATCGCAGTCTCGCGCGTAATAATTAGGTCTATATAACGCATCAGCGCTTGCATTCTTTCAACACCAAACGACGCTGATGTAGACAGAAAGGAGAATTTCTGCAATAACTCGAACCACTAGAAAATGTCGCTTGCCTCCTTTCAACAATAAGCGATTCAATTCAAAAGTCATATTATGTCTTTAGTAGTCTTATAATACAACAACCGTCATGTCCTAAATTTTAAATTGCGTAAAATGCTCTGTGAGTGTCTCCTTCTGTTCAGCTTTAACTACTGTGGTCTGTGATTTCATTTATGGGCCATGCCTTGATGTAGTAGATAGGAATAGGATACAAAGGGTACAGACTACATGCTCACGCCTTACTTTTGGACTTCGAAAATTTGATCATATTTCTCATACGTTTAATTTGATCATATTTCTCATACGTTTAAAAATCTCAAGTGGCTAGTAATGAACAACCGTAGAACTTTACATTTGGGAAATTTTTTGGTTAAAACTCTAAATAATCTGGATCTGTCTCTTTCTTTAAAAAGTATGTTTGTATCTCTTGAAAATATACATTCCCGTGAAAGGTTCCCTAATAGGTTGACGGTGCCTCAGCATCAGAGTGCCATGTTTCAGAGATCATTTACCAACAACTCTGTTAAATTGTATATCTCCTTACCTAATGAAATAGTTTTACTTGAGAGTAACAAATATAAATTGCAATATAAAAAATATCTACTCAGTTTTCAAAATGAACAATTTCGTTAATTATTTTTGTTAAAATATTATTTTTATCAATGTTTTGCTGGTCACTCCTCGAATCATGTATTTCTCGTGTTCTTCATCAGGTTACGATGTAGCGTATTTTTCTTTTTTCTAGAATGTTAACTATTTAAACCAATTTTTTTTTATTTCTCCTTTCAACGATATTTATACAGTGCGAGCAAAAATTATTTGCATCAAAGAGAGTTTGGATTAATAAACGTGGGGCTCGATTTAGATCACAATGATATGGGGACGATATAAAATATCAAACCAAATCTAGGTTAAAATTTTGTCAAATTCATATTATGCCATGATATGCCAAAATAATGAGTAATAAAATAACTAGACAAATACAAATTTATTTTTGTTGTTTACAAAATTAACAAAGTAAGAATATACAGAAAGAAAAAGAAAAATAATTACATACCTAAATTGCTGAAATTGGCCACCGCCATGCTCCAAGCATAAATTCATTAATTTTGGGTAAACCATTGAGAGTAATTCCTGCGTCTTACAAAATTTGCGGCTTGTATTTCTTGGAATACTTGCACTTTATAAGGAAATAAATTTAGCTGCTCCTTAAGAATAGTCTTGCATGTTCCATAAGATCTTCCCACTTCTTGGGACAGGCGTCTTATATAATTTGTTGGCGTATTTTGCATTATTTTACGAACGTTTGCAACAAGTTCTTCTGTTCTTACAGATGGTCTTTCTGCTCCATTTTTGTGTTGTATAGAACTTATTTTCCTAAACACAGTCACGGTTCTTTTCAGGCAATGATAAAAATACCCAGCAATAAAAGCAATGTTAGTAAAATGTTCGTAAAAATCGTCCATGCACAAACCCGGATTGTATTGCCACTCACCATTTACTCACACACACACACACACACACACACACACACTCACAAACCCGAACAAACCCCGTCTCGAAAATACGCTTCAACCACGAATGTTTTGTGCTGTTCCGTAAAGCCCATTGTGTGAATTGTTCAAGAAATTGGAAAAATTAGCGATGAATCAAATTACTTGTAACGACTGTCAAAGATGATGGAATAACTGATTGATTGTTAATTCAGGTAGGTACTGACACCCAACAGGTACTTATTAACCTCTACGGCTAAGCATTACGTCCTTAGATGCAAGCCCTCTTTGATGCAAATATTTTTTTCTCGTACGGTATAATATCTGTATATTCATAATTCTTTATAATATATATTTTTTATTATTAGTTTAGCAAGCAGTGTGGGGTTCAGTAGAGTAGCTTTTATGGCTAGACTGCGCCCCGCTTATGCTTGTCTGTCTATTATAGTATTTGTAATAGTTTTGATTATTCATCATAATAAAAGACGTTTAATATTATTATTAGGGTTTTGGTTACATAGTTACATCATTCGTTCACAAAAATTTAAGCGTCGTTCCGGATCATTGTCGATAACTACTTGCACGTACTGAACTTTACAGGGATGCGATTTTTCTTCCTTAAGAAATCTGTGGACAGAACATCCGTGTGAATTATTATCCTGTGCTAATGCGGTAAGTGCAATATTGGGATTTTTATAAATAGATAATGCTAAATCAATTTATTTATCATCAGTTAAGGCCCTTCCTCGTCCGGATTTCAGCAAATTTTTAACATTTCCATTGGCAGGGAATTTCCTTACAATTTTGCTTACCGTCGACCTAGTAATTGGTCGGTCCAGATATTTCTCAGGTTGCAAACTTCTTGTTTCCACAGCCTGCCAGTATTAATATTTCGATACGTTTTTCTTCCGTTAAATATATCAAAATTTTATGGAATGAAAGTTGATTGACAAACGTGTCACTTTATAAAAGATAGGGTTATTACCAAATTATCAGCGGAGATAATGTCTTTTCAAACGTCAATAGTTTAAAAACATTTGAAAACAAGGCCATGGTATATTTAATAAAAACACTTAAGATAGAAGTATCAACATGCTTGCCAACCTATAACCTATTTCGCGTGTATTTATTTATTTATTTATTTTTTCTAGCTTTTACACAAAATTTAAATAAAATCAGCATCGACTTGATATTCTATAGGTAATAATTGACATATTTATATCACGGAATTTCATTATTTATTTTAGGAGAATTGTATAGCGAAGAACATCGGGTAAGATTTTTTTAAACATTATTATGTCATTATTCTTTCACGATACAATTCTCCCAAAATTAGCAATGAAACAAATTGATGTTTCTGTAGTATGTCAGATATAACCTAAAGAATGTGCCGACGATATTGATTTTATTTAAATGTTAGTCAATAAAATAATAAACTAAAAAATACAAGGCGAAATAGCTTATAGGTTGGCAATAGATCAAATGACGTTAAGAATTCAAAAATGTAATACCTAATATATTATGGGGTGTTTTATTTTTAAAAATGAAGTCGAAATTTGTATCGCTTTTGTGAGTATACTTGCTAACTTGAGAAATCGCCATTATTTACTTAATTTCTCCAATAAGAAGTTATATTTCTCTACCTACCTAAACAACAGGAAATTAAAAATTACTCTGGCCAATAATTAAAAAATAAATAATATAGAATAAAATTGCATTGAAAATTTCATAAATTTATTTTCAACCAATTAGAAGGCTCCTTTTTGTTTGCGTTGCTTATAGCGACGGGAGACTATCGCGGTAGTCTATAGCCTATTAACCTAATAAAATTAATAAGTGATAATTTTTCTGTCAAAAATGAAGTGCTTTATTTTTTATGGCAAACGTCACTCAGAATAAAATCAAAATACATTTTGTTGCTAATTTATAATTTTTATTGAGAGAATGTTGTAGGCCTCATCATCTCATCATATTAAAAGAAACTCCAATTTATGAACTTTTCTTACCGAATCTCCCACGCAGCAGAATTAATTCCCGATAATTTTTTTCTCGGTTTCACTCATGTTTTTGTTGATAGAAAATTATTCCGAGTCGAAGACGACAAAACCAATCGTGACCTTGAAAAAAATTATCGGTAATAATTCTGCTGCTAGGGAGATTATAAGTGAATATTTGATTAGTTATTTTACCGAAAATTTCACAAATTTATTTTCAACCAGTTAGAAGGCTCCTTTTTGTTTACGTTGCTTATAAAACGATATCGATAATAATTCTGCTGCTAGGGAGATTATTATAAGTGAAAATTTTAAAATATTTAAAATAGAACGTGGCACACGTGGGCACACTAATTGGTAGCACCCTGTATAATAGTTCACTTCTCAATATATACATATATTATACTATTTATTTGCAAGATTGCATGTCTTTTATAAATTAGAGCATGTGTATTCAAATAAAATCATAAAACAATTTTGATTTTCGTATTCGATTTACTTGAATCTAAATTAATTTTGGTGCAAGTTAACGATGGAGACATCAAATAAGCTTGTATTCAGTCATAGCCTAACAAACGGTGTAACTGTATGTCTGTAGTCTATGCGTGTGTGATGTGTGTTAGTGAACTTTTTTCTAAAATATATATTTTTTATTAAAAAATAGTATTTTGAGATTAAACTTTTCTTGAATTATATCTAGGTAGGTATATACAATCGTACAATCAAACGAACTTTTGCATTTATATGTAAAAAGGGCACTAAATAAGTTAAGTTTTTGAAATTACAAATTATAACAACAGGAAGATTGACGTTGATTGTCGGGCCTGCTTTTTTAAAGTAAAAATTCGCTACTTCTTAATAATTTTTTAATGTATCTAATTGAAAAAATATTTACTTATTTGACCATCAGATGGCTTAAGACAAATAGTTGTTATCCTTACAAGTGCGGAGAGGAACGCTTTTCCGCAAGCAACTGCCGTTACCCGAATGACGCGTAGCGTAACGCACTGCGTGCGGATAAATATTTTTTTCTACTACCGTACATAAAATACTAACGATAAACAGTGTATAAAATTTACGCGCCACTAGTGCGTAAAGTAAATATAGGATAATTACTTTTAAGACCGATTAGAAAATATACACTTTCTGGACAATTTTTCCTCCAGAAAATAACATTTTGTCGATCAAGACCGGAAAATGGACGTGAGGTACCGGCAAAAAATTTTTCCGGTCCCTGTTTTTTCATTTTTCCAATCGCTCTTTGATAATACCTACCTTGATTTCGTTACTATTGAACTTGTTTCGCGAGTGCGCAAATTAAAAAATATGAATTCAGATTTTGAATTATCCGACACGGAAAATGAGATTTCAGAAGAAATTTTGGAAGCAGCAAGGATGGCGACTTACGACATATTGCCAGTAAAATCAAAAGTCCGTTACGAGAAGTCATACGACGCATTTAAAAATAATTTAAGTATATCGAAGTGTCGGTCTTAAAAAAAATATTGTATCTACGTCACGCAACCGAAAATTAGTGTTGTGTAGGTCTCTCCAAGCTTCCAGGACTCACCTACGGCTCGCCCTGGAAATGCTTGTCTCGACCTGGAAAACACTACTTTCCGGTCTTGTAACGTAAATTACTATTTTTTAAGACTGATCAGAAAATATACACTTTCTGGATAATTTTTCGTCCAGAATATAACGTATTGTCGATCAATACCGGGAAATGGACTTGAGGGAAAGGCAAACGATTTTTCCGGTCCCTGTTTTTTCATTTTTCCAATCGCTCTTTGATAATACAATCTACCTTGATTTTGTTACTATGATAACAACATTTCGATGTATCGTCGAGTGACAGTTCGTTGATTTTTAATTTGTTATTTAGGTATGTCAAACGTGTTTCGCAAGTGCGCAAATTTAAAAATATGAATTCAGATTTTGAATTATCCGACACGGAAAATAAGATTCCAGAAGAAATTTTGAAAGCAGCAAGGAAAGCGACTTACGATATATTACCAGTAAAATCAATAGCCCGTTACGAGAAGTCATACGACGCATTTAAAAATTGGTGTCGAGAAAAAAAAGTGAAAATGTAAAAGTCCTTTTGGCATATTTTGCTGAAAAGTCCCAAAAACTGGCTTCTTCAACATTATGGAGCTTTATTCTTTTATCTGGTTTTAGTATTGTTAATCACTTTGTTATATTAAATAAACTAAAATAAAGAATTAAATGTATATCCAAGTGTCGGCCTTTCAAAAAATATTCTACGTCACGCAACCGAAAATTAGTGTTTTGCAGGTCTCTCCAAGCTTCCAGGACTCGCCTACGGCTCGCCCTGGAAATGCTTGTCTGGACCTGAGAAACACTAAGGTAAACGTCTACTGATTCGCATCGCACGAGCCGCACGCGTCCCATGAATCGCATTTTTTTTTAGATGCGAATACTTGCCGCATTTACGGTAGTGCGAATCTGCTAATCAAGCGGTTCTAGGCAGTGAACGCACTTTTATTTAGGGCCAAATTATGTACCTACTGGTAGAGTGACAGGTTATTACCAAGCGGATTAATTTTATCCTCTAGGTAAACCTACAAGTAACTTTGGATGGAATTATCAATCAATTATTAGCCTATTGGTACCTAACAAACAGTTTGCAATTTGGCAATGTCGCGATAGCAGAAGCCATTCGAAAAAAGGAAGAAAACACTGTTATGTCGATGAAAAACTTTTCTATTTCTACCATTCTGCCTGATTACCACGAAGTTTTGTGTGTGCCATCTATTACTTATTAAAACTGGGAAAAGCTGCTATATTAAAAAACCCTTGACTGATTTTTACTAAGTATTTCATCTTCTGGAAATTTTATATACTGATTTTTAAGAGAACATAATAAATATTGCCTTATAGTCACTTTCATCCATAATAAACCTACTTGGATATTTAGAAAAATAATTTTAGCACGATACTACCTATAGGTTTAAAATAGTATATTAAAGTACACGTTTCATAAGAAGCGCTTTTAGCGCACGCGGCTATTTTAAAAAACTAGCCACGAAGTGGCGACTTTTTTAATTGACACGTGCGCTAAAACGCCTTATGAACCACGTGCTTTATACTATTTTTTCTATTTGTAGTTTTTTCAATAAAAAATACATATTTAAAAAGAAAATAAATTCTTTAAATTTTTATGTCTAAATTTTATGTTGGTAACACTATTTTTTATCATAGTAACCTCTGGACAACAAAAATTATTTTGCGAACTGTCATTTTTTAATTTATTGACCCATTTTCACCACGAGATTCTAAAGTTATTTTAGCGATATGAGATTTGAAATTGAACGGAATACGTTGTGTGATCCTTGTACATTCGGTACATATACAGAGTGTTCGGAAATTCGGGCGATTTTGCTAATTTTTTTTGAATTTCAAAAGACGTGATTTTACGTCAATTTTTCAATTTCAATGTTACCAACATCAAATAAAGAAAAAACGCGTATCGAAATAAAGTTAAATCAAAAGAATTTCCGTTGCACGTCATACCTTCGAGTATCAGCAGTGTTGCCAGTTTGTAATCAAAATACCCCAGTAAGGAAATGCTTCGGCATTTTTCAATAAAGGTAAACAGCGTAATCAACAGAAATGTGTATGAATCCCTTTGTTGTTCTTAAAAGATCAGTTTTTAATCCTATTTATAAAAGGATTTGCAGTTTTAGTTAAAAACGACCTAAATAAACTCACGAAAACACGAAATGAAAACAATAAACGTTAATCAAAATTCGCCAAGAAATAAACTGGCATCACCGATGCGTTGACACTTCTGTTGCCAACTGTCAGCCCAAAAAATTCAAATGATATTAATTTTTAAAAGGTTAAATTTAAAAAACATCTCCTTTAAGCGGCTTAGGATCAAAGAAGAATACATTAAGTTTCTTTTACATTCAATATCGCATGAAATTTATATATTTTTTGCCCAAATTTAATTTTCTTATGTTTCCTGACCGATTTTCTATTATCAGCTGATTGATGACGTGCAACGGGAATTCTATTGATTTAACTATAGCTTCATTATGAACTTCATTTCAAGTTCATAATGAACTTATTATGAGCGTCAAATAGAAAAACTTATTTTAATTCATTATTTACCTTTCCGTTCGATTTTTAATAAGTTCTTCAATTTGCAGCGACAAGATATAAATTGTTTGTTTTGATAATTAAATCTATTTCTAAAATTAACGTCATCTCAATAATTTACATTTTAGATGATCAACTTTCTCCTGAATAAATCAGGGCCTACGATGAACAATATTAATAAAATCTTCTAATTCTTCCTCTGAATCTTCTGAAAAGATATCGACGGCCAAACGGTGATTCCAAACAAAGTTATCCATTTTAAAAAACACATATAAAATCAATAATTATTGTAAAAGAGCTCCAACCATGCAAAACTCAGGTTAAGAACTTCCTGGTAAACCTCTGTCAGCTGCTTTTTCCGTTTGTTAATCTAACCCGCTGGCAAGGCGTACTTATCCCTCTGGTAAGCCTAACGGGAAGTTCATAATTTCATTTTCAGCTTTACCAGCAGGATTAACTTGCCAGAGACCTTACCAACGGGTCCATAATTTGGCCCTTAATAAAGGGTTTTCCAATAAGGACGATATGATTTCAATATGAAATAAAATTAAAATAATTTCAGATAAAACAAAACGTTTTATATTATCTTAAAGTATAGTCGATAACATTTATGTTTTGAATAACACATCGTTTAAATGTCCTCCGCGACTTCGTGTACACGAGCAAATTCGACGAATTCAATTTTCGATGACTTTATGCAATAAATCGGGAGTGATCTGACGAATGCAGGGTTCAATGTTCAACCTTAATGTATCAAGTGTTTGTGGTCTGTTTTCATAAACCTTAGATTTCAAATAGCCCCACAAGAAGTAATCTAAAGGGGTTAAATCACAGCTTAACATTCTTAACATCTGTCGATATCGTTCACCATTCACTGTAACTGCATCTCCTGCCTCATTTTGGAAAAAAAATGGTACGATGATGCCACCATACCATAAACCACACCATACCTTATATATATACCTTTAGCGGATTAAAAAGCCTTCCCATGAATCTGTTGTGGATTGTTTTCACACCAAAAAAGGCAATTTTGCTTGTTAACGTATCCACTTAACCAAAAATGAGCTTCATCTGAAAAGATAATTTTTTTGGCAAAATTAGGATCCCTTTCAAGTTGTTCTAAACTCCAAGCAGAAAATTCTCTGCGCCGACGATGGTCCAGTGGCTGAAGTTATTGGGTCAAAACAATCTTATACGGGTATAAATTCAAGTCTTCTTTCAAAATACGTCAAGTTGTCGTTTTTTTAATCCTTAACTCTTGAGCACGACGAGGAATTGATAAATTTGGATCCACTGCAACACTAGCTCTTACAACAGCAATATTCTCAACAGTTTTTGCGTTTCGATGTCTTCTTGGTGTTTTTACATCGTGAAGAGTAAAATTATTTTCAAATTTCTCAACGATGCGACGAATGGCCAAAGATCGTTTATTTTCGTAATTTTTTTGGATAATAACCAAACCTTCTTGAAGCGCGTATTTAGCCATAATAAATTGTTATAGTTTACTGACAATAACTGACAACTGGTGACAGGTATAACTTTATTACCATGGTTACCATATCGTTTCAAAATCATATCGTTCTTATTGGAAAACCCTTTAGTATATTAAAGTACACGTTTCATAAGAAGCGGTTTTAGCGCACGCGTCTATTTTAAAAAACGAGCCACAAAGTGGCGAGTTTTTTTATTGACACGTGTGCTAAAACGCCTTATGAAACATGTGCTTTATACATTTTTTTCTATTTCACCTTTTATAATCAAGAAAAATACATTTTAAAAAGAAAATAAATCCTTCAATTTTGTAAATTTTTATGTCTAAATTTTATGTTGGTAATACTATTTTTTATCGTAGTAACCTCTGCACAACAAAAATTATTTTGCAAACTGTCATTTTTTGATTTATTGACCCATTTTCACCAGGAGATTCTAAAGTTATTTTAGCAATATGAGATTTGAAATTGGACGGAATACGTTGTGTGATCCTTGTACATTCGGTACATATACAGAGCGTTCCGAAATTCGGGCGATTTTACTACTTTTTTCGAATTTCAAAAGACGTGATTTTACGTCACGGCAATGCAATTTAGTATAGGGAAGATGGAAAATTCAAATAAAGTTGAAGTTAAAATCGACATTGGAAGGTTAGTAGATTGAATTTTGGATAGGATTTGGCAGAAAATGATAGCTTGAAGCATCTACAAAAGATTGATTTATAGATTTATGCAACCAACATACATGACTGTTATCCACACAGAATAAAAAAAGTAAGTTATCAAGCTATTTTTCCTATGCGAAAAATGTATTTTCTCGTAAATCACAAAGGCCGCGCAAGTCAATGAAATAAAACATTTAAATGTTACCAACATCAAATAAAAAAAAACGCGTATCGAAATAGCTTTATTACGATACGCAAATGCGTATCGTACTGAGCTTATTATTAACGTGAAATAGAAAAACCAATGTAAAAGATGCTTCCTTGCGATTCGTGCGACGCGTGCGACTCGTGCGGTGCGAATCAGTGGACGTCCACCTTTCCGCTTGTAACGTAAATTACTATTAATATGCATACTTGCATTTTTAATTAAAATTGGTCTGGTTGGCCATGAACAAATGGAGGTTTCTTTTTGACGTATCTAAATGTTGACATTTTATGATTGATGTAAGGTCTATGTATCATTTTAAGAACTTATTTTAGATTATTGAAGATTTTAATACGGCAAGTTTGAATTGTGATATCAAAAATGTAATATTTGCATAATTTTATTTTATTTTAGATATTTAAGTCTCAATTAAATATGGATTTATCGGCTAACGCCTCGTGGTTTAACGTTGCACACGTTTCATTATAGTGTTCATATCGAACTAGTATCATTAATAACTATAACATGACTATACAAATTTTAAGAGAAATTGTTTTTTTTTCACATAATATACAAGGGTAAACGAGAGCTCGTTTTTTTTGCCTAGTGTCAAGACACCCTGGGGAATAATGAGGAGGCAAAATTACTTCAAAATATCAGTTTCCATTAAGCCGCAAATATTCTTTGCATTTTGGTTTTTGGTTCACGTTAATATAGATGAGTCGTCTATATTTGCTTAATATTCGTTGGCATTCGTTGGTTTGGTCCTTCAAAAGTTTATTGAATAATTAAATGAAATGTTTTATTTTTTAAATGGAATGAACGTAAAAACTTAAGATAGAAAAGAAAAGAAAGTTTTAGGGATAATATAATTTTCTTTCTATTTTAGTTAATATCTCTGAATATAACACCAATGCTAATCATTTAAAATGGAAGAAATAGTGTCCCCCGTTGTCAGAAAAATAGGACTGAAGAACAAAATAAAGGTAAATAAAACTTTCTTTAAGTTAACATGGTTATGATTTATTTATTTGAATTATTTTTTATGTCATACCAGTACATTATTGTGTTTTTATACCTTAGATACCATCTACATAATGGATTACTTTATGCCCGTGCGGGCATAAAGTACACATTATGGCCCGCGCGGACATTAAGTGTTGTATTAAGTGTGCATCTTGTTCCATTTTTGATTTTTGACTTTGACACATTAAACATTTTAATACTGTTAAGGTAATGTCGCAGGTAAATATAAAAAATTGGTAAATCAAATTAAATTAAAAAAAAAAATTTATTATTCCAAACGAACTGGTATGACATAAAAGTTTGTATGCACCACGGGTACTAAAAGACTTGGGCTACTTACTAACCCTCGGGCCAGAGGCCCTCGGCTTTGTAAGACTGTCGCCCTCAGGGAATAAGTTTTTACCTTTACTGTCCTTTTTTTTTTTAAATAGATTATTCTAATTATCTGTAGTGTACGAAACATGTTTACCTAATCGGTCATTCTAAAAAACACCAGCCCAACAGGCATAAGTCTAGAAAAAGGAGCCCATATAGACTTTTCGAGCGGCTCGTCGTACCGTTCAATGAACATTATATTCAAACAAAAAACACAGTGTTTCAGTATAAATAGCAGTAGCATAGTAGCTCAAAGGCTGCAGATTTAAATAAACTAGGTGGTATTATTATCGCTAATTGGCACCCGAGTGGGCTTTTAATATTTATATCTCCCTAAAAATTACCTGAAATTAAAAGCGGATATTGTGGCATATCGGACAAGTGTGTAACTATTTTTTATACTGAAATACACAGGGATCCAAGCACAATGGACACCCTGGGGCGGGTATATAGGCCACGAGGACCGTTTCGTCCTTGTTAAGACTCTGCGGGCAGCCATAACCCAAACAATCCCGACACAGCGGTAAGATGCATTAAATGCCTTTTTACAAAAGTCAAGCGGCTATTAATACACTGTAGCGGCATCCCATTGATCTATTTCTAGTCTACAAAACTGCAGATGTTTCGGTGAAAAGGCAAATAGGGTTTCGTATACTGGATTGCGATGCACTTCGTGGTTTATTTAGTTGTCAACCCTTCGATTACCAGTGTGACTGCCTTTATATTGGAGTTAATTCCGCTGGGATGGCGCTACGGTGTATTGATGGCCGCTTGGCTTTTGTAAAAAGGCTTTTAATGCATATTACCGCTGTGTCGGGATTGCTTGGGTTACGGCTGCTTGAAAACGGCCGTCGTGGCCTACCCGCCCCAGGTTTTCCATTGTGCTTGGATTCCTGTGTATGTCACGCTGCATGCTATATTATCTTCTAAACATTACCTGAAATTGTCTTTATAATTTTTAATTTTTCTTATTATCATTCTTTGTATCACACTCCTTCGGAGTCTTCGAACTGTGCTTAGAAAGCATATTGCTTAAATTACCAGAATATAATACCGTGCGAGCAAAAATTATTTGCATTAAAGAGGGCTTGGATCGAGGCTTGGATTAAAAAAACGTAGGGCTTGGTTTAGATCACAATGATATGGGGACGATATATCTAACCAGACAGTGGCGGATTTAGAGGGGGGGCACAGGGGCACGTGCCCCCCCTGTCATAATAATTTCGCACGAACCAACCTAAGCGCAACACCCAAAATTTCAAACACAGTGACAAAGCATTGTACTGTAACAACCAAATATTTTTTTGATGCCAAAACTTTACAGCATTTAGAAATGGATATTAAAAATCAGGTTTTCAACGTGGTTTGATAATAATTAGCGAAAAGATGGCGTAAAAGCACGTTAGATAAAAAGCATACATTTTAGGATTTTAGAATTTGTGTTTTGTTACAGAAAACTGAAATCTGTGGTTTTGTTTACAAAGAAAGTGTATTATTTTGGGGTAGTAAGGACTTATTTTAATAAAAATAAACATGCCAAAACGGCTATGAATGTGGAATATTTGAGAAACAATTTTAGCTCATTAAGTATTGAGCAAAAAATTGAAATTAAAATTGAGGGAAGACCTAAACCCGAAATTAACTTGACACAGATCACAAAGTGTAGATCTAGGGACTTTATTGTTATTGATAAGTTTTCTAGAAATAAAACCAGAAGATTGAACTTTACTTTTAAACAATGTACCCGCTAATGAAAATTAAATTGGCCTTTTTTTATTTTTTTTATCTTATTTCATTTTCAATAAAATAAGTAGGTAATCATACATTTTTAAAATATTTACTAAAAATTATCGACCAAATTTGGGCGTGGTCTTAAAAAATTTTCTCCTGCGGCGCGTTTTGTCCGCAGCGGGCTTTTCGTGCACCCCAAGATAACAAGTAAGTGCCCCCCCTGTCAATTTTTTCTGAATCCGCCACTGTAACCAGATCTAGGTTAAAACTTTGTCAAATTCAAATGATATGCCAATCTAATAAGTAATAAAATAAGTAGACAAATACATTTTATTACATTTCATTCATTACATTACATCCCTCATCCCTCTTTTTTATCTTTTACAGAAAGCATCTACAACACTTTAATAAAAATACATACTTTTTCTTTCTCTCTCCCTCATACTTGATCACACTTCTTCGACATAGTTGAATCTAACTAAAATGTTTTTATCACGTACAGTTAAAATAATTTCTACAAAGTCCTTTAATTGATACTTCCTAATTTTTCTCTTCTTTTCCCACCCACAGTGGCTTTTCACTGGTCCTTGACCTTTCAGCGTGCTGATATATTTTCTGTTGTTTGACTACAAAAAGTTTTTTCATCCCCTATGCGTGCCATTGAAAGCTCCATTATGGATTAAATCCACCTTTTAATTAATTTTTATTTTCTCTTTTGCTAACAACATCAGCTGTTCATTATATTTGTTTCAATTTCCTGATGATGAGTGTTTCTACACTCGAAACATGTCGATTCTACCCTAGGTTCGCCTAGCTATTGAATTAAAATTGTGGAGAAAGACTTTATGCTTTTCTTTTCCCTATAAATACAAATTTATTTTTGTTTACAAAATTAACAAAGTAATAATATACAGAAAGAAAAAGAAAAAAATGGAGATTTTCACTACTCTACATGCAAGTATTCTGAGAATTCACATAACCGGAGAGGTTGAACCAGGCTTCATCCGAAAAAAATGTCAGGTCTAATAAATCATTTCTTTCCAATAAATTTTGGGTAAACCATTGAGAGTAATTCCTGCGTCTTTCAAAATCTGCGGCTTGTATTTCTTGGAATAATTGTACTTTATAAGGAAATAAATTTAGCTGCTTCTTAAGAATAGTCCTGCATGTTCCATAAGATCTTCCCACTTCTTGGGAAAGGCGTCTTATACAATTTGTTGGCGTATTTTGCATTATTTCACGAACGTTTACAACAAGTTCTTCTGTTCTTACAGATGGTCTTCCTGCTCCTTTTTTGTGTTGTATAGAACCTGTTTCCCTAAACGCAGCCAAGGTTCTTTTCAGGCAATGATAAAAATCCCCAGCAATAAAAGCAACGTTAGGAAAATGTTCGTGAGAATCGTCCATGCACAAACCCGGATTGTATTGCCACTCACAATTTACTCTAACCCCGTTTCGAAAATACGCTTCAACCATGAATGTTTTGTGCTGTTGCGTAAATCCTATTGTGTGAATTGTTCAAGAAATTGGAAAAATTAGCGATGAATCAAATTAATATTTGTAACGACTGTCAAAGATGACGGAATAACTAATAAGATTGTTAATTCAGGTAGTTACTGACACCCAACAGGTATTAAGCTCTACGGCTAAGCATTACGTCCTTAGATGCAAGGCCCTCTTTGGTGCAAATAATTTTTGCTCGCACGGTAGAAAATATTTTTATCTTCTGTTTTCAAATTAAAAGACATCAACTCACAACAACAAAAAATGATTTTGTTAATAAATCCTTTATATTGTGGCATTATCTGTAGGTAGGTATCTCACTAGAAAGTAGTATTGTTTTTTTCCAATTTTTAATAATATGTGTTTTTAAGTATTCACGTTCAAGCACGAAACACGAAAATCTCATTTAAATTATCACAACTATTAAGCAATTTTTACGTTATTTTGCCACATTATAATTTATTTCCCTCTGTCGCTTAGTGCACGGCACTTTATTCAAAACGTCGCGTTCTAACTTCTAACAAACTGTCACAGGTAAAAGAAAATTGCATACCACTTAAAATTTAAAATTCAAATATATATCGGATAAATCTATTATTCTGTTTTTTTGGCTAAAATAGATACTTAAGGTCTCATAAATAATGTTAATAATAACTTGAAATGAAGACGAAATACACCAATTTTGCCTAATTTTGACAGCACATTTATTGAACGAAAGTAAGGAACATATTTTTTCAAAGCCGTTTATCAGAGTTTTTTAAACACGACGGATGATCATCAGATGAGAAGAAAGAATTTATTACATTTTATAGAAGCGTATCGCCATATTAGACCAGGGCTGAAGCCTTTGAAAATGGTAAAAGGTAAAAAAAAATAATAGTAGGATGAAACCCATTAAAAAAGGAAAAGAATATAACAAAAATGAAAGGAAAAATAATTTACGGGCGATCCGAGGTCGGGAAGTGGAAGGGGGTGAGTTTTTAAGGGTAGAAAACGATTTATCTCGATTTTCGGCAAAACTACAAGTCCTATATAAAAACGTTAAATGACAAAGTTGTAGGTAATAAAAAGATCTACAATTTTTGTATTTACACTTTTTTCACATTACCTCAAAATTTATGTGAAAAATTGAAATAACCAAGTTTTTGGTTTTTTATTTTTATCTTTTACAAAAAAAAAAAAATTTTCACGAAATTTGGTAAAAGCTTACCTTTTTATGTCCCAAACACATTGTAATTTTTTTGATTTAAAATATTTACTTTTTCACCTTATTTTGACTTAATATCGAAAAAGCACCCTAATTTTCAATCGAAAATTCTCACGTCAAAATATCTGCTTTTTTAAAAAAGTTGGTGGGCTTTTTGTTTGTTGAAATCTCTACTATCTGATGGTGTAAAAAGAAATATACATTACTATGGTAAATGTTTTCGAAAAATGCAAAGAAACGAAAAAAACTCGAATCCGAATTTTTTTTTTTAAATCATTAGGTATGTACAATTTCGAGCTATTTATTAAAATTTATACTTTAATTGCTCGAAAAACGTAATATTCCATGTTACATTGATAAACAAAAAATTGCAAGTCGAAATATACTACTATAAATTAACAATCAAATAAGTTAATAAAGTTAATATTTAATAAGACGTTCGTTTCTTTGCATTTTTTGAGAACATTTACCATAGTAATGTATATATTTTTTTACACCATCATAAAGTAGAGATTTCGAAGAGATTCGAACAAAAAGCCTACCGACTTTCTTAAAAAAGCAAATATTTTGACGTGAGAATTTTCGATTGAAAATTAGGGTGCTTTTTCGATATTAAATCAAAATAAGGTAAAAAAATAAATATTTTAAATAATAATAATAATAATAATAATAATAATAATAATAATAATAATAATAATAATAATAATAATAATAATAATAATAATAATAATAATAATAATAAAAGTTTATTCAAATATTTTTTTTTACATTTACTGCTAATATATTTTTTTTTTGATAAACTACCAATTCCGAACTCAGAAGTAAAATACTTGTATTGAGTTAAATATATAAAATTTAAAATATAAATAATATATAAGTATATTATATATTATATATAAATATAATAATAAGTTAAATATAAATTTAAAGTTAAATAATAATATAATATTTATTGTAAAGAATATATTTCATAATTTAGGCACAACTAGATTATAATATAAAACGAATATGACAATATTTTATTGGTATATTTTATATCACTATAATATACGAAGATACAATAGGTTATGTATATAATATATATATATATATATATAAATATATATTTATTTATTTTATTCATTATTTATTAATGACGTTCTTGAATATATCTCTTGGATTAGATAATATCCAATTTTTAATTTTATTTTTACAATTATTTAACGATTTAATTATTTTAATTGACTGTGGTAGCATATTAAAAATATATGGATTGATGTTTAAAAAATGTTTGTGTGCTATTGTTTTGTTTACTCTATTTTTATATGTAATAGTATTTTTATGACGAGTTTCATGTGTGTGATTAATATAATTTATTATATTTTTATGTATAAAAATATATATTAACATGTTAAAATAAAATATTTGTTTAATATCCATTTTTTGCTATATTTAAATAGTAAATGAGAAGAATATTGATGGTCTTTTTTGTAAATAATTTTAAAATGTATTTTTGAATAGTTTCAATATTATTAGGATAATTCTTATTTATTCCTCCCCATCCTAGTATTCCATAATTTAAATGGGTTTGTACTAATAAATAATAAAGTATTTCTAATTCTTTTATATTTAAAAACTGTTTAAGAAGTAAATTTTGGTATAAGAATTCTTAATTTTTTTATAATGTAGTCACTATGTAAATCAAAAAAATTACAGTGTTTGGAACATAAAAAGGTAAGTTTTCACCAAATTTCGTGAAAAAAGAATTTTTTTTGGAAAAGATAAAAATAAAAAACCAAAAACCCCGCAGTCCCGCGTTCGTTATTTTATTGGTCAAGCCGCTTGACAAGTCTGTGGGCTTCTTAAAACAGAAAAATTGCAGCAGTCGCAGCACTAGATAAAAAAAAAATTTCAATTCTATCGAAATTTCTGTTTCTGATTTTAATATTAAACTTGGAAACAGAAAAAAGTTTAAAGTTTGGACACTCCTTCAGCATTAAATTCAAAATTTAATTTGAAGCTATAATTTAATTTTTTATGACCTTTTTCATAGTCAGAAGTTAAGTGCATTTTATGAAATTTTATAAAGAACTAAAATACAGTATGTCCACGGATAAAGTTTGGAAGAGGAAAAACTTTTTTTATTAGTATCTAGGTATAGAAGAAAAAGCCATCCTTATAAAAACGTCTACTTGTGCTGAAACTGAAAAAATTTCGATTATTACATTCGCGATCACTACACAGGGTTCGTCAGAAACGACATTTTTAGTTTTTAGTTTCGTTTAAAATAAATTTACGTAAATTCTTACTTCGAATATGATTTTATATCTGGCCGAGTAACGATTTTGTTGTAAGAAAATATTTTTTTATTTGCCTACTTTTGTACTATTTTTATCGATACGACATGTCATATTTCTTCAATTCATTTAATCATAAATTATAAAACTGTTATTCAAACGTGGTACCACCTACTTAGAGCATAGTTCAACTTGACATCTGAATTCCCGATAACAGTTCCTAACTCTCTGTATTGGGATATTTGCAATAAATACTGTTTTTTTTTAAGATATCTAAGTTATTATTGGAATTGGTTTTATACAATATGTGGCTTCAGACATCCCCATAAATGAAAGTCGATAACTGTGAGATCGGGACTCCTACGTGCCAACTGATTTGGACCATAGGTACCTTCCAATCCATTTGTTCCCAAAGTGATGATTTAGCCAATCATTAAAAGGAATAAAAAATTAGAATTATATAAAAAATCCAAAAAACAAAAATTGTTGTTTCTGACGAACTCTGTATAGTAATCGCAAATCTAATAGTGGAAATTGTAGTTCCAACACTGGCAAAATTAATTTAATAAATCAAGGAATTAAAGAAAAGATTCAAAAAACTAAAAATGTTGTTTATGACGAACCCTGTATAGTAATCGCACATCTAATAGTTGAAATTGTATAATTCAACACTGGCAAAATTAATTTAATAAAACTAAAAATGTTGTTTATGACAAACCCTGTATAATAATCGCAAATCTAATAGTTGGAATTGTGGTTTCAACACTGGCAAAATTCATTTAACAAAACTAAAAACGTTGTTTATGACAAACCCTGTATAGTAATCGCAAATCTAATAGTTGAAATTGTAGTTTCAACACCTGCAAAATTCATTTAATAAATCAAGGAATTGAAAAAAAAAATCCAAAAAACTAAAAATTTTATTTGTGACGAACCCTGTATAGTAATCGCAAATCTGATATTCGAAATTGTAGTTTCAGCACAAGCAGACGTTTCTATAAAGAATGACTTTTTCTTTTATACCTACCTACTAATAAAGAAGTTTTTCCTCTTCCAAACTCTATTCGTGGTCACACTCTATAATATCTTTAAATTAATTTTATCTGTGGGAACTAATATTCCTTTTATAATGTGTTTCCAATATTTTTGGACGGTGTCTGTTCAGGTTTACAATTTCCTTTTTAATTTGTTCGACTCCTGTTTCATGTCATATTTTTTATAGCTCTTAGCGGTTCACCCTTGTTTGCCTATTTAAAAATCGACCAGCTAACATTGGGCCGTGAGGCATGTGCCCATGACCTAATTGCTTTCGACCTGTTTCTTTTTATAAAAGGATAATTTAATTATTGGACATTTAGTTTTTATCTTTTTAAATAATTTCGAATGTTAAATTTAACCTTTACTAATTCAAATATAGGTTTTGGGTTTATTTATACAGTGATGGGCAGAATTTACGCATAAGGAGAAAATTTTTATTGTTAGATTTCAACAAATACCGATGTTGGCAATCGTTTTTGCATCAATGAAAATTTCAAAAACCCTTAAACAGTGGCGTTCGTCGTTTGTCGGAAATTTAAAAATAAACAAGCTCAGCATTAAAGGCCACACCATAATATGGAACTTTCTTTTATAAATAAGATTTGTTCAAATTTAATAACGGTAATCGTTTTTGCTTCATATTAGACTAAAAGTTATGTTGTCAACAATGTACGCATTCGTTATTGGGTACCTGTCAAATGCAGTGGCGTAGCGTGGTTGAAGGGGCGGAGGGGGCGAAAGGTAAGGGCGTGGATATGTTTTTTTTATGGGGGGAGGCAAAAGAGGTTGCGGCGTCAAAAGAGATAGCGCCGCAGGCGAAAATTTTTTGGGTGCCACGCCCTTTTTTCAATGATGTCTGATTTTCAAGTATATAGGAAAAATATAAAATACACAAGATCCTTAAGAAAATCACAAAAACATTGATCAAGTAAAAAAGTGTTTCGTTTTTATGGCTCATTATGGGTCCTGGGGGGGTAATTACCCCCTTATCTACGCCCTTGTTCAAAGGGCGCCTCACTGCTAATGTATAATTTCGTTTATTTAGTAAATTTTGGCAAGAAAAATAAAGTTTTTGTTTCGTCATTTCTAAAATGGCCACATGAAAACAAAATATGAACCAGCAAGGGGAATTTTGTTAAAACTCTCAGGTATATATATTCTCATTGGCGACAATAACACACTTTTAAAAAGATAAAATTTAGTCTCTAGTAAATTAGAGATTTCAAGCAATTTTTAATTGTTAAAGCAAAATAACTGAAAGAATACAAATTATTGGTCGTGGCAAAATATTTTTATTATAAATTAAATCAAGTAGTGAAAATAAAATAGAATCTCGAAATAGGTAACAGGTTTATTTTATTTATTTCTATACTCTAAAAGTTATAACCAAATTACAAACTAATTAAAACCTGGAACTGGGAGAGTGGGAAGGGGGCGCCGTTTAGGAAAGGACTCAAAGGGCGGGGGGGGGGACGATCGCCCCCCCTGGTCCCCTGCACGCTACGCCACTGGTCAAATGTGATATTTTCTTAATGAAATGCTGATAAATGGCATTTCTTGACCGAATTTTCAAAATTTTTTTTTGAAATTAAAGAAATTTTAACAAGCTTTTTTTATAATCTAAGTTGACTTTATGGATATTAGACACTGATTTATTCGGGTTTGTCATAATTTAACAATTTTATCCGATTGACGTCACATGTTCCATTTTCAAATGGCAATTACATCTGCAACGTTAAAAATACTTATAAATAAAACACCAGAGAAATACCTAGTTAGTCCATAATTTAAACGTACTTTTTCCTTATCATGATTTCTTTATATTACCCCATAATTAAAAGACAATTTTGAATTTAATGAGTAGGCTATGAAAAAAGTAATTATTTTAGTGCAGTTAATAATATTTTGCACTAAAAATTGTTGAGTAAATATTGACCCTTTTTTAATTTGAAAAAACAAGCATTTGTAATTTTTATTCAATCGTTTTAAACTTTTTGTACAGGGTTATCCAACCAAGACTAGACAAGGCGATTTTTTGACTTTTCCTGTACTTTTATAAAAAAACTGAAATAGCCATCTTAAGTCATTTTCTCCCGCGAATTCGAATATCTTCAGCAAAAAACAATTGAACATCAAACAAAAGTACTAGGGGTCACTTTGATATTTTTTTAAATGGAACACCCTGTATATTTTTACATTTTTAAATTCCACATAAAATTATAATTATTTTTTATTAAATGCACTATTAGTCTATACTTTATAGTTTCCGAGATACTGACTCTCGAAAAGTGACATTTTTTAACTTTGACAGCTTATAACTTTCTAACAGTACGTCTTAGAGCAAAACGGCTTACATGTCCCTATCTTTAAATTTTATTATCTTCCCAAGAAAATCAACTTCCGGTTAAACCGGATGTAACTCGAAAGAAGGAAATATAGTTGTTCCGGTTTAACTGGAAGTTGATTTTTTTGTGAAGATAATAAAAATTGAAGATAGGGACATGTAAGCCGTTTTGCTCTAAGACGTACTGTTAGAAAGTTATAAGCTGTCAAAGTTCAAAAATGTCACTTTTCGAGAGTCAATATCTCGGAAACTATGAAGTATAGACTAATAGTGCATTTAATAAAAAATAATTATAATTTTATGTGGAATTTAAAAATGTAAAAATATACAGGGTGTTCCATTTAAAAAAATATCAAAGTGACCCCTAGTACTTTTGTTTGATGTTCAATTGTTTTTTGCTGAAGATATTCGAATTCGCGGGAGAAAATTACTTAAGATGGCTATTTCAGTTTTTTTATAAAAGTACAGGAAAAGTAAAAAAATCGCCTTGTCTAGTCTTGGTTGGATAACCCTGTACATCTTTCTAATTTACTTCTAAACAATCATTTTTAATAAAAAAAAACTTAATATCTTTTCATTTAAGGTAATTTTTATTGCCTGTATAATTTTTGTTTTTTTTTGATTTTCTGCCAAACCCCTAAAACACGAACGTCACTGTTAAATTAATGGAGTTGGGTCATCCCTCCCCCCTGGCTGCTCCATTAAATGGTTAGGATGGTACGTTAGATCGTAAATGACGAGCCAGCTAACCAATCGTTTTGAAAATTTGGTAATTGCCATACACGAACATGTTCTATTTGTCAAAAATATTTTTAACGATACAGCGTTGCCACTTCTACCAAAAATTAAACTTTACCTTAAAAAAATTTTATAACTCTGAAATATTAAAGCCCGGAAATTTGGCGGCCAGTAAAATATTACCAGGGAGGGCTTTTAACCCTATAACCAAATCTTAGTTGCGATGTATAAGGTGGTTTTAAAATACCGTTATTTTGGTTGCCTTACTTGCACTGGTATATTAAGTATATTTTTTTAAAATGTTACTCCCTGTATATTATTATTAGTTTGGAAAGCTACTTAATTTGCCCTTTATTTTTTTATATGTACCTATATACCTAAGTAGTCAAGTTTTTGACATATAAGCCATTATTTGTAAAGTTTTCCCGACAATTTAATTTCCATTCGGTTTTTAGTAAGTATGACATGACAAACTCGTGTTTGACATAAACATTATTTCACTTTCGTTATTTTTGTGGTAGGTATTTTGTTAATTATTACCGATACATATCGTTTAAAACCATGGAAGTAAACTACCGTGCGAGCAAAAATTATTTGCATCAAAGAGAGCCTGGCATCTAAGGACGTAATGCTTAGTCGTAGAGCTTAATACCTGTTAGGTGTCAGTAGCTACCTGAATTAACAATCAATCAGTTATTCCGTCATCTTTGACAGTCTTTACAGGTAATTTGATTCATCGCTAATTTTTCCAATTTCTTGAACAATTCACACAATGGGCTTTACCGAACAGCACAAAACATTCATGGTTGAAGCGTATTTTCGAAACGGGGTTAGAGTAAATTGTGAGTGTCAATACAATCCGGTTTTGTGCATGAACGATGTTCACGAACATTTTCCTAACGTCGCAGGTTCTAAACAACACAAAAAAGGAGCAGGAAAACCATCTGTAAGAACAGAAGAACTTGTTGCAAACGTTCGTGAAATAATGCAACATACGCCAACAAATTGTATAAGACGCCTGTCCCAAGAAGTGTGAAGATCTTATGGAACATGCAGGACTATTCTTAAGAAGCAGCTAAATTTATTTCTTTATAAAGTGCAAGTATTCCAAGAAATACAAGCCGCAGATTTTGAAAGACGCAGAAATTACTCTCAATGGTTTACCCAAAATTTATTGGAAAGAAATGATTTATTAGACCTGTCATTTTTTTCGGATGAAGCCTGGTTCCACCTCTCCAGTTATGTAAATTCTCAGAATACACGCATGAGGAGTAGTGAAAATCCCCATTTTTTTTGTAGAGTCCACATTGCACCCTTAAAAAATTGGTGTCTGGTTAGCTGTTTCCCGAAGAAGAATTATTGGTCCTATTTTTTTCCATGACACAGTTACAGCACAGCGGTATAGAGACAATATTTTGAATCCATTTGTGGAGCAATTACTTGACGACGAATTACGTTTCGGATATTTTCAACAGGACGGTGCAACCGCCCATACAGCCGCCGAAACTATTAACTACTTACGCAATTTTTTCGACGACTGATTGATCAGTTTTCGATCAGACATTAAATTCCCACCTAGATCACCTTGTTTAACGGTTATGGATTACTTCGTTTTTCCTCATTTAAAGAACACTATTTTTAAAACACCAGTTTTAGAACAATTACAAGAAAGGATTATTCTTCGCATCTACGTTCTTCTATGATTTGGTAGGTTTCATATTTCCGTGATTCACGCACTGTGTTAAAAGTAAACAATTTTTTGTCGTCTTGGCTAATCCTCTGACCCTGGGACCGGGTATCGAACAGTTCATTTTTAAGTGCTTCACGTGCAGTGTCTAAAATCGTTACAAAGTAAAAATGCCAAAATATCGAAAAAGAAAAGCGATAAAAAGAGTTGTTACGTATGAAAAAGAAATTTGCAAGACTTGAAAGGGATATAACGGATATAAATTCAACATCTTCCACTTCGGATAGTTCACAGGGCAAGTTTTATTTTAAAACCTTATAATAATTTAGGGGACCGCCTTTATTTAGTCCATTCTGCCGAAACTAAGTATCGGAACGTTTGCTTTTATTATTATATACAGGGTGTAGTTTGTTTTGACTACAATGCCCGCAAACACTTGTTTGCTATTAAATAAAACATAATTTTGTTGTTTTGCTTTAACCGAAAATATTCTTGCATACTATTATTATATTCAGTATACAGGGTGTAGTTGTTTTGACTACAATGCCCGCAAACACTTGTTTGCTATCAAATAAAACAGAATTTTGTTGTTTTGCTTTAACCAAAAACTTTATTGTATACAATTATTATATACAGGGTGTAGTTGTTTTGACTACAATGCCCGCAAACACTTGTTTGCTATCAAATAAAACATAATTTTGTTGTTTTGCTTTACCCAAAAACATTCTCGCATACAATTATTATATACAGGGTGTAGTTGTTTTGACTACAATGCCCGCAAACACTTGTTTGCTATCAAATAAAACAGAATTTTGTTGTTTTGCTTTACCCGAAAACATTCTCGCATACAATTATTATATACAGGGTGTAGTTGTTTTGACTACAATGCCCGCAAACACTTGTTTGCTATCAAATAAAACAAATATTTTGCTGTTTTGCTTTAACCAAAAACATTCTTGCTTACTATTATTATATACAGGGTGTAGTTGTTTTGACTACAATGCCCGCAAACACTTGTTTGCCATCAAATAAAACAGAATTTTGTTGTTTTGCTTTAACCAAAAACATTCTTGCATACTATTATAAACAGGGTGTGGTTGTTTTGACTACAATGCCCGCAAACACTTGTTTGCTATCAAATAAAACAGAATTTTGTTGTTTTGCTTTAACCGAAAACATTCTTGCATACTATTATTATATACAGGGTGTAGTTGTTTTGACTACAATGCCCGCAAACACTTGTTTGCTATCAAATAAAACAGAATTTTGTTGTTTTGCTTTAACCGAAAAAATTCTTGTATACAATTATTATATACTGGGTGTAGTTGTTTTGACTACAATGCCCGCAAACACTTGTTTGATATCAACTAAAACATAATTTTTTTTTGTTTTGCTTTACCCAAAAACATTCTCGCATACAATTATTATATACAGGGTGCAGTTGTTTGGCTACGATGCCCGCAAACTCTTGTTTGTAATCAAATAAAACAAAAATTTTGTTGTTTTCCTTAAGTAGAAACTTTCTTGCATGTTATTATTATATACCTACATGGTGTATTTTGTGCATAATATTATTTGAGCATAATTATTTCAGAGTCTTTCCATAGCTCTAGTGTCTAGTGGAGACTGTCATTCTAGAGAAGATGAGGAAATAGGCCAATGCAATACACTTTTAGAACCTGATGCCTTATCCAGTACATTAGCGATACCTCAACAAGAAGAGGTTAATAGTAAAAAGATTGTTGAGCTTTTGGGAGAAAACCCCAGTAATCAGAATAAAAAAGGAACAGATTTACATGAAGAGTTAGTAGTACGATGGTCAAACTACCTAAATCAAAGTAGCCCAGGCGAAACCCGAAAGGTGTTATTAATTAAATATCCTATACCAGAAAATTGTGCCTCCTTTGAAGCTCCAAAAATGAACGAGGAAATAAAATCCATTTTAACAGCCACAAAAAATGATACCTTTGTCACCAATCTCCAAGCACAACTCGGAGCGGGCTTGACACTTATTAGCTCAATTTTAACTGAAAAATTATCTAATAGCTCGGGAAATATTGAAGATGAATTAGTGCAAAAATTATCAGATGCATCCCTTCTTTTTGCCAGCGTTCACCACGCAGTATCAGTAAAAAGGAAATGGGAGGTAAATCCCTCTATTAACCAGGACAGCAGAGCTACTGCCCAAAAAAGCACTATAGATGCCTATCTATTCGGCTCAAGTTTTATGGAAAAGATTAATACTTGCCAAGCAATGAAAAAAGCTAGAGAAAATATAAAGAACAAACCCTTCTAAATGACATACAGGCAATCAACCCCTGGAACATCAAGTGGCCATAATTAAAACTTCAAGCGCCATGTGTTCAACACCAAGATGAAAGGGGAGATGGGGACAAAGGGCCACGGGAACAGCAAAGACCAGAAGAGGGGGATATCAGAGTAGAACCACTCGCGATACCGTCAACATCAGTCCAGGGCGCCGTACTACAAGAAGTAGAGGTACAACAAAAAATCGCTTGCCGATAAGAACATTTTTACAAAAGCTGGCTTACAATAATTGTCCTTAGTCGACAAGTTCTAAAATGGATTAAAGGTATAAAAACCCCTTTTCTTACCTGACCCATGCAGAATATAATTTCTTTATAAAACATATCAAATTCCGATATCAGATGTTATGAAAAAGAAATTTCGAACCTCCTTGAATTTAGCATTTGAAAAATGTAAAAACATTAAAAAGTTTTTATCATCTTATTTTCTTTAAAAATAAAACCAACGGAAAAACCGCTTCATGTTGAATCTAAAAAAGCTAAATTGTTTTATACCTACAAATCATTTAAACTTGATGATTATAGAACAGCGGTAAAACTGATATCAAAAGATTGTTACTTAGCAAACATCGATTTGCAAGATGCTTATTTTTTATTATCAATTCATAAAAACCATAGAAAATAATTAAGATTTAAATTTAATAATCAATTATTTCAATTTATTTGCTTGCCATTTGGTATAAACATAGCGCCTTACGTTTTTACTAAATTAATGAAGAAAGTCGCCAGACACCTTCGAATTTTGGGCTGTAAGGTATTAATATATCTAAATGATATTTTAATTAGTGGGGAATGTTACGAACAATGCTATAAAAGCATAAACATTTCAGTCAATCTTTTAAAATCACTAGGGAAAAACACCCTCTCCACAAGACACTTTCCCTGTCGGCAGGAAAATTATCAGGGATTCGTTCGACAAACGAGGCATAGCCGAGTCTGTTATTGTTATTCCTATGATGATAAGTTCCATCGGAGAAAAAACAAAAAAACAATCTTTAAACTGTTATCGAAAGTGGTGGGATTACTGTTTAAAATATAAAATTAATCCATATACTTATGATATAAATGTAGTATGAAAATTCTTATTAAGCTGCTTTAATGAAGGACTCTCTTTTTCCTCCATTAATACGTATCGATCATCCCTAGCGCTAATATTGAATTTTACTCCACAAGATAGAAATACCATAAAACGGTTTTTAAAAGGTGTGTATAACAAAAGGCCCTCTATACCAAGGTACTCAGCAACTTGGGATTCTAACCCAGTATTACTCTAGTTGGAAAAAATCTAACCATTACAGGCTTTCGCTATAAAAGATATAACCTTAAAACTTGTCACCTTACTTACTTTGACGTCTGTTAGTAGGGTACAAACAATATCAAAGATATCCCTAAAACATATAATGTATTAAAAGGAAAAAATTTAAATAAAAATTTCAGACCAAATTAAAACATCGGGCCCGAAAAAGGCCCAAAGACCCAACCCTTTTTGGTATTTCCATGTTTTTCTGAAAAACCGGAGTTATGCGTGGCAAAACTCTCGAGTACTATCTGTCTATCACAAAACCGTTTAGGGAAAATGATAAAGGTTACCTAATATTGACAAACAAAAAGCCACTTCATCCTGCTTATACACAAAGTATAAGTAGGTGGATAAAAGAAGTTCTTCAAAAAAGTGGAATGGACACATGTATTTTTACCAGTCATAGTGTCAGACTTGTTAGTACTTCTGCGGCCTATAGAGCGGGATTAAAGATTAAATATAGATTAATCACAAATACTGCTTGATGCTCGAAAAGTTCATTAGTATTTGCACTTTTCTATAATCGACCTTTAGTATCCAATAAACAGGATTTTGCAAATTCTATCATTAGAGAAAGTTTAGGTAATACTACCTAAAAATAATAATAATAAAAAAAAAATATTTGCTTATTGTGTTATATTATCTATGTTGTATTAAAAGGTGTAATTTCCAATTTATTATTATACACTGCATTTAATCGCCCTAGTTGTATCTTTAAACATCTACCAAATCATAGAAGAACGTAGATGCGAAGAATAATTGAAAGATTGTTCGACTTACCTGTAAGGAAGATCAATCTCAATTATTCGAGCATCGTAGTTCTTCTATGATAGGGCCCTCCCACCACGATATACCCAGTACTTAGGACGATTAGTTCAGACACAAATGAACTGTTCGATACCCGGTCCCAGGGTCAGAGGATTAGCCAAGACGACAAAAAATTGTTTACTTTTAACACAGTGCGTGAATCACGGAAATATGAAACCTACCAAATCATAGAAGAACTACGATGCTCGAATAATTGAGATTGATCTTCCTTACAGGTAAGTCGAACAATCTTTCAATTATCCAAGAATGTGGTAACATTTCTCCAGAGATGCTGGTCAACACTTTCGAAAATATGAAGAGACGGGTGAATTTATGCTTGGAGCATGGCGGTGGCCAGTTTTAGCAATTAATGTAATTATTTTTCTTTTTCTTTCTGTATATTCTTACTTTGTTAATTTTGTAAACAATAAAAATAAATTTGTATTTGTCTACTTATTTTATACTCATTAGTTTGGCATATCATGTCATAATATAAATTTGACAAAATTTTAACCTAGATTTGGTTAGATATATCGTCCCCATATCGTTGTGATCTAAACCAAGGCCTACGCATTTTAATCCAAGCCCTCTTTGATGCAAATAATTTTTGCTCGCACGGTAGTTAAATACAATAAACACCCAAATCTTAAATTGTTTGGATGTAAACGGCTAGCGTTTTGAACGGTGGTTAAACTCTCGGTTTAATTTTTTTATTTTTATTATTTTACTACTTTATTATGGACATACCTGTGTATCATACGCACAAATGATCCTGAAATAGTATAAATTTTCTATTGTTCATTGCCGGTAAGTTGGGATACATTTCATCAAACTTTATAAATGTTCTAGCAATAATTTTATCACACTGTCTAAATAAAATAAATAAATTCATAAAAACTGCATTTAAATAGTTTCGTTCTATGAATTTTAACGCTATTCAGCACCTGTATCAGTAAAAATTAACAAAATACCACAAAAATAACAATAGTCACATCATTTTTGTCAAATAAGGGTTTATTATGTCATAATATACTAATGAAAATTAAAATGTCCAGAAAATTTTACAAATAATCAGTTATAAGTCAAAAACTTTACTAGTTAGGTACAGATATGATATACCGTGCGAGCAAAAATTATTTGAATCAAAGAGGGCTTGGATTAAAAAGCGTGGAGCTTGGTTTAGATCACAATGATATGGGAACGATATATCTAACCAAATCTAGGTTAAAATTTTGTCAAATTCATATTATTACATGATATGCCAAACTAATGAGTAATAAAATAAGTAGACAAATACAAATTTATTTTTGTTGTTTACAAAATTAACAAAGTAAGAATATACAGAAAGAAAAAGAAAAATAATTACCTAAATTGCTAAAATTGGCCACCGCCATGCTCCAAGCAAAAATTCACAAGTCTCTTCATATTTTCGAAAGTATTGACCAGCATCTCTGGAGAAATGTTACAACATTCTTGGATAATCCTTTCTTGTAATTGTTCTAAATTTGCAACTGGTGTTTTAAAAATAGTGTTCTTTAAATGAGGAAAAACGAAGTAATCCATAACCTTTAAACAAGGTGATCTAGGTGGAAATTCAATGTCTGCGGCTTGCATTTCTTGGAATACTTGCACTTTATAAGGAAATAAATTTAGCTGCTTTTAAAAAATAGTCCTGCATGTTCCACAAGATCTTCCCACTTCTTGGGACAGGCGTCTTATACAATTTGATGGCGTATTTTGCGTTATTTCACGAACGTTTGCAACAAGTTCTTCTGTTTTTACAGATGGTCTTTCTGCTCCTTTTTTGTGTTGTATAGAACCTGTTTTCCTAAACACAGCCACGGTTCTTTTCAGGCAATGATAAAATCCCCAGCAATAAAACCAATGTTAGGAAAATGTTTGTGAAAATCGTCCATGCACAAACCCGGATTGTATTGACACTCACCATTTACTCTAACCTCGTTTCGAAAACACGCTTCAACCATGAATGTTTTGTGCTGTTCCGTAAAACCCATTGTGTGAATTGTTCAAGAAATTGGAAAAATTAGCGATGAATTAAATTACTTGTAACGATTGTCAATGATGACGGAACAACTGATTGATTGTTAATTCAGGTAGTTACTGACACCCAACAGGTATTAAGCTCTACGGCTAAGCATTACATCCTTAGATGCAAGGCCCCCTTTTATGCAAATAATTTTTGCTCGCACGGTACAAAAACAGAGAGTGAATTTACGTTCTCTTGTCAGTAATAATATCCAGGGTTACATTTAAAAAAATATACTGTCATATTATTATGGTCATTCTTTTGAGTACTTAACCAAATTAACTGTATTTTTAAACCACCCTCTATATTAAAACTAAGACTTTGGCGTAGGGTTACAAACCCCCTGGTATTATTTTATTATCCATCTCTGGGACTTAATATTTCAAAGTTAAACAATATCAAACAAATTCTTAAGTTGGCTTTTTCTGTCGAGAATATTGGAATTTATTTATTACTTCAGAAACGGTAAATGATAGGATGATGTTAAAAAAAGGATGTTAAGAAATTAATAGGGGCTTTAAAAATAAAATAAAATACAGGGTGTTTTACTTAAAATATCGAAGTTGCTACTAATTTAACCATTAAACATTACATTATAACCAACATGGATTTTTAAAGGGAAAATCTACGCAAACAGCAATTTATCATCATATTATTATTAAAACAAATTCGAAGTTTTATGAAAATGATGAAATTGCAATTGGCAGGTTTTTAGATTTGACTAATGACTGTCTTAATAGGAAGTTATTCATAAAAAAATTGGAAATGTATGGACTATGGAGTAAGGGGGAATGCTCTGAAATGGCTGGAATCTTATCTTAATGGAAGAACACAAAGAGTGGGCGTCACTAAGGACGGAGGGAGAGTCCTGCAAATCAGAAATGTTGAACAGCGAGTATGGAATCGCTCAGGGTAGCATCTTGGATCCACTCTTGTTTGTTATATATATTAATGACTTGTACTCTGAGGCAGATTAACCGTGTCAGACAATTAATAATTATGCGGATGACACAAACTTAATAACGGGTAGTAAAAACATGTTTCAGCTATTGGCAGACAGTAATAACTTTTTTAATAGGGTAATAAAATGGTTAACCGACAATAATCTAATCCTTAACTTATATAAAAAAAATAATGCTTTTTAGAACAAAAAAATCAACAGCTGAAAATATTACACGCTTTGAAACCGCAGAAAATCGGCTAGATGTCTCTGAAAATGCAAAGTTTCTTGGTATTTATATTAACCAAAATCTAGACTGGTCTTTTCACATAAGCCAGCTATTGAGAAGGTTGAACTCAGTCTGCTATGAAATGCGAGTTGTTGGTAGATACGTGAATTATAAAACCTTGAAGATTCTATACTTTGCAAACTTTGAGTATGTTTTAAAATATGGTATAATTTTTTGGGGGAGACATAACCACGTGCAAAATATTTTTGTTTCGCAAAAAAGGACACTAAGGGTAATTAAAAAAATGGAGTTCAATCAGTCCTGTCGAAATGTCTTCAAAGTAAACGGTATGAAGACTGTGTAATGTGTATGCCTTACACATTTTTGAATGTCTTATGTTTTTGCGTAGAAACCAAACATTGTTTAACTCACAAAATAACATTCGATTCACAAGAACAGACAATTTCAGTTACCCCATACATTGCCTTCATACTTCATAGTACAGAAACAAGCCCAGAAAATATGTGTGTTAAATTATACAATAAATTACCACTACGAATCAAACGCATTGATAGTCAACGCCTGTTTAAAATAGAAATTAAAAAAACTTCTAATTCAGTTGGAACCCTATTACCTGAACGATTATCTAAATATGTAATAGATTAATTTATTGTTTATGAAAATTATTTTTTGTATAAGAATAATTCGGAACTATTGTTTGACGTCACTTCACTTTGTTATTTCCTGTAACAAATTTGAAAATAAAGATTGGCGCTGGTAGGAGCGATTCGTTAGCTGGTTTGTCGTTGCCGCTTCTGCGGCCGACTCGGCTGCCGACTCGACAAAAACCGCTTCGTCTGTTTTTGCCCTAAACTCGATAGTTGGTTAGTGATACACGAAAATCTAAAATTGTAATCAAATTTGTTGCCTAAGAAGGTGATGAATTATATAAAGTTTAACAGAAACAAAACTTTAATTTCAATAATTCATAAAAGGTTTAAATCCGCGTGATTGGTTTATTAATTTTTGGTAAACCCGTCTGGTAAATATTTTGGTCTTAAAACACTTTGTTTCCTTAATAGTTGTCCCGACGCGTAGTTACTATTATACGCCCTTGTCGGACCCTTAAATCTAAGCGTGACAACATTACCATATGATGAGGTTGGAAGTTATTAAGGAAGATCATTTATTTCGCTACCATAAATCTCTGCGCTGCTAGTTAGCTATCTTTGCAGATAAAAAATAGCTTAATTAGAACAATCATAATATCAATATTATACTTTGGCCGTTATAATATATTGATTTATTTATTCAAATTCAAACTGACTTAAAGTTGACATTAATTTTGTGCTCTTAATTAAATTTAGGGTTAAATAAATGTTTATATATTTTATAGTTAATAATAAGTTTTGGTAAAAAAAACAACATCCTAATTAGCTAAAGTCTGCCTTTTGTTCTGTATAACTAAACTATATTGTACCGGGTGGTCAAATAAGCGAGGACGTCGGCTTTATCTCGGAAACCATTAATCGTACAACTTTCGGAAAGATTTTTTTATGAGTAGGTAAAGTGGTCAAGACAAATTGCTGGAAATTACTTTTAAGTTCCTCATTTCGCCGCAAGGGGGCACAATTAAAAATTGTTTTTTTTTTAATTCTAAATTTCTCCGAAAATTTTCATATTAAGGTATAACTCTGATTACATCATTGGAAAGCTTAGACAATTCTGCATTATTTTGGTTTAGGGCTTATTGGCGTACCGACCTTGATAAGAGTGGAAGAAGCTATTGAAAGTGTAAACATTAATATCGCTGTAACTTCTAAACGACTTATCCGATTTTACTAAATTTAAGCTTGTTTGGAAGGGGAAAATAAGTACCTTCAATTGCCGTATCCAACAGTACACGATAGTGTTTAATAAAATTGCTAGAGGGCGCAATTTGTAATAATAACAGTTTTTTCGATTTTATCTCGAAAATTCAAATCATACGGTATAACTATGACATCAAAATCGAAAAGTAGATGAAATTTGCAAGAAAAGATGTGAAGACCGCAGTTTGATATCTTTGTTCGTTTCATAGTTATTGCCAAAACAATAATTTTTAATACAAATTGCGCCCTCTAGCAATTTTATTAGAAACTATCGTGTACCATTAGATACGACAATTGAAGGTACTTCCAAACAAGCTTAAAATTAGTAAAATTGGATAAGTCGTTTAGGAGTTACAGCGATTTTAATGTTTACACTTTCAATAGCTTCTCCCACTCTTACTTAATCAAGTGAAAGTGTAAACATTAAAATCGCTGTTACTTCTCAACGACTTAACCGATTTTACTAAATTTAAGCTTGTTTGGAAGAAAAAGGTAAGCACCTTCAATTGTCGTATCAATGGTACAACAGTTTCTAATAAAATTGCTAGAGGGCGCTATTTGTATTAAAAATAATTGTTTTGGCAATAACTCTGAAACGAACAAAGATATCGGACTGCGGTCTTCACATCTTTTCTTGCAAATTTTATCTAATTTTTTTATTATGATGTCATAGTTATACCGTATGATTTGCATTTTCGGGATAAAATAGAAAAAACTGTTATTATTACAAATTGCGCCCTCTAGCAATTTTATTAAACACTATCGTGTACTGTTGGATACGGCAATTGAAGATACTTATTTTCCCCTTCCAAACAAGCTTAAATTTAGTAAAATCGGATAAGTAAGAAAAGGTACAGCGATTTTAATGTTTACACTTTCAATAGCTTCTCCCACTCTTATCAAAGTCGGTACGCCAATGAGCCTTAAACCAAAATGATGCAGAATTGTCTAAGCTTTCCAATAATGTAATACCTTAATATGGGAATTTTCCGACAAATTTAGAATTAAAAAAAACAATTTTTAATTGTGCCCCCTTGCGGCGAAATGATGAACTTAAAAGTAATTTCCAGCAATTTCTCTTGACCACTTTACTCATAAAAAAATCTTTCCGAAAGTTGTACGATTAATGGTTTCCGAGATAAAGCCGACGTCCTCGCTTATTTGACCACCCGGTACATTACAAATGTTTTAGAGGTTGTATATAAAAATGTCAGTCTGTTTCACCTATTCATGCATCTCTCCGGGGACACACTGTATATTCTAATATCTAAAATCTGACAATGTCAGAATTAGTTTATCTCAACATACAACCCTTTATCAAGAATAAAATTTTTACATCAATGGGTAACAGTTTGTAGTTGCAGTAACTGTTTTTACCACCCAATGTAAGTTGGTAAATATTTTCACCCCGAAAAATTTTTCTGTTTTCTTTTTTCTTAAATTAAGTTACCTACAATAATTAGATACGTATACCTACATTAAAACTACAGAAACTAGTAGATATATTTCACTCAATTTATATGGCATTTGAAACATTCAAGTGCAAAATAACAAACCTAGGGCTCCTTCATAAAAGCAGGAAGCGAAAAAATTATACTTCAATTTATATCCTGGCATGTCATTACAAAATATTTCTCTTTCAACAATTAAGGACACAGTTCTCAAGGTCGATCGTGCAGGGGTAACTTCCGGAACCTTATGCAATTATTAAGAAAGGCTCTTCAATGAGGCATTGACGAAAACTATGCCGGTGTTTTTTTTTTAAATAAATGCACAGAAACTTAAAAAAAAGCAGTTTTTTGAAGCCACTAAACTTGCCATAATTTACCTTAAAATCCTCGTATAGTAACCATGTCGATTTTCAGAACTGAAGTAAAAACAACAATTTTTACTGGTAACACGATATTTTCTAGTCTATCTACATGTCATCTATCCTAAGAATTCTAGAGAATATGTATTTGTTTTAACAGGAAAGTTTCCATAAATGCACAAAACTATGACTGACTGACTAACATCTGCCTTGCTCTACCAGCTCCAGAATATGTCTGTCTTTCTTCTTCGTATGCCAAAAGCATAAAAATAACTACTCTGATCAACACAGCACTGTGGTGCGCATGCGAATCGTCAATAGTGAGGCAAATCGAATTGGCGATAGAAAATGGCGTCGTTAATCCAACCTTAAAGTACTTTTACCTATTACTGCAATGCAGCATACCAGAGTATATACAAATATCCTCTACGTGGTTATGATTATAAGAAATACCACACCCGACATCTGATCCAGTAAGGGATACTCAGATCTCCAGGACGATACGTATTTATAAGTCTATAGAGTACCCCATTCAAAATATCCGGAATATTAATATGGATGAAGTGAAAAACGTTATTAAATCCATTAAACCAAAAAAGGCTCCGGGCTTCGACGGTATAAAAAATAAAGCACTAAAGAACTTGCCTGATAACGTGATTACGGATATAGCAAACATAGCCCAAGCTATTATCGTAGTAGGACATTTCCCCCAAGTGTGGAAAAAAGCTAAAGTGGTTCTGATTCCAAAGTCTGGGCAGGATCAATCTTTAGTTACCAGTTATAGGCCCATCAGCCTATTGTCGTGTCTTGGCAAGGTTGTTGAGAAACTTATTAATCATCGGATTAATGATTTTGTATTTAACAACAACATTTTACCACCAGAGCAGTTCGGCTTTCGATCCTCTCATTGCACGGTAAGGCAAACCACTAGACTTGCTTCTAATATACGAAATGGTTTTAATAAACGTTTCAGCACAGAAGCGGTCTTCTTCGACGTCAGCAAAGCATTTGATAAGGTCTGGCACAACGGACTCATTCTAAAGTTAATAAGGGCAGGCATGCCGAACTATTTAATAAAGGTAATTCATTCATACCTGACAGACAGGATTTTCGCGGTATCGTCAGAAAATGCGATATCGACGGTGCGACATGTCAGAGCAGGAGTTCCGCAGGGTTCCCCCCTTGCGCCGACTCTGTACAATATCTATACTAGCGATATTCCTAAATTTGGTCAAACTCAACTATATCTGTTTGCTGATGATACCGCCATGACCGCCACCGCAAAACAGCCCAGATTGGTCGTCTTAAAGCTACAACGTCATATAAAGCTTATCGAGGCGTGGTTAGATAAGTGGAAAATTCGCCTTAATGACGCTAAAACACAAGCCATCTATTTTTCAAGGTCCACATGTAAATTTCCACTGACCAGATTGCAAGTCAAAAACTCCAGATTAAACTGGTGCGAAAAAGTAAAATACCTGGGTCTGAGCTTTGACAAACGGCTGGCTTGGACTGACAACGCTAACCAACGCTTGAGAAAAGCAAATGGTCAACTCAGCGCCATCTACTCACTTATCAACAGTAGAAGTAGACTAGACTTACGCACAAAGACTTTACTTTACAAGACAATTGTCAGACCCGTACTTACTTATGGTATCGCCTCCTGGTGCACAGTAAATAAGTCAACGATGAAAAAAATTCAAATTTTTCAAAATAAAGTTTTAAGGATTATAACAAATGCTCCACGATTTACGATGGTTCATACGTTGCACAATGACTTACAGATACCAACAATCACGAAACATATAGACAAACTTATTATCAACTATTACAAACGTACAGACGTATCCATGAACCCACTCATAACGCAATCACACATACACTCCAACCCACAAAAACCGTACAGACTACCGAGAGACTGGCTCATTCCAGCCTTGGCCGCTCAGTAAATTAGAAGTAATTACTTTCCCGATGCCCTCTGCCCGCTACATCAACTAAAATGAAATAATTATTCAGCAGTCAACCACAACATTCAAGATCCGCCGAAAGGCAATACTGTATATAAATATAAATTATAGTCTGTGACTAATTTAATAAACGAATATGATCCAAAAAAAAAAAAAAAAAAAAAAAAAAAAAACCACGCGAGCAAACATTATTTGCATCAAAGAGGGCCTTGCATCTAAGGACGTAATGCTTAGCCCTAGAGCTTACTACCTGTTGGGTGTCAGTAACTACCTGAATTACCAATTAATCAGTTATTCTGTCATCTTTGACAGTCGTTACAAAAGTAATTTGATTAATTGCTAATTTTTCCAATTTCTTGAACTGTTCACACAATGGGCTTTACGGGACAGCAAAAAACATTCATGGTTGAAGCGTATTTTCGAAATGGGGTTAGAGTAAATGGTGAGTGGCAATACAATCCGGGTTTGTGCATCTACGATTTTCAAGCAGGAAGACCATCTGTAAGAACAGAAGAACTTGTTGCAAACTTTCGTGAAATAATGCAAAATACGCCAACAAATTGTATAAGATGCCTGTCCCAAGAAGTGGGAAGATCTTATGGAACAAGCAGGACTATTCTTAAGAAGCAGCTAAATTTATTTCCTTATTAAGTGCAAGTATTCCAAAAAATACAATCCGCAGATTTTGAAAGACGCAGGAATTACTCTCAATGGTTTACCCAAAATTTATTGGAAAGAAATGATTTATTAGACCTGACATTTTTTTCGAATGAAGCCTGGTTCCACCTCTCCGGTTATGTGAATTCTCAGAATACACGCATGTGGAGTAGTGAAAATCCCCATTTTTTTGTATAGGGTACACATTGCATCCTCAAAAAAATTGTGCTGGTTAGCTGTTTCCCGAAGAAGAATTGTTGGTCCTATTTTTTCCATGACACAGTTACAGCACAGCGGTATAGAGACAATATTTTGAATCCATTTGTCGAGCAATTACTTGACGACGAACTACGTTTTGGATATTTTCAACAGGACGGTGCAACCGCCCAGACAGCCACCGAAACTATTAAATACTTACGCAATTTTTTCGACGACAGATTGATCAGTTTTCGATCAGACATTGAATTCCCACCTAGATCACCTTGTTTAACGGTTATGGATTACTTTGTTTTTTCTCATTTAAAGAACACTTTTTTTAAAACACCAGTTGCAAATTTAGAACAATAATTACAAGAAAGGATTATCCAAGAATGTGGTAACATTTCTCCAAAGATGCTGGTCAACACTTTCGAAAATGTGAAGAGACGTGTGAATTTATGCTTGGAGCATGGCGGTGGCCAATTTCAGCAATTTATGTAATTCTTTTCTTTTTCTTTCTGTATTATTCTTATACTTTGTTAATTTTGTAAAAGACAAAAATAAATTTGTATTTGTCTACTTTTTTTATTACTTTGGCATATCATGTCATAATATGAATTTGACAAAATTTTAACCTAGATTTGGTTAGATATATCGTCCCCATATCATTGTATCTAAACCAAGTCCTACGTTTTTTAATCCAAGCCCTCTTTGATGAAAATAATTTTTGCTCGCATCACGATACAATATTTCTTATTACCTCTCGCCTAAAATTTCATTAATAATATTTACAGCCTAGGCTTGTTTCAAAGGCCTGTTTCAATCTTCACTTAAGTAAAAATGTATTAATACTGTAAAGAAAACTTTTTAAATTATTACTTATTTGTTGTACATATATTAGAAATCCTTGCCACACCCTACGCCGTTGGTGTTGACTTATCAACAACAATTCCGCACGGAGTAGAAAATTTAACGCTATTTCTCTCTTGTCTTTGTTTCACACGTTGCACACGTACGAATGTTTACTGCAAACAAACAGGCTATTCATGAATGAATGGCTTACTCTACTCTATGAGAAGTCTAAGGTGCCGGGCAATGAAATTTGTTGCCATTTTTTTTTAATAAGTCTTTATAAGAAACCGTATTAGTTTGACCACTTTAGTTAATTAAATCTAACTTTCCTTGCTCGTGTGAATGTTGTTTGCTCCTAAAAGTTTTAAGTTATGGCAGTCCCGAACAGTTTACGGGCCATTTGTCTAATAAGACGACCATTAGGTAATTACCCTTATAGAGGGAAGGTAAAATCAAAGATGAAGGATGCAAATAGTAAAATCCAGTTATAAAATTATCGGAACAAACAGCTCGTTTCAAATATTGAAACGGTAATATACTCATGGTCGTCCAAGAAAACGTTTTTAATTGGTTAATTAGTTTTCGTCAGCAAAAAACACAGAACCAATAATGATATCGTGACAGATGAATCGCAAAAATATACTTTAATATTTAAAATTTTGTCAAAACTAATTTATTCTTTTATTGACTCAAGTTACAGTTGTTGAAAAATTATTAGTTGCTAAGCGACAATAATATGTCACACATTAGTTTCAAAAAAATTTTCAACATGGCATACTTGGAATTCGTAATAGTTATTTACCTAGCGAGTGCGGAAAGTGATCCTTTACCGCACGCGACGGCAGTTTCACGAACGCTGCAAAGCGTTGCTCGCATAAGCCGTTAAGGGAGGTGAGGAACAAAAATCAAATTTAAAAAAAAAATTAATAAAAAGTAGCAAAAATTGATTTTAAAAAACTATAAATATTTTTATCTTCAACCGTCAGTAAAGCCGTACATTATCAGAGTGATTTCCGGAAGTAAACGAACACTTTATTTTATTGTAAAAAAAAAAAATACTTTTTTTTAAAACCGACCAGAAAATGTACACTTTCTGGACAATTTTTTGTCTAGAAAATAACGTTTTTCCGATCGCAAGACCGGAAAAGTGACATTAGAGACCGGAAATAGTAATTTACGTTACAAGACCGAAAAGTAGTGTTTTTCAGGTCGAGACAAGCATTTCCAGGGCGAGCCATAGGCGAGTCGTGGAAGCTTGGAGAGACCTGGAAAACACTAATTTTCGGTTGCGTGACGTACAATATTTTTTTTAAGACCGACACTTCCATATATTTTATAATCTACGCGAAACAAGTTTGACATAAAGAACAAAATTAAAAATCAACGAACTGTCACTCGACAATACATCGAAATGTTGTTGTCATAACAACGAAATCAAGGTATCTTGTATTATCAAAGAGCGATTGGAAAAACAAAAAACAGGGTGACAGTGACATTTAGAGACCGGAAAATTGACATTAGAGTCCGGAAAAGATTTTCCGGTCCCTAATGTAACTTTTCCGGTCTTGCGATCGGAAAAACGTTATTTTCTAGACGAAAAATTGTCCAGAAAGTGTAAATTTTCTGGTCGGTTTTAAAAAAAATCTTTTCCGGACTCTAATGTCACTTTTCCGGTCTCTAATGTCACTGTCACCCTGTTTTTTGTTTTTCCAATCGCTCTTTGATAATACAAGATACCTTGATTTCGTTATTATGACAACAACATTTCGATGTATTGTCGAGTGACAGTTCGTTGATTTTAATTTTGTTCTTTATGTCAAACTTGTTTCGCGTAGATTATAAAATATATCGAAGTGTCGGTCTTAAAAAAAATATTGTACGTCACGCAACCGAAAATTACTGTTTTCCAGGTCTCTCCAAGCTTCCAGGACTCGCCTATGGCTCGCCCTGGAAATGCTTGTCTCGACCTGAAAAACACTACTTTCCGGTCTTGTAATGTAAATTACTATATCTGTCGCGTTTGCGGCAGGTAAAGTATTTTACCCTCCGCAAATTTTTAGTTGGAACTCCTTCGCCTTCAGGAATTAATTTTTTTTCCTACTCGCGTGCGGTAAAGTACACTTTACAGCACTCATTTTCATGTCGTAAGTAGTACTTTACCGCACTCAGTGCGGTAAGTGCGGTAAAATTTCTTTACCGCACCCAATGCTGTAAAATTTCTTTACCGCACTCTTGTAAATTTTATTATATGCGTAATATGTTCTATTTAATTTACTACATTATGATGCTAACCACAACTAACGGCGATAAGTATCACATCATTACGAATATTTTTACTAGGTACCTATTTTTGGTCTCATACTTTTATACGTTTCTTCTCTACTTATATAATGAAACACCCTGTGTGCTCAGCACTTAATTTGCATTGCGCTACAAATTGTACATTTAATTTTAATATTTATCGTTAGCTATATTTTTATATTATAATGTTTGTATGTAATAAATATTTTTAAAAAATATTGTTTCTTTTTGTATTAATTTTGTAATATAATTCTTTTTTTTACCGGTGCGGTAAAGATTCTTTACCGCACTCAGTGCTGTAAAGATTCTTTACCGCACTGTATTAATTTTATTCAAAAAATGCAATTGATGTACTTGCATTCGCGCAATGCATAATATAAAAATATTTATAGCTTTTAACAATTAATATTTGTTACTTTTTATAAATTTTTTCTTTTAAATTTGATTTTTGTTCCAAATATTATTGCTCGAAGGAAAAATTGTGTACCTACCACGTGCGTAAAGTGTCTTTACCGCCCTTAACGGCTTGCCCGAACTCCGCTTCGCGTCGTTCGTGCAACTGCCGTCGCGTGCGGTAAAGGACCACTTTCCGCACTTGTTAGGTAAATAACTAATAATCCTTCAGGGTGCACGTTCACTTTTAATATAACAAATATAAAGTAAATTTGTTCTATATTTGCTGTTTACTTTGTTACCTATAATAAAATTCGATGAGTTATACCTCAATAATTATTAATTTTTATAAATTCTGAACGGTTGGCGATAAAATTTTGTATGCACCACGTCAGTAAAGTGTTTTTATCGAACTCGCCTGTTATTCGCTTTGCTCGCTCATCTTATAATTTCAGACTCGTCCGATAAAGAATCACTTTACTGCCTTGGTACATAGATAAGTAACTATTATTTTATGCATCGCGCGAATGCAAAATACAGTACTGTAAGGAATCTTTACCGCACTCAGTGCTGTAATAAAGAAAGGTATTAAAAATGAAAATGTAGGAAATGTCAAATGCCATTAAAGCATGGTAACTATGCAATATTATATTATTTGAAGAAAAAATAATATATTATATGTATCACAAAATTTAAATCAACAGCGCAAAATTATTAAAATATTTTTTTGAAAGATTACAAGCATTAGATACATTCAAATATAGCTTAGGGGAGAGGCGGGCATAATGACATAGACGGGCATAATGACTTTTCTCTAGTATGCCAAATCTAGTAGCAGTATAAGTCCCAATTCGGGTGATAACGTGCAAGAGCCGGAATCACAGCACTGGCTCTAGTACGGACTCTCTATGCTTTTATCCGACGGATTTATTGTGTTATTTGTGGTTGCCTGGTTTTGACCTTCAGTGTAAGTAACGTTTTGGAATATTATTTAACTACCTAAAATTTATTTTTACCATAGTTTTAAGACATTGTCTTGACCACACAATTGTACACTATAAATTAATAACACATTTTTGAAAGTTAATTGCAATTTAAGTGTTTTTGAACCCAAATTTTTAAAAAAATATCAGGACGGGCAAAACGACATAGCATAATCGCAGGTAAAATGAATAGTATGTCATTTTGCCCGCCTGCTTTGTTCAGAGTTTTATCGGATTATTTTTTTTTTGATGGTTTATTTATATAAAAGAACGACAAATAGAGGAGTTTGGAATGATGTCGATATGGAAAGAGCCATACAAGCTGTCCGTAATGGCGAAATAGGCGGGTTAAAAGCAAGTATGCCATTTTGTCCGACGTGAGCGGGCAAAATGATTTTATGTTGCAAAGTACGTTTAACCTGTTCCAAATAAAGTTCAGAGAGAAAAAGAATAAATTTATTTCTAAAGTTATAGAGTATTTTACTGGTCATCGACATGTATTAAAATAATTAACTTAACCCTTTCACTATCACTACCCCTTGGAGCTTTTCAAAAATTCTAATTTTTGGTATACAAAGTATAGTTGCACTATAGATCAAAAAAATTCGTATAAAAAAAAATAACTACCCCCCTCCTACCCAGTAAAAGATGTCCATCACAATGGACAATTATAGTTCATGGATGTAAAAAATCATACACCAAATTTTAAACTTTTATTAGAAACTCCTATAAATCAGATCCATGACAAAACCAACATCCACTTTGTATTGTATTTTAAGATAATAAAGAATCTCATCTTCGGTTAGCGCTCTTTTTCGATTTTTTCTTGCGTTTGCCGTTATCTAAAAAACAAAATAATCTTATAAAAAACAAAATTAGTAAATCTGAATATAGAACTTAAAAAATATATCAAACTTTTGGAAACAAAGTATTAGTCCATTTTTAGCACCAGACAGTGCCTTAGCAGCACTGCTTTTCTAGGGTGACTGAACAATAACCAGGAGAGGCTCAACATTATCTTAGAGGGAGCGGTATATTTATATTTAGTAGACAACTGGTGAGAGATAGTACCAAAGTAAACTTCTTAGGAAGGGCTCAGCATAGCCCTAGGGGGTTCCCAGCCTACGGTTCTGCCATTATGTCGACCCCACTAAGATCAAGCAAAAATAAAATTGATCATTACTGTAAAAATATGGTCTAATATATGGTCCATAAACTGCGTTTGTCCATCCTGATGTACACATAATTCAAACTACATTTCTGGACTTGTTATGACATAAAACTTTCAAAATTATTATGGAGCTCTAAGATTGAACTATGTACTTACCATTAACAAACTCCAAAACCACTAATTCCAAATGATTGGCAAAAGAACGTTAAATATATCACTTAACCTCAAAGTCACCTGTTCGTACAACAGACCACTCACGTTTAAAATGTTGCCAAACTTATCTCTGGGAAAATTTAGCGCATTTACTACCAACCTATAATCGTCAAAATACGTTGTACATGCTGATGTACATATTCAGATTAAGAGCAAAATAATTCTAAATTTTATATAACGCAATACACTTCAGTGTACATTGTGATGTACAGAAATAGTGAAAGGGTTAAGCTCATTTGTTCATTAGGTTTTATGGATAAAAAACTAAGTATGTCATTATGCCCGCCTCTCCCCTATAACATTTACCTTGTAAAAAAATGGGTATACTTGTGGTAGAGCCAACTTTTACTAAAAATAAGGCGTTTCGACCATTGACACCCACATGTGACTTTAATCGCTGATACTGGTTTCTTCCTAAAAGTTTCCAGTTCCCAGTTCTGCAGCGGGCCGTAGCAAGCCCACGCGTCAGATTTCAGAGATTAAGTTCTCTTGGTTATTATTTAAGTTAAACTAATTTACTCTCCTATTTCCAATAACAAACATGTCATTAACCATAATTTGCTATTATAAATTTAAAATTGTTAGTTGATCCATTTTAATTAGGGTACAATAGGTTGCCAAACCTTACGCACATTGAGAGCTAAATCAGCTGTTTGTATTTAAAAACCCATGAGAATTTGGCGGCTTTGAACTATGCCGCGAACGTAACTTATAGTATGGCAACGCAGCATTGAACGCGAAACATGCGCAGGCTCGCCACTTGCCGCTTAATTGCCTCGTAGCCACAATATTCGAGGCGGCAATATGCTTGTATGTTGTTACGGTTATTCATAGCGTTTTTCATTGGGAAGTATAGTGTCTGTCAAATCTATTTCTATGTTTTACCAATGAATAACGCCATAATTACGTTGAGTTCGATATTTCAATTATAAATAAAATTAGCGCTCTATTTTTGAAAGACATTATGCCAATAAACCATTAAAACCCGCGTACAACTTTAAAATATCGTAAATGGAATGGTAAAAGAACTTAGCCCAGTTCTCCTGTGAAAAGAAAAAACCTATATAGTAACTGATTTTTAATGAGTTTTCAGGAAACACAAAATAAGAAAAATATTTTGCCGTTCTGTTAGGACAATACATATATTTTTTATTTTTGGTGCAATGTGTTTCCAAGGTAAGTCCTTGTTAATGTGACACTTTTTTTTCAATAAATTTAGTTTTGTTAGTTCTATGCGACTTAATAGTTTTTCATTGCAAATAAGTATTAATTTTACTTTGGAAAAAACTAGTATGTTTAGTTAATAAAATAATAGACACCATTTTACCACGGAAATAGCTAGTATTGTATGTTGCTAGAAAATTTATGTTTTACATTGGCTTTATAAACTCTGGTAAAATCTAACAAAGTCGGGTTTTGCTTTTTTGGGAAACAAAAAAGTAAACAGATTTAAAGTGTTAATAGGTACAAATATAATTATTAAAAATATATTAACTTAATTATTAATAACAAATTATAAAAATCGTATGATTTACTACTAGTTTCGATGCTCATAATTTGCCAACCTTTGCACATAAAGTGCTAAGGCCTAGTTTCGATGCTCATAATTTGCCAACCTTTGCACATAAAGTGCTAGGGTCTAGTTTTGATGCTCATAATTTGCCAACCTTTGCACATAAAGTGCTAGGGTCTAGTTTCGATGCTCATAATTTACCGAACCTTTGCACATAAAGTGCTAGGGTCTAGTTTCGATGCTTATAATTTACCGAACCTTTGCACATAAAGTGCTAGGGTCTAGTTTCGATGCTCATAATTAATTTGCCAACGCTTTACAAATAATAAAATAAGCTGCTGAAATAAGCCGATGAAATCATTACGTTGGCAGAAAATGAATATGCAGCAGGAAGAATGCTTAAAAATCCGTTACCCTTATTGTACCTAATTTAATTTTTTATACCCTCTGTTGGATTTTCTTGCTATTGTACCCCTTTCACTGTTTTATTCACATCTTTAGTAATTTAATTTTATTGCTCTTTCTATTTTCGATTTTCAACTGTATTAAATCATTGTTATCCGACGAAGCCAGGGCCGTTTCTGGCCTGTTGGCCGCCCTTGTGCGACATATAAACTGGCTGCCCTTTAAATCAAATCAGTTACTATTTTACAATTACCTACCTGAAATTATGCCGCACAATTGTCAGAAAAATAAGTCTTTAATAGGTGTCTATTTTTAATATTTTTCTTTTATTCATACTTACCTACAGAGGGGCTCAGCAATTTGGCTTTCAATGGCGATAAGGGCCAAGCCACCAATCCTTTCTTGGGACATAATTGACCGCAAGTAATTTTTAATTAATTTTAACTTTGAAAAACTACGTTCGATAGATACAACAGTAACCGGCAGAGTAATAAAAATTCTCAGACAAAGATTTGGAAATGATGAGATTAAATCTTTTTCAGCTATGAATTTTAGGGTATCTACAATTATTATATTGTACGTTTTATTGGAAAAATTTCTCGGAACGACTAAATTTCCTGGTCGAGCTCTGAGCGATCAATATCTTTGTTTGTGGGACTTCCTTGCTATTGAAGCGCTATATCGAGATCTTTGCAGGATTTTAACAATTTCTCGTCATTTATGGCATTAGCTTCATAGAAGTTCGACAAAAACCCAAAAGTTTCATTACACTTATTAAGTGAAACGAATCTCTCCTTAATTGATTCTATCGCAATAACCAAAGAACAAGTAACCGGTGCCCATAAAGGGTTTCCTCCCTGGCAAAAAAAAAAAAATATATCCAAAATCGAAAAATAAAAATTCACATTGAAACTCTGTTTGGCCTCGACGATGGGGTCATCTTTTAATTCGTAATCAAAATGTCTGGGTACTTTTTTTCGGCGTCGGAAAAGTTATTTATAATAGCATTTGAAACCGGACATCGGCGGCAAATTTAAATAGGGTGCGTTCTTTTGCCCTGTGAGTATTTGTGCCCCCACCTACCCTACTACCAAATTAACAAGACCTATAGTTAAATTCACATAAAGTTTTAATGCTAAATGTCAAGACTTGTCATTGTCTAGTTACTTTAGATTTCACCAACTTACTAAATTTCTTATACAGCTGAGATTGGTCAGTGTTTTTTCTTTTTCTTTTCTGGAATTGTTCGGCTAACTCTTTTTATTTCCATCTCTTTTTAATCGTATGAAATATTACAAGATAGACATACTTTGTGTGCAGTACAATTATACTAATTAAATTTAGCCATTAGAAATTTATATTTTATGAGTTGCTGCAGTATTTGACAAGTATGACAGAACTGAAATGTCACGGCATTAAAAGTTTATGTGAATTCAACTATACCTACATAATTATTCAAATAATATCAATTAGTTTTAATTTTTTGAGTAAACCTAAGACAAAATGTAATTGACGTGGGTTGCAAGGCGGCCACTTCCGTTGAGAATTATTTTTATTTTTCCGATACTTATCTATCTATAAAAAGAAATCTCTAATTAACACAAAGGGCGGCTGCCTCATTCTTGACAGCTACTGCATATTTTTTTTTTGAAAACTGAATTTACCATTCTTATTTGACCCTTCATATTTATGAAAACTCCTAGAATTTTTTTTTACGTCTAACATTTTTTTCTGTGAAACTGCAGGCGGCTTTAGCCGCCCTATAACTTTGGCCGCCCTTGTGCGGGGGCACTCCCAGCACTCCACTCAGAAACGGCCCTGGACGAAGCTACAGTGTTAGCAAAACATGCAATTTTCTTATTAATATAAGAATAGTGGAATTTTACAAGTTTCGCGTTGTTTTACTGTATCCGATAATACTATACAATAGATTTTTATCTACAATGTGACCAGTAAAGTCCGCATCATATGGGATTTTTTTTATTAATAACTTTATTCGAAATTTGACTTTGGCATCAAGTTCTGCTTCGATCGAGATGAAAATTAAGCAAGCACGTGATTCGCATTATCTGTCAAATTTAAATTTTTTCCAAAAAATAATTCAATTCCGAGGGGTAAACCACCCCTGGAAATCAGTGTACAAATTAAAGGAAATCCATGAAAATATCTGGGAATACTTAGAAATACAAGAGAATATTTGTAAAAACATGGAAATATATGTAAGTACTTGGAAATATATGGGAATACTTGGGAATACATGAGAAAATACTTGGAAATACATATGGAAATACTTGGGAATACGAGGAGTGGGGATCGGACCTGGGACGGTTATTTATATGTGGTATGCACTTTCAGCAGGTTGTTCTAAGCTATATTTTTTTGTGTAGCAAAAACGGTGCCAAGATTAACTTTTCAAAATAATATTGACGTTTAATATTTTCGGTGATTTTGCGAGCGGTTTATAGAATAGGTGCGAATACAAGGAATACTTGGTAATACATAGGAATACCTAGAAATACAAGGAAATATTTGGGAATACCTAGAAATATAAGGGAATATTAGGAAATATCTAGAAATATAATAGAATATTTGTACACTGATATCCTATTTGCGAAAATACTTCTGGTATTTCTATGGTAATTCCAAGTATTACCAAATATTGGTAACACATGGAAATACCTGGCAATACTTGGAATTGGTTTCTGCAAATAGGAAATCAGTGTACAAATTTTGGGGGGGGTGGTTTACCCCTCGGTTTATTCTGAAAGTATCGAAAAAAGTTATTAGAAAAGGTTTTTTTAAATGCAGTTTCTAGCCCACATGCAAAATTTTAGCTGCATAAAATAGTTTTGATTTTTTACCCATATTTTGTAAATTGCACCACATTTGCAAAATAAGACTCAACGCAACCTACATAAAACTTCTTAGTTTAGACAATGCTTTAATTCAGATTCATTTTCTTTAAAGTAGCGCCATATTAAATGTGTGTTTTTCTACAAAATCAAAATTGGGCTATTAAAATTTGGTCGCATGTGATGCAAAGTTTATTTGTTTTTGACCCAGTATAAGGTAACTTCATAAAATAAGTATTTTTGAAAAAGTAGTTTGTATATGAAAGTAATAATACACCTTAATATTAAGACAAAAAAGAACACAGTGTCTGCAATAAAGTGATCATTAAGTGGAAAATAAATGTAGTAGTGGGTAAAAAATTAAAATTATCTTATGCAGCTGAAATTTTGCATGTAGGTTTGTACACTGATTTCCATTTAAAAAAACTTTTTCTAATAACTTTTTTCAATATTTTTAGAAATAACCCCACTTTTGAATAATTTTTTGGAAAAAATTAAAATTTGACAGATAATGCGAATCACGTGACTACTATTTTTTTGCTTAATTTTCATTTCAATCGAAGCAGAACTTGATGCCAAAGTCAAATTTCGAATAAAGTTATTAATAAAAAAAATCCCATATGATGCGGACTTTACTGGTCATAGGTACTGTATACGCCACTGTCAGTACATTTTTTTGGCCAGTCCAATGCTTTCGGTATTGTCACCAATTGCAGAGTTTTACTTAATTATGAAATTATGTAAGCCGCGTTGGCATCAGTAAGGGACCCATACTTTTCAAACATTTTATCGAAAGTCAAAAAATAATCAAAAATAAATGATAACTTGAAAAAATTAAGTTTGGAAGTCGCTGACGCACATACTAAAAAATATGGTAGCGGGTACTGGACCCCACTATTTTGAATATTTAACAATTGTTATGTGTTTTGTTTCTCCCAAAAGATGTAATTCTTTATGGGGAAGCAATGTACCAAATTTGAAAGTTATACCGGGTGGCCACGGAAGGTGGCTCGACCCTCTAACTTTTTTGTTTTTCAAGATAATGAAATAAAATTCGGGGGATTTATATACGACATAAAACTGCATTTTTTGACAGGTGACTCAACATTATGGAACTGACATAAACTTTCGATTTTTAAATGGGTCACCTGGTATATTTTTACTTTTTTTGACTCCATATGACATTCTAAATACAACGATGTATGACTTGTCACTTTTTCAGTTTATGATTTTAAACTTTATGTCGAACATTAGGGTCAAAAATAAAAAAATGGCATTATAAAAGTAACTGATATTATTTTTGCTGAAGGAATATATGGTTAACGGAGTGACCTCCTTTTTCCGGACAACCTGTATAATATGTATACATATTATTATAAATTCGATAAATAGTCTTCGGAAAAAGGCAAAGTTCAGAGGAAGCAACCCAGGACACCTCAGTCATATATTTATTTTTTAAATCATTAGTCTCAAAATAGCAGCCCTATATTGGAATTTAAGTACGAAATTCTTTTATACTTTTTTTTCTTTATCTCGAAAATTTAACAGAAATAAATATCAAATAAAAATCGGGGTTATAGACCATTATGAACTTCCAAATGATAACTTAATATACTTTTCTAAAGGGGCTAAAGGTAAATCATCCTTAAACTGTGTGTAAAATAAGATTTTTTTTTGTTAAATTTAACCATCTGTGGTTTCAATAAAAAAGCTCATTAAATAAAATAAATATCTCTATTTCTGATTTAAGTTTTTGCCTAAAATAGAAAATATAAAAGTTTTTTAGTAAAAACTTTTATTGTTTTTGAAGTGAAAACTTCTTTAGGCGCGTTTAGCACTTTTTGTGGACACTGAATTAAACTGAGCCGTCAGGCGTCAGGTTCGGCTGTGTTACGCTCGAATTCGACTCCGCTGCCGCATCAGTCGACGTGAAAACAGTGTGCGACACTTGTTGCGTCTCAGGTATGTTCTGGCATTTTTTAAATTATATATTTACGTAGGGTGAAGTAAGGTAAAGTGAAAACTTCTTTAGGCGCATTTAGCACTTTTTTGTGGGCACTGAATTAACCTTGTTGAAGTTTTCACTTCTGTCGTGTGGTCTTAAGCACACACAATTTTTTTTATTTAAAGTGTAATTAAGCCGTTGTTAGTTGATTATTTTATCATCATAGGAAACATTAAGTACTTTTTAATAAATAAAAAAAAATATCCAATATGGACATCATAAGAAAAAAGAAAATTAATGATGGCTTCAGAAAACCAAAACGTTGTAACTAAAATATTACCAAGGTAGAATCTACATTTTTGTGATGACTTTATTCTGTTTAGGGGGATTTTGGATGAAAAGAAATGAGATGCTTCTTCCACTGATATAATATGTATGTACCATCGCGTTAAATAAAAACTAGAGCTCGTGGTCTATAAGAATTTGACTTTATTATTCTAGCAGATTGTCAAAAAAACTTACTATAAAAATGTTTATTTTAAATGAAGACCAAAAAGCTATAATAACCATACGATTGCGCGGTAGGATCGCAATAAAAACAATAGCAAATAAAATAAATGTTGACAAAATACGGTTTTATTGACTCAAGCGAAAATAAAGGATTAGGGCTATTTACAAAATAGATATTTGTTAAATATTTAACCACAGATAAAGTTCATAAGTATTTTATGGATTAGGAATTAAGGCCCACTATGTCAGTAGAAAAGTCTAACGATTAAATATTACATTTTCTTTATAGACCAGGACATTAACCGACGCCAAGATAAATATTTTTATAATGGATATACTTAATAGAAATTGAACGGCCAACCATTGCAGTTACGACAAAAGTCACGAGTGCCAAAGTTGTAGTACTTGAAGCACCTTTTACGTGGATATCTTAATTTTCTGTAGCTCCTTTTTAACTCCCCTATGCCCCCCTTACCTTAAATTTTATCGACTTTTGGAAGTTATACGCGTTGTGTTATGACATTATAATGACAAAGTAAGGCTAGAAGTAAATTTCAAAAAGGGACATACCTGTATAAGTAGATAATAAATATAGTTATTTTCCTAACAAGTGCGCAAAGTGATACTTTTCCGCACGCAAGTACAGTTGGACGAACGACGCGAAGCGGAGTTCGGATAAGTTCTTGCGTGCGGAAAAGCACTTTGCGCACTTGTTAGGAACAACATTTTTCCTACGAGCTTCATATCAGATAACAACAAAAATAAAAATATTATAATTTATTTAATAATTTTTAATTCGACTTTAAAGAAAGAACTATAATATACTTACAACTAAAAATTACATAACAAAAAAAAGTAATAGAAAATTAAAAAATTACATAACAATAAAAAAAATAATAGGAAACTTAATTATTTGTTTATAACATTTATATTTATCGTCAGAGCTGCTCATTTTAACAGTGTTTATATATATTCCCTACCAAGGAGATTTTTGAATAGTTTTACTTTTCCGCACCCAGTGCGGATAAAAGTCTTATCCGCACTAGTGCGGAAAAGTGTAACTTTGCACACAAAAATGCGTGCGCAAAGTACTACTTTGCGCACGCTCGTAGGAAAACACATTTTCCGAGCTTATGTTACAACAGAAAAGAAAATGGTTTGTCTGCCGTTGCACAGAAGAATAATAGGTAAAAGATGGAAGCGTTCTAAATTATTTATCAGAAATTTGAGCACATATTATTATGTGATCCTTTTTAAAAACCCACCACCTTGGATGTATCAGTCGCAATTATTAAATTATTAATAAAAATTCAAAAATTTTTTTTTACCTTAAACAATTTTTTTAGCGTCACTGTAAACCTCTTGCATTAAAAAAAACATCAACTTGCCTAATCCAGGTAGCAAGCTGCCGTAAGAATATCGTTATTTTTAGAGGATATTTGGTCATTGGACGTCATCCGACTAATTAGGTACGTAAATTTTACGTAATTATAATGCCGTACTATGAACGTCACTAAAGAGTCGATATTTTAACGTCAACGTATGGTCGTTACATACATCAGTTAAAAAAAACATAATGACAATACGATCACAGAACACGTAACACAAAACTTTAATAAATAATAAAAATAGGAATCGACTCTTGAGCTTAGTCAGAAAAAACCATTGTTGTTATGGAGTTTTTATATTTTTTACACAATTTTTTTTAAAAATATATGAATATTTGGTAGATTTATTTTAGAAACTAAAGTTAAGAGCTAAGTAACTTTTAAAGAAAGTAATATACGAGATTGTGAGGTGTGCAGCAGCGGTACCTAATACGTTAAATAGTTATACAGTATGTCTCCGTAAGTTGGAACTATTATGGAAAACTTTTTTATTATTAATTTTTACGAAAAAAAGTTAATCTTCATAAAAAGTTCTGCATGGTCCAAAACCTTAAATGCAACCATCAGATGTTAAATTTTGTTATTCGTAGGTATATGAGGTTTGTCAAAAAATATAAATTTTGCCCAAGAGTAAAGTACCTTTGTTTTTGACAATATCGAAAACTGTAATTCGCTGGGTTAATGCAGAAGTATGCTATGTCCATTTCTAGAGAAATTGAGGTTTTCACGCCTATGTCCAGTTCAAATGTTATAAAATTTGCTGACGAACTATCGTATCTCTATATTTAACCTTAAGTCTAAAAATAGCTGCAATCAAACTAGCTTATGTCCAACCAAATGAAATATTTCAATGCAGAAGTATTTTATGTGGACATATTATAATACTTTATCATTTTAACGTTGGACATAGACTAGTACTGCCCTGTTAAAGTGATCATCGTTAAACCGTTTATTGTCTTCTTAGCTAAAAAATATGTATAAAAGCAGAACCTATAAAATTTTTATTATTGCTGTTACTCAAGAAGAAGCTTCGAGTGCTCCTAATACTGTAGCCGGTAAGTAAAATTAACATATTTTTAGATTCTGATAGAATCGAATATTTTACGTATCGTCCTGTTTTGTTAGGTTATGATTGATAAAATGACTAAGATGTATTTATGTACCTATTATACTATAGTTTGTTGTGAATCGAATCTAAAAAGCCAAAAACAATATCATGTAGAACAATCCTATGTCCAGTTGATTCGGACATACGATACTATTGCACAAAAAAGTTTTTTGCAAGTTATTTAGTTTTTTACTTCTCCTGTATAAAGTACTAAATGTGACATAGCATATACTTCTGCATTAACCCAGCGAATTATGAAAAGTTGTTGTAAAACTATATTTTAATATGCACTTCTACTTAAATTTTTTTTATTTTTACAAATTTTTCTTAAATTACGGATACCGAACATTTATCATTTTTAAAAATAAATTTTGTTCGAGATTTATTATTTTCTGAACGAAACAGAAAGGTTATCATGATTTTTTTATTAAATAAAAAAGATAAATGTTCGGTATCTGTAATTTGAAAAAAAATAAGTAGAAGGATGTAATTGCATATTAAACTATAGTTTTACATTCCGAACAACTTTTCATAATTACAGTTTTCGATATTGTCAAAAATAAAGGTACTTACTCTTGGGCAAAATTCATATTTTTTGATAAACCTCGTATACGACTAGAAAAATATAATATTTGATGGTTGCATTTTAGGTTTTGGACCATGCAGAACTTTTTATGAAGAATAACTTTTTTTCGTAAAATTAATAATAAAAAAGTTTTCCATGTGGTTCCAACTTACGGAGACATACTGTATATAAAAAATAAATCCTCTTTTCTGTAGTTGTAAAAACTCTAGGAATATTAAAAATTTACCGCTGAACGTACTATTTTTCTTAGCGTGTTTCCAATATCTTTAAAAGCATGACCATGGAACATTACAGAACAGATCATGCTGTCATTGTTGAGAATGTTTGCCTCGAAAAAGATAGCTTTTACATTCTCGTTACTACTCGTTAGCTCTCGGGGCCTTCGCTTAGTCGCAGTTTACTTAGATGTGGTCACGTGTGAGTAGGTATACAGAGTATACACGGCAAGGGAGGACGACCATGATGTCCATCCCATTGTCGATGATTACAAAAAAAAACTAGGTGACGCCTGTGTTTATTTTCTATATAAATTTCGTTGTGCAAGAAACAATATGAAGGGTGCAGGTAAAGAAGGAGAAATGTCAAAAAATGTAAATGTTCAGGAAAGCAATTTTAAAGTTTAAAACCCTATAACTTTATACAGTGTCCGCAAGAAAGTCCGCATCAAATGGGATTTTTTTTATTATTAGGTATTATAGGTAAAAATTGAAAAAGCAGTTAGTTTTTGCTTACCTAAAAACCAAAAATGACGTATACTGAAGCAGCTGCACGACTTGCGTTACCTGTCAAATTTGACATTTTTAATAAAATAGGTTCAAAAATGCCATTATTTATCAAAATATCGAAAAACTTTATTCGAGAAAGTTGTTTACTTAGGCATTTTTAGCCTCTGTACGAAATTTTGACAGTCTAATACAATTTTTATTTTTTGCCAGGTTCTTGAAAATTGTGATCAACCCTCGTAGATTAACTTTTATACATCGATGTACAACCATTTGCCTTTACTTTATTTGTAATCTTAATGCAATTTTGTGTAACATTTTTGTCTCCAATTATTTATTTTGCTTCAAAAACTGAAATTGTTATTGATCAGTATGTAATGTTTGATGCAAAGTTTATCTAATTACATCAGTTTTGCCAAAACCGACGTTTCTCGTTTTTCTTAAGTTAGTAAACAGATGTACGAAAAGAAAATATTAGGAAGCTTTCGTTGAAATATTTTATTTTATATACGCCTACTTGTAAACTATATTTTTGTTGAATAAAATGTTTCGAGCGATTAATATTTATTCTTTTTGATCCAATATGAATTAAGTAAAATTTTAACGAAATCTTCCTAATATTTTCTTTTTGTACATCTGTTTACTACTAACTTAAGAAAACTGAGAAACGTCGGTTTTGGCAAAACTGATGTAACTAGATAAACTTTGCATCAAAACATTACATACTGATCAATAACAATTTCAGTTTTTGAAGCAAAATAAATAATTGGAGACAAAAATTTTACACAAAATTGCATTAAGATTACAAATGAAGTAAAGGCAAATGGTTTTACATCGATGTATAAAAATTAATCTACGAGGGTTGATGACAATTTTCAAGAACCTGGCAAAAAATAAAAATTGTATTAGACTGTCAAAATTTCATACAGAGGCTAAAAATGCCTAAATAAACAACTTTCTCGAATAAAGTTTTTCGATATTTTGATAAATAAATGCATTTTTGAACCTATTTTATTAAAAATGTCAAATTTGACAGGTAACGCAAGTCGTGCAGCTGCTTCAGTATACGTCATTTTTGGTTTTTAGGTAAGCAAGAACTAACTGCTTTTACAATTTTTACCTATACCTAATATTTTTAAAAAATCCCATTTGATGCGAACTTTCTTGCGGACACTGTATGTGTTAGTTTTAGGCCCAATATTTTTATGAAATAATTGGGATGTGTATTGGACATTGAAAGACACAAATGTGTTACTTAAATTTCCCTTACAATTTTTGTAAAACGTAATAAAATCTAAAGTAGTATAAAGCATAACGTAGAAAAAGGAGAAATGTCACAGAATCACATAAGAAATTTCCTAGTATATGCGTATTTTCTTTACAAAAACTAGTTTCAAAAGTAAAATGACAAAGTTTATTAAGTTTAACAAATACATATACATTGTCGCTCAAATTAAAGGAGTACACTTTTAATCGTGAATATTGTTAAGTTTTTTTGAAACATCAGATAGTTTTTCAAAACTTTTCCTCTTTTTCCCATGAACCTCGGGAACAAAGTCATCGCAGGCACTGCCACTTGAATTCATTGTATTTTTTTTTTTACTTTGTAACACAAGCACTACTTGTTTGCACCTGTCCACAAACTCAAATAAACAACTGATACGCAGACAAAAAGACTACCGCCAAGCCAGGTCGTAATTTTAGTGGCACTGTTTTTGTGACATTCCACCTTCTTAGCCTGATCCGCACGGACATTCCCCTTTTTTCGCCTGTACGGCAAAACTTTAAGTAACGTTATGTTTTGACTCTACTTCTTTTTTGCCTTTATGATGTTTCTACTCGATAGATTTTCTTATTTCCTATCGGATGGTTTAATTAGTTTAAAATGAGGAAATATTGATATTCCCCCTTCTTTGCCTGCACCCTTCATCCGTAATAAATATTATTATTATTATTATTATTATAATGCAATGTGCCGATGCCGATAAGATAATTGTGATAAGTGAAAGGTAATTGGCACTAATTTAACTGAGATGTTTGAGTTAAAAAAGTTTCTGTATTCCGGCCATATTTAATTAAATATTTTCGTACCTAATATAAGTATTGTATTATAAGATCGAAAATGTAGAAGCTTTAAGGTGGGAGTATCAACATGCTTGCCAACCTATAACCTATTTCGCGTAGATTTATTTATGTTTTCTAGCTTTTATACAAAATTTAAAGAAAATCAGTATCGACTTGATATTCTATAGGTAATAATTTACATATTTAATAAATATCAAGGAATTTCATAACTTATTTTAGGAGAATTGTATAGCGAAAAATATCGGGTTAGATTTTTTTTAACATTATTATGTCATTGTCACTCATTGCATGTTCTTTCACTATACAATTCTCCCAAAATTAGCAATGAAATAAATTGATATTTTTGTAATATATCAGATACTACCTAAATAATGTACCGACGATATTGATTTTCTTTAAATGTTAGTTATTAAAATAATAAACTCAAAAAATCAACGCGAAATAGGTTATAGGTTGGCAATAGATTGAATGACGTTGAGAATTCAACCTTAAGTTTACTGATGTTTATTTTCCAATAATAATTGTTATTTGAATAAGTGTGTAACAAAAATAACAAATTTCACTTTAGTTACTTTTATTTTTTTAACTTTTTTACTGTATAGATGTTACTTGGTCACTATTTTGACTTAAAGAAATAAAGATATATTTTTTAAATATAGGTACGGGTCATCTAACCAGGACTGAACAGGGGCCTATTTTTTTAGTTTCCCTGTATTTTTATTTAAACCAATATAGCCATTTAGTTTATGCTTTGTCGTAGAATCTAAAATTACCATTTAAGAAGCGATCTGACCTAAAACAAAGGAACTGTGGCGTAAAGTTGTTGTTTTTTCAATGGAACACCCTGTATATTATTTATTTTTATGAAACGCCCTTCTTTCCTGATTCCATAAATATATAGTTTGTCCATATTAGCTCAAACAATTTTTAAGATATGAGCAATCAAACATTTAAAAAGCTGTATTTTAATGCATCGCCATTACGGGGATTTTCTTTTCCAAGGCATTCTAGACGTATTAAGCTCAAATGAATACAGCTTTTTAAATGTTTGATTGCTCATATCTTAAAAACGGTTTGAGCTAATATGGACAAACTATATATTTATGGAATCAGGAAAGAAGGGCGTTTCATAAAAATAAATAATATACAGGGTGTTCCATTGAAAAAACAACAACTTTACGCCACAGTTCCTTTGTTTTAAGTCAGATTGCTTTTTAAATGGTAATTTTAGATTCTACGGCAAAGCATAAACTAAATGGCTATATTGGTTTAAATAAAAATACAGGGAAACTAAAAAAATAGGCCCCTGTTCAGTCCTGGTTGGATGACCCTGTACAGCGTGTGTATGAATATTGGCAACATATGGAAAACTTTTTTATTTTTGATTTTAGGAGAAAAACTTATTTTTCATAAAAAGTTTTGCTTACCTTAAGAAGTAATATCGCCAACGATTATGACGTTATAGGTTTAACCGAGACTTGGCTGAACCAATCAATATTAACCAACGAATTATTTACATCAAGATACAATGTGTTTCGACGAGACAGAGTTACGTCACAGTCATTAAAGGAGGATGGTGGTGGTGCTCTTATCGCAGTTAAAAATAATCTGTCTGTGACGTATCATCCTGACTTATCCAGTGACGCTGAGGACATTTGGATTTCAATGGTGGATAGTAATTCTAGACAGGTATTTATTTGTTGTGTATATTTACCCGGGGATGACGATTATGCGCGTGGTTGTTTTGTTTCAAATCTGAATGCCATCTGGGATAAACTTCATGATCGCAGAGTGCTAATAATGGGCGACTTTAATATGCCACTCATAAATTGGGTTGAAATACCTGGTGAGCCATTTTTTCAACCTACAAGCGTTAATAAAAACTCCTCTGAAATAGTTGACCAATTAGTATTTTGTGAGCTAATGCAGTTTAATAATATAGGAAATAATCTGAATAGGCATTTAGATCTGATTTTATGTAATAAAAAATGTATACGCAACTTGATTAAAAGTACTAGCCCATTAATAGTTCCCGAAGACCCTGCTCTGGAGTTTTTTATTTCTCATGATTTTGTCAGGCCATTAAATGACTGTTGTCAACAAAAGTATAATTTTAAGAATGCACCATATGTTGCCATTAATAATGAACTCCGGATTTTTGACTGGTCTGAATTATTGCAAGGGCAGAATATTGAATGTTCTATGGATATATTTTATACTAAGATATATGGCGTCATAGATAAACACGTCCCTAGGCAGATTCAGAAAAGCCATCGTTTTCCAGTATATTTTAAACCAATTACAATAAGAACTATAAAGGAAAAAAATAAAACACACAAAAAATGGAAAAAGTTTGGTGATTTTGATTCGTATACCATGTACCATAATTTAAGATCTAGATCAAAACAACTTATAATAAAAGATTATCAAGATTTCATAAATAACACTGAAAATAACATAACCTCAAATAATAAGCACTTCTGGAAATTTGTCTCCCAAAAGAAGGGCTGTGATTCAGCTATTCCTGCTTCTATGACCTATAATGGGGTAAATTTTGAAGGGGGGCAGAATGTCTGTTCAGCTTTTAAAAATCATTTTTCTAGTATATATTTACAAACTCCTCCTAATAATACTGTGCTGGCAGGTGACCCAGATAAAAATTGTAGCTCATACTCAATATATATAGGCAGAGAGAAAATTCTACAGCTCTTATCGTCTTTAGATATCAATAAGGGCCCTGGCCCGGATGGATTATCGCCTCTCTTCCTGAAGAATTGCGCTGAAGCTCTATGCGAGCCGCTCTATATAATTTATAACAAATCACTGCACTTTGGTTATGTTCCAGCGAAGTGGAAAAATTCTTATATTGTCCCGATCTTTAAAGGTGGTACGAACACAGATGTTAAAAATTAGAGACCAATCAGCAAACTAAATATTCTAGCAAAGCTTTTAGAGAAATTTGTATATGAAATAATCTTATGTGAAGTAAAGGGCGCAATTATTCAGGAACAACATGGCTTTTACCCAAATCGATCAGTCGAGACAAACTTATTATGCTTTTCTGAGTTTGTCACGGGGGCGTTGGATGCGCAGTGGCAGGTTGATGCGATCTATACGGATTTCAGTAAGGCGTTTGACCGGATTGATCAAAATATTTTAATCAATAAGCTTTCCGAGGCCGGGGTTGCCGCGTTCATCTGCCGGTGGGTATCATCTTACATCTGTGGGAGATCTTCTAGGTTGTCAGTATTGGGTTATAAATCTGATTCTTTTTTACTGACCACGGGTGTCCCTCAGGGAAGTCATTTGGGTCCTCTACTCTTTATTATCTTTATAAACCCAGTAAAGTCATGTTTTCTGTATTCTCATATTTTGGTGTATGCAGACGATATGAAAATATTTAAAATAATTAAGTCCAATGAGGACTGTGATAGGTTGCAGGAGGATCTCCAGCGATTCTCTGCCTTTTGTGAAGATAATAGCTTGATATTAAATGTAGACAAATGCTATAAGATCTCATTCACAAGAAATAGAAACATTTTTTATTTTAATTATACATTTAATGATATAGGTATTAAAGTTGTAAGCGAGATTAGAGACTTGGGGGTCGTTATGGACAGCAAATGGATTTTTGCGGGGCATGTTGATCAGATGGTTAACTCGGCACTTAAATTGTTGGGATTTATAAAACGTATTTGTAAAGATTTTAGAAATTCTGATTCACTTTTGGCCTTGTATTATGCCTTTATATATAGCAGACTTCAGTTTGCTGCTCCTGTGTGGTCCCCAGGTTACAATGTCTATGTTGACAGGATTGAAGGTGTACAAAAAAAGTTTATGAGATTTTTATCTTTTAAATTTAACATTCCAGTTGTTAATCATGACTATTCACAAATAAGGTCGCGTTACGGCTTGTTGCCATTGCACACTAGAAGAAAAATATCAGATTTTGTGATTTTATTTAAGTTGTTAAACAATCTTATTGATGCTCCGGAATTATTAACAAAAATTAGATTTTATGTACCTACCAGGCAATTTAGGGAGCAAAATATTTTTGTAGTTCCGTATAGACGGACGAACTTGGGTTATAATTCTCCATTCTGTCGGATTTTGCGAAATTTTGACCATTATAATCCGGACTTGATAGATCTATACAGTATGTCCTTACCATTGTTTAAGAGAAAATTAAGGCGTTTTTTTATGAGCCTCGAAATCATATTGCAATAGTTGGTGTTAATGATAATATGTATTAAGAATAAGTTTTTTTTTTCCTGTTCTCTCCATAGGAGTAATATTTTTTTTAAATAATGTATTCTAGTTACTTGATGTATTGTTTACTAAGACTCTAGTACTTAGTGGATACTGTTGTGGAATGTTATTCTGTTTGTATCCCAAAGCGAAATAAATAAAAAAAATTAAAAAAATATTACGTTAAAAAATCGTAGATATAACGCACAGGGTGGTTAAAAATTAAAAAAATATGCTAATAATATGCTAAGAGTAAAGTTTCAGTAATCTACATGCTACAAACAAATTTATTGAAATTAAGTTATTGAGAGTTAAATGTTATGTCCGAATTTAAAGTCACAACCACCTACTAAGAATTTTTTTTACACTTTTTTGTCTAGATAACGGCAAATTTTATTGTTGCGAATTTTAGAAGAATAAAAAAACTGTTTATCTTATAAAGCTTCAGCTGAGCCACCATCATTTTTAATGCATTTCACTAGATTTTTTCTAGATCTTCGAACTGCGTTTACAGTGTCCGCAAGAAAGTTCGCATCAAATGGGATTTTTTTTTATTATTCGGTATAGGTAAAAATTGAAAAAGCAGTTAGTTTTTCTTACCTAAAAACCAAAAATGACGCATACTGAAGCAGCTGCACGACTTGCGTTACCTGTCAAATTTGACATTTTTAATAAAATAGGTTCAAAAATGCCATTATTTATCCAAATATCGAAAAACTTTATTTGAGAAAGTTGTTTATTTAGGCATTTTTAGTCTCTGTACGAAATTTTGACAGTCTAATACAATTTTTATTTTTTGCCAGGTTCTTGAAAATTTTGATCAACCCTCGTAGATTAACTTTTATACATCGATGTAAAACCATTTGCCTTTACTTCATTTGTAATCTTAATGCAATTTTGTGTAAAATTTTTGTTTCCTATTATTTATTTTGCTTCAAAAACTGAAATTGTTATTGATCAGTATGTAATGTTTGATGCAAAGTTTATCTAATTACATCAGTTTTGCCAAAACCGACGTTTCTCGTTTCTCTTAAGTTAGTAAACAGATGTACAAAAAGGAAATATTGGGAGCTTTCGTTGAAATTTTACATATATACTTGATTTTTCATAAAACCCCACAAAAAAAAATCCAAAATGGAAAGATCGGGAGATCGTACCTCACAGGCCCATTTGTACCTATCCATCTTTGAGAAAAGTTATTGTCCAGAAATGGCCTTATTAGCAGAGAGTTGTGACCCGGAGCACCGTCTTGTTGGAGATAGACGGAATTGAAATGGGCCAATGGAATATTTTCCAGCAATTCGGGAATAACTTCCTCCAGGATTTCTAGGTATTTACGAGCTGTGAGACCCCCATCATACATTCGGTAGACTATGTGGCGGCCCAAAATAAAACATGATACACCAATCCCGAAGCGCCCTTGTTGTGCCCTTTCGAAAATTAAATGGTGATTTTCTGCAGACCAACGCCTCGTGTTATGACGATTAAAAATTCCTGCACTTGAAAAATAACATTCGTCAGACCAGATGACAAGTCTGCCAAAAGATGCGTTAGTGCGGATTTGTTCTAAATACCATTGGCAAAATGTTATTCGACGCTCGGCATCTCCGGGGTGTAAATGTTGCACTATCTTAAATTTATAAGGATAGTAATTATATTTTTTCAATATTCTCTGAGCGTCAGAACTTGTTACACCAATTTCTTCCTCTATTTTTCTACAGGAAGATGAAGTCGTTGCTTCCGCGTAAGACATTTAATTCTTTTCTCTCCCTGTCTTCTTTGAAGTATGTTTTGGGACGTGACTGAATTGCTGAATAAACGACCCGTGCTCAACTAGATTGGTTTTCAAACGAGCAAATATTTCTGAAAATTGTTGCCTTCTTTCTAGATGCCTAATATGAATGAAAACAATCGTCATATAAGACAAATTATCATAATGAAAGCACTTTTAAATACATTACCTACCTATTAAAATATAATTCAGGAGCTTCTTGGGAATTTTCATTGCATTGTATAAAACATACCAACATGTCATACTTTTCATAATTCTCATAAACAGCCATTGATAAAAATAAGTAAAATAAAATGACCTACGTATAAAAGTATTTCTTTAAATGACAAATCTTTCGATTTTTGGTCATTTCAAGTTGTTTCTAATAAATTGGCCATAGCCTACTGTTACAAATAAAGTAAATAATTAAAAACATCAAATTTTGAGCTTGTTTTTCAAAATAAATATAAACATCTATACATTTTTAAAAAGCCCAAATGATACTTAATCAATATAAAAAATAATATACAGGGTGTCCTATTTAAAAAAACATAGGTTGGGTTAATATCTGGAAAACTAACATTTTTAGAAAAAAAACTGATTACGCCACTGAGCTCTACGTAAAAAGTTCTACGAACATCAGTTTTTACTTTTTTAATACGTTGACGCATAACGGAATTACGAGGGGTGCCTAAAAAGGAAAGATTTTCAAAATCGCCTTGTAGATTAAAATCTAAGAATGCCATGACATATTTGACACCGGAATAATACGTTTCGTTAAAAAGTAGCACAGTGACGCGAAAACCGCAAATCTCTATCTTTGATAATAACTCCAATATCCACTAAAAGTATCGAAAATGGGACACCCTGTACATAAAGCAGGACATCTAATTCATCTTCAGTTTCGCTATCATCTTCATTTCTTGCTACATCATTCAATTTTAACATTAATTTAATTAATTTTGGAAAAAAATAAATTCTTCATGATGGTATAAAAATTTATAATAATATTCCAAAAAAAATTAAAAATACAATCAATATAAAAAAGTTCAAATATTTATTTAAAAAACATTTATTAAAAATATAACATATTATTACTGTTTTTTTTTGTTATACAGGGTGTTTTGTAATTGAATGTCAATAATTAAGGGGGCGATTTTTGTGTTCATTTTAAAAAGAAAACTTCATATGAACGTATGTCCTAAACGTCTTTATTTTTGATATACAGGGTGGTAAAGTTTTCAAAAATAAATAGTTTTTTAATAATATCTGTAATACCACTTTAGATATTTTAATGAAATTTTGCAGACATGTACTATGTATCAAGATGCATTATTTACCGTACAACAATTTTTTTTATTTCCACCAGTGGCGTTCGTACGGAATTTTACCTGCCTATTTTGGCAGACATTAATGTAACGCTACTGATTTCTCGTAAAAATAAATTTATTCCTAAAATCCCCAATCATTTCTAAACAAATTTGATCTCTTGAATTTTTTCAATCCGATGCACGGTTTTCGCTTAAAAAAAATAAAAACCTTTTCTCTGCATGATCATAACAATATCGTTAATATGACAATATCACCATGCACAGAAATAGATTTTATTTTTTAGATCAAGTTTGCTTAGAAATGAATAAGGATCGTCTGTTAATAAATCAACAACAACCTTTGTGAAAAAAAAGAACATACATAGAAACTAGATAAGTTGTTGAAAATGCCCTCCACCTTGAAGGAGACACGCTTCACCTCTTTTCCTCATATTGTCGCGCACTCTTTGAAGTATACCTTCAGTATTTCTTATTAAATCGAAGGAAGCTCTTATACGATCTTTCAGCTCTTTTAAAGTGTTTACTGGGGTGCGGTAAACCAGACTTTTAAGATGCCCCCATAAGAAAAAGTCCAAACAATTAAAAGCTGGGGACCTAGTTGACCATGGTTGAGGTCCGGCACGACCAACCCATCGGTTATTAAATGTTTGATTTAAATATTCTCTTGCTACAACTAAAGTGAGCGGGCGCACCATCATGCATGAACCATATTCTGTTTCTTATTAAAATTGGTACTTCTTCTAGCAATATGGGCAAATCTTTCTCTAGAAACCGACGATAATTATGGCCATTTAGCCTTTCTGGCAGGAAAAAAGGTCCAATTAAATAATTTCCAACAATTCCACCCCAGACATTTACCGAAAACTGTTCTTGCTGGTTACATTCCACAACTGCGTGGGGGTTTTCGTCGGCCCAAATATGGTTATTGTGAAAATTTCTGATTGCGTTTCTGGAAAAGTTAGCTTCATCTGTAAACATTATTTCATGGTCAAACAAGGGATTATGTGCAATTTTCTCCAAAAACCACTGACAAAAATTAACAGGCAAGGGAAAGTCTCGGGGAAGTAACGCTTGGACCCGCTGAATATGATACGGGTACAATAAAAAATCGTGCAAAATTTTCCAAACCAGGACGTGCGAGATATTCAGATTATGTCCAATTTTTCTAGTACTTATTTCAGGATTTTCATCAATAAAATTTAAAATTGCTTCTTCAATTTCTGGAGTTCTTACAGTCCGATGGGATTAATTGATTATTTGCCATCAAAGTACCTGTTTCAGTCAACCTTCTATGTAAATTTGCAAATGTTCGCCTATCTGGTATGACTCTATTAGGGAACCGCTCTTGATACAATCGCCTAGCTGCCGGCGAACTGCCATCAGCCAAACCATACATGTAATGCATATCTGCCAACTCCTCATTAGTAAACCCGACTATTATCTTTCAAAATAACAATACTCGGATATTTTAAACACGAAATGAATAAGACACAAAAAACCCAATTTAAATATTGATAAACTGTCAAACAAAATAATGACAACCGCCCTGACAACAGAATTAATAACTCTTACAGACACAGCCTACTACAATAATAATTTTTGAGATCCTTATTCGTTTCTAAGCAAACTTGATCTAAGAAATAAAATCTATTTCTGTGCATGGTGATATTGTCATATTAACGATATTGTTATGATCATGCAGAGAAAAGGTTTTTATTTTTTTTAAGCGAAAACCGTGCATCGGATTGAAAAAATTCCAGAGATCAAATTTGTTCAGAAATGATTGGGGATTTTAGGAATAAATTTATTTTTACGAGAAATCAGTAGCGTTATATTAATGTCTGCCAAAATAGGCAGGTGAAATTCCATACGAACGCCACTGGTGGAAATAAAAAAAATTGTTGTACGGTTAATAATGCATCTTGATACATAGTACATGTCTGCCAAATTTCATTAAAATATCTAAAGTGGTATTACAGATATCATTAAAAAACTATTTATTTTTGAAAACTTTACTACCCTGTATATCAAAAATAAAGACGTTTAGGACATACATTCATATGAGGTTTTCTTTTTAAAATGAACACAAAAATCGCCCCCTTAATTATTGACATTCAATTACAAAACACCCTGTATAATGATACTTACTATAATTATTGTATAATTTTGGCTCTTAATCTTAAATAATTAATTTTTTTTTAATTAGAAATTTCACTGTAATAAACTTTTATAAAGTTGGTTGGGAAATTAAATAAATAAATAAAAAATAAAATTTTAAAAAAATTGTGGAAAAAGCTTCAAATTTTGTAATGATACGGGCTTCTGTGAAATGAGTGATATTGTCTCGTTCGGGATGATTTGCATTTAATTCGTCTGCAGCATCTCTTAATGAACGGTAGTTTATTACCCACAATAAGCACAATTATTTCTACTTTTTCCTGGTTACTAAGTCGCATTTTTAGGAAATGAATATAACTATTACATTGACATATCTATTTTGTCACTTGCTTGTTTCTAAGGCGACGTAGTGTAAAAAAATTCTTAGTAGGTGGCTGTGACTTTATATTGTGACATAACATTTAACTCTCAATGACTTATTTTTAATAAATTTGTTTGTAGCATGTAGATTACTGTTACTTTACTCTTCGCATATTAACATATTTTTGTAATTTTTAACAACCCTGTACGTTAATCTACGATTTTTAACGTAATATTACTTTCTAAGGTAAGCAAAACTTTTTATGAAGAATAAGTTTTTCTCCTAAAATTACAGATAAAAAAGTTTTCCATATGTTGCCAATATTCATACACACGCCATTCGGCTACTTTTTGATAAAAAAAAAAACCTTTACAATTACAGAATTTCCTCTTAAGACTTACATACAATTTATACACGTTAAAATTCACGACCTTAAAACGTTACATTTACGTCACTAATGACGTACCTATATGTCGTCTAGAAAAGGTAATTTTTACGAAACAAAGTGACTATATCTTGACGTAAAAGATTCATTTTTATGTTGCAATTGACGTACACAACTGCCGTAAAATTGTCCCAAATATGTAAACTAGTAAATTCGCCAACACAACACAAGTTTTTGCATCGTCAACTATAATTGTGAAATTTCAACGAATTTATTAAACATGTTTTAGGAAGTTCTATACGGTTTCTCTTATTCAGGAAACTACCCCTTATGGAATATTCCGAGAAAAATGAATAATGGCATTGAGCAGAGTTAACAATGAAGAATCCAATTATAGGATGTGGGCAGAGTTATTAAAGCCGTTTTCCAGAAAATAAGGAATTTAGATTTTCATCCATCACTAAACATCCCTCTTGTGATTTTTCTCTTGGAAAACAGAATAATCGCCCTTTATAAAGTTCCTAATGAGGTATCCATTTGACAACTTTGAACAAATCGTTAATCAGTTTTTGAGCGAATTGCGAAATTTGATGTCATTAATCTACAATACCTTTTTACATCAGGACTTCTCCGAAAAAAAAATACGATTACAACTTTGTAAATTAGTCATCAAATTTAATTATACAATAAAATTGGGATTGATGGAAGGACTTAGCTTTTTAACTTTAAATGTTTTTTGAAACCGCTTTTCCAGGCATTAAAATATAAACGACAAAAAAAACAACAGCAAATGTAAATACTTTAACTTGTCCATAAAATAATAATAAATTAAAGAACAGTCGTATAGTGTTTCTTAGGTCAATTTAATGACATAAAACAGTATGAAACTCCTAACCATAGGCGTCCTAAACAAATAATTAAAATGCGTATACATACACACTTATAAGTTTGTTTAACATTAGGTGTTTGTACATACTACACTTTAGAAACCCACTGTATATATAATAATATTATATTAAAATAATAAATATAAGGTAACTCAAAGATTCTATATACAAAACTAAAACCAGAAAAATAAACCTGACACGGCACGACACTGCTCAGAAAATGCTTTAATTTTTTTACCAGAACTCCATTCTGGGACCATTTCCTGGCGCGTCCATAAGTTCCAAATCACGTATATTTTATCTTCGTCTCTTCCACGCCATCGGCGGTCACTGGCCTATCTCTGTATGACAGAATCGATCGTTGAACGGGCTGCAGACTGCTTCAGCTTATACCAGCCGCTTTAACTGGCGCTTATCACCCCTGACAACGTGCATAAATTGTGAACGGTTGCCAGTTCTACCAAATTTTCTGGTTTGTTAATATATTATGTATAAGTATACGAGAAACAAGGGTTTGTTAATTAGTTGTTTTTAAACACTGGAAACAGTTTTTGTCTTGATTTTAGTTATATTGTTTCTTAAAAACTAAAGAAAGTATTATTATAACAATGAATGGCTTGTTATTTTTTTCTGTCACACTCAAAACTCCTCGGTTTAAAGTATATTTGCAAACTAGCTTTCAAAGAAAGTTACTGACTAACAATTGAATACTAATAAATTAAACATCTTTAATAAAAAAAACTTAAAGAATTGAAGAAGAAAGATCTGACAACCCTGGTTGTGAGGTCGATCTCTTTGAGACTGTTTACCGCCGTATCGAATGATTGGAATGTCCTCAAACTGAGTTTGGATAAATTATACCTATTTACTTAAAAAGGTTTAACGCTGTAATTCTCACTTATAATCTCCCTAGCAGCAGAATTATTACCGATAATTTTTTTCAAGGTCACGAATGGTTTTGTTGATAGAAAATTATTCCGAGTCGAAAACGAGGAAAAATTTCTATCAACAAAAACATGAGTGAAACCGAAAAAAAAATTATCGGGAATTAATTCTGCTGCGTGGGAGTTTCGGTAAGAAAATTTCATAAATTGGAGTTTCTTTTAATATGATGAGATGATGAGACCTACAACCTATTCTCAATAAAAATTTTATAAGTTAGCAACAAAATGAATTTTGATTTTATTTTGAGTGACGTCGTTTGCCATAAAAAATAAAGCACTTATTTTTTGACAGAAAAATTATCACTTATTAATTTTATTAGGTTAATAGACTATCAACAGTAATATCACAAGACCTCGTTTTTTTATCGGTTAAATTTTTCAGCTGTCACGAAAACTTTTTTGTTTGGAAATTTTACGAGTTGAATTTGGAAATGTTTATTCTAATTTAGACCACGAGAGCGAAGCACGAGGGATTTATTCTTTGAATAAACATGCCCAAAGTTCAACGAGTAAAATTGCCAAAAAAGTTTGAGTGAAAAATGGAAAATTTAACCAATAAAAAAATTATGGTTGAGTGATATTTGGCACGATTATTTCGTGAACCCCAAATGTCCCATCCATATCTATTGAGTAATAATGTTTTATATATTTTTAAACAGTTTACTGCTAACTACCAAACATACAATTATAATTAAGTTTATAATTGTATGTTTGGTTGCCAGCCTTATAAGCAGAAGTCAGAATTTTAGATTAGTTCTATAATAAATGACATTTGATAAGTATTTTTAAAATGTAGTGTAATTCATAAAGAATAGCAACTTTATTGGAATAAATTGGCATGGGTGCATCTTAACATAGTATAAAATAAAGTCACTGTCGCTGTTTGTCCGTCCGTCCCCTTATATGCTTAAATCTTTAAAACTACGCAACGGATTTTGAAGCGGTTTTTTTAAATAGATAGAGTGATTCAAGGGGAAGGTTTTTATGTATACCTAACTAGCGACCCGCCCCGGCTTCGCACGGGTGCAATTTCAGAAAGTGGCATGCCGGGTACTAATATATCGGGTTTGTTCGGGTTTGTATTTATACCAGCGGGTTGCAACGCATGCCGGATACACGCTAGTTATAATATAAAAACAAGTAGGTAAATAAATATAGTACTAATGTTATTGTATTAAAATATCAGAAATTATTCAAAAAAGTTATAAAAAAAATAATTGACATTAATTTATACTTTGAAATATTGTGACAGAACTAGACGGGGCCAATGGCGACGTTTAATCGCTAAAATCCCACGTAGTTTTATCACTATTATACTAGCTGATTGGTTAAAACGAGATGGTTTGATTGGACGAAAAGGCGAAATTGACTGGTGTACGAAATAATCGCGATAGTCTCCCGTCGCTATAGGCAACGCAAACAAAAAGAAGCCTTCTAATTGGTTGAAAATAAATTTATAAAATTTTCTAAAAAAATTTACATAGCGTTAGAACCTGCGGCCTGCTCTCTGGAGTATCTGTGAAGTTCAAATTTCAAATACATAGGTATAGTCAAATAAAAACGCCACATCGTGGCTAAGTCACCTGTCATTTATGGCACTCTGATGAAGTCTGGTCTATTTTACGTTATGATGTTGGCGACAGAGACAGGACTGGGTTCTTTTACCATCGCATTCGCCATATTTTAAAGTTGTACGCGGGTTTTATTGGTTTTCGGTATAATGGCTTGCAAAGATAGAGCGTTAATTTTATTTACAATGGAAATATCGAACTCAACGGTAGATTAAAAGTTATGGCATTATTCATTGGTAAAACATAGAAATACATTTCACATGCACTAAACTTAATTACCAATGGAAAACGCTATGAGCAACTCTGACAACATATAAGAGTTTCGCCGTCCAAATAACGTAGCTACGAGCGTGCGATTACGCATGTTTTGCGTACAATGCTGCGCTGCCATTTTATAATTTACGTTCGCGGAGTAGTACAAAGCCGCTAAAATGCCACGTGGTTTTAAATACAAACAGCTGGATTAGATCTCGGTGAGCAAAAGGTTTGGCAACCTATTGTTTAGTAATTAAAATGAATAAACTAATAATACTAAATGTATAATAGCAAAGATGATAAACGAAATTTTGTTATATATCTGTCCCCTCCTACCCCTCTTAGACAGAAAGGTATCGAAAAGCTCAAAAACAAAATTTATCCAGATTTTCATTAGATTAAAATAATGCTACCTTTGATACATGGTTAGTTTACTATACCTAATATACAGTGTCACCAGTAAAGTCCGCATTATATGGGATTGTTTTAAATTAATAGCTTTATTTAAAATTTGACTTTGGCATCAAGCTCTGCTTCGATCGAGATGAAAATTAAGCAAAAAAATAGTAGTCACGTGATACGCATTAGTATCTGTAAAATTTAAATTTTTTCCAAAAAATAATTCAAAAGTGGGGTTATTTCTGAAAATATCAAAAAAATTTATTAGAAAAAGTTTTTTAAATGCAGTTTCTAGCCCACATGCAAAATGTCAGCTGCATACGATAATTTTGATTTTTTACCTATATTTTGTAAATTGCACCACTTTTGCAAAATAAGACTCAACGCGCAACCTACATAAAACTTCTCAGTTTTGACAAGGCTTTATTAAAGAAAATGTTTCTTTTATATTAAATGTGTGTTTTTCTACAAAATGAAAATTGGGCTATTAAAATTTGGTCGCATGTGATGCAAAGTTTATTTGTTTTTGACACTGTATAAGGTAACTTCATAAAATACGTATTTTTGAAAACGTAGTTTGTGTCTGAAAGTAATACACCTTAACGTTATTATGACATAGCTTAATAATAAATTACAATATAAGTAGGGTTTTTAAATTAAATCGTTGAAAATAGATAAACTTTTCGTTGTTAGACTAAAATTTATATTCCACTTAAAAAACACTTTATTGAAGTTCTTTTTTATCTTAATATTAAGGTGTATTACTTTCAGACACAAACTACGTTTTCAAAAATACTTATTTTATAAAGTTACCTTATATAGGGTCAAAAACAAATAAACTTTGCATCACATGTGACCAAATTTTAATAGCCCAATTTTGATTTTATAGAAAACACACACATTTAACATGGCGCAACTTTAAAGAAAATGTAACTGAAATGAAGCATCGTCAAAACTGAGAAGTTTTATGTAGGTTTCGTTGAGTCTTATATTGCAAAAGTGGTACAATTTACAAAATATAGGTAAAAAATCGAAATTATCTTATGCAGCTGAAATTTTGCATGTAGGCTAGAAACTGCATTTAAAAATATTTTTTTATAACTTTTCTCGATATTTTCAGAAATAACCCCACTTTTGGATTATTTTTTGGAAAAAAATAAAATTTGACAGATAATGCGAATCACGTCGTGACTATCATTTTGCTTAATTTTCATCTCGATCGAAGCAGAACTTGATGCCAAAGTCAAATTTTGAATAAAGCTATATTAATAAAAAAAAAATCCCATATGATGCCATAATAATATGATGCGGACTTTACTGGTGACACTGTATAAGGATTGAGAGGATTCCGCTTTTTGTTTGACCACCATATTTACGTCCCCTAGCGGCCAACCTAAAAACTTAGTAATAATTTCCAGCAATTTCTCTTAGTCGCTTTTGTTATAAATTAACAACACTTTTTTTTGTTCCTTAACATGAGTCTAGGAGCATATTATTATTGCTTTATTTTTTACTCCTACAGGCTGCATTATTCTTTTTTTAAACAGTCACATATTTTCTGCCCCTGAATAAGTATGTAAAATAGATTGATTATATGAAAATTTTAGTCACGAAAGTGATAAAAATAAAAAGCGTCTAATTTAACAAATTAAACATAATGACAAGGCAAAGTAAAGAATTCATCAAGTTTGGTATTATAGGGTTTTCCACCATCAGTAGTTACTCATCATTTGCATGATAAAATTTTCTAATCTTTATCAAATTATGACGTCATAACAAATAATAAAACAATTCACTTTATTGACAATAATTCCCAGTCGGATAGTGAAGTTAACCTTGAATAATTAATTTTATAATAATTTTTGTATTCTGCTGTTTACCGCATCGGTTAAAATTTTAAATAAACAACACGAGTAAGTGTATTATCTCATTTATTTTCATGGCCGAAATAGCTCAGTTGGGAGAGCGTTAGACTGAAGATCTAAATGTCCCTGGTTCGATCCCGGGTTTCGGCAAAACTTTTTTGATAATTAAATTGTTTTAAAATTGATGAAAATATAGATAGCTTTTCTTATAGCCTAAAATCCATCATAAAATAGGGGGTATACTGTTCATAAAACCTAAATTGAACTTGTGCCCTGTAAGAGGGTCATTATAATTTTTTTAAGTGATGCCTAATTTCGAAAAAAATACAAAAATAAAACTAATAATTTTTTCGGCAACCGTCCGGGAAGTACCCACTTCCCGGACGCTTTTCCTTTGAGAAAGTAGCATTTCTCCGGCCTAGTCCGGGAAGTACGTGCCTAGTCCGGGAAGAATCACATCAATATTAGCAATGGCTCGAATTTTAATATAAATATTAATATACTTAAATAAGAATTATAATGTTTTTGTTAGTACCTATCTTCTGTTCGAATTTCAATATTTAATACAAATAAGAATTAAAATGTTCGAAATTTTGTTCTACAAAGAAATATAATAAAGAAATGTGTCTTATTGATTTGTTATTCTACACGGTTGCCGAAAAAATAGTGTACGCAACACGTCCGAAAACAGTTTTTTTGGACTCGCAGACTTCCAGAATTTTGTCGACTCGTCCAAAAAAAACAGTATTTTCCGGACTTGTAACGTAAATTACTATTACTGCAATAAATACCGGCCTACGAGAAATGGTAAAATAAAGTTGGTATTGGCCACTGTTATATGACACACCCTGTATAAAAAGTTTTTATTGAAAAAAATGCGCAACTAGAAATACCAATCGACGTGTCCGAGCGTTTTTTCGGACACGCTCCCATGTATTTATTATCGAAATTATTCCGTTTGGCTGATACACACTGTATGGGGGTTATCATAATAGCCTTTGCAAATGGTAAAAAGTGAAATAAAAAGTAATAGTAGAATGAAACCCATTGGAAAAGGAAGAGAAGATAACAAAAACGAAAGGAAAAATAAATTACGGGCGATCCGAGGTCGGGAAGTGGGGGGCGGTGAGTTTGTAAGGTTAGAAAACGATTTATCTTGATTTTCGGCAAAACCACAAGTCCTATGGAAAAACATTAAATGGCAAAGTTGTAGGTAATAAAAAGATCTACAACTTTTGTATTTACACTTTTTTCACATAACCTCAAAATTTATGTGAAAAACTCAAATAACCAAGTTTTTGGTTTTTGATTTTTATCTTTTACAAGAAAAAATTTCTCTTCACCAAATTTGGTGAAAACTTACCTTTTTATGTCCCAAAGACACTGTAATTTTTTTGATTTAAAATATTTATTTTTTCACCCTATTTTGACTTAATATCGAATAAGCACCCTAATTTTCGATCGAAAATTCTCACGTCAAAATATCTGGTTTTTTAAAAAGGTTGGTAGGCTTTTTGTTCGTTGAAATCTCTACTTTCTGATGGTGTAAAAAAAATACATTACTATGGTAAATGTGATGAAATCCCCTTTAAATCCTACCTTTAATTATATTTAGAACATCTATTTTCGCATATTTTTTGCGATCTTTATGTTTTATGGATTTGTAATTTTTTTGTTTATCAATGATACGTGGAGTCTTACGTTTTTCGAGTAATTAAAGTATAAATTTTAATAAATAGCTCAAAATTGTACGTAATGATTAAAAAAAATTAATTTCTGATTCGATTTTTTTTCGTTTTTTTGCATTTTTTGAGAATTTTTACCATAGTAATGTATATTTTTTTACACCATCAGAAAGTAGAGATTTTAACGAACAAAAAGCCCACCGACTTTTAAAAAAAATCAGATATTTTGACGTGAGAATTTTCGATTGAAAATTAGGGTGCTTTTTCGATATTAAGTCCAAATAAGGTTAAAAAATAAATATTTTAAATCAAAAAAATTACAGTGTGTTTGGGACATAAAAAGGTAAGTTTTCACCAAATTTCGTGTATAAAAAAAAATTTTTGTAAAAGATAAAAATAAAAAACCAAAAACTTGGGTATTTGAATTTTTCACATAAATTTTGAGGTTATGTGAAAAAAGTGCGAATACAAAAGTTGTAGATCTTTTTATTACCTACAATTTTGACATTAAACATTTTTCCATAGGACTTGTAGTTTCGCCGGAAATCGAGATAAATCGTTTTCTAACCTTAAAAACTCACCGCCCCCCACTTCCCGACCTGGGATCGCCCGTAATTTATTTTTCCTTTCATTTTTGTTATATTCTCTTCCTTTTCCATTGGGTTTCATCCTACTATTATTTTTTTTGGTTTCAAAAATTATCGACCCTGGTCTATAAGGGATATATTTCAACTATTATTTTTAACAAATCAAATTAATAACAAAAAGTAACTTGAGGCCAGTTACTTACATAATGGGATTTTAGTGTATCTATAGTAAACAAAAGAATTGTCCTGACAAGTAATTGATACAAGAAGTATCCGCAAAATTATCGTAATTAAGAGAATTACCGTACAACTTCGATAGTCCAGGCAGATATCGTTCCGGCATATGTCCGGACTATCGAGGTGTCCGGATTACTGGAGTTACTTAAAAAAAATTATTTTGAAAATGAAAACAACTCAGAATTTGTCAAAACCGTAGTGTTTATTACAAAATCGAATACCCACATATTCATATAAAATAGAACGAAAGTATACAAAATCTAAAAAAAGAATTTCTACATACGTACGTACATACACATGTATGTCCCTAACATAATATGCACATAATACATATACATAACGTGTGTAATTAATCTGCGGAAAAATCTACTTTTTAAAAAAATAGTTCTCTATTTTAGTTTGAATCACTTTTGATGTAACTACATCAATTGCTTTTTCCTTGAGCCTTTTCAGGATCAATATATCTTCCATGGGAAGATTGTTCTCTTCAGCCCATCTGATAGTTAATAAGAACGCGTTGACAGCGTCTGAATGTTTCACTCTCTCTATATTTTTAATTTCTGCCATTTCAGACAGGAAAATTCTTGTTCTGCAGCGTTTTAAGTATATAATATTTAGGGCCCGGATTACAAAGGCAAAATCCTCAAAATGCCCGAATAACGAGAGTGCCCGGATTACTGGAGTGTCCGGGCTAGCGAGTGTCCGGACTATCAAAGTTATACTGTACTCTCAAACCTATTTTCGTACGAAATATTCGTAATCCAGTAGTGTACTTTTTACCGCATTCATAGTAACATTGCACTGTGCACCGAACCAATAATTCTTTAAATTACGATAATTTCGTTTGATAGTACTTGTATTAATAATTGTCAAGAACAATTGTTTTTACTTTATATTTATACGTAATATACAGTGTGACCAGTAGGTAAAGTCCGCATCATATGGGATTTTTTTTTATTAATAGCTTTATTCGAAAATTGACTTTAGCAGCAAATGCTTCGATCGAGTTGAAAATTAAGCAAAAAAATGGTACACGTGATTCGCATTATCTGATGTCAAATTTTAATTTTGTCCAAAAAATAATTCAAAAGTGGGGTTATTTCTGAAAACATCGAAAAAAGTTATAAGAAAAACTTTTTTTAAATGCATTTTCCAGCCCTCCCATATTTTGTAAATTGCACCACTTTTGCAAACTAAGACTCGACGCAACCTACATAAAACTTCTTAGTTTTGACAATGCTTTATTTCAGATAAAATTTTCTTTAAAGTAGCGCCATATTAAATGTGTGTTTTTCTACAAAATCAAAATTGGTCTATTCAAATTTGGTCGCATGTGATGCAAAGTTTATTTGTTTTTGACCCTGTATAAGGTAACTCCATAAAATAAGTATTTTTAAAAAAGGTGTTTGTGTCTGAAAATAATACACCTTAATATTAAGTTGAGTTGCGTAGAGTCTTATTTTGCAAAAGTGGTGCAATTTACAAAATATGGGTAAAAAATTATCTTATGCAGCTGAAATTTGGCATGTTGGCTAGAAACTGCATTTAAAAAAACTTTTCCTTATAACTTTTTTCGATATTTTCAGAATTTTTTTCTTCTTTGAATTATTGTTTGGAAAAAATTAAAATTTGTAGATAATGCGAATCACGTGACTACTAATTTTTTGCTTAATTTTCATCTCGATCGAAGCAGAACTTGATGCAAGTCAAATTTCAAATAAACCTATTAATAAAAAAAAATCCCATACATCCCTTTAACAAGTCGTTAAAACTGTTTCATATAATTTATAATGACTGATGAGTTTATTTTAGTTACGTTTAAACAGCAAAGCAAAGCCAACGGCTAAATTGAGCGTTCCTTTTAAAAATATAACAGCACAGCAAGTATATTTTTCTCCCCCCTTGCGGCGGTCAGGTTAAGTCTGCCCCTCTATATTTCTCATAGGATTACGATCATACAAAGTTGTTCACAAAGCGTTCCTTTAACAACTTACCTAAGCAAAAATTTGCTTTGATTTGCTGTTTAGAGGAAACAAAAGGACAGTACCTGATACTAGGTATACCGGGTGTTTCTTAAAAGACGTTCACCCCTATAACTTTTCTGTATTTAGATATTAAAATGAAATTTTGAGATAATGCATAAGAGATGAGTCTGTATTTATTGGCATAATTTTCAATTTGTTACCACTTCCGGTTTGACCGGAAGTGACCTTGACTTTGGTATTTTAAATGGGACATCTTGTATATTTTTACTTATTGGGATTCAGCATAACATTCTGAGTAAAATTACACCTCACTTGTCATTTTTTGACGTGTTATAACATTTTTATGTCTATTTTTTATTTTTTATTTAGAGTGCTACAAATTAATTAAATCTGTTAATTTATAGTCAAGTAGTATATGAAAATTAAAATTATGTCATAATAATTGACTTTCTAAGTTTGACAAGCGTTTAAAAAATTTAATTTTGTTTTCTTGACGTTTACCTCATTTTTCCAAATGGAACGATGGTAGTTCACTAGGATATTTAAAACGCGCATTTTTTTTCCAACAATTTGATACCATACACTCCTATGCTATTTTAAAATTGACACGAAAAAATTTGTCATAAGTCACAATGGCAAATTTAAAAGTATTTTCTAAAGAAATAAAAGGCGGCAGAGGCGGCTTTGAAAAACAATGGAATGGTTTTGAAAACCAATATGGGTTTTAATTAAAATTGTAATGTCATTCGTTAATTAAACTTACATTGTAAATCAGATAAAATTATTAGTTTTACTAGAAATGAATAAATTGATATGCTCCTAGTTTTTGGAGTGACCAGAAAAATTCTTCCGAAGCCGCAAGATTGTATGTATTGTATGTTTTATAAACTAATGACATTACAACTTTAAATTAAAGTCATATTGCTTTTCAAAACCATTCCATTGTTTTTCAAAGCCGCCTTTATATTTCTTTAGAAAATACTTTTAAATTTGCCATTGGAACTTAAGGCAATTTTTTTCGTGTCAATTTTAAAGTAGCATAGAAGTGTATGATATCAAATTGTTGGGAAAAAAATGCTCGTTTTAAATATCCTAGTGAACCACCATCGTTCCATTTGGAAAAATGGAGTAATCGTCAAGAAAACAAAATTTAATTTTTTAAACGCTTGTTAAACTTAGATAGTCAATTATTATGACATACTTTTAATTTTCATATACTACTTGACTATAAATTAACAGATTTATTTAATTTGGAGCACTCTAGATTGAAAATAAAAAATAAACATAAAAATGTTATAACACGTCAAAAAATGACAAGTGACGTGTAATTTCACTCATAATGTTATGCTGAACCCAAATAAGTAAAAATATACAAGATGTCCCATTTAAAATACCAAAGTCAAGGTCAGTTCCGGTCAAACCGGAAGTGCTAAGAAATTGCGAATTATGCCAATAAATGCAGACTCATGTCTTATGCATAATCTCAAAATTTCATTTTAATATCTATAAATATAAAAAAGCTATAGGGGTGAACGTCTTTTGAGAAACACCCGGTATAGTATGAATTTAAACTATTTTTTTTTTGGAAAAATTATTGGGCACGGGTATTAACATTTTAAATTGTAGTATATTTAAAAAAAAATTGATATAGTGTGTCGCACATTAGAAATATGACGATATCGATAATTTTTTTAAATTGCAACCCTAGATTTTTATTGACTATTTTTAAAGTGCATAATATGAAGTTACCTATACAGGGTGATTCAAAAGTACTTTGACAAACTTCGGGAGGTAATTGCTGGCAATATTTTAACACGAAAAGTTCTTATAAACAGTGGTCCTTGGCGACTTCGTTACGGAGATACAGGGTGTTGAAATATTAAAAGAAATAGTAATAATTTTTAAATAACTCTTTAACGAGTTATTTTTTTTTTATGAAATTTTGTGAATTAAATAAGCATCTAAGGACACTTATTTTCAAAGTACAACACGTTCGTAAATTTAACCAGTGGCGTCGGTACAAAATGTTCATCAATCATATTATTTGTGAAAACTATGCTACACCACTGACTTATTTTATTTTAACTTTTTTCTTATAAATCCCCCCTTTATTTAGAACAAAAAAGATCACGTGTGTTTTTTTGATACGAGGGACGGTTTAAGCGTAAATTATTATTTTATTTGAATATACACAAATATTAAAAAATGTATTTTAAACTGATCAACCACTCAAATATTTATTACAGTATTTTAACGAATACCTACATACATACTTACTAATAAACAAATATGTATATGCCTAAGGAAGGCATCTGAGGATGCCTATTTTCTAAGTATAACACGTTTTCAGTGGCATACATATTTATTTATTAGTATGTTATTTTTTAATATTTTGTATTTTGACAAGGCGGCTTTGGAAATGCTTTTTTTGTCGATAAATTAAAATATATTTGACAGTTAGTTACCACTGAGTTTTATTTCTTCAGTTTTGTTATTTCTAATGGTAACTTACTGTCAAATATATTTTAATTTATCGACAAAAAAAGCATTTCCAAAGCCGCTTTGTCAAAATACAAAATATTAAAAAATAACATACTAATAAATAAATATGTATGCCACTGAAAACGTGGTATACTTAGAAAATAGGTATCCTCAGATACCTTCCTTAGGCATATACATATTTTTTGTTTATTAGTAGGTATGTATGTAGGTATTCGTTAAAATACTGTAATAAATATTTGAGTGGTTGATCAGTTTAAAACACATTTTTTAATATTTGTGTATATTCAAATAAAATAATCATTTACGCTTAAACCGTCCCTCGTATCAAAAAAACACACGTGATCTTTTTTGTTCTAAATAAAGGGGGGATTTATAAGAAAAAAGTTAAAATAAAATAAGTCAGTGGTGTAGCATAGTTTTCACAAAAAATATGATAGTAACATTTTGTACCGACGCCACTGGTTAAATTTACGAACGTGTTGTACTTTAAAAATAAGTGTCCTTAGATGCTTATTTAATTCACAAAATTTCATAAAAAAAAATAACTCGTTAAGGAGTTATTTAAAAATTATTACTATTTCTTTTAATATTTCAACACCCTGTATCTCCGTAACGAAGTAGCCAAGGACCACTGTTTATAAGAACTTTTCGTGTTAAAATATTGCCAGCAATTACCTCCCGAAGTTTGTCAAAGTACTTTTGAATCACCCTGTATAAGTAAGTTACCAAATTTTACATTTTTATCTCTTTTTTTAATTTTAAACAAAAAAAAATTTACTTAATTAAAAAATAAAAAAAACCTAATAATTAATACTTTCTTGTCAATAAATGCTTAAAATGTTGTGAATTTCCTATTTGGCAGTATTCTAAACGCTAGTAAAACTCGTTTAGAAATGATTTTGATTACTTCGGAAGAAATTAACCTACACATAATAATATGTCTTATTCGTGCTTTCAACTCCTTCACATTTGCTTGTTTCTCACAAGAAATAATAATTTAAAATTTGGTGCTGTATATCTTAATATGTACCGGGTGAACAACTAAGAATGGTCGTCGGCTATATCTCAGTAACTGGAAGCCATAGAGCTTTTAAGTAAAATATTTTTTAGTAAAAGTGCCCAAAAGAAAATGTTGGAAATTGTTTTCGAGTTTCTAAAACGTCCGCAAGGGGGCGTCACAGTCATGACCATTGCAAATATTAAGATTTTCTTTGTGTTTTGACTAAATAAATGTTTTTTTACATAAACTACGATTACTCCCATTTGGCATAACCGATTTTAACTAACTTGGTCTCATTTAAAAGAGGAGTATTTTATTTACAAATTGTGCCTTTTTTATTATATCCTTGAACTTTACGTTCGCCGCTAGATGGCGTTAACTGAAATGTAAGCAAATATAAGGCTTTTTCATGACAAAGTTAAATACAATGATAAGGTCTGTTTTAACAGGATCAGATAGAGAATTAAACTCTTAACATTTTCGTGAAAACCTCAATTCGTATCTTTTATAGAATCGGAGTTATTGACTAAAATAGACTAATATATCGCACTTTTTCGTTTTAAGGGCCTTTTAGTTTATATATTGGATGCGTTTCGCACACATTTATTATAAATGAACAGAAAGTTACAAAAAGTGTTAACTATAACAATAAAAAATATTATTGAAAACTTCCACCTATATTTTCACAATTTTTAATAAATTATTTATACTGCAATTTACTTCTTTAAAATCGCACACTAAATATTGGGGGAAAATGTATTAATGACGGCCCAAATGTTCAAAATGACGTCCATCATTATTAATGCAAGCCTGCAACCTCTTCTGCGTACATAAAACAGCAGTTTCAATTTCCGCAACTGATATATTTCCTAACGCCGCGCGCCGCTGTAATTTTTTAAATTATATTTTCTCTGGTTGTAGGCCGGTTGGCAAAAACAATGTCCTTAACCCTCCCCCACAAATAAAAATCTAGGACGTTGCGGCATTCTGGGGGGTAAAATCATTGGACCCGTTTTATTGGACCAAACTCTCACTGGAGTGGTTTATTTTAATTTTTTTAGTAAATGAGCTGCCGCTTCTTTTAACACATGTTGCTTGGGATGTTCGCCGTGACATGTTTTTTCAGCACGATGGGTGTCCGCAATACCCTGTATTGGTGTCCGGCGCAGTTTTCTGTAAATGTACGGTAGTTCTTAGATCGGGCATATCCTGGCAGGTGGATTGGACGAGGAAGTTTATTTCCCTGGCCAGCTAGGTCACCAGACCTCACCGTCCTAGATTTTTATTTGTGGGAGAGGGTTAAGGACATTGTTTTTTCCAACCGGCCTACAACCAGAGAAAATATGATTGAGAAAATTACAGCGGCGTTAGGAAATATATGCACGCAGGCGAGGTTGCAGGCTTGCATTAATAATGATGGACGTCATTTTTAACATTTGGGCAGTCATTAATACATTTTCCCTCAATATTTAGTGTGCGATTTTAAAGAAGTAAATTGCAGTATAAATAATTTATTATAAATTGTGAAAATATAGGTAAAAATTTTCAATAATATTTTTTATTGTGTTAGTTAACACTTTTTGTAACTGTCTGTTCATTTAGAATTAATGTGTACGAAACGTATCCAATATAATATAAACTAAAAGGCCCTTAAACCGAAAAAATACGATATATTACTCTATTTTAGTCAATAACTCCGATTCTATAAAAGATACGAATATGAGGTTTTCACGAAAATGTTAAGAGTTTAATTATCTATCTGATCCTGTTAAAACAGACCTATCATTGTGTTCAACTTTGTCGCGAAAAAGCATAATATTTGCTTATATTTCAGTTAACGCTATCTAGCGGCGAAGGTAAAGTTCAAGGATATAATAAAAAAGGCACAATTTGTAAATAAAATATTTTTTTTTTTAAATAAGACCAAGTTAGTTAAAATCGGTTATGCCAAATGGGAGTAATCGTAGTTTATGTAAAAAAAAACATTTGAATTCCCCCCACCACTTTATTTCACTAGATAGAGAAATTTGTGAATTATAAAATTTATAAAGAAATATGTAAGCATTAAAACAAAGATGTTTTCGGTACCTCTTATTTAGTCAAAACACGAAGAAAATCTTAATATTTTCAGTGGTCATGACTGTGACGCCCCCTTGCGGACGTTTTACAAGCTCGAAAACAATTTCCAACATTTTCTTTTGGGCACTTTTACTAAAAAATATTTTACTTAAAAGCTCTATGACTTCCAGTTTCTGAGATATAGCCGACGACCATTCATAGTTGTTCACCCGGTACTTTAAAAATAGTTATTATGAGAGAAAATATTTTTCTACCAACCTGAAAAATCCTAATACAATAAGGTTGCATTTTCATCTAACACAGTTAGATATTAAAATACAGATTCCGATTGCAAACTACTACTAAGAAATTGAAATTAGTACCTTGTAATCTGAATCTGTATTTTAATATCTAACTGTGTTAGATGAAATGCAACCTTATTGTGTAAGGATTTTTCAGGTGGTTTGAAAAATATTTTCTGGCGTAATATTTATTACCACTACTTGACAAATAGACTGTCTATATTATACAGTGTCACAAGTAAAGTCCGCATCATATGGGATTTTTTTTTATTAATAGCTTTATTCGGAATTTGACTTTGGCATCAAGTTCACGTGATTCGCATTATTTGTCAAATTTTAATTTTTTCCAAAAAATAATTCAAAAGTGGGGTTATTTCTGAAAATATCGAAAAAAGTTATTAGAAAAAGTTTTTTTTAATGCAGTTTATAGGTATCCCACATGCAAAATTTCGGCTGCATAAGATAATTTTGATTTTTTACCTATATTTTGTAAATTGTACCACTTTTGCAAAATAAGTCTCAACGCAACCTACATAAAACTTCTTAGTTTTGACAATGCTTTATTTCAGATACACTTTCTTTAAAGTAGCGCCATATTAAATGTGTGTTTTTCTATAAAAATCAAAATTGGGCCATTGAAATTTGATCGCATGTGATGCAAAGTTTATTTGTTTTTGACCCTGTATAAGGTAACTTCATAAAATAAGTGTTTTTGAAAACGTAGTTTGTGTCTGGAAGTAATACACCTTAATATTAAGACAAAAAAGAACACAGTGTCATCAATTAAGTGGAAAATAAATCTTAGTGGCGGGTAAAAAACCAAACTTATCTTATGCAGCTGAAATTTTGCATGTGGGCTAGAAACTACATACAGATAATGCGACTCACGTAACTACTATTTTTTTGTTGAATTTTTATCTCGATCGAAGCAGAACTTGATGCCAAAGTCAAATTTCGAATAAAGCTATTAATAAAAAAAATCCCATATGATGCGGACTTTACTGGTCACCTGTATACAGGGTGGTCCTTAAGTACATCAAGAAAATCTAGGATATGATTCCTGGCATCAATTTAAGTTGAAAAGTTCATATGGACTTATGCCCTAAAATGCTTACCCTCTAAGATACAGGGTGTTAAAATATTTTCCATTTTCCTTTAAAACTACCATTTTTTTCAAAAACATAGTAGAGACAACTTTTGTTCCGCTTATATCAGTAATGCATAAAAATGCATCAGAGTTTAAAAAAAAAACAGTGGCGTATCACATATTTTCACAAAAAAAATATTTATGGTATCTTCATGCACGCCACTAGTGGAAGTAGGCAAACCCTTTTTTAACCAAAAAGTGCAGTTTAATACGAGATCAATCGAAATCAATTTTCAATACCGTATCTTCAAGAAGTTTCGAAATTAAAAAAAAAACAATTATTTTTTAAAAATATTTTAACACCCTGTATCTTAGAGGGTAAGCATTTTAGGGCATAAGCCCATATGAACTTTTCAACTTAAATTGATGCCAGGAATCATATCCTAGATTTTTTTGATGTACTTAAGGACCACCCTGTATATTATATAAAAATAGTTAATAAAAACCAAGGGTTGCCATTTAAAAAAACTATATATCGTCATATCTCAAATTTGGGAGACACTGTATCAATCTTTTTTTTTTATAAAAAAGACCACAATATCCAAGCATTTTTCCGAAAACAAAACTGTACTGAATTTACTAAATTTATTCCAAGTAACAAACTCACACTGTATATATTACATCATAAATGGATCTTTAGCAGCCATTTGCATATTATAGTAATGATAAGGATAATATAATAATGTCAACGTTAAAAAGAAGTTATCATATAAACCCTTTATTTTTCTGTGGTTATCATCAGCATCTTATAAAAGACTTATTAGGCCAGCTCGTCTTACATTCGACCGATTTCTTAATTCAACAATAATTATAATCTGGCATCTGCTACAAGTAATCAAATTGTGTTCAAGAATTATAACATAAATGTAAGCTAAAATTAGAACAATAGATTTTTGAAACTGCAACTATTAATACGAAAATAATTTTTAAAATTACATTTTATGGTTTTGCGTGCAATTTATATACGCCATATAACAGTAAAAAAAAGTACATATACCTAGGTATATAATTTATAGTAAAACACTTATAGCTTTTTAAGTTTCATTAGTATTTATTGTAGAATTTCTCTACATATGTTTCGCCTTTCTAGGGCTTTTTCAAGAGTACTTCTTATGATACTAAAGGTAAATTCTAAATTTACAAATTTATATTTTCCTATCACTAGGTATTGTAAAATATCGAAAAGAATAATTTATGTTACCTGGGAGCTATTCTTATTGTTTATTGGGGCCTATCATTGGGAATTCCGGGGTTAGTTGACAAAATACACCTATCTAGAATTGGGGTATTTTGGAACATTTGTTGTTCATTAGTGGTCAGGGTTTCATTATTATGTAAGGATTTCTTTATTTCTAATTGCTCTAAAAGGTCCAATCTTTTACCTTTATTTTCAGCATGGATCAATTGTAAACTTTTCGGGTCTATGAAATGGTTCTTCTCTATGCAATGAGTGGACATCCCTGTGAATTTATCATTTTTTATAATTATAATAAAAAATGATAAAAAATGATAAATGTACAGGGATGTCCACTCATTGCATAGAGAACAACCATTTTATAGACCCAAAAAGTTTAGAATTGATCCATGCTGAAAATAAAGGTAAAAGATTGGACCTTTTAGAGCAATTAGAAATAAAGAAATCCTTACATAATAATAAAACTCTAACCACTAATGAACAACAAATGTTCCAAAATACCCCAATATTAGATAGGTGTATTTTGTCAACTAACCCCGGAATTCCCAATGATAGGCCCCAATAAACAATAAGGTAACATAAATTATTCTTTTCGATATTTTACAATAGTGATAGGAAAATATAAATTTGTAAATTTAGAATTTAACTTTAGTATCATAAGTACTCTTGAAAAAGCCCTAGAGAGGCGAAACATATATGTAGAGCAATTCTATAATAAATACCAATGAAACATTAAAAACCTATAAGTAGTGTTTTACTATAAAATGTATTTATTAAAAATGTTTCACAAGGAACCAACTGCTGAATCAGTACAGTGTATTAAAAGTACATATTTATTTAACAATACTATTTTACTTTCGCTTTTTTCATTTTAAAACTATTTAAAAAAAAATATGGAACGAAGTGAGTAAAACAAAGCTTTTAATATTCTTCTTAAAAATAAAGAGGTTAGATTATCGATCGCGTGGATATAACCAAGACTCGAACAAAATCGTAATGAGAATATAAAATGGCCAAACGGTGTTTTATGCATTAATGTATTTAGTATAGCCATAGAAATATCCCTAATAAGATAATAATAACAATTTTCACATTAAGTTATGAAGTAGTTAGTAATAACAGAACTTAAATACTTACCTAGGTCTTACTAATCACTATGGCTTAGTAGATCTATAATAATTTAGGATTTTGTAGAATATTTACGGATGTTTTAAAAATATATTTTTCAAAAACTGTTAGGTATGTGGACAAGGTATATTATTGTATAATATATTCAAATCATATATTATTAATTTGTGTCCTATATACTGTGTACACCTACGTAAGAAATCGTGAAATACTTTTAAATTTAACACATAACATTATTTTTTTTTAAATATCGGTACAATAATCTTATCCAATAAATATTTTTCAACTTTCGGGAACATTTTGACAGTACAAAATGTTATATTACATAACACAGCGCGAAGCAAAAACATTTAAACGATATGGGAAATAAATGACAGACCGAGTCGTCGCTATTTTGACTTACTGGTTGTGAAAGTGCTGGACAAAACCTCCGGGCCCTGATACCCGGCGATGGAGGCTCCTGACAGACATAGGTTTAATGGGACTAGCATCTCCCCGCGGTCACGGCTACCACGATTACGTTCATTACGCGGGGGCTCTTTGTGCGACCCCGACAAGGCGCTGACTGCCCGTCCGGGAGGACGTTCTTCCAGCATGCGCATGCCCTCTTCCAGAATCATATGTTAAACAATTTTGGACAATTGGGCCTATTTGTGTGTTATTCTAACGGAGTGGGCAGGAATATGCATGACGCTACAGGAAACGAACTTTCATTATTAGCCCTTTGTAGGTAACCGGTGCGTTCAAAGGACCTTAAACGGGAACAATACATCCTGTGGGATCATTGATTTTTATAAAGTTTCTGCCTTCCCACACCGGAGAAATACTTTAACCTTCCATATTATTTTCTCTTGTATTGTGCTATTTGTAATCGCGAAAGTAAGTTTTAAAATAATATCAGATGTCAACGTTTTAGACAGGGACTGATTTAGTATTTGGTATTAAGGCGTAAGCAAAAATACTAAATTAGGTATTAAGTCAAGGGCGGAGATAGCTTTTTGGCATGAGGAATAACGCTCCAAAAAAAAATGTGTTGAGAAGGGGTTGGGGGAGAGAAGTTGAGGTATACAATACAAAAATAGTGATGGAAAAAAAGCTTCAAAAAGTTGTTTATCAAGAAAAAGAGAGTTCATTGAAAAACTAGAATTTTTTTGTATCTGATTTCAAAATCCATGTTATTATGTCCACTCTGGTAGGGGAGCCCACGATGCTAAATGGGGATTTACTCGAGCGTCGTGGGGACCTATTGGATCTTGAAGATTAGATGGTAGAAAGGAAAAAAATGTCATATCATGTGTATCCTTTCACCGGTGTGGGGAGTTACTACAGGCTTTCAAAAATGTAAAAAAAACAGTCACATGGATATACTCGAGCGCGTCAGATATTAATAGTGTATATGCCCCACGTGACTCTCATGACGGAGGTACATTTTTCTGCCGGTTTTGATGGTGGGGGAGGCGGTACGGAAGGGTTAAAAATGGGGGAAAAAAATTTACTCGAGCGTGTCAGATATTCAGAGGGGATGTTAAGGGATCCCTAAGGAAGCTCCCATTCAATAGACTGACGATTCGGATGTGACGCAAGCTCGTGGCGACCTTTTGAAAATGCAAAAAAAAAACGCTATTTTGCCATACTCGAGGGCATCAGATTTTTATACAGACGGTTCAGCTTGGTGTCCTGGTCGTGCTGATTCATAATCTGACAATTATTTTGAGCGATTTTGTTAATCTGGAAAATGGAGTAAACGTCAAGAAACCAAAATTTCATTTTTTAAACGCTTGTGAAACTTGGAAAATCAATTATTATGACATAATTTTAATTTTCATATATCCACTACTTGACTATAAATTAACAGATTTAATTAATTTGTAACACTCTAGAATAAAAATAAAAAATAAACATAAAAATGTTATAACACGTCAAAAAATTACAAGTGAGGTGTGTCATTTCACTCATTATGTTAGGCTGAACCCAAATAAGTGAAAATATACAAGATGTCCCATTTAAAATGTCAAAGTCAGGGGAATAATTTACTTACGTATAAAAATTCCATAAGGACAGTGGTATTTTCGAAAACTTACCAACGAAAATATCGCGTCGTCAAATATTTGTCAGTCAGCTTTGTTGACAAATTTTTATTTATATCAAAGTTATTAACAAAATTAAACGTTTTGGAATTATTTCTGATCAGGAAATTGAAAATATTATCCTACTAAGTGAGCCAAAAAATACCGCAAAAAGTTAGGCATGTATTTGGAGGCAGCTTATGTCGTTTTGTGAACATAAAAGTTATATTTTGGATCGAGATACGGCGGTAGTTCAGCTCGCTTTTATTGTAAAAAGCTATGCATTCAATATTCAAAAACAAAATGGGGAGAAATACAAGGACAAGGTAAAAACTATGTGGAACAACACCTACAAAATGTTGTTAATAGCTTTATTACCCAATAAAAATATATTACGTATTTGATTTTTAGTTATTCAAGTTATATTATTGGATTTGTAAAATATTCTTCTAAATACCATGCGTGCTTTAACATTAACCGGATAATTTTATAGCACTTGTAGTATTACCCCCGAAAAATAGTTTTCCTTTAAACGTCCATAAACCTGACTTTTCTATTAATTTTTTGACATTGAAATTCTGCTTTTTTTTTCTTTAAATTGTGGCATATCGGACAAGTGTGTAATTGTTTTTATATTGGAATACATAGGGATTCAAGCACAATGAAAACCCTGGGGCGGGTAGACCACGACGGCCGTTTCGTCCTTGTTAGGACTTTACGGCCAGCCAAAACACAGGCAATCCCGACAACGGCGGTAAGATGTATTAAAAGCCTTTTTGCAAAACCAAAGCCGCCATCAATACACCGTAGCGCCGTCCCAGCGGAATTAACTCCAATATAAAAGGCAGTCACACTGGTAATATCGAAAGGTAGACAACTAAATAAACCACGAAGTGCATTACAATCCAGTTTAGGGAACGCTATTTGCGTTTTCACCGGAACATCTGCCGTTTTGCAGACTAGAAACAGATCAACGCTGGCACCCACTAGAATGCGCGCAATCCGTTTAAGTTTTGAGCCATAAAAATGTTTAGTAGATGATATAATGTCCGCGAAAATAATTAAAAGAGAATATTGTGACATATCGGACAAGTGTGTAACTATTTTAGTATTGAAAATACTATTGGGATCGTGTTTACGCAAACTTTGCATTGCATGTCAATGTCGCTCATGTCGATGTCGCGGCCAACAGCGCAATATCTAGATCGGTCTTGTAACATAAGACTTGGTAGAAATATAAATATGAATCAGCGTAAAGTCGGCAAGTAAATAATGAATAATGTTTAGTTTAGTTTGTGTTTTAAAGAACGCCATAGTAACTTTGTTAAAAAGTGTTTTATTGAGATAAGTTATAACTAAGGTAAGTTCACGTTATTTAAATCGGAATATTATATCGAAAAAAAAAGCGGGAGGCAAAAAGTTGGAGCACAATAATTGCATATTACAGGGTCCGCCCAAATTTGGTTAACAAATGGGATAATTTTTTTATTATTGATTTCTCAGAAAATGTTATTGTACCGTTGGGTAAATAAGTATAATTTAAAAACATAGCATATTAAGTTTAGACAATATGACCGATTGAATATAAGGCAATTGTTCACCTTGGTTGGTCTGCTATGTGAATATTATTGTTTATAAACAAATTAATATTAATTATTCTTAGAAATAAAACCATATACATTTAATATAATATGTTTTAGTTAATATACACGGTGTCCCAAATGTAATGGGACACAGAGCAACAGCAGGCTCCTTAAGGCGAAATAATGCGATTTATTTAAACTTGCATTATCCCAAAATTGATAACAACCAAGATAAAGGGTGTCAAACTTTTATTTTTGTTTTCGTTTTTTTGGGATTATTTATAGTTCACCTTGGTTGGTCTGCTATGTGAATATTATTGTTTATAAACAAATTTATATTAATTATTTTTAGAAATAAAACCATACATTTAATATAATATGTTTTAGTGAATATACAGGGTGTCCCAAACGTAATGGGACACAGAGCAACAGCAGGCTCCTTAAGGCGAAATAACGCGATTTATTTAAACCTGCATTATCCCAAAATTGATAACAACCAAGATAAAGGGTGTCAAACTGTTATTTTTGTTTTCGTTTTTTTTGGGATTATTTATAATATGTTTTAATTAATATACAGGGTGTCCCAAACGTAATGGGACACAGAGCAACAGTAGGCTTCTTAAGGCGAAATAATGCGGTTTATTTTAAAGCTGTGTCAGGTATTTTCAATACATAGGATGCTTGCGTAAGGTGCAAGATCTGTGAATTTTTTTTGTTGTTTATTTTTCGATTATTACCAGTGTGACTGCCTTTTATATTGGAGTTAATTCCGCTGGGATGGCGCTACGGTGTACTGATGGCCGCTTTACTTTTGTAAAAAGGCTTTTAATACATACTACCGCTGTTGTTGGGATTGCTTGGGTTATGGACTGCCCTTAGAGTCCTAACAAGGACGAAACGGCCGTCGTGGTCTACCCGCCTCAGGTTATCCATTGTGCTTGGATCCCTGTGTATTCCAATTTATAAAAAACAGTTACACACTTGTCCGATATGCCACAATATTCGCTTTTAATTATTTTCGCGGACACTATATTATCTTTGAAAAAATAGCATGTTTTATTCGAAGTAACTTGTTTGTAATTGTTACCTGCAGACTTGTCATAGTATCGCCACAGAATATATAGCTTTGCCATAATATTCTGTGGTATCGCTTCTAACCAGAATAAAACAATATTTTATTTCGTAGGCTACACCAATAGTGAAAAAGTTATAAAATTGCAAGTAGAATTCACAAATCTACACAAATGTAGGGTGACCATTTAAAAAAACGAAACTTTATGACACCCTACTTTTTGAGCGCATAATTTAAAATGTTTTTAAATTGTGGAGAATATCCAATCATATCATGAAAGAAAAGCTTTTTCCTATAATTGCCAAATATCATCTCCAAGGCATAACTGCGCCATAGTTGACTCACACAAAATATCGTTTGTCTGTCAAGAAAAATCGCTGGAAATTATTTTGACGTTCGTGAGAATTCCTCTAGGGAGGGGACGTAACAGACTTGGGTTAATGGAAAACTTAAGTTTTTCACTGTATGTTGGGCAGTTAAGAGGTACTTAATACATTTATTTTTGATCCTTAGGGTATGCCAAATCTTTTTTGTTTTAAATATTTTACTCTATAATAAAAATATAATGGTGGGGAAATGTCAAAGGTTGCTTCACATAAAAATTGATAACTTCGTTTGGACGGAAATGATTTTAACAAACTTGATCTCATTCGATAGAGCTTTCCTTTTTCGATCCGTTGCGCTTTAGTTGGTTTTTACTTTTCCCGCTAAAGGGCGATTTCTGGAATATCAAAAATAAAATGCTTTTAGAAAAATTAAATTAAATGATTTTTTATAAAAAAAAATAAAGCTTTAAAGGTTAGCTTATTATAACTACCATCTGATAATTCTACGTATTCAGAGTGTCAATATTCTACTTTATCATTGGAGTGATAAATTAAACTCCTTAAAATAATAGGTTTATCACATGATTCCTCCTTCAATGGTAAATAGCTTTTTAAATATTATTTAAAATAAATAAAGACTTTCCTAATATCCTCGACAATATAAGAACATCCGGAATAACTTATATTTTGACATGTTATTTTAGTAAGGATTTAGTAGGGATGCCCTTTTTGTTTTTTTTAAGCCTCTTTACCATTTAAAGGAATTTTATTATGCATGATAATATATTAAGTTTTAATATGTAGTCAAATTCCATTTAACTAGGCGGGTTATAGTTTATCAAAGACAAACTAAGATAGTGTTATCAGCATACTGCCTACAATGTCAAAAATACTCGAAAGGATAATTCATGATCAGGTGAGTAAGTTTGTAACCTCAATAAAATTTTGCCCATAACGCAGTCTGGCTTTCGACCTCAACATAGCACTTCAACAACTTTATTACATGTATCAGAGAGCTTGCGACGTTGAAAAAAATACTGCTCTTATTTTCTTGGATTATAGTAAAGCGTTCGATACTTTGGACTACTCGACTGTGTGTACAAACTTGAAGTACTTTGGCTTTCCAAAAAAAGTTTTCTTGACAGCTGAAAAATCTAACCGATAGATAAACGAGGTCTTGTGATATTACTGTTGATTATTAACCAAATTTGTTAAAATTTGGGCATGGCCCAAAAAATTTTTCGCCCTTTCCGCCGGCCCGCATCTACACGAGCCGCCACTGCAAGTCGCAGTAACAGGCCCACCCTAGGCCACCTCCAGGTCAGAGAACTAGTTACGCCACTGAGTACCTACCTATATTAGATTGCACAGGAAGAAAAAATAATAACTACTTGTTATGTTTCACAAATTTAATCAGTTTCCTCCTGACACGTGTTTCGGCCCTTGCGGGCCATTGTCAAAGGAGTACAAGAAGATACTACTCCTTCCTATGCAATGGAACAACAGTTTCACCAACCAAGCATGTAGTCCAACACAAATTAATTTTACCTATATTAGAATGGTCAACCATCAACGTAACCAGAAGGACGTATTAAAATACCCGAATGTGTTGTAGGTGTGAACCCACAAGACAAAACAGATGCGAGCCCCCCTCCTTAAATACGCGCCTGCACTGCACAAACATTCGGGCAACACATTTTTATAATGAATTAACGTTAATATGTAATATATTTTATTAATTCTGTAACGAGATTCGATAGTAATTCATGCCTCGATCATATTTTTGTTAATCAAAGACTAAAAACTAATCACCATCATATAAATTCATTTGTTTTGGACTCACACATGACAGATCATTGCCCAATCATGTTAAATATTATCACAAAAAATAAAATTCAAAATGACAATGTCAACATAAACATAAAAAAAAGTAAACTTGATCTTCATAAATTTTTAGAATCCCTAAATGCAAAAGACTGGTCTGAAGTTTTGAATGATCCAGACCCTGAGTCGTCACTCACTAAATTTATTTCGACTTTTAACGAACTAAAACTTGGAGCCACCTCTGAACAATATGTCGCGTCTAAACAGTATAGAAAGATCAAAGAGTGGATTACTAATGGTTTAATAACTTCAATAAAACATAGAGACAAAATGAAAAGAAAATTGTTACAGAATTATAATGAACAGCTGGAAAGTGAGTATAAAAGATATAGAAATAGTTTGAATAAGTTAATGGAGAAGCGAAAGAATGATTATTACAGGGCTCAAATAAACAAAAATCAAGGGAACATTAAAAAAATGTATGACATAATAAAAAATGCTACAAATGAAAGCATCTCTAAAGTAATTAATTTTAACATAAAAACTGATCTAGGTGCCGACTTTGAAGATGATTTCAGTATGGCAGAGCACTGTAATGATTATTTCTCAAATATTGGAATTGGCATGGAGGGCACGATTCCGATACCTAATGATCCTACTGATATCAACTTCTCACAACAGAATTCTATGTTTCTGACTCCAGTAAATAAAAATGAATTAATTAAGCATATTTCTTCTTTAAAAAGTAATAGTTCTCCAGGCATAGATAACATTACCTCTGACTTAATAAAACAAACACATCACCTAATTGTCAATCCATTACTTCATATAATTAACAGAATATTTGTAACTGGAATCGTGCCTGCTCATTTCAAATTGTCTGTTATAACTCCGATTTATAAAAGTGGTAAAAAGACACTGATAAGTAATTATCGACCTATAAGCTTGGTGAGTACTTTGGCGAAACTGTTTGAAAAATGCGTGAAAGACAGACTGTTTGTGTTTTTAAGGGAGAATGGGATTTTATCTGAAAATCAGTACGGTTTTTTGCCGGGCTGTAGTACGGAAGACGCCTTGTATAGTTTAACATCGGAAATTACGAATAACCTAAATAACGGTAAAAAATGTGCCGCAGTCTTTATGGACCTGGCAAAAGCATTTGACACGGTTCAACATGATAAACTTCTTGATGTTCTATGGAAATATGGAGTTAGGGGAACCGTGTGGAGGTTGCTTCAAAATTACCTTGCAAATAGATATCAAATTGTGAAAATCAATAACGTGTTAAGTAGTAAGCAGGCTATAAGGATTGGGGTGCCACAGGGAACTGTTCTCGGTCCAATTTTATTTATAATTTATATAAATTGTATGCTATCACTCGAAGTGGGTGGATCAATAATATCTTATGCGGATGATACCGTCCTGGTTTTCAGGGGTGACACTTGGCTGGAGGTGAAAGACAAAATGACTAATGGTTTATTTATGATCAAAAATTGGCTGGAAACTTTCAGATTGTCACTTAACCTGGCAAAAACAAATTATATTGCATTTTCTTTGACAAGCGCAAGCAGGCCTGATTTCACAAATGTCGAAATCAATCAACAACAAATACATGAAGTATCACAGACAAAATATCTAGGGATTATAATAGACAAATTTCTGAAATGGCGCCCGCATATTGAATATCTCTCAAATAAAATTCGCTACATGGTTCATAAATTCTATATCCTAAGAGAAATTTTAAATAGTAAAAATCTAGTTTTCATTTATAAAAGTCTTGTGGAATCTTTGATTCGATATGGAATCTTGGTCTGGGGGGGTCTATATGATAATGCGCTCTACCGTTTGAATATCGTTCAAAAATTTATTTTAAAAATTATGTTTAGACGAGATAGATTATATCCCACAGAATTATTGTTCTCAAGTGAGGTCTGTAATGTAAGAACTATGTATATGGTCAGTGTGTCAGCGTTTGTACATAGAAATAAGTCTTTAGAAAATACAGTAAATCATCGTTATTTTACACGTGCTAAAATGAATAATGATGTAATTATTCCAGTAAACAAAAATAACATTAATTTAAAGAGTGTCGCATATCTGGGTCCTAAAATATATAATATGCTTCCGGGAACATTAAAAACTATAAACAACATACGTAAATTTAAGATAGAGTGTAAAAATGTAATATGGAGGGAACATAATAACCTTAAAATTATTTTTGAATAATATCTATTATCTAGTCTTGTCACCTTACCGAATAAAAACTATACTGCAGGGCATATATTTTCAGAAATCTAATGTACACTACATTTTAACTACATTTTAATTACCGCTGAATTTTATTAGTAGTTATGTGGTGCATACAAGTAAGTTCATTACTTAGGCACCATTGTATCATATTTGTGTCATACAAAATCATTTAGAAAATGTTTAATATGTGTAACTATTGCAGATACTTACTTAGTTTTATAGTTTTATAGCTTGCCTAAAATGTTTAAGTCATGTTTAAGTCTTTATTAAATATTTATATTTTTACTATTTTTACACTTTAATATTAAGTAGTAAGATATTATAATTTGTATTTTATACACATGTATTATGATAAAATAAATATACAATCCTTTAGATACATCATTTAAATGAAGACCTTTCTTGTGGAATGTGGACTAGACTCGCTATAAACCATCGTTGCTATAAATAAACACAACCCCACAGTCCACACACCATAAGTATCTTACACACCAAAATAAACTAACGTTTGGGGAAAAATAGTAAAATATATGCTTGCTTTATACCTCTCATTTAAGATTTAATTTATCATTTAAAATAAGCTAAGAAATAATTTTGTTAATTTATACCTCGAAAACGTGCCACTAAATTAAATTAAATGAAGTGCAAAAAAAAAAGATTTGTCCAGCTGTTGTTACAACAATTAAAGCAAGTAGTAAAAAACAAATCGTAGTCTTCCATTACAAATCACAAGAATTTAGATCAGTCAAAATAAATAGAGAAAAACTACTTTATTTGTTGATAAAAATAAAAATTCCAAGTATAATTTTAGGTTATTGTCACCCATCAAAATATTCATCTTTCTTCCTGGCCCATCACGGACAGTTGTGGAGAACGATCTAACGCGATTTAGCACGATCTGGCACGATCTTTTACCTTAAGTTGAAAGTTGGTCAACTCTTAAATTAAATTAATTAGTTAAGAAATGTGTTATTATTGCAAACTGCGCCCTCTAGTATTTTTATTGAGAAGCATCATGGACCACTCAAGACGACAGTTAAAAGTACTTACATTTCTCTTCCAAACAAGTTTTAGTTTGCTAAAATCGGATAAGTGGTTTATAAGTTACAGCGATTTAAATGATTACACTTTCAACCGTTTTCCCCCTCTTACTAAAGTCGGTACGCCAATAAGCATGGGACCAAAATTATGCAAAATTTTTCAAGCTTTTTAATGGTGTTATTAAAAATATACCTTAACGTGCAATTTTCGGAGATATCTAAAATGTTAAAATTTACTTTTCAATTGCGCCCCCTTGCGGCAAAATGCGGAACTTAAAAATTATTTCCAGGATTTTCTCATGGCCACTTTAATTATTATTTTTTTTTTCCTGAATTTCTATACCCAATAGTATCCGAGATATGGCCGCTCTTCGACCTTAATGAAACACCCTATACAGTCAGCTATGGCCCGCTAGCCGCTCCCCACTGGCATGGGCCTCGGCGCGGCGCCCACCTGTGCCCGCGGCTCTCTTCATGGCCATTGATAAAGGTAACGTGACGTCACCGCCCAACCTAGCCTTAGATCATTCTACACTATCTTTTACAACCTTTGAAATAGTATTTTTCATAGAAACATTCGCTTTTTTCTGATGTAGAGGTTGCTTCCTTTCACTGTTTAGACAGAAACAATTCGAACAAACCAATCCACTTTATTTGCAGCCTAGGTTGTTTTGCTTTATACTATTTTTTTTTTATTTTTCATAGCATGTAGTTCACGAAATCGCTTTTAAGTAAAATACCGTATTTATAATAATCTAATAAATAATGATTCAGAGTAATTGCAAATTTTTGCTTCCTGGATATTTACACTGGTTTGTAAAAAAAACTTAGCCAAGCAACATTATTTGTATTTCATTTTGAACAAAGTAAATGTTGCTGGAAGACTTAATGATGCAAAATAAAAAGGCTTCAAAGAACTTTAGATCGCATTAGTTTTGAAACAAATTGATGATTTTGATGTACCTCTGCGCCATTACGATGTCTCCTTTTAGACTTGGCGTCTAGAAAATCCACCTTCTTTGTTATCGTAAAAATCGAAATCGGTTTGGCACATTATTAATATTCCTAAAAATATGTATTTCTACTTTTTATTACATACACAGGCATGATCTGCCTTTCTTTCTCACTCTAAACTTTACTAAAGAGTAGTTTAATTGATGTTCCAGAAAATATAAATATCAAATTTGTAGCTACTCTAGGTTTAAAGCTGCATCATTTTTTCGTCTTGTTTGCTTGTCTTGCTATCTTAAATCTGGATAATTTTGCGATAAAATGCTTTTAGATATGCCAATTTATCAAAAAAATAAATTGTTTAAGGGTTTAAAGCAGCTACATAATATTTAAGTCAAAAAGAGACCCTGTATTTTAACATGGTCTTTAATAATTATTAAGAAGTCTGACCCTAGCAGTATAACCACGAAAACCAGTTCCAAATATGTTACTAATTTTTCGTTAAACCAGAATAAAGAGTTTCTTATCTTAGACTAATTATTATGTATTGATCTTTAAACAACTACACATAATACCATTAATATCTACCTTATCGTCTACTTTGTCTATTTTTGTATTTAATTTTTTACTCAGATCATTTGAATTCCTGTAAAAATAAACGTTGTATGATTGAATACACGCAGGGTTTTTTGGTGATTCTAGTAAATAAGGTTTGGTATTTGCATTGCAGAACATCGCTTCGATTTTTATCAGTTTTCCAAGTTTAATTTATTGTATCTCGAAACCCTCACTAGAAAATCAGTTTATGTAATCTAGCCTTCAAAAGTTATAATGGATAATATATATCTTTTACGAATGAGAATACATTTTACACATGTTCCAGAATAAATCTGAATACTTGAAAATGGACAATAAGAGAGTCATAATGAACAAGAATCCTGGCTAACTAATATTATTGAATTTCAGTAATGTAAATATTTCTTTTTACCAGAGAATTGTAAAGCCACCGTTTTTGAAAGCCAGGTGCAGTGTAATACTACTTATCTTCAAAGTATATTTATTCTATTTAGCAAATCAAACCCATGATGTAAAAGATACTTCCTCTGTTATAACACCGTTTGTTTATTTTATTATATTTTTTTTAACTCACTTATTTTCATCTATATAATATACATACAATGCATGATGGCCATAAGCGTAGTTAGACGGTCAACAGTGGGGGTGCTGAAGTCCAGTGGCGGCTCGTGACACGTTAACGTGGGGGATGCACAAAAAGCCCGCCGCAGGCGAAATGATAAATTTTTTTAAGTCCACGCCCAAATTTGGTCAATAATTTTTAGTAAACATTTTAATGTGATGTTAATAGCAGGTTTAGGTCTTTCAATGTTCTTAACAATCACTTTCTCCTCCAACGGTAACTTGCTAAAAGATTTTTTCAAAAATTCCACGGTGTATTTTATATCCGACGACATTGCTTTTTCGTGTTTATTTAACTTTGAACTTTAACTGAATTCAATAAAACCATATTAAACCTTAATAAACAAAAAAATAGTCAAAATACCGCGGCTAAAAATTTCCGCGAATTTGAACGACTACCACTGGTTAAATTTAAATTATCAAATTAATGCAGAATTGCAGAACATGACATACACAAGCTATTATGCCGCTCTCGTATCTTACGAGATTTTTATGATCATAGACCCGCTCTGACAAGTAAACTGGGCGCGAACTACACGGTACACGGAGAGAGAGTTTAAACAGAATCCGCAACTACCTAAATATACTTGAATTTGTACCAGAATTCGAATGCTTGAAATATTAATATGAAAAATTCATTTCACTTCATTCACGTCACGTTTCTCCAGCACGTGGAGGTGAAGAACCTTTTGACTTTTGAATTTAAAAAATGTTCAATTTTTTAATTTTTGGTTTTAAATTAACCGTTCGCGGGGTTACTGAGGTTTAATCCTCAGTACCCCAAAAAACTTTACTTTTACATAACAACATTATTGTGCTACTGCACTTCTATCCTCATAATGTGTCACTTATGCTGGATATAAATATTAAGAATGAAATCTAAATAATTTCCTACACCTTTTTAGAAAGTTTTTTTCTCCCGGGTTTTTTTCTTTTCTCTTCTTCTCCATTTAGTTTGGTTGGTTTAAGCCTACTTTAACAACGTTTTTGAATGCTCAGTATTCATCCATTGTCAATTTTTCAAGCCATGTTTCTTCTACATTTAAAAATTTTACGTCCATAAAAGCTCCATTAAGGTTCTAATTTTCTCTTTTGCTAACAACATCAGCATAAAATAGATTTCTGTCTCCTGATGATGAACGTTTCTACGTTCGAAACATGTAGAGACCTTTCGAACTAGAATTTTATTCTATTAAATTTTGTGGAGGAAGACTTTGTGTTTTTCTTTCCTTTTCATAAAAATTAATGTTAAGAATGTTAATATTACTTATATTACTTATACTTATTCATTTAAATTAATATAACATATCTAGTTTTAAGAGATGTTTTGAAAAACGAGGAATTTTAGAAAAAGCTGTATATCAGCTGTGATAAAACCCTAGGATTTGAAGGACTGCAAGATATTTGTGCAAAAAACTGAGGATTACAAATGAAAAAGTTTTGCGGTTATCACCGTACAACTGTCAATTTAATGTCTTAGAACTAATTTGGGCTGGAGCAAAATCGTTCAATAAAAAATGGTCCAAGTTCACATCAGGTAAAAGAAAAGTGAAGGAAATCTCTAGCACACAATAATACCAGCGTACCACATCAGGGACATATACCAGAATAAGGCAGCCTAAAGTAATGAATGAATACAATACAATACAATACAATACATTAAACGTTTACTTGCTCTTCATGAAAATCTTATTGCTTCAGTTCGGCAAATGACATAAGTGATACATCTGCATCCAAGTTACTAGTGAAATCATGTCAAATGCATCCTTATAAAATGTTAATGGTACAAGAGTTAGGTACTGGAAGATAATACCTACTTCTTCAGTTGCGTGAAGTGATGATGAATGCACTTAATCGGCATTTCGTAAGGTTTGGACTGGCCCATATTCCTTGAACGTAAAATTGCCATACATATCTGGATTTTGCAAGGAGAACTTATCCCTTTGATTTCTTTATTTTTTCGCCATGCAGAAGCAGGCTTCATGATGATCGAATACGGTTACAGCAGGATGGTGCTCTGCCTCATTACTCCATAAATGTTCGACAATGTTTAAGTGAAGTTTTTACAAACTGCTGGATAGGAAGAAGGGGTACCATTCATTGGCCGCCACAATCGCCGGACGTTAATCCTCTAGATTATTTCCTATGGAGTCACCTAAAAACTAAAGTTTGCGTAATAGAACCAGAAAATTTAGAGCAACTTAGGCAACGACTTATACACGAAACTGGTCAAATAAACCCGGATATGGTACATAATGTCAAGAATGAATTTTACAATAGATTGCAAATTGCGTGTACATTATCGAAATGTAAAAGTAAATAGTGGGTCGTATTCCCTTTTTATGTCCTTTCCAACTTCACAATACATATCTTAACATTTGAAAAAAAAATTGGAGACGGTTTCTATCCTCAAAACAGGGGTAAATTTAATGACATACACGAATAAGTTTGCAAAACTCAAAATAAACGCAGTGGAAGTTGTGTTTTTTTCAGCAAATGAAGAGGCTTTCTAATACTGAACTTATTCCAGTTAAAAATCCCACCCTTTATATTTATATTATAATGACGTCAAGTCAAACTTTTTAATTACGGACCTAAAATTTTCAATACGGGTTTATGGACTAAACTAACTTAGGCTTAAGAAATGTTGAACATTTAAAAAGCTTTTTTATTTTAACGTTTTGTCAGCAAATTATACATCATCATATCAAATTATCATTCGTTACCATTGCGGCCATAGTAATTATTTTTAGGATTAAATAATGGAATCACTGATGTCAAAAACAACTCAAGTCATGTATAGCGATTTTTGAGATAATTTAAAAAAATAGCTGCTTAGAGAAATTTTTGTATCAATTATGAAATAACCCACAGATTATATCAGCATTAAAGCTGATTAAATATACTCTGAACACTGTCCTATGTTCATGTTCCGAAAGGTCAGAAGATCAAGTGCCACGACTTTATGCAATAAGTGAAAACCAGCTTATAACTTTTTATCATGAAAAGTAAAAAAAACATAAATAATTAGAAAAAATTAAGTGAAGTTTAGGTTAATTAAATAACATACCTACTTTCAGGAATCTACTTCTTTTTAAACAGTGGGCCACTCTAAGACGATTTTTTGTTGATGATATCGTAACAGAGCAGACCTAGGTGACCTTATTTGAATTTTTTTTCACTATTTTTGTTAATTTATTTATTTGGTAAACTTATTCTTTTCCCCATATTACGCCCTGAGGTTTAATTATTTTACTCTATTATTTATATTTAATTTAAATTATATTATGATTTTAATTTACCCTGCAATACTGGAAAAATATTTTATTAAAAGTGTGATAACTTTTCATTTCCAAATATAGGCCCTGATAAATCTATTTAGGTAGCCAATCTTGAAAATCCTCAGTATATTTCCGATGATATTTAGGAGGACGCGTGAACTTTGGACCGTTCACATCTTTGCCGCAATTATTGATTTTTTATAGCAGCCAACGTCGTACTTCGTATTACAAACGACGCAGGGTGTTAAAACGCACAAACGAAGACCTTGGTGGGGGAGAAGAGTGGTTAGCTGCTAGACAAAGAATTTCAAAAGAGACACTTATTAACTTCGATAGGTACGGTAAGCACCTAAATTCAAGAGTCATCATAAGTTTATTTTCTGCGGATTTTCTTTAAAATTAATTTTTCTAAATACATAAATTCAAATCGCAAAACAAATGGTATTGGGTTAAATAAGTTTAATTTTATTTGTGTGGATTTAATTTGTGTAACATTTTAAAATTCAGGGGATGTTTTTTTTTTTAAAAGGGTGTTAAGTTCTTAAAGGCCAAGTTTATTTTCTTTAGTTTTTTATTTTGTTGGGTTACCCTAATTTGAAAATACTAGTTCGTTTTTTTTATACACAGGGCAAAATATATTTTTCAGACTGTAGGTATGGTAAACAACAAAATTTATTTTAATGATATAGGAATATAATTTTAAAATACTAATTCTTTATTAAAATAATATCAGAAACTTTATCAAATATAAATAAATCTCCTTTTTTCTTATGACATTAGGTTGGTGATCCCGTTTGTTTGGATATTACCCCTTCTGTCTTTAAATAAACAAAATATAAATAAATCTCCTTTTTTCTTATGACATTAGGTTGGTGATCCCGTTTGTTTGGATATTACCCCTTCTGTCTTTAAATAAACAAAATATAAATAAATCTCTTTTTTTTCTTATGACATTAGGTTGGTGATCCCGTTTGTTTGGATATTACCCCTTCTGTCTTTAAATAAACAAAATATAAATAAATCTCTTTTTTTTCTTATGACATTAGGTTGGTGATCCCGTTTGTTTGGATATTACCCCTTCTGTCTTTAAATAAACAAAATATAAATAAATCTCCTTTTTTCTTATGACATTAGGTTGGTGATCCCGTTTGTTTGGATATTACCCCTTCTGTCTTTAAATAAACAAAATATAAATAAATCTCCTTTTTTCTTATGACATTAGGTTGGTGATCCCGTTTGTTTGGATATTACCCCTTCTGTCTTTAAATAAACAAAATATAAATAAATCTCCTTTTTTCTTATGACATTAGGTTGGTGATCCCGTTTGTTTGGATATTACCCCTTCTGTCTTTAAATAAACAAAATATAAATAAATCTCCTTTTTTCTTATGACATTAGGTTGGTGATCCCGTTTGTTTGGATATTACCCCTTCTGTCTTTAAATAAACAAAATATAAATAAATCTCCTTTTTTCTTATGACATTAGGTTGGTGATCCCGTTTGTTTGGATATTACCCCTTCTGTCTTTAAATAAACAAAATATAAATAAATCTCCTTTTTTCTTATGACATTAGGTTGGTGATCCCGTTTGTTTGGATATTACCCCTTCTGTCTTTAAATAAACAAAATATAAATAAATCTCCTTTTTTCTTATGACATTAGGTTGGTGATCCCGTTTGTTTGGATATTACCCCTTCTGTCTTTAAATAAACAAAATATAAATAAATCTCCTTTTTTCTTATGACATTAGGTTGGTGATCCCGTTTGTTTGGATATTACCCCTTCTGTCTTTAAATAAACAAAATATAAATAAATCTCCTTTTTTCTTATGACATTAGGTTGGTGATCCCGTTTGTTTGGATATTACCCCTTCTGTCTTTAAATAAACAAAATATAAATAAATCTCCTTTTTTCTTATGACATTAGGTTGGTGATCCCGTTTGTTTGGATATTACCCCTTCTGTCTTTAAATAAACAAAATATAAATAAATCTCCTTTTTTCTTATGACATTAGGTTGGTGATCCCGTTTGTTTGGATATTACCCCTTCTGTCTTTAAATAAACAAAATATAAATAAATCTCCTTTTTTCTTATGACATTAGGTTGGTGATCCCGTTTGTTTGGATATTACCCCTTCTGTCTTTAAATAAACAAAATATAAATAAATCTCCTTTTTTCTTATTACATTAGGTTGGTGATCCCGTTTGTTTGGATATTACCCCTTCTGTCTTTAAATAAACAAAATATAAATAAATCTCCTTTTTTCTTATGACATTAGGTTGGTGATCCCGTTTGTTTGGATATTACCCCTTCTGTCTTTAAATAAACAAAATATAATTCTAATATTTTCTCTCACTCTTAAAGGACCAAAAATAATCAAGCTATAGCAACAAAATTCTTAGACAATTTTACGTTGTTTACTATATCAACCTAAATTAAATTAAATAAAGGGGGAGGGAAAGATTAAATATAATACCAAAATGAAAGTTTGATACTAATTATCTATTTCACAACGATTTTAAAATTTATATTTTAATTTTTAGAGAGTAACAAAAAATTAAGTGATTAAAATGACATCAGAAGGTGAAAGGGAGCGAAACAGTTTTACTGACCTTCCAGGTTAGCAATTTTAAATGAAAATTAAGATTATAGTTACTATCATTTATGTCTACCCAAAACTAATTATGGCTTTAAAACAGTAACAAAGTTTTGTTTGTTATTTTTTTTTTTTGGTATCTGTTGTTAAGACCAAAATAAAAATAAAACTCAACAAACCTCCCGATTAACAAACCAAAAGAACCTTAATTGTTTTTTTCATAACTGAGTTTATGTGAGTTTTCCCAAATGATTTAAGTTCAGGGTTATCCTATTACCATGCTCTCCCTTCGCGCTGTTACGGAGCCGACAGCCTCACGCTGGACGTAGCAACGAGATTAATCTCGTGGGGATGTGGGGATTTTTATCAGGCAGGAAAAAGCCCTCTCATTTTCTTATGTTATGTGCTAGTCTGAAGCAACGGTACCAGCGTTCTGATGTTTAAACAACAGGTGGCAGTTTTTGCTTCTTTTATAAGTAATTTTAAAAACTAAAACTTAACCTTAAATTCTGTTGGAGGTTGTACAGGGAACAGTGAATGACTCGTTCTTTTGATACAGACTTGTCGGTTCACAATGTTTCCTTCAACGTGGGACAGCCCGCCGACAGCCGGGACCAGCAACTGTATGAGGGGAACCTATAGAGAAGGGCTACTGCCCTGGGCGACAGCCCCATAGTCTCGTCCTGTGCACGGGGTAGGGAAACCTTTGGAAACGTGGTCGAGAGTGCGTTACAGGAGCTTTCTTTTGCACAACTGACAACTTTTGTTTTGAATTTTCTTTTATTTTTTTTAATAGCGAAGAATTCTGCCTTCCTGTCGTGTTTCAAAGTTTTTCTTTTAAATAGTATTTATTCAACTAACGGCCATAATAGATTTTGGTTAAAATTTTGTCCACTCAGTATAATACTTCAATTAGTATTTTTCAGCGAACCTGACGAACACAACGTAGGGTCGGCCATAGATTCTTGCCCGAATCTAGACGGTCACGTCCGAGCCTATTTCTCTATTTTATGTGAGACATGCTAATGCATTATATTATGTATTTGAATGTCACATGTGGAATTCTGGAATAGGTGAATAGACTCAATCCCATGAGTCGTGCAAATAACACTTTTGTGTTAAATCAGACCTCCAAGGGCACAATTTTTTTGTTGTAATAATAATAATAAAAAACTAATTTTTATTTTTCAGCTTTGCAGGTTATTGTTAATTTAATTAACCTATTTTCATAACCCACTAATTAATATTTCTTTCAGCTTTTTACTCCGGTCATATGAGCCGGGGGCCGTAAGGTTACAATATAATTTTATAATATCCCGGTCAGAAATAATAGTACCTATATTATTTAACGAGCGTATAATGTAGGCCATAATAAAACGAGGATGAAGTTTACGGCACGAGCCAAAGGCGAGTGTTGTAAATTATCCGAGTGTATTATGGTTCATTAGACGCGAGTCAAATACTATACTTTATCTAAAACCATCCATTTATACAGTGCCTGAAAAAAGTTGAGTTCATATGGGAAATATAATAATTACACTTGTTGTTTTATGATAATTACACTTGTTGTATTATGGATAGCATAATGCTCTTATTATCAGAAAAAAAGTTGAGTTCATATGGAAAATAACTTATTTTTGCCACTCGTTTAAAGTTACTGCTTCTTTTAACCTGCGATGGTATGATATTATAATTCTATCTAATTACTTTTAAATTTATTTTATGAGAACGTGTACGTTTGTAACTTTTTCTACAAATTTGGTTTGAAAATTATTAAAAAAAATTCAAAAAAGAATAATGTGGTCACATTTTTTGGCCCACCGTGTATATGTCGTAGGCTGATAGTGAAATCCGTCATTTCATGAAAAGCCTAGTCACTTCATGAAGCGTCGGCAGATTGTGTAAAAACATGAAATTACACGATCTGCCGCGTCACTTCATGAAGAGACCTTGACGTTGCGGCGTTTTATGTATAACACAATTTGCCTAATTTTAAATATCGTCCCTTCATGAAATGCCACAAAAACAAGGCATATTGTGTAATTCCGTCTAAAAGGTACATTGGCAACTGGTTTGTTCGGGTTTGTCAGAGCATTTTTTTTATTTTTATAAAATAATATTAGTTGAAAAAATTTAATTAAAAAAAAATGCTCTGGGGAACAACGAACAAACCAGTTGCCAATATACCTTTTAGACGGAATTACACAATCTGCCGACTGACATGACATCGTTAGGTACTACATGAAGTGACGATATTTAAAATTAGGCAGATTGTGTTATACATAATACGCCGAAACGTCAAGGTCTCTTTATGAAGTGACGCGGCAGATTGTGTAATTTCATGTTTTTAAACAATCTGCCGACGCTTCATGAAGTGACTAGGCTTTTCATGAAATGACGGATTTCACCATCAGTAGTATTAAGTATTAAGTATATTTGTTTATTTTCTTATTTTAAAATCTTCTCCTAATTCAATAGCAACGATGAAATTAATTGAATAATATATTATATTGATATTATGACTTTAATCTAGATTTCATATTGTGTATCATATAGGTACACTCGCCGGCACAAAATTCCGCCACCCTGAAATTTTGGCCAAGTTTGATATTTTATAACTTATTTATTTTTGATCCGATTTTCATGATTTTGTTATCAGTTTGTAGATCCATTTATTCTATTTTCCTTTAATTATTTTAAAAAGTATCGTTTTTTGATTAGGCCATATTATACAGGAAGAAATCACAACATTGTTTTTTGTCGTAATTTCAAAACACGTTGTAGGGAAATTGAGGTGGATAATTTTGTTTACATACTGTTTCTGTCATCTCTCATGTATTCTAAACATTTTTTTTATTCATTCCATTATCTCATTTGTGCTGAAAGCTGCTAAATTTTAAATGAAACGCTATTTTTATTAAGAAAAACCATTTAATAACGTGTATTTCCTCCTGTCGCAGCAATGACAGCTTGCAGTCTTCATGGCATTGAATGAATAAGGTCACTTATTCTTTCTTGTCACGAAGTTTCTCTTCGTAGGGGTCGTAGCGGTAGAGAAAGGAAAGTCTGGAGTCTATAAAATGGTCGTCTATTGAATCTTCTTGAATTATTACCCTAGTAAGAAAACCAGCATGTCCGTAACTTAATCGGGTAAAAGGGCTATCGCGTTAGTAGGCGTGTCACTTGACGATGGCCCAGGCTTAGTGCCCGTCGTAGAACTGAAGAGACTGGGTGCGGCACTTGAGGAATACCTTGATATTCTTCGGTCAGCGGCAGTCGTAAGTTTTGCAAGGTTTGTGGTTGTGCAGGACGACGACGAACAACTCTTTTAAGTTGATCCCAAAGATGTTCGATTGGGTTGAGATACGGGCTACATGCAGGCCATTCCCATCTTGGAAGTCCAACATCATCCAGATATTCGTTCAATACATGTGAAATGTGTATCATGCATTAATGTAAATTGGTTCCCAATAAAAGGAGCAAATGGAACAAAAACTTCTTGGAGGATTTCCTCAATGTAACGGTGGGCGGTTAGAGCTCCATTTTCAACAAATACAAGATTGGTGCGTGCTTCTTTCATTTTTACGTCTGTATACCCGCTCACGACCATCCGGCGACCTTAAACAAACCCTGGATTTATTTGTGAAGAGTACGGTTCCCCACTGTTCTAGAGTCCAGTCACAATGCGATTTTGCAAACCTCAGTCGGTCTTGTCGATTTCGAGGAAGTAATCGTAGACATATTGTGGCCTTCGTGAATGAAACCTTTCTTCTGCCAATCTTCTACGTATCGTTTTTTCACTTACATTTACTCCACGAATCATTTGCAAGTAATTTTTTAGACACACAGCAGTAGATCTTCGATCTTATAAAGAACTAATGGTGACAAAGTGATTATCACCTGCAGTGGTCATTCTCCTTCTGCCAGAGCCTTGCCGTCTAGTAAAAATTCCCGTCTGTAAATACCTATTCCAGGCATCTCGAACTGTAGACTGCGGAATTCTCATACTACGGGCGACATAACTTTTGCTACGGCCATCCTCTAATTCTACCCACGCCTGCTGGAGCTAAATAGCATATTGGCACACAACAAATTATAATATTGTTGCTGTCAAACATTCTGCCACAATAATCGCGTCATTAGCCAACGTCGATAATTTTTAACCGAATGCTTGACATACATTTTCAAAAAATAACATCGTTTCATTTAAAATTTTGCAGCTCTCAGCACAAATGAGATAATGAAATGAATCAAAAAAAGAAATATTTGAAATACATTAGAGATTACAAGAAACAGTATGTTAACAAAATCATCTACCTTAATTTCCCTACATGGTGTTTTGAAATTACGACAAAAAACAATATTCTGATTTCCTCGTGTATAATATTTAGCCTAATCGAAAAATTATACTTAAAGAAAAACAGAATAAATGAATCTACAAACTAATAACAAAATCATGAAAATCGGATGAAAAATAAATAAGTTATAAAACATCAAACTTGGCCAAAATTTCAGGGTGGCGGAATTTTGTGCCGGCGAGTGTATTAATATTCTCAAATGTAACACCATATTATTGTTGACGATTTTGTTATAAAGACCTTTTCATGTTTTAACGTTTAATATATAGTTACATAATTGTACACAAATTAAAAGGGCAACAGCCAAAGCTATTTTTATACATAGTTTGTGGTGGCACAAGATGTAAGTCTTCTTCGTCATCATCGTCCCCTGATATGCTCATTTCTTCAATGCTAAATGTATCCGTTAACTCTTGATGAACTCGAGATTCCTTTCGTGATAATGGAAAGAAGTTGGCAATGTCTTCTTCACTAGAATAAACATAAAATCTTGCGTTAGACTCTTAATCATGATTTCATAAATTTTGGAAGCTAATTTGCTTGAAATAATTTGAGGATTTAGTTACTATAAGTATCAGGGTTTTGACGTATTCTTATTGGGGAGGGTATTTGTTAAATGATTATTTTTTTAAATGTATGTTTTCAATGTTTTCATTCTCTCTACAAGCTAAAAACGAAAAAAACCCTGTTCTTTATATTGATAGGCGTAAGATTCTTAATCATATTGGTACTCATAAGCTGAGTAATAATATCATAATAACAATCATGCAGTGCTTATATTTAACACGCAGGAAAGCCGGGAAACTTAAAATAAACTTAAAGAGTATCAATATCCCAAAAGCTACCGTGCGAGCAAAAATTATTTGCATCAAAGAGGGCCTTGCACCTAAGGACGGAATGCTTAGCCGTAGAGCTTAATTCCTGTTGGGTGTCAGTAACTACCTGAATTAACAATCAATCAATTATTCCGTCATCTTTGACAGTCGTTACAAGATTCATCGCTAATTTTTCCAATTTCTTGAACAATTCACACAATGGGCTTTACGAAATAGCACAAAACATTCATGGTTGAAGCGTATTTTCGAAACAGGCTTAGAGTAAATGTTGAGTGGTAATACAATCCGGGTTTGTGCATGGACAATTTTCACGAACATTTTGCTAACGTTGCTTTTATTGCTGGGGGTTTTAATCATTGCCTGAAAAGAACCGTGGCTGTGTTTAGGGAAACAGGTTCTACACAACACAAAAAAGGAGCAGGAAGACCATCTGTAGGAACAGAAGAACTTATTACAAGCGTTCGAAAATATGATGAGACGTGTGAATTTATGCTTGGAGCATGGCGGTGGCTAATTTCAGGAATTTATGTAATTATTTTTCTTTTTCTTTCTGTATATTCTTACTTTGTTAAGTTTGTAAACAACAAAAATAAATTTGTATTTGTCTACTTATTTTATTACTCATTAGTTTGGCATATCATGTCATAATATGAATTTGACAAAATTTTAACCTAGATTTGGTTAGATATATCGTGCCCATATCACTGTGATCTAAACCAAGCCATACGTTTTTTAATCCAAGCCCTCTTTGATGCAAATAATTTGACTCGCACGGTATAAAAAATGTTAGTTAGGTAATCATAGGCCTACGTGATAAGTAACTATTTTATCGGGTCAGAAATAGTGTGAATTGCTTCGTCTTAAAACAATTATTCTTCAAAAGACCTTGTGAGATTTAAGGAAAAGTGAATGAAACGGAATAACAGGCCTGTTCATTTGGTTATTTTGATGTTTAACTCTGCGCAATCATCGGTAACGGCATTCTACTACTCGGTTAGTCAAGATACAAATCAAACTATATAGCTGAGAAGCAAACGAAAAATAGTGGTTGATTTTTTGACGTTTCAGCCAAGTTATGATTTTATAGAAATAATTACATTATTTTTTATTTCAAAGTAACGAAAAGATAACAAAAAAGTAATATTTCAAAAATATTTCGCTCTTGCTAATTATTGATAACGTAGTTTTTCCCGTTCTCCGGATCTCCCGCCAAACCGTTTCCTGTGGGCTCTACTTCGAAAAACCTAATTTCAAACAGCACAAAAGAAAATGGTTTTGACCACCTTAGACAGGGTGATTCACGGTGGATGGAACGTTAGACGTTTCTGACGAACCAGTAAAGGAATCGTTCTGAAAATTTGGTCGTTTACATAAACGGACACGCTCTACCTATCTAAAATATTTTTAACAATACAGTGTTGCCGCTTCCACACAAAAATAATAGCCACTTCAATATTTTAAATGGAACACCCTATATATTATTAAATTTTTAAATTCTACATAAAATTATAATTATTATTTACAATATTAGTCTATGCTTAATGGTTTCCGAGATATTGTCTCGTGAAAAATGACATTTTTGAACTTTGACAGCTTCTAGCTTTTTAACTGTACGTCTGAGAGCAAAACGGCTTACATGTCCCTATCTTCGATTTTTATTATCTTTCCAAAAGTGTCAATTTCCGGTTAAACCGGATGTAGGAAATATAATACTTCCGGTTTGACCGGAAGTTGTTACTTTTGGAAAGATAATAAAAATCGAAGATAGGGACATGTAAGCCGTTTTGCTCTCAGACGTACAGTTAAAAAGCTAGAAGCTGTCAAAGTTCAAAAATGTCATTTTTCAAGAGGCAATATCTCGGAAAGCATTAAGCATAGACTAATAATGCTTTTATTAAAAAATAATTATAATTTTATGTAGAATTTAAAAACTTAATAATATATAGGGTGTTCCGTTTAAAATTTCGAAGTGGCTATTATTTTTGTGTAGAAACGGCAACACTAATATTTTAGATAGGTAGAGCGTGTCCGTTTATGTATGCGACCAAATTTTCAGAACGATTCCTTTACTGGTTCGTCAGAAACGTCTAACGTTCCATCCACCGTGAATCACCCTGTATAAAGACACCGGCCCCGGCCTTTTTTGGCCCCAATCAGCGTCATCCCGATGGATAAAGCGAAAAGAATACTTTAACTAAAGTCGATTCAGCCAGTAAACCTGCAAGATGGCCGACATGTAATATGACCAAAGTCATTGAAAATGCAAAAATTCATTTTAGTTAGCTGGAATATGACTTTTGACGGCCATCTTGCAGGTTTACTGGGTGAATCGACTTTACCAGAAGATCCTAACCTGTTCGTCTCTACACTTTACGAATTACCAAAGTTTATAGAATAATTATTGTGCAAACTCTGCGCCCATTTGAATAAACGATGATGAAGGTGCTTAAATCCGAGTTAAATAGTCGTTAATTGATGTTGAGAAGCCCGGAGAATATGTGGAAACTGGAAATATATTGATTGGTAGCCCCAATAAGCCTTTCCGATAATGCACTATAGGTAAAATGTCAAGTTATTTAATTAATATTATTTTAACTCTTATTTTATCAACTTTAGGTCTGAACAGGAATAAATATGGATTACGTACACCTTACGATACTTGGAAAATAATTATATTATAATTATACAGGGTGTTCATTTGAAAACTTTCCACCACGGATTTATCGAAAACCACTTATTAAAAGAAAAAACATCGACGTTGTGGTCTGGTGGTCAGCGCAGCAGCCTCACAGATCGTAGGCCCGGGTTCCATTCCCGATGCCGGCAACGTCGATGTTAAATTTGGAATTTGGTTTAAGAGGGAAGAGACGTTAAACTGTGGGCCCCGTGTCATGGATGTTGGCACGTTAAAGAACCCTACCCTCGACAAAGAGGGATTCGGCAAAATTACCAGATAGTGTGTGACTAATTCCCTGGCGTCGGTGATTGGCCTCGTTGCGGAAAAAGGCCGACGTAAAATAAATAAATAAATAAAAAAAAAAAAAAAAAAAAAAAAAGATTTGCCAAAGGCGACAACTTTTTAACCGAAAACTACTTCAACCCCTTTTACCCTCTGCTCCCCGGGGTCATCCCCTTAAAAATTTGAAATGACAAGGGGTATCAAGTAAAAGCTTGTTTGAAAGGTTTTTCAAAGTGCTTTATTTTGACGTTTGATTTTTTTTTAAATCGGTCGATTCGTTTTCGAGAAAATTAGAAAAATCTTTATTTATCTTAATTTGTTCAAATAGAAAAAAAAAACACGAAAATATCACTTTTTATTTCAATAAGTGTTCAAAATGTTGCCCGTTATTGGCCAAACAATGATTTTTTTGATGATTTAGTTTTACAATCAATCAGGTTGGGGAGTGAACACAATAGACTTAAAATGGCCCCATAGAAAAAAGTCTATTGGCGTCAAGTCAGGATATCTAGCAGGCCATTCTATAGGCCCTCCTCGCCCTATCCATTTATCTGGAAACTCACCGTCTAGCCATTGCCGAACCGGAAGAACATAGTGAGGAGTGCTGGAAATATATTTCAGCCTCATCAAGTATAGGGTTTCCATCGTCTTCGATTTGGTTTTCAATGGTTTCAGTGATAAGCGGATTGATGGTATTTTCCAACATATCTAAATAAATGCCTCCATTTAAATTCCCATTAATTAACAATGGCCCAATCACTTTGTTTCCTAAAATGCCTGCCCATACATTAATTTTTTGGGGGTACTGAGTATGCCCTTCTACAAAAGCATGAGAAATTTCATTGCTCCAATACCTGCAGTTATGCTTATTAACAAATCCATTTAGATAAAATGTGCATTCATCTGAATTTACTGAAGCAGATATTCTTTACATGAATGGTATTATCATTAATCGCTGCAGTCATTTGTTCACAAAACTCAACTCGCCTATCGAAATCATCTTCGATTAACTCTTGCAATATTTTCATTTTGAATGGATGAAATTTATGCAATTTAGTACTGTGTGTACAGAGCCTAATGAAATACCAGTCGCATCAACAATTTTGCGCATGAAGTATTAGGATTTATGCCAAAATGACCCAAAACTTTAACTTGAGCGGCTTCATCCAAAACTCTACGATGATTACGTTTTTTATTTGCAACAGATCCAGTTTGAGTAAATTTAGTAACAAGGTCCAAAACATACCTATGCGAAGTTATCTTTTCCGGATGTCTGGCGTTAAATGTGACGGCAGTTTGCCGAGCACATTGATTTTGGGCACCATAAATTAGAATCATTTCCACTCTTTCGGCTAGTGTGTAAACCATTTTGAAAGTAAAATCTGAATCAATAAATTAATTTTCACTATCCCAAGATTGTCACAAAGGTAACTGACAGCAAATTAAATTCTTTCTTTTCCTTAGCAACTATAAAAAACTAAACAGGTACCTATAAGAATAAATACATGTTATCTGTGTTGATAAAAAGAAGGCGGAAAAAAATTCGAGTTGTTATTTGGTTGCTGCCACGTCTAATCTTCCGAATTGCTGTTTATGTTGGTTTTTGAACACTTATTGAAATAAAAAGTGATATTTTCGTGTGTTTTTTTTTCTATCTGAACAAATTAAGATAAATAAAGATTTTTCTAATTTTCTCGAAAACGAATCGACCGATTTTTAAAAAATCAAACGTCAAAATAAAGCACTTTGAAAGACCTTTCAAACAAGCTATTACTTGATACCCCTTGTCATTTAAAAATTTTAAGGGGATGACCCCGGGGGCAGAGGGTAAAAGGAGATTAAGTAGTTTTTGGTTAAAAAGTTGTCCCCTTTGGCAAATCTTTTGACGTGTCTCGGCGTTTTTTCTTTTAATTAGTGGTTTTCGATAAATCCGTGGTGGGAAGTTTTCAAATGAACACCCTGTATATAAGTAGACGAAGCTAAAATGAGAATACCTATTGATGACTCATGAAATTGGAAGAAACAGCATACTAAAAATGCTTTTATTTTTCAATTTTATTATTATCTATTAACATCTGGTTCGTAAATATGATTTACTATTTAATATTAAAGAATTTATTTGCACCTGCTTCACAAAGCATTTTTTAGTTTTACAATCAACCGATTGACAATAATTTGTTTCTGTTTCAAATAGGGATTTATTTTATATTAAATAAAATAATTAATATTTTTATTACCTTAATATGTTTAAAATCTATATGAATTCAAATGAACTTAACAGTTTTACTATTTACATTTTTATGTTTTATTTAGGAGCATAATACAAAAACAATGCATAGTTACATAATACAAACCTATAAACAACTAATATGCCCTATACATTTAAAAAGTTCTTTGGTAAATTGGAATTGCCTATAACAAAATATCGTACTGGGCAAAATACTTTCTTATTAATCAGGTAGGTAAGCAAAAATGATCAGTGTAGTGTTGATGCTCATTGCTCTAGGTAGGTACATACTTTTCTTATAATATAAGTAGTTAATAGCTAATGTACCATAATATGTTTTTGCTCGGAATTCCAACATGGTTGGATATTATAGTAATGTAAACTAAACTAGCAGTAACAATTAAATTATGATTATCATACCAACTAATAACCGTTCATAATTTCGTTTAGTGGAACATTGCAATTTTCCAGTGAAGTTAAATCTAACAACTGAAAAACAATGCTGATCCCCAAGTAAACAGAAAACGAATTAAAGTGTTAAAATCACCAAAGCAGGCACAAAGTAGGCACTTATACTTCTAGATGCAATCAGTACCCTAATTAATATAAATAAATATTTATTTTTATTAATAGATTTATTCAAAATTTCATCATATACACCTTAATATTAAAACAGAAAAGAACACAGTGTCTTCATTAAAGTGTTTTTTAAGTGGAAAATAAATTTTATTTTAACAACGTAAAGTTTATCTATTTTCAACGATTTAATTTAAAACTCCTATATTATAATTTATTATTAAGCTATATCATAATAACGTTAACGTGTATTACTTTCAGACACAAACTACGTTTTTAAAAATACTTATTTTATGAAGTTACCTTATACAGAGTCAAAAACAAATAAACTTTGCATCACATGCGACCAAATTTTAATAGCCCAATTTTAATTTTGTAGAAAAACACACATTTAATATGGCGCTACTTTAAAGAAAATGAATCTGAAATAAAGCCTTGTCAAAACTGAGAAGTTTTATGTAGGTTGCGTTGAGTCTTATTTTGCAAAAGTGGTGCAATTTACAAAATATAGGTAAAAAATCAAAATTATCTTATGCAGCTGAAATTTTACATGTGGGCTAGAAACTGCATTTAAAAAACTTTTTCTAATAACTTTTTTCGATATTTTCAGAAATAACCCCACTTATGAATTATTTTTTGGAAAAAATTAAAGTTTGGCAGATAATGCGAATCACGTGACTACTATTAATTTTCATCTCGATCGAAGCAGAACTTGATGCCAAAGTCAAATTTCGAATAAAACTATTAATAAAAAAATCCCATATGATGCGGACTTTACTGGTGACACTGTATCATAAAAAAAACTTTGTAGTTTCGACTTTTTAATACCTATCCAAGCTTTTTGAAATAGTAAGCTTTTTCTGTGAAAAACAAAATCCTGGCTACGAGCCTGGGCATAATACCAATTTCGTTTGTAAATAATCGTTATATTAGCCCTATAAAATTTTGTATGCATTTCACTATATCCCAAAACGTTACTGTTCACCCGGTAATACTATACGTACCTATCATCAGTGTCCCACTGAACTAATGGCTGATGATCTTTTACGTTAGGAATTGGCAACCTCTGAATTGAAATAAGTCCTGAGGTCTGGTTGTAACCATCGCTTAATCTTTTTGAGTTCTCAATTCTAGAGTCCAATTTTCTTTGCATATGTCTTGATACTGCCGCCGATAATCGTGCTGGTGATCTGCTACTTCCAGTACTGGAACTGTCGCTGGCCTAAAAAGTTTACCAATTAAGGTAAGGTGGGGTAAGTGCAATAATGGGGTAAATGCAATCAGCCAACCTACAAACAAAGTGAGAATGTTTTTACTAATAGTACTATTGCCATCTAAGCGAACACACTCAAATTATGAAGGCGTCATAGCCATAGGTCGAATTCAGTTTACACTTAAGCTATGGGCAAAAATCATTTATATTATATGGTTCCAAATCGATCAACAGTTTCTTAATTTCTAGCTTAAATCTTTTTTGGGAATTTATTTACTTAATTTTATTTGGCAAAGCATTGAGGAAACTTAAATACATGTAGTGCGGACATTTTTCTGTTGTGTTAGTCGGTGTACGGGATATGAAACATCTATTGTCCTTGACCTATGCTCTTGAGCATAGTTTAAACAGTTCTTTATGCTTAAAGAAAAACATTAGACATTCATATATACCGGGTGTAACAGGATCAAGGTACACCCCCCGTATCTCCGTCAGTTTTAAAGGTAATTGATTGAAATTTGGGATATCCGATATACGTAATAAGCGGCAGTTTTTGACCTACAAACGATTTTTTTTCACTTTCGGTTTCACCGGAAGTGACACCAACTTTCGATTTTTAAATGGAACACCCTGTATGTTATTACATTTTTGAATTCTGCATAATTTTCTGAATCCAACGGTACCATAAAAGTGACATTTCAAGCGTAAGAAATATTTATTATTTAATTTTTAATTTTCCATTTAAGTGTGCCATGACGGTTCCAATTTATTCCAATTGATCCGCCTAATGCTAGAAAAATCGAAGTCCCGTCAAAAATACTAAATTGCGTTTTTATAAGCAAATAAAATTCATCCTAATGGTTTTTGGGGTAAAACTCAATTTTTCCAAATGGAACCATATTGGTACCGTGGTACCAATTCTTAGTACTATTACTAAGGAATTTATTCATACCTGGTAATAACATGTGCGATAAATACAATCAAAATTATAACTAAAAGAAAATACAATTATTTTGTTCTAATTTAATGCTAAGAAGTTACTAAGGTGGCTTTGAAAACAATGAAATTATTCAGATTGTCAAATTAGTATTCGGTGGTGTATCGGTGTTTTTATTGTGTGTATTGTATTGTATAATTGTATTTTCTTTTAGCTATAATTTTGATTGTATTTATCGCACATGTTATTACCAGCTATGAATAAATTCCTTATTAATAGTACTAAGAAATGGTACCACGGTACCAATATGGTTCCATTTGGAAAAATTGAGTTTTACCCCAAAAACGATTACGATGAATTTTATTTGCTTATAAAAAACGCAATTTAGTATTTTTGACGGGACTTCGATTTTTCTAGCATTAGATGGATCAATTGGAATAAATCGGAACCGTCATGGCACACTGAAATGGAAAATTAAAAATTAAATAATAAATATTTCTTACGCTTGAAATGTCACTTTTGTGGTATCATTGGATTCAGAAAATCATGCAGAATTAAAAAATGTAATAATATACCGGGTGTTCCATTTAAAAATCGAAAGTTGGTGTCACTTCCGGCGAAACCAGAAGTGAAAAAAAAATCATTTGTAGTTCAAAAAGTGCCGCTTATTATGTATATGGGATATCCCAAATTTCAATCAATTACCTTTAAAACTAACGGAGATACGGGGGTGTACCATGATCCTTTACACCCGGTATAAATCGCATACACGGTCAATATACCTAAATTTTTAAAAACACCTCTACAACTTTCCCTGTATTCCATCTTTCTTAGAGTTCTCACCACTCGCTTTTGAGTCAGCAAAAATACCATGTGTCGAATTGTGCTTTCCTCAGAAGATAATCCCATATCTCAACAATGACTCGAAATTTGCAAAATATATCATTTTAAGCGTTTTTTCTTCCATATACTTGCCAACGACCCTTACACCGTAGCATATTGAATTTAGTTTTTTTTTCTAATATATTTATATGGAATGACCAATTGGAAATTTATTTTGATATTTTCTAGTTCTCTACTTGTTGGTTTTTCTATGGTTGACTGTTTTATTCTAAATAATATTATGACAAAATATGTGGTAAAACCGAACACTCATATAGACTCTTCGCAGCAGGGTGTCAGCTATTTACACGTCATCTACCTTACCTTTTTTTTTGAATTGACTAGTTCATTTACGCGTATAGCACATGTATTAATAATTTGCTGTTTATTCGCAAAAAATTGAATGTGAGTGTTCAATTTTATGCAAGAGGTCAGGATGTAAGGGTGTTATTTTTGAATTATATGAGTTAAAATATGGATTGCCAAATATGTTTTGTATCAGTGGCGCAACCAGAAATTTTGTTCGGGGGGGGGGCTTTAACTCCTTGCGCCGCAGGCGAAACTTTTTTTGGGCGCCACGCCCTTTTTTGGGTAAAATACGTTTGATTGACAAGAGCGACAGCCCCCTAAAACTTCTGCAATAATACGCCGCTAGCCCTAACGAAATATTTATGAAAAAAAAATTTAGAGATTTTATTTTAATTAGTAAAAATATATTTAAAATAAGTAACGCATATATTAAGCATACTTATACTAAAACAAAACAAAAACCTTATACAATAAGTTGTAAGTAATCACTAATAATACTAATATTAAAGTAAAATTCTTCGTTTTGGTTTTGCTATTTCGTCCAGAATTTCTTCCACGGTAATATCAATATCGTGGTTCGCATAAATAGGTAAACCAGGGTCGATAATTTTTGAAACAAAAAAATAATAGTAGGATGAAACCCATTGGAAAAGAAAGAGAATATAACTAAAATGAAAGAAAAAATAATTTACGGGCGATCCGAGGTCGGGAAGTGGAAGGGGGTGAGTTTTTAAGGCTAGAAAACGATTTATCTCGATTTCCGGGAAAACTACAAGTCCTATGGAAAAAGGTTAAATGGCAAAGTTGTAGGTAATAAAAAGATCTACAACTTTTGTATTAACACTTTTTTCACATTGCCTCAAAATTTATATGAAAAATTCAAATAACCAAGTTTTTGTTTTTTTTATTTTTATCTTTTACAAAAAAATTATGTTTTCACGAAATTTGGTGATAACTTACCTTTTTATGTCCCAAACACACTGTAATTATTTTGATTTAAAATATTTATTTTTTTACCTTATTTTGACTAATATCGAAAAAGCACCCTTATTTTCAATCGAAAATTCTCACGTCAAAATATCTGCTGTTTTAAAAAAGTCGGTGGGCGTTTTGTTCGTTGAAATCTCCACTTTCAGATGGTGTAAAAAAATATATACATTACTATGGTAAATGTTCTCAAAAAATGCAAAGAAACGGAAAAAACTTGATCCGAAATTTTTTTTTTTAATCATTATGTACAATTTTAACCTATTTATTAAAATTTATACTTTAATTACTCAAAAAACGTAAAAATCCATGTTACATTGATAAACAAAAAAATTACAAATCCATAAAACATTGAGATCGCAAAAAACATGCGAAAATAGTTCGCGTGACATGAAAAATTGGTTTGCAATTAAACGAATAGGCTAAGTTTCTAAGCTCGGGGGGGGGGCTGCAGCCCGCCCCCCCCCCCTTCTGGTTGCGCCACTGTTTTGTATATTAATTAAGATGATTGCACTTGCGTTGTTAAAAACCAACAATGGGGCTAGTGCAATCATACTTCGGAGGGAAGAGTAATCTGTCAGAAGATATTTATTGCCTTAGTGATCGAAATAATTAAACCATTTAAAATTTAAAACTGTTCGTTTCTAAAAGCAGCTATTGGATAAAAATATCGCTTATACTTTCTCCCCTCCTTACGTTTTTACCCGTATCGTTTAGTATAAGTAGATCCGTTCTTTATTTGTTAGAAAAATGTGTTCTTTAGTTTATTTTTTTATTTTACAACGTTTTAAAGCACCTCATTCATTATCGGATTGGTCCGACCGCCGACGGATTGGTCCGTCCCAACTTGTCCGCCGACCGATCCGCTAATGAATGGTAATGAGAGACAAGTCGCAGATCGGTCAGGGTCGGGTTGTGAGTTCGATAATTTGACAACCGAACCCACGACCCGACCGCGACTAATCCGTGCTATTTGTGTAATGTGTGTGATCGGCCAAGATTTGTCTGGCGACTCCAGACACCAGCTTAACGTGCATATTAAGAATAATAAAGTTAATTTCAAATGTCTTTTGAAGATAATAAAGTTTTTAAGGAGGAATTCATACTTCTATACCAAGAAAATCCCTGCTTATGGGATATTAAAACCTAAGGATTACCGCAATAAACAGAAAAAAAATTCTGCTTATAATTCTATATTCGTCAATAATTCTTTAGCTGTCTCATAGTCCATTCTGGGGAAATTTATAACATCAAGTGGCTCGCACGATTGGATACAATTCAATAAACGTAAATGAGTAAACTGTTCCCTCTTTTGCAACCACTTTTTCATCCAAACACGTTTTTTTTCTTTTTCTGTTTCGCACAACATGATTGCACCAACAACCAAAGCAACTTTTGTCTTTTTAGAAAATACAGGAGTCATAATAATAATATGTATCTTTGATCTAGAGCTCACCACGTTCGGTATATGAATGAGCTCTTTTGCAGAGTTCGCGTCATGTCCGTGTAATGGGTGGACAAACGTGGATTAGATGCATGTCGGGTCTCGGTTGGGAGTCGGGTCTGGGCTCGTATAGTAAGTGGCCTCCTTTAAAAGTAGGGGAGACCGGGGCAGGTTGTAACGAAAAATATTTGAAATTTTTTTTCTTGGAGCTGTTTTCACTAATCAATTTTTCTTTGTCATGACTGTCTACTTACATATGTTGTGAACAAATTGATTAAATATAATATGACAATATTTTCAAAAATTAAATCGTCAGCTTTATTTTAAACAGATCCGAACCTTTGTTACAAATTGCCCCGTCTCGGGGTAAAAAGTAACAGTAAGCGGGGTAAGTGGTAACGCATATTTTTTTATTGGTATATTTACCTAAATAAAAACGTGAACATAAAAACATTTTAAACAAACATATAAACATTATTTAACATAATGTAGCTATTTTTGGTTATCTATATTCACTATCCGAATTGCAATGATGGCAGATATATGGGAGCTTCTAGTCAGTGCAAGTTTCATGTGACCACATTTTACACTTCTGGCAACTAATCCATTTTTCGTTAGGTTTGCTAGCTACGCCCATATGATTCAGTGCAGATTAAACAAAAGTACTTTTCTTCTGAAGAATCGTCTGATTCTACGTAAACTTTTCTTTTCACTTTTGACCTAATAATTTTGGACTTTTTGGCCTTTCGACCATTTTGTTCTTCTTCCAGTGCATCCTTCTCTGGCGTGTCAGTTAGTACCACTGATCTTTTTTTTCGACCCTTAAGGGTTGTCTTTCGTTGATTAGCTTTAGGAAGTGGACGCGAACAAACTCTGGAGATAATATAATCTTGCCTTCCATTTGGGAAGTACCGTCACTTAATCCTGATGTTAAAGCAACGGGTTCGAGTTCAGCTCTATTTCAGAAGGTGCTGTTGTTAATGCATAATTTATCACATTGGGGTAAATTGTAACATGTTACATTTTGCCCCAATTAGATTGTTACAATTTACCCCCGGATCGATTTTTTTCGTTTTGTCTGCAGAAAAAAAGGTAAATATATAATTATGCATAGCTTTGTCAATATAATAACCTAGACTGCAATGATTCATTTATGACAAAGAAAAAAAAAACTCAGTAGGCAGCTTGTAACATTTATTTTAAAACAAAATTATGATACCTATCGATTTTTACTTACGTGCCACAATATAAACAATATCGGAAATAACCTTAACCACAATGTCTGTTGCTCGTCTGTTTAGACATAACTGAGCTTCACAGTGTTCTGCAAAAGCCTACATAGGGTGCGGGGTTGCCAGCTTTTAAATTAGGGAAATATTGGGTGTGTTACAACTTACCCCGTGTTACAACCTGCCCCGGTCTCCCCTATTATTTGTTTTTGTCAGTGGTACTGCTTTTCAATTAAACGTACTCAAAAAATAATTATTTGTCATTTATTTAAACCCGTTGAAATGCTCTTTCCTGACTGATTTTATATTTTCACTATTACACCTAATATAGAACCCTTTAATGAATTTATAAAAAGAAATTTAAAGTAAAATATATACAGTACAGTATGTCTCCGTAAGTTGGTTGGAACCATATGGAAAACTTTTTTATTATTAATTTTACGAAAAAAGTTATTCTTCATAAAAGTTCTACATGGTCTAAAACCTAAAATGCAACTATCAGATATTAAATAATTTCAGGCGTATACGAGGTTTGTCAAAAAATATAAATTTTGCCCAAGAGCAAAGTGCCTTTATTTTTAATAATATACAAAGTGTATCAAAACTGAACATTACATTCAAATATGTAATGACACCCATTTACGATGAAAAAATTATGTTTTCTTCTTTGAAACGTATGTGTTCAATAAAAATGCAAATTTAACTGTAGTTACATGTAATCTAGGATGCTCTGACATACATATTAATTGTTGATAGCAATAAATGTTTAACAGCAACCGTTAAAACGTGTTAAAATTTATAAAGTACCTAAAAATGGTGTTATTAAGTTGTGAAGAAAAAATTGAAATTGTTTTGATTGTGGGAGAAAACTATAAAACGCATCGAGAAGTAGCAATTATTTTTAATGATAGACATCCCAATAAAAATAATCATTCAACTGTTACCAAAATAATGAATAAATTTTAGACGACTATAGTGGAAGTTTAAACAATAATTCGAATAAGTATATCGGGAATAAGGGCAGGCAATGAAATGACACAATTGTATTTCTCCCAACGTTTCGTTTTATATTAAAACTTTATTAAAGGTCAATAAAAAGATCTTTAAGCCTGTATATTCATACGTTGGAAGAATTACAGTTGTGTCATTTCATTACCTGCCCTCATTCCCGCTATACTTATTCGAACCTACTAGTAAGGGCGCTATACTTACCTAACTATTTTAAACAATAACTTTAATGGAAAACGCCGAAACCTGGTTGCCAATGAGAACAGTTAGAAGTATTGCTGTCTGTTGTAAAACATTTAAAAGTGTCATTAAGCAAAAGGAAGTCGTTAATACAACAAAATGTAAGTAAAGATACAGTGGGAAGAACTTTAAAACGAAATAAATTCAGAAATGCAGAAAAATTATTAAATAATAACAAAACCTATTTTTTCATTCTAAATGGGTGTAATTACATATTTGAACGTGGTTTTTAGTTCTGATCAACTTTTTTAATAACAATTTTCGATATTATCAAAAATAAAGGTACTTTGCTCTTGGGCAAAATTCATATTTTTTGACAAACCTCGTATACGCCTAGAAGAATTTCATATCTGATAGTTGTCTTTTTGGTTTTGGACCATGCAGAACTTTTTATGAAGAATAACTTTTTTTTTTCATTTTTTACGCCTAAATTTTCACTGCAATTTTTTTTTTCATACCATGTCAGTAGGGTAAAGTCGCTAAAACCGTACCTTTGCCTAAATCGTACCACTGTGATTTTTCAAATTAGGCGATAAATTATACGATATCCACCGGACGTAGTTATAGTGTCTAAAGTGTCAGTTGCATGGTATAATCGTTTTGCGGTAAGCGGGAAAAGCAAGTTAAAAGAATTCGGCTATTTTCATGTTAATTTTGTTGATTTTTTGTAAGGTTTTATCTCATTGGTAACTAGGAAGTTCTTGCAAAATTTAAATTTAATTTGGAATCAGAAATTTCGGGTTAGAATTTTATTTCTTAATTTTCATTGACAGTTTCCTAAATCATTCCTCGTTATAAAAGATGATATAGTATCCGCGAAAATAATTAAAAGAAAAAGAAATATAGTGGCATATCGGACAAGCGTGTAACTATTTTTTATATTGGAATACACAGGGATCCAAGTTCAATGGATACCCTGGGGCGGGTAGACCACGACGGCCGTTTCGTCCTTGTTAGGACTTGACGGGCAGCCATAACCCAAGCAATTCCAAGAACGACGGAAAAAGGTACTAAAAGCCTACTTGTAGAATCAAGGCGGCCCTCAATACACCTTAGCGCCATCCTACGGAACCAACTCCAATATAAAAGATAGTTACACTGGTATAATCGAAAGGTAGACAACTAAATAAACCACGAAGTGCAACCACAATCCAGTATAGTGAACGCTATTTGCGTTTTCACCGAAAACATCTGCCATTTTGCAGACAAGAAAACAGATCAACGCTGGCACCCACCAGAATGCGCGCAATCCGTTTGAGTTTTAAGCCATAAAAATGTTAAAAAGATGATATAGTGTCCGATATGCCACTATATTTCCTTTTCTTTTAATAATTTTCGCGGACACTATATCATCTTTTAAACATTTTTATGGCTTAAAACTCAAACGGATTGCGCGCATTCTGGTGGGTGCCAGCGTTGATCTGTTTTCTTGTCTGCAAAATGGCAGATGTTTTCGGCGAAAACGCAAATAGCGTTCCCTATACTGGATTGTGGTTGCACTTCATGGTTTATTTAGTTGTCTACCTTTCGATTATACCAGTGTAACTATCTTTTATATTGGAGTTGGTTCCGTGGGATGGCGCTAAGGTGTATTGAGGGCCGCCTTGATTCTACAAGTAGGCTTTTAGTACATTTTTCCGTCGTTCTTGGAATTGCTTGGGTTATGGCTGCCCGTCGAGTCCTAACAAGGACGAAACGGCCGTCGTGGTCTACCCGCCCCAGGGTATCCATTGAACTTGGATCCCTGTGTATTCCAATATAAAAAATAGTTACACGCTTGTCCGATATGCCACTGTATTTATTTTTCTTTTAATTCCTCGTTATTTTATTTTTTTTTTACTTTTTATGTGCCTAAGTCGTTCAAGCTAAGGTTCTGTTATTTTATTTCATTTTAAAACAAAGACATGAACTTGAGTAAAGTTGAAAAATATTTTTTTGCGTCCCACACCGCCTGCATAGCATTTATTCCCTTTCCATGGATCGCCAAGAAATTTAAACCCCCTGAAACTTAACACCCCCTCCCCCTCCCCCTGAAATAAAATCCAAGTTATGACCCTGTTGACACGTAGAAGTAATGACTTGTTGTATATTTGTTTTACATGGCGATTGTATTTTTTTTTTGGTAAAATGCTTAATATGAAAGCCAATTTTTTTTTTTTTTTTTTTTTTTTGATATGCGAACAACAAACTATACTTACTTATTTTTATTAATATACCCCAAAAGAGCACTGTGTACGATTTAGGAAACCACTATTATGATTTAGGCAACCATTTTCCTAAATAGTACCGTTTGCAGCCCCCACAGAAACTTAAAAATTAAATAAAAAATAATATTTTTAAAATTGTAGTTATGTGTCCAAAAGACCGATCTATTGTTTTAAACTAGAAAATATATAGTTTTGGATTTAACGGTGGATTGGCCGGTCGGCTTAAGAACAGTGTATGTGAAAGAGGCCTTAGGTAGCCCACAGATTGTGGGTTTGTTGACTGCTTTGCTCGACGAGCCACACATTCCATTTATACATTAACAACGCACGGTGCGCGTGTTTTACATTCTAGGTAACAGTATTATAATAGCCCATAGACTGTAGGTTTAAACTAGGTGTCTAATCGGCACCCAAGTGTGAATTTTATATTAGTTGTACCTACCTAAAAGTTAATTGAATTTTTTATAAATTTTCAATTCTTGATTTTTTTTATTGACTTTCTTTGTATCACACTTCTGCAGGCTGTAATTAAGAAACATATCGCCTAAATTGTCAAAATAACAGCTGTCAAAATATAACCGTAACTTCTACCTGTAGCAAAGTTTTTTTACAGTTGCTGCAAGTAGCTTATCTGGTGTACCTATTAGCTTGTCTTAACAGCGTGTCTGGTTTGATGACAAGAAGAGTTAGAATTTTAAAAGAGTACAATAATTCCCTACCTAATCCATTCATAAATAAATAAACTATAATCCAGTTTCAAGAAATCAGGTTTTGTTTTTAATTTTGGTACGGCAAAATACTGATTTTATTAAAAAACCAAGAGTAGGTACTTTCTGAAGACACTTTTGTATGCTCTTTAAGAAAACAATTTAATAGCAAATGATGATAAATTAAATGTTTGTTATAGAAAATAGGATAATTAATTAACCTAAACTGGTTGATTCTACCCACCATTATTTTTTATTGCCCATATTGAACCGCTACCTAAATTGGACCACAGTACATTTCTCCGAAACTAAACAAGTGCCTTATCATCTGGCAATACTGTAACATACTTCCACCTAGAACCTTTGATCGGCAACAAACTCAACTAGTTGGCCGTTGGTGCTTGGCGTGTACGGAGCAAAACGTAATTTACATAATTTTAATGTAATATTTTTAGGATTTTCCTAAGAATTTACCTTAGAACCATAATATTCTAAGCAAAATCATTTTTATGGAAGTTTTCAAGTAAGTTTTTCTATTTCTCCTATTACCATGCCATATTTGTTTTTTCTTGTTTCTTTCCTGGGTGGTTTTGTTAAATACGTGGTAGCTGCTTAAATTGGACCACTGGGTGATTGCCAAAATTGAACGGGTCCAATTTAGGCAATTTTTTCCAAATTGTGCAAAAATAAATTTTCTCTTTAAATAAGTTTTAATGTCATGAACTAACACCATTTCAATATTGCTAAAATCTTTTTTCTTTGATTTTGAAGAAGTAGTCCATACTCAAAGTGGAGTTAAATGATATAGAAAAAAGAAAAGCACAAAGTCTTTCTCCACAGTTTTTATTTGAAAAACTAAGCGAACCTAGAATAATTCATAATAAATTTTAATTGACATGTTTTGAGTGTAGAAACACTCATCATCAGGAAAAGAAGAAAATTTGAGTTAAAAATGAAACTATGACTGGTCCAATATAGGAAACTAATAGGTACTCTTTTTGCATTATGATGTCTTCTACCGAAATTTAAATTGATGTTTTTTTTTAAATATAAGTGTAAAACTTCCTATACCAACAATTTTATTATTTTTTTATATTATTATATGGTACGGCAAAATACTGATTTTATTAAAAAACCAAGAGTAGGTACTTTCTGAAGACACTTTTGTATGCTCTTTAAGAAAACAATTTAATAGCAAATGATGATAAATTAAATGTTTGTTATAGAAAATAGGATAATTAATTAACCTAAACTGGTTGATTCCACCCACCATTAAGTATACTTACAATAATAAAATCCAAGAAAATTAGGGGAAGATTGCCCATATTGGACCGCTACCTAAATTGGACCACAGTACATTTCTCCGAAACTAAACAAGTGCCATATTATCTGGCAACACTGTAACATACTTCCACCTAGAACCTTTGATCGGCAACAAACTCAACTAGTTGGCCGTTAGTGCTTGGCGTGTACAGAGCAAAACGTAATTTACATAATTTGAATGTAATATTTTTAGGATTTTCCTAAGAATTTACCTTAGAACCATAAAATTCTAAGCAAAATCATTTTTATGGAAGTTTTCAAGTAAGTTTTTCTATTTATTTTCTCCTATTACCATGCCATATTTGTTTTTTCTTGTTTCTTTCCTGGGTGGTTTTGTAAAACACGTGGTAGCTGCTTAAATTGGACCACTGGGTGATTGCCAAAATTGAACGGGTCCAATTTAGGCAATTTTTTCCAAATTGTGCAAAAATAAATTTTCTCTTTAAATAAGTTTTAATGTCATGAACTAATACCATTTCAATATTGCTAAAATCTTTTTTCTTTGATTTTGAAGAAGTAGTCCATACTCAAAGTGGAGTTAAATGATATAGAAAAAAGAAAAGCACAAAGTCTTTCTCCACAGTTTTTATTTGAAAAACTAGGCGAACCTAGAATAATTCATAATAAATTTTAATTGACATGTTTTGAGTGTAGAAACACTCATCATCAGGAAAAGAAGAAAATTTGAGTTAAAAATGAAACTATGACTGGTCCAATATAGGAAACTAATAGGTACTCTTTTTGCATTATGATGTCTTCTACCGAAATTTAAATTGATGTTTTTTTTTAAATATAAGTGTAAAACTTCCTATACCAACAATTTTATTTTTTATTTAATTATTTAACACCTAAGCTTCCGATTTAAATCATGTGGTCCATTTTTGGAACCCCCAGGTGCAATTTAGGCAACCGGTTTCGTATATTGAACCACTTGCAGAGGTTTTTTTTATAGCCTGGTATATCATAGATACTTTGAAATAAATATCTGCAAAAAATCCTGCATTTGAACAACATACTAAAGTATACTAAGGTATAGCTTTAAGATCGACTTTGCGTTATTATCAGCATCTATGATAAGAAATCTGGAAATTGGTCCAATATGGGCAACCTTCCCCTAAGTATCTGATCCTGCTCCGGCCCACTACTGAACTGAGAACTTTCAGGAAGAAACCGGTATCAGCTTTTAATGTCACATCAGGGTGTCAATCAAAAATCAAGATGCTTTGTTTTTGGAAAAAGTTTACTCTAGGCGATGTGGTTACAGAAATGTTCTTTTTTATTGGAATCCGGAACCTGAATAAATTTTTTTTTAATTCGGCCAATTTATCGCCAATTTTAAACTAATGGAGTAAGGACGTTGTGGAGGTGACTAAGCCAAGATGCGGCCTGTTAGAAAAATTTGACATTATCTAATATACGTAGTAAACATTAAGCATAATAATGCATTTTTCTTCGTTAGTAAAGTACATTTTTAAAAGGGCACTGAAACTAATTTAAGTCATGTCAAAGTTAAGAAAAAGTAAGAAACACTAATGTATTTTGTTAAACTTAAGGCACACTTTCTTATTTTTCCAACTCAATGCCTACTCTTTAATTTATAAAAACTTTAAATAGCTCCTATAGCAAACAATTTACTGACAAGTGTGACACATCATTGGTTTTGGGAGGACAAAAGCTACTCAAAAATTTTTAAAAAGTTCAGGTTCGTATTTAAAAAAACTAATTTAATCCAATCAATAAAACATCGTATCTGAAAAATAAAATCGTTTCTTAAAGAGCAAAAAAAAGTGATTTGAGAAAGTGCCCTTTTTTTTTATTATAATCAGTATTTTGTCTTAAAAAAAGTAAAAACAAAAATCGATTTTTTAGTTTTTTTCTGATAACGCCGGAAATCAACGGATTTTTAAAATAAATAAAAAAAACACGACAGAAGTGAAAACTTCAACAAGGTAAAATTAACAATATCAAATAGAATTTTTCAATTTTGTTTCTTTTAGGTTAGGTTCGTAAGCAATCATAAAAATAACATAAACTTGGAATACGGGATAATTTTACTGCATACGAAAAAAGATATTTCCTAAAATTGAACAACCCTTGAATTTTTACATATTCAACAGAAGTCAGAAATCATAATAAATGTTTTCACTTTTGTTTCTTTTAGGTTAGGTTCGTCAGCAATCATAAAAATAACATAAACTTGAAATACGGGATAATTTTACTGCAAACGAAAAAAGATATTTCCTAAAATTGAACAACCTTGAATTTTTACATCTTCAACAGAAGTCAGAAATCATAATAAATTAGGTCCACGGAATAAGCAATTACGGTAAACCTTACTTCACCCTACGTAAATATATAATTTAAAAAATGCCAGAACATACCTGAGACGCAGACGAGTGTCTATACAACGCACACTGTTTGCGGCATGCTCTTGCATATAACGTTCATTCGGGTCAGGGTCAGTTCGAATTGAATATAGCAGTTGAATTCGAGCGTTATACAGCCGAGTGTGACGCGTGACGGCTCAGTTTAATTCAGTGCCCACAAAAAGTGCTAAACGCGCCTAAAGAAGTTTTCACTTCAAAAATATATTCAGCAATAAAATGTGCAACTTTTTTGCGAATTTGTAACACCCTGTATAAAGACTAAAAAGAAAAAAAAATACTTTGTGTTTAACTTTAAAACATTGTTTAATTAAATTATTCCCACAATATTTTAAATATGAATGATAAAAAACTGCACCACAGGCCATCATTTAGAAAAACTTTTTCATCTATAATATTTTACAGCAATTTAAAGAACATAATAAAACGACTATTTTTATTAACTATGACAATCCGCGAGTGAAGCAATTTTCCGGGATTGTCCCAGATGTCATGCTGTATCATGTCATTTAAATATAGGTCACACTTTTAGCAGTAATAATAAGGGTGTTTATCTTGAAATCTGCTTTCGGGGTGTAATGAGATACGGTGAAGCACCTATAAATACTATGAATTTTTTATTAAATAATAGTAGAGAAAATTTGAAAGTCACAGATATTTAAAATGAAAAAGCAGATTTACTTGAAACAAAAAAGCACAAAATCGGATCAATTTTTTATTCCTAAAAATTAAAAAACCACACATTACTACTAATTACTCATTAATCTCACCGTAGGATTTAAAACTCCATCCCCTGTATGATCTCCACTGTCAATACCACTATCCTCCATCATGTATTTTTATATTTTATTAGAACTTATACCAGTATTATGTATTTTCATGTCAGTTATTTATATACCTAGTCTTGTTACTGTTATAACATACACCATACGTTGATTTAATTTTGGATTTTCATTGCAATAAGATAATACTTAAAACCTTTTTAATTTACGAAAGCATATTTAGCAGGAAAATAACAGCTGCTGACTGACGATACAGCGCAATGGCTGACATTTCCATCGCTACGTTTCAATGGGAAAATCAATACACCTACATCGCATCGTATAAATGTTATTGTAAAGTTCATTCCTACTGCTGTGCCGCATAGCAAAGAAAAGCCGCAGGAAAAATTACAGAGACGTTCATTAATTAGACCCGCTTCACAGGGTATTTATCATAGAAAGAAATAAGATTAGGTACTTCAAAAGTATTGATATTTTTGAAATTAATATCAGTTTTATTCATTAGTCATTATATTTCTGGCTGCATTTCGTATTTGGAACTATTTATAAAAACAAATCCACATATAGGGTAAAGTTGGTAGAGATGCCCCACTTTTTCTTAACCTGGCCTAAATTTTATAAAAATAAATAATAAAAAAAATGAGCATGCTTTTCAGTAATTGAAACTTTATTCAGTTACGATAATTATAATAAGATGCAAAAAAAACAAGTTTTATTTCACAATAATGCATAAAGAAAAATTTTTGTAATTGGCCATCTCTCCCTTAGGGGTTGGGTAAGATGCCCCACGCAGGGTGGTAGTGATGGCCTATGTACGCGGATACAAAATAAGTTAGGTCTTCTTTTTAGTAAAGTCGATTCGCTCAGTAAACCTGCAAGATGGCCGACATGTCATATGACAAAAGTCATTGAAAATGCAAAAATTCACTTTATTTAGCTGGAATATGACTTTTGTCATATGACATGTCGGCCATCTTGCAGGTTTACTGAGTGAATCGACTCTAGCTACTCTTCCACAGGGATAGCAAAAAATAACAAATTTGCTGCATCCATCGTGATACCATTGCTCGCAGTGTATACATTTTACCCAGTCATCTTTTCTGGTGGTTTAGGAATATTTCTCTCCACATCCCGCAATATTAACAGGCCATCTCTACCCACTTTGACTGGGGCATCTATACCAAAAGATGGTATAAGATGCCTCACCATGTATTTTGTATAAATGGGCAGTTCTACGTAGCATGGTCGATTTATGATATTAGTCTATAACTGCTAAAAATTAGCTTAAAAAAGACTTTATGTGTCCAATATTTACTTACATATGTCCTATTACATGTTTATCTACGATAAATTTACCATAATATGTCTTATAAAAATATGATTTTTTAAATTTTATACCTTAAAACTCGAGACCGTCACGCGTTACTTTGGCAATTTTCACTTTTAAATAAGTTGTATTTTTTTTTATATGCAATAAATACTAACAATTTTCGCTCCATTTATTTGTTATATGTCTAATATTTGCTTCCCAAGTAAAATTTTTAAGTTTTTAAGTTTAATCAGATAGGTATTGGCGATTAAAACAGCCTAACTCGATCGACTCTCAAGACCGTCCAGTAGTTTTTATTGGTTCACAATTTCACCACTAGCGCTACCAACGGCAGGAGACCGCATTTCCATTTATTTTTGAGGGTGAATTCATATCAGCTATAGATAACAAGTGTTTCTTGTGATATTTTATAAATTTAAAGGGATTTAAAGGCAAGTGTTATAATCTGGTATTATTTTTTGTTTCTTGACCGTCACGCGGCTTATTTCATCATTGATTTACTTAATTATATCCAGTAATAGGTATATTATATATTTTCTAAAGCAGTATCTTTACATAACCTTACAATTTCATAATAGTATTTAAATTGATATTTTTAACCGTTTTTATCCAGCGGGCCTCACGACCATCTCACTCAAGACCATCACACAGCGCAAAAAATTAGGTGTGACGGTTTTGAAACTTAGGTGACGGTCGTGAGAAATAATATTATTTGTTAAACGTAGTATACATTAACGGTATTATTTCTAGCCTGTCAATGAAAAAAGGCGACAGCAGTTTAGCCATACCGGGCCCAAGTAGACCGCCTATCAATATTTCGGAGTTACAGGCAAAGTTAAAAAAATTACGGGAAGAGGCGCATGTAAAATACCTTGAAAAACAGAAAAAAGAAAAATATACTCAAATTAATAGCAAAAGAGACAAAAAAAAAAACGAAGCGAAACCTTTTTTAATAAAAACTAAAGTACAAAAAACAACGGAGGAAATATTCGAAGTTTCTAATATAAACGAAAGGGTGATTTACAATAAGAAGCAAAGAATTAGAGAATCTGAATTTAAAATTGTAGAGAAAGAACAAGAGATTGAGCAAGAACAGAATTTGAATAAGGTATCCAGACCTCAAAGGAAGTTAATAGTTAATCCGCCAAGCACATCTGCCACTACCCGAGAAAACCTTTTAAGAAAAAGTGGAAAAAAAAAGTGAAATGTTAAGAAGTCTAAACCATTGCATACAATAATAGAGAAAAAGAGAAGGGATGCAGCCGAAAGAAAAAGGAAGCAAAGAGAGAGACTTAAAGCTGACAACGTGAAGTACGAAAATTATAAAGTGGCAGAAAGGGAAAGGCCGAAAAAGGCCAAAAGAAGGAAAAATTAAAATGATTTGAGACTTGTCAGATAGAGATCAAAGGTTGCATTGCAACGGAAGAAATGGCGACAGAGTTATCATCGATATGCACAAAATATCAAGAAAAAACAAGAAGAGCGAGAAAGGATGATACAAAATACCCCTCCGGCTTCAGGCGACGAAGAAATCGTCTTACAAAATGGCATGGAAAAATTACAAGAGAGTGCCAGATCTACTTAGCGAAACGCGATAAAAAGACTTAAAAGAAAACATCTGAAGGAAATATCGAGTTTAGAAGAAAAGCTAAGAAACTCCAAAACACTGGTAAATGCATGGAAGCAAAAATATACTAGAATAAAACACCGAAATACAACTCCCCTAATGGGAGGGCAAACGTAATCATGCGTCAAGGACAGGAAGCTGTAAAGCGAAAACTAATTCTGGGCGAAATTTTGCAGTCAGGATTAGAAACTCCGACATCTTCAGTTTCTAAAAGGCAATTAGCATTAGAAAGAGATGTCTTGACTAAACGATTTTCACCGTCCGAAAAGCACATTGTTAAATATAAAATGAAAGAGAAGATGAAGGGAATCCTTGGTCGCCAGTGCGTTCAGAAAAAACCCTCCAGCTCTTATGAACAGGTTACAAAAAGTTCAACAAATCTTATAAGAAATGAAAATAGTCGAATAAGGGGTGAAATTGTTTAATTTTTTTTGTTAAATATAAAGTCTGAAAATGCGCAACCGTCATCTGAAAATGCGCAACCGTCACATGAAATATATACGTCATATACAACTCACACCAGTCACACACGACTCACAACCGTCACGCTGTGTAATGCTTTAATATTTAGTTGTGAAAAAATATTAATTTTTATTTCTGGACTGTGTTTTTATTATTTTAAATTTAATTTTGTATAGGTGTAGGATAGCAATAAGTCCGAACGCAAATTTATTGGGGTATAAGTGACCCAACATCAAAAGTTGTAGATGCAAATAGATTAAAAAAAATTTTTTTTGCTAATTTCTCAAAATTTTTCAAAGTTCGCTGTTATTGATATGGATTTTCTTCTAATATCATGTAACAAAGATTCGTTACTTACGAAAACAATGCTTTTGTAATTCTAAACAAAATATTTAAGTCACTAATTAGCAATTAGTTGTTGTGACGGTCGTGAGTTAGGTTGTGCCCCTTACTGGACAAAAATCCTTATATTTTTTTATTTACATGAAAAAAGGTGGTACCGTGGGGTGTTTCTATAATCTAGACACTTTACCGATTGCAAATATATACGCTGTTAGTGAGTTTTTCATAATTTATTTTTGAGTGTTGTTTACTGGTACATCGACTATGCCGTGTAGAACTGCCCAAATATACAGGTACATGTGTTTTGAGGTTAGAATATTGTAGCACATGCATTCCACAATTGTTTGACCAAATTGCAAATTAAATAAAATCATATTAATGATTTTACAACCTATATAGCGTAATCATGTATAAAAATTTGCACCTACCTCAAAAAAACTATCACAAAACTTTGTCAAAACCAGACAATTGTGAGCAGCAACACCACTTTTCGGGCTTTAGCATAAAAAACTGATTGGGTTTGGACAAACCAAACGATCGTATATGTAAATGTTTTCAAGTTATAAAGGTAGGCCATCTCTACCACTGGGGCATCTCTACCAACTTTACCCTATTTTTAAAATGGTTTTTATGAAAAATTATTTTATTTAAGAATTCACAGACTTGTCGAGCGGCTCGTCGAACCGTTCGACGAACAGTCTGTTCAAACAAAAAGACGCAGTATGTTTCAGTCAGTACCGTATAGTAGCCTAAAAACTCCAGATTTAAGCTAGGTGGCATAATTTATCGCTAATTGGCACCCGAGGGTGCCTCAAGTATTATTACAGAAAAAAAATAAAAAAATGTTTCCTTTAATTTCGTCAGATCCATCCTTAGACGTGTTTCGACATATCATGGCTTATCAGTAGGTTTAGAATCTAACGAATAAAAGGAACGTGGGTATCTACTAGTAAAATGTAGTAAATATGGCGATCAGCCGAGAGGATGAAGCGCATGGCGATATCTAGTATTGATTTTAGGCACCTTTAAAGCATACCAGCACCTCTAAACAAAACTTAATAAAATTATGTCAAATGTTAAGAGAAAATCACTTGCAAAGACTAATATTATTACCTATAGTTAAATCAAAACAGTTTCCGTTGCACGTCATACCTTCGAGTATCAGCAGTGTTGCCAGTTTGTAATCAAAATACCCCAGTAAGGAAATGCTCCGGCATTTTTCAATGAAGGTAAACAACGTAATCAACAGAAATGTGTATGTATCCCTTTGTTGTTCTTAAAAGAACAGTTTTTAATCCTATTTATAAAAGGATTTGCAGTTTTAGTTAAAAACGGTACTTAAATAAACTCACGAAAACACGAAATGAAAACAATAAACGTCAATCAAAATTCGCCTAGAAATAAACTGGCATCACCGATGCGTCGACACTTCTGTTGCCAATTGTCAGCCCAAAAAATTCAAATGATATTAATTTTTTGAAAGGTTAAATTTTAAAAACATTTCCTTTAGGCGGCTTAGTATCAAAGAAGAATACATTAAGTTTCTTTTACATTCAATATCGCATGAAATTTATATATTTTTTGCCCAAATTTAATTTTCTTATGTTTCCTGACCGATTTTCAATTATCAGCTGATTGATGACGTGCAACGGAAATTGTTTTGATTTAACTTTACCTAAGAATTAATTGAAATTGGCTTTAATTTTTAATTTTTTTTTATCTTTCTTTGTATCACACTCCTACGGAATGTGATTAGAATACATACCGCTCTAATTGTCAAAATATAACAGAAAATATTTTATCATTTGTTTTTAAGTTAAAACGACATCAACTTCAAACAACAACAAACTATTTTGTTAATAAATCCTTTGCAGCCAATACCCTGCGAGATCACCCTGGCTTGAGAGGACCTGCGTCTATAGCTATCTATCAAGCAGCCATAAAGGCAATTTGTTCCAGCAGTAGATACTAAGTCACCAAAGTACTACTGTATAATTTTATTAACGAACCATTATTTTTATTTTTCATTATTTTTAAAACCAGTGGTGCAAAACTGATATTTTTTAGTTTTTATTTTTTTTCGCCTATAATACTGAATCGACTTTAATAAAATTTTAGGGGTATGTAGGTAACTATAGAAGGCACCCAAATAAGTAAAAAAATGTATGACATGTGATCTAAAAAAGACATCCTTATGACGTTACAGTTTTTTGGAATACCCTGTATAAAAAAAATATTTTACTAAAATGCACTCCAAGATACAGGTAAGGTCTACAAAATAACAACATTTTAACTTATTAATAAGTGAGCTATAGAAGAGCTGACGCATAATCCCCCATTATCTTTGCAGCCGACTTTTTTTTTATTTATTGTCATTATATAAAAACATTTGCTGTACAAATTTTCAAACGACCTGAAATCACTTTTAGATATTTTTTTTTTTGACATAATTGACATTCTCTTACGACTAGGTCCACCACAACTCTGACAGCTGACGCTTATTTTGATTGCTAGCTATATCTAGACTATCGAATATTCGAATACACACAAAATCAAGCGACCTAAAATCACTATCAAAAATGCAACGCTACCTCCCGGGCTAGCAGGGCACACTATTCAAAATGTCGCGTCGGCTTAGTAACTTTCAACAAAGTGTCACAGGTAAGAAAAATTCATATCACTTAAAATTATATTAATATTCAAATATAAATCGGTTACACCTATCATTCGGTCTTTTTGGTCCAAATAGAATCTTAACGCCTTAAAAATAGTCTACTAGGTACAAATTGTAATTTCAAGTCCCTAAAATAGCTTGAACTGAAGACGAAATTCACCAATTTTGCCTTATTTTGAGAGCTCATTTAATTTTTATCGAGACGAAAATAAAAAACAAAACTACATTTTTTAATGGTTGGCGACACTGTGTTTTGTTTCTTTTAGCTTCGACCCTGATGGCTTCCCAAATGCTTGCAAAATTTGTCCCCTCTGAGATTGTGTTGATTGATTATACACAATAAAAATGATTTAAACAACAGTAACTTCAATGGCAATTTTTGTCCTTACCTTTAAATACTTATTCTTTAAAACAAAACAAAAATTACATGACAGATCTCAGCTTGAGGTGAGCATAGATATTTACCTTTAGATAAACAAACAATAATCACGAAGGTGGCAAATTTATGTCCTCGCGCATGTAAACAAAGCTACACACAGACATGCGCACTGTAACAATAGGAAAATAGACAGATCCGGGCTATAAAATTTAAGTTCTTACTCAAAAGATTGTAAAAGTTGACCTTCAATCAGGGCCGATCCTAGCAGGTGTGCAGCGCGTGCACCGCACGCGGGCGGCCAAAACAAGGGGCGGCCATAGTTCTGTCAATCAAGCAAAAGTTTTTACGAATTTCTCGAAATAAAAATAAAGTGACATTTATCAAACTATAAAAGATAACTTTAAATTAACGTCGAAGAAGAAAACAATATTTTTGTGAATTATTTAAAATGGATTTATTTATTAAAAATTTTCAATCAAGCCAGCCAGCGCCAGTGGTGAAATTTCTAGTTTTTTTGATGTAGCACAAGAGGTATATAATTACTTTTCTGCGTCCCCATATCGATGGGATTTACTCAAAAAACACGTGAAAACTCTTACTTTAAAACCGTTAAGTGAAACAAGATGGGAAAGTCGTATCAATGCTATTAGACCTCTAAAATTAGAGCTAAAAAACTTTATTACCGCATTAAAGGCATTAATTGAAGATACCACCAGAGACACGAAAACAAAAATGGGTGCTAAATCAATAATTAAAAGTCTTGAAACATTTAAGTTTTTGTGTTCAATTTTAATTTGGCATGATTTATTATCAAGAATTGATGTATTGAGTAAAATGCTTCAAAATCCTAAATTAAACATCGCTGAATGCATTAAAGGCTTAGACAATCTTAAAAAATATTTAGTTTCCCAAAGATCTGACGATAATTTTAAAATATTTGTCGATTCAGCAACAAGACTTGCTAGAGATTTAGGTATTGATCCCGAATTTCCCATCTCGAAGCTCAGAAAAAAAGTTAGTTTATTTGATTACGAGGGCAGTAGTGATGAACCAGTTTTAAATCCCTTCCTGCAATTTAAGATTGTTTTCTATTTTGCAGTTCTTGATTACGCGATCGCTTCGATAAATGAAAGATTTACCTTATTATCTGAGTGCTATTTAATATTCTGCTTTCTGTTGAGTTTCACACCATTTCTAATGATCACCTCATGAAAGCCTGCATGGACTTAGATATTAAGTTACAGGTACAGGAGGAAGGAACTATTGTGAAAGATATAGACGGTATACAACTCTTTAATGAAATAACTTCATTTAAAGATATTTTTCCAGGTAAAAAACAGCCAATTAAGATATTAGAAATTTTAGTTAAAAATTATCTCATTCCTTGTTTTCCAAATTTTGCTCTAGCAATAAGGACCTTACCTGTTTCTGTGGCTTCAGGTAAAAGAAGTTTTAGTAAATTAAAAATTATTAAAAATTACTTGAGAAATAATATGACACAAGAAAGACTTTCAGATTTGGCCATCATCTATTGAATCCGAAATCTCTGAAAAAATTGATCTCACCGCAATTATTGACAAATTTGCTTCACAGAAAGCCAGAAAAATTATTTTATAGTTAATTATTAGGTAGTCTTCGAGGAAGGACTAATTTATATACTTTTCGTTTCGCGGGATTTATGCTTTAATACTTTTTGTTGTTTTATATTTTCTGGTAAATACTGTTGTTTTACATTTCTAATTATAAAATGTCTATTTTTGTTTCAAAAGTAATATTTTTGTTGGTTTATTATTTTGTTAAAGTAAAAGGAAAAAAAGGTGTCGTTAATATAACATATTAGATGGCCCAAAAATAAAGTCTTTTCCGTCAAATTTTATTTGTAGTTTGCATTTTTATTAATGTTTAACTTTTTACTCTTATGTACATGTAAATGAGTTTATAACGTCAACGTTAAGTATTACTCAAAATAGGAAAAATTCTTTAGAGGGGCGGCATAATAGGTCTTTGAACGCGGGCGGCCGACACCCTAGGATCGGCCCTGCCTTCAATTTATTTTTACGTGTAAATAGCTAAAATTTGCCCCAAATTCTTGCCAAAAAATTGGAATTTCTTCTCAATTTTTTATCAAGTTGGGAAATAAAATAGTGATTTCTGGCATTTTTAGTAGTTGCAAACCTATCAGAATAGCAGAATAAGCAATCTTCGATGTTATCGCGTACCTAACCTCAAGTCAAATATTTATTAATGCTTCTATACCTAAAAATTTTAGACAACTTAAAAAGTTGTAATCGTAAATTCAAAACCGTGGTAAATTCTAGCAGTTCTAGGTTTACATTACAAATAACAAAAATATACAGGGTCTTCGGAAAAAGAAGGTCAATCCGTTAACCATATATTTATTGAGCAAAAATAATATTACTTTAATGATGCCATTCATTTTTTACCCTCATGTTCGATATCAAAGTTTAAAATTAAAAAGTGATTTTTTTGAATAATTCGAGTATTTAATAATATATAAATTTCAAATTTGGTACATTGCTTCACTATAAAGAGTTACATCTTTTAAGAAAAACAACACAAAAAACAATTGTCAAATATTTAAAATAGGGGCGGTCCAGTACCCGCTGACCACCCCTTTTTTTTTAGTACGTGCGCCAGTAACTTTCAAACTATTACCACCAAAATGGTAGATGAACGTTTCTACGTTTGAAACATGTAGAGACCCCTAAAGAATTTTTATTCTGTTAAATTTTGTCGAGGAAGATTTTTAGTTTTTTCTTTGTTTTCCATACCTTCAACTCCACTTTAAGCATGGACTATTTCTTCAAATTAAAAGAAAGTTATGTTTTACAAAGTCGTATAGAATATTCTCCTTGAAATCTTCTTTTCACAAGTGTTATCCATTCAGTTGGTTTGAACTTTTAATTTAAATTAAAAAATTATTTCAATTTTATCTTCAGTATTCATAATATGTTATATCACCATTAACACACCATTTGATATTCCATAAAAGCTCCATTATAGGGTTGAATACTTTCTATATACCTACCATCTTCACTTTTGCTAACACCATCAGCAAAGCTTTTTCTGTCCCCCGACAATGAACGTTTCTACGTTCGAAACAGGTAGAGGACTTTAAAGAATAATAATATAATATATACAGGGTGTCCGGAAAATACGTGTACAACGTTTGACGACAGACTCCTGATGTCAAAATAGGTCGATCTAAGCCGACTTAGTTATATCCAAAATTATCTCGTTTAGCCGGTAGAGGGCGTCAAAAATTTGTAAAAATATTGGTTTTTCCTAAATTACGTGAAAACCTGCTAATCGATTTTAATGATTTTTAGTATGTAAACTAATACTATAAAATGACGTTTTCTAGTAGTATAGTCACCGGCTGTAAATAAGTGGAAGTGTTATAAAAGTGATATAATACGTCAACATTTCTCCTCATTTTTTTATATGAACGGCGTTATGACAACCCAGATATTTTTGTAGAGTGACTGGATGTATTTGGAAGCTATTTTACCTCTTTAATAATTTTCGTTGAATGAGCTGTTTCGCCAGAAGAAAATATTTACAATTACCTGCATACATCAATTATTAACAATAAAAATAAAACAAAGTACAACAAAGTTGAAAGTATGTATTGTAAGAAAGTAAGTAAAACAAAAACATTACTTAAGCAAATGTGTAAAATGACCGCCATCTTGCTGAATACACTTATTAACACTCCTTAAAAAATGATATTGGATCCTATCTAATGTGTCGGGTTATTAAAATGGTTGCCTGCATTTAAAATCCACTGCAATAAATCATCGCGTGTGTTTACCGGAGTCTTGTAAACTACTGTTTCAATAGCGCCCCACAAAAAGAAGTCAAACATATTTAACTCAGGAGAACGTGTTGCCCATTTTCTTGACAAAGCCCGTATACCAGGAGCATGTCAACCTTCTCAGAGTTCGTATAATTTTCCATTTTTAATGGTAAAATGAACTTGTAATTCAAGAATGTTGATCGTATACTTGAATAAATTTCATAGACTGGTGACAATTTGTCAATAATTGTCAAATTATTAAATGCCATAGCAACAAGGTCACTTAAAAAATTATTGTTACAGGTAAAAGTATTACTAATAATACTAAATATTATAAATATTTACTTCTGGCAAAACAGCTCATTCAACGAAAAATATTAAAGAGGTAAAATAGCTTCCAAATACATCCAGTCACTTTACAAAAATATCTGGGTTGTCATAACGCCGTTCATATAAAAATGAAGAGAAATGTTGATTTATTATATCACTTTTATAATACTTCCACTTATTTACAGCCGGTGACTATACTACTAGAAAACGTCATTTTATAGTATTAGTCTACATACTAAAAATCATTAAAATCGATTAGCAGGTTTTCACGTAATTTAGGAAAAACCAATATTTTTACAAATTTTTGACGCCCTCTACCGGCTAAACGAGACAATTTTGGATATAACTAAGTCTGCTTAGATCGACCTATTTTGACTTCAGGAGTCTGTCCTCAAACGTTGTACACGTATTTTCCGGACACCCTGTATATAGAATAATTTTCATTGTAATAAAATTGTGGAGGAAAACGTTTAGTTTTTCTTTCTTTCCCATATTAATAAGTGTTTATAGGTAATTATTCATAGGGGCCACTGTATGAATGCACTTTGAGGTCAGCAGAAGTAATTACATCCAAGTTCTCTTTATGTTTCAAGCAACACAGGCGCCCGAGATCGGCCGTATCAGTATCAAACTTACAAACAAAAATTTTAAAATGGAACTCGCCGAAATGTTAAGAGCAGTTATCACTTGCCGCATTTAGGTAAAAGGGAGTGACAAACTACTAGTGTTGCCGCCGAGACGAGAGATTCTCGTCTCTCGTCTCGTCTGGCCCTTTCTCGACGAGACGAGAGGGATATTTTCTCTCGAATAAAGCTCCGAGACGAGACGAGAGAAGTACCCTCTCTCGTCGAGAAATTCTCGTCTCTTTCGATCTCTCTCGACCTCTCGAGCAAAAAACGTTACTTTTTTGAGCTTTTTTAAATCTTCTTAAATTCCTCTTTGCAAAAATATACATAATGTCTATATTTGGACAGCGGTTTTCGAGTTATTTAACTGCAAATAGTTTCATCTAGTTAACCGTGCCTGGCCATTCAGAATAACATATTACGAGTATTATGACGTTTTATCGCTGGATAAAATTATTTGCAGTCAAATAACTCGAAAACCGTCAGTCCAAATATGGACATTATATATTTTCGATAAAAGGAATTTAAGAAGATTTTAAAAATCTCATAACAGACAGGGTATCCAAAAAAAAAATTTTAAATATGCTGATTCTACATAAATTTATAATTACTTTATTTAAATGCATTATTAGTCTATAGTTAATAGTTTTCAAGATATTGACTTTTGAAAAATTATATTTTTGAGTTTCGACAGCCTATAGCTTTCTAACAGTACATCTTAGAGCAAAACGGCGCATATGTCTATATCTTCCATTTTCACTATATTCCCAAATCAATCAAGCTTCCGGCTGAACCGGATGTAACTCGAAAGCAGGAAATATAATTCTTCCGGTTTAACCGGAAGGTGATTTTTTTGGGAAGATAATAAAAATGGAAAATAGGGACATGTGAGTCGTTTTGCTCTAAGACGTACTGTTAGATCTGTTGAAACTCAAAAATTACATTTTTTAAAAGTCAATATCTTGGAAATGAAAATTTCTTACCGTGCTGGTGTTTTGGAGCACCCTGTATAGACAAAAATAATTTTATAAGAGGCACCTCTTAACCCTTAATAAGCTTCGTCAAAAGTTTTCTGTTATCTTAGAGGTACAGGAGATATTGACCTTTGTCGCACTAATGGGCCACCCTGTAGTAAATACTAAGCAAAGTTTTAACGCATATAGGTTAGGTTCTGTCATATTTGACATATATTGCACACAATTTATGTCAAATATGATAGAACCTAACCTAAACGCGTTAAAATTTTGCTTGGTTTTTACTATATTTGGTTTAAATCACGAGAGAAGCGAGACGAGACAAGAGAATGTCGTCTCTCGTCTCGTCTCGCCCTCTCTCGACGAAACGAGAGACCCATTTTGTCTCGTCTCGCGGCAACACTACAAACTACAAGAAAACTATTGGATAGAATTGGTTAAAATTTGGAATTTAGCTCCGAAATTTGATTCTACATGACTATATCGACTTCAACCTTTTTAAATTAGAAAATAAATTTTCAAAATAAATTATTTTTTTCAAAATTGATAAAATGAAGGTGATACAGTCATGTAGTATAAAATTTCAAAGCTAAATTCCAAATTTTAACCAATTCTATTCAATAGTTTTCTTGTAGTTTTTCACTCCTATTTACCTAAATGCGGCAAGTGATAACTGCTCTTAAACGTATCTATTTTTCGCGACCGTACTGTATATCGGTATCAATAGCAGGTACCAATATGCGATATCTCAGTAGCCGGTAGCCTAATAAGGTGTGTGTCAGTTGTCATAACAACCAAACAATTACACCGTTTTAAAGAAGACAGAACAAAGTTATCAGAAATAGAAGTTTTTGAATAAAATTTAGGAAAACAAAAATTTGTAAAACATGCCGACAAAAACAACTAGAGCGTCCATTGTTGGTGGGACTAAAAATGGGGTATGTTATTTTAATATGTAGATAATCTAAATAAGTGCTGATCAACAGGCAAGGTATAAACTATAAAATGCTTGCTTATGTTATAATTACTATTGCAGCGAACAGGCAAGTCGTACAAAGATATTGCATTTATAAAGCGTTCGGTGGCGGATCATTGGGGGGAGGGGGGGCTACAGGGGCCTAAACAAAAATAAAAAATAAATTATAGTAACCTATATAATATCGAGAACCTGACAAGTTTCGTCTCATAAACAACCGTAAATATTCTCTTATTAACCCTCCCCCCCGCACCCTCAAATCCCAAGAACATTGGAATAGAACATATTAAAAAATATAATAAAGAAAACTTGTGTTCGGTGTATTTTTCATCCTTTATTAAACATACGCATTGCTGTGCCTCCCGAAACTTTGCTGATTTTGCTTCGTTGGGGCTAAAAATAACTAAAATGTGCTTATGGTTTCTCCAATCCAAAAAAATATTTTTCATAGTCTATAACTAAAAACAAGTTAATAACCGATTCTCAAATACCAGAATAAATATAAAGAAATTAATTTAAGTATACCTACTACTCGATTTTTAAAATAAATATTTTAACTGCCAAACTAATAAAATGTGTCCTTTTTAAAGCGAAAGACGTTTATTAAATATCATTGTTGAACATAAAAAACAATGATTTATTTGCAATAAAAAGGAAATTGGAAAGTTCTGCGTGGCGACAAAACTTCTTAAAACAGCAGTTTTTTATTTATTTACTCACAACCAACTTTATAAGTTTATTACAGGGATAAATCTAAGTAATTTATTAAAGAACTTAGGCATAACTATAACAATTATTATAGTACTACAACTTACTATATCTCATATAAAAAAAAAAAAACAGTTAAAATACAAACGTTTTATCAATGTAACTGCAAGTCATTGAGATATATTTTAATGAATAACAAAAATTATTTTCGAATTGGCTGAACCCCAATATTATTAGAAATAAGATGTTGAATTAATTCCCAATTTAAAATACCTCGTACAATTATCACTTATAATCTCCCTAGCAGCAGAATTATTACCGAAATTTTTTTTCAAGGTTCGGAAAGTTTTTGTTGATAGAAAATTTTCCTCGTTTTCGACTCGGGATAATTTTCTATCAACAAAAACATGAGTGAAACCGAGAAAAAAATTATCGGGAATTAATTCTGCTGCGTGGGAGATTTGGTAAGACAATTTCATAAATTGGAGTTTTTTCTTATTGTAATTCTTTGCTAAAATGCTACAAAAATATATTTCCGGCGGCTTTCGTTAATTGTAACTAATTAGAGTTTTAGAAATAAGGTTTATTTCAGCCGTTAGTAACTCATTTTTATTACTAAAATGTGAGAAACATTAAATAACAAATTTGTTATCTGAAATCCAATGTCTTTATTTTTTACTAACATTTCAGGAACATTAAAAACATTAATTCGTTTTCAACCATAACATCTGATATTAGTGATATTACATGTCTACATAGCTTCAAATGAAACTTAAAAAAACATATTTCCGATGAGTTTAGTTAAATTTTTGGTGTGTCTTTTTTAGCCCCAGTGTTTGATATCTAAAGCAAATTGGTTAGTATCAATAAAAATTATATTAAGTTAGCAACAAAATGTATTTTGATTTTATTCTGAGAGACTTTGGCAATAGATATAAAGCACTTCATTTTTGACAGAAAAATTATCACTTATTAATTTCATTAACAAAATTATCGCGATAATCTCCCGTTGCTATAAGCGACGTAAATAAAAAGGAAGCTTCTAATTTGTTGAAAATAAATTTATGTAATTTTCTTTACAAAAATCAACATTTCCGGAAAAAATTTAATTCGCCAATTTTTAAAAGCGATAAAACTAATAATCCTAATAATTTCCGTCCAATATCTGTGTTGCCTGTTCTGTCAAAAATTTTGGAAAAAATTATAAATATAAAACTAAGGAATTTTTTAGAATATTACGAAAACTAAAAATTTTCTGAATGACACAAACTTACGCTTATATTCAACGCTAAATAAGAAATAATTATAAAATTTAGGAGATTCTATTTTTCTATTTAAAAATGTAGATTTTTTGCAGTTTTTCAATTTCATTTTTAAACTTAATGTTTGAACACCCTGTAACAAAATATTATAAAAAAATCTATTAAAGCTGGTCCTTTTTAACGAGGAATTCAATCCAAATTAAATAATAAAGGCTTCCTTATATGAAAAATTGGTGTTTATTTTAGAGCCTGCAAACGTAATTTTTGACAAAAAAATTTTAAATGTCAAAAACGCCTAGACATAGATTTAGGGCATAATACACAAAATCTGCCTAGAATCTTGTGTAGCATGCAAAAATGTAATAATATACAGTGTTACCAGTAAAGTCCGCATCATATGGGATTTTTTTTTATTAATAGCTTTATTCAAAATTTGACTTTGGCATCAAGTTCTGCTTCGATCGAGATGAAAATTAAGCAAAAAATTAGTAATCACGTGATTCGCATTATCTGTCAAATTTTAATTTTTTCCAAAAAATAATTCAAAAGTGGGATTATTTCTGAAAATATCGAAAAAAGTTATTAGAAATAGTTTTTTTAAATGCTGTTTCTAGCCAACATGCAAAATTTGAGCTGGATAAAATAATTTTGATTTTTACCTATATTGTGTAAATTGCACCACTTTTGCAAAATAAGACTCAACGCAACCTACATAAAACGTCTTAGTTTTGATAATACTTTCTTTCAGATACATTTTCTTTAAAGTAGCGCCATATTAAATTTGTGTTTTTCTACAAAATCAAAATTGGGCTATTCAAATTTGGTCGCATATGTGATGCAAAGTTCATTTGTTTTTGACCCTGTGTAAGGTAACTTCATAAAATAAGTATTTTTGAAAACGTAGTTTGTGTCTGAAAGTAATACACCTTAATTTTAAGACAAAAAAGAACACAGTGTTATCAGTAAAGTGTTCAATAAAAGGAAATTAAATTTTAGTTCAACCTTACCTATGTTCAACGATTTAATTTAAAACCCCTTTATTTTATTTTTTATTTTTTACTTTCAGACACAAACTACGTTTTTAAAAATACTTATTTTATGAAGTTACCTTATACAGGGTCAAAAACAAATGAACTTTGCATCACATGCGACCAAATTTTAATAGCCCAATTTTGATTTTGTAGAAAAACACACATCAGAACTTGATGCCAAAGTCAAATTTTGAATAAAGCTATTAATAAAAAAAATTCCATATGATGCGGACTTTACTGGTTACATTGTATAAATCGTATTCTTTTTAAAATTCCGATATAACCGAAAGTGCCACCATAGGTACTGAAAATATTTTAGGCGGGGTTGCCCCCATCAATAGTATATTTCTAAATTTCTATGTATAGTTTTCTATAAACAGGGTGTCCGGAAATGATGAGCAAAGAATTTAGGGGATAATACTAGACCGAAAATAAATGCTATCTCTTCTTATCACATTTTTTTGAAAATTGATTAACGGAGTTAAATTTTATTTGCAGTTTTTTTTTGTAATACCTTTTGCGACGCACATAATACTTTGATGAAATCTCATATATGGGATTTTTTCGGGATGAGGAATACAAATTTGCCCACCGTTTTTTTGCATTTTGTAGAGGGCGCCACATAGGAGCCTATACTTTAATTTGAATATTCCCAACTTTTTTGTCCTACACTGTATGCGCATTTTGACTGAATATTTTTATTCTCCTAACCTTTTGACATAAAAAATATGTACTACTTTTGTTTCGATAGATTTAACCGTTTTCGAGAAAAACGCTAAAATAGCATTGCTTGCATGTGACGAATACGAAATAATTTTAATTTTTCAACCTTAAACATCGCATAGCGAAGGAAGGAATATTCCTTGGAGTTCGTCGGAATGTTTTAAGAATTAATTTATGCATTGAAGAGGAAGGACGTCACTTTGAACCTTTGATTTGAATGTTTTAATTTATTGTTCTAGTAACTTTTGTATTTTAAAACTGCAAATAAAATTTAACTTCAACTCCCTGGAACTCCTGTAATCAATTTCTAATATTTATTTATTTATTTATTTACATAATATACATATACATAACAGGCAGATGCCCAAATAGTATAACAATATAAAAAACAATAAAACATATAACAATCAACAATTATAAACACTGAATGAAAGTGGAAGTATTAATTAACGACTGTTCTAATCTTGCGTTTGAATGATTCTTGTGAACAGTTAATATTAAAGTCATATGGCAAGAAACGGTTGAAGTAATCCATGATGCGATTCATTGGTTCATTCTTTCCGACATCAGTTCGGTGTGGCCGCAAAGAAAACAGTTCCAGTTGTCTAGTTGGTCGCGCTGGAATGCGAAATCTAAGCTGGCTAAGTAGTTCCGGACAGTCGATGAGATTATTTATAATTTTATGACCGAATGACATAGCAAGTAATATTCTTCGCGTCTCTAGTGTGTCAAAATTAATTAACTTAAGATGATCAGTGTACAGTGTTATCAATTTAGTTTGTCCCACTTTTAAGAGCCTGTAACTTTTTTGTATTTTGAGTTAGCGAGCTCATTCAAAAAACAAGATGTACCTTTTTTAGCCAAGTTTTTATAAGTGTTGTCAAAAATGACAGTAGGTGTCACATGTCACATTTAAAAGCAAAAATTTAATTTTTTTAAATGGGACACCCTGTATATTGGAGGCGCATTAGATGGTCCCTTTTCTTCCGATTTCAAAAATATAACACACATATGCATTCTTTTCTTCATTCCATCAAACATTGACAAAAATATGAAAAAATATATTATTTTTAAAAAACATCAAGATAGCTATGCAACTGTCTTGGTTGCTATGGATTTTATCTTCATTTATATTTCAGTCTGTCATTCTCAGCATTATTAATCGTTTCGAATATTGTAGAAAAGTTATTTTGTATGCAAAAATTAACTAACATAAGATATTATTATTCAGTGGAGGAAAAGTGTTTTATGTTTGATATTTTTCGTCAAGCGGGCAGTGCAACCTTAGCACTTAGGAGGTATAGGCTTCAGTTTCCCAATAGACGGGTTCCTTCCAAAAAAATATTTTATCGGCTGAAGAAGACATTTTTCGAGACTGGAGGTAAGTATAAAGAAAAAACGAATAATTAGGCGGAAAACAATGGAAATTAATGTATTAGCCTATTTTCGGGCATTTCCCTACAAATCTATACCCGATTAAATACGAGAGCTGCCTATATCGTATAGTTCGTAGAAACGATTGTTATTTTCTAGTTAATATAATAAAAATTGTTTATTCGTTTCAATGTGTCGTGTTTCATTGATCATATTATAAGCTAACAACCAAAACAGTTGCATAGCAGCAGCTATCTTGATGCTTTTTAACAATAATATATTTTTTCATATTTTTGTCAATGTTTAATGGAATGAAGAAAAGAATGCATATGTGGGTTATATTTTTGAAATCGGAAGAAAAGGGACCATCTAATGCGCCTCTAATATACAGGGTATCCCATTTAAAAAAATTAAATTTTTGCTTTTAAATGTGACATGTGACACCTACTGTCATTTTTGACAACACTCATAAAAACTTGGCTAAAAATGGTACATTTTGTTTTTTGAATGAGCTCGCTAATTCAAAATACAAAAAAGTTACAGGCTCTTAAAAGCGGGACAAACTAAATTGATAACACTGTACAAAAGCTGTGATTTATCAATCTTTAACTTATAGAGAAGAAAGTTTACAAATTTCGACTGTACTCTCTCAATGCGATTTTTGTGAACTTTGTACATTGGCGCCCAGACTGTACAGCAGTATTCCAGATGGCTTCTAACCAGAGCGAAGAACATTGATTTCAAGACATCAGTATTTTGAAAGTCCCAGCACTGCCGAATTTTCCCGCACATTTTCGAAAAAAATGTTATAGATAGAAGAGATATAATTTATTTTCGGTCTAGAATTATTATCAGCTATAATAACCCTAGGACATTGATAATGGACGAGATAATTTTAGTCGAAAGCACGTTGCCTGGTAACAACCCGACGCTGAAGGCGGAGGGTTGTTACCTTGGTTACGTGCTTGAGATAAAATTATAAGGCATTGGTCAATGTCCGAGGGATATTCGGTCAGAAAATTTTTTGATAAAAAGAAAAATTCTCGCAACCAAACAATTATTTATTTATTAAAAGTACAATTTGTAAAGGTGCAGTTATTAAAATTTAACGTAACATTTGATTGGCTATTTTTTTTTACTATAGAAGATCCATTACCACACATAGTATTAATAATCTTATTGTGGTGTTCTTGGTCGATGTTTAAGTATGGTTTTAGAGAATTTGGATTGTTATGACCAGTGATTTTCAGCAATTGTTGTTCTTGCACACCTTTTTTTGCCAATTCGCTAACAGCAGTTGACCTGTTTGAATGGTTTGTTATTTTTTTGTCCTTTACATTCAGGCCGATAGCTTCAGCAGACGATTTTGTTCATCCATTAATAGTATTTTTTTCAACAGGGACATTATCGTACCAACTATCGGTTTCCGTTTTCCAGTGTCGATTTGGTTTTAAGAACAGCCGTGGTGAGGTTATATGTACGCCTCGTTTTGATATCAATTTATGAAACAGGCGTACAGGGCATCTTTGACTTTCACTATTGACAATCAACCATTTACTACTTGTACAGCTTTTTGAACCGCCTTGGCAAGTTTTACTGAACAGTGGATTATATTCAATACGATTTGTTGGAGAACCATCGTTATTTTTTTCGATTTGAAAAAAATCCAGGAGACATGCAACGGCTTCGCCTCCTCCACGCTAATTCTACTGCAGCAATATGGTAGAATTTACGCATAAGACCTTCAGGGGTATTTTCATTCCAGAACAATATTATTTGGTTTACTTCAGATAAACTGTCTCTGTTAAACGGGTCTATCATAATCTTATATTCATTATAGTACTTTTCTTGTAAAATTTTGCACGAAACGTTCCACATAATCTTTACCGTTGCTTTTTTGAATTCAGTCCCATCTTTTTTTCTCATATTAACCGCCCAATCTTTCAGTATCATTGCCAGCTCTTCTACACTTCTATGTTTATTTAACTCGTATTTGCGTTCACAGCAAAACTCCATAAATATTCCCCATGTGACTGTTTCATGTATTTTTTGGGATTGTTTCATTAACTAGCGCGTTAATGGAATGAAAATTTGCATTGACAAAACGTGACATTTTGAAATTTATATATCTGGAATATGAACTGTCAAAGTATTGGTGTCATAATAAATGATGCCTGGGTGTCATACACTGAGAAAATCTCCAGCAAAAACAACTTTACTGATGTATTTTTGGCTATCCCAGCTAAAATATTTGCCAAAGTTGCAAATTGACTTTCTTGTAGCAGTAAAATAAGGTTTACTGATGTCTTTCTATTGATTTTAATAAGTACTTTGCTGTTGGTAATAAATATTTTCTTAAATATTTCGCAATAGCAAAATACGTAATTGTAAGAGCAAAAAACTTTTTCAAAAGAATTATTATTTATCCTGAGAAAAAAATGTTGCTGCCCCAGCAAAGAAAATTTATTAGATCCGGTATTCGGGTGTTTCCGTGTCGCCATTCGGTGTCGTTAAGAGCCAGTTTCGAGTATTTCAGCCCGTCCGAGCCTGTTGTCGCGCCGTTCGCGCATCATTTCGCTAAGTTTAGAGTTGAGGGAGAGGGTGGGGCTCATAGCCTTACAAAATTATTTGTTTTTTTTTTGTTTGTGACCTGCGGCTAGCTGTATTATTTTGATGGAGTACAAGAAAAGTTGAAAGTTTAGAGGCCACCTTTAAATTAAGAAGAAGACTATACGTTAATGCAAATTTGGGAACATTTTTTGATGATTTTCCATTTGCATTCCATGTCCTTATTGTAGTTAAACACAGGCATTGAATTGGTAAGTTTTGTTTGTATAATCTTACACATAATATACTTGTTTTTGTTTATTTTTATGCATATTTCGGGTAATCATTTATTTGTGTATTTTTAGAGAGAGGCAGTTTTTAACAAAAGGTTTCCTGATTGTATTGACGTCATATAATATACTAGTAGAAAGTTTGTGCAGGAATAATAGCAAAGTTGAAAGAACGAAAAATCAGCGGATACGGCCTTGAAGAAAATATTGGTAAGTTAAAACGTTTCATTTTGTATATAAAATGCTTGCCTATTAAACAGGTCTTATAATAATAATTGTAATTGAAAACTAATGAAATAATTATTTTTAGACATTACTGCTAAGGGACTACTGATGTTACTATATTTATTGAGCCCCATAACCATTAAAAGTGCCAGAAAAGGTTCTATGGAGACCAAGCAGGAGTGAGGTGCAAGAAAGCTTGTTCTTTAACGCAGAGGTAAATATTAACTACTATTCGCTATGCTTGAACTAAGAATCATCTAACCTTATACCGAGCGAGCAAAAATTATTTGCATCAAAGAGGGCCTTGCATCTAAGGACGTAATGCTTAGCGGTATCAATTAATCAGTTATTCCATCATCTTTGACAGCCGTTACGCGTAATTTTATCTAAACCAAGCCCTACGTTTTTTAATCCAAGCCCTCTTTGATGCAAATAATTTTTGTTCGCACGGTAGTAACCTGAATCAATGATCTAGGTAGCAGATCATTGACCTGAATGCTTAATCGGAGGCTTAACTGGTAGTAGTATCAACTTTTTTTTGACATTTTGAAGTCGGAACTTTTTAGTAAAATTTAATAATTGCAGTCGTGCATACATTGGTGTTACAATGACAAACACCGATAAGTTGTCTTATTCTTGACTTCGCTTGGTTTCTCCCTGGTCCTTCATTTCCAGAATTTTTGATTACCCCTACTATAAATATTTAATCAACATTCTCCGTTCCAGAATGATCATCTCACAGAAAAAATAAACGCAAAATGTGAGAAGCTACAACTGTTTAACCTAACTGTTCAGCCGTTCGGAGTCATAGTGGAAAACCTTGCCTCTCCAAGATATATTATAGTTGTATCAGTGCTGTATCATTATTATTATTATTATTATTATTATTATTATTATTATTATTATTATTATTATTATTATTATTATTATTATTATTATTATTATTATTATTATTATTATTATTATTATTATTATTATTATTATTATTATTATTATTATTATTATTATTATTATTATTATTATTATTAGGTGCATATAGTCCTGTTTTTGATATTTTATGTTATAAATAAGTTTCTATAAATTCTTTTTCTTTTATAGCCTGGTAGAGTATAATTATTTTTTCCTCATTTTTTATAAAAAAAGGTTTGTAAAATGAAACTTTTATTATTGTTAATTATTAGGTGCTTTATGTTCCTGTTGTTTAATGTAATTACTTATAACGTTCATATAAATCGTTTTTTGCATAACCTGTATTACACTGAGAAAATCTCCAGCAAAAACAACTTTACTGATGTATTTTTGGCTATCCCAGCTAAAATATTTGCCAAAGTTGCAAATTGACTTTCTTGTAGCAGTAAAATAAGGTTTACTGATGTCTTTCTATTGATTTTAATAAGTACTTTGCTGTTGGTAATAAATATTTTCTTAAATATTTCGCAATAGCAAAATACGTAATTGTAAGAGCAAAAAACTTTTTCAAAAGAATTTTTATTTATCCTGAGAAAAAATGTTGCTGCCCCAGCAAAGAAAATTTATTAGATCCGGTATTCGGGTGTTTCCGTGTCGCCATTCGGTGTCGTTAAGAGCCAGTTTCGAGTATTTCAGCCCATCCGAGCCTGTTGTCGCGCCGTTCGCGCATCATTTCGCTAAGTTTAGAGTTGAGGGAGAGGGTGGGGCTCATAGCCTTACAAAATTATTTGTTTTTTTTGTTTGTGACCTGCGACTAGCTGTATTATTTTGATGGAGTACAAGAAAAGTTGAAAGTTTAGAGGCCATCTTTAAGTTAAGAAGAAGACTATACGTTAATGCAAATTTGGGAACATTTTTTGATGATTTTCCATTTCCATGTCCTTATTGTAGTTAAACACAGGCATTGAATTGGTAAGTTTTGTTTGTATAATCTTACACATAATATACTTTTTTTTTTTTTTTTATTTATTTATTTTACGTCGGCCTTTTTCCGCAACGAGGCCAATCACCGACGCCAGGGAATTTGTCACACACTATCTGGTAATTTTGCCGAATCCCTCTTTTTCGAGGGTAGGGTTCTTTAACGTGCCAACATCCATGACACGGGGCCCACAGTTTAACGTCTCTTCCGAAAGACGGCGCCACCTCTTAAACCAAATTCCAAATTTAACATCGACGTTGCGGGCACCGGGAATGGAACCCGGGCCTACGATCTGTAAGGCTGCTGCGCTAACCACTAGACCACAACGTCGACACATAATATACTTGTTTTTGTTTATTTTTATGCATATTTCGGTAAATCATTTATTTGTGTATTTTTAGAGAGAGAGGCAGTTTTTAACAAAAGGTTTCCTGATTGTATTGACGTCATATAATATACTAGTAGAAAGTTTGTGCAGGAATAATAGCAAAGTTGAAAGAACGAAAAATCAGCGGATACGGCCTTGAAGAAAATATTGGTAAGTTAAAACGTTTCATTTTGTATATAAAATGTTTCCCTATTAAATAGGTCTTATAATAATAATTGTAACTGAAAACTAATGAAATAATTATTTTTAGACATTACTGCTAAGGGACTACTGATGTTACTATATTTATTGAGCCCCATAACCATTAAAAGTGCCAGAAAAGGTTCTATGGGGACCAAGCAGGAGTGGGGTGCAAGAAAGCTTATTCTTTAACGCAGAGGTAAATATTAACTACTACGCTATGCTTGAACTAAGAATCATACATACATACCTAACCTTATACCGTGCGAGCAAAAATTATTTGCATCAAAGAGGGCCTTGCATCTAAGGACGTAATGCTTAGCGGTATCAGTTAATCAGTTATTCCATCATCTTTGACAGCCGTTACGCGTAATTTTATCTAAACCAAGCCCTACGTTTTTTAATCCAAGCCCTCTTTGATGCAAATAATTTTTGCTCGCACGGTAGTAACCTGAATCAATGATCTAGGTAGCAGATCATTGACCTGAATGCTTAATGGGAGGCTTAACTGGCAGTAGTGTCAACCTTTTTTTGACATTTTAAAGTCGGAACTTTTTAGTAAAATTTAATAATTGCAGTCGTGCATACATTGGTGTTACAATGACAAACACCGATAAGTTGTCTTATTCTTGACTTCGCTTGTTTTCTCCCTGGTCCTTCGTTTCCAGAATTTTTGATTACCCCTACTATAAATATTTAATCAACATTCTCCGTTCCAGAATGATCATCTCACAGAAAAAATAAACGCAAAATGTGAGAAGCTACAACTGTTTAACCTAACTGTTCAGCCGTTCGGAGTCATAGTGGAAAACCTTGCCTCTCCAAGATATATTATAGTTGTATCAGTGCTGTATCATTATTATTATTATTAATATTACTATTATTATTAGGTGCATATAGTCCTGTTTTTGTTATTTTATGTTATAAATAAGTTTCTATAAATTCTTTTTCTTTTATAGCCTGGTAGAGTATAATTATTTTTTCCTCATTTTTTATAAAAAAAGGTGTGTAAAATGAAACTTTAATTATTGTTAATTATTAGGTGCTTTATGTTCCTGTTGTTTAATGTTATAACTTATAACGTTCATATAATTCGTTTTTTGCATAACCTGTATTAATATTTGGTTCGTCGTATTTTTTTTTTATAAAAAAAATGTTTATTTCATTTAGCTTTTTCCTTTTATTCCTATACCCTATATTTAAACCTTATCCTCACAGCAACTACATGCTTAATGTACTCTATTTTATTAGCCCCTAAATTGTCTTTTTTATTGCAGCAAATTTTATTTTGTTTTTACCCTGGATGAAAGTGCGCCTGTGTCACAAATTCGAGTACATGTACGGGAACCTTGAACATTGTAAGAAATACATCAAAGTCGAAATCAAAAAGTGCAACTGCTTTAAATTTTACATTATGTATTTCTTACAGTTTTTAAGATTCCCATCTAGCACTCGAATTTGTGACACAGGCGCACTTTAACCCATGGTAAAAACAAAAAAAAATTGCTGCAATAAAAAAAAACTTTTTAAGGGTAAGAAAGCACCCTCTTGTGCTAGCTATATAATTTTATTGTAGAAGGAGAGACATTTTTTGTTATTAGAAAAAGTATTTTTACCAACAGCAAAAGATTTTTAAGGTACAAGAAAGATCCTTTCTACTGCAAGAGAGACGTTTTTTACTATACAGGGTGTTCCGATGATCATGTTACAAAATTCTAGGGTAGATAAAACACACGAAAATAAGAAAAAAAGTTCATGTGAACATGGGTCCGGAAACGCTTCTTCAGGGAGCTAGGGCCCTTCGAAGATGACCTTCAAAAACTACTTTTCGTTTTATAGCTTCGGTACTACTGCAGCTATCGCAACCAATTTTGGGACATGAAATCTAGTTCGTAGGTTCATCAATTTGAGCCTTCCGGATTTTGTCACCTTTAACCAGGGGCGTACAAACCAAGGGGGTATTTGAGTAAATTTGACCCTACTCCTCTTAGGCTTTAATTTCTTACCATTTTTATATCTGATTATGATTCTCCAATGCCTTTTACATAAAAAAGGTACTCTTAGTAAAAATCGCTATCTGTCACAGTTTCCTCCGAAAATGGCTAAATCCAATCAATAATAAATTATTGGTCTTAAACCAATTATTACGTTGAAATATGAAAATGAGGTTCAGTACAGATAGTTGTCAAAAATCTATCAATAAAATATTGTGTCGCCAGTGAATCATGGATTATACTTTCGCCGAATATGCCGATATGCTATTAATTTATGGCGAAGTTCATTGCAATGGAAGAGCCGCTTCAAGATTGTATCAGGAGCGGTTTCCTGAGAGGCGTGTACCTGCTCACACGCTATTCGAGAGGGTAAATCAGCGCATAAGGGAAACTGGCTCCGTGAAAATAACGAGGCCAGATAATGGCGCTCAAAGAACTGTACGAACTCCAGAATTTGAGGAAGAGGTACTCCGACAATTCGAGGAAAATCCTAGTGTTAGTACCCGAGCTGTTGCAGAATCCATGAATGTAAGTCATGTACGTGTATGGGAGATTGTTAACGAACAACTTCTTCATCCTTACCATCGCCAAAAAGTACAGGAATTGAGACCAAATGATTATGCACCCCGCGTAGAGTTTTGCGAGTGGTTTCTTCAACAGTGTACACAAGAACCCCAATTTCCGAAATTTGTGCTTTTCTCTGATGAGGCTGTTTTTACGAGAGAAGGTATTTTTAATTCACGGAATAGCCATGTGTGGGCGGAGGAAAACCCTCATGCTCTTCAAATAAGAGGGTACCAACATCGATTCTCGGTGAACATGTGGGCTGGAATTGTTGGAGAACGTCTAATTGGACCAATCATGTTGCCTCCTCGACTAACTGGGACGGTGTACCTCAATTTTTTAAGATACACCTTACCTGAGTTATTGGATGAGCTGTCCCTCGACATACGTCGGAATCTATGGTTCCAGCATGATGGAGCACCCGCTCATTTTGCACATGTCGTACGTGAGCACCTCGATGATCGTTTTAGAGGACGTTGGATTGGACGTGGAAGCGATGTCAACTGGCCAGCCCGGTCCCCAGATTTAACTCCTATGGATTTCTTTCTTTGGGGACATATGAAAAGCCTTGTATATGAAACTCCAGTTCAGTCGGAGGAAGATTTGGTGGCTAGGATTTCTGTTGCGGCTGAAATGATCCAAACCATGCCTGATGTTTTTACTGACGTCAATTTAAATATGCTACGTAGGTGTAATACATGTATTGAACGTGGTGGCAGGCATTTTCAACAATTGTTATTTTGAATTTATTTTGGTACGTACAGGGTCAGTCAACGACAGCGTTAGTAAATTCATCTTCAAGACAAAAATTTACTCTGCCTTATCCTTGACTCACTCGTTAAACCTGTTTAATTGTTTTTTTTTTTGAAATATTTTGTATACGTTCCCTTTTACTTTTTATACCCCCAATTTCGAAAAGGCAATAAATCTCTCTAATCTAATTTATTTTCATTAAAGAAAAAGATTTGACTAACTTATAATGCTCACTATCTGTACTGAACCTCATTTTCATATTTCAACGTAATAATTGGTTTAAGACCAATAATTTATTATTGATTGGATTTAGCCATTTTCGGAGGAAACTGTGACAGATAGCGATTTTTACTAAGAGTACCTTTTTTATGTAAAAGGCATTGGAGAATCATAATCAGATATAAAAATGGTAAGAAATTAAAGCCTAAGAGGAGTAGGGTCAAATTTACTCAAATACCCCCTTGGTTTGTACGCCCCTGGTTAAAGGTGACAAAATCCGGAAGGCTCAAATTGATGAACCTACGAACTAGATTTCACGTCCCAAAATTGGTTGCGATAGCTGCAGTAGTACCGAAGCTATAAAACGAAAAGTAGTTTTTGAAGGTCATCTTCGAAGGGCCCTAGCTCCCTGAAGAAGCGTTTCCGGACCCATGTTCACATGAACTTTTTTTCTTATTTTCGTGTGTTTTATCTACCCTAGAATTTTGTAACATGATCATCGGAACACCCTGTATAAAAAAATGTCACCACTGTAGCAGAAATTTGTTGTTTCAGTAGCAAAGAATTTTATAGTTACATTATATAGTTTTATAAGTACAGCAACGTTACTTTTTAGATATAGCAGAATTACTTTATAGCTATAACAGAATTATTCTTGCAAAGTAGCTTTATTACCACAGCAAAGTATGTCCAGCAGAGTGCATTCTCCTGGTAGAGTAAAGTGCTTGGCTGTCCCCCATTTAGCAAAATATTTTAGCTATGGTTGCTAAAATTTTCGCTAGGAATGAAAAGAGATTTTCTCAGTGTAATATTTGGTTCTTGTCGTATTTTTTTTATATAAAAAAATGTTTATTTCATTTAGCTTTTTCCTTTTATTCCTATACCCTATATTTAAACCTCATCCTCACAGCAACTACATGCTTAATGTACTCTATTGTATTAGCCCCTAAATTTTCTTTTTTATTGCAGCTAATTTTATTTTGTTTTTACCCTGGATGAAAGTGCGCCTGTGTCACAAATTCGAGTACATGTACGGGAACCTTGAACATTGTAAGAAATACATCAAAGTCGAAATCAAAAAGTGCAACTGCTTTAAATTTTACATTATGTATTTCTTACAGTTTTTAAGATTCCCATACTAGCACTCGAATTTGTGACACAGGCGCACTTTAACCCATGGTAAAAACAAAAAAAAAATTGCTGCAATAAAAAAAAACTTTTTAAGGGTAAGAAAGCACTCTCTTGTGCTAGCTATATAATTTTATTGTAGAAGGAGAGACATTTTTTGTTATTAGAAGAAGTATTTTTACCAGTAGCAAAAGATTTTTAAGGTACAAGAAAGATCCTTTCTACTGCAAGAGAGACGTTTTTTACTATATTAAAAAATGTCACCACTGTAGCAGAAATTTGTTGTTTCAGTAGCAAAGAATTTTATAGTTACATTATATAGTTTTATAAGTACAGCAACGTTACTTTTTAGATATAGCAGAATTACTTTATAGCTATAACAGAATTATTCTTGCAAAGTAGCTTTATTACCACAGCAAAGTATGTCCAGCAGAGTGCATTCTCCTGGTACAGTAATGTGCTTGGCTGTCCCCCATTTAGCAAAATATTTTAGCTATGGTTGCTAAAATTTTCGCTAGGAATGAAAAGAGATTTTCTCAGTGTAGTGATTGAAAACCACCCGCGAAGTGTTGTTTTCACTTAAATGTTGATATGATTGGGTAATTTATGTAAGATGATAAAGAATAACAAAATTTAATTGGCTGTTTGAACTGTCAAAAAATTTTCCCCTAAATTTTTTGCTCATCATTTTCGGAGGCGGATTCCGCTGGGACACCCTGTATAAAAAATTATGTTGTTCGTTTAAAAAGACTAATAAGATATGTAGCCTACCATTTAGTTATCTGTCTAAAGTATGATATTGTTTTAGAAAAAAAATCGCACCTCAGATACATACGATGAAATAGAAGAATGGAAAAGAGGAAAACAACTTCTAAAGCCAAAAAGTCAGCTGGAATTAAGTGATGCGGTTAGTATAAAGTCAAAGGGAAATCTACAAGCGTAATTCCAATGGACATTCTTTTATGTCAAACAAACCGACAAACAGTTTTCGGTTTGAGATTTTGCTAAAAGGCTGCAATGTGGCCTCTATTTCGCTAGAGTTTCGATATTTGCCGTTGTTCCCTTTCTCTGTTTAAAATAAAGGGTACAAAAGTATTTTTTTTATTAATACCCTATTTCGCTTATTTAAAGTACGCCTCAGCGTGTTTAAATCCCACTTTCAAAAACGCGCGTGTTTTAAAGTTACCATGGCAACATCAACAACCCGTGAAACGTGAAGTCTAAATATGTTAACTTTTTAATTATTGATTTGACAGAATTACCTTTTAACGTCAAATAAAATATTTTTTTAAGCAATACACAACCATTGTCAACTACGAGTAAAGAATACAAAGGAAGTAGGGTATTGCAGATTGACAGTTGTCTGGGATGGGGGCCGATGGCGGCAACATTTGACGCATGCGCTTTTCCGGTCCACCTGTGGCGTATCATTAAAATGGTAATAATAAAATGATTAATGAAATTTTATTTGACGAAGAAAATAGAAAAAATATTTAGATTCATATATACCTATAAGATACGTTACGGTTGGTGTAATAAAAGAATACAACTATTTCTTTTAATTATTTATTTAAATAAGGTAACGGAGGTGAAAGGGTCCTTAATGTAAATATCTGGTTAAATAACTAAAAAACACCTATTATACATTAAAAAAAATTGCAGGAAACAAATTGTTTCAGATAATAAATACTGATGAAGGCAAAATTATTACCAAAACGTCTACGTTAAAAAATAAAATTTTAAAAAACCTTACTATTTCTTCATGAACCAAATCACAAGAAAATAATAAAATATAATATAATATAATATAGTCCTGTTTATTATATATACCTAAATAATATTAATGAGATTTCTAGTATACAAGAAAATTGTCAAATGACAAACTATGCAGATAATACAAACATTTTATTTATTTCTAGTATCAACAACTTAACAAGTTAATTATAGATACATAAACCCCATTTCTAAAAGCTATTCTAAGCTATAATAAATATTCAATTAGCATTTGCCTAAGCAGTTCATTCCTTAATTTTAATTTTTCATAGTTTAAATTATATATTATGTCAATGTCTCCACAATATTTATTAAAATAGAGCACAGTCTTATAAGTGGTGAGTTTTTGTATAGATTTGTCCTCGGTGTAGGAATATAAAATACATGTGCGGATCTAGTATTGACTAAGCCTATTCTAAACGGAAGCAGTCCTAAGAACTCTTTATTATCTATTTTGTCTCTAATTATTTTATATAAGAAAATAATTCTTGCTTCTATACGCAATAGTCTTAAAGAAGGGAAATTAAACAAATTACACAAAAGCCCTTGATCTGTACCTCTTAGCGGATAAACTGAAAATGACTTGTAGTACGAAAATTTTAAAAATTTACGCTGAATATATTTTAAAAGAGCAATCTTATTGGCATACTGAGGATCCCAAATAGTGCATGCATACTAAAGTTTTGTAACTACCAGGGATTAATATAAAGTTATTATGGCGTTAACATTTTTAAAGTATTTACAAGTTCTTATAATAAATCCTAGCATATAAAGACCATGAGCTTCTCGAGCAACATATTTAACAATTATGATTGAAGTAAATAATTATTGGTTTTCCAAAGATAAACTGATATTAAATAAATCAAAGACCGTTATCACCTTGTTTAAGACTAACCGATACACTTTGGAGAATCCCGAAACAGGAACAATTAATGATTGTCATATAAGATTAAAGGAAGATACTAAAATCTTAGGTGTGTTGTTGGATAGTAAAATGTTCTGGAAGAGCCATGTCCTGGAAGAGCAACGTCCTGGAAGAGTTATGTTGTAACCAGAAGGTGTTTCAGTTAGATTCACAGTAGGATAATTATCTTCAGGCAGGTTTTGACCTGGTGTCTTATAAGATATTGCATAGGAACGTACCTGCCAAAAAAATATAAGTTTTTTAATTATCTGTTTGGCACCTTTACCAAATGACACAAAAGTACCTATAACGTGATACTACCTCTCTTTGTAAATTTTTTTTTATATTTTGATATGAATTTCTTTGAATGATAGATGGTTTGGGACTAGCTTTGAATTAATTTTTTTAATCAATGGTATCTCCAGTCGTCCTCAGGTGAATATTGGGAAAATGTTTCTATCATTCTAGAAACATCATTGTCTTCAATCTTTAAATATGAATTTCTTTGTTTATTGTACCTACACTCCCATATTTTATTACATTCTTTATCCATGGGTTAAAAATTTTAAAAGTAGATTAAACCAATAAAACATCTAAAAACTTTTATCGATACATAATTTATGAAAAAGTGACAAAGCAGCTTCCTCAGAAGCATAAATAATGCAGAATTATTTGTATTCATATTCTTAAGTACCTACCTACCTACATATTTTCCAATATATTATGTAATGACCCGATACAATAGTTTCAAAACTTACATTTTTTAACCTGTCTACTTCAAAAGTAGGCACTACTGCAGTTGGGACCAATCTAACTTTCAATCTTGAAGTTCTGTCAAAGCAATCTTCAGAAAAATGCTCCGAGCAAAGAACTCTATTTCGTGTAGGATCCCAATCACTTCGGTTTACAAATTTCAACCATGCCATTTTTCTTAGGTAATTATGTGGAAAACTAAAAACTAATAAGTATTTTTAATTTGCTTTTCTGTAGAAATGGGGTAACCCAGTCGATTAATAAATAAATAATATTTTTCTGGTTTTATAATACGAACGCCCATGAATGACGAATGACATGCGAGGTTCGGAGGTTATGTGTATTTTGATATTAAATTAAAATATTTACATTTTTTTTCTCTACAGATTAAAAAAGTTTATATATCTAAACATAAACTTACCGATAAAATGTGATGCCCAGTTTTTTACTTTCTAGCGTTTGGGAGCACCCACAAGCAGCACAATTAACCATATTTATAGCTTATTAATTAACCCATAATACCAACCAATTAAACTGTTTTAATCGCTGTCCAGCGCTAAAAGTATACTCCACTGTCACACTAAAGTAATTATAAGTTTACTAGAATTCGTTAAATATGGTTCTTAACTAATTAAAATGGAAATTAACTCAAAAACAGCAAAGAAAGCAGAAATCGCAGCTCGACCTGTCAACTAGTGTCAACCACGGTCAACCACCAAAACAAACATGGAGTCATATTTAGACATTAGATGGGGGTTCAAAATGGCCGACTTCCGTCGGTTGCGTTGTAAGGCGGTTTATGCAAAATCCTACTTCCTTTGTATTCTCAATTCGATGAATGTCAACGGTGACAACAATGAATCTTATGTGACAGATTGGAAGTTATTTTTGTTCTCCTCATTTTCATGACAACGACAGGTATATCACATCACGAATTCGACCATTTTACTTACTTACTAAGTTATTATAACCATTTTTTGTAATATAAATACCAATACCAATAAAAAAAAATTATGTAAAGTATTCGTGGATAAATGGTCATTAAAACACTTGCTCTATTTCAAGCACTCCGGCTGCGCCGTCGTGCTTGCAAAATCGCGCGTGTTTTAAAGACCTTAATATCCACTTATACTTTAATATACTATTTGAAATTCTTTCGGTTAAATGCAGATTATTCCAGTTTTGATAAAAAGGATGCCTTAATACATCGCTGTTCGGCTTTTTTCACTCGCGCAGGCCTGGTTCCAGCGCCCGGGCAACCCGGGCAGACGCCGGGGGCGCAAAGTGCAAGGGGCGCAAAATATTGCCAAAGGTAAAACAAATAAGCGTCTGTATAATCTTCGATGTATAATATACTATTTAAAAGATAAGGGCGTCCAAGTATTTTTTATAATCACGTCAAATTGCCCTTTTGTGTTTTTTTGACTAAGTAACTTAAAAATCAAATATCTTTGCCTGGAAAAACTGACCAAGTCCCAACGCCACGAAAATAGGTGCCTTATTATATGTTTTTAATGACCAAGTTCCCAAAAAGATAAATTAACGTCAGCTTAAATTGACCATCTCTACTTAGTCACTTTTAGTTATATTATCACATCGGATTTACATCTGACCAAGTAGACATGGTCACTTTCGGCAGACGAGGATTGAAAGTTTTGACAGATGACAATGATGAAAGTCACTCCTGTACTCTTTGCAGTTCTTGTTTATTTTTATTTAAAATAGGCCTATTATAATGAGTGCAAGATCTCGATATATCGCCAATTTGGCATTAAAAAAATTAACGAGTGTAGTTCATAATATTAATGCCGAAGGTACTTGGTACCAAGCCCTACCAGTTGACAAGAAAAAGGGAAATACCATCCCGGAACCCACAGTAGGTGAAAGTGACACAGAATTATACTCGGATTAAGTGGTTAATTTTAATATTTTTTTGTTTTTTAAAATACTTCTTTATGATATGATATGATATATAGTCTTTTGTAACAAAATTATTTGTCTGATTTACAGATCTCCTATAACTTAATAAGTAAATTAATTTTAAGCAGCTGGTCCTTGTTGGCACCAAAAATTAGTAATTTTATTGTTTGACCAAGTACGATTTAAAGATTTCAAAAATCGGTAAAAAGTGACCAAGTCACTTTTTTGAAAAAAATAAGAACAATGGCTATTTTTTAAATTTTATTTAACGGTTATATTAAAAGATCAAATTATAAAGCAAATAACAGTATAAACAAACATCATTTTGGTAATTATAATATTAATTTCGGGCCAGTTTAAAAGTGCATTTACTGAAAATTGATATTTTAGACTTGGTCAGTTTTAGCTTTAAGCCCACGATAATCACGATATGTCGTAGTATTATAGTGAAATCTGTCTTTTCATGAAGAATCTAGTCATATCATGAAGCGTCGGCATATTATGTAAAAATATGAAGCTACACAATCTGCCTAGGCTTTTTAAGAAGTGCCCGTAGCACTTCGGCATATAACGTCGTAACATAACCTGGCTAAATTTAAAGAGCGCCACTTTGTGAAGTACGAGATGTCAATAGGAGGCGATAACTAGAGGAACAAATTCCGTCTAAAAGGTATATTGGCAACTGGTTTGTTCGTTGTTACCCAGAGCATTTTTTTAAATTTAATTTAAATTTAATTTTCATAAAATAATATTAGTTGAAAAAAATGAATTAAAAAAAAATTATCTGGGTAACAACGAACAAACCGGTTGGCCAATATACCTTTTAGACGGAATTTGTTCCTCTAGTTATCGCCTCCTATGTCAATGCTTTAAAGCAAAATTGCAGTGTAATTCTCGATGTCACAAAAGTGGTCCCTGTGTGAATAAATAGAAACAAATGTTTGATGTTATTCTTCTTATTGAAGTCAATTTTTTTTGTTAGAATATCTAGATAATCATATCTACCGCTATATTGAAACTGGTACACTCTATATAAAGCAATGTCTCAATTACAAGCTCGCAAAGTTCACTTAAACACAATATGCCTTGTGGAAATTTCACGAAACCGCAATATTTAAAGTTAGGCAGGTTGTAGTATACACAATTAGCCGAAATGTGATGGGCTCTTCTTGAAATGCCTAGGCATATTGTGTAGCTTCATGTTTTTACACAATATGCCGACGCTTCATGATATGACTATAGATTCTTCATAAAAGGACGGATTTCACTATAAGACTACGACATATATACAGGGTGTTTTGTAATTGAATGTCAATAATTAAGGGGGCGATTTTTGTGTTCATTTTAAAAAGAAAACTTTAGATGAACGTATGTCCTAAACGTCTTTATTTTTGATGTACAGGGTGGTAAAGTTTTCAAATATAAATAGTTTTTTAATAATATCTGTAATACCACTTTAGATATTTTAATGAAATTTGGCAGACATGTACTATGTATCAAGATGCATTATTTATCGTACAACAATTTTTTTTATTTCCACCAGTGGCGTGCGTTCACCTGCCTGTTTTGGCAGACATTAATGTAACGCTCCTGATTTCTCGTAAAAATAAATTTATTCCTAAAATCCCCAATAATTTCTAAACAAATTTGATCTCTTGAATTTTTTCAATCCGATGCACGGTTTTCGCTTAAAAAAAATAAAAACCTTTTCTCTGCATGATCATAACAATATCGTTAATATGACAATATCACCATGCACAGAAATAGATTTTATTTCTTAGATCAAGTTTGCTTAGAAATGAATAAGGATTGTCTGTTAATAAATCAACAACAACCTTTGTGAAAAAAAAAACTCATTTCTAAGCAAACTTGATCTAAGAAATAAAATCTATTTCTGTGCATGGTGATATTGTCATATTAACGATATCGTTATGATCATGCAGAGAAAAGGTTTTTATTTTTTTAAGCGAAAACCGTGCATCGGATTGAAAAATTCAAGAGATCAAATTTTTTTAGAAATGATTGGGGATTTTAGGAATAAATTTATTATTACGAGAAATCAGTAGCGTTACATTAATGTCTGCCAAAATAGGCAGGTGAAATTCCGTACGAACGCCACTGGTGGAAATAAAAAAAATTGTTGTACGGTAAATAATGCATCTTGATACATAGTACATGTCTGCCAAATTTCATTAAAATATCTAAAGTGGTATTACAGATATTATTAAATAACTATTTATTTTTGAAAACTTTACCACCCTGTATATCAAAAATAAAGACGTTTAGGACATAGGTTCATATGAAGTTTTCTTTTTAAAATGAACACAAAAATCGCCCCCTTAATTGTTGATATTCAATTACAAAACACCCTGTATATTCAGGAAAAAAATATGAAATAAAAGTTTCGAGGGCGCTAAATAAGACCCTTGCCCGGGGGCGCCAGGAGGTCTAGAACCGGGCCTGACTCGCGTATAATTAATAATAATTAATAATCAAAATAAAAATAATCAAAGCTACTTGCGTCTCAGTAGCCTATAAATGTCAGAATGACCTGACAGTGACTTTTATACATTTTGGTCAAAGTTAGTTGATTGTTTGGTTGCCACGGGCATGATACATTGTTAGCAAATGTTTAAATACATTTTGACACTTGTCAATTTTCCCTGCAGAAAAAGGAAGTTTTTTTGAAGAAAAAAACCTATAGAAAATGGAGGAAACCGATGAAAATTACGTTCCTGAGGATATCCTTACGGAAGCGGAAGAAGCAGCGATGCAGTTTTTGCCAGAAAAGTCCCGAGATTCTTACGACAAGGAGTTCAAAATGTTTGAGTCTTGGATGAATTATTCACGGAAGATAAAAGGTATCGATGAAAATGTTCTATTGGCTTGTTTTTTACATTTGCAAAAAAAATTAGCCCCATCGTCGCTATGGACCAAATACTCGATGCTTCGCTCGACTATTCACTTTTAAAAAAATCGACATTTTAAAATATGGCAAACTATCGACCTTTTTGAAAAGCAAATCACAGGGATACAAACCAAAGAAGTCCAAGACATTAGAACGACCTGAAATAGAGAAGTTTTTGAACGAAGCTCCCGACGACGAGTACTTGTTCGTGAAAGTGGCTTTGATAATGGGAATTAGCGGTGCTTGTAGATGCGATGAATTGATCAAATTGAAAATATAGAAAATATTCAAGACAAAGGAAAATATTTTTACGTAGTTTTGCCAGACACTAAAACCAAGAAATCGAAAAGTTTCACCATACTTGAAGAAGGATTTCCAGTCAACCCGATCAATTTGTGTAAAAAATACATGTCTTTGAGACCAAAGGATACTAGTTCTAGCCGCTTTTTTATTTTTTACAAAAATGGGAAGTGTACCCGCCAGTGTGTGGGAATAAATACGTTGTTGAAGATTACTTCAAGAATTGCGATGTTTTTGAAATTGGAGGAACTAGCGCTCTATACCGGTCACTGTCTGAGAAGTTCTTCGGGACTCTTTTGGCCAATGCAGGGACTAACATGGCTACATTGAAGCGTCACGGAGGATAGACGTCCTCGACGGTAGCAGAAGGATACCTAGAAGAATCGGTGCATAACAAAATACAAATTGCAGAAAAAATACAAGGTTCTAATGTGTCGGCGTCTTCTAGCACTATCAGCAGCTGTACCGATATGGGAGCGTCTGGTTCCAATGAACCAACGAATTTTACAATGACTTTAAATTCGAATAAACCGTTAGCGTTTTCCTATTCCTTTAATTTCAATATCAATGTGAATTCTGCTTGTAATTGTAATATAAATAAATAGAATACTACTTTTAATATGAACTACACTAATGTGTTATTTGATAGTTTACTTGTCTAAAATGACGTTGATAGTGATAGTCATAGTCATAACTGTTTTTAGCTTTTTATTTTAGGCATATTTGTTTATTGGGAAATATTATTATTAAAGTAGTTGTATTTATACATTTTTGCTATTATCAATCGTCAATACAAATATTTCAAAAATAGTTGCAGACATTCGGCTGTCACAAACTCAGTAGAATGAATGGATAAGAGTTTTACAAAACAATGATTTTAGATAATTTTCTTTAATGAGAAGTTGTTTCTTAAGACCTAACTTAGGAGATAGAAAATTGAAAGAAACAATTTCTACTTGGTAGCAGCCAAGCGCAGCGATAGCGATAGGTACCTGTTTCGATCCCAGGCAGGTTTCATAAACTTATTAAGTACGCTTGACCAACCACCGTACTTCGTAGTCTTACATTATATAACACACACTGCCATTCCCAATGCCAAAAAACACTGCAGGTAAAAGGCGACCTCGACACGGTACGGTACTCCTTCGACATTATGTCGAGAAGTGAGCTACTCCTGACCCAAGTGACGGATTCAGTGCGAAGAGTAACCCATGAAAGGGACGCATGTCTGGTACCGATCCGGACGGATTGGGGAAGCCCTGAATCAAAGGATTCGGTATACACATCCTTCAAGTCGCACCATGGAGACAAAATAGGCCGACCACGTCGAGGTCTATGGTGGATAAGAGGTATTACAACAAGAGCGTAAAACGGGGCCAAGAATAACATCTGCTGGTAAATTATGGTCCGGAACCCACGTAAAACTGTAGGTCCCGTCTGGCTGACATTACCCAGACGTCAAATGAGATTGGCAAAAAGGGTCGCACTAGCCTACTTGCTTGGCGCTTAGCCTCCCCTTTACTACTACCGTACGAGCAAAAATTAATTGCACCAAAGAGGGCTTGGATTAAAAAACGTAGTGCTTAGTTTAGATCACAATGATATGGGGACGATATATCTAACCAAATCTAGGTTAAAATTTCGTCAAATTTATATTATGACATGATATGCCAAACTAATGAGTAATAAAATAGGTAGTCAAATACAAATTTATTTTTGTTTACAAAATTAACAAAGTAAGAATATACAGAAAGAAAAAGAAAAATAAATACATAAATTGCTAAATTTGGCCACCGCCATGCTCCAAGCATAAATTCACACGTCTCTTCATATTTTCGAAAGCGTTGACCAGCATCTCTGGAGAAATGTTACCATCTTGGATAATCCTTTCATGTAATTGTTCTAAATTTGTAACTGGTGTTTTAAAAAAAGTGTTCTTTAAATGAGGAAAAACGAAGTAATCCATAACCGTTAAACAAGGTGATCTAGGTGGGAATTCAATGTCTGATCGAAAACTGATCAATCCGTCGTCGAAAAAATTGCGTAAGTAGTTAATAGTTTCGGCGGCTGAATGGGCGGTTGCACCGTCCTGTTGAAAATATCCAAAACGTAGTTCGTCGTCAAGTAGTTGCTCCACAAATGGATTTAAAATATTGTCTCTATACCGCTGTGCTGTAACTGTGTCACGGAAAAAAATAGGACCAACAATTCTTCTTTGGGAAACAGCTAACCAGACACCAATTTTTTGAGGGTGCAATGTGGAATCTAACAAAAAAATTGAGATTTTCACTACTCCACATGCGTGTATTCTGAAAATTCACATAACCGGAGAGGTGGAACCAGGCTTCATGCGAAAAAAATGGCAGGTCTAATAAATCATTGATGATTTATTAGACCTGCAATATTCAGAAATTTATGTATTTAATTATTTTTCTTTTTCTTTCTGTATATTCTTACTTTGTTAATTTTGTAAACAACAAAAATAAATTTGTATTTGTCTACTTATTTTATTACTCATTAGTTTGGCATATCATGTCATAATATGAATTTGACAAAATTTGAACCTAGATTTGGTTAGATATATCGTCCCTATATCATTGTGATCTAAACCAAGCTCTACGTTTTTTAATAGAAGCCTTCTTTGATGCAAATAACTTTTGCTCGCGGGATACTTATAGTCAACTTAGACCAATAGAGAATTAGGTATACAGTTTAAACTCAACACGAGTCGTTCACGCAATGATTGCGAAGTACACTTTTGCATTAGGCTGTGACTATGTATTTTTCATACTTATTAATGAGGTAGTATACTTTCTTGTTACTAAACGGCAGAGGATTGAATTGCGCTTGAATATTGGTTAGTATAGTATCTGATTGGTATTTATTCAATTAACTCAGTTTGATAAAAAAAAATCCTACTTAAAGACCTTGTCTTCCGACATCCCCAATGTAAATGTCGCACACACATACATCTGAAACATGATATACATCAACAATAATAAATTTTAATAATTTTACAACAGGAACTAAAGGAAACGATAGCTAAACAGTTAACGTCAATAAATCCACAATTACCGGAAGGCTTGGTGGAGTTTAACTATGGGCTTGGTGATTTTTTACCTCTTCCGCCGCCCGGAAACATGGTAGTTGTTTACGAAATTCAAGGAACTGCCATGCATAAGGATTCGGACGAAGCACATAATCAGATGATTGAACAAGGAATAGATCGTAAGTGTCACTTTTAACCCAATTTCCACACACACCTCATTTAAAATAGGGGAGACCGAGGCAGCTTGTAACACGGGGTAAGTTGTAGCACACCAAATACTTCCCTAATTTAAAAGCTGGCAACCCCGCACCTTATGTAGGCTTCTGGAGAATACTGTGCTCAGTTATGTCGAGCAACAGACATTGTGGGTAATGTTATTTCCGATATTGTTTATATTGTGGCACGTAAAGTAAAAATCGATATCATAATTTTGTTTTAAAATAAATGTTCCAAGCTGCCTGCTGAGTTTGTTTTTGTTGTTCATAAATGAATGATTGCAGTATAGGTTATCATATTGGCAAAGCTATGCATGATTATATATTTACTTTTTTTTCTGCAAAGACAAAACGAAAAAAATCGATCCATGGGTAAATTGTAACAGTCAAATTGGGGCAAAATGTAACATGTTACAATTTATCCCAATGTGATAAATTATGCATTAACAACAGCACCTTCTAAAATAGCTGAACTCGAACCCGTTGCTTCAAAATCAGGATTAAGTAACGTTACTTCCCAAATGGAAGGTAAGAATACATTCTCTCTAGAGTTTGTTCGTCCACTTCCTAAAGCTGATCAGCGGAAGACAACCCTTAAGGGTCGAAAAAAAAAATCAGCGGTACTAACTGACACACCAGAGAAGGACGCACTGAAAGAAGAAAAAAATGGTCGAAAGGCCAAAAAATCCAAAATTATTAAGTCGAAAGTAAAGAAACTGAAAAGAAAAGTTTACGTAGGTAGAATCAGCCGATTCTTCAGAAGAAAAGTACTTTTGATTAATTTGCACTGAATCATATGGGCGTAGCAAACCTAACGAAAAATGGATTAGTTGCCAGAAGTGTAAAATGTGGTCACATGAAGCTTGCACTGACTTGAAGCTCCCATATATCCGCCATCATTGCGATTCGGATAGTGAATAGATAAACTACTACTAACTACTAAATAACTACATTACGATAAATAATGTTTTTTTATGTTTGTTTAAAATGTTTTTTATGTTCACGTACATGTTTTTTATGTTCAAGTTTCTATTTAAGTATATACACAGTGTGTCCGGAAAATACAAGTACAACGTTTGACGACAGACTCCTGACGTCAAAATAGGTCGATCTAAGCCGACTTAGTAATATCCAAAATTGTCTCGTTTAGCCGGTAGAGGGCGTCAAAAATTTGTAAAAATATTGATTTTTCCTAAATTACGTGAAAACCTGCTAATCGATTTTAATGATTTTTAGTATGTAGACTAATACTATAAAATGACGTTTTCTAGTAGTATAGTCACCGGCTGTAAATAAGTGGAAGTGTTATAAAAGTGATATAATACGTCAACATTTCTCCTCATTTTTTATATGAACGGCGTTATGACAACCCAGATATTTTTGTAGAGTGACTGGATGTATTTGGAAGCTATTTTACCTCTTTAATATTTTTCGCTGAATGAGCTGTTTTGCCAGAAGAAAATATTTACAATATTTAGTATTATTAGTAATAATATTTAAATTAAATTACCTGTAACAATAATTTATTGCATGCTATGGCATTTAATAATTTGACATTTATTGACAAATTGTCACCAGTCTATGAAATTTAAAAATTGATAAAAAAAATTCATATAAAAAATGAGGAGAAATGTTGACGTATTATATCACTTTTATAATACTTCCACTTATTTATTTTATAGTATTAGTCTACATACTAAAAATCATTAAAATCGATTAGCAGGTTTTCACGTAATTTAGGAAAAACCAATATTTCTACAAATTTTTGACGCCCTTTACCGGCTAAACGAGACAATTTTGGATATAACTAAGTCGGCTTAGATCGACCTATTTTGACGTCAGGAGTCTGTCGTCAAACGTTGTACACGTATTTTTCGGACACCCTGTATATACCAATAAAAGAATATGCGTTACCACTTACCCCGCTTACTGTTACTTTTTACCCAGATACGGGGCAATTTGTAACAAAGGTTCGGATATTTAAAATAAAGCTGACAGTTTAATTTTTGAAAAATTGTCATATATATTTAATCAATTTGTTTACAACATATGTAAGTAAACATTCATGACAAAAAAAAATTGATTAGTGAAAACAGCTCCAAGAAAAAAAAATTCAATTATTTTTGTTACAACCTGCCCCGGTCTCCCCTACACCATCCTACACAGTTATGTCCTCAAAATTAATTATACATCTGTGCAAATCCAGAAACATAGCCGTTGTCGCTCTTACAAATTCCACACCCACACCCTCCATCTTAAGAATAAAGTCAGGACTAATTCGTCGCTTATAAAAGACTATAAAGTCTGTTTAATGACCGCTGACCGTTACGTCATATTTTCCATAATTTGCGATATATCGTAAATTAATTCAGTCAGTTTGACTTACCGGTGGTAACGGTTATAATTCTTGGGCTTGATCTACATAAAGATGGATGCATGTGAACAAGTAAAATACAAGTTCGTTTTTTCAAATTTTTAATTATTATTTTTATAATGTTAATAAAGTCAGACATAAGTAGTTTATTAAGGGTAAAAGGCATCATGGAATAAAATATTTTGTTTTTGAAAATCAGTATGTAATTTTAAAGTAATTTAAATTTACTGAAAAAAAATAAAACTCATTTATAAAATTTAAAATTGAATCATATATTTTTTTGTCTTAGTGCATCAGTCTATAAATTTTGTTTCAAATATTTTATTTATGAAATCATAGAGGAGAAAATATAATAAAATATGACAACACAACAAAATACAGTTTTTTAATAATTTTATTTATTTATTTGTTCCAAATAATTTAATAAAATAAATCATCTCCTTAAGGATCATCATCAGATTCGTTCAAGTTAATAATAAGGGGAAGAGTATCTGAAGCATCGATAAATCTTTCCCGTTCCCACACATCATTTATAATTTTATAGAAAAAAGAAAAGCACGAAGTCTTTCTCCACAAATTTTATTGTTCAAATAACTAGGCGAACCTAGGATCACATCGACATGTTTCGAGTGTAGAAACATTCATCATCAGGAAAACAAAGTTAAAGGTAAAATGCTGATGTTTTTAGCAAAAGAGAAAATAATAGTGAGATTGAGCCGTAATGGAGCTTTTAATGGTGTACAAGAGGTGTAAAATTGAGTAGTCAAAAGACCGAAAATGAAGACTCCAGCATACTGAAGAAACGAGCGTTAGTGCAAAAACACACTGTGCCGTGCGGAAAATGAGGGGAGTAAAAGAAAAATTCAAAAAATTCAGGGAGTTTTGAAAAACTTATCTGTAAAATTCATTATTACAGTAACTACTGAAAAATCTTGAGTTTTATTAAGCCCTATCAGAAACATGTGAAAGTATTGGAGTGAAATTGAAAGAAAAAGAAAAAGGTTGTTTTTTATAAAAGACGAAGCATCTGTAAAAAATAGAAAGGGGAATGTAGTAAATGAAATTAAAAAAAAGAGGTAGATTAGCTTAAATTTTGGTTTAAAGTAAAATTCTGTTGGGGTACCAGGCTTTTTACGGCCTAGCTACCCCCGCAGTGGTCAAATCACACACATTTGGTGCAAAAATTAAGTGATTTTTAAAAAATTTTAAAAATAAAATTTGTGTTCCCGGAGAAGTTCCACTGTAACCAGCACGTGGCAGATGGGAAATGAACTTGAACTTGAACTTGACATTGTAAAAGGGGGGAACAAATGACAAGTGTTTTGGCGGTCAAATCGAAGAATCCTCGAGTATGCCAAGAGTTTTTTAAAAAAGTTATAAAGGAGAAAAGTTGAAATTAATTAATTTCTCCTTCATAACTTTTTTAAAAAACTCTTGGCATACTCGAGGATTCTTCGATTTGACCGCCAAAACACTTTTCATTTGTTCCCCCCTTTTACAATGTCAAGTTCAAGTTCACTTCCCATCTGCCACGTGCTGGTTACAGTGGAACTTCTCAGGGAACTCAAATTTTATTTTTTAAATTTTTTAACAAACCCGAACAAACCCAACAGAATTTTACTTTAAACCAAAAGGTACTACCTCTTTTTTTTAATTTCATTTACTACATTCCCCTTCCTATTTTTTACAGATGCTTCGTCTTTTATAAAAAACAACCTTTTACTTTTTCTCCGATACTTTCACATGTTTCTGATAGGGCTTAATAAAACTCAAGATTTTTCAGTAGTTACTGTAATAATGAATTTTACAGATAAGTTTTTCAAAACTCCCTAAATTTTTTGAATTTTTCTTTTACTCCCTCATTTTCCGCACGGCACAGTGTGCTTTTGCACTAACGCTCGTTTCTTCAGTTTGCTGGAGTCTTCATTTTCGGTCTTTTGACTACTCAATTTTACACCTCTTGTACACCTTTGAAAGCTCCATTACGGCTCAATCTCACTATTAGTTTCTCTTTTGCTAAAGACATCAGCATTTTACTTTTAACTTTGTTTTCCCTGATGATGAGTGTTTCTACACTCGAAACATGTCGATGTGATCCTAGGTTCGCCTAGTTATTGGAACAATAAAATTTGTGGAGAAAGACTTCGTGCTTTCCTTTTTTCTATATAATTTAACTCCACTTTGAGTATGGACTACTTCTTCAAAATTTATAATTTCATTAGTATGTGTTACATAATCTTTCCATTTTTCCACTATTACATTTCCTATAGCTTTATTCCACAGACCCAAATGTACGTCACTTGTCATAGGATAGAACCTATTTTTGCATTATAATAGCGCTAACATTCCGACCAAACCATTTCAATAGGATTAAAGTGGCAATGATATGGAGGAAGTCTTAAAACTCGATGTACATGTTGAAATGCTAGTTCGTCCCATCTATTAAAATAAAATAAAAATTATTAAAATATAAAATAAATAGCGCTTTTCAGATTACTTGTAATAGTAGGTGAGCCCAACAGGGGATTTTGGGATTTACTCAAGCGCGGCAGATTAACATATGGGGGATACCTTGTATCCTGTTGAATACCTCTGCCATGTCTAAGCCCTCTATATGATATAGTGCCGCGCGTGTACGGCAGCTGATCAGAATAGTAAAAAAAAATCGATAGCTAGATTTACTCGAGCGCGTCAGATTAAGGTGTGGTGGATTAATTACATGTTAAAGAGTCTGCATTTCAATAATCTGACGATTTGAGCGTGACGTAAGGGAGTGGGAGGGTCACAAACTTGTAAAAAAAACGTCACATCGACATTCTCGAGCGCGGTCAATTTTTTTTTTATTTTGATGGAAATAATTCAAGGATAACGGGAAAAATATAATCTGCCGATTACCACAAGCCGAAGTAACAAAAATCGTCAATAAAGTTTATTTGCGCGTGCAGCTGCAGTGAAGCACTCCGCGCCTTAATGTCTCTTTCTTTATCACTCACTCTCTCGCACCGTCCCCACACTACTTTCCGTCAGCCATCACGCCATCACAGGCTGATCACAGCATTCGTGGGATTATATGTACAGGGTTATTATTTTACATTTTAGTTTGTCCCACTTTTAAAAGCCTGTAACTTTTTGGTTTTTTGAGTTAGCGCGTTCACTCAAAAAGTAGGATGTAGAACTTTTGGCCAAGTATTTATGGATTTTGTAAAAAATGACAGTAGGTGTCACATGTCACATTTAAAACCAAACATTTAATTTTTTTAAATGATACACTCTGTATATTAGAAGCGCATTAGATGGTTCTTTTTCTTCCGATTTCAAAAATATAACACACTTATGCATTCTTCTCTTAATTCCATCAAAAATATATAAAAAAAATATTATTAAAAAGCATCAAGATAGTTATGAAACTGTTTTGTTGCTATGGATTTTGTCTTTATTTATATCGCAGTCTGTCACTCTTATTGTTATTACTCGCTCCGAATTTTGTCCCGAAATATTTTTGTAAGTGAACCGGAAAATTTTTAAGATTTAAGAAAAAAAAATAATGACATTTTTTTTTAAACGGTCAGATTAACAAAATCCCTCAAAATAATCGTCGGATTATGAATCAGCACGACCAGGACACCAAGCTGAACCGCCTGTATGAAAATCTGACGCGCTCGAGTATGTCAAAATAGCATGTTTTTTTTTGCATTTTCGAAAAGTCGCCATGAGCTTGCGTCATATCCGAATCGTCAGTCTATTGAATGGGAGCTTCCTTAGGAATCCCTTAACATCCCCTCTGAATATCTGACACGCTCGAGTTAATTTTTTTTCCCCATTTTTAACCCTTCCGTACCGCCGCCCCCACCATCAAAACCGGCAGATGAATGTACCTCCGTCATGAGAGTCACGTGGAGCATATACAGTATTAATATCTGACGCGCTCGAGTATATCTATGTGACTGTTTTTTTTTTACATTTTTGAAAGCCTGTAGTAACTCCCCCCACCGGTGAAAGGGTATACATGATATGACATTTTTTCCTTTCTACCATCCAATCTTCAAGATCCCATAGGTCCCCACGACGCTCGAGTAAATCCCCATTTAGCATCGTGGGCTCCCCTACTATAACGTTTGGGTGGGATAGATAGAAGTAATCTTTTTGACCACTTGTATTTGGAATTTTTTCAATTAGCCTAGAATGATAGGTGGCGTTATCCCTGATAATATGCGACGGTTCTTCCAAGTTTGGTAACAATTTTTCTTCAAACCATTTTTCAAAGTTTTTACTATTCATCGAATCATGATAATCACCGGATTTCAGGTCAGACTTAAATATCAAACTTGCATTATTCACAAATCCATTTTCTGAATTAGCATGTAGAATAATATACCGTACACACTCTGACGACTTTTTTTTGTATGAAGAGTATCATCTTGCTAACTTTGCCTAAAAAGAAATATGTTTTAAGGGAAATTGAGAGTTGCCGTTATTCTTAAATTCTCTTTAAAAATTCTACTCGTTGTTGGGCTATATGGGATTGCTCTATTAAAAAACGCCTGTTTGATACAGTACATTTTAAACAGTCCGCTAATTAACCAGTGGATATTTTAGTACCATCAATGATTTTAAGGTTTAGTTGCATTGAGCGAATGGTAACGTGTTCACTTACTCTATACATCCTGTAAATACGCTCTCTTATGGTTTGTTTATGAATTTCATGAAGTTGTCGACCACGGGATGACAAAATAGCTACATTATTGCGATTCATAAAATCTACATCCTTATCTATCCCCTTTGCCTTAATTCGTTTGATTGTTCAACACGAAATTCGCAAAGCATTACAAACTCTCTAAAATAGATAGGTATTTATAAAAACATTGTCAAATATTTTTCATATTTATTATTTATGTTTTCACAATTCCTGCTTTATTATATCTACTTACCTCGTAAATTACGTTAAAGGGTAAAAGAGCCGTTCCGGCATTACTTTCTCTTTCAAAATAATCAAATAATTTTAAAATTAATGCTCGTTCTTTTTCACAATACCGTGAGAACTTTGAAATAATGTTGATTAAAAATGTTACTGTCAAAAATGACAATAAAACTTTTTTGACTGGTAAAATTATACGACATTCATTATTGACGCAACACCAGTTCACGAATGTTAGAAAGATAAGCACTAGTTGTGACGTTACGGTCAGCGGTCATTGAACATACTTTACTGTGTTTTGCTTTTGTTAAATCAACTTATTATATTAGAAAATATTTTTGGCGTGACTACCCTTTTATGATTATGTAATATTTACAGGAGATCTGAACATTGATTTTATTAAAGATTCCGCATCTAAACTAAACTAAACTAGAAACACTGCTTGGAACTTTTAATCTTAATCAGTTAATTAAAGATGTAACACGTATAAATTTTTCGGCCAATAGCTCCAGCCTCATAGATGTAATAAACAAATAATATTGTGGATGTAAAGAATAAATGTTCCCTAAATATATTGGAATCGGTATCAGATCACAAATTAGTTTATTTAGTTTTTAACTTGCCAAAAGAGTTCACCACAAATAAATATAAACAATTATTTAGAGATTATTGTAATGTAAATTTCATAGATTTTCAGAATGCTGCCCAACAATAATTGCAGTGGGATCAAATTTATTATTCTCAAAATGTTAACGAAAACTTACGAATTATATTTGACAACTTCAAATTTGTCCCATACGTAAAGCAAAGTAATAAAAAGGTAAAAAAAAATCCGTGTTTGTACAAAAGATCGTAGGAATGCATTTAAAATTTTAAAATAAGATGCACACCACCCATTATGAAAATAGAGTCTAATAAAATTTTATATTAATATTTTTTTTTATTGATACCCTATTTCGCTTATTCAAAGTACGCCCCAGCGTGTTTAAATCCCACTTTCAAAAACGCGCGTGCTTTAAAGTTACCATGGCAACATCAACAACCCGTAAAACGTGAAGTCTAAATATGTCAACTTTTTAATTATTGATTTGACAGAATTACCTTTTAACGTCAAATAAAATATTTTTTTAAGCAATACACAACCAATGTCAACGGTGACAACAATGAATCTTTTGTGACAGATTGAAAGTTATTTTTTGTTCTCATTTTCATGACGACAGATATATCACATCACGAATTCGATCATTTCACTTACTTACTAAGTTATTATTTCCATTTTTTGTAATATAAATACCAATAACTGTACCAATAAAAAAAATAATGTAAAGTATTCGTGGATAACTGGTCTTTAAAACACTTGCTCTATTTCATACACTCCGGCTGCGCCGTCGTGCTTGCAAAATCGCGCGTGTTTTAAAGACCTTAATATCCACTTATACTTTAATATACTATTATTGAGCGGCAAAATTTCCATTTACCTCTAAGAATTAAAAAAATCAAAGATTTATTTTAAATCTCGGATTTAAATTACAAACATTATTCTAAAAAGTTTTCTAATTGGCATTTTGGTCAAAAATGTAAAATAAGTAAGTCTCTTGGAGAAAAATCACGTTTTTGAAGTTTTTGCGAACCCTGTATAAAAAATCAAAATTTTCTCTCCGTGAATTTCCTTTTTTTTTTACAAGCAAAACATTTTATCAAGAATGACTTTTTTCCGGAAAATGAAATTTTTCATTCATTTGTGCTATTGTAAACCCTATCCGCGAACAGTATGTAATATAATCTTTTGAATACCACTTGATGTGTCGAGACTACCCAATAAGCAGGGTCCAGACAGAGGCAACAAGTGGCGACTACAATGTCAACTTTTGTCGAAGTATGTTTCTTGTCATAGGGAACATGTGGCAGAAACAGGAAACCGCGTGTACACATATACAATTTTTAAGTTTTTTTTTAGGAAGTTTTCGTTACATGAAACGTGTCGCAACTATTGGAAACCAGGTGTCTACACAGGAAAATAAAATTCACAAAAATCAGCTATATTCAACGGAGACAAGCGACTGACTATACAAACGGACTGTCCGCACAAAAGAAACATAGTAGCAACTTGCAACTTGTCGAAGCGTGTTCCTGAATTTCCTTTGAAGTTACCGCTTATCAAGCGAAACACGCGACACGGGGAAACATTGGGTGCGGCGACTTGCGCAACCAGAAACATGAAGCAAAAATCGGTAACTTTGTTTCTATAAACTAGTAATTGATGACAAAAGTTACTACTTGTTGCCTCTGTCTGGACGCCGCTTTAGGAGTGGCGTTGCTGGTGACGCGTTGAGTGTCAGATAAAAGTATTATTTCTGATCCCGAAACATCTTGTGGTATTACATTCGATAATTTACCTCACGTGTATAGAACCAATCAAAATGCTAATTTTCATAACAACCACCTTGGTAACGGTCGTCTTACCCGATAAGACATACCGCTAGCTCGATAAGATGCTAGTAGCTTTTTATATTATTTTATATTATTTTGCTATTTCAAAATAAATATTTTAATAACACCTAACGACCTTTATGTTCAGTAAATTATCCAATAAAATACACCTCTAGAGGCGGCTTCTTATCTTCGTACCTTTGTTTTTCACTCAAAACTCGATTTTCTAAGAAAATTTTCACTCAATGAAATTTTTACTAATAATCAAAAATAAGACCCTTGAGCTAAAGCTCTCGGGATCATATCAGATTATAAGTAAAAATTACATTTCGTAAAAATTTATCCGAAAATCGATTTTTTGTAAAAAACTGCGGTACTACCGATAAGACGCCTCCTCTCTATCGGTATATTACTGTTGATAAGAAAAAAATTAATAAGAAGAGAAAGACTTTTAATTTTAAAAGAATTTAAAGCTATAGTTTTTTTATGATAGAACATAAAAAAAAAAGCAAATGGAAATTTTTCGATAATACAAATTATTAGCTTTATGTATAAAAACGTAATCAAATACAGGGTGTTTTTTAATTGAGTGCCGATACTTAAGGTTGTGAATCCTTGGGTGGTTTTAAGAAGTAAAGTTAATATTAACATATGTCCTAAAGCTCTTCATTGTTGAGCTACAGGATGTTAACATTTTTAAAAAAATAATAACTTTTTTATCATAATTATCACTGGCCGACAAGATTTTTCTAACACAGGTCAGCTCCTTATTTTTAAAATGGAAATACCCTTCTAATAATAGAAAAAATATTGGGAAAGCCCCAATACATACCATTTTTCAATAGCTTAGCTTACCATTTTACATTAGCAGGTAGTCAATTTAATTAGGGGACGGTTAAAATGGATGCATTTTATAACAAAAAAATTACCTGAACTATTGAAATTTTAGTAGGACTCTAGGGAGGATTTACAAAATATTGATATTTTCTTTGTTTGTGGGACAGTCGTGCAGTAGATCAGCATTATGTAATAAAAGATTGGCCACAAAGAAGTGAATTTCAGCCGGGATCTCAAAATGTTAAGTTTGCACCTCTTGTAGACCCCAAAAAAGTCCTTCTGCCTCCTCTTCACATTAAACTTAGGCTGATGAAAAACTTTGTGAAAGCTATGAATAAAGACGGTGATGGATTCAAATACCTAAGACCAGTCATTCCCAGTTAAGTGATGCCAAATTAAAGGAAGGCATTTTTATTGGGCTACAAATCAGAAAATTGCTGGACGATGTCAACTTTACAGAGAAGCTTACCAGGCAGGAACTCAGAGCATGGAACTCATTTGTTAGTATAGTAAGGGGAATTTTGGGCAACAATATGGATGCAAACTATCAACAGTTAGTAGATGAACTTTTAGATTCCTACAAATCGCTTGGTGCCCGAATGTCATTAAAAATTCACTTCCTCCATTCCCATCTGTCATTTTTTCCTGAAAATTTGGGAGCTGTCAGTGACGAGCAGGGTAAAAGGTTCTACCAGGATATCAGAACAATGGAAATTCGCTATCAAGGACGATGGGATCCAGCCATGATGGGTGATTACTGTTGGTTTTTGAAAAGAGAAGATATGACCCCTCATAAAAGGAAAAAATAAAATTTAATTAGTGTGTTCAGTTAATATTTGTAATGTTTGTGTTTTTCTTAGATGTAAGGTATGTTTAGTAGGTGTAAAAATTTAAATATAGTCGATATACACAGTTAGAAAATTCTTAAATTATTTTTTCAATAGGCATTAAATATTGTAACATTAAATGTGGTACTATAAATGTAACAAGAAAACGTTACGTGTTACAACTTTTTTTTTCTCATTTTCGTATTTGGATAGGTCCATTCTACCACAAGATGCTATTTAGCTTTGTGTTACAACAAAAAAAAAATTTTTTGTCGGCCAGTGTTATTATATCACTCTTGGATATTTTTATGAAATTTTGTACACACCTTTTAATCATTAAGGAGCATTTTTTGACTTAATAGTTGTTTACACTACAAGGGAGGCAGGTGATACTTACCAGTCGAGGACGTAGTTTGCGCCCGAGCGATAGCGAGGGCTTGCAAAATAGTCCGAGACTGGTCAAGAATACTGCCTCCCGAGTTTTGTATTATATTTTTTCTACTCCAGTTCCCTCAAATAATAAAAAAAAGTTTTTTAATTTTATAATTTCAGCTATCCAACTGAAATACCCTGTATGTATGACAGGTTTCCTAGTGTTGACACGTTGATTGCTATGGAATTCATAATGTTTATAATCGAACAAACGTTCTGTCAGTGTCAGTTTTTTAAGAAATCGAAAAAATGGATATCGATGCAGTTGCGAATGCAGCTTGCGCTGCTCTATTACCTCAGAAATCGAAGGAACGGTACAATCGGTGTTACAAGAACTTCAAGGATTGGTGCAGTATTAATGCAAGTGATGAAAGAGTCACCGAGAATTCTATGCTGGCGTACTTTGTACTTCCCTAGGGAGGTAAAACGTACTTACCTCCCTCAAATCAGTATCAAAATGAAGTACTTACCGAGTAAGGAGTAGAAAAAAGATTTTTTTTAATTTTTACCAGTGACGTCCCTACAGGGTTTGAACTGAATATTTTTAAAGAAAAAATGGTACGCCACTGACTTTTTTAAACACAAAACTTATATTTAAAATTCTCATGTATTTTGGAGCAAATTTGGTCCATAGACTTACTTTCGTACGATGCACCCTTTTTGCATAAAAAAATAAATACAAAAACAGAATTTTTTCTTCGGTTCATTGAGACTGCTTTCGATATTTTGTTGAAATTTGGTAGGCACTCACCATGTGTGAAAACACTTTTTTTATGGTTTTATTTTCTACATTCATCAGTAACGTTCACGTAGGCATGATATTGAATATTTGAATAGAAAAAAACGGTTCTTTATTTTGATTTTCTTCTCTTGTCATTTCACTTCAGATTTAAAATTTGGAATTTATCGTTTTACTAAATGAATAGGGAACTTTCCAATTTTTTTTTGCAATAATATGATTTAGTTAGGCCTAAAATAAATATTCCCCAATTATTTTTTTATTAAAACATATTTATTAGACAAAAGTCTAAAAGGCTATCGACCAAGGTCTTTCAGCCCTTAATTTACATCAAAAAATAAAGTAAATCACAAAAATAATTTTTGGAGAAAGTGTGATACTATTTATACAAAAAAAAAACTAGTTTGTCAGAGTCTCAAAAACTGTCCTTTCTGGGAATTGTCTTTTTCCCAATTATTACTCCTTAAAAATCAGTAATAACTTGGTAAAAATTCTTTAAAGTTTCGCGCGTGTCAAAAGCATTTCAAACCACCTTTTAAGCGCGCCAAGCCCGATGACGTCACGAAGTATGACTTTTCCGTCATCCGTCATCCGTCATCCGTCATCCGGCCGTCCTGGCCGAGCTACCGAGTTTACATTTGGATTGCCGTGTGTTATTGTTTTTATTGTATTGTTGTTTAAAGGTGGAATTCTCAACGTCGTTCAATTTATTGCCAACCTATAACCTATTTCGTGGATGTCATCATGACAAATGATACTTCGTGACGTCAGGACCCGTTTTTACCCGCTTGGGATAATTTGAATTTTGGGGCAGTTTTAAATCTTTCTAGCGGTCTTTTGGGACGAAATATGTTGTTTTTTTTTGCTGCCATATGTTTTATGACAATATATACTTATGATTTATAGAATTTGTTCACCATTTAAAATTTTTGTCAAGTTCCCTATTGCGGTTTTTAAAATAAAATGTTTAAACAATTTATGGTTTTTATTTTTTTATGCAAAAAGGGTGCATCGTACGAAAGTAAGTCTATGGACCAAATTTGCTCCAAAATAAATGAGGATTTTAAATATATGTTTTGTTTTTAAAAAAATCAGAGGCGTACCATTTTCTTCTTTAAAAATATTCAGTTCAAACCCCGTACGGACGTCACTGGTAAAATTTTTTTTAAATCTTTAAGTCAAAAAATGCTTCTTAATGATTAAAAGGTGTGTCAAAATTTCATAAAAATATCTAAGAGTAATATAATAATTATGATAAAAAAGTTATATTTTTTTAAAAATGTTAACATCCTGTAGCTCAAAAATGAAGAGCTTTAGGACATATGTTAATATTAACTTTACTTCTTAAAATCACCCAAAGATTCACAACCTGAAGTATCGGCACTCAATTAAAAAACACCCTGTATATCTTTTTGAAAAAAAAATGTTATAGTACCCAATTTGGGACATAACTTTCGACACATAATGTTAGACAAAATTAACATTATGTCCATTCAATTTTTAAAACTTTACCTTATTTCAAGCTTCCACATTTGAGTTGTCATCTGAATCGTCTCTGGAAGAGGTCAGCGCTCATGTACCGTCAGAAATAAAGGAAGACGAAGAACATAAAGAAGAAGTCGATGAAGAAAGCAAAGATGACGATGGAGAAGATGAGGCAAAAGGGGAAAAGCCAGAAGATGATGGCGAAGAAGCGGAACCTGAGGTCGAACTGAAAGTTGAATCTGCAAAGGCTCCCCAAAAAGGCGGTCGACCCAGAAAGCTTACCAATCAGTTTAATTTTTGTGAACGGGCAGCTTTAACTTACAATAATCCGACAAGAGTAAGTCGATCTTTTTACTATGTTGATGTAAGAACTAATAGTGTTTTTTTCCTAACATAATTATCTATGGGAAGAATTCTAAAAAATAAATATAAAGTCGATTTTTTAATTCCTCCCTAACTTTCCGAAAAAGATCTCTTGAATTACTTCGACAAATATCAATTACCCCCTGACGCAATTCTTCTAAAGAAGCCGGTTTGGTTTTGTCATAGACTTTTGTCCCTGGATCGACGGAGCCCATTTGCCTATTTGATGAAATCAGAAGGATCGAAGTATTGGGAACATATTTCGGTGTGTTTTGGTAAATGTCTGTTTTCATACTATTCCTTCAGATCTGCAGCTAGACTCTGATAGATAGAATTTTTAATTTCGATTTGCTTGAAAGCGTTTCGAAAAAGTTCTTTAGAAATTGCATTTTGCTACTCCCATATTTCGATTCTAATAATATATATAAATCGCAAAAATCTAACGTCAACAAGTTTGAAACATTATTTTCTTTTTTAAGGTTAAGGTACAATACTGTCAATCACACGGTCAATATTGTCAATACGCGACGGGGCGACTGACGGAGGGCATATTTGTCTATAGTCGGTTGTCTTTTTTCTTTGCATTATGCGGAATGTGATTCTGCTGCTATTTATTTTTGTTTCAATTCGATTCTATCGGGGCTGGAGGGGAAGGACGAAAACAATAGAAAAGAAAGAGAAAAAGCGATCGGAGTACCACATTTTTAAAATAACGTTACTTTGCGATTCGATAATTACTTTTCTGTTCATCAGAGTCCGTGTGCAGCACTGCAAGTACTCTCCCTGAAATAGTGGGGTCCTCGTAGCCGTGAAGCATGGGCTGGGCATGCGTTATCTCTTCTGATGCACATACACAATTTCTATGACAAAATCGAAACGTATGTACGCAAGTACTAAAGATTCATATGCATTTATACGCCTATAGCACGGAAATCGCAGGCACATGGGAAGTTTAGTCGGTAGGCAACCCCAACAGGGTTAAATCCGACACTACTTTGCTTCACAGGGTATATAATAGTACCTTAGAGAGGATTGAATAAAAAGTAAGAGTACCTACCTAAATTTAGGACCTCAAAAATAATACATGTACTCATAAAAGAGTACGGTTGGTCGCCTTATTAGTTATTACTCACAGAAAAAGGAAGGGTTTGTTCAATTACTATAGCTGTTTTTGTTGCTTCCCATGAATGACCGACGTGTAAAAAACGAAATCGAGGTTTCCGCTATCATTCTAGATTTTGTCACCATGGAACCAATTTATTTTATATTAACTAACAAAGCAAAATTTGTTCTACCTATTGTATCTTATTACCGTTTGTATAATTTATCTAATTTACACTTGTAGAACGTGTATTTTATTAATTTTATGAATCTAATATGTAACTTAACAGTACGCTTGATAATGACGCTTCTTTAGATGCACGTGTTATGTATAGTGGACCATACAGCTAATCAGACAAATAATTGTGAACGCTGAAATTTGATTTTCTTAAATTTCATGTAACCCAATAAAATGTTCATGGGGGTAAGATCAGGTGATCTTGGCGGGCACTCATTTATATATCTTCTGCCAATCCACTGGTTTGGATAATTTTGGTTCAACGACTCTCTCACCTCACAGTAGCATAGTGTGGGTGGGGGTGCACCATCTTGCTGAAAGTGTAGAAGTTTATCAATCCAATTTAGATTGCCTTATAAGTCTCTTAGGTTTTCAAGTTCATAAACAATCAATGGCTCTATAGTTTAGTTGAACATTTTAGCATAAACTTGACCGGTTAAATTTTCTTCAATAACAGCAAGACCTATGATATTGTCTATCAGTAGTCTCGCCCAAACATTATTTTTTTTGGGGAGATTAAGTGTGCCTGTCTGTAAAAAGATGTGCTGAATGACTTATTGACACCTTTGGATTTATAGATACTTGCCTAATAACCTTAATGTGCATATATTCATTCGAAACTGGGATCCAGTTTCTTAAAATTTTGAAACCAAATCTCTTATGTAGTTGTGTTGTCAGCATGCTTTTCATTTGGCAGTTCTTAAATAGTACATAGCTTGAGAACCATAAAGAAAAATCATTCCTACTCGTTCTTCTATAAAATACGTATGCCATTTCCGAATAAAAATAAATTTGAAGAAAAAATACAAAAACAATTGATGTCAAAAGCAAGCACGTTAGATTTTAAATGGTTTGAACGAGAAAGAGCAAATTTTATTGTAGATTTACAAAAAATAAATATTTATGTTATTGCAAAAAAGAGTTTTTGCATTTCAATGGTGTTTTAATTTAGGTCTGGGATAATTTTTTTTATTATTTACGTTTATTTTCTAATTTTTTCTGCCAAATATTGCAAAAGCCAGTTTGGGTAGATTTTTTCAAAATTTTGATAATATTTCGTATTTAAATCTCATTAGCTTTTGTATCGCTGAAAAGCATTTGGTTGTCAGATATAGAGGCTGACCACACTCAATATACAGGGTGTTCCAGATAAGAATGCACTCTACAGGGATCTCGTAAACCATAGGAGATACAGAGATGGTTAAATTAGAGAAAAGTTGCGAATAACTGAATCCTGTAACGTCATGTTTTCAAATTTAAAAAATTCCGAATGCTTCCGAAGATATGTGGATAAAACCGAATTTTCGCGATTTCGTTTTAATTGATTTATGATTCTATTTGAAGAGACATGGGAAAATAAATTTAACATTCTCATTGCCACTTTTTCTCCCCTACAAGATGGTTTAATTATATTTTTGATCCGACGTTTCGTTTAGTCACAATCATCATCAACTTTATTATTTTAAATAGTCGGAAAATTTTATTTTATGCTTAATAAATTTTACGTTTTATTCTAAATTTAACGGTGTATCAGACGTATTATTTATTAGATGTTTCGATATAGAAAAACACATCATCAATGAAACTAGGCACATTATCGAAAATATTTTTGTTTTTATTGTTGTACTTAAACACTAGTAGGATTTTAAAACATTTTTTTAAAAGAAACTTATAACAAAACATAATATCTAATAAACTTATCTGAAAAATGCAACAAGTAATAATAAATTTTAATTATTAAATACAATTAATTTTTATTTTTAAAAATGCATGATAATATTGAAACATAACGTACCAATTAAATTCGGCATCATTTGGGTGGCTATGAAATTGATTGACGTTCGCAATTATTGTTTAAATAGTTTCTTTAGATCTGTCACTTAGTTACAAAGACCTGTTAGTTTTAAATTTGGTAATTATTATTATGTTTTTTAAATTTTTAACTGTTGCATTGTGCAGTACAAATAACAAAGTTGATGATGGTTGTGACTAAACGAAACGTCGGATCAAAAATGTAATTAAACAATCTTGTAGGGGGGAAAAAGTGGCAGTAAAAATGTTAAATGTATTTTGACATGTCTCTTTAAGTTGGAATTATCAACGTCATTCAATCTATTACCAACCTATAACCTATTTTGCGTTGGTATTTTGAGTTTATTACTTTAATAACTAACATTTAAAGAAAATCAATATCGTCGGTACATTATTTAGGTAGTATCTGATATATTACAAAAATATCAATTTATTTCATTGCTAATTTTGGGAGAATTGTATATTTATTTATTTATTTATATTGGTTTAGGATGCTAACAGAACTGCGTGGGTTCCAAAAACAGCATCCACTGTTTACTAGTATTACATAATATTAGGTAAAACAAACTAAAACTATCTAAAACTAAGCTAGACTAAAATATAAAATGGAATACTGCAGTCCGCACTTTTCTATGTAAATAATCTACACAAGAATCTGTTGTAAGAAATATCTTTTTACTCTTAATTTAAATTGGCATAAATTTAGATTTAACAAATCGATGTTCTCACAGTGTTGTTTATAGGTTCTTTGTAGCCTGCAGGTCAGAGGGGTGTTCAGTCCTAAATTAGTTCTTTGATAAGGCAAATTAAATAAATGAAATCTCCTTAGATCTCTTGCAGGGACGTTAAAATTAATTTCTTGTAACAATGGAGGTACATCAATAAGAGCATTACTTAACTTAAACAAGAAAAAAAGGTCCGTGATATGCCTTCTATCAGAAAGGAAGAGCAATTTATGGGTCCTTACTGCGGTCTCGACAGTACAGTTAGCCTTAAAGGCAACAGATTTAGGAAATGTTTTCTGAACTGCTTCAAGACGTTTGGTGGGTGTAAGATATAAAGGATTCCATTTAACCGAGGCAAATGACAGCCTACTATAAACAAATGCAAAGTACAGAGAAATCAAAGTTCTGGGATCTCTACACTCTCTGCACGTTCTTACAATAAAACCTAACATTCTGTTTGATTCGTTGATTATTTTATCAATATGTCCACAAAATGACCACTTGGAATCCAATATTACACCCAAGTATTTTATTTGATCGACACTGTCTAAAACAGAGTCATTAATGTTATATACGTATTTATTATGTTAATATTTCTGGTAAATGTTATGGAAAAACATTTAAAAACAGACTGTTCCGATCGCAGTACTCAACCAGCCTCCTGAGATCCTCCTGGATATCCGGACAATCCACAAGACCTCGTAAAATCTTGAAGACTTTTAGGTCATCAGCATAAACCAAGAAATTTGACATTTAATTATATCATTGATGTAAATAATAAAAAACAGAGGTCCCAAGTGACTTCCCTGGGGAACACCCGATGTTGCTAAAAAAGAATCAGAATAATAGCCATTAACTGAGACAATTTATTTACGATCATAAATATAGGACCCCATCTTTGCAGACCGCCACACACGCCGACATCAGCAAGCCTCTCCATCAATCTTTTATTATCGATTTTATCAAAGGCCTTACTGAAGTCGGTGTATATGCAATCAACCTGCTCTCCAGCATCCATAGCATTACAAATCGTTTGCTAATAGCACATTAGATTTGTCTCCAAAGATCGTTTCGGAAAAAATCCATGTTGTTGCTCAATGATAGTATTTTTTACTGTCGACAAAATGTCAGAATAAACAATTTTTTCAAGCATTTTTGAAAAAAATACATATTGTGTTTATAGGTCTATAATTTAATACATCATCTTATTGTCCAGTTTTAAATATTGGAGTTATATGGGAAGTTTTCCATATTTTTGGAAATATTCCGGTTTTCAGAGACATATCAAAAATTAAATGTAGAGGTCTTAGCAAGGCAAACTTACAGTTTTGAGGCAAACCGTCAGGACCCGCACTTTTTTGGAGTTCTAAATCGTTAATTAATTTCAATACTACACCATCGTCGACAAAGATTCTGCACTCTCCAGACTGAAAAGCTGGGCCGGATACATTATTTTTTGGTATATATTACACACTCTTAAAAAAAACCGCAAAAACGTCACAAACTTCAGATCCATTCTTAGCTATTCTGCCTTCGTAGTGAAGAGTATGGAGTAATGACGCCCGATATTGAAACAACAATGACATAATAATGTTTAAAAAAATCTTACCCGATATTTTTCGCTCTACAATTCTCCTAAAATAATTTATAAAATTCCTTAATATTTATTTAATATGTCAATTATTACCAACGAAATAAGAATACAAAAGAAGTAGGATTTTGCATAAACCGCCTAACAAACCGACCGACGGAAGTCGGCCATTTTGAGACACCACAATATGACTCCATGTTTGTTTTGGTGTTTGACCGTGGTTGACAGGTCGAGCTGTGATTTCTGCTTTCTTGGCCGTTTTTGAGTTATTTTGCATTTTAATTAGTTAACAACCATATTTAACGAATACTAGTAAACTTATAATTACTTTAGTGTGACAGTGGAGTATACTTTTAGCGCTGGACAGCGATTAAAACATTTTAATTAGTTGTTATTCTGGGTTAATTAATAAGCTTTAAATATGGTTCGTTGTGCTGCTTGTGGGTGCTCCCAAACGCTATGAAGTAAAAAACTGGGCATTACATTTCATCGGTAAGTTTATGTTTAGATATATAAACTTTTTTAATCTGTATAAAAAAAAAAAATATTTTAATTTAATATCAAAATACACATAACCTCCGAACCTCGCATGTCATTCATGGGCGTTCGTCTTATAAAACCAGAAAAATATTATTTATTTATTAATCGACTGGGTTACCCCATTTCTACAAAAAAGCAAATTAAAAATACTTATTGGTTTTTAGTTTTCCAAATAAATTACCTAAGAAAAAAGGCGTGGTTGAAAATTGTAAACCGAAGTGATTGGGATCCTACACGAAATACAGTTCTTTGCTAGAAGCATTTTCCTGAAGATTGCTTTGACAGAACCCCAAGATTGAAAGTTAGATTGGTCCCAACTGCAGTAGTGCCTACTTTTGAAGTAGCCAGGTTAAAAAATGTAAGTTTTGAAACTATTGTATCGGGTCATTACATAATATATTGGAAAATATGTAGGTAGGTACTTAAGAATATGAATACAAATAATTCTGCCTTATTTATGCTTCTGAGGAAGCTGCTTTGTCACTTTTTCATAAATTATGTATCGATAAAAGTTTTTAGATGTTTTATTGGTTTAATCTACTTTTAAAATTTTAAACCCATGGATAAAGAATGTAATAAAATATGGAAGTGTAGGTACGATAAACAAAGAAATTCATATTTAAAGACTGAATACAATGATGTTTCTAGAATGATAGAAACGTTTTCTCAATATTCACCTGAGGACGACTGGAGATACCATTGATTAAAAAAATAAATTCAAAGCAAGTCCCAAACCTTCTATCATTTAAAGAAATTCATATCAAAATATAAAAAAAAAATTTTACAAAGAGAGTTTGTATCACGTTATAGTTACTTTTGTGTCATTTCGTAAAGGTGCCAAACAAATAATTAAAAAACTTATATTTTTTTGGCAGGTACGTTCCTATGCAATATCTTATAAGACACCCTGTCAAAACCTGCCTAAAGATAATAATTATCCTACTGTGAATCTAACTGGAACACCTTCTGGTTACAACATATATTGGACATGGCTCTTCCAGGATATGCCTCTTCCAGGACATGGTTCTTCCAGGACATTTTACTATCCAACAACACACCTAAGATTTTAGTATATTCCTTTAATCTTATATGACAATCATTAATGGTTACTGTTTCCGGATTCTCCAAAGTGTATGGGTTAGTCTTAAACAAGGTGATAACGGTCTTTGATTTATTTAATATCAGTTTATCTTTAGAAAACCAATAATTATTTACTTCAATCATAAATTGTTAAATATGTTGCTCGAGAAGCTCATGGTCTTTATATGCTAGGATTTGTAATAAGAACTTGTAAATACTTTTAAAATGTTAACGCCATAATAACTTTATATAAATCCCTGGTAGCTACAAAACTTTAGTATGCATGCACTATTTGGGATCCTCAGTATGCCAATAAGATTGCTCTTTCAAAATCTATTCAGCGTAAATTTTAAAAATTTTTATACTACAAGTCATTTTCAGTTTATCCGCCAAGAGGTACAGATCAAGGGCTTTTGTGTAATTTGTTTAATATCCCTTCTTTAAGACTATTGTGTATAGAAGCAAGAATTATTTTCTTATATAAAATATTTAGAGACAAAATAGATAATAAAGAGTTCTTAGGACTGCTTCCGTTTAGAATAGGCTTAGTCAATACTAGATCCGCACATGTATTTTATATTCCTACACCGAGGACAAATCTATACAAAAACTCACCACTGTGACTGTGCTCTATTTTAATAAATATTGTGGAGACATTGAAATATATAATTTAAACTATCAAAAATTAAAATTAAGGAATGAACTGCTTGGGCAAATGCTAATTGAATATTTATTATAGCTTAGGATAGCTTTTAGAAATGGGGTTTATGTATCTATAATTAACTTGTTAAGTTGTTGATACTACAAATAAATAAAATGTTTGTATTATCTGCATAGTTTGTCATTTGACAATTTTCTTGTATACTAGAAATCTCATTAATATTATTTAGGTACATATTATAATAAACAGGACTATATTATATTATATTTTATTATTTTCTTGTGATTTTGTTCATGAAGAAAGAGTAAGGTTTTTTTAAAATTTTATCTTTTAACGTAGACGTTTTGGCAATAATTTTGCCGATTATCTGAAACAATTTGTCTTCTGCAATTTTTTTTTAATGTATAATAACAGGTGTTTTTTAGTTATTTAACCAGATATTTATATTACCCTTTCACCTCCGTTACCTTATTTAAATAAATAATTAAAAGAAATAGTTGTATTGTTTTATTACACCAACCTTACCGTATCTTATAGCTATATATGAATCTAAATATATTTTTTATTTTTTTCGTCCAAATAAAATTTCATTAATCATTTTGTTATTACCATTTTAATGATACGCCACAGGTAAACCGGAAACGCGCGTGCGTTAAATGTTGCCGCCATCAGACCCCATCCCGGACAACTGTCAATCTACCATACCCTACTTCCTTTGTATTCTTATTTCGTTGATTATTACCCATAGAATATGCAGTCGATATTGATTTTATTTAAATTTTGTGTAAAAGCTAGAAAAATAAATAAATCTACGCAAAATAGCTTATAGGTTGGCAAGCATGTTGATACTCCCACCTTAAATAAAATCATAAATCAATTAAAACGAAATCGCGAAAATTCGTTTTTATCCAAATGTCTTCGGAATCATTAGGAATTTTTAAAATTTGAAAACATGACGTTACAGGATTCAGTTATGCGCAACTTTTCTCTAATTTAACCATCTCTGTATCTCCTATGGTTTACGAGGTCCCTGTAGAGTGCATTCTGATCTGGGACACCCTGTATAATAGAAGCTAAATGTTAACAAATAAAAACTTGAGAAACAACAAAAATCATTAACTAATATATTGATACCTTGGTTTTTAATCATTTAACACATTTTTATTAAATTCATAGGAATAATATAGGGGAAGGTTGCCTATATTGAACCGCTACCTAAATTGGACCACAGTACATTTCTCCGAAACTAAACAAGTGCCATATCATCTGGCAACACTGTAACAAACTTCCACCCAGAACCTTTGATCGGCAACAAACTCAACTAGTTGACCGTTAGTGCTTGGCGTGTACAGAGCAAAACGTAATGTACACAATTTTAATGTAACATTTTTAGGATTTTCCTAAGAATTTACCTTAGAACCTAAAACTCTAAGCAAAATCTTTTTTATACAAGTTATCAAGTAAGTTTTTCTCTTTCTATTTTTCCTATTACCATGCCATATTTGTTTTTTCTTGTTTCTTTCCTGGGTGGTTTTGTAAAACACGTGGTAGTTGCTTAAACTGGACCACTGGGTGATTGCCAAAATTGAACCGGTCCAATTTAGGCGATTTTTCCAAATTGTGCAAAAATAATTTTTCTCTTTAAATAAGTTAATGTCATAAACTAACACCTTTTCAATATTGATAAAATCTTTTTTCTTTGAGTTAAAAAATGAAACTATGACTGGTCCAATATAGGAAACTAATAGGTATTTTTTTTTTGCATTAGGATGTATTCTACCGAAATTTTGATTGTAAATTTGATGTTTTTTTGAAATATAAGTATAAAACTTCCTATACCAACAATTTTATTTTTTATTTATTTATTTAAGACCTAAGCTTCCGATTTAAATCATGTGGTCCAATATTGGAACACCCAGGTGCAACTTAGGCAACCGGTTTCCTATATTGAACCACTTGCAGAGGTTTTTTTTTATAGCCTGGTATATCATAGATACTTTGAAATAAAATTCTGCAAAAAAATCTGCAGTTGAACAACATACTAAAGTATACTAAGGTATAGCTTCAAGATCGATTTTGCGTTATTATCGGGATCTATGATAAGAAATCTGGAAATTGGTCCAATATGGGCAACCTTCCACTACAACAAAAAGAATTTTTTTTTATAATAAAAGTAGTAGCTATATGTATCCTAATGTCGAGTCTAATATCTATAATTTCTAAAAACATTTTAGTGAAATTTGGCTTCATAATATTTCCACCAATCGGAGCAATTTCGGATCGTCGTACCGTCGGATGACGGATGCATGAGAAATCACCTTTATTTTGTTAACAACGTTTATTTTTCTTGCAACGGTCTCAAAATGTATATACAGGGTTCCCCATTTAAAACTAAACAGCCTAAATATCTGGTTCCACGTTAATTAAAAAAAAAACGCTCGGACCCGTCGATTTTTATTTTGAGGGGGACATCTTTTGCGTATATTGTCAATCTTGTTACTTCAAGTCCCTAGGAGGGAGGGGGGTAAGATCTAAATCTTAAATGGATACCCCTATTTTATATAATTTTTTTGGATTCTGCATAAAATTCTGAACATTTTTTAATAAAAGCATTATTAGTCTATACTAAACAGTTTCCGAGATATTGACTCTTGAAAAATGAGATTTTTGAACTTTGACAGCGTCTAGCTTTCTACCGGTACGTCTTTAGAGTAAAACGGCTTACATGTCCCTATCTTCGATTTTTATTATCTTTCCAATAGTGTCAACTTCCGGTTAAACCGGTTGTAAGAAATATAGTACTTCCGGTTTAACCGGAAGTTGACACTATTGGAAAGATAATAAAAATCGAAGATAGGGACATGTAAGCCGTTTTACTCTAAGACGTACAGTTAGAAAGCTAGACGCTGTCCAAGTTCAAGAATCTCATTTTTCAAGAGTCAATATCTCGGAAACTGTTTAGTATAGACTAATAATGCTTTTATTAAAAAATATTTAGAATTTTATGCAGAATCCAAAAAAATTGTATAAAATAGGAGTATCCATTTAAGATTTAGATCTTACCCCCCCCCCTCTCCCTCCTATGGGCTTGAAGTAACAAGATTGACAATATACGCAAAAGATGTCCCCCTCGAAATAAAAATCGACGGGTCCGAGCGTTTTTTTTTAAATTAACGTGGAACCAGATATTTAGCCTGTTTCGTTTTAAATGGGGAACCCTGTATTATTAAACCTATATAAAATTTTGACTTATAAACTTATCTTCACTATTGTAGTCGCAAGAAACACAAACATTACCCCCACCGATGGCTATTTTTTCTGCAAATGTCCTTCAGTGGGTAATATACGATGGCTACCAAAAAGATTTCGAAGCTCAACAATTGGAAAAGGAATTAGAGAGAGAAAGGAAGGAAAAGGATAAAGCGCCAGTATCTAAGTTTCAGGGACCAAAAAAGACGCAAGGAAGGGCACAACTCAGCGAGGCAGTACAGGGAAGAGTTTTCGAGTGCTGGAAGGTTCTGGAAAGAATGATTAATTTAAACACCTACAACGACATTGCTAAAGGTACGTGCAAATATTTGATATGTTGTCCAATTCAAATTTAAAATTTTGCAATTAACTTGCTTGCCATCCGTTTTGTGTTTATTTAGTTTCGTTAGAAAATAGAGATCAGGGAGGGGGTATTGTCTTTCCCTGAGCTCGGCTTACAGTCTATATTTTCACTTGATTTTTGTTTGGTTTGGGGTTTTAGTTTTTTTGCTGTTATAGTTGGAATCTCTGCTTCTTGTTGTCCGGATATTAGGGGCTCGGCCCAAAATTATTGCCTACTTGTGGGCATTTTCGGGACCAGGTCTGTCATAATTTTAGTTTTCTTATTTACTAATAGTCCTATGTATGTACGTGGTCATTAAGCATATCGAAGTTCACTTTTTGTTTAAATGTATTTTTTGTACATATTTATAAAATCGCCTTCTGAGGATGAAAGTATGATCTTCCAAGTTTAACTTTTATCTACATAAATAAAGTTATTTACACACTATTTTCGTAAATAACAAGGGGATAAATATCTTCTAATATTTCGACCACTGGCTTTATCAACCGAAATCTTCAAAAAACTTCTAGTCAGACAGACATCTCTTCAAAATAATTTGGCCTCTTGTTGAAATTTCTTGGAAGCCCAACAATATTAAAAATTTAAATATTCAAAATAACAACACCAAAAAAAATTCGACTTTATACCAAATGACGTTTCTTGACGTTATCTAATCGCAATTAAGTAACTAATTTGCTAAATTTGGCCGGTTTTTGATCGGTAATTCCTTGAATAATAACGTTTTCGGGAGATCTCTGTTGAAAGTTTTTTACTGTTTGTTCTTTCAAAATTGAAGTGCCTGTTTCAGGATCGATGAGGAAATTAAATTTTTGTGTGGCATCTTTAACATAATAAAGATTTTTGTAACGGTGAGAAGTGGGCTTAAAGAGATTTATCCCCCGGGAAGTTAAGGTTTGGGTTCATGTCGTCCAGATTCCATGTCTGGATTTGGCTCTGGATTTAATCTATAGGGTCGATTTCTTGGTGGCTCTCGTCAGGAGGGTGCTGTTGCACAGTGGGTTGGAGAAAATCCTAATCATTTTCTTGCGGTTCAGTTACCTACATTGGTATGGACACAATCAGGATAAGGGGACTGATAGTTCGAATGGCCTTGATAGTTATTGTAATCATTACGATAGTGCTCAAAATTATTGTGTAAATATTCGTCGATAATAACGGGATTCTTGGGGATAATTAAGCCGAAAATTAAGATTTGTATTGCAAACGGAGGGCGGTTTTGAGGTGAATGATTACATTGTTGAGGTCGTGCCTGATTTTGAAATTGGCCACCAGCCTGGTGAGAAAAGCTTGTTGCAAGGTCTTGATTTGTTGGTTTTCGAAAACCAAAATTTTTAGGAGAAGCATAGGCCAATGCGGCCACAATCGATACATTTTATGGGTTGAGGTGGTAACCTTCTGGGAATTAAGTTGGGTCTTAGCAGACGGGTTTGTCAACTTTATGGGTTATGGAAGCTCTCTTCTGATTCAAAAATGAGCGTCTAACAGACCACTTGGATTTTCTGCACGAATAAGTTGACCTAGTTTTGGTTCTAAACCTACCAATAAGGTTATTTAAGGCTGTGGTATTAATTAAGGATGCTTGCGCTTTTTGCGTTTTTTGTATGTTCGTCCATATTTTTGCATTTAGAACTTGTAGACGATTGAAAAATGTAAAGGGTGACTCATTTTGGAGTTGCTTTGGTCTTTAAAGATCTTGTATAAAGGATAAAAGATCCCTAGAATCTTTAAAATGTAGGTTTAAAAATAGTTTTATTTCTAAATATGAGTCAGGATTCCTATAACTCACGAGCTGTGCAGTTCTGTCTTTAAGCTTATTTGTGATATAAATTACTAAAAGGCCTTTTTGATTGGTTGTAGCCATATTGTACGCATGATCACACGCATTTGAAAATGTACCTAAAAATATTTGATCACCTTCAAATTCGGGAACGATGGAAAATATTTCCGGTACGGTTAAATTTCGGGTAAGGTGGTCACGGATGCGCCGTTATTGGGTAGTGCCATTTTTATTACTTTAATTTTACTCAACGATATCGCGGTTCAAGAAAAATAACTATTTTATCGCTTGGGGTAAAATATAGTACAGGGAAATATGGAGAATAATGGGAGCAACTATAAAGAAAATCGAACAGTTTTAAAAATAAACGAGATGATTCTTTAACTTACAATAGGAGCATCGAAGAAGTTGCGTTCTTGACAGTTGACTACCAGGGGCTTCACCAGGTGTTCCTTCCGTAGTATGACTAGTAAGAACTGTCTTATAAGGTCCTTTTTCGTTAAGGAATTGGAATCCGCTGCTACTAGTTAGATAATTCGTGTTCTGACAGCGTTTTATGAATCCTACCGATGACTGCGCCAATTTGTTATTACGTACAAACTAACTTAACTTTTTTTTAAATTTTATTATAGCAAAAACACAATACGCTAAAACAATACCTCAATTTCAGAATTCAAACGGACAGCGTAACAGTCAGTCTAAAGTTAATAAATAATTACATGCTAAATATATTAAATAAATGCTTATGCAGCAACCTTAGTTTTTGGGAATTATGACATAAGGTAGAACCATCTCAGGTTCGTTGCAATATGCTGACATGACACCGGGTTACTCGTGGTCAAAGTTGGCACCAAGGGCGTAGATATGGGGGGGGGGTAAAGGGGGTAATAACCCCCCCCCCTCCCCCAGTACCAATAATAAATGAAAAATGTAGTTTAGTTGCATCAGCGTATTTGTAGGAAAATGTGGCGTTTAAGGCGTTTGCTTCAGATATATTCACAGCTCTCGACATCAACAGTTTAATACCGTCGTCTATAATTAAAAAATCACACACTGACATGATAACTACTAAAAATAATATAGTAAAATATCTGTCGAAATTCAGTAACGAAAACAATGATTTAATATCAGCTACTCTGGAATCTGAATTAGAACTATGGAAAAATAAGTGGAGTGAATTTAATGGCGACATGCCCGATACTGCAATCGATACTTTGCATTTGTGCGAGCCGGACATATATCCTCGAATATATTTGGCTATTAAGATTTTATGTGTATTGCCAGTAAGTGTAGCAACGGCAGAAATAAGTTTCTCTTCACTTAAAAGACTCAAAACTTGGCTACGATCAACAATGAACCAAGAAAGACTTGTTGGGTTAGCATTAATGCACGTTCATAGAGGTATAAAAATATCTCCAGACTATGTGTTAAATGGATTCGCTAGTCTACGTCGAAGGAATCTAGACGTAATTATTTAGGTATAGCTTCTTAAATGGGTTTAAGAAAAATTATTTTAATTTATTTATATTAGAAAAAAGTTATTTTACACAAGTTCCTATGTTCTATAATAATAGTTTAGACTATTTTTGTTAAAGACATTGTCTTGTATAAGTACTTATGCATATTACGTACCAAGGATAGAATAAGTTAAAGTTTAGATACGAGGGGTAAACCACCCCCCAAAATTTGTACACTGATTTCCAATTTGCGAAAATACTTCTGGTATAAGTATAAGTATTTTCGCAAATAGGAAATCAGTGTACAAATATTCTATTATATTTCTAGATATTTCCAAATATTCCCTTATATTTCTAGGTATTCCCAAATATTTCCTTGCATTTCTAGGTATTTCTAGGTATTACCAAGTATTCCTTGTATTCGCACTTATTCTATAAACCGCTCGCAAAATCACCGAAAATATTAAACGTCAATATTATTTTGAAAAGTTAATCTTCGCACCGTTTTTGCTACACAAAAAAAATATAGCTTAGAACAATCCGATCCCCACTCCTTGTATTTCCACGTATTTTCATATGTATTTCCAAGTATTTCCTAATGTATTCCCAAGTATTCCCTTATATTTCCAAGTACTCCCATATATTTCCATGTTTTTACAAATATTTCCTTGTATTTCCAAGTATTCCCAGATATTTCCATGGATTTCCTTTAATTTGTATACTGATTTCCAATTTGCGAAAATACTTCTGGTATTTCTATGGTAATTCGAAGTATTGCCAGGTAGGAAGTAAGTCAAAAAGAATCAAGGAGAAACTTTTGTCAACACCTATCAAAATTAAATCTACCAATTTTGTTTTACGGCAATCTAGATTTATTTTTTAAAACATCATATTATGCCTAAATTAAAAGTTTCCCATGATTATGTCATTAATTCTAAAGTAGTGTTTGGACCATTGAAATAATGAGTAACAAACCTACACATGAAAAAATCATAAAGTTAAAAAATATTGTTTTGTCGTGGCCACGAAGGTATAAAAACAATAATTTCTTCGATAAAAGTGTTCAAAATTATTGTTTTGGCAATAACTCTTAAACCAACGAAGATATCGAACTGCGGTATTCAAATTTTTTCTTGCAAATTTAATCTACTTTCCGATTATGATATCATAGTTATACCGTATGATTTGAATGTTCGGGATAAAATCGAAAAATTTTTTATTATTACAAGTTGCGCCCTCTAGCAATGTTATTAGAACCTACTATGCATCGTTGGATACGGCAAGTAAAAGTACTTACCTTTCTCTTCAAAACATGCTTAAATTTAGTAAAATCGGATAAGTAATTTAGAAGTTAGAGCGATTTTAATGATTACAGCTTCAATAGCTTCCCCAACTCTTTTCAAGGTCGGTACGCCAATAAACCTTAAACCAAAATGATGCAGAATTATCTATTCTTTCTAATGATATAATCAGAGGTATACCATAATATAGGAATTTTCGGTAAAACTTAGAATTTTAAAAATAAATTTTCAATTGTGCCCCCTTGTGGAGAAATGCGGAACCTAAAAATAATTTCCAGAATTTTCTAATGATCACTTTAATCATAAAAAATGTTTCCTCAAGTTTCATTGCTTAGTAGTTTCCGAGATATGGCCGGTGGCCACCCTTAATGAAACACCCTGTATAACAACAAATCTATAGATAATTCAATATTTCCTTGCTCTTTTATAAATTCAAAAAATGTAAAATAATAATAATAATAACGATGCTAATTAACAGATTACAGATATTGGGACGACCCATCAGATGAATTTAGGGATGAAGAAGGAACGCTACTACCTCTTTGGAAATTTACTTATGAGAGAACGAAGAAAAATACTATCACGGATATTAAATGGCATCCTTATTACTATGATTTATTTGCTGTGTGTTTTGGATTTTGTAAGTAGATTATGTGTACCACCATTCATCAAGAGTTAGTTTTTATTTATTAAAAAATGTATAGTAATTTCAATTTAAAAAAAAATCGGAAAAAACTGATCCGATACACCGACTGTATGGCATAGTTTTAAATATACAGGGTGTGGGGAGGAAAAAAACTATTAATCAAAATGTATCGGACGTTTAAAACTAAAGCATCCTTCATTATTTAAAAAATGCGCAACTAGAAATACCAATCGACGTGTCCGAGCGTTTTTTCGGACACGCCACCATGTATTTATTATCGAATTTATTCCATTTGGCTGATACACACTGTATAGTTTGCCAATATTGCTTTTTTAAATTTGATAAAGTGAAAAATGGTCTTTGATTTTCCAGGGTGGCTTTAAGTCATTATTCAACAACTCTCCTAAACATTTAATTTAGCTACATAAAAAAGCGCTAAGATCTAATGAATATTACTATACCTACTTATGTAGCAGGACGCAAATTGAATTGACTCTTCTCGGCACGGCACTGCCGCAAGGTTAGGTTTAAAGGGTAGTTTAGACGCTCAGTCTTCATCTCATCTTATCTGTTTTGCGTGTACCTACAGTTATAAGTAGGGGAAGGTCGCCCTTGATGGCATACTTCCCATGATGGCATACTTCCCATGATGGCATACCGCAGGTATCTCTGGAATAAACCGGGTTTGCGTTATCCCGCATAGTTAGACGGGCGCGTATTGACCAATCAGTTGTAAGTCGAATTTCAGTCGTGAAGGACGTTTTTATGTAAAGTTATTTAATAGAACGGAAATTGCTAAGTGGCGAAGTAATATTAGCCAGTTTTTAAACCAAAAACTTATTATGTTGGGTGCATTAAATTAGAATGCACGATTTTTTTCCTATAACTATAGGATATACAGGGTGTCCATTTACTGTGCTGGTGGAAGATATATCGTAAACGGTCGACTTAAGGTTGAATTCTCAACGTCATTCAATCTATTGCCAACCTATAACCTATTTCGCGTTGATTTTTTGAGTTTATTATTTTAATAACTAACATTTAAAGAAAATCAATATCGTCGGTACATTATTTAGGTAGTATCCGATATATTACAAAAATATCAATTTATTTCATTGCTAATTTTGGGAGAATTGTATAGTGAAAGAACAATAAGTGACAATGACATAATAATGTTAAAAAAAATCTTACCCGATATTTTTCGCTATACAATTCTCCTAAAATAGGTTATGAAATTCCTTGATATTTATTAAATATGTCAATTATTACCTATAGAATATCAAGTCGATACTGATTTTCTTTAAATTTTGTATAAAAGCTAGAAAACATAAATAAATCTACGCGAAATAGGTTATAGGTTGGCAAGCATGTTGATACTGCCGCCTTAAGGAATAAAACTTTTATACAAAAGTTGTACATGTTAATGTCGCGCACCTTTTAAAAATAATTTTAAACATACAGGTTGGTCCAAAAAGCCAGGGTGGGCCAGACATAACTTCTTTTAAATGGAACACCCTATATATTTTTACATTTTTAAATTCCACATAAGATTATAATTATTTTTTATTAAATGCATTATTAGTCTATACTTCATAGTTTCCGAGATATTGACTCTCGAAAAGTGACATTTTTGAACTTTGACAGCTTCTAACTTTCTAACAGTACGTCTTAGAGCAAAACGGCTTACATGTCCCTATCTTCAAATTTTATTATCTTCCCAAAAAAATTAACTTCCAGTTAAACCGGAACAACTATATTTCCTGCTTTCGAGTTACATCCGGTTTAACCGGAAGTTGATTTTTTTGGGAAGATAATAAAAATTGAAGATAGGGACATGTGAGCCGTTTTGCTCTAAGACGTACTGTTAGAAAGTTAGAAGCTGTGAAAGTTCAAAAATGTCACTTTTCGAGAGTCAATATCTCGGAAACTATGAAGTATAGACTAATAATGCATTTAATAAAAAATAATTATAATCTTATGTGGAATTTAAAAATATAAAAATATACAGGGTGTTCCATTTAAAAAAAGTTATGTCTGGCCCACCCTGGCTTTTTGGTCTAACCTGTATATTTAAAATTATATTTAAAAGGTGCGCGACATTAGCATGTACAACTTTTGTATAAAAGTTTTATTCCTTAAGTCGACCGTTTACGATATATCGTCCACCGGCACACTAAATGGACACTCTGTATATGTTACTTTGCTATGATTATTTTAAATCTAGTTGTGGTTTTAATTTTTTATAATTTATATACTAGAAGTGTGACATATTCCTAAGATGGCATATCCATTGGTTTCTTATGATGGCATACCTATAAATACATATAAATAGGTATGCCATCATAGGCGTCATATTCAAAACGGCGCTACTTTTACTTTTCTTTGCGTCTATGTCCCTAAACACTACTCATATGCTTTGTAAAGTTTTTGAATATATCTTTAGATTGCACTTTCCTGATAATGTTTTAAATTTTTTTTTAAGTTTTTAACACGTTCCCTAGAATGTAATATAATAATTTAAGTCTTTTTAAACAGTTTCATGTGCTTGAATTTTTTAACAATAAAAATGTGCAAACTGTAACAAAAATATTTCTTTTACATGTATGCGTCCTTCAGATTTTTGCATTTTACTGGAGTATGCCATCATAGGCAACTGCGTTGCCTATGATGACATACTTGGTGGTTTTTTCTTTTCTATTCTTTTTACCAAAAAAATAGTTTTTGTATATTTTTAAAGTTTTATAATGAATATTTAAGTAGTAACAAATATTTTAACATGGTTAAATGGGTTAAAACCTTTGAACTAAAAAATATATTAGGTGGTAAAAAAAAGGTGCCATCATTGGCGACCTTCCCCTAGTCAAGTAAAGGGTGATTCAATTTGAGTTTCCACATGAAAGTATTAAATAAAACACGGAAAATTTGAAGCAATGAAGAAAATTGTATTTGCCCTTTAAGTTTACTTCATTAAAATTAGGTATGAAAGATGATATCTGCTAAATGGTCGCCGCGGTTCAAATTAAATGTCGTAATCCGTTTGTCAAAATTTTCGACTACTCTGCGGCACAAAGCAGGTTCTGTGCCGGCTATTTCGCGTCTGATCTCCTGTTTGAGCCCTACAATAGTGCTTGGTTGCTGTTGATGGTCTCTAGACTTCAATTCCTGCGTTATTTGGAGTTTGTATGGGTGTATAGCTTCAAATCTTTGTTTAAAATTCGCTTTGTAGTGGAATATGTAACGCCTACTTGCTGCGATCGATGACGAATCGATGTGCTTAGATTTTCGGCCATACTTTCACGAACAACGGCGAAATTTTTCTCCGAACGACCTCTACGAGCATGTTGAGGGGTTTTAATGTTACCGACGGATCCAGTTTGCTGAAATTTTTGTACCAAATTCCAAACTGTCCTCTGAGAAGGTCGATTTGACGCAAAAAATTCACGTAGGGCACGAAACGTATTTTTCCTCAATCGCCCATTTTCATAATACGCTTCGACAATTGTAACGCGTTGTTCCGTGGTGTATTGCTCCATGACTAATTTTGTTCATGTTTCTAAGTTAGAAATCTCACATTGCCGTTGACAAATATAGTCGCGTTTCAAAATTATTTTAGGCTGTAATGTGGAAACTCAATTTGAATCGCCCTTTACAAGCGCTCGATTTATGCATTGCGTACAGTCAATTGCTAGGCTTGAACAGGTCAGGAGCAGCCTGTTTTTTTCTAAACTTAATTGTCGCTGGCTAACCTGTTGCGCATAAAGTATTTGTTGTTTGTTTAGCTTTCAGTCTTTCGCTTCAATATTGTTAGCAATAATTTGTAAAAAATAGCTGATGTTTTTGTAATTAGCGCTACAGTTTGCCACACAAAATTCAATTTTAGACATTTCGTTTCGAACAGATTAAAGACCATTAAATAATTACCTTGTCGGACTTCCATTGTCTTAATTTTGTTACTTAACTTAACGTTTTGGTTAGTCAGTATCTCTGACTGACAATAGAAGAAAAACAATTCAAGTCCGACAAAGTAATTATTTGGATAACACTACATTGTCTACTACCTTCAAACAATAATTGAAAGACTGACGACAAACTGAATTATTAAACGGTTGGTATAAAGACACTACGTATTCCGTCTTACTCGACGATTTATAACTGTACAGTATACACGTAAAGCAAATAAAAATACTGAGTGTCTAAAGAGCCCTGAATACAATAATACCGTGCAAGCAAAAGTTATTTGCATCAAAGAGGGCTTGGGTTAAAAAACGTAGGGTTTGGTTTAGATCACAATGATGTGGGGACGATATATCTAACCAAATCTAGGTTAAAATTTTGTCAAATTCATATTATGACATGATATGCCAAACTAATGAGTAATAAAATAAGTAGACAAATACAAATTTATTTTTGTTGTTAACAAAGTAAGAATATACAGAAAAAAAAATAAAAATAATTAACATGTATTCTGAGAATCCACATAACCGGAGAGGTGGAAACAGGCTTCATCCGAAAAAAATGTCAGGTCTAATAAACCATTTCTTTCCAATAAATTTTGGATAAACCGTTGAGAGTAATTCCTGCGTCTTTCAAAATCTGCGGCTTGTATTTCTTGGGATACTTGCACTTTATAAGGAAATACGCTTGTTACCTATTATTAATATATATATTATATATAATTATATTATTAACTAACGCTGTTGAAAGAGTTAATGTTGACCTTAAAACAATGTATGATGTGTCAAACGCTCATGGTCTTATTCTGAATGCTGGCAAGACGCAGATGGTGGTCTTCGATAGGGGAAGGTATTTAGGGGATCTGGGTGTTAAGCTTGGTGATACCTTGCTGGTACCTAAGGAAGTTTGTAAAAATCTTGGTGTTTATTTAGACAACGAATTATGATTTGGTAAACATGTATGTTCAATTATTCAAAAATCAATTTTTAAACTCAAGCTTCTTTATGCACACAAGAATATTCTTGAACAAAATATAAAGCTGAGATTAACAGACTCCCTGGTTCTATCACATTTATCTTACTGCAACATAGTATTTTGGCCTTGTTTAACTCAAAGGGATAAGTATAGCTTACAAAAAATTCAAAATTCATGTCTTAGATTTTCATTTAATCTTAGAGGTTCGATCATATCTCCCAATATCTTGGAATATCCGAATGGTTTAATATTCACGAAAGATATGAAATTCAATTTTCCAAATGTATTTACAGGGTACTCCATACGCATGAACCACTTTATCTTTTTGAGATACTGACGAGGGGGGTTGATGTACACGATCGTCCGACTCGTCATATGCATTTGTTTAATGTCCCAAAGCACCGCACTGCCCTCTTTCAACGTTCGTTTCCTATAACGCGAGCAAACTATATAATTCGTTACCCACTGAGGTCAGGGGAGCCCCCACCCTTGAGTCTTTTAGTAGACTACTTAAACAATTTATTAAAAATAAGAGAGATCCTACAGCAATCTCATAACCAGTGGCGGTTTGTGCATAAGAGCACATGAGCACGTGCCCCCCTAGTTAAAATTTAAATTGTTGAAATTCAAAATAAAAAAATCTATAGGTACTAGTTACCGTTTTGTGAATTATCATCACCCTATCTTTTACGTAACGTTAAATTGCGATATCTTAATTCTTTCCCTATTGTTAGATGTTGCGTCGAACAAAAAACTTCGCTTAAACCGTGGTGACTCATGCGTTTGAACGGCATAACGACCGGCAGTCCGGAATTCTTTCTTTGTATCATGGTGCCGCCGGTGCCAGAAGTTTTTAATGTTCAGGACGGGCGCAATCTTTTCACAAGTCGAGTAGCACGATAGCTCTATCTTTGTTTTATAGCTAGTTTTATTTTCGATCTCATTCTATCTTTATGGCACAAATTTCTGGTGATCATGAGGTTTAGGCACGTTATGATTATTCAACTTTAAGTGAGAGTGTTCGTTTCTCCTGAATAATGTTTTCTAATTCGATTTTTACTCTGCTGCTGTGCTGCGCCAGCGCCAGCTGGCTGAGCTTTTGCTTTTAGTGATTTATGTATTTCCGCGGTTTTGTTTTACGGCTTCTTTAATAAATAATATAAAAATGACTGCGACGACGGTCTCGGCGCAATATTTAAATAATTGCAAAAATACAGTGAGTTTTTTAAAAGAGTCATTCTCAGGGTTAAGTTTCGATGATAAGATTATTGTAAAGAATGCGGGAAAACCAGTGCCTAACCTCCAAATAACGCAACTAAATAAAGGTCAAAAACTGGACGTTAAAAGAGTTTTTAAGACTTTAGGAGTGCATTGTATGAAAAGCATGAGTGGCTGTGCGGATGTGAAAAGCAGAATAGTCTATTTTGTTTCCCGTCTTTGTTATTTGCCGGTGAAAAGGCAGAACCGTGTTGGGTTAAAAGTGGTGTTAATCGTATTGGTAAGCTATTTATTTATTTTATTGGAACCTTTTTGGAAGGGTTGTTAAAAATATCGGCCAGGACCCAAATGCACAACTTTTTGATGTTTAATAAAAAAATTACACATACATTTCAGTACCTAATATATTATAGGTAGGTACCTAATTAGGCTCATTTGAGTTCATATTATAAAACAACATGACCTTGGCGCTGTTATACGGGGGGCTGCCGCCCCCCGAACCCTCTGCGGCGTTTCCCGTATTTGTGAACCCCCAGACATTCATGTCACGAGCCGCCACTGCTCATAACAGTTTAGAACTACTAGTTTTTAATTATAGGCTATCCATTATTTTGTAATTTATATCTTTTTAATTGAGTGGTTGTATGAGCAACGTTGTTGAATACCGCCACCCTTTCTTTCACTCGTTGTAAGAATCTTTATTAATACACCAGTCAGACTGGAAAATGTTAGGAAAAAATTGATATCCAAACTTTTATTGCTGGAAACTGTTTATGGGGTAAGTATAAACGTAAAAAAGCAAAAATAGACAACTGGATCGGTCATCCCTCCCCGTGGGGGGTCGAAAGGGGGTGAAAAATGGTGTTTCGTGATTTATGGTTAAAGGAGACGTCCTAGAAAAAAATGTTTCATACAAAACTTGTAGATCATGTAAAAATATACTACGTTTGTGAAAAGCACTTTTTTACATAACCTCAAATTTTTTTAGATAAGTGCGAAAAACCGGTTTTTGTGTTTTTTAATTTTCATTTGAAAACGTGTCAACTAATATTTATGAAATTTTAGGGAGAAATAGCTTTTCTTATGACAAATAAGGAAAAAAAATTTTGTTTTTATTTTATGGGCTGTTTTGAAGATATTTGCTTTTTTTTTTTTTGTATTTTTTTCAAATAAAATTTGTCCTTCGAAAAATCAATTTAAAAACTTTTGGTTGTGCTCGTTTTTTTGTTTTTAGTTGCACTTTAACATGAAAAAAAAAATAAGTCAGGGCGCAAAAACATCCTTTAAAATGCACAAGAAGCCAAAAGTGAGTTATACGAAAACGAATATTTCAGTATAAGTTCATAATTCGTTTAAAATTACGAACATTTTTTAAAATCAAGTACTTATTTGTATTCTATGGGAAAAAATACTAAAAAAATTATTAAGAAATTTAGGTTAATTAAAATTTAAATTAGCAAGAATTTTAAAATACGAATTTTTGTAATTGATCGAGAAAAGTATAATTGCGTAAGCGAGTCACAAAAAAAATAATTTTAGGTAATTTTGAAGTACTCTGGTTCTTTTTAACTAATAAAAATAAACTTAAACTAATATATATATACTTATACTTACCCCATAAACAGTTTCCAGCAATAAAATTTTGGATATCAATTTTTTCCATGTTGCACTAAAATTTTGATAACTTGACTGGTGTATAAGTAAAATAAAGGCATTTTTATTTATTTATTTATTAAATAAATTTAGCTGCTTCTTAAGTCATGCATCATTAATAGTCATGCTTGTTCCATAAGACCTTCCCAATTCTTGGGACAGGCGTCTTATACAATTTGTTGGCGTATTTTGCAGTATTTCACGAACGTTTGCAACAAGTTCTTCTGTTCTTACAGATGGTCTTCCTGCTCCTCTTTTGTGTTGTATAGAACCTGTTTCCCTAAACACAGCCACGGTTCTTTTCAGGCAATATTAAAAATCCCCAGCAATAAAAGCAACGTTAGGAAAATGTTCGTGAAAATCGTCCATGCACAAACCCGGATTGTATTGCCACTCACCATTTACTCTAACCCCGTTTCGAAAATACGCTTCAACCATGAATGTTTGGTGCTATTTCGTAAAGCCCATTGTATGAATTGTTCAAGAAATTGGAAAAATTAGCGATGAATCAAATTACTTGTAACGACTCTCAAAGATGACAGAATAACTGAATGATTGTTAATTTAAGTAGTTACTGACACCCAACAGGTATTACGTTCTACGGCTAAGCATTACGTCCTTAGATGCAAGGCCCTCTTTGATGCAAATAATTTTTGCTCGCACGGTATGAAGTAGTAGAAGTAGAATCGGTTCAGTCCGCTGGGCTTGACCGGCAATAAACAATGCAAGCAATATACCGATAAGCTCGTCGCGATCTTCATGAAACGAAGCAAGAGAACAATATACTTATATCTCCATCTCTTTTCTGAGTCCTCTTCCGGTACAGTACCCGACTACTTGACGTGTTTCTAATTTAAACTTTCAAGTAGAACCGATAGCCGATTGAATGCATTATAGAATTTATTAGATTTTATAGAAGCGTATCGCCATATTAGACCAGGGCTGAAGCCTTTGAAAATGGTAAAAAGTGAAAATAAATAATAGTAGGATGAAACAAACCCATTGGAAAAGAAGAGAATATAACAAAAATGAAAGGAAAAATAAATTACGGGCGATCCGAGGTCGGGAAGTGGGGGGGGGGAGTTTTTAAGGGTAGAAAACGATTTATCTCGATTTCCGGCAAAACTACAACTCCTATGGAAAAACGTTAAACGGCAAAGTTGTAGGTAATAAAAAGATTTACAACTTTTTTATTTGCACGTTTTTTACATAACCTTAAAATTTATGTGAAAAATTCAAATAAAAATTTTTTTTAACACGAAATTTGGTGAAAACTGTCCTTTTTATGTCCCAAACACACTGTAATTTTTTTGATTTAAAATATTTATTTTTTAACCTTATTTTGACTTAATATCGAAAAAGCAACCTAATTTTCAATCGAAAATTCTCACGTCAAAATATCTGCTTTTTCAAAAAAGTCGGTGGGCTTTTTGTTCGTTGAAATATCTACTTTCTGATGGTGTAATAAAAAAATATATACATTACTATGGTAAATGATCTCAATTCAATTCAATTCCCCTTTAAATCCTACCTTAAATTATATTTAGATCAACTATTTACGCACGTTTTTTGCGATTTTTATGTTTTATGGATTTGTAATTTTTTTACTTATCAATGTAACATGGAATCTTACGTTTTTCGAGTAATTATAGTATAAATTTTAATAAACAGCTCAAAATTGTACATAATGATTAAAAAAAAAAATTTCTTATACGAGTTTTTTTGCATTTTTTGAGAACATTTACCATAGTAATGTATATTTTTTTTGAAAGTAGAGATTTCAACGAACAAAAAGCACACCGACTTTTTTAAAAAAGCAGATGTTTTGACGTGTGAATTTTCGATTGAAAATTGGGTTGCTTTTTCGATATTAAGTCAAAATAAGGTTAAAAAATAAATATTTTAAATCAAAAAAATTACAGTGTGTTTGGGACATAAAAAGGAAAGTTTTCACCAAATTTCGTGTATAAAAAAATTTTTTTGTAAAAGATAAAAATAAAAGACCAAAAACTTGGTTATTTGAATTTTTCACATGCATTTTGAGGTTATATGAAAAAAGTGTAAATACAAAAAGGGTAGATCTTTTTATTACCTACAATTTTGCGATTTAACGTTTTTTCGTAGGACTTGTAGTTTTACCGGAAATCAAGATAACTCGTTTTTTACCCTTAAAAACTCCCCCCCCCCTTCCCGACCTCGGATCGCCCGTAATTTATTTTTCCTTTCATTTTTGTTATATTCTCTTCCTTTTCCAATGGGTTTAATCCTACTATTATTTTTTTTTATTTCAAAAATTATCGATCCTGGTCTAGTAGGCATTCTGAAACGTACCCAGCTGCCCAAACCCAGTCAATTCAATTTGGTTCAATGAGCCTAATGAATAAAAATGTAGCCATTGCTTTTCCTTATAAAATCGAAGTAATTTCTTGAAAGCCAATGAATAAAAACTAAAGTAATTGCTTTTGCGTCCAGCAATCGCTTAAAAGTGCAGAAATTGCAACTAGTCAATGCTTTTTCTTAAAAAATAGAAGCAATTGTTATCGTTTGCTTAAAATGTGATGAATAAATTAAGGAATTGCCTTTTCTAGTGTAGCGATCGCTTTCAACTTTTAAGGTAGGTCGACCCCTGCATCATTTGCTTGGTAGCAGACAACTTTACTTCTTCGTGGCATACACGTGCGTTGCTCTTAATTTGTGTCTTCAATTATGGTTAAATATATGAACGTATGTAAAAGAAAAACCTACAGTTTACGTAAAAATTGCAGATATGATGATTTCAGACAGTTATATCGATTTGACTGCGAAAATGTTGAGTGGTTTCCAAATTATTTTTTGACTGATTCTGGTAAAAAGGCGAGGGGGTGCACTGTCGCCTTTAAATAAAATTAAAGTATTTCTGCAGAAACTGTCGGATCCGGGCTTTCAAAATTCTGTAGGTGAAGAACTCGGTTCACCAAACTACTGTCTGTAAGACATACACTTCTGTAATGGATGCAGTTTTGGAGAAGGCCAATATTTTTATTAAATTTCCTACAAGTGCTGAAGCTGTTGTGGAAGCTACACGGTTGTGGTCAAAGAGATTTATTTATGTTCCTTCAATTTGTGATCGACTAACAATTGCTTGTCTTTGATTTTTTTATCACTACTATCACTTTCATCATTTTCACTGAAATCTGCCATATCACAAATATAAGTTTCCCATTTTCCACAAAAACGTAACAGATTACTATTGTACTAAATAAATAAACCAACGTTGTTGTATTTACGTCAACTCTTTTGCAAATTAGGCACCAAACTGAACATGAAATCTATAATCTAAACAAGTGGATAAGCCACGTCTGAACTTGTGTTGAATAAGCATTTGCTACACAGGTGTAAGAAAAACAGCAATTGCTTCAAAATTTTATTCATATCCAGATCTAGCTTTTACTTATAGCATTTGCTAAAAGTAATTGCTTTAAGTAATTGCTTAATTTTTATTCATTAGGCTCAATGCGTGTCCTACTTTAACCATATTATTTTATCTAAAGTAGAATGGGTTTTTTTTTCATTTCGTCATATTATTTTAGTTGATTTTATTAAACCAACTTCAGAAGGTGCTGTTTGTATGTTCACAATAAAGAACCCATCATTTCCCGACTACATCTGCATGACTGACTCAGGGGTTCTGTGCGTTGATACTCATCCGAAATATCCATACATGGTTGTCATTGGACTATATGACGGTAGTGTACAAGTTTTCAATGTTCAAGCTACATGTAAAGAACCCGCATATAGAAGCAACAACGTTACCAATAAACACAAAGGTATTGTTTGGGAGGTAATTATAAGGAAAATAAACAATCACGTTGTTTATTTTGGCAAATATGTAGATCAAACGTTTCCTTTATTTAGAACATTTTGTTCTTTTAATTATGCTATTTATTAACAGAAAAAAAGATATTATATACCTATATACAGGGTGTTTGGGGACGAAAGGGCAATGTTTTGGGAATGTGTTCACAGCAATAAGAGCAATAAACCTATATGTTTTAGTTCGATTCTCAATCATTTCTGAAATAATAGGTTCTAAAATTTTTGTAAGTTAATTTTTATTTTAAAAGCAAATAATTGCAGAGACTAAAGTACAAACTAAGTTAAAGAATATTTTCAAAAACCCCTCCACCGACTTCAATACATTTTTCGGCATGTTTGTTAATCGCTCGGGTAGCTAGTCTGGTGACCTCGGTGGCCAAACTTGCGGACCACCTCTGCCAATCCAGCGATTACAAAAACGATAATTCAAGAAATTTCACACACGGAGACTAAAATAAGGTGAGGCTCCATCATGTTGGAAGTACATTCGTTGTCGAACATTTAACGGAACATCATCCAAAATGTGTATCAAATGGTCTTCCAAAAACCGTCTTATATATAAAATATCTTTCTCCAGTAAGACGCCTATCCATTTTAAATGGACTAAACAACTGGTCGTTGAGCATTCCACACCAGACATTAATACTGATTCGATGTTGAAAGTTTCGTTCAAATGTAGCATGAGGGTTTTCATCTGACCACCGATGTTCATTGTGGCAATTATTAATTCCATCACGAGTGAACTGAGCTTCATCACTAAATAAAATGTATTTGTGCAGACTTCTATTTTGATGGATCCACTCACAAAATTGTACCCTTGAAGCAGGATCACCATCTAGAAAATGTTGAACGGGTTGAACGTGAAAAGGTTTTAAACCGTTTTTTCTCCCATACGGCTATATGTGATGGTATATTATGAAGTTCAATTGCAACCCGTCTCGTACTTATACCTGAGTTCTGTGCGACAATATCCAGAATTTTTTTTTTTTCATTTTCCACATCTAGATCCTGCACTCTTTCAGAAACATATCTCACGCTTGGAAACATTCCAGTTTCCTGAGCAAATAAGTAGGGAATAGTAAGCGTTTCGAAACCACCATGGATTTGGATCGCAGACACCCCCCCACCACCACACCCAAACCTACCAATACAACACTCCCCCCACTCCTACCCCCACTCCTACCCCCCACTCCTACCCCCACTCCTACCCCCACTCCTCCCCCCACTCCTCTCCCCACTCCTCCCCCCACTCCTACCACCACTCCAACCCCCACTCCTCCCCCCACTCCTACCCCCACTCCTACCACCACTCCTCTCCCCACTCCTACCACCACTCCTCCCCCCACTCCTCTCCCCACTTCACCGTTCACCGAATCCCCCCACATATATAAACCCATAAACAAGCACAACCATTAGTTATCTCTGCTTTGCTATTGTAAAAAGCAGTCGTTGTTCAGTTTAGAAAAGTTAATAGTTATTTGTGAACAGTATTGTTAAGATCAGTTTAGTTACACAAGATGTATCAGTGCAGCGATTGCAATAAAACATTCAGCCATCAATCAAACGTGAATAGACATAAAAGGGAATCATGTCCTAATAGATCATCCCATATTAAAAGGAAGAACAACACACAATTATGTGAGATACCAACAAAGAAACTAAAAATAGAGGAACCGCAAAAATCAGAACATCAACCGCCAATTCCTAAACTTATTCTATCAAGATGTAAGGAATGTAATACTTGGTATGTAAAAAATAAACTAAATGCACATTTGCGCTCAAACCATCATAAAAGCAGTTTTAAAAGTGATAATAATGTGAAAATTTTAACTTCAGCTTTTAAAAACAGAATTATATCATACATGTTACTTCCATCTCAAAAGTATGTAGACATTGAAGAATTTTTTGAAACAGTGAAACAAAAGTTTGTGAGTTTAATTACAGAACAGTTAGTTAAACATAAGTGTATTAAGATTAATGTAGAATTATTTGGTAGCTATATTTTACAATCAAAAGAAACAATAGAAACCAAATCATTTAATACAAAAAATAAGATAATATCATCTACGATTGATTTAAGTGGAATTTATAAGGATTTCTTATCTGAAATTAAAGAGAAAGTTTCAATATTCGCAGAAAATGGGTCAGGTTGGGCTTTAGAAAAAATACTGCATTTAGAAATTAACATAAATAAATTTAATCCAATCGGAGCATCTTCATATATTTCTTTACCAAAACAAATTACATTAAAGGAAGCAATTATCAATGTAAAAAATGATGATCCATATTGTTTTGCGTGGAGTGTAATAAGTGCTTTGTATCCTGCTAAAAATCATGTTGATAGAACGAGTTCATATCCCAATTTCTTCAATGCTTTAAATTTACAAGGAATTGAATTCCCAATGAAGCTAAAAGATATATCAAAGTTCGAGATCCTAAATCATATATCTGTAAATGTTTACGGTTTAGAGTGTGTTTATGAAGACAGTAAACAAAAATATGAAGTTGTTGGTCCCATGCATTACACTAATAAAAAACTACCATTACATGTTAATTTATTGTTAATAAGCGAAGGTGAAAAAAATCATTACTGTTGGATTAAAGATATGTCAAGATTACTATCATCTCAAATCAATAAAAATTCTCATAAAAAATATTTTTGTGATGGTTGCTTAAATTATTTTACTTCCATACAAAAACTCGAAATTCATCAAAAAAATGATTGTAATCATTTGTATACAAGAGTTCCAACCAATGATATCAAAATTAATAAATACGGACAACATATACCAGAAAATATACTACAGTTTCAAAATTTCCAAAGACAGCTTAAAGTTCCTTTTGTAATATATGCAGATTTCGAATGTTTCTTGAAACCTTTACAATTTGAACAACCAGAAAATGATTTGGATTCCTATACACGTAACACTTTTAAACATGAACCATATGCATTCTCTTATTTCATTAAATGTTCATATGATGACTCTCTATCAGTATTAGATTCTTATTTTGGTTTAGATGCTGCAGAGGAGTTTTGTAAACGAATTGAAGATCATGTACATAGAATTTACAATAACTGTCTTAAACCTATAGTAAAAATGCTTCCTCTATCAAATGAACAGAAATCAACTTATAAATCAACCAATATTTGTCATATATGTAACGAACAAGTTGAAGAAAACGAAAAAGTAAGAGATCATGATCATTTAACTGGTGAATTTCGAGGTGCAGCACATAGCATATGCAACTTAAATTTCAAAATTCCATATTTTATCCCCATATTTTTTCATAATTTAACGGGTTACGATAGTCACCTATTTATTAAGCAGTTGTGCTGTGAAAAAGATGACATTGATGTCTTAGCACAAACCAAAGAGAAATACATTTCATTTTCAAAATCAATTCTGGTTGATAAATATAAAGACAAAGACAATAAAGAAAAAAATGTATTTGTTAAAATGAGATTTTTGGATTCATTTAGATTTGTTGCATCCTCATTAGAAACGTTTGGTGAAAGTTTAGAAACAGATCAATGTATACAAATTCAAAAACATTTTCAAGATTCCAACCATTTCAATGAAATTCGAAAAAAGGGAGTGTACCCATATTCTTATGTTGATTCATTTGAAAAATTGTATGAGAATCAACTTCCAAGTATTGATGATTTTTATGATAAACTACGCGATGAATCTATAGATCCATTAGATTACAATAGAGCGACTCATATTTGGAACTTATTTGATTGTCAAACCTTAATGGATTATACAAAAATTTATTTACTATCTGACGTTCTCATATTAACAGATTTTTTTGAAGCATTTCGAAATGTATCTATAAATAATTTTAAGTTGGATCCTGCACAATATTATACATTACCTGGTTTAAGTTGGGATGCTATGTTAAAAATGACTAACGTCAAATTGGAATTATTAACTGATATTGATATGTTACATTTTTTTAAGAATAGTATAAGAGGTGGAATTTGTCATTGCAGTGTTCGAAAAGCTGAAGCAAATAACCCATGTCTTAAAAATTATGATTCTGATAAACCAACTTCATTTATTATGTATTTAGATGCAACTAACTTGTATGGACATAGTATGAGTCAATATCTCCCAATAAGTGATTTTTCTTGGATGTCAATGGAAGAAATAGAAACTCTTGATGTGATAACAATTGATGATGATGGTGAATATGGATATGTTTTAGAAGTAGATATAAAATATCCTCAAGATTTACATGAAAAACATAATGAACTACCATTTTTATCAGAAAATATTTGTCCACCAGATTCAAAACAAAAGAAATTAATTTGTGATTTAAACAATAAAGAAAAATATGTAATTCATTATCGAAATCTTAAACAAGCTATTCGAAATGGATTGAATGTAACTAAAATTCACAGAGTAATTAAATTTAAACAGTCAGCATTTTTGAAACCTTACATTGATTTAAATACTGAAATGAGAAATAAATCCAAAAACAAGTTAGAAAAAGATTGTTACAAATTATATAATAACGCTATTTATGGTAAATCTTTGGAAAATATTGATAAGCGGGTTGATATAAGATTAATCACACATTGGGAAAATATTAGACAAAAGCAAGGAGCGCAAACACTGATAGCTAAACCAAATTTTAAAAATCGGTTAGTTTTTAACGAAAATTTTGTTGCAATACAAATGGAAAGAGTTAAGGTGAATTACAACAAACCAGTTTATATTGGATTCTCAGTCTTGGAATTATCAAAAACTATAATTTATAATTTTTATTATGATTACATCAAAAGTAAATATGGCGACAAAGCAATATTATTGTACACTGATACCGATAGTTTGATTCTCCAAATAGAGACGCCAAACTTTTATGAAGATATTCAGAATAATTTAGATAAATTTGATACTTCCAATTATAATGAAAATAATATGCATAACATAACTAAGAATAAATCTGTATTAGGACGTATGAAAGATGAGTTTGCAGGTCAACCAATTTTAAGTTTCTATGGTACAGGTGCAAAAGCTTACTGCGTCAATTTAGAAAATAAATCGGAAAAAAAAGCAAAAGGTGTGAAAAAATATGTTATACAAAATTTAATTACTAAACAAGATTATAAAGATGTAGTTGAAAATTCAGAAATCAAGTTTAGAAAAATGAATGTATTTCGTTCAATCCTACATGATATGTTTACTCAACTAAAAAATAAGGTTGCTTTGTCCCCAAAAGATGATAAACGATATATAATTCAAGACTCTTTTAGAACCCTAGCTTGGGGGCACAAACACATTGACATTTTAGAAGATAAATCCAGAACTGATGATCCTGATGTTAATAATGTTATCGATATTTTACGAAATCTAGTTCACGATGAATATAAAACCTAAGAACTTAACAAAATTATTTTATTTTTAAAATGATGGTCCTACCTGTAGGTGTTCTTTTCCTATCAGCGTTTATTAACAATACTTTATTCATACAAGTTAATCCCAATGTTCAAGATACATTTATTTGTTTATCGATTAATAATGCAAATAATGATAGTTGGCCATCAACATGGAAAAGGATGGATATAAGTAATGGATTGTTTACTTATAAAATAAATGATTATGTAATAAATAACTCATCCACTGTAGAGTATAAGTTAAGGATATATTATTCCAATAGATCGCATGCACTAACAGAGAAATGGAATCAATTGTATAACAAATTACATATGGAAGAATGTAATATACGCACATGTATAATATTTGTAATAATATTTTTTATATTGTTTATGTGTTTGTTGGGATATGTATTATTTAAAGCATATTTGTATTATAAATAAAAAAATGTAAAACATATTTTGTAACTATTTTATTTATTCATAACAATTTTTATAACGATATAACAACCAATGTAACCAAAACTGCAATTATATCCTTGAAAGGAAAACATTGGTCTCATTCATGGTTACTATCTGATGTTACTAATGCTCCTCTATCATTTATATCCCCCCACATTACAGCTTCCCCCTCTACATTTTTATTGCTTATTTAAGCAGACAGTTCAAGTTGCATCAACATTAATTTCACAAACGTTGTCTACACATAACCTACAAAAATGGCAAACTTTTACATTGATACCATGTCCTACAATCCTCAACAATCCAAGAACGAAGAATTTAGTCAGAAACGTAATGGTGCTCTCATCAATGAAAACATGTACTACCTCAACAAATCCAAATCCAAATGGGTTAGTGTTGGATTTTCGTTAGAGAGAAAATATGAACCGGTTATTAAACTCGGCGGAGTCAAGTATAACCAAACTGTTATCCTTAATGAAGATCAATGGATATCACTTCTAAGTAATGAAGGATATATGCAAAGCTTCATGTGCTCTAACACTTTTGGATGGCAACCCTTGCAGACAAAAGGATATGAAATTCACTTTGTTCACCATTACAAGTCAAGAATAATCAAGATTGTACAAGACGGTGGAAACGAAATCTTCCTTGCTGGTGACACCATAAACGAATTAGTTAAATTATCAAATCTGATTAAATATCGTTTGGATATTTTAAAATCACAAGAATTTTCGAAATATTATAATATTCTAGTTAGTGGAGTTTCCATGAAAAAAGGTGATTTACTAAAAAATGTACATGATGTTATTTTACCTATATTAAACAGCGCAAATGTTTGTTGCGTGTTGGAATTGTTAAACTTTTTCTCTGATTGTGTTGTAGAGGATGTTGAATTATTTGCTTGTAACGAATTTGTAAAGAATTGTATTGAAAAATAAAAAAAAAATGTTTGGAAGTAATTTGTAATTTATAAATAAAAAAACATAAATATATTTATTTGTTTTATTCAATCATTATTGTATCATTATATAATGTAAAAACATTGGATAATGCGCAGATGCAGGATGATTTGGAATGGTAAAAACATGATGATTCTTCTGCAGTTAAAGGAGGGTAATCGTCAAGTTCAATCACTGTGCATAGGGAGTATTTTTTTATGTATAAAGACTTCTCACTTCCTTTCACATACACACGATCCACATTTTCTGTTAGGTTTTTGATAATTTCAGAAAATTTGTGAATGGGTGTATATCCTTCACACCATGGAAGACAATGATGATTTTTCATTAACCAAACAGCTTGTTGTTGCAAGTTTGGTGGTAAATATTTCATGTTAAATGGGGGTTTAAAAACGTAGTGACATATTTTTTTTCCATCATAAGCAGCTAATTCCTTTGGAACAAATTTGTTGTTTTCAATTTTGAAACCTTGGACGTCGAGAATGAGAAAATTCATAATTTCAGATGTGAAAATTGTTTAATCAGCGATTTCTGATCAGAGTATTCTTGAATTTTTTGTTTCAGTAGCTTCAATTCTTTTAAAAAGTATGATAATCGTTGTTCTAGCGTCTCAATCATAATGATGGAAACAAACCGCAAACCTATGATTTTATAAAGTGTCTTAGAGTTGTCTGACGTTTTTGGTTAAAGGATTATATGTAAATATTTTGTCATGCATAATAAGACAATAAGCTGATACTTTGTTAGTTAGATCCTCTTGTAATTCAAATTCAATTCTCATAACAACAGGTCCTGTTTCAATGGATTCTTTTTGATGGGAGCAATCGATATATGTTATGGGGGCATTTTCTTTAAATTCCTTTGGAGAAAAAATTGGTTCCGGCGTTAACCCATAATAGGATTTTTGAAAACTTGCAAACATTTCATATAATGTCGCAAATTTATTTTTTTCAAAGTCTAAATAGAGATCATTGTAGGGATATCTTTCAGAATTTAAAAATACTTTGATGTTTCGCAATTTAATATCAGAGAATTGTGACATATCAGATATTGCCTTATCTCTATAATCTGTCTGAAAGCAAATCCCTATATGTCTTGGGGTATTGATCTTTGTAGAGGTTTTGACAGGCCAATTATGACGATCTGTTTTAAGTAGCTCCGGATATTCTATTAACTCCCAACTTCTAAATGCAATTGTTATGTTACTATTTCTATCAATTATTTTAGTTAATGCTAGTTCTTGAGGAATCGCTACTGATATATGCGGTATATTCCAAGTCAACTTAGTAAGTTGAATTTTTGGATTTTGATCTACAGTATTAAGTGTAGCATTTTTGTCAGAATTATCTCTCACTAAAATAAGTTCTTGTTTACCATTTAAAATTATTTTTTTATAATCTTCGAAAAATCCCATTAAAAATTTAAGAGGGATGCAAACATTAAAGAAACCAGTGGTAGCATCAACCACTTGTGAGTTTCCCATAGGGAACCAACCAGCGTTTTTTAGTTTATTACATTGATTTTGATTATATGATAAATAACCTTTTATTGTTGAAGTTATCCCCACATCCCTCACTGAATCAATTGTAACACCATTTAAAGTATATCGCATCTCTTTAAAAAGAAACGCTATTCCGTTATTAATTAATTTCATTGTTTCAGAAACAGTATTATCATCTTTAGTTAGTTTTCCCTCTATATAAAGGAAGCTTTCGGATGGAAGTGTATATTTTTCAACTTCATGTATAGGTATTGTAATTTCATCATTGTTTCCTAATTTTGTTGGTAAATATGGTTCATAGGCATGAAACTCTGAATGTACGATAGAGTTATCTATAAACAGATCTTGTGTTATGTTAAGAATATCCATTATACTAAAACTTTAAGACCTAATGATTTTAAAAATGTTTTATTTTTAGATGTTATCCTATGAAAGATTTTCTCGCTACTAATCTTAGGTTTATGATGTATATTCTTCTTATAGTTTTTAATTATTTTTGTTGGTAAACTAGTGATATTTTGATTATAAAGTATAACCATTATACCTCTTTAATATGCAATCTTATTGTTACGATCTCGTTTCGAAAATCAACAATGTTAAGGTCTTGATCTATTATTTTTATTGTTATTTTATCTATTACTTTTACTGTGACGGGAAAATAAATTATATTCTGAGGACTTTCTATTATTTTGAATCCTGGACTAACATTAGGGAAAAACTGGTGAATGATGTGTACAGGCTTTCCGTTCAGATAGGAACCCTCAGCGATACTGCAATCTATACATAAAGAATTAACTTTTATAATCTCTGCAGGGTTTTCTGATGTTTTTGGAGATCCATCACCCTTTAAAATTCCATTATTAAAACCCAAAATTTTTCCAATTGCACCATCTTTAAAAATAATATCGACGGATGAATTAATGACTGATTTTAACGTGTTGTTGTTAGCATATAAATAAAACGAAATATTTTGTTTTTTAAACTCGTTTTGTAGATATTTGTTAATGTCTTCCATTTCATAACTACCTGTCGGAATCGTTAGAAATTCATTATTTTTTCCAAAATACACCTTGTTATTACTTTCATCAATATTTGGTATTGCATTAAAAGTTTCAAAATTAGTTAGACCGATAACATAAGATAAGTCGGGATTTAAGTAAATAGGCGGATGAAAATTTGCTTGAAGAATGGCGGAACTGTCAGAAAGAGCTATAGTAAACGACATGATGGTTGCAATAAGAATACAAATTAATTGCGCTTACACATTGTTATAAATAAATTGTAAAGATAATTGTCCGCATACGTAGGTATCGAAAGATTGGTATTCATCATAATTGTATTTAATATTATTTTCACTACCATCGCTAAGAAAATAAGTTATAACTTCTGATGGTGGTCTTAAGTTACCAAAACTATCAAAGTAGACTATGTTTCTATTGTTCTTAATATATGCTGTCCAATGAGTGCCATCACCCATTGCATTATCCAAATTAATAATACCTGTTTCATGTTTTTTAATTTTCTTTGGTAATTTATTTCTCATAAAGACGCCTCTAAAATTTGGTAACTTTAGTATTTTAGCATATTTTAATAAATCTACATTAGTCAAGGGTCTGCGAGGTAGCAATTTTAACAGTTTTTTGAATATGGTTTCAAATATAATCCACAACCCTTTTTATAAGGATGAATATATAGACCTTTTCCGATCGATATTTTCTCCATAGCTTTGTTATGTCTTTTTTGTTCATCTAATTTGTTTTGCGCGTTTTTAGCAGCATTTACAGCTGAAGCAATGCCAGCAGCACCACCACTTAGGGCTCCTAAAGCAGATAGACCTGCAAAGATTGGTATTAATGGTAAAATTCCACCAGTTTTAGGAATTGGAATAATTCTTTGTTTTGGAACTTGTATTTTTGATTTTGTATTTTTAATTGTTGATAATGCAGCGGATGCGATGTTTTTAATGTTACTAAATTTTTTTCCAACTATTCCTTTACGAGCTTTCTTGACAACAGTGTTAAAAGATATTTGACCTCCTTTTTTCCTCATTCCCATACCAAGCTTTCTTTTTGCTTTCATTATTCCAGCAACAACCAAAGATGAAATTTTTTCACCAAACTTTGCGTCTAAAGCTTTAAATCTATTAAATGCTTTTTTAGCTAATACTTTATCAGCCTCGTGTCTATTTTCAATATCTGTATGTTTCGAGTATGTGATATCGTGTTCTTTACACGCTTCGTCTAATTGATTTATTCCTTTATCTCCTCGTGCAAGTCTTTTGTTTAATTTCGTACCTGGACCACAAAAATTATATGAAGGGATATGGAGTTCTATGGGTAATTTATTAATTAATGAATTTATTAATCCACTTCCTTTCCTCTTACGCTTCTTAGAGTGAATGTTAGTATTGCTATTGTGTTTAATCATTATATATAAATGATTGAAATATATAAATGTTCTTACTTAAATAGAGATATTCAAACAATGAAGATTATAAAACAAGATTTTTCTTTACCAATAAAAAATTTTGATTTAAAGCAAGATATTTATCGGAAACATGGTCGATTATTTGGAGGAAATTGCAAACGCTGCTTAGTTGTAGGTCCTAGCGGATGTGGGAAAACAAATCTAGTTATTTCCCTTATCACACATCTTAATGGATTACGATTTGAAAACATATATGTATATTCGAAATCCTTAAATCAATCAAAATATGAATATTTAAGAACATTATTTAAACCACTAAAATTTGTTGGTTATTTTGAATCTTCTAATGCTGATGATATTGTTTCACCAAATGAAATAAAACCGAACTCAATCATTATTTTTGATGATATCGTTTGTAGCAGTCAAGCACTGATGAGAGATTATTTTTGTTTTGGTCGACATAAAAATACCGATTGTTTTTATTTATGTCAAACATACTCATCCATACCTAAACAACTTATCAGAGATAATGCCAACCTTTTGATAATTTTTCAACAAGACGCCACCAACTTAAAACATATTTATGATAATCACGTAAATAGCGACATGAACATACAAACATTTAAGGATCTCTGTTCAATGTGTTGGCAAAATAAATATGATTTTGTTGTTATCGATAAAGATAGTTCCATGAATGAGGGACGATATAGAAAGGGATTTGATAATTTTATATCAATTTAACTAGTTAGTTATAAAATTAAAAAAAAATATATAATAAATGATTTATGTAACTTTTATTTTTGAAATAAATACAATTTAAATTAATTCACTTTTTAATATCCATGAATTGTGTGTTTTATCCATACCCAACCATTTTATATAAACCTTATTTCCTTGTTTCCTCAACACCTTTTCAACCAGATATACGTTTGGATGTTTAACTTTTTGCAACTCTTCTGTATAAAATACTCCTTGAATGGATTCATCGTTTTCATCTTTAAGCAAATATGTTTTTGGATTGGTTAGATTAATATCTCTAATTTCAAAAATTTCATTTGACCAATTAGGTGTGTACCCTTTTTGAAAAGCTTCCCTATATTTACTGACTCTAACATAATCTCCCTTCTTAAACTTTGAATTTTTTGGATCAATGGTTTTTATTTTATTATAAGTTGATTTTAAAACTTTCTTTTCATTTTTTTCATTGATATCAATGGGTTTTAATCCAGTTGTTCTATGTTTTGTAGTATTATATTTAACAACAATATCATTTAAAATATTCAACCATTCATAATTTCCTTGTAAACTAAATTGTTTCCACATTAATGTTTTTAAAGTCCTATTGACTCTTTCAACAATGCTAGCTTTTAAATTAGAGAATGTATTATAATGATTAATTTTATATTTTTGCATTAATTTGTTAAAGTTGGAATTATAAAACTCTTTTCCTTGATCTGTCTGGATGTGTTTTGGGGGAGTTTTAGCAAGTTTTAAAATATTTTCCATTGCTAAAGTTACATCTTCTGCGGTTTTTCTTTTAACAGGTTGAATCCAAACATACTTAGAAAATGCGTTTATTACAACTAATATGTAACGGTATCCTTTATTAAGCTTTGCATAAGGAAGCATTTCAACTAAATCAGCTTGCCATAGATCATTTAAACCTTTAATTATAACATAACGTCGTCTAAATTTTTTTCTAGCTGGTCTATGAAGCTCATTTACTACAGTTTCTTTAATATTTTCACTCATGATTAGTTTTAGATACTAACATTTTTTAACTAAGTGTTAGCCTTAAATATTATAATTTTTGATATGGATAAGATATTTTCTTCACTGGAGTTGGATTCCCTTTAATGTATATTTTAGATCTTCTACAACGTATCCTATTTGAGAACAGCAATTTTCTCTTTGAATTCAGTTTCTAAGTCATCAATCCGTCGCTCAATCATATTAAACGGCATGCGAATATCACTCACAGTCACACATTTTTCATTAATTGCAGAATTCATTTTTGTCCATAATCTATCTTCAATATTTTTTAAGTCGTATTTATCGGCGTCCTTTTGAATTTCATTTACTTTTTCAGCGGAAGACCATATCATGTTTAGTAATTTTTCTTCCAATTTTTCAGAATGCAATTTAGCTATATTTAGGTTATTGCTAATTTCTTTCATTTCTATTGAAACATTGGTAAATTTTTCATCTAAAGCATCAAATTCAGTTTTATGAACTAATAATTGTAACAAAGATGACTCAATTTCAAGTGTTTTTTTATCCATGCGAATGTGATCTTCTTGAAATGTTTTTATTGCTGAACTAAGCTTCTTATTAATACTCTCTATTTTTATTGCTAACTCTTTTTCTAAATCTTTATGAGATGATTCATGTTGCTTAGTTATCGTATTTGTTAACACATCATGTGGAAATATTCCTTGCTTCAATGGTTGAATATCGTTTATTATTTGGTGAACATTGGTTGTTTGCTCTTTGATAGCATCCTCTAAATTTATTATTTTATTAACATTTTCGTCTTCATATAACTTTACCTTTTTCACAACACTTTTTATTAATTCATCGTTTTCACTTACTCTCTTATTTAAACTTTTAAAGTTTCTCTCACTCTCCGTCTTTGATTCAAGAGTTTTTTGAAAATTTTGAATAATTTTGTTTTCTATGTATTTCACATCCTTAGTAAAGTTATCTGTAATTGTTTTCTCCGCAGTTTCAATCACCTTTTTTCCCAATACAGCAGCAGAATAATTAGACAAGTATCGTTTTGAACTATGACTTCCAAATTTATCGATCGACATTGTTGTAATGAATCAAATTTATAATATTTCCTTCTTTTATAAAATAATGTGAGCTTCCCTTAACTCTTCCAAAATTGATATTATTTCATTTTGATGTCCTGTATGTCCAGCCATTTGTGATGCTGTCAACAACCTTAATCTATCAATTATCTCGTTTAAATTATCATAATAAACATAATCCACATTATTTTTTGATAAATTTAACATTGCACCCTTTCCTGTCACGCTTTTTGTGGATTGTAATCTCGTAGAACGTGGTCTTTGTTGTGGTTTTGGTAACCCTCTGGATGTACTTGGTAGCATCAAACGATAATCTACTTCCGATGATGCACTTCCTGTTTTTAATATACCCTTTTTTAATAAATATGGTTTAATTATTTCTACATATTTAATGTCGGTTGTTCCTTGGATTTGATTATTAGAATCAAAATTTCGTCTGTATGCATTCGTTCTTTTTAAAATATCCATATAATTTTCCATATCTTTTGTGGAATAACCAACAGGTTGTTTCTTAAATATTAGTTCATATAAACCAGGTGTTCCCTCATATCTAACACCCTCAACCTTAACATCTTTTCCTATAAAGTCTACTTCAGACTTCGCGATTTTATATTTTTCGGAATTAATATCATGATTAAGACCATATTTGTTATCAAATTCACCCTTTGTATCCTTTATTAATTTATCAACATATGGTCTTACCAACGGATCATAAGCATTCAAATAATCCTGATAAGCCGGTGTTTTTGTTATTTCCAAGACACTTTGTTGTATCTCTTCTAAAGTAGGTTCGATTGTTGAATCATGGTTGGATTCCAGTATACTAGGTTCTTCTAAATTGCCCCAAAATACATCATCATTATCTCTTAAAAATGAAGGTGTGGTTGTTGGAAGATATTTATCATAGGCATTTGATTTTCTCGCAATGCGTTCTGGAGGAGTAGGAAATTGAAATTGTTGTATAGGAGTTGAGAACATTTGCGGTGAATAATTTTCTCTTTTAATAAACGGATCTGTTTTAATGTTTCTAATTAGCTCATTCAAAGGTTGAGTAATTGGTTTAAACTCTTTTTCCATACGAATTTCTTTATCAGATAAATCCGATTTTAATGCATTGTATTTTTGTTTAACAGATTTTCTTGTTTTTATTAACTCTCTTGCTGATTTTTCATCCATCTTTAAGCGAGTAAGGTTATATACTAGAGTATTAAGCTCTAATCCAAAAGTTATATACTTTAATATTGTATTTAAAAATTGAAGACGACGAAACCCCCATCTACTACTACTATCAAATTATATCGAGGTTGGGGGGAGTCATCATAAATGGCAAATGTCACTACTTAGACTAGGATAATAAGTAAATTTTGCAGGTATTAAGGTCTACAAATGCTGGTTTGTTATAAGGTGTTGAAGCAAATCCAACCAGCTTATATATTGTAATCAAAGTCAAAAAATGTTGAACTGAGTTGACCGTTTGAACTAGGAAATTGTGCGTATTTATTAAAAATGCAACTCAATGCACCTTAGTAACCGGATAATGACCTAGGAAACATGTAGAATTGATTTTTAAATGAAGTATGGAAACAAAACTTGTTTTTGCCTGAAGCTATCGAGGCAGCGGTTAATGTAACGAGTTCAATGAAATGTGGTTATTGACTTCTGATGGATATTATTTGTTTTTTATATAAACACGGAAGACAATTAATCTCGTTTTAGATTGTCGCAAGCTGTGTTAAGCGGGATTTGTAAATAATAATACAAATTAATAGTAAGGTTTTATTTAAAGTAATACATAGTATGGTAATGTATATTATCTATTAGATATTCAAATTTATTTTATTACAAAACATGCATTTTCGTTGACTTTGAGGAGACCCATCAAAATGTGTGTTCCAATCCGGTCTGTTGTAATGGATAAAGCATGGTAGGGATATTTGTAAACTAAAATTATTTTTATAGGTGCTAGGTAATTTTCCCCATATATCTAGAAGTTCGTAGGAAGTTGCATGTTTTATTAAATATTCCAAAGGTATCATTTTTAATTCATCACTGGAAAGGTCGCCTAAATTTTTCTCTCCATTTATATGGGATAATATAATATCCACAGAAGGACAGCAATAATTATTCATTTTTTATTTTTTTTGGATGTGTGTATACTTTGTTGTTTCGAGCACAATTAATACTGGCTTGATAACTATTTATATTTATATAGTAAAACATAATAGATTGGTGGAAGGAGGATATATGTATTTATATCCTTGCGATTTACGATCGGTTTGGGTTGAAACTGTATATATCCCGTATATGTTCATACATGATTTGTATAGGTGAGGTGGTTGGTAGGAGGATTAGTTGTGGTGGTAGGATAATTAGGTGTACTGGTAGGAATGGGTGTGGTGGAAGGAGGATTGCAATTTACCCATCGGTTTGGGTGTGGTGGTGGGGGTGTCTGCGATCCAAATCGTTTTATATATGTGGGGGGATTCGGTGAACGGTGAAGTGGGGAGAGGAGTGGGGGGAGGAGTGGTGGTAGGAGTGGGGAGAGGAGTGGTGGTAGGAGTGGGGGTAGGAGTGGGGGGAGGAGTGGGGGTTGGAGTGGTGGTAGGAGTGGGGGGAGGAGTGGGGGGAGGAGTGGGGGGAGGAGTGGGGGGAGGAGTGGGGAGAGGAGTGGGGGGAGTGTTGTATTGGTAGGTTTGGGTGTGGTGGTAGGAGTGGGGGGAGGAGTGGGGGGAGGAGTGGGGGGAGTGTTGTATTGGTAGGTTTGGGTGTGGTGGTGGGGGGGGGGGGTGTCTGCGATCCAAATCCATGGTGGTTTCGAAACGCTTACTATTCCCTACTCAAATACTTTTTGAAAAATTCTCCTATTAGGAACTCTTAAATTTGGAAAACGACGTCGATATTCATTAACTGCCTGCACTACCGTTACAGTAACCATACACGAATATCATGTCGGTATACTCCCTGTGACGATGTATAGGACGTTTAAAACTAAAGCCTTCTTCATTATTTCAATATAAAAAAATTCAGAACCGATTATTACAGAAATGGTTGATAATCGAACTATAACATAAGGGTATATTTCTCTTATTTTCACCCACTGAATACATTCCCAAAATATTGCCCTTTTCTCCCCAAACACCCTGTATATACCCCATATCTGTACGAAAGGTTTGTTTAAAAATTACTGAATATCTCAATTTTGACAAAAAATAGCTTCTTTGTTATTAAAGATCAGGAAAATTTTATTAACAAAAACTATGAGTGGAAACTTAAGATGTATATTTAAAAATAACTGTATGCAGGATTTTATTGGTCGTATCTGCAATAAATAAAAAACTTGCCAGCAATAGAAAATTGCTTTCTTTATTAAGCGGGTATTAGTTTTTGAGATACGGAGATTTAAAACCTTGACATGTAGCTTTGAAATAATGAACCTTAGAAAAAAACGGTCATGACCTTGTATTAATTTTTAATTCCTGCCAAAAATCCTAAATTCCTGTTAAAGATTTAAATCAGTAAAATAGAATACATATTTCGCTTTGCCCCGCTAATTCACTTTGCCCCACTCTCCCCTATGATTTATAGACTTATAACTTTTCAATAAAACAGAAACGAGTTTCTTAAACAATAAAATATAATAAAACAAATTCCAACAAATAATTGATTGGCCAGATTTTAAGGAAAAGCATATTATAAAAGAGCGATTGATCTAGTTTTTACAAATATTAGGGACTCTGGCAATGCAAACTTATCCTAATCCTAATATTCACTATATTTTACTGGAGAATCCAGGAATATGATTGGTAAATTTTTAAATAAATTTGATTTAAGTCTTACATTCAAAACTAACAATTATTTAGTAGATTTATTAAAAAAAAAATACAACCAAAGTCACGACAAAATAAACTCATAGATATATTAACAAAATGTTACAAGGGCTTTACCAAAAATAAAATAATTTTAACTATGCTAACCGAAATAATTTTGATCTTCATTTTGAAATGTTGAATTGTCTTTCTGAATTAAAAGTTCCTCCAGTGTTCCTTAGACCAATTTTGTTGGTGATCTAACCAAATATGTTGTCTTACCACTAGAGGCAAATAATCAAGTAAATCGGGCAGTGTGTTTAGAAGAAATATTTTTAAAAAATGACCAGTCAAAATTTTTGATAAAATTACTGTTATGTGAAGATAGCGATAGTAAGGTCTTAGTAGGGCAATAAAATAATTTTATTTAACTGGTTTAGTGCTACAGGTTTTTATCTGTACGCCAATGCCCTTACATTATATTTAGTTACTTCATTGCTTTCGGTATTGTCGTCTATGTCTTTGTTATTAAAGATCAGGAGAATTTTATTAACAAAAACTATGAGTGGAAACTTAAGATGTATATTTAAAAATAACTGTATGCAGGATTTTATTGGTCGTATCTGCAATAAATAAAAAACTTGCCAGCAATAGAAAATTGCTTTCTTTATTAAGCGGGTATTAGTTTTTGAGATACGGAGATTTAAAACGTTGACATGTAGCTTGAAATGATGAACCTTAGAAAAAAACGGTCATGACCTTGTATTAATTTTTAAATCCTGCCAAAAATCCTAAATTCCTATTAAAGATTTAAATCAGTAAAATAGAATAAACAGTTTTAACAGTTAAACCGGAAGTTGGCATTTTTGAATAGGGAACTAACATATTAATACAGGCGATTTTTTTTTAAGATGCATCGTTTTAAAGCTACAGCCTGTTACTTTTTAAATGTTCATATCTTACCAACTAAAGGTTGTAGGTACAGAAGGTCTTAAAGCAATCCTGCATCCTGCATCCTGCATAGGCTGCTATAACACCCACCTCAGCTTAGACCTGACTTCTACTTATCCGAGCGGCTTGATAATATCTTGGCCAAAGGTGAGGTATAAGATTTAACTAATATTGCGGGATTCGGAAGATTCCCGTGCTTAATTGCAAAAACAAGATAACTACAACCTTTGTGAATTAACCCTTTATTCACACTAACCTCACCCTGTAATCTCTCTAATTTTAACTGTTTACCCAGATGTAAATTTATGGTTTTTATTAATTACTTAAGCTTCTTCCTTTATATTCAAAAATTAAACACTGAAATTCTAGTTCACATACACAAGTTTTATTTAAAATTCTTCAAGTTCACATTTATCTTTCAGCAACCCTTTTCTAAACACTTAACTATAACGGATATAACCCTTTTCTTAAACACATAATAAAAATGGATATACAGTGGAGCCACCCGGTATTACCTCCTTTACAACTTTTTACAGAAGGCAATAAATTCACTAATTTATTCCTGACATACACTTTTATAACACTGATATTCCTGTCAACACACTTACTTCTTCTTATTAAGACTTTTCACAACTTTCAACTATTTTTCGCGACAGGTACGTATTCAAACAATCGAGCGTAACACCGGAAAAAGGACTGCCTGCTCTAATTCCGTGTCCACCTTTTATACCAATTTTTCCCATTAATTATCAACACCTGTGTGCTAGTTGACAGATTTATTACCCTATAATTCTTTCTGACATTCCCAGAAACAGGTGTACAAAAAACTAATTTATGACTGTATAAGGTTCATTTTCGCTTGATTATAACCATAAAACGTGAATCTAAGCAATTAACGAGCGCTTGACCTCTTTAAACTCATAAATCATACAAGATTGCATCACTTTCTTTTGCAGGTGGAAGATGCACGTGTCCACTGGATTCTGGAATTATCCAGTTAAATGAGTTCACCGACCATGTATTGTCAGGGGGAAAGACAATTTATTACCGTCTATATTTAGATCAAGTGACCCCTTCCCTGAAAACGCAGGTGTAATTTGGTGGTGGGGCAGCGTTTTCCTTCCGATCGGACCGAAAAGCGCGTCTAGTTTTCAGTGATTCGCGTTCCTAATCGGTTGATCCAAGGGATAACTTAGAAAGTTCTTTAATCTTTAAAATGTTTTTGGTTTTTATGTGATACCATTTGTGAAATAACTCTTTGGATTTATTCATCCTTGACAGTGAGTTTTAATTTTAATTTAATTCTTTCTTTCTTTTTAAACTGGATTCCATACTGGATTTAAATAAAGATTTTAATTTTTATTCAAAAATATTTAAAATTCTTAAAAATTATTTTTATTTCTTATTCAATTTATTTAGAAGTTCTTTTCAATCAAAATTTTATTTTAAAAATATTTTCCAATTCTGGAATTAAATAAAAATAAATTTTATTTATTTTTATTTTTTTTTTTTTTTTACTTTGATGCAAATACTCTTACACTTTATTCTTTGTGCAATTTTCAAAAACATTTTAAGATTTTTATTCTAACGAATTTTCTCCTACAAGAAAATTATTTTTTCCAATTTATTTTAAAATAAATTCCCATCCTGAATTAAAATTTTTTATTTCTTTTCCCATTAAAGGTGAATCAAATTTTGGATTCATCACATCACTCCCTTTTCCCCAAAATAAAATGTATTTCGACTTGAAATCATTTTATGTAAACAATAAACAAACCGTTAACCTCCTTGAATATAGGTTATCAGGTCACGTACCCTAGGTCTCGCCGTCATTGCTTAGATTTACTTCATTTAGCACACAGCTGGCTTTAAAATAACTCTCCGAAGAAGCAAGTGTTTTGACCTTTTTTTTTTCCTTTTGTTTACTTTACCTAACTATTAAGTGGTGCTACCCTCTATTTATAAAAAATGTTCATGCATTAAAATAAGTAGATACATAATATAATTTTCTTGTTTTTGGAACATGGAACATGTTATGTGAGATGAATTAATTTCTTTTTAGAATTATTGCAATTTAATTTTCCATGGTCCATGTGCCTATAAAACCCTTTCCGTTTCTGGTGCGCTAACTTAATGACTAGGTTCACTCGTCCTTTTTAGGATTATAAGTTATATAAAAAAAAATAATATTGTTTTATCTATAACTATTTAACTAAATTCATATTCATGACTATAAATTTAATTTTGTAACATTCAGTCTTATTCATTCTCCGTTATTAATAATTTTCATTCATAATCAATAAACAATATTTGTAATTCATACACACTTAGAAAATTTAGTCAAATGATTAAAGTTATAGAACTTCGGAATGTTATATGGAGTTTAAGTATATTTATTTTACACACTTATTACTACTCTAGAGACCTTCATAGTTTGATTTTTATTTATTTATTAAAAAAATTCCTTATAACATACCTAAAGTTAATCTTACATAATAAAATAATTTTATGAATATAGTTATGGTTTAGTTTAAGTTTATTTCATTTTCTCAAGAAAATTAATTAAAATAAACACTATCCTTGTAGAGAATTTTCTCTTTTACTTAATTTCTTAGAGGTGGTTACTTAACTAACCCAATTTTTAATTAATTTTCCTTCTATTTTATATTTTGGTTAAAATAACTACACTATGATCATTAGCACCACTTAAAAAAAAATTCTATATAGTTAATTTACGTCTATAATTAACCTAACATTTATTGTTATTTTTATACTATTGCAAAAATTTTAATACCTTTTATTTTCTAACGTTTTTACTCACTCTCACTTTCGCTATCGTCATTGTCCTGCCTCAGTCTTTTGAGAGTAAGTCTGAGGTTGGTGAGTGTAGTGACCTCATGCCGCGGTCCCGGGCTAGGACTCGGTATTCCTCGAGAGGTCGATGGTGTTGCGTATCTAGCTGAGTTGACCCATTCACCGATCCTCTTCCTCCTACTGTGTGGGCTATTTCCCTCAGTTGGAGGTCGGCTAGGTCCAGGTTGTTCTTCCGATTCACTTCCTGGCGTGATTTCCGGAATTTGCACTGGTTCGTGATGGCCTCTATTTGGACTGTTGGTTCCTATCTGATGGTCTGCTTCTGACATCGCTGGTGCAGGCGGAGGATACTGTGGAGATCGGGGAATTTGCGCAGGTGCATAGCATTCATCGCAAAAACATCTTGGCATTCCTTCCTGGCGGATTGTTCGCCAGAAATTTGCTAGCTTGAAAAGGTCCTGTCCGCCTGGCACTGGCCTACAACTGGGACAATCGCACAGGGCTGTGTTGTAACTTCTTCCGAATGCCAATGCCCAATCAGTCCGGAATATTTGATATTCCATGTGGACCAACGCCATCCATCCCGCCACTGTCGCTCTAAATGGAATGAATTCTTGAGGGCCCGGTTGGTTCTCTCCTAACTGTTGGTATAGGTCCCTCAAGTGGTATAGTATCATTCTCAGAATGGCATTGACCATTGGCCAGTTTCCCTTCATCATTCTGGAGTAGGTGAGGAATAATATCATCCATTCCATGGTCTATAATTTTTTTTTTTTTTTTTTTTTTCAACACGTCACTGGTATTAGAGAATTTTCTCGATGACCGATGGTCTTTTAATTCTTAAGTTTTTCCGCAACACACACACAGTTACCAATCGTCACACGCGAAGTATTTTCTTACTCTGAAACAATTTTTTAAAACACGCTCCCTTTTTAATTTAGCTTATATACCTTCCTTTAGTGGGGGACGTTTACAAAAAAATTTAATTTATGCCTCCCTATTTTCCTACCATGCATTTCATATTCTCCTGCTGAGTTAATGGATATATATATTTTTCTTAGTTTTTTGTTTACTTCAATATCCAAACCGCTGCTCAAACTCAGTTTCTTAACGCTCCCTTAATCACTTTTAGGTCATAAAGTTAGTCAATTTATGATAAAAATTTCTAACCCTTTTTCATTTAAATCTCACTATAAACATTTTTCCCTTAACATTAGGTTAATTAGCTTCTGTTTACAAATTTTTTGTTTATTTAATATATACAATTCGGTTACCCTCAGTAGTCTTTAAAATTAAGGCATCTTTCACTCCGTTGGTATTTTTCCTTTTCTTTTACTATATTATATAGCCATCTGGCGGTATTAGACCTCATTGTTTACATTTCGTCTTTTAGGGTGAATGTTCAACAGTTGCTCTGTTTGGCCATTAAAGCAGCACCTTACGGGTGGTTATTGTCTTTCCTTTTTCTCTATAAATTTCTTTACATTGTAAAAAGACGTTGTAAGGTTTGTAAACAGATGGCGCGTAAAGGGTCTTTTGAAGATTTTTATTTTACATTTTTAGCAGTTTCCTCTTTTCCAAATAAACTCCATTCAATTTTTGGTAGATTATGCAAGTCATGCTGTAAGGTGGCGTATGATGTATGCGCCTGCTGATTTTTATTTGAAGCGGTTGCTTCGTTAGATTTGGTATTTATTTCGTTATCTACCTGGAATGTTACGTGCTTTTTAGGTGCATTCAATATTGTTTTAGGACCAGGTGGATTGCTTGCTGGGTCTTCATTCTTCCAATAACTAGGAACTGTATTTTCGGTGTCCACCAATTTATCCTGTTTTTCTTGCCTATTATGCAGCACAAATAAGGTTAGAGTATCCCAACATGATGCGATTAGATGAGGAGTACATCCGGTTATCCGATGTATCGCGACTGCATTCATAAATGTTTCAATCAGAAATTTAATTATTCTGAAGATAAAATATAACCCAATAAACCCGCTCATAAAATCTCCCAATATTGTAAAGTATCCATACAATTTTTCTATTGTACTATTTGCCAATTTTTCCAATTCTTGTTTATTAATAATGTTTAGGGCAGAAAATCCTTGTGACTGCACTTCTTGTCCTGCAATACGCCTCACTAAAATATTATTCAGAGCCTGTCTTTCCGCTGAAAACATTACTGCCTCTTGTGCTTGTCGAATTTCGTTTAGCGTATATAATCCACTTTCACCTAGATTCTTTATAGTTTGAAATTTGTGCGGTAATTCATTATCCACTTTCAGTTCTTGTGGAACAATTCCAAAATTAGGATATGGGTCAAAACCTGTCCATCTGCCTTCAAGCAGAAATAATGCCGGTATAATTGAATTGCATTCAGTTTCTTCTCCATAGTCTTGTATTATTCTGGTCACTGGTGACATGTACAAACTTTTGTTATTTACAGTGACCGGCAATTCTACATAGCACTGGTCCGTCCGTCTAACTTCTACAGCGACGGGTACACATTTCAGAATAAACAGAGCTTCTCCACTCACTTTTGCTACATAGCCAAGTTGATTTTTTACTAGGCTAGCAACTGCATGTGGATTGAAAGTAGCCATGGCAAGTCGATTTTTCAATATTTCTCTGTGTAATAGACATCTACGGTGTATTGTGTCGTGTATCGGTGTAAACATCTCATTTAGTGTTCGTTTAAAAGACTGTTCTATATAGAGAAATTTGGTGTTTACGTAGGTAAGCATATCTGCGTCTTTATTTTCTGACACTCCGGTAAACGGGGTTTTTTCTGTAGCAGATAGTTTCCTTAGGAGAAATATTCTAGGATGCTCACTTTGCCAGACTGTACTACCGCAAATCTTGTCGTCGCTAATAAGTTGTATTGCAAAAACTTTATTTTTATCTTCGACCACTACGTACATGTTTGGATTTTTTCCTTTTTCTTGAATATAAGTGGCCAGGCCTTCATATACTATATTAAATGTATTGCACAAATTCTGTCTATTTTGTTCCCATGAGGTTTGTCCATTTACAAAGTCCGTACATTCGCCTGGTAAATAAGGACATTTTACTCCATTTTGTAGGTGGATTTCATTAGTATCTAGCGTAACCCTGGTATGATAATCCTTTAGGGTGATTCGTATATCCGACTGCACTATTACGTTATTCCATTGTTTTCCTTCTTCAATATATTGTGTACCTTCACAATTATGTTTGCTATCTATTTTCCCAGCTATCACAATAGATATTGATATTGAGGCATTATGTTTTAATTTGTTTATTATATGACCGTTAATCCCATTAAACTGGCGATAAGCGTGTGTTTTTCTACATTCTTCTGAGCTCATTTCATATATATAACTGGATAGTCCTCCTTCTACAGCAGATTGGTGTGAAAACGCTCCACAATGCGTAATAATTCGCGTAATTTCTACTAAACAGGAATGCACGTGAACATATTCAATGTTTCTTCTCTCTAAAACTTGCACGTGCGTATTTTCTACAAAATATCCTGAATCTGGGTCTGGACAGTTACTAACGTCTTTTAATGATATTGCAGTTATATTAGTAGCAGGATTCTTACAATCATATGCTATCAACACGGCGTACGTAAATTGCATCATAGCAGTAAAAACTAATCTCCTCACTGCAACAATTAAGAGCGTTAATATAGCGGTCCTTCAAAGAAAAATTTTTTTTTTTTTTTTTTTTCTAAAATTATGGTGGCTCCTAACTATGTGTTATACTATAGCTCGTAATCATCAAACCTTCTAGGTAATCTGATAAGCATCTTGCTGTTCCAGTCCCCATTTGTATTTTACATCTTTCTTGGTAAGCAGGGTCAAGGGTTGACTAACTTTTGCGAAATTTGGAACGAATTTTCGGTAAAAATTTGCCAAACCCAAAAATGCACGTACGTCACGTACGTTTTTAGGAATTGGGTATGTTTCTATTATTTTAGTTTTTCTTGGATCCGTTGTATAACCTCCTTCTTTTATCAGGTGTCCAAGATATTCAATTTCTTTTTTCATAAAATGACACTTGGTCGGTTTAAATTTTAAATTACTTTCTCTCATTTTCTCAAATACATGTCTCAGACGTTCAAAATGTGTTTCAACGTCCTTAGAAAATACTATAATGTCATCCAAATACACTAGACATTCTGTATACGTTAATTTCCCAAGAATATGGTGCATCATTCGGGACCAAGTAGCCGGAGAATTGCGCAGGCCCATAGCCATGCGTAGAAAATGATAGTGATTATCTGGTGTGGAAAACGCGGTCTTCTCCTGGTCGTCTGCATGAACAGGTACTTGAAAATACCCTGATGCGAGATCCATTGTTGAAAAGTAGCGTGCTCCAGTCAGCCTATCAATCGTTTCATTTATATTGGGGAGGGGAAAAAAATCTGCCTTGGTAATTAGGTTTAATTCACGATAATCGATCACTAGTCGAAATTCAGCATCCTCGTTAGGGTGTCTTTTCTTTTCCACTAATATTGCAGGAAAACTCCAAGGTGATTGACTCTCCACAATAACACCGTCATCTAATAACTTTTTGATTTCTTTTCTCATAATTTCTTGTCTATGATACGGCACTCTATAAGGACGTTTTAGTATAGGTGGTACATCCTCTGTAATAATCCTATGGGTTACATGCGAAGTACTAGTTAGTTTCTGATCTGGACTTTTGAAAATGTCAATAAACTCCACAATTAAGTCTCGCAATTTATTTTCCTCTACTGACCTAAAGTTATCTAATTTAAGCATTCTTAAAATCTCTTCCGTTTCTTTTACACTTATTTTACGTATAGCATAATTTTCATTTTTCTTACTATTTTCCTCTAATTCAGTTTCAAAGCCTCTTGCTATAACCATTTTACTTTTTATAACTATTTCACCTTTAGTTATATTCGTTACTCTCACAGGAATAGTTTTACTGGTTTTACATAACACTCTCGCGACGAGTAACCCTTTCGGCGTATCGTCACTAGGCTCTAGAACCATGAATGGTGTAGAAACACTTGCTACTCCTCTTACATTTGCAGGAAATATCGCTTGTGTCATAGGAGGTATGACCAACTCTTCTGTCAAAGATATCATTGCACTTTTCTTATCCACCTTCGTGGGCAATTCCTCACTGTTTTCTTTCTTAAAACAATTTTCACTTAACTCTTCAGTCTGGGTACCCATTTCTAAACTTTCTTTAGAATTTCTTTTCCTTACAAAACTTTTGGAAACGGCCGCTTTTCCAAATGATGTCACAAACTCTCCAATATTTTCAGTTGTTTCCATGGCTTCAGATTCCGGATGAATGCCAGTCATCCGAGAACTGGATCCCTGCGTCACTGGCATTAACGCGGGATTATTTATTAAAGTAGTTTGCTTCGTCATTACTTTTTCTTGTTTTTCTTCTTTATTACCCAACTGAATTTTCTTAAGTTTCTTTATTTCTCCTTCTAAGAAGGCAAGCCTTTCCTCCAACTTGCTTGTAGCCTTCTCTTCTAACAACGGTATGACATTCTCAAATGCATACATACAATTACTGCTCCAATCTATCTTGACTCCATATTTCCTCAAAAAATCCATTCCTAACAAAATATCAGCCTGAAAACTGTATGCTTCTATAACTACTAATTCCTGTTGAATTACTATATCTCCTGGAAATTCTAACGATACCTGCGCTACTCCTGATGTAGGTATTTTATTTCCTTGGATATCCACTAAATCAAGTTTTGATTCCCTTATGAACCCCTTGGCTAAATCAGGTTTTATTAGGGATATTACGGCTCCACAATCTATTAAAGCTAGGCATGGCTTACCATGTATACTAACTTCAATTACACTACACGACTTTGGGGTTCCTCCTTCTGCGCACGTAAATATTCCAACCTTCGATTTCCTTCTTATTCCCAACTTGCCTGATTGACAGCCGAATTCAGGGGCTGAAATTCGACTGCGTTCGAGTTTAAAGCTGTTCGCTGGAAGTCCCTATTTAATCCCTTTGGACAGGTCCGGGCTAAGTGTCCAATTTCCTTGCAGGTATAGCATCGTCGTTTGATTTCCATTTGTTTTAGGTTACCTTTCTTTTTCGGACAACTAGTACTAATGTGGCCTGGTTGATTACAGGTATAACATGTCCTAGTCTCTTTTGTCCAACATTTATTTGCAGAATGACCCGTTTTTTGACATTTAGAACACTTAAAATTTTGATTTTTATGATTAATTGCTGGATTTTTGTTTACGGTGTAATTTCTTGAATTCGTTGTAGTTGTATTGGTCACTAGTCTACATTCTCTACTGCTTATAGGATGAATCAAATTTCTATTGATTCTTCCCGTTCCGCTATTTTTAAAGCCTCATCCAGAGACTGTGGATTACCCGATAAAACTCTTTGTTTTAATGGCATTATCAATCCTAATGTGAATTGCGTTGTTATATCTTCCTCTAACTTATTTTTAATAGGATTATCGAGTGCTGGATCTCCTGTCAAAGTAATTGTTTTGTTACCCAATAATTTTAACCTGGTCAAGTATTGTCGACAAGCTTCCCCAGACCTTTGTCTGCATTCTATAAAATTTTTCACTGCATATCCCTTAACATATTGCTTTTTAAACTGATCTTTTAATCCATCTTTCAATGTCTTTCAACTTTTTGTATCTCTAAACTTTGGTTCTGAATCTATAAATTGTTTTGCTTTGTTTCTTAACTTTAATAAAGTAATAGCTACCATTTGTTCCTCTGTCCAATTTGCTAGTGTCCCTGTTCCTTCCACTACTGTCACGAAATCATCAATAGGTGTCGTCCCATCGTAGGTAGGTAATGAGTCTAGGCCTATTATGATGTTAGCATACGTTGTTCCTTGAGCTGTTGTAGTAGCACTTGTTGTTGTAGTTGTCGCTGTTGTCGCTGGTGTTGACATCTTGCTTTATTTGCTGCAATTTTTGCACTTTATGGGATGAATATTCGACCCACAAGTAAGAATCTTCTGGTTTTAATCACTTTAATGACCCAAAAACCTGACACCAATTATAACACCCACCTCAGCCTAGACCTGACTTCTACTTATCCGAGCGGCTTGATAATATCTTGGCCAAAGGTGAGGTATAAGATTTAACTAATATTGCGGGATTCGGAAGATTCCCGTGCTTAATTGCAAAAACAAGATAACTACAACCTTTGTGAATTAACCCTTTATTCACACTAACCTCACCCTGTAATCTCTCTAATTTTAACTGTTTACCCAGATGTAAATTTATGGTTTTTATTAATTACTTAAGCTTCTTCCTTTATATTGAAAAATTAAACACTGAAATTCTAGTTCACATACACAAGTTTTATTTAAAATTCTTCAAGTTCACATTTATCTTTCAGCAACCCTTTTCTAAACACTTAACTATAACGGATATAACCCTTTTCTTAAACACATAATAAAAATGGATATACAGTGGAGCCACCCGGTATTACCTCCTTTACAACTTTTTACAGAAGGCAATAAATTCACTAATTTATTCCTGACATACACTTTTATAACACTGATATTCCTGTCAACACACTTACTTCTTCTTATTAAGACTTTTCACAACTTTCAACTATTTTTCGCGACAGGTACGTATTCAAACAATCGAGCGTAACACCGGAAAAATGACTGCCTGCTCTAATTCCGTGTCCACCTTTTATACCAATTTTTCCCATTAATTATCAACACCTGTGTGCTAGTTGACAGATTTATTACCCTATAATTCTTTCTGACATTCCCAGAAACAGGTGTACAAAAAACTAATTTATGACTGTATAAGGTTCATTTTCGCTTGATTATAACCATAAAACGTGAATCTAAGCAATTAACGAGCGCTTGACCTCTTTAAACTCATAAATCATACAAGATTGCATCACTTTCTTTTGCAGGTGGAAGATGCACGTGTCCACTGGATTCTGGAATTATCCAGTTAAATGAGTTCACCGACCATGTATTGTCAGGGGGAAAGACAATTTATTACCGTCTATATTTAGATCAAGTGACCCCTTCCCTGAAAACGCAGGTGTGATTTGGTGGTGGGGCAGCGTTTTCCTTCCGATCGGACCGAAAAGCGCGTCTAGTTTTCAGTGATTCGCGTTCCTAATCGGTTGATCCAAGGGATAACTTAGAAAGTTCTTTAATCTTTAAAATGTTTTTGGTTTTTATGTGATACCATTTGTGAAATAACTCTTTGGATTTATTCATCCTTGACAGTGAGTTTTAATTTTAATTTAATTCTTTCTTTCTTTTTAAACTGGATTCCATACTGGATTTAAATAAAGATTTTAATTTTTATTCAAAAATATTTAAAATTCTTAAAAATTATTTTTATTTCTTATTCAATTTATTTAGAAGTTCTTTTCAATCAAAATTTTATTTTAAAAATATTTTCCAATTCTGGAATTAAATAAAAATAAATTTTATTTTTTTTTTTTTTTGTTTTTTTTACTTTGATGCAAATACTCTTACACTTTATTCTTTGTGCAATTTTCAAAAACATTTTAAGATTTTTATTCTAACGAATTTTCTCCTACAAGAAAATTATTTTTTCCAATTTATTTTAAAATAAATTCCCATCCTGAATTAAAATTTTTTATTTCTTTTCCCATTAAAGGTGAATCAAATTTTGGATTCATCACACTGCTATTAAATATTGATTCTATGTGGATTATTCGATATTTTCATATTTATGCACTTAAAGGTTTTCCTGATCAAGCTCTTATAAAAAGAGAGCTTCTAAAGATCAATCAAATATTGCTATAAGTTCTAAATTCTGTAATTGTCGAAAGGGGGCAGTTTTACCTATTCCCTTTTTGTTATAGGAAATAATTATCTTGCCGCCCGCACAAGTTGTCATAACGGTAGTGTTTTATCACGATAAGTGTAGGTAATTTTTTTTTAACTTTATTCCCAAGAAACTTACAGGTTATATGTAGTGGAAAGAAAATGTCTTGTTCTAGTTTTATGGTTATGCATATTCTCTGTTACAGAAAAATTAATGTTTGAATTATTTACTCTAATAATAACAAAATGATTAAAAATACAAATTTATATTTCAATATTTTTAACAAATTTTTTGTTCTATAAAGATAAATGGTTGGTTCCAAAAATGGTAATCTATATACAGGGTGTCCGGGAAAAGAAGGTTAATACGTTAACCATAATATATTCCTTGATTAAAAATAATATGACTTTTATAATTTTTCCATTCCATTTTTCATTTTTGACCCTCAAAGTTTAAAATGAAATACTGATTTTTTTGAATAATTCGAGTATTTAAGAGAAAAAAAGATATAAATTTCAAATTTAGTACATTGCTTCACCATAAAGAATTACATCTTTTGAGAAAAACAAAACAAAAAACAACTGTCAAATATTCAAAATATTGGGGGTCCAATACCCGCTGATCCCTTCTATTTTTTAGTGCGTACGCCAGAGACTTCCAAACTACATTTTTTCAGGTAACCATTTGGTTTTGATTATTTTTTAACTCTTAGAAATTTCGATAAAATTATACGTTTTGGAGATAATATGAAAAGTATGGGTCCACAACTGATGCTAACGCGGCTTACGGTAATCCAATCATTTTCAAATGTAAAATGAAGTCAGCCGTTGTAGCATTACCATGCATACAAGATATAATCAAATAAAACTTTGCAATAGGTGACAATACCGAAAGCAATGGAGTAACTAAATATAATGTAAGGGCAGTGGCGTACAGATAAAAACCTGTAGCACTAAACCAGTTAAATAAAATTATTTTATTGCCCTACTAACAACTTTTCTTTACTTTAAAATGTCTTTATTCCAAACTAACTTTTACAGTTCATTACATGGAAAGTGAGAACATAATATAGAAAATAATAACCATAAAAAAAATAACAATAAAAAAAAATGGAAGTTAATCCAATTTAATTCATTAATAAAATCAATGTAAAAAAAATAGTATAAATAATTTAATTTAGTAAATATTTCTTTAATTGTTTTTTAAAAGTTGCCAATTTTTTAATTTTTCTGATATTTTGTGGAAGATTGTTATATTTTATTATTCCGTCATATAAAAGCGATTTTTTTCCGAAATTACTTTTTACTGGTATAGTTTGATAATTTATACAATGTCTGGTGTTATGACCATGTAATGTCTTATTCTCCTGAAGTGTTATGTTTGATTTTTTTTCTTTTAAAATAATAGAGTGAATTAGAATACAAATTTTTAATTTATAAATGTTTTGAACATGTAAATACTCTTTCGGTCTATATAGATTAACAGTTGGTTCTAAATGTGGTAATTTGTGTATACATTTAATAACTTTATTTTGTAATTTTTGTAATGGTTTTAAGTTTGATAAACAAGCAGATCCCCATGCAGAAGCTAAGTATTGTAATTTTGAATATATTAATGAAAAATATATATTTTTTAAGTATTTCAAAGGAATAAAATATCTAGCTCTGTACAAAACAGCTACCAAAGGAGATATCGAGTTGATAATATACTGGATATGGCATTTCCAATTTAAATTTTGGTAAAACTAACTATAAAATTTTGTCGTTTTTAAATATTGAATATTTTCATTATTAAATGTTAAGGGGTTAATGATGGAATTTATTTTATTTTTAGTTAAAAACATAGAAGAAGATTTTTTAAAATTTAACGTAAGTTTATTTGATTGACGCCAAGAAAGAAGTATTTTTAAATCATTATTAATGTCAAAATACATTTCTGCAAGAGTTTCAGCAAAATAAATAATTGTCGTATCATCTGCAAATAGCTTAATATTGCCTTTTAAGTTCAATTTGGAAACAGAATTAATGTAAATTAAGAATAATAACGGACCTAATATTGATCCTTGTGAAATTCCACATATTATTTCTTTTTCCGAACTTTTTCTTTTCCCAATTTGAACAAATTGTTTACGATAGCTTAAATAACTTTGAAGTAGTTTGTGTGTATTTCCCCTTATCCCAATACTGTATAATTTTCTTAATAAAATATCATGGTTTACGGTGTCAAAAGCCTTACACAGATCTAAGGATAGTAAACAGCATTTTTTACTGCTGTCGACATTAGATTGAATATTTGTTATGATATCTCCTACAGCTATTTCTGTATCCTTAGATCTACGAAAACCATACTGGTTAGTAAAAAGTAAATTTTGGCTTTCTAGAAAGTCGCATAATTTATTATTTATTATTTTTTCTAATATTTTTGAACAGATTGGTAAAACAGATATTGGGCGATAATTGCTGCATTTATATCTTTTATCAGTTTTAAATACTGGAGTTACTTTAGCAATTTTCATTTTTTCTGGAAAAATATCTGTTTTTAGAGATAATTTAGTTAAATGAAATAAAATTGGAGTAATTTAATTTTTTAAACACTTTACAATTTTAACCGATATATTGTCAAATCCATTTGCTTTTTTTGTCTCAAGGTCGTCAATAATTTGTTCTATTTCCTTTTGGGTTATTTCCTCGGGATTAATAAAAAAAAAAATTTCTTCTGTCTCCTCGATACATTTTTGGACTTGCGGAATTTTCTTAGCCAGTACTTGTCCTACGTTTACAAAATGATTGTTGATTTCTTCACATATAATTTGCTGATCTTCAACTTTATTTCCATTAATTTCAAGGTAATTAATCAATGGCTTGGCTTTCTTATGTCGATTTGTTAAAATCAAATTAAAATTTTCCCAGATTCTCTTTGATTACTAGTGGAAAATTGTTCCTTGTAATAATTTTGTTTGGTTATCCTAATTTTTTTTTTACGAATTTATTATAATTATCATAAATTTCTTTATAATATATACTGTTAGGATTCTTCTTTTTCTTGGCATAATGTTTATTACGAGTTTTAATAAGTTTAGCTATTTCTTGTGTAAACCATTGTTCTGAATCTTCTTTTATTTTGATTGATTGCGTAAATGAACACTTTTCAAAAGTTTTTAAAATAGTATCATATAAATAATTTGGATCTTCAAATAAATGTATATTATTATTTATTAACATCAGCTCAAGCTTTAATTTAGCCATATTGAATTTTCTACAAGATATAGGTTTACTTGTTGCTTTTTTGTTACTCGATAATATTTCCACGGGAACAGAAATAACTTGAACTTTATGATCACTTATATAACTTGTTTCTAGTTGTATATTTATTTTTTGATTTATATTAGTTATTGCGTGATCTATTAACGTAGAGGTATTACCAGCATCTCTTGTGGCCATGAATTTGTTACACAATTGATAACCATTGGTTGCATACACATCTAGAAGTTTTTGAGTTTTACTATTGTCGTTAAGTACATTAATGTTTATATCACCAACAACAATACAGTCTTTGCTTAATGTATTTAAATATTCCAATTTCTGGTCTAAAAAATTTAAAAGAAAATAATTTTTAGTTGATGGTGGTTTGTATATTATAATTATTTTGTTTTTCATTGATCTTGCATTTAAATATAAAATTTTAAGATCTTGTGAAATATTTATATTATATTTTCCCATTATTAATTATAGTTTATTTTTTCTTTGGCTTGTTTAATTTTCAATTTGTGTAATGGACAATCACTTTTATTGGCTTCGGGGTTATATTCATTGTTTTGATTATATAATTTATTGTAATTAATACAGTTAGAGCATTTTGGAAATTCTTGTTTGCATTCCCAATAATCATGTTTATCAGTACAAAATGAGCAGACTTGATCCTTTTTCTTGCAATCTTCTTTTTTATGGCCATATCCACATCATTTAAAACATATCATTATATTTAAGTCTTCTCTTACTTTGCATCTATCCCACCCTAATGATATATCCTTGTCAACTAATTTTCTAAAAGTTTCTCCTTTTGCCTCTATGTAAATAATATACCGATCTGAATATTTTAATTTTCTTGTATATTTAATGCTTATGCTATCATTTTCGTTTAAATAGTTTAATGCTCGCACATCTTTTAATAGTTCTAATTCAGTATACATTTTTTTTTGGCCCTATTAATACTAATCTTGGTAATTTTAATTTTGAAATATAAATTGAATATTTTTCATCTAATTTATTTTCTGATAATATTTTTATTTTTTCTATGTCCTCCTTTGATTTACCTTTAATGATAATTCCGCCATTTTTGATTTCCTTTATTCCACTTACTGATGCCATAACAGTTGTTGGATTAATTTTGTTTTGTACTTCATTTTTAGTTTGCTGATATGTTTAATGCTTCTTTGGTTTAATAATCAGTACTGGAAAATTTTGTTTATTAACTGTTTTTGTTGGTGATTTTAAAATTTGTGAATAAAGTTCATTTTTTTCTTGAATGGCGTTTTCTCTTCCATTTGAATTTTTCAAAATTTGGTTAATATTTGAGTCAATTGTTTTTAATTTTGAAGAAATATTTACTGTTTCTAAAATTTCCACTTTAGATTTTAGTTCGTCCATTATTTGAATCAATTTTTCAAATTTTTCATTTAATTTATATATAATCTCTTTAAATAGAATATTTTCTTCTTCAAGTCTTTTGATTTTACTATTTTGTTCAGTAGAATCTTTATTTTCTACGCAATTTATGTATGTCCATTTTAAACTTATTTTTTTAATTTCAGATGCTTCTTTTTGATAATCTTGTACACGACAGACAAAAATATTCTTCACATTTACTACACATAAATGAATTTGTCTTAGTTGTAAATTTACAACTGCATTTTACACATTTCTCATTATTTCTTTTCTTTTCTTTATTTAATGAACCTATTTCAGGGCCTGCCTCTATTTTGTCCTGTGTGTTTATACCAAAATTTTTAACGAAATTTTCATATCTATCATCACTTGGATATTTTTCCGGTATATAAATACTTTCATTGTCACTGTCTTCTAGGTTACTTGAATTTTGGTTATTTGTCACTGTCATTATCTTTGGTGTCAAATTATCTTTTCGTTTTTTACCCATTTTTTTATAGTATTAACATTTTGATTAAAAGTTGATGTTTCACAAGTTTCTTAAGTATTTTGTCAATACTACAACGAATTTTCTGATAATTTTTTTTGAATAAAAACTATTTTAAAACTATTTCAAAATATGATAGTTATTGACTATCGCTATCTTCACATAACAGTAATTTTATCAAAAATTTTGACTGGTCATTTTTTTTTACTATTTCTTCTAAACACACTGCCCGATTTACTTGATTATTTGCCTCTAGTGGTAAGACAACGTATTTGGTTAGATCACCAACAAAATTGGTCTAAGGAACACTGGAGGAACTTTTAATTAAGAAAGACAATTCAACATCGTTTGTCACCATTTCATTTTAAGTTGACCATGGAGCTAACAAGGATTCCTCCTAAACTAGGGACACGAGATTTGGGGTCGAGGATTACTCTGTAGAGCTTTGCTGGTAATTCTGATGTTGAATGGTCTTTGTGTGTTTTACATTTATTTTTCTGTCCACGCTAACTTTTAGGTAAAATTCAAGTAATAGAAGGTATTCAAAGGTTGAGTTACATTCATAGGGATTTTTCGTCCAACTGTACCATGTCTACTATCACAGAAACAGTATAATACTGTCCTGACTATTATAAAAATATAACTTCGTAATTGAATTAGCCGATACTTGGTGAACATCCAGAACTTCTAGTATGTGTTTGGGAGACACACGCAAAGTTGAACTTAGTAATTGTTTACTATATTGATGGGCTTGACATGTTTCGCTATTACAAGAGCTTCGTCAGAATGCAATATCTGATTAAATAATAAAATTATGTACCTATATATAATATTGGGTAATAGATTAACATTCTGTAACAAAGGTTGTAATTAATAAAAATAAAATTAAACAACAATGTTACATTATTAAGTTTTCACCAAACTTAAGGTACAATAATTGTCAAATAAATAAATTTAACAAAATATAATTATAAAATTTTATTGTATAGTTAGGTTGGAATTTTTTAGTTTATTTGTTTCGATGGATTCTAGCAAATTCAATTTTGCGTTTGCATTTCAGTATGCAAAATTTTAAAATGAGGATCAAAATAATTTCGGTTAGCATAGTTAAAATTATTTTATTTTTGGTAAAGCCCTTGTAACATTTTGTTAAAATATCTATGAGTTTATTTTGTCGTGACTTTGGTTGTATTTTGTTTTAATAAATCTACTAAATAATTGTTTGTTTTGAATGTAAAACTTAAATCAAATGTATTTAAAAAATTACCAATCATATTGGTATATAAAATATAGTGAATATTAGGATTAGGATAAGTTTGCATTGCCAGAGTCCCTAATATTTGTAAAAACTAGATCAATCGCTCTTTTATATGCTTTTCCTTAAAATCTGGCCAATCAATTATTTGTTGGAATTTGTTTTATTATATTTTATTGTTTAAGAAAATCGTTTCTGTTTTATTGGAAAGTTATAAGTCTATAAATCATACTATGAAATGTTGCTAATTTATGTTGTATCGGGTGACAAGAAGAAATTATTATTGAACTTAATTGGGAGAGCTAGTGTTTTGACAAGTGTGACCAAGTCTTGAATTTGCCACTAAATTAAACTCGCATGTTGTCAAAGATATCTTCGATAATATGTTAACCTAAAATTGTGTTGTTAGCTAAAGTGCATAAGAATGACGTGGCAATAAATCATAACGGCAGTTTTAAATTAGATAATAATTTATAATACAGGGTGTTCCTTAATGACGTGCTAATATTTTAGGGTGTGATTCCTCAAGTCATTTTATGAATAAAAGTTCATATGTCCTAAACGGCTTAAATTTTTTGCTACAGGGTGTTGTGTTTTAGTTATAAAAGTTATTTTTTTGTCCAACCAGTGGCGTCCCTGCAAACATATCCTCTGATATTTTTTAGAAAAAAAGTATTACACCACTGACATTTTTCCATGTGGATATTATTTCTGATTAGACTGATCAATTCTATATAAAAATGGTCTCCTGAGTTTTTCTCCTCAGGCACACCGTTCTTAATTAAAATAATTAAATTAAATTAGCTCAACTATTGATTATTATTATTATTAGCAATGATAATGCAAAATTTTGTGTTATAAAAATTGTTTTAAATGACCACCTTCACTGAATAGGCATGCTTTCGCCCGTCTTTGCATCGAATAGAGCACTCGTTCAGATATTCCAGGCGAATTTCGTATTGTTTCACAAAAGGCAATTATTCGCTCTCTTAAATTTTCTAAACTGTTAATGGGAGTTTTATACACTAGAGTTTTAAGATGACCCACAAGAAAAAATCCAAACTATTGAGATCAGGGGATCTTGCTGGCCATTGTTGAGCTCCTCCGCTACCTATCCAACGATTCGGATAAACCGCATCTAAATGGTCGCGAGCGACATTGAAATGAGCAGGAGCTCCATCATGCACGTAACCACATTTGATTCCTTAGCGCATATGGTACCTACATCTTCAAGTAACACAGGTAGTTCTTCTTGGAGGAAATGCAGATAAGACTGCCGTTAAGGCATAAATTATGTTTTTAAGAAAGTCACCGTTCCAGGATAACTAGATTTATGTGATCAAAATTTATTTGTCCACACTGCAGAATGAAGCTAATTTAATTTAATTATTTTAGTTAAGAACAGTTTGCGTGAGGAGAAAAACGCAGGAGACCATTTTTATGTAGAATTGACCAGGCTAATCAGAAATAATATCCACCTGTAAAAATGTCAGTGGCGTATCACTTTTTTTCTAAAAAATATCAGAGGACATATTTGCAGGGACGCCACTGGTCGGACAAAAAAAACACTTTTATAAATAAAATATGTGGTTTTATGTCCTATTAGCACATGCAAAAATTGAAAATATTATCTAAAGTACTTTCAGAGATATTACAAAAAACTCATTAAAAAAGAAAAAATGCAACACCCTGTAGCAAAAATTTAAGCCGTTTACGACATATGTTTATATGAACTTTTCTTCATAAAATGACTTGAGGAATCACACCCTAAAATATTAGCACGTCATTAAGGAACACCTTGTATAATTAAATTTTAAATGGGTTTAAAAATTATTGGTTATAAAATTCTTTTCCGAAATCAGTCTGAACATTTCAAGATTTCGTTGATTATGACAATATAACCGCTGTTGCCTCCTGAGAATTCCTCAAAACCATTTGAATTACATTATAATAATCAAACAATGTTTAATTATAGTGGTTTTTATTTACATTAAAATATGGTATTAATTCATTAGTTATGTCCAGTTACTGATCTTGTTTTAAATTAATTTAGGTCAGATGGGCACCGGATCTACCAGACGGTGAGTTAAATTTCTATTCCGTATCATCGGATGGAAACATCAACAATTGGGTTTTGATGCAAAACGAGTTGGCTGTCACCACTATCATAACAATGTATTTGTCGCAAGACACAGTACCAGGCCCGGATGGCACACAACTTAGAGTAAAAGGTAAACGTAATAACGCATTTTAATAAATTTGATATGTAAAATCACTTCAAATGTTTGTTGGATTTAGAAACTTATATTATATCATAACCTGTTTTTATATGACGATTGGATTGGTGGATCCTCTACATTATAATCTTGTCTTAATTGCGAAAACGTCCAAAGAGAACAAAGGAGATTCAAAGTAAGACCTAAAAACGTAGTTAAATATCATAGGCAGTGGCGCAACCAGGGGGGGGGCTGCCGGGCTGCAGCCCCCCCCCCCCCCCCCCCCCGAGCTTAGAAACTTAGCCTATTCGTTTAATTGTAAACCAATTTTTCATGTCACGCCTTTTACTAATATATATTCAGCCACATAATTTACATCAATCATGTTATCAATAGTGAAATTATACTACGTCTGACTGAATGGACCGACCGCAATACTTCCACTGAGGCATCTGGATTACTGGCCAGCATTATAAGTCCCAAATTTGTGATCGCACTAATGTGTACAGAAAGAATATATGCCTACACACTGCCTTTAAGCAAGATTCTACAAACAGTTGATTTAAACCTTTGTAAAGCATTACAGTTAGCTAATGACGTAACAGATCAAGTTAAAGAAATAAGAGGCCTGGCAGATGATAATTTTCAAAATATTTTTAAGGAAGCTCAAGATCTACTTTCGGAATACGATATTGAAATCAAAGTACCTAGACTACCGCCAAGACAAACACAAAGATTGGTTATAGAAACCGATTCCGCTCCTGAGTATCTTAAAATAAGAATTTTTATTCCATTTTTAGATGGCCTCATAGCAAATCTCGAGGATCGGTTTTTAAAACATCGAGAAACCATTCTAAGTTTTGAATGCCTCTTTCCATATGATCAAGACTTTGATAGTCAATTTAAATGTTTTTTGAAACTTCACAGCTTCTACAAGAATGAGTTCCTTGAAGAGTTTTCCAATAAAACGATGTTAAAAGCTAAACTTGAGCTGTGGTATAAAAAATGCAAAAACAAAAACTGAAGGAAGATTTGGACAAAGTGTATTCCGAATGTGATGCCAATATATTTCCTAATATAAAAAGGCTTTTACAACTTTTTTTAACTTTGCCTATTACAACCGCCACATCTGAAAGGTCCTTTTCAAATTTAAAATATTTAAAGACATATCTGCGTAGCACCACGGAAGAGGACAGACTAAATGGTTTAGCAGTTCTTTATGCGAACCACGATATTGATATTACCGTGGAAGAAATTCTGGACGAAAAGGCAAAAACAAAACGAAGAATTTTACTGTAATATTAGTATTATTAGTGATTACTTACAACTTATTGTATAAGGTTTTTGTTTTAGTATAAGTATGATTAATATATGCGTTACTTATTTTAAATACATTTTTACTAATTAGAATGAAATCTCTAATTTTTTTTCATAAATATTTAGGGCCAGCGGCGTATTATTGCAGAAGTTTTAGGGGGCTGTCGCTCTCGTCAATCATACGTATTTTCCCCAAAAAAAATTTCGCCTGCGGCGCAAGAAATTAGAGCCAAAAGGTTTTGTCTGTTTTATTTTTTAGTTAGCATTTGGCTAACACTTAATTTTATTCAGATGGATTTAAAAGAAAAGGAACATCTGGCTAACAAATACATAATCTAATTTCTTCTTTGTTGAAAAATAATTGTGAAAAATGCATTTTCCCCTGAAAATTGGTAAAATTTATTTGAACGAGGTGTGAAAACTTTAATTCTATGCTCGTTTACAAACTTTGATACGAAAAGTTGAAAATTATATTTTTTTTTTAACAATTTTTAGAAAAAAAAATATCTTATTATACTTTCATATTCTCATGAATTTGATGAATATGAGTTCGAAAATGGTATTAATTAATTAGTTTAAGATTTTTGTTGATTTTTAAAATTTTTATGAGTTAAAATTTAAGTTTAGTAGTTTACCGAAAGAGCCAAAGAGATACAGCTTAAAATAAGGTGTATGCTTAAACATAAAAAGAAACAAAATATTTTTAAGTTTCTGCGGTTTGCTTTAATAATTAATTTCCTAACAAGTGCGTAATACCGTGCGAGCAAAAATTATTTGCATCAAAAGAGGGCTTGGATTAAAAAACGTAGGGCTTGGTTTAGATCACAGTGATATGGGGACGATATATCTAATCAAATCTAGGTTAAAATTTTGTCAAATTCATATTATGACATGATATGCCAAACTAATGAGTAATAAAATAAGTAGACAAATACAAATTTATTTTCGTGGTTTACAAAATTAACAAAGTAAGAATATACAGAAAGAAAAATAAAAGTAATTACATAAATTGCTGAAATTGGCCACCGCCATGCTCCAAGCTTAAATTCACACGTCTCTTCATATTTTCGAAAGTGTTGCATCTCTGGAGAAATGTTACCACATTCTTGGATAATCCTTTCTTGTAATTGTTCTAAATTTTCAACTGGTGTTTTAAAAATAGTGTTCTTTAAATGAGGAAAGACGAAGTAATCCATAACCAATAAACAAGGTGATCTAGGTGGGAATTCAATGTCTGATCGAAAACTGATCAATCTGTCGTCGAAAAAATTGCGTAAGTAGTTAATAGTTTCGGCGGCTGTATGGGCGGTTGCACCGTCCTGTTAAAAATATCCAAAACGTCGTTCGTCGTCAAGTAACTGTTCCCCAAATAGATTCAAAATATTGTCTCTATACCGCTGTGCTGTAACTGTGTCATGGGAAAAATAGGACCAACAATTCTTCTTCGGGAAATAGCTAACCAGACACCAATTTTTTGAGGGTGCAATGTGGACTCTACAAAAAAAATAGAGATTTTCACTACTCCACATGCGTGTATTTTGAGAATTCAAATAACCGGAGTGGTGGAACCAGGCTTTATCCGAAAAAAATGTCAGGTCTAATAAATCATTTCATTCCAATAAATTTTGGGTATACCATTGAGAGTAATTCCTGCGTCTTTCAAAATCTGCGGCTTGTATTTCTTGGAATACTTGCACTTAGGAATAAATTTAGCTCTGCTTCTTAAGAATAGTCCTGCATGTTCCATAAGATCTTCCCACTTCTTGGCACATTCGTCTTATACAATTTGTTGGCGTATTTTGCATTATTTCACGAACGTTTGGAACAAGATCTTCTGTTCTTACAGATGGTCCTCCTGCTCCTTTTTTGTGTTGTATAGAACCTGTTTCCCTAAACACAGCCACGGTTCTTTTCAGGCAATGATAAAAATCACCAGCAATAAAAGCAATGTTAGGAAAATGTTCGTAAAAATCGTCAATGCACAAACCCGGATTGTATTGCCACTCACATCCAACTCCGTTTCGAAAATACGCTTTAACCATGAATGTTTTGTGCTGTTTCGGAAAGCCCATTGTGTGAATTGTTCAAGAAATTGTAAAAATTAGCGATGAATCAAATTACTTGTAACAACTGTTAAATATGACGGAATAACTGATTGATTGTTAATTCAGGTAGTTACTGACACCCAACAGGTATTAAGCTCTACGGCTAAGCATTACGTCCTTAGATGCAAGGCCCTCTTTGATGCAAATAATTTTTGCTCGCACGGTAGCAGCAGGTAGCACTGATTCCAGTATCTTTCTTTGTGTTTTTCTTCTTGAAAGAGCCAAAGAGATACCGTTTAAAAAGTGCGTAATAGATACTTTTCTTAAGCGGGTACTTACTCGTTTGTCAATCTTGCCGAACCATGCATCAGCCAATTTTTAATGGAGTTGATATTTTCTTGTTTTGTGCATCTATAATTTACATTATTAATTTGGAATGCGTACCACAGCTTCTGCAACAAATATATAAACCTTAATTTTGAAAATTGTATGGCTAAATATCCGAGGATATAATCCAGTAGATATCCATAGGATATTTACCAAGGACTGAGGATCATGCATTAATGTCTAATGGATATAGTATGCCGTCTGGAACATGTCCAATTTTTTTTTGCATTCAATATTTAAAAAAAAAACAAAATGGTATGAACGACTAGTCTAATATCCATAAAATCAACTCACATTTAAAAAAAAACTTGTTAATTCGAAAATAAAGAAAAAATTCAACTTTGTCTAAGACATCTAAAACTTTGCATGTACGCCTAAACGTACTAGAAACAACTTTTTCCAATAAAAATTTTTTTAATAAATTCGGTAACGAAATACCTACTATTTCTGGTACCGAACAGGTACCGTTAAATTTTAATAATTTTATTTTTTAGGTTGTGCCTCATGTGTTAGACTTCATCCAAAGGACCCAATAATTTATTTAGTTGGTACAGAAGAAGGTCTTATATACAAATGCAGTACGGCCTACAGTTCAATGTTTTTGTTAACGTATCATGCCCATCAAATGCCGGTCAATAGAATTGATTTTAACAAATATAATACCGATATATTTATATCATGCAGTGGTGATTGGAGAATCAAAATATGGGAAGATAACCGATTGTAAGTAAGATCTGCAATATTAATTTACAGAATTCGAACTAACCAGCTAGTATTGAGTAGTGATGAATCTTGATATAACTTTATTTTATTACGATCAATTTAAACACATTAAACTAAGCGTAGGCTACACAAACAAGGTATGAAAATAAAGAGAAACGCACACCAAGACAGATTATCCCGATGCATGTTCTGGTATATACATTTTATTTGCAGCTCTGTAATCTAATTAGGTACGCCTATTTTTCGGGCATATATTGCTTCAAAAAGTTTCTCTATATTTATATCATATAAAAGAAAAAAGTAAATACCTAGGTATGTTTATATTAATCCAAGGGTGAAAGTATTCCACGGGTCAATTTCTTGAGCAAAAACTTTTTCAAATTCTTGAACAAGAAATTGTGATTGAAAATATTTTACACGTACCTACCCAAGTTTTTGCCAAATTGTAAAAATCAATACAATAAAATGTATGTAAGTACCAACTAATAAAGGGTTTTCCATTAGAAGCGCTCGATTATTGTAACGCAATAACCATGAAAACATAAAAACATGAACACTTAAAATAAAATATCAGACTCGGGTAATTAGGTAGCTGAATTATTACGAGCAGTAAAGTAACGGCGCTATAACGATACATTAAACATTATCCTGGGTGGTAGGAGGTAATCTGGACAGATCATAAATGCATAAATAATAAAATAAAATTGATATATTTTGACCGAATTTGACCGGTCAAATACGTCATGGTCAATTGACCATGCCCGACTTTAATTTTATACCCAACAATTTAAGCAATATGTTGCCCAATTAAAGTCCGCAGGAGTATGATACAAAGACAAATAAAATCAAAATTTAAAAAATCAGTTTATTTTTAGGTTATTATACGCATCCTCGGGTGCGAATTAGCATGTCACCTAGTTTAAACCTTCGGCCTGTGGACTAATACGCTACCTACTGATATCTATACTATAAAACTCTATATCTGCGTCGTTTTTGTTGGCTAATTTGTTAGACGAGAGGCTCGTCGAGCAAAGCAGCCAACAAGGCCGCATTCTGTGGGCTACTTAACATTTAAAATGGGTTAGAAATCACCCATTGAACATGACAAATAAAACCTCATTTTACTCTCGAACAAGACACATTGTCGTATCTACTAATGGGCCTTTTCACTAAATTTTGATTTTGGTAGTAGTGTATAAAGGAACAAAAAATAAAATTTTCTGTATTTTTACTTTTCTATACTTTTAAGCCGTAACTGAGAAAATAAATAAATAAAAAAACTCCTTGAATAAAAACACGGACTTCAACATACCTACGTCATCGCGCCGGAAGATTGATGCACAGAGGAATGATAGGAATAGCCGAGTCGCTGGCTTAAAATATCAAGAATTCACAAAATCAGCAGCTTGACAGTGTTGCCGATACTTTCAAAAATCATATATTATAGTACCAGTGTAATGGTAATTGACTAGCAATTAGTAATTATAATATACCAGTTTTCCATTCAATAGCTGCGGAATGAATTATTTCACCAGTATTATGTTTATATTTATTTAAAGTATCCAAATAAAGTTCTAAGAAGAAAGTATATTATTAGGATTATAAAACTTTCTACATATGGCAACAGCGGCTTAATTTGCCCATGGCAGTTCGACAGATCAGCATTTACGCGTGTGCGAGGTTAAACGCATGCGCTCTAGCAAGCTTTAAACATATCTACGTCATGAGTCGCGCCTGTTTTGAGATTTTCAAATTGGTTGAATTTTACCCGGTTTTTACTGTGCTGAAATAAATTAATGTTATGACCTAGCAATAATTTTATTGATGAAAAACACTTATTATAGCACCGACTGAACAATTCAAATGCCAAATGTATCAAATTTAAGAATAGTGAAAAGGCCCATTCACAATTTCCAATGGTGTACAAAATTGGTATTTTTTTTCCTTCTGAAGTATATTACCTTGCACTTCTAAATATTAAGCTGCATTAAACCACGAAATTAAATGGAGACTGGCACTGAAGGAGACGATTTTCTTTGATGCTTTTACCTATGCGATAGATTTTTAGGTTATCAGCGAATAAGAAAAAAATTACTAGATACAATTTGAAAACATTTTTTTACATAATTAATTTTTTAAGTAAGAATTCAATAAGAAATTACTAAGAAATAATACTTATCCCCTATTTCTATTGTTCCATGGCAGATTTTATGAATATTTTACTAAATACCTACTATTTAACCATTAATACCGTGCGAGCAACACTTATTTGCGTCAAATAGGGCATTGCATCTAAGGACGTAATGCTTAGCCGTAGAGCTTAATACCTGTTGGGTGTCAGTACCAACCTGAATTAACAATCAATCAGTTATTCCGTCATCTTTGACAGTCGTTACAAGTAATTTGATTCATCGCTAATTTTTCCAATTTCTTGAACAATTTACACAATGGGCTTTACGGAACAGCACAAAACATTCATGGTTGAAGCGTATTTTCGAAACGGGGTTAGAGTAAATGGTGAGTGGCAATACAATCCTGGTTTATGCATGGACGATTTTCACGAGCATTTTCCTAACGTTGCTTTTATTGCTGGGGATTTTTATCATTGCCTGAAAAGAACCGTGGCTGTGTTTAGGGAAACACAAAGAAGGAGCAGGAAGACTATCTGTAAGAACAGAATAACTTGTTGCAAACGTTCAAGAAATAATGCAAAATACGCCAACAAATTGTATGAGAAGCCTGTTCCAAGAAGTGGGAAGATCTTATGGAACATGCAGGACTATCCTTAAGAAGCAGCTAAATTTATTAAAAAGGATTATCCACGAATGTGGTAAGATTTCTCGAGAGATGCTGGTCAACACTTTCGAAAATATGAAGAGACGTGTGAATTTATGCTTGGAGCATGGCGGTGGCCAATTTCAGCCATTTATGTAATTATTTTTCTTTTTCGGTCTGTATAATATTCTTACTTTGTCAATTTTGTAAACAACAAAAATAAATTTGTATTTTGAAGAAGTAGTCCAAGTGGAGTTGAAAGTATAGGAAAGAAAGAAAAAACTAAAAGTCTTCCTCCACAAAATTTAATAGAATAGAAGGTATTCTCAAGGGCCTCTACATGTTTCGAACGTAGAAACGTTCATCATCAGGAGACAGAAAATGTATTTAGATATGCTGATGGTTTTAGCAGAAGAGAAAATGGTGAAGGACCTTAATGGAGCTTTCATGAAATTAAAATTTTTTTTGATGTGTAAAATAAATAAATAAATAAATAAATAAATAAATAAATAATGCCTTTATATTACGAAATGATGATTACAATAAACGAATGGAAAAAAAAAGTATTTATGGTTGTATTTACTGTAGCATGGCGCAGTCTAGCTGTAAGTAGCTACTCAACTAAACCATACGACAATAATTATTAGAAAAAAACTGTATTAAAAGTTATAATTATACTAAAACTAAGAAATTACAGGTAGAAAGACACAATACCAGTAACAAGAAATCCATTATTAAAAATACCTTACTATATATCTTAAAAAGAAAACGTTGATCATTGATCGTCTATCAATAACTAAATGAAGTTAAACAAAAGCACCCATGGACATATTAAAACTTCGAAATTATTTATTTTGTTTATTTAAAAGAAACTTTTTATATTTTTTTTTAAATAATTCAACAGTTGAGACATCAGTTAATTCACCAGGTAAAGCATTATAATAGGAAACTACTGCATTGTAAGTAAAAGACCTTTGGAATAAAGCACTCTGATGATGTGGTAAAGTTAATTTACTCACAGAGCGAATGTTAATAGAGTGTATATTATATCGAGGAATTAGGCGTTCACGAAGAGAGGAGGGAGAGTCAGGTTCGTTTAAAATTTTGTAAATAAAACTATTAAGGTGCAGAAGTCTACGACCATCCATCCTTAGCCAATTTAATTCAGAAAAAGTATGAGAAATATGGTCGTATTTTCTAAGGCCATATATAAATCTTGCGCAAGTGTTCTGCACTTTTTGAATACGGGACTTCCCAATATTGTCTATACAATAACCGTAAACAAAATCGCAATAATTAAAGTTTGAAAGTACAAGTGACTCACACAGCGTCTTTTTTAGTTTAACGTTTAGAATATATCTGCTAGAATATAGAACTTTTAGAGCCAAATAGGACTTTTGAAACAATTTTTTTAAATGGTCACGAAACCTTAAGTCGGTGTCCAAGACTATTCCTAAATTTCTTGCAGAATCAACCACATTAAGCTTAATGCCATTTATTTTTAAGTTTATATTATTCCTAAGATGGGAAACCTTATTTTTATTACCAAATAACATAAGATATGATTTATTAGGGTTTAATTTTAAATTATGATCAGACGCCAGAGTAGTTAGAGTTTGTAAGTCATCGTTTATAAGTTCTTCAGATTCCAAATATTCCTCAAAATCAAAACAGAAATAAATTTGTGTGTCATCAGCATAAGCTTGCACTTTACAGTATTTTAAGGATTTAAGGATATCAGAAGTATAAATTAGAAAAAGCAACGGCCCTAATATGGAGCCTTGTGGAACTCCAGATAATATGCTAACCTGGTTCGAATACTTACCATCAGAAAATATTTTTTGGAAACGACCTGTAAGATAAGACTCAATAATTGAACATGATTTCCTCTCAAATCCATAAAACTTTAACTTTGACAAGAGAAGTCCGTGATTAATCGTATCAAATGCTTTAGAAAAGTCTAACAAAATTAAGGCACTGTTTAACTTTTTATCAGACGCTCTAATCACATCATCAATAACATTAGTCAAAGCTACAGTGGTGCTATAACCCTTTCGAAAACCACACTGGCTGTCGGGAATAATTTTATTTCTAATACAATACTCGTACATTTGGTTGTATAATAGTTTTTCATAAATTTTGGAAAGGGCAGGTAAAATACTAATAATTCTAAGATCGTTAAAATTACAAGGGCTTGATACTTTAGATAGTGGCTTTCCAATCGATATTTTCCACATATTGGGAAAGTAACTTAATTCTATACAACAGTTTATAATATGAGTAATATATTTATCAATGAATGGACTGCAGTATTTGAGCATTAAGGGGGATATCTCATCAACTCCCGTTGCGTTCGTTTGAATTCCATTTAGAATTTTATGTATATCTAATATCTCGGCTAAATGAAAAGAAAATGTCGTATTATGATTACTGTACAAATTATTATTATAAAAATCAATTTTGTTACTACAATCAGATACATTTTGAAGGAATGTTCCAAAGAAATTATTAATATCATTAGGATCAGATAAGGTTTTTGGAATACACACATTTTTTTCTAGAAGTTAAATTAAAATTTTTTAAAGCTGCCCAAGTTTTACGACTATTTCTTTCTAAACACAGTGAATCTAAATATTCTTTTTTTGCCCTTCTTACCATTGTTACTGAAAAATTTCTTAATTGTTTATATCTAAGCCAGTCAGCATTGTCCCTAGTCCTTTTAAATTTTTGCAGTGCAGTGTCCCTTTGTTTCATAAACAATTTGATATTCGCTGTTAACCAAGGTGCCCTAGGTTTAGTAATACGTGATTCTTTAATGGGAGCGTGAATATTGAATAATAGTAGTATTAAATCATTAAAAATTTTGATCTTATTATCTAAATTATTTTCATAAAGAATATTATTCCATGGTAAATTATGTAAATCTCGCAAAAAACTATCAACATTAAAATTTTTAAAACAGCGATAACGAATAATCCTAGGTTCTTCTGGTTTTTTATTTATTTTTAAGGAACAATAGATCATTTTATGATCCGATATGTCATCGGTAGGTATTGTACCTGATTCACTAACCAATGCGATATCACTAGCAAAAATTACATCAAGCAAGGTACAAGCAGTTGCAGTGATCCTAGTAGGTTCATTAATTATTTGCTGACAATTATAGTTTTCAAACAAAGCAGTTAAAGGGTTACCAAGGTTCATTACATTGACGTTAAAATCACCTAAACAAAAAAGTTCATCAACTGTGGGGTATAAGTTTGAAAAGATATTATCTAAATCCGAGACGAAATTGTTAAAATTTGATTTAGGGGGCCTATAAAACGCAGAAAAAGCAAATCTTTTGTTTCCTATCCTAATTTTTAAAATAATAAATTCAAGCGCTTGATTTACAGAAAAATCAAAGTTTACTTCCTCAGCCCTCAAATTATCTCTCACATAAGATGCAACTCCCCCTCCTCTCCCAATTCTATCCTTTCTATAAAACTGATACCCTGGTATATGGAAACGTGCAGAGTCATCCTCAACAGAGAGCCATGTCTCGCATAAAAACATTATATCAAAATTATGATGCTCAACTAAATGTTTGAAATCATGAAACCCGGTAAAAATAGAACGTATGTTCAAATGTCCAATTTTTAAAGTATTATTCATTCCTGACAGACAATCAAAAATACAATTAAGTTATAGATAGTGTCTTAAAAATTAACTTATATTATTAAAAAGAAAAAACGCACAATGGGAAATTTAATTCCAATGGAGCCGAAGAAAAAAAATATATATAGCACGAATCGCTCAGTTATATTGTGTCGAAATTTAAGGTTTATTTGCTACATCACTGAGACAAGATAATAATCTACGATGAATACATTTAGGATGTGATAATTAAATATATACAAAATACATTGTAGATGTACCCAAAATATTAAAATACATTGTTAGGACATAAAATTAGTCAACTTGTATTAACCCATTCCAACAAAAGGGCAATACCCAGAATTTAAAGAGTATTTATATCTAATCTTAAACTAGTATGATGTGATTTGTGAAGGAAAAAATATAATAAACACTATAATACACCAATAACTAGGTAGTTTTTGTAACAATAAGAATTTTAAATAATATCAAAGTGCAAAATAAAGAATGGTCGAAAAATGAAATTAAAAAAAGAAAAAAAAAAAAGCTCTTCTGCACTTAAATAAGAAAAGAAAAAGTACTTACAATTTAGACAATACACCTCTGTAGTAATGATAACCACAAAATGATTTTTTTTTAGAATTTCGAGAGATCATTTTCCTCTGTGATCCTATGAACAACACTATCGCATTTTATATAAACATTACCGTTTAATACCCAAGTATTTTTGCTGGAAAACTTACGCACTGCACTAGCAAATAGAGAAAGACGCATTTTAGTTAAATCTTCTTTGATTTGTATACCGCTGTTTTGAAGATTTTTTCGATTTTTAAGGACACTAAGCCGGGCCGCGTCACTAACAAACTGCACGAGAACTGCTGACGGTTTATCGTTGCCGTTTTTTGTAGCAATTCGGTGGCATTTCCTGATATCATGATTTTTAATGTTTACTTTTAATTTTTGGGTAAACAGATTTAGTGCATCCGAACGCAAATCTTCGCCATCTTTGATTGGCATTCCAAAGATGCGCACATTTAAACTCCGTGTATTTTGTTCTTGATCGTCTATCCATCAGCCATAAAATAGAGAAATTAATGAAAGTTAAAAACATACTCAGTATGTGAGAAGTCAGTAGATGTGGTCTAAACCAACTAAAAAACTGGGGAAGAAGAAAAACCTTTCTAAAAAGAAAGTGTCAAAAAATTATTTAATTTTTAAGAACATTTATAAGTTTTTGTCAGAAAGACACTGGTGGAATAACATTATTTGTAGTAGATATCACAGAGGTGATGAAAATTACATAAAAGAGCTTGATGGGGTACCTACTGAGGTTTAAAGCTCAGTAACCCCGCCAAAGGTTAATTTAAAATCAGCAGAATTAACCTTTGGCGGGGTTACTGAGCTTTAAACCTCAGTAAACCATCAAGCTCTTTTATGTAATTTTCATCACCTCTGTGATATCTACTACAAATAATGTTATTCCACCAGTGTCTTTCTGACAAAAACTTATAAATGTTCTTAAAAATTAAATAATTTTTTGACACTTTCTTTTTAGAAAGGTTTTTCTACTTCCCCAGTTTTTTAGTTGGTTTAGACCACATCTACTGACTTCTCACATACTGAGTATGTTTTTAACTTTCATTAATTTCTCTCTTTTATGGCTCTTTTACACATCAAAAAAAAATTTAATTTCATTAAAGCTTCATTAAGGTCCTTCAACATTTTCTCTTCTGCTAAAACCATCAGCATATCTAAATACATTTTCTCCTGATGATGAACGTTTCTACGTTCGAAACATGTAGAGACCCTTGAGAATACCTTCTATTCTATTAAATTTTATGGAGGAAGACTTTTAGTTTTTTCTTTCTTTCCCAAATTTGTATTTGTCTACCTATTTTATTACTCATTAGTTTGGCATATCATGTCATAATATGAATTTGACAACATTTTAACCTAGATTTGGTTAGATATATCGTCCCCATATCATTGTGATCTAAACCAAGCCCTACGTTTTTTAATCCAAACCTTCTTTGATGCAAATAATTTTTGCTCCCACGGTATTATACTTATTTAAATTTATTGTCTACACATTTTCCTAATAACAAGAATATTTTTAGGGATCCGCTTTTCGTCTTTGATGTTGGAGACCGAGTAGGAGACGTAAAATGGGCCCCATATTCATCAACGGTATTTGCTGCTGTAACGACCGAAGGAAAAGTTTACGTGTTTGATATAAACATAAATAAATATAAGCCAATTTGCATCCAGGCAGTAGTATCGAAAAGAAGAAACAAATTAACAAGATTATCATTCAACCCGAAGTTGCCCATAATTATTGTAGGAGATGACAAGTAAGAATAAGTAAGATGATTTAATAGTTTAGACCGTCATCATTAGGCGTAAGTGTAGTGGAGTTTATAGCAATAAGCAATGTAACGTAACTAGGTAACGTAAGTAATGCCAATAAGTTTAAAACTCACGATAATAGTTGTAGAAAAACTGTATGGTCTTTCCAATAACAAAGAGTTTAACGAAGTTATTTGTGTGTTAACTGGGTGCCGTCTCGCTATGTGACCCTGTATGTGTATTTTTACAATCTGTAAGTTTTAGGACATAAGTTCGTCCTTTTTTAAAAAGGATTATTAAATTTTATTACATAACTTTTCCTTTCCTTTACTTACAGCTACTTCCTGAAGATGGCTTATATAAGCCGAAACGCGTAGGCAATTTTAGTATTTATATACATATATAAGAAGGTAGAGAGGACTTTTCTTTGCCAACCAACTTTTTTAAAAACTATCTTACCAAAGAGTTGGCCAACATAATTAATAATTGGCCTGAGAAACGAAATTTCCATAGAGTGGTTCAAGATAAATAAAACAACGGTTTAAAAATTGAATTACGCCGGTTTAATTGGTATATAAAACCAAGCTAAAATTACTGGGAAAAACAATAATAGTGCGGTCAAAAATGGTACAGTGGTACGTTTGTAGTTCAGCTTATAGCAAATTGTCTCGTATACTCAACTTTATTTGGCAGATATAAAGGTAGTTAAAGTTATCTAGCGGACGAGCCAAAAGCATTCCGAAAACTAAACTATTTACAAACGCAAATTTAAAAGACAGGTATGGTTAAATTATTGAGTAATCAAGTAAATATTAAAACATCACCATTCACAGACCCAGTGATGGGTAACGTAAATATTGCTGCAAACGAATTGAAAGTTTTAATCAAAAAATTATCACTTGAGTTTAAAAAATAAAGTAATTGTCGAATTTCAAATAACAGTTTATGTCATCAGTAATCTTGAATTACGATGCATATAAAAATTGTCAACAAATGTCGTGGCTTGCAGCCGATTTGTTTCTGGTGTTACTATGGATACTTTAATCCTTTACTGGTTTTTGTAGAGTAAATACCATACTCGGCTAGCACCTTGATGGTAGACCTGGAGTTTACCGAATTATTACACGAGGATATTTATATTTTTAATGCCCTTACATGCACTAAACTTATAAATGGAAAGCGCTATGAACAACCCTGCCAGTACACGAATTTCGTCGTTCAAATATTGTTGCTATAAGCCAATCAAGCCGCGAGCGGTGCGCCTGCACATTTTTCGCGTTTAATTAATGCTGTGTTGCCATATTATAATTTACGTTCACAGCGTAGTACAAAGCCGCCAAAATGCCATGTATTTTTTAAATACAAACAGCTGGATTAGATCTCAATAAGCGCAAGGGTTGGCAACTGAAACACCCAAAACAAAGAACTGCCCCCACCTGAACCATCCAAAACAAGGAACTGCCCCCACCGGTAGTGTGGCACAGAGTCAAAAACAAAACAAAGTGGCTATACTAGAACGTGCGTCTAGCACAAACTCTTGAGAGCGAGTGTTTTGCCTAAACGGCAAGAAACCCTTCATGGATACGTCATCGCCTCTTATCACAGCCACAGCCTATCACCGATGCTGTAGGCAGGTGCATCTCGTCTAGCCTGTTTGGTGGCGGCGACATTAAAGGTCCGAATGTAATACATTTCGTCTGGGATCAGTTTTCTAGGAAAAGCGTCTAGTGACCATAGGATTACCAAAATTATTATTATAGGAATTAAAAATGTTGAAAAAAGAAATAAATTACCCGGGTTGGAGCTAGTTCCCCAACAATCGTTTTGTCAGTATTAGTGCCAGCTTGTCAATAAGTTTTTATAGCATCAGCACCAGGAGATTTTTTTATTTCTTAACTATCAACTATTAAATCGTCACCTTTTTGACGATTATAGATTCTTCCAAATAAAATAAATTTTTGAATGTAAGTTTATCGTCTATTAAATATAGGATTTAATGTTTTTTTCGGCGTGTTTTTTTAAATTAAAAAAGTGTTGTACCTCCGCTGGAAATCGAACCCAGAACCTCTGAAATATCAGTTGAACGCTCTACCAATTGGGCTACGAAGACTCTAAAGTTCTCTCACCAACTTCGGCCATATTAACTGTTCAATTTTATGTTAGTTGTATGGAATCTCCTGCGATTTTTAACTGGGGCATGGGGTTATTAAGGATAATTATCTCATTCATGACCATTGAACATTAGGATGCAATTTATCATTTATCTAGATGCATCGTCGATATAGGTACAAGGTTATTCATGGTGATGGTACGTTAGACGTATATGACGAACCAGGTAACGAAACGTTCTGAAAATTTCGTAATTTACATAAACGGGCATGCTCTATTTATCTAAAATATTTTTGACGATACAGTATTGTTACTTCTCCTAAAAATTAGTAGAAACTTCGACATTTTAAATGGAACAATCTGTATTTTATTTAATTTTCGAACCCTCTATTAATTTCTCAACGACTTTCTTCTGGCAGGTATTATTTACTCACAATCAAAGCGCCTGATTAACAGGTCGAAAATTACGCTAGTCGTGGCGTTAACCGTCAAAGTTGCTGGTTAGTTATAATTATTATTAAAAATCTTTGTGCAACACAACATTAGAGCCTGAAATTTGGCGAACAGTTAAATAATACCAGGGGCTTTTATTTTAACCCTACGCCCAAATCTTAGTTGCGATATACAGGGTGATTTAAAAATACAGTTAATTCGGTTACTTAAAAAGGTAAAAGTAGATTTTTTAAATGTAACACCTTGTATATTATTAGTTATTTGCAATGCTAGTGAAATTGGCTCTTTATTTTGGTATATTATATATATAACTAACTAGTCACGTTTTTGACTTTTAAGCGATTATATTATGTAAAATTTTCGAGAAAATTTAATTTCCATTCGGTTTCTAGTAAGTAGTAAACTCTTGTTTGGCATAAATGTTATGTCACTTTCGTTATTGTTGTGATATTTTGTTAATTATTACCGATACAGCTGCTGAATACCGTGGTACCGCTTTTAAAGTTGAACCAAAATTTTTTTATATTCGCAAAAATTTCCCTAGGTTCATTGCCGGATTTGGGTACATTACATTAAATTTTATACACAATAATTTTATCACACTGTCAAATAAAATAAGTAAATTCATAAGAACTGCAACTGAATAGTTTTCTTTCATGATTTTTAACGGTATTCATAAAATTCAATAAAGAGCCATACGGGCAGCCATAACCCAAGCAATTCCAAGAACGACGGAATTCTGTCGAGTCTTAACAAGGAAGAAACGGCCGTCGTGGTCTACCCGCCCCAGGGTATCCATTGAACTTGGATCACTGTGTATTCCAATATTAAAAATAGTTACACACTTGTCCGATATGCCACTATATTTTCTTTTTCTTTTAATTATTTATACTATTTTTTTTTAATTGATTTTATTAATGAATCAAATTGAATTAACTTCATTTATTATTTTCTACATTATGTTGTCACTTTCCATGTAATGAACTGTAAAAGTTAGTTTGGAATAAAGACATTTTGAAAGTTAAATTAACGTTTTCCGTCAAAAAATTGGAATTTAATTATTATTTTAGAAACGATAAGAGATTGATATAGGATAAGATTTAAAAAAAAAGTTGTTAAGAAATTAATGGAATACTTACAGGGTGTTCCATTTAAAATATTGAAGTTGCTACTAATTTTTTATAGAAGTGACCACACACTGTCCCAGCAAAAATATTTTATGTAAATAGAGCATGTAACCTGGTTTGTCATATACGTCTAACGTACCATCCACCGTGAATAGACTAGCATACACCAGCATTCATGCCCGACGTTTTTTCCTTCCACGTTCTTTCCTTTTAATATTATCGATCGTTAGTGGAGTAAGAGATGACGGCCTCACGCTTTATTTAGGTATAGAAAAGGTTTTGTTTCATTTCAATTTCTTAAAAGGAAAGAATGTGGAAGGAAAGAATGACGGGAAAGAATGCTGGTGTATGGGCAGCTATCCACTCTGTATAGCGACCAGGGCTGACAAGAGGGGGGGCTGGGGGGCAAATTTCCCGGGCCCACGCCTCTTTTAAGGGTCCGTGCTCGGGCTGCGCAATTAAAAAAATTCACAGATCTTTCATCTTACGCAAGTATCATAGGCGTATTGAAAATACCTACCACATACAGTAGCGAAAAGGAAACCATTATGTCACAGCACAGATTACTCCTATCTGTGAGTATTTAATGCCGCTATCACGCGTTATTATGACGACATGGATGCTCCGATTTAGTTTGAAATAATAATTAAATTATTATACTTAGAAATGTATAAATTATACTTAGAAATGTGTACATTTGACTGTTTTGTTAAAATAAAAAATATAGGATAATCTGTATATTAGTACACATTGAAGAGAGCTCAAAACCACCTTTTGAAAAATAGCTACAAAATTATTTCTTTAGCTATACACAGCCATTTACCTCCTGATCCTTGTACTCTTTGTGTATGACATGTCTAAATCTTAAGTCGGCTATGAAATGTTTTGGATTGGTATATCCATTCTCCCCCGACTTTCTGTGTAGTACGCCAAGACCGCCGCGCTATTTCGCTTTGTTTCAGCGACATTCACTGTTTATTTTTTTCCAATTTTATCGAAATTGAAACAATCAAAAATGCGGTTACCATGATATCGACTAATATGGACACCTGAAAACTTTAAAAAATAACGAAAACGTTATCTGATATCAATGAAATTTAGACGAATAAAATCTATTTGCACTGTCGTAGATTAAATTTTGAATGATACACGTTCGATATGAACTTTGTTAATGAAACTTGTGCAATTAAACCACTCGGCTGACGCCTCGTGGTGTAACGTTGCACACGTTTCATTATAGTGTTTATCGAACTAGTATCATTAATAACTATCTACTAACTGTTCTCTCTCCCGGCCATATTATCTTAATATCAACAAATATAATAATAAATGCCGAAACCCAAAACAAAACAATATTAATACTCAACAGATGATGTCATCGATCCTGTGCTGCTCGGATGTTTATTTAGACTTCGCCGCCGTGTTATTTATGTGCATGTCGCATGTCGCGTTCATTTTTTATGAAATAGACCCGTATATACGCACCCAGTAGTATTTTCAATACTAAAATATGATAAATTATAAAAAAAAATATAAAATCTCTGTTGACAAAAAATTACTTTGTAAACATTAGGTACATAGATGTAAATTGTTAGGCGAGTTGGCGAATACCTAAGTATCAAATACCGATACATTTTGTCCTTGCCCGTCCGGCCCAATATTTGTATTAACATCGATTTATTATTCGAAGAATTTATAAAACTTTCATCTTTTTTGGAGAACCTACCCGAAAATTTTGTACATTTTAGAACTGACCAACAATGGGTTTTTTATTTAAAAATTATATTTTTGTTATTATTTTGGGGTAGTAAAGACTTATTTCAATAAAAATTAACAATTTTAATGCCAAAACGACCATGAATGTGGCAGTGGCTGCTCGTGACTGATTTAGATGGTGAGGCTAAGTTTTAGAAAAGAAGCGCTGCAGGTGCGAAATTGCGCAGGCGAAAAATTTTCGCGACTAAATGAAAAATTCACTCTGAAAAAAAATGTTAAAAATTAGTTAAACTAAAAACTGAATTATCTACCTACCTACAAAGAGACGAGCAGGATAGTCGGGAGAAAAATTTTCGGGACCACCCCAAAATTTCTCAAAAATTCACCAGAAAAAAAACTGTTAAAACATCGTGAAAACCCAAAAATCTTTCTATAATACCGCCGTTTTTAACATAACGACAAACAATAGATAATTGTTATTTACAAGTTATGTCTGTTGTTTCGTCAACTTGCCACGAAAATACAGGTAGGTAAAGAATGTTTCACAATAAATGGTTGACTCCGTTTAACTACCTGGGACGTTTTGCAAGAGCCCGGCGGCCGAGCAAGTCAACCATTTATTGTAAAACATACTTTACATTTAGTAATTCCTCGTCAATAAAATTTTGCAAAATGCAGTTAATTGCCGCAATGTCAAACGTCTCCCCGGAGTCTCCCATAGTACTGATGGTTTTTTAACATATCGATTACGCATAGTATCGATATTTTTAAATATTATGATATTAAATTTATAATAATTTATGATCTGAAACCAAATCCTAGGGATTTCTTGAAAAATTCTGCTCATTTACTAAAAAATTAACAAGATCACAGGTAGGATTGCGAATGTTTACCCCACTAAGCAAAAAACAGCTTTGGTACGTTTCGTAACGTTTTTTAAAAGTAACTTATATAACGTTTTAGTTCAAACGTTCTTTTATCATCGTTTTTACATTTTCTATGAACGTATTTAATATTTACGTCTCTTTAACATAATCTCGTTACTGTACTTGTTTCATTGAACAAATAAACATATTAAAACCGTATATTTTATGTACTCTTTTATTAACGTCAACATGTTTCCATTAAAAGAACGCTCTTTTAATTGCGTGCTCGTTATGCTTTTTTCTAAACGTTTCAGATCAGGAACTATTTTGTTTAAACAGATAACGTTACCCCTGCACCGTTACTATAATGATTTTTTATTTTCAAACCCGTTATGTTCGGGAGATAACTGATAGATTTCGTCGCAAAAATGTAAAACAAGTTTCATGTCAGTTTCGTTTTCTGAACGGAACTCCACCGTTGACGCCAGCCATTCACCGAACTAACCGAACCTCACTTTTTCGTGTCCCACGCGTCTGCATTTATTTGTCATCGGCTGTGCTATAATTTATTTTTTGTGGTTTTGGAGGTTTCCGAAAAGAACAAAAAATTGTTAGAAAGGTAAGTACATTGCATTAGTTTCTATAAAACAAAAGTTATTGATATATTTGCATTGTAACCTACAACCTACGCCGCTACGCCTACAGATAGGTACCTACTACCAGCGAGGCTACAAGATACATGTCTATAATTTTCTTTTAGTTTAAACTTTATGCTAGTAAATTAAGGTCTCGTTCTAAAGTGCTGCATTTATATTTGAAATTGTCTGTTTCTATGTTTGGTACAGGTCTGCAAGTAAACGTACAGGTTGGTCAATTCTAAGTGCCAAGACCCGAGACTGAAAGCCATTAAAATTCGTTAAGAATAAACCACATGTATGAATTATTGAACTTAAATAGCCCTGCCCCTATAAATATTTTTAAAACTATCTTTAAATTAATTGCTAAACATGCATATATAGTACACATGTATGGCTGAGGGTTGCTACTGTTTCCTCTTGGTCTGACCTGGAGATTTTTAATTTGATTAATGTCTAGGCTTGCCAGGGCCAAGCAATAGGTAGGTTTGACCTGGAGAAGTTGTTGCCAAATTATTCATCAATAAGTTAACATAAATTATAATAAGTTTTAATTTCCAAATATTTAGATGCAGTACAACAAGTATTCACAACCAACGACCGGGACCTAGAGTCAGGGAGTCAGTCATCATGGAGTGGTTTCGTCGCGACAATTATCGACTCAAGAGAGAAGAGGTATGTGTAGTTAGTAAGAAAGTAATATAATTTACTAATCAAACTTAAAATTATTGCTCTAATAATCACCATTTAAAAGTACATATTTTTACTTGAACTATTAAAGAATTTTAATTTTTAGTTAAGACTTTAAAATTAAAAAAAAATATTTTTTTACCAAAATCTTATTGGCTTCAGCTGTCATACACTGGAATATTTTGTAAAATATAATAAAAATATAGAATCTTGGTTGCGAAGTATTTTTTCTAAATTTTTTTATTAGTTTCTTAAAGAACCCCGCACTTCTCTTATGGAAAATGGCCCTCGGTTAAATTTTCTAAATTTTTAGTATTTTGAGAATGCCATTCTGATCAAAAGTGTTCATGGCCACAACAATATCTGCCAACCAGTTTTTGAGATCCAAGTTGCAAAATATGAATTCTCAATACATTATATTTTCCTAGTTTATAATATGAATTCGTTTTGTTTTTCTAAATTTTTTATGGCCCTGTCGTAGATAGGACAGAATACTATAAAAATAGTTAAAAAAATTTTATTATAATATACCGGGTGAGTGACGAAAATTATTTAATATTTTGTGTTAAATCATTGTATTTTTGACATTAAATTAAATGTTTACAAAGTAATACTGTAGATGACATTAGCTTGGAGCAAGCTATCAGAATTTATATTATTTATATTTTTTACAGGGTAACTCAAAAAAGTTTATATTTTTTTTATTAGTTTTAAAAGAAATTTTGTAGATATTTCTTTATGTACTACTTGTCGCCTATCGTATGCTTCCAAATATATATATTATCAAGGTTTTACAGGGTGTTTCCGTGTTTCCGATGCTAAGCGATAAAAAAATAACATAAAAACGCATTTATTTATAAATCACCCGGTATATTAAAAATGGATCGGTTAAATTTCATTATTTTTTAATATTTTTTGCATGAAGTGTCTTACTTACATGTTTGCTATTGATTTCCCTTTTCCTATGACCAGTTCTGAAGATATACAGCGTCGAACATACTCAAAACTCAAAAAATAAGCAAATAAAATAGCAATTTTTATTAATTTCAATAAAATTTGTTATGTAAGTTCATTTTATGGTTAAACATAAATATATTTAATGCTATACAGGGTGTTTCAAATAATTATGAGATTCTAACACTGTATTGCAAATAAGAAATATATATATATTTGATGCCATTTCTTTTGTGTTGGGTATGTTATTTTTTATGATGTATTAACACAATATGAAAAATAAAGTTTATTATTATAAAAACTATGAACAATTTATTATATCCAAAAATAATAAGTAGGCCCCTAATTATTTGAAACACCCTGTATAGCATTAAATATATTTATTTTTAACCATAAAATAAACTTATATAACAAATTTTATTGAAATTTAAGAAAAAATTATTTTATTTTCTTATTTTTTGAGTTTTGAGTCTGTTCGACGCTGTATATCTTAATTTTTTTGTAATGACATGAAATAAACAAATGCAAATTACTAAAGAACTGGTCATAGGAAAAGGGAAATCAATAGCAAACATGTTAGCAAAACACTTCAAGCAAAGAATATTAAAAAATAACGAAATTAACCGATCTATTTTTTATATACCGGGTGATTTATAAATACTTGCAGTTTTTTGTTATTTTTCTATCGCTTATCATCGGAAACACCCTGTATAACCTTGATAATTATATATATTTGGAAGCATACGATAAGCGACAAGTAGTACATAAAGAAATATTTACAAAATTTCTTTCAAAACTAATAAAAATTTTTTAAACTTTTTTAACTTACCCTGTATAAATATAAATAATATAAATTCTGATAGCTTGCTCCAAGCTAATATCATCTACAGTATTACTTTGTAAACATTTAATTTAATGCCGAAAATACAATGATTTAACAAAAAATATTAAATAATTTTCGTCACTCACCCGGTATATAATAAAAGAGTTTAAACTATTTTTATAGTATTCTATTCTATCTACGACAGGGCCATCAAAAATTTAGTAAAACAAAACGAATTCATATTATAAACTACGAAAATATAATGTAGTGAAAATTTATATTTTGCAACTTGGACACCCTGTATCTGAAAAATGGTCTGCAGATATTGTTTTGGCCATGAACACTTTTGATCAGAATGGCACTCTCTGCAACATACTAAAAATTTAGAAAATTTGACCGAGGGCCATTTTCCATAAGAGAAGTGCGGGGTTCTTTTAAGCTCTTCAAATTTATTTGTAGCTGATTATATTGTAAAGTATATTAATTTATAATTTTTTTTTCAGGTTCACAAGACGTTGATTTATTACTTTTTTAATTACATATTTATAACATTACATGTATATGTTTTTTTAATATAATCTTTTAATCCAATATCATTTATTTTAAATATTATTGGGAATAATGCCAAATTTAAAAGACAGTTTATTAAATACCTATCCCAAAAAAATATCTAGAGTTTGGGGGAGGGGGTGTTTGGTTAACGAATATTAAAATTTACCATTTTCTTTGACGCTTCAAATAAAAGCTAAAACATGGGCTTAGTTGGGAATGCCTCGAGAGATAATCTATCAACGTCGTCTTGAAAAAGTCCCAACTATTTTCATCATTTTTAATGGCTGTACCCAGGGTAACCCAACGATGTGTGAAGGACCTATTATAGCTCGAAAACGATATAAAATGCAAAAAGTTTCTTATACAAAATTTGTAGACAGCTTTGTTCTACAATTAAAAATTATTGTGCTAAATTGTAGAGCTAAGCTGCCCCTACCAGTTTCGTCTGGTCTATTTAAAAAAACATTTTTAAATAATATAATGTTTATTGTGTCTGCATTTATTGCCTTTTTAAAACAAAATTGGTTTGTTATAGTTTCGAAACAAAAACATCTTATAAGCAACGTAATTGTAACTTTTTGAAAAGTCCTTAATATAAACATCTCAAAAACGAAACCAGTTTGTTATAGTTTTCGAATCAAACACGTTGATTTCTAAATGCAACTGCGATTTTGTTATGTTGGCGGACATTACGACCAGTACGTTTCGAAATAGCGCCGTATCAAAACCTTTTTGTACAACGTAACAATGTAACGTAAAAACATAAATTTAACGAAATTGGGTTGTTTTTTTGCTTAGTGGGACATTTACCTGGGGAAGTTGTGACGCTGTGCTAGGTCCCGCTGAATCCATTTTTCGCTAATAAGCACAAAACAAATAAACTAATAAGTAATAAAAGTAATTGTAATATTAATATTTTAGAAAAATCACTGCCCACTGTTGGAAAAAAAGCAAAACAAAAATCAGTACCTACGGAAAACCACAAAAGTATTTACCGAAAACTATAATAAAATACATTGCCGGTGTAAATGTCAAATTCACTATGCACTCTCTCTAAACTCTTAATTTTCAACTGGACAAACAACCTGTAATCTAATAATAACATTTCTCCAAATACCGCGTCGCGGATTTGATTAGTCCCGTCGTGTTCGCATTAAATTTACGTAGAGAGTTGAGGCTGGCCTCAAAAGAATGTTTTTATGCGCTATTTAAAGCTAGATTCGACTGGACTATTACGGTATTATACATCACCTTAGATATTTCCACTAATACGCTAGACAAGGAAGCGGGAGGCCGGGCCTCTAACCATATACGACCGCATGCAGAAATGAGATGGATGATATAAGAACAAAACAGGCAACGAACGGATCATGAAAGACAAGGAAGGGCGAGACCGGCTTCTACGATATACGACCGCATGCAGAAATGAGATGGATGATAGATGATATATTTCTAGCGAAGCGCGTTAATATTGACGGCATTAATTCTATGGATATATATTTATGCAAATAGTAAAGTAATATAAATTTGTAATTTATTTAATTTGCAAAATTATTGGTAAGGCACTGCCTCACCTGCCTCATAGGAGAAGCCGCCACTGGAATGTGGAATATTTGAGAAATAATTTTAGCTCATTAAGTATTGAGCAAAAATTAAAATTAAAATTAAAGGACCTAAACTCGAAATTAACTTGACACAGACCACAAAGTGTAAATCTAGGGACTTTATTGTTATTGATAAGTTTGCTGCAAATAAAAACAGAAGAATGAACTTTACTTTTAAACATAATGTACTCACTAATGAAAAATAAATTGGCCTTTTTTTTATTTTTTTATCTTATTTCATTTTCAATAAAATAAGTAGGTAAGTAATCATAAATTTTTAAAATAATTATTAAAAATTATTGACCAAATTTGGGCGTGGTCTTAAAACATTTTCGTTAGTGCACCCCCAAGTTAATAAGTCACAAACCGACACTGGCTAGGACCCTACCTCCCGCTTTATATTTTAAATCTGGCAGCATTAGGAGTGGGCCCGGGATGCCGCACAGGCCCTGGGCCTGACCTGGCTCTCGACGGCCCTGATAGCGACTTCGTCGAGATTCCGATAAGAAATCTCTGAACAATGATAACCAAGTGGTAATAAGTTCTTTTTTTTTCTCCTAATAACCTCCTCCCGCAGTTTGACATTGCAGAGGATTCCAAACTGTAGACGACTAATATAAAATTGAAAGTTGAATTATTGGTAAGAGAATTTCAGAGTCTCCGTAGAGCAATTGGTAGAGCGTGGAACATGGATTTAGAAAATATGCATTTGCGCTCTTTTGTCTTATGTTGTGTCTGTTTAGTTGTTAAAAGTATTTTTAAACATTTTAGGGGATGCGTTACAACCTTAAAGTTGTCTCCAAATTTAAGAATTCCCTGTAAAGCACCAAAAAAGCAGCAGCATTTGGATCAGTGGACATTGCAATGTATGAAGCTGGATAAACTGTTATCGTTAGTTCGAGAGCCCGTTACTTTGACGCTGCCAGAAGATACAGCAGGAACGGAAGAATCATAAAGAATATTTTTACACTTAATAAATGATTTTATATTAAAATTTCGTATACATGCATGGCATTATTATGTGTAACATTTAGGAATTTATTAATTTATTCCATCATAACTGTGAAAAAATAATATAATTTATACAATATCGATAATAATAGCATTATTTTTAACACAAATACTTAGGCCATAAAAAAATAATTTAGGCAATAGGTACATACAGTGTCACCAGTAAAGTCCGCATCATATGGGATTTTTTTTTATTAATAGCTTTATTCGAAATTTGACTTTGGCATCAAGCTCTGCTTCGATCGAGATGAAAACTAAGCAAAAAAATAGTAGACACGTGATTCGCATTATATGTAAAATTTTAATTTTTTCAAAAAAATAATTCAAAAGTGGGGTTATTTCTGAAAATATCGAAAAAAGTTATCGGACAAACTTTTTCTAAATGCAGTTTCCAGTCCACATGAAAAATTTCAGCCGCATAAGATAATTTTAATTTTTTACCTATATTTTGTAAATTTCACCACTTTTGCAAAATAAGACTCAACGAAACCTACATGCTTTATTTCAGATACATTTTCTTTAAAGTAGCGCAATATTAAATGTGTGTTTTTCTACAAAATCAAAATTGGGCTATTAAAATTTCGTCGTATGTGATGCAAAGTTTATTTGTTTTTGACCCTGTATAAGGTAACTACATAAAATAAGTATTTTTGAAAAGGTTGTTTGTGTCTGAAAGTAATACACCTTAATATTAAGACAAAAAAGAACACAGTGTCTTCAGTAAAGTGTTTTTTAAGTGGAAAATAAATTTTAGTTTAACAAAGTAAAGTTTATCTATTTTCAACGAATTAATTTAAAACCCCTATATTATAAATTATTATTAGGCTATGTCATAATAACGTTAACGTGTATTACTTTCAACCACAAACTACGTTTTCAAAAATACTCATTTTATGAAGTTACCTTATACAGGGTCCAAAACAAATAAACTTTGCATCACATACGACCAAATTTTAATAGCCCAATTTTGATTTTGTAGAAAAACACACATTTAATGTGGCTCTACTTTAAAGAAAATGTATCTGAAATAAAGCATTGTCAAAACTAAGAAGTTTTATGTAAGTTGCGTTGAGTCTTATTTTGCAAAAGTGGTGCAATTTACAAAATATAGGTAAAAAATGAAAATTATCTTATGCGGCTGAAATTTTGCATGTGGGCTAAAAACTGTATTTAAAAAAACTTTTTCTTATAACTTTTTTCGATATTTTCAAAAATAACCCCACTTTTAAATAATTTTTTTGAAAAAATTAAAATTTGACAGATAATGCGAATCACGTGACTACTATTTTTTTGCTTAATTTTCATCTCGATCGAAGCAGAGCTTGATGCCAAAGTCAAATTTCGAATAAAGCTATTAATAAAAAAAAATCCCATATGATGCGGACTTTACTGGTGACACTGTATATGTATGTGTGTATTCAACATAGGTAAACGTATTCATTCTCACGTACACAATATGACAAGCAAAATTGGATTTGGGTTTGTGTGGCCAATCATCAGGCAATGTACACCTTTATTGTCGGCCTTGTATTGAAAGTTACCATCAGTTACTGGTGTGATATTGTTACACTCAAGCAATTCCTAAAGCGTTATTTGTTCGTTAGATTCTTACTAAATTAATTTTTACTTTTGTTCAGAGCACTGGAGTGGTTCTATTGAATAGTTTTCTTTTAAACGTAGCAGTAGATCAACTGCTAGAAATAGATTATTTTTACTCAAACGGTGTTAGATGCCTTGGAAAGTGGATACCAAATTGATACTGTCTATACAGATTTTAGCAAGGCATTTGACTCTGTAAATCATCATATTCTGATAAATAAACTAAAGTGCTTTCGGGTGGCTAATATCTTATATAAGTAATAGGTAACGGGTTGTTAAAAGGGGTTTGTTTCACAGTTTATTACGAAAATGGAATAATTGAATGCTCAGATCTTTTACATCGGGTTAACTTTCGAGTTCCACCAAGGAACCCAAGAAATCATCTTCTTTTCGCACTTGCCAATCATAGATGCAACTACTGTAAATCCTCTAAACTTTGAATATCAATAAGCTATAAAGCATAACGGGTCTTTGGAAAAACATGGCAACCCTGTCGGGGAGTTTTGTTTAGGCAACATTGTGGATAGTTAATGGTCATAATTATAATATTTATGTCGGCGTCAAATACCGAAATTCTCTGTTCCCTATAATGTTCTCTGTTCCCTATAATGACCAGTCATTTCATGTATCGTGCCCACTCCCTTGACCAATCCAATGACCTGATATGAACTTATCCGAGCTGCTGGTTATAATGTTTTGACCAAAGTGAGGGGTTATAATAACACTAACTATTTGCGGGGTCCGGAAGATTCCTGTGCTTAGTTGCAGTATCTACAAGTTCTACAACACCAGAATTTTTATGTGAATTTACCCATTATTTACTAAATTCACATCAATTACCAACCTCGTAATTTCTCATTGCTGTAAAATGCGTTAAAAGCAATTTATTTTAAGACAACTCTTAATAAAGCTTTTCCTTTATAACCAAAGAAATTAAACACACAATTTTAGTTCACATAAACAATTCTATTTAACTTCTTGAAAGTTTACATTTATCTGTCAGCAACCCTTTTATAATCTCATAATTAAATTGGATACACAGTGGAGCCACCCAGTATTACACACCTTTACATTTCTTAACAGGAGGCAATAATTTCACTAATTTATTTATATTCCTGACAAAAACACTACTTATTTTTCTCTTATCAACACATATTCCTGTCAACAACACAAACATTACTTCTTCTTGTAATCAACCGTAACTTTTTAAAACTCCTAACTACCGAATTTATTTACTTTTACTTTACTTTTCGCGACAGGTTCGTATTCACGTAAACGCGTACCTATAATGCTGGACAATGACCAGGGGCGGATGGGCCTACCGGGATACCGGGAAATCTCCCGGTGCGCCGGTCCCTCCGGCGGCGCCTGCCGCTGTTTGCGAAATTTTTTCTTTTCTTTTTTAGCAATTTGAATTAATTTTGAAAATAATCGAAAAAGCAAAAAACCAGAATTTATATTTAATTTTTATATTAATAATAAATATTTTTTTTCACCTAAATGTGTTTTAATAAATGTAAAAAATGAAGTTTGTTTTTTTATTTATGAGTTATTATAAAAAATATGTCGTAAGTGGATGAAAAATACATAATTATGTCTTTTCATTTTTTTATTGGATCGACACGACGCGGCGCCGCGCCGTTTCAATTGACTTCCCGCGCCGGTCCGAGGTGTCCCATCCGCCCCTGACAATGATTAGCTCATCTAGGTCCGTGTCCGTCTTTTATACCCAATTTTCCCCATTAATTTTCAACCCCTGCTTGCTATCTGACAGTTTTATTACCCTATAATTCTTCCAGACATTCCCAGAAACAGGTGTACAAAAATAATTTAGAACTGTATAAATTAAAAAAAAAACTGTATAAGGTTCATTTTCCCTTAAATGTAACCATATAAGGCAATGAAAAAACAAGAGAACGTGAATCCGAGCAATTAACGAGCGCTTGACCTTTCAAAACTCATAAATCATACAAGGAAAACGCAGGCGGTGTTTGTGGAGTAGGGCAACATCTTCCTGGTTAGTTAACCCGGAGGACGCGTTTAGTTTTTAATGTTTCGCGCTCGTATCCAGTTGACATCAAGAAATAATTTAAAATTTAAAAATGTTTTTGAACTTATGTGATACCACCATAGACAATTTACCTTTAGATAAACAAACAATAATCACGAATGTGGCAGTTTTATGGCCTCGCGCATGTAAACAAAACTGGGAACTATTAGACATGCGCACTGCAACATTATCGTTTGACGAATGGGAAAATAGACAGGTCCGGGCTTTAAAATTTAAATTCTTGCTCATATGCCACCATAGAGGGTTTATTTTACCCCTATTTGGGCATAATACAATTATACAACGGCTGCAACTAGTACTAGTCATTGTTTATATTACAATCCGAGTCACTAAAAGCACAAACACAATTCACTAACTAAACTACACAAAAACCAAAAATCCATAAATATTAAACACCAGTCCCACAATCCACGATAGCCGATCCGATAGCTGAAAACTTTAGAAAACTACAAGGAATCCGCAGAGAAGAGAAACCTTAAAACACAACAACAAAAATGGCGGCCGAGCCGGTTCTGGAGAGTATTTTTGAGCGCGTCGATTATTGTCGATAAAGTAGGACGGCCGATAACACGAGGTTTGTGCGCATGCACAAAGGTTCCCCGAATGAAGACAACTGACCGACGAGTCATGCGCTCGGACGTATTTTTTCACCCATAAAACGTAACTTTTGTTTGCGCAGGAGATAAGCTGTACGTATCTAAAGGTAAATTGTCTATGGATACCACTTGTGACATGAATCTCTGGAACAATGAGTTTTAGTTATTTTAATTTAATTTTTTCTTTCTTTTACCCTCTTATTAAATTCCTTACTGGAACTTTACAAATTTAAATTTTTATTCGTTAAAAATATTTAAAATTCTTTTGTTAAAAAAAATAATTTTAATTTTATTAAAATTGTTTAGAATTTCTTTTAATCAAATTTAAATAATTTACAAATTCTTTAATTAAACAAAATAATTTATTTAAATTTATTTTTCTTACTTTGATGTTAATACTCTTACAATTTATCTTTTGGATATTTTCAAAAACATTTTAAGGTTATTAATTCAAACGAAATATTTTCTCCTAAAGGAAAATTATGTTGCCAATTTATTTTTAAATAATTTTCAATCATCAAAAATTAATTTAAAAAAATATTTCTTTTCTCATTAAAGGTGAACCAATTTTTGGGTTCGCTACACATGTATTACCGGCAAATACTGTAACTACTACAGCGTTACGCTGTTTGATTATCAATTTTAGTCAATCCCTGAATTGACTGAATATATTTAGATAAATGCCGTAATTGACTTAACCAATCATGGTTACACTTTGCGCCTAATTTCCACCACCATATTATTGCGGCTTTAATTATTGTATTGAAATGGTTAGGTCGGAGTGTTAGCGCTATTATGATGCAAAAATAAGTTCTATCTCGCTTCTCAATCTAAACTATTTAATAGTACTAAATGATTCTTTGGATAACTGAGGTAAAAACAAAAAATTTAGGGTAAATATAGAGGTAATTTGATAATTAAAGTTAAAAAATATTAATAGGAGTGGATGAAATATTAATGTAGGCATAGTAAATAGATACAATTTTATTAACGAGATTTAAAAAAGCGCCAAATGCTATTATCTAATGGATGCGAGAATATACTAAATAACATTTACGGTTCAGTACGTAGAGTTGTTGCTTCTAGGAAAAACAACAAATTTTAACTTGTCACTTTCTTTGGACAACCTAGCAAAGTAATTGGCAATTTTCTTAACAAACTTGATATAAATTTGTCTTTAAAACTAATAACTCTTTAGGTAAATTTTTCGAAAACAATAAAACTAAAAGCGATAAAAAATAAAAAATTAGGCGTCTATATAAATTTAAATGCAAAAATTGTCCTAAAACATACATTGGCCAAACAGGTAGATATTTTAACAAAATAATGCAGGAACATTACAACAGTTTTCTAAAAAACAAAACAGACTCAAACTATGCTAACCATTTACTTGATAATCAACATGATTTCGATCCTTTCTTTAAAATCTTACATACCTACAGAAAACAAAGGATTAAAATAAAATTTGTTAGAATCTATGGAAATAAATAAACTTAAAAATCCGAACCTGTTACTTAATGATCAATTAGATTTTATATTAGAAGTCTTTGTTTGATCCCATTTTTGCACGCAGAATGCCGTGGTCGAAAACTGCCCTGAGTTAAACGTCAAATACTCATTATTTCTATGAGCCGGCCTATATTGTTTTACTCACTCCTCCTAGAAGGCCTTCTACGAAACAGGTGACACCGGATGTGTCAAATCCACAAATCTCTTAAATTTAAGAGATTTGTGGTCAAATCCTATCAGGTAATGCGTACTTGCGTGAGTGCAAGAACGGACCTTTTTGCCTGACGAATTTCCGAAATGCTTATCGATTCGCTTAGTGGAAGTTTATCAAGACCAACCGACGAGAGAGGTTATTGAGGTTAAAGAAGTGGTGGAAATAAAAGATTTTAAGGAGGGAAAAGTTATTGTTGGTTGTTTTAAAGTGATTCTTGATAAAATTATTTAAAAAGAACATGGAAATTTCTGAAGAAAACCTTCTTACATTGGGAAGATACCTACAAGAAACTCTAAACCCCGATGTCAATGTTCGGAGGCCTGGTAAGTTTTATGACCGGTATTTTTGCAAAATAATAGTGCCAAATAAAATCTATTATAGTAGTGCTCTGGAAATACCTTTTAATAGCCTTTATCCTCTGTTAAAAGCTAGTTTTTCTAGATTGCAGTGGTAGGCTTACATTTTTGGACAAGTGTGTTTTTTTTAAACATACCCACTTACCGAGTTGCATACATTCCTACATACTAATATAAACTATAAATTTATAAACCTACATATTGTTAAAAGTATGAGACTTATTTTATACCTACCTATATTCTTTTCATTGGCACTTGCCTGTTTATAAACGAAACGGTTAAGTACAATCTTGTAGGCACACTGAAGATATACCTACCTACATGAAATATGAAATTGACGAAAACTTAAAACAGGAAATATGAAACATTTTTATTTTAATTCACACCTCGACTACCTAGACACTAGAGCAGTGGTTCCCAACCGGTGTTCCACAAACCTCTTCCAGGTGTTCCGCGAAATAATTTAGTAATATCAACTAATCTGAATCATGAGATAGTATTTTTTGTAGACCAGGGTCGATAATTTTAAAACCAAAAAAAATAATAGTAGGATGAAACCCATTGGAAAAGGAAGAGAATATAAGAAAAATAAAAGGAAAAATAATTTACAGGCGATCCGAGGTCGGGAAGTGGAAAGGGGTGAGTTTTTAAGGGTAGAAAACGATTTATCTCGATTTCCGGCAAAACTACAAGTCCTATGGAAAAACGTTAGATGGCAAAGTTGTAGGTAATAAAAAGATCTACAACTTTTGTATTTACACTTTTTTCACATAACCTCAAAATTTATGTGAAAAATTCAATTAAAAATGGTCTTCTATTTTTCTTTTACAAAAAAAAATTTTTTTTTTCGAAATTTGGTGAAAACGTACATTTTTATGTCTTAAACACACTGTAATTTTTTTGATTTAAAATATTTATTTTTTTCACCTTATTTTGACATAATATCGAAAAGGCCCCCTAATTTTCAATCGAAAATTCTCACGTCAAAATATCTGCTTTTTTAAAAAAGTCGGTGGGCTTTTTGTTCGTTGAAATCTCTACTTTCTGATGGTGTAAAAAAAATATACATTACTATGGTAAATGTTCTTAAAAAATGGAAAGAAACAAAAAAAACTCGAATCCGAATTTTTTTTTTAATCATTATGTACAATTTTGAGTAGTAGTAGTAGAGAAAAATAAAAAACCAAAAACTTGGTTATTTGAATTTTTCACATAAATTTTGAGGTTATGTGAAAAAAGTGTAGATACAAAAGTTGCAGATCTTTTTATTATCTACAACTTTGCCATTTAACGTTTTTCCATAGGACTTGTAGTTTTGCCGGAAATCGAGATAAATCGGTTTCTACTCTTAAAAACTCACCCCTTTCCACTTTCCAACCTTGGATCGCCCGTAAATTATTTTTCCTTTCATTTTTGTTATATCTCTTCCTTTTTCAATGGGTTTCATCCTACTATTATTTTTTTTTCGCTTTTTACCATTTTCAAAGGCTTCAGCCCTAGTCCATTGATAAACTGATTACTTCACCGCAAATATATTGACAAAGGTGGTGTTCCGCCATTTTCTTATGCTACCAAAAGTGTTCCGCCACCACAAAAAGGTTGAAAACCACTGCACTAGAGAAACAAAACTAAAATGCATTTCACTTAACAGTGGATTCTGATGATTCTCTAGATGACACAGTTGCTGCTGTTATTATTGCAAGAATATTAATATTTAAACAGAAAAATAATGAAAAGTAACAACCGAGGACAATTTTTTTCTGTCTTTCTTTTCTTATTTTATCATATTGCATATCATATTTTGGCTGACATTACTAACTGTATGGGTGTTGATGCATCTTGTATTTATTTTACTAAAATTATTCCCTTGCTTTTCAAATTGTTTATTTGATGTAACTTAATATATTTTTTACTGTTTTTTCTTTTTTGTCTTTGCATTCTTCTTAAACAAGCTTATGTAATTTTTTTTAGTTATGTTATAATAAGTAGTAAGTATTCTTGTGCTTTTATTAGCTTTGTCAATAGGATTTATTTATCTTGAACCATAAAGAATATTTTCAATTTGACATTCAGCGATCTTAAATATGGGTCCTATACTTAGATATCTTGTGAAGAGCATTAAGTGATCAGTATTATGACCCAGACAAACTTAAATCATTTTGCAAAATTTTTCATGCAGACTTTTAGGTACTTACCTACTCTACAGGCAAATGAATAATCCCACAGGAAATATAGAACCTCGTATAGAAAAGAATCTATTTCAATGCAAAAAATGTATTATTATTTTATGAAATAATTTTTTGGTCCCTGTTTGATCAGGTGATTTATAGTTTAAATGGCGTTTCCATGTTATTCGATTATACCCTTGAGATTTTCTTTCTTAGTCATTCAGCCCAGTTTTGGTGATAAAATGTTACAAGTGAATTTTCAAAAATATTACTACTTAACAACCTACTTATTTTATTTTGTTTTAGCTGAAAAATTTTTGGAAGGTGTAGAGGTCAATCAAAATTACCCGTTACTGCTATTAAACCTTATTCATAAGCCAGAAGTGGATATGACAATTAGAATTGCAGGATCAGTTGCATTTAAAAATTATATTAAGCGTAATTGGAATGTGGTAAGTAGGTACTCATATATTTTTAAAATCTAAAAACAAATACTTGGATGTCATGAAGGATATTGCACCTTTGCACACGTTTCATTAGGTTATAAAATAGTTGTAATGAGAAAAATCGATATTTGACAGTTGACACCCAGACATAGGGGCTTCCAATTTTTTTCAGATTTATATTGTAAGTAGTACTTACCTACTTATTACCAGTTTTAGTTGTTTTGAGTTCAATGTATTTCATAAAAATGAAGCATATAAGCTCGCATATAGTAAGTAAATACTTAATTATTTCTTATGCGATTTAACTTTACAATTTCTGTTGAACTGGTCATTTTACAATATTATATGCACATGTCATCATCATCAATAAAGATAGTTAATCTTGGGCGTGGTAGTACTCAGATGGTTGACCACTTGAGAATACTGTCTGTTGCTTTTCTATGAAGCATAGCTTATACTTTCTTAAAAGCGACGTTGTGTCTGTTATTTTAAGATAATGTTGTATTTAATTTATTAGTTAAGGGTAGGTATTGCTGCAGTTTTTCTATGCATTAGATTTATGCTGTATTGGTATTATGAATATTTTTAAAAACTAACTAAGTAAGTAAGTATAGGTTTATTATATGACAAATATTCAAATATAATGTATGATCTTCAGTGAATAAGATGGATTTGAATTACCTATTTGTACACAGAATATGTTTCATACCACAGGTCCTACAGTACCTATAAATAGGTAATTCGAAAAATTTTAATGAGATATTTTCAGGAAAACTATTCAATTTTGAAAATACTTTTAATATGTATAATTTTTGAAATGAACTCTAAATTTATATTTCAAAATGATTTTATTTTAATTCATCTCTTAGAGAAATGTTAGGATATATTTTTTGAAATAACTTCGACAATAAGTTTTTACAAATGTAAAATTGAATTTATTTGAAACATTTTTATTTTAATTGAAGTTTTTTTTTTTGAAAATTGGAATAACTTTTTAGATTTCTTTGTAATTTTCCAATAAATTTTCGAATTAACTGTAGTGTGATACAAAGCATATTTTGTATACAAATAACCAACCTATAAGTATCCGATATTTAAAAATATTTATAATAACAACACCACAGCATATAAGCCCTTTACAGGTTGCTTACCTGTGTTTTAACTAGTTCTTTGATAACAAACTTTTCGGAAAGCAATCGGTTCTCGCTGCTCTATTGATCAATAGTGGTTTGCAACAGCACACCAATAGTTTGCCATATGGAGACCTGTAGAAATGCATAATTTCTGAATCTAAAAACTAAAATAATCAGGCCTTAAATATTTTTTTTAGGAGGAAGACCAGCCAGACCGAATACATGAATCCGATAGAGCTGCAATAAAAAATTTGATTGTAACTCTTATGCTAACATCACCTGAATCAATTCAGAAACAACTGAGCGATGCAATAAGTATAATAGGGAAAACAGATTTTCCAATTAAATGGCCAGAATTAATTACACAAATGGTGGAAAAGTTTGCTACAGGTAAAAGAAAACTAGGTGTAGTAAAATTTAAAAATAGTGACCCCAATATAAAGTTCCCCACCCTAACAAATTTTGTTTCAAATTCTACTTACGTTTAAGAAACATATGTATGTATAATTTTATCTAGTGATAAGGGTAGTCATTGCTGACTAGTTAAGATAAACTATAGTCTGTTCACATTTCAAATACGGTAAATGTCAACGAAAGCACGTGAACGTCTAAATCAAATAGGACCGTATTATGCTATATCGCCGCGTGTTAAGCCAGAGTCCCAATAGCCTTGCGAGAATTGGCAATCACGACGCTAACATGCGCTGATCACGCGCAGGCTTACTTTGTCTTCCGTCAAATCTTATGAAACGTGTCATTTTTATAATAACACAAACTTATTATAATATTACTTTTTTAGGTGACTTTAATGTTATAAATGGCATATTAAGGACAGCACATTCCCTTTTTAAAAAGTATAGATATGAATTTAAATCCAACGAACTTTGGACTGAAATCAAATATGTATTGGAAAAATTAGCCCAACCACTAACAGATTTACTTGTGGTAAGATTTAAATACTCCCTTAAATGTATAAAGTTATTATATTTAGCGACCGACCGATACGGATGTTCTTGATTATATGGAATAAACGCTAAAATAATTTATTGTCTCAACAAAAAAAAACAGTATGGTTTTCGCAGATTTAAGGATACAGAAATAGCTGTAGGAGACATCATAACAAATATTCAAGTTAATGTCGACAGCAGTAATAAATGCTGTTTACTATCCTTGGATCTGTGTAACGCTTTTGCCACTGTAAACCATGATATTTTATTAAGAAAATTATACAGTAAGGGGAAATACGCACAAACTACTTCAGTTTTTATTTAAGCTATCGTAAACAATTTGTTCAAATTGGGGAAAGAAAAAGTTGGGAAAAAGAAATAATAAATATAAAATAAAAATAAAATAAATTCCATCATTAACCCCTTAATATTTAATAACTAGCGTGTACCCGGCATGCGTTGCAATGCCCGGCATTCGCCCCGGTATACGCCCTGGTATACGTCTTGGTATGGTCGCTCTCTCTGAGATGCCATAATAAGGCGAATTCACCAATACGTCAAGTAATACTTTACAGATTTATAGATACAAACCCGAATTATTCTATATATTAGTACCCGGCATGCGTTGTTACAATGCCACTTTTATTAATGCTAAAACCGAGGGGTGTCTCACTAGTCAAAATTTGTACACCTACTGCCAAATTTGGCAGGACTTGTCGTTTTTGCCCTTGTCCAGCCACGGTCCTGCTTGTCCTGCCACGGTCCTGTTACTGTCCTACCACGGACACCCAACTTCTAAATATTTATCTTATTTCTTAACAAAGAAATAAACTCGGAAATAAACAATATATTTTATCAATACCTTGCATGAACATAATAAATGAGAATGCAAACTCGACTAGTTGACTGTTGTGATTCACCGGTATTTACAACGGAAAATGGCGACGCGCGCCGAGAACTTTAAAAACTGCGACGTCGTCTGTTACACGCACTTCCATTTCACTTTCAATTAACAAACAAAAGCAAACAAAAACATTTTTTGCTTCCCGCTATTTATCCCTACTCTTAAAGTTATTGGAGAAATCTGATTGGATCTGAAAGGTACTGCCTGTCCTGCTTCGATCCTGCCACAGTTCTGCCAGGTCCTGTCACAGTCCTGCCAGGTCCTTTTACAGTCCTGCCAGGTCCTTCTACAGTCCTGCCAGGTCCTTCTACAGTCCTGCCACGGTCCTGCTAAGTCCTGCCTTAACATTTGTACACCTACTGCCACAGTGAGACACCCCTCGGCTAAAACCTTCCTCGGCCTGCACACAACAACTCACCAAGGTTTCATCGCAATCGGATGAATGGTATAGGAACGCATACGGGACATACAGACAGACAAACATTCATTTTTATATATATACACGACACTGTTCGGGTGTGTGTCATTTTTTCTACAACCTAAGATCGTTGTACACTTGTGACAATACTATTATACCGAATCCTTTGGGCACGGCACTGTTTGGGTATGTGTCAATTTATCCGCAATCCTGGATGTATTTGAAACAATAATATTATGCCGAACCCTTCGGGCACGGCACTGTTCGGGTATCTGTAGGTTTTTCACAATAGTATAGTTTTTTCATAACCCAAGATCGTCTTATCAATTATGTATAGTTTTTTCATAACCCAAGATCGTCTTATCAAATATGAATAATTTTTTCACAACCAAAGATTGCTTTAAAACATTGTGTAATTTTTTCACAAATCCATGGTATCCATGATTGTCGCTTAAGAAAACGAAATTAAAGAAATTTTCAGTACCTAAATAACGAAATTTTATACCAGAGCTGTCAAATTTTGACAGGTACGTGTCAGTTTTTTTTCCATTTTTTTATTGTCGAGTATCGTAGCTGCAAGAATACGATATCAAAAGTAAAAAAAAAAAGTTATACTTGAACTGTCAAATTTTGACAGGTAGGTGTCAATTTTTTTTCATTTTTTTCTTCTCCTAGATCATAGCCGCAAAAATCCGATATCAAGAATTAAAAAAAACAATTTACACTTGAGCTGTCAAATTTTGACAGGTGGGTGTCAAATTTTTTTTCATTTTTTTCTTGTCGACTCGTAGCTGCAAGAATGCGATATCAAAAGTAAGGGGGAAAAAATTTATACTTGACCTGTCAAATTTTGACAGGTAAGTGTCAATTTTTTTTCATTTTTTTTCTTTCCTAGATCATAGCTGCAAGATTGCGAGTTTAAAAATTTAAATAATAAGATTTTAAATCACTGCTGTCACATTTTGACAGGTCTAATATGTCAATTTTTTTGCATTCCTTTTTTGTCCAAGATCGTAGCTGCAAGAATCCGAAATCAAAAATATGAAAAAAAACAATTTATACTTGATCTGTCAAATTTTGACGGGTAAGTGTCAATTTTTTTTTCATTTTTTGCTTGTCCGGGATGGTAGCTGCAATAATGCCAAATGAAATATTTCAATTAAAAGAAGTTGAAATCACTCCTGTCAAATTTTGACAGCTATCAATGTCAAATCTGTAACGGCTATTTTTTCTCCCAGGTTAGTACTTAAATTAATCCGAAATCAAAAATTTGTTATCTCTTCAAATAAGAAAGTTACACGTGATTTTATGTGACAGCTGTCAAATTTTGACAGATTGACATATACTTTTTTTAAACTTTTTTTTATGTTAAAAACAAAAGAAAATATACGTGTTTTTTTGTTTTTCTCTAAAATTAATTCCAGACCCAGCTATATACAGTGTGTCCTGCTTTTCATGAATACACCCTGATATCTCAGTTATTAATAATGCGATTTTCTTCAAATTTTGGTGGTCATTGTATGTTAGAAAAATTAAGTATTTGGCACAGTGAACACTTTTATGCATCATAGGCGTGCGGTCTTTGGGGGTAAAAAAGGGTTGATTTTTTGAGAAAAGTATATTAGGGCTTATTTTAAATAATTTTTTCTATCAGATTTAGAATCAGCATCCTAAAAACCCCTTAATTAATATTTTCAAAATCTCAAGAGCTGATTTTATTTAGCAGTAAAATTTAAAAAAAAAACTTAATCATAGTAGTTGCGAGGATACTGAATTCAACGAAATGATATGGAGGCGTTTGAAACGTAATAGGATCAGGACATTAAAACCAGAAAGTTAGAAATAAACAACCTATTGAAAAAAAAAGTGCCAAATTAAAAAAAAATGTTACTGCTAAATAAAATCAGCTCTTGAGATTTTGAAAATATTAATTAAGGGTTTTTTTGGGATGCTGATTCTAAATCTGATAGAAAAAATTAATTAAAATAAGCCCTAATATACTTTTTTCAAAAAATCAACCCTTTTTCACCCCCCAAGACCGCACGCCTATGATGCATAAAAGTGTTCACTATGCCAAATACTTCATTTTTCTAACATACAATCACCACCAAAATTTGAAGAAAATCGCATTATTAATAACTGAGATATCAGGGTGTATTCATGAAAAGCGGGACACACTGTATATAATATATATTAGTACCCGGCATGCGTTGTTGAAATGCCACTTTTTTTTATGCCAAAATTTTCCTCGGCCTGCACACAACAACTCACCAAATTTTCATCGTAATCGGATAAATGGTATAGGAACGCATACGGGACATACAGACAGACAGACATTCATTTTTATATACAGGGTTGGGCAAATGTTCCGGAACGGCTTAATTGCAGGCGAACGAAAAGTGATATCGCATCCGGGTTTTGGGCAATCTATAGGACTAAAATTTTACTATTTAACTATTATTCCTTATATCAGTAATGTCACCAACTGTCAAGTGTTGACGTTATTTTTTTTTTAATGGAACACCCTGTATATTTTTACATTTTTAAATTCCACATAAAATTATAATTATTTTTTATTAAATGCCCTATTAGTCTATACTTCATAGTTTCCGAGATATTGACTCTCGAAAAGTGACATTTTTGAACTTTGACAGCTTATAACTTTCTAATAGTACGTCTTAGAGCAAAACGGCTTACATATCCCTATCTTCAATTTTTATTATCTTCCCAAAAAAATCAACTTCCGGTTAAACCGGGTGTAACTCGAAAGCAGGAAATATAGTTGTTCCGGTTTAACTGGAAGTTGATTTTTTTGGGAAGATAATAAAAATTGAAGATAGGGACATGTACAAGCCGTTTTGCTCTAAGACGTACTGTTAGAAAGTTATAAGCTGTTAAAGTTCAAAAATGTCACTTTTCGAGAGTCAATATCTCGGAAACTATGAACTATAGACTAATAGTGCATTTAATAAAAAATAATTATAATTTTATGTGGAATTTAAAAATGTAAAAATATTGAGGGGTGTTCCATTTAAAAAAAAAATAACGTCAACACTTGACAGTTGGTCACATTACTGACATATGGTATAATAGTAAAGTAAAATTTTAGTCCTATAGATTGCCCAAAACCCCGATCCGATATTACTTTTCGTTCGCCTGTAATTAAGCCGTTCCGGAACATTTGCCCAACCCTGGATTTTCCTCGGCCTGCACACAACAACTCACCAAATTTTCATCGTATTCGGATAAATGGTATAGGAACGCATACGGGACATACGGACAGACATTCATTTATATATATATAGATGAAAATATTTAATATTCAAAAACGACAAAATTTTTAAGATTAGTTACAACTATGGAGGACTTGAGGTAGGAGGCCGATCGCAATGCATTGGATTCGGTCCCGAATTAGCATCGGTAATTCAGCTTTACGAGTCGCTGTAAGATGGCGCGCGTGTTCGAAGTGGGCTATCAAATAATGGTTTCTTATGGACGCAATAACTATTTTTATTTAAATTAGTTCTCTAAGGAACAAATAAGGACTTTTATATGAATTTACACTTACTTTGTTATACTTATTAGTAAACTCGGCCTGTATAAAGTTCCAACGATGCTTGGTTTTTAAAATACGGGGTATTAAACATTCTAGCTATACCTTTGGAGCTAGAAAGAGACTTATTTGGCTGCGTTTTCTCTCTGAAAAATATCCTGTCTTACACCCCGACACAAAGCAAACTCTACTTTTATAAATTGTACCATTATTTATTATAAATATGGAAATTAATTACAATACAACGTTATTTGTCTTGTCTTGCCTTCAAACATTATTTGTTATTTCGAAAAATAAAATGTCAATTGTCAAAAGTAAAAGCACAGAAAAATAAAGGGTTTAAGTAAAAGTTAAAAACTATGGAGGATCTAGTTTTCCATATTAAAAACGAAGAAGAAGACAACATCAGCCCACTTCGGACGCGAGAGCCATCTATCGGCCAATAGCGAACTAACCAAAAAACCGGGACAGAATTTGAAAATGCTGCCATTGTTGATCGGCCTCCTACCCTATAGTTCTCCATAGTTAGAACTTAAATCCAAAATATCTCTAAAAAAAGTCATAAAAAATAAGGTTGTTGATTGATTAAGGCGGGGGTCGGATGTGCGCTACAGTCTTATTAGAAAAGATGTGTTCCTTCACTTTTTTCTTTCTATAAAGTTTAATAGTTTCCTGCCAAGTTTGTCATGCAGGATGTTGTCGCCGCGTTAAATAGTCCCGAGGATTTTGAATATTTTGCTGGTTAGGGCTTCGCAGCTGTATAAAGAGGCGGTTTCGTCTTCTTCACCGCAAAGTTTGCATTCAATAGTTCCATTGTAAATTCCTATTTGTTGAAGGTGTTATTTTAATACAGTGGGCTGTTAACAAGCCAGTCACTTGTTTTAACTGGGCGCGTTTTATTAGTAAAATTCCACAAGCATTTATCGATTAAGGCCCCTGCATGTGACCAAGTCTACCGTTAAAAATATAGTTTTCTTATATGGGACAAAAATTACATTTCAAAAGGGTCAAAATTGGGGAAACATTTATTATTACTAAATATGATTTTTTTAGGCAACAGTTAATCTTACACATACCCATGCAAACAATGTTGATGCATTAAGAACCATTTACAGCTCTTTGGTGCTTATTTGTAAAGTATTTTACTCATTAAATTTTCAAGAGCTACCAGAATTTTTCGAAGACAATATGCAAACTTGGATGAACAATTTTCATATATTGTTAACAGTGGAGCAAAAGAACCTGCAGACAAGTGTAAGTATATTTGGATCATTGATTAATAGTTGATAGCATTACCTTTTTGATTTTTTAAAAGCCGCCAGTTTTTATAATAAGGTGATCTTAGTTCGTATGTATACTGGCGGGCGCGGGCGATGGGTCGTTAAGATTTGGAATAATATTTTCAGCAAATGTCTTTGTACGGAAGTGTGCACATTAACCGCGAGTGGTAAGTGTTGTTAAGTCATTTGTACAGCCCATGTCATGATTTAGAATGCTGGCGCAGTACACACTAACATCCTGGGTTTTCCAAAAATCCTGCATAAAATGTATATTAGGTAAAGGGAAAAATCTAGGAAACATGTATTTAAAAGTTTTAATATATTATAAAAATAAATAGTATTTAATAACAACGGCATTCATATTTGTTATTGTAGAGTGAAGAAGAAGCCGGAGTTATTGAACAATTAAAGTCCCAAATTTGTGATAATATTGCTCTCTACGCGCAAAAATATGATGAAGAGTTTAGCGCATATCTGCCACAGTTTGTAACAGATGTCTGGAGTTTATTGGTTGCAACGGGCTTAGATCCCAAATATGACTTGGTAAGATTTGTTAACACTTACTTATAGAGCTTTTTTCGGTATATTAATAAGAAGAAATAAGAAACTATCTAATCATCTATAAAAGCCGCAAGCGATTACTTTTTTAATCTGGAGATATGGAAAATATAATATAAAAATGAAATCCATAACAACAAGCTGACGTTTTAAATACGGTATCTGTAGGCAAAAAGCTACAAATACCATACCATTGTGTCTTCTACACAGCTATAGTAATCAACACAATACTTCTTTTAATTAATGTTTTGTAAATTGAAATTATTTAGAACAGAAATAATAGAGAGTTGCTTTAAATAAACAAATTTAATAAATATTTTTTTCCGCAAGCGGTTTGGTAAACGGTTTCCGAGATACAGCCGGCGTCCCTTTTTAGTTGTGCACCCGGCACACTAATGCCTCCAAATGCCTCCAACTCCTCATTTTAATTAACTAATAACCCTAATTTTAATTCGTCGTAATGAGATGTTTAATCGAATTTAACATACTCAGCATTGACATCCTAAATTGGAACCTATATAGAAAATCTATTCCAATAATAAAAATCTTCCTAAGTGTCACAAACCAAACGAAAGCAGGAAGTTTGAAAACATAAGATCAGATACTTGGCACTCTTGCGGTCGATTATACAGGGTGAGTCGGGTGGAATCGGCCGAACTCTAAGCGTGTAATCTATGCATCAAAATAATAAGAAAAACCCCAAATGTTGTTACCCAATATTCATTTGTTTTCAAATTACAGCATTAAATAAAATAATAATATTGTTAAACCAAAATATGCAACAAACAAATCATTGGTTTAGTAAATTTTCAAAAACCACCGCCATTGACTTCCAAACATTTCCTGCTTCGTTTACGAAGGGCGCGCGTGACTCTTCTAATTGATTCGTGCCTTTCTTTAACATTGAGTGCAGCATTTCTAATTGCATCCCTAGTATCTACTTTCACTTTGTATACCTAATTTTTTAACCAACCCCATAAATTATAGTCCAACGGTGTAAGGTCTGGCGATCTAGGAGGTCAACTAATAAGACCACCGCGACCAATCCAAACCTGGAAACTTTTGGTCCAAATATGGCTTGACCCGACGATCGAAATGGGCAGGTGCTCGGTCGTGTTGATAATACATTTGAATGGGCCTTTTCACTAAATTTTGATTTTGGTAGTAGTGTATAAAGGAACAAAAAATAAAATTTTCTGTGTTTTTACTTTTCTATAGTTTTTAAGCCATAACTGAGAAAATAAATAAATAAAAAAACTCCTTGAATAAAAACACGGACTTAAACATACCTACGTCATCGCGCCGGAAGATTGATGCACAGAGGAATGATAGGAATAGCCGAGTCGCTGGCTTAAAATATCAAGAATTCACAAAATCAGCAGCTCGACAGTGTGGCCGATACTCTCAAAAATAATTTATTATAGTTTATAGTACCAGTGTAATGGTAATTGACTAGCAATTATTAGTAATTATAATATACCAGTTTTCCATTTAATAGCTGCGGAATGAATTATTTTACCAGTATTATGTTTATATTTATTTAAAGTATCCAAATAAAGTTCTAAGAAGAAAGTATATTATTAAGATTATAAAACTTTTTACATATGGCAACAGCGGCTTAATTTGCCGATGGCAGTTCGACAGATCATTATTTACGCGTGTGCGAGGTTAAACGCATGCGCTCTAGCAATCTTTAAACATATCTACGTCATGAGTCGCGCCTGTTTTGAGATTTTCAAATTGGTTGAATTTTACCCGGTTTTTACTGTGCTGAAATAAATTAATGTTATGACCTAGCAATAGTTTTATTGATGAAAAACACTTATTATAGCACCGACTAAACAATTCAAATGCCAAATGTATCAAATTTAAGAATAGTGAAAAGGCCCATTCTGATGTTTAAAGGAATCTCCTTCAGTAGTCCTTGCACAATTCATTTTGTAAAAAACTTAAGTAGTGTAAGGCGATTTTCCAAAAGAAAAGGGCCAATTAAATTATTGTCGATCATGCCGCACCACACGTTTACTAAAAACCTGTGTTGAAAATTATTTTCGACTATTGCGTGAGGATTTTTGTCCGACCATACATGGGAGTTTCAAATATTGATGTTGATAAAAAAATGGTATTGATGTTGTTAAAAAAGGGTTTCTTCGCATGACGATAAAAAAAAGAATTTGTGCGCAAGATGATAAATGACCAACTACATCTGGATGTTGTCTGATGCATGCGCAGAGGGCTTGGTGCATTTGGCGTTGTATGCCCCCTTCTATTACTTTACTTACTTACCCAAATTACTTAGTAGTTGCCAAGTTGCCTATATATTTATCTTAATTAGGTGAAGCTTTTCTCAAAACTATTTAGATTAGTAAAAAGGAAATATCCTACGAAACAAATTTGAAGTAACAATAGAGGCTTTATTTCATAAAATAAAGTAAATTTCTAAGTTAATTTATTGCTAAAAATAAAATTTTATGTTGAAAGTAATACCTCTTTAACAACATGGTTAATTCCTCTAATGCCTCGACTAATTCCTGTAAGGCCCAACTAATACACTGACTGATTCCTTTACTAATGCCACAAAAAACATTGTTTGTTTGTATTTTAACATTATTTATATTTTTACATTATAGTTGGTTTCCAATGCTTTGCAATTCTTATCCACTGTGGCAGAGAGAAATCAATATAGAAACCTTTTTGAAGATCACAATGTTCTCAGCAGTATATGTGAAAAAGTAATAATACCTAACATGGAATTTAGAGGTAGGAAAATTATTTCATTATACAGTGTGACCAGTAAAGTCCGTATCATATGGGATTTTTTTTATTAGTAGCTTTAAGCGAAATTTGAATTTGGCATCAAGCTCTGCTTCGATCGAGATGAAAATTAAGCAAAAAAATAGTAGTCACGTGATTCGCATTATCTGTTAAATTTTAATTTTTTCCAAAATTATTTCTAAAAATATCGAAAAAAGTTATTAGAAAAAGTTTTTTAAATGCAGTTTCTAGCCCACATGGAAAAATTTCAGCTGAATAAGATAATTTTGATTTTTTACCCATATTTTGTAAATTGCACCACTTTTGCAAAATAAGACTCAACGCAACCTACATAAAACTTTTTAGTTTTGACAATGCTTTATTTCAGATACATTTTCTTTAAAGTAGAGCTATATTAAATGTGTGTTTTTCTACAAAATCAAAATTGGGTTATTAAAATTTGGTCGCATGTGATGCAAAGTTTATTTGTTTTTTACCCTGTATAAGGTAACTTTATAAAATAAGTATTTTTGAAAACGTAGTTTTTGTCTGAAAGTAATACACATTAACGTTAAGAAAATAGTTTAATGAAAATAGTAAAGTGTTCTAATAAAAAATCATATAAAAATTAATTTTAATAAATTTTGATTTTGTAGATAATCACACATTTAATATGGCGCTACTTTAAAGAAAATGTATCAGAAATAAAGCCTTGTCAAAACTGAGAAGTTTTATGTAGGTTGCGTTGAGTCTTATTTTGCAAAATATTGGTAAAAAATCAAAAGTATCTTATGCAGCTGAAATTTTGCATGTGGGTTAGAAACTGCATTTAATAAACTTTTTCTAATAACTTTTTTTGATATTTTCAGAAATAACCACTTTGAATTATTTTTTGGAAAAAATTAAAATTTGACGGATAATGCGAATTACGTGACTACTATTTTTTTTTACTTAATTTTCATCTCGATCGAAGCAGAACTTGGCGCCAAAGTCAAATTTTGAATAAAGCTATTAATAAAAAAAATTCCCATATGATGCGGACTGTACTGGTCACACTGTATGTAAAAGGTCGAATTTTCAAAATGAGTTAGTTAATGATGATAGATTGGATTAGAATTAGAGGTGCTAAAATAAAGAAATGTGTACACACTTGAATTTGTAGCGCCCTGTATATCATTTAAACTTGTTAATCTCACATATATCACATGTCATTTTTATCACTTTTTTTGATAAATTTACACCTTATAACTGTGTAACTGTAAGTTGTAATCTTTAGTATCCGACGAGGAGCTCTTTGAAGACAATCCTGAAGAATACACTCGCAGAGACATTGAAGGCTCTGATGTAGATACAAGAAGAAGAGCAGCTTGTGATTTGGTCAACACTCTTAGCACTCATTTTGAACAAAAAATAATGGAGATTTTTGGACAGTATCTTCAGGTAAGCTTGACTAAAAAACAGGAATCTCAGGATTTTTTTCTGTGCAGGGAATTGTAACCTGAAAAACGGTGCTACCCGGTAGCATTTAAGGTTGAATTCTCAACGTCATTCAATCTATTGCCAACCTATAACCTATTTCGCGTTGATGTTTTGAGTTTATTATTTTAATAACTAACATTTAAAGAAAATCAATATCGTCGGTACATTATTTAGGTAGTATCTGATATATTACAAAAATATCAATTTATTACAGTGCTAATTTCGGGAGAATTGTATAGTTAAAGAACAATTAGTGACAATGACATAATAATGTTAAAAAAATCTTACCCGATATTTTTCGCTATACAATTCTCCTAAAATAAGTTATGAAATTCCTTGATATTTATTAAATATGTCAATTATTACCTATAGAATATCAAGTCGATACTTATTTTCTTTAAATTTTGTATAAAAGCTAGAAAATATAAATAAATCTACGCGAAATAGGTTATAGGTTGGCAAGCACGTTGATACTCCCACCTTGATGACTCGCCCCTATACACACAAGTCAATTTTTGACAGGTGTCATGGTATTGAATTAAAAATATTATTTTTGGACACTATAAACATTTTCCTTAAAAAAAAGGTAGCCTTCAATCGTTTTTCAAAAATGAACGGTTTTCGAAATAAATCAATTTGTTTATAACCTAGAGGAACGCTCACCTCTATAACGTTTTTATTGTTTAAGGAAAAACAATTTGGTGTGTTCATCTGTGATATTATTTTGCATTTTCTGACATGACGGATACCATTTTGTCACTTCCGGTTTAACCGGAAATTACCTCAACTTACGACTTTTAAATGAAACACCCTGTATATTTTTGTCGATTATGTCGATTCAGAACCCCATTCCAAATTTAATGACACTTTAAATCGCTTTTATTATTTTTATCCAGTTTGCTATGAACTCTCTAAAATAGTTTACGCCAAAATGCAATTTTCAAATTTTTAAATTTTTTAAAAACTTTTTAACTTTTTGAAAGAGCACATTTTTTTAACAATTTGATATTTTACACTCTTCTGTCAAGTTAAAAAAGCAGAATATTTTATTAAAAATACCAATTCATGGCAAAAATACAAGAAGCCGAAACAGCTTTGCATTTATCTAGGTATCTATGACGTCATAATGCTCACAAACAAATGAACATAATTATTAATTTAAAATCCGCCGTCATGGGCAGCTAGATAAATGTAAAGCTGTTTTCTCTTCTTGTTGTGATTCTTGTCATGAATTGGTATTTTAATAAATTATATCTCCTTTTTTAACTTGACATACCTAATGTGTGATGTCAAAAAAAGTGCTCTATCTTTGAATACAAATATAATGTTTCATTTGTTAAAATACGGCGTACAACCGACTCTCCTTTTCATCTCTATCTTTTTGCCCGAGTGAGCCAATATGTTTTCGTTTGAAAAAAATTGACTTCTCTGGGAAAAAGGTTTTTTTTTTAAGATTGAAATTCCACCCCTAACGGGCAGTTTAATGTAGACGATAAATCCAAATGGTTGAATTTCAATCTTCGCCACTAAAAAAATTTAAATTCGTTTACAAACGCTACTTTTCGAAGTTTTTATCCTGTAACTTTTTTTCCGGGTGTTTGGAAATTCGTATATAGCAGGTAATTTACCCCTATAGGGTAGTTTCTAATGACGATAAATCCAAATAATAGAATTTCAATCTTCGCCACTAAAAAAATTAAAATTCGTTTACAAACGCTACTTTTCGAAGTTTTTATCCTGTAACTTTTTTTCCGGGTGTTTGGAAATTCGTATATAGCAGGTAATTTACCCCTATAGGGTAGTTTACTAATGACGATAAATCCAAATGATAGAATTTCAATCTTCGCCACTAAAAAAATTTAAATTCGTTTACAAACGCTACTTTACGAAGTTTTTATCCTGTAACTTTTTTCCGGGTGTTTGGAAATTCGTATATAGCAGGTAATTTACCCCTATAGGGTAGTTTACTAATGACGATAAATCCAAATGATAGAATTTCAATCTTCGCCACTAAAAAAATTAAAATTCGTTTACAAACAATTGATAGGGATAAATTATTAAAAAAATTATATCAGTATGGATTAAGGGGAGTTGTTTATAAATGGTTTCAAAATTATTTAAGTAATAGGCAGCAAAAAACAAAAATTGATAATATTTTTTCTAAAAAGAAATATAATAATATTGGGGTACCACAAGGTAGCATTTTGGGTCCATTATTATTTATTCTTTATATAAATGATATGCCAAATGTTTTAAAACAAAGTTTTATTCAAATGTTTGCTGACGATACCTTATTATATATAAAGGGTAAAAATATTCTTGATTGTATAGACATTTTAAATTTTGAATTAAAAATTTTATCAAACTGGTTAAAGGTAAATAAATTAAAATTAAATGTTTCTAAAACAAAATTTATGGTTATTGGAAATAGCGTGATTAATACAGACATAAATATTTTTGTTGATGATGAAAAATTAGAAATTATAGATTCTTTTAAATATTTGGGAGTAATTTTAGATTCTAAGTTAAAATTTGAATTACATTTTGAAAATCTGGTATCTAAAATTGGAAAAAAAATTAATTATTTAAAAAGAATTAGTCAAAATTTGAGTTTATTTTCACGAAAAACAATTTATAACACTATAATTTTACCACATTTTTTATATTGTTCAACTATTTTATACACCGCAAATGATGGGGTCTTTAATAGACTCCAAGTTTTGCAAAATAAAGCTATGCGTATAATTTTAAATGTGGATAAATATACGAAAATAAATTTAATGTTAAAGAAACTTCAGTGGTTAAATGTTAAAAATTTAGTATTTCTTTTGATTTGTACTTTTATTTTTAAAATACAACATAACTTACTGCCTTCTCATTTGAAAGATTTTATAACTCAAAATTTTGAAAATCATAACTATTCAACCAGGTATAATAAAGATTTTTGTCTAGGTAGGGTATCAAAACATTTGACATATAAATCGGTTTTCTATAAAGGATTAAGTGAATATAATAACTTGAATATTTTAATTAAATCACAGACCTCATTGAAAAATTTTAAAAAATCATTGAAAAATTATTTATTTAAAAAACAAAATAGTGACTGATAAAATTTTTTTAAAGATGATATTGTTAAATTAGTTCAAATATTTTATATAACTTGTTAAATTGTAGCACATTGCTAAATAAATATTGTTACTACTACTACTAACGCTACTTTACGAAGTTTTTATCCTGTAACTTTGTTTCCGGGTGTTTGGAAATTCGTATATAGCAGGTAATTTACCCCTATAGGATAGTTTACTAATGACGATAAATCCAAATGATAGAATTTCAATCTTCGCCACTAAAAAAATTAAAATTTGTTTACAAAAGCTACTTTTCGAAGTTTATATCCTGTAACTTTTTTTTCCGGGTGTTTGGAAATTCGTATATAGCAGGTAATTTATCCCTATAGGGTAGTTTACTAATGACGATAAATCCCAATGATAGAATTTCAATCTTCGCCACTAAAAAAATTAAAATTCGTTTACAAACACTACTTTTCGAAGTTTTTATCCTGTAACTTTTTTTCCGGGTGTTTGGAAATTCGTATATAGCAGGTAATTTACCCCTATAGGGTAGTTTATTAATGACGATAAATACAAATGATAGAATTTCAATCTTCGCCACTAAAAAAATTAAAATACGTTTACAAACGCTACTTTTCGTACTTTTTATCCTGTAACTTTTTTTCCGAGTGTTTGGAAATTCGTATATAGCAGGTAATTTACCCCTATAGGGTAGTTTACTAATGACGATAAATCCAAATGATATAATTTCAATCTTCGCCACTAAAAAAATTAAAACTCGTTTACAAACCCTACTTTTCGAAGTTTTTATCCTGTAACTTTTTTTCCGGGTGTTTGGAAATTCGTATATAGCAGGTAATTTACCCCTATAGGGTAGTTTACTAATGACAATAAATCCAAATGATAGAATTTTAATCTTCGCCACTAAAAAATTTAAATTCGTTTACAAACGCTACAGGCGGAATTGACACATACCTACCCCAAAAAAATGTCGTTGCTGCATAAACGGTGCTGATAAACGTTGCTAACGTCACTCATATAATTTTTGGTGTTTTCTTTTCTATTGTGGGTGTTTAATATTTATGAATTTCTAGTTTTTGTGTAGTTTAGTGAATTGTGTTAATGCCTTTAGTGACTCGGATACAATGACTAGTAAAGACAATTGTATGATTTTATTATGCCCAAATAGGGGTAAAATACCGGATATTTCGTATTGTCAGTAAGTAACATCTAACTAGGCCTAGGCCACACAAACAAGATGTTAAAGCCTGGGCCTGTCTATTTTTCCATTCGTTAAACGATAATTTTGCAGTGCGCATGATTATTCCTGTGTGGTTTTGTTTACATGCGGGTGATAAATTTGGCACTTTCGTGATTATTGTTTGCTTATCTAGTCTATGATGGAATGTCGATGAATTTGGAATGGTGTTCTGAATCGATATAGCCAAACATATACAGGGTGTGTTCCATTTAAAAGTCTAAGGTGGAGGTTTAACTGAAAGTGACAAAATGGCGTCCGTCATTTCATAGAATGCAAAATAATCTCACATATAAACTTACCAAATTTGATTTCTGTAATTTAAACAATAAAGAAGTTGTAGGGGTAAGCAACAAGTATCTTTTTACTATCACCTATTAGTATCACGGGCTCAAAAACCAACATTGTTCCTGTAATTAGGAAAGTTTTTATTTATTTTTCGCTCAGGTCATGATGTCGAAATATGTGGATAATCCAAAGAACCATTGGCGAAATAAGGACGCCGCTTTATATCTTGTAATATCGTTGGTGAGCAGAGGAGCAACGCAAAAACACGGCGTTACCCAAACTAGTCAACTGGTGGACATTACTCAATTTTGTCAACAACATATAATACCTGAACTGGAACGGCCAGATGGTAAGTGTAAACAATTATAGTTTTTAAAACAGTTTTTCTATGTTTACAATTTGTGCTTTTTAATAATATAATTATAATAAACCGTCATATATTTGATTTGATAAGATATTAAACAAACAAAAATTAATTAAGTAAAAAATTAAAGAAACCTTGTGTCCATCTTTAATACTTTTCGTCAATAAATGCTCAAAATGTGCATGTTTTGAACATTTCTAATTTCTTCGGGAGAAATTAAACTACACTCATCTACAGTGTCCGCAAGAAAGTTCGCATCAAATGGGATTTTTTTTTATTATTATGTATAGGTAAAAATTGAAAAAGCAGTTAGTTTTTGCTTACCTAAAAACCAAAAATGACGTATACTGAAGCAGCTGCACGACTTGCGTTACCTGTCAAATTTGACATATTTAATAAAATAGGTTCAAAAATGCCATTATTTATCAAAATATCGAAAAACTTTATTCGAGAAAGTTGTTTATTTAGGCATTTTTAGCCTCTGTACGAAATTTTGACAGTCTAATACGATTTTTATTTTTTGCCAGGTTCTTGAAAATTTTGATCAAAAAGAATAAATATTAATCGTTCGAAACATGTTATTCAACAAAAATATAATTTAATATAAGTAATTAATTTAATTTAATATTAATTAAGTAAAATTTCAATGAAAGCTTCCTAATATTTTCTTTTTGTACATCTGTTTACTAACTTAAGAAAAATAAGAAACGTCGGTTTTGGCAAAACTGATGTAATTAGATAAACTTTGCATCAAACATTAAATACTGATCAATAACAATTTCAGTTTTTGAAGCAAAATAAATAATTTAAAACAAAAATTTTTACACAAAATTGCATTAAGATTAAAAATGAAGTAAAGGCAAATGGTTTTACATCGATGTATAAACGTTAATCTACGAGGGTTGATCAAAATTTTCAAGAACCTGGCAAAAAATAAAAATTGTATTAGACTGTCAAAATTTCGTATAGAGGCTAAAAATGCCTAAATAAACAACTTTCTCGATTAAAGTTTTTCGATATTTTGATAAATAATGGCATTTTTGAACCTATTTTATTAAAAATGTCGAATTTGACAGGTAACGCAAGTCGTGCAGCTGCTTCAGTATACGTCATTTTTGGTTTTTAGGTAAGCAAAAACTAACTGCTTTTTCAATTTTTACCTATACCTAATAATAAAAAAAATCCCATTTGATGCGAACTTTCTTGCGGACACTGTATACAGCGTGTGTTCGGAAGTTCGTACCAAATGGGAAACTTTTTAATTATTAGCTCTACGAAAAAAAGTGCCTCTTCCTAAAAAGTCCTGCTTGATGAGAAAATAAATTTGCATAAGAATATTTATACAGGGTGTTTCATTAAGGGTGGCCACCGGCCATATTTCGGAAACTACTAAGCATAGAAACTTGGGGAAAAAAAATTATGATTAAAGCGGCCATGAGAAAATTATGGAAATTATTTTTAAGTTCCTCATTTCGCCGCAAGGGGGCATAATTGAAAATATTTTTTTTAAATTCTAAATATCTCCGAAAATTCCCATATTAAGGTATAACTCTGATTACATCATTAGAAAGCTTATACAATTCTGCATCATTTTGGTTTAAGGCTCATTGGCGTACCGACCTTGCTAAGAGTGGGGAAAGATATTTTGAAAGTGTAAAGATTAAAATCGCTGTAAGGCCTTATGCGATTTTACTAAATTTAAGCTTGTTTGGAAGAGAAAGGTAACCAAAAAAGTTACACTTTTGGCACAGTAGATAGTGAAAAAATAGTAACTTTTTGCACGATCGTGGAAAAAATATTTTTTTGTCGTTGAATGCCACGAAGCTATAAAAACAATAATTTTTTCGATTATAAAGTGTTAAAAATTATTGTTTCGGCAATAACTCTAAAACGAACAAAGATAACAAACTGCGGTCTTCACATTTTTTCTTGCAAATTTAATCTCGTTTCCGATTATGATGTCATAGTTATACCGTATGATTTGAGTTTTCGGGGTAAAATCAAAAAACTATTATTACAAATTGCGCCCTCTAGCAATTTTATTAGAAACTATCGTGTACCATTGGATACGGCAATTAAAGATACTTACCTTTCTCTTCCAAACAAGCTTAAAATTAGTAAAATCGCATAAGGCGTTTAGAAGTTACAGCGATTTTAATGTTTACACTTTCAAAATATCTTTCCCCACTCTTAGCAAAGTCGGTACGCCAATAAGCCTTAAACCAAAATGATGCAGAATTGTCTATGCTTTCTAATGATGTAATCAGAGTTACCTATATCTTAATAAGGGAATTTTCGGAGAAATTTGGATTTAAAAAAAATTATTTTCAATTGTGCCCCCTTGCGGCGAAATGAGGAACCTAAGAATAATTTCCAGAATTTTCTCATGACCGCTTTAATCATAATTTTTTTCCCCCAAGTTTCTATGCTTAGTAGTTTTAATGAAACACCCTGTATAAATATTCTTGTGCAAATTTATTTTCTCACCAAGCAGGACTTCACTTTTTTTCGTAGAGTTAATAATTAAAAAGTTTTCCATTTGGTAAGACTTCCGAAGACACACGCTGTACGTCTTATTCGTACTTTTAAAGCCGAAGTCCCATGCATACGATTTCCGACGTCCGATATCCGAAAATAATTTGGTTTTCGTACGAAAATGTTTGAATTTCTGTATTGTAAGTGTCACTTGACATTCGTAAATAATTGAAATATTTTTCCTGGTCAGTCAATCGCATTTCATTTAATAAACTGTGGTAATAAGCTCCATGTATCTTTCGATTTTTGAAAATGTTTCTCATCCAAAATCTTCTCGGTCTTTGTTTTTTTCTAGCGGGTTTATGTTTATTTCGTAAAATTAACAAAAGCAATAAAAGTAGTACGTTATTGGCAGTACAAATGTATTTTCTACGCTGTTTAATCATTGTTATGTTAAATATCCAAAAGCACCGAAACCACAGTACCACAGACCGAAACTAAATAAAAGTCAAATATGTAGTAAAGTGAGGTTAAAAAACTTCCGACATCGGACGAAAGTGAAACTAAATTCAACTCGTACGACGCGTCGTAAATTGTTAAAATTATTCGGATAAGATTTGACGCCAAAATTTTCGACCAATGACAGCGCCGACGTATCATCGTATCGTCGGAAATCGTATGCATGGGACTCCGGCTTAACTCCTCAACATACTTTTTAAATTACATGGAATAAAAGTTTGAAATTTGATACCTATGTATAACTTAATATGCACTTTAAAAATAGAAAACTACATACCTGTCATTTGTATCAACATTTTTTTTATAAAAATTACCACAACTTAAAATGGCATTTTTCAAAAAAAAACTACTGGAATTATTGAATTTATCCCAACTTATAAACTCACACTTTATCGTAAAACACGTTCATAAGTCGAATAACGCATTTTTTCCCATTTCTAGTAAATGAACTACCAGTATTAAAAGCTGATGCCATCAAATATGTAATGACCTTTAGGTCGGTGTTGCCTAGTGAAGTTGTAGTATCGACATTGCCCCAATTAATAAGGCATTTGCGAAGCGAGAGTGCAGTTGTTCATACGTACGCAGCTTGTGCAATTGAAAAGATATTAATTATGAAGGATAGTAATAATCATGCCATGTAAGTATAAATCAATTAACAAATATTCTTTAGGTAGTTTAGTAATAAATAGATTATAAACAATATAATACTTGTGCAATTAGAGTGGATGTTAAGTCCCCATCGCAAGAGGAAGTAAGTTAAGCGCGTGGACAAGCCACTCTAGTTGTACAGTATATTTTGCTATGACCCTACTTATGAACTTTATACCAATTAAAAATGTTAATGTTATGCTAAAAGTTATTTAAACAAAACACGGTAAACACGTCACCTCTTTTTAAATTACACAAGAAGGGTAGGAAACGTACGTTCGATTGATCCTTCGCCTATGTGCTACCTATAAGGTCTTCTAGCAACTAAAACTAACTTTTAGTGGTAATAATAAGAAATAAAAAATTGTTTTCTACAAACAAAATTAGGTTCATTTCATGCTTTTATGCGACATACCGTGCGAGCAAAAATTATTTGCATCAAAGAGAGCCTTGCATCTAAGGACGTAATGTTTAACCGTAGAGCTTATTACCTGTTGGGTGTCAGTAACTACCTAAGTTAACAATCAATTAGTTATTCCGTTATCTTTGACAGTCGTTACAAGTAATTTGATTCATCGCTAATTTTTCCAATTTCTTGAACAATTCACACTATGGGCTTTACAGAACAGCACAAAACATTCATGGTTGAAGCGTATTTTCGAAACGGGGTTAGAGTAAATGGTGAATGGCAATACAATTCGGGTTTGTGCATGGACGATTTTCACGAGCATTTTTCTAACGTTGCTTTTATTGCTGCGGATTTTTATCATTGCCTGAAAAGAACCGTGGCTGTGTTTAGGGAAACTGGTTCTACGTCGGCTAAATGTGTTAACCTGCTTACTCCATTTTTTACGATTTTAAGGTTAGGCTAGAGATAACTTCTGGCATACGTCTGTAAACCTGCTATTTCATATTCGGTGCAGAAATGGTTTATTTTGTGGGGCAAGTATATCTGCTACCTAAACTTTGTATAGGTTGGGTAAAGAAATACTGCTATCTCCAGCAAATGACAGGCAACAGATGTACGTAGGCTCCTAAAGTTTTTTAATTTTTTCCTGTTTAGTGTTGGTGTATTGATTTATCTGTGTTTTTTATTGAAAGAGGTAATATATCATTTAATTTTTTATAAGATATTTGTACAAAATCGTCGAATTTTAGAGGAAAAAAAACGAAATAAAAGTTTTTTTGGAGTTAGCAGCTTTTCGTGTAGCATAAATCTAAGCAAATTTGAGGATATAGCAGGTTTTTCAATAAATAGTTTTTCTTTGTTCCTGAACAATTGTGTATTTGTGAGTTAGCAGGTTAACACATTTAGCCGACGACAACACAAAAAAGGAGCAGGAAGACCATCTGTAAGAATAGAAGAACTTGTTTCAAACGTTAGTGAAATAATGCAAAATACGCCAACAAATTGTATAAGACGCCTGTCCCAAGAAGTGGGAAGATCTTATGGGACATGCGGGATTATTCTTAAGAAGCGGCTAAATTTATTTCCTTATAAAGTGCCAGTATTATAATTTTGTAAACAACAAAAATAAATTTGTATTTGCCTACTTATTTTATTACTCATTAGTTTGGCATATCATGTCATAATATCCATTTGACAAAATTTTAACCTAGATTTTGTTAGATATATCGTCCCCATATCATTGTGATCTAAACCAAGCTCTACTTTTTTAATCCAAGCCCTCTTTGATGCGAATAATTTTTGCTCGCACGATACTTTAAGATGTACTTTATCCGCAAACTGTTATTCATCAATTTCATATCCTAACAAGGGTGGATATTAAATTATTTCCGTTAAGTTTAATCAGTCTTTCTCAAAGTTAACGCCCCCTCGTGGTCGCTGGATGCTTTTCGGTAGAGCAGTAGAAGGCTCAGAGAAAATTAGCCCCCCTAGATACCTTAACATTTAGGGGGGCAAGGGCAGGTTAAAAATAGCGAAAAACGACGTACAGCGTTTTATAATATAGGTAGCAGTAGCATATGCTCACAGACTGCAGGTTTATACTATCTGCCTCTAATATTAGTAACTACCTAAAAATTAAGGTATTTTTTTGATTTTTTTATTGTCTTGTAAACGTTGACGAACCTATCCGTAGTTCAAGAAACTTTAACTACTCACTACATTTATTTATAGTTTTGTTTTATTAGAGTTTCAGGACCACAGATTCAGCCGTTTGCTGAGGATTTGATATCACAATTGTTTGCGGTGTTAGAAAGACCAATCTCCGAAGAAAATGAATATATTATGAAAGGTAATTTAATTTATTTTTTGTATATTATTATAGGGAATATTTTTTGGAAACTACTGCAAGAATATGTATTTTCACTAGATATAATAATTGTAGTAAAATATTACAATCAACGCAGTATGTCAATTTTTAAACGACAGTATTGTCTAACAAACTAATAATATAAACGTACGCCCAAAATGAATAGACTGGGCGAGGCCAGATATCCGATTAACAATACGGTCTCATATGTACTCCTATAAAAGTAACGCATAGAAATAAAACCAGTAACTATATAAAAATAATAATTATAATCATTTCATCAAGTTACTATAGTTTATTATAGGAATTAACTTACATATCCAAGTAAAGGATTTGCAGGAATGCTTATAATAAAAATATATTTCATAGATTATTTTACACATGCAGAAAAGAAACATGGCCATGTAGAGAATTTGAAAGTTGAAATTGTTTATAATAAATTATTTAAAAATTAAGTTGCTAAAAATGTTTGCATGCATTTAATAATTTTTTACATTTATACGTTAAATATTACAATATTATGCCAAAAATGTAAAGTATTAATTATTTTTGCCACCTACCCACGCCTATGAATAGTTAATCCTAACCTACAAATAACCCAACTTTTTATGTACTCACCTATGAAAAGTACCTGTAGAATTATTATATTCCGCATTCTTGCACATTTTACACTTGCGACCCATCTTAATTAGTCTTCAAAAAAATATCACGAAACACTAAAAACACATCAATTTATTACACAAAACCGATAAACCGAAACAAATTTCAAACAACTCTCTAAGAACGACCAAACGTCAATGAAATTATGAATAAAAAACGTCACGATCTCGTCAGACCAATAAAAACGCGACCACTTCTGCGTTGCCAAACTGCATAATTTTTAGGGGAAATGTCTATGGGTTTTAGACAAAGATTTAAATTTACCACATAACGTCATATTTTTCTTTTTTGGAAAAAGGTAAAACCTGTTAATTTATGTCTTTGGGGAGGATGTTAAAATATTATTATAGCCGTAATTTATATACAGGGTGTCCCAGAGAAGAATGCACTCTACAGGGATCTCGTAAACCATAGAAGATACAGAGATGGTTAAATTACAGAAAAGTTGCGCATTACTGAATCCTGTAACGTCATGTTTTCAAATTAAAAAAATTCCGAATGCTTCCGAAGATATTTGGATAAAACCGAATTTTCGCGATTTAGTTTTAATTGATTTATGATTATATTTGAAGAGACATGTCAAAATAAACTTAACATTCTTATTGCCACTTTTTCTCCCCTACAAGATGGTGTAATTACATTTTTGATCCGACGTTTCGTTTAGTCACAACCATCATCAACTTTGTTATTTTAAATAGTCGGAAAATTTTATTTTATGCTTAATAAATTCTACGTGTTATTCTAAATCTAACGGTGTATCACACTTATTATTTATTAGACGTTTCGATATAGAAAAACACATCATCAATGAAAATAGGCACATTATCGAAAATATTTTTGTTTTTTTGTATTTAAACACTAGTTGGATTTTAAAACATTTTTTTAAAAGAAACTTATAACAAAACATACCTAATAACTATCAAATTTAAAAGTAGCAGGTCTCTGTAACTAAGTGACAGATCTAAAAAACTATTTAAACAATTGCGAACGTCAATCAATTTCATAGCCACCCATATGATGCGGAATTTAAATGGTACGTTATGTTTGAATATTATTATGCATTTTTTAAAAATAAAAAATAATTGTATTTAATAATTAAAATTAATTATTACTTGTTGCATTTTTCAGATAAGTTTTATTAGATATTATGTTTTGTTATAAGTTTCTTTTAAAAAAATGTTTTAAAATCCAACTAGTGTTTAAATACAACAATAAAAACAAAAATATTTTCGATAGTGTGCCTATTTTCATTGATGATGTGTTTTTCTATATCGAAACGTCTAATAAATAATAAGTGTGATACACCGTTAGATTTAGAATAACACGTAGAATTTATTAAGCATAAAATAAAATTTTCCGACTATTTAAAATAACAAAGTTGATGATGGTTGTGTCTAAACGAAACGTCGGATCAAAAATGTATTTAAAACATTTTGTAGGGGGAAAAAATGGCAATGAGAATGTAAAATTTATTTTGACATTTCTCTCCAAATAGAATCATAAATCAATTAAAACGAAATCGCGAAAATTCGGTTTTATCCAAATATCGTCAGAAGCATTCGGAATTTTTTAAATTTGAAAACTTAACGTTACAGGATTCAGTAATGCGCAACTTTTCTCTAATTTTTCTTAATTTAACCATCTCTGTGTCTCCTATGGTTTACGAGATCCCTGTAGAGTGCATTCTTATCTGGGACACTGTATAGGTACTTTAAGAGTTAAGTGAAAGAATAGCCCTATGGCTACTAATTAATTAATAATAAACTTTGCTTTTATTATGGGTATCATGAAATATTATTTCTATTTTTGAAATTGTATATTATTTGTTCTCAATAAAAGACGTTTACTATTATTACTATCATTATTGTGTTAATACCTACTTTTAAGAGCATACGTTTGGCAAACAAAGTGGAGGGTGCAATTGAGAACAGGAGTTACTTTAGAATGAAGTACGATTTTGTCAATAGGTTGGTTCATTTGTTATTGCTTCATCTATAGGTAGCAGATCATTGATTTTTACCATAAATTTAATAAAGAATATTGCTGGATTTTCCCACAAAAGCCGCTCTTATACCTAAAACCATTTTAAACTTAGATGTTATGTTTTATGTAAATTTATTTTTATTTTGACAGTATGATTTCCAAATTTTAATTGTAGTTTTGATAGTGGTTTAGACCAAAATAAACTGAAACCTAAGAGACATATTTATATTCTATCGGTCAGGATAACAAATAACATTTTAAATATTTATTTATAAAGTAATCGAAAAGAACAATTGGATTTATTATTAAAATATTTTTATTTTTTATTGTCATCCTATCTTTTAATATTTTAGCTATTATGAGAAGCTTTTCCACCCTTCAAGATTTAGTCATACCTTCCCTTGGTCTAGCGTTACCGAGACTTACAGAAAAACTGCAAGCAGTCGCGAAAAACCCGTCAAGACCTCACTTCAACCATTACTTGTTTGAAACATTTTCACTTTCTATTAGGTAAGTATTTAAAATCCCCATACCAATTAGCGACAAAAGGGTCTTATTTCCGTAACAGAAAGCCCAAATTCAGTAGCAAACCATGATTTTTAAAAGTTTTCGAAAAGGGTACTCTACAGAGACAGCCATTCAATGTGTGATCGAGACGTGGAAGAGAACCATTGATAAAGGGGAAAATGTTATAGCTGTATTTTTGGATTTTAACCGGGCATTCGAAACAATTGGCAGGGCTAGATTATTGAGTAAATCGATTCAATAGCCTCTCCCACTCTTATCAAGTGAAAGTGTAAACATTAAAATCGCTGTAACTTCTAAACGACTTATCCGATTTTACTAAATTTAAGCTTGTTTGGAAGAACCTTCAATTGTCGTATCTAGTGGTACACGATAGTTTCTAATAAAATTACTAGAGGGCGCTATTTGTATTAATAATTATTATTTTGGCGATAACTCTGAAACGAACAAGGATATCGAACTGCGGTCTTCACATCTTTTCTTACAAATTTCATCTACTTTCCGATTATGATGCCATAGGTATACCGTATGATTTATTTTTTCGGAGTAAAATCAAAAAATGTATTGTTATTGCAAATTGCGCCCTCTAGCATTTTTTTTTTTAGAACTATTATGGACAACTAAATACGATTGGTGAAAGTGCATACATTTCTCTTCCAAACAGTCTTTAGTTTGCTAAAATCGAATAAGTCGTTTATAAGTTACAGCGATTTAAATGATTACACTTTCAACAGCTTCCCCCACTCTTATTAAAGTCGGTACGCCAATGAGCATAAGACCAAAATGATGCATAATTGTCCAAGCTTTAAAATGGTGTTATCAAACATATACCTTAGTGTGGAATTTTAGAAGTTATTTAAACATTTAAAATTTACTTTTCAATTACGCCCTCTTGCGGCAAAATGCGGAACTTAAAAATTATTTCCAGAATTTTCTCATGGCCACTTTAATTATCATTTTTCTTTTCCGGAATTTCTATGCCCAGTAGTTTCGTCGACCTTAAAAAAACACCCTGTAGATAGAGTGTCTAAAACATTAGCTTATAAGTATATTTTTCATAAAGTTTTGATAGAATATAATAATTTGGAAAATTCTATTAAATCTCAAATATCATTAAAACTATTTTAAAAAACTTTAAAATTACATTTAATTAAAAAACAATACGTAATATTTGATACAATTTGCGAAATGTTTAACTTTTCTGTCTGTTTTTGTTAAAAGAAGGTTGCGTTTTAAAATTTAAAAATAAATCTATAAAAATGTGTTAAAAAATGCATTAAAAAGTATTTAATTATAGCTTTTTGCTAAATAAAACATGTTACTACTACTAATAAAAAGGCTTTATAGACTATAGCGAGATTACGATGAACCCACATTATCTGCCCTTGCTACAAATTTAAATTAGGACTAAGAGGTAACCTTTATACCTGTAATGAAATAGCCGATTCATAACATATTCCAGTGTTTTTCAACCTGTGGGTCGCGACCCCCTGGGGGTTCGCTAAGCCTCTGTAAGGGGGTCGCGAGAGGTCGAGAGAACTCAGTAAAAAAATCAATACATTTTAAAAAAGTAATTATATTAAGAAAAAGTTAACAGAATGATACTCGTTATATTATTTTTACAAACACATTAACAAAAAATAAAATCTTCGAGTACTCGTTCATTTTAATGTGAAGGTTGTGCCTGAGTTTGTTCAATCAATTTCTTCCATCGTGGATCCGTTTTTGCAACTTTATATTTTTATATGTTTTACGTACTTAATTATATATTTATATCCGAATCCCAATAACGCATACATGAAAAAAAAAGGGTCGGGGGGTCGCGAAATATTTTTTGATACTTGGGGGGTCGTGTCCTGAATAAGGTTGAAAAACACTGACATATTCTATTTGAATGGTCATTATATACAAATAATATGAATATTTTCTTATAATATACCTAGCTAAATAATTCAAAAAATATATTTCGTACAAACCTAGCAAATCTACTGTCCGGCGTTCACATATTCACTATAGTTTATAAGCATTATACTAAATCACAGTCACTCTCTGTCTAAATGTGGGTTAACTAACCCTGCAACCGGCCAAATGGGACAATAACGATAAGAATCATGTATAACCCCATGTTTGCCCTTAGCCCAAACTCTGGCCTCTTATTAGTATATCCATCCTGGATAGCCGATTGGAAAACTAAATAATATCCTACCCCAGTGTCCCAGTGATAACGAAAAAAATATCGATTAAAAGAAAAAGTATTAAAAAAAAATTAAACAGCATTATTTAAAAAAACATTCAAAAAATATTAAAAATGCAAAGGATGGTAAGGGGGTGCCGTAGGTCTGTTTGTGTTCTAACTTTATGCTCTTAGTCTTTTAAATTGCTTTCCGAAAAGTTTTGTGATACTCAAAGATTTGAATTATAGGAATATATTTTCAATATTCGAGTTTGTTCTATTAAATTTTGATTTATTTCCTTAAAATTTGTGCTGCGTCAAAATCCCGACTTTAAACGATGAGGCGTTTGACATGCTTAATATTTATTTTGAATATATAAATGCGATTAGTGAGGCAAAAATGTATAGCTAAGGCCATTGGCACTCTATGCGAATTATCGTTTGCGATAAAACGCAACGGTATCACAAAAACCTAAAATTCAAAGCATTAAAATGCACAGGCCTGCAATGTTGCAAATAATCGCTGCGGTATTTCTTGATGTTTAGAGCTTTGACTTTTAAGTAAGGCATTAATATTGAGCGTCCTCTATTTAAATAATACAGTAATAAATAGAGTAAAGTCGGCATATATGGAATATCGATTACTTTTAGGGTTATAACGTGGAAACTAAAGTGTATAGAGTTGCAATTTTTTACAGTTAAATAGTTCCTAGTATCTCCCAAGAGTGACATGTTCTAAATTGACAGTAAAATCATATTTGGCAATCTTAGATTTTTTTTTGATTTTTAATGCATTTTTGTTCTAAATTAAAAAAAGGAGGTTAATATGGAATGGTCATATAAGGTAATATGGAATAGGGCTTATATTCGTAAAATACTTTGCTAAAATAATTTTATTTTCTAACAAGCAAACTAAGGAAGATATTTAGGAATAACAATAATCACAAACAAAAACATCTCCTTCTGCATTGGTACAAGCTTCGTGTGCCCATTCATTGCAGACTCCGCACATCACCCATGGTTCTTTACTTCGGCTCATGGAAAATCTTTCTTGGCAAAAAATACACTGCACATCTTCATTGCTTGGTTTTTTAGCATAGCAGCTCAAAGGCAGATATTCATCAGATGAATCATTAATTGCTGGTTCAGATTGTGAATCAGAGGAACTAGAGGGGACATATTTTTTCGTAACTTTACTTTTCTTGGTTTTTAATCCACTAGGTCCAGGTTCATCAAATATTTTTCGGGTAGCCTTTTGTCGTGAAAGATTAATTGATTCCTCTAGTTCTTCCTTATTCGGTGTCGACGTAATTATTTTAGAACGTCCACATTTTCTTCCCCGCGTTCCCGACTTCTTTATTAACTCTGGTACTGGAACTATGTCGCTAGGATGAACATGAAGGGCCTTATTTTGCTCTACAACTGCGTAGTCCCCCAACAAATCTGGATTGCCTTTTTGCATTTCGACCGCAAATTCTTCGTCCGTGAAAATATTTCGTCTTACAGGATAGATCCCAGTGGCACTAAATCCCTTAACAGCCCTTTCCCCGGATTGCACTTTCAGATAAGCTCTACCTAATAACTGGCAGACATCAAAATGTGTTACTGCACGATTTTCCGTTCTCATGAAGATTCTCACTTCTTCATTATAAAAGGTTTTTATTGCACCCATGACGGTCTTATCGAGCGGCTGCAGTTTGTGGGTTGTATGCGGGGGTAAGCATAAAATAGTTACATAGTTTTCTTTAGCCTTGAGAAGTACATCTAGGTTCCGAGTGTGGGTATGATGCCCGTCTAATACCAGCAATATTGGGTTTGTTTTTGAAGGTTTTGTCTTTTCTAGGAAGTGATCAAACCATTGCGTAAATAAATCTGTTTGGATCCACCCAGATGGGTGAAAAGCAAATAGCGATCCTACAGGTGCCCCCCTTTTTAGCTGATCATTTGCCTTTTTACTGGGGAAAATTATCATTGGCGGCACAAAGTCACCTCCAGCATTCATGCACATAACGATGGTTACAAGAGAGCCTCTTTCAGCAGACGTAATAGCTCCTACTTGTCGCCTGCCTCTCAGCGATACCACTTCTGGACATCTTGATTGCACAATAGACAGTCCCGACTCATCTACGTTATATATTTGATGAGGGCCATAATTTTGCTGCGTCATGGTCTCCTCTAATAAGTCAAAAAACTCAGCGACATTTTCTCTTTTAAAACCAACGGCTTGCTAGGGAAGTTCCAGTGGGCTTTCGTAGACTTAATGTAGCCTTATGCCTCTTCATAAAGGAAGAAAACCAATCTTTCCCCGCAGACTCGCGCAAAAGTGAGAAGGGATGTAGTATGCCATTCCGCTTAGCAAGTTGGAATGCCATGGATCTGACATCCCTTCTTGTCATGCCAAAAAACTTTTGATCCATTATTAGTAGATAACGAACTAGTTCTTCTTCTAACTCTGGTGATAAAACTGGTTTTTTACCCAATTTCGTTTTACTAACAGTTTCTGCAGGCCGTTTGATGTTGCAGAGGCGAAAAAGTGTAGAACGTGGAACTTTAAATACTCTTGCTGCGGTCAAATATCCCATAGTCTTATTCCTTACTGATTCGATAGCTTTTGTCATATCATCCTCATTCTATTGCTTTCGTTTTTTCGGCAAACAAGTAGCCATAATTTCTGTAAAAAAATATTTTTCGTTACTTTCTATTCAGTTGGTAATATGGAATAGCAATTGGGCGGTAAATATGGAATATTCCATATTACCCGCCCCACGAAATGTAAACAAAACTAGTGCTCTGTTTATTGTTATCAAAAATATCAATACAAATCGTCAAAATTTACACTATCTTATGTCTAAACTAACTCACCTTGCTTTCAAATAAATTTATTTTCAAAAAATGTAGTCACAAACCGATTTTAACTGACGCCGTACAGAAACTTTGAACACAAGAAAATCATAACCTTAGATTTTGCGGCGTGACAAGAATATAGTGGCGGATTTTATTTATGGCGGGGGTCTGCAATTTCAACGAATGCTCAAATACCACTTCTCTTTAAGAGGTGTCGCCACCTGTTTTAAAATTATGGAGAATTCCATATATACCGATTTTACACTATAGTTTAAAAAAACACGCTTTAATAATTAATCAGACTAAAAAGCGGAAAATAAATATAGTTTAAAATAATTCTTGAAATTCTTAATATAGGCAGAAAATAATAATGAACGATAAACATTAGTATTATAGTGAAAAAAAAAAGCGTGGGGCGCTTTGTGCTATATTTTTCGTATATCGAACACCCCTCGCTTTTTTCACAATAATACTAATGTTTATCGTTCATTATTATTTTCTGTCTATATTAAGAATTATTTCAAGAATTATTTTAAAATATATTTATTTTCCGCTTCTTGGTCTGACTAACTATTAAAGCGTGTTTTTTAGTTTTTTTAAACTATATTTATTTTTCATTTTTTTAGTTCGAGTTATTGTTAAGAAAAAAAAAATTTGAGTAGATTGAGCTAGATTAGTAGATTATTGTATTGTCAGCGGTTCTTGATAAGTCTACAAAATTAGATCTGACCGTTTAAAGTGGGTCAAAATCGGGTTCATGGAAGTCGGTTACAAACAAACATACATACAAATCCGATCGTTTATGCCGAATTATAAGAAAAGAACAATATTTGCAAATTTTTGAAAATTCTGACATATTGACAGGTGTCAAATTTTGACAAGAGAATTTTTTGCGGATTTTTTTCAATTTTCCACCGTCAATATACATACGACCTTATAGTTCTTTCATTAATATAATTTTTTTAAAACGATTTGACCTATTGATAGCTGTCAAATTTTGACAGGAGATTTTTTTGCTTATCTTTCCCGAAGTCTCCGCATCAAATACTATACGACCCCATAATTTGTTTCATCAAAATCGCATCTTCGTTTTATACCTGACAGCTGTCAAAATTTGACAAGGGAATTTTTTGCGTATTAGATTATTGTATTGTCAGCGGTTCTTGATAAGTCTACAAAATTTAAATTAAATCTGACCGTTTAAAGTGAGTCAAAATCGGGTTCAAAGAAGTCGGTTACAAACAAACATACAGGGTAATTCCCTATATATTGACCCATATGCTAGCCGCTTTATTAATAGAGATATCAAAAAACTAAAATGAGGAAAGTTGTAGATCTTGATCTTAACTTTTTTTAACAATTATTAGAAAAAACAAAAGACTGTTGGAACTTTAAAATTTTAGCACAAATTTTGTTTTTTAAATGGGACACCCTGTATATTATTACATTTTTAAATTCCACATAAAATTATAATTATTTTTTATTAAATGCATTATTAGTCTATACTTCATAGTTTCCGAGATATTGACTCTCGAAAAGTGACATTTTTGAACTTTGACAGCTTATAACCTTCTAACAGTACGTCTTAGAGCAAAACGGCTTACATGTCCCTATCTTCAATTTTTATTATCTTCCCAAAAAAATCAACTTCTAGTTAAACCGGAACAACTATATTTCCCGCTTTCGAGTTACATCCGGTTTAACCGGAAGTTGATTTTTTTGGGAAGATAATAAAAATTGAAGATAGGGACATGTAAGCCGTTTTGCTCTAAGACGTACTGTTAGAAGGTTATAAGCTGTCAAAGTTAAAAAATGTCACTTTTCGAGAGTCAATATCTCGGAAACTATGAAGTATAGACTAATAATGCATTTAATAAAAAATAATTATAATTTTATGTGGAATTTAAAAATGTAATAATATACAGGGTGTCCCATTTAAAAAACAAAATCTGTGCTAAAATTTTAAAGTTCCAACAGTCTTTTGTTTTTTCCAATAATTGTTAAAAAAAGTTAAGATCAAGATCTACAACTTTCCTTATTTTAGTTTTTTGATATCTCTATTAATAAAGCGGCTAGCACATGGGTCAATATATAGGGAATGACCCTGTACAGGTGAAGCTAATAAAAGCGTGTTAAAAATAAAACAAGCCGATGTGTCTGTGCAGGTTCTGAAATAAGCTTGGACTAGATTTAAGGCAAGACCAATAATAATTTGTTAAATAAATAATAAATTTGGAAAAAGCCCTATTTTCATGACAATATCAATTTCATTGTTAGCATTTTCAAAATTTACTTATATGCACAATTTTTATTATTCACGGGCGTCCTTTTTTTAGAATTGTATGTAAGACGAATCAAGCAGCTGTGAAGTCATTTGAAGACATACTTTTCCCAATATTCCAAGGGATTCTACAGCAAGATATACAAGGTAATGGTAATTTGAACTAACAATATTACCTGAATGATATCTCGAGTCTCTTGGCTGTTCTTTTCTATTTAAGTTCTTAAAACAAAAAATATGGTTTCACATTCATATCAAAAAAATTCAATCAGTTAATTTAGTTATTTTGTTGGGAAATATAAAGTGTACAAATTGTCAGTTTCTGGTACCTTAACTTTTTTGTTATTGTTTTAGAATTTATACCTTATGTATTTCAAATTTTATCACTACTGATGGAATACATGCCGCATGGAACTATTCCGGAACCGTATATGCAGCTGCTGCCTTGTTTATTGGCTCCTGTCTTATGGGAAAGACCGGCAAATATAAGTCCTTTGGTGCGATTATTAAAAGCCTTTGTTTCACAAGCAGCACGTCAAATAATATCACAAGATAAATTGGTAATGTTAAATTGTCTACTCCCACTTGTATATTTTTTGTTTTCTTTACAATCTACTGAATACATAGAATATTCTAGTTAATCGAACGTATTCACCCTTGTTAGGATAGGAAACTGACCACAATCCTAGTTACTTTTCGTTTTTAAATGTTGGCCCATTATTTCGATTGAGATCGATGACAGAAGCTAGTTTTACAACAGTAAATAATTTTTTTTAAATTTTTGACAACAAAAAGAAAATTAGGAATGTACCGGGTGAGTCAACGATTGCGCGGAGTAATTTTAGGCCTTGAAGATAAGATTTGTCGATAATAAGCTTTTTTATGAAGGTACGGTTGGATATCTGGCACATTTTAAAAATATTTCGAATTATACAGGGTGCGCCCAAAAAGTAGGGTGTCATGAAGTTAATTTTTTTTTAAATGGGACACCCTATATTTGAATACATTTATTAATTCTACGTGTTTTTCATACATTTTTATTAATGGTTCAATATACGAAAAAGTTATAGTTTTTAAGATAATTCGACTTTTAATGAAAATTTTGCATTTGCAAGCATCTTGTTATTGTGAAAATGCTACTTTAATTTTGACACTAAGCGATTCATAATTTTTATACTTACTAAATAAAGTCAAAAATACCTATTCACTCTGAAATATTTGACGTCTCATTTGCAGGGTGTTTACTTTCTAGTCTATGACCAAAGTCAGAAAACTTCTAATTAAAATATATCACTTTTATCAAATGGAACACCCTATATATTTTTCTGTCATCTTATTGCTTGTCATAAACTCTTCAACTTTCGTAAAGAACGTCCTATCCCTATCTTTAATAGGTTTTGAAATATTTTGATATTTCGAGATTTAATGTCCTCCTTATAGCATTTTTTGTCAATGAATCACAATAGCCATGGAAAATAAATGAAAATAGTGGCAGTGGATGACACATTAAGAATCAGGTCAATGTAAAAATTAAGCCTTTTTACTGCAAAGTTTATTGTAGTCATTTTATAAGTTGGTACTCAAAATGAATTTTTCAAAAAATGAATAAATCAATATGATTTATGTTTTGGGCGAGGCGGATAAAAAGTGTCTTTTTGCTGAACAACTATACAGGATGAAATATCCCGAGCGGCGAACACCCAGTCCGCGAAGTTTGCAAAATTTAATGGAACTGTTTGATTCAACAGGCGTGATCCATTGACAAAAAATGCTATAACGAGGACATTAAATCTGGAAATACCAAAATATTTCAAAAACTATTAGGGATAGGACGTTTTTCACGAAAGTTGAAGAGTTTGTGACGAGCTATAAGATGACAGAAAAATATATAGGGTGTTCCATTTAACAAAAGTGATATTTTTTAATTAGAAGTTTTCTGACTTTGGTCCTAGAAAGTAATCACAATAAATGCAGTAAATGAGACGTCAAATATTTCATAGTGAATATGTATTTTTGACTTTATTTAGTAAGTATAAAAATTATGAATCGCTTAGTGTCAAAATTTAAGTAGCATTTCCACAACAACGAGATGCTTGCAAATGCAAAATTTTCATTATAAGTTGAATTATCTAAAAAACTATAACTTTTTCGTATATTGAACCATTAATAAAAATGTATGAAATAACACGTAGAATTAATAAATGTATTCAAATATAGGGTGTCCCATTTAAAAAAATGTAACTTTATGACACCCTACTTTTTGGGCGCACCCTGTATAATTTAAAATATTTTTACAATGTGCCAGATATCCAACCATACCTTCATACAAAAGCTCATTGTCGACAAATCTTATCTTCAAAAGGCATAAATTTACTCCGCGCAATCGTTGACTCATCCCGTACAGTTAACGATACTTGAAGTCAGGACACCAAAATAACACTTTTATGTTTTTTAGTAAGTTAGGCTTTTTAATAAAGCTTTTTTACTACCTGATTATATAATTTATTATAAATATGTGTATTTAAGGTTGAATTCTCAACGTCATTCAATCTATTGCCAACCTATAACCTATTTCGCGTTGATTTTTTGAGTTTATTATTTTATTAACTAACATTTAAAGAAAATCAATATCGTCGGTACGTTATTTAGGTAGTATCTGATATATTACAAAAATATCAATTTATTTCATTGCTAATTTTGGGAGAATTGTATAGTGACAGAACAATGAGTGACAATGACATAATAATGTTAAAAAAAATCTTACCCGATATTTTTCGCTATACAATTCTCCTAAAATGAGTTATGAAATTCCTTGATATTTATTAAATATGTCAATTATTACCTATAGAATATCAAGTCGATACTGATTTTCTTTAAATTTTGTATAAAAGCTAGAAAACATAAATAAAACTACGCGAAATAGGTTATAGGTTGGCAAGCATGTTGATATACTCCCACCTTAAGGGTTAAATGTTTCACTTTTATGAGAATAAAATACGCAATAGGTATTATAATTATTATATTTACAAAAATAAAAGAGAAAGAATATGAACTTAATCAAATACAAAAAAAATATTTACCAATATCTAAACAAAACTGAATAAAAAACCTAATATTTTGTCATTGCTCCATTTTACTCAATGACCGAAATTAATCTCTTGGACATTGAGGCCACCAAATTTTGAACAAGCTCCGGAATTATTTTATGCCATGTTTCTTGAATTCTCCGCCATAACTTGTCTGCATTTTGTGGCCGAAAATCATTGAATTTGTGTTAATATTTTTTACCATTTAACCCCATATATTTTCCATTGGATTTAAGTCTGGACTTTTCAAAGGTCAAGGAAATGTCTGCATATTCCGCTGCAAGCAATCAGCATCTCATCAATATGTGGGGTGTTCTAACACACCCTGAAAAACACGTCTCTTTTTTCGCTGTTACGGGAATTTTGAAAGGATTTTTTTCCAAAAATCTTTCATATTTACTTTTTGGCTTTCAGTTCCCGGCGTCCTTTCCAAATTATGGGTTTCAAGCTATTTTTCTTTTATGTCTTGGACGGTGCTTTTCGGAACGCCAAACCTATTTGTAACCCTTTTCACAGAACATCCCTCTTTAAGGTGGAATTATCAACGTCATTCAATCTATTGCCAACCTATTTCGCGTTATTTTTTTAATTTTATTATTTTATTGACTAACATTTAAATAAAATCATTATCGTCGGCACATTACTTAGGTAATATCTGATATACTACAAAAATATCAATTTATCTCCTCAAATAACTTATGAAATTCCTTGATATTTATTTAACATGTTAATTATTACCTATAGAATATGAAGACGATATTGATTTTATTTAAATTTTGTGTAAAAGCTAGAAAACATAAATAAATCTACGCGAAATAGGTTACATGTTGGCAAGCATGTTGATACTCCCACCTTAATTAAAGTTACTTTTCCGTCGACCGTGTATTTACAACCTTAATTAATGTATAAAAAATCACATTAATGGCCCCTATTAATGCATGATTTTTTTTTATTAATAAACGAGTTTAGGCAACCAAACATACTACAAAGCACGCACTGCCGCGTACATAATGGCGTTGCCATAGGTTCTGTCGATGTCAATAAGTTTAAAATTCAAAAATTTGTTATAATATGTAGTTTGGTTCTAAATAAAAAAAATATAATCTATTAACAAGACAATCGACGGAAAAAGATTGTAACTAACGCGTATATTAAATAGCGATTAATACACTAGTTTGTGAAATTACTATATCTCGTTTTTTCTGTCAGTAAATCGTCATTTATTTACTGACATTTTGTGATTATCAGTTGTCAGCTTTGATGTATTCCTGAACATAAAAGGTAACTTAAAGATTCATTCAATAGGGCATGTGCACGTGACGTCATTAGTCAAATTTGACAGACGCTCTGAGGAAAAGCAAAACCTGTTTTTACCGTTAGTTTACAGATATTTTTGATGTTTGGATGTTCTTTAGTGTTTTTTGGTAGTTTTTCTGTGCGAATAATAAGTATAATTATGGTAGCCAGTATCATATTTTTGGATTTTGTTTTATAAAGAATATTCGCTTTCGTTTTAAGGTTGAAATCTCAACGTCATTCAATCTATTGCCAACCTATAACCTATTTCGCGTTGATTTTTTGAGTTTATTATTTTAATAACTAACATTTAAAGAAAATTAATATCGTCGGTACATTATTTAGGTAGTATCTGATATATTACAAAAATACCAATTTATTTCATTGCTAATTTTGGGAGAATTGTATAGTGAAAGAACAATGAGTGACAGTGACATAATAATGTTAAAAAAAAGCTTACCCGATATTTTTTGCTATACAATTCTCCTAAAATAAGTTATGAAATTCCTTGATATTTATTAAATATGTCAATTATTACCTATATAATCAAGTCGATACTGATTTACTTTAAATTTTGTATAAAAGCTAGAAAACATAAAAAAATCTACGCGAAATAGGTTATAGGTTGATACTCCCACCTTAAGTTGCTACATTTACTACATTACTTATAAGGTTGTACAAAGTATTTTAACCTACAACATGGACAAAAGCAACTACTATAATACCCTTCCAAAAGAAGTTCAAGAACGCTATTTAGCCAAACTGGCTCTAATAAAAAAAAACGATACCTAGCCTTATTAATTTTAAAGAAGCGACAGCATATACTAGCCTCTTCGCAAAGGCACTTTGACGGATCAATATGAGAAGCTTACCAAAATGCGAGTTGAATAACGTCTTGTCACGCTTGTCATGATTTGACAAACAAACTAACCTGAAAATATACCGATGTCAACGTCACAAAACTAACCTTAATATGTTTTTCCTCAGGGCGACTGTCATCTGTCAGGTTGTGCACATGCTCTATTTGACGAGAAATTTGAGAAAAAAATAATTAAAAATATTAAAATTAAAAAAAAAACATCACATTAAAAAAACAAATAATTAAAAAATATGGTGAGAAATGCATTAATTAATATAATTGTGAATAATAATTTATATAATTTATTAATCTTTATCAAAATATTATTATTATTTAGTTATCTTTAAAGAAGCTTCCGTTGCCCATTTTTTTTATTTAAAAAAATCATATAGGATAAAATGTTTAGCGGCATGCAGACGATAGGTTGGCAGCCACTTAAAACACCAAAAATCACTACCATTTCCCCCCACCTTGGTCAAAAAATTAGAACAAGTTTTGACAATAAATTGTGGCAGAACTTAGGGCAAATTTTAGCTGTTTACAGGTGAAAATAAATTTGAGCTCAACTTATACGATTTTTTGACCAAGCATTTTTGGCCCGCGGAATATGGCCTTAAAATTAATTTGTTAATGTCATCATTAGAGTGTTGATAAAGTGAGAACTGAGACAAAGCCAGCATTTAATTTGTAATAGTTTAGATTGTTTTTATTTCACTTAAGAAAAGTTGTCACTCCTTACTGAACCTGAATTTATTTATTTCATAATTTATATTATTTTTTAGTCTGGATTTTTGGGCGTATTTCAGAAACTAATAGCTTCCAAATCAAATGATCATGAAGGCTTTTATTTAATGCAGAGTCTGATCCAACACGTTCCAAAGTAAGTTTATATCGTGTTTTCCTATAAAATGTCCGCAAAAAAAATTTGTTAAGGTAAGATTATACCAAAATAAAATTGTTAATGATCCAATAGACTTTTTATGTAGGTGGTTTTTATGGATTTAAGGATCTTAGGGAGCAAATGAAACCCAAATTTTAATTTGCCGACGTTTCGGAAAATATATTTCCTTCCTCAGGGCTCTGAAACAATAGGATTATTTCTTAGGTTTCAACAATAACCGATGAAAAATATACACTGATTTGTTTTAAAAAAATGACAAATCTTATTTTCGATAACATAACAGAAAGTACATATTATAGTATAATCTTTGATATAAGTATTAAAGGGTAACACAGTTACAAGCGGGTGTCATTTTTTTGTATTTCATGGTGGTTAAAGAGAAAAAGAAAACTTTTAGAAATAACGAGCAAGCTGTAGATAGAGACAAAGAAATTTACGACAATTTGTGTATTTTAACTTTCTTCGTCATGTTATCGAAAATAAGATTTTTAATTTTTTTAAACAAATCAGTTATGTAAATTTTTTTATCGGTTATTGTTGAAACCTAAGAAATAATCCTATTGAGCCCTGAGGAAGGAAATATATTTTCCGAAACGTCGGCAAATTAAAATTTGGGTTTCATTTGCTCCCTAAGATCCTTAAACCCATAAAAACCACCTACGTAAAATAATACGTTGATGTAAAAATATTCGTTGATGTAAAATTATACTTTCATTTTTATTTATTTTAACAAGTTATCAATATTTATATAATGAGTTTACTAAAAGCGAATAATTTAATCGGGTTTGTCTAAGGTTAAAAATTAAATTATTATTGTTTTTTTAATTTGTTATAGTAAAAAAATTCTTCTTATAACGTTTTTCCAAATTTCTACAAGTAACCTTAATTTCAGAATTAAGAAAAATAGTTTTTGACAGGCAAATCACATAATTACTTTTACACACGTTGATTAGCTAGGCGTCGTCATACACATATACCTGTAGGACGGCAAGCAATAATCACGAAACTGGCAAATTTATGGCGTAGGCCTAGTTAGATGTAATAAAATAAAATTACATATCAAAAATTATCACTATTTCATACTTACTGAAAAATACGAAATACCAGGTATTTGGGCATAATAAAATCATACAATAATGGTCTTTACTAGTCACACAGCACAAACACAAAAACTAAAACTCCATGAATATTAAACACCCACTATCCCCAATATTATACCAAAGAACACAACAAGAAATCATATGTGTAAAGTTAGCAACCTTCATCAGCACCATTTATGCAGAAACAATTTTTTGGGGTACGTGTCAATTCCGCCTGTAGCGTTTGTAAACAAATTTTAATTTTTTTAATGGCGAAGGCCGAAGATTGAAATTCTACCATTTAGATTTATCGTTTTAATAAAGTACCTCATAGGGGTTGAATTTCAATTTTCGCCACTAAAAAAATTAAAATTTGTTTACAAACGCTACTTTTCGAAAAGTGTATTTTAAACTTTTAAAGCAGTATACGGCCAGAAAAATAGGCGTACCTAATTAGAAAAATTGCAGGGCTGCAGATAAAATATACCAAAACATGCACCAGGATAGTGTGCTTGGTGTTTCTCTTTATTTTTACATCTTCTTAGAGTGGCCTAGGCCTACTTAGATGTGTTTAAATTGGTCATAATAAAATAAAATTACATATCACTACTCCATACTGAAAATACGGAATACCCAGTATTTGTCCCGATTTGGACACAATAAAATCCTACAACTATCGGTACCAGTCATTGTTTATATTTCAGAGTCACTACGCTAAGGCACAAATACAATTCACTAAACTATATAAAGAAACTAGAAATCCGTAAATATTAAACACTCACAATCCACAATAAAAGAATACAACAAGAAATTTATAGAGACAGCGTGAAACGTAACAACGAAAATTGCATCGAGCCGGCTCTAGTGTGTATTTACATGATTTCGCTAAAGAAGGGTTGTGCGCATGCCCATCGCTAATGGGCGCCGAGAGATGTGACCGGTGAGCCGTGCGTACAAACGTATTTTTGACCCATAAACTAAACTTTTGTTTGCGCACGAAATAAGCTCCGCGGGTTTGTTCGGGTTTGTCGGCTAAAGGTATATGTCTATGGACGTCGTCCATTAAAGCTAATTTAATTTCTGTAATAGTTGTGTATAGTTATAGGCTATTGATTATGTCATATAGAAAGGACTAGACTAAGACTTTCACGGGTTTTTATTACAGGAATCGATCAATGGGTTATAAATGAAGAAAAAACCGCGGAGTACTATTAAATTAGAGGGTGGAAATTGAAGATAGGGGTAAAAAACCACCACTTTTGGTTTTTTCAATATATCTCGTAAACAAACCAAAATTTCGATATATCTCATATGAAACTTTTTGTAGAGAATCAAATTTCCCATCGGAGTAGCATTTTTTGAATATTAAAAAGAAAATTTTCATGCCGAAACAGTCGAAACAAACTTGAAAAAAAAAGCGAAGATTTCGATTTTTTGATTTTTTTTCCTTTTTCGATTGTATCTTTTTTTGGGGCTTACATAGGTATAGGCATTACTTTAGATAGAAATAAACAGATTAAATTTCCTTCAAAATGGTGGGCGGAACAATTTTTTTGAATAAAAATTGAGCGAGATATGGCCAGTTGAAAATTGCTGTTTTTTTTGCATTTCATCCCTCTTGTACAGGCTGTCCAGTTTTCGTGTGTTTTCATATACCAGCTCCCTTATTATAAAATATAGAAAGATGGGGTTCGCGGCTTACTGTTCTATTTTTTTATGAAACTTTCATTGCCGTAAACGAAATTTTCATAGCCCTCTCAGTTTCTGACATACAGGGCCATTTTCAAATTTTGTAATTTTTGACGCTCCCCTGTATCTCAATTATTTGATAACTTATCAATAAGGTAAAAATGGATTGTTATATAGTTTTTTATGTTGAATTCAGTGGCGTAGTTAGTTTTTTTCTAAAATGTTTTGTTTATGAGTTATGACCCAAACTTATATTTTTTTTAATGGGACACACACACACATATTATTTATTTTTCTTGTTCCTTTTTTTAAGAGCTTTTCAATAATATATAATAGTCCATATTTTTTTCTTTTAAAAATGGACCATTTTAACTTTTTTTTGTAAAATTAATCATTTTTCATCTAGAATCCAGAAGGCCATGATCAATCATGGATATACATGACAGAAAACAAAGTTTTGTAAATGCGCCATTACAGATTATTGTCAAATATTATACTATTTGTTTGATTTTGTTAGTTTATTTGAAATTTTAGTGAAAAGTTCCTGGCAATTTATTTTAATTTTCACAGACACGAACCACTTCTTTGTTTTTAATATAATTGCTTAATTGTTGGTTTAAAGTTATGTTTAATAAAAATAATGTTGTTAATTTTTTTTTATTTGCGGGCATAGCCCTCTATTCGAAAAATGATTAATTTTACAAAAAAAGTTAAAATTGTCCCTTTTTAAAAAAAAAATATGGACTATTATATATTTTTGAAAAGCTCTTAAAAAGAGGAACAAGAAAAATAACTAATATATAGGGTGTCCCATTAAAAAAAATATAACTTTGGGTCATAACTCATAAACAAAACTTTTTAGAAAAAACTAACTACGCCACTGAATTCAAAATAAAAAACTATATGACAATCCATTTTTACCTTATTGATAAGTTATCAAATAATCGAGATACAGGGGAGCGTCATAAATGACAAAATTTGAAAATGGCCCTGTATGTCAGAAACTGAGAGGGCTATGAAAAAATCGTTTGCGGTAATGAAAGTTTCTTAAAAAAATGGAACAGTAAGCCGCAAACCCCATCTTTCTATCTTTTATAATAAGGGAGCTGGTATATGAAAACACACGAAAACTGGACACCCTGTACGAATATTGTTTTTGTTCGCATTTTATTAAAAAAATTATTGTTTTACTTAATTAAAAAAGTTTATATTATTTTTACGTTTATTATTCAATAATACATGACAAGTACAACAAATTAATGTTTGGAACAATGGTGCTACTACATTTCAACATAATATATCGATATCATCTATATCTTTAGTAATGTCGTCTTCTGAAATATCAGTTTCTTTTATATTGTCACAATTAATCCCCATGCATTCTTTACAAAAAATTGAGCAAGTAATATTCATTTTTCTGCAACCACAGTTACCATGGCAACCTGTAGTGCAACCACAAGCAACTTTTTTCAGCAAAATCTCTGGCGCTGGAGGTGCCGTTGTGCGAATCGCAATTAACCCGTACTTAGACCTTTTCCAACCCAAACTCAGAGGGTCCAGGATATTTCCATTCCACTGCTGCAATTGACGATAAGTCCACAAGCCATGCTGTTTGATAGCATCACGTGTTGGTGGTAATTGCTTCAGAGAAAAGTTGGCATTTTTAGACAGCTTACAAAACTTTAAAAACCGGCAGTTGCTCAGACTCATGTTCGTCTTTCCCCATACAAAAAAAAATATTTTGATTGAAGCCAAATGCATAAAATAAAAAAATTAAAAATGGTATAATTTTTTTGATTGAAGCCAAATGCATAGTCCAGTCCCCACTTCGTTCAGCATGAATAAATTGGAATAGTAATGTTACCATTTCAAAATACTGAACGTACAATTTTGCAGTTGGTCCGGTGGCTTTCAATTGTTGAAGTTTTTCGTTGAATTTCTGTTGCAGAAAATTAAGTTGCCCACCTGTTGGAATTTCGTGTGTAGTATCCAAGCTTAAATTTTCTAATGTTGCCTTTTCTGCATCAGAAAAATCAATATGTTTCAAAACTATCAAAGCTAAGGTTAATCGAAGAGTGGCATCTTATAGCTCGACCATACGCTTTCCCAGACAGCATTTTTTCTACTGAACCTTTTGCATACACCAAACGACATATATCTTCCAGACCACTGCCTGCCATTACGTATCCTATACAACCAAGGAATGACATAGCCAAGTGAAAACCACCTAGCCTTACTATAACGTTTTTACGACATTACTAAAGATATAGATGATGATATCGATATGCATTTTGACAATATTATTGTTGAAATGTAGTAGCACCATTGTTCCAAACATTAATTTGTTGTACAGGGTTATCCAACCAAGACTAGACAAGGCGATTTTTTGACTTTTCCTGTACTTTTATAAAAAAAACTGAAATAGCCATCTTGAGTCATTTTCTCCCGCGAATTCGAATATCTTCAGCAAAAAACAATTGAACATCAAACAAAAGTACTAGGGGTCACTTTGATATTTTTTTAAATGGAACACCCTGTATATTTTTACATTTTTAAATTCCACCTAAAATTATAATTATTTTTTATTAAATGCACTATTAGTCTATACTTCATAGTTTTCGAGATATTGACTCTCGAAAAGTGACATTTTTGAACTTTGACAGCTTATAACTTTCTAACAGTACGTCTTAGAGCAAAACGGCTTACATGTCCTATCTTTAATTTTTATTATCTTCCCAAAAAAATCAACTTCCGGTTAAACCGGATGTACCTCGAAAGAAGGAAATATAGTTGTTCCGGTTTAACTGGAAGTTGATTTTTTTGGGAAGATAATAAAAATTGAAAATAGGGACATGTAAGCCGTTTTGCTCTAAGACGTACTGTTAGAAAGTTATAAGCTGTCAAAGTTCAAAAATGTCACTTTTCGAGAGTCAATATCTCGGAAACTATGAAGTATAGACTAATAGTACATTTAATAAAAAATGATTATAATTTTATGTGGAATTTAAAAATGTAAAAATATACAGTGTGTTCCATTTAAAAAAATATCAAAGTGACCCCTAGTACTTTTGTTTGATGTTCAATTGTTTTTTGCTGAAGATATTCGAATTCGCGGGAGAAAATGACTTAAGATGGCTATTTCAGTTTTTTTTTATAGAAGTACAGGAAAAGTCAAAAAATCGCCTTGTCTAGTCTTGGTTGGATAACCCTGTACTTGTCATGTATTACTGAATAATAAACGTAAAAAAACTTTTTTAATTAAGTAAAACAATAATTTTTTAAATAAAATGCGAACAAAAACAATATTCGTACAAGAGGGATGAAATGCAAAAAAAACAGCAATTTTCAACTGGCCATATATCGGTCAATTTTCATTCAAAAAAATTGTTTCGCCCACCATTTTGAAGGAAATTTAATCTGTTTCTTTCTATCTCAAGCAATGCCTATACCTATCTAAGCACCAAAAAAAGATACAGGCGAAAAAGGAAAAAAATCAAAAAATCGAAATCTTCGCTTTTTTTTTCAAGTTTGTTTCGGCATGAAATTTTTCTTTTTAATATTCAAAAAATGCTATTCCGATGGGAAATTTAATTCTCTACAAAAAGTTTCATATGAGATATATCGAAATTTTGGTTTGTTTACGAGATATATTGAAAAAACCAAAAGGGGTGGTTTTTTACCCCTATCTTCAATTTCCACCCTCTAATTTAATAGCACTCCGCGGTTTTTTCTTCATTTATAACCCATTGATCGATTCCTGTAATAAAACCCCGTGAAAGTCTTAGTTCCTTATTGCCCTGTTTTTTAAGACATAATCAATAGCCTATTATAGTAATAGTAAACAAGCCAACAACTACCGTAAGATCAAATTTGACGCATCTCATTTACTCACACTTTTTGGAGCCACTAGATTATTAAATAATGTTCTTTTTAGTTTTGTGCTTTTACCTTTGTAACTCATTTTTAGGGATTCCTTGGCTCCATACCTAAAACAAATATTCTTTTTGCTGTTCCAACGATTGTCCTCGAGCAAAACTACCAAGTACATCATAAGTCTTGTGGTATTTTTCGCTTTATTTATGATAAAATATTCTCCAAGTGAATTAATTTCAATTATAGATGGCATCCAACCAAGGTAAGTCCTTATTATTACTAAGGTGTAAAACTACAATTATTAATTAATGTGCCTATTCCTTTTATTAATAACATGATGCTACAAATTTTAATTTTTTTTGTATTGGCAATTTTTATTAAATGGAAAGTAGACCACGGGATTTCAGTAATTTCCCAGTGGCAGTAGCCCGAACAAACTTAGTCTAATAATGTCTACCAGCAATGGTTAGACCTTTATTATTAAATATTTCTACGAAGATAGATAACGACGCAAGGAAAAACGCTCTTTAAACGATATGGAAAATATTATTTACAATCCCACTACTTACTTATGAATGGTTAAATTTTTGAAATTGATCTGATCCGAATTCGTCAATTACATATTTAAATTATTGTATTGTACCTTTCACCTTTTATCTTTTGACGGTATAATTATGTCACGATGAGCTAATTCAAAAGTTTGTAACCCTGATGCTAGCTAATGTAAATGAGATTGAGAATAATTGTGTTTTTCTACTCGTCATTGTAGATGTTCAAAGTTAGTTTTTGTTACACAAAAAAAAAAACAGTAAAACCCTGTCAACCTACAAAAAAATTTGGGAAACGTCAGAAACAACCAATAGTCTATGTACCTATATATGTCACAGGCCATTCATAAACGCTATTAAAATGTGTTGACAACATCTTTTGTAGCAGATAGGAGGTGAAGAGCTGATTAAGGCAGGTAGTTTTGGGGTTACGCCGGAGTTACCTTTAAATGTGACCTTGCTACTATAGAAGAAACCTAACCTACAAATAACCCAACTTTCTATTTACTTACCCATGAGAAGTAACTGCAGAATTATTATTTTTCGAATTATTGCATACTTTATGCTTGCGACTCATCTTAATATAAAATATCACAACTAAAAACAGCGATTATTACACAAAACCGAACTGAAAAAAATGTTAAACCGCTGTCAAAGAAACACCAAACGGAAATAAGGATGTTCGATATACGTTAATGCATCAAAAACATCGTATCGTTTTTAATCGATGTATTAGGCCTTAATATTATTCGTAAAATAATTATTTTGCCGTTGCCTCTCGAACTTGAGTATACCTTTTACCTTTGGTTTCAGTTAAGGTGTGAACTTAGAATAATTAGATTTGTGTGGCCACAGTGGTTTTTTTCCCGTGCGTCATCACTTTCACGTCATCAAAATCGTATGAATCAAATCAAAATTACGAGACGAAAAAAGTCAAAACTAAGTCTTAAGTTCATAAAATGGACGTGCCTGCCTACCGTTTGACGTAACTACATAATATCCCGAAAAATTATTATTTATTTTAAGTTTTGCCCGGCATTCCCTATTATCTAAAAGAAATTGACAAACAAATGTTATTACATTTAATACTATTTTTAAAGCTTAAAATCTAGAAAAGTTTGGTGTTTTATTGACTATTAAAATCGCAAAAGTCAAATTTTTGACATCCTTTCATTAAAGGGAATTTAGCCACTGCCGTAAACTTTTCAAAGAACTTTCACGGTTAGAATATTTAAAATAAATAAATTGGGTATTATAAAAATCCATAAATACTTACCGCCAAAACAGATGGTGGGTATAATTAGCTCTAAAAAGAACTATTTTTAGAAAAAGGAACAGTTTTAAGGCACACAAATTTACAAAATACGAATTAGATTGGCAGATCAAAATAAGGTTGACAATGACGTTCTAAAATACAACGGTAGTCAACTAAGCAAATAAAAAAGTAATTAATTGACGTTTATAGTTTTATTCTCGTCTAGCACATTATATTATTGCGGAATCTTGGAGACGTTATTTTATGCTTTTATTCAAACTTGTTACTGTAATAAATAAAGGATGCAGAGTTATTAACCACGTTGAGTCCTGATCGTTGATTGATGACGCACGGGAAAAGGTCCACTGTGGCGACTTTTATGTCTTACTTTTTTCTGGTAATTTGCCGAGATCTTTCGTAGAAAGATGTTGTTTTGTCTCCCCCAAGACTTTAATCAATTGGTCTCCCTATTTTTTTATAATAAATATTTTATTTTAGAATGTTTGGCATGGTGTTAGATAAATTATTAATTTCGGAACTTCAAAGGGTAACTGGACATATTGAGAGAAAAATAGTGTCCTGTGGAATAACAAAGTTGCTCTGTGAAACATCTGAAATGTATACTGGAATTTATGCGACATACTGGCCCCAACTCTTACAGGTATTTATTTTTATATTTTTTCTTAGCAATAAATGATCTATCGTGGTTAAGAATTTAAGTTTATCAGTTTGCATTAAAAAATTTAGACAGGCACAAAAACAGTTGACGACAAATAAATTCTTACAACTCTACGCTCCGGTGTAAATGCAACTCCTCACATTTTTGTCACTGTCAAATTATTTTTATTACTAGAGTAACCTTAATTCCTAGCCGGTTGTTAAAGGCAGCCTAAGGTATTAGCAGCCGTTTATATTGGTTGTGTAGCTTAGATGGTTTTGACTTATGTTTTTATTTTCTACTGAGAGTATTTATTATTTACTGTGCCCTTATGGTGCGCTATCTAATCACTGAAACTCTAAGGATATTTAAAGAGATTTATTTGATGAACAACAAAGCAATGAAAGAATGAAAGATTACAATAAATAGTGCGAATAAAATACAAATTAACAACTTAAGAGTATAAAACGGTGAATTTAAATGGTTCTCTAATAAGGAGAGAGAGTGTCCCTTTTTACTCTAAGAAGTTCCAGTAAGTTGAAAGAAACAATTTCCACTTAATAGACAACTCTACAAATAAGAATTATACAATTTTACACAATATACGGTTAAATTAATTACTCAAAGAACTCTTACGCAATTGGAGCAAAATATATTGGTTCTGGTGCAGTACTCTTCATGACTTCGAAATTGTTGAATTTAGTATTGACTTTAAGCTGAGTAGACAAACGGGCAGAGGTTACCCCTTACACTTGAGCTTTTGACCAATAAAGAATTGTTTAAGATATTACAAAATTACTAAAAATAAAAAAAATTTCTAAAAAAAAGTTTGGGAATATTTTCGATCGTCATTTACTTTTCTGGATGGGGTATTTAAAGTAGAATTTATTTTCTAAATACCAATTTTTATTTTTTCTTTTCGTTTGACCAGCAAAACGTTCGGCAATTTTCATTGTGGTAAAAGGGGTTACTGCTCTTAATAAAAGAGGGGTTTTCCCTGGATGTACTATTCGAAGAGGAACCCTTTATCCCAACCGATTACAAACAATTATTTTTTATTAACATTTTTCTACTGACTCCTCCTACGAAACTAGAAATGTCCTTGTCCTTGTTCTATACACTATCTTTCCACTACACCTCTTCTTATCAGGCTCAACACCCATTAAGAGTCTTAGCACCACAGCGAAGTACGAGATGATTAATCCATCCTTAAGGATACCAATCCATATCCGACAATATGACCTTTCTACTGTTGTTCGATGATGACACTCATCATTACCCATAACATTTTAGTCATACACTGGTCTATAGTTGGACTTTATAAGTTGTAATGAGTTATTTCTCTAATTTCATCTCGTAGCCATGATCCCATTTCTCATATTCTTATCTCTTGTTCTAATAAGTGATTCCACCAACACCGCACAATTCCTTGTTGTTCAGTTTAGAAAAACGAAAGAAAGAAAATTAATTCTTAATAACCCAAAATCGTAAAAATTTTTGTTCCCGTAGTTGTAACAATCATGTTTTTGAAAATTTCACCCATTTTATATGTAATGAAATAAATTGCAATAAGTCCATTTTTACCAAATATTAACTAATAATATAAATGTTCTTTAAACAAGAAAGCAAATTAAAGAACTTGAACAGAGAAAATTTAAAAATATTTTGAAAGACAACACCTCCCGCATCTGATTAAGAACAGCTAGGACTGGAAGCAAGAAGATTATCATCGCGGGCAATAAGGTTTGTTATTGGTAAACGTCTTGCCCAGAAAAAGAGGATGAGAAGATACAGAGAAAATGTAAAAAAATAATTTCGACATCTTAAGGCAAAAGTAAAGAAATTTAAATTAAAATACTGGAGGCCTAAGAAGATGAAATTTAAGGCAGACCAGAAGAAAATTGATCCAAATGAAGTAAACTCCTGGAACGAAGGTGGAAAATATGTTAAAGGCAACCAAACAAGCTGATCATAATTTTTATGAACTAGAAAATGTTAGCAGAGTTTGCCCTGGATTTTAAAAGTGTTTTTGTTTTTGTATTTGGTTAGCAAACATGTTTTATTTTGGTTAATGATAAATACGCGCTTTTATATCAAACAGAATACCGTTATTTATATCGCTACTAGTGACAGAGATACCTACATTAATTTGTTAATTAAGTTTTTGTGGTAAAATAATTAATTAATTTTTCACTTTGTAATATTTATAATCCTAATATAAGTCCAATGTTTAAACTATCTCACTTAAAAAAAGCCTATATTTATGCTTTGTTTTTATTAAAAATATATATTTTGATATTTTTGGGTAGTATTTTTCTTTTCCGTGTCTTTATTATCATTCCCGTGTGCAAACTATTATCCGAAATTCTTGTATTTTAAAGAATTCACGATAATGGGCATGTTCACTATTCAAATATTATGTAATACAATCTATAGAACAAAATAAATTCGTTGCTATAAATATAGGATATACAGGGTGTCCTGAAAAAGGAGGTCAGTCCGTTAACCATATATTCCTTGAGCAATAATAGTGTGACTTTTAACAGACAGTTAAAAATACAAACCGTTACTTTTCAATATCTCTTATTGACTTATATTTAAATGAATACCCAGCAAACATGCCATGCAGGCAAAACGCTTTTAAAGCATTGGCATTGCCCTCCTTGTTCATTGGCACAGTATTGGCAGCCATTACCGCAAATGTATCTTTTTGACCCGCTGGCCGTCAGTAGGCCGCCAGGCACTTTGCTTTGCTGGGCAAATCACGGCAAATTATTATTTAGCCTTTACATGTTAAATGGTAAAAATAAAGCACCAGCGTTTCTGTACATAATATGTATTCAAAAATATTTACATATGCAATACCTGTTAAATTACATCTTTTATGTGTAGGTAAAATAGTGATATTCAATGTATAAAGGAATAAAATGGCGGCTTATTATTTCTTCCCGATCAATTTATTACCAAGGCAAAGTCGTGTCCATTTAACTTGGTCATAACCCTCCTAGTTGTGTCTGTGGAATCTTCGCCCCCCTGAAGTTTCAGAACATTTACCTAAAAAAAAAATCGTAGAATTATTATTTTAAGCTTCACGGCCATACAATTTTTTTGTGGATTTACTGGTAGTTTTAAACATATGTTTTGTGTATTATTATAAAGGTACCTATATCATATTATAACTGTTTCCAATAAGTATAAAAAAATACTTACTTTGGCGATTTATTATTCCACTCTCACGTATCCGTCATTCTTCTGCAGAAAAAAAGGCAGTAAGCAACTAAAGCACAAAACGGGCTGAATCCCCCGTCGAGAAATGGCGTCTGCGTTTTAACGTTGTTTTAACCATAGGTAAAGCTTCAACTGCCTGTGTTGGTAAAAGACTTTATGATAATATTAATATTGTATCTGGTTTAAATTCAAAGTTCGCTTTTTATTTATTGTATAGGTATACTTAGGTTGCAGGAAATCGGAGAGAAAAACTTATAATAATACCTATAATGATTAGAAAATTTACCGTGAAATCGGTCGAACCTGAAAACAAGAGTACTACAAACAAACTAAAGATATTTCTAACCCCATTCCCATAATCACGCTTCGCGACCAATCATCTACCAATGCAGATTAACGTGAGACCAATGATGTCATCATGTCACACAGTTAAAGCGCGGGAATTATAAATTAAGAAAAAGATTAACATTTTTAGGCCATATTTAGGCTAACAAAATGCATTTACTCATTCTTTGTCGCGATATCGGAAATGGGCATTTACTGGTTGCCTGCTATAAGAAATTCATAGGCGGAAATGCACAATATAAATACATTTAAGACGTTAGAAATAATTTATCATTTAATTTTTAATCGTAGAGTAGTTAAACGCATTCACACATGCATTATCAAAGAAAATGTAATGGGACATTACCGGGCTGCCTGATGTTAAATAATATTGGCATTTCTGTAAAAAAAATGTAGTTTAAATTCATTGGCAAGTTAAAAAAGTTAGGATTACCTTTTTTGGAATGATGGACCAATGCATATTTTTTATTGAGGATTTATGCATGTTTGCCATTGTTGCAAATTTAAGAATAATGTATTGGCAACATTTTGCCATCATGAAGCCAACATTGCCAATACCAAATCTTTACCTTGCCTAATAACACTGTTTGCTGGGTATATTCTAGTTAAAAATGCAAACTGTTACCCTTCAATATCTATCATTGAAATGTTTTTGATCACTGTAAACTTAAAATGAAGTAATTTAGTTAGTAAAACAAACCGTTATTCTTCAATACCTATATATTATTAAAATCTTATCGATCACTGTAAAATCGAAATAAATATAATCTCGTTATAAGTACAAACCCTTATAGACAATGTCTGTTATTAAACTAATATCGATCAGTGTAAAATTGAAGTAAGTCCAATAACATCTCAAAATCAAATAAATTTTACACACACAATATGAGGATTATAAACTATACGGGTAAAATACTTGTTAAAATATCTGTGGTTTTCAGGCCTTAATATTATTTTTTGAAATGCCTCCTGATGAAAGTACTCTACCCGATGACCACTTTATCGAAGTTGACGATACACCTGCTTATCAAACTGCAACTGCAAAATTAAATTTTGCTAACTCATCTCAAGAAGATCCTGTAGGAGGTAAGTTATAATAGTCATACATATAAAACACAGGCTAATATTCTATAAAAATGAAACATCTATTTTGTATTAAGCGTAATTTAATTGCTGTTGCCTAGCGCTTTCGGCCCATTATGAGGCCATCATCAGGGCTTAGGTTCTAAAAGAAAAACACAAACAAGGGTAAAAACCCGCATGAACACACTACGTGTACTTACTCGTCAGATTATGTCCAGGGGACAAGAAACATACTCAAAAGGTATTTGAAAATTCCTTAACAAATTTTCTTGGTAAAGGTTTCCAATATAAACAACACCTGAAGGTGTTGAAATCGTTTTAAGGAATACATCGTTTGTTTTATTGAATACATTAATTTCATACGTAAATCTCAGTGTGCGTATAAAAGCAGACAACTAGTGTTACGAAATCTGCATGCCAATTTATTTGAAATGAAAGCAAAAAGTTGGCGTTCCCAAAGATGTCGCCTCAAAATGTTGAAATATCGTTTTTTCAAGAAACGTAATTTTTTCGGGATTTGCAGCAAGAATTAATAAGTCATCAACGTAAAAAGCGATTATTTGTTCACCATCTTTTGATACAAACAAGCATGGATTTGATAATGATTGCTCCGAATTAACTTTCTTTAGGACACCTACTAATTTTTGATTCCACTGTCGAGGAGATTGTTTGAGTCCATAAATGCTTCTTCTTAGTAGACATACTCTCCCTGAGTTTGTAATCAATCCCTCTGGAATTTTCATGTAAACTGTACAATCTATATCTCCATTAAAAAATGCCGTCTTTATATCCATATGTTTGGCGACCATTTTCCTATGTACACAGTGAGCTAATAACATCCTTATTGTATCATATCTTACAACGGGGGAAAAAGTCTCTCCGTAATCAATTCCCTGTACTTTACTAAATTGATAGTATATCAACCAGGATTTTTAAAAATTTGCCAGATAGCGCTCTCCATAAATTGGTCGATGCCATTAATGAAAGTTTTGAGACGGGCATTTTTCCTTCATGCCTAAAAACAGCAATTGTTATACCATTGCCCAAGGGAGGGAGCTTGGATGATCCGGCAAATTTTCGACCTATTTCACTGCTTCCCACATTATCTAAAATAATTGAAAAGCTCGTTAAAAAGAGACTTGTTGGGTTCTTACTAGAAAATAAGATACTGACTGACTGTCAGTTTGGTTTTCAGGCATCTAAATCGACTAACGATGCTATTTTCTCATTCTTGGAGGGTCTCTACGGTAGTTTAAACGAGGGCGACGTGGCGGCAGCAGTGTTCTGTGATATTTCTAAGGCATTCGATTGTGTTAACCACAGAATACTGCTGTCTAAACTGGAGCGTTACGGCGTTAGAGGCACTGCCCTGAACTGGTTTGCTTCCTATCTTTCTGGCCGGTCTCAGGTAGTTCGAGGCCAGTCATTTGATTCATCTGAGTTGAACATCCAGTGTGGGGTGCCTCAGGGTTCTGTACTTGGCCCGGTCTGATTCCTGTTGTATGTTAATGATTTGCCTTCCATTGATATCAGTGGTATCTTTACTTTGTTCGCCGACGATACTACTATTTTGTGGCGTGGAAAAAGTGCAGAAGAGTTAAGGCTGATTGTGCAGAACGATTTACGGCTTGTCAAACAATGGTGTGATGCGAATCTATTATGTTTTAATATCAGCAAAACTAGTATTCTTACCTTTAAGTTTTCGTTTTCTGACTTAACATTGACAGATAATTTTGTTAAGAACTCGGGCGTTGCTAAATTCTTGGGTGCTCAAATCGACGACAAGCTTAAGTTTAAGGACCACATTCTTGCATTGAATGGGAGACTAGCGTCCGGTTCTTACGCAGTGAGCGTTGTCTCAAGAGAGTTGGGGAAGAGTGTGGGTAGAATGGTTTATTTTTCACTTGTTGAGAGTCACTTGAGGTATGGTATTGCTTTTTGGGGACTTTGTAGTAAGGGCCTATTGGGCTCTACATTTGTTCTGCAAAAGAGGGCATTAAGATACTTGTGTGGTGTTAATTGTCATACTCACTGTAAACATTTATTTGTCAGGAAAGGGATTTTAACTTTAATTGGAATTTTTATCTCGGAAACGGCCTGCCTTATCCATACAAAATATAAAAATTATGCTACTAACAGCTCCTATAGCATGCGTACTGTGAATGATATTCCTCTTCCTATACCAAAAATTCCTTGATATTTGAGAGCATCAAAATTTATAACCACATACCACTGGCTTATCGGCAGGTGATTGATGACAAGATTTTTAAGCAAAGACTAAAAAGGCAACTAATTACTAGACCCTACTATACTATCCAGGAATTTTACGATGATAATATCTAGGCATTTCCTTAGTTTTTTTTATTTGATTCTATTTTGTTTAATTAAAACTAATGATATTCCTGCCAGATTTTTTGGTAGGATTGAGCTTGTCTTCGTCTTAAATTGATTTGTGTGTACATTTTTTTACCATTACTGTTTTATTGTCTTATAATGTGTGATTATGTATTTATTTGTTTATTGGATTACTTATTCTTACTTTATATAGTGAACATTGTAATTTACATACATAATAATAGCTTTGTTAACAAGATGTACTTCTTCTAGCAATAAAGTGTATTTTGATTTGATAAATCCTTGTACTACTAATCTAGCTTTAAATTTTATAACTTCACCTTTCTCAGATAATTTCTTTTTAAAAATCCATTTACCTATTAAACGATGCCGATGATTTGAACCTGGTTGTTCAACGAGAGCCCAAACATGGTTTTTTTCCATACTTTCTAATTCGCTCTGTATAGCTTCTTTCCATTTTTCTGCTTCGGAACAACTTATTGCTTCTAAAAAATTTGCTGGTTCCTCCAAAGAAAAATTACAGTAATAGTCATCATAACTTTTTGGACAATGTTTGAGGCGATTACTTCTACGTAAATTAAAATTTACAATTTCATTCCTGTTATTTTCGCTTACTGAACTATCTTCTTGAGTGTGTTTTTCAAGATCTTTAAAATAAATATTTTGGTCTTCATTTAAGGTTGAATTCTCAACGTCGTTCAATTTATTGCCAACCTATAACCTATTTCGCTTTGTTTTTTCAAGTTTATTATTTTTTAAACTAACATTTAAATAAAATCAGTATCGTCGGCACATTACTTATACTACAAAAATATCAAATTTATTTCATTGCTAATTTTGGGAGAATTGTATAGTGAAAGAACAATGAGTGACAATGACATAATAATGTTAAAAAAAATCTTACCCGATATTTTTCGCTATACAATTCTCCTAAAATAAGTTATGAAATTCCTTGATATTTATTAAATATGTCAATTACTACCTATAGAATATCAAGTCGATACTGATTTTCTTTAAATTTTGTATTAAAGCTAGAAAACATAAATAAATCTACGCGAAATAGGTTATAGGTTGGCAAGCATGTTGATACTCCCACCTTAATTGATTATTTTCTTTTAAAGTGACATTGTCTGTTGTGACATTGTCTGTTAACGTCATATTTCTGATATTCGTATCAATTGACACAACCAGGTTTTCTTATTGGTACTGGTGTTTGTATTTTCTTGACGTGGTTCAAAGGTATTGTTTCACGTGCACTATCTTCGCTTAAATTATCTCGAGTATGTTCTGGTGTTTCAAACATATTTGGGTCTTCATTATTAAGAAATTAAAACCTCTTAAAATTATGACTTTCTCACCCGTCCAAAAACGATACCACCCGACTTTATCTGTATATCCAACCATTCGAGCTTCCCTAGCTCTTGGATTTAACTTACTTCCCCCAGAAGGTCTTTCTTCTTCATTAATATGTATAAAAGCTTTATCGCCAAGTCTTCGAAAATGTCCGATAGTAGGTTTTTTCCAAAAAACATTTCATATGGAGTTTTTCCGTGAAACGAATGGGGCAATCGATTTTTTGTATAAATTAAGAATGCAATTGAATAACCTTGCCTTCCAACTGGGCATTTTTGCTATGAATGCCCATCAGTATTCTAATGTAATATAACCAAGGCTGTGATCCTTGGAATTGCAATAATAATACAACATATACTGTATACCTTATAATTTTGATTATGTACGTCTTATAAATGGGGTAAAACCCCTAAACCTATACTGCTTAAATAAATAAAATACTCAGAAAAACTAAATTGCGGCCTGTTATTAGGCCGAAAGCGCTAGGCAATAGCAATAAAAATTACGCTAAATACAAAAAATGTTTAATTTGTTAAAAAACGGCGTACAACCGACTCCTTTTCATACATACCTTTTAAGACACCCTATATAATATGTTATGTTTTGCAGGTATCGGCGAACCAAGACAGTTTTTAGTACATAGTCTAGCTACATTAGGTAGTGCACAACCTGGTAGACTACCGACCTTAATTAACAGTACAACGGCGCAATCTCAGACCATCCTCCAAACATATTTGGCTAAATTTGGTGTCCAGCTTGCATAGTGTCAATTACATGAAACACATTATGGACACTTCGCTACGTAAATGGAAAAACGTCATAATTAAAAAATTGCATGAAGAAATAACATGTTATGTCATCCTCTCATAAATTAAGTATGAATATACGTGCGTTTGTAAATGACAGCAATACCGAATATGTGGCAATATATTTCCGCTATTTTCTTTCCTTTTACCAAAAAGATCGTCAGAATAGAAAAGGTAAAACCCTTAACATTTAAAGGGCAGTTATTTTTGTACCTTGCAGGTAAAAATCAACGGGCTTTTTCACTATATTTTGATTTTTATCCTATCGCATGGAGAAAGAAAAAAAAATTCTCTTCGGTTTCCGTATTTAAAATATTAAATTATTACTGACAAAATAAATAAACAAGATACACTCTTTAATGAAAACACGGGAATAAATTCACTGACGTCACATGTGCTTCGACCAATGGGTCCCAGTGATTCAGTTAAAGGTCTACCTGAATATCGGGCTGTTTGTTTTCTATTTTTCAGCTGTTCTGGTCTATTTAATTTATTAGAACAAAGACAGCAATATAATCCGTGCAGGCTGACAAATAAAAGAATTGCGCGGATAATGGGATGACGTAATAAGGTTTTGATCTCATGTTTTCAAATTTTCTGCTTTCGCGGCGTGTTTTTAATTGTTTCTAGGAAAAGTTTGTGATAGTTTATTATTCGGATGTATTTTCAATAGGTTCTAATTCAGAATGTCAATGCTGAATACGATGAATTCATAGTGAAAAGGCCCATTATCATTGTAAATAAAATTCTTAAATTGGCATACCTAATATATTTTTTTATAAACAGAACACATTTTATAAATTTTCGTTCTTCTATTCACGTCGCGATTTATGTGATTTACTTTAGCTTTCTATCTACTAAAATAATACAACTTTTTTTTTTTATTATAATTATTGTACTTTTTCTCCATTTAAAAAAAAATAAATGTAACAATAAATACCTAATTTATTTGACATTATGTATTCTATTACCATATCTGATTCCTCTTAAAATCCCATTTTTAAACATGTGTCACAACACTCACAACATGACATTTTATTGGCTTATTTTGTCACCTACATGCCATAATAGATGGTGTTGAAACTGCTGCACTAGAGAAGGCACATGCTTGTCTGCCGTTCTAGTAGAGGATATTGTGGCTAGACCGACTTACGGGCCTATAAAAAAAAATACAATGATGAGAAATATTGATTAAAACAGTTTGTCAGTCATTTTTTCTACACACAATTTGTACACTGTCGGGCATTAATCCCAAACCCCAAACAACCAATGTACATCTCATGTCTTTCTCTCTCTGATGTATGTGTTTTGTGGACGTAAAGTTCGTCGTATGAACGTACATAAAAGTACCTGGTACATACATAACACGTATTATGTACGTACTTTTTCAAAATGTACGTACATAATACGTTCGATGTACGTACATATTGTACGTCTTAAGGTACCTATTCACGTTCAGTCGGCCGTCAGTCCGTGGACTGTCCGTCCTGGCCGGCCGGCCGTTATCGAAAGTCAAACTACACGTACAGTTTTATTCACCGATTACGGCCGGAGGATTTCTGCCGGATTCGATAGCGGCCTTCAGTTTTTGTTATTTCACTATACACGCGCAGTTATTTCGACAGGTCAAACATGTCGCAAAAACAGTGCGCAGCGGCAATTGTTGTTATTTCACACGAACAAAGAAAAAGGAAAAGAAAATCAATTTGGATGAAAGACTGGCTAAAAAGACGTTGCACTTTCTCCTACATGAAGCTTGTACGAGAACTGAGGCAATCGAGTGAAAGTGATTTAAAAACTTTATTAGGATGAATGATCATTGCTTCGAGTATTTATTAAAACCGTATATCACAAGAAAGGACACCGTCATGCCTTTTACAGTTCTTTTCTGAACGCACTTTTCATATTATTTATCTTATCCGAGTCTTTAACTAGCTTCGACATCTACTGTTTTATATAGTAAAAATAATTCTTCCTATTATGCTTTAATTCGCAAAGCCCTATTAGCATATGAAGAATCTTTTATTTTCCACAAATATTTATGTTTGCGGTACAACTCAATAAAATTCTTGATGAAGTTAGGATGGTTTGCGATTTTGTTCGGCGTTACTGGATAAAAACTATAAAATTTTAGAAAGGAGAGAAATAAGACACTTGGAGTCTTCCTCTACTGGTATATTAAAATAAAGTTTTAATGAATGGTACATTATCTACATGTTTCGAATGTATATACATTTGTAAATCTTAGCTCTCGACAATTAGAAATTAAAGTTTAAAAAGTTTTAAATGTGAACTGGAGCTGACAGTTCTGAAAAAACAAGGTTAAATGGATGTCTACATGACATGACATGGCCTGCAGTCCAATGCCGGCCGGTAAACTACTACACACGTTAAGTTTTAACAGTCGACAGGCCGCCGGCAGAACGCGACTCGTCATTTAACTGCGTGTGTGTAGTGAGTACCAGCCGCTCGGCCATTATCTCTCCGGCAAAATACGGCCGGCCGACTGAACGTGAATGGGTACCTTTATGTATATGTTTGTAATAATACATAAAATGTACATACATTTTCCTCTTTATTAAAAACGAAATAGTGGAAAGTTCAGTGAGCAGTGCGTATTTATCCGGCTTAAAAAAGCAGGAATAGATGCTCATATGAAATTTTAAAAAATGCAAATATATTTAGTTCAAGCATACATATGCATGCATGTTTCGGTCCAGATGGTATCATCCAACAGTAAAATAACAAAAATAATTGTTAAAACACTATTCCCAAAATTAATAAATATAGTAGTTATTTATTTTTATTAGCCATTCTATCCTTGGCTCTCCACAATCACTCGTCCGTTACACAAAACCTACTTATTTCAAAGATTAGTTTAAAATCTGTTCCAAATTTCCAATTCAATTATTTAAATTAAAAATGTAATTCGTCCTCTGATTAGACAAATACCTATGTTCTGAAACAAAAGAAATCAGTCTAGATATATGCTTATTCCCCATAGGCATAGAATAGCATCTCATATTATGGAGAGGCTGTGATATATGTCCAGGAATTAATTTTTCCCCTAGAAAATAATTGGCAACCATTTGAAATAACGTTAACCAAAAACAGGAGTCACTGCGAATTCGCGCGACCCAATCAAAACTATTGTTATTGTTCGCGTGTTTATTGTGTTTATCAATTTTGTTGTTATTTTTGTGATATATAAACTTTCAAAAAAATAGGTATTAAGAATTCCACTGTGTTTAGTGCAGAATGCCATAATTGTATGTAAATAGTGCGAGAAAAGTGCCGCAGAGGATGGATCTCTCTACAGAAATGCATCTGAATAGGTGCATTGTTTTATTAAGATATATGTAATATTATAAAGAAATTTTTAAATGATTAGATGGTTAATTTTTTTTTTACCTTTCAACAAACCTAAATAACATTTATTTTATTTTTTTTATATTTTTTCATAGTTGGCGCGCGTTGGTCGCTGCGAAGTTAGCAACAAATTGAAGTTAGTCAGTTGAAATGATGCCAACTCAAAGTAGTGGATGACAATCTATAAAAACCAAATCCCCAATCCTATGCTCAGAAAAATAAAGAGTTTGTAAGGGTCTGTATGTGTAGCTTATAGGCCGACGCTGATGCCAAGTTTCATTTTTCTCGCAGTTGATGCATGCGTCGCCGCATGTTTCAGTGTGTATAGTATGGACGCCAGTGCCGCCATAAAATCGAGGTACTCCATTTCCTACGCGATTATAGCTACTCTTTGCCTCATACCATAGAGAAAAAAAAAAACAAGAGAAACCATATGCAATAAAAATATTTTACCGCTCAGAATTTTGTATGACGTACAAAATCTATAACGCAAATAACCGTCTAAAAGCACGTCGCTTCTTGGAATTTACATTGCGGCTTCGAGCCTCGCTTTCGACCATTTACGTGGGATGTCTAGGTTTACTTAGTTTATCCTCATACAGAACAAGATAAGAAGCCAAAAACGTTCAGTGCACGGGAGATGGCCTTTCATTTCATATGCGTGTATAGCACGTAACCGCATAGGAATAAGGATACGAATGCAGTATAACGTGTTAATAATATATGAGAATAATATTCGCAATTCGCGTCTATACTAAACTAGCTAGCTAGAAAATAAAATTAAAACCGTGTGTATATCTGATTCTATGCCAGCGACAAAAGCGTGTATGTCTGTTAGCACCCCGGTGAAGCTTAAATGGACGATTTCGCAACACAGTAGAAAGAAGAGAGAGAGAGGGGTGTTAGTGTGCCCGCCGGCCATCAGGGCAAATTAGCGCTGTTGTCGCCAGCTGGCCGTGTAACCGGGTTCTGTCGCATATTTTTGACGTATAGAAGAGAAGGACAGTTATATTCTAACTTACTATAACGCTCCCCAAACTGCGCCAGGTGCTAATTGGAACAAACCAGCCAGCCCGCCATCCATCCATGTCCATGTGTCACAACTGTCAATTTTTCTTGTCCACGTTTTTTTCGGAGGAAATTAATTAATTTTTTATTATCATTTTAATATACAATTCTATTAGTTTCTATTCTAGAAAACTTCGCCGATGTGTGTAATCTTTCAGTTATTATTCCAGCCTACTATACAGGTAATTATTTTTTATTGTTTATCAAATTGATTTTACACTTCCTTACCTATTTTTTATATAGGAATATAGGAAATGTAAGTTTACAATAAATAAATTAACATGAAATGTTTCACATACATAATAGGTGTTGGTTAACAAGCCAATCTTAACAAAATATCACTGGGCAACCTGCAGATAACTGCAACACATTGTGCCCGAGGTAATACCTAACAATCTATCTGTTACGAACAGATAAGTTTAGTCTCTTGAAATGATAATTTTAACATTTTTGTTTTACTGAGTGGATTAAAAATTATAACATAATGGCACAAAGATATTGGTTTGAGCTAACTCGATAAGTAGATACTTGGCCATCGGCCATATTTTACAGAGAAATTTAATGTCTACCCGATACTGTTTCTTTTGTTTCAGAGAACGCTGTAGAATCACCTGATAGTTTATGGATCTTTTAGTACGTGTCTCAATGCATCCTAGTGCTTGTGTTTATACAGTATTATTTGTGATAATATTATATGAATTGAGACAATTCCAGATGAGTGAGACCTGTGAGACGTAACCTAAGGACATTAGTTTATTCTAAACAGTTATTTTTTGTTATGGTTGTCAATGCAGTTTTTATTTATAAATAAACGTAGAAAACATTATTTACGATGAAGTGCTTCCATCTTTATTTTCCAAATCTTGGTTAATATAAAAATGTGCATTATTTATTCCATAAAAAAAAACTTTTGTGCGTCTTTTTATTGATTTAATTTGTGATTTAATATTATTTATATTGAATCACAAATTAAATCAATAAAAACTCGTTCAAAAGTTAATAATTAAATTGAAAAGTCCTGAAACCGCTGTTAAAATTTCCCGCCATTGCGCCTCTGATGGCCGGCGGGCACACTAACACCCCTCTCTCTCTCTTCTTTCTCCCTCTACTGTGTTGCGATTTTTTAACAAGGAGTTAACATTTCTAACCCTATAAATTTTCTTTGTCTGTTAGTTTCCATAAGAAGTGTGTGTATGTGGTACGTATGTGTAGAAGTCGATGGTAAAACGTTTTTATCATCTACTGCAAAAAGGCTGATATCGACATTACACGGTTTTGCACCTCAGCCGACGATATGTGACCTTTCAAATTCAAACGCATCGGCACCGTGTAGGGTAGAGTGGGGGAATACTGCCCTCTTAAGGGAAGTATCAAATATCTCGGGGATTTTCTGATTTGAACGGGAACGGGGAGGTTTAAATGAAAGATAAGACGTTCGGGAACAAAATTTAATTAGAAATAAGCAAAACAGTTTTAAAAAATACAGACTTTAAAATATATATAGTAGAGGGCCGGTAATACCCGCAGCTTGGGGGTAATTTCAGCCATGGGCCGCAATTACCCAAAATTGTTTTTACTGGCAAAAATCGCACACATAGGTTTTCTTCCTTTCTCCGTTGGTACATTCATTGTGAGCCCATCCGAAACAGCGCATCTTAGCCACAGTTCCCGCTTTTTCCCAAATTCTCCGCAAATAATACAAATGTCCTCGGTAACTTCAGCGTCTGAATTTTCTTCTTCCCCATTACAGTCATGGTAGCCCAGTAAACCAAAGCTGGCGGTAAAAGTTCGGCCGCCTTCCGGCACTGACGGGAAATCGACGGCTCTTGTTGCCGATTACTGGCCGCTTCTGGCTCTCACGTTACCTTCCATGCGTCGAACTACCACGCCTAATAGTCTTCCACCCAATGGTGGTAGTAGCGCAGCACATGAGAAACGGACCTTATCTTTCGAAACGGACACGGTTAGAAGATATCTCGCCGGTTGTGACAAAATAGTCGACGTTCCGTGTACCACCCGCGCGCGGGTAGCTAACTACTACGTTCCTCGTTTTACTTGTTTGGCAACGGCTAATCGCAAGCCAGCCGCGTATTTTTGAAATTCGCGCAGTTTAGCTTCTGCGAAAGAACTGACACTTGACAGGTGAATGACGGTAGACAGAAGATTAAAATTATTTTTCCACGAGCACGAGGCGTTCCTTTGTTATAAGAGCTACATTACTCAAAAAGATTCAGTGCCTGTAGGCAGAATACAGGATTTATCATTAGACCAACTTATTACTGATTTCCAAGATAAAAAAAAGACACCCCTCAGACAGGATTCAGTACCAGAGAACAAAACTATAAGTGAGTTTAGGTAAGTTTCATAATTAATATATAATTGTAAATTTTTTATGCCTGTTTACTCTCATGTGATAGTTGAAATAAGTGTTAAAGCAAAAAAATTAGTGCATGCTTTGCTATTCTTTGTACGCAGTATTTTATAGTATATAAACTTAACCAAACCAAATGGTTTTTAGGTGCTGTACGAAGAAATGCAATAACGTCCAATGCAACAAATTCAGATATTGTTCTGACCATTAGAAACTGGAGAAAAAATGATTCCGATAGGGAATGCGGGCGGATGAGTCGCAAAAAAAATAGTAAAAAATTATGTGTAAATAAATCAGGATAACGTCTTATAATTGCAGGGTTTGTTAAACAATAAAACTATTGTTTTCTACTAACGGTGAGTTTTAATGGTAAGACTTTCCCCTAACCATGCGCGGTCCCTCGCTGGTATTTAAATGAATTGCCAGAGAACCGTCCGCGGACTCGTCGAGATGCCGCGCGCTGACCAAATCTGTTCAGCCCGCGGCTAAGCGGTAAAAAGTAGCGTCTGTACCGCACAACCAGGTCCGTTATGTAGCTATTAAGCCGCCCGGCGGCCGAGCGGTCATGCCCTATCTCCACGCCGCCGATATTGTAGCTGGCGGCCCGACACCGACGTTTCGGCAATGCGCCTTCTGTCCGCCTCCGGAGCTTTCATGTCGTGTTTACTGGGAGGTTACCGTAGTTTTTCTCGTAGGCCTTGATTTTTGCAGCACGGTAATGTTAATGTTTTTATTCGCTAAAACGTTGGTGTCATCAAAGTTATCGAAAACCTGTTTTTTTATTCCTTTTATTTTTGACTGTTCTAGACCACGATTTATCCTTTGAAGCTTTTCTCGTTTGGCATATTATTTTTTTTCCAACATTTCTTTCATTGGAGTTGACGTAAATATTTCAGAGTGTTGTTTTTTCCCACCTATTTTCCTTTTTCGGTATTAGTTCCAGAACACCCAGGAACTGGTAATATTTTTGTCCAAATGATAGGTTCTGTTTTGTTTCATTTTCGTTGGTGTCTGCCTCCATTCTTTGTTCTCCTATATCTTCTTCCTTATCATATATTAGAAGAGTCTCAGAAGTCGGTTTTTCGTCTATACGTCCGCGCCATTTGAAAACAACCGAAAATTTGAAACAAAACTTCATAGGGTTATACCGGCCATGGCGATATTACCCTCACAATAATAGTCGGAATTACCCCTAAAACAACAAACTAAAATATAACAAATTATTTAAATATGCCTAAACTTACGTCGTTTCTAAGCAAATTGAGTGAAGGGAAACATAATTTAATTCATGTGTATACTTGCAAACTATTTTTACAACTTGCCTTTATTGAAATATACAGCCTTAAATACACACCTTTCTAACACCACGAGGTTTTTCGTACTATAAAAATTATACAGCTTCCTCTTACACTGCCTAAACGATACTAACTGTTAAATTTGTGAACATGCTTGATTGGTAGGCGTAAGCAGCGCTAAATTATTTATCGGAGTGGGAAAAACTTGACGGCCGGAATAACCCCCACGGCTGGTATTCCCCCACTCTACCCTACACGGTTCCGTTCCACCGCGATCTCACCGTGAGCCCCCACTACAATTCACGGCGACCGTTACCGTATTGACGAAGAGATATATGCCCAGTAGAGTTTAAGTTTTAACTAATGCTTGCACATGTACCGCGCTTACGAAATTTTCTTGGTTCATTGGCGGGAACATTATTTTATCATAATCATATTTTTCGCAATGGCAGTAGATATAGATATGGATATCTTTGGTGGAAGCAAGGCCGGGTATTTGGGACAAAACAAGTTCTATACATATATATGCGACGAAAACCGTGCATGTGTGCTAGGATAATACGAACGCGGTAAATCGAGTAAACGTTGCCGTTGGGACGGTCGCCGTGTAAGTGTGCAATAAGCCTAACTCTTTTCTTTAAAATCGGGAAGGTTATGATGACGCCCTTAAACGGATATGTCTTGACAAGCAAGCAAATAAACTATCCTCAAACTAATACGAACGTGCCGAAATAGAGACAGGGTCTAGAGTCTGGGCCTGGCCCCATAGACATAAATTGTCTATGCCTGGCCCATAGAACACCAATAAAGGTCTGGCCGTGGACTTTTCAATTGCCCAATCTCGTTCACAATAAAGCGTGTGAAACTTAAAGATAAATGTGTTAGAATGCGCACATAAATCATTGTATTATTTCCTATTAAATCAAATAAAATACAAATTAAACAAATTACCTTGATTTTCGCAGACGAAAAATAGTGAACATGGAAATATTTCCTTTATGAAGAGAATAGTTTTTGGAAAAAATTGTAATTTTTAAGAATGGTTTAGACCAGTGATGTTAGAACCTTCACTAGCAGTGTGACTATGGTTTGACTAAACCTAGGAATGTTAGTTTACAGGTTTTGATTTTTTTAAAACAAAAAAAAAACACATGAGAATGTTGAGGAGAGTGTTTGTGACTTAAATGGCGTTTCAATGAATTGTAATTATGATATTTTATTGTCGCAGAGGCGGTACCTACAACTAAACAGCTTATTTTTAATAATGCCATTATTAATAAATAGCACTTTATTTTTCTAATTTACAATAACTGGCTTTAGGGCTTTACATCGCTTAACTCAAAATTACTTTCGTTAAGACTGCGGCCTTTGATTGGCCGGTTAAAAAGTTCAGACGCTTGTGAAAGAGTGGCTAGGAATATTGTCTCACTCACTTCTTTAAAATTAAGAAGGCAGTCAATTTCATTGAATGTAGAAAAAACTTAAGGCGATACATCACCGAACAGAAATTTCGGTGTCCGGAGGAAATCTGCAGGCATATTTCTATCTAAACCCGTTCACCCGCTGACTAATATTTTTGCACCGGCATCATCGCTGTTTAATTTCACCGGGCATGAACAATTCGCAGAACTAGACCGCTCCAAGGGCCAAAATCTCGGCCAAAACAGTTTATTTTTGTATTTATTCAATTACGACTAATAGTCCAGGAAAATTATTAGTCCAGGAAAATATTATTTTAATTTGTATGCTCATGTATATAAAGATATATTTTCGACATTTTTACTGCCAGTGTTCTTATAATATGTACAGTATCTGTTAAATATTAAAGTTTATTTACAAACAACAACAAATACTTTGTTAATTACCTACCTACCAAATTTTAACTGTAAGATGAACTAATTAACTGAAAAAGTTGTGATTTTCTTAATAAATCCAATTTAAACAAATGTATCTATTAGTAATTTGCAACATGATTAAATTATTCCACACAAAATAAGTAATAAGAAAAAAAAATAAGAAAAACTTAAATAATTTGATAATAATATATTAATCATCCCGAGGGGGATTCCTAATTTGTAGTCTTCTTGTATATCTAGGGTCAATAATTTCAGGTGGTAAGCATTTTAAATAAAACCTTATTAAATATGGCTCCATTTTGTCTGTCCAAAACACATAATTTCTTTCAATCTAAAAAAATTGTGTAAATTTAAACATTTTAAGTCAGTATTCACCTGAAGACGACTGGAGATACTTACCAGTTGAAACGTTGTGATATGAAAAACTAAAGGCAATGGAAGTCCAAAACACATATATTACTCATTTTAAGTCAGTTTAAACAGTTTTCTGCACTATATTATAGCATACACAATTTACCTTTAGATACGTACAGCTTATCTCCTGCGCAATCAAAAGTTACGTTTTATGGGTGAAAAAATACGTCCAAGCGCATGACTCGCCGGTCAGCTGCCTTCCTTCTGGACACCTTCGTGCATGCGCACAAACCTTGTGTTATCGGCCTGTCCTACTTTATCAACAATAATCGACATGCTCAAGATACTCTCCAGAACCGGCTCGGCCGCCATTTTTGTTGTTGTGTTTTAAGGTTTCTCTGTGGATTCGTTGTAGTTTTCTTAGCTGACGTGGATTGTGGGTGTTTAATATTTACGGATTTCTAGTTTTTGTGGAGTTTAGTGAATTGTGTTTGTGCTTTTAATGACTCCAATTGGAATATAAAGAATGACAGTAAGAGCCGTTGTATTATTTTGTTAAGCCGAAATAGGTGTAAAATATCGGGTATTTAATATTTTTAGTAAGTATGGAGTAGTGATGTATCTTGATATATAACTTTATTTTATTATGAACAATTTAAACACATTTAACTAGGCCTAGGCTACATAAATAAGGTATGAAAATAATGAGAAACACACACCAAAACATATTATTATCCCGATGCTTGCAAAGAAAAAAGTAAATACCTAGGTATGTTTATATTAATGTGAAAGTATTTTATGAGTCAAGTTCTCGGGCAAACCCTTTTTCAAATTCTTGAACAAAACAAGTTTTTGCCAAATTGTAAAAATCAATACAAGTTATATACCAACTAATATTTGACTTGAGGTTACGTAAGCGATAACACTGTAGATTTGTTATTTTGCTGGTTTTGTTTGTTTTTTATATTCGATTTTGTAAGTTTTATAGTTATATTAACTTGTTCTCTTCCTTTTTGAATCAACAACATTTTTAAACAAATTTTGAAAACAAAACCTTAAAAACCATTTTCTATACTTAAAATCATATGTTTGCTACTACTCAAAATGCCAGAAATCACTACCTTTTTTCCCAACTTGATCAAAAATTGAGAAGAAATTCCAATTTTTTTGGCAAAAATTTAAATTTTAAAGCCCGGACCTGTCTATTTTATTTTCCCATTCGTCAAACGATAATGTTGCAGTGCGCATGGCTAATAGTGTCTAGCTTTGCTTACATGCGCGAGGCCATAAATCTGCCACTTTCATGATTGTTGTTTGCTTATCTAAAGGTAAATATCTATGCTATATAGATACAACAGAACAATACATTACATTTTACAAATTAGGTATTTTTTAAATTACAGATATTGTATAAAAGTATGGCACAATATCATACCTTTTCTACAAGGAATCCTAATGTAGTCCACAACAGAAAATAGCAATATGAATTATTGGTTACTTGGAACAGTCCTTGTGTTTGATAATAATAATTATGGTTTTTTTAATTGTAATATGCCATTATTTATTGTAGCAAAACTTTTTTTTTCTGTTGAATGGCCTCTTCTGGTGTTCACATTTTCGCTGTTGAAGGAGACTTTACTTCTATTATCCCTTCGTCTTGAATAAGTCCATCTGGACTAGCTGCCAAGAAGCAATGTTCTTTATGGACAAACAAACCACAAGGCTTGACTTTTAGATTTGTTCTTTAGTCTCAAATGCTTTTATAGGTATAATATTTTTCTAATTTGCAAAATACATCTAAAAATGACTAGGTACTTATCCTAATAAACGCTACCGGGCTGGCATAAGCCGGGGACAAACTGTCCCACTAAGGTTTCTTACTTTATAAATAATTAACAAATTTTTAAATAGCCAAATGATGTCAAAATTAAGTAACTTAATGGCAAAGTTGCCTAGCAATCCCTATTAGTTGGCAATTTTGTTTTGCATGTATATCTTGTTTAAAGTAAATAACATGAATAAAATTGTTATTTGTAAATAACTTGAGAAGGAATAAAGATATCAAATTATAGTTTGCACCAGAATTTAGCTATTGTCATTCTCTTTAAGCAAGGTCATATAAAAATATGAATTTCCAGGGTTGTAGTGTTGCAAGTTTACTTTTATGAAGAAAACTGTAAAAAAACAAATATTGGGAAATCAACGCCCTCTAGAAGACGCAGTATCAACATCAACTCCCCATCCCGACGGCATTCAGTATTTTAAAAAGGGTAAAATTACCTTTAAAACAAGACTAAATTTGGATAGAGGCTATGGAAGATACACCAATTTTATACAGGATTCCCCCGCCCTTATTATCGACGATATAAATTATTAGTCTACAAAACAAATAATCGCAAAAATTATCGATCTTTCTATTTCCGTTATTAAATGATAACCGCAATAGCGCTTATTCAGAGATAAATTGAATTTTTAGTTATATCATAGTAAATGCATCCCCTAGCAGCTATTTGGAACGTTGAAAATATTTTCCGTCAATTTTTCTTGGTCGATTTAGTCAATAAATATTGTTTTCAAAGACATATTTGTGGCTTCCATAATACCTATCCTACCTCGCCGAGCTTAGTGGGACATCCTGCATATTCCTTATTCTTAAAAAATTAGGGGTACTTAAGTACTTTCAAAAAATGTCGAAATGTTTTCCTGTAAATGTAAAAGAACCAAAATAGTGGACACTTCCCTAAAATGATGAGCAGTTGCCCATGCCCTGCAACCCTGGAAATTGTAAAATTGCCCAAAGGCCGTGGCGTCGGATCGGCATCTTACCTTGTAACGGTGAATGGTTTTTGCTGGATTCTTTTCTCCCCTTGACTTTCTAACAATTAACATTTTTTGTCGAAGACTTTTCCTTTTGGATTGAAATTGTTCTTTTTGTTTCTTTTTTTCCATATTGATAGGAAAATAAAATATAAATAATAATTAATCCGTATGTATACCACCGATCGCACTAAGTAAATCACAAAAAATAGAACACACACATATAAGATTCTTAAGAATATATTTTGAAATGAGAATACCTACTTACAGATCCTCGGATGAAAAAAGGTAATGTAATTTTATTACTAATAATAATTATTTAAGTAACCTAAACAATATTAGGTACTTATTTACAATAATACATTATAAAGGTGTAATGAAATTTATGAGACAATCCCATAATTATTATTAATCTACCTAACAATAAACCATGCATCAACCATCAACCCCAACAAAAATAAGAACCCCTAATAAAATGTGTACGGATAATTATTATTCTTTACATGGAAAATTATGCACCTGCTAATAATAAATTCATAGTTCCTACTATTTTCTTCAGTCGGGCACCGAATATTGACAAGGTCAATCGCGTTGCCAGCGTTTCGCCAAGATATGATTAGTGGGCTTGTCTCTAAAAAAGAACGTAGGGCGGAGGACATTTTCCGCAAAATCGTTTTTCCAGGATTTTGAACAAACTATTTACTTTTAATTTTTCATTTTTTTACCAATATGTCTAAATTAACACCCACTAGGGCGCTATAGAGCCTGTTTTTTAAAATATATTTTATTTAAAAAAATATAAATTCAGAAAAAAAAATATATAGTTTTGGGCTCTATAGCGCCCTAGATAAAGTAATTTTATGCTACTTTTATATATAATATTTTTTTGATATTATGCATATTAACGAAGAAAATTTGGAAATAAAATAATGATAGGTCGAATCCCCTTAATCCATACATAATATACGACTTTTTTTTATTCAAAAAGGGTTAAAAGTTTCTTTTAAATAGCAAAGCAAAGCCTACGGCTAAGTTGAGCGTTCCTTTTAAAAATTTAACTTCGCACAACTTCACAGCAAAGATTTTTTCTCCCCCCTTGCCGCGGTTAAATATGGCCCTCTTTATTTCCCATACGGCCTAATAGGTAGTTTCCATTTTATTATTTTAAACAGCTAGCAAAGTAAATATCTTTGCTAAGCTAAGTTGTTAAAGGAACGCTTCGCAAACGAGTTCATTTAATTCGAATGAGAAATATAGGACAAACTTAACCGCGGCAAGGGGGAAGAAGAACATGCTGTGCTCAGTTAAATTTTTAAAGGAAACGAAAAGGAGTTTGCTTTGCTATTTAAAAGTAACTTAAAGGAACTCGGCTAATAGTTATTCGTCAAGAAGCGTTCCTTTGACAACGTGAGGTAAGCAAAGGTTTTTTACGTTACTTTGCTGTTCAAAATGGTTCAAAAGAAGCAAATGGAATTTAACCTAAAACGGTTATTTTAGACCTTGTACGAATACGGTAAATTTTTGGTTGGCAACACTGACTTTTTAGATGACAGTTGAGTGCTGACTTTCATTCTGTCGTTAGTGTCGTTTTGTCTTCTTTTACTTCTGACTGACAGTCCTCCTGGCCTGGCATTTCTGCCTTTCTGGATCCTAAAATAAGAAGTTAAGAATGGAGTAATCGGAATATTTAGTGTATATTTAAAGTGTATAATTCGTGGGTATTGTGTTGGGTTTCGCAAAACCCTTTGACCACAATCCTTATAAATTCTAAACTCTGGATCTGAAAGCAGTAATATTACAAAAAACGTTGCTGTTCTGTAATCTGTGAAAATAGTCGGTGGAAGATTTTTCTCACAAGTGTTTAAAAGATATCAAGATTCCGCCAACAAATCGAATTGGGTCCATAGGGTGGCTTCTGAAAGTAAGTAAAATAATTTAATTTTTATTGAAAATAAAAAGAAACATATCGCAGAATATGTTAATAAGTAGGTAATAGGTAAACTGTAATACTGACTTTGTCTATGTTTATTAATATGGGTGTGTTAATTACCATCATTCTGTATTTCAATTAAGTACCTACCAAAAAAAATGTTTTTAGTTTTGTCATTTTAATTAAGCATTAGGTAGGTACCTAGGTAGGTACCTAGTTTGATGAATAATGATTATTTTTTGTGTTCCTAAATACTTTATTAGATGAAGTTAAATGGACAAAAATACTGTTCAAGTAGCTCCCAGTCTTACTACTTAACTTAATCCATTTCTAAAGTTTTGACATCCGACCTTGAAATTAATATTTTAAAGAACAAACATAATATTGCATAAGAGTGGTAAAGTAACTCCTGCTTACAAAAAATGAGAATGGAAATGAAAGAGGAAAGTTTTTGGCTGTTACTTTCTTCTACCAAGTAGTCAGTTTTTTTATTTTCCACAATAAGTATCGACCCACCTACCTATTACCTACTCTTTGTTTTGCAGTACTTATTCTCCTGGTAATGGGTCCTAACTTTTTTGTACATTATCTGTCTAATAAGTAATTTAAGTAAGTACTTATCAGGAGGAAATTACAAAAAAATGTAGGCATTGCCTTAATCATCTATTAGGGCCCAATTGAAACATCACAACTTAAAACAGGTTCTTTCTTATTAAAACTAACGTAAGTACCATATACTTTATCAGAAATTTAGACTAATATTTAAATAATATTTTTGACCCCAGGAGTACCCACCTACCTGTTAGTGCTTATCATCCTTTTTATCAACAAAAACCATAGTACAAAAATTAAATCTAGAGAATTGTAAAATTAACCAGTTATAACCAGCAAATACTTGGTACAAACTGAATAGATAGGCTGAGTAAATTTTAGGTACCTATACCTAATTCAAATTAAATTTATTCTACTAAGGATTATAGGTACCTACATTTTAATTTGAGGTTCCTTATATAAAACTAAAATTAACTAATTTAGGTGGTGGTTCACCTTAAATTTTAGACTACTAACATTAAATTTATGAGAAAAATCTAGGTTAAAACCTTTTATGCAAATATGACACCATTTAGATATTCAAAAAGTCTTTTAGTGTGTAAAATGCATTTTGTTTAAGAAAGTCTATTAGTTTTCTTCCAAATATACCTCTCGTTATGGATTCTTTGATTTCTTTTGGTAGTTTATTAAAATTTTTGATGTAGTGGGGAGATTTTTTATATCGTGTTGAAGTGTGTCTGGGGACTATAAGGCCATTTGCGTTTCTTGTAGAATAGTTGTGATTGTTTCCATAGTAGAAAGTAGTTATCTGTATCGACCTAATTAAAACGCGAAAGATTGAAAATATATTTATTACTAAAGATTGGGTAAGTTATAAAGTAACGCTGCTTAGCAAAAGATGTCGTCGGTAAAGCACCTTAAACCCAAGTCTTCCTTGATGCATCGAATGTCGGGATCAATGCCTGTCCCAACCACTTAAGTGTAATATTACACCCATATAACCCATTCTGCATAGTTGTCTATTCATTACTTTCAGCTGGGTTCATTTTGTTGTTAACAGATCCAATCTAAATTAGCAGTACTTATAATAATATGTTATATTTTATATTCATATACCTACAGGATGTAATGAAAATTTGTATTTTTAAATACAATCATAAGTAAGTATAGGTACACACTCATTCAACAATTTGCAATGCCTTTATTTTGATATAAGTTACAAATTATGCATCCTAAAAAAAATAATAATCTGTATTGTCTGACAGAGCAGGTTCCAATTAAAAGACATGTGACAAAGAATACAAAACAGGTTGAAAACGATAAATAAATCATTCTGAAATTTAAAATGGTGAAATCACTTTTTATCCTCAGCTTTGTCCTTATTAGTCATGTCCTATATTAAGCCATATTAGTATATTCTTTTTACAGGGTCGTAATCGGGCACAAGCATACAATAGGATTTATTCCAACTGAATAAAATATTTATGATATTTCAAGAGTATCAGGTTTTATAAGTTCTGTTTTATTTAAGAAATGTAAAAATATTATTACATAATCCTTGGATGGTTTAATAACGATAAGAAAACGTGCAAATTAATTGTATTTATAACTACTTAGAATAACAAGGATAGAACGGTTATGTACCTTTTTAGCACAATATTCTTTAAATCACAAACAACTTTTTAGTAGTCCAGACATCTTAACTGATAAAAAACTAGAGAAACAGAAATTTACTTTCAACACTGAACCAAAGTAACTATTGTTATACCAGCAATTAAATTTTTTTTTTATTTATTTTCAATGTTGTCAATGTCAATCCGATTCATCTAGATTTATGATTATCGGTAAGACATCATTAGCTTCTATAAGCCTCTCAGTAGCCCAAGCACTGCCACAACCAACTTAAGAAGAAGCCATGAAGTGACATCGGGCAACGCCGCATCAGCTGGGGTTGCGGATCCACAAGCTATTATTATTACGCGCGGCAACGGGCGAGTTTTTTATTCTTTCAAAGGGTAAAATCCATTTCAAATCATTGTAAACCAATTCATTACCTTTTAAAAAAAAACCTTTAAGTACCTTCATATCAATGTCCACTGAAACCTGATTAACAATATTTATACAGTCATTGGTCAAATCTAAACTATAAAAATATATTTTTGAGTCACTTAAGTACAATTTTTACTTCCCAAAATTTAGAAGTATTAATTTTTTGTGAATAATAATTACTGAGATTGTAAAAACTTTTTATAAAATCTGATTTCTCGAAAGCTTGATTAAGTTGAGAGGTTTTGTTGTTCCTCGTTTCTCTCCGCTGGACTTTTTCTAGGAATGAGGACAGTTTTTGACAAGGAAGCAGGCAAATTGGGATAAAAGCACAAAACAGCTGTTAAATTTAGTCTCACTTTAGTTGTAATTTTTTTTGTGGTGCCATCAGGCAAAATATCACTGGGGACAAAATGCTTAGCACAAACTACAGAATACTGTGTGGGCGACCAATTAGCTCTTGGAATGGCTTTTAGCCATAGAATTTTCAGATTTTCATCTTTTGGGAAGTGAAAAACGGATACACTCTATTCACCCGTTTTTAAAACACTTTTATAGTTAGAGTTACAGCCAGGAATACAGCAGGGGCTTGGCATGTTGATAAATCAACAAACTAAAAGAAAAAAATAATACTTACCTAAGTACCTGGCTGGCCTCGGTATAACCGGAGCCATGAGGACGACCCCTACAGCCGCGCTTGAAACTCTACTTGGGCTGCCTGGCCTCCCACTCTGGATACAGAAGGAGGCAATGGCGGCCTACATGAGAATGAGATGCACTGACTGTTGGAAAGGTATTGGAGACGTAGGACACACGAGGATAGCCCGACTAGCGGAAGCAGAGGTTCCGATACTGAACCTCGCAGCGACCCTGACAGAGGACCCGTTAAGGTTGAACAGGAAGTAGTCCCTCACGATCCCTACCAAGGAACAATGGGAGAGAAAAGAGGTTCTATTCCCAGAGGATGCCCTGGTATGCTACACCGATGGGTCGCGCATGGCCGGAACGGAATCCTCAGGAGCCGGAGTATATATTGAAAAGACTGACACCCGATAGAGCTACCCACTAGGACGGCTCGCAACAGTCTTTCAAGCAGAGGTGTTTGCCATCTTAATAACGGCCAGCATGGCAGAGGTCAGAGACTGCGAAGAGCGTGCGGTATATGTATGCTCCGAGAGCCAAGCTGCCCTAAAAGCCATCTGTAAACCAAGAGTCACAACCAACCTCGTCAGCGAATGCGTCGATGCCCTGGAAAGACTCTCGAGGAGGAAAGAGGTAAATCTGGTCTGGGTCCCCGGACACCAAGGGGTTCAGGGTAACGAGCTGGCAGACGAACTTACCAGAGGTGGAGCTGAGACCCCATTCCTTGGACCAGAACCGGCTATAGGAATAACAAAAAAGCAGGTAGGATCCGCACTCAACGAGTGGGCTGAACGCCGCTCTAAGGAGCAATGGCGGACGATCCAAGGGTGCAGACAAGCTAAGGACTTTATAGCTTGGCCGAGCAAGGCTAAGCTAGATTGGATTCTAAATAGAAGACGATGTGTCCTAAGTCCCTTGATTGGGATACTGACAGGACACTGCAAGCTGAGGAAGCACCTATCACTGATTGGTGTCGAAGACGACCCAATCTGTGCCGGATGCCTAGAGGAGGAAGAGACCCCACTGCATTTTCTGGCTACCTGCGAGGCCCTGGGAAGACTTAGGCACCAGGTCCTGGGATCAGCGGCTCTCCAGAAGGAAGAAATCACGGCCCTGGCCTGGAGCGACATACTCAACTTCATAAAGAGGTCGGGACGCTTTGGCGGGGGCCAAGGTGGTTAGCGTGATTGGGGGAAGACTCTGGGGTAGGCAAAAAGGATCGCGGTTGGTCTACTTGCCAGGTTTTCGGAACCTCCTCTCAATTACTACTACTACTACCTAAGTACCTAGAAATCTAGTGTTATCCTACCTACTTACTCTACTAGTGATATTTTTAAACTAATTCACATATACCTTCAAGCTAAATAAACACTTCAATATTTGATAAATTAACTGTAGTCACAAAACAATAAAGTTTATCCCAAAGAGCTGACTAGAAAACAAAAAACACAACTTTTAAATTAAAACAAATAAAATTCTGCCGCCATTATAAGACTCGTAAACAAACCACCCTGGGCCGGCCAGGCTGTTGGATTTTTCACTTTATTAATGCTATTACAGCAAACGCGCACCAAAAATTTTCATCAGTATTTTGTAGAGGTTCTTAGCAATCATGACATGTCACTTAAATTTTCTATTAGATATCAATCGAAAACCGGATAAAACTACAAATTAATACGAAAAACCGCGTAAATTACATACTAAAATATGGCTAAGCTCAAAAAAGTCACGTGACACATGGATATTCAAGCAGTGTTGTCGATGTTTCTGTTTCACGGCTTCTTTCAAGGTGGTTGTGACACTGCCTATAAACTTTTGAGTATGACCTACTTATTTTTCCCTTTTTTGAGTAGTGACTACCGATCTATCAGATTTTGAGGTTAGAAATCGTTTTTAATGCTTTGTTTCTAAAATTTGTTTAAAAAGATTCGCCGTCGTGTTTTTAGTTCGAAAAGTAAGAGAACAAGTCAATTAAACTAACCTTATCGAATCGAAAATAGGAAACAAACAAAACAGCCATGTTCGATGCTATCACCAACCTAACCTCCAGCTAAATATTAGTTGCTAGTGTAGCTTACAAAGTGAAGTATAATTTAATGAAGAACAAAAAAAAATTAGTGAAAGGAAATTTAAACTAATTATGTTACCTATATAATTTAAAAAAGGGTTAAAATTAAAGTTTCTAGAAAACCCCCATTAGTGATTTAGACAGACTACCTATTCTTAAATTATTAGCATGGGCATTTACCTTTAGATCACCAAACAATAATCACGGCAAATTTATTGACTTGTGCATGTCATAAAGCCATACAGGAATAGGCATGCACACTGCAAAATTCTCATTTAATGAATGAACAGATAGACAGGTCCGGGCTTAAAAATTTAAAGTGCCTTACTAAACGCTTAATGCTCGGGTGCACACGTGTAAACAAACAGCTAAAATTTGCCCCAAGTTAGGGGAAATGTAGTGATTTCTGGTGTTTTTAGTGACTGCTAATCTATCAAATTTTGAGGTAAGAAAATCGTTTTTAATGTTTTGTTTCTAAAATTTGTTTAAAAATGATTCGCCGTCGTGTTATAGTTTGAAAAGCAGTCAATTAAAATTACCTTATTAAATCGAAAATAAAAAACAAACAAAACAGTAATCTTCAGTGAACCTAACTTCAAACCAAATATTAGTTTGTAAAATTTAACAATTTGCCAAAAACTTGGGTACGTGTAAAACAACATTTTAGGCACAATTTCTTGATCAAGAATTTGAAAAAGTTTTCGGTACCAGTCACCAACTAAACAAGTACACAAAAACAAGAAACTAAAAATATTAAACACCGGCAATAACAGAGTTCCTTTTAATCGCTAAAAATTTAACTCAGCATAGCAAAGATATTTTCTTCCTCCCTTGCCGCGGTTAACTATGCTCATATGCCATATTTCTCATACGATTATACGATTTTTTCACGAAGCGTTCCTTTAACAACTTAGCTAAGCAAATATTTTTGCGTTACTATGCTGTTTAAAAGAAGCAAAAGGAAAGTATCTAATAGCAAATAATATAACCTTTTATATGGACAGTAGAAAAAGACAACTTTTTTATTTGAAGAGATTTTATCCAAGTTCTATCAGTTCCGAGATATTTGTAATAATGTAAAAACACTTTTCAGCCCTTATCTCAAAAACTATGAGACTTACAAAAAATTCCTAAGAAGCAAAGTGAAGATCTCTTAAGGATGCAACTTAATAGTTATACACACTGTTGCCGTATCTTTTATACTTTCCGAGGAAAATGCTAATTTATGGATTTCATCAAATTTTTATGACATGGAAAAAGTTAAAAAATAATTTATAATTATTAGGCTTTATTTAAAACTTTACTTAATAAAACAATAATTTATTGTTGTTCTATATGGTGTATGATGAATAACGTGGGGGGCTTATTTATCCATATTGTTTATCAAAAATGTTAAGTAACTATTCAAAAAAAACTTTATCATTGCCCTGTATACTACAAATTAGTTGACGATTTAATGCGCTTTTCGCGCTTTCCAATTTGCCGGTTAATAAATATTGGTATAAAGTTTTTCACATTTAGAATTAAAGTTTTTCGTTTTTTGAGACACCATGTACAACATTAAAAAGAAATTCTTATGCCCATCTTAATAATTTGAAAAGCAAAACTTTTTATAAAGAATAACTTTTTTTCAAAAAATTGATAATAAAGAAGTTTTCCATTTGGCAAGCAAATCCACGCACACGCTGTATATCCTCAGAAGGGGTGCGATAACGAATACCTTTTGGGTGTCTTTGGCAGGCTTTTATTGAATAAAAGAAGAATCAAAATTTTGCTATGCACTTTGTTTAGAATAGGCAACTTGACAAAAATTTTAAATGGGGAAAAAATTCTTTAAATCATAAGTACATATTGTCATAAAATATATGGCAGCAAAAAAAACAACATATTTCGTCCCAAAAGACCGCTAGAAAGATTTAAAAATGCCCCAAAATTCAAATTATTCCAAGCGGGTAAAAACGCGCTGCTAGTAGTCGTGACGTCAAGGGGTATCATTTGTCAGATTTGTGTGTGACATCCACGAAATAGGTTATAGGTTTTCAATAAATTTGATGATTTGTCAGATTTGACATCCACGCGTCAAGCGACACGACCTTAAAACAACAATACAATAACAATAACACACGGCAATCCAAATGCAAATTGGGTCGCTCGACACCTGTCAGGAGTGTTAGGATGACTGATGACCAAAAGTCATACCCCCTGACGTCATCGGGCTTCGCGCGCTTTAGAGATCGTTTGAAATGCTTTCGACACGCGCGAAACTTTAAAGAATTTTTACCAAGTTATTTTTGATTTTTAAGAAGTAATAATTGGGGAATACTTTTTTCAGGCCTAACTAAATCATATTATTGAAAAAAAAAAATTGGAAAGTTCCCTATTTTGAAAGGTGAAATTGACTGCCCCGGTATTCTAGGAAAACTACCATTTGCTGTCAATAGAGTCAACTCGCGAGCCTCAAAATTTTTTTATCTGACCTATCCTCGAACAAACCTTTACAAAAATTCTCCAATTTACAAAATGTGTCACTTTTTTAATTTGTATGCATCAGATATTGAGGTAGATACAACTAGTCTTGGTCAGTTTAAGGATTTGGTCGAGAGAAAACTGAGGACCAATTAACAGACGTAATGTTGTGATGCTCAGTTTTAGTACCAATTTTTATGGGGTTTTGATACTTGTTCGCCTCATAGGCTTTCCTTTTGATTTACTTTTGTTTTTGTTATTTTCACTAGCCGTAAGATATATCTGTAATTGGCACCAGTGCAGTTGATACTTATAAATAAATAAATAAATACAAGAAATCCACAGAGAAAACGCAACAACAAAAATGGCGGAGATCTGACCGTTGCATCGTACGTACAAACGTATTTCTTCACCTGTAAAACTTAACTTTTGTTTGCGCATGAGATAAGCTGAATGGATCTAAAGGTATATGTCTATGTTCGCAGTGGTTCGCTCCACAATAGGGGGCGCTAATCAAAAGAAAGTACTATTCTAGTCATTTATACAACACATTTAAATACAACCCTATAGCTTTTTTTACTCTTGAGGATAGACTGTTAGTTAAGAAAAATATATTAGAAAACCCGAGGTTGTTATCTCATTTCGTTATATTTTTTTTATATTTTCTAACAAACGAACATTCTATAAGTTAAAAGGGAAAGAATTAAGACACTTTAAGTCTTCCTCCACTGGTATTTTAAGATACCTAAGTCTTAATTAAGGGTAAAATCTCTACATGTTTCGACTGTAAGTATAAACAGTCATCATCAGGAGAAGAGAATAAGGAAAATGAGAAATTACAGGTGCAAACAGTCCGAACGGAGCTAAAAGATGATGGAAAGGACAAAAAGTAATTGGAACAACGTCCACCGTAATGATATACCTATCAAGAGGTCATTCATGGAAAATTGGCAAAACCCAAGATATTAAGCTAAGATAGCAGTTAGTGTCAAATTAGTGACATCGCACCATAAGTGTGAGGAGAGAAGAGAAATTATATAATTGGAATGGTTAATGATGTAAAGACTTTTATAGACCGATGAGGAGTAATTGAAAGTCACATTTTGGTGAACCAGTGACGTAAGTGTGAGGAGAGAAGAATAGTGGAAGTCGTAAAAAAATTATTTTAATAAAAAATTGAGGATTGGATGAATGAGCACATAGTAGTGAATTAGCAACTTAAAATTTGAGGAGGGTAGTATTTAAATATAGAATATTATAAAAGATTTTTATTTTTTATATGTCATGTCACCTGTAATTTCTCATTTTCCTTATTCTCTTCTCCTGATGATGACTGTTTATACAGTCAAAACATGTAGAGGTTTTACCCTTAATTAAGACTTATCTTAATATACCAGTGGAGGAAGACTTAATGTGTCATTTCTTTCCCTTTTAAACATACACTCCTCTTAAAGTATGGGTTATTTCTTCGATTCTATAAATTATTAATAAATTAACATAAAAACTTATTAAAACTACATAATATAATACTGTATATAATTTTTTACATCAGCAATCAATGTGGATAAAAAATTTGAAGTTACCTACTTTACAAATATTTTAATACACATTACTTAAATTTTTACTGCTTTAAAACAGATAACCATGCCCATTGTTGCAAATCATTATTTATTTAAAGCTAATTACTACCATTGTCTGGTTTAAAGGGTTTTTAAAGTTGGAATGTCGCAGAGTGTATGCAAAAATAAAATTCTCTAAGATAAAATAAATAATGAACGGAAGAGACCACTATAATTAAGCAATTACATAATTATCTTCAAATAAGGAATTTTATACCATAAGTATTTACCATTATTAATTAGTATCTGTTATCAGATCATCCGATGCCTCTCCGTCTTTGTCAACCTCATGAGTTCATTAGAAAAGGGTCTACAACTGCGTAAGACCAATCACTTTCATCCCCCTCCACTTAATATCCTAATAAGCTCCTTGCATAACGAATTGGATTGTGCCGCCAAAAATCTTCCTTGTACATAAAGAAAAACATTACAAAAATCGTATTTTTCAATAGGTAGTAAAGTTTCGCTTCAACATTACACAAGGTGGTTAAATTGAGACAAAATGGACAAATTTTGGAGAAAAAATATTGTCAATACTCTATATCTTCGGAGATATCCGATAGAAAAAAGAAAAAATTCAGTTTGGGTTTGTTCGGGTTTGTTCGTTATGTAAACACGGTATTTTTTTTTCGAGGAGAATCTTCTAAAGACTGGCAGCCTGTGAGGCAGAGTAGTGTCGGATTCAACCCTGATGGGGCTGCCTACCAACTAAACTCCCCGTGTTCCTGCGGTTTCCGTGCCTTAGGCGTATAAACCTTCAGACCACTCGCTTAGTATTTCCGCTCTGCACGCCTAGTGCGTGCTTTGCTTCGTACTTCACCTAGGCCTAGGTACCGGTGTACCTAGGTTTCGGTTTTCTCATAGTACTTGTTTTTATTTGCAGCTTACTGTGAAGGTGTTAGTGTATGCGTAAGGCTTGGTGCAGTGTACGTGTTGGTGCTTCAGAAGAAATAACACGTGCCCATGGTTCACGGCTATGAGACCCCACTATTTCAGGGAGAGTACTTGTAGTGCTGATCTGGTCCAGCGCTTTTAAATTTATGGTGATTCAACCAATAAGAATTTATTATTTAAATATTGGAGCAGTTGAAACGTTAAATGAATTGTTTTAGAATGTAATTACGACCGGTGAACATTTTTTTCGAAGAATGTGCTTTAAATGACCTAAAAATTAAGCGACAAATTTTGTTGTGGGCTAAATGAGTTATTAATGTAAATAAATAGCATTTTCCGCTAAAAAAATACAATATAATTGTAATATTTTTGCGACCGGAGTTCGTTGTTTTCCTAAAAGAAGGGAAAACTTCCGACTTGACGAACTGCACATTAATGATAGAAAGTATATCGTTCTTCACTAGTGCTCTGGAGTCCGTAAGAGATAGTCAAAAACTTAATTTGTGAACATCTTTGCTGGTTTGTTGCTGACCCCGATAGAAGCCAATGAAGCTTTTATACATACAGGTTTAATGAATGACCTGTGTTTAACATTCATTATAGAAATGCATTAGAAATTAGAATATTTTTATGAAATCCCTTTTGTACCAATATCATAATATTATCGCAATGTAAATGCAATAGTACTGTTTTATTATTGCAAAAAAGTGACCCCAATTTAAAAACACAGAGGCTCCTGGTTTCTGCTGCTTGCTTTCCTGTCTTCCTGCGAAATACTTAACAGAGTCGATTAATATCATCACTTGTTTTCTGCCGAGGCGGCAGCATTGACAAAATAAATCTAGATCCATTTTAACTGCAGTTCGTTAATCAAATAAAATTATTTGCTATGGATCTCATAGACGCTCTGAAAAGCGCCGTATCTGACCAATCTGATACAATTCCAGGTATTCTAGAACCGTGTTAAGCAAGAAGCAGCTTGCGAGGGATGTATTAGACGCTGTATACCTAGGCGGTTTTAAAACACAAATCGCTGTGTGTGTCATGGCCTTAAACATAACAAACAAGGTTTGTATATTCACGGCCTACCACTCAATTGACCGGTCAAATCCACAACCCTATACAGGATGTCTCATAACTAAGGGACAAATACAGTAACAGGACACTTGAAAATATGTCATTTATGCTTAAGAACGCACGGTTAATTTTCAATAAAAATGTTTCGTTAAGAAATGTGTTTATTTAAAAGTTTCTTGTCATCTAGTATTTAAACACAATTATCTCAAAAACTAATTGAAATATCGAGATTAAGGAAAACTTTTTTACGTATATGCGAGAATTTATCAAACTCATATTGTGTAGCTGGCGTTGTCTAGGAGATATCTTAAAACTCATTATGGCAGCCTTCTTCTTGCCCTCGAAGATATAACTACACCAAATTTGATTCATATCCACTTAACATCAAATCATCGCCAATTTTATAAAGTAAATATTTACTTGGATCACCTTGTGTCTCTTTAACCGTACAAAAAATGAAATTAAATGACATATTTTTAAGTAGAGTTGTTAAGAAAAGAACCGAACAGGTTCTTTAGAACAGGTTAGAGATAGCCTGTTCAGTGAACTGTTCTTTGTAAAAGAACTGAACCGGTTCTTCAGATAGACTTTTGCGCTCGAGTGATGTTAAAGAGCAGGGAAATTGCTGAACGGTAGTTCAGCAGTTCTGACCCGGGAACCTGTTCACCTGTTCTATTGTCACTCGCTTGGTAAAAAAAGGTAAAAGGTCGCCATAGTAGTAAAAAACCGCTGTTTGTTATTTCTAAAAAAAAAAAAAAGGTCGCCAGTTCCGTAAACAAAGTAAAAACACAGAACATCGCTGCGTCCGCCGTGTTTGCTCTCACTGCTCCCTGTTCTTTGTTCTCTGTTCCCTGTTTTCCTGAGCGGTGTTCTTTCCTTTCTGTGTCGTTACTTTACGGAAGTGGCGACTGTTCAGCAATTTACCTGCTCTTTAACATCACTATTTTTAAGTTCACTATCTCCTGTTAAGGTGCTTTTAGTGCTACGGATATCTGGGTATTTTGGTAATCGGGTTTTGTGTTATTATGGGCGTGTCCGGCGATTCAGTTACTAAGGGCTTTTTCTGCGGCGGTTATTTGGAGAATTGGAGATTAGATTACCGTATAACCTGAAAATTATTTTGTATTGTATACTATTACATTCATCCATACATACTTCATGGGTTTTGTTGGAGATTATACTTTTATTTTTGTTATTTATTTTTTCCAAAGGCAGTAAAAATTTGGCGCAGCACAAAAATTTCCGTTGGAGACCTAACAAACATAACCTATACCTATGAATTAAAATCAAATTAACGTCAAAATGTCAAAAAAACCAAAGAACATCGGAGAAAAGTTGAACTTGAACCAACTTTTGGGAGATCGGGGATTCGGGGATTTTGACGTTTCTCCTTGGGGTCACATGATCATTTCAACCAATGGTGTCATTCCCGAAATACCCAAATCGCTAAATCTCCGTAGCACTAAAAGCACCTTTACTGTATGTATAGCCCCTTAGCAGTGTTGCCAGACGTGAAGTAGTAAAATATCGTACGATCATGTGATTTTAATCGTACATTATCGTACAGAGTATCGTACAGAAATATTTTGTATCGTACTTACAAAATATTTATTATGATCGATAGAGTTAAACGAAATATTATGTTCTGCTAAAAATCCAGTCAATTTAATTTCAGCAGATTTTCTCTGGGTTTCAAAAGAACTCTTAGTCTTTTTTAAAAAACTTGTTAAAGTTGTTTTGGGAATTGCCCTAACTTTAATCGTATGTTTCGCTGATTTAGCATGGTTTTTAATTACAGTTAACTCGGCAGTAATATCTATGTCACATGCACGACAATGCGCCTTTTGACCATCTAAAAATAATAATTACGAGTTAAAAAAAAAGTTTTGCAAAATAATATTACCTTTAGCTTCTATTAACCAGCCCTGAACGTCTGACTCCCATTCTTTTCGATATTTTTGAATTCGATGTTTAACTGGTCTAGAACTCTCGCCTCTTTTTCTTTGTTTATATTCGGGCGTACAAGCTCGTTTGTTTTCACCATCACTCTCTGAACTTGACATAATGCGTAATTTTTTTTGTTAAGTAGGTAATAAAATTAAATAATACTGTTAATAACGAGAACTGATGGTAACGTAGTACTAGTAGCGCGTAACACACCATACCATACGCAATTCAATTGGTCAAATCGTCTTGCACGTGGCTCTGGGATTACCCTAGCAAACGACCGTGAACGACGAACGAAAGAATTGTGGGTTGCGGATTTTTCGATTTCCCCTATTAAAACGATAGAATTGTGGGTTGCGGAGTTTTCGGCTTATATTTTTGGTTTTTTTTATCACTAAGTTGACCTTAGACAGTGTTCATCATCGAATTTTCTTAGAACAATATATTTTGTGTAAATTATCGTACAATTACGTATTATCGTACACTTGATATCGTACATCGTACCTAACGTAAAATTATCGTATAAATACGATAATTATCGTACATCTGGCAACACTGCCCCTTAGACACTTATTTATAGCTATATATAAAATTTCCGCAAAAGGAACAATACCAAAAGGGTTCCCCCAATATGGTGTTTTAATTAGACTTGCAGTTTACACCTCGCAAAAAATGTATTACTTTTTGTGTATCTACTACTCATGTAGTAAATATTTGATCAGCCGAGAGGATGAAGTGCATGGCGACATCTAGCGTCGATTTTAGACACCTTTAAAGCATACCGGCACCTCTAAACAGAACTTCATAAAACCAAGTCAAATGTTAAGAGAAAATCACTTGCAAAGACCAAAGTCACAACTACATGAGTCAGGCTAGGCAGCGCTAAGACCCGTAGGTCGTCGGTTAGGGAACTGAGACCAATGAAGACAGAAGAAAATTCACAGATCTTGCATCTTACGCAAGTGTCATAGGCGTATGGAAAATACCTACCACATACAGTGGCGAGAAGGAAACCATTGTCACAGCACAGATTACTCCTATCTGTGAGTTTGTGAGTATGTAACGTGCCGCTATCACGCGTTATTATGACGGCATGGATGTTCCGATTTAGTTTGAAATAATAATTAAATTATTATACTTAGAAATGTGTAAATTATACTTAGAAATGTGTAAATTTGACTGTTTTGTTAAAATAAAAAATATAGGATAATCTGTATATTAGTACATATTGAAGAGAGCTCAAAAATAGCGACAAAATTATTTCTTTAGCTATACACAGCCATTTACCTGCTGGTCCTTGTACTCTTTGTTCGTGAAATGTCTCAATCTTAAGTCGGCTATGAAATGTTTTGGATTGGTATATCCATTCTCCCCCGACTTTCTGTGTAATACGCCAAGACCGCCGCGCTATTTCGCTTTGTTTCAGCGACATTCACTGTTTATTTTTTTCCAATTTTATCGAAATTGAAACAATTAAAAATGCGGTTACCATCATATCGACTAATATGGACACCTAAAAATTTTTAAAATTACGAAAACATCTGATATCAAAGAAATTTAGACGAATAAAATATATTTGCACTGTCGTAAATTAAATTTTGAATGATTCACGTTTGATATGAACTTTGTTAATGAAACTTGTGCAACGTTGCCCACGTTTCATTGTAGTGCTTATCGAACTAGTATCATTAATAACTATAATGTAAGAATATAGAACAATAATAAAGATAATCTACTTTTTATTATGTCCAAATAAAGGTATATTCAAAATTCAAACACACAGTATAATATTAAAATAGTAATAATATTTGGTTTAAATAAACATCCTGATAAAGCCGACGCCGCTTGTGTGCAGCTGTGGCTTTTGGGAGATCCCGTAACATGAAAGTAGATACTGGCCGATTCAATACTAACTACTATAACTGTTCTCTCTCCCGGCCATATCTTAATATCAACAAATATAATAATAAATGCCGAAACCCAAAACAAAACAATATTAACACTTAGCAGATGATGTAATCGATCCTGTGCTGCTCGGATGTTTGTTTAGACTTCACCGCCGTGTTATTTATGGGCATGTCGCATGTCGCGTTCATTTTTCATGAAATAGACCCGTATATACGCACCCAGTAGTATTTTCAATACTAAAATGTTTCCTTTAATTTCGTCATATCCATCCTTAGACGCGTTTCGCCATATCATGCCTCATCAGTAAGGCTAATTAAAGGAATGTGTGTACTACTTAAATGTAGTACATATAATGATGTAAAATTCTCGGTAATAATCTTTTGGAGAATATTCTCGAGAATATTCTCAAGAATAATCTCAAGTTAGAGAATTTTCTGAGAATGGTAAGAAAACCGCTAGAAATAGCAATAAGAAGAAATTAAAAACTACCTATTCTGCTTATTTTCGGCAAATGTCAAACGGCGTTAATCAAACAAAACGTAAAGAAATAAATTTTTTATTTAAAAAACATAACATACCTTCCCAAGAATAACTAAAAACTAAACAAAAAACAGTCAAATAAAGAAAGATCACATTTAACTATTAAAAACATACGAGTATACGTTCGCGCTTCTAGGGGATTTCCCTGAATCACTGTTGCCAGACGTAAAACACTGTTGCCAGAGTTATAGAAAAGGTTAGAGAAACTCAAAATTTTAAAAATCATTGCAAAATTTTTCAGTGTAAATCGAGGCGGTGTAAATTATGTAGAAAAACTTCTCTAGAGAATATTCTCGGGAGAATTTTCTTACAGAGAATATTCTCGAGAATATTCCCGTTCTCGAGAATGTTCTCTCGAGAATATTCTCCTCTCACATCACTAAGTACATATGGTGATTTTTCGTAAATGGACCGATCACTTTCCTTTCTCCCCATTATTCTTTAAGCATCGAGGAATGTGCAGTGTAATACATAATAATATATATTTTTAATCTCTAAAAATAACATTGAGGCATTTTATGTGAGTATGATAGAGTAAATACTCTCTCTTAGCCTTCGCGTTAAGTAAAATAATTTGAAGTTTTTGTTCTTGCGACAAAATACCAGCAAAATTTCACCTATCTATGCTTACCTGAAAAATTCCGCCACGATAGAAAACGAAAACATTAAACATCGCGATGGATGCTTCGCTATGCGAACGTATTTGCTGCTGTAGAGGGGGAATGTAGCGGGAGTGGAATGGGAATGAATCGCGCTCGAACAAAAGTTGATAACGTTGAGTCGTTTTGACTCTCACCAATTCCATTTGTATTCATTTCTTTACATTAAAAACCGCCCTGTAACTTCAGGTTTGCCAGTTCGGTATAGTATCTCTGTACCGGGTGTACAACTAAAAAGGGCTGTATCTTGAAAACCGTTTACCGTATGGCTTGCGGGAAGAAATATTTATTATAAAAGTGACTATAGGAGAAATGGCTGGAAATTCTTCTCAAGTTTCTAGGTTAACCGCTAGAGGGCGTACCTATAGTGGCTAATCAAAAAGCCGGATTTTCTTAAAAATCTAACTTTCGCATTCGTATAATAGAGGGTACAAATATTGTTATGCAAAAATATTCACAACTTTGGTTTGACTTGTCGGAATTTGACAAATTTAAACTCGCTAAATAGGGATTCTTTTGTTTTATCAAGTTAATAAAGAACGAAGTCGTTTTGAATTCTTTTGCGACAGCTAGAGGGCGCTATTTAGCGGAATCAACAATAATTTTCACAAAAATGTTAAATGCAACGATATATCTATTTAACTTAAGCAAAAAGAAGAGTAAATAAGAAGGATCTGTCTGTTTTGCCATTCGTTAAAAGATAATTTTGCAGTGCGAATGCCTATTCCCGGTATGGTTTTGTTTACATGCGCAAAGCCATAAATTTGCCACTTTCGTGATTTTTGTTTGCTTATCAAAAGGTCAATGTTTATGGATGCAATACCCCTCTTATACCGTGCGAGCAAAAACTATTTGCATCAAAGAGGGCTTGGATTAAAAAACGTAGGGCTTTGTTTAGATCACAATGATATGGGGACGATATATTTAACCAAATCTAGGTTAAAATTTTGTCAAATTCATATTATGACATAATGTGCCAAACTAATGAGTAATAAAATAAGTAGACAAATACAAATTTACTTTTGTTGTTTACAAAATTAACAAAGTAAAAATATACAGAAAGGAAAGGAAAAATAATTACATAAATTGCTGAAATTGGCCACCGCCATGCTCCAAGCATAAATTCACACGTTTCTTCATATTTTCGAAAGTGTAGACCAGCATCTCTGGAGAAATGTTACCAAATTCTTGGATAACCCTTTCTTGTAATTTTTCTAAATTTGCAACTGGTGTTTTTTAAAAGTAGTGTTCTTTAAATGAGGAAAAACGAAGTAATCCATCGCCGTTAAACAAGGTGATCTAGCTGGGAATTCAATGTCTGATCAAAAACTGATCAATCTGTCGTAAAAAAAATTGCGTAACTAGTTAATAGTTTCGGCGCTGTATGGGCGGTTGCACCGTCCTGTTGCAAATATCCAAAACGTAGTTCGTCGTCAAGTAATTGCTACACAAATGGATTCAAAATATTGTCTCTATACCATTGTGCTGTAACTGTGTCATGGAAAAAAATAGGACCAACAATTCTTCTTCGGGAAACAGCTAACCAGACACCAATTTTTTGAGGGTGCAATGTGGACTCTACAAAAAAATGGGGATTTTCACTACTCCACATGCGTGTATTCTGAGAATGCACATAACCGGAGAGGTGGAACCAGGCTTTATCCGAAAAAAATGTCAGGTCTAATAAATCATTTCTTTCCAATAAATTTTGGGTAAACCATTGAGAGTAATTCCTGCGTCTTTCAAAATCTGCGGCTTGTATTTCTTGGAATACTTGCACTTTATAAGGAAATAAATTTAGCTGCTTCTTGAGAATAGTCCTGCATGTTCCATAAGATCTTCCCACTTCTTGGGACAGGCGTCTTATACAATTTGTTGGCGTATTTTGCATTATTTCACGAACGTTTGCAACAAGTTATTTTGTTCTTACAGATGGTCTTCCTGCTCCTTTTTTGTGTTGTATATAACCTTTTTCCCTAAACACAGCCACGGTTCTTTTCAGGCAATGATAAAAATCCCCAGCAATAAAAGCAACCTTAGGAAAATGTTCGTGAAAATCGTCCATGCACTAACCCGGATTGTATTGCCAGTCACCATTTACTCTAACCCCGTTTCGAAAATACGCTTTAACCATGAATGTTTTGTGCTGTTCCGTAAAGCCCATTGTGTGAATCGTTCAAGAAATTGGAAAAATTAGCGATGAATCTAATTACTTGTAACGACTGTCAAAGATGACGGAATAACTGAGTGATTGTTAATTCAGGTAGTTACTGACACCCAACAAGTATTAAGCTCTACGGCTTAGCATTACGTCTTTAGATGCAAATAATTTTTGCTCGCACGGTATCTGGCATTTTTACGATTTTATGGATTTTGCTTCGGAACGTAGGCCACGACTTATACACGAAATTCGCCAAATAACAAATAACCCTGGATATAGTACAGCTCGACACACCAGTCTATGTCTACGACGTATCGGTAAGGGGAAAGTACAATCCTTTAAAACATGGCTCAATCATGGACGTGCGGCAGCGATTTATTTAAATTTAACAAAAATAGGGAATTATTCTAGAATAATTGCATTTTATATTTAAAAATAATTATTTTAATAAAAAACAGCTCCTGCTCCATGAATGATTGATGGTTTTTCGGTTTTGATCGTTTTGCGAAAAAAAAATCAAAAAAATTTAAATCTAATTTTCGCTTTTGTGGCAATTTAAAAGTATAATTTTGTGATTCCTCCTTACATATGTTGTAAACATTAGCAATCACTTCACAGGTTTAACTGTAAAGGGTTTTACCACGAATATACTGATTCATGATCACTTATTCACAACCCTTATAAAGTTTATATTCACACTTCCAAAGTTTAAAATTCCGAGATATCACACTACAAAACACGACACGATGCTGACGTATTTATAAAAATAAAACAATAACTCTCGCCCGTTGTATCGCTACGCCACTGACTAAGTAAATTTATGACCAAGCAACAATCACATTTCTTCAAAGGTCGGCCATTACTTTTTGAGGGTGTCAGATGACACCCGCCAAGGTCTCTATAGGGTAGGTTGCCTGGTAACTTTGGGCCAATCTAATGTTCGCATTTCATTCGCGGGAATACGTCATCCAGACGACACATTTAAAATATTTTCATGGTCGGCATATAAAGAATGGCAATTAAGTAGTTTTCACACAGAATTCCTGTGGTTTTGATATGTAAATTCAATTGTTTTTGTTTAAATATAATTTTTTGACAAACTTTAAATGATTTTAGCCCCTAAGAAAGGAATATTTCTTATATATTTTCCTAATTATGGCTTGGGTGGAAGAACAGGCACTTTTACTCTATTATGATTATTAATTAGGCCTATCAGAAAATAGACAGTATTGTATTACTAATAGGTAGGTAAATGCTAAAAGCATTTAAAATTTTGCATATAATGTTTTATCTATTATTAAAAAATATTGGGAATTGTAAGAAATAATAACAATAATAATTTCTTTATTTCAAATTATGCTTTACAATGGGGAATAAAATGAAATGATGTCACAAAATAAAATAGGTTTACCATTCATTACCTAAGAAGTTTAATAACAATAATATAGGGTTAATGTCTATTAACACTTTTTTTAATGTTTTTGACATACTAATAGATCTATATTAATTGGGTATACTGTTGTTCTAAAACAACTATTTTTTGTTTCACCAGCTATTCCCATAATGTGCAAAATATCATCTAAAATTCCATTTCTTAAATTGATATTTGCAACCCACTGTTGTAAAGTGGATATTCCAGGCAGCGGATAATGCAAAGTTTGTCTTAAATATAGGTATATGACCGTTTACTAAAATACCTTAACGTATAAGCTTTTAAGAGTTCATCCTGTGTCCAGCGAGCTTCAGATTTCTTTTTTAAGGCAATATGTCCACTTGGTTTGGAGACAAAACATCTTGTTCATCTAAGTTGGAGCCACTTTGTTTTAAAATTGTTTCTTTATTTTCATGATCTGCAAATTTTCTTTTCCAAATAATATCATAATCTGTTTTTTTGCTTGTTGATGTAACCTCCGAAATATTCATGGAAATTTTAACAATCGCTTTTAGCTTTTCTGATTAATATACCTTCCACAAATGCTTTGTATTCTTTTCGATTTATCCGACAAGCTCTTTTCGATAACACAGTATCTTTATTTTCTATCAAAGGTAAAAATAATGTCGGGACAGCTATAAAAATAAATCAAATAAGGGTTCACTAAACCTAGAAACTTTTGTCTTAAGGTAGGAGTATCAACATGCTTGCCAACCTATAACCTATTTTGCGTAAATTTCTTTATGTTTTCTAGTTTTTATACAAAATTTAAAGAAAATCAGTATCGACTTGATATTCTGTAGAGAATAATTGACATATTTAATAAATATCAAGGAATTTCATAACGTATTTTAGGAGAATTGTATAGCGAAAAATATCGGGTAAGATTTTTTTTAACATTATTATGTCATTGTCACTCATTGTTCTTTCAATATACAATTCTCCCAAAATTAGCAATTAAATAAATTGATATTTTTGTAATATATCAGATACTACCTAAATAATGTACCGACGATATTGATTTTCTTTAAATGTTAGTTATTAAAATAATAAACTCAAAAAATCAACGCGAAATAGGTTACAGGTTGGCAATAGATTGAATGACGTTGAGAATTCAACCTTAATAATAATTATTATTATTATGATTATCATTAGATCGATATACTTCAAGAGCCCTCACAAATATTACCTAATATTAGTATTATTGTTATAAATAGGTACATTAACACAAGCCTTACTTTGGAATCCTTCACCCCTAAATAATATAAGTTTATTTACTTTGGGCTTGCGGTTGTCACTTTATTAATAGAGAACTGCCTATTTATTTACTCTTTTTCACTTACCATCTTTGTTTAAAAGTATTGGTTGGAAATTCATTAAGCGAGCTTGCAGTTCATCTTTATAGTCAGTAAACATAAAATGCTTGCTGCATATCCTCTTATTTTTGAGCATCCAATTATCCTTTCGCGGCAACATTTTCGTTCCCATTCTTTTGAAACGATGGGGTTTTTTGGGAGTGTAAAAAACATGATCTTTTTTCGCCTGAATCTGGCTTCTTCTTTGAATTACTGTTACATGTAGCTATGTTACAAATATTGCCACCACTCATCTAAATAAATATTCAAACAATAATTTGTTTTAAAATTAGAACATAAGAATCAAGTTTAATAAACTAACCTTGAAATTCAAACAATGAAAATCGCTGAAAATTTACAATTTGTGATAGTTTTCTTACTAAATAATATTGTCAGTCTACAAAAATATGTCCACAGTTCACAATTGTTTAAAATTTAACCCCCCAAATCACAATTATCTTTACAAACAACACTACAAAAGCAATAATTCAGTGAAAACCGTTATCTACACCATATAAAGAAATCAACTTTGTCGTCTCGATGACGTAGAGACACCCCGCTCACGTCGCTTCCGCAAATGAGTTACCAGGCAACCTACCTTATAGAGACCTTGGACACCCGCAACTAATTAAAATAGTTATAGCCACCTGTTCCCTTTGAACTTACGCTATGTTGCCATATTTTTACGCTAGAAGTAGTTTAATGAAGAAACTCTATTTTGCATTTCAATATCAAAATTAATAGGATAAAAAGAAATTTTAAATAATGTTGAAATTGTAATAAAATCTAAAATATTAGTTTCTTAAATATATTACTATTTATTTTCAATGAGAAAATTTAATTTATTAATTATTGTACTGTTGACCCGGTATTTTTTTTTTTTATTTATTTATTTTACGTCGGCCTTTTTCCGCAACGAGGCCAATCACCGACGCCAGGGAATTTGTCACACACTATCTGGTAATTTTGCCGAATCCCTCTTTGTCGAGGGTAGGGTTCTTTAACGTGCCAACATCCATGACACGGGGCCCACAGTTTAACGTCTCTTCCGAAAGACGGCGCCACCTCTTAAACCAAATTCCAAATTTAACATCGACGTTGCCGGCACCGGGAATGGAACTCGGGCCTACGATCTGTAAGGCTGCTGCGCTAACCACTAGACCACAACGTCGACATTGTTGACCCGGTAAGAAATATTAAATTAGAATTAAAAAAGTTATACGTGACAACATCGTATTCCGCAAACCATTTTTTGCTCGCATTCTTGTCATAGACACAGATCCGTGTGTCGACCTGTACATAATGTCGAGAATGAATTTTACTTTAGATTAGGTGTTGTCAAAAAAAAAATTTGCAATAAAACAAATAGCGTCTACATTACCGAAATGCAAAAGTAAACAGTGGGTCATATTCCTTTTTTTATGCCCTTTCCAACGAGGGCAATACATACCTTTTCATTTGAGAAAAAAGTGGGGGGCGTTTTTTACCCCATGAAGACACGAAGATGGATGTAAAGTTACTAACTTTCAGAACTGGTTAATTAGAATAGCAGAGATCCTTTAAGTTACTTTTAAATAGCATAGCAAAGCAAACGGCTAAGTTAAGCGTTCCTTTTAAAAAATGAACTTAGCAGGAATGATTGTATCCTCCACCCTTGCCGCGGTCAAGCATGCCGTTTTATATTTTTTATATGACTATACGAACTTGTTCGCAAAGCGTTCCTTTAACAACTTTGCTAAGCAAAGATTTTTACTTAGCTTTGCTGTTTAAAACAAGCAAAATGAGAGTACCTTTGTATTTATGTATGCTACATTGCTGTCGAATTTTCATTACTAGTTATAGTAGTCGGTATTTTAGTAGAATGTACTGAAGAGTTTAGGTATTAAGGTGTTAAATGTACATGTTCTAAAAATAATGACAATTTGTCATTAATAAATAATTTTAAAAATACGATTAAAACACTCTAGTCTAATGAAAAATGTAGACATGTTTAGATAAATTTACAACTATATCCGTACGTGATATTATTCATATCATTCTTGGCAATTAAAATGTTCAATATAACTACACATTCTTTAAATTTTAATAATAATAATGATATTATAAGTATGTTATTTAATTGTTATTAATGAAATATATTATCTTTATACCATCATACTACACTATATAATATACTTCATACAAGCTATAATACGTCACATAAGTATCATTCAAAACTTTAAATAGTTTGTAATTTTGTGGACAATTATGTTTACCTTATGATTGCCAGAAATCTCTTGGGTAATTTCAAGAAATCATAAGATTAAAGTCATATGATATAAATTAAATAACGTAAATCATATGACATTTCAACGAATTGTTAATTGTCGCTTTGTTATTGCTGTAAATGATTTATTCTGTATTATAATAGGGTTTTATTAATATTAATATTACGTAACATCATTTTATAAATTGGAACTTTAAAATAATTTTAAGCACCCGATTGGTTCTAATGAATAACAAACTAATATATACAAATGTTTAGCTCGATCATATTTAAAAGGAAAGTAAACCCCTGGGCTCTTAAGAATCAGAGTGAATGTAAAAATAATTTTAAAAAATTATGTTACGAAATATTAATTATACCAAAAAATAGTGTGTGCTGATTTTGATCTTTGGCAGTTAAGCTATACATTTAACGGTTTATTCGGGTTTGTTCTAAATTATTTTTTTTTATGACGTTTTGCTTTGAAACAAGTAGTGGTTAAGGCTATTTAGGAATAGGAAATTACCTAGCAAATCTCTTTAACGGTCTATTATCACTTTTACTGGTGACATGCATTTATACCATTTACTCGAAACCCTATAAACCTATCAAATTTATTTCAATTCATTAGTTGTGTATTTAGAAACAATAAAATAATTTTGTACAGGGTCATCCAACCAGGACTGAACAGAACCCCAATCTTTAAAGTTTTCCTGTATTTTTATTAAAAATATTCGATTTGTGTTTTACCGTAGAATCTAAAATTGCGATTTAAAAAGTAACTTGCCTTAAAACAAAGGAATTGTGAAGTTGTTTTTTCACTATGAATATTTTTACTTTTTGTCTTTATTTCCTGATTTCATGTACAGTGTCACCAGTAAAGTCCGCATCATATGGGATTTTTCTTATTAATAGCTTTATTCGAAATTTGACTTTGGCATCAAGTTTTGCTCAGAAATTAAGCAACAAAATAGTAGTCACGTGATTCGCATTATCTGTCAAATTTTAATTTTTTCCAAAAAGTAATTCAACAGTGGGGTTATTTCTAAAAATATCGAAAAAAGTTATTAGAAAAAGTTTTTTAATGCAGTTTCTAGCCTACGTGCAAAATTTCAGCTGCATAAGATAATTTCGATTTTTTACCCACCACTAAAACTTATTTTCCACTTAATGAACACTTTGCTGCTGACACTGTGTTCTTTTTTGTCTTAATATTAAGGTGTATTACTTTCAGACACAAACTACGTTTTCAAAATTACTTATTTTATGAAGTTACCTTTTACAGGGTCAAAAACAAATAAGCTTTGCATCACATGCGAGTCATGCGACCAAATTTAATAGCCCAATTTTGATTTTGTAGAAAAACACACATTTAATATGGCGCTACTTTAAAGAAAATGTATCTGAAATAAAGCATTGTCAAAACTAAGAAGTTGCGTTGAGTTTTATTTTGCAAAAGTGGTGCAATTTACAAAATATGGGTAAAAAATCAAAATTATCTTATGCAGCTAAAAATTTGCATGTGGGCTAGAATAGAAACTGCATTTAAAAAAACTTTTTTTAATAACTTTTTTTGATAGGTACTTTTAGAAATATTTTTTGGGAAAAATTAAAATTTTACAGATAATGCGGATCACGCGACTACTATTTTTTTGCTTAATTGTCATCTCGATCAAAGCAGAACTTGATGCCAAAGTCAAACTTCAAATAAAGTTATTAATAAAAAAAATCCCATATGATGCGGACTTTACTGGTCACACTGTATATATATATAGTTTTTCTATATTAGCTCAAACTGTTTTCAAGATATGAGCGTCGTATAAAATTGGTTTGCCAAGTGAGTTTATATCTTCTTTTTAATAGTATCATGGTAGACAGCAATGCTTTTGACGTCACTGCCAAAGATCAAAATCCCTACTATACAAGGAAATAAAATACAGGGTGTTCTATTTAAAATATCGAAGTTACTACGAAGTTATTTTTGGTAAAAGTGCTAACACTGTATCGTCAAAAGTAATTTGGATAAATAGAGCATGTCCGTTTATGTAAATGACCCAATTTTCAGGACGATTCGTTGCCTAGTTCGTCATACACGTCTAACGTACCATCCACCGTGAACCGTGAATCACCCTGTATAAGGTATTGAAAAATCCTAGCACTTAACAAATTTGCTGTCATTGTAGTAAAGTTTGTTTTCATACTGTCATAGTAGTTACATTTATGTTTTCTGCCCAGAATATGACTTTAAAAAAAAATGTAAGGTCCTATATAAATCAAAAAATCATCGGTATTTCCTTGGGATGCCATGCCGTTATTTTGTAACGAAGGACTTTGCCTACAGTTTGGAATGTACGAGTACCTATTTAAATGTTAAACCGTAGTACTTTTAAAGGACATTTTAATTTCAGGTGGAACATACCAAATAAAATGTCATCAAGAAAATTCGCCGGAGGCAGAAAAAATAAACCAAGTTTTCAGGAAACCGAGGCTGCCCAAACTAGAAGTAACGAAAAACAATCGTTACGCCCCAGGGGTGGTTTCTTCATTAAACCTTCCAATAAAACGAAAAAAAATACTGCTTCAGATGTACCAGTAAATAGACCAAACAAGACTTTACCTTCTCAGAGAGAATCGCTTCGAAAGAAAGAGAAAGAACCACATCCTGGGCAAGATGGAGAAACAACTAAAATAAAAACGCAGCCTTTTGACAAAAAAGCTTGGCGTTTTAAACGTTATAGTAAAAAGTACAAGCTTGACCAGTGGAAAGATGTAAGAAAAACTCAAGTTTTGCGTGGACTTGACAAAATAACTAGCGGAGAAAATACCACTAATTTTAATTTTGAAGAGGAGCTGAATCGTGCAGAAAATACCACACAAGAAGACACCGGTACTGTTAAGGATTCAAGTCTAAGTGACGATGATAGTAAAACAAATAATACAGAACAAAAATACACCAAGCCTACTAAGCAAAATTCATTTATCTACCGAAATAAATTAAATAAGAGGAATCAAGAGGACGAAGAAATAAATACCAAAAAAATGGAAAGTTTAAAACGAAAAGCTGCTAAGGAAGAAGCGATAAAGGAATATAAAAGAAAAAAAATGGAGAAGTTTAAAAAACTTAGTCGGAAGACTAAAAAAGGACAGCCTGTGATGAAGGACCGCCTTGAAGTACTACTAGAGGAAATTCAAAATAGTATGAAACAATAAAATTTAACGTGTCTTTAAGTTTTCTAATAAATCATTTTTATGGTATCCTTGTGCCTGTTTTCTGTGTATTAATATCATAAAATTACACTTAAACTAAAAGAGCGCTAATTAAAATTAAAGAAAACCGTAGAGCATACGAGGGAGATTAAATTTTTTGAAAGTTGCTCAAGAGTAAAGTACTATAGAAATAAAAGTTATGTCCGAATACGAAGTTACGGTCTTCTATTAAAGAAACTTTAAAAAATACTTATTTTTTTAATTTTACGAAAGTAGTCCATTATCTCAGAGTGGAGCTGTGAAGATATGGAAAAAAAACTCACAGTCGTCGCCACAAATATGTATGTACGACGGGAAGGAAAAGAGGAGAAAAAACTCCTTTCTTTTTTACTTAAACCATTAAAAAAAATTCGTTTATTTTTGGAGCAATTAGGTTTAAACCAAAGTTAATGTTAGATAATAATATAATATATTCAGGATCTTCTTAACTTACTCTTAAAATATCTGATTTTCCTAATTATAAATTAATTTAAGTAATAGTCTGTTTTTTTTTGATGTCGCAGACATTAACTTTGATTTAAACCGAATTGCTTAAAAAATAAATAAATTTTTTCATAATTTTTTCGAATGGTTTAAGAAATAACGAGAAATTTAAAATTTGACCGATATTCTTAAAAAAAACATTAAAAGGAACTTTTAAAGATAATTTAATCTCTTCAACATGGGTTCGATAAATACCTACAGTGTAAAAAAGGTATTTTTAAAGTTTTTTGAATAGACGGCCGTAACTTCGTATTAGGATATAACTTTTAATTCTAAACAACTTTCACAGATCAAAATTTTATCTGAAACGAAAAATAAGAGTACTTTAATCTTGAGAAACTTTTAAAAACTTGAATCTCCCTCGTATGTTCTACGATTTTCTTCTATTTTATTGAGCGCTTTTTTTATAGTATGCAAAAACTTATTTTTATCAAGAATACAATTTTCTGAGACATCAATAATAAAAAAAGTTTTCCATATGGAGCCAGAATTCTTCCGATCACTATACCCGTATCTCGTATCTCCGTTAGTTTTAAAGGTAATTTATTAAAATTTGGTATATCCCATATACATAATAAGCGGCACTTTTTGATCTAAAAATGATTTTTTTTTTCACTTCCGGTTTCGCCGGAAGTGACACCAACTTTCGATTTTTAAATGGAACACCCTGTATATTATTACATTTTTAAATTCTGCATAATTTTCTGAATCGAATGATACCACAAAAGTGACATTTCAAGCGTAAGAAATATTAATTATTTAATTTATAATTTTCCATTTAAGTGTGCCATGACGGTTCCGATTTATTCCAATTGATCCATCTAATGCTAGAAAAATCGAGGTCCCGTCAAAAATACTAAATTGCGTTTTTTATAAGCAAATAAAATTCATCCACCCATCGTTTTTGGGGTAAAACTCAATTTTTTCAAATGGAACCATAATGGTACCATTTCTTAGTACTATTAATAAGGAATTTATTCATACTTGGTAATAACATGTGCGATAAATACAATCAAAATTATAGCTAAAAGAAAATACAATTATTTTGTTCTAATTTAATGCTAAGAAGTTACTAAGGTGAACAAAAATAACAAATGTAAAGACTTTTTCAATACACAATAAAAACACCGATACACCACCTTAAATACTTATTTGACAATCTGAATAATTTCAATGTTTTCAAAGCCACCTTAGTAACTTCTCATATTTTGTAAATTGCGCCACTTTTGCAAAATAAGACTCAACGCAACCCACATAAAACTTCTTAGTTTTGACAGTGCTTTATTTCAGATACATTTTCTTTAAAGAAGCGCCATATTTAATGTGTGTTTTTCTACAAAATCAAAATTGGGCTATTAAAATTTGGTCTCCTGTGATGCAAAGTTTATTTGTTTTTGACCCTGTATAAGGTAACTTCATAAAATAAGTATTTTTGAAAACGTAGTTTGCGTCTGAAAGTAATACACCTTAATATTAAGACAAAAAAGAACACAGTGTCATCAGTAAAGTGTTCATTAAGTGGAAAATAAATTTTAGTGGTGGGTAAAAAATCAAAATTATCTTATGCAGCTGAAATTTTGCATGTGGGTTACAAACTGCATTTAAAAAGCTTTTTCTAATGACTTTTTCGATATTTTCAGAAATAACCCCACTTTTAAATTATTTTTTGGAAAAAATTAAAATTTGATAGATAATGCGAATCACGTGACTACTATTTTTTTTGCTTAATTTTCATCTCCATCGAAGCAGAACTTGATGCCAAAGTCAAATTTCGAATAAAGCTATTAATAAAATAAAATCCCATATGATGCGGACTTTACTAGTCACACTGTATAATCAAATTGTAAAAAATAACTGAAAAATTAAAGGTAGTTTTAGGAGCAAACACTCAATATTTCGTTTATTTTTCGTTCCGCTAAATAACCGTCTTTCGGCAGCGATTAACCACGCGATTAATACTTACAGTTTTAAGTATAACTGTTAAAAATTAATTGATAAATTAAAAAATCGCAAAAAATTGTCTGATTTTCCTATACTTCTTTTGCTGCATTTATTAGATAATAATAAATCCGTTAAACTGTAGGTACCTATTGTACTAAAAATATGGATATTTGGCCGATTTTTGGATAAAACAAATTAACGAAATATTGAATTAAAAAAATGGTGGCGAACTACTAGTGTTTGCTCTTAAGACAGGTATTTATATAATCCTAAATCGATTTGAATTTTTTTTAAAACACTATTTTATTGTCAAAAAGGTCTTATTTTGAAATTTCGGGATTACCCCCAGCCATTATTGTTCATACTGGACTACTAGAAAAATTAATTGATAAATCTAGGCAGAGTAACTAGTTTTTTCTAATATTAATCCTGGAGAAGTAACTTCCACGTAGGATGCAATATGAAATAGTACGTGTCTAAATTTTAAAGGTTGAATTCGTATTTATTTCCTTAAAATTTGTGCTGGCCTGCGATGTAACAAATAATCGCTGCGTTATTATTTGCTATTTAGAGCATTGCATTTTAGGTTTTTGTGATAATGTGACAATTTACAGAACAATAATTTAAAGAACTGTTATGATTATGCCTTTGTAGAAGACACAATGGTATGGTTTTTGTAACTTCTTGCTTACAAATACCGTATTAAAACGTCAATTTATTTCAATGAGCTGATTTTTATATTATGTTTGCCATATCTCCGTTTTAAAAACACATTGGCGGTTGTGACAGATATTTTACTTATTTAGTCTTCTTTTTGCTTAAGTGAAAAATGTGAATGTAAATGCGTTGCATTTAAAACTTTTGAAAAAATTAAGAAATCGTTGATTCTGCTAAATAACGCCTTCTAGCTGTCGCAACGGAATTCAGAACGACTTAGTTTTTTAATAAATTCATAAAACAATTTAGGCTATTAAGCGAGTTTAAATTTATCAAATCAAGTCAAACCAAAAGTTGTGAACATTTTTTCATAGCAACATTTGTCCCCTCCTACAAAAACATAGAGCAAAAACTTAATAACAAAAGTTATCCAGAATTTTCATAAGATTGAAAAAATGCTTCCTTTGATACACTTTTACTAAGAGAATTTTTGAGAAAATCTCTTTGATTTGTCTATAGAGTTACACCCTCTAGCGACCAACCTAGAAATTTTAAAATAATTTCCAGCAGTTTCTCTTAGTCACTTTAGTAATAAATGTATTTTTCTGCAAGCCGTACCACGGTACGGCAAACGGTTTACAAGATATAGCCGGTGGTCATTCTTTGTTGACTACCCGGTAGGTACTTGGGATACATTTGATGTGGTACTACTTAGTTTTTATTTAGTTTTAATTGTAGCTGAATAAAATTAAAATAATCTTTAAAAAATCATTGCCATAATTTAGGCCGAAACGTAAGTAATTAATGTAAAAATTCAGGTCCGTATTTAAAAAAATTAAACTTCGATAACAACTAACATAGGTAGAAGAAACTAATACGCAATTTATTAGAGAAAAAAAGCGGCCTTTTTATTTGAAGAAAGTATTTCTATATTTAAAACCTTTTGAGCTATTAAATAAGTTTATTTCAAACGTTTTTGACAAATCACCCTGTATATCTCTTGGATAAAAACAATTCGGCAACGCAGTTACTGGATCTTAAAAAAGCTATAATGGCACATTTTCTCAAATGTAATTACCTACGTAGAAATTACCGTTTAGACTTTAGAAGATAAGTGGTCAACTAATTAGTTGCCACCCTGTATAGTGTATGCTTTGATTAATTTTTATATGGGAAGAACATATATTAAAAATAAATAGGATCCAAAGAGTAAAATAATATTTTCAACCTTAAAAGTCGATAAATAATACAAAAAAATTCATATTACGGCAATTTTGTTTGACAAAACATTAAATAATGTTTTGGATTTAAAAGTCTACAAACTGCACGGATAATTCAATAATTTTAACTAAAAATAAAATCCATGAAATGAAAATGGTATAAATTTAGAGCTAGACTGGGACAATAAAGAACTTTTTTATACAGGGTGTTAATGAATGTTACGTAGATATTTAAGGGAGTGATAGTGCTCCTCAAGATAGGAAAAATTACTTATAAACATGCGGTCAAAAATACTTTATTTTTGATAAAAGTTTTAATTTAATTTTTTTTTATTTTTCTCACATTTTCCGAGATAATTATTTCCAAATTGATACATTTATTAGTTTTTGAAATATCTTCAAGAAAATGTCAAAATTGTCGGATGCAGGCAGTATACAGGGTGTTATATTTTTTTTTGCGCTACCGACAATTTCACTCGCCTGTACTTTTTTTTAATACCCTGTATAAGTAGGGGAAGGGTGTACATAATGACATAGTGGGGTATAATGACACAGTGCTTGTATACACAGGACTAGTCGTTCGGGAGTGCTCGGAAACAAATATGTTATTGTGGCGTGAGTTCCAGTCATGCTAGTTTACATTAAGTTCCGCTTCATCGGTCAGAGAGGAAGCACGTTCGATTATTCTCTTTTTAACATCAAAATATTTTTGGCGCGATATATTAAAATCTGCTATAAATTTTTAGTGTGATTAACGGGTAAAATAGGATATTTATGATAAGTTATGAGGATTATTGCTTTTATGATTGCATATTTCAAATTTGGTAAATAAGTTATTATTTTGTCAAAAATTGTATTTATTTAAATTGGTTTCATGTGGGGTAAAATGACATAGGTGTGAAGAGGGCAAAATGACATACTATGTCATTTTACCCGAACGTAAGGCACTTCTGTTCTAAACTCTACTCCAAATTTGGAAGAGGCCAAAGAAAAGAGCAAACCGAAACTAGAGATCCCAGAAATAAGAAAAAGATAAGTCCTTGAAGAATCCGAGTCGGAAACAGAAAAAGAACCCTTTTCTGCTGATGAAGATGATGCTGCTTGCATTTATTGTACAGAGCTGTACACATCTTCCAAAAAAGGTGACCTGTGGCTATGCTGTTGTTCGTGTCAAAAGTGGGCACATGCTGAGTGTGCCGGGCTAGACAAGAAAACAAAAATTTTTGTTTGTGAGCTTTGTACCGACTGAAAGTTATTAAACAGTAATGATGTGTCATTTTGCCCCCCACGTGGGGTAAAATGAACTTTTCTTGTTTATTTTTATATGTTTGGCTAAAAGTCCATATTTTGTCTTACTTTGTTAAAATCTTTTCTGAAGTGTTGCAAATACGTTAGTTTATGTTTTGTTCAAGATTTTATTAAGAAAATGTTTTTTTTTTAATAAAAGAATTCTATTTTTTTTAAATGTATGTCATTTTATACACCCTTCCCCTACTGATATCATAATGTGACTCCGTTCTTTTCTTTTTCGTTCCCTACACATTTTTTTAAAAATATTTGTAATCGTTTTCTAGTTATTTGCGAAAATAGCCGTCGATGCAAACCATTATCGAAGTAAAAAAAGGAACAGAATTACAGCTTTATGTGAAAAAATTCGCAGTACTCTAATGGTTGCGTGGAAGAGTATTACTTTGAACGTCGCGATCACTTTTCATTAAGTTTTTCTTTTATAAATTTCTTTGGTATTAAATAAAGACATTTTGTATTGTATTGTATACTCCTGGGATATTCGATTGAGTTCGCCAGTCTATGAGTCGAAGAGAGAAGTTTTTTTTTAGTTTATGTAACGTTAGAATTAAATTGTTTATCGTATCATTGAAGATTAAGTCATTTTTATATGATATCTTTATTAATAATTATTAACATCATAAACATACTAAAACCTTAGTTACTCATAATACATTAGTTACCATAATTTAATATGTTAGTTACGAAAGCATAATACGTTAGATACCAAATAATATTAGAACTATTTTTCATGAACATTTAAAACAATATTTTGACAGTTTTTAAATTTGATGGATACGCCTTTGTCTTTAACGTCCACGATCTTAGGTATGCCCTCTGAAGACTGATTAATGACCGAGAAAGCACTCCTTTCGATTTCGTGCGGTTCCCCAGTACCTAATCCACTGCTGGAAACATCGCCGATTTGAATTTTGCGAGCAATGGAAACTTTCTTGGTCGCACTTTCTTCTAAATACCCTCTAGCAACCTTCGACGATTCCCATCCACCAAGTTCTTGTAGTTCTAATATATCTCCTCCAGCATTAACGAGAAAATTTGCCGAAGATCTAACGCAGTGACCAGTATACAAATTAGGATTTTCAAGTGAGAGATACTCAGCTATTTTTTGATGTATTTTAGAGAAGAAATGAATGCCGCAGGGCTGTACCGTACATTTCCCTTTTCTATATGATACAAACAATCTTTGGTGAGTGACATGGTCTGGCCTTAACATTGCGTACTTTTTAAATAAAAGCACAGGATTGACTTCGCCGTCAAATATCACAGTGAAAATACGTTTCTTGTGGGTTTTTGAGTCGGGAATAGTAACAATCAGCTTGTCCTCTAAAACGTCAACATCTTCCGTGGTCATCTTCGCTAATTCATTAGTTCGACAGGCTCCTCCAATTTCAATTAAAAAAGCCACTTTCATCATTAAAAACTTCTCGTCTGAGGCAGAACACACAAATTCGTTGTCTTGTTCTCTTGTAAATACTTTCGATTTTTTTGCTCTATATCCAACATTTTTCTTCTTGATGAAACGTATTAAGGCGCCGTATTTGTCGATTTCCCCTCTTTCCTTCAGTTCTAAAGTCGCTCGTAACATGGAATATTTCGGCCATAAGGACGAAGCAGAGTATTCCTCAGAGAGTTTTAAGAAATACGCCAGCAATACCGTTTCTTCTGCACCTTGAAGATGTACTTTGTTTCGCCACTCACAAAACTGCCGATATTCTTTTTCATAATGGATTTTAGATTTGTCCGGAAGCAAGTTCAACCTTATAATGTTGGCTGCAGCTAATATATCGTCAGGAATATTAAAATCTTGCATGATTGTAATGATGACTTTTTGAAATGCCAAAATGAACTGTCAAAAACCTTGTTTTTATTTTCGCATCGCCGTTGTCAATGATACAATAAACTAATAAAGCTTTGAATATAACTCGATTATTAGCGATTTAACACCGTCTCGGACATTGCGGGTGCTAGCAATGTCCTCGACTATTATAAATCGTATAATAATCTCGTTATATTAATAGCTATTATTAATTAGCAAACTAGAATTTTTAAAAATTTCGTTACTTCGATAATACTTGATTTGCATCGTCGCGTCGGCTATTTTCGGAAATAACTAGGAAACCATTACAGATACGATAAAAAAATAAGGAACGAAAAAGAAAGAGGTCAAATCATGACATCAGTATTTATACAGGGTATTCCAAAAAATATTACATCAGGAGAATGGAATTGTCGGTAGCGCAAAAAACCCTGTATACTACATTCGACAAGTGACATATGACATTTTCTTGTAGATATACCAAAAACTAATAAGTGTACCAAGTAGGACTTTGACACCCTGTGTATCAAAAATATAGCCTATTTGACCGCATGTTTAGTATTTTTTTCCTATCTTGAGGAGCACTATCACTCCCTTAAATATCTACGTGACATTCATTACCACCTTGCATATCAATAATGCAATACTTAAAAACTAATTATTATTCTAATTCATGCATTATTTAAAGCGAATTTCCTTATTTCTTTTGCATTTTTATTAAGTGACGTTACAAAATATCCAATAAAAATGTAGTATAATCTTTTGACAAATACCGTGCGAGCAAAAATTATTTGCATCACAGAGGGCTTGGATTAAAAAACGTAGGGCTTGGTTTAGATCACAATGATATGGGGACGATATATCTAACCAAATCTAGGTTAAAATTTTGTCAAATTCATGCTATGACATGATATACCAAACTGATGAGTAATAAAATAAGTAGACAAATACAAATTTATTTTTGTTGTTTACAAAATTAACAAAGTAAGAATATACAGAAAGAAGAAGAAAAATAATTACATAAATTGCTGAAATTGGCCATCGCCATGCTCCAACTGCTCCAAGCATAAACTCACACGTCTCTTCATATTTTCAAAAGTGTTGACCAGCATCTCTGGAGAAATGTTACCACATTCTTGGATAATCCTTTCTTGTAATTGTTCTAAATTTGCAACTGTTGTTTTAAAAATAGTGTTCTTTAAATGAGGAAAAACGAAGTAATCCATAACCGTTAAACAAGGTGATCTAGGTGGGAATTCAATGTCTGATCGAAAACTGATTAATATGTCGTCGAAAAAATTGCGTAAGTAGTTAATAGTTTCGGCGGCTGTATGGGCGGTTGCACCGTCCTGTTGAAAATATCCAAAACGTAGTTCGTCGTCAAGTAATTGCTCCACAAATGGATTCAAAATATTGTCTCTATACCGCTGTGCTGTAACTGTGTCATGGAAAAAATAGGACCAACAATTCTTCTTCGGGAAACAGGTAACCAGACACCAATTTTTTGAGGGTGCAATGTGGACTCTACAAAAAAATGGGGATTTTTACTACTTCACATGCATGTATTCTGACAATTCACATAACCGGAAAGGTGGACCCAGGTTTCATCCGAAAAAAATGTCAGGTCTAAATTTTGGGTAAACCATTGAGAGTTATTCCTGCGTCTTTCAAAATCTGCGGCTTGTATTTCTTGGAATACCTGCACTTTATAAGGAAATAAATTTAGTTGCTTCTTAGGAATAGTCCTGCATGTTCCATAAGATCTTCCCACTTCTTGGGACAGGCGTCTTATACAATTTGTTGGCGTATTTTGCATTATTTCACGAACGTTTGCAACAAGTTCTTCTGTTCTTACAGATGGTCTTCCTGCTCCTTTTTTGTGTTGTATAGAACCTGTTTCCCTAAACACAGCCAATTCAGGCAATGATAAAAATCCCCAGCATTAAAAGCAACGTTAGGAAAATGTTCGTGAAAAACGTCCATGCACAAACCCGGATTGTATTGCCCCTCACCATTTACTCTAACCCCGTTTCGAAAATACGCTTCAACCATGAATGTTTTGTGCTGTTCCGTAAAGCCCATTGTGTGAATTGTTCAAGAAATTGGAAAAACTAGCCATGAATCAAATTATTTGTAACGACTGTCAAAGATGACGGAATAACTGATTGATTGTTAATTCAGGTAGTTACTGACACCCAACATGTATTAAGCTCTACGGCTAAGCATTACGTCCTTAGATGCAAGGCCCTCTTTGATGCAAATAATTTTTGCTCGCACGGTATGTTAAGGGCGAAAATATGCGCGCAAATGTTTTTAAAAATTGTTAAAAAATTATGAAAATTGTCTTTTCCCCCAGGTTGCTATATCAAAGTATTAGAGAAAAGGCTATCCGGAAGCCTGATGATACAAAACCGTTGAATTTATGTCACGCGGCATCAAACTCGTGATATTGTTCTTTTTCTGGGCCTAATTCTATCTGCTGACAAAGTTCACAATTACATCTGGTCAAAATCCTATTTTTATCAGGAAAAAAGATTAGGTGTTAGGACATTAGTCTTTGTAAATATTTAAAAGAAAAATTTCTCAAAATTTTACTTATCATCGCTTTCAAATTTGTATTATTAAAAAAGAGGTATTCGTTATCAGCAATCTCTTCCTCTCAATATCTTATCGGTTTTTTAAAATATTTCGATTTTATTTCGCGGGTTAAGGATCAGTAATTCCCGATAAGAGACGGCTAAGAGGGGGTCGCAATTATGAATATATCCGACTCGTGTTTCATTTCAGTTATTCTCTTCGCAGACTGTCGCTAGCTTGTTTTCTTTTTGCTGGTTGTTTGTAGGCAGCCAGTGGTTACAGCGAGAAAAATCTCTTTTTCATGTGCTTATGCCAAAAACAGCTTAACTTAGCTTTAGTTAAGTTCAAGGTATTTATTTTTATATATTACTTATTTTAATGTTGTTTATATGTAGGTAAATTCATCTTCTTTATTTACGTTTGTTCAAAAAATTACTTTTTCTAAATATTTTTAATTTTAGTTTCGAAAAATCCCAAATATGTATGTGTGAGTTTGTAAATTGGAATAAATTTAGTAGGGTTTTGTTTTTGGAAAAATGCTTGGGCACAGGTATTAAGATTTTAAGTTGTGATATTTTCTATAAAAAAAATTAATACAGTGTGTCCCAAATTAGAGATATGACGATATCAAACTTTTTTTAAATAGCAGACCCAGTTTTGTATTGGCTATTTTTAACGGTCAGATTTAATTTAAATTTTGTAGACTTATCAAGAACCGATGACAATACAATAATTTGATACAAACCCGATTTTGACCCACTTTAAACGGTCAGATTTAATTTAAATTTTGTAGACTTATCAAGAACCGCTGACAATACAATAATTTGATACAAACCCGATTTTGACCCACTTTAAATGGTCAGATTTAATTTAAATTTTTAGACTTATCAAGAACCGCTGACAATACAATAATTTGATACAAACCCGATTTTGACACACTTTAAACGGTCAAATTTAATTTAAATTTTGTAGACTTATCAAGAACCGATGACAATACAATAATTTGATACAAACCCGATTTTGACCCACTTTAAACCGTCAGATTTAATTTAAATTTTGTAGACTTATCCAGAACCGCTGACAATACAATAATTTGATACAAACCCGATTTTGACCCACTTTAAACGGTCAGATTTAATTTAAATTTTGTAGACTTATCAAGAACTGCTGACAATACAATAATTTAATACAAACCCGATTTTGACCCACTTTAAACGGTCAGATTTAATTTAAATTTTGTAGACTTATCAAGAACCGCTAACAATACAATAATTTTGATACAAACCCGATTTTGACCCACTTTAAACGGTCAGATTTAATTTAAATTTTGTAGACTTATCAAGAACCGCTGACAATACAATAATTTGATACAAACCCGATTTTGACCCACTTTAAACGGTCAGATTTAATTTAAATTTTGTATACTTATCAAGAACCGCTAACAATACAATAATTTTGATACAAAACCGATTTTGACCCACTTTAAACGGTCAGATTTAATTTAAATTTTGTAGACTTATCAAGAACCGCTGACAATACAATAATTTGATACAAACCCGATTTTGACACACTTTAAACGGTCAGATTTAATTTCAATTTTGTAGACTTATCAAGAACCGCTGACAATACAATAATTTGATACAAACCCGATTTTGACCCACTTTAAACGGTCAGATTTAATTTAAATTTTGTAGACTTATCAAGAACCGCTAACAATACAATAATTTGATAAGTTTATCTCATTTTGTTCGGGTTTGTTTTGTAGACTTCTTGGGTTTGTTCGGGTTTGTGGATCCAATGCTTTGAATCTAGCCATTTAAATTTTAAAAAATGGATCTACTGCTTTAAATCTAGCCATTTCAAAAAGTCATTGTTAAATTAGTGACAGTTTTCCATCTCTACTCCGGACTTCTCTATGGCTATCTCTACTAAAAAAAAAAATTTCTTAACAATAACTCAAACTAAAAAATGAAAAATAAATATAGTTTAAAAAAACTAAAAAACACGCTTTAATAATTAATCAAACTAAAAAGCGGAAAATAATTCTTGAAATTCTTAATATAGGCAGAAAATAATAATGAACTATAAACATTAGTATTATAGTGAAAAAAGCGTGGTGCGCTTTGTGCTATCTTTTTCGTATATCGAGCACCCCACGCCTTTTTCACAATAATACTAATATTTATTTGTCATTATTATTTTCTGCCTATATTAAGAATTTCAAGAATTATTTTAAACTATATTTATTTTCCGCTTTTTAGTTTGATTAATTATTAAAGCGTGTTTTTTAGTTTTTTTAAATTATATTTATTTAAGTGCATATTAAGGGCCCAGTTCTCGAAGTCAATCATGTATAAAAGAGACCTATAAATGTCTTGAATGCAGGGGTAACTTCCGGAACCTTGCAATTATTAAAAAAAAATTAGTATCTAATTTTGGAAGGGCTGTTCAGGAGTTCAGGGAGGCATTGACGAATTGTATGCCGGAGTTTTTTTAAAAGTAAATGCACAGAAACTTTAAGAAAGCAGTTTTTGAAACCAATAAAATTGCCACAATTTACCTTAAAATCCTTGAAAGTAAACACGTCGATTTTCAAAACTGAAGTAAAAATAAAAATTTTTACGGGTAACACGATATTTTTTAATCTATCTAGATCTCATCTCTTCTAAGAATTCCAGATAAAATGTTTTTGTTTTAACAGAAAGGGTACTTGCACAAAACACGAAAGTAAACAAAACTATGACCGGCTGACTAACATCTGCCTTGCTCTTCCAGCTCCAGAATATGTCTGTCTTTCTTCGTCATATTATGCCAAAACCATAAAAATTACTAGTCTGGCCAACTTAGTACTGCAGTGCGCATGCGAATCGTCAATAGTTAGGCACATCGAATTGACAGTTAAAAGCTAGAAAATGGCGTCGTTAATCCCACCTTAAGTTATACATAAGTACCAAATTTCAAATTTGTATTCCTCGTCGTTTATAAGATACTAAACAAAAATAAAAAAAATACCCTTCTATCCATCTTTAACAATTTTTCGTCAGTAAATGCTCAAAATATTATCCATTCACTATTTGGCAATATCCTAAACGCAAGTAAAACTCGTTGAACTTTTATAATTACTTCGGGAGACATTAACCGACATCATGTCTTCTTCGTGCTTTCAACTTCTTAATTTTTGCCTGTTTCGTACAAGGAATAAAAAATTTGAAATTTGGTATTTGTATGTATAAATTACCGAGATCGTCATATATCTCTAATTTGGGAAAAAATGTATCAATTTTTTTTTTATAGAAAGACCACAACTTAAAATGTTATTACGTGTCCAAGCATTTTTCCAAAAAAAAAATTACTTGATTTATTCCAAGTTACAAACTCACACTGTATAATTGGTTCAACATTATTTGTGGTTCGCATTTTTACATAAAACATGTACAGATCACATGTACATATTATGTTCCAAGAAAAAACAGTACCCAGTAATTATTCTCATCATATCATATTTTTATTGATATTGAGCGTTTATATAAGAAATACATTTTTTATTAGCTTTATTTATTAAAACTTTCTTATTCTAGTTTAATACCAAAGTTATCTTATTTGGCGATAATAAATAAAGACATCTTTTTATTGGACAGTCATTGCTAAAAAGTACACGATATTAAACATTAAACTTTTTCAAAATCACTCCCAACGCAGGATTCCATAGGATCTAAACTACTCAACTAATATTTTTCAAAAACGTAGAGTTATAGGGAGGCATTAGGTGTAAAATTTAAAATAATTTTAAATTAGGTGTCCTAAATAGTCGGGGCATATCTAACATACTTTTTTTTAATGGAACACCCTATACAGGGTGATTCACGGTGGATGGAACGTTAGACGTTTCTGACGAACCAGTAAAGGAATCGTTCTGAAAATTTGGTCGTTTACATAAACGGACACGTTCTACCTATCTAAAATATTTTTAACAATACAGTGTTGCCGCTTCCACACAAAAATAATAGCCACTTCGATATTTTAAATGGAACACCCTATATATTATTAAATTTTTAAGTTCTACATAAAATTATAATTATTTTTTAATAAAAGCATTATTAGTCTATGCTTAATGGTTTCCGAGATATTGTCTCTTGAAAAATGACATTTTTGAAATTTGACAGCTTCTAGCTTTTTAACTGTACGTCTGAGAGCAAAACGGCTTACAAGTCCCTATCTTCGATTTTTATTATCTTTCCAAAAGTATCAATTTTCGGTTAAACCGGATGTAGGAAATATAATACTTCCGGTTTGACCGGAAGTTGTTACTATTGGAAAGATAATAAAAATCGAAGATAGGGACATGTAAGCCGTTTTGCTCTCAGACGTACAGTTAAAAAGCTAGAAGCTGTCAAAGTTCAAAAATGTCATTTTTCAAGAGACAATATCTCGGAAACCATTAAGCATAGACTAATATTGCTTTTATTAAAAAATAATTATAATTGTTTGTAGAATTTAAAAATTTATTAATATATAGGGTGTTCCATTTAAAATATCGAAGTGGCTATTATTTTTGTGTGGAAGCGGCAACACTGTATTGTTAAAAATACTTTAGATAGGTATAGAGCGTGTCCGTTTATGTAAATGACCAAATTTTCAGAACGATTCCTTTACTGGTTCGTCAGAAACGTCTAACGTTCCATCCACCGTGAATCACCCTGTATATTATGCTATTTTTAGATTGTTTAATAAATTTTAAGAACATTTTATACAATGTGACCAGTAAAGTCCGCATCATATGGGATTTTTTTTATTAATAACTTTATTCGAAATTTGACTTTGGCATCAAGTTGTGCTTCGATCGAGATGAAAATTAAGCAAAAAAATAGTAGTCACGTGATTCGCATTATCTGTCAAATTTTAATTTTTTCCAAATAATAATTCAAAAGTGGGGTTAATTCTGAAAGTATCGAAACATGTTATAAAAAAAGTTTTTTTAAATGCAGTTTCTAGCCCCCATGCAAAATTTTAGCTGCATAAGATAATTTTGATTTTTTACCCATATTTTGTAAATTGCACCTCTTTTGCAAAATAAGACCCAACGCAACCTACATAAAACTTCTTAGTTTTGACTGCTTTATTTCAGATACATTTTCTTTAAAGTAGCGCCATATTAAATGTGTGTTTTTCTACAAAATCAAAATTGGGCTATTAAAATCAGGTCGCATGTGATGCAAAGTTTATTTGTTTTTGATCCTGTACTTCATAAAATAAGTATTTTTGAAAACGTAGTTTGTGTCTGAAAGTAATACACCTTAATAATAAGACAAAAAAGAACACAGTGTCATCAGTAAAGTGTTCATTAAGTGGAAAATAAATTTTAGTGGTGGGTAAAAAATCAAAATTATCTTAAGCAGCTGCAATTTTGCATGTGCATTTAAAAAAACTTTTTCTAATAACTTTTTTCGATATTTACAGAAATCACTCCACTTTTTAATTATTTTTTTGAAAAAATTAAAATTTTACAGATAATGCGAATTACGTGACTACTATCTTTTTTGCTTAATTTTTATCTTGATCGAAGCAGAACTTGATGCCAAAGTCAAATTTCGATTAAAGCTATTAATAAAAAAAAAAGCCCATATGATGCGGACTTTACTGGTCACAATGTCTATCCTATGTTTAAATTAAATCGTTTTTAAGTTATTAACGATTTTTCAAAAATTTGGGTTTTGCAACTCTTAAAAATTTGTCACTTGTCGGTAGAACAGAGTGGCAGTAATACATAAAATTTGGGTTATGAAAAATGAAATATGAAAACCTATAAAAACACATTTTGTTGTGAAAATTAAGTATTTTTTTTGTTTTTAGGGTCGTGACGTGGACGAAGCTTTCCCTGTGACTAGTGGAAGTCTACTACATTACAACTACAAAATTTTCTTGAACGGAGAGCCGCCTTGGATCAGCCGAGCTTGCTAGCATCAGCATCTGAAAACTAAACTTTATTAAAACCTAAAAATTTTAAAATTTCCCTAAAATTAAGGGAAGGCTGCCTCGTAAGTATATATGATACATATATTATTTAAAGGGGTCAAGAGGCCATATTCTGGGTAAAAAAGAACGTACGTTACATCAAAAAGTATGTTATAGAGATCGAAGTAAAAGCACTGGCACTGTCCAAATTAGGTTAACTCACAAACAGAGCAAGACAGGGGAGACCGCACACGGGGCCTGTCTGATGCGTGGCAGTCTTTATTTCGCTGGCATAGAACGCAGCCTACAATCACGTCTGTGCCAGCTAAAAAAAGCTGATTTGCAAAATTATCCTAAATTCAATGTATACAGCCAATAGGTACCAAGAATATATTGTAGAAATAAAACTCTCAATCTACTAATTTATGAAAATAGATTTATCTTATTTCATACATATACGGGGGTGTCCACGGAAGGTGGTTCGCCCCTCTAACTTTTTTGTTTTTCAAGGTAATGGAATAAAATTCGGGGGATTTATATACGACGTAAAACTGCATTTTTTGACAGGTGACTCAACATTATGGAACTTCCGGTTTAACCGGAAGTGACAAACTTTCGATTTTTAAATGGGACACCTGGTATATTTTTCTTTTTTTGACTCCATATGACATTCTAAATACAACGATGTGTCACTTGTAACTTTTTGTCACCAAGAAAATATTTTTTCCAAAGAACCCCGCACTTCTCTTATGGAAAATGGCTCGGTTAAATTTTCTAAATTTTTAGTATGTTGTAGAGAATATCATTCTGATCAAAAGTGTTCATGGCCACAACAATATCTGCAATATTTTTTGTTAAATCTTTGTATTTTCGGCATTAAACTAAATGTTTACAAAGTAATACTGTAGATGACATAGCTAGGAGCAAGCTATCGGAATTTATATTATTTATATTTATACAGGGTAACTCAAAAAAGTTAATATTTTTTTTATTAGTTTTGAAAGAAATTTTGTAGATATTTCTTTATTTACCACTTGTCGCTTATCGTATGCTTCCAAATATGTATAATTATCAAGACTATACAGGGTGTTTCCGATGATAAGCGATAGAAGAATAAGATAAAAATGCATGTATTTATAAATCACCCGGTATATTAAAAATGGATCGGTTAAATTTCGTTATTTTTTAATATTTTTTGCTTGAAGTGTCTTACTTACATGTTTGCTATTGATTTCCTTTTTCCTATGACCAGTTCTGAAGATATACAGCGTCGAACAGACTGGAGAAATAAGCAAATAAAATAACATTTTTTTTTAAATTTCAATAAAATTTGTTATGTAAGTTTATTTTATGGTTAAAAATAAATATATTTATTGCTATACAGGGTGTTTCGAATAATTAGGGTATTCTAACACTGTATTGCAAATAAGAAATATGTATATAAAAACTATGAACAATTTATTATTATGTCCAAATTATTTTATCCAAAAATAAAAAGTAGGCCCCTAATAATTATTCGAAACACCCTGAATAGCATTAAATATATTTATTTTTAATCATAAAATGAACTTATATTTTCTTGAAATTAAAATATTGCTTATTTTTTGAGTTTTGAGTCTGTTCGACGCTGTATATCTCCAGAACTGGTCATAGGAAAAGGAAAATCAATAGCAAACATGTAAGTAAGACACTTCAAGCAAAAAATATTAAAAAATAACTAAATTTAACCTATCCATTTTTAATATACCGGGTGATTTATAAATATATGCATTTTTATCTTATTCTTCTATCGCTTATCATCGGAAACACCCTGTATAACCTTGATAATTATATATATTTGGAAGCATACAATAAGCGACAAGCGGTACATAAAGAAATATCTACAAAATTTCTTTCAAAACTAATAAAAAAAATATTAAGTTTTTTGAGTTACCCTGTATAAATATAAATATTATAAATTCTGATAGCTTGCTCCAAGCTAATGTCATCTACAGTATTACTTTGTAAACATTTAATTTATTGCCGAAAATACAATGATTTAACAAAATATATTAAATAATTTTCGTCACTCACCCGGTATATTATAATAAAAAAATTTAAACTATTTTTATAGTATTCTATCCTATCTACGACAGGGCCAACAAAAATTTGGAAAAACAAAACGAATTCATATTATAAACTAGGAAAATATAATGTATTGAGAATTCATATTTTGCAACTTGGACACCCTGTATCTCAAAAACTGGTCGGCAGATATTGTTGTGGCTATAAACACTTTTGATCAGAATGACATTCTCTACAACATACTAAAAATTTAGAAAATTTAACCGAGGGCCATTTTCCATAAGAGAAGTGCGGGGTTCTTTATTGTTTTATCTAGAGGGCTATGAATACCTTAAAATCACTTATTTCAGTTCTTTAATCTTGGGAAAAATACAATTGTACTATTTCTGGTCCAATGCTATATGCCAGGGGTGGCCAACTTGATTAAACCTAAGATCTACTGTTTACTGACGAAAGCCTGTGCGATCTACCAATTTACGTCTTGAATTTTAAAATGAAACAGTTTACAATTATGTAGTATTTATTATTTTATTAGAAGAGAAAACATAAAATTAAAAATTATTCTTATAACTAATTATTTATATTAGTGTGAGCATTGCGTCTGAGCATTTTCCGCTAGATTAGCAAAGTCAGGTTTGTAGTTGGATATTGCCAACCTTAAGAATCCAATGTATGAGGGTCTGTCAAGCGAGAACGGTGTTTACTTTTTGTTTGTTTTAAGTAGGAAAATGCTGATTTACATAAATATGTTAAACCAAAACACGAATGCAATTGTTCAACACATTTCTTTAAATTTGGATATTTCTCGTCGGAAACCAATGCCCAAAAATCTAGATCAGAGGATGACCTTGCTCTTAGAAATATATCGCAGCGCAGAGTAATAATTTCATTTTTAAAAATAATTCGGTCCATTTGAAATGTATCTGCAAACTTTTTAGCCATTTCATAGATGTCACTGTGATCAATGGAATTATTAAACGGAAAACTGATGAATTCCACCAACTTCTCAATTTTTTTGAAATCACCAAAGCGAATTTCAAAGTCTGATACCACTGCCTTTATTTCTGCCGTGTACTTGTCAGGAATGAAATTGTAGCGTAACTGTAATCTCACCCTTAAAATGTTGATAGCTTTGTCTAAAATATAGACCTTTAGATTTAATATTTAGGTTTTACATTTTTCATACAGGGTTTTTAAAATTGTGCCAATCAAGCCATTTAGATAATTGTAAGTACCTCTTTAGCAGCAAAAGTAAAGCATCACAGTATTTTTGTCAAAACAATAATCATCGCTTAAACTAAAGTTGCAAGTATGGAAACAAAAGAAAAACTAAGTCTTCTTTTACAAATTTATTAGAATAAAAATATTATTCGATTAAAGGTATCTACATGTTTCAAACGTAGAAACGTTCATCATCAGGAGACAGAAAAAGCATTGCTGATGCTGTTAGCAGAAGAGAGAATGGTAGAGGGTATATACAACCCTAATGGAGCGTTTATGGAATATAAAAAGTGGTGTTTCGATATAACACATGAATAGTGAAGAAAAAATGTATGTAGAAAAGTAATTGAAACATTTGATTAAAAAAAAAAGTTCAGACCAACTGAATGGAAGTAGCCGTAAAATAACACTTCTAAAAAGATGATTTAAAAAAATAGTCTAGAAGATTTTTAAATAGATAGGTATAATCTTGAATGAAATCTGTAAGATGAATAAAAAGAAAGAGATTAAAATCAGAACAGTTCAGACTCTATCAAGTTATACTTACACAAAATACTTTTTTAAAACGCTGTTCGGGGCACTTAGTTTTGCTACGGCTCAGTAAATATTAATTTCAAAACTTACATTTTAAAGAACGTGTCCACGGATAGAGTTTGGAAAAGGAATTTTTTTTTATTAGTAGGTATAGAAGAAAAAGTCATTCTTTATAAAAACATCTGCTTGTGCTGAAACTAGAATTTCTAATATCAGATTTGCGATTACTATACATGGTTCGTCACAAACAACATTTTTAGTTTTTTGGATCTTTTTTTTCAATTCCTTGATTTATTAAATGAATTTTGGTAGTGTTAAAACTAAAATTTCAACTAGTAGATTTGCGATTACTATACAGGGTTCGTCAGAAACAACAGTTTGTGTTTTTTGGATTTTTTTCAATTCTAATTTTCATTTTCTTTTGATGATTGGCTAAATCATCACTTTGGGAACAAATGGATTGGACCTACGGTCCAAATCAGTTGGCACGTAGGAGTCCCGATCTCACAATTATCGACTTTCATTTATGATGATATCTGAAGCCACATGTGTATAAAACAAATATCAATAATAACTTAGATATCTTGAAAGAAAAAATAAGAGTGGTTATTACAATTATCCCAATACAGCAAGTTAGGAACTGTTATCGGGAATTTAGATGTCGAGTTAAACTATGCGCTAACTCGGTGGTACCACGTTTGAATAAAACTTATAATTTATGATTGAATGAATGGGCCTTTTCACTAAATTTTGATTTTGGTAGTAGTGTATAAAGGAACAAAAAATAAAATTTTCTGTGTTTTTACTTTTTTATACTTTTAAGCCGTAACTGAGAAAATAAATAAATAAAAAAACTCCTTGAATAAAAACACGGACTTAAACATACCTACGTCATCGCGCCGGAAGATTGATGCACAGAGGAATGATAGGAATAGCCGAGTCGCTGGCTTAAAATATCAAGAATTCACAAAATCAGCAGCTTGACAGTGTTGCCGATACTCTCAAAAATCATATATTATAGTACCAGTGTAATGGTAATTGACTAGCAATTAGTAATTATAATATACCAGTTTTCCATTCAATAGCTGCGGAATGAATTATTTTACCAGTATTATGTTTATATTTATTTAAAGTATCCAAATAAAGTTCTAAGAAGAAAGTATATTATTAAGATTATAAAACTTTCTACATATGGCAACAGCGGCTTAATTTGCCCATGGCAGTTCGACAGATCAGCATTTACGCGTGTGCGAGGTTAAACGCATGCGCTCTAGCAAGCTTTAAACATATCTACGTCATGAGTCGCGCCTGTTTTGAGATTTTCAAATTGGTTGAATTTTACCCGGTTTTTACTGTGCTGAAATAAAGTAATGTTATGACCTAGCAATAATTTTATTGATGAAAAACACTTATTATAGCACCGACTGAACAATTCAAATGCCAAATGTATCAAATTTAAGAATAGTGAAAAGGCCCATTGAAGAAATATGACATGATATTTTAAAAGTAGGCAAATAAAAAATGATTTTCTTACAACAAAATCGTTACTCGGCCAGATATAAAATCATATTCGAAGTAAGAAAGCAACAATAGTTGTTTGTTTTTACGTAAATTTATTTTAAACGAAATCCACAAAACTAAAAATATTGTTTCTGACAACCCTGTATAGTAATCGCAAATGTGATATTTGAAATTGTAGTTTCAGCACAAGCAGACATTTTTATAAAGAACGACTTTTTCTTGTACTTATACCTACTAATAAAAAAGTTTTTCCTCTTCCAAACTATATCCGTGCATGGACACACTGTATATTATATATTTAAAAAAACTTATACAGTTGATTTGGACTTTTCTTTTTTAATTATTTTTCTACATTGTCGGTACGATAGAATTTTTGTCCAATTTTATCTTCACTACTTGTTATACCAACACATGACTTTATGTATTCCATATAAAAGCTACATTAGCATTAGGGTATACCCTCTACCATTTTCTCTTCTGCTAACAGCATCAGCAAAGCTTTTTCTCTCTCCTAATGATGAACGTTTCTATGTTCAAAACATTTGGATACCTTTATTTGAATAATATTTTTATTCTACATAATAAATTTATGGAGGAAGAATTTTGGTTTTTCTTTTGTTTCTATACTTTCAACTCCACTTTTAGCATGGACTATTTCTTCAAATTAAAATAATTATTGTTTTGACAAAAATACTTTGATGTTGTAATTTTGCTGCTAAAGAGGGTAATTTCATTCATAGGTCACTGATTCTCATTTTTGTCTTGAAACAACAAAGTTATTGAAAACATTTTTTATAGAAAACTCTAAGAACATTTGTTGCTATTCATAATTGTAATTAGATAAACTTGATTGACTTGATCTATCTCTTTTAGCTTGCTTATCTACCCAAGAATTTTAAGCTGTGTAATTAACTACTTTTTCTTAACCAAAAAAAATCAAGATGAAAATTCAAAATAACTCCGAAGAACACGTACAAATTCTCGACTCCGACACCAATGTATGGTCAGTTATCAAAGATATTGCGAGCAACACCAATCAAGAAGAAGCTTTTTATGTGTGCAATCTTAGTGATATTATAGAGAAGCATAAAATATGGAAATCGCTACTACCCAGGGTTGAACCCCACTATGGTAAATATATGACACACTATTTTACAATCGACTGTTCATTATTGAGCTATATACCGTGCGAGCAAAAATTATTTGCATCAAAGAGGGCTTGGATTAAAAAACGTAGAGCTTGGTTTAGATCACAATAATATGGGGACGATATATCTAACCAAATCTAGGTTAAAATTTTGTCAAATTCATATTATGACATGATATGCCAAACTAATGAGTAATAAAATAAGTAGACAAATACAAATTAATTTTTGCTGTTAACAAAATTAACAAAGTAAGAATATACAGGAAGAAAAAGAAAAATAATTGCATTAATTGCTGAAATAGGCCACCGCCATTGCTCCAAGCATAAATCCACACGTCTCTTCATATTTTCGAAAGTGTTGACCAGCATCTCTGGAGAAATGTTACCACATTCTTGGATAATCCTTTCTTGTAATTGTTCTAAATTTGTATTTACACAATTCATACTTGCACTTTATAAGGAAATAAATTTAGCTGCTTCTTAAGAATAGTCCTGCAAGTTCCATAAGATCTTCTCACTTCTTGGGACTGGATGGCGTCTTATACAATTTGTTGTCGTATTTTGCATTATTTCACGAACGTTTGCAACAAGTTCTTCTCTTCTTACAGATGGCCTTCCTGCTCCTTTTTTGGGGTTGTATAGAACCTGTTTCCCTAAACACAGCCACTGTTCTTTTCAGGCAATGATAAAAATCCCCAGCAACGTTAGGAAAATGTTCATGAAAATCGTCCATGCACAAACCCGGATTGTATTGCCACTCATCATTTACTTTAACCCCGTTTCGAAAATACGCTTCAACCATGAATGTTTTGTGCTGTTCCGTAAAACCCATTGTGTGAATTGTTCAAGAAATTGGAAAAATTAGCGATGAATCAAATTACTTGTAACGACTGTCAAAGATGACTGAATAACTGATTGATTGTTAATTCAGGCAGTTACTGACACCCAACAGGTATTAAGCTTTACGGCTAAGCATTACGTCCTTAGATGCAAGGCCCTCTTTGATGCAAATAATTTTTGCTCGCACGGTATGACTTCCGCACCAAAGAAAATATTTATGTTGGAGTCACTTTCGAAATTTTGACATTTGAGATTTTTTTTCTGAAAGTGTTAGAATAGTAGGGGTACGTTCGGTGAAAGTTTCAAATATACAGGGTGTACCGAGAAAAAGGTATTAAACGTCAAAGTAGAAAAGTTTTTTCGTTGTCGTTCGATTCAGGTCGCAAAAATTATTTTAATCCATTTAAACTTTTTCGACGTGTAAACGACGAAAATTTACATATAAATTTTAAACAAAAATTTGGTTGTAGATTCAAAATAGAAGCATTATTTTTTTTCGTATCCAAAAAAAAAATTACACTTTCGCCAGTTTGAAACTTTTGACATTTGACAGGTGTTACGCAACTAAATGACATAATTTGACAGGTGTAGCGCACGTCACAGGTCAAAAGTTTTAAGGTGGCATTCTTAACGTCATTTAATCCATTACCAACGTATAACCTATTTCGCGTTGCTTTTTTTAGTTTATTATTAGATTAACTAACATTTAAATAAAATCAATATCGTCGGTACAATATTTAGGTAATATCTGACATATAACAAAAATATCTATTCATTTTATTGCTAATTTTGGGATAATTGTATAGTGAATGAACAATGACATAATAATGTTAAAAAAATTCTTACCCGATATTTTTCATTATACAATTCTCCTAAAATTTTTAATGAAATTCCTTGATATTTATTTAATATGTCAATTATTACCTATAAAATATGAAGACGATCATGATTTTATTTAAATTTTGTGTAAAGCTAGAAAAATTAAATAAATATACGCGAAATAGGTTATAAGTTGGCAAGCATATTGATACTCCCACCTTTTGTTTTGTTTTGGGTCATTCACAACCTAATGCCAAAAACAGATTTGCAAAAAAAAACGCATAAAAAAGTTTTCCATATGGTGCATACTTTTTCGCGGACACTGTATAAGTTAAATATTTTTGTTGTTTCTTAGTTTTTATTTGTAAAAATTTAGCTTTTTACCATGTTAGTACTAAGTGTGATCAGCCCCGATATTTAACGAACATATTTACAGATTATAAAAATCTCGGGCAAAATTAGAAAAATGGTCCTTGGTAAGCATATTGTTCCAAAACTAACTGTAAATGGTAAATATGGTAGTCAGATACAAGTACTTACCACACTCAAGTACACGGCAAAAAGCCAAATTTTAACAATTAAACAACATTTAAAGCCTGCTTACATTAGCTGCAAGTACTGCATGCAAGTCACGCGAAGCAAATAAATGGTCGTTTTAAATGAGTAAAATTGTATCAGCTGATTTAATAGTCCCAAAGCGCATGCATACAGGCAATTTTGCTTGCACTTGCACCTTATGTAAAAGGGGCCTAAGAAACAACAACAATATTTAACTAATAGAATAATAACAAAGTTTTCGATTATTTAACACATTTTCATCAAAGCTTTTTCGATTACTCGTCATCTAAATAATTTTCGTGACAATATATATTTTTTACAATCGTCCCTCCAAACACGTCATGTGGGCAACTTTATGCTAGGCAGTGTATAAAGCAAGTCGATTGCAAGAACCCAATATATCACTTACAGCCCAGGAAAGGGCTTGTAAGACCTGCCCAGCTTTGTTATCTGTTTATCTGTAATAAGATGACAGGTACCATCATTATTTTTTGATAAACGACAAAGTATTATTTTTTAGCTGTGAAATGTAACGACAATATTACAGTTCTGGAAGTTCTCGCAGCATTAGGTGCAAGTTTTGATTGCGCGTCTAAAGCAGAAATTGGAAAAGTTATGTCAGTTGGTGTAAATACTAACCAGATCATTTTTGCTAATCCCGCAAAACCAGCAAGCCATATTCGTTACGCCGCATCAGCTGGAGTATCTAAAATGACTTTTGATAACGAGAGTGAACTTTACAAAATTCAGTCTCTTTATCCTAGTGCCAGGTAAGTGGTATTGTCAAGATCAGGACCCTCTAAGATGTTAATACGTAGACAACGACATATCCGGCCAAGTCAAAATAGCATTTTAACGGTTCCCAGGATCAAGAGGTCGAGGGGCTTAGCGACTCCCAGGGCTCGCTTGGAAAACTGAATTTATTAAAGAAAAGCACAAAGTCTTTCTCCACAATTTTTTATTAGAATAGCTAGGCGAACCTAGGATAATTCATAATAGTTCAATTCGACATGGTTCGAGTGTAGAAACACTCATCATCAGGAAAACGAAGTAAATGGTACAATGCAGATGTTGTTAGCAGTAGAGAAAATAACAAGTGAGACTAAGCCGTAATGGAGCTTTCAATGGTACATATGAGGAATGAAAAAATTTGAATAGTCAGAAGACAAAAGATTTCAGCATACTGAAGAGTCGAGGACTAATGCAAAGGCACTGTCTTCGGTGGGAAATGAAGAGTAAAATTAGGGACTTTTAAAAGACTTTGTAAAAATCATTTTTAAGTGTAAGTGATGAAAAATCTTTAGTTTAATTCAACTATGTCGGAGACATGTGAAAGTGGTAAATTAAGAGGAAAAGAAAAAAGAAAAAGTTGTTTTTCGTAAAAGTCATGCAGATGCTTTCTGTAAAAGATAAAAAAAGGGAATGTAGTAAATGAACTGTAATAAATTAAAACCACACACATTTCATTTATTACATCCCTTTTTTTATCTTTTACAGAAAGCATCTGCATGACTTACGAAAAACAATTTTTTCTTTCCCTCTTATTTTACCACTTTCACATGTCTCCGACATAGTTGAATTAAACTAAAGATTTTTTCATCATTTACACTGAAAAATAATTTTTACAAAGTCTTTTAAAACTCCCTAATTTTACTTTTTTCTCTTCATTTCCCACCCAAGACAGTGGCTTTGCACTAGTCCTTGACTCTTCAGTATGCTGAAATCTTTTCTGTCTTCTGACTATTCAAATTTTTTCATTCCTCATATGTACCATTGAAAGCTCCATTACGGCTTAGTCTCACTTGTTATTTTCTCTACTGCTAACAACATCAGCATTGTACCATTTACTTCGTTTTCCTGATGATGAGTGTTTCTACACTCGAAACATGTCGATTTGAACTATTATGAATTATCCTAGGTTCGCCTAGCTATTCTAATAAAAAATTGTGGAGAAAGACTTTGTGCTTTTCTTTTTTCTACACATTTAACTCCACTTTGAGTATAGACTACTTCTTCAAAATGAATTTATTAATATACAACTCGGGCATCATCCTCTCGACCACCCCGCCAGTACCCTTTGCCATGACCTGAGACTTATATCTTTGTCTTTCTTCACTTACATCATAGACGAAAATTTTGTATTTGTCTTTATGTACGCCGTAGACCAGTGGTTCCCAAAGTGGGCGATAACGCCCCCTTGTGGGCGCTGCAGGCCTAAAGGGGGGCGGTAAGAGACCCAGAAAAAAATGGGGGCGTTGTGTAGAGGCTTAGGGGCGATTTGTAATTTCATCTATAGGAAGACTCTTAGACGCCGACTGAGCTCTCGACACTCGACTACAACTTGTGAAATCAACTAATATTAATTAAGAGATTGCTCAAACTCGGTTCGATTTTTCTCTCCGCGTAGTTCATATATCTGTCCTGTTTTATTGAATAAATAAAATAAAAATCATGTCAATCGGTCGCTCCGTTTCGAAATGAAAGTAGACACAAAGAATCAAATAAAAAGGCAACAGACACACTTTCGCATTTTACTAGTAATTGGTATTCCTAGATAGGTAATTTTCGTAGATAATAGACCGCGGGCAATCATGTTTTAACAAGTTTTTGTTAAATAACCCGATTTGTGCATTCCTGTATCAATCGGCTGGTTCATAGAATACTTGTTCTTACTTGTTGAGTACGATTGAGCGTCGAATGAGATAAACGAGTTTATGCATGTTTGGCTTATTATGTGCGTGCTGCTTATGCAATCCTATATAAACAACGTAATATTTGTTTTATTTTCATTTGCGGTTTCGCGCGTAATAGATAAGCAGTACTTAAGTTCAACAGTTACTTACGTATTTCTCAAAACAAAACAATGTCGGAAGTAAAAAAGAAGCCCGTAAGAGTTAACTTGAGACCTCTGAGCGCCGTTGTGTACTACCTACTGCGCTCATCAGGTCTCAAGTTAACTCTTGCCGGTTATAGTAAAAGTCTCGTGTCGAATGAATGTTTAATCTCCGCTAATATAGCTCACAATAATTAATTGATTTAATTTGAAGTTATAGTGGTTTTTAAGTAGGGTAAATAATTTATCCTCAAAGTGGGCAGTAGACAAAATAAGTTTGGGAACCACTGCCGTAGACGGTCATGGTCAAGGTATTTCTTAATCAAAAAACATTTAAATCTACCAAATTAAAAAGATTGTCGCAAGTATGAAATTACAGTATCTAAAATATCAATTTGTAAAAACCATTCTCGCAGATAATATCTCGATTTTTTATTAAATCGCCGTTACATTCCAAATTAATTCAGAATTATTTGTCCTACATTTCTAAATTTGAATATCATTCAGTTAACTATATAATCACAAAACCTGGTTTAACGCCATTTAATGTAGTTTTATACAATGGGAGTTGATAACCTGGAATAAATTCAGCAAAGATATTGCGGTTTTTGTTTTTTGGAAAAATGCTTGTGTACGGCTATTACATTTTAAGTTGTGATCTTTTTTTATTGATAGTGTGCTCCAATTAGAGATACCTATAACGATATCGATAATTTTTTTAAACGGCAACCGGTTTGTTATTGACTGTTTTTAAAGTGCATATTAAGGTATACAAATTCCAAACTTTTATAATACAGTGTGACCAGTAAAGTCCGCATCATATGGGATTTTTTTTTATCAATAGATAGTTTTATTCTAAATTTGACTTTGGCATTTCTGCTTTGATCGAGATGAAAATTAAGCAAAAAAATAGTAGTCACGTGATTCGCATTATCTGTCAAATTTTAATTTTTTCCAAAAAATAATTTAAAAGTAGGGTTATTTCTGAAAGTATCGAAAAAAGTTATTAGAAAAAGTTTTTTTTAATGCAGGTTCTAGCCCACATACAAAATGTTAGCTGCATAAGATAATTTTGATTTTTTACCCATATTTTGTAAATTGCACCACTTTTGCTAAATAAGACTCAACGCAACCTACATAAAACTTCTTAGTTTTGACAATGCTTTATTTCAAGTACATTTTCGTTAAAGTAGAGCCATATTAAATGTGTGTTTTTCTACAAAATCAAAATTGGGCTATCAAAATTTGGTCGCATGTAATGCAAAGTTTATTTGTTTTTGACCCTGTATAAGGTAACTTCATAAAATAAGTATTTTTGAAAACGTAGTTTGTGTCTGAAAGTAATAGACCTTAATATTAAAACAAAAAAGAACACAGTGTCATCAGTAAAGTGTTCATTAAGTGGAAAATAAATTTTAGTGGTGGGTAAAAAATCAAAATTATCTTATGCAGCTGAAATTTTGCGTGTGGGCTAGAAACTGCATTAAAAAAAACTTTTTCTATAACTTTTTTCGATATTTTCAGCAGGGTTCGGAGGATATATATCAAGCGATATATATCGTGATATATATCATGATATTTATAGTTTGATATACAGGGTATCTATTTAGTGTGCCGGTGGACGATATATCGTAAACGGTCGACTTAAGGAATAAAACTTTTATAAAAAAGTTGTACATGTTAATGTCGCGCACCTTTTAAAAATAATTTTAAATATACAGATTGGACCAAAAATCCAGGGTGGGCCAGCCATATATTTTTTTAAATGGAACACCCTGTATATTTTTACATTTTTAAATACCACATAAAATTATAATTATTTTTTATTAAATGCATTATTAGTCTATACTTCATAGTTTCCGAGATATTGACTCTCGAAAAGTGACATTTTTGAACTTTGATAGCTTCTAACTTTCTAACAGTACGTCTTAGAGCAAAACGGCTTACATATCCCTATCTTCAATTTTTATTATCTTCCCAAAAAAATCAACTTCCGGTTAAACCGGATGTAACTCGAAAGCAGGAAATACAGTTGTTCCGGTTTAACTGGAAGTTGATTTTTCTGGGAAGATAATAAAAATTGAAGATAGGGACATGTAAGCCGTTTTGCTCTAAGACGTACTGTTAGAACGTTAGAAGCTGTCAAAGTTCAAAAATGTCACATTTCGAGAGTCAATATCTCGGAAACTATGAAGTATAGACTAATAATGCATTTAATAAAAAATAATTATAATCTTATGTGGAATTTAAAAATGTAAAAATATACAGGGTGTTCCATTTAAAAAAAAGATATGTCTGGCCTACCCTGGATTTTTAGTCCAACCTGTATATTTAAAATTATTTTTAAAAGGTGGTGTATCATGTACAACTTTTGTATAAAAGTTTTATTCCTTAAGTCGACCGTTTACGATATATCGTCCACCGGCACACTAAATGGACACCCTGTATATCACGATATATTCAATAATTACATTTTTTAAAATTTCGACTATTTAGAATATATCAATCGACAAATCAAACAAAAAAAAGTTTTTATGTTTTTAACTAATATTAAGGGTGGGTCCGTTTTGAAAATATGTTCACCTTTTTTTTTATTGGATATCTTATAATTATTAACCTTTGTGATTTATCTGTTTAGTCATTACTCATTAGTTTAGGTCAGGGTTGGCTGGTTTAAACCAGGATGGTTTAAACCATGATTTAAACCATGTTTTAAACCATATGGTTTTTTTTTTAAACCATATGGTTTAAACCAAAAACCCATTTCTTTGTTTAAATTTTTATCATTGGCATTTGAGTTTTTATTTTTAGTAAAAATGCCCTTCTTACTACTGGCAATGCGAACACGTCCCTGTGTTAAATGAAAATATCTTAGTGTTGGCAACACTGTGTGTTTATTTTACCTCCACCCCACCAGCCAGTCCAGCCCCGCTTTAGATTTGCATTCGGGTATTCCCCTATTTCCCATTTCGTACGTGCTCGAGAAATAATATTATTTCTCTTTGTCGCTGATAAGTCTTTTGTTTATACACTTTTTTTCCGGTTACCTACTATTAAAGTGCAATATTCTGCATGTTTTTGTTTCACTTCCATACTCTATACCATATCTTTTTTACATACTTAGTATTTTACATTGTTATTTAAAAATACTGGCTTAAATTTAAAAAAAAACTGTTTAAACCAAAAAAACCCGGTTTTTTGGTTTTTTTTAGAAAAACCGGTTTTTTTTTCCAACCCTGGTTTAGGTCATGTTTTTTAAAGTCAGTTTACTTTAATAAGCATCCTACAAAAATATTTAGTTTTCAAGAAAAGTAGTATGTTTTTGATCGAAATAGTTGTCCTTTCATTAAAAAGAAATATCTTAAAATGATTTATATGTCGGATAGGTATATATCCTTTGATATGATATAATACTGATTTTCAGAACTAACCTCACTTTTAAATAATTTTTTGGAAAAAATTAAAATTTGACAGATAATGCGAATCACCTGACTACTATTTTTTTGCTCAATTTTCATCTCGATCGAAGCAGAACTTAATGCCAAAGTCAAATTTTGAATAAAGCTATTAATAAAAAAAAATCCCATATGATGCGGACTTTACTGATCACACTGTATAAAATGTTTTTAACAATCAAAAATTAATTTAATTGAAATATAAAATAAAAGCCTTCCATCTATCCATTCACTATTTGGCAATATCCTAAACGCAAGTAAACCTCGTTTTGAATATTTCTAATTACTTTGGGAGAAATTAACCTACACTCATGTCTTATTCGTGCTTTCAACTCCAACATTTACAGGTTTCATACAAGGAATAAAATTTTGAAATTTGGTACTTATGTAATATGCACTTTAAAAAAGTCAGTAAAAAACTAGGGTTGCCGTTTAATTTTTTTTTATCGATATCGTCTAATCTTTAATTTGGGACACACTACCAAATTTTTTTTAAAAAACTGCACTTATGTTATAACCCGTATCCAAGTATTTTTCCAAAAAAAAAAACTGCTGGATTTACTAAATTTATTCCAAGTTACAAACTCACGCTGTATGATATACTAATGGTTCTTATGCAATCGGAATATTTTAACTTTGTCAATATGAAAGAAATATTGCTATCAAAGCTGCATTTTTAGCTAATAAATATAATGTAATTTGCTTGTGTTTTACTTAAAAGTTAAGTACATTTGCATGTATTTATTAATGCGGCTTTAATTTTTTCCCTTACACTAGCTCTTGTTAGTGACAAATTTCATAATTAAATGATAAATAAAAATTACTGTTTTTTTTACCCAGGCTCGAGCCCAGGTTCTGAACTTAACGAAACTCTAAAAGTATAAACCTTATTTATGTAAGACGCAATCTAAAACGTAAATTTGTCTTCTTTAGCTTTAGCTTGTGTACTTAATTTTACATTTTTTAGGCTAGTTATTCGCATCAGATGTGATGCAGTTGACGCCCAATGTCCTTTGGGTATGAAATTTGGTTGCGACCCTATCACAGAAGCTCCTCAGCTTTTACGCATCGCCAAATCTTTAAATTTAAACGTTATTGGTGTAAGCTTTCACGTTGGATCGGGATGCCGTGAACCAGAAGTATTTCACAGGGCCCTAGCGGCAACTCGTGAAATATTTGACTATGCTAAACTGTTGGATTTTAACTTTAACCTTGTTGACATTGGCGGAGGTTATCCAGGAGCAAGTGGAACGTCAATTGATAAGGTAGCTAAACAGTCACACAGACATGCGATTTTTTTATAATACACAATACATATCAATTTACCTAATTTTATATTTTGTTGCGATATTTTCAATTACAAGTCGAAAACAAAAGCATCGCGTCGACGACGGAACACGAAGGCGTGGCGAAGCAGGCGGGAACCTGCTAGTTTATTATAACAGACACATTTTCACAAAGCCAGTCACTTTAAGCGCTCTTAAGTCCGGGAATTATTTTTTATAAAATAAATATGTTTAGTTTAGGTTTACCGAAATGACATAAATTTAACGGTCTAGGACGTTATGACGCGGCCGGTTTGACGCGGCCGGTTTGACGCGGCCGGTTTGACGCGGCCGTTTCGACGCGAGGAAGTTTCGACGCTAGGACGTTTCGACACTGGCCGTTTTAACGTGAAAAATATGTAACTTAGTTTTTAATTTTATGTAGGATTTTTTTATTTTTGTAGGTAGGTAAGTAATAAATAATACAGAAAAAAATATAGTACTTGACAGTTTATTTATCTAAATAATTATTATGCATTCATAACATAATTATGCGATATTGCTCTTAAATACTCAGTAATATTCCTATTTCTATAATCCCTAACTATTAATATTATCCTCTCGTCACAGTCGCGATACTTTTTTAATTTAGTTGGCGGCTGTTGACCCGAAAGTAATTGCTCGTAGTACAAATCCCTTCCTGACTGTATCTTCTTAAGAGCATCAATGTATTTCCAGATCGTTGGATGGTCCATGGACATTTCGTTTTGTAATCGTCTGTGTGCAGCTTCGGCGTGATTATTTGTTCTGTCTGTGCCATCCAAAACGCGATTGTAAACAGACCAAAGTGTAGGCGGAAATAGCGCATTGCGTCTTCTTCTACCCCGTCGTTGAGGACGACCTAAGTATGAGTCCTCGAACCATTCTAGTAGAGGGTGCAACTCATTAGGCAGCTCATCGAACAAGTGGTCGATTGCATCATCCAAGTCCCCTTCAGGAACAAATGCCAAAGAAGTCACCATACGGGCTTGAAGACTGAAATCAGCATCTGTATTGTATCGAGACAGCAAATTCATGTGCGCCAAATGCTTCTTCATGTTTTTTACTAAATGGAAAAAACAACCTAGCAGCTCTGCATTTGGAAAAGCTTCTTTGAATGCATTTATGGCACCTAGTTCAAAGTCGCACGAATTTTTTTCCGGGCTTGCACCTGGCTGGAGATCTTTGACCAAACCAATCATTCTGGCATATGTAGCTTGCTGTTTGTTGGGCAGGAGGGCATAAATAACAGGATGAACTCCCCCAAATTGTTTAGCCATTATAACGTAGGTCTGATAGAAAATTGAGGGAGTTGGTTTAAATGTTCCATCAACAAACCAATGTTTTGAGTCCTTCAAAATCTGTAAAGAAAACAACATATAATTCCCATGAAAATTGAAATTGTTTTAGCAAACATAATATAATACGAATTTTTCTAAAATTAAATTTTTGAAAAATATTTTTTTTTCGAAAAAAAATAACCTATTATTGTTGTAATACTTACTTTCAGGTTCTGTTTGCGCCCAAAAAGTAAAATTCTGTTCGGATCCGGTCCACTGTCACTCAAGAGAAACTGTTCCTCAACATTGTTTGCACTTGCATAAACTTTATATTTTTCTGGTATGACGAGTTCTTCACGACTAACTGGGGTAGGTGGTGCAAGGTCGATTTGGTTTCTCTTCCGTCTAATCATTTTCTTCATGGCGGTGTGATTCGGCAATGCAGCTTTTGCACCTAAAGAGATTCCTGATGCACAGTGATTTATTATTGTAGCCGTGGATTCCATCGTTTCTTCACACCTTCTCTTTATTGATGTTTTGATAACTGCAGCCTCCACATGTGCAGCGGAACTTCCGTGGCAATGCTCGTTAATTTTTTTAATAACCACGTCGTCCTGGGTATGAATACTGGCCTTGCAGCGTTGTTGTCCTTCAATGGTATGGTCACATCTCCAAAACTTTTTTGAATTGCATGAACTTGTTTTATCAAAAACGTACAAAAAAACACCGTCTGAGAATTTACGTCTTCCCCTTTTGCTTGTAATTTCCATGTTGTAGAAAATAAAATTAAGTAAAATAGAACAAATCAGGACACAATGATTAAGAACAAGAACTTGTTTTATACTGAGGATATGAAAAGAAAAATTAGTCTTTATACCCTTGAGGTACCTACCTAAAATGGGTTAATTAACTACCTACCTGAACTAGATTACCATTTCTTAATCCCAAATTCTTATTAATATGTGGTATTTAAATGATGATTTTCCAGAATGAGATTAACATAATTTAATTCTTTATTTCTTTTCATAGAAATTTGATGATAATGATAACATTAACAGTTAGGGATTATGGAAATATTAATGAGTTACCTACCTCAAAAATAACAATAAAATCCTAAATAAAATGTAAAAAAATTAAAATTATTAAAAATTATCCTTGGCGTCAAAACGACTCGGCGTCAAAATGACCGGCGTCGAAACGTCCTCGCGTCGAAACGGCCGCGTCGGACCGGCCGCGTCAAACCGGCTGCGTTAAAACGTCCCATTCCGTAAATTTAAGCCCCTGTAAAGCTCTGAATCCCAGATAGGTTGGATGTTAGGTAGCCAGACCTCGCTTTTGTTGTCGTAAATAAGAAGATCCCCCTAAAATATGAAGTTTGCTGAAATTAGGGTAGGGTAGGTTAGGTTAGAGTGGCAGACCTCTGGCACTGTCCAAACAGTCTCACGTCCTATAAGGACCGTTGTAGTACCACACGTGTTCCGCGGAACCCATCCGCATCAGCTTCCTGATGGTCTAGACCATTAAAGAATGGTTCGCCCACGGCATTGAACCTTCGTCTCGCGAGGCCCGGGCATTCTCACAAGAAATGCTGAATACTTGCCTCCTCTTCTTCATCTCTAGTACTTCTGCAGAAATCGTTAGCTGATATTTGCATACGTTCGGTGTATACCGAAAAGGCAATGTCCGGTGACTACGGCAGTGATATTTCTTAGGTCTTTCCGATTGTGTTGTAATAACGCTGCAGTTTTCCTGTTATCAAGTGAGGCCACAATTGCTTGGAAATGCTACAGGTTGTTAGTTCCGTCCATCTGCTTTGCGCAAGTTCAGCTATCCGATATATTCCCCTCTTTGACTGATCCCAGTGGTCTAGCCACAGTATTCTCTGCTAGTTCGATAGACTGCCTGCGCCCTCCCTGGCAAGCGCATCAGAAGTCTCGTTACCTACATTGCTGTGGCCAGGAACCCAACACAAGGTGACTCGATGCTGAGCACCAAGTGTGCAGAGATTGTTGCGACAGCGCCTTACTAATTTTGATTTAATACTGCCGGAACAAATTGCCTTTATGGCTGTTTGACTGTCTATATAGATAGATATAGACGCAGCTCCTCTCAGGACGGGATGATCGTGCAGGATATTGCCTGCTTTATCTACTGCCAAAATTTCTGCTTAAAAATGCTGCAGTAGTCAGGGAGTCTACGACCTCTTTATTTGCATGCTCTCGGAGAAGATAGCAGCTACCACCCCAACGTCCATTTTTGAACCATCTGTGAAGATCAAATGATCCGTCTCCATAGTTACTTGATTGGCTTCCCACTCTTCCCTACCCGGAATGAGCATAGAAAGCCCCCTTCCAACGTCTGGCAGCAAAACAGTGTAATCGGTCGGCTCTCGCAAATTTTGGCCTGGATATATCCTTAGTATGTTGCTATGTCCGTAGTTGATACTGGTCCAGAATTTCGACTCTCAGTCGCAGAGCACTTTTTGCAGCCACACTTTTCATAAATATCCACGGATAGCAGATGCAACATCACTTCCAGTGCCGCCGTCGGTGCTGAGTGAAGGGCAGCAGTCATTCCTAAACAAGCTGCCGGTTGTACCTTCGTTAGCTTCTTCATGTGTACTGCTTTTTCCAAACCAGTCCATCAGACTAGGTCCCCGTAGGTTAGTATAGGTTTTACAGTGGCTGTATAAATCCAATGTTCCAATTTAGGGTAAAAATAGCGCCTGCATTAAGGCTACTTAATTTTTTTTTAAACTTACCATCAACATGACAATTATTTGATTCCAAATAAGCCTCTATACTTCAAACTTTTATATAGATTAAACTTCGTAAAAAAGTTTCTTCATTAGAGTTAAGATTACAAAATCACTCTACAGGGTGTAACAAACTTAAGGGAGAAGTTAAATTAAAAAAAAGTTAATTAAAGCTACGGAACAAAAAGTTGTCATATACATTAAAATTGAACAAAATTGTGTATGATGCGTCAATTAATAATTATTGTTTTTATTGTCGATGTATTTTTTTTTAGATTGCCAATGTAGTAAATGATGCTTTGGATAAATTCTTTCCTGATCCATCAATCAGAGTAATCTCCGAACCAGGAAGGTTTTATGTCAGTTCTGCATACACTTTAACGTGCAGTATTCATTCCATAAGAAAAGTAATTCAAGAGGGCGAACATGGACAGATATCTAGAAACCACAGAATGTACTATATTAACGATGGAGTATATGGTAGCTTCAACTGTATTTTGTATGACCATCAAGTTGTTAAGCCAATACCACTCTCAGAGTATCCGGGAACTAAGAAATATTCAAGCAGCATTTGGGGACCGACTTGTGACGGACTGGATCAGGTCGTCGAAGATGTAATGCTCCCAGAGATGCAAATTGGCGACTGGCTTGTTTTTGAAGACATGGGAGCATATACTTTGCCCGTTGCCAGTCCATTCAATGGATTTCCAATACCCCAAGTTTACTATGTGGTTACTGAGAAAGACTGGTACGTATTCAGCCTAATTTGAAATTATTTGCACTGTCCACCCCTAGACGGCCATGGAAAATCCCATGTAAAATCCCCTATTACTTTTACATAAAAATTGTATTAGACTTTTTGAAGGTCCAGGTAAAAGTCTGATCAATATATTACACAGGTTTAACAGATTCGTCTGATTGGGTAATCAAAACGTCTTCGTCTATTAAAACCCAGATATGCCTGAATTATTTTTTTTTTGTAAATTAAAAAAAAACTAGGTAATGTTTTGTTCAAGGCTATATATTACCAAAAAAATATTCGAATGTTGGTTTTCTGAAAAACAAACGTCCTTTTAAAAGGACACTAGGCATACCAGACCACTAAAATAAAAAATATTATTTTAAAACATTTTATTACTAAACGTAAAAAAACTGAGTTATAGTGTTAATATAAAAAATACGTAACCCCAAGTTACAGAAAAAAGATCTACAGTTAGCATAAGACCTATTCTAATTTATTGTGATATGTTACAAAACACTCAACATGTAAAGCCACATCCCATTTTACACATTTTCTTTGAACTTTTTTATGGCAAACTCTACAACGTGTTTGTTTTGGTTGGGATACAATGTATTGGTCTCCGTTATCTAATTGTGATTCTAAATGTTCGAATGAATTAGGCTTGCCTCGTTTTTTCCCACTATTTTTATATTTTGCCAGCAACGTCTCCACTATTATTGTCCTTCGAAAATTCAACTCCTTGGAGTTTATGTAGCTGCCAGACATTTTGTTTAGCAGCGTCAAGACAATACATAATAATAGGAAAATACCACTTTTTCCTTTATACATAGCTGGCCACTGGACATCTGGTACGGATACATCTGTTTCAGACCATTTGTAGCTTTTCTTTACTGCTTAAAAAATACTTAAAGGGATGTCATCTTTTGCATCCCAATTTTCTGTCAAGTTTTCTCCACTGGAAGCATTCAAATTAGTTCCAGCGGCAGTTGCGATAGCTAAATTTTCATCTTCACTAACGTCTGTACATTTGATAAAAATTTCTGTTGGAGCCAAGAGCTGAGATCCGGCCAGGTGGTTTATATTTACATAATCCTCGTCTCCGGAATCTTCATCTGTCAATCTTCGGCTGAATTTATAGGAGGCAACATGGCAATATTTATTTCAGAAGGTAATAAGTTGTCATCTTCTTCCAGACTTCGTAAAAGTTAATTTAACTACAAACCCCTAAAAATAAGAAAAATGCACTCTAATGCCTACTGCCCTTTTAAAAGGGCACTAAAAATTATTGGACTAAATACATATGTTTTTTTATCATAACCTCAGTTTTTCATAAAAACCCAAAGGTATAACCATTTGACCTAACAAACATGTAAAAAAAATCTTTGCAAGTTAGCACTTACCCCACTAGCTTCAGATCAATAGGCTGCGTCATTTTCTAAAAATCACAAACTTTAAAATATTCTAATTCACTTGAAAAAACGTTATAGCACCAAGTAGGATCCTAAGACATGTGATTTGGAATGTTCTTAAATAATGTTAGTACATTCCAAATCACATGTCTTAGGATCAGGAGAAAAATCAACGTCTGATCCCAAAAGACTGTGGATCTACCGTGTTTGCATCATAGACAATTTAAATTGTCTATGGTTTGCATCTTGTTGATCGAATCCATCCCACTCCCCCCGAAAACACTTTTTTTTTTCAGGGAACTCCCCCCCCCCCCTTGTTTTAGCTGGTCAGTAGCTGAAATTTAATCACGCTAGCAACATTACTTGCATGTGGTTGACTCTTATTTTCTTATTACAGGACTCTAATAAAAGATGTTTTCACACCGTCAGAAGATATTTTTGAAATCCACGATGGGCGGGTCTTACCAACGGACCATTTGGATACCGACAAAAAACCGTTTACTTTTTCCGACATCCCTTCAGTTATTCATCTGTCACAATACAATGACATGGCGCTTGCTGGAGACCGTACATTAAATTACATTGATCTTTCCATAATTGACTAAAAATATGTATTACGTATTTTTTATTTTAATTTTTTAAAAGTAGGGTTTACATAACATGATATCATATCTAGCTTTGGTGTTTTTCGTCATCAACTAAACTGTGATGTTAATTCTTTAAGGGTATTATAAGCAAGGGGGCAGCTTTAAGCTTTTTCATGATCATTCTATCAGTGTCGACGTATATTTTTATTAATTTAAGGTATACCAAGATGTTTATTTGATTCAGTATACATTACCAATAAAAAAAAATTAAATATGGAGGTATTTTTATTGAACTTCATAGACCCTCGAATTCAAAAGTCCATTTATAACAAATTAGGGAGGCCAGCTGTCTTGAAGAGTCATCTCGCTAAGTGTTAACACAGAATATATATATATATATAAGGCAAAGTGTATAGTTATTGATATTCATTTAGACTATTTAATCCTTTAGACGACATGGTTAGGTCTAACCACTAGAAGTCAGCGGAAAAGTTTGTAGAAATACAACTATAGGTTCGTCTCAATTAAGAGTAGGTATGAAAATAAAGAAAAGTTAGTGTACTTAAATACATAATTTATATTTGTGAAAAAAGTAATCCTCGAGCCGGGATCGAACCGACAACCTCTGTATATCCAGTACAACGCGCTACCAATTGCGCCACCGAGGACATAGGAACGCACCAGCTTATCGGGAATCACTTTCGTCAGAAATTAAATTTTAACACGAAGGGCTACTTCAAAGGCAAAGTGTATAGTTATTGATATTCATTTAGACTATTTAATCCTTTAGACGACATGGTTAGGTCTAACCACTAGAAGTCAGCGGAAAAGTCTGTAGAAATACAACTATAGGTTCGTCTCAATTAAGAGTAGGTATGAAAATAAAGAAAAGTTAGTGTACTTAAATACATAATTTATATTTGTGAAAAAAGTAATCCTCGAGCCGGGATCGAACCGACAACCTCTGTATATCCAGTACAACGCGCTACCAATTGCGCCACCGAGGACATAGGAACGCACCAGCTTATCGGGAATCACTTTCGTCAGAAATTAAATTTTAACACGAAGGGCTACTTCAAAGGCAAAGTGTATAGTTATTGATATTCATTTAGACTATTTAATCCTTTAGACGACATGGTTAGGTCTAACCACTAGAAGTCAGCGGAAAAGTCTGTAGAAATACAACTATAGGTTCGTCTCAATTAAGAGTAGGTATGAAAATAAAGAAAAGTTAGTGTACTTAAATACATAATTTATATTTGTGAAAAAAGTAATCCTCGAGCCGGGATCGAACCGACAACCTCTGTATATCCAGTACAACGCGCTACCAATTGCGCCACCGAGGACATAGGAACGCACCAGCTTATCGGGAATCACTTTCGTCAGAAATTAAATTTTAACACGAAGGGCTACTTCAAAGGCAAAGTGTATAGTTATTGATATTCATTTAGACTATTTAATCCTTTAGACGACATGGTTAGGTCTAACCACTAGAAGTCAGCGGAAAAGTCTGTAGAAATACAACTATAGGTTCGTCTCAATTAAGAGTAGGTATGAAAATAAAGAAAAGTTAGTGTACTTAAATACATAATTTATATTTGTGAAAAAAGTAATCCTCGAGCCGGGATCGAACCGACAACCTCTGTATATCCAGTACAACGCGCTACCAATTGCGCCACCGAGGACATAGGAACGCACCAGCTTATCGGGAATCACTTTCGTCAGAAATTAAATTTTAACACGAAGGGCTACTTCAAAGGCAAAGTGTATAGTTATTGATATTCATTTAGACTATTTAATCCTTTAGACGACATGGTTAGGTCTAACCACTAGAAGTCAGCGGAAAAGTCTGTAGAAATACAACTATAGGTTCGTCTCAATTAAGAGTAGGTATGAAAATAAAGAAAAGTTAGTGTACTTAAATACATAATTTATATTTGTGAAAAAAGTAATCCTCGAGCCGGGATCGAACCGACAACCTCTGTATATCCAGTACAACGCGCTACCAATTGCGCCACCGAGGACATAGGAACGCACCAGCTTATCGGGAATCACTTTCGTCAGAAATTAAATTTTAACACGAAGGGCTACTTCAAAGGCAAAGTGTATAGTTATTGATATTCATTTAGACTATTTAATCCTTTAGACGACATGGTTAGGTCTAACCACTAGAAGTCAGCGGAAAAGTCTGTAGAAATACAACTATAGGTTCGTCTCAATTAAGAGTAGGTATGAAAATAAAGAAAAGTTAGTGTACTTAAATACATAATTTATATTTGTGAAAAAAGTAATCCTCGAGCCGGGATCGAACCGACAACCTCTGTATATCCAGTACAACGCGCTACCAATTGCGCCACCGAGGACATAGGAACGCACCAGCTTATCGGGAATCACTTTCGTCAGAAATTAAATTTTAACACGAAGGGCTACTTCAAAGGCAAAGTGTATAGTTATTGATATTCATTTAGACTATTTAATCCTTTAGACGACATGGTTAGGTCTAACCACTAGAAGTCAGCGGAAAAGTCTGTAGAAATACAACTATAGGTTCGTCTCAATTAAGAGTAGGTATGAAAATAAAGAAAAGTTAGTGTACTTAAATACATAATTTATATTTGTGAAAAACGTAATCCTCGAGCCGGGATCGAACCGACAACCTCTGTATATCCAGTACAACGCGCTACCAATTGCGCCACCGAGGACATAGGAACGCACCAGCTTATCGGGAATCACTTTCGTCAGAAATTAAATTTTAACACGAAGGGCTACTTCAAAGGCAAAGTGTATAGTTATTGATATTCATTTAGACTATTTAATCCTTTAGACGACATGGTTAGGTCTAACCACTAGAAGTCAGCGGAAAAGTCTGTAGAAATACAACTATAGGTTCGTCTCAATTAAGAGTAGGTATGAAAATAAAGAAAAGTTAGTGTACTTAAATACATAATTTATATTTGTGAAAAAAGTAATCCTCGAGCCGGGATCGAACCGACAACCTCTGTATATCCAGTACAACGCGCTACCAATTGCGCCACCGAGGACATAGGAACGCACCAGCTTATCGGGAATCACTTTCGTCAGAAATTAAATTTTAACACGAAGGGCTACTTCAAAGGCAAAGTGTATAGTTATTGATATTCATTTAGACTATTTAATCCTTTAGACGACATGGTTAGGTCTAACCACTAGAAGTCAGCGGAAAAGTCTGTAGAAATACAACTATAGGTTCGTCTCAATTAAGAGTAGGTATGAAAATAAAGAAAAGTTAGTGTACTTAAATACATAATTTATATTTGTGAAAAAAGTAATCCTCGAGCCGGGATCGAACCGACAACCTCTGTATATCCAGTACAACGCGCTACCAATTGCGCCACCGAGGACATAGGAACGCACCAGCTTATCGGGAATCACTTTCGTCAGAAATTAAATTTTAACACGAAGGGCTACTTCAAAGGCAAAGTGTATAGTTATTGATATTCATTTAGACTATTTAATCCTTTAGACGACATGGTTAGGTCTAACCACTAGAAGTCAGCGGAAAAGTCTGTAGAAATACAACTATAGGTTCGTCTCAATTAAGAGTAGGTATGAAAATAAAGAAAAGTTAGTGTACTTAAATACATAATTTATATTTGTGAAAAAAGTAATCCTCGAGCCGGGATCGAACCGACAACCTCTGTATATCCAGTACAACGCGCTACCAATTGCGCCACCGAGGACATAGGAACGCACCAGCTTATCGGGAATCACTTTCGTCAGAAATTAAATTTTAACACGAAGGGCTACTTCAAAGGCAAAGTGTATAGTTATTGATATTCATTTAGACTATTTAATCCTTTAGACGACATGGTTAGGTCTAACCACTAGAAGTCAGCGGAAAAGTCTGTAGAAATACAACTATAGGTTCGTCTCAATTAAGAGTAGGTATGAAAATAAAGAAAAGTTAGTGTACTTAAATACATAATTTATATTTGTGAAAAAAGTAATCCTCGAGCCGGGATCGAACCGACAACCTCTGTATATCCAGTACAACGCGCTACCAATTGCGCCACCGAGGACATAGGAACGCACCAGCTTATCGGGAATCACTTTCGTCAGAAATTAAATTTTAACACGAAGGGCTACTTCAAAGGCAAAGTGTATAGTTATTGATATTCATTTAGACTATTTAATCCTTTAGACGACATGGTTAGGTCTAACCACTAGAAGTCAGCGGAAAAGTCTGTAGAAATACAACTATAGGTTCGTCTCAATTAAGAGTAGGTATGAAAATAAAGAAAAGTTAGTGTACTTAAATACATAATTTATATTTGTGAAAAAAGTAATCCTCGAGCCGGGATCGAACCGACAACCTCTGTATATCCAGTACAACGCGCTACCAATTGCGCCACCGAGGACATAGGAACGCACCAGCTTATCGGGAATCACTTTCGTCAGAAATTAAATTTTAACACGAAGGGCTACTTCAAAGGCAAAGTGTATAGTTATTGATATTCATTTAGACTATTTAATCCTTTAGACGACATGGTTAGGTCTAACCACTAGAAGTCAGCGGAAATGTCTGTAGAAATACAACTATAGGTTCGTCTCAATTAAGAGTAGGTATGAAAATAAAGAAAAGTTAGTGTACTTAAATACATAATTTATATTTGTGAAAAACGTAATCCTCGAGCCGGGATCGAACCGACAACCTCTGTATATCCAGTACAACGCGCTACCAATTGCGCCACCGAGGACATAGGAACGCACCAGCTTATCGGGAATCACTTTCGTCAGAAATTAAATTTTAACACGAAGGGCTACTTCAAAGGCAAAGTGTATAGTTATTGATATTCATTTAGACTATTTAATCCTTTAGACGACATGGTTAGGTCTAACCACTAGAAGTCAGCGGAAAAGTCTGTAGAAATACAACTATAGGTTCGTCTCAATTAAGAGTAGGTATGAAAATAAAGAAAAGTTAGTGTACTTAAATACATAATTTATATTTGTGAAAAAAGTAATCCTCGAGCCGGGATCGAACCGACAACCTCTGTATATCCAGTACAACGCGCTACCAATTGCGCCACCGAGGACATAGGAACGCACCAGCTTATCGGGAATCACTTTCGTCAGAAATTAAATTTTAACACGAAGGGCTACTTCAAAGGCAAAGTGTATAGTTATTGATATTCATTTAGACTATTTAATCCTTTAGACGACATGGTTAGGTCTAACCACTAGAAGTCAGCGGAAAAGTCTGTAGAAATACAACTATAGGTTCGTCTCAATTAAGAGTAGGTATGAAAATAAAGAAAAGTTAGTGTACTTAAATACATAATTTATATTTGTGAAAAAAGTAATCCTCGAGCCGGGATCGAACCGACAACCTCTGTATATCCAGTACAACGCGCTACCAATTGCGCCACCGAGGACATAGGAACGCACCAGCTTATCGGGAATCACTTTCGTCAGAAATTAAATTTTAACACGAAGGGCTACTTCAAAGGCAAAGTGTATAGTTATTGATATTCATTTAGACTATTTAATCCTTTAGACGACATGGTTAGGTCTAACCACTAGAAGTCAGCAGAAAAGTCTGTAGAAAAACAACTATAGGTTCGTCTCAATTAAGAGTAGGTATGAAAATAAAGAAAAGTTAGTGTACTTAAATACATAATTTATATTTGTGAAAAAAGTAATCCTCGAGCCGGGATCGAACCGACAACCTCTGTATATCCAGTACAACGCGCTACCAATTGCGCCACCGAGGACATAGGAACGCACCAGCTTATCGGGAATCACTTTCGTCAGAAATTAAATTTTAACACGAAGGGCTACTTCAAAGGCAAAGTGTATAGTTATTGATATTCATTTAGACTATTTAATCGTTTAGACGACATGGTTAGGTCTAACCACTAGAAGTCAGCGGAAAAGTCTGTAGAAATACAACTATAGGTTCGTCTCAATTAAGAGTAGGTATGAAAATAAAGAAAAGTTAGTGTACTTAAATACATAATTTATATTTGTGAAAAAAGTAATCCTCGAGCCGGGATCGAACCGACAACCTCTGTATATCCAGTACAACGCGCTACCAATTGCGCCACCGAGGACATAGGAACGCACCAGCTTGTCGGGAATCACTTTCGTCAGAAATTAAATTTTAACACGAAGGGCTACTTCAAAGGCAAAGTGTATAGTTATTGATATTCATTTAGACTATTTAATCCTTTAGACGACATGGTTAGGTCTAACCACTAGAAGTCAGCGGAAAAGTCTGTAGAAATACAACTATAGGTTCGTCTCAATTAAGAGTAGGTATGAAAATAAAGAAAAGTTAGTGTACTTAAATACATAATTTATATTTGTGAAAAAAGTAATCCTCGAGCCGGGATCGAACCGACAACCTCTGTATATCCAGTACAACGCGCTACCAATTGCGCCACCGAGGACATAGGAACGCACCAGCTTATCGGGAATCACTTTCGTCAGAAATTAAATTTTAACACGAAGGGCTACTTCAAAGGCAAAGTGTATAGTTATTGATATTCATTTAGACTATTTAATCCTTTAGACGACATGGTTAGGTCTAACCACTAGAAGTCAGCGGAAAAGTCTGTAGAAATACAACTATAGGTTCGTCTCAATTAAGAGTAGGTATGAAAATAAAGAAAAGTTAGTGTACTTAAATACATAATTTATATTTGTGAAAAAAGTAATCCTCGAGCCGGGATCGAACCGACAACCTCTGTATATCCAGTACAACGCGCTACCAATTGCGCCACCGAGGACATAGGAACGCACCAGCTTATCGGGAATCACTTTCGTCAGAAATTAAATTTTAACACGAAGGGCTACTTCATAGGCAAAGTGTATAGTTATTGATATTCATTTAGACTATTTAATCCTTTAGACGACATGGTTAGGTCTAACCACTAGAAGTCAGCGGAAAAGTCTGTAGAAATACAACTATAGGTTCGTCTCAATTAAGAGTAGGTATGAAAATAAAGAAAAGTTAGTGTACTTAAATACATAATTTATATTTGTGAAAAAAGTAATCCTCGAGCCGGGATCGAACCGACAACCTCTGTATATCCAGTACAACGCGCTACCAATTGCGCCACCGAGGACATAGGAACGCACCAGCTTATCGGGAATCACTTTCGTCAGAAATTAAATTTTAACACGAAGGGCTACTTCAAAGGCAAAGTGTATAGTTATTGATATTCATTTAGACTATTTAATCCTTTAGACGACATGGTTAGGTCTAACCACTAGAAGTCAGCGAAAAAGTCTGTAGAAATACAACTATAGGTTCGTCTCAATTAAGAGTAGGTATGAAAATAAAGAAAAGTTAGTGTACTTAAATACATAATTTATATTTGTGAAAAAAGTAATCCTCGAGCCGGGATCGAACCGACAACCTCTGTATATCCAGTACAACGCGCTACCAATTGCGCCACCGAGGACATAGGAACGCACCAGCTTATCGGGAATCACTTTCGTCAGAAATTAAATTTTAACACGAAGGGCTACTTCAAAGGCAAAGTGTATAGTTATTGATATTCATTTAGACTATTTAATCCTTTAGACGACATGGTTAGGTCTAACCACTAGAAGTCAGCGGAAAAGTCTGTAGAAATACAACTATAGGTTCGTCTCAATTAAGAGTAGGTATGAAAATAAAGAAAAGTTAGTGTACTTAAATACATAATTTATATTTGTGAAAAAAGTAATCCTCGAGCCGGGATCGAACCGACAACCTCTGTATATCCAGTACAACGCGCTACCAATTGCGCCACCGAGGACATAGGAACGCACCAGCTTATCGGGAATCACTTTCGTCAGAAATTAAATTTTAACACGAAGGGCTACTTCAAAGGCAAAGTGTATAGTTATTGATATTCATTTAGACTATTTAATCCTTTAGACGACATGGTTAGGTCTAACCACTAGAAGTCAGCGGAAAAGTCTGTAGAAATACAACTATAGGTTCGTCTCAATTAAGAGTAGGTATGAAAATAAAGAAAAGTTAGTGTACTTAAATACATAATTTATATTTGTGAAAAAAGTAATCCTCGAGCCGGGATCGAACCGACAACCTCTGTATATCCAGTACAACGCGCTACCAATTGCGCCACCGAGGACATAGGAACGCACCAGCTTATCGGGAATCACTTTCGTCAGAAATTAAATTTTAACACGAAGGGCTACTTCAAAGGCAAAGTGTATAGTTATTGATATTCATTTAGACTATTTAATCCTTTAGACGACATGGTTAGGTCTAACCACTAGAAGTCAGCGGAAAAGTCTGTAGAAATACAACTATAGGTTCGTCTCAATTAAGAGTAGGTATGAAAATAAAGAAAAGTTAGTGTACTTAAATACATAATTTATATTTGTGAAAAAAGTAATCCTCGAGCCGGGATCGAACCGACAACCTCTGTATATCCAGTACAACGCGCTACCAATTGCGCCACCGAGGACATAGGAACGCACCAGCTTATCGGGAATCACTTTCGTCAGAAATTAAATTTTAACACGAAGGGCTACTTCAAAGGCAAAGTGTATAGTTATTGATATTCATTTAGACTATTTAATCCTTTAGACGACATGGTTAGGTCTAACCACTAGAAGTCAGCGGAAAAGTCTGTAGAAATACAACTATAGGTTCGTCTCAATTAAGAGTAGGTATGAAAATAAAGAAAAGTTAGTGTACTTAAATACATAATTTATATTTGTGAAAAAAGTAATCCTCGAGCCGGGATCGAACCGACAACCTCTGTATATCCAGTACAACGCGCTACCAATTGCGCCACCGAGGACATAGGAACGCACCAGCTTATCGGGAATCACTTTCGTCAGAAATTAAATTTTAACACGAAGGGCTACTTCAAAGGCAAAGTGTATAGTTATTGATATTCATTTAGACTATTTAATCCTTTAGACGACATGGTTAGGTCTAACCACTAGAAGTCAGCGGAAAAGTTTGTAGAAATACAATTATAGGTTCGTCTCAATTAAGAGTAGGTATGAAAATAAAGAAAAGTTAGTGTACTTAAATACATAATTTATATTTGTGAAAAAAGTAATCCTCGAGCCGGGATCGAACCGACAACCTCTGTATATCCAGTACAACGCGCTACCAATTGCGCCACCGAGGACATAGGAACGCACCAGCTTATCGGGAATCACTTTCGTCAGAAATTAAATTTTAACACGAAGGGCTACTTCAAAGGCAAAGTGTATAGTTATTGATATTCATTTAGACTATTTAATCCTTTAGACGACATGGTTAGGTCTAACCACTAGAAGTCAGCGGAAAAGTCTGTAGAAATACAACTATAGGTTCGTCTCAATTAAGAGTAGGTATGAAAATAAAGAAAAGTTAGTGTACTTAAATACATAATTTATATTTGTGAAAAAAGTAATCCTCGAGCCGGGATCGAACCGACAACCTCTGTATATCCAGTACAACGCGCTACCAATTGCGCCACCGAGGACATAGGAACGCACCAGCTTATCGGGAATCACTTTCGTCAGAAATTAAATTTTAACACGAAGGGCTACTTCAAAGGCAAAGTGTATAGTTATTGATATTCATTTAGACTATTTAATCCTTTAGACGACATGGTTAGGTCTAACCACTAGAAGTCAGCGGAAAAGTCTGTAGAAATACAACTATAGGTTCGTCTCAATTAAGAGTAGGTATGAAAATAAAGAAAAGTTAGTGTACTTAAATACATAATTTATATTTGTGAAAAACGTAATCCTCGAGCCGGGATCGAACCGACAACCTCTGTATATCCAGTACAACGCGCTACCAATTGCGCCACCGAGGACATAGGAACGCACCAGCTTATCGGGAATCACTTTCGTCAGAAATTAAATTTTAACACGAAGGGCTACTTCAAAGGCAAAGTGTATAGTTATTGATATTCATTTAGACTATTTAATCCTTTAGACGACATGGTTAGGTCTAACCACTAGAAGTCAGCGGAAAAGTCTGTAGAAATACAACTATAGGTTCGTCTCAATTAAGAGTAGGTATGAAAATAAAGAAAAGTTAGTGTACTTAAATACATAATTTATATTTGTGAAAAAAGTAATCCTCGAGCCGGGATCGAACCGACAACCTCTGTATATCCAGTACAACGCGCTACCAATTGCGCCACCGAGGACATAGGAACGCACCAGCTTATCGGGAATCACTTTCGTCAGAAATTAAATTTTAACACGAAGGGCTACTTCAAAGGCAAAGTGTATAGTTATTGATATTCATTTAGACTATTTAATCCTTTAGACGACATGGTTAGGTCTAACCACTAGAAGTCAGCGGAAAAGTCTGTAGAAATACAACTATAGGTTCGTCTCAATTAAGAGTAGGTATGAAAATAAAGAAAAGTTAGTGTACTTAAATACATAATTTATATTTGTGAAAAAAGTAATCCTCGAGCCGGGATCGAACCGACAACCTCTGTATATCCAGTACAACGCGCTACCAATTGCGCCACCGAGGACATAGGAACGCACCAGCTTATCGGGAATCACTTTCGTCAGAAATTAAATTTTAACACGAAGGGCTACTTCAAAGGCAAAGTGTATAGTTATTGATATTCATTTAGACTATTTAATCCTTTAGACGACATGGTTAGGTCTAACCACTAGAAGTCAGCGGAAAAGTCTGTAGAAATACAACTATAGGTTCGTCTCAATTAAGAGTAGGTATGAAAATAAAGAAAAGTTAGTGTACTTAAATACATAATTTATATTTGTGAAAAAAGTAATCCTCGAGCCGGGATCGAACCGACAACCTCTGTATATCCAGTACAACGCGCTACCAATTGCGCCACCGAGGACATAGGAACGCACCAGCTTATCGGGAATCACTTTCGTCAGAAATTAAATTTTAACACGAAGGGCTACTTCAAAGGCAAAGTGTATAGTTATTGATATTCATTTAGACTATTTAATCCTTTAGACGACATGGTTAGGTCTAACCACTAGAAGTCAGCGGAAAAGTCTGTAGAAATACAACTATAGGTTCGTCTCAATTAAGAGTAGGTATGAAAATAAAGAAAAGTTAGTGTACTTAAATACATAATTTATATTTGTGAAAAAAGTAATCCTCGAGCCGGGATCGAACCGACAACCTCTGTATATCCAGTACAACGCGCTACCAATTGCGCCACCGAGGACATAGGAACGCACCAGCTTATCGGGAATCACTTTCGTCAGAAATTAAATTTTAACACGAAGGGCTACTTCAAAGGCAAAGTGTATAGTTATTGATATTCATTTAGACTATTTAATCCTTTAGACGACATGGTTAGGTCTAACCACTAGAAGTCAGCGGAAAAGTCTGTAGAAATACAACTATAGGTTCGTCTCAATTAAGAGTAGGTATGAAAATAAAGAAAAGTTAGTGTACTTAAATACATAATTTATATTTGTGAAAAAAGTAATCCTCGAGCCGGGATCGAACCGACAACCTCTGTATATCCAGTACAACGCGCTACCAATTGCGCCACCGAGGACATAGGAACGCACCAGCTTATCGGGAATCACTTTCGTCAGAAATTAAATTTTAACACGAAGGGCTACTTCAAAGGCAAAGTGTATAGTTATTGATATTCATTTAGACTATTTAATCCTTTAGACGACATGGTTAGGTCTAACCACTAGAAGTCAGCGGAAATGTCTGTAGAAATACAACTATAGGTTCGTCTCAATTAAGAGTAGGTATGAAAATAAAGAAAAGTTAGTGTACTTAAATACATAATTTATATTTGTGAAAAACGTAATCCTCGAGCCGGGATCGAACCGACAACCTCTGTATATCCAGTACAACGCGCTACCAATTGCGCCACCGAGGACATAGGAACGCACCAGCTTATCGGGAATCACTTTCGTCAGAAATTAAATTTTAACACGAAGGGCTACTTCAAAGGCAAAGTGTATAGTTATTGATATTCATTTAGACTATTTAATCCTTTAGACGACATGGTTAGGTCTAACCACTAGAAGTCAGCGGAAAAGTCTGTAGAAATACAACTATAGGTTCGTCTCAATTAAGAGTAGGTATGAAAATAAAGAAAAGTTAGTGTACTTAAATACATAATTTATATTTGTGAAAAAAGTAATCCTCGAGCCGGGATCGAACCGACAACCTCTGTATATCCAGTACAACGCGCTACCAATTGCGCCACCGAGGACATAGGAACGCACCAGCTTATCGGGAATCACTTTCGTCAGAAATTAAATTTTAACACGAAGGGCTACTTCAAAGGCAAAGTGTATAGTTATTGATATTCATTTAGACTATTTAATCCTTTAGACGACATGGTTAGGTCTAACCACTAGAAGTCAGCGGAAAAGTCTGTAGAAATACAACTATAGGTTCGTCTCAATTAAGAGTAGGTATGAAAATAAAGAAAAGTTAGTGTACTTAAATACATAATTTATATTTGTGAAAAAAGTAATCCTCGAGCCGGGATCGAACCGACAACCTCTGTATATCCAGTACAACGCGCTACCAATTGCGCCACCGAGGACATAGGAACGCACCAGCTTATCGGGAATCACTTTCGTCAGAAATTAAATTTTAACACGAAGGGCTACTTCAAAGGCAAAGTGTATAGTTATTGATATTCATTTAGACTATTTAATCCTTTAGACGACATGGTTAGGTCTAACCACTAGAAGTCAGCAGAAAAGTCTGTAGAAAAACAACTATAGGTTCGTCTCAATTAAGAGTAGGTATGAAAATAAAGAAAAGTTAGTGTACTTAAATACATAATTTATATTTGTGAAAAAAGTAATCCTCGAGCCGGGATCGAACCGACAACCTCTGTATATCCAGTACAACGCGCTACCAATTGCGCCACCGAGGACATAGGAACGCACCAGCTTATCGGGAATCACTTTCGTCAGAAATTAAATTTTAACACGAAGGGCTACTTCAAAGGCAAAGTGTATAGTTATTGATATTCATTTAGACTATTTAATCGTTTAGACGACATGGTTAGGTCTAACCACTAGAAGTCAGCGGAAAAGTCTGTAGAAATACAACTATAGGTTCGTCTCAATTAAGAGTAGGTATGAAAATAAAGAAAAGTTAGTGTACTTAAATACATAATTTATATTTGTGAAAAAAGTAATCCTCGAGCCGGGATCGAACCGACAACCTCTGTATATCCAGTACAACGCGCTACTAATTGCGCCACCGAGGACATAGGAACGCACCAGCTTGTCGGGAATCACTTTCGTCAGAAATTAAATTTTAACACGAAGGGCTACTTCAAAGGCAAAGTGTATAGTTATTGATATTCATTTAGACTATTTAATCCTTTAGACGACATGGTTAGGTCTAACCACTAGAAGTCAGCGGAAAAGTCTGTAGAAATACAACTATAGGTTCGTCTCAATTAAGAGTAGGTATGAAAATAAAGAAAAGTTAGTGTACTTAAATACATAATTTATATTTGTGAAAAAAGTAATCCTCGAGCCGGGATCGAACCGACAACCTCTGTATATCCAGTACAACGCGCTACCAATTGCGCCACCGAGGACATAGGAACGCACCAGCTTATCGGGAATCACTTTCGTCAGAAATTAAATTTTAACACGAAGGGCTACTTCAAAGGCAAAGTGTATAGTTATTGATATTCATTTAGACTATTTAATCCTTTAGACGACATGGTTAGGTCTAACCACTAGAAGTCAGCGGAAAAGTCTGTAGAAATACAACTATAGGTTCGTCTCAATTAAGAGTAGGTATGAAAATAAAGAAAAGTTAGTGTACTTAAATACATAATTTATATTTGTGAAAAAAGTAATCCTCGAGCCGGGATCGAACCGACAACCTCTGTATATCCAGTACAACGCGCTACCAATTGCGCCACCGAGGACATAGGAACGCACCAGCTTATCGGGAATCACTTTCGTCAGAAATTAAATTTTAACACGAAGGGCTACTTCATAGGCAAAGTGTATAGTTATTGATATTCATTTAGACTATTTAATCCTTTAGACGACATGGTTAGGTCTAACCACTAGAAGTCAGCGGAAAAGTCTGTAGAAATACAACTATAGGTTCGTCTCAATTAAGAGTAGGTATGAAAATAAAGAAAAGTTAGTGTACTTAAATACATAATTTATATTTGTGAAAAAAGTAATCCTCGAGCCGGGATCGAACCGACAACCTCTGTATATCCAGTACAACGCGCTACCAATTGCGCCACCGAGGACATAGGAACGCACCAGCTTATCGGGAATCACTTTCGTCAGAAATTAAATTTTAACACGAAGGGCTACTTCAAAGGCAAAGTGTATAGTTATTGATATTCATTTAGACTATTTAATCCTTTAGACGACATGGTTAGGTCTAACCACTAGAAGTCAGCGAAAAAGTCTGTAGAAATACAACTATAGGTTCGTCTCAATTAAGAGTAGGTATGAAAATAAAGAAAAGTTAGTGTACTTAAATACATAATTTATATTTGTGAAAAAAGTAATCCTCGAGCCGGGATCGAACCGACAACCTCTGTATATCCAGTACAACGCGCTACCAATTGCGCCACCGAGGACATAGGAACGCACCAGCTTATCGGGAATCACTTTCGTCAGAAATTAAATTTTAACACGAAGGGCTACTTCAAAGGCAAAGTGTATAGTTATTGATATTCATTTAGACTATTTAATCCTTTAGACGACATGGTTAGGTCTAACCACTAGAAGTCAGCGGAAAAGTCTGTAGAAATACAACTATAGGTTCGTCTCAATTAAGAGTAGGTATGAAAATAAAGAAAAGTTAGTGTACTTAAATACATAATTTATATTTGTGAAAAAAGTAATCCTCGAGCCGGGATCGAACCGACAACCTCTGTATATCCAGTACAACGCGCTACCAATTGCGCCACCGAGGACATAGGAACGCACCAGCTTATCGGGAATCACTTTCGTCAGAAATTAAATTTTAACACGAAGGGCTACTTCAAAGGCAAAGTGTATAGTTATTGATATTCATTTAGACTATTTAATCCTTTAGACGACATGGTTAGGTCTAACCACTAGAAGTCAGCGGAAAAGTCTGTAGAAATACAACTATAGGTTCGTCTCAATTAAGAGTAGGTATGAAAATAAAGAAAAGTTAGTGTACTTAAATACATAATTTATATTTGTGAAAAAAGTAATCCTCGAGCCGGGATCGAACCGACAACCTCTGTATATCCAGTACAACGCGCTACCAATTGCGCCACCGAGGACATAGGAACGCACCAGCTTATCGGGAATCACTTTCGTCAGAAATTAAATTTTAACACGAAGGGCTACTTCAAAGGCAAAGTGTATAGTTATTGATATTCATTTAGACTATTTAATCCTTTAGACGACATGGTTAGGTCTAACCACTAGAAGTCAGCGGAAAAGTCTGTAGAAATACAACTATAGGTTCGTCTCAATTAAGAGTAGGTATGAAAATAAAGAAAAGTTAGTGTACTTAAATACATAATTTATATTTGTGAAAAAAGTAATCCTCGAGCCGGGATCGAACCGACAACCTCTGTATATCCAGTACAACGCGCTACCAATTGCGCCACCGAGGACATAGGAACGCACCAGCTTATCGGGAATCACTTTCGTCAGAAATTAAATTTTAACACGAAGGGCTACTTCAAAGGCAAAGTGTATAGTTATTGATATTCATTTAGACTATTTAATCCTTTAGACGACATGGTTAGGTCTAACCACTAGAAGTCAGCGGAAAAGTCTGTAGAAATACAACTATAGGTTCGTCTCAATTAAGAGTAGGTATGAAAATAAAGAAAAGTTAGTGTACTTAAATACATAATTTATATTTGTGAAAAAAGTAATCCTCGAGCCGGGATCGAACCGACAACCTCTGTATATCCAGTACAACGCGCTACCAATTGCGCCACCGAGGACATAGGAACGCACCAGCTTATCGGGAATCACTTTCGTCAGAAATTAAATTTTAACACGAAGGGCTACTTCAAAGGCAAAGTGTATAGTTATTGATATTCATTTAGACTATTTAATCCTTTAGACGACATGGTTAGGTCTAACCACTAGAAGTCAGCGGAAAAGTCTGTAGAAATACAACTATAGGTTCGTCTCAATTAAGAGTAGGTATGAAAATAAAGAAAAGTTAGTGTACTTAAATACATAATTTATATTTGTGAAAAACGTAATCCTCGAGCCGGGATCGAACCGACAACCTCTGTATATCCAGTACAACGCGCTACCAATTGCGCCACCGAGGACATAGGAACGCACCAGCTTATCGGGAATCACTTTCGTCAGAAATTAAATTTTAACACGAAGGGCTACTTCAAAGGCAAAGTGTATAGTTATTGATATTCATTTAGACTATTTAATCCTTTAGACGACATGGTTAGGTCTAACCACTAGAAGTCAGCGGAAAAGTCTGTAGAAATACAACTATAGGTTCGTCTCAATTAAGAGTAGGTATGAAAATAAAGAAAAGTTAGTGTACTTAAATACATAATTTATATTTGTGAAAAAAGTAATCCTCGAGCCGGGATCGAACCGACAACCTCTGTATATCCAGTACAACGCGCTACCAATTGCGCCACCGAGGACATAGGAACGCACCAGCTTATCGGGAATCACTTTCGTCAGAAATTAAATTTTAACACGAAGGGCTACTTCAAAGGCAAAGTGTATAGTTATTGATATTCATTTAGACTATTTAATCCTTTAGACGACATGGTTAGGTCTAACCACTAGAAGTCAGCGGAAAAGTCTGTAGAAATACAACTATAGGTTCGTCTCAATTAAGAGTAGGTATGAAAATAAAGAAAAGTTAGTGTACTTAAATACATAATTTATATTTGTGAAAAAAGTAATCCTCGAGCCGGGATCGAACCGACAACCTCTGTATATCCAGTACAACGCGCTACCAATTGCGCCACCGAGGACATAGGAACGCACCAGCTTATCGGGAATCACTTTCGTCAGAAATTAAATTTTAACACGAAGGGCTACTTCAAAGGCAAAGTGTATAGTTATTGATATTCATTTAGACTATTTAATCCTTTAGACGACATGGTTAGGTCTAACCACTAGAAGTCAGCGGAAAAGTCTGTAGAAATACAACTATAGGTTCGTCTCAATTAAGAGTAGGTATGAAAATAAAGAAAAGTTAGTGTACTTAAATACATAATTTATATTTGTGAAAAAAGTAATCCTCGAGCCGGGATCGAACCGACAACCTCTGTATATCCAGTACAACGCGCTACCAATTGCGCCACCGAGGACATAGGAACGCACCAGCTTATCGGGAATCACTTTCGTCAGAAATTAAATTTTAACACGAAGGGCTACTTCAAAGGCAAAGTGTATAGTTATTGATATTCATTTAGACTATTTAATCCTTTAGACGACATGGTTAGGTCTAACCACTAGAAGTCAGCGGAAAAGTCTGTAGAAATACAACTATAGGTTCGTCTCAATTAAGAGTAGGTATGAAAATAAAGAAAAGTTAGTGTACTTAAATACATAATTTATATTTGTGAAAAAAGTAATCCTCGAGCCGGGATCGAACCGACAACCTCTGTATATCCAGTACAACGCGCTACCAATTGCGCCACCGAGGACATAGGAACGCACCAGCTTATCGGGAATCACTTTCGTCAGAAATTAAATTTTAACACGAAGGGCTACTTCAAAGGCAAAGTGTATAGTTATTGATATTCATTTAGACTATTTAATCCTTTAGACGACATGGTTAGGTCTAACCACTAGAAGTCAGCGGAAAAGTCTGTAGAAATACAACTATAGGTTCGTCTCAATTAAGAGTAGGTATGAAAATAAAGAAAAGTTAGTGTACTTAAATACATAATTTATATTTGTGAAAAAAGTAATCCTCGAGCCGGGATCGAACCGACAACCTCTGTATATCCAGTACAACGCGCTACCAATTGCGCCACCGAGGACATAGGAACGCACCAGCTGACTTCTAGTGGTTAGACCTAACCATGTCGTCTAAAGGATTAAATAGTCTAAATGAATATCAATAACTATACACTTTGCCTTTGAAGTAGCCCTTCGTGTTAAAAAATTTAATTTCTGACGAAAGTGATTCCCGATAAGCTGGTGCGTTCCTATGTCCTCGGTGGCGCAATTGGTAGCGCGTTGTACTGGATATACAGAGGTTGTCGGTTCGATCCCGGCTCGAGGATTACTTTTTTCACAAATATAAATTATGTATTTAAGTAGGTACACTAACTTTTCTTTATTTTCATACCTACTCTTAATTGAGACGAACCTATAGTTGTATTTCTACAGACTTTTCCGCTGACTTCTAGTGGTTAGACCTAACCATGTCGTCTAAAGGATTAAATAGTCTAAATGAATATCAATAACTATACACTTTGCCTTTGAAGTAGCCCTTCGTGTTAAAATTTAATTTCTGACGAAAGTGATTCCCGATAGGCTGGTGCGTTCCTATGTCCTCGGTGGCGCAATTGGTAGCGCGTTGTACTGGATATACAGAGGTTGTCGGTTCGATCCCGGCTCGAGGATTACTTTTTTCACAAATATAAATTATGTATTTAAGTACACTAACTTTTCTTTATTTTCATACCTACTCTTAATTGAGACGAACCTATAGTTGTATTTCTACAGACTTTTCCGCTGACTTCTAGTGGTTAGACCTAACCATGTCGTCTAAAGGATTAAATAGTCTAAATGAATATCAATAACTATACACTTTGCCTTTGAAGTAGCCCTTCGTGTTAAAATTTAATTTCTGACGAAAGTGATTCCCGATAAGCTGGTGCGTTCCTATGTCCTCGGTGGCGCAATTGGTAGCGCGTTGTACTGGATATACAGAGGTTGTCGGTTCGATCCCGGCTCGAGGATTACTTTTTTCACAAATATAAATTATGTATTTAAGTACACTAACTTTTCTTTATTTTCATACCTACTCTTAATTGAGACGAACCTATAGTTGTATTTCTACAGACTTTTTCGCTGACTTCTAGTGGTTAGACCTAACCATGTCGTCTAAAGGATTAAATAGTCTAAATGAATATCAATAACTATACACTTTGCCTTTGAAGTAGCCCTTCGTGTTAAAATTTAATTTCTGACGAAAGTGATTCCCGATAAGCTGGTGCGTTCCTATGTCCTCGGTGGCGCAATTGGTAGCGCGTTGTACTGGATATACAGAGGTTGTCGGTTCGATCCCGGCTCGAGGATTACTTTTTTCACAAATATAAATTATGTATTTAAGTACACTAACTTTTCTTTATTTTCATACCTACTCTTAATTGAGACGAACCTATAGTTGTATTTCTACAGACTTTTCCGCTGACTTCTAGTGGTTAGACCTAACCATGTCGTCTAAAGGATTAAATAGTCTAAATGAATATCAATAACTATACACTTTGCCTTTGAAGTAGCCCTTCGTGTTAAAATTTAATTTCTGACGAAAGTGATTCCCGATAAGCTGGTGCGTTCCTATGTCCTCGGTGGCGCAATTGGTAGCGCGTTGTACTGGATATACAGAGGTTGTCGGTTCGATCCCGGCTCGAGGATTACTTTTTTCACAAATATAAATTATGTATTTAAGTACACTAACTTTTCTTTATTTTCATACCTACTCTTAATTGAGACGAACCTATAGTTGTATTTCTACAGACTTTTCCGCTGACTTCTAGTGGTTAGACCTAACCATGTCGTCTAAAGGATTAAATAGTCTAAATGAATATCAATAACTATACACTTTGCCTTTGAAGTAGCCCTTCGTGTTAAAATTTAATTTCTGACGAAAGTGATTCCCGATAAGCTGGTGCGTTCCTCTGTCCTCGGTGGCGCAATTGGTAGCGCGTTGTACTGGATATACAGAGGTTGTCGGTTCGATCCCGGCTCGAGGATTACTTTTTTCACAAATATAAATTATGTATTTAAGTACACTAACTTTTCTTTATTTTCATACCTACTCTTAATTGAGACGAACCTATAGTTGTATTTCTACAGACTTTTCCGCTGACTTCTAGTGGTTAGACCTAACCATGTCGTCTAAAGGATTAAATAGTCTAAATGAATATCAATAACTATACACTTTGCCTTTGAAGTAGCCCTTCGTGTTAAAATTTAATTTCTGACGAAAGTGATTCCCGATAAGCTGGTGCGTTCCTATGTCCTCGGTGGCGCAATTGGTAGCGCGTTGTACTGGATATACAGAGGTTGTCGGTTCGATCCCGGCTCGAGGATTACTTTTTTCACAAATATAAATTATGTATTTAAGTACACTAACTTTTCTTTATTTTCATACCTACTCTTAATTGAGACGAACCTATAGTTGTATTTCTACAGACTTTTCCGCTGACTTCTAGTGGTTAGACCTAACCATGTCGTCTAAAGGATTAAATAGTCTAAATGAATATCAATAACTATACACTTTGCCTTTGAAGTAGCCCTTCGTGTTAAAATTTAATTTCTGACGAAAGTGATTCCCGATAAGCTGGTGCGTTCCTATGTCCTCGGTGGCGCAATTGGTAGCGCGTTGTACTGGATATACAGAGGTTGTCGGTTCGATCCCGGCTCGAGGATTACTTTTTTCACAAATATAAATTATGTATTTAAGTACACTAACTTTTCTTTATTTTCATACCTACTCTTAATTGAGACGAACCTATAGTTGTATTTCTACAGACTTTTCCGCTGACTTCTAGTGGTTAGACCTAACCATGTCGTCTAAAGGATTAAATAGTCTAAATGAATATCAATAACTATACACTTTGCCTTTGAAGTAGCCCTTCGTGTTAAAATTTAATTTCTGACGAAAGTGATTCCCGATAAGCTGGTGCGTTCCTATGTCCTCGGTGGCGCAATTGGTAGCGCGTTGTACTGGATATACAGAGGTTGTCGGTTCGATCCCGGCTCGAGGATTACTTTTTTCACAAATATAAATTATGTATTTAAGTACACTAACTTTTCTTTATTTTCATACCTACTCTTAATTGAGACGAACCTATAGTTGTATTTCTACAGACTTTTCCGCTGACTTCTAGTGGTTAGACCTAACCATGTCGTCTAAAGGATTAAATAGTCTAAATGAATATCAATAACTATACACTTTGCCTTTGAAGTAGCCCTTCGTGTTAAAATTTAATTTCTGACGAAAGTGATTCCCGATAAGCTGGTGCGTTCCTATGTCCTCGGTGGCGCAATTGGTAGCGCGTTGTACTGGATATACAGAGGTTGTCGGTTCGATCCCGGCTCGAGGATTACTTTTTTCACAAATATAAATTATGTATTTAAGTACACTAACTTTTCTTTATTTTCATACCTACTCTTAATTGAGACGAACCTATAGTTGTATTTCTACAGACTTTTCCGCTGACTTCTAGTGGTTAGACCTAACCATGTCGTCTAAAGGATTAAATAGTCTAAATGAATATCAATAACTATACACTTTGCCTTTGAAGTAGCCCTTCGTGTTAAAATTTAATTTCTGACGAAAGTGATTCCCGATAAGCTGGTGCGTTCCTATGTCCTCGGTGGCGCAATTGGTAGCGCGTTGTACTGGATATACAGAGGTTGTCGGTTCGATCCCGGCTCGAGGATTACTTTTTTCACAAATATAAATTATGTATTTAAGTACACTAACTTTTCTTTATTTTCATACCTACTCTTAATTGAGACGAACCTATAGTTGTATTTCTACAGACTTTTCCGCTGACTTCTAGTGGTTAGACCTAACCATGTCGTCTAAAGGATTAAATAGTCTAAATGAATATCAATATAACTATACACTTTGCCTTTGAAGTAGCCCTTCGTGTTAAAATTTAATTTCTGACGAAAGTGATTCCCGATAAGCTGGTGCGTTCCTATGTCCTCGGTGGCGCAATTGGTAGCGCGTTGTACTGGATATACAGAGGTTGTCGGTTCGATCCCGGCACGAGGATTACTTTTTTCACAAATATAAATTATGTATTTAAGTACACTAACTTTTCTTTATTTTCATACCTACTCTTAATTGAGACGAACCTATAGTTGTATTTCTACAGACTTTTCCGCTGACTTCTAGTGGTTAGACCTAACCATGTCGTCTAAAGGATTAAATAGTCTAAATGAATATCAATAACTATACACTTTGCCTTTGAAGTAGCCCTTCGTGTTAAAATTTAATTTCTGACGAAAGTGATTCCCGATAAGCTGGTGCGTTCCTATGTCCTCGGTGGCGCAATTGGTAGCGCGTTGTACTGGATATACAGAGGTTGTCGGTTCGATCCCGGCTCGAGGATTACTTTTTTCACAAATATAAATTATGTATTTAAGTACACTAACTTTTCTTTATTTTCATACCTACTCTTAATTGAGACGAACCTATAGTTGTATTTCTACAGACTTTTCCGCTGACTTCTAGTGGTTAGACCTAACCATGTCGTCTAAAGGATTAAATAGTCTAAATGAATATCAATAACTATACACTTTGCCTTTGAAGTAGCCCTTCGTGTTAAAATTTAATTTCTGACGAAAGTGATTCCCGATAAGCTGGTGCGTTCCTATGTCCTCGGTGGCGCAATTGGTAGCGCGTTGTACTGGATATACAGAGGTTGTCGGTTCGATCCCGGCTCGAGGATTACTTTTTTCACAAATATAAATTATGTATTTAAGTACACTAACTTTTCTTTATTTTCATACCTACTCTTAATTGAGACGAACCTATAGTTGTATTTCTACAGACTTTTCCGCTGACTTCTAGTGGTTAGACCTAACCATGTCGTCTAAAGGATTAAATAGTCTAAATGAATATCAATAACTATACACTTTGCCTTTGAAGTAGCCCTTCGTGTTAAAATTTAATTTCTGACGAAAGTGATTCCCGATAAGCTGGTGCGTTCCTATGTCCTCGGTGGCGCAATTGGTAGCGCGTTGTACTGGATATACAGAGGTTGTCGGTTCGATCCCGGCTCGAGGATTACTTTTTTCACAAATATAAATTATGTATTTAAGTACACTAACTTTTCTTTATTTTCATACCTACTCTTAATTGAGACGAACCTATAGTTGTATTTCTACAGACTTTTCCGCTGACTTCTAGTGGTTAGACCTAACCATGTCGTCTAAAGGATTAAATAGTCTAAATGAATATCAATAACTATACACTTTGCCTTTGAAGTAGCCCTTCGTGTTAAAATTTAATTTCTGACGAAAGTGATTCCCGATAAGCTGGTGCGTTCCTATGTCCTCGGTGGCGCAATTGGTAGCGCGTTGTACTGGATATACAGAGGTTGTCGGTTCGATCCCGGCTCGAGGATTACTTTTTTCACAAATATAAATTATGTATTTAAGTACACTAACTTTTCTTTATTTTCATACCTACTCTTAATTGAGACGAACCTATAGTTGTATTTCTACAGACTTTTCCGCTGACTTCTAGTGGTTAGACCTAACCATGTCGTCTAAAGGATTAAATAGTCTTAATGAATATCAATAACTATACACTTTGCCTTTGAAGTAGCCCTTCTTGTTAAAATTTAATTTCTGACGAAAGTGATTCCCGATAAGCTGGTGCGTTCCTATGTCCTCGGTGGCGCAATTGGTAGCGCGTTGTACTGGATATACAGAGGTTGTCGGTTCGATCCCGGCTCGAGGATTACTTTTTTCACAAATATAAATTATGTATTTAAGTACACTAACTTTTCTTTATTTTCATACCTACTCTTAATTGAGACGAACCTATAGTTGTATTTCTACAGACTTTTCCGCTGACTTCTAGTGGTTAGACCTAACCATGTCGTCTAAAGGATTAAATAGTCTAAATGAATATCAATAACTATACACTTTGCCTTTGAAGTAGCCCTTCGTGTTAAAATTTAATTTCTGACGAAAGTGATTCCCGATAAGCTGGTGCGTTCCTATGTCCTCGGTGGCGCAATTGGTAGCGCGTTGTACTGGATATACAGAGGTTGTCGGTTCGATCCCGGCTCGAGGATTACTTTTTTCACAAATATAAATTATGTATTTAAGTACACTAACTTTTCTTTATTTTCATACCTACTCTTAATTGAGACGAACCTATAGTTGTATTTCTACAGACTTTTCCGCTGACTTCTAGTGGTTAGACCTAACCATGTCGTCTAAAGGATTAAATAGTCTAAATGAATATCAATAACTATACACTTTGCCTTTGAAGTAGCCCTTCGTGTTAAAATTTAATTTCTGACGAAAGTGATTCCCGATAAGCTGGTGCGTTCCTATGTCCTCGGTGGCGCAATTGGTAGCGCGTTGTACTGGATATACAGAGGTTGTCGGTTCGATCCCGGCTCGAGGATTACTTTTTTCACAAATATAAATTATGTATTTAAGTACACTAACTTTTCTTTATTTTCATACCTACTCTTAATTGAGACGAACCTATAGTTGTATTTCTACAGACTTTTCCGCTGACTTCTAGTGGTTAGACCTAACCATGTCGTCTAAAGGATTAAATAGTCTAAATGAATATCAATAACTATACACTTTGCCTTTGAAGTAGCCCTTCGTGTTAAAATTTAATTTCTGACGAAAGTGATTCCCGATAAGCTGGTGCGTTCCTATGTCCTCGGTGGCGCAATTGGTAGCGCGTTGTACTGGATATACAGAGGTTGTCGGTTCGATCCCGGCTCGAGGATTACTTTTTTCACAAATATAAATTATGTATTTAAGTACACTAACTTTTCTTTATATATATATATATATATACAAGCCGTATTTCGCGCTGTTCTGAGAAATAATTTATTTGGTTATGTTGCCGTTGAGATAGTCTCTTGCAATTCGATTTACTCTTACTTGGATTTTCGCAAGTTTATTTATTATGTTATATCATAATGCGGTTTACTAAATGACAGACGTGTCAAAATTTTAAAAATGTAGGTACCGGGTGGCCGCCGGCTATATCTCAGAAACTAGTCATCATAGAGCATCCGGGTAATTTTTTTTTTACTAAAAGTGCCCAAAGGAAAATGCTGGAAATTATTTCCGAGTTTGTAAAATGCCCACAAGGAGGCGCAACAGTCATGACCCAAGTTAAAATTAAGATTTTCTCTGTGTTTTGACTGATTAAGAGATATCGAAAACATATATATTTTAATCTTTGCATATTTCCTTATATTTTTTGTTTTACACAAATTTTCCTATCTAGTCAAATAAAGTGGTGGGGGGAATTCAAATGTTTTTTTGCAGAAACTACGATTACTCCGGTTTGCCATAACCGATTTTAAAAAACTTAGCCTCGTTTAAGAGAGCTTTATTTAACCTACAAATCAAGCGTTTGGTTTTGTCGAATTTTGCCGTCGCCGCTAGATGGCGCTAACTGAAATTTAAGCAAATATATGACTTTCTCAAAAAAGTTAAATACAGTGATAGGTTTATTTTTGCCCTGTATAATAAGCAATTAAATCCTCAACATTTTGGTAAAAAAAGCAACTTTATATCTTTTTTAGAACCGGAGTTATTGACCAAAATAAATTACATATCCGAATTTTTCATTTTTAAGGACGTTGTAATTTTGTTTATGGGATAACTTTGCCACATATTTGAAATAAATTAACAAAAAGTAACAGGAAATGGATATAACGATGGCAATCTTCAAATTACATAGTACAAAAAGACTTACCTACTTTTTTAATTTTCTTAAATTACTTACTTTTTACGATTTTTATACCTATTACCGCAAAGAAGACTTTGTATTAAACACTAAATTAATTACGACTGAGATTTGGAAGCAAACTAATTAATGACGGCCTAAGTGTTCAAAATGCCGCCCATCATTGTTTATACATGCTTGCAATCTCTGCCGCGTTGATAAAACAGCAGTTTCAATTTCCGCCACCGATATATTTCTTGTTGCTGTGGTAATTCTCTCCATCATATTTTCCCTCGTTGTTGGTCGGTTTGCAAAAACAGCGTCCTTAATCCTCCCCCAAAAATAAAAATCTAACACGGTAAGGTCCGGTGACCTAGCTGGCAATGGAAAGATACTTCCCCGTCCTATCCACCTGCCAGGATAACTAAAAATTCGCGAACGTTTCTTGCGAAATGCGCCGGGCATCCATCATGCTGGAAAATTATATTTTGGCGAACATCCAAAGCGACATCTTGTAATAGAAGGGGCAACTCATTTATTAAAAAATGTAAGTAAACCGCTTCAGTGAGAGTTTGGTTAAGGAAGACTGGTCCAATAATTTTACCCCCAAGAATGCCGCACCACACGTTTACCGACCAGCGACCTTGATGTTGCACTTCCTGCATCCAACGCGGATTTGTCCCGGACCAATAATGCATATTGTGCATGTTCACACCCCCATCGCTTTTAAATGTTGCCTCATCCGTCCATGAGATATGGAAAGTATTTGAGGGATTTCCGTTACCATATTTAGTAGCCAGTGACAATGGTGATCAAAATCTTCAGCTGTTAAAGCTTGATGGAGAACAATGTGATAAGGATGCATTCTGGAAAATAATTTAGGTGTGAGTAAAACTCGCGGTAAAGTTCTTTCAAGTTACTTGGACTAATCTTTTTGTTTTAAAATGTTAAACATTCTTTAGTCTAGGAGACAAGCAGACATAATTTTGAATATTTTCGGCAATATCTCGATATACATAGATTTTTTTTAAAAGTGACCACTAATTTATTCTCTTCAAATACATTTCAACTCTCACGTTATATGCAAATCAATTTCGGATAACGGCTATAATAGACAGACAACAGATAGGTGGACGAATGTGTAAATTTAATTTTAGTTATGAACCCAGTACCGAACATTAAAAACAATCCTTAAAGGCTTAAAAAAAATTAAATCTAGTTGGAAACGCATTAATTTTTACTTAAAATATCTATAACTTCTGATCTTTCAAAATATTTATGACCGTAGTCCTGCATATTCCTAACTCTCTAGATAGCATTCTGGTCCCTACATGTAGATCAAATTCAATATAGGCCAAAATATTTATGATGTTTTCGTCTGTTCTTTCCCTTGGTTGTCTTCTATATACCGGAAGATGAATGCTTCCGGTACTCCTAAGCCTTTCCGCTAGCCTACGAAATACCCTGCCTGAATAATGTCTGCTTCCTTCAGGAAACTGGATGGCATAAACTCTGGAAGCAACTGTTGCATTTTGCAAGCATTTGAAATAAAATCTAATCATATCAAATGCATGTTCATTTGGTAGAAGCATTGTATTAAAATATCTTCTTTAAAACACAAAAATGCCAGCGACTTAAGTAAAAAACTGACACTAATTATTTAGGTAACGCGACCTTTAAATATAATGCATTCGTTTTCGATTTGTTTTCAAAGCCTACTCTTTATTTTTAATAGTATGTTTAGATTTAAAAACGTTTAAAAGTTTCCTTAAACATGAACTAACAAAAACGAAAAGAGAACTGCTGTTTTATCCATTCGGCAGAGGTTGCAAGTTTGAATAAACAATGATGGGCGGCATTTTGAACACTTAGGTCTTCATTAATAAGTTTGCTTCCAAATCTCAGTGGTAATTAATTTAGTGTTTAATACAAAGTCTTCTTTGCGGTAATAGGTATAAAAATCGTAATACCTATAGTAGGTAAGTAATTTAAGAAAATTAAAAATGTAAGTCTTTTTGTAATATGTAATTTGAAGATTGTCATCGTTATATCCATTTCTTGTTACTTTTTGTTAATATATTTCAAATATGTGGTAAAGTTATCCCATAAACAAAATTAAAACGTCCTGAAAAATGAAAAGTTCGGATATGTAATTTATTTTGGTCAATAACTCCGGTTTACCAAAATGTTAAGGATTTAATTGTTTATTATACAGGGCAAAAATAAACCTATCACTGTATTTAACTTTTTTGAGAAAAAGTCTAATATTTGCTTAAATTTCAGTTAGCGCCATCTAGCGGCGACGGCAAAATTCGACAATACAAAAACAAAAGCTTGATATATGTAGGTTAAATAACGCTCTCTTAAACGAGGCTAAGTTTTTTAAAATTGGTTATGGCAAACCGGAGTAATCGTAATTTCTGCAAAAAAACATTTGAATTCCCCCCACCACTTTATTTTACTAGATCGGAAAATTTGTGTAAAACAAAAAATATAAGGAAATATGCAAGGATTAAAATATATATGTTTTCAATATCTCTTAATCAGTCAAAACACAGAGAAAATCTTAATTTTAACCTGGGTCATGACTGTTGCGCCTCTTGTGGTCATTTTACAAACTCGAAAATAATTTCCAGCATTTTCCTTTGGGCACTTTTAGTAAAAAAAAATTTACCCGGATGCTCTATGATGACTAGTTTCTGAGATATAGCCGGCGGTCATTCTTAGTTGACCACCCGGTACTTATATCTTATATAGCAGGAAGGGTCACAATTATGGAGGGCTTTAGGAAGGAGCCCGATCGAAAATGGCCGTTCTTTAAATTTACGTCCCTGTTTAGTAGTTAGTTCGCTGGTTTCCCGGTCGCGGCGCAGTGATCGTCAAGTGTTTGACTTTTTACAGGTTTTGATAGACGTCTGCGGTATTTTTGTCCAATAATTAATAAAATAAGCTTTATTATAATATTTTGGCCTTATTAGTATAAACAATGAGTGGCGTAAGAAGATATAGAAGTAGCGTTTGCTTCGTACCGGGTTGTAAAAGTGGATATTCTTCATTCTTCTGATAAAAATCTCAGGAAAAATCGTGGTGAGAAGAACCCTAGTATTTTTCAAGCTCCTAAGGTGGGTAAAAATCACAAAGAGAGGTTCACAATACTGTTTATTATGAATTCAAATAAAAAATATATATAGCAACGTGCAGCATTGTGTAATTATTTGCTTTCCAAACAAAAAGTTGTTTGTGTGTCTAGAAAAACCGGTATTTGAAAAACAAAGCATCCTTGTAATAATGATACATTGTCTTAGAATGAACTACACACGAGGATTATGTATCAAGGAAGTATCCCGAAACTATCTCTTATACATATCTCAGCCTGTAGAGGGTTTTAGTTAACTAAATTCAATAAAACAGTTAATTATCCCGTAAGAACCCATGCATTTTACAGATTTAAAGGAACACATGCGCCCCTCGCGGCCATTTTAAAAGCTGCTTTACCGATTCAAAACTGGGCCCGAAACCAATGTATTGCGATCGAACTCCTAACCTAAAGTCCTCCATAGTCACAATATAACTATACAGGGGGTGTTCCTAAATATCATGTAAGTATGAAAAGGGGTAATTCTTTGGCTTATTTAATGACTAAAAATTCATATAAACATAGGTCCGCAAACGCTTCGTTGCCGATATACAGGGTGTTGAAATTTCAAGGTTTTTTATTTTTTTCTTTGTAGTTCTTGTAGTTTTTGAGATATTTAGCTCTAGTTTGAAATATAGGTTACGCTGTAGGACTTACATCATTGGGCATACCAAATGGTTTTAAAAATCTACAGGCTATTAAAAAAATTTAATTTCATCTAGCGAAACACAGAAAACCTTTTATTTTATTTTTTTGATAACGGTGGTAAATACGAAAAAACTACAAGAGATTAAAATGCTTTAGAACAAAATAAAAAAAGATTTAATTAGTCATTAAATAAGCCCAAGAATTACCCCTTTTCGTATTTACATGATATTTAGGAACACTATATTTTACAAGAATAAATTGAATAGTTTTACCCAGAACATTGTGGAAACAAAAACCTTATTGCCATATACGATGGAGTTTAAAAAAGTAATAACTGGTGCAAGTATATATTAAAATTTGGGGCAATCATTATACAGTGACCGGCAAAGAGTTCGCAACATATGGGAAAAATTTTTATTAGCGGAATATTGAAAAATCTTTTTTGGGGGATTGGATGTGCATGTCCCATAACCTTAAAACCGATTTTGACATACGTCACGTGACCAATGGTATGGCGGGAAAGTTGAAAAAACCAATATGAAATCATCATAAATCAGATAAGTTGATGAGATATCGAAAAAATTCCAAGAATAAAAAGTGTTTAGAATTCCATTAGAACCTTAAATACAATGTTTGGGATATCTACTTAAAAAAATATAAAATCGAATATTTTTGTAAATATTTTTTTACCGAATTAAAAATTTCCATATTTTTCCTTTCTTAAAGCTTCATTAAAGTAAAACTGACATCGGTGACCACAACTAGAAATATTCTTTTGTTTTTCTGACAATTTGGAGCAATAATTCAAAAAATTCGTTTACACTTGGATACCATCAGCTGTTGCAATAGTCTGTTTCTAATAACCTTATCGATATTTTTTATATCGAAATATTCTATTATGTTAAGAAATCCTTAAATTCATTAATCCAAAGCAAATTTTATTTATAACCGTAAAAAATAATTTAAATTTTTATTAATTTTTAGATTTTTTTAAAGATTTCTGCGAAATTCAAAATTATTTTTTACGGTTATAAATAAAATTTTCTTTGGATTAATGAATTTAAGGATTTCTTAACATAATAGAATATTTCGATATAAAAAATAGCGATAAGGTTATTAGAAATAGACTATTGCAACAGCTGGTATCCAAGTGTAAACGAATTTTTTGAATTATTGCTCCAAATTGTCAGAAAAACAAAAGAATATTTCTAGTTGTGGTCACCAGATGTCAGTTTTACTTTAATGAAGCTTTAAGAAAGAAAAAATATGGAAATTTTTAATTCATTAAAAAAATATTTACAAAAATATTCGATTTTATGTTTTTTTAAGTAGATATCCCAAACATTGTATTTAAGGTTCTAATGGAATTCTAAACACTTTTTATTCTTGGAATTTTTTCGATATCTCATCAACTTATCTGATTTATGATGATTTCATATTGGTTTTTTCAACTTTCCCGCCATACCATTGGTCACGTGACGTATGTCAAAATCGATTTTAAGGTTATGGGACATGCACATCCAATCTCCCAAAAAAGATTTTTCAATATTCCGCTAATACAAATTTTTCCCATATGTTTGCGAACTCTTGGCCGGTCACTGTATATTATTTATTATCGATAAGACAATTATTTTATATTTTTTTAGTTATTATACTAATAAGGGAATTAGAAAATTTAATTTGGTGTAAGGATACCCTCTTACGATAAACATTTTTATTCTTTCTTTATTTATTCTTTTTAAAATTTTGCTTAAAGTTGTACTTGTGCTTATAATAATAAGTCTGAACTTCGTACAAGTCCTACGGACTTAACGAAACTTCTAATTTATTTTCAAAGGCAAGTGATACTCTTTTTATTTTTAGGTACATGTAAGAAAAATGTTTGCTTTTGTACAAAATAAATTATTATTATTATTAACACCTTGTATATTAGAAATAAAATACAGGATTTAACAAAAGGTAATAATTTAGAAGAATAATCCGGAAAATGCAAAAAAAAAAGTTTAAAAACTTTAAAATTAAAAAATTGATATAAATATAAATATAAAAAAAAATGATATAAACTGAATGCTCTAAATACTCCCAGGTATCTTATCAACATCATCAAGGACTTTTTAGATAACAGGAAACTTTCGATTAAAATAAAACAATCACAAATCAGAAGAATTTACCCCCGAACAAGGAGTTCCCCAGGGTTCACCACTGTCACTATTGCTTTACAATATTTACTGCTACGATTTACCAGAAAGCATCACCAACATGGACCAAAATCAATACACCCTTCTATTCGCTGATGATACGACCCTGATAACCCACGCAGAAACAACCAAAAAAGCCACAGCCAACCTACAAAACCTAATAACTGACACAGAATCCTGGTTTCGGAACTGGCGTCTTGTTCCAAATCCTCACAAATCACAATTCGTTCTGTTTCACCATTCAATCAAAGCAAATTCACCGCACATTACCCTTTTTAAGCAGCCGATCAGGCCGAAATCTTCAGCAAAATATCTGGGTATCGAAATCGATGCCAAACTAAACTTTAACAAGCATACAAAAACAATTAAAAGCAAAACAATCAGTCGAGCCAAACACTTCCGATCATTAACTTTTAAAAACCAAGGAATAAACACAAGAACAGCCGTTAAAATTTATAAATCCATCTGCAGACCCATTTTGGAATACGGGCATATGATATTTTCTAATCTAAGACCCTCAACACTGAAGAACATATCAGTCGCAGAAACTTCAGCTCTGCGTGCTATAACCAAAATGAGGCATCCCCAAAATCAATTGCACAAACCCAGCAACGAACTCTTGTACAGAAAAACACATACAATCCATTGAACAAAGAATAAAACAGTTAAACACAAAGTTTGCCAAGAGACAACATAATATCGAGTTAATCGAACCCCACTGCAGAAAAAAAAAGACAGGCAGTCCAGATATAGATTTCCAAACCTAACAACCTATGAAAACATTATGGAACTGCAATAGCTCTACGGTTTTTGGACTTTAAGATACCTACTATTATAATACTTAATGTTTTTTTTTGTACAAGCGATCTCTTTTTTAATTATTTATACTTATACAATAGCAAATAGTAATAATATGTAAACTTTACTGCGGCTGAAGGACCTCGGTCGAAGGCCAATTGGATAACCAATAAAGAACATGTTAATAATTTTAAAAAAATAAAAAATTCTAAAATAATCTTGACAAATGAAGACGAATAAGAAAAAATTTTATTTCCTAGTTTTCGTTCAATTTTTCCCCGCAGAAAAAGTAGCTGTATTGTACCTAATCGCGAATTTTTTATTTTACATTATGAGATGTCGATGTTTTGGGGTCCCTATAGATGACGGGGATATTGGATTTAAAAAATTTCTTTAATGGCGAAAATACTTTTACTATTTTTGTGTGTTACTTTTAGTTATTGGTTATTGCATTATCCTTTATATTTGAAAAATCTGAGCACAGAATACATAGCTACGCGTCATATATTCTGTTATCTGATTATTAGATTCAGGGTAAACAACTAAAAATCTATATCGAGCGACGAATAAAGTGCTGGGCAAAGGTAGGTAGGTATGTGACGATCTTTTAAATTGGAGTAGGTAACTATTTAATTTTATTTTTCAGCTTATTTTATCAGAGTAAGCATAGTTCCAATTTTCAGCAATATATAGCTTAAAATTATAAATCGTTTTTTCATATTTAGGTATAATCAATTAAATGTTTCCTTATATTTACCAACGCGACGTTACGTTTGGCAACTATGAACAAGCGCTAACGACATCTCCACAGTAGAGGATGAAAAGAAGCCGCTTAAAAAAACATGTAGGAAGCCGGCGGGAAGCAGCCGGCTTCCTATTTCGGCTTTGATATGTTGCCAAGTCTCCAGCGTTCTGTTGCGTAGCTATATATTCTGTGGTGTTATTTATAAATTAAAGAAGGTCGAGTAAGCAATAAATATATTTTGTTACAATTTTTAATTTTTCTTGATAAATCCTAGTTTGTGTTTAAAATTTGTCAGGTAACGCTAGTTCAGAAAAATGTTTCTCGAAATGGGAAAAGAAATTGCTGCTATTGCCCGAAGTTTCTAGCTAATTCCTCATATTGTTTCACCCATAATTTAATATTTCAATGAAATACGTCATTTGGATACTATTCCCAAGTTAGACCGAAAAAACAAATGCAATACAACAAAAACACACAAAGGAGCTTAATCAAGCGCATTTCACAAAATGACCCACGGAAGGTTCTTAGATCAAGCCGAAATATCAAATGCCGCCTTTTCCTACCAAACTATTAAAAAAATGTTAGTGCGCGCACGGTTATACGGTAGAAAACTAGCACACAGCCTTAATTTCCACTAGAAATAAAGCTGCTAGGCTTGCATTCGCATGAAGGTATATCGACTGGTTCCCTAATGACTGGAGAAGTCATTTTTAGTGACGACACGCGATATAATATTTCAAATTCAGATGGCATGAGACGAGCTTGTAAACCAACTGTTCACTCAATCAAGTATGTAAACCCTACAGTTAAGCATGGCAAAGTTATTGCTTTGGGATTGCTTCTCCTTTGAGGGAGTTGGTCCTCTACATTTTATTGATAGTATAATGGAAAGGTTCATCCCGCAAATATTTGTTGTGCAAGCTTGGTTCAGGCATAACATGACAGTTTTAGACTGGCCTGCGAAATCTCCCGACTTCAACCCCATAAAAACTGATTGGACGAGGTAGAAAGAAGGAATACTAACCGAATGATTTCCCAACAAACAAGCTCTAATGAATAAAATTGCACATGCCACTTCGTATCTTAAGAATCCTATCAGCTGATCGTATCTGTTGCGATTCCTAGCTATTTAAATCGCTCAGTGTGAGAGGTGGCATAGTCGTTTGCTATTGTTCGCATAAAAACACACTTATTTAAAATATAGACCTGTCAAAAACGATCCAAAAATCAATACTTACAAAAATAAAAGATGGCTAAAGTAGCCCAATAACATTTTGAGCTAGTTGGGGTGACTGATCGACCGGCTCGCCAAAGTCGCGGGAATAAGCAACAGAGGCTTCTTTAGAGTTGAAGAAATGGAAAAATATTGCAATTATACTTTTTGACAAGTGGGCCCCTAACTAACACTACTTCAGCACCAAACGATAAAAAGGTCCACTTTGATTGGTCTTCTATGGATCCATATAGACATTTACCTATTATCAATTATTTTTTTATTACCATTACCATATATCAACTTTTTCACTCCATGTAAAACTAGTATTTTCCATGTTTTTTAAACAACAAACTAATTTACTTTGGCAGAAGCTGTCGGCATGTCGATTTTTTTCAAGGCATGATTTTGTTTTATCAGTTTTGCTGGTCACAGGCTACTCGATGCATTTAAATCTAAATTTATTCTCTGCTTTATTTTAGGAAAGTTCCAAGTTAACTTTTTAAAGTTTTTTAATGGCAGCTTTTCTAAAACCTAATAATAGTGTATGGTATCAAAATAATCGTAATAAAATCCTCTTTTTTCTTAACCCGACGAGCCACCATGTTGCCATTTAAAAAAAGTTATACAACTTTAAAGATTAAATTTTACATAGCACATAGCATTGGACCAAAAATAGTAAAATTGTATTTTTCCCAAGATTAAAGAACTGAAATAAGTGATGTTAAGGTATTTATAGTCCTTTAGATAAAACAATAAATTTGGAAAAAAAATATTTTCTTGGTGACAAAAAGTGACAAGTGACACATCGTTATATTTAGAATATCATATAGAGTCAAAAAAGGAAAACCAGATGTCTCATTTAAAAATCGAAAATTTATGTCACTTCCGGTTAAACCGGAAGTTCCATAATGTTGAGTCGCCTGTCAAAAAATGCAGTTTTATGTCGTATACAAATCCCCCGAATTTTATTACATTATCTTGAAAAACAAAAAAGTTAGAGGGGCGAACCATCTTCCGTGGACACCCGGTATAATATTACTCTGTTCTTTAATAATAAAAAACTGGAACAAAATAAATTGATATCATTAAAGTTGACATTGTAATTACCCATGAGCCTATTACAGAAAGCCTGAGAACCATACACAGTTCGATAATTTATTGTGTAAAAAAGATTTCTCAACCGAGTAGGTCTCTGTGGGATTCAAAGGGCACCTTTGCCAGTAACGAACCACAACTGATTTTGCCGTTCAGCAACTTAAACAAAAAGTATACCATTGAATTTTTCCTACGCCTTTTCAATACCGGCCAATTGAATGCGAGTTGCATAGGGTAGGGGAACTAGGGGATAGTTGATCACTAGGGATACTTGATCACATTTAAATTATTCAAAACTCTTATCCCTTTTTAGTGATGTGAGAGGAGAATATTCTCGAGAACGGGAATATTCTCTGTAAGAAAATTCTCCGAGAATATTCTCTAGAGAAGTTTTTCTACATAATTTACACCGCCTCGAGTTACACTGAAAAATTTTGCAATGATTTTAAAAATTTTGAGTTTCCCTAACCTTTTCTATAACTCTGGCATAACAGTGTTTTACGTCTGGCAACAGTGATCCAGGGAAATCCCCTAGAAGCGCGAACGTATACTCGTATGTTTTTAATAGTTAAATGTGATCTTTCTTTATTTGACTGTTTTTTTGTTTAGTTTTTTGTTATTCTTGGGAACGTATGTTATGTTTTTTAAATAAAAAAATTATTTCTTTACGGTTTGTTTGATTAACGCCGTTTGACATTTGCCGAAAATAAGCAGAATAGGTAATTTTTAATTTCTTTTTATTGCTATTTCTAGCGGTTTTCTTACCATTCTCAGAAAATTCTCTAACTTGAGAATATTCTCCAAAAGATTATTACCGAGAATTTTACATCACTATCCCTTTTAGAGATTTATATCTTTCAGAGTAAAAAGTCACAATCTGTCAACCCTATAGACCTTCATCAGCAACCGCCATTTTTCTGTTAGGACGCGGTGCAGTTCGTCGTTGGTTTTACATAGTGAAAAGTAAATAAATGTGCTCCTAGTTTTTTTATCATATTTTATTTGCTATTGGACATATTCTAGTTGTTTAAATTTTAAAATAAGTGTTGTCTAACAGTGGTTTTGACACTAGGGATGCACCGGATCGGGGTTTTCCCGATCCAGCCGAAACCGGAATTCCGGCCATCAGCCGGACCGGATCGCCGGAATTCCAGCCGGATCAAAATCTAAAAAATAACACCTGGAATCAGTGCTTCGCGCGCCGTCGTCCAAGGTTATTACGCTAACGCTGTATCTCCCTACTGTTTAACTAGGTATTTCCCCATTTTAAACATGGGAATCACCAAATCTGTCTTCGGGCACTGCGTTTTCTTTAGTTTAGTTGAATATTAATTCATCTGGTCTGAGGCAGTGAGGCACTCATTTACGTTACTGGTTTTTACAGTTTAGCTTAATACATCTTTCTTACTATGGAAGTGCTACGATGAATTTATACCAACTTCAATATGTGCATCACCCAAGGGTCAAATGAACTTAAACCAACAACTTCAAATGTATTATGGAATGTCAAATATGGGTAAAAACTCAGACCCGATTGACTGGTGGAGTAAGCACCGCGACACATTTCCCGATCTCATTAATAGTTCCTATTGGTATTAGTAGTATTAATACGTTATGTTCCTATTATCTTCTGTGTTCTTATTATTTTTATTATTATTTTCGGTTTGATGTTTTTATATTTTCTGTTCATAAATAAAAGTGATATCAAGCTTAATGTTTGTTATTGTACCTGAAGGAGAGTTTTCATAGTGAAATTCAATTTAATAAAGTCTAAACGTTTTTTTTTTACTTATTTCAAAGTTTAAACCATTTTAATATTAATTTAAAAAATTCCGGCCGGATCCTGGAAACGATCCGGCCGGAACGGTAGTTTCGGCCGACAGGCCGGATTTACTGGTACCGCCGAAATTCCGGTGCATCCCTATTTGACACACATATTGAAGTTATTCTACATTTAAATAGTAAGTTGAAATTTATTTTTATTTGAATTAGGTTCTTTCAGGGATACTTGAGCACGGACAATGTGGGGATACATGATCACAACATGGGATATTTGATCATAGTCACTAACATTGTTTTTTTAAACTAGCAATTGTCAAATTCCATTTTTCCTTTTAGATGCCGCGGTTTTATAAACGCAAAGAATGTACAAAGCCAAGAAAAAAAGAGGCAAAAAATGGAAAATGCAAATAAAACACTTTTAACAAAAAAAAACAAAAGTAGAAAAAGTAAAAAAAAAATTCTTGTGTCATCTTCATCTTCTTCAGAAATTTCATTTAGAGTCAGATGACTCGATAAATGAAGTTGAAGATTATGCAGAACTCACTTCCGTGAATGTTGATAATTTAAGTTGGAAAATTTGTAATTGTAGTTTTTAAAGGAGGAAGACGACTATCGTCTATCTATAAATATCGGTACGTGGTGAATTCCATTGACCATGAGGATAGACAAAACCAAAAAAATGTTTTCAATGGTCGAATCAGACACCAGTGACGTAAAGTTCGAAGACATTATTGGCATAACCCCGGACCCTAACATTATTTTAAAAGGAGAACGAGTTTATTACACATTTCAGAAAAAGATTGATGTATTTGAAATGGCTTAAATTGTTTTTTGTAAAGTGTTCTTATTAGGAAATACATTATTTTTTGCTTTGTAAGTAGGTTTTATTATGTATTTAATAAGTGATCAAGTCTCCCTTACCCCTATGATCAAGTAACCCACATAGTGGGGATACTTAATACATATGCATTAAATTAAAAAACAATTTATTTTCTTACTTAAAAACTTTAAAAGGGTTTTAAATTTTTAAAACTATGTAGATAAATAGTGGTAGTTATATGTTTACCTTTGTTCAATTAGATTAAACAGATTTGAAATGTTACAATGAAATATATAAAACTGTGATCAACTATCCCCTAGTTCCCCTACATCTTTGTAAGGGAATCAAAGTTTAAACAGCAAAAATTTTACAAATTTATTCTGGACACGTTCCAACCTCTCTTTATAACAGTTATAAATAGGATTCCATATGATACCATTATATTCAAAGACCCTACGCACTAGGAAATTATATAATGACTTGATAGCTTTAGTGTCATTAACATCAAAACAAGTGCGGCGCAGAAAATCTAATATCCTAACCGCTTTTAAGACTATGTTATCTACGTGCATGTCAAAGCTTAGATCACTACTAAAAATTACACCCAAGTCATTGAAATGATCAACAGATTCCAACTTAATATTCTCTATGGAGTATGAAAACAATGGGTGTTTTGCATTTGAAAAATCTCATAACTTTACATTTAGACACATTCATTTCCAAACAATTCAAATGTCACCATTTAACTAAATTATTAAGATCTTCTTGAACATCTATACAATCGTTGCTAGATCTAACAGAACAAAACAATTTCAAATCGTCAGCCTACAAAAGAAATATTAGTGTGCATTTTGTCTATATAAATTTATAGCCACTTCATTTTTTGCAAAGTTTTTTCATAAAACGTTAAAAATTGTAGATGTAGTTGCATGTCATCTTTCAATTTCCTATGCCTACCTATACTGTTAAACATAGCGGGGTATTTGCTAATTTATTGGTGTTTATGTGTGACTTATAATTATTTTTTTCCAGTGGCCCTTTTTGAGAAAATGGTTAGCCCCTACATAAAAACTTTTAATGACCTTTTCTGTGTAGAATTGATGTAGTAATATTTTTTGTATAAAACTTTTTTCGTAATCCCAATGGTCACTTAGATAAGTTTTAAAGAGTTTGCAATGGCGGCCATTTTGTTCTCGCGCGCAGCACTCAAACGGATGTTCGAAAGTGCCCACATCGAAAAACATAATTTCTTTGAAGAAACAAAGACGTTGTAACTGCTACCCCACACTTGCATCATAAAGGATCCCAGGTATGTACATTTGATAGGGGACTAATAGTCTGGGAGATTAAACTACATTTTGCTGTCCCAATTTTTTTTTTCGCGACGATGATACTTATCCAGAATTTTCCTTTCTGCGTGATAAATTTATATTTACAACTGAATCTTTACAAAATAAGAGTTTAGTTCGTAATAAAATAACTAACGTGGAATACTAATAATTTCACTATTATATTAAACAAAAATAATCAACAGAAAATGTATTTAAAGGCTACATGTATGTAAAACTAAACCACTTGGTTTAATGGTGCCCATTACCATGTTCACTTGGATACATTCTATCATATACGGCGGTTCCAACTATAGTTAAAACAAATGCGCCAAAACCCACTCTGAAACCTCTAAAAACTAAAGCTTTCAAACGAGTGCGTTCAGTTCCAAATTCCTTGCTATAACGCCATACTTCGTTACGTAACCAAGGATCTTTTAATCCTTTGGCTGCCAATGCCTCTTTTATTCGTACAAGTTCTGGTACATCCGAAACTTTGTATATACGATAATCCGGAATTGTGTAAGGCTCATGATGCCCATGCCCATGTCCATGTCCGCTACCCCCCATGACCTAAAAATTTTTAATAATTGCATTAAAATTAGGGTTGCAATTGCATTGAAATATAGGCTGAAGGACCCCGGTCGATGGCCATTTAAGCTGTATGTTTTGAATTGTGTATTTTAACTTACTAAATAATTAGCGTTCGACAGCTATAATATTTTTTAAGGTCTATGCCAGGATCAGAGTAGATATATCGACCATACCGTGCCAGGATGTCCCACCATAGTAGTTGGCCCTAGCAAGCTCACACGTCACGTTTTAGACACAAAATGTTCTTGGTGTTTATTATTTAAGTTCGACGAAGAATAGAATAAACCAGTTTAGGTTTAATTAACTCTGTCTACTATTTCCAATAACAAACATTTCATTTATCATTATTGCTATTATCAATATTATTAGGTTATCTATTTTAATTACGGTACAATAGGTTGCTAAACCTTACACTGACTGCAAACTAATCAAGCTGTTTGTATTTAAAAACCACAGACCTATAAAAAAAAAAGTAGAATGCTTATTCCCCAAAGACCCTTGTTATTGTGCGCAGGCGCACCGCTTGATTGGCTCATAGCTACAATATTTGGGCGGCGAACCTCTCTTATCTCGGCAGGGTTGTTCATAGTGTTTTCCATTGGTAAGTTTACTGCATGTCAAATGTATTTCTACGTTTTACCAATGAATAACGCTATTTGACGCACGTTGAGTTCGATGTTTCACTTGTAAATAAAATTAATGCTGTATTTTTGCAAGCCGTTATGCTAATAAACCATTAAGACCCCCGATGCAGCGGGTTCTTAGAGAAATTTGACTTTATAAACAACAATGTCTAACAGGTGTTGCTTCGATGCGAATAAAACTGGTCACTCATTATTTTCATTTTAGGTTTTTTAGTGTTTGTGTAATTTTAGAGTGTTGTGTTGTCTAGTTTATAAAAGAAAGACTATATAGCCCCTTTTAAATTGTAACTCTGGTAAAGGTTCTAAACTACCTTTGCTATCCTATGTAATAAACTAGTGTTTCAAATATTTATCACCCAAAACTAGTGAAATACATTTCAAGCCGGCCCTGTTCAGTATTTAACCACAAAATAATGTGAACTGCACAAACTCTGTATTCCGCTTTGGTCCTCCATGGGAGTCACAAAGCTTGTAACATGCCATTAGCAATATACTTGTGTTGTTTATTGGACTAGGTAACAAATAGCATGTAGGCAGTATAGGACATGCAGGAGGGAACGGTTACAAGTGAGCTTACCAGTTTAATATGTTGGAACATGAAATGAAAATAGGCTAAGACAGTCTGGACTTTCAATGATATTACTTTGTATGCAAAACAAACGTCGTAAAACTTCCTACTACAAGCAAGCATATTCAGATTTAGGTAGGACAAAACTTGTCTATAATTAATTTTAAAAAAATGAAAGGCTCGGCAAATCCTTTACCAGAGAAAAGTCCTGCTCCTGAAAACTTGGCAACCCTAGTGAAGGTGTTAAATCACTTTGTCACTTATAGTAAAAAATTCACTATTATATAAGCATAATATGAAGCAAAATTCATTTGTAGTTTTATATTACCTTTGCTTAATTTTTTTTAAAGTAAAAGATACTACACTTTCCTATGGGCTGTGCTGCTGTTTTTCTAATTTTTCTCCTCCTACCCGTATAGTGACTAACTAGTGGGAGAAATGAGGAGGGCGATTTTTGTTTTCGTCGTAGTTTTAAAAGGCAAAGCAAATGTATAGTTTTTTTTAAGTCTAGGCCAACACAGAGGAGTTATAGGTGTTTGCGACACACTTCTTCTTTCTTGTTTTTATGGTGTTAGTGCCGTTGGGCACTTTTACACACTTTTGGTTTCTGAGATTAAAAGACAAATTCCTTTGGCGGACGTTGTTTGTGTAATGAAGGTTTTTGAAATTAAATTTTTTCAAAAAGAAAAAATTTATTTCCAAAAATTTATCTTTTTTGGAAATTAATTACCCAATTTTTTTAGGTTCGGTTAATTTTAATTAATTGATTTAATAATCAATCAACTTGTCAGACAATCAAGCTTATCTTGATGTTTTTGATGTTATTTATGTGCTTTTATTGATGAATTATAGGAGCATTTATGCTCCTATTGTGTATTTTGTGCAGATTTGGGGCGGGATTTTTGGGGAAAGAATTTTGGATTAATTGATTGGGGTTAAACTGTTTTTTCCTAAAAAACTCAGCATGTCTTTTGCATAAAAATTCATGGATTGTTTCTACCTTAAGGTCGCGCTGTATCGCCGCTCCCCTATAATGTAGTAGGGCTCGTTAGTGATGACCCTAAGAATTTTATTTTGAAATGTTTGAAGACGTTTTCTGCGTGTTTTAGGAGCTTGGCTCCATACTATACTTCCGTATGGAGGGGCGCACTACTTGTTGGTATAGTAGCGTCTTGTTTTTGAGTGACAATTTGCTTTTGCGGCCAAGGAGTGGATATGGGTGAACAAAATGCTTGCTGTCCGCTTTTAATTTTGTTGTCGAAATGGGGGGCCCATGAGAGCTTTTTATCAAGAGTGACACCGAGGTATTTTAGGGTGTTGCTCCATGGTATTTCGGTGTTGTCTAGGTCAAGATTTCGAATATTAATGTTATTGTTTCTCTTGTTGGAGATGAAAATGGCTTGTGTTTTTTCAGCATTAACTTTTATTTTCCATTTTTGAAAATAGTCAATAAGCGTGTTAAGCTGAAATTTGTAAACATCTTCGGGCGTAAATTTGACAATGGCCTCCATTTTTAGAGGCTCGTGGTGTGATCTTAGCAAACTGCCGTTACTTGTTTAAACGTCACTATACCATAGACAAAAGGTAAATTATAGTGTGGATCACTCGAGTGAAAAATAAACTATTATCCGTTTTTTTCAAAAACCTGAATAATTCGGTTTTTTTCAATAACTGGTCAATAATCGGCTTTTTTACACAGCAGCACCTTTTCCTGTCCCGTTGTACTTAACAATTAATCGAACTGGTGACCTTTTTTTTTATAGAAGTCTAACGTATTATTTACCGAGAATTCAAGTGATTTCATTCGAACACTAATAATTGGCGGCACATGAATAATAGGTACGTCACTCGAATTATAACCGATGACCCACCGCCCATATTAATATTAGAATTCGAGTGAAAAACCGGTTATCATATGGTTTTTAACATCACTTGAATTCTCGGTAGTCGGTTTAAAATAAGTCGGTTATTCCCATCACTAGTAAATTGTCTATGCACTATACAAGCCGCTGAAAAACCTGCCGGATAACGTCATTGATAACATCACAATGATCATAAACTTCATGTTTAAAAACCACGTATATCCAGACACGTGGAAAACAGCGATTGTAATACTGATTGCAAAACCTAATCAAAATCGCACTTTCCTCGGAAATTGGAGACCCATAAGCCTCATCTCGTTCATAGCAAAAATCTCAGAAACAATTTTTCTATCCAGACTATGGGACTAACGAACTCCACATCATTCAAGATGAGCAGTTTGGCTTTCGCCACGGTCATTCGACCGAAGATCAACTTGCTAGACTAATCGACACAGCCACAGACGGTCTGCAGCACCAGGCCTCCACAGGCATGGTAGCTCTAGACATTTCCAAAGCTTTCGACAAAGTTTGGCACGACGGCCTCGCATACAAACTCCATTATGTTTATAATATAAACATAAATTTCACAAAATTCATTATTTCATACCTCAAAGATAGAAAATTACAAACCCGTGTAAACGGCATTTTGTCAGACGTACGCGATATTGAAGCGAGCGTTCCCCAATTGCCCCAGTTTCATACATTGTGTATACTGCGGACATGCCAAAAACGCCTTTCGTCGAGCAATACATCTTTTCTGACGATACGGCCATGACGTGCACCCATAAAAACCTTGCACACATTCAAAGATGTTTACAAAATCAGATTAACACGCTTATTGACTATTTTCAAAAATGGAAAATAAAAGTTAACTCTGAAAAAACTCAAGCCATTCTCATTTCCAACAAGAGAATAAACAACATCAATATTCAAAATCTTGAACTAGACAATACTGAAATACCTTGGAGCAACACCCTAAAATACCTCGGTGTCACTCTTGACAAAAAGCTTTCATGGGCACCCCATTTTGACAATAAAATCAAAAGCGGAAAGCAAGCATTTGGCCGCCTATATCCTCTTCTGGGTCGCAAAAGCAAACTCACTTAAAAACAAGACGCTACTATACAAACAAGTAGTGCGCCCCTCCATACTATACGGAAGCATAGCATGGTGTCAAGCACCTAAAACACGAAGAAAACGTTTACAAACACTTCAAAATAAAATTCTTAGGGCCATCACAAACGCGCCCTACTACATTAGGGGAGCGGCGATCCACCGCGACCTTAAAGTAGAAACAATTCAAGAATTCCTAAACAAAAGACATACTGAGTTTTTTTAGGAAAAAACAGTTTCACCCAAATCAATTAATTCAAAATTCATTTCCCATAAATCCCGCCCCAAATCTGCTTAAAATCCGCAATAGGGCATAAATGCTCCTATTATACAATAACATAAAAAACACAAAAACAACATCCTAATCGTCAAGCCATGCTTGATTGTATGACAACAAAAATTGATCAAACCCAACAAATTTGATCAATTTAAAAAAAAAAGTAAAAAAATTTTTTGAAAATAAAAAATTTCAAAAAATTACACTCTACAGAAACACTAACGTCCCCCCCCAAAGGACAATTTGTCCTTTAATTTTCAAAAAACCCAAAGTGTGTAAAAGTGCTCAACGGCACTAACACGTTAAAACCCAAGAAAGAAGAAGTATGCTTATACCTCACTCCCAAGCAACGCCCTATCATTACTCTGTGCTAAAATATTGGCTGGAGGCAAGGTTCTTAGATCTTGGACTGGAGGCTGAAAAGCTTAGATAAGAGGGAATTATTGAAAAGATAATTTTTACGTCAGCACTAATAAGGCAATGCCCTATTTTAATAAGGTCTTAACCTTATTTCTCTAAAAAATAAAGACTTATTGGAACGCTTTCCTGTTTACGACCGTTATTTTTAACCTAATGTCTAATGACCTCCCATCCTTCAGGATTTTATAATTGATTTTGTCCCACAAATTATCTTATAAGGACCAAATCGTCATTATAGGTAAACCTTAATCTGTTATAATGCAAACCATCTGTTTTTTAGGTTCGATTTGCCGAATAAGGGAAATAAGGAAACGTTATTTTACTTACGGTAACTAGTCGTAAATAGGGGAAGGCAGTATTTTATTATGGTTCCCATATTAAATATTTTTTAATGCGCATGCTTAGCTGTCATTTTAATAACGACCATAATAAGGCCTTTACCTTATAGCGTTTCCAATAATTCCCTAAGGAAAGAGAGCAAAGCTAAAAAGCTAGAGGCCATCGCAATCTTCGAACAACAACAATACTCTGTGCCAAGCCAAGTTGACATCGCCCTCGCTTTACGGGTTGTTTGTATTCTGTCGCTCCCTCGATAGTTTGTTCTTGTCGTAAAACCATCTTTCTGGTCAAGAAGAAGAGCTTTTATAATGTCGTAAAACCATCTTTCTGGTCAAGAAGAAGAGCTTTTATAAATAAGTAAGTAAAATAAGCACAGAAGACGTTACAAAAAATTCGCTGACTGCAATTTTTATTGCTTCTACTGTTACGAAAATTTGATTTTTGCAACGTGGGAGATTTTTATCATTTCAGGGTTCGATGATAGATACTGACGACAAATTTACCGTTAGTCAGTCGCACCCCGGTGAAGCTTAAATGCAAAGAAAATTTATAGGGTTAGAAATGTTAGCTCCTTGTTAAAAAATCGCAACACAGTAGAGGGAGAAAGAAGAGAGAGAGAGGGGTGTTAGTGTGCCCGCCGGCCATCAGAGTCGCAATGGCGGGAAATTTGAACAGCGGTTTTAGGACTTTTCAATTTAATTATTAACTTTTGAACGAGTTTTTATTGATTTAATCTGTGATTCAATATAAATATTATTAAATCACAAATTAAATCAATAAAAAGACGCACAAAAGTTTTTTTTTATGGAATAAATAATGCACATTATTTTTATATTAACCAAGATTTAGAAAATAAAGATGGAAGCACTTTATCGTAAATATTGTTTTCTACGTTTATTTATAAATAAAAACTGCATTGACAACCATAACAAAAAATAACTGTTTAGAATAAACTAATGTCCTTAGGTTACGTCTCACAGGTCTCACTCATCTGGAATTTACTCAATTCATATAATATTATCACAAATACTGTATAAACACAAGCACTAGGATGCATTGAGACACGTACTAAAAGATCCATAAACTATCAGGTGATTCTTACAGCGTTCTCTGAAACAAAAGAAACAGTATCGGGTAGACATTAAATTTCTCTGTAAAATATGGCCGATGGCCCAGTATCTACTTATCGAGTAAGCTCAAACCATTATCTTTGTGCCATTATGTTATAATTTTTAATCCACTCAGTAAAACAAAAATGTTAAAATTATCATTTCAAGAGACTAAACTTATCTGTTCGTAACTGATAGATTGTTAGGTATTACCTCGGGCACAATGTGTTGCAGTTATCTGCAGGTTGCCCAGTGATATTTTGTTAAGATTGGCTTGTTAACCAACACCTATTATGTATGTGAAACATTTCATGTTAATTTATTTATTGTAAACTTACATTTCCTATATCACAAATAGGTAAGGAAGTGTAAAATCAATTTGATAAACAATAAAAAATAATTACCTGCATAGTAGGCTGGAATAATAACTGAAAGATTACACACATCGGCGAAGTTTTCTAGAATAGAAACTAATAGAATTGTATATTAAAATGACAATAAAAAATTAATTAATTTCCTCAGAAAAAAACGTGGACAAGAAAAATTGACAGTTGTGACGAGGCGATGGATGGCGGGCTGGCTGGTTTGTTCCAATTAGCACCTGGCGCAGTTTGGGAAGCGTTATAGTAGGTTAGAATAGAACTGTCCTTCTCTTCTATACGTCAAAAATATGCGACAGAACCCGGTTACACGGCCAGCTGGCGACAACAGCGCTAATTTGCCCTGATGGCCGGCAGGCACACTAACATCCCTCTCTCTCTCTTCTTTCTCTTTCTACTATGTTGCGAAATCGTCCATTTAAGCTTCACCGGGGTGCTTAAATGGACGATTTCGCAACACAGTAGAAAGAGAAAGAAGAGAGAGAGAGAGGGGTGTTAGTGTGCCCGCCGGCCATCAGGGAAAATTAGCGCTGTTGTCGCCAGCTGGCTGTGTAACCGGGTTCTGTCGCATATTTTTGACGTATAGAAGAGAAGGACAGTTATATTCTAACCTACTATAACGCTTCCCAAACTGCGCCAGGTGCTAATTGGAACAAACCAGCCAGCCCGTCATCCATCCATGTCACAACCACCTTGAGAGCGCGCAACTCGCTTGTCTATGGTCACAACTCACAACTGTCAATTTTTCTTGTCCACGTTTTTTTCTGAGGAAAAATTTTTTATTATCATTTTAATATACAATTCTATTAGTTTCTATTCTAGAAAACTTCGCCGATGTGTGTAATCTTTCAGTTATTATTCCAGCCTACTATGCAGGTAATTATTTTTTATTGTTTATCAAATTGATTTTACACTTCCTTACCTATTTTTTATATAGGAATATAGGAAATGTAAGTTTACAATAAATAAATTAACATGAAATGTTTCACATACATAATAGGTGTTGGTTAACAAGCCAATCTTAACAAAATATCACTGGGCAACCTGCAGATAACTGCAACACATTGTGCCCGAGGTAATACCTAACAATCTATCAGTTACGAACAGATAAGTTTAGTCTCTTGAAATGATAATTTTAACATTTTTGTTTTACTGAGTGGATTAAAAATTATAACATAATGGCACAAAGATAATGGTTTGAGCTAACTCGATAAGTAGATACTTGGCCATCGGCCATATTTTACAGAGAAATTTAATGTCTACCCGATACTGTTTCTTTTGTTTCAGAGAACGCTGTAAGAATCACCTGATAGTTTATGGATCTTTTAGTACGTGTCTCAATGCATCCTAGTGCTTGTGTTTATACAGTATTTGTGATAATATTATATGAATTGAGACAATTCCAGATGAGTGAGACCTGTGAGACGTAACCTAAGGACATTAGTTTATTCTAAACAATTATTTTTTGTTATGGTTGTCAATGCAGTTTTTATTTATAAATAAACGTAGAAAACATTATTTACGATAAAGTGCTTCCATCTTTATTTTCTAAATCTTGGTTAATATAAAAATGTGCATTATTTATTCCATAAAAAAAACTTTTGTGCGTCTTTTTATTGATTTAATTTGTGATTTAATAATATTTATATTGAATCACAAATTAAATCAATAAAAACTCGTTCAAAAGTTAATAATTAAATTGAAAAGTGCTAAAACCGCTGTTCAAATTTCCCGCCATTGCGCCTCTGATGGCCGGCGGGCACACTAACACCCCTCTCTCTCTCTCTCTTCTTTCTCCCTCTACTGTGTTGCGATTTTTTAACAAGGAGTTAACATTTCTAACCCTATAAATTTTCTTTGGTCAGTCGATTACAGTCATTCAACGGCTCAACATAGCCAAATTTTCAATCACTCCCATTCACTGAGACTGAGAGGCTCATTTGGACTACAGGATTAGAGAGTTGACTGGATACCTTCAACATGTTTCGACGCCCGAATTGGAAGTTCGCTTCGCCAAGATTCAGTAGTACAAGACCAGGAAATTCGCTAACATACAGACTTTTTAAGTCGCAAATACAGGAATTAATAATTTTTTTTTGGACTTTTTCCAGGTTTGGGAGCAACGCAGACCTTCAATCAGCGTCATTAAGTCCCAGTGCGTACCCTGGGAACCACGCGGTTCGTCCGTTGCTTTTCTTTGAATATTGAAAACTGATAAGTATCATCTATATAGGTACTTGTTAGCTTTTCTTTCTTTATTGAAGAAGTGACGAGGGTTTAATTTTATCACTGAGGCATCCTTCATGATCTCAGGGTAGGCTGTCGATAACTTCTAGGTTTAATTAGTAGTAGTAGTAGTAGTTGAGGGAAGGCTTAGCGCCGAGCAAGTAGGCCAGTGCGACCCTTTTTGCTAATCCCATTTTACGTCTGGGTAATGTCAGCCAGACGGGACCTACGGTTTTACGTGGGTTCCGAACCACAATTTTACTGGCAGATGTTATTCTCGGCAGTTTTACGGTCCTATTGTAACACCTCTTGTCCACCACAGACCTCGAAGGGGGAAGCCTATTAAGTTTCCGTGTTGCGACTTGAAGGATGTTGCCGCAGAGCCACCTAATCCGTCGGGATCCAGTATCACTCCACGGGACACACCGTAGACCGTCTGTATTACCAAATCCTCTGATTCGGGGCGTCCCCCAATCCGTCTGGATCGTTAACAGACATGCGTCCCTTTTGTGGGTCACTATAGATCCATTACTTCGTTCAGGAGTAGCTCACTTCTCGACAACGTGCCGAAGGGACACCCGAATGATACCGAAGGAGCCCGAGAGCTCCACAGCTGTATCATCGTATCGAGGTCGCCTTTCACTGCAGTCTGCAGCCCCGGTGAAGCTTAAATGGACGATTTCGCAACACAGTAGAAAGAAAAAGAAAAGAGAGAGAGGGGTGTTAGTGTGCCCGCCGGCCATCAGGGCAAATTAGCGCTGTTGTCGCCAGCTGGCCGTGTAACCGGGTTTTGTCGCATATTTTTGACGTATAGAAGAGAAGGACAGTTATATTCTAACCTACTATAACGCTTCCCAAACTGCGCCAGGTGCTAATTGGAATAAACCAGCCAGCCGCCAGCCCGCCATCCATCCATGTCACAACTGTTAGTTTTTCTTGTCCACGTTTTTTTCTGAGGAAATTAATTAATTTTTTATTATCATTTTAATATACAATTCTATTAGTTTCTATTCTAGAAAACTTCGCCGATATGTGTAATCTTTCAGTTATTATTCCAGCCTACTATGCAGGTAATTATTTTTTATTGTTTATCAAATTGATTTTTCACTTTCTTACCTATTTTTTATATAGGAATATAGGAAATGTAAGTTTACAATAAATAAATTAACATGAAATGTTTCACATACATAATAGGTGTTGGTTAACAAGCCAATCTTAACAAAATATCACTGGGCAACCTGCAGATAACTGCAACACATTGTGCCCGAGGTAATACCTAACAATCTATCAGTTATGAACAGATAACAGATAAGTTTAGTCTCTTGAAATGATAATTTTAACATTTTTGTTTTACTGAGTGGATTAAAAATTATAACATAATGGCACAAAGATAATGGTTTGAGCTAACTCGATAAGTAGATTCTTGGCCATCGGCCATATTTTACAGAGAAATTTAATGTCTACCCGATACTGTTTCTTTTGTTTCAGAGAACGCTGTAAGAATCACCTGATAGTTTATGGATCTTTTAGTACCTGTCTCAATGCATCCTAGTGCTTGTGTTTTATACAGTATTTGTGATAATATTATATGAATTAAGACAAGTCCAGGTGAGTGAGACCTGTGAGACGTAACCTAAGGACATTAGAGTTTATTCTAAACAGTTATTTTTTGTTATGGTTGTCAATGCAGTTTTTATTTATAAATAAACGTAGAAAACATTATTTACGATAAAGTGCTTCCATCTTTATTTTCTAAATCTTGGTTAATATAAAAACGTGCATTATTTATTCCATAAAATAAAAACTTTTGTGCGTCTTTTTATTGATTTAATTTGTGATTTAATAAGATTTATATTGAATCACAAATTAAATTAATAAAAACTCGTTCAAAAGTTAATAATTAAATTGAAAAGTCCTAAAACCGCTGTTCAAATTTCCCGCCATTGCGCCTCTGATGGCCGGCGGGCACACTAACACCCCTCTCTCTCTCTTCTTTCTCCCTCTACTGTGTTGCGATTTTTTAACAAGGAGTTAACATTTCTAGCCCTATAAATTTTCTTTGGTCTGCAGTGTTTATTTTGCCATTGAGAATGCCAGTGTGTGTTGTACAATGCAACACTACGAAGTACGGTGGCCTGGTCAAGCACACTAAATAAGTCCGCCAAACCTGCCTGGGATCGAACCAGGTACCTTCGGCATGCGATGCGAGAACGCTGTCGCTGCGCTAGGATGCCACCTGGTTTAATTAAATTCTCAGCGATCTATATAAAGTGCGTTTTTATATAGAGTGAACAAAAGAAAAAAAGAAGAGCCTTTTGGCGAAATAGTAATACATAAAAGAACTACGGCCGTGTTGTCAGACTAGTTAAAACGTTAGCGCCCGCATTAAAGCCTTCATCGTTGGACACGGCTTGGTAAAACGTTTTTTGACGTCAAAGTTCGAAAGCCAATTAGGCAGCACTATCCTGGCACTGCAGGTGGTGTCCGGCCGACGTGGTATAGAAGCCTACCTCTTAAACTAAAAATACAGAATTTTTTCTCTTTATTTTCAGGAATCATTCTCAACAAATTTGGATTTAAGACTTTTGCTAAAGGCACGCCATCACCGCAGTTCTATAGAAATTAGGCTCCGGTGCAACCGCGCGTGAAAGTTACAGGTTATCCTTATAGTGCGACAAATACATTTTAGACTTTTAAAGTTCGTCGCGCGTATATAGCGATACAGTTTTAATAATAGCTAAAATATCTTAGCGGACAATCTTACCCAGTAAACACGACATGAAAGCTCCGGAGGTGGACAGAAGGCGCATTGCCGAAACGTCGGTATCGGGTCGCCAGCTACAATATCGGTGGCGTGGAGGTAGGGCATGACCGCTCGGCCGCCGGGCGGCTTAATAGCTACATAACGAACCTGGTTGTGCGGTACAGACGCTACTTTTTACCACTGAGCCGCGGGCTGAACAGATGTTAGCGCGCGGCATCTCGACGAGACCGCGGACGGTCGCTGGCAATTCATTTAAATACCAGCGAGGGACCGCGCATGGTTAGAGGGAAGTCTTACCATTAAAACTCATCCGTAAAGTAAAAAACAACAGTTTTATTGTTTAACAAACCCTGCAAATATAAGACGTTATTCTGATTCATTTACACATAACTTTTTATTATTTTTTTTTGCGACTCATCCGCCCGCCTTCCCTGTCGGAAGCATTTTTATCCAGTTTCTAATGGTCAGAACAATATCTGAATTTGTTGCATTGGACGTTATTGGATTTCTTCGTACAGCACCTAAAAACCATTTGGTTTGGTTAAGTTTATATACTATAAAATACTGCATACAAAGAATAGCCAAGCATGCACTATTTTTTTTGTTTTAACACTTTCAACTTTACATATTATGAGAGTTCAGAGGTATAAAAAAATTTACAATAAAATTATATAGGTATGAAACTTAAACTCACTTATAGTTTTGTTCTCTGGTACTGAATCATCTGTCTGAGGGGTGTCTTTTTATCTTGGAAATCAGTAAGTTCGTCTAATGATGAATCCTGTATTCTGCCTACAGGCACTGAATCTTCTTGAGAAATGTAGCTTTTATAATAATAAAGGAACGCCTCGTGCTCGTGGAAAAATAATTTTAATATTCTGTCTACCGTCATTCACCTGTCAAGTGTCAGTTCTTTCGCAGAAGCAGAACGGCGCGAATTTCAAAAATACGCGGCTGGCTTGCGATTAGCCGTGGCCAAACAAGTAAAACGAGGAACGTAGTAGTCAGCTACCCGCGCGCGGGTGGTACACGGCACGTCGACTTTTTTGTCACAACCGGCGAGAGATCTTCTAACCGTGCCCGATTCGAAAGATAAGGTCCGTTTCTCGTGTGCTGCGCTACTACCACCATCGGGTGGCAGACTATGAGCCGTGGTAGTTCGACACATGGAAGGTAACGCGATAGCCAGAAGCGGCCAGTAATCGGCAACAAGAGCCGTCGATTTCCCGTCAGTGCCGGAAGGCGGCCGAACTTTTACCGCCAGCTTTGGTTTACTGGGTAGTTAGTTTGGTATATAGGATTTTTAAAAATCTTAGAAGATTTTAATTTTGTTCATATAGGGTTTTCGTTTTTTATTGTAAATAAAATAGTAGCTTATTTTTAGGGCGAACTTACAACGGACATACTTACCCTGAAAAATTTAAAATTAAAACCAAACAAAAGACAAACAATAAGGACTAAGCCCTCCGTGATATCGAATAAAATATTTTGCATTGTATTTTATTCCTGTTGGACGTGCCCGTGCCAACTTTTAAATTTTTCAACGGTTTTATTAACACAAAATAAGTTTCAACTTATCGTTAATAAATTAATTCCGTTGTAAAGAAAATCTAATATCCCTTAAAATTTTATTTTCGAAAATAAATGCCCCCTTTTCTTTGCGCATTGAGTGGCTGTTAGCATTTTCAGCTAGCGGGGTAAAAGGTGGTGGGACCATTCACTGACAGACTACTTATAGCGTCAAGTAGTTTGTTTTTTCGGCCGTCTCCCGGCGGCCTGGCATCCCTGGACAATTCAGAAATTTTACAAAGTAAACAAAATGAGTAACGAAACCTTAGCAGCAGGAGTAGCCTGTAGTAGGGCGTCAGAATTCGAATTTTTGAAAGATTTCAAAACATTAGATATTTTGAAAAATTCGGGGGAGCAAACTCCCCTTTTTAATGATCATCAAAGGCATGTGACATTAAGGCGTCAGCTGGCGGAGTCATTCAAAATCAATCAAAAAGTTGGTGGGGAAACCTTTAAATAGCCAAGTGCACCGATTGGCTATAACTCGAGTAATACATAACCCGAAGGTTAAACTTAACTTGTGATTAATTTTGATTCAAGTGCACCGCTCTTGAGTTACCTAATCCGAAGTTAATATAATTTTATTATGACAACGTCGCAAAATTTAGGGAATTTTTGGTTTAGTGTAGTTGGAATAGTTATTGTTGGCGATTTTTTAACCCGCACTGCACCAGTTTCGTTTGTGACCTACTTAAAACCTAACATCGAACAAACCCTATAAATTTTCTTTGCCTAAGATTACAACTAAAATTTTTCTCTGATTATTTTTTATTTAATATTGTTATATTTATTAAAACAAGACCGGTGTCAAAACATGGACAAAAAGAGCCAGCAGAGGGGGCAATTTTTTGCTGGGAGAAAAAAGCCTGCTAATAAACTTAGCTTATAAGCATCGCGCTGTTTGAGGATAAAAAAACCGATGGTATGTTTAAGCTAAAAATAAGGCTATTACGTTAGGTACTTATAAATAGCAAAGCAAAGCATAACAAAGATTTTTTTCCTCCCCCCTTGCCGCGGTTAAGTATGACCCTCTATATTTCACTTATTGTCCTCCTCCTCCATTTCGAATTGCAGCATTGTTTGAATAATATATACTTCAAATTCTTGCAGATTAAAAGTTTATTTCAGGCTCAGTTCGATTTTTGTTCTATTTTGTATTTGCAGGCTAAACGTGGCGTTCTCATTCTTTGGTTCTCTTGAATTTTTGTGTAAATTTTAGGTATTTTATAAGTTAAAAATAATTGAATATATATGTATAACAAAGTGAATACTTGCTGACCTTATAGGAAGAGTACAAACAAGCTTTTAAAAAAGCTAAGGTACAAATATCTTTAAATAAATATAATAAAGAGCAAGTATTTCACAGCTGTGATAATTATTATTAGAATACCTTTGTTTGAATATTGTAAAGACTAAAAATGTATATGTATATTTTGTATGATTTGTATTTTTATTTGAATAAATTTGAATTTAAATTTGAAATTTTCTATTTCTATTTGCTTATACGGAAGTTATAAACAATAAACACGTATACATAACCTCAATGCCGCAAAGGATTTGTTAACTCGCGTTTAACTCGTCGTTTTGACGAGTTAAATAAAATCCCGTGTTAGGGTTTTAACCTAAGGATTAAAACTCGGTGCACTAGAAATTTATCGTTAATCCGTGATTTAGCGTTAACCCTGGGTTAAAAACGTCGGTGCACTTGGCCATGTGGGAAAGAAGCCATAATTATGGGGACATAATTTTGAAGACACGTTTTTGTTATCCGATATGCCTATTTTAAAAAATTCATGGGTAAATCTTTTCGGTCCGTCCTTCAGACGGTGCAAAGGGCGACATTCTGTAATGGTGAAATTTGACTTCACAAACCCCTTATTTTTCTGTGATTTGACTTGTGTTGTGAAAGTGTATTTGACATTTGACTTGACTGACATTCCTTATTTCATTTTTATTTGTATTTGTCAAAAACGAGCTAGATTTGAGCTTGAGTCATCTTATATCTTGTTTTGTGTAGAAACATTTTAGAGGAAAACAATTTTTGGAACGCAGAGCTTTTGTTCCCACTTCTATATTTAAATACTCAGGTCACAAGATATTCACACCAAGTTATATCTTTGAATTTCCAGTTGCGCTGACAATAAATAAAAAATGGTATGTTGTTTAAAATACATTTAGGTATATCTTTATTATTTTTACTTTATTATAGTCTAACGAAGTAGAAGAAACTATGAAAAGAATTCAATCTCATAAGGGGGTTGTTGGAACAATTGTTGTCAACTCTGAAGGTAAGTAGGTGTTTATTATTACCGTAGAGAAACCATCTAACGTAAACATTTTACCGCTCATACTGTAAAACAAATATGCATCTAAAGTCACTTTGCTTCTATTGTGGCCTCGCTTTTGCCCATTTTTTATGTCTAATTTAACTTCATGTTCATGTTATTACTAAGATATTACTGTTTGTTCCAAGTTAGAACTTATTAGTTTTTTGTAAATAGTGAAGCACAACAAATATATTCGGCAAGAAATGTTAAATGTGTAGGTATTCTTGGACATATAATAATAGATTCGCAATTACTGAAAAGTGTACATACTTACTATCAGTGTATAAAACTTTTTAATCATGTACAAAATGACACAAAGTAGCACTTAGATAAGTTGAAATGACTAAAGAAAAATATTTTTAATTAGAAGAACTAAAATAGAGCCCTACAATGGTATGAAAAATATAGATATGAATATTATTATTATTATTATATCTTGGGCATTGATAATCATAATAAAAAAAGTTTATTTTCAATGTAGGTATATAAAAAATACAAGACATAATTAAGTAATTAAACGAAGGTTAAACACAAACACTAATAGAATTGTGTTATGGAACAGGCAACCAACCCACACTCTGGCCATTTTGAGATATCAGCGTTTAAAAATTTGTATGGTTCCTTCATGACCACAGAGCTACTTCCACATCTCGAAGTTTAATTTTTAATTAGGACTAATTTTGCACTGAGCTATTAGTTTCTAACAATATTTTTCAAAATCCTGCAAAATTTGTGAGTTGGCTCCTTTTTGCATACCTAATTTAAACCAATCGATTATTGGGGTGATTATTGTTTTGGTTCGTTATGATTTCTTACATTTAAAATTTTTTAATTATAATAAAAAGGTTTTTTTCTTGGGCTTTTTGTCTCTAAGTGAAATCACATCTTGATTTATCAAAATAAAATTTTTATTGTAGAATAAGAACAAAATTTGATGTAGATAGAAACTTCAATCTTTTAGCTCAAAGTCCCGTTTTTAACATAATAACACTGCTAGCAGCTAAAACATACCTGGTTTTTCGCCAATGCAACAATTCTAGCACTTCTTGAAGACATTTTTACATGTAAATTATTAAAGCTTGAGTTTAAATAAATAGTGAACACAAATTTTAGCTTATTACACTTAGTATTATTCGATTTTAAAACAAATCAATTGCACAGACTACTACAACAAAGAACCAAGCAACCTGATACTTTGTTACGATTAAAATTGTTTTAAAATTAAACGGATCCAGGCAGTGTGGTTCCCTATAGCAGTTACTATGAGCGGTCCCGCCTAAAAGTAACGCAGTCCCAGCCTCTTGGTGCTTTATAGCATTTTAGAAATTTGATACATAAAGGAGATTAAGGCAACCATGCAGCTTGGAAACCTCTATAAACCTAGCAGAACAAGGTGCTCAAAATTGAAAATTTTTGTATGGAAAATTAGGTGCCAACTTTAAAATTTAGGTGCTCCTATGGTTTTTGAGAAAATTATATTTTTGTGTTCTGCTAGATTAACGTTAAGCTAGCAGAACATTACTGTCAAATAAGCTAATCAAGAACAAAATGTAGTACCAAAATTAGGTACTTTTTTGGTGCTTATTGAATATCTAAAAAAAATTTAATTAGTTAAGGTTTTTAAAAAATACAGTTAAACCGGAACAACTATATTTCCTGCTTTCGAGTTACTTCCGGTTTAACCGGAAGTTGATTTTTTTTGGGAAGATAATAAAAATTGAAGATAGGGACATGTAAGCCGTTTTGCTCTAAGACGTACTGTTAGAAGGTTATGAGCTGTCAAAGTTCAAAAATGTCACTTTTCGAGAGTCAATATCTCGGAAACTATGAAGTATAGACTAATAATGCATTTAATAAAAAATAATTATAATTTTATGTGGAATTTAAAAATGTAAAAATATACCGGGTGTTCCATTTAAAAAAAAAATTTCAAAAGCGGACCCAGCTGTCATCTTGACATTTAAAGCTGTCATTGGTATGTTAAAAAGTGCAAGACTTGCTCAAATATTATCGTTCAAAATTTCATTAAAACATACCGAACGATTTAGAAGTTAGAGGGGGGGGGCGGACTTTAGGTCCTCACTGTATACATAATGACATGCAGAACTAATAAAAATTACAAATTTTACAGATTTACCCATCACAACCAAACAATTTGAAATATAAAAATTCCTACTATTTTACTTTTAACGTTTAGATAAGTTATTTAAAAAAGTGATCAAGTAGTATAAACAGGTAAAAAGAAGGAGAATGATAAATGATACTATACCAAAAATTAAAAAAAGAAAACTAAAAGCACAAAATTCTATTTAGTTTTAAATAAATATAATTTATTATTACTGTACAGGGTGTTGCCTCGGGTGTTGCACTATAAATGGACCCCCCCCTTTAACTTTTTTATTCAATGGTATTAAAAAAAATGGTAAATACAAAAGTTGTAGGATACAACGTAAAGTTTTTTATGAAATCGTTTAAATATATATATAGGGTGTTGCAGAAATGCGTAGCAAACAAAAATATAGTTTTTTCTTATGGAACACCCTGTATACTCTTAAATGATAGGGCTGGTCTTCCTGATAAAAATGATATATAATTTGTTGTTATTATTATTATGTTAAAGTCAAAAAACGCATATTTAAATTGTAATTATTTTTTTTTATAAGGAACATTCAAAAAAACTAAAAGATAGCAGAACTAAGAACACATATTTCTATTGAAATTCCTTAAGGTGCTGGAAATGACCGCCGTTCATCTCTATACAAAGATGATATGCTTTTTTTAATTTACGGATAGCTTTGACCACCCAGTGTTGATTTCTATTTATAGTAGGTATCGATTTGATTTCGAATTTGTGCTTTTAATAAGTCGACATTATCATGTTCTTTAAGGTAGATGTTATTTTTTAAATACCCCCATAAAAAGGTATCAAGCGGAGTTAGGTCTGGACTGTTCGGCGGCCACGTAATTGTTCCATGTTTCCCAATCCAGGTTTCATATTTTCCATTTAGTAAAGTTGTTACCCCGCCTACATTATGGGCTGGTGCCCCATCTTGTTGAAAAACAATACCTTCCACTTCATTTAGGGGTATGTCATCAAACAAATCTTCAATGTCGTTTTGAAGCATGTCAAGGTAACGTATACCAGTCAGAGAATGGTTAAAAAAGATCGGACCCAAAATCCTAAAGTCTTTTATCCCACACCAAACATTTACAGATCGGCGACCAGAATGTTTTACTTCAAAAAACTTTTCGGGATTGTCGGTAGACCAATAATGTATGTTCTTTCTATTTGGAATTCCTGCCGTGCTGAAGCATGATTCATCACTCCACATTATTTTGTAAAAGAAAGTTGGATACCTTTCAAGAGTTTCTAGCATAATTCTGCCGAATTCCAAACGTTTCTGTTTGTTCGTTTCAGTTAAATGTTGGACTTTTGTCGGCTTAAACGGGTGGAACTTGTGTTTTTTTTAAAGTTCTATAAATTTTCCATATACTTTTCTCAAGATCTTTGGCACCATCTCTTATCGAATTAGCAGGATACTCTAGAATTAATAATGCAGCAGTATTATTAATAGTTGTGCATTTAAGATTTTTTTTGGTAATTATCTATTATACGCACACCACGCCGATTTTGATGATTTTTTCAGGAAACACGTATTTCGATGCGTAGATTACGAATCCGAAAACGAAAGTTGTTGGAAAAGCTTAGTTTCCGAGATATTTCCTTTTTAAGTTACGATTTTTCATGGGTTTGTTTACATCGTGTTTACTTGGGATTTTTATCTTTTTTCAGCCACCTCTTACTACTTTTTAGGTTACACAGGATATATACTAATTTAAATCGTGGTTAAAAGAAGGAAAATGCGCGTGAAAACGCGCATTTTCCTTCTTTTAACCACGATTTTCCACTATGGGAAGCCATCGAAGAAACGAGGTTAGGGTAAGTTTAAGTTTTAGATTTTATGTTGGTAACCATGAGTAATATTTGGTGCGAAATATTTATATTTAAATCAATCTAGTGGGCGCTCTTTTTTCAATTTTTTTCGTTTTTAAAAGTGCTTTCCACTACTTTTCAGTCTCTGTCTTTTTATTTAGGTTAAATTAAGGAACTTTTGAAAACGTGAGTTTATAATTAATTAGAAACAATATATTTAACAAGAAAAATGAATATTGCCTATAAAATGAGGTTGCACTTTGTTTTCTTCTTCTTTTGGTTCACACAATACTTGCCGCAGCGGAACTTTAGAGTATATTTGTTTAACTTGCAAATATTTGAGCACTTTCCACAATTAATTTTAGATACAAATATTCCGAGCTCCAATAAATAATCAATAAGCGGCAAATAAGCATTAGTTAATACTAAAAATTCAGTGAAATTCATTTTTTGGAATAGCCTCCTAATAAAGACCAAACTTAATAATGAAAATAAAGCCGCATTGGTTGGTAGCGTCATTTAAAAGCGAAAAAAATTTAAAAAAGAGCGCCTACTAGATTGATTTAAATATAAATAGTTTCGCCCCAAATATTACTCATGGTTACCAACATAAAATCTAAAACTTAAACTTACCCTAACCTCGTTTCTTCGATGGCTTCCCATAGTGGAAAATCGTGGTTAAAAGAAGGAAAATGCGCGTTTTCACGATTTAAATTAGTATATATCCTGTGTAACCTAAAAAGTAGTGAGAGGTGGCTGAAAAACGATAAAAATCCCAAATGTAAACAAACCCATGAAAAATCGTAACTTAAGAAGGAAATATCTCGGAAACTAAGCTTTTCCGACAACTTTCGTTTTCGGATTCGTAATCTACGCATCGAAATACGTGTTTCCTGAAAAAATCATCAAAATCGGCGTGGTGTGCGTATAATAGATAATTACCTTTTTTTTATATAATAAACCGATAAATAAACATACCTTAAAAATATAAAAGGATTTCTAATTCTTCATCTTCATTTATAGTAACAGTCCTGTTTCTTCTATTTAAAGCGTTAGTATTCCTTAGTAGTTCATATACACGCTTGAATGTATTTAAAGCTGGCGCGGGTCCGTTGTCATGTAGAATCATATATTCTCGTCTGGCAGCATGTCTATTCTTATTATTTTTAATGTATAACAACGATATTTCAAATTTTTCTTGCACTGTATAAATCATTTTAAAACGTTTACTATTATAATTAGATAATTCTGACAAGTTGTCAAACATAATATATCCAAATAATAATTGAAAGCGCCATGCTTAATCTATAGCCTGCTTCAAATACAATTTAATCCATGGCCTGCTACAATTACAATTTAAATATGCGTTTTTTGACTTTAACATAGTAATAATTACAACAAATTATATATCATTTTTATCAGGAAGACCAGCCCTATCATTTAAGAGTATTATATACAGGGTGTTCCATAAGAAAAAACTATATTTTTGTTTGCTACGCATTTCTGCAACACCCTTTATATATTTAAACTATTTCATAAAAAACTTTACGTTGTATTCTACAACTTTTGTATTTATCATTTTTTTTAATACCATTGGATAAAAAAGTTAAAGGGGGGGTCCATTTATAGTGCAACACCCTGTACCTACTAAAACGTTACCGCCCCCTGCCAATGCAGAAGAAATAAAAAGCAGATATTTACTGGTATTTATTATAAATACTATTTGTAGTAAATACTATTTATAATCATTTTAATGTATATTTTAATTTTAAAATTATTACTTAAATAAATTAAAATCAAAACAGACAAAAAATGGGGGGTCCCCTAGAGGTCCCAGTTAACACACCAAGTGTTACACGATTCCACGCGGAGAATCTTTAATTTACCAATCCTTAAAGTTCATACGTGTAATTAAAACTAGGTACAGTCTAATAGAATTTGGTATTAATAATTATTATTAGTTTATGAACACTTGCTGTGAATAGCGGCTTTAATTTAGTCTAGTTCGCTCAAGAACGTCGCGTCGTTGCAAACGGTTTCTGCTCCAACCTATTTAATTTTAAAAGGAAGAAAAATATACATCACACTTACATTACTGTATGCCGAGGGGTCATCCACCCTTTGATAATGGGTAGGGGAACTAGGGGATAGTTGATCACAGTTTTATATATTTCATTGTAAAATTCCAAATATGTTTAATCTAATTGAACAAAGGTAAACATATAACTACCACTATTTATCTACATAGTTTTAAAAATTTAAAACCCTTTTAAAGTTTTTAAGTAAAAAAATAAATAGTTTTTTAATTTAATGCATATGTATCAAGTATTCCCACTACGTGGGTTACTTGATCATAGGGTAAGGGAGACTTGATCACTTATTAAATACATAACAAAACCGACTTACAAAGCAAAAAATAATGTATTTCCTAATAAGAACACTTTACAAAAAACAATTTAAGCCATTTTAAATAAATCAATCTTTTTCTGAAATGTGTAATAAACTCGTTCTCCTTTTAAAATAATGTTAGGATCCGGGGTTATGCCAATAATGTCTTCGAACTTTACGTCACTGGTGTCTGATTCGACAATTGAAAACATTTTTTTGGTTTCGTCTCTATGCATTTTAATGAAGTCACTGTATATTCACCATCCTCATGGTCAATGGAATTCACCACGCACAGATATTTATAGATAGATGATAGTCGTCTTCCTGCTTTAAAAACTGCAATTACAAATTTTCCAACTTTTAAATTATCAACATTCGCGGAAGTGAGTTCTGCATAGTCTTCTTCAACTTCATTTATTGAGTCATCTGACTCTCTAAATGAAATTTCTGAATCATCTGAAGAAGATGAAGATGACACAAGAATTTTTTTTTTCCTTATTCTACTTTTGTTTTTTTTTTTGTTAAAAGTGTTTTATTTGCATTTTCCATTTTTTGCCTCTTTTTTTCTTGGCTTTGTACATTCTTTGCGTTTATAAAACCGCGGCATCTAAAAGGAAAAATGGAATTTGGCAATTGCTAGTTTGAAAAAACAATGTTAGTGACTATGATCAAATATCCCATGTTGTGATCATGTATCCCCACACTGTCGGTGCTCAAGTATCCCTGAAAGAACCCAATTCAAATAAAAATAAATTTCAACTTACTATTTAAATGTAGAATAACTTCAATATGTGTGTCAAAACCACTGTTAGACAACACTTATTTTAAGATTTAAACAACTAGAATATGTTCAATAGCAAATGAGATATAATAAAAAAACTAGGAGCACATTTATTTACTTTTCACTATGTAAAACCAACGACGAACTGCACCGCGTCTTAACAGAAAAATGGCGGTTGCTGATGAAGGTCTATAGGGTTGACAGATTGTTACTTTTTACTCTGAAAGATATAAATCTCTAAAAGGGATCAGAGTTTTGAATAATTTCAATGTGATCAACTATCCCTTAGTTCCCCTACCAGTAATGCAGATTTTCTCTAAATTTTACGTAATGCAATGTAATGTGGAGTAATGCAGAGTAATTCGAAGTAATGCAGAGTAATTCGAAGTAATGCAAGTAATATGGCGTATTTTGGGTATGGTGCGAAAGTAACTAGTGTCGTGGTTTGGCGTTCCGTATTTAACCAAATGATAGCGGTAACCAAAAAATAGGTTTATTTTGGAACACGGTTTTCGGATACAACGTCACCCAAATGACAAAATGCTCACCTGCTTTAAACGCCGGTTACAAGTGGTTTCTCCTGTCACTTGTCATTATAAAATATTGTTATGAATTTAATTTCAAAATATTTGGGCGATGGTTGGTTAAGAGAATGAATCTCAATGAAATTATAAGTAAGTGTATTTAGCATTTCTGTAAATTATCAGTCTGTCGTGAACTTTTCAAAATTAAAGGTTATGATTTTAACGAACATGGTGATTTTTCGTCCCGAATATAACCGGATTTTTATGATTGATCTGTCATTTGTCGAGGTTAACCGTGGTTACTGGTGGTGATATTCGGACCATACCCTTAGTTTAATAAAAAATGAGACACTATCTGTACTAATCTGTACTGTTAAAAGAATTTTGCGATGTATAATTGACTTCCTCCACACTTTTGGCCCTTTTGTCGTTTCGGGGAGTAACAATGCCTTATAAAGTGCGTTTTTTTTCGAATAATTTATTTTTAGTTTCACTCGTCTGTATATATTTGCATTTATCTACAAAAAATTCTAGAAGTTTTAAGTGGCCAGTTAGGATCTTAAATGATGAAATATTTTTCACAAATATTCCAAAAACATTTTGTCATCTTCCAGGATTTCTGATAAGTCCTCTTTGGCAAGTTTCTCGATGGTGCCAACGTCTTTATTTATATCAAAATTGGCCAAGGAACGAAGGTTATCAAACACTGAATAAACTAATATTTTTTTTTAAATAAGGAGGAAGGAAAAAATTATCTAAGATATTTAACTTCTGGATAATTTCATCGATTGGACAGTTATTGCAATCCATTGCTTTAAACACTTAGAAAAAACCTACAAAGAAGGAAATTAAATATAAAGGCTTGTTTAAAGAGTTTGTTTTTAGTTTTCAGTTCCGTAAGTTATTGATGGTTAGTGTTTAATGAGTTTGGTTACTTTTGATAGAAACAAGTCAAATTTATATCACATAATATTTAAATTTATATGTTGAAATCCAGAAAAAATATACTTACCCGCGAGTAGGTTCGAACCGACGAACACATCATTTTCTCAAATTCTTAAAATCTGTTTTTTTAAACACTAGGGGTACCAAATAAGTACATCATTATTTTTTATGTATTTTTCTAGTTTTTATTATATCTTAAATGTATTTGCGCCGACGTCAAAACTAATGTGAATAAGAAATGCGAAAACTAAATTTTTTTATTTATCTGCCTTATCTACCATTTTAATTCATTTAATGCATTAATTATAGCATGTCCGAGTATGATAAATTTCACGAAATATGATTTTTTCGGCTTATAAATACTTTTTAGTTTCGGTGTATTAATTAAATATTTTTTCAGTGTACATACTCTTCGCTATTTACCTTCAAGTTTACCATACAGTTGATGAAAAATACATATCTCGTTATAATTCTTAATACCTAGTAAGTAAAATATTTATGGTGAATGCCAAAATATACTTTCAAATGAATAACCCTGCAAATAACCCAGGATTTATTATTTTCTTTTATTTTAAATTTGAAGATACCCTTAAATCTAATAATTTAGTATAATATTTACTCCATATTTATAAAAACTCACCTTGTATGATAGAAATATCTTTAATTATCAGGAATAAACACAATTCATGTACCGGGTGAGTCAACGATTGCGCGGAGTAATTTTATGCCTAGAAGATAAGATTTGTGGGTAATGAGCTTTTGTAATAAGGTATGGTTGGATATCTGGCACATTTTAAAAATATTTTAATTTATACAGGGTGCGCCCAAAAAGTGGGGTGTCGTAAAGTTACATATTTTTAAATGGGACAACCTATATTTGAATACATTTATTAATTCTACGTGTTATTTCATGAATTTTTATTAATGGTTTAATATACGAACAAGTTATAGTTTTTAAGATAATTCGATTTTTAATGAAAATTTTACATTTGCAAGCATCTCGTTGTGAAAATGCTGCTTAAATTTTGATACTTCATAATTTTTATACTTACTAAATAAAGTCAAAAGAACACATTCACTATGAAATATTTGACGTCTTATTTACAGGGTGTTTACTTTCTAGGATCAAAGTCAGAAAACTTCTAATTAAAAAATATCACTTTTATTAAATGGAACACCCTATATAGGTATTTTACAGTTCGTCATAAACTCTTCAACTTTCGTGAAGAATGTTCTTTCCCCGTCCCTAATAGTTTTTGAAATATTTTGATATTTCGAGATTTAATGTCTTCGTTATAGCATTTTTTGTCAATGGATCACAGTAGCCATGGAAAATAAATGAAAATAATAGCAGTGGATGACATTAAGAACCAGATCAATGTAAAAATTAAGACTTTTTACTACAAAGTTTATTGTCCAATCATTTTATAAGTTATTATTATTACTCAAAATGAATTTTTCAAAAAATGAATTAATCGATATGATTTATATTTTGGGCGAGGCGGATAAAAAGTGTCTTTTTGCTGAACAACTATACATGATGAAATATCCCGAGCGGCGAACACCCAGTCCTCGAGGTTTTCAAAATTTAATGGAAAAGTTTGATTCAACAGGCGTGATCCTTCGACAAAAAAATGCTAGATATAACGAGGACATTAAATCTCGAAATATCAAAATATTTCAAAAACTATTAGAGATAGGGATATGACGTTCTTCACGAAAGTTGAAGAGTTTATGACGAGCTATAAGATGACATAAAGATATATATATAGGGTGGTCCATTTCATAAAAGTGATATTTTTCAATTAGAAGTTGTCCGACTTTGGTCCTAGAAAGTAAACCCTGTAAATAAATGAGATGTCAAATATTTCATAGTGAATGTGTATTTTTGACTTTATTTAGTAAGTATAAAAATTATGAATCGCTTAGAGTCAAAATTAAAGTAGCATTTTCACAACAACGAGATGTTTGCAAATGCAAAATTTTCATTATAAATTGAATTATGTTAAAAACTATAACATTTTCGTATACCTATTTACTCATTAATAAATTTTTTTGAAATAACACGTAGAATTAAGAAATGTATTCAAATATAGGGTGTCCCATTAAAAAAAATGTAACTTGACACCCTACTTTGTGGGCGCACCCTGTATAATTTAAAATATTTTTAAAATGTGTCAGATATCCAACCATACCTTATTACAAAAGCTCATTATCGACAAATATTATCTTCAAGGCATAAAATGACTCCGCGCAATCGTTGACTCACCCGGTACAAATAGGAATCACAGCGCACAGCCTATAAAAACGGCAAAAAAGTTAAAACATAACCTCTAATAAGCCGCCAAAAGATTGCAGTGTCTAGAGTCCCGTCAGACGGGAATTCATTGCGCTCCCGTTAGGTACCTATTCGGTGGTATTTCCTATATTTTAAGATATTGAAATTGTTATATCAGTTATTCTCGTGCCCCGTCGCTCGAACTATTGGAAAAGTTACTTTTGTGAGTCATAATCATACCGTAATGCGGGCGTAATGCAGGGTAATGCGGAGTAATGCAGAGTAATGCGAGCCAATTTGTACCAGTAATGCGACTAGTGGATGACCCCTCGCTGTATGCCTATATGGTAAACTTCTTTGTCTGGCGATGATTTAAGATCACTCTAAGTGTCTAGCTGTTGCAGATAGTTTGCAAATATGTATATTTATCTGTGTCTAAACCATTTAGCCTTGCTGAAATGACATTAAGTTACAGAGTAATGAAAAGAAGAAAGAAACAAAGTCATTTTTTAAAATAGCGGCAGCAAACAAAAATGGCGGAAAAACGCATGCATAGATATTTGGTAAAAAAAAATTCGCCTACGGCTCTGTAAGACCTTTCTTTAGATCTTGTGTCGCCCACCACGTTTCGGGATTCGCCCCTCCCTAAAATAGAAATGTAAACACACGTGCGCTAGAAGAAATTCATTTGTTAATGTGCTTATAAAACAAGAAATATGTGGGATTAAATTTAATGAAGCCCATTTAAAAGGACGGCAGGTATCATTTTAAGGTTTACTGTACTTAAGTTCTTAACTCTAGTTAAAAGCAACGGGTGTAAAGAACAAATGAAATTTATATATTTTATTAAAGATATTTAGTATGTAGGATGTATACTTAATAATATAGTTCGTCCTCCGTCCGTAAAACGCTTTTAGTTTAATAATCACAATATATCGTAAATACGACCTGGTTAGCAGTATAATTCTGAGACAGGAGAAGTCATGCTAAATTTAATAAATTGTATTTGGTATTCTTACTTAGGTACCTAAAATATAAAAATGAAACTACATAATATTACATGATTATTACCATTTATCAGACCACATTACAAAATTATTATTTTTGCAGGAATTCCAATAAAAACCACTTTGGATAACACCACTACAGTGCAGTATGCTGGCCTAATTAGCTCTTTGGCAGACAAAGCAAGAAGTGTCGTAAGAGATCTGGACCCATCAAACGATCTTACATTTCTGAGAATTAGATCGAAAAAGCATGAAATAATGGTTGCTCCTGATAAAGAGTTTATTTTAATTGTCGTTCAAAATCCCACAGACTAGGTGCTTATATATTTTTTTAAATAGTTGAATATTTTGGTCTGACCAATACTACTGTGAACGCAATTCATTTCTTACAGTAATGTATTTAAGGACATCTAATTAATCTAACTGTTTTCTTGTAACACCACAAATTTATAGTAAAATGCACCAAACGCGCCTTTTACTGGTTAATTTCTGTGGCGTTAAAGATTCCCCTCGGATATACTAACTTGTTGAAAGCATGCAGTGGTGTGTAAGATGTGCTTTTTACTTTCTCATTTTTTGTAAAACATTAATAAACTCATTGTTTGTTAATCTACCATTACAGGTTAAGGGCTTGTAAAAAAAGATTATATGGGTTACCTTAAAAAGTGGGCCTTTTATTTTATTCCTGTCTAAATTTATTTATTTATTTATTGAATCAGCACTTAGAAATAGATTACACTCCAAATAGCATACACAAAGTCAATTAATACATTAATACAAATTATACTATATTACACTAAATAATACTCTGTTCTTAAATGATAAAAAAACCGGACCAAAATAAATCGATATTATTAAAGTTGACATTGTAATTACCCATGAGCCTATTACATAAAGCCTGAGAACCATGATCGATAATTTATTGTGTAAAAAAGATTTCTCAACCGAGTAGGTCTCTGTAGGATTCTAAAGCGCACCTTTGCCAGTAACGAACCACAACTGATTTTGCCATTCAGCAACTTAAACAAAAAGTATACCATTGAATTTTTCCTGCGCCGCTCTAGACTTTCAATACAGGCCAATTGAATGCGGGTTACATAGGGTACATATTTGTAAGGGAATCGAAGTTTAAAGAGTAAAAAATTTACAAATTTATTCTGGACACGTTCCAACCTCTCTTTATAACAGTTATAAATAGGATTCCATATGATACTATTATATTCTAAGACACTTCGCACTAGGCAATTATATAATGACATGATAGCTTTAGTGTCATTAACATCAGAACAAGTGCGGCGCAGAAAACCTAACATCCTAACCGCTTTTAAGACTATGTTATCTACGTGCTTATCAAAGCTTAGATCACAACTAAAAATTACTCCCAAGTCATTGAAATGATCCAACAGATTCCAACTTAATATTCTCTATGGAGTATGGAAACACAATGGGTGTTTTGCATTTGAAAAATCTCATAACTTTACATTTAGACACATTCATTTCCAAACAATTCAAATTGCACCATTTAACTAAATTATTAAGATCTTGTTCTTGAACAGCTATACAATCGTTGCTAGATCTAACAGAACCAAGCAATTTTGAATATCTTATTGGAAATTTGGCAGATAGCCCCCAGAACCACGAATTATAAGTTTCAGTCGTGAAAAGCCGTTTTTAAAAAACGTTATTTTCCCAAAATACGAAAATTAGCTTTAAAATGACTTGTTCGATACAAAATCTTAAGTATCACTAATCCGACAAAAATAGGGCAAGAACGCTTTTATAGTACCATAGTATTATAGTAATCTAAACCATAAATAATATGTCATTAGAAAGTGATATGAAGTTCTGATCTAGAAAGCTGATAGTGAAAGTTCTATTAACATCACGGTAATGCATAGTGGCCAAAAATGAGAAACGCTGTTGACCGCTGGCCAATAGACACTTCACGCTATCTGGGATTTGTTAATGCAACTAATAATGCATAAACAGCTGATAAGCTTTGGCTGCCAATTTGTGTTGCTAACTGAATTACATACAAAAGTCATAAAAGTGTCGACATTTTCTAATCTTAAACAACCGATAAATTCACAAAAATAGAACTTCTATTAGAGGTCGTCTTATTGACAGTAAATGGAATGGTGGGTAGTAATTATTGCGAGTAAACCATCCTTATTGTTGCGTACGTTTGAATCAATATTTATGGGGGTGTATATTTTTTCAAGGGTTTGTCCAAGCCGGATGCACTTTGGCCATGTTTGACTCGTTGTGCTAGCCCTAGTTCGTTTTTACACCGGCTCGGTGATCCGAGTTTCTTGCACTAGTTTGTGTAGATCAGCTGGGAAGGTTTTGGTTTGGGTTCTAGTTTTTATTAGTTAAATATTTGTTGCCTTTTCCGATCTAATGTTTTCCTATCTTGTCTACAGGGCTTGCAGCATAGGTCATCGTTGTACAGTTGCGTTCGATACTGGTGCTTCTTTACAGCTATAAATCCTGTCAGAAAACCTGTGATGTTTATCAGCTAATTTTTGATCGAGTATGACCTCCCAATGAAAATGAACCGTGGTTCAATACTGGTTGTAGTAGTATACTGGTACTCACTGCAGCTTTACTTTTCTAGTTTTGCCAATGCCACTAATTTCCCTTGATATTATCTTACCAGTCCTAACGTTACCTTATTACACATTAGCGCTCTAAGGGCTGTTTGACTGTCAGAGTATATATGGATCCGCTGCGCGCTGATTAGAGTAAGCGTCCTCCTGCAAAGAATGATAGGTCGGGCACTGTCTGGACCAGACGGGACACTTTCGTTTCTGACTTGCCATCAAGGATTTTTTTGATATTGCTCATTCTTACTTTGACAACTCTTATACTTACTTGTAATAGAACAATAACAAACACTGTATTTGTTCATAAATGCCTATTGCCATTATCATAAGGGAAATTATTATGTTCATATTAGTTGAGAGGTACTTGCTTGGAGGAAGATTTAAAAGCTGGTTAAATAAATAATCGCCTGCGCCTACTTGCCAGCTGTGTTGACTTCATAAAATGATTAATGAGATAAGGACACCAAGGTAAAATAAATTTAAAAAAGCACACTTCACACTAATAAGTAATAACTATGCTTTTTTTATGGAAAGTCACGACTGTACGTCAGACGGTACATGGGGAAAATAGTTTTAGGTAGTTATATTTTTTATATTTTAATTTAATTTATTAATATACTTTATCAAAAATGGTTTTTCTTTTTCTTTCCTTTTTCTTCAGTGTGTCTGATGTTGTAGGAAATGTGTCCAACCCGGAATATCAATAACATTTAGTTAGGTTCCTACTTGCAGTGACATAAGAAGTAGGATAGGTAATAGGTATTATAGTAATATATACCGGGTGTCCACGGAAGGTGGCTCGCCCCTCTAACTTTTTGTTTTTTAAGATAATGAAATAAAATTCGGGGGATTTGTACAAGACATAAAACTGCATTTTTTTTTACAGGTGACTCAACATTATGGAACTTCCGGTTTAACCGGAAGTGACATAAACTTTCGATTTTTAAATGGGACACCTGGTATATTTTTAGTTTTTTGGACCACATATGACATTCTAAATACAACGATGTGTCACTTGTCACTTTTTGTCAGCAAGAAAATATTTTTTTCCCAAATTTATTGTTTTATCTAGAGGGCTATGAATACCTTAAAATCACTTATTTCAGTTCTTTAATCTTGGGAAAAATATAATTTTACTATTTTTGGTCCAATGCTATGTGCTAGGTATGTAAAATTTAATTTTTAAAGTTGTATAACTCATTTTTTTTTTGGCAACATGGTGGCTTGCCAACAGCTTCTGCCAAAGTAAATTAGTTTGTTGTTTAAAAACATGGAAAATAATAGTTTTACAAGGAGTGAAAAAGTTGATATGTTATTAGTGTTTGGAGAATGTAGAAATAATTCAACCGATGCTGCACGAGTTTACGCACAAAGATATTTTAATCGGAGTCATCCAACCCGGCACTATTAGGTACCCAAAACTGGTTTCGAAAATGCGAAATGAGCCTGACAATAATAACATCAACTTCTTCACTCCTTGCAAAACTATTATTTTCCATGTTTTTTAAACAACAAACTAATTTACTTTGGCCGAAGCTGTTGGCATTTCAATTTTCTCAAAGTTAACTTTTTAAAGTTTCTTAATATCAGCTTTTTTAAAACCTAATAGTGTATGGTATCAAAATAATCGTAATAAAATCCTCTTTTTCCTTAACCCGACGAGCCACCATGTTGCCATTTAAAAAAAATGAGTTATACAACTTTAAAAATTAAATTTTACATAGCACATAGCATTGGACCAAAAATAGTAAAATTGTATTTTTCCCAAGATTAAAGAACTGAAATAAGTGATTTTAAGGTATTCATAGCCCTCTAGATCAGCGGTTGTCAACCTTTTTGAGTGATGTACCATAAAACACTTTTTATAATTTTAGGTACCACGTAACACCTAACTAAAATAACTATCTAGCTAGGTAATTTAATTAATTGTACCTAATTCACATGCTTTATATTTTGTGTCCCATTTAAAAATCAAAAGTTTATGTCACTTCCGGTTAAACCGGAAGTTCCATAATGTTGAGTCACCTGTCAAGAAATGCAGTTTTATGTCGTATACAAATCCTCCAATATTATTCCATTATCTTGTAAAACAAAAAAGTTAGAGGGGCGAACCACCTTCCGTGGACACCCGGTATATATTTTTTAATGAACACACGCCATAGAAATTCGTGATGAAAAATATTTTCTTGTTGAAATTTAAAGGGAAACAATGTCTTTTAATGTAAACAAATTTATTAAAATGTGTTACCAAATTAAGACAGATAATTTTTTTTTGTTTTACTAAAAATGGATTAATATCATCTTCATAAAAAGTCAAATTACGTTTAGTCCTGAGCGTATTTCTAAAATTGCATTGACCATGTATTCTTTCATTTATTTAGAAGTTTTGATTTTACGACATTCATGACACCGATATTTCCGTCACCCGTTAAAACTGTTTTCGTTCCGTTTCTATGATGTATTGTCTTCGGCCTATCAGCTGTTGGGTATTACCTACGTATAAAACGTAAAAAGCCCAGCCGGCCCGAAAACATTTATTAAGGCCCGAACCTTTATAAGTGATGGCCCGACCCGAGTCGGGCCGTGTAGAGGCCTGAGATGAAGACCCGGCCTGTGCAGCTAGGCCACCTACATGGGGAATATCAAGTGTGATTAAAAGCAAGATTGCACTATGGGATCGTGAAAATGTTTGAGGTTGCTTTAATAAAAATTGCAGATAAAAAAAAGATTTGACAAAAGGAAGTAGTAAATATTATGTTGTAATTTAATAGTTAGTAGAATTGTCGTTAATTTACACATAGGGAAAAGGGAGGCACATTCAACTACGTGGCACATTCAACCAATAGCTATATCTTTGTGAAAAGGAAAGAAAAACACAAAGTCTTCTAAACCTCAGTAGTCCTCAGGACCCCAAAAAATTATTTTTGTACAACATTATATGACAACACAAGGTGTACACCTTCATAATGTCTATAATATGTTCCATTAGTTCCTTTTAAAAATTTTAAATAAGCCTCGACACCTAGACAGGTTTTCTTCTTCCCTATTTTATTTGGTTGGTTTACAACCCTTCACTATGTTTTAATCACTCTATTTACCATTATCAAGTCTTTTATTTCATGTTTCTTCTACACTTCAGTTTAGATCCATAAAGCTCCATTAAGGTTCTGAATTTCAGTTTCTCTTTGCTTCTTTTGCTAACACCATCAGCATATTTTTTAAAAACTCTCCTGAAGATGAACGTTTCTACGTTCGAAACATGTAGAGACTCTTAAAACTTGGAATCCTTTCCATTAAATGTGTGGAGGAAGACTTTGCGTTTTTCTTTCCTTTTCATACTTTCAACTCCACTTTAAGTATGGACTATTTCTTCAAAAGCTATATCTTTGTTTGTATTTGAAATTGGCGCCCGGAAATGTCACACAAATATCGGTTACAATCGGCCATCCATCTCCTTGAAATACAGTAGTTGTTCTCTCTGGTTTGGTGGTTGACAAATAAATTTTATTTACAACCATACATGTAATGTTGACATTACTGACTTTATTGAAGGTTGGGAAGTGTCACATTACCTACCTCTACTTCCCGCCCTGACTTTCCACCCTGTTTCCCCGCCCTCATTTTCAGTACACTAAAATGTGATATTTTAACTAAAATGTTATCCCTATTACTAAACGTAAGTAGAATTTTTTTAAATAAAGACTTTTTGTCAATTTCATATTTATTGAAAAACTTAAAAACATCAATAACAAAAATAAAGGCTCACAGAGAATTATTTATTAAAATTGTATCGATCGCAAAAGATCAGACTTGAACTGACATTTATTGTTTTAATTTCAAACAAACGTTTCCTTGACAATCGTGGCCTAATTTGAAAATATGCCTACTTGTAAATTTATTTGATTTTTTTAATATATATTTTCTATAATACTACGTCAAAATGACATTTTTCTTTTAATAATATTTTTAGTTAAAAATTATAAGAAGTGGATGTAGGATGTGGTTGTAAATAAAATAGTATACAAACCTCGGTGAAAAGTTTCATTACTGTCTCCGAGATATAGTTTACCTCGACGCTTCGCGTCTCGGTAAACTATCTAATCTCTCGACAGTAATAATGAAACACTTTCCACCTCGGTACGTAATATACTATTATAGTAAAACTGGCTGTTCATAGTAAGTAATTAACTCATTTTATTTTACTGTTAGTTAACACATTTTTGCTGTAATTTGCACGGCTTAGGAGTCGGTATTGTTTACTATTATTGAAAATAAAGCTGATAAAGGTTTTCTAAGCTTAAAATTCACTGGCTAAATTTAACTTATTAGTTTTTGAAACATATAGGGATGGGGCACTTTCAACCATACATATAAGTATACGGGCACGTTCGACCAGTGGTTGAATCTGCCCCATCTCAGAAAGCAATAAACAATTAAATAATTTAATTTTATTTTAGATCGTACGCAACTATAACTGACGTTCAATATTTTTAATAATTAGTTTATTACTATAAGAGCTGTTATGTTGCAATAAAAATATCTCTTGTTTGTGTATTTTAATCAATTATTTATATATGGTTGAAGCTACCCCAGCATGTGGTGGAATGTACCCCACCGGAGGGGCAGTTTCAACCGTTTTGTAATGATTTTTTTAATTAACGTTATTTCCTGTAAAAAAATCAAATTCTTGAATAGTATTTGGATTGGTAAAACAAAGATATAATGTTTGTTGTGGTGGTGTATACATTCACGTTTACAATAATTAAGTATTAACCAGTTGGTCGGCCATTTTACAAAAATTGGTTGAATGTGCCTCCCTTTCCCTTACTGCTAAGGTTAGGAGTATAGGAAGGAGGAGAGTACCAGGGTATAGGCAATGCCTTTTTGCCTAGATTGTTTGTACGCCACTACTACTTTGTTACTACTAAATATCATATACCAAATTGTTTACATTTAGTCCCGATCAGAAATAGTTTTTAACAAAAATCAATTATGACAAATTTCTGCTGATTGTCCAAGATCTTGAAAACGAAGGTTATATTCCTTATATTAGATGTATTTGCGATGTGTTCCTATTAAATAGAAACAGTATACTAAATACCGGGTGTTCCTCAAAAGACGTTCACCCCTATAACTTTTCTGTATTTATAGATATTAAAATAATTGATGATGAAATTTTGAGATTATGCATAAGAGATGAGTCTGTATTTATTGGCATAATTTTCAATTTGTTAGCACTTCCGGTTTGACCGGAAGTGACCTTGACTGGTATTTTAAATTGAACATCTTGTATGTTTTTACTTAGGTACCCTGTTTTATCATTTTATATTCAAAAATAGTATTTGTTATGCTAGATTTTTGTTTTATGTATATATTTATATTTTTTTTTGGTTTTCTATCTTATTTATTTCTATGAATTGGGTGGTTGTATGAGCAGTTATTATAGTTAAATACCGCGAAATTTATTAATATTTTTTTGTAATCTGTTTTTATATCAGAATCAGAATATACGGGTCATGGAAGTCAATTTTTTATGTGTTTTGAAAATAAAAGATACTGTATTTAGAACAGATTAAAAAAAATATTTTTGAGAAGTTAAAGGTTATCACTTCGTAACTCATACAAATCTTATAAAGACTACAATATATTAAGGAATGTATTAAAAAAAATCCAGTACACGAAAAGCAACATGCTTCATAATAAAATGTGTTTTATACAAATATTTCTTCTTGTACCACTATTTCTGGTTTCGGCAAAGAGTGACGTTTATACCTTCCAAAATGTAGAATTGAATGGATACGACAAATTGTTTAGCTTAAAGTGGTTTACCAAAACCATTAGAAAATCGGACAGTTTGAAAGAAAACATTCCTGAAGGATTCTACGACGGATTGTTGTTCAGGGGCCAAGACATTCCAATTTTAAGGGAAAACTCTGTAAGTGACATCGATTATTTATCTGATCTCAGAATAGAAAATTGTAAATTAAAGAAAATCCAACCTGGAGCATTTAGAAATTTGCCTCATCTTCAAAACCTGGACATTACGGGAAACGAGTTGGAAGAAATAAAAGCTGGTGTTTTTAACAATTTACCATCATTGTGGTTTCTGGATCTAAGCAATAATAAAATCAAAAATATAGAAGCGACTGCGTTGGACAATATACCTAATGTGAAACACATCGATTTAAACCACAATCAGATCACAAATTGGAATAAAAGGTATTTTTTAAAAGATATTGGATATTTCTGGTTTAAAGATAGTACCTATGTGTTAAATGCACAGTGCAAACACCAATTTACTTTAGCTTTAAGATATTGAAAGACGCATAGGGGAGAGTGGGGGAATATCGGCCCCTTAAGGAAATACTCGAATATCTCGCAGATTTTATGATTTAATTAGAAGCTGGAAGCTTTAAATGAAAGGTAGGACTTTCGGGAACAAAATATATTTTAATTGGAATTGAACAATACTGTTAAACAAATATTACCAAATTTTTAAAAAATATATGAGTGGCCGATATTACCCCGCAGGTTGGAGGTAAGATCGGCCAGGGGCCGGAATTACCCGAAATTCTATTCATTGACAGAAATCGCACATATAAGTTTTTTTTGTTTCTCCGTTTGTACATTCTTTGTGAGCCCATCCGGCGCAGTTCACACATCTTAGCCAGAGTTCCCGGTTTTTCCCAAATTCTCCGCAAATAATACAAATGTCCTCTGTAACTTCTGCGTCTGAATTTTCTTCTTCCTTGTCACATTCATGGTAGCTTACTATAGTTTTTTTTCTAAGCTTTGGCTTCTCTTGTATGATGTTGGTGTCATCAAAGCTATCGAAACCCTGTTTCTTTATTCTTTTTATTTTTGCCTCTTCCAGAGTACGATTCGTCTTTTGCAGCCTTTTCTGTTTTGCATTTTCTTTTATTTCCAACATTTCTTTATTTGGAGTAGACGTAAATATTTCGGAGTGTTGCTTTTTGCCAACCTTTTTTTCAGTGTCATTATTAGTTCCAGAACATCCAGGAATGGGCAATATTTCCCTGAATGATAGGTTCTGTCTTGGTTCTTTTGTGTCTGTCTCCATTCTTTGTTCTCCTATATCTACTTTATTTTTATCTCTTCTATTTTCTTCCAGTTGTTCATTCCTAGGAATTGGCAGGTTTTAAGTTTTCAGCGGGGGCAAAATCTTCTGCGTTGAATACATCAGGGTTGACGGGGAATATTCCCGTTACCTCGAAACCTTTAGTAGCCTTCTCTACAGTTGCAATTCTCCCGAAAGCTTTATTAAATAATTCAGCAATTATATAGGGTGTAATATATTTTCTCCGGGGTGATTTCTCATAAATTTATCACATTCTGAATTATATGATGCTTTTAAAGGACCATAAAAAGTGACGTCGAGTGGTTGAACCCTGTGTGATGTATGTGGAGGAATCGTCAACATAATGATTCCACTTTCTTTGCAGAAGTTGTAAGCATTTAACGAACAATGACTAGCGTGGTTATCAAGTAATAACAGAACTGGATCTTCCTCTGAAATTTTAATACAATGCTCAAAGTGCTTCAACCATTCAATAAATAAATCACAGAATATTAACAGCAAAGCAGAAGCGACAATACCTGTCGGTACCTTTGATATCGACTGGTCGTTTTTCAGTGACCTTCACACAACGATAACGGTCGATCCACAACTTAATACTCCGAGAAAACTTGCTTATTTTCTACACTGAACGACATTACTTTTTAGTACAGGTGCAAATGTTATATAACTTGATTTATTTTTCAAACATAAAAACTTAAAAAAAGTTGTAAATTTGTTAGTCTTGGGAATTAAGAATATTATTGAAGTAGAAAATGAAAAAAATTATTATATTAAAAAACTTTTAAATTTCTAACGCTTTTACAGATTTGTTTGAGTTTCCTTCGATTTGTGACGGGCAAAAATATGTACTTATATATTATAAACATGTTATAACATAAATTATAGAACACTATTAGGTACGTCAAAATATATCGTGACTAGGTATAATTTATCCAATGTCAGTTTGATGACATTCCAATCATTCCATACGGCGGTAAACGTCGGTCTCTTTGAGACTGTTTACCGCCGTATGGACTGTCATCACACTGACTTTGGAATAACAATATACGTAGATATGGGGTGGCGTGAGATAAATATCATTTTATTAAAACGTCAGTAATTTGTTACACAGTTTTTTGCGCTTTAAAAACTACAGTGACGTTTTTGACAATTGCTTTAGTGTCATAGTTACTTACCCATGGATAAAAAAAAATATGGTCCTTCGGGGATTAAAAAAAAAGTTAATTCACCCTGAATAAGTAAAAAGCTGTTGTAAAAAAACAAAAATTTTATTCAGAAATACATGTTAATTCGGAAATTACTAGAGGAATAATAATTACATATTGTTTTACATTTGCCTATTTAAAAAAACTTATATATTTGATAAAATTCGTAGCTTTCGTATAACTTTTTAAGTTCTGCATGTCGCTAAACAAAAAAGAGCATAGGCAAAACTAGTAAATATTGCGCTGTATACGAGGGAGAGGTAAAAACGTTAAATTCACTCAAGAATAAAGTGCCCTTATTTTTCACTGTAGAAAATTTTGTTATAAGGAAATGTTGTTTGCATTTAAAAGTTATCCATAAATACCAAATTTCAGCTCGGTACCACAAAAAAAGTGTTTTTACTTTTTTTTACGCCCCCTCGTATAACGAATCGATAGAAGCTATGCAACCTATAAATTCAATTTTTTAACACCTCTTGGGCAATTAGACAGATAACTTACTTAAATTTGTTTAAATACGCGAGAACTGGACGTTTAATAAAATAACGTCAAAAATAATTCAACTTTTCTGGTGTTTAAACCCTTACAATAAAATTCGTTTTCATTTAAATCTAGTAGCCATGAAAAATATTTATATTTGTGCTACCGAGCTAAAATTTGGTATATTTGGATAAGTTTTAAGTGCAAACAACATTTCCTTATAAAAAAAAATTCCACAGTGAAAAATAAGGGCAATTTATTCTTGAGTGAATTTAACGTTTTCACCTCTTCCTCGTATACGGCGCAATATTTACTAGTTTTGTCTATGCTCTTTTTTGCTTAAGGACATGCAGAACTTTTCAACCGCCAAAAAAATTTGGTAAGTTTTTAAATTAAAAAAAAAACCCTTGGTGCGAACTTTCTGCCGGTCACTGTATAAAGCATATACAAACCTGACAATATAATAATTTTTTTGGGAGGCTCTCCTAATGAAGGAATAATTTCTTCAGGCATTTCTTCACATGTTGGCGAAAGGTTAGAAAACTTTGTGGGTACTGCTTGCGGAAATAAGGTTTTTTTAATAGTTGCACTTCTTGAAAAATATTTTTCTTCGAAATGGTTTTCACAAAGCCGATAGTTTTTGTGTGCATTTATAATCTTTGGCAATAAATCTGGCCTACTGCAGGCGCCTATCCACAATTTTGCACTATAACAAAATATTGTATTTAAAGCAACATATAATATCCATTATTTCTACCCCTTTTGAAATAAATCTACCCAAAAACTATTTTAACCAGACCTTTACAACTTATATCTTATTATTTTATTTTATCATATCAACAATTATTCGCGATTAAATATAAAAACATAAGGACACTAATAAGCTCCATCTTTATTTATCAAGTCTGTTAAAAATATGTACCTACATCCCAAAAAACTTTAAGATTAAAAATTTTAAATCTATTATCCATATTATAATTAATTGATTATCATAATAATTACCGTTCGTACTCCTTTGGAAAACTAAATAAACTTAATCCTTTGCCGGTTTTGACTGAACAATACGGGTAGGCACAATAATATCCAGACCTTTTACAACACAGAACGAAAACAAAATAATATCACAATTAGCTAGGCTAGCTCGCGGACTAAACACAATTTAGACGAGCACATGTTTTTTAGCGATACACAACATCTTTGCGACATGCGCGTACCAAAACAGGACCCGCAAAACGCCGAGCTGTCGCTTCTCGTTGGCTGTGTGTTCTCTGAAATAAATCTTTGCTTATCCATCCGTTATCTGAGTAGTGATAAACAGTGCCTGGAGGACCGTTCTTCTTCAAATGATCGGTCATTCTTTTTCTAGCATATATAAACATTGGAGGAACGTAAATTCCAGACGCGCTAAATGAACACATAACTGTTGTGGTTTTTCCCCTTTCCCAACTAGTTAAAGAACCTACTCGTTTTTGCCCTTTTTCAGCATAGATTTTGTTTGGACGTTGTACTGTTGTAATGCCGGTTTCATCAGCATTAAATATTCTTGCTGGAGAAAATTTGTATTTGTCCATAAGAGTACTAAGGTTTGAAAAAAAATTCCAATTTCTACTTTGTTAAAAGCCGTCACACGATTTACGCTGGTTGATTTCGGTTTCCTTAGACTTATATGAGGATTCCGTCGTAAAACCCTCCAACCAGTCCCGATCCGCTGAGCTTTTTTCCTCCTTAAAGGGGTTTTTTAAGTTATTGGATTGGGCAAAAGTGTAGGCGCTTTGCTGAATCTGTGCCGGCGTAATACCAAAAAAGAGCTTAGAAAGATTAAGTATTTGCTCGGATAATTCACGCTCCTGTTTTTGGGTTTGTTCGGGTTTGTTCTGGGCGTCGTCCCAACTAAAGTTTAGATATTCTGCCGTTTCTACGTCGATCTTGAAGCGTCGCTCTTGGAATAGCAAAACTTTTTGAAACTTCCCGAAGATGTCGTCCATTTTCTATTGCTGCAAGAGATGCTTGAAGAGTCTCGGCAGTCCAAGAACCGCTTGTAGTTTTACGTTTATAGGTCCGCGGCATCTGAAAATAAACGAAAATTGACTACTAAATTCTATGGGGTAATACCGGCCATGCCAATATTACCCGCACAAGGATGGCCGCAATTACCCCTAAAACAGTGAACAAAACCCACACTGAGAAAATCTCTTTTCATTCCTAGCGAAAATTTTAGCAACCATAGCTAAAATATTTTGCTAAATGGGGGACAGCCAAGCACATTACTGTACCAGGAGAATGCACTCTGCTGGACATACTTTGCTGTGGTAATAAAGCTACTTTGCAAGAATAATTCTGTTATAGCTATAAAGTAATTCTGCTATATCTAAAAAATAACGTTGCTATACCTATAAAACTATATAATGTAACTATAAAATTATTTGCTACTGAAACAACAAATTTCTGCTACAGTGGTGATATTTTTTTATATAGTAAAAACGTCTCTCTTGCAGTAGTAAATAAGATTATTTAGAGAAGAAAGGATCTTTCCTGTACCTTAAAAATCTTTTGCTGTTGGTAAAAATACTTTTTCTAATAACAAAAACTGTCTCTCCTTCTACAATAAAATTATATAGCTAGCACAAGAGGGTGCTTTCTTACCCTTAAAAAGGTTTTTTTTATTGCAGCAAATTTTTTTTTGTTTTTACCATGGGTTAAAGTGCGCCTGTGTCACAAATTCAAGTGCCAGTATCGGAATCTTAAAAACTGTAAGAAATACATAATGTAAAGTTTAAAGCAGTTGCACTTTTTGATTTCGACTTTGATGTATTTCTTATAATGTTCAAGGTTCCCGTACATGCACTCGAATTTGTGACACAGGCGCACTTTCATTCAGGGTAAAAACAAAATAAAATTTGCTGCAATAAAAAAGACAATTTAGAGGCTAATAAATAAAATAGAGTACATTAAGCATGTAATAATATTAATGCCGTGAGGATAAGGTTCAAATATAGGGTGTAGGAATAAAAGGAAAAAGCTAAATGAAATAAATATTTTTTTATATAAAAAAATACGACAAGAACCAAATATTTAATACACGTTATGCAAAAAACGATTTATATGGACGTTACAAGTTATAACATAAAGCACCTAATAATTAATAATAATAAAAGTTTCATTTTACAAACCTTTTTTATAAAAAATGAGGAAAAAATAATTATAATACTCTACCAGGCTATAAAAGAAAAATAATTTATAGAAACTTATTTATAACATGAAATAACAAAAACAGGACTATATGCACCTAATAATAATAATAATAATAATAATAACGATACAGCACTGTTACAACTATAAGGAGAGGCAAGGTTTTCCACTATGACTCCGAACGGCTGAACAGTTAGGTTAAACTGTTGTAGCTTCTCACATTTTGCCTTTATTTTTTCTGTGAGATGATCATTCTGGAACGGAAAATGTTGATTAAATATTTACAGTAGGGGTAATCAAAAATTCTGGAAACGAAGGACCAGGGACAAACCAAGCGAAGTCAAGAATAAGACAACTTATCGGTGTTTGTCATTGTAACACCAATGTATGCACGACTGCAATTATTATTATTAAATTTTACTAAAAAGTTCAGACTTCAAAATGTCAAAAAAAAAAATTGACACTACTACCAGTTAAGCCTCCCATTGAGCATTCAGGTCAATGATCTGCTACCTAGATTATTGATTCAGGTTACTACCGTGCGAGCAAAAATTATTTGCATCAAAGACGGCTCGGATTAAAAAACGTAGGGCTTGGTTTAGATAAAATTACCCGTAACGGCTGTCAAAGATGATGGAATAACTGATTAATTGATACCGCTAAGCATTACTTCCTTAGATAAGGTTATGTATGTATGATTCTTAGTTCAAGCCTATCCAATAGTAGTTAATATTTACCTCTGCGTTAAAGAACAAGCTTTATTACACCTCACTCCTGCTTGGTCTTCATAGGCACGCTTTTCTGGCACTTTTAATGGTTATGGGGCTCAATAAATATGGTAACATCAGTAGTCCCTTAGCAGTAATCTCTAAAAATAATTATTTCATTAGTTTTCAATCACAATTATTATTATAAGACCTGTTTAATATGCAAACATTTTATATACAAAATGAAACATTTTAACTTACCAATATTTTCTTCAAGGCCGTATCCGCTAATTTTTCGTTCTTTCAACTTTGCTATTATTCCTGCAGAAACGTTCTACTAGTATATTGTATGACGTCAATACAATCAGGAAACCAAATTTGCATTAAAGTATAGTCTTCTTCTTAATTTAAAGGTGGCCTCCCAACTTTCAACTTTTCTTGTACTCCATCAAAATACAGCTTATTGGAGTTCTGTAAATACAGCTAGCTGCGGGTCACAAACACAGAAAAAAAAAATAATTTTGTAAGGCTATGAATGAGCCCCACCCTCTCCCTCAAGACTAAACTTAGCGAAATAATGCGCGAACGGCGCGACAACAGGCTCGGACACCGAATGGCGACACGGAAACACCCGAATACCGGATCTAATAAATTTTCTTTGCTGGGGCAGCAACATTTTTTCTCAGGATAAATAAAAATTCTTTTGAAAAAGTTTTTTGCTCTTACAATTACGTATTTTGCTATTGCGAAATATTTAAGAAAATATTTATTACCAACAGCAAAGTACTTATTAAAATCAATAGAAAGACATCAGTAAACCTTATTTTACTGCTACAAGAAAGTCAATTTGCAACTTTAGCAAATATTTTAGCTGGGATAGCCAAAAATACATCAGTAAAGATGTTTCTGCTGGAGATTTTCTCAGTGCAAACACACTATTTAGACATGCCTAAACTTACGTCGTTTTTAAACAAACTAAGTGAAAGAAAACATAATTTAGTTGATTTGCATATCTAAAAACTATTTTTACAACTTACCGTTATGGAAATATACAGCCTCAAAAAAACACCTTTCTTACAGTAACACGTCTTTTCTATAATATTCGCTATAAAAACTATAAAGCTTCCGCTAGCGCTGCCTAAAAGATACTAACCGTTAGATTTGCTGACAGGCGTGATCGGAAGACGTAAACCGCTTCAAATTTTCTATCGGGGTGGGAGAAACTTGGTGGCCGGTATTCCCCCACTCTCTCCTAAACTGTCTTTCTCTTGTGACGGATATAACTTTTATTTTTCGAAATATAGGTAGATACAATAATTTATGCCAGTATAAATAATATATTTAGGAATTATTTTTTCCGAATGAAATTTCTAAATTAAAAATATAGTTCACGACAAATAATATTTCAACCTTTAGCTTTCCAGTAATATCAAATTTTAATTCATATAATAATTAAATACTACTGGTAATATTTTTTAACTGCTGAACGGCTGCAACCATTTTTGATATATTATTTATCTTGGCGATCGTAAATAGCGCAAAAGTCAAATATGTAAAAGTCACTTCAGTATTTCGCAATGATCAAGTATATCCTGGAATCAAATCGATAGATTGTTAATACACCAGTCAGACTGGAAAATGTTAGGAAAAAATTGATATCCAAAATTTTATTTCTGGAAACTGTTTATGGGGTAAGTATAAACGTAAAAAACCAAAAATAGACAACTGGATCGGTCATCCCTCCCCGTGGGGGGTCGAAAGGGGGTGAAAAATGGTGTTTCGTGATTTATCGTAAAAGGAGACGTCCTAGAAAAAAATGTTTCATACAAAACTTGTAGATCATGTAAAAATCTACTACTTTTGTAAATAGCACTTCTTCACATAACCTCAATTTTTTTTAGATAAGTGCGAAAAACCGGTTCTTGTGTTTTTTAATTTTCATTTGAAAACGTGTTAACTAATATTTATGAAATTTTAGGGAGAAATAGCTTTTCTTATGACAAATAAGGAAAAAAAATTTTGTTTTTGTTTTATGGGCTGTTTTGAAGATATTTGCTTTTTTTTTTTGTATTTTTTTCAAATAAAATTTGTCCTTCGAAAAATCAATTTAAAAACTTTTGGTTGTGCTCATTTTTTTTTCGTTTTTATTGCACTTTAAAATAAGAAAAAAAAGTCAGGGTGCAAAAACATCCTTTAAAATGCACAAGAAGCCAAAAGTGAGTTTTACGAAAACGAATATTTCAGTATAAGTTCATAATTCGTTTAAAATTACGAACATTTTTTAAAATCAAGTACTTATTGTATTCTATGGGAAAAAATACTAAAAAAATTATTAAGAAATTTAGGTTAATTAAAATTTAAATTAGCAAGAATTTTAAAATACGAATTTTTGTAATTGATCGAGAAAAGTATAATTGCGTAAGCGAGTCACAAAAAAAATAATTTTAGGTAATTTTGAAGTACTCTGGTTCTTTTTAACTAATAAAAATAAACTTAAACTAGAAACAAATAACAAGTATATATTTTAACGAAATACAGTGTGTCCACGGATGGACCTAACTATACTTGTAAAAAACTTTATTTTCAATTTTTCGAAAAAAAGTCATTCTTCATCATTTCTTTTGCTTATTAAATAAATATAATTCACGTAAGAAAATTTCCATTTTTTTATACAGGGTGCACAAAAAATGTAAAAATGTAGATTTGCAAAATAAAAAAATTTTGATCCAACTTTTTTGAATGATCAAAATAAAAGAGATTGGAAAGAGAATTCGAAAAGCCGAATAAAGTTTTGAGATATGACCTGTGGTAACTACGATATTTTATATTAAAGTTAAATAAATTATTGATAGTTTCCTTCAGATTGAAGTTTTAATTTAAAATATCGTAGTTACCACAGGTCATATCTCAAACCTTTATTTGGCTTTTCGAATTCTCTTTCCAATCTCTTTTATTTTGATCATTCAAAAAAGTTGGATCAAAAATTTTTTATTTTGCAAATCTACATTTTTTGTGCACCCTGTATAAAAAAATGGAAATTTTCTTACGTGAATTATATTTATTTAATAAGCAAAAGAAATGTTGAAGTATGACTTTTTTTCGAAAAATTGAAAATAAAGTTTTTTACAAGTATAGTTAGGTCCATCCGTGGACACACTGTATAAATTATTAATTCAAAAAATTTCTTCATGTTAACATAAAGCATATGGTAATGATGGTAACATTAAAAAAAAGTGGTATACAAAACCTGTTTGGTCTAGTAGTAGATACTTAACCTATAACTCATGAAAAACTAAAGAATTGCAAAATTATTACGTTATTATATTTTAAATAAATATTTAATATACCTAAGTACTAAACCAATCTACGTTTTTTTGGTACACTTTCATCATTTAAATTATATGATTCTGATTTAGAATTTATTTTTTCCGCTGAAACGTTTTCTTCAACTTCATTGCCGTCTTCATCCTCACTACTAATGTGAAAAATATCTTCAAATATTTGTTTTTCAGCATTTAAGCAAAGGGTTGATTCTTCGTTTGCAGCTAAAATATCTTCTACATCAATAAAGCCATTCAAATTTTTTCGCTCTTCAAAATTAGTACAATTACCAGCACTCTGACATTTTGCACATAAGTCAGTGCATTGCAGACCATGCTTTCGGCATCCGCACTTAGTACCACAGCCTTTTTCACAGCTACAAGTAATGTGTCCGGAATAACTGGATCGCCTGTGAAATGAGGTAACAGCACGTCTTTCTTATTAGCTGTTATTTTATTCCAGCCCCATTTAGTAGCAAGTAAAGTATTGTTTCCAAGCCACTTTTGAACCTGAAAATAGCATCTGTAAGAGTGTTGCGTAGCTGCCCCAACAGTTGGTGGTATTTTTTCTAATTTGAAACCTTTTCTAGTCGATAGTTTTTTATACTGGCTGAACCTCAATTCATCAAGTGATTCTTTGGATTTTTCACATTTGTAAATTGATTTTATTAAAGTACAGCCGTTAGCAGAAATGACGGTGGGGTCTACATTTTCTTTGTAAAAAGGTTCAACCAAAGTAGTCAAGTTTGGAGTTTTTAATAATGAAAAACTTGTTTTTTTTCCTTTGCCAGCAAATCCAGAGCTTGTATCGCAACCAGTGAAACAGTGAATAAAGGCGACGATTGATCGTAAATTTTGTTGTTCAAAACTTTTTGAAGAGTAGACTGCATTTAAAATATAATAACGTAATAATTTTGCAATTCTTGGGTTTTTCGTGAGTTATAGGTTAAGTATCTACTAGACCAAACAGGTTTTGTATACCACTTTTTTTCAATGTTACCATCATTACCATGCTTTATGTTAACATGAAGAAATTTTTTGAATTAATAATTTATATTTCGTTAAAATATATACTTGTTATTTGAATCTAGTTTAAGTTTATTTTTATTAGTTAAAAAGAACCAGAGTACTTCAAAATTACCTAAAATTATTTTTTTTGTGATTCGCTTGTACGCAATTATACTTTTCTCGATCAATTACAAAAATTCGTATTTTAAAATTCTTGCTAATTTAAATTTTAATTAACCTAAATTTCTTAATAATTTTTTTAGTATTTTTTCGCATAGAATACAAATATAGGTACTTGATTTTAAAAAATGTTCGTAATTTTAAACGAAACATGAACTTATACTGAAATATTCGTTTTCGTAAAACTCACTTTTGGCTTCTTGTGCATTTTAAAGGATGTTTTTGCGCCCTGACTTATTTTTTTTTTCATGTTAAAGTGCAACTAAAAACGAAAAAAATGAGCACAACCAAAAGTTTTTAAATTGATTTTTCGAAGGACAAATTTTATTTGAAAAAAATACAAAAAAAAAAAAAAGCAAATATCTTCAAAACAGCCCATGAAATAAAAACAAACATTTTTTTCCTTATTTGTCATAAGAAAAGCTATTTCTCCCTAAAATTTCATAAATATTAGTTGACACGTTTTCAAATAAAAATTAAAAAACACAAAAACCGGTTTTTCGCACTTATCTAAAAAAATTTGAGGTTATGTGAAAAAGTGCTTTTCACAAAAGTAGTAGATTTTTACATGATCTACAAGTTTTGTATGAAACATTTTTTTCTAGGACGTCTCCTTTTACGATAAATCACGAAACACCATTTTTCACCCCCTTTCGACCCCCCACGGGGAGGGATGACCGATCCAGTTGTCTATTTTTGGTTTTTTACGTTTATACTTACCCCATAAACAGTTTCCAGCAATAAAATTTTGGATATCAATTTTTTCCATTTTGCACTAAAATTTTGATAACTTGACTGGTGTATAAGGTGTATGGTCGTTTTTGACCTTTATAGGGGAGATTATAGGTCTTGACTTGGCGGAAAGAGTTGGTTTTGACTTAGGGGAGACCCGGGCAGCCAGAACCACTTAATTCAGAATACTTTTTGTAAACATACCAATAATGTCTAAGTCGCAAATTCAGTCACGTGCTAAAGGTAGTACATTTTCAATGTAATTTACACAAAAAATATGTTGATATTTTTTTAAATCTTTGCAAAATAACCTTAAAAGTAATATGATGCATTTAATTCTTTTTGTAACCCCCCCTGGGCAAAAGGAATCATTAAATTGGGCATAAGGAATCGCCTCGGGTAAAAGGAATCGCGTTTAAAGAAATCTAGAAGTAAGTTTCTATTTTTTTATTCAAAAACTAATGAACAACTGCGCAAGTATTAAAATTTAAAATATGCAAGCAAACTCTTGTGAATTTCATCGATCCTTCTTAGATTTTATTTTTCTCGAGGAAAGAATAACAGACTCTCGGCAGTAATCACATATCAAAACTACACTGTTGTAATCCGCACACAATTTATGAACCCATTGGGAACAGATATTGCATTGGATCCATTCTTCTCCTGGCTGCGAATTTCCAAAAATATCCCAACATAAAATGCACGGTACTGAATTTTCATCCGGTTTAGTTTTTTCTAATGTATGTTTTGGAATCTTTAACGTGGGAACCACCTTAGATGTCTCACCTATTTTACGTTTGGCATTTGAGACCTTATTTCTTAGTTCTTCTTTAACGGGAGTTAAAGTCAAAATTTCTGATTTTTGACACTTATTTCGTGTTGTTTTTTGAACACGTTGAGTGCATTTAGGAATCACCTGAATATGAATTATTTTAATTTTATTACTGCTAATGGGCTTATTAAAAGCAACTAAAGGTTTAGGTGCTACATCGAAACAAGGAGTTAATTTCGAGGTAGATGAAAAATTCGTGTGAAAATAAGTCAAATTGGAGATAAGAGGAGTAGCAGATTTTAAAAGTCGAAAGGCTCCTTTGCTTTCATTGACATTAGATAGCACATTGTTTTGCGAGGGAGATGGTAAGTTTACTTCTATTAAACCAGAAGGCATAGGAACTGTCGGGTGCCCATCTAACTCTTATAATATGCTCAACAAATTCATTATCTTCGTGTTCTAAAAATACTGCTTTACCTGCCTAGAGATTTTTTGGAAGTGTTTTTCTTTACATGTATCTGAAGCGTAGAGTACTTTATATTAAACCTAAGGGCAGCTTTGTGAATTAAAAGATCTTTCTACCTTACTATCGATGGCAGCGGCCGCATCCTCTTCAGTCCAAGAGCGTCCACGTTCAGTTTTTCTCTTGTAGCGATACACCATCTGAAGAAAATGCTGGACGGGGCAAAAGGAACCATGCGGGGCAGAAGGGACCATGGTTCCTTTTGCCCAATATGCGGAGGTTTCTTCATTTCGAAACTCTTGCCGTATGACATAATTATTACTATAAAAAAGTGAGGTTATATCCTACCTTGATTGTTACACTTTATTAATTTACTAACCATTTTGCGATTAACTTACCTTAAGCATTTCAGATTCTAAGTTAAAATACTGCTTATAAACTATATTTAATACACAAAAATGCAAAATACGGCATTTAAACCTTAAAAACCAGAAATTACCGATTAAATGATGGAATGCGTTTATAGTTTCGACTCAAACGAAATAGATTCCACCGTTGCCAAACTGAAGTTATTTTTCTTAAATAAATTATTTTGCTGGTTCTTGATGCCCGGTTGGTTATTCTTGCCCGGATCTCCCCTACTTTTCCTACCAAAGTAAAAATAACACTTGTATAATAGCTAACTACATTGAAACCCTTCTCACCAAAAGCCAATCGTTAATGGTTATGTAAGATCACTGTTGGAAATGATGGACACAATCCATGATACAAAGTCTTTGTATCATGGACACAATCGACTAAAAGGCATCACTTTCTACCCAGAGTTAGTACCAGCCCCGGCTGGCCTAGGGTGGCTGCTGTGCAATGTAAACTCGCGTAACGTGTGCAGTGTAAAGGTCGTTAGTAAATAGTAGAAATGATGTTAATATTTTTTTTCATCTGAAATAAATAAAGAGGTTTAAAATGAATGACTGAAACACAATTAAAATGATCATCTGTTTCTAGGGTTTCTTACATGCCGTCGGAGTCTCTAAAATTGCATAACGTTTAGGTACAGGTTTATTTTTAATTTACTATTAATTTTTCATATTAAATACAAGATATAATTTCTTGTAGTTCTACCCTCTTCGTGTATGATTTCAGGTGGTTCCAAAATAAACCCCAATTAAGTCTGATAACATTGGCTTATAATGCCTTGGTAATAATACCCAGAAATGCATTGGCAATAACAGAGGAATGGATGCACATTCACTTATATAACAATAAAATTAATAAAATTGAAGATGGCGCTTTTAAAGGACATAAAATCATGTTCTTGTCGCTGAGCGATAACGAGTTATCAGAATTCGGGGAAAATGTACTGGAAGGTGCTGAGGTGTACGATTTAAATTTAGAGAACAACTACTTGACTTGTTTGACAGGTAAGTGTCATGCCACAGTTAAGTGCCCCTCAAACCCCCGACTTAGGTATTTCCCCATATATTTTTATTTTTTCACAAAAATATGTTATGAATTTGAAAATAAGCATTTATTTTTTTTTTTATTAATTTTTATCGCGAATGTATAACTTTTCAGCTTAAGGTGGGAGTATCAACATGCTTGCCAACCTATAACCTATTTCGCGTAGATTTATTCATGTTTTCTAGCTTTTATACAAAATTTAAATAAAATCAGTATCGACTTCATATTCTATAGGTAATAATTGACATATTTAATAAATATCAAGGAATTTCATGACTTATTTTAGGAGAATTGTATAACGAAAAATGTCGGGTAAGATTTCTTTTAACATTATTATGTCTTTGTCACTCATTGTTCTTTCACTATACAATTCCCCCAAAATTAGCAATGAAATAAATTAATATTTTCGTAATATATCAGATACTACCTAAATAATGTACCGACGATATTGATTTTCTTTAAATGTTAGTTATTAAAATAATAAATTCAAAAAATCAACGCGAAATAGGTTATAGGTTGGCAATACATTAAATGACGTTGAGAATTCAACCTTAAATTAACCGATTTTGATTATTCTTCTTGCGTGTGATATAGTACCTAGTCTGTAGGTACAATAAGAGTGGATATGATTTATTCGCATTTATCGCACGAGGAAGCCAATTTGTCAGAACCGTCCGAGCGCAATATGGACAACAATCCACTCGAATTGTGTTGTAAAGTATATTTTAAATTTTTTCTATGACCCAACTTACTTACGCAACTTACACCAATAATACGATGTTTAGAATGATTTGTGTTTTTTACATAAAGATTAGATCTAAAATCGCATTTAATTTTAGTAATCATAATTTGAGAGCATGCCTATGATAAGAGAAACAAAATCCTTCAAATAATTATTTACATAATCAGTTTTATTAACAAATTCTAATCACTATAAATAGTAAACATAAACACTAAAATATATGACGCACATTTATACTTCTGTCACTTCTTTTGTAAGTTGTGAAAAATAAAAAATAAATGGAATTTTACTGTTGTAAAACGAATTTCTGTCATTGTTTTTAATCGAAAATAAATGGATCAACATTTTAAAAACGGATATGAGTTCAGTTAATAGTCTATTTATTTATCCATGCAGTAGAAAATAAAATATGTGGGAGTAGTGGCTAAGAGTTAAAATGTAGCGCGAAACTTGTTTTATGTCACAAATCACAATGATAAAAAATCTTTTTAATATTAACAGAGATATCAAATTGATACTGCTTGTGTAATTAAATTTTACTGGTGATATTTTATGACAACCGAACGCCTGCAACAATTTTTGAAATATTTCATATCTCGACTGCGTTCCCTAATAACGCAAAAGTCAAATAAACAGAAATTATTTCATAGTTTCTCAATAAACAAATATCTAATAATAAATTTGATAGCCTTATTCGTTTTTGAGCAAACGGTTTAAGTGAAAGGAGCGCGTAAGAATTATCTAAAAGTGATATAGTTGAGCCTCAAAATTGAGAAAACCCCGTCGTAAAAGAATGATTTATTTTTTTTAGATTTAAATAAAATATTAAAAGCCAGATATAACGACATCAGTGGCAATCCATTTGAGTGCAAATGTTTGGCCAATATAAAGAAGTGGATAACGGAAAACGGAAAAAACGATCACGTCGAAATTTCGTCAAGGGATAATTGCACCACCGCTTAAGACGACCAAACGCAAAATGGATCAATTGAAAAGAGAAAAGTGGACCAACGAAAGGAGTGAACTCCTTTGTCTTCAATTGCAGTTTTTTTTTAAATTAATTCAAATAAATTTTAAAATAAACAAACGGCTTTTTTTAATACGGCCATCGAAATAATATTTTCAACACAAAAACGTAATTTCTTTAAAATTTACATATTCCAAGATCATAAGCATCCACAAATTATTTAAAAAAAATACATTACAACATTTTTAAAAGAATTTCGAAAAAACTGTATTTTTTGTTTAAAATAATTATTCTTCTTAAATGAATATTAAGCAAGTTCGGTTTTAACTTCGCAGCTGATACCAGAGCAAGAACATTTTTAGATCGTATGATCACGGACAATTCATTAGACGACGTTGACTTTTACCGAACGACTTTTATACAGGGTGTCCGGAAATGACGATGAAAAATTTTAAGGTATGACTATGTGAAGCCTACCGCGTTACAAACTTTCAGATAAGGGAGCAAATCAAGTTGGCGGAGATAACGGGTAGGTTACAAGTACTAACTACTGTGGGTTCAATGAGTCTCGAAGGGAGCAATATTTGTCGTTGTATTTTATTACTTACATCTGGTTTACTATTAGCTTGCCTATAGTTTCATCCTTACAAAAAGGAGCTTCGCTGCAGTCTAGAAGTTCTAGCTGAAAAGTCGCACACTTTTTCCCTAGGCGATATAGAGGTAATATACGCCATCGTGATTCTATTCGCAATCACTTTGTTGCAGATTATTTTATTTATTGCGAAAAATGAGAAAAGCCAGTAAAACACATTTTCTTCACGTTTTAACAAACACTTGGTATATTCAATATTAAATTGGAGCCACCGACATTTTACAAGTTCTTTTTCTAAGTATAAATTATTGAAATCCATAATTTGTATTAATTTTCGCAGCACTTACTTTGTGGGCGCATATTGTTTTTAGATTTTCTAAAACCGAACCCGGACCGACGGTACTGTTTCAGAACGACACTACTAAATCAGAACCTTACTTTTTATAAGATCGCGAATATTTTCAGAATTACTAGATATAACTGTGACGAACTAACTCTTTGGTTATTTAATTTTTCTTTAAATGGACTCTGGTTCCCCCATAGATCCCCCATCGAAAACGGTGACATCAGTGTTTTCTTAAGAAATCCCCCTTGAAAAGTATGAAATCATCAAAATTCTGCATCGAAAAATACGCCTCAATGTATTAGTTATTAAGATCGATAATCGAGTACCTTCCGCGACTACCTACGTCGTTTCCCAAATTTTTCCGTTAAATTGGTAGGAGATCTATAGTTTATTCCTTGAACAAGGAAAATATTAAAATTATTAAAATTGTCGTGAATTTCCCATTAGGATCAAATCTCGTCTAACGGATTGAACTATATTTTATTTAGTACCTGAGTAATTGTTCTTAATTTAGAAATACCGAAAGGTGATTATTGCTTATTTGTTAATCGACCAATGAATCGAGAGGAAATAGACGAGTGGGAACGGTGGACATCCAGTTTGGATGTCTTCCACACGATATTTGCTTTGTTAGTTGAATTGTGATTATCAGAATTAAAACTTCTTAATTAAAATAAAATCTCTTGGTAAGTTTTTAAATATTTATAAAGTCAAGATTAGATTTTATTTATTTTTCTAAATTATTTTTAAATGTATTTATAACCCAAAGATCCCCATATTTTGAGAAATATTTGGTATTTAAATTTTTAGTATTTTATTTTCCCACTTAGAAAACTTGGACTTAAATTATTTTCCTTAAAATAATTTCTTGGTATTCGGAATGATTTTCCAAAATTTATAAAACTTAAATTATTTTCTTCAAAATAATTTAATAAATTTTTAAAATAATTTTTAATATTCATTTTCAAAATTTACAATTTAGAATTAAATTATTTTCTTCAAAATAATTTATTTAATTTTTTAAATAATTTTTAATATTCATTTTCAAAACTTACAATTCAGAATTTAATTATTTTCTTCAAAATAATTTATTTAATTTTTAAAATAATTTTTAATATTCATTTTCAAAACTTACAATTCAGAATTTAATTATTTTCTGCAAAATAATTTATTTAATTAAAAATTCAATATTTGTTTCCAAAACTTACTATTCAGAATGAAATTATTTTCTTCAAAATACTTTATCTAATTAAAAATTCAATATTTGTTTCCAAAACTTACTATTCAGAATGAAATTATTTTCTTCAAAATACTTTATCTAATTAAAAATTCAATATTTGTTTCCAAAACTTACTATTCAGAATGAAATTATTTTCTTCAAAATGATTTATGTAAATTCAAAATTTAAAACTATAACAATGCAGAATTAAATTATTTTCTTCAAAATAATTTATCTCATTGTTAAATAATTTTTAGTTTATTCCTAAAACCCATAAATTCTGATTTAAATTATTTTCTTTAAAATTATTTATTTAATTTTTAATCCAACTCTAATTACGCACCTTCAATTCCAAAATATTATTAGAATAATTTTTCTTAAGAAAAAGGTTTTACTCCGGAAACATTTCTCAGGCCCGAACTGTGCCTCGATATTATTGACCGTTGACGTACCAAATCTTTAGAATGATATAGTTGGGTTAAAGCAATAAAGTCGACTAATTTAGGAGACAAAAAGTTCATAAAATTTATTATATTTTGGTTTTTAAAAAGCCATTCCCATAAATTTAAGTAAAGTGATCCCATTTTCTAATATATTTATTTTACGATTAAGTTATTATACCGAGTTGTCACATTCCTCCGACCTTTTTGAGTCAAAGGCAATTTAATTTATTGCCTTTTACTTCGAACCCTTAATTAACACTTTAAAATATTGACCTGAACTTCTTGGGTCCCTAAAAAGGTTTCTTCGCGTGCGTTATGAAATGTTAAACGACCGTAACGTAAACAAAATGGCGACCAGAAAATAAGTGCTTAATTTCTTTACCCATGTTTCACACATTTGACCAGATTTACACTCCATGCTTTAAAATACATTCGAAAATTCAAATTAATTTTGATTAGTCTTACCAACATTTTTATATAACGTACTTATGCTAACAGTAAGGCAAAATTTATTTACGTTTTTATTGTGAACAAAGTATTTTTGATTTTCTCACCGAATCCAAAAAAAAAATACTATAAAAATATAGCTTAAAGTTTCAAAATCAATAACAAGCCCCTTGTTTAACTTAAATCGTAGTACGATCCCAAAATCAGGCCAACCCTTTTGGTTATGATAAAATTTTGCCTGATCTGCAATTAAGAATTTTACGAAATCATAAATACAATAAAATATGCAAACCCCTAGAAATGAATTATTAATGTAAAATGGTTATTCTAAAGTTTTGAAATTAGTTTTCTAGATTCTGGATTAATGATAATAAACTCTTAACAGTTAAAACTTTTAACAGATACCCATGTTTCTTATTCACACAGTGACTAAATTTACACCCGATATTGTAATATCCAATTACTAAATAAATAAAAGTATTTATCAGACATTCAAAAAAAAAATTTATACAGAGTATGTTAAAAGTTAGGCAAAATTTACTTTAATGGTAAGTATAGACTATAAAATTTTGTTTTCTGACCCAAATGAATTAATCATTTATCGGAAATATATTATGTTAAAATTAAATAATTAATTAAACAAAATTTTTAACCCTCTGGTAGCTTAAAATTCTTCGTATGGCCCTAACTTCATGCCAAAACCAAATTTTTCCATTAAATAACCTTTTGCCTGACCTATGTCTAAATATTTTTGCTTAATAAATTGCAATATAATAAAATCCGCAAACATAAAAAAATTAGTTAATATGGTAAAAATTAAAAAAATTTTGTTAATCATTTCTTGGTTAATAGGTCTAAATTAATAGAAATATTTTTACCAATAGGTAATTAAATATGTTCAATTTAAATATTTTCTACATAAAATATTGCAAAATTTATGGCAATGTTACTTGAGTTAAAACATTACATAAAACAATATTTTAAAGATTTTCTACCTTTTACATATTAAAACTTAAGTCTACTGTGTAAACGAACTTAACAAAATCATAAAATTATTGCGAAATCTTGTATAAGCCTTCATTTTCTATTCAACTAATGAGTGAATTAATAGACAAAACAAAAGTCTTTCCTCTCCCCCTAATAACACCAAAAATACAAAATAAAATCATATTCTCTATAATATCGAAACATTAATTAAAACGTTAGTAAAATGAATATAATTACTGTTAAAATTGACAAAATAAAATTTCCCTTTAAATATTAAAATTAAAATTAATTAATATATTATATTAAAAAGATATTTCTGAAAATTTTTTTTTTTATAGAATTTTGCTTGTATTGGTCCTAAATGAACAAAATACAACCACAAAGACTTTTAATTAACATAAAACAGACTCATGTTCCTCATAGTCTCTATTTTAATCAATAATCTTAAGTAAAAACATCCCCAGGACCTGATGATATAAATAACCAATTTTTAAAAGTCACATCCCATAACATTTCCTTAATACTTAGTTAGCTTTTTAATACGAGCCTTAATTAAGGTACTTTTCCAAAAATGCTAAAAAAAATCTACAATTATTTCAATTTATAAATCTGGAAATAAAACACTATGCAATACTTATAGACCAATACCTTTAAAAATGTTAATTAAAATTTATATAGACCCGTACTTTTGGCATCTTTCCCTTAATCAAAATTTCCATTAAATTATAAATATGCTAATTCAAAATTACTTCACCTAATCTACCTAACTAACAGAACTATGACCTAGAAATAATTAGAAATAATAGGTCCCAATAACCCTAATTTATTAGTATAAATAAAATATTTTCTACTACATAAAATGTTATAAAAAAACATAAACTGTAAACTAAAGGCTACGTTATCCTTAAAATTAAAAAAAAATACGATAACTTAAAATTATGATTATAATCAATTAAAATATAATATAATTTTTTTTTTGTTTTTCAGTGATTGAAAAATTTTCTTTCGTTTTATATATATTTTTTTTCTAATCCTAATTCTAGTTAACAATAAAATTCTAAAGCTACAAAATAAAAATCCTAGAACTATTAAAATAAAAATCTTAAAAACTACTAAAATATTACTTACTTAAGATACCTATCCTGAGCGATATCCCTCGTCCAGCTCATTTGGGTCCCTCCGTATGACCATACGGAGGAGACCGGGGCGTTGCTTCACCACATACCTCTGTTCCTGTGGGCGGATGTGGTGGGGAAGGGGGGCTCTCAGCGGTTCGGGACGGAAGGGCGGCCTGACCTGGATGGCCGGGCCCGGAACCGCGGGAAGAATGGCTGGAGCTGGACCTTGATCTGGAATGGCCGCTGGGGAGGGTAGATACGGCACAGGTCGTAGAGGCGGCCTGGCAAGTTGGTGAGCTAATGTTCCTTGTGGGGGTGAATCGGGGGCCCTCGAAGATCCTGCTAAGGGACGGGCCAGCGTGGATCTTCTCCCAGAAGATCGCCCCCTGGCACTCCTTTTTGTGGTTTGAGGAGCTGTCGCACTGGTCTGGGCGGGTTGGTGCTCCGTGGCGGTAGGAGCAAGTCGGCATACCTCACAGATACACCCTACCAACTTTAGTCTTCTCCATACATCCCAAAAATCGGCGGGATGGAAGAGTTCCCCCGATGGTGTTTTGCATAAGGCGCTGGTACAGGGTTCGAGGGGAAGGTGCCACCCTATTTAGGAATACCGCTAAGTTCACCCTCTCTACCTGGTACTGCGCGTGGAGAAGGTACCTCCACCGGCACAGTATGGCCCTCATTGGAAGTAGAGCCGGGTGAGGATGAGCTCCCTCATAAAGACCCCTAAATCCCCACAAATGATATAAAGCGAACCGGTATAAAAAGTCCTTAACCCATGGTTCTTGGATCCGCCCCACCAAATGCACAAACATCACTAACCAGATCATGTCTTTAAAATACACAAAAAAAAACTTTAAATTAAAACTATATTGTCACTACGTTATTTAATGTTTTCTTACGTAGCTTCCCTTTTTCTACCGCGAACTGTAAAGTCTAAACACAAAAATAATAATAATAATAATAAAATGTCACTAACTCAACCTTACAAGAACAGCACTTCAATAATTAATAAACTAACGTCATAAAAGAGCAAAATTAGAATAAGTTGTATCACCAAATCAACTTGGGCTTTTTAGGATTTTTAGGCAGGGACTTAAAAATGGGATTTTTCAGTTGTCCTTGTTACACCTTTTCTATCCCGTACTTCCTTCTTCTTCTGGTCATCCCTTTCTTTTAAAAGTTCTATTTAACTCCGTCCTAGTTAAGGTATCATAAATCTTTAGGCACTTCTTTTTAGGCCAATTTCTCCTTTATGTCTGTTAACTTCTAGGGTCAGTTCCCGGTATTACGTGATTTAAGCCAAAACGTATGATTCCTGGCTTAACCTGTAACCAGGGTAAACCATGCCCGTGCTTGGCGTGAAATATTTGCTGCGTCGAGAAAGTTCTTATGATAGTCGTGCATACGGTTCATTATTGGTTGAGTTTGGGGCGGGTCCATTTGTACGGAGCGCTTCTCTATCCAGCCCTGTGTTAAAACGCAGTTACACTGGTCGACAATATTTATATGGTACCTAGTTTAAAATATTGTTCTTATAGGATATACACTGCCCGTCTAATAAGTTGTCTCCAATATTATCACTTATTTTACTTGTTTTCTGTCCTCTTTTTCATATAAACTCCACGAAATGTTGGCATATTCATTTGGCATTGAATTTACTTTATTTAAATCAGTTCGGAGGGTACTATACGTTTGGTTTGGCTTATTGGCTGGCTTCTGTTCCAATTTAGTTTCCTTGGCAAGGGTAAAACTTACTTTTTTCTTGCGTGCCGGTTCTACTGGTGGGTCTTCAGTAAACACTGGGGCAGTAGGTAAACTTAATTGGCCAATGTTTTCTTCATCTAGTTCGGTATTTTTGATATAAGAGTTGGTTTTCTCGTCAAATTCTTTTCTTTGTTGATAATGCAATACAAATAATGTTAATGTAGACCAAAACGAAGCAATCAAATTTAAAGAGCAGCCTCCTACTCGATGTAGGGCAACAGCATTCATGAATACTTCTACTACATATTTTAGCGCTCTAAAAATAAAATACAGTCCTAGAATTCCACTTGTCCAGTTTCCTGAAATAGTAAAATACCCATATAATTTTCTAATGGTTGAATTTGCGATTTCTTCTAGTTCTTGTGTATTAAAAAGGCTTAGTGTGGAGATGCCCTGGGATTCTACTTGTTGTCCCGCCAATTTTCTAATAAGTATGTTTGTTAAGGCGGCTCTTTGCGCACCAAATAACATGGCTTCCTGTACCTTTTTTATTTCAGCATATGTGTAAATTCCGCCTATGCCTAAATTTTTAATCGACAGAAACTTGAAAGGTTGTTCAGCATCAATATTTAATAGTTGCGGCGTTACACCTTGTGTGGGACGTGGATCAAAACCAATCCATTTATTTTCCAGGTAGTATAAGGGTGGTATGATAGAGTTGCACTCTACCTCAACAGCATAATCTTGCAAAATTCTAGTGACAGGGGACATAAAATAACTTTTATTGTTCACAGTTACAGGTAATTCTTCATAGCAACTAGTTTCTCTTCTTATTTCAACGGCTATTGGTAAACATTTTAAAATATACAGGGCTTCTCCTGCTGTGCGTGCCGTATAACCTAACTGATTTTTCACAATAGAGGCGACAGAGTTAGGGGACAGTGGTGCTAGCAACAGACGGTTTTTCAATATTTCTCGGTGTAATAAACATCTTCTATGTATTGTTTGCGCGAAGAGGTTATTTAAATTTCTTTTAAATGATTGCTCTACATACAAAAATTTTGTGTTTATATATGTTATCAGATCTGCATCTGTATTGACTGGATTTAAATTAAATGGGGTCTGTTCTAATGCATCTTTCTTTTCTACCACTAATAATCGAGGATGTTCACTTTCCCAGGCAAATACGCCACAAGTATACTGTTGACGAGTAAGCCTAATTGCAAATACTTTGTCATTTTCTTCCACAACTAAGTATCAGTTTCCTGAATCTTTTGGTTGCTTTTCTTTTATATAGGTAGCTCTTCCATCATATAAAATGTTATATTGTTTACATTCTCCTGGTACCTGTCGTTCCCAAGTAGACTCTCCATTAATAGCATCTGAGCAGAATCCAGGTAAAAATTCACAGGTTATTCCATTTAATAATTTAATCTCATTTTGCTCTAAGAAAACTTTTGCAGAGTAATCCATTAAAGTTAGTTTTATACTTGATTGTACCACAACATTTTTCCAATTTTGTCCATTTTCATTATACTGTCCCGGTTCGCAGTTTCGTTTGTCATCAATGCTTCCAGCTAGGGTGGCTGAGGAAGAAATTGTAGAATTAGCCCTTAATCTCGTGATAACATGTCCTCGGATTCCTCTAAACTCTCGATATAAATGGGTTTTTCGGCATTCTTCTGCACCTATTTCATGCACGTACGTTAATACCCCATCGTCCACTGACGATTCGTGCGAAAATGCTCCACAGTGTTTTATAATTTTGGTAATTTCTACCAAACAAGAATACACATGCACATATTCAAATTTTCTCTTTTCTATGACTTGCGCGTAGCCTTCCTGAATATCATAGCCAGAATCTGGATCAGGACACGAGGCTACTTCTCTTAGGGATATCACAGATACATTTGTAGACGGGTTCTTACAGTCATAAGCTATAAGGGCGGCTTCCACGCAGGCTAGGTAGTACCATAAAATTAACGTTGCTTTCTTTATTTCTATAAATAAGGATTTTTATTAAAACTAAGTCCAATATACTTTTATGCGGTGGCTCCATTGTTAAATATAACTAATATAATATATAATCCTTAAATCGGCTTGGCGGGTGCACTGCCCGTGTACGGGTTTGTCTTTCCATTTCCTCATCATCTGAGTCTTCAAAAGCACTATTATATTCTTCAGTAAGTTCACCTTCACTTTCTTCTTCGGGCTGAAGAGTTTCTTCTGACGCATCCGACTCGTCATTACTTTCGACACTGTCATCAGGATCTGGGTCATTAGGGCGATTCTCCTCTTGTAGTTCCATACCCTGGTTTAAGAACTCATCCACTAGCTCTTGGTCCATATCCTCATTTTCACGATTTTCCTCTGGAATGGCTGGCATCGGGTTGTCTTGCCCAACTTCTTGGTCAGCCGGTATAGTATTTTCACATATATCTCCTTTGTATAACTTTAATCTTTCTGCGTGGACCATGTGTTCCTTTTTTCCTGAAATTTCTTTTATTTTAAACGTCACAGGTCCTTTCTTTTCGATTATACGGTAAGGACCTTTCCACTTGGCATGGAGTTTTCGACTAAGGTTTTTGCTCGGTATTGCAGGACTATTCATGTATACCAAATCTCCCAACATATATTCTCGCCTTGTCTTTCTTTGGTTTAGTCTTTCACACCTTTTATCTATACTTTTTCCAATGTTTTCTTTTGCAATTTCATGCGCAATTTGCATTCGGGTCATTAGTTCCGTGGCGTAGTTGTCATCCAAGTCATATCGTACTTTATCTTCTTTTATAGTCAAATGAATGGGCAGCTCCATATCTTTTCTTTTGTTGCATCATGGGGCAAATTTCGGTAAGCCATTAAACAATAGGGTAGAATCCTGTCCCAACTGTCATTATATTCACTGACAAAATGGCTTATCATTGTTTTAAGAGTTCTATGATAGCGCTCTAATATTCCATTGGCGGCAGGATGATACGGGGTGGTTTGAAATTTTGTTATGCCCAAAAGTTTGCAAACATTTTTAAAAAGGCCAGAAACAAATTGAGATCCTAGGTCCGTCAAAAGCTGGCGAGGTGTCCCAAATTGCGTCACAATATTTTCTACGAAAGCTCTGGCTACGGTTTCAGCTTTTATATCTGGTAATGGAATGCATATTGGATAACGGGTTAAAAAGTCAACACATGATAAAATATATCTATTATTATCCTGTGTTCTGTTTAGAGGTCCAACAAGGTCCAGTGATATTCGTCCCCATACTAAAGCAGGTATGTATGACTTTTGTAATTCCACAGGTGGTTGTGCATTCGTTTTTCGTAGGTTGCAGGAATGACAATTTTCCACGAAGGTTTTTACATCTTTTCTTATTGTTGTCCAATAAAAATCTCGCAAGATTGAATCTTGTGTTTTCTTTTGACCAGGGTGAGCCGATAAAATAGAAGTGTGATAAATTTTCATCAGTTCCGGAACTATGGCCGCAGGAGCCATTAACGGGTCATTTCTTTGTCGTTCTTCACGGCGTCGATAAAGCAACAGGTCTGGGCTCAAATAATACATATCATTATTTTCTTCACATGTAGCTATAATTTCGTTTAACCTTGGATCTTCCCGTTGTAATCTTCTTAACTCATCTCTGCTCCATATTACTGAGACGGTGGGATAGACAGCGTCTTCTTCAGTAACAACAGCTACTTGTTGACTCGAATATTGGTTAGTTGGTTGTAGCATATCCTTTTCTGGCTTTTCTGTACGTAATCTCGTCAGTGCATCAACATTGGAATTCATTTTTCCTGGGCGGTAAATTATCGTAAAGCTATATTCCATTAAATACATAGCCCATTTGGCTAGTCGGGAACTTGGATCCTTAACGGTTAGCAAGAATCGCAGAGGTCGATGATCTGTTACAATTGTAAAATGTGTCCGTGTCAAATATACTCTGTATCGTTTTACCGCATCTACAATAGCTAGCATTTCTCTTTCTATAGTTGAATAACGTTGTTCTGCTCCATTAAGTGTTCGACTGGAATACATGATCGGATGCTCTAATCCCTCGTGTTTTTGAGTTAATATTGATGCAATGGCTGTAGCACTAGCGTCACTATTTACAATAAATTCCTTTTTGAAATCAGGATACTTTAAAATAGGAGGTGTGATTAACGCTATTTTCAAGGCTTCGAATGCTTCTGCTTGGGACTCCGTCCATTGGTATCTTACGTTCTTTTTAGTAAGGAGGGTTAATGGCTGACTTAATTTTGCAAAATTCGGAACGAATTTTCGGTAGAAACTGCATAAACCTATGAAAGAACGAATCTCCTTGACGTTTCTCGGAACAGGGTAGTTTTTGATGATTTCTGTTTTCTCAGGTTGGGTGGTGTATCCGCCTGCTGTGACAATATGTCCCAAATATTCGATCTGTTCTTTCAGGAAATTGCACTTGGTAGGTTTAAACTTTAAATTACTGTCCTTTATTTTTTCGAAAATATGACGTAGTCGCTCTATATGCGTATCCACGTCCGCTGAAAATATCATCGAGATAAACTAGACATTCTTTGTAGGTCAGTTTACCAAAAATATGATACATTAAACGACTCCATGTCGCAGGGGCATTTTTCAAACCCATAGCCATCCTTTTAAATTGGTAGTGATTATCAGGAGTGGAAAATCCTGTCTTTTCTTGATCTTCTGGCTGCAACGGAATTTGAAAATAGCCGGATGCTAAGTCCATGGTTGAAAATAAACGTACCCCGGACAGTCTGTCAATGGATTCTTGGATATTTGCCAACGGAAAATAGTCAGTTACCGTGATTCCATTCAATTCACGGAAATCGATCACTAGACGATACTGAATTTCCTCCCCTGGATGCCGTTTCTTTTCTATAAGAATTGCCGGAAAACTCCACGGAGATTCACTTTCCTCAATGATATCGTCGTCCAATAATTTTTGAATTTCTTTCTTTAATATCTTTTGCCTATGAAATGGTACCCTATAAGGTATTTTACAAATAGGCGGAACATTCTCGGTAATAATACGATGAGTAACTTTGCTTGTGCAAGTTAATTTTTGGTTAGGAGATGTAAATATATCAATATATGCCACTATCAGATTTCTTAATTTAACCTGAGACTCATTAAGGCATTTATCTAAATTGAGCTGTCCCAAAATTTCATCAGTATCTTTTTTACTTATATGCCCTATAATTTTCTTTTCTTTCCTCTCTTCGGGAAGCCCTATTTCCGCTTCATAAGCATGCGCAATCACTGTTTTCTCGGGAATCGTAATATCTTTATCTGTAATATTACTCACACGTACTGGAATTTCTGCATTTACACAACACAAAACTCTTGCAACTAGCAATTCTTGTGGTCCACTCTCACATGGTTCTATCACTATATGCTGAGTATTGATCCTTGACGCCTTCTCCAAAGTTGCCATACATACAGCGTGACACATTGCAGGAATTTTTATACTTTTGTTAAATCTTACTATCCTTCTTCCTTCCGGAGCACTAGGAGTACACCTTGATGCACCTTCTTCCTCTTGGCTCCCTACAATTTCCGTCAAACACAAAACCCCTTTTTCTTCTAATACACTAGGAGTACATTTTGATGCTCTTTCTTCCTTCTGGCTTTTTCTAAAATCACCACTTCTCTCTTTCGAAGCACTAGGAGCACACCTTGATGTACTTTCTTCCTCTTGGCTTTTTCTTAAATCACCACTTTCACCTCGTGGCTCACAATTTACATTCCCTTGTACATATGACGTCACGGAAGCTGCAGTCTTCCTAGGTCCTTCCAAATTTTCGCTAGCTAAACGTTGCTTCTTGTTACTGGAGAAATCCAAACGAGTACCATTCGTTTGAACTCCACATTCCTGCGTTAATGGTACTAACGAGAAATGACTAGCATAACGATTATTTATGTTGACCTCTAATTCACTAAACCTCTGTGTTAAGTTTTTCAGTTCACTATGTACTTTCAGGAACATGTTTTCCACCTCAATTTTCGACAACGTCATCATAGCATCTCCATCTTCTCTGGAATCTTCTTCCACTTACGGTATCTCATCTTCAAAAGCGTACATACAACAATTTCCCCAATCAATTTTTACACTATACTTTCTTAAAAAGTCTATGCCCAACAATAAATCGGCTCTGAAACTATCAGAGTCTATCACAACAAAACTATGAGTGACCTTGGTTCCACTCGTAAATGCGATTGGTAATTCCACTATTCCTAACGTTGGAATAGTATTCCTTGTATATCAACTAAAACACTATTTGTACGTTCAATTTTAAACCCCTTGGCAATACCGGGTTTAACTAGGGATACTACGGCTCCTGAATCTACTAATGCATAATAAAAACCGTTAGCTATTGTTACATTAGCAACGTTGGCTGGTTTCGGAGCTTCTTCCTTTGAGCACGTATATATCCCTACCATTCTCTCGTTTATTCCCAACTTGCTTCTGGCACAGCCGGTCTCCGGGGTTGTGGAGGGGCTGTGTTGCGGTTTAAAGCCGGATTTTGCTGTCTGCTTATTCCTTGCCTCGCAGGACAAAACTGTGCTATATGTCCCGGTTGCTGGCAATTAAAACATCGTCGTTGAGGCGGGTTTGTCTGCGGTCGCTGCGCTGCTTGCCTACTGTTCTCTGGACAGTCCCTACTATAAGGTCCATTTCTTCCACATTTGAAACAGGTAGTTGGACAGTATCTAGAGGTGTGGCCTTCCTTGTTGCATTTGAAACATATCATGGGTCTCCGATTTTCGTTATTAGGTCTTCCAGGTCTTCTTCCTTCCTGGTTGGCTGGGTAACGGCGCTGCTCTACGTTTCTTTCACCAATGTTCTGCACAGCTCTGCATTCTCTGGCAGTGGACGGATGAAGAAGGTTTTCAATGGATTCCTCCCTCTCAGCGTATTCCAAAGCCTTGTTCAAAGTAGTCGGACTAGACGATAACACTCGCTGTTTAATCGGCATTAGCAGTCCCAGTGTGAATTGGGTCGTAACATCTTGTTCCAACCGGGTGGAAATAATTTGGTCTGTAGCATTATTTCCTGTGAGTGTTACGGTACGATTGGCTAACAGCTTCAACCTAGTCAAAAACTGGCGGCAAGTTTCTCCTGTTCGTTGGCGACATTCTATGAAATTTTTCATTGCAGCCCCTTTTACATATTGACGGACAAACTGCTTTTTGAGAGAGTCTTTGCGAGTTGTCCATGACGTGGTGGTTTTAAGGATTGGCTCAGACTCGATAAATTGTTTAGCTCTGTTGCGAAGCTTGAGACGGGCGATGGCCACTTTTTGTTCATCGGTCCAGTTGGCTAAAAGGGCGGTTTCATCGATAATTGCTAGGAAGTCGTCAATACTGCCTTGTCCCTCATAGGTAGGAATGGATTCGATCCCAATAACCACATTATTGGTCGTTACAGTTACAGGAGCTGAAGCTGCAGGAGTTGGGTTGGTTGACATTTTTAAATGCTATGATATTTAAATTGAATCCTTATGTCGAGAGTAAGTACTTATTGTCCATAAAATATTTTATAATTTTTCAATTATTTTCTTAAATTGTAAATGTAAAATTTTCTCTCAAAATTCTCACGAATTTTTTCTATTTCTGCAAAATTTTTTTTTTTTTTTTTTCATAAATTTTCTGCGAGTTTTACAACCCTCTCAGAATTTTTGCAACCCCACACCTGACACCAATTGTGAAGCCTACCGCGTTACAAACTTTCAGATAAGGGAGCAAATCAAGTTGGCGGAGATAACGGGTAGGTTACAAGTACTAACTACTGTGGGTTCAATGAGTCTCGAAGGGAGCAATATTTGTCGTTGTATTTTATTACTTACATCTGGTTTACTATTAGCTTGCCTATAGTTTCATCCTTACAAAAAGGAGCTTCGCTGCAGTCTAGAAGTTCTAGCTAAAAAGTCGCACACTTTTTCCCTAGGCGATATAGAGGTAATATACGCCATCGTGATTCTATTCGCAATCACTTTGTTGCAGATTATTTTATTTATTGCGAAAAATGAGAAAGTCAGTAAAACACATTTTCTTCACGTTTTAACAAACACTTGGTATATTCAATATTAAATTGGAGCCACCGACATTTTACAAGTTCTTTTTCTAAGTATAAATTATTGAAATAATATACCCATAATTTGTATTAATTTTCGCAGCACTTACTTTGTGGGCGCATATTGTTTTTAGATTTTCTAAAACCGAACCCGGACCGACGGTACTGTTTCAGAACGACACTACTAAATCAGAACCTTACTTTTTATAAGATCGCGAATATTTTCAGAATTACTAGATATAACTGTGACGAACTAACTCTTTGGTTAATTAATTTTTCTTTAAATGGACTCTCGTTCCCCCATAGATCCCTCATAGATCCCCCATCGAAAACGGTGACATCAGTGTTTTCTTAAGAAATCCCCCTTGAAAAGTATGAAATCATCAAAATTCTGCATCGAAAAATACGCCTCAATGTATTAGTTATTAAGATCGATAATCGAGTACCTTCCGCGACTACCTACGTCGTTTCCCAATTTTTTCCGTTAAATTGGTAGGAGATCTATAGTTTATTCCTTGAACAAGAAAAATATTAAAATTATTAAAATTGTCGTGAATTTCCCATTAGGATCGAATCTCGTCTAACGGATTGAACTATATTTTATTTAGTACCTGAGTAATTGTTCTTAATTTAGATATACCGAAAGGTGATTATTGCTTATTTGTTAATCGACCAATGAATCGAGAGGAAATAGACGAGTGGGAACGGTGGACATCCAGTTTGGATGTCTTCCACACGATATTTGCTTTGTTAGTTGAATTGTGATTATCAGAATTAAAACTTCTTAATTAAAATAAAATCTCTTGGTAAGTTTTTAAATATTTATAAAGTCAAGATTAGATTTTATTTATTTTTCTAAATTATTTTTAAATGTATTTATAACCCAAAGATCCCCATATTTTGAGAAATATTTGGTATTTAAATTTTTAGTATTGTATTTTCCCACTTAGAAAACTTGGACTTAAATTATTTTCCTTAAAATAATTTCTTGGTATTCGGAATGATTTTCCAAAATTTATAAAACTTAAATTATTTTCTTCAAAATAATTTATTAAATTTTTAAAATAATTTTTAATATTCATTTTCAAAATTTACAATTTAGAATTAAATTATTTTCTTCAAAATAATTTATTTAATTTTTTAAATAATTTTTAATATTCATTTTCAAAACTTACAATTCAGAATTTAATTATTTTCTGCAAAATAATTTATTTAATTTTTAAACTAATTTTTAATATTCATTTTCAAAACTTACAATTTAGAATTAAATTATTTTCTTCAAAATAATTTATTTAATTTTTAAAATAATTTTTAATATTCATTTTCAAAACTTACAATTCAGAATTTAATTATTTTGTGCAAAATAATTTATTTAATTAAAAATTCAATATTTGTTTCCAAAACTTACTATTCAGAATGAAATTATTTTCTTCAAAATACTTTATCTAATTAAAAATTCAATATTTGTTTCCAAAACTTACTATTCAGAATGAAATTATTTTCTTCAAAATACTTTATCTAATTAAAAATTCAATATTTGTTTCCAAAACTTACTATTCAGAATGAAATTATTTTCTTCAAAATGATATATGTAAATTCAAAATTTAAAACTATAACAATGCAGAATTAAATTATTTTCTTCAAAATAATTTATCTCATTGTTAAATAATTTTTAGTTTATTCCTAAAACCCATAAATTCTGATTTAAATTATTTTCTTTAAAATTATTTATTTAATTTTTAAACCAACTCTAATTACGCACCTTCAATTCCAAAATATTATTAGAATAATTTTTCTTAAGAAAAAGGTTTTACTCCGGAAACATTTCTCAGGCCCGAACTGTGCCTCGATATTATTGACCGTTGACGTACGAAATCTCTAGAATGATATAGTTGGGTTAAAGCAATAAAGTCGACTAATTTAGGAGACAAAAAGTTCTTAAAATTTATTATATTTTGGTTTTTAAAAAGCCATTCCCATAAATTTAAGTAAAGTGATCCCATTTTCTAATATATTTATTTTACGATTAAGTTATTATACCGAGTTGTCACAACTACATAAAAAGATATGAAAAAAAGTTCATACTAACATAGGTCCGGAAATGCTTCTAGAGGGAGCTACAGACCCTTGAAGATGGTGTCATAAAAGTGGTTTTTATTTAATTTATTAAGATCTACTTACAATACATGAATTAACTTTTACATATAAATTAAAGTGATTGGAGGTCACTCTTTGAAAAGATCAGGTGACCCATAATTGCAACCAGTGGCGTGGAAACAAAGGGGTGGTTAGTTATTTAGGGTTATATTTTTTTGGCCGAGTGTATTTTCACTATCTTTTAAATAAATTATGATTCTTTGAACATTTTTACGTAAAAAGGTTCCCTTGGTATTGTAGGGTAATAATAAGGCTTCACCTTATTTTACCTAATTGTACAATTTAATGGTATGTATAATATTATTGTTACATTTACCCTGATATCAATAACGAGGATATAGTCGAGGGTATAACCCTCTATTAAAGGTAACAATATGTTATTGTACATTAAATATAACAATAACATTTATATAATCATAGGTTAAGCTTAGAGTTAAGGTTACGAGTTTAAGGTTAAGTTTAGTATATAAGTATCTACGACTGATTGTAAAATAGGATAGATAGAATAGAAATAAATACATTTTTACACACGTCTTGATGACTCTTTCATATCGAACCAAGTAGTTACATTACATGGCGATCCTGCCAGAGGACTTTATACAAGTCTTGAAAAAAAAAAAAAAGTGATTAAAGTGTAGTGTCCAGTGAAAAATATTAGAGATGGGGAAGAATCAGAGCAAGGAAGAAATTATAATCGCCCAGGCGGGAAATAGCGGCGGAGTAACAAATAGTATAACAGTAAAGGACACGGTTGGAATAGCCCTTTGTGTGTTGGCATGCTTTTGCATAATAGCATATATAATCAACCGATGCAAAAAGACGCTACAGAAGAAAATAAGGCAAGAGATAGCAAGAAGCCAAGATATAGTTTAGCAACAATCCAGCCCAGGCCCGCACTAGATCCAGCCCAGATCTACACTAAACCCAGCCCAGACCTATACTAGACTCAAGCCAGGCCTGCAGACAGCCCACTACAGACCCGGAGCCAGCCCGAAGGAATAATATATGGACATTAAGGAATTCCGCTATCTATTGGAAGAAGCAAAAGTGTTCCACAGAAATATTGGCAAAGATTCCGTAAAGAGGCGCAGCTCAACGAGAGTAATAGAGAGTGAGTTGGAAAATTTAGATAGGCTTATTAGGGAATTTGAAAATTTAAAGAGTACATTTAATAGGTCACAAAACAAAGCTGAATTAATAGCCAATGTTAAAGAGTATGCTAAATGTTTAGATCAGTATTTTGGGGCTATTAATGAGGTTTTGAATAGTAGGTTAAAAGAGGCCAAAGCAAAAGAAACAGAATTACCGGACGTAAGTGACTACGATTCTGATTGTTTTGAAGAAGCCAAAATGGGTGAAAAATTTGATTTAAAAACGGCCGCATCTCTGATGCCACGCATGGATGGTACGGAGAAAACGACAAAAGAACTTATTGACGGTATCGAATTATACGACTCGCTACTGGACGATGCCGGAAAAAAGAGTTTAACTAATTACGTTTTAAAAGCAAGATTGACGGGTAATTCAAAAATAAGAATGCGTACTGAATACGCATCAAATCAAGCCCTTATTAATGATTTAAAAACTCTTTTTCTCTGCAAAAAGTCTGCTAGTGCACTTTCTGTCAAATTGAACGGTGCTAGGCAAGCAGGTAAATCCATTGAAGAGTTTGGAAAAACTATAGAGGATTTACTGCTGGACCTAACCATCGCCCAATCGGACGGAAATGACGAAGCCTTAAGGGTACTGAGTAGTGTCAATGAAAAACTTGCCATTAATGTGTTTGCAAACGGGTTGCAGAGTAATGATATGCGCACTATTGTTAAAGCACGAAATTATAATAAATTGGGTGACGCAATAAGGGGAGCTATGGATGAGGAACTTGAAAAAAGAGATAAAACTCATTCGGTATTCCATATGCAAAATAAACGCGGTTCTAATAGGTTCCAAAGGGACTACAAAAATCAAATAAATAGGTCATTCAACAATAATCAACGCCAAAAATTCATGCCAAATTTTAAATATCAAAAAAGTTTACCCGCAGGGAACTCGCGAAATAATAATAATAATAATAATAGATTTTCGCAATATAGGAGTTCGTCAAATCGTGGCCAAAATTTTAGAGGAAATAATAGAAATAATAGGGCATATTACATGCAAAAGGAGGATGAGAATACGTGCGAGGATAACATTAGACAGTCAACATTAGCCGATCAGTTTTTTCGAGCCTAAAGAAAACTTAGAATCTGTAATTTTAAATTTAAATGGTCTAAATTTTATTCAAGTCAATTATAGAGGCACTATATTAAAATTATTAATCGACACAGGAGCTTCTATAAGTGTTATATTTAAAAAATTTATTAATAAACATGAATATATAAACAAAGGAAATCAAATAAAAATAAATGGGGTGGCCGGTTCAACACTTTCACATGGTATCGCGAACTTGACATTGGAATTTATTAATAACAATATCAAATTAAAACATACATTTCATGTAATTGAAAGTTTTGAAAATAAAATAAATGGAGTTTTAGGCTCAGATTTTTTTGAGAAATATAATGCCAAGATAAATTTTGAAAATTTTAAGTTTTCGTTTTCTACTAAATATGAAACTGTTTCATTGCCAATGTTGTCAAACCAAAAATCACAGTTTAAAATACCGGCTCGTTGTGAAATGATTAAATATTGCTATGTTAACAAAAATGATGACTGTCTAGTATTACCACAACAATTAGCAGATGGTATTTATATAGCAAGTGTTTTAGCTCGACCGCAAAGTAATATGATACCAGTAAAAATTTTAAATACACGCGACGCGGAAGTAACATTAACAAACTTTTATCCGAAGGTTGAAAATGTCAGCGATTATGAAACTTGTTGTTTTCTTGGAACGGAACATAATTCGGTTGAACGAGTAGACGAATTGCTAAAATTAATCGATACAAAACATTTAAATAGAGAGGAAAAATTTTCAATTCAAAAAATGTGTGCTAAATATTCGGACATTTTTCATTTAGCGAACGACCCACTTTCTACGACAAACATTTATAAACAAACGTTGCGACTTAAACCTGACGCATCACCGTCATACGTGAAACCATATAGACTACCTCATGCACAAAAGAAAGAAATACATGCGCAGATTGACAAAATGTTAAAAGATGGAATTATTGAAGAAACCAAGTCAGAATGGTCTGCACCCTTATTGGTAGTTCCTAAAAAAACTGACCAAACAGGTGTTAAACGTTTTAGAGTTGTAATCGACTTTCGTCTTCTTAATAAAAAGTTAAGGGATGATGAAAAATTTCCACTTCCATCAATTACTGAAATTTTAGACTCGTTGTCAGGAGCAATGTATTTCTCTCACGACCACACCACACATCGAACCAAGTAGTTACATTACAGTATAAAGTCGTATAGTCGACCGTTTTCGAGATAAACGGACTTTTTATGTAGAGTCATACCTTAAAATTTTTCATCGTCATTTCCGGACGCCCTGTATAAACAAGTTTAAACTAAATATCCGTCTTAAAAAAAATTATAATATTTATCTACTTTTAATTTTTCGTCGAATGCCGGGGCTACTTTGACACTAGAGTGATTTAAAATGCGGATTTCACGTATTTCTACTTCTGTGTCAAAGTAGCCCCAAACACTTTGACACACCGGTTTTTATTTTTTTGCGCTTAAATTATTAATTTTAAAGCTATTTTGACATCAGCAAACGATTCAGTAGCCCATGTTTGCTATGTTAGCTTTTCTTCAAGTACTCATGTTAATAAATAGTGGCGTGAAGTCGAAAAAATGTAAGAAAAGGTGTCAAAGTAGCTCCGGTTGACGGTATTGGGATTCAGCATAACATTCTGAGTAAAATTACACCTCACTTGTTTTCTCATTTTCAATCTAGAGTGCTACAAATTAATTAAATTTGTTAATTTATAATCAAGTTAGTATATGAAACATAAAATTATGTCATACCTAATAATTGACTTTTTAAGTTTCACAAATTGTTTAAAAAATGAAATTTTGTTTTCTGGACGTTGACTCCATTTTTCCAAACGGAACGATGGTATTTCACTACGATATTTAAAACGAGCATTTTTTTCCAACAATTTGATACCATACCCTCCTATGCTATTTTAAAATTGACACGAAAAAATTTGCCTTAAGTCCCAAAAGCAAAAAGTTATTCAGGTTATGTTTCTTAAAAGCAATGGTGTAGATCTTTAGATAGTAGGGCTGCACCGAGTAGTTCGGTGCTCGGCCAGAATTTTCACCGAGTAATGAGTACTCGGTGCTCGGTCTTATATTCATTACTCGGCCCAGTATAGTAGAATATTAGAAGCAATCTTTTCGGCATGTCAAAAACAGTAAGAAACGAGACATATAATTCATAATTTTAATTTTCAATAACATACTTATGCAAGTACAGTGGCATTAATAAATTTAATACTTATAATTTAGAAGAAATTCCGTCTATACTATACAGGGTGCTCCAAAAAACGGAATGGTAAAAATTTTCCATTTTTTAAATAGAACACTGTGTTTTTTTAATTTTCAGATTCGACATAAAATTATAATTATTTTTTATTAAATGCATTATTAGTCCATACTTAATAGTTTCCGAGATGTTGACCTTTTGAAAAATATCATTACTTGGCACCGAGTAGTAGGTACTCGGTCAATACCTTCAACCGAGTACTCGATCAAGTTAAAAAACAGGGCTCGGTGCAGCCCTAGTAGATAGTTCTGTTTTTTAAGTAAATGTTGCAAAATAAATGTATTGTGTCTAGTCCTAAAAAAAAAACACTTGCCAATCCACTGGAACAGCGAGTTTTTACAGCTCACAGAGTGTTGTCATTTTTTGTCAGGCCTTCTTTTTTTAAAATCGTCTCCTAACTTATCTGAAACTTTGGAAGTATATGTCTGGATTGTAAACGAATGGTTTTTGATGAATAAGACGTTTTTCTCCTTATATTACGTGTCTGTGGTAACGATTTTCAATCGCGAATATTTGGTGGGAGAAAAGAATAAAGCGCGTAAATAAAAATGTTTTAACGAAAATGAAGCATTTTTATTTTCATTTTATCCGAGGCTTCCTGGTGCAACCCAAAGCCCTATTTCTAAATGCATAATAAAACAAAAGTCATGGAATGAAAAGATCCATGTTTTGATCACAGCTATCTTTATTGGATTTCAGAGTTACTGAACTGCCTTTTAGGTTTTTATACAATAAAAACGTTTAATAATTTTTATATGAAAAACGATTACCTACATAGAAACAAAATAGAATACATTAATAAAAGTTTTACCAAGATATCCAAAAATGCTAAAATATACAGGGTGTTCTATTTGAAATACCTAGACGCTAAAGTTGACAGTAACATCCAGTTATACGAACGTCAAAATATAATATTTTATTTATTGTTCACTTTACAAACACACTTTAGGATACTTCCTATATTATGTACTTACAGGTAAAGGCTAGAAAGTAGAAAAATCTAAGTACTTAACTAAGATTAGTTGTACTAACAACAAAATAAAATAATATAACAAAATAATCGAACAATATTTTAAATTTCTGCATTATTGTTAAATAGTTTTTTTAGGCTGCTTAACACTAATAAAAAATATATCAAAAGGTTGCCTTATGTTTAATTTATCGCACTGTACCACAACCACCTTAAAAAGAAGTCATAAAGTTACATCGGGCAACGCCGCATCAGCTGGGAGTTGCGGATCCACAAGCTATTAATATGACGCGCGGCAACGGGCGAGTTTTTTATTCTTTTAAAGGGTAAAACCCATTTCAAATCATAGTAAGCCAGTTCATTACCTTTTAAAAAAACCTTTACCTTCATATCAATGTCCACTGAAACCCGAGCAACAATATTTATAGTCATTGGTCGAAACTAAACTATAAAAATATATTTTTGAGTCACTTACAAATTTTACTTCCCAAAATTCAGAAGTATTAATTTTTTGTGAATAAATACTGAGATCGTCAAAACTTTTTATAAAATCTGATTGCTCGAAAGCTTGATTAAGTTGAGGCTCGAAAGCTTGATTAAGTGGAGAGGTACGCTCTTGTTCCTCGTTTCTCTCCGCTGGACTTTTTCTAGGAATGAGAATAGTTTTTGACAAGTCAGGCAAATTGGGATAAAAGCACGGAACAGCTGTTAAATTTAGTCTTACTTTAGTTGAAATTTTTTTTGTGGTGCCATCAGGCAATATATCACTGGGGACAAAATGCTTAGCAGAAACTACAGAATACTGTGTGGGCGACCAATTAGCTCTTGAAATGGCTTTTGGCTATAGAATTTTCAGATTTTCATCTTTTGGGAAGTGAAAAACTGATACACTCTCTTCACCTGCTTTTAAAACACTTTTATAGTTAGAGTTACACCCAGGAATACAGCAGGGGCTTGGAATGTTGATAAATAAACAAACTAAAAAAAAATAGTACTCACCTAAGTACCTGGGTATTTACAGGTATCATACCTAGTTACGATCGAACTATCTCTACTAGTGATATTTTTAAACTAATTCACATATACCTTCAAGCTAAATAAACACTTCAATATTTAATAAATGAACTGTACCCACAAAACAATAAGTTTATCCCAAAGAGCTAACTAGAATACAACTTTTAAATTAAAATAAATAAAATTCTGCCACCATTATAAAGACCCATAAACAAACCGACCGGCCAAGCTGTATGATTTCTCACTTTATTAATGCTATTAGAGCAAACGCGCACCAAAAATGTTCACTAGTATTTTGCAGAGGTTCTTAGCAATCATGTCACTTAAATTTTCTATTAGATATCAATCGAAAACCGGATAAAAATACAAATTAATACGAAAAACCGCAAAGTTAACACTTTCGTCGCGCGTAAATTACATACTAAAGCATGGATAACCTCAAAAAAGTCACGTGACACATGGATTTTCAAGCAGTGTTGTCAATGTTTCTGTTTCACGGCTTTTTTCAAGGTGGTTGTGACTGTACCAACATACTCATTATTAAATAAATCATTCTTTGTAATTCTAAGGTTATTCTTTGGTACTTTAATGCCTATGTAATTAATTAAATCAGTCTTTGTATTTGGTATGATTGACAATATAGTATATAAACCTGGGACCTATTTTGTTTCTTCTATGAAATAAAGTTGTAAATTGAAAACTATTCAACATTGCCCTGTATGAAACCATGTATGGATATGCATTATTTTTTCTGACATATAGAAATCTTAGAAAACGCTTCTGTACTTTTTCAATATGGTTTGTAAAAGTTAAAGCAGTGGGCATCCAAACATCCAAATTTGGCTTGCATATTCCAGAGATGGTGTCAGCAAAGCATTGTACCGGGTGGTCAAATAAGCGAGGACGTCGGCTTTATCTCGGAAACCATTAATCGTACAACTTTCGGAAAGATTTTTTTATGAGTAAAGTGGTCAAGAGAAATTGCTGGAAATTACTTTTAAGTTCCTCATTTCGCCGCAAGGGGGCACAATTAAAAATTGTTTTTTTTAAATTCTAAATTTCTCCGAAAATTCCCATATTAAGGTATAACTCTGATTACATCATTGGAAAGCTTAGACAATTCTGCATCATTTTGGTTTAAGGCTCATTGGCGTACCGACCTTGATAAGAGTGGGAGAAGCTATTGAAAGTGTAAACATTAAAATCGCTGTAACTTCTAAACGATTTATCCGATTTTACTAAATTTAAGCTTGTTTGGCAAGGGAAAATAAGCATCTTCAATTGCCGTATCCAACAGTACACGATAGTGTTTAATAAAATTGCTAGAGGGCGCAATTTGTAATAATAACAGTTTTTCGATTTTATCCCGAAAATTCAAATCATACGGTATAACTATGACATCATAATCGAAAAGTAGATGAAATTTGCAAGAAAAGATGTAAAGACCGCAGTTCGATATCTTTGTTCGTTTCAGAGTTATGGCCAAAACAATAATTTTTAATACAAATTGCGCCCTCTAGCAATTTTATTAGAAACTATATTGTACCATTAGATACGACAATTGAAGGTACTTACCTTTTTCTTCCAAACAAGCTTAAATTTAGTAAAATCGGTTAAGTCGTTTAGAATGTTTACACTTTCACTTGATAAGAGTGGGAGAAGCTATTGAAAGTGTAAACATTAAAATCGCTGTAACTTCTAAACGACTTATCCGATTTTACTAAATTTTGAGCTTGTTTGGTAGTACCTTCAATTGTGATATCTAATGGTACACGATAGTTTCTAATAAAATTGCTAGAGGGCGCAATTTGTATTAAAAACTATTGTTTGGGCAATAACTCTGAAACAAACAAAGATATCGAACTGCGGTCTTTACAGCTTTTCTTGCAAATTTCATCTACTTTTCGATTATGATGTCATAGTTATACCGTATGATTTGAATTTTCGGGATAAAATCGGAAAAACTGTTATTATTACAAATTGCGCCCTCTAGCAATTTTATTAAACACTATCGTGTACGGTTGGATACGGCAGTTGAAGATACTTATTTTCCCCTTCCAAACAAGCTTACATTTAGTAAAATCGGATAAGTCGTTTAGAAGTTACAGCGATTTTAATGTTTACACTTTCAATAGCTTCTCCCACTCTTATCAAGGTCGGTACGCCAATGAGCCTTAAACCAAAATGATGCAGAATTGTCTAAGCTTTCCAATGATGTAATCAGAGTTATACCTTAATATGGGAATTTTCGGAGATATTTAGAATTTAAAAAAACAATTTTTAATTGTGCCCCCTTGCGGCGAAATGAGAAACTTAAAAGTAATTTCCAGAAATTTCTCTTGACCACTTTACTCATAAAAAAATCTTTCCGAAAGTTGTACGAGTAATGGTTTTCGAGATAAAGCCGACGTCCTCGCTTATTTGACCACCCGGTACAATTTAATAATTGTGGACATTACTCCAAGGTCCTTAGTAGTGTTGGGATCACTCGAGTGAAAAAATCACTCGGTTTTTTCAATCACTTGAATAATTCGGTTATCATCGGAAATCATTCGAGTGACGAAACTCCGGTTTTTATTTTCCAACGACCCGCATGCCATTCATACCAATCAGTCATTGCGGCTAGACAAACTAGTTTACGGAACTGGCGACTTTTTTTTTCACTCGAATACTCGGTAGTCGGTTAATAAAATAACTCGGTTATTCCCATCACTAGTCCTTAGCTTCATTTTCCGGTCAAGTTTAATTTCATTTACATAATGGTCATCGATAATATAATTTGATTTTCGCGTAAACGACATCACAAAACACTTTTTAATATTTAAATGCATTACAAACCAATCAGAAACTCTATTTAAATCATGCAGTAATTGCGTACATTCTTCTTTGGTATAGATTATCTTAAACAATTTAAAACCATCTGCAAACAGAAGGCTGGTTGATTCTGTGATGCACTTAGGTCACCTATGAATACAACAAATAATAGTGGGCCTAGATTACTTTCTTGTGGGACACCAGAAGTGGCCACAAACTTTTTAGAACACGTTTTACCAACTTTCACTACTAGCATTCGCTGTGAAAGATAAGATTTAAGAAAATTGTACGCTTGTTGAGTACCATAGAATGGGGCTATTTGGGATTGTGGGGGTTATTTGGGAAATCCAAAAAAAAATAATTCTGGCAAACCTGCCTTTCGCCACGTGGATCTCAACTAATCGGCATCGTGGCCTCGCGTTCTGGCATTGGTTAACCGTCCTCTCTAATTGTTCACTCGCTGTGCGGTACTGTAGTATGTTTTAGAGCTCCCGAAAAAGCCGTTAAAAATATTTATGTGCCAACTTCTTGTTCCTGGCGGTTTCCTCGTTATGTCACGGTAAGTTTAGGATCGTTAACTAATTGTTACATATTTCTAGATATCCTAAAAAAAATGTTGAGAATATTGACATAGAAGAGAATTTGTTATAAACATTTTTGTACGGTGGGGCAATTTGGGACAAATAACTAAATATATTTTTTTTCTATTTTAGACGATAAAAATGGTTAGAATATACGTAAGAAGTATCTCAGTAGTTACAGACGGAGAAAAAATTTTAATCCCTACAATTCCTACTCAGAGGAAAATCTACAAAAAGCACTAGAGGCCCACTTGACCAAACATAGAACGTGACAAGATTGTGATATCTCATATAGAGCTCAATTAAAGAGCACCGATTTATCACACGGTTCTATAGCAGTGACAAAACAAACATATGTTGTAATAGCACTAACCAAGAACATTGCTTTGCAGCAGTGTTTTATCTTTGTGACAACTCAGTGCTGAAACTGTTGTTGCAATAAAAATAAAGAGAGACAAATCTGTTTCTTTGATTGCAAGATACTGATGCATCTTTAACATAACCTATAATAGGTATGGCGTCTTTTTCACTCCATGCCTTTCTTTTCGAGAGTGTTTATTGTTTGTAGAGCGAATATAGTGTTTCTACTTTTACTTTTTGAATTGTGAACATTGTGATTGCGCGGTAAGTTGTTTATTTATTAGCATGTATTTAGTATACTGAAAGTTATTGGTTTTTTAAATTGTCTAGCTTTCTAAGAGGCAGCAACAAAGTAGGGCAAAATTATTTTGGGAAAACTTTAATGAATCCAATCCAGAATCTGTAAGCTTTATTACAGTCCATCAGCAGACCTCGGACATGACATGCCCTACCTAGTACCTAAAGAAAATGTCACCCGTAGTGCTAAAACTTTAGGTAGTACTCCTTCACTTCGAGAACCTGAGCCTAAGACTCTCTCTAAGAGAATCTGCAGATGACTCACCTGAAGAGCAGACCCCTACTTCCAGCAGCACTGGTTTTATTGATTATTTAGTAGACCTACTAACAATACTAAAATTAATTTTATGTATATAGAGGTCCCGTCCCTTATGGAGATCTTGAACTCTAACTCAAATTATTCAGATCAACAATTATCGTTAAAAAATGAGTTGTGTCCATGGGCCATTAATTGTTCTTTGAGTCGAGAGGTTTTAAACAAACTTCTTCGTATATTAATAAAACACGGTCATAAAAGGATCTTCCAACTGATGCAATGACCTTTTACTACAAACTCCTCCGGCTGTAAATACAATTACTTTTGTAAACCCAGGCTATATATTTTCCGATACGTTGGACAAGAATACAAAGTAGGCTATACCTACTTATTAATACATTATATTTTGTTAAAAACAATTTTTGTTGTCCCAAATAACCTCAAACGGGGTTGAGTTTTAATGCATTTTATACGAAAACCCAAATATACCCACCCTATGGGGTAATTGGGGACAAGCCCTTAAAAAATATATTGCCCCCCTACTTGGGAGGGGGACTAATACTTTAGGTAAATGTGGTACCTATATACCCCTATCCTTCCAAAAATGTATCGTATATAATTTTATGTTACACGAGAAAAAAATTATCAATAAGTGTTAAATTTTGTCCCGAATAGCCCCGTTCTACGGCACATCCATAATCAACCAGCCTATTAAGCAGTATTCTATGATCGACCTTGTCGAAAGCCTTTTCGCTATCTGTATATTATATGACATCAAGCTGCTTTTTGTGTGCAGTTGCCTGAGAAGTATACTCTGAAAAAACACATAGGTTTGTAATTATTGTAGACTTGTCTGTCACAGTCGTGTTGATTGGTAAAAGTTTAAAGTAAACTATCCCCGTTGCCAATTTGTAAAAATGTAACTGTCGTTTCTGAGATATTCTAACAGGTCACTCAACTTGAATCATCATATTTATGTATGCGGTTAACAAGACGATATTGGCATCTTTGATCATTTCTAGGGTAGAGGGTAATTTGCTGTAATTTGTTAACCATACAGGGTGTTTTTTTAAGGTCGACGATCGGCCATATCTCGGAAACTACTGGGCATAGAAACTCAGGAAAAGAAAAATGATAATTAAAGTGGCCATGAGAAAATTCTGGAAATAATTTTCAAGTTCCGCATTTTGCCGCAAGAGGGCGTAATTGGAAAGTAAATTTTAAAATTTTACATAACTCCGAAAATGCCACATTAAGGTATATATTTGATAACACCATTTTAAAGCTTGGACAATTATGCATCATTTTGGTCTTAAGCTCATTGGCGTACCGACTTTAATAAGAGTGGGGGACGCTGTTAAAAGTGTAATCATTTAAATCGCTGTAACTTATAAACGACTTATCCGATTTTAGCAAACTAAAGACTGTTTGGAAGAGAAATGTATGCACTTTCACCAATCGTATTTAGTTGTCCATAATAGTTCTCAAAAAAAATGCTAGAGGGCGCAATTTGCAATAACAATACATTTTTTGATTTTACTCCGAAAAAATAAATTATACGGTATAATTATGATACCATAATCGAAAAGTAGATGAAATTTGCTAAAAAAAATATTAAAACCGCAGCTCGATATCTCCGTTCGTTTCAGAGTTATTGCCAAAACAATAATTCTTAATACAAATGGCGCCCTCTAGCACTTTTATTAGAAACTATCGTGTACCATTAGATACGACAATTGAAGGTTCTTCCAAACAAGCTTAAATTTAGTAAAATCGTATAAGTCGTTTAGAAGTTACAGCGATTTTAATGTTTAAACTTTCAATAGCTTCTCCCACTCTTATCAAGTGAAACTGTTAACATTAAAATCGCTGTTACTTCTAAACGACTTAACCAATTTTGCTAAATTTAAGCTTGTTTGGAAGAGAAAGGTAAGTACCTTCAATTGTCGTATTCAATGTACAAGATAGTTTCTAATAAAATTGCTAGAGGGCGCAATTTGTATTAGAAATTATTGTTTTGGCAATAACTCTAAAACGAACGGAGATATCGAGCTGCGGTTTTAATATTTTTTCTAGCAAATTTCATCTACTTTTCGATTATGGTATCATAATTATACCGATGATTTATTTTTTCGGAGTAAAATCAAAAAATGTATTGTTATTGCAAATTGCGCCCTCTAGCATTTTTTTTGAGAACTATTATGGAAAACTAAATACGATTGGTGAAAGTGCATACATTTCTCTTCCAAACAGTCTTTAGTTTGCTAAAATCCGATAAGTCATTTATAAGTTACAGCGATTTAAATGATTACACTTTCAACAGCGTCCCCCACTCTTATTAAAGTCGGTACGCCAATGAGCCTAAGACCAAAATGATGCATAATTGTCCAAGCTTTAAAATGGTGTTATCAAACATATACCTTAATGTGGAATTTTCGGAGTTATGTAAAATTTTAAAATTTACTTTTCAGTTACGCCCTCTTGCGGCAAAATGCGGAACTTAAAAATTATTTCCAGAATTTTCTCATGGCCACTTTAATTATCATTTTTCTTTTCCTGAGTTTCTATGCCCAGTAGTTTCCGAGATATGGCCGCTCGTCGACCTTAAAAAAACACCCTATTTCCCGGTACGTATAGATCAGTCAACTCGTGATGTTTAGATCTAGTGAGGCGAAAAGTCTGCCTGCACGCGTTTTAGGTTAAATCAGTACATTTCTTCCACAAAACATTTAATTCTATACGTAGACCGTTCCTACAAGCACATGCCGAGATTAAAAAATATAAAATAAAATCAAATTCCAGGTACCATTCGTAAATGTAAAAATTAATTCACTTTTACTTTCTAAGGGTCGTAAAATGTGGGTCAAGTTCGTTGACGACCTTCTTTTTAATGTGACAGATGTTAGTTTGTCTGCCTGGTTGTAATTTATTATGGAGTAGGTACTTAAGAACAAAGGTTGGACGTTATTACACAGTAATAATGATGCTACCTTATAAAATTAATAATAATCTGCAATGCTCGGTAAAGAAATGGGGGAGGATTAAATAAGGGCAATATTTTATTTGACAATATACCCAGTCCCGGATCTTTTTTTAGGCGGGGCAAAAACAGAAAATTGCTGCCCCCGCCAGTGGCGGTTCATGAATAAAATTGTTAACTTGGTGCACACTAAAAGCCCGCTGCAGGTGAAATGCGCCGCAGGCGAGAAATTTTTAAGACCACGTCCAAATTTGGTCAATAATTTTTGGTAAATATTTTTAAAATTTATGATTACCTACCTAATTATTTTATTGAAAATGAAATAAGATAAAAAAAATAAAAAAGACCAATTGATTTTTTATTAGTGGGTACATTGTTTAAAAGTAAAGTCCAATCTTCTGTTTTTATTTGCAGCAAACTTATCAAGTTAATTTCGGGTTTAGGTCTTCCCTCAATTTTAATTCCATTTTTTGCTCAATACTTAATGAGCTAAAACTGTTTCTCAAATATTCCACATTCATAGTCGTTTTGGCATTAAAACTGTTAATTTTTATTAAAATAAGTCTTTACTACCTACCCCAACATAATAATAAAAATATAAAGGAAAACTCCAAATAATAAATTCATACAGCAATTAACACGCAACGAACGGCGCACATTTAAATTGTGCTAGTTTTCCTATTAGAATCGCGCTTTTCCCCACCACACCTGCTAGTACAAGATGCATAGAGAGACAGCCTACTTTAACGCACCCCGTTCTGTGGTCAAAGTTAAGTAATTGATGAGTTGTCCATTCGATTGGCCGCCCTCTGAACTTGCCGCCCGGGGCATATGTACACGAACATGGGGCGATATGTAACAAAACAAATTGCAGATGCAGAATTATGGGAGACGGACCAGTTTTATAAAATGTAATAATTAGGTATTTTATTCTGTATGGTATTTAAGGTACATCTTAATACAATGTAAATAAATTGTATATGGCCAAAATACTTCATTTATAATAGATATTTTGTTGTATAAACTTCTTTGGTTTTCATTTCCTGGTATAGGAAAACCGCATCATAGAAAAACCGTCAAGATTTACGCTGAAAAATCTTAAAACCTACTATAACTTTACCGTTGTATCAAACTTTAAAAGTACCTGGAAATAAACACAACAAAGACATAGTCGTACCACAAAATTTTACGATTACAGCAAGAGTGAAGGATTTCGCTCACCTGACACCTGGGGAAGTCAGTTTCACGCCTTGAAAAAAATCTGGTTTTTTCGGATTTGTACGGCATTATCTGAGAAGTGCGAGTTTATTTAAATGAGGCAATAAATTGTGCGAATACATTTGTAAGTTTTTTTTTTTTGTTTTTAAGTTAATTTTACTGTGAAGTATTGCTGTCTTATTTCCCTAATTATTATTTATTACCTTGCAAGTATTAATATTGGGTGATATATACACCTTGTTCAAGTACTATTCTTATTATTAGTGTACTCGGTTGAATAAAGCAGTCATTCATAACTCACCGACGGTAAAATTATTTATTTATTTTATATTAAATCTAAATTTTACTCCGTCTAAAGCACACAGTATTAATTTTCAAGTTTAATGAACACGCACTACCTCATATCTATGTACATCCAAGAAAACTTCAGAGTATGTTCTAAATTAAGAAAGGGAGTATTAAAGTAGATGAAATAAAATAATGTATTATCTCACTTTTTTTATTACTTAAAATTTAAATGTTATTTATTTTATTAAATACACAAAACTTTAAAACAATTTTGTTTTGTATTAATTGTTAATTATTATTTCTTTAATATATAATTTAAAATTAGCCATTATTAGATTACTTAATCAACTTCATTTAACATAATTACCAAAAAATTAAATTAAATTAGTTACTGCTTAGAAGATTTAAAATAATGTATTTTTCATTTTTAAATATTTTACGTTTAGTAAGTCGATATTTGGAATACATTTTTACCACGTTAACTAATAGATTTTCTTAAAAATAGACAGAAAACAATGCCTACGACCTATTTTCTTAGTTTAAATGTTAACCAAAAGTCAATAAGGCTGACTAATACATTGTTAGCATTACTGATATGACCCGGGTATACTATCTGCGTTACCACAGCAACAAGCCAAGTTTAAAATTATATTATCGTGAATTACAAAATACACTTTCGAGATTTTTCCCTTATATGGGCATATTTTTGATTTGGACAAATAATACAGTATGAAACAAATATTTTAGACCTATTAAAATCATAAACTAAAATTAAAGTTTATAATATACTTCAAAAACTGAATTTGGTGCAATTTAAGACCCTCGGAATTTCACAGTTTTTGAAATAACTAGAGTATTTTTTTTATGATGACTGCAGGTTTGCCGAACGAACGAAGAAATATTTACCAACTACCTTTTAGGTTCGCCAAACTTGCTTTAATTGCTCCGGGGCAACTAGTATGACCCACCCATTGGCATGGTGGGCAATTCGCCGAATCAATAATTGTTAAATGAGCATGAATTGATTAATTTCCTTGTTTTGTCGCTGTGGCAAGCTTTGAAAATTAGCCAGTTATATTTCGAAAATATAATACAAAGCATTTTTGATGAAAATATTAAAAATAATTGACATTTGATTGTTTTAATTTTTGAAAACGATATAAAACAAGTGCGATTCTTCTAATTAAAAAATGTTTAGCAAGTTAATTCATTTATTTTGGATACAACATTTGAAATATCTTAAATGCTAAAAATAAAACATAAGAAACGAATACATTAAATCTACATTGCAATTAGCATTACTTTATTTTGACGGACGATGGTACGGTGCAGTTCTGAAGCGACCGTCGTTGGCCTGGTAAGATTGCGCTGATTTCCATTGAGTTGGGGCCGACGAAGACTCAGCTACACACAATTATTTAAAAATTAGATACATTTAAATTACTCATTATTGGTTATTAGGTTCTTTCACTACTATGTTCTACTTTACACGGCACACAAACCTCTCTTCCAAGGTCATGTTTAGTTTTAATTCTGTACATCATTTACCACTTAGCATTATTGTTGTGTTATCACTTGGTTATTAATCTCAATAATAATTGTTAAGCGAATTCTGATTTTTTTTAAATGGCTTTGATGATATTTATGTTACTTTTAATCTTTTATTTTCGTCATTTATAAATAAAATATAACAATCGATATCTGTAATCAATAAATTGTTTATGATATAATTACTGTTATTAATTTTAAGTATTTTTGATAACCTCTGGGTTTTGCTTGCACCTTTTCAATATTATAGCCACGCGTTTTTTTCCTCGGAATTAAGACGCATTGGAAGTTACTTTTTTGTTTTCTCTAGCATCAAAGCAAAGTTTTTCTACCCTAAATTACCTATAATTTTTAAAGTATTTTTCACAGTATTAGAAACTATAACATACTGTTCAATATTAAATTGAATTTTATTATTGTATTTTGCTTGACTGAATACAAAAACCGATAAATAAAATAATGTTTAAGAATTCGTTTAGACTAGGTCTGTGGGTTGGCCTTACACGACTTATTCAAAAAGATGCGAAGTGCGCAGCTAGTAATCAAATTGAATATAAAAAACACCATATAAAACTAACGATTCAGTGTAACTGGTGAATTTAACATGTCCTCGAATTGAATCATTATTAGGTAATGAAAGGCACTTTGTGGTAAGTACTATAATTGCTTGGAAAATTTTATAAATTTATTTTCAACCAATTAGAAGGCTCCTTTTTGTTTACGTTGGTTATAGCGACGGGAGACTATCGCGATAGTCTATAGCCTATTAACCTAATGAAATTAATAAGTGATAATTTTTCTTAGGTATTCTACTACGATTAATTTAAATTCAATTGTCAAGTAATTTCGAAGTGACAAGTGAGACAAACATTCAAGTAACAATCAGTTTTTTAGTCGTACCCTTGATATTTATTGTTACAATAATATTGTGTAAAAAATTATTTGTTTTGGTAATCAATCAGCAAGTTCGATTGCTAAAGAAATTGAGCAGAAGTTGATTTTACTTGTTAGTAACTTAGGTGTATTACTAAAATTTCAGGAACATTAAAAGAAACTCCAATTTATGAAATTTTCTTACCGAATCTCCCACGCAGCAGAATTAATTCCCGATAATTTTTTTTCTCGGTTTCACTCGTTTTTGTCGATAGAAAATTTCCCTCATCTTCGACTCGGGATAATTTTCTATCAACAAGACCTTTCGTGACCTTAACAAAAATTATCGGTAATAATTCTGCTGCTAGGGAGATTATAAGTGAAAATTTTATAATAATAAATAACATTTTTCAATGGGTCCGACCATGTCGACATTGGTTTAGAGGTCCTTTCACTACCTAATATCCGGACTATAGTCATTATAATCCTCATGGACGATTACATTGTTTAATTTCTTGTTTCTGGCGTCATTAGGAGTTCTAAAGGTGTGCAGTATAGTGAGGACTTAAGCAATGCTCCACCGCTTTTGAGAAATGTTTTTAAATGCAAATGAAGTAAAGCGCCACGCCTAGAATCCCTGCTCATTGTACTGTTTATTTTGTTCACACGAGGAGCTATTTGACAGCAATGGTTGGCAGTTGTGAATAGAATAATGCGAATGACGAAAGTGTGGGTGGTTGACATAAAAGGCTTTACGATTGACTTTACCAGAGGAATGGAATTTCATTACCCTTACGATGGTCATTATCCAATTATCATTATACAGGGTGATTCATTAAGGGTGACGAGGTACCGTATCTCAGGAACTAATAGTCTTACGAGTTTGAAAAAAAATCCCCTTAATGAAATCGATCAAGAGAAATTGCTGGAAATAATTTTCAATAGGGTGGCACTTCCGGTTATACCGGAATTAGGTGTCAACTTGCTTATTTTATAAGGAACACCCTGTATATTATTACATTTTTGAATTCTACATAAAACTATAATTACTTTTTATTAAATGCATTATTACTCTATGCTTAATAGTTTCCGAGATATTGACTCTTGAAAAATGACATTTTTGAACTTTGACAGCTACTAGCTTTCGAACTATACGTCTTAAAGAAAAACGGCTTACATGTCCCTATTTTCGATTTTTGTTATCTTTCCAAAAGTGTCAACTTCCGGGTAAACCGGATGTAACTTAAACGCATGAAATATAGTACTTCCGGTTTGACCGGAAGTTAATACTTTTGGAAAGATAACAAAAATAGAAAATAGGGACATGTAAGCCGTTTTGCTCTAAGACGTATAGTTCGAAAGCTAGAAGCTGTCAAAGTTCAGAAATGTAATTTTTCAAGAGTCAATATTTCGGAAACTATTAAGCATAGAGTAATAATGCATTTAATAAAAAGTAATTATAGTTTTATGTAGAATTCAAAAATGTAATAATATACAGGGTGTTCTTTATAAAATAAGCAAGTTGACACCTACTTCCGGTATAACCGGAAGTGCCACCCTAGTGAAAATTATTTCCAGAAATTTCTCTTAGTCGATTTTATTAAAGGGATTTTTTTCAAACTCGTACGACTATTAGTTCCTGAGATACGGTACCTCGTCACCCTTAATGAATCACCATGTATATATTTTTTGCGAGGTGTAAGCTTTGTGGTGTGTGTGCGTCTAATTAAAACACCATATTGGGAACCCTTTTGGTATTGTTACTTTTGTGTAAATTTTATATGGATGTATATAGGGTGTCCCGTAACTAAGGAGCTATCCAAAAACAGGAAATAGTGGACTTGAAAATTTAATTTAATGTCTTTACGGTTAAAGAGATACAGGGTGATCCAAGTAAATATTTACTTTATAAAATTGGCGATGATTTGATGTTAACCGGCTATAAATCAAATTAGGTGTAGATATGTTTTTGAGGGCAAGAAGGATTCCATAATGAGTTTCAAGATACCTCCTAGAAAACGCTGGCTACACAATATAAATTTGATAAATTCTGGCATATATTTTTTGTCTCTCACTTTTCTGAGCGCTTTACCTCAAATTATAAAAAAGGGATCTTTTATACGTGAAAAAATTGTACTTCAATAATCTCGATATTACAATTAGTTTTTAAGATAATTGCGTTTAAATGCTAAATGGCAAAAAACATTTAAATAAATACCTTTCTTAACGAAATATATTTACTGAAAATTAACCATGGGTTCTTAAGCATAAATGACATATTTTAAGTATACTATCTCCTGTTGCTGTATTTACCCCTTAGTTATGAGACATCCTGTATACAACGATAAGTAAATAGTTGAACTAGACACTTTATTGATTTGATAATAGATGAGTTAACCAAAATGGTGTTTGTACTCACTATTAAACTTAAACAACAAACACCAAGAAAATCTGTCTCTGAAATATATAAAATCCAAAAGTAAAATGTTTAATACACACACTACACAAAAAACAGCTACATAAACTCTTAAAAAACACCAAAGTCGGAAGAAAATAATTTGACGCGACCTAACGCGTGAGCTTGCTACGTCTACTGCTGATCTGGGAACTTTAACGGCGAAACTAGACCAGCTGTTAATGTCAAATGTCGTTGTCTTCTGTCGCAACGCTTTGTTTTAAGAAAAAGTTAACTCTGTCAGACGATTAAATACTGATGAATGTCTTTGATTATTCGATGCATTAATATTCCCTAAGCTGGCATCTTGTAGTATTATTTGGTCACCTCTCAACACAGGAGCAGGTCTTTGGAAGGGATACGTCGTCAGTTTTTAAAGTATGTTCTACAAAAGATTTCGATTTTACCCCGAAAAAGGCTTTAACCATCGAGCATTACTAAATATCTTTAATATTATATCTTAAGGAAATAGACGAACTATGACAAGTTTGGTGTATCTGTATACCGTTTTGTCTCAAAGTGTAGATAATCCAAAATTGCTTTCTCAACTACCATTTTTGGTCAATCGCATAAATATTAGACATGTTCTGAGCGGTAAGGCTGGATCCACATACATCCGTGATACGCATCCGTTGTGTACCACATGATTAATATGAACCAAATTTTATTCCCTAAAATTTCATTGGTTCAAATTAATCATGTGGTACAGAACGGATGCGTATCACGGATGTATGTGGATCCAGCCTAAGACTTGTTGCAAGAAAAATATTAGTATGTTACCATAACCTAGGGTGACCAGATGTACTCTTTTTAAGAGTATTATACTCTTTTGAGTCGGCAAATACTCTATACTCTTACTTTTAGTAATATTTTGCTCATTATACTCTTTTTTTTCAAATATGAATTTGTGCCAAAAAAATAATTAAAATCAAACCAAATAATCTGGTTGGTCAGGTGGTCATGGTTTGGTTAATCTTGATGATTTTTCTTTTAATTATTAAATGATTTAATGTAAATATTACGTTTTAATGTTTTTTGGAAAAAAAAGGATTGTGGCAATAACCACTCCGTTTCGTTTAAATATTTTTAAATTTCGCGGCTCCTATTGGCACGACTTACTGGGCGATACGGTACCGCGAAAGAGAAGCACACTCGCGCATTGACCGGAGTGAAGTGCAGATAAAAATTGGTGCGACCAGCCAATCTGCTGAAAAGAGTGCATAGAAAATTGGAGAAAAGGCAGCCTGCCGCGGCGTAAATAAAGCAATTGGTAAGTCCACGGCTGTGCCAATAATCGTTCCTTTTTTTTGATTTTTCTCTACAAATTGCTATTTTTTTTGGATATACAGTCCACTTGCCCATTTTGGCATTTTCATTTGGTCCATACGACCCGAATAATTAATTTTTTTTTAAAACTAATTAACATAATATTTATAGTGGTTATTGTTGCGCGAGTTGTCGCAGACAATTTAAACAGTTAATTAAGTGGGATCTTAATAATTTATTTTATAAAAATGAAAATATTGGTAAATTAAAATTGTTGATTTTTTGCCATTTTCGTTCTTATCAGATTGTTGATCGATCTGCCCGCGTCGTACCTTGTTTTTATGACTGGTCTTGATTTTGGTTTAAGAAAGGTGGAGTTTTAGTAGTGAGCGTTATTTATTTAACGGTACGACAAAATAAAACAAAAGGAACTTTATTAATTAATTAGTATTATAATTAATTAAATAAGGTCTTTTATAAATAGTGAAAAATTTATTGAATTTTATTTTATATTTGGTTGAGCGGTTTCAAAATGCCTAGCAAACGCGAAAAAGAGTTAATGAGATTAAAAGCACAGCGTGCCATCACATTAAAACGATTAAATGAGCTATATCAAGCTGCCACTTTAGCAGCTGATGATCCTAATCATGTTTTGAAATTTTCCATTAGATATGAAAATCTAAAACCTCTTTGTGATGAGTTTAATAAACAGCACAGTGCTATAATCTCAAATATGGCTAGCGCGGATGATAGCGATATGGAAGCGGAAGAAGAAATTCGGAAAGAATTTGATGACGTTTTTTATTCTGTGAAAACAATTTATGCCACGGTAGTACGACCTATGCATGTGAATAACACAAATTCTCAGCCAGCAGCACAAGTAGGCACTTTTCCTACTACTGCAACGTCAAGTATGCAAAAGAGTAATGCAAAGTTGCCAAAAATAGCTTTGCCTACCTTAAGTGGTAATTTTAAAGACTGGCCAATGTTTATTGGGTTATTCAATGCATTGGTGCATACGTGTACTGATTTAACAGATATTGAGAAATTTCAGTACCTTCTCTCATCTCTTTTAAAGGAGGCTTTGTCTGTCATTAAACACGTACCTCTTACAAATAATAATTATAAAATTGCTTATGATGCTTTATGCTCTCGTTATCAAAACAAACGGGTGCAAAGCACATTTTGCTGGCAAGAAATAAATAATGCTGCAAAACTTAACACTGATCATCCTCAGGGGTTAAGGAATTTATTGGATATTTTTACTGAAAATTTAGCGGCTTTGGAAAATTTGGGTTTTAATGTTGCAGAATGGGATTTTATTTTATTTAACATGTTAATTAAAAAATTAGATGCACATACAGTAAAAAGATTTGAACTTCAATATAGCCCAGGCAATATTTCTACTGATTTGCCTACGTACAAAGAGCTAGTTTGTTTTTTAAATAAACAATGTTTGGCTTTGGACTCGGCCGCACTCACGGTCTCAAAAGGCACTATACCCTCGACTATACCCAAACCTTCCTTTAAATCTTCTTTAAAACCTCTTAATACATTTATAGGTTATGCTGAACCTTCTAAACAATGTTTTTTATGCAATTCTCCACATTTGTTGGCAGAATGTCCTGATTTTATTAAAAAATCTCCCTCTGATCGGTATTCGTTTTGTAAGCAGCACAATGTATGTGTAAATTGTCTTCGCGGTAAACACTTTTGTCAAGAAATTGTAAATTAAATTTAAGTTGCAATAAATGCAAGCGTAAACATCACACTTTGTTGCACTTTGAAAATTCTTCTCCTGGTGCCCTTGTTCAAGGTACTCAATCTTCCTCTGGTCAAACTCCCCAACCTTCCATTGCTGCAAATTTGGGTGGAGAGACCTCAGGTTCAATGTCAACTGATGTTGTTAACGTTTTTACTAATACAATTACTCATCATACAGTTCTTTTATCAACTGCCAATATTGCAGTTACTGATTGTCATGGCAAATGTCAAACCATTCGTGTTCTTATTGATAGCGGAAGTCAATCCAGTTTTATAACTGAGTATTGGCAAAGACGTTTAGGCTTACCATTTTCGAGAAGCTCCATTCCCATTTATGGATTAGGTGAAATGTCAGCCAAAACGTCTGGAACCATGGCATGTCGTATAGGTCCTGTTGATCAACCTTCTCAGGCGTTTGTCATTGACTGTATCATTTTGCCAAAACTTGCAGTTCATCTTCCAAGCAAGAATGTGTCTATGGAAAATTGGGGTCACATTTCAAATCTCAAGCTAGCTGATAAAAACTTTAATAGCCCTGGACCTATAGGTATGCTTCTGGGAGCTGATGTTTTTCCTTCAATATTAAAAAATGGCATAATAAAGGGTAAAAATGATGAGCCAACCGCAATAAATACAATTTTTGGTTGGATCATAATGGGAAAAGTTAGATGTCAAAATCCGTCAAAAGGTATCAATACATTTTTTACCTCCTTAGAAACAAATTTAGATAATATTATTAAAAAATTTTGGGATATAGAGGAGGTGCCTAGCAAATCAGTTAGGTCTCCCGATGATTTATTATGTGAAAGGATTTATGCTGATTCCCATTGTCGTAATCAGTCTGGACGTTATATCGTTAAACTTCCTTTTCGCAATACAGAACCTATTTTTCATAATTCTAGAAATATAGCGTTGCGACGTTTTAATAGTTTAGAGGGACGTTTATTACGTAACCCTGCTTTAAACGAAGAGTATTGTCAATTTATGAAAGACTATCTGGACTGTGGACATATGGAACCTGTGACTGAACCTCTTGGTTGCTCAGACAAAGGTTATTATATTCCACATCATTGTATAATAAAACCTGATAGCAGCACGACAAAGCTCAAAGTTGTTTTTGACGCTAGCGCTAGGGAGGGCGGCGAATATTCTCTTAATGATACTTTGTTTATAGGCGAAAAGCTTCAGCAAGATATTTTTTGTCTTCTATTGAATTTTAGACTACATTCTGTAGTATGGACGGCTGATATAAAACAAATGTATAGGCAAATTTTGGTTTCTCCGTCTCATCGTGACTATCAAAGAATTTTTTGGAGATTCTCTGTATCAGAGCCGATACAAGAATTCAGGCTTAACACAGTAACATATGGCGTGTCATCCGCGCCATTTTTAGCCATTCGCACATTATTGCAGTTGGCAAAAGACGAAGCTTCTAGGTTCCCTAAGGCCGCTGAAGTTTTAAGAAATTGTACCTACGTTGATGATGTTCTTGTAGGTGCCGATTCTGTAGAGGAAGCCTTAAATCTACAAGTGGAATCGATTAATCTTTTAAAACAGGGTGGATTCACACTTCGAAAATGGGCTTCAAACCATTGTGCTCTGTTACAAAATATTAATCCGGAAGACTGTCAACAGGATGCCCTATCCTTTGACTGTCAGGATACCACTATAAAAATTTTAGGCCTTAAGTGGCTACCTTCTTTCGATTGTTTTAGTTATTCTTGCAAAACTTTTGATCGACCATGTACAAAAAGGTCCATTCTCTCAGAATTAGCTCGTATCTTCGACCCCCAAGGTTTTTTGTCCCCAGTATCATTTTTTTGTAAAAATTTGTTGCAACATTTATGGGCTGATGGCTTAGGCTGGGATGAGATTCCTTCTGAAAACGTTGTTAACCAGTGGACTCAATTTAAAAATGAATTACCTTGCTTAAATGACCTTAAAATTCCTAGGCGTTTAAAGGTGGATAATTTTTGTCGCACTGAAGTGCATGGTTTTTGCGACAGCAGCGAACGAGGTTATGCATGTTGCATTTATTTTCGTTTTATTCAGGAAAACAGTGTCAGGGTATTTTTTGTATGCGCAAAGTCTAAGATTGCGCCTCTAAAGCGCATTTCTATTCCTCGGTTGGAATTGTGCAGTGCCGTTTTATTGGCAGACTTATTAAGTGTGGTTATTAACACTTTTTCTGGAAAACTTCAGTTTGATAAAGTTTTTGCCTGGTCCGACTCCATGGTAAGTTTGACCTGGATTAAAAGTTCTCCTCATCGATGGAAGACATTCGTGAGCAACAGGGTTACTCATATCCAGTCAAAAATTTCCCCAGCTTTTTGGCACTATGTGTCCTCCAAGGAGAACCCAGCAGACTGTGCTTCCCGAGGCCTTTTGCCCTCGGACTTACTGCACTATTCCCTTTGGTGGGCGGGGCCTCCTTGGTTAAGTTCCGATCAAGAAATTAATTTACCTTCCATTCAATCAGCTTTAATTACCAAGGAAGAAGAGAAGCAATTTGTTTTTTCTAATTTTTTATTTTCAGATTTGTTTGAATTTCTTCTCCAGAGATATTCCTCACTACGAAGAATTCAAATAATTATTTCTCTGTGTATGCGTTTTATCTCAAATTGTAAAAACCCAAAAAATAAAATAATTGGGGCTTTAAGTCCTGTCGACTTTACTAAAAGTTTAAAAGCACTAATTAAATATATTCAGAACCAGTCGTTCTCTGAGGATATTTTAAATCTTCAATTTAGCCGGCCAGTATCGAAACCCCTAAGAAAATTAAACCCCTTTTTGGATGAGGAATCTATTATAAGGGTTGGTGGTCGTTTGGCTAATTCATCTTTGCCATTTAATCAAAAACACCCTATCTTATTACCCCGAAATAGTCGTTTGACAAGCTTAATAATAGAAGAAACTCACCTAAAACATTTGCATTGTGGTCTGCAAACGTTGCACTTTTTATTGCTCCAAAATTATTGGATATTAAGTCCAAAAAGAGCTATACGCACTGTTGTTGGCTCGTGTTACAAATGTTTTAGGGTAAATCCCCGTTCTCTTACACCTCAAATGGGTAATCTTCCCCATTTTCGTGTCAGTCAAGTAAAGGCATTCTCTAAAGTAGGCTTAGACATGGCTGGCCCCTTTAATATTACAATGAATAAAATACGAGGAGCCAAAGTCTCAAAGGCCTATTTGTGCCTCTTTGTTTGTTGTGCCACCAAGGCTGTCCATTTGGAGCTTTGTTCAGACTTATCTACTGAATCATTTTTAGCAGCATTAAGACGCTTTATTTCTCGTCGAGGTCGCTGTAGTCATCTTTACAGTGATTGCGGTAGCAACTTTTTAGGGGCTAGTAAATATTTAAAACAAATTATGAAATCTGTTGCAGAAACAGAACAGATTGTCTGGAGTTTTAATCCCCCTGCTGCTCCCCATTTTGGAGGTTTATGGGAATCTGGTATAAAGAGCGTTAAAAGTCATTTAATTCGAGTTGTAGGTGAACAGATATTGACTTACGAAGAGCTAAATACGGTGTTTATTCAAATAGAAGCACTGTTAAACTCGCGTCCGTTAATACCCATTAGCTCAGATCCTAATGACTTAACCGCTTTAACTCCGGGACACTTTCTTAGTTTGAAGCCTCTCACCGTACTTCCTGATGAGGATTTAACTAATATAACTATTAATAGACTATCGCGATGGCAACTTCTGATACACCTCCAACAATGTTTCTGGAAACGGTGGCATCAGGAGTATTTAAATACTCTTACTTTGCGTCATAAGTGGCATAAATCTATTCCAGATATTAAACCTGGTGTTCTGGTGGTGTTAAAAAATGAATTAACTCCACCCATAAAGTGGCGTGTCGGTCGAATCTTGGAAACTCATCCAGGTTCTGATGGAGTTACTAGAGTTGTTACAGTAAAAACTACTCAAGGTATTCTTCAAAGACCAGTCGTAAAAATATGTCCTTTACCAACTCAGTAAAAACAGTTAATTTACCAATATTGTATTCGTTTCGTGTCTTTTTTTTTGGGATAAACTAATTTTTATATCTACATATTTTATTTTATTTTTTTTTTTTTTTTTTTTTTTGGGGGGCTAAAATAGGCTTAAATTTTTGTTTTGATGGGAAAAAATTATTAATATTTTTTGGTGGGCGGAAATGGTTAATCTTGATGATTTTTCTTTTAATTATTAAATGATTTAATGTAAATATTACGTTTTAATGTTTTTTGGAAAAAAAAGGATTGTGGCAATAACCACTCCGTTTCGTTTAAATATTTTTAAATTTCGCGGCTCCTATTGGCACGACTTACTGGGCGATACGGTACCGCGAAAGAGAAGCACACTCGCGCATTGACCGGAGTGAAGTGCAGATAAAAATTGGTGCGACCAGCCAATCTGCTGAAAAGAGTGCATAGAAAATTGGAGAAAAGGCAGCCTGCCGCGGCGTAAATAAAGCAATTGGTAAGTCCACGGCTGTGCCAATAATCGTTCCTTTTTTTTGATTTTTCTCTACAAATTGCTATTTTTTTTGGATATACAGTCCACTTGCCCATTTTGGCATTTTCATGGTTATTACCATATGTTGAAAAAGTTTTACGACAATACGAGGCACTAAATGCTTACTTTTTAAGTGAAGAAAATGCTCCAATTGTTCTCGTACATTTTTTTCAAAATGAAACTACTGAAGTAGGTATGGCTATTTTTTTTTGCATGCACAATTACAAATTTTCAATGAGACAATTACAAAAACTGAAAGAGAGGATATCACAGATCACAGCTATAGAAGTATCATCTTTCTACTTGGATATTCTACAAAAATATAAAGATAGATTGAATAAATAATTTTTTCCATTTACAGCAAAAAACTTACTTATAAAATTGTCAAAAGAAGGCCATGTTAATGAGGATTATGCTTATTCTGTAGCCAAAAGGTTTTACCATGAAATTGTCAGTTAGGTACTTTAGAAATTCGGTCAGCACGAGTTGTTGAAAATATTAATGAAATGAAGCATTTTCTTCTTAATTCAAAAATTACGTAGCCGTAGAAGAATTTCAAGAATCTTTTCTTTGTTTCTTTAAACATGTAGAACAGTTTTCAATATCATTCAACGACAATGAGATTTTCGATACATATTGTATGATTTCCAAATGTATGGACAATCATTTTGAGAAGTGGGTTGAACAAAAAGAAACTGTTCTAAATAAGTGGAACACAATTTATAAGGATTTTATTGCTGCTAACTCTGAGTTAAAAATTATTAAAGTAGGTACCTATTGAGTTTCTTTTTACGTTACCGGGTATACGTAGGCTGCGACCGACTTTTTAGTATAATTAACAATTATTGGACAGATGAAAAAAGTCGAATGAGTGTTTCAGCACTGGAAGAAGTAATGAAGGCAACATTTAATATTAATTTAAGTTGTGAGGAATTTCGCTTAAAAATTAAGGACGATATAAACCTGTTAATAAAAGCCAAATCTTCAATAAAATATGATTAATATAAAGTACCTGCTTATAAACAATAGCTTTTTTTTTTGTTTAAACCTAATTTTGCTACATTATAAAACTAAAGTTATCGGATACTCTTTTTTGTCTAAAAATTTCTGGTCACCCTACATAACCTGACAAGCAAGTAGACTGCATGTGTTTTTACAAATTGGATAATAGGCCTTTTATACAAAACAAAGCTGCAAATCCTTTTTCATGTAGACTTTTAAAAAAAACTTAGATAGATCGAAAATTATTAATTTTTTTTTTAGAAATTTACTTGAAATTTTTGAAATAAAAAATTGAAATAAAAACAAACAAAAAACATGATTGCTGGTTTTGCAAGGTCTTGATTTGACAGTTTTAAGCCCCTACACAGAGAGGCGCTTCTTGCAGTTCTTTTGAAGAAGATGAAAACAGTGCGCGCACTTGTTCACTCGTCATCTTCAAACGAACATTGTGCAACCTTGTACGTGAGCGTACAAATCCCCAACGAACGTTTAAGTGCAAGCGGTGCAGCGCCAACAAACAGACCTACTGTCAAAACGTAGATGCAATGATTTTTTTTAAGTAACTTGTTGATAGACCGAACCTTGAAGGTTGGCACCAGATATGCAGCATGCACAAACAAGCTTGTGCATATCACTTGAGCGTCTAAATTGAGGGTCCACAGACCAGTTTAAATGACACTTAAGTTTATCACATTCGTTTGTTATTCCAAATAGAAACATTTCTTCTCTGGCTCTAGGAATTTGTATTTAGTACCTTCTGGATAACCATGGCCCTAAAGTCATATAACAAAAGTTAAAAAAGGATATTGTTTTGTTTGTAAGTTAATGATTTGAACTTTATAATAAAGAAATAAATGGCCAAGACACACAGAATGATTTCGTACCAGTAGAGTTCACCAGTTGCCTAGATATAAGTGCGTTGATGCAAGTTTCAATTTCAGTTTCCCTTTTTTATAAAACCTTTCATTTGTTATTGGCTTGATCTTTTTTATTGACATCTAACTTTCTGTCACGTTACAAAAAATTATTTTTACCTTCAGAAGTATTCTAACATTAAAAACGGGGTGAGAGATACATTTATTTGTGTTACGTTTGGAGAAAACATCACAACAGTGCGGAGATCGATTAGATAGAGGCAAAAATACGTAAGAAAGGATTAGGTAAAAAAAACGTAATCAGTTAGATTAAATGTCTAATCTGACACTTACTATTGAAATTCCAATGAAAATATTATCTTTCCAGAAAAATTTGTTGCTTTTAAGTATTTTTAGAGCAAGTGTAATGTCAACTTAAGAAAGTTATAATAATCATTAACCTAGACGAGGATCTAACATCACGAAAGATGAGGTTAACATTAATTTATTTATGAACGCTTATTCTATCCATCTCTTATCATCTTACTTAATTGTTAATATGAAATATTAGGTAATCGGATTGTTTTCAAATCAAAAGTTTGATGAGAGTTTATCCATTAAAAGCTCATTTATTTATTTTAGGTTTATAAATTACTATACAGTTTCTATTTTTGAGGCACCTTTTTCTACTTGAACTCCACTGGAGACGATATAAAGATTAACAATTTAATAATGCAAAGAAAGTAAAATATGTCGTTTGAAACCTAACCTACATGGACGCGACAAAATGTAGTTTTCTCCCCTAACGTTTGTTTCCAAAAACCTTGTATTTGTGCCTATAATTTGTAATCCAATAAGGGACGATACATTCGTACATTTTTTTCAATTTCTTTTGGTGATAATATTTCAGCTGATTAATTAGATATTAAACTCCTTAAACAATTATCTTTTAGAAAAAATATTTTCTCTGTATAGGAGTCACAACTTTACATAATATTATAACAAGTAAATTTGATCTTTGGTCTACCATTAATTGTATTATTTAGTAGCGTTTCAAATTAGAAAGATTAAAAAAATTAAAGGTCCAGTTTAAAAGTTCTTATTATAAAGACACAATTCAAAAGTTTATTTGGAGAAATAATTCTAGGTCGTTTACCGGCATCGTGGTTAAGGTCGTAAAAATCAGTAAAGACTATAGTAATGGAAAGTCAAAGAAGTAGGCCATTTCTCAAAAAGGAGAGTTTCTATTACAACCAAATTGAAACTTTCTATTTTTCGATTTGGTTATATAATAATGTGGTCTTGGTTTGGTAAGTCGAACGACATGACATACATTACGAAACACACCAACACAATTTTATTTTTAAGGACCGGATCATGGCGACCAAAGAGATTCGTCATTCATAATTGAATTTTAAACAAAGTGCTGAATAATAGACAGTACATTTAAAAAAAATGAATTTTCCATCGCGGTCAATCAATTTTAAAAAACTTTACAATGCAGGTATTCGAATGAAAATAAAACCATTATCACCACAAGAAACCAGTATATTCATAAAAGTATAAAAAATAGTCGTAATAAATGAATTTAAATATATTTTTCCACCTACCTATAGTAAAAACAACGCTGTTGGATGTTTGAAAAAAAAAACGGCTGTAATTATTTTATTTTAAGGTGTTTAACCTTAGTTTCTTGTTAATGACAGATATGATTGATCGACAGTGAATTTTTTTCTTGGAAGACTGATTAGATTGATAAATTTTATAGCAACTGCTAGGTTAGGTTACTTAAAGTAGCCTAGACTACGGCTTTAGTGGCAGCTTTGCTCGACAAAAGACATTCTATTTACAAAAAACACGCAGTGTTTCAGTATAAATAGCAGCAGCGCAGTAGCCCACAGACTGCAAGTTTAAACCTGGTTTAAACACGGTGGCCGAATTGTCGCTAATCGGTACCCGAGGATGCCTCTAATATTAGTACCCACCTAAAAATTAACTGAAATTGTCTTTAATATTTAATTTTTTTATTGTCTTTCTTTGTATCACACCAGTGGCGGCTCGTAATAAAGGCTCTGGGGCGCCGCCCTCCCTGCAATTATTTCAAACAGAATACAAAAATACTTAACTTAAAAAATCAATAACGCAATGTGTATGTAAGCAATCAATTAAAATATGTAATTCAAACCAAACATAGCCCTGTTCCAACGGACAAGTTATACCGAATGAGCATTTTCTATTCGCACGGGCAAGACCTATCAAGCGCGGGCGGCCGATTATCCGTCCCGCTTCAACACGACTATTAAGTCGGAGGCGTGACGTCACCTACGCATCGCACAACGAGCTGCACGGATGGGGCTCCAAATTTTCCGTCCAACAACAGCTGTTCGCGTTCTAACGCGACGCGACCTGTCGATGCCGCTGATGTTTTGTTTTGACTAATTTATTAGTTATGTTATAAAGTTGGAAAATTTCTTCTAATATGCAGCTTTAGCAACGCTATCAATCGAAAAAGCGATGGTTCGGGACACAGATAGTTTTAAGATTTGACTTTTACTTCAAAAAATAATATTTGCTAGTGTTATCATTTGGTATGTTTAACAGAAATAAACGATTTGATTATAGTTATCCGCAATATTTAAAGCCAGCGCCCCCGACTTGCTAGTCACGAGCCGCCACTGTATCACACTCCTGCGGACTGTTATTAGGAAACTTATAACTTCAATTGTCAAAATTGTCAGGGTGTCCTTGAAATGACTGTACAACGCTTAAACACAAATTCGTTAACCAAAAATAACGCGATCTAGGCAAACTTACCTATATTATGCAATGTTGCTTCGTTTTGCCGCTACACGGCGCTAAATTTCTCAAATTAATACGTTTGTTCGCAATAATTTATAAACGCCTTTATCGATTTTCACTAATTTTGGGACTAAGAATAACTACTATTAAGAGCGTGTTTTGAAGTAAACGCCATATTTTTTTAATAACTGCAAATTAAAAAAGGTAAATAAGTTTGTCATTTTGTAACCCCCCGTATAAATGACATTGTTTCTCTGACACTAGCTGACATGCAGTTTCTCTACAAAAAAAATATTTACGATGCAAAACATGAAAAAGTTTAAACTCCGAACAATGATAAAAAAATTGTTTTGTGTTTAATTACTAGGCAACAGTAAAATAAACATTCTGTTCATCTGACATACCGATAGCTTTTACTTGTTGTTCGCGTTGAGCGTAGTTCAGTTTATTGTAAATTGAATAAGTATTAGCCCTCCAAGATGGAACAATAATCTATCGCTGAGAAGGTTGACATGCTTCTAGTTTATGGATTATGTGAGAGAAATGGATGTATGAGTGTCGGAGTCTATCGTGACAAATATGAAAGACGCAGAATTCCGAACCATCAAACTTTTGCGGGTATTGAGAGGCAACTTAGGGAAACGGATGGTTTTAATGGAAATAATGTTAATCGTGGACGCCAACGTACAAAGCTGGGTTCATAAGATGGGGAATTAGAAGTGTACATAACGAACATGTGTATAGCGATAAAAATTTTCATGCCCTCGGGAGAAACATTTCCAGCATGAATTTAGAATTAATGTTTGGGCAGGTATGATTGACAATTTTATTATTGGACCAGTTGTAATGATAAACCCGTTAAATCCATCTACTATCTACTCTTCTTGCAAAACACTTTACCCGATTTATTGGAGGATGTTCTATTGCAACTTTGTGCCGAATAAATGTGGTTTATGCACGACGGGGCGATCGGAAACCTATACCCGAACCTGAAACAAATACCGTAGTGCACCCGGCATTTGCACGGACCCTCAATAAAAAAAACTTAACCACAACATTGACCGTCACACTTAATTCTTGATTTACTTATCAGATACCTTTTTGAGTAAATTATTACCGCCCATCAATCATATCTATATTACCTAATGATTTTGTTTTTACAGCTGCAAATATTTTTTGCAATTTTCCTGATTTAACATGTAATTTTAAGGCCCTTAAGAAAAAACCTTATTTGTAAATACCGTGCAAGCAAAAATTATTTGCATCAAAGAGGGCCTTGCATCTAAGGACGTGATGCTTAGCCATAGAGCTTAATACCTGTTGGGTGTCAGTAACTACCTGAATTAACAATTAATCAGTTTTTCCGTCATCTTTGACAGTCGTTACAAGTAATTTGATTCATCGTTAAGTTTTCCAATTTATTGAACAATTCACACAATGGGCTTTACGGAACAGCACAAAACATTCATGGTTGAAGGTATTTTCGAAACGGGGTTAAAAGTAAATAGTGAGTGGCAATACAATCCGGGTTTGCGTATGGACGATTTTCATTAATATTTTCCTAACGTTGCTTTTATTGCTGGGGATTTTTATCATTGCCTGAAAAGAACCGTGGCTGTGTTTAGGGAAACAGGTTCTATACAATACAAAAAAGGAGCAGGAAAACCATCTGTAAGAACAGAAGAACTTGTTGCAAACGTTCGTGAAATAATGCAAAATACGCCATCAAATTGTATAAGACGCCTGTCCCAAGAAGTGGGAAGATCTTATGGAACATGCAGGACTATTCTTAAGAAGCAGCTAAATTTATTTCCTTATAAAGTGCAAGTATTCTAAGAAATACAAGCCGCAGATTTTGAAAGACGCAGGAATTACTCTCAATGGTTTACCCAAAATTTATTGAAAAGAAATGATTTATTAGACCTGACATTTTTTTCGGATGAAGCCTGGTTCCACCCGGTTATGTGAATTCTCAGAATACACGCATGTGGAGTAGTGAAAATTCCAATTTTTTGTAGAGTCCACATTGCACCCTCAAAAAATTGGTGTCTGGTTAGCTGTTTCCCGAAGAAGAATTGTTGGTCCTATTTTTTTCCATGACACAGTTACAGCACAGCGGTATAGAGACAATATTTTGAATCCATTTGTGGAGCAATTACTTGACGACGAACTACGTTTTGGATATTTTCAACAGGACGGTACAACCGCCCATACAGCCGCAGAAACTATTAACTACTTACGCAATTTTTTCGACGACAGATGATCAGTTTTCGATCAGACATTGAATTCCCGCCTAGATCACCCTGTTTAACGGTTATGGATTACTTCGTTTTTCCTCATTTAAAGAACACTATTTTTAAAACACCAGTTGCAAATTTAGAACAATTACAAGAAAAGATTATCCAAGAATGTGGTAACATTTCTATAGAGATGCTGGTCAACACTTTCGAAAATATGAAGACGTATGAATTTATGCTTGGAGCATGGCGGTGAGCAATTTATGTAATTATTTTTCTTTTTCTTTCTGTATATTCTTACTTTGTTAATTTTGTAGTAGTAGTAGTAGTAAAAAGATTTATTTAGCACGTGGCTACATGATACATTTTAACAAGTTTATACCCTTTTTTTATTTATTTTTTGAATTAAATGACCTTTTGAAACTTTATTTGTCCTGTTGAGTTAATAAGAAAGATTTTAAACTTTTTTTAAAAGATTTTAAACCTTTTTGATTTTTAATTGACTTGTTTAATTTATTAAATTCAATAAGACCCTTATGAAAAACTGATTTATATGCAATATTTTTTGAAAAATTATTAAGAAAAAAATTATTGTTATTTCGTGGTAAATAATTATGTTGATCACTATTTAGAACAGTCAATTGCTTTAAATGTGGCGGTAACAAATCATTTTGAATTTTAAAAATAAATATTAGAACCAAAAATAATACTAAATTTTTTACATTTAACCATTCTAATTTTTTTAACATCACATTAATTTTTGTATATCTATCCATATTAAGTAAAATTCGCATTGCTTTATTTTGTAAAATTTGTAATCTATTTATTACACCTTCATCCGCCATAAACAAAATTGTAGAACAATAAAGAAAATGTGGTAAAATTAAAGTATTGTATACAATTTTTTTTGAATAAAATTTTAAATTTAAACCTATTCTTTTAAAATAACTAATTTTTCCCGCAATTTTGTAAATTAAATTTTCGAATTGGTTATTAAATTTTAATTTTGAATCAATCAATATACCTAAATATTTAAAAGAATTGACTATTTCTAGTTTATCACCATCAATTAAAATATTTATATTTGTATAATTATTTAAATTTACACCCATAACCATACATTTTGTTTTAGAAACATTTAATTTTAATTTGTTAACTTTTAACCAGTTTGACAATAGAATCAGTTCTGAATTTAAAATTTCCAAAATTTCCAAAATATTTTTACCGCTTATATAGATAAGAGTATCATCAGCAAACAATTGTATTTTAAGAACTTTTAGGACTAATGGCATGTCATTAATATATAAAATAAAAAGTAAAGGCCCCAAAATACTTCCTTGAGGTACTCCTATGTTATTAAATTTCTTTGTTGAAAAAAAATTACCAAATTTAGTTTTCTGTGATCTATTATTTAAATAATTTTGACACCATTGATAAACTTTACCCCTTGTACCATATTCAAATAATTTTTCTAATAATATATCTATTATACAGGGTGTTTTGTAATTGAATGTCAATAATTAAGGGGGCGATTTTTGTGTTCATTTTAAAAAGAAAACTTCATATGAACGTATGTCCTAAACGTTTTTATTTTTGATATACAGGGTGGTAAAGTTTTCAAAAATAAATAGTTTTTTAATAATATCTGTAATACCACTTTAGATATTTGAATGAAATTTGGCAGACATGTACTATGTATCAAGATGCATTATTTACCGTACAACAATTTTTTTTATTTCCACCAGTGGCGTTCGTACGGAATTTCACCTGCTTATTTTGGCAGACATTAATGTAACGCTACTGATTTCTCGTAATAATAAATTTATTCCTAAAATCCCCAATTATTTCTAAAAAAATTTGATCGCTTGAATTTTTTCAATCCGATGCACGGTTTTCGCTTAAAAAAATAAAAGCCTTTTTTCTGCATGATCATAACGATATCGTTAGTATGACAATATCACCATGCACAGAAATAGATTTTATTTCTTAGATCAAGTTTGCTTAGAAATGAGTTCTTTTTTTTTACAAAGGTTGTTGTTGATTTATTAACAGACGATCCTTATTCATTTCTAAGCAAACTTGATCTAAGAAATAAAATCTATTTCTGTGCATGCATGGTGATATTGTCATATTAACGATATTGTTATGATCATGCAGAGAAAAGGTTTTTATTTTTTTTAAGCGAAAACCGTGCATCGGATTGAAAAAATTCAAGAGATCAAATTTGTTTAGAAATTATTGGGGATTTTTGGAATAAATTTATTTTTACCAGAAATCAGTAGCGTTACATTAATGTCTGCCAAAATAGGCAGGTGAAATTCCGTACGAACGCCACTGGTGGAAATAAAAAAAATTGTTGTACGGTAAATAATGCATCTTGATACATAGTACATGTCTGCCAAATTTCATTAAAATATCTAAAGTGGTATTACAGATATTATTAAAAAACTATTTATTTTTGAAAACTTTACCACCCTATATATCAAAAATAAAGACGTTTAGGACATACGTTCATCTGAAGTTTTCTTTTTAAAATGAACACAAAAATCGCCCCCTTAATTATTGACATTCAATTACAAAACACCCTGTATAATATTTATTATAACATCCTTAGCTTTTATTAGTTCATCTTTTCCATCTATAATTTTTAAAAACAAATCACATTTTGATAGATTTTCTTCCGATTTGACAAATGTGTCAATATTGACAATTTCCACTTCATTATTTTGAATTTTTAATACATCATTTTTTTAAATATCCTCATTAGTACTATTTTTTGCATCTTTTCGTTTCTTCTTTGGCTGACTCATATCAAACTCCTTTTAATTGAATTGACTTCTTAAAGGTCGCTTTTTTTAGTTTTAAGTTGACGGATTTTAAGACGTCTTGTAAACAACAAAAATAAATTTGTATTTGTCAACTTATTTTATTACTCATTAGTTTGGTATATCATGCCATAATATGAATCTGACAAAATTTTAACCTAGATTTGGTTAGATATATCGTCCCCATATCATTGTGATCTAAACAAAGCCCTACGTTTTTTCATCCAAGCCCTCTTTGATGCAAATAATTTTTGCTCGCACGGTATAGCGATTTTTGACCGAATCTTTACGAGGCGCGATATACTTTCATTTTATTAAATCTTTCGCTGCAAACTTTTCAGTTCCATTCATAATTTGTATTAAACATTTGATAGGAGATAAAACAGGTTTTTTATTTTTTTTAAATTTGGTTTACTTACCATACTTACCATGAAAGTTGGGTCTCGGCCTATAAGTTTCTGCCTGATCGTCATACCCTTGATAATAGTTAGGTCTAGGGCCTGCCATGGAAGGAGGAGGCATACGTGGACGAGACTCATAACTAGGTGCCTCATAACCATCTTCGTAGTCATAAGTTTCTTCCCTTGCGACTCTTGCTCTATCCAAAATAGACATAACCTTCATGTTACTTGGTCTAGCTGGCATTGGGGGGCGTGGCCCTGGTGGCATCGGGGGGCGCCTTCCAAATGGAGGACTAGTTGCCGGCCTCATTGGCATTGCATTGGGCATTGGATGATGATCTTAAATAATAATTAAAAAAAGTTTTTAGAATTTAGTAATTTTCGGGATTTTAGTTTATTTTTATATCTTTTACGTTTTAAAGTGGTGCCTATATTTTGCCGCCCCCTAAAAGGCTCCGGAATTGAGGTGTTTATATTTAAAAAAATCATAACTTTTTTCTGCGGTTCCAGAATTTAGTAATTTTCGGGAGTTAAGTTAATTTTTATGTCATTTACGTTTTTATGTGATACCCATATACAGTGAGGACCAAAAGTCCTGCATAAATTCGATAAAATATTAGGGATGCATTTTTCGGCAAAATGCGAACACTTAAATGTTTATTTTCATTTACGCATCTTTTGACGTGAAAGTTTAGTATACAGGGTGACACATGTTAAAGATATGACATAATTCGGTATTTTTTTCTTATGGAACACCCCGTATATTTTTCGATTTTTTTATTCTAATAAACATTCTAAACATATATATCTGATATAGCACCTACGCCTAAAGTAAAATATTATCGAGACATTTTCGATTGAATAAAAAAGACTAAGTTATAAAAATATATATTATAAAGGGGGTATCAAAGATAAAAATATTAAAAACTACTCTAATTATTAATCTAGTAAATGTTCAAACTGTGCTCCATTGACTTCCTGGCAGCAAGCAAACCGCAATTCAAACTCTTCAAAAATGTTATGTATCATTTCACGGGTTATTAATTGATCTGATTTTTTTTTAATTCTTCGATACTGTTGGGTTTGTTTGTATACACCTTATGTTTAAGATAGCCCCATATAGAAAAGTATAGTGGAGTTATGTCCGGCCACCTAGCAGGCCACTCTATTTGCCCCATTCGCCCTATCCAACCACCCGGAAATATGTCATTTAAATATTCGCGCACTGCCCTCTACTAAAGTGTGGAGGCGCGCCATCTTGTTGAAACCAAACAAAATCTCCAGGAATATTGGGGTTGTTCGCATTTGGAAACAACCGGCATAAGGCGGGGATCAATTAATTTCTTAAAAACACACAGTAACGTTCACCTGTTAGCGTACCATCGAAGAAATACTGTCGCCCAAAATACCCGCCCAAACATTAACAGACTGTTTATACTGGGTGTGAGCTTCAACAGCCCAGTGTGGATTAGTTGAAGACCAGTAGCGACAGTTTTGTCTGTTCATCACCCCATTCAGACAGAAAGTCGACTCGTCAGAAAATATAATCATACGTGAAAAAAAATTATCATTATTGCAAATATTCATTAGAGTTTCGCAAAACTGTAAGCGATGATCTGGATCATCTTCGTTATATAAGCTCGTGGATTAATTTTATTTTATATGGATGGTATTTCTCTATTTTTAAAATTCTTTTTACAGATGATTTTCCAATTTCGTTATCCAGTGCTAGCTCTTGAGTGGGTTTATGTGGATTTTCTTCAATGGATAGATAGATGTTTAATTTTTTATCTTCTCAAATTGAAGGCCAACCGGACCTAAAAAAATCTCGTACCTGTTCCGTTTCTCTAAATCTCTTCTCGATTCTGCTTACGTTATACTGATGTTTTGCTATTTTATATTAAATAATTCACAAACTTCCCTTTGAGTCCAAATACGATCACCACATCCCATCATAATAATTAATACATCTATTCCCTGAGTTTCAGTCAATTTAACCATTTTCTTTTGTTAATTTTCACTTTTATTTAGTTAAGTAGTACGAAATGCTGCATGAGACAAGATTAAATGTTACTTGATAGTTGTCAGCTATAAACTAATGAATACAAATTTGAAAGACTGCTTTATAGCTATTTAAATAATAAAACCCAAAGTGACTTTAAAAAGACTACTATTCAATCGAAAATGGCTCGATAATCTTTCACTTTAGGCGCAGGATTGTTATATCAGATATGTTTAGAATGTTTATTAGAATTGCAAAATCGAAAAATATGCGGGGGGTGTTCCATAAGAAAAAATACTGAATTATGTCATATCTTTTACATGTGTCACCCAGTATACTAGACTTTCACATCAAAAGATGCGTAAACGAAAATAAAAATTTACGTGTTCAAGCATTTTTCCGAAAAATGCATCCGCAATTTTTTATCGAATTTATGCAGGACTTCCGGTCCTCACTGTATATATGGAGAAAAGTTATGCTATTTTTAAGTATAAACATTTTAATTCCGGGGCCGTGGCAAAATATGGGCACCACATTAAAACGTAAAGGGCATAAAAATGAACTAAAATCCCGAAAATTACTAAATTCTGAAAACGCAGAAAAAACTTATGCTATTTTTAAGTATAAACATTTCAATTCCGAAGCCGTTTAGGGGGTGGCAAAATATGGGCACCACTTTAAAACATAAAGGACATAAAAGTGAACTAAAATCCCGAAAATTACTAATTCTTTAAACACAGAAAAATGTTATTATTTTTTTTAAACATATTCACTTTTTTTTTATTTGCTCACTTCATTTTTTAAGTTGAGGGGTAAGAGGTATTGAAAAAGAGCTGTGAACACTCGAAAAGCGTTTTGAAATTAAAAATATTCTTCGACTTAATTTTAAAAATAATTATTTCAATACATTTTGCTCGCCCCTTAATTTTAAGAAGCAATGCTTTTTGCCTATATTGTATACACGGCACTGAAGTAAATAAAACGGTGCTAATATATAAGAAACTTACGATTTGGAAATGGCGGCCTTCTTGGAGGAGGAGGATAATCTTCTTCGGGTGGACCGCCCATAAATTGCATTTGCGCGTGTCTACCCATATCGTTGTTGTCGGGTATAAGGAATTTTTTTAACTCTGCGAGAGCAAAAGCGATACGCGCATGGGCCTCTGCAGGAGGGCCTGTAAAATGAAATAATAATATTATAATATTTGTGCCTATTTAGTGTGCCGGTAGACGATATATCGTAAACGGTCGACTTAAGGAATAAAACTTTTATCCAAAGGTTGTACAGGTTAACGTCGCCCACCTTTTAAAAATAATTTTAAATATACAGGTTGGATCAAAAATCCAGGGTGGGCCAGACATATTTTTTTTTAAATGGAACAGCATATATTTTTTTCATTATATTGAAGCCTTTAGTAGTCCTCTATTCTACTTTAAAAATGTTTGCTCATCAAATGCGACGTTGTCAAGATATGATTTTTTCAATGGATTTTTGGCTAAAAATGAACATCAAAATCGTTGAATTTTAACTATCTTTACAAATTTTTTTACTAAAACTTAGGAAGAAAAAGTTATAACATGTTAAATCACCAATCGGTTATTAGAATTGGTATAAGTACTACAGAGTGTTCAACATCTTGACCCAAACTTAATAAATTTGAAACCAAGATTTCGTTTTTTTTTTAAATGAAACACCCTGTATTTTAAATTTCTTTCGAAAAGATATTTTAATTTTCTTTAATTTGATACCAATATGTGATACCCTATTTTAAAAAGTTGTCGATGAAAACATGATTTTAAAAAATTGTGTCATAATGGCAAGCGTAAATTCGCGATGCTTTCAATTTAATAACTAGTTGGCCATGCATTTCTATCAAATTTAACTTTTCTGCAAATGACAGACATAATAATCATCAATTATTTGATGTTTTATGGTGGCTCTGTCTACGTTAATTGTCCAAATGCTGCAGTGGTATTTTAGGGCCATTGACAAAATAATGTTCTTCTTTCAAAATCATTGTCGCTTAATTCTTGATGTAATTGAACCTTATTGGGATTAAAATTTGTTTGCCAATAAACAATTATTCACTGAAGAATTTTTTATTTCTAAATTAGAACTAATTTTTCTGACACTTATTTCTGGATTCTCCACCACCGCCAATGCAATGGCTAGCTGGTTATCTTCATTAAGCACTGTTTTGGTCCTAGATGTTTTTTCATACTCTACGCTTCCCGTTCTTTCAAATCGATCCTGTAGTTTAATTATTGATCTTTCGTCCGGACATCGAGCTTCTGGAAACTTCTGAGCGTATAAACGTAATGCCATAAAACAATTTCCATCACTTTCTCCAATTGCGTAAATAATATTTACTAATTCTACTCGTGTGTAATTAAAATTCATTTGGACAATTAACGTAGACCGAGTCACCACAAAACGTCAAATAATTGATGATTATTATGTCTGTCATTTGCAGAAAAGTTAAATTTGATAGAAATGCATGGCCAACTAGTTATTAAATCTCAACTTTTTAAAATAGGGTATCACATATTGGTATCAAATTAAAGAGAATTAAAATATTTTTTCGAAAAAAATGTAAAATACAGGGTGTTTACCAATTCTAATAACCGATTGGTGATTTACCATGTTATAACTTCTTTTTAAGTTTTAGTAAAAAAAATTGTAAAGATAGTTAAAATTCAACGATTTTGATGTAAACTCATTTTTAGCCAAAAATCCATTGAAAAAATCATATCTTGACAACGTCGCATTTGATGAGCAAAAATTTTTAAAGTAGAATAGAGGACTACTAAAGGCTTCAATATAATGAAAAAAATATATGCTGTTCCATTTAAAAAAAGTTATTTCTGGCCCACCCTGGATTTTTGGTCCAACCTGTATATTTAAAATTATTTTTAAAAGGTGGGCGACGTTAACCTGTACAATCTTTGTACAAAAGTTTTATTTCTTAAGTCGACCATTTACGATATATCGTCCACCGGCACACTAAATGGACACCCTGTATAGTAGTGATCTCCAGAAAACTACAACACATGCCAAAAATTGTAAGTCGAAATTAATAAATTATTTTATTTCGAAAATGTTCGGCATATCCTCAAATCAAAATAATAGTCACCAATAAAGACCGGATTTGCATAACGCAAATTCCAGGGGAGGATTTACCAGGACATTTATATAAAATTATTTTATATTAACTTAAGAATTTGCATTTTAACTATTGTAATGTGCAGATAGGACATTAGCGAAAAAATTAAATATTGTTATGTTTATTTAATTAATAGTATTTTAACATTCTTCCGAATTGCGATTATTATACCTACTGGGTGTTGTAAATATTGGCGAAAACAATAAAAAGTAATCATGTTTTTCTAAATACATGGTATTGCTGCTTTAGTCAGGAGAGTTTAAGTATCTTAACATTTCGCAATTGAGCCGAGAACATTTTTCGTTGTATACATATTACGATAGATTAAGGTAATAAACAAAACATTTGAATTAAGATACAAGCACTTTTGCCTGAAAAGTTTATATTTTCTAATATTCCTTAACAGAACAAAAAGCATATTCACGGATAATGCTTTTCATGGTATTTTAAATCTTTTTTTGTGTTACATTGATTTACTTACGTTGCCATATATGGATTTTGTTTAAATAGTTTGTACTTTTTACTACTTTTTTGACATGCTCTATCCTTAATTGGAAGTTTGAGAACTAATAAATATTTTGTATTGTATGAACACTGAGGTACTTGATGTGATTAAATCCATCGCAATGTGCCAGATAGTAAAATAAGGTCACGTTTTGTGAAACTCACCTAAAGCTGATATTTCAACATGAAGATCGTCAGTTAAATGCGCAAATTTAGGATCTAAAGAAGACCGTAATTCTTCTTCTTCTGCGGGATTCTTCTTAGATCCCCTACCGAGAATAATAATTCTACACATGGTTTCCTCTTGTAGTCCTTTTAGCGTGTTTCCTTTTGGGCCTAATAATTTTCCCATAAAATTAAACTAAAAAAGAAAAAAACATTTATTTACATATCTTAGTTAGTCCACTTAAACCAGGAAATGTGTTTCCAATTAATATCTAAATATTATTTGTAATAATTTCTTTAAAATACATACGTGTACGCGTACATGTATGGAAACCATAGACATTTACCTTTACATCAGGAAACAATAATCACGAAAGTGGCAAATTTATGGCCATGTATGCGCATGTAAACAATACATACAGGAATCACATACGAACAAACATATAGGAATCGGCATGCGCACTGCAAAATTCTCATTTAACGAATGGAACGATAGACAGGTCAAGGATTTAAAATCTCTTACTAAAGCTTAATGCTGGGGTGCACAGATTTTAAACCAATATTTCACGGGCCAAGTTCTTAATCAAGAAATTGTAATATTTGATCACAAAATTTAAATAAAATCAGTATCGACTTGATATTCTATAGGTAATAATTGGCATATTTAATAAATATCAAGGAATTTCATAACTTATTTTAGGAGAATTGTATAGCGAAAAATATCGGGTAAGATTTTTTTTAAATTAATATGTCATTGTTCTTTCACTATACAATTCTCCCAAAATTAGCAAGGAAATAAATAGATATTTTTATAATATATCAGATATTACCTAAAGTCGCCACAGTGGATCTTTTCCTGTGCGTCATCACTTTCACGTCATCAAAATCGTATGAATCAAATCAAAATTACGAGACGAAAAAAGTCAAAACTAAGTCTAAGTTCATAAAATGGACGTGCCTGCCTACCGTTTGACGTACCTACAGAATATCCCGAAAAATTATTATTTATTTTAAGTTTTGCCCGGCATTCTCTATTAGAGACTTTTTGCACGTCTTAATTCGTCATTCTTTTGTGGTTATGGTTATTCTGAGCATGCGCAATGTTAGAAAGGTGATCCGCTATGGTTAATAACCATAACGGACTCCGTTAGTTACGGAAGGATAAGGAAGAGCTTATCGTTATCCTTATGGTTATGGTTAAACTACATGGTTGCCGGAACATACAAAAGTTATGAAGCATCATTGCTATGAATCAAAATTGTGATAAGCAATTAATTAAAATCCAAAGCAAATAGTAGCTTTACATGGCAATAAACGAGAACAAGAAAAGTGGATTCTTTGAAAGAAATCAAATAGACCTGGGTGTACGGGGTACATTTTTCTTTTTTTTTATATATTTACGGATTTATACACTCGACTCAATCTGGCACACCGGCTTTTGGTGCAACCTAATCTTACTTTTTTTATTGTTTACGAAATTAAATGGCACTGTTTTTCGTCAAATTAATGCTTATACTTTTTTGTTCTTTGAATTAATGTACTGAGAGTGAAGGGTGGTCTTTGTTCTGTTTTTTTAGGGTGTGTCTTTCTCAGGTTATTTATTTTAAGTATGCAAATACCACTACCCAGAAATATCATTATGCCTATAAAACGAAGACTTCGTTTTACTGAAGAAGATGGTTTAAATCTCCTTCGAGAAGTTGCAGGGCAAAACCCTTTTGAAAACACAGCTGTGTGGGCAGATATCAAAGAAAATTTATTTACTTTTTGCCATAAAGACTTTAAAATCAAATCATTAAAAGATCATGTAGACCTTTTAATAAAAGCCTGGCTTTGTAAGGTATTTTATTTCGTTTAGGTGCGCCGGCGCCAAATCAATAACTACAGACAGAACGTAGGCGCTGCAAAATCTCTGGTTTTAACAGTGGCGCTACTCGTTATGTTTAATAAAGTTAACCATAACGGAGCTAAAAACTGATATTAATTTAAGAGGTGCAAAAAGTCTCTAATATCTAAAAGAAATTGACAAACAAATGTTAATACATTTAATACTATTTTTAAAGCTTAAAATCTAGAAAAGTTTGGTGTTTTATTGACTATTAAAATCGCAAAAGTCAATTTTTTGACATCCTTTCATTTAAGGGAATTTAGCCACTGCCGTAAACTTTTCAAAGAACTTTCACGGTTAGAATATTTAAAATAAATAAATTAGGTATTATAAAAATCCATAAATACGTACCGCCAAGACAGATGGTGGGTATAATTAGCTCTAAAAAGAACTATTTTTAGAAAAAGGAACAGTTTTAAGGCACATAAATTTACAAAATACTAATTAGATTGGCAGATCAAAATAAGGTCGACAATGACGTTCCAAAATACAACGGTAGTCAACAAAACAAATAAAAAAGTAATTAATTGACGTTTATAGTTTTATTCTTGTCTAGCACGTTATATTATTGCGGAATCTTGGAGACGTTCTTTTATGCTTTTATTCAAACTTGTTACTGTAATAAATAAGGATGCAGAGTTGTTAACCACGCTGAGTCCTGATCGTTGATTGATGACGCACGGGCAAAGATCCACTGTGGCGACTTTAAGTAATGTGCCGACAAAACTGATTTTACTTAAATGTTAGTCAATAAAATAATAAACTTGAAAAAATAACGCGAAATAGGTTATAGGTTGGTAATGGATTAAATGACGTTGAGAATGCCACCTTAAGGTTGTTTCTAAAATTTGTTTTAAAATGATTCGCCTTCGTGTTTTTAGTTCGAAAAGCAAGAGAAGAAAAGAAGTCAATTATACTTACCTTATCAAATAGAAAAAAAAACAAATAAAACAGCAATCTTCGATGCTATCGCGAACCTAACCTCAAGTCCAATATTAGTTGGTAACATTTAACAATTTTCCAAAAACTTGGGTACGTATAAAACAACATTTTCAAGCGCAATTTCTTGATCAGGAATTTGAAAAAGTTTTTGGTATCAGTCATTGTTTATAGCACAAACTACACAAAAACTAGAAATCCGAAATATTAAACAGCCACAATCAACAATAACCGAGTTCCTTTTAAATAGCAAAGCCAACAGCTAAGTTCCTTTTCAAAACTTAACTCACCTCAGCAGAGATTGTTCTCCTCCCTTGCCGCGGTTAAGTATCTATATTTCTCATACGATTATACGATTTGTTTGCGAAGCGTTCCTTTAACAGCTTAGCTAAGCAAATTATTTACATTGCTATGCCTTTTAAAAGAAGCGAACGGAAAGTACCTATTAGCAAAGATTACAAGAAATCCACAGAGAAAACGTAACAGAAAATGAGAGCCGGTTCTGGAGTGTATTTATTGATGTCGATAAAGAAGGAAAACCTAATAACAAGTGGGTTATGCGCATGGCCAATCCTGTTGGGTGTGCCAACTGATCTGACTGGTGAGTCTTGCGTACAGACGTATTTTTCCACCCATAAAACTTAACTTTTGTTTGCGCATCAGATGAGCTGTACAGATCTAAAGGTATATGTCTATGATGGAAATGAGTTGACCGCCCATACACTAGTTAACCCGGCGCCACGCATGCGCATACGAATGTTTGGCAATTCTGCGAATATTTGATATCAAATAAACGTGTACGAATGTTCATTTTAGAGACCATCATTATATTTTTAGAACCGAATATTACATTTATTAATTGGGTCCTTTAATGTGTGTTAGTTTACCGACTTCAGACGGCAAACATTCGTGTTCGGCTCAAACTACCAATATTCGTTAACCAACACGAATCCTTTAATATGCGGTTAAATGGCCGTATACCAAATATTTGCGCCGGGGTAATAAGTTAAAACAAATAATTCCGTGTGTCAGGTCAAACGCCTCTTCGTTTGAGGCCGGCATTATGACGCAGAACAAACTTTAAAGCCCGCACACGATCTATATATTGATCAATACAGGATAATATTGATCAATATATTGTCCATGTGCGGGGCGGGGTGGGGTGTATTGAACTAAATATTGAAGTCAATATCAAATATTGACGAAATTTTAATATTTTAAAATCCGGACTTCAATACTGGTATGTGGTGGGGATATTGATCAGTTTATTGAAAGTGTGCGGTCTAACCTCAATATTTTCATTAGTATTTTCTTGTCGTGCCTAGTGAACGTTGTTGATTGTTGTGAAAAACAGGTTTTTGAAGGTTGTCGCCATGAGTGAGGTTGATGTTAAAAACGAAAAAGAACAAGTGATGCGAAGTTTCATTGAAACGTTTGAAACGATGCCTATATTGTGGAATTCTCGCAATGCATCTTATAAAAATAAAAGAAAACGTGGTGAAGCATTGCAAATACTACGTCCCATTTATCGACGTATTCAACAAAATGCCAACGTGAGACATAAGCAAAAAAATAATAGCCTTCGAAGTAATTACAAAAAAGAAATGAAAAAAGTTATTGCATCCAAGCGGCCTGGGAGTGCACTAGATGACATTTACGTCCCAACGTCTTGGACATATTATGCATCATAAGTTTCCATAATTGCGTAGCTTATTGACCGTGGACCCATCAATGTTGAATACTTAAGAACTTCGAAGCTCCTACCTGTTGCAAGATACCAAAGAGTAACTGCTAGTTTCTCTTTAACGGATAAAGCTTCTCGCATGATGGTATCCCGACGCTTGACGTGCGGTTCAATCATTGCTACGAGTGTATCAAACTTATATCTGTTCATTCGAAAATAGTTGCCGTAATCGTTTACTTTACTTGAAACGATTTCTCTTAGTAAATTCATGTGACCGTAGCGTTCCTTTTTTGTTATCCACTCTTTAACCCATCGCTTACGGTTAACAATACGTTTTATTCCTAAAATAGTTTAACATGCTATTTTCCTCTTATTTCTCATTATTTCAACCCCTCCGCAATACGAACAAACCCGAACAAACGTAGGAGCATGCACGGTAAGAAAACTAAATGATACTAAACTCTGAACATAAATATTGACTAAAATATTGTCAATTATAGTTAAGGTGTGCGGTGGTAATAATATTGATACGCGGTTTGACAATAATATTGACGATCCTATACAGATCAAAATATTGACCGTGTGCGGGCCGCTTGGACATAAATCAAAATTTAACCTATTGAACTTTGACAAGTACTATTTCATATTATAAATAAAAGCTCTCTTGCATTTTTTTGTGCCATAGCCCACTTAAAATTTTACTGCAATTTGTTTCATTAATACGATCATCCTCCATTATTTTTGTGGCAAATAAAGGAAATTTACAAAACGTTAATTTAAAGAACTGTTATTATTATGGTTTTTCAGGAGATACAATACTATGAATTTGTAACTTTTTGCCTACAAATACCGTGTTAAAATGTGAGTTTGTTCTTACGGAGCGCATTTTTAAATTATATTTTACATACCTATCTTTGGTTTAAAAACATATTAACGTCTTTTTGCTTAAGTTAAAAAATAAATATCGTTGCATTTAAAGGGTTGAGAAGCCAAAGGTTCTAAGTGGCATTCTTTAAAATTTCATAATAATTGATTTGAAAGTTAATAGTTGATTACTGTAAATCTACGATGTTTTTGAAACTATTTTTTTATAGAATATGCAAGTAGGTTTTTTGATTAACTTGAAGACACTTTGGTACACCTTAGAATTTTTCGTTAATTGCCAGTTGGATTTTTTGCTTCAAAGTTTTTTTTTAATATTTTTTTAACGCATGTTCAGAAATTTTTAATAAAACTAAAGAGAGTTTTTTCACAATCGGAGAATAACTCGTGTTCATCATCTTCGATTACATTTTTTTTCCAGGTAGTTTTTATTTTGTTGTGATTCGTTTTGTTTCCCTTTTGACTGGTTAGGTTTACCTTCTTGATGGGGCATACTTTCATAAAAGTTGTAATGAATTGTGGGAATATATGGCAAAAGTTGCGTTAAATTTTACCATTTTAGACTGTATTTTTAGAATTCCAATGTAAAGTGGGGGAAGGGAAATTTGGGAAGACTAAACTGTTTCAAGTAACGAAAACCACAATCAAACCATTAAGAATATTTACAGCAAAACGGTCTAAATAATCTTTGGCCTATTTGTTCACAATAAGGCAATTCCATTAACCCACTTTTTTGCCGATCAAAAGATGGAGTTAATAGTAAAAAAAAATCACTTGGATCCTTTTGATACGGAATAAATTAGAGTTTTTTAAATATCTGAATCTGTACTTAACTCATTTTTAACAAAAATGTCACTTAGACTGGTTTACTTCTTAGCCCTTCATTTAAAATCTTTGAAAAAAATAAAGAAATTGTTCATTCAGAACTTAATTTTTTATTAACGCGATAAAACAAAAGAAACCCTATTTAGCAAGTTCAAAATTTTCAAATTCTGATAAGCCAAACCAGAGATTTGAATATTTTCCATAGCAATATTTGCCCCCCCTTAAAAAAATGGTAGAGCTAAAACTTAAAAACGAGTTATCCAGAATATTCATTGGATTGCAAAAACGCTACTTTTGATACACCTTCAATCTGGAGGATTTTGAGAAAACACCGCTTTTTAATTGGTCACTCACTATAGTGACGCCCCCTTAGCGACCGTATAACACATTTTCCGCAAACATTAGGGTAAACAGTTTCCAAGATACCGGCATCCCTTTTTAGTTGTACACCCGGTACATTTGACTTCTAAAGTGTCACCAGTAAAGTCCGCATCATATAAGATTTTTTTTATTAATAGCTTTATTCAAAATTTTAAATTTTTCCAAAAAATAATTCAAGAGTGGGGTTATTTCTGAAAATATCCAAAAAAGTTATTAGAAAAAGTTTTTTTAAATGCAGTTTCTAGCCCACATGCAAATTTTCAGCTGCATAAGATAATTTTGATTTTTTACCTATATTTTGTAAATTGCACCACTTTTGCAAAATAAGACTTAACGCAACCTACTTCTTAGTTTTGACAAGGCTTTATTTCAGAAACATTTTGTTTAAAGTAGCGCCATATTAATTGTGTGTTTTTCTACAAAATCAAAATTGGGCTATTAAAATTTGGTCGCATGTGATGCAAAGTTTATTTGTTTTGGACCCTGTATAAGGTAACTTCATAAAATAAGTATTTTTGAAAACGTAGTTTGTGTCTGAAAGTAATACACCTTAATATTAAGACAAAAAAGAACACAGTGCCATCAGTAAAGTGTTCATTAAGTGGAAAATAAATTTTAGTTTTACTTAACGTAAAGTTTATCAATGTTCAACGATTTAATTTAAAACCCCTACTTTATTTTTTATTTTTTTACTTTCAGGCACAAACTACGTTTTCAAAAATACTTATTTTATGAAGTTACCTTATACAGGGTCCAAAACAAATAAACTTTGCATCACATGCGACCAAATTTTAATAGCCCAATATTGATTGTGTAGAAAAACACACATTTAACATGGCGCTACTTTAAAGAAAATATATCTGAAATAATGCCTTGTCAAAACTAAGAAGTTTTATGTAGGTTGCGTTGAGTCTTATTTTGCAAAAGTGGTGCAATTTACAAAATATAGGTAAAAAATCAAAATTATCTTATGCAGCTGAAAATTTGCATGTGGGCTAGAATCTGCATTTAAAAAAACTTTTTCTAATAACTTTTTCGATATTTTCATTTTCATTTGCTTTTGAATTATTTTGTGGAAAAAATTAAAATTTCACAGATAATACGAATCACGTGACTCCTATTTTTTTGCTTAATTTTAATCTCGATCGAAGCAGAACTTGATGCTAAAGTCAAGATTTGAATAAAGCTATTAATAAACAAAATTCCATATGGTGACACTATATACTATTAACGATTGACAAGATAAATATTTTAAAACTAGTTGCGGGCGTTCGGCTGACACTAAATATCACCAGTAAAATTAAATTGAAGAGATATAAAATAAAAGAAACAGAGTTTAAGGATAGGTATTTTAACATTTTAAAATTGAAGTAAATCGTATGTGCGGTTTCGGAGAAATTCGGTGACAGCGGTGGGCGAAAATTGGGTTGGGTATTTCAGACTTGAGGCGCAGCACGCCAATACACTCGACACAACCAAGCAGCCTGTGTGTTTAATCCACAAGTAGCAGCGAATTGAATTTCAAAAGAGAAATTTAATGGTGAATTTTCTTGCTTAAGCGATATTTAAAAATATGTTTCTGCAATGTGTTTGCATATCAGGATTTGCGAGTTTAAATATGTCATTAAATACAAAAATTGCACCAATAACATTAAAAGTAGGTATACTGAAATCTGTTTTGATCTAATAAATCTTAATCTTAACATTCGTCGCTGTTAGGAATACCTAAACAGGTCAAATGTCAATAATTTCACACCTATTACAATTTAAATAGATGCATTAGATCCATGATACAAGGATTAACAAGACATATTATAATCTTTAAGGGCTATGACGTCACGTGGTGAGTAAGTAACCGTAGAAACAGTTGGTCATTTTAATTGTGTTTTCATGTTTACGAATATAGTATAATATAGAATAAAGTCAGAGCCTTTAAATATCACATCTGGTAATCTTTGTATCATGCATCAGATCAAGAAAACCAAATTAAGCGAACCTGCGAATCATACTAGGTTACCAAGATGGTAAGGGAAGAACCAAAACTGGGGAATCCAAGAAAGGTTAGCCAGTAGGTTGTTCAAATTATGCGACCTATTGAAGAAACAACAACAAATATTTTTTATAAATGGATTTAAGGCAAGTTAACTAACCTTTGGATGCTCTCTAACGGGCACCAATACTTTTACAGCAACTTTAATTGGCTTCTCTCTGTAAAGGTCAACGAATTTAAATTCTTTTGGTAATGTTCTTCCCATTTGTTGAACTTTCATAATTTCTGTAAGAAATAACTTTATTTTAATAATAATTACTAACATTGTACAACGCGAATATATTTTATTGATCAGGCATAATCCAAATCGGTTGGAGAGGTCTATATTATTTAAAATTACTGGAAAATAAAAGAGTTGATCTCTGTCTTATCTAACGATCATCAATGGGATGTCTATCTTGAGTCAGATTGAACCAAAACTTTCTGATTGTCAATTAAGAGTTATGGTCTTCCCTGTAACCTTACATAATATAACTAATTGGGGAGCCCACTCTTCATTAGTTCGCTCCTCGAACTATCTTAATACTCAAACATATCATCCGGAGAATCTATTTTTTGACGATACAAAGTTGAGAGAGTTGATGAGAATAAGAATCAATGCAATGACCTAAGTACCTGAAGTACGCATTTTTGGTTACAAATCAATAAAATTTTTAAAAAATGGAACAGGGGGTGGGGCAATGGTTAGTAAGGCTATATTGTTTGATGTTGATTATAACCTTCTATGCCCAATTTAATTAAAACCCACAATTCTGGAGAGAAGTACCGCCAATAGTCGAGGCCTTTGACAATACCTACCGAATATGAGAATATTAAGAATCCTAGACAAAATGCCATGCTATGTATGTAAATGGAGCTGAGCAATAAGGATGATAATAAGCAAGAATTCTTAAACCACGGGAAAGTTGGGCAGAGGAGTACGCATATGTATTTACAGACAGATCAGTGGAAAAGAACAGGAAAGTGGCCATTGGTATATACTCAACAACCATTGACTTGAACTATAGAAGAAGGATGCCAGACTCCCATACAATATGCTCTACAGCGGTATACGCCATTTATTATGCTCTAACTATATTAGAGGAGAGAGGTATAATAAGGGCGGTAATTTCGGCAAAAATAGAAGAGATGGTAATCCCAGCCAAGACGAAACTCTTAGAGAACACTGACATCCGTTTAGCTTGGATCCCCGGTCACCTGAGCATCCGAGGTAACGCGGAAGCAGAAAGACTGGCAAATAAAGGAATGCTGAATGCAACTGAGACACCAAAGGCTGACTATAAAGTTTTCTTACCTAGAATACGTGAATACTTGTGTGAAGTGAAGGGAGAAGTTTTTGGAGACAGTAAGATACAAGGGAAGGGATTACACACAATTGATAGAAACACCCTATAAGGAACCATGGTTTAAGAATGGAAATACCTTACAAGAAAACAAGTGCAGACTGCGTCCAGGACATTGTTTGATTCTAACAGAGAAAAACTAAATAAAAGGAACCCTGGGGTACTCCAACTTCACATAGAACGGTGCTGATAAATATCTAACAACTTTAAGTTGTGGCTGTCTGCCAGTCAGATATTAATAATAATAATAATAATAATCTTTATTTAGCACTTGGCTAGTTATTGCTAAAAAAAAAATAAACAAAATAGTATTTACATATTATGTTAGTTACAAAATTATAAATCCTAATCTATGTGTCCCTTAAATAATGAAATACTTTTCTCGTAAAATTACCCAAACTATTTGCATTTTTAATACCCTCCGGGAGGTCATTAAAGAGGCGAACTCCCTCAAAAAACAACGAGTTTTGTAAGGATGTAGTCTTAACCGTTTCAATATTGTAGTGGTGCCTAGAGCAAATGTTATAATTGTGAAAATTTGATCTTTTCTTAAGAAAAGCATCAAAATATCTTGGTAACTGCTCACGTTCTATTTTATATATTAGAACCTTATTCACCCTTCTGATGCTCTGTTCGACAGACAGCCAATTCAAGCTATGTAACATGCTTCTTACTGGGGTATACTTATTGCATTTAAGAATAATTCGCATAATCTTATTTTGCTGAATCTGCAGTCTACATATATTTTTCGAGTACAAGATATTAATAAGGAACAACAGTAATTAAAGTGGGGCAAAATAATTGTGTTATAAACAAGTGTTCTGGTCCACTGGGATAAATATGGATAGATATGATTCTATCCAGGAGAGCAATGGGCCAAGGGCTTTACTAAAATCTGTATACCTATATAAATAAAGCCAATAGCTTTATTTTCATGGTGCAAAGGCTTTCAAATACCACTCTCTACAGATTGTAAAGAAATTGTAGACTTAATAAATATTAAAGTTAATGGTACTAGATCTACAGGAACAGCTATTGTCAACAAGAAAAAATAGAGTGGTACAATGAATTAGAAAACAAAAGCACACATTATAAGCAAAAAATTGATGAGGCAAAGGGGGACTGTAAAGAAATACAGAAAATTGTAAAAAACATTATGAACAATGGCTAAAAACAAAACCACCATCGGTGTAATTTCTTTTATTGGACAGAATAGGATAACAAAAATATAGTAGAACAATTTAATTCCTATTTTTTAATAATAGTATCTTTTGCCAGCAAAGTCGCATGCCAACGTCTCAACCAATGTCAAAAAACAGATATCACATGCAAGTGCCTACACAGTATAGATCATTAAACAAATAACTAGGTACAATCTATGGAGGGCTTTAGGAAGGAGTCCGATCGAAAATGGCTGTTCTTTAAATTTACATCCCTGTTTAGTAGTTAGTTCGCTGTTTCCCGTTCGCGGCGCAGTGATCGTCAAGTGTTTGACTTTTTACAGGTTTTGATAGACGTCAGCCGTATTTTTATCCAATAATTAATAAAATAAGCTTTATTAGATATAATATATACATATCTCAGCCTGTAGAGGGTTTTAGTTAACTAAATTCAATAAAACAGTTGATTATCCCATAAGAACCCATGCATTTTACAGATTTAAAGGAACACATGCGCCCCTGGCGGCCATTTTTAAAGCTGCTTTACCGATCCAAAACTTTGCCCGAAACCAATGTATTGCGATCGGACTCCTAACCTAAAGCCCTCCATAGTACAATCATAAGAGTTGGCTTGGTAACAGAGCTTTCACAATTTAACATATGATATAAAATGTACTTGAAGCCTAAATGGACAAAACCAGCATTTACCAAAAAACATAATGATAATCATTACAATCATATTAATGGTTAAAGTTAAAATAAAAGTCATATAATATAGACAGTATTGATGTGATAAGACAAAATCCTAAGAAATATAGCATGCATCTTACCTAGATGCATCTTACCTAGATGCATCTACACCTAAACAAAATTTGAAAAACTTTAAAAATCTCCAGTTTGTCTGTCTAAGAAAAACAGTAAAATATCTTAAAAATAAAAAAAAAAGTAATGTGGATGTGTTAATATCAAAATATTAGTTAGGTATCTTGTAAGTAAACTTAATTTACCAGCGTCAATTAGGCGGGCGGCATTGGGCATTTTCACCTGGTCAATTAAAATTTTTTCTGCAATAAGGGCCTGAACATATTCCACAGCTTTTTGACTCTCTTTCGAATCTACATTATTTTCTCCGTCGGCATTATCCGGTTTTTTCCCAAATAAGTTGGACTTTTTGTTTAAATCGTGTCCGTCCCCATAACTTAAGAAATCGTTTTTCGAGTCGTGTTGATTTGCCATAATTATTATAGTCTGTAAAAATCTCAACCTATAAACAATTAAAACCTCAAAATACGTTGAAAATAGGACCGAAAAACTGAGACCAAAACTAGTAAACTGCAAAGGAATTGAAGAAAATTCTGAACTCTGACTCCCTGAGTAATGAAACACAAGAACACGAACACACAAGAACGGAACAAGAACACAAAGCTATAATGTCACGAAAGCTTGGCGGCTTGGCGGCAGAACGGAACGGGAAGAACCGTGCAGAGAACGAACAAAACGAAGCCGGATCAGCCACAGAAAAATAAAGGGTCAACGGGGGTCAAAGGGATCAGCGCCAGACACAGAAAAACGGGTTTGTATGTGCCAAGCTTGCAATATAACACAGAAAAAAATGTGTTCGTTCCAAAGAAGTTACAAGACATAAACAGCAGAGGCGTGTTCGATTGGCACCGAGATTTGGATCAATCTATCTTAAAAATCAGATCCTGGTGTGTATAAAGCACAGACCTATTAACAAAGTAAAGGCATTCCCCATAAGACCTGTGTTGTTAAAATAGCACCTATAGGAAAGGCTGTTATGATAAATTGATTTTCTGCCTTGATGTCCATTAGCAATTTTTTAACCTTGAAACAAAGCAAAATAACATAAACATACCCCTGTACTTTCATAGTAGGCGCGGGTCGATTGCTACGAAGTTACTAGAGGTGTGACGATATAACTGTCACGGTTAAAACTAACCGGTTATTAAGAAATAACAGTCGCTATCGGTGATTAAATATGATCTGAAGCAGTTACCAGTTATTCAATATACCAAGCGCTCGCACATCGCACTACCGACTGAGTTCGCTGGCTCATGGCAGCCTTCTTTCGCTGCACGCTGTTATTTTCTAAATAACTGGATAAAGAATAACATGGTTATTTTAGTAATAGGATGTGAAGCAACTACTAGTGATTCATATACCAACCGATCGCACAGCACTGCCGCTGCTTAAGTCGCCGGCTCATGCAGCCTTCTCTCGCTGTTAAATAACTGGATATTAAAAAATAACATGGTTATTATTAGTAATCGGATAATTTTCATATCACTTTGTGGGCGGTAACGGTAAGGTATAATTAATTTCCAATGAACGTTATTTCTCTGATATTTGATAGTTCTGGTTTGCAGGATGCCTATGCTTAAAGGAAAGGTGTTAATACAAGATAATTTCACGTCTTCACTACTCTTCACGTTTAAAATTGCGAGGGAAATAGTGGATTGGTGGATAGGTTGGCAATTATTGTATATTCTGCAATTCCCCGAAGCGCGTTGTGGCGTTGTAGCGTTGTATTTAATGTATTTTCTATGTATGTGTGTGTATGTCGTGAGTCGTGACCGTCATATTGTGTGTATTTACTTAGTATATGATACTACATAGACTTTATTTTTATTGGTAATTTAACTAGAGACTAGGGTGTGTGGTATGTGATGGGTACAGTAACATAATATGCTGAAAATAAAATAGAGAAAACGTTGTTATTATTCAAAATAACAGCTATTTTAATTTGGCGCCAATAAAATATTTAAAAAGAGAAAAAGTCGATTATTTAAATTGACACCTTCACCTTAGTAAATCTCATTTTTTGAAAATAACTGGTAACTGTTTAAAATAACAGTTAATTTAAAATAACAGTCACCGGTATACCGGTGATTCAAAAATAACTCTTAAGCCCACCTCTAGAAGTTACAGTCAGTTGGAAACTCAAATTAATGGATGACAACCAATAAAAACCAAAACCCCGTTAGTACAAAGATATTATAATGTGCCATATAGCCTATGAAGCATTCTATTTTTTTTTGGCCTGTGATGTGAAGGAGTGTAAATATTCGTTGATCAGCACAGGACAGTAGGGAAGAGAGAGTGGAGGTCCTTTTAGTTACTTTCAAATAACAAAGCACGTTATGTATTTCTTCGTTTCATGGTACACCAATCTAGATTGGTGTATACTCAAAATAACCGGCCAGATATTTTTAAAGAGTTTATTTTTTGCTCTAAAGTCAGGGCCGGATTTATGGAAACCGCTGCCCTAGGCCCAAAGAAATGTTGCCGCCCCCCAGGCGCATATTTATAAAGGCGAGGTTGGGCTGGGCGATTCCATTATTTGTGGCCGAGTAGAGTTGTGTAGTTCGCGAACGAACTAGTTCAAAAGATCGAATCTGGCAACTGAACTAAAAGATTCAATCAGTAATTACTAAAAGATTGAAACAAGGCGAACTAAAGTCTAAATGGAATGTACTACGCAAGCGAGAGCGAGACGACCGAGATTATAGGTTTTGTCACCTGACCGACCTACCTACCGAACTAGTCTTTTGAACTATTCACTTTATTGAACGAGATCGAAAGATTGAAATCGGCAAAGTGAACTAAACTTCCCAGCACTAGCATATTCAACTGTCAGTTTTGGGGGGGGGGGTAAGGGAAAAAATTTTGGGTGCCATGCACGCCCTTTATCCAACGATGTGACGGGGTTTTAAAGCAGAAAAAATAAATAGTAGCGCCGCAGGCGAAAATTTTTTGGGTGTTACGCCTCTTTTTACTGATTTGTCAGTGTTTATTTTTTGGGATGGGGGGTAGCTACCCCCATTACCTCCGTCAAATACGCGCCTGCCGCCCCCACCTAGAATATCATATTAAATGTTTAACAATTTACTACAAATATTAAAAAACATAATACCTCAAGAAATAAAAAAAAATGCATTCTTCAATTTCTTTGAGTTAACCATATTATATTTCTAAAATACAATATTTCAAACAAAGAAACAAAAAAGCACAGACACAAGTACAGGGCCGTTTCTGGCCTGTTGGCCGCCCTTGTGCGACATATGAACTGGCTGCCCTTTAAATCAAATCAGTTACTATTTTACAATTACCTACCTGAAATTATGGCGCAAAGCAATAATTGTCAGAAAAATAAATCTTTAATAGGTGTCTATTTTTAATATTTTTCTTTTATTCATACTTACCTACAGAGGGGCTCAGCAATTTGGCTTTCAATGGCGATAAGGGCCAAGCCACTAATCCTTTCTTAGGACATAATTGACCGCAAGTAATTTTTAATTAATTTTAACTTTGAAAAACTACGTTCGATAGATGCAACAGTAACCGGCAGAGTAATAAAAATTCTCAGCGCAACACAAAGATTTGGAAATGATGAGATTAAATCTTTTTCAGCTATGAATTTTAGCGTATCTACAAATATTATTTTGTACGTTTTATTGGAAAAATTTCTCGGAACGACAAAATTTCCTGGTCGAGCTCTGAGCGATCAATATCTTTGTTTGTGGGACTTCCTTGCTATTGAAGCGCTATATCGAGATCTTTGCAGGATTTTAACAATTTCTCGTCATTTATGGCATTAGCTTCATAGAAGTTCGACAAAAACCCACAAGTTTCATTACACTTATTAAGTGAAACGAATCTCTCCTTAATTGATTCTATCGCAATATCCAAAGAACAAGTAACCGGTGTCCATAAAGGGTTTCCTCCCTGGCAAAAAAAAAATATCCAAAATCGAAAAATAAAAATTCACATTGAAACTCTGTTTGGCCTCGACGATGGGGTCATCTTTTAATTCGTAATCAAAATGTCTGGGTACTTTTTTTCGGCGTCGGAAAAGTTATTTGTAACAACATTTGAAACCGGACATCAGCGGCAAATTTAAATAGGGTGCGTTCTTTTGCCCTGTGAGTATTTGTGCCCCCACCTACCCTACTACCAAATTAATAAGACCTATAGTTAAATTCACATAAAATTTTAATGCCAAATGTCAAGACTTGTCATTGTCTAGTTACTTTAGATTGCACCAACTTACTAAATTTCTTATACAGCTGAGATTGGTCAGTGTTTTTTCTTTTTCTTTTCTGGAATTGTTCGGCCAACTCTTTTTATTTCTATCTCTTTTTAATCGTATGAAATAATACAAGATAGACATACTTTGTGTGCAGTACAATTATTATACTAATTAAATTTAGCCATTAGAAATTTATATTTTATGAGTTGCTGCAGTATTTGACAAGTATGACAGAACTGAAATGTTACGGCATTAAAAGTTTATGTGAATTCAACTATACCTACATAATTATTCAAATAATATCAATTAGTTTTAATTTTTTGAGTAAACCTAAGACAAAATGTAATTGACGTGGGTTGCAGGGCGGCCACCTCCGTTGAGAATTCTTTTTATTTTTCCGATACTTATCTATCTAAAAATAAATCTCTAATTAACACAAAGGGCGGCTGCCTCATTCTTGACAGCTACTGCATAATTTTTTTTTGAAAACTGAATTTACCATTCTTATTTGACCCTTCATATTTATAAAAACTCCTAGAATTTTTTTTTTACGTCTAACATTTTTTTCTGTAAAACTGCAGGCGGCTTTCGCCGCCCTATAACTTTGGCCGCCCTTGTGCGGGGGCACTCCCAGCACACCACTCAGAAACGGCCCTGCACAAGTATGAAAATTGTTCAAAAACGAATTCTGTGTTACGTCATTATATAACATAAATTGGTCTTTATGTTTACAATACTTTGACGATACCATTAATAGCATCATACAGGCAAAGGCAAAGCCAAAAGTAGAAATTATTAATTTTATGTTATGTAAATGAAAATTTACAAAGGTTTGCGACGTACAATTATTATATTTTAATATGTTTTCTTGTAGGGAAAATTTAAGTCTAAAACAAATTAAAACAAAAGAATAAACACAAGCAAACGCAGCGCGCAACCGGCGCAACTCCTGGTACCGTGCACGTAAAACCAACACGCGAACGCAAACTCAGTCGTGTCGCCATGCGGTAATTGCAATCCGCAGCGATGGCGGAAAATTAGACGAGCGGATTTGAATTAGATTAGGTGAAATTAGGTAATAGGCTAGAGGGCAGCGCGGGTTGTCATTTTTGTAAATCGAACTGTAGTTAAAATGTGTAATAAGACTCAGTAATATTCGAATTGTATGGAATTTGCCGCCCCTACGAAATTTGTCGCCCTACGAAATTTGCCGCCCTAGGTCTAGGCTGTCTAAAGTCTAAAGTCCAAGGAAATATTAGAGCGATGAAATGAGACTAAGGGTATGGTCCGAAAGTAACTAGTGTCGTGGTTTAGCGTTCCGTATTTAACCAAATGATAGCGGTAACCAAAAAATAGGTTTATTTTGGAACACGGTTTTCGGATACGACGTCACCCAAATGTCAAAATGCTCACCAGCTTTAAACGCCGGTTACAAGTGGTTTCTCCTGTCACTTGTCATTATAAAATATTGTTATGAATTTAATTTCAAAATATTTGGCCGATGGTTGGTAATTTATTAAGAGAATGAATCTCGATGAAATTATAAGTAAGTATATTTAGCATTTCTGTAAATTATCAGTCAGTCGTGAACTTTTCAAAATTAAAGGTTATGATTTTAACGAACATGGTGATTTTTCGTCCCGAATATAACCGGATTTTTATGGTTGATCTGTCATTTGTCGAGGTTAACCGCGGTTACTGGTGGTGATATTCGGACCATACCCTTACTTAGAAGCAGGGACCCGGACCGAAATGAAATAACGGTTCCGTTCCGGTTTCGATTCCAGATGAAATAAATAATTTGGGTTCCGTTACAGTTCCGGTCCCAAAATAATTATTTCGATTCGGTTCTTACCAATTTTTAGGGGTTCCGATCCGGTTCCATACATAGGAAATTTCGATTCCGATTCGGTTCCGAAAAAACAAAGGCAAATAAATAAATACCTGTTGTATTGTATAGTTGTATTCCTAGTACTTGAAGTGGCTTGAAGAAGTAAGTTCGTAGAAAATCAAAAAAGACAAGTAAACCAACGGTAAAAATTATTGTCAAAGACACTCATCACAGATAACAAAAAAAAATAAGGTTAAGGTTAGTGTTCCCCACAGAACAGAAGTCACGGAATAAACTCAAAATTAAACAATATCCGGCAAGGCCAAGTATCACCCTGAAAACCGAAAAAAAACCAAAAAAAACCGTTATAATTTTTAGAGGTTCCGGTTTTGCACCTAAAATTGTTTTGCTAGTAAAATATGTGTTCGGTTCCGATTCCGGTCCAAAAATAATATCTGTTCCGGTCCGGTTCTTTGCAGTTAACGGTTCCGGTCCGGGTCCCTGCTTGGAAGGTGGGTTTTTTCAATTATGTACGCAGCACGTTGTTCTAATAGAGTTTTAAAGCGCCTATTTTTTTACTATATATTAACAAGCTTTAGGTTACTTTGCTTGCAAGAAGCGTGAGAGATGTTAAATGCTAATGCTACTTGTAAATTGGAAAAGAATATCTGGGTTCCTTTTACGTTACTTTCAAATAACAAAGCAAAGCACAACATTTTTCCTTCCCCCTTGCCACCGTTAAGTATATCCGCATCCGACGGATGTTTTCTTGTTGTACTCTAAACAACACTGTAGGGTTACCTCGAATTTCGTTGTAATGGTATGTTATTCTTTCTATCAGGTCTTCCCTGGTGTCAACTGGACGTCTATTCTCCAATTTAAATTGGAAAATAGACGTCCTGGCGTCGAATATACAAGTCTCTTTAACACGTTCGCGAACAAAGCGGCATATGCCGCTCCTTGCGCTGGGACAAAGCGGAATATGCCGCAGAAGTTTATACCCTCCATAAAGGCAAAGCGTCAAACGCCGCGCATTTTTATGTATAAAGTAATATGCATTTACTCATGCTGTCCCAGCAGATATCAAAACATTTTGTGAATTGTCCCAACTAAAAACTATTCTTATGGACAGGAGAATATATTTTGTCGGTGTGATTTTACGAACATATCTGATGAAGCAACTGTCCGTGAACGTGTTAAATTTCCCCACAAAAAAATCCAATGGAGTCATGTCGGGCGCCCTTGGTGGCCATAAATTAGGCCTACCTCGACCTATCCATCGATAACCAAAAGTATTTGATAAATACTGACGAACTAAAATGCTAAAACGGGTCGGTGCACCGTCGTACATAAACCACATCTGATTTCTTATTTGTAAGGGCACATTTTCTAACAAATCATTTAAGTTTTGTTGCAAGAATTGCAAATACATGGCGCCATTTAATGTATTTTCGTAAAATAATGGTCTAATGAGGTGATTCCTAATAATCCCCGACCGCTCGTTAACCATGAACCTTTGCTGGTACTTTGTCTGTACTATTGCATGGGGATTTTCTTCATGCCAGATATGCAAATTATGACAATTTATTACTCCATCTCGGGTAAAACCGGCTTCGTCTGTGAACAAAACAATAGTAGTAAAATTTGGATTCTGTCTAAATTGTCGCAGAAACCAATTTGCGTAATTGAGTCTTCTAGAATAATCAGCGGGAGACATGGCATCCCACTAAGCAAAGAACATCTTTATGATGTTTAGCAACGTTAATAACAAGACACTAAGGCTAACGTTTACACAAACATGTTTTAAATTCGTTTTTAAACTGTTTACGTTTTAATGTTATCAAAAAAACGAAATTATAAGGGCAATTACAGTACGTTTCTGCAATGTTCAAAGGTTAACTTTTTAAAATCAGCCATCAAACATACTTAAAACGTTGTCTGAATGTTAACGTTCAGTTTCTCTAACGTTAAAATAACAATAATTAAAACATGGTTTACAACGTTTAATGTTCTGTCGTTATTAAAACGTGTTTGCAATAAATAATTTAAAGACATACTAAACGGAGCTAAAATGTTTTTTTAATGTATTTTTATACATTGAATCGTTAGTTGAATAGTTAGTCACGACGCCGTTGTTAGTGCGCTCCCGCCCCGGTCAGCGGCCATTTTGGACAATTCACTTTTCGTCCAGTTCGATGTTCGAGCCTTTTTTTTCTGAGTTTAAGTTGGTGACTGAGTGTATAACGCGAAAATGGATTTAAAGGTAAGAATAATATTGTTTATTTATAAAGTAGCTGCTTCTTAGATAATAGAAACAAAATACACAACCTTTTAAGCATAGTTATTAATAGTAAAAAATTGTTCTGGCGCTGGCGGGGTCGCTGACAGAATGATGTAAATTTCAAATTTATTAGGTCGAGGATATTATTGGCAATCTCAAACATTTTAGACTTGCACGGTAATCTCCGGATTTGCTGATAAATTTCGATATGATAATGTGTTACACCTACCTGTTATAATAGTACATAACCTGCAAAAATTCCTATTTCTTAATATCTTTATACCTATTATATGTATCTATGAATCTCAAAAACAATTTGGTGCAGGGCTTGTTTACCAAATATTTTCTTTTAAATAATTTGTTTTGTATTTTAATACTTTCTTTATTCTATATCTTTTGCAGCGAATAAAAAAACCTACCGGACATTATTCACGTGGATATATAAATAGAATTATTGAAGGACAATTGATATCTAAAGGTACAACATTACTTGAGGCATTACCAGAACCATCTCGAATAGAGGCAGCTGAGGAATTAGTTTCTAATTCTGTTCAATCGCAGTCGCTGAATAATATAAATACTCCAACTCCCCTACAGTCAAAGTCTGTTTTAGAATCTGATTATTGCAGTGATGAGTATATTTTCCGAGAAAATAAAGATGACAGTTTTTAGTAGGTAGTTAATAATATGTTTAGAGCTCAATAAAATAATTGTTTTAATTAATTTAGAATCTTAAATAAATGACCTTTTTCTTAAACATGTTTTTTTATTAAAAGTTCCTATAAGCAACAAAAGTTATTTTTAATTTTATAAAGTCACTTATTGGTTAAAAAATGCAATGTCAGATTTTTAAATGCGAAAATATAATTTAAAATTTTGTTATATGCCAATAAAATAATACGTTAGGTATACCGTTTCTTCATCCGTATTTAGCCATTAACAAATTTCTTTAAAGTTGGATTTTAATTGTGGCCACCTGTATAACAATCATTATATAATGAAATCACGGGAAAAATAAATTTTAAGCCATCTTAAGTAAAAAAACTGCTACTGCAATTTTTAATTCAGATGGCATATCTTGTGGTTTTACATGTCTTTAAACATTATAATGGTGGCTACAAAATTCAATTTTAGAGAAAAATACTAAGCGCAAAAGTAAAGTAAGTAAAATGGAAAAGGTACCTACCGCAACCGAATTAAAATGTGAATAAGGAAACGTTTCTAAATTTGTTATTACAACAGCTTGTAAACGTCTCTTGGTAATATAAATAAATGTTATATTTGTGACATATTTACGTTTCAATTTACGTAAAAAAAAATTGAAATACGTAATAAAAGCACATCTCCGTAACTATTTTGGGACGTTAAAAAACTGTTGCATTTATATTTTTATAACGCTAAGATGATGTTAAAATAATGGTTTAATTGTGTTCTTAAGGTGACCTTTTTGTAACATTACTTTTTGAAACGTGTTGTAGCGTGTAATATGACGTTGCTATTGCGTTAACATCAATGGTATGTTTTCTTGCTTAGTGGGATGGACCTTTTAAAAGTGATAAGTGTGTAGCAGTTGGGTCTCATGACTAACACACTTTGACGCATGGACTTGGACCCACAGCTTTCTTATATTAGAGGGATTTTCAGCAATCTTATTCGTCATTTTTACTACTTCTGGTTTATTGATATCGACTCAGCAAGGGCGTCCATAGGGGGGGGGGGGGGGCAAAACGGGCACTTGCCCCCCCCCCCCCCCCTAGGCGCCCACATTACTATTTTATTTCATAATTCAGTATACATATTGAATAGTACAGTGGTTAGTTAGTAGACCAACAAATCACTAAACTGAACATACAACATAATAAAAACATATCAATAAATTAATACATTAGGCATAATAAGTTAAATAAATAGTCTTATACAGTGTCACCAGTAAAGTCCGCATCATATGGGATTTTTTTTATTAATATCTTTATTCAAAATTTGACTTTGGCATTAAGTTCTGCATCGATCGAGATGAAAATTAGGCAAATAAATAGTAGTCACGTGATTCGCATTATCTGTCAAATTTTAATTTTTTTTCAAAAAATAATTCAAAAGTTCGGTTATTTCTGAAAATATCGAAAAAACTTATATTTTTTTTTTAAATGCAGTTTCTAGCCCATATGCAAAATTTCAGCTGGATAGGATAATTTTGCTTTTTTACCTATATTTTGTAAATTGCACCACTTTTGCAAAATAAGACTCAACGCAACCTATACATAAAATTTCTTAGTTTTGACAAGGCTTTATTTCAGATACATTTTCTTTAAACTAGCGTCATATTAAATGTGTGTTTTTCTACAAAATCAAAATTGGGCTATTAAAATTTGGTCGCATGTGATGCAAAGTTCATTTGTTTTTGACCCTGTATAAGGTAACTTCATAAAATACGTATTTTTGAAAACGTAGTTTGTGACTGAAAGTAAAAAAATAAAAAATAAAATAAAGAGTTTGAAATTAAATCGTTGAAAACAGATAAACTTTCCGTTGGGTCAAGCAAAAATTTATTTTCCACTTAATGAACACTTTACTGATGACACTGTGTTCTTTTTTGTCTTAATATTAAGGTGTATTACTTTCAGACACAAACTATGTTTTCAAAAATACTTATTTTATGAAGTTACCTTATACAGGGTCAATAACAAATGAACTTTGCATCACATGCGACCAAATTTTAATAGCCCTATTTTGATTTCGTAGAAAAACACACATTTAATATAACGCTACTTTAAAAAAAAATTATCTGAAATAAAGCATTGTCAAAACTAAGAAGTTTTATGTAGGTTGCGTTGAGTGTTATTTTGCAAAAGTGGTGCAATTTACAAAATATGGGTAAAAAATAAAAATTATCTTATCCAGCTGAAATTTTGCATGTGGGCTAGAAACTGCATTTAAAAAAACTTTTTCCTATAACTTTTTTTGATATTTTCAGAAATAACCCCACTTTTGAATTATTTTTAGAAAAAAATTAAAATTTGACAGATAATGCGAATCACGTGACTACTATTTTTTTGCTTAATTTTCATCTCGATCGAAGCAGAAGACGCCCTTGAATCGACTGCCAAATACGTAAAATATGCCCAAATCCATGGCAATAATGAATTAATGAACTTAACTCTTAACGTTCCCTTGTTTTTTTTATATAAAAATCGGATACAAATTGTAAATAACCATCAATACCATTGTCCATCAAATCCCAAAAATATAAGTTGGTTTTTAATAAATTATATACATTCTGCGAGTTTGCAGCTCCTTCCAACCTTCTACAAATTTGCAGAAGCAAAGTAGGATAATATAAACGTTTTCTAGAATTCCAATTTTGTCATTTTCATCTGCAAACTGCTAATTGCAGCTGCAGAGCCACAACCACCTTGAAAGAGGTGGTTGTGGTTGAGGTTCTGTAATCTCGCCCTTAATGTTCAGTGTCTTGCTTGTCTGCCCATGTGAACTCACTATTATTAGTTCCCGTCAGGCAAAGCAAAACAAAGAGGGGAATTGGTCTACAACCTATTATGTGTACCCGAACCTGTTATCCTATAAACCGTTAGGGGGATAAGTAGGGAAACCTCCCGACGCACCCATGATGCGCTTATCCCCAAGCTTTCATGAAGATTAAAGAAGAAAAAAAATGACTGGAGGCTGAAAAGCTAGAGGCCATCGCAATCCTCGAACAACAACAACAACAATACTCTGTGCAATATAATTTCATCTGTCATTAGTGTCACTGTCAGTTTATTTACGTTTACCCGCCAAAACATTTCTTTACCGCTCTTTTGCTTTTGTAGCATTGTTAAGTTTTGTAGTTATAAATACATTTGTGTTATTTTCGTCTAATATTTTTAACGTGTTTTGGTAATATTACTATTTAACAAATAAAAAGCACCATGTTTGAAGCCAGGTTAGTTAATAGTGCAACATTTAAAAAGATTTTGGATGCCATAAAGGACCTATTAAATGAAGCTTCATTTGATTGTTCAGAATCTGGGATTCAACTTCAAGCCATGGATAATTCCCACGTTTCTCTAGTATCCTTAAATCTAAAATCAGATGGTTTCGATAAGTACAGGTGTGATAGAAATTTAACTATGGGGATGAATCTTGGAAGGTAAGTGCTGTATGAAATTATTGGGCCTATCAAACGAACACTGGAATAAGATGTATTTGTGTAGACGTTTTGATAAAAAGTTGTCACTTCAGTTTTGTTTAATTGTTTTGCTTTGTCGGGTCAATGTGGGGCGCCGTCAATGTACTAGAGAGCGGGTATTAGGTAGTGAAAGGAACTTTAAACCAGAGTCGGCATGAGGACTAACCGGAAAATATCATTTATTATTAGAGACTAAAATTTTACAAAAGGTTAGTAAGGGCTGTGTACACCTTTTAAGTATTGGATGAAGGAAACTTGTGTATTAGGTGTAAAGTTTGTATACAGAGCGCTATCGGCCACTCTCAGTGTCTCCTGAAAAGCAATAAATTGAGGGGTGTCTCACTGTGGCAGGTGTACAAATGTTAAGGCAGGACTGACAGGACTGTAGAAGGACCTGACAGGACTGTAGCAGGACCTGGCAGGGCTGTAGCAGGACTGTGGCAGGATCGAAGCAGGACTGTGGCAGAATCGAAGCAGGACAGGCAGTACCTTTCAGATCCAATCAGATTTCTCCAATAACTTTAGGAGTAGGGATAAATAGCGGGAAGCAAAAAATGTTTTTGTTTGCTTTTGTTTATTAATTGAAAGTATAAATGGAAGTGCGTGTAACAGACGTCGCAGTTTTTAAAGTTCTCGGCCCGCGTGGCTGCATAATATTCCTGTTTGAGTTCCGTTGTAAACACCGGTGAATCACAACAGTCAACTAGTCGAGTTTGCAGTCTCATTTATTATGTTCATGCAAGTTATTGATAAAATATATTGTTTATTTCCAAATTTATTTCTTTGTTAAGACAGAAGATAAATATTTAGAAGGTGTGTGTCCGTGGTAGGACAGTAACAGGACCGTGGCAGGACAATCAGGACCCTGGCAGGACAAGGGCAAAAACGACAAGTCCTGGCAAATTTGGCAGTAGGTGTACAAATTTTGACTAGTGAGACACCCCTCGCAATAAATGAACTTAGAAAAGTAACAAAATAAAAACTTTTATAAAAAATTTAAAAGGTTCTTTGTGAAAATAAGTAAAACGGTTCATTACTTACTTTGTTAGGAGTTGTACATTAAGTCATAAAGGAAATAATTATTTATTATTTAAAATAATTTAATTTTTAAGACTTGAACATTTAATATGCGAGTTTGTATTAAGTAATTATTTTGCATCGTTGTTTGTAATTATACCTTCTTACTTTATGTTGAAAGAACTTATGTACAACTCCTGACAAAGTAATTAATGGACCCTTTTACTTACCTATTTATTATCACAAAGAATTTTTAAAATTTTTTATTTTCATACTTTTCTTATTTCATTTATTGTTTTGCTGGAGGCACTGAGGATGGCTGGTAGGCCAAAAGCACTCTGCTATAATTAAAATTTCACCTTGAATTTTACAGACACATTATAATAATACTTACCACAAAGTGAATACATAAATTGACGGCTGCCCCTTTCCCCAGGGGGGAGCTGCTCCTAATTTAATGCCAATATTATTATTAACTTTCATAAAGCTAAAATTTTGAAGACACTTATGTTGGATTGCTCCGTTAGCTTTTGTACAAGTCTTGTATAAGTTTGCACTAGATTGTTCCAGTTTGTGCTGGTTTGTACAAGGTTTTACAACAGTGTCTGTAAAATTTCAGCCTCCTTAGCTTTACCATTTTTGAGATTTCGCTTTTTAATAATGATATTACACTAGGGGCAGCTACCCCCCAGGGAAGAAAAAGAGCACCTTTAATGTATGTATGCTCTTTGTGCTAAGTACTAATTGCCCATAAAATTCTAGTCTCTTAAGTAATAATAAATAATATTTTCCAATGTGGTCTCATGCCGACTCTGGTTTAGAGGTCCATCACTACCTGATATCCGCACCCAAGTAATTACACAAGTTTTGACCACTGCTTTTTTGTAGATATTTTAAAACGAGAAGTCGTATTTCTCAATAGTCGCACCTAAATTAGTCTGTAGGGTTCTTCTTTAATTTTCATCTTACTTTTGGTAAGATTTTTTTACCACTTCCACAATGACAGTTTGTTTTACAATATCTCAAAATCAGGACTTAAAACTAATAGATTGTAGGGACAAAACTTGTTAAAATATAAAGACCAAATCTCCATTCCATCATGAGATACCTAGTAGGTAAAAAGCTTGTTTAAAAATAAATTATACTTTTTTTTATATAGGTAGGTAGTTACCTACTTACTTTTTTTTTATTAAATTATTAATGGTTTCTTCCTACCCCTACCTATAAAAATTACCTGTAAGTTTAAAAAAGAAAACTATACCTAACTATTAATTACCTATACAAAATCACCAACACCACCAGCTAGCTATTCTGAGTAAATTATAATATAATGGAACCGGAATATTGTAAAAAGACATGTTTGAACAACAACCTAATTTAATCTGCTCCTGAAAAAATTTCTAATAAACAATTTTTAATCTGAAAGTTTTTACACTAACACCTGCTTAAGTACCTATTTACATTTCAAAATTATTTTTGTAAAACCTATCTTTAAATATTAAAACAACTGCCTCTTAGTTTAGAAAATAATTTTTAAATTACTTTTTTTATACATGGTGTCTGGAAAAAGGAGATCAATCCGTTAATCATATTATATTCCTTGAGCAAAAATAATATGACTTATCATTCAATTTTTTATTTTTGACCCTTATCTTCGCTATACAGTTAAAATTATTAACTGATTTTTTTTAATAATTTGAGTACCTAATTAATAATATACAGTGTCACCAGTAAAGTCCGCATCATATGGGATTTTTTTTTATTAATAGCTTTATTTAAAATTTGATTTTGGCATCAAGTTCTGCTTCGATCAAGATAAAAATAAAGCAAAAAAATAGTAGTAATGTGATTCGCATTATCTGTCAAATTTTAATTTTTTCCAAAAAATTATTCAAAAGTGGGGTTATTTCTGAAAATATCGAAAAAAGTTATGGGAAAAAGTTTTTTTAAATGCATTTTCTAGCCCACATGCAAAATTTCAGCTGCAGCTGAAAGTAATACACCTTAATATTAAGACAAAAAATAACACAGTGTCATCAGTAGGTAAAGTGTTCATTAAGTGGAAAATAAATTTTAGTTTAACTTAACGTAAAGTTTATCTATTTTCAATTTCAACAATTTAATTTAAAACCCCTTTATTTTATTTTTTTACTTTCAGACACAAACTATTACTTTCAGACACAAACTACGTTTTCAAAAATACTTATTTTGTGAAGTTACCTTATACAGGGTCAAAAACAAAGAAACTTTGCATCACATGCGACCAAATTTTAATAGCCCAATTTTAATTTTGTAGAAAAACACACATTTAATATGGCACTGCTTTAAAGAAAATGTATTTGAAATAAAGCATTGTTAAAACTAAGAAGTTTTATGTAGGTTGCGTTAAGTCCTATTATGCAAAAGTGGTGCAATTTACAAAATATAGGTAAAAAATCAAAATTATCTTATCCAGCCGAAATTTTGCATGTGGGCTAGAAAATGCATCTAAAAAAACTCTTTCCCATACCTTTTTTCGATATTTTCAGAAATAATCCCACTTTTGAATAATTTTTTGGAAAAAATGAAAATTTGACAGATAATGCGAATCACGTGAGTACTATTTTTTTGCTTAATTTTCATCTTGATAGAAGCAGAACTTGATGCCAAAGTCAAATTTTGACGGTTCTGTGACCCCCAAGAAGTCCCGATTTAACTATTTCAGATAATGTCTGAAATTTCGACCGCTAATGCTGCTGTCAAAAAAAAATTCTTTTACCTCCAAAAAATTTAAGATTTATTTTAAATCTCGGATTTAAATTACAAACGTTATTCTAAATAAGTTTTTTAATTGGCATTTTGGTCAAAAATGAAAAATAAAGGTGGACTCTTGGAGAAAAATTATGTTTTTGAAGTTTTTGCGAACCCTGTATAAAAAATCAAAATTTTCCTTTCGTGAATTGCCTTTATTTTACAAGCAAAACGTTTTATCAAGAATTACTTTTTCTCGAAAAATGAAATTTTTCATTCATTTGTACTATTGTAAAATCTTACAGCACAAAAGTCACTTAATTTAGATAAAAGTTTAGGTAGTAGGTATTTATGTGATTTATAGATAACCTATACAAATAGGTACCTATATTTAAGCTAGCTTTAGTAACTTGTCTTGCTTCAGAGATTTTAGAAATAGGTAACTTAATAACCATATTAATTTCGCTGCTCAATAATATAACTTTTTTTACAGCCTTTCGAAAGTATTCAGATGTTCTGGTGCTGATGACACAGTAACCATAAAAGCTCAGGATGATGCTGATACAGTGACTTTTATGTTTGAGGCAAAAAAGCAGGATAAAATATCAGATTATGAGATGAAACTGATGAATTTAGACCAAGAACACTTGGGAATTCCAGAAACCGAATTTTCATGTATTATTAAGATGCCTTCTGGAGAATTTGCAAGAATAGTAAGAGACTTATCACAGTTTGGAGAATCTATTGTTATTTCCTGTACAAAAGAAGGTGTGAAATTTTCTACTCAAGGCGATATTGGTACAGGTAATGTAAAACTTGCACAAACTAACAACTTTGATAAGGAAGAAGAATCTGTTATCATCGATATGCAAGAACCAGTTACCTTAACTTTTGCCTGCCAGTACCTTAATTCCTTTACAAAAGCAACTCCCTTGAGCAACCAAGTTACACTCTCAATGTGTGACAATGTTCCTTTAGTTGTCGAATATCAGATTCCAGAATTGGGACACTTACGTTATTACTTAGCACCGAAAATTGAAGAGGACGAAAATTGAAAATTGTGTCTCATTTTAGCATTAATTTTAAAAATATAGCTTCTAAGGACAAAGGACACTGTGTTTATACATTAAATTTATATTTCGACAAAACTACACTATGTTCAGGTGTAAGCTCTTGTTTGTGGTAGCTTTTACTCATTTTTTGCGATGTTACAAAGCTTAACTGATAGACCTTAAAATTCGAAATAAAAATCATGCATTACCTATGATTTTGTATGTTCTTGGTACCTAGTTTCACTTTACAAAGCAGCTTACTTTTTTCTTAAAGATGTACTGCATTTCCTCTCTCATTTTGGTGTATTTAATTATTGTACTCCTTATTTTGGAACGATTAAAATTTAATTTAATTATATGTTCTTTTATTTTATTTATGGTCCCAAAACACATTTCTAATACCGATTGGACACTATGGGTAACTCTAAACATATTTTTTTGTAGTTTGTTAAAATAAGTGTTAGGTATTTGTAAATGATAGATTTATCCATCCTCAATTTTACCACATTTAAGGCAAATGAAGCATTTGTTGGTTGTTTAATAATAAAAGTAACCCAGGGAAAACACACCATACGATCACAAACATCTATAAAATGGTGGTGGCGAAAATAATTTTGTTTGTTCTACAACTTTTTAACCAATAAAAAATAATGTTTTAGTAGGTACCTACTTTGACAAATAATAAATCATTATTGTTGTATTCTTTATTTAGCGCCTAACACTAATTATACAGAAAAAAAATTAGTTTTTACAATACCTCCAATAATAACCAACAAAACTACATCAAATTGCAAACAACAAAATAATATTCAAAGATGTGTCTTTCTCGGTCTCCACTTCTACTTCTGTGGATTTCGATATAACTATATTTAAAAAAATATTTTTAAAATCCATCTTCCCGCATTTGTTAAATCTGTCCGGCAAGTCCCGAAATGACCATATTATTTTGCAAAGCATAATATCCAGCCGTTATATCGACATTAAAAAATATCGATGGATCTCGCCCCACCCAAATTTCATGGACTGTTCTGGCATTGAATCTGGTTTCTCTAGGAATGGTATTAATAATTCCCATCATCTTCACTACTGGGCCGAAGGGTTATGATACAAACAAAAAATCAACATCGATTTTTGATAAACAATATCTGGATGGGTATTATTGGAAACCATTTAATCGGTCCTTATGTTATCGATGGACCATTAAATGAGGAAAAATGGTTCGAGTTTCTTTAGAAATCATTCAAATAATTTGTTAGAAGATGTTTCTTTAGAAGTGCGAAACAATATTATGCGATGGGCTCATCTCTCTCGCCAATAATTGCCAACATTTACATAAAATAATTTGAATCCAAAGCAATGGAACAGGCAAAGAAGAAACCAAAAATGTGGCTAAGATATGTTGATGACACCTTCATTATTTGGAATGGAACAGATGACGAAGTAAGAGATTTTCTAAATCACCTCAATACCTTAACACCAACAATCAAATTTACCATGGAGAAAGAAGAAAACAACATAGAATATTTTTTGTTTATACCTTGTTTACATTTTTTGGTATTCAAATTCATTTTCTTTAAATAAATTTTACTTTTGTTGTTCTATTGAATTAAATTAAATATTAATTTGATGGCCCAAGGGGTGGACAACCCTAACCCTATAGGTACAAGTTTACATGTAATGGTGCAAAAGCGAATATTGTCCTGCTGTCCCGCATTTGTCATTTTAAAAGTTGGCAGCCTTAAATTAATGAAGAAATATAGCACGACATACTGCTAAAGTTAATGTAGTTTGAGAATTGAAAAAAGAGCATCACAAAAGGGGAGGATTTTTGAAGAACCGAAAGAAATTTACGCCAAGTGTGAAGAAGTAAGAATCCACCTTTACTTCACACTTTAATATATTTCTGTTCTTCAAAAATCCTTCCTATTTTTTAAAAATAATGTGTAAGTAGATTTTCTTTCTTCTATCCTCACACGTACATCAACTTTGGTAGCATGTTTCTTTATTAATTTAACTAAATGTTAATGTAGGGTAATCTAAAGCTTTACTAAAGGTATATGTATACCAACTTTTTTTGTAATGTTTTCAACCCTTTTGTATCTCTACTAAAGATGCATGTTACTACGTCCGAAATATGTCGGAATAGATACCTATACTGAGTTTCTAAAAATATTTTATTGTTTGTTTGTTGTATTTGTTTTAAAACGCCATAACATGATTTTCGCGTTAATTTGATTTTTTGCAATTAAATATTTACCAATAAATGCTTTTACTTAACTTACTTACTTAACTTAAAAAAACTGATATTCTAGATGCTTTTGGTTGGTAACATTGTTATGGTAAATTTTTACCTTTAGAGGGTATCATATTATTTTGCCATTTAAGGGAATTATTTTTACCTACAGCAATTGAACAGTCTGTCTTGGGTCAATCTACCATGGTAAAATCCTGACCGTGTCGGTATATCAGAAATCTTTGTATTTAAACCCAGATTCCAGTTACATAATAAGAGTATTATTTTGGGAATTTATTTTAATCATTTATGTTGATTAGCTTTTGGAAGAGTGATACAATTTTTTAATAAAATACTTCCTCTATATGGTCAACTTTTTGCTAAATATTGTTACCGGTAAGACAAAGGCCAACAGAAATGTAATTGAAACTATGTTTTTCTGACCATCCAAATGGTTACTGACAAATTCCTAAATATCTTTCTAGTAGGTACCTACGGTTAAAAAAATACATCCTTTTAAGTGACTAGTTTATATTTAACAAAAAAAAGTTATAGGTACAATATGCACTACCTTAAAAACAAATCTAATAATTCTTATTCCATTCTTCACGTTCCTGTCGTTCTTTAATAACTTCTTCAACAATAGGAGTAAGGTAGAGTTTATCATCTTCAATCTTTGTCCATTGGTCTTTTGGCAATATGTCTTTTTGGATGGACAATTGTACAGCCCTAAGGATCCTATAGTTACGGTCGTCTACAATTTTCTGAGGCAATCGTTTAATAGCAGCTGCAACGTCGTCGTCTTGATATAGTATATCGTCCCTCATAAGCCCGTATTTGTTAAATCCAGAGAGGTTGTAGGCCCACTTCTGGAAAGCGGTGGCCATAAAACGTTTTTGTACGAAGCTTACAGCCATTTCTACTAAGTAATGAATAAGACTACCTAAAATAATGCTTGTGTTATAGCGAAAATGTTTTTCCTAAAATTAAACAAAAATTCTGTTAAAGACTGTTAGGTAACATACCCTTCCTACTTTGAAGATCGTTGCTAATTGTTTGACAGCTGACGTGCCGCCTGACAGGCGACAGCAGTGACCCACTCCACAGAACACTGACATGACAGTAAACACAGCTCTACAGGAAAAGCTAGAGAGTAGGGGTGTGGTGTACACCGATTTAATAGTTACTTTCCTTTTGCTTTTTTGAAACAGCCAAAGCCAAGTAAAAATTTTTGCTTTAAGTATCTCGGCATTCCTAGCATATTTTCTACGGGGGGGGGCTTAAACCCCTAAAAAAATTAGGTTCTTCAGTAACCCTCTAAAGCGAAACAGACGAACGCCGGCGCTGTAGACAAAAAAGCTAATTAATCAACACAATGACCACAACGTGAATACACACAAAAAAAACGTTACTGATATACCGTATAACGATACATATGCGCTGTTGTCGCTTGCCCCTGTTTAGTTTATCCATAAACTGTAAACCTAGACACAGGGACCCGGACCGGAACCGTTAACTGCAAAGAACCGGACCGGAACAGATATTATTTTTGGACCGGAATCGGAACCGAACACATATTTTACTAGCAAAACTTTTAGGTGCAAAACCGGAACCTCTAAAAATTATAACGGTTTTTTTTGGTTTTTTTTTCGGTTTTCAGGGTGATACTGTTTATTCCGTGACTTCTGTTCTGTGGGGAACACTAACCTTATCCTAATTTTTTTTGTTATTTGTGATGAGTGTCTTTGACAATAATTTTTACCGTTGGTTTACTTGTCTTTTTTGATTTTCTACGAACTTACTTCTTCAAGTACTAGGAATACAAAATACAACTATACAATACAACATGTATTTATTTATTTGCCTTTGATTTGGTCGGCACAATACAACAGGTATTTATTTATTTGCCTTTGATTTGGTCGGCCAATTCTTGGTGGTGGACATGGTGGTATTTCCCTTGGTATTTCTTCGTTTTAGTACAGTATGGGAAGAAAAATTACTAATATAGCTCATCAACCTTTTGAGTACCTACCAGTGGAAAATAAATCGGTATGCAAACTATATATAAAGAAGTGATAAAGGTGAATAAAGCTAGCTAGTTTGTATGGAACCGGATCGGAACCCCTAAAAATTGGTAAGAACCGAATCGAAATAATTATTTCGGGACCGGAACTGTAACGGAACCCAAATTATTTATTTCATCTGGAATCGAAACCGGAACGGAACCGTTATTTCATTTCCGTCCGGGTCCCTGCCTAGACATCACACGTAAATGGTTAAAGTCAAAATCAAAAGTGAGGCTCGAGGCCGCTACGTAAATTCCAAGAATTCACTTTAGACCGATAGTCGCGTTTTAAAATTCTTATTTCGTTGCACAGAACCATGACAGTAAACACAGCTCTACAGAAAAAGAGATGAGGTTCTTCAGTAACCCTCAAAAGCGAAACAGACAAACGCCGGCGCTGTAGACAAAAAAGCTAATTAATCGATACAATGACCACAACGTTAATAATTAATACACACAAAAACGTTACTGATATATCGCATAACGACACATATGCGCTGTTGCCGCTTGCCCCTGTTTAGTTTGGTCATAAACTGTAAACCTAGACATCACACGTAAATGGCCAAAGTCAAAATCAAAAGTGAGGCTCGAGGCCGCAACGTAAATGCCAAGAAAACGTTAATGCCAAGAACCGAATTGACTTTAGACCGATAGTCGCGTTTGCTATGTTTATCTTAGGCACCGTTAGACGTAACTCGTTACAGATTTCATTCATTTATTACTAGCGCTGATTGAATAATAATTATTCAATCAACGTATTAGTCAGGCGTATGGAGGGCTTTAGGTTAGGAGTCCGATCGCAATACATTCGTTTCGGGCAAAGTTTTGGATCGGTAAAGCAGCTTTAAAAATGGCCGTCATCAGGGGCGCATGTGTTTCTTTAAATCCGTAAAATGCATGGGTTCTTATGGGATAATCAACTGTTTTATTGAATTTAGTTAACTAAAACCCTCTACAGGCTGAGATATGTATATATTATATCTAATAAAGCTTATTTTATTAATTATTGGATAAAAGTACCGCTGACGTCTATCAAAACCTGTAAAAAGTCAAACACTTGACGATCACTGCGCCGCGACCGGGAAACAGCGAACTAACTACTAAACAGGGACGTAAATTTAAAGAACAGCCATTTTCGATCGGACTCCTTCCTAAAGCCCTCCATAGTAGTTACCTACTTACTTTTTTTTATTAAATTATTAATGGTTTCTTCCTACCCCTACCTATAAAAATTACCTGTAAGTTTAAAAAAGAAAACTATACCTAACTATTAATTACCTATACAAAATCACCAACACCACCAGCTAGCTATTCTGAGTAAATTATAATATAATGGAACCGGAATATTGTAAAAAGACATGTTTGAACAACAACCTAATTTAATCTGCTCCTGAAAAAATTTCTAATAAACAATTTTTAATCTGAAAGTTTTTACACTAACACCTGCTTAAGTACCTATTTACATTTCAAAATTATTTTTGTAAAACCTATCTTTAAATATTAAAACAACTGCCTCTTAGTTTAGAAAATAATTTTTCGATCAAGATGAAAATAAAGCAAAAAAATAGTAGTCACGTGATTCGCATTATCTGTCAAATTTTAATTTTTTCCAAAAAATTATTCAGAAGTGGGGTTATTTCTGAAAATATCGAAAAAAGTTATGGGAAAAAGTTTTTTTAAATGCATTTTCTAGCCCACATGCAAAATTTCAGCTGCAGCTGAAAGTAATACACCTTAATATTAAGACAAAAAATAACACAGTGTCATCAGTAAAGTGTTCATTAAGTGGAAAATAAATTTTAGTTTAACTTAACGTAAAGTTTATCTATTTTCAATTTCAACAATTTAATTTAAAACCCCTTTATTTTATTTTTTTACTTTCAGACACAAACTATTACTTTCAGACACAAACTACGTTTTCAAAAATACTTATTTTGTGAAGTTACCTTATACAGGGTCAAAAACAAAGAAACTTTGCATCACATGCGACCAAATTTTAATAGCCCAATTTTAATTTTGTAGAAAAACACACATTTAATATGGCACTGCTTTAAAGAAAATGTATTTGAAATAAAGCATTGTTAAAACTAAGAAGTTTTATGTAGGTTGCGTTAAGTCCTATTATGCAAAAGTGGTGCAATTTACAAAATATAGGTAAAAAATCAAAATTATCTTATCCAGCCGAAATTTTGCATGTGGGCTAGAAAATGCATCTAAAAAAACTCTTTCCCATACCTTTTTTCGATATTTTCAGAAATAATCCCACTTTTGAATAATTTTTTGGAAAAAATGAAAATTTGACAGATAATGCGAATCACGTGAGTACTATTTTTTTGCTTAATTTTCATCTTGATAGAAGCAGAACTTGATGCCAAAGTCAAATTTTGACGGTTCTGTGACCCCCAAGAAGTCCCGATTTAACTATTTCAGATAATGTCTGAAATTTCGACCGCTAATGCTGCTGTCAAAAAAAAATTCTTTTACCTCCAAAAAATTTAAGATTTATTTTAAATCTCGGATTTAAATTACAAACGTTATTCTAAATAAGTTTTTTAATTGGCATTTTGGTCAAAAATGAAAAATAAAGGTAGACTCTTGGAGAAAAATCATGTTTTTGGAGTTTTTGCGAACCCTGTATAAAAAATCAAAATTTTCTTTTCGTGAATTGCCTTTATTTTACAAGCAAAACGTTTTATCAAGAATGACTTTTTCTCGAAAAATGAAATTTTTCATCCATTTGTACTATTGTAAAATCTTACAGCACAAAAGTCACTTAATTTAGATAAAAGTTTAGGTAGTAGGTATTTATGTGATTTATAGATAACCTATACAAATAGGTACCTATATTTTAGCTAGCTTTAGTAACTTGTCTTGCTTCAGAGATTTTAGAAATAGGTAACTTAATAACCATATTAATTTCGCTGCTCAATAATATAACTTTTTTTACAGCCTTTCGAAAGTATTCAGATGTTCTGGTGCTGATGACACAGTAACCATAAAAGCTCAGGATGATGCTGATACAGTGACTTTTATGTTTGAGGCAAAAAAGCAAGATAAAATATCAGATTATGAGATGAAACTGATGAATTTAGACCAAGAACACTTGGGAATTCCAGAAACCGAATTTTCATGTATTATTAAGATGCCTTCTGGAGAATTTGCAAGAATAGTAAGAGACTTATCACAGTTTGGAGAATCTATTGTTATTTCCTGTACAAAAGAAGGTGTGAAATTTTCTACTCAAGGCGATATTGGTACAGGTAATGTAAAACTTGCACAAACTAACAACTTTGATAAGGAAGAAGAATCTGTTATCATCGATATGCAAGAACCAGTTACCTTAACTTTTGCCTGCCAGTACCTTAATTCCTTTACAAAAGCAACTCCCTTGAGCAACCAAGTTACACTCTCAATGTGTGACAATGTTCCTTTAGTTGTCGAATATCAGATTCCAGAATTGGGACACTTACGTTATTACTTAGCACCGAAAATTGAAGAGGACGAAAATTGAAAATTGTGTCTCATTTTAGCATTAATTTTAAAAATATAGCTTCTAAGGACAAAGGACAAAGGACACTGTGTTTATACATTAAATTTATATTTCGACAAAACTACACTATGTTCAGGTGTAAGCTCTTGTTTGTGGTAGCTTTTACTCATTTTTTGCGATGTTACAAAGCTTAACTGATAGACCTTAAAATTCGAAATAAAAATCATGCATTACTTATGATTTTGTATGTTCTTGGTACCTAGTTTCACTTTACAAAGCAGCTTACTTTTTTCTTAAAGATGTACTGCATTTCCTCTCTCATTTTGGTGTATTTAATTATTGTACTCCTTATTTTGGAACAACGATTAAAATTTAATTTAATTATATGTTCTTTTATTTTATTTATGGTCCCAAAACACATTTTTAATACCGATTGGACACTATGGGTAACTCTAAACATATTTTTTTGTAGTTTGTTAAAATAACATTTAAGGCAAATGAAGCATTTATTGGTTGTTTAATAATAAAAGTAACCCAGGGAAAACACACCATACGATCACAAACATCTATAAAATGGTGGCGGCGAAAATAATTTTGTTTGTTCTACAACTTTTTAACCAATAAAAAATAATGTTTTAGTAGGTACCTACTTTGACAAATAATAAATCATTATTGTTGTATTCTTTATTTAGCGCCTAACACTAATTATACAGAAAAAAAATTAGTTTTTACAATACCTCCAATAATAACCAACAAAACTACATCAAATTGCAAACAACAAAATAATATTCAAAGATGTGTCTTTCTCGGTCTTCACTTCTACTTCTGTGGATTTCGATATAACTATATTTAAAAAAACATTTTTAAAATCCATCTTCCCGCATTTGTTAAACCTGTCCCGCAAGTCCCGAAATGACCATATTATTTTGCAAAGCATAATATCCAGCCGTCATATCGACATTAAAAAATATCGATGGATCTCGCCCCACCCAAATTTCATAGAGTTGAAAAATATGATTTTAAAAATAAATAGAATATTTTTTGTTTATACCTTGTTTACATTTTTTGGTATTCAAATTCATTTTCTTTAAATAAATTTTACTTTTGTTGTTCTATTGAATTAAATTAAATATTAATTTGATGGCCCAAGGGGTGGACAACCCTAACCCTATAGGTACAAGTTTACATGTAATGGTGTAAAAGCGAATATTGTCCTGCTGTCCCGCATTTGTCATTTTAAAAGTTGGCAGCCTTAAATTAATGAAGAAATATAGCACGACATACTGCTAAAGTTAATGTAGTTTGAGAATTGAAAAAAGAGCATCACAAAAGGGGAGGATTTTTGAAGAACCGAAAGAAATTTACGCCAAGTGTGAAGAAGTAAGAATCCACCTTTACTTCACACTTTAATATATTTCTGTTCTTCAAAAATCCTTCCTATTTTTTAAAAATAATGTGAAAGTAGATTTTCTTTATTCTATCCTCACACGTACATCAACTTTGGTAGCATGTTTCTTTATTAATTTAACTAAATGTTAATGTAGGGTAATCTAAAGCTTTACTAAAGGTATATGTATACCAACTTTTTTTGTAATGTTTTCAACCCTTTTGTATCTCTACTAAAGATGCATGTTACTACGTCCGAAATATGTCGGAATAGATACCTATACTGAGTTTCTAAAAATATTTTATTGTTTGTTTGTTGTATTTGTTTTAAAACGCCATAACATGATTTTCGCGTTAATTTGATTTTTTGCAATTAAATATTTACCAATAAATGCTTTTACTTAACTTACTTACTTAACTTAAAAAAACTGATATTCTAGATGCTTTTGGTTGGTAACATTGTTATGGTAAATTTTTACCTTTAGAGGGTATCATATTATTATGCCATTTAAGGGAATTATTTTTACCTACAGCAATTGAACAGTCTGTCTTGGGTCAGTCTACCATGGTAAAATCCTGACCGTGTCGGTATATCAGAAATCTTTGTATTTAAACCCAGATTCCAGTTACATAATAAGAGTATTATTTTGGGAATTAATTTTAATCATTTATGTTGATTAGTTTTTGGAAGAGTGATACAATTTTTTAATAAAATACTTCCTCTATATGGTAAACTTTTTGCTAAATATTGTTACCGGTAAGACAAAGGCCAACAGAAATGTAATTGAAACTATGTTTTTCTGACCATCCAAATGGTTACTGACAAATTCCTAAATACCTTTCTAGTAGGTACCTACCGTTAAAAAAATACATCCTTTTAAGTGACTAGTTTATATTTAACAAAAAAAAGTTTTAGGTACAATATGCACTACCTTAAAAACAAATCTAATAATTCTTATTCCATTCTTCACGTTCCTGTCGTTCTTTAATAACTTCTTCAACAATAGGAGTAAGGTAGAGTTTATCATCTTCGATCTTTGTCCATTGGTCTTTTGGCAATATGTCTTTTTGGATGGACAATTGTACAGCCCTAAGGATCCTATAGTTACGGTCGTCTACAATTTTCTGAGGCAATCGTTTAATAGCAGCTGCAACGTCGTCGTCTTGATATAGTATATCGTCCCTCATAAGCCCGTATTTGTTAAATCCAGAAAGGTTGTAGGCCCACTTCTGGAAAGCGGTGGCCATAAAACGTTTTTGTACGAAGCTTACAGCCATTTCTACTAAGTAATGAATAAGACTACCTAAAATAATGCTTGTGTTATAGCGAAAATGTTTTTCCTAAAATTAAACAAAAATTCTGTTAAGACTGTTAGGTAACATACCCTTCCTACTTTGAAGATCGTTGCTAATTGTTTGACAGCTGACGTGCCGCCTGACAGGCGACAGCAGTGACCCACATAGGGGTGTGGTGTGATTTCACGACCTGTGATTTTGTCACAGTCGCGACCAGTTCCGCTTCGACTAAAGGAGCTGTGACGACGTGACCGCGCTAGATATGAGGTTCGCGGACCGGCCGGTGCGCGCTGCGGCTTCCCCTTCGACTAAAGGACCTGCGACGACGTGACCGCGCTGGATATGAGGTTCGCGCCGAAAATACCAATTTAATAAAAGAAAAATAAACATTTCGCGGAACTCGTTCAAAAAGTAATTCGGAGAATTCATTTGAGCGTCGCCGCCGCTTCTATAAAATATAAATCACGCGCTGTGCTGTGTCGAAGCGCAGAAGGAGCTTGTTGGCGGAGCGGAATATAAATAAGTATGAAACCGCTAACGCGCTGGTACGCTGCCGTTCGTTTGTGCTTTCGCAGCCAGCATCCCTGCAAATTGCAAGTCCGGAGCTGTGACAAAGTCACAGGTTCAGACAGGGAGCTGTAACAGGAAAATCACGCTTTTTCCCAAGGTCTCTTCTTGGCTTTTTCCCACCCCTAGGACCCACAGAACACTGACATGACAGTAAACACAGCTCTACAGGAAAAGCTGGAGAGTAGCAAGGTCTCTATACTATGAGTAGGGGTGTGGTGTACACCGATGTAATAGTTACTTTCCTTTTGCTTTTTTGAAACAGCCAAAGCCAAGTGAAAATTTTTGCTTTAAGTATCTCGGCATACCTAGCATATTTTCTACGGGGGGGCGGGGGGGATTAAACCCCTAAAAAAATTAGGTTCTTCAGTAACCCTCTAAAGCGAAACAGACAAACGCCGGCGCTGTAGACAAAAAAGCTAATTAATCAACACAATGACCACAACGTTAATACACACAAAAAAAAACGTTACTGATATACCGTATAACGATACATATGCGCTGTTGTCGCTTGCCCCTGTTTAGTTAATCCATAAACTGTAAACCTAGACACAGGGACCCGGACCGGAACCGTTAACTGCAAAGAACCGGACCGGAACAGATATTATTTTTGGACCGGAATCGGAACCGAACACATATTTTACTAGCAAAACTTTTAGGTGCAAAACCGGAACCTCTAAAAATTATAACGGGTTTTTGGTTTTTTTTTAGGTTTTCAGGGTGATACTGTTTATTCCGTGACTTCTGTTCTGTGGGGAACACTAACCTTATCCTAATTTTTTTTGTTATCTGTAATGAGTGTCTTTGACAATAATTTTTACCGTTGGTTTACTTGTCTTTTTTGATTTTCTATGAACTTACTTCTTCAAGTTCTAGGAATACAAAATACAACTATACAATACAACAGGTATTTATTTATTTGCCTTTGATTTGGTCGGCCAATTCTTGGTGGTGGACATGGTAGTATTTCCCTTGGTATTTCTTCGTTTTAGTACAGTATGGGAAGAAAAATTACTAATATAGCTCATCAACATTTTGAGTACCTACCAGTGGAAAATAAATCGGTATGCAAACTATATGTAAAGAAGTGATAAAGGTGAATAAAGCTATATACCTAGTTTGTATGGAACCGGATCGGAACCCCTAAAAATTGGTAGGAACCGAATCGAAATAATTATTTCGGGACCGGAACTGTAACGGAACACAAATTATTTATTTCATCTGAAATCGAAACCGGAACGGAACCGTTATTTCATTTCGGTCCGGGTCCCTGCCTAGACATCACACGTAAATGGTCAAAATCAAAAGTGAGGCTCGACTTGTTTTAAGAGGCCTATGGGCTCGAGGCCGCAACGTAAATTCCAAGAATTGACTTTTGACCGATAGTCGCGTTTTAAAATTCTTATTTCGTTGCACAGAACCATGACAGTAAACACAGCTCTACAGAAAAAGAGATGAGGTTCTTCAGTAACCCTCAAAAGCGAAACAGACAAACGCCGGCGCTGTAAACAAAAAAGCTAATTAATCGACACAATGACCACAACGTTAATAATTAATATAACACACAAAAACGTTACTGATATACTGCATAACGACACATATGCGCTGTTGCCGCTTGCCCCTGTTTAGTTTGGTCTTTGGTCATAAACTGTAAACCTAGACATCAAACGTAAATGGTCAAAGTCAAAATCAAAAGTGAGGCTCGAGGCCGCAACGTAAATGCCAAGAAAACGTAAATGCCAAGAACCGAATTGACTTTAGACCGATAGTCGCGTTTGCTAAATGTTCTTAGGCAACGTTAGACGTAACTCGTTACAGATTTCATTCATTTATTACTAGCGCTGATTGAATAATTAATTATTAAATCAACGTTATTAGTCAGGCGCTAAAGGAACGCTATGCGAACAACTTCGTAATCAATGGCCCTCTAGAAACTTAAGAGTAGACAAAGACGAATCCCGGAATCGGAGGAATTGTGGGATGAGCGACGCCCGGGACTCGCTTGTCAAACTGATCATTCAATTAAACAAACAGATGTCCTCGTTTTGTTAAGTTTACTTTGATTAACGAATCAAATCTACTACAACCACCCCGTTAATGCCCTTGCCATGGTCAGAATTTGGCGACCATCGTCTCCTCGGTGCTTCTAGCGAGTGCTTTACCGCCTTCCGCGTGTTGTTTTATTAAACTGATGTCACACCGTTGGCACTGCTGAACATCTGCCCAGGCTTGCCAGATGTGGCGATAAATCGCCATTTTGGCGTTTTCTATAGGGCAATTGGCGCGTACTTTTCCTATTTGGCTATTGGCTCCAATATTTGGCGGTACAAAAATTGTTCTTGTTTATTTTTGGCGATATCACTAGCTCAATTATTAATTCTACACCAATGACTTTTATTTACTAATATTTCCATAACCCTTATTTCACGGGTGTAATGTATGTTGCCTACGATGAATACGAACTTTATGAAGTTTGCAACGAGTACAACAAACACTATGACACACTTAAACGAATAACGGATGTACAAGAAATTAGAAAGAGATAAAATATTATCTAATGATTGGTATAATGATGCGAGAATGAGAGATAGATGATTGATTGATTAGAATAGATTGATTTGATGGCGATAGAATTATTTCCCCGAAATTCCAAAAACTAATGTTACCAATAATACCAATTACCAAACCATAATAATACCATAGTACCATATTATAATGCCGGAAAAGTTGTGGACATTTTTAAATTGTGGTCCTGTGTAGTGATGGGATAACTCGAGTGAAAAATAACCGATCACTCGGTTTTTTCAATCACTCGAATTATTCGATTATCTTCGGAAATCATTCGAGTGACGATATGAGTGATGAACATAATGGTTTTTGATAGAAATGATCACTCGAGTTGAAAAATAACCGATAACTCATTGCGGGGCTATACAAAGTAGCTACTTTATAGAAGTGGCGACCTTTTTTTTTTTTTTTTTTTTTTTAGAAGTCTTAAAATATTTTGGGTTGATTATGTAAGTGATTAAAAAAAAAATGAATTTTTGCCCCTCATATAGCATTTGAGTGAACAATCGATTATCATTCGGTTTTTTAAATCACTCGAATTCTCGGTAATCGATTATTGAAATAACTCGATTTTTCCCATCACTAGTCCTGTGGCTATAGAGACTTTTTGCACCTCTTAATTCGTCATTCTTTTGTGGTTATGGTTATTCTGAGCATGCGCAATGTCAGAAAGGTGATCCGCTATGTAGAGGTGTGCTTAAGAGTTATTTTCGAATCACCGGTATACCGGTGACTGTTATTTTAAATTAACTGTTATTTTAAACAGTTACCAGTTATTTTCAAAAAATGAGATTTACTAAGGTGAAAGGTGTCAATTTAAATAATCGACTTTTTCTCTTTTTAAATATTTTATTGGCGCCAAATTAAAATAGCTGTTATTTTGAATAATAACAACCTTTTCTCTATTTTATTTTCAGCATATTATGTTACTATACCCATCACATACCACACACCCTAGTCTCTAGTTAAATTACCAATAAAAATAAAGTCTATGTAGTATCATATACTAATGACCGTATGCACCATTTTACCCATTAGGCATGATTAGGTGATCGTGATTAACCAGGTAACCGTGATTAAATAAAACAGCCTATGCACCAACTAAAAGGATATGTGGGTTTTGTAATCAGGGTAAAAGTAAAACCTCGATTTGGCAACGTAGCTCAGATGCAAAAATTCGTGCCATCAACCAGAAAAATAAACCCTTTATTTTTCTGTGACCAGAAACACCAAGCAGATTGACAGTTGTGGTTATGTTTTCTTTTTGTTGTTTTTTCAACTTTTCCGAGAACTTTTTCCAGTTTGGCTGTTTTGCGCATTAAACCCCCAATTTCACACTTCGGCATCTAGAGTCATGGAGTTTGACTCACAGAAAAAAAAAGGTTTGACTGGTGAGGAAGAAAATAATGATGCGAAAAAGAAAAGAACTGTGTTAGCTGAACAAACCCTATTTATCTATCAAATCAAAATAATTTTGTCTCCGAGGTCTTTCTAGCTCTCGAAAAGCCATCATTAAAAATATCCATTACATTAAAATCATCATCGAAGATGATTTCGTCTCCCATTTTAATTTTATTATTGAAAATTCAAGACAAATTTCAAAACAAAACACGAAAATAACCTTTTAATCATGATTAAATATATAACCCATCAAGATTGGCTGGTTAACTTTAATCGTAATTAAGTTCCTGAGCAGTGCTGGCGCATTGGAAATTTTCTTAATTGAGATATTTAATCATGATTATAAGCTAATCATGATTAACTAGCCTTGGTGCATACGGTCATAAGTATATACACACAATACGACGGTCACGACTCACGACATACACACACATAAATAGAAAATACATTAACTACAATGCTACAATGCCACAACGCGCTTCGGGGAATTACAGAATAATTGCCAACCTATCCACCAATCCACTATTTCCCTCGCAATTTTAAACGTGAAGAGTAGTGAAGACATGAAATTATCTTGTAACTATTTAACACCTTTCCTTTAAGCATAAGCATCCTGCAAACCAGGACTATCAAATATCAGAGAAATAACGTTCATTGGAAGTTAATTATACCTTACCGTTACCGCCCACAAAGTGATATGAAAATTATCCGATTACTAATAATAACCATGTTATTTTTTAATATCCAGTTATTTAACAGCGAGAGAAGGCTGCATGAGCCGGCGACTTAAGCAGCGGCAGTGCTGTGCGATCGGTTGGTATATGAATCACTAGTAGTTGCTTCACATCCTATTACTAAAATAACCATGTTATTCTTTATCCAGTTATTTAGAAAATAACAGCGTGCAGCGAAAGAAGGCTGCCATGAGCCGGCGAACTCAGTCGGCAGTGCGATGTGCGAGCGCTTGGTATATTGAATAACTGGTAACTGCTTCAGATCATATTTAATCACCGATAGCGACTGTTATTTCTTAATAACCGGTTAGTTTTAACCGTGACAGTTATATCGTCACACCTCTACCGCTATGGTTAATAACCATAACGGACTCCGTTAGTTACGGAAGGATAAGGAAGAGCTTATCGTTCTCCTTATGTTAAAAGTTGACCAACTTCTTAGTTTAGTTTAATTCCTTAATTGTAGGTATAAATGGTTACGTTTGAATGTAGTATTTTAACTTCCTAATTCTCTTAATTTATTAAGTTTAGTTTAATTTAATTGAGGTATAAAGTAGCCATTATGGTTATGCTTAAACTGCATGGTCGCCGGAACATACAAAAGTTATGAAGCATCATTGCTATGAATTAAAATTGTGATAAGCAATTAACTAAAATCCATAGCAATAGTAGCTTTACATTAAAATATACAACTTAATCAAATTATTGTTAGGTTAGGTATTTTATTTTGTTTAGGTGCGCCGGCGCCAAATTAATAACTACAGACAGAACGTATAGGCACTGCAAAATCTCTGGTTTTAACAGTGGCGCTACTCGTTATGTTTAATAAAGTTAACCATAACGGAGCTAAAAACTGATATTAATTTAAGAGGTGCAAAAAGTCTCTGCTGTATCAAATACAAATTTAAATTACTGCCAGTTTAACGTAATATTTTGATTTGCATTATTGAAGGTAGATAGCGCACCATCTTCAACGCATTGGCGTACAAAATAATTTAGAAACAATTTTTCGTTTTTTCTAAAAATAAATAAAAAACTCTTGCATATCTCGTATTGCCAATATATTAAGCATTTAAGTCATATCATAATAATATACAGAATTTCTGGCGATTTTAAATGACAATATTGGCGTTACTGAACTCTGAAAATCTGGCAAGCCTGCATCTGCCTGTTGTTGTTTTCAGCAGAACATCGGGTGATGGCGCGACGGTCATTGTCATTAGCTTTGTTTTGGTTTTAAAATAAGGATTTATTCCAAACAGTTAAACAGTTCGAGAACTGCGCAGAACTCAATGTGCAATAAAATAAATCCTGGAACTGTTTTACAATCGCTTCGCAGTCGAGGAAACCAAAACAGCTTATTATAAAAGAAAGAAGCAGAGGAAACTAACCATAACCTCAAAAGTTTAAAAATACATGTTAAAGATTTTTTGACCGTTTTGTTCGTTGGTTTTGAGTAACTTGCACAGTACCAGACAGCAAAAATGGATAAAGATTAGTTTTAAAATTTTTTATTTTTATTTAATCTAATATTATTTCTATTAGATAGATAGCCAAACAAGCAAACAGGGATCTTGACCACGAAGAAAAAGTTAGTTGACGCCTATTTTCATTAGAAAAATTCAACTGCGCACAGTGCTGCCACGCTCTTGCTAATCAATATCGGTAGATGTCAAAAAATAAATCGGTAGATTGCGGTCTAAAATCGGTAGCTAGCGGATTGCGCCTCCATTATTATGTTTTTAAACAAATAAAGACTGAAAAACAGTTTAATCTTTGTTAACATTTTATTTTGCTCTATTTTTTAGTCTCAATAGGTACCTTTTAAGGTCTCAAACATTCATTTTTAAAATTAGGTCCTTATATTAAAATTGTAACAATTATCACTACCTAAATATTGCCTTGTATGAAATAATCCTGTAACTGTCTTCGTGCTTAAAGAATTTCTCTGTTTAGTTTTCAATAAATTAATTTCTGAGAACCTCCTTTCAACATTGCTAACTATATAGGATTGTTTTTAGAGATGTTCTTAAACAAACTAGGGAGGCGCAATTGAGTATTTACTATGAGCTCATGGCTCAGAGGATAAATCGTATAATAATTTAAATATATATGAGTATTTTTAAAAACTTCGATAAATCGGGAGATTTCACACTAGAATCGGTAGATCGGTAGATCTATTCAAAAATCGGTAGGTCTACCGATAAATCGGTAGACGTGGCAGCACTGTGCGCATGCGTCAACCAAAAATCCCGAATCGGTTCTATCAAAAAGCTCGAACTGCAATGATAGTTCGAGAACATAGGCATCTTTTGTATATATATATCTATGTTCGAGAACGGTTACGAACCGGTTCGAAATATAACCAAAACACTTGAATGTCAGTTCGGAATCGATTCTAAACTCAACCAAAACATAAATAAGTCAGTGCGCATGTGCGGACTACTGCGGACTGTTCTAGAACGGTTCTAAGCTAGAACCAAAACAAAGCTGTTGTTTTACGAACCGAAAAATTTTGATGGCTACAAGGTTGGGTGTTGTGTCCATCAAGCCAACAATTTCAGTACATGGTTTTTCGGTTTGTTGGCTGTTGGATTGAATAAAATTGAGGATAGTTTCGCGTTTACGACAGTTTACGTTTTAAAAATAAATTTAATATTCTTTTTGATCTTGCAATTATGTAAAATCGAGTGGAAAATATATTTTTTAGTAATATTGGAAATATTACTCAAAGAACAGATGGATGTTTTATTCAAAACTATGGAGGGCTTTAACTAGTGTTGGGAAAAATCGACTTATTTTAATAATCGACTACCGAGCATTCGAGTGATTTAAAAAATCGAATGATAATCGTTTTTTTTTCACTTAAATTCTAATATTAATTATTAATATTGGCGGTTCATCGTTCATGTTGATATACAGCATTTGTATTGGGAATAACTGACTCGGTGTTGTTAATCGATTGATTTTTTGCGGATTATTAAATGTGGCGGAGATATTTGTGGATTTTTTGGCATGGTTCCCAGATCTTACAACTTACAATAACCACTTGACTACTTGACCTTGAGATGTCACGATATTGCATAACTCATGATATTTATGAATACTGAATACTCACCACTATAATAAATCCTATTATCCTACGCAGGCAACCCGTAATGCAGTATTTAAATCTAAATAAATCATATTTATTATCTTACGCAGGCAACCCGTAATGCAGTATTTAATATGAATAATATTGCCAATAATAACCGAAAACCACTCGGTGTAGCCGCTCGCTACGAGATGGCTCTGGCCGCAGTGAGTGCATGATTGACAGGCGGGCAGCAACTTTGGAGACGCGTTGAAAAATAAAAACCATATGTTCGTCACTCGAGTTATTTCCGAAGATAATCGAATAATTCAAGTGATTGAAAAAATCGAGTGATCGGTTATTTTTCACTCGAGTGATCCTATCACTAGCTTTAACCTAAAGCCCTCCATATTCAAAACGCAGAAAAAAAACTGAACTGTTGACAGTTGATTTTGGTGTTTTAATCACCGTTGAATCGGCGCAAATCTGCTCCATCATACCAAAACATGATATTCGATTTCAACCGGGCCGGACATCGATGCCAACGTGGTGGAAAAACAACAAGCGGCTTGTGATTGTGGTTTGTGATTGGATAAAGTAGGTACTTTCCTTTTGCTTCATTCAAACAGTGTAGCGTAAAAATCTTTGCTGAGCCTAAGTTGCTAAAAAGTTTAAAAGGAACGCTTCGCAAAAAACGGCCGGCATGGTGTGGCAACAAATATCACAGAAAAGAAAGGATCCTCGTTTAAGGTAGCTTACCGGTGGATCCGGTTTGGTTGTTTCTTGTCATTGCCTTGTGTTCTGTGGTTTCCTTAAACCCTTTATTTTTCGGTGGTTTCTTGTTTGTTTTTGTTTCTGTTCTGTGCGTCGCTTGCTTCATTTCTTGTCTGTGGCTTCATTAACCTCAAAAGTTCAGTTTAACTTGTTTAAAAAAAGTATAAAGTGAGTTTTTAAAGAATAATATGAGTAGGAATAAAGAATTGCTTTCTAAAGTAGGACTTAGACTAGATGGAAGACGTGCAGATGAATTACGAAGAATCCGTTGTAAACTTGGAGTATTTACCCAACCTGATGGAAGCGCTTACATTGAACAAGGATTGACCAAAGTTTTAGCAGCAGTTTATGGACCTCATCAAGTAAACTTTTTTTATTTATTATAGTCGGGCATTGCACCAATTTGATTTACTTTGTATGTTAAAATATAACCAAACTATGCTCTGTTAATGACATGCCAAATTACAAATTATGGGGATGATACTAATGTTTAAAGCGTGGTTTAAAGCCTTCATGATAGGTGGCTAAAGACTGGTTTTGCAAGAATAGATTTATTAATAATTCTAAAACGGGTCTACTTACTTATGTTCAGAACAAACAGATAGGTAACTGTACCACCTGAAAATTTATATAAGTATAAAATAATATTCTAATAAAGAATTTCAAAGTAGCAAAGTTTTTGGGTACTATATTCCTCGATAATACCCTCTTGGGAATCTCATGTCAGCTGCCATTAGGTACATATTCAAACAATAAATGGTGACAGGAAAGTTAGGAGGAAAGTAAAATATTTACCACTTTCAAACGCTCATAATTGCCCAAAAACGAAGGTATTCTAGAAATAATGTACTTTAAGAATTAGCTTTACTCCACTAATCTGCTTTTTGGTGAAGCTGGTATTTTATATGTATAAGAAAATTGTACCTGAGATCAGTTTTAAGGCTAATATTGGTAAAAAAAAATATTAATAAAAGCAAACCACGATATTGTTACTAGAAATGTTTTTACTTATAATCTCCCTAGTGCTCGAAGAATTTCCTGATATTAATTCAAGGACGCGGGGATTCGGTAAGAAAATTTCACACCTAAAATTTATTTGAATTATTTTATTGAAATTATCCATAATTATGGGAATACTTAAACTTTCAAAAAAAAGTTTCCTCACCGTTTAGTTAAACGAAATGCAAACAATATAAGTGAAAATTATCCTTTTTATTTATTTTTACTACATTTCATTTAATAAAACAAAGGGAAAGCAATAGTATAGTATAGTCTAGTTTAGGCTAGTTATGCCAGATAAAACAATTTTTAAAATCTAGGTAGATAGTAGATACCACAGTCAAGTAGGCTTAGGCTTGTGATGTCAAAATCGTCTCTGCTATACGTCACGTCGACAGTTATTTCTTAAACGTGCTTCTTTAGTTCACAATAATTAAATCATGGCAGTAAAGAATCAAGAAACTAATTTTAAGCCCTTCGGTGTTTGTAAATCTTGCTCTGAAATAGGGGACATTAATATGTCTCATAAAAATTTAAAGTATTTGCAATGTTTAATGGAAAAAACTAAATTAAATCCCCATCAAGAAAACCTTTTCTCAGCTATCCAGAAGATTTTGGAGGAAGATATCCCATCCTTTTTAAGAAAAACCAGAATTCAGCAAAACAAAATTGCATCCAAATATTACATCTATTATATTAAACATAGACATCTGATAGAAGTGGAAAGGGAAGATAACCATTATCCTTGTTATTCTCCATTACGAAGAGAAGAGTTCGAACCAGAATTCCAAAAATATTTAGCCTTAATGAAAGAAATATTTGGTGAATAAATATTTGTATTTATTTAGTATTATAAAATGAATAAAAACATTAAATACCAAAATTTGATCCTGAATACTGATTTTCGGATCATATGATAGCTGTCAAGAAAAAATTTCCACTTATTAATTTTGTTCGCCTAGCTTGGCAGGAGAAAAATTTCCGAAAAATTTGAAGGTTGTCATTGGTAACTGTCGAAATGAAAGTGTGTGATTGGCTTAGAATGACAGGTGTGAAATTTTCAATAAAATTGCAGTTGTACCTGAGGCTGTAACAACTGCGACACAAAGATGTTTATTTTTTACCAGACCAAAGATTTATAATAAATTACCCAATGTTGGCAGGATATGTGTTCATATTCATAAACTTGTATTTTTTACTAGATTTTTTACCTACATTTTACATTCCTAACATAGGAGAACTAAAAAAACTTGTTATTGTGATAGCAGCTATCATTGAATAGAATTGACATACAAATTACAGGTTTATAACATGTTTATATTAAATTAAGTGATTTTGAATTTTTAAAATATTATATCTTTACAGAAAAGAGATGAAATAATTTAAAAATAATTAAAAATATAAATAAATATCCAAATTTGGATATAGGTATATTGGATATTTGGATATTTATATAAATATCATGATATTTGCCAAACTTAAGACATAACCCCTTTAGTAAGATAAAAAAAGAAATACCAGCTTGCCTATTCTAGTGATGTGAGAGGAGAATATTCTCGAGATAATATTCTCGAGAACGGGAATATTCTCGAAAACGGGAATATTCTCGAGAATATTCTCTGTAAGAAAATTCTCCCGAGAATATTTTCTAGAGAAGTTTTTCTACATAATTTAGAACGCCTCGATTTACACTGAAAAATTTTGCAATAATTTTTAAAATTTTGAGTTACCCTAACCTTTTCTATAACTCTGGCAACAGTGTTTTACGTCTGGCAACAGTGATTCAGGGAAATCCCCTAGAAGCGCGAACGTATATTCGTATGTTTTTAATAGTTAAATGTGATCTTTCTTTATTTGACTGTTTTTTTGTTTAGTTTTTAGTTATTCTTGGGAAGGTATGTTATGTTTTTTAAATAAAAATGTTATTTCTTTACGTCTTTTTGATTAACGCCGTTTGACATTTGCCGAAAATAAGCAGAATAGGTAATTTTTAATTTCTTTTTATTGCTATTTCTAGCGGTTTTCTTACCATTCTCAGAAAATTCTCTAACTTGAGAATATTCTCCAAAAGATTATTACCGAGAATTTTACATCACTAGCTATTACAAACCGATATACGATTATTTAGCACATTTTAGTATTAGAAATGCTACTAATGTGATACCTACATAACTAGTTGCCTTTATCTGTGATTGATATAATAACATATAACCTATTAAAATAGATGTTACATGACTGATAGCATATTGTACACTCAAATTATTGTTAAATGGTCAAATATATATGTAAAATCTGATAACTTAAATAAATAAATAAAAAAAATATTCTGCAAATGAATTGTTGGTAATTATCTGCTAAAGCTACACCACCCCAAAAATTATAATTTTTTCTGGATCTACAAATTTTGAGTCATAGATCACGAATCTAAAAACAAAATTTGGCGGAAAAGCCTTATTTTTTATCTGAAGTGCTTATTTTTCATAGTTCTCATTGAATTTACACTGCTTTTTCTTCAGATTTTCATCAAAAAATGTATTATTTAGATTAGCCATGACTGAATGGGATGTATATGTAAAATATTTTTAATTTACTGTTGGATATAGAACCCTACAATGTGGATGGATATTATAGCTATCTTGGTCTGGATAGGATAGAGATTGTGGTGGTTAATCTGGGTCGTAGTATAGAGATTATATACATAATATATTCGTCTTCGAAATTGACACTTTTTTAAATTATATTTACTCTTAAATAAAGAAATTTTTTTATTATTTTTATAAAATAAAATTGTAAATGATCCAACTGTAATTTGCCGACGTTTCGGAAAATATATGTTCTTCCTCAGGGCTAGTTAAAGTGGGCTCCACGAGTCATAATGGTAAAAGATAATAACTTTAACTAGCCCTGAGGAAGGAAATATATTTTCCGAAGCGGCGGCAAATTAAAATTTGGGTTTATTTGCTCTCTAAGATCCTTAAACCCATAAAACCACCTACAATATTATTATTTTTCTTTCTCACAGCTTTTTGTTGGTATTGCTAGTATTTTTGTACAGTACAGAGAAGAAATGCATCTTAACCTGTAAGTACTGTTTAAAAACTTCGGCACTTTATGGCAAGTTTGGAAAATTATACTTTTCTTAATTTGTTTACTTATTTATTTATTCAAGGCCTTCTGAGATTAAAGGAGGAGTAAGTGAAACAGAATACAGGCCTGTTCATTAAAAAAAAAATTGGAAAGCTAAGATTGGAAGCTGATCAAATAAGTAGGTTTGCAAATTTTCCGGAAAAGTTGAAATTGATGAAAACTTCGATCAACTTTTCAAGAAAAGTTCGGAAAAGTTAGAAAAGTTTAGCTTTACGGTAATTTTAAGGTTGCTGAGCGGTCTGATAGCGATTTACTGCCACTAACACTAGTACCACTGGGTACTGCGCCTTGGCCTTGACATTGAGGAGCTTGATTCAACTCTGGTTTTGATGATATTTGTCTCTCCTCATGCTCATCCACATCCATATCGTAATATGCAGGAACACTTTCCTTAATACTTGAACTAGTTAAAGGCTGAGGTTCTTTGCCGTCGAATATTTGCTTAACTACCACAGGACATTTTACACATGCTACAATGTGCTGCACCATTCGTGTTGCGTTAGCAGTATATTGTTTATAGTTTATAGCAAAATTTACACTCGAATTTTTTGGTTTTACTGTTTGGAATAGTTACGTCCTTAAAGTATTTCCACACCAATTTCTTCTCATTTGCCATGTTTGTTACGTTGAAAATTTTTTAACGCATTCACTAGCTTAGCTTACGCGGGGACGGGGATAGCGATCGGGGCATTACCGGGGTTCAGAACAGAATGGAGTATTATTTGTATTTGTATTATTGTCCGCTTTAGTTACGGCCGAAGCTCGGCGGCTTCCGCGGGGATTTACGCGAGTCGATAATGAATACCGGGGTTCCCCGTATTGTCTGTTATGTTCGCCGACGCACGGCCCAGTTTTGCCATTATTTTATTTATTTATTTTATTCTCTAGCAGGAAAATCCCAAATACAAGACAATTGGACAAAAATACAATTTCTCTCAATAAAAGTAAAAGTAAATACTAAAAATATAACCAATACTTACAAAAATATATATATAAAACAGAATAACAAATATTCCAATGAAGTAGACTCCCTAAGTCCCTGATTTTCCTTTACTTTGTAAGTAAAGTAAATATTTCCCCTTTTTAGCGTCGCGGCGAATCGCCTACTACCGAAATTTCCAACTTTTCCAAGGTACTAGCGAACTTTTCCAACTTTTCCGAAAATTTTACCAACTTTTCAAGCGAACTTTTCATCGGTTGCAACACTACAAATAAGTTAACACTATCGTTCACGTTTCTGTATTTTAAATATACTGTGACTGTACAAGGGCTCTTGTAGTATTGCATAATAAAGATGATCATTTTCTAGGTTCGTAATAGGCAAAAAGCTCAGCATGATGCCTGTATTATTAACACCCAGTTTAGTATGGCCGTGTTTTCAACGAACGAACGGAAGAAACGACCCAGAGGCGACAGAAAATCCACGGAATTATCAATGCATTTACAACAGGCTCTAGTTGCAGTTGTCAGAACGGAACTTTATCCTTGGTCACAAATTGATGTGTATGTGGAGGTACTACATGCTGATGGGGGTAAATATTTCAATTTTAATTTATTTGAATTTTCAGATTTTTTATTATTTAAATATACATCTGTCTTATTTTAACAGTCAACTGTAATTTGAGTGCACAATATGCCATAGTGGTTTGTGTGTACACTACTAGTACTATATATTTTCGCTTTTTAAGAATAAGGGGTACAATAAGTCATGGGTATAAAACAACAAAACATGTAGGAATATTGATGATTTACTTTAACTATAGTGTCCGACCGAAACAAGATTTTCAGCCGAAACTTCGGCCTTGTCTCAGTTTCGGCCGAAACCGAAACCTGAAAAATTTTATTGTATACTGAAATTTAATTTATTTTATATAGGACGAGATCGATCTTCTAAAAAAAAAGAAAAAAAAAAGTCGCGACACAGAAAAAATCTATTTATACCGTGCGAGCAAAAATTATTTGCATCAAAGAGGGCCTTGCATCTAAGGACGTAATGCTTAGCCGCGGAGCTTAATAAATATTGGGTGTCAGTAACTACCTGAATTAACAACCAATCAGTTATTCCGTCATCTTTGACAGCCGTTGCAAGTAATTTGATTCATCGCTAATTTTTCCAATTTCTTGAACAATTCACACAATGGGCTTTACGGAACAGCATAAAACATTCATGGCTGAAGCGTATTTTCGAACGGGGTTAGAGTAAATGGTGAGTGGCAATACAATCCGGGTTTGTGCATGGACGATTTTCACGAACATTTTCCTAACGTTGCTTTTATTGCTGGGTATTTTTATCATTGCCTGAAAAGAACCGTGGCTGTGTTTGGGAAAACAGGTTCTATACAACACAAAAAAGGAGCAGGAAGACCATCTGTAAGAACAGAAATAATGCAAAATACGCCAACAAATTGTATAGGACGCCTGACCCAAGAAGTTGGAAGATCTTATGGAACATGCAGGACTATTCTTAAGAAGCAGCTAAATGTATTTCCTTATAAAGTAAAAGTATTATAATTTTGTAAACAACAAAAATAAATTTGTATTTGTCTACTTATTTTATTACTCACTAGTTTGGCATATCATGTCATAATATAAATTTAACAAAATTTTAACCTAGATTTGGTTAGATATGTCGTCCCCATATCATTGTGATCTAAACCAAGCCCTACGTTTTTTAATCCAAGCCCTCTTTGATGCAAATCATTTTTGCTCGCACGGTAAAACAATGCACCTATTGAGATTCATTTGGCGTTTTCACATCTACAGACACGACACGACACGACAACGGCAGTAAGGCAGCACTATGGCCGGAATGCCGGCTCAAGTAGACTAAAATTTCAAATTAATTTTTATGATTATCATTTGTTTTGTCACAAAAACAGGTTTTTGCGGACACAAGTTCGATTAAACTAAGCAGACATTTCGCATAAAACCAAACGCCACACAAATTATGAAAAATCGGCGACGACTCGACGGCAAGTCTGCGCCTGCAACGACACGACACGATATCGATAAGTGTGAAAGCAGAGCATTAATTTAATTCACATGAAATTTTACTTCCACCGGCATTCGGTGTCGTGTCGTTGCCGTGCCGGCAGATGTAAAAACGCTCATTACCTGTTGAAAGAGATATCCACCTCTGCCGCACTTTTCTCACGATAACACAGTGATGTACCAAATACAGTGACATTGTTAATACCTATCGTGTTAAAAGTTTATATATCACAAAAATAAGAACAAATTGTTCAACAAAATTGATAATAAACACGCGAACAAGTTAATAACAACACTTTTGATTGGCTCGCCCATTTCGCCGAGACTAGTGTTTTCGGATGACGTTAATATAAATTTCAAATGGTTGCCAACTTCTTTCTAGGGGAATTAATTCCCTGACTGCATAGCCTCTCCATGAGATGTTATTTTTACAGGCCGTATGGGGAATAAACATTCTACTTTTTTTTTATAGACTTGTGGGTGACCATTGCACCTCTCTAATATCTTTTCATGTGAGAATTCTGTGTTTGTCTTCTCTTACATTGTAGAATGCCAATCCTTTTTTTTAGTTTAAAAACTAATGTACCGGGTGAACAACTAAGAATGGTCGTCGGCTATATCTCAGAAACTGGAAGTCATAGAACTTTTAAGTAAAATATTTTTTAATAAAAGTGACCAAAAGAAAATGTTGGAAATTGTTTTCGAGTTTGTAAAACGTCCGCAAGGGGGCGTCACAGTCATGACCACTGCAAATATTAAGATTTTCTTCGTGTTTTGACTAAATAAGAGGTACCGAAAACATCTTTGTTTTAATGCTTACATATTTCTTTATAAATTTTATAATTTACAAATTTCTCTATCTAGTGAAATAAAGTGGTGGGGGGAATTCAAATGTTTTTTTTACATAAACTACGAGTACTCCCATTTGGCATGAACGATTTTAACTAACTTGGTCTCATTTAAGAGAGGAGTATTTTATTTACAAATTCTGCCTTTTTTATTATATCCTTGAACTTTACCTTCGCCGCTAGATGGCGTTAACTGAAATATAAGCGAATATTTGGCTTTTTCGCGACAAAGTTAAATACAATGATAGGTATGTTTTAACAGGATCAGATAGAGAATTAGACTCTTAACATTTTGGTGAAAACCTCATATTCGTATATTTTATAGAATCGGAGTTATTGACTAAAATAGACTAATATATCGTATTTTTTCGTTTTAAGGGCCTTTTAGTTTATATATTGGATGCGTTTCGCATACATTAATTATAAATGAACAGACAGTTACAAAAAGTGTTAACTAAAACAATAAAAAATATTATTGAAAACTTCTACGTATATTTTTACAATTTATAATAAATTATTTATACTGCAATTTACTTCTTTAAAATCGCAGACTAAATATTGGGGGAAAATGTATTAATGACGGCCCAAATGTTCAAAATCGTTATTAATGCAAGCGTGCAACCTCTCCTGCGTCTATAAAATAGCAGTTTCAATTTCCGCAACTGAGATATTTCCTAACGCCGCTGTAATTTTCATATTTTCTCTGCTTGTAGGCCGATTGACAAAAACAATATCCTTAACCCTCCCCCACAAATAAAAATCTAGGACGGTGAGGTCTGATGACCTAGCTGGCCAGGGAAATAAACTTCCTCGTTCAATCCACCTGCCAGGATTTGCCCGATCTAAGAACTCCCGTACGTTTACAGAAAAATGCGCCGCTGAAAAAACATGTCACGGCGAACATCCAAAGCAACATCTGTTAAAAAAAGCGGCAGTTCATTTAGTAAAAAAATTAAATAAACCACTCCAGTGAGAGTTTGGTAAAAGAAAACGGGTCCAATGATTTTACCCCCCAGAATGCCTCACCGTCCTAGATTTTTATTTGTGGGGGAGGGTTAAGGACATTGTTTTTGCCAACCGGCCTACAAGCAGAGAAAATATGAAAATTACAGCGGCGTTAGGAAATATCTCAGTTGCGGAAATTGAAACTGCTATTTTATAGACGCAGGAGAGGTTGCACGCTTGCATTAATAATGATTTTGAACATTTGGGCCGTCATTAATACATTTTCCCCCAATATTTAGTCTGCGATTTTAAAGAAGTAAATTGCAGTATAAATAATTTATTATAAATTGTGAAAATATACGTAGAAGTTTTCAATAATATTTTTTATTGTTTTAGTTAACACTTTTTGTAACTGTCTGTTCATTTATAATTAATGTATGCGAAACGCATCCAATATATGAACTAAAAGGCCTTTAAAACGAAAAAATACGATATATTAGTCTATTTTAGTCCTAGATTTTTATTTGTGGGGGAGGGTTAAGGACATTGTTTTTGCCAACCGGCCTACAAGCAGAGAAAATATGAAAATTACAGCGGCGTTAGGAAATATCTCAGTTGCGGAAATTGAAACTGCTATTTTATAGTCGCAGGAGAGGTTGCACGCTTGCATTAATAATGATTTTGAACATTTGGGCCGTCATTAATACATTTTCCCCCAATATTTAGTCTGCGATTTTAAAGAAGTAAATTGCAGTATAAATAATTTATTATAAATTGTGAAAATATACGTAGAAGTTTTCAATAATATTTTTTATTGTTTTAGTTAACACTTTTTGTAACTGTCTGTTCATTTATAATTAATGTATGCGAAACGCATCCAATATATAAACTAAAAGGCCCTTAAAACGAAAAAATACGATATATTAGTCTATTTTAGTCAATAACTCCGATTCTATAAAAGATACGAATATGAGGTTTTCACAAAAATGTTAAGAGTTTAATTCTCTATCTGAACCTCTTAAAATATACCTATCATTGTATTTAACTTTGTCGCGAAAAAGCCTAATATTAGCTTATATTTCAGTTAACGCCATCTAGCGGCGAAGGTAAAGTTCAAGGATATAATAAAAAAGGCAGAATTTGTAAATAAAACACTCCTCTCTTAAATGATACCAAGTTAGTTAAAATCGGTTAAGCCAAATGGGAGTAATCGTAGTTTATGTAAAAAAAATTTGAATTCCCCCCACCACTTTATTTCACTAGATAGAGAAATTTGTGAATTATAAAATTTATAAAGAAATATGTAAGCATTAAAACAAAGATGTTTGCGGTACCTCTTATTTAGTCAAAACACGAAGAAAATCTTAATATTTGCAGTGGTCATGACTGTGACGCCCCCTTGCGGACGTTTTACAAACTCGAAAACAATTTCCAATATTTTCTTTTGTGCACTTTTATTAAAAAATATTTTACTTAAATGCTCTACGACTTCCAGTTTCTGAGATATACCCGACGACCATTCTTAGTTGTTCACCCGGTACAGTAACAATAAGATATAAAAGTCATTTTTGGATATATGACTTCCTGTACTTTTGGATGACTGCCGGATGTTTGTAAAATAATAGTACACAAATAATAATAAAAAGACATCCGTTTATATTATAATCAACTGTACAAATTTTGCTGTTCTATGTTTATCCTTTTTTATGCTTAAAGTAAAAAAAAAATAAATGAAATATGTAACTGTGCCAATTTAGTGGTAAAATCAAAAATACAAATAATGAGCACTAATCTCAACCTCTATTTATTATTGTTTTGGGTTTTTATTATTTTGAAATTTAATTAAATAAAAAATAAAGTAAAATGATCAAAACCACTAGACAGTAGTATGCCATACTTAGAGCTGGAGGCAAATAAGTTTATAAAAAACCCATGAACTCAGTGAGAAAACCACAAATTTTTGCCGTCGTCTCGGGAACCAGAAATTGATCACTGGCATTTCGATTTAAAAGTACGTTCTGCCTTCTGCAATTAACAAACCATTTATTATTATTGAAACAATGAATAATTTTAAAAGACCCAAAAGTTCTACATAAAATCATAAATCTATTTTGTGTACAATTATGGCGCTTACGACAAACCTCGTTAATGCGCCAGCCAGCCTGCCTGGCCGGCTTTCTACTGAAATCGATTTCTATTGATCAACCGAGTCACGTGCTCCGATGGGTTATGGAAGGCGCCGAATCGTTTGCCTTGTCGGAAAGGTAGCTCGCGTCTCGTTTAATTGGTTTCCACTATTCGTGACGTCAACCAGCGGTAGCGTGATGCGTATTGTGCCGTATCCAACATAAAAGGCGCTAAATTTATCGCCTGCCTTGGTGGACTTCTCATTGCAACCGAGCTTGGTAGCCAATCCCTGGCGGTGTAGTAAAAATTATGGAATATATTATACTAGCTTTAAGGACTAGTACATTGGTGAAATCAAACTATTAGAAGCACATATTGGCATATTTTAAAAAGTATTACTTAAATAAGTTATGAACAGGAAGGTAGCATAAGATTGGAGTGCCTGGGGATGAATTTTAAGGGTAGGCGGCGCCTACCTTGCCTACCCCGACGGACCGCCACTGGTAGAGTCTAGTACAAAACCGATGTTTTGATCCATACATTTCAGCAGATCATTCACAAGCACTTTGAACAATGTTTTTATCGAGAAAGTATACTTTAAGAATATTCAATTTTTTTTCACAGCATGCTTTTTAAGGTACTTAACTGTTTTTAGGAATAAATACAGGTTCATGTCAGAATAATGTAAATTTTTTTAAGAAGGTTATGTCAAACTGACAATTGCCGTTCTGAAGTCGACAATAAACTTTCAACGACCTTCAAATTAAACAACTCGTCCATACAATAGGGAACTTGACAAAAATTTTAAATGGGGAAAAAATTCTATAAATCATAAGTATACAGGGTGTTCCTTAATGACGTGCTAATATTTTAGGGTGTGATTCCTTTAGTCATTTTATGGAGAAAAGTTCATATAAACATATGTCCTAAACGGCTTAAAATTTTTGCTACAGGGTGTTGAAGTTTTTCTTTTTTAATGCGTTTTTTGTGATATCTCCGAAAGTACTTTAGATACTATTTTTTAATTTGGCATATGCTAATAGGACATAAAACCACATGTTTTAGTTATAAAAGTTATTTTTTGTCCTACCAGTGTCGTCCCTGCAAACATGTCCTCTGATATTTTTTAGAAAAAAAATGGTACGCCACTGACATTTTTCCATGTGAATATTATTTCTGTTTAGCCTGGTCACTACATAAAAATGGTCTCTTGAGTTTTTCTCCTCAGGCACACCGTTCTTAATTAAATTAAATTAGCTCTACTTATTTATTATTATTAACATTGATAATGCAAAATTTTGTTTTATAAAAATTGTTGGAAATGACCACCTTTACTTAATAGGCATGCTTTCACCCGTCTTTGCATCAAATAGCGCACTCGTTCAAATATTCCAGGCGAATTTCGTATTGTTTCACAGAAGGCAATTATTCGCTCCCTTAAATTTTCTAAAGTGTTAATGGGAGTTTTATACACTAGAGTTTTAAGATGACCCACAAGAAAAAAATTCAAACTATTGAGATCAGGGAATCTTGCTGGCCGTTGTTGAGCTCCTCCGCGACCTATCCAACGATTCGGATAAATTGCATGTAAATGGTCGCCAACGATTACACATGAAAAAATGTCAGTGGCGTACCACTTTTTTCTAAAAAATATCAGAGGACATGTTTGCAGGGACGCCACTGGTGGGACAAAAAAAATAACTTTTACAACTAAAACATGTGGTTTTATGTCCTATTAGCACATGCCAAAATTGAAAATATTATCTACAGTACTTTCGGAGATATTACAAAAAACTCGATAAATAAGAAAAACTTCAACACCCTGTAGCAAAAAATTTAAGCCGTTTACGACATATGTTTATATGAATTTTTCTTCATGAAATGACTTGAGGAATCACACCCTAAAATATTAGCACGGCATATGGCAGCAAAAAAAAACAACATATTTCGTCCCAAAAGACCGCTAGCAAGATTTAAAAATGCCCCAAAATTCAAATTATCCCAAGCGGGTAAAAACGGGTCGTGACGTCAAGAAGTATAATTCGTGTGCGACATCCACGAAATAGGTTATAGGTTGGCAATAAATTGAACGACGTTGAGAATTCCACCTTAAAACAACAATATAATAACAAGAACACACGGCAATCCAAATGCAAACTCGGTCGCTCGGCCACCGGTCAGGATGACGGATAGTCATACTTCCTGACATCATCGGGCTTGGCGCGCTTAAGAGGTCGTTTAAAATGCTTTTGACACGCGCGAAACTTTAAAGAATTTTTACCAAGTTATTACTGATTTTTAAGGAGTAATAATTGGGGAATATTTTTTTTAGGCCTAACTAAATCATATTATTGAAAAAAAGTAAAATTGGAAAGTTCCCTATTATTTCTTTGTCTAGCACATTTCATGGACAACGACGTAGGTATTGCGAAAACGAATAATTTCTGAAATACGTTGGGTTGTTTTTATAATTCACCTTTATGTTTATAACATAACAAATAAAGATGGAAAACTGTAATCACGTTGTCGCTTGATCGAATATACTACTGTATGTACGTACTTCTTACGATAATAGCAAAAAGTGCGAAGTTACTAAATTTTTGCATTTCTATTTTTAGGTATTTATCCGGCTTGTGTGAATGCAGCGACTCTAGCTATTATTGATGCAGGGATTCCAATAAAGGAATACGTTTGCGCATGTACAGCAAGTTTAGCCAACAATGATATTCCAATGTTAGATATATCTCACCAGGAGGAGATTATTGGGGGTCCGACTTTAACAGTTGCTGCTCTGCCAATGTCGGGAAAAATAGTTCTCATGGAAATGTCACAGAGGTTCCATTTGGATCACCTACCCAAAGTTTTAACTAATGCTCTAAATGGCTGCAAAGATATTAAAGAGATATTAGATGAAGCTGTTAAAAGCCACGTTACTGAGATTGGAAGTGCTACAGGGTGGGCCAATACGACCAGTTAAAATACACTCGATCTAAAAAAACAAACGTTTTATTTGTATATAAATAGTTTATAAGGATTCTAGTAAAATAAAAACAATTGAATACTTGTCAGTTCAAAAATATTAAAAATATATAATATTATTAATCCTTAAAGCTAACAAATGATTTAAAGCAAAGCTAAAAATAAAATATTGTCACCAGTCAATTAAAAATTAACAACATTTGGTAATAACAGTATGTAACAAGATACCATAGAAAGTTATTTAAATTAAAGCCATTAGTGCAAATAGTTCCTTATATTTTGTGGTAAACATTTATACATATTAACATATTTCGTAAGTAGCTATAATACCAAAAAAATTACCTTGTCGGACTTCCATTGTCTTTATTTTGTTACTTAACACAACGTTTCGGTTAGTTAGCATCTCTAACCGTTTTCAAGTGTAAACTAAATTATGATTCTAAAACTACTGTCTTACATACTATCCATGTGGCAATGAAGCTTTTTCACAGAGCATCTAACATTTGCAACAGTCCGGGACGTATATTCTCGAAATAGGCGAATGATCATTTCAAGAGAAGTGATTACTTTTTCTCTTAAAAATGTTTAAACTGTATTCTTGAAACTTAAAATGACTATTCATTTCCATCGAAAGTTCAGACGATGTGAGCATATGATGTGAATTGTCCCTTCTCGCGACAGATCATTCGCTTCTCTTAAATAGGATAATAGACGTCCGGAAGACTTGAAATTTCAAATATCAAAAAAGATTTAAAAAACAGAGTTGGCTGCCCTGAAACTTTTGTAACTAATCTCACTAGTACAGAAACGAACGAGGAGCAAGCATTTCTTACAATACCTTATGTAAAAGGGACTGAAACGATTAGGATAATCAAAAAACAGTATGCAAATCCAGAAATACGCTGTGAAGCTTTCTTACAAAAGTAAGTAAGCAGTAATGAAAACTCAAAATGTATGAGTTATAGAACATCTGAAACATACCCAAAGAGGTGAAACTTCGAGATCAGGTATAACCAACTTACCACCTATATATAGTGGTCAAAAGCCAAGGTTTTGGACACGGAACAGCACGGCTTAAAACGCAAATTCAAAAAACCAAGTATAGATATCCCTTATATCTCCTTGTAAAAAATAGCTCAAACTTCACACTTCAATAAGCACGTAGGCGGAGTCATCGCACATGGAACGTATTTAAAACAGTAGCCTTAGAATTATAATGTATGAAAAGGAAAGAAAAAACTAAGTCTTCCTCCACAAAATTCATTAGAACAAAAATATGTTCAGAAGTATCTACATGTTTCGAACGTAGAAACGCTCATCATCAGAAGACAAAAAATGTATTACTGATGGTTTTAGCAGAAGAGAAAATGATGTGGTATAAAACCTTAATGGAGCTTATACCACTTATCGTTTTCTCTTCTGCTAAAACCATCAGCAATACATTTTTCTGTCTCCATGACATGTAGATACCTCTGAACAAATTTTTGTTCTCTTAAATTTTGTGGAGGAACACTTTTAGTTTTTTCCTTCCTTTTCATACTTTCAACTTCACTTTAAGCATGGACTATTTCTTCAAATTATAATTTAGTTAACACCTGAAAACGGTTAGATATATTACCTAACCGAAACGTTGTGTTAGGTAACAAAATAAAAACAATGGAAGTCCGACAAAGTAATTTGTTTTGACAATATTTCATTGTCTACCACCTTCAAACAAACAGATATAATACAACATATAATAAAGATACATTTTGAGTTTGCACTTAACTTTTTAAGACACCAATTATTTTAATAATCTCTTTTCTTTTGACTCAATTTGTAATGTTATTGATAAAAATAATGGTAATGGAACCAGAATGAGAGAAAAAACGATAAAAATATTTACCATTTTAATATAATATGGACTAAAAAAAATATAGTTTAACCACCGTAGGGTACTGCTACATATATATTATAAGTATTAAATTTTGATCTTCAAATAGGCTTTAAATAAAAATATTTAATACTTAATACTGAGTTATCAACTATTTACACTCATATAGCTTTAAAGTTTTGTGATCTTTTCTAAACGTTTAAAATGTGTGTATAAAGTAAACAAAAATTGGAAAGACGCATGTAAAAGTTAATCTATTTTAGTTAGGATTGGCATCTGGATGTCTTTCAAGAATCATTGCTACACCCTGAAAAAAAAAATTAATTAGGCATTAATTGTTTTTTAATAATCTATCTTTCGAGAAAGGCGAAAATAATTTGAGCGTCAATCGATTTTGGAATTCCTAGTTTTGGTTAACGCGTGTAAGCTGTCCAAAAATAATGTATTTTTAAAAATTATTTATAATTTTTTTATATTAAGCAAAGTAAATTTGTGGAGAGGGTTGATGACCGATCTATTAAACTAAAACGCTGATTTTTGGAAAGTAGTACAATTTAATGTAACAAGCAGGTCTGATGAATAAGTTTATTAAATAATAAAATATTTACATCTTTATTATAGGTACCGTGTGGCCTTCTCTCAACGCAGGATTGCATAGCATCTGAACTACTTAACTTATTTTTTTTTTTCAAAAACAGAGTTATAGGGAGGCATTAGGTCCACAATTTAAAGTTATTTTGAATTATACGGGGTGTCCCAAATAGTCGGCATACCAAAAATAATTTTTTTAAACTGGAAAACCTTATGATACTTTTGGATTGCCTTATCAACGTCAAAAACATTTTATAAAACATGATGATAAACGGCATCAGTGGCTCCGTGGTTAACGCAGTCGCCGAGGACTATAGGACGAGAATTTATGGGTTCGTATCCCACTGCCGGCAAACTGGTTCGAGTCCGGTGGATTTTAGTGGTATTAGTTTTGATGTGGGTCCAGCGTCGAGCAAAAATTAGGGAAGAGTGAAAAATGTATCATCCCCCAAACCCACTCCATTCACGCCACTAACCAGGCCGGATGAGATCGGATATCTCGTGGGGTGCGGGGGAAGGAACACACTCCCCAATCGGTAGGTCATAGAAAGCGCAAAGCCAAGGGTTGATAGCCCTGGGGGGGAGGTGCTTCTAATGACTGAGGATCGTGGTTCGGAGCCCACGTTAAACCGGAGGTCCCCTCGGGAATGGCCCTGGCAGTGAACGAAGAGGAAAAAATTCGAAAATAATAACAAACAACGTGATGATAATTTAAATAGTTTTTGAGTTTTACGATTTTTTAAAAAAATTGGAGTTTTGCAACTTTTAAAAAACATGCACCTGTCGGTAGACAAATAATACGTTAAATTTGGGTTATGGAATGATTGTTAAGTAGCGACTAAAACATATTTAAAAAAAATAAAAACATTTACCGCTATTTAAAATGAAATTCTAACAATTTTAAAAACTTAGAAAATTTTCATTAAATTTATGGGGTAAATGGAAATATTAGCTATTTGAGGGAAACCGTAAACCATAGGTATAGGAAATCCTTGTATAATTAAAATTAAATTAAAAATGCCTTCGATTACGCATTTTTTTTTTATGATCGAGCACAAGCACTATAGGAAAATCCTTTAAGGCGCTCTGGGAGCGGTGCGTGTGCGAAGAAAGCGATTCACGTTTTTCTTGAATAATAGGGGTTGTATTTAAAATACCAGACTCTTTATATTTTTAAAATTCTTACATTTAGAAAGTAATTTTAAAAGACTCCGGTAAATATTTTTATTTTTTAAAATATGCTTTAGTTACTAACAATCATATTCCATAACTCAAATTTCATGTCAGAGAGTGAGATAACTCGGCAAATTAATAGTTTTAAAAAGGGGGTAAAAGGGGGAGAATACTGCATTTGTTCAGACATAATAATAAAGTTCAAAGATAAATTAATAAAGCCTTTGAAACATATTACAAATGTCATTTTTAGTACAGGAGAATACCCTGACATACTAAAAACAGCTGTCATATTACCACTTTATAAACAGGAAGATAAGAAATCTACAAATAATTACAGACCTATAGCGTTAACAAGCACAATTAGCAAAATAGTAGAAAACTGCCTTAGATTTAGATTGTTGTACAGGGTCTTCCAACGAGGACTGAACAGGGGCTCATTTTTGAGCTTCCTTGTATTTAAAGAAAAATCCAAAATAGCCAATCGATGTACTTTTTCCTGCAGAATTCAAAAATGAAACCAAAAATTTATTTGAACCAGAAACAAGCATGGACTACTTCTTCAAATTAGAAACAAAAGACTTACGCTATGGATAAGGTGTTTTTTAAATGGAACATAGCTTTTTTTATACGATTTTTGGAACGAGTGATTTTTTTTTGTCCGTTCTGATTAAAATATTTAATATTGTGACAACTATTTTTATTAAATTTTAATGTTTTATCCAGTATAATTTAACCTTAACCTGTTTGAAACATACACTAGGTAATAAAGGTATAATCACCTTTGAATCCTTCAAAGTCAAAAAATTTGACAAATTTATTATAATATTGCCGAAATTACTTTGAAGGATTCAAAGGTGATTATACCTTTATTACCTAGTGTATGTTTCAAACAGGTTAAAGTTAAATTATACTGGATAAAACATTAAAATTTAATAAAAATAGCCGTCACAATATTATATATTTTAATCAGAACGGACAAAAAAAAAATCACTCGTTCCAAAAATCGTATAAAAAAAGCTAAGTTCCATTTAAAAAACACCTTATCCATATCGTAACTCTTTTGTTTCTGGTTCAAATAAATTTTTGGTTTCATTTTTGAATTCTGCAGGAAAAAGTACATCGATTGGCTATTTTGGATTTTTCTTTAAATACAAGGAAGCTCAAAAATGAGCCCCTGTTCAGTCCTCGTTGGAAGACCCTGTACTTTTTAGAGAGACATAGTTTATTACATAAAAATCAGTTTGCCTTCAGAGAAAATTCTAGTACTGAAAATGCACTTTGCAGAGTAACAGAAAGTGTTTTAAAAACCTTGATAAGGGCAAGAAAGTACTGGGTTTATTTTTAGATTTGAGGAAGGCATTTGACACTGTGGCACACCCAATTCTCTTAAAAAGACTGGAAAATATAGGAGTAAGAGATGTCCCTCTTGACCTGATAAAATCTTACTTAAGCAAAAGAAAACAAAGTGTAATTATTTCAGGGGAGAGTAGTGAAACAGTTGAGGTGGAATTTGGTGTGCCACAGGGTACGGTGCTTTGTCCACTACTTTTTAACATATATATAAATGATATATTATCTTTGATAAATGAAGAAGGGGAAGTTTTTTGTTTTGCTAATGATTCAGCTGCCATTATTAGTGGAAATAACTGGGATTCAGCAAGAAGGACTGCTGAAACTGTATTAAGAAAAATTAAAAGTTGGTTGGACTATAGTCTTCTCTCATTAAATGTGGAAAATACTAAATTTATAGCCTTTTCCCTCTCGCCTCGGACTTTACCAACTTATGAAAATCTTATAATACATAATGAATCTTGCTTGTTAGATAATAATTGTAAATGTGAACAGTTTATAGAAAGAGCACCATATTTAAAGTACTTGGGAATAATAATTGATGAAATGTTAAACTGGAAAGAACATGTAAAATATGTAAACAGTAAAATAAGGAAACTTATATTTAAATTTTATGAGTTAAGGAATGTGTTGCCTCTGGGAACTTTGAAAATGGTGTATTATGCAATTATAGAAACAATTATTAGTTATGGATTAGTGGTCTGGGGTTGTGCAGGTAAAACAATAATGTCTCGATTACAAATAGCTCAAAAATGGGTGATTAAAATAATGCTGTTTAAAACTATAAGGTATCCTTGTCTATTGGTATATAACGATAGTAAATTGCTCTCACCACACCAATTATATATTAAATCTATTATAAGATTTATGTTAAAGTGCAACTATTACAGAGAAAATATTAATCATGGCAGAAACACGAGAAATGCTGTACAAAACAATGTTGTCCTGCAAAACCCCAAATATACTGTTTGTCAAAATCATATTTATTCTGTAGGGCCAAAAGTAATTAATGAGATACCGAATAATTTAAAATCAAAACCGTATCATAAAATTAAAAAACACATCACTCATTGGTTGATCAAGTCTAATTACACGATTAAGTACATTATCTAATTATGTTTATTCTTTTTCGCTTATGAATTTGTCTGTTCTTGTTAGTAATTGTCATGTTCATGTTATATTGATGCTGTTAAAATTAAGACCTCAAGTAGAAATTGCTTAATGGCTAAAGGGTACACACACAGTATTTTAAATACCATTGTGTACCAAAAAAACAAATTTTGTAACAATGGGGATATAATTAAACATTTGTCTTAGTATGTATTACTGTCGCTCTGTTCTACCGACAGGTGCATGACCTGTCGGTAGAACAGAGCGACAGTAATACATACTTAAGACAATTGTTTTTGAAATTTTGCAAAACACCAAATATTTGAAAAATTGCATTAACTCAAAAATTAAGCATAGTTACATAAAATGTTCTTAACACTGATAAGGCAATTCAAAAATATCGTAATATACAGGGTGTTCCATATAAAAACAGGACATTTGATATGCCCTAACTTATGACACCCTGTGTTTTTAAAGAAAACATTAAATAGAACTTTTAAAAATAATTAGATCTCTTCAATAAGTATTATTTTTTTGAATAGAAGGCCGTGACTTCGTGTTCGGACATAACTTTTAATTCTAAGCAACTTTCACAAATAAAAATTTTATCTGAAACGAAAAATAAGAATACTTTACTCTTGAGCAACTTTGAAAAAATTGAATCTCCCTCGTATGCTCTACAGTTTTTTTATTTATTTTAATAAGCGCTTTTTTAGTTTAAGCGGATGCATACACTTTTATCAAGAATAAAATTTTCTGAGATATCAATAATAAAAAAGATTTCCATATGAAGCCAGAATTCTGCCGGTTACTGTATAAGCTACATTTAATCTTGCATATAATTCGTCCGAGTAGAAAAAAACGAAGCTTCGCAAGTCACAGAAATAAAATCCAAACACGACCATTATTCTTACATTAAACATGTACTTTTTTTGCTATTATTTCAAATTTAAACGTTTAATTGTTGCAGTAGTGCCATAGTTCTGATAAGTTTCTCACCTGTCCTCCAGCAGCACAAGCGGCAATAAGTCCTAATTGTCCATCTTCCCGTACTAGTCTGTTCGCAGTGTGCATAGCTAATCTCACTCCCGTAGCAGCAAAAGGATGTCCAATAGAAAGGGAACCACCCCAAGTGTTAAATTTGTTTAATGGTGGAGCACCAACTTTGGAATCTCTCTTCATGTACTTCTGGGCAAACCAATCGCTATCCATTGCCTTGAAATTGGCCAAGATTTGACCCTAAAAATTTATTGTGGAAATTAATATTATTAACATTTATAATGCTCGGTTTTTTCCGTGGAAAAGATTATTGAAATTGGAACAAATTTCTCGATTGCATATAAGATTTGATATGAAAACCAAGAAATTTTAAGCCAAAGTTCGTTTTGCATGAAAAATAATATTTTCATCGAATTCCTAACGCGATTGCAATAATTGATCTTATTCTAAAGTAGCCCACATATTACGGCTTTGTTGGCAGCTTTGCTCGACGATCAAAATGGCGAACGAGATACTGCAGTTTTGTTTTAACAAAAACTACGTAATTATCAAGACAATATATTTATGTGCAGTGGCGGCGGCATTAGCCATAAAGACAAAAAAGAAAAGGACAAAGTGAGTGAAGGAGGGTCTTTTAAAGAGAAACAAGTTTTCCCATATTAACCTGTTAAACGAGCTGAAACTGGATCCGGGAGGTTGGCTAATTATTTGCAACTTGATTACTAAACCTATTGAGTGTATTCTTTTAAAATTAGTAATCACTCTATCATCAAATAACAGCTATTACACCACATGAGCGACTTGCAGCAACGTAAAGATTACTACAGGCAGAAGTTGCGAAGATTTAAAATTTTCTATTATCATCTCACCTCAAGCTTTGTGTAAGATTATACCAGAGACCTGTAACACAATTTATTTTGTTTTAAAGGAGTATTATTAAAGGCACCCTCGGTTGCCGATTGGGGATAATTAAACCACCTAGTTTAAACCTGCAGTCTGTTGGCTGCTACGCTTCTGCTATTTATACTGAAACACGCAGAGCGTTTTTTGTTTGAATAGAATGATCGTCGAGGAATAGGACGTTACAAACCCGAACAAAGAAATTATTTGGTGGTTAAGTGCATGGCAAATATCACCACAATCATATCGATTTAAACTATACGGTTGAAGTAAAATTGACCAATCATTTTTTAAAATTAAAGTCCAGCTCTGACCAAACTTCAAGTTCTGTAAAAAGAAGGTGTACTAAAAAAACGTGTTATCGACGGCCATCGAGAATCGAAGGAAAATGCTTTTTTTAACGATTGTACACCAAACAATAAAGTCAAAAAATCCACCCTATCTTATTAGTAGACTTTCTAGGCGGCATGATTACCACTCTATTGACGTCAGATCTCGCTCATCGTTTTATATTCCTAAACACAGGACTGCTTGTTTCAGAGATGCTTTTCGTATCGTTCCGTAAGTCTTTAACACTTTTTCAAAAGGAAATTAAAAAGTTAATTATTTCTATCTCAGTCTTAACTTCAAGCTGCTTAGATAAACTTGGGATTTTTGTCTCAGGTTAGGATTGTATATAAATGTATGTATATGTGCGTTTCTACTATTATGTTTAGACACGTGATTAGGCGTTAATACTACTATAGTTTTTATATCGATTTTTCATGTATTATTATTTCGTTATTAAAGGTTAAGTGAAAAATAGAAGATTCCCCTGGTCCCCTGGTCTCTGGTAAACTTTGCCTTATCCTAATTAAAGGTTTTGTATCAATTTGTTGTATCCAATAAAAGTCGATTATTATTATTAAATTGGGAGTGGGTACATACTTTAGAATTGTACAGGTTAGTGGCAACATCCACGCTACTATGCAATTTTTTAGAACGTGGTTTTTCCATATTAAACGGTGTAAATAACTTTGACAGGAACATAACAGGAAACATTGTCAAGCGTTGTCGATTAAAAATATATATATACCGTGCGAGCAAAAAATATTTGCATCAAAGAGGGCCTTGCATCTAAGGACGTAATGCTTAGCCGTAGAGCTTAATACCTATTGGGTGTCAGTAACTACCTGAATTAACAATCAATCAGTTATTCCGTCATCTTTGACAGTTGTTGCAAGTAATTTGATTCATCGCTAATTTTTCCAATTTCTTAAACAATTCACACAATGAGCTTTACGGAACAGCACAAAACATTCATGGTTGAAGCGTATTTTCAAAACGGGGTTAGAGTAAATGGTGAGTGGCAATACAATCCGGGTTTGTGCATGGACGATTTTCACGAACATTTTCCTAACGTCACTATTATTGCTGGGGATTTTTATCATTGACTGAAAAGAACCGTGGCTGTGTTTAGGGAAACAGGTTCTATACAACACAAAAAAAGAACAGGAAGAACTTGTTGCAAACGTTTGTGAAATAATGCAAAATACGCCAACAAATTGTATAAGACGCCTGTCCCAAGAAGTGGGAAGATCTTATGGAACATGCATGCTATTCTTAAGAGGCAGCTAAATTTATTTCCTTATAAAGTGCAAGTATTCCAAGAAATACAAGACGCAGGAATTACTGTCAATGGTTTACCCAAAATTTATTGGAAACAAATGATTTATTAGACCTGACATTATTTTCGGATGAAGCCTGGTTCCACCTCTCCGGTTATGTGAATTCTCAGAATACACGCATGTGGAGTAGTGAAAATCCCCATTTTTTTGTAGAGTCCACATTGCACCCTCAAAAAATTGGTGTCTGGTTAGCTGTTTCCCGAAGAAGAATTGTTCGTCCTATTTTTTTCCATGCCACAGTTACAGCACAGCGGCATAGAGACAATATTTTGAATCAATTTATGGATGTTTTTCCTCATTTAAAGAACACCAGTTGCAAATTTAGAACAATTACAAGAAAGGATTATCCAAGAATGTGGTAACATTTCTTCAGAGATGCTGGTCAACGCTTTCGAAAATATGAAGAGACGTGTGAATTTATGCTTGGAGCATGGTGGTGGCCAATTTCAGCAATTTATGTAATTATTTTTCTTTTTCTTTTAGTATATTCTTACTTTGTTAATTTTGTAAACAACAAAAATAGATTTGTATTTGTCTACTTATTTTATTACTCATTAGTTTGGCATATCATGTCATAATATGAATTTGACAAAATTTTAACCTAGATTTGGTTAGATATATCGTCCCCATAATATATCATTGTGATCTAAACCAAGCCCCACGTTTTTTAATCCAAGCTCTCTTTGATGCAAATAATTTTTGCTCACACGGTATGTGCATTTTTTTCACAAGATTATGAGGCCCCAAAATCCCCGCCGCAACTTTGTCCCCAATTTACCCACATTCGAATCTCCTATAGTTTTCGAGATCCAACAAGTACGCACACGAATTTGCCCTCCGTAGATACTTACTGCAAAAGCCTCATGAAATTCAAAAACATCGATGTCCTTCATCGTAAGTCCAGCTTTGTCGAGAAGAAGTGGAGTACCATAGGCAGGTCCAAGAAGCAACTGATCAATCGGATCTTGCGATACGTAACGGAAATGTCTCAGATACGCTTTTGGTTTCAATCCTAAAGCTTTCGCTTTTGTTTCAGTTGTAATAAGGCAAGCTGAAGCTCCATCAGTCTGTAAAAGAAGATATCTTTTATTTTCTTTCTGATAGTACTTATACAGTGTGGTTGTTTCAGTGTGCAACATATGGGCATTTTTTTTTATTACCGAGATCCCAGAAAATATTATTCTTGATAAAAGTTGGTGCATGTTCGATAATCATATTAGGTGCACTTGGAATGGTTGCAAGTCAAACGGCGTAAAGGGTAGGCCAAAAAATATAAAACTTGTACAAGAATAAAATACTCCTATTTCAGAAAATTCAGCAAAATGTTATTAAGAAAAGTTGTTTAGAATTAAAAGTTATGCATAGATTCAAAAACTTGACCTCCTAAAATAAAAATAAATATATTATTTTAAAAACATTAATAATTTCCCAATTTTTTTTATGTCTTAACATAGTATAAAACAAAGTCGCTGTCGCCCATCTGTCCCTATTCATATGTGCTTAAATCTTTAAAACTACGCAACGGATTTTGAAGCGGTTTTTTTAAATAGATAGAGTGATTCAAGGAAAAGGATTTTATGTATAACTAGCGACCCGCCCCGGCTTCGCACGGGTGCCATTTCAGATAGTGGCATGCCGGGTACTAATATATCGGGTTTGTATTAATACCAGCGGGTTGCAACGCATGCCGGGTACACGCTAGTTCACCATAAAGACGTTCATAAATTAATCAAAATCAAATCAATTTCACATATCTTTGTTCAAATTCAAGCATATTTGTAAAATTTACTTGAATTTTTTATTTATTAAGGAATTACAAACTTCATGTTTGTTGCAACGATATTAAACACAACTTTAAAATATCCTAAATTTTTTTTTTAACAAGATAAAACATTAGTAATGATAATATGCTACTTAAAAAACTATCGTTCAAAGTGCAAAATTTTTATTTTAAATGTTTATTAAAAAAACTGTACAAATTAAGCGACAAACATGAAATCCTACTAAAATAATCGCAGATACCTGGAAAAAAACAAATAAGGTCACGTTTTTGAATCTATGCATAACTTTTAATTCTAAACAACTTTTCTTAATAACATTTTGCTGAATTTTCTGAAATAGGGGTATTTTATTCTTGTACAAGTTTTATATTTTTTGGCCTACCCTGTACGCCGTTTGACTTGCAACCATTCCAAGTGCACCTAATATGATTATCGAACATGCACCAACTTTTATCAAGGATAAAATTTTCTGAGAAATCGGTAATAAAAAAATGCCCATATGTTGCACACTTAAACAACCACACTGTATACAGGGTGAAATTTTTAACTGGAATAAATTCAGTATTAGAAAGCCTCTTTATTTGCTGAAAAATACAGAACTACGCCTGCGTTTATTTTTCGTTTGGCATACTTTTTTCGTCTTTTCATGAAATTTTCCCCTCTTTTGGGGGCAGAAACCGCCCCCAACTATTTTTTCAAATGTAAGGGTATGTATTCCCAACTAGCATCAAAGTTATAGAAACCGTCACTGATTGACACTGTTACTATGTTTAGGTAAAAAAATAGTAATTGATACCAAATAACTTACTTTGAAGTTTAAGCCTCTAGTAAGTCAGAAAAATTAGTGGAATTTGCGTAACACCTACCTGATTTTGTGACCATATAGGGCCATTACTTTGTGGTAAGTTTCAGGGTTGCTAGAACCGTGTCGCGTCAAGGTTTAGCTACTTGTATAACACCAAAACTTTAAAGTAAAAAATAGTTGTCGCCATAACGACAAAAATGTGACTTTAAAGTCGGCGTGACTACAAAGTGTTTTTAAAGGTACCCACAACCACATAGGGACAATAAAAATGCCATACAGTTAGCCACTTCTATGTAACATTGATAAGTAACCGATACGTAAGCGTTTCTGTGTTTTCTTACTATAAAGTAATATTGACCTTTCAAACTATTAAAAAAATACCTTATAGTAGTGGCTACAAGACCAAATCACTTTAAAGTAACTTTTACCGTAAATCTTATACAGGACACATTTCCTTTTCAATATAAATTTAGTTCTTAGCAGTAAGCGTGTAGTATACTGAAGCAGTAAAAAATTGCACGATAATGGAAGCTAGACGAAAAATAATTGGAGAACGAAAATATCGTCATTCTTCTACATTTTATAGAAAAGTGAGAACTTAACTGGCATCTTGCCTTAAGAGTTCCCTCTGAGATTGGGCGAGATGTTCTGGCCAGAAAATCGTTTTTTTCCCATTGGTGTGAGTGGTGTGGGACAGCGGTAAAATAAATATACCCTCCGCTTTTCCTTCGTTGCCACAATTTTAAAACAAGCCATGTTGACTCACACAGACAACACACAATTATTTTTAAGGTTAGTTTCGAGCGGACCTTTAAAGAGGCGCGGTTAAAAACCCGACAGGGCTCCTGTCAAGTGCACGTACTCGGGTTCGGCATAATTTAAAGAAGTAACGGAAATAACTACGAAGTTCCAAAACTGACGAATTATTACTTTAAAGTTCCAAATAGGAACTTTAATGTAACGATAACTTCAAAGGATAATTTCTAGGTAGCGCCTCCGTGTTTGTTACCACAGAGTAACAAAAATTCGAATTTTTAGGTGACAAATTCTACTATAAAGTAAAATAAACTTTAAAGTAGAATTTTTTGTGAACTCGCTACTTATGCATAAGTAAATTCTACTTTAACGAATTAGAGGTAATATTCCGCCATGTTTTATAGAAAAATTGGGACGCCATTTGTGGAAACATTTTAATTTGCGTAAAAGTACACAATATACGTCCTATATTATCTGTTTAATAACAAAAACCTTTATTTTTTACGGTTTCTAATCATTAGAGACCTTTTAAAACTGCTAACTCTTTAAAGTAAATATTTTTATATTTTAGCATTTCTTCTATTTTAAGTATTTTTTTTTCATGTGGCTTTATTTTGAGTGGGAGTTGTTATTTTCAGATTTATCATAATTAATTTTCACAGAAAAATTTTATGCGTTTTTGTTTTACGAAAAATTAAAGCCTAAATATTGATATATTATTTTAAATGATTAGGTAAGTAAACAAAAAATATAAATTGACATATTGTGAAGTTGATAAAATATATTATTTAGAGACGCAAACACAAGATACATTATTTTAGTTGAAAGAAAGAGAGACCAAATAAATATCTTCAAGGTTTAAAAGGCATGATGGGTAAAAGTCCCATTTTGGTTGAAATTACCATACATTTACGGTTTCGCGACGTTCCTGAAACGGTCTCGCAACGTAAATTTTACAGTTCCGGTAACGATACAGGCACGTAAACGTTACTGCAAAATCTTTCCCCATTTTCGTAACAACGTGGTGAAGAAACGGTGCCTAAACGGTTCCCGATACTAGTAACACTAACTTTAAAGTTCTTTATGTAGTCGAGGTTACGTAGCGGCGACTAAAATTGCTAGTTGGGTTGTGATACCTCGTTGGAAAGGGCATAAAAAAGGGAATATGACCCATTATTTACTTTTGCATTTCGGTAACACATAGGTTGTTTTATTGTAAAAATTGTTAGCAATGTTCCCATTTTTTTCTTGACAGACTCCTAATCTAAAGTAAAATTCAATCTTGTTATTATGTACCATATCCGGGGTTATTTGGCGAATTCAGTGTATAAGTCGTTGCTCAAGTACCTCTAAATTTTCTGATTTTGTTAAGTTTTGTTACCCCCAAAGGAAATAATCTAGAGAATTACAGTCCGGCGATCGTGGCGGTCATTCAATGGTACCCCTTCTTCCTACCAGCGGCATGTAAAAACTTTACTTAAATATTGTGGAATATTTATGGCGTATGAGGCGGATCACCATCCTGCTGTAACCGAACCATATTCGATCATCATGAAGATCTGCTGCCAAAGCCAATCATCATTAAAATTTCGATTTTGTGTGATTCAGTTAAATAACCCATTTTACTTACTACAAAGTAACTGTTTAAACAGCACAAAATACTACAACATATAAGTAGTATTCACTTCTTCTAAACCGAAAATAAAATGATCATTGGAATGTGCCATCAAGTAAACAAACAGCTTTATCAATAACATGTTAATTTTTTTTAAACGTTCTGCGCTGGCAAAACCCAAATTATAGTGTCAAATGTTGCTAAAATGAGAAGTTTTTCTCTGGAATTCCAGATTACCGAAATGCAAATGTAAATAGTGGGTCGTATTTCTTTTCCAATCACAATACATAAATTTACATTTGAAGAAAAAAGTTGGGGGCGGTTTCTACCCCAAAAAGTTCTGTATTTTTTCAGCAAATAAAGAGGCTTCGAAAAGCTAAAAATTCCACCCTGAATAATATATAAACAAAACAGAAGTCGGTAACATACATATTTACAAAAATGACAACCAAAGATAATTATTTTGCTAAATTATATGGCTCGAAAAGCTTAGCATATTAAAAAAAGGTCGCATTTTATACCACCAATATACATAAAACACATTGTAGAAAACTAATCGTATTCATAACTTAAATTATGAAAAGTTAGAAAGAAAATTACTTATTTATATATTTATTGTTTACGAGCGCCAACAAAGTAAAACAACACGCATTCGTGACGAGCGAAACAACAACTGAATCGCGCCACCACGTGGGATGATGAGAAGATCTGGTTGCCTGGTAGGCACGCAGGCATATCTACTGCAATCGACTGAAATATTTCCATTGGTGGTAGCCTTGGACGCCTGGCTTTTAAAAAGTTAGGTATTCCCTATTATTATTGGCCATGATTTTCACTGTCATTGAAGGAAAAGGAATACAGGTCATACTGAGCTAAACCCACGAGAACTACGTTACCGATTTGCGGATAATCACTTGATGAGACGCGACCGACTGCGTTCCAATTTTAAATATACTTTGCTAATTGGTTTAAAAATAAGAATATACATTTTTAGGGGATGGGACAGGTAGGGTACTTGTAAGGTTTACTTGTACTTGGTTCGGAATGATGATCGATGCACGTCATCAATGACGTAATTAATTATTTATTTATTATTAATTAAGTAATAAGAAAAAGTAGGAATAATTATAATAAAAGTTTATTTCTCTTCAAACCCAATAGTTTCGTGGAAGCCCTTTGGCGACTTACGGTCAGTAAAGCTTTGTTGGCCAATCAATTAAAATTTCCCTGGGAGTTTCTTACATTCATTAAATTAATTTATTCATTATAAATTAGGAAGTTGTCAGTAAATTTCTATTTAAAATATTATTTTAAAAAATTATGACATTCCTTTCAACTATAATTTAGTGGTTAGACAAACGGTTCTTCTTTTTTATAACCATCTTATAATTTAGGCTAGTTACATCGCTGAATTAGGTGTCAGTATCGTCAACTCCACAATTTTACCTGAATTACAAAATTAGCAAAGTAACGGTGCAGACCCTACAAATTTGACCGTCAGGCCCGACATAACTTCTTGCTAAAACTGCCATGCAATAAATGACTTACCAAATATGAAGCATTTGCAGCAGTAATTGTACCATGAGGCTTAATAAACGCAGGTTTAAGTTTGGCCAATTGTTCTGGAGTAGAAACGCGAATACCATTGTCTTTTGTTAGTTCTTTGTCACTTCCTGGAACCTAAGATAAGAAAAAACAAATTAATTTTATAGCGTTTTCGATTTACGGCGCTCTGCGAGTGCTCTCCCTGAGATTTGCGTATTCAATTGTCAAAATAGAGTGATCTCACTCGTACGATTTAGACATTTGGATACTCTGAATCCGATCGCGAGTGCTCTACATCGATCTGAGAATTTTTAGGGAGAAAGGAGCAGTGCCTCTGCAGTAAGACACAAAATATCACGTTTTATTTACAATCTGTGCGAGGACAACCAATTTCGAGGCTACGACAGATCTCGGGCAGATCCATGACTGCACAGTGCGCTCTGGGAGTGATAAACCGAAAACGCTATTAGATTTCTGTTATTTAAGGCAGGGAAGCAATATTGACTGATATTAAAGTTAATTGGTGATTGGTTGATTGAAGGTGTGTGTCGGGTGTGTGACCCAAGCTTCTTGCACTACTGCAGCAAAATGGCTTATTGTGCGCCCCAGTCTTGCTAGAAAATATGTGTTATAAGGTCCAATGTTTTCTACCAAGGTTGTCATGTGGGAGGTGGTTGTATATGATATCAATAAAATCATAATAAAGGTTTATAAACGAAACAGTTGAGCGGCTGTAGAAAAAAAAATTAAATTTAACAATTTTTACATGTCAGAAAAAAGTACTTTAGATTAAACAGAAAATTTTTTGTTCAAAAAATGATTTTTTTTTTATGAAACTTTTTATCCAGAGCCTGGTGCAATTAATAAATATATTGGAAAAAACACTAAATTCAATATGCTATGGTATAAGGGTCGTCGGCAGATATATGGAAAAAAAACCGCTTAGAATGTTATATTTTGCAAATTTCGAGTCGGTGTTGAGATATGGTAGTGTCTTCTGGGGAAGGCACAACTCGACACATGGCATTTTTGTGGCTCAAAAGCGAGTGGTGAGAAATCTAAGAAAGATGGAATACAGGGAAAGTTGTAGAGGTGTTTTTAAAAATTTAGGTATAATGACCGTGTATGCGATATCTATACAGGGTTGGGCAAATGTTTCGGAACGGCTTAATTACAGGCGAACGAAAAGTGATATCGGATCCGGGTTTTGGGCAATCTATAGGACTAAAATTTTACTATTTGACTATAATACCATATGTCAGTAATGTCACCAACTGTCAAGTGTTGACTTTATTTTTATTTTATTTTTTAAATGGAACACCCTGTATATTTTTACATTTTTAAATTCCACATAAAATTATAATTATTTTTTATTAAATGCACTATTAGTCTATACTTCATAGTTTCCGAGATATTGACTCTCGAAAAGTGACATTTTTGAACTTTGACAGCTTATAACTTTCTAACAGTACGTCTTAGAGCAAAACGGCTTACATGTCCCTATCTTCAATTTTTATTATCTTCCCAAAAAAATCAACTTCCAGTTAAACCGGAACAACTATATTTCCTGCTTTCGTAATAATTGACATATTAAATAAATATCAAGGAATTTCATAAATTATTTTAAGAGAATTGTATAGCGAAAAATATCTTTAAAAATATATTTTTTTCTACAATATTATGCCATTGTTCTTTCATTATACAATTCTCCCAAAATTACCAATGAAATAAATTGATCTTTTTATAATATATCAGATATTACCTAAATAATTTTCCGACGATATTGATTTTATTTAAATGTTAATTAATAAAATAATAACAAAAAAAAACCCGAAATAGGTTATAAGTTGGCAACAGAATGAATGACGTTGAGAATTCCACCTTAACGTGCGTCAAAGTTTACACACAGTAGTTTTAAGAAAAATGTATTTCCTTCCCATACATTGATGTACGTAATAACGATAATTATATTTACTTGGATTGGGATCAGGTCTGTAAAGTAGCCTTTATCAGCAGCTTGCTGTGCCATATTGTGACTCCTTAACGCAAAATCGTCCTGTTCTTGACGAGTGGCTCCGAATGCAGCTGCCAACCTATCAGCGGAATGGCCCATAGTTTCGCCAGAGGAAAACTCGGCCACAGCTGGAAGCTGTCAATGGACAAAGGAAAAATGATAAAAAAGCAATCAAGTGCGAGTAGTAGTTGTGTGATAAGTGTTCTACTGTACCATGCTACCCACATACAGGTCTAGCAAGGCTCACCTTGTCACGCCAAGACAAGACTTGAATACATAATATGTTATTTCCATTTTTAGACTTAACAATCCAATTGATGTCGTCTATTTAAAATCACGTATAAAGCCACCAATGACAAAGATAGTTTCACTGGTGTCACCATACGTTACAATTTAAAATGTCATTCAATTTTCTCACCAAATATCCCTCGAGAATCGACAAATAACTGAAAAGTTAAATTCCTCAACCACGTCATAATAATATAGTGGTTTCATATAGAACAATCAAAGCCATTTAAGAGAAGTATTAAAACTATGAATTCTGATTGCTTTTAATTACCAAGTTTTATGCCAGTATTTTAAAAACTATTTAAATTATGGTAAAAACTAATTTTGAAAATTAAACTGCAAGACTCTGTATCTCATTAATGAGCAACATTTTCATAAGGCTTATTTGACACAAATTACTAGTGTCCGACCGAAACAAGATTTTCAGCCGAAACCGAATCTTCGGCCTTGGTCTCAGTTTCGGCCGAAACCGAAACTACTTATTTAACTTATTTTTATACATGTTAAAAAGTTTATTGTGTATACTGAAATCTAATTTATTTTATATACTGTGTCACCAGAAGAGTCCGCATCATATGGGATTTTTTTTTTATTAATAGCTTTATTCAAAATTTGACTTATGCATCAAGTTCTGCTTCGATCGAGATGAAAATTAAGCAAAAAAATAGTAGTCACGTGATTCGCATTATCTCTCAAATTTTAAATATTTCCAAAAAATTATTCAAAAGTGGGGTTGTTTCTGAAAGTATTGAAAAGTCATTAAAAAAGTTTTTTTAAATGCAGTTTTTAGCCCACAAGCAAAATTTCAACTGCATAAGATAATTTTAATTTTTTACCAATATTTTGAAAATTGCACAACTTTTGCAAAATAAGACTCAACGCAACACATAAAACTTCTTAGTTTTGACAATGCTTTATTTCAGATACATTTTCTTTAAAGTCGCGCATATTAAATGTGTGTTTTTCTACAAAATCAAAATATGGCTATTAAAATTTGGTTGCATGTGATGCAAAGTTTATTTGTTTTTTACCCTGTTTAAGATAACTTCATAAAATAAGTATTTTTGAAAACGTAGTTTGTGTCTGAAAGTAATACACCTTAATTTTAAGACAAAAAAGAACACAGTGTCTTCAGTAAAGTGTTTTTTAAGTGGAAAATAAATTTTAGTTTAACAACGTAAAGTTTATCTATTTTCAACGATTTAATTAAAAACCCCTATATTATAATTTATTATTAAGGTTGTCATAATAACGTTAACGTGTATTACTTTCAAACACAAACTACGTTTTCAAAAATACTTATTTTATGAAGTTACCTTATACATGGTCAAAAACAAGTAAACTTTGCATCACATGCGACCAAATTTTAATAGCCCAATTTTGATTTTTTAGAAAAACACACATTTATGGCGCTACTTTAAAGAAAATGTATCTGAAATAAAGCCTTGTCAAAACTGAGAAGTTTTATGTAGGTTGCGTTGAGTTTTATTTTGCAAAAGTGGTGCAATTTACAAAATATAGGTAAAAAATCAAAATTATCTTATGCAGCTGAAATTTTGCATGTAGGCTAGAAACTGAATTTAAGTAAACTTTTTTCGATAATTTCAGAAATAACCTTTTGAATTATTTTTTGGAAAAAATTAAAATTTAACAGATAATGCGAATCACGTGACTACTATTTTTTTGCTTAATTTTCATCTCGATCGAAGCAGAACTTGATGCCGAAGTCAAATTTTGAATAAAGCTGTTAATAAAAAACAACTCCCATTATATGATGCGGACTTTACTGGTGACACTGTAGGACGAGATCGATCTTGGGAACGGAAAAAAAAGTCGACAGATTTTTTTTTAAATTTATATATACAACACTGCCTACGAACTCACCCAAAGTTAGCCGAACGGTGGGTAACACTTTACGAACACTGAGTTTCGGCGCGGCCGAAGATTCGGCCGAAACAGAAACTGTCACCGAAACTAGATTTTTTGGCCGAAACCGAACCTTCGGTCGGTCTCTACAAATTACCTATTTTTACGCCAGAAATATACAGTTACTCTATGGCACATTTCTTACCGACTACCTTTGTACAGGGTGCCCTATAACTACAGTACCATAGAGCAACAGGACATATTATATTTGAAAATATGTCATTTATGCATAATTTCTTATGATCCACGGTTAATTTTCAATAAATTATGGTTTCGTTAAGAGGTATTTATTTAAATGTTTTATGCCATTTATGTATAAAAGATCCCTATTTTATAATTTGAGGTGACATAACTGCATATATGGCCCCTTAGTTATAAACGAGCCATTCTCTCCCAAATATTCCCCATGTGAGCAGCCGCAGGTGAGTTAAATTTCCATTATATTCCTTTAGCTATAAGTTCATACATCCTGACTTTTATTGTAGAATCTGGTAGTCTATGAAAAACTGAAAAATTATATCTTCTTCCCCGTTATCAATAAATATTTACAACAAGAAGACCACAATTTGCCCTAGTACCCTAGTGACGACCAATTAGTAGTAATTGGAAAAAATTATCAATAGAGGGAAACGCTTATTACGTGGATTTCATTTCAAGTTGGTCGCATTTTTTTACTTTTAAATGATGGCATGTTTAAGTTGTGAAACTAAAAGTAAGAAAATAAATATTACCTCTGGAATAAGATAGTCGGGTCTAATAGATGCAAGTAGGGCTAATCTTTGTTGAATGGTTTTAGCCTTGTTAGCTTTTAGTAATAAACTGCGCATCTTTCTACTATGTCTAATGGGAACATCTGACATAAATTCCACGCCTCCAGCCACAATCATATCATAGACACCACTGTTGATTAAACCAATAGCTAAAATAATTTGAAAAACTAAGATTGCAGATCATATGATAACAAACATAACAAAATTATAATCACATTTCTTTAAAAACATAAGATGTGTGAGTTGCAACTTCATCTTCTGGGGTTCAGAGGGGTTGTTGGTTCAGCCCTGCTTCGGTAAAAACTAATTTGTGTCGTAATTTTTGTTTCAAAAATCCATGTCTTGGAAATTTACAAAAAACTAATTTTTTCCACTAGTAAAGTGCTTTATCTCTAGAAGATATGACAAAATGTTATTAAGAAGAAATGTTCAGAAAGAAAAACTGAGTAAGAATGCAAAATGTTATATGCCTACTTTAATATTTTACATTATTTTTATACAATACCCTTCCACATAGTAGCTAGTGCCTAATTGTTTATATTACCGCAATAATAGACTTGCGTGTACTTTTGGTACAACAATTTGGTAAAAGCAATAAAATATAATAATCTTATGAAAAAGCTGGCAAATGACACTGAAGTTTAAAAAGTTTAGCTCTTAACAATGTATGCTTATTTTTCTGTGGTGGTTTCAATGCGTCAAAAAAATTTAAAAAAACAAAAATGCATTTTTTTACACCTAATGTTTTACAAAAATTTAAAACTTAAAATACGTACGCCATTTTTTCACAATATTACAAGGCATCGCAACTCTGCATTAGTAAAATTAAAAATCACTTTCTTAAATGTACTAGGTAAGTACTTACCTGTAGTCATAGCAACATTGGACGAAATACATGCCATTGTAACAGTATGACATGGAGTCTTGTCACTGTAACCTGCAGCTAAAGCAGCTTCCCTTGCTATGTTCGAGGTTTTTACTTCCTGAATTACTGTACCATAAATTACATAATCTATCATTTCTTTTGGGACACCGGTTTTCTGAAGAATTCCTCTGCAAAAAACATACTGACAATAAAATGTAAGCTTTGTATAAAAAACTAATTAGGTGGGGCGCAAACCAGAGCGATGGCGAACAATCTAAATCAAATTGCCTGGGTCTGGTTTGTTCTAAATGTTTAGTTATTATTTGCGACAAAAAGCCAAAAACATGTCTAAACTAATAACGTTTCGCGAAAATAAAAATGCTGATGAATGATCCAAATATACCAATTTATTAATCTAATTTTTTTTCTTTATACACATTATTTTATAAAATGATTGAAAAAATAAATATATGAACATAAAATAAAATTGTAGAAAAGGTATTTTGTTGTTGATGAAAATTGCTGTGTCAATACCGGATCATTTGAAAACTGTCTTTGGCCTGACTGTGGGAATAACACCTCATCATGTAAATTTTTTTAGTGTGTTTTGCACAAGGTTGGCAGGATATATATCCGTGAAAAATATCCTAATATATATATCTTGATAAATATCATGTTATTTACCCTGATATATATCATTTTTTTTTTTCTAAAATTCTATTCATCAGTATAAAAATATGGCCCCGCTGCCGCTGAGCCGGCAACAGCATATTATGCTGCTTACGATGATTCCCCATCTTTCTGAGACGTTGACCACCGGTTGTTCTTTGCCGCGTGGCATTTTTATTTAGTTCCGATTTCTGATTGAACGGAACAATATTTTGCTGTTTGTTTTATGAAATAAAAATTTTACAATGCCAAAAATAAAAAATCCAGTGTGGGTCCATTTTGATTTAATTAACAAGCCCAGTAATTTTGGGTTTTAAGTTGAACCATGGTTAAAAGCCAAAATATATGATGTGTTCATATTCACAAGCTTGTATTTTTTACCTACATTTTATATTCCTAACATAGGAGTACTAAAAAACTTGTTATTGTGATAGCAGCTATCATTGAATAAAATAATGAAATACAAATTTACAGGTTTCTAACATATTTATATTAAATTAAGTGATTTAAAATTTTTAAAATATATCTTTACAGAAAACAGATGAAAGAATTTCAAAATAATTAAAAATATAAATAAATATAAAAATTTGGATATACAGTATGTCTCCGTCAGTTTGCACCATATGAAAAACTTTTTTATTATTCATTTTACGAAAAAAAGTTATTCTTCATAAAAAGCTCTGCATGGTCTAAAACCTAAAATGCAACCATCAAATATCGAAATTTTCCAGTCATATAGGTACGAGGTTTTTCAAAAAATGTGAATTTTTCCCAAGAGTAAAGTACCTTTATTTTTGACATTATCAAAAATTGTTATTAAAAAAAGTTGATCAGAACTAAAAACCACGTCTAAATATGCAATAACACGCTTTAAATTAATTAAACAATTAAAAAATTAAATAATTAATAAAATAATTTTTCAACATAAATGCGTATAATTGCATATTTAGACGTGGTTTTTAGTTCTGATCAACTTTTTTTAATAAAAATTTTTGATAATGTCAAAAATAAAGGTACTTTACTCTTGGGAAAAATTCACATTTTTTGAAAAACCTCGTACCTATATGACTGGAAAATTTCGATATTTGATGGTTGCATTTTGGGTTTTAGACCATGCAGAGCTTTTTATGAAGAATAACTTTTTTTCGTAAAATGAACAATAAAAAAGTTTTCCATATGGTGCAAACTTACGGAGACATACTGTATATCCAAATTTTTATATTTATTTATATTTTTAATTATTTTTAAATTCTTTAATCTGTTTTCTGTAAAGATATATTTTAAAAATTTAAAATCACTTAATTTAATATAAATATGAACAAACGAACAAACCTGTAAATTTGTATTTCATTATTCTATTCAATGATAGCTGCTATCACAATAACAAGTTTTTTTAGTACTCCCATGTTAGGAATATAAAATGTAGGTAAAAAATACAAGTTTATGAATATGAACACATCATATATTTTTGCTTTTAACCATGGTTCAACTTAAAACCCAAAATTACTGGGCTTGTTAATTAAATCAAAATGAACCCAAACTGGATTTTTTTATTTTTGGCATTGTAAAATTTGTATTTCATAAAACAAACAGCAAAATGTTGCTCCGTTCAATCAGAAATCGGAACTAAATAAAAATGCCACGCGGCAAAGAACAACACGTGGTCAACGTCTCGGAAAGATGGGGAATGACCTTATATATTAGAAGTCTTTGGGAATCACCAATAATGTATATCGGATATTTGGATATTTATATAAATATCATGATATTTGCCAACCCTGGTTTTGCACGGTCTGTATGTCATGTATCCAGGGGGTCCGGACCACAACCCCTCAAACGGTTTTTTCTTGATAAATCAAAATGTTACATAACAATGGTTAGTCTACGCATCTACGCCACTCTGCCTCTAAACTACTCAAATAATGAAATAAAATTTGGAAGATTTATATACCACATAAAACTGCATTTTTTGACATGAGACTAAACTTTATGAAACTTCCGGTTTAACCGATTTTTAAATGGGACATATGGTATATTTTTATTTTATTTGACTCCATATGGTTGTATAATTGTCATATGAAGTCAGAAAAAGCAAAATATATCAGCTGTTCCATTTAAAAATAAACCGGAAGTTTCATAGAATTGAGTCCCCGTGCAGATTTATGTCGTATACAAATCCTCTAATCTCCTATCCTATCCTCTATTATTTTTTAAAACAAAACAGTTAATAAGGTCAAAATTAGTCTTCTTCGATAGAACTGGTTGAAATTCACGCAATTTCTGGTAAATAAAAATAATCAATCATTTTTGAAAAAATTTGCCTAGCTGACAATTTCTGTTACCTAATTGACTTCTGACAGAATTTTTTTTTATAAAAGTGCACCTCATAACAACTCATTGATTTTCATTGTAAATTGAAGTTTAAGATCTCTCCTATCTATTATAACTTGTCTGACTGACAATTTCTGTTAGTTAACTTCTGACGGACCACTTGTTATAAATTATTTTTTCCTGAAAGTGCACTTTATAACAACTCCTTGATTTCATTTTAAAATAAATTTTAAGATCTCTCCTATCTATTACAAGTTGTCTGGCTAACAATTTTTGTTAATTATTTCCTATAATATTTTGTTCTATTAATTAATGATTGATTAATTCTCATCGCATTCTCAATCAGAAAGAACTGTAGTTTTGGTATCGATGTTTCTCTTACGATGCGCATCCCTACGATAGCGATGTCACAGTGACACAGCCGAAGCAGTAGCATTGTGTCACTGCTCCTTAAAAATCGCAGACTGGCCCACCTCTAGCTGGGGTTAAAAAATAGAAAACAGGTGATCTGCCGGTGGCGGTCGCACGTGGGAGAAACACACCCGTTATTGGTCAGAGCCTGCTTGCCAGTAGATGTTGCCAATTATACTAAATATAAGTTAGAAACTGCTATTTCCCTCTTGCGTTCCAGAACAATGTCGTTGCGTAATATGTTGCTTTTAGGAAAAATATGATGACTTAACAGCTGAAAGCCTCATGCGATGTTGTCAGATTGTAAAGAAACTATTAAATCATATCAAATAGACGAATATTATTGAAGATACGATTGCGTGCTGTAAAGTAAAAGTTATTATTTAAGTAATACACCAAGAAAATATTTAGGAGGGCAAGAATAGCTAAGGAGGCTTGGCCTCCTTCGGGGAGCCGCCACTGAAACTAAGTAAAGTAATAATGGCGTATTTTTGCAAAAATTGCGCAATCGTTTTTTATAATTGATATTGACAATCATCGTACTAAAATAACAAATCTTACTACCTTAAAGCAACTTTGGCTAGCTCATGTGGCATCATTTTTGAGTAATCGGTACCAGACATTAAAAAGGGTGTTCGGACTCCATCTACAAGAACTATGTTCTCACCAGGAGATTTTAAAGTCTTCTTTTCATTTAATTGGTTCCCCAATGAAAATGTTCTTAAAGCATCTAAAAAAAATCATTTTATAACATAAGTATATATTTATTTCAGCACTTAACAGGAATTAAAATTTACAAAAGTAAATGACTCAATTAACAAAGTACCTACTTTATAAATATGTAGAGACAGATAACAAAATACCTAATTCTATTCCAAGTATATAATACCAACTTCCTAAAGGTATTTTCAATAGGATTAAATTTGATTGTAACCAATGCTAAGATTAATTTGTTTGCTCCACAATAGGGGGCGCTAATCAAAAGTCTTATTTCAGTCATTTACACAACTAATTATACAGCCCTATAGCTTATTTTACTCTTTTTGACAGACTGTTAATTAAGAAAAATATATCAGACAACCCGAGGTTGTTATCTCTTTTCGTTAAAAATTATTGCTAAAATAGTTAGCGAGTGTTAGAAGTTCTGAATTATTTGATTCCCAAAAAATAATTAACCCACTCTTAAGGGACTAAAAATTCTTAAAACTATAAGTTAAAGTTGTTCTTACAAGCGGAGTATAATAGCTACTTAATGGCATCAACAAATTATTATTTTTTACTAAACCTAAGTTGTTACAACTTTTTGGGTTTGATTTATAGAAAAGTAGGACATGATATATTAAAAATTACCAGTCACATTAAATGTCATAGTGACAGTTTTAGTTCTTATTAAATTTTAAAGTTACTGACATGTTAAGGTGGAATTCTCAACGTCATTCCATCTATTGCCAACCTATAACCTATTTCGTGTTGCTTTTTTTAGTTTATTATTTGATTAACTAACATTTAAATAAAATCAATATCGTCGGTACAATATTTAGGTAATATCTGACATTACAAAAATATCAATTTATTTCTTTGCTAATTTTGGGAGAATTGTATAGTGAAAGAAGAATGACATAATAATGTTAAAAAAAATCTTACCCGATATTTTTCGCTATACAAGTCTCCTAAAATATTTAATGAAATTCATTGATATTTATTTAATACGTCAATTATTACCTAGAAAATATGAAGCCGATAATGATTTTATTTAAATTTTGTGTAAAAGCTAGAAAAATTAATAAAATATACGCGAAATAGGTTATAGGTTGGCAAGCATGTTGATACTCCCACCTAAAGGTGGCATTCTCAATGTCATTTAATTCATTACCAACCTATAACCTATTTCGCGTTGCTTTTTTAGTTTATTATTAGATTAACTAACATTTAAATAATATCAATATCGTCGGTACAATATTTAGGTATTATCTGACATATAACAAAAATATCTATTCATTTTATTGCTAATTTTGGGATAATTGTATAGTGAAAGAACAATGACATAATAATGTTAAAAAAAATCTTATCCGATATTTTTCGCTATACAATTCTCATAAAATATTTAATGAAATTCCTTGATATTTACTTAATATCTCAATTATTACCTATAAAATATGAAGACTATAATGATTTTATTTAAATTTTGTGTAAAAGCTAGAAAAATTAAATAAATATACGCGAAATAGGTTATAGGTTGGCAAGCATGTTGATACTCCCACCTTAAGAGCTTTTTAAAAATGCATTTTATAAATTTTAATGGTGAAGCTTATGATATTGTTAGGCCTCTTTCACACTATCAGGTTTAACCGGTCCGGTTTCAAACCTAAAGCAAACCGGACAAGTAATGGACCATTCGTTTAAATATAGCTCTTCACACTATCAGGTTCGGCGACCGGTTGCAGCCGGATGGGTCGACTGGACCATCCGGTTCCCTGACGCCGGACGAAGTGATGGTGGGGTATTGCAGCTTATGTGCGCGTTCACACTTGTCCGGTTATGGTCTTCAGGTTTAGTCTGTGGTAGTTTATTATTTGTTTTAACTCTGGCAAGGAAGGTGGGGACGCTTACCTGATAGTTAAGCTAAGCATTTCTTTTGGACTGATGCAATTCCTCATTTTTGTATTTTGACCCTGTAAAACTGGCTGTAATTTAGTATGTAGTTCTTCAAAAGACAAAACCGACATTCTAAAGTAATTAAAAAGTTTTTTTTCGTCGATTCTTAATTCCTCATACAAAATTTGAAAAGCACCAATCTCGTCACGTGTTTGAAGTAGAGGGTGTACCCAAAGTCCCCTTTTACCATTTCTTTGCTTTTTACGCTTTCTATTCAAATACCACAAAGCTATAACAGCATTACGATCGATCATCGAAACGTGGACTAAATAAGTTTATTAATAAGGACAATACCGGACCTGATGAAAATCTGATCGGGTCCGGATATTTTTATTTTTACTTCAGGATTCTGTTCGGTTTAAAACTTGACCGGCGAACCTGATAGTGTGAAAGAGACCTTAGCTATTTTTTTCAATGCTTCGAAAACGCGGCATTGGCTTTTAGAGATTATGATAATATGCACTATTGGTCGGACACTAATCCGCATTGGATGCGCGAAGTTGATCACCAGCATCGCTGGAGTGAAATGATCAATGGAATGATTATTCGTCCGCTTATTTTTGAAGGGAGTTTTTTTTTTTTTTTTTTTTTTTTTATTCATTTATTTTATTTCTGATCTTAAAACAGTATTGCTACTGGTGAAAAGACCTATACAAAATAACAATAATAAACAATATAATACATAACATGTTATTACATCTATACATATATACAAAGAATTAACTTTATTATTGGATTATAATGTCTGTTTAAAATGTAGCTTAAGGTTATGGCATACTTTGTGGAAACTTTCATTTAGCAGATTTTGAGGAACCTTATTATAGGTTTCTATGCTCCTTTGGTATGGTGAATCTTGTCCTTTCTTAGTACGATAATAGTTGTTTCTTATCAGTTCCTTAGATCTAACATTATAGTGATGAAAAGTGGCAGATAATTTTAGTCTGGTATTTGATTTGGTTAGGCTGTTTTTAACGCTGTATATTAGTTTACTTTGCTCAAACTTTTTTAGTTGGTTAATTCTTAAGAAAGAATGTGTATCATACAGTGACTCGGTGGGTGTATAATAACTCAGTGAGTCAGTTTAACAGGTGAAATGTCCTTGTACTTCTTAACATTTCATTTGCCGTGATTATTAGAAAATATTATTTTGGAAACACAAAGAAATATGTGGTTGCAGCCGGTCGGGTGTCCAGCCCATTTTTCCCGCATAGTACAAAACCATTTAAATCAACAATTTCCCGACCGGTGGATTGGTAGAGGCCAAGGGGTAAACCGCAGTGAGAATCTGGTGTACAAGTCCTGTGAAATCTTGTGTAATCCGTGAAATCTACGTATAATCTTGTGTAATCTGTGAAATCTTGTGTAATCTTTGTGTAATCTTGTGTAATCTTTGTGTAATCTTGTGTAATCTGTGAAATCTTGTGTAATCTGTGAAATCTTGTGTAATCTTTTCTATAAACTGTGTCTTCCGAGGGGTAAACCGCAGTGAGAATCTGGTGTACAAGTCCTGTGAAATCTTGTGTAATCATTGTAAAATTAGTGTAATCAACTGTGTAATCTGTGAAATCATGCGGATTGTGTAACCTGGTGTACAAAATTTACCTGCGGTTTACCCCTCGATAGAGGCAGTTTGTTTTCCTAGCCCGCATGATTTAACGTGCATGGATTTCTATTTATGGGGAAGAATCCAAGACAGTTTACAAAAATCGACCAACAACCCGGGAAAATATGATTGGTCGAAGAATAACTAAAGCGGTTATATTTTCTAAATCACTGCATTCAAAACGATGGACGACAATTTGAACATTTAAGATAAAATTGGTTTAGTAGTTTTAATAAGTTAGTTTATTGTATTTATGTTAATTTCTTAATAATTATTTAAATTTTTTTAGATAATTAAAAAAAATATTCCAAATTATTTTTGCAATAATTTTTTAACGAAAAAAGATAACAACCTCGGATTTTCTCATATCTTCTTCTTATATAACAGTCTATTAAAAAGAGTAAAAAAAACTATAGGGTTGTATTTCATTAGTCGTGTAAATGACTGAAAGGACTTTCTGGTGATTAGCGCCACCTATTGTGGAGAAAACAAATTAATCTTAGCATTAGTTACAATAAAACTTAATTCTATTTAAAATACTTTTAAGTGGAGCTTTCGCTTGTATTGTAAAAATCGATGAAGGCAAACCCAAGTTACATCAATTTAAAGTAAAAATATTAAAACATTTTTTAGAATATTGAACAGATTGTATGTGGCGTGTTTCAAACCCAATCATCTGATAGCAGATCATTGTTCAGACCTACATTGTATATAAATATAAAATATATGGGCAAATCAGCCACGTTTAATTACATAAAAGCAAATGCGCCCCGCGCCCTAGCAGTGACGTCAGGAACTTGAAAATATTTTTAATCAAAATGTTTTGACCGATGTTATTAATTATTTTTTTAACCTATATATACTTCTAACAAAAATGGCTTTTGAAATATAGCCGCTCGGTACCCTGAACTGATCACGCTGTATATAGGGTGTTTGGGGGGAGGAAAGGGCAGTATTTTGGGAATGTGTTCAGAGGGTAAAAATAAGACAAATAAACCCATATGTTTTAGTTCGATTCTCAACCATATCTGAAATAATCGGTTCTGAATTTTTTTATATTGAAATAATCAAGGCATTAGTTTTAAACGTCCGATACATTTTGATTGATAGTTTTGACATGCATAGTTTGTCAGTTAGCTTCATATTGAGCGTATCGATTTGAACCAAGATTTTCATACTTACAATGCCCCACACATTCAGTCATAGGGAGCAGTATGCTGACATGATATTCGTGTATGGTTACTGTAACGGTAGTGCGATGCACGCAGTTAATGAATATCGACGTCGTTTTCCAAATCGAAGAGTAGAGCAAAAAGTATTTGCAAGTGCTCAGGAAACTGAAGTGTTTTCAAGCGTAAGAATTGTTTCTGAAAGAGTGCAGAGTCGCTAGTTGTGGAAAATGAAGAAAATGTTTTGGATATTGTCGCAGATAACTCAGGTATAAGTACGAGACGGGTTGCAAATGAACTTCATATACCATCACATCTAGCCGTATGGGAGTCACTGCTTCAAGGGTACAATTTTGTGAATGGATCCATCAAAATCGAAGTCTGCATAAATACATTTTATTTAGCGATGAAGCTCAGTTCACTCGTGATGGAATTAATAATTACCACAATGAACATCGGTGGTCAGATGAAAACCCTCATGCTACATTTGAACGAAACTTTCAACATAGATTCCGTATTAATGTCTGGTGTGGAATGCTCAACGACCAGTTGTTTGGTCCATTTAAAATGGATGTGCGTCTTACTGGAGAAGGATATTTACGGTTTTTGGAAGACCATTTTGATACACATTTTGGATGATGTTCTGCAAGTTTGGCCACCGAGGTCACCAGATTCAAACCCGCTTGATTATTGCCTTCGGGGATGGATGCAATCGCTAGTATATGAAACACAAGTGGGAACGAGAGAAGCACTCCGCGATCGAATCTTCAATGCTGCTTTTATAAAAAAACAATCTCCACTCAATCCAACGTGCTACTCGAGCGATTAACAAACTTGCCGAAACATGTATTGAAGTTGGTGGAGGGGTTTTTGAAAATATTCTTTAAGTTAGTTTGAACTGCAGTACCTACACACCTGCAATTATTCGCTTTTAAAATAAAAATTAACTTACAAAAACTTAAGACTCTATTATTTCAGAAATTGAGAATCGAACTAAAACATATGGGTATATTTCTCTTATTTTCACCCTCTGAACACATTCCCAAAATATTGCCCTTTCCTCCCCAAACACCCTGTACATAGAATATCATAAGGAATCACCCCCTTAAGTTACGTTGTGTATTTCTGAAACATCCTGTATAGGAATCTTATATTTTATTTATGTGTTTTGTTTCCAATAACAAAACTTAAAAAGTATTATTATTCTTATCAATGAGGACAGAGCAAGATACACATCTCATTATAATTATCATAACAAGCTGACGTCAGATGCAAAGGTCCACCAGGTTCCTCAAGAATTCCACTTTAAAAATATACACCAATTTTTACTCTTGAATAATACACTTTTGCCGAACAATTTAAAGACTCACACCTTTTATTTGAGCATTAATTTACTCAACTATTGAGAATTTACCAGGGTTATGGCGGCGCATAATGCCGATTCCAAGAGGCCGTTGGCTGGCAGCCAATCGAAAATTTAACAATTATAATTATATCAAAACAATATTACAAGACAGTACCATTTTCCTTTTACAAGTAAGTTCTCATAGACATGCCATACGATAAAATGTCCTCTATAAATGAGCCTAATGAATAAAAATTAAAAATTACGTAAAGCAATTACTTTTTAGTAAAAGCAATTGCTTGACTAGCAAATGCTATAAGCAAAAGCAATTGGTAGATCTGGATATGAATAAAATTTTGAAGCGATCGCTGTTTTTCTTACACCTCTGTAGCAAATGCTTATTCAACCCAAGTTCAAACGTGGCTTATCCACTTGTTCAGATTATAGATTTTATGTGTGTTTAGTGCCTAATTTGCAAAAGCGTTGACGTAAATACAACACCGTTGGTCTATTTATTTAGTATAATAGTAATCAGGTACGTTTTTGTGGAAAATAGGAAACTTATATTTCTGATATTATGGCAGATTTCAGTGAAAATGAGGAAAGTAATAGTAGTGATAAAGAAATTAAAGACAAGCAATTGATATTCGTTCAGAAATTGAAAAAAAATAAAATCCGGTATATCTCTGACCACTACCGTTTAGCTTCCACAACAGCTTCAGCACTTGTAGGAAATTTAATAAAAATATATTGGCCTTCTCCAAAACTGCATCCATTACAGAAGTGTATGTCTTACAGACAGTAGTTTGATGAACACCGAGTTCTTCACCTACAGAATTTTGAAAGCCCGGATCCGACAATTTCCGCAGAAATACTTTAATCTTATTTAAAGGCGCCAGTGCCTCGCCTTTTACCAGCCAAAAAATAATTTGCCAACCACTCAACATTTTCGCAGTCAAATCGATATAACTTTCTGAAATCATCATATCTGCAATTTTTACGTACACTGTAGATTCTTCTTTTACGGACGTTCATATATTCGGCCATAATTGAAGACACAAATTAAGAGCAACGCACGTGTATGCCGCGGAGAACTAAAGTTGACGCTACCAAGCAAATGATGCAGGGGTCGACCTACCTTAAAAAGTTGAAAGCAATTGCTACACTAGAAAAAGCAATTCCTTAATTTATTCATCACATTTTAAGCAAACGATAGCAATTGCTTCTATTTTTTAAAACAAAGCATTGACTAGAAGCAATTCCTGCACTTTTAAGCAATCGCTGGATGCAAAAGCAATTACTTTAGTTTTTATTCATTGGCTTTTAAGAAATTACTTCAATTTTATAAGAAAAAGCAATCGCTACATTTTTATTCATTAGGCTCTATACGGAGATATCGGCTCGGCGCAAAACTACGAATATGAATGAAATTATATAGCAGGTTCCGGCAAGTGTGAAAGGAAAAGGGACTTAGGGGGTAAAAACAGGGGTTGACATTTTTATAGGAATTTCTGTATCTCAGAAACTAGGTGGATGCCTAAAAATTAGTAAGTATACAAGATCATTTAATAAAAGAATAATATACATACTTCGTTAATTTTTTCAAAATTCACTTAGGGGTTGAAAAGGGGGTGTAGCGTATTTTGAGGGGGTATCTACAACTATCTACACTTTTTTAGCTATAGTGCTGAAAATTGGTACCATGCTTACTTTGTTAAAATAAACGTATTTTCATGCTTTTGAAAATTTTGCCCCTAGTGAGTAGAAATGAAGGGGGTAAATTTTAACGCAACTTCTAGAGAAAAAGATATAAGAAAAATGTTTTAAACAGTAAGTAACGGATGATCAGCAAAAGCACAATAAAACGAAATGTTTCCCTTTTTTCATTAAAAGTTAGTTTTTAACAACTGTATTTTACGGAAATTTTTATTAATTAATGAACTGGGTTTTATTGGCTATTAAAGAGGTATTTTTTAAAATTATAAGTATGTGCAATTCTTCACCCATTAAGTACCTAGGTAGTATTCCGCAAAGGGTCTAAGCTCATTAATAAATAAAAGAAAATATTTTTATTTTGGGTTTTTTGTGGGGTGATAGGTAAGTAGGTACCTAAGTAGGTATTTATTTAAAACATGTTAACACAGTTGAAACAGATTTGTCGGATTTCTCCGCGCCCGCTCGTTTTATGTTTCACATGACAGTGAGAAATCTGAACGGCGTTCGTTTATCATATCGGCGAGCAACTGAAGGTAGCTACTACTTACATATTTCTTGTGGGAGAATTTCGATTGATTTTTAAGAGAAAATTTAAAAAAGGCGGGAAATTTAAAATGACGTCTAAGGGATCGAGAATTAAAAATAATCTCACTTTTCGTGAAATTGAGTGCCAGTTTAAGGACCTGTGTGGCTAGATGCTGTATATTTCAGGGCCCCCATAAAAACTGTAAAGGGTGGCAATACATACAGCGTCTTGGCCATTACGAGTTTATCAGATTTTTTATGTTCAGTAAATATATTTTAAAGTTAAGTAGGTACCTAATTATTATAGCTAATTAAAAAAAATCTTTATTAGGGTTTTAAGTAAATTGAAATTGGTTTCATGGAAGATCAAGTGCTACGTGGAGACATTGAATAGGTAAGTATAGCTTTTATAATCTTTAAAAATATATGAATTTTTCAATGAAGCTTTTACAGCATAAGGAAAATAATAAAAATATAGCCAAGGATCCATCTTTTAAATATTTTTCTAGTTTTTAATATATTTTTTGGGTTTGTCACTGGCTTACTGATCCTGCTGGCTCATAGTAAACTTTTAATAATTCTACCTAAGATAGGTTTGGTACCTACCTATAGTAGGTATAGTCTACCTTAAAGTTCTACAGCTATAAACACCTGGCAGGAGGCAAGGATAAAATGCCTAAAAAGTTTTTTTAACAATGCTTTAACAAAAAAGTTAGTGGTGTAGACATGTTTAGCCAAACAATGATATAGATATGTCCAACAAGTGCTCAATTATAGGTATAAGAAAGTTGAGAAGTAAGCATTAATATATCAATGGTTTTTTCAAGTTCTATACCTATTCTTTCAGTAGCTGTAGAAAACTGCACTATACTCTGCTCAATCTGTAAGTACAGACTTAAAACAATGATTTTTGTGGTCAGTAACTATTTTAGATTCCTATGCATAAATTATACCAGTTTATGAATTCTGCTAGGTGTCATTTATTTTATACTAAAAATCCTACATATTATTTAAGACTGGATCCAAACTCTTATTCTCAGTAAGTACACCCAATAATGAAGTAAAAGCTTAATGGACTTTTTTTTAATATAGAGCAATTAAATTACATTCAACAAAGAAGTTAAGGTGCATTTGGTACGAAAAATATGTGGACTTTGATCCATAAACCAAAGGGTAAAAAAATTAAAAATAAACCATTTTACTTACTAAAAGATTGCTTTTTGAAAACTACTGTTCCCTTCAGCGCCCCTCTGGTCAAACAAAATGCCATTTCAAGTGTTGAAATTAAAATATATGAATTATTTTAAATCTAATACTGAAAACTTAATAAACAAGTATAATAATATATAAAAAAAATAACTGAATGATAAAAAATCTTGATTCTGGAAGTGGACTTTAACCTCACAGAAAAATAAAGGGTTTATTTAACCTTCAACCGAACAAACCCTATCAAGCCTTTTTCTTTTCTGTGCCCTCAATCATATAAGTCATGGCCCTCTATTATGTTTGAGAGTAGACAAAGATAGATATCTTTCCACGGAAAATTACGTTTTGACGGATCCCGGGATTCGGAAGGATAAGGGGCTGAGCATCGCCAGGGGCTTGATTGTCAAACTAACAATTTATTAATACAAGTCAATGTCTTGTCAATTTTACTGTGATTAACGAACGAACGAACGTGGGGTTGCTAGATCCCCCATCGGGCGCCTCCACAGGTGGCGGATAGGAGAACGCCTCCTAGATATAGATGGTACCGGGGAAATGAAATACCCGGGGCGGACCAAAATCACAAATAGAAGCGTCTGTACTTCAGAGAAGCGGCTTCGAACGACGTATGTTCCTATATTAAGGGCGGTCGACATTAGAAAGAAAACTGTAAAACCCTTCAGAAGGCAACGGGAAACCACTGAAGTATTCTCCCAAGAAAATCACATGGAAAGTTCTAAAGAAACACGGCCCTCAGTCTCCGGCAATATGAGGGTGCTAAGAATCCCCGGAGTAAAAACTAAACTTAATATTGGGACATGGAATGTCCAAAGCTTATACGAAGCTGGTAAACTGATGAACACAATACGTGAGATGAATAGGCTCAATATACCAATCCTAGGAATTAGCGAAACATGGTGGCCAGGATCAGGACAATTCAATACCGAAGACAAAGTAATGTATTACTCGGGTTACGATGATAGAAATCAAAGGCGTGGGAATCATAGTCAATAAAGAAATCGCTAAACACGTCATCAATTTTATCCCCTACTCAGACCGTACAATACTAATAAAGATTGCATCAAAACTACTAAACATCAATATAATACAGGTATATGGCCCCACTCTCGATAAGAGCGATGAAGAGGTTGATCGATTTTATGGAAAAATCAAGGAACTGTTAAACCTCACCAAACCACAGGAAATAAACATAATACAAGGTGACTTTAATGCTAAAATCGGTAATACTCTTGCAAATGAGATAGTCGGACCATATGGCTTAGGAGACAGAAACGTGAGGGGAGATCGACTGGTGCAATTTTGCCAGGAGGAAAACTTCAGAATTACAAACACCCGGTTTGATAACTTGACTTTACACGTGGAAATCTCCATAAGATAGGGACGGTAGAATAGTTCGGAACCCTGATTAACTTTAACCTCATTAACAAAAGATTTAGTATAACAGTAAAAAGAGTCTGTACATACCCTGGAGCAGATGTACCATCGGATCACGTCCTTCTACTGGGCTCCTATAAATTAAAACTCTCGCGTCCACAGAAAATTAAACTAACGAAACAACTCGATACTCGATATTGAGAAACTTAAAAACGAATCATTAATGCCCATTTGCACCGCATTTTGTTTAACACTGGATTACTTAATTCGCGTAAAAATTTTAATCTGAGATTAGATATTTTTTGTTTGCACTGTCAAAATTTTATCAGGGATTATTAAATCTGAAATTTGACTGGTTGATGATCTGGCAACGATGTATTTTTTGGGGATTTTTATTTTCATTAGTTAGGTTGTCAGTCTGTTGGAGTCTCGTCTCGTCCTTTTTGTGTTTTTTTAAATTTTTTGTGTCTGTGCGTCTGTAATAGTGGTTATTGTTTGATTTTATAAATAAATTTAACAATAAAAGCTGTGTATTATATCACTGTGTCTCCCTTGAGTGAAAATGAAAAAAACGGGGCCAACCAAAATTTACAGCTGCGGAAAAGGAAATCCTGGTAGGTGTCTCATGTCCAGGAATATAAACATATAATAGAAAATAAAAAAAAAACGGACGGGGTTTCTGTAGAAGAAAAAAAAAAGAAAGCTTGGAGTAATGTAACCAATAAATTTAATGCTCAAAATCCAAGTTCTATTATATATCGCCGTGGGGAAACACTTCAAATATTTTATAAAAATATGAAGAAAGATTTAAGAAAGAAGGCGGCCGATCATAAGAGGGAAATATATTTGACAGGTGACCTGAAAACTGAAGATTATCCAAATTTTCAAAATACATGCTCCGTTCATACATTCTCCGAGGAAAACCAAAATTTACAACCAAAAAATACAAACAACAAATATTTTTTTAGGTTAGAATTCGAGGATCAAGGTTTAACTCCAAAATAATCTCTCATTTTTGACAGATTAAAATTAATCACAGGTTATGAGAAAGATCTAGGATTAAAATACCCGTGCAAATAAAATTATTACTTTAATCCACTATTAAGCTCTAATCTAGGATTATGGTATGCGGTGCAAATGGGCATAAGGGCAGAGCTACGAGATGAAATAAACGATCAACTTAGACGACAACATGAAGCATCCCTAGATACGGAAATAGACGCATTGCGGAACAGCATAGGATCAACTATGATTAATACAGCAAAGAACAAGTTAGGGTATCGTAAGTCTATCCCAAAAATAAAATGGATGACAGAAGAAATTCTACAACTGATGGATGAAAGAAGACGATACAAAAACACAAACCCTGAAGAATATCGCAGATTAAATGTTAGAATCAGATCTGAAATTAGGAAGGCTAAAAAACTATGGTTATAGGAAGAATGCAGGGAAATAGAAAAACTACAGCAGAAACACGATATACATGGAGAACATAAAAAGTTGAAGGAAGTGGCTGGAGTGTACAAACGGAAAGAGCCTGCAGTACTCGTCAATAACAGAAATGAAATTGTCCTAGAGGCAGAAGAGATAAAGACTGTATGGGAACAGTACATAAGTGAACTATTTCAAGACGATGAAAGACTATTCCTAGAGATTAAACAAGGAAATTAACTTCTTACAGGACCGCCAATAACCAAAGACGAAATTAGGAAAGCAGTACAACAGTCCAAAAATAACAAAACGACTGGGCCGGATGGTTTGCCAGCAGAAATTATAAAACTGATTGATGAGGAAAATCTGTCCTTATTGGTGATTGTTTTTAAGAAAATATATAATGAGGGCAGATACCCCCTAGACTGGTTAAAATCCACCTTTATTCCCTTGCCTAAAAAAAGAAATGCAAGAAAGTGTAATGAACATCGATTGATCAGTTTAATGAACCATGCACTGAAAATATTCCTCAAAGTATTACATAATAGAATTTTTAGAAAATGCGAAGCCGACCTTAAAGATACTCAATTTGGCTTTAGAAGTGGCATGGGGACGAGAGAGGCTTTTTTCGGTATCCGAGTTTTGATATACAAAACTGTCGAGATGTGCAGAAAGATGTCTTCCTTTGCTTCGTTGACTATGAAAAACCTTTTGACAGAGTTCAACACGAAAAATTAATAAAAATATTGAGAACAACACATGTAGATGAAAAAGACATTCGCTGTATTCAAAATCTGTACTGGTATCAAACGGCGCATATAACAACAAATAACATAAAAACCCTAAAAAAGATATAGAAATAAGCCGAGGAGTTAGACAGGTGTGCATATTATCACCTTTGTTGTTTAATCTATATTCCGAGGCCATTTTCAATGAAGCTTTGGAAAATAAAGACATGGGAATCAAAGTAAACTGAGTATTCGTCAACAAGATCAGATCTGCGGACCAATCAATAGCCGATAGTAATGAAGATTTGCAACGGATGATTAATCAACTGAACACCATTAGTAATAAATATGGACTCAAAATAAATAGCAACAAGACAAAATTTATGATAGTTAGCAGGCAGAAAGTACCTTATTACCCCAATGCTCAAATTACAATAAATAATACGATACTAGAACGTGTCTCACGTTACAAGTATTTGGGTAGTTGGCTATACGAAGAGTGGGATAACTATAGGGAAATTAGATGTAGAATAGAAACGGCCCGCAATTATTTCTTCAAATTAAAAAAATATTAACACACATAGACATAAGTTTACATCTAAGACTGAGATACGCTAAGTGCTATGTGTGGTCCACTCTGCTGTACGGGGTGGAGACATGGACGCTGAAAGCATCATCCATGAATAAGATTGAAAGTTTTGAAATGTGGACTTACCGCAGAATGCTCAGAGTACCATGGACTGACCGAGTAACGAATGAGGAAATCTTGAGACGAGTGGGAAAAGACAGAGAAATGTTACTTAACATAAAGAGAAGGAAAACCACTTATTTTGGGCACATAATGAGAAACCCAAAATACCAACTGCTACAATTGATAGTTAAGGCAAGATTGAGGGCAGAAGAGGAGTGGGAAGAAAGCAAATGTCCTGGTTGGGAAATCTAAGGGAATGGACAGGTTTAAGAACTATAGGGAGACCTGGTGCACACAGCAACAGACCGTGAAGCGTACAGAAATGTGATCGCCAACATCCAATAGTGTGGATAGGCAGATGAAGAAGAACGAAACCCATGCGTCTCTCATCCCCTCAACCAGCCCGCTTAAGTCCTTTTTCTATAGCCCACTATCTTCGATGTCTCATAATCTGAGAATTCTTCGCCTTCATGGAAATCGTTGATGGCCATAGTATAATCTTGATTGACGAGACCATAACTCTCTCGATTTTTAAAGAAGTAACCGAGACAGAATAATACTAGCTTCTTCACAAAGACTTTTTGACAGTTTGACGGATTCAGTTGGGTGGGCGCCTCCGAGGAGTGAGGCAATAGACATGTAGTTTCTTTTTAGACGTCTATGGGTGAAGTCCACCCTCAGACCATGCTTGGTCTGAGAATCTACCATAGGCAACGTCATAAAGTTAGCGGCACGGAGTTCAACTAAAATGCTTGGTCTGAGAGTCCACCATAGGCGACGTCATAAAGTTAGCGGCACGGAGTTCAACTAAATAGAGACTTTTTGCACCTCTTAAATTAATATCAGTTTTTAGCTCCGTTATGGTTAACTTTATTAAACATAACGAGTAGCGCCACTGTTAAAACCAGAGATTTTGCAGCGCCTATACGTTCTGTCTGTAGTTATTAATTTGGCGCCGGCCTAACAATAATTTGATTAAGTTGTATATTTTAATGTAAAGCTACTATTGCTATGGATTTTAGTTAATTGCTTATCACAATTTTAATTCATAGCAATGATGCTTCATAACTTTTGTATGTTCCGGCGACCATGCAGTTTAAGCATAACCATAAGGAGAACGATAAGCTCTTCCTTATCCTTCCGTAACTAACGGAGTCCGTTATGGTTATTAAGGTGGGAGTATCAACATGCTTGCCAACCTATAACCTATTTCGCGTAGATTTATTTATGTTTTCTAGCTTTTATACAAAATTTAAATAAAATCAGTATTGACTTGATATTCTATAGGTAATAATTGAGATATTTAATAAATATCAAGGAATTTCATAACTTATTTTAGGAGAATTGTATAGCGAAAAATATCGGGTAAGATTTTTTTTAACATTATTATGTCATTGTCACTCATTGTTCTTTCTCTATACAATCCTCCCAAAATTAGCAATGAAATAAATTGATATTTTTGTAATATATCAGGTACTACCTAAATAATGTACCGACGATATTGATTTTCTTTAAATGTTAGTTATTAAAATAGTAAACTCAAAAAATCAACGCGAAATAGGTTATATATAGGTTGGCAATAGATTGAATGACGTTGAGAATTCAACCTTAACCATAGCGGATCACCTTTCTGACATTGCGCATGCTCAGAATAACCATAACCACAAAATAATGACGAATTAAGAGGTGCAAAAAGTCTCTAATTATTTGACGTTAGTTTTGCTCAAATTATGGCAAGACACAGTGTTGCCAGAATTTTTTTTTGCGTCGTACAAAACAAGTTCAAAAACGTACAAATCTTATTTAAAGACGGTACAAATGAGTCAACGCAAACTAGAAAAAATAAAGGTCGAAAGAAATTTTGACTTTTTCATTTTATTCACTACTGCTCAAATCTCAGTGGGCCTTGGACGAGACGATTGAGTGAGACCCTTTTGCAATTTAACCTGTCATTCCTCTGTGTTTCTAGATTAGTAAACAGGGAAAAAGAATGCAACTTGATGTGTTGTCAAAGTCAAAAACCTAACCTCTAATTTTCTGCTGTGTTTTTCTGTTTTCGGTGGTTTCTTTCTGTTTCTGTTGTTAATTTTTTAACAAAGCACCAACGTACCTACTTCACAATTATAGCCCATAAAAGTCAAAAGCAACCTCTTTGTGGACAACTGAAAAAATCATTAAAACAATTGCTAGTGTTTGATAAATAGACTACTGTTACAGTTATAAAATAGAAAAATATGGTATTGCTAGAAAATGATGCAGTAAGTACTTAATTATTTTATCGTGAATTTTGTAGGTCAGGATACCTGTTTTTACAATTCAGATAATCAGCGAATGCATTCTTTAAAGTATCTGGCTTTAAATCATATAGGGTATGAAACACTCAAAATATGGACCTACCTATTTATGAACTCTTACTCAAAAAGTTTATGAGTACTGAGTAGTGTATTTTTTTTCTTCTAGATTTTCCTTCTTTGAGGCTATTTTAATCAAAATATATCCTTCAGTTCCTCTATCACAACAAAATCATTTTGTGTAGTACCGAGCGTAGTACTATATAAAAAACTAGAAACAAATAAACTGTCCTCGTAAATGAGAGATTGTAAATAAATTTAGTTAATGGCCTCTGTTTTTATTGTTAAGTGAGCATAATGTAGTCAAATCAAATACAAATACTATTGTACTTACATACATTTTAACACCTCTGGTTTTAATATAAACATCATTAACCCTCGCATTAACCTAACCATCAACATCAAACTTTTTTGAACATCTTGAGCAGATGCTCTAGTTGGTTATTCAACGAACAATCTCATCTGTATGTATAAGTAGAATTTTTAGACCTATTACTGAAAATGGTTTACATATAAGTTTTATAATCTAGTAGAACAAATACTTATCTTAAAGTTTTATATAAGGCTTAATAATAAATTGTGAACATTAATTTAGAGTATTTAATAATAAACTAGAAGAAGCATTTTATGTAGTCCTTCCCTGAGAAAACCCATCAAACTCCAAAAAATAAATCACATCAAGTAGAATGGCTCTCAGAGTAATTTAAAAAACATGCAAGAACATTTAGGACCTGTAAATGACATTGTTAAACAATACATCAGACCCTATAAGTGTAATCCTAAAAAATTATAATTCAGAACATAAAAAAAGCTAAAATTAATGCAATACATGTTATTCTTTTAAAATATCTAAGGACAAAATAAAAAAAATAATACACACATGGTGGACTTCTACCAATCACCATCACTTATCATTACTATCTGGCGCTGACTGCCGACCTGTTCAGAACAGTCTTGCTACATAAAATCAAATCAGGACAAATGGTCACTTTAAAACCATGCATCAGTGCTGTTAACTTTTCTAGTAATATATTGCTCATAACCATAACCTTGTAAATAATATACTTACCATAATAAAACTCGATCCACTAACTACCTTAAAGGGCTTAAAAGAGGTCAGGAACATGAACTTAAGAACAAACCCATCTTGGACATTTAGTGCCTCAACTACTCACTATAAGTACAACTAATAAAACCATTCTGGTCAGTTTAGGTCAGTATCTATGTGTGAAGGACAGTAAAAATAACGTTTTAAATTATAGTTATATTTCCCTTTTCCCAATTTAGGTACTGTTTTTTACTTATAGTATCAAAAACATACATAAGTTGATTATGGCTATCCTATATACTTTATGTCTAAAAGCTTATAAGCTGTAATAACGTAGTAAGCAAATGTTAACTACATTTTTCCCAATCTAAATTGAATATCTCCACAATGTTTAATAAAATACTTTAGGACCCTCGAAATTTCACAATTTTTGAAAGAAAAACTGAAAGAGTTTAATTATGAATAATTCTACATAAAAAAAATCTATGAATAAACCGTTTTTTACAAAGTTATTAGTAGCGTACTTTATTATGGAATATAGGGATTACTAGTGATGGGCCGTGGGTATTTACCCGATGGGTAAATTCATAAATACCGGGTATTTACCCGAAAGATATTTACCCGTGGCAAGATTGGGTTTTTTCCTTAAAATAAAGAAACAACATAATTTATGCAGATTATTATACTGTTTTTTCATTTTAATATTTTTTATATATTTATTCGTTCTACTCCTATCCTATAAGTATTATCTCTGCTAGTCGTAGTCTAGAAAATCGAGATTATGTTTTTACATGTTAAAAAAATTTTACTGTTTTTCTTTTATTTTGTTTAACTCATATTATTAGCTTCCTAGTAATGTTAATGTTATGTTTTTATTATTTTTTATTGATGTGTTGTTTTATTTGATTTTAAATACGACTTAAAGGATTTTACTAATTTACATTTCCAATAAAATATATAAAAAACCTTAAATCTATTTATATATCCATTAAGGGTCCGGGTAAATATCTGGGTATTTACCCGGGTATTTACCCAAAATATATTTACCCGGGTATTTACCCAAAATATATTTACCGGGTATTTGCCCATCACTAGGGATTACTAAGGTATATTCAAAACAAAAATTAAATGAAAAGGGCCGATTATTATTACAAAGAACGTTTTCAATAACAATATAAAATTACCTTGGTATTAATTTATCATATCAACGTTGTCACATGTATTCTTAATTTATACGTTAAAAGGACCTATCATACTCTCTATTCGGTTCTAATAATGGCAACCATTATTACACAGAGGATTTTTTTTTAAATTAATTTTTTCAACCAATATTTTTTTAACCGAATTGGCCCAAAAAAAAGTCAAATCCTTTATGAATTTACTATCAATTTATATTTTATACCAAGTTTGGCAACATTGTTAGGAATGACTAACGTAACGGGGAGTTTTCGCATAAAAATAGTTGTCAAAGTTTTTTTTTTGAGAAATAGTTTCGTCCATACATTTTTTGCCTTTAATGTGTTCTATACAAACAGTTATTTCCATTGCACTTTCAAAAATGGTGAAATTACGAGGGTCCCAAAGTGCACCAGACCCAGATCGCAGTCTTATAAGTGGCAAATTTGTCTTCGGTGCAAGAATGAGCACTGAGTAGATTGATTGAGTAGGTAAGTCTATTCTATATGGGAGCAGTTTGGCCGTTTGCATCGCTTGGATTAGATGCTACTTAATCTAAGGTTCACCTTATCTCCATACTTTGGTTTGCACGCGTTGACTTTTTGCCTAAAGCTTGGCTTCCAGTGGAACAAAGCTAAGCCCCAGAATTATTCGGCTTATCTTGGAAATCTAACCAAACCATTGAAAAAATAATATAACCTACACGTCAGTCAAGTCCATGTCAACATAAACGGGAAAAATGGATTTATTAGAACTCATTGCTGATGACGATGAAGTTGACGAAATTAATTTGATTATTTTTGGTTTGCCTAGTAAAGTGTACAACAGGGCTGATTATTTCAACAGTTTTGACCAAAAAACGTTTTTTCAAAGATTTCGTGTTTCAAAAGAAACATCGCTCTACCTACTGAAAATGATAGAACACCAGATAGAATTTCCTTACAACTTGTAAGGACAAAACAATTAGGGGAGAAAAGATTCGGTGCAAAAGTTACTAAAAAAATTACCAGATTGGTGCCGTTGTCAAACTTCTTGAAACTCTAGCTAAGTTTTACGGGTATTGACCCGGTGCATTCCATTTTAATTTAAGGTGAGCTTAAGTATAAGGTTCGCCTTGGCTAATCTTTAACTTTAGGCAAGGCGGTGCTAAAGGCCATAAAAGGCTTGGCATATTGTCGTTATCACACAGTACGTACGTATATACCTACTAAAGTTTTGTAACTACCAGACCCATAATATATAATGTGATTATGGCATTAACATGTCTACAAGTCAGTAAGCGTTGTTGGGCAGTTACATTGTCAATATATGTTCAGTCAAAATACACTTATCATCACATAATCCTTGTGCAAATCAGTTCTTACTAGAAGCATACTTAAGAACAAACACTAGTGACGCTTTCGCCATTTTATTTTCTCATCAATATTTCGTTTACTTTAAAAAGCCAAATACCCATAGGGTAGCAGTTACCTACAGTTTAAGTGAAAAACATATTTAATTGATAAATTAATTAAAGCATAAAATGAAATTTTTTCAAAATTTGCGCATAATGTAATTGCACTCCAAAGATGGGAATTTGACCGATTTTTGGAAAAAAATGTTTGCTCTTAAAATTTTAAATTATTTCTGCACGTAAGGGACATTACTGCAGATTTGCCTATATGATTTTTAAATTATGTTCTCTACACGAATGCAATACACAATCAAATTCAAATCATTTAGCGGCAAAATAAGAACTTTGGTTAAATTAACGCTCACTCCAATTTTATTTATGACTACTAGTAAGAACAGGGTTCCTTGGACCACTTCCAAGATTTTAACCCTGGGGTAGTCCTGTTGTGTACCCCGTAAGTAGTGATCTTTTATGTAATTCTGATGATTATAATAGAATAATATTTTGGTGCACTCAGATGTCATAAAGATCTTTAATTTTTTCACCAAAGTTTAACGCTTGTTTCAAATCTTTGAAAATCACAATTTTTTTTAAAAGAATCATGAACAAATAATAGTTAAAATTATTATTTCTAGTTTTTATCAGAACTTACCAAACTGTTTCAAAAGGGCCGCTTAGATGGAGCTGTCACCATGACTTTTAAAAGATGTAAGTATTTTTTAAATATTCAGTAGGTAATAATGTATTGTTTTTTCACCAAATTTTAATAAGGCCGGGCTAGGGATTTTATTATTATTATTCTAGAAGCAATAGGCGGCACAGCCGATACGTTGCACGATTTTAATGAACGTTTGTTTTGTTTTAATATCTAGAAATCGGCCGTCATACCGATTATATCGGCCGATATAAGCAAAGTACCTACACAATCGGACAAAAGTAAAGCAACACTTTCGAAAAATGAAAGAAATCTCGATTTTATACTATAGTCGGCTTCCACTTAACTAGGCGCACGTGACCTCCTGAATCAAATCAGTTGAATCAGAGGTTCAAAAATGTTTCAAAATATTAAAACCAATATGGCGGCATATGGACAGCTGATTTTCCATAAAATTGAATGTCAATAGGTTAACAATTAATTTGAAACTATCAGTCCTAATAAAAATGACATAATAACAGTGACGGGTCTCGTTCCAAAATTAATTTCCCAGGGGTGCGTTCGTGTTATTGTACACGGTCGACAAAATATTTTTTTATTTCAAAAATTTAATAACTAAATTGATGGAAAATTAGATAAACAATATACCTACAGTAAAACCTCTGACTAGCGACCACCCTTGGGAATCAAATGTTGGTCCGTAAATAGGGGTGATTGTTTAATAAATAAAAATAAGAACATCAGAGTTTGTCTGCATTTTACATTGTATATAATTTTGAATATTTTTGTGTACATTTATTTTAAGTAAACTGATCTATATACCTACATTATTGCGAATTTAGATGAAAAAATTAAACTCGCTTCCTTTATAAAACCAGTAGATGAGCCAGCATGTAATACTATGTACCGTTTTCCCGAACCACAACCTTTTTTTCGTTTTACTGATTTCACTGAGTCGTCTTGCCATGATTTAGACCCACTTCCATTCGAAAGTACCCAAGTTTCATCTAAAAAAACTGCTTTTCTAAACTTTGATTCATAATTTTCAACATATTTTTTCAGAAACTTTACTCGTTCGCTTGCAATTCTTGGTAGTTCGCATAAATATCTTCTGTTGCAGTCCTTTCTATAACGAAATCCTAAGCTTTTAATGAGCGCTGACAATGATGACCTGAGACCTATTTCCAAAACACCTCGTTCCTTCAAAGCATCTTTCAGAGCTGAAAGCGTTATATCGACTTGTGATGCATATAAGTCGTATATAACATTCCTTACATCCATTTTTTTACCTTTCTGTAAAGTTTTAATCTTCGTTTTCCTTGATCGTCGTTGCGTTTTCTTCATTGGTATATTTCTACTACTTTCATGAACAATCCTTTGTATTGATCTTAAACTTATTTTTAGTGCTTCCGATATTTTCTCTTTAATAGACTTGGGATTTAATAACTCGCCGGTTTCAGTAGCCTTTTCTTCTTCATTTTTACAATAATCTATTAAATTGAGAACCATTTCTTTTGCCTGGGGATGCAGAAAAACTGCAAACCGATTTGTACTCGACATTTTATGTCACAATATTTTTAAGAATGACACATTTGTCAAAACTAGGGAGCTTATTCACGACAATTATATAATACGGTAGTGTTCTTCGAAACATTTTGATAATTACTGAAAATTAGATGTGCTTCTCTCTCAGATTCATAAATAACCAATAGGTTTATCGCGTTTATATTACGGATATCTTTATAATGTCGTTTTAACCTTGGTTTGAGCAAGACAACACTATTTAAGTTTCTCTATGATAAGTTCATAACGCGCCTAGTTAAGTGGAAGCCGACTATAGTAAATGCATGATATCGTATTTAAATACATTGTGTCTTAAATATTAAAGTAGGCTGTTATCGACGGCAACAGCTTTTTCCAACAATCAAAACAAATGAACTGATTTTGACGTAAACTTTCAAATACAGTATTGTAATGCGTCAAAAGTAAAGCAACATTTTAATATTTTCCTAAAAAACAAAGGTTTTAGTGATAGTAAAAGGTTAAAAAAATTTGCCGAGGTTATTTTATGTTTAACTAATATTTCTGTGCTGGATTAAACATGCCAAGAGGTATTCCAATTGCGAAAGAATTAAAGCAGAGAGTAGTGAATGCGCACTTGGAAGGTACAATACAAGCCACAATTTCAAGACGGTTTGTTTTACCCAGATACAGCGTATCAAAAATAATTTCAAGTTACCATGAAAGGCGACATTTTGAGAATCTACCAAAATCGGGAAGACCGAGACAAACAACAATTTGGGCAGACAGACGTATTAAAAGAATTTCTCAAAACGATCTTTGGTTGTCTGCACCTAGAATTATTGCTGAAATTCCCGGAATTATGGTTAGTCCACGGACAGCGCAAAGAAGGTCGGTAGACGCAAAGCTATTTAGTAGACGCCCGGCTAAAAAGCCGCTTATTTCGGCAAGAAATAGAGTGGCTAGGCTTGAATTTGCACGTCGACATTTAAATTGGACAGTAGACGAGTGGAAAAAAGTTCTATTTAGCGATGAAACGCGTTATAAGATTTTTAATTCTGACGGAATGAAGCGTAAAGGTGGATTCTCATGCATCCGTTATCCGACGGTACGATGTCCGAAATTTTATAAATTTTATAGGTACCTACGTTAAAATTTTGTAATTTACATGTGTCCGAATATCTATCAAAATTTGCAAATAAAAAGAATATCACAATAGTCAACTTAACCTAAAAATTGATGGAATTTTGATATTGATGCGAATTTAATTTGGTTTTCTTTGGCTTTTTTAAAATTGAAGAACTGAAATATGACATCAAATTCATACGAAGAAATTCAAATATGTGTGGAGGTAATAGCTTCTTATGATTTGCTGTAATATATTTATTTAAAGTTTGTTAATAATTGCAGGATAATTAAACAGAGCAATTAACTATAGAAGAGTTGTTAATAAACTGTGTAATGGCTAGACCCCCTTTATGGGATTCCAGACTTCCTATTCAAGAACGTTCTAAAACAGTTAGAGACCAGCTTTGGTTGGAAATTTATCAAGAGTTTGGGGAAAACCCAGATTTTTCAGTTGAATACCTGATGAAAAAATGGCGTAACCTTCGAGATACATATGTCAGATTAAAAGGGGAGTACACGCCCAGTGGGTCATCTGCGACAAAAAAGAAAAAATGGGAGTTCTTTGATATGATGTTGTTTCTAAATGATACTATAAGTTTTCGAAATACTGTATCGAACCTACAATCCCCAACTCCTGGTACAAGCAGTTCTTCGTCCCCAATGTTATCACCAGTATCGAATGGTCAAGAGAGAAAACAAAAAACAGAAAAAAAAATCGAAGGTGCTATCATAGAAGCCGTAACTAAAATTAATAACGAACCATCACCTCAACCAGATATAAATCCAATATGTACAAGAATATCGGATATTTTAAAAGAAGTGCCAATGCAGCAAAGAACACTGTTAGAAATAAAATTACTCCAAGTAGTGTATGATGGAGCGAAAGACTATTTAAAATAATTTTGTTATAGTTAATTTACCACAATATATTTTATGTATTATAGGTAGTTTTGGATTGTAAATAATTAGTGTTTTCCTAAAGAATCTTTTAGGTAGGTAACCAAAGAATAAAAACTGGCAATACTTATAAAATATACCTACCTACCTATATTTAGTTTTTAGAAATCCCGAAAATGTTAGTGTTGAAAATAGTTTATACCTATACCTAGTTACGGTGTGAACAATAAGGTATATATGTGTCTACTCTTACTTTAGTTTAAATATAAAAACATTAGGAAGAAAAAAGAGAAGCTTTACATTTTCTAACGATTGTTTAAAATAAATAAACCGAAATGTCCAATGGATTTTTAATTAATCTTAACCAAAAAACCGAATAAAAACAACTGGGTATATCAGAAAAAATAAAAACTTTTACCTAATACTATATATGTATATTTAAAGAAATTATTTACAGTACAAATAATTATTTATTCCACTGAAAGGGAACTGCTCCTTCATGTACAAAATAATTTGTTAATTTTCCCTCATTCTTTCTGCACTTCTTCCATACATGTTGGTACTTGTTCTTTGTACAGGAACAAGATTGAGAATCCTGTTATTTCTCCAATCTCCTTCAATTATTTGACCATTTTCACTTTCTCTGTCAACACTAGCAGAAGTAAAATACCTCTTTTCAGCCACAGTTACTTTTGTATTTATGTTCATAAGATAATTATGTAAGCATACAGTAGCTTTTACTACTGCTTGTACAGTAGAATCTGATGCTATTATGGGTTTTCTGTAAATACGCCACCTTGCTGCCAAAATCCCAAAGACATTCTCAATTACTCTACGTCCTCTACATAATCTGTAATTAAAAATACGCTTCATTTGTGGTAAGAAGCGACCAGCATAAGGACGCATAATACAAGTTGAAAGGGGAAAAGCTTCATCAGCAGTAATATAGTAATTGATTGGATCATCTTCATCTTGTAGAGCGGAAGGTGCCGGAAGATTTATATTATTTGTTATTAATAGTTTTCCTATATTTGAATTTTTAAATATACCGCCATCACTGTGCCTTCCTTCAGAACCAATATCTACCAATGTAAATTTATAATAGGAATCACACATTGCCATTAAAACAATACTGTGGCTTCCTTTATAATTATGAAAGGTTGATCCCGATTTTGGAGGTACCTAAAAAATGGTATTAATAATTATAAATCTTTATTGTCATAAAATACATTCACAAGTGAACATTGAAAACATCAGGAGTTAATAAATTCTTTGAACTAAACAATCTTAATTATAGTACACATCAGTAACCTATTTATATATAACTATAATTAAAACAATCTATAAAAAATGTAGAGGTAAATACTGCCATAAAATAGAAATCCAATTTACCATCTATATCTTTACCTGAATTATCACATGCTTCCCATCTATTGCACCAACACAATAAGGAAGCTGCCATCTATTTTCAAAATCCTGAGCAATCTTCAACCAAGAATCTTCATTTGGCTGAAGTAAAACGCTTTGATTTAAAGCATCCCAAATTGCACTGCATGTTTCCTCAATAATAGTTGACACTGTGCTTGGTGCAATACGAAAAGCATAACTTATTGAGGATTGGCTCTCTCCACTAGCAAGGTATCTAAAAAAAAAATTGCTCATAACCTTTTGTTACGATTTCATTACAGATAATAAATGTTAAACATTATTAATTTTACCTTAATGTTAGTGCTAGCCTTTCTCCAGCTGAAATTGGTTCTCGTACACAATAAAATTTATTTATTCTTGGTCCCACAATATTTAGTAAATTATGGAAAGTATCATTGGACATCCTTAGATAATTAAAATATTTTTCATTATCGGTCAACCGCATCTCTTGTAATAAATTATGATAAGCCCCTTGCATTTTTCGGTTTTTAAAAATTTCTCGAACCCAAAATCTTCTAGGTTTTCTTTTCTTTGCTCTAATTATTAAGAGAAGAGATAAAAGCAATACTTTATTTATCAATTTTCGTTTTTGAAGTTGATATAAATTAGTTTTCATCTTAATAACTCTTTAAAAGTAAACAAAAGTTAGGTTAGAAAGCTCCCGATATCGGAAAAAGTTAAAATTATTTTAACTTGTCCGACGTCGGATAATTTTTAAAAACATTCGGGTGAAATTTGCCGCCAAAATATTTCTGCCAATAGGAGTCATTTCGTATCGTCGTACCGTCGTATAACGGATGCATGAGAATCCACCTTAAGACGGCCAATCAACACAAGGTTTAATCCCAAATACGTTACACCCACAGTTAAACATAGTTAAGGCAGTGTTTTTATATGGGGTTTTTTCTCATGGAATGGGGTGGGTCCTTTAAGCTTTATTAATAACAACATGGATCGATTTGTTTATAGAGATATAATGCAAAATGTAATGTTGCCTTATGCAGAGTGGGAAATGCCGTTGCGTTTTATTTTCCAACAGGATAACCATCCAAAACACTCTTCACGAATTGTTCAACAGTGGTTTCAAGAAAATAACGTTCGGGTTTTGCAGTGGCCGGCACAATCCCCAGACCTTAACCCCCATTGAAAATCTATGGGAGGAAGTGGAACGTGAAATACGTACACAATTATTTCCAAATAAATAATCATTGGTAAATAAAATCAATGAAGTTTGGACAAATCTTCCCGAAAATACTTTTCAAAAATTGATTAATTCAATGCCGCGACGTTGTCGGCAAGTAATAAATAATAATGGATATTCTATTAACTATTAATATAATACTTCTGGCTATTGTAATTATTAAATGTCTTTAATGTTCTTTCATCGTAATATCTAAAGCAAAATACTGTTGACACAATTTGTTGCTTTACTTATGTCGCACTTCATTTCGTCGATTTTTATAATTATAAATATTTCTCAACCTTTATTTTGTTTAAAGTGTACCAAAATATTGTGAAATATTACTGATATTGTGGGGATCATATTTCATTCAAATTAGCTGCGGATCACAATCATATAATTACATTTTTAAATTCAAAGAAATAACAGCACTTTGTTGCTCTACTTTTGTCCAATAGTGTATGTCGGCTCTTGTCAACATATTTTGCTTGAAAACAATAATTAAAAATGTATAAATCCATAATTGTTTTGACAAAAATCATTTTTAATGCAAACACAAACTGGAATAATGAATCCTTTAAGTTTAAGAACAGTTATCACTTGCCGTATTTAGGTAAACAGATGTAACAAACTACAAGAAACCTTGAGTAATAGATGTGTTTTGGACTTCCATTGCCTTTAGTTTTTCATATCACAACGTTTCAACTGGTAAGTATCTCCAGTCGTCTTCAGGTGAATACTAAACAAGTTACAAAGCTACAAGCCTATTTATACTACCTAGGGGGGCGGAGCTAGTGACGTATGATTGGGTGCAGTCGTGAGTCATCGGCTTACGTCACCATGATTATTCATCTGCTTACGTCATCACGTTTGCATCACTACTCAATCTGAGCCTACACCTATTTAACAAGAGCTTCCAAATGTTTCTTATATCTGCAGAAGGTTTACTGAAATAGTCAGGGTTCTGAATTATGACAGCTGTCTCTTTGAATTTTCTCTTCCGCCAATGCTCTTCTTTAAGTATAATTTTTGCGTTTGCCCATTGTAAATGATGGCCGTGGGTCCAAGCGTGGTCTGCTGCACCGGATCTGTTTGTTTCTCCTTTCAGTGTGTGGTTTCGATGTTCTTGGATCCTTGTTTGGAGAGGTCGTAGAAAGAAAAAATACACAAACACAACATGCCTCTACGACCCATTACAAGCTCCCGAAACTCTCCAACTTACGAACTTTCCAAGTATCTGCTTCCAATATTACAACCGCTCCAGGGACACAGCGCATCATATGTAAAGAATTCACAGCATTTCGTCGAGATGATAAGTGGAACGGAAATTCAACCAGAGGACCGATTGGTAAGCTTCGACGTGGAAATTCTCTACACTAACGTCCCAGTGAAGGAAACACTGCAGATCATTAGAAGAAAACTTGGGGAAGACCGAATACTCGAAGAGCGAACGTCGCTATCCATCAATGCCTTGCTATCCATCAATGCCATAATGGAGCTTTTAGAATGCTGCCTAAATAATTCTTACTTTCAGGAGAACAGATTCTTTAGCCAAAAGGACAGACTACCAATGGGCTCATCCCTATCACCAGTAATAGCCAACATTTACATGGAATGGTTCGAGGATCAGGCGATAGACAAGGCGAATATTAAACCAAAGCTATGGCTTCGTTACGTAGATGACACATTCATCATTTGGAATGGAAGCGATGACGAACTTCAAACCTTTCTACAACATACGAACAACCTGGCACCTACAATTAAGTTTACCATGGAGAAGAAGGACAACGACAGATTACCGTTCTTAGACGTCGTAGTACAGAAAAACGGGAGCACCAGCCAAACATCGGTATATAGGAAACAAACCCACACAGGTCAATATCTTAACTTCGCCTCAAACCATTCAAACAGCACCAAACATGGAATAGTCTAAACACTCGTCGATAGAGCATTCACACTTTGCAACTCGCAGGGAACTTTGACGAAAGAACTTAACATCAAGCAATGATTTCCCTACGAAACTAGTCGATCAGGCCATCAAAAAGCGTCAAAATCACAAAACTAGAACGAACAAAGATAATGAATCTGGACCCACCATGAATTTACCTTATGTCAAGGGAATCTCCGAAAAAATTCGAAGGATACATCAGAACAGTCTTCAGCTCCAAAGATTCCTTAAGAAGTTCACCTGACGAAGACAAAACCAACAAATCAAAAGGTCACGAAGAATTGTGTATACAGAATACCTTGCGAATGCGGACAATCCTATGAATGTTTCTATTCGATCGATGAATTAGGGACAGACTTGAGCCGTTGTTAGTGTGTTGATGTGATGTGTACTGAGTATTGGTGCGTAATGATTTTGTTGTTTTTTTATTATTATTTTTGTATTTGTATTGACTTTTTATTGTTGTATTGGGCAGTTGAATTTATCATTTTAATTATTGCCATTATTTCTTCTGTAAGTTTAGTTGACATGAGTAAAATTTGTATGAATTGATAGCACGAATAAATATCTATCTATCTATCTATCTATGTTGGTGAAACTCTATGACCTCTCCAAACAAGGATCCAAGAACATCGAAACCACACACTGAAAGGAGAAACAAACAGATCCGGTGCAGCAGACCACGCTTGGACCCACGGCCATCATTTACAATGGGCAAACGCAAAAATTATACTTAAAGAAGAGCATTGGCGGAAGAGAAAATTCAAAGAAGCAGCTGTCATAATCCAGAACCCTGACTGTTTCAGTAAACCTTCTGCAGATATAAGAAACATTTGGAAGCCCTTGTTAAATAGGTGTAGGCTCAGATTGAGTAGTGATGCAAACGTGATGACGTAAGCAGATGAATAATCATGGTGACGTAAGCAGATGACTCACGACTGCACCCAATCATACGTCACTAGCTCCGCCCCCCTAGGTAGTATAAATAGGCTCGTAACTTTGTAACTTGTTTAGTATTCACCTGAAGACGACTGGAGATGCTTACCAGTTGAAACGTTGTAATATGAAAAACTAAAGGCAATGGAAGTCCAAAACATATCGATTACTCAAGATACATCATTGTCTACAACCTTCAAACAAATACAAGAAACCTATTGGATAAAATTTGTTAAAATTGAAAATTTAGGTTCAAAATTTAATACTCCATAACTGAATCACCTTCATTTTATCAGTTTTGAAAAAAAAATTGAAAGTGTTATAGACATGTACCGTGCGAGCAAACATTATTTTCATCAAAGAGGGCTTTGCCTCTAAGGACATAATGCTAAGCCGTAGAGCTTAATACCTGTTGGGTGTCAGTAACTACCTGAATTAACAATCAATCAGTTATTCCGTCATCTTTGACAGTCGTTACAAGAAATTTGATTCATCGCTAATTTTTCCAATTTCTTAAACAATTCACACAATGGGCTTTACGGAACAGCACAAAACATTCATGGTTAAAGCGTATTTTCGAAACGGGGTTAGAGTAAATGGTGAGTGGCAATACAATCCGGGTTTGTGCATGGACGATTTTCACGAACATTTTCCTAACGTTGCTTTTATTGCTGAGGATTTTTATCATTTCCTGAAAAGAACCGTGGCTGTGTTTGTAAGAACAGAAGAACTTGTTGCAAACGTTCGTGAAATAATGCAAAATACGCGAACAAATTGTATGACACGCCTCTCCCAAGAAGTGGGAAGATCTTATGGAACATGCAGGACTATTCTTAAGAAGCAGCTAAATTTATTTCCTTATAAAGTGCAAGTATTCCAAGAAATAAAGCGGCAGATTTTGAAAGACGCAGGAATTACTCTTAATGGTTTACACGAAATTTATTGGAAATAAATGCATGCCAATTTATGTAATTATTTTTCTTTTTCTTTTTGTATATGCTTACTTTGTTAACAACAAAAATAAATTTGTATTTGTCTACTTATTTTATTACCTACTCATTAGTTTGGCATATCATGTCATAATATGAATTTGACAAAAATTTTACCTAGATTTGGTTAGATGTATCGTCCCCATATCATTGTGATCTAAACCAAGCCCTACGTTTTTTAATCCAAGCCCTCTTTGATGTAAATAATTTTTGCTCGCACGGTATTATCAAATTTCGAAGCTAAATTTAAAATTTTAACAAATTCTATCCGATAGTTTTCTTGTAGTTTGTCACACCTTTTTACCTAAATGCGTGTGATAACTGCTCTGAAGCACTAGAATTGTATCCGTCGAAGATAATTCATTCTTTACGAAACATTTCCAATAAATGCTTTTTCCTATTTTTCCTAAAGTCATCCCTAAAATTGCGTCTAAACGGGCAACACTTTTCTGGAATATATAGCTGCATCAGAGTCTAGCATAGGCCAATTATTATTCAATTGGGCTAATGTTCTTTATTAGATTTCTTCGGAAAACCACAACCCAATGGAACTTCGCGAAAACGAAACTGGCCATTTAAACTTGCTTGAGAACATAGCAGTCTAGTAGGAATCAATAGAATCCGATATATTCCTCCTTTCTATATTTCTTTTGCGGACACTAAATATCATATGGGAAAGAAAGAAAAACTATAAGTCTCCCTCCACAAAATTTAATAGAATAAAATTCTTAAGGGTCTCTACATGTTTCGAACGTAGAAACGTCATCATCAGGAGACAGAAAATATATTTAAACCTCAGTACCCCCACAAAACACTCTGCCGAATGTAATTTTCGTAAGTACTTACTTCTTATCCAAAGAAAAATTTTCAAAAAGTTTTTTACTTCATTTTTGATTTTAATTTCTATTTCTATTTTTTACAGATTGTTACTGTGATAATTACTACCAATTTTATCCTCTCAATGTCTTTTTAACAAAAACCTAAAAATGTTTTAAAAAAAATTAAATAATCATTGACACTTTCTTTTAGAGAGATTTTTTCTTCTTCCCAGTTTATTTGGTTGGTTTAGACCCCATTTACTGACTTCTCACATAGGTACTGAGTATGTTTGAACTTTTATTAATTTCTCCATATTACGTCTCTTTTACACATCATTTTTTATTTCCATGAAAGCTCCATCAAGGTCTTTTACCATTTTCTCTTTTTCTAAAACCATCAGCACTATACAGGGTGAGTTTTTTAAAGTGTTTTTTGGGTCCCACTAAGGTATTTAGGGAAATGTTTAGCTTCCCTCTTTCGTAGGCGTTTGTCAGGAATTGGTGTAATTTTCCTTATTTTTCTGCTGGGCTTATTATCAACGTCACTCTCCTCTGAGTTAGACGAATATTTTTCTCTCGAATACAAAAGAGACTTAGCAAGCGAGAACTTAAGTGCCAGGTAGTCCGTCACCACCTTCTTCATCATTTTCAACCAGTGTTTCATTGTGAAAGGTTCCCAAAACTTCAGTATCGGTCGGGCTATTCCATTCATCCCATTCATCATTATCGCTGGAAACATTTCCATCCAAGTCCGATCCATCCAAGTTTGTATTATCTACGGCCTCCTGAAGTTCTGCTTCAGTCAGTGCTTGAAAAAATAAAAACAATATTTTAAAATATTGTATCGTTTGGGACCCGTAGTATCAGTAGAGATACTTTGAGTTTAAGGGATGAAAAACATTATTTAGCCTACTTATTTTAACATAACAAACATGCCACAACTTTTCTGAATTGTTAAAAACAGGTACAATGCAAAAAATACGCCAAAAAATTTAATACTTACGTTTAGTTCCTTTATTTTTATTGGCACCGGCCATGGCGTCTACACTCAATAAAACAAACAACTAAATAACTCGGTCAAACCACGCGATACGTGACCTTGCAATTGTTTACCCAATAGTAGGCGCATATCACATGCGATACCAGAAGGCCAAATAACTGAAATACAACCCGAAGATTTATAATAAATTTTAAAACCGTAGTATCATATACGATACCTGGGGCCCGAAGAGGTTATTAGTGAGACTTAAAATGTTACAACGGGTACGATATTTATTCTAAAATAAGGGACAAAGTGTTTGGAAGTTGAAGGGAGACATTTTGAACATCTTCTGACGCATGACAGACTATAAATAAGTTGAAATTAAATAGTAAAGTACCTATGTTTTGTATTTTATAACCTAATAAATCATAATTTCGTAACCAGGGGAGCAAATCAAAAGATTTTTTTGTATACGTACGTAGTTTTTCAACTCACCCTGTATAAATATATTTTCTGTCTCCTGATGATGAACGTTTCTACGTTCGAAACATGTAGAGACCCTTAAGAATTTTATTCTATTAAATTTTGTGGAGAAAGACTTTTAGTTTTTCTTTCTTTCCCATACTTTTAACTCCACTTTAAGCATGGACTACTTCTTCAAATTAAATATCATATTTTTAAACATGACTCGTCACTGATAGCACGCACCCCAGTGGGTACTTCGGCGCGATCTATTTCTAAATATCTCTCAAATTATATAGTTTACAATCGGTTGTAGAAATAAGTTTCAGTTGTTAAATTATGAATAAAATTAATGTCCAACCAAAAGAGAAATATTCTATTTTTTCCGAAAAGTTTAAGGATCAGAAGGCGAACCACAAACAACCGCTTTTATATCGATCGACAAGGAGAAGTCGATCGCCTTCTTGTCGAAGCGATCGAGATTTCGTACCACGGTTAATCTATTTATCGAAATCGTCTTCTGTTCGGACGTTTCCGCTTTGTCGATAAAGACTTAAGGCAAGCGCGCATATGTACGCAGCGGACGATTCGTAATATTTTTGTCACCATCGCATATTATCTTCGGATTTGCTTGGCGTATTTTCAGTGCAATCCAAATCCACGAAGTAGGAATTTTTTTCCTCCTGTTTGTTTTTGTGTTGTAAAATGAGCAGTTCTGAAGAAGAAATATTTGCAATTGCATTAGCATTTGAAGATGAAGAGCAAAGTAAAAGGAAAGGAAAAAAACGACTTAGGGTCCATAATATAAATTTAAAGAGAAAACGCTACGGAGAATTAATAAACCATCCTCCATTGTAATTTGTTATGGGTTCTGGTACAAACACACATAAGCATAAACAATATACTGCGCACACAAGACTGTTTGGTAAATACTAAATACGATTAATCCGACCAGATTCCTGTAGTGACATATCGCGCATTTACTCGGATTTGCGAATTAAGTCATCCGTACGTATCGTATCCACGGATTTAATTCTTTTGATATAATTCGGAACGGAATTCCGTCCCTACGATGCCTACAAATGTGCTTTATCAAATTTAAAACTACGTAAGTAATAATTTTCCTTCGTTTCGTCTGTCCGATGCGTACAAATGCGCGCTTACCTTTATTATCCATTTTAAAAACATTTCCTATAATTCCTAGTTTATGATTAAAGGCCAGTAATTAACAATAAAAAGAATATAGGTTATATTTTTAAATTGTTTTGGTATTTGTGTTTGTTTACTGTTTATTGTAGTCTCTGAATTTTAAGTTTTTAATAATTTTTCTTGTATATTATCTAATAAAATGTTTTTATTTCCGCCACCTTCATTTTTGTTTTATATTTTCAGTTTTGCACAGCAAGCTTTCATTATCAGGGTTTTTTCCCCTAGGCCCAACGCATTTAATTTTGTGGCTACATCCTTCCACAACTCCAGAGATTTTTGTTTAGCATTTTGGCACACAAATTTGCCTGTAATCATTTCAGGATGCACCTCTAAGATATCTAGGAGTAAATCCCAATGCCTGGAATTTACTCTCATTCTTTTTACTGCAGACTCCATTGTCTAAAAACAGAAAACTTCATCTAGGTACTTACCGTGTTTTTCGCTTTCTCCGAAAAACCTATAAATTTGTATGAACTAAACGGATATTTAAATTTAGAAAGGCTTTATAAATAAAAACTATGCATTCTAATACACTCTATTATTATTATAGAAAAACAATTGAATATAATAATTCCTTCGATCAACATTATTCGCACCACGAGACAAAACCATGATATTCATACACTTATGGTAAAGAGTAGGTACTTTTAGCCAAAGTTGCGAAAGATCAGTATTATATAAAGGAATAACAATTTACAACAGTTTGCCCAAAAAAATTAAAGAAATATCGAAATTATGGATTTTTAAACAAAAACTAAAAAAATATTTTTTAAAACTAAACTAGGTATCTTTAACGTAGGTATTATTATGTTTATTATTATTATTTTTTTGTAAATTGTTATTATATATATTATATTTTTTAAATAATTCGTGGAGTTAACAGTTACCTATTACTAAACATGATTTTTATTATTTGTGATTTTATATATTGTATATTTGGTGTTATATCCTCTGTAATTAACTTTTTAAGTTGGTTGAGAATAAAGATATATAATAATATGAGTATTATAAAGATATATTATTATTAAACCAAATGCGAAAAACCATAAAACCTGTGCATAAAACCTCAAAACAAAGTAAACAAACACGATTTCTGAGGTTAGGTTGTTCGTCGACAAAAAATTTAATACTTACGTTTAGTTCCTTTATTTTTATTGGCACCGGCCATGGCGTCTACACTCAATAAAACAAACAACTAAATAACTCGGTCAAACCACGCGATACGTGACCTTGCAATTGTTTACCCAATAGTAGGCGCATATCACATGCGATACCAGAAGGCCAAATAACTGAAATACAACCCGAAGATTTATAATAAATTTTAAAACCGTAGTATCATATACGATACCTGGGGCCCGAAGAGGTTATTAGTGAGACTTAAAATGTTACAACGGGTACGATATTTATTCTAAAATAAGGGACAAAGTGTTTGGAAGTTGAAGGGAGACATTTTGAACATCTTCTGACGCATGACAGACTATAAATAAGTTGAAATTAAATAGTAAAGTACCTATGTTTTGTATTTTATAACCTAATAAATCATAATTTCGTAACCAGGGGAGCAAATCAAAAGATTTTTTTGTATACGTACGTAGTTTTTCAACTCACCCTGTATAAATATATTTTCTGTCTCCTGATGATGAACGTTTCTACGTTCGAAACATGTAGAGACCCTTAAGAATTTTATTCTATTAAATTTTGTGGAGAAAGACTTTTAGTTTTTCTTTCTTTCCCATACTTTTAACTCCACTTTAAGCATGGACTACTTCTTCAAATTAAATATCATATTTTTAAACATGACTCGTCACTGATAGCACGCACCCCAGTGGGTACTTCGGCGCGATCTATTTCTAAATATCTCTCAAATTATATAGTTTACAATCGGTTGTAGAAATAAGTTTCAGTTGTTAAATTATGAATAAAATTAATGTCCAACCAAAAGAGAAATATTCTATTTTTTCCGAAAAGTTTAAGGATCAGAAGGCGAACCACAAACAACCGCTTTTATATCGATCGACAAGGAGAAGTCGATCGCCTTCTTGTCGAAGCGATCGAGATTTCGTACCACGGTTAATCTATTTATCGAAATCGTCTTCTGTTCGGACGTTTCCGCTTTGTCGATAAAGACTTAAGGCAAGCGCGCATATGTACGCAGCGGACGATTCGTAATATTTTTGTCACCATCGCATATTATCTTCGGATTTGCTTGGCGTATTTTCAGTGCAATCCAAATCCACGAAGTAGGAATTTTTTTCCTCCTGTTTGTTTTTGTGTTGTAAAATGAGCAGTTCTGAAGAAGAAATATTTGCAATTGCATTAGCATTTGAAGATGAAGAGCAAAGTAAAAGGAAAGGAAAAAAACGACTTAGGGTCCATAATATAAATTTAAAGAGAAAACGCTACGGAGAATTAATAAACCATCCTCCATTGTAATTTGTTATGGGTTCTGGTACAAACACACATAAGCATAAACAATATACTGCGCACACAAGACTGTTTGGTAAATACTAAATACGATTAATCCGACCAGATTCCTGTAGTGACATATCGCGCATTTACTCGGATTTGCGAATTAAGTCATCCGTACGTATCGTATCCACGGATTTAATTCTTTTGATATAATTCGGAACGGAATTCCGTCCCTACGATGCCTACAAATGTGCTTTATCAAATTTAAAACTACGTAAGTAATAATTTTCCTTCGTTTCGTCTGTCCGATGCGTACAAATGCGCGCTTACCTTTATTATCCATTTTAAAAACATTTCCTATAATTCCTAGTTTATGATTAAAGGCCAGTAATTAACAATAAAAAGAATATAGGTTATATTTTTAAATTGTTTTGGTATTTGTGTTTGTTTACTGTTTATTGTAGTCTCTGAATTTTAAGTTTTTAATAATTTTTCTTGTATATTATCTAATAAAATGTTTTTATTTCCGCCACCTTCATTTTTGTTTTATATTTTCAGTTTTGCACAGCAAGCTTTCATTATCAGGGTTTTTTCCCCTAGGCCCAACGCATTTAATTTTGTGGCTACATCCTTCCACAACTCCAGAGATTTTTGTTTAGCATTTTGGCACACAAATTTGCCTGTAATCATTTCAGGATGCACCTCTAAGATATCTAGGAGTAAATCCCAATGCCTGGAATTTACTCTCATTCTTTTTACTGCAGACTCCATTGTCTAAAAACAGAAAACTTCATCTAGGTACTTACCGTGTTTTTCGCTTTCTCCGAAAAACCTATAAATTTGTATGAACTAAACGGATATTTAAATTTAGAAAGGCTTTATAAATAAAAACTATGCATTCTAATACACTCTATTATTATTATAGAAAAACAATTGAATATAATAATTCCTTCGATCAACATTATTCGCACCACGAGACAAAACCATGATATTCATACACTTATGGTAAAGAGTAGGTACTTTTAGCCAAAGTTGCGAAAGATCAGTATTATATAAAGGAATAACAATTTACAACAGTTTGCCCAAAAAAATTAAAGAAATATCGAAATTATGGATTTTTAAACAAAAACTAAAAAAATATTTTTTAAAACTAAACTAGGTATCTTTAACGTAGGTATTATTATGTTTATTATTATTATTTTTTTGTAAATTGTTATTATATATATTATATTTTTTAAATAATTCGTGGAGTTAACAGTTACCTATTACTAAACATGATTTTTATTATTTGTGATTTTATATATTGTATATTTGGTGTTATATCCTCTGTAATTAACTTTTTAAGTTGGTTGAGAATAAAGATATATAATAATATGAGTATTATAAAGATATATTATTATTAAACCAAATGCGAAAAACCATAAAACCTGTGCATAAAACCTCAAAACAAAGTAAACAAACACGATTTCTGAGGTTAGGTTGTTCGTCGACAAGCTTTAGCGGCGTCCACTTCTTTCGATTCGATAAAATCGTTAAGTTGGATAAAGCGATTGTCTGTGGTGGCTATTATGTAGATTGACCTTGAGCCAAGGCGAAACGGGGAAAGACGTAAGGGGAAATTGTCGATTACGATTGTCTGTGGTTCCACTACTGCTTTAGAACGATATCAACATATTTCAAAGTCTGATCAAGCGACAGCGCTTATTACAAAATATTGAAAATGTTTTAATTTTTAGATAATGGCCTTGATCGTCCTAAGCCAAGAGAAGGAAAACCATCATTACCCGAAACTACAGAACACATGTGTTTAATTAGGGCTAAATTAAGATCCAAGAAGATAGCAACAGTTATTCATCAAAAAGATGTCAACAAATTTCAAGTTGCATACAGTAGTTTACTTAAAGGAAACATTGATGGGCTCAAAAAAGTAAAGAAACCAAAAACCAAGACGAAAGTTGAATCATAAAGTAAATGTAAAATATCTCGATTTTGGTAAATACACAGTGGGTTTCGAACATTAAAATATATTAATTTCGTGTTCAATAATTGAAAATAAGAGTCAAAGTTTATAAATATTTCCTTCTTTAATATATCTGAATTCCTTTATTATTACAATCTACAAAATATGGCTTGTTTAATCAATTTTAAACAATTTTTGACGCAAAAAGATCCTTTTTCTACAAAACCAGTATCGCAGTATGACAATTGGGTTTAAAATTACAGTAAAGTGATAGGGATGCATACCGCATTTTTTGATCAATCAAAAAAGCAGCCAAGCCTGCAGTTTAAAAAAAAAATGTGATTTTATATTCCTAAAAACAAAATATTGTCAAATTTGCCATTTTTGCTTGTATTAATTCGTAAATTAAAGACGGGTATTTGACAGATTTTTGTTTTATAAAGTCTAGGTGATCAAGTCACGTGACAGATATTGATACTTTTTATATTCAAAAATTCACTTTTATCATCATAAATAAAAAGTGTGCCAATTTGTGTTTATTAACAGAAATATTCTCAAAAACGGAATTTTTATGCCTTGAGCACATGTAAGTAATAAAACACACTATTCTCTAGACTAGATATAACAATATACGTTTAAAGGTTGGGGACGATGATGTTTCTTGAATGACTAGTGAAAATCTCTTGAAATCACTTGTAAACTGGTCAACAAAAAGATCGTACCATTCAATTTTTAGACCTATTTTTAAATTGCTGTAACTTTTTTAAAAATTGACATTTTTGAATGTAGTTTCCGAATTTGGAAAGCGCGATTTTTCTACTTTAACCTGTATTTCATTTATTTTTGGTAGAATCAATATTATTATGATACACAGGGCGATTAATAGAGTGCTACAAAAAAACACAAAATGTTAGTGTGTGCCATTTCAGTGGTGATTTTTTTTTGGTCGTTACAATATGGGTTTTTACCAAGGTAGGATCAATATCTCTAGACGTTTTTGCCAGTTTTTGGATTGAGGACCTCTGGCTTTAGATAGGCCAATAAACGTAAAACTTTGGTAATCATCGCTTTAAAACGCTATAACTGGAAAACGGATTGATGGATTTCCACGAGTTTTTCACAATCAAAAATTCCATTTCATGGAGCCGTTCTATGACCTACGTATTTTACGAAAGGTGAGAATTTTATTAATATACGGGGTAATCAACAGTCATTAAAAAAAAATGTTTATTTGCGCGCCATTTGGCCAGCAAAGTGTTTCACTTATTAACAACATTAATGGTAGCAAATAAAATTGATTAAATTTTAACAAAAAATAATAACAAATAAAATTAATAGTGAGTAGGTCCACCGTGAACCTTTAGAACTTCCATTACTCTTCTTGGCATGCTACTCACCAGGTTTGCAAGGAAGTACTGGGGAATAGCTTTATAGCGTATTGCTGCTATAGGTAACTTCATTGTTTAATCGACATTAACTTAGCCTTGGAAATTTATCAATTTATTGCAATCCATCAATCCGTTTTCCAGTTATAGCCTTTTAAAGCAATGATTACCAAAAGTTGGCGTTTATTGGCCTATCTAAAGCCAAGTCCTCAATCCAAAAACTGGCAAAAACGTCTAGAGATATTGATCCTACCTTGGTAAAAACCCATATTGTAACGACCAAAAAAAATCACCACTGAAATGGCACACACTAAAATTTTGTGTTTTTTTGCAGCACTCTATTAATCGCCCTGTGTATCATAATAATATTGATTCTACCAAAAATAAATGAAATACAGGTTAAAGTAGAAAAATCGCGCTTTCCAAATTTGGAAACTACATTAAAAAATGTCAATTTTTTAAAAAGTTACAGCAATTTGAAAATAGGTCTAAAAATTGAATGGCACGATCTTTTTGTTGACCCAGTTTATTTTAAAACAAATAATAAAGACAATGAAAGTCCAAAACTCTTCTATCATTCTAGATATAGAAAGGACATACAGCGGTCGTAATATAAGAGTTTACTCCATGTAATAGTAAAATATTCCAAAAATCTCTTAATGGATTGAAACATGCTATCGCGTCGTCTTCAGTGGCTCCGTGCTTAACGCGGCAGTCGCTGAGAACTCTAGGACGAGAGTTTGTGGACGTATCCCACTGCCGGCAAACTGGTTCAAGCCCGGTGGATTTTAGTGGTATCAGTTTTGACGTGGGTCCAGCGTCTAGCAAAAATTAGGGAAGAGTGAAAAATGTATCATCTGCTTAACCCACCCCATTCACGCCGATAACCAGGCTGGATATGTCGTGGGGTCGGTAGGTCATAGAAAGCGCGAAACCGAGGGTTGATAGCCCTTGGGGGTGCTTCGTGGTTCGGAGCCCACGATAAACCGGAGGTCCCCTCGGTAATGGCCCTGGTAGCGAACGAAGAGGAAAAAATCCGAAAATAACAACCACTGCTAAGCTTCTCTTACGAGAATTTACTTGAATCGTAAACGTGGTTAGAACCCGATTCAAAGTGTTAACAATGCATGAGCCGCTTTATGCATGGATAGTTTTATCTCTTCTACTTATTCTCTTGAGGCAGTTTTTTGCAAAAAGCCACGCTACCCAATAACGTAGACCCATAGGCCTATAAAAAAGTAGAATGTTTATTACTCATATGACCTGTGTTCAGTGGCGGCTTCTCCTATGAGGCAGGTGAGGCAGTGCCTCATCAATAATTTTGCAAATTAAATAAATTACAAATTTAGATTATTTTACCATCTCATTTCTGCATGCGGTCGTATATGGTAGAAGCCGGTCTCGCGCTTCCTTGTCTTTTACGATCCCTTGCGTATTTTGTTCTTATATCATCCATCTCATTTCCACATGCGGTCGTATATGGTTAGAGGCCCGGCCTCCCGCTTCCTTGTCTAGCGTATTAGTAAAAATATCCAATGTGATGTATGATACCCGTAATAGTCCAGTCGAATCTAGCTTTAAATAGCGCATAAAAACATTCTTCTGAGGCCAGCCTCAACTCTACGTAAATTTAATGCGAACGCGAGGGGACTAATCTAATCTATAAAGATGAACGCCGCGACACGGTATTTGGAGAAATGCTATTATTAGATTAACAGGTTGTCCGTTGAAAGTTTAGAGAGAGTGCATAGTGCATTGTATTTTATTATAGTTTTCGGTAAATACTTTTATGGTTTTCCGTACTGATTTCTGTTTTGCTTTTTTTCCAACAGTGGGCAGTGATTTTTCTAAAATATTAATATTACATTACTTTTATTACCTACTTATTAGTTTATTTGTTTTGGGCTTACTAGCGAAAAATGGATTCAGCGGGACCTAGCACAGCGTCACAACTTCCCCAGGTAAATGTAAACATTCGCAATCCTACTTGTTATCTTGTTATTTTTTTAGTAAATGAGCAGAATCAAGTATTCCTATGAAGATAAATTGTTCATAGTAAAAGAAGTAAAGCGACCTGTTCCAGATTTGAGTAAACGTCTTGTTACTATCGGTGAGGTGGGGAAATCAAATCGGAGCTTTCAAAACACTTGGTACGAAAAGTACGACTGGCTTAATTGTAGTGTAACGTTACACAAATTATTTTGCTGGCCGTGTATTCTGTTTGCAACAAATAATAGCGACAAAGTTTGGTCAAAATGTGGTTATAGCGATTTAAAAAACTTGTCTAAACTTTAAAATCTAACCTTGCTAAAATTTTTTTTTTCAACTGTGCCTCACCACTTTCAAATACCACGAGCCGCCCCTGCCTGTGTTGTTAAAATAGCATCTCTAGAAAAGGATGTGTTGTCGGGGAATTAATTTTTTTCTGGCAACCATTTGAAATTATATTAACGCCAACCAAAAACACGAGTCTCTCCGAACCACAGCGAGTCGGCGAGCCAAAAAACCTATTGTTAATAACTTGTTCTAGTGTTTATTAATTTTGTTGAACAATTTGTTGTTATTCTTATTGTGATATATAACTTTCAAAATAATAAAGGCATTAATAATGCCACTGTGTGTGTAGTGCATAATTGTTTTTATTGTGAGAAAAGTGCGGCAGAGGATATCTCTCTCAACAGGTAATGCATCTCAATTGTTGTTTTATCAGAATATATTTAAAAAAATTAAAATTGATTCTCATAAACTGTTGTGCTATTATTAGCTATTTATCTGGCCTTTCAACAAACCCAAATAACATAGGATTATGCACTTTCAAAGTTGACACGGGTCAATCGCTACGAAGTTAGTCAGTTGGAATGATGCTGCCAACTCAAAATAGTGGATGGCAACCTATAAAAACCAAATCCCCATTGGTTCAGAGACATTATAGTGTGCCATTTATAGTCTATTAAGTTTTCTACTTTGTTTTATAGTTCTGTGGGTATACCCCATTTTCGAGGAATAGTGGGATAAGGATCAGTGCCAAATAAAGCAAGTTAATTAAAACTTTTTAAAATCTAAGTACACGTTCGTTTGAGGACAACTGAAAATAAGAAAAAGGAAGTTAAATCGGAGACAATAAAATAAGTTACTTCTGTTTAATCACTTTTTATTATTTTACCACACATTAGCTTATAATTTGAAATATGTCATTTAAACATTATACTTTAAATTTTATTCATTTATTTATGGTAAGTATAGTTTAAAATTAGTTATTTATTTTTATTTAACACAAATATTAAACATATCCATTTTATTTTAAGTTTTTAATAATCTTTACTAGGTATTTATGTTTCGTATTGAGTCATTCTGTAAGTAGAGCCTTCGAGCCTATTTTTACCACGTACGTCCACCAATTCCTAAAGAATAACTCACCTATTATTATAATATATAAACACAATGCTAAACACATAACTATGGAGTAGAACATACAATTAGTAACCTGCCTTTTTTATGCAGAAGTAAGAATTATTTACACCTGTAATTGAACACTATAAATTCACTAGTTTTAAATTTAAAACTATTGTGGTTTCACAATTGGGGGTTTAAAATGAAAAGTGTAAAAATCAAGTAGCTGAGTTTTGTATCTTCAATGCATTGTTGGGATTTTTTTTTAAGGTGGGAGTATCAACATGCTTGCCAACATGTACCCTATTTCGCGTAATTTATTTATGTTTTCTAGCTTTTACACAAAATTTAAATAAAATCAGTATCGACTTGATATTCTATAGGTAATAATTGACATATTTAATAAAAAATATCCAGGAATTTCATAACTTATTTTAGAATTGTATAGCGAAAAATATCGGGTAAGATTTTTTTAAACATTATTATGTCATTGTTCTTTTACTACACAATTCTCCCAAAATTAGCAATGAAATAAATTGATATTTTTGTAGTATATCAGATATTAGATAGGTACCTAAGTAATGTGCCGACGATACTGATTTTATTTAAATGTTAGTCAATAAAATAATAAACTTGAAAAAATAACGCGAAATAGGTTATAGGTTGTCAATAGATTGAATGACGTTGATAATTCCATCTTAATATATAAATGTTTTAAATAATTCGGAAGAACAAGAAGACTAGAAGGTCGATACTTGAAACCTCCTAATTCAAAAAGTGTACTTTGTTAAAAAGTACATACACTAAAAAATTAAACGACTTTTTAAAACGTTATTCTTGAAACGATATTTACTCACTTTATTAACGTTTGATTCGTGCAATGTGTTTTTAGCTGGCATCATCATCTATCGCTTTATTAAGGCTGTCTGCTGTTACCGAGGATTATATTTTTTGTCGTCAATTTTGTTTATTTTGGCCCACCGAGCTAGTGATATGTATGTGACGTCAAAATGTTCACTTTTTCAATTAGGAGGTTTTAAGTATCAAGGCCTAGTGCTTAATTTTAAATCCCTTTACGTGAAGAAGAATCGAAAAGTTCTTAAACACACGCCAATGTTTCTTATTGGCAGTATTATACATGCATGAAAATACGTGGTCCGCCCATATACTAGTAATAAGTTAAAAGAGTAAAAATATTAAGTATCCCAAAGCAAATAGAAATAGGTAGATTATGTTTCCCCACAAGCGTCTAGAGTCCAGTGGTTCCCAAATGGTGGTCCGCGGCGTATTTTTTGGGGGTCCGCGAACCCACGGAGCACATAGGGAAAATAAAACAAAAATAACTAAATAACGCACCTAATAATAAAACAATTAAATTATTTTTTAGTTTATTATTGTTTTTAAGGAAAATACGTTGTATTGATAAATAAAATGTTGTTTAAATAAGTTACAAAACGGTTGTTTTAGTACTTTTAAAGATTAACTGGCCATGGGGGTCCGCATGTTACTATAATCCGATTTCGGGGGTCCGGGATTTTGCGAAATTTGGGAACCACTGGTCTAGACTCTAGACGGACCGATTCTACTATTTTATTAATTATATGGATATTTTAAGGTATTTTTTCTTACACCTGAAAATCTGCAATTGTTTAAAATTTATTGATGGTCAAATCTATCGTATTTCGTGTCAAGAAATTTACAATATTTTGCTCAAGTTTGTCCAGTACCATAATGTCTGATAGCGATAGTGAGACACCTCAAGAAATAACTGATGCGGCGAAGATCGTTGTTTCAAATTTTTTGCCCGCTTTATCAAACATACGATATGTTTTGTTGTGTTATTTGGAGGAAAAATCGAAAATATTAATTTCATTTACTTTGATTTAAAAAAAAAGGTTTCGGAAATTAACTTTTTCTACGATCGTGCAAAAAGTGACTATTTTTTGCACTATCTACTGTGCCAAAAGTAACATACTTTTTTGCACTAATGTAAAAAGTAACATACTTTTTTGCACTAATGTAAAAAGTAACATACTTTTTGTAGTAATACTTTGATACTCTATTGATTAGGAGTAGAAGTACTTAGGTAAATATTCCTTAAAACGTTTATTGTTTGATATTAAAAATAATCTTTTTACTCTAATTTTAATTAGTCCAAATCTTGAAAGCATAATGATAGATACCTATGGATGGCGTCTGACAGTTAACCTTTTTACTAACGAAAGAATAACCATAGTTACCTGGATGACGTGCACTCACGGCATCTCACAGTGACAATTCCCGTAATTGTCAGTTTAATATTTTAATATCTTGTGGTAATTCTATTAAAAATGTCAAGTTCGGATAGTGTTGTACTACGTACGATCGTAGAAAAAATGTTCTGTGCAACACGTCCAAAAAGCATATTTGTTGCACTCAGCATGATTGCAGCTCTCGACTTCGTCTCGAGCTGCAAACTTCATGCATCATGCAACGAAGATATACTTTTTGCACTAGTTACACAAATAACTATTTTAGTTTATACGAGCCGTGAACAAATAACATTTTACGGTGAAAGGAGGCGTTTTGTGCATCCATAGCAACAAAAAAGGCAAGTAGACACAATGCTATTTATTTTAAAGAATAATTTTTATGCTTGTGCCATTAGAACAACCTTGGTCTGAGAGAACAACCCATGGCATATGGATATAATACTTAAAAAATTAAACTTTTGATATAACATATTTTTTTGACAAACTGGATTATATTGTTTCTAAAAAAATTACCAAAATTAGTACAGTTTGCAATGAACGCGACAAAACATTCTACATTGTATGTTCTTTGATTAAATTAATTAAAAAGTAATTATTTAGTAAATCTTACTCAATTAAAAATAAATAAACAAGTTTTTTCTTAAGACAATCTTGCTACTTTAATAACATTTTCAATTTCCACCAAGTTTAAATATAGGCGGGAACATGTGGTATGTACTGCGCATGCGGAAGCTCCGAAGCCGAAGTAGGATCGGTCCGTCCAGACGCATGTTGTTTCCCCCACTGGTGTCGCGCCTCCCGCTCAGACTAAATTTTACTATTTACGCTGTCGAAGAAAGATGTACTGTGTTTGACATTGGTGTCATAAAAATTACGTACTAAAGGCTTGTTTTTATTTTGTTGATCAGCACATTTTTTTGCCGTCTGAAAGACAGTGACATTGAAAGTAATGTTTTTCTCACAATCAAATCGGTAAGCTTAATTCTTATTTCTTAATTTTATACTTAACAAGTAAAGTCTGCCAAAGTCACATTTAAACTTGCCTGGTTAGTTAATAATATTGTTGAAAACCTTTGTGCAACCCAACAATAATGTTGTATATATAATTAAATATCAGATCACGTAATTTTATGAATTATACTGTCGATCTTAAACTATGGTTTTTTATAATATCGATAAATATACTAATAAAACTAGCTAAAATCACAACTAGAAATTATAAAAGCCATTAACTAATTTACAACTAGAAAAATTACTACCCTAAGAGCTGACATGCAAGAAATACATCTAAAAATTAAATCCATTGATAATTCTATGATAATACCCACGAAAACTTAATTCTTTTTCTATAAAATTATGATAAACCATCGTTTGTCTATGTCTACCCTAATATACTTCGAGATTTCAAAATAAGACTTATTATATACGGACGTGGCAACATCAACACTTTGAGACGAAAAGCATTAAGGGGATACTTTACTTTTTACTAGTCGCATTTGTAACTATTGACCGTTTTGGCTGACTTTTAACTTTTTTAATTGGCCTCCTGTTGACGTTTTGAAAATTCTGGATGAAGTGAAGAACTTTTTTTTTTCAATAGTATCGGACATTGGATATCAAACTATAAGAAGGCCATATAAGCAGATTTCCTAAATCTGATACGTTAAATTCATAGATGGCACAATGAGTCACCAACAATAAAGCGCGTTGATGCAGCCACTAACGACAAGCCTTTTCACTGCTAAATTGAAACATTGTTGCCGCCTGTCTTTTTGACTTGCTGCATGATTCCCCACTACCATAACCATACCATCACGCGCATCGCGGTGCCTGGATTGCCTTGCTCTGGCATAATATATCGTCGGCTTAGTGCAAAAATTCACTAAGTCTCAATTGACAGTTTTGAGTAACAACCAGTTTTAAGAAATGGCGGAGTTTAAAGTGATTTATTAAAAAAATGTGCAATAATGTTATGCCTACGAAGTTGTCATGTGCATATGTACAAACTTTTTTCAATATATTTTTACAAAATAGTATTTATTATATGCACTATACATTCGGCTGGAATTGAGAACCTCCTATTTTATTGTCTTAAAAATGCTTAAATCCTTAAAAATTCCAATAAAATACGATATGCGGCAACTCCACGACATCACATCAGTGAATTTGAGACATCTGTTGCCGAGGCGCTGCATTTATAACTATAGATTTACGATCAACTCCACAATGGCGGCCAAACCGTCTCCAATACAGTCTAAAACAGGGTTGTCAAGTTTTCTCGAAGATCCGCTATTCTTATAGTTTGATATCGGATAATTAGATTAGTCACAATTATTTTTTAAAATCTTCCTACGCACCTATTTTTAAAAGTAAGAATCCCCTTAAGAGAATTGGTGCCGATGTCATTGTTTGGGCGGTTATTTCATTAAGTGCGTTTTTTTTTTAAATCGGGCTTTCTGCTTTTGTTAAATTTCATACTACTAATTTAATATAGGAAAATTGAAAACCCTTTTTAGTATATTTACAGGCCAATTAAAAAAAAAACGTACTAATGATAACGCCAAAATAATAAAAGCTTGAACAAATCCAAGCACCATGTACTGAGTTCTTAAAGTATGTTTTAAGGTAGGAGTATCAACATGCTTGCCAACCTATAACCTATTTCGCGTAGATTTATTTATGTTTTCTAGCTTTTATACAAAATTTAAAGAGAATCAGTATCGACTTGATATTCTATAGGTAATAATTGACATATTTAATAAATATCAAGGAATTTCATAACTTATTTTAGGAGAATTGTATAACGAAAAATATCGGGTAAGATTTTTTTTAACATTATTATGTCATTGCAATGACATGTTCTTTCATTATACATATCTCCCAAAATTAGCAATGAAATAAATTGATATTTTTGTAATATATCAGATATTACCTAAGTAATGTGCCGACGATACTGATTTTATTTAAATGTTAGTTTAAAAAATAATAAACTTGAAAAGACAAAGCGAAATAGGTTATAGGTTGGCAATAAATTGAATGACGTTGAGAATTCAACCTTAATTATTTAACAATTATTGTTTCATAATTTGTTCACCATTACGTGGTCAGTGAGTCAGTCGGTTTCTTATAGATTGCAAAAACAATAATTGTTAAATAATCAAAACATCTTTTAAGAATCCAGTACAACCACTGCTCTTAATAATATAACTGATTTTGTTACAATTTTTTTACCAACTACGATATTCCTAATGTTTGTAACACCAGTATTTGGGTCGTTTATTTAAAATTATTCCTATTTTAATTATTTAAAAATGTGCCCGCCGTTAATTTTGTGGCATAACTTGCTGCCCGTAACTACCTACAGTTGAAGGCCCTTTACTAAAGAACAGTATAAAACGTACAGTTGTGGCGATACAAATCCAGTTAACCCTACTTTCTTTCGTGATTAGCTCTGTTTTATTACTAAACGGGGTTTTATGATCGCATTATGTATTTTACTACGAAGTTTTCATTTCACTTATTGTTTTCACATTATGACGTTTTTGGTTTTTTTAGTGATAATTTTAAATTGAATGAAGACGATCTTTTAAAAAATTGTCACGCTCCACAACAAATGCTAACTAATCAAGAAAATAAGGAGGCTGACGTGCAAGCAAATTATTTATTTAACGAGATAAAAGCCCTAAGGTTGTTTATTACCTGAAGCGTCTCGACATTCTACAATATATGTTTGAAAACAATCTAACTTCATCTCTACCAAATATTACCATTTCATTAAGAATCCTCCTCACTTTACATGTGTCTGTTGCTTCTAGTGAGAGATATTTCTCAAAGTTAATAATTAAAAATTATTTGAGGTTTACTATGTTGCAAGAAAGATTATCTGATTTGACAATCTTAGCAATAGAGGAAGAGATTTTCGATAAAATTGTTTTCAATCACAATATGGTTCAAATATTCTAGTATTTCTAAACAAAACCCGTTTACCTCCTCTTGGGTGAGGTTAATATTCCTTCAACTAATTTATACATATATTTGAACATTGAATGTTGATTTCCCAGATGTATGCTTTTCCCCAATTACGCTAGTATCTGCAAAAACTTTAATATTAAATAAATACATTCACTATTATAAGTGGTGCGTGATGTAAATAAATGCCTCGTATCCTTAAGCCAAGTTGTAGCAAAGTAGTCAAATAAAAGAAACAGTAACAACCATCTTGTTCCAATTTCACATAGAAGAAAAAGTAAAATCAGAATTTTTTGATGCAAGTTAAACGTTGATTTGTTGACGTTTTCAATTGCATAACTCGTCTCCAAGTATAGTTTCCTTTCCTCTTCTTCAGTTTCTGTTACGTATTCAAAGTTTTTGAGCTTTCTTATCGACGCTCTTTTTCTTGAGGCCAGCATTTTTCTGTTCTTTTATTCTTTACTTCTTCTTTTAAAAATTAGTTTGAGATCTGTCTAGGTTCTATTGGATGCAGTTCAATAATTCTGCATATTTAAACATCCTCCAGCACTTAAATATCGTCAACAGCAGGAATTAGCGTTTTGTATTCATTTTCATCTACTTTTTACCTGGTACTTTATTGTCCACAAAGATAATGTCTACTGTCAGAAACATAAGAATTTAAAGTTTATATAAAAACGTTCAATGTTAAAAGCCCCCAAGTGTTATTCTTGTAACATATGACTAGCTTTGGTTATTTCGAACGTAAAATAGCACTTAAGTTTTAACAATATTTACTCACCTGTTTTATACACATATATGTAACCAGTATACTGCCAATGGTATGTAACCAGGCTTTTAAAAACTGAGGTCACTATGCAGTTCGTTACCGGGATAGTGAGTGTGCGCAATATGCACTTTAAACAACAAATGTTGCTGCGATGCGAACACAACCGGTCACTAGTTATTTTCATTTTATGTCTTACAGTGATTGTAATTTTTAAGTTTTATGTTTTCTAGTTTATATTTATAATAGACACTATAGTAGCGCCTGTTAATTTGTAACTTTGGTAAAGGTTGTTGTATGGTGTTGTTTTTCACGAAACGTGGCGTGATTCCAGGAGTTTATTATTTCAAGTATTTCTACCTACCGACTACAGACGTTGTCTTGCATTACTTTTATTGGCTCCAATTTTGGTAGGATTTTATCACTACTGGTTTTATTGAATAGGTAAGTAGGTACTTACTTTGGCTGTGCGATTTGGCGACGATAACGTTATTTGCTGGGCCCTATTTGTATGTTGTTTTAAGACAACCGTTTCTAAAATCATTTTAGAGATCTAACAAATTTTTAAATTTTATTCTATAACTTTGAATTTTAAAAACTCTTGCACCTCTTCGAAGAGAGTACAATGATATAGAGAAATTAGACTGCTATCAGATATAAAATTTAGCAAAAAAATATTTGAGTTAATTTTATGTTTAATGTTTAGATGGTCCACAAAATTATGTGAAACTCTGCATCCTGCTTTAGTCCTCTATCTGGTCACAATCTTGTAACTCGCCAATAGCACTATACTGGTTACATATATGTAGTTTTATATCGTAAAACAAATTTTTATCCGGTATCGATGTACGTAACATATGTACAGTTGTATTCATAAAAAAAGCGTACAAGAATTAGAATGAGAGTTAAGTTTTGTCATATTTATCACACGTCATAGATTATTAAAAATGCAAAGCATTGGCGTCGGCGTAATTAATTTTAAAACTGCATGGTGGTAACGTTTGATAAACTTTGGCAGAAGAACATAAAAATGCCTAGTCAGTTGTCTAAAGTTGAAAAGGCTCAAATTGTATCAAGAATCGAAAAAGGATGGTCAATCCGTGCTGTAGAGCAGTTGTATAATAGAAATAAAAAAACTATATTGAAAATTAAGCAACGCTGGGAACAAGAATCCCTAAAGAGGAAAATTGGTTCAGGTCGTTCCAAACGTTCCAACCCTGAACAGGATGCTGCTTTTTTGGGATATTTAAGAAACAATGCATTTGCAACTGCAAGGGATGCTGTTATTGATACAGCAACTCCTGTCTCCCAACCTGCCGCCAGCAGGAGAGTCAATGAATCTGAACTAAAATGTCGCCCAGCTGCGAAAAAAATGTTTCTTACCGAAGAACAGCGACAGTCAAGGATTATTTTTGCTTTAAATTATATATACCGCAGTCCTCAATTTTCGAACAGGGTCATTTTTACTGATGAAAAGACGTTCCAGTCGACATATAACGGACAAATTCGTGTGTACCGTCCAAACAATACCAAGTTTGAAGAGCGATATACTAACCCCCTCACTTCTAGACATGGGCGTTTCTCTGCAAACGTATGGGGCTGGATAAGCGTTCATGGACCTGGTGTTTGCTAGCGAATAGAGGGAAGATTTAATGCCGGAAATTACATTAACATTTTAGAAACCATATTGTTACCATCTGCTGAGCAAATATATCCCAATAATACTTTCATATTTCAACAAGATAATTGTCCAGTCCACACTGCCAATGCTGTAACCCACTGGTTTCAACCCCATAATGTGGAAGTGCTGCCTTGGGTCGCTTATAGTCCCGATATCAATCCAATTGAAAATATTTGGGGTATAATCATAAAAAAAATATATAATCGAAATTTTAGGGCACAAAATTCAGAAGATTTATAGGAAATTTTACATGCGTGCTGGGAAGAGCTTGATCCAAATATTGTATCAAATATAATTCAGTCAATTCCGAATAGACTACCTCAAGTAATAGAAAAACAGGGATATATGACCAAATATTAGATTTTATTTATTCTTGTTAAACGTTTTTTGTTTCTATTGTAATTTTTATAAAACTGTTAAAATATCTTATAAAATAAAAAAAATTCTTTTTGTTATTCTATTGAACTAACGCCCAACGCCAATGCTTTTTTAATAACCTTTAACATACGATAAGCCGGTCTTACGCAACTATGGTTAAGGTTTCCTCTCATTCTAATTCGTGTACGCTTTTTTTATGAATACAACAAACTGTATCTTAAAATCTATTTCGACAGCAAAAAATGTAAGTAATACGGTTTATTTAAAGCATTATGCCAGAATGCAGATTATAACTATTGTGTTTTTATTTATTTTGGTAATGATACAAAACAGGTGATTATGGTAGAAAAAAATATTAGCATTGCAAACCTAACCTAGATACAACTGTTTATATATAGCATAAATCCTAACAATAGAATATGAGAAGTGACTATGTAAAATCTATATTGCATTAAAACGATATCGTTTACTTTGACGGGCGACTGTAGGGTGAAGTTCTGTAGCGACTCTCGCTGGGTAGACGAGAGCTAGATGACGATGATTTAGACTTAGTCCAGTGAGTTGACGACGACGAAGGCTCAGCTGTACACAATTATTTAAAAATTAGATACATTTTAAAAACATGTTTTAATTATTTTTTAATATGTTCGTTCACTACTATGTTCTACTTTTCACTGCACAGTAATTTTATTTCAAGGCCATGTTTAGGTTTTTTTTGTATTATTTAATAATTAACACTTTTATTTAATAGTAAATTTTGTTATTTCTTTTACGCGTAGGTACTTAAATATGAGTACCTTAGTTGTATGTTTTTATTTGAAAACTACAAGTACAGTGTGTTAGGTCGACAAACTGTTTAAAAAATATATTACACATCTTTACTTTACTATGGTTGTAAAAACATGTTACGGATCACTGTCAAAAAGGTTTAGTCGAAAAATTTAGCTAGCGTAGTAAAATAATCCTAATTTTTTTCTCACTTTATTTTTAATTAAATAACGATTTTATAAATTTGATTTTTAAAAGATTGTTCTAAACAGTATTATGTTACTCTTCTAATGATTTGTAGATATTAAGCACTTTTAACAACAGTTTAAAATAATTTTCTCGTTATTAATAAAACTCTTGATTATACACTTGGTAATTACTTAAGTTTAATGAAAACGACTCTTTCTTTTAATAAATAGCAAACCGCTTATTACGAATAGTGTCCAAAAAATATTTGAAATCGCCTACTTTAACAAATATCCTAAGAGAAAAAACGATCTTCTAAAAATGTAATATATTGTAGGTGTAGCGGCGCCGGCGTCAAAAAAGTCAGGAATATTAAAAATATTTATAATTCTGCTGAAATGCATTGTGTACCTAATATGTATTTATGAATGAAAAATCACACGTATAATGTACTCTTAAGGTGGAATTATCAACGTCATTCAATCTATTGCCAACCTATAACCTATTTCGCGTTGATTTTTTGAGTTTATTATTTGAATAACCTATATTTAAAGAAAATCAATATCGTCGGTACATTATTTAGTTAGTATCTGATATATTACAAAAATATCAATTTATTTCATTGCTAATTTTGGGAGAATTGTATATTGAAACAACAATGACCTAATAAAAAAAATCTTACCCGATATTTTTCGCTCTACAATTCTCCTAAAATAATTTATAAAATGCCTTAATATTTATTTAATATGTCAATTATTACCCATAGAATATGCAGTCGATATTGATTTTATTTAAATTTTGTGTAAAAGCTAGAAAAATAAATAAATCTACGCAATATAGGTTATAGGTTGGCAAGCATGTTGATACTCCCACCTTAAGGACAAACACTAGGGGCGCATTCGGCATTTCGTTTTTTGATCAATATTTAGTTTCATCCAAAATTCGGCCATATATCCATTGTTAGATTACAATTACGTATCGTTTTATGTTAAAAAAAGCAGGATTTAGAAATTAATACAAGCAGAAAAAGAAATTTGGTAAATTTGACAAAATTTCGTTTTTTGCTTTTAATAATTTATAAAATAATTTTTTTTAACTTACTATAGGCAATTATTGCTACCGAAAGGAGAAAACGAAAAATAAACAAAATATTGAAAATAAAATAAAATGACAAATCCGTCACTAGTGTTTGCTATTAAAATTATAATTCTGAAACCTTGAGCTATTGACGTCAACGCTTTCCAATGGACTGAACTTTCGGTGTATTGTACTGGACTCATCAGTAATACAAAATACTTGTTTTATATTTTCTACAATTCTCTACAACTTGAACAACGTAAAATATATTGACTTACTGTTTTCTCGTCTAGTTATTTATTTATTGAGATAATAACATTAAGACATTGTTGAGAAAAGTTTGGAAATTGTCTTTCAGCGCTCCCTATCTTTCATAAAAGAAAGCACAGAAACCGCATACTAAATTTATACAAGCTTCAATGCCTATTTATACCTAGAAGCTTGAATATGAACTGCCCCTGGCCACTAACAATGTTTGTTCCCAAATCTGTAGCGTTAGCTGTTTTGAGATACAGCTGGTAGCCATCCTTAATGATACATCCGGTATACCCCTTTTTGTTAACAGGGAAAACCCCAAACTTCTCTTAACTTTTTAATTGTCATATTAGGCGGTTTCAAATTTTGACCTGCAGGATAACAGGTTTAAATCTGTAGTGAGTTTTAAGCCGGGTTTATAACTATTCATAACTATAATGCATAGTTAATAAACGTAAACTTAATACGTAAGACACACATATAGTTTATAATGATTTTTAAGTTTTAAACTGACACCATAGACAAGTGAATTAAACTAGTCTTATAAAATCGAATATAAAAACAAACATAACCAGCAAAATAACCAATCTACGGTGTTATTGCGTGCCTAACCTCAAGTCAAATATTAGTTGGTATATAACTTGTATTGATTTTTAAAATTTGGCAAAAACTTGGGTACGTGTAAAACATTTTCAAGCAAAATTTCATGTTCAAGAATTTGAAAAGGGTTTGCCCGAGAACTTGATCCGTGGAATACTGGCTTTATTAAAAGCTTAATGTCGGGATGTACAGATGTTAACCAAAAAATTAACCAACCAGCAACTTTGACAGAATTAATTTTTTCACAATCAGACACAATTCACTAAACTACATAAAAACTAGAAATCCGTAAATATTAAACACCCACAATCCACAATAGCTAAGAAAACTACAAGGAATCCACAGAGAAACCTTTAAACATAACAACAAAAAAGGCCGTCGAGCCGGTTCTGGAGTGTATTTTGAGCATGTCGCTAAAGTAGGACAGGCCGATAACACGAGGTAAATATTTTTAAAATTTATAATTACCTACTTATTTTCTTGAAAATGAAATTTCTTTCTGCAAAGCCAGTAAAGTTCCAACTACCTTTTTTTATCCCCATTAACAGACACACGGCCAACAATAAAGTTTGTACGACCATGAATAAAGATTGTACCATTTATTTCTGTAAGATAAAAAAAAATTTTTGGGCCAAATTTGCCGCCCCCTAAAATCTGCCACCCTAGGCTTCAGCCTACTCAGCCTAATGGTAAATCCAGCACTGACTAAAAGTGACGATGAGAAGGTTTGTTATTTCTATGGAGAACTAGAGGGTAGGAGGCCGATCGACAATGGCAGCATTTTCAAATTCTGTCCCGGTTTTTTGGTAAGTTCGCTATTGGCCGATAGATGGCTCTCGCGTCCGAAGTGGGCTGATGTTGTCTTCTTCTTCTTCGTTTTTAATATGGAAAACTAGATCCTCCATAGTTTTTAAATTTTACTTTTGACAATTGACATTTTATTTTTCGAAATAACAAATAACGTTTGAAGGCAAGACAAGACAAATAACGTTGAATTGTAATTAATTTCCATATTTATAATGAATAATGGTACAATTTATAAAAGAAGAGTTTGCTTTGTGTCGGGGTGTAAGACAGGATCTTCTTCAGAGATGAAACGCAGCCAAATAAGTCTCTTTCTAGCTCCAAAGGTAAAACCCTCTAGCTAGAATGTTCCTGTATTTTAAAAACGAAGCATCGTTGGAACTTTATACAGGCCGAGTTTACTAATAAGTATAACAAAGTAAGTGTAAATTCATATAAAAGTCCTTATTTGTTCCTTAAAGAATTAATTTAAATAAAAATAGTTATCGCGTCCATAAGAAACCATTTATTTGATAGCCCACTTCGAACACGAGCACCATCGTACGGCGACTCGTAAAGCTGAATTACCGATGCTAATTTGGGACCGAATCCAATGCATTGCGTTCGGCCTCCTACATCAAGTCCTCCATAGTTATTTCAAAATAGTTCGAAATTACATTGATATAAGATCCCACATGACGAATTTTAATCCTCGCTTCTTCATGCGATATTAAAATGGAAAGTGCTTAAACCAGCCCGTCGGGAAAAACTCGATTTCTTCAATTCCAAGTAAAATTGCTAAATTTCTGAACTTTCAGAACTTTAAGGAGTATACTGTACTCTCCCTTAGAAGAACGTCGGCCACTTTATTAGCGAATACTGGAGTTGATATCTTAGCCCTCAAGCGACATGGCGGATGGAAATCTGCAACTATTGCGGAAAGTTATGTAGCGGATAGCGTCAACAACAAAAAAGGAAGTTGCAAATAAAATTTTATACAAATAGAAGTCTCCTGCAGTACTTCAAGAGTAATAGAAAACTTGGTTAGAGATTAAGAAATTATGGAGTCAGAACATTTCATACAAATTTAGAAAAAACCAGAAAACATTTATCCAAATTTTGTAAATAATGTTCATAATAATTGTACTATTAATATTTATATCACTTAATATTACTCAATTTTTCTAAATCATTGTTTTTAAATAGTATAAATTATTACCACCCAAGGGTGGTAAGTTGACTTACAACCCGTTGTCTGCTTTATTGAAGAGTTAAGTTGGTATATTCCTATCCTAAATTATTGATATGTGATAGAAGTCTTCCTAGATTGCTGTTGCCTGAACTATTCCAATGTCTTTATGTCAAAGCTGCCGGTTAGTTAATTTCTTGTTTAAAATCGGTGCACCTCGACATTAAGCTTTTAATAACACATTTTAAATTTTGCTGTCTAACATCCTATTCGTTAAATAAGAATTTTGTAGTGCACTTGTCCATGTAGGGTTAGCTTTATTTAAATGCGCAAGGTGATAAACTTGTCATTTTTGTTAATATTGATTGGTGTCTAAAGGTATGTAATTAATTGAATACTTTCCTTATCAAAAATTTGGTAGTAATTTAACATTCCGGACACTTCTGACTACCGATATATGTTTAAATTTTATTAGTAATATTTTACTACGATTCACTACGAAAATTTGTTCTTTATCACCATTATGTTGACTCGACACAAGATACCTTAAAGGTCCATTTAGATTTTTGTAAGCACCTAGGCTTGCTTAAACCAATTTGCTTCAGTAACTTGTCTATATGGCTGTTTGTGCAAGACAACCTGCATCCACAAATTAGTTTGAGCTAGTGGCTCGACTATCTAAATGAACCCGATATCGCTTAAGTTACATTAAAACATCACATTTTAGACTTTTGATCCCAATCAGAAACTTTTCTTCTTTTGCTCTAGGAATTTGTATTTAGTGTCGTCTAGGTAACCATTGCCCTAAAGTCATATAACAAAAAAGTTAACTCGCTATTGTACTCTTTTACTACTTTTAAGATAATGTTCATAAGGATTTTTAGAAATAAAGTTTCCGGCACAGATTATAATTCCTTGTTTAAATAAAAATACAGTTGTACTCTGTTTAATTACTCTTTATCAAATTTTCAAAGAACGACCCTAGACAAAATATATGTGTGGGAAAATCGTGATACAAAGTATTATTGTTGTATTTTACTTTGTATCAGAAGAATAGAATTAATTATATTAATGAAAATTGTTCTTTACGGTAATTATGGATTTTATGGCTTTTCGGCCAACCACTAGAGTGTTGTCGGATAATCGTGTTATTTTTTATGCAGAGTATAAGAAAGGACTTATTATATTTAAACTCGCAAATCCGGATCTGAGAACAAACTTGCATTGCAGAAACTATTTTTAAATGTCGCCGACGTATACAGCGTCGCCGCGTTATAGTATTAAGGGGCAGAAAATATTGCCAGATTTATATATGGTTTCTAGCAAAAATAAAGAAAAACTAACTAGCAAAAGTAAAACAGATTATTAAAACAGTGCCAAAAAACGTTAACAGGGATTCCAATTAAAAAAAAACTATGCTTCCATTTTTTATCAGAACTTTAAATCAGAATTTTGAGTAGTTTACATTGTTAGGTAAACTTTACATAATACGAAGGCCGCTGACAAAAACTAATGACTCGGTATTTATTTATTTTTATATAATTACTTTTATTTAGACTATTTCACTAGAGTGTTTTATACTGGCAAAATATCATAGCAACTGGCCCGACAAAATGAGCAATTTAAACGAAAATGCAAGATTTGGGTGCCAATCTATCCAAGAAATAAAAAAATCGATAGCAAATATTCCATTTAACACACAGAAATCCAAGAACTCAATTTGGGCACAGTTCTCAGGTTTCTAATGGTAAGAAATTATAAACTGACGAAAATCCTCGAAGATTACGCCTTTAATATGAAGAAGGGTAATGGCGAAGACTATAAAGAATCTTCTGTAAAGGCTATATGGAACACTACAGCAAAAATGATTCAATAAATGTATTTTTTCTACTGACGTTTTATAATAACCTCTTTTCGATTGTCATTATGGTTTTTTAATAACCTCCTTTTAAGCGCAGCGTGCTTAAAAAACTTTTAAGCACGTTACCAGGAGCAACGTGCTTAAAAGTAACGCAGGTAATTATTTACAATTAAAACGTAACCACAGACTAGGTATAATTTAATATTTTTTGGCAAGTGTCAATGAAACATAGGTAATAAAATGTTAGTAAAATTAAGTTTTTTATTATAAAACCTCAGTAGAAAAAATATTGTATACAATTCGTTACGAAACAATGTCTTTTAGTCACTTTGACGTGTTGTCCAACTCGGCTTTGCCTCGTTGGACAATTTCACGTCGCGTGCCTAAAAGACACTCATTTCGCAACTTATTGTATAAATAGCTATTACAGAATACGAAATAAAGATTGACCCTTTTACGGATATTTCCTTTAAAAATGCGCGAATGGCAAGAGACGCAAAGAGAAAGCAGCTCCAAAAAGTAATGAAAGGAGGAGGAAAGTAAGTTCAAAATAATTATCTACCAAAGATTTACTAACAATAATGCAAATAAAGAAAACCCCGATGAAGCACAAAAAAAGTTTTTCCATCGCTGCTCATTTGAACTAGCTTGGAGAGGCAATGAGGCCGTAAATTGCAAAATTCAATATTTTCAAAAGGATTTTGATACCATGGGAGAATTTACCAGACGAATTGAATATAACAGCATATTTTCCAAGACAGCTCAAGGTGGGTCAAAAGAATTGGCAAACAGCAAAAATGGTTGGTAAGAAATTCATCAAACAAAGACTTATGCCCTGTAAGATTATTTTTAAAATTATTGGAAAAAGAGGACCAAACATTTCCACAGACAAACTATTTCTCGCCGTTCATCCAAACGGGCAGAAGAACTGTTGGTTTAAAAATACTCCACTAGGAATAAATACAGTATCTAAGTGGACCAAAACTTCAGCGGAAAGACTTGGGATACGAAAAAGCATAAAATAACAAATCATTCTCATCGATCTTCCGCTGTGTCTGCCCTATTTAAACAAGGTGTTGGGAAACAAGAGTTGATTAAGTTAACAACAGGCTACTCAAACGCAAATTTCCTGAACGATATCTGCAGCTAGATCCTAGTCATCATCTGAAGCTCATCGAAAATCTCAGAACAACAAATGAAGCATGTGAACCTTCGACTTCTCAAATGCAAGTCAATCATACCCAAAACAATGCTTTGATAGAAAAGAATGGACAAACTATTACTTATAACAACTGTACGTTTAATATTAGTAATAAATAAAGTTTCTAGTTTGCTAAATAAACAGTGTTTTTATTATTTTCTCGTGAAATAGTCTCGTCGAATATCATTTGAGAGAAAATTTTGTATCGGCAAAATTGTCTCTTGGTTTTATTTAATTTTAAACTTTCATACCAGTCGAAAATTTTCTCTCTTTTGATATTATATACGATAAAAAGTGAACCAGGTACAAATATTAAAAAAATATATATTACAGTTGTTATTGACAGCCAAAGTTGATGCTTACTAAAATTTAGAATGTTTGGCAACGTTGCGCATACCAATGTTAGGATTTGAATTGATGTCATTCCACGGGAGGAGGAGAACATATGGTCTGATTTTGGAGGGCGATTCCCATTTTAGACGGCCAATTTACAAAAAAACGTATGAAGTGTTTTTCTAGGACCCTCAAGGAGTTACCAATTTAAATATAATAAGTTATAAAGCCCAGTAGAAATTTTTAAGATACCTATATAAAAATCAAAAACTAGGTTATTTTGTCTACGTCTAGACCCTATTTGAATACACTGTGGCTGAAACAATGTAGATAAGTTTACAAAATTTAAAACAATACAAAGATCATAGGCAGGACACATAAGGTACATTAACTTTTGTAAAATGTATGACGATAGTTATAGTTGTTGGTGATACTGTAAAAAATTATAAAGATATACATTTAAATGTTATCTTTAATTACGAGAAGCACTAGAAAAGTTTTCTTTTTAGCAATGAAACAAAAGAACAGTATGAGTAGTAAAAAACTATTTTGTAGGAATTCCAGCAATATAGATATTATATTAAAATTTCAATTACTAATCCTTAATTGCTTTATTTGATAATGCCTATAGTATTATAATAATCTTTATACCGGAAAGAAAACATTAATTACATTTTATATGAACGACAAGCAGGGTATGGTAATTCAGTGTTAAAACTGAGGGTATAGATTCAAAGTGTACAATCTCCATGTTTACTAAATTATCATGCAACTAACTTAAAAAAGTAAACTCGGAATGGCTTTGGCGCGAATTAATATCAACAAATCTGTGCAGGATTATGCACGCTTTGAAATAATTCGAAACTAACAGCAAAACAACCCATTGGAGATTGTACACTTTGATTTTTAAAATTGAACAGGATATTGTACGGTTCGAAACTTAAATGTCAATGACGCTTGTACATTTTAAATTTAATCCCAATTTTCTGCCATCAAAATCCGTTGGAACTTGCCCGTTTTGACAAGAAATTATGAGCTATTTCGATTCAGGGCTACAATTACTATGTAAAACGACATCTATATCATTTTTAATGAAACATGGAGATTGTACACTTTGAATCTATACCCTAAAATTACTTTGTTTACGCGAACGAACCAAGAAATGAATCGCGCCGCAACACGCATTCGCGTCAAACGAGCCAAGAACTGAGTAGCGCCGCTGCGGTGCGTGAAATACGATATGACTACCGGGCTTGTCGGTGCTCGTGCTGTAACTGCCTAAATGATCTCCATTGGTTCGAATTGCAACGTGTTACTACGAATAATGTCTTGCGGTACGGGTTGAATTTAAAGTAAATCGTTATTGTAATAATTACCTTTAGGTTATTAGATTTAGAGAACTTTTACTGTTAATATAATAAAATATAATAGCATTATTTTTTAAACTTAAGATTAAATAAAAAAAATACGTAAAAGTCAACTTCTATATTTCTTAAGAAATATAAATATTGTGGAGTGTGGGGTAGGTGAATCGTATATAAATTATTGTTTTGATCCCTCAACAGTCCGCTTTGTATCGTAGCGGCTATAAGCGCCCGGTTGTAACATTTTTGTCGCTCCAAAGTAATGTTGTTTTGACAAGGTATTTTTTGGAGCGTTCGCGACGTAAAACCGTTTTTTCCATCTCTACACCAAGGACGTTTTTTAAAATTTTAATAACAGCAGCTACTTACGGTAAACAAATCATAATTATCAAAAATGTTTTGCCTTGCGTCCCTAAATACCCGCTTTCACGATAATGCGCGAGATACAATAAAGCCAAAGTTCAACCCATCCCCCTTAAATGTTACAGTCTCGAACAGGACTAAGGGCAGTTGAGTTTGGATTTGACTCTGTCTGACTTCTTTTTATCCATAAATTTAAAAAGTTTAGAAAAATAACCAATTAAAAGAGTATATTGAAGCCTATTTTAAACGGCAATACGATTTTTTTTCTACTGGAATAAACTCATTTCAACATCGGTGGCGCAAGAGCGTCGAAGATTATATTTGAAAATAAAATCAACTAAAAATTGTTTTTGTTTTATTGTTAGGAGGAAAACTTTTCTAGTTCTCGTCGCATAATAAAAAACAAAGCCCTTACCAGTATAACTTATATAGTCTAGATAGAAAGTTTTAGAATTCTTATTACATTAAGTTCCTACTCGAAATTTCAATATTTTTAAAGAAGGGTAAATTATAAACTAGTTCATGGAGCCAAACCATCAAGTTACATAATGACCTAATTAACTACCACTCTTCTTTTTTTATACGAAAATACTTTATTAGAGGGTAGAGTTTACCTTCTTACTCACTAATCGGTTTAAAGTTATTTCAATAAAAGGTTTAAATGTTGTAGTCATTGGCAGTTATTTATGTATTCATCCTGTCATTGCTTTTATACCCTACTTGGGACGTTTGTGTTAATATAAATATATATTTTTTTTAATTACAGTGTTAGTAGTAGAATTCTCAACGGCATTCAATCTATTGCCAATCTGAAACCTATTTTGCGTTTTTTTTTAAGTTTATTATTTTATTAACCAACATTTAAATAAAATCAATATCGTCGGCACATTATTTAGGCAATATCTGACATATTATAAAAATATCACTTTGTTTCATTGTTAATTTTGGGAGAATTGTATAGTGAAAGAACAATGACATAATAATGATAAAAAAAATCTTACCCGATATTTTTCGCTATACAATTATCCCAAAATAATCAACTTAATGCTTTTTAATCAGATGCTCAAAGATTCGATTGCATACCCCTGAAATTAACTTTCAAAATGCCTTTATTCCAAACTAATTTTTACAGTTCATTACATGAAAAATGACAATACAATATAGAAAATAATAACCAGTAAAAATAAAATAAAAAATGGAAGTTAATCCAATTAAATTCATTAATAAAATGAATTAAAAAAATATTATAAATAATTTAATTTGGTAAATATCTCTTTAATTGTTTTTTAAAAGTTGCCAATTTTTTATTTTTCTGATATTTTTTGGAAGATTGTTTTATTTTCTTATTCCGTCATATAAACGCGATTTTTTCCGAAATTACTTTTTACTGGTATAGTTTGATAATAATTTATACAATCTCTGGTGCTTATTCTCCTAAAGTGTTGTTAGTTTTTTTTTTAATAATAGAGTGAATTAGAATACAAATTTTTAATTTATAAATGTTTTGAATGTGTAAATATCCCTTCGGTCTATAATATAAATTAACAGTTGGTTCTAAATATGGTAATTTGTGTATGCATACAATAACTTTATTTTGCAATTTTTGTAATGGTTTTAAGTTTGATAAACAAGCTCCCCATACAGAAGCTAAGTATTGTAATTTTAAATATATTAACGAAAAATATATATTTTTTAAGTATTTCAAAGGAATGTAATACCTAGCTCTGTACAAAACAGATATCAAAGTAGATGTCGAATTTATAATATACTAAATATGGCCTTTCCAATTTAAATTTTCGTCTAAAACTAATCCTAAAATTTTTGTGTTTTTGAATATTGAATATTTTCTTTATTAAATGTCAAAGGGTTAATGATAGAATTTATTTTATTTTTAGTTATAGACATAAAAGAGATTTTGTAAAATTTAACGTAAGTTTATTTGATTGAAGCCAAGAAAGAAGTATTTTTAAATAATTATTAATTAAATAATCAAAATACATTTCTGCGAAAGTTTCAGCCAAATAAATCATTGTATCATCTGCAAATAGCTTTATATTGCCCTTTACGTTCAATTTGGAAACGGAATTAATGTAAATTAAGAATAATAATGGATCTAATATTGATCCTTGTGGAACTCCACATATTATTTATTTTTCCGAACTGTTTCTTTCCCCAATTTGAACAAATTGTTTACGATAGCTTAAATAATTTTGAAATTGCAATATTTGGTGCAAATATTGGCTATACCGGTTGGACCGTTTTGATTTACTCACGATTTTCTAAACTACCGGAGGTACAGTTTGGTTTAAATTACCGCCCCGTAAAGTTTGCCAACCCAGGCCCGGGCCTTGTTGAAAATCGATCTTCGATCTAGTTACGATTAGGTAGGTACTTCCAATCTATTATTTTTATTTCGTAAACTTTCTAGTAGACTATACATCTTATACTGAATAAAATAGAATATTTTTAATAAATAAAAATTTTGTACTTACCATACTTACCGTAGGAGCTGGAGCTCGGCCTATAATATTCTGGTTCATACTCATACGAAGGATAATATTTAGGTTTAGAGCTGGACGAGGGAAGAGGCACATATGAAGGGGATTCATAACCTGGCGGCTCATAAACATCCTCGTAGCCATAACTTTCCTCCATTGCAACTCTGGCTCTGTCCAAAATTGACATTATTTTCGTTTTAGCCGGCATGACAGTACGACTTGAGAAAACTGGAGTTCTTGTTGCAGTTCTCATTGGTGGAGCCGGAGGTCTTGGAATGGAAGCTAAAATAAATGAATATTGGAAATTCCAAAAGTATCTCTCAGTAGAACTGGTGTAACAACCGAGGTCAATTCACCGAGATTTTGACCGATTTTGACCTGGTCAAATTTGGTCAAAATCTTTTGCAGCCTCTTGTGATAGATATTGGTTCTCATGGGTCCATAGCAAGCTTCGCAACCGATTGAAAACCACTCCCTCAGGAAAGCTTGTTTATGTAAAGTACAACTTAAAGCTGTTAAATGGCAGTGGAAATAAAAAATATGAAAATTCGGAGGAACCAGCGCTAAATTTCAATAGTGAGGATAAAACGAGTGATTCAGATTCTGAAGAACATAAAGGCAATGCCGGGGCTGAGTTCAGTGACGAAGATGATGTACCTTTATCTAAGCCAGCTATACTCTAAGTGTGTTCCGCGGAACCCTAGGGTTCCGCGATACCTCTGTAGGGGTTCCTCAAGAATTTAGAAAAAAATCAAAACACCTCTCTCTGGTCGAATGTTTTGACTCCGCGGCCGCGCGTAGGTATATTTATTTATTTATTTGTATTTGTATAAACATGTGTTACAATAGCTGGTACAATATCTCATAAGTTTGGTATCAACATGTATACTTGTGAGCGCGCAGTCCCTTTGATAAAAGCCGCCTCTGAATTGTTTACAACGCAATTTTTATATTTCTCTTTTTATTTTTGCTTTTTGTTTATCAAAGGCGCCGACTCGAGTATTTTCGAGAATATTCGAGATCGAGTCTAGGACTAAGTATAAAAGCGGCGATCGCGCGTCGCGCCTCGTCAGTCAGTTGACGATTAGCGTTCGGAGCGATAAGTTCCTACCTACCTACTTACAAGCTCGCTAGCGAGAAACTAGTGTTCATTGTTCTACTGCCTGCTGTATTCTGTTGTCTCAGTTTTATACATTTCTTCATTGTACTAAACTTAGTCTCTTATACGCAGTAACGATTGTGCATTATTTAGACCCCACCATCCTGACGTGTAACATTATAAATAAAGAAGAATGGAACGTTGGCTTAAAGGTGTTAAACGTGTTGCAACAACATCTAATGACGCTGAATGTTCAAAAGCAGTACGCGCGGAGAATATAGCAATCACCGATCCAGACGATGATGCCACGACGTCAAGCTCGACGGTTTCAAAGACGAAAAAAAGGAAGTATGATGAATCATATATCAGTTTCGGATTTGTTGATTCCAACGGCTCACCTCTCTGCATGCTATGTAGTAAACTGCTTCCTAATAGTTCCATGGCACCTGCCAAATTGCGCCGACATTTACAAACTGTACACCCCGAGTCTAAAGACAAGAATAAAGAATTTTTTGTTCGTAAAAAAAATCAGTTATTGGAAAGTCAAAAAAATATGATGCATGTAACAAAAACTATCAACGAAAAGGCCACGGAGGCATCATATTTAGTTAGCTATCGCATTGCACAAGCAGGTGAAGCGCACACTATCGCTGAGAATTTAATAAAGCCATGTGTATTAGACATAACAAAATGTATGCTCGATGAAAAATCTGCAAAGCATTTTTCTACTGTGCCGCTATCAAACGATACTGTTTCACGGCGAATCCATGATCTGGCAAGCTACGTCAAACAAGAACTAGTTACACGTCTACAAAAAACACGATTCGCCTTATTCGCCCACGATTCGCCCATTAGTTAGATTTTTTCTTTTTTAATATCTTCTATTATTGTACTTGCCATGTGGTAAAGTAAGTAATAATTAGTAACTGTTACATTGTACTTTTATTATGCTTATTAATAAAGAATACACTTTTAAAAACTATTGTTTTATTGTAGGGTTCCATCAAGTATTTTTCTTCCCAAAAGGGTTCAGTCACCAAAAAAGTTTGAGAACCGCTGATCTAAGCTATCTACCAAGGCCAGTACTGCCAGCAGTCTCTCATTTCATCATTAATCAGTCACTCACTCATTACTTCATTAGTAATTTAGTATTGTTAGATTAATATTATTCATAATATTTATGTGTCATTTTTGTGTTTTTTGTACCTCAGAATGGTTTCTTTATTTTTGTTAGCTGTTTTTTAATAAAAACACGTTTCTATGTAATTATTCATGGCTTCATTTCTTTTGACAAAACTGAGGAATTTGACCGAGGCTTAGTCAATTGACCACAAAAGATTTTGACGGTCAAAATCCCAACCCTAGATATGCTACCTTTTAACAAATTTTATAAAATATTAAGACAAATTTAGAACTGAGAGGCTTTAGGTATTAAAAAAGTTTTATCAATTTGTATTATGTTTTTTAAATAAATAATTCTTTAATGATTTTTAATTTTTCAAAGGGCTCGAGTCTCCAAATTGTTATACATATTCACAAAGTGACAGGTATAATATCGTGTAATGACAAATTTGGAAACAAAATTTATATAAATAATTAGTATACAGGAGGGGGTGTAATCGAAATTACCTATTATATTTAAATGGGTTTCTTAGGTGCCTTATACCGTGCAAGCAAAAATTATGTGCATCAAAGAGGGCTTGGATTAAAAACCGTAGAGCTTGGTTTAGATCACAATGAAATCTAGGTTAAAATTTTGTCAAATTCATATTATGACATGATATATTATGTTATGCCAAACTAATGAGTAATAAAATAAGTAGACAAATACAAATTTATTTTTGTTGTTTACAAAATTAACAAAGTAAGAATATACAGAAGAAAAGGAAAAATAATTACATAAATTGCTAAAATGGGCCATTGATCTTCCCACTTTTTGGGAAAGGCGTCTTATACAATTTGTTGGCGTATTTTGCATTATTTCACGAACGTTTGCAACAAGTTCTTCTGTTCTTACAGATTGTCTTCCTGCTCCTTTTTTGTGTTGTATAGAACCTGTTTCCCTAAACACAGCCACGGTTCTTTTCAGGCAGTGATAAAAATCTCCAACAATAAAAGCAACGTTAGGAAAATGTTCGTGAAAATCGTCCAACCATGCACAAATCCGGATTGTATTGCCACTCAACATTTACTCTAACCCCGTTTCGAACATACGCTTCAACCATGAATGTTCTGTGCTGTTCCGTAAAGCCCATTGTGTTAATTGTTCAAGAAATTGGAAAAATTAGCGCTGGCTAAAATTACTTGTAACGACTGTCAAAGATGACGGAATAACTGATTGATTGTTAATTCAGGTAGCTACTGACACCTAACAGGTATTAACCTTGTTTAGTTTTATAAGGTAAATATAGTTGACACACCTGATTTTACCAGTCGGGCACCTGTATCGGTATCAGTGTCAGTGTCAGTCACGTAGGGGATTTTTGTTGAAGGGTTGCAGGGGCGATTCGCGGCTCTTGAAAGCTCGTCCTCGCGGCACAAGGTTGCCAGTCTTTATCATATAGTTACACATGGTGAAGTCCTAGTTTTTTCCTATATTTTATTTGGAAGTCAACCGTCACAAAAGTCAATATAATTGTTTATCGAAACTGCGGGTGTATTATTTCAACCAAACCAGCGACCACAGGGACAAACGGCACAAACCTCTACGGCTAAGCATTACGTCCTTAGATGCAAGGCCCTCTTTGATGCAATGCAATTCTGGCTCGCAGTCGCACGGTAGTAACACTCCCTACTTTTTTAAAATCGACTGTCTAAAGAATTGAAGATGGAAAATTATGTTGATTGAATGCACTTAAGGATGTATATTGAAGTGACTGTGAGAATTTTGTGTTTTTTGTATATTTCTCTGCATGTTTGTGTTGGTTTCAATCCAAAGATGAGCCTTATTAGACGTTTCTGTGCTTGAAATACTCGGTTTATGTTTACTGCTTGTCCACACAGTAAAATATTATAGCTGAGATGAGGATAAGCTAATGCGTAGTAAGATGTTATTTGAGTAGGGACAGGCACTGTGTATCTTAACTTTAGTATAGCGTAGTAAGCTTGTGCCAGTTTTGAGCCTACATGATCCAATTGAGGTTCCCACGATAGTTTGGAATCAAGATACGTTCCCAGAAATTTGGAAGAGGATGCCTGGTTCAATTGCATTTTTGGAGAAGTTTTGTAGAAATGAATGTGAACCGTTTTGTCCTCGTTTAGTATAAGTTGATTCGAAAAACACCATCTGTTTATTTCTTCTGTTGCTTCTTGTATTTTCCTGTGTGCTTCAGGGTCATCTAGTGCTGATATGGCAACCGTGGTATCGTCGGCAAATTTGATGGTAAATCCCGGTATTAATAGATCGTTTACAAATAATATGAATATGAGAGGTGCGAGGACAGATCCTTGGGCAGCTCCGATGTTGAGTTCATATTCTGTGGAGGTATGATTTCCGATTTTGACCAACAGCCTTCTTTCGGTTAGAAATGACATTATTAAGGACAGTGCATTTCCCCTTATTCCAACAGCATAGAGTTTCTGTTCGACAAACTTTAGGTTTAAGGTATCAAAGGCCCGTGATAAATCAAAAAACATTCCGGCAACCACCTTGTTTGATTCTAGTTCTTGATGTATAAATTGAACAAGTCGAAATGCAGCTGTCTCGGTGGATTTACCCCGTTGAAAACCATGTTGATCGTCCCTTATCACTTTAAATCGGCGGCCTAGAAAATTCATTAGTCTGTCGTACAGTATACGTTCGAAGATTTTCGAAAATACACTGAGCAGAGATATTGGCCTGTAGTTGTCAATGTTACATTCATTGCCCTTTTTAAAGATTGGTATTACAGTGGCTAGTTTTAATGTGGATGGAAATGTTCCAGTGATAAAGGTACTATTTATTAGATGTTGAAGGGGCTCTTCTATCTCCTAGCGCACATTATTTAAGACCTTTGTTCGTATTCCATCAAAACCAGTTGATTTTTTATTTTTCAGATTTATTATAATCCTTCCGACTTCCTCTCTTGTAACAGGCCCTAAGAATATGGTGTTTACTTGTGGTTCTAGAGTCGTTGGGTTCATTGAAATGTTGAGTTTAAAGTGGTTTTGGATTTTCTCTTTTGCTATAGTTGCAAAGTACTTCCCAAATGGGTAGTAAATGTTAAAAATTAATTTTTAGGTTGCACTAAAGCAGATAGAATCGGTATAAAAACGCTTTTTATTGAATGAATTGAAATGAATAATTCTTTTCGCGTATGTGGCCAATTATAGATAATATTCAACAATCGGCATTTGTAATTTTCAACTTTAAATTACAATAGTCATATTTATTTATTGTACAATTAAAATTAAGAAAACGATCGATAACCCAGAGGCTATGAGTGCAGAGTGCATGAGAACAAACCCGAACAAACCTAACCTAGTTTGCACACAAAAACCTAGAAATGTATAATTTCTCGGCTGGAAGACGAATCGCAGTACCATATTTATCTGTACAGTAAAGTAGTATTTTTATATTATCTGGTCTGGCTTTTTTGAGCAGTCAAATTTAGTTTTGAGTTAACTGTAATCTTCGTTTTCTACAATTTATCTTGCAACATCGTATCTGCGTCAAATTTACTTCACTTAAGCTCTAATACAGCGCATCCTAGCCAAATAATTTACAAGTAGCAGCTCAGCTAGACTTTATAGTTCCGTCAGCCGCATCGTTAAAGGATTGCCAACCTGAGAAAAACTTTCCGCTCGTTGTGGCTGAAGTAGTCTTTGCCGTTATGAAGATATACTTATTGTACGTTTGCCTGTTTTAGCTTTGGAAAGGCCCTTTGCAATTTTTAGGAAGGATTTGCGAGAGAAGTTCGGCCAGATGGAAAATGTTGAGCGGTTTTTTGAGCATTTCTATTAGTACACCTTTATTATAAAATAAAGTTTAAACGTTTTTCTACAATTAATGACGTACATAACCCTGTAGTGGCAGCTTGATCTAACATTAAATGACTTACGTTTAAGAATAGACCTTCGTGGAGGACGTTCTTCTTCCCCCCTAGGTGGACCAGTCATAATTTCCATCTCTCTCATCTGTTGCTGTCTAATGGTATCATTGTTATCAGGGATGAGGTATTTTCTTACCTCCGCGAGCGCAAAAGCCACTCTAGCATGAGCCTCAGCGGGAGGACCTGTAACAAAATTTGTAGTCCGGGGTCGATACTTCAAACTTCCTAATTCAAAAAGTGCACTTTTTAACTAATAAATCAGGCGACTTTTATTTTCAATAGTGCAATGTGTTTTCATTGGCTGCTATATTAACTAGATTTAGACATTACTTTTTATCATCCATTTTGACAATGTTAGCTTAATTTTGCATAGTTAAATAAAATTATGTATTGGCGGTTGTAACTGTCATCCAAAAGGTTTGCGTTATGAAGAACGTCGTCTTTTTGGCCAAGGCCTACCGAGTTACTAAAAAATATGATAATGTGACGTCAAAAAGTGAAGTTTTTCAATTAGGAGGTTTAAAGTATCGATCCCCTAATTTGACAAATTATTTATTTATTTATTTATTTATTTATTAACAATATACGGGATGCCCCATTTATAAATTTACATTTCTAATTGAAATAATCTAATCATAATTAAAATAATTTAAATATCTAAATATGTCCAAACATAACACTTATTCATATTTTTGATCGCATAATACTGTTTTGGAACCTGTTGAGTGAGCTTCCGAAGGGATCAATTTCAGGATAGGCATTTAAAACTGCTAGGCTACGGGTTAGAGGAGAATGCGCGCCGTAATTAGTTCTATGTACATTCAAAGAAAATACTTCATTTCTTCTAAGAAGTCGGGACGGTACTCTAAGAGAAATTTGACTAAGAAGATAAGGACAGTCTATATAACCATTAATCAATTTGTAAATGAAGTTCAGGTCAGAAATTTTTCTTCTGTACTCAAGGGTTGGAAGATGAAGATATTGTTGAACCTCTTCGAGTCTATTATTCATGTTAAGCTTATAAGCACAGAATTTAAGAAACTTTCGTTGAACTCTCTCAAGTTGTTCCTTATAAATGTTATATCCTGAAGATAACTCTTCACATAATTTGGTTTACAGTTTACTTATGTATAATAAGTGTTATTTGTGAAACCCTTTTCTCACCTAAAGCCGATATTTCAACATGAAGGTCGTCGGTCAAATGGGCAAATTTAGGATCCAAGGAGACCCTTAGTTCTTCTTCTTTTGCGCGATCTTTCATCGATCCCCTACCTAGGACAGCCATTTTACACATTGTTTCATCTTGTAGGCGCTTTAATGAGTTTCCTTTTGGACCTAACAGTTTTCCCACAAAGTTAAACTAAAAAAAAAAATTATTTACACACTTTTAGCCTTAAAGGACATTTACACCAATATTTTAAATTTAAACAATATTATAATACAGTGTGAGTTTGTAAGTTGGAATAAATTCAGTAAATCCAGTACAGCTTTTTTTTCTAATTACTTTGGGAGAAAATAACCTACACTCATATCTTATTCGTGCTTTCAACTACTCAACATTTGCCTGTTTCGTATAAAGAATAAAAATTTGAAATTTTGTACTTATGTATAAAATAATATAGGATAAAAAAACTGGGGTTGCCATTTAAAAAGAAATATATCGTCATATATCTAATTTGGGACACAAGAAAGGAATCATGATGGGGAGATATGAGAGAGGGAGTTGTCATTGTCAGATTGATATGTGAAGTAGACAAATAATAAAATTATTTACAAAGCTATTATATTTTAAGTAGAGAATATAACACTATCAATTTCTTATAAAAAATACCAGAACTAAGAATGTTAATACCGGTGCCCAAGCATTTTCTCAAAAAAGAATCTCCTGTCCCTTTCATTTTGTTCATTCATATGTTTTCCAGGTTATAGTTTAAAAATTAATACCATAGGATTAAGGTTGCAAAAAATACGGTAATACGGTGATAATGGCTGCTGCTTCTGCTGAGTTCAACTTATTTATTGTTAAAAAACAATGAAAATATGATAAAAAATCGAAGAGGCGCTTAATAATTGTATAGTATTTGTGTTGTTCATATTTATTACTGAATTAAAAAAACTTTTATAAGTGTTTTAAAAAAAATATAGTTAGTTATGTTAGTAGAACATACACCCAACACTTGTAATGTGTCTGTCGAACTGAACCTCGTCCTTTTGTGTGAACCAAGGCCTACTCTAGAATTTAAGGAGTGGGTGGAACAGAATTGTCTAACATACTCCTTTAAAATCGAGAAGGCTATGGTATGGTATAAACAAATAAGGACCATTATTATTATTATTATAACCTACTAGATTTTCAAAAATATAGTTCAATAATTTAACATTTATGTAAATATAAAGGAAAAATGTATATGGAACAAGGTACATTGTATTAAAGATTCTGTGCACAAATTCGACAAGGTTAATTTCAATGTTCCCGCCCAAAAACTAGTGAAACAATTTAGCAACATCGGTGCACTTTTCTTACTATAGCTTATTTATCTATTTATTTATTTAATATTTTTAGAAATGCTTTAATTAATTAATATTGTTCTGAATAATTTATATAAGTAATATTTTTTACTTAAAAATTATAAATTAATAATTTTATTATAGGTAATATATTTCTTCAAAAAAGTTGCGTTTATACTATAAATTAACATTTTACTTTAAAAAACTTGATTTTTAATGCATATTTATGATTTATGATTTTAAATACTAAAACAAAAAATAAGATTTGCCCCTAAAAAGCTCAGCTTTAGGGGATTGAAGAATAAGTTTATCGAAGACAACATAAACGTATTTATTATATTATTAAATTTTAAATAAACTTATTATTATTATTATCTAAAAGTAAAGATCAACATCGAAGACAACATAATAGTATATTAAAGTATAAGTGGATATTAAGGTCTTTAAAACACGCGCGATTTTGCAAGCACGACGGAGCAGCCGGAGTGCTTGAAATAGAGCAAGTGTTTTAAAGACTAGTTATCCACGAATACTTTACATTATTTTTTTTTATTGGTACACTAATTGGTATTTATATTACAAAAAATGGAAATAATAACTTAGTAAGTAAGTGAAATGGTCGAATTCGTGATGTGATATACCTGTCGTTGTCATGGAAATGAGAACAAAAAATAACTTCCAATCTGTCACATAAGATTCATTGTTGTCACCGTTGACATTGGTTGTGTATTGCTTAAAAAAATATTTTATTTGACGTTAAAAGGTAATTCTGTCAAATCAATAATTAAAAAGTTGACATATTTAGACTTCACGTTTCACGGGTTGTTGATGTTGCCATGGTAACTTTAAAACACGCGCGTTTTTGAAAGTGGGATTTAAACACGCTGAGGCGTACTTTAAATAAGCGAAATAGGGTATCAATAAAAAAAACATATTTATTATATTATTAAATTTTAAATAAACTTATTATTATTATTATCTAAATGTAAAGATCAGAATTTAGTGAAAAATACCATTAGGGAGGTTTCTTTTCAGGACACTTTTTTTTTAATGTTGTAAGTAGATAAGGAATAGTGCAGTTTTATCTATTAAAAATAGTTCTGAATGCATTTTGTGATAGTTGATTTTTCTTCTTAAATTTGATCCAGGTGACATTGTCAATATTAACTGTGTAGTCTTACTGAATATAAATTATTGTTATAGGTAAGTTTTTTTTGTTTCGACATTTTATAATGAATAACTAAACATATATACTGACTTACTGTCAGTTTGGTTTTCGGGCATCTAAATCGACTAACGATGCTATTTTCTCATTCTTGGAGGGTCTCCACGGCAGTTTAAACGAGGGCGATGTGGCGGCAGTAGTGTTCTGTGATATTTCTAAGGCATTCGATTGTGTTAACCACAGAATACTGCTGGCTAAACTGGAGCGTTACGGCGTTAGGGGCACTGCCCTGAACTGGTTTGCTTCCTATCTTTCTGGCCGGTCTCAGGTAGTTCGAGGCCAGTCATTTGATTCATCTGAGTTGAACATCCAGTGTGGGGTGCCTCAGGGTTATGTACTTGGCCCGGTCTTATTCCTGTTGTATGTTAATGATTTGCCTTCCATTGATATCAGTGGTATCTTTACTTTGTTCGCCGACGATACTACTATTTTGTGGCGTGGAAAAAGTGCAGAAGAGTTAAGGCTGATTGTGCAGAACGATTTACTGCTTGTCAAACAATGGTGTGATGCGAATCTATTATGTTTTAATATCAGCAAAACTAGTATTCTTACCTTTAAGTTTTCGTTTTCTGACTTAACATTGACAGATAATTTTGTTAAGAACTCGGGCGTTGCTAAATTCTTGGGTGTTCAGATCGACGACAAGCTTAAGTTTAAGGACCACATTCTTGCATTAAATGGGAGACTAGCGTCCGGTTCTTACGCAGTGAGAGTTGTCTCGAGAGAATTGGGGAAGAGTGTGGGTAGAATGGTTTATTTTTCACTTGTTGAGTGTCACTTGAGGTATCGTATTGCTTTTTGGGGACTTAGTAGTAAGGGCTATTGGGCTCTACATTGGTTTTGCAAAAGAGGGCATTAAGATACTTGTGTTGATACTTGTCATACTCATTGTAAACCTTTATTTGTCAGGGAAGGGAGTCCAACTTTGATTGGAATTTTTATCTTGGAAACGGCCTTATCCATAAAAAATATAAAAATTATGCTACTAACAGCTCCTATAACATGGGTACTGTGAATGATATTCCTCTTCCTATACCAAAAACAACTATCACCAAAAATTCCTTGATATTTGAGAGCATCAAAATTTATAACCACATACCACTGGCTTATCGGCAGGTGATTGATGACAAGATTTTTAAGCAAAGACTAAAAAGGCAACTAATTACTAGACCCTACTATACTATCCAGGAATTTTACGATGATAATATCTTTTCCATTTCCTTTGATTTTTTTATTTTTTATTTTGTTTAATTAAAACTGATGATATTCCTGCCAGATTTTTTGGTAGGATTGACTCGGATTGAGCTTGTCTTCGTCTTAAATTGATTTGTGTGTACATTTTTTTACCATTACTGTTTTATTGTCTTATAATGTGTGATTATCTATTTATTTGTTTATTGGATTACTTATTCTTACTTTATATAGTGAACATTGTAATTTACATACATAATAATAGCTTTGTTAACAAGATGTACTTCTTCTAACAATAAAGTGTATTTTGATTTGATTTGATATTGCGAAGTTGTAACCATGTGAATCCTTGTCAATACTTATACAGATAGGGTCGAGTGGGGCAAAAGTAAACATATTTGACAACTTTTTTTGCATTCTAAAATTTGGAGCTTAAGTTTTTTGAAGTGACAACTCTTGCATTATGTTCTATGGTCTATATATTTTACACTTCAATGGTCGAAATAATGAAATTAGTATTTTTTTTTAATTTAATTTTTTGTTTAAGTTAGCAATGTTTACATTTACCCCAACTAGTTTAAAATGTAAACAGCTGAACACAAGACCATGCATTATTTTGAGTTGAGTGTACGGGGGAATTGTAAACAAATCATATTTCAATTTATTCGGTCCCTCCAGAGCTGTTTAGTATTATGTTTACATTTACCCTAAAACTGTAGGTACTTACTATAATTTATTTGAAACTAAAAACACATTTAGATCTACGAGTTACATTACAAAAATACAGAATAAGCGACTTAAACACAAAAGTAGGGACTAAACTGGAAAAAAAATGTATCTTTCCATAACAGGGACTTTTTTTTTTAAATGGTAATAAATTCTTTGGCCTTTGGTTTTAATTGTAGGAAAAGGCAACTCTCCAATAACTTGATTTGCGGCAACAAAACTAACATCGCCTGATTGTATGGCAAAGTTCTGCATAGTATCATATATGCTCTTCAAACCAACTACTTCTACTCGACCCTACTAAACTATTGATAGCGCTATCGATAACAAGATCTTGTATTTGTAGCACTACTGAAGTGACGGGAAGGGGCGGGCAGTGATGCCACAAGAAAATGCAGGAATATTGTACAGTACAGGGTTGCAAAATTATCGATTTTTCTTGAAAATTATGTTATAAATATTTTTTGTTAAATAAATATGTAATTATTTACAAATTGTTTTATTCTCATCAAAAAAATCTTTTAAATTAAATTCAAATACAAAATTCTCTTTATTCAGAAAAAAATAGGTCACAAACATGTTGAAGCACCTAAGTTTAGTGAGTAAGCATCAGAATACAGAATCAAGTAAAAAGCATTCTTAATGGGACCAACTGTAGGTCCTAAATGACTCTCTAATAAAATATCACAAAAAGACAATACAGAATTGGTTTAAGTTTAAAGAATTAAGTTAAGGTTTTAACACATTAAAAATAGTATATTAAATAACACGTTTCATAAGAAGCTGTTTTAGCGCACGCGTCTATTTTAAAAAACAAGCCACAAAGTGGCGAGTTTTTTTATTGACACGTGCGCTAAAACGCCTTATGAAACATGTGCTTTATACATTTTTTTCTATTTCACCTTTCATAAACAAGAAAAATACATTTTAAAAAGAAAATAAATCCTTCAAATTTTGTAAATTTTTATGTCTAAATTTTATGTTGGTAATACTATTTTTTATCATAGTGGCCTCTGGACAACAAAAATTATTTTGCAAACTGTCATTTTTTGATTTATTGACCCATTTTCACCACGAGATTCTAAAGTTATTTTAGCGATATGAGATTTGAAATTGGACGAAATACGTTGTGTGATCCTTGTACATTCGGTACATATACAGAGCGTTCGGAAATTCGGGAGATTTTGCTATTTTTTTTCGAATTTCAAAAGACGTGATTTTACGTCACGGCATTGCAATTTAGTATAGGGAAGATGGAAAATTCAAATAAAGTTGAAGTTAAAATCGACATTGGAAGGTTAGTAGATTGAATTTTGGATAGGATTTGGCAGAAAATGATAGCTTGAAGCATCTACAAAAGATTGATTTATAGATTTATGCAACCAACATACATGACTGTTATCCACACAGAATAAAAAGTAGGTTATCAAGCTATTTTTCCTCTGCGAAAAATGGGTTTTCTCGTAAATCACAAAGGCCGCGCAAGTCAATGAAATAAAACATTTAAATGTTACCAACATCAAATAAAGAAAAAACGCGTATCGAAATAGCTTTATTACGATACGCAAATGCCTATCGTACTGAGCTTATTATGAACGTGAAATAGAAAAATAGTATTAAAAAAAATTTCAATATTAACAAAGATTAAAATACATTAAATCAATAAATATTGAAGTCAACACTGTAGAAATACGCGATTGTCAGAGGTTTGCTAATAAATAATAAAAAACGATCTACTTAAGTACTCATTTTCTTTTATTCTCAGATTTTACTTATTCTTATTAATGATGGTTTTATACTCGGTTTTATATTCTTCAAATACTTAAGTTTTTTTTGTTATGTTTCTTTTAAAACTACATGTAAACATTATATTTTATCTAATGCTATAAATTGTTAATGATATTATACATATTATGTAACTTGATTCCAAGCTACCAGCGTCTGGAAAGGTGCAGAGATGGCCCGGGCTGCCTGGCAATACATTTCTTTAATAAACTTCCAAATGCTATCAAGGACTTACCTATCACCGAGTTTAAAAATAAATTAAAGATCCTTCTAATATATATCAGGCCTTCTATAGCATCGAAGAATTTCTCAATCATGATTTTGATCGGCTCTGATCTGTATGTCGTCCTGTTTTATCGACCGCTGTGTGGTCACCCAAATTTTATGTTTTAATCACATATCAATTTATACTGCGTTTTTCATATTATATACCTGAGAGCTATCTCCTTTCCTTTTAACGGTTCTGTCTTGTTGGTGTTGACTATTTTAATTATAATTTTTACATATGTGTGTACTTGCTTTTTACACTTATTTTATATCTTTGGATTATTGAAACTAGAAATTTTTCTAATAATGTTTTATTACAGAAATCTGACTTTGTGGATTGTAATAAGTATGATTAAGGATTTCTTACATATTATTTTGACTTGTGTAAATACATTGTATGCTGCACTAATAAACTATTTGATTTGATTTGAATACACTGTGGCTGAAGGACTTTGGTCGATGGCCTTTTGGGAAACCAATAAAGATCATACTACTACTACTACTTTAATATTTAAGTACTATATTTCTTCGTCAATCTTATAATTAAATCAGTGACAATAAGAACAGTACAAGTCCAAATGGTACAGTTTTGGGAAAACGAAAAAAACTCAACGCTTCCGATGAGCCCCCTCATAACACCTTAATAAGTTGATATTAGTATTAGTACTGTTTTTACACTTATTTGATGCAGCCTTGTATTACCAAAATGGCTATACCAGGTCGAAATGTCCAATTTTTTTTAATTTTTTACAAAGTCCCCGACATTTTTTGAAATATGTCATATGGTGGATACTGTAGCAAATGTATAAGATATCGTCCTCTAAAATATGGAGGTGTCGAAACTTTTAGTTACAATGTAATTGCAATTTTTGTTAAAATATACGCGATATCTCGAAGTTTTTAATTTTTTCCAACGTTCCCAACATTTTTTGGAATATGTCGTATGGTGGATACTATAGCTAAAGGTATAAACTATCGTCCTCTAAAATATGGAGGTGTCAAAACTTTTAGTTACGATGTAATTGCCATTTTTCTAAAAAATACCGCGATAATTCAAGGTTTTTAATTTTTTACAAAGTCCCCGACATTTTTTCAAATATGTCATATGGTGGATACTGTAGCTTAAGGTATAAGCTATCGTCTTCTAAAATATGGAAGTGTCAAGACTTTTAGTTCGGATTTAATTGCAATTTTCTTTTTAATGTTAATAAATCTTCCGGTAGATAATAAGTACTATAATAATTTTTTTATACTAAAATTCAAATTTGTTGTTAAAAACCTATTTAAAAATAAAAAAAGGTTATTGCTTAACTTTTCGTTGCCACATTTACTCTTTTTTCAACTAGTTGGAAGAAAACGAAGAAATTCGTTGCTACCAGTAGATGTAACTGTTGACGCTGCTGTAAAAAATCGTTGCCAGATATGTAGGGACAATTAGCAATTTGGCGCTCAATTCGTGGCTGGATTTACCGTAAAAAAACCGTTGCCGCTAATTTTCGTTGCTTTCTTCACACACATCAATTTTAGACTGTTCTTATTCTCACCGATTCAATTGTTGTGTAAATTTCATTTGTTACATGACATTATCACATCATTAGTCACTTGCCATTTTAAACCCCAAACTGAAGTAATTGATATACTTACCTACATTATATTTATAGAAACATTCTTAATTTAATTCCGAATTTAATTCTAACAAATCTTTTTAGTTAGGTGCATGAACAACTGAAACCTTACCTTTGGATGTTCTCTGACAGGCACCAATACTTTTACAGCTACTTTGATAGGCTTTTCTCTATAAATGTCAACAAACTTAAATTCCTTTGGTAATGCTCTTCCCATTTGTTGAACTTTTGAGATTTCTGTAATGAAAAAAATCTTAATTTAAGCATATTATACCAACTTAGCAAAGTGATCCTAAAAGCGACTATTTCACTTTGAATAAATGCTAAAAAAGGAGGGGCAAAAGCACTGCAGGAGAATATCTTGCAAATATGTAACTAATTTACTATAAATTTATAACTGATCTGGAAGATACTTTTATGTAGCATAAAGGCAAATAAATACCTACTTACATTTAAAATAACTAAAAATGATGACCAAATTTTAAAATTTAATAGTTGTGGATCTAAATAGAACCATTTTGACAATATATTATTTTCCTGTATATTCAGGGGTAGATTTGTTTAAACATAAAATGGCTTTGATATTCGAGTACAAAAACAGTATCCTTATAAGCTTACCCGCATCAATTAAACGAGTGGCATTAGGCATTTTAACCTGGTCAATTAATATTTTCTCTGCCATAAGCTCCCGAACATACTCTACAGCTTTTTGGCTAACTTTTGATTCTTCATTTTCTCCATCAGCATTATCTTGTGGCTTATCTGTAGAATTATCCAATGAGGCAGAGGACTTTCTTTTAAAGTTATCCCTTTCGGCATAATTTGAATAGTCGCCATTCGAGTCGTATTTATCTGCCATAATTATAAACTTCTTTTTTCAGCTCCCGTGAAAGCACCACAAGATTTATTAACAGGTTGAGCGCAGCACAAGCTCAAGCAAAAAATATTTTGTGTTTTTTACAAGATAGATTACAAGACAAGGGAAAAAGATCAGGAAAACCGACGATTACCTTCCAAACTATCGTCTATTGTCCGAAAATGCTAAAATTGAAAAAATGCTCCCGTCAGTCCCGTCAAATTACAGAAAAAATGTCTAGTGACGATCACAGAAAAATAAAGGGTTTAGTGACTATGACAAGACGAAAAGCTGAAAAGCAAGTGTATAATCGTAAATCGTATGAGAAATGTAGAGGCACCCCGGTGAAGCTTAAATGGACGATTTCGCAACACAGTAGAAAGAGAAAGAAGAGAGAGAGGGGGGTGTTAGTGTGCCTGCCGGCCATCAGGGCAAATTAGCGCTGTTGTCGCCGGCTGGCCGTGTAACCGGGTTCTGTCGCATATTTTTGACGTATAGAAGAGAAGGACAGTTATATTCTAACCTACTATAACGCTTCCCAAACTGCGCCAGGTGCTAATTGGAACAAACCAGCCAGCCGCCAGCCCGCCATCCATCGCCTCGTCACAACTGTCAATTTTTCTTGTCCACGTTTTTTTCTGAGGAAATTAATTAATTCTTTATTATCATTTTAATATACAATTCTATTAGTTTCTATTCTAGAAAACTTCGCCGATGTGTGTAATCTTTCAGTTATTATTCCAGCCTACTATGCAGGTAATTATTTTTTATTGTTTATCAAATAGATTTTACACTTCCTTACCTATTTTTTAAGGAATATAGGAAATGTAAGTTTACAATAAATAAATTAACATGAAATGTTTCACATACATAATAGGTGTTGGTTAACAAGCCAATCTTAACAAAATATCACTGGGCAACCTGCAGATAACTGCAACACATTGTGCCCGAGGTAATACCTAACAATCTATCAGTTACGAACAGATAAGTTTAGTCTCTTGAAATGATAATTTTAACATTTTTGTTTTACTGAGTGGATTAAAAATTATAACATAATGGCACAAAGATAATGGTTTGAGCTAACTCGATAAGTAGATACTGGGCCATCGGCCATATTTTACAGAGAAATTTAATGTCTACCCGATACTGTTTCTTTTGTTTCAGAGAACGCTGTAAGAATCACCTGATAGTTTATGGATCTTTTGGTACGTGTCTCAATGCATCCTAGTGCTTGTGTTTATACAGTATTTGTGATAATATTATATGAATTGAGTCAATTCCAGATGAGTGAGACCTGTGAGACGTAACCTAAGGACATTAGTTTATTCTAAACAGTTATTTTTTGTTATGGTTGTCAATGCAGTTTTTATTTATAAATAAACGTAGAAAACATTATTTACGATAAAGTGCTTCCATCTTTATTTTCTAAATCTTGGTTAATATAAAAATAATGTGCATTATTTATTCCATAAAAAAAAAACTTTTGTGCGTCTTTTTATTGATTTAATTTGTGATTTAATAATATTTATATTGAATCACAAATTAAATCAATAAAAACTCGTTCAAAAGTTAATAATTAAATTGAAAAGTCCTAAAACCGCTGTTCAAATTTCCCGCCATTGCGCCTCTGATGGCCGGCGGGCACACTAACACCCCTCTCTCTCTCTTCTTTCTCCCTCTACTGTGTTGCGATTTTTTAACAAGGAGCTAACATTTCTAACCCTATAAATTTTCTTTGTGTAGAGGGACATACTTAACCGCGGCAAGATAAGAGAAAATAATCGTTCAAGTTAGACGTACTGCTTAAAAGTAACTCAGCCACTTGGGTAAATGGATAGGATAGCGTAAGAATCTCCTCCAAATCGCTCACTTACGTATTCGCTGTCATTAATTCCATTAATAATCTTTATCGAGGGTTGCCGATCTGCACATAATTACGGGTATTCGACCAAACTATTTTTTTCTGTTCTGGTATCTACCAGGCATATAAGATTCAAGCCCTTTAGGTTTTTACAGATTAGAAAAATATAGAAATCCAGCCACTCCAAAATGGCGTTTTGACGGATTCTGGATCGGGAGCAAAGAGCAAACAAGCAAGTCAGAGTCCGCTGCACACTTGCCGGAACCGGGTATCAGGTGCCGCCAGGTATTGTGTAAGTTAAGATCAAGATCATAGACCTCTTAAAACAAGTTAAGATAAGGTCTGAAGTAGACCTATCAGTCCTCCATGAAAGCAGACCTATCAGTCCTCCATGAAAGCAGACTTTCAACAGAGGAATGATAGGTCGGACCCTCTAAGGCTGGATTCACATACATCCGTTGTGTACCACATGATTAATATGAACCAATGAAATTTTATTCCCTAAAATTGGATTGGATTGATTCCACACTCAAAGAGAATAATTATCAAGTAAAATGTATATTTTATAAAGCGTCAGAAATGATTCCTGAAGTTTTAGAAAATCAAAATGTAATGCTACACCTAATCCTATATACCGCGAGTTCTAAAGCGGCGAATAGTAATCGTAATTTATTCAGGGATGTCAGACAACTGCCGGACAAAAGACGCGTTCGAATTTTTCCATGAATCCCGCTTTAACATGATTTCTGGATATGGTGAACCACGGTCAAAAATTAATTTAATGCAGATTAAAGTTAATCCTACAACCTTACCGCTGTTAGACACTACTTTAAGCAAACCGTATTTTTTTGTCCGTATCCGTAACGCATTGAGTTACGTTGACCGCAAAAAAAACTGTTTAAGCATCAACAACCATACGTATACGAAACCGAACGCATCCAGCAGTAAAGTAAAACGTCACATGTCAGATTTTCTATTCCTAACCTTAAAAATTGTGATTTTTTCATTTGAATAATTTGGAATTATTTAAAATGAAATATTTTAAATTATGGATGAAATACTTCATCCCATCCTTATTGATGAGGAAGATGACGACGATTTGGGCGATCGGTCGGAATGCGTTTACGGATAGGGATACGATGGCAGGCCCGTAACGATGCGGGCAACGTAACGTATTAAGTCCAACGCATAGGGATGCACGATGGTTTTCGATATATCGAAAACATCGATATATCGGAGCAAAATATCGATGTTTTTACATCGATGGATTTTGACTCGATGGTTTATGACATCGATGGAGGTTAGATCGATATATCGATGTTTCTTAAAATACATCGTTTTCAAAGTTATTAAACTAAAAAATTGGGATCATTTATAGTATTTTTTTATAGATTTTTTTATAGATATAAAAAATATATTTTAAGTGTTGCTACTTTCTAGCGCCATCTTAATTTCTTTGTTTCATGCACTGGCGCTAAATGCTAGGGAAATTACGCACTACCACCGATATAATAATAATAATATATAATATATATAATAATTATATCGGTGGTAGTGAATTACGGCGCGTATTGGTGCTGCCAACCTGTAAATAATAAAAGCCGTGCTTTATGAACTAAGGTCGTTCTAGATGTCAAAAATCACTTTGAGGTACACATTATTAGTTTTTAAAGTGTTAAATAGGTAAGAATTTTTAAAGACCTATTATTAAACAACGTTTCATTAAGTATATACAAAGTAACTCATCTTCTGCTACAAGGAGCGTTTTATCTGTTTTTTTATTATTGCAAATTGCGAATAAAAATTTCGGTATATCGATATATATCGATGTATTTCGGTCGATATTTTTTCAATATCGATGGATTAATGTCGATGTTTTTGCTACATCGATGGGTCAAAATTCGATATATCGATGGATTTCGAATTTTGTGCATCCCTACCAACGCATCTATTCTGCACATGCGCAGATCGATGCGGATACGGTTGAAATTTAGGACATGCTTAAAGTGTCTATATGGATCGGGAACTTTGATGGAATGTCAAACAGACAATTTGACTATGATTAATATGAACTTGAAGCCTCCCAACCACCCCGCTAATACCCCTTGCCACGGCCTAAGAATTATGTTTTTGTCTTCACGCAAAAGGGACATGCATTTATTAAAGTGTCTCACTCATAGACATTTATTACTCTCAGATAAACAAACAATAATCAAGAAAGTGCCAAATTTATGGCTTAAAAAATACTACTACGCTACTCTCGACTAATTTTTGAATATGAAATGAGGTCAACGTCAAAATCGAAACCCAAACTAACAACTGACATAAAAATCCTTGTTTCACCTTAGATCACTGAACTGATGTTTAAAATATCCAAATCTCTGTGCCAATCGAATACTGGAGTGTATTTTGAGGATGTCGCTAAACAAGAAAAACCTAATAAAAAAGGGTAGTGCGCAACATGCCTATATCTGTAGGGCGGCAAGGCGCAACTAGCGAGCTATGCGTACAAACGTATTTTGTCACCCATAAGACTTAACTTTTGTTTGCGCACGAGGCTGTACGGATCTAAAGGTAGTAGTAGTAAAGGGGAGGCTTAGCGCCAAGCAAGCAGGCCAGTGCGACTCTTTTGCCAACCCCATTTTAGGTCTAGGTAATGTCAGCCAGACGGGACCTACAGTTTTACGTGGGTTCCGAACCACAATTTTACCGGCAATTTATTCTCGGCACAGTTTTTACGGTCCTGTTGTAACACCTCTTGTCCACCACAGACCTCGACGGGGGAAGCCTATTACGTATCCGTGGTGCAACTTGAAGAATGTTGCCGCAGAGCCCCCTAATCCATCGGGATCCAGTATCACTCCACGGGACACACCGTACAGCGTCCGTATTACCAAATCCTCTGATTCGGGGCGTCCCCAATCCGTCTGGATCGCTAACAGACATGCGTCCCTTTTGTGGGTCACTAGATCCGTAAGATCCGTTACTTGGTTCAGGAGTAGCCAGGGGCGGATTTACAAATTTGCCGCTAGTAGGCTATTCAATTTTTGCCGCCCCTATACCAGTGACGGCTCGTGAGTTGTGAAACAGGTGAAGTGTTAGGGAAAGAAAAAGCCTGCTGCAAGCGAAATGCGCCGCAGGCGAAAATTTTTTACGACCACGCCCAAATTTGGTCAATAATTTTTAGTAAATATTTTAAAAATTTATGATTACCTACTTATTTTATTGAAAAGGAAATTTCTTTCTGCAAACCCAGTAAACACGACATGAAAGCTCCGGAGGTGGACAGAAGGCGCATTGCCGAAACGTCGGTGTCGGGCCGCCAGCTACAATATCGGCGGCGTGGAGGTAGGGCATGACCGCTCGGCCGCCGGGCGGCTTAATAGCTACATAACGAACCTGGTTGTGCGGTACAGACGCTACTTTTTACCACTGAGCCGCGGGCTGAACAGATTTGGTTAGCGCGCGGCATCTCGACGAGACCGCGGACGGTTCGCTGGCAATTCATTTAAATACCAGCGAGGGACCGCGCATGGTTAGAGGGAAGTCTTACCATTAAAACTCACCGTAAAGTAGAAAACAACAGTTTTATTGTTTAACAAACCCTGCAAATATAAGACGTTATTCTGATTCATTTACACATAACTTTTTATTAATTTTTTTTTGCGACTCATCCGCCCGCCATCTCTGTCGGAAGCATTTTTATCCAGTTTCTAATGGTCAGAACAATATATGAATTTGTTGCATTGGACGCTATTGGATTTCTTCGTACAGCACCTAAAAACCATTTGGTTTGGTTAAGTTTATATAAGTACCTACTATAAAATACTGCATACAAAGAATAGCCAAGCATGCACTATTTTTTTTTGTTTTAACACTTTCAACTTTACATATTATGAGAGTTAAGGTGGATTCATAGTCGCCGTAACGTAAGCCGTAAGACGTAAGCCGTAAGAGTTAAGACGTAAGAGAAAACATACCATTCATAGTCAAAAGTTAAGACGTAAGAAATTTCAAAATTGTAGGTTATGATTTTTTGTTGTTCCTCAACTACCTCACTCATTTTAACCGTTAATATATTATAATATTACTGTAATAACAAAACTGGAAAATGCAAATACGCTAGACAAAAAAGCAAAATGGCGTTAAAATGAAATCACCAAAAATAAACAAAGGAAATCTCCCTCCCGTCCCGTCGACTGTCATTCAAAGTGGTAATGACGGCCGGGTATGCACGAGTAAGGCCGATCCCGACCGAAACTTAAGACGTAAGAAATGGAAATAAACCATTTCGTGTTACGGCTTACGTCTTACGTTACGGCGACTATGAATGCATGTATTTATAATCATGTTTATTTTTCTTACTGCTTAACCTTACGTCTTACGGCTTACGTTACGGCAACTATGAATCCACCTTAACAGAGGTATAAAAAAATGTATATAAAATTATATAGGTATGAAACTTAAACTCACTTATAGTTTTGTTCTCTGGTACTGAATTATCTGGCTGAGGGGTGTCTTTTTATTTTGGAAATTAGTAAAAGTTCGTCTAATGATGAATCCTGTATTCTGCCTACAGGCACTGAATCTTCTTGAGAAATGTAGCTTTCATAAAGGAACGCCTCGTGCTCGTGGAAAAATAATTTTAATGTTCTGTCTACCGTCATTCACCTGTTAAAGGCATTTTTTCTTGTTCAGCGTATTTGACGAATGTTTTAAACCGTATTCTTTGTTGACATCATCGATCAAGAGTATCACGAAAATACAAGTTTTTAAAATTTGTTGAAATGATAGAGGGTTATGTTCTATGTTTGTAGTTTATAAAAAGGGAAGATATAGGTATATTTTGTTGGTGTGGTAGTTACCGTTTTTTGGGAGATGAGTAGAAAAAATAAATTATTGGAGCTTGTCATAGCTCGATTTTTAACTCCGCCCATATAGGCGCTGTTTTAAACCGTGGTCCGGGATATTTTTAAAAGCAATGAAATACGCGACGTAAGTGACGTCATCGTTTAGCAAGTAAACGATATATTTTAAATACGGTTTAAAACCGCTTCACAACAAAAAATGGCTCAAGTGTCAGTTCTTTCGCAGAAGCACAACGGCGCGAATTTCAAAAATACGCGGCTGGTTTGCGATTAGCCGTAGCCAAAAAAAGTAAAATGAGGAACGTAGTAGTGAGCTAGCCGCGCGCGGGTGGTACACGGCACGTCGACTCTTTTGTCACAACCGGCGAGATATCTTCTAACCGTGTCCGATTCGAAAGATAAGGTCCGTTTCTCATGTGCTGCGCTACTACCACCATCGGGTGGCAGACTATTAGCCGTGGTAGTTCGACGCATGGAAGGTAACGCGATAGCCAGAAGCGGCCAGTAATCGGCCAGAAGAGCCGTCGATTTCCCGTCAGTGCCGGAAGGCGGCCGAACTTTTACCGCCAGCTTTGGTTTACTGGGAAGCCAGTAAAGTTCCAACTACCTTTTTTTATTCCCATTAACAGACACGGCCAACAATAAAGTTTATTTAAAAAAATACTACCCGTCGACCACGAATAAAGATTGTACCATTTATTTATGTAAGATAAAAAAAAAATTTGGGCCAAATTTGCCGCCCCCTAAAATCTGCCGCCCTAGGCTCCAGCCTACTCAGCCTAATGGTAAATCCAGCACTGGGAGTAGCTCACTTCTCGACAACATGCCAAAGGAACACCCGAATGATACCGACTTAGCCCGAGAGCTCCACAGCTGTATCGTATCGCGGTCGCCTTTTACTGCAATGTTTATTTTTGCCATTGAAAATGCCAGTGTGTGTTGTACAATGCAACACTACGAAGTACGGTGGCCTAGTCAAGCAAACTAAATAAGTTCGCCAAACCTGCCTGGGATCGAACCAGGTACCTTCGGCATGCGATGCGAGAACGCTATCGCTGCGCTAGGCTGCCACCTGATCTAAAGGTAAATGTCTATGATCTCACCCGATTAGCGACTTTCCTACGGACTGCAAAAAAAACAAAAACAAGTTACCACTGGGTTTTCGCGAACAAGCCAAATTTGATGTCAAAAATCATATAGGTTTACAAATGTCAACTCTACTTTATTATAAGCACATTGCATTAGATTTTTCATTTAAACTTTAAAAATATAATATAGTTCTAAATATTTATTTGGTCCGGAGATACCTTTGAAAGTTTTTGATTTTCTTCTGAAAATCTTCCCCCTTTAAAAATATAACCTTTCAGAATAAAAATCCAAGTTTTTTTTTATAGGAGCGTTATTTCTTGTGGCCAAGCTAACAAGGCTATTGTTAAATCAGTCAGATGTTAAAAAAAAAATGCAATATGACGTCGTATCTGTTGTATTTTGACATCTGACGTTCATGACAATAACGTTTTAGCTGCAAAGATCTACTTTTTAAAGGGACACTTAAAAAGCAAAATCGAATGATGCATAAGAAACCCCGTAGGCATTTCCGGAACGGTTAAAAATAGTTATCAACAACTTTATATTTTTGATATCGGATGCGGAATGTCTTAGATGGGTGTAGTTATGGACGATTGCCGTAATTTAAAAAAGCAATATGACGTCGTATCGTCGTATTTTTTGTCATCTGACGTATGTGAGTGCTCCACTTTAGTTCAGGGACTAACATAGCGTTTTTAAGGGGTGTGATGGATACTTTCGGCACATCCTGTATTTTTAATTTATTCATAAAGCCGGATATTACAAAAGTATCCAACTCAGCATTTCACCATAAGTTTATATTTTAAGTTAATTGTTATAGTAATTAATAATAGATAAGCAATAATATATTTGTGCTGACCAACGGGGGCAACCCAGGTCAGAATGGGTCTTTGAAATAATGAATGTACAATAGATAGAGAATAAAGAAACACTTAAAACAAGCAACACCGTTTTCCTGTTTCCCCCCATGTAACATGAGTTCGAACCACCCTTACGAGGCTACGATTATCACAGGGGAGTGAAAAAATATATTTTCCATAAAATCTCAAAAAAATTCCGAAAAAAATCTTAAAAACTTCTTGTAGATACAATAATTTATTTACAGTAATTATATTTTATCAATTTCAGTACAAAAGCATCTTCATGTTGCCCCTTTTCAACTATTTCTCAACTTCCTGGTTATTACTTATATGGTATTACACGTGTAGGTGATTATAAATTTCATATTTGAACATTTGTGATATTGAACACTTTACATAAAATATTGCCGTTGTATACATATTATTACAATAACTGCTAAATTACATTTTTGCCAACAAAAATATAACAGATTTTTAATCTTAGAACTAAATAACTCAAATATACAGCACAAGCTAAAAGTTAAGAGGTAATTCTACCAGTCTAGTACTAAAAAATGTCTATTGGGACATCTGTAACTGACTCACTGAAGGTCCACAGGTTAGGCAGTGTGGGTCAAAGGCTGCCCAAAAGGAAGCTCCTGAATGGAGCCCCTGAGGCAGAGCCCTAGGGCTGGAGTTCGCTTCGTCACCGACGAGAAGGAGGCTCCAAACTGTACACATTAACGCAACAATCCGATGTACCAGCAGCGAGAACAACCTGTAAAGAACGTACAGTTACTACATGCCGTTTTTAATATATTTTCTTGTGAATTAATAGATTTGTAGGAAAATAGGAAGAAACGTAAATATATTATCAAGTAAAAAATTATTGAGACGTATCAAATTTTAAAGTCGAATTTGGTAAAATTAACCTTCTGACGACTTTTCTACAGGGTGGTCCACGTAAGATGATGCACTGTAATACCCATAAACAAAACTTAAATGTCAAAAGTTTTTTGTATTGACTTATATTTTTTAAATCATATATTATTTTTCCTTTCGACCAAGTGCCTACTTTCTTATTTTAAATGAAGCACCCTATATATTTTTAATTTTCGAATTTTAAATTCTCATTAACATTTTTTTGAACAAAATCAGCTTTTAAAAAAATTATGTGTGTTAATGTTGCTTGCGGATCGATTCCAGTTCTTTTGGTTTTGGAGATATTTTGAATAAACTAATATGCATTTCCTTAGATCTGTTGTAACTATGTTATTTCCCAATATTTTTTAGATCTGTAAACATATTTTCATGGCAACTTTCTATAGCATATGTCTACTTGGTAATATTTTAGTTACAACGTTTTGGTTTCCTGGAACCATCAACAATTTCTTTTTTTCTTATGACCGTCATATTAGATTTTGTATTTATCGAAAAGTAATTAATTTTTCCTATAGTATGATTCTAAACACTATTATGAATTAAAAATGTATAAGCTCAAAATAACTAAAAATATAATTTTTAGGGAAAATTCGAACATATTTGGCAACGCCGACATATCGGATGATCCTTTTACTTAAGAATAAAGTAAACTTGATAACAATATCTGTTTATACTATTCTTAATTAAGGTAAAACTGTTATAACTATTTTAGAAATGATCAATTTAATGTGTGCTTTCAGCAAGATGGTTACCCTGCGCCTAATTCCAGACAAGTACAAACATTTTAGCGGACACTTTCGGTGAAAAACAAAAACAAGAAAGTTGGTACATGGAAGAGAAACTAAAAACACTTTCGATAGTGGGTCATCTTATGTGGACCCTAGTACACTTTTTCGTTTAAATTAGTATTAAAACTTGGCGCAAAGTTTATGTCATTTCCGGTTATGCCAGACATTAATTAAGGTTAACTATGAATATTGTTAGTTACTAACTTTTAAATAAAATTAATAACTTTTAAGACAACTTTATGTAAAGTTTATTATTTTCTTACCTTATGAGGATGAAAACCCAAACAGGTTACCGGACCTATTCTGTGTCCCATAAAACCTTCATAAAAGCGTATCGTATTAAGTGGGCTACCAGTTTGAGCATTAAATATACTTATAAATTGATTTAAGGAACCACTAAAACAAAACAGACAGTTATTATAATACATTAAGGGCACAGTTCTCAGGGTCAATCATGTATAAAAGAGACCTATAAATAGCTTGAATGCAGGGGTAACTTCCGGAACCTTGCAAAAAAAAATTTTTTGAAACCACTAAAATTGCCACAATTTACCTTAAAATTCCGTCGATTTTCAGAACTGAAGTAAAAACAACAATTTTTACCGGTAACACGATATTTTCTAGTCTATCTAGATGTCATCTCTCCTAATAATTCTAGAGAATATGTGTTTGTTTTAACAGGAAAGGGGTCGTAATAATTGCACAAAACACGAAAGTAAACAAAACTATGATCTGCCTTGCTCTACCAGCTCCAGAATATGTCTGTCTTTCTTCTTCGTATGCCAAAAGCATAAAAATGACTAGGTACTCTGATCAACACAGCACTGCAGTGCGCATGCGAATTGTCAATAGTTAGGCAAATCGAATTTAACAGTTAAAAGCTGGAAAATGGCGTCGTTAATCCCACCTTAAATATAAAGAACGGAAAGAAATGTGTCGTAGGAGGCAACCGTGCTTCTTGAAGTGTGCATTTCAAACTAGCGAATACAGACAGGCTAGGAGCTAGGAGCATTCCTAACTTGTCAGGCGGCATCGGGTGTATTCGGCCAAACATAATTATTAAGGTGTCTATCTTATTCTTAAAGGAGTTAGAATTAACTTTGTAATACATTATTATTGGCGGAATCAATATTTCAAAATAATTTTAAAGAAATATAACTATTATGAATCGTAAATAAAGTTATCCTTTATATAGTGTGGTTGTTTAAGTGTGCAACATATGGCATTTTTTTATTACCGAATTTTCAGAAAATTTTATTCTTGATAAGAGTTGGTGCATGTTCGATAATCATATTAGGTGTACTTGGAATGGTTGCAAGTCAAACGGCGTACAGGGTAGGACAAAAAATATAAAACTTGTACAAGAATAAAATACCCCTATTTCAGAAAATTTAACAAAATGTTATTAAGAAAAGTTGTTTAGAATTAAAAGTTATGCATGGATTCAGAAACGTGACCTCCTAAAATAAAAAAATATATTTTTTTAAAAAACATTAATAATTTCCCAAATTTTTTTTTTATATTTACCATAAAGACCTTTATAATTTAATCAATATCAAATCAATTTCACATATCTTTGTTCAAATTCAAGCATATTTGTAAAATTTACTTGAATTTTTAATTTATTAAGGAATCACAAACTTCATGTTTGTTGCAACGATATTAAACACAACTTCAAAATATCCTACAAATTCTTTTTAACAAGATAAAACAGTAGTAATGATAATATGCTAATTAAAAAACTATCATTTAAAGTGCAAAATTTTTATTTTAAATGTTTATTAAAAAAACTGTACAAATTAGGCGACAATATGAAATCCTACTAAAATAATCGCAGACCTATGGAAAAAAAATAATAAGGGTTAAAAGTAAACAAAAGTAAACATTATGACAGTTTGGTGGCATTATTTATTTATAAATAATTATTGTTGTTAAATACGAAATTTTTTTTGGAAAATTATTAATGTTTTTTAAGAAAATGTATTTTTAAATTTTAGGAGGTCACGTTTTTGAATTTATGCATAACTTTTAATTCTAAACAACTTTTCTTAATAACATTTTGCTGAATTTTCTGAAATAGGGATACCTTATTCTTGTACAAGTTTTATATTTTTTGGCCTACCCTGTACACCGTTTGACTTGCAACCATTCCAAGTGCACTTAATATGATTATCGAATATGCACCAACTTTTATCAAGAATAAAATTTTCTGAGAAATCGGTAATAAAAAAAGGCCACATGTTGCACACCTAAACAACCAAACTGTATAGTATAAACATGTTACCGCAGAAGTTACGGCAACTTTTACATAAAATCGCAACGGGTTGTTTTCGGAGCTCCACAGTTCGCTTTGTATAGCCGTTATAACCGCCAAGCCATAAAATTTTTGTCGCTCCAAAGTAACGTTGTTTTAAAACGGTATTTTTTTGGAGCGTTCGCGACGTGAAACCGTTTTTCCCATCTCTAACATTTTCGTAATTATACTGGTATTTGCAGTTAGTATTTTCAATGTATGCAAATCATATAGGGAAAGAAAACGACAAAAATACTTACCAAGCATACGTATTAGCACTCCGATGAATAGACATACAGGACATGCCATAATTTGGTATTGCAATATTTGTATGTGAATTGTTTGTTCTAACGTCATAAATTTTTATGTCGCCATCGGTACTAAAAAAAATCAATAAATAAATACATGTAAACTCACAACAAACAAGGCAAATATGCTAATTAAACTTTTATAGATCGTACAATCTTGCCAAACGAATCGCAAAAATAACGTATAATATATCATAAAAAAGTAATATTTGCTTTCCAGAACTTTTTAAACTGTAGGTATAGTACGCCTTAAAGGCCCCCATACACGCTCAGTTTTTTACTCCGGCTTGCCTGCGTAAACCTGGTGGAACCATAGACAATTTACCTTCAGATACCTACAGCTTATCTCCTGCGCAAACAAAAGTTACGTTTTATGGGTGAAAAAATACGTCCGAGCGCATGACTCGCCGGTCAGCTGCCTTCCTTCTGGACACCTTCTTGCATGCGCACAAACCTCGTGTTATCGGCCTGTCCTACTTTACCGACATGCTCAAGATACTCTCCAGTTGCACTCCAGAACCGGCTCGGCCGCCATTTTTGATGTTGCGGTTTAGTTTTCTTAGCTATCATGGATTGTGGGTGTTTAATATTTACGGATTTCTAGTTTTTGTGTTTGTGCTTTTAGTGACTCGGATTAGAATATAAACAATTACTAGCAAAAACCGTTGTATGACTTTATTATGCCCAAATAGGGGTAAAATACCTGGTATTTCGTATTTTCAGTTAGTATGGAGTAGTGGCGACTTTGTAACATTGGGAAACGTTTAGACAATCAAAGTTTCCGGTAAATCAGTAAAAGTAAGCTAACCGAGCCATTCAGATTGTGAGAAAATCATTTCTGTCAAAGTTGCTGGTTAGTTAATTTTTTTGTTAACATCTGTGATCCCCGACATAAAGCTTTTAATAAGGTCAGTATTCCACGGGTCAAGTTATTGGGCAAAAACTTTTTCAAATTCTTGAATAAGAAATTATGCTTAAAAATGTTTTACAAGTACCCAAGTTTTGGCCAAATTGTAAAAATCAATACAAGTTATATACCAACTAATATTGGACGAGGTTAGGTACTCGATAACATCGAATATTGGTTATTTTGCTGGTTTTGCTTGTTTTTATATTCGATTTTATAAGTTTTATAGTTTAATTGACTTGTTATCTTCCTTTTCGAACTAAAAACACAACGACGAATCATTTTTAAACAAATTTTAAAAACAAAACCTTAAAAACAATTTTCTATCCTTAAAATCTGATAGGTTTGCTACTACTAAAAATGCCAGAAATCACTACCTTTTTCACCAACTTGATCAAAAATTGAGAAGAAATTCCAATTTTTTGGCAAGAATTTAAATTTTAAAGCCCGGACCTGTCTATTTTCCCATTTGTCAAACGATAATGCGCAGTCTAATAGTGTCTAGCTTTGTTTACATGCGCGAGGCCATAAATCTGCCACTTTCGTGATTATTGTTTGCTTATCTAAAGGTCTATGGGTGGAACGTACGTGGATACTTTAGGCCGCCGACTGTGCAGGCCGTAGGCCTGGCCTTAGTGAATTCAGTTCTTATGGGATATTGGCCTGCGCAAACCAAACAAATCTGTGCGCGTGTGACTAGTTCAGGCTTCGGCTCAGTCCCATTATACAGTTTTTTGAGTTATTAATGACAAGGTTATCATGAATAACGGTAATAAAAGCAATAACAGTAACAACAACACCGGATGGTCATGAGAAATCCTATGTAAATTTTGCTGCTCGGAAACATTGGCTCCCCTATTTATTTGACATTAAAATTGTATTTGGTCCTTTTACGAGAGATTCACACACCAAATTTTATTATTTTCCAATAAGTAAATTAAAAGTTATTTAGAAAAACTCTTACTTACAAAGTGAGATATAATTTAATAAAGAACAAAAAAAATAGTGAAATTTAATTTAAAATAATTATGTTTCAAAATTAAAATAAAATAAAAAAATAATAATAAAAGTTTATTATGATTGTCAGTATCAAAGGCTTTAGCTAAATCTAAAAATATGCATATACTGTTTATTTTATTATCGACACAAACTAGAAATCCGAAATATTAAACACCCACGATCAAGAATAACCGAATTCCTTTTAATTGCTTTTAAATTCAACGGCTAAGTTGAGCGTTTCTTTTAAAATTTTAACTCAGCTCAGGAAAGATATTTTCCTCCGCTCTTGCCGCGGTTAAGTATGTCCATCTATATTTCTCATACGATTATACGATTTGTTCGCGAAGCGTTCCCTTAACAACTTAGCTAGCAAAGGCTTTTACTTTGCTATGCTGTTTAAAAGAAGCAAAAGGAAAGTACCTAATAGCAAAGAATAAAAGAAATCCACAGAGAAAACGTAAAACCACAAAAATGGCGCCGAGCCGGTTCTGGAGTGTATTTATTGATGTCGATAAAGAAGGAAAACCTAATAACAAGAGGGTTGTGCGCATGCTCATCCCCGTTAGGCGTTAGGGGATCTACCAGGTGAGTAGTGCGTTCAAACGTATCTTGTCACCCATAAAACTTAACTTTTCTTAACTGTACGGATCTATGATTATTACCCACTGAGAGAATGGATTATTTCCTTAACCTTGAATGATTTTAACGCTAAAAGGTACCAAACTTTACTAGCGAAAATATCTTGATTATTTTTTACCTTCCACTAATTACTGTGTGGTCCTTAAGCTGCACGGCTAAAACGGTGCCACTATGTTCCATCCATACTTTAATTCCAGCCTCCTGAGGTCCGCACCTTCTGTCAAACAACCTAAAAATCATATTCTCTCAAAATATTTTTACCGAATGAGTTAACTACACATTAAAGAATGCATGTCAATACGGTATTTTTTGCATTTGCGGAAACATTGTTAACTCAGATGACGTAATATGCATAAATTCAACACCGGTAAATGATACAACCAAAGACCTCTTATAGAATAGACCAAACCATTGATCTACAAATAGCTGTTTATTTGCATCACAATTCGTACGAGTGAAACAAAGACAGATGAGCGAGAGAGAGAGAGGGAGAGAGAGCATTAAAATTCCTACTCCGCGCAGTATTGCAATGGATCAAAACAAAATTCTATTATTCCGACCACTAACGACCACACTATCGCAAAAAACAAATACTGCGCTTACTACAGTGGTTTCAGTTGCTACCTAAGAATGGCCGACGCGTGAAGAAAGCGACGTTGCCGTTATGATTCTAGATTTTCCCACCACGGAACTGAAATAAGGTACAAAATACAAAGACCTGTTACTGAATACCCACATATTTATTATTTACCAACAAAACAAAAACTTTTTCTACCATTTAACTTTTGTAGCTTAGTAGCAATTATACTTATACGTAAATCATGTATTTTATTAATCTAATATGTGACTTAATAGTAAGTTTGGCAACAGCAATTATTTTGATGCATATGTGTTAAGTATAGTATACCATACAGCTAACCAGGTAAATTGTCAACCCTGGAATCTTTGATTGGTGTAAAATTTAAACAATCTGGTCTATGTATAGGAGGTCCTTGGATACAACTATATCATTAATGAATGAAGAACATTTTTTTGTATTAGGTGTAAATTTCTCAGTCCATCTTTGTCAGGAATTGTACTCTGGGCCTTTCAACGATCTCAAATCAGCTATCAAAGATGGCAAGATGTAGCCCAATATTTTACAAAAAAGTTTTTTAAGAACATTTTGAAAAGAAAAAATTAATAATTTCTAATTTGTGGATTTGTATTTACAATTGTTTTACACTTTTTAGTTATATACCGGGTGTCCACGGAAGGTGGCTCGCCCCTCTAACTTTTTTGTTTTTCAAGATAATGGAATAAAATTTGGAAGATTTGTATACGACATAAAACTGCATTTTTTGACAGGTGACTCAACATTATGGAACTTCCGGTTTAACCGGAAGTGACATAAACTTTCGATTTTTAAATGGGACACCTGGTATATTTTTCCTTTTTTTGACTCCATATGACATTCTAAATACAACGATGTGTCACTTGTCACTTTTTGTCACCAAAAAAATATTTTTTTCCAAATTTTTTGTTTTGTCTAGAGGGGTATGAATACCTTAAAATCACTTATTTCAGTTCTTTAATCTTGGGAAAAATACGATTTTACTATTTTTGGTCCAATGCTATGTGCTATGTAAAATTTAATCTTTAAAGTTGTATAACTCATTTTTTTTAAATGGCAACAGGGTGGCTCGTCGGGTTAAGAAAAAAGAGGATTTTATTACGATTATTTTGATACCACACACTATTATGTTTTAAAAAAGCTGCCATTAAAAAACTTAAAAAAGTTAATCTGGAACTTTCCTAAAATAAAGCATCTTTTGAGAATAAATTTAGATTTAAATGCATCAAGTAGCCTGTGACCAGCAAAACTAATAAAACAAAATCATGCCAACTTTTTCACTCCTTGTAAAACTATTATTTTCCATGCTTTTTAAACAACAACTTATTTACTTTGGCAGAACCTGTTGGCATTTCAATTTTCTTCAAGGCATGATTTTGTTTTATCAGTTTTGCTGGTCACAGGCTACTTGATGCATTTAAATCTAAATTTATTCTCAAAAGATGCTTCATTTTAGGAAAGTTCTAAGTTAACTTTTTAAAGTTTTTTGATCGCAGCTTTTCTAAAACCTAATAGTGTATGGTATCAAAACAATCGTAATAAAATCATCTTTTTTCATAACCCGACGAGCCACCATGTTGCCATTTTAAAAAAATGAGTTATACAACTTTAAAGATTAAATTTTACATAGCACATAGCATTGGACCAAAAATAGTAAAATCGTATTTTTCCCAAGATTAAAGAACTGAAATAAGTGATTTTAAGGTATTCATAGCCCTCTAGACAAAACAAAAAATTTGGAAAAAAAATATTTTCTTGGTGGCAAAAAGTGACAAGTGACACATCGTTGTATTTAGAATGTCATATGAAGTCAAAAAAGGGAAAAATATACCAGGTGTCCCATTTAAAAATCGAAAGTTTATGTCACTTCCGGTTAAACCGGAAGTTCCATAATGTTGAGTCACCTGTCAAAAAATGCAGTTTTATGTCGTATACAAATCCCCCGAATTTTATTTCATTATCTTGAAAAACATAAAAGTTAGAGGGGCGAGCCACCTTTCGTGGACACCCGGTATATTATGTGATTGACGAATGGCACAGACTGTAACTGGAAAATATAAAATAAGAAAAAGATACTGCCTGCCGTCCATGATGTTGTGTTCGTTTGGACGGCTCCAGGGTGCAACAAAAGATGCAAAATAGGAGAAGACTAAAAGCCATCCCAGGAGGAGTTTTTTCAGTCGGTAGTCCAGGGTCGTACCACAATATTTGATGATTTTAGCTAGGGTTATGGATTTCATCAGGTGATTAACACACTTGGGGTAGGTCAGTTTCAATACATTACGTAAAACTATATCATCAGGGGGTAATCAAAAATTGCATTGTTTATTATTATGGACGGTTTTTTGAATGTCGAAAAAATATAAATAGATTTCTTTAGAACTACTTACCTAACTGAGCCATCGGCACAGCCTATAACAGCATAACCTAATCGAGGACCAACCATAGAGTCTAAGAAACCTTCATCGTACGACGACCTCCGCTTCCTAAATGATGAATGTGTTATATCCAAACTAGGGCCAGAATATGTAGAGTCCATAGAAGTAACTGGTGCGTCTGTCCCTAAAAATGTATTAAATTTCAATTTACAAATGCTTTTTCATGTCTGTATTAAATGTAATTTTTTTTGATATTCATGCTCCATTTTAAGGATTCAAAAATTTCCAAGCCCAGAGGGGCATCTTGGCTTACTTCAAATTTCAAAATGTTTATGAAACAAAGAGATTATGCTTTACAGGCATTAAAAATTGGAAGAACTATAAAAGTTTAAGAAATTTTACTTTTTCTGACGTTAAAAGGAAAAGAAGAAATTACCAAATTCAGTTAAATTCTCGGCTTCCAGGAAGCATTTTTGTATCGAGCGTCCAGTAAGCCGCATTCGTGATGCTCGACCTCGGCACGTATCGAGCGTTCGGTACTACGACAACAGTCGGACTACCGTACGCTCGATTAGGCTGAAATCTTGTTTTTTTTTTGGTTTTTGAATTTAAAAAAATGCTCTGGGTAACAACGAACAAACCGGTTGCCAATATACCTTTTATACGGAATTTGTGCCTCTAGTTATCGTCTACTTATAATCCTCTACTTATAAGAAAAAAGCTAAAAAAAAATTGACGCTTATCAGTCAAAAGTTGACAGTTGTCGTATGGTAGCTTGACAATCGACGATAGACAGACCTCGGTCAATGCGAAATTACCCGAATGCGGTGTACTGGACCCTCGATACAAAAATATCACCAACTTTTAGGCACACAAAGAAGCAATGAACCTTTAATAAACTTACCCGTTGGAATATCAAAAGCCCTAAGTTCTCTCTCTATATCCCAAAATCTTAAAACTCTAGTATCACCGGAGGTTATCAAAGTCTGTGTCCACTGTTCCCACGCCAAAAGCAACCCTGAAAGTAATATAAATTTATTAACATAATTTAGAGTGTAGTCCAATAAACAAAATGCTTAAAAAGTTGATTTTTTAACGTATACGTATAACGGCTATTTACTATACAGGGCGATGCACGGTGGATGGTAATATTTTTAACGATACAGTGTAAAAATTAGTAGCAATCTTTCTAACCCCCTATTAATTTCCTAATAACTTTCTTTAACATTATCCAATATTTATCTCTTTTCTTTTCTAAAATATAATAATTAAATGCCAATTTTTTGACGGAAAACAACTTAAAAAAATGTTGATATTTTTTAATTCTCAAATATTAAAAGTCTAAAATTTGGTGGACAGTTAAATAATACCAGGGGGGTTTTAACCCCATTTTCAAAGCTTAGGTGCGATATAGAGTGTCAAGAGTGTGGTTTAAAAATATCGTTAATTTGTTTACTTTCAGGTGGAATTCTTAACGTCATTCAATCTACTACCAACCTATAACCTTATTTCGCGTTGTTTTTTTTAGTTTATTAACTAACATTTAAATAAAATCAATATCGTTGGCACATTATTTAGGTAATATCTGACATATATTACAAAAATATCAATTTATTTTATTGCTAATTTTTGAAGAATTGTATCGTGAAAGAACAATGACATAATAATGTTAAAAAAATCTTACCCGGTATTTTTCGCTATACAATTCTCCTAAAATAATTTATGAAATCCCTTGATATTTATTTAATAATAATATGAGAATTTTTACCTTATTAAAATAAATAAATCTACGTGAAATAGGTTGGCAAGCATGTTGATACACTCACCCTAAAAAGTGACCATAAGTAAAGTTTTTAAATGTAGCACCCTGTATATTATCACTGATTTAAAAAACAACTTAAATTGGCCATTTACTTTTGTATATCATACCGTGCGAGCAAAAATTATTTGCATCAAAGAGGGCCTTGCATCTAAGGACGTAATTCTTAGCCGTAGAGCTTAATACCTGTTGGGTGTCAGTAACTACCTGAATTAACAATCAATCAGTTATTCCGTCATCTTTGACAGTCGTTACAAGTAATTTAATTCATCGCTAATTTTTCCAATTTCTTAAACAATTCACACAATGGGCTTTACGGAACAGCACAAAACATTCATGGTTGAAGCGTATTTTCGAAACGGGGTTAGAGTAAATGGTGAGTGGCAATACAATCCGGGTTTGTGCATGGACGATTTTCACGAACATTTTCCTAACGTTGCTTTTATTGCTGGGGATTTTTATCATGGCCTGAAAAGAACCGTGGCTGTGTTTAGGGAAACAGGTTCTATACAATACAAAAAAGGAGCAGGAAGACCATCTGTAAAAACAGAAGAACTTGTTGCAAACGTTTATATCATATATATCATTGTGATCTAAACCAAGCCCTACGTTTTTTAATCCAAGCCCTATTTGATGCAAATAATTTTTGCTCGCACGGTATATACTTAACTAGTCAAATTGTTGACTTATAAGCGATTATTTGTAAAATGTTCTCGACAATTTAAATTCTATTCGGTGTTAGTAAATATGCCATGATAAGTGTGGTTTGACATAAAAATTATTTCACTATTATTATTGTGATATTTTGTTAATTAATACCGATACAGGTGGTGCTTAATACCATTAAAAATCATGGAAGAAAACTTTTCAAATGCATGTTTTATGAATTTATTTATTTTAGTTGGTTACCTGGTTCGTCATATACCTCTAACGTACCACCCACCTTTAAGTTTAAAATATAATAATCTGACATTATTTTTTTACAGATATAACTCACTACAGTTATTAATTTAAATATCCGCCTGTTTGTTATTTTTTATTTAAAAGTTTAGATTATTAAGTAAACAAAAAACTTTTCAAGATAATAGATAATGTTTGTATAAACATGAAATGGCTATTTCATAAAAAATAAAACAAAGGCAAAAGTTTTAACCGTACCTATCGGCAATTTTTGGTTTGTTCTTAAATATTTTTTTTAAACGTATTCCACTAGCGTCAGAATTACGATTTGTTCTCTTTCTGTATAATGAAACATGCTTTCACAAGATATAACCAGAAAATTATCAAATACAAAATTGGCCGGTTAAAAATTTGGACAAAATCAAATGTCATTGTGATTATAACCTACTAAGTCAAAACAGTTATTAATGAAATAATAAAACTTAGACATGACATTTCTTCTGTCTCATTCTTTATTATGTATTTCCAATTTATGACGGCAATCAAGGAATCGTTAGCAGGACTTTACCAGCAATAATTTTGAAACTACCAACCCGCTTCAATCTTTGTTTCGAAGATTCATTCCCACCAACGAGTATAAATTGGGGAGAAAAAATGTCGTGTGGAAAATAACGAGGGGATGAAGACGAACGAAATACCCATAAAATAGCGGCGAGTTTGTGGTTTTCCCTTGATTCCAAAGCTAACACTAAAAATATAAATAATTTCTATTGGTGACTCCTCTTGAGAGGGAAATATTTTAAAAAATTATAGTTAGGTAAGTATAGCGCCCTTACCCCCATTTGCATCGCCTAACCTTAGGTGAACCTTAGCCGTAATGTGTGACTTAAGTGTCAAATTCTGTTTGCACAGACAGTAAACTTCAATTTAAGGTGAACATAAGTGGCGGTTTTCGTCATTTCATGCCGTTTGTCATTGTTGTTTTTGAAAAAATTTTGAAATGAATTTACCAGCTTTACTTGATGAAGATGATATTGATGAAATAAACCTTGTCATATATGGAATACCCAGAAATATTTACGAACGGAAAGAATATTTTTATAGTTTTGATAATTTGACATTTTTTCAGAGGTTTCGAATCACAAAAGAAACCGCTTTATACATTCTCAATATGATCGAAGATCGTATAGAATATCCATACGACTTGTAAGTGTTTTTTTTCTCTTTTCTTTTCAAGGTACAAGCACTTTTCATTAATTTCTATACATAACATAAAAGTATTCAGGTAAGTACAGGATTATTACAAACATATTTTATTTTAGAAATCACAGGGTAGCACCCATTAACCAATTGTTGCTTTTTCTGAGATTTTGTGCCACTGGAAGTCATTTAGCATATGTAGCTGACTTTATAGGAGTTCATATTTCAACTACTTCTAGAGTGATTGTTCGTGTTGGTCAAGAATTCGCAAACCTTTGTCACAGATTTATAAAAATGCCTGAAACATCTGAAGATATCAGCCAAACGCAGTTGGGTTTTTATCAAATAGCACGATTTCCAAGAGTTATAGGTACCGTTGATGGAACTCATATAAAGATACAATCCCCAGGTAAATAACTTTTATAGGTAGGTGGTAGGGGTATATATTATATAAATATATACTTTTTTTTATTGTACCTAGGTGGTGAAGTGAAGATCCCGAGGTTTTTAGGAACAGAAAAATTATTTTTCCATTAACGTACAAGTTATATCAAGTTTCACCTTACGAATACTTAACCTGGTTGCAAGGTGGCCTAGCTCAGCCCATGACTCCACAATCTTTAGCAACATTTTAGTGAGAAGAGATTTTGAAGATAATTTATATCCCAATACTGTACTATTAGGTACCTATAATTTTACTTATTATTATTAAAAAATTAAATAAAGTTTTAATTTCATGGTTGCAAAATCTGCAATTTTTATTCTCTTTTAAATGTATCTATTGGTAATTTTAGGAGACAGCGCATACTATTCGAAGTCATATCTGATGACTCCTCTGATACAACCAGTCACCCGTGCTGAAGAACTTTATAACGAAAGCCACATAAGGACTAGGAACACGGTTGAAAGAATGATTGGAGTATGGAAACGTAGATTTCCAATCTTGGCTTATGGGTGTCGATTGAAATGTAGTACTACACTTATGATAATTGTGGCAACTGGGGTTTTGTACAACATATGCAAACTACGTAATGAAGAAGAACCTCCAGATCCTGATGACATTGAAATCTTTCAAAACATAATGGCCGAAGACAATGTTCCCAATATTCCTGCAAATTATGGTGCAGCAGTTGGACATGAAACAAGAAGAAACCTAATAGATAATTACTTTGCATTTTTAGGTGTATAAGGCTGAATTTCCAGTGAATAAAGTTTTTAACAATTAAAGCAATTTTTTTACTTTTCTAAACAAAATACAGTTAGATTTCTGAAATGTAAAGAAATAGAATAAAACATAGTTTTATTAACAAATACAAATAAAGTACTTTTTAAAACTCATTTTAACATCAAAATATGACAGTAAAAAATGCAAACTCTTTAATGTAGGTATCCTAAAACTAAGAAACTATTACAGTTTTATACATTATTATATTTGTGTAACTCATTTTCTCTTATTTTTATATCTAGCAACAGTTTCTTTTTTTCTAATTCAAAAATTTCTTGTTCTTCGGAACTGCATATTTTCTTTTTCTAACACAAAGCACTCCATTTTCACTTTTGCTAGTGCAAGATATTCCTTAGATAATTTCGATGATGAAAGCTGCTGTATTGCAGGTCTTCGTCGTTTGGTCCATGTATCTTTTAAACATTCTGAAGGACGCTTTTTTGAATTAGGTATAATTAGGTGTGTCTGGTTCTAAAATATAAAGATCATATTTTAAAGTTGACAACTTATCAGTGAAATGTAACTAACAACTTTATACTGCTAACTTAAGATAACCATTCTTCCAGTTCGACAGCTTTTACAAATAGTACAAATACCCACTTGGAGAAATCTTATAGTTAAAGCCAAAATGCCTGATGACCAGCATCATATTACTTACTTGTGAGGTGGACGGTGTATCATGAATATTTTGATTTTGTGATCTTCTGAAGCTTTTGTTGTTTCTGTATTAAAAACATCGGATATATCTTCGAAACTGCCACTGCTATTTTTTTAAACCATAAACACTCTTTTCATTCATTAAACCTAATGCCAATTCCTTTATAGGGTTAAATTTAATTTCTGCTGTTCCTCCTCCAGTTTTTGTTAATTTCTTTTTGTCCTCTGCAACTTCTTTCCGTATATTCTTTTTTATATTATCATAATATTTTTTTAGGGTATCTTTTGACCTGTGATAATCTTCGGGTGTTTGTGAGTTAAAAGCATCGGTGATTTCTATCCAGGCTTCGTTTTTATCTCGCCATGTTTTGCTATTTGCTTTTTTATTTTCAATAATATGTTTAAAATTTGAAATAAGGTTTAATAATAATGTTTTCTCTCTCAAGGAGAAATTTGGTGCTCTCTTCTTTTCACTCATTACAGATTACACAGTGATTGATATCGCAAAATCAAATCAATTAGATGTTTTAAGAAGTCAAAAAATGATGTTAATTAGGTTATTTTACCTTTGCTTATTTTTTCTACTATTCGTTTGCGACGTTGTCAAACGATTTAGTAACTTAGCTAAGAAATTAAAACTTTGAACTTGTGCAACGCAACTTTTCCTAAAGGTTGACCTTAACGTTAAGTTCCACTTAGTTAAGTTCTACAGTTAGGGATAGGTGATGCAAATGGGGGGTAGTAGATTCGAATAAGTATAGCGGGAATGAGAGCAGGCAATACGACACAAGTGCGCTGCAGTATTATCATGGAGTTGCTTCGGGTTGTGGCATTCTGACGAGTTCCTAACAACGACGAAACAGCTGTCAGTGTCTACTCGGCCCCAGGGAGTCCATTGTTTTTGGCTTCCCTGTGTACTTCAATGCAAAATACAGGTTTAATAATGGCCGTTTGCATCGCTTGGATTAGATGCTACTTAATCTAAGGTTCACCTTATCTCCAGAATTTGGTTTGCACGCGTTAACTTTTTGCCTAAAGCTTGGCTTCCAGTCGAACAAAGCTAAGCCCCAGAATTATTCGGCTTATCTTGGAAATCTAACCAAACCATTGAAAAAATAATATAACCTAAACGTCAGTCAAGTCCATGTCAACCTAAACGGGAAAAACGGATTTATTAGAGCCATATTTGTGCGAGTAAGACGCGATAAGCCGCTTCAAGCGGGGTCATTTGAGCGAATAACTGATGACGTCACGCTTGAAGACGCTTTAAGCGGTACATTAGCCATATTTGAGCGAACTGGCGTCTTCATTTGAGCTATATTTGAGCGAGCTGGCGTCTTCTAGTTGGATTTTTAAGCGTCTTTAAGCGTGACGTCATCAAATTTTTGATTCGCACAAAACCGCTTACCGCTGAAATGTCACAATGACATGTCACTGAGTTTTGACTTTTTTAACCTTAAAAAATATTTTTATAATTTTTCGTACAGTTTTACGATTTGATGTTGGTGTAAACCTGCTTAAAAGGCAGAACTATTCTCATTTATAGAGAACGATGAATTTTCTGTATTTGAGTGCTTATTTATTTTTAAAGGGTTTCCTATGGTTCTCAATTTGTTAATTTCATTTATGACCAGGGAACAACATATTTGATTCATTTATGAGGATGGATACAGGTATTTAAACTTTTTTAAATTGACTGTGACCATACCCGACATTTCCTCGGACATTGGATGGATACAGGTATTTAAACTTTTTTAAATTGACTGTGACCATACCCGACATTTCCTCGGACATTGTAACAGTTTAAAAATATATAAAACGGAAAACGTAGACTGCCAGTACCGCCAATATATAATAATATGCCAATTGTCACCTAACCTGAGAAATCCGACAAACATCAACAAAAGTTCGTTATTTACCCCCACCACACGCTTATTATCTTTCTGGCGGTCTCCAGACAGCGCCAAGTATCGCTTAAAGCGTCTTTAAGCGTGACGTCATCACTTATTCGCTCAAATGACCCCGCTTGAAGCGGCTTATCGCGTCTTACTCGCACAAATATGGCTTTGGATTTGTAAGCGTCTTTAAGCGTGACGTCATCAAATTTTTGATTCGCACAAACACACCGCTTAAGACCGCTGAAATGTCACAATGTCACTCAGTTTTGACTTTTCCTTTTTTAACCTTAAAAAATATTTTGATGATTTTTCGTACAGTTTTACGATTTGATGTTGGTGTAAAGTTGTTTAAAATGAAAAATATATCTGCAGCAGAACTATTCTCGTTTATAGAGAAAGATATGAGTTTTCTGTATTCGCGTGTTTATTTATTTTTAAACGGTTTCCTATGGTTCTCAATTTGTTAATTTCATTTATGACAAGGGAACAACATATTCGATCCATTTATGAGAATGATTGGATATACAGGTATTTAAACCAAGAATTTTTTTTAAATTGACTGTGACATAAAACGGAAAACGTAGACTGCCGGTACCGCCAATATATATAATTGTCACCTAACCTTAAAAACCCAACAAACATCAACAAAAGTTCGTTATTTACCCCCCACCACACGCTTATTATCTTTCTGGCGGTCTCCAGACACCGCCAAGTATTGCTTAAAGCGTCTTTAAGAGTGACGTCATCACTTATTCGCTCAAATGACCCCGCTTGAAGTGGCTTATCGCGTCTTACTCGCACAAATATGGCTTTGGCGGTGTCTGGCGACCGCCAGAAAGATAATAAGCGTGTGGTGGGGGGTAAATAAAACTGTTACAATGTCCGAGGAAATGTGGGGTATGGTCACAGTCAATTTAAAAAAATCTTTGTTTAAATACCTGTAAATCCAATCATCCTCATAAATGGATCGAATATGTTGTTCCCTTGCCATAAATGAAATTAACAAATTGAGAACCATAGGAAACCCTTTAAAAATAAATAAACACGCAAATACAGAAAATTTATCTTTCTCTATAAAGGAGAATAGTTCAGCTGCAGATGTATTTTCCATTTTAAACACGTTTACACCAACATCAAATCGTAAATTTGTACGAAAAATTATAAAAATATTTTTTAAGGTTAAAAAAGGAAAAAGTCAAAACTCAGTGACATGTGACATTTCAGCGGTAAGCGGTTTTGTGCGAATCAAAAATTTGATGACGTCACGCTTAAAGACGCTTAGAAATCCAACTTGAAGACGCCAGTTCGCTCAAATATGGCTTAGAACTCATTGCTGATGACGATGAAGTCGACAAAATTAATTTGATTATTTTTGGTTTGCCTAGAAAAGTGTACAACAGGGCTGACTATTTCAACAGTTTTGAACAAAAAACGTTTTTTCAAAGATTTCGTGTTTCAAAAAAAACATCGCTCTACCTACTGGAAATGATAGAACACCAGATAGAATTTCCTTACAACTTGTAAGGACAAAACAATTAGGGGAGAAAAGATTCGGTACAAAAGTTACTAAAAAAATTACCAGATTGGCGCCGTTGTCAAACTTTTTGAAACCCTAGCTAAGTTTTACGGGTATTGACCCGGTGCATTCCATTTTAATTTAAGGTGAGCTTAAGTATAAGGTTCGCCCTAGCTAATCTTTAACTTTAAGCAAGGCGGTGCTAACGGCCATAATACACTTTAAAGTCCGCTAGCCGAGATTATTTTTCACTTTATAAATTATACGGACGAGATTACTCTGCCTTATTTATAATAACAAAATTTGTTTTAAATGTGTATTTAATACACATTAAGTACAGGTACACACCAATAAAAAGGTCTTTAAGCCTGTATATTCATACTGTGGAATATGACAACACATTTTCTCGAAAACACATTGGATACATGTATGAAGCCGAACTGTCAGTAGTAATTTGATAGTAAAACGTAAACAGTGAAGTTTTAAATTACAGATAGCTATTGCAGATGGACTCCTCGGTCAAGTTATTAATGAGCTCCGGTATAACAATGGTATGTTTTGAAAAATCGACAAATATAGCAAAACGAGACAACAGACTGTGAAGTTAATTCTCCCCTCACTACAAGATTGGAGGTACTAACTGTCTCCCGTACTCATTAAACACATTTTTATATTTATTTAAGATCCCAGAGTAGCAAGCACTCAAATTATTATATAAATCATTTCACTAATATTTTTCTTTATGTAATTACTTTCTCTGTCGAATACTCGTGGGTGGGAAAAAACAAAGTTGTGGCCCGTTATAGTGGATTTCACCTTAGTTTTTAATGCTTTGACGTCTCTCTTGTCAAACATATTAGCCAACAGGTGATTTTAAAATCCCTAATTCTATAAACGGCTTTCAGGCACGGGCATTGGCTAGATTAACAAGAGATGGATATATAACTGACCGTATAGTTACATGTACATGACGAAGAAAATTTAAATTTGATTTTAACAAATCGACATAAGAAAGCCAAGCCATTGATTAATTACCTTGAAATTAATGGAAATAAAGTTGAAGATCAGCAAATTATATGTGAAGAAATGAACAATCATTTTGTAAACGTAGGACAAGTACTGGCTAACAAAATTCCGCAAGTCCAAAAATGTATCGAGGAGACAGAAGAAAAATATTTTTTTATTAATCCCGAGGAAATATCCCAAAACGAAATAGAACAAATTATTGACGACCTTGAGACAAAAAAAGCAAATGGATTTGACAATATATCGGTTAAAATTGTAAAGTGTTTAAAAAATGAAATTACTCCAATTTTATTTCATTTAACTAAATTATCTCTAAAAACAGGTATTTTTCCAGAAAAAATGAAAATTGCTAAAGTAACTCCAGTATTTACAACTGATAAAAGATATAAATGCAGCAATTATCGCCCAATATCTGTTTTACCAATCTTTTCAAAAATATTAGAAAAAATAATAAATAATAAATTATGCGACTTTCTAGAAAGCCAAAATTTACTTTTTGCTAACCAGTATGGTTTTCGCAAATCTAAGGATACAGAAATAGCTATAGGAGATATCATAACAAATATTCAAGCTAATGTCGACAGCAGTAAAAAATGCTGTTTACTATCCTTAGATCTGTGTAAGGCTTTTGACACCGTAAACCATCATAATTTATTAAGAAAATTATACAGCATTGGGATAAGGGGAAAAACACACAAACTACTTCAAAGTTATTTAAGCTATCGTAAACAATTTGTTCAAATTGGGGAAAGAAAAAGTTCGGAAAAAGAAATAATATGTGGAGTTCCACAAGGATCAAGTCCTCTATTATTCTTAATTTACATTAATTCCGTTTCCAAATTGAACTTAAAGGGCAATATAAAGCTATTTGCAGATGATACAACAATTATTTATTTTGCTGAAACTCTTGCAGAAATGTATTTTGATATTAATAATGATTTAAAAATACTTCTTTCTTGGCTTCAATCAAATAAACTTACGTTAAATTTTAAAAAATCTTCTTTTATGTTTATAACTAAAAATAAAATAAATTCCATCATTAACCCCTTAAAATTTAATAATGAAAATATTCAATATTCAAAAACGACAAAATGTTTAGGATTAGTTTTAGACGAAAATTTAAATTGGAAATGCCATATCCAGTATATTATCAACTCGATATCTCCTTTGGTATCTGTTTTGTACAGAGCTAGATATTTCATTCCTTTGAGATACTTAAAAAATATATATTTTTCATTAATATATTCAAAATTACAATACTTAGCTTCTGCATGGGGATCTGCTTGTTTATCAAACTTAAAACCATTACAAAAATTGCAAAATAAAGTTATTAAATGTATACACAAATTACCACATTTAGAACCAACTGTTAATCTATATAGACCGAAAGGGTATTTACATGTTCAAAACATTTATAAATTAAAAATTTGCATTCTAATTCACTCCATCATTTTAAAAGAAAAAAAATCAAACATAACACTTCAGGAGAATAAGACATTACATGATCATAACACCAGACATTGTATAAATTATCAAACTATACCAGTAAAAAGTAATTTCGGAAAAAAATCGCTTTTATATGACGGAATAATAAAATATAACAATCTTCCAAAAAATATCAGAAAAATTAAAAAATTGGCAACTTTTAAAAAACAATTAAAGAGATATTTACTAAATTAAATTATTTATACTATTTTTTTTTTATTGATTTTATTAATGAATCAAATTGGATTAACTTCAATTATTTTTATTGTTTTTTTTTTTTTTTTTTAATGGTTATTATTTTCTACATTATGTTGTCACTTTCCATGTAATGAACTGTAAAAGTTAGTTTGGAATAAAGACATTTTGAAAGAAAAGATGCACACTACACAGTTCAATACGTTGCCCTTCAATGAGCTTAAACGCACAGCATTGCCCGTCAAAAGCACAGCATCGCTCGTATATGCAGTTAGTATGTGCATCTTCGTCTTATGCATTTGCTCTCGCATATCTCTTTTCGTACTTCATTAATTCGATTATCTCGTCGCGTTCTTTAAATATCACAGAGCCGCATTGGGACTTGGGACACACCGCGCACCGCGTGCATTCTGCTGTTAATTCTTAAAGTCTTTAATTCTTGATCGTTCGTGTTATTGTTTTTGGTATTTTTCAGACAGCACTTTGCTTATATTTTGTGCGTATTAGACTTTTTGGTTTTAAACTGCCGGACTGTGTGTATCTGTGACGTGTTTCTTTTTATGCAAAAGTAAGTAAATAATTATTAATGTCTCGGACGGTGACGACGACATCGACAGCTTGTCAGATGAAGACCAAAAATAATAAGGAACTTGCAACAAAATTAAATTTGAAAACCACAGTGAACCATTATGCTAAAATAAGTTTTACATACAGTTGTATTGAAGAGTGCTTGAGGTATCTGTTCTGCAAACGCATGGACAAAAATCTTTTTTTGTAGTATCTACTTACATTAATTTTTCTTTATTCATTAAAAAAAAATACCTAATTCGATAACATTACAAACGTTTATTGTTTTATTATAAACCAACGAAAAGTTAGACCTATTGTAAACTTCAAACTCTTTAGAACCTAGTCTAAAGAAAAAAATATCTACCCGTGAATAAGAAAATAAAAAAGTAAACAATAAGCTATTAAATATAATACATAGATTTTTTCAACTTAACACTGCATGGTCTAAAATCAAATTAAAAAACAAAATAATTCTTTAATAAAAACGTAGTTAATTATTGATGATACTAGATTCACGACTGCCCCTTGTATATTTTTTATTGTACTAAATTAAGAGTGTGTTTTTACCAAAATAACAGCACTTTATTATATTATGAATAAAAATTAAATGAAATTGTTTTTCTGATATTCTATCCTATTTCCATTCTCCTTCAGTGTTTTTTTTTGAAATATCTTAAAAATTGCTTAGGTAATTCTCGTTTCCATCCATAATTATAACTACAAATAAATTGACCCATGTTCACACATAATTTTTAAGTCCGGCCCTGGCCAATCCCTAAGTTCTGTAAAAAGAAATGTTATAAATGACATGTGTCAGCGGCGGCCATTAAAAACTAAGGTGAAATCCACTATAGATAGTGATGGACACTCAGTGCTGTTGAGTCTGATTTGTCTACCCTACTACAATCATACTTGTGTTGTCTAAGTCTGTCTTTTAACAGTTGTTTAATTTGGCCAACATAAAAAGTATTGTTACACTGCTTACATGGAATGCCATACACTATGTTAGATTCATAGTCCAATGGTAGTCGATCCTTCAATTTGGTGAACAAGTTATTTACTGTTTTAGTATTATAGAAGGCTAGGTTAGGTTAGGTTAAAAGTGAGTGGGTCATAGCTAACCCTCCACTGCGACCATGCGATCTATTGTGGCTCACACCTTATTTATATTTCCCCCAATAGGCCTAACTTTTTGGTAAAGTTAATGATGGTATTGGGAGAGACATTTTTCATGTCGTCCGGCAGCAGAGTCGTCTCGCCGAATAGAGCGAATCTGATTCTTCCTGCTGCGGGGCAGGCGCACAATACGTGTTCTGCTGTTTCTGCATCTTCCATGCAGAGCCGGCATTCATCAGTTGGGGCTAATCCCAATTTTATACATATGGTGTCTCAACCTGCAGTGGCCGGTGTACAATCCTACTAGTGCTTTAAGGCATGATCTGTTGAGCACAAGTAGTTTGTCAGTTAGTTGTTGATTTATATGGCTGTATATAAATGCTTTAGAGTGTGTTAGACCTGGTAGATTTAACCAGTGTCTTTCCCATTTGCTTTTTGCTTCGGCTGTTATTGTTTTCCTGGCCGTAGCATGAGATATACCCATTACCGGCTCGGGTCCTGTGAATTTCTGTACTGCTCCTCTCTTAGCGAGCTTGTCGGCAGCCTCATTACCCTCCAGGCCCATGTGTCCTGGTATCCACACTAGGGTTATTCTGTTATTCAGACTTAGTTCGGATAGTGTTTCGTGACAGCTCCACACTGTTTTTGAGGTACACCATCTCGATTCAAGAGCTTTTAATGCAGCTTGACTGTCGGAGAATATCTTGATTGATTTGTGTGCATACCGTCGGTCTATCAGCAGTCTTGCACACATTTCAATTGCATGGACCTCTGCTTGAAATATGGTTGTCATAGTTCCCAGGCTGACAGTTATTTCTATCTTTGGGTTTTTGCCATATATTCCGGCTCCAATACCTTCTTTAGTTTTGGAGCCGTCTGTAAATATTCCAAATTCCGCCTTTAGCAAGTCAGCAGTGTTCTTGACCCATTCCTCTCTTCTTGGGTGGATGATTTTATAAGGCGGTTCGTTAATGGACTTTCTTGCCATTATGTCAGAGGGCATATTTAACATGCCAAAGGCTAGCGTGCCTTCCAACATGCTAGTGCTCTCCATGACTGCGGCTTATTAGTAGCTGCTTGATATAGTCTGTAGGTGGCCCATTTAGCTTCCTTCTCCAGATATATGTGGAGTGGTATAAGTCCTAACAGGACCTCCATGGATGCCGTTGGTGTGGTGCGAATAGCTCCAGTGATCGCAAGGCATGCTTGCCTTTGCAGTCCAGATAGTTTCGCTTGGGCCTGTCGTTGCTGGCCTTTATTCCACCAGACGACAGAGCCATACGTGATCATTGGTCTAATGACCGTCACGTAAAGCCAGTATAGTTGTTTTGGTGCCATGCCCCAGGATTTTCCGCAAATTCTGCGGCATGTCCATAGAGAAAGATTTGCCCTGCGGATAGTCTTTTCTATATGAGAGTTCCAGCTGAGCGTTTTGTCTAGGGTTACCCCCAGATATTTCGCTTCTCTTGCAAACGGTATACTCTCTCCTTTCAAGGTAGGCGGTCTTAAGTTTTCCAGCTTCCTTTTCTTGGTGAATGGCACTATTACCGTTTTGTGAGGATTGATTGACATTTCCTCTCTCAGGCACCATGCGTATATGGTATTGAGGATATTTTGTAGAATGTTGGATATTCGTTCCTCAGATGTTCCTTTAATTAGTATGACTAGGTCATCCGCATATGCTTGCAGACCGATCTTCCATAGGGAGAGTATAGCCAGCAGGTCATCTACCAGTAGTGACCACAAGAGGGGCGATAAGACGCCCCCCTGCGGACACCCTTTGGCAGCCCTAAATCTGACCTCTTCCCCCCGCAGCTCAGTAGTAATGATTCTGCTTTTTAGCATATTTCGTATCCAGTCACAGATTAAAGGTTCAATTCCCCTAGATATTGCGGCATCATACAGGGAGTTTGGTAGTGCATTGTTGAATGCTCCTTCGATGTCAAGAAAGATTGCCACAGCTATCTCTTTGTCATCTATGGATTTGGTTATGCCCGCTACTAGGTTGTTAAGGGCTAGTTCTGTTGATTTGCCTGTCTGATAAGCATACTGGTGGATATTGAGCGGATTGTCGGTCAGAACTCCTTCCCTGATATGCACATCCAGCATCTTCTCGAGGCTCTTCAACAGAAATGAGGTCAGACTGATTGGTCTGAGCGAGTTGGGGTGCGGTTCTGGTCGACCAACTTTGGGTATGTAGATTACCTTGGTTGCCGACCAGCTAGTTGGTATATGGTTCCAAGCTAGGCTAGCAAGAAGGCTATATTACAGTCTTAATTTAAAAGCAGTTTTTAATTTTATTAGAAAGTTGTGTAACATAAGGAAATTTGAAGAATCGACCGCCCATATATAGACACTTTGTTTTCAACATTATCCCCCAATCTGTCTTTGTATCTAGCTATTAGGATAGGATAGGATTAGGATAGTTGTTATTATTAAGAACTTCTTTAATTTTTATTATATTCTCTGCTTAAAAGGATACATGAGAAAATTGAAAGATCTAAACAATAAATTGGTAACTGTTGCGAATTTTTGTGATGCAGAATGACAAGATTGGAAATTTAAGAGTCTACCTGAGCTAGTTTCTTTCATATACCAGTTAGTCTTAATTGTTCCGGAATCGGTTCTGTATACTATATTATCCAAAAACGGTATATTGTTATTTAATTCAAATTCTACAGTAAACTGTAGTCTAGGATGATAATCGTTAAATGTTGAGAGGACACTATCTATCTCGTTCATTGGTACAGCCGTCAAGGTATCATCAACATAGAGTTTGAGAAATTCTGGTTATGAACGGAATTCTACAAAATTCTTAATGGAAACCGTGTCATTAGATTTGGAATTCAATCTCGGTTATACTGAAAGAAACAATAAAAAAAGTAAAGTAAAGTTCGTGTAACTTGTGGTGCTCAAGTCTGGTGTTAGAGTTTTCAGGTCGCGCAAGCGCCTCTAGCGTGACTTAACGACCAGAGATGGCCGGGACCGACAGCGTTACGTCTCTTCCGAAAGACGATCTTACACCAACCAACTAAAATTCGGTCATACTTTTTTTATTATGCGTATGCCCACTCCGGGAATCGAACCCGGATCGCCACGGCCGTAAGCGGTATCTCTACCACTGAGCTACGACCGGGCTGAAAGAAACAATATACCAATAACATGATTTCTTACTTACTTTTAAGTTAGTCCAATAACAACTAAGCTACAATTCTTTTACACACCTGTCTGTTTAGGAATGAAATTTGTAAAAGCTTGCCATGCTGAAATAAGGGTGGGTTCTCTGTTTCCGAGATTAGGTCTCCATACTCTTATGCTACCATCGTCGGCTGCTACCATAAGTAGAGCCAAATCGTGTCCGTTTACCCACTCTAGAGCTGACACTTTTGATGTTCTCCCTTGTATCGAAGATTTTTGTTGTTGCACTGTTGTTTTCGCACCAGTACCCCAGTCCCATATTCTGAAATAATAACGATACGGTATAGTATTACAGAGCCTTTATTATTTAATCCGACAGGAATATGGAGGGATTAAAATACTTAATAATAGGTTACCTGACGCTTTGTTATAGTTATAGATTAAAATTACAAACTGGGTCGAATAGAAGCGCGCCGCTGTCATACATCAGGAGCGTCAACCATCAATCAGCTGTTTATATTTAAAATAGCAAAGTAATTAATTCATATCTAATAAAATCGAACGTATGGAAAACAAGAGACATTTTATCGGTATAAAGCATATAAATAGTTTAGCCGCCTTTAAAAACATGCGTATTATGTATAATGTTCTGATAAAGACAGGGTGGAATTTTAACTGGAATAAATCAAGGTTGGCAGGATCCGTGATAAATATCCAGATATATATCTTGATAAATATCATTATATTTATGAGACGATATTTATCCTGATATATATCAATATTTTTTTTTCTAAAATTCTATTCATCAGTATAAAAATATGGCCCCGCTGCCGCTGAGCCGGCAACAGCGTATTATGCTGCTTACGATGCGGTGATTCCCCATCTTTCCGAGACGTTGACCACCTGTTGTTCTTTGCCGCGTGGCATTTTTATTTAGTTCAGATTTCTGATTGAACGGAGCAATATTTTGCTGTTTGTTTTATGAAATAAAAATTTTACAATGCCAAAAATAAAAAATCCAGTTTGGGTTCATTTTGATTTAATTAACAAGCCCAGTAATTCTGGGTTTTAAGTTGAACCATAGTTAAAAGCAAAAATATATGTGTTCATATTCATAAACTTGTATTTTTTTACCATTACATTTTACATTCCTAACATAGGAGTGCTAAAAAAACTTGTTATTGTGATAGCAACTATCATTGAAGAGAATTGAAATACAAATTTACAGGTTTATAACATGTTTATAATAAATTAAAGTGATTTTGAATTTTAAAAATATATCTTTACAGAAAACAGATGAAATGATTTAAAATATAAATAAATATCCAAATTTGGACATTATATCGGAGATTTGGATATTTATATAACCCTGGAATAAATTCAGTATTAGAAAGCCTCTTTATTTGCTGAAAAAATACAGAACTACGGCTGCGTTTAGTTCTAGTTTGGCATACTTTTTTTCTTCATGAAAGTTACCCCTCTTTTGGGGGTAGAAACCGCCATGATAGCTCGTTGGAAAGGACATAAAAAGGGAATACGATACACTATTTACTTTTGCATATACTACTATAAAGTAAAATTCACTCTGGACATTATGTACCGGGTGTTCCACCTAAGGAGGTAATCGGTTATATCTCAGAAAGTAATAACACTAGGACTTTGGAAAAAATATATATCGATAAAAGCGGCCAAGAGAAATTGCTGGAAATTATTTTCAAGTTCGAAAAATGACCGCTAGGGGGCGTAAGAGAACCTTCAAAATAGAAATGCCGATTTTCTCTTGATTTTTCTTAATAAAAATATGTTAAAAATATAAGCATTGCATTCTTCATAAAATTATGCAACTTTATGTTAGGAATCGTTTTTTTTTATTTTCAATAATAAAGTGGTGGGAGAAGGTAAAACCTTTTTTCTTTCAAACGCTGTTATCTCTGCTTTGGATAAACCGATTTTATTCAACTTGCTCTTGAAAAAAAGCCCTTCTTTTCCTCTACACGTAGATCTATTAACTATATCATATTGATTCCGATGGTGGCCACTAGATGGCGTTTTTCCGTAATTCCTCAATAAATAAGGATTTTCTCAAAAAAATCAAATGTTATGATATGAGTGTTTCATCATATTTTATTGTAGGCTTATAAAGGCTATTAAATCGTGGAATAAAAAATCCAGGTCCGTATTTAAAATAAAAAAGTTGATGATGGTCGCTCGAATCCAAAACGTCGGATTAAAAAACTAACCCGATAATCAGCTTGTAGAGGAGGAAAAGTTACTATAAGAAACTAAAAACTGCAACGTGATATTTTTTGTTAAACTAGAGCAATTAGGAATACCAGTGATTTAATTGATTAATAAATATTTTAAAAAATGGTCTATTTTTCCATATTAATTATTATTATCCCTAATTTCTCTAGTTTAACAAAAGATATCACGTTGCGGTTTTCAGTATCTTATAGTAACTATTTCTCCTCCACAAGCTGATGGGGTTAGTTTTTTAATCCGACGTTTCGGATTCGAGCGACCATCATCAACTTTTTTACTTTAAATACGGACCTGGATTTTTTATTCCACGATTTAATAGCCTTTATAAGCCTAAAATAAAATATGATGAAATAGTCATATCATAACATTTGATTTTTTTGAGAAAATCCTTATTTATTGAGGAATTACGAAAAAACGCCATCTAGTGGCCACCATCAGAATCAATATGGTATAGTTAATAAATCAACGTGTAGAGGAAAAGAAGGGCTTTTTTTCAAGAGCAAGTTGAATAAAATCGGTTTATCCAAAGCAGAGATATCAGCGTTTGAAAGACAAAAGGTTTGACCTTCTCCCACCGCTTTATTATTGAAAATAGAAAAAACGATTCCTAACATAAAGTTGCATAATTTTATGAAGAATACTATGTTTATATTTTTAACATATTTTTATTAAGAAAAATCAAGAGAAAATCGGCATTTCTATTTTGAAAGTTCTCTTACGCCCCCTAGCGGTCATTTTTCGAAATTGAAAATAATTTCCAGCAATTTCTCTTGGCCGCTTTTATCGATATATATTTTTTTCCAAAGTCCTAGTGTTATTACTGTCTGAGATATAGCCGATTACCTCCTTGGGTGGAACACCCGGTACTATATCCGGGGTTATTTGGCGAATTTCGTGTATAAGTCGTTGCCTAAGTTTAAGAAACATTAATTAGTGGCTTATTAGAATAGAGATAATAAATCAACATGAACCGGCACAAGAAACGTTTGTAATACATCAATTTCTAATTGATTAAACTTTTCAAAAGAACCTTCAACCGGCTCGAAATCCGACAATGAGCAGACAAATTTTTTCGACCAATACCATTTTTACAATTTTCATATTATACACTTAAAAACCATCGTTATTTACATAAATGAGAAAACTTTTACCTACCTAAGTAGACAATGATTTTAAAAATACCTACTTAATTTGTCTTAGTTTACTGTATTTTTTTAGATAAATATATAATACTTTTATGTTAACGTAAATATTAATACAATTAAAAAATAATAATAATCCATTATTAAACTATGCACTCCTTTTAATAATTGTGTCGGGAATCTTGTTTTAAATATTTATTTAGTGTGCCCAATTCGAGGTTCAATTATTTAGTGTATGTATTTAATTTCCTTTCATGACCTTTATCTAATCGGTTATTATTTTGCTACAACAATTGGTGATCAAAGTAATCCTAATACTGCTAAGTAAAATATCGATAACTGCTTGTCCGAGTGTGAATTGCAGCCATCAAAGTATATTAAAACTTATTTAAGGAGATAAGTAAGTAAATACCTCTGTAAAATTACATTTAGGCTTAGGCTAGGTAATAACTAAGTTAACATAGAAAAGAAAGAAAAAACCAAAAGTCTTCCTCCACAAAATTTAATAGAACATACAAATTCTTTTAGGGGTCTCTACATGTTTCGAACGTAGAAACGTTCATCATCAGGAGACATAAATTTATGTAGTGCTGTTGGTATTAGCAGAAGAGAAAATGGCATAGAACCTTAATGGAGCTTTTATGGCATTGAAAAATTGTAAAGTAGAAGAGACATGTTTAAAAATTTTAAGGATAGAAAATTGTTTTTAAGGTTTTGGTTTTAAAATTTGTTTAAAAATGATTCGTCGTTGTGTTTTTAGTTCGAAAAGGTAGAGAACAAGAACAGGTAAATTAAACTAGTCTTATAAAATCGAATATAAAAACAAACAAAACCAGCAAAATAACCAATCTACGGTGTTATCGCGTACCTTACCTCAAGTCAAATATTAGTTGGTATATAACTTGTATTGATTTTTACAATTTGGCAAAAACTTGTTTTGTTCAAGAATTTGAAAAAGTGTTTGCCCGAGAACTTGACCCATGGAATACTGCTTTTATTAATAGCTTAATATCGGGGTGCACCGATTTTAACCAAAAAGGTAACCAACCAGCAACTTTGACAGAAGTAATTTTCTCACAATCAGAGTGGCCCGGTTAGCTTCATTTTTGATTTACTAATCAGAAAACATCAATTGTGTAAATGTTTGCCAATGTCACAAAGTCACCTGATCAGATACCTATTGTTAAAAACCTTAGTGCAACCAAACATTAGGTTCCAGAAATCCGTAAATATTAAACACCCACGATACTAAGAAAACTACAAGGAATCCACAGAGAAACCTTAAAACACAACAACAAAAATGGCAGCCGATCCGGTTCTGGAGAGTATCTTGAGCACGTCGATTATTGTCGATAAAGTAGGACAGGCCGATAACACGAGGTTTGTGCGCATGCACGAAGGTGTCCAGAAGGAAGGCAGCTGACCGGCGAGTCATGCGCTCGTACGTATTTTTTCACCCATAAAACATAACTTTTGTTTGCGCAGGAGATAACCCGTACGTATCTAAAGGTAAAGGATGTCTAAACAACCAAACAAAATGCGGAAGAGGAAAAGACCTTCTCACGAGAAGCTCCATTAAGGTTCTATACCATTTTCTCTTCTGCTAATACCATCAGCACTACATAAATTTCTGTCTCCTGATGATGAACGTTTCTACGTTCGAAACATGTAGAGACCCCTAAAAGAATTTCTATGTTCTATTAAATTTTGTGGAGAAAGACTTATAGTTTTTTCTTTCTTTTCTATACTTTCAACCCCACTTTAAGCATGGACTACTTCTTCAAATTAAGTTAACATAGTTATAAACATAAAACATTATATAAAGAAAACCTATTTCCGAGCAAAATTAGAAGTTATGAATGATCTGACAATGTTGCTTCACGACCACTTGTCGATGCTATGAGACTAGCTAACTACATAAAATAAACAGCCCGATGCCAAAACACTGTTATGACCACAGGGCGTGGCGTCATAACCCAATTTCTTTTGAGTGATGTGTCCTTGTTTGTAAGAGTTGTTGGTGGGGTGCGTTTTTAAAAGAAATAAAAAATGGAAAGCGTTAAAATAAAACATAATATCAGTTACGTAATTATAAAAAAAAAAAAGGTTCTTACGCAAATGAATCATTTCCTGCCACAGCTATCTGTTGATTAAATGGGTGTAACTGCAATAAAGTAGGTGGGACAGCTGTCCTTGTATGAAAAACTTGTGACTCTATCCTTGAAGAAACTGCACGCTCCTTTTCATCTATTGCTTCTAGTCTAATGTTTTTGTTTCTAAAAAACATTGTTAAATAATGTTAAGCCACTAAAAATATTTATAAAGTGTTTTTACCAAACAAATTACTCCACAGTAATTAAAATAACATACCTAGACCTTCTCCAATCTCTTTCATAGTAATGTTTAGACTCCCTATCATTGTACTCCCTTTCTTTCTTAGACCTAACAAACTGCTTCGAAGACCACAATACAAAATTGGTCGTCACTAAGGGTTTCCTAATTTGTGATTTTTGATCCGATGTTTCATCTACTGAATTCTTTTTTCTTCTCGCTCGACTGACTATAGCAGATCTATAATACAATTTGACATTATTAAAGGACGCTATGAGAAAAATTGCTGCGATAATTTTTCATCCAAATTAAAAATAAAATAATCTAAACTCAAAAGTAACTTTAAACACGACACGCTTTTTAACATAAAAGCCATTTCTTCACTGGCCCATGTAAATATTCCAAATTTTAAATAAAAATTATAACCGCCAAATGTTTACTATAGTATTTACCAGCTAAGAATGTAACGGCTGCCGTTGTCATATGTAATTTCTAGTAACATTATGTTCACACAACTTGAACTTTGGTCAGGGCCGGACAAATTTCTTATTATTATTCACAAACTTCCGCACTTAGAACCAGCAAGAAATTTATGTAAGCCAAATGCATACATTGATATAAATAATTTATATAATCTATAAATTTGTATACTACCTCCATTTTATAATTTTGAAAAGATTTCGATTGACAAATATGTTAGATGTCAAAAATTGACAGCTGGTTCCAAAATTATATAGTTGTTGATTGATTGGTGTACCACAGGGCAGCCATTTGGGTCCCTTCTTATGTATAATCTTTATTAACGATTTAAAGTTAGAAATCTTATTTTCACAGCGTTTGTTTTTTGCGGATGACTTAAAATTGTTTTCTATAGTTAAGTCAGCTTATGGTGCTTTAAGAATCCAGGAGGACTTAAACAGCGTGAATGAGTGATATGTTAGAAATAGAATGGACTTAAACACTAAAAAATGTAAAATAATTACTTTTCATCGCACAATGCAGCCTAACTATAACTATAAATTGAATGATTGTATTTTGGAAAGAGTTACCACTGTGTGACTTAAGTGTACACTTAGATATTAAATTAGATTTGCATATTCACTATGAATACTTGTCAACAAATCATTAAAGTTATTGGGATTTATGTGTAGAAATACTAGATTTCCAAAATATTGACAGCTTGAATACGATTTACAAAACTCTTGTTAGGTCATGTTTGGAATACCTTTCTTGTGTGTGGTCGGTAATCCTTATATTTAATATATATTTAAAATATCGAAAAGGTACAAAATATATTTATTAGATTTATTTCATACAAATTTAGGTTGCCTGCCCAACAAACAATTATTATATTGAGCTAGTGTAGTCATCATTACGGCCTTTAGACCCGAATGATGACTACACTAGCTCACCGACAGGCTGCGAAAGCCTAAACCAATTTGTCAATTATTATATTCTAATAAAGGTTACTTTTACCTAAGGTTTTTACTATAAAGAACGACAGGCCGCTTTACATAGTCAGAAGTAAGTAATATAAACCACTTAATCACCTAGTGGAGAATAAAACCAAGGTAATAAACTGATAAAAAAAATACCAATCATTAGGAGAATTGGGCTTCATAGACAAGGCCAAGTAGTCTTCTTCGTGGTAGTAAAGAGGTGTTTTTTACCTGTATTTTACCTTTGTGGGCCTATGTTGGGCCTTTTATGGGATAAGATGTTTATAGAAAACCATAATCACAATGTTGGGAAAAGAGGAAAACATTATGTTGTTTTTATTTTTATAAAAGCGCAGGACGCTATTGATTTTTAAAATAGAGTGGTAGTATATAGATACTTATAATTTTCCATCGATCTGAGGTGAAATATTAGGTGCGCGTAAAGTTTTCGAATATATTTTAATTTTACCTTGAAAAACTAACCGCATCCCCGAAAAAAAGGCAGTTAATTAAAAAAACTTTAACAAAATTAATTTAAGATAATACACCATGTTAAAACCTATGGCGTCAGTAAAATATTATATTTGTTCTAAAAGTAGAGGACTGTTTGGCTATAAAGAAAATATTTCAGTCATTACTATAACCAGTGGCGTGCAGTGACATTGGAAACAGGGTAGGCATAAAGATTTGGCGGGAAAAAAGAAAAATTTTTGATGCCACGCCCAAATTTCGTTAAAAATTCGGTCAACTACTATTAAATTTCTGAAATTAAATTAGATTAAATTTGGTTGTTTGAATATTTTATTTTTACTTCATTCTTGATATTCTGCCTGTACCACGACCAAAAATATATATTTTTTAAATATATATTTCCATTATAGACTTTCCATTTAAGTCCCTAGATTAACGCTTTGTGGTCTGCGTCAAGTTAATTTCGGGTTTAGTACCGTTATAGGCACTTTGCACCTATGGCGCCAGCACTTTACATGTCGCTCATTATTCGTCATGGGGGAAGAACCCCCCCACCATCTACGGGCCTGTAAAATAGTATAGTCAAATTATATTATAGGTAGGTACCAATTAAAAAATTCACATTTGAAAAGGTAAAAAAGTTTTGTCTCTAGTGTTTTAATTTAGAAAATGTCTTAGATTTCGATTTAACAAATTACTTTTTATAAATTAGTTCAATACGACGATCTTTCTTTAAAAACTCATTTAACACTTCGTCATAAAAAGTACAAGAACTACGTTTTAAATCCAGCAAAAGATCTTTTTCCAGAGAAATTATTGACAAGTTACTTAATCTTTCTTGTCCTTGGGTGCTGCGCAAATATGTGTGAATACGTTTTAAGCCCGAAAATGATCGTTCTGCAGATGCACTGCTAGCTGGTATGGTTACAATTAACTTTGCCAATTTTATCAGTTGAGGAAACACATCACCTAATTTTTTTTCATGACAAAACCGTACAGTTTCGTAAGCGTTTGACCCTTCGAATTCTGATGAAGAATACAAACAACTGAGTTCATTTTTAAATCTCTCAAATCGAATATTCTGGCATACCTTAACTTAAGATCGGAAAATATTTCTTCGGGAAATTTTAGTTTAAATATTTTAAAAGAATCCGGTTCTAAGAGACGGAAAAATTGTAGTTGACTAATTTCTTTATAGCGGTCACTAATTTCGCTTCTAATGTTATCCAGGATTTCCCTAAAAATTCGCCTATAATGTATTTTAATTAGTGTTGGGAAAAATCGACTTATTTTAATAATCGACTACTGAGAATTCGAGTGATTTAAAAAACCGAATGATTAATCGATTTCTTTTCACTCAAGTTCTAATATCAATGGTTCATCGTTCATGTTGATATACAGCATTTGTATTGGGAATAACTCACTCGGTGTTGTTAATCGATTGATTTTTTGCGGATTATTAAATGTGGCGGAGATATTTGTGGATTTTTTGGCATGGTTCCCAGATCTTACAACTTACAATTTAATTTAACTAACCACTTGACTACTTGACCTTGAGTTGTCACGATATTGCATACTTTGGAGACGCGTTGAAAAATAAAAACCATATGTTCGTCACTCATTTTATCACTCGAGTTATTTCCGAAGATAATCGAATAATTCAAGTGATTGAAAAAACCGAGTGATCGGTTATTTTTCACTCGAGTGATCCCATCACTAATTTTAATATCTTCGACGTTTCGTTTCCTCTTAGGTTCTCCGTGGGAATTTACACATTTTGTAAATATTATAGTCTCATTCTCTTCAAAAAGGCTTTCCAAAAATGTTTTTAATTGTTCGATTTTTTTAATACAATAACCAATGTCTGTAATTTTTGATTGTATTATATCAAAAAGTATGTCAGTTTGACTAAATATTTCTAAAAAATAGTTAAACTCAAACTCTCGTAATGTAACAAGTACATTCTAGCTGTGGACAATGTATCGGCGTCCCAATTAGTTTGGTTTGAAAAATTACGTTCACTGTTCTGGAATTATAAGTCCATCGGGTTTGCACGACACGAGGTAATTTTCTAGAACAAAATTGATTATAAAACTCAGATCGCTTTGTACTAGTGTAAAACAACGTTGTCATATTTTTAATTGTTCTAAAAAAATGTTTAGTTTCTACAATCCTTTCGTCAGATTTCGATAAAACTGAATTCAAAATATGTGCGTTGCACCACACGTATAACGCGTTTGGACATGTTTCGCGTACTTTTTGTTGAACTTCATTTTTATTTGACGACAAAACAGCGGCTCCATCGTAGGTTTGTGCTATTAATTTAGAAGTACATTTATAGTCATTTAAAATATCGATAATAATTTTTGTCAGCGCTTCCGCAGTACGATTTGAGCTAACATCAATAAAACCCAAAAATCGATCAACAATCTCGTTTGATTCTGTAAAATATCTTAGTATTACACAAAGTTGTTCTTTACCGCTAACATCGGGCGTCTCATCAATCATAATAGCAACAAAGTCTGTTTGATGTATTTCAAATCGTATTTTATTGTTAATTACCGAAGATATTGCAGATATTAAATCGTTTTGTATTCGGTTAGAAAGGCCAGTGAAAATGTTTCTATTCCCATTTTCATTAATTAAATGTAAATGATCTTCCAGAATCCCGTCGTAATTAGCAAGAAGTTTTACGCATTCTATAAAGTAACCTTGGTTGATAGACTCGCTAGATTCTACGTGCCCACGAAATGGCAGTTCTTGCTTTCCCAAAAAGCACGTTATATCAATAAGTCTTCGCATTATATTACGATTTCTATCTACTTTGGCATTATGCCTATCGATTTCCTCTTTAAATTGACGGGAAAGACTTGTCTCTATACGAGTTAGTCCAAAACTACCTAACGCAAGGGCAGATTTTAAGTGAATTGCAGACTGGTCATGTTTTGCAACAGCATTTGTTAGGTTATTTACCTGAGTTATGAAATAAAATAGTAATGTGGGCGCAAAACGGGCACTTGCCCCCCCCCCCCCCCCTATGGACGCCCTTGTTTAGATCTGCGTAACCGGTATTAGTCCACACATTTTTTTCTTCTGAAAATAGTAAACACGGCCAACAGAACATTTTATTAACATGACTGCAACCTGTAAGCCATGATTATCATAAAACTTATCGCTAAAATACCTGTTGCAATTTTTCTTTTGCTGCACAATTTTAAGGGAGGGAACAGGACGCCCCGTTAAAATTATGGCTTGTTTATTTTCAAAACTTCTGGACCGAAACGGAATTGTTTTTAGCCCTTGTACGCAATTTTCATTATCACTGCACTGACACTGCATTGTTATGGGTAACAGGGTAACAAACACTAATTATCTGTAAAATAAAAAATAAACGGGACACTAAAAACGCAAAATTATTATTAAAAAAGAAATATCTTTATAACGCAATAATTGCAAATCGGGCACGTGTCCGGACTGCGGCGCTGGGCCGCGCTGGCGATAGTAAACAGTTAATTTCCGCAAAATCCCGAACGGAACCGAAAACAATGCGACCTGTCGACCCTGTCGTTTCACACGTGACAAAATTAATTGCGCTACGACATTTGCCAATCGCTCTGTCTCGTTTTAACATAAGGCGCTACATCCCTGCCTTTAAATCCATACTTGAAACCTGAAAATAGGTGCTGCCTTCAAACGAAGCTATAGCCTTCATAATATTTTTTAAAACACCTTCGTCTTGCTCATATGGGCCACCTACAAAGGAAATATTATGCTGATTTCGGTCGGTTTTAAATGCGATTATTACGTTTGTTTGATGATTTATGTTTATGTTGGGACAATCCTTGATACTATTATAGAAATATAGTATAGACGATTAGTAGTTTCATAAAAACGTAGATAAGGAAACGCATAATAATATGATTTTCTGTAAAAATTAATTGGAAAATGTTATAATTTTTTTTTGTAAATTTATGATTTTACTAGGGTAGGCAATGCCTTTTTGCCTACATTGACTGCACGCCACCGACTATAACCTATTTTATACTTTAAAGCCTTCTGGGATTTAAGTAGAAAGTGTACGAGTAATATAGTCACCTCAGAAAATGTTCGCATTGTAACCTGATCACGAAGATATATTAATGACAAAACGACGTAATTTATTTTTCATTTTTGGGCCTAAAAGATTTTTGGGTTTGTTCGTGTCCAAGCATTTTTACAAAAAAAAACGTCCTGGATTTATTGAATTTATTCAAACTCACGCTGCATATTTTGCTTAGTTAAGTAAAACGCAATTCACACGAAATTATAAAATATCGTTATTTGCAAATTAAAAACATTACCTTGTAAATTTTGTTTGAAAATCGCCACTGGGATGTAGGGTAGGCGGACTCTCTCCAGACATGTACATTCCTCTATTTGGACTAGGTGGCAAGCTCATACTAGAATTCCTACTATCTACAAGGTCACGTTGTTCCTTTAAATTAAAAAAAAATGATAATAGGTGTTTGAATATGATGATTTTGTCTCGTGATGTGAATAATGTTGGTTGAAGGAAATATTATATTCGATTGTTTTTCTTTAATAATAATAGAGTGTATTAGAATGCATAGTTGTAATTTATAAAGCTTTTCTATTAGGCCTTATTATCAGTATTGTTACTGTTTCAAGGTCAGAAATAAATAAATTAAAAAAAAAAAAGCTTTTCTAAATTTAAATATCCGCTTCGTTCATACAAATTTATAGTTGGTTCTAAAAAGTGAAGTTTATGTAAGGCATTTAATTAATTTGTTTCATAGTTTTTTAATAGCTGAATTGTAGTTAAATTCGCTGATCACCAAATGGAAATCATATACTGTAATTTTGAATAAACCAAAGAATAATATATATTTTTTTAATATTTTATTGATATATAATGCTGAGCTTGAAACAAAATGCCCATTAATGGTGAGATGTAACTTCTTAAATATTATTCAATATGTTTTTCCAACTTAAATTTTCATCAATAACTATATAAACCTAAACACTTAATTGTGTTAGTATATTTAACTATATGATTATTGAAAGATAGTAAAGAAATATTATTATTTTTTAATTTTGATTTACTTATAAACATAAAAGAGGATTTATTAAAATTTAATGATAATTTATTAATTTCAAGCCATTTATATATTATATTTAGGTCGTGGTTAATGTTTTTATGAATTTGAGCATAGTCTTCATGAAAATATACAATAGTAGTATCATCGGCAAACAATTTTATTTTACCTTTTATATTTAATTTTGCTATAGAATTAATGTAGATTAAGGTTGACCCTTGCGGAACACCACAAGTTATGTTTTTTGTGAACTTTTAACATTTTCTATTTGAACAAACTGCTTTCTATTACTTAAGTAATTTTTTAACAATAGATAAATATTTCCCCGACTTCCAGTATTGTATAGGCATTTAAGTAAAATTTTGTGATTGGCTGTATCAAATGCTCTACATAAATCTAGGAACAGTAGGCAGCATTTTTGGTTGCTATCAACGTTTTGTTGAATATCTTTGATAATATCTGCAGCTGCAACTTATGTATCTTTAAATTTATTTAAATTAAACAATATTCACATCACAAGACAAAACCATTATATTCAAACACCTATGGTAAAGAGTACTTTTGGCCAAAGATCAATATTATATAAAGGAATAACAATTTAAAACAGTTTACCGAAAAAAATTAATGAAATATATATATCTAATAAATTTTATAGGTTTAATGGTGGGACCTTAATTAAAACATTCCGTTCTTTTATTATTGCACGTCTTACCTTGACCAAAGACCTAATATAACTTGTAACAGTAAGGCACATTTCCGACACATCAGGAAAAGGATCACTTTCTGATTGACATAATGCAGTCCATATTTTCATGTATACAGATCCATAACCTAAACCTGGCAACGTGCCTAAAAAGATTTAATATTATTTTTACCTAATCAAAAATATTTCTTCAAATTTAAGGTTCCTTAATGACGTGCTAATATTTTAGGTTGTGATTCCTCAAGTCATTTTATGAAGAAAAGTTTATATAAACATATGTCCTAAACGGCTTAAATTTTTTGCTACAGGGTGTTGAATTTTTTCTTTTTTAATGCGTTTTTTGTAATATCTCCGAAAGTACTTTAGATAATATTTTTAATTTTGGCATGTGCTAATAGGACATAAAACCACATGTTTTAGTTATAAAAGTTATTTTTTTGTCCAACCAGTGGCGTCCCTGCAAACATGTCTTCTATTTTTTAGAAAAAAAGTGGTACGCCACTGACATTTTTCCATGTGGATATTTTTTTTGATTAGCCTAGTCAATTCTACATAAAAATGGTCTCTTGAGTTTTTCTCCTCAGGCACACCATTCTTAATTAAAATAATTCAATGCAAAGACAGGCGGAAGCATACCTATTAGTAAAGGTGGTAATTTCCAACAATTTTTATAAAACTAAATTTTGCATTATCAATGTTAATAATAATAAATAGTAGAGCTAATTTAATTTAATTATTTTAATTAGGAATGGTGTGCCTGAGGAGGAAAAACTCAAGAGACCATTTTTATGTAGAATTGACTAGGCTAATCAGAAATAATATCCACATGGAAAAATGTCAGTGGCGTACCACTTTTTTTCTAAAAAATATCAGAGGACATGTTTGCAGGGACGCCACTGGTGGGACAAAAAATTACTTTTATAATTAAAATATGTGGTTTTATGTCCTATTAGCATGTGCCAAAATTGAAAATATTATCTATAGTACTTTCGGAGATATTACAAAAAACTCATTAAAAAAGAAAAAATTCAACACCCTGTAGCAAAAAATTTAAGCCGTTTACGACATATGTTTATATGAACTTTTCTTCATAAAATGACTTAAGGAATCACACCCTAAAATATTAGCACGTCATTAAGGAACACCCTGTATATAATAATATAATAATATTTAGAGTTGTGGATTTGACCGGTCAATTTGTTTTTGGTCAATTGACTGAAATAAATTAAAATTTAAAAATGCAGTGGATGAACCTAACTATACTTGCCAAATTTCTTATTTCGTATTTTGGAAAAAAATAATTTTTTATAACAAGTTTTGCTTGTTCTGAAAAGTCTATTGCCATACCTAAATTTTATACAGGGTGGTCAAATGGATGATATAGTTAGGTCCATCCAGGTACACATTCTATAAGTGTATATCTCAATAGTTTATTTTTATATAACCATAAAAACATGAACACTTAAAATAAAATATCAGACTCGGGTAATTAGGTAGCTGAATTATTACGAGCAGTAAAGTATGTAGCCAATGGTAAATTTTCATCTTCGGAGTCAGATTCTAGCTGCTCGGCTTCGGAAGACGAAGAGACATCAGCTACGGAAGATGAAGAGAAATTTAAGTCGGGTATTCTTCCACATTTATTAATTATATTTAAATTGTATTTAACATACACCAGTTTTCCGGATCGTGTAGTAGTCAGCCTATTTCTTAACTTATTATGGATAATACCCCATGTGGACCAGTTCCTTTCACAAGAAGCTGAGAAGGCCGGCATTTTTAGTAACTTTATAGCTACATCGTGAAGTACCGGTTTCTTTTGCCAACTCTCCCACCAAGTTGATGGAGTAATATCCGGTGATGTTTTACAAAGTGATTTGATACTTTTTACTGCTGTCCAAATTATACGATTGTTGAATTAATTTGATGCTGTTTTAAAATTTGAAATTTCCCCAATTACTTCAAGCTTAGTTGTATTATTAAAAAAGTAGCACGTTGCAACGTTTCTGGGGTCAACTTTTCTCCTTTATATCTTGGGTCGAGTAGGTATGTTGCATTGTGCGTGTCAGTACAGGCCATATCAATTCTTCTTATTACTGATGTAGTTGTTGTTTTTTCTTCACTTTGAAGAAATGGACTTTTAAAAACAAATGCGTTAAAGTGGTCTTCAACCACTAATAAACGAGGCCGACTATTGGGATTCCCAGAATCAGGTGTTATTGTTTTCTTAAATAACGGCGCTATAACGATACACTAAACATTATCCTGGGTGGTAGGAGGTAATCTGGACAGATCACAAATGCATAAATAATAAAATAAAATTGATATATTTTGACCGAATTTGACCGGTCAAATACGTCATGGTCAATTATTGTCCGCGGTCAATTGACCATACCCAACTCTAATAATATTACTTTCATATTCTCATGGATTTAATGAAAATATGTTAAATGATCCAAACTTATTATTCTATTAGTACGTTAGCTAAAACAGCTTTTGTGTAAAATTGATGAAGTTCCTTGAGAAAGAAATAATTAAGTTCGTAAATATTAATATTATTTTTCAATGAGGGAATATTTAATTGAAAGACACATGTAATATTAAAGAGGTACGGGGGAGACATAATACAATTATTCACGATGAGTTTATTGCGTTCAAAACGTTGATATTTATTAAAATACTATTGTATTTTGATATTGACTATGAAGTTTACAAAGTTAAATAACAAATACCGGCCGTATTAAAAAACACATACCTGACGATAACGCCCTAGAGACGAAACGTGGTAAGAATAATAAACACCGTTATCCACCATTATAGGAAATAATGTTAACTTGTAATGGAAATGTAAATTAACTTTACTCTTTTTTGTCGCTATATTTTCCAAATATCTTAGGAGATAAATTTTCCGACGGCATGTTAATTGACTCCCAAAGGCGCAATATTGCCCTCGTTCAACCTTTACTGTACTTCTTATATTTTACGATTCCCAATGGTAAATGTCGAATTTATTCAGAACATGTTCAAGAGGAACTACGGCCCTGAGCGAGTCGCTTTATACTTACCCAAACTTCCACTATAACTACTGGTCATATTGGAGTGGTTGGATACGTGGTTAATAGTCGGGCTCGATGGTATTCTCCTAAAAGTGCTAGTGTCAGGTTGAGTAAGCCTGTCCCTAAACAAAATAAACTAATGTTAAATCAGCCTCGGTCAATGTTTGAATGTAAATGCCATTGACGCTACACCGTATTTTATACTGAATATTTACAAAAGGTCCTAAATAATATAATGCGTTCATTTACACGGGATGGGTAGAGCAGTTGTATTCGCATTATTTACCTGCTTGTTATTCTTGGTAAGGTATTACTGGTTTGATTTTCAGGTGAATTTTGTCCTTCCTTTGACGCCACAGCTGCAAATGCTACATCAAAAGCCAATAATAACCATTGCAAGGCACCAACTAATTCCTAAAATATATTTTTTAATCAGATCAATAAAATTTATTTATTTATTTATTCAGTTGCAAACCCATTACATCATAATATACAGGGTGTTTGGGGAGGAAAGGGCAATATTTTGGGAATGTGTTCGGAGGGTGAAAATAAGAGAAATAAACCCATATGTTTTAGTTCGATTCTCAACCATTTCTGAAATAATAGGTTCTAAAGTTTTTTATTACTTTAAAAGCGAATAATTGCAGTATAAACTAACTGAAAGAATATTTGTAAAAATCCCTCTATCAACTTCAATACATTTCTCGGCACGTTTGTTCGGGTAGCACGTTGGATTGAGTGGGGATTGTATTTTATAAAAGCTGCAGCATTGAAAATTCGATCGCCGCGGAGTGCTTCTCTCGTTTCCACTCGTGTTTCATATACCAGCGATTTCATCCATCCCTAAAGGCAATAATCAAGCGGGTTTAAGTCTGGTGACCTTGGTGGCCAAACTTGCGGACCAACTCTGCCAATCCAGCGATTAGGAAAGAAACGATAATACCGAAGTACATTCGTTGTCGAACATTTAACGAAATATCATCCAAAATGTGATCAAATGGTCTTCCAAAAACCGTAAATATCCTTTTCCAGTAAGACGCCCATCCATTTCAAATGGACCGAACAACCGGTCGTTGAGCATTCCACACCAAACATTAATACTAAATCGATGTTGAAAGTTTCGTTCAAATGTAGCATAAGGGTTTTTATCTGACCACCGATGTTCATTGTGGCAATTATTAATTCCATTGAACTGAGCTTCATCGCTAAATAGAATGTATTTGTGCAGACTTCGATTTTGATGGATCCATTCACAAAATTGTACCCTTGAAGCAGAACCACCATTTAGAAGATTTTGAACGGGTTGAGCGTGAAAAGGTTTTAAACCTTTTTTTCTAAGTGACTCCCATACGGCTAGATGTGATGGTATATGAACTTCATTTGCAACGCGTCTCGTACTTATACCTAAGTTCTCTGCGGCAATATCCATAACATTTTCTTCATTTTCCACATCTAGACTCTGCACTTTTTCAGAAACAATTATCACGCTTGGAAACATTCCAGTTCCCTGAGCACTTGCAAATACTTTTTGAAAAACTCTTCCATTAGGAACTCTTCGATTTGGAAAACGACGTCGATATTCATTAACTGCGCGCATCGCACTACACGAATATCATGTCGGCATACTCTCTGTGAATGTGTGGGGCATTGTAAGTATGAAAATGTTGGTTCAAGTCGGTACGCTCAATATTAAGCTAACTGACAACTACTATGCATGTCAAAACTATCAATCAAAATGTATCGGACGTTTAAAACTAAAGCCTCCTTCATTATTTCAATATAAAAAAAAATTCAGAACCGATTATTTCAGAAATCGTTGGAATCGAACGAAAACATATGGGTTTATTTCTTTTATTTTCACCCTCTGAACACATTCCCAAAATATTGCCCTTTCCTCCCCAAACACCCTATATAATAGAATAAACTGTCTATAATCTATAGAAGCATAAAATAAAATATTATTGGCTACTTTCGTAGTTCTGTTTTGCCCAATCTTTCATTTGGTCTTTAATTGATTTATTTAATCTTTCTTTCTGGGATTTAATGGTAAAATATTGAGTAATCGTGGTCCTGTAAAGTACCTAAATATTTCTTTGTGTAGAGGAAAAATATTGCACGGAAGTACTATAATTTAAATTAGAGATTAAATTAGATAGCCCTTGCAGAGAACTCCTACCAACAACAGTTCTCTGGCTCTTGTTTGAGCTGGGTGAGTAACAAGAGCTTCAAACATTTTTGGTTAAAACGAGAATTAAATAACTCTTAAAGGAAACCTGGTTTAGAAAATAATAATTCGGTATGAACAATATTTCGTTTTCTGCTTTAATTTATTTATAAATCTATCCTTTTTAACATAAAACTGTAGTATGTTATAGCGTCCTTAATAATATAATTCTTTCAAAGTATTTAGTGGGGAAGAGGACTTCAATTAAAACACTTTTCACTTTTTAATCATTCCCAACGTTTCGGTTTAATATTCAAACCTTTTTCAAGAGTTAGAAAATTGTAGAAAGTGTAGGTCATTAAGTTTATACCTAAGATGATTTTATTTTTTAAGAAACTTTCAATTAATACATTTTTCATTTTTTTAGAAATTTGTCAATACCACTACAGAATGTCTAGAATTGTTTTTATCTGTTTAAAAAAGAGTTGGTTAATGCCGATTGAAAAGATAGTATTAACAAGATGTAACAGAGGCTTATAAGATATTTATGGTGTTTGGGTTTTTGAGTCAGTTAGAGTTTGTATTCTTTAAAGATGCAATCATATTTATTACTTTTCGATTATGGGTTCGAGGTAAAACGAATTCACACAAAGTTTGGGGTTGTAGGATTATTCTTTGTGTTTTGATACGTTGTACTAAAAAAGCAGTAAGATTTATCAGCGATCTCCAGATTGGTTGTTCATAGTTTTTTTTAAATTGTTCATTAGAGGCATCTTAAATAGTACACCACATTTTTCTAGGAATGTTGATGCGATCTTGCAATTTCCTTTTTATTTCTGTGTTGTACACACCCAACAAGGTTGGGTCCATATTTAAAGTACGTCTAGAAAAAATTCCGTTGAGTTTTAGTGCAATAAAAAATAATCTACACAATAAAACCACCTTGTTAAGTACGAACTTCGAAGCAAAACATATTAAATCGTAATAGATTCGAACTTTGTGTTTAGTAATTTGTTCATAACAATAATTATACTAAAGTCAGATCCGGTCTTATCGTGCGAGTCTTACGATTTAACAAAGACATACCTTCAATTTTTCTTTTCTTTTATTGCGTTTAATCATACTATCCAAATAAAATCCGTAAGACAAATACGACAGACTTATGCAATTTTGACATAAAATAAAAGGATATGTATTTAATTTTCAGCGGTTCACAAAAGTTTGTACCTGCCACCTTCGTCTTGATTTAAAGATTTCAGTTTTGTGACTTTGACAATTAATTTAATGTGACATTATGAACGATAAAAAGCAATTTTCTGGATTTTTGCATCCCAAGCAGAAAAAATGGTGCCTAATTTGTTAAATTATTTCAAGAATGAAAGAAAAAGTGAAAATTTGCCAACCAATATACAGGAAACCGTAGCAAAAGCACTAGGAATTAGTTTAAGGCGGGAGTATGCATGCTTTGCCAACCTATAACCTATTTCGCGTAGATTTATTTATATTTTCTAACTTTTACACAAAATTTAAATAAAATCAATATCGTCTTCATATTCTATAGGTAATAATTAACATGTTAAATAAATATCAAGGAATTTCATAAGTTATTTAAGGAGAATTGTATATCGAAAAATATCGGTTAAGATTTTTTTAAACATTATTATGTCATTGTTCTTTCACTATACAATTCTCACAAAATAAGCAATGAAATAAATTGATATTTTTGTAATAGGTATATCAGATATTTCCTAAATAATGTGCAGACGATATTGATTTTATTTAAATCTTAGTCAGTAAAATAATAAACTAAGAAAAACAAGGCGAAATAGGTTATAGGTTGGCAATAAATTGAATGACGTTGATAATTCCACCTTAAGGACTGTGCAGAAAATTGTGCATGAAAGAAAGCATAATATATTACCAAAGAATACTAAAAAATGTAAACGAAGAAAACCAAAGATTGAAGATTTGAGCGAAAATATTAAAATGGTAGTTCGAAACGTGATTTATGATTTATACAGATCAAAAACCAATGTAACTCTTCCAGTTTTAAAAGAAAATTAAAAAATTCGAGGTGTATTGGAAATTAAAAAAAAACACTGTTTATTATTGTCGTTTTTAATAAATAGATTTAGTAGATATACGATTTACAGGGATGGCGAACCAATGGCTCGTGACATAACATTTTTGGCACGCCACCGATCTCAAAGTTTACTATGAATTATTATATTACGAAGTTGATGGCACGTCCATGGTCTCATTAAACATTTCTTTAGAAAAAATGGCACGTTACTACATAATGGTTCGCCACCCCCGTTCTATTATGTACATAATTATTGCAAAAATAATAATATTATATGGTGGCTATCTTTACGACAGTTAAAATAATAAAACTATGTTTCTTTTCTCCGGGTATAATAATACCTACATAATCTCACAACATTTTGATAAGCTCTGGAATTTTCAAATTAATTCATATGATCGGTGACCTTTGGACCCGCATGATAAGACCAGATTGAACTATATTTAGAAGCATTGATAATTTTTTTTATAATACCTTAATCAGTATATTGCTGCACCTAACGTTCCAGTAAGTAAAATATTAATTTTATGAGCGAGGATAGCTCCTAAATACATATCGCTCTAATTTAAATTAAAAAATATGACAACTGCACTCTTTCGACGAGAAAAACAAACGAAAATTGTTGGTCCGCAATGGTATAACAAGTAACATTTTAAAATTAATTAAAGTCTCATAATACAGCCTTGTCTAGGAATCCAGGATTTTGTGGGTTTTTATTTCAAGGGGGATTATTTTTACTGAATTCACAAGATCAACGGTGCATTGTAAAACACACTGAACTTACTTTTCTAACTAAAGGACTTGCATCACTGCCAGCGTGATTTACTAGAGTCATCCCAACCGAATGATCAATGTTGTTCGCATGTTCAGACCTTCGTGAAACTGAGTTTATAAAAGTACCTAAAGCATATACCGCAGCTGCTCGAACCTACAAAAAATGTTAATACAGTTATTTATTGCAATTACGTGTTCTAAATAGCATGCATCGACATCAAATAAAGCGTCGGCTGATATTTACAACATAAAGTGTCAAACGAAGGCAGAAACTGGCGTTTTCTTCTTCATAATTTAAAATGTGTAACATTTTTTTCTAATTATATTAGGTATAATAAACCATAGTACACTCGGATGATTGTAACACCCCCAGCCACAAGCGCCTCTTATTATGGCCTACATTATATGCTCGTTACAGGGGCGGTCATATCAATCTTTTCAAATTCAAATTCAAATTCTTTATTCGTGTTATTACATATTTCCAATGTTAACATACGTCAGAATATAAAATAAAATATAGAAAATACTAGCGATACAATGTTTCACACAACAAAACAAAATAAAATATAATAAAATAAAAGTACACTTTAAAATGGCAATACAGTGGTCTCATGTATACTAGATACGTATTGTAATAATTATTTTAGAATCAGATACACAAATAAATGTTGCAACCGCAATTTATTGTGTTATTTTTTAGAAGATGTGGGACATATATTCGTTAACGTTATAGAACGCATTCCTTATTAAAATTTCCTCAACACTACGTTTAAAATTTCTAAAATCAAGTCCCTTGATGTTTTCGGGCAGCAAATTATAAAATTTACTTGCCCAGTAACCTGGGCCAGTTTGACACCTCTTTAGTCTCCAATATGCCGGAACAATATTACTTTTGTTTCTGGTATTATAATTGTGTATAGTTTCGTGGGATGCGAAGTTGTCCAGATTGTTCTTTACGTAACAAACAGCATCTAGAATATACTGTGATGGCAAGGTGAGGATCCCAAGGTCCCTGAACGTTTGTCTGCAGTCATCCCTGCAACCTAGTCCAGACAGAGCTCTTATAGCTCGCCTTTGTAGTCGGAATGGTCGGTGTATTTCTGCAGAATGGCCCCATGCAAGTATTGCGTAAGAAAGGTGGGAGTGGAATAAGGAAAAATATGCGGTTTTTGTGACATCCTGAGATACGCAATCTTTTAAATTTCGCAGTGCAAATAACGCTCTGCCCAATTTGGTGCATAAACCATCAATGTGAGGTCCCCACTGAGGGGAGGGGGGGGGGGATATGTCAATTACTTATTCTTATTATACTAGTGACTTGTGACAAGAATTGTTTAATTGTAAGTAAGACCCACTTCACTCACTTTTTACGTTACTTTAAGGATTTTGTTTAAAAAATTAAACACTGAAAAACAATTCTTGTTTAAAACTAGTTTTATAATAATACATAAATTAGCAAAAACAAACGAAAATAATAAAATAGGTACCTATATACTATACCTACCTACAAAAGTCAAAGAGTTACACAACATTATAAATAAAATGAAATTTACAGTAAAAATTCGGTATTTCTATTTTTATTGTTGGCAAACCTATTTATAACGCTCTCTATATCTACGTCAATATCTCAATATAGATGTAGTAGAGCCAAGCCGTTAAGGCGATCTTGGCCCATTTTAGATCAAATCCAAGTTTTCATCCGACGAAGGGTTGAAAAGCTTCTTTCCGAAGAAGCAACGCTAACCGGAAGAGAGCAGAATATTCGTAGGAAATTGTTAATGAGTGGAAACATTACTATAAAGCTTTTAAGGAATTGTCAGAATCATTATCTTTTTTACACAGCCAAGTTTGTTTCCAAATTTGAAACTCACCAGCAACTTTTTTTTAATTATTTCAGAATTATCTTTAAATAAATGTCCATATCTAGTGCCTAAATATGCTGCTGCATCAACAAGATGGGTCTCGTCAGCCCTTACTACCATGGAGGGAATGCACATACTTAAGTGGTAAAAGCTTATTATAGAATCGTTTTGAAAGCGACTTTGTATGTCTGCTATAACATTGCCCAGGAGCGGAATGTATACCGAAATTCTATAATATTCTTCTGAAATAGTTACGTTTTCTGGATTAAGACGGTTTTTCATTCTGCTGCATATTCGAGATAACTGAAAATTTATACACAGTTTTTCCTTTTCATTTACTTCCTGTATATTGTAATATATTTTACGAAAATTATCGGTACAATTTTCTCTTTTTTCTTTTAAAGCTGTTACTGTATTTTTAAGAGCACTCGAAGCAGAAGTGACTGTTAATTTAGAACTCTGCAATAACTTACTCAAAGGTAAAGTAACACTCATAACGTCACTTAAGCAAAATAGCGAAACAACAAATGCAAGGTCAAGCAAACCTAAAATAAAAATTTTTGATTTAGAGGAAGTTGATACTTCTTCCCATTCCGAAATGACTTGTAACGCGTTAATAATTTTAGGTAAAAAACAACAAAATTGCAGTATTGAGTCGTGACGAGCGACCCACCTTGTTTCACATAAACCTTTCAATTGACCACCAAATATATTTTTAAGGACAAAGTTGCGTTTAGCTGATGCAGTAAAAAACGCAATGACCTCTTTTATTGTCCCAACACAATTTCTGATACTTTGAACGTTTGATGACTTTGACAGACTTAAATTTAAAGCGTGATTGTAGCAAATACAATAAAAAGATTATGAACTATAAAAACTATTGACTGGGCGGCTCTTATAATGTAAATCGACGCAGAGAGGGGGGGGCATGACCCCCCCCCCCCTATATGACCGCCCCTGGCTCGTTAAATAATATACTATTATTTGGCAGGCTAGCGGCTGCTTGTAATGTTATTTTTGTTTCGATTGTCTAAATAGAAAAGAACAGCTTATCCTTGTTAGGAACTAATCAGAATGCCACAACCCGAAGCAACTCCACTGATAACACTGCCAGCGCATTTAAACCCTGTTTAATAAAATAGCAAGTACTTAGTAAATAAGCCGCAACGCCATCACGTTGGAATCAACAACAATGCAGTGACTATTGCTTGTATTTGTCAGGTGGCTACAAAAATGGCTACCTCATGAGATTAGTTGACAGAATAATGACAAATCGTAAGAATGGGCCAAACGCACAAAAAGGAGAAAAAGACGCATAACCAACGCTCGACATTGCACATGTCAAAGGAGTATCTGAGAGAATAAGAAGACTAGGACGACGATATAACATCAATTCAGTAGTGTTATATACCCGCGTTTGAGTAGCAGTTACCAACTTAAAAATTTAATCGATAAATTAATAAAAGCATAAAACGAAATTTTGTCAAATTTGCACATATTTATTTTTCTGCTTTTATTAATTTTTAAATCCAACCTTTTTTAACGTAAAACTGTAGGTAGTTGTACTACAAAGAGGAATATTTAACCGATTTTCAGATAAAACGAAGAAGTAAGTGCTCTTAATTGCATACTTAATTTTAAGAAAACTGTGACGTTAATTGTTTTTGTAGTGGGTTTTTAATCTTCTTCAATTATATATTTACCTCGGGACATGAATCCTTCAGCAGTCTATATAATTTCTCGTGTGCCGTGTCTCTGACCCCCGTCCATCTAAAAATAAGTACGAATATATAATATAGTCACAATACGAACAATAAATATGCTGGATGAACAATTTGACTTTGAGACAATAAATGAAAAATTTTAAAAATTTATTTACTTGCTCTATACGTATTAAAAGTCTACACGGATATTTAAAAATTTCTTTTAACATGAAAATATACTTCAAATGGGGTTTTACAATAATACTAAATATTGATATATTTTGTAGTATTTTTTACTATGTATGTGTGTTAAGTTATTTTTTTTCAGAAAACATCTTGTACCTCTTTCAATCATGTCAATTTAATTATTGTATCACACTCTTATACTTACCAGGTTATTACGATTTATAATGCCCTATTTAAAATACTATCACAAATTCAGTATCATTATTTAAAAGTCGACTATTTAGGCTTGTCGTTAAGACGCCCTTTAAAGGTCTTAATGCATTTTGTCACATCATTAATTATTGGTCTCTCTTTTTATGTCATATAGATTAAATAACTTCATTATATTATAGTATAATAAAATAATTTGTGGTTTTAGCCAGAATTGTCATAATGAAAAATCACAAAGTATTTTCAAGCGTTTAAACTATATACCAAAATTGGAAACGGCCACCATGCACTTAGTAGATAAAGTCTGTTCAATAACCGCTGACAGTTACGTCACGACTAGTGCTTATCTTTCGAACATTCGTGAACTAGGTGAGATGGTAAATTTGCGTCAATAATGAATGTCGTATAATTTAAACAGTCAAAAAAGTTTTATTGTCACTTTTAACAGTGACATTTTTATTCAACATTATTTTTAAAATGTCACGGTATTGTGAAAAAGAACAAGCATTAATTTTAAAATTATTTGATTATTTTCAAATAGAAAGTAATGCCGGAAAGACTCTTGTACCCTTTAACGCAGTTTATGAGGTAAGTAGATATATTAAGGTTGAATTCTCAACGTCATTCAATCTATTGCCAACCTATAACCTATTTCGCGTTGATGTTTTGAGTTTATTATTTTAATAACTAACATTTAAAGAAAATCAATATCGTCGGTACATTATTTAGGTAGTATCTGATATATTACAAAAATATCAATTTATTTCATTGCTAATTTTGGGAGAATTGTATAGTGAAAGAACAATGAGTGACAATGACATAATAATGTTAAAAAAAATCTTACCCGATATTTTTCGCTATACAATTCTCCTAAAATAAGTTATGAAATTCCTTGATATTTATTAAATACGTCAATTATTACCTATAGAATATCAAGTCGATACTGATTTTCTTTAAATTTTGTATAAAAGCTAGAAAACATAAATAAATCTACGCGAAATAGGTTATAGGTTGGCAAGCATGTTGATACTCCCACCTTAAAGCGGGAATTGTGAAAACATAAATAATAAACATGAAAAATATAGGGCAATGTTTTTATAAATACATACATATCTGTTTTAGAGAGTTTTTACTAATCCAACCAATTAAGGCAAAGGGGATAGGGAAGGATATAGATTTTAAGAATCGCAATAATGTAGCTATTTTGTCATCCCGTGGTCGACAAATTCATGAAATTCATAAACAAACCATAACAGAGCGTATTTACAGGATGTATAGAGTAAGTGAACACGTTACCATTCGCTCAATATAACTAAACGTTGATTGATGGCGTTACTGATTGGTGCGGACTTTTAAAAAAAACTTAAAATTTAAATGGCGTAAATGTACTGTATCAAACAGGCGTTTTTTAATAGAGCAATCCCATATAGCCCAAAAACGAGTATAATTTTAAAGAGAATTTAAGAATAACGGCAACTCCCAATTTCACTTAAAACATGTTTTTCTGGATGAAACCTGGATATACAGTAAAGGGACTTTTAGGCGAAGTTGACAAGATGATATATATATATATATATATATATAGTTTTAAAAAATCGTCAAAGGGTGTACGGTGTATTATTCTACATGCTGGTTCAGAAAATGGATTTGTGAATAATGCAAGTTTGATATTCAAGTCCGGCCTGAAAGTTGGTAATTATCATGATTCGGTGAATAGCGAAAACTTTGAGAAATGGTTAGAAGAAAAATTGTTACCAAACTTGGAAGAACCGTCGCTTATTATTATGGATAACGCCACCTCCAATCATTTTTGGCTAATTTAAAAACAATCCAAATACAAGTTGGTTAAAAAGATTACTTATTGCATGGTTAAAACAAAGACAAATTCTGGTTTCACCATTTCCAATGAAGGATCAGATCTGGATAATAGCGAAGCAGCATATCCCATCAAAATGTTACAAGTAATCTGGAAAGCGTTGTTTATATTATTTTTTAAATATTTTTATTTTGCTTTAATAGGTTGGAAAAACTAGCATTGCAACACGGGCATGGAGTTTTAAGACTTCCTCAATATCATTGCCACTTTAATCCTATTGAAATGGTTTGGTCGGAATGTAAGCGCTATTATGATGCAAAAATAAGTTCTATGCATCCTGTAACAAATGACGTAGTTATGGGTCTGTAGAATGGAGCCATAGAAAATGTAACAGTGGAAAAATGGAAAAATTTATCGATGCTTCAGATACATTTCCGCTTATTATTAACTTGTACGAATCTGATGATGATCCTTGCGGAGATGATTTATTTTAATTATTAAAAAATTGTATTTTGTTGTGTCATTTTCTATTATATTTTCTTCTTAATGATTTTATCAATAAGATGAAAATATGTGAAACAAAATTTATAGACTGGTGCACTAGACAAAAAATATATAATTCAATTTTAAATTTTATAAATGAGTTTTATTTATTTTTTAGTAAATTTAAATTAATTAAAAATTTCATATTGACTTTCAAAAACAAAATGTTTTATCCCATGATATCTTTTACCCTAAATGGCCTAAATAAACTACTTATTTCTGACTGAATTAAAAAATAATAATTAAAAATTTGAAAAAACGCTTGTATTTTACTTGTTCACATGCCTCCGTCTTTATGTAGATCAAGCCTAAGAAAAAACATAACATTTACCACCGGTAAGTTAAATTGACTTGAACCGCAAATATGGAGAATATGACGTAACGTAAGGAGAAAAGGTTTCCTGGCCTTATTCGGAAATTTACGTATTTTAAAATTTACCATTACATTATTCTTACCTGGCACTTTCATAGTGATCCCATAATCTTCCTAAACAAATGGCAACCCATCGTCTTAGTTGGGGATTACGATCTCCTAATAAGAAAATAGGTATAAGATATCAATTTCTAGCAAAATATTGTATTTGTGCACCAAGTGATAAAAAAAGATAGACAATCAAACATTACTATGAGTAAATTAGTGATTTTTCTTGGATACAATCAGTGGCGGCTCGTGGGGTAGAGCCACAGTGCCATGGCACTACCTGCCATCCTGTCCAGCGTCCTGCCCTTTACAAATTACCAAAACCTATTAAAATTAATATTCTCCTTTTTAAAGCAATTAGCAAAATAATTTAAAAATGGAACACAGTCGGGTGCAAATTTCCATCTATTGAGGAAGCGATTATGCGTAAAACGGTAACGTAGCTTTCGCGCCAAAGCGACGAGGCACACGGGAGGCCCGAAGTTATGACGTAATTGCCATAACACACCAATAAAAAACATTGGAAAATGACCTTGAATGCGAGCAGGAAAACATCTCCGTGTAGCCAGGCCCTTTGACCCCGTTTGACCGTTTCAAATTTAAACAGTTGTTTGTCCGCGTCGTGTCGTGTAAGGTTGTTTGTAAACTAAATAATTTTCGTTCGGCTGGCTGATATAATAGAAATATTTATGGAAAAAATACTTGGGTGTGCGGTTGTGATAAATCTAATAGACTATTTTGTTTTATGTGTGTTTTATTTGATGGGGGAGCAAACTTGGTCCCAAAAAGGTACAGATGATTTGGTCCATATCTGGGAAAAAATGAAGACACATGAAAAATCGAAGGTACATTTAAACAATATATTTAATTTCAGTATGCTTGGTAAAATTAACATTAAAACTTAATTAAATTCTGCATATCACAATGAAATAATAAAGAAAAACGAACAAATTGATAAAAACAGATACATATTAAACCAAATTATAAACTGCGTTCGGTTTGTGGTTCTTTCGGTCTATATAGTACACTCTACCTACAGTATTTTTTTAAAATTCAAGATATGATTGTAAATTCATAAATTAAATTAGGTGCCTTTTTGCTTATTTTTCCTACTTCAAAAGCAAGAACTATTAACAAAAAAGGGCGTGGCACCCAAAATTTTTTTGTCTGCGGCGCTAAGGGTTTACCTGGCCCTACTTCACTAAAATGGCACGAGCCGCCACTGGATACAATACCCGAAACCACTCAGATATTAATTTACTAAACATCAAAACTAAAATAGTTGCATACCATTTAAGGTGGAATTATCAACGTCATTCAATCTATTGCCAACCTATAACCTATTTCGCGTTGATTTTTTGTGTTTATTATTTTAATAACTAACATTTAAAGAAAATCAATATCATCGGTATATTATTTAGGTAGTATCTGATATATTACAAAAATATATTTATTTCATTGCTAATTTTGGGAGAATTGTATATTGAAACAACAATGACATAATAATGGTAAAAAAAATCTTACCCGATATTTTTCGCTATACAATTCTCCTAAAATAATTTATAAAATTCCTTAATATTTATTTAATATGTCAATTATTACCCATAGAATATGCAGTCGATATTGATTTTATTTAATTTTTGTGTAAAAGCTAGGAAAATAAATAAATCTACGCAAAATAGGTTATAGGTTGGCAAGCATGTTGATACTCCCACCTTAACGTTAAGGATCTTAGTAATAAGTAGGTATTAATTGATTTAAGTTCACTAAACGCATACCTAATTAAAAAGGGCAAGGGTACAATTAAAAAAGAAGAATACAAAGCAATAGGTTATAACAAAGTTATATTTTTATCAAACTGTATTGCAATACAAATCTGCGATTTTGAATTCTCGTGATGTTAGATTATTATCATCATAATTTATATTATTAGACATAAGATTTAGTACTAAGATGCCATGAGCCTAGCTCAGTATCACCTGTAGGTATTCATGCAGCTTTCCTCTAATTACAGTGACCAATAATAGGCAGGTACCTAACTTTTTAAGAGCCAGGCGTCCAAGGCTCCCACTAATGGAAATCTTTCAGTCAGTTGCTCTACGCGTGCCAGACACGCGGCGGCGCGATTCAGTTGTTGGTTTGTATGTCGCCAACGCGTGTAGTTTTACTTTGTTCGCGCATCGTAAAGAAAGTAATTTTCTTTTTTACTTTTTATAATTTAAAAATGGACAATCCTTATTCTACAGTGTGTTTGGAACAAAAATTGGAAATTAAAAACTTAGGGCAGCCGTTACCCGATTTAAAAATTAAAACTTAAGGACAATGCGTGTGCGGAAATTTAATAAAAATTTTACAATTAGTAGCCGCGTTCGGCAATTACCTCAGACCGCTTGGATTGATCTAAATCGTTCGTTTATGACATCTAAATGGAGGGGAAATAAATCTCAACAGTTCGGCAATTAAAATCGGAGCGCTCCGAGGATAATCTTTTTGCTCGGAGTATTTTGACCGAGGAAAGCGATTAATCTCAGCTGAATTTGTGAGGTTAAGTTTGATGTTTATATTTAGGTTTAAAATTTTGGTAGTTTGATTGAACAAAGCCTTTATTTTTCTGTGATTTGATTGAAAATAATATGCAGGAAGTGGAACTATATGACGTGGAAGAACAAAAACGCTATACCATGTTTATTTGACCATAAATACACAGAAGTATTCTACATGTTCTATATATGACATCCCAGCAGGTTGACTTGGTTATTCCAAATCGATCAGCGACTGATCTAAATTGAAAATACACATTAGGCAAGGCTAAGGAAGGCATAAACTCTGGTGGGTTTTACCTAAAACTTTCCATATTTGATAAACACCAGATTGCCAGATGGTCTGTTTATCCAATAACATTTCCGGATGGCCAGCACCTACAGCTATCAATCTTCCCTCTGAAACTGCATTTAATTTATTAAGCAAGTCTTCAAAGGTAGTTGGGGACAATCCAAAGTGCTGTCTGAACTGGTGATGTGCAAATCGGGGTACCGTTTCTTCGGCAAAACCGTCTACCTTTTCCAAAATCTTGACGTCTTCCTCATTATCGTCTTCAAACATTAGTTGATAGCCTCCTTCAATTAAGGCCAATACAACGCTAGGAATACTCATTTTTAGTAACTTAAAAAAAGGGAAAACAGGTTAGGTTTCTTAGATCAAAACAAAACAAATATTACATTTTTGGCTTTGACAGAGGTCATCTGTTAGGTACCGTTCGTTTATCACAAAGTTCTCCGACCGATCTGAGGTCACGTGACAAAATATCCATCGCATCGCAGATGTAATTGCCGAACGCGGCTAATAATTAATAACCTAACATTTTTTCGATAGTGACTTCTAAAAGACCTTGTATTTTGCTTGCCTTTTCCTAAAATACGTAATAGGGATTTTCCTTGAAAAGGCAAACGTGACCCAGCGTTGCCACGTTTTGTATATTCTCAAGCGACTGTGGAACTTTTTAAGGATATATTAAATATATTATTTCTTATTTTGATTTGCTTGCATTTTGCATTTAGTTACAAACCTAAACTTTGCATTTGAGTGTTGTCTTGCGTTATATTATTATTATAAACCTTCCAGCTAACTTACAATATTGTATGCTTACATTACACAATTACACAACCCGACATCTCGTAGAAAAAAACTTACCTAATTGTTCGAGGCACACGCTGATCAACGAACCTTGTAATGCCGCTTCTTGACCATCTCTGTAGTTACTTACTAAACACGAGAGAATGAAAGTTGCCTGTGTGCGAGTCTCAGCCTAAAAAAAAGTGTGCAAATTTACCGTGGCCTCAGACATAAGGAAGAGGTAAGAACAATTCACATCAATGGGCCCTGAGTTAAATATATGCAATTAAAGTTTGAATAATTTGAACTATTTTAGTTACGCGACCCCATTATTTGTGACGTCAATGCGTGCGTCGATACAACAGAACACAAACATGGCGATACATGGCGCGAGCGCGGCAGACACGGCAAAACGACGGAAACGTATTTAGTTAATAGACAATTTTTAACTCGATGTCAAGGCGCTGCAGTTTGCCGTTCCGTGACAGACACACCAGATGACGTTTTATAAAAATTAAGGAGTGATATTAAGACGTAATATTTTGCATATGATATTTTTTGATGTGGCTAAACATATTTATGTGATAAAAATGTGCAAGTTCCCTATTGAACACAGTCAGAAGTACCATTCTGAATTAGAACCTATTGAAAATAGATTTCAATGATAAAAATCTTACTAGACTGTTACAAAACTTTTATTAACAATTAATAAAAAGATATAAAAAAAGCATAAAGTTTGAACACAAATAGACCGACGTTCCCAAAACCCACAATTATTTCATTTACCAGTTAAGCGGTCGATTATAATGTTATCTTTGTTTTGATACCTCAAATAGAATAGAACAAGGCTCGAGATAAGTATTCCAAAGGAGAGACGAAGGGTATTTTAGTTGTGATTTGTTGGGTTAATGTTTATATTGAAAAGCATTGTAGAAAAAACACTAAAAAAATCAACAATTACAGGAAAGTTGTAACTTTCTTATAACATCTATAACAAAACATAAGATAAAAAAAAGGTAAGGCTTGAAAATGGTTCCGTATGTTCTGAATTACTCCTTATTCAGTGACAGTTACTATTATATGACAGGACGTAGGTTAAATAATGGTAAAACCATACACATTTACCTTTAGATCTGCAAATAATAATCACAAAAGTGGCAAATTTATGGCTTTGCGCATGATAACAAAGCCATACAGGAATAGGTTTGCGCACTGCAAATTTCTCATTTAACGAATGGAAAGATAGACAAGTCCGGGCTTCCAGACGCCTTACTAAATGCTTAATGCTGGGGTGCACAGAAGCCCGCATTTTAAGGGCCAAGTTCTTGGTCAACAAATTCTAATAGTTGACCTTCAATTCATTTTCACGTGTAAACTGCTAAAATTTGCTACAACGTATTGACAGGAAATTAAAAGTCAGTTAAAATTACCTTATCAAATCGAAAATTAAAACGAAACAAAATAGTAATCTTCAATGCTATATCGCGAACCTAACCTCTAGCCAAATACTAGTCGGTAACATTTAACAATTTGCCAAAAACTTGGATACTTGTAAATTCTTGATCAACAATTTGAAAAAGTTTTCGGTACCAGTCATTGTTTATAGAACAATACACACAAAGTGGAAATCCGAAATATTAAACACCCACAATCAACAATAACCGAGTTCCTTTTAATTGCTGTTAAATTCAACGGCTAAGTTAAGCGTTCCTTTTAAAAATTTAACTCAGCTCAGCAAACATATTTTTCTCCCCCCTTGCCGCGGTTAAGTATGCCCAGGCCCGGTTCCAGCGCCCGGACAGACGCCGGGGGCGCAAAGTCCAAGGGGCGCAAAATATTGCCAAAGGTAAAACAAATAAGCGTCTGTATAACCTTCGATGTATAATATACTGTTTAAAAGATAAGGGCGCCCAAGTATTTTTTATAAATTCTGAAACAAAGCGGGTGCCTTTAACACATTTAATAGGGGCCAAAAAAACATCTAAAATGGAACATCGATGATCTTTAAACCTCTATATTTATAGTCCGCCCTTAGCGCGACGCGGTGAGCGCGGCGCGGCGACTAAAAAAGAAACAGCAGACTCAGTTGGATATACTCGTAACGACTTGTTTTTTTCTAAAATTAAAACATTGAAGGGAGCAAATTATTTGCAAATTAGTCACTGCAAAGTGCAAATATTTTGTAACCTTTTTAGTATTTTTATCTGCTTGTTTTATAACCTCTCCTTAAAATACCACGTCAAAAAAATTAAATATTTTTGATGGTATAAGAATATAATAATAAAATCTCGGACAAAAAAAAACCGGCACCCTGAATTTTTTGCTAAATTTGATCCTTATATATATACAGGGTGTTTTTTAATTGAGTGCCGATACTTAAGGTTGTAAATCCTTGGGTGATTTTAAGAAGTAAAGTTAATATTAACATATGTCCTAAAGCTCTTCATTTTTAAGCTACAGGATGTTAACATTTAAAAAAAATATAACTTTTTTATCATAATTATTATATCACTCTCAGATATTTTTATGAAATTTTGTACACACCTTTTAATCATTAAAGAGCATGTTTTCACTTAAAAGATTTTTTAAAATTTTTACCAGTGACGTCCACGGGGTTTGAACTGAATATTTTTAAAGAAAAAAATTAATTGCGATTTTTAAAATAAAATTTTTAAACATTTTTTTGGTTTTTATTTTTTTATGCAAAAAGGGTGCATCGTACGAAAGTAAGTCTATGGACCAAATTTGCTCCAAAATAAATTAGGATTTTAAATATAAGTTTTGTTTTTAGAAAAATCAGTGGCGTCCCATTTTATTCTTTAAAAATATTCAGTTTAAACCCCGTACGGACGTCACTGGTACAAAATTTTAAAAATCTTTTAAGTAAAAACATGCTCCTTAATGATTAAAAGGTGTGTACAAAATTTCATAAAAATATCTGAGAGTGATATAATAATTATGATAAAAATGTTATATTTTTTTTTAAATGTTAACATCCTGTAGCTCAAAAATAAAGAGCTTTAGGACATATGTTAATATTAACTTTACTTCTTAAAATCACCCAAGGATTCACAACCTTAAGTATCGGCACTCAATTAAAAAACACCTGTTATATAACTTTTTTACCTTGAATCCGATTTTTACAGTTTTTTGGCCATTTTATAGATAATTTAATTAGGAATCTGCTGAACTTTTTTATTTATGGGTCATGTTCGATAGGGCGATATTATACCGAGTGACCCAATGTATGTTTTTTCGTCCTAAGTTTTAAACACTCTGTGGAGTTATTGAGGATATTATTTTTCATACTGTCAATTTCAGAATAAAGTAACATTTTCTTTTTTTGACTCATTACGATATCTCTCTTTTTAAAAGAGATACGATTTTTTAAATGAAACTCTGCAAATTACATTATTTTATTAGACCACCAGTCATTGTTAAATTGCGTCAACTTATGTAATTGTTATAAGTATTTGACAGTGACAGCCTTCATAATAGTTATAATAATTATTGGTGTCAGCATGGCGTTAACTATAACAGACGTAGCAAAAATAGTTGCGCTAATAGAAGCGGATCATAATAAAAGTTACGTGGCTCGTACGTTGGGATTTCCAAGGGCCACAGTTCAAGATGCTTGGAATAGGTTTTTGGAAACTGGGAATTTCACTAGACGACAAGGATCTGGAAGAAAGAGAAAAACGATTGCAGCTGACGATCGCTTCCTTGTGGTAAGATCCTTAAGGGACCGAAGAGCCACTGCCGTGGTTTTAAAAAATGAGTTGCGAATGACACGTGGAGTTAATATTAGTGACAAACGGTTAGGAGGTTAAACGAAGCTCAGCTCCGTTCACGTAGACCGCCAAAAAACCACGACTACTTCGGCATTATCGACGAGAGCGGCTACGATTTGCCAGAGAACATTTAAACTGGACTGTCGAGCAGTGGAGTAATGTTCTCTTCACAGATGAGTCGAGGAATTGTCTTCGGTCACCGGATGGTCGTCAGCGTGTTTATAGGAGAGCAAACGAAATATTTGCTGAATGCACCATAACAGAGACAATATCTTATCATGGTGGTTCCGTTATGGTGTGGGCGGGTATTTCAGCTGATTCGCGAACTGAAACGATATTTGTGGATAATGGAGCACTAAATGCACATCGGTACATTGAAGATATTCTTCAAGAGGCAGTAGTTCCATTTGCTCCATTAATCGGTGAACAATTTATACTAAGGCACGATAATGCTAGGCCACATGTTGCACGGATAGTAAATGAATATTTGGATGAGGTTCGTATTCGACGGTTAGATTGGCCTGCATGTAGTCCGGATTTGAACCCAATTTAACATTTTTGGGATCAGTTGAAAAGAGCTGTTCGTCGTCGCCCTATGCAACCAGGTACTTTACAGGAGCTGAGGATAGCACTTTCCCATGAATACAATGTTATCTCTCAAGAAAGAATCGTGACACTTATTCAATCATTACCTAGCAGAATGCGCTCTGTTATTGAAGCTAGAGGAGGACATACACGTTACTAATTTTGTTTAAACTTTAACATTGTTTTAAATTTAATTGTTTTAATAAAAAAGGCTTTATAAATAGAGTTTCATTTAAAAAATCGTATCTCTTTTAAAAAGAGAGATATCGTAATGAGTCCAAAAAAGAAAATGTTAGGAATACATGTAACTTTATTCTGAAATTGATAGTATGAAAAATAATATCCTCAATAACTCCACAGAGTGTTTAAAACTTAGGACGAAAAAACACACATTGGGTCACTCGGTATAATATCGCCCTATCGAACATGACCCATAAATAAAAAAGTTCAGCAGATTCCTAATTAAATTATCTATAAAATGGCCAAAAAAACTGTAAAAATCGGATTCAAGATAAAGAAGTTATAAAGGATCAAATTTAGCAAAAAATTCGGGGTGACGGTTTTTTTTGTACGGGAGTTTATATATATTCAGGAAAAAAATATGAAATAAAAAATTTCGAGGGCGCTAAATAAGACCCTTGCCCGGGGGCGCCAGGAGGTCTAGAACCGGGCCTGAGTATGCCCATCATATTTCTCATACGATTTGTTCGCGAAGCGTTCCCTTAGCAACTTAGCAAAGGTTTTTACTTTGCTATGCTATTTATAAAAGAAGCAAAAGAAAAATACCTAATAGCAAAAAATATAAGAAATCCACAGAGTAAGCACAAAAATGGCGCCGAGTCGGTTTTGGATTGTATTTATTAATGTCGATAAAGAAGGAAAATAACAAGAGGGTTGTGCGCATGCTCATCACTGTTAGGCGTTAGGGGATCTAACAGGTGAGTAATGCATACAAACGTACCTTGGGCGCTAGGGGATCTGATCGGTGGTCATAAGTACAAACGCATTTTTTCACTCATAAAACTTAACTTGTTTGCGCACGAGATACGCTGTACAGATCTAAATGTATACGTCTATGGGTAAAACGCATACGATGCCGCAAGGGCAACTTTAAGGACAAATTGTTTTTGGTATACGTTATTATTTCTCTGATAAAGTGTTGGTAATGGTAAAAAAGTGAAGGGGGTCCCTTGGTGTATCCGTAATGTAGTCATAAAATAACTACTTTGCCTTCACCGTTTTTGAAAGTTTAAAGCAAAAATGCTGGTAATATTAATACCTCTAAGTATTTTTAATTCAAAGCTCTACTCTAGCAAACAAGAGATGATAAGAAAAATATTGTAAATTCTGTATTTAAACACTTACCGGCATTGAGGAATCTTGAAGAATTGAAAGGAAATATTTGTGACCTTGTTCACGGATTAAATCTGCTTGACAAGTCTAAAAATAAATAGTTATAAGTTAAAAAAAGTTATACAGTGTGTCCGGAAAAAGGAGGGCAATCCGTTAACCGTATATTCCTGGAGCAAAAATATTATTACTTTTATAATGCCATTTTTCATTTTTGACTCTCATGTTACCGTCGAAATTAAGAACTAGAGATTTTTCAAATTTTCTTTTGAGGGCTTGTTAGTCATGTCCGAATTAACTTTCAAAATGTCTTTATTCCAAACTAACTTTTACAGTTTATTACATGGAAAGTGACAACATAATATAGAAAATAATAACCATTAAAAAAAATAACAATAAAAAAAAATGGAAGTAATTCATTAATAAAATCAATTAAAAAAAAATAGTATAAATAATTTAATTTAGTAAACATCTCTTTAATTTTTTTCCGAAATTACTTTTTACTGGCATAGTTTGATAATTTATACAATGTCTGGTGTTATGATCATGTAATGTCTTATTCTCCTGAAGTGTTGTTTGATTTTTTCGTTTAAAATAATAGAGTGAATTATAATACAAATTTTTAATTTATAAATGTTTTGAACGCGTAAATACCCTTTCGGTCTATATAGATTAACAGTTGGTTCTAAATGTGGTAATTTGTGTATACATTTAATAACTGTATTTTGCAATTTTTGTAATGGTTTTAAGTTTGATAAACAAGCAGATCCCCATGCAGAAGCTAAGTATTGTAATTTTGAATATATTAATGAAAAATATATATTTTTTAAGTATTTCAAAGGAATGAAATATCTAGCTCTGTACAAAACAGATACCAAAGGAGATATCGAGTTGATAATATACTGGATATGGCATTTCCAATTTAAATTTTCGTCTAAAACTAATCCTAAATATTTTGTAATTTTGGAATATTGAATATTTTCATTATTAAAAGGAGTTAATGATGGAATTTACTTTATTTTTAGTTATAAATATAAAAGAAGATTTTGTAAAATTTAACGTAAGTTTATTTGATTGAAGCCAAAAAAGAAGTATTTTTAAATCATTATTAATATCAAAATACATTTCTGCAAGAGTTTCAGCAAAAGAAATAATTGTTGTTTCATCTGCAAATAGCTTTATATTGCCCTTTAAGTTCAATTTGGAAACGGAATTAATGTGAATTAAGAATAATATTGGACCTAAGATTGATCCTTGTGGAACTCCACATATTATTTCTTTTTCCGAACTTTTTCTTTCCCCCATTTGAACAAATTGTTTACGATAGCTTAAATAACTTTGAAGTAGTTTGTGTGTATTTCCCATTATCCCAATACTGTATAATTTTCTTAATAAAATATCATGGTTTACGGCGTCAAAAGCCTTAAAAATTAACCTTCCCTTTTTCTCTTACCATTTACGAGATCACAATGGTGAGCGTCGAATTCGCAACACTCTGTATGGTTCGCAATACGAGTCTGTGGCTATGACGCCTGAGGAGACAGGGTGATATAAGGTGTAAATTTCTTGCCCGTATTCTTTCGATAGCCGCAGACTCGTAAAACGGCCTTTGGTAACACCTTGGTTTTTTGTCGACTTTTTGAATCCAACTAACTACATCTTATGGTATGGTATCGTATGGTACTTAAATAATAATAATAAATTTATAAAAGCACGAAAGTGAATATAAACATAGCAATGAATATAATATATTCGATTTAAACAGACTGTCCGCGGATAGGGTATACAATTAGTGATGGGCAAATACCCGGTAAATATATTTTGGGTAAATACCCGGGTATTTACCCAGATATTTACCCGGACCCTTAATGGATATATAAATAGATTTAAGGTTTTTTATATATTTTATTGGAAATGTAAATTAGTAAAATCCTTTAAGTCGTATTTAAAATCAAATAAAACAACACATCAATAAAAAATAATAAAAACATAACATTAACATTACTAGGAAGCTAATAATATGAGTTAAACAAAATAAAAGAAAAACAGTGAAATTTTTTTAACATGTAAAAACATAATCTCGATTCTCTAGACTACGACTAGCAGAGATGATACTTATAGGATAGGAGTAGAACGAATAAATATATAAAAAATATTAAAATGAAAAAACAGTATAATAATATAATAATCTGCATAAATTATGTTGTTTCTTTATTTTAAGGAAAAAACCCAATCTTCCCACGGGTAAATATCTTTCGGGTAAATACCCGGTATTTACCGGGTATTTATGAATTTACCCATCGGGTAAATACCCACGGCCCATCACTATACAGTGTGTCCGCTTGAGTTCTGTACATATGGAAAACTTTTTTATTATTAAGTTTACGAAAAAAAGTTATTCTTCATAAAAAGTTCTGCATGATCCAAGACCTAAAATGCAACCATCAAATATCGAAATTTCCCAGTCATATACGAGGTTTGTCAAAAAACGTGAAATTTTCCCAAGAATGTAAATTTTTCCCAAGCGTAAAGTACCTTTATTTTTGACATTATCAAAAATTGATATGAAAAAAAGTTGATCAGAACTAAAAACTACGGCTAAATGTGCAATTATACGCATTTATGTTGAAAAATTATTTTATTGATTTATTATTAATTATTTAATTTTTTAATTATTTAATTAATTTAATGCGTGTTATTGCACATTTAGACGTGGTTCTTAGTTCTGATCAACTTTTTTTAATAACAATTTTTGATAATGTCAAAAATAAAGGTACTTTACGCTTGGGAAAAATTTACATTCTTGGGAAAATCACATTTTTTGACAAACCTCGTATATGACTGGAAAGTTTCGATATTTGATGGTTGTATTTTAGGTTTTAGACCATGCAGAACTTTTTATGAAGAATAACTTTTTTTCGTTAAGTTAATAATAAAAAAGTTTTCCATATGTACAAAACTCAAGCGGACACACTGTATACAATAGCACAAATGGATGAAAAATTTCATTTTTCGGGAAAAAGTTATTCTTGATAAAAAGTTTTGCTTGTAAAAAAATGCAATTCACGAAGAGAAAATTTTTATTTTTAATACAGGGTTCGCAAAAACTTCAAAAACATGATTTTTCTCCAAGAGTGAACTACCTTTATTTTTCATTTTTGATAAAAATGCCAATTAGAAAACTTATTTAGAAAAACGTTTGTAATTTAAATCCGAGATGTAAAATAAATCTTCGATTTTTAAAATTTTTAGAGGTAAAAATTTTTTTTTTTGATAGCAGCATTAGCGGTCGAAATACATACATTATCAATGACAGAGGGGTATCAAAAATTTTAAAAACTGTTTTTTGGTGTTACCAGAAATATGTATTTTTAATTTCACATATGAAATGACCCCGGAAATAACACAAAAAAATCTTAAAATAACAACAAATAATAATTTCATAATTTGCTATTCGAACACTCCCCTCCATATTCAACATATTTTTCCAGCTGTAAACGAATGTGGTCAAAACTTCTCCGAATTTCGACGGGAGTACACTAATTGTTTGAGGCGCCCACGATAGGCATCTGAAATAGTTAAATCGGGACTTCTTAGGGGACACAGAACCGGACCATTCTGACCAATCCATCTGTGGCCAAATGTATTATTAAGCCATTCTCTCACTTCAATTGCGAAATGCGCAGAAGTACATTTCGTTCCTAAATTGGAGAGGCAATTCTTCTAGGTTATCAGAAAGGAATGTTTCCAATATTTCAAGGTAACTGCTACGGTTACACGTGTTTTCGAAAAAGTATGGGCCAATAATGCCATAATAAGAAATCGCACACCAGACATTTACTTTTTTGTAATATTGTCTTCTTGCAGGAATTCTAAAACGGGGATTATTTTCGCTCCAGTATCTAATATGCGCAGAAGACACTTTCCCGTTTGTTGAAAATGTCGATTCATCGGAGAACATAAAGTTATGAACAATCCTGTTTTCACTTACAATTTTGTTTCCGACTCAAAGACAAAAATCCAAACGTTTGGCTTCGTCTCCCTCTTTTAACGTTTGATTAAAAATTGGCTTAAATGGGAATATTTTGTTTGCCTTTAAAATATACTGAATATGAGGTTTTTTTACTAAACCAAGTTCTTGAGCTCGGTTTCTTAATGAAAGGGTAGGTTTGTCAGCAACGGACTGCAATACGATTAGGGAAGCTGCGTCATTCTGATCATAGTTTTTTTTAAATTGGAAACTGAACCAGTTCACTGAACTTTTCTTAATACTTTATGAAGTCCCATTTTTAAGACGTAAACGTTAGGGTATCTTTGATTAAATTTCTCTATCACAAAGTTGTAAGAACTTTCGCACGCACCGTAACATTGAACTAAATACATAAACCCTTTGTTCTAAGGTCAAATTCTATTTGACAACTTCAAATTTGCCCCGTATGTAAAGCAAAGTAATAAAATCCCAAGTAGCACAACATATTGGCTGATCAATGGTTCCATATTGGCACAATATCGATTCATTTGTATCGGCAAATCAATATATTACCAATATTAGTCCAATATTGCATTTTGTAAAATATTAGAATACTAGCTGAGAAACAAAATGAGGAGCATGAGTCAGATGCATAGCCATAGTGTTTAATGTTAATATCATTTTTAATTTAAAAATAAATACAGTTAATAATACTAACAATAATTATTTCCATACTAATTAATTATATAATACCTAATTTAAGTAACAATTTTTCAAACTTTTTAGATCAATCACAATATTTCAAGAATTGCCGATATTTTACTTAATTTTCCATTAACTTTTAGTGTCCACAAAAGAATATTCCTTAATAATTTTATGAAAAAAAAATACAATAATGGGCAAATAATTCAAAAAGTCCACATTTGTTTATTGGGCCAATATATGAACGATATTGGGTCAATATTGGATCAATATTGTTGTGCTACTTGGAAAAGGTAAAAAAATTCCTTGTTTTTACAAAAGATGTCGCAACGCATTTAAAATTTTAAAATAAGATACACACCACCCATTATGAAAATACAGTCTAATAAAATTTTATATTAATATTTTTATTGAGCAGCAAAATTTCCATTAACCTCTAAAAATTAAAAAAACTAAAAAAAATCGAAGATTTATTTTAAATCTCGGATTTAAACTACAACCGTTATTCTAAATAAGTTTTCTAATTGGCATTTTGATCAAAAATGAAAAATAAAGGTAGTTTACTCTTGGAGAAAAATCATGTTTTTGAAGTTTTTGCGAACCCTGTATAAAAAATCAAAATTTTTTCTTTGTGAATTGTATTTTTTTTACAAGCAAAACTTTTTATCAACAATGACTTTTTCCCGAAAAATTAAATTTTTCATCCATTTTTTGTGCTATTGTAAACCCTATCCGCGGACAGTCTGTATAACTAACTTTACGATATCGGTTCAAAATATCGCTACAATGGTTTACTTCACGTTAAACAAAAGAATAACGAAACTTTATTGAAAATTAAAATTACAAACAATAAAATCAATCTTTCATACGAATATAATATTTCACTCACAGTATCAACAGCTAATATTTTTGCCCAAATGTATACAAGAAGTGGTCTGAGTTCTTTAGCAAAGCTTTGTAATAATTTAAGCACGTACGGAAATATTCCTACAGACAGCGCCAAATTCACTGCCCATGGTCCTAAAAATAAATATTAAAATATATTATTATTTACTTAATACAATTAAAAATAACTAATAATTTGTTTAATGCTAAGTTTTTACTTTAAATTTTTTTATTTCGAACTTACTTTTTACTATTTAGTACTTGAACAAATCTTAAAGGATATTTGATTAATTTTAAGATAAAAAGTTCATATGAACATGGGTCCGCAACGGCTTGGTTCTTGAGATACAGGGCGTCCAAAAAAGTTGTTTTATTTGGTTTCTTTAATTATATTCTTGTTTAACGTGATAATTTGACGAAATTCGGGATGTGAGTACTGAAGATAAGAAACTTACGTTCCGTATATCGGCCGATACTGATAATCGGCATAACGGCCGATATATCGGTATCGGTAAAATTATGTTACAAAAACATTAATACAAATTATAATAATTATGTCAAAGAAATTGTTCACAATGTCCACCTATATACGCAATATAGTGAATGAATGAACGCTATTTTGTATAATACTTTACCTAGGTCCAAAAACCTTCCTAAAAGTTCTAAAGCCCTAGTTCTATGGACTTGGCTGAGAAGCACTTGCAAAACTATGGGTAGTTGTTCAGGTGGTGGACGTTCTTCAGAACCTAAAAAAACATTTTTATGCTTCTTTCATACATATATATTTATTGTATCTACCGTACCTAATTCCAGCCACACTTGGAAGGCTGTTAGCTGCTCTTCAAAAAAGTGTAAATTCTTAAACGTAGCTTCTCCAGCACAAATAGCAGGTAACTGACCTAAAACGAAAATTACATTACGTTTAATAATAATAATAATAATAATAATATTAATAACAATAATAATATATATTTTTATTCTCAATTAACTAAAGAGATCATTACACAGAATATAACACCAAATATACAATATATAAATTCACAAATAATAAAAATCATGTTTACTTAGTAACTATTAATAACTCCATCGAAATTATTTAAGAAAAAAATATATATGATAACCAAAAATAATAATAATATATAATATGTTAAAGTTAGTTTAGTTTTAAGAAATATTTTTTTAGTTTTTTTTTAAAAGTCCATAATTTTGATATTTCTTTAATTTTTTTCGGCAAACTGTTGTTCCTTTATATAATATTGATTTTGGGACAAAAGTACTCTTTATCATAGGTGTTTGAATATGATGATTTTGTCTCGCGATGTGAATAATGTTGGTTGAAGGAAATATTATTTTCGATTGTTTTTCTTTAATAATAATAGAGTGTATTAGAATGAATAGTTTTAATTTATAAAGCTTTTCTAAATTTAAATATCCGTTTGGTTCATACAAATTTATAGTTGGTTCTAAAAAAGGAAGTTTGTGTATGCATTTAATTGTTTTGTTTTGTAGTTTTTTTAATGGCTGAATTGTAGTTAAATTCGCTGATACCCAAATTGAAATCATATACATACTGTAATTTTTAATAAACCAAAGAATAATATATATTTTTTAAATATTTTAAATGATATTATATAATTTTTAACATTAAGGTGGGAGTATCAACCTATAACCTATTTCGGGTATATTTATTTAATTTTTTTAGCTTTTACACAAAATTTAAATAAAATCATTATCGTCTTCATATTTTATAGGTAATAATTGACATATTATAAATATCAAGGAATTTCATTAAATATTTTAGGAGAATTGTATAGCGAAAAATATCGGGTAAGATTTTTTTTAACATTATTATGTCATTGTTCTTTCACTATACAATTATCCCAAAATTAGCAATAAAATGAATAGATATTTTTGTTATACGAGTATGTCAGATATTACTGATTATATTATTAAATATTGTACCGACGATATTGATTTTATTTAAATGTTAGTTAATCTAATAATAAACTAAAAAAAGCAACGCGAAATAGGTTATATGTTGGCAATAGATGGAATGACGTTGAGAATGCCACCTTAAACAAAATGCCAATTATTGGTGAGATGTAACTTCTTAAATATTTAATATGTTTTTTCCAACTTAAACTTTCATCAATATATAAACCTAAAAATTTAATTGTATTAGTATAATATTTAATTATATGATTATTATAAGATAGTGAAGAAATATTATTATTTTTTAATTTTGATTTACTTATAAACGTAAAAGATAATTTAATAAAATTTAATGATAATTTATTAATTTCAAGCCATTTACATAAAATATCATATTTAGGTCGTGGTTAAAGTTATTATGAATTTGAGCATAGTCTTCATGAAAATATACAATAGTAGTATCATCAGCGAACAATTTTATTTTACCTTTTAAATTTAACTTTGCTATAGAATTAATGTAGATTGCGGAACACCACAAGTTGTGTTTTTTGTGAACATTTTCCATTTGAACAAACTGTTTTCTATTACTTAAGTAATTTTTTAAAAATAAATAAATATTTCCCCGTTTAGGTTAATAGTTGATATTTAATGGACCACGTAGTTGTAACCGCTCTCCGGCTATATTAAGGCTCTCAGCGCTAGGATGTTTTTTTATGGACATTGTTTAGTTATAAGATGGAATTTTAAATGTTATCTATTTAATTTTCAACAACTGATACATACCCAAGCATAAATCCAAAACTAAATCCCAAGCAGCCCACATTGGGTGTTGGTAAGTGGGTGGCAATACTGGCGATGAAATGGGCGTACAGTCACACGATCTCATAATTCTTTCAGCTAACAAAAAATTACGAAACAGACTGGCCACAAGCAAATCCTGTCTAAACAGCTTTTGAAAGAGCTCTGTAAAAGAATAAACATAAATAAAAATATAATTAGCGGAATCTAGATCCGTTATAAAAAGTTTTACAAATCCACCGGGAATCCAGCCAGTTGTCAAGCCTCAAGAATCCTCTTGTATTTTTCTATTAAGTTTCCACCAACATGTTTTCGGTGAAAACGCGAATAGCGTTTCCTATACTAGATTGTGATGCACTTCGTGGTTTATTTAGTTGTCTACCTTTCGATTATTACCAGTGTAACTGCCTTTTATATTGGAGTTAATTCCGCTGGGACGGCGCTACGGTGTATTGATGGCTGCCTTGATTTTGCAAGGAGGCTTTTAGTACATTTTTCCGTCGTTCTTGGGTTATGGCTGCTCGTAGAGTTCTAACAAGGACGAAACGGCGGTCGTGGTCTACCCGCCCCAGGGTACCCATTAAACTTGGATCCCTGTGTATTCCAATATAAAAAATAGCTACACACTTGTCCGATATGCCACAATATTTTTTTATTTAAAAGAATTACTTTTGCTTCATAAATCAGGGTTCGTCTACTTGTCAGGTTCCACAACGACCGCTACTTGGTTCCACAAAAAAAGTTAACCAATATAATTGTATAAATGGTTGCGCAAAATGGAAGAAGTTGATGTAGGTACCGTGCGAGCAAAAATTATTTGCATCAAAGAGGGATTGGATTAAAAAACGTAAGACTTGGTTTAGATCACAATGATATGGGGACGATATATCTAACCAAATCTAGGTTAAAATTTTGTCAAATTCATATGACCTGATATTATGCCAAACTAATGAGTAATAAAATAAGTATACAAATACAAATTTATTTTTGTTGTTTACAAAATTAACAAAGTAAGAATATACAGAAAGAAAAATAATACCATAAATTGCTGAAATTAGCCACCGCCATGCTAAAAGCATAAATTCACACGCCTCCTTATATTTTCGAAAGTGTTGACCAGCATCTCTGGAGAAATGTTACCACATTCTTGGAGAATCCTTTCTTGTAATTGTTCTAAATGTGCAACTGGTGTTTTAAAAATCGTGTTCTTTAAATGGGGAAAAACGAAGTAATTCATAGCCGTTAAACAAGGTGATCTAGGTGGGAATTCAATGTCTGATCGAAAACTGATCAAGGTGTTGTCGAAAAAATTGCGTTAGTAGTTAATAGTTTCGGCGGCTGTATGAGCGGTTGCATCGTCCTGTTGAAAATATCCAAAACGTAGTTCGTCGTCAAGTAATTGCTCCACAAATGGATTCAAAATATTGTCTCTATACCGCTGTGCTGTAACTGTGTCATGAAAAAAAATAGAAACAACAATTCTTCTTCGGAAAACAGCTAACCAGACACCAATTTTTTGAGCATGCAATGTGGACTCTACAAAAAATGGCGATTTTCACTACTCCACATGCGTGTATTCTGAAAATTCACATAACCGGAGAGGTGGAACCAGGCTTTATTCGGAAAAATGTCAGGTCTAATAAATCATTTCTTTCCAATAAATTTTGGGTAAAACCCAAACATTTAACATAAACCCTTGAGAGTAATTCCTGCATCTTTCAAAATCTGCAGCTTGTATTTCTTGGAATACTTGCACTTTATAAGGAAATAAATTTAGCTGCTTCTTAAGAATAGTCCTGGCATGTTCCATAAGATCTTCTCACTTCTTGGGACAGGCGTCTTATACAATTTTTTGGCGTATTTTGCATTATTTCACGAACGTTTGCAACAAGTTCTTCTATTCTTACAGATGGTCTTCCTGCTTTTTGTGTTGTATAGAACCTGTTTCCCTAAACACAGCCACGGTTCTTTTCAGGCAATGATAAAAATCCCCAGCAATAAAAGCAACGTTAGGAAAATGTTCGTGAAAATCGTCCATGCACAAACCAGGATTGTATTGCCACTCACCATTTACTCTAACCCCGTTTCGAAAATTCGCTTCAACCATGAATGTTTTGTGCTGTTCCGTAAAGCCAATTGTGTGAATTGTTCAAGAAATTGGAAAAATTAGCGATGAATCAAATTACTTGTAACGACTGTCAAAGATGACGGAATAACTGATTGATTGTTAATTAAGGTAGTTACTGACACCCAACAGGTATTAAGCTCTACGGCTAAGCATTACGTCCTTAGATGCAAGGCCCTCTTTGATGCAAATAATTTTTGCTCGCACGGTAATAGGTTATTTTATAAATAAGTTCCGGTTAAGTTTTACTATTTATTACGTTAAAATACAATAGAAAATATTTACCTCTAGGAAGGGTATTCCAGGCAATTGTATCCGTTATTGCGGTAAAAATCCAGTTCAATTCCCCAAACATAGATTTTCTATCAGTTATATTACCAGGAACTCTAAAATATAATTAACAGCACTGTAGATCCGCTAAAACATTACTCAAAAAATAAAATACATTTAATAGTATTTAAAAATTCGTTTCGACGTGTTTTATGAGCTCCTCCAAACCCTATACTAGAAAACTGTGACCTAAGGGCACGTAGATACTGGGGGACCATACCCCCCCCCCGGCGTTTGTGTCGTCAATTAATGCTTAAATTAACCCCATTATCCCTATGCTAACTCTTTTTAAAAATGCTTTATAAAAAGTAGTAGCACTTTTTATGTGGGAGGATCATCAGGGTAGCTGGGGGGGGTAATCAGCCTGTTTCCATGAAACTAATACATAGAGGTACATAATACTTTTGCTTTTATTCGTTTTATATTTTTTTTACCTTAAAACTGTAGGCAATTGCTGCTCAAAGAATATTTGGCCGCTTTTTGAAGAAAACAAAAAATAAACGAAATATTGATAAGAAAATGAAATTTCGAATGCGTCACTAATGTTTTCTCTTAAATAAACGGGTCAAAAAAAATTGTATTAATTATTGTAATAATTTTTTTCTTCAATTATAAGTGATAAAGTAATAATTCAATAAAATAATTTGAAGAAATAGTCCATACTTAAAGTGGAGTTGAAAGTATGAAAAGGAAAGAAAAACACAAAGTCTTCCTCCACAAAATTTAATGGAAAGGATTTCAAGTTTAAGGGTCTCTACATGTTTCGAACGCAGAAATGTTCATCTTCAGGGGAGAGAAAGTTCTTTTAAATTTATGCTGATGGTGTTAGCAAAAGAGAAATTGAAATTTAGAACCTTAATGGAGGTTTTATGGATTTAAAACTGAAGTATAGAAGAAACATGAAATAAAAGATTTGATAATGGTAAAACCATGGAGTGTTTAAAACATTAGGGGTGTAAACCAACCAAATAAATTGGGGAAGAAGAAAACCTGTCTAAGGTGTCGAAGCTTATTTAAAAACTTTTAAAGGAACTTATGGATCATGTAAGACATTATTATGAAGGTACAGGGTCAGGGGCTCATTTTTGAGCTTCCTTGTATTTAAAGAAAAATCCAAAATAGCCAATCGATGTACTTTTTCCTGCAGAATTCAAAAATGAAACCAAAAATTTATTTCAACCAGAAACAAAAGAGTTACGCTATGGATAAGGTGTTTTTTTAAATGGAACATAGCTTTCTTTATACGATTTTTGGAACGAGTGATTTTTTTTTGTCCGTTCTGATTAAAATATTTAATATTGTGACAGCTATTTTTATTAAATTTTAATGTTTTATCCAGTATAATTTAACTTTAACCTGTTTGAAACATACACTTGGTAATAAAGGTATATTCACCTTTGAATCCTTCAAAGTCATTTCGGCAATATTTTAGTAAATTTGTCAAATTTTTTGACTTTGAAGGATTGAAAGGTAATTATATATTACAATATTAAATATGTTAATCAGAACGGACAAAAAAAAAATCACTCGTTCCAAAAATCGTATAAAAAAAGCTATGTTCCATTTAAAAAACACCTTATTCATAGCGTAACTCTTTTGTTTCTGGTTCAAATAAGTTTTTGGTTTCATTTTTGAATTCTGCAGGAAAAAGTACATCGATTGGCTATTTTGGATTTTTCTTTAAATACAAGGAAGCTCAAAAATGAGCCCCTGTTCAGTCCTCGTTGGAAGACCCAGTACAATCATTGTGTTTTCACTTAATATTGTTGTAGCAAAAATAATTTTTGGGGTCCTGAGGACTAAACCTCAGTAACCCCGCGAGAGGTTAATTTGAAAGCGATAATAAAGGTAATTTTTTAATTACCTTTACCTTTATTATCCGTAAGTTTCTTTAATACCCTCATTTTTAAATTACCTTTATTATCCGTGAGTTTTTTTAAAACCTTAATTTTTTAATTACCTTCATTATCCGTGAGTTTTTTTAAAACCTTAATTTTTTAATTACCTTTATTATCGGTAAGTTTTTTTAATACCTTAATTTTTTAATTACCTCGATTATCCGTGAGTTTTTTTAAAACCTTAATTTTTTAATTACCTTTATTATCGGTAAGTTTTTTTAATACCTTAATTTTTTAATTACCTTTATTATCGGTAAGTTTTTTAATACCTTAATTTTTTAATTACCTTTATTATCCGTGAGTTTTTTTAAAACCTTAATTTTTTAATTACCTTTATTATCGGTAAGTTTTTTAATACCTTAATTTTTTAATTACCTTTATTATCGTTTTCAAATTAACCTCTCGCGGGGTTACTGAGGTTTAGTCCTCAGGACCCCAAAAATTCTTTTTGCTACAACAATATTATGTGAAAACACAATGATTGTACCTTCATAATAATGTCCTATATGATCCATAAGTTCCTTTAAAAGTTTTTAAATAAGCTTCGACACCTTAGACAGGTTTTCTTCTTCCCCAATTTATTTCGTTGGTTTACACCCCTTCATAATGTTTTAAACACTATGGTTTTATCATTATCAAATCTTTTATTTCATGTTTCTTCTATACTTCAGTTTTAAATTCATAAAAGCTCCATTAAGGTTCTAAATTTCAATTTCTCTTTTGCTAACACCATCAGCATAAATTTAAAAAACTTTCTGTCTCCTGAAGATGAACGTTTCTGCGTTCGAAACATGTAGATACCCTTAAACTTGGAATCCTTTCCATTAAATTTTGGGGTGGAAGACTTTGTGTTTTTCTTTCCTTTTCAATAAAATTAAGTTATTGAACAATTTTAGCAAAATTTGGGCATGACCCAAAATTTTTTTTGGGACTCTTTACGCCTCTGTGGTACCTGTCTCTCCCCTCCCCCCCCTCTAGATAGAATTCTAGCTGTGTGGGAGTACCTCTTCCAGGAAGAAAGGCTGTTTACGTGCCTGTGTGACCTTAGTCACATCGCACATTAACAGACACACAATTCCATCTTTGGACACCATGTGAAACAGCAAAATAAATAAATAAAACATACTTATCAACCATGTCTAAAGTGACGTTGGGCACCAACTTAGCTGTTGATTGCAGTACACACCACCGGAGGGCAATTTTGATTGGTGTGGTCAGGCACGCCGTAAATAGATCTGCCGGCAGATCAGGATTCATGGGTAAGTGCTGATTCGACCCGCAGGCAGCTAACTGGATGCAATCTCGAAATGAAGGCGGGGTAGCTGAAGGACTCGAACGGGAAGAAGTTGAACTGGCAAGCGACTGCTGAAAAATGTTGGTTTATAATGTTCTATCAAATATTATTTACTGATTTAACTTTCAAAATGCCTTTATTCCAAACTAACTTTTAAAGTTCATTACGTGGAAAATGACAATATATTATAGAAAATAATAACCTTAAAAAAAACATTAAAAAAATTTATCCAATTTATTCATTAATAAAATCAATTTAAAAAAATAGTATAAATAATTTTAATTTAGTGAATATCTCTTTAATTATTTTTAAAAGTTGCCAATTTTTAAATTTGTTTGATATTTTTTTGGAGATTGTTATATTTTATTATTCAGTCATATAAAAGCGATTTCTTTTTCAGAAATTAATTTTTACTGGTATAGTTTGATAATTTATACAATGTCTGGTGTTATGATCATGTAATGTCGTATTCTCCCGAAGTGTTATATATTTTTATAAAGAATAGAGTGAATTAGAATACACATTTTTAATTTATAAATATTTTGAACGTGTAAATACCCCATCAGTCTATATAGATTAAGAGTTGGTTCTAAATGTGGTAATTTTGTGTATACATTTAAGACTTTATTTTGCAATTTTTGTAATGGTTTTAAGTTTGATAATTAAGCAGATCCCCATGCAGAAGCCAAGTATTGTAATTTTGAATATATTAATTAAAAAAATATATTTTTTAAGTATTTCAAGGGAAGATAATTTCTAGCTCTGTACAGAACAGATACCAAAGGAGATATCCAGTTTATAATATACTGGATATGGTCTTTCCAATTTAAATTTTCGTGTAACACTATTCCTAAAAATTTTGTCGTTTTTGAATATTGAATATTTTCATTATTAAATGTTAAGGGGTTAATGATAGAATTTCTTTTATTTTCTGTATAAACATAAAAAATTTTGTAAAATTTACCGTAAGTTAGCCAAGAAAGAAGTATTTTTATTCATTATTAATATTAAAATACATTTCTGCGAAAACTTCAGCAAAATAAATAATTGTTGTATCATCTGCAAATAGCTTTATATTGCCCTTTAACAGATTCACTGCCCACAACGCGCCTGGCGCGTTCACCATGATCACATTGTGGTGCCCTGCCCGCGCCTGGTGCGTTTTGTATCTATCGGAATACTACGCTGTGTTAACAAGAGGAGCATAGCCAGCTTTGCACGAATAACTGCTGGGACTTCAGTATGGATTTAGGTACTATGTTTTTTTTACATAAAAATTTGAAAAAATGTAGTTATATTTATTTTAATAACAATTTACTCCTATTATGTTCAATATGCAAAAAGTTACGGGGCACGTGGCAGAACACAGCCTTTTCCCAAGGGCAGTGAATGTGCCAAGTTCAATTTGGAAACGGAATTAATGTGAATTAAGAATATTAATGGACCTTATATTGATCCTCGTGGAACTCCACATATTATTTCTTTTTCCGAACTTTTTCTTTCCCCAATTTAAACAAATTGTTTACGATAGCTTAAATAACTTTATTTATATTTCCCCTTATCCAGTTATCCCAATACCTGAGGGCCGGGCCTGATGCAATTAGAAAATATCTCAGACCAAGCACTGTGAATATAAAATGGTTTTTATGGCTAAATGTAAATAACTTTGTCTATAGTGCTTGGTCTGAGATTAGTGCTTGATCTGAGGGAAATATATTCAGTCTTGAGAAAGCCTATGTATTGTGCGTTTGAGAAATTTGTTGAAGTGTTGATTCTGTGGTGCAAGAAATATTAGTGTTCAAGTAGTTTTTTATTATGTGGCACCCGTGGGAAAATTATCGATCTGCATCTAGTAGAAGAAAACGAAATCACTTATCATTGGATGCAAAACAAATTGTTAGGAAGAATCATTAATTAATACAGGATTAATCAAACAAGATGCTTTGAGGGAAACCTGTTTACTTAACGAAAACACCTTCAAATAAAGGAAAAATAAATTACAATAATTCACGCTGGATCGGAAGATGGATGCGGTTCAAACTGCTTGCTGTTGTCTGCCAAGAATATTACGAAGTTGATCTTGGATTACCATGAAGACACAAGTTTGAAAACTGATTTAAAAATTACGTTTTAAAAAATATTTCCGACTATAGCGATTATAATGGATAACAGAAGATATCACAGGTGTTTGGTATATAGAGCGCCAAACAGATCAAGTACTAAAACCGAAACACAAAAATATTTATTAGAAAATCATATTTATTTTGAATTTAGTTACAAAAAAAAACTTTTAGAAGTCTTAAATACAGTTAACATTAAAAAACAATATAAAATATGCATGTGATTGATGGAACAGATGGGTCATACTGTCTTACATCTTCCAACGTATCATTGTATATTTAACAGAACAACACACAATAAAGAATAAAATTTAATAACTTACTTGGTACTCTGATTCGTGTTGTGCGGCAAACGTTTTAAATGATTCTACAATTATTCCAGCATTTGAACAATCATATACATAAATAGATGGTGCACCCATCCAAGTTTGCAAATCATAGATAGATAGTGGTATGTATTGAGTATATGTCTGAAAAAAGATAATTCTTTAATTTCTTACATTTCGGTAAAACATGTAGACTTTGTAAACATGCTACTTAATTGATGATAAATGTAATTAGAAACCTCTTGTATAGAAATTCTAATTAGAGCGGAATATTTTATGCAATTGTTTCTTCTGACTTAGCACAAATAAAGTGTGTTCAATGACCGCTGACCGTTACGTCAATAATGAATGTCGTATAATTTTATGTCAAAAAAGTTTATTGTAATTTTTGACAGTAACATTTTTAATCAACAATATTTCAAAAATGTCACGCAATGCAGGCGCCAGAGGTAGTTGAGTATGCATGTATGTTGCCAGCAGCTGTGTTGGTCCCTTTCGTTTTTCCCCGCCCTTCTACCCGCTGAGCGCGTAGTGGCATCATAGCGCTCGGAATAGTCATATCATATGCAACAGATGTAAGTCTCTTTCAAAAAACATACAGTGTGTGTATAAAGTCTGGAAACGGCTTAATAACATCACAATTTACTGGCCGATTTAAACCAAATTTGGTACAGTTGTGTAAGAGGATCTAACGCACCGAATGACGATATTGGCGTTGTTGCCAGCTTTTTAGTTTGTCTGGAATTCGAACGAATTTTATATTTTTAAATATAACACCCAGTATATTTTTACATTTTTAAATTCCACATAAAATTATAATTATTTTTTATTAAATGCATTATTAGTCTATACTTCATAGTTTCCGAGATATTGACTCTCGAAAAGTGACATTTTTGAACTTTGACAGCTTATAACTTTCTAACAGTACGTCTTAGAGCAAAACGGCTTACATGTCCCTATCTTCAATTCTTATTATCTTCCCAAAAAAAACAACTTGCAGTTAAACCGGAACAACTATATTTCCTGCTTTCGAGTTACATCCGGTTTAACCGGAAGTTGATTTTTTTGGGAAGATAATAAAAATTGAAGATAGGGACATGTAAGCCGTTTTGCTCTAAGACGTACTGTTAGAAAGTTATAAGCTGTCAAAGTTCAAAAATGTCACTTTTCGAGAGTCAATATCTCGGAAACTATGAAGTATAGACTAATAATGCATTTAATAAAAAATAATTATAATTTTATGTGGAATTTAAAAATGTAAAAATATACTGGGTGTTATATTTTAAAATATAAAATTCGTTCGAATTCCAGACAAACTAAAAAGCTGGCAACAACGCCAATATCGTCATTCGGTGCGTTAGATCCTCTTACACGACTGTACCAAATTTGGTTTAAATCGGCCAGTAAATTGTGATGTTATTAAGCCGTTTCCAGACTTTATACACACACTGTATATGTTGGCTAATCAACGTGAATTTGACACAAAAATTTTAGCATCTTACGAAATTTGGAATTACTGCAAGTACCTTTTTGGCGCAGAAGGATTTTACAGGAAATCTCCAAAATCGGAACTCGCTCTTGAAATTGTAAACAATTATAATTGTGGTACAAACACGCGACAGGACGTTTTAAATTTACATCTTTCAAAAATTTTATTTTGTTGATGGTATGGCACTTGTTCATCGAATCCAATTAAAAAATTCAGCACCTTTGGCGATTTTGCTGAGGCATTCTTCAAAAGAATCTATATTCTTTTCGTGCAACCAAATGTAAAACGAATAGATATTGCATTTGAGAGATATGATGATATTTCGATAAAATATTTGGAGTCAACTTTACGGAGTAAAGGTTAAATGATGAGAAATTTTGTAATTTCAATAGTATAGTAGTATGAAAAAAAAATGGTAAATTGTTCGCACGGCAACTGATGAAGCGCCCATTACCAGAATTGTGGATGCAGCCCTGTAAATGCACTTTAAATTGTCAAACAAAGGCTTGTTTTTGCAAAAAAATTACAACTAAATTGTATTTCGTTGTGCAAGTGTATCAAAAATGAGTGTCAAAATAAATAAGATTGATTGTTTGTATTTTTTGACTTATGTTCAAATTTGCTTTTTCGCATTAAATAATTTTTTTATCAACAATTCTTATTTTTATTTTCAACTTTTTTGTTTTTTTTTTTCAATTGACTAGCTATAACAATTTTTAATCATAAAAAACAATTGGATATTGTCACTAAAACAATCATTAAAATGGTTCCAAAGCATTTGGTCAGTCCATTTACTTGATATCTAAGGGGATGGGGTGTAAAAAATAAATGTACCAATAATCCCCCTGGCAACATCCACAATCATAATCTGCAAGCTTTTCTGAGTACAAAACCATGCACAGAATGCGGTCCTCATATTTTGCACACTCAACTCCATCCAGCGCCCGCACTAACGGTATTGTGTAAAAGAACAATCATTAATTTAATTATTTTCAAATAGAAAGTGATGCCGGAAAGACTCTTTTACCCTTTTAACGCAGTTTATGAGGTAAGTAGATATAATAAAGCAGGAAGTGTGAAACATAAATAATAAACATGAAAATATATGGCAATGTTTTTATAAATACATATTTGTTTTACTAATCCAACGAATTAAGGCAAAGATATAGGGAAATATGTAGATTTTAAGAATCGCAATAATGTAGCTATTTTGTCATCCTGTGGTCGACAACTTCACGAAATTCATAAACATACCATAAGAGGATGTATAGAGCATGAACACGTTACCATTCGCTTAATACAACTAAACCTTAAAATCATTGAAATTGGTTCATAAGCGGACTGTTTAAAAAAATTAAAATTTAAATGGCGTAAACAGGCGTTTTTTAATAGGACAACCCCATATAGCCCAAAAACGAGTAGAATTTTAAAAAGAATTTAAGAACAACGGCAACTCTCAATTTCTCTTAAAACCTGTTTTTCTGGATGAATCCTGGATATACAGTAAAGGGGCCTTTAGGCGAAGTCGGCAAGATGATATTTTCATACAGTTGAAAACCAATCGTCAGAGAGTGTACTTGTGTATGATTCTACAAGCTGGTTCAGAAAACGGATTTGTGAATAATGCAAGTTTGATATTAAAGTCTAGCCTGAAATCTGGTGATTATCATGATTCGATGAATAGTGAAAACTTTCAGAAATTATTTGAAGAAAAACTGTTGCAAAAGTTGGAAGAACCGTCGCTTCTTATCATGGATAACACCACCTATTATTCTGGGCTAATTAAAAAAATTTCAAATACAAGTTGGTCAAAAATATTACTTATTGCATGGTTAGAACAAAGACAATTTTATTTTTAATAGTTTTTATTTTATTTTAATAGGTTGGACGAACTAGCATTGCAACATGAATATCAATCGTTTTAAGACTTCCTTCATATCGCTTGCTGAGAACCATAGTGGCGAAACTGCAAAAATTCCAAAAATGAGAAAAGACTACTAAAATGTTCTAAATTACGCCCTTTTTTAAGTATAATATCGGCGAAACGATAACTCTTTAACTATTCAAGAGAGGGCACCACCAGTCGTTATGGCAGTGCAGAATGCCCAACAAACTGCGCGCAAGAGCGGCGAATTCAGTGTTACGTCAAGTGTTCGAGAGTGAAACGTTAGCCGTTTTTTATTTAAAGTGGCGAAATGGATGATTCGTCGTTATTGCATAAAAATGCAACAGTTTCGATGTGTTATTGTCATCAATGAGACGAAGACTAGGAAATCGGTTTTAAAAATCGTGAAGTGTTTTGAATTATTGCCCGCTTATTCGCAAACCATTCCCATTGGGAAAAAAAAATTGACAACCTCCAATCTCTTGTCAAAAACAGATCCATTCCCCGCGTTCATGCACCATTCTACGAAAATCTGAATCACGACAAAAACTAAAATTCTGGGTATGTCCCTACTAGTCTATTTTTTAGACCAGACGATCCGACAAGGCGTTATTGACCTCAATTTTGCCCATTAGTTTTATAAGAGACTTAATGTTTATAAATTAATATTTTTTTGAGTTTAATAAATAATAATTTTGATTATTTTGTTTTTATTCCCTACCTAAGTCACTGTTGAACTAAAATGTGGGAAAAAAATACGCTATATTTGTGCCACAATGGCGAAAGAACATACTCAAAATTTGGCTCATCCACTTTTGTACTTTCACATTAATAAATATAGTTAGAGCACAAAAAAACAAGCTTTAAAAAACAATTTTGTTTTTACAAAGTCCTATTTAAAGCCTAGTATTCTTCTTCCAATTATAATCAAAACTTTATAGTCGATTATCTCGAAAGCACTTATTTCCACTTTCGCCACTATGGTTCTCAGCAAGCGATATCATTGCCAATTTAATCCTACTGAAATGGTTTGGTCGGAATGTAAGCACTATTATGTTGCAAAAATAAGTTCTATGCATCCTGTAACAAATTACGCAGTTTTCGGTCTGTAAAATGAAGCCACAAAAAATGTAACAGTGGAAAAACTATGTAACACACACTAATAAAGTTATAAATGATGTGTGGGAATGGGAAAGATTTATCGATGATTCAGATACTCTTCCCCTTATTATTAAATTGGACCAATCTGATGCTGATGATCCTTGAAAACTGTATATTGTTGTGTTGTCATTTTAAATTATATTTTCTTCTTTATGATTTTATAAATAAGATTAAAATATTTGAAACAAACTTTATAGACTGATACACTAGAGATGCACTACACAAAAAATATATGATTCAATTTTATAAATGAGCTTTATTTATTTTTCAGTAAATTTAAATTAATTAAAAATTTCATACTGATTTTCAAAAAAAAATGTTTCATTCCATACCTTTTACCCTAAATAAACTACTTATTTACTTCATTAACAGTATAAAAATAATAATTAAAAATTTGAAAAAACGCGTTTGTATTTTACTGCATCCGTCTTTCCCAACTAGCAATTTTAGTCGTCGCTACGTAACCTCGACTACATAAAGAACTTTAAAGTTAGTGTTACTAGTATCGGGAACCGTTTAGGCACCGTTTCTTCACCACGTTGTTACCAAAATGGGGAAAGATTTTGCAGTAACGTTTACGTGCCTGTATCGTTACCGGAACTGTAAAATTTACGTTGCGAGACCGTTTCAGGAACGTCGCGAACCCGTAAATGTATGGTAATTTCAACCAAAATGGGACTTTTACCCATCATTCCTTTTAAACCTTGAAGATATTTATTTTGTCTCTCTTTCTTTCAACTAAAATAATGTATCTTGTGTTTGCGTCTCTAAATAATATATTTTATCAACTTCACAATATGTCAATTTATATTTTTTTGTTTACCTAATCATTTAAAATAATATATCAATATTTAGGCTTTAATTTTTCGTAAAACAAAAACGCATAAAATTTTTCTGTGAAAATTAATTATGATAAATCTGAAAATAACAACGCCCACTCAAAATAAACCCGCATGAGGAACAAAATAACTAAAAATAGAAGAAATGCTAAAATATAAAAATATTTACTTTAAAGAGTTCGCAGTTTTAAAAGGTCTCTAATGATTAGAAACCATAAAAAATAAAGGTTTTTGTTATTAAACAGATAATATAGGACGTATTGTGTACTTTTACGCAAATTAAAATGTTTCCACAAATGGCGTCCCAATTTTTCAATAAAACATGGCGGAATATTACCTCTAATTCGTTAAAGTAGAATTTACTTATGCATAAGTAGCGAGTTCACAAAAAATTCTACTTTAAAGTTTATTTTACTGTATAGTGGAATTTGTTACCTAAAAATTCAAATTTTTGTTACTCTGTGGTAACAAACACGGAGGCGCTACCTAGAAATTATCCTTTGAAGTTATCGTTACAATAAAGTTCCTATTTGGAACTTTAAAGTAATAATTCGTCAGTTTTGGAACTTCGTAGTTATTTCCGTTACTTCTTTAAATTATGCCGAACCCGTGTACGTGCACTTGACAGGAGCCCTGTCGGTTTTTTAGCCGCGCCTCTTTAAAGGTCCGCTCGAAACTAACCTTAAAATTGATTGTCTGTTGTCTGTGTGAGTCAACATGGCTTGTTTCAAAATTGTGGCAACGAAGGAAAAGCGGGGGGTATATTTTACCGCTGTCCCACACCACTCACACCAATGGGAAAAAAACAAAACTATTTTCTGGCCAGAACATCTCGCCCAATCTCAGAGGGAACTCTTAAGGCAAGATGCCAGCAGTGTTATTTATTAAGTTCTCACTTTTCTATAAAATGTAGAAGAATGACGATATTTTCGTTCTCCAATTATTTTTCGTCTAGCTTCCATTATCGTGCACTTTTTTACTGCTTCAGTACACTACACGCGTACTGCTAAGAACTAAATTTATATTGAAAAGGAAGTGTGTCCTGTATAAGATTTACGGTAAAAGTTACTTTAAAGTAATTTGGTCTTGTAGCCACTACTATAAGGTAATTTTTTAATAGTTTAAAAGGTCAATAGTACTTTATAGTAAGAAAACACAGAAACGCTTACCGATCGGTTACTTTACAATGTTACATAGAAGTGGCTAACTGTATGGTATTTTTATTGTCCCTATGTGGTTGTGGGTACCTTTAAAAACACTTTGTAGTCACGCCGACTTTAAAGTCACATTTTTGTCGTTATGGCGACAATTATTTTGTACTTTAAAGTTTTGGTGTTATACAAGTAGCTAAACCTTGACGCGACACGGTTCTAGCAACCCTGAAACTGACCACAAAGTATTGGCCCTATATGGTCACAAAATCAGGTAGGTGTTACGCAAATTCCACTAATTTTTCTGACTTACTAGAGGCCTAAACTTCATAGTAAGTTATTTGGTATCAATTACTATTTTTTTACCTAAACATAGTAACAGTGTCAATCAGTGAGGGTTTCTATAACTTTGATGCTAGTTGGGTTATCAAGCCTAAGAAAAATCATTACCTCTACCACCGGTTATTTAAACTGACTAAATTAATTTACAACCTACCGCAAATATGGAGAATATGACGTAACGGTCAGCGGTCATTGAACAGATTTTAGCTGCTCTCTAAATGAAAGTGATAAGTCACTGAACAAAATTTTGAACTTATAATAGTACCTATAGGGAATACTAAATAAACATACCCTATTAAATACCCATATCTCTCCATTGGAAGTTGGTTTGGGAACCCCATGCCCATTATAATGAAATAATACCCTTTCTTCTTTTGCATTCCTCCTTAAAGACAGGCATAGTTTTTTAACTTCATCAGCAGTGGGATCTAGCGACTAAAAAGTAATTTAAATTTTATTTGTGAAAAGAACGCATTTCATTGATGCGTTATTAGGTAACACTTAATTAGTTCACAAAAAAATAAAGAAAATTAATAGTATATAACAAATAACATGGCAAAACATATAACACCTTAGTACTCAAATACATTATAAACAACAAATTAAACTAAAATATTCCTGTTCTCTCTCACAGCCTGTTAGAATTCCCTTATTGAATAGGGAGTAATTGTTATTAAATATATTTTTAAACGTTTTTTAAATAGTTCGAAATTCAGCTACCTAAACAAAGGTGGAAGCATATTAAATAGGTCAACAATAAAATATTTAAAATTCTCATGAAAACCCAACAGTTAGGAGCTACCTGTGCTATTTGTAAATTTTTTAAATTTCACCAATTCTCTCGCCAATTCTCAAAACAAAATTATAATAGTTACCTGTTTATATCGTGCTCTAGGCTGCCATCTCTCATACTGTGCTTGCAATGCTTGGCCTATGCTTTCAAGTGCTTTTGGTCCAGACATGGTTAGCGGATCTACATAAACAGCATTGTTAAGGTGGGATTCAAAAGTCATATAATCTATTTCCAACCTATAACCTATTTTGTGTTGTTTTTTAAGTATATTATTTTATTACCTAACATTTAAATAAAATCAATATCGTCGGCACATTATTTAGGTCATATCTGACATATTACAAAAATATTAATTTATTTCATTGCTAATTTTGCAAGTATTTTATGCAATGACATAATAATGTTAAAAAAAATCTTACCCGATATTTTTCGCTATACAATTCTCCTAAAATAAGTTATGAAATTCCTTGATATTTATTTAAATTTTGTGAAAGAGCCAGAAAAAATAAATGAATCTACGCGAAATAGGTTATAGGTTGGTAAGCATATTGATATTTCCACCTTAAGTGGAGTGAAATATGAGATAATTAATATTAGGTATAAGATGTAAATGTTTGCTGCAAATTAATATTTTATCAGCTTTAACTTAAATTTAAACCAAGATGAAAGACAATGTAATACTACTGTTTACTACTAAATTAAATACCTATATCCGGTCCTATATCCTATTTCTACTTTTGTTATTTCAAATGAAATAAGGCAGGAACCATCATTGTCTTTTTTAATTCTGTAATCTGATGTGATATATTCTTAAAAAAAAAGGTCCACCTTGTTTATAGTCTAAAATATTGTGAAGCGGCTTCTTAATGGAAGTGTGACTGAGACTATAATTATTTTTTTGCAAACTGCATATTATTAACTCCTGGACGGTACTTAAGTATATATCCATTAAATTTCTTTCATTTCGTAATTCCTAATTGTATTAATTTTCTTACCTATCCAACATTCTAGCTTTGCACAGGGTTGTGTTTTCACGACATCTGGAGGATCCACTCCCACATTCAAACATAACACTAGTGCCACACTCACAGTTTTCATCTAAAAAGAAATTAATTAGAGAGTGTCTTTCTCTTAAACAAATTTCAAATATTCTCTTCAACACTTGGGAATTAAAATATCAAAATCCAAGTTTTATCATATTTTTAAAATTTATGACTGACTTATTGTAGCTATGTATAAAACCTAGTATAATATAGACTCTTTAAAATGTGTTTCTACCTGATTCATGGGGCTTAAATTAGCTATTTTTTTTGTAATATGGATAATTTTTATGAATCATTAGCATCGCCGCAATGACATAACGTACCTTATCCAATGACTAACAAGATGTCATAAGTCATCAAGTAATCACATAAGTATCAAAGTCGCTTATATATTATATAAGTAACTAATATGACCTGCATAAATTAGTGTATCATCAGAATTATTTTCGCTTCGCGCTGCAGTCAATCACTTGCACAGTCGCATTTTTTTATAGGAAACTTAGTAGTGGTCCATTAGATTGACATCATTTATGTATTTATTCATTCAAGTATCAACAGCATTAGTCATTAACAGATACAATTAGTCTCTACAGTTATACTATAACTAGATAATATACAATTAACATAGGTATACTATTTCACAGTTAACCTGCTGTCCAATAAGAAGCATAAGAATATCTTATTAATATTAGTTCGTGCATGAAAGAAGGTAAAATAAGGTCATTGAGTCTAACATGTTGGTATAGTTTATGTGATCTTCGTTGAGACTTTGAGGTCGATGGTTGAGACTATAATATATGAAATAAAATGATCAATCAATTTACTAGGACTTCATATTTAAATTAATTTATTCATATTATATATATAACAGTTATTTATTAACTAGACAACTTAGGATCATGATTATTCCCTGCCGATACATTTATGAATGCCTTTTGAACTGTCATTAAAAAATTAACATAGAAAACTTAAATAAAGCATATTATAACTATCTCTATAATCTTATCAGAATTGATTAGCAGAGATTAGAGAGATCTAGGATCTCAGTTAATAATTTCGGCCCCAAATGTTATAATAGCCTTCTAGTCTGAATGCGGGAGCTGCTTAAAACATCCTTTAGAGTCAAAATGAGAGATATTTAACTACAGAATTATTAATAATGAACTTTTTAAACCATATAGGTATCGGTTAACTATTAGTTGCCTCAGGGCAGGTTTATCAGTGCACGGCTAATGTTTCAGCTTCATAGCCGCCAGTCAACTATAATTGGTTTGACGTTGAGATGGCCAGCAGCTAACACTTGACCAACAGCTAAATTACATAACCGTGCACTGATAAACCAGACCTAAGGTCTGGAGACGAATCCTTAACGTCAATCCCTTGAGATGCATAGATATGAATGCACATGACCATAGAATCTTATAAGTTAAAAATAACAATACCTTTCCTAGATCAACATGTTTACCATAATATTAACACACATTAATTAAGTATCCTTTTAGGAAAATATGTTTTGGCAGCCGATAAGTAAACTCACCACCGACATACCCACCTATTAATTTGGGCAATTCTGCACTATATACACTTTGAAACTTTTATTATTTTGGGTCTTTCCTGCACAGCTAAAGTATAGATATATTTTATTCAGATTTATGACTCTTACCCTTTCCTTCATTCTCCAAGTCTGAGTCTTCCAATCAATTCCTTCAATACTTTCTAAGTGTCTTTCATCATTAAATGCTAAAGGCAAATCCTTGTCTGAAATATTAAGTCTGGATAATTCTCTTGCAAAGTCCTTTTCGTTATCAGTACTTCGTATAATTTCTAGAGTCATTGCAAAAATCTTAAATTCTTTTTAACCTCTGTTACCTTTTTTATTTATCTATAATTGGTTAAAACATTTAAAAATTATTTTAAAACGCATTTACTAATAATTTTAAAAAACACATGGCTACAAATAACAATCAGCTGTCACTTCTTCACTGTCGTCAAAGTCAAAAGAAAATACAGGATACCTTTTTCTTTTCTGTGACGGAGACCAATAAGCAGCAATGTATATTTATACATTTGTCGAAGACTTCACTCAGATATAAAATTCCGATAAAACATCAAGGATCAGTTCATGTAGTTGCGGAAATGCAAAGTAAGTCCAAGGCATATCGGTGGAACACGGCATAGAGGTAATTCGATCTATGACCACGGCATTGACTTAATATAAGTGTATACTAACTGTTTGATTTAATGTATCGCCATCATCATGGGTAAGTTTCTAGGTTCTCTTCTGCTAATTTGTTAATGCACATTTATGCCTTGCAGGATGCAGGAATTACGGCTAAGAGTAAAAATCAGACAAACATTGGACAGATATAATGCTTGCTTTATACCTCTCATTTAAGATTTAATTTATCATTTAAACTAAACTAAGAAATTATTTTGTTAATTTATACCTCGAAAACGTGCCACTAAATTAAATTAAATGAAGTGCAAAAAAAAGAAGATTTTTTGTCCAGCTGTTGTTACAACAATTAAAGCAAGTAGTAAAAACAAATCGTAGTCTTCCATTAAAAATCACAAGAATTTAGATCAGTCAAAATAAATAGAGGAAAACCACTTCATTTATTGATAAAAATAAAAATTCCAACAATAATTTTAGGTTATTGTCACCGATCAAAAATATTCATCTTTCTTCCTGGCCAATCACGGACAGTTGTGGAGAACGATTTAACGCGATTTAACACGATCTGGCACGATCTTTTACCTTAAGTTGAAAGTTGATGGTCAACTCTTAAATTAAATTAAATGATAAGTTAGTTTAAATGAGAGGTATAAACGTATGCATAAGAAAATTAACTTTCAACTTTTAAATTCTTAGTTTAGTTTAAATCTTAAATGAAATTAAATGTTAAATGGGAGGTATAAGGCAGGCATAATAATTATCTGCCATACTATTATTATCATCATGCCAAATTCGATGATTTTTTCAGGAATACATCATTATATTTGGTACGTAAATTACTAATCTAAAAGTGCCCCCTAAAATGCAGTTTTGTAGAGGTTATAGGTTTCGAATGCATTAAAAAAAAAACAAAGAAATTAAGTGAACATAGTTTATATTGTATGGTTCCTTTTGTCCTTTTTTATAGCTAATTTAAACCAAAATATAACCAAACGCAAACATAACAGCCTAAAGGCATATACGTCTAGAGGGCTATGTATGGTAGGTACGTCTATGCAATAAAATATTATTGGCATAGTAGGCTGTCTATGACAGGGTCCAAAAACCCAAATGACAACATTGATAACCATCTTCTAAAAATCTTGATTATACTGTGCGAGCAAAAATTGTTTGCATCAAAGAGGGCCTTGCATCTAAGGACGTAATGCTTAGCCGTAGAGCTTAATATCTGTTGGGTGTCTGTAACTACCTGAATTAACAATCAATCAGTTATTCCGTCATCTTTGACAGTCGTTCCAAGTAATTTGATTCGTCGCTAATTTTTCCAATTTCTTGAACAATTCACACAATGGGCTTTACAGAACAGCACAAAACATTCATGATTGAAGCGTATTTTCGAAACGGGGTTAGAGTAAATGGTGAGTGGCAATACAATCCGGGTTTGTGTATGGACGATTTTCACGAACATTTTCCTAACATTGCTTTTTTTGCTGGGGATTTTTATATCATTGCCTGAAAAGAACCGTGGCTGTGTTTAGGGAAACAGGTTCTATACAACACAAAAAAGGAGCAGGGAGACCATCTGTAAGAACAGAAGAACTTGTTGCAAACGTTCGTGAAATAATGTAAAATACGCCAACAAATTGTATAAGACGCCTGTCGGAAGAAGTGGGAAGATCTTATGGAACATGCGCAGGACTATTCTTACACCGAAAAAATTAGTTTACAAAATTTCTTTGCTGAAAAGAAATGAGTAAGAATGGCAAATTATTTAGTTAAAGTACCAAATAAACGTGCAACTTTAGCCTATTAGGGTTTTTGTAACAACTAAAATCATTTTGCTATGGAAATCTATTAAGGTTTAGTATTATTTTATTTAATTTAACTAAATAGCATATTGATAACTAAAAAAGTTTCTTGCTAAATAGTTTCTACTATCAATCTATTAGATACAACTCGAAATAATATTTAGTCTTACTGATGGTCACCAAATTTTTAAGTGGATTTAGCAATATCTCCATTAAATTCTACTCGGACGAAATAGTATGTTTAACTCCAAGGCAAAATAGGACTACCAGGCAAGGTAGTCGCTCGTGAAGAGTCGACTCACTCGAATTCGTAACAAAACTTCACGAAACCACTATTTACAAGTTAGCTTCGACATGGCGGCATTCACATTTAGCTTTACGCAGATTATGGATAGGTACCTGTGTGACAGGATTGATCTGGTATATCACTAATTACTAGTTAATTACGTGGTAGCGTTCTGACTATAACAAACATTATTCATTATCAATGGTAGCGTTTCTGACCGAGAATACCAGACCTGGTCCTTTCACATAAGGGTAGAATTACTAGTATAAATAACTAAGACAAATATATAGCAAAGGCACTCTTGGAGATGATGGAGTTCTTCATGATAACGTCAATGTCGTCTCGTTCTGTTAGTTGTATCTACTGTTAATACCAAGCGACTTACCAATGTCGACCAAACAGCAATATCCAGGTGATGATGTTAACAATAACGTCGCAGCGACGCGTCTTTAGGGCGCGAGAGCGAACCGTTCAACCTTGTGTAACCCTTTATATTGATTGTTACAATAGTAGCCAGTTTAAACAACAACTTATAAACCTATATTAACAACAATTATAAAGAAAGGTAGAAAGAAAAGTTACTGAACAAGAAAAGTTACTATAAAACTAATACAAAATATTTATTATCCTAACTAATAAAGAGAGATTGTTCTATTTAAATGCGTTTACTGTACGAATCCGAACATTACCCATTTAATGTTTAAAACCCTGTGAACAGATAAAATTACTATTTTTAATTTAATACAACCCTGTAATTTAATCACCCAAAGATTAATTTATGATAATCCCCGAAAACTGAAAAGTCTAAACACTAAAACCATGAAACTTATAGGTAAAACAACAATTATACTTAAAACCCACAATTTAACTTTACACTTTTAAGAAACAAAGGATTCACTACACAAGAGGTATATCAAAGAGAGAAATGTGTCTGAAAATATGTACTCTTAAAACCCGCCTAATTACACCCGAATAAAGCATCTTTGGTACTTAGTCAAACCGAACCCGATAACAGAAACTTCGGAACTTTTAAACCGAAACCGTTAAGAGAACTTTAGGAACTGAATTGTGAAATTCCCCGATTAAGCATCTAACGACACCCCTTAAATTATGCTACTTCAAATATTTAGCTATTTGAACCTATAGAACGTACTAAAATCAGTCTCACCCCTCGGTACCACGTTTTACAGGATAAATAGTTTATTCTATGCAACCAATCAGAGGTCATTTCTCTCTAAGACTCTGCCTTAGATCATTAAACAGGGTCGTCCCAATATATGATTGTAGACATTACCGCTAGGTGACTCTAGTTATAACCTCTCGATATTTAATTAAAACCTTTTCTCTCTTTATGGACATTTTACCTTAAAAATCATATCTATAGCTAAACAATACATTCCATACTTATAAAATAACCGTTAAAACGGTCTTACAAATAGCATTCCTAAATAACCTTAAATTTAAAGTACCGCAATCAGATTTACTTAAAAAAACCCTTTTAAGCTGTTCCAGGGAAAATAAAAGAATAAATCTGATCCGACTTTTACATAAATAGAATGGTCAAAATACAAATCCCAGGTTGCTACCTATATTTTCCATTTTTTCCTCAATAATATGGTTCATTTTTATCTCATCATAATGGACCACCCATGCACGAAAGTCCCTTTATTTATTATTCCCATCTGGGGTTAGATTTTAGTAAGTTTATCTTAAATTTGACAAAACGTGCTATTCTATAGATTCTATTATTTATTTGAGTTTTTGCTAACAACCAGCTTTTAGGGTATTATAGAAAAATAAACTTTATGACTTAACAAATCTTTAGGATAACTTGGGCAATTTATTTGTTTAAGAAAAACCGTTCGTATTTGTTTAAAATAAATTTGGTTTTATTATCATGTTTATGCTTAGAACAAAAGCTTTTAGAGCCCTTCTTTGAATTTTAAAATAGGAAACATATTGTTTTGCCTGAGAACGCACTTTAATAAAATAATTTAAAATAAAAAGATAGATTTTTGCGTTCTATTACACCTGAATTTTTTCTTTTGTGTTTGTGTTTTGATTATTTCATAATATTTAGTATTTGGGTAAGTTGGAAGTTAACAGCAAGTACCTATAGTGGATATACGGCACCCTGCCGGGTGGCCCCTGCATTTTATTTGGTCCTGAGATATTTTATAACCAATTATATTCTTTTATTTCAGTATCAAAATGAAATTTAATCCAAACGATAGAGCCGACACCATGTGTATTTTGGAGCTTGGAGCATACAGATTAATAAATATGTAAAAATTTTGGCAAACAACTATATTTTCATGTCATCCAGAAATTAAAACAATATTAATAATAGGTAAATGCCAATTAATTTTTAGATGTGATTACGAGGGTGTTTTTTTGGTTTAGTATCTTTTATAAATTATATACAAATGTGGATTTTTAAAGAATTCAAATTTAAAATACAGTTTTCAAATATTACAGCACAGTAAAGGGAAATCATTTTTTTTTATTAATGAAAGTAAATAGAAGAAAAATCCTGTAGAAGTTATTGTCAGTGACTTTATTATATAATAATATTTGGTCTCTAACCTCTATAGTATTTTATACTTATTTGTTTTTGCAGAACCTTAATCTATAGAAAACGTTTTATAATATACGACTCTAACGTTTCAAGGCCAATTTGGTTCTCGTATTATCAAAGAGAAAACTAAAAAAAAATTCTAAAAATGTATTTTTCGCCTGTCACTGTGGTAATTACAGAAAATCTGTTGTCTGTCAATTTAAAAAATCTTCTCGGTTAAAAGGTTGGACAAAACAAATACTAGTTTCAAAAAAGTATAGCTATACTAGTGACAAAAATTTAAAATTTTTTATATAACCCCAGATTTTTTTAATTTTTCACGGGACGCCGAATGCATGGGACTTTGGCTTTATTATTTTAATGACCTTTAACAAAAACTACTAATAAACTTTTACTAGGTATACATTAATCAAACTGAATTTTTTTAGACTTTTGATGCCCTAAAATTCTAGAAGAAAGGATAGCAATAAAAACTATTTGATTTTAATGTGACATTGCAACTGTCTGGAAACTCCGTACCTACCTAGTGCAATTGATAGAACTTTTCGACTGGTATTCAAGGGGTTCTGGGTTTAAATCTGATCGAATGAATAAAATATTTAAGCAATAAATGGTAGGTATATACCTACTATAAATGACTTCTTTAATCTATATGTAGGTACTAGATTTGTGACGGATCTTGTTATTGTATAAGTTTGTTATTACTAAATAAATTCTATTGGAAAAAAAATACAAATTTACACCTATTTTTATTTTACCCGTTAAAACACAAAAAGTGAAATGGTAAGGGATTTGTAACAAAAAAAAAAAAGATCTTTAAATCGCATTTTTAGCAAGATAAACTTTTAAGGTTAGCTATAAGAAATAGTAGCTTTTGCAAATACATTAATCTAATTTAAGTAAGATCGTCAATTTATTGTTACAAATAAAAGTATGTAACACAGCTAAAGAATAAGTTTAAATAGCATGGTAAGGATACCAAATACAGCTAATGCATTTAGTTTCATCTACTTAATGGGTTCCTATTTTTAGTAGGTAATATATTAAAACTACTAAATACTTTTAGCTAGCGCAACTAAAGTTTATAGTAGCTCCGACTATGCAGAAAACAGCAATTATCTTTAGTTGCAACCATTAGATAATTCTAGCAAAATAGATTTAGTAAAATCAGCAAGTCATCTAACCTGGGGCCTATTCTACTACAGATTTTAGTTCGGTTAACTAAATATTGAGTTATTTTAACTAAATTTTTTTCTCGGTGTAAGAAGCAGCTAAATTCATTTCCTTATAAAGTGCAAGTATTCCAAGAAATACTAGCCGTTGATTTTGAAAGACGCAGGAGTTACTCTCAATGGTTTAGGTAGGTACCTACCCAAGATATTTTGAACAGGACGGTGCAATCGCCCATACAGCCGCCGAAACTATTAACTACTTACGCAATTTTTTCGACGACAGATTGAACAGTTTTCGATCAGACATTGAATTCCCACCTAGATCACCCTGTTTAACGGTTATAGATTACTTCGTATTTCCTCATTTAAAGAGCACTAATTTTAAAACACCAATTGCAAATTTAGAACAATTACAAAAAAGGATTATCCAAGAATGATGGTAACATTTCTACAGAGATGCTGGTCAACACTTTTGAAAATATGAAAAGACGTGTGAATTTATGCTTATTTGGAGCAGGGCGGTAGCCAATTTCAGCAATTTATGTAATTATTTTTCTTTTTCTATCTGTATTCTTACTTTGTTAATTTTGCAAACAACAAAAATAAATTTGTATTTGTCTACTTATTTTATTACTCATTAGTTTGACATATCATGTCATAATATTGAATTTGTTGTTTATTTATAAGATAATTCATGGAATGTTGCCCAATTATATGAGTAAAAAGCTTAAATTTGTGAATGACATACATACATATAATACAAGAGCGTCCTCAAACATATACATTCCAATGATTAAAAAGAGTGGAACACAAAGTTCTTTGTTTTTTGAATAGTTGGTTGAGTATAATACTGTTCCATTGTATATTAGGGCAGCTAGTAATTTAAGAGAATTTAGGAGACTAGTGATAGGATTTGTGCTAAGTGTACATAGTTTGTAATTTGTTATTTATAGCACAAGTTGCTAATAAAAATCATTTCATTTCATTTCATTTCATTTCATTTCATTTCATTTCATTTCATTTCATTGCATTCCATTTCATTGCATTGCATTGCATTGCATTCGATTCGATTCGATTCGATTCGATTCGATTCGATTCGATTCGATTCGATTCGATTCGATTCGATTCGATTCGATTCGATTCGATTCGATTCGATTCGATTCGATTCGATTCGATTCGATTCGATTCGATTCGATTCGATTCGATTCGATTCGATTCGATTCGATTCGATTCGATTCGATTCGATTCGATTCGATTCGATTCGATTCGATTCGATTCGATTCGATTCGATTCGATTCGATTCGATTCGATTCGATTCGATTCGATTCGATTCGATTCGATTCGATTCGATTCGATTCGATTCGATTCGATTCGATTCGATTCGATTCGATTCGATTCGATTCGATTCGATTCGATTCGATTCGATTCGATTCGATTCGATTCGATTCGATTCGATTCGATTCGATTCGATTCGATTCGATTCGATTCGATTCGATTCGATTCGATTCGATTCGATTCGATTCGATTCGATTCGATTCGATTCGATTCGATTCGATTCGATTCGATTCGATTCGATTCGATTCGATTCGATTCGATTCGATTCGATTCGATTCGATTCGATTCGATTCGATTCGATTCGATTCGATTCGATTGCATTTCATTTCATTCCATTTCATTCCATTTCATTCCATTTCATTCCATTTCATTCCATTTCATTCCATTTCATTCCATTTCATTCCATTTCATTCCATTTCATTCCATTTCATTTCATTTCATTTCATTTCATTTCATTTCATTTCATTTCATTTCATTTCATTTCATTTCATTTCATTTCATTTCATTTCATTTCATTTCATTTCATTTAATTTAATTTAATTTAATTTAATTTAATTTAATTTCATTTCATTTCATTTCATTTCATTTCATTTCATTTCATTTCATTTCATTTCATTTCATTTCATTTCATTTCATTTCATTTCATTTCATTTCATTTCATTTCATTTCATTTCATTTCATTTCATTTCATTTCATTTCATTTCATTTCATTTCATTTCATTTCATTTCATTTCATTTCATTTCATTTCATTTCATTTCATTTCATTTCATTTCATTTCATTTCATTTCATTTCATTTCATTTCATTTCATTTCATTTCATTTCATTTCATTTCATTTCATTTCATTTCATTTCATTTCATTTCATTTCATTTCATTTCATTTCATTTCATTTCATTTCATTTCATTTCATTTCATTTCATTTCATTTCATTTCATTTCATTTCATTTCATTTCATTTCATTTCATTTCATTTCATTTCATTTCATTTCATTTCATTTCATTTCATTTCATTTCATTTCATTTCATTTCATTTCATTTCATTTCATTTCATTTCATTTCATTTCATTTCATTTCATTTCATTTCATTTCATTTCATTTCATTTCATTTCATTTCATTTCATTTCATTTCATTTCATTTCATTTCATTTCATTTCATTTCATTTCATTTCATTTCATTTCATTTCATTTCATTTCATTTCATTTCATTTCATTTCATTTCATTTCATTTCATTTCATTTCATTTCATTTCATTTCATTTCATTTCATTTCATTTCATTTCATTTCATTTCATTTCATTTCATTTCATTTCATTTCATTTCATTTCATTTCATTTCATTTCATTTCATTTCATTTCATTTCATTTCATTTCATTTCATTTCATTTCATTTCATTTCATTTCATTTCATTTCATTTCATTTCATTTCATTTCATTTCATTTCATTTCATTTCATTTCATTTCATTTCATTTCATTTCATTTCATTTCATTTCATTTCATTTCATTTCATTTCATTTCATTTCATTTCATTTCATTTCATTTCATTTCATTTCATTTCATTTCATTTCATTTCATTTCATTTCATTTCATTTCATTTCATTTCATTTCATTTCATTTCATTTCATTTCATTTCATTTCATTTCATTTCATTTCATTTCATTTCATTTCATTTCATTTCATTTCATTTCATTTCATTTCATTTCATTTCATTTCATTTCATTTCATTTCATTTCATTTCATTTCATTTCATTTCATTTCATTTCATTTCATTTCATTTCATTTCATTTCATTTCATTTCATTTCATTTCATTTCATTTCATTTCATTTCATTTCATTTCATTTCATTTCATTTCATTTCATTTCATTTCATTTCATTTCATTTCATTTCATTTCATTTCAATTGAAAAATTTTAACCTAGATTTGGTTAGATATATCTTCCCCATATCATTGTGATCTAAACCAATCCCTACGTTTTTTAATACAAGCCCTCTTTGATGCCAATACTTTTTGCTAGGCAGGCAAATAAAAGTCACTCTAATATCTGTGGTCCGGCACTTGTACCGGTTTTGAGAGCGCACTTGCAAGATTTTCTGTTTTTACAGAATAACCCCTTTACGACTGACCTTTTCTAAGGTACCGTACTGGGACGCAAGATGTCGCACCGGATTCTATAATTCCCGTCGATAAAAGTCACTCTGTTAAAAGGTACCCAGGGCATAAAAGCACATACCGTGTTACAACGATATATCCCTATCAAAAATTAATCACCGTAACAATCGAAAGCACTTACAGCGATATGTACCAGTCCTTAATCCAGATTATTCTTTAATCCCGCTCCCGGGAGTTATTAAGTAGAAGGAAGGTGCTGGAAAAAATGGTCATAAATATTAATTATTAAATCGTAGTGTTAAACTATTTAGAAATTAACAAGCAAGATGACTCAAATAATTGAAAATTAAAGAATTTTTATAAAATACTCATGGGTGACATTTAATGAACAATCATCTAAGCCTAAGAGTGTGCATTTTTAATAATAGACAGTTTTCGTTGTATTGGCAAATTTAAACGGTTAACCATAACGAATACGAATACGAAGCCGCTATTTGACAGATCATAAAAATAGTTTTCGTTCAATTCGCTTAACGTTAACGTTAAGTCGAATTCGACAGTAAACATAACAAATATAACATAACCTATCTTTAATGGTTTGTGTTTATATTTTCATATACGTTTTGTGCTTAGTTTTAATTTCCTAGTACCCAAAATTCTAAAGCATCATGATAGACGAAAGCACAGAATCGAAAGGTTTTTATTGGACTCATCCAGTGATTCGGATTTGGATGATGCCCTTCTCTTGGAGGTGATTGATCGCCAGGACATTCAGTATCGAGCACAGTTGTATGAAAATTTACTTGCCGATATACGTTTTCTTTTTCTTTTTTTTCCAATTTATTTATGATGTAGGATAAATATGTGTCTCTAACCCCTCTCAATGATACTTCTTTCCCTGTGGTTTTTACAAAATTGGCTACTACCGAAGCCTATTTACATGCATCGCCATATGAATTGTTGGCCAATATTTCCTCTAATAAAATGATATCGTCCTCATCCGTGAAATGATTTTTCGATCTTTTAAGGGAATTTACTGTTGAATCTTGAATCCATGACGAAAACAAAAAAACAAAAAATACTAACCAAAAACTTTAAAAACAGACCTCAACAAAAATAGATTATGTTGATTGCATCTGTCAAAAAAATGGTCATTAGGCATGCGTTCCGTTTTCGCTATGGCTTTGTCTTCCGTCCGTTAGCTCCCGCCACTTATCCGCGATAACGATAATTGACAGCTCAAATGTCAAAGTTGTCAAATAGCGGCTATCGGAATCGCTTTTAAAAGACAACGAAAAGTGTCTAATCAGTTAAGACAATTACGATTAAAAGTCATGCTGAAAGATGCTGTAATAAAATTTAAGGTTGAATTAGTAATTAATCCCACTTGACCAAAACTTGTCACTGTGATAACAGTTAAATAACGTTGTTTAATGTTTTATCACTGAGCTAAGCACACAGATGTTACAGAGATGCTCCTAACTTGCACTAATGTCGCCACAACCAAGGATTTAAGCTTTATCACACATCAGACAAAACGCAAATCTGTCAGTGCATGACAAACCATGTTCCATTCTTTATCTTTTGGCTTGACAGATAAAATCTGTCATTGTTTTATCCCTGTGATATCTTTGTTTTATATATTAGGGAATTATTGAAAAGATCATTTTTACGTTACCACTAATAAGGGAATGCCCTATTTTAATAAGGTCTTAACCTTATTTCTCTAAGAAATAAGGACTTATATTGGAACGCTTTCCTTTTTACCACAGCGTTATTTTTAACCTAATGTCCAATGACCGCCCATCCTTCAGGATTTGATAAGGGATTTTGTCCCACAAATTCTCTTATAAGGGCCAAATCGTCATTATAGGTAGGTAAACCTTTCTGTTATAATTCCCAAGCAGCAGACTGTCGTCTAAATCACGTCATTTTTTGGGATTTTTACGTCTTCGACGTCATGTTACCAAAAAATGACGTCATAATGTCGTCATCATTTTTACGTCAATTAGACGACATAAGTTATACGTCAATATAACGTCGTTTTTTGGACATTTTCTATCAAGCAGCTGTCGTAATGTGCGCGCACGCCATGCCATCGTTCTCACGTTCTCTCTTTGACTCGGCATCGGCCGTTCCGTTTCTTTCTCCTCTCTCCGCCATTTTGCGGAATTTTGTCCTTTTGTGTTTGTTCGTATTGTAAATGTAACCTTGTAAATTTTGGTCTAAAAGAAATCATTGTTTGGAAGAATAGTAGGTAAAGAATAAAGTAAAGATAGCCATATAGCATCGGTTTGTTCTAGTGCTTGGTCTGAGGTTCTTTCAGTTGTGTGTGTATGTGTGTGTTTTTCACGGCGGCGCGGCGTGTTAAAGGGGTAAGTAAAACAGTATAATAATAATAATAATAATAATTTCTAATTATAATTCTGTAAGTTCTCCTTCCGTTGCAAACATTTACAGTGCCACTACTAACTGCCAAATAAATTTAGCTATGCAGCGATTTAAATTAATAATTAATAAAATATTTTTGATAGCAGTTCCCATTTTAAATTGAGAAGGACCAACTGAGTAGGGGAGACTGGTACACAATGATATATAGTACACAATGAAACATCATCCCTAACTTATTTAAATTTGCCGCCCGAACGCCGAATGTAAAACCTCGAATGCGTTGCATTGTGATACTCTTGTCAACGGTTAGTCGTTTGTTAGATCTGCTCATAGACCGAACTAGACGGATTTTTTAAAATTTTGTGCTCTAATTTTTTATTTTCTATTGTGAAACTTTAAGGTATAGTATTTACACATTTTAACGTCAGCCTTTCAAAGATTTATTTTTATTTTGTAATTATATTGTCCTTCCAACCTACAAATTCTCTTTGAATAAATTAACGGCAACTAATAATTTTCTGACTTGTGGTGACTACATGTCTGGTAGTACACAATGAAACATTCACTGGTAGAACACATTGATACATGTAGATTTCCAATGCTGCCAAAATTTTCATTTTCCAAACGTCCCCGACATTCACACGGCCTACAAATCAGATTTTGTTATGTTGCTACCATCACCTATGTGCACAAAAAATAATAGACTTTCATCCTATTACAAGTTTGGGGTATAATTTCTAAACATTACTGTTAAGAATAACATAAATGTATCTTAAAGTGTCTTATTATTTTTGTTAAGTAATACGAATTTTGTTAAAACATTTTGTCTGGTTGTATGATTATTTTCATTTCTGTTCTTACTGTTTTCAGCAATACATTTAAAAATAAAATATAAACGTTTTATTGTGTACTACCTGAAGTGTCAACGTGTACCACCCATGGTACACAATGCAACAAATTCAGCGACCATTATTTTATGGATTGCCTCATTCCAGTGTTTAAATTTTTGAAAACTAAATTATAATATCTGTGGGTTAATAAACAGTTTAGGAAAAAATGTTCTTATAATTTGTTTCGCCTTAATAGGATTAAAAAAAAAACATTTTCAAAAATGTGTTCCATTGTGTACCAGTCTCCCCTACCCTAGATTTTATTAAAGCAATACGTTGCAATGAAAAAAAAAGTGAAAACATAACAATTAAGCTTCTCCGTTACTTATTTTTTGTGTTTTTTTCTGTGGTATTTCTCTAAACTTTTCTGTACCTAATCCTAACCTATAACTTGTTTTTTGTTTTAAAGATGGCATATATGTCATTGTAGAATGGGAAAATGGTGCACTTTCAGTGGTGTCTAAAATGTGGTGAACACCATTAAAAAGAGAAGCCTTTTGGCCTTCTTACAAAGATCAAAGGATTTTCAATAAATTACTTAAAGAGAAAGAAGTCCACATTGATGAGTCTTGGAAATTGTATAAAATCAAGCGATGCATGTTTGAGGCAGGTAGGGACTTTCAAGAAATGGGTCGAGGTTAAGTAAAATGTATTTTTAACTAAGCCTACTAAGTTTTGTCATAATAAAATTGATTAAGCTATTTTACATTTAAGTTAGTACATAATATACCTTGTTGTAAAATGGATTTGTCATGGAAAGAATTTAAAAGTCATTTAGGTAAAGTCTTCCACTTAGAGGTCCTGTACACTGTGCATACATAAACCACATACACAATTAAATAAAAACAAATTAACAATTTAAGTCAAAACAAATAATTTCTGATAATTTTATACTTATATAAAACATGTTTTTAGACGATATAGATAAAGCTATAAAAAATGCAAAGATGCAGAGGATACCTCCAACTTGGATACCGACAAACCAACAACCAACACTACCTATTATAAAAAGGAAACCAAAACCAAAGCGAATATTAAGTAGTTCCGATGAGGATGTACCTACAACTAAGAAGAAAATACTTATTGAACGTCCACCCAATTTAAGTAAGTACAATAGAATTAACCCATGGTTTTCTGCATGGTAAGAATTTTAATAACTAGGTATATACAGGGTGGTCCTTAAGTACATCAAGAAAATCTAGGATATGATTCCTGGCATCAATTTAAGTTGAAAAGTTCATATGGACTTATGCCCTAAAATGCTTACCCTCTAAGATACAGGGTGTTAAAATATTTTTAAAAAATAATTGTTTTTTTAAAATTTCGAAACTCATCCCAGGTAGCAGGATGACGTCTTTATGACGTCGAATATTGGGGATTTTTAGTCACTTGACGTCTTTTGGTCGCAAGATGACGTCAAAATAACGTAGTTTTTAACACGTGTATTATACGTCATAATTTTACGTAATAAAAACGTCCATTTTTAGTCATTTTATTGAATTATACGTACCATTAAAAAGTATCTAAATGACCAAGTTTTTTGAAAATATAGTGGGACAGACTTTTAAATAAGTAAAATGCCTGAGAATAGCTTTTTCTTATAGTTAAAGGCACGTACGTATCATAAAACTTTTAAAATATTACCATTTCAAATTAACCATTCATGTATGTAAAATTTGGAAAAGCGAATATTTTGTCATTAAAAGTCTGCGAATATCAAATTTAAATTACCCGCGCTTCGTTTTATGACATTGGCAGTCTGACTTCTCTGACAGAACGCAGAACGCATTGGTATTCTGTTGTTGGCGCAGTGGCGCTAGCAGTCAGCCAGTCGACAGTTCGGCAAAAGTGAAAGTGGAAAGTTTATGGTGATTTTGATTTAGTTTCTATCATGGTTTCTATATATTTTGTGTTATAAACGAATATAAATGTACCAGGTTATCGAGTTCGAGGCAATTGACGGCGGGGGAGTAGCCGTTGTGCACTTAAACTGGGTGACGCCCCGAAAAAAAGAAGTATTTTAGCCGCCATTAAAGGATTCCTTAGCATTTTTCCAATTCTGCATACACATGAAAGTTGTAATAGTTAATTTATTATCATTAAAAGGATTTTTTACATAAAATATTTATATGTATTTTTTACCCCTATTATGTATTATTTTAGGAAGTTTTTAGTAAATGTTCGTTTTTCGTAAATTATGACGTTTATTGACGTTTTCTACACCTAAAAAGACGTCCTAAGATGACGTATTTTTTACGTCAAAAAAAGACGTCATTGGTCTGTGACTTAAGCACGTCTTTTTAACGTTTTATTTACGTAATTTATGACGTCGCTGATGACCAATAATCGACGTCTTAAATACGTCACCTTGCTACCTGGGATACGGTATTGAAAATTGATGTCGATTGATTTCGTATTAAACTGCACTTTTTGGTTAACAAAGGGTTTGCCTACTTCCACCAGTGGCGTGCATGAAGATACCATCAATATTTTTTTTGTGAAAATATGTGATACGCCACTGTTTTTTTTAAACTCTGATGCATTTTTATGCATTACTGATATAAGCGGAACAAAAGTTGTCTCTACTATGTTTTTGAAAAAAATGGTAGTTTTAAAGGAAAATGGAAAATATTTTAACACCCTGTATCTTAGAGGGTAAGCATTTTAGGGCATAAGTCCATATGAACTTTTCAACTTAAATTGATGCCAGGAATCATATCCTAGATTTTCTTGATGTACTTAAGGACCACCCTGTATAAATAAATTATATAATAAATAATATTGCTTGGTAATTTGTCTTTTTTCTGTTTTATTTTTAGACGGGTCACCAACTCAATCTGTCCCTCCTGCAAGGACCCCTAAATATATAGGCATATAAAACTATGTTTCAGAAATATAACTGTTTTAAATTAAATATTGAATCTTTCCTCTTTCTTAGTTAAATTAAGTTTAGGTGTACAGAAAGAAAAAAAAAACAACTAGAAAAATTGTATAAGTAGTGTCTCTACTATATAATATACAGGGTAGTATAACCATGATTGGTTGGAGTATTAAGTAAAATTTATATTTTTACATATTTTAATTACACATAATTATTGCTGTTAAAATGAAGAAAAAATATTTTTAACCTAGGTCCCTCTGCAGTTTTTTAACTATAATCTAATCATCATTAGTAATCAAGTGCAGTGAAAACGTATAAAAAAAGTTTTAAATGTTTTGTGCCTAATCCTCTACCCTATCTTGGTTACCTAACTACTAACGAAGCCCCTACAGGTTAAGAGCAAACACTAGTGACGCCTTCGCCATTTAGTTTTTTTGGTCAATATTTCGTTACTTCGTTGTTTTATCAAAAAATCGGCTTAATATCCCCCTTTGGGTACCCCTCCCTTGGGTACCTACAGTTTAAGGTTAAGAAAAATTAATTGATTAACTAATAAAGGCAAAAAACGAAATTTTGTCGAATTTGAGCATATTTCTTTTTCTGCTTTTATTAATTTATAAATTCACACTTTTATTAGGTACGTATAACTGTAGGTAATTGTACCCCAAAAAGTGGTATTTGGACGATTTTTTGATGAAACAAAGAAGTAACGAAATGGCGAAGGCGTCACTAAGGTTTGCTATTAAATGGCTGCCAAATTAACGCTTTGATGACGTGATATGTCGGCACTAATCACGTCGTTATAAGGACACTAATGACGTCGTTATAACGTCACTAAATGACTTTCTAGTCACGTCATCGGTCCGTGACATAATCACGACATCCTACCGTCATTATCACGTCATTTTTAAAGTACAGTTGACGTTTAAGATGACGAAAAAGATACGTCAAATTGACGTCAGTCTGCTGTCTGGGTTATAATGCAACCATATGTTTTTTGAGGTTCAGTTTGCCGAATAAGGGAAATAAGGAAACGTTATTTTACTTACGGTAACTAGTCGTAAATAGGGGAAGGCAGTATTTTATTATGGTTCCCATATTAAATATTTTTTAGTGCGCATGCTTAGCTGTCATTTTAAGAACGACCATAATAAGACCTTCCCAGTCAGCAGACTGATGTCATATTACGTCAATATGACGTCATATTGACGTGATTTACGTCAAGGGACCGGAATATAACGTCCCAGGTAGCAGGATGACGTCTTTATGACGTCGAATATTGGGGATTTTTAGTCAGTTGACGTCTTTTGGTCGCGAGATGACGTCAAAATAACGTAGTTTTTAACACGTGTCTTATACGCCAGAATTTTACGTAATAAACACGTCGATTTTTAGTAATTTTATTGAATTATACGTATCATTAAAAAGTAAAAGTGACCAAGTTTTTAGAAAATATACCGGGACCGGTTTTCAATAAATAAAACGCCTTAGAATAGCTTTTTCTTATAGTTAAAGGCACGTACGTATCATTAAACTTTTAATATATATATTATCTTGTTACGTTTTTATGTTTAAATACCAATGTAAAAAACTTTAGAATATTATCATTTCAAATTAACCATTTATGTATGTAAAATTTGCAAAAGCAGATATTTTGTCATTAAAAGTCTGCGAATATCAAATTTAAATTACCCGCGCTTCGTTTTATGACATTGGCAGTCTGACAGAAGGTAGAACGCATTGGTATTCTGTTGTTGGCGCTAGCAGTCAGGTAGTCGACCGTTTGGCAAAAGTGAAAGTGAAAAGTTTATGGTGATTTAGTTTCTATCATGGTTTCTAAATATTTTGTGTTATAAACGAATATAAAATGTACCAGATTATCGAGTTCGAGGCAAATAACGGCGGGGGAGTAGACGTTATGCACTCAAACTGGGTATTTTGGTCGCCATTAAAGGATTCCTTAGCATTTTTTCAATTCTGCACACACATGAAAGTTGTAATATTTAATTTATTCTCATTAAAAGGATTTTGTACATAAAATATTTATTGTATTTTTTTACCCCTATTATGTATTATTTTAAGAAGTTTTTAGTAAATGTTCGTTATATTGATACAGGATGTTTAGAAAATCATAAAAAGTTAGGAAATAATTTAAGGATATAATAAGGTGTTAAAAATGTCCGCATATCAGTTTTTAAAAACATATATTAGCAGTTTCGTTAAATATTTTAATTCTTTTTTGGAAAACGGAGTGCTTATTTTACACCCAAATCAGTTCGGAATATTTGCAGTTTTGAATACAGCTAAAAAAATTTATGACGTTTATTGACCTAAAACACCTAAAAAAGAAGACGTCTTAATATGACGTATTTTTTACGTCAAAAAAGACGTTATTGGTCTGTGACTTAAGCACGTCTTTTTAACGTTTCATTTACGTAATTTATGACGTCGCTGATGACCGATATTTGACGTCTTAAATACGTCACCTTGCTACCTGGGTATAACGTTATGTTGTTACGTCATAAAACGTAATAAATATGACGTCATAAATGGACGTTAGTTGACGTATTGAATCGTCTATTTTCGACCTGTTAAGCTCAAGGTTCTGGGTGTTTCAAACCATGACGTAAAATAACGTCATTATAAACCGCAATTAATAACGTCATATACTGACGTTATCCAACGTATTATATCGTCGATTTACAATATTTTTACTAGACTTCAAAGTATTTTTACATAAATACCTACCAGCTAGGATATTATAGCTCACAATATGTATTATGCAAAGTTGGGAATGAAAATAAGGGGGCAAATTTATAATATTTTATTTTATTTAAATATTACGTCCAAGTTCAAAAATCCAAAAAATCATTTTCGAACATCATATAATATTATTATTAACATCATAATCATTATCATAAGTATTTGCTGCGAAACATGGCAGGTGGCAATGTAAAATAATTATTTTGAAATACGCGCGTTTAAGAAACCGCGGCTCCGAGTATGCTTGTAATTTTATTGGTTATATTTTGCGGTAGTGCCAGTGGAATCTAATTATATCAAATTACCCCGAAATATTGTTTTAAATTTTAACATTTTGTGCTTCAGTCCGGTATTTCACTTAAATATAAATAAATAATTCAATCCTAAAGAAATGTCCTTTTTTCGTCCTTCGTTTTGTCCTTTTTCACTTTTTCGGTATAAAACAAAATATTGTTGATGTTAAACATGACACTGTTTGCTCCTGAAATATACCTAATATGCAGAATGCAGAATAGCCACAGTGTAGGCGTAGGATACGTACGAACGCGACGCCATTTTCTCCAGTCTTTGCGAACGAATTGTTGTGGAGTGTGAGGTTAGTTATTTATTTTGTTATTTGTGAGAAGTTGAGAAGTCTATAGTGATAATGTATGCGGTGGTTGAGTTTCAGCAAACAGGGAATGACTGCGGCGGCATTTCCGTCATAAACCAATCGTGGTTAACACCACTAAAAAGAGAATGCTTCTGGCCGCCATATAAAGACCAGGAAAAATTTACGGCTGCCCTAAAAAAACATGAACAAATTGACGAGGAAAGTTGGAAACTTTATTCTATATCTAGGATCGTTTATGAAACTGGTAATCTACTATACAGGGCACTATTTTATACATTAATATTTAAGTAATTTAATAAATATGTTATAGATCTTTAAATTTATTTTATTTTTCATGTATTATTAGATTCCTCTAAAGCTAAAACACCTTGTTTTATTACATTTGCAGGCAACCCAAAAATAAGTTGATGGACATACTTTTATGGTCAGTAAAGCAATAACTAGGTAAAATATTTTAATTTTGATAAAAGATTCGGAGAATATAATATATCGGCTAAAAAAAAACTTTCAGTTTGAAAGCGTTTTTTTAGTTTGAAAGCAGCATTTTTTCAATGTAGAAAGGCCAAAGTTGTGAACTTTTAAACTTGTGTATGAAAGTCTCCATAAAAGTTTGTCATATCCTACGTCAAATTACGTCATAATTCGTCAATATTAGGTCCAGTATAATGTCAATTCTGACGTAATTACACGTGAAATTTCCACGTAAAATAACGTCAAAATCGACGTCACTCGACGAGACTTTCTCCCGTCAGCAGGACGTTAAGAAACGTCATTTTAGACGTCATTTTGGTCGGTCCTGACGTTACTAAGACGTCGTTACGACGTCTTCCTGCTTACTGGGTTATAGCGTTTCCAATAATTCCCTATTATCTTATGTCAAATTAAATCCATGTGGTTTGACAGATGTAATATGATTGTAGTTACATCTTCGAGATAATACTAGATGGGAAAAAAAAATAATAATAATAATACTTTTATTGGAAAAATTTTAAAACAATTTTATTTATTTAATTTTTCGTCACGTGCCAATCACTATAGTGACTTCTTCAAGTTTTTCCGTGCAATCTGGCCCATTGACAGTATCTGCAATTAATTAAAGTGTATTCCACACCAAAATGATAATAATAGCCTGGGTTTACAAAAGTAATTATTGTATTTACAGCCCGAGGAGTTTGGAGTAAGGTCCTTGCATCAGTTGAAAGATCCTTATGACCGTGTTTTATTAATATACGAAGAAGTTTGTGTAAAACCTCTCGACTCAAAGAACAATTTTAATGGCCCATGAACACAACTCATTTTTGAAAGATAATTGTTGATCTGAATAATTTGAGTTAGAGTTCAAGATCTCCAAGGGACCACTATTTATAAAATTAATTTTAGTATTGTTAATATCTACAGATCTACTAAATAATCAATAAAACCAGTGCTGCTGGAAGTATAGGTCTGCTCTTCAGGTGAGTGAGTCATCAGATTCTGGCTTAGGCTCAGGTTCTCGAAGTGAAGGACTACTCTACCTAAAGTTTTAGCACTACGCGGGTGACATTTTCTTTAGGTACTATCCCAGACAGCACACAATGTCTTAAAGACGTCGATTTTAGGTCTTAATTATGTCTGAACGCCTGCAGACCTACAAGAGACATCTTAAAGACGTTTTTTTCAAGACATACATAAGATGTTGTAAGATGACGTCCATAAGATGTCGCTAAAATATCGTAAATATGACGTTCGTGTTTTTTTAGGTTATAGCACAGAAAGAGATTTGTCTCTCTTCCGTCTTTGTAGTATCCCTGTCTTTCTCTAGCTTATATATTTTTTAAATCGACACTTTGGATTGCCGCCATCTCGGATCGTCAGCCCGAACAAACCCGACCGTCGCCGTTCTCAGAACTTTTATTATTTTTTTGTATACTTGTCTAATCGAATTTAAATGATTGTTACCAATTCGGACGTTTTCTTGAATCGTTTTTTTCTGTAAACGACAAACAATAGAGTTAAATTTTAGAATCGGTAAATTTGGCAACATCGCGAACAACTTAGGATTGGCAACAAAGCGCTCCCCTTTGCCATTTGAAATTGACGCAAGGTCAACACTGTCAACTGTCGATGGGCTTGATTTTTGATAGTTTTGCTGATGATGACTTGCAGTTTTTTACTTTCTACTTAGTGAACCGTTAAAAGAAAACGAATTGTAGATTAAAAAACGTTTTGTATGGTACATATTTTTCTGTGGTGTGGTGTTTGTTTTTAGTTTTCGAATAATTAAAATTGGTCTATAATCAGTGCTGCTGACAAAACATGGCTTCAAAACAGTAGAAAAGATGCCGAGGATGCCATCGCGACGTGGCTAAGAAGGGCCACAGATAGGCGAAATTCATTATTAAAAAAGTTTTAATTATGTAATACGTTAATAAAACCAATTATTAAGCAATATGATGTTTCATGTTTAACAAACAAAACAAAATGTTTTAGGGCTCTGCGGTTTAGCCTATAAAATGTATCTAAGGCGTCCATAAGACATGTATAAGGTATTCATAAGACATCTATAAGATATTCATAAGACATCTATAAGGTATCCATGAGACATCTATAAGGTGTCCATAAGATATCTGTAAGCCGTCCATAAGATGTGGTATAGACGTTGGGTTTTGTAACATACGACCTTTTTAAGATATCCATAAGATGTCTTGATGGCGTTAAGAAACGTCCATAAGACGTCATGAATGTATATTGTTGACATCTTTTGGATATCTTTAAGATGTCTTTGTGCTGTCTGGGATGTAGGGCATGTCCGAGGTCTGCTGATGGACTGTAACAGAGGTTACAGATTCTGGATTGGATTCATTAAAGTTTTAATTTTGCCCTCCTTTGTTGCTGCCTCTTAGAAAGCTAGACAATTTAAAAAACCAATAACTTTCGCAGTAAGTATACCAAATAACACATGCTAATAAATAAACATCTTACCACGCAATCACAATGTTCACAATTCAAAAAGTAAAAAGTAGAAACACTATTCGCTCTCCAAATAATAAACACTCTCGAAAAGAAAGGCATGGAGTGAAAAAGACGCCTAATATATATTATAGGTTATGTTAAAGATGCATCATCCTGTAATCAAAGAAACAGATGTGTCTCTCTTTATTTCAACAATAGTTTCAGCACTGAGTTGTCACAAAGGTAAAACACTGCGGCAAAGCAATGTTCTTGGTTAGTGCTATTACAATATATATGTTTGTTTTGTCACTGCTATAGAACCGTGTGATAAAACGGTGCTCTTTAATTGAGCTCTATATGAGATATCACAATCTTGTCACGTTCTATGTTTGGTCAAGTGGGATCATTACAAAAAGGTTATTTTCGAAAAAATTAGGAACCACAAAAAAATTAACGAGACATACCTGTCGCGAGGCAAAACCCGAAAGGGCACACCTTCTTGAGTTGAACTCAGAAGACACGAAAAACTAAACTAAATAAAACGTACAAGTAGATCCCTTATGTTTATAAAATATTGGTAATCATTATTGTAGAAAACTTAAGTCAAATTTACAGTTGCGACCATTTTATATGCAAGACTTGAAAATCGATAAATGCTGCAGTATGCATTATTGGCAATAGGCTGCAGCGCTAGTGCCAAAAGGTAAATTTATGTATTTTTAAGACCTTGTAACGGAATAACTCTTACTACCCTTACAACAATAACACCCAAGTATGCTTTTATAAATGTGTGCAGATAACCAGCAAGAACATTGTGAGTCATCAATTTCTAAAAAGTTGATGGCGCGTTTTTAAGGCCAAAAGGCATTAGTCTGAACTGAGTAAGCCATGAGGCTAATAAATCTAGCTGACATTTATAGGTAAAATAATCAGTAACAAGCTTAATGCTTAGATTGTAATAATAACCGCCATCTTGGATTTTTTAAAAATCCACTTGGACCAAACAGGACTTTGAGGATTAAATAGAATATTCTTATCTACATACATTCCCATTCAGATCAGCTCGTTACCGATTTAATCCATACAAGCCCCTATTTCTTGCCGCCAATGTATTAAGACCATCATAGATGGTGGGTTTCCTAATATTAGTCTAGGTAGGGAGCCCATCAGTGAAGTGACGGCTCCTAATTTCATAGTTTAATTTTATATTTTTTTCTGAAACTTGTGTAAATTTTATCGTTCCATCCCAGGTAGCAAATACACGTCATTTACACGCAGAAAAGACGTACCCATTCTCGTCGAAGTCACCAAAAAAGTGACGGGCAATCAACGTTTATATGACGGCAATATGTCACAGCGAATTGACGTCATTCCGGACACGTTAATAAGACGTATGTTGTTCACCTCAAAAAGACCTATTCCCGAGTAGGAATAGCATGGGGATTTATTGGTTTTAACCGTGTCAAAGTAATAAATGCTGACATTTTCGCTCCGATTGCAGGGTCTTTAGCGTTCTTTACTTCATTGAATTCAAAAATAATGACACCTGAATCGAAGGCAAGCTATTCAAATTTTGACATGGTTGAAACTCGAGCTTCCATTCTAGGATGTTTGATAAATTAAACACATAAATAATCTGTAAAAACGACAGTTTTTTTTATTTTTACTACACTAATGACCTCAAAATCAGATTACATAACTATGCCATCATTACGGTTATGATACAAAGGAATTGAAACACTTATAAAACCGAAAACACCAATTATTAAAACACAAAAGAAACGAATAAACAAAATGTCGCGCATGCCACCAAACTAAAGCGGTAAATGAGACAAACGTCTACGTGGGTGACAAGCGTGGGCGAGGGCAATGTCAATTTTAGCGGGAAATTCAAATATTTAGAAATTAGTTATTTGTCATGGTACCTACTGTTATTTGTATACCTGCATCGCTAATAGTATCTGAACATTTGTGTTTGTGCATATATATGATACGTATACCTTTTTTGTGATTGTCACGACAAGTAAATTAAATTTTATAGCATTCGACTAATTACAAAAATATGTCTTAAAGTTATCTTATAAAAATATTCTAAAATACTGATGTATTGCTTGTTTGACATCTCCATATTATTTATCGTTCAATATATAGGTACCTATTTACAATATTTACGATGATCAATCTGATATTTTTTTTCTATATACCTGTATGTATACTTATTTCAGTTAAATTTACGTACTATATTATTAAGACATTAAATTAAGCTTATATAGAAATAAATTAGGGACGTTATAATGACGTGATATATACGTACTATTTCAACATCTCTAAAATAGGTATCAAATTCGACGTGTAAATGACGTAACTTAAGACCCGTGATAATTTTCGACCAAATATCACCACATATCGACGTCAAAATCAGGTGAATTCACGTGACTCTGCTACCTGGGATTTGGTCGAAGATAGTGATAATCCATTGTTTGATTGAATACATATTTATAAGACTTCTTAATTATTAAGTAAGTACAAAATTCAAGCGATATATTTCCCAAAATGACATGTTCTATTAACAACATTAATACTTACAATTTATCGTACTTAAGTCCTACTACGTTACATTAATTTCCTTTGTATTTAGACTGTAAATTAGAAAACTCAAGTCACTGCAAAAAGAGTAAAAATTCATCTAACAAAAGTTCATAAACGGTCATTAAAACTTACGTAACAACACACCTAGGTTCATGTGGCACTATCGGAAATTAAGCCCTTGTCGTGTGCACCACTTAAAGAAGAACCGTCCGTCTTTCACTTTAACTAACCCTTTTAAACAAAGAAAACAGCTGTAAAAAAACTAACTGTGAAAAACTATGCATCCTCGCCACTCACGAGCTAATTTAAGAAAACTTTTTAAACTGACAGATTTTTTTTAATGCAAGAGTTGCGAGTTTTATAGCAATAATCTTTAGAGTGGTTGACTGTGTCCATCCTCTTTTGTGTTTGGCGGAGTGGTCAAATAATGTAGAGAGTTGGTTTACAATTTTCTGTAATTAAAAGTGATTAGCCAAAAGCTTTTAACGCCAATTTCTATGCAATGTTGTTCAACTAAAAGCTTCTAGATCTATTGATTAATTTTCGTGAGAATAAGACGTGGTAGGTACTTATGTTTTTAACTTCGTTACCGTAAGGGGCGATGCGCACTTTGTGACAGAGATGAAATTATAACCTGTCCTTATTTACTGAATTAATTTTTTCGGACTGTCGGAGGGCAATCCTTCCTTCTTTTATTTTATATTGTTTTAAATTATTTGATTACCGTTTTACATTGTAAGGAAAAAGAAAAGTAGAAGAGAATATTTTTGATCCTCGACACTATGAGTGAATAGCCTTGATCGAGTGTTCAAAAAACAGTAAATCTTTTTGAATTTGGTGACAAACGTATACCTGCTTCTGAAAACAATATTGCTTGACTTATGTCATTCATGGTATCTGATATTCTTGGTAAATTTGAGACCTCATCGACCGTGTGGCGTTGACAATAAGAATGTCACAAACTTCAGAAAATAAATTAATAAGTTCTTGATGTTTTTCTCAGACAGTTTCAGATATATTACTATATAACTAGATACTTAAAAAATAATTTCTACAGTAATATATTTTTCTACTTCTGCATACAAATAACGACGTAGTTAATATACACTCACCGACTTTAAATTCGATCCATCCAAAATTTCGTTCAAGTTTAATATGGTAACTTTTTTTTTCGTAGTTCGATTTAAATGATTTTTTTAAAATTGTAGATACATGCTTCAGCTTTAATTAAATTTTTTCCGTTTTTTAAAAAGCTGCATACTTGGTGAAATATACAGGGGCATAAAAAGTATGTTTTTTCCCTTTAAGTTTGTAACACCCTGTAGAGTGATTTTGCAATATTAACTCTAATAAAGAAGCAAATTTGCGAAGTTTAATCTATTCCTAACAGATTTCTTTTTATTTGGCTCGATATCTTTTTTGGTTCAAGATATACGAATTTTTTAAGAAAACTACACATTATATTTAAAAAATTTAATTTTAAATTGTAACATAAGACAAAGGGTGCTATGGCTTTGTAAAACAAGTCATATCTTGACAGTTTTTATGTATTTATTACTCTGCCGTGTTTAAGTTTTTGTCAGTTAAAAATTTAGGTCCTTTCACCTACTGATGCGGCAAGAGCAGTAGCTTTAAGGTAGAATGTTTTACTTGACGACAGTGCGACATGCGATAGCGACGTGCGACATTGCTGCGTGTCGGCGAGTAACTCTAGCACTGGTCAAATGAATGTAATGTTTTACCTATCGACTTGCGTCGACGATATTGCGACACCGCGGTTGTCGCTGCGACATGCCGTCGAGAAATAAAAAATGTTTTCTCAACGGCATCGCATCGCAGTACTGCAGTAGTCTTGTAGCACGCTAGTGGAGTCTTTACTGCTCCGAACCTTTTTCTAGACTGAAGTGTCGCATGGTAAAACACACATTTGTGGCACACTCGCAATCCGCGTCTCCACAGTTCATCGCACGTCGCTATCGCATGTCGCAGTGTCGGCAAGTAAAACATCCTACCTTATAGTAAATGATGGAAGGTCGCAGTATTATACTGCTAGAGTTTTAGGATATACGAGAACCAGTGTTCAGAGAGCCGTGGAACGTTTTAACGAAACTGGTAATTTTTCGAGGATAATAGGATCTGGCAGAAAACAATGTACAAATGCCCGAGATGACCGTTTTTTAACTCTCACCGCAGTGATGGCAAGAAATCGTTTGGTGGAGGTGCGACAGATAAACATAAATAAAATAATTGTTCGGCGACGATTAATGGAGGTGGATTTATTATCTAGACGTCCCGCAACTGGCCCAGAGTTAACTAGAAATTGTAGGAGACAACGTCTTCGATTTGTGCGAGAACATATAAATTGGGGCTTCGAGGAAAGGAGTAACATTTTATTTCCTGACGAGTCAAGATTTTGCCAACGATCTCCAGATGGTCGTCAGAGAATATATCGTAGATCAGGTGAGCGCTTCTTACAAAGCCATTTCTCTACAACACAAAGTCTTGGTGGCGGTTCTGTAATGGTGTGGGGCGGCATAAATAGGGAAGCTCGAACTGACTTAGTAATGGTTAATGGAGGAACCATGACGGCTGATCGATTTATTCGGGATATTTTAGCACCACACGTCGTTCCTTTTGCACCCTTTATAGAAAATAACTTCATACTGATGCAAGATAATGCTCATCCTCACACTGCAATAATTATTGTTACACAATATTTAGAAAACGTAAAAGTACGAAAAATGGACTGGCCATCACTTAGCCCAGACTTTAACCCCATAGAGCATGTCTGGGACATGATGGGTAGAAAGATTCGAAAACGAGTTCCGGTTCTGAATAATTTAGAACAGGTAAACAAGCACTAATCGAAGTATGGGGTCAAATCGATCAAAGTCTTCAAGAAATGCAAAGGCGTATGAAGGCAGTTGCTCGTGCTCGGAGTGGTAATACCCGTTATTGATGTTTTTTTTAAATTCTTTACCGCTAGGTATTTTATTTTTTTTTTAAATTAAAAATATTTTGCAAAAAATGTTAAAATTAAAATCTTTTAATAAAATGTGTAGTGTTTTCTTAAAAAATTCGCATCTCTTGAACCGAGAATGATATCGAGCCAAATAAAAATCAATCTGTTAGGAATAGATTAAACTTCGCAAATTTGCTTCTTTATTAGAGCTAATATTGCAAAATCACTCTACAGAGTGTTACAAACTTAAAGGGAAAAAACATATTTTTTATTCCCCTGTATATTTCACCAAGTATACAGCTTTTTAAAAATCGGAAAAAATCTAATTAAAGCTGAAGCATATATCTACAATTGAAAAAAAATCATTTAAATCGGACTACGAAAAAAAAAGTTACCGTACGTTAAACTGGAACAAAATTTTTGCTGGATCGAATTTAAAGTCGGTGAGTGTATGTTTTCATTTTCGTCCAAAAATGGGGCACTTTTACTTGAAGTTCTGACATAACTTCTCTTTCTCTTTTCTATAATTTATTTACTATTCAATAGTCATTACAATAATAAAACATTGATTCAACCCCGTTTTAGTTCTAGATAATTTATTTAAAATTATATGCTCTTTTGATATATAGGAGAGACCAGATAGGGCCAACTCAATTTTAATTAATTATTTTCTTTACACTAACACTAAATTCGCATTTCTTGATTATTGAACAGAAAATAATAATAATTTTATTTAATATGGACTAATTTACCGTTACCATGTTTTTTTGCCGCCACACGTACTAATAGAGAAAGGTGAGAAGTAAATACAAATGTTATAAATGCAACGTATTAATTTTATTTTTAATACTTCTTCACTATTAAATGCGAATAATTGTGGCATATCGGATAAGTGCGTAACTGTCTGGAGCGGGTAGACCACGAAGGCCGTTTCGTCCTTGATAGAACTCCACGGGCAGCCATACCCCAAGCAATCCCGACAACAGTGCTAAGATGTATTAAAAGCATTTTACAAAAACAAAGCGGCCATCAATACACCGTAGCGCCATCTCAGCGGATTTAACCCCAATATAAAAAAGGCAGTCACATTGGTAATAATCGAAAGGTAGACAACTTAATAAACCATGAAGTGCATCACAATCCAGTATAGGGAACGCTATTTGCGTTTTCACCGAAACTGTACATCTGCCGTTTTGCAAATTAGAAATAGATCAACGCCGGCACCCACTAGAATGCGCGCAATCCGTTTAAAAAAAGCCATAAAAATGTTTAGAAGATAATATGGTGTCCGCGAAAATAATTTAAAGCGAACATTCGATATGCCGCAATTATTTTTCATTAAAAATGTATAAATGTGGAAATGTCAGTCAATCATATTATTTATTTCGAGATACTTTTAACATGGCTTGTTTAACTTGATCAAGAAGTGTGCAGTGGGCCTCATAATTACAGTTCAATAATTGAACCCCAGGCTGAAACAGCGTTGTAACCGCCATTAAGTGTAAATGCGGTATTTCCGTGGAACAACGTTGTATATGCCATAAAAATAATGTACCGACGCGATATGGACAACGCAGCACATTTTTTTGATGATTTCCCAGTGTTATTTCGATCAGTACAATTCGTTATTGCGTGGAACAACGTTGTATACGCCATCATTGTTGTAAGTTTCGCGCGCTTTTGACTTGCTTACACGTGTTTGATGCGTAGTTTGTTGTTTTAAGCAAAAATGGATGTTTATTTGACGGATTCTCTTAAGAAGCAGCTAAAAAGGCAAAAAGCGAAAGGTGCATGCATATTGACAAATGGAAGCAGAATGTCAGGAAACGTAGTAGAGACCTTATATTAAGACCCTTATTAAGAGCCATGCTTAAAACTACATGTAATTCTGTTCATTTCTTTAATAAAGAATACTTTTTTAATTTCATTTGTAGGTACTTTTATTTTTAATATAAAACAACGTTGTAACCGCCCTAGTTCCATAAAACAATGTTGTAACCGACGTGGATATACAACGTTGTTTTATTAAAATAAGGAAAATATGCTCATATTCATAATATTCTGTATGTGATCAAATCTGCAATACCTATGATATAATTAGTATATTTTGGGTAGTCATATTAGTCATATACCTAATAACTTTACCTAATAAAGCAATAGCATATTTCGTTTTTTTCAATTTTCCAACAAAATAACATTTGGCGTTTACAACGTTGTTCCAGCCTAGGGTTCAATTCACAATTATTATTGTGATAGGTACTGACGATATAAACTTTACATAGACCCATTTAAAATAGTTATAAAATAGGTAGCACAACAACTTAACAACGAAATTAACGTTGACCTCTCAATTCTAAAAAATCCAGCTGCTGTATATTCATGTTTCAAGGAAGCCATCTTAAAACATAAACAATCCATTGCTTGATAGTACTTAGATTTCTCTTCAAAAGATTCTTTAACTTTAAGACACGTGGTAATAAGGGTGTCTCTTTCCCTTTTGGTAATGTCACATACAAATATGAAAACTGAGATGGGTAGCTAAAAAACAAAAAAAAATGTATTCCAATTTTCGTTAAAGTCGAGAACACGTTATATATTAGTAGATACATTTTAATTTGCAATAACTTTTTAGATCTTGGAGCGATTTAGATGATTTTTTGCAAATTAAAGGCACATTATTTGGGGTTTTCTCATCCTGCTAGATTCCAGTTATCGCAAAATAAGTTTCACTTTGCTATTATACAAGGAAGAACACATTTTACAATTTTAACACTAAATTTTAAACACACTGTGGGAAAATTCGGTAGTAAGATAATGCTTAAATTAGCTTGGTTCATAAGTTTTATAATTTTTTACCGTTATGTACCTCTTGATTTATCTTGATATTTCTTTTCTAAACAAAGATACAGATTTTTGAAAAACTTTCATTTTGTTCTCTATTTAATTTTTATGGTAATAACAATGCCAGTAGGTTGCATAACAATTTTGAGCTCATTGGATGTTACACTGTCAGTAAATTGCTGTTATTAAATCTCAGAATTAAAAAAGAATGCGACCAGAAGTCGTAGCACGTGCTGTTGCTCTGTATCGCTAAAATGTTAGGCAAAGCAGGGAGCGCCATGCAAGATATCATAAGCCGATTTCGCCACACTGGTGAGTACACAGGTCGCCCAGGATCAGGTAAACCACGGATTACATACCAGTGTAGTCGTAATAGAAGGGATGTATTACGCCAGATTCCTGAGGTCCCTTCTACGCATGCGCCAGCAGTGCTAAGCTGGTTTTGAGCTATTTTTTGCTGTACCTTTCCCTCCATTTATTGGATGCAACATTGCTAATACATGACAATGACCCGCTATGATGATATATAGATAGTGTGTTCAAAATAATTGCCGTTAAATATCAGTAAGTGTAACATAATGACCTTTTCATTAAAACGACATACCCTTGTGTACAGGGTGATCGCGTATAATGTTACCCCCCTTTAACTTCTTTGTTTCGCAATTAAGAAAAAACTGTTAAATACAAAAGTTGTAGAATTTAATGTAAACTTCTTGCAAAATATATTTTTGTAGATACAGGGTGTTGCATAAAAGCGTGACAGATCAAAGTTATATTTTTTTAAATAGAATGCCTTGTATATTGTTGCATAATTGGATTCTACGGACAATTCTAAACATAATTTATATATACCACTATTTTAAGTTTTTAAGTCCTACAACTTTTGTATTAAACAGTTTTTTCCTAATTGCGAAACAAAGAAATTAAAGGGGTGTAACATTATACGCGATCACCCTGCACGTATGATTACAAAGTTAATAACATTACAGTAGACAGAGCTGAGACTTTTCGCGATTTGGGTGTATTATTTGATAGTAAACTATCTTTTTGTTCCCTACATAAATGACCTAGTTGCGGCTTGACATAAATCCCTAGGTTTTATAATAAGACATTCTCCTGATTTTTTAAATTGTCACTAAAAATACTTTTTTATGCATTTGTAAGATTTAAATTGGAGTACGCCTCGGTTGTATGGTCTCCATATTATCAAGTGCACCTTGATCGCATTGAAAGGGTCCAACGACGTTTTCTAAAATATCCAAATTTTTTAAATTGATGATCAGTATCCTGAAATCGGTATTATAGAAAAACTCTATTGCAAAGGCACTCGTTTTGCTCCTTCGATCGACGTACAGTTTCTCAACTTAAATTGCTTCATAATATCTTGCGTAATAGAGTGGAATTCAGTGATATATTTGAAAACCTGCAATTCCTCGTCCCTAGAACACGTCATTCCAACACTTTATAATGTACTAACCGCGAGTAGGTACCAATATTATTTGTAAATACTCCCCTATTTATCGATGGTGCAACACATACAATCTGCACTAAAAAAGATTTGACATTTTTAGCTGTGGTTTATCCAGTATAAAACTAAATTAGCGTATTAGTGTCTTTTTAGGCATAATTATTCCGTTTCAATATCATAATTTAAGTCTAAATTTCTTGTTATTACATAATTCTTTGAATTTTGAATTATTATACCTAATATTACCTATTTTATTTTAAATAGACTATACGTATACCCATTTGTTAATTGGTTCATTGTAACTGTGAAATGGTGTAAAATAAATAAATAAATAAATAAATACCCTTTGTTATGGCTTGAGAATTCTATCTTTGTCTTCACGTACATAGTAGACAGCAATGAGGTTTATATTCAGGTTTGTTGGAGGTTGTTCATTACTAATATTCAAAAATTACCTCTGTTACTTGATGACACTTACCAAACACAAGGTGATTAACCGCAGACCACCGACTAATGTTACATCATTCTTCCAGCATAACACACCAAAATATAGACATAGTTGAAAAGCATTGGCAACCAAAAGAAATATCTGCAGTTCAAAAATATTTCTAAAATAGTTTACCACCTTGTGCAGGTGAAGAGCTAAGGTGTCCACTTCTTGAATTGTTTTTAATATGCATTGGCCTGTTTCGCATTTTTTAAAGTTTTCCTTAGCTTTTATCATAAGTTTCCCAACATCGCTATATCTATTTTTAATAGCTAATAATAAAAGTGTCATTAAAGTGATTATGAAATAAATATAAAATGTAAGAAGATAATCAACGACTGGGTATAAACATCGACATAATATTTGCTGAATCTTAGATGTCTGTTTCGCAGACCAACCAATATAAAAATAACACGTATCTATTAAAATAATACCAGCGATTAACGCAAAATAATGAATGGTTTTTGTAAAAACTAGTTGCTCAAATTTCGATCTTTTAAAACATAACATTTTATCAATAATTGCGAATTCGCAAAAGAGATTGCGCCAAGTTGATCGCCTACTATAGGAACGAAAAAGAGAAAAAACTACTGATAAAGATGAACATATTGTTTCCATAATTACGATAACTCGTATAATTAGTCCTAAATCAAATGTTTGATATGTTTCCCAAAATAGTATGGCACTTAATATAAACGATAAAATTAAAACCGTTATTGCTTTCTTTTTGTAGCGTTGCTCTTTGATTAAACTTTTTTTCTGAAAATCGAAATACGGCACAAGACCTAAAAAACTGCCAATTTTTGCAAAGGTAACAAGAAAAAATATTTCTCGCCGTAGTGTCATCTTACTCGTGCTTTTCACAGAAATTTCTATATACGTATGTATGTCAAAGTATTAAAAAATTTATATCGACTATTCATTTTCGACCTGAGTAATTATAGTGTGTCCAACCAAATAAACACTCAATTTTATTATTTACTTAGCTTATATTAGTTCTTCTATTATTTATATTTATACTTATGACGTGATCCATAAAGTAAGTAAACCTAAACATCCCACATAACAGGGGAAAGCGAGGCGCAAGGTCACGGATGTAAATGATGAGAAACTAAGTTACTTTAGACGGATATTCGCGATTGCTAAATTAATGTTATCACACACAACGTTTGGCGTAAAGGTGAGTTCTCATGCATCCGTTATCCGCTGGTACGATGTCCGAAATTTTAAAAATTGTATACGTCAAAATTTTGCAATTTACCGGAACTGTCATTAAGGTTGAATTCTCAATGTCGTTCAATTTATTGCCAACCTATAACCTATTTCGCTTTGCTTTTTCAAGTTTATTATTTTTTAAACTAACATTTAAATAAAATCAGTATCGTCGGCACATTACTTAGGTAATATCTGATATATTACAAAAATATCAATTTGTTTCATTGCTAATTTTGGGAGAATTGTATAGTGAAAGAACAATGAGTGACAATGACATAATAATGTTAAAAAAAATCTTACCCGATATTTTTCGCTATAATAATTCTCCTAAAATAAGTTACGAAATTCCTTGATATTTATTAAATATGTCAATTATGACCTATAGAATATCATGTCAATACTGATTTTCTTTAAATTTTGTATAAAGGCTAGAAAACATAAATAAATCTACGCGAAATTGGTGATAGGTTGGCAAGCATGTTGATACTCCCACCTTAAGGGCCCAGTTCTCAAGCTCAATCATGTATAAAAGAGTCCTATAAATGGCTTAAATGCAGGGGTAACTTCCGGACCCTTGCAATTATTTAAAAAAAAATAATTAGTATCTAATTTTGGATGGGCTGTTCAGGGAGGCATTGACGAATAGTATGCCGGTGTTTTTTTCTTAAATAAATGCACAGAAACTTTCGGAAAACTCACGGAAAATTTCGGATCGTCGTACCGTCGGATGACTGATGCTGTAATAGAACGCAAAAATCTATCTTTTTATTTTAAATTATTTTTATTAAAATTGCTTTCTTACGAGTCAGAACAAGATGTTTCCTTTTAAATACAAAGAAGGGCTCTAAAAGCTTTTGTTCGCAGAATAAATATAATAATAAATCCAAACTAACCCAACTATTTTAAATCAACTATTTTAAATCAACCGTTTCCTTAAGAAAATAACCAAAGCCCAAGTTATTCTAAAGATTCGTTATGTCAGAAAGTGTATTTTTCTATATCTTATAAGCGGGTCGATAGCACAAACCCAACCATAATATTAAATATTACAATATTTAGTAGAGCACGTTTTGTCAAAGTTAACATAAACTTACTAAAACCTAAAATAAGCCACAGATGCAATAATAAACAGGAGAACCTTCGTCGGTGGTCTTTTATCCGATAATATGAATCATATATTGGGGAAAATATGGAAAATATAATTAAGAATGAAAATGGACCTTGTATCTTGACCGTTCAAATATTTGGAAAAGCCGAGTCAGATTTGTTCTTTATTTTCCTTCGAAGAAAGAACAATAGGTAGAAGGTTTTTTTAAACATATCTGATTTTGTGCTTTAGGCTTGTTTTTATTATTATTATTATTAACTACGTTTTTTAATACGTATGATTATATAACTAATAAGTAGTCTTAAGTAAACATAAAGAAACGGATGTTATTAATTAAAATTCAGTCCATGTCGAATTAGTAGTGTCGCCTTGTGGCCAACTCTTCAAGCATACTTTGGGACTACGCAGTTTTGTTTGAGTCGAGAATCACCCTGATTGGCTGTGTGGGTTCTATGGCATGCTTGAAAGGGTAGTATTAAGGGCTGAAAACTAATGTTCTGACATTTCATAGGCTTGACAAAATGAATATTTAAAGTCACACAAATTAAGGGGGTTGTACATGTTAGATGGTGAATACAGGGAAAATTACAATTCAGTTCCAAAGCTTCTTTTTTTCGGTATGGTCGAAATTTAATTGGGAGAATTATATTTAGTTACAAAGATACTCCTTTTCGGTACGGTCTCAATTTAATTGTCTTGTCTAGTGAATTTTCCTATTTCTTTTCTTATTAGTATACAACTGAAATTATTTTGGGTCAGGTTTAAGATCTAATACCAAATTATTTTCAGGGTTCAGTATTTTTATTCTTAAAGACTTCCTAGTCTTGGGGACCATCCTTCTCAGGGTATTAACTTTCAGGGTTTTCTTTGAATCCCTATTTCTTTTAAAAAAAGGGTTTTTTAAATCAATCAAATGTATGTTATTCTGTTGATTTTTCTGAATAACATTGGGTTTAACCGCATGTCTATTTAAAACACCGCTTTTTACTCTCTATTTACAATTTTTTTTTGTAGTAGTTTAAGATTTCTTTTCTGTTGTAAATTCATACCTCTTGCTCTTCAATATTATAATAGATTTAAGTGTTTTGAGAATCTGGTGTTTTATTTTCATAATCAATAAGGGAGATTCACGAACACGCCCCGTGGCGTAAAGTCTTTCCGTCGCGCTTCGGTGTGCAAACTCATCGCCTAGACCTTGCTGTTAGGATATCAATATACATTATTTTAGCTGATTGGTTTACATTGGTAAGTCGTTGAAACTTAACACAAATTGAACTAACAATCCATAATGATGCCGAGACCGTCCAGAACTACTCTCCGGTGTCTTTAAGAGTGCTTTTGCTATAATATCGCCTTAGTTATTTTTATTTTCCCAAATTTACCCTTATGTGAAGGGACAGATCTTAGTATTCTCGGTCAGAAACGCTACCAGTGATAATGAATCAGGTTCATTATAATCAGAACGCTACCACTTGCTTTTGTAATTAATTAGTAATCAGTAATATACTAGATTAGTTCTGTCACAATGCATGAGAAATCACCTTAACGCATTACAGATTTGTAGGTCGTACAAAATTATGAGCGGTAAAATGTTTTCTTTGGATGATTTCTCTTGATTTTGTTTTTCTATACGTGATCTTATTTTAGAAACCAATTATTTAAAAAAATGCTGGTTACATGCAGGGCATAAATATGGAATCTCACTACTGGGACCTGCAATATCAGCAGCACTGGGCAATGTTTTCCGACGTTTTTGTGCTCTATTTTCATGAACTAAAAATTTGTTTCGTAGGTACTTTCAATTTGCTTTGTCTCTCTTTTTCTTCAATCTCTCTTTGTTTTTGTTCTAGTTCTAACTTCAATGGAGTTAAAGTGTACTTATACGATCTTAGTTGAGCCAGACAAAAAAACAAAAAAAAATTGATGACAGAGTTGTCAAGTCCACGTGGACTATCTTTGAGCATCTGTATAGGGAGCGATCAATACAAATTTTGTTATACTTATTTGTATTGTAGTTTCAGTGTGTGATGCAGTAAATTGATCGTACCCCCAATATTTACGTTGTCACAACTGACTTCGTATGAAGTATACACTTATAACATCCTGCCCATTTAATTTATCTCACAGTCAAAGTTGCCTGGTCAGTTAATTATTGTTAAAAATGTTAGCGCAGCCCACTGTCAATCTATCTATCAATCCAAGACCAATTAACATCCTTCCGGCCGTTTCTAAGTTATAGAAAAAGGTACTTTTTAACCAACTTAATGAATTTGTACAAATATATAATATATTGCCTCCTTATCAGTCAGGTTTTAGAACAGGACATAGTACAGTAACATCTCTCTTCAGAATAACTGACGATATTACTGACAATACGGACAAAAGGAAAGTTATAGCCTTGGTATCGCTTGACTTTTATAAAACTTTTGATACTTTAAGTCATGAAGTTTTAATATCCAAACTAAAATACTACGGATTTTTCCTTGATGCAATCTCTAATTCTCTATTGTAACATTCACCAAAGAACTTAAAAAGTGTCTTTTAATTCCCCGTATTCTCCCTTGTCCGCCGTTTTATCAGATGTTCCTCAGGGATGTGTCTTGGGTCCCCTAATTTTTTCAGAATATACAGAGTAGCTTTAATTCTTTTTAATAGCAATAACTTGCTCCTTGATTTAAATATTACTATTGATAATAACATCTTACAACCGCAAAAAGATTCCAGAAGTTTGAGATTGGTTTTGGATCAGAAACTGCCCAATTAACATTTTTCTGACTTACGACTAAGTTTGTACCTATAAGGACGTCATTTTTGGTAATGTTTTAAGTCACTGCTTGACTTATATCTTAATGTACAGTTATGGACCTTAAATTAACGTAAAACTTAAGATATTACGTCATCTAAGCCGACGTCGCATAGTGGTCGAAGCGTGTATAGTTATTTTATGGTAAAGAATTTGACGTCTGAGTAACGTCAAACACTTTTTTTATTTGGAAAAGTGTAGTTTTATGGAATTTGCCAACCACGTTTCGACGTCGCCTCGTCCACTTACCAAACTTGATACAAAAAATGTCACTTCTTTTTTCGTCAGTTGCAGCCAGTTAAAATAAAAAGACGAAATTTGTCGGAAATAACCTTTGTTTGTGTTCTGTGAAAATAAACTTACTTATTTGTTTATAATAAGTATTTGTTGGATTGTTTTTCAGAAAACCAGTTCTTTTATTGCAAGCAAGTAGACCTGCAAGCAATATCAGCATGTCCTTAAATAAAGAAAAAAGAGCCTACCGCCATACTAATACTTTTTATAGAAAAAAAGCTAAATTGATAGCATCACAAGCTCAGGTTATGGCTGATTTAAACCTCAATTAAATTAAACTAAACTAAACTAAATTACGAAATTAAGAAGTTAAAATACCACCATCATATGGACGCATTGATACCTACAATTAAGGAATTAAATTAAATTAAATTAAACTAAGAAGTTGCCGAACTTTTAACTTTCTTAGTTGAATCGACATAGTTCGTGGGGCGATCGGCATAATCCGTGATTCCCGTCATGTCATTTGTCATTTCGGTGAGTGTAATAATAATAAAGAAGAATTTGTGCACAAAACCCTAAATTCTTGTTTAATTTTAGAATTATATTTTTGATATTTTGATTATTCCAAAAAGTTTCACGATGGTTGTTAACGACGGTACATTGATTGAATTAGTAAAACAGTTCCCGCATGCATCAATAACAAAATAAATAAATGTTTTAAAACAATAATATTTTTATTAAATAACGAAAACAAACCAATAAGATAGGTTAGGAGCACCTTCTTCTTCTCTTGTAGATTCATTAAGTGTCTTAGTTGAAAAAGTATAAACCATCGCCTTAATTTCTTAATTAAATTTTCTTAGTTTAGTTTAATTTAGTTTAATTTAATTGAGGTATAAATCAGCCATTAGTCTCAGCGCCATGGCAAGAAACTTTAAAACAATTAAATGAACGTTTTTAACGTTTAGCCCGCATCTTCACCATTAGAAACAACTATTAAAATACAAGAAAAACCGACGATAAGAGCTCAAAGTGTAAAATTGAAAAAACTTTTATTGGGGTTAAGGGTTAAATATACGATTGAAAAATAATGACTTATGACATTTCTGTTTGTTAATTTTTATCTACAGAAATTGACGTTTACTTTTTACGTCCTTTGGTCGTCAATATAAGTAGATGAAATGTCTTAAGGTTAAAACCTGGTTGTGTTTTGGAATTCTAATCATCCGACGTTGGTGTGCCGTTTGCGGGTGGTAGTTTAAGTTAACTTTGGGTAAAGTTTTGGGTATAAAGTAACCTTTGGTGGTATTAAGTAAATTTAGGTACATTAGCTAACTCCGCCATTTTAATGCTGATAAGCGTGTGTAGCGTGCCGTCGGCCATTAAAGGACAGTACGTTTATTTTTGAAATTTCGAAAATAAATGCCATTTCAAATGGCAACTATATGAATAAAATTTTATTTCCTTATAGCTTTATTTACATGGAATTGGAAATCAAGCCAATATATGACTTTTTTTCTGGTCATTCATAAAAACATATAATAAAAATTATTAAATATTTGTTTATTTTGAGACGAACACATATTTTTCGATCTATTTTCGTCACATCTATCAGTAAAGTGCCCTTCGCAAGCAAAGTTTATTCTCGAGAAACCCAATAATTTCATTTTATTTACGTCTATAACAAACATCGTTTCACAATAACAAAACTGTTTGATATTTTAATTTCTGGTCTTGTTCTTTCTACAGATCAACAACAAATTAGGTTATATTTTGTTTACACCACATTATACGGGCTCAACATATATAGGTACTTCCACATGACCAAATAAAACTTTTTGTACACATTTTTGGTTATCAAAAGCTTACGTTAAATAGCGTAAAATTTGGTTAAAAGAGTACACTTCAATAGTAAAGGTACCAACGTCTAAAAAACTAAAATTTGTCTGCTCCATTTTAGTGCAAGAACGGGTCCACACGTAGTCGTTTCGACGTCAGTTACCGACGTCGGGTTGCCTATAGCGACGTTGGTTAGACGTCTAAATGCTATTTGGGTGCAGTTTACTCAGCATATAAATGGTCTACTTCCGCGTGCATATCTATTCCTGACGCGATGCAAATAGACATTGTTTTTATGTAAAACTTAGAAAGTTGTTAAATTTATTCTGTATACCTACTTAAGATTTTATAAATTACCCATATTGTACCTAATTTATTTTAATTTTTAAACCCTCTGTTGGATTTACCCGCTATTGTAACCCTTCCACTGTTTTATTTACATCTTCAATAATTTAATTTTATTGCACCCCAATTTTTAATTTTTACCTTTATTAAATCATTGTCATTTGACGAAGCTACAGTGTTAGCGAAACATATAATTTTTCTAGTTAATACAGTAAAAATTTACAAGTTCAACTTTGTTTTACTGTATCCCATAATACTATAAATCTTGAGTCGCCTGTCTGCCAGTATCGGAGTAACATGATTTTATGTTTTATTGTGATTTAATCATGAACGATGTCTTTAATTTAAGATTGAATACATAAAAGTATGCACGCTCATGCTGCCACTGCTTAAACGTTAATTTTTATGCATTTTACCGCCCTGGCCCTTCACACGTCGTAGCCCAAGAACGGTGTATAGAACTATACAGGGTGTTAATTATTGTCAAACAGATATTTCAGATGGTAATAGTGCTAGCCAAAATAAAAAAAAAATGCAAATATATGCATGGTCTAAAATGCGTTATTTTCGTTATACAGGGTGGCAAAGTTTCAATTTTTTTTCTCGTATTTTGCGTTTTCTCTCTTATATTCTGCGATAATTGTTTCAAATTTGGAACATCAACCCTTTTTTAAAATCTCTACAATAAAGTATCGAAATTGTCGGTCGCAGTATACAGGGTGTTACATTTTCTTGAATCGGCTACAATTCTATCTTTCAGAACTTTTTTTTTTGGCTCCCTGTATGAATTCCGATATGAAATTTGAACTCTCTGTTCCTTTGTTTAGCGTTCTGGTATCTTGTAGTATTCTCGTATCTGGTGACCGTTTTCGATTTATTTGCAAAAATAGCCATCGATTGAAATTAAGTGTAGACGAAATGACGCAGAGTAAAAAGATGTGTAAATAAACAATTTATTAGTAAATCAAATAAAAATAAAACAAAATTATAAAAACTGTTGAAAATGTCCGCCTCTTGCTAAAATGCACGAATCAAGTCTTCGCCTCATGGACTGACGGACTCTGCCAAATATTCCAGGAGTATTGCGAATGATGTCGCATGAAGTTATTATTCTGTTTCTTAAATCCTCTTCTGTCTGGACTGGGGTCTGATACACTAATGCAGGCGTCCCCAGAAAAAAAAATACAGGCTATTCAGGTCTGGGGATCTAGGGGGCCATGGCTAAGGTTCCCCTCGACCTATCCAACGGTTGTTAAAAATTTGACTGAGAAAGTTTATCACCTCTATGCTGAAGTGCGGTGATGCACCATCGTGCATGAACCACATTTGGTTTCTGACAAGAATCGGTACCTCTTCTAGCAGCCCTGGAAGTTCCTCTTCAAGAAATTGACGGTAATATTGTCCGTTTAGCCTTGCTTATCGCATGCGGATTATCTTCTGCCCAACAATTGTTGTTGCGAAAATAGTTTATGGCATTCCTTGAGAAATTTGCTTCATCGCTAAATAAAATCGTGTTTTTAAATAACAGATTTTGGGAAAGCATTTGTAGGAACCATTGGCAAAAATTAAAACGTAGTGGAAAGTCACGTGGGAAAAGAGCTTGAACCCTTTGGATGTGGTAAGGATACATTAAGTTGTCCATTAAAATTTTCCAGACAAGCACAAATGAAATGTTAAGTGTTGCGGCAATTTTTCTCGTACTAGTAGCAGGATCATTTTCTACTGCATTCAGGACTGTTTCCTCGACTTCAGGAGTCCTAACCGTTCTGTTTGCTCCTGCTAAATGAGAGGATTTCTTGAACGATCCATTTTCACATATTCGATTATGTACATTTGCGAATGTCCGTGGGTCAGGCAGTATTCGATTTGGATACCTTTGTGCATACAGTCGTCTGGCTTCATAACAATTGCCATCGGCAAGTCCATAGATCAAATGCATCTCTGCATATTCTTGATTTGTGAATTCAACCATCATTAACCAGTTCAAAACAACTCCGGAAACGTCAAACAAAAAAAATATTTGTTGCAAAATGTCACAAGGACAATAAACAGAATTAACAATTGCCTATCCCAGCCTACTATTTTTTTTCTCATATTTATTATTGCGCTATTTCGTCTAATCTTAATTTCCATCGATGGCTATTTTTGCAAATAAATCGAAAACGGTCACAGATACGAGAATAGTACAAGAGACCAGAACGCTAAACAAAGGAACAGAGAGTTCAAATTTCATACCGGAATTCATACAGGGAGCCAAAAAAAAAAGTTCTGAAAGATAGAATTGTAGCCGATTCAAGAAAATCACCCTGTATACTGCGACCGACAATTTTGATACTTTATTGTAGAGATTTAAAAAATGGGTTGATGTTCCAAATTTGAAACAATTATCGTAGAATATAAGAGAGAAAACGCAAAATACAAGAAAATAAATTGAAACTGTGCCACCCTGTATTTAACGAAAATAACGCGTTTTAGACCATGCACATATTTGCATTTTTTCTTATTTTGACAAGTACTATCACCCCCTGAAATATCTGCATGACATTAATTAACACCCTGTATATTATATACAGGGTTCCCCTTTTAAAACGAAACAGGCTAAATATCTGGTTCCACGTTAATTTAAAAAGAAAACGCTCGTACACGTCATTAGATTTGTCAAGGGGGAGGTTTTTTGGGGCCATTTTAAACACTGCAGTTTGCGCCCTCTAGGAAGGGTGGGACCAACCCTTAATATTTCAAATGGAACAAGGGGTCGAGTGATACCTCTTTTAAAAGGGCATTTAATTCTCTTTCAAATGAGATCTCATTCGTAAAATTCGGTCAGATAGGTTCCGAGATAATTATCTAATTGTGTAATGTTTTTTTATAATCTAATTATTTAAATTACTATTACTAATGAATAAATGTAATACAATACTTAAGTAATTATTTACACAGATGTTGAAAATGACCACCGCCAACTTCCATGCAATGATAAAGGTGTGATTCAAATTTTTCACGAACTGCCTGTAACGTCTCTGGAGTTATCAGCCGGCATTCTTGGACAATTCGTTCCCTTAGTTCTTCTAAATCGTTGGGCTTAGTTGCATAAACTTTGGTTTTAAGATGTCCCCATAAGAAGAAGTCCAGTGGCGTTAGATCTGGAGACCTAGCTGGCCACTCAATGGGCCCCCTCCGACCGATCCATCTTCCTGGAAATGTCTGCTCTAAGTACTTTCTTACCCGTACATAATAATGCGGAGGGGCCCCATCCTGTTGAAAAACCACTTCCTCTCCTATAAAATGTTCATCTTCCTTATAATAAATAGGATTTATTGTATTCTGTAATAAATCAAGGTAAATTTGTCCAGTCAAGTTTCCATTGATGAAAATGGGACCAATAATATGGTTGCCAAGAATACCCGCCCATACTTTCCATTTTTTGTAATATAAATACCAATCAATTAATGATTTCAAAGTGTACCAATAAAAATAAATAATGTAAAGTATTCGTGGATAACTGTTCTTTAAAACACTTGCTCTATTTCAAGCACTCCGGCTGCGCCGTCGTGCTTGCAAAATCGCGCGTGTTTTAAATACCTTAATATCCACTTATACTTTAATAATAATATTTGCTTACGATGCAGTGGCGGCGTTAGACTTTTTTTTCTGCTGAGAGTTCCGCCGGAGAAGTATTTTAAAAAGCACGTCATTTAACTTGATTTTTAATATTATCTCGGAACCTATCTGACCGAATTTTACGAATGAGAACTCATTTGAAAGAGAATTAAATGCCCTTTTAAAAGAGGTATCACTCGACCCCTTGTTCCATTTGAAATATTAAAGGTTGGTCCCACCCTTCCTAGAGGGCGCAAACTGCAGTGTTTAAAATGGCCCCAAAAAACCTCCCCCTTGACAAATCTAATGACGTGTACGAGCGTTTTTTTTTTAAATTAACGTGGAACCAGATATTTAGCCTGTTTCGTTTTAAATGGGAACCCTGTATAGTCGACAGCCATAAGATTTATATTCAGGTTTGTTCAAGGTTCAAGGTTGTTTATTACTATTATTTTTTATTATTCAAAAATTATCACTGTTACTTTATAACACTTACCACACACAAGGTGATTAACCGCAGACCACCAACTAATGTAATGACATTCTTCCAGTATAACAGACAAAAATATAGACATAGTTGAAAAGCATTGGCAACCAAAAGAAATATCTGCAGTTCAAAAATATTTCTAAAATAGTTTACAACCTTGTGCAGGTGAAGAGCTAAGGTGTCCACTTCTTGAATTGTTTTTAATATGCATTGGCCTGTTTCGCATTTTTTAAAATGTTCCTTAGCTTTTATCATAAGTTTTCCAACATTGCTATATCTATTTTTAATAGCTAATAATAAAAGTGTCATTAGAGTGGCTGTGAAATAAATATAAAAAGTAAGAAGAAAATCAACGACTGGGTATAAACATCGACATAATATTTGCTGAATCATAGATGTCTGTTTTGTAGACCAACGAAAAAAAAAATAATACGTATCTATAAAAATAATACCAGCGATAAACACAAAATAGTAAGTGCCTTTTGTGAAAACTTCTTGTTCAAATCTCGATCGTTTAGAGCATAACTTTTTGTCAATAATTGTGAATTCGCAAAAAAGATTACGCCAAGTTGATCGCCTACTATAGGAACAAAAGAGAGAAAAAACTATTGATAAAGATGAACACATTGTTTCCACAATTCCGAGAACTAGTATAATAAGTCCTAAATTAAATGTTTCATATGTTTCCCAAAATAGTACGGCGATTAATATAAACGATAAAATTAAAAGCGTTATTGTTTTCGTTTTGTAACTTTGCTCATTGATTAAAGACTTATTTTGAAAATCGAAATACGGCACAAGACCTAAAAAACTGCCAACTTTTGCAATGGAAACAAAAAAGAATATATCTCGTTGTGGTGTCATCTTACTTATTCGGGCTTTTCAGAGCAATTTCTATATAAGTATGTCAATTTATTAAATAAATTGTACCGACTATTTATTTTCGATTAAACTAATTACTTTGCCCAACAAAACAAACAGCCAAATTTTTATGTTCTAATTATATGTGTATTTATTTACTGAAATTATTATATTAGTTCTTTTATTTATACTCATAACCATGACGTGGTGTGAGCAACAGTCATCGATTACAATAATTTATTATTTTATTATTTAAAAAAATGCTAAAGTATTAGTAAAATGGAGGAAAAATAATAAGCCTAACCAAACCGATGCCGATATACAATATTTGTATATCTAATAAATAATTTTGTGCAGTTTTTCTCGTGCTATTGGGGAGACCTTTAGTCAGGAGTCACACTGAGCGACCATGATCGACCGTCCGCGATCGACCGGCTACGACCAACAATCAAAATAGCTTAAATTCAGGGTTCTAGTCACACTGGTCGACCGACCACAACTGTCGACCGCTCGTACGAAAATGTCAAACCTGTCAAATGTCAAGATTCTTTTGTAGATAATACTTTGTCTATATAAACACAAATGACCAAGAGCAAATAAAACCAACGTGAAAAAGTAGGGCTAGGTTTTAGAGTTGCACGCCACTTCCACTTGGTGTAAAATGAAAAAAAATTAATTTTTTTGTCATGCGCATTAAGTGGGATGGTCCGAGACCGACCAAAATTTCCAGCAGGTTGGAATTTCAAACAGGGTCGACGTAGATCGGTCGCGGACGGTCGAGGACGATCGTTCAGTGTGATTTTTGTGGTAAGAATGTTCGTGTTGGAAATTTGATTGTCACTGGTCGATCGCGGACGGTCGATCATGGTCGCTCAGTGTGATTCTTCCCTAGGTATCTTATAGGTAGGGGTGTGCAACAAAATCGATTAATCGATTATTCGATTAGAGATAATTTTTTTTTCGATTAATCGAAAAATTGATTAATCGATTATTAATGAAAAAAACGATTTTTCGATTAATCAAAAATCAAATCCAAATCCGAAAAAAAAATATTTTTCTATTAATCGAATAATTAGGTATCCGAAAAAAAAATTTACGATGTTTTGATCAATCGATTATTAATCAAAAAAAAAATACGATTTTTCGATTATTCAATTGACCAAACAAACTATTTTCCGATTATTCGAAAATATAGGTATGTTTTTGGATGATTAAAGTTGCTAATAATATTGCTGTAAGTCTTTATATTTATTAGCAACCCTATTACCCTGAAAATCGGTTTAAAAAATATTATAGCATATTATTGCTGGGGGTGTGCAACAAAATCGATTAATCGATTAATAATCGATTATTAATCAAAAAAAAACTATTTTTCGATTAATCGATTATTTTTGATAAATCGGTTATTTTCGATTAATCTATTATTAGGAAATAATCGATTATTTTTGATTAATCGATTAATAGAAAATAATCGAAAATCCATTATCTTTAACGGTAATCGAACAGTCCTACTTATAGGCACATTAAATGAACGAAAACAGAGGCGTATTCGATTGGCACAAAGATTTGGATCGATCTGATTTTAAAAATCAGTTCAGTGATCCAAGGTGAAACACGAATTTTTATGTAATACCTAAAAAGACAAAGTTTGAAACCATAAGATCACTTAGTAACGTCATCCCATTGTCTGCGCAATTTCTTTATTTGCCAGTCGCCTTCGATTATAATGGTATCCTTGTTTCGATAAGTTAAATAGGAAAGAACAGGAGACATCCTCGAGATATCAGTCAGGTAGATGCCGGAGGGTCGACCTTCAGCATTTACGCCTGCGATTACTCGATTTGTGTTGTGACGTAGTTAGCTAGTTTCGCAATTGTTTATTGTAGCGGACATACATACAAAATATAATTTTATCAACAAATTATTTTGTAGGTATTTGCTGGTACGTGCTCATGAAAGGGCAATAGAAAATGTGCATTGTATTTTAACCATCCGTTTTCTACAGCTGTACCCTCTGACCAGGGGTCGGGAGTAATATAAAGTAATAAAAGCTAACAATTCGGTATAGGCAATAAAGCACGCCTCTAATTCCAGGGCATCTCTTAGAAATATTGCACGCTTTTTGTGATTTTCCAATAAGGTAATAAGAAAGACAGTTAGTTAATCTCAGCTAGCCATACGATACGCTCGGCACTCTGAGACCGCTCACAACCCGCTCCGTTGTAAATATTGTATGTTTATGTAAATATATAGTTTTCATTTCACTAAACACCTTATACACGACCAACACACCCCCAAATTTATTAAAGAGCGTAATTTGTTTAATTATTTTCCCAGTAAATAACTTAAATTTTAAAAACTAAAACCGCAGTAAATTTTATTTTTTCTTCCTGTACTTATGCGATAGGATAAAAATCAAAATTTGGTGAAAAAGCCTATTACCGTGCGAGCAAAAATTATTTGCATCAAAGAGGGCCTTGCATCTAAGGACGTAATGCTTAGCCGTAGAACTTAACACCTGTTGGGTGTCAGTAACTACCTGAATTAACAATCAATCAGTTATTCCGTCATCTTTGACAGTCGTAACAAGTAATTTTATTTGATTCATCGCTAATTTCTCCAATTTGTTGAACAATTCACCCAATGGGCTTTACGGAACAGCACAAAACATTCATGGTTGAAGCGTATTTTCGAAACGGGGTTAGAGTAAATGATGAGTGGCAATACAATCCGGGTTTGTGCAGGGACGATTTTCACGAACATTTTCCTAACGTTGCTTTTATTGCTGGGAATTTTTATCATTGCCTGAAAAGAACCGTGGCTGTGTTTAGGGAAACAGGTTCTATACAACACGAAAAAGGAGCAGGAAGACCATTTGTAAGAACAGAAGACCTTGTTGCAAACGTTTGTGAAATAATGCAAAATACGCCAACAAATTGTATAAGACGCCTGTTCCAAGAAGTGGGAAGATCTTATGGAACATGCAGGACTATTCTTAAGAAGCAGCCAAATTTATTTCCTTATAAAGTGCAAGTATTCCAAGAAATACAAGCCGCACATTTTAAAAGACGCAGGAATTACTCTCAATGGTTTACCCACAATTTATTAAAAAGAAATGATTTATAAGACCTGACATTTTTTTTGGATGAAGCCTGGTTCCACCTCATCGGTTATGTGATTTCTCAGAATACACGCATGTGGAGTAGTGAAAATCCCCATTTTTTTGTAGAGTCCACATTGCACCCTCAAAAATTGGTGTCTGGTTAGCTGTTTCTCGAGAATAATTGTTGGTCCTATTTTTTTCCATGACACAGTTACAGCACAGCGGTATAGAGACAATATTTTGAATTCATTTGTTTAGTAATTACTTGACGACGAACTACATTTTGGATATTTTCAACAGGACGGTGCAACCGCCCATACAGCCGCCGAAACTACTTACGCAATTTTTTTCGACGATTGAATTCCCACCTAGATCACCTTGTTTCACGGTTATGGATTACTTCGTTTCTCCTCATTTAAAGAACACTATTTTTAAAACACCAGTTGCAAATTTAGAACAATTAAGTACAAGAAAGGATTATCCAAGAATGTGGTAACAGTTCTCTAGAGATGCCGGTTAACACTTTCGAAAATATGAAGAGACGTGTGAATTTATGCTTGGAGCATGGCGGTGGCCAATTTCAGCAATTAATGTAATTGATTTTCATTTTCTTTCTGTACCTATATTCTTAATTTGTAAATTTTGTAAACAATGAAAATATGTATTTGTCTATACTTATTTTATTACTCATTAGTTTGGCATATCATGTCATAATATGAATTTGACAAAATTTTAACCTAGATTTGGTTAGATATATCGTCCCCATATCATTGCGATCTAAACCAAACTCTACGTTTTTTAAATCTTTTTGATGCAAATAATTTTTGCTTGCACGGTATTTTAGTTTTAATGTTTATAATGTCCAATATTTTTATATTTTTTTGATATGTAGGCAGTATTATGTTTTTGCAACGGCTAGGAGGAGTTGAAAAAAGAATGGGTGGGTTTAAAAAAAGTTTTATCGAACTCGAACGCGTTTGCCTCTTTACTTTATATATTTTTGAGCTTTTATCTTGATAAAGAATTGCTCGCTATTAACTACACATTTCTTTATAAAAGAAAAAAAACTTTTTCATTTTCACCACTGCTACAAAGTTTATACTAGGGTAACAAATTTAACGAGTCACGATTTAGACAGATATGGGTCTCAGGTGACTGCTGTAGGACCATTTCTGATCTTTATATTTTATCTCTATAATGCCGGCAATTTTTATTGTTCACTGACTTTAAGCCCACACTAAATTGAAGATTTATATAAAACGCAATCTTTGGGGAACTCTAAAATTATACCACAGCCATTATGATAAATTTAGTAATAAAATTCATAAAAACTAAAAAGTAATTTAGAAAACAATAGTCAGTGGCAATATAAAACTAGACTGGGTACATATCGCTAATCGTCAGCCGAGAGTGCATCTAATATTAGTACTAAAAAAATTTACTAAAATTTACAATAAAAAAATACTTTTCTTTCCTATTTTTCTATTTACTATTGCTTTTTTTGCCTCACCTTCCTGCGGAACGTGAAGGGGAAACATATCGCCAAATTGTCATTATAACAACTGACTAAAACTAGGCAATGTTGCAAAATTTCCTTTTTCTCGTATAAATAGGTAGTTTTCGGAGATGGCGCCGTGTAATGCTCGACGTCCCGTTTCCAATGCCACCTCGCTCGATTCGCTACGACTTTTCGTTACGGAGATATATGATATTGATATTTATAGGTGCTCTTTACACTCGCACACCTTTGTGCAATGTGGGATATACTTTCCATATTTGCTCTATAAAAATATGTAAGTATTCAATCGATTAAAGCATAAGCAAAAAATTATTTTTACATGGAAGCTATCAATTATCAGCATGAATTTGTAGAAATATTATTGTGCCGAGCCCTTCGGGCACGGCACTGTTCTAGGTCGTTCGTTTAATTATACGGCAGCTGTCACTTTGACAGGTAAGTGTCTTTTTTTAAGCTTTTTCGTAGCTTATAGCTGTAAGAATTCGAAATTAAAAAATTTTCAGGTACCTAAATAAGAATGTTTTATACGATAGCGATCAAATTTTGACAGGTAAGTGTCAGTTTTTTTTATCCTTTTCGTAGCGAGGGTTATAGCTGTAAAAATCTTAAATTAAAAAGTTTTTCAGTACCTAAATAACAAAGTTTTATACGACAGCTGTCAAATTATATATACTTAAATAGTAATTCTTATTTTTTATAATTTGCTACCATTTCTATGCTATTTAGGTATAGACCAATATATTTGAAAAAAGTAGTATTTGAGATGACCTAAACGAATATCCAAACCAAAAGTATATCGGACGCACCCAATTCGATTTATTAACGATCCAATATGACCCTACATTTATTTTAAAAAAATCAAAAAAATTACTTCCCAACTTTCGATCGCGTTCGCAAACAACAGTATTTTGTAGCGCAACGTCGTCTACACGTCAAAAAAGTTTAAATCGATTAAAATACTTTTTGCCACCTGTATCGCCGTACAACGAAAAAAAACATATTTTTCAACTTTGACTTTAATAACTTTTTTCCGGTACACCCTGTATATTTGAAATTTTTCTAAGACGTACCCCTACTATTCCTCTCTACATCCAGAAAATTTTAATCGTTTTGCTCTAACCGTTTCCGAGAAAAAAATTCGCGAATATCTAAATGTGGAACAGCCTCCCACCACGTGGCGACGGATTATCAATGTCGGAACGCCATCTTTAAAATCGAGATTACAACTATTTTTGAAACATTTTGGGCAAATATTTTGGTAAATAAAATTAGAAGAAGGTTCAAGGTAGATATTCCACCCGATTTAAAATCTGGAAATGTTCTTATTAGTCTAGCAAGTCACGCTGAAAACACCCATTTTTCGCCATTTTTGACAGCCGGATTTTTAGAATTAATAATTAATTTAGATACATCAATATCAAGGCACTCTTAGTCAAAAGTGAATGGTGTTAGAATTTGTAAAGATTGCTTGTTTCCGCACCCAAAAAAGCGACTTTTCTCAATTTTGCGAATATATTTTAATAATTTTGGATATGTAGAGGTGTTGAGAAGTAATCAGCGCATTTTTTGAGAAAAAAATAAAACGGTTTTGTTAAAAATTGAATAAGCTACAGTCGATATAGTAAAAAAAAAGCTGCCGTTTTTTCCGTATTAAAGATAAATAAACGAAAAAATATCTCTTAAATACAATTTGACAAGCTCTATCCGCTAAAGTTTACAAAGTTTCGATCAAAAGTCGTTTTCAGTACGAAAAAAAATAAAAACCGTGAAAAAATCAGGCCTAACTTTATGATTTCCACTTTCTTACAATTTTCGGCAATTTCCATTCCAGTTAGGTATAGAACGATATATTGGAAAAAGGTAGATTTTGAGATGGCCTAACCGATTATCCAAACCGAATGTCGATTGGATGCACCCAATTCAACTTATTAGCGATCCAAGAGGTACCATTTTGGACCAAATTTTGACTTTTAAAAAATAAAAAAAATTATTTCCAAACTTTCGATCGCGCTCACAAACAATAGGCTTCTGTAGCCGACGGTCGTCTACACGTCGAAAAAGTTTAAATTGAAAAAATTCATTTTTACGACCTGTATCGAATTTCAACGAGAATCGGATATTATTCGACTTTCAAAATTAATAACTTTTTTTCAGTACACCCTGTATATTCGAAATTTTTACACAACGTACCCCCACTATTCCTCTCTAAACTGAAAAAGTTTCAATCGTCCCACTCTAACAGTTTCCGAGAAAAAAAATCGCAAATGTGAAAATGTCGAAAGCCACGGCGGCGGCGGCGGCGGCGGCGGCGGCGGCGACAACATACATACATTATTTTCACCGAAGCGCCGTATAACATATCGCGGTGTAGCGCGATATGTAATTAGTTAAAAATGTCTGGAATGAAATTATATGTATTGTATTATTTTACAGTAGTATTTTTTATAATTATTATTAAAGGGAGGAATATATACTCGTATATGCAAAATGCATATACAGGGTATCCGGAAAATACTTGTACAACGTTTGACGACAGACTCCTGACATCAAAATAGGTCGATCTAAGCCGACTTAGTTATATCCAAAATTGTCTCGTTTAGCCGGTAGGGGCGTCAAAATTTTTTAAAAATATTGGTTTTTCCTAAATTACGTGAAAACCTGCTAATCGATTTTAATGATTTTTAGTATGTAGACTAATACTATAAAATGACGTTTTCTAGTAGTATAGTCACCGGCTGTAAATAAGTGGAAGTGTTATAAAAGTGATATAATACGTCAATATTTCTCCTCATTTTTTATATGTACGGCGTTATGACAACCCAGATATTTTTGTAGAGTGACTGGATGTATTTGGAAGCTATTTTACCTCTTTAATATTTTTCGTTGAATGAGCTGTTTTGCCAGAAGAAAATATTTACAATATTTAGTATTATTAGTAATAATATTAAAATCAAATTACCTGTAACAATAATTTTTTAAGTAACCTTGGCTATGGCATTTAATAATTTGACAATTATTGACAAATTGTCACCAGTCTATGAAATTTACTCAAGTATACGATCAATATTTTTAAATTACAAGTTCATTTTACCATTAAAAATGGAAAATTATACGAACTCTGAGAAGGTTGGCATGCTCCTGGTATACGGGTTTTGTCAAGGAAGTGGGCGTCAGAGTGTTAGGGTTTACATGGAGAGGTTTCCTAACCGTCGAATACCAAACCACCAAACATTTGCCAATATCGAGCGTCATCTTCGGGAAACGGGCAGCTTGGAGAAAAACTTTGAAGGCAGGGGTCGTATGCGAACAACGAACAACTCGAACTGTGGAAACAGAAGAGATGATTCTGGAAAGAGTTGAAGAAGAACCAAGTACCAGTACCAGTCGCTTAGAACGTGAGTTACATGTTCCTAAAACTATTGTCAATGAGGTTTTAAAAGAACAGTTGTTACACCCTTATCACGTACAAAAAGTCCAGGAACTTTTACCGACTGATCCCCCATGCGGCTTACATTTTGTCAAATTATTAGAAACAAAAGAATCCGTGATCAAAACTTTTGTAGAACAATTATGTTTACTGACGAGGCGTGCTTTACAAGATCTGGAGTAACCAATCTGCACAACGAACATATTTATTCCGATGAAAATCCACATGCCATTAAAGTTGCACATCATCAGCATCAATTTAAATTAAATATTTGGGCAGGTATTATTAATCGCTACCTTATTGGTCCCATTGTTTTTCCAGACAGGTTAGATGGAAATATTTATTTAAATTTTTTGCAAGACACATTACCAATTCTTCTGGACAATTTGCCCCTTTTACTTCGGAGGGAAATGTAATAGGATATGCATGATGGTGCCCCGCCTAATTTTTCCGTTGCCGTTCGGCAATACTTACATCATCAATATCCCAACTGATGGATTGGAAGGGGCAATGATGCACCAGTAAAATGGCCACCACGTTCTCCTGAGTTAAATATGTGTGACTTCTTTTTGTGGGGCGCTATTAAAACAGAAGTTTACAAGACTCCGATAAACACACGCGATGATTTATTGCAGCGGATTTTAAATGCAGGCAACCATTTTAATAACCCCGTGACATTAGATAGGGTCCAATATCATTTTTTTAGGAGTGTAAATAAGTGTATTCAGCAAGATGGCGGTCATTTTACACATTTGCTTAAGTAATGTTTTTGTTTTACTTAGTTTCTTACAATACATACTCTCAACTTTATTGTACTTTGTTTTATTTTTATTGTTAATAATTGATGTATGCAGGTAATTGTAAATATTTTCTTCTGGCAAAACAGCTCATTCAACGAAAAATATTAAAGAGGTAAAATAGCTTCCAAATACATCCAGTCACTCTACAAAAATATCTGGGTTGTCATAACGCCGTTCATATAAAAAATGAGGAGAAATGTTGACGTATTATATCACTTTTATAACACTTTCACTTATTTACAGCCGGTGACTATACTACTAAAAACGTCATTTTATAGTATTAGTCTACATACTAAAAATCATTAAAATCGATTAGCAGGTTTTCACGTAATTTAGGAAAAACCAATATTTTTACAAATTTTTGACGCCCTCTACCGGCTAAACGAGACAATTTTGGATATAACTAAGTCGGCTTAGATCGACCTATTTTGACGTTAGGAGTCTGTCGTCAAACGTTGTACACGTATATTCCGGACACCCTGTATATGCATGTGTTTGCATATTTGGTCAATTTTATAATAAAATGCATATTTTCCATAAATTATTATTTTAAGAGCAAATTTTTATATTTTCGGCTTTATCAAATAATTTAAAACATTAAAACTTTAATGTCCAGTCCCGTACTTATTTCAGGGATTTTCAAATCTTGCAATTATATTAATGATATATACATTTTGGTTATACACAATTGGGGGTTTTCGGGGTTTGCAGGTATATTGTTAGGGGTTGTTTATTGTCACTTAATAATGCGTTATTATTATCTGCTTAACAAACTGAATATATATAAAAGTGCAAGTGTAGCTGAAGATCTTGTTTAGGTTAATTTCAGTTTTATACCGGAACCGGACATAATATTTTATCCTCGTTGGAGTGGAAATTTAGGTTTAAGAGACTCAATTAGTATTATTGAAACTTTTTCCGCTAAATGTAACAACATTCCCGGTCAAGTAGGAGGTCAAGTGAGGAACAAATTGGATGTAAATGTAAAAAAGAATGAAGGATTTATAATATACTTAACTGCAGTAAAAAGTATTTATGAGGGTAAACCATCCAACGAAGTTGTATCTTGCTGCAGTATTGTCCGATTACATCAGTAGCACACTGTGAAAATGAAGTTTCTTAAGTTATCGGGCTGGACAAATTTAGCAGCTGTTACTAAATAAACCGCTATATTAGTTAAACTATTATTTAAAGGTGACATGATGATCTTGTAGTCGTTGCAGTATATATTTTGCTGGGTTTTAGAAATCTTATAGTGCTGTTATTACAACATATTTGTTAACTGTTGCTATATTATTATGTCTATACCAGCTAAATAATTTTATAAAGAATTAAACTTAAACGGCTAAGTAATTATTGCTATCTGAATTAGCACTCCTAGCGTTACAATTGTTAATCGTAACCCTAATGCACTTTGCCAGGTACTTAAAGCCATGATAGCTCGATCGCGGTTCTACTAGAGCAAAACGGTTTATTAAGATTCGTTATTTGGATGTAGGAAAGGGTAAATTCGGTTGAACGTCAGCCAATAAGAAAGCGCTTGCTCTGCCACTCGGACATCAGGAAAATCAAAAGTCCAATCTGTAATCGTATCTTCCGCGAGATAGTTGTGTGACGCGATACGCATTACGCGCATTATTTTTCAGTTCTGTATGCCTGTGCTGTACCTACCTAAAGTATTCGTTGTTTTTTTTTATCTGATTTTGTACCTCCTGTTAACTTTTGTTCGAATAAAAAATTAGAAAAAAAAATTAGATGGGGCATAATTTAAGAGTAAATTTTTTTAGCTATAAGCTTTAAACAGTTTTAAATAATATATGTCTTTTTTGTAATAATTACAATTTATTAGAATACAAATCTGAATAATTTCTTTAATTTCATTGAAGTTTGTCGCTAAAAACATGTTAACGTTAAGTATAAAATGTCCTCAGTTTAAAACATGCACACCAACTTTTTTAAAACTTTTTATTACAATACAAGTTAACGGGGGGTGCAAAATTAATTATGTAAATCCTTATGGCCCGCGTTTAAAAAAACTTACCGTAGGTATATAAAACTTTCGTTTGAACAGCACATATTTATGGAACGCCCTGTATAACTACTTGCTAAACAAAGAAGCAGTGATTACTAAACAATCATGCTGCGATAAATAAACAATTATGCTGTGATTACTAAACAATCATGCTGTGATTACTAAACAAGTATGCTCCTTTACTAAAAAAAAATACAATAATTACCACACGAGTATATTGATATTACACGATCATGCAACAGTTACTAAATAAACTGGCTAGGACTATTCAATATGTGTTCCTTACTAATATTCAATTTTGCTAAAGCAGCCAAATTTTCTAGTAAGAGCAGGTTTTCATGGATCATATTGTTACTAAAATATGTAGTAATGATTACTAAATAGACTCTGCTTAATATATTTGGCAGTCACAACACGACGTTAGGGCTGGCGCTATATTTACTCTTATATTTAGGCATAGTTGCTTTATATAAAGCCATCATGGCTAAATAATTTTCTCAGTGCAGTTGAAAGAAGCTTCTCTTTGTATAAACATATTTTTACTAATAAATGGCTATCCTTTTTTGTTGAAAATTTTGAAAAATATTTAGTATCTAATAGAAGTCTTTTATACAGTTTTAGATTAAAAAATTGTTTACTTTTATTTTTCTTTGTTTTTTTTTGCATTTAAACAAAAACATATTTTTTAGAACCCAATATGTTTCTTTACCTCATGTTACTATAATCAATTAAGAAATATTGCATACCAGTATACATATTTGGTAAAAAAATGCAATAACTGCATATTTTAAAGTCAAACTATATGCGCATATTTTGGCTGAATTTAAGTACATATAATCCGCCCTTTAATTATTATGATGGAGAAATGTCAAAGTAAGGTATTTAGAACCGGAAAATAATTACGGCTTTGCGGCTTTCAACGAGACGTGGTTTTGGAATAGAATTTTCATTTAACTGACCTTTTTCCAGGGATTTCGTTACGCCAAAAGTAATGTTAAAATTTAAAATAAATGTTGCATAATAAATATTCCGTTGCTATTATTATTTGCACTTAAGGTAAAACCCACATCGTTCAACGCATCGTTGTTGTATATATGACCAAAAAAATGGTAATACAGTGTGAGTTTGTAACTTGGAATAAATCCAGTACAGTTTTTTTTTGGAAAAAAGCTTGGACACGGGTATTAACCATAGATATTTACCTTTAGATATGTAATGTACAGCTTATCTTGTGCGCAAACAAAAGTTAAGTTTTATGGGTGAAAAAAACTAAAATTGTAGTATCAAATATTGCTAAATTGGCCCGTTTTTATTTTCTGGCTTACTAGATTACCGAAATGCAAAAGTATATAGTGGGTAGTATTCCTTTTTTTACGCCCTTTCCTACGACCTATCACAATACATACCTATTTAAAAAAATGCTGGGGGCGGTTTCTATCCCAAGCGATGTTGTTACAACGTTGCTTTAATCGACCCGACGTTGGAGCGCGACGTCAAATCGACTTCGCCACGACCCACATTTGCACCAAATCGGCCACACAAGTTTGGGTCGCTACTACGTCGGGTCCGACTATATATAGTCCGATTAAATTGACCAACCTTGGAGTCGTGACAACGTTGGTATTATCGACTATATGATTCACCTAGTTAGGGCAAACCTGGTAGGATATGCGCCAATTGTTTACACTAAACTTTGTTGTAGATAGTTTGGTGAAAATAAAAATATCTGTTATTAGAGTACCTCTGTACTGTGGAAGTAAAACTTTAAACAGATGATAAATATGGCTTACAAGAATAACGCAAACTTGATAAATGGAGTGTATATCTCTTTGATAACTAGATATTTCGAAATTAGTTTTCGGGCCATCTCTGGATCTAAATACTAAACGCAATTCAGTTTTTTGATAAACATGCATATGAGAGCTTTAAAAATAAAAGTGGCCACAAAAAGAAAAAGCTAATAAAAAAAAATAATTTTTATTTATCCTATCAAGTTTTTTAATTATTAATATATTTTGTCGTAAAAATACGAAACATACATTATATTTGTTTTAAAAAATTATAGTAGGGTATTTTATTGTGTTTTGGCAAAAGAAAACAAGTAAATTTGTAACGGAAAAGGAATTGCAGCAAAATGGATGTCGTCATGGCCCTATTGTAAACTGCTAAAAATGGAGGCGTCGGGAAAATAACTAAAACACTCCTTTTTTGCCGTAAAATTGCAACTAGTTTAACTACATGTACTACTTCTGTTCATACCTTACACAAATTTTACTCTTTTCAACGTCGATTGGAGATACTACATATATTTATACTATGGAGGACTTGAGGTAGGAGGCCGATCGCAATGCATTGGATTCGGTCCCAAATTAGCATCGGTAATTCAGCTTTACGAGTCGCTGTAAGATGGCGCGCGTGTTCGAAGTGGGCTATCAAATAATGGTTTCTTATGGACGCAATAACTATTTTTATTTAAATTAGTTCTTTAAGGAACAAATAAGGACTTTTATATGAATTTACACTTACTTTGTTATACTTATTAGTAAACTCGGCCTGTATAAAGTTCCAACGATGCTTGGTTTTTAAAATACAGAGTATTAAACATTCTATCTATACCTTTGGAGCTAAAAAGATACTTATTTGGCTGCGTTTTCTCTCTGAAAAAGATCCTGTCTTACACCCCGACACAAAGCAAACTCTACTTTTATAAATTGTACCATTATTTATTATAAATATAGAAATTAATTACAATACAACGTTATTTGTCTTGTCTTGCCTTCAAACATTATTTGTTATTTCGAAAAATAAAATGTCAATTGTCAAAAGTAAAAGCACAGAAAAATAAAGGGTTTAAGTAAAAGTTAAAAACTATGGAGGATCTAGTTTTCCATATTAAAAACGAAGAAGAAGAAGACAACATCAGCCCACTTCGGACGCGAGAGCCATCTATCGGCCAATAGCGAACTAACCAAAAAACCGGAACAGAATTTGAAAATGCTGCCATTGTCGATCGGCCTCCTACCCTATAGTTCTCCATAATTTATACCATAGCCGACCGGTTGTCGAAATGAATGCACTGTTTTTATATTGCAACCGACTTTCCGATCGGTAAAATAGTTGCTTACGCTGTCATTTTTTTACAGCTTCGCTAGTTGTCTCTTACATATCATTTATCTATTTTTGTCATCAACATTCGGTTCGTTTGCAAACGTTGCAACGCGTCATTTTCAGAGTTGTTTTCTGTCAGCCACATTTCTGGATCACTATCGGTGTTGTAACCACAGTTGTAATCATCAGATGGGGTGTGCTGGCGAGATGTAGATGGACCGGCATCATCTGATGTATTGTATGATAATGTGATGTTACCTACAGGTACGCTTTTAAAATTTTAATTTTTGTGCCTTTGTATTTTCAGTCTTCTATAAAAAGTAGCTGAATATTTAAAGGGTCGACAAGGCGAATGCTGTTTTTTTCCATATCAAATTTACAAATAAGGAAACATGACTCGCTAATCTCACTTTCAGGTAAAACCTTCACGATCTTGTACTGACATCTATCAAAGTATAAAGTAGTAAAAAAATACCAATACCAACGTCATACCAACGTTGTGTTTTAGGACTATAGGCAACTTTTAGATAGTAGTCATCTCCGACGGCGGCACAACGTTGTGCATGCACCCAATATCAAACTTGTTGCACTGGATGAGTTGTGAAATCGTCGATCCGCCTCCAGATTTCTGGTAACAGCTAAACAACGTTGAAACGACGTTGGTTTGACGCCGGTTTATATCCTGTACAAATACTGGCTACTATATGGACATATTGCAACTTCGGGGTTGGTAAAAAATTAGTTGGAAGTCAGAAAAATGCTGCTTGGGATCCCAAAAAGAAGGGTAAATTTCATGAAAACACGAAAAAACGAAGCCCAAATAAAAATAAACGCAGTTGTATTTCTGTATTATTTCAGCAAATAAAGATGTTTTCTATTACTGAATTTATTCCAGTTGAAAATTCCACCCTGTATACATGCAATGGAATAATTACATAAACTGAAACATTTTATATCTTTTCTTTATGTTACTTTGGCAATTTGATTAGAGTACTCTGAGCACAGGGATTTTACATATACATACTTCCAAAAATGTTTTTTAATTTATTTTAAATTAATACTTCAAGTAAATTCCCAAATACAAAAGTATTATTATGTAAGGAGTTATCTATATATTTTGTAGGATTCCGCAAGTTTATAATACGAAATGAAAACAAATTGAAACTAAAACTTATAGAATTTAGAAAAGCTACAATTTTTCAGAAACAGAAATTCAATTGAAAAGTGCAATGTTCAGTAATAACTTTTTTATTTTTAATGGAACTAATTTTATACTTCAAACGACAAAGTTGGTATAACTACTAACTTTTTTGATTGCAATTTTTTTATATATTAGTATAACCTCGCTGTAACCTGTTAAATTATCAGGTAAAATATTGTTATTAACGTTTTCCTAGTTATATGTTCTCGTTATAAATTTATGTTTGTATTGTATAAAATAAAACAAAGAAAATAATTAAATAACTTATATTATTAAATTCTAAACGACTAAAGTAATTATTAATTAAATGTTCTCTAACGTTAAACATTTTATTTGGCTCTGTTACATCCTTATCCCCATGATTTTCTTCATTAATATTTCCCTATGCAATTAGCTACATTATAAACTCTTCTTCATTAATATATTCAGGTAAAGAGGGATTATTCTCATTATTATAAATTGCCAAGTTCTGCAACACAGCAGTTGCAACGACGATATTGCAGGTGGCATCACTAATATACATCGAACCATAAGCTAAAATTGGAATACGACGTTTCCAAACTGTTGTCTGTCTTTCCACGGCATTTCTTGTCCTGTTTGAAGGTGGTAGATAATGAAGTAATATCAAAAAAATTACCTTATCGGACTTCCATTCTCTTTAATTTGTTACTTAACACAACGTTTCGGTTAGTTAGTATCTCTAACCGTTCTCAAGTGTAAACTAAACGAGTGTGGCGAATCGTACATTGGAGAAACAAAAATACCTCTTCCCGTACGAGTTAAAGAACAGCTGAAACATACGCATAGAGGTGAAACTTCGAGATCAGGTATAGCGGAACATGTATGGACCAACCAACATAATATACAGTGGTCAGAAGCTAAGGTTTTGGACACGGAACAGCACTGGAGATAACGAAAATTCAAAGAATCAGCTTTTATGAATCAAAATACCCATATATTTAGTAAACCAAGTATAGATATCCCCAATATATGGAAGCCTCTTCTTGTCCAAAACCAACGGCTCAAACTTCACACTCCAATAAGCACGTAGGTGGAGTCATCAAGCTTCATTGCACATGGATAGTATTTAAGACAGTAGTCTTAGAATTATGATTTAGTTTACACTTGAAAACGGTTAGAGATACTAACTAATCGAAATGTTGTGTTAAGTAACAAAATAAAGACAATGGTAGTTCGACAAGGTAATTCTTTTGATATTTCTTGTCCTAATGTGAGCTTCATTAAACAAGTGGATTTCTTTATTTGAACGGGTTTAATAAATAGTTTCCTATTAGCATAACGTCTGTCTCCTAAAATAAAAATCGTTCTAAGTAACCCAAACAATGTAACAATTAACAATGTTTCTAACTAAGTCTCATATACCTATATTTTATGTGCCCCTGCATCTAATTTACAGCCATATCATATTAATTGTCTATTTAATGTCACTGTCGAGTAAACTATGAGTTGCATCCTTTTCTTGTACTGCACCATTTCAATGACATCATGTTTATTTTTCTATTATTTTTATTTTTAATAAGTATGCAAAAATCAGAAGTTTTACTAGGAGCAACCAAATGTGCTTGTATGATAAACTTAAAAAAACTCTTTTGTGTAAAAAATCATCAGTTTTACACTTGAAAAGTCCGACAAAGTAATTTCTTTGATATTACTTCATTGTCTATCACCTTCAAACAAACCCTTTTAATGAATCAAAATTTCCAGTAAATTATTAAATAAGTTTAAACAAAAGTTTGTTTATTAGAAATGTATTATAGAATAATGCTTCCCATATTATATATCAAAACCGCAACAAAATATACGGCTTCTTTTTAGGGCCATACCGTATATTTTAGCAAATATGTGGTGCTACCACAGTAGAGACCAGTAGAGCTACATTAGCTAATAAATGTACCAGTAAGTAGAGAAAAAAAATGCTGATCCAGCAAAAACCTTTGTTATAAGAAGCAAAACCCTATACCGTATATAAAAATTCTTTTTATTGCAGCAAAGTGTTCTGCTGATACAGAAAAGTAACTTCTTTTTAATGGAAACGACGCGGAACACTGAGAAAACCTCCAGCTAAAACATCTTTACTGATGTATTTTTGGCTATCACCGCTAAAATAGTTGCAAAAGTTGCAATGGACTTTTTTGTAGCAGTAAAATAAGGTCCCCTGATGTATTTTTATTGATTTTGATAAGGACTTTGCTGTCGATAATAAATATTTCACAATAGCAAAATACACAAAAACAGTCAAAGGACTCAAAGGGAGGATACCCCCGCACGAGAGGAGATAAAATAATGGTCGTAGGGGCGTGGGGCTGAATAATACAGACATAACTTTAACAAAGGCATTGAATTGGTAAGTTTTGGTTATGTAAGCTCACACAAATACAGTGTGACCAGTAAAGTCCGCATCATATATGGGATTTTTTTTTATTAAAAGCTTTATTCGAAATTTGAGTTTGGCAACAAGTTCTGCTTCGATCGAGATGAAAATTAAGCAAAAAGAAGAGTAGTCACGTGATTCGCATTATCTGTCAAATTTAAATTTTTTTCAAAAAATAATACAAAAGTGGAGTTATTGCTGAAAATATCGAAAAAAGTTATTACAAAAAGTTTTTTTAAATGCAGTTTCTAGCCCACATTACATGCAAAATTTTAGCTGCATAAGATGATTTTGATTTTTTACCCACACCAAAAATTTATTTTCCAATTTAATGAACACTTTACTGATGACACTTGTTCTTATGTTCTTTTTTGTCTTAATATTATGGTGTATTACCTACTTTCAGACACAAACTACGTTTTCAAAAATACTTATTTTATGAAGTTACCTTATACAGACTCAAAAACAAATCATGCGACCAAATTTTAATAGCCCAATTTTGATTTTGTAGAAAAACACACATTTAATATGGCGCTATTTTAAAGAAAATGTATCCGAAATAAAGCATTGTCAAAACTAAGAAGTTTTATGTAGGTTGCGTTGAGTCTGGTTGAGTCTTAATTTGCAAAAGTGGTGCAATTTACAAAATATGGGTAAAGAATCGAAATTATCTTATGCAGTTGAAAATTTGCATGTGAGCTAGAAACTGCATTTAAGAAAACTTTTTCTAATAACTTTTTTTGATACTTTCAGAAATAACCCCACTTTTGTATTATTTTTTGGAAAAAAATAAAATTTGACAGATACCTAATGCGAGTCACGTGACTACTATTTTTTGCTTAATTTTTATCTCGATCGAAGCAAAACTTAATGCCAAAGTCAAATTTCGAATAAAGCTATTAATAAAAAAAATCGCACATGATGCGGACTTTAGGTCACACTGGTTAAGTATACCTACTTGTTCTTTTTTAACGCATATTTCTAAAACTGATTTACCTTTTACCTTTGTGTATTTTTAGTTTGACATAGATTTTAACAGTAGGTTCCCGCACTAGACGTACAGTATAGGTATTTATTTTCAACTGACAGCAATAATAAACAATAAACTATCCGCAAAAAGCTCATTTCTACCGGCACATGACTGTATTCAGCTTTCGCATCTGAATAAACGCGTTGTGCGATTATATGGTAGTTTTATTTTGCGCAACATTATGTTCTACTATTTTAAAACTTATTTAAAGTTTGTCATTTTGGTTTTTGCATAATGCAATGCTTTTTTTAATGGTTAACTTAGATTTCATAGATTTAACCAGAGTTTACTTTAAGGTAGAAATATCAAAAAACAGGTAATCAAATAAAATAAACAATGTTCTTTGTTTGTAAGTCAATCATTGGGGAAAAATTAAATAAGTAAAATAGAATAAATTTAGTTTATAAGGATTACTACTGCTCCTTTCACCCTCACACAGCCTTTACACTTGTCTACATTTATTTTGTTCAAAATCCACTGTGTATAGGTACTAGTGTATGTTGTAGTTGATTAAATATTTATTGTTTTATGTGACGTTTATAAATCTGTAATAATGATTTATATGTAAAATAAGCAGATTTGATGCGACCCTGTTCAGGCCGAGAGTCCACGTGTATTTGTTTTTATTTTTTGCCAGTTGAAAATAAATAGACTTTAATATAATATACTACTTGGAATAAAGGTTGTTCAGGAATTATAGCAGAATAAATAAATTTGCGGATATGGCTGTGAAGGAAATATTTAAGTTTAAAATAAATAAAAAATTGTGGCCTTGCAGAAATTTCTTGTTTTATTAGCAAAGTATTATACATAAAGTACAGAACTATTCTTTACAAAGTAGCTTTATTGCCACAGCAGAGTGTGTTTAGCAAAGTGCATTTTCTTGATAGAGTAATATGCTTGCCTGTCTTCTTTTTAACAAAAACTTTTCCACTTTTGCTAGGGTTAAAAAAGGATTTTCTCAGTGAAGGCGGAATAAAGTAACTTTGTTGTTTCGGCAAAGTCTTTTTTTAACAGATACACTGAGGAAAATGATCTAATATAACAGGTTTGCTAAGATATGGATTATATTGATAGCTGTTTTTTTATTAATCCATATTAAATAAATTGCTAGTGTATCAAACCCGCTTTAGTGTTATCAATTCCAGATTTGCTAGAATAGTGTAGAATTGTGTAGTAATCAGTTCCATTAGCAGCACACTCTTGTTAAATAATGAACTACTTTTAAGACAGCAATTTTGTTGTGTGAAATAAATTGTATTTTCTCAATGCGACTCATTTTGATCCCAGTAAAGCACTTTTCTTGCAATTAAGAAAGCAGAACAGCGTCCCCAAAAACTAATTGTATCCGTTAGAACCTATAATCCACAACCCGTTGGTGGGGGTTCGTATAGCGGATTGATTGTTGATCGTACCAATACCTGTTTCAATTAATTTATTTTTACTTTGTATTTTTTTTTAATTTTGCATGTCAGATAAAGCAATGGAAGATTCTTATTTCGCACAACTCATCATTAGTATTGGACTTTATAATCTATGGACGAATTTAACTATCTCAGTAAACCATGTTGCATAATAGATAATCATAATATGCATTGTTAAACGATAAGAACAATATCATACTAGCTAGCTATTTAAATTTTTGAGAACTACAGTAGGTACTGATCTTTATTGGTAAGTATAGGTATGCTTTAGTAACCGTAGCAAGCAAACATTATTAAGCTTAATGTCAAGTTTCTTTATAACTGCCAGTCGGAACTAATACAGTAGATAAAACCAGATTACACCCCAAATATAACTTGATAATTACTTATTCAAAGCAATAATAGCTATAAACCATTCTATGGTAGCCATAACTTCCATTTCCTATTGGTTAAATTACCGTCATATTATCACTACACAACGGTCTAGCAATTTTCGTTATCTTACAATTCTTCTTCTTCTTCTTCTTCTGCTTCGTTTGGGTGGCCTTAGTGGTAAAACTATTCGGCCAAAATCACAGCTTGGAGAGTGGTGATCTCTTGTAGATCAAAAGAAAATCCCCGCAGGACCGTTTTCATGAGTCTGGGTTCTCAATCCATATCCTGAGGGAAATATAAATCATTATGAAGGAAAAAACACACAGGTATACAGACATATCCTAGAAAAGCGGCAATGCAGTACACATAGCAAAATGCTCCAGTAGAAACCATAGCAGTCAATGAGTCAAAGCGAGCCCAAAGACTATCCAAAGCAAAATCTAAAACTTAATCTCAGAGGCAACAAGAAAGCTAACTAGTGTTTTAACATGCTCAACAGAGGAGTTCTTAAAAAGGAGGTCATGCATAGAAATAGGGGGTGTTATACCTAGACGACGATGCAGGATGTCAATATTATAGTAGTTGAGGGGTCATTCAGCGAGAATATGAGTGATGTCACCAACTTCCCCACAGGTACAGTTCGGCTCATTCTTTAGGTTAATTCTGTGTAGGTGAGCTGGAGTCCAGCAATGGCCCGTTCTCATTCTTGTGAAAGTGGTAATTTCTCGTCTATAAAGAGGTTTGTTGTGGAACCATGGTTTCGTTAGGGGTGTTTCTACAGATGTGCCATACATGATGCCTTTGGTAAACGATATTTCTCTGAATTGCTCACTCCAAAGTTTCGTAATATTACTCTTGATTAGAGGAAGCAGGTCTGAGGGAGGGATTTTATTAAAGTTAAAAACATGGTTCCTGCCATTGTTGTCGAGTTCATCAGCCTTGTCATTTCCTTCAATTTGGGTATGGCTAGGGATCCAGATCAGCAAAACATCCCTACCCGACTCCCAGAGGGTTACCAATTTGTCCCTGGTTTTTAATGTAATAAGTCCTTGTTGGATTTAGGTTTTCTGCTACTTATACTGAGCAATGCGCTAAGTGAATCCAAAAATATTACGGCCTTCTGAGGGCCATCTGTATGGCTCTAGGTTCTTCATTGCATATGCACATGTAGTCGGGTAGTCGGGCTGCAATGTTGAAATTAAATCTTTTTGAGTAAACTTCCGCTCCTACTCTTCCTTCTTCGTCTCTTGATCCATCTGTGAAGAAAAGGGCATAGTCAGAGAGGTCATGAGATATCCAATCGTTAAATATTGTCTTATTATTAGTGTCCTTTGTCAGTTCGCTTCTGGAGAGAGTGATTTCTTTAGTCTGAGAAAGCCAATCAAAACAGTACACTGGAAAGTTTTCAAACTTCTGCATATTGTTGAAATACTGTGACACCAGATCAAAACCTTGAATCATGGGCAATGAGCCCTCACGATCCCAAAACTGCATATAGTTGAAGCTTTCATACAGATTTATAATTGATGTTGCGACAGGATGGTTGTCGATGGAGAAAACTCTAAGAACGTACTTAGCCGCCAGCCAGGATCTTCTAAAAGACAGAGGCCATTCTGCTCCCTCTGATAGCAGGACATGGGTAGGGGTACTTCTCATAGCCCCTAAGACAATTCTTAAAGCTCTATACTGTAGCCTGTCTAACTTCGTAAGATTGGCACTGGATGTTTTCCCCAAAAATATTGATCCATAGTCTAGATGGGAACGAATATATGCTTTGTACAGTGTTAAAAGTATAGAGGGGTGAGCACCCCATTGCGTGCCACACAGGGCTGTAAGTAAATTTATACCCTTCTCCACACTCTTGATCATCTTTTCAATCATGGGGCCAAATGACTACTTAGACAACACTCCTAGATATTTGACGGAGAGGCTCTCCATGGGATATTTATTCCATTAATTCGATATTATTCTGGGCATTAAATCTTCTGCCTCTGTAAAAGGCATTAGCCTGGGATTTATGAGGTGCTATCGCCAAACCGTTATCTCGGAACCATTGAGACAGTCTGTCTAGGGCGGCATTGATAAGCTGTATTGCAGTTTCCGGGTCTCTAGCTGAACAGATCAGGGCAATGTCATTTGCAAATAGCAGCAGGCGAATTCTAGGATATATGAGATTTATCAGTTCATTGATATAGACATTGAATAAAATTGGGCTTATGGCTGAACCTTGAGGAAAACCTCGGAACGTTTCCCCGGGTCCCACACAACCGTATTTATTGGGGTATCTGACAGTTATTTTTCTACCCATAAGTAGCCTGAAAATCAGTTTACAAATTACCTTAGGCAAACCGAGACTTCTAAGTCAATAATTAAGATTTTCTAAAAGTACGTGGTCGTATGCCGAGGACAAATCTAATAAAATCATAACAGTTTGGCAGCCATTGGCAAAGCCGCAGTTCACAATAGACTGTACTGTTGTCTTACAATAGGAAAGCGCGTTGCTGTCATATAATATAGTATTAAACAGTTGTAGAAAGAGTATGTGAATTCTTATAAGGAATAGAAGGCTTCTTTTTTCTCAGTGTAGCTATACTATAAAATGCTGTTTCAATGTGTGCAATTTCATGTTCATAAGGCATTTTAACGAATCTCGGCATTAATCTTGCAATTGCATTAGACACCTTTTTACCATCCTAGAAGCCGTTGTTTGATGCGCTCCTATAAAATCCCCAATGAAAGTTTAATGTCCAGCACATGAGTACAAAGGTAAAGTGGTTAATAAATAATTGGTTCATGGGTGACAAACTATTAATTCTAAAATAAGAGTCATTTTTTAAAAGTGGTTAATAATCATGACTAAGGTTATAGGCATACACTTTTTATAGAATAGACTAAATTGTTTACGTTTTTAAGAAATCAAAGATTCGAGAGTTCATAATTTGTCTAGTTAGCTGTATGGTCCATTATACTTAACACGTGCATCAAAAGAAGTGCTGTTATCAAACTTGCTGTTCAGTCACATATTATTACATTCATAAAATTAATAAAATATACGTTTTACAAGTATTATTCGGATAAATTACAAACGTTAATAAAATATTATGGGTAGAAAAGTTTTTGTTTTGTTGGTTCAAATAAAATAAATATCATTATTTCAGGTTTTTGTATTAGTACCTACTTATTCTAGATCCATAGTGACAAAATCTAGAATAACAGCGGCAACCTCGCTATTCTTTTTCACGCGTGGACCATTCACTGGTAGCAACAAAAACTGCTGTAGTAATCGAACAAACTCTTCTTTTTTTCTGTGAGTAATCGTAGCCTTTGTTTTTGCGATATATAGTAGTAGTAAGTACTTAACAAAATGGTACGCCAGAAAAAGATTTATGGAAAATTAGATTTTTATCCGCAATTACCTTTTCACATGTAAGGTTATAATCTGTATTATTTGCCTTTTCAGTGGTGTAGTAATGAGGCCAAGAGTAAATAAAAATAATTCTTGGTAGGTACCTAATTGTTTTATGTGTGAGATAACTACTAAGACCTTTTGCACACACTTACGGCGACCGTCCTAACGGCGCCATTTATACGGTTAAGGGATTAGGCAGCATATATATGTGACCTTTCACACGCACCGGCACCGTATACACGGTTCCGTTTCACCGCGATGTCACCGTGAGCCCCCACCACAATTCACGGCGACCGTTACCGCGTTGACAGAGAGACATGCCCAGTAGAGTTTAAGATTTAATTGGTATTTGCAAATGTACCGCGCTTACGATATTTTCTTGGTTCATCGGCGGGAACATTGTTTTATTTAGTATATTTTATCATAATCATATTTTTCGTAATGGCAGTAGATATAAATATCGATATGCCTCGGAATATGCTTATATCTTTGGTGGAAGCAAGGCCAGTTATTTGGGACAAAACAAGTTCTATATATAAGGACAGAAACTGTACAAGAAGTGCCTGGAAGGAAATATTTTTGGAGGTCAATCCTGATTTTGATTGTAACAGCCAACATTTCCATAGGCTGTATCTGTATCTTGAAGTTGAAGCGAATTTTTCAATCGTTCGTGTATGTCATCAAAACTGGATATGGACATCCTTAAATAGTTAAAAAAGTTTTTTCGTCTTCCCTCAACTGACCAAATAGTACAAAGAATGCACTGAATTGTTTCCTTCCCATATTGATGGGATGAACCCACAAAATTCTGTTTCGTGCCTTTCTTCGTTTTTTGATACGCATGTAAGACATTAAAATCGCCACAGCACGTCTATGATCCATATTCGAATCAAAATAGAATCAAACTGACGAAAACCGTGCATGTGTGCAAGGATAACACGAACGCGGCAGATCGCGTAAACGGTGCCGTTAGGACGGTCGCCGCGCCGTGAGTGTGTGCAAAAGGCCTATGGATACCATTATTGGAACAATTATTGTTGTCATGGTAGTTAGGTATATTTGTGGGTTCTAGTAGGGCAATAGAAATTTGGGCCTTATGCATAAATTTTACTCTTTTTTTTTTCATGAAATTTAAAACATTCAAGTGCAGACAACGTCATCATGGCCTCAGTCCAACGTCGTGGCGGTCACATTTTTGAGGTTGGATCTCTTACTGCTGCGTTGCCATATTGCAAACTTTTTATACGGTTTTAGACAAAGATTTAAATTTCTCAAATCATGTTAATAGGTACTATTAACAGTATAAGTTTCGCAAACAAAATGGAGGGGAAATATTTGTATGTTGATTTATTTCAATGGAATACAATTTTTCTCAATAGGTTCATTTGCTATTGCTTTATCTATAGGTACCAAATCATTGGGCGCACCAATTCGATTAAAAAACACTTTATGTAAAAGATCGAGAGCGTCACACAAATGTCCATAGCAATATACAGGCTGTCCCAATAGTGCGAATGACTCTTTTGTAATGTTGAATAGAAAAAAAAGGTTTTAAAAGAATGTACAAGATACTAAAGAACATTTGAAGGTTGGAGACAATGATGTTTCTTAAATGATGAAAGAGTTTTGGACTTCCATTGTCTTTATTTGTTTTAAATCACAACGTTTCAACTGGTAAGTATCTCCAGTCGTCTTCAGGTGAATACTAAATAAGTAAAGTAACTACAAGACTATTTATACTAGCTAGGTGCGCTGAAGCATAACTGAGGTGCGTTCAGTTGGCACGCGATCTTATCCCAAGCTTACATCTATCTAACAAAGGTTTCCAGATATTTCTTATGTCTAATGATGGTTTACTAAAACAGCCTGGGTTCTGGTGAATAGCAGCAGCTTTCTTAAACTTTCTTATCCTCCAGTGTGGTTCCTTAAGTAGGATTTCAGCTTCTGACCACATGATATGGTGACCATGTTTCCAGGCATGGTCAGCTGCACCTGACTTTTCGGTCTCTCCTTTTAACGTATTGTTTTTGTGTTCTTTAATCCTTGTCTCGAGTGGTCTTAATGTCTCACCTATATAAGATTGGCCGCAATCACAGGGGATCTGGTAGACGCAGTTTTCCTATCTTTTTGACTTGTAGGCTTTGTCTTCATCAGGTGGCTCCTTAGGGTGTCCCTCGAGTTGAATACGGTGTTGATGTTATATCGTTGTCCTAATCTTCTCATTTTCTCAGATACTCCTTTGACATACGGAATATTGAGTGTTGGTTGTGCCTCTCTGTTTGCTTTTTGCGCGTTGGGTCGATTCTTACGATTTTCCAACATTGTGTCAACTAATCTTGTGGGGTAGCCATTTTTGTTGAAGTCGGTCTTGATGTGGTGAGTTTATTTTTTAAGTGCTTCTTCCGAGTTACAGATTGTAATTGCTCAATCCACAAGGGTTTTAACTATGCCATGTTTCGTGTTGTTTGAGTGATTTGATGTGAAATTGAGATACTGACCTGTATGAGTAGGTTTTCTGTACACTGAAGTTTGGATGCTGTTGCCATTTTTCTTCACGTTGACATCTAGGAACGGTAATTGGTTGTTTTCTTCTTTCTCCATGGTGAATTTGATTGTTGGTGTTAAGCTATTGAGGTGATCTAGAAAATCTCTTAGTTCGTCATCGGTTCCATTCCAAATAATGAAGGTGTCATCCACATATCTCAGCCACATTTTTGGTTTCTTCTTTGCCTGTTCTATTGCTGTGGATTTAAACCATTCCATGTAAATTTAATGTTGGCGATTATTGGGGAGAGAGATGAGCCCATCGGTAGTCCGTCTACTTGGTTGAAGAATCTATCCTTTTCTTGAAAGTAGGAATTATTGAGGCAGCATTCTAATAGTTCCACGATGGCATTAATAGGGAGCGTTGTTCTTTCCTGTAGAGTATGGTCTTCCTCAAGTTTCTTTCTGATAACCTTTAGGGCGTCTTTTACGGGAACGTTTGTGTAAAGACTTTCGACGTCAAAGCTCACCAGCTGATCTCCTGGCTGTACTTCCTTTTCTCCTATTATTTGTACGAAGTGTTGTGAGTTCTTTACAAATGATGTGCTATTTCCTTGGAGAGGTTTGAGTAGAGGGAGTAGAAATCTAGCTAGCTCGTATGTTGGAGAATTACGGGAGCTCGTAATGGGTCTTAGAGGCATGTTGTGTTTGTGTATCTTTGGCAGGCCATAGAGATGTGGAGGCTTACTGTGGTGTGGTGTCAGGCGTGTCCGTGTCTTTTCTGGTATATATCGTTCATATTTCTTTAGTGTTCCGCGCGTGGAACGCATGACTGCACCCACCTCAGTTATGCTTCAGTGCACCTAGCTAGTATAAATAGTCTTGTAGTTATACTTTACTTATTTAGTATTCATCTGAAGACGACCGGAGATACTTACCAGTTGAAACGTTTTAAAATATATGGCGATCTACAGGGGCGATAACAAGGGCTCCCTCATAAAAGTAGAAAGCAAGAAAATGATACTTCTATTTATATCCTGGCATGTCAACGAAAAATATTTCTATTTCAACAATTCAAGTAATTTTACCTATTACTGCAATGCGGCATACCAGAGTATGTACAAATATCGTCTACGTGATTATTGTTTCTCGCCTAAAATTTAATTCATTAATAATAACACTATACATTCACACTTCGGCTTTTTTCAAAGGCTTCTTTTAATCTTCACTTGAGTAAAAATTTATTTTAAAGAAGTAGGTAGTCCATGCTTAAATTGAAGTTAAAAGTATTGGAAAGAAAGAAAAAACTGAAAGTCTTCCTCCACAAAATTTAATAGAATAAAATTCTCTACATGTTTCGAACGTAGAAACGTTCATTATCAGGAGACAGAAAATATATTAAGTGGTGAGGGTTTTAGCAGAAGAGAAAATGGTGAAGAACCTTAATGGAGCTTTTATGGAATTAAAAAATTATGTGTAAAAGAGACATAATATGGAGAAATTGATAAAAGTTAAAACATACTGAGTGTGTGAGAAGTCAGTAAATGGAGTCTAAACCAACCAAATAAATTGGGGAAGAAGAAAAAACCTTTCTAACAAGAAGGCGTCGAAGATTATTTAAATTTTTTTTAAAAAACATTTTTAATATAATATGTCTAAAAGACATTGTGAGGATAAAATTGGTAAAAAGTAAAAGTAATTATCAAGGTATCCCAATGAAATTACATTCAGCAAAAGTATTTTGTGGGGTACTAAGGTTTAAAGCTCAGTAACCCCACAAGAGGTTAATTTAAAATCAATAAAATTAATTAAAAAGCTGAACATTTTAAGAACCTCTAAGGTCAAAGAGGTTGTTCACGGTCGTTGTCACTTTGGTCCCCGCACGTGGACGTGAACAACCTCTTTGACTTCTAAGTTCTTAAAATGTGCAGCTTTTTAATTAATTTTACTGATTTTAAATTAACCCCTTGCGGGGTTACTGAGCTTTAAACCTTAGTACCCCACAAAACAATTTTGCTGAATTTTCATTGGGATACCTTAATAATTACGACTAATTTTATCCTCACAATGTCTTTTAGACATATAGGTATTTAAAAATGTGTTATAAAAAATTTAAATAATCTTCGACACCTTCTTTTTAGTAAGGTTTTTCTTCTTCCCCAGTTTATTTGGTTGGTTTAGACCCCATTTACTGACTTCTTACATACTCAGTATGTTTTAACTTTTATCAATTTCTCCATATTATGTCTTATTTACACATCATTTTGTAATTCCATAAAAGCTCCATTACGGTTCTTCACCATTTTCTCTTCTGCTAAAACCATCAGCACTTGATATATTTTCTGTCGCCTGATGATGAACGTTTCTACGTTCGAAACATGTAGAGACCCTTGAAAAATTTTAGTTTATTAAATTTTGTGGAGGAAGACTTTTAGTTTTTTCTTTCTTTCCCATAAAAATGTATTAATACTTAATTGAAATTTTTTAAAATTATTACTTACTTATTGTATTAAAAATCCTTGCAACACCCTACGCCGCTCCGAATCCTTGAGCCATTAAAATTCCGCACGGAGTCGGAAATTTAACGCTATCACTCTCTTCTGCCTTTGTTCACACGTACGAATGTTTACTGCAAACAAACAAGCTATTTATGAATGAATGGCTCTGGTCTATTCTATAAAAAGTCTATGGTTATAAGTCATTACTATACTCTACGTCTTCCTCGATCAAAAAAAATGTGAATATCGTCGAAAAAATGAAATCTCGCCCATAGTATGGAAATATTCACTTCGTTTTCAATTTTTATTAGAAAAACTAAAGTTTTTTCTAAAGTATTCTGATCATAAATTTCCATAATTACAGCGAAAGTTACAAACCAAACTTTTCTGGGTTTTAAGAACTTTTTACGCTGAGAATGCTGTCTTTATACAAAAACTACTTTTTTAGATTAGAGAACCCGGCTTAAACCGTCAACTTTCTAGAATTACGTTAATTTAGAATCTAGATCAATAGCCCCCCCCCATACACCAACATATAAGTTGGACCGATTTGATCCGATCGGTTTGGTCTGCGAACTAGGCCCGGCACGTACCAAAACTCTCGTCATTTTTGGGCAGCCGAATTTGGCTCGTCGACTTTAAAAAATGACTTTGACTTTCAGACATTTGTTAAGTATGGTTATATGCCTTATTTTTTAAATTTTTGTTCACGTAAACTTTGCATTTTACTTGCCACAAACATGGATAACTTTAGTAAATGTTAATAAATTCCATTATAAACTCTTTTGATAAGTAACGTGTATCGGCAGACATTATTTGTTATTATTATTATTTTAATTTAACCTCAAACCAAGTTGGATGACTTTTTATGATGATGACAAATTAACCTAGCCATTGAATATCACACTATATAAGAATGACGGATGTCCGAGAAAAGTTGACAACCCATTTTTTGACGTATTGGAGCTGGTTTGGCCGCCATTGTGGAGTTGATCGTAACTCTAACCTTAAATCTGTCGAATGTCTGTCATAATGCAGCGCCATGGCAACAGATGTCACAAATTCACCAAGTTATACAAACAAACCGCACATCATTTATATTTTACCTAACATATACGTTGTAGGTAGCCTAGGTAGGTATTGAATAGTGAGAGTCGTCATTTAATTCTGTTAGAAATAGAATACATGGCGGTTAATATGTTTTCATGTAATTAACGTTCGGACGTCAAAAGGTTGAAAATATTATAAGCTACAAAACAATTAAAAAGAGGGACATTTTTAAGTCTAGACTATACTATAGGTAGGAAAATAAATGTAAGCTACTTAAATCTAGGATAGGTGTAGGTCTAGTAGGTGTGTTATGTGAAATAAAGTTTTACGATAAGCTATAAAAATTAATTTAAAAACTCATGCAGCAAGTCAAATAGACAGGCGGCAACAATGCTTTAATTTAGCTAATTTAGCAGTGAAAAGGTTAGTCGCTTTCTTGTTGGTGAACTCATTGTGCCATCTATGAATTTAACGTAGCAGATTTAGGAAATCGGCTCATATGGCCTTCTTATAGTTTGATATTCAATGACCTAGCTAATCTATTGACGGGTTAAAACCGGCTAGCTCATGCCATATCAAATTCGTTAAGTTATCCGCTGGTGTATGGGGGGCTATTGATGTTATTTTTTGACTGTGCATAACACAAATGGAACATAATCCAGATCAACGGTGCAATCTCGATTAAACCGGTACGGTGCATTTAACATTTAATAAATAGTAACTGGGTACTAAACACAAACTGTGATTGAGCAGTTTTTTATCCTAGCAAGGGTGAATATGAAAGTAATATCCGGTCAGTTAACTAACATAGCCTATTTATCCATTCAGTGCATCAGGGTTGTCCAACTTGTGGCGCAAAAGAGCCGTTGTAAATATAATTACTAAAGGGCAGAACATATGCAAACTGCATATACAGGGTTAGTTGAAATAACCGGAACGGCTAATTTTCTTCAAAACTAGCAAGGTTCAATCAATGAATTTTGGTACAGGTGAATAACTTAAAAAATTGAATTAAAAATTGACAATTGCGAAGTTGCCAGAATTTTAGTTTTTTCTGTAACTCAAGGGATGTTTTTTTTTCAAATGTAACACTACTCTGTTTTTTACTCAGTTCGATTCCTCCCATCAACATTACCTTTTCCTGATAGTATCAAATTTTTATCTCAAATAGTTCTATGGGAAAAAAGTTAATTAGTTGCAACTCTAACTCTAAAAAAATCCAATCAATTTTCATTTAAAAACGTTTCAAATAATGTGAAAAGAAAGGTTGGTAGATATTATACTATACCTAATAGTATCGATAACGATAATAACCACTAACAAACAACTACTAACAATTACATAGCTAGTAAAAATTACTTTCATATTATAGGTTTTATACTTAATCAAATTAATGAATTTCTTTACTCAAAATTGTATTATGTACTAACTTTTGACCAATACTTGAAAGTTAGTTCATATTTGTATTTAAACTAACTAACTAGTAACTTATAATTATTATTACTCATTAACAACTCAATAATAAACATTTGTCGGAACAATTACAAATATTTTTAATACATAATGGGAAAATACAAACTCGGCACATGCCTCAGGTAGACATAATAAAAATAGTCAAACTCGGCACAAAGTTTCAAATGTCCCTCTTTAAAATAATCAAACTCGGCACATCAATTTAGAAATAAAAAAAAAATTGTATCTTTATAACAAAATTTATTATACTACATATTATGCACATATTAATAATAATGTACAACATATTATAAAAGATAGCTGTATTGGAATTAATTCCAGTCATAATAATGGGATACTATTTTGACATGACACAAAAATAATTAAAGAAGAATGGGTTTGGTACATAGACGCATTAAAATGCGAGTGGAACGATTCGCAAGCATTGGTATTTTTATTTAGCGCAGCAGTCGCATCCGCCCATATAGTGGGTGGAAATTTCGAATAATCTGTCAAATAATTTTCTATGAGGTAATCGGAAATTTTTTTCAATCCGTCGTCTGCTGGTTTAATTTTGTAAAGTTCAAAGAAATAAAAATCTTCAACACGTTCTGGTTCCAAATATAAAAGACCAAAACAATAATGAAGCCACTGCCCAATCTCTGAATTTTTGTCTTTGTATTCTACTGTTAAACCCAGAGTTTGAATTTTTCTATACCATGCCTGGGTTAGGGGGAATCTACAGCCAATAATATTAGCATTTGGAGACATTTTTAGTACAGCATTATAAATCGCTAACTCAAAATCGACAACTATTTTTTCGGTACAAATTCAATGCCTAGCTTATCACAATTCTCTTTTATTTTAGACATGCAAAGCATATGACTTTTCACTAATGTCTTTTAACAAACAAAAATCTAAAGGTAGATATATAATTACCGTTCAAAAATCCATGTATGGTTAACATTTGCTTAAAATATTTGGTGCAGTAAGAAAATGTACCGTCCATATAAATTGTTTTAGATGTTAGTAAAAATATTATTACGGGGTCAGGTCAGTGGCGGCTCGTGCCATTTTAGTGAAGTAGGGCCAGGTAAACCCTTAGCGCCGCAGGCAAAAAAATGTTGGGTGCCACGCCCTTTTTTGTTAATAGTTCTTGCTTTTAAAGTAGGAAAAATAAGCAAAAAGGCACCTAATTTAATTTATGAATTTACAATCATATCTTGAATATACCTAAACACGATAACAAGTTGAAACACACAAGCAATGTCAGTGGTTTCATCTGCGATAAACGGAGAGTCCTTTATTTCTTTTATGACTTCATCATGATACACATCTAACATACAGTCCAGAAGTTCATTTTGTAGGGGTTTTGATGTTCCTTTAAATACTTTCGATTTTTCAATATGATCTTTAAGAGTTTTGTCTAATTCTGAGCTGAAATTTATTAATTCACGAAATATGCCCCTATTTTTCGACGTCTCTTTTTCGTCATGACCTCTCAAAGCCAACTCAAATGCACCACAAAACCGAACGCAGTTTATAATTTGGTTTAATATGTATCTGTTTTTATCAATTTGTTCGCTTTTCTTCATTATTTCATTGTGATATACAGAATTTAATTGAGTTTTATTGTTAATTTTACCAAGCATACTGAAATTAAATAATAACATATTGTTTAAATGTACCTTCGATTTTTCATGTGTCTTCATTTTGTCCCAGAAATGAACCAAATCATCTGTACCTTTTTGGGACCAAGTTTGCTTCCCACCAAATAAAACACACATAAAACAAAATAGTCTATTAGATTCATCACAACCGCACACCCAAGTATTTTTTCCATAAAGTTTCCTTTAAAAATCTAATAGTATTCATTACTTATGTATTTCTAAAATAAAAAGTTCGTTAACCCTACATTAAATCAGCCGCCGGCCAAACGAAAACAAATCGGGACGCGACGCGAACATCAGCTGTTTGTGAAACGTCTAACATCAAACGGTCAAACGAAGAGAGCCTGGCTACCCGTCGAGATTTTTGCCTGCTTGCATTCAAGGTCATTTTTCAACGTTTTTTTATTGAGGTGATGGCGTTTCGTCACCTCCCGTGTGCCTCGTCGCGCTTGGCGCGGAAGCTACGTTACCGTTTTACGCATAATCGCTTCCTTTTAGATGGAAATTTGCACCCGACTGTGTTCCATTTTTAAATTATTTTGCTAATTGCTTTAAAAACGAGAATATTAATTTTAATAGGTTTTGGTAATTTGTAAAGGGCAGGACGCTAGACAGGAGGGCAGGTAGTGCTATGGCACTGTGGCTCTACCCCACGAGCCGCCACTGGGTCAGGTGCACCACTTTGTGCCGAGTTTGCAGTTTTAAAAATCTCATTAAAAATGCAAAGGGATTAAGAGATTAAGATGTGCCGAGTTTGATGCCGCGCCCCATCGAGTGTGCCACCTGTGTGTTAACGCAAAATCAAACAAGTTCGACAAGGTAATTTTTTTGATATTACTTCATTGTCTACCACTTTCAAACAAACAATAAAACTATCTCGTTCGTCGACTAGTGAAGCTTCCTTTCAAAACCAAACGAAACTAATACTATAATAATACGTATTTCTGCAATTAATAATATTATAAAATACAATTGCTGCATAACATGCAAAACAATTAATTAAATACAGCCCTGGCCGTATAAAAAATACTATTAGGTTGACTTATTATTAGCGCAGCGCTGACACGTACATCTTCTATTTAATATTTACAAACTGTTCAACCGTGTTGAGACATAACATCAAAATTACCTTAAAAATTAATATCAAAAGGAATATTACATGACACAGTTAACAGGCAAGTGACGCTTTACATTGGGTCAAATGAAGGTAGAAATTATTAAACAGCAATTAAAAGGGGTAGTAAACGTGACTAGTTTAACTTAACTTGGTGTTTTTTATAGGTTTTAGCAAGTGGCTGGCGGCACATATTGCGTTTGGTAATAACTAAAGGGCGGATTATATGCACTTAATTAAATTCAGCCAAAATATGAGCATATATATATGTCGTGTTTGCCTTTAAAATATGCATTTATTTGCATTTGTTTTTACCAAATATGCATACTGGTATTATTTCTTAATTTATTATAGTAAAATAAGGTAAAGGAACACATTGAGTTCTAAAAAATATGTTTATTTAAAAAAAAATGTAAAAAAAAACAAAGAAAAAAAAAAGTAAACAATTTTTTAACCTAATAAAAAGAACAACACATGCACAATTTATGGAGAATGCTGCGCTGGAGTTTTCCAAAAATTAATGAGTGAAGGAAAGGTTTGTCTGCAATGGGAAAAATTTCCTGTATATGAAGATATTTTAAATGCCAGGAAGACTATCATAAAAATACAGCTTGCCATAATGCTACAGTTTGTTGAGTACTGTGCTGGTAACCATGATATTCGTAAATGTGCCAAAACAGGCAAAAAAATGCAATAATTGTGCAAATGCTAATCATAAATTTAATCTTAAATATAATAGTAATCACAGTGCCAATGACCCAGCCTGTCCATCCTATCAATATCTCCTAAACATTCTGAGAAGTAAAATAGACTATGGTAGATATGGATACTAAAAAACAAGAAATTGAGGTCTTACAGCAACTGGATGATCTGGATTGTAGAAAGAATCAGGAAAGTATTGATTGTGATAAAATTAGTGCAAGAATAAACTCACAACAAAAACTTCTAAATCTTCTACAATTTAATACACGCAGTGCCCGAAAAAACTTAAATGACTTACTAATTTTTATTGAAGCTTTTAATTTATTTTTTACTGACATAACTATACCATTAGAATGTTGGCAAATCAATGACAAATTATATAACATAAAGGGTTACAATACATTTTATAACAATGCTAACTACAATCAAAATGATGGAGTGATGAGGAACATTAATTTGAATCTGTTAAACTTACACAGTCTAATGTCACACTTGGTAAAATAACCTTAGTAAAAAATGGTACTAGTTATGGTATTACATTTGTGTCTATAGGGCTCCTTTCAGTAATGTACATTTTTTTCTCGCTGACCTTATTATTTATAAATTATTTTCAGGGCAATGTTGGGAAGGATATTGAGGTTTTTCTTGGTGACATTAACATTAATATTCTTGATAAGAATAATGATAGTGTAAATACATATATCTCTATTATGAACTTCTTTGGCTATCAATCTGTTATTAATGGTCCTACACGTGTGACTTTAACCCACGAATCTTGTTTAGATAATATATTTCTTAAAATAAAATTACAAAAAAAAAACACCAGAATATTCTACTTTTATAATTAATTGTGACTTAACGGATCATTTTCCAGTAATGATTAACTTTTATAATAAAAATCTTACGGAAACCAACATTTCTCCCTTGTATGTTTCAAAAACAATAAATAAATTAAATTTTCAAACTTTTGGAGAAGTGATTAGTTCTCAGGATTGGTCCAGTGTGATGAACGTGAAGGATGTTGAAACAGCCACTAATACCTTCACACAAATTGTATCCGAGACTATAAAAATACTACAGAAACTAAACCTTTTGTTCGTAGAGAATTTAAAAAAACTTAAACCATGGATAACTAATGGTATAATTTATTATATTAAGCATAGAGATAAGATTAAAAAAAAAACTTTTATTAAACTATAGTGTAGATAATGACAATAAATATAAAACATATCGAAATAAATTGAGTAAAATTATACAAAAGTGTAAAAATTATAAAGAAAAAATTGAAAACAGAAGAGGCGACATTAGAAAGATGTATAAAATAATCTTAGATGCTACCAACGAAAGATCAGATAAAAGTAAAATTAATAATATTCAAATAAAAACTGATGATACACATTTTTCTGATGACAAATCTATAGCTAATTATTGCAACAAATTTTTCATAGAAATAGGTATGAAAATGTTTCAAAAAATAAAAAAAAACCCGGTCACACCTCTTATACATAAATATTAGTCCAATTCATCTTTGTTTTTAAAACCAGTAAACAAGCAGGAAATAATTAAGCAAATACACTCTCTTAAGAACAACAGTGCACATGGTGTTGACGGTATTGGCTCTAAGGTTATAAAATACTAGCATGTTTGAGTAATAGATGTGTTTTGGACTTCCATTGCCTTTAGTTTTTCATATCACAACGTTTCAACTGGTAAGTATCTCCAGTCGTCTTCAGGTGAATACTAAACAAGTTACAAAGCTACGAGCCTATTTATACTACCTAGGGGGGGCGGAGCTAGTGACGAATTCGGGTGCAGTCGTGAGTCATCTGCTTACGTCACCATGATTATTCATCTGCTGACGTCATCCGCTTACGTCATCACGTTTGCATCACTACTCAATCTGAGCCTACACCTATTTAACAAGGGCTTCCAAATGTTTCTTATATCTGCAGAAGGTTTACTGAAACAGTCAGGGTTCTGGATTATTACGGCTGCTTCTTTGAATTTTCTCTTCCGCCAATGCTCTTCTTTAAGTATAATTTTTGCGTTTTCCCATTGTAAATGATGGCCGTGGGTCCAAGCGTGGTCTGCTGCACCGGATCTGTTTGTTTCTCCTTTCAGTGTGTGGTTTCGATGTTCTTTGATCCTTGTTTGGAGAGGTCGTAGAGTTTCACCAACATAGGATTGTCCGCATTCGCAAGGTATTCTGTATACACAATTCTTCGTGTCCTTTTGATTTGTTGGTTTTGTCTTCGTCAGGTGGCTTCTTAAGGAATCTTTGGAGCTGAAGACTGTTCGGATGTTGTACTGTTGTCCTATCCTTCGAATTTTTTCGGAGATTCACTTGACATAAGGTACATTCATGGTGGGTACAGATTCATTATCTTTGTTCGTTCTAGTTTTGTGATCTTGACGCTTTTTGATGGCCTGATCGACTAGTTTCGTAGGGTAATCATTCATGCCAAGGTCTTGCTTGATGTTGTTAAGTTCTTTCGTCAAAGTCCCCTGCAAGTTGCAAAGTGTGAATGCTCTATCGACAAGTGTTTTGACTATTCCATGTTTGGTGCTGTTTGAATGGTTTGAGGCGTAGTTAAGATATTGACCTGTGTGGGTTGGTTTTCTATATACCGATATTTGGATGGTGCTCCCGATTTTCTGTACTACGACGTCTAAGAACGGTAATCTGTCGTTGTCCTCCTTCTCCATGGTAAACTTAATTGTAGGTGCCAGGTTGTTCATATGTTGTAGAAAGGTTTGAAGTTCGTCATCGCTTCCATTCCAAATGATGAATGTGTCATCTACGTAACGAAGCCATAGCTTTGGTTTAATATTCGCCTTGTCTATCGCCTGATCCTCGAACCATTCCATGTAAATGTTGGCTATTACTGGTGATAGGGATGAGCCCATTGGTAGTCCGTCCTTTTGGCTAAAGAATCTGTTCTTCTCCTGAAAGTAAGAATTATTTAGGCAGCATTCTAGAAGCTCCATTATGGCATTGATGGGTAGCGACGTTCGTTCTTCGAGTGTTCGGTCTTCCTTAAGTTTTCTTTTAATGATCTGCAGTGTTTCCTTCACTGGGACGTTAGTGTAGAGACTTTCCACGTCGAAGCTTACCAATCGGTCCTCTGGTTGAATTTCCGTTCCACTTATCATCTCGACGAAATGCTGTGAATTCTTTACATATGATGCGCTGTGTCCCTGGAGCGGTTGTAATATTGGAAGCAGATACTTGGAAAGTTCGTAAGTTGGAGAGTTTCGGGAGCTTGTAATGGGTCGTAGAGGCATGTTGTGTTTGTGTATTTTTGGCAATCCGTATAGATGTGGGGGTTTGCTGTGATGCGGTGTTAAGTGTGTTCGTGTCCTTTCCGGAATGTGTCGTTCATGCTTCTTGAGTGTTCGGTATACTCTTCCCTCAATGGTGGTAGTGGGGTCCTTTGGAATGCTCTGGTAGTTTCTTTTTTTCAAGACTTCTTCGACTTTTTGGTTGTAGGTGTCCACATCCATCACGACGGTTGCATTTCCCTTGCCTGCGGGTAGAATCTTGATGGTCGTATCCTTCCGTAATTTGGACAGGGTGATGGATTCTTCCTTGGTGATGTTTGGCTTCGGAGGTTTTGATTTCTGTAAAACTTCTCTCACTTTCCATCGGAATTCCTCTGCTTGGGTTGCTTCAATGGTTACTGCATCTGCCGCGCTTATAATATCTAATAGTTTCAGAAATCAAAACCTCCGAAGCCAAACATTACCAAGGAAGAATCCATCACCCTGTCCAAATTACGGAAGGATACGACCATCAAGATTCTACCCGCAGACAAGGGAAATGCAACCGTCGTGATGGATGTGGACACCTACAACCAAAAAGTCGAAGAAGTCTTGAAAAAAGGAAACTACCAGAGCATTCCAAAGGACCCCACTACCACCATTGAGGGAAGAGTATACCGAACACTCAAGAAGCATGAACGACACATTCCGGAAAGGACACGAACACACTTAACACCGCATCACAGCAAACCCCCACATCTATACGGATTGCCAAAAATACACAAACACAACATGCCTCTACGACCCATTACAAGCTCGCGAAACTCTCCAACTTACGAACTTTCCAAGTATCTGCTTCCAATATTACAACCGCTCCAGGGACACAGCGCATCATATGTAAAGAATTCACAGCATTTCGTTGAGATGATAAGTGGAACGGAAATTCAACCAGAGGACCGATTGGTAAGCTTCGACGTGGAAAGTCTCTACACTAACGTCCCAGTGAAGGAAACACTGCAGATCATTAAAAGAAAACTTGGGGAAGACCGAACACTCGAAGAACGAACGTCGCTACCCATCAATGCCATAATGGAGCTTCTAGAATGCTGCCTAAATAATTCTTACTTTCAGGAGAAGAACAGATTCTTTAGCCAAAAGGACGGACTACCAATGGGCTCATCCCTATCACCAGTAATAGCCAACATTTACATGGAATGGTTCGAGGATCAGGCGATAGACAAGGCGAATATTAAACCAAAGCTATGGCTTCGTTACGTAGATGACACATTCATCATTTGGAATGGAAGTGATGACGAACTTCAAACCTTTCTACAACATATGAACAACCTGGCAGTCCTGGCACCTACAATTAAGTTTACCATGGAGAAGGAGGACAACGACATATTACCGTTCTTAGACGTCGTAGTACAGAAAATCGGGAGCACCATCCAAACATCGGTATATAGAAAACCAACCCACACAGGTCAATATCTTAACTACGCCTCAAACCATTCAAACAGCACCAAACATGGAATAATCAAAACACTTGTCGATAGAGCATTCACACTTTGCAACTTGCAGGGGACTTTGACGAAAGAACTTAACAACATCAAGCAAGACCTTGGCATGAATGATTACCCTACGAAACTAGTCGATCAGGCCATCAAAAAGCGTCAAGATCACAAAACTAGAACGAACAAAGATAATGAATCTGGACCCACCATGAATGTACCTTATGTCAAGGGAATCTCCGAAAAAATTCGAAGGATAGGACAACAGTACAACATCCGAACAGTCTTCAGCTCCAAAGATTCCTTAAGAAGCCACCTGACGAAGACAAAACCAACAAATCAAAAGGACACGAAGAATTGTGTATACAGAATACCTTGCGAATGCGGACAATCCTATGTTGGTGAAACTCTACGACCTCTCCAAACAAGGATCAAAGAAAATCGAAACCACACACTGAAAGGAGAAACAAACAGATCCGGTGCAGCAGACCACGCTTGGACCCACGGCCATCATTTACAATGGGAAAACGCAAAAATTATACTTAAAGAAGAGCATTGGCGGAAGAGAAAATTCAAAGAAGCAGCCGTCATAATCCAGAACCCTGACTGTTTCAGTAAACCTTCTGCAGATATAAGAAACATTTGGAAGCCCTTGTTATATAGGTGTAGGCTCAGATTGAGTAGTGATGCAAACGTGATGACGTAAGCGGATGACGTCAGCAGATGAATAATCATGGTGACGTAAGCAGATGACTCACGACTGCACCCGAATTCGTCACTAGCTCCGCCCCCCCTAGGTAGTATAAATAGGCTCGTAGCTTTGTAACTTGTTTAGTATTCACCTGAAGACGACTGGAGATACTTACCAGTTGAAACGTTGTGATATGAAAAACTAAAGGCAATGGAAGTCCAAAACACATCTATTACTCAAGATACATCATTGTCTACAACCTTCAAACAAACACTAGCATGTTTATTTCCTAGAACCTCTGTTACATATTATTAATTTAATTTTCAAGACAGGTAAAGTACCCAGTCATTTTAAAACTACAATTGTAACTCCAATTCGCAAAGCGGGCGACAAGACTGATATTAATAACTTTAGACCAATCAGTGTAATAAATAATTTTTCCAAAATTTTTGAGAAGTGTCTGAAGGTTGGTGGTTGAATTATTTATTAAGAATAATGTTTTATCAAAAAAACCGTTTGGTTTTACTAATGGTCTTAGCACCTTTGACGCAATTTATCAACTTACTGCAAGTACTGATAATTTAAATGAGGGAAATAATTGCTTGACCGTCTTCTTGGACCTCGCCAAGGCATTCGACACCGTGCCCCATGGCGCGCTCCTGGATGTACTGGAGACCTATGGGGTGAGGGGAGTGGTGTTGGATGTATGGGGGAGCTACCTCCATAACCGGAAACAGACTCTCAAAATTGGCAACATCATTAGTGACCCTTTAACAGCAAAAATTGGTATAACGCAGGGAACGGTCTTAGGGCCCATTCTTTTTATAATATATATTAATTCACTAACAACTTAAATGTTGATAACGGCACAATTATTTCATACGCCGACGATACTGCGGTGGTGTTCTCTGGAAGGAATTTGACTGATGTTAAGAATTCAGCCATTTACGGTATAACTCAAATAATAAATTGGCTTGATTCATACAAACTCACTTTGAATATTAGTAAAACCATATACATATTTTATGTATATTGCATTTTCTCTCACCGCGGCAAACAGACCAAATTTTAATAGCATAAGGATAAATAACTTAAATGATTGTATCAGGGAAGTCTCCCATACCAAATATTTAGGGATTATCATGGACCAAAATCTTAAATGGGACAAACATGTGCACAAACTTACCAACAATATAAGATCATTATTACATAAATTTTATATATTAAGAGAGATATTAAGTAAAAAACTTTTAATAAGTATTTACAAAGCATTAATTGAATCATTGCTTCGATATAGACTTGTTATATGGGGTGGTCTGTACACAAACTCTATAGGTCAACTGAATGTGGTTCAAAATTACATTTTAAAGATTATTTTTAAGAAAACTAAGAGGTTCCCCCGCAACAGTTATATTCTGAAGACATTATGAATGGTCGTTCGCTGTACGTTTTGAGTAACTGTTGTTTTATGCACAAAACTAAAAAACTATGTAGATCATACATACAATACTCGAACCAAAATAAATAAACACATAAAAATACCAAATAGCAATAAAAATATTAACTTACGTTTCATTAATTATCTTGCTCCCAAAATATATAACATCTTGACACCAGCATTAAAAAATATATCAAATATAAAAAAATTTAGCATTAAATGTAGGGCCAATTGCTAATAGCAGCAAATTGGTCTAGATTTGAGGTACTATTTTGATGTTTGTTAATGATAATTCCCTGTACGGTTCTGTACCTTTCTCAGTTGTATCTCTTTCTAGGTTAGATCTATTATATATTATTCTATTATTTTGATTGTTTCATCCTCGAGTATTTGATATAAAAAAAAAATTAATCAATTCCAAGGTTTTGGATACCACCATGTTTATGTATAGATCTTTGCACATACAGATGTTTAGTCATCCAGGTGCATGTTGTAACAAGTTTTTAGAACACTAGTTCTATCCTCCTCCTTAATCTTACTTCTACATATTTGTATCTGTATAATATTTAAAATTGCTAATAAATGATTGATTGATTGATTGATTGACCTAAAATTGTAAATTAGGCATTTATTACTAAATATTTTTCCAAATTTTCAACTAAAAGGGATTATCGTCTATTAGTAAAAATATGTTTATGCAAAGAGAAGCTTCTTTCAACATCTTCTGATGTAATCGGACCAGACTGCCACTTAGGTAGCAAAATATAAGATCAATATGCAACTTTGTTGGATGGTTTACCGTCATAAATGCTTTTTTCTATTTCACGTTCATAATGAGTTCAGTACGACCCTCATTTGCGGATTGTAATGAAGCTATTTCGATACGCGTTTTTTCTTTATTTGATGTTGGTAACATTTAAATGTTTTATTTCATTGACTTGCGCGGCCTTTGTGATTTACGAGAAAACCCATTTTTCGCAGAGGATAACTTACTTTTTTATTCTGTGTGGATAACAGTCATGTATGTTGGTTGCATAAATCTATAAATCAATCTTTTGTAGATGCTTCAAGCTATTATTTTCTGCCAAATCCTATCCAAAATTCAATCTACTAACCTTCTAATGTCGATTTTAACTTCAACTTTATTTGAATTTTCCATCTTCCCTATACTAAATTGCAATGCCGTGCCGTAAAATCATGTCTTTTGAAATTCGAAAAAAAGTAGCAAAATCTCCCGAATTTCCGAACGCTCTGTATATGTACCGAATGTACAAGGATCACACAACGTATTCCGTCCAATTTCAAATCTCATATCGCTAAAATAACTTTAGAATCTCGTGGTGAAAATGGGTCAATAAATCAAAAAATGACAGTTTGCAAAATAATTTTTGTTGTCCAGAGGCTCCTATGATAAAAAATAGTATTACCAACATAAAATTTAGACATAAAAATTTACAAAATTTGAAGGATTTATTTTCTTTTTAAAATGTATTTTTCTTGATTATAAAAGGTCGGGTTTGTCGCCACTTCGTGGCTCGTTTTTTAAAATAGACGCGGGCGCTAAAACCGCTTCTTATGAAACTCGTACTTTAATATACTTTTTCTAATTTTGTCTCGAAACAGACCTATTTCGAACGCGCTAGCGAGTTCGTAATAGATCTATTTCGAACTCCGAATTTTATTTTTTAAAGGTTGGCCCTACACGACATGTTTTTTTTCACCGTTTAGCATAGCATTCTAGATAACTAATATTTTTTAGTCCAAATATGCAAAATACTACACGAACCCACGTATGTATGTTTGGTTGTTTTAGCGCACGTGTCAATAAAAAAACTCGCCACTTTGTGGCTCGTTTTTTAAAATAGACGCGTGCGCTAAAACCGCTTCTTATGAAACGTGTACTTTAATATACTATTAAACTCAACCTATAAATAACCCAACTTAATATTTATTCACCGATGAGAAGTAACTGCAGATTTATTATTTTCCGAAGTCTCGTACACTCGACACTTGCGACTCATCTTAATTAGTCTCCAAAAAATATTACAAAACACAGCCACAAAACCCAAAAACTGAAGACAATTTTAAAACGCTCTCAAAGAAACACCTAACGGAAATAGAGATGTTGATGTTGGATATACATCGACGCATCGAAAACATCGATATTTTTTCAATGCGATCCATTGTTTTTCAGCGATTCATTGGGGCCATTTGATATATTTGTCCATGAATCAATGTATTAGGACTTAAGTTTATTCGTAAAATAATTATGTTGCCGGTGTCTCTCGATCTTGATTATGCCTTTTACCTTTGGTCTCAGTTAAGATGTGAGTTTAAAAGAATTAAATTTTAGACTCAATGAAACTAATAACCGATATCCAATTTTTAGACTCTTTCGGCGATAAGAATTTATTATTTGCCTTAACCTACGCTTGTGGACTTTTGACTCCTCTCATTTTATTAACAATAGGGCGGTTTTGCATAGTTAAATTCACATAAAGTTTTAATGCCAAATGTCAAGACTTGTCATTGTCTAGTTACTTTATATTTCACAAACTTACTAAATTTCTTATACGGCTGAGATTGGTCAGTGTTTTTTCTTTTTCTTTTCTGGAATTGTTCGGCCAACTCTTTTTATTTCTATCTCTTTTTAATCGTATGAAATAATACAAGATAGACATACTTTGTGTGCAGTACAATTATACAAATTAAATTTAGCCATTAGAAATTTATATTTTATGAGTTGCTGCAGTATTTGACAAGTATGACAGAACTGAAATGTCACGGCGTTAAAAGTTTATGTGAATTCAACTATACAAACAGATATAATAATTTAAAAATTTTGTTTAAATTATTTTCTTTTGAACAATTGACGGAGTTACCTACCTTCTTATTTAATTTTATTCATTAAGAATACTTTTTAGTTAGAAGTTTTTATACCACTGTTCTGTTTCCTATTATTCGTCACTTTGTGTACAGTAACTACTTTTTTATCTGAGATATCCCTCACCACTTTGTGTCCATAATGTGTCAAATGTCAGTCAGGTATTGTTAATAAAATTTGAAACCACTACTAGTAGGCCATTGATATTAGTATTAAAATAGCCAAATAGAAGAAAAAAAATTATAAACTGTTGCCACTTTGGAATTAAACTTGTCAAGGGATGTACTTTAAAAATCAAAAAAGTTCCCAAGCCCTTAAAGCGAGCTTCATCCCCTAAACCCACCCCTAACGTGCAATTTGTCAGTTTTTTCCGTTTTTCTCGAATACCGTTCATCCCACAAAAAAAAATTTACTTACCAAACATGTTCCCCATAAAATTTTGCATAAAAAAGGTTCTATAATCTAAATAGTTTAAACCAGAGGTTTTCGAGAAATCAGTCATTAAATTTAGGGGTTGTTTAACATGGACCAACGAACACGGTATAATCACGTAATTTACTTTGAATTTCGAAACTATGTGATTTCATGAAGGTTGAATTAGGGTGGAGAAGGGATTTTTAAAAAAGTTTTACGACTAATACAAGAGCACTCGTTTCCACACCACCATTGAGGTAGAGTTATCGGCTCGTTTTTTTTTAAGTGGTTTCTCCTGAAGACCTAATTCACTAAGTAAAAATAAATCATACTTCTTCTGTAGTATCCATATCATCTGTAAAATCTCTATTGATACAGCTCTGGCCACGGCAATTTGTGCACATCGTTGTGCAATGTAAGCCTGCCTTAGTACAGCTGCATCTATTTCCACAACCTTGTTTACAACTGCAGGTAATTAATTTTAAAATAGAAGCTGGTGGCTAGGTGGCTCAGTGGTATAGATAGGTGACAGTGCATTATAGTTTTTTTCCACCCCCATAACTCAGGCTGCAAATGTTGTCCATGCCATATTTGCACTTGAAGGTAACTACGACGGGAATGCTGTTGTAGTGCTGCCGACGTTGGAGGTAATTTCGAAAGAAACACGGCTTTGCCCGCTTGGGCAACAAATTTATTAAAATAAGCAAATCTTTGCTCACTGAGACTGCCCTCTAATAATTTAGCCTTATAAAGCTCCATTATAAAACTTTCCCCAGCTTGCTCAATTTAGTCTGGAGTTGACTCAGCGTTAATGAAAATCTGAATTACACTATCGAGGTCTTTCTTCTGATTAAATAGTTGTACAAATTGTTGTTTGCCCTTTCCAAAGAATCCTGACGTGGTATCGCAACCACTAATTGCATGAATTAGTAAGATAGATTCTTTACAATTGCGGACAATATTAGATGACTGTAAGTTCTTCGAACTATACACAGCCGTTCTTTAACATTACCTTGAGCCTCCTTTTGGAATATGATATCTGTGTCCTCTGGGGTAAGTGCAATTATTAAAACAAGTAGGTCGACGTCTTGACCAACCACTACGACTTGTTCATTTTCCTGTGATTTTTTTATAGCAGTGGTAACAATTTCGACATCAGCATCATCTACTGCAATACATTTGCCTACATTTTGGTTGTCCAGACGTTCAGCAAGCTGTGAAATAAGTCGTTCCTTATTGTTAAGATTAGTTAAAAATTTACTTTGCGTTTCAACTAATACCGTGTTTTTGTTAAAAAGAATATCAGGCGCAGAGCATTTTAACATTCTTCTTTGACGTTCAACACTTTTTGTGCTGACACTATTTTCGGAGTAACCATCAAATACAATAGTAGCTTTGTTGCCATAGCGTTTATGAATAAAATTGGTATATGCAGAGTAGACATCTCCAAAGGTACCTTCTTTTGGCCAAACCATGCGATGAAGAAGACAACCACCATCAAGAACGAAATGGTAACCTGCTGTGCTTACTTCTTGCTCAGCGACTTTGTTGTTTGGCCAGAGCTGTATCAATAGAGATTTTACAGATGATGTGGATACTACAGAAGAAGTATAATTTATTTTTACTTAGTGGATTAGGTCTTCAGGAGAAACCACTTAAAAAAAAACGCGCCGATAACTCTACCTCAATGGTGGTGTGGAAACGAGTGCTCTTGTATTAGTCGTAAAACTTTTTTAAAAATCCCTTCTCCACCCTAATTCAACCGTCATGAAATCACATAGTTTCGAAATTAAAAGTAAATTACGTGATTATATCGTGTTCGTTGGTCCATGTTAAACAACCCCTAAATTTAATGACTGATTTCTCGAAAACCTCTGGTTTAAAGAATTTAGATTATAGAACCTTTTTTATGCAGAATTTTATGAGGAACATGTTTGGTGAGTAAAATTTTTTTTGTGGAATGAACGGTATTCGAGAAAAACGGAAAAAACTGACAAACTGCACGTTAGGGATGGGTTTAGGGGATGAAGCTCGCCCTTAGGGCTTGGGAACTTTTTTGATTTTTAAAGTACATCCCTTGACAAGTTTAATTTCAAAGTAGCAACAGTTTATAATTTTTTTCTCCTATTTTTCCTAATATCAATGGCCTACTAGAGAAAAATTGGTTAGATATAAATTTTCAAATATCTTATTAATTATGTTTCTTGTCTCCTGGACATAATTTGACGAGTAAGTATTCTCATGTAGTTTGTTTCTACTGTATTTCTACTCTTCTTTGTGTTTTCTTTTAGAACCTAAGCCCTGTTGATGGCCTCATAATGGGCCGAAAGGGCTAGGCAATAGTAATAAAATTACGCTTAATACAAAAAATGTTTCTTTTATCCTTTCCCAGTTTTAAAGATTACTTATCATATCAGCACAATGGGCAAAAATTGGAGTATTGGGGCCAATGATTTCAAATGAAGGGAGAAATTATTAAGCAGCAATTAAAAGGGGTAGGTAGTAAATATGCTTCTTGTTTAACTAAATTGAACATTTTGATGTGTTTTTAGCCCGTGATGACTGTGGAATATTGCATTTGGTAAACAAGTATTTCTGGCAAACGCAAAAATAAACAAACCGATAAAGTAATTCGAAAATGCATAGCTGACAGGTTTTGATTATTTTTAATTGCTGGATCATCGCGTCCGCCTGATGCTCTCAAATAATTAATGAAATTGATTACGCGTAAATTCTTCACCATGCACGCCACATGTTTAATAATTATGAAGGTGCATTTTTCGGTAAAACAATTATTTTGTGAGAATTCCGTATTTATAAGGATGATATTTATACTTGTGTAATTTGCGAGGTAGGTACCTACTGATGCTTTCCTACAGTTTTACCAATAGTGCTAATTCCAGTATTTTCTTCTATATGGAGTAAAATTTTTTCTTGTCCTCTACCATCGAGTATCTATATCAGCGGTTCCCAAACTTTTTAAGTCGCGGAGCACTTTTCGACAGGAAAATTTAACGCGGAGCACCAGAGTAGGCCGTTTGATGGTTTCAACTGCATGTATCTAGATATAGGTCTTTGCAAGGGCGTCGCCAGCCAGTGAGCTAGGGAGGGGCAGCATAGAAGAACTGAAGATAACATTAATTTAAGATTAGATTAAGGGTTTTAATTAAAAAAAAAATTGAAAATGAATAAATTAGTTACATACAAAATCAATTTAAACATAATCGTCTAGGGTTGCTAGCGAATTTATTGGTTACTTTGTTTATAAAATCGTTCAAGTTCTTGAAAATGTGTTGCCTGTGTACACTTATCATGGCGAGGCCATTGAGACGAGTTTCAGTCATCGTGCTCCTCAACCAGGTTTTGATTCTCCTCAAGCTACTGAATGACCTTTCAACTGTACAAGTGGTACAAGGTAAAGCAATACGAATCCTCAAGGCCTTCTTTATCGCAGGAAAAAAATCGTCAGTTTCCTTAAGGACTTCCACAACACTTAGTTTGGTCGATTCTGGTTTTTCCTCCCATATTTTTTTCCAAAGTTCTATCTCATTCTTGATATCCAAAAAACCGTAAAAGTTTCTGAATTCCTTGCATGCTTCTTTAAGGTCTTCCAAAGATATGTTTTTTATTTGCGCATCAGGGTGTAGTTTTGTTAGGGCAAAAGATGGTCTATTTTCTTCAGAGAACCTTATTTCGAGGGAATTTATAATTGAGTCCAAATAAGGAATTGTCATAGACCTCCGCCAGAATTCTGAATGGCTTTTTGCCGGGTGGTTGCTGCGGTGTTGTTGTCTTTCAACAGTACGGGGTATGGATTTCATATCTTTTGTCAGTCCAATTTTTTCCGCAATAGCAGTAGCATCTTTGATCAGTTGTAAAATGCGACTAATATGCTGGGATGCCTGAACCGTGTCCAAGGATACTGATTGGAGCACGTTTACTGAGGGTTCTATAATACCGGAATATTTGGATATTAATACGAGGCTAAAAATAAATGAAGCTTTGGAAGCTGCCGCATGGAGCTGATACGCATGTTTCCTTGTCGCATTATTGCCACCTCGAGACAATGTTTCTAAAGCCTCCATTATAGCACAAAAATTCTCTTTAAAAACTCTGATGCTTTTGTGTTTTTCGCTCCACCTTGTTTCGCATAACCGGGAAATATTGGGTATTAATTTTTGTCTTAGAACCGATTCTCGAAAAAATGTTATTATATCCTTGATGGTCCCAACGGTATTTCTGATGTCGGGCTCGGGCAGGGCGTTCAGATCATTGATGACCAGAATGAGCTTATGTGACGAGCAATCTTCGCGAACCGATGCATTGTTGCCGTTGATTCCCGGAAATTCTCGGTTATTGTTTGGATTAGCCGGGTACGCGTAATTTTATTTTTAATTCCAGTAAGCCGTATTTTAGAACCTCTAGGGGGGGGGGGGGGCGCAGCTGCCACTGTAATTGAGATAAATAATTTGTTTAGTTTTATCAAGTACTAAAAATTGTGTTTTCTTTTTTTCAGACCACATTTACCACCTATACAATTTTCTTAGAACTTCCCTGCACACCACCCATAAGAGAGGGTTATTTTAAATAGAGAAAATAATTAAAGCCCACATTCTAATTTGAATTATTTGTATTTTGTAAAAGTTTAAAAAATGTTCTTTAATTCTACAGGGTCCGCCCAAATTTGGTTAACAAATGGGATAATTTTTTATTATTGATTTCTCAGAAAATTTTATTCTACATAAGAGTTTTGCATCTTGAGTAAATCATTTTGACGTATTCAAATCTTCTGTGGCATATACAGGGTGAATATAAAATAGAAAAATATGACGTCAGTGACTCAAAAAATTTTAAAAATTTAAAAACTGAAACAGCCATATTAACAGTTAATATGTAAAGTTAATATGAAAAGTGTAAAAATTCAATAAGAGCAAAAAGTTTATTTTTAACTTGACTTTTCTTGAAAACTATTAGCACTAGAAAAAACTTTATTTAACTTTTTATCTTGGATTTATTAGTTCCCTAATATGGCTGTTTCAGTTTTTAAATTTTTAAAATTTTTTGAGTCACTGACGTCATATTTTTCTATTTTATATTCACCCTGTATATGCCACAGAAGATTTGACTACGTCAAAATTATTTACTCAAGATGCAAAACTTTTATGTACAATAACATTTTCTGAGAAATCAATAATAAAAAAACTATCCCATTTGTTAACCAAATTTGGGCGGACCCTGTTTATGCAATTATTGTGCTCCCACTTTTTACCCCCCACTCTTTTTTTTTTCGATATAATATTCCGATTTAAATAACGTGAAATTACCTTATTTAACAAAATTATTATGGCAATCTTCAAAACACAAATATACATAATTATATAACTTATCTCAATAAAACACTTTTTAACAAAATTATTATGACATTCTTTAAAACACAAACTAAAACTAAACATTATTTACTTGCCGACTTTACGCTGTTATTCATATTTATATTTACCAAGTATTATCAGAGTATTATGTTACAAGACCGCTCGAGATATTGCGGTGTTGGGTCGCGACAAATCGACACCGCGACACCAATGCAAAGTTTGCATAAAAACGATCCCAATAGTATTTTCAATACTAAAAATCCGTGCAGTTGGTATCCCTCGATAAAATAGCTATCTTTATTACTGATATTGCAAAGTGGCCAGGGAAAAATCGAGACACGTTGCCGAAAAATAAAAGAAAAAAGAACTAAAAGAAAAATGAGCATTTTTATAACGTTTATACACTGTGACCAGTAAAGTCCGCATCATATGGGATTTTTTTTTTATTAATAACGTTATTCGAAATTTGACTTTAGCATCAAGTTCTGCTTCGATCGAGATGAAAATTAAGCAAAAAAATAGTAGTCACTTGATTCGCGTTATTTGACAAATTTTAATTTTTTCCAAAAAATAATTCAAAAGTGGGGTTATTTCTGAAAGTATCGAAAAAAGTTATTAGAAAAAGTTTTTTTAAATGCAGTTTCTAGCCCACATGCAAAATTTTAGGTGCATTAGATAATTTTGATTTTTTACCCATATTTTGTAAATTGCACCACTTTTGCAAAATAAGACTCAACGCAACCTACATAAAACTTCTTAGTTTTGACAATGCTTTATTTCAGAAACATTTTCATTAAAGTAGCGCCATATTAAATGTGTGTTTTTCTACAAAATCAAAATTTGGCTATTAAAATTTGGTCGCATGTGATGCAAAGTTTATTTGTTTTTGACCCTGTATAAGGTAACTTCATAAAATAAGTATTTTTGAAAACGTAGTTTGGTCTGAAAGTAATACACGTTATTATTAAGACAAAAAGAACACAGTGTCATCAGTAAAGTGTTCATTAAGTGGAAAATAAATTTTTGTGGTGGGTAAAAAATCAAAATTATCTTATGCAGCTGAAATTTTGCATGTGGGCTAGAAACTGCATTTAAACTTTTTCTAATGACTTTTTTCGATATTTTCAGAAATAACCCCACTTTTGAATTATTTTTTTTGAAAAAATTAAAATTTGACAGATAATGCGAATCACGTGACTACCTACTATTTTTTTGCTTAATTTTCATCTCGATCGAAGCAGAACTTGAGGTCAAAGTCAAATTTCAAATAAAACTATTATTAAAAAAAAATCCCATATGATACAGACTTTACTGGTCACACTGTAGTTTTTGTCGAAATGTTTGTTACAGAGAACCATTTAATAAACGGATAAACGTCTTCGGACTAAAAGGAGTTAAAGAATTAATAAATATGAAATTCATTTCTTGACAAAATGAACGACAAAAAATTTATCCAGCTGGTACATAAGCATTTAACATGTCTCATATGCAAAGTATATGGATTCAAATTACAAATATATTATTTATAAGAACATCGCCACAGAAATTTTTCTTGTTTATCCATTAATTCTTTCTCTTTTTGCCCATGCTTTATGTTCCCATATACGTTAGCTTGTTTTTCTTTTTCGTCGAGAGATATGACCATTATTATCAATTATTCGTTCGTAAATTTAGCCATTTCAAACTCACTTGACTATAATGTTATATGTAAACGGACTTGAAGTTTCTTGTCTAAAAATGACAAGTTGAACAACTTGTAAATTTCCACTACACCTATTAACAAGAAAAATGACAAGTTTCGCTAACACTGTAGCTTCGTCAGATGACAATGATTTAATAAAAGGTAAAAATAAAATGGAGAGTGCAATAATAGTATATTAAAGTACGAGTTTCATAAGAAGCGGTTTTAGCGCCCGCGTCTATTTTAATGACTAATTTTATTGACACGGGCGCTAAAACGCCGTATGAAACATGTGCTTTATACATTTTTTTCTATTTCACCTTTTATAATCAAGAAAAATACATTTTAAAAAGAAAATAAATCCTTCAAATTTTGTAAATTTTTATGTCTAAATTTTATGTTGGTAATATTATTTTTTATCATAGGAGCCTCTGGACAACAAAAATTATTTTGCAAACTGTCATTTTTTGATTTATTGACCCATTTTCACCACGAGATTCTAAAGTTATTTTAGCGATATGAGATTTGAAATTGGACGAAATACGTTGTGTGATCCTTGTACATTCGGTACATATACAGAGCGTTCGGAAATTCGGGAGATTTTGCTACTTTTTTTCGAATTTCAAAAGACGTGATTTTACGTCACGGCATTGCAATTTAGTATTTATAGGGAAGATGGAAAATTCAAATAAAGTTGAAGTTAAAATCGACATTAGAAGGTTAGTAGATTAAATTTTGGATAGGATTTGGCAGAAAATGATAGCTTGAAGCATCTACAAAAGATTGATTTATAGATTTATGCAACCAACATACATGACTGTTATCCACACAGAATAAAAAAGTAAGTTATCAAGCTAGTTTTCCTCTGCGAAAAATGGGTTTTCTCGTAAATCACAAAGGCCGCGCAAGTCAATGAAATAAAACATTTAAATGTTACCAACATCAAATAAAGAAAAAACGCGTATCGAAATAGCTTCATTACGATCCGCAAATGAGGGTCGTACTGAACTCATTATGAACGTGAAATAGAAAAAATTAAATTATTGAAGATGTAAATAAAACAGTGAAAGGGTTACAATAGCGGAAAAATCCAACAGAGGGTTTTAAAATTAAATAAGGTACAATATGGGTAATTTACAAAATCTTAAGTGTATGGCCAACAGAATACATTTTTAACAAAGGTGAATTATTTAAATCTAATTGATCATTAAGTCTCAGATCCTTAGCTATTTTTAAGTTTATTTATTTCCATAGATTCTAACAAAACCTATGTTTTCTGTATGTAAAATTTTAAAGAAGGATCGGAATTATGTTGATAATAAAGTAAATGGTTATCATATTTTCAGTCTGTTTTGCTTTTTAAAAAACTGTTATAATGTTCCTGTATTCTTTTGTTAAAATGTCTACCCGTTTGGCCAATAAATGTTTTAGGACAATCTTTGCATTTTAATTTATAGACGCCTGATTTTTTGTTTTTATCGCTTTTAGTTTTATTGTTTTTGATAAATTTAACTTAAGAGTTATAAGTTTTGTAACACAAATTTATACCTATTAAGATTGTTAAGAAAATTGCCAATTACTTTGCTAGGTTGTCCAAAGAAAGTGACAAGTTTAAATTGGTCAGAGTTTTTGCTTCTAGGAAAAACTAATGGTTTGTTCCTACAGCGATCAGAAACAGTCCTTGACAGTCAGGATTCTGCGCAGTAATATAAAAGTGTTCCCACAAAGATTTTGGACAGTTTGAAAACCCAAAGTCGCTGTTCCTACACGTTTCTCTGATAGTTTGCTAACTGTCAGAGCAGTTTGCGAATCTTTTGCCAGTAAAATGTCCGGAGCATGCGCGGTTAAACGCTAGCATAACATATGACATAACCTATTTTTGTTAGACGTGTTTTTGCGGTTTTTGCTTTTGTATAAGACTTTTTCTATTATTAAATTGAGAAATGAGCGACATTGCGTCACCTGATGAAGATTCAGAAATGTCTGCTGTTAGGTTGGTGTTTAATATTTTATTTACTTCTTGAGCTAAAACTTCCCATAGTCTCTTAATACTTTTGATTTGAAAAGTGCCAATCTTTGGAGGAGATATTAACATTTTTACGACATATTATTTAATATAAGTTACTTATTTTGTTTAAGTTTATTTATTGGGCCGAGCCACACGAGTTTAATTAACGAAGTAATAATAAACAATTTTGAGATTTGAGGTTATGTCCATCGTTTAAAATTTCTTCAGTTTTAAACACCGAACCGAAGTTAGTTGATTTCGAACGCCTGTTCCTACAAGAGTTTGAAACCGGTCAGAAATCAGACTTGCGCCGTAAAGTTGGTTTGAAAATTGTCATGAAGTTGTCGGGGATTCGCTGTAGGAACAAACCTGAAGTCAATAGACTTTTTTTAAGTTTTCTTTTTTAGGATTTGGTCAATTAGATTTGAGTTATATCCGTTATTATTTGCAATTTGTTTTATAATGTTTAGTTCCTTTTGAAAACTTTTGAAAATTGATTTTATTTAGAGGGAGAGTTACTAGTCTATGGATCACAATGTGAAAAGCTAATTTGTGTTGTATAGGGTGGCACAAAAAGTTGTGTATGATAGTTTCAGTATGAGATGGTTTATAGAAAACGGAGAACACGCGTCCATTATTTTCTCTCTTAATATTTAAATCAAGAAAATTAATAGAATTGGTATTTTCGTGTTCTATTGTAAACTTGATATTATTGTGTAGGCTGTTAATATATTCAGAAAATACTTTTAACTGTCTATCAGCTCCAAGAAAACAAGTTAGGATGTCATCAACATATCTGCCTAAGCCAATAAAGAAACTGTTTGAAAAGAGGATGATTGCTTATTTTATTATCTAAAAAATCCATAAATATTTCAGACAATAAAGGACTAAGAGAATTACCCATAATAAGAGAATTGTTGCTAGTGTATATTTTGTCGTTGAACTTAAAATAATTTTGTTCAAAGCATACTGTAAGAGAATTGATAATTCCTTGTTTTTTGATCAGATTTACATTTTTATTAATTATAAATCCTCTGTTGGATTTTCCCGCTATTGTAACCCTTCCACTGTTTAATTTACATCTTCAATAATTTAATTTTTTTGCACCCCCATTTTTATTTTCACCTTTTATTAAATCATTGTCATCTACAGTGTTAGCGAAAGATGTAATTTTCTTGTTAATATAGTGGAAATTTACCAGTTCAACTTTGTTTTACTGTATCCCATAATACTATAAAAATAACTTATTTAATGAAATACAACATGGGTTCTTACAGGGTAGGTCCACTCAAACCGCAGTGAAAATGATTATATTTTAACTTTTGATTTTTTATGATAAAGTTTATTTTTAGTTTAATTTTTTAACAGCCCTGGAGAGTGGCGACATTCCTTTGGGGCTGTTCCTTGATTTGTCCAAGGCAAATCATTAAATCATGATATTCCTATTAAAAAGCCAAATTTATACGGAATACGAGGAACAACACTTAAATGGATTGAGTCATACCTGTCTGGAAGGTAACAAAGAGTAGTAGTAGTAGGTAAGGGTAACAGTAAAGTCCTGTCGCGTTCAAAAAATGTTTTAATAAGAATACCTCAGGAAAGTGTCATTGGACCAATTTTATTTATTTTGTGTGTTAACGATATAATTGAATTAGGCTCTATTGATGATATGTGCCAAATTACCAATTATGCCGATGATACTACTGTTTTGCTACGTAATAAAGATCTAGATAGCCTTAGGCAGGCTCTTCTAGCGTTCATGAGAGTGGCTATTTATAAAACTTTATAATAATTTTTCTATTTCACGTTCATAATAAGGTCAGTACGATACGCATTTGCGTATCGTAATGAAGCTATTTCGATACGCGTTTTTTTTCTTTATTTGATGTTGGTAACATTTAAATGTTTTATTTCATTGACTTGCGCGGCCTTTGTGATTTATGAAAAAACCCATTTTTCGCAGAGGAAAAATAGCTTGATAACTTACTTTTTTATTCTGTGAGGATAACAGTCATGTATATTGGTTGCATAAATCTATAAATCAATCTTTGTAGATGCTTCAAGCTATCATTTCCTGCCAAATCCTATCCAAAATTCAATCTACTAACCTTCCAATGTCGATTTTAACTTCAACTTTATTTGAATTTTCCATCTTCCCTATACCTACTAAATTGCAATGCCGTGACGTAAAATCACGTCTTTTGAAATTCGAAAAAAAGTAGCAAAATCTCCCGAATTTCCGAACGCACTGTATATGTACCGAATATACAAGGATCACACAACGTATTCCGTCCAATTTCAAATCTCATATCGCTAAAATAACTTTAGAATCTCGTGGTGAAAATGGGTCAATAAATCAAAAAATGACAGTTTGCAAAATAATTTTTGTTGTCCAGAGGCTACTATGATAAAAAATAGTATTACCAACATAAAATTTAGACATAAAAATTTACAAAATTTGAAGGATTTATTTTCTTTTTAAAATGTATTTTTCTTGATTATAAAAGGTGAAATAGAAAAAAATGTATAACGCACATGTTTCATAAGGCGTTTTAGCGCACGTGTCAATAAAAAAACTCGCCACTTTGTGGCTCGTTTTTTAAAATAGGCGCGTGCGCTAAAACCGCCTCTTATGAAACGTGTACTTTAATATACTATTACCTACTTGAAAAACAAAAGAAAAATATTTTTAATTTACTGAACCCTACAATGTGGATAAATATTATAGAGATTGTATTGACTGATGTAGATCGTACCAGTGAGAATATACACACATATTTATACATTAGGTGTTTACAACATATTGGTTTTTTCTGTCTCCGGAATTGACACTATTTGTATCTACTCTTAAATAAAGATAATGTATTACAGTATGTATCACAGCGATAGTTAATTTCTAAGAATTGTAGGAACAGTCTACAATACAAGGATTCTCAAAAAAATCTAATACAATTTTTGTGTAAAGTTAATAGGGAAGCAAATATTTGAGGGTAGCAAAATTTACATCGGATTTTCCATGTCCAGTCTGGCAGTATCTCATCCAGTATAGATGAAACTGAAAAAAACTTGTACAATTTCACAGTAAAACCAGCAGTGGCGGCTCGTTAATGAAGGGCTCTGGGGCGCCGCCCTCCCTGCAATTATTTCAAACAGAATCCAAAAATACTTTACTTAAAAAATCAATAAAGCAATGTATGTAAGCAATCCATTAAAATAATTCAAACCAAACATAGCCCTATTCCAGCGGGTAGGTTATACTAAGCGCGGGCATAATTATTCAAACCAAACACAGCCCTATTCCAACCGGCAGGTTATACTCATAGACAAGCGAGTTGTGCGCTCTCAAGGTTATACTAAGCGCGGGCGACCGATTATTCGTCCCGATTCAACGCGACTTCTCGATGAGTTGCCATGACGACCGAGGCGTGACGTCACCTACCCATCGCACAACGAGCGGCCACGGATGAGCTCCAATTTTCCGCGACCAACAACAGCCGTTCGCGAATCGCGATGACACGGTAGAATAATCGATATATTATTATGTACTCTGACGAGGCGACCTGTCGATGCGGCTGATGTTTTGTTTATTTGTTTTGATTTGATTTATTAGTTACGTTATAAAGTTGGAAAATTTCGTGTAATATGAAGGTCAGTGATTTACAGAAGCCTGTGTTTAGTTCTCTGAGCTTAAGTGAAAAACTTGATTTAAAAAATGCAGGGCGGCCGCTACCAATATTGAACATAGTACAAGTGCAATCAAAATGTAAAAGTAAGGCACAGTTTACGCGTAAGTTTGACAAAGAAATATATAATAAAAATCCTGGATATGCGGTTGTGAGGACAAAAATTCTTTTTTTTTGTTTCGTGTGTCTTCTTTTTGACGGGGATGATAATTGGACTATAAATGGGGTGCAGGACTTACAACGTCTTTCAGTGAAAATAAAAAAAACATGAAAATAGTGCATAACATCGTCATAATGTGGTAAGTTTTAAGATGTTAGGACAAACTAATATTTTAACTTGTTTAAGTAGTGATTATGCTGATGAAATTAAAATTCACAACGAGAAAGTTAGAAAAAGCAGACACGTACTTTCGAAAACAATAGACATTTAAAATTTTTTTTATTTTAAGCCAGCGCCCCCCCTGACTCGCTAGTCACGAGCCGCCACTGAAAACCAGGCAAATGTTGTCGTGAATTAACATCATCAAAGTACTTTGTTTAAAGGTCCTAGATAATGTAGAATTATAAAAAGGCAGAGGTTGAGATGCCCAGCAGCTGAAACTGCATGACCCCAGGCATGACCGTCAAGCTTCACGTGCAATTTACTACTTTTTAAGACTGTAGCCTTTTGGATTTAACAATAATTACAATTTTACATTTTTTTTTCACCTTTTTTTTTTACTGTTGTAATAAATTACTTACTCCGACGCAAAATAATAATGGGGAGTGGCGTTTTGATGAGACCTGAAATTTTCGAGCGTGTTGGCATCTACATTTTGAAGTAAGTTACGTAGATCAAAATGCACAAAATAATAATAATGAGTATTTTGTCTATTTATGAATTCGTTATTTTTAATGTAGACTCATTACTAAAGAGAACTTTTGTAACACGTGTGGTACAAACTTCTTTAATTTTTTGAATCAACCAATTACATAATGTAATTATTCTTAAGAAATCATCTTCAGAAAATTCTTGGTGTAATTATATGTGATAAAGATAATATTTATACTTCTTTAAAACCCTTCGCAAGTCCGATTCCTTAACACCAGGTTCCTAAAAAATGCCATGCCAATAATTTTCTTTATTAATAATGGGTTTATGGGTCCTGTTTCTATAAATCTTTACAACAATCTCTCCAAGGCTTATAGTCAACATACACACAAATACACACGACCCGCTATAGGCCATTTCTTGTACAGTCCTCCGGTATAAAAATTATGATTATTATCATTTACAAAGTAGTAAAATTCAATATTTTCAATGTAGTGATAGTAATGAACATTGAAATTGTGATTTAAATTATGATCATTAGGGATTTGATTGAATTAATACAAAATAAAGAGAAAAAAAAATGCTACCACAAATTTCTGAGTTTAACCCAACTTATTTCAGTCCAGAAGTGGATTATTTCGGAGAGTGTCAAAACTTCAATTTGGTTTTAACTTTTTATGAATAGTTTTTTAATAATTGGTGAATTGTCACAATATTCGGCTAGGGTTTTGTCGGGTGAAAAACCCGCGGTACCTTGCATACATTTAAAACAAAATTACTTTTTTGTGCCACTCTGCATTGAACTCTTAAATAAATATTCTTATTCTTCGACGTATTTCTCCTAAAAAGGTATTCGTGGTAAGAGTTGATCTGAGCAGCCCTTTTTGAGATATCTGGATTTAAAAAATTCATTTCGTGTATGGCCAGGTCTAAATTATGTAATTATTAATGGCAAATATTTTCTCACTAATACAATATAAAATAAAAGAACAATAAAGAAAATGTGGCAATATAATTTTATTGTATTAAATACAGTTTTTTTTAGAAAGCAAACATAAATTAGAACTGATTCTTTTAAAATAACCTACCGTTCTGGCAATCTTTGATGTGATACTTTCCAAATAATTAAAAAATTTTAATTTTGAATCAATAACAACACTTATATTTTTACGATTTAAATTATTATCCATAACCATACATTTAGTTTTTGAAATATTTAATTACTAATAGTCAATTTAATAATATATTTATCTCAGAATTAAGAGTATTTGGACCATCAAAAATATTTAAAACATTAATGTGAATTAAGGCGTCACCAGCAAATATTTTTAACTTATCCATTTTTAAAACTAAAGGCATATCGTTAACGTATAAAATAAATAATATTGGACCTAGTATACTTCCTTGAGGAACTCCTATAATATTTATTTTTTATTTGAATATGTTTTTGATTCCTTGTTTTTTGTGACCTGTTACTTAAATAATTTATAACCCATTTATAAATGTTTCCGCGAATACCATACCGATACAATTTACTCAATAATCTAGCACTGTCAATTTCTTCGAATGCCCGCTTAAAATCCAAAAATACAGCTATAACCTTTTCCCCTTTATAAATGGTTCTCTTCCACGTCTCAATCACACATTGAATGGCTGTCTCTGTAGAGTATCCTTTTCGATAACCAGCTTGAAAGGAAACTAAAATTTTGTTGACATCAATGAATTCCAATAACTGTTCATATACGACTTCTTCTAATAATTTCTCAACATGCCATAAAACATTTACTGGCCTCATCCCATCTTTTAGTGTTTTTTGCTTTTGGCACTGGTGTAATGTAAGAACATTTTAATTCGTCAGGCATATTTCCATGTTTTAAACAAGAATTATAAAATTTAATAATGGGTAACCAATGCTGCCAAATGTTTCCTTTAGCACCTTTTTATTTAAAATGTCTCCATAGTTGTTATTTAAATTTTATTTTGAAATTACTAGTTTTAATTTATTTAATGATATTTCATTGAATTCTTTAAAAAAATTATTACTTCTATTAACTATTTAGCATAGTTCTTCAGTTCCTGAATTTATTGACTAAACAATTTCTTTACTGCTATAAATATAATGGGAATTTAGTTTTTCAGCAATAATAAATGGTTCCGTTTCTTTTTATCTTCAAAAATAAATTCTTTAATGTTATTTCTAACTGTAGGTTTAACTAGATTTTTTAAGGTTCTTCACATTTTTTTTACCATCTCCCTTGTTATTATCTATTTGTTTATCATAATATAAGGTCTTTTCTCTTCTTAAAACTGATACACATTTATTTCTGGATTTAAAAAATTCATTTTGTGTATGGCCGGGTCTAAATTATGTAATTATTAATGGCAAATATTTTCTCACTAATACAATATAAAATAAAAGAACAATAAAGAAAATGTGGCAATATAATTTTATTGTATTAAATACAGTTTTTTTTAGAAAGCAAACATAAATTAGAACTGATTCTTTTAAAATAACCTACCGTTCTGGCAATCTTCGATGTGATACTTTCCAAATAATTAAAAAATTTTAATTTTGAATCAATAACAACACTTATATTTTTACGATTTAAATTATTATCCATAACCATACATTTAGTTTTTGAAATATTTAATTACTAATAGTCAATTTAATAATATATTTATCTCAGAATTAAGAGTATTTGGACCATCAAAAATATTTAAAACATTAATGTGAATTAAGGCGTCACCAGCAAATATTTTTAACTTATCCATTTTTAAAACTAAAGGCATATCGTTAACGTATAAAATAAATAATATTGGACCTAGTATACTTCCTTGAGGAACTCCTATAATATTTATTTTTTATTTGAATATGTTTTTGATTCCTTGTTTTTTGTGACCTGTTACTTAAATAATTTATAACCCATTTATAAATGTTTCCGCGAATACCATACCGATACAATTTACTCAATAATCTAGCACTGTCAATTTCTTCGAATGCCCGCTTAAAATCCAAAAATACAGCTATAACCTTTTCCCCTTTATAAATGGTTCTCTTCCACGTCTCAATCACACATTGAATGGCTGTCTCTGTAGAGTATCCTTTTCGATAACCAGCTTGAAAGGAAACTAAAATTTTGTTGACATCAATGAATTCCAATAACTGTTCATATACGACTTCTTCTAATAATTTCTCAACATGCCATAAAACATTTACTGGCCTCATCCCATCTTTTAGTGTTTTTTGCTTTTGGCACTGGTGTAATGTAAGAACATTTTAATTCGTCAGGCATATTTCCATGTTTTAAACAAGAATTATAAAATTTAATAATGGGTAACCAATGCTGCCAAATGTTTCCTTTAGCACCTTTTTATTTTAAATGTCTCCATAGTTGTTATTTAAATTTTATTTTGAAATTACTAGTTTTAATTTATTTAATGATATTTCATTGAATTCTTTAAAAAAATTATTACTTCTATTAACTATTTAGCATAGTTCTTCAGTTCCTGAATTTATTGACTAAACAATTCCTTTACTGCTATAAATATAATGGGAATTTAGTTTTTCAGCAATAATAAATGGTTCCGTTTCTTTTTATCTTCAAAAATAAATTCTTTAATGTTATTTCTAACTGTAGGTTTAACTAGATTTTTTAAGGTTCTTCACATTTTTTTTACCATCTCCCTTGTTATTATCTATTTGTTTATCATAATATAAGGTCTTTTCTCTTCTTAAAACTGATACACATTTATTTCTGGATTTAAAAAATTCATTTTGTGTATGGCCGGGTCTAAATTATGTAATTATTAATGGCAAATATTTTCTCACTAATACAATATAAAATAAAAGAACAATAAAGAAAATGTGGCAATATAATTTTATTGTATTAAATACAGTTTTTTTTAGAAAGCAAACATAAATTAGAACTGATTCTTTTAAAATAACCTACCGTTCTGGCAATCTTCGATGTGATACTTTCCAAATAATTAAAAAATTTTAATTTTGAATCAATAACAACACTTATATTTTTACGATTTAAATTATTATCCATAACCATACATTTAGTTTTTGAAATATTTAATTACTAATAGTCAATTTAATAATATATTTATCTCAGAATTAAGAGTATTTGGACCATCAAAAATATTTAAAACATTAATGTGAATTAAGGCGTCACCAGCAAATATTTTTAACTTATCCATTTTTAAAACTAAAGGCATATCGTTAACGTATAAAATAAATAATATTGGACCTAGTATACTTCCTTGAGGAACTCCTATAATATTTATTTTTTATTTGAATATGTTTTTGATTCCTTGTTTTTTGTGTCCTGTTACTTAAATAATTTATAAACCATTTATAAATGTTTCCGCGAATACCATACCGATACAATTTACTCAATAATCTAGCACTGTCAATTTCTTCGAATGCCTGCTTAAAATCCAAAAATACAGCTACCTTTTCCCCTTTATAAATGATTCTCTTCCACGTCTCAATCACACATTGAATGACTGTCTCTGTCGAGTACCCTTTTCGAAAACCAGCTTGAAAGAAAACCAAAATTTTGTTGACATCAATAAATTCCATTAACTGTTCATATACGACTTCTTCTAATAATTTCTCAACATGCCATAAAACATTTACTGGCCTCATCCCATCTTTTAGTGTTTTTTGCTTTTGGCACTGGTGAAATGTAAGAACATTTTAATTCGTCAGGCATATATCCATATTTTAAACAAGAATTATAAAATTTAATAATGGGTAACCAATGCTGCCAAATGTTTCTTTTTTTAGCACCTTTTTATTTAAAATTTCTCCATATTTGTTATTTAAATTTGATTTTGAAATTACTAGTTTTAATATATTTAATGATATGACATTGAATTCTTTAAAAAAATTATTACTTCTATTAACTATTTAGCATAGTTCTTCAGTTCCTGAATTTATTGACTAAACAATTTCTTTACTGCTATAAATATAATGGGAATTTAGTTTTTCAGCAATAATAAATGGTTCCGTTTCTTTTTTATCTTCAAAAATAAATTCTTTAATGTTATTTCTAACTGTAGGTTTAACTAGATTTTTTAAGGTTCTCCACATTTTTTTACCATCTCCCTTGTTATTATCTATTTGTTTATCATAATATAAGGTCTTTTCTCTTCTTAAAACTGATACACATTTATTTCTAAGTTTTTTATATTCTTCCCAATCTTCATTGATTTTAGTTATTTAAATTTTTTTTGGTACATATTGTCACGGTCTTTTTTTGCATGTAAAATGTAATGTGTAAGTTGTATTGTGTATTTTTATTACACTGTTTCAGCTAATCACAATATTTTTACAATCCGCTGTTTAATTAGCAACAGAAGATTCGTGAAAATAAACAGTATATTTTTGACGCAACTTTTAACCCGCTTAGGATGTTTTTATTCGCCTTTAGCGTCGGTGAGCTATGACAAGAGGCGAAAAGCTTTTCAATTCGTGTGGTAGTTTAATTATATTACGGTTTTAGTGTCAGCTCGGGTCTGAATCGCCGCTGTGTGAAAGAACTAAGCGGATTATATAGTCGATACTAGCTTTACAACAAAACCAACATTTCTATTCTTTATTTGACCATATTCTATTATTTATTTTCCAGTCTGCGATACAATAAGTCATAGTAAACAAAACACGAATGCCTTTAAATAAATTGAATTAATTTTCAGGTTTTCATTTATAAAATGTTTACAAAACAAATGTAATTACTTGTTCAAGTAATTGAAGTAACCAAATTAACTGTATTTTAAACTACCCTGTATATCGCAACTAAGATGGGGGTGTAATGAATAAAGTCTGCTGATGGTACCACAGTTACGAATTAATAGGAATATGTAAATTTTGCTCGTCTTGTAATAGGCAGTGACGTGCAGTGGCATAAGAAGTAGGGTAGTAATTGTAGTAAGGTACCGGGTGTTCCACCTAAGGAGGTAATCGGCTATATCTCAGAAAGTAATAACACTAGGACTTTGGGAAAAAATATGTATCGAGAAAAGCGGCCAAGAGAAATTGCTGGAAATTATTTTCAAGTTCGAAAAATGACCGCTAGGGGGCGTAAGAGAACTTTCAAAATAGAAATGCTGATTTTCTCTTGATTTTTCTTTATGAAAATATGTTAAAAATATAAGCATTGTGTTCTTCATAAAATTATGCAACTTTATGTTTGGAATCGTTTTTTTTTCTATTTTCAATAATAAAGTGGTGGGAGAAGGTCAAACCTTTTTTCTTTTAAACGCTGTAATCTCTGCTTTGGATAAACCTATTTTATTCAACTTGGTCTTGAAAAAAGCCCCTCTTTTCCTCTACACGTAGATCTATTAACTATACCATATTGATTCTGATGGTGGCCACTAGATGGCGTTTTCCGTAATTCCTCAATGAATAAGGATTTTCTCAAAAAAATCAAATTTTATAATATGACTTCATATTTGATTTTAGGCTTATAAAGGCTATTAAATAGTGGAATAAAAAATCCAGGTCCGTATTTAAAATAAAAAAGTTGATGATGGTCGCTCGAATCCGAAACGTCGGATTAAAAAACTAACCCCATCAGCTTGTAGAGGAGGAAAAGTTACTATGAGGAACTGAAAACCGCAACGTGATATCTTTTGTTAAACTAGAGAAAATCGAATGTTTTAAAAAATGGCCTATTTTTCCATATTAATAATTATTATCCCTAATTTCTCGGAACAACTATATTTCCTGCTTTCGAGTTACATCCGGTTTAACCGGATGTTGATTTTTTTGGGAAGATAATAAAAATTGAAGATAGGGACATGTAAGCCGTATTGCTCTAAGATGTACTGTTAGAAAGTTATAAGCTGTCAAAGTTCAAAAATGTCACTTTTCGAGAGTCAATATCTCGGAAACTATGAAGTATAGACTATATTAATAATAAAAAATAATTACAATTTTATGTGAAATTTCAAAATGTTAAAATATACAGGGTGATTAATTTAAAAAAAAATAATAACGTCAACACTTGACAGTTGGTGACATTACTGACATATGGTATAATAGTCAAATAGTAAAATATTAGTCCTTAACTGGAAGTTGATTTTTTTGGGAAGATAATAAAAATTAAAGATAGGGACATGTAAGCCGTTTTGCTCTAAGACGTACTGTTAGAAAGTTATAAGCTGTCAAACTTCCAAAATGTCACTTTTCGAGAGTCAATATCTCGGAAACTATGAAGTATAGACTAATAGTGCATTTGATAAAAAATAATTATAATTTTATGTGGAATTAAAAAATGTACAATTATACAGGGTGTTCCATAAAAAAAAATAACGTCAACACTTGACAGTTGGTGACATTACTGACATATGGTATAATAGTCAAATTGTAAAATTTTAGTCCTATAGATTGCCCAAAACCCGGATTTGATATCACTTTTCGTTCGCCTGTAATTAAGCCGTTCCGGAACATTTGCCCAACCCTGTATAGATCAATCCTAAGAAAAATCATAACCTTTTCCACCGATAAATCAAACTGACTGAATTAATTTACGACGTACTGCAACTATGGAGAACATGACGTAACGGCAGAGGTCATTAAACAAACTTTACTTATATCTAATATATAAAATATAATATTTTTTAATTAGTTACGCCGATGCATAGGCTTAAAAGTATTCATTATAAAAATAATAGTATATTGTTTTATTAGAATTAAAAGCAATACTTTTACAATGAGTCTGCAGGTTTGGTGGACGAACGAAGTGAGTCGGGCAATTATGAGTCATAAAAAGTTACTATTATTCCGAATAAAATATTTTATTTTTTCTTCAAACATCGTTCAAATATAAAAACATAAAGATACAATATTATATATTTATTCATGAGAACTTTTACTTCCGCTGCTGTTGACAACAGAAGTAAAAATACTTTTTTTAAGACCGACCAGAAAATAGACACTTTCTGGACAGTTTTTCGTCCAGAAAATAACGTTTTACTGATCAAGACCGGAAAATGAACGTGAGGGACCAGCAAAGGATTTTTCCGGTCCCTGTTTTTTCATTTTTCCAATCGCTCTTTGATAATACAATCTACCTTGATTTCGTTACTATGATAACAACATTTCGATGTATTGTCGAGTGACAGTTCGTTGGTTTTTAATTTGTTGTTTATGTCAAACTTGTTTCGCGAGTGCGCAAATTTAAAAATATGAATTCAGATTTTGAATTATCCGACACGGAAAATGAGAGTTCAGAAGAAATTTGGGAACCAGCAAGGAAAGCGACTTACGATATATTGCCAGTAAAATCAAAAGCCCGTTACGAGAAGTCATACGACGCGTTTAAAAATAATATAAAATAAAATAAAATAATGAATTAAATGTATATCGAAGTGTCGGTCTTAAAAAAAATATTGTACGTCACGCAACTGAAAATTAGTATTTTGCAGGTCTTTCCAAGCTTGTCTCGACCTAAAAAACACTACTTTCCGGTCTTGTAACGTAAATTACTATTTCGTCCGCTGCCAATAGCAACCGCTTCTCATAAAAAGCAGAACTTTAATGTCAAAAAATTAGTACAAAAATTTATTGACGTTTGAAGACTTAATTTTTTGTCTTATATAGATTTTTGGTCGACTTAGGGACGCCATGGTAGGGAATAATATTATATGTATAGACGTAGATTGGATTTTGCTTTTTCGATTTAGCCAAAGAGATTAAACGATTATATTCGAAACTATTCGAAAATAACAGTTAAAATCACCAATTTATTAGATTAATGTTACCGCTTTTTATTTACGACATAACCTATAATGTTGCTTATCTTGTATACATTTCCATTTTGTTTACCAGAATCTGAAATATATGACAAAAGCATTTCCTGTTAGAAATACGCCATGGAAATAAAAAAGTTTATATATCTGGTCGCCTACCCTAGTATGTTAAATCTTACTTATTATTTAATATAAATACCAAGATTATTTCTACTAGTAGCACAAGAATTACTTATAAATCATACATAAAACTAATTCTTTATACCTACTAGTAATAGCAAGATTAGGGACAGTTGGGGCAGTCGTAGCAAAAGTATACAGGGTGCCCGGAAAAAGAAGGTCAATCCGTTAACCATATTCCTTTTATAATTTAATTTTTCATTTTTGATCTTCATGTTCGATATACAGGGCGTCAAAGTTTAAAATGAAAAACCGATTTTCAATAAAATTTCTGCTGAATTTCAATAGTACCGTGCGAGCAAAAATTATTTGCATCAAATAGGGCTTGGATTAAAAAACGTGGGGCTTGGCTTAGATCACAATGATATGGAAACGATATATCTAACCAAATCTAGGTTAAAATTTTGTCAAATTCATATTATGACATGATAACATAATAACGAACAAACCCAAGCTAATGAGTAATAAAATAAGTAGACAAATACAAATTTATTTTTGTTGTTTACAAAATTAACAAAGTAAGAATATACAGAAAGAAAAATAAAAATAAAATAAAATAAATGAAAATGGGACAGGCGTCTTATACAATTTGTTGGCGTATTTTGCATTATTTCAAATTCTTCTGTTCTTACAGATGGTCTTCCTGCTCCTTTTTTGTGTTGTATAGAACCTGTTTTCCTAAACACAGCCACGCTTCTTTACAGGCAATATTATAGTAGAACTGGACTGGCAGGATCGCCATATAGTAGAACTATCGGGTATTGGTGATAGAGAAGATTAGAGGCACTTTATAAAAAGGTAGTATTTATTTAGTACTACATTTAGGGTGTATACAGCCTCTATACTAAAACTATCTATCACTATCTATATCTTATTACTGACTTATGACTTAAGACTCTTATGACTACTCTTATGACTAGTTTCCTATATCTAATCAGTCTTTATAAATACTAAAACTAATTTGAACTTAAACTTGAACTTTTAAAGGTTGTTATAGGAAATGTTTAATAATAGTTATTATAATATGGTTTCATGTTCTATATCAATGAAATATGTGTCCATAACAAAAACAATTATTAATTATTAATCTTAAATATAACAATTATAGGGTGAAGGTAAAATAGGGGTGAAAACCCTTATCTTTACCCTACAATATAAAAATCCCCAGCAATAAAAGCAACGTTAGAATAATGTTCGTGAAAATCGTCTATGCACAAACCCGGATTGTATTGCCACTCACCATTTACTCTAACTACGTTTTGAAAATACGCTTCAACCATGAATGTTTTGTGCTGTTTCGTAAAGCCCATTATGTGAATTGTTCAAGAAATTGGAAAAATTAGCGATGAATCAAATTACTTGTAACGACTGTCAAAGATGACGAAACAACTGATTGATTGTTAATTAAGGTAGTTACTGACACCCAACAGGTATTAAGCTCTACGGCTAAGCATTACGTCCTTAGATGCAAGGCCCTCTTTGATGCAAATAATTTTTGCTCGCACGATATTTAAGAAGATAAATTTAAAATTTGGTACATTGCTTCAACATAAAGAGTTACAACTTTTAAAATAAACAAAATAAAAAACAATTGTCAAATATTCAAAACAGGGGGGTCCAGTAACCGCTGACCTTCCTTTTTTTATAGTACGTCAGTGGCTCCCGAACTATATTTTTTCAGGTAACCATTTGTTTTTGATTATTTCTTGTGTCTTATATAATTTTGACAAACCGGTGCGGCTTGGAGCTAATTCGAAAAGTATGGGTCCCTAATTGCCAACGCGGCTTACGGTAATCTCATAATTTTCAAATGCTAAATCAAGTCAGCCGTTGTGGCATTACCATGGATACAAGATATAATTAAGTAAAACTTTGCAATAGGTGATAACACAGAAAGCAAAGGACTAGCCAAAAATAATGTAAGGACAGTGGCGTACAGATAAAAACCTGTAGTACTAAACCAGTTAAATGAAATTATTTTATTACCCTACTAAGAACTTGGGTACTATTGCTAATCTTCTTCACATAATAGTAACTTTATCAGACAATTTTACTGGAAATTCATTTTCACTATTTCTCCAATATACACAGCCCGATTTACTTGATGATTTGCCTCTTGTGGTATGACAAAATATTTGGTTTCAACGTTTTTGCACCACATCTTTCCTAGTCGCCGGATGGTCGAGGCCAAGATGCCCCTGTTAAATGACCACCCCGCTCTCCAGACCTTACTCCCTTGGATTATTCATTCTGGGGGTGTTTGAAAGATTTTGTGTGTATATGGTTTCGATTTTGAACGAGAATCATTTAATAATCCTTCAAGCTGGAGAGCAGTTTAGATTGAAAACACATATTGTTCAAAGGTTAAGATTTTTTTTAAGTAAAGACAGCTCGCATGTGTATTCAAAAAAATATAGGCGATATCGAGCAATTTCTTTGGACTATTTTTTTAAAAATTTTGTCTGTTTTTTGTTACTAACATATTCACAATTTTATGAAAATAATTTGTATTAAATATTTATTTTCTTTTTAAAGGTTGGAGACAATGATGTTTCTTGAATGATGAAAGAGTTTTGGACTTCCATTGTCTTTATTTGTTTTAAATCACAACGGTTCAACTGGTAAGTATCTCCAGTCGTCTTCAGGTGAATACTCTGAGAAAAAAAACAAAATTTACTTAAGTCTTGCACATCTTTATTTGAATTCATAGTATTGTTAGTTCAGTGAATATGGGATATTTTGAGAAATAATCGATTTTAAGGTTTAATTTGCTGTCTAGAAGTACGATTTTGTCGAAATTAAAATTATGACCTTTTGAGAAGTAGTCTATGGGAGTACCACTGCTGGCCGAAATCCGACCTTTCTTTTACTACAAATAGTGGACAAAACCGTAACATAAAAATTCTGTATTTTCTTAAACTCTATTACATGGATTTTTTTTTCAAGATGCCCAAGATAAGTTTGGAGAGGAAGCTTTGGTGGCCTCGAAAATTTAGTCGAGATCAACGGAAAAACCGGCAAGACTAAGTCAGAAATCAAAAAAACTTCTTATTTGCATGCCGCAGTAAAGACTTACTGCTTGAGCACCACTTAAACAGTTTTAGGTGCTTACACCTCAATGCCTTCAGAATAACCCTGTATTGGAAAACTTCTAGAAACTATTGAAATATTGAACAAAAAAAATTAAGGATTGAAATCGACACAAAATTGATCACTTGCATCATGAAAGCAACATAAATAGAGCCCTAGGATGTAAATTAATGTATAATGATATCATAAATAATTTTTAAAGTACTGTTATCATGAGTATTTTTTGTTTTAAACAAAAAAATACGTCTTTCTTCTTTTTAGTACTATTATTAAAATTACAATAGAACAACAGAACCACTAGTTTTACTTAAAACCCAAAATCAGTGTGGTAACTTTTGTTAACCATAGCTTGCCCCTCCCCCTCAATTAGAACCTGATTAAATGGCGCTACTGATATTGCAATGTTACCAACCCAAAATGTCTGTGGTAAGATTAGCAATATGTGGTCATAGAAGCTGAATTAGGCTTATATAAGAGTTATTCTAGGGCTCCTCAGGGCTCAAATTTAGGGCGTCTTCTTTTTGCAATAATGATTAATGGGATAGCTGGGGTAGTGATTTCAAAATATCTTATGTTTGCCGATAGTTTTACGATGTATATGGGTATTATCACTGACGATGACTGTGATCATTTGCAGGACGATTTGACCAGACTAACTTAATGGTATGAAATGAATAGATTTTATTTGAATACAAAAAAGTGTGTTTGCATGTCAATTAGTTTAAAGAAAAATGTTCTAAAAGAAGATTACATCATTGATGAACCTTTATCAGAATTCTCCATTAAAGCGTATGTGTAGTATATTTAATAGGTTAGCAACTGATATTGATGTAAGTACGTATATTCACACAATATGTAAAAACTAAACTGCAAAATCAGACTCAGTATTTATTTTAGCTCAAATTACTGGTTTTTATTACATTAGATTGATGTATCTGTAAATGGCAAAAACTGTTGTTGATACTGTATACAAATAAGTTAATAAATAAAGAATAATGTGTTTTACTTATACCAATTAAACATTCCTGGTCGCGAATTTAAATTATCAATATAAAATTAATTTGAAGAAGTAGTCCATACTTAAAGTGGAGTTGAAAATGTAGGAATGAAAGAAAAACTTAAAGTCGTCCTCCACAAAATTTAATGGAAATAGATTCATTAGGGGTCTCTACATGTTTCGAACGTAGAAACGTTTATCTTCAGGAGACAGAATTTTTTTAAGAAAATGGTGTAAAACCATAATGGAGCTTTCATGGTATTGAAATGACGTATATAAGAAAATTAAGGAGAGTTAAAACATGCTGAGCATGTGAAGAAAGGTAGTAAAGGAAGTTAAAACAACCAAACTAAAAGAGGAAGAAAAAAGGGGCCTTCCAGAAATAAGGTGTTGATGATTTTTTTAAAATCATTTCTATAAATTTTTTTTTTAAAAACATTGATAAATATCAGTATCAGTATAAAGTTAGGAATCTTCAGGAGACAGTAATAGTATAAAGATAGGAATCTTCAGGAGATTTATACTGTCTCACTGACATATCAATGTTTTATAAATTTTTTTTATAGAAATGATTTAAAAAAGATCATCAACACCTTCTTTCTGGAAGGCCCCTTTTTTCTTCCTCTTTTAGTTTGGTAGTTTAGACTTCCTTTACTAACTTTCTTCACATGCTTAGCATATTTCAACTCTCCTCATTTTTTTTATATACGTCGTTTTAATACCATAAAAGCTCCATTAAAGTTTTATACCATTTTCTCTTCTGCTAATACCATCAGCACTATATAAAAAAATTTCTGTCTCCTGAAGATAAACGTTTCTACGTTCGAAACATGTAGAGGCCCCTAAAGAATCTATTTCTATTAAATATTGTAGAGGAAGACTTTGAGTTTTTCTTTCTTTCCTACAATATAAAATTAATTATAATTATCGATAAAATCTATTATTTATAGTTTTTCAAATTTTTTTTTATAATTATGGCATAAACAAATGGTTACTCTATGTAAGACCTACCCCTGCTATTACCTTCTGACAACTTATAGGTATAAAAATGGTGTCGTTAATATAAGTTAATTATGCAGAAATTTAATCGCTGCTTAAAAAGTACTTTGGTTTAATGATCCATAAAAATATATCAAAAAGTTGTTAGGCACATAACTAAATGCCTTTTTAAAAGAGTGAAAACGTTAATAAATTGCAGCCAATAAAAGCATCACAAAACACTTAAATTATAAAAGATTGCCGTTTTGGGTAACTTTTTATTTGCAAAAGTTTTAAGTTGTTTATATCTTAATGAAGTAAAGTTAGCGAAAGAATGGACTTTAAATGTTTTAGTTTAAAAGAAGTATGTATAATATAAAAAATATATAATATAATATAAAAAATGCATGTATTTTAAAAATTCATTTAGGAAGATGCGTGCGTCACATTCTAAAAAATTATGCATATATAATAAAATGCGAATCATATTCTATAAAATAATTTTCTAATAATGTCTTCTAAGAGTAAATCATATTCTAAGCAATATTAATTTTGAAAAAGCGATCGTCGTAATTTAAAAATAATGCTCTGTGTGCTTCATATTCTAAAAATAAAGGTTTAATAATAATTTTAATAGTGATAAATGTATTATAAAATATGTATTTATTGTAAGAACATTCGATAACGTTTGCTCAAAAACGTGTTGACTATGGAATTTATGTTAAAATAACCATTTACTATCAGCTGCGTTCTTGATATATGGACAAAAGGAACACCTCCGTCATTAGACAAATGTTTAGTCTGGTACACTGATGGATCAAAAACGACCAACGGTGTAGTAGCAGGTTTATTTGAGAAAATAACCAGAGTAGACATAAGCACCCCGTGGGATTCTACGCCATAGTATACCAAGCAGAAACTCATCGAATACAACCATGCATATAATAGAGTCATGAATAGGGCTACCACGACCAAAATATACACATCCTGTCAGACAGTCAAGTTGCCCTTAAGTGTTTGAACTCCAACTACATGAAAGCACACAGTGGAGTGCCTTAACGATCTAGAATAACTGGTAGCCAGGCAGTAGCGGATCCAGGATTTTGCTGAGGGGGGCGACTAAGTTTTAGAAATGAAGCGCCGTAGGCGCGAAAATGCGCCGCAGGCGAAAAATTTTCGCGACCATGCTCAAAATCAAAAATTCACTCTGAAAAAAAATGTTAAAAATAAGTTAAACTAAAAACTGAAATATCTACCTACCTACAAAGAGACGAGCAGGATGATGTCGGGAGAAAAATTTTCGGGACCACGCCCAAAATTTCTCAAAAATTCACTATAAAAAAAACTGTTAAAAATAGGTTAAACTAAAAACTTTTTTTTTTATAAAGTTGTACCTTAGACATAAACTATCTAAAAGATTATTTGGGAAATTTTCTGAAAAACTTAAAAAAATATTTTTATTCATTAAGTCAAAAAATTGTACCTAATAAAAATCCCCGAAAGCGCTACCGCATGTTTACGTTTTTTTTCCTATTATGCTGTTCGTAGTCTTGCTAGTGAGGTAAAATCTAGGTAGGGCGTGACGACGCCGACGGCGAGTTAAAAGTACGCGGCTCCTTTGATCTGCTTCGGGCGCTTCGGCGGCATCGGCAGTTATCAATGCATATGTCGTAGGCTGATAGTGAAATCCGTCATTTCATGAAAAGCCTAGTCATCTCATGCTACACGCTAAAAGGTATATTTGCAACTGGTTTGTTCGTTGTTACCCAGATCATTTTTTTCAATTTTTCTTTAATTTAAATTAAATTTTATTTTTATAAAATAATATTAGTTGAAAAAAATGCTCTGGGGAACAACGAACAAACCAGTTGCAATATACCTTTTAGCCACGCTTCATGATATGACTAGGCGTTTCATGAAATGACGGATTTCACTGTCAGCCTACGACACATACATACCGCGGTAATAGTGTTGATCTTTTCTTTTATTTTTAAAACATGACAATTAATTTATTTATATCATTGGCTGGCTTGTTTTATATTCTATTACTAGCGTGTACCCGGCATGCGTTGCAACCCGCTGGTATAAATACAAACCCGAACAAACCCGATATATTAGTACCCGGCATGCCACTTTCTGAAATTGCACCCGTGCGAAGCCGGAGCGGGTCGCTAGTTATACATAAAAACCTTCCCCTTGAATCACTCTATCTATTAAAAAAAACGCTTTAAAATCCGTTGTGTAGTTTTAAAGATTTAAGCACATATAGGGACAGGACGGGCGATAGCGACTTTGTTTTATACTATGTTAAGATTTCTATTATTAATTATGAGAATTTGAAATTAAGGTTTTTCCTATATTTATTTCACAGGAATTCGCGAATGACGTATTTGATTTTAGGTGTGGTTAAGAAGGCTCAGGGGGGGGGCGAAACCCCCGTCGCCCCCCCTAAATCCGCCGCTGTAGCCAGGAACAACAAGTGGAACTCCCGTGCGTTCTTGGTCACTAAGGGATAAAAGGAAATGAAAAAGCAGACGAACTAGCAAGAACCGGATCTGCTCAAAATTTCGCCCTTGGAAAAAACAGGTAACCAAAACAACATTAGATAGATAAACGCAAAACCAATATCTATCTCGATGGAACGGCAGACCTGGTCAAATACGCACTGGTCGCAATTGGGAACCCCTCGAAAAACTATTAACTGGAATGCTACTTCTAAATGTGTACCCAGTTAAGGCAAGTGACTGACTAGGCAGCTGAACAGGCAATTGTCACTTAAGGAAGCACTTTCAACAATTAGAAATTTACAATGGACCCATAGAATGCAAACTTTGCGGTGAAAAGGACGAAACCGTTTCCCATATCATTTAGAGTTGCACAATATTCAGAAACACTCAACGCGGCGACAACCTTTCGTATGACAATCTTGGAAGAAGGGTATTGGACCTTATAGAAGGAACAAATCTCTTCTAACAAGGCTGAAGGCAGAAGGTTGCAGGGGAAGAAGCTTGGGATCACACACCCAATCCCTTCCTTTAACCAACCAACCCACCAATAGGTCAATTTCGTGTGAAATAATATTAAGTTATTAATCAAGATCGCTGCTATAAGAAATAATGACATTTAGAAAAAATCTAATTATGTCAAAGTAGTTTAAAAAAAAGTGACCTAATAATGTGAGAGTTTAACACCTGTAAAATAAATTGCTTTTTCTAATGGATGTTTAAAATAATGTGTAAATTGCATAAATATTTCTAATTTAACTTGAAGAAATAGTCCATACTTTAAGCGGGGTGTATATTTAAAAGGGAAAGAAATAAGGCACTTTAAGTCTTCCTCCACTAGTATATTAAAATAAATTTTAAGTTTTCTTGAAGGGTAAATTCTCTACATGTTTCGAATGTCAGGAGAATATAATAAGGAATATAAGAAATACAATAGGTGCGAACAGTCCAAACGGAGCTACAAGATGATGGAAAAAACAAGTAAAGTATTTGGAAAAACGTCCAACGTAATGATAGACCTAACGAGAGGTCACTCATGAAGTATTGGCAGAAACTAAGTTATAAAGTTATCACAGCAATAAGTTATGTGTCATATTAGTGAGACAACACCATAAGTGTAAAAGTTTTTTATTATAAAATGAAGATTAACTGAAAAGTTACAAATTAGTGAATCAGCAACGTAACTGTGAGGAGGGAAGAGTATTTGAAATTGGCATAGCAGATGATTTAAAAGTTTTTTATATCTGAAAAGTAAAAAAAAATTTCAGGTTAGAATTTTATGAGAAAAAAAAAATTGTGTAAACTTACGACATACTTGTTTATGAGTAGTAGTAATAATAGTTCAGAATCTTTGTTCTAGACATTGCTAATTAAAATTAAAGTGTAAAAATTTAACATAGGTGAAATGGAGCTGACAGTCCAAAAAAGACAAGGTAAAATAGTGGAGTATTCCCCTCACAGAGTAAACTTAAGTGTGTAGTTGAACACATAGAAGCTAGTCTTTAACCATGCTCCATCTCACCTCTGTTACATTATTAAATTTTAATGTTAATTAGCAATGTCTAGAACAAAGATTCCGAATAATTATTACTACTACTACTCATAAACAAGGATGTCTACATGACGTAAGTTTACACAATTTTTCTTTTTCTTATAAAATTCTAACCTGAAATTTTTTTTTTTACTTTTCAGATAAAAAAAACTTTTAAATCATTTTCTATGCCAATTTCAAATACTCTTCCTTCCTCACACTAATTTGTGACTTTTCAGTTACTCTTCATTTTATAATAAAAACCTTTTTACAACTTCTACTATTCTAATTTTAAATATTCTTCTCTCCTCACACTTATGGTGCTGCCTCACTAATATGACACATAGCTTACTGCTATGATAACTTTATAACTTAGTTCCTACCAATACTTCACGAATGGACTCTCGTTAAGTCTATCATTACGTTGGACGTTTTTCCAAATACTTTACTTGTCCTTTCCATCATTTTGTAGCTCCGTTTGGACTGTTCGCACCTATTGTATTTCTTATTATATTCCTTATTCTATTATCCTGATGATGAATGTATATACATACATTCAAAACATGTAGAGAATTTACCCTTCAATAAAACTTAAAATTTATTTTAATATACCAGTGGAGGAAGACTTAAAGTGCCTTATTTCTTTAAACTGAATTTTACACACCTTAACATCTTTTTCTTCTTCTCTCCTCCTTTATTTCTAAATTAACAAAGCATTTCCCAAAGTTTGAAAACCTCAAATGTTCTTGTTTCTACTTTATACAATATTTCTTAAATGTTTTAGAACTAGAACACCTTTCGAATATAGGAGGATTAATTAATACACAAACCGAAGGAAGAACATATTACCTACTTCCGAACTTAGCTCATTATTTTTCCAGTTGCGTCGTCAGCTAATAACTTACGTGCGAAGGTTTGAAAGAACGAGAAAAGTATATGATATATGGTTTTTATTATTTTTAACTTCGATCCACTTGTTCATGTGATTGGTAAAATAAAACAGTCAGTAGAAGTGATAAACTGATGAGGCTTTAATTGTGAGTATATACAGGGCGTTTTTATATTTTAACCGGTAAATAATGATAATAAAGCGTGTAGCGGAGTTTTTTTTTAAATGTCGCTTGGCTAAAATAAGCGGGAAAATTAACGGTTTCGTTTTCTGGTATGCTACGCCGCTACTTGTGGATTTATAAATACAACCGCATGGCATAAAATGAGAAGGAGAGGTAAAAAAATTTATGTTAAACAAACCTTCCTCAAAAATCCAAGACTGCCACAAAAAATGCGTACACCTTAATTAATAAACAAATCGCTATAAATCAATGTAAACGACAATCAAACGTTAAAATTGTTTCACAACAAACAACTTCTCAGAACATTTTAAATGGAGGGTACCATAACACGTTTGAACAAGTTATTGAACAATTCGACGTTGAAAATTCTTTAAACACGAAAATTTAAATCTGTCATTAAATAAAAAATACTAACTATACCTTTTATAGGAAATCAACTTTTTCCTGAAAACCAATGTGGTTTTCCAAAAAATTTCAGTAGGTACGGTCACAGCATTAAGTTCAGTTATAGACGATATCATGACCGCCTATGATAAAGGCCAGGCCAGCCTGTTGATCTTGTTGGCTTTCTCCATAGCTTTCGATACACTCGATCATAGGCTTTTGTCCTCTAAATGATATTATAATGAGTTTGACGTGGATTCTGTTAAACTAATACCATCTTTTTTAACCAACCGTGCTCAAAAAGTCGTTGTTGACAACATAAACTACAATCCTATTGACATTCTTTCAGGGGTCCCGCAAGGCTCCATTTTATCTCCACCATTGTTCATTATTTATGCAGCAGAGATCATAACTTCTACGCAATTCTGTCAGTCAGACGCTTACGCGGACGATACTCAACTACACCTGAGCTTCTCTACAACAAACTACTTGGATGCAATCCAGCAAATTAATTTCGACTTGGAAACCATTATTTCTCTATCTAATACTCGTAACCTTAAATTAAATTCGGAAGAATCCAAAATTTTATGCTTTGCAAACAAAGGTAATCGTGACACTGTTAAAAATAATGTGAACATTTCTCTAAATGGCGTTCATCTTCCTTATGTTCATTCAACGAAAAATCTTGGTATTGTTTTGGATGAGGAACTGCGCTTCAAAAAACACTTAAAAAAAATTAATAAAAAAGCATTTTATTCATTAAAATTAATTTACAATAATAGAAATATCCTCGATCAAAAACTTAAAAGAATGCTCTGCGATAGCCTAGTTCTGTCACACTACTTCTACTGCGACTTCATTTATATGCATTGTTTACATGAAATTGAAAAGAATAGAATACAAAAATGCAAAATTACTGCTGTAGACTGATTTACGGAATAAGAAAACGCGAGCATATAACCTATAAAATAAATTAGTGCAAATGGTTTAATAGGAGAAATAGATGTGATTTTCATTTGGGTAATTTTATTCATAAAGTTCTTACCATGGAGAATAGGTACATCAAAATAATTTAAAAATAACTTCGTTTTGAGAGACAACATTCACAATAGAAATATCAGATACAAGAACAGTTTTACCATACCCCAATATAAAACATCATTATTTCAAAGAAGTTTCACTTATAATGCTATAAAATTTTATAACTCAATTCCAAACGAATTTATGTTGTATAAGTTTAAGCTTCGTGCGTATCTGTTCCATAAGCAATAATAAATACATTAATTTATTGTTTCTCCAATTTTGCTACCCGGGACTGCGCTTATGGGGACGGAATCGTTTCCCATTTTGTCGTAAATTTTGTTATACCATTAGTTTATAATACATTTTATATTTATCAGACCCATACATCCGCTGCTATGCATTACACTATTTTTTTTATATTAGTATATTTCGAGTCGACTACATTCTCAGTTTAGTGGTTGAGTTGGAGTAGCAATGTTAGCTAGAGTTCGCCAGTCTGCCGAGTGCCAAGGGGCTGCTACTAACTCCCGAAAAAAGTGTACACGGATTTAAAATCGTTTTGATTTAATCTGATTTAACATGATTTAAATAGCGATTAAAGATTTAAAGTCTTATGCGTTATGATGTATTTCGTAAATCTGAAACATATGCTAAGAACACCTCCTCCTTGATACTATTTGTTCCTTTGTTGCGGCACCCGTATTTAAAATGCTTATATTGTTTCTAATATTTTTGATGAGATTTAGTGGGCAATAAATTTAAACTTGCAGTTTGCTGCCTCTAGGATGGAATCTGGTAGCTCCTCGCCAAAGCTGCTTATTTTAACAGCGTGTCGGTGTTTGTAGATTCTGACTGATTAAAAAATCTGACATCATGTCAAAGAGTAATGCACCAATAGCTGCTTTATTGGTGCTTTATTTATTGGTGCTTTACTCTTTAATCATATGTCATATGTTCTATATTGCTGATCAAAGCAGTTTAGACCACTCCTATAATACAGATAAGAAATGTTATAAATAGAGATAAGATCGTTTTGTTCGCCACTTCAATTGTTACTATCGTTTGTAAAACTTGTGCTTCTCCAAATATCTAAGATAAATAGTCTATAGTCTACAGCTACTAAAATAAATGTAAATATCCTTTACCAATGAGATTTTTAAGTATTTTTACTTTTCTGCACTGAAAATTTGTTCCGCACGCCGGCCGTGCAGAAAAGTGTAACTTTGTGCATGGATATGCATGCGGAAAAGTACTACTTTGAGCATGCTCGTAGGAAAAATTAATTTCACTCCCGGTGTAAATTAAATGTAACTAAAGTCAATCTTAAAAATAAGTCGGGCTTAGTTATATCAGACTAAATAAAAAAATGCAATACACGTTGGGTTAGTGACAACCCATGATACTAAAACAGACAAGATAAGATCACTCGCCGAACGAATTTCGAACCGGCTCGCGCATGACGTCACTGCGTGACAAAAGTTGACAGCGGTTATGCAGGGAAGATAAAGTCGCCACAGTGGATCTTTTCCCGTGCGTCATCACTTTTACGTCATCAAAATCGTATGAATCAAATCAAAATTACGAGACGAAAAAAGTCAATACTAAGTCTAAGTTCATAAAATGGACGTGCCTGCCTACCGTTTGACGTACCTACATAATATATCGAAAAATTATTATTTATTTTAAGTTTTGCCGGCATTCTCTATTATCTAAAATAAATTGACAAACAAGTGTTAATACATTTATTATTATTTTTAAAGCTTAAAATCTAGAAAAGTTTGGTGTTTTATTGACTAATAAAATCGCAAAAGTCAAATTTTTGACATCCTTTCATTTAAGGGAATTTAGCCACTGCCGTAAACTTTTCAAAGAACTTTTACGGTTAGAATATTTAAAATAAATAAATTAGGTATTATAAAAATCCATAAATACCTACCGCCAAAACAGATGGTGGGTATAATTAGCTTTAAAAAGAACTATTTTTAGAAAAAAAAAACAGTTTTAAGGCACAAAAATTTACAAAATACGAATTAGATTGGCAGATCAAAATAAGGTTGACAATGACGTTCTAAAATACAACGGTAGTCAACTAAACAAATAAAAATAGTAATTAATTGACGCTTATAGTTTTATTCTTGTCTAGCACGTTATATTATTGCGGAATCTTGGAGACGTTCTTTTATGCTTTTATTCAAACTTGTTACTGTAATAAATAAGGATGCAGAGTTATTAACCACGTTGAGTCCTGATCGTTGATTGATGACGCACGGGCAAAGATCCACTGTGGCGACTTTAGCTTTTAAATGTATTTTTGTATTAAAATGATCTACTGAAATTTATTTTTAACTTGTTTTGGGTATTATTTAAAGAGACAAAATAAAAAACAAGTCAATGTATACAAGGTTATTATTTTTTCTTTGATAGTGAATACATAATAATAAAGGTCATATAAAATATATTGTATACATTTATTCATATTATTATCTCAATACACTTTGGTTTTGAATTAAATAAACCAGATAAATAAAGAAAATAAACCCCGAATATAATAATAAAGTTTATTTAAAATATTAATACACAGGATACATACAGTGTGTCCCCGAATGGAGTTGACAAGAGGAAAAAGATCTTTATTATTGATTTTACGACGAAAAGTTATTCTTTATAAAAAAATTCTGCTTGTCGAGAAAATGAATTTATTACATAAAAATTTTAGATCAGATGTACAGGGTGTTTATAAATTAAGAAAACATGAAAATGCTTTAAGATAAAAGTACCATTATTTATTATTTTAGATAAAATGTTTATGAAACAAAGTTGTTTATAAACCAAAATAAAGCCTAAATACAAAATTTGAAATCTGAATTCTAAATATTTTTTAATATAAAATTAAATAACACCCTGAAATTTAACTTGTAACTATCTCCGTTTACACTTGAAAACGGTTAGAGATACTAACTTACCGAAACGTTGTGTTAAGTAACAAAATTAAGACAATGGAAGTCTGACAAGGTAGTTTTTTTGATACTTATTACTTCATTGTCTACCACCTTCAAACAAAGTTGAACTTGTAAAATTATAGTGGAAATTTACAAGTTCAACTGTTTTATTGTATCCCAAAATACTATAATTATGGATTTTCATCAAGTATCGACTAAATCAATTAATTCACTACTATCTTCTTTCTTGCTTCTTTCTCCTTGTCTTCTTACTAATTTATTTTACCTCAGCTATTATAATATACCCTCATTCTTTCTGCATCTTCTGATGATGATTATAATCCACTAATCCTCTTAGTTCTTCGTTGGGATGTGTTCTTGCTTTCTCAAATACTTTGACCGCTTTTCTTTTCATAAAGGTCGTAATAGATTCCCATTCTAGGTCTCTACGTTTTTGCTCATTCCTTACAAACCATTCCGCTGATACAGCTTTTACAGATAGGTAGGTAGCTGTTTTCAGTGGCTTCTAGCCGTTCCATATTCCTTTTACACAAAAATCATCATTCCCAAAATGCTTTGAACATATTCTAGCATTTTTAATGCTTTTGATAACATTTTTGCACCCATAAATTGCAAATCTCTTTAGCAGTTGGAAAACTAAAGTATCGGTAAGAACTACACGAACTGTTTTTACTTTTTTTATTGTTGTTACTAGCACAACCCAACACTGCACAGTAAACCATTGTTTATACAAAATAGACACACCAAAGTTCAATAGAAATACACAAAATAACGTATTCAAGCCGAATAATAGATCAAAAAACAAAGTAAAATGCAAGCAATTAGGCCATATAACCTATAAAGCACGCGGAATTTTGTCACACTATGACGCCAGCAGAGAAAGAGAGACAGAACATAACCTGCGCGTGATCTTATCTTTAGGTTGTAGTATCATGGTGACAACCTGACTGACGATGAGTGACCTTTTAGAAGATCTCGGATACTAGTGAAAACTTTGGCACCTCGTGTATAATGATCGCTAAACATTCTAATATTTTTTTTTTACTTTCGGCTCTGACACCAGGATGTAAAGTCAACTTTATAATAGAAATAAATATAATAGTTCTAATAAAAATTTTATTAAATGCTTAGTTGTATTAAACAATACTTTTGGGCATATATTATTTAACTACTGTAATGAATATCTAGCTAATTAACATTCAAATTAGCTTTAACATACTCTAGTACACTAAAGAAAGCAAATGGATTGTCCGGTAAACAAGATTAAATAGATATAATGGCCCTCCATTGATAATGGCCGAATCTCTCGGCGGTGATTAATCACAGCTGTCCTTTATTCATAATACGCTTAATTATTATGCACAAAACCCTTTAATCCATAAGTATGTTAATTAAATAGATTACAAAGCAGGTTTCTATTGATTTTAAGCTGTCAAGCTCTGGTAATATCTTTTAAATAAAAAAATTGTGGGTACTATACTTATATTGGGTTGCACAAAGCTTTAAAACATTATGACTATGACATAAACAAGGCCTTTAAAGATTAAAAGATAAGTTAGTAAAACGAAATACAGGCATGGTAATTAAAAATTTTTTTTGACGTTTAACACGTGAAAAATACAAACCAAACTGTATAGTCGAGATGCATACCAAAATGGTAGTTGTTTTTTGATATTTTTGTCACAGAAAAAAAATGGGTTTATTTTTGCCAAGTTTTTAAATATAATAAATAATTACGATCTTTTTATATCAAAGTACCGAAAAAATAACTTGTACCTCTTCATGGCCAATTTTTTTTTAACGATGTTGGTACTTTTCGGACTTATAATGTATCCTATAGACTTTTAAAAAAAATCTTTTGTAGGGTTTTTAGGGTTTAAAAACCTTTCTTTAAAGGCCTCTTTACCCATATAAGGTATGTATTTACGGACATCCAAATTAATTCATAGAATACCTACCTACTTTTCTGTAATTTATATTAATGGTACTTATATTATATATATTTGGGAAAAAAAGAAAAACTCAAAGTCTTCCTCCACAAAGTTTAATAGAATAAAAATATTCAATAAAAGTCTCTACATGTTTCGAACGTAGAAACGTTCATCATCAGGAGACAGAAAGTATATTTGGTGCTGATGGTTTTAGCAAAAGAGAAAATGGTGTCGAACCTTAATGGAGCTTTTATTTAATAAAACATAATGTTTTAATTAGACATGATATAAAGAAAATTGAAGAAAGTTTAACCATACTGAGTATGTGAGAAGTCAGCAAATGGGGTCTAGACCAACCAAATAAACTGGGAAAGAAAAAACCTTTTCTAAAAAGGTGTCGAAAGTTATTTTTTAAAATTGTTACTTTATAAAAGGGGACATTTAAGTGGGTATATGTCTATATGACATTGTGGGGAAATTTTTTATAAAAATAAGTAGAGTAATAAATGGAAGAACCATAAGGGTAGGTAAGTGGGGTACTGAGTTTTTAGGCTCAGTAACCCCGTGTGGGTTTTAATTTAAAAACTGTAAAATTTGACCAAAATTTAAACATTTTTTTGAAAAATTTAAAGAAAAAGCATTATATATATTTATTAAAAGCGAATATTGTGGCATATCGGACAAGAGTGTGTAACTGTTTTTTTTATATTGGAATACACAGGGATCCAATCCCAATGGATACCCTGGGGCGGGTAGATCACGACGGCCGCTTCGTCCTTGTTAGGACTCTACGGGTAGCCCAAGCAATGCCGACACAGCGGTAAGATGTATTAAAAGCCTTTTTACAAAAGCAAAGCGGCCATCAATACACCGTAGCGCCATCCCAGCAGAATTAATTATAATATAAAAGGCAGTCACACTGGTAAAGTATTTTTCACCCTAAATGGTATATCGACTCATTGACTGCAATAAAACTACCGGTTTAATCCCATTGTTATACACACTCAACAAGCAAATACACTACAGGGTAGAACTTTAGATATTTAATTCATTATTAATAATATATTATATAATGACAAGAAATTTCCTAAATATCCTGATGTTATCCCAAGCACAAGATAGTTAAATATTACCTGCTCTAATTACAAATTATAATCCGACCCTGACCGACAGTTTATTTGCATTTTTATGGCCGAGCTCTTGCATAACGTCCCAGGTAGTTAAACGGAGTCAACCATTTATTGTGAAAAATACTTTTATAATCGAAAGGTAGACATCTAAATAAACCACGAAGTCCAGTCCAGTATACTGAACGCTATTTGCGTTTTCACCGGAAAATCTGCCATTTTGCAGGCTAGAAACAGATCAACGCATTTTCCACTTCGCGGTTTATTTAGTTGTCTATACCTTTTCATTATTACCAGTGTGCCTGCCTTTTATATTGGAGTTAATTCCGCTGGGATGGCGCTACGGTGTATTGATGGCCGCTTTGCTTTTGTAAAAAGGCGCATAATACATCTTACCGCTGTGTCGGGATTGCTTGGGTTATGGCGTTTTAAGGATCGACGAGGCCACTTTTACTTCAAATGCCGTTATTAGCTGTCAAAATTGTAGAGGGTGGATTCAAGAAAATCCAAATTTTATAATTTGTTTAAAAACAAATGTGTAGTGCGGTGTTTTAAACCATCAAGTAGTTGGACCTTATTTTTTAGAGGTAATTTAAACTCACAAACAATTCCTACATTTTCTTAACACTGAGATCCTTGAAGCTTTGGACAATATGCTTATTAAAATAAGGCATAATTTGTGGTACCAGTGTGATGGTGCTCCCATCCATAATGCGAGACAGGTTAAAGAACGCCTCTTGGAAATATTTAGGGGCAAAGTAATTGGGCGTAATATGGAGCAATTCTGGCCGCCTAGATCTCCGTATCTAACCCCACTTGATTTTTAAATTTACCTTTAAAACAAATAGTTTACAGACAAAGACCTTTCTTTCCGTAAAGTTGATCATTTGGAAACCGTGATTCGAAACTGTATTTTAGAAATAAGGCCCATTAGTATCAGAAACTCCATTAAAGAAGTGTCAAGAAGAACATTTGTTTGTATTGAACGCAATGGAAGGCACACAGAAATGTAATTTTATGTTTTTGAATTGTTTTTAATTTAATATTCAAATATCAAAATTAGTTTGTTAATATGTAAAATGTATTGTCACAAAGTAACGGACGAGTCAATCATGTTTCCTATTAATTAAAAAGGTGGAATTTTAAATGCGTTTAATTTTTATATGATTTTTTATTAGAACAACTGGCTCTTTTCAATTAAACTATTTTCTTAACTTAACGTGTATTACTTTCAGACACAAACACGTTTTCAAAAATACTTATTTTATGAAGTTACCTTATACAGGGTCATCACATGCGACCAAATTTTAATAGACCAATTTTGATTTTGTAGAAAAATACACAATTAATATAATATGGTACTACTTTAAAGAAAATGTATCTGAAATAAAGCATTGTTAAAACTAAAAAGTTGTATGTAGGTTGCGTTAAGTCTTATTTTACAAAAGTGGTGCAACTAACAAATTATGGGTAAAAAATCAAAATTATCTTATGCAGCTGAAATGCATGCATGTGGGCTAGTAACTGCATTAAAAAAAACTTTTTCTAATAACTGTTTTCGATATTTTCAGAAATAACCACACTTTTGAATTATTTTTTGGAAAAAATTAAAATTTGATAGATAATGCGAATCACGTGACTACTACTTTTTTGCTTAATTTTCATCTCGATCAAAGCAGAAGTTGATGCCAAAGTCAAATTTCGAATAAATCCCATATGATGCGGACTTTTTACTGGTCACACTGTATATTAGCAAGGACCCGTTTTTTTTTGTAAAGTTATCCATAGAAGATACATTTAATAATAATTATAATAATAATAATAAGAACAATAATATTTAAAAAATAAATAAATAGATATTGATAATAAATGGAAAATTGAGACATGTTCCGAAAAGTTTAACTGCCTTACCCAACACACAGAGCAAAAAAAAACTGAAAACTAGCCAGTGGTTGCTATAAAGTACATACATTTCTAAACTTGCAGGGCAATTATCTTTAAAACTAAAGCAGCGTGCTTTAATCTTTGTACAAAAATGGCAGATATCTTATTACAACTGGTTATGAAATATCTTTAAAATTTTAAGTATTACAGAAAATAGATCTTAAAAAAAATTGCGTCATTTAATACTCAGTTTTTAATTGTCTACTATGTTTTTTATTAAACCAACTGAAAATTTTCTGCAGCTTAAAATAACTTTGTTCTTATTTAAAGGTCAAAGTTGAAGCAAAATCTATAATGTTGTAAATTATTAATAGGGATAAGACAAACGATTTCTCTGAGAAAATTTTAAAGGATTCTAATAATGATAAAATAGAAGTGAAATTCGACATTGTTAAAAAAATTTAATATAGGTACTTATACTGTGTTCCAAGGATTTAGGTTGTTATTAGAGGAAAGGGGGACCCGTGTTTATGAATTTTTTCATGGAAAAAATAAATTCTTTGTTTTTTTTTTTTTCTGTGGAGGGAAACCAATCATTTTATATATTAAATTTAAAATGTGCAGGCGGCGCAGTAGATACCGGAATAGAAACAAACAATTAAATACTGTTATTATGTCAGCCCCCGAACTAAATTTTTAGGTGCACTACTGATTAGAACAGTTTTGTGAAATTTCTTGGTAATTTAAAAAATAGTTTAGATGGCATCAATCAACATTTCAGATTTTATTTTGTTTTTCATTTATGCACACAGAACATTACTATGTCTTAGGACAACTAACTTGAATTTTTCTGAATTGCCTTTAAAATAAAGTGCCATAGAAATTTAAAAAAATTACTAACGTTTAGTAGCAATAGTAATTTTTTGAGACTACATATTGGCAACACCACAATATACCGGGTGTCCACGGAAGGTGGTTCGCCCCTCTAACTTTTTCGTTTTTTAAGATAATGGAATGAATTTCGGGGGATTTGTATACGACATAAAACTGCCTTCTTTGACAGGTGACTAAACATTATGGAACTTCCGGTTTAACCGGAAGTCAAATAAATTTTCGATTTTTAAATGGGACACCTTGTATATTTGTCCTTTTTTTTGACTCTATATGATATTCTAAATATAACAATGTTTCACTTGTCACTTTTTGTCACCAAGAAAATATTTTTTTTCCAAATTTATTGTTTTATCCAGAGGGCTATGAATATCTTAAAATCACTTATTTCAGTTCTTTAATCTTGGGAAAAATACAATTTTACTATTTTTGGTCCAATGCCATGTGCTGTGTAAAATTTAATCTTTAAAGTTGTATAACTAATTTTTTTTAAACGGCAATATGGTGGCTCGACGGGTTAAGAAAAAAGAGGATTCTATTACGATTATTTTGATACCACATACTATTAGGTTTTAGAAAAGCTGCCATTAAAAAACTTTAAAAAGTTAACTTGAAACTTTCCTAAAATAAAGCATCTTTTGAGAACAAATTTAGATTTAAATACATCAAGGCCTGTGACCAGCAAAACTGATAAAACAAAATCCTGCTTTGAAGAAAATTGACATGCCGACAGCTTTTGCCAAAATAAATTAGGTTGTGTTGTGTAGTTTTACAAGGACTGAAAAAGTTGATATGTTATTAGTGTTTGGAGAATGTATAAAGAATTCATTTTCAATTTTTGTTTTATCAGTTTTGCTGGTCACAGGCTACTTGATGCATTTAAATCTAATTTTGTTCTTAAAAGATGCTTCATTTTAGGAAAGTTCCAAGTTAACTTTTTAAAGTTTTTTAATGGCAGCTTTTCTAAAACCCGATAGTGTGTGGTATCAAAATAATCGTAATAAAATCCTATTTTTTCTTAACCCGACGAGCCACCATGTTGCCGTTTAAAAAAATAGTTATACAACTTTAATGATTAAATTTTACACAGCACATGGCATTTGACCAAAAATAGTAAAATTGTATTTTTCCCAAGATTAAAGAACTAAAATAAGTGATTTTAAGGTATTCATAGCCCTCTATGGTGAAAAAAAGTGACAAGTGACACATCGTTATATTTAGAATGTCATATGGAGTAAAAAAAAGGAAAAATATACCAGGTGTCCATTTATAAATCGAAAGTTTATGTCACTTCCGGTTAAACAGGGAATTTCCATATTGTTGAGTCACCTGTCAAAAAATGCAGTTTAATGTCGTATACAAAATTTTATTCCATTATCTTGAAAAACAAAAAAGTTAGAGGTGCGAACCACCTTCCGTGGACTCTCGGTATAGGTTATGTTGCCAGTGTTAAATTTACTTCAATAAAGGTAAGGATTTAGGTGCATGCAATTAGAAGAGAAAGGGTAAAAATCTAAGATGACAACCTTAAGAAATAGTGACGTTTTGGAACGTAACTTAAAACAGAACATAAGCTGAAACTTCGGTTAATGCCTAAATATTCTTTACAAATAACTATTAACAATGTGACAATTTCACAGCTATAAAAGGATTTTAGAGCCATCAATTATTATTTTTCCTAAAAATATCTCAAAAGTGAATTGTTGTAAAAAATTGGAAAGGATAATTATTGAAAGCAGCTATAAATTCCCGAAAACTTTTCTAACTTAGCCGTCATTCGAACTGCAATAACAACCGATATTTTATTCCACTGGTGAAAATGGAACTCAGCCAAAAATTGCGACGCACTTTCGTGTCTTTTATTTGATTTATTGTGATGTTGGCATTATGATGAATACCAACACAAGAACTTACCACTTGGACCTTTTCCTTTATAAAATAAGAAAGTCAATTAATAAAAAAAAACAATAAGCGGAAATCAGTTGGATCATCTGTGCTGAGAGCAGTGTAGCGGTTGTAGCGCGTGTAATTCACCGACTACCCTGTAAAGAAGGATTCGAGCGCCACCAAGTTTAAAAACGGACGCAACTTGGAAGTCCCCGCGGTCTTATGGGCACTACGCTACTCCAGGACAGACAAACCAACCATGAAGAAGAAAGAAAGGAGTGGCATGAGAGACAATGCATAATATTCGATATGAGTTTTGGGAGAGAACAGAGCCTTTTCTGCATTATTTTAAATCACGCTATAAACACATCTTTATATGATTTACGAAAATATTTCGTTTAATAGAGTCGAAAAATATACAGGAAAAATTTTTGTACGTAAAATTAATAAACTATGCTGCACTTCGTGGTTTATTTCGTTGTCTACCTTTCGATTATTACCAGTGTGAGTGCCTTTTATATTGGGGTTAATTCCGCTGGTATGGCGCTACGGTGTATTGATGGCCGCTTTACTTTTATAAAAGGCTTTTAATACATCTTACCGCTGTTGTTGGGATTGCTTGGATTATGGCTGCCCGTAGAGTCCCAACAAGGACGAAACGGCCGTCGTGGTCTACCCGCCCCAGGATATCCATTGTGCTTGGATCTCTGTGTATTACAATATAAGACACAGTTACACACTTGTCCGATAGGCCTCAATTATTCGCTTTTAATTACTTTTGCGGACACTATATTATTATCTTCTAATTATTATCCTTTATATTTGACAAATATAGGCTTTTCGATATAGGGTGAACCACTAAAACAATATATACAGGGTGAGTCGGGAGGATCGGACCAAATTTCAGGAAGGCATGTAAAAAATAATGTAAAAATCGCATATGTTCTTATCCGATTTTTATTGGTAGGTATTCAAGTTATACCGTAATTATAATTTTTATCTAGCGTTTCACTTGTATCCAAATTTTCGCCTAATCAGCGAATGCCCTGTTCCCGGTTTAAATACATTATTTCGATAATGTGTCAGTGTATTGTCGTTCTGATTAAACGTTTAATTTAAAGTTTGTATGATTAAAGTGTTACAAAATGCTAAACCCTTATTTAAAAAAGTATTAAAATCGGAGAACATAATAAATTTTTTATATTACTTTTAGGCGTTTAATATACTCCAGGAATTTGGTTTGTTTTCCTCGACTCACTCTGTATTAACGAGGAAAGTGCAGGTTACAGATTTTTTAAATTTGGCATCAATCAATTGATATATTCAAACAAAAGCTGATCTTCTTTACAGTAAACTTTATGAAATCAAAATAGAAAAAGTGCTTTTGATTAAAGAGGCGAGTTAATATTAAAATTAAAAATTTAACCGGTTTTGTAGTAGTAGTAGTAATTGAGGAAGGTTCCGAAACCAGGCAAGTAGACAAACGGCGATCCTTTTTGCCTACCCCAGAAACTTCCCCCAACAACTCAACTACCTTGGCCTTCGCCGAAACATCCTGACCTCCTTATGAAGGCAAGTACGTCGCTCCAGGCCAGGGCACTGACTTCTTCCTTTAGAAGAACCGTCGATCTTAGCACCTGATGCCTGAGTCTAGTGTTGGGAAAAATTGACTTATTTTAATAATCGAATACCGAGTATTCGAGTGATTTAAAAAATCGAATGATAATCGATTTTTTTTCACTCAAATGCTAATATTAATTATTAATATTGGCGCTTCATCGTTCATGTTGATATACAGCATTTGTAATAACTGACTCGGTGTTGTTAATCGATTGATTTTTTGCGGATTATTAAATGTGGCGGAGATATTTGTGGATTTTTTGGCATGGTTCCCAGATCTTACAACTTACAATTTAATTTAACTAACCACTTGACTACTTGACCTTGAGATGTCACGATATTGCATTACTCATGATATTTATGAATACTGAATATTCACCACTATAATAAATCCTATTATCCTACGCAGGCAACCCGTAATGCAGTATTTAAATCTAAATAAATCATATTTATTATCTTACGCAGGCAACCCGTAATGCAGTATTTAATATGAATAATATCGCCAATAATAACCGAAATCCACTCGGTGTAGCCGCTCGCTACGAGATGGCTCTGGCACCTCTGGCCGCAGTGAGTGATTGACAGGCGGGCAGCAACTTTGGAGACGCGTTGAAAAATAAAAACCATATGTTCGTCACTCATTTCGTCACTCGAGTTATTTCCGAAGATAATCGAATTATTCAAGTGATTGAAAAAATCGAGTGATCGGTTATTTTTCACTCGAGTGATCCCATCACAACCTGAGTCTTCCCAGGGCCTCGCAGGTACCCAGAGAGTGCAGCGGGGTCTCTTCTTTCTCGAGGTATTTAGGCTTCCAGCGCAGATTGAGTCCTTTTCGACCTAGGTGCTTTCTTAGCTTTAATCGGTTTAAATTAAGCTTAAAAGCAATCACTAGGGACGTATTAGCCATTTAATTTTTTGATCAATATTTCGTTTTCTCCAAAAAGCGGCCAAATACCCGTCAAACTTGCCCATATTCCTTTTTCAGATTTTATGAATTTATAAATCCAACCTTTTTTAACGTGAAACGATAGGTAATTATACTTCAAAGATGGGTATTTAGCCAATTTTTAGATAAAATGAAGAAGTAACGAAACATTGATCAAAAAACGGAATTGCGAATGCTTCACTAGGTAGTATTTGTTCTTAAGATTTCTTTGGTACAATAATTTGTCTAAAGGTGTTATTATAGCTTACTGTAATACTTTTTGTGTTATGTAAACTCGTACATTTTTGGAATGAAGGAAAAGTTTTTGGTCAATAGTCACTATAGCAATATAGTTATAGTAGTTCCTGTTGGAATGGGAAAATTGTCATCACTTTTCCGGCTGAAGATTTGGTGTAGGATTGAATTATATACCTTTGTAAAACAGGTACCTTCAGTCGATTAAAACTAAGAACTATTATGCTAAAAAAATCTTTTGTCAGTCTTCTCTTTCATTACTAAGTGGGTGCCCCCTCATAATATAGCTCAAAATGGCATTAATAGTCATTGAAAAGTAAACCTTTACTCTGTACCGTAACATTTAGACATAAACCATTTATAACCATACTTTGAGATGATTATAAGGATATTTGTGCGAAGGTGTCGTAAAGAAGATAAGATATATCTGAATCCATCAAGAGTAGTAGTAGCAAATAAGCAGAAAGGTAGAGATTAAACGTTATCGTAAAGGGAAACAACTTTTGGGTATACAAATTACAGCGGAAAGTCGAGAAACTCCAAAGGTTTTAAGCTCTTTATCAATTTTGAGGGTGAAGTTTAACGCTTTTTTAGCTCAAAGTTCTTTATTATGTGTTACTTTTAAGTTTTACAAAAAGAGTGTAATGGTTCTTTCGGGTTCTTTATATCAAAAATAGGAACTTGTAGATATATAAACATTTTTGTTGAGATTGTCTGAGAATTTCTATTGAATAAATTTACAACAATGTAATGCCTACAATGCCTACCTAGAGAAATATAAAATATCATTGGTAATTTGTTTTTGGATTTTTATAAAAATTATTTAACTATAAACAAGAATAGTAATAATAATAAATAGGTAAATATTCAAAACATGTTATTTGTATAAAATTATAAATACGTTAGTAACAAGCGGAGAGCAGTTCAGGTTGAAACCACATATTTTTCAAAGGTTAAGATTTTCTCTAATAAAGATAGCTTGCAAATTATTATGTATTCAAAAAAATTAAGGTCATATCGAGCAATCTCTTTAGACTATTTTTTTTTAAATTTTGTTTGTTTTCCATTACTAACTTATTCATAATTTTATGAAAATATGTATATATTTTTTGAATGTTCATTATCTTGTTATTACGTTTCAAATTTATTTATTACGTTATAGTAGTAATGTCTTAAGAATGAGTGATTACACTGTAGTTTTACTGTTATATAAAGAATATTAGCGATAGTTAGTTCTTAAAAGGGGAATAAAATAATTTCATTTAACTAGTATAGTAATAAAGGTTTTTATCTGTACGCCACTGTCCTTACATTATTTTTGGCTAATCCTTTGCTTTCGGTATCATCACCTATTGCAAAGTTTCACTTAATTATTTCTTGTATCCATGGTAATGCTACAACGGCTGCTTGATTTAGCATTTAAAAATTAGGAGACTGACATACTTTTCAAATTATCTCCAAAACGCAGTATTTCATTAAAATTTTATAATAGACAAAAATAATCAAAAACAAATGGTAACCTGAAAAAATACGGAAGTCACTGGCGCACGTGTACTAAAAAAATAGCGCAATTCGGTACTGTGGTGTATGACATAAAATTACATTGGCAGGCATTATTTATTCGCGCCCCGGCCACGGTTCTTTTCAGGCAATGATAAAAATCTCCAGCAATAAAAGCAACGTTAGGAAAATGTTCGTGAAAATCGTCCATGCACAAACCCGGATTGTATTGCCACTCACCATTTACTCTAACCCCGTTTCGAAAATATGATTCAACCATGAATGTTTTGTGCTGTTCCGTAAAGCCCATTGTGTGAATTGTTTAAGAAATTGGAAAAATTAGCGATGAATCAAATTACTTGTAACAACTGATTGATTGTTAATTCAGGTAGTTCCTGACACCCAACAGGCATTAAGCTCTACGGCTAAGCATTACTTCCTTGGATTGAGAAACTCTTTTAACTTGGTATATTCTTCAATAGTCACCTAATTAATGATGTTGTTCTCAACATGGAGTAGGTTGACCATAACGTTGTTGGCTTAAATTTATCTGACAAGTTCGTAAAATAGGCCATTAAGATATTTTCCCATAGGAACGTTGTTTTACTTTCACTTTGTTCATACATAAATTGTTTGTATGTTCAGTGGCGTAGCGTGGTTGAAAGGGTCGAGGGGGCGGAAGCTTCAAAGGTAAGGGCGTAGATATCATATTTTACGGGGGCGGGGGGGGGGGAGGGCCATAAAGTTTTCGCGAAAAAAAACAGCGCCGCAGGCGAAAGTTTTTTTGTTTTTTAATGATGTTGCCTGATTTTCAAGTATATTCAAAAATATAAAATACACAAGATCCTCAAGAAAATCACAAAAAAATTGCTAAAAAAAGTGCTTCGTTTTCATGGCTCATTATGGGTCCTGGGGGTGGGTTAATTACCGCCTTATCTACGCCCTTGTTCAAATGGCGCCTCACTACTAATGTATAATTCCGTTTATTTAGTAAATTGTGGCCTAAGAAATAAAGTATTTGTTTCGTCATATCTAAAATGGTCACATGAAAACAGAATATGAACACGGCAAGGGGAATTTTGCTAAAACTCTATAAAATATTTTATGCAGCATATTTATATTCTCATTGGCGGCAATAACACACTTTTAAAAAGATAAAATTTAGTCTCTAGTAAATTAGAGATTTCAAGCAATTTTTAATTGTTAAAGCAAAATTACTGAAAGAATACAAATTATTGGTCGTGGCAAAATATTTTTATTATACCAAACATAGTAAATTTTCTCTTGCTGCGATAGGTAAACAATATTATTAATTATCATGTCAAGTGAAATTGAACTGGGAACCAGTGTTGCCAGGTCCAACATTCTTTTTTTTCTAGATAATTTCTTAAAAATTCCCCAGATTTTCCCTAGATCTTTGAATAATTTGAAGAAGAAAAAAAAAAAAAAAAAGGTCGCCACTTCCGTAACCAACTAGTTTGTTGTGTAGTCACAAGACTGATTAGTCATTTATGAATTATAGATTACAGTTAAGAACCGAACATCTTTAGATAACATAATTGGGCAGGTTCGATTACACTTCTAAAAAAAAAAAAAAAAGGTCGTCAGTCCCGTACATTATTGAACATTATTGAAGTAATTATTAAAAAACAAACTGGGATTTACCGACTTTCTTGTTGTTTATATATCTTCACAGTTACGTTTCTACTTAAATATCGTATATATAGTAGCGTTTTTGCCATGGGTAAAATATATTTATATATATTTTTTCCAATTATCACAAAATCAAAAAAAAAAAAATCCCTAAATTATAGAAAATTTCCCTTTTTCCCTACTGGTTGCACATTTTCTCCAGATTTAGGAAAATTTCCCTAGCAATGGCAACAGTGCTGGGAACTACTGGGAGAGTGGGAAAGGGGCGCCGTTTGGGAAAGGACTGAGAGGGCGGTGAGGGGGGGAGGGGTCGCCCCCCTGGCCCCCTGCACGCTACGCCACTGGGTATGTTGCATTATACAAGGTTGCATTTTTAACTGTAATGAATTCAGTATTAGACAGCCTCTTTATTTGCTGAAAAATACAGAATTACGGCTGCGTTTATTTTTAGTTTGGCATACTTTTTCGTGTCTTTATGAAATTTACTTCTCTTTTGGAGGTAGAAACCGCCCTAAACTTTTTTTTAAATTATCAATATGGACAGTTCTGTTTATTGACTTCGCCATTTAGTACAAAAGTATACTCATCTGTAAAACGGATCCAGTCCAAATCTACTAAATGCTGTACAGATGCATTCATTATCACTTCCCAAAACTGAAGACGGCGTTCCGGATCATCTTCCGGTAACTCTTTTACCATTAACGTTTTGTAAGGACACATTTGACGGGTCCGTTACATTAGCCCCCCCCGGTACCCATAACTGCGTAAAATTTTAGCACCATATAGACCATACCTAGCACTACCTAGCACCCAATTTATAGAGCTAGCACCATAGACGTTACTGAGTTATTAAGCACTTTTACCGGGGGGGGGCTAATGTTACGCTAGCCCCCCCCGGTGCCCATAACTGCTTAAAATTTTAGCACCATTTAGACCATACCTAGCACTACCTAGCACCCAAATTATAGAGCTAGCACCATAGTCGTTACGGAGTTATTAAGCACTTTTACCGGGGGGGGCTAATGTAACGCTAGCCCCCCCCGGTGCCCATAACTGCGTAAAATTTTAGCACCATATAGATCATACCTAGCACTACCTAGCACCCAAATTATAGAGCTAGCACCATAGTCGTTACGGAGTTATCAACCTAATTTAAAAATGACATCAACAACGTTGCCGCCTCAGACCAATTACCAGAGACAAAGCTATTTACAGTTGGCCATAAAAACACTTTTATATTTACAGTACAAGAATTTACGCACTGTAGTAGTAGTATGGCTGTGATCTTACCGCGATGTTGCCGACCTGCACTAAATTATATGAAAATTATTATTTTTATCTATAAAACAGTAAACATATACAACACCTTTTTTTAACCAGTTGGTTAATATAGTAAATATTTTAAATAGTCTCGCAAGATGGAGGCAAAGTCACGTGACAACAATTTTGGTCTATTTAATTTTGATAGGTTGGTATGAATTCCAGAACCAGACTTGAAAATTTTGTATATATTTTAAAAATATTATTTTGTAAATAGTATAATATTTTAAGTAATAATAAACATACGTTTTTATGGTAAAGCCTCAAAACAGAGCTGTCATCCTTATGGCAAAAAAACTATTATTTTCTACCCTACTCAACGTGACAACGTCGCATTTGGTACGTTGGCGATATTCCGGTTGCGCACGCATCTTATGCTATCTGATGGTCTTCCAATTCATTCTCTAATTGCTTAGCGGCAACCTCAGACCATGAGGCGGCAACGTTATCGATGCCATTCTTAAATTAGGTTAATAACTCCGTAACGACTATGGTGCTAGCTCTATAAATTGGGTGCTAGGTAGTGCTAGGTATAGTCTATATGGTGCTAAAATTTTACGCAGTTATGGGCACCGGGGGGCTAGCGTTACATTAGCCCCCCCGGTAAAAATGGTTAATAACTCCGTAACGGCTATGGTGCTAGCTCTATAATTTGGGTGCTAGGTAGTGCTAGGTATGGTCTATATGGTGCTAAAATTTTACGCAGTTATGGGCACCGGGGGGCTTGCGTTACATTAGCCCCCCCCCGGTAAAAATGGTTAATAACTCCGTAACGGCTATGGTGCTAGCTCTATAATTTGGGTGCTAGGTAGTGCTAGGTATGGTCTATATGGTGCTAAAATTTTACGCAGTTATGGGCACCGGGGGGGGCTAGCGTTACATTAGCCCCCCCCGGTAAAAGTGCTTAATAACTCCGTAACGACTATGGTGCTAGCTCTATAATTTGGGTGCTAGGTAGTGCTAGGTATGGTCTATAGGGTGCTAAAATTTTACGCAGTTATGGGCACCGGGGGGGGCTAATGTAACGGACCCCACATTTGACGTGATTTCACTAACTGAAATGCATATATATGGCTTATGTTATTTTCTCTTGCTTAGTTGCCGAACTGGAGTAATAGAATTTTCTTAAAAAGCAAGTAAGACGTTTAATTGCGAGTCTTCCATCCGTAACTCTAGGCTGCCTTATATTATGTCCCTGACGTTGCCCCCTTCACGATAACGTCTTTCAATTTTTGCTTGAGTAGGTAAGCGATCTGTTGCCGAAGCGCCAAAATTTCCATTTTGTGTGATTCAGTGAAATAACCTATTTTAGTGTAGCAAAAATACTTTTTACTATAAAATAACGGTTAAAACAGCAAAAATACTACAATATGCTGCTTCTTCTAAACCGAAAATAAAGTGACCATTGGGATGCGGTATCACGTAAACAAACACCAGTATCAATAACATGTTTCCTTTTTCTTTTAACAGCTGGCAAAACCCAAATAGTAGTATCAATTTGTTGCCAAAATGACCAATTTTTTTTTCCGGCTTTCTAGATTACCGAAATGGAAAAGTAAATAGTGGGTCATACTCCCTTTCCAACGAGCTGTCACAATATATACCTTTACATTTGAAAAAAAAAAGTTGAGGACGGTTTCTACCCCCAAGAGGGGTAAATTTCATAAATACACGAAAAAAGTATGCCAAACTATACTACTGAATTTATTTCAGTTAAAAATCCCACCCTTTATCTTTCGATCTTTCTGCCAGTAAATCAAATATACCTACCTACGTTAGCAGCTTCGTTGGTTTCAGGTCGTATCGATTCAATGAATTCTTTCGAATAACTTTCGTTCATGTTTCCTATTTTAACAGACAAAAGCTAACAAATAATAATATTTATAGAAAACGACGGCGACGCGGTAAAACGCGAAATCTATCAAATTATAACTTATATGGACCGCGTTATGTAATTACGAATTAAGGGACATTTAACGGTTTTCGAGATATTTAAATCAAAAGGTTTTTAATTTTGTTAAGTCGCCCCAAAGTCGTACCAAATAGCTTAGAACCTTGTTTTTTTTAAGTAGGTCCGAAATGTAGTACCTATACTATATACCTATTGTTTTAAAATTTCGAATATTCCCCTAGTTTATTACCACTATACAGGGTGTTCCGATGATCATGTTACAAAATTCTAGGGTAGATAAAACACACGAAAATAAGAAAAAAAGTTCATGTGAACATGGGTCCGGAAACGCTTCTTCAGGGAGCTAGGGCCCTTCGAAGATGACCTTCAAAAACTACTTTTCGTTTTATAGCTTCGGTACTACTGCAGCTATCGCAACCAATTTTGGGACATGAAATCTAGTTCGTAGGTTCATCAATTTGAGCCTTCCGGATTTTGTCACCTTTAACCAGGGGCGTACAAACCAAGGGGGTATTTGAGTAATAACGTAATAATTGGTTTAAGACCAATAATTTATTATTGATTGGATTTAGCCATTTTCGGAGGAAACTGTGACAGATAGCGATTTTTACTAAGAGTACCTTTTTTATGTAAAAGGCATTGGAGAATCATAATCAGATATAAAAATGGTAAGAAATTAAAGCCTAAGAGGAGTAGGGTCAAATTTACTCAAATACCCCCTTGGTTTGTACGCCCCTGGTTAAAGGTGACAAAATCCGGAAGGCTCAAATTGATGAACCTACGAACTAGATTTCATGTCCCAAAATTGGTTGCGATAGCTGCAGTAGTACCGAAGCTATAAAACGAAAAGTAGTTTTTGAAGGTCATCTTCGAAGGGCCCTAGCTCCCTGAAGAAGCGTTTCCGGACCCATGTTCACATGAACTTTTTTTCTTATTTTCGTGTGTTTTATCTACCCTAGAATTTTGTAACATGATCATCGGAACACCCTGTATACCAAATGGTCGCTTAATTCGATTTAACTATTAAAGTTAAGTATAGTTTTAAATCTTCATAAATAATTAACCGACATGTATGACGCTTAATTCTTTGAAAGAAAACTAAAAAAAAATAAAACTACACTGGTTTAGTATGAAATTACCGCAGATTAAGTTCAACCAATTGGCGCTTAATTTCATAATACAGAAATAAATATAATAAAATTATATTTTGTAATATGGTTTTCGCGAATTATTCGTTATTACAAAACGTTAGTTATTAGTATTAACTTTGACAAATATGAAAATGTCACTTAATACAGAGGTGCCATTAAAAAGGAAAAAATAGGAAATTTAAGTAAAAAACGTTTTTGTTATATAGGTTTTAATGATTACTAAAAGATGTCACCGTTAACTCGTTTTTAAATTTTTGTCGCTTAATTTGTAATTACAAAACGCGGTTCATATTATATAATTATTAACTATTCACGTGTATAGTTGCCATGTGGCAACGGCCGACTCGACGATTTTCTCGTCTCAGCATATTATGTTTTTAGGAGTGTATCGAAATGACCGCATTGAGTTTGGATTCATTCCCGCATCGTTCGGTTGATGGAAATAAAAACTGTAAGAAACAGGTAGGAAATATTGTGTATTCGTCATTCAATTCACAATGTCACTATTACTATAGTCGTAGAAAAATATTTTTCACATATTTTACTAATTTATGCTGCATAATGGCGTGGCGTGGTTGAAAAGGCGGGGGCTGAACTTCAAAGCAATGGCGTTAGGGTAGGTTACACCCGGAGCGGGTATCAACTTTATCACCCCACGGCATCGACAATATCACCCCACGGCATCGACAATAAAGTAAGAAAGACACCACAGGCGAAAAAAAAATTGGGTACAACGCCAAACTAATAAAATTGGGTTACTTTTGAGTGCAAAATTTCTATTTTATCAATAAACTGTGTTTTTTTCACATTTTTGTGGATACTCTCATTTTTAAATAGGAAAACTTTAGAATGGACAATTAAAGAAAAAATTACTACCATTAGGATTGCCATTGGATTACTGGCAAGGGTAACCTGGGTTGCTACGGTCTTATAACGAGCTCAAGCCTAATGCTCTTGTCACCCCCTTTGGTTTGGTACACAAGATGAACCAGCCCTTCCCTCTGCCAAACCGCTGCCTTAAAGGCGGTATCCATATTTTGAGTTTGCGAAAAAACAAGTACCTAGTTATATTCAAATATAAATTTTACTTGAAAATTAAAAATTAGGAGTCTGATTTTAACAGTTTTTATTTTGTCTAAATTACTCTATTAGGTACACTGATAGGAGTGGCACGAGAGCAAGAGCAGGAGGGGGAGCGCAGCCCCCTTCCCCACCCCGGGCACCTATACGCTACGCCACTGATGAGATGATGCAATTTTCTTGTATTTTAAACACTACTTATCTACGATGCGCCTCCCTGTACCGCGCGCCCGTGTTTGTTTATTAAGGGAACACAAAAACACTTTGTTAAGCTGTGGAAACATGTTATTTTATCTAGAGATCCCTAAAACGTAAAGATTACAATACTTTTCGTCTTGGGAGGAAAGTAAAATCCTGGATACTAGTATAAAATAACACTAAATTAATTTCCTGTTAGTAATCTTAATTTTCCTGCCTTCTCAACAGCCGCAAATGAGGCGAGCTGTTCAATTTGGTGTAATGTAATATTAATGGCATGTTAAATTGAGTTAATAAGACCAACAAGTCATGGCCGTACTCGTTGATGATGTCCTATTATGTCTTATGCGGAAGTATGGTACAGGTAATTTATTTTCATAATAGATTTCAAAAACCCAATAGCTTTTAAACGTGAATAAATGCTTTTGTTAGTATTATTAGCATTGCAATATATATTCTGCATATAACATAATAAATTCCTTGCAAATTTTACAGTGGTCAAACATTGGCTTTCCTATTTATGTTACTAATATTACAGAGGGTTTTACAAAGAAAAAGCATTCTTGGCCGCGCTTAACCGAGTAAGAAAAACAAATTTTAATTAAAGGCTAGCAAGACCAACATCGTGTTCTTAAAAGATAGCAAAATTCCATCCCATGGACGTACCGTGCGAGCAAAAATTATTTGCATCAAAGAGGGCCTTGCATCTAAGGACGTAATGCTTAGCTGTAGAGCTTAATACCTGTTGGGTGTCAGTAACTACCTGAATTAACAATCAATCAGTTATACCGTCATCTTTGACAGTCGTTGCAAGTAATTTGATTCATCGCTAATTTTTCCAATTTCTTGAAAGATTCACATAACGGGCTTTACGGAACAGCACAAAACATTCATGGTTGAAGCGTATTTTCGAACAGTGGGGTTAGAGCAAATGGTAAGTGGCAATACAATCCGGGTTTATGCATGGACGATTTTCACGAACATTTTCCTAACATTGCTTTCATTGCTGGGGATTTTTATCATTGCCTAAAAATAACTGTGGCTGTGTTTATGGAAACAGGTTCTATACAACACAAAAAAGGAGCAGGAAGATCATCTGTAAGAACAGAAGAACTTGTTGCAAACGTTCGTGAAATAATGCAAAATACGCCAACGAATTGTATAAGACGCCTGTCCCAAGAAGTGGGAAGATCTTATGGAACATGCAGGACTATTCTTAAGAAGCAGCTAAATTTATTTCCTTATAACGTGCAAGGATTCCAAGAAATACAAGCCGCAGATTTTGAAAGACGCAGGAATTACTTTCAATGGTTTACCCAAAATTTATTGGAAAGAAATGATTTATTAGACCTGACATTTTTTTCGGATGAAGCCTGGTTCCACCTCTCCGGTTATGTGAATTCTCAAAATACATGTAATTATTTTTCTTTTTCTTTCTGTATATTCTTACGTTCTTAATTTTGTAGACAACAAAAATAAATTTGTATTTGTCTACTTATTTTATTACTCATTAGTTTGGCCGTTGCCTACGTTGGCAACGGTTTGGCATATCATGTCATAATATGAATTTGACAAAATTGTAACCTATATTTGGTTAGATATATCGTCCCCATATCATTGTGATCTAAACCAAGCCCTACGTTTTTTAATCCAAACCCTCTTTGATGCAAATAATTTTTGCTCGCACGGTACATTGCAGCATTGCACCAAAGTCGTATGTACAGTTGACGACAGATAATTTCGTACACTAAACTGTGACACTATAAATGCAACTTTTTTACCTTTGTAACGTGTTAATTGTTATCACGATATCTGTGAAAGTATTGTCATTACCTTATTTGATTTAAAAATGCCTTATTTAAGTATTATTGAAGAAGCAAGAATAATAATATGTTTAGTAGAAATAGGGTGGTCTTATGGAAAAATAGCTGATCATTTTAGGTACGTAAAAGTACTGTTCAAGGAATTGTAAAAAAATGGCACTATCATCAAACACTTGAAAGGTCTGTTGGGTCTGGTATAAATAATAGAAAATCATCAAATGAAGAAGACCGAAATTTGGTGGAGTATTTACGGCAAAATCCATTTAAAACTGCAGTATCCGCTATGCACATAGGGTAAAAGCATCAGTGATTGGCCATTTAATGGCATTTGCTGCAAGCTCGCGTCATAACTGGTATAATACTATATATTTTTAAATTTTTTTTTTGTATCATATGAAGAAAACCTTTCATTATATGAAACTTTTATTTATTTTCAATTAAACTAAACGGAAATTCAGTAAAAAAATATAAAATCCAAAAAGTCAAAATACATTAGTCATTGGCCACTTGTGTCAATCATTAGCCAAAGAAAATACAGTGATTAGCCATACCTCCTACAATATGAAAACACAATAATTAAAAATTTAATTTTTAACATTCTCACAATTGAAGCATACAAGTTTAGAATTCGGGCATTTTGGCTCTTCCAAACATGAAAGGTGATATGTTCTAAGGCATGAATTACATCTGACGCCGACTTTAGATGATGTTATATTAAAAACACAATTATAACACATGCCCTTGTATGTTTCATTTTTATAAAAATTCTTGTCGTTTTTAAAATCTAATTTTACGTTTGATAACACACATATCTTTGATTCTTTTCTTGGCTCATCTTTAAATAAGTTCCTTTTAATCAAATTTATTTTAGAAATATTGTTCTGTGATTCCCCTGCAGATGATGATAGAGAAATAGCTTCCTCCTGACACCTTAAAGGGTTCTGGTAACGGTATTCTGTTTCATTTTCAACAGGTTCTGTATTGTCATGCTTTTCAATAACGTTTGTACCATTTCCAGCTTGCTGATTGTTGTAATTTATAGTATCTTGTACAAATTTTTCATCAATGCTACTTCTATTGATATTTGATGGATCTGATGAAGTTTCGCTACTAGAAAAGGATTTATTTTGATCACAGATTGGGGTATAATTTTTGTCTTGTTTGTTGGCATCTCCTGTGGGTTCCTGACATAAATTAACAGACATTTCAGTTATTTTATAATTTATTATTTTGGGCAAGTGCACCTTTCATCCATTGCTTAACACTGTGATTGGAATGAGATCTGCTTCTGTAATTTTTTCTTCTTCCTGATCGAGGTCTGTCTTTCTAATGGATTCATCTTTGTTTTTGTTGATTTTTTGCAATTTTGTATCATTATTTAAAACTGTTTCCTGACTAGAGCCAGGCTTTATTATCTTTTCGGCTTTCCGTTTATTTAGTTGCTCCTTCTTAGCTGATACTTTCCTCTTGGGACCATTTTTTTTATTTAAGCTTTTCAATTTTCTGTTTTGTTTCCGTTCTTCCTTCAATCTTTCTTCCTCCAGTTTCTTCTCAATCTTTTGCCTCTCCTCATTTCTACGATCTGAAGATGTAATAACGAAAGACGACCTTTTAGTTTATTTTTTTCCTTTTCGTTCGGGTGTAGTGGGCCATATAAAATATTTTCCTATCGATGCTTGAGATACAGCAGCCGAACTAAGTGAATTTTGGTTAGTTAATGAGATTTTATTGACTGTTGATACTTCAACTGTATGTGCTGTGAGCTCTAACATGTTGTCGTTATTGGAAATGGTATGACTTAATAAAAGCTCAGGCTGCAGCATGTCAGTAAGAATTATATTTGATGTTGCAGTACCAAGAATTACCTGATCTTCAGTTACAATTGGAATATCCTCTATGTTAAAAGTTTTCGAGTCAGTGTTGTCAATTATATCAATTTTTACGATATCGGGAATTTTATTTAAACCAGTTTCAATACCATTTTTATCTTTTGCGCATGTGAGTTTGTTATTTGTAGTGGAACAAAATTTATCTTTGAAAACTGTATATATTTGAAAAACCAGGTCTTGATCCTTGCTATTTGCCTTAAATTCTGGATCTTCCTCAAATTCCTTAATTTTTTTATCTCCTACTATAGTTGCAAATTCGCGGTATGTTATAGAAATGTCTTGAATGGTCTTATTTTCCACCAAAACTTCATTAGCATTTTTCGTTTTTCCTAAGCATTTCGAATAATCGATAGCCGATGCATTCCATGGCCATAAACCTGTAGCTCGAAATCCATTTTTAATCACCTCTGGTGTCAAACTGGAAACAGCTTTTTTAAGCACAAAAGCAAAGTTTTCTTTTGTCACCACAGCATTCGGGTTATCTCTTCTAAATTCAAGTACTGCTTTATTCCAATTATTTTTTAATGGCCGGAATGCTGAAACATCTGCGGGCTGCAAGATTCTTGTGCTGTTTGGATACAAAGCTATTAATATAATGCCCAAATCACAACACATTTGACTGGTTTGGTAAGTCAAATGCGTTTTATGACCATCAACAAATAAAATAATCGGGAATTGCGTATTTTCTTTAACTAGATACTTATAAAAAACATTTCCAATATATTCGTAAAATACATCGTTCTTCATCCAGCCCGAATCACTACAACCAATACCCCATCCATCAGGCACAGACTTTGCAACGTCAGCTGGCAATCTTTTATACGGATATATGATCATGGGAGGTGTCACTTTTCCGGATGCTTCAAACGTGAACATGACGGTCAAGTTCACTTTGGGATTGTGATCAATCTCATATACATTTCTGCTTCCTTTAACAGCCACAACTCTTTTATTTTTAGGGCACAATAGAAAGCTAGTTTCGTCTCCATTAAATACACGGGAGCTATCTTCCAAAATATCTTTATATCCCTTGCGAATTAAATATTTTTCAATTTCAGCAAACCATGACTTAATATCCTTTTTGGATATATTAGAACTTGCAGCTGTTATTGCTTCTGGGCACCTAAGAGATATATCTGGATGTCTTTTGAAAAATCCTTTACACCAGCCTCTTCCAGGCCGATTATCAACGAATGCATTTGTTCTGGGATTCGCATCTAAAAAACCCTTCACAGACTCCATAATATCTTCAATTCTAAGAGGAAAGCCCTTGTTTTGACACTCAGCTATCCAATCTTTCAGACAATTCTCTTCATCATTAGAAAGGACGGGACTTGGACCGAGGGAAGTTTTATTCCGAAATTTGTCACCCATTCTGAATTGCAGGGTACCTCTGGGAACATTGTAATCGCGTTCAGCCTGTCTTTGAGGCAACCCATTTCTTACAGCTTCTATGGCTCTAACAACGTCTGCTTCAGTATAGGATTTCTGGTATTTTTTGTTCTTTTGGACCTTTGGCATTTTTCTAAAAAGGAAAATAATTTTTGTTGTAGGGGAGAGTGCTGTACCTTGGAACAGTTATTGGTTTTTATTTAATTTTTGTCAAGTTTTTGTCTCCATCGGGTGGAATTTTTTTTTGTCATATAGCCCTAAATTTTGCCCTTGCCTCCGAATGGTTTTCAGAACGTATAAATAAACATGTCGGTACTTACCATTTTTTTATTACGTAGGCTACAAACGTTCCAAGGTACAAAACCGTCAGTTACCTTGGAACAGTATATCATGTACCTTGGAACGTAACAACTATTAAAATACTGAACATTTTTTTCTTATAAAATCATATTAATTACATATCAAAAATACTAAATTAAAAAAAAAACTGAAATTCAGAGAAAAAAGATTTTACATTCCTGAAAAAGGGATACAAAAATTAAGAAAATTGTGCAATTTATTCCAGTTTTAACAGTTCAGGAAAGACATAAAACCCTCTTTTCAAAACCTGCTTGGGAGGCATGATTAAGCCAATAACATCTACCCACGGATAGTGTAACAAATCTGCCTTTTCTGGCCATTTCCACGACTTAATGGACTTTATCATGGAAGAAATAGTCGCCCCTTCGTCATCAAAAGCTACAATCTTCCCAGGATAGATTTGTCTTTGGTATACAAATGCCACGTATTTGCCAATCTCCTTGACCACATTTGGGAGACCCAAAATATCTACGACATTTTTTTTCCCAGCTGCGTAATCTACGATTTCTCTTTCAATGTCATCCTCTTCAAACTCCGCCATAATGTAATCGTCTTTAGAAGATCCTCTTAAAGATATTTCTTCATCATTTTCTTCATCGCTCTCTTCCAGTTGCAACGCTCTCTTAACTACATTCACTTTCTTGGCTCTACATTCGTCAACTTTTGACAACTGTAAGGATGAACCGATCTCCGTAAATCCTGTAAAATAGGAATTTCTACTTTGTCATTCATTATTTTAGTCTCATTATTCTCGCCGTTTGGATTTGGACGATCCGTGGCATAGGACGAGAGGAAATTATCGTATGTGAAAATATCTTCGTTCATAGGATAAATTCCGCTGGCAGTAAAACCGCTTGTAATGTTTTTGCTGGTGAATGCAAGAGGAAAGGCTCTGCCCACCATCTCTGCAACTTCGTAAATGGACAGCGGCTTCCCTGGGTTACATGACATCCAATCATTTACGGCACGGTTGTAGTGAGATTTAAAGGAACCAAAGACGGTGCGGTCAAGTGGCTGAAGCCTATGCGAAGTATGGGGCGGAAAAGTGAGCATCTTGACACCAGACGCACGAGCCTTTTCGATCACCGCTACGCTGACGTGGCTTTCATGATTGTCCAAGATCAATAAAACGGGCTGGTCTTTGCATGGTCTCACATGCTCTATAAAAAAATCCAGCCAGTCGAGAAATAACTTTTCGTTGGACCATCCAGATTGATTTGCACCTCCTTTACTCCCAACTGGTGCACCTTTCAACATGAATTCCTTAAAATGTACTCTTGGGAATATAAACATTGGTGGTAAATGGTTTCCAATAGCATTAATCCCCGCAATCAAGGTAACACTCGAGCCTCTCTCACCTGATGTTATGCTACCAAGCTGTTTGATACCTTTGGGAGCCAATATTTTGGGCGGAACATGGACTGTAGACATGCCCGTCTCGACAACGTTATATATCCGATGTGGTTCGAATGGACCATATCTCGCATGAACTCTCTTCAAATTGTTAAAAAACGTTTGCACGTTTACTCGATTAAAGCTTGTTGACCGCGCAAGAGATGTGGCTTCTGGTTTTCGCAAAGAAATATCATTTGAGTGCTTTTTGAGGAACCCTCGCAGCCATGCGCATCCAGCAATTTGGTTTTCATCCCACTTCTGAGGATATTTCAGATTGTTTCCCTTGGCAAATTGATATGCAAGTTTTCGCATTTCCTTTTTGTTCATTCCATAATGCATTCGAGCTGCCTGCTTCACATAGCTCAACAATTGTAGCTCCATTTGGCTCGAAAAAACTTGTTTTACAGCATTATTGGGAGCGTATTCATATTGTTGTTGTCCACTTTGATTATGCAATTTCACATGACGGTGAAGAGTTGTTAATTTAAGTTTATAAACCTTAGAGGCTTCACGAAATGACATATCGCCATTTTTTACTGCCCCTACAGCTCTTTCCATATCAGCTTTTGAAACTTTATATCTTTTCTTTCCTTCCTTACTTCTTGGCATTTTCAAATTTCTATAAAAAAAATTCTCTAATTATTGTAGGCACTCCATATCCAATAATTTTCACAATTTCTGTATATGCATTGTTGGTGTTTTGTACCTTGGAACACTTGTTGCTGTTCCAAGGTACAACAGTAAGCATGTTCCAAGGTACAAGAATGCGCCATTTTGTAAAGAAAGTCACTGCACCACTTTGCAGATTAAACTGATTGAATTACAATATATCCATAACGTACTAAAATACATGCAGAATAATAATAACCAAGTAGTAAATTAATTGATTCCTACCTTTTGACGTAAAACTCGAAATAACAGCTGCCTTTATTTTTACTTTCTCAGACGATAAACATATTTGTCTGACTGAGAGATAAAACGATTATGTAAAAGACAGTATGACAGAGTTATAGTATTCTTTACGGCCGACTTCACTGATATGTGATGATGAGAATCACGAGGTGGCGCTATATGTCTTGAAATCGCACCTGTTTCAAGGTACAAATGTTCCAAGGTACAGCACTTTCCCCTACCTACTTATTTTTATAGAAAACAAAAAATCTGGACGAAAATGAAAAAAAAATGTAAAGAAACAGCCTACCGGTTAATATTACAGTTATCGGCCAATAACTGTGTAAGAAGATTTATGTTGACACAGTCGATAGCCACCTAAAATACCAGCCAAAATAGGTAACTCTATTGGAAAAACCTTAAAAACCTTAACAATAACGTTATTAATCAATGTTTAAAAAACATTTGCCTTGTTTCTTATTATTTACTAAGCAAATAATCACAGAACTCGTGCAGCTTGCTGCTTAGCAACTTCTTTACATTGAACAAAACAGAATTTCAATTTGACACCTACTGTCTATTTTATTTTTTTAAAACCTATACTACCATAAATAAAAAGGGTAATTAAAGAAATAAAATAGAACATTTGTAACCACTTTGGGAAATTATTCGGCACTCGCATTAAAATTACATGCTTTATAATTTAAAAATTAATTTCGGATGGCCAATCTGTAGTACATGGCTGACGACTGAAACAATTAAATTGTATGCAGTTAAGCAGCCGGCCAATAACACTATTTCATAGTATACAGTTATAAGCCACCCCGGCTAATAACTATGCAACAACGAAAAAAATATTTCAGTCATCAGCCACCTAAAATAACCGCCAAAAATTATAACCTAACACATAAACCCATAGAAATAGTAAATAATATCGTATTAACAACTACGAAACATAAACTTATCATTATCGAATGATTAGTGAGCAAATAATCACTTACCTCGTACAGCCTGTTGCTTAGCAAATCCTTAACATATATTAGAAAACCGGTTCAATTTTGCACTAACTGTCTTTACTTAGCGATCGATTTATACTGACTTAACCTAAAAGTGTGATATTTTCAGCAGTTAGGAATCATTGTTGCCGCGTCTTATTAAAATTCTCCAAAACGCCGAAATTCATTTGGAAGTCTTAAAATTGTACAATTAAAATTAGGTGGCCAATCACTGATACGTGGCTGACCACTGTATCATTTACCCTAACAGGATTCCTTGCATCGTCTAGAACTGCGTAACGCCGAGTTAGACAATGTTCCAAATTAAGAAATCGAGCAGCTGCGTCCAAACCATTTAAAAAAAATAGGGATAAGGAACACAGAATTGGGTTTGCTATGCAATATTTACCAGAAAATTATTTTTTCGTCAAAATGTTATCTTTTCCGATAAGAAAACTTTTCAGTCTATAATGGATGACAATTTTGTTGTAATTGAGTTATGTGTGGGTGGAGTCTACGAATTTATATGTCGTCAACTGTACATACGTTCATAGGAATAACGTAAAATTCATTTTATGAACAAAGGAAGTTAAAAAGAACGTCTAAATTGCAACCAGGTAAACGTCCTATGTACGTCCATTTTATGTCCAAAACTAGATATAATGTACACTGTACATTGTACAGGGTGAGTCAACAATAGAGTAAAGTCTCATTTGTTTCGAGAATTACAAAAAAGCGTTAAATACAAGACTTTTAGAGAATGTTAAGATACCAAGTTTAAAATATTTTTGAGCATACAGAGTGGTTTAAAAAAGCGTGGCGAATATAACAAAAGTTTTTTAAATGAAACACTCTATTTTTCAATTTATTTTTAGATTCTACATAAAATTATATAACTTTTTTGTTAATAATGTTATATTCCTAGACCTAGTAAGTAGTTGTTCCAATATTTTAATTTTTTTAGAAAAATATTAGTTTTTACTCTTGAAAAATTGACAGTCTTGCCATTGTTTTTGAAGCTAAAAAAACACTCATATTTGGTACAAACGTTCTATTGGGATGACAAAAAAAACATGTAACGAAATTTAAGCTAGATGCTACGGGGCGTCCAAAATAAATTTATAAATTTCGACTATTTAAAATTGAAAAATATCAACTTTTTTAAACGACACACCCTGTATATTATTATTTTTTCTGATAGATTTTACAAAACTTTTTAATTTTTATTACGTATGTCATATTATATCTATTGTTAATATTTTGCGATTTATATTGGTATTCTTAAAGATGGATTACTCATCTCGTACTCCGCTGTGGTGCTAAGACTCTTAGTGAGTATTGAGCTTGATAAGAAGAGGTGTAGTGGAAAGATAGTGTATAGAACAAGGACAAGGACATTTCTAGTTTCGTAGGAGGAGTCAGTAGACGAATGTTGATAAGAAATAATTGTTTGTAATTGGTTGGGATAAAGGGTTCCACTTCTAATAGTACATCCCTGCTTTTGTTAACGTGCAAAATTATTGCAGACATAGCAAAACATAACCCCTTCTTCCAGTTGATAAGGGTTGAAAAACTGTATAAAAACTCGAAGGATCACTTACTCAGAGGGTTGTAACAATTCTTCAAGTGTAAGGGTAACCTCTGCCCGTTTGTCTATTCAGTTTTAAGTCAAGATTAAATTCAACAATTTTTGAAGTCATGAAGAGTTTTGCACCAGTACCAATCTATTTTGCTCCAATTTCGTAAGTGTTCTTTGAGTAATTTATTTAACTATTGTGTAAATTTTGTATATGTGGAAATTGTTTCTTTTAACTTGCTGGAATAACACCTTCCTAAAGTGAGTAAAAAGGGGCAATCTCTCTCCTTATTAGAAAACTATTTAAATTTACCGTTTTAAACTCTTAAGCCGTTAATTTGTATTTTATTAGCACTATTTATTGTAATATTTTATTCTTTTATTGCTTTGCTGTTCATCAAATAAATATCTTAAAAATCCTTAGTGTTTCAGTGATTAGATAGCGCACCATAAGGGCACAGTAAATAATAAATACTTTCAGTAGAAAATAAAAACATAATTCAAAACCATCTAAGCTACACATCCCAGTCACCTACCATTCTGATACGCGATAATATGCACTATTATTTGACAGTTAATCCATTCTTGGTCCGGGGAATTCAAAATTAAAACCATTGGTCGCTTAATGTACGATGTGAAATCAAAAATTATTGATTTCACGAATAGAATCAATTTAGAAAGTCGGGGTACATACCAGCATTGTTGCATTTTTCACCGTAGAGTACCTAATAAAAACAAATTATTAAAATAATGTTTGAATTTTTAAATCCAATAATTAATTATAGGGAAAAAACCCACAGTCGTCTCCACAAATACTTATATTAAATGAGTCAGATTAATGTGTACATGTTTCGGTACTAGGGAGTACCATCATCAGCACCGAAGGGCCCAACCAAGTGCCACTGATATTACGAATGTACAAGATTTTTTAAAAATTAAAAACTAAAAACCATGAATAAGACGAGGACATTTTGAGTGATTAGACGAAAACAGATTAAAAAGTGGTAACAAAATAAAATTCGAAAGGAATCAATTTTATTTTACTACCACTTTTTAATCTGTTTTCATCTAATCACTCAAAATGTCACCGTCTTATTCATGGTTTTTAGTTTTTAATTCTTAAAAAATCTTTTACATTCGTAATATGAGTGGCACTTGGGCCCTTCGGTGCTGATGATGGTACTCCCTAGTACCGAAACATGTACACATTAAGCTGACTCTTTTAATATAAGTATTTGTGGAGACGACTGTGGTTTTTTTTCCCTATATCTCTAGAGCTCCACTTTGAGATAATGGACTACTTCCGCAAAATCAATAATTAATTATTTAACTACACAAAATGAAAAATACCTAAAATAATTCGAGCGTACGACCATAACGAAGTTTCAAATATTACTAAATATTACCTGAATTTCTGTCGAGTTGAGCTGATTTCTCCAGCACAAAGAATTCCCTCTTTTTAACCGAGGGATCGACTTGCCATGCGTTGGTCACGTTGGCAACACTAATTGATTGATTCTTATTGCGGGCACCATTATTTATTCTTTTGTACCTACATAAAATGCCAGTGTAAGCTCGAGTTGGCCAATACGATATAAGGTAGAGTAAGAAGACAAATAAGATTTTTATTTAGCTGAGGTTATGGTATTCTCTGCGTCGCGTCGTCATTGTGCTACCACAGCATGTATCATTGCGGTCAAAAAATACTGGATAATGATTATGAAAATGCATTGCTCCTAGACTATTATGAAACCCTTTCGAAAAGGTAAGTGGTGTAACACGAACTGATGTTTATGATTAGAAGTTATATTTTTCTGGTCGGTTAAAAATGTATAACCCTGACAATTTGCTCAACATGTAATCACTCACTGACAAATAGAGTATTTACTTTTTATATATAGGATAAATAGGTATATCTTTTGATATAAGAATGAAATTTTGCCACCTTTAAACGAATCATGATTCATTCTGTCATCAAAAATACATTAACCATTTTTCTTTCCGTCAGAAAAAGGAGAGCTTACCATAAAATATTTTGTTTATCTTTGCTTGCCTTATAAATCTTTTCACAATAACTATTTTCTTGAAGTTACATTTAATATTACATCGATTTTGAATTTTTTAGAATATATTATGGAAAGCCTCAGCCGCTCAGCCACGAAGTTGTTTAAACGAATTTATTACGCACCCAATACAATATAAAAGGTACTTTACTTTTCGTGATTACTGCTGTGTTTAATCAAGACAACGGTTACAGGAAGATTAAAAAATAAATAAAAACTGCAGTAGGGGAAGGTCGCCTATGATGGCACCTTTTTTTACCACCCAATATATTTTGTAGTCAAAGGTTTTAACCCATTTAACTACGTTAAAATATTCGTTACTACTTAAATATTCATTATAAAACTTTAAAAATTTACATAAACTATTTTTTTGGTAAAAAAAATAAAACAGAAAAAATCACAGAGTATGCCATCATAGGCAACGCAGTTGCTCCTGTAAAATTTATAAATCGGAAGGACGCATACATGTAAAAGGAATTATTATTTATTGTTAAAAAATTCAAGCACATAAAACTGTTAAAAAAACTTAAAATAATATATTACATTCTAGGGAACATGTTTAAAACTTTTAAAAAAAATAATAAAAACATTATCAGGAAAGTACAATCTAAAGACATATTAAAAAACTTTAAAAAAACATATAAGTAGTGACATATCTAAACAAAAAGTAAAAGTAGCGCCGTTTTAAATATGACATACCTATTTATATGCCATCATAGGAAACCAATGGATATGCCATCTTAGGAATATGTCACGCTTCTAGTAAATAAATTATAAAAAATTAAAACCACAACTTAGATTTAAAAGAATCATAGCTAAGTAACATCTATATCCTATAGTTATTGGAAAAAAATCGTGCATGCTAATTTAATGCACCTAACATAATAAATTTTTGGCGTGTCGTTGTTTGGAGATTCTGACTGACTAAAAAATTTAATATCATAAGTCACAAGTCGACAGATGCACTTATTTTTATAATACGGTTTTATACATAGTACTTAAAAAATTATAATTTTTTTTTGTACCGTGCAAGCAAAAATTATTTGCATCAAAGAGGGCTTGGATTAAATAACGTAGGGCTTGGTTTAGATCACAATGATATGGGGATGATATATCTAACCAAATCTAGATTAAAATTTTGTCGAATTCATATTATGACATGATATGCCAAAGTAATGAGTAATAAAATAAGTAGACAAATACAAATTTATTTTTGTTGTTTACTAAATTAACAAAGTAAGAATATACAAAAAGAAAAAGAACAAGAAAAATAATTACATAAATTGCTGAACTTGGCCACCGCCATGCTCCAAGCATTAATTCACACGTCTCTTCATATTTTCGAAAGTGTTGACCAGCATCTCTTGGATAATCTTTCTTGTAATTGTTCTAAATTTGCAACAGGTGTTTTAAAAATAGCGTTCCTTAAATGAGGAAAAACGAAGTTATCCATAACCGTTAAACAAAGTGATATAGGTGGGAATTTAATGTCTGATCGAAAACTGATCATTCTGTCGTCGAAAAAATTGCGTAAGTAGTTAATAGTTTCGGCAGCTGTATGGGCGGTTGCACCGTCCTGTAGAAAATATCCAAAACGTAGTTCGTCGTCAAGTAATTGCTCCACAAATGGATTTAAAATATTGTCTCTATACCGCTGTGCTGTAACTGTGTCATGGAAAAAAAAAGGACCAACAATTCTTCTTCGGGAAACAGCTAACCAGACACCAATTTTTTGAGGGTGCAATGTGGACTCTACAAAAAAATTGGGATTGTCACTACTCCACCTGCGTGTATTCCGAGAATTCACATAACCGGAGAGGTGGAACCAGGTTTCATCCGAAAAAAAGGTCAGGTCTAATAAATCATTTCTTTCCAATAAATTTTGGGTAAATTATTAAGAGTAATTCCTGTGTCTTTTAAAATCTGCGGCTTGTAAAATCGTCCATGCACAAAACCGGATTGTATTGCCACTCACCATTTACTCTAACCCCGTTTCGAAAATACGCTTCAACCATGAATGTTTTGTGCTGTTCCGTAAAGCCCATTGTGTGAATTGATCATGTATTAAGCTCTACGGCTAAGCATTACGTCCTTAGGCGCAAGGACCTCTTTGATGCAAATAATTTTTGCTCGCACGGTATTAAGCCAAGAAACAAATATCGGGAATTAGGAATAAAAGTTAAAAGAGAATACACTCACAACGATTTCTCAAGTTCCATAAAATAGTCTACATCTATTGAAATAAATATAAATTTTCCCTACCAATGAGATTTTAAGGTATTATTACTTTTCCGCACGGCGTGTGGAAAAATATAACTTTGTGCACGCTCGTAGGAAAAAACCTGTTTTAATACTTCAAGGATGTTATTTCTAAATTTCTTCTAATATTTTATAAAATTTGTTAAATTGTAGCATATTACCAAATAAATCTTGCTATTGCTACCATAAACGAAGAAAAAATACAAAATGTGTTTTATCTTGGTTCTACTATTAGCTTCAAGTTAATATGGATTTATGTCCGTTAGATGCTTTTACAAAGGGTATATTGGAATGGATTTATTAGTTAGATTGGTAATATTTAAGATACCATAATAGTATATTAAAGTACACGTTTCATAAGAAGCGGTTTTAGCGCACGCGTCTATTAATTGACACGTGCGCTAAAACGCCCTATGAACCACGTGCTTTATACTATTTTTTCTATTTGTAGTTTTTTCAATAAAAAATACATATTTAAAAAGAAAATAAATCCTTTAAATTTTTATGTCTAAATTTTATGTTGGTAATACTATTTTTTATCATAGTAACCTCTGGAAAACAAAAATTATTTTGCGGACTGTCATTTTTTGATTTATTGACTCATTTTCACCACAAGATTCCAAAGTTATTTTAACGATATGAGATTTGAAATTGGACGGAATACGTTGTGTGCTCCTTGTACATTCGGTACATATACAGAGCGTTCGGAAATTCGGGCGATTTTGCTAATTTTTTTTGAAATTCAAAAGACGTGATTTTACGTCAATTTTTCAATTTCAATGTTACCAACATCAAATAAAGAAAAAACGCGTATCGAAATAGCTTCATTATGAACTTCATTTCAAGTTAATAATGAACTTATTATGAACGTCAAATAGAAAATATAATTTGTTCTTTAATTAATTCAACACATAGCCGTTCCTAGGGTTTTGGCCGCCCTGGGCAAAATTTCTGAAATGGCTGCATCACCCTTCTAACAATACCTTCTTAAAAAAAAAATACAATATTTTGAAAATATTTAAATATAACCAAATATTTAAATGCAAATTTAGGGAAACTAAACTTGACAGGACGTGTCTAGCAATAAAATATATATTTTTTTATTTTATAATAAAGGTAACAATACAATTAAAAAGGTAGCTAATAAGTCCATCATATACGAAAGCGTAGAAGGGCCACCAACTATTTTTTTATATTATTTCGACTTCTAAGTCGATTTTATCGAGTTACAAGTCGAAATTATATTTTTCTGACTTATAAGTCGGTTCTATCGACTTTTAAGTAGGTTTTATCGAGTTACAAGTCGAAATTATATTTTTCTGACTTACAAGTAGGTTTTATCGACTTCTAAGTCGATTTTATCGAGTTACAAGCCGAAATTATATTTTTCTGACTTACAAGTCGGTTTTATCGACTTCTAAGTCGATTTTATCGACTTCCAAGTCGAAATTATATTTTTCTGACTTACAAGTCGGTTCTATCGACTTATAAGTCGATTTTATGGTGTCTTCTTAGTTGGGGACTTCTTACTAGGCTCAATCTGCTAAACTTAAAACTATTCTTATTTCACCCCGCAATTATTTTCATACCTTTCTATGAACCCTTCGATTTCTTACTTGACCCCTTTTTACCTATATAACCTATAATTCCTAATAATTATTTTAATCCGTTTTCTAAGAGTGTATAGGGTGTATTAAAACCTTATTATGCATGCAAAATGACTTTAATTACTATACATTTCAGGGAAACGGTTAATTAAGGAACCAAACTTATAGTATAAAATGCATGTGAAACGGCCTTTCTGAGACCGTGTTTCCAATCGAATATAACCTCCAACGATTTAAGAAAAACGTAAATCGCTTTCTTCGCACACGCACCGCTCCCAGAGCGCCTTAAAGGATTTTTCCTATAGTGCTTGTGCTCGATCATAAAAAAAAAAAAAAAAAAAATTCCGAAATTCTTTGGTAACATTAGTTCCAGTTAATTTTACTAGTGATTGGTTTTACTATTTTCGCTTTTGCCATGGAGTATCAAATCATTAAAAGTACAAAAGGTGGTAATATTTTATTGGAATCTGGCTACCAATACTACTTTAAAAGGGAGAACAAAAATTCCACGGTTTTTTGGATCTGTAAGAATAAAAAATCCTGTTCTGGTAGTGTAACTACTTCACCAAAAAACGAAATTGTCCCACGAACTATTCATCAGTGTGTCCCTAATATTACCGACAATGATATAACTATCTGTTTAGATAAAGCTAAACAGAGATCAAGAGAGGAAGTAGCGCCAGTTATATATATTTTCGAGCAAGAAATGGCCCCCTTAGGGATGCTCGATTGGAGTTTGTTAGTAGCCTTCCTGCATTTTCCAGTGTTATATCTTTACTATATACTGCAAGAAATAAGGCACTGGGTGCTATGACATTCAAAAAAAGTGAGGATGTTTCTATTCCTGAACAGCTATCGAAAGCATTTTTGCTTATAGACGACGGCCGCTTAGACAAAATTTTGGTATTCGCCTTCCCCTCTACCTAACAAACTATGATGAACTATTCAGATTTCTTTGGAGATGGTACTTTTAAAAGCTGCAGCCCACAATTCCACCAACTTTACACCATTCATGCAGATATCGGCAGCACATCCCTGGAAAGCAATATAATTCCTGTTGCTTTTGCATTGCTTTCAGATGAAAGTCAGAAAACCTACCAACGGTTGTTTCAGTTAATCCAACAAAAAATTCCAAAGTAGGTACCGAAAAATTTCAAAATCGACTTTGAATTAACAATAATTCAGGCACTCCGATCATGCTTTCCCAATGCGAAGATTACAGGCTGTAACTTTCACTTCAACCAGTGTTTATGGCGAAAAGTGCAAGAAATAGGGCTTACCAATGACTACAGGAAAAATGAAGAAATTGGCTTACATACAGTGTGTCTACGTAAGTTGGCGACATCTGGGAAACTTTTTTATTAATAATTTTATGAAAAAAAGTTATTCTTCATAAAAAGTTCGCATGGTCTAAAACAGAGGTTCCCAAACTTTTTTTTCTCATAGACCACTTTAAAAATTTTGCTGGTTCCGGTGGACCCCCTGCAGCTACATTTCTACCATATTCCCAAAACTCGACAAAAAATGTGAAGATTAGATTTAACTATGGAAATTTTGCGTTGCGGCTGAGTTCCAACCACGAATTAACCGTTTTCGAAAAAAAGTAAGAATTGATTGGTTAATTAATTAATTGATTGTGCTGTGAGTGGGCCATAAAAAAATTGATTACATCCAACTTTACTTTTTTGTCACAGCACAAGAAACCAATAATTAATTCTCACTTATTTTATTCAGAAAACTCCCGGAGTGGTAAAAATAACAAGAAAAATAGTATATTTTCTTGTGTTGTATTTATTCAAATATGTAATTATTACACTATTATTTATTATTGTTATCATATTACATTGTAAGGTTTACATTACATTGTAATATGATAACAGTCGTAATATAATTAAAATTAATCATTAATAACGTAACGTAACTTCTATAAAAACAAAAAAAAATTTAGTTTTTCACTATCAAACCAGATACATTTTCGTGGACCCCCGCTTACTTATTGTGAACCCCCATTTTTTTGTCACGCCAACGTAGACCCCCGTCGAGTCTCCCGGGGACCCCTGGGGGTCCACTTGGACCACTTTGGGGATCACTGGTCTAAAACCTAAAATGCAACCATTGAATATCGAAATTTTCCAGTCATATACGAGGTTTGTCAAAAAATGTGAATTTTTCCCAAGAGTATAGTACCTTTATTTTTGACATAAAAAATTGTTATGAAAAAAAGTTGATCAGAAGTAAAAACCACGTCTAAATATGCAATAACACGTATTAAATTAATTAAATAATTCAAAAATTAATAATAAATTAATAAAATAATTTTTCAACATAAATGCGTATAATTGCATATTTAGAAGTGGTTTTTAGTTCTGATCAACTTTTTTTAATAACAGTTTTCGGTATTGTCAAAAAGAAAGGTACTTTACTCTAGAGCAAAAATCACATTTTTTGACAAACCTCGTATACGACTGAAAAAATTTAACATCTGATGGATGCATTTTAGGTTTTGGATTATGCAGAAATTTTTATGAAGAATAACTTTTTTTCGTAAAATTAATAATAAAAAAGTTTTCCATATGCCGCCAACTTACGTAGACACTCTGTATAAGAATACAAGTCGATAAAACCTACTTCTAAGTCGGAAATATATAATTTCGACTTGCAACTCGATAAAATCGACTTAGAAGTCCATAAAACCGACTTGTAAGTTAGAAAAATATAATTTCGACTTGTAACTCGCTAATATCGACTTAGAAGTCGAAATAATGTAAAAAAATTGTTGGTGGCCCTACGCTTCCGTAATCATAATTTAAATTATTTGCAACTTTATTTTTTATGGAAGTTAGTGCTAAGCCAGTAAAGGCATTCTTAAGACATATTGGAGCGTAATAATTTTCAATTATTTTTAAGTTTGAAAAGCTTCGCTCCCCGGAAGCTACCGAGACTGGTAAAGTAAATAAAATCCTTAATATTACAATACTTGGTAGATTTCCGTCCAGGTTGTTTGACTAGATAAATTACAAAAAATTTTCTAGATTAATTACTAATCTTTCCATGTTCTGTTTCAATCACGACACCGAAGGAAGTCAGTTTATCTCGCAGTTCAAGACCATTTAAATATTTGCTCTCACCACTCACCATCCGTTAAGCATACCTCCAAATTAACACAGTGTGTCATAGGATCTTCTTTACAGATTTTGAGAGTTACAGAAATATTGTATAACAATGAAAAAATAATAATTAGAATGAACTTTTAATAATTCAAATCTCTCGTCAATTGAGTTAATAATTTTATCCACAACGACAAAAGAAAATCTCGACTAAATCAAACCTATTAATTTTTTTGCAAAGTCTATTAGCCTCATTTCTAGCAGTCGGATCGCAAGTCAAATCTTCAGAAATGTCTACTAAAGCATTATAGATATTCCCAATTTGATATTTTAAAGCTTTAACGGATTCTATACGGCTTTCCCAGCGAGTATTACTAAGCGGTTTGAGAGTTAGGAATTTAATTTTTGTTTTATGTAAAGCCCACCTTTGTGGAAGCGGAAAAAAAGACATAAATAGTTTGTACAAGAGAAAAAAATTTGGACTTTCAAATGTGGCTTTGAGAGCGTCATTAATAACTAATTTTATGGATTGAGCTGCGCAAAGTACCAACATTGCTCTGCTTTTTATATTAAGTATTCTCTTTCGAACACCAACATTTTTCCCTGCATATTATATTATTAGCTCCGTCGTTATAGTCCTCGCCGCGAACATTTGTAATATCCAAATCGAATATTAATTGTAAGTTGGTTTCACATTTTTATGCATGGATACGTATATTTTTAAATTTTATTAGATGTTGAATAGTGGATATTTTAAAATAAATAATTTTTTTACATTTTCACAAAAATGCCGCCCCAGAAAAACAACCGCCTCGGGCGACCATCCGCTCGCTTGTGCCCCTAAGACAGCCCTGATCAAACGTCATCTATACCTGAATGTTTATTATTATGAGTAGAGTCAACTTTTTCTAAAAATAAAGCGTTTAGACAGTGACATTAACAGCTGATACTGGTTTCTTCCTAAAAGTTTCCAGTTTAGTAGTGGGCCGTAGCCAACTCACGCGTCAGCTTTCAGAGACTAAATTCTCTTGGTGTTTATTATTTAAGATAAACGGTGAGTAGAATAAACTAATTCAGTTGAATTAACTCTTCTATTTCCAATAACAAACATTTAATTTATAATCATTTTCTATTATTAATTTAATATTATTAGTTTATATACAGACTGTCCACGGATAGGGTTTACAATAGCACAAATGGATGAAAACTTTTACTTTTCGGGAAAAAGTAATTTTCGATAAAAAGGTGTGCTTGTAAAAAAATGCAATTCCCGAAGAGAAAATTTTGATTTTTTATACAGGGTTCGCAAAAACTTCAAAATCATGATTTTTCTCCAAGAGTAAACGACCTTTATTTTTCATTTTTGATCGAAATGCCAATTAGAAAACTTATTTAGAATAACGTTTGTAATTTAAATCCGAGATTTAAAATAAATCTTCAATTTTTTAAACTTTTTTTAATTTTTAGAGGTAAAAGAATTTTTTTTTGGATAGCAGCATTAGCGGTCGAAATACATACATTATCAATGACAGAGGGATATCAAAAAGTTTCAAATACTGATTTTTGATGTTACCAGAAATATTTATTTTTAATTTCATAAATGAAATGACCCCGGAAATAACACAAAAAACTCTTAAAATAACAACAAATAAGAATTTCATAAGTTGCTATTCAAACACTCCCCCTCCATATTCAACACATTTTTCCAGCTGTAAACGAATGTGGTCAAAACTTCTTCGAATTTCTTCAATGGAAATTGTTTGAACATCTTCAACAACTCGCTGCTTTAGAAGTTGTACGTCGCTCTCAATTGGCCGGGAGTACACTAATTGTTTAAGGCGCCCCCAAAGATATAGGCATCTGAAATAGTTAAATCGGGACTGCTTGGGGGCCACAGAACCGGACCATTCCGACCAATCCATCTGTGGCCAAATGTATTATTAAGCCATTCTCTCACTTCAATTGCGAAATGCGCAGAAGTACATTTTGTTTCTAAATTGGAGAGGCAATTCTTCTAGGTTGTCAGAAAGGAATGTTTCCAACATTTCAAGGTAACTGCTACGGTTACACGTGTTTTCGAAAAATATGGGCCAATAATGCCATAATAAGAAATCGAACACCAGACATTTAGTTTTTTCTGTCTTCTTGCAGGAATTCTAAAACGAGGATTATTTTTGCCCAAGTAGGTATCTAATATGCGCAGAAGACAGTTTCCCGTTTGTTGAAAATGTCGATTCATCGGAGAACATGATAAATTTATGAAAATTCCTGTTATCACTTACAATTTTGTTTCCGACCCAAAGACAAAAATCCAAACGTTTAGCTTCGTCTCCTTCTTCCAACGTTTGATTAAAAGTTGTCCCATTTTTAGGACATAAATAAAACGTGGTATCTTTAATTAAATTTCTCTATCACAAAGTTGTAAGAACTTTCGCCCGCACCGTAACATTGAACTAAATAAACCCTTTGTTCTAAGGTCAATATTTTCAAAACACATCAAATTCTATTTGACTAATTTGACAACTTCAAATTTGTCCCATACGTAAAGCAAAGTAATAAAAAGGTAAAAAAAATCCTTGTTTTTACAAAAGATGGTAGGAATGCATTTCAAATTTTAAAATAAGATACACACCACCCATTATGAAAATTGAGTCTTATAAAATTTTATATTAATATTTTTATTAAGCAACAAAATTTCCATTTACCTCTAAGAATTGAAAAAACTAAAAAAATCGAAGATTTATTTTAAATCGCGGATTTAAAATACAAACGTTATTCTAAATAAGTTTTCTAATTGGAATTTTGGTCAAAAATAAAAAATAAAGGTAGTTTACTCAGGGCCGAATTAAGGTCGTTTGACGCCTTAGGCCAGACAAATTTTGGCGCCTATTTTATTCAATTTCGAAATGGATTTTAAAAAATTGAGCGCACGTAGCCAGGATTTCTTTTCGGGGAGGGGGGGGGCACCGAGATGGTGCCAAAGGCGCAAAAAAGATAGCGCCGCAGGCTAAATTTTTTGGGTGCCACGCCCTTTTTTGAATCATGGTGCTTGCGTTTCAAGCGGGAAAAATAAAAAACACAACACAAAATCCTCAAAAAAAGCACAAAAACAAACCCGGTAATAATTGAGGTGCTATTTGGGTCTCGTGCCTCATGGGGGGGGGGGGGGGCAATTGCCTCCCCCCCCTATACCCGCGCCTGCATTAAAAATAAATCAAATTTTTTTCGTATTGGGGTTATATTGTCTTAAAATTTTAAACAAATATGTATTTTTATTATATAGGTACTATATCTACTAGATGACAAACTGTCACAAAGAAAATTTAATAGTGTAGGAAATGTTTAATGTGTCCTATATTGTCGAAATCAGAGCTCTAATAATATATGGATATTTCGCATAAAATTAATTTTGTTTTTGTAAGTTTTATAAGTATCGTCTCGAGTTTCGTGGGGGGGGGCGCCCCCCCCCTAGCTACGCGCCTGGCGAGTCATGATACGGATGATCAAATTTGTGCCTAAACGTAATCTCGTAAAAATATGTTTTTCAAGCGGAAATTTGCACGTTTTGTTGAAGAAAAAACTCATAGATACATGTAAGCACCTACTCAGGGAAAATTATAAAACTAAAAATAGAAGTATAAACAAGCAACTTAACATTAATGAATAATGTATACAAAATGTGAAATGAATAAAACAATTAACCCAAAATATCATAACTTAATAAGAGTTTGGTAGTTTCCAAAGTTCAAAAAAACTAATCGACTAATCCAGCTAATTAGGATACAAAAATATAAAACACATAAATACACAAATTCAGCGCTAAGAATCAAATGATATTCGTAGATTGGTTCCTTATAAATACACAAAATGATATAAACTAAAGTATAGGGATTACTTCTAAAACATCATTTCAATAACGACTCGTTATTAACGAGATTAATGACATCAACAAATAAAATAATATATGTAAATGTTCTGAGCAAAAAATATAAAGGTAATAAAGGAACAGTTTTTGTGGCCCAATGCCCAAAAACTTTTATTAAAGGTAATTTTAAAAATAACGACATTAAGAGTATTAAGATACTAGAAATATTTTTTTCGACATTTTTGACTTCAGAAATTTTGAATAATGTCGTTGAAGGAAGTTGATTCCACAAGATCTGATAACTTAAATAGTCTTAATACTTTAATTTAAAATATTTTTGTTTAGATTGGAATGTGTAATGTTCTTTATACTTTATAGGTATGATAATTAGCAATTATGCCATAGTTTAAATACTGATTTAAATATATAAAATAATAGTTACAATGAAATTCGTTAAAAAGCCGCGGCGCCTATTTCGTTCGTGGCGCCTTAGGCCATGGCCTATTTGGCCTAGTGGTTAATCCGGCCCTGAGTTTACTCTTGGAGAAAAATCATGTTTTTGAAGATTTTGCGAACCCTAATGTATAAAAAATCAAAATTTTCTCTTCGTGAATTGCATTTTTTTTACAAGCAAAACCTTTTATCAAGAATGACTTTTTCCCGAAAAATAAAATTTTTCATCCATTTGTGCTATTGTAAACTCTATCCGCGGACAGTCTGTATATACAGTATGTCTCCGTAAGTTTGCACCATATGGAAAACTTTTTTATTATTCATTTTACGAAAAAAGTTTTTCTTCATAAAAAGCTCTGCATGGTCTAAAACCTAAAATGCAACCATCAAATATCGAAATTTTCCAGTCATATACGAGGTTTGTCAAAAAATGTGATTTTCCCAAGAATGTGAATCTTTCCCAAGAGTAAAGTACCTTTATTTTTGACATTATCAAAAATTGTTATTAAAAAAACTTGTACAGAACTAAAAACCACGTCTAAATATGCAATAACACGCATTAAAAATTAAATAATTAAAAAAATAAATAATTAATAATAAATTAATAAAATAATTTTTCAACAGCTTGCCGCTTGATTGGCTCAGCTACAATATTTGGGCGGCGAAACTCTTATATGTTGTCAGAGTTGTTCCTAGCGTTTTCCATTGGTAAGTTTAGTGCATGGTAAATGTATCTATATGTTTTACCAATGAATAATGCCATAACTTTTAATCGAACGCACGTTGAGTTCGACGTTTCAATTATAAATAAAAGGGGAAGTTTCTCTTTATTTAATGCCAATAATAAAGAGCGATATCCCAAAAACGGTAAAGCCTAGGAAGCTGAAATTTTGCCCTTACCTAAGAAGGTTGAAGTACTATGTACTTATGGAATGAAAACATATTATGCTCGGGTTTTATCTAACGTCATTTATTTTGAAAAATCCAGGCATATGTTGAAAATGAACGTTCTTCTAGGTACAAACTTAAAGTAGGAAAACATTTTTTATAGCGTTTATATTTAAAAATGGTGCCGAACAATATACTTCTTGATCATCAGTGGCGTAGCTAGACTTGACGGCGCCGGTTGGCAAGAGTTACTGTGGCGCCTTACGCGTAGAGAAAAATCTCCATTTTGTTCAATTTTTTTTTGGTCCATTTAATAATAATAATAATAATAATAATAAACATCTTTTATTCATTATTGATTACAGTTTTTTTTATCTATAAACAAAATATACAGCCATCACAGGGCGAGATTTAGCTGCGGTAGCTATTCTTGCACCTAACCCCGTATGTCTGTGTATAGTAAAAAGGATAAGTAACTAAATAAATAAATTTAACATATCCATAACCATGGTAACAACGGGCAAAATAAGGAAAACATTATATATATTACAAATTAAAACTAGACAGGCACCTATACTTGACATAAAATATAAAACAAAACTTAAAAAAGATAAGAAAGATTTTGATTACAATATGCTAGGCAACTGTGACGCCAACAGTATTCGTTTATAATGAACTTTAAATGCTATAGGTTGCAACATCTTTAGGTCGTTATCCAATTTATTATAAAAGTGTGGCGCTTGGTAACTGAAAGACCTCTGAAATGATGCTGTTGAATGCTTTGGAATACCAAAAAGTGATTTAAAACGGGTGTCTCGCTGATGTATTCGAGTTCTTGGAATCAATCTGTCATTGAGGTAAGAAGGAGATCCCGTAATTACTATCTTGTGAACAAAAACAGCAAAGTGAAGGTGCCTTCTATTGTTCATGTTTAGCCATTTAAGCTCAAGAAGGGAATCTGATATTCGATCGTACCTTCGAAGCGAACAGACAAAGCGACAACATGAATTTTGCACTCTCTGAATTTTTCTTTTCTCAAGACACGTAAGAAAAGGACCATAAACAAAGGAACAATAATTAAAATATGACAATACTAATGACTCGCACAACAAACGTCGAAGACTTTTTGACAACATATGTTTGTTAGCGTATAATACCTTCAACCTATGGAATACTCTTTGAACAGTCTTATTGACCTGACCAACAAACTTCAAATTAGAGTCAACCAAAATGCCTAGGGACTTTGTCACGGTACGCACTGGCAATGGAATGCCATCTATTTGCAACTGTACCACCTTGTCGATCTCCAAAAAACACAACCACCGATTTGCTCGGATTTAGAATCAAGTTGTGCTTTCTTGAGTACTCAGAAATGCTGTTGAGCTCTCTGTTAATCACAAATTCACCCACATGGTGCTCATTGGGGAGAAAACCATAACTTAGTTGAATATCATCAGCATAAATCTGGTGCGAACAGTCCTTTATATTATTTATTATATCCGCCGTATATATTATAAACAACAGGGGTCCCAAGATTGAGCCCCGAGGTACACCCGACACCACAGGCAGCAACATTGAAGTTTCGCCATTTAAAACGACCATTTTTTTATCTATTCCTCAAATAGGATGATATAAAGTCTACAGATGACTGTTCAAGTCCATAATATTTAAGTTTCAAACACAGAAGGTCCTCTTTGTAAACGTCATCCAGGGACATCGCATACTGTATAACTAGGTATTATATTTTAATTTAACTGTAATTTTTTCTGTAATATTTATAGTCTTATAATATTAAAATTCAGAGTTAAGTCAAGTCATATAATATTTTTATTTAGAGAAAGTACAAAAATCAGGTCTTAAATTCTAACAAAAAAGTCATAACCCCTCTACTAATTAATATTGACTAAAAAATAACATTTCCTATAACTTATATAACTTATTATTAATTTATATTATTTTATGTAATATTACATAATACTTATTAAGCGCAAAAAGTATTTCTAAAACATTAGAAATACTTTTTGCGGTTACTTATGTCGATTACCTACTTTATCAAAGTTAATTTCTTTTGCGCACTTATTTTCTATGCTTAGATAGCTAGATTGCTTAAACGCTCCTGACTGACAATATTTCTTTAAAAAAATTTAATAAGCTTAAGTTTAGAAAACGATCTCTCGGCAGAAGCGGAAGTTACCGGAAAAGTTCAAAATATTAGTGCGGTACACACATCTGGAAAGTTTGATACCTAATTTTTACAAAATATAAAATCAACCAGCTCTTCTATTGTTCAAAATTGATTTAAATTTTTACGAAAAGCTGAGCGAAAACTGACAATTTCGGTGGCACAATTGTCAGTTAAGTCATCGTCGTATTCATTTTTCAGTAGCCGTGGCCAGAAATGAGGGCTCGAGGAATTTATACCTATTAGCAACATTTTGAAAACCTGAAAGTCGTTTTTTAACTGGAATGACGCAATATCTAAATTATTATTAAATGTAATTTTTTTGAATTGTTGTTGTTGTAAATTTACTATCGTTCGTCAAAAATGTTTGGGAAATTTTTTGTCTCCTTTCAGTAAAATACACTTTAATACCCCAGTCTGCTTCTAAATCCGAAGCTTCACATCGAATTTCATCATATATGTGACTAGCTTGTACCCGGCCTGCGTTGCAGCGCTTTCTCTGAGATAATAAGGCGAGTTCACCATCACGTCAAGATTTATAAATACAAACCCGAACAAACCTCTAAATTTATCAGTGTTTCTCTACAATATTATGCATGTATTATACATAAAAACCTTCCTCTTGAATCACTCTATCTATTAAAAAAAACCGCTTCAAAATCCGTTGCGTAGTTTTAAAGATTTAAGCACATATGAAAGGGGACAGACGGGCGACAGCGACTTTGTTTTATACTATGTTAAGAAGATGACGCAGTTCACAAAGTTCTTCCTAAGGACTTTTAAATAAATTGGAAAACTGGCCAATATTAGACTTCTTATTTTGAAGAACTGTGGAAATAATAAATAATTTTTATAAAACCACACAGGAATGTGAGAAAATATATAATAAAATTGTTTAATACTAACCGCTTACCGCCTATTTAAAACATCGTTTTGGGCACAAAAAATGCCGATCAAACGCGGTCCACCTTTAGCGACATTTTTCTGGTACTGGTACTGTTTGTCGACAATTTACACAGGTCGCGACACCGGCAGCATCTAGACATTCCGCTATAGGATTCGGCACCCGTCTCTATTCTGATTGGATGATTTCAAACGTTCCGTCTAAAAGGTATATTGGCAACTAGTTTGTTCGTTGTTACCAAGAGCATTTTTTAAATTTAATTAAAATTTTATAAAATAATATTAGTTGAAAAAATTGAATTAAAAAAAATGCTCTGGGTAACAACGAACAAACCGGTGGCCAATATACCTTTTAGACGGAACGTTTGAGCCAATCATGATAGAGACGGGTGCCGAATCCTATAGCGGAACGTCTAGATACCGCCGGGTCTTAAATATGATTATTTTTTTGACTTAAAAATCCGACTTTTTGTTAAGCGCATGTAACTAAATTAATGGTGAGGGGTAAGAGTAAAATGTATAATATGAATATGTTTATAAAAATCACTTGACGTAATAATCATATTGGGACGCGACGGCGACGCGGCGCCTATTGTAACTTGGCGCCGGGTGGCATTGCCACCCCTGCTACCTCGGTAGCTACGCCACTGTTGATCATTCAACAAGCTAACTATCTGTATCTTGTCTCGAATCCTGTTTTTGTAACTTGTAATGGACTTTATTAGATATGTCCCCTGATAACGAAAAAATAAATGGTCGGAGATCAAAGATAATATTCGTTAGATCGACGACAGTAAATTGCAAAGTTAGTTGTTGTTCAAGTCGTTCTATAGCCAACACAACTGGAGAAAAATTGGCATGAATAATAAACAAATCCTTTTGGAGGTTATCATTCAGTAGAATTTCTTGAGCACTGGCAATAGCAGCTGCATCTCTAGGATCCAAATGTTGTAAAACTATTTTTATATTATCATAATGACAATGCTAATGAGTTTTAAATAGTTTAAATGTTGATTAATCTGGCACAACCCCATTTTTATATTCATCATTTGGACATTTTTGAATAAAGCCTTTAAACAACGGGTATCCAGGGTATGTTACATGTTACCATAGTTTGCATTAAATCTAGGTAAAGTTTTTAGTGTACCTATGTCTATATTACTTTGAAAATTTCATAAATTTATTTTCAACCAATTAGAAGGCTCCTTTTTGTTTACGTTCCTTATAGCAACGGGAGACTATCGCCATAGTCTGTAGCCTATTAACCTAATAAAATTAATAAGTGATAATTTTTCCTAGGTATACTACTACGACTTAATTTTAATTCAAATGTCAAGTCATTTCGAAGTGACAGCTGAGACAAACCAGCAAGTAAGAATCAGTTTTTTAGTTGTAACCGTGATATTTATTGTTACAATAATATTGTGTAAAAAATGACTCGTTTTGGTAATGAATCAGCAAGTTCGATTGCTAAAGAAATTGAGCAGTTAGTAACTCATTTTTATTACTAAAATGTGAGAAACCTTTATAGTTTTAAATTCAAATATAACTTTAAAAAACATATTTCCGATGAGTTAAGTTTAATATGACGCACTGTATTTTTACAATAGAAGTTGACTTTACTTGTTAGTAACTAAGGCTTATTACTAAAATTTCAGGAACATTAAAAGAAACTCCAATTTATGAAATTTTCTTACCGAACAAACCCACGCAGCAGAATTAATTCCCGATAATTTTTTTCTCGGTTTCACTCATGTTCTTGTTGATAGAAAATTATCCCGAGTCGAAGACGAGGGAAATTTTCCAAAAAACTTTCCGTTCATAAATCGATATGTACGCAGAAACACGTCTCAACCAAGACCAAAGCAACAAAATGACAAAAAATGTAAAAATGTATGGCAAGAGCCAAAAAGTATACATACCTACAACCACATTTTCCAAGAAACAACTAGTTAAATTAATCTCCGTGGCTCCTTTGTTCGTTTTTCAAGAATTAGATTGCGCGGTGTACTCGCATTTATGCAAATAAATTAGGGGAAGGTCGCCTATGATGGCACCTTTTTTTTAACACCTAATATATTTTTTAGTTCAAAGGTTTTCAACCCATTTAACCATGTTAAAATATTCGTTGCTACTAAAATATTCATTATAAAACTTTAAAAATATACAAAAACTATTTTTTTTTGGTAAAAAAAACAAAAGAAAAAATTACCAAGTATGCTATCACCGTGATCACCCCAGGAAAATGCAAAAATCTGAAGGACGCAAACATATAAAAGGAATATTTTTGTTACAGTTTGCACATTTTTATTGTTAAAAAATGCAAGCACATAAAACTGTTTAAAAAAACTTAAAATAATATATTACATTCTAGAGAACATGTTTAAAACTTTTAAAAAAGATAATGAAAACATTATCAGGAAAGTACAATCTAAAGACATATTAAAAAACTTTAAAAAGAATATAAGTAGTGACATATCTAAAAGAAAGTAGCGCCGTTTTGAATATGACGCCTATGATGGCATACCTATTTATATGTATTTATAGGTATGCCATCATAGGAAACCCATGGATATGCCATCCTAGGAATATGTCACAATTCTAGTAAATAAATTATAAAAAATTTAAACCACAACTTAGATTTAAAATAATCATAGCAATGTAACATCTATATCCTATAAATAGTTATCGGAAAAAAATTGTGCATTCTAATTTAATGCACCTAACATAATAAGTTTTTAATTTAATAACTGGCCAATTTTATCTCGGCAATTAACAATTTCTGTTCTATTAAACAACTTTACATAAAAACGTCCGTCACGACTGAAATTCGACTCACAACTGAACTGTCAATACGCGCGCCCGTCTAACTATGCGGGATGACGCAAAACCGGTTTATTCCAAAGATACCTGTGGTATGCCATTATGGGAAGTATGCCATCAAAGGCGACCTTCCCCTACTAACATTTGTTACTCGAACGCGTTCATTAATAAACCCCGGACCCCTTTTCTATTTTATAATTGCATTTTATAATTTATTTTATGTTAAGGTAATACCACACCTACTAATAATAAATAATAACGATAATAAAAAAAATAAACAATAAGTCCTCATGCCGACTATGATTTAAACATTCTTCACTACCTAATATCCGCACACTAATTAGGTATGATGCAGATGAACAGAACTTTTAAATATTTCAGCTAAAACTTTGGTTCATTGTTTCTTAAATAAAAAACCTTATTGAAGATTATTAGCATTTCAGCTACATTGCGGCATTGTCAAGTGCATTTAGGATATTTGGCATATTGTTGCCCTCCCATTCTCCATTCAATGTAACGGCTTTTAAACTGGGTCGTATTGCAAGAATGTGCTCTTGAATTCGCTCCATTACCTTTGCCAAAAACTAGAAACAGGTAGCAAATAAACTTTGCAAACATTTTGTGCTAACGCATGCGTCAGCATTAAACCTATCTGCAAACGTTAGGACGCTCCAACTTCCCAGGCAGTCCTGGACCAATTTTGAACGTTGCTAGCTGCACCAGCCTGTTACTTTGGAAATCGCGTCGTGTTCCGCACGCTGTCTGCAGAAAGTTGCATCGAAAATTATTTTAAAAATTTAAGGTAAGACTTATTTTTAATTCGTTGGACTTTATTTAGAAGTAAAATAAATATGATGTAGGAATTTCGTGTAACAATTAGCAGCGATAATTTTAAAAAAAATAATTAAATAAAATAAGCTAAATGTGCTCCATTAACTCTAGACAAAAGACATTCTGGCAGTGACTGACAAAAGAACTGCATTAAAAATGTATCGTTTAGGCCGGTTAAGAAAACATTAATTAATTTTGTGTTAACAAGTGGTTTTTATTAAGTGCTTTTTAAACTTTTTATACGCATTAAATAGTTTTTAACTTATTTTTACTAACAGTTATTGCTGTTAAAGTTTTTATTTAAAACATCAGTTAGGTAGTAAAGTTACTACTTATTTATAAATAAAATTTCGCTAGTACCTATGCAGGAAATTCGTCAGGAGTGATGTATTCTGCAGAATCTGTGATCAACTACAGACTGCCGCATTTTAACAAAAAGTTAAGTTGAATTAGATGTTGGCCGAAGCTTTGCTTTATTGGTTGTAAATCATTATCAGGACTAAGCAAATGCATGGAGTTGATGAAAATGTATCTAATGATGCATCATTGTCAGTTGCAATTATTACTTCGTTTATCATGCCCTTGTTTCCAAAAATAAATTAGACTGCTTTATTTATTTATTTATTTATTTAATCTCTTACAAACACAAAAACGTATTAACCAGTATATAAGAGAGCTTAAAACTAGGGACTAGAAGAAGACTAAAGAAACTTTCAACATTTGAACCTAACTATCTAACATTTAGATCTATAGTTATGTTATATAAGGAAATAAGACTTAATTTCTGTAGCGGTTGACTTAAATAAATCAATATAAGCCCTATCAATTAATCGATTACATTGTTCTAACATATGATTAAGTGATGAACAATCTATTGGATTTGTATAAAACCACCTCATATTTCTAATTCTCAAATTAATTTTAGGTACCAATATATTTATATTGTTGATTAAACACAAATCTTTGTACCTAAGATTAAGTATTAATAATGATAGAGAATACAAATAATACAGCCTGCGTAGATCTTCTACTTTCGAAAGTTACAAAATTAAAAGAATCAAGCATAGGTACTTCTATACAATATCATATATGGAGATTCATTATTTTTCCTGACATACAAGTAACGCAGGAATCTTTTTTGTACTCTTTCAATGAGATCTATATTCTTCTTGACTTGAGGCTCCCAAATGATACATGCGTATTCTCAATGAGGTCTTACCAAGGCATTATACAGTTTTATAATAGAATCTATATGTTTAAAATTTTTTGTATTTCTAATTACATAGCCAAGCAGCCTATCGGCCTTATTAACGATACAATTATAGTGGGTATTAAATTTGAAGTCCGATTGCACATGAACTCCCATATCTTTAAACTCATCCCTCCGAGTCACCAATGAATTATCAAGAAAGTATTGATTGTTTATGAAATTTTGCTTCCTAGTGAAGGTCACAATAGCACATTTATCAACATTAAGAGACATCCCATCCCTAAACCATTTAGTAACCGAGTCTCAGTCAAGTTGTAATTTGTAAGAATCCTGAAATGAAGTGATTTGTCTAAAGATTTTATATTTGAGGAATTCTGCAAAAAATCTTAAACAAGTTTAAAAGTATTCTAGTTTGATATAGGGACAAGGGACACCACTGGCGATTTTATATGGGGGGTAAGGCAGACGGGTATCATAGAGGAGTAAAGCCCAAATTTTGGTAAATTTGAACCATAATTTAATTTTAATAAATTCTTACTTTATCACTTATGAACGAAAAAAAACACAATATAATTTTTTTTGACCCGTTTGTTTAAGAGAAAATATTAGTGACGCATTCGACATTTCATTGTCTTATCAATATTATTTCGTTTATTTTTTGTTTCCTTAACCCAGCGGTTCTCAAACTTTTTTGGTGACGGAACCCTTTTGGGAAGCAAAATACTTGATGGAACCCTACAATAAAACAATAGTTTTTAAAAGTGTATTCTTTATTAATAAGCATAATAAAAGTACAATGTAACAGTTACTAATTATTACTTACTTTACCACATGGCAAGTACAATAATAGAAGATATTAAAAAAGAAAAAATCTAACTAATGGGAGGTATGAAACTGTTTTTTATTTTTCATCAATTGGTTGATATCAGGTTTGATAGAAGACAGTTGAAGTCTCATATCAGGTTCGGCGTCCAGTCTATTGCGATATTTTGTTTTCGTGGCTGCATAGGTTGAGAATCCTGTTTCGCACAAATATGTTGTTGGGAACGGGAGAAGAATATTCAGAGCCATTTTGCCAAGCATTGGATATTCATCACGGATTCTGCACCAAAAATCATTGAGAGGCGTCGTTTTGAACAGTGACTCCATACTTGTGTCTGATGACATTTCTAAAAGAGATTCATATATCTCGTTTGACATACTTTCGGGCTTTTCCAAGTAGGGTAAAAAAGGATTATGATTCCATGAATTCAGTTTTATTTTTGTATTCTGTTCTTCGGGAAAATACTTTTCAAAAGATGCGCGCATCGAACTGAGATATTGGACCAATTCTTCAAACACATCATCTTGAAACATTTCTGAGTCGTTATCGCTAACAAACTCACTGAGTGACGTAAAGCTTTCTATTTCTTTCTTACCAACGCAAATAATCCAAAAATCTAATTTTCTTTTGAAGGCAGTTATTTTGTTATAGGCCTGAAACACTGTTGTCTGTTTACCTTGCAATGATAAATTCAATTCGTTCAGTTTTTGAAAGATATCCGCCATAAAAGACAATCGGAACAACCAAGTTTTATCATACAAACGGTCCTTCAAATTAAAAGAAGTATCTGCTGAAAGAAACATTTGTAACTCGGCTCTAAGTTCAAATAGCCTTGTTAAAGTTTTACCCCGAGACAGCCATCGCACTTCTGTATGGAGCAGCAGTGTTTTATGTTTGCTGCCATAATCTTCACACAATAATGAGAACAATCGGGATTGTAGTGGTCGTGATTTGATAAAATTAATTATTTTTACCGCTTCATCCATAACTAATTTTAGATTTGACGGCATTTGCTTCATCGCAAGTGCTTGTCTATGCAGAATACAATGGCTGGAACTACAATTAGGCGCTTTATTTTTTATTCGTGACACTGCTCCTGCTGTTTTACCTGTCATCGCCTTGGCCCCATCTGTACAAATGTCAATGCAATTGTTCCAACTGAGATTATTTTCTTCAAAAAATATATTTATTTTATTAAAAATTTCTTCCCCGGTAGTGTTTGTGAGCAGCGGTGAACACATAAGCATGTCTTCTTCAAAAGAACTTTCATATGGATATCTCACGATAACCAGCAAGATAGCCAAACCAGCGACATCAGTTGACTCGTCCATTTGCAAGGCGAATCGTGTTTTTTGTAGACGTGTAACTAGTTTTTATTTGACGTAGCTTGCCAGATCATTGATTCGCCGTGAAACAGTATCGTTTGATAGCGGCACAGTAGAAAGATGCTTTGCAGATTTTTCATCGAGCATACATTTTGTTATGTCTAATACACATGGCTTTATTAAATTCTCAGCGATAGTGTGCGCTTCACCTGCTTGTGCAATGCGATAGCTAACTAAATATGATGCCTCCGTGGCCTTTTCGTTGATAGTTTTTGTTACATGCATCATATTTTTTTGACTTTCCAATAACTGATCTTTTTTACGAACAAAAAATTCTTTATTCTTGCCTTTAGACTCGGGGTGTACAGTTTGTAAATGTCGGCGCAATTTGGCAGGTGCCATGGAACTATTAGGAAGCAGTTTACTACATAGCATGCAGAGAGGTGAATGGAAGGAGTGGAATCAACAAATCCGAAACTGATATATGATTCATCATACTTCCTTTTTTTCGTCTTTGAAACCGTCGAGCTTGACGTCGTGGCATCATCGTCTGGATCGGTGATTGCTATATTCTCCGCGCGTACTGCTTTTGAACATTCAGCGTCATTAGAAGATGTTGTTGCAACACGTTTAACACCTTAAAGCCAACGTTCCATTCTTCTTTATTTATAATGTTACACGTCAGGATGGTGGGGTCTAAATAATGCACAATCGTTACTGCGTATAAGAGACTAAGTTTAGTACAATGAAGAAATGTATAAAACTGAGACAACAGAATACAGCAGGCAGTAGAACAATGAACACTAGTTTCTCGCTAGCGAGCTTGTAAGTAGGTAGGTAGGAACTTATCGCTCCGAACGCTAATCGTCAACTGACTGACGAGGCGCGACGCGCGATCGCCGCTTTTATACTTAGTCCTAGACTCGATCTCGAATATTCTCGAAAATACTCGAGTCGGCGCCTTTGATAAACAAAAAGCAAAAATAAAAAGAGAAATATAAAAATTGCGTTGTAAACAATTCAGAGGCGGCTTTTATCAAAGGGACTGCACGCTCACAAGTATACAAGTATACATGTTGATACCAAACTTACGAGATATTGTAACACATGTTTATACAAATACAAATAAATAAATAAATATACCTACGCGCGGCCGCGGAGTCAAAACGTTCGACCAGAGAGAGGTGTTTTGATTTTTTTTCTAAATTCTTGAGGAACCCCTACAGAGGTATCGCGGAACCCTAGGGTTCCGCGGAACACACTTAGAGTATAGCTGCCTTAACCCATTAGCGCCCACAGATACCATATGGTATCAAGTTTAGTGTCCTTGTTCAGATCGCCGCCATCTTGGGTGTATGGTTGGGAAAATAAAACGGGGTCAGTTTTGGGACCATGATGCATCACCGACTACCGTATATAGTACTTACAGTTAGTGTCTATGTAACAACGAAGAGCTGCAGTCGCGCCCTATTTTGACTTGATATTTTACACGTCAGAAAAAAAGGACAGTCAGTTCGAGTAAGTAGTTTTTTGTAATAACCATTATATATATTTTTTGAAATATGCTGTAAAATTAAGTTGCTAGCTTTAGTGTAATTATTTACAAGTGTTTTTATTATGAAATTTTGTACGCATTCGCTAATATAGGGCTCTACGTTCCACTGATGCCATACGGTATCCGTGAGCGTTACTGCTATCGTGTCTTCTGTGTCATATGTATTGTTTTGGTATACATGTTGATAATTTTTTTTATTTATAGGAGAGGATTTTCACTTTCGGAAGCCCTAGATATTGTCTATGGGGATCAAGATGTGTGTGATCAGGTAGATGAAATATTTATTGCGCCACCTGACGTAAACGCTGACACAGATGAAGACTTGGCTGGTGAAGATGAGGGTGGGATGGTCCATAATTTAACTGGACGGCAACTTCGTGCTGGTGCAGAAATAAAATTGATAAATACTGAGCGTCTTGGGATTAATTATAACGAAATATCGCCTACTATTGCTGCAACTTTTGCCAACCAACCCACGCCCACGTGTTCACTTGAGCAACAAGCATACCATCTACATCACAAAGTGATACTTGGATTTCGAATCGGCTTAAAAACAAGATTAAACCTGTGTGGATAAAAGGAGATTTGGATCCTGTAGAACGGCCATTTCCTCTTGCCGATTATGATCGTTTTAAAGATATGTCGTGTGTGGATATTTTTGAATCTTTTGTTGATGAAGAACTAATTCAATATTTGGCAGAAGAAACTCAAAACTATGTCAACCTGATCCCAAAATTATGCCCTCCGAGATCAAATGTTTTCTTGGTATTTTTCTTCTAATGTTCCGAAGGGAAATAGTTAAAGTATATATCGCCCGTTATGGAGTAGCTCCAAAGGGTCCTGGTAGAATAACACTTACACGCAATGTACTTGAAGACGTGCGATTTGATCGCATGGACCATTTTGTGGCTTTATGTCAGAAAAGGCGGTGTGCTGGCCAAGGATGCAAATCATTTGGAAGAACCATGTGCCAGAAATGTAATGTTGGGCTGTGCATAACATGTTTTGCAATTTATTATACAAGGTAGAAATGTTTTAAAGACAATTAATAAATACTTACAAATAAATATGTTTCATAATAACCGAGTCATATTTTAGTTTAAGCCTACTGCATAAGCGCCCATGGATACCATATGGTATCAGTCTATATTTTTTTAGTTCTTACATTTTTTTTTAACTTGATATTTTATATATTAGTACCCTAATGTTATCCCAAAATTCAAAAAAAAATCAAAAAAAAAATCTGAGCGTTAATGGGTTAAAAGCGGCCAAATACTCTTTGTGTAGCAATCACCTAAAGTTTTAAGTTAAAAAAAATATTTGATAAAATTAACAAAATGCCCCTGTGCTTCCTCCTTCCTAGCTACGCCGGTGAGAGACACCCTATCTAAATAGATAGGAAATATTTTCGCCTATTCATTAAAGGAACCAGCAATGTAGCATCGTATTTAAAAAAATTAAGAATTATAAAAATTTTTGGTAAAGCTCTAGAATTGTTACTTTTCCCGTTCCCTGTATCTAAAATGTGTTCATTATTGAGCACAATAATACACTTATCAGCAAAAAAATACCGGACAAGGAAAATTATCGTCCACTTTGATATTAAATAACTTTTCTGATTTTAAAACATCTTTAATGAAATTCTCGAAGATGTATAGCCGCATGTATTAAGATTATTACCCGCTTTTCAAGTTAAGGGAAATATTGAGATGTGTGATATTATACCGAGGGAAACAAATGATACTTTTTTTTGTCTTAAGTTCTCAACACCCCGTGAAAAAGTAGGCGGTGCGATGATATTTCAATGCATTTCATATGGAAGTCGCATGTTTTCTTAACATTTTGTTTTTTGATTCATCACAATTCCTGGTGTTTTTAAAAATTACTTGCAAATATAATTTTTTTATTAAATAAACAGGAACAGGATATATACAGCGTGTATTGCCCCCACGAGCTTGAATCAGATCTGTCATACGGCGTGGTTAACTTTTAATACAGTTGGCAATTTGTTCCTGAGAAATATTGTTTCATTCTTCCAAAAGAGCCATTTGCAAGTTAGGGGTGGTCTCGGGAGCTGGTTCCCGTTGTCGCATTGGTCTTCCTAACATATCACAAACATGCTCAATGGGATTAAGATCTGGGCTACGAGCTGGCCACTGAAACCGCTGAAAGTTACCTTCGTTTATATATTCGTTCGTATTAGCTCATGTGGGCAATACACGCTATCAATTTTTGTTATTAAATTTGTTAAATATTTATTCCTGTTTATTTAATAAAAAAATTATATTGTATTTGCAAGTAATTTCTAAAAAGATTATATCTTTTTAAATGACCAGGTATTGTGACGAATCAAAAAACAAAATGTTAAGAAAACATGAGACTATGCCATCTTCGAGAATTTCATTAAAGATGTTTTAAAATCAGAGAAGTTATTTAATATCAAAGTTTACGATAATTTTCCTTGTCCGGTTTTTTTTTGCTGATGAGTGTATCTAAATTAATTAATATTTTTTTATTGATACCCTATTTCGCTTATTTAAAGTACGTCTCAGCGTGTTTAAATCCCACTTTCAAAAACGCGCGTGTTTTAATGTTACCATGGCAACATCAACAACCCCCGTAAAATGTGAAGTCTAAATATGTCAACTTTTTAATTATTGATTTGACAGAATTACCTTTTAACGTTAAATAACATATTTTTTTAAGTAATACACAACCAATGTCAACGGTGACAACAATGAATCTTATGTGACAGATTGGAAGTTACTTTTTGTTCTCCTCATTTTCATGACAACGACAGGTATGTCACATCACGAATTCGACCATTTCACTTAACTTACTAAGTTATTATTTCCATTTTTTGTAATATAAATACCAATAAGTGTACCAATAAAAAAAAAATAATGTAAAGTATTCGTGGATAACTGGTCTTTAAAACACTTGCTCTATTTCAAGCACTCCGGCTGCGCCGTCGTCGTTGCAAAATCGTGCGTGTTTTAAAGACCTTAATATCCACTTATACTTTAATATACTATAGTTTGACTCTTTTATCTTTGATAATATAGATATTCAATTTAAGATAACACCATGTTAAAGGTTCAAAATAGAGAAAAACCATTTTTTTTCTCAGAAACGGTTAGGGTAGGATACAAAAACTTTTATCAAAAAAATATACATTATCCAGGATGGCTCCATTCAAAATAAACAAGTTTGAGAAAACTTTCGGTATACCCGTAAGTTGCGTATTATAGTTGTTGTTATTTTATTTAAAGAGCTGCATGTAAAATAGACACACTTTTACCCACCGCTGTCACTGCAATTCTCTAAACTGGGACATACGATTTACACCAGTTTAAAGTAACGGACGTATTATTAAACGGTGTTTCTCATGTTACAAAGTTACGTTTCCTTTTCAAAGTATAGACTCATTTGAGCTAGTATAAATAGGTGATTTTTGATAATTACTGTCTCCTAAGTCGAAAGTGAGTGGGTTACATTTAACCCTATGTAAGGGTCCTTTTTGGTCCTCACAAATTGAAATGAATGGAGATGTAATGTCCATAGGGTTTGGTTGGTTAAACAAACACTACCTGGGATTTTAATAAATTTTATTTACTAATTCATAATTTGGACAGCGTTTGTACAAGCAGTTCGCTCGTTAATCTACTTTAATTAAACTCAATTAATTCGAAACACTAAAATTGTTAAAAACTGCCACTTAGTCTACAGGGTGTCCGAGAAAATGTGGGAAATCTCCCGGTTATGAAAAAAACACGTGAAAAGAATACTACGTTCATATAAACTTCTTTCGTATCGGCCTCCTATTCGGAGATATGGGCTCCCAAAGAGCTTCCATGGAATTAAGTTTTTGACACATAATTATTATTAAATCAACAAGTATATTTCAATTTTTTATTTCATATGATGTATACCAGGTAAGACCCTTCAAAGTACTATCCCAGAAAAAGTTGCGAATTACTCACAGCTGCAGGGACGGACTAGCTGTGACACTAATGTTCCCTTTTTTTACGCCCTGTATGATAAAAACTTAGGACAACGTTTTTTACATACCTTTAACTATTGACTAAAAATTAAGTACCTACTATTCATTCATTTCGCTAACCGTTTTCGGAAAAACGTCATTTTTAACATATTTACATTATGTATATTTAGCGTGTTTCAATAAAAGATACATCTTTGTTCCTATAAATTATAAATGTTCACTTTTAACTGCTTAATATTAATACACGATCGCAATAAAATGACGTTTTTCCGAAAATGGTTAGGATTAGCGACATAAATGAAGAGTACCTACTTACTTAGTTCTTAGTCAATAGTTAAAGGTATGTAAAAAACGTTGTCCAAAGTTTTTATCATACAGGGCGTAAAAAAAATGGGCACATTAGTGTAACAGCTAGTCCGTCCCTGCAGCTGTGAGTAATTCGCAACACTTTCTGGGATAGTAATTTGAAGGGTCTTACCTATACATCATATGAAAAAAATTGAAATATACCTGTTGGTTTAATAATTATCTGTCAGAAAATTATTTCTATAGGAGCTCTTTGGGAGCCCATATCTCCGAGGAGGAGGCCGATACGAAGGAAGTTTATGTGATCATGTAGTATTCTTTTCACGTGTTTTTTTCATATACCACATTTTCCCGGACACCCTGTATATTTATAAATATGTACAAATTTAAAGCAAATTTCACTGAGGTGCAGAATATTGTAAATAAGTCTCTTATGAGATGAGCAAAGGCTCAAAATCCACGCACTTACTTGCGGGATAAAATAAGCGAAAAACGCGAAACACGAAATGGAAAATCTCTTACTCGAGATGAGAAAAAAAGGTTTAAAAAGCGAACTAAAACTTTTATGTGAAAATAAACGTGAACCGAAAGAAGCGAAGACCAAAAAACTTGAAAATCGAATTAGAACTCTGAAAATAAGCCTAAACTGATGGCCTTGAAGAACGGTAATAGTAATTTACGGTACAAGACCGGAAAGTACTGTTTTTCAGGTCAATACAAGCATTTCCAGGGTGAACCGTAGGCGAGTCCTGGAAGCTTGGAGAGATCTGCACAGCACTAATTTTTGGTTGCGTGACGTACACTGTTAAAAGAAAAGAATCAAATTTAACTTTTTTTTATGTCCCAGAAAGTCCACTCCCGTTTTTTTGTCAATTTAACTAAAACCGCTTCAGTCAATCAGTAACTCATAAAATATGTTATTACTATTTTGACATTAATCTGATTTTATTGTGCAGTAAATATTACAACTTAATTAGTTAATTTGACACATTTTTTATGTTAGTAATAACTCCGTTTAAAATTTTAACTAAAAAAGATATTGATAATGATTATAAACTTTATCAAAGTTACTAGTATTTGATTTATTTGAACCGTTAAAGAATTGCATGTTAATTTTAGTTAGCTGTTATGTTAAAACGACTTCCAGAAAAGTTAGTTCTTAAAATCTGATTTTTACTAAATACAAAAGAGTTAAAATAACTATACATTTTAGGTTAAATTTAAATTATTTTAATTGATTATAAATTTTTTTGATTCTCACGTCCAGGATTTCTAACAGTGTACAATTTTTTTTTTTAGGACCGACACATACTTCATTAAATTATTGTATTTTATATTATTTTTAAATGCGTCGTATGACTTCTCGTAACGGGCTTTTGATTTTACTAGTAATATATCGTAAGACGCTTTCCTTGCTGCTTCCGAAATTTCTTCTGGAATCTCATTTTCGGTGTCGAATAAATTTAAAATCTGAATTCATATTGTTAAATTTGCGTACTCGCGAAACAAGTTTGACATAAACAACAAATTAAAAATCAACGAACTGTCACTCGACAATACATCGAATAACGAAATTAACGTAGCTTGTATTATCAAAGAGCGATTAAAAAAACAAAAAACAGGGACCGGAAAAATCTTTTTTTAAAACCGACCAGAAAATATATACTTTCTGGACAATTTTTCGTCTAGAAAATAACCTTTTTCCGATCGCAAGACCGGAAAAGTGACGTTAGAGACCGGAAAAGATTTTTCCGGTCCCTGTTTTTTGTTTTTCCAATCGCTCTTTAATAGAAGCTACCTTGATTTCGTTACTATGACAACAACATTTCGATGTATTGTCGAGTGACAGTTCGTTGATTTTCAATTTGTTGTTTATGTCAAACTTGTTTCGCGAGTTCGTAAATTTAACAATGAATTCAGATTTTCCATTATCCGACACGGAAAATGAGATTTTAGAAAAAATTTTGAAAGCAGCAAGGAAAGCGACTTACGATATATTGCCAGTAAAATCAAAAGCCCGTTACGAGAAGTCATACGACGCATTTAAAAATAATATAAAATAATTTAATGTAAGTATATCGAAGTGTCGGTCTTAAAAAAATATTGTACGTCACGCAACCAAAAATTAGTGTTTTCCAGGTCTCTCCAAGTTTCCTGGAAATGCTTGTCTCGACCTGAAAAACACTACTTTCCGGTCTTGTAACGTAAATTACTATTTCCGGTCCCTAACGGCAATTTTCCGGTCTTGATCGACAAAACGAAATTTTCTGGATGAAAAATTGTCCAGAAAGTGTATATATTATTTTTTGGTCGGTTTTAAAAAAAATAATTATAAACCGAAAGGCTTGACGACCGAAATGGAACTATTTTTTAAGATTGTGCCTACTAGCCCTTCCTGTGCTATGCGGTTTATCTTCAACCAATCACCGTACAGAACAGAGGATTTTTGCGGCATTATAAATGGGAATAATGATAGGTATTGTTGTTCCAAACTCAGTGTGATGACATTCCATACGGCGGTAAACAGTCTCAAAGGTTACCGCCGTTTGTATGCGTATGGAATGATTGGAATGTCATCACACTGAGTTTGGATAATCTATACTATTATCGAGCGGCGACACCGAGACAAAAGGGTGTTTTGCAAAATTTTTTTGTTTATTTAGGGGATTAAAATTTAGAAAGTAGATCTACGTGACTGGAATAGTTAATAGGTATGTACAGGTATTTTGTTATTTATGTATATATACAGGTATAGATATTTTAAAATTTAAGGAAATAAAAAGCATTATTTTGTTTTGTGGTTAAAAACTGAACACCTATATTGCGATCATATCATCTGCTGTGGCTTACACTTTACTTTATTTAGATTTCTCCCAATAGATTTAGCTACCGTGCGAGCAAAAATTATTTGCATCAAAGAGGGCTTGGATTAAAAAACGTAGGGCTTGGTTTAGATCACAATGATATCTAACCAAATCTAGGTTAGAATTTTGTCTAATTCATATTATGACATGATATGCCAAACTAATGAGTAATAAGATAAGTAGACAAATACAAATTTATTTTTGTTGTTTACAAAATTAACAAGAAAGAATATACCGAAAGAAAAATAACTACATAAATTGCTGAAGTTGGCCACCGCCATGCTCCAAGCATAAATTCACACGTCTCTTCATATTTCCGAAAGTGTTGACCAGCATCACTGGAGAAATGTTACCACATTCTTGGATAATCCTTTCTTGTAATTATTCTAAATTTGCAACTGGTGTTTTAAAAATAGTGTTCTTTAAATAAGGAAAAACGAAGTAATCCATAACCGTTAAACAAGGTGATCTAGGTGGGAATTCAATGTCTGATCGAAAACTGATCAATCTGTCATCGAAAAAATTGCGTAAGTAGTTAATAGTTTCGGCGGCTGTATGGGCGGTTGCACCGTCCTATTGAAAATATCCAAAAAGTAGTTCGTCGTCAAGTAATTGCTCCACAAATGGATTCAAAATATTGTCTCTGTGAAAAAAATAGTATACCAACAATTCTTCTTCGGAAAACAGCTAACCAGACACGAATTTTTTGAGGGTGCAATGTGGACTCTACAAAAAAATGGGGATTTTCACTACTCCACATGATTGTATTCTGAGAATTCACATAACCGGAGAGGTGGAACCAGGCTTCATCAGAAAAAAGGCAGGTCTAATAAATCATTTCTTTCCAATAAATTTTGGGAAAACCATTGAGAGTAATTCCTGCGTCTTTTAAAATCTGCGGCTTGTATTTTTTGGAATACTAGCACTTTATAAGGAAATAAATTTAGCTGCTTCTTAAGAATAGTCCTGCATGTTCCAAAATATCTTCCCACTTCTTGGGACAGGCGTCTTCAACAATCTGTTAGCGTATTTTGCATTATTTCACGAACGTTTGCAACAAGTTCTTCTGTTCTTACAGATGGTCTTCCTGCTCCTTTTTTGTGTTGTATAGAACCTGTATTCCTAAACACAGCCACGGTTCTTTTTAGGCAATGATAAAAATCCCCAGCAATAAAAGTAACGTTAGGAAAATATTCGTGAAAATTTCATAAATTTATTTTCAACCAATTAGAAGGCTCCTTTTTGTTTGCGTTGCTAACTATCGCGATAGTCTATTAACCTAATAAAATTAATAAGTGACAATTTTTCTGTCAAAAATGAAGTGTTCTATTTTTTTATGACAAACGTCACTCAGAATAAAATCAAAATACATTTTCTTGCTTATAATTTTTATTGAGAATAGGTTGTAAGTCTCATTTTCTCATCATATTAAAAGAAACTCCAATTTATGAAATTTTCTTACCGAATCTCCCAAGCAGCAGAATTAATTCCCGATAATTTTTTTCTCGGTTTCACTCATGTTTTTGTTGATAGAAAATTATTCCGAGTCGAAGACGAGCAAACTATTCGTGACCTTGAAAAAAATTATCGGTAATAATTCTGCTGCTAGGGAGATTATAAGTGAAAATCGTCCATGTTCAAACGCGGATTATATTGCCACTCACCATTTACTCTAACCCCGTTTCGAAAATACGCTTGAACCATGAATGTTTTGTGCTGTTCCGTAAAGCCCATTGTGTGAACTGTTTAAGAAATTGGAAAAATTAGAGATGAATCTAATTACTTGTATTGTAACGACTGTCAAAGATGACGGAATAACTGATTGATTGTTAATGAAGGTAGTTACTGACACCCAACAGGTATTAAGCTCTACGGCTAAGCATTACGTCCTTAGATGCAAGGCCCTCTTTGATGCAAATATTTTTGCTCGCACGGTACTTGAGGAAGGTAATTATAGTATTGAGCCACTGTTTATAGAGGACATTATATAACATTTTTATCATTCTAATGTATTTTTTTTAAGTTCTACTTCCTACCACTAGAAGGTAGGCATTTTCACTTTTCGAATTCTACACCAATAGGAATATCCGGAATAATATCTATTGGTCTGACTGTAACTTAAATTTTTGATTGGCCGCAAGCTGCCATACCCGCATAATGCGCCGCCATAGCACTAGTTAATTCCCTAATAGTTACAAATTGAGTCAATTTAAGCTGAAATAAAACCCGAAAGGGGTGGGTGAGTACTTGGATTCTTCTTTAACAGCGTATTATTCCAGAGTAATGGTCAACCTTTGCATTTATATATAAATAAACTAATTTAGTTTTCAATAAAAAGGACACGAGTACAAAATAAAAGAAATAACCCGATAATTTTCTCAAAAAAAGAGCCTTCTTGTCCACTTCCGCACCTGTCCTACGTAGCAACTGCTAAATTGGATACAATTTAATTGTTTGATCAAAATACAATTATAATAAAAACAATATATCATAGATTTGGTTATTCTTTCTACTAAAATATTCAATGACATAACCGAGATAACCCGCAATAGTCTTTGCACTATTAGCTTTCTAGGACTGTCACCTCGGAAAAATGTCCATTCCGCACCTACGAAATCCACACATTAAGACAGCGTCAGTTTGGCATCAGTGCGTTTTTATCATTTCTGGTTTTGTTATAGTGTCGTGCGCCGCTTAAAGATATTGGTAAGTACCCGTTTTTTGATATATATTGGCAAAACAGTTAATTAAAAAAAGAAAGTAAAATATGCTCACTTTCTTGCGTGTCCTCTCTGCACCGCAGTTTCCGTTTACGTTACGTATTTCTTTTAGAAAAATAGAGTATGGTATGGTGCATTTTTAGGTCGGCAAAACATAACCTAAGAATAATTCGAATCAGCGTTGCCAGATTTTGTGAATAAATTAAAAAGTCAAAAAATGTTCATTCGGCACCGTCCGTTCCGTGCCTGTTGTACGTTGGTGCAGATTGGACAGTTAGGTGTGGATTTGACATAAATAAGTATTTATCGGTGTTGGTTAATGGTAATGTTGTCTTTTCTTAGTACTTATTTGAAATTTACATTTTGGTTTTAAATAAATAGTTCTTTACCTTATTTTTATATTGATTTAATCGAATTTAATCATATACGATGTCCAATCCGCACCTTAAGCGTCAAGCCCGCACCTTTTGTAAAAACGGTTAAAAAAAAAAGTTGAAGGACCCATTTAATATTTTTAGTCTATTTTTTATGAAGACTCGAAACGTTCTTTAATTTTAATTTCCTTAAAATATTCTAAGGACATTTACCGATGAAAAATATATCCCACAATATTATTTTTATATTTGGGTCAATAAATTTTCCTCTTAGTTTTTTCAAGATAGTATTTTATTCACACAAGATAAATTTTTTGAAGATCTGGACGTCTATTCTCCAATTTAAGAGAAGTGAACGCTCTCTCGCGAGAAGGGACAATTAACATCATATGCTCACATCGTATGGAAATGAATAGTAATTTTAAGTTTCAAGAATACAGTTTAAACATTTTTAAAAGAAAAAGTAATCACTTCTCTTGAAATGATCATTCGCCTATTTCGAAAATAGACGTCCTGTTGTAATTTAAGTTTTATTAATATATAATGCATAATTTATTCTTACTTTTTAGCATAAAAAAGTGCCTTGGTTTTTAAGGTGCCGAATGGACAAAATTATCGACCTTTTTGAGCAAAATAGCGTTTTGAGACCTTATTTTACAAAAAGTTGTTGATGTTATTCCCGAATTTCTATCCTCACACCTTTGTTAAGTAAGGCAAATAACAAAAATATTAATATTTAAACTTTAAAAAATTAGAGTATAAAAAATGGTTTTGGCCATATTAAAAAAAAATCGTCTTAAGCAGTCTTGCTATGCCGTTATTGGTGAAGACATTCTTCATGTCTTCCCGTAACAAGGCTACTTTGCAATTGGCAATGGCATATAAGCAATAACTCCTAGATAATTTATTTATTTATAAGTATCAACAGCACTGGTGCCAATTACAGATACATCTTACATCTAGTGAATATAACAAAAACAAAAGTAAAACAAAAGGAAAGCCTATATATGAGGCGAACAAGTATTAAAACCCCATAAAAATTGGTACTCGACTGAGCATCACAATATTACGTCTGTTAATTGGTCCTCAGTTTTCTCTCGACCAAATCCTTGAACTGGCCAAGATATAATATAAGCCCACTATGGCTTTAAGGTCTGATTTAGCGAGTTGTAGTAGTTTTTCAGTTAAATGTTGTATGTTATTGTTAGGCCTAGTAAGTTTAACCAGTGCCTTTTGTATATGCCACTTGTCTGTTGCTTCTTTCAAAATCGATCTTTTGTTTGTAGCATGAGATGGAGTACCTATTTATTGCTGGCTCAGGTCCTGTAAATTTTCTTTTAACGAACACCCGAAATTAAAAATCTATTACAACACAAACAATGCCTAAACCTTTAGCAATCTAGTGCAGTGGCCATTTTAGACGTCTATTTAGGGGGAGTGGGCGATCGAGTCACCTTGTGTTGGGTTCCTGGCCATTGCAAAATGGATGGCAACGGGGTTGCTGTTGCGCTCGCCAGGGAGGGTGCAGGCATGTCTGTCGACCTAGCAGATAATACTGTGGCTAGACCACTAGGGTGGGTCAAAGTGGAGATAGATCGGATAGCTAAACAACTTGCGCAAAGCAGATGGACAGAACTAACAATATGTATCATCCAAACAATGATTGCCCCTAATTGATATTAGTAAAACCGCAATGTAATTACAGCACAGTCGGAAATACGTAAGTAATATCAATGCTGTAGTCGTAGTCACCGTACATTGCTTTTTAGGTAGACAGGTCGAACGTATGCAAATACCGGCTAACGACATCTGCAGAAGTTGCAGAGATAAAAAAGAGGAGGAAATTATTTCGTATTTCTTGTGTGAATGCCTTGGCCTCGCGAGATGAAGTTTCAATGCCTTAGACGAATCATTCTTTAGTGATCTGGAGGAAGTTAGCGATTTACAACTGGGTCGACCCACTAAATTTATTAACAGTAGTGGCTGGATTAAATGAGCTGCCAAGATTCCTCTATGTTCTACGTCGGGTTAACCATTAGGAAGCTGATGCGGATAGGTATCACAACGGTCCTTATAGGACTACGTGTGACTGTATGGACGGCCAAAAGTCTGCTACTCTAACCTAACCTAGGCGATCGCCCCTGTTGCCTCTTCTGGTTTATTGGTTTCAAAATTATTTAAGGTTGAATTCTCAACGTCATTACATATCGCGCTACACCGCGATATGTTATACGGCGCTTCGGTGTAAATAATGTATGTATGTTGTCGGCGTCGTCGTCGTCGTCGTCACTTTCGACATTTTCACATTTGCGATTTTTTTTCTCGGAAACGGTTAGAGTGGGACGATTGAAACTTTTTGGGTTTATAGAGGAATAGTGGGGGTACGTTGTGTAAAAATTTGAAATATACAGGGAGTGCCGGAAAAAAGTTATTAAACGTCAAAGTCGAGAAATATCGGGATCTCGTTGAAATTCGATACAGGCCACAAAAATTAGTTTTTTCGATTTAAACTTTTTCGACGCGTAGGCGACCGTGGGCTACAGAACCCTATTGTTTGTGAGCGCGATCGAAAGTTTGGAAATAATTTTTTTTATTTTTTAAAAGTCAAAATTTGGTCCAAAATGGTACCTCTTGGATCGCTAATAAGTTGAATTGGGTGCATCCAATCGACATTCGGTTTGGATAATCGGTTAGGCCATCTCAAAATCTACTTTTTTCCAATATATCCTTCTATACCTAACTGGAATGGAAATTGCCGAAAATTGTAAGAAAGTGGAAATCATAAAGTTAGGCCTGATTTTTTCACGGTTTTTATTTTTTTTCGTACTGAAAACGACTTTTGATCGAAACGTTGTAAACTTTAGCGGATAGAGCTCGTCAAATTGTATTTAAGAGATATTTTTTCGTTTCTTTATCTTTAATACGGAAAAAACGGCAGCTTTTTTTTACTATATCGACTGTAGCTTATTTAATTTTTAACAAAACCGTTTTATTTTTTTCTCAAAAAATGCGCTGATTACTTCGCAACACCTCTACATATTCAAAATCATTAAAATATATTCGCAAAATTGAGAAAAGTCGCTTTTTTGGGTGCGGAAACAGGCAATCTTTACAAATTCTAACACCATTCACTTTTGACTAAGAGTGCCTTGATATTAATGTATCTAAATTAATTATATTAATTCTAAAAATCCGGCTGTCAAAAATGGCGGAAAATGGGTGTTTTCAGCGTGACTTGCTAGAATAATAAGAACATTTCCAGATTTTAAATCGGGTGGAATATCTACCTTGAACCTTCTTCTAATTTTACTGACCAAAATATTTGCCCAAAATGTTTCAGAAATGGTTGTAATCTCGATTTTAAAGATGGCGTTTCGACATTGATTATCCGTCGCCACGTGGTAGAAGGTTATTCGACATTTCGATATTCGCGAATTTTTTTTTCGGAAACGGTTAGAGCAAAACGATTCAAACTTTCTGGACGTAGAGAGGAATAGTCGGGGCACGTTCTGGGAACAATTTCAAATATACAGGGTGTACCGGAAAAAAGTTAATAAAGTCAAAGTTAAAAAATATGTTTTTTTTCGTTGTAGGGCGATACAGGTGGCAAAAATCATTTTAATCGATTTAAACTTGTTCGACATGTAGACGACGTTGGGCTACAAAACACTGTTGTTTGCGAACGCGATCGAAAGTTGGGAAGTAATTTTTTTGATTTTTTTAAAATCAATGTAGGGTCATATTGGATCGTTAATAAATCGAATTGGGTGCGTCCGATATACTTTTGGTTTGGATATTCGTTTAGATCATCTCAAATACTACTTTTTTCAAATATATTGTTCTATACCTAAACAGCATAGAAATGGTAGCAAATTATAAAAAATAAGAATTACTATTTAAGTATATACATATAATTTGACAGCTGTCGTATAGAACTTTGTTATTTTGGTACTGAAATTTTTTTTATTTAGTTTTATTACAGCTTTAACCCTCACTACGAAAAAAGTTGAAATAAATTGACACTTACCTGTCAAAATTTGACAGCTGTCGTATAGAACTTTGTTATTTAACTACTGAATTTTTTTTAAATTTTGGATTCTTACAGCTTTAATCCTAGATACAAGAAAAGCTTAAAAAAAATTGACATTTACCTGTCAAAATGACAGCTGTCGTATATAACTTTGTTATTTAGGAACTAAAAAATTTTTCATTTAGGATTCTTACAGCTATAAATCTCGCTACGAAAAATCTAAAAAAATTTTTTTAACTTATCTGTCAAAATTTGACAGCTGTCTTATAGAACTTTGTTATTTAGGTACTGAATTTTTTTTAAATTTCGAATTTTTACAGCTATAATCCTAGATACAAGAAAAGCTTAAAAAAAACTTGCAATTTACCTGTCAAAATGACAGCTGTCGTATATAACTTTGTTATTTAGGAACTGAAAAATTTTTCACTTTAGGATTTTTACAGCGATAACCCTCGCTACGAAAAGGATAAAAAAAAAACTTACTCCTATCTGTCAAAATTTGACAGCTATCGTATAAAACATTCTTATTTAGGTACCTGAAAATTTTTTAATTTCGAATTCTTACAGCTATAACCCTCGCTACGAAAAAGCTAAAAAAAATGACACTTACCTGTCAAAGTGACAGCTCTCGTATAATTAAACGAACGAACTAGAACAGTGCCGTGCCCGAAGGGCTCGGCACAATAATATTTCTACAAATTTATTAGCTGATAATTGATAGCTTCCATGTAAGAATAATTTTTTGCTTATGTTTTAATCGATTGAATACTTACATATTTTTATAGAGCAAATATGGAAAGTATATCCCACATTGCACAAAGGTGTGCGAGTTTAAAGAGCACCTATACGGCGCCGTCTCAGAAAACTACCTATCTATACGAGAAAATGGAAATTTTGCACCATTGTGTAGTTTTAGTCAGTTGTTATAATGACAATTTGGCGATATGTTTTCCCTTCACGTTCCGCAGGAAGGTGAGGCAAAAAAAGCAATAGTAAATAGAAAAAAAGAAAAGAAAAGTATTTTTTTATTGTAAATTTTTGTAAATCTTTTTAGTACTAATATTAGATGCACTTTCGGCTGACGATTAGCGATATGTACCCAGTCTAGTTCAATCTATTGCCAACCTATATCCTATTTCGCGTTGATTTTTTGAGTTTATTATTTTAATAACTAACATTTAAAGAAAATCAATAACTACGGTACCTTATTTAGGTAGTATCTGATATATCACAAAAATATCAATTTATTTCATTGCTAATTTTGGGAGAATTGTATAGTGAAAGAACAATGAGTGACAATGACATAATAATGTAAAAAAAATCTTATCCGATATTTTTCGCTATACAATTCTCCTAAAATAAGTTATGAAATCCCTTGATATTTATTAAATATGTCAATTATTACCTATAGAATATCAAGTCGATAATGATTTTATTTAAATTTTGTGAAAAAGCTAGAAAACATTAATAAATCTACGCGAAATAGGTTATAGGTTGGCAAGCATGTTGATACTCCCACCTTAAGTAATACCTACGCAACAAGAAACAAAAATTTACATTTTTTCTAAAAAGGAATATAATAATATTGTTGTACCACAAGGTATCATTTTAGGTCCATTATTATTTATTCTTTATATAAATGATATGCCAAATGTTTTGAAACCAGTGGCGCACTCAGGACTCGTTCATGGGAGGGGCACAATATAAAATACTAATAGTTTTTCCTTAATAAAAGAGGAGGGGGGGTTAATTAAACTGCTCCAAAAAAAAATGTTTTTTAAATATCTACAATGTCACCAGTAAAGTCCGCATCATATGGGATTTTTTATTATTATTAACTTTATTCGAAATTTGACTTTGGCATCAAGTTCTGCTTCGATCGAGATGAAAATTAAGCAAAAAAATAGTAGTCACGTGATTCGCATTATCTGTAAAATTTTAGTTTTTTCCAAAAAATTATTCAAAAGTTTTGAAAACGTAGTTTGTGTCTGAAAGTAATACACCTTAATATTAAGAAAAAAAGAACACAGTGTCATCAGTAAAGTGTTCATTAAGTGGAAAATAAATTTTAGTTTAACTTAACGTAAAGTTTATCTATTTTCAACGATTTAATTTAAAACCCCTTTATTTTATTTTTTATTTTTTAACCTTCAAACACAAACTACGTTTTCAAAAATACTTATTTTATGAAGTTACCTTATACAGAGTCAAAAACAAATGCAAAGTGCATCACATGCGACCAAATTTTAATAGCCCAATTTTGATTATGTAGAAAAACACACATTTAATATGGCGCTACTTTAAAGAAAATGTATCTGAAATAAAGCATTGTCAAAACTAAGAAGTTTTATGTGGGTTGCGTTGAGACTTGTTTTGCAAAAGTGGTCCACTTTACAAAATATAGGTAATAAATCAAAATTATCTTATCCAGCTGAAATTTTGCATGTGAGCTAGAAGCTGCATTTAAAAAACCTTTTTCTAATAACTTTTTTCGATATTTTCAGAAATAACCCCACTTTTGAATTATTTGTTGAAAAAAAATAAAATTTGACAGATTATGCGAATCACGTGACTACTATTTTTTTGCTTAATTTTCATCTCGATCGAAGCAGAACCTGATGCCAAAGTGAAATTTCGAATAAAGCTATTAATAAAAAAAATCCCATATGATGCGGACTTTACTGGTGACACTGTATAAATAATGCAAGCAATATACACATTTCCAAAACAAAATCCAACCTCCTGGGTCCTCTTTCTTTTACAATACTTAAGACTTCATTGGTATCAATATGTACCTCCCTATGAATATTTAAATTAGCAAGTCCATTTAGCCGATATTCTCCCATTGTATTTCTTAAATAAGATTTAAGGTTGAATTCTCAACGTCGTTCAATTTATTGCCAACCTATAACCCATTTCGCTTTGTTTTTTCAAGTTTATTATTTTTTAAACTAATATTTAAATAAAATCAGTCTCGTTGGCACATTACTTAGATAATATCTGATATATTACAAAAATATCAATTTATTTCATTGCCCATTTTGGGAAATTTGTATAGTGAAAGAACAATGAAAAATCTTACCCGATATTTTTCGCTATACAATTCTCCTAAAATAAGTTATGAAATTCCTTGATATTTATTAAATATGTCAATTATTACCTATAGAATATCAAGTCGATACTGATTTTCTTTAAATTTTGTATAAAAGCTAGAAAACATAAATAAATCTACGCGAAATAGGTTATAGGTTGGCAAGCATGTTAATACTCCCACCTTAAGCCTTCTCAAAGTTGAAAATGTTCGTTCTGCTGTAGGGATGGGAAAAACTGATGATTTCGATAATCGATCGAGTAGTCGCTACTTTATTAGTAGGAAATAGTAGAACTTGCGGTCAGTGCTAGACCGAGTGATGTCGGTTACATATTTCAACAATCGAGTACTTCGGTTTTGAGCTACTTGTTTTTGAGCTTCTTGATTGTATAGAGATTTTAAATTTTGAATTAAAAAATATATTAAACTGGTTTAAGTTAAATAAATTAAAATTAAATGTTTCTAAAACAAAATTTATGGTTATTGGAAATAATGTGAATAATACAGATATAAATATTTTTGTTGATGATGAAAAATTAGAAATTATACACTTTTTCAAATATTTGGGAGTAATTTTAGATTCTAAATTAAAATTTGAATTACATTTTGAAAATCTTATATCTAAAATTCGAATATATTTAAAAAGAATTAGTCAAAATTTAAGTTTATTTTCACGAAAAATAATCTATAAAACTATAATTTTACCTCATGTTTTATATTGTTCAACAATTTTATACACAGCAAATGATGGGATATTTAATAGACTCCAAGTTTTGCAAAATAAAGCTATGCGTAGATATAATTTTAAATGTGGATAAATATACGAAATTAAATTTAATGTTAGAGAAACTTCAGTGGTTAAATGTTAAAAATTTAATATTTCTTTTGATTTGTAGGTACTTTTATTTTAAAATTCAACATACCTTACTGCCTTCTCGTTTAAAAGATTTTTTAACTCAAAATTTTTAAAATCAACCAGGTATAACAACGGTTTTTGTCTAAGTAGTGTATCAAAACATTTAACATATAATTCGGTTTTCCATAAAGGATTAAGTGAATATACCAATATGAATACCTAATTCAATTATTAAATCACAGAGCTCTTTAAAATTAAAAAAAATCATATTTTAAATCTTGTTACTACTACTACTACTACTACTACTACTACTACTACCACCAAATATATGCTTATTTTATTACATTTTAATGGTGATATTTAATGACAGCCGAACGCCTGCACCTGTTATAGGGCCTGTTCTCGCTCCCAGCGACTTATTTTTGTTTTGTAACCCGGCAAAGGACCTCCATGGAAAACGTATAAGGACACAAAATCATTTTAAGCTCCCATAAACAAGCATTTTACAACCAAAAGGTTTGCAAAAATTAATAAAAATATGCCATAAATATTTTACGGTTCTAAGAAATTGAAAATAAAATATAATATAAAGAAATGACATCAATCCCATAAAAAACTGCAAATTTTTCGTTTTGTTTTGATATTTATTTTTGTGATTCATTTATCTAGCAAATAAAATGTTTTATGTCTGTTCCTATTAAGATATCGCTATGCCTTTGCGGGATCCATACTTTTCAAATTATCTCCAAAACGCATCGTTTTATCGAAGACAAAAAATTATTAAAAACAAATGATTAGGTACCTAAAAAAATATATTAAGGAAGTCACTGGCGCACGTAGATACTAAAAAATAAAGAGTCAGCACGTGCCCCCCTATTTTGAATATTTGACGTTTTTTTTTGTTGTATTTTTCTCGAAAGATGTAATTCTTTATGTTAAAGCAATATAGCAAATTTAAAATTAATATCTTATTACATACTCGAATTACTAAAAAAACAGTTTTTAATTTCAAACTTCGGGTCCATTAGGGTCAAAAATAACAAATGGCATTATAAAAGTATTATTTTTGCTCAAAGAATGGATTGACCTCTTTTTTTCCGGACACCCTGTCACCTAGCCCGGGAGGCAGCGCTGCAAATGACACAGTCATTTCAGGTCATCTAATTCTTATCACAAGTAATTCTTATTGGGTAGTCATTTAATGATCTGAGCGTCAGCTGCTCAAGTAGCGGTGGACCTAGTCGTGAGAGAATGTCAATGATGTCAAAAGGAAATATCTAAAAATGATTTTATAGGTCGTTTGAAAAGTTGTACAGCAAATGTTTGTATGATGACAATACATAAATAAAAAGTTAGCTGCAAAGATAATGGGGGATTTTGCGTCAGCTGCTTATTCAGGGTCCTGAACCACACCTCTGGTCTTCTATAGCTCACTTATTAATTAAGTTGAAATTTTCATATTTTCCAGACCTTGCCTGTATCTTGGGGCGCATTTCAGGAAAATATTTATTTTCATACAGGGTGTTCCAAAAAAGTGTGACGTCATAAGGATGTACTTTTTTAGATTACATGCCATATATTTTCTTACTTATTTTGGGTGCCTCCTATAGTTACCTACATACCCCTAAAATTTTGTTAAAGTCGATTCAGTATTATAGGCGAAAAAAAAATAAAAACTAAAAATTGAAATATTCACCTTCCGCTACACGTGGACCGTAGACGTGAACATAAAAGTATTTTTAATTAATTTTCTAAAATGTTGGATTACATTGTTACTTTCAGTATAAAATCTAAATTAACCCCCCGTGGGGCTATTGGGCTTTAACCCCCAGTACCCCAAAAACCATTTTTAACTATTCTGATATTATGAATTCTACCTTGGATTCTTATCTTTATATATACATATACTGTCCTACAGACATATTATCAATGATTTTACAAAATTTTTTATATAAATGATTTAAAAATCTTTGACACCTTCTCTTTAGAAGGCCCTTTTCTTCTTCCTCTTTTAGTTTGGTTGTTTATACTTCGTTTAACAACCTTCTTCACATGCTCAGCGTGTTTTAACTATCCTCAACTTTTTTTATATGCATTACTAAATTTCAACTTTTCAATGCCATAAAAGCTCCATTACGGTTTTATACCATTTTCTCCTCTGCTAATACCATCAGCACATTATAAATCTTTTCTGTCTCCTGAAGATGAACGTTTCTACGTTCGAAACATGTAGAGACCCCTAAAGAATCTATTTCTATTAAATTTTGTGAAGGAAGACTTAGTTTTTCTTTCTTTCCTACATTTTCAACTCCACTTTAAGTATGGACTACTTTTTCAAATTACTTGTAAAAGGTGACCCCATTTTCGTTGCGATTTCTTTCCAGTACATCGCACCTATTTCAAATCATTCCGCCGATATTCGGTCAACGAAACGTTCCACAATAGAGGCCTGCTTCGTACCTCGTGAATGAATACCAATTATTCGGCATCAATAGTCCAGCTTTTGGACTTTGGTGGCATTTTGTTATATTTTTGGTGCTTCTTTATTATTCATTTAAACTGAATAACACACGCGACTGCACGCAACCTTGTGACAGTGAAATGTTATGATTCGAAGATGAAGATGAGGACTTGAGGAGCAGCAGCAGATGATCGCGTGATCACGTGATTGCACGCGGCTTTGCTATTGGCTGCGGTTGCCTACGATCCGGTTGAAAATAACACTCAACCTAAACGTCCGACCCGAATCGGAATCGTGAACTGGTTTGCTCTCATTCATTAGTCGATGGGTCCAACAAAATCGCAATCGTGAACCGGGATCGGATCGTAATCGCTATAGTGTGCACTGGCATCCCAACTAGCAATATGGATATCCAAAACGACAAAAGTATTATATAGATGTTCGTTAGTGCTATTTAAAGATTACTTCAGTTCTATAATGCCGATAGTTAAAACCATTCTAGCGAACGAACCAAATTATCCCATAATATAGTTGTAAGAATGAATATACAACAAATATTATAGTAGAAACGGCAATCAGGAGTATCTGTGTTTTATTAGTACTGCATAATTATTTATATCACATTTTACACAGCCCTTTTAAAATAGTTCTAAAAGATGTATATATAAACTGTATAGTATTTGTCAATACTCTTATACAACAGTTATAAAATAGTTTTATACACATTGAATAAGAAGTTGTGTAGCTTACTTTAAAATAATTTATTAAAAGTAGTATAATATTAAGACAATACAACTCTTACAGAACTACTTTAAAACTATTTTATAGACGTTCATAATCTTAGAAATTGTCACTATTATAAAATTCTTATAACATTAAAATGTATCTTATTAGAATAAAATGTTTACTAACACCGCGTTATACAACTTAACCTCATTTCCGTTTATAGAACAAAAATTACGATAAACAAGTTTAAATTAAATCAAAACATGCTTTATAATTGAAGAAGATACAATTTTATTGACAAAGTGTATATAATAAAATAATATATTCTAGATCCTACCTAAAAATAGAGGTGAAAACAGAGAAGAGGACAAACACATCATTAAAATTCACAAGTAGTTAAGTCAACAAACTATAAAATAAAATAAATCCTCTTACTTAATTACTTTGGACATGGTTGGCTCATAATGGTCCCCAAATTTAAAAATGGGTTTCGACTTTTGACTAGTATTATAATACACCTAGGTACCTACCTAATTAAGAGTTGGCAACCTTTCAAAAACGGTATAGATGGCGTTCATATAAGGTTTCTTTAGCGCCTGCATAGGCAACATTACACCACTAAAGTCTCCTATAATGACCCAAAAAGAACCAAACGACTTTTTAGCGTATAATTAGACAATATTATTCAACCAAAGCGTCGTATAATGACGAAAAGAGAACGATAACATTGTATTAAAAATCCGCCATATTTTTCATTTCCTTTCGCTATTTCGACTGACGCCATTATGCAAATGTTATTTTCTTAAACAAAAAATACACGAAAATATCTATTTTTTAAGACAAAGACCATAATTACATAATTATTCTATCATCCACTTATTAAATCTGGTGTAAAATATACGGCCGATTAAATTTTTACTTTTTTTGTTAAATATTTGTTATCGTAATAAACCCAAATTTACGACAACGAGAAGGCGCTTGCATTTTTTACTGTAAAAGTATATATATTTTGTCAGAAAAAGTTGCCGGGCACATAAGATTCGTCATTTAATGCCGTTTGTCAAAGATTCTATCATTACAAAATATTTTTTATTAGAAATATTCCATCGCCATTTTAACTTATAAATGTTATCCATATTATTTTGCAAGAGTTGGGTTATACAACAATTTTGCGATATTTTGGTGTAGTTCTTCAACATTATAAAATGAAATTGTTGTTTAAAATAAATGCAATTTATAAGGCAGCCCAAGAGGATATCTATATAACAGTTTTATAAGTGTTATTTAAATATACCTATATGAATTGTATAATGACTGTATAGACTTACAATACTGACACTATAGAATTAAAATATTTTATAAAAATGGGCCTTTTTTGGTTGTATAGCTATCGTATTACGGTTTAAAAACCCCTTTAAAAATAATTTGGTTTTATCAACTTTCCTTGTGTAGTGGTTTATACAATCATTATAAATATAATTTTGCTAGTTGGGATTACACGGTTACGATCCGATCCCGATTCACGATCACGGTTACGATTGCAGGTTTGTGAGCTCACACTACAGTAGCAGTCGCTATGGTTCGTTTCACGATTGCGCTAATATAACATAAATTGGGTGGCATTTTGTTATATTTTTGGTGCTTCTTTATTATTTATTTAAAATGAATAACACACGCGACTTTGTGACATTGAAATGTTACGATTCGAATATGAAAATGAGGAGCAGCAGATGATCGCTTGATCACGTGATTGCACTCGGCTTTGCTATTGGCTGCGGTTGCCTACGATCCGGTTGAAAATAACACTCAACCTAAACGCCCGACCCGAATCGGAATCGTGAACTGGTTTGCTCTGATTAGTCAATGGGTTCAACAGAATCGCAATCGTGAACCGGGATCGGATCGTAACCGCTAGTGTGCACTGGCATTTAACAACGGACCGATAAATCTTCGCGGGTTTTCGTCTTCATGACCTTTAGGTATGGTATGGCAGCCCACATTACATTATATGCGATGATTCCCTATATTTTAAACCATATAACAATAACGAAAATTTATAACAATATTATTAATTTTAAAATTAATGTCGCCTTATATTATTGGATTATGAAATTTCTTTAAAGTTCTCTGGGGCGAAATTTTCGCATGTCAGGATAACGCCCCGATTCGCCCATGGCTAAGGCTCTGTTTTAAAGTTTCTGATGCAAAAGTCGCATTTATATTCATTGCTGACGCAAGAATTAAGAAAATATTAGTAGAACGGGTCATGTTAAACTCATTTTGGTAAAAATTGTTTTCAATAACGTAACAAAATCATGCTGTATTATAGGCATGATAAACTAATAACCGGTCTCCTAAATACCATAAATTAATTTAATACACTTATTTCTAAAATAAATATTTTAACTGAAAACCAACAAAATGTTTAAATATTATTGTGTAATATAAAAAAAAGAGTGATTTATTTGCAATACGGAAAAATATTCTTCGGTGGCGACCTATTAAAAAATAACACTATAGGAATAACTCATAAACTAAGCCTTTCCGGCGAAAATCGTTTACAGATTCGTAATCTACGCCCAAAAGTTCATCATTCCTAAAATTTTGACATAGTGAGAGTATAACAGATATTTATCATTATTTCTTATATTTTATGATAAAGAAATTGATCAGCTTTTTATATAGAATACCGCCCACTTAATCAAGAATCGTTTGAACCGGTCAGACTAATTTTTTTGCAATGGATTTTTTTAGAAAAATGATATGGTGGATCATAAAAATACTACGAGTGTTAATTTTAATTTATTTTATTTATTAAAACCTATTGCATATTTTTACATTCCACAATATCAATTAATAAATCATGACCTATGCGTATATTTTCAACCGTTTACGAAATATTAATACTTTAATGCCGGTATGCACCATTGATATGTTTTTCGACTTAGCAACGTTTTGAACTCAATTTACAATCTTTAAGTCAATGACAATTTGCTATTTAACATTCGAAATGTGCCTGGCTAAGGATGCACGCATTGAAATTTTATTATTATTTTGGATTGTAGAGATAAAAGACATAGGGACATAGGTCCGTGATTTGTTCAATGAGAAATACCTAAATCATCTATTAGCCAATCGATAGTGTCTAGGGTACAGCTACGGATCTAGGGGGGGGGGGGGAGCCAGAGTCCCTGCCCCGGGCGGCAAATTCAAGTATGACACCGTTGACACGCCGCCATAGAAAACCCGATTATTAATCTACATTAAACTTTCATAGGTGACAAACTATTTATAATATCACCCAAATTGCGGTTGGCGATTTTGCTACAAATTTTAGCGCTGCGCTGATTCGCACATTAAAATCGACAGGGCCGAATTCAGGTCTAGACCGAGCAAACCCGGGCTTATGGCGGCAAATGAACAGAATGCTCATTTTCAGTACTAAAGTAAATTAAAACATGTTTAAGTTAGAATTCTCAACGTCATTCCATCTATTGCCAACCTATAACCTATTTCGAGTTGTTTTTTTTAGTTTATTATTAGATTAACTAACATTCATTTTTATTGATACCCTATTTCGCTTAGTTAAAGTACGCCTCAGCGTGTTTAAATCCCACTTTCAAAAACGCGCTTGTTTTAAAGTTACCATGGCAACATCAACAACCCGTGAAACGTGAAGTATAAATATGTCAACTTTTTAATTATTGATTTGACAGAATTACCTTTTAACCTCAAATAAAATATTTTTTTAAGCAATACACAACCAATGTCAACGGTGACAACAATGAATCTTATGTGACAGATTGGAAGTTATTTTTTGTTCTCCTCATTTTCATGAGAACGACAGATATAACACAATTCGACCATTTCACTTACTTACTAAGTTACTATTTCCATTTTTAGTAATATAAATACCAATAAGTGTACCAATAAAAAAAAAGTAAAGTATTCGTGGATAACTGGTCTTTATAACACTTGCTCTATTTCAAGCACTCCGGCTGCGCCGTCGTGCTTGCAAAATCGCGCGTGTTTTAAAAACCTTAATATCCACTTATACTTTAATATACTATTAAATAAAATCAATATCGTCGGTACAATATTTAGGTAATATCTGTCATATTATAACAAAAATATCTATTCATTTTATTGCTAATTTTATGATAATTGTATAGTGAAAGAACAATGACATAATAATGTTAAAAAAAATCTTACGCGATATTTTTCGCTATACAATTCTTCTAAAATATTTAATGAAATTCCTTGATATTTATTTAATATGTCATTTATTACCTATAGAATATCAAGTCGATAATGATTTTATTTAAATTTTGTGTAAAAGCTAGAAAAATTAAATAAATATACGTGAAATAGGTTGGCAAGCATCTTGATACTCCCACCTTAAGATCAACTATGGAAAAAGACAGATTTAATTCTTTAGCAATTTTACATTTAAAAACAGGTCTTTTACGTGATCTTGATTACAATAAAGTCATTGATGACTTTGCCAAAAAAAATTACGTTGCAAACCTTTGTAGTTTTTTGTTAAATTTTTAAAATATTATCAATACCTATAGAGTTCCTAGACTTTGTCCACAATGGCTTTTTTATTTTATATTTTATATTAGCTTTTATTCATAATATTATTATATTTACTAGTTTAATGTCATAGCTACACAGTTACACTCTTGTTGGCTTGTTTTATATATATTTTTTGTTTCTTTGAATAACTGCGTTGTTTGTTCTTATTATACAGGGTGTTCGAAAAATAGACGGAGATATTTTAGAGGGTGATTCCTTGTTAAAAAATATAAAAAAAAGTTTCTATAAACATGGGTCCGGAAATGCAGGGTTTTCAAGATACAGGATGTTAAAAAAATAGAAATAAAAAATGAAATTATTAATTAAATTAAAAATACTTACTGGATGCTGTTGAAATTTGGCAATGATATTTGTTGTATTAAGAGGCTAATTTAGCCCTAAATAGATTAAAATTATTGAGTCCACTGGCGTCCTGGGGAGCACCTTAGCGAATAATATTTTTTTAAAAATGTACGCCACTGTCTTTTTTGTAGCTTTAATATTTTTTGTTTAATTAAGCATCTAAAGATTCAATTTCTTTGCTTTTTGTATTTTTTTCCTATCTCACTTCATTTTCGAGAAAAAAAATAAAAACCGTTTTATTGTATGCCATTGGACAAAATTGGTTTATTAATTTCTGCTAAAATAAATCACAAGTGCATTGGACCACAAATAATAAAAAACATTTCTAGGAAATAATGTTACTGCAACTTTTCCAATACCATAACATAAACTACAACAAATGTTGGAAATGTCCACCATCCATTTCCGTACACCTTCTCACTCGACGCATCATTGAACGACGAACTCGGGCTAAAATTCGAGGTCTATTTTTTATTTCTTCGCAAGCATTTACGATTTTATTTCTTAGTTCTTCTATTGTTTCTATGGGAGTAGTGAAAAATAAATAGGGATGTTTTAACCCTTACCCTCCCCCGTATGTGACGCCACTGAATAAAATTTTAAAATTTTGAATGTAGAATCTTATTCACCATTAACTGTTCATACAGTACACCAATTTTCAAAATGTAATTGTAAAGGGTTATAAAGTACTAGAGAAAAAATCGTCTTTAAGGTGTCCTATTCAAAGGGGCGTAGCTCCCTTAGGAAGCATTTTCGGACACATGTTAATAGAAACTTTTTGCCTTATTTTTATGCACGGATTACGCCCCCGAAAGGATGCCGCTTACTTTTGAATCACCCTGTATATGGTAAAAATAGAAAAATCCAGTTTTTATTCGGTGCAAAAACGAGACAGCTCCGGAGCTGCCTCTTTTTTGCACCGGATAGGGTTGAAGGTTTTGCCGCTTCGATGTAGCACCGTATAATAAATGAGCCGAATAGACTACCACAGCACTCTCAGTTATGGGAATATAACTTTTGCATATATGCAGGTAGTACGGGTAAATCATATTTTTTTATGTATGACGAAACAATGGCTAAGAAAAGTCAAAACGATGTTGTGAGTATGGTGGATTATTTTATTAAACATTTTGTGCCCGAAACTATAAAAACATTATACATATTCTGAGATAACTGCAGTTCTCAAAACAAAAACCAGACCTTGATTCACTACCTGTATTGCTCATAGTAAAATATTTTCAAGCATCATACATCGTTATCCAGAACCGGGTCACAGCTTCCTACCATGCGATAGAAGTTTCGGTCTGATCGAAAAGGAAAAAAGAAAGAGGGAACGAAAAATTTTACCAGATGAATGGGTAGCCTTAGTGAAAAGTACTAAGGTGCCTTCGGGTTATATCGCCCAGTCTGAAATATTGCCCGCTTTTGAATTACCCTCCTAATCCATATATTTTGACCAGCCACTAGCAAGGATCGGTCGTAGTAGTAACCAATCGAAATTGCCTGATGAAATCTGCAATACGAACCAATACATTCCACCGCTAACAGCGAAAATAATGTATTCCGTTTTTATAAGATTATAGGTGTTTTAAATAAGGTTTAACTTTTAGGGAAACAGTTTGTAAGGTAAGAAGCTTAATATATTCACCATCGCTAGGTTTTGCACATGATACAAAGAAACTTCTTTCTTTGTATCATCGGTTTTGCACTTCAAAGTATACAGTGAGGACATAAAATCCGTCCCCCCCCTCTAACTTCTAAACCATTCGGTATATTTTAATGAAATTTTGAACGATAATATTTGAGCAAGTCTTGCACTTTTTGACATACCAATGACAGCTTTAAATGTCAAGATGACAGCTGGGTCCGCTTTTGGAATATTTTTTTATATGGAAAGGGGGTTCCAATGGTACCTCATTTTGAAGGTCTTTTAATGCTTAAAACATTCTCCAAATAAAAAAACATTTGGTTCAGTATTTTCTAAACAGGAATCAATAATATCGGTTTCTACATTATGCCTACCAGTGTTTATAACACACTTTTTTTTACCTATAGTTGTCTATTGATTGTTGCTGTCATACTGTTTTTAAATGTCTGATTGACAGAAAATATTTTTACCTCGAAATTGTCTTAAATGGCTCGTTCTTTAGAAGATAAATTTGGCTAAGCTAACCGAAATTACCATGCTGCTGTTCGTATGTTCAATGAACGATATCCGGAACGCCAAATATGCAGAAAATTTTTGCGAAAACTAATCTTAAAATTTCAAGGAACTGGTTCGGTTAAAGACGCACCAAGGTCTGGAAGGTCAAAAATCGTGGAAGATGTGAAAGTCCAAGTTTTAGCTGAAATGGTTGTTACTCCCCAACAGACAACGAAACACGTGGCTGAGGCATGTAATGTTTCTCGTAGTTCTGTCAAAAGAATTTTGAAAAGCCATAAATTTCACCCATATAAAATGAAAATTATACACGAATTAACAGAAGATGATCCAGACAGACGACTAGAATTTTGCGAAATTATGTCAGAAAGAATCGTAAGGAATAATAACTATTTGCGGAATATCTGTTTTAGCGACGAAAGTACTTTTTTCTTACATGGACGAGTTAATACCCAAAACTGTAGGTACTGGAGTGATGAAAACCCTCATGTTTTTCGGGAGGGACACACACAGTTTCCCCAGAAAATAAATGTTTGGGCAGGCATTTTGGGTAATCACATTATAGGTCCCATTTTTCTGGAATATAATCTTAATGGCCCCAGGTACCTGGATATGTTGCAACATACAATTACTCCACTTATTAATGATGTTGTTGCCCAAGACCCACATGAGTTTCAAGAGGTTGTATTTCAACAAGATGGTGCCCCGCCACACTATTTTAGGCAAGTCAGAAATTACCTAGACGAATCTTATGAAAATACGTGGATTGGTCGTCGAGGTCCGACAGAATGGCCAGCTAGATCGCCAGACCTAACGCCTCTAGATTTTTTTCTTGGGGGATACGTTAAAACTGAGGTTTATAAAACGGCTCCAGGCTCATTAGAAGAACTTAGGCAACGAATTACAGATGTTTGTTCAAGGATAACGCCACAGGTGCTTCACAATGTCCGAGAGGAATTTACTAATAGAATATTTATTTACCAAGAGGTCCATGGCGGTCATTTTCAACAATTGTTGAAGTAACCACTGTTTTGTAGATGTGTCCCTTTATCTTTTGTTTAAAATACTTATAATTAACAAATTTCATTTCATACTGAACCAAATGTTCTTTAAATTGGAGAATGTTTTAAGCATTAAAAGACCTTCAAAATGAGGTACCATTGGAACCCCCTTTCCATTTAAAAAAATATTCCAAAAGCGGACCCAGCTGTCATCTTGACATTTAAAGCTGTCATTGGTATGTCAAAAAGTGCAAGACTTGCTCTAATATTATCGTTCAAAATTTCATTAAAATATACCGAACGGTTTAGAAGTTAGAGGGGGGGGGGACGGACTTTAGGTCCTCACTGTATGTGTGGAAGCAAGTTTTTTGAAAGAAATACATAACCTTAAAATGTAAACTAAACATAAGTTTTCGTTTTGAGTGAGTCATGGGCGATATTTTAAACCACGTGGGCGATAATATAGTAACGGGTTGAAATACCACTCATTTCTCATATTTTTTAAAAGTTCAACTTTTGTCGGTAAGAAATTTTTTAAAAATTTTTTTGTTATGCTGGTTATCGAGAAATATAGTTTTCTTTTGCATCTGACACATTTTTTCTACCCTGTATCTAAAAATGAAATTTCTGAATAGCATATAGACTTAAGTGGGCGGTATTACCCGAAGGCACCTTAGTAAAAATTGCATTATACACTGTTAAAAGAAAAAAATCAAATTTAACTTTTTTTTTTATGTCCCAGAAAGTCCACTCCCGTTTTTTGTCAATTTAACTAAAACCGCTTCAGTCAATCAGTAACTCATAAAATATGTTATTACTATTTTGACATTAATCTGATTTTATTGTGCAGTAAAAATTACAACTTAATTAGTTAATTTGACACATTTTTTATGTTAGTATTAACTTATTTTAAAATTTTAACTAAAAAAGATATTGATAATGATTATAAACTTTATCAAAGTTACTAGTATTTGATTCATTTGAACCGTAAAAGAATTGCATATTAATTTTAGTTAGCTGTTATGTTAAAACGACTTCCAGAAAAGTTAGTTCTTAAAATCTAATTTTTACTAAACACAAAAGAGTTAAAATAACTATACATTTTAAGTTAAATTTGATTTATTTTAATTGATTATAAATTTTTTTGATTCTCACGTCCAGGATTTCTAACAGTGTAATACCGGTATCCCAAAATATGTTTTTAAAATTTTTAATTATTTTAAAGGCCAATTTAAGAAAAGCGTCATCAACCAGCGTAAAGTAAATTTTGCTGTATCTTTATACAGAGAAATAAAATATACCTACTGGAATATCAATCAGATGCAGTATTCTGGCTAGTGCAATGTTCTACGATGAATTTGTTTTGCAAAAACCAGGAGTTTCTAACATTACCAAACCCCGATCAGCTATTATACTCTGGACCTCTTCCAATAAAGAAACTAAAATATTTACAGGTTCAGGAACTTGCCAAGAAATATGTTTCGCCAGATTGCATGTGGTTTCATGATAACCTTAAAAGCGATGAAAATGACGGAGATGCACTTAGTAATTCGGATTAAAACGTAGCCAATATTAAATTAATATTATATTTGTTTAAACTTTCAAATAAACACTTGTTTTCAAAGAAATGTATTGTTTTTCTAAATTATTGCGTGTTCGGCGCAAAAAAGAGGTAGCGCCACGTGAGACAAAACGACTAATGAAGTAAAATATTATGCAAATCTATATTGTATTAAAATAATCAGTTTTTTGCTTGTCCTGAAAAATTTATAAAAATGGAGCTGCCTCCTTTTTGCACCAGTGTTTTCAATTGTACCAAGAGTTATTGGACTAGACTGGATAAGCGAGAAAAACTTTATGAAATAACTAGCGTGTACCCGGCCTGCGTTGCAGCCCGGCATTATACGACGTGACATAATAAGGCGAACCAACCCGAACAAATCCGAACAAACCTCAAACTCAACCATTTGCCGGCCCGTCTACAATTCACATCCATGCATAAAACATAGTATGTCTTCGTCTATTCCGGCTTCGGTGCTTCGGATCGATCGTTGAACGGGCCGGGGACCGGTTAGGTTGGGTCGTTTGTTCTCCCTACTCTAATTTATCAGTGTTTATCAGTGTTTATCAGTGTTTCTCTATAATATTATACATAAAAACCTTCCTCTTGAATCACTCTATCTATTAAAAAAAACCGCTTCAAAATCCGTTGCGTAGTTTTAAAGATTTAAGCACATATAGGGACAGGACGGGCGATAGCGACTTTGTTTTATACTATGTTAAGAGGATTGAGCTAAAAGATAATCACGCACGAATTGTCCAAAGAATTTATTTTTTAGATATAGCTACGTTTTCTTTAAATGGTTAGGTTAATAGACTACAGGTACTGACAAGAAAATCCTCACCAGTTCATAGAAAATCACACCCAATATAATAAAAAACTTAATATCTGGGCGAGCATTATTGAAACTAGGGTAATCGGACCATTTTTCATTGATGAGAGCTTTACTGGAGAAATATATCTAACTTTTCTGCGCAGTTATCTGATGCCAGCTCTTGCCGCTTATTTCTAGATGACAATGATTCTGATTTACCAAGTTTTACCTGATACGTTTCAACAGGATGGTGATCCCCCGCATTATGCTGCTCATGTAAGGGAGTACTTAATTATAATTTTTCCGGAGCGATGGATAGATAGACGGGGGTCAAATGGCCACCCAGATCGCCTGATCTTAACCACTGGACTTTTTTTTGTCGGTCTACGTCAAAAAATTAGTTAATAAATTTAACCCCAACTAGATAGATACGCTTAAGGCATGGGCGTCGTTGGGGGGGGGGCGCAAGGTGGGGCATTTGCCCCCCTCTTGTAAGTTGACTTATTGACAAAAGTTGACTTATTGAGAGCTTCTAATAAATGTTGTTTATTTTTTAGCTTTCAGTATTTACTATTTCTGTTTTAAAAATACTAGTAGGTATCTTTATACCTACCTACATTATTTTTTTAAGCTATACTTTTATTTTTAAATATTATTTTCAGAGAAAAGTTTTAAAAGAAGTTTCTATGTTTCTGTTGTGTAGTGTATACCTAGTTTAATTTTTGTTACTCTGTCTATTAGGAGAAAGTTGCATTTTAGTTCCTATTTTGGAAAAATTTGTTCCTGGTTTGAGTCTTTGTCGTTAATAAAACATGTATTTTGATGAAGGGTTGTCTATTTACCATAGAATTTTTTTGTCAGTATTTCAGTCAGTATTTGATTAGTATTTACTAGATACAAATTATTGACCAAAATTTGGGTTGCTCCAGAAAATTCGAGTAGGTCCAGAAAAAAACGGCTTAGTCTAAAAAAGGAGTCCATTTGACGAGTAGAGAACAGTTAGTGGAGAACATTTTCAACATCTTATAAAATAGTTACGGTTGAAGAAAAGGCATGAATTATGAAAAATATCTAGAATTAATCGTAGAATGTAAAAATGTAAAAATATACAATATTTTTTATTAAAAAAATTAAAGTTGATACATGTAACATTTTTATGATCCACTCTGTATAATATATATTTTCTAAAAAAATATTTGAAGGATTAGAGGGATTCTTGATTAAGTGGGCGGTATTCTATCTTATCTAGAATTAAAGGCTGATCCATTTCTCTATCATACCCGTGCATAATGCCAATTATTAATTATTAATAATTGTGTGGGGGGCGCCTCGCTGTCTAAAAAAAACATTGTGTTTATGAAAATAGCATGTGAAATACAAGAAAAAGAAGAGAATTGCGTAAGCTACCCCTTGTACTACACTTTCAAAAATTTTCGAAAAAGTTGCCACGTAAAATTCGTTTTAAGCCTAAGTTTTAATTTTTTAATTAAAGTTCCATTAAAATTTTAGCCTGTAGATTGTACGTAATCCAGTCACAAACCGACAAGAATTTCCCATTTCAGTTTTAATAGTCAAATATGTATTTCTTGCAATTCTGCTTCACACTTCGGCAAATAAAGTTTTCATAAAATATAATATTATTATATAAAAGCTGTTATGACGCAAAAGGCAAATCGTAGAAACCGGAACAGAATATACTGTTGAGTGGTGTTAAAGTAGTTAACGCCCTTAAGAACAAATAAATGGTTTATTACAGACAAAACTTTTTCTGAACAAACCCAAATGAATAATTCTATTTTCCAAGCAGTCTAAGCAATTACAAAAATATAGTATTACCACGATAGAATAAAGAAACGGTATATAGATGCACTGATGCCCGCATATTTCCAATTTCGCCAACAGCGCTCGGATTCGAACGAAACCAGTTCGAACTGGTTAGTGGCAAGCGCTGGCACTTTTCGCTTAAAGGGTCGATTACACGGAGCTAGTTTACACGCTACTAGGGAGCTTTTTTACTACCCGGTAGTCGGGTAGTTAGCGAGTAAAAAGGCGCGCATTACACGTGGCTAGTAAACAAGCTGGATCTCGTCAGTTAACCAGATAACTAACTTATTCCTGCGTGAAATCCATTCCCTTACCCATTTCGTCTTTCGAAAATCGTATTTTTCAATTCTTTAGCCTGTACAACAACTCCAAGAACTAAGGTGCATCTACGAAGAACTTCTTTTGACATTTTATTATTCGATTATATTTTGGCTTTTCGCGATATTATATGAAATAACTAAACCGAGATCTGATCACAGTTGCGATGTCCTACATGTACAAAAAGTCAAATCCTTTATGAATTTTCTATCAATTTATATTTCATACCATCTCTGGCGACATTGTTAGGAATGACTAACATAACGGGGAGTTGTCGCATAAAAATAGCTGTCAAACACGAACTTATTTTCCTTTTTTTAGAGAAAAACGGTATCATTTATAAATTTTATAGGTCCCTTTATTGTGTTCTATATACAAACAGGTATTTCCATTGCACTGGCACCCTGGGTTCTAAAGTGCATCACACTTTTTAATGGTATTTAAAATCCACTTACAATTCATACTTATATTATATACAGGGTGTTCCTTAATTACGTGCTAATATTTTAGGGTTTGATTCCTCAAGTCATTTTATCAAGAAACGTTCTTATAAACATACTTATGTCCTAAACTGCTTAAATTTTTTGCTACAGGATGTTGAATTTTTTTTTCATTAATATTTAAAAAAAAAAATAATTAAAATTCACAGTCGTCTCTACAAATATATGAAAAGTCAATTTATTGGGGTGTATATGTTTCGGTACTAGAAAGTACCATCATCAGTACCGAAGGGACAAAGGAATGTAAAAAAATATATTAAAAACATGAAAAGGACGATAACATTTTGTATACTTGGACGAAAATTAAGTTAAAATTCTCATAATTGGGCAAATTACGGCCCGGTAGTTCTAAGTAAATGAAACTATACTCTGTGAACATTTTGAACCAAACAAAGCCTTACTCTCATATTGATTTACCTCCGCTTCAAACAATTTGTTTTTGGCCCCTAGTTTTTCTAGGCACATAGAAATATGATTTATTTGATAACAAATTAATTCTGATCCTTGCCGACAATAAGCACGTCAATAAATATCACTGAGAGTGATCTCAAATAAACAAGCTAAGGGTCCTATTACAGGCAGTCGCGGTCCCTTTATTCGCTCCAAAGAGCTATTGTATAAATAGGCGGCTTAATTAGGCTGCCTATTTATACCTCTAAAGCGGTTTAGAGACCTGTCAATAAAACCTTGAATAAGACCCTGAATTAAAAAAATTAGGAACAGCTAGTAGAGTAAAGTAAATTTAAATATTCATGTGATTCTTTTTATATGGAAGGGATCACAATGATTAGTTTCTCAATTCTTATCCATTAAATTTCTAATTACAATAATTTATTTCGGGCTCTATAAGATATCATGCATGCATCAATATAGATTAATAGAAACTAATATATCTGTCTGAAGTAGAGAGTGGGTTTTCCGTTCATTTCGACAGATCCATTTCCTGATGCGTTTCGCCATATCACGGCTCATCAGTAAGGCTAGGATCTGACGAAAGAAAGTATAGGAATTAGGCTATGGAAAATCAAATCAAAGATTAAAGTTTTAAAAACGTCTATTTGTCTTATTGTAAGAACCACTCGGAAAGCACGCCAGTATAATACTACTGTGTCTTTCTAGAGAAACTAAACAAACGCTCTAAAGACATACGTAATTATTGGGATACTTAAAGAATATTTATCTGCATATATATTATAATATACAATTTTTTTACACTGTGCCTCGTATAGTACCTATACAGATTTGAGACAACAAAGACGCATTGATTAGGTTTTTGCCTATACACATATTGGTGACGCTATATTCTAACAGAAAGGAACACAAAGTTCAAACAATGAATAATTTACGGCGTGGACCATCGAAAAGATGAAGCGCTAAGCGCCATCTAGTGCCGAAGTTGGACACTTCTAAAGCATACCCGCACCTTCAAAAACTTATATAAATATATATGTGTTATTACATGCAATTTGACCATATTTGCAGACAATACTACTTTTATTACTTTTGCCAGTCGGAAGAATTTTATTGTGCAGTTACAACTGCTGCTGAAAGATGCAGTAAACTGGTTTTCCAGCAGCAGCTTAATAAGAGTAAAACTTAAGATCTGGTTGTCTCAAGAAATTGACTATTAAAAAAAAACAATACATGTAAGTTACTGGGTAACATTCTTGCTAGTTCCTTATCCCAACAGCCCCATATTACTAAATTGGGACGAAAATTGTCAAATACTATTTCTTCTTGGCAATTGGCCTAAGTTAGTGATGATTAGATGTTTTAAAATTGCTTTACTTTGGTCTTTTTCATTCCCACATTGCGTATGGGATATTGTGGGGGGGAAATAGTGCAAATACACAACAGATCGTTCGACTACAGAAGAGAGCTGTTGTGACTTGTGGCTAACGCAGGATATAGGGATCACTCTCAACCTATGATACCTATTAACCTGTGTTTAGGTATATTTGTTTAATTGTTGGAGCTATACAGGGTGTTTCAAAAAACATGTGCCATCGCTCGGGTGGTGATTCCTTACCCAAAAATAAGGCAAATAGTTCCTATTAACAGGGGTCCGCAGATGCTTTGTTTAAAAGATACAGGGTGTTCAAAATTTTAAATATTTCCGGTTTTTTCAATATATTTCCGAAACGGCTTAAGTAATTTCAGTAAAATTTGGGTTGTAAAAAGTACTTATAATAGCACAAATGTAGGAATAAAAAATGTGTTGACAGGTTGACCAGGGGCGTGCGTGCGATCAGATGCTCTACTCATTTTGAACAAAAAATAGGTACGCCACTGGCTTTTTCACATTTTGATAGAACCATTTTCTAATAATTTTAGTGGCTAAAAAAAAAGTACTTCTTAATTTTTCTTTATGGTCGGCATCGTTTGGAAGATAAATGCAATTTTATTAGGTATAGCGTAAAACGTTTTTAGCAAATTAGGTATTTATTGTTTTATAAAAAAATTATTTATTATCATCCTAAACATAATTATTCCAGTAAATGCTGAAAATGTCCACCTCTAACTTCATTACAAGCATTTAACCTTCTACGTAAAGATCTTCTCACTCTGGCACAAATACGAGGGTTTTGCCGAACTCGGACAAACGCCATTTCAATTCGTTCCAAAAGTTCTTCTCTACTTTGTACTGGCGTGTTATAGACAAGCTCTTTTATATGCCCCCACCGATAAAAATCCAATGGATTTAGGTTAGGGGACCGAGGTGGCCATGCTATTGGACCACGACGACCAATCCAACGATGACCATATGTTTCCACAAGATATTCCCGAACAAGTGCTGCAAAATGTGCCGGTGCTCCATCGTGTTGAAACCACATTCTATTTCTCACTAATATAGGCAACAGCTCTGGTAAATCATTTCTAAGAAAATTTAAATAAGACACATGGTCAAGTCTATTTGGCAGAATAATAGGACCAATTATATCATTTCCAATTATTCCAGCCCAAATGTTGATGGAAAACTGGTACTGCGAGTTTGCTACTCTAATTAAATTGGGATTTTCTTCAGCCCATGTATTAAATTATGAAAATTTATAATTCCCTTTCTTGTGAATGACGCCTCGTCTGTAAAAAGGGGGCCTAGGGAAATGTCGATTGTTCTCCAACTTATTTAAAACCCACTGACAAAATTCTTGCCTATAGGCCCATAATCTCTAGGTAAAAGTTCTTGCACTCTTGTAAAGTGATATGGTTTTAACTGTTGCTCTTTCCAAATTCTATGTACAGACGATGCAGAAATATTTCCTATTTCGTTAGACACGATTCTAGTACTTGTAGAAGGGTTACGATCCACTATATTAAGAGCCGCCTCCTCAACCTGAACAGTTCGTCGGTATCTTCTTCGGCCAGAATTAGATTTAAAAGGTTTTAAAGTGCCGGATTCTCTTAGACGTCTACAAACGTGTTCGAAAATATTTTTAGATGGATATGTTCGTTGAGGATACCTTTCACGATAAATTCGTGCTGCGTCCCTTTCATTTTGTATCGCTTCACCATAAATTAATATCATATCAGTTAATTCAGCCAATGTATAATGTACAAAGGGCATTTTGATGCTATAAAATAATTTACGATTTTAAAACTCTTTAAAAATTGAATCGAAAACATGAATTTACTTGCTTAACTTACTAAAATTTTAAAAATATTAGTAAACACCAATGACAGACGGAAATTATAATTATTAATAATATGTAAAGATACGAGTCAATATAAAACTGACAGATTAATCTTTTAGTTTCGACCATGTAGCATACTAGATTCGACCATGTAGCATACTAGATTTTTTAACTTATTAATCTTGCATAAGCTTTAATATTTAACAGAGATTGATAGAATTGCATTTATCTTCCAAACGATGCCGACCATAAAAAAAAATTAAGAAGTACTTTTTTTTAGCCACTAAAATTATTAGAACATGTGCTATCAAAATGTGAGAAAGTCAGTGGCGTACCTATTTTTTGTTCAAAATGAGTAGAGCATCTGATCGCACGCACGCCCCTGGTCAACCTGTCAACACATTTTTTGTTCCTAAATTTGTGCTATTATAAGTACTTTTTACAACCCAAATTTTACTAAAATTACTTAAGCCGTTTCGGAAATATATTGAAAAAACCGGAAATATTTAAAATTTTGAACACCCTGTATCTTTTAAACAAAGCATCTGCGGACCCATGTTAATAGGAACTATTTGCCTTTTTTTTGGGTAAGGAATCACCACCCGAGCGATGGCACATGTTTTTTGAAACACCCTGTATACACTCCCGCAAATATAAACTCCCTAGGCATTCAGATATTCACAGCTATAACACTCAAGAAGGCTCAGACAGGATAGTGGCTCAGCAATTCAGACAATTAAAAAATAATGCTGTTTGATGTTATTTTAAAAAAAAGTTATAGCGAAAATGCTGTTTTAGTAGTTTATGTTTGCAGTGCTTATTAGTAAGTAAATAATTATTAATGGCTAAACTATGCCCGAAACTGCATTTTGCTTATTAGGTTAGTGTCATTAAAATTTGCCCTACCTGTAAGAAAACTCACTGGCTGCGCCTTCTCCTGGAAAGAACTCACTATCTTGTCTTTCCGTGCCACGATATTTTTTTTATTCTACACATTTCGGAGTTTCGATGTTTACAATAAATATCAATGGTATGATAAAATCATCGAAATTACAACATCGATGCTAAATACATCGATGTCGAAATTACAACATCGATCGATGTTTTTGCCTACTATTGTACTAGCAGATAAATATTAAAACATAACCATTCATGCCGATAAAAAGATAAACTCATATTCATTTGGTTCGCTTTTTGGCATGCGTGCACCATGATTGTTTATTACTGAACAAGATTTTTCACAAAAATCACACAGGAATCACCCAAAATAGCCATTATAACTTAAATTGGGCTGGACCAATCCAATAACATCGCAACTCCAATTCCATTCATTTAGAAATTCGAATAGTAGAGGATACTGGTAAAATAAAATTTTATTGTCAGCTATTTTAAGGACTCTAATGCTAACTAAAACGCGAAAAAAAATATATGAAAAGGAAAGAAAAAACTAAAAGTCTGTGGAGACAAAATTTAATAGAACAAAAATTTGTTCAGATGTCTCTACATTGTTTCGACCGTAGAAACGTTCATCATTAGGAGACAGAAAAATGTATTGCTCATGGTTTTAGTAGAAGAGAAAATGATAAGTGGTATAAAACCTTAATGGAGCTTTTATGGAATTAAAAATTGGTGTGTCGAAATGACATAATGTGAAGAAAATTCTGGATCCGTGCCTGGTTCACCGTGTTTCTTAGTCCAGAACTGGCATCGGCTCTGACTGGCTATATTTTTACATTTTTCATGACTGTAAAAAACCTTAATAGTTTCTATCTTAATCAAGTAAGTAAAACCTTTTCTCTGACAAAAGGTCTGAGTACTTATGTAGATATAAGTACAATAAGTCCGCCGCAGCATGCTCGTAAAAGATGTTGAGAGATATTGGAAGTCGTAACTTTCCAAACAAGGAGGTTAACAAGAAAGTTATCTACACCGACATAGAGTAATGGCTGATCTTAGTCGAGAGGTAGTCTCCTAAAATCAATATAATATATTTTTTTTAAACATCAATAAACCTGATATTTTTCTACTAATTTTTTGACGTTAAAGTTTTGTTTTTTTGTCAAAGGGCGGTTGCTATTGGCAGCGGAACAAAAAAAATTTTTTACTTGCGTTGGGAGTGGAAGTTATAGTATATTAAAGTACACGCTAAATAAGAAGCGGTTTTAGCGCACGCGTCTATTTTAAAAAACGAGCCACAAAGTGGCGAGTTTTTTTTATTGACACGTGCGCTAAAACGCCTTATGAAACATGTGCTTTATACATTTTTTTCTATTTCACATTTTATAATCAAGAAAAATACATTTTAAAAAGAAAATAAATCCTTCAAATTTTGTAAATTTTTATGTCTAAATTTTCTGTTGGTAATACTATTTTTTATCATAGTAGCCTCTGGACAACAAAAATTATTTTGCAAACTGTCATTTTTTGATTTATTGACCCATTTTCACCACGAGAGTCTAAAGTTATTTTAGCGATATGAGATTTGAAATTGGACGGAATACGTTGTGTGATCCTTGTACATTCGGTTCATATACAGAGCGTTCGGAAATTCGGGAGATTTTGTTACTTTTTTTCGAATTTCAAAAGACGTGATTTTACGTCACGGCATTGCAGTTTAGTATGGGGAAGATGGAAAATTCAAATAAAGTTGTAGTTAAAATCGATATTGGAAGATTAGTAGATTGAATTTTGGATAGGATTTGGCAGAAAATGATAGCTTGAAGCATCTACAAAAGATTGATTTATAGATTTATGCAACCAACATACATGACTGTTATCCACACAGAATAAAAAAGTAGGTTATCAAGCTATTTTCCTCTGCGAAAAATGGGTTTTCTCGTAAATCACAAAGGCCGCGCAAGTCAATGAAATAAAACATTTAAATGTTACCAACATCAAATAAAGAAAAAACGCGTATCGAAATTGCTTTATTACGATACGCTAATGCGTATTGTACTTAGCTACAAACCCGAACAAACCCGAACTATTATAATGGTCTAAGTGCCAAGAATGATGACGAAAGTTACCGTTGATGCCAATAGGTGGCTCTGTGTCTAAGCATCGGATATGATTGCAAGGAATAGGGGTCTATGTGCCATTAGTTTTACGCACTCTATCAGCAGTTAGGCAGCGTTATTACTTTGTTTCTGGCGCCTAATAAGCAAAATGGACAACGAAAATAATGCTAAAAGACGAAAAAATGCTATAACTGTATTGGCCAGAACAAAAACCGTATGCTATTGTTTTTGATGATCTATCTTGTGGCAACTGGGAGATTTAGGCGCATAGAGCAAAAGTTTTTAGTAAGCTGTCATTCATATCTATCGTGCGACCGCGATTTTGCACAAATCGAGCAACGCAAGCGTGTTACCAAGTGCTTTGTCCCCAAAGATATAAAAAAAATGGTAGCGGAAGCGCGTCATAATAATCCCTTTGTTGTTCATTCAATGGAGCGTCCATCCAGACTATAAAGATTTTTAAATAGCCTGCGATTCTGTATTAAATACCAAGACATTAAATATCGCTTCAATATGTTGGATCAGGATTTTGAAGGAATGTCCTTTAAAAGAAAAAACTAAGAATACATTAAATGATTTGGAAGAATGGAGAATTTCTAATGTGTTAAAAAAGGAGAAAGGCTTAAATGACATTAAAAATATTCAAATTCCCCAACTTCAGTGCAAAAACAAGATTTCCGTAGAAAAGTTGAAAAATTTGAAAGACATGTTGGATTACATTCCCTTCAACATTTAGCTTTTTATGAAGACCTTATCCAACGAACAAAAGCAGAGAATGGCTAAACGTATTCTTTTTAGCTAAAATTGATTTTGCACATAGACCCTTTTTTGATACAATGCATACTGAACTTAAGTACCTTTTAAAAATATTTTTTTTTTGATTTAACTTTTCTGTTTCATTACTTAGTATCAAGTTAATTTTTTTAAGTTAAGTATTTTCTTGATTTCAAATGACTGAACATTTTTTTTAACGTTTTTCATAATAAGCAGTTTTTCCCCATTATCTTTGAATTCGATTTTTGGTCTTTAGACACTTTGTAACTTACGGTCTTCAATTGAACAAACCAGCAGGCTCGTCGTAAAAGTATCACTTTAACTCCTAATTTTTGGTACTATTATACCGAAACAACTTTTTATTTTTTCCTGAAAAAGATTCTATGAGTTGTAGGTAGAATAAGGTAAAATTCAGTATTTATACAAAAACTTAAAATTGTAATATCTGAGAAGTTATTTGAAAGTCTTTTGACTATGCCCCCTCCCCACCCTACTGATTAACTACACACAGTAACACGTTGCTGTGCTGGGAGGATAGTAGTGTTTAAAGGGTAACTATCTTTGATATCCTTTGATCAATAATCTTTGACGATTAATTGAAGCTTCTTAATAACAGAATATTAAGGCACTCTCTAAAGCTGGCTTAAAGCTAATATATCTACCGCATACTCTTCTAATAAATGTATATCAAGTAATTAATAATAGGAACTAAGATGAGGTAAGTAATATTTTAAATTATTATAATATTCTAAGAGTATTAGTTGCTAATTATCAGTATTTGGTGGTTTAATCGTTAAAAATCCTTTGTACATCTATTTAGTAAATTATGTATTATACAGGGTAGCGCATCAAAAACTTTCCCACCAGGTTTATTGATGGATAAAACAAAATACCATTAGATACGTAAAAGTTAGTTTTTGAGAGACACATTTTTTTCATTTTTACTTCCCTCCTTGAATCCCACGAGGGGGTGGCTTTCACGCTTACAACCTTAAATAGATAGGGAGGTCGAGCATCTTATATTACCTTATTTTCTACGATCTACGAGAAGGTCCTGTCACCTTCTATCTGTGCTGTTTGAAATTTTTCTTAATATGTGGTAAGTTTAAAGAGTGACGCTAGAAATTATTGGTATAAATAACCTGAAAGGCTTAATTTTTCTAGGATCGGATTGACTTTTTCGTCATAGCTTCCTCCACTGACATTATTATTGGAATTATTTCTATTTTTCAAGCTTCCATATGTTTTTAACCTCTATTGTCAAATGTGAGTACTTAGTTTTTCTCTGTTTCTTATTAGAAAGTTTGTGTGTTAGTGGGCAATCTATATCGATTATGAAAGATTTTGCCATTTTATTCAATTAGAAGAATATCCGGACTATTATGGTCTACTATTCTATCCATCATTATTGGCCGGTTCAAGTATAATTATATATTCTTCGTGGATGATTCTTGCCAGCTGATTATGCCTTCGTAGATAAGCGTTAGATGCCAAAGCACCACAACTCGCAGTGATATGTTGTATCGTTTCTTCAGGGAATCTGCATTTTCTGCACACATCGTTCACATTTCTTCGGTGAATTTTCCAGCATAATTTAAAACCTTTGCTTTAAAGCAGAATGACACAATGCCCCGATCCAGGGTTGGTTCTATTCAGTTACTGAATCCATTAGGCGGCCATCTAGAAGCAGACGATTCGACAAAAGGTTGGCGATTTTAACTTTAACTCACTCTGTTGCCATAGCTTTTTCTTATTTCTCATCTCCTCATAGAAATTATCAATTGTTTCTCAGCTTGTAGCTGTGTGGATTTTTAAGTGCAGTAGGGCATTTGCCGGGTAAAGCTTTGCCTAGTTACAAGCTGTTGACTTAGTAGCACGCGGAACATGCTGAGTAATCCACTTTACTGTAGGAAGTTCGGTTTATCCAGAGTTTTCTGCTACCACTTTTTGTAGAATTTCCCCATTTGATTTTAGGAAGTATTTTCTCATAGAAGACTTTTGCACAAATAATATAAATTAAAAATACTACTTCCCTTCCACCCTTCTTTCGTTCAATTAGGCTTGCAAGTGCAGAACGGTGGAATCTTTGCCTAGGTATTGATAGTAGTAACAAGGTTACGAGCAATCAGATAAGTATTAAATGCTTGGTAAGCGGCAGAGGTTTTATATTTTTAAACTCTTTTTAGGTCCATGTAATTTATTTGTTGGTCATAGAAAATGCCTAATTATATCTCGTTATCTAAAATATAGATGCTGTCAAGAAGTCCATAATTTTCTTTGGTTTTTATAAATAAATAAATAAATAAATAAATAAAATAAATAAATAAATATGGCTTTATTGTAATTTACAAAAGTGTAATAATTACAATTGGCGGAGTTGAAGCTTAGCTTCCTATCTCAACCGAAATTATATTCTAATTAATTACTATTATACTTAAATTCATTTCACAATTTGCTAGGTTATACAACACAGGCGCTAAATAATAAAATTGACAGACGTGTTGCAGACAACCAGAGGATAAATATGCAAAATAAATTATATATAAAAAAATATTGGTATATAAATATGGTATAATATAAATATATATGTAATGGCCCAAGAGGCAGCCAGAAAATAAAATATATATTAATATATACTATACACACAATTCTATACAAATTCTACAGAAAGTCCCGAACATTTTGTTTTGCGAACCGTTTGAACTTATAACCAGAGATCATTTTAAAGTCGGCAGGTATCTTATTATAAACTTTTGAGATTTGGTAGCTGAAAGAGCGCTCGTATAAAGATGTGACATGTCTAGGTGGAGTTATCACAAACCTATATCTAAGTTCCAAATTATGGGCGTCATATCTAAATTTAATTTTTTCATATAAATAATCAGGGCATTTTTTACAAATTATTTTGTTGAATAATACCAAACTATGTAAGGTGCGTCTCTCATTCATTCTTAACCAACCAATCTCACGTAATTTAGCACTCACACCCCTTTCACGACCTCGAATACCGCCTATTAATCGCACACACGAATTCTGCATCAGTTGGATTCTCTTAGCATCAGAGTCTATAAGACAGGGACCATACAATACATCGCAGTAGTTAAAATGCGATAATATAATAGAGTCGCACAAAACTTTTTTAAGGTTCGCGTTAAGCAGCGCCCGCTGGTGGAATATTAATTTAAGATTGGCAAATGCCTTTTTGACACAGTTGTTAACATGGCCCGAGAATCTTAGATCGGTATCCATTAGTAGCCCCAGATTTTTCGCTGTGGAACATGTATTCAGAACAGCATTGTTTAGGCTGATTTGTAAAAGATGTTCATTTTGGTTTCGAGATTGTGACCGGCCAAACAGCATAACCTGCGACTTGGCGGGATTTATCGCCAAGCAGTGTGCTTCTGACGCCTTCTGAAGAACATTGAGATCATGCATTAATTTATCTATGCCTCTAGTATTTTATCCGGGTGAAATGAGAAATATAGCTGTGTATCGTCAGCGTAAAAGTGTATGGTGGAGTACCGCAAATATGTTATAAGTTGTGATGTGTAAAGGGAAAAAAATAGTGGTCCAAGAATTGAACCTTGGGGTACGCCACACGTCACAAACACAGAATTTGATATCCTACTATTAACCTTTACCATCTGTCCCCTTCCAGTAAGATATGCCTTAATGAGTAGCAGTGAATCATGATTAAATCCCAGATAGTGAAGTATGCCCAACAGAAGATCATGATTTAGACGGTCAAAGGCCTTCGAATAGTCCATGAGCACAAGTGCTGTTAATTCGCCGTGGTCTGAGGCCTCCAAAATATCGTCCGTTACTTTTAAAAGCGCAGTTGCACAGCTATAACCCTTGCGAAAACCAGATTGTACAGCCGGCAACAGTTTGTAGTGGACAAGATATTCTCTTATTTGTTTATCAAGAATCCTTTCAATGATCTTCGAGAGAGTTGGTAATATGCTGATCGGTCTTAAATCTTTTAATTCACTTGGAGAGGATATTTTTGGAAATGGTAGCACATATGAGGTTTTCCAGCATTCGGGAAAAGTTTGAGTTTCAATGCAAACATTTACTATATGAGTAATTACTGGTATGATATAAGGACAACAGTAAGATATCATTGTTAAGCCAATCCTTCAATTCTTTTAGAACAATTCAAATTGCCCACTTGTCTAATCCAAACGACATTTTGATCACGTCACTAAAAATGTCTTAGTTACTTAAATTAGGTACTGTAAATGAGTTTTGCTTTCGTCGTAAAGTTTAATGTCGTCCATAAATAGCAGGTGATTAATTCTAAAATGTTCTGTTAAGTTGAGACGAGACGATATTCAGACCTTGTTGATTTCAGTAGTGCGGACAATGGGCCCATTGCCCAAATGAACCAAAGGAGGTTTAGCGAGTCGCCTTGGAATATACCTTTATTTTGATCTAGGTACTTATATTTCCTAAAATTTCCTGTCTAACATGGTTCGTATTTTATTGCTTCATAGGGTCCCTAATATAGGGCGTATTAAGAGATGCATTTGATAGATTTGCAATATTCCCTTTACCCAGTCGTGAGAAACAGAATCAAATTCTTTACTATAATCATTGTAACACATATTCATACTCGCCTATTAGCTTGTGCCTGTTTTATAATAACGAGATCGGCTGTAAGCTGTTCCTTGCAACTTCTACAACCCTTTTGCGTAGCAGCTACCAAATTGTTACTTATGCAGAGTACCTAAGTATGTACTTAAATTCAAAACAGTTCTCATTTCATCTAGCCAGTGACAATACATTCTTTTGTTTAAAAAATGGCAAGTAAATGATCCTAAAAATTACAGACCGGTCGCCTGTCTGTCAATCGTGTACAAATTATTAACCGGTTATGTAACCGCAACCTCCTCTAGGTTGCTTCTTCTGCCGATTTTTCTAGCGTGAAACTGCCTGTCATGGTTGTATAGTATATTTCGTGCTTAAGAGCCCTCCTTGCAGAAGTAATCTACAGGCAGTACTTAGTGTATTTTCCATTATCTGTCTACCATGTATAACATTTTTGTAGACTATAGCAGGCTTCGTGTACTAAGAATACAGGCTTTGGCTTGTCAACATCTAAATGAAGCTGGGACAAAAATCGTTCTTGAATCATATATTATCGATTGCTTAAGATGTCTTATTTTTTTGTGTCACGAATTTGCCATTATATCTATAGGATATAATATGTAGAATGTACTCAAAAAAGCGGTAGGTTAGAATACTATAAGACTATAAGTGGTATTTATTATAAATTATTGACCAAATATAGGCGTGGTCCTAAATTTTTTTTGCCAGCGGTGGCCCTTTTGTACAACCCCACGTTAAAAAGTCACGCGCCGTCACTAAGCTGAAGTATGTTCTACATTTAAAAACATATTATTAACGTAACCTTATGTTCTTAGTTGTGAATTTTCATTACTAAATAAGCTTTTCTAGTGATTATATAGAGTAAAAACAACGATATTGTTTTTCCTATCATAAATCAAATTTCTGTAATGGATAACTAAGATAAATGTACCAAATTTTCGGGTATGTAGTTTATTGATTACCTCTTTATGCCTTATGACTAATATGACCAGAACAGTTTGGGAATTTCTGCAGAATAATTACGTTTATTATATCCATTTAGAAACCGATCAATTTCAAATTTTGCTTTATCATCCAGCTAATTACAGTTTCTAAACATTAATAGGTCATTTATGCCGAATATATACTTACACTGCTTTACAATCCAAATGAATAATTAAATAGTGTAATGGATGCGTCATTTATACTAGGCTAAACATAAATAATATGCCCTAGTAAGAAGGTAACTAATTAAAAAAAATAAAAATAAAATGGCTAATCTAGTACAGTCAAATTTCTCTAAAAACACGCCGCATCTAAGTCACTTGTCATTTACGGCACCCTGAAGTCTGGTCTATTTTACATTAATATGTTGGCGACAGAGACGGGGCTGGGCCACAACTACCTTGAAAGAAGCCGTGAAACAGAAACATCGACAACACTGCTGGAAGATCCATGTGTCACGTTACTTTTTGAGGTTAGCCATGGTTTAGTATGCAATTTACGCGCGAACCAGGTGTAGGTGTCGTATTAATTTGTATTTTTATCCCGTTCTCGATTGATATCTAATAGAAAATGTAAGTGACATGATTGCTAAGAACCTCTACAAAACACTGAAGAAAATTTTTGGCGCGGGTTTGCTCTAATAACATTAATAAAGTCAAAAATCCAACAGCCTGGCCGGCCTGGCGGTTTGTTAACGGGTCTTATAAATGGCGGCAGAATTTTGTTTGTTTTAATTTAAATTTGTGTTTTTTGTATTCTAGTTAGCTCTTTGTTAGCTCTTTGGGATAAACTTTATTGTTTTGTGGCTACAGTCAATTTATTAAATATTGAAGTGTTTATTTAACTTGAAGGTATATGTGAATTAGTTTAAAAATATCACTAGTAGAGATAGTTCATAAGTAGGTAGGATACCTCTAGATGCCTAGGTACTTAGGTAAGTATTATTTTTTCTTTTAGTTTGTTTATTTATTAACGTGCCAAGCCCCTGCTGTATTCCTGGGTGTAACTCTAACTATAAAAGTGTTTTAAAAGCACGTGAAGAGAGTGTAATATATTTTTTTAGATTTGACCAATGACTGTATAAATATTGTTAATCAGGTTTCAGTGGACATTGATATGAAGGTAAAGGTTTTTTTAAAAGGTAATGAAGTGGCATACAATGATTGGAAATTGATTTTACCCTTTAAAATAAAATTAAGCAGGTGGTCTCAGCCTGAATACTTATTGTCTCGGTACCAATTCATACATTTAACGAAGTTACCCAGCTTACTAAACTGTGAGACTTCAGAAGTCGATAGTCAATCCTATAATTTAAACGCAGAAGATAATAATTTGTATAATAGAATATAACTTTTGATCGATCAAATAAATCTACTCGTAGTGAAACAAAAACAGCGCTTCTTAACGCAATATTACTATTATTTAATAATAAGGTAGGTAAGTTGTTCTTGTTATCCAGAACTATTTATTACTTTTTGTACATTTTTACATTTTTCAATATCAATATAGTGGCAACAGAGCCAAAAAAACACAAAAAATATCAGAAAGAATAAAAAACTCGCTCGTTGCGCACGTTATAATAATAGGTTGTGGATCCGTAACTCCCAGCTGATGCGGCGTTGCCCGATGTCACTGCATGGCTTCTTTTCAAGGTGGTTGTGACTAGGCTAAATTCTTTTACCTGGGCATACACCATATTTGAAACTTGCACGGAAGTCTTAATGGCTTATTGGCATTTTAGTTTGCAAACAGCGTTAATTTTATTTTTACAATTGAAATATCGAACACAACGTGCGAAGAATTAAAAGTTATGGCGTTAAAATACATTTGACATGCAATAAACTTACTAATGGAAAACGCTTTAAACAACACTGACAACATACAAGAGTTTCGCCGCCTTAATATTGTAGCTACGAGCCAATCAAGCGGCAAGCAGTACGCCTGCGCATGTTTTGCGTTCAATGCTGCATTGTCATATTATAATAATTTACGTTCGTGGCATAGTACAAAGCTGCCAAAATGACATGCATTTTTAAATATAAACAGCAGGTTTGGCCACCTATTGGATAGTAATTAAAATGGATAAACTAATAATATTAAATTAATAATAGTAAATGATAATAAATAAAATGTTTGTTATGGGGAATAAGAGAGTTAATTAACCTAAACGGCTTTATTCCACTTACCGTTCAATTTAAATAATAAACACCAACAAAATTTAGTCTCTAAAACTCTGACGCGTCGGCTTGCTATGACCCACTAACTGACCTGGGAACTTTTAGGAAGAAACCAGTATCAGCTGTCAATGTCATATGTGGGTGTCAACTGTCAAAACGGTTTGTTTTTAGAAAAAGTTAATTCTGTAAACCTGCAAAAATATTCTTGTATGACAGAAAATAGCAAAGAAATAATGTCACAAAAAAATTACATAAAATTTTATAGAAAAGTTCTTTTCTTTTTATTTAATATATTGTTATCCTAATTACCTAAACCAAATCGAAAATAATTATTTCTTGGGTGCAAGCGCGCGTCATTAACCCCTTTGAATTATTATCATCAATTATAAATTTATAAATCACTTGGAACTAGTTTCCTGAAATTTACATATTATAACGTACTGGCAAGCACAAAGGCTTTTTGTATAAAAAAATGAATACAAAGTGGACTTGGTGCGAGTTAATAGAGATATATCAAGACACGGTGCCAACGTTTGTTCGAGCGCGATTCATTCTCATTCCACTTTTGCTGCATTCCCCCTCCATAGCAGAAAATACGTTTCGATAGCAAAGCATCCACCGTAATATTTCATGTTTTCGTTTTTTATTTTGGCTGAATTTTTCGGGTAAGCGTGGGCAGGGTGAAATTCTGCTAGTAATTTTTAAAATGGTTTATTTATTCATTACACTAATTTAATAAACTCAAGGGGGTATACTACTTAAAAGTAAATACTTAGAACATTATTTATTTCAGTATTTGGAGGCAAGTAAAAAATAACAATTATTTAAAAAAATACCTATTTAGGTTATTATATTGTTAGAGATTATTGGAAAAAAGCATAATATATTAATGTACACCAACAATAATACAAATAAACAAATATAGGTACATAAAATTAAACAGTACTTACTGCCGGTAAATCACTGGTAGCAAGAGATCACGAGCGTGTGAGGTAACTGTCAAGACTGGCACATTTTCCGTACGGCCAATATTGGCCGGTTCATAGACAAGCGAGTTGCGCACTTTTAGGGATAGATAGGCAACTTAACATATAGTGGATTTCACCTTAGTTTTTAATGCTTTGACGTCTCTCTTGTCAAACATATTAGCCAACACGTGATTTTAAAATCCCTAATTCTATAAACGGCTTTCAAGCACGGGCATTGGCTAGATTAACAAGAGATGGATATATAACTGACCGTATAGTTACATGTACATGAGGAAGATGCACACTACACAGTTCAATACGTTGCCCTTCAATGAGCTCAAACTCGTCAGAAGCACGGCATCGCTCGTATATGCCGTTAGTATGTGCATCTTTGTCTTACGCATTTGCTCTCGCATATCTCTTTTCGTACTTCATTAATTCGATTGTCTCGTCGCGTTCTTTAAATATCACAGAGCCGCATTGGGACACACCGCGCACCGCGTGCATTCTTGATCGTTCGTGTTTTGTTTTTGGTATTTTTCAGACAGCATTTTGCTTATATTTTGTGCGTATTAGACTTTTTGGTTTTAAAAGTGCCGGACTGTGTGTATCTGTGACGTGTTTCTTTTTATGCAAAAGTAATAAATAATTATTAATGTCTCGGACGGTGACGACGACATCGACAGCTTGTTAGATGAAGACCAAAAATAATAGGGAACTTGCAACAAAATTAAATTTGAAAACCACAGTGAACCATTATGCTAAAATAAGTTTTACATACAGTTGTATTGAAGAGTGCTTGTGGTATCTGTTCTGCAAACGCATGGACAAAAATCTTTTTTTGTAGTATCTACATACATTATTTTTTCTTTATTTATTAAAAAAAAATACCTAATTCGATAACATTACAAACTTTTGTTGTTTTATTATAAACCAACGAAAAGTTAGACCTATTGTAAACTTGAAGCTCTTTAGAACCTAGTCTAAAGAAAAAAATATCTACCCGTGAATAAGAAAATAAAAAAGTAAACAATAAGCTATTAAATATAATATATAGATTTTTTCAAATTAATTATTGATGATACTAGATTCACGACTGCCCCTTCTATATTTTTTATTGTACTAAATTAAGAGTGTGTTTTTACCAAAATAACAGCACTTTATTATATTATGAATTCCCCTTCAGTGTTTTTTTTTGAAATATCTTAAAAATTGCTTAGGTAATTCTCGTATCCATCCATAATTACAACTACAAATAAATTGACCCATGTTCACACATAATTTTTAAGTCCGGCCCTGGCCAATCCTTAAGTTCTGTAAAAAGAAATGTTATAAATGACATGTGTCAGCGGCGGCTTTTAAAAACTAAGGTGAAATCCACTATACTAAATTGGTTCTTTGATAGCGCCACCCGCGACCGGAGGCGAAACTAAATATAGGCGCCAAGCATAAAAATTTAAATTTTATTATTAATTTGAATTCAAATTTTCGCGCTTCTAACTTAACGGAAAAGTTTGAAGCGCGAAACATCTGATTCAAGTTAAAATAATTTGGGAGAACGAAAGGAAATTATAACAACGTTTCTGATATGGCGACAAGATTTATTAATATTAGATATTTACATAAATAGGTTTTAAATAAAAAAAAAAGCTTATATTATTATTTTCTGAAGATTTTTCTAACAATTCCGTGATATTTTCAAAGTTTTTATTTAATAAACTAGTTATTGTACCTTGTAGTCCTTGTAGTTCATTAAGTTGTGAAGTAAAGTTTCTTTCTATATCTTTAATAGCTTTCTCTGTACTTTTCAATCGTTGGGCGACATTAATGAAGTCTTCAGGAGGTTCCACGCTTTTGTTAATTGCCTTGGTTTTATATTATATTATATATTAAATATATACCTATTTACGATTCTCAAACTACCGACTGCGCCATGTTAGGTTTATAAATTATATATCCTCCTGAGACCCGAGCCTTTAGATTTTCAAATTTTTCGATAAAAGTTTAGTATTTATATTAATTATGGTCAAACATGTGAATTTTTTCAAATTTTTTTTTTGTTCCTTTACTGAAAAAAAATTAAGTCCATTTAAATGGACATTAGGGCGGTATCGTTACAAATTATTTTATGTGAAATTCTTTTTTTTTCCTGTAAAACATAAAACTACATCACATGCTTCACAATAAACTTTAGTTTTTTGCTTGCACCCAGGATTCTTCCATCTAATAGAGTTCTTTAAGTCAGAAGCCATTGCAGGAAAGTGTTGAATACTTGTTTTTGACGAGAGGCTTTGAGGTAATCGTCTGGTACTTGAAGTGCTTCTTGTGACCAAAGGGAGAGTATTGGTAAAGTCCAAAGAATTTTCATTATTGGTATTTTTGAGTAACCACTCAGACACACCTATTTAAATTTCCAAAAATTTCATAACGGATTTGTTGGTATACCCAAGTTGCTTTCGATCATCTCTGTAAAATATCCAAGAATTTGCAATCGCCATGTCAAATAAGTGGAAAATGTTGAAAAATTTCCACAATCGGACAAGTCAGAGTTTTCTAAGCATTCTAGAAGCTTTTTGTCATCCTCTCCAGGCTTTAAATAGGTTTTCTTACCAAAGATAGCTAAAACAAAAAAAAATACTAGTATAATTTTTGTATGCTAAACGACCTGACGTCCACTAAAATGGACGTAGTAGTTTTAGGCTTAAAAAAATAGATAATATTTTGCCAAAACCTTAATACTGCTTGTCTCTATTCACTATATCCTGAACAACAAGTTTAATAAAAAAAATGCAATTATAACTCAATATTACTAGCTACTTACCATCAATTGTTTCTCTGCGAAATGAAGCCATTTTATCACCTGTTTATAACAGCAGTAGACGCCTTAAAATATTCTTGGAATGAAGCTGTCGCGGTGTTGAGGCGTTAATATGTATGTCCACCACGGTGGACCGTGGGACTTCACGCTGTAATTGCGGCTGTTACCAAAATAATAAATAAAAAGGGAATGTCCATTTAAATGGACGCCAGGTCTTAGAAGGATATGAATAATTATTTAATAATAACTTTATTTTTTAAATATTTTACAAATCAATCATAAAATGACAATGACAATCTTTCACCAGTTTAGGTAAGACTTCAGGATCTGTCACAACAAGCCATATTTTTATCTTTGTCGCACATATGCTGGTACACTTTAATACAAAGAGAGAGAGAGGTACAGAATGTTGGCCATGTTCATTCTAAATGAATATTCTGTTCCTACCAACGTTAGGAGATGAACAACCTTATAAAACAAAATTCCTACAATAGCGCCACCAGCGACCGGAGGCTAAATTAAACGAACAGGGGACGACCTTCACCATTTCAGTTATCCTAGCCTGGGCCGGTTCTTATCTGGCTGAAAAACTTTAATACACAAGTAAAATAAATCAATTATTTTTCTTATAACTTAAATAAATCGATAATAATTAAAAATATAGGGAAAAAAATCCACAGTCGTCTCCACAAATATATTAAAAAAGGTCAAATTAATGTGGTGTACATGTTTCGGTACTAGCGAGTACCATCATCAGCACCGAAGGGCTAAATTTTTTTTAGAACGAATAGAAAAAGGAAGGGCAAGTTAGATTGACGTACTTACTTGTCCTTCCTCCTTCTTCTTTCAACTTGTCCTTCCTCTTCCCATTCGTTCTAAATTTATTTTAGCCCTCCGGTGCTGATGATGGTACTCTCTAGTACCGAAACATGTACACCACATTAATTTGACCTTTTTTAATATATTTGTGGAGACGACTGTGGGTTTTTTTTCCATTATAAGGATACAATTATAATTATGAAGATATCACGATAAAATTACATTCCAAAAAGTGTTTTTGAGGGGTACTGGGTACTGAGGATTAAAGCTCAGTAACCCCGCAAGCGGTTAATTTAAAACCAATAAAATTAACCGCTAAACACTTTTTGGAATGTAAATTTATCGTGATAATAATTATAATTTTATCCTTATAATGTCTTACAGACATATAAAGTTTTATAAAATTTTTTTAAATAATCGTCGACACCTTTTTCTTAAAAAGGTTTTTTCTTCTTCCCCAGTTTATTTGGTTGGTTTAGACCCCCTTTAATAACTTTTTCACATACTCAGTATGGTTTAACCTTAATCAATTTTCTTCATATTATGTCTCTTCTACACACCAATTTTTTAATTTCATAAAAGCTCCATTAAGGTTCTACAACATTTTCTCTTTTGCTAAAACCATCAGCACTAAATAAATTTTCTGTCTCCTGATGATGAACGTTTCTACGTTCGAAACATGTAAAGACCCCTAGAGAATTTTTATTTTTTATTAAACTTTGTGGAGGAAGACTGTTTTTTCTTTCTTTCCCAATTAAATATTAATTATAGAAATTTAACCAATAGATAACATCATGACATTCGTTGCTGGAAAAGTTTCCACCTAAGGAGACCTTATAGTTTCTGCCGGCACGATAGAACGCCCTATAGACGAGTGCTCCTGGAAGCATTTCCTGTAATCTGGTTAAGACAAATGTTTGTACGTGTTATTCATCTTCTCCGCTGATCCGATTACACAAGACACTCTGACTTTCGTCCGTAATTGGCATGGCTATTCTTTCACCGCTTTGTCTGTATAGGTTTTGTCGAGAGTCGACCGTTGAGAAGGCCACTCAAGGGTTTAGATGAAAATGGGATAAAGGTGCTGTTTTTCTAAACCTACGTCGAGTGTTCTGGCGTTATAATTCATAGAGTGGCTTGTCCCATATTATATTATCGTTAACTTTAAAAGCAGACGCGGCTCGTAAGTTTTTTAACAGGTGGGGCAAATTTTGATGGAAGTAACGTAACAAGCAAAATGTAGTTTAGTGTTAGGAACAATGAAACTAATATTTCTTGGACTGTTGCCGTCATTGTTCTTTAATAAAAGGCACAAGAACAAGTCAAAAATACAAACATAAACGAATTAAATAAAGGGTTAACGGCATACCGGTGATTCGGCATCGGCATACCTATTCATCTAAGGAAACAAAACTGTTAATGCAAATGTTGCCAATACAATCCGCATATTTGGTATTTCGTTTCTCTTTGTCTAACCCAAAGTTTTGCTTGCAATAATAATAATTTAGTTCTACTATACAGTGTCCGCAAGAAAGTCCGCATCAAATGGGATTTTTTTTTATTATTAGGTATAGGTAAAAATTGAAAAGGCAGTTAGTTTTTGCTTACCTATAAACCAAAAATGACGTATACTGAAGCAGCTGCACGACTTGCGTTACCTGTCAAATTTGACATTTTTAATAAAATAGGTTTAAAAATGCCCTTATTTAACAAAATATCGAAAAACTTTATTCAAAAAAGTTGTTTATTTAGGCATTTTTAGTCACTGTCCGAAATTTTGACTGTCTAATACAATTTTTATTTTTTGCCAGGTTCTTGAAAATTTTGATCAACCCTCGTAGATTAACTTTTATACATCGATGTAAAACCATTTGCCTTTACTTCACTTGTAATCTTAATGCAATTTTGTGTAAAATTTTTGTTTCCTATTATTTGTTTTGCTTCAAAAACTGAAATTATTATTGATTAGTATGTAATGTTTGATGCAAAGTTTATCTAATTACATCAGTTTTGCCAAAACCGACGTTTCCTATTTTTCTTAAGTTAGTAAACAGATGTACAAAAAGAAAATATTAGGAAGGTTTCGTTGAAATTTTACTTAATTAATATTGGATTAAAAAGAATAAATATTAATCGCTCGAAACATTTTATTCAACAAAAATATAGTTTAATATAATTAATTTAATTTAATATAAATTAAGTAAAATTTCAACGAAAGCTCCCAATATTTTCTTTTTGTACTTCTGTTTACTAACTTAAGAGAAATGAGAAACGTCGGTTTTGGCAAAACTGATGTAATTAGATAAACTTTGCATCAAACATTACATACTGATCAATAACAATTTCAGTTTTTGAAGCAAAATAAATAATAGGAAACAAAAATTTTACACAAGATTGCATTAAGATTACAAATGAAGTAAAGGCAAATGGTTTTACATCGATGTATAAAAGTTAATCTACGAGGGTTGATCAAAATTTTCAAGAACCTGGCAAAAAATAAAAATTGTATTAGACTGTCAAAATTTCGTACAGAGACTAAAAATGCCTAAATAAATAAGTTTTTCGATATTTTGATAAATAATGGCATTTTTGAAACTATTTTATTAAAAATGTCAAATTTGACAGGTAACGCAAGTCGTGCAGCTGCTTCAGTATGCGTCATTTTTGGTTTTTAGGTAAGCAAAAACTAACTGCTTTTTCAATTTTTACCTATACCGAATAATAATAAAAAATCCCATTTGATGCGAACTTTCTTGCGGACACTGTATTTCCATACAGGCCTTCGATCAAGTACGAAACAATCCGACATCAGGCGAGGTTGACGGCCGGCGAGCCTGTATGTTTGTTTCGCTATTAGTTGCCAATTAATTTATGTAATTTTATATTTGATATAAACCAATGATCTAATACCTAGGTATACAGTGAGACCAGTAAAGTCCGCATCATAAGGTATTTTTTTTATTAACAGCTTTATTCAAAATTTGACTTTAGCATTAAGTTCTGCATCGATCGAGATAAAAATTAAGCAAAAAAATAGTAGTCACGTGATTCGCATTATCTGTCAAATTTTAATTTTTTCCAAAAAAAAATTCAAAGGTGAAGAAAATATCGAAAAAAATTATTAGAAAAAGTTTTTTTACATGCAGTTTCTAGCCCACATGCAAAATTTCAGCTGCATAAGATAATTTTGATTTTTTACCCACCCCTAAAATTTTGTTTCCACTTAATGAACACTTTACTGATGACACTGTGTTCTTTTTTGTCTTAATATTAAGATGTATTACTTTCAGACACAACTACCTACTTTTTCAAAAATACTTATTTTATAAAGTTACCTTATACAGGGTCAAAAACAAATAAACTTTGCATCACATGCGAACACATTTTTATAGCCCAATTTTGATTTTGTAGAAAAACACACATTTAATATAACGCTACTTTAAAGAAAATGTATCTGAAACTCGCCTACGGGCGGCTCGCCCTGGAAATGCTTGTCTCGACCTGAAAAACACTACTTTCCGGTCTTGTAACGTAAATAACTATTGTCGGACTATGATTAAAATTTGGCGGTTAAGCTAAACGAAAATGATTTTCTTTGTACTGGGTGGACCAATAAGCGAGAATGTCGGCTTTACTCAGAAACCATTATTTGTACAAATGTCGGAATTTTTTCTTATAAGAAAAGAGGAATCGCAGGAAAGTATTATTAAGTTTCTCAGGTGACCGCTAGAGGGCGTAATACGACTAACTAACTAAGAAAATCAACGTTTCTTTTTAATATGCCTATATTATAAGGTCTGTTAAAAATTTGTGTTGTACTCGACATGTTTATGAGCAACTTTGGTTTAGCACTTATTGCTCCAGTTCCTCAAATAAAGGGATATTATGGTAAAAATATTTTTTTTTTAAATTAAGCGGGGGCAGCGGTAGCAAAAACGAAAAATGTCGATCTTGGTTTGGTTTAAAAGAGATTCAATTTGTTTTATCATTTGCATTATAATATACCTACGTAATTTTGGTTCCTATGGTGATGGCTAGAGGACGCTATTTAAAACATTACTGAAATTTACCGTTTTTCTTAAAACTTTTAAACAAAACCACATGTCAAATTTTACATAGTCATAATGGACAAGTAAAATTGGAAGAAGTGAAAACCGAAAATTAATATAGCTTTTCTAGCTTAAGAGATATTAACTTTCGGTTTTCACTGACTGATAAGATTACACAAATAAAAATTAATTTAATTGAAAAATAAAAACCTTCTATCCATATTTAGTATTTTTTGTCAATAAATGATCAAAATGTTGTCCATTCACTATTTTGCAATTTGTCATTTAAAAAATTGATCAATATCGTCACATCTCTAATTGAGGACACACTGTATCAATAGTTTTTTATAGACCACAGCTTAAAATGTAACTTGTGCCTATTGTTGGATACCGATTTTAAATAAATATTAGATTCTAGTATATATACATTTATACAGGGTGTCCCAAAAGTAATGGGACACAGAGCAACAGCAGACTCCTTACGGCGAAATAATGCGAATTACTTAAACTTGCCTTATCCCAAAATTGATAACAACCAAGATACAGGGTGACAAAGTTTCAATTTTGTTTTCGTTTTTTATTTATTTATTTATTTATTTATTTATTTGTATACGGAATAACTCCATTTTTACAATAAAGATACAAATTACATAAAGTTACATATTACAAGATGACGAAATAAAAATGAACAAATATAACCTACAAAAAGAAACATATAAAACAGATTAGACACTACTTATACAAAGTAAAACATGCTCTCTTGTATGAGCTCATGGGCATTGACAAATCCAAATCTCCAGCTACCATGTTATACCTCATTTGGATTCTGGTCATGGGATCGTTGATTCCATAGTTTGTCCGGTGGAACGAAGGTTTAAAAAGGTCACAGTTACGTGTGTTGTGACTGTGGCAGGGTGCGTTAAAATTAAGGAGCTCGAGCAATTTCGGTGTATCAATCAAGCCATTAACAATCTTATATAGGAACATGAGTTCCTGACAGTGCCTACGCGCTTCCAAAGGCTGAAAACCCAAAGTCTCACACCTTTCCAGATATCCCGTGTCAAAGACATATGCTCCTGTTCTAAATGCATATGACCTCAAGAATTTAGCTTGTACTCGCTCAATAGAGTAGATATGAGTTTGGTAATATGGGGACCAGACGATCGCTCCATACTCCAAACATGGACGGACGTAAGTACAATATAAAAGCTTTAGGGTATTCGGAGAAAAATCTTTACTATTGCGGAGAATAAAACCAAGTTGTTTAAAAGCTTTGCCGGTAATATAGTTAACATGACTTCTGAAATTTTGTTCGCTATCGAATATAATTCCTAAGTCCTTAACTTCCGACCTCCGTGCCAAGCTTTCATCGTTAATGTCATAAACAAATCTTTGATAGTTTTTGTTCCTAGCAAATGTTATAACAGAACACTTAGAAATGTTTAGCTGAAGCGCATTTTCACGAGACCATTCAGACAGCTCATCCAAATCACCCTGTAGTTCTTTGGAGTCTTGAATGTTTCTTATAACTCGGTATAATTTTAGGTCGTCTGCAAACCGCAGATGAAGGGAGGAAAGATTGATGTCATTAGTAAACAAAAGAAATAGTAGGGGACCGGAATGGGAGCCCTGCGGTACCCCAGATGTTACTATGAATTGATTTGACAAGTAGTTATTAATCTTGACACATTGATATCTGCCCGTCAGGAAACTCTCCAACCATCTCAATATAAGACCCTCAACCCCCATAAGCTTTAATTTTTCACACAATATCCTATGGTCCACGCGATCGAAGGCTTTTGAATAGTCTGTATAAATACTATCGACTTGGAAACCCTGTTCCAATGAATTTATTAAACAGTGCTGGTATTCCAACAAATTGGTCAGAGTCGACCGTCCGGGATAAAATCCATGCTGACTGTTTACTATAACACTGTTACAGATCGACGATAATTGGTCGGTAACTAGTTTGTCGAAGACTTTCGGAATTGCAGACTGTAAACTAATCCCCCTATAATTTTGCATATTGTTTCGATCACCAGATTTGTATATTGGTTGAATGTAACTATATTTCCAGAAGCATGGAAAAATTCCAAATTGAAGGGATAAATTATATAATTTAAATATGGGGTAGGAGAGGGTATAAGCACAATTTTTTACTATAAAGGGAGGAACACCGTCAGGACCGAATGATAAAGCTGATGGTAGACTGGAAAGCTCTGTAAAAACGTCGGACAATCTTATTGATAGCGCATTTACATGAAAGGTTGACTTAACGTTGTGATACGATGGAGTATTCAGGCTTTCCTTAGAGTAAACAGACTTAAAAAAAGAAGCAAAAAGATTAACTATATCCTGCCCATTAGAACCCGTTTGTCCGTTCAAGTACATGATCTCCGGAAAGTCGTTAGACTGTCTTATACCATTCATGTATCTCCAAAATAATTGGGGACGATCATGAAGTTCATTTTCTACTCTATGAATGTAAGTATTATAGCACTCTCGATGTAGTACATTGCATAAAGAACGGAGCTCGGAAAAACAAGAGTAGTGGTCAGGGTTATTTGTTTGTTTAAATTTTTTATGTGCAGTTTTCTTTTTGACAATTAATTTTTGAAGTTCTGGAGAAAACCAACTTGGAAAGTTATTGGTTTTAAAAGTCTTGACAGGTACAAATCTATCAAAGGTGTAATAAATACAGTCATAAAATTGCTCACATGCCCCGTTCACATCAGTTCCACCGACAATAGTGTCCCAGTCCAGAGAGGCAAAATAGTCATTAATACCTGTTAAGTTAGCATTACGAAAGTCATAATATTAAATGTCGTATTTAAGAGTATTATCAGTATCCACCACTATATCTACATTATATGATATATGATGATAATTATTATCCAGAAGTTTATCAGATGCTCTAGACACAATGAGATCTGACATATTTGAAAAAAACAAATCCAGGAAAATCCCATTATTATTTGTAATAAAGTTCATTTGGCTGAGATTAAGAAATGAAAAATGGTTGTAAATGGTTACTGCAGGAGAATTTGCAAGACTGTCAGCCAATAAACCGGAATCAGTCCATATTGCATCTGGCATATTATAGTCCCCGGCCAAAATGAATTTATGATCCGGATACTGTCCAACAAGGTCCTCCACAATATTTTTGAGATTATTTCTTAACGAAACGACATAGCAGCACAAAATGATTTTGGGGTTTTTTGAGGTGAGGAATTCAAAATCATCATAGTTGTTGTGTAACCAGTAGAGGGCGCTGCCTACGGCATGGCCCACTCCTTTTATCTGGCATAACTTTGTTTAGGATTCTTATATCGATCCGACTATTAAAAAAATAAGTTACTTTACTTATTAAAGTCGCTAGGAGCAACCATTTTCGAGATAATTGCATTCGATATTTTTAATGCAAGAATCCTAAAACATTTGAAATAATTGTGTATTCGTATTAGTATTATTTATCACAGCCAGCCTTGATTAAAAACAACGACGTTTCTAAGGCAACAACATGTTACATAAAGTATCATCTGTCAAAGTTATTAATTTTCTTCGTACAATACCTACATAGATATTATAAGTTTTTTAGGAATGCCTCGACATAATTTATTTTCCAATGCGGAAATGCGTGATATGCTTTGTATTTATGCACAAGAAAATTTTAACGGTCGGAGTGCAAGGGCGCAGGTAAATGTATGGAGGGCAATGTTGGCCGTTTTGAACAATTATTGCTATCACGGCGTTACCATTTTTTTTTCTATTTTGTTACTTTTAAATGTTATTAAACTAAGTATTAAATAAAATTTTTCATTGGAGTAAAATTAGTAATTCCGTAGGTATACGAAAAAGCGTTTTTATTAGAAAAAAATAGTCAATCGTAAACAAATGTAGCTGATTAACAATAATTTTAAGTTAGAAATTCATCGTTGCTTGATTTTCCGCTGCTTTTGGACCACGTACTTAGTTGCATAGGACATATGAAATGCAATTATCTCGAAAATGGTTGCTCCTAGCGACTTTAATAAGTTATACGTTTTTGATGTAAAAGAAGTAAAGTAACTTATTTTTTTAATAGTTAAATCGATATAAGAATCCTAAACAAAGTTATGCCAGATAAAAGGAGTGGCCCATGCCGTAGGCAGCGCCCTCTACTGGTTACACAAAAACTATGGATAATTTTGAATTCCTCACCTCAAAAAACCTCAAAATCCTTAATTTTATGCTGCTATGTCGTTTCGTTAAGAAGTAATCGCAAAAAAACCAAAACAAAATTAAAACTTTGACACCCTGTATCTTGGTTGTTATCAATTTTGGGATAAGGCAAGTTTAAGTAAATCGCATTATTTCGCCTTAAGGAGTCTGCTGTTGCTCTGTGTCCCATTACTTTTGGGACACCCTGTAGATTAGAGAAAATGTAAATTACAAAGTTTAAAAAAGTGTTGTGTTCTAAGATAAACAAAAAATTAGATAATTGTATTGAATTTTCCTTTCCTCAAACAATCGAGGCTATATTTCGGCGATCATCACAATTTTATCTGTGATATAAGTAAAAAGAAATCTTTTTTTCCCAAAGGAAAGCAGAGACCTTGTGTTGTTATCTAAGACAAGTACTTACATATTATTTAATAGGCTGTTGTACGTGCTTGTTTGATATCTTACATACCTAATTATTTTAAAAAATTCTTTCGTTACTCAAGATGTTGAAGACCCTCCAAAATTGGTTTTTTATATTTATTCGAATTTCCGTTTTAAAAATTTTGTAATGTTTAAATTGCAGAGTTGAATTGATTGTAAAAATTACTTACCTTTTTACTACTAGGTACTATTAAAATGTGGTATCAGTCGACCTCCCATTTCATTTAAATATGGTTTCTAAGATGGCGTATCACCTTATCATGAATAAAAATATTAGGTTTATATACCGGGTGTTTCTCAAAAGACGTTCACCCTTATAACGTTTTTAGATTTGTAGATATTAAAATGAAATTTTGAGAATATGCATAAGAGATGAGTCTGCATTTATTGGCATACTTATCAATTTGTTAGCACTTCCGGTTTGACCAGAAGTGACCTTGACTTTGGTATTTTAAATGGAACATCTTGTATATTTTTACTTATTTGGGTTCAGCATAACATTATGAGTAAAATGACACATTACTTGTAATTTTTTGACGTGGTATAACCTTTTTATGTTTATTTTTTATTTTCAATCTAGAGTGCTACAAATTAATTAAATCTGTTAATTTATAGTCAAGTAGTATATGAAAACTAAAGTTATGTAATAATAATTGACTTTCTAAGTTTTACGAGCATTTAAAAAATGAAATTTTGTTTTCTTGACGTTAACCCCATTTTTCCAAATGGAACGATGGTGTTTCACTAGGATATTTAAAACGAGCATTTTTTTTTCAACAATTTGATATCATACACTTCTATGTTATTTTAAAATTGACACTAAAAAATTTGCCTTAAATCCCAATCGAATAGCACTCACATAAACATAAAAATGTTATTACACGTCAAAAAAAAACAAGTGAGGTGTCATTTCATTCATAATGTTATGCTGAACCCAAATAAGTAAAAATATACAAGATGTCCCATCTAAAATATCAAAGTCAAGGTCACTTCCGGTCAAACCGGAAGTGCTAATATATTGAAAATTATGCCAATAAATGCAGACTCATCTCTTATGCATAATCTCAAAATTTCATTTTAATATTTATAAATACAGAAAAGTTATAGGGGAGAACGTCTTTTGAGAAACACCCGGTATAGCTATTTAGTGTCACCTTATTTTATTTTGCCCCACTACAATAATATCCTTAATATATACTAACAAGTTTTAATAAATGTATAATAATATTTTTTATATTATAAAATATTGAGACGTTGAGTTGAAATATGCTAAAACTGTACTATTACATTAAATCAGAAATATACACTACAATGTAAAGATCCTTACCTTCATGATCCATTAAATTCAATGGGAAAAGCATTTACAAAAAATTAGAGGCTGGCTTATATCGATCCGCAGTTAAATTAACAGTCATTTAATTAATGATATACCTACGTAAAAGTATTTACAGGCTTTTATCTTTTTTTTTCAGTATTTTGGCCCTTAATTAAAAAACTTTTAACAAAGGGTAAATTCATGTTGGCGATAATTACAAAGCTTTTAGTCTGAAAGTTTATAAAAACAGAATTCTTTGCAGCATATCCAAATTCAGTGTGTACCAAAAAATGAAGACCAAATAGCATTACTTTCTTTGAAGTTATTGCTTTAAATAAATACTTTCGATTTAACTTTAAAATGTCTTTATTCCAAACTAACTTCTACAGTTCATTACATGGAAAGTGACAATATAATATAGAAAATAATAACCATAAAAAAAATAACAATAAAAAAAATGGAAGTTAATCCAATTTAATTCATTATTAAAATCAATTAAAAAAAAAAAAAAAAAAACATAGTATAAATAATTTAATTTAGTAAATATCTCTTTAATTGTTTTTTAAAAATTGCCAATTTTTTAATTTTTCTGATATTTTTTGGAAGATTATTATATTTTATTATTCCGTCATATAAAAGCGATTTTTTTCCAAAATTACTTTTTACTGGTATAGTTTGATAATTTATACAATGTCTTGTGTTATGATCATGTAATGTTTTATTTTCCTGAAGTGTTATGTTTGATTTTTTTTCTTTTAAAATAATAGAGTGAATTAGAATACAAATTTTTAATTTATAAATGTTTTGAACGTGTAAATACCCTTTCGGTCTATATAGATTAACAGTTGGTTCTAAATGTGGTAATTTGTGTATACATTTAATAACTTTATTTTGCAATTTTTGTAATGGTTTTAAGTTTGATAAACAAGCAGATCCCCATGCAGAAGCTAAGTATTGTAATTTTGAATATATTAATGAAAAATATATATTTTTTAAATATTTCAAAGGAATAAAATATCTAGCTCTGTACAAAACAGATACCAAAGGAGATATCGAGTTGATAATATACTGGATATGGCATTTCCAATTTAAATTTTCATCTAAAACTAATCCTAAAAATTTTGTCGTTTTTGAATATTGAATATTTTCATTATTAAATGTTAAGGGGTTAATGATGGAGTTTATTTTATTTTTAGTTATAAACATTAAAGAAGATTTTTTAAAATTTAACGTAAGTTTATTTGATTGAAGCCAAGAAAGAAGTATTTTTAAATCATTATTAATATTAAAATACATTTCTACAAGAGTTTCAGCAAAATAAATAATTGTCGTATCATCTGCAAATAGCTTTATATTGCCCTTTAAGTTCAATTTGGAAACAGAATTAATGTAAATTAAGAATAATAACGGACCTAATATTGATCCTTGTGGAACTCCACATATTATTTCTTTTTCCGAACTTTTTCTTTCCCCAATTTGAACAAATTGTTTACGATAGCTTAAATAACTTTGAAGTAGTTTGTGTGTATTTCCCCTTATCCCAATACTGTATAATTTTCTTAATAAAATATTGTGGTTTACGGTGTCAAAAGCCTTACACAGATCTAAGGATAGTAAACAGCATTTTTTACTGCTGTCAACATTAGCTTGAATATTTGTTATGATATCTCCTACAGCTATTTCTGTATCCTTAGATCTGCGAAAACCATACTGGTTAGCAAAAAGTAAATTTTGGCTTTCTAGAAAGTCGCATAATTTATTATTTATTATTTTTTCTAATATTTTTGAAAATATTGGTAAAACAGATATTGGGCGATAATTGCTGCATTTATATCTTTTGTCAGTTTTAAATACTGGAGTTACTTTAGCAATTTTCATTTTTTCTGGAAAAATACCTGTTTCTAGAGATAATTTAGTTAAATGAAATAAAATTGGAGTAATTTCATTTTTTAAACACTTTACAATTTTAACCGATATATTGTCAAATCCATTTTCTTTTTTTGTCTCAAGGTCGTCAATAATTTGTTCTATTTCGTTTTGGGATGTTTCCTCGGGATTTATAAAAAATGATTTTTCTTCTGTCTCCTCGATACATTTTTGGACTTGCGGAATTTTCTTAGCCAGTACTTGTCCTACGTTTACAAAATGATTGTTGATTTCTTCACATATAATTTGCTGATCTTCAACTTTATTTCCATGAATTTCAAGGTAATTAATCAATGGCTTGGCTTTCTTTTGTCGATTTGTTAAAATTAAATTTAAATTTTCCCAGATTCTTTTTTGATTACTAGTGGAAAATTGTTCCTTGTAATAATTTTGTTTGGTTATCCTAATTTTTTTTTTTACGAATTTATTATAATTATCATAAATTTCTTTATAATATATACTGTTAGGATTCTTCTTTTTCTTGGCATAATGTTTATCACGAGTTTTAATAAGTTTAGCTATTTCTTGTGTAAACCATTGTTCTGAATCTTCTTTTATTTTGATTGATTGCGTTAATGAACACTTTTCAAAAGTTTTTAAAATAGTATCATACAAATAATTTGGATCTTTAAATAAATGTATATTATTATTTATTAGCATCAGCTCAAGCTTTAATTTATCCATATTAAATTTTCTACAAAATATAGTTTTACTTTTTGCTTTTTTATTACTCGATAATATTTCCACGGGAACAGAAATAACTTGAACTTTATGATCACTTATAGAACTTGTTTCTAGTTGTATCTTTATTTTTTGATTTATATTAGTTATTGCATGATCTATTAACGTAGAGGTATTACCAGCATCTCTTGTGGCTATGAGTTTGTTACACAATTGATAACCATTGGTTGCATAAACATCTAGAAGTTTTTGAGTTTCATTATTTTTGTTAAGTACATTAATGTTTATATCACCAACAACAATACAGTCTTTACTTAATGTATTTAAATATTCCAATTTCTGGTCTAAAAAATTTAAAAGAAATTCATTTTTAGTTGATGGTGGTTTGTATATTCCACAAACCAATAGTTTTGGACATTTTATGCTTAAAGAAATATATGACAATTCATCAAGTTCAATTTTTTCCAAGACATCAAAGTTAATGTTTGACTCAACAAAAATTCCCAAACCACCTCCTCTTCTTAATCTACTAGCAAAGATGGAAGTAAAATTTTTAAAATTATAATATTTTTCTTCGGTTTTCTTAACCCATGTTTCGGCTATAATAATAATATGAACATTTTGTTGAAGAGCTAAAATTTCAATTTCATCTATTTTGTTTTTCATTGATCTTGCATTTAAATATAAGATTTTCATGATTTATGTCTGGCAGTAATTGATTCGTTCTTTGACCTCTTTTATTTTTTCTTGATGTAATGGACAAATATTGCTCAGTGCTTCATGTTCTATACTGTAAGTTTTGTTATATTTTAGATTAAATAATTTACAATTATTACACGTGGGATTTTCTTGTTTACATTGCCAAAAAGATTTGATGTACGGCTTGTTAGGGAGTAAATTCAATTTTTAAGTCGCATCACAGTAACCTTAATTATTAAAGTTAAAGCAAAATTTTACTAGATTTAGCAAACAAAAAAGCAAATTAGCCAATCCATATAATATTACAAATAGTTTCCTTTCAAGCTGGTTTTTGAAAAGGGTACAAAGACAGCCATTCACTGTGTGATTGAGACATGGAAGACGACCATTGATTAAGGGGAAAATGTTAAAGCTGTTTTTTTGGATTTTCAGGGGGCGTTCAAAATAAGCGACAGGGCTAAATTATTAAATTGTATCAGGATGGTATTCGCGGAAACGTTTATAAATGGTTTAAACATTATTTAAGTAACAGCTCACCAAAACAAAGATATCAAAATAGTTTTTTATGATGTGAGTGTTAAAAGTGATGTTTTATTTTGTGAGTGAAAAAGTTTGTGAAATGAGCGGAGTGTAGCGGTAAGCGGAGCGAATTAAACAATTTCACGAACAAAATAAAATTACTTTTAACACAAATATTATACAATGTTTTTTGTATAACTGCCCTATTTCGATAATAAAATAGGGGAATTTGGAATGACATTAAACTTCAAAATGCATTTTAATATTCAAATAATCACAAGGTTGTTGTGAATGACAAACGTTGCCAACGCTATGGTTACTAACAAATGCTTGTTTACAAATGGTACTGGGGATTCTAGTAATGTGTTGCAAAGCTCCCTAAAGTCTCAAGGCATTAATGTTAGCAATTGTTCTAAATGTACGATTAATATTAATGTTCATAAGTAGATAATGATTGTTAAATAGTGATAATAAAAATTTGCACTTCCTAAAATTATTATTATAATTTTATTTGATTTCATCATAAGGAAATGTAGTGTTAAAAATATTTTTAACACTAGTGTTAAAAATATTTTTTTCTATTTCACGTTCATAATAAGCTCAGTACGATAGGCATTTGCGTATCGTAATGAAGCTATTTCGATACGCGTTTTTTCTTTATTTGATGTTGGTAACATTTAAATGTTTTATTTCATTGACCTGCGCGGCCTTTGTGATTTACGAGAAAACCCATTTTTCGCAGAGGAAAAATAGCTTGATAACTTACTTTTTTATTCTGTGTGGATAACAGTCATGTATGTTGGTTGCATAAATCTATAAATCAATCTTTTGTAGATACTTCAAGCTATCATTTTCTGCCAAATCCTATCCAAAATTCAATCTACTAACCTTCCAATGTCGATTGTAACTTCAACTTTATTTGAATTTTCCATCTTCCCTATACTAAATTGCAATGCTGTGACGTAAAATCACGTCTTTTGAAATTCGAAAAAAAGGAGCAAAATCTCCCGAAGTTCCGAACGCTCTGTATATGTACCGAATGTACAAGAATCACACAACGTATTCCGTCCAATTTCAAATCTCATATCGCTAAAATAACTTTAGAATCTCGTGGTGAAAATGGGTCAATAAATCAAAAAATGACAGTTTGCAAATTAATTTTTGTTGTCCAGAGGTTACTATGATAAAAAATAGTATTACCAACATAAAATTTAGACATAAAAATTTACAAAATTTGAAGGATTTATTTTCTTTTTAAAATGTATTTTTCTTGATTATAAAAGGTGAAATAGAAAAAAATGTATAAAGCACATGTTTCATAAGGCGTTTTAGCGCACGTGTCAAAAAAAAAACTCGCCACTTTGTGGCTCGTTTTTTAAAATAGACGCGTGCGCTAAAACCGCTTCTTATGAAACGTGTACTTTAATATACTATTAACACGCTTCCACGTAAACAATCCCTTTTAACACTGTTGAATGCCATTAAAAGTGTCACTTTTAATGGCAGTTGTACAAAAATATATTTAAATACAAAAATAAATAATATAGGAGTTTCTCAATGAAGTATACTAGGTCCAATATTATTTATTTTATACATTAACGATATGCCTTTAGTTTTAAAAATGTGTAAGTTACAAATGTTTGCTGATGACACCTTAATTATTTACACTAATGTTTTACATATTTTTGATGGTCTAAATAGTCTAAATTATGAGATAAATATATTATTAAATTGGCTAAAAGTAAATAAATTAAAATTAAATGTATGGTTATGGGTAATAATTTACATTGTCAAAATATAAATGTTGTGAATGATGGTGAAAAATTGGAACTAGTAAACAGTTTTAAATATCTAGGGATATTTATTAATCCAAATTAAATTTTAAAATTTTTTGAAAGTATCATATCGAAGATTGCCGGAAAGTAAGTTATTTTAAAATAATCAGTTCTAATTTAAGTTTGTTTTCAAAAAAACTGTATTTAATACTATTACATTACCACCTTTTCTTTATTATTCTTCTTTTTTATATTGTGCTAGTGAGGAATTATTTGATAAATTACCAATTTTACAAAATAAGGCAATGCGGATTATTTTAAATTGTGACAAACATACAAAAATAAATTTTATGTTAAAAAATTTAGGTTGGTTGAATGTGACAAATTTAATTTTTTATTTTGTTTGGATCTTTATACATAAAATTAAAAATAATTTATTGCCTGATTATTTAAAAAAAATTGTTTTTTTAATTATGAACATCATAATTATAAAACAAGAACTAATCAACATTTTTATGTGGATAGAGTATCTAAACCATATGCCTACAAGTCTACTTTTTATACAGGTTTGATAGAATATCATAATTTTGGAAAATTCTATTAAATATCAAATATCATTAAAACTATTTAAAAAAACATTAAAATTACATTTAATTAAAAAACAAAATAATACGTAATATTTGATACAATTTGCAGATTGTTTAACTTTTCTACTACTACTACAACGTGAATTATAATGGTAGCTGTGGGCAAAAATAATTGACCTAGCTGCTAAATGCCACCAGCAATGTCATTTTTATGTCACACGTACCAACTGCGAAGTAATATTAGCCCACAGCCGCCATTTTTGACATATCGCCGGATTGACCAATCTGAAATGTCAGTTAATGAAACGTCACTGGTTAACTTTTTATATCCATATTAGTATATTATACAACGAGCATTTCATAGCCTTTCGATTTTAAAGAAGTAAGTGAGACAGCATAATATAACTAGCCTGTTCGTAAGGCACTTTGCCGGATCTAAGTGGGGGGAGGGGTGTCTCCGAGGGTTGTGATCCACCACAGGTGGCGACTTAAAGTCAGCGGCACAGAGTTCAACTAAATAACTTGACGTTGGTTAGTTTTGCTTGTCAAATCATGCCAACACGTTGACCTCGGTTTGTTTTTACTTCAATACAATATATTTAAAGTCTGCTAAACTTATATTTTGAATTAAAAATATTTAATTCAAATTCAAATCCCGGCATGCGTTGCGCCACTTTTTTTTATGCCGAAATTTTCCCGGCCTGCACACAACAACTCACCAAATTTTCATCGTAATCGGATAAATGGTATAGGAACGCATACGGGACATACAGACAGACAAACATTCATTTATTTACAGGGTGTTAATTAATGTCATGCAGATATTTCAGGGGGTGATAGTACTCGTCAAAATAAGAAAAAAATGCAAATATATGCATGGTCTAAAACGCGTTATTTTCGTTATACAGGGTGGCAAAGTTTCAATTTTTTTTCTCGTATTTTGCGTTTTCTCTGTTATATTCTGCGATAATTGTTTCAAATTTGGAACATCGACCCCTTTTGAAAATCTCTATAATAAAGTATCAAAATTGTCGGTCTCAGTATACAGGGTGTTACATTTTCTTGAATCGGCTACAATTTTATCTTTCAGAACTTTTTTTTGTTGGCTCCCTGTATGAATTCCGATATGAAATTTGAAATCTCTGTTCCTTTGTTTAGCGTTCTGGTCTTATTCTCGTATCTGCGACCGTTTTCGATTTATTTGCAAAAATAGCCATCGATGGAAATTAAGTGTAGGCGAAATAACGCAGTAAAAACCTGTGTAACCAAACAATTTATTAGTTAATCAAATAAAAATAAAACAAAATTATAAAAACTGTCACACACGAATCAAGTCTTCGCCTCATGCATGGACTGACGGACTCTGCCAAATATTCCAGGAGTATTGCGAATGATGTCGCATGAAGCTATTATTCTGTTTCTTAAATCCTCTTCTGTCTGGACTGGGGTCTGATACACTAATGCTTTCAGGTGTCCTCAAAAAAAGAAATCCAGGCTATTCAGGTCTTGGGATCTAGAGGGCCATGGCTGAGGTCCTCCTCGACCTATCCAACGGTTGTTAAAAATTTGATTGAGAAAGTTTCTCACCTCTATGCTGAAGTGCGGTGGTGCACCATCGTGCATGAACCACATTTGGTTTCTGACAAGATTTGGTACCTCTTCTAGCAGCCCTGGGAGTTCCTCTTCAAGAAATTGACGATAATATTGTCCGTTTAGCCTTGCTGGTAGGAAAAATTGTCTTTTACTCTGCGGTATTTCATATACACTTAATTTTCATCAATGGCTATTTTTGCAAATAAATCGAAAACGGTTGCAGATACGAGAATAGTGCAAGCGACCAGAACGCTAAACAAAGAAACAGATAGTTCAAATTTTATATCGGAATTCATACAGGGAGCCAAAAAAAAAGTTCTGAAAGATAAAAATATAGCCGATTCAAGAAAATGTAACACCCTGTATACTGCGACCGACAATTTTGATACTTTATTGTAGAGATTTTAAAAAATGGTTGATGTTTCAAATTTGAAACAATTATCGCAGAATATAACAGAGAAAACGCAAAATACGAGAAAAAAAATTAAAACTTTGCCACTCTGTATAACGAAAATAACGCGTTTTAGACTAAGCATATATTTGCATTTTTTTCTTATTTTGACGAGTACTATCACCCCCTGAAATATCTGCATGACATTAATTAACACCCTGTATATATATAGATATTTGCAACAAGCACAAATTTTAACAATTTACAAGTAAATAATAAAGAAAACTATCAAATTTATGTTAGATTTGTCGAATAGGTACGTATAGCCATATTAGATATAAACTTGTAAATTAATGAAAAATCTGCGAATTAAGTACTCAGAATGATTTCCGCTTTGTTGTTGTTAACAGAAATAAAGTTGATTTTTAAATTCCACCCTAACTTTCCGAAAAATGTCTCTTAGAATGAAAGCATCAATTATCCTCTGACATAAGGGTAATCTTGGCGGCCTCTAAATTGTACCTTTCTTGCCAATTCACTGGTTTGGATAATTTTGGTCCAACCACTCTCTCGCCACAGCAGCGTAGTGTAGGGTGCAACATCTTGTTGGAAGTGTAAAAGTTCTTCGTTCAAATTTAAATGACCTTGTAAGTCCCTTTGATTTTCAACTTCATAAACAATAGAACGCTCTATAGTTTGATTGAGCATTTCAGCATAAACTTGGTCTGTTTAATTTTTCTTCAATAACAAAATTACCTATGATATTGTCTTCCAGTATTTCTGCCCAAACATTGATTTTTTTTTGGGATATTGAGTGAGTCTTTTTTAAAAAGATGTCACGTCACTCCTGTAGTGACAGATCAGTTTATTTACCTGACAATTTAGGAAAAAAGAAGACTGATCACTCAAGTTAATGTTTTTTTATAAATTCAGATGTTGCCTTAATTCTCCCATGGATTCACAAAACTGAATTCTTCTGTTCGTATCATCGTCGCCAATTTGTTGCAGAATTTTAATTTTGTAAGGATGAAATTTAGGCATTTTCAGTACGCCTGATACTCAGACAACTGTTACTGAATAACGCATTGACACCTTTGGACTTCTGGAAACTTGCCCAATAACCTCAATCTGCATCTTCATAAAATTTTTTAGGTTGTTGTATTTGTTTATTATCAAAATAAGGAACAAGGATTAATTACATAGGGATGCGCTTAACGTTTTCACCCCGGATATTTTAATATTTTAGTAGTCCTATTTTAAAAATAATATATAGGGTGTTACAAATTCGATGCATTAGTATTGCTATCTCGGCAACTATAAGAGATGGAGAGTTGTTTAAAGGGAGGCAAAGTTGCATATTATGTTAATGCTGAATAATTTGTAAAAAAGAAATTTTAAAAAATCCTATAACTTCCGGAGATATTCGAAAAACACAGATATGGGAGGGGGTTTTAAATTAATTATTTGTTTATAATATTTAAAACATAAAACGTTTTATCTTAAAAAAAAATTATTGTCTTGAGGAGCACCCTGTATAGGTTATTCATACATATTATAGGATTATATAATACTCTTGTCGGCTAAATATGGCCTAATTAATTTTTTAAATTTAAATAAAGGACTGGTAATATTCGTTATTATTATTTTTTTGGCAGGGTGGAATATCTTTTATAGGAACTAAATATACTTTAACTGAACTTGTAGTACTCTTTTCACGTGTTTTTTTCGTATCCAATAGATTTCCCACACGAACAAACCCGAACACCCCGTATAGAATTACAAGATTCTTTATTTATCATTCTGTAGAATCAATTTTCTAAAATTAAAATATATATAAATTGTAGTAGCCAACGAAATTTTCGGTTTAAAAAAGTTAACTGTAATATTTTCAGTTAAAATCATTTCAATAGTCTATTTACACTTTTATCAGCTATTTTTATGATGAATAGTACGTATATTGGAGGCATTTTCGATGGATCTATCTTTTGACAGAAAACAAATTGATACTGTGTTTTAATTTCCTAACAATAAGTGCATGGACAATGATATTATATGTATTTGTATATGTATATGGATAGTTTCAGAGTGGCTATTAAATGCATTCAACTACCCTATATTTTTTTTAATTATAAATAGTTTAATAAAAACATACAGTGTGAGTTTGTAACCTGGAATAAATTCAGTAAATACAGAACAGTTTTTTTTTTCGAAAAATGCTTGGGTGGGCACGGGTATTAACATTTTAAGTTGTGGTATTTAAAAAAAATGATACAGTGTTTCCGAAATTAGAGAAACCGTGCATCTAAGGACGTAATGCTTAGCCGTAGGGCTGAATACCTGTTGGGTGTCAGTAACTACCAATCAGTTATTCCGTAATCTTTGACAGTCGTCACAAGTAATTTGATTCATCGCTAATTTTTCCAATTTCTTGAACATCAAGTAGTAAATGGTTAAACATAGAGTTGCTTTTATTTTTTTAAAAACTGCTATAATGTTCCTGTTTTCTTTTGTCAAAATGTCTACCCGTTTGGTTGGCCAAAGTATGTTTTAGGACAATCTTTACATTTTAATTTATAGACGCCTGATTTTTGTTTTTATCGCTTTTGGTTTTATTGTTTTTGATAAATTGACCAAGAGAGTTATTAGTTTTAACACATTTGCTGGTTCTCCAAAGTACAAGTTTAAATTTATCAGAGTTTTTGCTTTTAGGAAAAACTAAGTCCATAGCCTTTTTGTAAGTTTTCTTCTTTAAATTTGGTTAATTAGATTTGAGTTATATCCATTGTTTACTACAATTTGTTTTATAATGTTTAGTTCTTTTTGAAAACTGATTTTATTTAGAGTGAGAGTTACTAATATGTGGATCATACAGTAAAAATGAGGTAATTTGTGTTGTATAGGGTGGCATGAAAAATAGTCTCAAGTAAATATTTGATTTTTTTTTAGTTTGAAAGGTTTTCATTTTTAATTTTAATTAAGAAAAATTTTGATTAGATTAAGTAAAATGGAAATAAAATTAATACTTAATGTGTTGATACTGTTATTAATTCAAGGGTATTTTTTGGCACACTCCTCTTTGTGATTCAATAATATATTTGAAAATATTTAATAGGTATGTGTTTCTTTGCCATCATGAGAGAATCAATGGGATTGTCTGACTGAAGGACTGCCATTTATCTTAACCTATCAAGAAATGATGTTATAAAAAGAGATAAATGAGTGGACTGTAATGTTGAAATAAATGATGGTTCAAAATAAATAAATGACATTACGTTTTTTCTTTTACGCGTACTTTATGTTCGCCTACGTTTTATTGCATGTGTTACTTCCAGTGTAATTGGAAGGATGTTTTGGAGAAGATTGGGGCGCCCCTCGATCAGTCGTCCTTTTCTTCTCTTCATACTTTATTTTATGTAGCGCTTTATGTAGCGCCGCATAAGATATTATTTTTAGTGGTTTTTAATGGAGTCAAAATTCGGTGACCTTTTCGGACAAAAGAATGTTGTCTAATTCTACTGTAATTATTTATAACAGAAGTAAACACTAATTTAGGAGACACGTTTATATACTGCTACTAACTTTAATTTTTTTAATTAAACATATTGTATATTTTTACATTTTACAATCAATTCTAGACTTTTTCATAAAGTACGAAAATAAACTAGTTTATAAGATGTTGAAAATGTCCTCCACCAACTGTTCTGCAGTAGATCAATTGATCTAAAGATTCCTGTTGTAAATTTTGTACTACTTGTGGTGAATTTTCTCGTATTACTCGCCCAATGGACTCCTTTAGCTTATCTGTTGAGTTTAGATTTATAAATTAAATATAATTAATATAAAGTCCAGTGAGTTAAGTTCGGGCAATATGGGTGACCACTCGATTGACCCTCGTCTATCTACCGCCCAAGGTTAAACTTGTGAATCAGGATTATTATTATCTGGAAATAGGTGGCAAGAGCTGGAGTTGGATCACTTCAAAGGGAATTTAGATATATTTCCCTAGTGAGACTCCCATCAAAGAAAAATGGTCTGATGATCCTATTTTCAACAATGCCCGGTGAGACATTAATATTTTCATTTTAGTGGGTGCATTGAATATTAAACTATAAGAATAGCGGATCTTCGGGAAAACTTGACAACCCTGTTTTAGACTGTATTGGAGACGGTTTGGTCGCCATTGTGGAGTTGATCGTAAATCTATAGTTATAAATGCAGCGCCTCGGCAACAGATGTCTCAAATTCACTGATGTGATGTCGTGGTGTTGCCGCATATAGTATTTTATTGGAATTTTTATGGATTTAAGCATTTTTAACATACAATAAAATAGGAGGTTCTCAATTCCAGCCGAATGTATGTTTTTGATAATAATATGTACGATGATTACTCCGGGGTAATTGGACCGATTTTCATAATGATTTTACCGTTGCATTAGGTGTTAAATGTTATACAAATTAAAGTAGATAAAAAGCGACAGCAAGTATAACTAAAATAGGTTTTATTTTGTCGAAAAATAGCAAAATACGTAATACACCAATACAAACAAACTGGATGTTTCTTAAGTAAGAAAGTAAAACTTACTTATTTTAACCATTTTGAAAAGTAGTAATAATTACAAATAAAAACCAAGTTATACAAACCGCACATCATTCATATTTTACCCATCATATACGTTGTAGCCTAGGTATGTATTGAATAGTGAGAGTCATCATTTAATTCTGTTAGAAATAGAAAACATGACAGTCAATATATTTTCATGTAATTAACGTTGGAACGTCAAAAGGTTGATAATATTATATGCTACAACTTCGTAGGCATAACATTATTGCGCATTTTTTTAATAAATCACTTTAAACTCCGCCATTTCTTAAAACTGGGTTTTACTAAAAACTGTCAATTTTCACTTAATGAATTTTTGCACTAAGCTGACGATATATTATGCCAGTGCAAGGCAATCCAGGCGCCGCGATGCGCGTGACGGTATGGTTATGGTAGTGGGGAGAGGTTCATGCATCAAGTCAAACAGACAGGCGGCAACAATGTTTTAATTTAGCAGTGAAAAGGCTTGTCGTTAGTGGCTGCATCAACACGCTTTATTGTTGGTGACTCGTTGTGCCATCTATGAATTTAACGTAGCAGATTTAGGAAATCTGCTTATATGGCATTCTTATAGTTTGATATTCAATGGTGGGTGTGATTTTCTATGAACAAGTAAGAACTTTCCTGTGCCTAGTACCTGTAGTGTTGTCAATTAACCTGACCATGTAAAGAAAACGTAGCTTCATCTAAAAAATTAATTCCTTGGACAATTCGTGTATGATTATCTGTTATAAAACTGCTCTCGCCTATCAGGATCATCGTCCAATAACTTTCCTATACAATTAGTAGATGCTAGGGATGACAATTCTCTTTTTAAAAAATTTAGATAAGGTGGCGTGTTGAGTCTCGTAGTTACGTTCAAGTTGTGTGCTTAAGCTATGAAAATCTTCGTGTAGTGATAATAATACGTTCATTTTTTTCTCCTCAGGTATATCAGAACGACCACTTTTAACATTATCTTTAACGGCACGGAAAGTTCTCCACTTAATCGCTACCCTAGACACTGCCGATTGGCTAATAGGCGGGCGATTTGGGTATTTTTATCTCAGCCCAACATAATCAAAATTTCTATGCGTTCATCTTTAGCGAAGCTCATTTTGGCTGTAATATCAGCAAAGCAAAATTCAAATTTGATTAACATTCACTGACATTTTTTGTCCTGTCATACTTAAATAGCAAATAGTCATTGACAATGCTCCAAAGATTGTGACTTGAGTTCAGAACGTTGCTAAGTCGAGAAACATATCAGTAGAGTATTGTCAGTAATATGTCGTAAACAGTTGAAAATATAAAAAAGTATAGAATTGATTGTAGAATGTAAAAATGGAAAAATATACAATACCTATGTTGTCGAAAAAAAATTACAGTGAAAAATTAAAGCACGAAATATTTTTATGATCCAAACCCGCTAAAGCGTTTTGTGGTTGTTGCAAATGTCGACAACATTTGTCATTTATGACTTTATGAATAATAATTGGCGGTTGTTTGAATTTTTGGCCTTCGAAGACATTTTATCCCACATTATGGTTAAAGTATTTATTACAATATATTAACTGGTACCGTACGAAAGAGGGCTTTGCATCTAAGGACGTAATGCTTAGCCGCAGAGGTTAATATCTGTTGGGTGCCAGTAACTACCTGAATTAACAATCAATCAGTTATCCCCTCATCTTTGACAGTCGTTAAAAGTAATTTGATTCATCGCTAATTTTTCCAATTTCTGGAACAATTAACACAATGGGCTTTATGGAACAGCACAAAACATTCATGGTTGAAGCGTATTTTCGAAACGGGGTTAGAGTGAATGGTGAGTGGCAATACAATCCGGGTTTATGCATGGACGATTTTCACGAACATTTTCCTAACGTTGCTTTTATTGCTGGGGATTTGTATCATTGCCTGAAAAGAGCCGTGGCTGTGTTCAGGGAAACAGGTTCTATACAACACAAAAAACAGAAGAACTTGTTACAAACGTTCGTGAAATAATGCAAAATACGCCAACAAATTGTATAAGACGCCTGTCCCCAGAAGTGGGAAGATCTTATGAAACATGCAGGACTATCCTTAAGAAGCAGCTAAATTTATATCCTTATAAAGTGCAAGTATTCCAAAAATAAATTTGTATTTGTCTTCTTATTTTATTACTATTAGTGTGGCATATCATGTCATAATATAAATTTGACAAAATTTTAACCTAGATATGGTTAGATATATCGTCGCCATATCCTTCTGATCTAAACCAAGCCCTACGTTTTTTGATCCAAGCCCTCTTCAGTGTTGGATTTACTATTAGGCTGAGTAGGCTGGAGCCTAGGGCGGCAGATTTTAGGGGGCGGCAAATTTGGCCCAAAATTTTTTTTTTATCTTACAGAAATAAATGGTACATTCTTTATTCATGGTCGACGGGTAGTATTTTTTTAAATAAACTTTATTGTTGGCCGTGTCTGTTAATGGGGATAAAAAAAGCTAATTGGAACTATACTGGCTTTGCAGAAAGAAATTTTATTTTCAATAAAATAAGTAGGTAATCATAAATTTTTAAAATATTTACTAAAAATTATTGACCCAATTTGGGCGTGGTCTTAAAAAATTCTTGCCTGCGGCGCATTTCGCCTACCGCCGGCTCTTTCTTTCCCGAACACTTCACCTGTTTCACAACTCACGAGCCGTCACTGGTATAGGGGCGGCAAAAATTGAATAGCCTACTAGCGGCAAATTTGTAAATCCGCCACTGGCCCTCTTTGATGCAAATAATTTTTGCTCGCACGGTATATCAAGATGTCATTTTGGAATTGCTAATATAGATTTTATTTATAAGTAACAAAGTCCTTCATTGTTATTACAGCGTCAAAATTAATTATATCAATATTTTATCTACCTACAAGATTGGTCCCTACTAAAATTTAAATGGATTATTTAACTTACTAAAATCAGCGGATTTAACACATTAAATGAATATATAGTATAAAGTTTTTTGGGTAATGTAAATTTTAATCTCACCCTTCATTAAACTCCACTTAATGGAAAACTTTAGGCAGCGCTTAGAAGAACGGGACACGGATAATTGAAGGCTTAATCGAGGATTTAATTTATTTGTAGATTTAAAATCATGAAAGAATAATATGCAGAGTCATACCAAATCAACGTTTTGTAAACGTAGGTATATAACGGATAGCATGTAAAGTTGTTAAAACAAAAAATATTACTCCATATCAGGGCTGTTGTAATTTTTCGACGTGTAATAACATTTTTATGTTAATTTTTTATTTTCAATCTAGAGTGCTACAAATTAATTAAATCTGTTAATTTATAGTCAAGTAGTATATGAAAATTAAAATTATGTAATAATAATTGACTTTCTAAGTTTCACAAGCGTTTAAAAAATTAAATTTTGTTTTCTTGACGTTTACTTCATTTTTCCAAATGGAACGATGGTGGTTCACTTGGATATTTAATACGAGCATTTTTTTTTCAACAATTTGATACCATACACTCCTATGCTATTTTAAAATTGACACTAAAAAAATTGCCTTAATTCCAATCCCAAATTTAAAAGCGTTATGCATTATTGCCGCCCTCTCTCTTCTAAAGAAATATAAAGGCGGCTTTGAAAAACAATGGAATGGTATTGAAAAGCAATATAGCTTTAATTTAAAGTTGTAATGTCATTAGTTTATAAAACATACTATACATACAAGCTTATTGCGGCTTCAGAAGATTTTTTCTGGTCACTCCAAAAATTAGGATCATATCAATTTGTTCGTTTCTAGTAAAACTAACCATTTTATCTGATTTAACAAACGAATGACATTACAATTTTAATTTAAAACCATATTAGTTTTCAAAACCATGCCATTGTTTTTCAAAGCCGCCTTTATATTTCTTTAGAAATAATGCATAACGCTTTTAAATTTGTGATTGGGACATAAGGCAAATTTTTCAGTGTCAACTTTAAAATAGCATAGGAGTGCATGTTATCAAATCCTTAGAAAAAAAAGGCTCGTTTTAAATATATCCTAGTGAACTACCATCGGTCCATTTGGAAAAATGGAGTAAACGTCAAGAAAACACTTTTTAACACTTGTGAAACTTACAAAGTCAATTATTATGACATAATTTTAATTTTCATATACTACTTGACTGTAAATTAACAGATTTAATTAATTTGTAGCACTCTAGATTGAAAATATAAATAAACATAAAAATGTTATAACACGTCAAAAAATGACAAGTAAGGTGTCATTTTACTCAGAATGGTATGCTAAATCCCAATAAGTAAAAATATATAAGATGTCCCATTTAAAATACCAAATTCAAGGTCACTTCCGGTCAAACCGGAAGTGCTGACAAATTGAAAATGATGCCAATAAATGCAGATTCATCTCTTATACATAATTTAAAAATTTCATTTTAATGTCTATAAACACAGAAAAGTTATAGGGGTGAACGTCTTTTGAGAAACACCCGGTATATGCGCTAAATTCTGTTACTATGCCATAATTTAACCTACCGACGCTGACGCAACGCTGTACATTTAATAGTTTTTAAGATTCTAATGGCGAGGAGATACTCTGTAAATAAGGATTTGTCTACCGGGGAGCAAAAATTATTTGCATCAAGAGGGCCTTGCATCTATGGACGTAATGCTTAGCCGTAGAGCTTAATACCTGTTGGGTGTCAGTAACTACCTGAATTAACAATCAATCAGTTATTTCGTCATCTTTGACAGTAAAGTTGTTACAAGTGATTTGATTCATCGCTAATTTTTCCAATTTCTCGAACAATTCACCGCAATGGGCTTTATGGAACAGCACAAAACAATTATGGTTAAAGCGTATTTTCGGAACGGGGTTAGAGTAAATGGTGAGTGGCAATACAATCCGGGTTTGTGCATGGACGATTTTCACGAACATTTTCCTAACGTTGCTTTTATTGCTGGGGATTTTTATCATTGCCTGAAAAGAATTGTGGCTGAGTTCAGAGAAACAGATTCTATACAAGACAAAAAAGGAGCAGGAAGACCATTTGTAAAAACAGAATAACGTGTTGCAAACGTTTTAAGCTAGTACCTATTCCAAGAAATACAAGCCGCAGATTTTGATTCTTAATGGTTTACCCAAAATTTATTGGAAAGAAATGATTTATTAGACCTGACATTTTTTTCGGATGAAGCCTGGTTCCACCTCTCCGGTTTTGTAAATTCTCAGAATACACGCATGTGGAGTAGTGAAAATCCCCATTTTTTTGGAGAGTCTACATTGCACCCTCAAAAAATTGGTGTCTGATGGTTAGCTGTTTCCCGAAGAAGAATTGTTGGTCCTATTTTTTTCCATGACACAGTTACAGCACAGCGGTATAGAGACAATATTTTGAACTCATTTGTGGAGCAATTATTTGACGACGAACTACGTTTTGGATATTTTTAACAGGACGGTGCAATCGCCCATACAGCCGCCGGAACTATAAACTATTTACACAATTTTTTCGACCACAAATTGATCAGTTTTCGATCAGACATTGAATTCCCACCTAGATCACCTTATTTAACGGTTATGGATTACTTCGTTTGTTCTCATTTAAAGAACACTATTTTTAAAACACCAGTTGCAAATTTAGAACAATTACAAGAAAGGATTATCCAAGAATGTGGTGTGGTAACATTTCTCCAGAGATGCTGGTCCCTGGTCAACACTTTCAAATATAAAGAGACGTGTGAATTTATGATGGTGGCCAATTTCAGCAATTTATGTAATTATTTTTCTTTTTCTTTCTGTATATTCTTAATTTGTTAATTTTGTAAACAACAAAAATAAATTTGTATTTGTCTACTTATTTTATTACTCATTATAGTTTGGCATATTATGTCATAATATAAATTTGACAAAATTTTAACCTAGATTTGGTTAGAAATATCGTCCCCATATCATTGTGATCTAAACCAAGCCCTACGTTTTTTAATCGAAGCCCTCTTTGATGCAAATAATTTTTGCTCGCACGGTATAATAATTCCAAAATTAGGTTAATTCTTGGGCAAATCTGAATCATTGTCAATTGAATTATAGAATAAAACTTTGAAAATAAAAATATTAATTATGTAGTTATTAAATTTCTCCATGCTACGATTTTAAAAACTTGTCAAACATCAATACATTATGTTTTTCTTTATTTCAGGTCTAAAAGTTCCGCTTTCACACCAGTCAGTGCAGTAAATAATATTATACTGTAGAAACTTTCTAAAACACAAAAGTCTCTGAAGTGCACCGCTTGTACTTCATAATATACTTTGTGTACAAACTTTAAAAGCAGAAGTAAAATAACGGAGTGGTTGTAATCCCTGCCTATGGACTTAGATTGCATTTCCACCGAGGACATAATGAAATCCGAAGAGGAAATGGGCCGTGAAAAGCCGACTGGGCTTGCAGCTGTCAACCATAACCATTATAATAACAGTAAGTAGGATGGATACAATTTGAGTTTTATCGACGTTAAGGTGTCTTTATATTTCTTTTTCTCTTTTAGTTAAGTAGGTTGGTAGCGACAGATGTCGAAAAGTTACTATAATTTAGAAGTTAACCATTATGATTGTTGGAAGTGAGTGAATTAAACATTTTTAATAAAAAGTTGCTGTGCTTTAATAAATTACGCAAATTTATAACTTAATCAGTAACTATTATAGCTGATGTGTTGAACAAGATTGTTTTATCTTCACTTCCAATATTGGTCGCCCATTACAAACAAAGAAAATTCTGATAATGTACGTACAAAAAATAGAAAAAATGCATATTTCTATTTTTGAACAAAAGTACTAAAGAAAGGTACCATCGATAATTTTAACAATTAACAGTTATTGCATATAATGCCTTAATAAACTCCGGGTAATAATTGTTTTTAATAATTTATTAATTCATTCCATTAAACAGTATATTGAAATACAAATTTCATAATATTCTTATTCCAATTAGGTCTTAGATGTGTTCAACAGTAGTAAAAACTTTTTCCATTAAAAATTCATCCATCTTTTGGGTAATCACAATATCTATACGTTACAGAATGAATATTTTAAACATTACCAGCTGCATTGTGTCCGATATTATTCAAAATAATATTATTAAGGTTGTTTCTAGCTTATTATGACAAACAGCAGCTATCAACCATAATTATTTTTCCTTAGTTAAGTACATAATGACGTAATGATGTTGAAAATAGTTTTTTTAAGTTAGTGTTCTAAGAAAGACTTATGTGACATTTTGTTTGTAAAATATAAAAAAATTAATAAATTTTTAAACTAAAACTTAATAACTATTTAAAATTCAATTTAACAAGTTCTTACATTTGACAATCTAGTTGTCTCCCCCAACAAACATTTAAAGCTTTAGCGACCGCTAATTTGGAGAAAATGACCTATTTACGTAAACAATAATCTATTCTCTACGTCCAAATCGGCTTGTTAGATGAAACGGCCAAAGAGTCTAACTGTTTGGTCAAAAGAAAGTGCTTCGAACCTGTTATTACGTCTTCAAAGCAGGAAAATATAGGAGGTTTAGGAGATGGTCCAAAATAGTAAATATTTACCTTGTAAATCGATTTGATAGTTAGGTCTAAGAAAAGTGAGTAATAAATGCCAAAGCAGGTTATTTTTTACCTTAGATTGGGCCTGAAAGCCAAAATACCTCTTAGGCCCATATTAAGTGAAGAATAAATTACTTGGTTTTGTCTTTAATATATCATAATGGTCAGGTTACAATGTGAACATTTCCTGAGGTGATATACCGGGTGTTTCTCAAAAGATGTTCACCCACCACTTTTTTATATTTATAGATATTAAAACAAAATTTTGAGATTATGCATAAGAGATGAGTCTGCATTTATTGGCATCATTTTCAGTTTGTTGACACTTCCGGTTTGACCGGAAGTGACATTGACTTTGATATTTTAAATGGGACATCTTGTATATTTTTACTTATTTGGGTTCAGCATAACATTATGAGGAAAATGACACCTCACTTGTAATTTTTTGACGGGTTGTAACATTTTTTTGTTTATTTTTTATTTTCAATCTAGAGTGCTACAAATTAATTAAATCTGTTAAAGTCAAGTAGTACCTATATGAATAATAAAATTATATCATAATAATTGACTTTCTAAGTTTCACAAGCGTTTAAAAAATGAAATTTTATTTTCCTGACGTTTACTCAATTTTTCCAAATGGAGCAATGGTATTTCACTACGATATTTAAAACGAGCATTTTTTTCCAACAATTTGGTACCATACACTCCTATGCTATTTCAAAATTGACATTAAAAAATTGGCCTTAAATCCCAAATTTCAAATTTAAAAGCGTTATGCATTATTCTATTCTAAAGAAATATAAAATAAAGGCGACTTTGAAAAACAATGAAATGGTTTTGAAAAGCAATATGGCTTTAATTTAAAGTTGTAATGTCATTAGTTTATAAAACATATAATCTTGCGACTTCAGAAGTATTTTTCTGGTCACTCCAAAAATTAGGAGCATATCAATTTGTTCATTTCTAGTAAAACTAACCATTTTATCTGATTTACAATGTAAGTTTAATACAAATTCAAATTCAATTCAAATTTTATTTATTTCTCAGTATACAATAATAATACATAAAGACTTAAATAATATACTTTAAGAGAGATAAATAAAAACTTAACCCACTAAAGGCTACGCTGTGCGTGGGTAGATAATAATAAACGAATGACATTACAATTTTAATTAAAAACCATATTGGTTTTCAAAACCATTCCATTGTTTTTCAAGGCCGCCTTTATCTTCTTTAGAAAACGCTTTTAAATTTTCGATTGGGACTTAATGCAAAATTTTTTCGTGTCAATTTGAAAACAGCATAAGAGTGTATGGTATCAAATTGTTGAAAAAAAATGCTCGTTTCAAATATCCTAGTAAACCACTTTCGTTCCATTTGGAAAAATGAAGTAAACTTCACAAAAACAAAATTTAATTTTTTAAACGCTTGTGAAACTTAGAAGGTCAATTATTATGACATAATTTTAATTTTCATATACTACTTGACTATAAATTAACAGATTTAATTAATTTGTAGCACTCTAAGTGATGCCTCATTTAAAATACCAAAGTCAAGGTCACTTCCGGTCAAACCGGAAGTGCTAACAAATTGAAAATTATGCGAATAAATGGAGACTCATTTCTTATGCATAATCTCAAAATTTCATTTTAATATCTATAAATACAGATATCTATAAATACAGAAAAGTTATAGGGGTGAACGTCTTTTGAGAAACAGCCGGTATAATTTATATTACTCTACATTTTGTACTTAAAGCCCAGAATGCTACTTTTTTTCGGGTGCGCGGTTCGTTTTTTAAGGTAAAATTGAAATCTATAAGAAGTTTTTTTACGCGCACCTAATTTTTAACCTCACAGCGATGAAATAGTGATTTAATATTAAGTACCACTTTATTTTAAAAATCAGGGTTTGACATGACATGTTTGATCTGATTTAAGAAAACTTCTGCCTCCTTCGGTTTGATAAAAATAACATAATATTTTCATCTTTTTCTAAAATTGTGGTTATGGTTTTCTATAAACTTGATAGCCCATAACAGGCCCAACATAGGCCCATAAAGGTTACACACAGATAAAATACACCTCTTTACTACCACGAAGAAGACGACTTGGCCTTGTCTATGAAGCCCAATTCTCCTAATGACAGGTGTTTTTTTACCAGTTTATTATCTTGGTTTTATTCCCCACTAGGTGATTAAGTGGTTTATATTACTCACTTCTTACTATATAAAGCGGTCTATCGGGCTTTATAGTGAAAACTTCAGGTAAAAGTAACCTTTTTTAGGCTATTCTTGTTTGTTGGGCCGTATGTCAATCTTTTTTTCTTTTATTAGGATCGCGAGAAATTATTTTTTCTGCAACTTTTTAAATTTTTTTGTTTCCGCCACAGCTTTACATAATATTTTGCAAGTACCTTCATGTAAGGATACCAAATTTCATCTTTCTATCCATTATATTTTAGAAACTATTCTCGCGTGACAAACGGAACGGAACTCTAAAAATAAATATTATTTAAAAATTTAAAAATAAATATAATTTAATTGAATTATAAGGAAATTCGCAAAAAGTGTCTTAAACAGGACTAGCAGCAGAAAAATTTAATATTATTACCATTACAACGACTCCGACGGAATATATTAAGTTGAATGGATACAATTACTTGTTAAGTTTATTCCAAGGTACAGTGTCTTTATTTCTTCTTTTGACATTAAATTCTGTTAAATTGATAAAAACCGGATGTAGAAAATTGTTCCTTTTAAAATTACTTTAACTTAAGGAAACTAAATTTCTCTGGCGTTTTAATTAAATGGGTGTAATTATGTTAAACAGAAATTAAAGAAGCAAGCAAGCATGCATAGGTATCTTTTGATGTATGATATGATGTAGTGGAATAAGCTTATAAAATTAGTTAAATTATAATTTATGTCGTATGATACGAAAATATACTTATATTAATAATAATAATATACATTTATTGTTATAATCCATTCTTTAACATTATTACATTGTTACAATTATGTAGGAAATATTGCAAATTGAGTGGACAACAATAAGCCTTAGTATTGCAGTCATCTAGATTAAATCCAGATACTGTTCAGGTTCAGGCCCTAATTTCTATTAAATAATTGAATAACTAACTAAAACTAGTAAAATAATTTAAATTTAAGAAGCGCTAATAGTTTAATTAATATTATATAAGTGAAATATTGCTTGATCAAAGGAAAAAGGTATGGGAAGGGAAAGAGAAGGAGTATAAACTGATAATATGATATCAATGCAAAAAATATAGCCACTCACTACTGTGATCGTAGTGGGCGTTTTCTTACTTTGTTTTTAAATGATAATGTAGACTTATCTGTATAAAAACAATCATTGGCGTTAACGGTAAAGGCGATGTTATACGTGAAGGACTTTTTAAAACTTTCTTTGCGATGGCGGGGAATTGTAAGAAAATGCTTTCTGCGCAGAGCCATCTATTCGAAACGTAATTTTATTATATAAGTAAAGAGGTAGTTTAAATTTAAGTAATTTAAAATAAAATTTAGAAATGTGTTATTTTAATCTGTTATACATACTTAGCCATCCTGACATAGCCAGGTAAGGGGTAATATGATTTCTTCGTTTAACGCCATAAATCAATCTCAAACACGAATTCTGAACTTTTTGAATCCGAGAACGGTCCGTCCGCAGCATCCAAGCAAGGCATGTAAACCACTACAGTAGTCAAACTGTGACAATACCAAAGAATCACATAAGAGTTTCCGGGTTTCCTGGGAGAGACAATGTCGGTTACAATATATAAGCTTGAGGTTACCATAAGCAATTCTTAATTTGGCAGTAACGTGTTCTTTAAAACGCAAATTGGAATCAAGCAATAGTCCCAAGCTCTTACAAGTATTAGAGAAGGGTAAAGTTACGTTATTCAATTTTAGATTCATATATCTTTTAAGTAGGCTAACTTGATTTTCGTTTCCAAATAAAAAAAAAGTAAAGTAAAGTTCGTATAACTTGTGGTGCTTAAGTCTGGTGCTAGAGTTTTCAGTTCGCGCAAGCGCCTCTAGCGTGACTTAACGACCAGAGATGGCCGGGACCGACAGCTTTACGTCTCCTAAATAAAAGAACTGACGATTTGTCAGGATTAAGTTTGAGATGATGATCCCCAGCTAATTCATAGAAAGTACTTAAATCCGTGTTAATTAGATCCTCCGCTACATGTAATTCTTGTTCTTGAAATGAGTAATATAATTTGAGCTTCGTCAGCGTAAACGTGATAGCCGCAATGCCGGAGGTAACTAAACAAATTTGATTGAATTATTTGATATTTCATACAGGGTGGCCCTTTAGTGTGGCAAAGTACAATAGCTCCGTTACTATTTCAAATACATTAAAAATATTAATACAAAAGTTGAAGGGCAGTAAGTGACTTATAACGTAAAATTATTTTTAACTTTATAGGGTGGCTCGAAAAAGCGGAACAAAAAAAATGTACTTTTTTCAAATGGAACACCCTGTATATTTTTTCATTTTTAAATTCTACATAGAATTATAATTATTTCTTATGAAATACATTATTAGTCTATACTTTATAGTTTCCGAGATATTGACTGTTGAAAAGTGACATTTTTGAACTTTGACAGCTTCTAACTTTCTAACAGTACGTCTTAGAGCAAAACGGCTTACATGTCCCTATCTTCAATTTTTATTATCTTCCCAAAAAAATCAACTTCCAGTTAAACCGGAACAACTATATTTCCTGCTTTCGAGTAACATCCGGTTTAACCGGAAGTTGATTTTTTTGGGAAGATAATAAAAATTAAAGATAGGGACATGTAAGCCGTTTTGCTCTAAGACGTACTGTTAGAAAGCTAGAAGCTGTCAAAGTTCAAAAATGTCACTTTTCAAGAGCAAATATCTCGGAAACTATAAAGTATAGACTAATAATGTATTTAATAAAAAATAATTATAATTTAATATGGAATTTAAAAATGAAAAAATATACAGGGTGTTCCATTTGAAAAAAGTACATTTTTTATTGTTCCGCTTTTTTGAGCCACCCTATAAAGTTAAAAATAATTTTACGTTATAAGTCACTTACTGCCCTTCAACTTTTGTATTAATATTTTTAATGTATTTGAAATAGTAACGGAGCTATTGTACTTTGCCACACTAAAGGGCCACCCTGTATACTTAAGGTTTCGGATCTGTTTTCAGTCGTTATACTTTTAACATTTCCATTTGTTTAACTTAAAAAAATAATAACATGTTGACTATTTTCTGTGGGAAATTGACCAATGAAATATTTTATTTTTCAAGAAATTAAGAGTTGATTAAAAAACTAAAGACTTTTTATGTAAAATATACAGGGTGTCCCAAAAGTAATGGGACACAGAGCAACAGCAGACTTCTTAAGGCGAAATAATGCGATTTCTTTAAACTTGCCTTATCCGAAAATTGATAACAACCAAGATATAGAGTGTCAAAGTTTTAATTTTGTTTTCGTTTTTTTGCGATTATTTCTTACTGAAACGACATAGCAGCACGAAATTAAGGGTTTTGAGTTTTTTTTAGGTGAGGAATTCAAAATTATTCATAGTTTTTGTGTAACTAGTAGAGGGCGCTGCCTACGGCATGGCCCACTCTTTTAGCTGGCATAACTTTGTTTGAGCTTCTTATATCGATCCGACTATTAAAAAAATAAGTTACTTTACTTCTTTTACATCAAAAACGTATAACTTATTGAAGTCGCTAGGAGCAACCATTTTCGAGATAATCGCATTTGATATTTTTAATGCAAGAATGCTAAAATATTTAAAATAATAATTGTGTATTTGTATTAGTATTATTTATCACAGCTGGCCTTGATTAAAAACAACCACGTTTCTAAGGCAACAACATATTACACAAAGTATCATCTGTCAAAGTTAATAAAATTTTTGATTAGAATAAAATTAGTAATTCCGTATACGAAAAAGCGTTTTTATTAGAAAAAAATAGTCAGCCTTAATCTACATTAACTTTGACAGCAAATATAGCTGATTTACAATAATTTTAAGTTAGAAATTCACCGTTGCTCGATTTTCCGTTGTTTTTGGACCGCGTATTTAGCTGCATTGGACATATAAAATGCGATTATTTCGAAATTGGTTGCTCCTAGCGACTTCAATAAATTATACGTTTTTGATGTAAAAGAAGTAAAGTAACTTATTTTTTTAATAGTCGAATCGATATAAGGATCCTTAACAAAGTTATGCCAGCTAAAAGGAGTTGGTCATGCCGTAGGCAGCGCCCTCTACTGGTTGCACAAAAATTATTGATAATTTTGAATTCCTTACCTCAAAAAACCTGAAAAGCCCTAATTTTGTGCTACTATGTCGTTTTGTTAAGAAATAATCGCAAAAAAACGAAAACAAAATTAAAACTTTGACAACCCTATATCTTGGTTGTTATCAATTTTGGGATAAGGCAAGTTTAAATAAATCGCATTATTTCGACTTAAGGAGTCTGCTGTTGCTCTGTGTCCCATTACTTTTGGGACACACTGTAATATGTCAATTCCGGTATAGTATTTTATCATAAGATATAGATTGTTCTCTTAAGAATAAACACTAGTGGCGCATTCACCAGTTCGTTAAAAAAAAATAATTCGTTATAATATTTTCATTTTTTTAAAATTCGGCCGAATATCCATCTTTTGAGTAGAATTACCTAAACAGTTAAAAATGCTGAATTTGTTAATTAATAAAAGCAGGAAAAGAAATATGGGCAAATTTTACAAAATTTCATATCTTCTTTGCTTATATCAAATTTCTAAACGCTTAAAACTGGAGTTAATTAATAATAGGTCGATTTAAAATATTTAAAAAACGACAAAAATAATAAATATTTATTGTACAAGACGATAAAATTGTACCCTATCCTTGAGAAAAATTATTATGCTCGAGAAGATAACGCAATTTTATCGTCGTGTGCAATACAACATTTTATTTTATTTTATTTAAAAAGGGCTTTTATTATTAAACATATTTTCACAAGTCAATAATTAACTTAACATAGTAATGTCTAAAGTAAGAGTCAGTTTTTTTATAACCATCTCTACCCAGAACAGGCACTGGCAACGCCGGCGGGGTTGATGTTAACCCTTTTGGTTAATTTGATTGACGTAATATTATAGTTGGTTTGGTCAGTTCCGTGGTTCTTTACTGCCATGAGAGTATATTTTGTTCAAGAGAAACTTAAAATAATTATATTGCTGTTTGCATGTGAAAATTTCTAAATTACTGTTAACTGGAAAAATATTCAAAAAACCAGCTTGATTTAAACAGGTACACCGAAGGTAACGCATTTTTGCCATTTTGGCTTGAGGATTTTTTGTGGGCGTGTCCTATTTAGCCAGGCGGAGTTTTAAATTTCTATTTCAATTACACTTGATATGATTGTCGTTTTGTAATTGTAACAATTACAGTTACAAACATATTATTTATTGAAAGTAAAATGGAAGTCTGGAATATAAAGGTTTGTGAGTGAGGTTGTCATTGTGCCTTATTTGCGTCCGGTTTTGTGTTAGGTATGATTGTTGAGGTTGAGTTTGATAAAATTTTGTCGAGACGTCCTGTATGTAGTCAAAAATGTATGGTGTTTGCGTAGCCTGGTGTAGATGACGAATTGGTGCATATATATTTTCTTTTAATACTTGTCTTAAAATTTTGTTTTGTAGTCTTTGTATTTTCCTATAATGCCAATCCGTCATACTACACCAGACCGGCGCAGCGTAGGTCATAGTCGGTTTGATAATTTGATTATAAATTGTGAGTTTATTCTGCGGTGAAAGTGGCGAGTTTTTATTTAATAATTTGTTTAAAATATGTGTTATTGTTATATATTTTGATATTATTGTGTCTGTGTTTTGTCTAAAAATTAGTTTGTCATCCAGTATTACTCCTAAGTATTTTAGTGTGTTTGTCGGTTCAATTTGTCTTCCGTTTATTATGATATTTTGATTTATTTTGTTGTTTGTTCTCTTTCTAGTTAGTATTAGGCACTCACATTTGTTTTCATTTATATCCAGCTTCCATTTTTTATACCAAGGTAATAAAATTGTTAGATGTCTCGATATTAATTGTCTTGTTTTCTATAGCAAGACTTCAAATTCAGATGAAAAATAAAATTTCAAAGAAAATTGTAATTTTTGGCACAAAAAGCGCAACTGTGTTGCTCCGTTACTAGGGATATGAATTACTCTGTCAACAAATGTGAAACAAATTTTCTCTAACACTACTTTAGAAACCACGCATTCTTGACGTAAAATCTGCATCAGAATGTTTTCATTCTAACACACTGTTACAGAATGGATTCATTCTGTATCACCTAGGGCAAAGACAACTAGATTTTCGATTTCAGTATCTAAACTGCACGGGAAAACCAACAAATTTTAAAACTCAAGACAGCTTTCTTTCGATTATTTTAACACTGTCATGTAAAGTTTCACTTTGACGGCGGTTAATTTTATTAAAATTTTTTTAATAAATTTATTAATGTAGTCTTATTTCGTTTTTCTAAAATAGTGTTAGAGAAAGTATAGTCTATAACAAGTATGGAATGGCATTCCTGCACTTGCGAAACAAACTTTTCGCTCGTGCGGAATATATCCATTCCATACTTGTTATAGAATATACTGTTACATTTTGGTTTTTGTGGAGTGTTCAGTATTTTTGTGTTTTGTGTACGAAGTGAATACGAAATGTACGGAAAAGAATTAACACAAAAAGAAGAAAGATAGATATTTCTCATAATGTTTATTGTAAAATTACACTTGTTGTTAATCCTTCGAATTAATGTGTTTAAATTTATAAATTTAATTAAATTAAAAAAGTTAAAACATTTTATCTACCCTTGCAGTTAAAGTGTTACTTTATCTACCCATGCGGTTAAAGTGATACTTTATCTACCCATGCGGTTAAAGTGATACTTTATCTACTCAATAGAGTTGCTATAACAACATTTTAACATTAGCTATAGAAAAAAGTAATTTATTTGTATTTTCCTTAATAGCAATGCGGTAGGTAATAGATGTTTTTGAAATAGATACATTTTATTGCCATTAAATTAAAGCAAATAACAAATCCTAGAAACAAGCGGAAATTGCAAAAGTTTAATATGTTAGAATAAAAAGGTCAAACAGCAGCGCTGTGTCCGTCCAAAGTCATTACAATAACTCGGACGGAAATTCAAGAGCAACGTAATTACGTCGGCGGTTCTACCGCGAGCTAAATTCAAAGGCTGAATTTACAGCTTACTTGGTAATTATTTGCTAATAAAGATTATAGTATGGGGTAATGGAATTTTATGTATTTTTCGCACTTTAATTAAAACCTTTATAATGATTACTCATAATGCTTTTAATAAAAGCTCAGCAAAGCAATAATATTTTTTTTTAGGATAAGAGCAATTCCAATAACTTATCAGCTTTACCGAACATATTATAATAATATTATATGTACAGTGTCACCAGTAAAGTCCGTATCATATGGGATTCTGTTTTATTAATAGCTTTATTCAAAATTTGACTTTGGCATTAAGTTCTGCTTCGATCGAGATGAAAATTAAGCAAAAAAATAGTACTTAGTCACTTGATTCGCATTATCTGGCAAATTTTAATTTTTTCCAAAAAATAATTCAAAAGTGGGGTTATTTCTGAAAATATCGAAAAAAGTTATTAGAAAACGTTTTTTTTTAATGCAGTTTCTAGCCAACATGCCAAATTTCAGCTGCGTAAAATAATTTTGATTTTTTACCCATATTTTGTAAATTGCACCACTTTTGGAAAATAAGCCTCAACGCAACCTACATAAAACTTCTTAGTTTTGACAATGCTTTATTTCAGATACATTTTCTTTAAAGTTGCGCCATATGTGTGTTTTTCTACAAAATCAAAAGTGGGCTATTAAAATTGGATTGTATTATCTGTTGATGTGGATATTGGATTATATTATCTGTTAATGTGGGTTTTCTATAGATTTCAAAATTAATTTTGTTATTATTCCTGGTTAAAAGGAGATCTAGGAAGGGTAATTTACCTTCTGTCTCTACTTCAAAGTGTAAAACTTGTTGTAGGATGTAAATTGTATGCATATAATATGCATCGTTTGGAGCGGAAGCGAGGATAAATTAAAACAATTTTTAGATTTTGTCAACAATTTACATCCTACAATTAATTTTATTCATATATGCATTATTTGGAGCGAAAGCAAGGATAAATTAAAACAATTTGTAGATTTTGTTAACAATTTACATTCTACAATAAGTTTTACATTTGAAGTAAAGACAGAAGGCAAATTACCCTTCCTAGATTTCCTTTTAACCAGGAATAATAACAAAACTAATTTTGAAGTCTATAGAAAACCCACACCAACAGATAATATAATCCAGTTCACTTCAAACTCACCTTATTCACATACATTTTCGGCGTTCAATTCGTTCTTTTAGAGATTATTAAAACTGCCTTTATCATAAGTTGGCTTTAATAAAGAACTCGAAATAATAAAACAAATAGCTGTAAATAATGAATTTCCTATAAAAGTAATTAATAAACTTTATTATACATTTCTAAACAAATATAGAATGAAGAAGTAGTACATACTCAAAGTGGAGTTAAATGATACAGAAAAAGAAAAGCACGAAGTCTTTCTCCACAATCTTTATTAATCAAAACTAGGCGAACCTAGTATCACATCGACGACATGTTTCGAGTGTAGAAACACTCATCATCAGGAAACAAAGTGAAAATTAAAATGCTGATGTTTTTAGCAAGAGAAAATAATGGTGAGGTTGAGCCGTAATGGAGCTTTTAATGGTGTACAAGAGATGTAAAATTGAAAAATCAGAAGGTCAAAAATCAAGACTCCAGCATACTGAAGAGTCGAGGGTTAAGTGTAGAAGCACACTGTCGTGCAGAAAAAGATAGGGTAGTAAAAATTAGGGAGTTATGAAAAACATATCTGTTAAAAGTATTAATAAATTACTGAAACATCCTGAGTTTTATTGAGCACAGTCAGAAACATTTGAAAATGTTGGGGTGAGATGTAAAGAAAAGAAGAGAAAAAGAAAAAATTGTTTTTTTTTTGTCAAAGCATCTGTAAAAAAATATAGAAAGGGGAATGTAGTAAATGAAATTTAAGAAGTGTAGTAGATTAGCTTACCTTTTATTGTAAAAGTAAAAACAGTTGGGGTACCAGGCTTTTTACGGCCCAGTTACCCCGCCAGAGTCAAAGCAGACACATTGTGTGGAAAAAGTTTTTAAGAAATTTTTAGAAAAAAATTATTGTGTTCCCGTTATAGAGGTGCTACTGTAGCCAACACTTGTAGGATGGGAAATGAATCTAAACTTGACATTGTAAAAGAGGGGAACAAATGACAAGTGTTTTGGCGGTCAAAATGAAGAATCCTCAAGTATGCTAGGAGTTTATAAGAATTTTGTAAAAGTTATAAAGGAGAAAAGCTCAATTAAGGTTCAAAATTGCTTAAAATATTAAAAATCACTTAAAATACAAGATACAATCCCTATAAAATAGAAAGAAAATTACATTTAGAAATATGTTGCTGAGGTTTGAAAATAGGCATCATAAGTATTTGTGTGACGACCTCTGTTGGTAGGTTTATAATATTAGAAAAGTGTAACTCAGTATTTCGACAAAGTAAAAAGTGACTATCACAGAGCCATCTATGAGCAAGAGGTAATTATTAATATAAGACCGTTTGGTTTCGTGTTCAACAGAAGGCTGTTCTGCGATTTATGTCGGCCAAACAGGTCGTAAGTTCTCCACAAGAATACGTGAGCACTGCAGGGAATTAGAAAGAGCTCAGAATCAGGACCTCTCTCCCTCTAAAATTAAATCCAACTTTTCTAGACACATTCATTCAAATAAACACAACTTTATACCAGACTCTCACACGAAATATCTACACTTTTGCACTAAGGGCAACAAACTCGATCTCTTGGAGATTCTGGAAATCAATAAAACTTTAAATAATTTAAATATTATCTGTCTAAATGACCAAATTCAACATAGTTCCACAAACTTTTTTAATTCCCTCAACTTTTCATGATTCAACTGACCCTTCTCTGAATCCTTTTGCCCCCCTTTTTCTGCTTTATCTTTTCGATTTCAATTGATTTTCAATAATTATAACATAACCTATTTTCAGGGCCATCTGTGATTAACTCTTCTTCACTTCTTTATGGCGTTGGCTTCGGTAAGGGCCACTCGCTAACACAATTTGGGTGATCGTAAATTGGTCTGCTTTTATCCGCGACTAATTGATTTTCAGCACCAATTTTAACATCTCTACGTTATCTAATTTACTTTACCGACAAACCAAAAGGTCTTATATTAATAATTACCTCTTGCTCATAGGTGGCTCTGTGATAGTCACTTTTTACTTTGTCGAAATACTGAGTTACACTTTTCTAATATTATAAACCTACCAACAGAGGTCGTCACACAAATACTTATGATGCCTATTTTCAAACCTCAGCAACATATTTTTAAATGTAATTTTCTTTCTATTTTATAGGGATTGTATCTTGTATTTTAAGTGATTTTTAGTATTTTAAGCAATTTTGAACCTTAATTGAGCTTTTCTCCTATATAACTTTTACAAAATTCTTATAAACTCCTAGCATACTTGAGGATTCTTCATTTTGACCGCCAAAACACTTGTCATTTGTTCCCCTCTTTTACAATGTCAAGTTTAGATTCATTTCCCATCCTACACGTGTTGGCTACAGTAGCACCTCTATAACGGGAACACAATAATTTTTTTCTAAAAATTTCTTAAAAACTTTTTCCACACAATGTGTCTGCTTTGACTCTGGCGGGGTAACTGGGCCGTAAAAAGCCTGGTACCCCAACTGTTTTTACTTTTACAATAAAAGGTAAGCTAATCTACTACACTTCTTAAATTTCATTTACTACATTCCCCTTTCTATATTTTTTTACAGATGCTTTGACAAAAAAAAAACAATTTTTTCTTTTTCTCTTCTTTTCTTTACATCTCACCCCAACATTTTCAAATGTTTCTGACTGTGCTCAATAAAACTCAGGATGTTTCAGTAATTTATTAATACTTTTAACAGATATGTTTTTCAAAACTCCCTAATTTTTACTACCCTATCTTTTTCTGCACGACAGTGTGCTTCTACACTTAACCCTCGACTCTTCAGTATGCTGGAGTCTTGATTTTTGACCTTCTGATTTTTCAATTTTACATCTCTTGTACACCATTAAAAGCTCCATTACGGCTCAACCTCACCATTATTTTCTCTTGCTAAAAACATCAGCATTTTAATTTTCACTTTGTTTCCTGATGATGAGTGTTTCTACACTCGAAACATGTCGTCGATGTGATACTAGGTTCGCCTAGTTTTGATTAATAAAGATTGTGGAGAAAGACTTCGTGCTTTTCTTTTTCTGTAAATATAGAATGTCTTATAACATTTTATACTCGAGTACAAAGGTTAAAAGCAATAAGTAGGTATAGATCCTAGATTTTTTGGAACCATTTCTCAAAAGTTTTTTAAACCTTACAACATATCAATAGCGTTCAAAACCATCAACACTCTTAAACAGAATAATATACAGGGTGGTCCTTAAGTACATCAAGAAAATCCAGGATATGATTCCTGGCATCAATTTAAGTTGAAAAGTTCATATGGACTTATGCCCTTAAATGCTTACCCTCTAAGATACAGGGTGTTAAAATATTTTCCATTTTCCTTTAAAACTACCATTTTTTTCAAAAACATAGTAGAGACAACTTTTGTTCCGCTTATATCAGTAATGCATAAAAATGCATCAGAGTTTAAAAAAAAACAGTGGCGTATCACATATTTTCACAAAAAAATATTGATGGTATCTTCATGCACGCCACTGGTGGAAGTAGGCAAACCCTTTTTTAACCAAAAAGTGCAGTTTAATACGAAATCAATCGACATCAATTTTCAATACCGTATATTCAAGGAGTTTCGAAATTTTAAAAAAACAATTATTTTTTAAAAATATTTTAACACCCTGTATCTTAGAGGGTAAGCATTTTAGGGCATAAGTCCATATGAACTTTTCAACTTAAATTGATGCCAGGAATCATATCCTAGATTTTCTTGATGTACTTAAGGACCACCCTGTATAGTCAAAACAAAAGACAGGATCGACCCACTTTCCAAATCCTATAAATTATTATGTTACTTAATGTTTCGACACATCGCACTGTTTAGTTCTATTGCGTACCTATATTATTGGTTTTCTTCGTTGAATATGGAATCGGACCACGTTTTGTTGAATTTGAATTCTTTACAAATACTTAATATAGCCTAACTTGCTTCATTGTTTTATCAATGCTATTTCTCGATTTACTGATAAATGAATTACCTCGATGTTTCCATTATACTATTTAGTAAAATTTAAATTCATGCAAATAATAATAGTAATTAAAATACCGAATAGTATAAAGCTATTATATTATAATTTGCACTATAATAAACATGTTTGAGGTTTAATAAATAGCGTTAATATTGCAAACCTAATAACCCTGTAATTGCTGATCAGCTAATTCTGAAATATTGTGAAAATATAGCAAACTAAATTAATTAATTGATCGGGTAGACGTGCATATTATACAGGGAGGAGTTTTTAATTGGAATAAATTGGGTATAGAAAAAAAAAGGTATAGTATTTGTGGAATTATACCGTTGATCTTTTGACTGCAATAAACCCTCATTATCTCTTTGACCATAAAATAAATAATGAAATACCAAATTTTAAAACCTTTTCGCCCAGAGCCGGACCAGGTACAAATTAGGAAAATATTGCGTAAAATGGGTTTTAAATACCGAAGCATTAGTAAAAGACAAACATTAATGGAATCTCAACGTTTACGGGAATGGAGACTTAAACATTTAACAGCTGTTAAACAATTTAGAGAAGAAAATCGTCCAATTATTTACCTTAACGAAACATGGTTCGATACCCATGACACTCCAAGAAAAGGTTGGGATGATTCTTCCAAAAAATGTCAAACCAAGGCACCATTAAATAAAGGCAAAAGAATCACAATATTACATGCTGGTTCAGAGAACGGGTTTGTTCCAAATTGTCTGTTGCCTTCAGCTAAAAACATAGCAGATTCTCCTTTAGATTACCATCAAGATACCGACGCACAACTTTTTGAAGATAGGTTTAAACATAAACTCCTTAAAAATATACCTAAAAATAGCGTCATTGTAATGGACAATGCTAGTTATCATAGTTGGCAAGCAAAAATCATTCCCGAATCTAATAATACAAAAGCAGAAATTCAAAATTTTATGATTGAAAATGATTAATATTTTGAAGAAACTTACAAAAAAAGAGAACTGATATAAGTATTAAAAGCTTCTAAAATAAATAAGGAATACGAGTGTGACAAACTTGCAGCAGAAAATGGACATACAGTGTTGCGTCTTCCTCCATACTATTGTATATTCAATCCTATTGAGCTAATATGGCACCAATTAAAATCCAAAATTAGGAGAAATAATATTTCTCCTACATTAAATGCATCTGTAGTAGAATTAATTAAAAACGAAGTAAGAAAAATTTCTGCAGACGCTGGAAAAACTGTGTACAGCATGTACTTAAGGTGGAAAATTCTTACAATTGTATGATTACAAATGTTTAACCCTTAATTATAAGTTTAGGCTTAGATGAAGATAGTGATACAGAGTTAAATTTTGAATAAATTATCAATAGATTTTTAGAATTTAATTAATTTTTATTGTACTTGTTATCCTAATCCTAACTTTTAAATTATATTATTTTCAATTATCAAAAATTTTTATCATTATTTTACATTTATTATAGGTACCTACCTAAAACTAAAAATACCTATCTATTTATTTTAAATTATAAAAATAAATCATGTGGTGTAGGTACATTTTCAAGCCGACCCTCATCCCATTTAATCCCCTTTGAAGACGTTGAGGCGTATACAATAGGATAGGGTTTAATCAGGTAGTTTATTTTTGGCAGTAAGAGTCAACGGTATAATTCTGCAAATACTATATTAGGAAGCCTCTTTATTTGCTAAAAAAAATACTACTGAACATGGCTGCATTTGTTTTTAGTTTGGCATACTTTTTTTGTGTCTTTATGAAATTTACCCTTGTTTTTGGTGTAGAAACCGCCCCCAACTTTTTTTCAAATATAAAAAGGTATTTAGTGTGATAGCGCGTTGGAAAGGACATAAAAAATATACAATACAACCCACTATATAGATACTATTGCATTTCGGTAATCTAGAAAGCCAGAAAAAAAACTGGTCATTTTAGCAACAATTGATACTAGAATTTGAGTTTTTCCAGCGCAGACTCTTTAAAAGAAAAAGGAAACAAACAGGCTCTCATAGATACACACACTTTTTCCAAAGCTTTGACTCGCTACACATAAAACTGTGGAAAAAAATGTGTGTCTATGCCCGGCTATTATTCATAAGGTTATTTATTTACTTGCTGCCGCATTCGAATGGTCACTTTATTTTCGGTTTAGAGGTTTTGTTGTTACAGAGGATTTTGCCGGAACCTTAGTTTTTGAAATATTTCTTCCCGGTTCGCAAAGGTTAGGTTTCTAATGTATAGTTTTCGCATTATGTAATCCTTTTCTATTTCAAGAAAAATAACTAAAAATTATTTTTTTAGGCAACCGTCCGGGAAATACCCACTTCCCGGACGCTTTTCCTTTGAGAAAGTAGCATTTCTCCGGCCTAGTCCGGGAAGTACGTGCCTAGTCAGGGAAGTACGTACTTTCCGGACTAGGCCGGGAAGAATCACATCAATATTAGCAATTGCTCGAATTTTAATATAAATATTAATATAAATAAGAATTAGAATGTTTCTGTTAGTACCTATCTTCTGTTCGAATTTCAATCTTTAATACAAGTAAGAATTAAAATGTTCGAAATTTTGTTCTACAATGAAATATAATAAAATAATGTGTCTCATTCTTCTCTAATAAATTCAGAAGATATTTTTTTCTTATTCTCCTGTACGGTAAGTAGACTTTTGTAGGCCCGTTGTAAAGTGTTTGGAATGGTATTTTTTTTTGCAGCATAAATCTACTTGCTTAAACTCTTCCATTATAGAATGTTTTATAATAAAGGGTTGTGGGATTTTCTCGAGTTAACTTAAGAACTTTTCCTTCAGTAATCTTCAACGACTTGAAGCCGGTCATGCATATGTCGTCACACAATGTTGGAACTTTGCATATTCGGGCAGTGAATGCTTGTGTCATGTGAGTCACTACCACGAGAATATCAGCCAATGACTCTAAAAAGGTGTCATAATAAAAAAAAAACATTGGTAAATTTTAAAATTATGTGTATCGGTCCTAAAAAACAGTCACATTTGAAGAACAGATCAATATAATGCAAAAAATAGTACTTACTTGTTAAAAAAACTGGCAAAACTCAAAATGTAACAGTATTCTGCACCACACAAAATTAGTTTCATTGTTAAAAACTTCGAAAAAACAGTCACAACACAAAAAAGAACGGTATTTTACTTATTATAATTATCAGATCTAACTAATAATTCACACAAAAACTGTCACAATGCAAAATGTGACTCTTTATAGGATGAAACTCGTTCGACTACTAAGTGCACGATGTTGCAAAGTCAAAAGTGACACTATAAATGAAAGCATGCAGCGCTAACCTTAACAAAAAGCGTCACTTCCGCCATCTCGCGGTTAATGGTTGAAATAGAATTAGAACGATTTTCTAGAAGAAACTTTAATTAATTTCAATGCTTGCTGCGTGTTTATCTTAATAATAGCGATTTTTGAGTTGTTACTCTTTTTTAGCGGGGGTGCAAAATGTCTATAAGAAAACAAACGAATAACGTCAAAATGTGAGCATATATAAAACTAAATTGACATGCCCGAGCGTTTTACCCAACGTTGACTTACAGGTTAAGGCTATATTAGTTTTATTCCGGACTTCTGTGCAACCCTGTAATATTATTATACTTTAGGATTATGGCGTGGGTATCAGAATAGTAATTTACGTTACAAGTCCGGAAAATACTGTTTTTTTGGACGAGTCCACAAAATTCTAGGACGAGCCGTAGGCGAGTCCTGGAAGTCTGCGAGTCCAAAAAAACTGTTTTCGGACGCGCACACTATTTTTTCGGCAACCTACAAAAGTCTACTTACCGTACAGGAGAATAAGAAAAAAATATCTTCTGAATTTATTAGAGAAGAATGAGACACATTATTTTATTATATTTCATTGTAGAACAAAATTTCGAACATTTTAATTCTTACAGAATCACATTCCCAGTTATTATTCAGCATTTTATAACTCTTTGTAATAATAAAGATTTTTTTTTTACTTTATTTATGTGTGTTTTTTTTATATTCTACCTTCCTAATTCCTAAGAATAATAATATTTATTTCTAAAATAGTGTCACAACATCAATATTTTTCTAAATTTTATTAAAATCCAGAGAAATGGGACTTTCTGGCAAAACTACCATACTAATAACATTAAGCTATTATATCCATGTTACCAATAAAGTACCCTGGTAACTTGTATTTTGTCACGGTAACGGAAAAATGAATGTTTCCAGTAAGACAAAACCTTAACAATAATTTTCTCAAAACAATGTTTTTTGAGTTGTGACTCTTTTTTAGCGGGGGTGCGAATTTGTCAAAGATATGACGACATCGATCTTTTTTTTAAATGGAAATATACAGCTTGTGATACATCATTTGAAAGGTAATATCTCGTATAGTATGCTCATAAATTTTGGCGCGATTCTGTTAAGCTATTTCAACATGGCGACTGTTAAAAGTTTTTAAAAAATCTCTATTTAAATAAGCGGAAATATTAAATCATTGATTTTTTTACCTTTCAAGGAGGGAAATCTTTATTGTTTTACGTTGTGACATTTTGTGACTCAACAATAGTTATGGTTTATTTGTTATTTATTTTGTAAAAAAAAAAAATGTAACGAAGCAGAACAAAATACAACAAATAGGTGTTTTAACGTGGCAAATGCTGGAAATTTGTTGGCATGCTCCCAGATGATGGTAAAATCCGTCGACGGAATTCCGAATGACTTCAGCCGGTATGTTATGTATATCCAATATAATTTTGTATTTTAAACCTTCAATATTATTTGGCCTATTTTGGTAAACTTTTTCTTTTAAATTGTCCTCAAGGAAAATAGTCTAGAGGCGTTCAATCTAAGGACCTCGGTAGCCATTCAATTGTACCACGTCGTCCAATCCAGCGAGCTGGAAATATCTCATATAAATATCTTCTCACATTGATACGAAAATGCGGAGAGCACCATCTTGCTAAAACCAAATTGTTTCATTAGGTATATCTGGATCTACTTCAGTGGGAAAAATTACAGCTAGAGCAGGCATCAAGAAGATTAAGAATTCCAGGTACCGGTTAGCAGTAAGGTTTCCTTCAAAAAAGAATTTCCGCAGAAATCGGTTATTAATGATACCTGCAGAAACATTTACTTTCTGGGGCTGGTGAGTATGCGCTTCAAATATCCATCGTGGATTTTTTTGACTCCAGAAACGATAAATATGTCTGTTAATCACCCCGCTTAAATAGAAAGTAGCTTCACCCGAAAACAATATGTTCTGTGGAAACCTATTATTCTCGTCACACCGTCATCATTTCTTCGCAAAATTAAAAACGCCTGTCATAGTCTTCTTCTAAAAGCTCTTGGACAAGATATACTTTATAAGGGTGGTATTTTTCTGCTTTCAAAAATCTTCAAATAGTACCCCTAGATGTATCATGATTTTGAGTCAATGAATGACCAAAGCCTATAGAAGATGTAATCTACTTCTTGGGTAGGAATAACCCAAAAACTGATAAAATGGAAATTTCTTTGATATGTGATTGGATTCAAATGGTTCATGTTAAAGTGTGGGGATAGTGTTATACCTATATAGGTATAACCTTAAGGAATAAAACAAAAAAAAATCCTGCCGTAAATATAAGTGACACTATGACTGTTTCAAATTACGTTTCATGTAATAATATTTTCGAGGTTTGGATAATTATAATACAATATATAATTTTCAACTCTATTTTGACACTTTATCTTAAAACCATATGAAAACTCATGTTGATTATTACGATTAAAGTATAATATTTACAAAACCAAATTTTCAAAATAAATTATTAATGTTATTATTATTAGTAAGCGGTAAAAGCGATAAGGCTATTTCATCAATTATTGTTCTAGAAGGTATCACATATTTAATTTTTAGTGTCCAACCGACCAATCAAAACAAGGTTTTCAGTTTCAGCCGAAACCGAATATTTATTTTATATGAACGGATTGAAAACTTTTCCCACTAAAAAAAAGGTCGACAGAGAAAACATCTATTTATAAAGATAACACTGCCCCTACAACCCACCCAAAGTTAGCCGAACGGTGAGCGACAATTCACGAACACTGAGTTTTGGCCGAAACCGAACCTTCGGTTGGTTTCTAATAATTTTTAAGTCCGGTCTTTGAATTCATGTCAACTTATAAATCTGGGCCTAAGTATTACAAGGGCCAAACTTCATTTATAGTGTTTTGAGTAATTAATTATTGAAGTTTCGCAATCAATTAAATTTGCTGTAAAATGTTAATATACTTATATTAGATAGATAGATAGATAGATATAACTTTATTTGTTTCATAGTATTTACAATATACTTTTGCCGTTGGCGTGAAACATGTCAGTAATTTACTAAAAACTTATAAGCTAGACATAAGTAAAAAAAGAGCTTAAAATAACCATTTCTCACATAATCACCATTACAAAGTATCTATGTAGAAATAAAAAGAACATATAACATGAAAATACTGATTTCGACTTACAGATACATTAAAAAAAAACAATATTACAGTACAATAATCTAAATGTATACATGTAACATTAATACAAGAACATATTCGATTTATAATAAAAGGTAGAAAGTTATTTGGTTTTATTTGGTTTATTTAGTTTTCCCTATAACTCACTCATACATTTCCTTTTATACTTTCTCATTCATCCCTTCCCGATATCACCCTGAGAAGCGAGTGTCTCGGAAGTACTCCTCTACCGTGTAGTAGGCCTTATCTATGAGTATTTTTTTCAGTTCTCTTTTGAGTACCGACAAATTTTTATCTCGCAGGCAAAGTGGTATTTTATTGTATACTTTAATGATTTTAAAATTTTTTTAACATTTTTTTGAAGGTAGGAAAAGTTAGTTTTGTTTTCGAGTAGATTATCCTTTGTTCTAGTGTTATAGTCATGCTCTCTATGTAATGTTTCAAACAGGTCTTGATTTGATTTGATAAAAACCACTGCTTCATATATATATGTGCATGCCATAGTAAGGATACCCAGTCTCTTAAAGACATCCTTGCAACTTTCCGTCTGTTTCATATTGAGTATGCTTCTCAAGCATCTCTTCTGGATGACTGCCATCCTGTCTAGGTTGCTACTTCCTCCCCAGAAGATTATGCCATATCTCAGTTTTGAATGTACATATGCATGATATACCATAATTGCTGTCTGCACTGATATATTTGTGGACAGTACCTTTAGTACATAACAAAATCCTGCAACTCTCTCTGCCAGGATATCTGTGTTTGCTTTCCAGTCCAATCTCGCATCCAGTCTAACACCCAGAAAGGCCGCCGATCCTGCGTTTTCTATAGATTTGTCATTTTGATTATATATGTGGCCAATGTCATTTTGAGAGTAAGAAAATTTTAACAGTTCAGTTTTATCTATATTTAAAATCAGATTATTGGCTGTGAACCAGTTTTCAAGTTTCCCCAGGGTGCTGAACAAAAGGTTTGTTGAGTCGATTTCTGGATCTTCACGCAGAATCAGAGTTGTATCATCAGCAAACATGACTGTGTGTAGATTTGTAACACTAGGCAGTTCATTTGTGTATACAAGATATAGTAAGGGCCCCAAAATTGATCCCTGGGGCACTCCTTTCTCCACAGTTTTTACATTTGATTTGATAAGAAGGCCATGATCGTCTCTTTCTATTACACACTGCGTTCTATTTTTTAAGTATGATGTCAGCAGGTCCAGTGCTACACCCCTGATTCCATATTTTTCCAGCTTCATTAAGAGTATTTTATGGTCCACTCTGTCGAAAGCCTTTGATAAATCCAGGAACAAGGCGAAGGGTTGATCCTTGTTGTTTAGTGCTTGTTGTATTTCCTCGAGTGCCTGGTATATAGCTCTGGCTGTTGATTTTTTTGCTCTAAAGCCATTTTGGAAGTCCGAGAGAATGTTTTCCTTGTCCAGAAAATTCACTACCCTATTATTTATAATCTTCTCAAATATTTTACTGACATTACTTAATAAAGCGATTGGTCTATAATTTCCAATATTATTTTTATCCCCTTTCTTATAGATTGGCTTTATTTGTGCCTGTTTTAATTGTTCTGGAAATATTCCAGTCGAAAAACAGAGATTTATAATATGGGATAATACTGGTGCGATTTTCCCTGCAGTCTGCTTTAGTAGTGTAACTGGGATATTATTGTCAACTAATAGTAAAATGACGTAAAGAAATAAGAAAGGTGTTAAAGTGATATAATGAAATTTTGCAGTTTTTGATATTTTTGGATTTAGAAGGAGTTTGGCCTTTTTAAAATTTAGACTAGTGGAGATACGGTCCCGTAACTTTTTGTAATATTACTAATTTTTAACTAATAAAAGCCTCTTGGTTCTACTTGAGTACATTTCTTTTAAATTTCACTTAATATACACCAACACTCATCTGAAACGTGCTCAAACTACTTTGGAGGTTATGTCTTAGTAAAGGTCAATCTCCAAATTGTTCTATGCGAGAAAGTAAGAAGGGCCAATATCCGCACATTGGCCTTTTTAAAGATTAAGTTAGGGTTTCTATGTGCACTTTGGCCGTTTTAATTATTATATTATTTGGAGATATACCTATATTAAAAACACTAGATTGGCAACTAACTATACAAGGAAGTTGGCCTTTCTTGTATACATAGTTTTTCATCTGCTTATGTTAGTGGTGGTAATATCTCCAAATGGCTAGAAATGGAGTTTGGCCCTTTTAATACTCAGGCCCAGAAATATTAAATCGACCAGTATTGGCAGAGTGTCATGTGACTTAAAATCCGTCTTGCGAGAGGATCAAACAAAAATTGTTCTATATTTATTTAACTTGGCGTTTATTAACAGCAGAAAAAGTCGATTATATTATTCAGTATCTCGAAATCAATTTCATTGTTCCTAATATAAATGCAATACTTCCTTATTTTTGTCATTACTTTTTCTGTAATTAATAAATTGGATTGTTGATGATCATTGGTTATAAACATAAAGGATTTATCAAAATGCGAACTAGTTATTACTGTCATTTAAGTCTTTATTATTTTATTAAGTCGACTGTATAAAAGCAACTATTTAACATAACACTCTTACTACCTACTGTAAATAATTTATAAAAAAACCTACAAATTATCGTGACCCGTACGTAAATTCGATAGTTAAAAATTAAATCGTGCACCCGGAAGAAGAGGGTGACATCTCAAAATTACTCATTTTTTAGGAGAGGTGTTTAAAGATTATGTCTTTTTTATTTTTGCTAATATTTTTTTAAAGCATTAATAGGACAATGATTTTTTGACTTGTGCTACAGACTTTGTGCCTCCATTGAATTGTAAAATTCATTGTTTGTTATTGCTTAAGATCAGGGAGAATTTGATAGAAGTAACCTTTTTGAATATATATATTGAATATAAAATAAGCAAATTTAAGTACATATTTCGTCTTGTCACCTTATTGAATATAAATAAATCTATTTTTCTAAACAGAAACTATCTTTTGCCACATGATAACTAGAAATGTCACCTTTCTCTAAGATAATTCGCGGCGTGCTCTTCACAAAAGACACAGGCAAACTGAAATAACACCATCTTCTCGATAATCTCAATACGTGCTGCGTAAAAATGGCGAATTCAGTAAAGCGACAACACGCCATCTCTCGGTCAATAAGTAAAGCTCACATGTAACTTTTTTTCTCATGATAGAATACAATATTTAAAATTGATTTCTGTATATAACTCAATTTTGCCAAATTTTGAGATGTCACCTTCTTCTTCCGGGTGCACGAAATGTAAACAATTACAAACTGACAATCAATATTTATCGGAAAAAAAAAGAAATCGGTTGAGCACTTGAGCCAACAAATTTTGCTAGGAAATAAACTAAGAACTGCTTCCGCAATGTAACTCCTTTTTTTCTTCCCACACGTTTCTGCAAAATGGCAACGTTTGTCAGAACCTCATCGAAATTTTATTTGGCTTCTACCCTCAACAGATTGTTTTTCTTTGTGTTTCCTTTCAGTAGTAGCATGCATTTATTTTTCTCTTGCACGCTTGCGCATTACCATGTGGTGAGAGTCTCTTAGAGTCGTCTGAAAATATTGGGTTTCGTTTGTAGAAGCTGTCAGGATCTATCATTGGAAGTGCTAAGGACACTCTATATGAGTCTAGTTCGTTTAAATCTTGAGTACGCAAGTGTGGTTTGGTCTCCCTACTATCAGGCGTATACTGACACTATCGAACGAGTTCAAAATAAGTTTTTACGGGCTGCAGCCTTTAAGATGGGGGTTAATTTTCTGAACTACCATAGGGCTGATATTATGCACCGTTTCAATTTGGTTACATTGGAACAAAGATGAACGTTTTTGGATGTATGTTTTGTGTTTAAAGTGTTAACTGGCTTGTGTGACTGCGATGGTTTGCTCTCGAGAATTAGTTTGAACGTTCCTAATCAAAACCTAAGAAATTATACCCTTTTCCATTTGGGTTTTCATAGAACTAACTATGGCTTAAATACACCTTTGGATAGAACTCTGCGTACTCTTAACGATATGAGCGGGCATATGTATTTTTTAATCTCTCGCTGAAAGCTTTTAAACGTAAAAGTATGGTATTTATCAAAGGACTGTAAAACTGCATTTGTGGATGCTGTGATTAAGTAGGGCTGTGCTAAGTATTATTTATTGAAATGATTATATTTTCTCTTTAAATTAATATATATTATAAATGTTTAATAGGAATACAAAAACTGTAAAATGGGGTATCCCGTATGTTTAATAAATAAATAAATAAATAAAAATTTGTCTGGTAAAGAAACAGAGAGCCGTGGCCCGTGGTCAAGGCTCGCTTGGGCCGAATATACTGCGGGGACGTACATGTAGTAGTAGTACTGTGCGAGAAAATTATTTGCATCAAAGAGGGCCTTGCATCTAAGGACGTAATGCTTAGCCGTAGATCTTAATACCTGTTGGGCGTCAGTAACTACCTAAATTAACAGTCAATCGGTTATTCCGTCATCTTTGACAGTCGTTACAAGTAATTTGATTCATCGCTAATTTTTCCAATTTCTTGAACAATTCACACAATGGGCTTTACGGAACAGCACAAAACATTCATGGTTAAAGCGTGTTTTCAAAACGGAGTTAGAGTAAATTATGAGTGGCAATACAATCCGGATTTGTGCATGGACGGTTTTCACGAACATTTTCCTAACGTTGCTTTTATTGCTGGGGATTTTTATCATTGCCTAAAAAGAACCGTGGCTGTGTTTAGGGAAACAGGTTCTATACAACACAAAAAAGGAGCAGGAAGACCATCTGTAAGAACAGAAGAACTTGTTGCAAACGTTCGTGAAATAATGCAAAATACGCCAACAAATTGTATAAGACGCCTGTCCCAAGAAGTGGGAAGATCTTATGGAACATGCCGGACTATTCTTAACAAGCAGTTAAATTTATTTCCTTATAAAGTGCAAGTATTCCAAGAAATACAAGCCGCAGATTTTGAAAGACGCAGGAATTACTCTCAATGGTTAACCCAAAATTTATTGGAAAGAAATGCTTGGAGCATGGCGGTGGCCAGTTTCAGCAATTTATGTAATTATTTTTCTTTCAGTATATTCTTACTTTGTTAATTTTGTAAACTACAAAAATAAATTTGTATTTGTCTACTTATTTTATTACTCATTAGTTTGGCATATCATGTCATAATATGAATTTGACAAAATTTTAACCTATATTTGGTTAGATATATCATCCACATATCATTGTGATCTGAACCAAGCTCTATGTTTTTTAATCCAAGCCCTCTTTGATGCAAATAAGTTTTTCTCGCACTGTATCTATATGTGCAGTTTACTTGGCAGAGCGTGATTGTGATTATAAAATGCTCGTAAAATACGAGGGATATTTTAAAGGTAATAGTAATAATACCGAAACAAACAAAATTTGACTGAAACTAAATAAAGATTAAGTTAGAAGAGAATTGAGGGAGATCATTAACCAAATGACCTTATGGAAGAACAGCCACTTCTTAAGTCCTGAACAGTTAGCGCATTGTCAGATGTTTCTTTTCTGCAGTAAATGATTTAAATCTAAAATAAATCGCACTTTGAATAAATACAGCTACTTACAAAATACTTTTATTATTTATGTTTTAAGTATTATAGCTAATGATAAACTATATTGGACTTTTTTACTCACTTACCGATATTATATTGAACACTGGGCTACTTGAAATTCTATTGTAGGTTGACAATATTTACAAAAAACGTTATTGTTGTTAAGCAAAGTCAACAAACTTAATTATAAGTTGGACCATAAATCATAAAAGCACAACCTGTTTTATTTAGAAGTCAAAAGTATTAAAGAAGTAATTTCAATAACAAAAAACTTATAAAATATTTAGGCGCAAAGAATTGATGAATCACTTATTAAAAATCGGTTCGCGGTCTGATTTAATATTTCATTTTTATTTTCAAAAGAAGACAGGCCAAGGCTAAAATTTAAACTCATTATTTTACAAGGATATTCTAAACAATGATTTTTATATTAACATTATTAAAATAATTGAAACCTTACACTGAGGAAAATAATCTAATACAACAGACATAGTTTGTATTAATAGCTTATTTTTTATTAACCCATATTAAATAAATTGCTAGTGTACCAAACCCGCTTTAAGCGTTGAACACATATACGCGATCGCGACCACGACCACGAAGGCGATTGCGATGGCGATTGCGATGGCGATTGCGACCAAAGAAAAAAGTGAACAGACATACGCGAGAACGATACAGTCGCAGCAAAGAATCAACAATGCTGTGAATATAGGAATAGAAGAAGAGGCACTGCTTTTTGCAATATTATTGGACGAAGAAGGCCATAATAAAGAAACGCGAAGGTAAGCTTTATAAAGTTATTAATTACTATGTTTTATTAAAAAATGTTTCGATAATTTTTTACATTATAGAAATAAAAGAAGGAAGATTTGGGTACATGAAATTAACAAGAAACGTAAAGAAGAAGGCGAATTTCATAAATTATACCCCGAACTTCGTAATGATGAAAATATTGTGTTTCTTAACATTCTCAATTAATGTTTCCGTTAATAAATCTGCCATTTTTTCACTATTTAATTCACGCGATCCGCGATCAACGTAACCTGCTGCGTTTGATCGCCAACACTGTAATATCGCCGACCACTCTGCGATCAAACGCTGCACAGGTCGCCCGTTTCGCAGACAGGTCGCAACAAGTGTGTGCGGCTGAATTTGTTTACATGGGACGCGTTTTATCGCCATCGCAGTCGCCATCGTGGTCGTGGTCGCGATCGCGTATATGTGTTCAACGCTTTAGTGTTAATTCCAGATTTGCAAGAACATTATTTTTATTGGTAGTAATCAGTCCCATTAGCAGCACAGTCTTGTTGAAGATTAAAGTACTTTTAATACAGCAGTTTTGTTAAAAAATAAATTATCTCTTCTCAATGCGACGCATTTCGTTTCTAGTAAAGCGCTTTCTCTACAATTAGGAAAGCAGAACAACGTCCCCAAAAATGAATTGTATCCGTTAGAACCTATAATTCACAAGACGTTGGTGGGGTTTCGGTCAGATACCAAGAATAAGGCAGCCTAGGGTAATAGATGAAGACACGCAATTAAACGTTTTACTTGCTCTTCAAGAAAATACTATTACTCCAGTTCGGCAACTTGCAAGAGAAAATGACATAAGCCATACGTCTACATTCAAGTTAGTGAAATCATGTCAAATGCGTCCTTATAATAATTGTTAATGGTTCAAGAGTTACTGGAAGATGATCTGGACCGCCGTCTTCAGTTTTATGAAGTGATGATAAATATACAGTATTATGAGATACAGTAAAACAAAGTTGAACTTGTAAATTTCCACTATATTAGACAGAAAATGACATGTTTCGCTAACACTGTAGCTTCGTCAGATGACAATGATTTAATAAAGGTGAAAAGTAAAAATTGGGTGCAATAAAATTAAACTATTTAAGATGTAAATAAAACAGTGGGAGGGTTACAATTGCGGGGAAATCCAACAGAGGGTTTAAAAATTAAATTAAATTAGGTACAATATGGGTAGGTATTTACAAAATCTTAATTATATGGTTAACAGAATAAATTTAGCAAAGGTGAATTATTTAAATCTAATTGATCATTAAGTAACAGGTCCGTATTTTAAAGTTTATTTATTTCCATAGATTCTAGCAAATTCAGTTTTAAGCCTTTGTTTTCTGTATGTAAGATTTTAAAGGAAGGATCGAAATTATGTTGATAATCAAGTAAATGGTTAGCATAGTTTGAGTCTGTTTTATTTTTTAGAAAACTGTTATAATGTTCCTGTATTCTTTTGTCAAACTGTCTACCTGTTTGGCCAATGTATGTTTTAGGACAATCTTTGCATTTTAATTTATAGACGCCTGATTTTTGTTTTTATCGCTTTTAGTTTTATTGTTTTTGATGAATTTACTTAAAGAGTTATTCGTTTTGTAACACAAATTTATATCAAGTTTGTTAAGAAAATTGCCAATTACTTTGCTAAGTTGTCCAAAGAAAGTGACAAGTTTAAATTGGTCAGAGTTTTTGCTTCTAGGAAAAACTAAGTCAATAGCCTTTTTGTAAGTTTTCTTTTTTGGGATTTGGTCAATTAAATTTGAATTATATCCGTTATTAACTGCAATTTGTTTAATAATGTTTAGTTATTTTTGAAAATTGATTTTATTTAGAAAATAAAATAAGCAATCATCCTCTTTTCAAACAGTTTCTTTATTGGCATAGGTATGTTGATGACATCTTAACATGTTTTCTTGGTACTGATAGACAGTTAAAAGTCTTTTTGGAATATATTAACAGCCTACACAAAAATATCAAGTTTACAATAGAATAGGAAAGTAACAATTCTATCAATTTTCTTGATTTAAATATTAAGGGAGAAAATGATAGACACGTTTTCTCCGTTTTCCATAAACCATCTCATACTGATACTGTCATACACAATTCTTCTTGCCACCCTATACAACACAAATTAGCTTCTTTTCACAGTATGATCCATAGACTAGTAATTCTCCCTCTAAATAAAATCAATTTTCAAAAAGAACTAAACATTATTAAACAAATTGCAGTTAATAACGGATATAATTCAAATTTAATTGACCAAATCCTAAAAAAGAAAACTTACAAAAAGGCTATTGACTTAGTTTTTCCTAGAAGCAAAAACTCTGACCAATTTAAACTTGTCACTTTCTTTGGACAACCTAGCAAAGTAATTGGCAATTTTCTTAACAAACTTGATATAAATTTGTGTTACAAAACTAATAACTCTTTAAGTAAATTTATCAAAAACAATAAAACTAAAAGCGATAAAAACAAAAAATCAGGCGTCTATAAATTAAAATGCAAAGATTGTCCTAAAACATACATTGGCCAAACAGGTAGACAGTTTGACAAAAGAATACAGGAACATTATAATAGTTTTCTAAAAAATAAAACAGACTCAAACTATGCTAACCATTTACTTGATTATCAACATAATTTCGATCCTTCATTTAAAATCTTACATACAGAAAACAAAGGCTTAAAACTGAATTTGTTAGAATCTATGGAAATAATTAAACTTAAAAATACGGACCTGTTACTTAATGATCAATTAGATTTAAATAATTCACCTTTGCTAAATTTATTCTGTTAACCATATAATTAAGATTTTGTAAATACCTACCCATATTGTACCTAATTTAATTTAATTTTTAAACCCTCTGTTGGATTTCCCCGCAATTGTAACCCTCCCACTGTTTTATTTACATCTTAAATAGTTTAATTTTATTGCAGCCAATTTTTACTTTTCACCTTTATTAAATCATTGCCATCTGACGAAGCTACAGTGTTAGCGAAACATGTCATTTTCTGTCTAATATAGTGGAAATTTACAAGTTCAACTTTGTTTTACTGTATCTCATAATACTATAATTATGGATTTCCAACTAGTATCGGCTGAATCAATTAATAAATGTACATGTAATGTACAATCAGCATTTAATAGATTTGGACTCGATCCTTTTTACAGATGAGTGTACTTTTGTATTAAATCATGAAGTCAATAAACCGATCGTCAATATTGGTCCACAAAAAATCCTCACTGGATGTGAGGAACACATCCCAGCTTCCACAAAAACTAAATGTTTGGGCAGACATAATTGGCGACCGCCTCATTGTGTCAATAGCTATTCATTAAATGCAACTTAAATGGCCATACATATCTGGATTTGTTGCAAGAACTTCTTTCAGCTTTGACTGCTTTATTTCCTTACCATGCAGAAGCAGATCTTTATGATGATCGAATATGGTTACAGCAGGATGGTGCTCCGCCTCATTACACCACAAATGTTCGACAATATGTAAGTGATGTTTTTACAAAGCGCTCGATAGGAAAAAGGGGTACCATTAAAATACCTTAATTCTCTAGATTATCTTTTTTGGGGTCACCTAAAAACTAAAGTATACGTATAACAAAACCAGATAATTTAGAGGAAGTTAAAACGACTTATATACGAAATTCGCCAAATAACCCCGGATATGATAGATTAGGGGATTATCAAGAAAAAATGAGCAACATTTCCCACAATTTTTACAATAAAACAAATTGCGTCAACACTATCGAAATGCCAAAGTAAGCGTGGGTTGTATTACATTTTTTTTGCTCTTCCCAACGGGCTTAGATACCTTTATATTTGAAAGGAAAAGTTGGGGGTGGTTTTTACCCCCAAAGGAGGGACACATTTCATGAAGTCACGAAAAAAGTATGCCAAACTAAAAATTAACGCAACTGCATTTTTTTCAGAAAATAGAGAGGCTTTATAATGATGAAATTATCCCAGGTAAAAATTCCACCCTGTATGCTGGCCTGTTAATACCGAGTGGATACTTAATACGTACTTTAAATTAGTAATTAAATTCCCAGTGCTTTAATACCATAGTATTTCCGACAATTAATGAGCTAATCGACATATGCTTAATGATAATAATTATCGTGACCAAATCACCGCTTATCGCATTTAATTATAAAACCAGAGAATGTGTGTGATTTAATAAATGCATTTAAACGAAACTACTCGTATTAAGTTACCACTCTGGAACTATCTATTAAGAAAATTTATGGGTCGCAATAAAGTATCGATCAGCACATAAATAATACAACGGCTAAACTAGCCAACATCAGGTTCTAATAAAATTTAATTGTTAATTTATTGTCTATATGCATTTTTACAATTTGACAACAAAACTTTGCATAATAGAAGCAATGGAATTATGTAATTTACCATACCGGGTGGCGTACTCTCAAAACCTTCTTAAGCAGCCAACAATAAAATTTAGCTTTTCCATGCTTATTTCGGGTATAGAAGAGTGGGAAGATAATCAAGTAACAATGCAGATGGATCATTCGATCTTCGCAGACGGTTCAATAATGGACGTCGGTGTGGGAGCTGGTATCTTCTCCGAGAGCATGCTAATACAAAGGTCGTATAGACTCTCTGCATGATTACTGCATCATTATTTAGCAGAAATTTTTGCAGTGGATAAAGCAGACAATATCCTGTGGGATCACACTGGCCTAAGAGGAGCTGCGTCTATAGCTATCTATATAGACAGTCAAGCAGCCATAAAGGCAATTTGTTCCAGCAGTAATAAATCAAAATTAGTAAGGCGCTGTCGCAACAATCTCTGCAGACTGGGTGCTCAGCATCGAATCACCTTGTGTTGGGTTCCTGGCCACAGCAATATATATGGCAACGAGACTGCTAATGCGCACGCCAGGGAGGGCGCAAGCAGGTCTGTCGAACTAGCAGAGAATAGTGTGGCTAGACCACTGAGATCAGTCAAAGAGGAGACAGATCGGATAGCTAAACAACTTGCGCACAGCAGATGGACTGGGCTGACAACCTGTGGCATCTCCAGGTAATTGAGGCCCCTACTTGACGGCAAGAAAGCCACAGCGTTATTACAGCACAGTCGGAAGGACCTAAGAAATCTGCCATAGTCACCGGACATTGCCTGTTCGGTAGACACGCCGAACGTATGGCAATACCAGCTAATGACTTCTGCAGAAGTTGCAGAGATAAAGAAGAGGAGGAAAGTATTCAGCATTTCTTCAACTGGAAGCTTTTAGGAAGAAATCAGCTGTTATTGTCACATATGGGTCAACTGTCGAAACGCTATGTTTTTGGAAAAAATTTACTCCAGGCGGTGTGGTTACAGAAATGTTCTTTTTTATTGGAATCAGGATGCTGCAAAATTTTTTCAAAATTTCGGCCAATTTTTACTCATTTAAAACTAATGGAGTAAGGACTTTGAGACCTGATTTTCAAAATTTTCCAAAAAATATATCAGAGTGGGATTTAAATTGTTTATGTCGTTAATACTTAAAATACTAAGTTAAGTCATGTCAAAGTTAAAAAAAGGCAAGAAACACTATTGTCTATTGTAAAACTTTAAATAACTCCTATAGGAAACAATTTAATGACAAGTGTGGCATATCATTAGTTTTGGGAGGTCAAAAGCTACTTAAAATTTTTTAAAAAAGGTCAGGTCCGTATTTAAAGAAACTAATTTGATGCGGGTATCTAATCAAGGAAACATCGTATCTAAAAAATAATTAATTATAGCAAAAAAAAAGTGCCTTAAGAAAGTACTCTCGGTTTTTTAATATAATCAGTATTTTGTCGTAAAAAAATTAAAAACAAAATTGATTTTTTCAGTTTTTTTCGGATAACTCCGGAAATCATCGGAATTGTTTTAAAGAAATTATTCAGCGTTAAAATGTGCCACTTTGCCCCAATTTACCCAACTCTCTATCCTTTATAGTTTTCGAGATAGCAACGCTAATTAGTATTGGGACATCGAAACGGAACATTGATGTTGACCATCGAGGTTAACATCGAAGGCTTACATCGATGGCTTAAAAACATCGATGTTTAAAAAAGTATATTTGCGATTAGGAATAAATTAGATATAAAAAATAAAAATAAACTTTTTATTAGAGAGAATTGAAAAATTGTCAAACGTCAAAATTCTAAATAACAAAAAATTTTAAAAATAATATAAAGTCGCCACAGTGGATCTTTTCCCGTGCGTCATCAATCAACGATCAGGACTCAACGTGGTTAATAACTCTGCATCCTTATTTATTACAGTAACAAGTTTGAATAAAAGCATAAAAGAACGTCTCCAAGATTCCGCAATAATATAACGTGCTAGACAAGAATAAAACTATAAAGTCAAATAATTACTTTTTTTATTTGTTTAGTTGACTACCGTTGTATTTTAGAACGTCATTGTCAACCTTATTTTGATCTGCCAATCTAATTCGTATTTTGTAAATTTGTGTGCCTTAAAACTGTTCCTTTTTCTAAAAATAGTTCTTTTTAGAGCTAATTATACCCACCATCTGTTTTGGCGGTAAGTATTTATGGATTTTTATAATACCTAATTTATTTATTTTAAATATTCTAACCGTGAAAGTTCTTTGAAAAGTTTACGGCAGTGGCTAAATTCCCTTAAATGAAAGGATGTCAAAAATTTGACTTTTGCGATTTTAATAGTCAATAAAACACCAAACTTTTCTAGATTTTAAGCTTTAAAAATAGTATTAAATGTATTAACATTTGTTTGTCAATTTCTTTTAGATAATAGAGAATGCCGGGCAAAACTTAAAATAAATAATACTTTTTCGGGATATTATGTAGGTACGTCAAACGGTACGCAGGCACGTCCATTTTATGAACTAAGACTTAGTTTTGACTATTTTCGTCTCGTAATTTTGATTTGATTCATACGATTTTGATGACGTGAAAGTGATGACGCACGGGAAAAGATCCACTGTGGCGACTTTAAATAACTTCTATAACTAAAAAATAAAACAAATATTAAAACAAAATATTTTATAACTGCATTAATTCCAGTCCCTAACAACTTATAAACTATTTTTTTTTGTGTAAAACTATTAATGAGCGTCCCAGAATTTTTTATTAATAGATTGCAATAAAAGTAACTTAGAAAGTTTCTTTCCTTGCAAGCTATTTCGTTTTTGTGCCATAGTTTCGCCGGCTTTGGAAAATAGACGTTCAGATGGTACAGAAGTACCTAAAACGCTTAACAGTTTTAAAGCTTTTGTTCCAGGCGCGGATCTAGTATTTTGCCCAGAGGGGGGCAAAAAGAAAGTGCGAAAATTTTTTGGGTGCCACGCCCCTTTTTGAATCATGGTGCTTGGTTTTCAAGTGGGAAAAATAAAAAATACCAAACAAAATTACAAAAACAACCCGGTGCATTTAGGAGGGGGTTACTTTTTGTGATTTTACCTTCCAGAGAATTCGTTCTAAATAAAAATTTCATAAAATTTTAATTTGTTGTCCAAAAAAATATGAAATACAAAACACATAGGTATAATATCTAGGTATAAAGAGACTAAAGAAAGAAACAAAAAACAATTTAATTTGAAGCAAGTATAAGTATGTGTTTAAATATTAATTTTTATTACAGGTGTTTTTAGGTTCTACTCCCTGTGATTTATTACTTGTTATACGTATTGTTATGCATTATAAAAAAAAATACTAAAACTTTAAAAATAAGAACCAATAAATGTTTCACTACTTTCTATTCGCATTATGTGCTCCTTTTGCAGGCGCGCTTTCGGGCGCCTTCGGGGTTTTGATTTGCGCTTTGAGTTTTATACATCTAGCAACTCTATTACAATTTTATGAAATCATATGTTTTTATTATTCCTTAAAGTAGGACATACCTATTAAAATGTTAGTATTTTATTTTTAGAAATCATGGATATAAGAACATTGTTTGAGAAAAAAACTGACAGTAGTGAAAAATCTCAATACATAGTCGATTTTAAAAATTTTGCTCTAAATTATTGACCAAATTTGTTAAAATTTGGACGTATAGTTAAAAAAAATGTTCGGGCCTTTTGCCTACCCACACTGACAAGGGTGCCCCGAAAAGTTTTTGCTTGCTCAGGGGGGGGGGGCAATTGCCCCCATTGCCCCCCCCTGTATCCCCGCCTGTTTCGTTCTTATTTTCTTGTGCTGGGAAAATTGAGTTTAAGATTGCAACCTAGTTTTCTTGTTTTGTTATAACATTGCATTGAACATCGAAAGTTAAACATCGATGTCGACATCGATGTTCATGACCTCTAACATCGATGTCGAAAACATCGAACATCGATGAACATCGCCTAGCACTAATGCATCGAATTTGTAACAAACTGTATTCTTATGTACCGTTTCTTGGCATAAGTAAATTGGCAAAAATTTTCACGGAAAAATAAACGAAGTTTGGTTGTTTTTAAGAGGAACTTTATAGAAGTGGTAAAAGTTTTCGAATAAACATTTCCGGTAGCACTTGGAAATCAAACAAATAGGAAATATTTTAGAGCTTAGCTTCGTTTATATCCGCAGTTGGAATTTATTGCTGGTGGAATTAAGTCGTTCCTTTTCTGATTTTTAAAGGCAGGATCCAAATTTTACAAAACTTAAAGGCAGAAACAAAAACGGGGTTTTCAAACCTACAAGAAAAAAATAACAATTTAATCCCATCGCCACAATTTTTTGAGAAGTAGTGCTAACAAAGTAATCCTTTAGGCATGAGGCCCAAAGGCCGCATGCTGATGTGCGCTACGTCATTTCTTGCGGCCTGCGGAGCGGCAAAGAAAATAAAGAAATATGCCTAAGAAACGAAAATATATAGGCTGGCGATGGATAGAAGGCCGCAACAAAGTTACTGGAACATTGGAGATCTGGATTCGCTAGAACGCTCTCGAACATTCAACTAGTCATTCGAGTACACATAAGATGGTGGAGTCAAGCGGGATGGACAGAGTTTCTTTTTTTCGAAACTTTTTATTAAAAAAATAATAAAAGCATTACATAGAAAAAGCTTTTAAGCAGTGCTTGAAACACGTACCTACCTATCGTATCAAATACTTAACTAAAAATAATTAACAAACAACAGTAAACAATTATTTATAAATTAAATATTTTTTATAATCGACATAAGTGTTTTCTCAAAAACTTATTAAACTTTCCGTTAGAGTTAACCATTCTGGTATTTTCAGGTAGTTTATTTAATAAATACCTTAGCTGTTTGTTGAGTAGGATTATATAACTCTTTATTTGACTTACGTAATTCTTGATAAATGTTACTATATGCCCTAATGTAATAAGTATGCACGTTTTCGTTAAAAAAATTTGAAATTTATTTATTACTTTATACAGTGTGACCAGTAAAGTCCGCATAATATGGGATTTTTTTTTATTAATAGCTTTATTCGAAATTTGACTTTGGAATCAAGTTCTGCTTTGATCGAGATGAAATTAAGCAAAAAATAGCAGTCACGTGATTGGCATTATCTGTCAAATTTTAATTTTTTCCAAAAAATAATTCAAAAGTGGGGTTATTTCTGGTTATGGGAAAAAGTTTTTTTTAATGCAGTTTCTAGCACACATGTAAAATTTCAGCTGCATAAGAAAATTTTGATTTTTTACCCACCCCTAAAATTTATTTTCCACTTAATGAAGATTTTACTGTTGACATTGTGTTATTTTTTGTCTTAATATTAAGGTTTATTACTTTCAGACACAAACTACGTTTTCAAAAATACTTATTTTATGCAGTTACCTTATACAGGATCAAAAACAAATAAACTTTGCATCACATGCGACCAAATTTTAATAGCCCAATTTTGATTTTGTAGAAAAACACACATTTAGTACTTTAAAGAAAATGTATCTGAAATAAAGCATTGTCAAAACTAAGAAGTTTTATCTAGGTTGCGTCGAGTCTTATTTTACAAAAGTGGTGCAATTTACAAAATATTGGTAAAAAAATCAAAATTACCTTATGCAGCTAAAATTTTGCATGTGGGCTAGAAAAACCCACTTTTAAATTATTATTTTTTGGAAAAAAATTAAAATTTGACAGATAATGCGAATCACGTGACTACTATTTTTTTGCTTAATTTTCATCTCGATCGAACCAAAGAATTTCGAATAAAGTTAATAATAAAAAAAATCCCATATGATGATGCGGACTTTGCTGGTCACACTGTATATAAATTTAGCATCTTCTAGCTTCTGTATTTTATTTTATTTCATGATACCCAATTCTCTGGGTGGGATGTCCGTATGTGTAAGTCGGTCGTAGCCGAATAGAGTTATTAGAACTTTATTTTGCAAAATCAGTATTTTTTCAAATTCCACATCAGCTCTGCAGGTCTCCATACAGGAATCAAGTATCTGAAGCAAGACATAAAATAAGCATTATAAATGTTCATTTTGCTTTTAATGCCAAGTAGTTTCTACATCTACAGGGTGGCCCTTTAGTGTGGCAAAGTACAATAGCTCCGTTACTATTTCAAATACATTAAAAATATTAATACAAAAGTTGAAGGGCAGTAAGTGACTTATAACGTAAAATTATTTTTAACTCTATAGGGTGACTCAAAAAAGCGGAACAAGAAAAAATGTACTTTTTTCAAATGGAACACCCTGTATATTTTTTCATTTTTAAATTCTACATAGAATTATAATTATTTTTTATTAAATACATTATTAGTCTATACTTTATAGTTTCCGAGATATTGACTCTTGAAAAGTGACATTTTTGAACTTTGACAGCTTCTAACTTTCTAACAGTACGTCTTAGAGCAAAACGGCTTACATGTCCCTATCTTCAATTTTTATTATCTTCCCAAAAAAATCAACTTCCAGTTAAACCGGAACAACTATATTTCCTGCTTTCGAGTAACATCCGGTTTAACCGGAAGTTGATTTTTTTGGGAAGATAATAAAAATTAAAGATAGGGACATGTAAGCCGTTTTGCTCTAAGACGTACTGTTAGAAAGCTAGAAGCTGTCAAAGTTCAAAAATGTCACTTTTCAAGAGTCAATATCTCGGAAACTATAAAGTATAGACTAATAATGTATTTAATAAAAAATAATTATAATTTTATGTGGAATTTAAAAATGAAAAAATATACAGGGTGTTCCATTTAAAAAAAGTACATTTTTTATTGTTCCACTTTTTTGAGCCACCCTATAGAGTTAAAAATAATTTTACGTTATAAGTCACTTACTGCCCTTCAACTTTTGTATTAATATTTTTAATGTATTTGAAATAGTAACGGAGCTATTGTACTTTGCCACACTAAAGGGCCACCCTGTATATACAGCTCCAATCATAGGTTAATTAGTTATTTTATTTACATGTTCTTTCCAGTTAAGATTTTCATCTAAAACTAGTCCAAGTCAGTCCATGATTTTAGTTACTTTTTTTACAATAGCATCATTTAGCCGAATAACAGTTTCCTGAATAACTATTTTTTTGTTTAAATAACATAATCTTTAGCTTATTAGGTAATAACCAGCTAGAATAACGTTAAAGATCTGCATTTGCACAATTCCAAAGCGCCTCTCATCCTCTTCATAGTAGACTAACACTGTATCGTCAGCAAATGTAAAATATCGAACTTTATGACCTGAACTTTTAAGGCTTAATACCTACATATAACGAGTAAAGCAAAGGCCCAAGAACTGAGCCTTGCGGCACTCTGCACTTGCAACTGCCAGCCACATCTCCCATTCTAACATGCTGCTGACAGATACGTCTCCATAAGCCTGTATATAACAACCCTGAAACCCATACCACTCAATTTCCTCAACAAAACATCGACACTACATCAAGTGCCTTCTTTAAGTCTACAAACAACACACACAATTTTTCTATTATCTAGTTCTGAGGATATTTTGTTAACACGATCCATAGTTACGTCCAGCGTATTACTGTTTTTAATGAAGCTGTATTGGTATTCATCTAGTTTAATATAATTATTAACAAGCCCACCATTTGTATTTTTATTATTTTGCCAATTACCTTAGAGAATAAGCTCTTATAGCACATATTAAATTTTAACGCCCGGTGCTGTGTATCTTTCTATTAATTAAATGAGAATTTTGCAGTGTACACTGCATGCCTATGTATTTTAGGCTTTATTTACAGGCGCAAGCCATAAATTTGGCATTTTCATGATCATTGTTTGCTAATCTAAAGCTATATGTTTACTAGTGACCCTTTCTAAAGGATATAACAATTGATAGAAAAAAATTATTATAAAAATTACGACATTACGGAATTGGTGGACAGGTACATAAATGGTTACATGACTATTTAATGAATAGATGGCAGGTAGTTAAATGTAACGAGTATGTGTCAAATAAAAAAGGTATAAATGTTGGTGTACCTCAAGGCAGTATACTTGGTCCTTTATTATTCATAATTTATATTAATTATTTGGCATACAATCTAGACATTTGTAAATATCATTTTTTCGCTGATGATACAGTAATTTATATTTCAGATTGTAATTTAATATCTCTAATAAATAATATGAACAATATTCTAGAACATATACAGGGTGGTCCTTAAGTACATCAAGAAAATCTAGGATATGATTCCTGGCATCAATTTAGGTTGAAAAGTTCATATGGACTTATGCCCTAAAATGCTTACCCTCTAAGATACAGGGTGTTAAAATATTTTCCATTTTCCTTTAAAACTACCATTTTTTTCAAAAACATAGTAGAGACAACTTTTGTTCCGCTTGTATCAGTAATGCATAAAAATGCATCAGAGTTTTAAAAAAAACAGTGGCGTATCACATATTTTCACAAAAAAAATATTGATGGTATCTTCATGCACGCCACTGGTGAAAGTAGGCAAACCCTTTTTTAACCAAAAAGTGCAGTTTAATACGAAATCAATTGACATCAATTTTCAATACCGTATCTTTAAGGAGTTTCGAAATTTTAAAAAAACAATTATTTTTTAAAAATATTTTCACACCCAGTATCTTAGAGGGTAAGCATTTTAGGGCATAAGTCCATATGAACTTTTCAACTTAAATTGATGCCAGGAATCATATCCTAGATTTTCTTGATGTACTTAAGAACCACCCTGTATATAAATGGATGTGTGAAAATAAATTAAAAATAAATATTGATAAAACAAAATGTTTGTTACTAAGGTCTGATAAACAGTATAATGAGTTTCAAAATCAAAATCTTTCTTTTAAAATAAATAACGAAGCTATTGAAATTGTTACTAAAGTTAAATATTTAGGAGTTATTATCCACAAAAATTTAAAATTTCATGATCATATGGATTATATTTGTAAAAAAATTTCAAAAAAAATAGGAGTACTAAATAGATTAAGCGGATACTTAAGCATTTATAGTAAAAAAAAATTATTTTCAATTGTATTATTTTACCTTATTTTGTTTTTTGTAGTTCAATTTTATATGTGTATTCACAACAAGATAAAAACAGATTACAGATTTTACAAAATAGAGCAATAAGAATAATATTGGGATGTAATAAATACACTAAAATAACGGAAATGCTAAATTGTTTACAATGGATGAATATAGAAAATTTTTTATTATTTCGTATTTTGATTTTTATTCATAAAATAAATTTAAATATAACAGCACCATATTATGAAAATTTCTTGACAAAATTTAATGAAGTTCATATTCATGAAACAAGAGGAAAAAATAACTTTATTTTGGATCATACAAATTTGAAATCGACTCAAAAATCAATATTTTTTAGTGGTGCTATAGAATATAACAAGTTAGGAAATGAAATTAAAAGGTGTATGTAATTTAAAACTATTTGTAAAAAAATTAAAGAATCAAATTTTATGTAAAAAATTTTAATAAAATAGTCTTTTTAGATTGTAATTATCTAGGTATCAGGAGAGAAGAAAAAATTTAGAATTTGAAATGTACCTAAATAGTTCAATAAACTAATAAATATGTTATTATTATTTACATACGTGTATTTAACAATTTACAAGCATGACAAAGATTTTTACTAGTGTCCGACCGAAACAAGATTTTCAGCCGAAACCGAAACCGAGTCTTCGGCCTTGGTCTCAGTTTCGGCCGAAACCGTAACCGAAACTTTTATTTAACTAAAATTTTATTGTATTACTGAAATTTAATTTATTTTATAGGACGAGATCGATCTTGGGAATGAATTGAACTCTTCCCACTAAAAAAAATAAAAAAAAAATTTACAGAGAAAAATCTATTATTTATATAGACAACACTGCCTACGAACCCACCCAAAGTTTGCCGAACGGTGCGCGACAATTCACGAACACTGAGTTTCGGTATGGCCGAAGATTCGGCCGGTTTTTGGCCGAAACCGAAACTGTCACCGAAACTAGATTTTTTGGCCGAAACTGGCCGAAACCGAAACCGAACCTTCGGTCGGTCTCTAATTTTTACTTTTATTATAGCATATCTATATTTGTCCAACTAAATAATTTTTCATCATTTCCGGCAAAAATTTTTGTTTTGCTTACTTATACAGACTTTTCTGAAAATTTCACACCTATAATTTTTAGCAAGCTTTTATTTCGGCTCGTTACTATAGCAACCACAAAACTTTCCGGAAGTTTTTTCCTCCTGGGTATCCTGGGTGTGATAACAGGATAGTTTTTCTGTCAAACGCATACCCATCTATTGTTTATAATAACTGTGTGTTCAACATTAAAAATAATTATTACAACAATAAAAGCAATATTAATTTTAATTAATTAATTATTTTAATATGACTCTTTGATCTTAATATAGCGCAATAAATACTTTCAATACTTGTTTATATTATGATGTCTCTTTTTTCCTCTTTTTTTTTGTAAAGTATATAGATATCTAAATTTGGCAAATAATTCGTTAGGTATTTATGGCATAAATAAAACATCTTCCTTGAATTTTGGTTATATCAAATAGTTAAAGACAGTTTAACAGAATCTTAAGCAAACCATTTTAATTTAAGTTTTGGTACTAAAGTTTACCGAAAATATATTTTTTGCTAATATTAGTCATGACGGGGTAATTTTTTTCATTTTATCATAATTGTAAGGAGTCTCTATAAATATATACCCATAAAATATGTCCATATAGGATTTTAGTAGTATGACCCAAACATTTGCTGGTCAAAAATAATGTATTCTATTAGCTATTAACAAGTCTGTATTACTACGGTGAACGGAAGGTTGTATTTTTAAAATTTTTGTTTGTCGGCTGTCTATACTTTGCAAAGAATTTGTTAGATATTTATTAGTTAACAGGCACAGAGCCTACTTGGTAGTTTTAGTTTCCTACTTGAATTTCTAAAGGAAAATGTCATGTTATAATTTTTTATGTTATTTTGGTGTGAAATTGTCCTACCGATGTTCTTGAATTACTACCGGAAATATTTCCATAGTAATTCAAGTACTAGGGAGATTACTAGTGAAAATTTCACGCCATCAATATTCATCCAATGAAATACAATCATTTCATAACGTTGCCATGGCAACCTTTGTATTTTTCGGAAACTTTCCCTGCCTGGGGTACCCTGGAGGGTATTACAGTGGAAATTTTTTGACATAATATAAAGTGACACGGAACTTTATAAAATGTTAACTGTCAACAATCAACCAGTACGTTTTGTCAAACTTTCTATAATTTTAAAATTCTTTAATTAATTAGTTAATATTAAAGGAATAAAAACGCCTAAACAATACAAAATATTTTATTTTTTAGATTCATAATTTTTAGTTACAAACTGTAAATTCTACCTCTTCCCTTTTCAATGGCGAACAATCCGATGGACAAATTCTATTGAATAAATGTCTGCGTTTTAAATAATATATTGGTAATATTTCGACACAATTTTGTTAACTTCTTGTCCACGTAATAATCTGTATTTTGTTGATTTTTAGATTTTTCTGAAAGACATTGCTGGATGATCGAGAACAATTTATCTTCCTCTAATTCACTACCGCATTCGGCAATAAGATCTTCCAAAAAAAACATAGTACGGTGATGGGTTTTAACGTCGGATATTTTTTTGCACAAAATGCAAATTTTGTATTTTTCAAAACGATTCGTTTTAATACTTCGACAAACAACTATCAGCAAGATGCAGATCTTACGAACTACTTTTAATTATTGACATTTTATATCCTCAAAATTAGCATGGCCTTCTAGATAAAACAATAATAAATAGGCGATGTTTTGTCATGCTTCAAAATCGCCCGGTTTGTTTTGGCAAATATAGCAAGAAAATATTTATTTCTAATACTTATAAAATTTTCTACCAACTTTAGTGAACTAAACTAAATATTAAATAAGAATATAAGAAATATTAAATATGATGGTGTTATTTTTGTGTTACTAAAATTGGTAGAAAAAATTGTAACCAGGATTATTTTATTATTACGTAACGTAATGCATAAATTTATGGTAGATTTATTTCTAAAAAATAATTTTCTACCAACTTTAGTAAACTAAACCCAATATTACGAAACAATATGAGTTATATGAAACCTAGAATTGGTGCTTTCATGTTACTAAAATTGATAAATAGAAATGTAATCCACTCATAATAATTAGGCACTGTAAAGTATAAATTAATAACAAATATTTATTATAAACTTATTTTGTTGTGAAATTTTCTTACCAAATACCATTCGAAATCAAATTATACCTTAAAATTTTTTCTCGCACACGAATATTTTAAGAAAATTTTCAGAATATTCGTGTGTTCAAAAGTATTTCTGGATATAATTTGACTTCTAGTGGTATTACAAGTAAAAATATTCCTTCTTACGTGAACTATTTAATCTATAGTCTGCTCAAAAATAAATCAATCAATTAATTTCAATTTAAATCGATTTTCGCCTTTTTAAAAAACGTAACACTCTGCAAAAAAGATCATTTATTTCTGCCCGACAACAATGGAGACAAGTTATAAGAACTATGCTTTACTTTCGTGACAAAACAACCCGTTGAAATAAGGGTCTCATGAATATGGCTCTATATAAGGCTCGAAGAAAAACACTGTCGCGCTCACCGAAAAGCCATAAATCCACTTGTTTTCAAGGAACCCCTAAAGCCGATTCCATTTTTAAGGTAATTCAATCATGGGATATATCCGGAAAGTGCTCGAAAATATATGTTAAGACTCTTCATTCAAGTCGTCAAAGCTATCTGAATGGATTTATACGAACATGTTTATATTTATTTATTTTTTTTAGTTTTGGGCTTTAGTGAGTAACAATGTGGTACGTTACGAGAATAGGGAACTTGACAAACATTTTAAATGGGGAAAAATTCTATAAATCATAAGTATACCGGGTGTCCACGGAAGGTGGCTCGCCCCTCTAACTTTTTTGTTATTCAAGATAATGAAATAAAATTTGGTAGATTTGTATAAAACATAAAACTGCATTTTTTGACAGGTGACTCAACATTATGGAACTTCCGGTTTAACCGGAAGTGACATAAACTTTCGATTTTTAAATGGGACACCTGGTATATTTTTACTTTTTTTGACTCCATATGACATTCTTATTACAACAATGTGTCACTTGTCACTTTTTTGTCACCAAGAAAATATTTTTTTTCCAAATTTATTGTTTTATCTAGAGGGCTATAAATACCTTAAAATCACTTATTTCAGTTCTTTAATCTTGGGAAAAATACAATTTTACTATTTTTGGTCCAATGCTATGTGCTATGTAAAATTTAATTTTTAAAATTGAATAACTAATTTTTTTTAATGGCAACATGGTGGCTCATCGGGTTAAGAAAAAAGAGGATTTTATTACGATTATTTTGATACCATACACTATTAGGTTTTAGAAAAGCTGCCATTAAAAAACTTTTAAAAGTTAACTTAGAACTTTCCTAAAATGAAGCATCTTTTGAAAATAAATTTAGATTTAAATGCATCAAGTAGCCTGTGACCAGCAAAACTGATAAAACAAAATCATGCCTTGAAGAAAATTGAAATGCCAACAGCTTCTGCCAAAGTAAATTAGTTTGTTGTTTAAAAAGCGTGGAAAATAATACTTTTAGAAGTAGTGAAAAAGTTGATATGTTAATAGTGTTTGGAGAATGTAGAAATATTTCAACCGATGCTGCACGAATTTACGCACAAAGATATTTTAATCGGCGTCATCCAACCCGGCACTATTATAGGTATAGGTACCCAAAACTGGTTCCGAAAATGCGAAATGAGCCTGACAATAATAACATATCAACTTTTTTACTCCTTGTAAAACTATTATTTTCCATGCTTTATAAAAAACAAACCAATTTACTTTGGCAGAAACTGTTGGCATTTCAATTTTCTTCAAGGCATGATTTTGTTTTATCAGTTTTGCTGGTCACAGGCTACTTGATGCATTTAAATCTAAATTTATTCTTTCATTTTAGGAAAGTTCTAAGTTAATTTTTTAAAGTTTTTTAATGGTGGCTTTTCTAAAACCTAATAGTGTATGGTATTAAAATAATCGTAATAAAATAATCTTTTTTCTTAACCCGACGAGCCACCCTGTTGCCATTTAAAAAAAATGAGTTATACAACTTTAAAATTTAAATTTTACATAGCATCGGACCAAAAATAGTAAAATTGTATTTTTCCCAAGATTAAAGAACTGAAATAAGTGATTTTTAGGTATTCATAGCCCTCTATATAAAACAATAAATTTGGAAAAAAAATATTTTCTTGGTGACAAAAAGTGACATGTGACACATCGTTGTAATTATAATGTCATATGGAGTCAAATAAAGTAAAAATATACCAGGTGTCCCATTTAAAAATCGAAAGTTTATGTCACTTCCGGTTAAACCGGAAGTTCCATAATGTTAAGTGACCTGTCAAAAAATGCTGTTTTATGTCGTATTCAAATCCCCCGAATTTTATTTCATTATCTTGAAAAACAAAAAAGTTAGAGGGGCGAGCCACCTTCCGTGGACACCCGGTATATTGTCATAAAACATATGGCAGCAAAAAAAACTACATATTTCGTCCCAAAAGGCCGTTAGCAAGATTTAAAAATGCCCCAAAATTCAAATTATCCCAAGCGGGTAAAAACGGGTCGTGACGTCAAGAAGTATAATTCGTGTGTGACATCCACGAAATAGGTTATAGGTTGGCAATAAATTGAATGACGTTGAGAATTCCACCTTAAAACAACAATACAATAACAATAACACACGGAAATCCAAATGCAAACATGGTAGCTCGGCCACCGGTCAGGATGTCGGATCACGGAAAAGTCATACTATACTTCCTGACGTCATCGGGCTTGGCGCGCTTAAAAGGTCGTTTGAAATGCTTTTGATCCGCGCGAAACTTTAAAGAATTTTTACCAAGTTATTACTGATTTTTAAGGAGTAATAATTGGGGAATATTTTTTTAGGCTTAACTAAATCATATTATTGAAAAAAAAAATTGGAAAGTTCCCTATTGCATATAATGGTTCTTTATCGCATGTAGTATCACTCATTTTTGCTCTATGCTGTCACTGAATTTCTATAAGTTGAGATATACGATTTACTTTATCTTGAAAGTATGGTAAAGGGTATATTCTTTTAAAATTGCTGAGCCCCATCCGTAAACATACTGTATACAGTGTGTAGGTATGGAATAAATTCGATAATAAATACATGGTGTAATAGAAAGCAAAAATCTATCTTTTTATTTTAAGTTATTTTATTAAAGTGCATTCTCACGAGTCAAAACAATATGTTTCCTTTTTAAATTCAAAGAACTAAATGCTTTTATTCCAAGAATAAATATGATAATAAAACCAAATGTAGTATAACTATTTTAAACAAATACCAACGGTTTTTCTTAAACAAATAAATTGCCAAAGTTATCCTAAATATTCGTTATATCATAAAGTTTATATATTTATCCTAATAGCAAAATCTCAAATAAATATCTAGAATATTTAGAAGAGCACGTTTTGTCAAAGATAATGTAAACTTTCTAAGAGTCTATAATAAAACAGATGGTAATAATAAATAAGGGAACTTCGTTGGTGGTCCGTCCATTATAATGGGATAATTATGAACCATATATTGAGAAAAAATGGAAAATATAGGTAGAACCTGAATTTGTATTTTGAGCATTCTATGTATGTAAAAGTCGGATCAGATTTATTCTTTTATTTTCCCTGGAACAGCTTAAAAGGTTTGTTGTAGATCTGATTGCTGTACTTTAAATTTAAGGTTAATTTAGGAATGTTATTTGTAAGACCGTTTTAACGGTTATATTATAAATAAACTATGTATTGTTTAGCTATAGATATGATTTTTAAGTTAAAATGTCCGTAAAGAGAAAAAAGGTTTTAATTAAATATCGCGAGGGTATAACTAGAGTCACCTAGCGGTCATGTCTACAATCATATATTGGGACGACCCTGTTTTATGATCTAACGCAGAGTTTTAGAGAGAAATGACTTCTGATTGGTTGGATAGAATAAACTGTTTATACCCTAAGACGTGGTACCGAGGGGTAATAATGATTTTAGTACGTTCTATAGGGTGGAATATCTAAATATTTGAAGTAGCATAATTTAAGGGTTAGGTAAGTATAGCGCCTTTACAAGTAGATTCAAATAAGTATAGCGGGAATGAGGGCAGGCAATGAAATGACACAATTGTATTTCTCCCAACGTTTCGTTTTATATAAAATTTTTTTCAAGGGTCAATAAAAAGGTCTTTAAGCCTAAAGTATATTCATTCTGTAGAAAATGAAGACACATTTCATCGAACACACATTGTACATAACCGAACCGTCTTTTTATTGACCATTGAAAAAGTTTTTATATAAAACGAAACGTTGGGAGAAATACAATTGTGTCATTTCATTGCCTGCCCTCATTCCCGCTATACTTATTTGAATTATTTAAGGGGTTGTGTCTAGAAGTTAGATGCTTAATCAGGGAGATTCACAATTGAGTTCCGAAGTTTCTGTTATCAGGTTCGGTTTGACCAGGTACCAACGATGCTATTTTCGGGTGTAGTCGCCCGGGGTTTTAAGAGTACATATTTTCGGACACATTTCTCTCTTTGATATACCTCTTGGATAGTGAATCCTTTGTTTCTTAAAAGTGTAAAGTTAAATTGTGGGGTTTAAGTATAATTGTTGTTTTACCTATAAGTTTTAGGGTTTTAGTGTTTTTATAAGACTTTTCAGTTTTCGGGAATTATCATGAATTAATCTTTGGGTGATTAAATTACAGGGTTGTATTAAATTAAAAAAAGTAATTTTATCTGTTCACAGGGTTTTAAACATAAAATGGGTAATTTTCTGAATCGTACAGTAAACGCATGTCAATCGAAAAATCTCTCTTTATTAGCTAGCATACCTAATACATATTTTGTATTAGTTTTACAGTCTTTCTTTTTCTTGTTCAGTAACTTTTCTTTCTACCTTTCTTTATAATTGTTGTTAATAGATTTGTAAGTTGTTGTTTAAACTTGGTGTTGTTTTATTGTAACAATCAATATAAAGGGTTTCATTAACAAAGGTTGAACGGTTCGCTCTCGCGCCCTAAAGACGCGTCGCTGCGACGTTATTGTTAACATCATCACCTGGATATTGCTGTTTGGTCGACATTGGTAAGTCGTTTGGTATTAACAGTAGATACAACTAACAGAACAAAACGACCTGGACTTTATCCTGGAGAACTCCAACATCTCCAAGAGTGCTCTTGCTATATATTTGTCTTAGTTATTTATACTAGTAATTCTACCCTTATGTGAAAGGACGAGGCCTGGTATTCTCGGTCAGAAACGCTACCATTGATAATGAATAATGTTTATTATAGTCAGAACGCTACCGCATTTGTAATTAACTAGTAATTAATGTTATACCAGATCAATCCTGTCACAATGGGGGCGTGTCCGAAAAAACGCTCGGACATGTCGATTGGTATTACTTGTTGTGCATTTTTTTCAATAACAACTTTTTATACAGGGTATGTCAAGTAACAGTGGCTAATACCAACTTTCTTATTTTAAATGCAATACCCTGTTTATTATTTAATTTTTTGATTCATCAGAAAATTATAGACATATTTTCATGTATAATATCCTATACCTATTTTTTACCTTATTTTCAGATTTATTGCATTTCAGCGTTTCTTTTTACTGATATGAAATTAAAAAAGGTCCTAAATAGTTTCGTTTACTTTTGTTTAAAACTCCTGACCTTAGCAAATTGTTGTCTGTCTGAATGACAGTAGTTGTCAGTGTTATAGTCGTTTGAATTTCGTTAACTGCATATCAGAAAAATGGTTTATTTAACAGAAATGCACAAAATAACAATTCTATAGATGATTGGTTATGTAGATAAAACACGGACAGAAATGGAAGTTGCTCCCTTTTTTCATGAAAACTTTCCAAATCTGCCGCCTATAACTCCAGGGAAAATTAGTAAAATAGAAAAGCAGTTTCGCCAGCTTGGACATGTAAAGCAGATAAAAAAAAGTAGCTGCCAATGCAATAAGTGATGATACCAAATTATATATTATGATTGAGTTTGAGGAAAACTTACATACTTCTAGTCGAAAAACAGTCCCAATGTTCGATGTTAGCCATTCATCGATTATTCGAACATTACAAGAAAATAAAATGTATCCCTATAAAATTATACCTACTCATGAGCTCATGGAAGACGATTTAGATAGAAGAAGGCATTTTTGTGCACAAATGATGGCAATGTTAGATAACAATGTGATCCAATTAGAACATGTTTTGTTTTCTGATGAGTGCAACTTTACACTTCACGGTCATGCTAATCGTCAGAATTGTCCCTATTATTGGTTTAGGGAAAATCCTCACTGGATAAGAGAAGAACATATGCAATATCCTGAAAAGGTTAATGTTTGGGCAGCAAACAATTTCTATTTAGAATTAGGATGTTGCCAAGACGCATATTTAATATCTTCTACATTAATGTTTTTTTTTGTTTTTTATATTATCAAAAAAATAAACAGTATTACTTATTAGTTTCTGAGTGTGTTGTTAATTTTTGCAATAAATCTGAAAACACTTAATATTTCCGAAACAGTTGAAGATATGTGTAGGATATTATACATAAAATATGTCTAGAATTTTCCAAAGAATCCAAAAATTGAATAATATACAGGGTATTATATTTAAAATAAGAAAGTTGCTATTAGCCACTGTTACATGACACACCCTGTATAAAAAGTTTTTATTGAAAAAATGCGAAGTTATAATGGAGGAGGTTTGTTTCTATGTGTGTATGTTTCGTTGACAAACTTGTTCATTGGAATGATTTTTGCCGCCTAGCATTTAAATGCACATATCTCAAAAACTAATTGAAACATCGAGATTATTGAATTATAACTTTTTTACGTAGAAAATACCCGTCTTTTATAATTTAAAGAGGTCAGAAATATGAGAGACAAAAAAGCGTTAATGACCTATTTTATGTCCACTATTGCGGTTGAGATTTTGAAATAACTTCAAATTTATTATTTTGATAACTACATTTAAATAACTCATAACTTCCTAGTTTATACTTGAATAAAGGTATTATTATGTTATGAGATTTCTACGGCATTGCTTTCTGGAAACTTTTCAGTTCTATATTTGCCAAAAAATACGAACAGCTTTATGTGTGAAGCAAAATATAGGGGTAACTGTAATACTGTAAACCATTATTCATTAGGCTAAGATTTTGGCTGCGGTATATTTGCTTCTTTGAGAAACAGTTGTTTAATACACCGCAAATATTACAATCTTACTGATATTAATCTCTCTATCTCTATCACTTACAACTTACAACATCAGACAATATCTGAATATCCGGCTTCCTGTACCAAGATTGAATCTAAAAGGGATTTATTTACGAAAATATGAAGAGATAAAACCACCAAAATGTAAATTATAAAGTGCTGTTATAGTTTCGGAGAATCTTAAGTAGAAGCATGGGATATATTATGAGAGCCTGAATAAATTTTACATGGATAAATTTAAAAATTCTTATTTTTTATAAAAGTAAGTCTTTTTAATTCTATGTTTAATAATTTTAATAATTTTGTTGATAATTACATAAATTTATTTTTAACCAATTAGAAGGATTCTTTTTGTTTACGTTGCTTATAGCAACGGGAGATTATCGCGATAATTTTGTTAGTTCCTATTAACTTAATAAAATTAATAAGTGATTATTTTTCTGGCAAAAATGAAGTGTTTTTTATCTATTGGCCAAAGTCACTCAGAAATAAAATCAAAATACTTACTTATAATTTTTATTGATACTAACCAATTTGCTTTACATATCGAATACCGTAGCTAAAAGAGACACATAAAAAATTTAACTAAACTCATCGGAAAAATGTTTTTTTCGGTTTTATTTGAAACTACGTAGACATATTAGTCGTTATGGTTGAAAACGAATTAATGTTTTTAATGTTTCTGAAATTTTAGTAATAAACCTTAGTTACTAACAAGTAAAATCATTTTCTATTGTAAAAATACAGTGCGTCATATTAAACTAAACTCATCGGAAAAATGGTTTTTAAAGTTTTATTTGAATTTAAGACTATAAAGACATTGGATTTCCGATAACAAATTTGTTATTTAATAGAGAGATTTTGGAACGCTTAAAATAACAACAGTAAAACACATTGTTATGGTTAATTTTATTAACGATAACGATTACGGTGACAATTACAAGAATAGATTTTGAACGTCTTATAAATAAATAATTTGACAGATGCAAACATAACCTTTATTCATTCATTTTTTTGTCATGACATGAGTCAATCAACAATTAGGGAATCCAAACCACGTGACTTTAAATGACAGTGGAGGGCAACTAGGGATGCGCCATACGATACGATATTTTTGAGTATCGATATTTTACCTTCCGATATTTTGTATCGATATTTTTTATTCGATATATAATGAGTATCGAAATATTTTACTCAGTATCGTTCAGATAGTATCGATAGATTCCAAGTGCTGCATTTGCTGCTTTTCTCCCTCAATCCGCGCGCACACAAAGCTTTGACTATCCTTTCTTGGTATACAGAATGCCAGTATTGCCTATATTCTATATACCTATATATATATTTGTATCGATCTGGATCGATACAAAAGATCGATACTTTCAGCTTATCGGAACATCCCTAAGGGCAAAAAGCATTAAGCCACTTGCACCAATTATAAAGCACTATTTGCCAACCACTGTCATTTTTGACACATCATTGGATTGCCTAATGGAAAAGGACGAAAAGGTACAAAAATGTAAGGTTATTTTGGATTCCTGAGTTATGTTGCCAAGTCGTTTACAAAAAAATATAATTACATTTCTTACCGCAGCGTTATTTAATGAGTTACATACAGTAAAATTTTGAATTATGTATAAAAAAAAACCTTTTCTGTTCGGTTTTATCTAAACTACAGTTATAAAGTTATTTCAATTTTTTTAAGTGTTTTCCGAAAAATGATCGTGTCCGAAATATATTCTTATTAAATTATATAGGTAAGTATTGGCAACATGGCAAATTAAGCAAAATAAGAATAACCATAACGATAGCCTTCCTTATATCTCCCTAATTAACGAAGCTCGTTATCGTTAATAAAGGAATCGCTGCCTCGTTTTAGTACTGCGCATGCTCAGAATAAGGATAACGATAACGACAGGCTAAAATAAGAGTTCCAAAATCTCTCTAATGTTTCTCACATTTTAGTAATAAAAATGATTTACTAACGGCTAAAATGAACTCATTTCTAAAACTCTAATTACCTAGTTACAATTAACTAAAGCAGCCGGAAATGTGTTTTTGTAGCATTTTAGGAAAAAAATTACAATGAGAAAAAACTCCGATTTATGAAATTTTCTTACCGAATCTCCCACGCAGCAGAATTAATTCCCGATAATTCTGCTGATAGGAAGATTACAAGTGAAAACTTTATACCTGTCATTTTTAGGCAATCAGACACTTGCGTTTTGACATGTTACTATGACAATTTTTTCGGAAATCTCCCGATCTATAAGTGGAAATCTCCCAGTCTTGATAGCTGGTAATAGAAACAGTGACATTTGTGTTATTAAAGGGCGGAAATTTATCATTCATTTTGTACGCGTTATTATTTAATTCTTTAAATACTTTGTCATTGTTTCTAGTACACTGCGCGGCATATTTAACGCATAACGAAAAAATTGCCTCAATTTTGATGTTATATATTTTCCAAATTTGTGGTTCGTTTTTAATAACTTTTTTTTTCAAATTGTAGGTTTTTTCTTTAAGCATATCACTGCGTTTGTTGTTTTGCTTAAAAAAGTAACTTTGGTATTATACCGGGTGTTATAAAACGGCTATGTTTTTTTACCGAAATTCAAAACACCCTGTGGGATTTACTAGCCATTGCAAGTTATCGCAATTACAGCCAAATGAAAGTCCCATGTTTCCTTTACATTTTCTTTTTTGATTCATTGGTTTATCTCTGTTTTTTCATGAAATATTCAATTTTTAGTTCAATGTGATTTTCATAAAAAATGTTTAGTTAAAAAATACAAAATAAACGAAATGCTTTGATTAATGCAACAGCAAGAAAAAACAAATTATAAAGTTAATAAAGAAACAATATCTGGTAATAATTAATTTTATTGATTCTACAAAACAGGGCAAAAAAATACAGGGAAAAAAATTGTAATTTCTAAAGGTATTCAAAAAATTAAATATGAATAATTAGTAGCGAGTATTGCCTCCCAGAGATATGCTCAATGCAACATTGTCGGAACAGTAAGCTATGGCGGAGGATCTATTATGGTCTGGGCTGGCATTAGTTTAGATGCTCGCACGGAGTTAGTTGTGATTCAGGGAGGTTCTTTGACAGGTAACATATATATATCAGACATTTTAGAACCCCATGTGGTACCATTTGCCCCATTTATTGGGGATAATTTTTGATTTATGCAAGATAATGCACGCCCACACGTAGCAAGCAAGAGTTGTACAAAATTATCTCCAAGATTTTAAGTATGCCAAGAAGATGCGAAGCAGTCATTAGAGCAAGGGGAGGCAATACTCGCTACTAATTATTCATATTTAATTTTTTTGAATACCTTTAGAAATTACAATTTTTTTCCCTGTATTTTTTGCCCTGTTTTGTAAATTCAATAAAATTAAATAATACCAGATATTGATTCTTTATTTACTTTATAATTTGTTTTTTCTTGCTGTGGCATTAATCAAAGCATTTCGTTTATTTTGTATTTTTTAACTAAACATTTTTTATGAAAATCACGTTGAACTAAAAATTGAATATTTCATGAAAAAACAGCGATAAAAAATTAATCAAAAAAGAAAATGTAAAGAAAACATGGGACCTTTATTTGGCTGTAATTGCGATAACTTGCAATGGCTAGTAAATCCCACAGGGTGTTTTGAATTTCCGTAAAAAAAACATAACAGTTTTATAACACCCGGTATAATACCAAAGTTACTTTTTTAAGCAAAACAACAAACGCAGTGATATGCTTAAAGAAAACACCTACAATTAAAAAAAAATCATTAAAAACGAACCACAAATTTGGAAAATATATAACATCAAAATTGAGGCAATTTTTTCGTTATGCGTTAAATATGCCGCGCAGTGTAGTATAAAATTATGGAACGTAGAAAAAATAATATTTATTTTAGATTATTATTTATGCCTGTATGCTCCGTTTTAACGTTAAGTTCTGCTTTATAAAGTCATACTTAAAGTTAAGATAATCTTTTTTATGCATCGCATCTAGATTAAGTTGTCTTTGTAAAGGAAACAATACATTTGGCAACGTTGAGAAATTTAGTGATTTTCTTTATTTTACTGTTTTCTGCACTGATATGTCACGAAGCTTTTCTGCGCTTATACCCTTTATTTTTCTGTGGCTTATCCACCCAACCTCACATTTACCGCGCCCTTGCGATTTGAACAGACGAATTTGATTAAAATCAAAAGTTTATTGTTGTTATTCCTTTTTATTTCAACAAAATGGGTAAAAACGACGAAAAAAAACGCAAACGGAAATTAGCTATTTAAGATATTATTATGTAAAAGTATGCCTAAAGAATTATCGGTGTACTTACAAATTATTATTAAATTCTTATAAATGTTCAATTTCTTGTAACATTGCACTTGTAAAACCGTGTTCTTTCGTAAGCGAAATCGACGGAAAAACGATAAGTTGTCCAGAGTATCAAAATACTCTTCTCTATCGTATTGTCTGCGTGGGAAACCCATTTCAATTATATAATATCAAAATCGTCTTCCAAGAAGATAGGGTCTTCCACTTCCATATTTTTTTTAAAGGTTGAAGCAAAACAGTTTAGTATTTTTATTCAAGCAAAATCTTTTGCAGAAATACAAAAATTCTTAAAGGTTAATGTTTATTTCTTGTCAGATAATGACAGTAATAACATAAGTCATACAATAAGAACAACTTATGGCCCATTGCACCAAACTTTTCTTAAGGAATGATTAGTTGAGGAACAGATATTTTTTAAGGAATGGTTCACTTGCACCAAAAGATTTTGACAACCACTCAACAAAGGAGGACTTAAAGTAGTGGAGACCTCATTAAATGAAATTTAGGATATGGCAACGTTGGTTTTTTATACAATTTCTCATTATTCTGTTGGCGACACTGATTTTGTTGACAGATGACATCTCATTTTGTTATTTACATTTTACATTTATAATTTTTTTGGATTTTTGGCTGGGCCGATAAAATCCTTATTCCAGGTATTTGATCTGTGTTCGTGAGAATATTTCTATTTATAATGAGTGATAAAAATAGAAGGGGTAAAAATTTTACGGATAAGGAGGCAATAGCGCTCATGTCCCTAATTAGCCAATTAAAGGGAATCCTAGAAAACAAAAAAACGGATGGAGTCACAAATTTGCAGAATGCTGAAGCCTGGCAAAAGGTGGCAAATGCCTTTAATGCTAGTTGTCCGGAGAACACACCAAGAAGTGTGGACTAGCAGATCATTGGTTGTTAACTTTACCTATTATGCCTGGTGTAAGTATTCGTTGATGGGTATACTCCAGATCATGTTCAATTTGGGTTAATATATAATAAACAGTCTCCTTATAAAGTCGAAAACGCCGAAAAAAAAGTTAATTCATCCATAGTTTGGAAATAATTCGTTCTTTGATAGATTTTTTTTGGAAAATCATATTCAATTATATCTATGAGCTCAGCATCATCGTCTATATAATCGAAATCCGCAAAATCTTCTACATATTCCATTTTTAGGCAAAATATATCAAATTAAGCTGCACTGAACAAAAATACGACAGCAGAAATAACCATCAAATTGAAAGATAACCTCAAAAAAAATCGTAAGGGAGCACTTAAGTGCTCCATTTTCGGCACTCAAGAAAAGGACACTTAAGGAGACGTTTAAGGCGTCCTTAAGGTTGGTGCAAGTCGTAAAAGCAATTAAAGGATTCCTTAGCGTTAAGTCTTCCTCAAATTATGTTGGTGCAAACGGCTATTAATTTCTTAAGTCCAGGATTTTAATAACTTAAAATTAAGAACGACTTTTGCTTGTTTTGTTGTTCGTGCATAAGAATTTTGTGACTTAAGTCGAAAAGTTCCACTAAGTAAGAAATTATGCTAACGGTGCATACGGCCATTAAACTTGATTTTACTAGAGCACAGGGAAAGTTAAAATAATGCAATTTAAACTGCCTATGATTTACCAAAGTATAGTGCCCACTATTGTTTTATACAACACAGGGTTGTATTACGTCCCTTACATTTTTATGTCACCAATTTAATTTTATTTTCAAATATCTTTCGCATAAAACTTTCTTTTTAATGAAATTCGCACCTCAAAAAAAATTTTCGAAAATAATTCATGCTCTATGGAGATTATAAGTGAAAACAGAACTTTTTAACCAATCAAGATGGTTTTTTTTGACAAGTTACAATGGCAACACATGTCATTTATTGGAAATGTTTTCGTCGTGGGTAACCATGCAACAGTCAATAGTGGAAATTTTTTTACATCACAGAATAAGATTATTTGACTTAAAATTAGTTTCAGTTTTTTCATTTAAATGTGTTTACACCTTGCAAAAACACAGTTAAACAAAATAAAGTCTTAATTTTTTATAAACTAAAATTTTTATACATTTCCCTTAAATAATTAAAATGTTTCTGGTATTCTTCTGCCACCTTCTTTTTTCTTTAAGACGAAAAAGCTGGACTTGGTATCGAACATATCGCTGTATTAATTAAATACGAGATTAAATATCTATCTTCTTCTTCTCTTCTTCTTCTTCAGCCTGTATTGATCCACTCCTGGATGTAGGCCTCTTCCAAATCTTTCCATGCCCTTCTGTCTCTAGCAATCTGAAGCCAGTTTTTTCCTGCGATATTCCGGATATCGTCCCGCCATCGCTTCTGTGGTCTGCCCACGCTTCGCTTGGTCTCTCTCGGGCGCCACACCAAGATCCTGTGTGTCCACCTATGTTGGTCTTGTCTCGCTATATGGCCGGCCCATTGCCATTTCATTCTTGCCACGCTCCTCAACACACTCGTTACCCCAGTCCTTCTCCGGATTTCATCGTTCCGAATCCTGTCCCTCAGGGATATTCCAAGCATGGCCCTCTCCATTGCTCTCTGTGTAGTCTGCAATTTGTCAGCCTATATCTGATAAAATCTATATAATATTTAGACACCATTTTATAACGTCATCAGTGGCTCCGTGGTTAACGCGGCAGTCGCTGAGAACTCTAGGACGAGAGTTTATGGGTTCGTATCCCACTGCCGGCAAACTGGTTCGAGCCCGGTGAAGCAAATATTCCTGGACAATTTGAAACAAATTGTCTTTCTTCAAATGGCAACCGCAATCTTCTATTCCATTTATAGTATCTCTTGACCCCTCATCATTAATTTCACACAATGCCGTAAAAAAATGCTTTATGATTGTTTATGTGATTTTTTTTTATCCACGGTTGCAAACCTTTTTTTTAGATTTTAATTTATTACTTATAAACTACTAAAGCAAATTCAATAAAATTATAAACAGTTATAATGGACACCAATACAAACCTAAAAACACAAAAATTAGAGGGTGTCCCATTAAAAAAATACAACTTTATGTTGTCACACTTTTTTGGGCCACACATATGCGAAAATATTTTCATAAAATGTATCCTGTGTTACAGTATATTAAGTCAGTATATGAATGAAATTCTTAACAGAATTCGTATAGGAGCTATTGAAGCCTGACGCACTATTGCATGATGCCAGGTTGATGTGGTGTTTACCGATTTTTCAAAGGCATTTGATAATATTAATCGTGGGACTATACTGGCAAAGCTTAAGTTGTTTGGATTTACAGATGACTTTCTAACTTTTTTTAAGTCGTATTTATTATACCGAACTAAGTACGTCCAGTACAATGGATATAAATCCTCGCCATTTCGAGCCACCTTGGGCGTTCCTCAAAAACTTGGGACCATTTATTGTTTTTGATTTTTATTAATGACATATCAGCGGTTATTGATGTCGAATACGAAATTTTTGCAGATGACTTAAAGCTATATAAATCTATTAGGAGCCCTGAGGACTGTCTGAGGTTGCAACACACAATAAATGCAATTCAACGGTGGTGTGTACAGAATAAACTGCTTCTCAACTATAATAAGTGTTCGGTAATGTCCTTAACCAAAAAACATTCTCCAACCCTATATGACTACTCTATTGACCAGAGCATATTGTTACGAGTTGACAGTGTTCGTGATCTAGGTCTCTTATTAGACTCTAAACTAACTTATAGCGGTCATATAGACAAGACAGTGTCAGAGGCTACTCGAATGTTAGGATTTATATTAAGAAACTGTAAATCCTTTACCAATATCGATGCATTAAAGACCTTGTTTTTTACGCTAGTGAGAAGCAAATTGGAGTATGGATCATTGATATGGTCCCCAATTTACTCAAAATATATTATGATGATGGAACAAGTCCAAAGAAAGTTTTTAAAATTTTTATCGTTTAAAGAAGATGGAGTGTATCCTCAGAGGGGGATGGATGGATAACAACCACTTGTTACAAAGATTTGAAATCGAAAGCCTGCAGAAACGCAGAGACATGACAGCAGTGATATTGTTATTTAAAATCATTAATGGTGTTACAGTTTGTCCATTATCTTGGAACAACTAAATTTCTTGATACCTAGGATTTCTACTAGAACTAGCACTTGTTTTTACCTGCCAGCAGCTAAAACAAATATAATGTTGACCGCTCCAGTCTACAATATATGTTCCAGGTATAATGGAGTATCAGATTACTGTGATCTAGATGTCCTTAAGTACTTTTGTTCGAACCGCCCTAGCGCACTTGTGCATGATAAATAGAAAAATTTAAGTTAATCTCAAAATCTTTAATTTAGTTATAGATTTTATTAAGTTATCTAAATTGTAATTGTTATATCGGCCCTATTAATTACATTTCTGTTGGGCCTAAATGCATTAAATAAATAAATAAATAAATGACCCTGTATATCCTTTTGACTACAATTTTGAAGCGACAGCACAACATTTCTTTGAAACATTATTTATTCTTACTAGTAAAAACCTAACATAAAGAGCTGATGATCGCTCTCTTGGGCTACTACTAACTATATCAGTCCATTAAAGAATATTTATTCTAAAAAATTTACCATACAAAAATAAACTACAATTTTTGTTTACAATGTACAACGCAACAAAAGGATGGACCATTAAAGCTTGGCGGTTAATTGCTCTTTTAAAACAATTTATGTATTTTCGCGTTATTTATTGTGCAGATAATCATAGTCCATTTAGTGTTGCCAAACTATTTTGTTTGTAATTTATGTAGTTTTATGTTTTTTGTTCTATACAAGCAGTCATTTATTATTCTATTATAAAGCCCTTATTGATAATAATGACCACGTATGTAGAAACTAAAGATAAGATATTTTCATATAAGGGGTGTTTCTCAAAAGACGTTCACCACTATAACTTTTCTGTATTTATAGATATTAAAATGGAATTTTGTGATTTTGCATAAGAGATGAGACTGCATTTATTGGCATAATTTTCAATTTGTTAGCACTTCCGGTTTGACCGGAAATTACCTTGTCTTTAGTATTTTAAATGGGAGATCTTGTATATTTTTACTTTTTGGGATTTAGTATAACATTCTGAGTGACGTGTTATAACATTTTTATTTTTATTTTTTATTTTCAATCTAGAGTGCTACAAATTAATTAAATCTGTTAATTTATAGTGAAGTAGTATATGAAAATTAAAATGATGTCATAATAATTGACTTTCTAAGTTTCACAAGCGCTTAAAAAATTAAATTTTGTTTTCTTGACGTTTACTCCATTTTTCCAAATGAAACGATGGTGGTTCTCTAGGATATTTAAAACGAGCATTTTTTTCCAATAATTTGATACCATACACTCCTATGCTATTTTAAAATTGACACGAAAAAATTTGCCCCCCAATCGCAAATTTAAAAGCGTTATGCGTTATTGTCTTTTCTAAAGAAATATAAAGGCGGCTTTGAAAAACAATGGAATGATTTTGAAAACCAATATATGGTTTTAAATTAAAATTTAATGACATTCGTTTATTAAACTTACATTCGTCACTTACGTCAGATAAAATGGTTAGTTTTACTAGAAATGAACAAATTGATGTGCTCCTAATTTTTGGAGTGACCAGGAAAATCCTTCTAAAGCCGCTAGACTGTATGTATTGTATAATAATATGTTTTATAAACTAATGACATTACAACTTTAAATTAAAGCCATATTGCTTTTCAAAACCGTTCCATTGTGTTTCAAAACCGCCTTTATATTTCTTTAGAAAAGAGAGGGCGGCAATAATGCATATTGCTTTTAAATTTGCAATTGGTATTTAGGGCAAATTTTTCAGTGTCAATTTTAAAATAGCATAGAAGTGTATGGTATCAAATTAATTATTGAAAAAAAAATGCTCGTTTTAAATATCCTAGTGAACCACCATTGTTTCATTTGGAAAAATGGAGCAAACGTCAAGAAAACAAAATTTTATTTTTTAAGCGGTTGTCAAACTTAGAAAGTCAATTATTATGACATAATTTTAATTTTCATACACTACTTGACTATAAATTAACAGATTTAATTATTTTGTAGCACTCTAGATTAAAAATAAAAAATAAATATAAAAATGTTATAACACGTCAAAAATGACAAGGGAGGTGTCATTTCACTAATAATGTTATGCTGAACCCAAATAAGTAAAAATATACACGATGTCCCATTTAAAATATCAAAGTCAAGGTCACTTCCGGTCAAACCGCAAGTGCTAACAAATTGAAAATGATGCCAATAAATGCAGACTTCATCTCTTATGCATAATTTCAAAATTTCATTTTAATATCAATAAATATAAACGTCTTTTGAGAAACACCCGGTATACAGTATAACTCAAAAATACCAGAGGAAAACTTGATTTTTCTTATGGAAGTTAATTCGGTAAAAATGTTTACATTATAAACTTAAAAATGTATATAATTTTAAATTGTACTTAATCAGTGATACAAAGTTAAGGCTTGTAAACAATCAAGGAAAAAAGTGGATTGTTTATTGTATACTTAACTATTGCTTTTGATTGATAAGTAAAGGGCGGAATATAATGCAAAATGCATTTTTTGCATATTTTGTCAATTTTGTAATAAAATGCATATTTTTCATAAATTATTATTTTAAGAGCATATTTTTATATTTTCCTTCGCTTGTCCTTGATATAATTACACCAATGTAGTATCCGTGAATCATATTCTCGGCACGACGTTTAGAGCAAAAAATGTTTGTTTGGCACCTTCTTATCGCCGGTCGGTGGTCGATCACTGATATTCATTCCGTTTTGTCGTGTTCGAGGTACGCGTTGAAAATTAATTTACGAGTAAGTTTTAAACATTACAGAGTGAATAAAAGTGAGAATTGTTTTAAAAAATGCCTAAACGTAAAATCAGTGCGGATAAGAAGCACGAAGTGAAAAAACTTAGTAAAAAACTGAAGAAAATACAGGAAAAACTGGTTTGTCTGGATTCCAGCGATTCTTCTTCTTCCACATCATCTAGCGAGATATCAGGTAATAAAGAGTGCTTTGGATAAAGTGAGAGTGAAATCGCGCGATTTCAACAATACTCTCAGGCAGCATACGCTTGCCAAATTAAAGGGTAACAAGCGTTCCCTACTACCAAACGAGATTGAGATCACGCGATTTCAAGAAATCTCAGGCAACATGCGTTGCCAGTCAATAACTAAATTCTTAGTGACAAAATAAGCTCAGGAGGGTTTGTTTTTTTAGACTCCTATTCAGACGTGGAACAAAATCTGGAAGCAATACAAAATACGCCAGGCGCAGATCAGGCTGAAATAAATTTTGATTTTTTCGGAAACAAACCTCTAGATAGGGCACAAGTTGGTGCCGCAATTCACACAGAACTAGCAGTTCGCTGGAGTGCAGTGCTGCAATCTGGGTTAAGTAGTGCTCAAAGGAACGAGCTTATAGGAAAATACCAAATTCCTGAAAATTGTTTACAATTACTGCCTCCAAAAACAAATGAAGAAATACAGCCTTGCCTGCCAGAGACTGCCGCTAAGCATGACAAATTTATTACCGCTTTGCAGCTACAACTAGCCCATGGTCTCTCGGCCATCGCTTCCATAATAAACAAAAATCTAGCTGTCGCAGAACAAGCTAACGATACCCAAGTACTAGGGGAAGCATGCCAAATTATCGCGAATGTGCACAATGCCCTTTCCATTCACAGGAAGTTCAAAATTATGCCACATTTACATCCAGATTGTGCCAAGGTGGCCAAAACTGTAAAGATGGATGAACATCTATTCGGAAAAGACTTTCATGAGGTTTTCAAAAACGACCAAGCTTTAAAAAAATCAAGCACTCAGCTGAAGAAGAGAACATTTGTCACACCAATTGCTGGGCCTACCGGAACCCAACAAAAGCAGCTGTATGCTTTAAACTACCAGCACCCCCAATACAAGAGGAAATTCAAAGAGAGGAGGAAGGAGGAGAAGCCACAACTGAACAGAAATACATGGAACCAGTACATGGAACGAAAACGCCATCGCAGGAACTAGGCAGTCTGAATAAGGTAACAAAATATGCAGGTCGCTTAAATAAATTTTCACATGCGTGGAAAAATATTACACAGAACCGCTTAGTTTTAAACTGGGTTCAGGGAGTAGCTCTTTCTTTTCGTACAAAGCCTAAACAAGTGCGAGAGCCTAAAATTTCCATACCAAAAAATCAGTTTAACGACTATTCAAACTCCATTAACAACTTAATAAAAATTGGGGCCATTTCAAAGTGTCTTCCAACTAAAGGTCAATTTCTGTCGTCATATTTTTTAAGGAAAAAACCCAACGGAGACGATAGATTTATTTTAAACCTAAAAAAGCTAAATAATTACATTAAAGCTCCACATTTTAAGTTGGAAGACCATAGAACCGTGTTAAAGCTTTTAAACCATAACAACTACTTAGCTAAAATTGATCTCAAAGACGCCTATTTTTTGCTTTCAATACAGAAAAAATTTCGAAAATACCTAAGATTTAAATTTATGAATGTCTTGTATGAGTTTAACTCTCTTCCATTCGGTCTAAGCATAGCCCCTTTTCTCTTTACTAAAATACTTAAAAAAGTGGCTGGATATCTGAGAAAACTTAATATTCTGCTAGTAGTATATCTAGATGATATTTTACTTATCGCTGATACAAGATCAGAATGCATAAAAAATATAAAAATCACAACAGATTTGTTAGAAAACTTAGGATTTATAATAAACACAACCAAAAGCGTATTAAAGCCTCAACAAACTATTACGTTTCTTGGTTTTTCTTTTAGCTCCTTAAGTATGAAAATTTCCTTACCAGAAGAAAAAACCCACACTATCAAAAGTAAAATTAAAGAATATAAAAAGAAAACTCAGTGCACTGTCAGAGTTTTTGCACAGTTAATAGGAAAACTAGTAGCGTCATGTCCGGCCACAAGGTATGGGTTTGCACACCTAAAGATCTTTGAAACATTTAAACATTCAATCATTCGAAACGACTGTAACAATTACAACAAAAAAATTAAAATTCCTACTTACCTAAAAAATGAGTTATCTTGGTGGGAAATAAATATAGGGAATGGCCAGGATATTAAACCACACCAGTTTGCATTAGAGATATTTTCAGACGCCTCCCCATCTGGTTGGGGCGCTTTTTGCGGTAAAAAACATTTTCATGGGTTTTGGGATAAAAAAGAAACCCGAATGCATATAAATTTTTTAGAAATTAAAGCGGCGTATTACGCATTAAAATCATTGACTAAAAATAAAAATAACATACGTATTTTACTAAGAATCGATAATCAGACTGCTATTTCCTGCATTAATCAAGGCGGCAGTGTTAAATTTCAGCATCTTAATTTTGTTACCAAGCTTATCTGGGACTGGTGTGAAACCCGAAACTTATCGGTCTTTGCAAGTTATATTAAATCAGCAGAAAATATGAAAGCCGACAAAGAATCCAGATCAATGTCTATTGACACTGAGTATCAGTTAAGTCATCACGCTTTTACAAACATCATTCAAAGTTTCGGGAAACCTGAAATAGATCTGTTTGCTTCTCGAATTAATCATAAATGCAAGAAATATATTTCTTGGTTCCCTGACCCGAACTCTTTTCTAGTAGATGCATTTACAACTCCTTGGAGTACATTTTACTTTTATGCCTTTCCTCCGTTTTCGTGCGTGGCACGAGCCCTGGAAAAAATTATCCAGGAAAAAGCGCTTGGCATAATGGTAGTTCCAAACTGGCCTTCACAACCCTGGTTCCCAATTTTTAAAAAACTTTTAATGAAAAATCCTATACTTTTCAAACCGAGTCCTAACCTACTTTTATCTCCCTTTAGGACGAGTCATCCTCTGTCCGAGAAGCTTTCCCTGGTGGCAGGGATATTATTAGGCTCGCTTATCAAAAAAGAGGAATTCCAGCCACAGCAATACCAACAATAATTAATTCTTTATCAGAAGGAACCCTGAAGCAATACACTAACTGTTTTAAACGATACTGGGAGTTCTGCACACAAAAACAATACAAAGACCCTCTTATGTACAGTCTAGGCAGGTATCTAGAATTTTTAGAACATGTGTTCGACAATGGTAGGTCCTATTCTATCATTAATTCCTATAGATCAGCTTTGAACCTTATTTTCGCACCGAATGAGCAAGACTCAAAATGCATTAATAGGTTTCTAAAAGGCGTAGCAAATATAAGGCCCCCTCAGCCAAAATACTCCCACACGTGGAATCCGGATTCCGTACTATTAGTTTTAAAAAAGTGGTACCCGCTAAACTCTTTGAATTTAGAACAATTAACCTATAAGCTTGTTTTTCTAATGGCAATCTCATCGGCGAGCAGGGTACAAACTTTGTCAAAAATAAAAATTGGAGACATAATAAAAAACGAAGATAAAATAGAAATAAGAATATCAGAGAAAATTAAAACATCAAAACCGAATAAAAGTCAACCACTTTTACTATTTCCATATTTAAGGGAGGCACCCGAGTTATGCGTTGCACATACTATTGAGCAGTATCTAGAAAAAACCGCACAATATCGTAATAATTACGAAGAATTGATTTTAACTCATAAAAAAACATTTCACCCGGCGTCATCACAAACTATAAGTCGATGGCTCAAAGCAGTTCTAAAATTGGGAGGAATTGACACTACAGTTTTTACCGGTCATAGTACGCGCCACGCATCAACTTCGGCTGCCTCTAGAAAAGGTATAAATATTGACCTGATACGACACACGGCCGGATGGACCCCTTCTTCAAACACGTTTTTCAAATTTTATAATAGACCACTGGTTGAACCCAGAGAAGAATTTGCTAAGACAATATTAAACACAGAAAAATAAAATTTATTACTTATGAGGACAAGCCTAATTTCTGCTAGTAATTAGGATAGGACAATATTTAACAAAATAAGTAAATCCATAATATCATACAATATGCGTCTACATAAAAAAAAAAAAAAAAAAAAAAAAAAAAAAAGAATAGATATCTATAAGTTATATTCTATTATATTACAAATATTAATTTGTTCCGGCTATTAATTATTATAAATTATTATTCATAAAATACTATTATATTCGGTAAGGTTGTAGGTAAATACTTTTTATAGGTATAGATTACGTTAAACATGTGTATCCAATAACAAAAATATTATATTAGGTAAGGATTAAATTGTTCGTATTATCAATTATTATTCATCTTAATCCTATTATATTAGGTATGGTTGTGGTAAATAAATTTTCACCACTGAAAATCGCTTTTTTACTCTAAACATCTACATTGGTGTAATTATATCAAGGACAAGCGAAGGAAAATTATAAGATTAATCAACTTACCTGTAAGGAAGATTAATATTAATTTTCCGAGCTTGTCCGTAGATATAATTACAAACCCACCCCACCCCACTTTTAAGTAGGTGCCCAGAAAAGCGATTTTCTACGCCAACGGAATGAATATCAGTGATCGACCACCGACCGGCGATAAGAAGGTGCCAAACAAACATTTTTTGCTCTAAACGTCGTGCCGAGAATATGATTCACGGATACTACATTGGTGTAATTATATCTACGGACAAGCTCGGAAAATTAATATTAATCTTCCTTACAGGTAAGTTGATTAATCTTATAATTTTCGGCTTTATCAAAAAATTTAAAACGTTAAAGGTTTAATGTCCAGTTCGGTACTTATTTCAGGGATTTTCCAATCTGAAGATTAAACTAATTATATTTACATTTTGGCTATCCACATGGTATTTATTGGGGGTTTCCGGGGTTTGCAGGTATATTGTTAGGGGCTGTTTATTGTCACTTAATAATGCGTTATTATTATCTACTTAACAAACTGTATTTATATCGATTTGTAATACATACTTCTGTTTTAGTTTGTCGAAAGATTTCAGTATTTTCAGTGTAAAACTAATAATTTAAAATGTGTGTTCAGAATGTGTAAGGTGGCGAAAACGTCTTCGTGGATTGAACAATTCCCAGAGTTAGAGTTTAGTGGAGAAAAAGTCTTCTGTAAAGCTTGTACAGGGTCATCCAACCAGGACTGAACAGGGGCCTATTTTTTTAGTTTCCCTGTATTTTTATGTAAACCAATATAGCCATTTAGTTTATGCTTTGCCGTAGAATCTAAAATTACCATTTAAAAAGCGATCTGACTTAAAACAAAGGAACTGTGGCGTAAAGTTGTTGTTTTTTTTAATGGAACACCCTGTATATTATTTATTTTTATGAAACGCCCTTCTTTCCTGATTCCATAAATATATAGTTTGTCCATATTAGCTCAAACCTGCAAATGGTAGATGCTGGCCCACCCGGCATCGCCCGGTGAGATACCATTGCATCGGCTTAGGCGGCGTGAAGTTGCTCTTGAGTTATTCTTTGAGTCAACGTTTCGTCGCTGTGCCGATGTTCCCGGTTTCCAGGGTGGGAAGAAAAAGCATGATGGAAGCTCCAGGACCAAAATACTCCGGAGGTAAACTCGCCCCCCGATCGGATCTCCGGGTGGGGGCTGATCCTGTGGCCTCATCAAGCGATATTAACCGAACATCCACTGTCTCCGACAATATATTGGGTTCCCCTAACAACACTCAACGGAGAAATAGTGTGGCACCTACAGTTGCTGACACACCCAAAAACAGCAGCTTCAAAATTGATTTCTGCAATATCAGAGGGCTTAATACTAAAATCAATTCAGTCCACCAGCACTTACAAACATCCAAGCCCCATGTGCTCGCACTGACCGAGACAAAGGTCAGATCGTCAACGAACACCGTCAGCTATTTATATCCTGGATACGATTTTCATTTCCGATTTAGACGCAACTTTGGGGTCTGTCTCTTTATCCGAGATGATCTTTGCTGCCAACGAGAGGACACACTTGAACCAGCAGAGTTTGATGTAATGTGGTTTAAAATATCAACGCAGAAAATCACCAAGTTTATCTGCTGCCTTTACCGTCCTCCAAGTGACACCCATTACAGAGCACTCTTCTCGTCACTAGCAAACACAATTGACTTCTTGCAAACCAACCATCCTAATGCCGAAGTCGCTATCTTTGGTGACTTTAACGTCCACAATATCAACTGGCTCAAATACTCAAATACCAACGATGAACAGGGTCGTGAGGCGGAATCTTTTGCGATCAGTTCTGGTCTAACTCAACTCGTGGAAGAACCAACGCGAATTCCAGACCGAGATGGAGATTTTGCTAGTCTTTTAGATCTCTTTTTGACATCCAACCCTGACCTATACACAGTCACCGTTCATCCTCCATTAGGATCTTCCGATCACAAACTTATTTCAACTCTAAGCGAGCTGCCAATTTTTTCTGAACAACCTCCTAAACCTCGTAAAATTTGGCACTACACATCAGCTAGTTGGGAAGACCTAAGGGACCATTTTCGCACTTTTCCTTGGCTGGAAGTATGCTTCTCTTCAGATGATCCATCCGCTTGTGCTCAAGAGGTCTCCGATGTCATTCTTACTGGCATGGAAGCCTTTATTCCTTTCTCCAAGAAGCGCCCTTCAAATGGCAAGCCCTGGTTTAGCAAGAACTGCGAGCGTGCTGTCAGAGCCAAAAATCTAGCTTACCGACAATGGCGTAAAAATCCTACCGATGTGAATCGCACCATCTTTGTTACCGCCCGAAACCAGTGCAAGCAAACGATAGATCAAATCAAAGAGGCTCACAACATGAGGATCAAAAATAAACTTCTCGCCAGTCCTAACGGATCTAGGTCCTTTTGGTCAGTCGCTAAGGCCGTCAGTCAAAATTTTACCAAATCAAATATTCCACCGCTAACACGTTCTGACGGCACAATAGCAACCACGGCTGAAGATAAAGCGAACTTACTCGCAGAACTCTTTGCTTCACACTCCACGGTAGACTTTCAGGGAAAAACACCCCCGAACATTCCAGCAGTTCGATCGGAAATGACTGATATCGTATTCCGTCAGCGTCCTGTCAAACGAATTCTGAAGGGGCTCGATGCCAAAAAAGCTTCTGGTCCAGATGAAATTCCTATTATAGTGCTCAAGAAATGCGCCGATGAACTCACACCAGTATTTTGTAGACTTTTTAACTTATCCTACAAAAAAGGAATATTTCCATCTTGCTGGAAAAAGGCGCGAGTCCAGCCTATACCAAAGAAAGGCAATAAAACCCTGCCAAACAACTATCGACCAGTCGCATTGCTTTCAGTTATATCAAAGGTGATGGAGAAAGCTATTAACCAACAACTTATAAAATACCTGGAAGGCCTTAAAATTATCAGCGACCATCAGTATGGTTTTCGTAAGTCCAGATCAACAGGAGACCTGCTAGCCTATGTCACTCATCTTTGGAGCAACGCAATCGAACATCATGGGGAGTCCCGGGCTATTGCACTGGACATCTCTAAAGCCTTTGACCGTGTCTGGCACGAGGGGCTCCTAAGCAAACTGCGTTCTTATGGTATGCCCGGTCGATTTTGTTCATGGTTGTCTAGCTTCCTCAAGGACCGCTCTCTGCAAGTGGCGATTGACGGGTTTCTCTCAGACACCTTCACCATCAATGCTGGTGTTCCTCAAGGGTCCATATTATCTCCCACTCTCTTCTTACTGTACATTAACGACCTTCTAGCGAAAACAGAAAATCCATTATATTGCTTTGCTGACGACAGCATACTTATCTCATCTTTTACTTTGAAACCTCAATCATCGGCTACTGACGCACATCTTCGCAGACAACATGAGGTATCACGCCTCAATAAAGACCTGGAAGAAATTTTGTCTTGGGGTGACAGTAACCAAGTCGAATTTAACGCTCAAAAAACCCAGGCTGCAGTTTTCTCTAAGAAGGTCAACATTGCAGAACCCGATATCGTTATGGCAGGACACGCAATTCCACTGACTTCGTCTATTAATTTGCTGGGTGTCAACCTGGGAGGAAATATGTCTTGGCATAATCACGTAGTGGCAATCGCCAGGGCAGCTTCTCAGAAGCTCGGTATACTTTTCCGTACCAAAAAGTTGTATACACCTCAACAACTTTTGACACTTTATAAAGCCCAGATTCGACCATCACTGGAATACTGCTCTCATATCTGGAATTCTGCACCGAAGCATACTCTTCGGTTGTTGGATTCCATCCAAAGAAGAGCCGTTCGTCTAATCGGCGACCACGAGCTGACTAAGAACCTCGACAGCTTAGAACATCGAATACAGGTTGGTGATTTGACTCTCTTCTACAGATATTTTCATGGCAAGTGTTCGACAGATATTGCCCGCTCGATTCCACCTAGAGTAATGCATAGCAGAAACACACGACGAACCACTGCCGCCCATCCCTATGTGGTTCAACTTAGTACACCCCGAACATCATTGTTTCAGAACTCTTTCATTTGGAGGACGTCATCTTTGTGGAACGGCCTTTCTGAGACCGTGTTTCCAACCGAATATAACCTCCAACGATTCAAGAAAAACGTGAATCGCTTTCTTCGCACACGCACCGCTCCCAGAGCGCCTTAAAGGATTTTCCTATAGTGCTTGTGCTCGATCATAAAAAAAAAAAAAAAAAAAAAAAAAAAAAAAACCGTTTTTAAGATAATATGAGCAATCAAACATTTAAAAAGCTGTATTCATTTGAACTTAATACGCCTAGAATGCCTTGGAAAAGAAAATCCCCGTAATGGCGATGCATTAAAATACAGCTTTTTAAATGTTTGATTGTTCATATCTTAAAAACGGTTTGAGCTAATATGGACAAACTATATATTTATGGAATCAGGAAAGAAGGGCGTTTCATAAAACTAAATAATATACAGGGTGTTCCATTGAAAAAACAACAACTTTACGCCACAGTTCCTTTGTTTTAAGTCAGATCGCTTTTTAAATGGTAATTTTAGATTCTTCGGCAAAGCATAAACTAAATGGCTATATTGGTTTAAATATAAATACAGGGAAACTAAAAGAATAGGCCCCTGTTCAGTCCTGGTTGGATGACCCTGTACAAAAATTATTGTTTGTGAAAAGAAGTTTCAAATCGATCGACCAAGTTACAAAAAATGAAATCTGAGCCACTACAGCTAAGTGTAACAAACGCATTTCAAAATGTTGGAGAAAATTGAAATTTGAAAAGAAAATTTTTTAAGAAGACTTATGCAAGGCTTTGGTTGCAGCAAACATGCTTTTAAAAAAATTGCAAAACCCGCAATTTAGAGAATTCTTGCAAAAATTTTATGAGGGTAAACCATCCAACGAAGTTGTATTATGGCCTTATACAGGGTGTTCCTAAATTAATGGTACATAAATAAAATGTTATATAAACATGGGACCAAAAACGCTTCCTTTCTGAAATAATGGTAATTAAATGGGTATGTGTTCCAGGAATGTGCATTAAAATGATTTTTATTTTTTACTCGAAAACGGTGCATTGTAAGAAAATAAGTCAAGAGACCGAATCTGCTCTAAATTAGACGGGAATTTAAAAAATAATTGTTATTTAAAGAAAAAGCAGTGGCGCACCATTTTTTTCTTCAAAAATATTAAATACAAGCCCCGCACAGACGCCACTGCTAAAATTTTAAAAAACTGTTTACAACAAAAAATGCCTTTCGATGCTCAAAAAACGTGTACCAAATTTCATAAAAATATCTAGAGTGGATTGAAAATGGCAATGAAAAAATATTTTTTTAAATAAAATGTTAACACCCTGTATCTCGGAAACGAAGCTTTTTCGGTCCCATGTTTATATAACATTTTATTTATGAAACAAGCCAAAGAATCGCCTACTTTCGGATGTACCATTAATTTAGGAACCCTGTATTTTGCATCTAAGTTGCAGTATTGTCCGATTATATCAGTAGCAGATGTTGAAAGAAGCTTTTTTTTTTTATAAACGTGTTTTTACTTATAGAAGACAATCCTTTTTAGTTAAAAATTTTGAAAAATATTTAGTAATAATTGCCTTTTAAACAATTTTAGGTTAAAAAATTGTTTATTTTTATTTTTCTTTGTTTTTTTTTGCATTTAAAAAAAAACATATTTTTAGAACCCAATGTGTTTATTTACCTCATTTTACTATAATAAATTAAGAAATATTGCATATAGTGTTTCTTACGTTAATTTAATGACATACAAAGTATGAAACTCCTAACCATAGGCGTCGCCAACCAAATAATTAAAATCCGTAGGGTATTGTTTTAATTTGTTAATATGATAATAATATTATAATTAAATTAACTTTAATAAGTAACACGTTTTAAACAAACATTATTGATTCAAAATGCAGTGACAATTTAATTGCTTTTTTTTTTTTCTCGAGGAGAATCTTCTGTGAGTTGTGTCGGATTCAACCCTAATGGGGTCGCCTACCGACTAAACTCTCCGTGTTCCTGCGGTTTCCGCGCCATAGGCGTATAAACCTTCAGACCACTCGTCTAAGTATTTCAGCTCTGCACGCCTACTGTGTGGTTTGCGTCATACCTCGCCAATGCTTTGGGTACCAGATTTTTTTATGTTTAAAGCCACAACTCAATAAAACACCTCGCAGTGTTTCTAAAGATTGGTAATTATAATGAGGGTAACCTCTTAATTTATCACGAACTAGCTCTAAAGTTGGCACTATATTATCTTTGTAAAAATTGTAAATAATTCGTCGAATAAAATCCTTAGCAGCATTGTCAACGGTCTTGAGTTTTTGATTTATTCGTTTTCGCTTTATACAGGGTGTCCCGAAATTAGCGTGCAATATTTCTAGGGCGTAATCTATATTCAAAAATATGACCAAAATGCTCTATAAACGTACCCCGAGAAATGCTCCTTTAGGGGGCTAGGGCCCCTCAAATAGGGTCGGGAAGGAAGTATTTTTTTATAATAGTATGGAAACCCTTAAAGATAATAACATGAAAATTGGTTCGTGCCTTCCAACCGATAAGTTGTACATAACAGTTAGTTTAGAGTGAAAATATTTCTTCCAGTGGCGTCGCACGGAGTGGTGCTGAGTGTAAATATTATCCTATATTTTTTATTTCTAGGATTTTTTAATTTTAAGTACAATATTTTGAGAACCTCGAGTTTTTTCTTTAAAAAAGTACCCCTTGTTTTATTTCGATAGGAGGCACCGTTTTCAAGTAAAAATAATTTTAAAATAAAACGTATTTTTCAAAAGAAAGGTTAGTCCATATGAGTTCAGGTAAATCCGAAAGTTAGCGTGCAATATTCCTAGGGCGTAAAGTACATCAAAAAATATTACAAAAATGTTCTATAAACATACTTTCAGAAATGCTCCTTTAGGGGACTAGAGCCTCTCAAAGGGGAACAAATTTTTTTTTCGTACTAGCATGAAGTCTTTGAAATGATCCATTTTCTATTAAATTTCGATGGACCGTAGCAAATCTTCTACGGCTAGGTATTCTTCTATGCGGAAATCGCCTCCTGTACTCTATTACAGCGGCAGTAGAACTACCATTACAAAATCCATACACAAAATGAATATCTGTGAGTTCTCTGTTGCCCCTTTTGAGAGGCTCTAGTCCCCTAAAGGAGCATTTCTGAGGGTATGTTTATAGAACATTTTTGTAATATTTTTGGATGTAATTTACGCCCTAGGAATATTGCACGCTAACTTTCGGATTTACCGGAACTCATATGGACTAACCTTTCTTTTGAAAAATACGTTTTATTTTAAAATTAATTTTACTTGAAAACGCTGCCTCCTATCGAAATAAAACTAGGGGTACTTTTTTAAAGAAAAAACTCGAGGTTCTTAAAATATTGTACTTAAAATTAAAAAATCCTAGAAATAAAAAATATAGGATAATATTTACCCCCAGCCCCACTCCGTGCGACGCCACTGGAAGAAATATTTTCATTCTAAACTAACTGTTATGTACAGTTTATCGATTGGAAGGCACGTACCAGTTTTCATATCATTATCTTTAAGGGTTTCCATACTATTATAAAAAAAGACTTCCTTCCGGACCATCTTTGAGGGGCTCTAGCCCCCTAAAGGAGCATTTCTCGGGGTATGTTTATGGGACATTTTTGTCATATTTTTGGATATAGTTTACGCCCAAGAAATATTGCACGCTAATTTCGGGACACCCTGTATAATGATCGATTACAATACCCAACTTAATTACGTTATAAATACTCGTAAACCCAAGTTTTGTTAATTCGTTAATTCTTGTAACTAACGCATTATCAGTCTTTTCGGGATTTTATTTTTTTTAAACACGCGTACATATTTAAAATGATACGTTGACATTGAACATGTAAATCCTTGTTATTCAATTTCGGACTTGTTTCGCTTTCGATAGCCGACTCCACTGGCACCGATAACTCACCTTGATCAGCAGTTTCAAATGGCCATTGCTGATAATAAAATATATTAAGTAAAAAAAAACGCTACCTTTCTTCACAGTTACAAACCAAAATTAAATACGTAAATTACAGCAAATATGTTAAACCACCTACTCCACTGTCCAATTCACTTAAGAAACTGTCGCGACGGTGATGATGGCTTAATTATCTTTTAGCAGAAAATTAGATAGAAATATCTTCATTCGCTAAAAATATTCCGTCTTTCTTGTCTAGGACATATAAATTTGCAATTGCGTTTGTTTTAATATATTCACAGGTCGTTTCGAGACAGCGCCATTGCTGGTGGTCTCCATGGCAACGTGTACAAATTATGTGCACTTGCCAGTTCTAACAAATTTTCGGGTTTGTAAATACAATATATAAGTATAGGAGAAAAAAGGGTTTGCTAATTAGCTGTTTTTAAACACTGAAAACACTATTTATTTTTATTTTAGATGTAATGTTTCTTAAGGACTAAAGAATGTATTATTATAACAATGAATGTTTTTTTTCTGTCACACTCAAAACTCCTCGGTTTAAAGTATATTTGCAAACTAGCTTTGAAAGAGAGTTACTGACAAACAATTGAATACTGATATAAAAGGAACATTTTTAATAAAAAAACTTAAAGAATTGAAGAAGAAAGATCAGACAATCCTGGCTGTGAGGTTGGTCTCTCTGAAGCCCGTTAGTCGCTTTTTTATGTCATCGAACTGAGTATGGAAAAATTATACCAGTATGCATATTTGGTAAAAAAATTCAAATAACTGCATATTTTAAAGGCAAACAAGGCATATATATGGGCATATTTTGGCTGAATTTAAGTGCATATAATCCGCCCTTTATTGATACGTATAAGTAAGCAAAGATCTTCACATTTTCGTGTCTGTACCACAACAAGCGGGGGCCGCTCAGGGGCCCCCTGTGCTTTTCATCGAGCCGCCACATCATAGTTACGCCACTGATTGTAGGTAAGAACTGTTTTTTGTGTAGAAAAATATATAGAAAATGGTATGATTTGTACATATTTATATCAGTGCAGTTACATCAAAAACCAAGACTGCCTTCACATACGATCTATAGGTACATATTCAACGATAAATAATTTAATATTCTAAAACAGTAAACTTTGATCTAGTTTAACGGTATAAGTCTGTTTTGGAACTTCGTCTATGTGGTGCATTTCAAGTAGATAACCAATTTAATTTTAAAGTGTATAAAGTATTACTAGTTTTCTATATAGGATCGTACCCTGCAAGACGATAAAATTTACAGGTAAACTTTGTTGATTTATTAAGCAAATAACAATTTAAAAAACAAAATATTAATGAAATATTTCAGCATCTTAGGGGAGAGCAAGGCAATATGACATACTATCTTTTGAAAATCAATTTTTACTAAACCAGGTATATTAGGTTTTATTCTTTTCGTTTAATATGGCCTCTTAACGTTTTAAGTCAATTAAAATATTTTACTTGTAAGAATTGCAACATTTAGGAAAAATTTCAAAAAATAACAAGCATTACAAAAACCATTTAACCTTACAGGGTAAGGCAAATTGACATACCAAATTTTGCCTTAAAGGCATAATGACATGGTTGTATGAAATTAACTTCCAGTGAGTAAAAAAAAATAACAATTAAAATGTAGTTTCTACTTATATTTTAAGTTTGTTGTACATTAACGAAATTAAAGAAAAAATATTTAAACAAAATATGAATAAATTAAGAACATATTAATAACATATAATAACAATTCATTCTTTACAAGCATTGCAAATAAATTGCTTGCCAGCCCATTTTTTTCTTCTGAACAGCCTCAATTGCTTTCTTCATGTCTTCAGGAGACCATGATTGACGAATACTTTTTCTTTTGTACGTCGACACCATCTGAAAAAAAAAGTTAAAATGTCGTACAGGCAAAACGACACACTGCTATGTCATTTTGTCCAAGGTGCAATATAAAGAATAAATATATTTTCTAGGTTATAATTTTATTCAATCTTTTAAATGTTAGTGTAATATTAAAACTAGAGGGCTAATAGTTGTGGGTTAACACTTAAACATTAGCAGCGACCTTATATATTTTAACCAAAAATATTTCAACAATCACTTACCTTGATATTTTACATAGGAAAATACACAAACTCTCTGGAAACCAACAAACGATCGACTATGCTATTTTATTAGGACTGACGATCTTAGCGGTATTAAGATGTGTTTTGTTGTAGAGAACTCAACACGAATGTAATCGAACTGGGCCGAAAACAGGTAATATGTCATTTTGCCTGCTATGTCATTATGCCTTGCTCTCCCCTATACGTGTAATTTAAAGTCTTAAATACACTACTGGTAAACTTTAAGTACAGTGGCATGTAATGTGAGTGTGGGAGAGTACATAGAATGTTTAGAGGCCCGCAATAAGGACAAACAAGTCAATCAGTGTTTCCGGCGTACGGCGTGAACAACGCAAGGCGAGGCGAGAGAGGGGAACATTTATTTTCTGCTATAGCAATGCAGGAGGTATTCACGTCAATAATATTTGGAATTTCGGAATTTTGGGTTGTACCAGGTGAGTCAACGATTGCGCGGAGTAATTTTAGGCCTTGAAGATTAGATTTGTCGATAATAAGCTTTTGTATTAAGGTATGGTTGGATATCTCGCACATTTTAAAAATATTTTGAATTATACAGGGTGCGCCCAAAAAGTAGGATGTCATAAAGTTACCTACATTTTTTTAAATAGGACACCCTATATTTGAATACATTTTTTTATTAATTCTACGTGTTATTTCATACATTTTTATTAATGGTTTAATATACGAGAAAGTTATGGTTTTTAAGATAATTCGACTTATAATGAAAATTTTGCATTTGCAAGCATCTCGTTGTTGTGAAAATGCTACTTAAATTTTCACACTAAGCGATTCATAATTTTTAAACTTACTAAATAAAGTCAAAAATACATATTTACTATGAAATATTTCACGTCTCATTTACTTTCTAGGACCAAAGTCAGAAAACTTCTAATTGAAAAATATCCCTTTTATTAAATGGAACACCCTCTATATTTTTCTGTCATCTTATAGTTCGTCATAAACCATCAACTTTCGTAAAGGACGTCCTATCCCTATCTCTAAAAGTTTTTGAAATATTTTGATATTTCGAGATTTAATGTCCTCGTTATAGCATTTTTGTCAATGAATCACAATAGCCATGGGAAATAAATGAAAATAATGGCAGTGGATGACACATTAAGGATCTGATCAATGTAAAAATAGGCCTTTTTACGGCAAAGTTTATTGTCCAGTCATTTTATATGTTGGTACTCAAAATTAATTTTTCAAAAAATTTATTAATCGATATGATTTATGTTTTGGGCGAGGCGGATCAAAAGTGTCTTTTTGCTGAACAACTATTCAGGATGAAAAGTTCTGAGCGGCGAACATCCAGTCCTCGAAGTTTTCAAAATTTAATGGAAATGTTTGATTCAACAGGCGTGATCCATTGACAAAACATGCTATAACGAGGACATTTAATCTCAAAATATCAAAATATTTCAAAAACTTTTGGAGATAGGGATAGGACGTTCTTTACGAAAGTTGAAGAGTTTATGACGAGCTATATGATGACTAAAAAATATATAGGGTGTTCCATTTAATAAAAGTGATATTTTTCAATTAGAAGTTTTCTGACTTTGGTCCTAGGAAGTAAACACCCTGTAAATGAGACGTCAAATATTTCATAGTGAATATGTATTTTTTACTTTATTTAGTAAGTGTAAAAATTATGAATCGCTTAGTGTCAAAATTTAAGTAGCATTTTCACAACAACGAGATGCTTGCAAATGCAAAATTTTCATTATACATCGAATTATCTTAAAAACCATAACTTTTTTGTATATTAAACCATTAATAAAAATGTATATGTATTATGTACGTAGACGTAAAATTAATAAATATATTCAAATATAGGGTGTCCCATTTAAAATAATGTAACTTTATGACACCTTACTTTTTGGGCGCACCATGTATAATTCAATATATTTTTAAAATGTGACAGATATCCAACCATACCTTCATACAAAAGCTTATTATCGACAAATCTTGTCTTCAAGGTCTAAAATTACTCCGCGCAATCGTTGACTCACCCGGTACATTCTACCGTGCATTATCAGATTATTTTTAATAAAAAGTAGAGTAATCGCGTCCGCATAATTTAATCAACGAAAAATATTCTCAGCTAGCGGACTTTAAGGTGTGAAAAAGCCCTGCATTTTGCATTGAAGTACACAGAGATGCCAAAAACAATGGATTCCCTTAGGCCGAGTAGACATTGACAACTGTTTCGTCTTTGTTAGGAACTCATCAGAATGACACAACCCGAAGCAACTCCACCGATAACACCGCAGCGCATTTAAACCTTTTCACACTTTAAAGTCAGCTAGCCAAGAATATTTTTCGTTGATATAAATTATACGGACGCGATTACTCTACTTCTTATTAGACACGGCGTTGTAACGGATAGCACGCACCCTGGTGGGTTCTTCTAGTGCAATCTTAGTGCAATATTTTTCTCTATTTGCCAATCAAGCAGACTGATATGGAAAAGTACGAAATGTCGTACCTCATACTGGAGTGTGTTTGCGCCGTTTTGTTGTTTTTTTTTTGGAGTCCTTTCACATCCACACTTCATTGAAACTAAAAGTCGGGCATTTAAAACAATCAAATAAAATTAAACTTTTGAGGTTGATAATAGCTGAAGCTATTAATTGGAGTGAACACATTGAATATATTAACCAGAAAATAGTTGCACCAGTGGGGATTTTAAAAAACTTAGTTTTTGACTCCAAATTATATGTTACGTCCTATTTATTTTGCTATTATTCACTCTCATTTACAATATTTACCTTTAACCCTTAACTGGTATCGTCGGGTCACTTTGGACCCGAGCTGATAAATTTCCCATCGTATTTTTTTCAAATAGCCGCGAAATAATCACAGCTATCGGGAGTTCTCCTAAAACACGCAGATGTGTTAGCTTGTTGAGTGGCAGTCGATTAATAGCACTCTAAGTCGGCGGTTCTAGTGTCTAATCTGGTAATATGTCTTAAAAGGTATTTGCAAATTTTTTTGTTTTTGGTTTTATATCAATAAGTCTTTAACTATTTGAAAGAACAGCACTTTCTTTGAACTAACAAAAAATATTTTTTTTTGAATATTTTACATTTAAAAATATTTAAAATTAACCAGATAATTTTTAAGCAATTGTGGTATTACCCCCGAAAACCGCAAGAAAAAATATTTTTTTAACCGGAGATATGGAAAATACAGGGTGTCCGAAAATGATGAGCAAACAATTTATAGGGGATAATTTTAGACCGAAAATAAATGCTATGTATTTTTCGAAAAATGATTATTATTAACGGAGTTACAAAATGTTAAAATAAAATTTTATTTGCTGTTTTTTTTTTCAATACCTTTTGCCACGCTCATAATACTTGGATGAAATCTCGTATATGAGGCTTTTTTGGGATGAGGAATACAAATTTGACCACCGTCTTTTCACATTTTGTAGAGGGCGCCACATAGGAGCCTATACTTTAATTTGAATGGTCCCAACTTTTTTGTGCTACAGTGTAGGCGTATTTTGACTAAATATTTTTATATCTTAACTTTTTGATATAAAAAAGGTATACAACTTTTATTTCTATAAATCTAACCGTTTTCGAGAAAAACGCTCTAATGATGAATTGATTACTTTCCTTATAATTTATGCTGCGTCAAAATGCTGATTTCAAACGAAGAGGTTTTGAAGTGCTTAAAATTTTAAGGAAATATTGAATCCCTATTTAGGGACTTTAAATTTGCTAAATTCCGATGAGCCGAACCAAAGTGGTGAATATTTTTGCAGAGCAATATATGTCCCCACACACCCTCCTTAAACAAAAAGGTAGAGCAAAAACTTAAATACAAAAGTTATCCGGAATTTTCATTAAGTAGATCGAACTACTATGAGCATTTTTGAGAAAATCCCGCTTCTTGTTTGTTCTAGAAACTTAGAAATAATTTCCAGCAATTTCTCTAGAGAACTTTTGTAATAAATATATTTTTTCTACTCCTATATTAGTAAACATTGTTTTTTCTACTCCTATATTAGTAAACATTGTTTTACGTACAGTTCACTCTATAAGTAAACCATTCTTACGTACAACTGTGCGTAAGGATGCATTTACCACACAGTTGTGCGTTATGAGATCTAATATAACAATCAAGTTAGCCTTGATCCACTCAAATCGTGACATTTATTTTCTGGCGTTTTGAATATTTGACAGTGACATTGTTATTGTTTGAGATTTGAAGTTGAAACCGATACTGTATAAGTGTATAAATTAAAAATAATGATATTGAGATTTCGTCGAATATTTTAACAATGAATAATTTATTGGAAAAATCAAATGCTCCCATTGTAATAAAAAACTGTAAAAATTTTACTATTAACTTCAATACCAATAATAATAATAATTAATAATTCCTAATTATTATACCCAAATTCATCATTTATATACTTACTCTGATTTATATTTTCTTAGATTTAGTTTGTTGTTGAAAATGAAACCATAAAGTACGTTAGTTACCTACGTTTTTTTTTATTACTTAAGGCTTAAACAAACGCATCACCCGGTATGTAAGAGTCGTAGAAAAAGTATAGTACGTATTGCGTGTTGTATAGCAATTACGCACTCATGTAATTACTACACTCGCCGCTACGCGGCTCGTGCGCAAGTTTTCCATTCGTACGTAAAATGCCTTTTACAACACTTGATACGTAATATACTATTACGTACAGTTCACTCTATAAGTAAATCCATTCTTACGTACAACTGTGCGTAAGGATGCATTTACCACACAGTTGTGCGTTATGAAATCTAATATAACAATCAAGTTAGCCTTGATCCACTCAAATCGTGACATTTATTTTCTGGCGTTTTGAATACTTGACAGTGACATTGTTATTGTTTGAGATTTGAAGTTAAAACCGATACTGAATAAGTGTATAAATTAAAAACCAATCCTTAATTTATTGGTATTTTTTAAATAATAACAATATGAGCAACTCCGATATTGAAATGAGTGCAACGCCACCGGACATTGTTCTTCAGGCTGCTTCTGCTGTAGAGAATATTTTGCCGCAAAAATCAAAGGATAGATATGAAAAGGCTTATCAAAAATTTATGGAATGGAGTATGGATAATCATGTGAGTCATTACTCCGAAACGGTATTGCTCGCCTATTTTAATAATTTGACGAAAACATTTAAACCCCTTCTCGCTCTGGGCAATATACTCGATGTTACGTACTACGTTAAATATAAGGCACGATGTTAATATCGAAAATTATAAAAAATTAAAAGCTTATCTAAAGAGGCAGTCCGACGGCTACAAGGGGAAAAAATCAAAAATTCTTACAGCGCAAGAAATGAAAAAGTTTTTGCACGAAGCTCCGGATCGGGAATTCCTCTTTATGAAAGTAGCCCATAAAACCATAAAGTACGTTAGTTACCTACGTTTTTTTTTATTACTTAGGGCTTAAACAAACGCATCACTCGGTATGTAAAAGTCGTAGAAAAAGTATAGTACGTATTGCGTGTTGTATAGCAATTACGCACTCATGTAATTACTACACTCGCCGCTACGCGGCTCGTGCGCAAGTTTTCCACTCGTGCGTAAAATGCCTTTTACAACACTTGATACGTAATATACTATTACGTACAGTTCACTCTATAAGTAAATCCATTCTTACGTACAACTGTGCGTAAGGATGCATTTACCACACAGTTGTGCGTTATGAGATCTAATATAACAATCAAGTGACATTTATTTTCTGGCGTTTTGAATATTTGACAGTGACATTGTTATTGTTTGAGATTTGAAGTTGAAACCGACACTGTATAAGTGTATAAATTAAAAACCAATCCTTAGTTTATTGGTATTCTTTGAATAATAACAATATGAGCAACTCCGATATTGAAATGAGTGCAACGCCACCGGACATTGTTCTTCAGGCTGCTTCTGCTGTTGAGAATATTCTGCCGCAAAAATCAAAGGATAGATATGAAAAGGCTTATCAAAAATTTATGGAATGGAGTATGGATAATCATGTGAGTCATTACTCCGAAACGGTATTGCTCGCCTATTTTAATAATTTGACGAAAACATTTAAACCCCTTCTCGCTCTGGGCAATATACTCGATGTTACGTACTACGTTAAATATAAGGCACGATGTTAATATCGAAAATTATAAAAAATTAAAAGCTTATCTAAAGAGGCAGTCCGACGGCTACAAGGGGAAAAAATCAAAAATTCTTACAGCGCAAGAAATGAAAAAGTTTTTGCACGAAGCTCCGGATCGGGAATTCCTCTTTATGAAAGTTAGTAGCCCATGAAACCATAAAGTACGTTGGTTACCTACGTTTTTTTTTTATTACTTAAGGCTTAAACAAACGCATCACCCGGTATGTAAGAGTCGTAGAAAAAGTATAGTACGTATTGCGTGTTGTATAGCAATTACGCACTCATGTAATTACTACACTCGCCGCTACGCGGCTCGTGCGCAAGTTTTCCATTCGTGCGTAAAATGCCTTTTACAACACTTGATACGTAATATACTATTTCAGCAAGCTGTACGGTAAACGGATTCCAAGATACAGCCGGAGTCCCTTTTTAGTTGTAGGACCAGGTACAATATACATTGTAAATCATTTTTTAAATTTTTTACTATTTATATACAGGGTGCCCGGAAATGATGAGCAAAAAATTTAGAAGGTAATTCTAGACCGAAAATAAATGCTATCTCTTTATATAACATTTTTTCAAAAATTAATTATTAACGGAGTTACAGGGTGTTAAAGTGAAATTTTATTTGCATCAGTTTTTTTGCAATACCTTTTGCCACGCTCATAATATTTGGACGAAGTCTCGTATATGAGGCTTTTTTGGGATTAGGAATACAAATTTGACCACCGTCTTTTCACATTTTGTAGAGGGCGCCACATAGGAGCCTATACTTTAATTTGAATGGTCCCAACTTTTTTGTGCTACACTGAGGAAAATCACTCAATACAAGTATTTTTTTGAATATATGTGTATTACCACAAGAAAAAATCCATTTATCCCTAAAATATTTCGTTTAGTCGCAATCAAGGACGTTTTTTTGACAACAATATTGTTACGTGTGCTCAATGCTTTTTTATGGTAACAGAATATCATATAACCATAACAATATGTATCCAATAAAGTGTTTTTTAAAAGTATTTTTTTAATTCCTATAAGGTTCTCTTATTACCACAAAAATAAAAATAAAAACTAACCAATCTTTTATACCTATCTAAAATATACCTTTTAGGAACTAAACAGTTGCTTTTTTAAAACATGGTGAAATCGTTTTGGTTCATTTTATTGCCATTTGCAGTGTTGTTAGTTTGTTTAGTGGTTGGTGGATTATAGTTTATAGTGGATGTTTGATGGCTATTGATTTGATAAATTTTTTATATTTTAATAATTTCATATAGGGTGGTGTACTTTTTGTGCAACGTTATATAATAGGTGTTGTGGCGGTGTGTCCCCAAATTCAGGTAGGTACAATTATTTTACCAATAATGATATTTATTACTTAATAAGTAACTTATGTTTATCACATTACTCTACTTAGGTACCTACAAAAAATCGTTGACTTAGGTTAGTCTTTAAATTTTGTTAGGCGAGAAATTAATTTTTTCAGAAATACAATACAAATTTAGGGGATAGAATCGGAAAACAATCTGAGTTTTTGAGATATTTCTTCCCCGTTCTAAATTTTGCAATGCAAAATCGCATTTGTTAGGTTTTCTGATACCTATTAATAAAAAAAAATGGCTAAAAAGGGTCATATATTCCTAGCAGTTTGTTACTTTCGGATCAGTCAGATCCCCTTGTTATGAAACAAAAAAGTTTAACATATAATTTTTATCAAAAATACTGCCCTAATAAGTGCAGAACGGAAACTTAATGGCGGCCATGATCGGAATGAATTAAAAAATATAAGAAATAAATATAATTATTGGTAAAATAATTGTACCTATCTAAATTTGGAGACACCGCCACAACACTTATTGTATAACGTTGCACTAAAAGTACACCACCCTATATTATAGAATTATTAAAATATAAAAAATTTATCAAATCAATACCCAAAAACATCCACTATAAACTAATCCACCATCCACAAACCACAGCCATTTTGGCGAAGGAGCTAAAAAAAGGAATTTAGTAGTAGCTAGGTGGACTAGCTACAATAAAAATAAAATTATTTTATAGCTGGCTGATTATTTTTAGGAGTAAAAACCGATACTTTTCTAACGACACGACCTCAATTAATCACAAAATCATTTTTGTTTACCACTGCATTATATATTTTTTATGGCAATAGGGTTGTCTTTTAACAGCAAAAGAATAATATTTAAAAAACGACCATGTTGAGGTTAAAAAGTCATTTAAAAAAAAAAGAACCTTGTAGCGACAACAGAGTTGTTTTTTCGGCGCCTATTTAATGCAGATTTCTTGCTACTGCGAATAGATTTCTAGCTACGGTTAATAGAGTTTTCTCTCAGTGTATACTATAGGCGCATTTTGACTGAATATTTTTATTCTCCTAACCTTTTGACAAAGAAAAACGCTAAAATAACGTTGCTTGCATGTGATGAATACGAAATCATTTAAATTTATTTTCAACCTTAAACATAACAACATAACATAGCAAATAAAGGAATATTTCCTGAAGTTCGTCGGAGTTTTTAAGAAGAATTAATTTAGGCATTGAAGAGGAAGGACGTCACTTTGAACTTTTGATTTGAATGTTAAGTTTATTTTTCTATGTATTTTAAAACTGCAAATAAACTTGAACTTTAACACCCTGTAACTAACGTTAATAATCAATTTTCGAAAAAATGTTATAGGAAGAGATAGCATTTATTTTCGTTCTAGAATTATCACTTGTAATACCACTAGAAGTCAAATTATATCCAGAAATTTTTTTGAGCACACGAATATTTTGAAAATTTTTTCGAGCCGGAGGCGAGAGAAAATTTTCTTAAAATATTCGTGTGCGAGAAAAAATTTTAAGGTATACCTAATTTGATTTCGAATGGTATTTGTTAAGAAAATTTCACAACAAAATGATTTTATAGGGTGGTATATTTGTTATTAGACAGTTATACGTCAATAAATATTATAGAATGCCTTGAAATTACTTTAAATGTCAAATTAAAAAAAAAATATGTCAGTTGTAGTTGTGCCTATATAAGAGTAACCACAGCACAAGATCGCAGTTATTTAACATTTAGTGTTGGTTTATGAAGTGCAGATAGGGATCACAAGATGAATCGCTTTGGTCAAAATATTATGGAAGAAGTAAGGCAAGAAAGTTAACACCTGCTAATACAAAAAAATCTAAAGCAAGTGTTTGGCGACAGTTTACTGACTTTTGCCTCGAAAAGTCATATGATTTTGAACCCATCACCGTACTGTACATGTTTTTTTTTTGGAAGATCTCATTGCCGAATGCGGTAGTGAATTAGAGGAAGAAAATTTGTTCTCGATCATCCAGCAATATCTTTTAAAAAATGAATAAAATACAGATTATTACGTGGACAAGAAGTTAACAAAATTTTGTCCAAATATTACCTATATTATTTAAAACATATACATTTATTCAATAGAATTTGTCCATCGGATTATTGGCCATTGAAAAAAAAAGAGGTAGAAAGAGGATTTAAGGTACATTTACAGTTTGTAACTAAAAATTATGTATCTAAAAAATAAATTATTTTGTATTGTTTAGGCGTTTTTATTCCTTTAATATTAACTAACATTAATTAAAGAAATTTAAAATTATAAAAAGTTTGACAAAACGTACTGGTTGATTGTTGACAGTTCCAGTTGATATTTTATAATGTTCCGTGTTGTCACTTTATATTATGTCAAAAAATTTCCACTGTAATACCCTCCAGGGTACCCCAGCAAGAAAAAATTTCCGAAAAAATACAAAGGTTGCCATGGCAACGTTATGAAATGATTATATTTCATTGGATGAATATTGATGGCGTGAAATTTTCCCCTACATTTTTTACTCATCATTTTCGGACACCCTGTCTAATACAAATATGAGGTCTACAAGAATAAACTGACGTTTTCATACGGTATTTCTAAGAAAGATTAAAAAATATCATATCATTGTGTCTTCTACAAAGCCATAATTAACTAATACAACACATCTTGAAATTAATGTTCTGTAAATTTAAATTCTTTAGAATAAAAATAATAGAGGATGGTTGCATAAATAAAACAAATTGCAGTAAAATCTTAAGTAGATAGGCTATGAAAAGTCAAAGTTTTAATAAGCGAATTTTGGTTACTTTCCCTATAATTTATGCTGCGTCAAAATGCCGATTTCAAACGAAGAGGTTTTGAAGTGCTTAAAATTTTAAAGAAATAAGAACATTTTTGATTTGCGTTTTTTATTAAATTGATAAAACCAAAGAATCCCTATTTAGGGACTTTAAATTCACTAAATTCCGATGAACCAAACCAAACTTGTGAATATTTTTGCAGAGCAATATCTGTCCTCTCCTACCCCCTTAAACACAAAGATAGAGCAAAAACTCAAATACAAAAGTTATCCAGAATTTTCATTAGATTGAAAAAATGCTACCTTTAATTAATACATGTTTACTATAAGTTAAGTTAAGTATAATTTTTGAGAAAATTTCGCTTCTTGTGTGTTCTAAAGACCTAAAAATTATTTCCAGCAATTTCTCTTGGTTACGGTAATAAATATTTTTTCCGCAAGCTCTACGGTAAACGGTTTCCAAGATACAGTAAGTTGTACACCCGGTACAATATACATTGTAAATTAATTTATTGACTATTTATATATAGTTTTAAATGCATAATGGACAGTTGTAGTATTTTAAGTTCAAAGAAAAATATTTATTGTTTTAGATTAACGAATACTGGGAAGGAAAAATTTTTGCATAAACGTCGCGTCGGTTTAGTTTAAATAAATACTTTTTTTTGTAATTTATCCACGTAAACTTATTAGTATTCGGAAATTAAAAAATAATATTTATATAACCAAGAGAGATATTAGGGCCTATAAAGGAAATAAATAAAGAACATTCCCTAAGGGGTGAATTTTTAATCACTATATTATATTTTTAGACTTGAAAAACACAGGATTTGTTTTTAAAATTAATTATTTTTCAAACTCCAATTTCTATTTAAATATAAATTGGGTCAATAAAATTTTATAGGACGTCTTAACATTTTAGGTATATTTGCGAAAAACAACACCTTATTGCGCCTAGGTGACACAAACTATACCGTTTACCAGTTGCATTATGATTTACTTAGAGTTTACGGAGTAGATAGTTCACGCAAATAGGTACCACCTTTTTTTAAGCGTTAATATACAGTGTGGTTGTTTAAGTGTGCAACATATGGTGCAGCATTTTTTTTATTACCGATTTCTCAGAAAATTTTATTCTTGATAAAAGTTGGTACATGTTCGATAATAAATCATGTTGGGTGCACTTGGAATGGTTGCAAGTCAAACGGCGTACAGGGTAGGCGTAAAAATATAAAACTTGTACAAGAATAAAGTACCCCTATTTCAAAAAATTCAGCAAAATGTTATTAAGAAAATTTGTTTAGAATTGAAAGTTATGCATAGATTCAAAAACATGACCTCCTAAAATAAAAAATATATTTTCTTAAAAAAACAATACTTAATAATTTCTAAAAAAAAATTTCATATAACAACAATAATTATTCATGAATAAATAATGCCACTAAACTGTCATAATGTTTACTATTAACCCTTATTTGTTTTTTTCCATAGGTATCTGCGATTATTTTAGTAGGATTTCATGTTGTCGCCTAATTTGTACAGTTTTATTATTAAACATTTAAAATAAAAATTTTGCACTTTAAATGATAGTTTTTTAATTAGCATATTATCATTATTAATGTTTTATCTTGTTAAAAAAAATTTTTAGGGTATTTTAAGGTTGTGTTTAATATCGTTGCAACAAACATGAAATTTGTGATTTCTTAATAAATTAAAAATTCAAGTAAGTTTTACAAATGTGCTTGAATTTGAAAAAAGATAATATGTGAAATTGATTTGATTTTGATTAATTTATATTTATGATTTTTTTTTGGAAAATTATTAATGTTTTTTAAAAAAAATATATTTTTTTTATTTTAGGAGATCCTGTTTTTGAATCTATGCATACCTTTTAATTCTTAACAACTTTTTGATAACATTTTGCTGAATTTTCCGAAATAGGGGTACTTTATTCTTGTACAAGTTTTATATTTTTTGGCCTACCCTGTACGCCGTTTGACTTGCAACCATTCCAAGTGCACCTAATATGATTATCGAACATGCACCCACTTTTATAAAGAATAAAATTTTTCGATATATCGGTAATAAAAAAAAAATGCCCATATTATGTTGCACACTTAAACAACCACGCTGTACAGGGTTACTAGTAGTAGGAGTATGTAGTAGTTTTAAGATTTTCGCTAATTTTAAAAATTTCATACTTTTATCAATAACTACTGGGTTCCCCGTCTCTGCATGCGCAATTCAATTGTCCTAAATTTATTATGAATAAAGCACCCACCTTATTTTTAAAAAAACATTTCTTAAGTGCCTTCTTACATTATTTATTTTTCTTTCAATAAATATGTCATATCTGCCGCTACTCTCCTAGCTTTGATCATGAGAATAACACCAAAAATATATAGATTTATCATCGATTATTAAAAAATATATCTACATCATTACAGATCGTTAATAACGCGCATATAACCTTTTCATGGACTTTGCGTTTACAAACGCCCAAGAGGTAGAATTTATTAAATATCGCAATACGTCAAAAAATATTTTTTCAATATAAATACCGTGCGAGCAAAAATTATTTGCATCAAAGAGGGCCTTGCATCTAAGGACGTAATGCTGAGCCGCAGAGCTTAATACCTGTTGGGTGTCAGTAACTACCTGAATTAACAATCAATCAGTTATTCCGTCATCTTTGACAGTCGTTACAAGTAATTTGATTCATCGCTAATTTTTCCAATTTCTTGAACAATTCACACAATGGGCTTTATGGAACAGCACAAAACATTCATGGTTAAAGCGTATTTTCGAAACGGAGTTAGAGTAAATGGTGAATGGCAATACAATCCGGGTTTGTGCATGGACGATTGTCACGAACATTTTCCTAACGTTGCTTTTATTGCTGGGGATTTTTATCATTACCTGAAAAGAACCGTAGCTGTGTTGAGGGAAACAGGATCTATACAACACCGAAAAGGAGCAGGAAGACCATCTGTAAGAACAGAAGAACTTGTTGCAAACGTTCGTGAAATAATGCAAAATACGCCAACAAATTGATTGTATAAGACGCCTGTCCCAAGAAGTGGGAAGATCTTATGGAACATGCAGGACTATTCTTAAGAAGCAGCTAAATTTATTTCCTTATAAAGTGCAAGTATTCCAACAAATACAAGCCGCATATTTTAAAAGACGCAGGGATTACTCTTAATGGTTTACTTATTAGACCTGCCATTTTATTCGGATGAAGCCTGGTTCCACCTCTCCGGTTATGCGATTCTCAGAATACACGCATGTGGGGAAATAAAAGTCCACATTGCACCCTCAAAAAATTGGTGTCTGGATGATCCGAAGACGAATTGTTGGTCCTATTTTTTCCATGACACAGATACAGCACAGCGGTATAGAGACAATATTTTGAATCCATTTGTGAAGCAATTACTTGACGACGAACTACGTTTTGGATATTCTCAACAGGACGGTGCAACCGCCCATACAGCCGCCGAAACTATTAACTACTTATGCATTTTTTTCGACGACAGATTGATCAGTTTTCGATCAGACATTGAATTTCCACCTATATCACCTTGTTTAACGGTTATGGATTACTTCGTTTTTCCTCATTTAAAGAACACTATTTTTAAAACACCAGTTGCAAATTTAGAACACTTACAAGAAAGGATTAACAGAGAATGTGGTAACATTTCTCCAGAGATGCTGGTCAACACTTTCGAAAATATGAAAAGAGGTGTGAATTTATGCTTGGAGCATGACGGTGACAAATTTCAGCAATTTATGTAATTATTTTTCTTTTTCTTTCTGTATATTCTTACTTTGTTAATTTGGTAAACAACAAAAATAAGTTTGTATTTGTCTACTTATTTTATTACTCATTAGTTTGGCATATCATGTCATAATATGAATTTGACAAAATTTTAACCTAGATTTGGTTAGATATATCGTCCCAATATTATTGTGATCTAAACCAAGCCTTACGTTTTTTAATCCAAGCCCTCTTTGATGCAAATAATTTTTGCTCGCACGGTATATTCATATGTAAACATATTATATAAACAATATATTTCTTTAGGGACAGGCGTTAAAAAATAATAATAAGAGTTTCATTATCTATGTTTATAGTATCTACGTTGTGTTTCAAGAAATTCGGACCAAAAATATGATAAAAAATATTTTTTTAATAGAGACTTTTAAACCTCCCCTTTAAAAAAATAAAAAATACGTTTTTCATAATTTATTTTGTAGAGTTTTTCTGCTAAATTCCAAGAAAATACGATAAAAAATATTTTTCCAATAGTACCTTTTTCCCCCTTTAGGGACCGATTCTCTAAAACATAAGAAATAAATAATTAAAAAAATGTATATTATGGTATATTATGTTCCAAGAATGTCCGTCAAAAATATGTTTACCAAAAAAAACTTTTATAACCTCTTTCATTCCTATAGGAAAGGACATTAAAAAAATAAAAAATACTTTTTGTTTCATTACTTCTTGTAGAGTTCATTTTTTTTTAAACAAAGCGTTTCGACAGAAAACAACGACATTTGACATTAACAGCTGATCTGGTTTCGTCCTTAAAGTTCCCAGATTAGCAGCGGGCCGTATCAAGCTGACGCGTCAGGTTGCGTCATAATATTTTCTTCCGATTTTGTCGTTTTTTAAGTGTTTCTGTTGCTGTTTTTGGGTAGTGTGTGTTTTAAACATTTTACTTGTAAATTTTATATATTTGACAGACAGATTTTCTTGTGTTTGTTTGAAGGTTGTAGACAATGATGTATCTTGAGTAATAGATGTGTTTTGGAATTCCATTGCCTTTAGTTTTTCATATCACAACGTTTCAACTGGTAAGTATCTCCAGTCGTCTTCAGGTGAATACTAAGCAAGTTACAAAGCTACGAGCCTATTTATACTACCTAGGGGGGGCGGAGCTAGTGACGAATTCGGGTGCAGACGTGAGTCATCTGCTTACGTCACCATGATTATTCATCTGCTGACGTCATCCGCTTACGTCATCACGTTTGCATCACTACTCAATCTGAGCCTACACCTATTTAACAAGGGCTTCCAAATGTTTCTTATATCTGCAGAAGGTTTACTGAAACAGTCAGGGTTCTGGATTATGACAGCTGCTTCTTTGAATTTTCTCTTCCGTCAATGCTCTTCTTAGGGTATAATTTTTGCGTTTTCCCATTGTAAATGATGGCCGTGGGTCCAAGCGTGGTCTGCTGCACCGGATCTGTTTGTTTCTCCTTTCAGTGTGTGGTTTCGATGTTCTTTGATCCTTGTTTGGAGAGGTCGTAGAGTTTCACCAACATAGGATTGTCCGCATTCGCAAGGTATTCTGTATACACAATTGTTCGTGTCCTTTTGATTTGTTGGTTTTGTCTTCGTCAGGTGGCTTCTTAAGGAATCTTTGGAGCTGAAGACTGTTCGGATGTTGTACTGTTGTCCTATCCTTCGAATTTTTTTCGGAGATTCCCTTGAGATAAGGTACATTCATGGTGGGTCCAGATTCAGAAAAACTAAAGGCAATGGAAGTCCAAAACACATCTATTACTCACAGATTTTCTTGGTATTTATTATTTAAGTTTAATAGTGAGTACAAACACCATTTTGGCTAACTCATCTATTATGAAATCAATAAAGTGCCTAGTTAAACCATTTACTTATAGTTATATACAGGATGTCTCATAACTAATGGACAAATACAGCAACAGGTGGCAGTAGACTTAAAAATATGTCTTTTATGCTTAAGAACGTACGGTTAATGTTCAATAAATATGTTTCGTTATAAAAGATGTTTATTTAAATGGTTCTGGTGTGACAGTAAAAGTTGTAAGTTTTGAAATCAGTTAAACTCAAAACACTTTTAGACTGCGATATCGATAGCAATTATTAAAGCAGAACTTTGAGATTGTAGTATAGAAAGTTTTAAAAATCTTACCTTAGTTAATTCTTGTAGTTTGCTCTAATCCAGCTGGTGTCCGCATTTTGGTTTAAGTTTTCATGGTTGAACTTAATTAAAGCTCTTTAGACAGATCCAATAGCCAACTTTATTTTGCAACAACTTGTCCTCAAAGCTACAATTAACCAGATACAGAAACCAATCTAAATGATTAAATTAATAAAGTTATTTTTATTGCTCTCGTCTGATATCTCGAATTAAGAAACGTCCATGGTGTTATTTTCAGTTTAATATTTATTAAAAGCCGAACTAGTCCGGTCAATCTAGACAATCGAAGGTACATAAATTAACAACAAGCTGAAAATCAGTATAATTGTTTAAAATATAATTATAAATATAATTTATAAGTTCCCCATCATTCCCGTGTTTGGAAAAAATTTTACTCAAGGTCAAAGGTCAAAAAAATGAGTTTTTCGCGATTTTCAGCAAAACGGTAAGTTTGATCATAAAAGTACCTCAGACAAAAATTGTAGAACATAAAATTATCTAAAAAAAATGTATTAATACTTTTTTTCCTACGAGCCATCGTTTCTGAGATATAACGATTCAAAAAGTTTTAAAAGTTGTTATCGTCAAAATGGAAAAATGCGTCTTTACCCGGTTGGAATGGTTTTATTGAACGTTTAACAAATAACCATATTATTATGAATTATTCTAAATCTCAAATTTCATTTTTACCATTTATTTACCAACCAGCCAGTAACTATAATACTATCTATACGACTTTACTTTGTGCATACGACTTTACTTTGTGCATTAGAGAATGCAAAACGGTATGACCACACTGTATGCATCGTGACTTTCGACCAGCCCCTGTATGCTAAAGCTCGAGAAATGGTATCAGCATCAGCCACACCTGAGGGCTCTGAAGTATCAAAAATTATCATCAGACTCGGAGGATTTTATCTACTGATGTCTTTTCTGGGAGCAATTGGTCATATTATGCAAGGAAGCGGCATGACAGAAGTACTCGCAGAGTTCTATGCGGTAAAATCATTAGAAAAAATAACGTGTGCATATTATGACGATAACAACTTTTACAACTTTTTGAATCGTTATATCTCAGAACAGGTGGCTCGTAGGAAAAAAAGTATTAATACATATTTTATAGATAATTTTATGATTTACAATTTTTGTCTGGGCTATTTTTATGATAAAACGTACCGTTTTGCTGAAAATCGCGAAAAACTAATTTTTTTGTCCTTTGACTTCGAGACAATTTTACTGATTTTCAGCTTGTAAATTTATGTACCTTCAGTATGATTTTTTGGTCTAGATTGACCGGACTAAACACACAAAAAATAATATACCAAAAGTATTTTTAATTTTTTAGCGTTTAGCCCGTCAAGACTGCTAATAAATGATTGTAGAATAATTATAACATGTTATGTGACATATATATGCTGTTTATAGGTACTTTTAATCAACCAATCCAAACTATGATCAGTCATATCCTTTCTGTACGTTAGACTAAAAAAGATCGGATTGATTTTAACGCTAACTGGGTTCTGTATCTTGCGCCACCCTGAAAAGATCGCGAACCGGATGTTACACATTGCTTTAGGTGTTATTCTGGTTGATCCTGAAACAAGGAAATGTGCCTTAAAAGATGAATATGTTTTCCGTCAAAATATTGGCCGTAGTAACGTCAAACATATAGTGTCAGATATTGAATTGTGTTACAGATACGGTCCAAGTAGTAGTAAGTAGGAAGATAAAATCTTGGAAATAAATTAGTTACCTCCTTGTCCATTTTTGCCCGATGACTTCATATTGGTTTTTCTTTTTTCTTGTTCTACTCTTCGAGGGACCCTAGAGACAAGCCATTGACCTTTTCCAGACATCCGATGGTCTTAAAAGGCTAACTTTACCGCGCTTCTAAGCTACGACGATGTTTAGACAAACCTTTGAAAAGCAGAACATTCTTACATCACTCGCGTGTAACTTGCACTTCCGTTTTAGGGGTCGTGGCGCGTACCCAATCACAATCTGAAATTTAAAAAAATACATTTTACAACATAAAATTATCAATTATCGTCAAAATGTGGTGTGTGTCAAAGTAATACCTCGTATAATATCCAACAAGTAAAATTTCTACAGGAAAGCTAAAAAATAATTTTATAATATAGTGTGGCCGCTAGAAGGGGATACTCTATAAAAAATCGAAAGTTGAACACTGAAAACACGTGTCCAAGCATTTTTCCAAAAAAAAACTGTACTGGATTTACTGAATTTATCTTAAGTTACAAACTCACACAATACTAAGTGCTTTTTGTCTAATATGCTATTTTAGAAACATTCAGAATTAACTGAACACAGCTAGTAATATAATATTTTGATTTGATCTTTAATATTAAATTCAATTGGGTACAAATTAAAAACCAGTAAACTTACCACATTGTTATTTAAAATGTGCCAGCTCCAGCGATGAGGTTGGGTTGCTCTGTTCCGTTCCATAAATAACAAAATTTATTAAACATCATATAAATCCACATTAGAAATTTTGAAAGCCCGTTTTCGTCCCGTGTCTTCTCCAAGCTCACAGGATTTTGCTCAGTTTTTCAATTTTCAAAAATGCTGCTATACACATCCCAGGTAGCAGGATGACGTCTTTATGACGTCGAATATTGGTGATTTTTAGTCACTTGACGTCTTTTGGTCGCAAGATGACGTCAAAATAACGTAGTTTTTAACACGTGTATTATACGTCATAATTTTACGTAATTAAAACGTCCATTTTTAGTCATTTTATTGAATTATACGTATCATTAAAAAGTATCTAAGTGACCAAGTTTTTTGAAAATATAGTGGGACAGACTTTTAAATAAGTAAAACGCCTGAGAATAGCTTTTTCTTATAGTTAAAGGCACGTACGTATAATAAAACTTTTAAAATATTACCATTTCAAATGAACCATTCATGTATGTAAAATTTGCAAAAGCGAAAACCTATTTTGTCATTAAAAGTCTGCGAATATCAAATTTAAATTACCCGCGCTCCGTTTTATGACATTGGCAGTCTGACAGAACGCAGAAGTATGTTGTTGGCGCTAGCAGTTAGGCAGTCGACAGTTCGGCAAAAATGAAAGTGAAAAGTTTATGGTGATTTTGATTTAGTTTCTATCATGGTTTCTATATATTTTGTGTTATAAACGAATATAAATGTACCAGGTTATCGAGTTCGAGGCATTGACGGCGGGGGAGTAGCCGTTGTGCCCTCATACTGGGTGACGCCCCGAAAAAAAGAAGTATTTTGGCCGCCATTAAAGGATTCCTTAGCATTTTTCCAATTCTGCGTACTCATGAAAGTTGTAATAGTTAATTTATTATCATTAAAAGGATTTTTTACATAAAATATTTATATGTATTTTTTTACCCCTATTATGTATTATTTTAGGAAGTTTTTCGTTTTTCGTAAATTATGACGTTTATTGACGTTTTCTACACCTAAAAAGACGTCTTAAGATGACGTATTTTTTACGTCAAAAAAGACGTCATTGGTCTGTGACTTACACACGTCTTTTAAACGTTTCATTTACGTAATTTATGACGTCGCTGATGACCAATAATCGACGTCTTAAAGACGTCATCCTGCTACCTGGGATGGACCATCGGGGGCGCAAAATCCGTTACGCTCAGTCCTGCATGCCGAATCCAGGATGTAGGTACCTATATTGCACAAAAAGTTTTATTTCGCACAGCGTACCGGTTTGCTGCGGCCTCTTAGTCACGTCGGAACACCCATTCAACGACTATTACAGAACTGCACGCAGGTGGCTTGGAGTCGACCGCGCCTGTTAGTATGGATTAGGTTTGGTATCGTCTCCGCCTAAAAAGGAAACAATAACAGTACCACCAATGACATTGTAATTTTGCTAACGACAAACACAATTTCTACGGTTTTTTGCGGTCGACAAGATGACGTTTGCTTTTCAATCTTGCCAATATTTTTTTATTACGGATCTGAACATTTGTCAACTGCCCAACAGTTGCAAAACCGTTTCATATCGCCAACCGACAGGAAGAGACGATATAAGCAATGTTACATAACAACCATCATATATATAATTTTAAAATATAAAAAAAAAATTTTTTTGCCAATAATCTAACACCACCAGCCACTATGGGCATTATACAATTACATAATTAATAGCTGCCTAAACTCTTGCATGAAGTAAAAAAAGTCATCCACATACCATGAGTCCCTTCTGTACACATCCATCATGTGCGCATTATAAAACTCCGTATAGCCTTGGCGTGTATCCGCTACCTCATTGCCAAATAAGTATCTAAACATCAAGATAAGCAAAAAAGTCATACACACACCAAGGGCCCATTTCTAAAGTACGAATAAGAATTTAACAAAACACATACCTTTCAAGGAACAGAGCACTGTATTCTATTAGGTTGCCCGAAGAACAAAACGCGGGCGAAAAGACACCGAAATAAACTTGAATCTAGTGATGAGCTATAGTAAACCCCGGCGAGCGAAAAACCACCCTGGGGTTGTTTCCAGGCAGCGTGCAAAAAAAGCTCCGTTCCGTACAACCACTGGTAATCAAGTGAATATTTAATTTTCAGCTTCTACCTGGGTAAAGATAACAATGAAACTAAAAAAGAAAAAAAAAGCATGATTCATTCCAAGCGTTTGTCGACGATTTTTGTATCGATATAAAAATGAATTTTAGGAATATTAATATTTTATTATTTGTACATATTAAAGCTATTTTTATATATATATATAAAAAAATCGGTCAAACTTACATGTTATATTTAAATAAGATAAACACGTCATACCATCTAGAAAGTTATATACAGAATGTCCCAGGACTAAGGGGCTCTACAGCAACAGGAGATAATAGACTTGAAAATAGGTCATTTGAAGGGTCTCGGGAGAAAACCATGGATGACACAAAAAATTTATTTTGAGAAAAATGAATTTTAAAGTTACATATATATACAGGGTGATTCACGTTGAGTGGCCTATTAGAAGATCTCGGAAACGAGTAAAGTTATATTTCTAAAAATTTGGTAGCGGGCCTGATTGGCTTTAAACTTTTAAAATTTTATAATTCGACGTTTGTATCACTTCCGGTTATACCGGAAGTTATGGCTAACTTTGGTATTTCAAATAGAATAGGTACCCTGTATATTTTAGCATTTTTGGATACCTTATTGAAACGTAAGTAATTTTTATTAACAATGATCTATACCTATCTCTAACCGTTTTTGATATATGAATTATAAAATGCATTTTTTATGTAAAAACCTTACCGAGAATAAAGTTCAGTAATTTGGAAATTAATAAAGCTAAACATTTTAAATTTTGTAGGCTTTTAACTAAAACATAGATCTTTAGACTACATTACTTAAGTTTCATGTTTTTAAAAGTGTGCCAATGTGGCCATTTAGATAAATGTGCATAAGTCAATTTTTGCCAATGGAACACCATATTTTTTATTTTAGTAACGTGTAGAGAATCAAATTTCCCATCTAAATGTTTAATATGTTAGTATCAATATTTTTAGTCATTTTGAAATTATCAGCATTTAAAAAAAAAATATATCTTAAAATATGTGTTTGTGTTCATAAGACATTATTTTTGTAAAAAAGGCATCTGGATAGGCATGAAAATATCCTAAAACAGTAATTTGCTTTTCTTCAGAGTTCAGAACAGGCGTCGGAAATGTCCTTTGGCTTTTGTATGATCAAACTTATAAAAATTGGCCTCAATTCTTCTAAATTGTTTATCGCTAATTGGTAGTAAATGTGGATATCGTTTATTAAACACTCTGCATGTTCTGCTTATGATTCGTAGACACTCACATGAATATGGATGTAAAATAAATTGAAAATATCGTTATTAGAATAATAATTATTATTTGCGATTCTTAGATTATAAAGAATCAAAGTAATTTTCAATACCTATGTAAACTAGAATATGACAACAGACCTACGGTGAGTGTCAAATTTAAAACAATTGCAGTCAAAACCTACTTTACAAATTGGTAACAAAGCTCAATGTCAAACAAAAATCGGAGTCAAAGCCTTCTTTACAAAAATACTGTCGTATGAACTTAACACAAACACATATTTTAAGATATTTTTTTTAAAATGCTCATAATTCCAAAACGACTAAAAATATTGATACTGACATATTGAACATTTAGATGGGAAATTTGATTCTCTACACGTTACTAAAATAAAAAATATGGTGTTCCTTTTACAAAAATTGACTTATGCACAATTATCTAAATGGCCATATTGGCACACTTTTAAAAACCCCCTGTATGCAAAACATGCAACTTAAGTAATGTAGTCTAAAGATCTATGTTTTAGTTAAAAGCCTACAAAATTTGAAATGTTTGGCTTTATTAATTTCAAAATTACTGAACTTTCATCTCGGTAAGGTTTTTACATAAAAAATGCATTTTATAATCCATATCTCAAAAACGGTTAGAGATAGGTATAAATCATTGTTAATAAAAATTACTTACGTTTCAATAAGGTATCCAAAAATGCTAAAATATACAGGGTATTCCATTTAAAATACCAAAGTTGGTCATAACTTCCGGTATAACCGGAAGTGATACAAACGTCAAAATATAATATTTTAAAAGTTCAAAGCCAACCATTCCCGCCACCAAATTTTTAGAAATATAACTTTACTCGTTTCCAAGATCTTCTAATAGTCCACTCAACGTGAATCACCCTGTATATTAAGAAGTACTAAATTTAAAAATGCAAAAAAATAGAATATGGTAGAAAAACATTATAATAAGAAAAAATATTATTGACTAAGCATGTAGGTATCATAGTTCTTATAAATTTAAAAAAAAAATCCATCTAACGACATATTTTTAATGGAGAAAACAATGAATGTCCATTATTTAGGTGTCCTCTTTTTCGTTACCTAGAAGTAAAGTAGGTACGTATAATGATGAGTTACCTGTTACAGTGTACAATAACTAAGAACTATACAACTAAACAATTCTAACTTGTTTACAACACTAAAGCGACCACGTGCAACAACAGAGACCGCGGCATCGCGTTCGGATGAGTGGACATTCATTGTTTCGACCGTTAACGCGTGGACATCCACGGTTTTCTCCCGACATAGCATATCTAAAAGGCTTAATAACTCGGCACATTCATCGTTTCCTCCCTTTATTAATACGGCAGTTGATAGTATTTGCCAAGACCCACAAGATGACGTGTTTAAGGTAAGTTCGAAAGTTTTGTGACATTCATGGTTTTCTCCCGATACCCGTCATTTACGCTTAATTTTTTATAATAAAATATCCACCGCTAAAAGACAAAATGTTTTTGTTATCTACCGTTTAAACGCAAATATCTCAAAAACCAATTGAAATATCGACATTAATGAAGTACAACTTTTTTACGTAAAAGACCCCGTTTTTATAATTTGCGGTGAAACGGTCAAAAATGTGAGAGACAAAAAGTATATGCGAGAATCTATCAAACTCATATTGTATAACTAGCGTTGTCTAAAAGATATCTTAAAATTCATTATGGAATCCTCCTTCTTGTCCTTAAAAACATAACTAAACCCAATTTGATTTATGTGCGCTTAACATTAATCATCGCCAATTTTATAAAGTAACACCTATTTAATTGAATCACCCTGTATCTATTTTCAACCGTATAAGCAATTAAATTAAATGACATAATTTCAAGTCCACTACTTCCTGTTGCTGTATAGCCTCTTAGTTACGGGACACCCTATATACAGGGTGTTCCTTAATGACGTGCTAATATTTTAGGGTGTGATTCCTCAAGTCATTTTATGAAGAAAAGTTCATATAAACATATGTCCTAAACGGCCTAAATTTTTTGCTACAGGGTGTTGAATTTTTTCTTTTTTAATGCGTTTTTTGTAATATCTTCGAAAGTACTTTAGATAATATTTTCAATTTTGGCATGTGCTAATAGGACATTAAACCACATGTTTAAGTTATAAAAGTTATTTTTTTGTCCCACCAGTGGCGTCCCTGCAAACATGTCCTCTGATATTTTTTAGAAAAAAAGTGGTACGCGTGACATTTTTCCATGTGGATATTATTTTCTGATTAGCCTGATCAATTCTACATAAAAATGGTCTCCTGCGTTTTTCTCCTCGGGCATACTGTTCTTAATTAAAATAATTAAATTAAATTAGCTTTATTTTGCAGTATTGACGAATAATTTTTGATCATATAAACCTAGTTATCCTGGAACAGTGACATTCTTAAAAACATAATTAACGCCTTAACGGCAGTCTTATCTGTATTTCCTTCAAGAAGAACTATCTGTGTTACTTGAAGATGTGCCAAATGCGCTCAGGAATCAAATGTGGTACATGCATGATGGAGCTCCTGCTCATTTCAGTGTAATCGTTCGCGACCATGTAGATGCAGTATGCAGTTTATCCGAATCGTTGGATAGGTCGCGGAGGAGCTCAACAATGGCCCGCAAGACCCACCCCCTGATCCCAATAGTTTGGATTTTTTTCTTGTGGGTCATCTTAAAACTCTAGCTCGAACTCTAGTGTATAGAACTCCCATTAACACTTTAGAAAATTTAAGGGAGCGAATAATAATTGCCTTCTGTGAAACAATACGGAATTCGCCTGGAATATTTGATCGAGTGCGTTATTCGATGCAAAGATGGGCGAAAGCATGCCTATTAAGTGAAGGTGGCCATTTCCAACAATTTTTATAAAACAAAATTCTGCATTATCAATGTTAATAATAATAAATAGTAGAGCTAATTTAATTTAATTATTTTTATTAAGAATGGTGTGCCTGAGGAGAAAAACTATATAATAATATCCACATGGAAAAATGTCAGTGATGTACCACTTTTTTTCTAAAAAATATCAGAGGACATGTTTGCAGGGACGCCACTGGTGGGACAATAAAATAACTTTTATAACTAAAATACGTGGTTTTATGTCCTATTAGCAGATGCCAAAATAAAAAATATTATCTAGAGTACTTTCGGAGATATTACAAAAACGCATTAAAAAAGAAAAATTTAACACCCTGTAGCAAAAAATTTAAGCCGTTTAGGACATATGTTTATCTGAACTTTTCTTTATAAAATGACTTGAGGAATCACTCCCTAAAATATTAGCACGTCATTAAGGAACACCCTGTATATCCATATATAAAATTTTCACAAAAGTAAAAAAGGGTTCCCAATATGATGTTTTAATTAGATGTGCACCACAAAGCTTATAGCTCGCCAAAAATGTATTACTTTTTTCCTTGTATAATAAATACATAAATAATTATTTTGCTTTTATAAATAATTACTAAAAGAAATAAATGTTGTATTATCTTTTCCTTTAGTTTTATAATGTTTTCACATTCTTATTTTGGTAGGTACGGGTCTGTCAATATTTTATTTTATAAAAAATAAAATTAGTATCTACGCTATACTTTTACAAAATATTAAGACTCCCTTACAAAAATTAACACATGGCGATGGCGAAGGTAAAAGAAGTTAGTCCGGTTCTGCTTCTGTAGCCAACCGCTTAACGTAAAATATACTAGACTTCAACAGGATGCCATTAATGACAGGTGATGCTGCGAGTTCTTAGATTAATTTGACTATAGTTAGAGTATTTATTTATGCTGCAAAAAATTCGGGCCAAAAATATTTTTTCAATATAAACTTTTATACCCTATCCCCTATAGGTGCAAAATTTTCGTAAAAGCCTCAAAATACCCCCATAAAATAGACTACACCCCTGTTTTCAACCCCTAAGTGAATTTTGAAAAAAATGACGAAACACGCATATTATGATTTTATCAAAAGAACGTATATACCAATTTTAGGACCTCCATCAATTGTAGTTTTTTAGATATAGAATTACTTATAAAAATTGCAACCCCTAGTTTCACCCCCTTAAGGGTTTGTTTTCGAAAAATTCCATCTTGGTGGTTCCCTACGTTATAAAGAGATGAGATCTTGGAAATTTCACGATTCTATAGGTTTAGGCTGATGAATCAGTCAGTCATTCACTTTACAATTTGATAAAAAAATTAGGTACCTAATATTACAATAATTATAATTGAATTTCACCGACAAAACAAGTCTAGGAAATTGTAACTAAATGGCGTGCCAGTGTAAGATGAGGATGAAAAATGCTACAACATTTATAAGGCTGACGATCATTAAGGTGAATCCCAAAATACATGCAGTTTTAAAGCCGAGTTAAAAATGCTAAGTGAACATGTCAACTGCGGATCTACCTTAAGGGATCATGGTTCCCGCTTAGAAGTCTAAATGTAGGCCAGATTCAAACAGGTTATAATAATTTAAACATGGAGGAAATATATCTACTTCTAATTTTTTTATATTATGTATGTATTAAATATATTTAACATTAAGAACTTATGCTTACTTGAAGGCATGCATCTCCAAAGCAGAACACTGCCACAACCTGTCTCATCATAGAACAAATATTTTCAATGGTATCTACTTTTTTTTAAATTTAGTTCTACCATAAGGCTCCAAAAGATTGATCTTAGTTTTGTCACTAAAAAAAGCCTATAACCACTATAACGAAATGTGTTTATACTCCAATTTAGCAGAATATTTTTGATGACGTCATATTGCGAAAACGAGAAATTGCGAGACTCTCGCGAGACGAGAGAGAACATCTTGCGAGATGTTAGCGAGGCAAGTTTTGAAAAAAAACTCGTCTCGATTTGCGAGACAAGCGTTTTTTAAAAACTGCCAGATTTTTCGTCTGGTGAAACACTACTTACAATGTACTGAACCGTAGCATGTGTTTTCCTATATTAATTTTCAATCTTTCTAAAAATCAATTATAATCTTTCGAATTGCATTCCGAATTTTACAATTTCTTTTACTCACTATTATAACAACTAAATAATTTCACTGCAAATATAATTACTACCGGTGACAGATTAAAATGGATGGCTGAAAATATTTAATTTATTTTAAATTTAGCTAGAATTTTTTTTTAAATTATTAAGTGCAACTAAACTGAACTAGTTTTTTTGTTGTATATTTTAGTGACTCTTTTGGCTTATTTAATAAAATATTATTATGAAATTTTTACGTAACATTTCAGTAAAATATTTCGCAATTAAATTTTTTTTAGTTCTTATGGCTTAGGCTTGGTTAAAACAAATTATGTATAAGAAGCTTGTAGTTTATGAAGACATTATTGGTAGTCGGGGTGATTCGCGTTGAGTGGGTCATTGGAAGATCTCGGAAACGAGTAAAGTTATCATTTTTAAAATTTGATAATTGACTTTGAACTTTTAAAATACCATATTTTCATCACTTCCGATTATTTCGAAAGTTATGGGCAACGTTCGAATTTCAAATAGAATACCATGTATATTTTAGCTTTTTTGGAAGTCAATTTGCGTAAATGGAACACCCTGTGTTTCATCTTAATAACGTGTAGAGAATTAAATTTTTTATCTAAATGCCAATTGTGTTTAATAAAACATTATTTTTGTAAAGTAGTTCTTAACTGAAATTATTAATAGAAAAAAGAAAAGCACAAAGTCTTTCTCCACAATTAGAATAGCTAGGCGAACCGAAATGTAAAACTTAAGTTATGGCATGTTAAGATCTATGTTTTGATTAAAAGCAATCAAAATTTTAAATGTTAAGCCTTAATTTTAAAGTTACCGATCTTTCTTCTCGGTATGTTTTTACATAAATTTAATTTTATAATTCATATCTCAAAAACTGGTAGGTATATATTATTTATTAACAAAAGTTACTTAGGTTTTATTTAATAAGGTATTTAAAAAAGAAGAAAAGAAGAATGCTAGCTTCTAGCTATTTAAACTATTAAAGGTAGGCATATCTTCGGGTATAACCGAAAGTGATTCAAACGTGAAAACATAATATTTTTAAAGTTCAATGCCTGCTTTGAAGTTTTAACAATGATAACTTTACTTGTTTCCGAGCTCTTCTAATAGGCCACTTCACGTAAATCACCCTGTATAATTGTATAAATTATGGTGATCGTGCATCTGAAAAAAATTGTACTCTTCAAATTTAGTAAATTTATTTTTTAACGAAAAAGTTTCAATATTTTTAAACCAAAATAATGCCCTTTAAATCCGGTAATAGTAATTTACGTTACAAGTTTGCAAAATACTGCTTTTTTGGACGAGTCGACAAAATTCTAGGACGAGCCGTAGGCGAGTCTTGGAAGTCTGCGAGTCCAAAAAAACTGTTTTCGGACGTGTTGCGTACACTATTTTTTCGGCAACCGTGTAGAATAACAAATCAATGAGACACATTTCTTTATTATATTTCCTTGTAGAACAAAATTTCGAACATTTTAATTCTTATTTGTATTAAATATTGAAATTCGAACAGAAGATAGGTACTAACAGAAACATTCTAATTCTTGTTTATATTAATATTTATATTAAAATTCGAGCAATTGCTAATATTTATGTGATTATTCCCGGACTAGGCACGTACTTCCCGGACTAGGCCGGAGAAATGCTACTTTCTCAAAAGAAAAGCGTCCGGGAAGTGGGTACTTCGCGGACGGTTGCCGAAAAAAGTTATTTCGTACCTATAGGTACAAGAAAAAGTTAAAAAAATTCAATATTGTTTTGAGTATCCATATTTTTCACAAAAAATTTATTAAGAAAAGTTGTTTTAATTTAAAATTTATTTTGTAAATAACAAATTTTGCTAGTTTTTGGCCAAAAATAGGAATTAATCGATTTTTGTAAATTATCCTGCCTAAAAATTAGATCGTAATCATATCTTAGCAGGTTCCCGATGGATCTTTTACTAGGCCACTCGCCCTAAATGACCCAGTATATGTACAAATATAAATTGTTGCCGGTCAAATAGCTAATTTTAAGTTATGTTTATCTTTACTTAGAAGTTTTTAAGGAAAAGGTAACATATTTGATTATTTAAGTTAGTAGAATAAATTAAAAATTATTTTGTACGAAAATACTTTAAGCTTTTAGATTGTGAAAATAAATCGGTATAATCTTCTTTAAAAAATATCCTCAAGCTTTCTAAAATCTATCAAGAAAAACCAATAAAGATACGACGACGTTACGAGACGCGAAGGATTATTTAAAAAGAAGAGTAAAAGGAAGGAAAAAATTATTTAAAAAATCTCTTGTAGCTTACAATACGAACTGACTTTAAATAAACTGAAGAAAGGGCATCAAAATCTAATTCCAAAGAATTAATTAAATTTATCTGATTAAAAGTGACGCGAGCTGAAGTTAAATTAACAATGGGTCTATCAAAAATAAATGTAAATCTTCTTTTCATTAGATATTATGAAAATGTAAATCAATTTATTTCCTTACATTTTTAATGTTGTGGGGGCTTATTTTGCTTAAAAAAGATATATGCCTTCTTTTTCTACTGCATAGTATTGATACATTTTTTTTCTATTTCACGTTCATAATAAGCTCAGTACGATACGCATTTGCGTATCGTAATGAAGTTATTTCGATACGCGTTTTTTCTCTATTTGATGTTGGTAACATTTAAATGTTTTATTTCATTGACTTGCGCGGCCTTTGTGATTTACGAGAAAACACATTTTTCGCAGAGGAAAAATAGCTTGATATATTACTTTTTTATTCTGTGTGGATAACACTCATGTATGTTGGTTGCATAAATCTATAAATCAATCTTTTGTAGATGCTTCAAGCTATCATTTTCTGCCAAATCCTATCGAAAATTCAATCTACTAACCTTTCAATGTCGATTTTAACTTCAACTTTATTTGAATTTTCCATCTTCCCTATACTAAATTGCAATGCCGTGACGTAAAATCACGTATTTTGAAATTCGAAAAAAAGTAGCAAAATCGCCCGAATTTCCGAACGCTCTGTATATGTACCGAATGTACAAGGATCACACAACGTATTCCGTCCAATTTCAAATCTCATATCGCTAACATAACTTTAGAATCTCGTGGTGAAAATGGGTCAATAAATCAAAAAATTACAGTTCGCAAAATAATTTTTGTTGTCCAGAGGCTACTATGATAAAAAATAGTATTACCAACATAAAATTTAGACATAAAAATTTACAAAATTTGTAGGATTTATTGTCTTTTTAAAATGTATTTTTCTTGATTATAAAAGGTGAAATAGAAAAAAATGTATAAAGCACATGTTTCATAAGGCGTTTTAGCGCACGTGTCATTAAAAAAACTCGCCACTTTGTGGCTCGTTTTTTAAAATAGACGCGTGCGCTAAAACCGCTTCTTATGAAACGTGTACTTTAATATACTATTAAGTGTCTTGTACAGTTGTATTCATAAAAAAGCGGACAATAATCAGAATGAGAGGTAAGTTTTGTCATATTTGCGTAAAACCGGCTTGTCGAAATGATTGTTTATTGGAGGTTATCACACGTCATAGATTATCAAAAATTCAAGGCATTGGCGTCGCGTCGGTGTAATTAATTTTAAAACTACATGGTGGTCACGTTTGATAAACTTTGACAGAAGAACAGAAAAATGCCTCGTCAGTAGTGAAGTTAAAAAGGCTAAAATTGTATCAAGAATCAAAGAAGGCTGGTCAATCCGTTCTGTAGCGCAGTTGTATAATAGAAATAAAAAAACAATTTTTGAAAATTAAGCAACGCTGGAAACAAGAAGAATCCCTAAAGAGGAAAATTGGTTCAGGTCTTCCCAAACATTCCAACCCTGAACAGAATGCTGCTTTTTTGGGATATTTAAGAAATATACCATTTGCAACTGCAAGGGATGCTGTTATTGATACAGCATTTCCTGCCTCCCAACCTACCGCCAGCATTAGAGTCAAGGAATCTACACTAAAATGTCGCAGCTGCGAAAAAAATGTTTCTTACCGAAGAACAGCGACAATCAAAGATTATTTTTGCTTTGAAGTATATATGCCGCTAGCCTCAATTTTGGAACGGGGACATTTTTACTGATGAAAAGACGTTCCAGTCGACTTATAACGGACAAATTCGTGTGTACCGTCCAAACAATACCAGGTTTGAAGAGCGATATACTAACCCCCTCACTTCTAGACATGGGCGTTTCTCTGTAAATGTATGGGGCTGGATAAGTGTTCATGGACCTGGTGTTTGCTGGCTAATAGAGGGAAAATTTAATGCCGGAAATTACATTACCATTTTAGAAAACATATATATTGTTACCATCTGCTGAGCAAATATATCCCAATAACACTCTCATATTTTAACAAGATAATTGTCCAGTCCACACTGCCAATACTTTAACCTACTGGTTTCAAACCCATAATGTGGAAGTGCTGCCTTGGGTCGCTTATAGTCCCGATATCAATCAAATTGAAATAATCGTAAAAAAAATATATAATCGAAATTTTAGGCCACAAAATTTAGAAGATTCATGGGAAATAATACATGCGTGCTGGGAAGAGCTTGATCCAAATATTGTATCAAATATAAAGTAATAGAAAACAGGGATATATGACCAAATAATAGATTTTATTTATTCTTGTTAAACGTTTTTTTGTTTCTATTGTAATTTTTATAAAACTGCTAAGATATACAGGGTGATTCAAAAATACTTTGACAAACTTCGGGAGGTAATTGCTGGCAATATTTTAACATGAAAAGTTCTTATAAACAGTGGACCTTGGCGACTTCGTTACGGAGATACAGGGTGTTGAAATGTTAAAAGAAATAGTAATAATTTTTAAATAACTCCTTAACGAGTTATTTTTTTTTTATGAAATTTTGTGAATTAAATAAGCATCTAAGGACACTTATTTTCAAAGTACAACACGTTCGTAAATTTAACCAGTGGCGTCGGTACAAAATGTTACTATCATATTTTTTTGTGAAAACTATGCTACACCACTGACTTATTTTATTTTAACTTTTTTCTTATAAATCCCCCCTTTATTTAGAACAAAAAAGATCACGTGTGTTTTTTTGATACGAGGGACGGTTTAAGCGTAAATTATTATTTTATTTGAATATACACAAATATTAAAAAATGTGTTTTAAACTGATCAACCACTCAAATATTTATTACAGTATTTTAACGAATACCTACATACATACTTAATAATAAACACATATGTATATGCCTAAGGAAGGTATCTGAGGATGCCTATTTTCTAAGTATAACACGTTTTCAGTGGCATACATATTTATTTATTAGTATGTTATTTTTTAATATTTTGTATTTTGACAAGGCGGCTTTGGAAATGCTTTTTTTTGTCGATAAATTAAAATATATTTGATAGTTAGTTACCATTAAAAATAACAAAACTGAAGAAATAAACTCAGTGGTAACTAATTCTGTCAAATATATTTTAATTTATCGACAAAAAAAGCATTTCCAAAGCCGCCTTGTCAAAATACAAAATATTAAAAAATAACATACTAATAAATGTATGCCACTGAAAACGTATTATACTTAGAAAATAAGCATCCTCAGATACCTTCCTTAGGCATATACATATTTGTTTATTAGTAAGTATGTATGTAGGTATTCGTTAAAATACTGTAATAAATATTTGAGTGGTTGATCAGTTTAAAACACATTTTTTAAAAAGTGTGTATATTCAAATAAAATAATTATTTACGCTTAAACCGTCCCTCGTATCAAAAAAACACACGTAATCTTTTTTGTTCTAAATAAAGGGGGGATTTATAAGAAAAAAGTTAAAATAAAATAAGTCGGTGGTGTAGCATAGTTTTCACAAAAAATATGATAGTAACATTTTGTACCGACGCCACTGGTTAAATTTACGAACGTGTTGTACTTTGAAAATAAGTGTCCTTTGATGCTTATTTAATTGACAAAATTTCATAAAAAAAAATAACTCGTTAAGGAGTTATTTAAAAATTATTACTATTTCTTTTAACATTTCAACACCCTGTATCTCCGTAACGAAGTCGCCAAGGACCACTGTTTATAAGAACTTTTCGTGTTGAAATATTGCCAGCAATTACCTCCCGAAGTTTGTCAGAGTACTTTTGAATCACCCTGTATTATAAAATAAAAAAAATTATTTTTGTTATTCTATTGAACTAACGCCCAACGCCAATGCTTTGCATTTTTACCATGCGATAAGCCGGTTTTACGCAAATATGGTTAAGGTTTCCTCTCATTCTAATTCGTGTAGGCTTTTTTTTTTATGAAAACGACTGTACTACAGCAGTGGCGGCTCGTGCCATTTTAGTGAAGTAGGGCCAGGTAAACCCTTAGCGCCGCAGGCAAAAAATTTTTGGGTGCCACGCCCTTTTTTGTTAATAGTTCTTGCTTTTGAAGTAGGAAAAAGGCACCTAATTTAATTTATGAATTTACAATCATATCTTGAATTTAAAAAAAAATACTGTAGGTAGAGTGTACTATATAGACCGAAATAACCACAAACCGAACGCAGTTTATAATTTGGTTTAATATGTATATCTGTTTTTATCAATTTGTTCGTTTTTCTTCACTATTTCATTGTGATATGCAGAATTTGATTGAGTTTTAATGTTAATTTTACCAAGCATACTGAAATTAAATATATTGTTTAAATGTACCTTCGATTTTTCATGTGTCTTCATTTTTTCCCAGATATGAACCAAATCATCTGTACCTTTTTGGGACCAAGTTTGCTCCCCCATCAAATAAAACACACATAAAACAAAATAGTCTATTAGATTTATCACAACCGCACACCCAAGTATTTTTTCCATAAATATTTCTATTAAATCAGCCGGCCGAACGAAAATTATTTGACACGACGCGGACAAACAACTGTTTGAATTTGAAACGTCTAACGTCAAACGGTCAAACGGGGTCAAAGGGCCTGGCTACACGGAGATGTTTTCCTGCTCGCATTCAAGGTCATTTTCCAATGTTTTTTATTGGTGTGTTATGGCAATTACGTCATAACTTCGGGCCTCCCGTGTGCCTCGTCGCTTTGGCGCGAAAGCTACGTTACCGTTTTACGCATAATCGCTTCCTCAATAGAAGGAAATTTGCACCCGACTGTGTTCCATTTTTAAATTATTTTGCTAATTGCTTTAAAAAGGAGAATATTAATTTTAATAGGTTTTGGTAATTTGTAAAGGGCAGGACGCTGGACAGGAGGGCCGGTAGTGCCATGGCACTGTGGCTCTACCCCACGAGCCGCCACTGTACTACAGTGCAGCATATTAGGGCAAAATTGTTATTTCTGAATTTAATTAATTTATTTTATGAAAAGGAAAGAAAAACCTAAAAGTCTTCCTCGACAAAATTTAATAGAACAAAAATTTGTTCAGAGGTCTCTACATGTTTCAAACGTAGAAACGTTCATCATCAGGAGACAGAAAAATGCATTGCCGATGGTTTAGCAGAAGAGAAAATGATAAATGGTATAAAACATTAATGGAGCTTTTAAGGAATGAAAAATTGGTGTGTCGGAATGACATATAATCTGAAGAAAATAGAAATAAGTTAATACATACTGAGTATGTGAAAAAGTCAGTTAAAATGATCTAAAACAACCAAATAAATCGGGGAAGCAGAAAAACTCTTCTAAAAAGAAGATGTCAAAAGGGTTTTTCTGTAAGATATTAAAAAACATAAAACTTGTTATGTATAGAAATTAGGTACAGTAGACTCCCGATTATCCGAAACTGGATTATGCGAACTCCGCATTATCCGAAACGACCCATAAACCGGTTTATCCGAAATGATTCTTGGTATGCCTCCGCCCGCATTATTCGAAATTTCTAAGAAATGTTTTTCTGGTTTTGTTGTTGCTGCCAAAAATCTACATACTTTAAAATTAAAACAAGTATCAATTACCTCTTTCTGGAATTTATGAATATGAATACATATTAATGTACATACATAAGTATTAGAATTTATTATGTATGTACATCTATAAAAGTACATGGATATAGTTACTTTTCCTATAGTTAATGATTTTCCTCAATCTCCGCATTATCCGAAATTTCGATTATCCGAAATCGGTCCGGTCCACATCATTTCGGATAATCGGGAATCTACTGTATTAAGTTTCGTGTATTCAAAATGTAAAGATCCTTTCAAAAAAAGGGGGTTTGGCACTGAGCGTTAAATTTATTTTATTACCGAAAAGTTCTAATTAAATACAAAAAATATAAAACTATTCTTGCTATTGCTTATTATTTTTTTTTAATTCGTAACACACGGAAACAATTTATTCCCAATCAAATTGATGTTTGCCACAGAAACTTATCTTGGTAATTTATATTATTTGGTTTCAAAAATGTTTTTCTACTATGCCACCAGTGGGCATTTTATCTGAATTTTAAATGATAATAAGTATCTATATATTACAACAATAAATACGTTGTAATAAAGATACTAAAAAAGTCACTGTTTAACAGAGTCGATAAACCTAACCGTTCATTTACAAATTAGAATTAAAATTATCATTAAACCACTTTTCCTACGTATGTATACCGTATATAGGCGAGAAGTCAACCAAAATGACAGTTAACTTTGCGATATTATAATGTCTTCCTGATTTGCATTGAATGCAACTAACGTGAAAATATACCTATGTCAACGTTCTGTTTTTAAAGTTTAAAATATTCATAAGTTATATCACAAGAGGTGAATATTCTAAATAAAATATTTACCTCGAGTGGTATATGTTGAGATTATATACCAAAAAAAAAGAAAAAATACAACGAAATGCAAGATTTTTAAAATGATTTATGTAGCTACTAGAAAAACGGACAAAACGAAACAGAACCTAAACAATTGACAAAGTAATAAAACTAACAGAAAATTAGTTATAAGTATTATTGTTAAACACACAGTTATTATAATAAACAGTAGTGGCTTGCTGGTGTTGCTGGAAACTCTTCGAGCTGCAAGAGACTGGAGCTTCGTGTTGGTCCAACCCATTAGTTGGAGGGTGACCTCTTAAACCTTGAATAGTGTTTTCGTGATGAGTTTTGTCCATCTGCAAGTATGGCTTTATGGATGCAGCACTACTATGTCCAGTTATTTTTATAAGAGTTTGTTCGCTCACACCTGCTTTGCTTAATGTAGAGACAGCTGTGGCTCGATTGGAATGGTTTGTGATTTTCTCTTTCTCAGTATCTAGTCCAATTTTTTGTGCTGCTTGTTTTGTCCAATTAGAAAGAGTATTTTTTCCAATGGGACAGTTTTTGTACCAATTTCCCATTTTCCAATTTGGATTTACTGTCAGGAATAGTCTTTGGGTAGTTATATTTTGCCCTCTTTTTGAAATTAGTTTTCTGTAAAGGCGAACTGGACATAAATCGGCATCTTTTGTGTTTGTCACTAACCATTTTGAATTTGAAAGCTTCTTGTCTCCGCCTTGGGATGTTTTTGAAAATATTGGGTTATATTCCATTCTATTACTTTTTGTACCATCGCTATAATATTCTTCTCTGAAATACGTATTTAGGCATGTCTCGGCTTCTCCTCCTCTCCATGCTTATTCCACAGCCGCTATTTGATAGAACTTTTTCTGTAAATCCTCGGGGTTATTTTCGTCAAAAATTTTTACCATCTTTTTGTACTCGTCGTAGGTTAGTGCTCTTGCACTTTTCCGGTGATTTTTTGGATCAGCCTGAAGCAGTTTTCTTTTAGGATTTCTAGCCATACGTGCTTTTTGGAATTCAGGATCTTTAAAAGGATCAAATTTAATGTTGTATTTATTGAAGTACCTTTCTTGAAGCAGTTGGGCTGTTTGGTTCTACATTGTCTTGATAACCCCTTCCTTGTAGTCAGAACCATCTTTTTTCTTCATATTAAAACTCCAGTCTTCCAATATAGCGGCAAGCTGTATTATAGTTGTATTTTTGGTCAATATATACTGCCGTGTTTCGCAGAATTTCTCGAATTGGGTCCATATATACTTTTTTTGTTTTTGTTGTATTTTCTGGGATAGTCTTTTCAGCGTTTTTTCTTATATTTTCGACTGAAACATTACCGAATCGGCAAGATTCCATTTTTAAAAAAATGTGACATGAATCTGACAACATCAAAAACTTGATTTGTTGAAAGGGATTTTTGTTATTATAGAAACGGTCTATAGCAACCATCAAATATTTTAAACTTGTTATGATGTTGTTATGCATTGGCATTGTTGTGGCAGGTGGCCCGAGGTATATCCACTTATGCGGGGTATATTCAGTATAATATGCATCTGATTGGTCGCAAAACAGCGTTTAATTGGTCAGAATCGGATTGAGGTATATAATCAATAATAATTAACAAAATGCCACAACAATGACGAAAGTGACATAATTTTTAAGCCAAACAAGAGTTTATCATGACATACTTACTAAAAACCGAATGGAAATTACATTGTTGTGAAAATTTTACAAATATAAGTCAAAAACTTGAAAATTTAGGTATAGATATGATATTTTGCAGTGTGACCAGTAAAGTCCGCATCATATAGGATTTTTTAAATTAATAGCTTTATTCGAAATTTGACTTTGGCATCAAGTTCTGCTTCGATCGAGATGAAAATTAAGCAAAAAAATAAACCCGAATGATGGCTACACTAGCTCAAAAAAATAGTAGTCACATGATTCGCATTATCTGTCAAATTTTAATTTTTTCCAAAAAATAATTTAAAAGTTAGGTTACTTCTAAAAATATCGAAAAAATTAATAGAAAAAGTTTTTTTTAAATGCAGTTTCTAGCCCACATGCAAAATTTCAGCTGCATAATATAATTTAGATTTTTATCTACCACTAAAATTTATTTTCCATTTAATAAACATTTTACTGATGACACTGTGTTCTTTTTTGTCTTAATATTAAGGTGTATTACTTACAGACACAAACTACGTTTCCAAAAATACTTCTTTTATAAATTTACCTTACACAGGGTCAAAAACAAATAAACTTTGCATCAAGTGCGACCAAATTTTAATAGCCCAATTTTGATTTTGTAGAAAAACACACATTTTTTAATATGGACGCTACTTTAAAGAAAATGTATCTGAAATAAAGCATTGTCAAAACTAAGAAGTTTTATGTAGGTTGCGTTGAGTCTCAGTTTGCAAAAGTGGTGCAATTAACAAAATATGGGTAAAAAAAATCAAAATTATCTTATGCAGCTAAATTTTTGCATGTGGGCTAAAAGCTGCATTTAAAAAAACCTTTTCTAATCACTTTTTTTAATACTTTCAGAAATAATCCCACTTTTGAATTATTTTTTGGAAAAAATTAAAATTTGACAGATAATGCGAATCAAGTGACTACTATTTTTTTGCTTAATTTTCATCTCGATCAAAGCAAAACTTGATTCCAAAGTCAAATTTCGAATAAAGTTATTAATAAAAAAAATCCCATATGATGCGGACTTTACTGGTCACACTGTATATAAAACTAAAGAGTCAATTTAGGTAGCTTTTTAAATCAGTAATAATATACAGGGTGTTACATTTAATAATAATAATAATAATAATAATAATAATAATAATAATAATAATAATAATAATAATAATAATAATAATAATAATAATAATAATAGTAATAAATAGCCTTTATTTATATAATGCAGCCAGTAAACAGCAATGTAAAATTTCACTGAGGTGGCGAGATCTAGCATGGCTACTCATCTAACCACCACTGTATATATATATATATAACATGTACTTATGGTCACCTTTTCCAGTAACCAAATTAACTGTATTTTTCAACCACCCTGTATATCATTTGCCTAGCAATCTAGATAAAATAGAGTTGAGAAATTTAAATTGCTTTTTTTTATAAATTTGCAGAACATTTTTGAATTTGAATTAATTTCAATTTCAATATTATTAATGTATTCTCTATAATCCCTATGCATCAGTTGCTTAGTGGTTCTTCTCAATAATAAAAATGTTCGATAATAAAGGGGATCTTGATTAATTTTATACAATTTTAAATTGATTTTCTTACGGCCATTAAAACAGTGTAGAAAATATAAAATACTGTTCAAAGAAGACTTTCCCATTTTCAGGTTGAAAGCTAAATCTTCTCAAAATAACCTTTGCTTTACATTTATTATTTTTTCTTTTGTCCGTACGTACCCCTGGTGTATATTTGAAAATTCTTTACTTTGTAAAGTCCCTCCATTAAGTTATACAGTGAGGACAAAAAGTATGGAATAAATTCATTATCTAAAAGACGATTTATTTTATGAACAATCGCTCGGACACGTCAACTTTCTTTTTATTTTCTACATATTTTAAAAATATTTTTCCTTATACAGGGTTGCCCAAAAAAGTAGGACACAAGTCAACTTAATTTTTTTAAATAGAACACCCTATATATTATTACATTTTCGAATTCTACGTAAAATTCTAAACAATTTTTGTGTAGCATGTGATATATCTATGTCGAATAGTTTCAGAATTACACAGGTTGGCAAAAAAAAACGAAGTTATTAATTACTGCAAAATCTTTTCCAACATGACGGAAATTATGAACGTCTGAAAGTTATCTAAATGGATTTCAATATTTTTTTTTTTTTTTTAATTAAACAGGGTCGCTCAAAAAATATATATTGAGAAACTTTTTTTAATAACAACAATGCTAAATTTCAGAAAAATTAACAGTATTAACACCAATAGTAAGTAATGCATAATATTAAATACTCTGAAGGTAATTTAATGGTATTTAATTAGATGTTCAAAATGTTCACTATTTGCTACTTGGCAATATCCAAGTCTATTTACAAACTCAATTTGATTGTTATGCACTACACTAGGAGGTATTAGTCGAATTTCATTTCGAATGCGAATTTTCAAGTCCTCAAGATCTATAGGTTTTGTTTTGAACACTTTACTCTTCAAATAACCCCATAGAAAAAAGTCCAAAGGTGTCAAATCAGGTGATCTCGCTGGCCACTCAATAAACCTCCTCCTCCCGATCCACCTGTCTGGAAAAACTTCATCATTAATATTTTAATTCTTTCTGTTTTGGTTAATTTCATTTTTATTAGATGAAACTAATTCACGAAATTTTTGATTAGAAAAAATTTTGATGTTTCTTCTTTGATAGTAAACTTTAATGAAATAATTTGCTGACATTATATTTAACGCTTTGTTTCTTTTCGGATTTCCAAAGCCTACTTTATTAATAGGTATTACAAATTAATTTTCAACCTGTGTAATTCTGAAACTATTCGACATAGGTATATCACATGCTACACGAAAATTGTTTAGAATTTTACGTAGAATTCGAAAATGTAATAATATATAGGGTGATCTATTTAAAAAAATTAAGTTGACTTATGTCCTACTTTTTTGGGCAACCCTGTATAAGGAAAAATATTTTCAAAATATGTAGAAAATAAAAAGAAAGTTGACTTGTCCGAGCGATTGTTCATAAAATAAATCGTCTTTTAGATAATTAATTTATTCCATACTTTTTGTCCTCACTGTATAAAATTTAGTATGGGTATGTAAACATCGACATTTTTATGCCATCATCGCATGTATAATACCGTGCGAGCAAAAATTATTTGAATCAAAGAGGGCTTGGATTAAAAAACGTAGGGATTGGTTTAGATTACAATGATATGGGGACGATATACAGTGAGGACAAAAAGTATGGAATAAATTCATTATCTAAAAGACGATTTATTTTATGAACAATCGCTCGGACACGTCAACTTTCTTTTTATTTTCTACATATTTTGAAAATATTTTTTCTTATACAGGGTTGCCCAAAAAAGTAGGACACAAGTCAACTTAGTTTTTTTAAATAGATCACCCTATATATTATTACATTTTCGGATTCTACGTAAAATTCTAAACAATTTTCTTGTAGCATGTGATATACCTACCTATGTCGAATAGTTTCAGAATTACACAGGATGAAAATTAATTTGTAATACCTATTAATAAAGTAGGCTTTGGAAATCCGAAAAGAAACAAAGCGTTAAATGTAATGTCAGCAAATTATTTCATTAAAGTTTACTGTCAAAGAAGAAACATCAAAATTTTTTCTAGTCAAAAATTTCGTGAATTAATTTCATCTAATAAAAATGAAATTAACCGAAACAGAAAGAATTGAAATATTAATGATGAAGTTTTTTCAGACAGGTGGATCGGGAGGAGGGGGTTTATTGAGTGGCCAGCGAGATCACCTGATTTGACACCTTTGGACTTTTTTCTATGGGGTTATTTGAAGAGTAAAGTGTTCAAAACAAAACCTATAGATCTTGAGGACTTGAAAATTCGCATTCGAAATGAAATTCGACTAATACCTCCTAGTGTAGTGCATAACAATCAAATTGAGTTTGTAAATAGACTTGGATATTGCCAAGTAGCAAATAGTGAACATTTTGAACATCTAATTAAATACCATTAAATTACCCTTAGAGTATCCAATATTATGCATTACTTACGATTAGTGTTAATACTGTTAATTTTTCTGAAATTTAGCATTGTTGTTATTAAAAATCAATATCTATTTTTTGAGCGACCCTGTTTAATTAAAAAAAAACAAATATTGAAATCCATTTAGATAACTTTCAGACGTTCATAATTTCCGTCATGTTGGAAAATATTTTGCAGTAATTAATAACTTCGTTTTTTTTTGCCGCTACACCACAGAAAATAAGAATACAAATTAATTTTCAACCTGTGTAATTCTGAAACTATTCGACATAGATATATCACATGCCACCCAAAAATTGTTTAGAATTTTACGTAGAATTCGAAAATGTAATAATATATAGGGTGTTCTATTTAAAAAAATTAAGTTGACTTGTGTCCTACTTTTTTGGGCAACCCTGTATAAGGAAAAATATTGTGTCGTGTCCGAGCGATTGTTCATAAAATAAATCGTCTTTTAGATAATGAATTTATTCCATACTTTTTGTCCTCACTGTATAATCTAACCAAATCTAGGTTAAAATTTTGTCAAATTCATATTATGACATGATATGTCAAACTAATGAGTAATAAAATAAGTAGACAAATTAATACAAATTTATTTTTGTTGTTTACAAAATTAAAAAAGTAAGAATATACAGAAAGAAAAAGAAAAATAATTACATAAATTGCTGAAATTGGCCACCGCCATGCTCCAAGCATAAATTTACACGTATCTTCATATTTTCAAAAGTGTTGATCAGCATCTCTGGCGAAGTGTTACCACATTCTTGGATAATCCTTTCTTGTAATTGTTCTAAATTTGCAACTGGTGTTTTAAAAATAGTGTTCTTTAAATGAGGAAAACGAAGAAATCATAACCGTTAAACAAGGTGATCTAGGTGGGAATTCAATGTCTTATCAAAATCTGTCGTCGAAATATTGCGTAAGTAGTTTAGGCGGCGTAGTTCGTCGTCAAGTAATTGCTCCACAAATGGAATCAAAATATTGTCTCTATACCGCTGTGCTGTAACTGTGTCATGGAAAAAAATAGGACCAACAATTCTTCTTCGGGAAACAGCTAACCAGACACCAATTTTTTGAGGGTGCAATGTGGACTTCTTGGAATACTTGCAATTTATAAGGAAATACATTTAGCTGCTTCTTAGGAATAGTCCTGCATGTTCCATAAGATCGTTCCACTTCTTGGGACAGGCGTCTTATACAATTTGTTGGCGTATTTTGCATTATTTCACGAACGTTTGCAACAAGTTCTTCTGTTCTTACAGATGGTCTTCCTGCTCCTTCTTTGTGTTGTATAGAACCTGTTTCCCTAAACACAGCCACGGTTCTTTTCAGGCAATGATAAAAAATCCCCAGCAATAAAAGCAACGTTAGAAAAATGGTCGTGAAAATCGTTCATGCACAAACTCGGATTGTATTGCCACTCACTATTTACTCTAACCCCGTTTCGAAAATACGCTTCAACCATGAATTTTTTGTTCAGTTCCGTAAAGCCCATTGTGTGAATTGTTCAAGAAATTGGAAAAAATAGCGATGAATCAAATTATTTGTAACGACTGTCAAAGATGACGGAATAACTGATTAATTGTTCTAGACTAATAGCTCTATTGCTAAGCATTACGTCCTTGGATGCAAGGCCCTCTTTGATGCAAATAATTTTTGCTCGCACGGTATAAATCCAGTTTTTGCCGTCTGCTATCACCGAATTTCTCCGAAACCGCACATACGATTTATTTCAAAATAAAAATATAGAAAGACATATCATTACACTCTGGTTCTCATGTACCAGATAGCAAACAAACCCGCTCGATTTCTTAATAAAGTAGGTATTTTAGCTGCTGGGTCTCATCCTTTTGCGTATTCTATTCCGGCAAGGAGTTTGCAACCACTAATCATGTGGTCTACGGTTGCATTTTTGGCATGTATTATTAAGTAAAGCATGTTTCACGAAAAATGGATACGAATTAATGACTGCAGTAAAACTACCTGGGTCGGTCCCATTGTGTCGACAAGAGCTTGGCAATAAACAAGTGAAGTATAAAGGGACGGACTGTAGATAATTATGTAGATATTTAATTTATATAATTTAATAAGGATGAGTTTCTAAGGAAAACAAATAATGATATGATTATATTAATGTAATCAAATGAAATAACATTTTTTTGAATATTACTAGTCATATTTATTTACATTTATAATGTCATTCTATAGGTAGCTCTGTTTCGCTATCGCTATCGCTATCCTCATCAAAATTAATTATAATTGGATTAATTATACGATCCAGACTAATATACGAATTTTCTACAGTTATTACGTGACGGACTGAATTTTTCCAACTACCTGGGGGAATATCATTAAAGCATTTTCGTATTAATTCTACAACACTAGAACTTAAAGTCGGAGAAATATTTTCAGACCTAACCAGTGATTTTAACTGGTGCCACATATGCTCTATGGGGTTAAAAATGCAATAATAGGGTGGGTGCCGTAGCACTGTATGTCCAATTTCTTCTGCCAATGTGTCACAAACATATACTTTTTTTTATACAAAATGTCTTTAAAACTTCTAAAAGATCACTTTTTTTATAACTTTCTTCAAAATATATATCATTCGCCGCCATGTAGTTCTGAATCTCCAATTTTGTATTATTTGAGCTTGGAGCTTTATGTAATTGGCGACTGTGATAGCTCCCATTGTCCATTACTATCACGCTATTCTGAGGAATGTTTGGTAAAAGACAATTCTTGAACCATTCCTCAAAAAGTTCGGCCGTTGTATCTTCATGGTAGTCCACACTAGAGTCTTTAATGTTTTTTGCAGAAAGCCATAAGGCATTTGGAACCCAACCGTTTTCTGACCCAGCATGTAAAATGGTTATTCTTTTTCCTTTATTTGGCGGAGCTTTTGTTTTACACTTATCGGAAGAATCAGACCAGCCTTTGGATGGTGTTTCATGCGTGTCAAACCAAGTCTCGTCGAGGTAAATTATTGGACGGTTTTCAGAACGGTATTTCCTTACCGAAGTTATATATACGCCATTTTTGTAAACGGTGGGATTCCATGAGTACTTGCCTTTTATCAATTTTGCGGTATCTGAAGCCCATTTCCGACAAAACTCTCCAAAGGCTAGTGCGGCTACAACTTATTTGGGTTTCATCATTGGTAAGCCGTTGCTTTAGAAAGTCTAATGTAGGTACGCGTTGCTCTTCGTACATGGTGTAGATTTTTCGTCTCATCAAGTCCTTGTCGCTTTCGTCGAAACATTTGGTGAAACCGGCATCTTTACGCTTCTTTCTAGATTTAATGGGATTTGACGCGATTCTTTTCACTGTAGTCAGAGGTATCTTAGTCAAATCAGACGTTTCAGTCGCAGCAACACTAGCATTAAGTCCTCTGTTGAGTAAAGAAGTATATACTCTTTTTACAATTTCCCTAGCATCAAGAGATAAATGCATTTTCTTCGCTGCAACACTAGAAGAAGCACCATCAATATTTTTCCACGGACTTACTGTTTTTTATACGTTTGGTAAAATGATATCGGTAATACAACTAAACTCTTCCAGCAAGAAATAAAAACTAACAAATTTTACCACAAAAAGGTATTTAAATATAAATTAAGCAACCCAACCTGATGTGCCTATATTTACAATAATTATAATTCTTACAATCCGGTCCTTTCAAATAATTATACCAAACGGTCATAAATAATGGGATCGCCCCAGGTACTTTTACTGCAGTCATTAAGTCGTATCCATTTTTCATGAAACATGCTTTACCAACCAAGATCTATAAACTACTAAGGTTGTCTCATGCGATGCTGACCTACCTCAATACCCCGCGATAGCGCCGTCATACGGCGTGCTTTTCATGATATCGTCGATCTCTTTTCTACGACCAATAACTCACCATAACGCGTCTTTTGCTTGGAAGCAAAGTATCATTATATTCTAGTAGTTTTTAAAGAAAATTAGCTGCTTTCTTTATTAATATCAAATGGATGTTTCCGGGGTTTGCAGGTATATTGTTAGGGGTTGTTTATTGTCACTTAATAATGCGTTATTATTACTTGCTTAACAAACTGTATTTATATCGATTAATACATATTTCTGTTTTAGTTTGTCGAAAGGTTTCAGTATTTTAAGTGTAAAACTAGTAATTATAAATTTTATACCGAACATAACAACCTCGTTGGAGAGTAGAAATTTAAGTTTAAGAGACTCAATTAGTATTGTTTTTAACTTTTTTAGCTAAATGTAACAACATTCCCGGTAAAATAGGAGGTCAAGTAAGGAACTAATTGAATGTAACTGTAAAAAGGATTGTAGGATTTAAATACCTAACTGCAGTAAAAAGCATTTTTGAGGGTAAACCATCCAAAAAACTTGTATCTTGGCCTTATATTTTGCTACCTAAGTTTTTATGCCGTAAATTGAAAATTATTGTTATTTCATATCTGTTATATTGATGTCATTAAGTCTTTTTCCCATTTTTGTCTAATAGAAACTGAAAAAAGTTAAAGAAGTATCATTTCGAAAGAAATACGATGCCCCGTCAGCGATATTTATAGAATTTAATAAATTCAAAGGATATCTTTAAGAATTAAATATTCTGGGAAAATGATAATCTATTCTTGAGAATTACTTGAGATTTAATAATGAGGTAATAGACGGCACCGTCGGTGAATGGAAAATAATTTGCCAGACTATAGGCTGATAAGAATCTTTTAAAATATAGATGAATTAAAAAAATATCGGCATGAAATTTCTAGATACTCTGAAAATAACCAAATAAAATTAATATTATTAAAAGCATCAAAATAGTGCTATATCGGACAAGTGTGCAACTCTCTTTTGTCTTGAAATACACAGGGATCCAATCATAATGGAAACTCTGGAGCAGGTAGACAACGACAGCTATTTCGTTCTTATTAGGACTTATTGGAGAGCCATAACCCAAATCAACTCCACAGAGAATGGAACAATGCATTAAAAGCCACCTTGCAAAAGTCCAGCGACCATCAATACACCGTAATGCCATTCCATTATTATTATTTTTAAGTTAAGAAATACTTGGAAAAAGCTCTGAGATAACAAACCACTCACAATACTACAACGAAAACAACGATGTAATAATGGTGAAGAAATACTAGAAAACCGACCAGGGCACCAATTGACGTCATATCTCCCGCCTCACCAGCGGGAATTACTTCACCTAAATGCTGTTCTCGTTCTACGAGACAATCTTTGTATCTTGCATGGGCACTAATTGCTGGAACTTTGATTATGATAATATTATGTTTCTTGTAGTTCCTGGTAACTATTACGTCTTCTTCCTTTCTTTTTTAAATTATATATATTTATAAATGAACCGGTTAATCGAGTAGGGGAGAGTCGGGTACTGGTGCGCACCTAAGCCAAAATTGTAATATTTCCGAAATGATAAAATATTGGACTTCTAGGTTCGCTATTAAGATTCTTTAACTATTTGGCTTTAATATTCTTTAATTAATTTTAAATAAAAATGCACATTGTGACTTTAAAATTCGAAATTCCAAAAAATGACACGTATGCGGCTCATGGTGCGCATGGATAGGATAATCTTGCGCATTGAAAAGGAAAACGAATAAAATAATTTATTGAAGCTAAGATTATACTTATTTATTTAATAGGATTTCTGGATTCCATTGCGCCTTTGTTGTTTAACGTTGGTATTTCTGCATCTGCAAAATTGCAAAATATTATAATCTAATTTCTTCTTATGATTATTTTGTTGAGTTGTTCTTACTTTGTCACAGGTGGCGTCAATCTTCCGAAAAATAGGTCTATGATCCTCTTCTAATGTGTATTCTTTGATTTCCTCAAATCTCTGTTAGATATCCGTGAATAGAGCAGCTTTCCTAAAACGGTGGTAGTTGAGCTGGGAGCGTATGAGGGCTTTGCTGGCATTATTTAGAATCTTTATGTCCTGGGATTGGTGATTTGATCCTAAAGCCATCTGGAATAATTCCTTCAAACAGTCATTATAATCTAAGATATTTAATACTTTAATTATGGGTTCTTTTGAGGTTATGTCGAAACTATGACGTGCTTTTTTGGAGTGGCAGATTCGGTTTTAAATTCTTTAAAACAATATAAAACATTTTTTGCCTAAATTATATATATATCAGTGTCAAGAGGACTCATTAAGCAATGCATTAACGCACACGATTATCAAAAAAACGAAGCGACCATTTTGGATAAGTAAAGTAAAGCGATCCACCTGACTCATAGGTCATAGTACACAGGCTTGGCAAGGGATGGCGCCTGAATACCGATTTAGAAATATATACGCCGGTTATGGAAATAAAGACTTACGCACGATTAGCCGCCGCGCACGATTAGCCGACTCCCCCGTATTGTTTGTTATACTAGGTGTCCCAACCATGCATGAAGAAACTGTAGCCTAAAAAATTATATAGCAAATATTTAATAACTCCAATACTCTTTAGAAGTGTCGTACCTGTACAAAAAGTTAATTTGTGATGAAAATGACATCATGAAGAATGGCACATGTATTTAGAGTTTATATCCAGTCAGTCTGAAATGCTTCTGACAGATTAATTCTTTTAAATAGAAAAATTCACTACAACATTCTCCATCAAACAATCGAAATGTCCCCTTTAAAGTCCATCCAGTAACTTTGCACATTGCTTGTTCTTGACAGATGCTAATAACCTTTACAGTGGATTTATTGTAGTTTAATTTCCAGCAAAGGGAGTGTATTAAAATGAAACTTAATTGGATGGTTGCAGGGTTCTTGTGAAAAATTGCAGTGAGACTTCCGATCTGTCGGTATGTAACTGTTCATAAATATTTTTAGCATTGAAAATATTTTTATAAACACAATAAATATTTGGGAAAATAAATATTATTAAATAATATAAAATGGTAAGGTGCGAGTAAAACTAGTTTAATGAAAAGTGTTCGCTAATTATTAGGTAGCATGTTTACAAATTTTTTTAGTAATGGTTTTTATAAAGCTAATCGACATAAATGAAAAAAATTAATAAGTCCAAAGACGGCGCAGCCTTGTCGGTCAACTTCTAACGAACTACATTTTAATAATAATCTATCCATCTGTCCAAAATCACTTTGAAAATGGCACATCATAATAGGATCTTGAAAGCCACCTATATTTTGATTATAATAAGTATTATTTATTTTTTTATTCCAAATAAAATTCCAAAAACATTTGTTCATGCGAGATTCTATACTCTTAACAACATATAAAAATATAATTGTTAAATATAACTAATTTAAATACAAGGTAAGTTAAAACGATACTTAAAATATTAATATTCAATAAAAAATAAAAATATTTAAATCTGTTAGAAATTATTCAATTATTATTTCTTTATACAATAATATAACTATTAATATCGTTTAGATATCATTTATAAATCATTTTGAAAAGAATAATTAATCATAAAATAAGTGCACGTTTAAATATTTTTTAGTTTAAAATTTAGCTCCCCCTTTATTAAGTATTTTCTTAGTTATCATTTTAAAACGTTTTATATTTAAAAATTTTAATTCTTGGGATATTTCGTTATAAAATTTCATACCTTAATAATAAATGGAGTTCTGACCTGCCCTTGTGTGTATTAAAGGTAAATCAATATTAAAAACAGTTCTAGTTAAATGATCATGTACGTCACGTCTGTAATTGTACTTTATATATAAATGTTTATTGTTTGATATAATTTAGTGAACAAAAACAATATTTTGCATTAAGGTGGGAGTATCAACATGCTTGCCAACCTATAACCTATTTCGCGTAGATTTATTTATTTTTTTCTAACTTTTAGACAAAATTTAAATAAAATCAATACCGTCTTCATATTCTATAGGTAATAATTACGATGTTAAATTAATATCAAGGAATTTCATAAGTTATTTAAGGAGAATTGTATATCGAAAAATATCGGTTAAGATTTTTTTAAACATTATTATGTCATTGTTCTTTCACTATACAATTCTCCCAAAATAAGCAATGAAATAAATTGATATTTTTGTAACATATCAGATATTACCCAAATAATCTGCAGACGATATTGATTTTATTTAAATCATAGTCAATAAAATAATAAACTAAGAAAAACAAGGCGAAATAGGTTGTAGGTTGGCAATAAATTGAATGACGTTGATAATTTCACCTTAAGTGAATATTCTTAATTGACATAATATTAAAATTTTTATATCAAAGTTTAGTTGAATATTGTCTATCCAAGCAATATATATTTTTAATTGCTTCATTTTGTAAAACTTGAAAAGGGTTAAGCACCTTTTTGAAAAGTTGATATCGATATTAAAGTTAAATACTGTAAATGAGAGTAAATAATAGCAAAATAAATAGGACGTAACATAAAATTTTGGAGTACAAAAACTGAGTTTTTTTAAATCCTCACTGGTGCATTTATTTTCTGTTTAATATATTCAATGTGTTTACTCCAATTAATAGCTTCATCTATTATCAACCCCAAAAATTTAATTCTATTTGATTGTTTTAAATGCCCGACATTTAATTTTAAATCACTTTTGTATAAATTGGGTTCCTTTCCTAAACATAAAAAATAGGATTTTAGCAAATTTAATGTTAATTTATGACTACACATCCATAATTCCATGATTTTGATATCATGATTTATAAAATTTTGTATAATTTCATATGAATCAGCGTTGCATAAAATAGTTGTATCATCAGCAAACAATCTAGTTTTCCCTTTTCAATTTTAATTTAAATATAGAATTAATATAAATAAGGAAAAATAAAGGGTCAAAATCGAACCTTGCGGAACATTACAATTAATATTAAGAAATTTGCTATATTTATTTTTGATACGAACTTTTTGTTTCCGCTGATTTAAATAGTTTCTAAACAAGTCAAAAACTACACCCAAAATATCCATCATATCAAGTTTTCTTAAAAGAATAGAAAAATTTACTGTATCAAAAGCTTTGCAAAGGTCTGGAGAAACAAGTGTAAATTATTTTAATAATACAGATACTGTGAAACAACTCTTTATTAAAATGCTTTACGGTTTTCAATAGCTCAAAAGAAACGATTCTCCTAATACAATACCTACAGTTTTCTTTCAAATATGATGTTTACTTCTTTTTATAAACAAAATAGGGCAGAGGTAAACTCGGCCGCTTAAGATATTTTAATCCTCGCGGTAAAAATAAGGTCTTAAGCTGTACAGGTAAACTCGGCCTGGTCGCGCAGGTATATTAGTTGTGGCGATTAGCACACGTATTTAAAGAGGCCGAGATTACTTCAACTGTACTAATTGTGTTAAATTAAAAAGGGTCATTGGCAACCGGTTTGTTCGTTGTTACCCAGAGCATTTTTTTAAAATTTGATTTAAATTTTATTTTTATAAAATAATAGTTGAAAAAATTGAATTAAAAAAAATGCTCTGGGTAACAACGAACAAATCGGTTGCCAATATACCTTTAATATATTTTTATACAGTGTCCGGAAGAAAGTCCGCATCAAATGAGATTTTTTTTTATTATTAGGTATAGGTAAAAATTGAAAATGCAGTTAGTTTTTGCTTACCCAAAAACCAAAAATGACGTATACTGAAGCTGCTGCACGAGTTGCGTTACCTGTCAAATTTTACATTTTTAATAAAATAGGTTCAAAAATGCCCTTGTTTATCAAAATATCGAAAAACTTTGATCGAGAAAGTTGTTTATTTAGGCACTTTTAGCCTCTGTACGAAATTTTGACAGTCTAATACAATTTTTATTTTTTGCCAGGTTCTTGAAAATTTTGATCAACCCTCGTAGATTAACTTTTATACATCGAGGTAAAACAATTTGCCTTTACTTCATTTGTAATCTTAATGCAATTTTATGTAAAATTTTTGTTTCCAATTATTTATTTTGCTTCAAAAACTGAAATTGTTATTAATTAATTATTAAGTAAAATTTCAACGAAGGCTTCCTAATATTTTCTTTTTGTACATCTGTTTACTAACTTAAGAAAAATGAAAAACGTCGGTTTTGGCAAAACTGATATAATTAGATAAACTTTGCATCAAACTTTACATACAATACCAATTTCAGTTTTTGAAGCAAAATAAATAATTGGAAACAAAAATTTTACATAAAATTGCATTAAGATTACAAATCAAGTAAAGGCAAATGGTTTTACATCGATGTATAAAAGTTAATCTACGAGGGTTGATCAAAATTTTCAAGAACCTGGCAAAAAATAAAAATTGTATTAGACTGTCAAAATTTCGTATTGAGACTAAAAATGCCTAAATAAATAACTTTCTCGAATAAACTTTTTTGATATTTTGATAAATAAGGGCATTTTTGAACTTATTTTATTAAAAATGTCAAATTTGACAGGTAACGCAAGTCGTGCAGCTGCTTCAGTATACGTCAGTTTTGGTTTTTAGGTAAGCAAAAACTAACTGCTTTTTCAATTTTTACCTATACCTAATAATAAAAAAAAATCCCATTTGATGCGGACTTTCTTGCGGACACTGTATATAATGGTAATCGAAATATTTTTTAGTAAGTGGAAAGAAAAGGGTCACCTACCGGCCGAGTTTACCTATGAAGATTAAGGCATACAATTTCTAGCAGGCCGAGTTTACCTGTGGGATTAGTACATAATCTCTTAAAGCGGCCGAGTTTACCATCGCCCACAAAATAGTTCTTTTTGTTCAAGAACTTATTATACACGTATTTTATTTATTGTTCTAATTATTAATTAGTATTATTTAAAAAAAAACATGCAGGCGTTACAGCGACGGCAGCTGTTCATCTGTGAGTACTAGGTCATCGGTTAGAAATGTGTCAATGTATTTTTTATACTTTATTTAAGAATAAGAGAGAGAAATAAGTCGAAAAATAGAGACGAAAAATACAAAAAAATATTAATATTATGCAAATTCAATTAAAAATCAAATTATTTAAGTACAGCAGTTTAAGGCTGTTGCCTTTAAAAGTAGAACATACACCTTAAGCATTTTTATATATTTTAATTAAAATCAATAGAAAAATTCAAAATTAACAATTTCTGATTCTTTTAAAAATGAACTAATAGGCGATTTACCTATACATATATCCCTAAGAGAACGTAAGTCATAATTCCATGTGTCGATTGATCAATCAACGCTAAAAAAATAGGTAACATTTTTCTTTACAAAACGCAACATACGAATAGGTACTGCGACAATAACTAATCAGAAACATTTTACATATCCAGATACTAATCGTGTGGATACCATCTCACGTCAGTATCAGCGGCAACGAAAAAGCAGATCAAGCTGCCAAAGAAGCTCTGAGTTCGAACCTGCCCATCCAATAAATTCAACTTCCAAAAGACCTGAAGAATCACTTTAAGCAAAACATCATAAATAAATGGAAAAACTACTGGAACCACTCAAATAACAAGCTATCGAAAATACAACCCAATATTGCACATAGTAACCCACCCCCCATGACCAGGAGAGATGCAATCACAATACATAGATTAAGAATCGGACACACCCGCGCCACTCATGGGTACTTAATGGAATCGGGATACCTACCCTTATGTGACCACTGCAACACAATTTTAACAGTAGAGCACATTTTCACAGTGTGCCCCAAATATGCTGGAAGCAGGCAAATCAACCATATAAAAGCAGATCTTAAGGAAACCGTAGGTTCACCCAGTCAATACCACAATGTGATAACATTCTTAAAAGACATTAACATAAAATATACAATTCTATAAAAGGTTCTTTTACTTCGAATGTACCATATTCCCACTAGGTATCTATTATTGCATATAAAATATAGTATATTTTATAGTTTTTTAGGCGTGCCAATGGCCACAAGCCGAGGCACTATATTTAAATAAATAAACATTACGGCGTGAATGATATTATTTTCTTTAAAAAAGCCTAAAGTGAGGTCGATAATTATAGTTCATGGTTTTAATGGTGATAATTAGGTAAGTAAGTGAGCGATTTTAATGATAAAAATAGAAAAAACTGGCCTGTTATACTAGCTTTTGGTAGAAAGCTTAAACTGCGTGGCAGCAAATGGTAGAATATGATACCATCATATATAATTCCAGAATAACAAATATCCGTTTTCTGAGGCAACGAAGAAAGTATCTTCCAGGGCAATGAAGTAAACAGTTCTGACGTAACAAAGAAGGTATTTTTGAGGTAAAAATAAAGGTGGTACTATTTGTGTATCGAAGAGATTACTTTTGAGGTAAAGAAAACATTTTCTGAGGCAACGAAGAAACTCTAAAAAGAATAAGAAAAAGCAATAAGTTTAATAAATACCATACTCGCGGCTAAGTATATCTTACCTCAGTTGTATTTGAGAGTTTTTGGTAGAAGTTGGCATTTCTGAGTAGAAATCTTCACTTCACGGAGAAATAAAGGTAGCTCCAATCTAATGTGCTGAAATAAGAGACGTATTTAAAAAAGATGGTCAGCAAAGAAACGGATTAAATAAGACATATTATTATCTGAAAACCTCCTGTAATCCATTTTCACAAATTGGTGAATTGACTAAACATAGCTTTTATATCTCACAGCAACAAGGCAAAAGAAGAAATTTTGCGGAAGTAGTCCATTATCTCAAAGTGGAGCTGTATAGATATAAGGAAAATAAACCCACAGTCGTCTCCACAAATATGTTTTAATATAAGTATTTGTGGAGACGACTGTGGGTTTATTTTCCTTATAAAAGAAGAAATAACTCAGACACCCGAAATTTATTTTAAATAAAATTCTAAAATGTCCATTTAGAAGGAAATATAAAACTTTTCACGTAGGAATAATCTGCTTCCTGCTAGCAGTAGAGAGAAAAAAATCATTTGTCTCCGAGTCCGTAGTAACAGTCCGAATCGAAACATCTTACACTGTAAAGACACCTGGGATGTTAATTTACATATTATTATAGAAGAAGTTCCAGTCACGTCCCTTAATAAGCGAGTGAATCCTAAGCTTAATGCCATTAAAAATAAGGTGACGAATGCAGTCAGAGTGTTTGTTAAGTTTTCTATCAAGAATTTTATGGATAAAATAAAATTGTAACTGGTTATATAAATAATTATATATTTTTTAAAAATATCTTCTATATTTCAAGTTTAATTTGTTGCTACCTTATTTACATATTTCGGGTTTATTTTTTATACAAAGGATCATTTATGTGCGTTGAAAATGCCCCTGCAAAGGAATGTTGAATGCGAAAATTTATAATTCATGTCAATTTTGCGGATCATAAATAAAGTAATGAATATTTTATAAATCTCAAATATGGATGAACAATAAAATATATTGCGTAATATTATATACGGCTGGTTATAAAAGAGGATTTATGATTTTCATCATTCGTACTAACGTAGAGGCTATTCAGTAATATTTAATAAACAAAGATTTTCCTTTTAAAATAAATAATGTTAATAATTTATGATACTGGCATGACATTTTTATGTCCGTTTTGAACATAATATAATTTATCTTAAGAATTTAATAATGTTTTAAAATACTTATCTTGCAAAAACCCGAGTAAAAACTCTAACCCAGATTCATGGTTTTTTTGAATAAAATACATAGAGAATTTATATTTATATGAATATTGTCGGATATAGATTGGCATCCTAAGTGCTAGATTACTCAGTGAAAAGTTTGCTGCAATGTATATAAAGACTCTTTATAGTGGCGGAGCTTATAAAAAATAGTATGCTTGGAAAACTAGTGTGTAAAATAAGAATAGTAGATTCTGTAACGAGGTTGGAATGAAAATTCGATCCGAGTGGAGGATTCCGAACGCGAGCGTAGCGAGCGTGAGGAACCACGAGTATCGAATTTTCATTCTAACCGAGTAGCAGACTATATTTTCTCCACGACCATCCAGTTCCATATCTGATTCATCCGATTTTTCACTCATTTTTTGACTTGCACTAACCTTTGTCTGAAAATAATTATTACAACGCGGCCATTTTTATCTGACACTGACAGTTTCGAAATTCATAGCAACCTATGTCGTTTATATCAATTACAGAATATTCATTACGTATCTTGTTATGAAATGAAAATACACGCAAAACGCATAAGAAGCAAGTGTTTCAGAATAAATATTCCAACTCAAGAGCGAGAATTTTTACATTGTATTATCAAAAATTATTTTGGAATTATTGCATTCAGTAATGGTCGTGGAGAAAGACATTTTTAGTTTAGTAGAAGAAGTAGGTAGAAAATTGGAATGAACAGAGAATTTCTACCAACGAGAAGAGACAATACCCATCGGTCCCTTTGAAATAGACGGGCCAGTATTCAGTGACCTTGACACAATGAATATTAGCCAAATTACCTTATACGCGGAGAAAACCTGCTTGCTTTCTACACTAGGAACTAGCTCGGCAAATAATATATTAAATTACTGTCATAGTACAGGTGCAAATGTAAAACGTAATTTATTTGTCATATCAAAACTTTTGTTTACATTACGAATTTGTTAGTCTTGGAAATTAAGAATATTATTAAAGTAAAATTACGATATATTAAACGGATACCGATTTGCTTGATTTCCGTTTCAACAATGGATAATTTTCACATTTTTGTTAAAATAATTTTAATTCATATTTTTATTACATTGTTAATAAATTTTTTATGAAAACTCACTGATTATTTTTGTTAAAAATAAAAACTTCCATGCAATGGTAGATACTATTTTCTTACAAAATGACTGGTCTATTATAAATATTTATAGTTGTATTTCTTTTTTACCAAAATTTATTTAATTCTACATTCAAATTATAGAGTAACGCTTCCTAACTTTCGAAAAATGCTACCTGATTTAAATATTCTGAATATTTTGCTCTTGTCAATGAAAAAATAATCATTTTTATACGCCTAGATGTGTTTTTTGAATCTCGGGGTTTTAAGTAGGTATCGACTCCGTAGACAGAACTTTTTTAAAACTTTTTACACGATAATTTAATTAATATAATTTTAAACTCTGGGCGTGTTATCAATAGTCATTTTTTAATAGTGATACTTTTTCGCATAGTATGATGATACGAAAAAAACATTTTTACTTACCAGACGCGGCCAGCGAGTTTTTTTTACAGGTGGTGCAAATTTTGATGGTAGTAACTTAACAAGAAAAATTTAAGTGCGTAGTTTAGCCAAGGAATAATAAAATTGTAATATTTCTTGGACTGTTGAAGTTATTGCTCTTTAATACAAGTCAAAAACACAAATAAACGAACAACACAAAAGATTAATCGCATATGGACGCTTCGGCATCGGCATACCGAAACTGTTAAAGCAAATGTTGCAGATACAATCCGCATATTTGGTAATTAGCTTTTCTTTATCTAAAACAAACTTTTACTTGCAATAATAATAATTAACGGAGCGGTTCGACAGTGTTTTCATAAATGAAATAATTGAACCGCCTTCGACCGAGCTCGAAACAACTCGAGATCGAGATCAGGCGAAGGCGACGGCCGGCGAGCACGTATGTTTGTTTTGCTCTTAATTGCCAGTAGTATAATCTTCTGTTTGATATAAACCCATCAGGTCAATTACGGTCTATATTAGGGAGTTCGCATCACACTTACCCTTTGGAACTTTTGGATTTTTTGAAGGGTATTCATTTTTATTTGTTTTGAATAATAAATTAATTAAATGGGTCATTCCAAATGACCGTATGGACAAGCCGCGCCTGTTACTTACCATCCTCAAGAAATAAATAAGCAAAATAACATTATATTTGGGGTATCCCGTATGTTTAATAAATAAATTAAAATTTGTCTGGTAAAGAAACAGAGAGCCGTGGCCCGTGGTCAAGGCTCGCTTGGGCCGAATATACTGCGGGGACGTACATGTAGTAGTAGTACCGTGCGAGCAAAAATTATTTGCATCAAAGAGGGCGTTGCATCTAAGGACGTAATGCTTAGCCGTAGAGCTTAATACCTGTTGGGTGTCAGTAACTACCTAAATTAACAATCAATCAGTTATTCCGTCATCTTTGACAGTCGTTACAAATAATTTAATTCATCGCTAATTTTTCCAATTTCTTGAACAATTCACACAATGGGCTTTACGGAACAGCACAAAACATTCATGGTTGAAGCGTATTTTCGAAACGGGGTTATAGTAAATGGTGAGTGACAATACAATCCGGGTTTGTACAAGGACGATTTTTACGAACATTTTCCTAACGTTGCTTTTATTGCTGGGGATTTTTATCATTGCCTGAAAAGAACCGTGGCTGTGTTTAGGAAAACAGATTCTATACAACACAAAAAAGAAGCAGGAAGACCATTTGTGAGAACAGAAGAACTTGTTGCAAACGTTCGTGAAATAATGCAAAATACGCCAAGAAGTGAGAAGATCTTTTTCAGCAATTTATGTAATTCTTTTTCTTTTTCATTCTGTATATTCTTACTTTGTTAATTTTGTAAACAACAAAAATAAATTTGTATTTGTCTACTTATTTTATTACTCATTAGTTTGGCATATCATGCCATAATATGAATTTGACAAAATTTTAACCTACATTTGGTTAAATATATTGTCCCCATATCATTGTGATCTAAACCAAGCCCTACGTTTTTTAATCCAAGCCCTCTTTGATGCAAATAATTTTTGCTCGCACGATATTTAGACATTATATTATTTAAATACCTGTGATTTACTATTTAAACATTTTTTTCAAAAACATTTTCTCCGTTGAAACGTAACTTTGGTGTTTGGAAAATCCAAAATATAAAATTTCCCCTCAAATATCATATAAATATTCTAATTACATCTTTTTTTATATAAATTTCCCGGGACGTCGTAATGTTAACCCCTTTTTTATTATATATGGATTCCGTAAGGTGTAAGTTACAAAGATCATTAAAAAAAATATAGTGCAGCATTATGATGTTTTCTGAGGCACCAATTTTCTTTCTGATAGCTGAAAAATCTATTGTAATACAAAGTATACTTTCTGTATTGCATAGTTAAAATTTAAATACAAATGATTTATGCACGTATCTCCTCAACTGCAGTATTCTTCAAAGTAAAATAAAACTGGCATTTTGTTAACTATCCTAGTTGAGGATATAAGCAATAAAGTACACTTGTTACTGTCTAATAAAGCGCTTGGTCTTGTTTCTCAAGTCAGGAAATTTATAAGATGGTCTGCAACATGTGCCCGATATATCAAACACGCCGCGCCTGTAAAACAGACATACATACTTATTCGTTTTTTAGCAGATAATATGTTATATTTTACCACACCCCTCCTAAAAATGATTTAGAGGTTTTTCTTTTCGTTAATAATGGGAAAGACAAGCTGTGTGCTGCTGGGAATAACAGTGATGGCTAGTCAAAATAGGTAGAGTTTTTTGATAATAAGAACAGACTTACCGATATAGTAAGGCAATTGTTAGTTGCCGTGGCGCCTCATGTCTAGCTTTAATGAGGAAGCTAAGCATATTTCGAACGTAGAAACGTTCATTATCAGAAGACAGAAAAAGGTTAACTGATGGTGTTAGCAAGAAAGAAAATAGTAAATTGTATTCAACCTTATTAGTAGAAAAATTATTTTAGAAACATAATTCAATTGGAATGTTACTGGCAACGCGTACCCAGTTAAAACCAGACCATTGTCACTAATAACAATTTACAACGGACCCATTGAAGGCAGACTTTGCGGTGAAGAGAACGTATCATATCATATACAGCTGCAAATCTCTAACCAGCAAAAGATTCAAAATCTTCGGAAATATTCAACGCTGCGACAACCGCATACATGACAAACTGTTGAATCTTATAAAAGAAACTATTTTTTTTTAACAAGACTGGGGCGCACAATAAACCAGAAGGCTGTAGTGTAAGAAGCTTGAACCACACACCCTACCAGCGCCAACCAACCAATCAGTGGCACCTCGTCAGGGGAGGCAAAGGAGCCTCCCTGGAAATTTGTTTGCAGTCGTTAGTCCTGTTGTCGTTGTATTAGTGAAGGTTGTAGTGTTATCGATACATGGATTTCTAAATTATTTTATATTTCTTGTGGTTTTGTGATATGTGAAGGTCTTATCGAAGGCGAGAAGATAAGTTTGTTAAATTTAATTTACAATTTGATTTTTTTAAATGAAGGATCTGTAAAAACACTAAGGATGTCGTAGAATTTCCTATTAAATTTAAGTTAAGAATACTTTCATACAACGTTAAAAATTTAGGGATTCCGCGTCCCGATTTGAGTAAAATAATTATTAGTCAGGGGAAACCGTATCGTAGTTTTGTCAATGCTTGATATGAAAAATGTAATTGATATCCTATTATATAAAATATTTTATTCACCAAGTAGAGGTCCTTTCGATTTTCTAATAAATAATTGGTTTTGTTGTTAGAAAAATATTTTGCCCACCTCCTCTAAAAAAATTACCGTAACCACACATTTTTAGCGATGCAACATTTGGTTTACCTGGGTCACGATAAATCAAACGAAGCAATAAATGAGGGTAATTATTACAAGGAGTTACTTTGTCAATTGCAAGTTTAACTCACATATTAACAATAATTTTTTATGGGAAAGAAAGAAAAAAGTAAAAGTGTTCCTCCACAAAATTTAATAGAATAAAAATTCTTTACGGGTCTCTACATGTTTCGAATGTAGAAACGCTCATCATCAGGAATATTACTTCTACACATCAATCTTTTAATTCCATAAAAGCCACATTAAGGTTCTACACCATTTTCTCTTCTGCTAAAACCATCAGCATTAAATAAATTTTCTGTCTCCTGACGATGAACGTTTCTGCGTTCGAAATATGTAGAGACCCCTGAAGAATTTCTATAGTCTATTAAATTTTGTGAAGAAAGACTTTTAGTTTTTTCTTTCTTTCCCATAAAAAATTATTGTTCAAATTTGGGTCAAACTTGCAAAATAGACAAAGTAACTCCTTGTGATACTTACCGTCATTTATTGCTTCGTTTGTTTTATCGTGACCACGGTAAACCAAATGTTGCATCGCTAAAAATGTTGTGGTTAGTAGGTACGGCAATTTATTAGAGGAGGTGGGGCAAAATATTTTTCTAACAACAAAACCAATTATTTATTAGGAAATCGAAAGGAACTCTACTTGGTCAATAATATATTTTATATAACAGGTTATCAATTACATTTTTTATACCACATTGACAAAACTACGATACGGTTTTCCCTGACTAATAATTATTTTACTCAAATCTGGACGCGGAATCCCTAAATTTTTAACGAATAATTCGTCGTTGTATGAAAGTATTCTAAACTTAAATTTAATAGGACATTCTAAGATATCCTTAGTGTTTCCTACGATCCTTCATTTAAAAAATCAAATTAGTAAATAAAATTTAACAAACTTATCTTCTCGCCTTCAATAAGACCTTCACATATCACAATACCACAAGAAATATAAAAGAAGAGAATCCATGTATCGAGAACCATAACCTTCACTAATACAACGGCAACAGGGATAACGACCCAATTACAGAACCTAATTCGAAATTCACAAAATCTTATTGACTTAAAACGCCGCGCTGTGCGTCATGTGAAAATGCTTAATACGCTTCCTGAAACACATAATTATTTCGATTTTTATTATTGTCTTTCCCAAAAACATTAACTACAGGGGAAACATTTCTCGGATTGCTTTAGCAGGATTCCGATTAAGTTTTATCTGGTAAAGAGTGAGGCAATATATTAGAACAATGAAACGGATAAGGACGCTGTTACTCGGTAGCTGGACAAAGGTCAAGACTGAGCTAGCGTAGTCATCATTCGGGTCTAAAGGCCGTCGTCGGTTGGAATTGCTTCCTAACGTTTCGCTAGCACGAGTGGCGAGCTTCTTCAGAGGTCCTTCCATTTCCGGTGCTGGAAGTAGACTGACGAATTCTCGGGCGCAGGTTGTATTTATACTGGTGGGCAGGGGGCTGAGCTTGTTCCGCTTCGGTTGACTCCGGGATATCTATCGGCATTACTCCGGAGTGTCTGAGGATAGGATTCCAGATCTGGTTGAGCCTAAAGCGGGCCCTTCACGCTACGATTTTTGTGAGTTTTGAACTGTACAGTCCATCGGTTCAGTCCAAAACACAACGTGAAGTGTTCGATCCGATTCGCATCTGGCCTTTCCGGCGGGATCTGCCATCTTTCAACATGCTGAATATTTTTAACTACACAGGCCGGAGGCCCCGGCTGGAACTGTACTCGACTGTACCGTGTAGGGCGGGAGAAATCCTTGGGGTTCGTCGACGACAAGGATATGTGTAATAACAAATATAATTGTAAGACAAAGATAAACAATATTATGTTCGATTTAGGTTCGAAAAGCTTCATATCAACAGTGGTGTTCATTCGTTGTGCTTGTTAATTTTTATAGGAAACTAAATTAAAAATTTAAAGGAGTTTCCAGCTGGCAAATATCTAAAACTGGCAGCTAATCTAGCTTCGGAAGGAATAGCGCCGCGCATAATGGTATTTTGGTTTTCTATTTTGTGCCTAATTAAATTCAAAAGGATATTAATTGTTCTTTCATCCATCCTAAAGTAATTTTTCATTTATTTCTTTAAGCAAATTAATGTAAATGATTTGCAAAGTTTCTTCTAAGAAACCACTCCTTAGTCCAGAACCTCTTCTTTTTTCTTTGCATTTTTGCAAATGAAACATTATATTTGTATTAAGCGTATTTTAATTGCTATTGCCTAGCGCTTTCGCCCCATTATAAGGCCATCATCAGGACTTAGGTTCTAAAAGAAAAACACAAACAAGGGTAAAAAACAGCTGGAACAAACTACGTTAGACTACTTACTCGTCAAATTATGTCCAGGAGACAAGAAGCATTTTAAGAGGTATTTGAAAATTTTAAACAAATTTTCCTGGTAGTGGTTTCAAATTGTAAACAACACCTGACACCTGACTGACTGATATTTGCATTTGACACATGGACACAAAGTGGTGAGGGACATCTCAGATAAATTTTTATAATTTGAATGTTTTTCAATTTGAAACCACTACCAGGTAAATTTGTTTAAAATTTTTTAAATATCTCTTAATATGCTTCTTGTCGCCTGGACATAATTTGATGAGTAAGTAGTCCCACGTAGTTTATTCCAGCTATTTTTCACTCTTGTTTGTGTTTTTCTTTTAGAACCTAAGCCCTGATGATGGCCTTATAATGGGCCGAAAGCGCTAGGCAATAGCAATTAAAATACGCTGAATATAAATATATGTTTCATTTGTTAAAATACGGCGTACAACCGACTCTCCTTTTCATATTTGCATTTTTGATTTCTCTGCATGTTCCATACTTAAAATTAATACAGCAGCCAATTTCCTTTTTTTCATTAGAGAAATCATACTCCTTCAACTTATTTTAAACTACACCTGTGAACTTATCTTCTTCGATATAGTCGTCGAGACTGACAACATTTATCTTTCATCAGATGTGAACATGAAGGGCAAAACGAGCGGGATCATTCTCGTCTTGAGATCGGAACTGTGCGTCTTGGTCTGCAGGCCATACCGTAGCGTGAAGGGCCCGCTTAAGGGGATCTTCTTTTCTGTTGAAATTGTCAGGATGCTTATGGATCTCGATTGCTTCTCTGACGAGCCTGTTGTGATAGCCATCGACTGAAGCTAATAACCTACAGTTCTCAAAATGTATCCTGTGGTGTTCCATAAGCATCCTGACAATTTCAACAGAAAAAAGGAGACCCTCAGGCTTAACTAGATCTGGAATCCTATCCTCAGAGACTCCCGAGTAATGCCGATAGATATCCCGAAGTCAACCGAACAAGCTCCGCCCCCTGCCCACCAGTATAAATACAACCTGCGCCCGAGAATTCGTCAGTCTACATCCAGCACCGGAGATGGAAGGATCTCTGAAGAAGCTCGCCACTCGTGCTAGCGAAACGTTAGGAAGCAATTCCAACCGACGACGGCCTTTAGACCCGAATGATGACTACACTAGCTCACCGACTGGGCGCGAAAGCCCAAACCAATTTGTCAAAGGTCAAGACGTTAAAATGAATAATTGAATATTAGAGACTTGCGAAAGTACAAATTTATTAAAGACGCTTCGGAAAAATGTATACAGGAACCATTGTTGTGTTTTTATTAAAAAATATGTTTCAAATCTGTTTTAATGGTATATTTATAAAATAAGATATTATATTAATATTTCCAGAGAAGCATTGCTTTCGTTGCCTCCCCTGACGAGCCGCCCCTGATTGGTTGGTTGGCGGGGGTAGGGTGTGTGGTTCAACCTTCCTACACTGCAGCCCTCTGATATATTGTGCGCCCCAGTCATGTTAAAAAACAATTTTCTGAAAAATTTGTTATGCAGGCGGTTGTCGCAGCGTTGAATATTTCCGAAGATTTTGAATCTTTTGCGGGTTAGTGATTCGCAGCTCTATATGATATAAGAGGCGGTTCCGTCCTCTTCACTGCAAAGTCTGCATTCAATGGGTCCGTTGCAAATTCTCATTAATGACAGTGGCCTGTTAATAAGTCAGTCACTGGTTTTACCTGGATATGCGTTGTAAGTAACATTCCATTTGAATTATGTTTCTAAAATAATTTATCTACAAATAAGGTTGGATACTATCTACTATTTTCTTTCCTGCTAACACCATCAGTAAACCTTTTTCTGTCTTCTGATGATAAACGTTTCTATGTTTGAAACAGGTAGAGAGGTTTGAAAGAATGCCTTTTTTATCCTACTAAAATTGCGGACGAATAATTTTTGTTTTTCTCTCGTTCCCTTAAAAAAAAATTTTTTATAATTTATTTTTAGTGTTCGAACTTTTTTTTACTAGAAAAGTTTCAATTTATTACATGAACTACACGACACTTTTATTTTTGTACTGTAGTGTTAGCAAAACAAGAAGTAATTAAAGGGTTTTTTGCTACAACTGTCATGAAAACCGGTATTTGCATGAATAATACCTATAGCTTGAAACTAGCATTTTGCACACACCTCGCCGAACTCAAGTCCTGCCAAAACTGAGTTAAAAAAAGGAATTACCAGAAAGTTACCATTTATTAAGTATGCTTGACGGGACCACGGTCTATAGAAACCAATGTTACATTATCAACGTATTAAGCTTAATTAAAAAAAAAGTTTTTAATGAGGTTATTCCAAGTTTTTTGAAAAAGATATAAAAAGATGCAGTTGTAGAAAATGTATAGTATAACTAACACGTTGGAAAAACTCTTTGCACGCTCGCTTGACTTGTGGACCTCGCTTTCGACTGAGTTCGCCAAATTCTCTCGTGTGGCAAAATAGTCGTTTTCAAACTGTACTGTTTTCTATACAATGGTTATAAAATGTGATAAAAACACACGAAATGCTCACACCGAAACTACGTTTTGCAGAGAGTATATGTACGTTGCACTTTTGCACATGGCAGGCTTGTGTACTACAAAACATTTTCCCATAGCGTTAAATGCTTGCAACAACTAAAATACAATACCTTCATGATATTTTTGAGATTCTGCTGACGTGAAAATCCAGTTCTAAATCAAGACAGATTTCCAGGTCCTTTAAAATTATTTCTATTTACTGCCATTGTAAGAAAAGTATAGTGTACAACACATTTAATAGTTATTTTTGTATTAAGTGAGCAAAATAGGTGTTTTTTTAATGGCACATGAGATTGTAAATTTTTACCGAGACCGTTAGGTCGAGGTTAAAAATTCAATCAAATGTGCCATAAAAACACTTTTGCGCGCGAAATAAAAACAACATTTTTTTCTACAACTGTTGCTGAGCTTGCCGTGAAAAATATCATTTTTTCACGGTGAAAAAATTACATTTTTTTACGGTGAAAGAAAGCGACGTTTTGTGCATCCATAGTAACCAAAAAAAGTCACCTTTTTTTGACAGTTGTAGAAAAAAATACATTTTCACTCTCGTTCGACTTGTGGTCTCAGTCAAAAACGACTCACTGGTAGGGCAAGAGCCATTTTTAAAACTTGTAATACAATATACTATAACAATATTTCCAACTTTCTTGTTATGAATTTCCAACAAAAAAGCCTGATTAAAAAAAGCTAATTGTGATTTCAATTTTTATAAAATTAAAATTTAACAATAACCACAAGAGGTTAGATTATTTCCGGAAATTTATTTGGGCTCATAAATGTTTAAAAACTATACCGAAATAAGTACTTATTCAATTTCTACTAATTGTAGTTACACGTAAATACAATTTAGGTCTTAGCATAGTATGTTTCTTTCATTTTATGTAATTTTGGTTTACAACATTTTTTGATGGAGTTTTTTAAAATTTTTCTAAAATGCCACTAAATGCATCGTGATGCTATAATAATAAGTTAAAATTGAGAGCCATATTTTTTTTAAATATCGACTCTAGTTGCATAAAAATATTATTTCAATATTTAACATAGCTCAATATTTCACATACGTACTACAATTATCGGTAAAAAATTAAACTTTTATTGGTTTTTAAATAGGTAGGTACATGATGTGGTTTAGTTTGTTCAGCAGTTTCTATTAGCATTCGGTAGCATTAACATTATATTGATTCCTGCTTATTGCAGTTACACTGAAATACATTTTTTTTTTTTATTTTTACTCCCTACTAAATTTACAACTTTATTGGAGGGACAAATAAGTATATAAACATAACTAACAATTGTTATTACTCCAACTTAGTAGGTACAGGTATATAAAGAAAATACATTTAAAAAAAACTCGTTTTGAATAAACGTTTGATTAACTCATTAAGAAATAAATTTACATTAGGAAATATTTTTTTTAACTAAATTTAAATAAGGGTAGTTTTGTTAATGTTTTAATATTTTCGGGTAAAATATTATATAATATTAATCCATTATATAAAAATGACCGTTTTCCAAAGTTGTTGTTTATTTTAATAGGTTGTAAAAAATTAGTTTGTGTAGTAAGGTAGGTGCGCTAAGTATTGCCATTGTTCCTAATATTGTCACCCCTCGTTACACAGCTACTAGCGATGCTGCAAGTAAGTGGCAGCAGTAGCAGGTGCCTTGAGTTGTCAGCGTTATGTTTTCTATTTGGCGGTCTTAGTCTATGCTAAACGTCAGACCTAGGAGCACGCCATTTGTTTTTTTTGTCCGGGTTTGTTCGGGTTATAAGCAAATTTACTTTTCACGTTGACTCTACGCAATCTAAACTAAAATTTTCTGGATTTTTGTTATTAAGTACAAGTAAGCACACTCCAATGGTTCTTGTTTTATGAACTGCATGAATTATTTTAACTGGGTTTCTAGGTTAAGATTTTTTTTTTTGTATGTCATTTGTTCCTAATATTGCCATCACTAAATGTTCCCAATATTGGCAGTGGCAGAATCGAAACCAAAGATTTGTTCCCGTCAAAACCAAAGTTGAATTTACGCAAAGTTGACAGAAAAGCAATGAGCAGTACTTACAACAAAAGAATCGGAAAAAGAAACGTGGTTTTGTTTCGTTTGCGACATCTGCACTGAAGAAGATATGTGCTTGTGCATAGTTTGCTCTCGATATGTTCACGAAGCCTGTGTAGGCCTAACTAAGGATGATAAAAAAAGTTCATCTGTCCTCAATGTTATTGAGTTATATTTGTTCAGAAAATGTTATTAGTTCCATATGTTGCTCGATAGTTCCTAATATTGACATAGGGTGGCAATAATAGGGATAGCTGTTATCCTAATATTGCCATTCGCAACTTTTAAAATCAAGTACAATATCTTCATTTCTATTAAGTTTTTTGAGGTAAATAAAATATAACAATGTATTTCTTTACCCGTACCCCAATTTGCATTCCTTTATCAATAAAAGTATAGGATTTATTCACAACCAAACGTTAAGGTGGCAATATTTGGCTCACTTACCTTATCATATTATCTGTGAAGAGCATGAACTTTTGTAAATGTTATTTTAAAAATGTTTTCTTCGAGTTTCTTTTAAAAGTACAGAATGAATAAATATGCAAATTTTCAAATTATATAAGTTATTTATATCTAGATATTTATTTGGTATATATAAATTTGTTGTTGGTTCTAAGTGCGAAAGTCTATATATAGAAATAGGATACTGCATTTTTGATTGTACTAACGCATGATAAATATTTTTTTTTATATATATAAACCTAAAAAATTTATGTTATCTTTGTAATTAATATTTCCCCATTAAATGTTATTGGTTGCTTCTCCATGTCTAGGTAGTATTTGTTTAGCGATGTACATAAATGAAGGTTTATTAAAATTTAACGTTAATTTATAAGATTCTAACCAGTCAAATATAATTTTTAAATATTTTTTAATATTTAAATGGATGTCCGTAATATTTTTAGCATAATAAATAATTGTTGTGTCGTCGTCAAAAATTTTAATTTGTATTAATGAAATTTAATTAAGACTGAATATAGTATATTCTTTAATTTTACCTAAATTTTGAGTTACTACAAGTGGTAGAAATTAGTTTTTATTTCATTTTTTTACATCATCATATTTTGACAGTACAAACTGTCAGGAAAAATTCGTGTTTTGTAGTAAACAGAATATTTTGCAGTCAAAAATAAAAACAATACTTTTTAATTTAAAAGTGAATCGTTTTTAAAATCATGATGTACCTATGCAATTTATGCAAAAATTTGGGATCATTCATCGTACTATGTTATATTTGGCCAAACTAATAGAAGATCGTGATTGCCATTTGCAGAAAAACTACAAATATTTACAGCTTTCACAATTTTGGTAATGAGCAAAATCTTAATAAAAGAATAAAAAGGTAATACAAAAATTTTATTAACAAGACCAAATAAAATATTATTATATCGTTTTAAACCTGTTTGCTCCACATATTTATGTATATTTCGAGTTGTGTAAAAGTGATGCGAGGAATTTAATAACCGACATTTTTCCTGCACGTTACGGCATAGCGAGGTAATATTTAGGGTATATTATAGGGACAGCTTACTTTATTACACATTTTAGGGCGGTCAGGTACAAAAATCTTCTTTGTAAAAATAAATTGAATAGTTGTTTCCTTAATACAAGATCCAAGAGAATATAAAGTCTATTTTAAGAAATATTTTTAAATTACTTTTCTACGTTCAAATTTTTATCACAGAGAAATGCCGTCGAGACCTTAGTTCAACATCAAACAATATAGTAATTTTTATTAAAACTTTTTCTTTTAATTTAAAGTAACAATTTATGCTTGAAGTAGAGTTGACAGAACTAAAGAAAAACTAAAAGTCGTCCTTCACAATTTTATTAGAATAAAAAAGTATTATTCTTTTAATGATCTCAACATATTTCGAATTTAGAAACGTTTATCATCAAGAGACAGAAAAAGCTATGCTCATGTTGTTAGCAGAAAAGAAAGTGGTAGATGGTATCCAGCCTTAATGGAGCTTTTATGGAGTTTAAAATGGTGTGTAATAAAATCACTTATGAATAGGAAAGAAAACTTTTTTTTATCAGCGTACTGAGATTGTAGAAAATTATTTGTAAAAGAACATTTACAAACAATCCAAACATTTATTTGGAAAGAAAAATCTTTAAAAAGCACACAATTTTACAAAAGTTTTCTAATAAGTTTTATATTTTTGGAAACTTTCGTTCTAAGCAAATGTTTCTTTTACAAATATTATTATTCTACAAACTCAGGACGCTGATAAAAATATTTTCTTAAAATTTTTGCTTTATTAAGGATTTATACCATCTATACCATTTTCTCTTCTGCTAACACCATCAGCCACGCTTTTTCTGTCTCCTCATGATGAACGTTTCTACGTTCGAAACATGTTGAGACTTTTGAAAGAATAATATTTTTATTCTAATAAAATTTTGGAGGAAGACTTTTAGGTTTTCTTTCGTTCGCACTCTTTTTTTTAACTTTTCTCGCAAAGGAAGCACCTACTGTAATAGCTCAAAAAAGTGAGATATTATCAGATGTCGATGTTTTTAAGAAATTAAGGCTAGAAATATATTTATTTAAAAGCATCATCTGTTATAAACCGCAAAAATTAATTTTATTAATATTTATAAAGGGTGATTCATTTAGACCTTTTTTTTTAATTCTAAATAAAACATATAGAATGGAATTGAATGGTGGAATCTTTATTATGAGCTAAAAGAACAATCTTTGACATTTATTTTTTGAAAATAATGTCATTTAAATGCTGGCCGCAACTACGCCGTACGTGGTCCATTCGGAAGGTCCAATTTTCGATCACGCTTTCTAGCATTGCAACCGGTATCTGCCGAATTACGCGAGTAATGTTGGCTTCTAAGTCCTGAATCGTAGCTGGCTTATCGACGAAGACTTTTGATTTGACATAACCCGAAAGAAAAAAGTCCAAGGGTGTGATATCACACGATCTAGGCAGCCAGTTGACAGGTCCAAAACGCGAAATTATCTGCTCACCGGCCCATTCGAAGTTGCATCCCGAAAAAGGTGTTGTTACCTAGACTAGAAAAGGTCACAACGAAATTGCATCCCAAATAGAAAATAGTCACTTGTAGTCGAGTGGTTATTATACCATATAAAATCAATGCAATGTTGCCAAACCCCTATAGAAAGTTTATCACGACAATTTAGTTCTTTTAAATAATTTATCTAATAAGACTGTAATAGACTTAGTATAAAATATAAATTGATAGAAAATTCCTAAAGGATTTGACTTTTTTTGAGCCAGTTCAGTTAAAAAATATTGATTGAAAAAAGTAAATTGAAAAAATGCTCTGGGTAAGTACGAACAAACCGGTTACCAATACACCTTTTAGAACCGATTGCAGAGTATGTCAAGTTCAGTTAAAAAAATATTGGTTGAAAAAGTAACTTAAAAAAAAATGCTCTGGGTAACAACGAACAAACCGGTTACCAATACACCTTTTAGAACCGATTGCAGAGTATGTCAAGTTCAGTTAAAAAAATATTGGTTGAAAAAGTAACTTAAAAAACATGCTCTGGGTAACAACGAACAAATCGGTTACCAATACACCTTTTAGAACCGATTGGAGAGTACGTATGTCAAGTTCAGTTAAAAAATATTGGTTGAAAAAGTTACTTAAAAAAATGCTCTGGGTAACAACAAACAAACCGGTTGCCAATACACCTTTTAGAACCGATTGGAGAGTATGTCAAGTCCAAGTTGGATTTTCCTTATCGACAATTTCTAGAAATACAATCTTCTAAAGAAAACGCTTCGACAACACTGACAATATTTAGCTGAATCAAATCTTATTTATAAAATTCACCTTCGGGATGCAATTTTGTTGTACCCGGGATGCAACTTATGTGTTAAAATTTCTACCTGCCCATTTCGGGATGCAATCTCGAATGGCCGGCTCACCAAACTGATTTCTTCAATAAAGCTGTTGTTTCGCGCGCTGTGCGTGGTGCCGTAGCTCCATCTTGCTGAAACCAAATGTCGCCGACATCACGCGGCACATACAGCGCGCGAAACAATAGCTTTATTGAAGAAATCAGTTTGGTGAGCTGATAATTTCGCGTTTTGGACCTGTCAACTGGCCGCCTAGATCGTGTGATATCAAACCCTCGGACTTTTTTCTTTCGGCTGATGTCAAATCAAAAGTCTTCGTCGATAAGCCAGCTACGATTCAGGACTTAGAAGCCAACATTACTCGCGTAATTCGGCAGATACCGGTCGCAATGCTAGAAAGCGTGATCGAAAATTGGATCTTCCGAATGGACCACGTACGGCGTAGTCGCGGCCAGCATTTGAATAAAATTATTTTCAAAAAATAAATGTCAAAGATTGCTCTTTCAGCTCATAATAAAGATTTCACCATTCAATTCGATGTTATATGTTTTATTTAGAATTAAGAAAAAAAGGTCTAAATGAATCACCTCTTATAAACTTTCAATCAGAACAAAATATCCTTTAAAATAAGACATAGTTTGTTTGAAGGTTGGAGACAATGATGTTTCTTGAATGATGAAAGAGTTTTGGACTTCCATTGTCTTTATTTGTTTTAAATCACAACGTTTCAACTGGTCAGTATTCACCTGAAGACGACTGGAGATACTTACCAGTTGAAACGTTGTGATTTAAAACAAATAAAGACAATGGAAGTCCAAAACTCTTTCATCATTCAAGACATAGTTTGTTAAGTCACAGCCTTCTCCTGCATATTATGTCAACTTAATTTAGCCACTACTACCCACACGGAAAAAAAGGATCACTAATAACAAGATTAATACTCTTAATTCTAGTTTATGATAGATTCACCATTTCTCGATTAAAATAATACTTGATTCCAATATTAGCTTATTCGTAAATAATAAGATTGCGGTTTCCTATATCTAAGAATAAAAGTTATTTAAAATAAGAAAAGTAAGCTATTTATTTTAAGACAAAATAGCCATCAGATTATAGGTGGATATTATTCTTATATGAAATAATGCTAGACTGAGAGAAGATTTCAATTGTCTTTATAAAAATCTTTATACCGCTTATAAAAAAATTAGAAGAAAGATTACATGAGACAGTAAAATCCATTTGGCTGTAATTTCTTTGCTGGCGTAATAAAGTCACTGTATGAAAAATAATCACGTATAACCCAAACAAACAAAATCCTGCGATTGCAGAGTACCTTACTATCGGTTATAAAGATACTTTGCCGGAACAACAAATATACTTTGTTCCGCCTTTCGCGTCATTTCCATTAAAAAGAAGTTATTTTTCTGGTATCAGTATAACACTTTGCTGCAATAAATTTTTTTTTTATGTTCTGTATAGCATTTTGCTTATTATAGCAAACGTCTTTGCTGGATCAGCATTTATTTTTTCTATTTAAAGGTACCTTTTTTAGCTAAGGTAGCAAATAAAGATTGCTGGTAGTATAGTGGTCTCTACCATGGCAGAACCACATATTTGCTAAAATATATGGTGGCCCAAAAAATAATCCGTATATTTTATTACGGTTTTGATATATTAATGTAGGAAGCATTTTTCTGTAATACATTTCGATTTCACAAACTTTTATTGTTTAAACTTATTTAATCATTTGGAAGAAAAAGGGTAAAATGCTATTGAAGAGTGGGCGTAAAGGGGAAACCTCATTTTTGACAGTTATAATTAGATGTTTAAAATAAATCGAAGCTACACCACTGATCGAACAAGAAAGCGGATATAATTATCTAGGACATACATTTCTGAAAATCGTGGCCAAACTTTTTTAATTTTATAGAAAAAAGAAAAGCACAAAGTCTTTCTCCACAATTTTTTTTATTCAAAAAACTAGGCGAACCTAAAATGATTCATAGTATAATTGAATCGACATGTTTCGAGTGTAGAAACACTCATCATCAGGAAAACAAAGTAAATGGTACAAAGCTGATGTTATTAGCAGTAGAGAAAATAAAAAGTGAGACTATATAAGCCTTAATGGAGCGAAAAAACTTTTATAGCCAAAAGACAGAAAATATTTCAGCATACTGAAAAGTCAAGGAAGGTGGGTGGGAAATGAAGAGAAAAAAGAGAAAAAATTAGGGAGTTTTAAAAAAAAATTTGTAAAAATCATCTTTAAGTGTACGTAATAAAAGATCTTTAGTTTAATTAAACTATGTCGGAGACATGTGAAGGTGGTCAAATAAGAGGGAAAGAAAAAAGAAAAAAATGTTTTTTTAATTTTATTTGCCCGCCGTGCTTTAACCATTGCTTTTAGGGAAAATATACCAATAACAAGTTCTATAGAAAATGTTCTCTTCTTTAATTTTTGTTATGAATATTTTTATTGTAGAGCGTACGAAAACTGAGATATTTAAAGAAACTCTCTTTAATACCCATCTTAGGCACAGTAAAAGGAATATATTTACCTTTCATCGGCTTTTGTATCTAAACCATTGATTTTACGAAGAAAGTGTACATGATATAACTTATAGAAAATGAGCATTTTAACTATAAAACGCAAATTAAACAAGATATTAACAAAAATAAAATGTTTTTGGTGGCCGTTTTTGCAATATGACTGCACTAGCTGCAGCGCTTGCTTCGTGCAAAATGTGGATTTTGGTTTTAGATACCCAAATTTCAAAACGTTCTTAAATAATTTCATTTTAAACTACCTGATGGCTAAACTATATTATGTATAGATATTATATTCAGTGTGACCTGTAAAGTCCGCATAATATGAGATTTTTTTTTATTAATAACTATTCGAAATTTGAGTTTGGCATCAAGTTCTGCTTCGATCGAGATGAAAATTACGCAAAAAAATAGTAGTCACGTGATTCGCATTATCTGTCAAATTTTAATTTTTTCCAAAAAATATTTCAAAAGTGGGGTTTCTACCCATTATTTGTAAATTGCAGCACTTGTGGAAAATAAGACCTAACGCAACCTACATAAAACTTCTTAGTTTTGACAATGCTTTATTTCAGATACATTTTGTTTAAAGTAGTGCCATATTAAATGAGTGTTTTTCTACAAAATCAAAATTGGGCTATTAAAATTTGGTCGCATGTGATGCAAAGTTTATTTGTTTTGGACCCTATGTATAAGGTAACTTCATAAAATAAGTATTTTTGAAAACGTAGTTTGTGTCTGAAAGTAATACACCTTAATATTAAGACAAAAAAAATACAGTGTCATCAGTAAAGTGTTTATTAAGTGGAAAATAAATTTTAGTTTAAAACCCCTTTATTAAAATTTATTATTAAGCTATGTCATAAAAAAAGTAAAAATAGTCTTTTATTATTTAAGTGCCGTTTCCAAAAAATTAATTACAATGATGCACCAAAAACACGTTTATAACAACAAAATATAGGTAAAAAATCAAAATTATCTTATGCAGCTGAAATTTTTCGTGTGGGCTAGAATTTAAAAAAACTTTTTCTAATAACTTTTTTCGATATTTTGAGAAATAACTCAACTTTTGAATTATTTTTTGGAAAAAATTAAAATTTGACAGATAATGCGAATCACGTCACTACTATTTCTTGCTTAGTTGTCATCTCGATCGAAGCAGAACTTCATGCCAATAGGCCAGTCATTGGAGCATTTGAATTAACAGTAATGCAAACAATTAAAAATTTTGGATTAACGTTTTGCTTGATGAAAATATAAACTTTACAAATTTGCACGTGTCTATGACATACGGAACATTGATTAATCAACAGAAATAAATAATTAGGTAAAAACCGTCTGCCCAAAAATTGCAAAAAACGTGCAAATCGAGATTAAACACCACCAATGTCGAAGGAATAATTGTGCAAATTTGCACCTCTTAATCTCGTACGGAAATCAGTGATTTAACCGAATATGAAATTATGTACTGCAAATAGGTATCGAACAAATTGCAAACAATCCAAAAACTACGTGCAAATATCGAGAGTGAGTGTCAATATCGAATGTGAGATTTGCACGCAAAATTTTGAACGGAAAATATTTATTTATACATTTTTAATTTGTTGAAAATTTTTAGGGTTCGAACAAATTGCAAACATCGTGCAAATAAGGGATGTAGTTCGAATTAACATTTAAAGCGTTGCTACAAATTTGCACGCGTATACGGGGTACGGAAAACCAATTTTCATATTATTTTTATTCTACAAAAATTTATTGATTGCCAACAAATTGCAAACATCGTGCAAATGAGAGATGTAGTTCGAAATATCATTTAAAGCCTTACTACAAATTTGCACGCGTATACGGGGTACGGAAAACCAATTTTCATATTATTTTTATTCTACTAAAAATTTATTGATTGTGAACAAATTGCAAACCGTGCACATACGCGAAGTGATTCGCAATATTTTTTTGAGTCTAACCGCTAGCTACTTTGCACGCGCATGCATGCGTTATACGGAACCGAATGTTGATGACTTTGTATATTAATGATAATTTATAGACATTGAACAATTAGCAAACACCGTGCGATAGCGAGCTCATGGAACCAATCCACCAAAAAGGTCACTTTTTAAATAATTATAATTGTTCAGCATTAAAAATAGGGGTAACTTTGTATAAGATGCCGTTTTAAAAAATTGATAGTTCCCGAAATATTGGCAAATTTAAAAATTTTTATGGCAAAAATTTTACCGCTTTTCTATTCAGTTGCCTATTATTAGTTGGCCATGACCGCGTTAAAAAACAATCAGTTGCTAACTAAATTTCACCAACATTTAAAAAAGTAATAAAAACATGTTCTTGGCATTACATTATCACAATCACTATAATAATAAACAAATTCAAGTAATATTCGTTCAAATAATTTAAGCGTCCCGGCATGATTGCTAATACTATTTTAAGTGTGAGTTACATTTAGTTAGCACCTGATTGTTTTCTATCGCGGTCATAGCCAATCAATAGTAACTGAATTGAAAAGCAGTGGGATTTTTAAAATAGAAATATGTTAAATTGACAATATTTCGGGAACTATCAATTTTTTAAAACGGCAACTTATACAAAGTTACCCCTATTTTTAATGCTGAACAATTATAATTATTTAAAAAGTGACCTTTTTGGTGGATTGGGGGTAGGACGAACGCAAGACGCCGCCACGTGGTTCCATGAGCTCGCTATCGCACGGTGTTTGCAAATTGTTCAATGTCTATAAATTATCATTAATATACAAAGTCATCAATATTCGGTTCCGTATAATGCATGCATGCGAGTGCAAAGTAGCTAGCGGTAATACTCAAAAAAATATTGCGAATCACTTCGCGTATGTGCACGGTTTGCAATTTTGTTCACAATCAATACATTTTTAGTAGAATAAAAATAATATGAAAATTGGTTTTCCGTGCCCCGTATACGCGTGCAAATTTGTTTCAACGCTTTAAATGTTAATTCGAACTACATTTCTTATTTGCACGATGTTTGCAATTTGTTCGAACCCTAAAAATTTTCAACAAATTAAAAATGTATAAATAAATATTTTCCGTTCAAAATTTTTGCGTGCAAATCTCACATTCGATATCGACACTCAATCTCGATATTTGCACGTAGTTTTTGGATTGTTTGCAATTTGTTCGATACCCATTTGCAATACATAATTTCATATTCGGTTAAATCACTGATTTCCGTACGAGATTAAGAGGTGCAAATTTGCACAATTATTCCTTCGACATTGGTGGTGTTTAATCTCGATTTGCACGTTTTTTGCAATTTTTGGGCAGACGGTTTTTACCTTATTATTTATTTCTGTTGATTAAACAATGTTCCGTACGTCATAGACACGTGCAAATTTGTAAAGTTTATATTTTCATCAAGCAAAACGTTAATCCAAAATTTTGAATTGTTTGCATTACTGTTAATTCAAATGCTCCAATAACTGGCCTATAAAGTCGAATTTCGAATAAAGCGATCTAATTAATAAAAAAATCCTATATAATGCGAACTTTACTGGTCACACTGTAGAATTATCAAAAATTATTTCTTTTGCTGCTGAATCAAAAATATAAAAGACTTATCAAACAAACCCGATAAAACCCGATGGAATCCTCATTAAAGACCTAATTAATATAGGTACAATACTAACCGGAATCAAATGCCTGATATGGAGTCACATCTCTACGGTATGTAAGTAATATAAAGTAAAGTACAACTTTCCTAATTAACCAGCTTTTGATTTATTTAACATTTATATTTTACTATTTAATTGTCAAGTTTACTACTGTTCTCTCCATAGGTACACGTCGTATAGTATGCGCAAAGTTATACTTGTATTTCATTTTATTTGAAAATATGAGTTTGATTTAAACCACTGCATTCATTCTCGCGTTTAATAAAAATAAAATAGCGTTATAATTCCTTGGGGTGTGCGAGGATATAAATCACAGTAAAAATCCGAGAAATATACAAGAAGATACTAATACGTACTTTTTTTTTGTTAGATTGGAGTTTGTTTACGAAATTTTATTTGTACGGTTGTAACCTATGCCCTTAAGATACTGTAAAACAAAAAGTTATTTGACATCTAGGGCAAAGAAAAAAGAGAAAGGAATGTCTTTTTCTTTTTACTACGTTAGGTAGTCGAAAATTTTTCCGCAAAATTGCTTTCTATTTAAATTTTATTTATTTAATACATTCAGGCCCAAATAGTACATTATGATATTAGGAGAATAAGAGATACGAACCATGACAATCCATGAGAAGCTCATAAAGTATCTCATTCTCCGAATATCATAAACTTACTATTTTTTCTTCAAACGTGCATCATAATATTCGAGATAAAACAATAAAACAAAAATGAATTTTTTAATAAAGATAACAAGATTGAATTTTAAACTTATTTCACTGTATATTCCCCTTTTGGTATTGTTATCATGGATACGTACTTGTTTGGCATCTAGCAAAACAAATATTTCAAATTCGGTGTATCTCGTCAGTTGAGACCGAATAAATCTACAGAAAATCAGTTTAGAAGTGCCTGATGATCCTCCCGAGGTAGGTAGTAGAGGCAGCTAGAATAGCTATTCAAAACTTGCTGCCGACGAAATCTGGTGCAGCACCTATATGAAGCTGCCTCAAGTTTAACAAATGGTGCACTGGAAAAAAAGTACCTAATGCAATACTCTGAGAACGGTTTATTGGCATATTTTACCGAAATGGCACTGAAAGTTAAGAGTTCCAGTTTGTGGGCTCATTATTTAATGATAACGTCCAAGTTAAATTTGAAGCATAATGTAAACATTGAAAAATACAACAATTTGCGGGCTTTTTTAAAAAGCAAGGAGAAGGTTATAAGCCAAAGAAATCGAGAGTCTTGTCAAGGGAACAGCAAATTTTTGTCTGACGCCCTAGATGAAAAATATTTGGCGTAAAGGTAATAAAATTACATTTTGTTTGTTTCATATTGTGCTAACCGACCCTTAATTTTTTAGGTAGTTTTGATATTTGGAATATCTGGGGCATGTCGTTGCGACGAATTAGTGAATATGACAGTTCATGATCTTGAAGATATGGGTTATTTGCTGCTAATAAAAATTCCCAACACTAAAACTAATAAGAGTAGAACTTTCAACGTCCTGGGGGATGAGCAAATATAGAAACTACGTTAATTTGCGTCCTGCCGATTTTAAGGAACGACGTTTTTTTTTTTTTAAATCAAAATGGAAAATGTTATAAAGCTGTTATGGGTACCTATCCATAAAATTGGTAGTGTAGCAAAAGATGTGGTATTGTATCTGAAGATTCCAAATTGGAAAGATTATACCGGACATTGTTTAAGACGAACTTTCGTAACAATGCTTGTTGATAGTGGGGGATATTACTATGATGAAAAGGCATGGGGGTTGGAAATCTGATGCAGTTGCCGAAGGGTACATTGAAGATTCTGTGCAAAGTAAAACCAAAATTGCTAAGAGAATTCTTCAACCTAGCTCTGCGGAAAGTCTCGAACAACCTCCATTTAATGGACCCTCTAATGGATTTTTAAAAGCAGTTCACTCTGCAAAAATTGTTATGAGCAGTACCTACTGATATTGCAAGAAGTGGAGGATTCTTAAATGATGCAAATCTTCACAATTGTACTTTTACTATAAATATTACCAATAAATAATAAATACCACTGTGAATACCAATAACAGTTGTGTATTATGTAAATGTTCGTTTATTAAAACTGATAAATTTTAATAAATTTAAATTTCGTGACTAAATGGGCAATGCTCAAAGCTAAAAGACAATAAATAAAACGAAATTTGTTTTTTATAGTACTTACTATAAATGTTTATACGCCTAGGAGTATAAGTACTTATACTGCCAGTCATATAAATGACATTTAATGTCATTGAGAAACGTAACATAAGTTATCACTTGACGTTTGAAGAAAAATGTAATTATTAGGGCCGATATAGTAATTACAATTTACATAATTTAATTAAATTGTTCCAAGAGGCATGGACAAACTGTATCACTGACGTCATGTCTCTGCGTTTCTGCAGGCTTTCGATTTCAAATCTTTGTAACAAGTGGTTGGTATCCATCCCCCTCTGAGGATACACACTCCAGCTTCTTTAAACGACAAAAATTTTTAAAACTTTCTTTGGACTCGTTCCACCATGATCATATATTTTGAGTAAATTGGGGACCATATCAATGATCCATACTCTAATTTGCTTCTCACTAGCGTGAAAAACAAGATTTTAAATATGTCGATATTGGTAAATATGACTTACAATTTCTTAATATAAATCTTAACATTCTAGTAGCCTCTGACACTGTTTTTTCTATATGACTGCTATAAGTTAGCTTAGAGTCCATTAAGACACCCATATCACGAACAATGTCAACTCGTAATAATATGTTCTGGTCAATAGAGTAGTCATATAGGGTTGAACATCATCGAATACTTATTATAGATGAGAAGCAGTTTATTCTTTACACACCACCGTTTAATTGCATTTATTGCGTGTTGCAACCTCAGACAGTCCTCGGGGCTCCTGATAGGTTTATATATCTATAGAGGTCATCTGCAAAAACTTCGTATTCGACATCAATAGCCGCTGAAACGTTATTAATAAAAATCAAAAACAATAGTGGTCCTAAATTTATTGAATTCGATTCCTCCCATCAACATTACCTTTTCCTGATAGTATCAAATTTTTATCTCAAGTGGTTCAATGGGAAAAAAATTAATTGGTTACAACTCTAGAAAAATACAATCTATTTCCATTTAAAAACGTTTCAAATATTGTGAAAAGGTAGGTTGGTAGACATAATGTACCTAATAGTACACACATTGACACCTTAAACTGATCAGGATGTTGCCAGATTTCTTTACCAACAACACTAGCACTATATATTTTGCGGTTAACGATGTTAGCAGGATGTACCCAAAATCCTCTTTTTCTCTTCGCTCATAACTTCTTTCGGCGGTTTACCCACCACAAAAAAAATCACGTCTTCATCCGACCTTCCTTTTCACATTATTTGAAACGTTTTTAAATGGAAATAGATTGGATTTTTTTTTATTTTAGAGTTAGAGTTGTAACTAATTAACTTTTTTCCCATTGAACCATTTGAGATTAAAATTTGATATTATCAGGAAAAGGTAATAAAAAAAAGAGTAGTGTTACCTACATTTGAAGAAAAAAAAACATTCCTTCAGGAAAAACTAAAAATTTGGCAACGTCGCAATTGTCAATTTTTAATTCAATTTTTTAAGTTATCCACCTGTACCAAAATCCATTGATTTAGCCTTGGTAGTTTTAAAGAAAATTAGCCGCTCCGGTTATTTCAAAACCCTGAATACATGTATATTTAGCAATAGTTGTGGTCTATAATAGACTACGTAAAAATAATTTTAAACAAAAGTCCAAAACAACGTAATTTATATAACGTGCCATTCCATTAACTCCTAACTCTATCGCAAATCCGCTAATTTTGCCACTAAACCCACTAAATGCAAAACGATTCCTTACTCACTCAAATTTGGTAAATTCTAGTTTTGTACTTTATAAAATATTTAGGCCTATCTACACTTTTGCTCATCAATACATATATATTTGATACCTATACATACCAAAACCCTAAATTTTAACTGTTATTGTGTAAATTCAATTCACATGTTTAGACAATATCGTTAAAAAGAATAAAAGGGCTATAACAAGCCATCGCAAATGGCCCTAAACGAGAAAAGCTTGTTGTGATTTAAGCGACCTTTTTTAGTCCCTTTCATTTATTTTTCATGTATTTTTAAACTTGCCCTCTTTATATTGAATTTTTAATAACCAAATCTAAAATTAATGTTTTTAAAGGAATAGTTAAAACACGAGATTTTGTAAAGTTTGAAAAATAATAAAAGCGCCCTAAGCAAGTAAGCTGTTTGGAGAATATTATGATACTATAATAAAGCAAATTTTGTTTAGTAATTTTAATACTTATTTGTTTAGATTCCAAAGAGACGATCAATTAATTCCAAAAGTTTCAAAACTCCAATAAAACGTGTGTTCAAATGCTACTTAGTCTGATTTTACTTTTTTCTGAACGGGAGATGTTGAAAATCAGGGTATTATAAATTTTTGCATTATTAGCGCAGAGAAAGTTTTGCTAACTTTCGAAGGTTTGAAAAATAGCATTTGCAACCATTTAAACAACATGGAAATGTTTGTTTTATTGAAAAGAATTTGTTTTTTTTAAACCGACCAGAAAATTTACACTTTCCAGACAATTTTTCGTCTAGAAAATAACGTTTTTCTGATCGCAAGACCGGAAAAGTGACATTAGAGACCAAAAAAATCTTTTTCCTACGAGCGTGCGCAAAGTAGTACTTTGCGCACGCATTTTTGTGTGCAAAGTTACACTTTTCCGCACTAGTGCGGATAAGACTTTTATCCGCACTGGGTGCGGAAAAGTGTAACTTTTTAATTTTCTATTATTTTTTTTTGTTATGTAATTTTTAGTTGTAAGTATATTATAGTTCTTTCTTTAAAGTCGAATTAAAAATTATTAAATAAATTATCATATTTTTATTTTTGTTGTTATCTGATATGAAGCTCGTAGGAAAAATGTTGTTCCTAACAAGTGCGCAAAGTGCTTTTCCGCACGCAAGAACTTATCCGAACTCCGCTTCGCGTCGTTCGTCCAACTGTACTTGCGTGCGGAAAAGTATCACTTTGCGCACTTGTTAGGAAAATAACTATTTTCTACAACTGTCAAAAAAATATGACTTTTTTTGGTTACTATGGATGCACAAAACGTCGCTTTCTTTTCACGGTGACTATTTAACTAGAGTGTTTTACACTGGCAAAATGTCATAGCAACTGGCAAAATTACTACCTGCACCTACCTGGACAAAATTCACATGTGATTTTTGCCGCGGCAAAATTTTGTCTTTTTTCTAGTTAAATAGTCATGTCGAATACCACTCGAGAAAAAATTGTGTAAGCAAAATTGTTCTCAAGGATTTATTTAAGTTTGTTGCTTTTAAGCAATTTCGCTCATGACAATTTCGACAAAATCACTCGCCTGACGGCTCGTGATTTTGTCAAAAATGTCATTCGCGAAATTGCCAAGCAACAAACTTTCATACCTTTCGAAAATTTTGCCGACAAAATTTTATCTCTTGTGATATTATATATGAAAAAATGACATTTTTTTACGGCAAGCTCAGCTGATTGATGTTTTCGTATAAAAATGCAAAAATTAATTTCCAAAACATTTTTTATAAAATAGTTTATTATTAAAGTGAATTAAATTAACAATCTTTATTAGAATAGTAATTAACGGTGAAGTTCTCTTCCTTGCTACATCCTCCTTTGTTACTACTTTAGACTTCTTTTCTCTATATCCAATGGAATTGCTCTTTAAAAATGAAACCAATTCAGTAAACTGCTGCAGATCAATATTTTCCTTTATGTTTAGGGTACTTTTAAGCATCGAATAGGTACTCCATAGTGTAGGTGGCTTTAAAATTTTCTACTTTTCCTCCAAATAACAGAGCAAAACATTTTCTGTTACTGTTTTTACTTTCTTTATATTGCACAATTCGCGAACTGAGTGTACACTTTCTCATATTTGATTCTTGATTTCACGGGCAAAAGATTTGATATAACGATTTCTGCAGCTTCCGTAATTTCGTGAGGCGTCTCACTATCACTTTAAGACATTTAAATGGTATCAAACTTGAGCAAACAACTATAAACTTTTGACACGAAAAACGATAGATTTGACAATCAATAAAATTTAAACAATTTTAGGTTTCCATAGTAATGGGAACAGGTGTAAGAAATAATACCTTAAATGAATTATGATTTTAGATTTTTTTTTCTAAACACGATAAAAAATAGTTAACAATAAACAGTTGTAGAAAAATGTTGTTTTTATTTCGCGCGCAAAAGTGTTTTTATGGCACATTTGATTGAATTCTTAACCTCGACCTAACGGTCTCGGTAAAATTTACAATCTCATATGCCATTAAAAGAACACCTATTTTGCGCACTTAATACAAAAATAACTATTCCGGTCTAATGTCACTTTTCCGGTCTCTAATGTCATTGTCACCCTGTTTTTTGTTTTTCCAGTCGCTCTTTGATAATACAAGATACCTTGATTTCATTATTATGACAACAACATTTCGATGTATTGTCGAGTGACAGTTCGTTGATTTTTAATTTTGTTCTTTATGTCAAACTTGTTTCGCGTAGATTATAAAATATATCGAAGTGTCGGTCTTAAAAAAAATATTGTACGTCACGCAACCGAAAATTAGTGTTTTCCAGGTCTCTCCAAGCTTCCAGGACTCGCCTATGGCTCGCCCTGGAAATGCTTGTCTCGACCTGAAAAACACTACTTTCCGGTCTTGTAACGTAAATTACTATTTTATCCTCCTTTTACGGTAAAAATTTCAAAAGTTCAACAAACTAAAAAAATAACTAGAATAATGTTCCTGTAAATTGCTTTAATTTGCAACCTCTTGCGTCAAACGAAAAATACATTTTTTCAGATTTTTTTTTGTTAAAATAAGTCTTGGAAAAATTCAAAAAGTTTTAAATTACGGTTGCAAATGAAGATGTCCACACTCACAATGTTTTCATTAAATTGCAACCTTGCCTGCAATACGGAAGAAATGTAAAATCAAAAAGAAAAATATTTTCATATTTGTACTCTACCAAAAGTTGTGCAAAAACGAAAAAAAAAATAAAATAATGTTCTTGTGAGGTGCTTCAATTTGCAACCTCTTGGGGCAAATGGAAAATATATTTTTTTAAATTTTTTTTATTGAAATTATTCAGACTTTAATTTATGTTAATTATTGTAATTATTTAACTATTTTAGTAATAACTATAATGATGGTTTTTTAAATTTTTATATTATATCGACCAACGAATTCAGAACTAGAATAGAAGAAGCATGTGTATTAAACTTTCATTAGGACGATTCCGACAGGATAACAGGAAACTAAAAATTCATGTTACCAAATTTTTACTTAGTTCTTAAAGAAATTTTTGCAAAAGTGAAATTTGTCATAAAAAAAGTTTACATACTTACTTACCAATTTTAACCTGTTCTCAAATTGAGTAATATTAACTGACCAAAATAAAACAATCAGAAATAAAAAATGTATGTCAAATATTATCAAAAATTACGAGGAATAACGAGCGGTTCGTCGGAAATATCGAAGTTACTGAAAAATTGTTTATTTAAAATAATTTGTGCGGTAACTAATAAATTTACTTAGAAATATTTAAAACAAAATGGTTTTTTTATAAGGAAATATTTATTGTGTTTCATTAAGAGTGATATAAAAATTTATGATTAAAGTGGCTATGAGAAAATTTTGGAAATTATTTTTAAGTTCTGCTTTTCGCCGCAAGTGGGCACAATTGAAAATTAATTTTTTAAATTCTAAATTGCTTTGAAAATTCCCATGTTAAGATATACCTCTGATTACATCATTACAAAGCTTAGACAATTTTGTATCACTTTGGTTTAAGGCTCATTGGCGTACCGACCTTGATAAGAGTGGGGGAAAGTATTGAAACTGTAATCATTAGAATCGCTGTAACTTCTAAACGACTTATCCGATTTTGTTTGGAAGAGAAAGGTACGTTATTTTTTTACTCTTACACGATAGTTTCTAATAAAGTTGCTAGAGGACGCAATTTGTAATAATAACAGTTTTTTTGATTTTATCCCGAAAATTCAAATCATACGATATAACTATGCCTTCATAATCGGAAAGTAGATTAAATTTGCAAAAAAAAATGTGAAAATCGCAGTTCGATAAAATATCTGTATATGTTTCAGAGTTATTGCCAAATTAATAATTTTTAACACTTTAATCGAAGAAATTGTTTTTATAATTCCGGTATTCAGGTATCGCGTTGGATTAGTAATAATAAGTTTTTATTTGTCATTTTCCATGCCATCCTTTACATTTTTTCTAGACATAGAACGTGTCCAAATTATGTTTGTAGCGTGTTAAAAGGCCAACGCGCAATAACAACAGTAAAATATTCATGGACAAGTTTGTGCTTAAATGCGGATTCGCTTCGACGTACGCAAGAACGTTTATAATATTGTCATCTTTCCTTACCGGACGTCTTCTGATACGAACTGATATAGGTCGTACATTTCTCGTTTGCCTTAAACGTAATGCCAGTCGTCGAAATATACTTATTATGGCGCCGTCGTTCGGGATATCTGGCAGCATATTCTCGTTCCGCAATAGGGGCACTTTGAAAACATTCAAAATATACGGCAAGCGTATCGTAAGCCTCGGCATTGGTATAATCCATTTTCGAGGGATATAGCATAAATTTTTATTAGGTAAGAAGTAATTCAAAAAGAATCAAGGAGAAACTTTTGTCAACACCAATTAAAATGAAATCTGAAAAATTTTGTTTCAGGGGTATCTAGATTTATTTTTAACACATCATATTAGAAGTATAGGGTAAGTCCGCAAATGAACGCAAAATATTTATTTAACATAAGAACCCAGCAAACAATAAATCAATGGCCATCCTTTGGCCCAGTACTGGCAACAGTGGCAAGGTGCAGGCCACGATAGCGATTTGGCATACCAATGCCGGCATTTCAACTTTATTACACTGGCAGTATTGGCCAAAGTCACAATAATTAAAGTAGTTGCTGGCACATTGTCATTTCGATACCGGCCATATGATGACAAAATCGCGATGCTAGGCCAGCATTGGTCTCATTGTATTGTAACGGTAGTAATGGAATGCGATGAGAAAAAGTCATTGGCCAGGTGTCTGTAAAAACGTGCATACATAAATTTTTACACAATCACAATTACTGTTTAAATGACAACTTAACAAGTCCACATTTACTTGTGACACACACTCTTTCTTTAAAATGTTTTACAATTTTATAGTTTGTGTATTAACAGCATGACGGTCATGGAAAACATTTAATTGCTACCGGCTTGGTAATGGCCCAATTCTTCCAAAACTTCCTTATTGCACGTGAAAAATTGCTTAATTCCTATTGGTCGGTCCCATGAAAGAAAGTTCGCAACGTTGCCATTTGAGCCATTTTTACATAGCTACATTGACAGTTATTGAGTCTATCGATAGCTTTTGTATTCAACTTCTATAGATGGTAAATATAATTTGTAATTAAAAATTATATATTATTGTAATTAATTTACTTTGTTACTGTTTCAAGGTTTGATTATCTATTATCCGATCCCATGCTAAAATTAATATTTTTAAACGGAAAACAAACTCAAAAGTTGGCAGCGTTGTCCTGCCTCGGCCTGCTCGAAACTCATCGTTCGAGGTTCGAATTCGGCCATTTTGATGTTATATAGCGTCTTGGCGTAAGTACAGACAAATTTTGTGATTCAAGTGATTGAAAGTGAGAGAAAAGTGTATTTGTTTGTGCAGACACTGCAGACTGATAATGGACCATGGACTGATAACACTTTTTGTAAAATCCCTTGTTCGACGTAATCATTAAACATTTTTCAGGATTTTTTTTAACTTTATTGTATTCTATTTTCGTTTTTGTTGCGGTCGGGGATGCTTTGAACGGTAGTATTACTTCTATTCACAAGCTTACCTATTGTAAATGCAAAATGTATTTGCTAATAAATATATATTTAAAACATTTAGGGTGTACGAGTTTCCCTTTGACAGTCCTGTATATAGGGTTCGGGTCAGTACAGTTTCGTCACTAGAACTGTACTGGCAAAGAATCTATTGGCCATAAAGGTTTCGGCCGGTAGCAAGGTAGCTTAGCCCTAAACACTAGAATCTTATATCTATAATTTAAAAAAAAAATTCAAAATTGGTTCATTATTAACGAAATTACAGCTTATTAATTTGAGCGTGCATATTTGAATATTCGATAATTAATGGGTGTAGTGTATATGGCATTGTGTGTTATTAAAATTTTCTGCTAGTAAAATTATTTATAGTTGATAAAATAATATCAAGTTATAATATTTTAGGGAAATCACAATGGAAACGCTGTGTGTTTTACTACGCTTGACGTCGAACTTTTAATATTTATGCATTATCTTACGTTACAGTTTTGGTGAGCTGTATATGTGGGAAATTGCGTTTTTCGATTAGTGACTATTATTTACAATGGTTCGCTAGTGCGTGATAAATAAGAGATCCGACTATTCTAACCCCTGATTATTATTTTGGCGATAAGTGAGGTTATTCAGGTGGTGTTATTCGGTTCTGTATTTTAAGTAAATGTTGTAAAACATATGGATAATCCTAAAAAAATCACATGCCTATGCACTGTAACGATAACATCGAGTAGGGGAGAGTAGTCCACAGTGAGACTTTTTTGGTTAGTCTAGATTTTTTAAAAACTGGTTAAACATTTATTAAAGAAAACAGGTTTATAATGTAAAGTAACCTTTATTTTCCTAAAAAGCATAAAGAAAATAAACAAAAACTTAAATTGTAGAAATATTTATTATTGACATTGCAAATAGTTTCACTGTGTCCCATGGTGGTCTACAGTGAGACTTAACGTGGTCCACAGGAAGACAACCCTTTATTGGACATCTAGCTGACCAAAATGAACTTCAAATTGGACACATTGATTTTGTCTTTTTGTTTCACCAAATATATAATGCTGGAACTGGCAAAATCATTACGATGTCTTTAAACAAAACAGTAGCAACTTCTGAAACATTTGGGTAGACGAATTTGTGTGATATATTTTTCTTCGCAAATAACTTATATCATATTCAGATTCATGGGAGATATTGCTTAAAATATTTCCATTGAAATATTTGGTTGATTTTTTCCCAGAAAATTTTACTAGGACGTAGTCGTTAATAACAGCATTTCTATCTAGTTCCTTATTTATTCAATTAGGGCCTGCCTTTTCATTAAAAGTATTGTTGCTTAGTTATAGATGCTCTTAAACTCATTTTAGATAAATGCGGTTGGCAGTCTTATTGGACCATCCTGTAAATATCTTCAATGTAATTCCAGACTCTTTCCTATCACAATTTACCTCGCTTAGGTCTGATGTGACACTCCTTTTAGTTCGGCTGCCTTTCTCAATGAAAATTCTTCATTCGTAACCAGTTTTACGGCACTTTTCATCTGGTTTTCTGAAAAGGACCCTATGGTAGTTTTTCCTTTTCTATTTCTTGCCATTCTTTAAAAAAAAATAGTTTAAAAGTTAGATACTCCAAACTTCTTGCGCATAGTGGGACACAGTGAGACACGTCTCAGTGTGCCCCACCTAGTGTTGTCTCAGTGTTCCCCACAAGCACCATATTTAAAAATCATGTAATATTTTGTAATGAACCCGAAATAAAAATAATATCGCAATGTAAATGAACACACAAATACCTAAACTTTACTTACCACCAATCTTAAAGTTCTAATTAAAAGTACGCAAAATAAACACCAATCAAAACAGCTTTTCGAAAAAATACTTTTGCGGTCAAAATTTGCATAAACACAAACTGAACTGAAACAATAACTCGTTGGTGGATCAGGCGTGTAAAAACAAGTTTGCGCATGCCGTGACGTAAAAAGCGGGGTTTCCAGAGCCTCAGAAATTGTACTCTTACTGTGGAACATGTCTCACTGTGGACCACTCTCCCCTATTTACAGCTTACATTTTTTAAGGCCCTCTCCTTCTAACTTATTTGAAACTTTAAAAGTATGTCTGATTGTAAACAAATGGGTTTTAATAAAAATGGATTGTTTTTCTCCTTATATTACATGTCTGTGGTTTGCCCATTGTTTCACAAAAATTGCACTAATTTCCAATAAAAGAGATACATCTTCGAACCCTATTTTTAACGGCATTATTAGAAAAAAAAACCTCAAATTAGATTGGTAATATTTTTACACCTCAGCTTGTAGTAAGACCAAGCTTCGCCTGTCTTATGCCAACGATTGCAATAACCAAAACCTCGTTGTCACATTAAGACGGTTTTAAATTCAATCCTCCGTAGCAAATACGTTCGCCCATAAAGAGTTAATTTAATCCACTGCAAAATTTAAATCTCACAGCCCGTCAGTGCTCAGCTACTATGGAAACGAATAAAAGGCCTACTTAAGTTACGCATTTTATTAATTTCTTCTAAAAATTAGTTGGGTGAAAGCTTTTACCGTAGTGCTTTAGCTGAGGCCGGTTAAATTAGATTTTCCGGACTGAAAATGCTGATTTTTCACCGGTTAGAGGTTTTTAAAAATGAACTAAGTACTTTCTTCCGGGCATGTAAATTTGTAATACATAAAAAATAGTAATTTACGTTACAAGTCCGGAAAATACTGTTTTTTTGGACGAGTCGACAAAATGCTAGGACTCGCCTACGGCTCGTCCTGGAAGTCTGCGAGTCCAAAAAAACTGTTTTTGGACGTGTTGCGTACACTATTTTTTTGGCGACCGTGTAGAATAACAAATCAATGAGACACATTTCTTTATTATATTTCTTTGTAGAACAAAATTTCGAACATTTTTTAATTTTTATTTTTGTATTAAATATTGAAATTTGAAAACATTCTAATTCCTATTTATATTAATATTTATATTAAAATTCGAGCAATTGCTAATATTGATGTGATTCTTCCCGGACTAGGCACGTACTTCCCGGACTAGGCCGGAGAAATGCTACTTTCTCAAAGGAAAAGCGTCCGGGAAGTACCCATTTCCGATTGCCGAAAAAATATTTTTTAAAACTTAGGTCAAAGTTTCCCAACAAACAAATTAAGTAACATAAACTAGAAGGGAAGAAAAATATTACTAACACGTAATGATATCGTTACCAATCGTTACTGCATGAGAATCGTTAAAACATAACCGTTGCGTTTTTGATATTGTTTCTACTTTTTTTGGACTTGTTCGGCTATAATTATGGAAATTGGAAACACCACGAATGCGCCGACAAATATTACTAGTTATACTAGACGAGTTAAAATAAAGGTATGCATCAACAGAACTTCGTCCTTTTTCAATTTTTGTTAATTGCAGAAGGCACAACATATCTCTTAATAGTATAGTAGTATAATTAGTTTCGTATCCTTACATCCCTTAATAAGTTAGTAAAAAAGGTCGCAGTGTTGTAAGTGATTAATGCAGTAAAACTTTGTATGTGTATTTTAAAAGAAATAAATATACTTAGCCGTAAAAGTAAAACCTATATCTGCTGTTTTATTAAGTTTATAAACCCAGCAAAAAAGTGAAAATATAGGTACCGATGTCAAACTGTAGTCATCACATAGATCGCAGTGAATGGCAGTTTTTCTATCCTTATTAGTGGGGCATGTGGCACATACCGGGTGTTTCAATAAAAACTCCCAGGCCAATTATTACGAGAACTAAAAGTGACATGTTAATTCTGTAAACGCCAGTTTTTAGCCTCTATGATTGGCTTCATAACTGTGTAAAAAATGTGTTTGAATAATACAAAATGTAGGTGGCGCCACGGTGCAAAGAATTTTTTCGATGACAGGATTTTTTAAATGTTGTTGTTCTTAAAGATAATTAATTTTTGAATAAATCCAACATGAAAAAAACGAAAAAAAATATAAAAATTACCAAAAACTCCGTAGCGTCTTATTTTTTGCCAATATTATTTGTTAAGGCGCCCCCTGAGACGTCACTGGACATATTAATTTAGCGCTACACTAGACGAGAGTTTTATCACTAAAATTATCATTACCAAAATTAAATTAAAATCTGCTAAAGGATATTAAAACTATTTATAATTAAAATACTTGTTAAAATTACATATTTTAAAAAAAAAACCTAACCCCAAATATCTCCGTTCATGTTGGATTTATCAAAAAAATGTATAGTACATAATTTGATCAAGAATTAATTATCTTTAAGATCCATAATATTTAAAAGTTCCTGTCATCGAAAAAATTCTATGCACCGTGGCGCCACCTACATCTTGTATTATTCAAACATATTTTTTACACAGTTGTAAAGCCAATCATAAAGGCTAAAAACTGGCGTTTACAGAATTTACATGTCACTTTTAGTTTTCGAAATAATTGGCCTGGGAGTTTTTATTGAAACACCTTGTATATTTCTGTATTTCTTTTTTTTGCATTGCATTTTTCAGGGTGTGCTTGTGGTTGCTTAAAAATGACATTAATTGCTAAATTAAAAAAAAATTGGTAATATTAGAAAACTACCTTGGTAGCAGCTAAGAATTTAAATATACTGATTACTAAAAACATGGGCACTAACCATTCTGCAGCTTTCAACTCTTCAACAACTTATTAGAGAATGACTGGAAGCACGGCGCTTCCACTATTTTCCACTAACTGCATAATCGCGTTTTGTACATTACTCTGGGTCACCCAGAATGGTCGCGGTCCCCGTCGCGGTCGATAGCAGTTACAGTTTATAACACGAGGGCTTCTAGCTATCTAAACCGTGGATAATATATATTTTTCCACTACTAACACATTTAAAATACCCTTATTTTTACAGTAGGGGTAGGGCAGGTATTAATAACAATTCTTATAAAAAAAAGATTTTACGGCTTTACAAAAACACATAAGATAAAGTATACAAGGCGTTGGAACCTCTTATATGGTTTTAGTACAACGATCTCGCGATGTCGTCTCCGTCGATGATTTGAACGAGAGGCCGCTTGGGAACAGCGGGTGTCAAAAAATATATGTGGCATCCCCAAGAATAATAAAAAATATTACTAATATTATAAATATAATTAATGTATATCATACTAATGAATGTTGTGACCAAGTTATAATCAAAGGTATATCATATCCACAAATAATATGAACAACTTTTAATAAACGGTAGGTTATACTTGTTAGTATTATAACGGTCCCACCTATAAATAGAAAGTTGACTTTATTTGAACTAAAATGTTAACAAAATCAAAAAAAGAAAAAGATCACGGTCCATGTTGTTGTTGCAGAATGCAGATTCAAAAAATCAAGTTACCTGCTTTCAAATAAATTGTGCGTCAGGTTTAAGAGACTAAATTTTATTGGTGTTTATTATTTAAGTTAGTGGTGGTGAGTAGAATAAACCAGTTTGGGGTAATTCTCTCCTATTTCCAATAACAAACATTATATTTATCATCATTTGCTGTTATAAATTTTATAATTAGTTTATCCATTTTAATTACTTAATAGGTTGCCAAACCTTATGGTTTTTGAGAACTAATCCAGCTATTTGTATTGAAAAACACACACACGCTTGTCGCTTGATTGGCTCTTCTACAATATTTGGTCAGCGTTTTCCATTGGTAAGTTTAGTGCAAGTATTTTTATGTTTTACCAATGAATAACACCATAACTTTTAATCTATCGCACGTTGAGTTCGATGTTTCAATTGTAAATAAAATTAACGCTGTATTTTTATAAGCCATTCAGCTAAAACCATTCAGACCCACGAACAAGTTTAAAATATGGTAAAGTCCAAGGCGTTCTGAGATTCTCACTTACTTCTTTAAAAATGTGAAGGCTATGGTAATAGCGATGGTAAAAGAACTTGGCCCAGTACTGTCTGATCAGACATCAACAGGGTGCCATAAATGACAGGTGCAACGATGCGGCGTGTTCTTAGAGAAATTTGACTTTAGTCGGTCAATGATAGCCATTTTCTATTTTAGAAGTAAAAAACAAATATTTAAAATGGGAAAGAAAGAAAAAACCAAAAGTCTTCCTCCACAAAATTTAGTAGAATAAAAATTCTCTAGGGGTCTCTACATGTTTCGAACGTAGTCATCATCAGGAGAAAATTTATCTAGTCCTGACGGTTTTAGCAGAAGAGAAAATGGTCTAGAACCTTAATGGAGCTTTTATGGAATTAAAAAATTGATGTGTAGAAGAGACATAATATGAAGAAAATTGATAAAGGTTAAAACATACTGAGCTTGCGAAAAAGTTATTAAAGGGGGTCTAAACCAACCAAATAAACTGGGAAAAAAGAAAAAACCTTCCTAAAAAGAAGGTAGCGAAGATTATTTAAAGTTTTTTATAAAACTTTTCAAGTGTATGTCTGTAAGACACGAATAATTTTAAATAATCTTCGACACTTTCTTTTTAGGAAGGTTTTTTCTTCTTCCCCAGTTTATTTGGTTGGTTTAGCCCTCTTTAATAACTTTTTCACATACTCAGTATGGTTTAACCTTTATCAATTTTCTTCATATTATATCTCTTCTACACATCAATTTTTTTATTCAATTCCATAAAAGCTCCATTCAGGTTCTACACCATCTTCTGTTCTGCTGAAACCATCAGCAATAAATACATTTTCTGTCTCCTGATGATGAACGTCTCTACGTTCGAAACATGTAAAGACCCCTATAGAATTTGTATTCTATTAAATTTTGTGAAGGAAGACTTTTAGTTTTTTCTTTCTTTTCCATACTTTCAACTCCACTTTAAGCATGGACTATTTCTTCAAAATAAATATTTAAAATTTAAATACTTTAGGGATATTTTTTACAGATAAAAAATAATCATTTTACCCTCGTACCAATGTTATTTTTTGTTGGCTTGCTTCATTTTCAAATATATTTAATTGTGGGGGATAACGCAAATATTATATAATTTTCAATTTTAATAATTATTGTTGCAAGAAGTGCTGTAAACCCCTCCTTTGCTCTGCCTCGCGCCATCCCCGGTCAAAAAGTTTCGGGATTTGTCCACATAACAAAATTAGCAAAGAAAAATCTCAGCTATTAACAACTGGCCCATAATGGAATGTTTTAAGTCTAATTTAGACACTGAAATATACAGGCTTATAAATTAAAACACATTTAACGTTTTTGAGAATTGTTGTTTTCGTGTAGAGTATAGCGGGGCAGAACGGAACCATGGGACAGAATGGAACTATTTGGTGTATCAATATGATACCCGCAAAACTAAGTTTTTGATCTAGGATGCATCCTAAGAACTTTGCCGATGATTCAGATGATATTAAAATATTATTATAAGTAATTTGTTAGTTACTTGTTGGCCGTAATTATAAGATGGTATGGATGGTTTTGTTTGCCCCAAAAACCGAAATCACGCAACCCATCGTCTATTTTAGTTTTTAGTTTTTCTATTATGGCTATCGTAATGAGGAGAGTGGTATCGTTGGCATATATAAACAAGAAACCATCCCTTATATGCTGCGGTAAGTTATTTAAATAGAGCAAAAAAAAATAGATATTTTAGAACACCCTATTCCTGTCCTACTTTCACCATCAGAGATCGTCCATAAACGTATGACTTGAGCCAACTGCTAATTGGATGGCGAGTTCCAAGCGCAGTAAGTTTTTGCAAGAGAAAAGAGGGGTTTATCGTTTCAAAATGCGCGAGACAAGTCAAAGAGAATCGCGACTACGGATTGATTTTTGTCGATATGTCCAATATAGAAGATCGAATTTTGAAGTTACAGAAATCTTGCTATAGCAGCAGGAATTTTTCCAAACGAATTAATTTCGACCGGATTTCTGGTACATTTACATTACTGGACGTAGATCCGATTTCGGAAAAATCAAAATGACATTTTTTAACGATAGTGAAATTTCGTGGAACCTTGGTTTTGGTATCTGACATTTCAATCAAATCAAATTATGCTTTATTGTTTTTAAGAACAATCATTCTTATTAACTAAATAAATATAAGTAATATACTACGAATAAATAAATTAAAAGAAATTAAAATAATTATACTGGTATGTTTCTTATTTGCTCAGGAAGTTGGTTAAACAATTTATGGCTTTCGTAAATTATAGAGTTTCTAATAAGGGCAGAAGACGGTATGGGCAGGTACAGGTCTTTTGATCTTCTATATAGTATTATGAGAGTGGTCAGGCACCGGCAAAGTATCTTTATGCTTGTATATCATGCAGACAGTTTCAAGACTAAACAGGCATGGCAAAGTTAAAATTTTCTTAGTTATAAATAACGGTCTGCATGACTCTCTGCCATACACACCACAAAGACTTCTTACAGCACGCTTTTGTATTAATGAAGTGCTCATATCTACCACATTGATTATCAAGAGTCAAATGACAATGCTCCTCCATGCGGCAGGCACCAAATATTCTCACTATAGCAGCTACTTTCATCAGAAAGTACCATAGACATTTGCCTTTAGTTCGGTACAGCTTATCTCGTGCGCAAACAGCAGTAAAGTTTTAGGGGTAAAAACAAGCATTTGTACGCATGGCTCGCCAGTTACACGCCTTGCGGGCCCTACAGGTATGGGCATGCGCACAACCCCCTTATTATTAGGTTTTCCATGTTTAGCGACATTACATTAGCAAAATGATTTTCTAAATATCATAGGTTATTTTTAATTGACTAATCAGGCAACTTTGATTGTCAGTAAATGATGTTTTAAGATAACACAGTCTAAGTTCTTTCCTGCAGCTCAACTTAAGGTAAGGTTGGATATTTAAACTAACCCAATCAGTACATTGAAAAAAAATTCTTCTATTCCTTATAATAATTCACATACCCTGTTTACTATATATGACAGTAACGCGCTTTCCTACTGTAAGACAACGAAAATTACTTGACCGTTGTGTAGTGATAATATCACGGTAATTTAGTCAATAGAAAATAGGAGCTATTGCTACCATAGAATGGTTTATAGCTATTATTGCTCTGAATACTCACAGTAATTATCAAGTTCTATTGGGAGTGTAATCTGGTTTCATATACTACATTAGTTCCGACTGGCAATTGTAATGAAACTTGGCATTAATCATAATAATATTTGCTTGCTACGGTTAATAAAGCATATTATGATACCATTAAAAATTAGTACTGTAGTTCTCAAAAATTTAAATAGCTTCTAGTGTGATACTGTTCTTGTAGTTTAACATTGCATTTATGATTATCTGTTATGCAACATGATTTACTGAGATGGTAAAATTCATCCATCTTAACATCTTAACATAGCATAAAACAAAGTCGCTGTCGCTGTCTGTCCGTCCCTACCAGGTATATGTGCTTAAACTTTAAAACTACGCAACGGATTTTGAAGCGGTTTTTTTTTATAGATAGAGTAATTCAAGAGGAAGGTTTTTATGTATAACTAGCGACCCGCCCCGGCTTCGCACGGGTGCAATTTCAGAAAGTGGCATGCCGGGTACTAATATATCGGGTTTGTTCGGGTTTGTATTTATACCAGCGGGTTGCAACGCATGCCGGGTACACGGTAGTAGATTATAAAGTCCAATACTAAAGATGGGTTGTGCGAAATAAGAATCCTCTATTGCTTTATCTGACATGCAAAGTTTAAAAAACTTTAATACAAAGTAAAAATAAATTAATAGAAATAGGTATTAGTACGATCAATAAAGTTCTAATTCAGACAGGACAGCTAGAAGACTCCTAACAACGATGCGACTGCAACAAATACGTTAAAACTGGCGAGCGGCGATTGCTTTATTAAAAGTAGATTAAAACAAGACTGTGCTGCTAACGGAACTGATAACTACCAATAAAAACACTGTTCTAGCAAATCTGGAATCGATATAACACAAAAGAGGGTTTGATACACAAGCAATTTATTTAATAAGGGTTAATAAAAAATAAAAAATAAGGTAAGGTACAAACTAGGTCTTAGCAAACCTGTTGTATTAGATCATTTTCTTCAGTGTATGTTCAAAATTAATTTGGAAACTACTTGTAAAACGATATACCGTGCGAGCAAAAATTATTTGCATCAAAGAGGGCCTTAGCCGTAGAGCTTAATACCTGTTGGGTGTCAGTAACTACCTGATTTAACAATCAATCAGTTATTCCGTCATCTTTGACAGTCGTTACAAGTAATTTGATTCATCGCTTTCCAATTGAACAATTCATACATCACAATCTATACAACACAAAAAAGGAGCAGGAAGACCATCTGTAAGAACAGAAGAAATTGTTGCAAACGTTCGTGAAATAATGCATAAATAAATAACGCAATTTTTTCGACGACAGATTGATCAGTTTTCGATCAGACATTGAATTCCCACCTAGATCACCTTGTTTAACGGTTATGGATTACTTCGTTTTTCCTCATTAAAAGAACACTATTTTTAAAACACCAGTTGGAAACTTAGAACAATTACAAGAAAGGATTATCCAAGAATGAGGTAACATTTCTCCAGAGATGCTGGTCAACACTTTCGAAAATATGAAGAGACGTGTGAATTTATGCTTGGAGCATGGCGGTAGTCAATTTCAACAGTTTCTGTAATTATTTTTCTTTTTCTTTCTGTATATTATTCTTACTTTTTTAATTTTTTAAACAACAAAAATACATTTGTATTTGTCTACTTATTTTATTACTCATTAGTTGGGCATATTATCATGTCATAATATGAATTTGACAAAATTTTAACCTAGATTTGGTTAGATATATCGTCCCCATATCATTGTGATCTAAACCAAGCCCTACGTTTTTTAATCCAAGCTCTCTATGATGCAAATAATTTTTGCTGGCACGGTATATTTATTTTTATCGGCCCTTTCTAAATCTCTTGTGCTGTTAAATTACATATAGTACTAAATTTTTAGCACGAGAAAATTCAGCCTAGGTTGGTCTTCTCCGTTAATAAATAAAACTCTCGCGTTGAATTTTATGGGTAGTCGATGTCTTGAAATTTATTTCACAACAATTCGCCTCAATATTTTATGACATCCCAGGTTTCTAAACGACCCTTGAGAGCTTCGCATTTGTTGCACTCCGCAGGACCCCGATTTCAACGACTTTGGTTTGTCTAAAAGGCCACCGGCAGGCTTAGCAGGATACATGGCATTTACGTTCCCATAACTTTAAGTAAAAACATAAATACGGAAACACGAACGTTTTTCGGAGGCGATAAACTTGAGAGGTGCATTTAAAATGTCAATTTTACATTTTCCTAAAGTTTTAAAGCTGCTCTTTCAGGCAGTGGGACGTGATTTTGGGTACAACTTAGGAATCGGTTTGTTTGGTGAATATTTTAATAGGGCAACTATTTATGTTGCAAAGAGAGGAACGTGGGCATTTTATACAGGGTTAGTTGAAATAACCGGAACGGCTAATTTTCTTCAAAACTACCAAGGCTAAATCAATGAATTTTGGTACAGGTGGATAACTTAAAAAATTGAATTAAAAATTAACAATTGCGACGTTGCCAGATTTTTAGTTTTTTTTGTACCTAACTCAAGAAAAGTTTTTTTTTCAAATGTAACACTACCTACTCTTTTTTTTTATTGAATTTGATCCTTTTCATCAACATTACCTTTTCCTGGTAGTACACAGAAAAAAGTAAAATGTTGAATCTAGCAAGTCCATTGGATTACTTTTAAAAAGGTTAAATTAAAACAATTTGGGTATTTTTAAACAATTTTACTCGATTATTTCTACTACTTGATTGGGATGAATGTAAAATGTTAAATTAACCAATTTAAATTGTTAGAATCACCTTCATTGGGTAAAAACAAGCTCATTTACATGGTAAAAATATTAATACTTAATTATACCTTTTTTGTGTTAATTCAATCTAATCAAAATGTTGATTTTAAACATTATATTGTGTTAAACAATACTGTATGGTTCAATCAACCATTTCATTTTGTTAATATTACCTATTTAATAACCTTCGGTTTGAAATTCTATTTAACCCTACTGTCGGTTAGATTCTAGCATGTGAACGTGTTAATTTTAGTAAATTTGAAAGATAGTCAGGCCATCGCCAATTGACCAATGGCAGCTCAGTTTAGGGACGCTAATAAAGCAGCAAGTGTCTCGTCATTCGCGGCATTCGCATAACAACAGTAACAACATAACCTTATCTGTTTTGTGGCGGCACTGGAGTCTGGCGTTCATTTATGGTTTTTCTAGTGTTTTTCTTTCTTTGTAAGTGTAGGAAAATTGTGCAATGGAATTGAAAAAGCTGTTGCGGGCTTCCACACCTAGTGGAAACATTTTTGGGTAAGGATAATAATATATTATATTATATATAGTATACTATATTTAGTGTCACCTGTTTCATTATTCCTAAACTAATTGTATGTAGGCACTATAAAAATACTACATTAAATTTGTTATTTTATTAGGTACTAGCGTGTACCCGGCCTGCGTTGCAACCCGCTGGTATAAATACAAACCCGATATATTAGTACCCGGCATGCCACTTTCTGAAATTGCACCCGTGCGAAGCCGGCGCGGGTCGCTAATTATACATAAAAACCTTCCTCTTGAATCACTCTATCTATTAAAAAAAACCGCTTCAAAATCCGTTGCGTAGTTTTAAAGATTTAAGCACATAAGACAGGATAGCGACTTTGTTTTATACTATGTTAAGAAGTATACTTAAGTGTATCGTGGTACCTGCCTACAGTTGATAATAATTTTAGGTAACATAAATATGTAAATTTTAGTAAAAAATTGCCAAAAAGACATGAGATTCATGGTCTATATAGAATACGACCTAAAATTAGTCGGTATAAAAAATCCATGTTTTCTCTTTTTAATAATTACCTTACCTAATAATATTTTCCTTAGGTACCTACCTACAAGCAAAAAAATATTCTTAATAGGTGCTTACCTTAACCTATATAACCTAATTGTTTTAACCCTTTGTGTATACCAACGGGACGGGACTGTCAAGTCCCACCAACTTTATTTATTTATTTATTTATGAGTGGAACAATAACTCATATTTTGTTGTATTCGAATATTAAAGATCGAACTATATATTTTTCTGTCAGCTCTTTAGATCTATATGTAGGTAGGTACCGATCATATATTAAACAGGAAAACAATAATGTTATTTTATTATTGGTTTACAGAAAAGTATGTAAGGGTTTTATGGCAATTACATAACACTAATTTGGTTTCTCCCTCAGGCAGGTATCTCCAAACACTCTGGGGTGAGGGTATCTAGAGTCGGACATGCGCGCAAGCGCAGGCATAGACGACCATAAGAGGCACAGCTGGGAACATGACCGGACCGGCAGTCTGTACCAGACTGGCCCATCAAGGATCCGCACCGTTCTGTTTCCCTTGTAATCTGTTAGGTATAAGTAAAGAGATTGTGTTTAAACTTGACCAGTACATTACGTTGTATAATAAACTACTACTATATAAAGCGGGTATATATCTTTTATTACACCTCGTATATCACAAATTTAACCTATTCATATTTTTAATTTAAACCAATGATATGGTAAATTTAACCCTTCTAATGGGTTGTAACAACAATATCAAATTTTTAAAATGATACAAGGATATGGTAAAAATAACCCAATGATATTGTTACTTCAATCATATTATTTGCTATATATACCAAATAGTCGATTGATTTGATCATACCAAGTTAATCATTTCATAGAGTTGATTTAACCAGATCATTGCGTTGTTGCTATTTAAACTGATTATTGGGTTAAATCAAACCTATTTGCGTTAATTCAATCTTTTACTTTTTTCTGTGTATCAAATTTTTATCTCAAATAGTTCTATGGGAAAAAAGTTAATTAGTTGCAACTCTAACTCTAAAAAAATTCAATCTATTTCCATTTAAAAACGTTTCAAATAATGTGAAAAGCATGGTTGGTAGACATAAGAGACTAATAGGATCGATAACGATAATAACAACTTAGGCGACACACTGGTGACACACTGACACCTTAAGCAGATTAGGATGTGACCAGAGTTTTTTACCAACAACACTAGCACTATATTTGAGGTTAACGATGTTAGCAGGATGTACCCAAAATCGTCCTTTTCTCTTCGCTACTAACTTATTTCGGCGGTTTACCCACCACAACAAAATGACGTCTTCATCGGAGGATATGTTAAAGAACACTTATAGAAGCAAGTTTCTCGAGTGTGCATTGACATAAAAAAAGGTTTGACGTAACTTGCTTTAGCCACAAAGTTTCATGAAACTTATTTCTCCAGTGTGTCACCCGCCTAACCAACAACTACTAACAATAACATAGCTAGTAAAAGTTAAAATTCTGTCAAACAAATCTGGAGCCATGGCACTCTCGATATTTTGTGAACAAAATAAGGCCTTTTGATTTTGCGTTAACACATACGTGGCACACGCGATGTATTAAAAATATTTGTAATTGCTCCGACAAATGTTTATTATTGAGTAGTTAATGAGTAACAATAATTCTGTGGTGCTAACCACCCGATATGTCAAGAAAAATCCATTTTTCGTTATTAAAGCCAATATATGCAGTTAGTGGTGACGAATATGATGGCAAAACCCGATATGGTTCTGTTACCCCTATACAATATGGGTTAATAAAATAAGATCCCGATAATATGTTTCATAAATGAAAATTGGTCGCTGGCAAAACCTAAATATGCTAGACATATCAGGTTGTGGTGTCGTCGCGTACCGCCAAACATTTGTTTGTATATCCTGGTATATCTGACATATCGGTTTATGCCACAGTTTCAACTTGGAATTGGTTTTACCAGTCCAGTCGTTCGAATGTTTTAGGACCTTCTTAGTCTTCTTCCACTGATTCATTCTGAATGTCACAGTTTTTATTTAAATCTGGAAACCAGCCCTAGGGTATCAGAATTATTGTCGGACGATTCCTTCGAGAAAAATAAATGACGATATTTTGTTGTTAAAATTTAAAGTAAATAATAAAAAAGTTGTTTGTTTTTTTTATATTTGCCTCCGCAGATGTTAAGTGATGCCTAGTAATAAGTACCTAGGTGTCTAGGTCCTTGTATTTACAATGGTATTACTTTTGTTCACGAACAGTTTCTTACAGAAAATCAAAGAAATGAGGTAATAAGTCCAGTAAGCAAGACGGTAGAAAGTAGACAAACACCGATATGGAATCGTAATACGCGACATGGCAATTTTATTGGTGAAACTAAAGAGGGAAAACACGATATGTCCAACTAATCTAAATATCTTCGTTATCTGGAAAAATTTTACCTTGAAATGCCACAAGCGAAAAGGATGTTTATTGTAAAATATTTTAATGGACTTGCCAAGTTACTGTAAAAGCAAACTTAATTTCGGCGATATCGCGAACTTTAAAATTCGTTTTCTGAAAAATCAACTATTTTGACATATCGGGTTCTGCCTTAGTACCACAGAATTATAACTTACTATTTAGTGAGTTTAAATACAAATATGAACTAACTTCTTAATTCAAGTAGGTATAGGTCAAAAGTTAGTATACAGGGTGTCCAAAAAGTAATGGGACACAGAGCAACAGCAGACTCCTTAAGGTAGGAGTATCAGCATGCTTGCCAACTTATAACCTATTTCGCGTAGATTTATTTATGTTTTCTAGCTTTTATACAAAATTTAAAGAAAATCAGTATTGACTTGATATTCTATAGGTAATAATTGACATATTTAATAAATATCAAGGAATTTCATAACTTATTTTAGGAGAACTGTATAGCGATAAATATCGGGTAAGATATTTTTTAACATTATTATGTCATTGTCACTCATTGTTCTTTTACTATACAATTCTCCCAAAATTAACAATAAAATAAATTGATATTTTTGTTATATATCAGATACTACCTAAATAATGTACCGAAGATATTCATTTTCTTTAAATGTTAGTTATTAAAATAATAAACTCAAAAAATTAACGCGAAATAGGTTATAGGTTGGCAATAGATTGAATGACGTTGAGAATTCGACCTTAAGGCGAAATAATGCGATTTATTTAAACTTGCCTTATCCCAAAAACAACCTAGATACGGGGTGTCAAAGTTTTAACTTTGTTTTCGATTTTTTGCGATTATTTCTAAACGAAATGACATACACTGAGGGAAAATTTAGGCTGCCACAACTAAAATCCGGGTTGTAGCAACAAAAAATATGTATTAAATAGGGGACAGTTAGAGATTTGGGTTGTAACAACCTATTTAAATTAGTTGACCCTTAAACGATGTCATCCTAGTTGCTGCTACTAAACCTTTGGGTTCTCACAACCAAGTCGTGGTAACTAAATTGTTTAGCTGTCGCAACTAAAGGCGATGGTTGTTATAACTATATATTTTGGTTCTTTTTAGTAGGTACAACTAGAAAATCAGATGGAATAATAATTCATGGAGTTCTTGTAACTTTATATTTTAATTAGGACAACTAGAAACTTGGGTTACAGTAACAAATAATGGAGATTGCTGCAGCTCTTGTTTTGGGTTGGCCTCGCCTTCACCATATTGTGTGGGTTCATCATAATATTTTGATTGGCGCGCATTCGACATTCGCCAAAAGTAAATGGTCTATTATTTTTGTTCCATGCAGTTCTACTGAAAACGAAAAAATCATTAGATAGTATAGAAGCGGGATTTCACTAAAGCACTATTTATTTTTAACACTATTAACATATTTTAATAGAAACAACCCTTTCAAACTTTAAATTTTTTTAGGGGAGTTGAATGAAAAGTTGACCTACAAATTTGTGACATGCTGATTGTCAGTTATCACATGTAATATCTGATGTATTGTACTGAAGTCTAATAGTAATTAATGGCCATCAGGGTAATGGCTATTTATGCCCAATCAGTGTATTTTCTTTGAAACGAATAATTTTTCCACCAGGATTTTTAGTTATATTGACTATCGTAGTATAAAAAAACCTCATTGGCTACGTAATGGCTTATCACAAAATGCTCGTAACAATATGAGACATTTAAGGACTTTAGTGCCGACAAACAAAAACACTGATTTTCTGACATGGTATTGACCTAGATATAAACCCCTCTTATTAATAGTACCTTTAATATATTTCCTATAGTTAACCTATACTTCTAAAGCCCAGTTGAATGGCTTTATTTAGAGTTACATTTTTGGGAGAAAATGGTCTTTTTCAGCAATAAACTGCGATGTGAGGCAAATAATTATTGTCTATGCTATAAAATTAGAAAAGCACACACAGCGACTTTGTTGCAGGTAGGGTAAAAAGGTACCAAAATCTATATATGGTCTATAAAATACATTTACCATAAAAAATTCTGTCTTGTTATAGGTAGTTTATGTTTTGTGAAAAGTGTGTTTGATGCTAATTAATATTTAAATGCTAACTATTAATTAAAAAGTATTGGTACATACCTTCAAATGATTCCACGTAGTCTGCCAAAGCCCAATCTAACTTTAAACATTTTGATTTAAACCAAAACAGTGAAAAAACATCAATTTCGTCCGAGCAAGCGATAGCCAATAATAAAATGGCGGTTCTTCCTTTTATCAACAGGGCGTTTTCGGTTGGGGTTGGGGCGACCGCCAGTCCTCGGTTGTACCAACACAGACGGGTCGGTTGTCACAACCTAAGATTGGTTTGGGGCAACTTTCAGTTATCAACCCTAAAGTCCCTTTAGTGACAACTATAAAATTCGGTCAAATATTGACTGACAACCCATATTTTTAGTTCCTGCAGCAAATCTTAGGGTTGTGTCAACTTCTACGTGACAAGAAAAAAAAATAAGTTCCATTAGCCGTTAATTCAAGTTGTTGAAACCAAAATATCAGTTACTACAACCAATTTTTTTTAACCCAATTTCCAAAGTTGGTCGATTTTCTCAGTGTAGCAGCACAAAATTAAGGGTTTTGGGGTTCTATGAGGTGAGGAATTCAAAATTGTCCATAGTTTTTGTGTAACCAGTAGAGGACGCTGCCTACGGCATGGCCCACTCCTTATAAATGGCATAACTATTTTTAGTCTTCCTATATCGATCCGATGAAAAAAACAAGTTACTTTACTTCTTTTACATCAAAAACGTATAACTTATTAAAGTCGCTAGGAGCAACAATTTTCGAGATAATCGCATTCGATATTTTTAATGCAAGAATGCTAAAATATTCAAAATAATTGTGTATTCGTATTAGTATTATTTATCACAGCTCGGTATTAAGATCAATGGTGGCCATTTCGAACAATTGCTATTACGGCGTTACCATTTTTATTTCTAACTATTTTGTTACTTTTAAATGTTATTAATTAAACTAAGTATTAAATACAATTTTTGACTATAGTCAGATCTGGTCTTAACGTGCGGGTCCAAAGGTCACTGATCATATGCGTCAAATCAGACAACAGAGAGGCTATCAAAATGTTGTGAGATTATTTACAAATATACCGAAGAAAGGAAAAATAGTTTCATTATTTTAGCTATCGCGAAGATAGCCAGATATACCTAATACTATTAGTTTTGTAAAAATTATGTACAGGGGAGTTGAAGAAGTTACAAAAAAATTATATAATCGTTAATTATATACCTATACTGTACCCTTTATTTAAGAACGACAATAATAAACAGTGCCATTTATTTTAACAATTTTACTACTAAAACCTAAAAATACAATGGCATTTAGTCTGATAAACTATTTCGATAATGAAAGAAAAAGTGGAAATTCGCAAACCAATATGCAGGAAACCGTAATGAAAACACTGGGAATTAGTTTAAGGACTATGCAGAATAATGTGCATGAAAAAAAAGCATAATACAATACCCAAGAATACTAAAAAATGTAAACGAAAAACACCGTTTATAATTATAGCCTAAAAACTCTCATCGTCACTTATAAAATCTGAAAAGTCCTCGTCGTCAGAGTCGTCCTTGAAAGGAGCAATTATCATTGGCGCTACTTCGACATCTAGTACATGTTCTCGATCCTACCAATCCCTTATTAATATTTCTGTATGTTCCACCGATTTCTTCCAGTACCCAGTACTCTTGTGTAATATGATCTAACGAATCTTGCCAAACTATTTGTACTTGGTCGGATTTAAGACCATCACCTACATGTTTTTCATAATAAGACTTTGCACCAGCCCATATTAATTCTATTGCGTTAAACTGGCAATGATGTGGCTGCAGTCGTAGAACCTCATGACCATATTCACGCAGTATTTCATCTACCGCGTATATTTTGGGTTTTTTAAGAGACTTTGCTATTGATAGGAGTTCCGATTTAAGCATATTTGGTAAAGGATTTTGGTTATGTTTTTCCAGCCACTCATAAATATCACTTTTCCTCCAAGATGAAGTAGGGTATTTATTTAAAATTCTTGAATGATATGATGCATTATCTAATACAATTAAAGACGGAGCATCCAAATTTGATATCAATTGAACTTTTAACCATTTTTCAAACATTTCGCAATTCATATTATCATGATAGTCAGCACTTTTTGATGTTGAAGAAAAAATTAAACTCGCACCTGCAACATATCCTGTTGCAGAACCGGTATGCAAAATAATAAAACGCTTTCCAGTACCGCACCCCTTTTTCCTTTTAACACTTTTTCAAGATTTTGAACCACTGCCATTCGAAAATATCCACGTTTCGTCTAAAAATACCACTTTTCTAAATTTCGATTTGTAATTGTCCGTATATTTTTTTAAAAACGAAACACGCTGACTCACTATCTGTGGCTGCTCACATAAAAATCTTCGGGTACAGTATTTTTTATAGCGAAAACCTAAATTTTTTATTGATTTTGATAATGCTTCAAGTCCAATTTCCAAAACACCCCGAATTTTTTTATGTTTTTTGTAAAACTGGAAGAGTTACATTGGTTTTTGATTTATATAAATCGTAAATCACATTTCAAACTCCCATTTTAATATTTTTGCTTAAATCCTTAGTCATTGGCTTTCTTCGTTTACACTTTTTAGTATTCTTGGGTATTATGTTATGTTTTGTTTCATGCACAATTTTCTGCACAGTCCTTAAACTAATTCCCAGTGCTTTGGCTACTGTTTCCTGAATATTGGTTGGCGAATTTCCACTTTTTCTTTCATTTTCGAAATAGTTTATCAGATTAAGTACCATTTTTTTTGATTGGGGATGCAAAAACCCAGAAAATTGTTTCGTTTTGTCACAAACTGTCAAAGTCACAAAACTGGCATATTTAAAATAAAACGTAGCTGGTGCTATTATAAGCTTTTTTGGAATCGCTGGAAAGTAAATACATATCCTTTTTTTTCATGTCAAAATGGAATAAGTCTGTCTCATTTATCTTACGTATTTTATTTAGAGGGTAAAATTAAACGCAAGTAAAGAAAACAAAAACTGAGAGTATGTCTTTCTTGAATCGTATGACCCGCACGATAAGACCAGATCCGACTATAGAATAAAATTATTAATTCCGTATATGAAAAAGCGTTTTTATTAGAAAAAAATAGTCAACCTTAGGTATCTACATTAACTTTGACACTTAGCAAATGTAGCTGATTTACAATAATTTTAAGTCAGAAATTCACCGTTGATCGATTTTCCGTTGCTTTTGGACCACGTACTTATTTGCATTGGACACATGAAATGCGATTATCTCGAAAATGGTTGGTTCTAGCGACTTTAATAAATTATACGTTTTTAATGTAAAAGAAGTGAAGTAACTTATTTTTTTAATATTCGGATCGATATAAGAAGCCTAAACAAAGTTATGCCATTTAAAAGGAGTGGGCCATGCCGTAGGCAGCGCCCTCTACTGGTAACACAAAAATTATAGACAATTTTGAATTCCTTACCTCGAAAAAACCCAAAACCCTTAATTTCGTGCTGCTATGTCATTTCGTTAAGAAATAATCGCAAAAAAACTAAAACAAAATCAAAACTTTGACACCCTGTATCTAAGTTGTTATCAATTTTGGGATAAGGCAAGGTTAAATAAATCGCATTATTTCGCCTTAAGGAATCTGCTGTTGCTCTGTGTCCCATTTCTTTTGGGACACCCTGTATAATACAATTTTGAGTGAAGAAAAATTTATGAAACCTATAATATGAAAGTAATTTTTACTAGCTATGTTATTGTTAGTAGTTGTTATTATCGTTATCGATACTATTAGGTACATTATGTCTACCAACCTTCCTTTTCATATTATTTGAAAGATTTTAAATGAAAATAGATTGGATTTTTTTAGAATTAGAGTTGTAACTAATTAACTTTCTGTCCATAGAACTATTTGAGAAAAAAATTTGAGACTGTCAGAAAAAGGTAATGTTGATGGGAGGAATCGAATTACATTTAAAAAAAAACATTCATTAAGTTACAGAAAAAGCTAAAAATTTGACAACGTCGCAATTGTCAATTTTTAATTCAATTTTTTAAGTTATCCACCTGTACCAAAATTCATTGATTTAGCCTTGGTAGTTTTGGAGAAAATTAGCCGGTCCAGTTATTTCAACTAACCCTGTATATTGTTTTACGATACGAGAAATCGAGACGCGGTTTTTTTCAAATCTCGCCACGATATCTCGCAAGATGTTTTCTCGTCGCGTTTCACGAGAGTCCCGTAATTTCTCGTTCTCGCAATATGACGTCATCAATCTGTGAAAGCTTCAAGTACAAAACGGTTTTTATTATTACCATTACCATGTGAGTATTATAAACGCATCTTTCTGAAACGATTTTCAAAAGTGCTCCTAAAGTTAAAATCGGCAAGTATGTTCACGGAAGAACGGCAAAAACAATGTCTTGTAAAGAAAATCAAATTTTGAAGTTACAGAAATCTTGCTATAGTGGCAGGAATTTTTCCAAATTAATTAATTCCGACCGGATTTCTGGTACATTTGCATTTTCACACGATAAAAATCTAAATAACATTTTTCAATGATAGTGAAATTTCGTGGAACCTTGATTGTGGTATCTGATATTTCAATCATTAATGAAGTACCCCAATCTATCACATTGATTATCAAGCGTCAAATGACAAAGCTCCTCCCTGCGGCAGGTACCAAATGAGGAGCGTTTATACAAAACAAGACAGATCCACTTTTTGCATAAAATGAGATACCTATATATGGATTTAGGGTATTTTTTCAAGATTTTATCGATTCGTTTCATAAAAATCGTTCTAAATCAGACCAAAACCATTTAAATTTGCATGTAAATGTTCAGCGTTCAGTCAAAATCAGACAAATCCAAAATTAAAATGATTTTTAGCGAACTGGTTAAAACTAGACATATCCAATCATACTTTGATACTGTATCTACAAGAAATAGAACGAACTAAGACATATCCATACACAGAAATTTTCATAGAAAGATTGTATTATTTTTTGTATAATACAAATGTTTAAAAAATATTTTGTTGGATGTATTATTGACAAATTAATAATATTACTTCTTTACAATAAAAGTATGTTTTTTAAAGAAAACGCCAAATAACATAAGAAATCATACCGTGATCACGCAAAACGAGACATATCCACCTTGCGTTCAGACAAAATCAGACATCTCCATTACATTTTTTTAGTTTTCCACACTTACATTACCTATATTTTTTTTAAATATGAGGTTGTGCAAAACACTTATCATCCGATGCTCTATAATATTTAATAATTCAGAAAATTTTCCCGCCTAAAAGCTAAAAGTTTTTCGCGTTTTTCTCGAAATTAGTTTATGAGGACATGTCTTGTTTTCCCTCAAATATTCCCGAAAACGCTTTTCAGACGTTTTTCTAAATCTAGCCGTTCTGGCATAGTTTTGCTAACACTGAACTCACACATGACGAAACTAATAGTAATTATATTACCTAACAAATATGCATGCGTCACTGGAACCGACTTCAAAGAAAAAGGGACATCTGCGGTGCCCTTCGCGGTTCGCGCCGTTTCCTTTACATTTGAGTAATCTTTTTAGGGTTGCATAATATGTATACAAAAATATAATTCTAGAATATTAAAAGTATGATAAACCCTTTTTGAGTATTCCAGGTATAAAACGACAATGCTGGTTGCCTGCACGTGGCGGAACAGAATGCACGCAAGTGCAAAAATAGGTCAGTTGCTGGCGTGAAATGAAGCATCTTCTTCCTTTACAGCAATCGAAATTTCGAATATTTGTATTACAAACTCTTCCAAAATTAATGATAGTTCACGATCCAGTTTATTAATTGTATTAAGTATTGGAAGTATAATAAGTATATCTCATGCTACGGCCAGGAAAATATTACCAGCTGAAGCAAAAAGCAAATGGGAAAGACACTGGTTAAATCTACCAGGTGCGTAAGCATTTATAAACAGCCATATAAACCAACAACTAACTGACAAACCACTAGTGCTCAATAGGTCATACCTTAAAGCACTAGTGGGATTGTACACCGGTCACTGCAGATTGCGACACCATATGTATAAAATTGGAATAGTCCCAACTGATGAATGCCGGCTTTGTATGGAAGATGCAGAAACAGCAGAACACGTAATGTGCGCTCAGCAGGACGAATCAGATTCGCCCTATTCGGCGAGGTGACTCTGATGCCTGATGACATGAAAAATGTCTCTCCCAATACCATTATGAACTTCATTAAAAAGTTAGACCTATTGGGGAAAATATAAACAAGGTGTGAGCCACAATAGATCGCATGGTCGCAGTGGAGGGTTAGCTGTAACCCACTCACTTTTAACCTAACCTAAGTAGAGGGAGTTGGAGAGTTCACAATCAATTTGCGTTAGCCCTACTGCGCAGGTTCAAAGCTGTTTATTAGCTTTTCATTAGCTGTTCAAAGCTGTTTAAAAGCTGTTCAATAGCTGTTCAAAGCCGTTCATTAGATTTAATTTATTCGAAGATAAATCTAACTATAATTATAATTAAAAAATTAATCGTAACGTTATTGTGCTTAATCGTTCGGCAATAATATAGGTTCATTTTTTTGGATTTTAAACAATATATTTATTTGTCATTGTATTCTTTATTGCTGTGGTTATGCAGAGCCTACAATAAATTGTTTTACGAAGAAAAAACGATATTGTTGTCATTATATCTACGTGTTCGTATGTACCTAATTACTTAATTTCTAACAAAAGCAATGCCTCAATAGAGAAAGAATGTGTTTTTTTGGAAAGCGACTTTCTAAGAAAAATAAAAAAAGGAAAAAAGATTTTATTTGCTGAACAAAGTAACAGCACCTCGATTACAACGACTTTGATTTGACTAAAAGGCTTTTATTTGCTAGCCAAAAACTTTCAGTAAATGACCGTTTTACGGAAACAGGGACATTTTTTAAAACGTTAAAGGTGTCTAAAATGTGACGTTTTTAAATTTTCTTAAAAATTATAAAGCATTTATACAGCATGAGTTTATAACTTGGAATAAATTCAGTAAATCCAATACAGATTTTTTTTTTTGAAAAATCTTTGAGTGCGTATTAACATTTTAAGTTGTAGTATTTTTTATGTCCCAAATTAGAGATATTTTTTAAGCGGCAACCCTTGTTTCGTATTGACTATTTTTGAAGTGCATATTATTATGTTATATACAAAAGTACCAAATTTCAGATTTCTATTCCTCATCATTTATAGGATATTAAACAAAAATTTATTTTATTCGCTTTAAATTAAACAAAAACCATTTAGTAAAGAATTAACTTTTAAAAGAGTTTTTATTTAGTTCAAATCAATTAAAAGAAACACAAAAGTCTTTTTTATGGAATCCAAGCACATTTTATATTAACCAATATTTGGAAGATAAATCAGGAAACATATCGTAAATAATTTTTTCAATGTTTAGTTAATAAATAAAAACTGCATTGACAACCATAATAAAAAATAACTGTTTAAAAGAAACTAATGTTCCTATAGGTAACGTTCCATAGGTCTCACTCATTAGGTATTGTTTCAATTCATATAGGTACACAAGCACTAGGCTGCAACGAGACAGGTACTAAAACATCCATAAACCATCAGGTAATACTTATATCATTCTCTGAAAAGAAAATATAAGCAGAATCGGTTTGACATTAATTTTTTCTATAAATATGGCCAGTGGTCAAGCGTATACTCATCGAGTTACTTTAAACCATTATATTTATGCCCTCCCTATTTTTAATGTTGCTCGATGTACAATATTCCTTAAAACAAACAAATTAGTCTTAAGCAGTATAAAATATACTTCTAATCTATATAGAACAGAAATGTTTAAACTATCATTTCACGAGCCTAAACTATCACTTCGTAAATGAGATTGTTAGGTATTACATCGAGCACAAATTTGTTGCAATTATCTGCAGGCTGCCCAATGATCTTTTCTTAAGATTGACTTGTAATCTAATAATAAATATGTGAAACATTTCATGTTAATTAATTTATTGTAAACTTACATTTCCAATATAAAAAATAGGCGAAGAAGTGTAAAATCAATTTGATAAACAATAATTAAAAAATTACACACAGTTTTCTGAGCAGAAAATAATAAAATTTTATTAGATATTAAAAATACAATTAAAAATTAATTTAATTTCCTGAGAAAAAAACGTGAACAAGAAAAATAGAAATTGACAGTTTGTGTCATGGCAAGCTGGCTGGTTTAATTTAATTAGCACCTGGCTCAGTTTAGGAAGCGTTATAGTAGGTCAGAATATAACTGTCTTTCTCTTCTATACGTCAATAATATGGGACAATCAGGTCCCTCGGCGAGCTGGAGAATCATCAAGCGGCAACAGCGTCAATTTGACTCTGGTGGCCAGCTGGCCGCGGCTTGAGATATAAATTACCGTGTGATACAGGATGGCTAATTTACTCTTTCACCGGGGTGCCACACCTGTTGTACCTAGGTATATAGTTTATTATTTATTCATGAAAATAAATCATGATCCTGGTTATTTAAAGATATATGTGTTAAAATTTATAGTAAAGCGCTTTCCTGGATATAAATAAGGTAAAAATTCAAGAAACTTACTGGATATATTGCAGAGTAATAGGAATATATAAATATACACTTTTACCTTCTTAAAATAACCTACATTTTAAGAGATATATCAGATCGATACAAACTATGAAATGCAAAACCCATATCGTATAATTCATCCTAAAAAGCAGGTTAATGCATTATTTTCAATATATTGCTAATTATTCACATCATTTATCTCCTACAGGGACGTAACTGTGGGAGGGGCCTAAGTCCCTTGAAATATTAATTAGCTTCCAAAAATATCTACTACTAGTTTACCTCTGTAAAAAAAAGGGTTTCCGTACCGTAACACCGTGATGGCAGGGGGAGGGTTTATTGGGTTAATATTCATTATGAATTGCAAGGCAAAGCAAAGAAATTAGTTCTCGACTATGCTTGGTTGAGAAATGTCCAGATTGTCGGGTATTTTGACTTTATGTTAGGTATAATGGTATAATAATAATAATAAATATCTGACAAAATTTGAATATAGCGCGAATGTAAAATTTTATTAAGTAGAAACTTTGACTACAAAGTAAAAATATAATATTTTTCTTGTAGTTCTTTGTAACTGTTACGTCTTCTTCCCTTTGTTTTTTAAATTATACAGGGTGATTCACGTTGAGTGGCCTATTAGAAGATCTCGGAAACGAGTAAAGTTATATTTCTAAAAATTTGGTAGCAGGCATGATTGGCTTTGAACTTTTAAAATATTATATTTTAACGTTTGTATCACTTCCGGTTATACTGGAAGTTATGGTCAACTTTGGTATCTCAAATGGAATACCCTGTATATTTTAGCATTTTTGGATACCTTATTGAAACCTAAGTAACTTTTATTAACAATGATCTATACCTATCTCTAACCGTTTTTGAGGTATGAATTATAAAATGCATTTTTTATGTAAAAACCTTACCGAGAAGAAAGTTCAGTAATTTTGAAATTAATAAAGCCAAACATTTAAAATTTTGTAGGCTTTTAACTAACACATAGCTCTTTTGACTACATTACTTAAGTTTCATGTTTTGCATACAGGGGATTTTTAAAAGTGTGCCAATGTGGCCATTTAAATAAATGTGCATAAGTCAATTTTTGCAAATAAATGGAACACCCTATTTTTTATTTTAGTACCATGTAGAGAATCAAATTTCCCATCTAAATGATTAATATGCCAGTATCAATATTTTTTGTCGTTTTGGAATTATGAGCAATTTAAAAAAAAATATCTTAAAATAAGTATTTGTGTTAAGTGTTAAGTAAAAATGATTTTAATTCCGATTTTGGTTTAACTTTGTGCTTTGTTACCAATTAGTAAAGTAGGCTTTGACTGAAATTGTTTCAAAGTTTACACTCACCTTAGGCCTGTTGTCATATTCTAGTTTACTTGAACTTAACACAAACACATATTTTAAGATATTTTTTTTAAATTGCTCATAATTCCAAAACGACTAAAAATATTGATACTGACATATTAGACGTTTAGATAGGAAATTTGATACTCTACACGTTACTAAAATAAAAAATATTGTGTTCCATTTGCAAAAATTGACTTATGCACATTTATCTAAATGGCCACATTGGCACACTTTTAAAAATCCCCTGTATGCAAAACATAAAACTTAAGTAATGTAGTCAAAATATCTATGTTTTAGTTAAAAGCCTACAAAATTTTAAATGTTTAGCTTTATTAATTTCAAAATTACTGAAGTTTCATCTCGGTTTTTACATAAAAAATGCATTTTATAATTCATATTATTTCAAAAACGGTTGGAGACAGGTATAGATTATTGTTAATAAAAGTTACTTAGGTTTCAATAAGGTATCCAAAAATGCTAAAATATATTATATTTATTATATATATAATGTATGTATTCCATTTGAAATAGAAAAGTTGGCCATAACTTCCGGTATAACCGGAAGTGATACAAACGTCGAAATATAATATTTTAGAAGTTCATAGCCAATCATGCCCGCTACCAAATTTTTAGAAATACAACTTTACTCGTTTCCGAGATCTTCTAATAGGCCACTCAACGTGAATCAACCTGTATATATTTATAAATTAACCGGTTAATGGAGTATTATTTATCACACGACGTGGTCTACCCGGTTTAATTGTTATCGCGGACGCAATAATTATCTCCTATTTAAATATTAATTTCCGAAACCCAAAATCTAAATATTAGGATGATTTTTAATCAAAAAATGAATGCTTAAATTAAAGTAAACAGCAATTTATAAAGCGTATATTATAGAGTTTTGGTCGAAAAGTTTTTAAAATATGAGCCACTTTAAGCATTTGAACGACTTTATTGTAGATATATTACTGTCTGTAATATTAGGTGTTACTTGGTGACATATAAAACATTTAGATTGTTTATTCAGTATTTTTAAAAGTATTGCTGTTTTGAACAAAAACAATTTCTTCAGTAGGAAAAGTCGGGGCAAAGTGAAAAATTAACTTTAAGAAATGATTAATGAAACGTAGTCATATAGCGTGATATATACATAATATTCCTCGTAAGTGTTGTATTTCTGCTGCAATATTTTAAGGTAAGAAATATTAGTAACTATACGTTGTTTATTATTGGAAATCTTTGTCATTTGGCTAATACACTACGTGATCAGAACTTTCAATTAACTATATTTATCGTCAACCGTCAGTAAAGCCGTATATTATCAGAGGGATTTCCGGAAGTAAACCAACACTTTATTTTATTGTAAAATAAAATACTTTACCTGCCGCGGCAGATAAATACTTTTACCCTTCGCAAATTGGTGACTGACATTTATTAATTAAAAATCGTCTGTCACTGTCACGCCTTTCCCTATGACAGCTCGATAATAGTTTTCTCGCGATTTATTGCGATGAGTTATACCTCAATTTTTTATATTATAAATTCTGAACGGTTGGCGATAATAGTAATTTACGTTACAAGTCCGGAAAAAACTGTTTTCGGAAGTGTTGCGTTCACTATTTTTTCGGCAACCGTGTAGAGTAACAAATCAATGAGACAAATTTCTTTATTATATTTCTTTGTAGAACAAAATTTCGAACATTTTAATTCTTATTTGTATTAAATATTGAAATTCGAACAGAAACATTCTAATTCTTATTTATATTAATATTTATATTAAAATTCGAGCAATTGCTAATATTGATGTGATTTTTCCCGACCTAGTCCGGGAAGTACGTACTTCCCGGATTAGGCACGTACTTCCCGGAGACTGGAGAAATGCTACTTTCTCAAAGGAAAAGCGTCCGGGAAGTGGGTACTTCCCGGACGGTTGCCGAAATTTTTTTGTATGCACCACGTCAGTAAAGTGTCTTTATCGACTCGCCTGTTATTTGCCTCGCTCATCTCATAATTTCAGACTCGTCCGATAAAGAATCACTTTACTGCCTTGGTACATAAATAACTATTATATAGATTTGCGCCTAAAGGAAAAATAATATTTCCGTCCTTTTAGTTTTATGTACCGAAGCAAAGCGAGCAAAAATTATTTGCATCAAAGAAGGCTTGGATTAAAAAACGTAGGGCTTGGTTTAGATCACAATGATATGGGGACGATATATCTAACCAAATCTAGGTTAAAATTTTGTCAAATTCATATTATGACATGATATGCCAAACTAATGAGTAATATAATAAGTTGACAAATACAAATTTATTTTTGTTTTTTACAAAATTATAATACTTGCACTTTATAAGGAAATAAATTTAGCTGCTTCTTAAGAATAGTCCTGCATGTTCCATTAAGATCTTCCAACTTCTTGGGACAGGCGTCTTATACAATTTGTTGGCATATTTTGCATTATTTCACGAACGTTTGCAACAAGTTCTTCTGTTCTTACAGATGATCTTCCTGCTCCTTTTTTGTGTTGTATAGAACCTGTTTCCCTAAACACAGCCACGGTTCTTTTCAGGCAATGATAAAAATCCCCAGCAATAAAAGCAACGTTAGGAAAATACTTGTAACGACTGTCAAAGATGACGGAATAACTGATTGATTGTTAATTCAGGTAGTTACTGACACCCAACAGGTATTAAGCTCTACGGCTAAGCATTACGTCCTTAGATGCAAATAATTTTTGCTCGGACGGTATAACAAAGATTTTTGTCTAAGTAAGATATCAAAACATTTCACATATAAATCGGTTCCCCATAAAGGGTTAAGTGAATATAACAACTTAAACAATTCAATTAAATCACAGAGCTCTTTGAAAAATTTTAAAAATTATTTATTTAAAAAACTAAATAGTGACTGATAACATTTTTTTTAATGCTTCATAGATGATATTGTTAAATTATTTTAAATATTTTATAAAACTTGTTAAATTATAGAACATTGTTAAATAAATCTTGTTACTACTACCACTACAAAGCAAGGAGATAAATGATATTTTTATTAAAAGAGAAAGAAATATTGTAAGAAAGGGCAAAGCACGACATAAATGTATTTTTAATAGCAATATTGGTAACTATTAAAGGTTCTGTTGGGTAGTTTGTATGGTACCCACTGCTTTATTTCGATAGCATATTTATAACAGTCGATTTGAGCGAGCGAAGTTGAGGCTACCCGCTACTTTGTAGATAAAGTTACGGTACCGGACCACTATCATTAATATTTGTTCTGCTTTTATAATTATTGTAATGCATTTACGTAATTTAATTATAGTTTAAAATTAAGTAAATACAATACATAGTGCATTAATGATTTTAAATCTGATTATAAGCTTATCGCAGAATTTATCTGGAAACTATAGAAACTTGCCGTTGAGTTTAATTATAAAATGATTTAAATTCCAAGTGCTAGAGAGTTTAATCGTTCTACTAAGTGGCGTCTGGGGAGCACAAGGTTTTAATAACTCCGATTTATCCAGGCTTGTTAATTTGTTACAGTTATGTTTGCAGTTTGTACAATATGCGTTAATTTTCAAATAAATTTACGACCAAGTCATGGAATTTAAGAAGATTTTCTAAGTCAGGTTTTATTAAATTCCAAAACAACATTAAGACGGGATAATTTATAAAGGAAAGATAAACGGATGATGCTTATTTAGGAGGGCAATTAGTAAATTAATAAGGATAAACCGTTAATAGGTACCTGTTATACAAATTATGCCGTTTGAAATTGAATAATTTGTAACATATTTTTTTTGTCTTGATGTATAAAATAGTTATACAGGGTGTCCGGAAAAAGGAGGTCAATCTATTAACCATATTATTCCTTATATACCGGGTGTTTCTCAAAAGACGTTCACCCCTATAACTTTTCTGTATTTATAGATATTAAAATGAAATTTTGAGATTATGCCTAAGAGATGAGTCTGCATTTATTGGCAGAATTTTTAATTTGTTAGCGACCTTGACTTTGGTATTTTAAATGGGACATCTTTTATATTTTTACTTATTGGGATTCAGCATAACATTCTGAGAAAAATTATACCTCACATTTTTTGACGTGTTATAACATTTTTATGTTTATTTTTTATTTTCAATCTACAGTGCTACAAATTAATTAAATCTGTTAATTTATAGTGAAGTAGTATATGAAAATTAAAATTATGTCATAATAATTGACTTTCTAAGTTTCACAAGCGTTTAAAAAATAAAATTTTGTTTTCTTGACTTTTATTTCATTTTTCCAAATGAAACGATGGTGGGATATTTAAAACGAGCATTTTTTTCCAACAATTTAATACCATACACTCCTATGCTATTTTAAATTTGACACTGAAAAATTTGCCTTAAATCCCAATCGCAACTTTAAAAGCGTTATGCATTATTGCCTTTTTTAAAGAAATATAAAGGCGGCTTTGAAAAACAATGGAATGGTTTTGGAAAGCAATATGGCTTTAATTTAAAGTTGTAATGTCATTAGTTTATAAAACATACAATAGGTACATACAATCTTGCGACTTCAGAAGACATTTTCTGGTCACTCAAAAAATTAAGAGCATATCAATTTGTTCATTTCTAGTAAAACTTACCATTTTATCTGATTTACAATGTAAGTTTAATAAACGAATGACAATACAAGTTTAATTTAAAACCAAAATTGGTTTTCAAAACCATTCCATTGTTTTTCAAAGCCGCCTTTATATTTCTTTAAAAAAGGCAATAATGCATCCGGTCAAACCGGAAGTGCTAATAAACTAAAAATTCTGCCAATAAATGCAGACTCATCTCTTATGCATAATCTCAAAATTGCATTTTAATATCTATAAATACAGAAAAGTTATAGGGGTGAACGTCTTTTGAGAAACACCCAGTATATGACTTTTATAATACCATTTGTCATTTTTGACCCCCATGTTCGATATACAGTCAAAGTTTGAAATTAAAAACTGCTTTTTTTGAAAAGTTCGAGTACCTATTTAAAAAAGCTATTAATTTCAAATTTGGTACATTGCTTTAACATAAAGAGTTACATCTTTTGGGAAAAACAAAACAAAAACAATTGTTAACTATTCAAAATAGGGAGAGTCCAGTACCCGCTGACCCCCCTTTGTGCGTCAGTGAGTTCCAAACTATATTGTTTAAGTAATCATTTGTTTTTTTTATTGTTTTTTGACTCCTATAGATTTTCGACAAAATGATGCGTTTTGGAGATAATTTAAAAAGTATGAGTCTTTAAAAGATGCCAACGCGGCTAACGGTAATCTCATAATTTTCAAATGCCAAATCAATTCAGCAGTTGTGGCGCATTAACATGGATACAAGCTATAATTAAGTAAAACTTTGCAATAGGTGACAATACCGAAAGCAAAGGACTAGAGAAAAATAATGTAAAGAAAGTGGGGTACAAATAAAAACCTGTCGTACTAAACCAGTTAAATAAAATCATTTTATTGCCCTACTAGGAACTTACCATTGTTAACCTCCTCATAGCATTTAAAAAAAAAATGGGAAGAATTTTGTATAAAAATAAATATAAATATTTCCAAGTTTTCCAGCTTTTATTAAAAAATAAGTTACGTACCGAACGCATTACATCAGTAGTATGTCGTGAGTTACGTAATTTCAAGAATGTACTTAATTCGAATTTGCCTGTCGGCATACCTAAGATAGCTGACATTTAACGAGATTTTAATTAGTAATCATCACCGCACTTGATAAGAATGAATTATTACACCTTTTGTTTTAAAAAATGCGCGAACAAGACATAAATTCTCGGTCTAAAAAATAGTAAATCATAGAAAACAGAAACCTTGTTGTTCTATAAACTAAAGGGGATTCGTTATTTCGGTAACGTTATTTTTAAGCGGCATTTTTGTGTAGCGTCCTACAAAAAAGCGACGTTACAAACGTACACGACACGATACCGTATAATGTGCTGACCGTCGGGCTTGTTATGTCGGTCACGGTTTTCGACGGCGATGTTTCTTATCCGCCAGCTTCGCACACGTTCTTGCTTCTCTTAACGAGGATCCCGTTACGTTACCTCGCTCATTAGATACTTAAGGCAGTGCCTGAGAAAGCAACGTAAACGTATCTTATGACAGCTACTTATGCGCAGTTTAAATTTTGGTTGCGTTACGTAATACGTCAGGCGTAAAGATACGGCTTTTCATATGCACCCAGAAACGCGGTATTATCGACCCGATACAAGCCGATGACATCCGACCACCTGTTAGAAAACCACGAAAGGAAGAGTTTTTCTGGGAAACATATAAACCTACATTATTATTAAGTTTGTTTTGGCTTTTCTGTGATTCTTTGTTCTAATTCATCCAGACTGATACAAACCAAAACCCAATCATCCAACAATCCCACCAACCAATTAATCCTCTAATGTTCCTGAACTCTCTTTACTCTCTCAAGCTTCTTGCCTTTGGGCAGCCAAAGTTGCCTCGTCCAGTTTAGTTTCGTCCATACTTCTCTAATACTGCGTCTTAAATTACCTTTGCTCATTACTGTTACTTCCTCACCTGACTTTTTGGTTATAAAAACTTCATTATGCCCAAAAGTATCAGTATTTTTTGGCTTATCTCCCTTTTTCACCGAAGCAAATGCGATTTCTCCCATTTCGTTCAGTTTTTCTTTTATATCAACTTTATAGTCTTCATCTGTACTTTTTAGATGGTATTGCATCAGAACAATCCCACCAACCATACGTAGCAGGAGAGTACAGACTCCTGCGATACTCAGCGCCCCAGGTTCGAACCCTCACACGCAACTTACTTAGTTACCAGCACAGCTGTTGTAATTTCAGCACAAATAAAAGGAGTCAAAGGCCTAGCCTAAGTCAAAAACTTCTGTTCTGTAGACCTAATCAAAAGAATAATTTAAATCATTGACCAGTTCATGGTAATAATAATGTTATTTGACAACACTGGTTCATCCACAGAGAGGGCACGTTAAGGTTGACACTCGTAACTTTCCGAGTGCCCTCGATTTATTATTTTCTTGTTATTTTTAACTCTCCGAGTCGTCTCTTCTGCCTTTAGGTCTTATGATGCCTGAATCTCTGAACATTTGCAGAGCTCTCTGTTTTCTCCGAACTTAAGTAGCGTGCAAATTATCGTGAAATAATGCATGCGTTATTTAAGCCGTTTTTTTGTGTTAACCGTATTCAATCATGAATTTGAAACACATTTATAAGACAACGTCATCACTTGGGATTACAAGAAAATGTGCATTTTTAAACCGGAGCGGCATCATCTGTCTTCTGTCATTATCAAAAAAGAAATTTGTTTTGGTCAGTTTTGAGTTTATCTTTTAAATTTGGGTTTTATTTTCGGATCCTACAATATCGCTTAGTCCGTGATATAGTACCACAATGAGTAAAGCAATGAAATTACTTCCATTGCTGCTTGAACAAAATTACCATCTGCCTTTGTTACTGATGGCATGTCTATCTTCACCTAAATTCTGAAATATTTTACTTTTCTGCTAACCTAAAGCATACAAGAGTAGATGGGCTCAACAATAAATGGATCCCACTTTTGTATCGCTCATATCGCTTAAACTTGCGCTAACATGAACATAAAGACAACCGGCAGAAAATACATACACATAACTGCATTTAATTTAAAATTTCAACGATTTTACTCAAAAAACAGGACGGAATTCTGAAGAGAAAGACAGACCATTGGTTTAAATACACGTCCGGGTTGATTTTGAATACGGTTCAACGCGAAGCAACCGCAACGTCATCGTTTGACAAGAAAATATAATATTTTCAAATCAGGTTGAACCGTATTAACACAAAAAAACGGCTTTAGTTATATTACGAATTCTTAACATTCTCAATCAAATTCTCTATTCTTGTCAGAAAATTATTTTTTTTGCTTGCAAATTTTGCAATCATGCATGAATAAAACTCAAGATAAACATAAATTGATTCTGAACTATTCTAAAAATATTATCTCTCAATTTTTAATTTCACATAAGTGTGTGTGATATCAAATTGTTGGAAAAAAGGTCTTTTTGTCCAAGTGAGCAAATATTTCCATTGAAAAAAATTGAGCCCTCTGGGAAAAAGCCTTTTTAGACAGCTAAAAAGTTTGTAAAAAATCACATTAAACCATAAAAATATTACCCAATTTTAACCATGTTAGAGAGTTTATAGCAATCCAAATGAAAAAATAAAAAGTATAATGATTTAAAGTATCGAAAAGTGACATATGGGGTGTCGTTGAATTAGGAATGTTGTTCTGAATCAATATAGTCAAAAATATACAGGGTATTCCATTTAAAAACCTATAATTAAGGTAATTTTCGGTTATAGAAAGTGACAAAATGGCATCCGTTGCATCATAAGATGCAAAACAAAATCACATATAAACCCACAAAGTTTTATTTCTGTAATTTAAACCATAAAAAAGTTATAGGGGTGAGCGTTCCCCCTAAAACACTCGGTATATCCAATTTTTAAGAAAATATATTAAAAGCACAACGTCATCTGAGCATGTAAAAATGTAGCCGATGCCTTTAACGGATTTCGTTATGAACGAATGATGACACTGAAGACGTCTGACCTTTCAATTAATTTGCTTTGTGCCTTTATTTTCCCCCTAGGTTCTTTAAACCGTTTCCTTCTATATAATTAGCCACTGAAAACATAAAGATGGTAGGTATTTAATCCCCAAAAGAATTTTTATTCTTTTCAAAATGCTAATAAAAAACTTTCAAGAAAAGTTAGAAAATGAGTTGAAAAACAAAAATATTTTAAAACATTAATTTGAAAATAAGTTTTAATATAACATGCATGTACTGGAATAAATGGGAAGGTAAAATAGGCAATTAGGCATATAGTTAGAACGTTAGCTAAGAAAGTAGTAAAAAAATAAAAAATCCATATTATGACACAAATTTAAAAATTGTATTTATATAAGATGCGTCGCTAGATGCATTGATAATTATCATTTGTATTTTAAATTTGTATAAAACAGTGGCGTGGCCAGAGCGGTAGGGGGGCTTACGGGTTACAACTCACCCCGAAGATAAAATATCGGGTTTAATAGGCTAATTTCAACCTAATTAATTTTTCTTCTCACGCTTGGTCCCCCCCGAGCATATGTTTTAGTTGCACCACTGGTATAAAGTATCCAATGTAGATACCAATGCAAGTCATCGATCACGTAATTTCAAAAAATCAAGGATAACTATTTAAATATTTTTATTAATTCGTACCAAGATCTTCTGGGATTTAAGGAGGAGAGAATACAAACGTTTTCACAAAAAAAAACATGTTTTGACGTCTAACTCGTGGTCTACGTAGGTCACAGCCTTCTATTACTAGGTTACTAAAGATTCAAACCTATGGTATAGCCGAGAAGTAAACCAATATAAAAGTTAATTTTTTAATTTTATGACGTCTTGTCATAATTTGACAAAAAACCTAACCTGAAAATGTCATGAAATTACCCTCAAAATATTAAATTAATAGGTGAAAGAAAGAAAAAACTTAATCCTCCACAAAATTTAATAGAATAAAAATTATTTTGGGGTCTCTACATGTTTCGAACGTAGAAACTTTCATCATCAGGAGAGAGAAAATATATTTTGTGTGGAGAACCTTAATGGAGCTTTTATGGAATTGAAAAATTGATGTGTAGAAGAGACATAACATGAAGAAAATTGATAAAAGTTAATACATACTGAGTATGTGAAAAGTCAGTAAAGGGGGTCTAAACCAACCAAATAAACTGGGAAAGAAGAAAAAAACCTTTTTAAAAGAAGGTGTCGAAGATTATTTAAAATATTTATGAAACATTTTTAAGTATACAGTGTGTCCAAGATAAGAATGGGATAGCATTGGAATCTTGGAAACGGTAGGAGATACAGAGATGGTTAAATTAGAGAAAAGTTGCGCATTACTGAATCCTGTAAGGTCATGTTTTCAAATTTAAACAATTCCGAATGCTTCCGAAGATATTTGGATAAAACCGAATTTTCGCGATTTCGTTTTAATTGATTTATAATTCTATTTAAAGATACATGTCAAAATAACTTTTACATTCTCATTGTCACTTTTTCTCCCCTACAAGGTGGTTTAATTACATTTTTGATCCGACGTTTCGTTTAGTTACAACAATCATCAACTTTGTTATTTTAAATAGTCGGAAAATTTTATTTTAAGCTTAATAAATTCTACGTTTTATTCCAAATCTAACGGTGTATTAAACTTATTATTTATTAGACGTTTCGATAAAGAAAAACACATCATCAATGAAAATAGTCACATTATCGAAAATATTTTTGTTTTTATTGTTGTATTTAAACACTAGTTGGATTTTAAAACATTTTTTTAAAAGAAACTTATAACAAAACATAATATCTAATAAAACTTATCTGAAAAATGCAACAAGTAATAATTAACTTTAATTATTAAATACAATTATTTTTATTTTAAAAAAATTCATGATAATATTCAAACATAACGTACCATTTAAATTCATCATCATAATATGGGTGGCTGTTATTGATTGACGTTCGCAATTATTGTTTAAATAATAATAATAATAATAACAATAATCTTTACTTCAAATTGGTTGGCCTGGCTACACACAACAATGTACAACAAAGCATAACAAAATGAAATGACGTCACATTAAAGAAAAAAAATAACAAATTTATAGTTATACTGCTAAATTTTTATAAGTGTTCACAAAAATCTTTTAAACTATAAGGTTTTAGGTCAATTAGGTATTTTCTAAGTTCTCTTTTAAACATTTTTTGCGTATCAATTTGTTTTAAATATTCTGGCAAAGTTTTAAATAACTTAAGGCATATATAATGTGGACATTTTTCGGTCAGTGTTAGTCTATGTATCGGATACCTAACATCCAATGATCTAGTACTGTACTTATGCTTGGCATCTATATCAAAATAATCTTTGTGTTTAAAAAAGAACATTAGACATTCAAACACATAGACAGCGTACACAGTCATAACACCCATTTTCCTAAAGACATTTCTACAACTTTCTAAGTAATTAATTTTTTTAATACCCTAATTAATCTTTTCTGGACTATAAAGACACTCTGTATTCTACTATCTCCACCCCAGAAGATAATGCCATATTTAATTATTGACTCAAAACTAGCAAAATACATTATTTTAAGTGTTTTCACATTCATATACCTACATACTACTCGAATACCATAGCAAACTGAATTAAGTCTCTTTACTAAGTTATCTATGTGATGGACCCAATCAAGATGTTCCTTGATCGAAACTCCCAGGAGTTTTGCATTATCAGGGAAATCTAATTCTTTGGAGCCAAGTGTAATATCAATGGGTTTTATAATGTTTGACTGTTTTGTTCTAAACAATACTAAATTGGTTTTCTCCTCATTCAATATTAATCTGTTTTTACTATACCACTCTGTGACAATATCAAAAAACTCCTGAGACATTTCTATCAAATCTTGCAAAGTTTTACAACCAATAATCAGGTTTGTATCATCTGCATAACTGATGATATGTTGCTGAGGTGAGTTCAGAAGAGATGATAAGTCGTTAATAAATACTATAAATAACAGCGGCCCTAGTATGCTGCCGTTGCTAGGCAATGATGCTGCCTTGTGCAATTCCTATGTTATTTTCTCGCATCTCCGATTTGTAAGTTTTGCCATGACTGTTCACATACACATATTGCATCCTATTATTCAAATATGACAATATCCATTTTTTTGCGTTGCCCCTAACACCATACATTTCCAACTTTCTAATTAGTAGGTCCCTGTCCAGACAATTATAGGCCTTTGACAAGTCCAAAAGCATTCCCAGTCCTATTTCCCCCTTTTCAAGATGTTCCAAAACACATTGAATAAATCTATATATCGCAGTTTGCGTGGATTTCCCTTTTAAAAAACCGTGTTGAGTTTCAGTAAATATCTTAGAATCGTCAAGGAAATAGTTTCTTTAGATCTGTCACACACCATAATAATAATAACAAAATTTAAAACTAACAGGTCTCTGTAACTAAGGGACAAATCTAAAGAAACTATTTAAACAATTGGGAACGTCAATCAATTTCATAGCCACCCATATGATGCCGAATTTAAATGGTACGTTATGTTTGAATATTATTATGCATTTTTTTAAAATAAAAAAATATTTAATTGTATTTAATAATTAAAGTTAATTATTACTTATTGCATTTTTCAGATAAGTTTTATTAGATATTATGTTTTGTTATAAGTTTTCTTTAAAAAAATGTTTTAAAATCCAACTAGTGTTTAAATACAACAATAAAAACAAAAATATTTTCGATAATGTGACTATTTTCATTGGTGATGTGTTTTTGTTTATCGAAACGTCTAATAAATAATAAGTTTAATACACCGTTAGATTTGGAATAAAACGTAGAAATTATTAAGCTTAAAATAAAATTTTCCGACTATTTAAAATAACAAAGTTGATGATTGTTGTGACTAAACGAAACGTCGGATCAAAAATGTAGTTAAACCACCTTGTAGGGGAGAAAAAGTGACAATGAGAATGTAAAATTTATTTTGACATGTCTCTTCAAATAGAATCATAAATCAATTAAAACGAAATCGCGAAAATTCGGTTTTATCCAAATATCTTCGGAAGCATTCGGAATTATTTTAGTTTGAAAACATGACCTTACAGGATTCAGTAATGCGCAACTTTTCTCTAATTTAACCATCTCTGTATCTCCTACCGTTTCCAAGATTCCAATGCTATCCCATTCTTATCTTGGACGCACTGTATTTGTCTGTAAAACATTATAAGGATAAAATTAGTCATAATTATGAAGATATCCCAATCTGTAAAAAATAGAAATTGAAATTAAAATCAAAGAGTGAAGAAGTAAAAAAATTTCAAATTTTGAATAAAAAGTGTTTTGTGGGGGACAATTGTTTTTTGTTTCGTCTTTTCAAAAGATGTAACTCTTTATGTTGAAGCAATCTCTATATTTATATAATATTATTAATACTGAATACAGTTATATATGGTACATAGGAATATAATGTACAAATAATATAAAATACAAAAACATATGTAATATAGGTAATAAAAATAAAGAAGAAATATATTCAAAAGGACAATTTTATGACTAAATTGTTTAAATATTTAACCATGTTAAGGATTCATTTTTATTTAGTATAAATTGCGATGGGGAAGTTCATATAGTGTTGCAGTTTATTCGACTACAAATTGGAACTTAAACTTAAAAAATTAAAAAAAAAAAATTAAAAATTGTATTAAAAGAATTTTATACCAATTTATTAACAATTAATTTCAATAAAAAAAAAATGATTCTTTTACTATAAACCCGATATAAACCTAAATACTTAATATAGGCATAGGTATCACAAAATATGAATAGTTATTTTAATACATGACATGCAACTTTTCAATTTAAAACTTTTAAAAGATAATGATGTTAAATATTTATATTCGAATAATTTCTTACAGTATACTGAAACTTTCAATCAAATATTTGTTTAAAAAATTAAGAAATTTCCACCAATTGTTAAAAACATTAAAAAAAATTTAACGGAAAACATAATATTATTATACTCATTCATTACATTAACTAATTTTAGTTTGGGATTAATAAAAATACCATTAGTTAAACATTGGTTCCTATTAGAAAAAAGATTTCTGAAAATTATTTTTAAACACAATCTTTTGGTCTTTAAATAATTAAATAAATGTATAAGAAACAAAACAGATTAACGTCATGAGAGAAATTTATATTTAAATTATATCTTAATTCTTTATTAAAAAAACCTTGCAGTTTAATGACCATGACATATTACACGCCATAAAAATAAAATATCCACAAAACCTAAAGTAAATTCGTGGGACAAAAATCTATTAAATATTTATGTTTCTATTTGAACAATTATTTCCCAAGAAATATTCAAGCTGATTTGAAACCTAGAAAATATAAAACTACGACAGCACTTCAGGCTCCTAGTCAGGATTTCGTTTTCGAGGGAGTTCACAATCCATATTTTATCGAACCAACCATTTCGAGAGGGAGGCGGTTTTGGGCCCTCCCTAGCTTGCCTGTAGCAGTTGTATATCTAAAGCATACACTGGAATATAACAGAAAATAAAAAGGAAATACACAAACTTCTTTTCTTGGAGTCTATTAGTTTACACACCTTTCAAGCAACAAATATAGGTACTATTTTCAAGTTTAAAAAACTGACAATCACAAATGAATACCTATACTAAAAATAATTTCAATTACCCTTGTCGACCCAAAAGCCAAGCCAAGCGGGAAGTTGACAAGTTGGGTTAAGTGAAGCTACGTATAATTATTTGAGTAAGAACTTTAGTCGTCCCTTGTCGATACTTGTCTTTTTCAGCTGACAAGTAAAAGAAAAATATAGGTATGTTTAAGTGGCCTTAAGATACCTTGACATGAGAGGACTGCTTTGATCAATTCGGCTTTGACCCAAGCAGTTAGGTAATAATGTCATGGTGAAGCCTAAATTGTCTATTTCTCTATGGGTAAATTTAAATGGAACCGTAAAAACGGTGTTGTTTGGCAAAAAAAATGGAAAAAGGGCGTACCTAATTGTAGTAAAATTACCTTTATTGGCAGTATCTAGGCGAAAATGAAAAAAAAAAATTATTCTATATTATACAGTGTCTGTCACCAGTAAAGTCCGCATCATATGGGATATTTTTTATTAAATAGCTTATTTAAAAGTTGACTTTGGCATCAAGTTCTGCTTCGATCGAGATGAAAATTAAGCAAAAAAAATAGTAGTCACGTGATTTGCATTATCTGTCAAATTTAAATTTTTTCCAAAAAATAATTCAAAAGTGGGGTTAATTCTGAAAATATCGACAATAGTTATTGGAAAAAGTTTTTCTAAATGCAGTTTCTAGCCCACATGCAAAATTTCAGCTGCATAAGATAATTTTGATTTTTTACCTATATTTTGTAAATTGCACCACTTTTGCAAAATTAGACTCAACGCAACCTACATAAAACTTCTTAGGTTTGAAAATGCTTTATTTCAGATACATTTTCTTTCAAGTAGCGCCATATTAATTGTGTGTTTTTCTACAAAATCAAAATTGGGCTATTAAAATTTGGTCGCATGTGATGCAAAGTTTATTTGTTTTTGACCCTGTATAAGGTAACTTCATAAAATAAGTATTTTTGAAAACGTAGTTTGTGTCTGAAAGTAAAAAAATAAAAAATAAAATATAGGGGTTTTAAATTAAATTATTGAAAATAGATAAACTTTACATTAAGTTAAACTAAAAATTTTTTTCGACATAATTAACACTTTACTGATGAGATGACACTGCGTTATTTTTTGTCTTAATATTAAGGTGTATTACTTTCAGACACAAACTACGTTTTCAAAAATACTTATTTTATGAAGTTGCCTTATACAGGGTCAAAAACAAATAAACTTTGCATCACATGCGACCAAATTGTAATAGCCCAATTTTGATTTTGTAGAAAAACACATTTAAGATGGCGCTACTTTAAAGAAAATGTATCTGAAATAAAGCATTATCAAAACTAAGAAGTTTTTATAGGTTGCGTTGAGTCTTATTTTGCAAAAGTGGTGCAATTTACAAAATATAGGTAAAAAATCAAAATTATCTTTGGCAGCTGAAATTTTGCATGTAATTTTCATCTTGATCGAAGCAGAACTTGATACCAAATTGAAATTTTGAATAAAGCTATTAATAAAAAAAATATCATATGATGCGGACATTACTGGTGACACTGTATACCCTGGGCTGCGCTATCCATTATGCTTGGATCCCTGTGCATTCCAATACAAAAGTCAGTTACACACTTATCTGCTACTAGCGTGTATCCGGCATGCGTTGCATCCCGCTGGTATAAATACAAACCCGAACAAACCCGATATATTAGTACCCGGCATGCAACTTTCTGAAATTGCACCCGTGCGAAGCCGGGGCGGGTCACTAATTGTACATAAAAACCTTCCTCTTGAATCTCTCTATCTATTAAAAGAAAACCGCTTCAAAATCCGTTGCGTAGTTTTAAAGATTTAAGCATATATAGCTGGTAGGGACGAACAGACAGCGACAGCGACTTTGTTTTTTACTATGTTAAGATGCCACTTTTATGTTGCTTTAAATTATATGTTGTATGCATTTTTTTTGTATATTTTTATTAGGTAAAGCCCATACCCCATTATTTTCATTTCTTTAATAACGCTGTCAAAAAGTTGATTTGGGCGTTATTAACCGCTGCATTACACTTCAAAACAAAAATGACCGATTTAAAAAGAAAACGTCTATAAAATCAAAAAATATTTTTCATTCACATGCAATACACAAACAAAGGGAGCCTATACAGGGTGTTTCATTAAGGGTGTCCACCAGCCATATCTCGGAAACTACTAAGCCTTGGGGGAAAAAAATTATGATTAAAGTGGTCATGAGAAAATTAAGTTCCGCATTTCTCCGCAAGGGGGCACAATTGAAAATTAATTTTTAAAATTCTAAATTTCTCCAAAAATTCTTATCTAAAGGTATATCTTTAGTTACATCATTAGAAAGAATAGACAATTCTGCATCATTTTGTATTAAGGATCATTAGCGTACCGACCTTAATAAGAGTGGGGGAAGCTATTGAAAGTGTAATAATTTAAATCGCTGTAACTTCTAAACATCTTCTCCGATTTTACTAAATTTAGGCTTGTTTGGAAGAGAAAGGTAAGTACTTTTAATTGTCGTATCCAACGGTACACGATAGTTTCTCATAAAATTGCTAGAGGGCGCAATTTGTAATAATAATAGTTTTCTTGATTTAATTCCGAAAATTCAAATCATACGGTATAACTATGACATCATAATCGGAAAATAGATTAAAATTGCAAGAAAAAATGTGAAGATCTCAGTTCGATATCTTTGTTCGTTTCAGAGTTATTGCCAAAATAATAATTTTTAACACTTTTATCGAAGAAATAATAATTGTTTTATAGCTTCGTGGACACGACAAAAAAATATTTTTAAGCTTAATGATTCTGTAATGTGTAGGTTTGTTACTCGTTATTCCAATGGCACAAAACATTACTTCAGAATTAATGACATAATCATGGAAAACTTCTAATTTAGGTATAATTCTAATAAGATGTTTTCATATATAATATCACAAAAGATAAAATTTTGTCGGCAAAATTTTCGAAAGGTATGAAAGTTTGTTGCTTGGCAATTTCGCGAATGACATTTTTGACAAAATCACGAGCCGTCAGGCGAGTGATTTTGTCGAAAATGTCATGAGCGAAATTGCTTAAAAGCAACAAACTTAAATAAATCCTTGAGAACAATTTTGCTTACACAATTTTTTCTCGAGTGGTATTCGACATGACTATTTAACTAGAAAAAAGACAAAATTTTGCCGCGGCAAAAATCACATGTGAATTTTGTCCAGGTAGGTGCAGGTAGTAATTTTGCCAGTAGAAGACCGGCCGTTGCTATGACATTTTGCCAGTGTAAAACACTCTAGTTAAATAGTCAACAATAAATCTAGATAGCCGCGAAACAATATCGGCAGATTTAATTAAGGTGTGGGTTTCTCCTTGATTTTTTTTGAATTATTCTTTCCTAATCAAAACTTATGCTAACTATATCCCTCAAAAATGGCTTAATCATAATTTTTTTCCCCCCAGTTTCTATGCTTACTCGTTTCCGAGATATGGCCGGTGGCCACCCTTAATGAAACACCCTGTATAGTATTTAAAAATAGGTATTATTCTTACGTTTTTGCTGAGCGTAATTTTGTAAAACGAATAACACACCTACCTTTTAGAACGATTTCGTCATAACTGAATAGAAAAGACCCATTGGCGTTTGAGTATATTCTAGACCAGTGGCGGCTGGTCAATGAAGGGCTCTGGGGCGCCGCCCTCCCTGCAATTATTTCAAATAGAATCCAAAAATACTTTACTTAAAAAACCAATAACGCAATGTATGTAAGCAATCAATTAAAATAATTCAAACCAAACGTAGCCCTATTCTAACGGGCAGGCTATACTCATAGACAAGCGAGTTGCGTGCTCTCAAGGTTGTACTAAGCGCGGGCGGCGGCGGGCGACCGATTATCCATCCCGATTCAACGCGCCTTCTCGATGGGTTGTCATGACGATGGAGGCCTGACGTCACCTACACATCGCACAACGAGCGGCAACGGAGAGCTCCAATTTTCCGCGCCCACTGTTCGCGAATCGCGATGCGACCTGTCGTCTGTCGATGCCGCTGACTCGCTGACGTTTTGTTTATTTGTTTTGAGTTATTTATTAGTTGTTATAAAATTGGAAAATTTCGTCTAATATGAAGGTCAGTGATTTACAGAAGGTTGTGTTTAGTTCTCTGAGCTTAAGTGAAAAACTTGATTTAAAAAATGCAGGGCGGCCACTACCAATATTGAACATTGTACAAGTGCAATCAAAATGTAAAAGTAAGGCACAGTTTACGCGTAAGTTTGACAAAGAAATATATAATAAAATATGCTGGATATGCGGTTGTGAGGACAAAATTTTTTTTTTTTGTTTCGTGTGTCTTCTTTTTGGCGGGGATAATAATTGGACTAAAAATGGGGTGCAGGACTTAAAACATCTTTCAGAGAAAATAAAAAACATGAAAATAGTGCAAAACATCGTTATAGTTAGTTTTGAGATGTTAGGACCAACTAATATTTTAACTTGTTTAAGTAGGGCTTATGCTGATGAAATTAAAATTCACAACGAGAAAGTTAGAAAAAACAGACACGTACTTTCGAAAATAATAGACATTTTAATTTTTTTTTATTTAAAGACAGCGCCCCCCTGACTCACGAGTCACGAGCCGCCACTGTTTATAGACTATAGTCAAACTCTAAGAACACACCGCATCGTGGCTAAGTCAGCTGTCATTTATGTCACCCTGTTGAAGTCTGGTCTATTTTACGTTAAGATGTTGGCGACAGAGACAGGACTGGGCTAAGTTCTTTTACCATCGCATTGACCATATTTTAAACTTGTACGGGGATCTGAATAACTTAAATAATAAACATAAAGAAAATTTTTTCTCTGAAACCTGACGCGTGAGCTTGCTACGACCCACTACTAAATTTGGCACTTTTATGAAGAAACCAGTATCAGTTGTGAATGTCACATATGGGTGTCAACTGTCGTGGTAGTAAAGAGGTAATTTTAACCTGTATTTAACCATTGTGGGCCTGTAATGGACTATGAAGTTTATAGAAAACCATAACCACAATTTTAGAACAACATGAAAATATTTGTTGTTTTGCAGGACGCAGGAATTTTTTTTAAATTAGTGCGAGCGTCATGTCAGACGCTGTTTTTTAAAATGGAGTGGTAGTATGTAGATACTTATAAAATCACTATTTCATCGATGTGAGATGAAAAATTAGGCGCGGAAAAAATTTTCGTAAAGATTTCACTTTTACTTTAAAAAACTAACCGCGCCCCCGAAAAAAAGGCGTTTAATTAAAAAACAAGGTAAATTAAAACTGAAAATCGATGGCCTAAATGCATAATGTCGTAACCCAGAAAAATTTCAAGAAGTCGATTTCGGCACCAATATAATAATCTGTCTAAGATGCACATTGTACCAGATCATAGTAAGCCACAGTCACCTTGAAAAATATTTTTTTTTTTAAAACCGACCAGAAAATTTACACTTTCTGGACAATTTTTCGTCTAGAAAATAATGTTTTTCCGATCGCAAGACCGAAAAAGTGACATTAGAGACTGGAAAATTCTTTTCCGGGCTCTAATGTCCCTTTTCCGGTCTCTAATGTCATTGTCACCCTGTTTTTTGTTTTTCCAGTCGCTCTTTGATAATACAAGATACCTTGATTTCGTTATTATGACAACAACATTTCGATGTATTGTCGAGTGACAGTTCGTTGATTTTTAATTTTGTTCTTTATGTCAAACTTGTTTCGCGTAGATTATAAAATATATCAAAGTGTCTGTCTTAAAAAAATTTATGTACGTCACGCAATCGAAAATTAGTGTTTTCCAGGTCTCTCCAAGCTTCCAGGACTCGCCTATGGCTCGACCTGAAAAACACTACTTTCCGGTCTTATAACGTAAATTACTATTTTTTAAAACCGACCAGAAAATATACACTTTCTGGACAATTTTTCGTCCAGAAAATAACATTTTGTCGATCAAGACCGGAAAATTGACGTTAGAGATCAGAAAAGATTTTTCCGGTCCCTGTTTTTTGTTTTTCCAATCGCTCTTTGATAATACAAGCTACCATGATTTCGTTACTATGACAACATTTTGATGTATTGTCGAGTGACAGTTCGTTGATTTTTAATTTTTGTTGTTTATGTCAAATTTGTTTCGCGAGTGCGCAAATTTAACAATATGAATTCATATTTTGAATTATCCGACACGGAAAATGAGATTTCAGAAGAAATTTTGGAAGCAGCAAGGAAAGCGACTTACGATAATATATTGCCAGTAAAATCAAAAGCACGTTACGAGAAGTCATACGACGCATTTAAAAATAATATAAAATAACATAATTTAATTTAAGTATATCAAAGTGTCGGTCTTAAAAAAATATTGTACGTCACGCAACCGAAAATTAGTGTTGTGCAGGTCTCTCCAAGCTTGTGTGCTTGTCTCGACCTGCTTTCCGGTCTTGTAACGTAAATTACTATTGTCGGTCTCTCACGTCCATTTTCCGGTCTTGATCGACAAAACGTTATTTTCTGGACGAAAAATTGTCCAGAAAGTGTATATTTTCTGCTCGGTTTTAAAAAAAATATTTTCTTGCATAATATTTAAATAATTTACAACTCTTTACTACTAATGCACTTCTTAATCTATCATGATTTAAGTAACGTCAAATGTCCGATTGAATTTAATCCTCTTAACAATCAATATGCGGTGTTTTTTATTCGGCCGGAGGCCGCTAAGGTTTCCTTTTTCAATTAGACGCTAAAAGCTTAAAGGTAGAATTTAATTTAATGCCAAAAGCGATTCTTAGAAAATAATTAATCGACAGTGTTAAATCAATACGTTTTGCCATCATAAATCAAAACTTTACAGTACTGCGGACAAACAATTTTATAGCCCCATCTTTTCTGCAGGAGATACGAAGTATTTTGACTATTATCCAAAAGCGTCTTGACTTCGCGGCCCAGTAAATTCATTCTTCGATTTATAATGAAATAAAAAAAAAGGAAATTTGATTTCAAAAAGTACTTACTGATGATACTTGGTTATGATTTAATGCCGTCGGAATGTGATTTACTATATTGGAAGCAAAATAGCAACGTATTTTTTTTTAAATAAATATAAATTATTTTATAATGTCGTCAGATATACCGGGTGTTTCTCAAAAGACGTTCACCCCTATAACTTTTCTATATTTATAGATATTAAAATGAAATTTTGAGATTATGTATAAGAGATGAGTCTGCATTTATTGGCATAATTTTCAATTTGTTCGCTCTTCCGATTTGACCGTAAGTGACCTTGACTTTGGTATTTTAAATGGGACATCTTGTATATTTTTACTTGTTGGGTTCAGCATAACATTCTAAGTAAAATGACACATCACCTGTCATTTTTTGACGTGTAATAACATTTTTATATTTATTTTTTATTTTCAATCTAGAGGGCTACAAATTAATTAAATCTGTTAATTTATAGTCAAGTAGTATATAAAAATTAAAATTATGTCATAATAATTAACTTTCTTAAACTTGTTTTCTCTTTCGCTACAACCATTAGCAACATACTTTCTGTCTCCTGATGATGAACGTTTCTACGTTCGAAACATGTAGAGACTTTTTAAGCTAAGAATTTTTATTGTATTAAATTTTGTGGAGGAAGACTTTGTGTTTTTCTTTCCTTTTCATACTTTCAACTCCACTTTGAGTATGGACTATTTCTTCAAATTAACTTTCTTAAGTTTCACAAGCGTTTAAAAAATGAAATTTTGTTTTCTTGACGTTTGCTCCATTTTTCCAAATGGTAGTTCACTAGGATATTTAAAACGAGCATTTTTTTTTCAACAATTTGATACCATATATTTTAAAATTGACACGAAAAAATTTGTCCCAATCGCAAATTTAAAAGCGTTACCTATGCATTATTGCCGCCCTGTCTTTTCTAAAGAAATATAAAGGCGGCTTTGAAGAACAATGGAATGGTTTTAAGAACCAATATAATATGATTTAAATTAAAAAGGTAATGTCATTCGTTTATTAAACTTACATTGTGAATCAGATAAAATGGTTAGTTTTACTAGAAATTAACAAATTGATATGCTCCTAATTTTTTGGAGTGATCAGAAAAATTCTTCTGAAGCCGCAAGATTGTATGTATTTTATGTTTTATAAAATAATGATATTACAACTTTAAATTAAAGCCATGTTGCTTTTCAAAACCATTCCATTGTTTTTCAAAGCCGCCTTTATACGAGTATTTTTTTAGAAAAGAGAGGGCGGCAATAATGCATAACGCTTTTAAACTTGCGATTGGAATTTAAGGAAAATTTTTCAGTGTCAATTTTAAAATAGCATAGAAGTGTATGGTATCAAATTGTTAGAAACAAAATGCTTGTTTTAAATATTCTAGTGAACCACCATCGTTCCGTTTGGAAAAATGGAGTTAACATCAAATTAACAAAATTTCATTTTTTAAACGCTTGTAAAACTTAGAGAGTCAATTATTATGACATAATTTTAATTTTCATATACTTCTAGACTATAAATTAACAGATTTAATTAATTTGTAGCACTCTAGATTGAAAATAAAAAATAAACATAAAAATGTTAATTAATTAATTTCAATAAAATTCCAAGGCATAAAGAGTTACCTTAAATTGTTGATATTTATCAAATCTGAAATATTAGGTCCCTGAAATTTAGTGGACAGTTAAATATTATTAGGGGAATTTAAACCCTATACCCAAATCTTAGTTGCGATATACAGGGTGGTTTAAACATACAGTTCATTTGATTACTTGGAAATGGGATCATTTATGGATATATTTTTTAAAATGTAATATCCTGTATATTAGCACTGATTTGAAAAGGTACTTAAATTGGCTCTATATTTTTGTATATATCATATTTATAACTAACTAGTCAAGTTTTTGACTTACAAGCGTTTATTTGTAAAGTTTTCTCGACAATTTAATTTTCATTCGGTTTTTAGTTAGTATGCCTCTCTTTGGCATAAAAATCATGACACTTTTGGTATTGTTGTGGTATTTTGTTAATTATTACCGATACAGGTGCTGAATAGAGTTAAAAATCATGGAAGAAAACTATTCAAATACAGTTCTTATGAATTTACTTATTTTATTTGGACAGTGTGATAAAATTATCGCCAAAACATGTATAAAGTTTAATAAAATGTACCCAAATCTGCCGAAAAATGAAGCTCAGAAAATTTTTACTTTCAGAAAAAATAGTTAGGTAAAGATACGATATACAAAACTGAAAAACCAATATAAGTAGCTTTCCAAATCAGTTATCAGAGTTAAAAAATATCAACATTTTCTGTCAAAAAAATTGGAATTTATTATTTCAGAAACAGTAAGAGATAGGTATAAAATAAAGTTAAAAAAGTTGTTTGGAAATTAATGGGGGTTTTAAAAATAAAATAAAATACGTGTGGAAACACTGTATGGTCAAAATAGTTTAGATAAATAAAGCATGTTCGTTTATGTTAATGACCAAATTTTCAGAACACTTTGTTTCGTCATAATATTGTATATTATACCGTGTGTTTCTCAAAAGACCTTCACCCATATAACTTTTTTATATTTATAGATATTAAAGTGAAATTTTGAGATTATGCATAAGAGATCAGTCTACATTTATTGTCATAATTTTCAATTTGTTAGCACTTTCGGTTTGACCGGAATTGACCTTGACTTTGATATTTTAAATGGAACATATTGTATATTTTTACTTAATGGGATTCAGAATAGCATTCTGAGTAAAATGAAACCTTATTTGTCATTTTTTGACGTGTTATAATATTTTTATGTTTATTTTTTATTTTCAATATAGAGTGCTACAAATTAATTAAACCTGTTAATTTATACTCAAGTAGTATATGAAAATTAAAATGATGTCATAATAATGACTTTCTATGTTTCACAAGCGTTTAAAAAATGAAATTTTTTTTCATATGGAACGATGGAAGTCCACTATTAGAATATTTAAAACGAGCATTTTTTTCCAACAATTTGATACCATACTATATTTTAAAATTGACACTGAAAAATTTGCCTTAAGAGCAGTTATCACTTGCCGCATTTAGGTAAAAAGGAGTGACAAACTACAAGAAAACTATTGGATAGAATTGGTTCAAATTTGGAATTTAGCTTCGAAATTTGATACTACATGACTGTATTACCTCCATTTTATCAAAAAAAAAAAATAATTCATTTTGAAAATTTGTTTCTAATTTAAAAAGATTGAAGGCGATATAGTCATGTAGTATCAAATTTCGGAGCTAAATTTTAAATTTTAACCAATTCTTTCCAATAGTTTTCTCGTAGTTTGTCACTCCTTTTTACCTAAATGCAGCAAGTGATAACTGCTCTTAAATCCCAATCGCAAATTTAAAAGGGTTAATGCATTATTGCCGCCCTCTCTTTTCTAAAGAAATATAAAGGCAGCTGTGAAAAACAATGGAATGGCTTTGAAAAGCAATATGGCTTTAATTTAAAGTTGTAATGTCAGTAGTTTATAAAATATACAATACATACAATCTTGCGGCTTCAGAAGAATTTTTCTGGTCACCCCAAAAATTAGGATCATATCAATTTGTTCATTTCTAGTAAAACTAACCATTTTATCTAATTTACAATGTAAATTTAATAAACGAATGACATTACAATTTTAATTCAAAACCATGTTGGTTTTCAAGATCATTTCATTGTTTTCTCAAAGCCGCCTTTATATATCTTTAGAAAAGACAGGCCGGCAATAATGCAAACCTCAATTGGGATTTAAGGCAAGTTTTTTCGTGTCAATTTTAAAATAGCATAGGAGTGTATGGTATCAAATTGTTGGAAAAAATGCTAATTTTAAATATTCTAGTGAACTTCCATCGTTAACAAAAATTCATTTTTTGAACGCTTGTGAAACTTAGAAAGCCAATTATTATGACATCATTTTAATTTTCATATACTACTTAAGTATAAATTAACAGATTTAATTAATTTATAGCACTCTATATTGAAAATAAAAAATAAACATAAACATGTTATAACATGTCAAAAAATGATAAATAAGGTGTCATTTTACTCAGAAGTTTATGCTGAATCCCAATAAGCAGAAATATTCAAGATGTCCCATTAAAAATATCAATGCCAAGGTTACTTCCGGTCAAACCGGAAGTGCTAACAAATTGAAAATTATGCCAATAAATGCAGATTCATCTCTTATGCATTATCTCAAACTTTCATTGTAATATCTATAAATACGGAAAAGTTATAGGGGTGAACATCTTTTGACAAACACCCGGTAGGTCTAACGTGCCATCCACCGTAAATCACACATTGTTAAAAGGAAGATTTTGTTGAAAAATAAATTTCAAAAAAATGTGTTTAATTTTTCTAGTGCCCTTCTTGTTAACAATTTAAGATAATTTAATTTAAAAGGGTCTAAGCTTTAAACATTTAACCTAAATTAAACTTTCCTTGTCCGCTTTTTTGTTCATGACCTTTAGTCGTGGTATTGTTCTCGCATACTGATTAATGATTGCTTGAACTAAAGATATATGACTGAACTAAAAACTGCGCTCTTATATCCATTTTCACAGAGGCCATTAGGATGGTTTCCTTTTTTAATATTTATCTGCAAAAAGAAAACAGAACATGTCAAACGTTTTATTGACAAAAAATGTGTTGTTATTAGCCAATGATGTGGTATAATGACATAAAAAAGCGAAAAACGGGCTTCAAAGAGACCGACCTCACAACCAGGGTTGTCAGATCTTTCTTCTTCAATTCTTTAAGTTTTTTTATTAAAAATGTATATGAGTATTCAATAATTGTTAGTCAGTAACTCTCTTTGAAAGCTAGTTTGTAAATATACTTTAAACCGAGGAGTTTTGAGTGTGACAGAAAAAAAGAACAAGCCATTCATTGTTATAATAATATATTCTTTAGTCCTTAAGAAACATTATAATTAAAATCAAAATAAAGTATTTACAGTGTTAAAAAACAACTAATTAACAAACCGTTGTTTGTCCTATACTTATATATTGTATTTACAAACCCGAAAAATTGGTAGAACTGGCAAGCGCACACAATTTATGCACGTTACCATGGAGACAACCGTCAATGGCGCTGTCTCGAAAACTGTCAACCGATCTGTGAATAATACTAAGACTAACGCAATTGTAACTTAATATGTCCTAGACAAGAAAGGCGGAATATTTTTAGCGAATGAATATATTTCTATCTACCTGCTAGAAGATAATTAAGCCATCATCACTGTCGCGTCAGTTATCAATAGTTTCTTAAGTAAATAGGACAGTGGAGTAGGTGGTTTAACATATTTGCTGTAATTTAGGTATTTAATTTTGGTTTATAACTGTGTAGTGTGTGTAACGGTTTTTTTTTACTTGGTATATTTTATTATCAGCAATGGCTTTTTGGCAACCATTTGAAACTGCTGATCAAGGTGAATTATCGGTGCCGGTGGAGTCGGCTATCGAAAGCGAAACAAGTCCGGAATTGAGAAACAAGGATTTACATGTTCAATGTCAACGTATCATTTTAACCATGTACCCTTGTTTAAGAAAATCCCGAAAAGACTGATAATGCGCTAGTTAAGAGAATTAACGAATTGACAAAACTTGGGTTTACGAGTATTTATAACGTAATTAAATTGGATACTGTAAGCGATCATTCTATAAAGCGAAAACGAATAAATCAAAAATTCAAGACGGTGAACAATGCTGCTAACGATTTTATTCGACGAACTATTTACAATTTTTACAAAAATAATATGTGCCAACTTTAGGGCTAGTTCGTGATAAATTAAGAGGTTAACCCTGATTATAATTACCAATCTTTAGAAACGAGGTATTTTATTAAGTTGTGGCTTTAAACATAAAAAAATAGACAATCGAATGGTTATAATACAATTTCGGCATATTGTAGAACTACGATATGAGTATTTGCGCAAAATAAAAGAGTACCGGGAATCAGATAAAAATATAATTTATTTAGACGAAACATGGTTCGATACGCATGATATTGTGAAGTATAGTTGGGTAGAGAGTTCAAAAAATTGTACTTTAAATACACCGTGTTCGAGGGGAAAACCTGTTATTATTCTTCATGTCGGAGGTAAAGATGGCTTTGTGTTTAATGCGTTACTCTTGTCGGCAAAAAAGATCACTCAATGTTCCGCCGATTATCATGAAGATATGGTTGCGGATGTGTTTGAAAAATAGTTTGCTGAACAGCTTTTACCTAACATTCCTCCGAATTCGGTAATTGTTATGGACAATGCGTCATATCATTCGCGAATATTAAATAAAATACCTAACATTAGCACAAAGAAAGAAGATATTCTAAAGTTTACGAGAAATAAAAATATTGATATTCCTGAAAGGATTCCAATCAAAAAGGAATTAATTAAAATCATCAAAAGGAGGAACTTTAAAAATGAATTCCATTTACAAAAACTATTGGCTAGCCACTTTTTAGAAGAACCCAATATGTATAAATTGTGTAGCTCTCTCTTCTTTTTTAGAAAACTAAATAACTACACAGTATACACGCAGCTCGGTTTTCTGATTTACTTATAATAGACATGAGCTGGAGTTAGAGTAAAAAAAAGGCCACACACACATTTTACTAGATTTATATACATATTTCATGATCACTGCTTTTCTCCAACAAAACACCTTATTATAATTTCGTTCGTGTTTTCCCCTTTATTATTTCCAAAAAAAAATCAGATTAGCGTTTTCATTACAAAACAATACATTTTATACGACCTTTTATTTTTAAAATGATTTAAGTGAAGCTATTGTTAGGGCTTACCGCTTTTTTATGAATGAATGTCGAAACTGAACGAACGTTAATCCTTTTAATTAATTTGTGTTCTTCACTCTTTTTCCAGAGGTTTTCTGTCTTAATGGCGTTAGAATATACAAAGAACTTAATTTACAAAGAGGTAATTTGTGGCATGGAAAAATGCGAACGCGCTTTTCTTATAAACCACGAGGAAAATAAGAAAATTATCTAAAATATAACACTATAAAACATAACAGGTGGAGTGGGTAAATACTGCAATTATTAGAGGTCTGACAAAGGTTTTTGACAAAAGTAATTATAGGGTGACTTATAAAGAGCAGAATATGTGCAAAGCGCATATACAGGGTGTTCCTAAATAACATGTAAATACGAAAAGGGGTAATTCTTTGGATTATTTAATGACTAAAAATTCATATAAACATAGGTCCGCAAACCCTTCGTTGCCGATCTACAGGGTGTTGAAATTTTAAGATTTTTTTAGTTTTTTCTTTATAGCTCTTGTAGTTTTTGAGATATTTAGCTTTTATTTAGAATATAGGCTACCAAATGGTTTTAAGAATCTACAGGGAGATATTTTTTCAGGGGTCATGCCCCCTTTTCTCCCCATGAACTTTTTTTCAGTGCGCCGCTGGTGGATTCTAAAATACAAAATGCATTTTTTGTTTTGTTCTAAAGCATTTTAATCTCTTATAGTTTTTTCGTATTTACCACCGTTATCAAGAAAAAAAAAATAAAAGTTTTTCTGTGTTTCGCTAGATGAAATTAAATTTTTTTAAATAAATTGGTCTAGTAGGTATGCCTTGGCTTTATTTGGGTAATCTCTTATTTTTATTAATTTTGACAGTTTGCATTTGAAATATTAATTTTTGTCCACAAGTGTTTGAAAATTAAAGGTTGAAATTTTAAACTGTAGGGTGGAAAAGTGTTTGTTTAAATATTCGATATATTCACTTAAGAATGCCAAATTATACCAATTCTGAAATGGCTAAGATGCATTTCATCTATGGCCTTGCGAATAGAAATGCAACAGAAGCCAGACGTCTGTACATGGAATGCTATCCCGATAGGATGATACCTGATCATCGAATATTCTCAAATATTCACAGGCGTCTTGTGGAAACGGAACTTTTAATAAGAATACCAATGATGCAGATAGACCACGTACTGTTAGAACACCACAGATCGAAGAATTTTAAATGAAATAGAAGAAAATGCAGGTACTAGCACCAGGAAAATCGGTGAACATTTAAATATTAGTCATCAATTTGTTCAATGATTGTTATTGTTATTACATATTTATTTGATATTTCTGTATTGTAATAAATCATTGCTACAAAAACCGCGCCCTCCTAGTTTTAATTTTTAACAGTTGTTGGTGGTGAATAAAATGTCAAAATAAATACAAACAAAAGGTTATCTAAACCAAGCCAGAGCTTATTAGGTTATTTAAAAAATTTTAATTTCGTCTAGCGAAACACACAAAACCTTTTTTTTTTCTTCTCGATAACGGTGGAAAATACGAAAAAACTACAAGAGATTAAAATGCTTTAGAACAAAACAAAAAATGCATTTTGTATTTTAGAATCCATCAGCGGCGCACTGAAAAAAAGTTCATGGGGATAAAAGGGGGCATGACCCCTGAAAAAATATCTCCCTGTAGATTCTTAAAACCATTTGGTATGCACAATGATGTAAGTCCTACAGCGTAACCTATATTTTAAATTAGAGCTAAATATCTCAAAAACTACAAGAGCTATAAAGAAAAAACTAAAAAAATCATGAAATTTCAACACCCTGTAGATTGGCAACGAAGCGTTTGTGGACCTATGTTTATATGAATTTTTAGTCATTAAATAAGCTAAAGAATTACCCCTTTTCGTATTTACATGGTATTTAGGAACACCCTGTATATGCATGTTTTACATATTCCGCACAGTTTTATAATAAAATGCACATTTTTCATAAATTATTATTTTAAGACCATATTTTCATAATTTTGGCTTTATCAAAAAATTTAAAACGTTAAAAGTTTATTGTCCGGTTCGGTACTTATTTCAGGGATTTTCCAATCTGAAAATTATAATAATTATATTTACATTTTGGTTATACACCAGATATTTATTGGGGGTTTCCGGGGTTTGCAGATACATTCTTACGGGTTATATATTATCACTTAATTAATGCGTTATTATTATCTGCTTAAGCTTAACAAACTGTATTTATATTGATTTGTAATACATACTTCTGTTTTGGAGTTTTGGTCTGTCGAAAGATTTCAGTAATTTCAAATTTGTGTTCAGAAGTTATAAGGTGGCGAAAACGTCTTCGTGGATTAAAAATTTCCCAGAGTTAGAGTTTAGTGTAGAAAAAGTATTCTGTAGAGCTTGTACAAAAATTATTGTTTGTAAAAAGAAGTTCCAAATCGATCAACATTTGAAAAGCTGCATAAGTCAAAGTTACAAGAATTAAAATCTGAGCCACTTCAGCTGAGTGTAACAAACGCATTTTAAAATATTGGAGAAAAATCGAGATCTAAAAAGGAAAGTTTTCAAGGAGACATGCAAGGCTTTGGTCGCAGCAAACATACCTTTAAAAAAATTGCAAAATCCGCAATTTAGGGGATTTTAATAATAAATGCTTGTGATACAATTTTATGTTAAAAAATTGTTTGCTTTTATTACTTTTCTTTATGTTTTTTTGCATTGTTTAAATAATAAACATATTTTTTAGAACCCAATGTGTTTCCTTACCTCATTTTTCTATAATAACTTAAGAAATATTGCATACCAGTATGCATATTTGGTAAAAAAAAAAGGCAAAAAACAGCATATTTTAAAGGCAAACAAGGCATATATTATATGCGCATATTTTGGCTGAAAAGTTCATATAATCCGCCCTTTAGTGATTTACATTGAGTGGCCTACTAGGAGATCTTGGGAACGAGTAAAGCTATCATTTTAAAAATTTTATAGCAGGCATAATTTATTTTGAATTTTTGAAATATTATATTTCACGTTTCAATCGTTTCCGGTAGTACCAGAAGCTATGGCCAACTTTGGTATTTCAAATAGAATACCCTATATATTTTAACTTTTTTGGATACCTTATTAAACCATAGTAACTTTTGTTAAAAATAATATATACCAATCTCTAACCGTTTTTGAGGTATGAATTATAAAATTAATTTTTTATGTAAAAACATACCGAAAAGAATAACTTTGAAACTAGTTAAGCTAATAATTTAAAATTTTGATAGTTTGTAACCGAAACATGGGTCTTAATATTTTATATCGTAGGTTTTACGTTATTCATAAAGGTTTTTTTGGTCAATTTTCGTAAATATTTTATGCAAATATTTACCGTCCATGGTTTTAAAAGCGGCCATTATATTCCTTTAGTCTTTTGTTTAATGCCAAATAAACTTTAAAAAACGTATTTTACTACCTTTGAGTATATAAACAAAGAATGCCAACAGTTATTTAATGTGCCTTTAAAACCATTACGATACACTATCGATTTTGAAATGGCTATTCACAAAGCAATATGGGAAGCATTTCCAGAAACCAATATTATAGGATATCATTCTTACTTAGGCACAGAAAAATCGAAAAGTTGGGTCTTTCCGGTTACCACAAGAAAAATAAGGGCTATGTTTTTGGTCTACCGTTCTTAAAACCAGAAGATGTTGGTGACTGTTTCGTAATAGTTTTTTTTTATTTAAACCGAAACATGATGTACTGGATAAGTTTTGCGATTATTTGTGTGTTGTTGCCAAGATTCTGCTTTTCCTTTCTTCATTTGGGCGGAACACTCTTCTTCTTTAGGTAAAACAACAAATGTCTGCGACTCCTTTTAATGTAATCAATTCATTTATAATCCTCATCCGAATAATAATCAGTTTTTTGGAGTTATTTTGCAATTTCCATTAAATACATAATCTATATATTATAAAAATGAATGTTTTTCAGTCTGTCTGTATGTCCCGTATGGGTTCCTATACCATTTATCCGATTACGATAAAAATTTGGTGAGTTGTTGTGTGCAGGCCGAGGAAGGTTTCGGCATAAAAAAAAGTAGCGCAACGGATGCCGGGTACTAATAAGTAGTGTAGCAACGCGCGCAGGGTATAGCTAGTAATATATAAAAATTAACAGCATTAATATACAACATAAAATATATGATAAGAAATTTTTAGGTAAAAAATAGTATATTATTTAACGAGCGTATAATGTAGGCTATATTACACGAGAGTTTAAAAATACGAGCCTTTTAAAAACACGAGCCTAAGGCTCGTGTTTTAAGAATCCGAGTGTAATATAGCCATTATAAGCGAGTCAAATACTATACTTTATCTACGACTATTCAATGTTCAAAAAATTAGAAAATGCATTCACAGCAACAAATTTTATTACAATAGGATATTTTTACATAACATGGTAATATTATTAATGGTATTTCTTAACTAAAAAAGACAATTCAACAATGTTAACAATAATTAAACAAAATACAATAACTTGTTTCTAATTTTTCTAGAAATTTACTGTAACATTAGAGCAATTTATGAAAATGAATGGGAGCAGGAATATTACTTATATTCATATCGTTTTTATTAGTAATGGAAAAAGTTTCGGAGCTAACATTATTTACAGTGGTAGGTTTACTTGTCAATCGCTTCGGTTGCTATGGTATTAATAACATAGGTACACGCCTGCTTAAACTAGATCTGGTGTGTTTTTACCGTAATTCCGGTAACTATGTTTTGTTGGGACCGTGGATTATGAAATCTCATAATCCACGGTTGTAGGTTATGAGTAACTATGGTAATATGAACCACATTATATATGTACTAACAAACACATTATGCTTCAATTATTAAATAGTCGTAGATAAAATTATTTAAACCAAAAATTGCAACAGGTATCCCAGAACAAAATTTCACGAATAGAATTTGTTAAAAGCATTTCATATTATTCTAATCCAGCTTAAGTTTATTTAGTAGTTTTATTCTATCTTTATGAATATGACGTGTGTTAGTTTTAAGATTTCTTTAATTCATTGCATTTCTGTATTTAGACTGTATTTCATTCGCATTATCCTGCATGTCATTGTATATTTGTTAAAAAATATACTTTACAAAACTTAAATTTACATACCTACTTAGAAACTTGTAACTTGAAGAAATAGTCCATACTTTAAATGGAATGTATGTTTAAAGGGCAAGAAATAGGACACTTTAAGTCTTACTCCACTGGTATAATAAAGTAAGTTTCAAGGTTTAATAAGGGTAAATTCTCTACATGTTTTGAACGCATAAGCATTCATCATCGGGAGAATAGGATAATGAATTTAGAAATATAATAGGTGCAAACAGTCCTAACGGAGCTACGAGATGGTGGAAAAAACAAGCAAAGTGTTTGGAAACCTACCGAGAGGCCATTCGTGAAATATTGGCAGAAAATAAGTTAAGATGGTAGCATAGCAGTAAGTTAAGTGTCATTAATAAGACAACAACATAAGTGTGAGTGGAAAAGAATATTAAAAAAATTGGAATGGTAGATGTTGTTAAAACATTATTTATAATCAAATGAGGAGTAGTTGAAGAGTCACAGATTAGTGAACTAGTAACTTAAGTGTGAGGAGAAGAAAATTTAAATTGAGGAGTAGCTGGAAGGTCACATATCAGTGGACTAGTAACAAAAGTGTGGGGAGAAGAAAATTTAACATTGGAGTAGTAAAAGTTTTTGATAAAATGAAGAGTAACTGAAGTCACAAATTAGTAAATCAGCAACATGAATTTGTGGAATATTTAAAAATTGACATAGATGTTTTAAGTTAAAGTTTTTTGTATGTCATATGGGTGTTTAAAAATTTTCTTGTCGAGGTGAAATGGAGCTGATTTTAAATTATTATTACTTCTACTCCTAAATAAGGATACCCATATGACATACAAAAAACTTTAACTTAAAACATCTATGTCAATTTTTAAATATTCCACAAATTCATGTTGCTGATTCACTAGTTTGTGACTTTAGTTACTCTTCATTTTATTAAAAACTTTTACTACTCCACTGTTAAAGTCTACTTTTTACATATTGGTGCGGTGGACAACACTGTTGGTTATTTTATCCTAATATAATTTTTAATTTAATGTACTTTTTGTAAGCGGAGCGATCTTGGGCTCTACTTTTTTAAGTACAGGTACAATTCTAATTACCGGGAGCCACCTCGACTCCGTCCGCAGTTTTACCTTTTAGGGTAAAGGTGGGGAATGCCGGCCCCATAAGCAATTTAATTAACTTTATCATTATTATTTATAATAGAAATTCAGAAATTGGAGCAAAATAAGTCTCTAGACTATTGAGTGAAATGTATATTACAAAAGTAAAAAAAACGAACACATAAAAAATTATATAATATTAGAAAAGCTCCTGCAGTGGCCGGAATTACCAGCCATGGCCGCCATTACCCGCCAGGGAACTACAAACAAAAATCACACACAAAATATCCACGTTCGGTGTCGGCACATGCCTCATGAGCCCATTGACCACACTTGCAACATTGTAGCCACAGTTCCCTATGCTTCCCAACGTCACCGCAAATATGTCTTCGCCCACATCTTATATTATGGGCGGGTAACGGCGGCCGGCCGGCATATCCCGCTTAGCAGAGGCCGGCATTACCCGAAACTAACCTTTAAAAGTTTGACCCTGTATTCACTCTCATCGGCTATTATTACGTCAATATATTTTATTTACATAATAGTACATCATATTATCACAAGATAATTTCATATGCCTTTAGCAAATAGTTAAAACTATTTGTTCTACATACCTTTAAACATTTCCTCTCCTTACAACAAAGACCGCCAAAAGTCGTTTAGTCACGCAACAAGGCACTCAAGACGTTTAGAGTCGGTAAATTTGAATTACACATACAACAGGTGGCGCAGCCGGTATGAGCGGCTAAGGCTAAGTTTACAATAGAAAAATCTAGTGGCCGGTATTACCTTCATGGCCGGCATTCCCCACCTTTACCCTAACAATATAATATTCTCAAATTATATATTAACAGATCTTAACATTCTCTTCAATCTACCTACCCGAACAAACCCGAACAAACCCGAACAAACCCGAAAAAAATTGTAATAATAGCCCTTGTCCAGGGTTTAGCTCCATCGAATTTTTCATATAATTATTTTGTGGAACCCGTCGTCGGTCATTTTTAAAGGAAAAAATTAGAAAATTACTAAAACCTTTTAATATGACATAATAAAATTTTACTGGATTTCCCTTTTTAAAGATTAATGCATTTTTAACCACTCTTTATCCGTCGGAAAGCAGCTAAATTATTTTGTGGATGTTTTTCTCTCCAGTTTTTGTCAAATTTTTCGGGCCAAACCTTTTCATCACACAACAATGTATTTGCTGAAATATGTATATGTCGTAGTCTTATAGTGAAATCCGTCTTTTCATGAAGAATCTAGTCATATCATGAAGCGTCGGCATATTATGTAAAAACATGAAGCTACACAATCTGCCTAGGCTTTTGAAGAAGAGCCCGTAGCACTTCGGCATATAATGTCGTAACATAACCTGGCTAAATTTAAAGAGCGGCACTTTGTGAAGTACGAGATGTCAATAGGAGGCGATAACTAGAGGAACAAATTCCGTCTAAAAGGTATATTGGCAACTGGTTTGTTCGTTGTTACCCAGAGCATTTTTTTAATTTAATTTAAATTTTATTTTTATAAAATATTATTAGTTGAAAAAATTAAATTAAAAAAATGCTCTGGGTAACAACGAAAAAACCGGTTGCCAATATACCTTTTGGACGGAATTTGTTCCTCTAGTTATCGCCTCCTATGTTAATGCTTTAAAGCAAAATTGCAGTGTAATTCTCGATGCCACAAAAGTGGTCCCTGTGTTAATAAATAGAAACAAATGTTTAATGTTATTCTTCTTATTTGAAGTCATTTTTTTTTGTTAGAATATCTAGATACTCATATCGACCCCTATATTGAAACTGGTACACTCTATATAAAGCAATGTCTCAATTACAAGCTCGCAAAGTTCACTTAAATACCATATGCCTTGCCTTTGTGGAAATTTCACGAAACCGCAATATTTAAAGTTAGGCAGGTTTTAGTATACACAATTCGCCGAAATGTGATGGCTCTTCTTGAAAAGCCTAAGCATATTGTGTAGCTTCATGTTTTTACATAATATGCCGACGCTTCATGATATGACTAGATTCTTCATAAAAAGACGGATTTCACTATAAGACTACGACATAATATACATTTCAATAACAGAATTTACATTTAAGTAGAATAATTGTTAACCGTTTTAGTAACAATCGGATTTAAAATGTCTGGCTGAACTTTGACTCCCCTAAATGATCTGCGCTTTGGATTCATTTTTTCCACAACTTAATAGTCAATAAAACCATAAGAAAATATTTATTTTACAAAGTAATTATGTGTGTAAAAAGAAGAAAAACTTACGAAACATAGAATGTGGGTCCATCCAATAATCAGCGAACGTAATACAGCAGAAGGATACGTTTTACTGTATAAAAAATTTAAGACAACACTCTTAGAAATTTTTTAAACTATTTCAGAATGTCAATTCGGTCTTTTGACGAGCTACACAATATCTTAAAAGCCAAAATTTCTAAGACCGATATAGTTTTGCGCCGAAGTATAACATCGGAGGAAAGGCTAATGGTAACTTTGAGGTATGTATATAAAATATGCGTATATGTTTAATTATTTTATAGGTTTATTATACATTTTACCGTCGTAACAAAGAAGTTATTGATCATATGAATTGTTGTATTCGAATACTATTCTGCCGAAGTATCCCACAAGCTTGGACGTGCCTGTATTGACGATATGAACTTGTCAGTGTCGAAAAGAGTTTTTAAAACATCCATATTGAATTCTTTATTCGTACAGAAACGACCCTTTATACGGAGCTGGCAAGAGGCTACTGAACGAGAATCGCAGTGAAAATGCTTACATATAAACCAATGCTAGACCTGTCGCCGATTCGAATACCGTAGCCGGGCGGCTGAAATTAGTGCGATTCCGAAATTTAGAATCGCGATTCTGTTTGTTGTGTTGTGAGAAGACGCCCGTCTAAACGCTTCGCTTAAGCGCTACGTTAAATGTGAAGCAGAGATTCCGGAATCCGAGATTCAGAATCTCAGTATAAACGGAGCCTTAAAGAAAAACGGAGTTTTTCTTTTTAATCATTAACGCAGTAATAAACCAAATTGTCTCTATGGGAAGGCAGCTAAATTAATTCCTCAATATGTTTCGCTGCACTTTTTTGCACATGTTTTTATGGTGAAACGTTTTTATTTCATTGCAATGCATTAATCCAAAACAAATTTTATAAATTTTTTTAATATTTAAATAAGTAGTCCTATCTTAAAGGGACCCGCTTCTATTAAATAGATCAAAAAACACGAAGTCAGCATCTCATCAAAATCCTTGTTTAATTTACAAATAAAGAAGGTGACATATGTTTTGCCCTTATATGGGCATCATCAGACCTACAAATTGTAAATGATGAAATTTCTAATAGAAAAAACCTACGAATTTTTCTTACCTAACATTTAAACACAAATAAATTTTAAAATAAAATAATAAAACATGTAAGTAACATTAGACAGTTATAGGTACCTACCCCCCTTAAAATATGTTGCACCCCTTTTTTTCAACACCAAAGTGAATTTTAAAATAAAAGACGAAACAAGTATATTTTTTTATTAAGGGAACTTACATATCAAATCAATTCTATAACACAATTTAAGTTGTGTTATATTCAACGTTCAACAGATTTTATGAATAAATACACTGATCGTTGTGATCCCTGCAATTAGGTATAAATCTGCGCTCTGCCTGATTTCCCCTTGGGCCATTACACCTTTTTTCTCCATTAGCCACTAAAAGCATGAAGGTGGAAATAAAAACACACACTTTAAAAATTATGTTTATAAACACCTGAATAAATTATAAATATTTGAAATATCCTTAGATGTAGTGTTTACAGTTAAAAAACGACTAACTTAAGAGTTTACAGTATTTACAGTAGGGTGAGGGACTTGGTTGTAATTCGGTGAGAACAGGAATTCTGATGATAGCTCACTTTTTAAAGTCCTGCTTAAAAATCAAAACGAAGAAGAGGCGTCAAAATTGTTGTATTGTTTACATGAAAAAGATGGGAAAAACATGTGGTTAAATATTATACGTTTTAATTATTTATATTATTAAAAATGAAATAAGGCTCGAAATTGAAAACGTCGTTAGCACAGGTAAGGATAGGACTCTTTTTTGCTTTAAGAATTTCAAGTCTTTCTAATAAATCCAACTTTTTGCTCTTATGGCATTTGAGAATAACGTTTATATTTTCAGGTACTGAGAAATGATGCCCTGATTGTCCGACGTACACAACCGAGTAGACACTACAATGTTAAACACCGGACTTAGAAAGTGGGTCGACCTTGTCTATTGTTTTGACTATATTCTGTTTAAGAGCGTTTTAAGTTAAGGTAGTTTTAAACGCTGTTGATACGTTGAAGGGTAAACTTACTTAAATGTTGATAAACAACTAAAAAAAAGTCAGGAGTTTAAGATATTATAAAACAGTTTATATTTGTTTAGAAATTTATAATAAAGTTTATTGATTGGTTTCATAGAGAATCCATTATTATTTCCAGTTCTTTGTTAACGGCATCTGCTGATAAAAGCCGTTTAAATAATTTACAAAAGACCAAGTTGAAAGCCGAAAATTGATGTGAATAAGGCGAGTTTGAAGTGAACTGGATTATATTATCTGTTAATGTGAGTTTTCTATAGACTTCAAAGGTAATTTTATTAATATTTCCAGTCAGAAGGAGATCAAGGAAGGGTAATTTGCCTTCTATCTGTGTAAATTGTTAAGAAAATCTATAAATTCTTTTAATTTATCATTACTTCCACCTGTTCCATTCCAAACAATACCTAAGTATATCGTATACATACGCTTTGAAAGCTAATAAAAAAATTTGAAAAAGCATTGTTCTAGAACTGTCTTCAATAGTAATAAAAGGTCGAAAATGAACAAATTAGGAAGTTTTCTGTCTCTGTATATTTACGTATTAATCGTTTAAATTATGAAAAATAAAATAGGGTTCGAAATTGAAAACGTCGTTAACACAGGTCAGGACTCTTTTTTGCTTTAGTAATCTCAAGTTTTTCTAATAAATCCAACTTTTTGCTCTTATGGCATTCATAAATGATTTTTATATTTTCAGGTACTGAGAATTGGTGTCCTGATTCTAATAAATGGTTTGCGATTGCCGACTTTGTGTTTGTTATATCGGTGTTTTAATATTTATCTACAAAACTAAGATGTTCCCGGACTCTGGTTGATATTTTTCATCCTGATTGTCCGACGTAAACAGCCGAGCAGTCACCACCAGTCACTTTCCAAATCCGGTGTTTACTCTTTACAATTTTTCCTCATTTTTTTATGTAAATATTACAACGACTTTGACTGACATCTCTTCTTCTTTTTAATTTTGAAGCAGGACATTAGAGCGTGGGCTATTATCTGTTTTTACCGAGTTACCACTAAGTCCCTGGCCCTACCGTAAACTATTTGGTTATTGTTACTTGTTTTTTAATTGTAATGTTGATGCGTGTAACTTTAAATTGTAATAAATAATAAATAAATTTTGTGTTTTAATGTTAGGTAAGAAAAATTTAGGGGGTTATTCTATTTAATGTTAAAAAATTTTTTGGTCTAATGATGCTCATATAGGGCGAAACATGTCACCTTTTTGATTAAATAGTGATTGACAAAACGACAACTTTGTGTCGATTTAGTTTTATTTGATTTGGGAGGCAATTGAATTATTTTTTGAAAATAATTAGAGAAATATATTTTTAATAGTTGTAATGGTACTTTCAAAGCCCGCCACATCCCTACACCGTTTAGCTACGAAGAAATGTCATAACAAGAAGAGCTAACAATAGAGACTACAGAACTTATGGTCATGCCTTCCTTGTGTACCTTCGGTAATCCAAATAATAAAGGTGTTTTTGGGTTCATAGAATAATTTGTTTTAATTAAAACGATTTGTTTGGATGTACCAAAGTATATAAATTTTGAATTTCTGCTTTTGTATTATTAGAATTGGGAATGATTTTTGCTTGCCGACTATCATAACCATCATTGTCCATTACAATGACGCTATTTTCAGGTATATTTTTAAGGAGTTTATATTTAAACCAATCTTCAAAAAGTTGCGCGTCGGTATCTTGAAGGTAATCTAAAGAAGAATCCGCTATGTTTTTAGCTGATAGCAACAGACAATTTGGAACAAACCCGTTCTCTGAACCAGCATGTAATAATGTGATTCTTTTGCCTTTATTTGATGGTGCCTTGGTTTGACATTTTTTGGAAGAATCATCCCAACCTTTTCTTGGAGTGTCATGGGTATCGAACCATGTTTCGTCAAGGTAAATAATTGGACGATTTTCTTCTCTAAATTGTTTAACAGCTGTTAAATATTTAAGTCTCCATTCCCGTAAACGTTGAGATTCCATAAATGTTTGTCTTTTATTAATGCCTCGGTATTTAAAACCCATTTTACGCAATATTTTCCTAAGGCTTGAAAGGCAACAAGAGATATTTGTTTCGTCTTTAATTAGCCGCTCTTTGAGGGAAATCAAAGTGGGTACAGTTTGTGCCTCATACATTTGGTAAATCTTTCTTCTTAATAAATCCATGTCATTTTCGTCAATGCTTCTAAATGTGCCAGAATCACTCCCATTTTTTCTAGGATTAACAGGTTTAAGTACTATGTCTCTTACCGAAGATAAAGTAGTTTTTGTCAAAGTAGACGTCTCTGCTGAAGCATCCATCGAATTAAAATTTCTACTCAACAAAGATTGATACACATTTTTAATTATTAGTTTGGCATCGGTAGATAAATGCTTTCTTTTAAAAATGACACTTGAAGATGCCCCCCTATCAGCACAATTCCAATGACGCCACATTCTACCACTAATGAGCCTAACTAAAATTTACTTGCCGGAAAACCACTAAAGACTCAAATTATTAAAAATCAGTGTGTATTTATATATGAATCAGGCATAGGTATAAATTGAATTTGTACCTGGTCCGGCTCTGCTCGAAAAGGTTTTAAAATTTGGGATTTCATTATTTATTTTATGGTCAAAGGGATAATGAGGGTTTATTGCAGTCAAAAGATCAACGGTATAATTCTACAAATACTATACTCTAAGATAGTGAGTGTTTTATCTAAAACGTTTTTTTTTACTTAGCAGGATTTAAATTTAAATCGTAGTATGGTTAACGCCTAACGGATTTTATAAATGCCGGAACTAAAGATGTCTGGCGTAAATTTAACTTCTTTAATTAATCTACGCTTTGCATTCATTCTTTCCATAAAGCCAGTCATACGGCTTTCTTCCCTAATTAGGCAATAAAAATTTTAAAAATGAAATTAATTTCACCAGGACTAATTATTTTTTCTCGCGGTTTTGAAATAATTTTATAAATTAAGGCATTCAATCAAAATTTCAAAAAAGCTAATTTTTAAAACATTTTTTTTAAATGAATAAAGTTTCAAAACGCATTTCAGAAAACAAAATTCTTGAACAATTTTTATAATAACTATACTATCAGAAAGTAAGATGAATAATGAATGAATGAATAATATTTTTTTATTAAAAAAATTTCAAAAAAAAAAACTGTACCTATCTATGTATAATTTTGTAGTAAAACACGTTGAATAGTTCGTTAAACTGTTTTTAATATACATTTCAAGAACATTTATAAAAATATAATATAGGGGCCGTTTGACAACAAAGTTATTTCGATATATTTTTCAGTAACGTAATATGAAACCGTTTTTTTTTATTTCCTAAAAGTTGGTATCCATTTATATTTATTTATATTATTCAAATGCTTTATTCTGCATCACCTGTCGTGACCTTTAAAAAAGTCTCCAGGAGAGAAATCACACATTTTTTGTATGACATAAAAAAATTAATAGAATAAAGTTTTTATTTTTACTAATATACAGGGTGTTACAAATTTGACATACCAGCATTGGAATCTCGGAAATCATAGGAGTTAGAGCAACGGTTAAATGGGGCCAAAGTTGTGCAATTCGGTGCTAATTATAATGCCGCTTTAAAAGTTTTCAAATTTTGAATACTTACGATTTTATTCGAAAAAAACGGAGATTTTGCAAAATTGTTTTTATTTTTTCCTGAGCTTATTTGACTAGCTATTTAAAAATAAATGATACTTTGTCGTTGCCACTTTTTCTCCTCTACAAAATGACGTTACTAAACTAAAGATCCGCCGTTTCGTCTCCGAGCGGCCATCACCAACTTTACCTTTTTAAATATAGATCTGGATTTTTTAAACCGATTTTTAAACCCTCCTACTCTCAAAATGTAATGGCGATATTACTTTCTCATTATGATGAATTGTCCTTACTTATTTTTTTAAATTCATGTTTTTTACACTTCTTGTCAGTCCGGTCCTGGCATTTAAAACATTCATACATAAGTAATATAATTTATTTTATAAGAATTTTCTAATAATTCTAAATTTACTAATAAATCCAAATTTTCTAAATGTTCAAATAGTCAAGATTCTTTTTGAGTATTACATGTATTACTTAAATACCTAACATGAACTTAAGACAAGTTGATTCATGAAACTTATTTGTAAAGGTTTTAAATAAAATAAAGTTTTTAATTAATATTGTGTTTCGGTGCCATGACTGGACTGACAAGAAGTGTAAAAAATATGAATTTAATTTGCAAGGCTTGTTTTCATAACTTTTTTACAGAATTTTTTCAGAAATATCAATATTTTGTCTACAAAGTACAAAAATGTCAATTGATTCTGCGATCGAACTATTAAAACATAAAATATGAAATAATAAAATTTTATTGTTTTACAATCTATCAAAAATATGTTTAATAACGCTGCCAGCATCCTTGGTACTGTTTTAATCTTTGGCATTCTCTAATTTAAATGTATTGGTACCTCCACATTAAAGAAAGTACAGCTCTTTAGTGGAAAAATTAGCTGCAGTTTTTAACGTTTTTGAGTCATTTTCAAATAGAAAAATGCTTTTTACAACACTTATTACGTAATATACTATTATACCTCTTGAATTTTTAGAAAACTCCATTAACTCCGATAACGCTACCATCCGTCCTTTGATTTTCAATAGAATTTAGTTTTCTCGTGGTGCTATTTACTAATACAGATTTTCTGACTTTCATAAATTAATCACGGTTTGCGTTTATTTTTTCAAGAAATCATCAAGACTGTTTCTTTCCTAATGAGCCAATAAAAGTATATAAATGGAGTTTAATTCGCACATTTTTTTGTGGGTCTCCTACGAACTTTTATTTACAAATCTCTGGACAGTAAATAACTCACTTTTCATCTCGGTGTAAAATATAGATAATTTTAAAATCTAATTTCCCAACCTACCTGTTAATCAGGTGCAATTATATTTTTCAAACCACAAAATTTTTTGATTATAAATAAACTTAATTAATTTTAAAAAGTTATTTTTTCTAAAATCAAATTTTTTTTAATACACTGTTTTGCAACAAATCAGCTGCTTTAAAAACAGCGCTATTATGCCTTAATTTTGGGGATAAATAGAATTTTATCGATAATGCAATCTGTTATAACTGGAATGACGTGCGTCAGCATTTTTTATTGAAATCAGTATCGCCTTGTATATTTTCCTCAGTTTAACGGTAAGTTACTAAAATGCTTGTGTACTCAACAGGTAGGAATAAAATACTATTCTTCTATACTTCCATCAACAGTATTCACTTAAAAGTTTATCCACTACTTACCTATAAAAAGGCTAGTATTGACCGATTATTAACCTTAGAAATCCATTTTCTTTACCTTTCCAATTTATTATTGACTATGGTTAATAATGAAAACGCCACATTCAAATATTATGTTCTAGTCGGTCACCCGAGTTCCCAAGCGCTCACCCATTCAAATCATAGTGGCGACCAACGTCGCTTGACTTTAGTGATCGTTGTACTAAAACTATACAAGGTTCTAACGCCTTTATCTTATATGTTTGGAAAGCCATGAAATCTTTATTAATGATAATTTCATATTATACTTTTTTTTAAATTATTAATACCTACTGTAAAAGACTTTTGAATGAGTTAGTAGTGGGAAAAAATTATATAACCACGGTTTAGACAGCTAATAGCCGTTGCATCTTGAATTCGTTATCGCTACGCTCGTTGTGATTTAAACTCAAAGCTCTAATAGTAACTGTCCAAACACTGGTTAATAATATACGGTTTTCATAGGCCATATGATATCTTCGCGTTGATCTTTTATGCAATTAAATCGTTTTGCAGATAATAGTTATTTATGTACCAAGGCAGTAAAGTGATTCTTTATCGGACGAGTCTGAAATTATGAGATGAGCGAGGCGAATAACAAGCGAGTCGATAAAGAAACTTTACTGACTTGGTGCATACAAAATTTTATCGCCAACCGTTCAGAATTTATAATATAAAAAATTGAGGTATAACTCATCGCAATAAATCGCGAGAAAACTATAATAGAGCTGTAATAGGGAAAGGCTTGACAGTGACAGACGATTTTTGATTAATAAATGTCAAAGTCACTAATTTGCGGAGGGTAAAAGTATTTATGTGCCGCATTTGCGGCAGGTAAAGTATTTTATTTTACAATAAAATAAAGTGTTCGTTTACTTCCGGAAATCACTCTGATAATGTACGGATTTACTGACAGTTGACGATAAATAATTTTACAGTTATATTGTTGCAAAATTTTTATTAAAGGAAAGGAAAAAATACGCGTCAAAAAACTTTTTTTCTCCTCCCTATATTGTAAACAACGCATTTTGACACTGTTTTGAAGAACGTAAGTAACAATTACCAAAAAGGTATCGATTGCCCTTGACGACGGGTTGTAATATTTTATGCCATATAAAAACCATGATTTATAAAAATTGAGTAATATTAAGTGATATGAATATTAATAGTACAATTATTATTACAATTATAAACATTATTTACAAAATTGGGATAAATGTTTTCTCGTTTTTTCTCAATTTGTATGAAATGTTCTGACTCCAGAATTTCACCATCTCTAACGAAGTTTTCTGTTACTCTTGAAGTACTGCAGGATACTTCTATCTGGCTTCGTTATATTTTATAAAATTTTATTTACAACTTCCTTTTTATTGTTGACGCTCTTCGCTACATAACTTTCCGCAATTGTTGCAGATTTCCATTCGCCATATCGCTTGAGGGGTAAGACATCAACTCCAGTATTCGCTAATAAAGTAGCCGACGTTCTTCTAAGGGAATGTCTGGTATACTCCTTAAAGTTCTAAAAGTTTAGAAATTTAGCAATTTTACTTGGAATTGAAGAAATCGAGTTTTTCCCGAGAGGCTGGTTTAAGCACTTTCCATTTTGATATCTCATGAAGAAAGGAGGATTAAAATTCGTCATGTGGGATCTTATATCAATGTAATTTTGAACTATTTTGAAATAACAAACCTTCTCATCGTCACTTTTAGCCACTATAAATTTACGTGCCATTCCATTTTTGAAATCAGGAATATTAACAAATATGACTTCATGCCTTAATTCAACATTGTCCATTTTCATTGCACAGATTTTAATGGAACGCCACGCTTCAGCAATTCCCAATCATCATTAAAATAATATCATCGGGGGCTTCAAACAGGAATTTATTTACATCTTCCCTGTCAAACACATTAGATTTTTTGGCTTTATATCCGTAATTTTTATTTTTAAAAATGTTAGATATGGGATAATGGGAAATATCTATGTTTTCCTCAATGAAAAGGGTGGACCAGCATAGAATATTCACACCATAAAGCTTGATGGATAATTTAATACAGCAAATTTTTCGTAAAAGTACGCCAAAAGCACATTTTCTGAAACTGCAGTAGCAGTCTTTGTTTGGCACCATTTCTTGAAGTATTGATACGTTGCTTCATACCTCTTCCTCGATTTTTCTGGAAGCAGCGACAGACAAGCGATATTTGCTGATTCTTCTATATCCATTTGGCTGTTATACAAATCAAGAATTTTAATTTCTCTTCATTTTTGATAATAAACTGTCAGCTTGACGTTGTTGTTAAAATAACAATGCTTATGATGCTATAGAAACCGGTCAAAGCTGTCCATAATTTTATACGAAAAGTATCGAATTAAATTAATAAAACTCCAAGAATAAATTCTGCGGGGAGGAGAAAAAATGTTATATACTTCACGGGATGTAAGTATATTTACTAGTCTCGAACTTTATTGCCAGCCCTCGCTATACTTTTTACTATCGTTGCCAATAGCAGCGTAAGTAAAAGTATGACTGTGTTTCCCATTGCACCATGGCTGAAAGCTTTTAAGCCCAGCATCGTAAATACCACTGGATTTTGTTGGCAGCAAATTGTCAATTTTGGCAACCTCTGGGGGCGTACAGGTAAATTCTAAGTATAACATTTTAATTTGGAGTAAGTATGTGTAGTTAAAAAAAATGGTATTTTAGAAAGAATAAAAATTAAAGAAAGTTCCGCGATAATATATACTGACACTTATCAAATCGAATAGCGCATCGCTATCAAATAATACAATAATAAATCCATAGTAACGCTAACCTCACTCAAAACTCAAACAGCCATATTCACTAACGTTAGGCTTATTGCACACTTCGGTTCGAGTATGGATCATAGACGTGCTGTGGCGATTTTAATGTCTTACAGGCATATCAAAAAACGATGAAAGGCACTTATATACAGGGTGACAATTTAAAAACTTGAAATGGGGAACGAAAAACTAAAGAAAAAAACGGAAAAAACAGTTTCTATAAAACGAAGGGGGAACAAAAACAAGAGTATTATCCCACCCTTATCTGCAACCCCTTGGACAGGGTGAGATACACCCCTACAATCTTAAATAGAAAGGGGGGTCGAGTGATACATCCTTTTGAAGCTCTTGAAAAATGCTTTCCAATGGTACCATAGAATGCTACATTTCAGGAAATTCTTCTCTGTTTATTTAGAAAAACAATAAATGAAAACACAATTTTGAAATTTTTTATTATTATTCTTCTCGTCTTCGACTCGGAATAATTTTCTGTCAACAAAACCATTCGTGACCTTGAAAAAAATTATCGCTAATAATTCTGCTGCTAGCGAGATTATAAGTGATAGTCTATAGCCTATTAACCTAATTAAATTAATAAGTGATAATTTTTTTTAGGTATACTTCTACGACTTAATTTTAATTCAGATGTCAAATCATTTCGAAGTGACAGGTGAGACAAACCAGCAATTAACAATCAGTTTTTTAGTCGTACCCGTGATATTTATTGTTACAATAATATTATGTAAAAAATGATTCGTTTTGGTAATGAATCAGCAAGTTCGATTGCTTAAGAAATTAAGCAGTTAGTAACTCATTTTTATTACTAAAATGTGAGAAACATTAAATAACAAATTTGTTATCTGAAATCCAATGTCTTTATAGTTTTAAATTCAAATATAACTTTAAAAACATATTTCCGATGAGTTTAGTTTAATATGACGCACTGTATTTTTACAATAGATGTTGATTTTACTTGTTAGTAACTAAGGTTTATTACTAAAATTTAAGGAACATTAAAAGAAACTCCAATTTTTGAAATTTTCTTACCGAATCTCCCACGCAGCAGAATTAATTCCCGATAATTTTTTTTCGGTTTCACTGATGTTTTTGTTGATAGAAAATATCCCTCGTCTTCGACTCGGAATAATTTTCTATCGAAAAAACCATTCGTGACCTTTAAAAAAATTATCTATCCTAGAAACTAAAAAAATATATTCAGCTTAGTCACTTTTTTAATAAATAGTTATTTCCGCAAGTCTTAGGGTAAACGATTTCCATGATAAAGCCGGCGTACCTTTTGAGTTACCTATACATTCGGTAGAAAAGAAACCTAAAGTATATCTGGTTTAAGCAGGATTAATGCCTAATTCACATACTTTTTTCCACCCCTTAAGTGTTTTTAAAGCTTGCGAGCCAACTTTTTTATTATCTAGAGACCGTCTAAAACTTCCATAAAATCTCAAGTTAATTTTCGAGATTACAATATTTTATTTCGTGCGTAGTAAGTAAAAATTAATAATGTGTTTATAGGAATACCTCAAATAATATTTAGTAATAAATAAGTAATAAATTATAACAGGGAGAAAAAAGTTGAAATATTGATGCCCAGAAAAAGAAAAAGAAACAAAATGATAAATATCACTTAACTAAATTTTTATGTAGAGAAGCTTAATTTCTGTACTAGGCTTTTCCATTAAGTCCTGATGTACGGCACTTATACAGCATATTTTATTTACGTATCAAGACTTCGCGCCAATTTTTAGTCCGGCGAGAAAATTAGCGAAATTAAATGTCGGCGACGCTTTATCTTTTAAAGATCGACCAAAAGCAGGTCAGAGTCTTGGAAACTTGCATATGTCAGTGAGATAATTCAAGTAATTAACGTTTCATACAGCGATACATACCGTGCGAGCAAAAATTATTTGCATCAAAGAGGGCTTGGATTAAAAAACGTGTGGCTTGGTTTAGATCACAATGATATGGGGACGATATATCTAACCAAATTTAGGTTAAAATTTTGTCAAATTGATGACATGATATGCCAAACCAATGAGTAATAAAATAAGTAGACAAATACAAATTTATTTTTGTTGTTTAGAAAATTAACAAAGTAAGAACAAACAGAAAGAAAAAGAAAAATAATTACATAAATTGCTGAAATTGGCCACCGCCATGTTTCAAGCATAAATTCACACGTCTCTTCATATTTTATTTCATTTTTCATATTATATATTTTGGAATACTTGCACTTTATAAGGAAATAAATTTAACTGCTTCTTAAGAATAGTCCTGCATGTTCCATAAGATCTTCCCACTTCTTGGGACAGGCGTCTTATACAATTTGTTGGTGTATTTTGCATTATTTCACGAACGTTTGCAACAAGTTCTTCTGTTCTTACAGATGGTCTTCCTGCTCCTTTTTTGTGTTGTATAGAACCTGTTTCCCTAAACACAGCCACGGTTCTTCCATGCACAAACTCGGATTGTATTGCCACTCACCATTCACTCTATCCCCGTTTCGAAAATACGCTTCAACCATGAATGGGTTGTGCTGTTCCGTAAAGCACATTGTGTTAATTGTTCAAGAAATTGGAAAAATTAACGATGTATCAAATTACTTGTAACGACTGTCAAAGATGACTGACACCCAACAGGTATTAAGCTCTACGGCTAAGCATTACGTCCTTAGATGCAAGGCCCTCTTTAATTCAAATATTTTTTGCTCGCACGGTAGTTAGGACAATAAATTCATCTAGTGCAAAAAGTGGATGTTTATTGCACACGGCATAGAAGTTATAATAATATGCCATGTGCAATAAACACACTTTTTGCACATATTACATACACTATTTTTTTTACGATCGTTTTTTTATTTAACAAAAAAGTTTAAAATCGCTCTGTATTACCTCTCCTTTGTGTGCAAAAGTTGTAATTCAAATTTGACAATGGATCATATATACCTTTGACTTCAACATAATAAAATGATGGCGCCCTGTCAACGTGAATTCTATTTCGATAGGGTATCGACGGTGTGCAACACACAATACACATACTATAAACAAATTGTTAATTTTCTAGGTAATTTACTTTTTCTATTTCACGTTCATAATGAGTTCAGTACGACCCTCATTTGCGGATCGTAATGAAGCTTTTTCGATACGCGTTTTTTCTTTATTTGATGTTGGTAACATTTAAATGTTTTATTTCATTGACTTGCGCGGCCTTTGTGATTTACGAGAAAACCCATTTTTCGCAGAGGAAAACTAGCTTGATAACATACTTTTTTATTCTGTGTGGATAACAGTCATGTATGTTGGTTGCATAAATATAAACCCTTTTTTTTTCTGTGGCATAAATCTATAAATCAATCTTTTATAGATGCCTCAAGCTATCATTTTCTGCCAAATCCCATCCAAAATTCAATCTACTAACCTTCTAATGTCGATTTTAACTTCAACTTTATTTGAATTTTCCATCTTCCCTATACTAAATTGCAATGCCGTGACGTAAAATCACGTCTTTTGAAATTCGAAAAAAAGTAGCAAAATCTCCCGAATTTCCGAACGCTCTCTATATGTACCGAATGTACAAGGATCACACAACGTATTCCGTCCAATTTCAAATCTCATATCGCTAAAATAACTTTAGAATCTCGTGGTGAAAATGGGTCAATAAATCAAAAAATGACAGTTTGCAAAATAATTTTTGTTGTCCAGAGGCTCCTATGATAAAAAATAGTATTACCAACATAAAATTTAGACATAAAAATTTACAAAATTTGAAGGATTTATTTCCTTTTTAAAATGTATTATTCTTGATTATAAAAAGTGAAATAGAAAAAAATGTATAAAGCACATGTTTCATAAGGCGTTTTAGCGCCCGTGTCAATAAAAAAACTCGCCACTTCGTGGCTCGCTTTTTAAAATAGAAGCGGGCGCTAAAACCGCTTCTTATGAAACTCGTACTTTAATATACTATTATTGCACTAGGGCAAAAAGTACTTTATTGCATAGTATGCAATAAAGACCTACTTTTGTCATTAGAAATTCATACACAAAATGACATTTTTTGAACGATCGTAGAAAAATGTAATTATAATAATATTTACGTGAAGTAATATGACAAACAAATCTTACGGAAACATTTTAATTACAGTCGCTGAATTATTGGTTATTGTAATAAGTCAGTTTAGTTATGGCTAGAAGTTTGTTTGATAAATCTTTCACCTAATTACAAACTTGGTTACCATAATTCAATGCAGCTATTATTATTACTGAAATATTCAGTATAAAACTACTTATGTGAGGTCATAATGCAGTGTTACATTACCATTATGTTGACATTTTAAAAATCGTAACTCAAAAAACTGCATTAAATTAATTCGGTCAATATCAGTCAGCTATTCGGAAGGTATTCGTATTGTCATTTGTGCGTGTTTCAACAAGAGATCATACTTATTTAAGTTGTTGTCGGGGTAAGTTGACGTATTTTTTAATGTTGTTTTCCGTTTTTTTTATTTTTCTGTTTTTATTTAACTTACTAAAACGCAAAATATTCTATTAATTTTACTTATTTTATATATACAGGTTAAGTTATTTGCTTTATGACGTTTAAGAATGTAAGTAGATTTTAGCTGTTTCTTTGATATAGAATGATGTCAAAACGTGCAGGACGCGGTAGACGCTTATTTTTAAAAAGACAGAAATGCGAGCAAAAATGTTCCTCCTGCTAAAATTATTTTAAAAACTATTTTCTTTCAAATTCATATAATTCTTAGTTCATGTTTGAAATTTTATTGTAGTTGAAACACATTTTAATATAACATTACTTGATAATACTGATATAGTATAGTGTAGGGCCAAATATCGCTAATAGAGTTTTACTAGAAGCATACTGGTAGTAATTATATTTTTACATAAAAATTATGGAGCTTATTTACTTATAATATGTGCATCACCAGACATTTTTAAACCTTTGGATTTTATCTTAAGGCGGCAAAGGCTCCAATATAGACAAACAGTTCAGCCTTTGGTCATTTTGTTCTGATTGTGAAGAAATTAATGGACTTTTAAAAACTGGCCAGTGGCGTCAAATAAAAAGGAACAATTGGATTAATATGTATGAATAAGATGAATAAGAAAGAAAATGTATTATTATTTTAATGTTTTTATACGTTCTTATTTCTGTGGACTCAGTGATCTTACATTTTAATATGTTATTTAGTCAAACTGGTACGTTGGGTACATATTTAAACTGAAATAGTTAATAAGCTGTTCGTTTATCGTTTTTACGTTTATTATACTTTATTGTTGATTTTTCAAATAAAAGATTAAACAATATAAACTTCCGAACCTATATTCAAAATTTTTTGTACGTTGTTAACATCTAGATATTATAATAATATAGGTCGCTAACTAAACTCACCTAAAAATTGTATAGAAGTAGCCGTTACTTGATGAAGATCCATTATAACAACTATAAAAAATACTTCGTGTAATTCACTAAATTTTATTGTTATACCATAACAATTGTTTCGACACACAGTGTCTTCGTCAGATGGTTATTTATTCATTTGTAACCATCTGACGAAGACACTGTGTGTCAAAACAATTGTTATGGTATAACAATAAAATTTAGTAAAGTAAGTAACAGAATAAATAATTTAAGCAGAAGAGGAAAAAACTCTTTACTTTCGTCACATTTTCTAAACAAAAATTCGATGGGAGAATCTTGATTTATCTCTGCATTTGATAATCTCCACAGGTCTGTTTCTGCTCTTAAACGTTGAAACAACATCTCTGGATCCACAAATGGCTTAAGAAGAGAGCACGCGCCGCGGCAAATCTGTCTGGCACGCTGGCACAGTGGCGCCGGCGCCGGGCGGGCGCGTGCCCAGATAATTAGGTAGTTCTATTCATAATACAGTATGTTTTATAGTTAAACTCACCTACTTTGAATCCATGTTTGAGCATTATGGTACCGACCGAGCATTGTTAACAATTTTTACGCTGTTTACATGTGTCTTTAGTAATATCAACCTCATGATTTAGGCTACAAGAAAAAGGCATTTGAGTAGTTTTAGGTCCTGTCATTCCTTTAAAATCATATTTTTCATTACTATTTTCTCAAACATATCTATTATTGTTTATCGATTTATCGTTATTTTGAGCCTATAATAAGTAAAATCCACTTTGCAAACCAAATTAATTCAGGTATTACGTCACAACATGTCAGTCATTTTTTAAAAAATCAATGTCTCTCCTTTTAAATCACATTTTAAAATTTTTTATTAGATTCTTAATCTTAATAGCCCTTAAAATGACATACAACTCATTTTCATCTTTACCTTTTATTAATTTTTTTAATTTACTACAAGTGGAACATGTCAATAATGAACTACTACTTAGTACATGCAAAAAAATAATCAAAATATGGTAAACCTCTGTTAGAAAACACTATTTTAAAGTCGATTTACAGTAGATAAAGGCCATTTTTTAAGTTTAAACGCCACAATAATAGCATTTAATTTGGAAATCTAATCTTAATTGTTAATAATTGTTTTTTTTTAAATTAGTGGTTTGTTTCAATTATTTTTTTTTTGTAATGAATAACAAAAAAAAGTTTTTAATCATATTTATAATTAAATTTATAAAATTTAGAAACTATTTTAATGTGCTGGTATGATTTTCGTATACTGCTGCATCTCACAGAAACTTGTTTTGAGTTGAGGGAACAATAAATGCTTGCATCTGAATTCGTAATGAAATGATTATACAATTAGTTGCCTGCCTTTCAATAGTTAAGATGAGAGTTAAAGAACGAGTTTGTTTCTTGGGTTTTAAGTGCAAAGTGATGAAAGTTTTGAAATTCTGAAATAATGTGGTTTCAGTAGTATAACATAAAATAAATTCCAATAATAATAATAAAATTTAAAAGGTATATTTAAGACAAGCGAAAATCCTTTAATTTTTGCTATGATTTTTATAAAAATTAATTTTTTTTTAATATTATTTTAATTAATATAATATAAAGATAACTACACATTTAAATTCGATAAGGTAACATAAAAAGGTTTAACAAGTAAAATAAAAAGATGACAAAATGTCATATACATAAATACCTGTAAGTCAGATCATAAAAAAATCTAACGAACATAAATAAATGTAAATAAAATATTGAAATATGGTAACAATATAAGTACCTAACTGTAAATCAAGCAATGAAAAATTGTGACAAAAATGATAAAATGTAAATGAAATGATGAAAAATTGTAACGAACATAAATAAATGTGAATAAAATGTTGAAATATTGTAACAGTTATAAGTAACTGTAAATCAAGCAATGAAAAATTGTGACAAACATAATAAAGTGTAAATGAGATGATGAAAAATTGTAACGAACATAAATAAATGTAAATAAAATATTGAAATATGGTAACAATTATAAGTACCTAACTGTAAATCAAGCAATGAAAAATTGTGACAAAAATGATAAAATGTAAATGAAATGATGAAAAACTGTAACGAACATAAAATGTGAATAAAATATTGTAACAGTTATAAGTAACTGTAAATCAAGCAATAAAAAATTGTAACAAACATAATAAAGTGTAAATGAGATGATGAAAAATTGTAGCGATCATAAATAAACGCGTATTGTAACAATTATAAGTAACTGTAAATCAAGCAACAAAAAATTGTAGCAAACATGATTGGGTGTAAATAAGAAAATTAAAAATTGTAACAAAGATAAATAAATTTAAATAAAATATTATAACAATTAATTACAAGTAGCTGTAACTCAAGTAACGAAAAATGGTAACAAACATGATTTAATGTAAATGAGATGATAAAAAATAGTAACGAGCAAATAAATGTGAATAAAATATTGAAATATTGTAACAATTATAACCATGAACCAGTGTGAAACATGAAAAAGTGTGAATGAGATGTTTGTAAATTGTAGCGAACATATTATTTTTATTGCACTTGTATTTTAAACATGTAAGAATCTATAGTTTTTACATTTACTTGTGTAAAAGTACCACTCCTGTTTCTCTTTGGGCCAATGCTTACAAAATACACTATTTATTATTAACAGAATTGGAATTTTAAGAATTACAAAACTATTAATATCTAAGAACCTACAGTTACAAACATATTTCGTTATCTAATTAAGGTTACTTTGCACATTGGAGCGACCAATGGACCTAATGTCACCAAGTAAGCAATTTTTTGGTATTAAAATTGAGATTGCTCAAACAACCATGTTCATAACCTATTACTTTAAGTTTGATAGTGCTGCCCGGAATTGATGACATCGAAATAGAGGTTATTTGCTAATCAATTAAGTATTATATATTTAGCTCGAAATATAAATTTTACGCCTATTTAAAAAAAATTGCTAACAATTGTCAACATTCAAATAAACTTTAAGGTTATTGTTAAAAGTAAAGTTATATTAGTTAAAATAAGTTGAATATATAGCTTAATTCGGGCAGTATTTCCTAAACATCTTTTGTACTACACTGTACTATTTATTACATAAGCTGCTGCCTGCTGCTTGTATATTTTACAGAATCAAGCATTAGGTAGATGCTGTTCACCATCTGTTCAGACTAAATCAATTTCCTTTTTGAGAATTTTTTTTTTAATAATGGTGTACAAATTCCTATAGACTTTCCCTCTTAAAATCTTCTTTTTGGTAGTTTTATTTTTTTGTCTTTCCAATTAGTTGGTTTGAACTGTTCTTACTAAACAAATGTTTCAAAATATTTTTCTACAAACTTATTATATAAATAATAAACTTATTATATTGATAATTTTTCTTCACTATGTATACCAATACATCCCTTTATCTTCCATAAAAGGTCTATTAAGGTTGGATATTATCTACCATTTTCTCTTCTGCTAACACCATCAGCAAAAGCTTTCTCTATCTCCTGATGATAAGCGTATTTACGTTCAAAATATGTCGAGACTTGTAAAAAAATAATTTTTATTCCTTAAAAATTGTGTGTGAAAGACGACCTTTTGTTTTTCTTTCGTTCCAACGAAAAATAGTTTAAAAACTGATATTCTGCTTTGAAGAACAACGCACTTCTTTGATATCAATCATCAAGGGGGAGAGTAATTAACTAATTTGAATGTCAATGGTACATGATCACAGTCGAGAGCGGTAAATCCTTTAAGCGATTTGTTGCGTTTAATTGAAATAAATGGATAGCACACTGAAATTTAGTAATCTTATTGGATTCTCAGTATTTACATGATATTGTGTTACATCGTTGTTTTAATTACTTTAAACGTTTTGGTTATTATTCCAAAGTCCAATGGTCATATTAAAAAACTTTCGTCTATATTTAAAAATCTGTATGACAATATTTTTTTTATTTAAGAGGTTATCTATTAATAAAATTAAGCCAAAAAATTATGTCATGCGATTGTCTTAAGTGAAAGAAGTGTAGCCGAAGGTATTTATAAAAATAATACTTTATGGTATATATTTTATATTCATAAATTATAAAACACGTATAGATAGTTCTCTGAAATTAGCTAAGAACTTACCCGAAATACTTGTAATATAGGCCATAAGTATAGTAGTAGTAGTACTAGTAGTAGTAATAGTAGTAGTAGTAATAGACGTAATTGATGGGAGGTTCCGAAACCTGGCAAGTAGACTAACAGCGAACTTTTTGCCTACTCCAGAATCATCCCCCAATCACTCTAACCACCTCGGCCCTCGCTAAAATGTCCTGACCTCCTGATGAAGGCAAGTATGTCGCTCTAGGCCAGGACCTTCATTTCTTCCTTTTGGAGAGCTTCCGAGCTTAGCATATGATGCCTGAGTCTTCCAAGGGCCTCGCAGGTGCAGCGGGGTATCTTCTTCTTCAGTGCTAGGTGCTTCCTTAGCTTGCATTGTCAGGTCAGTATCCCAATTAAGGGGTTTATCGGGACACATCATCTTCTGTTAAAAATCCACTGTAGCCTAGCCTCGCTTGGCCAAGCTATGAAGTCTTAGCTTGTTTGCACCCTGCACGGCGTTTAGCCCACTGGTTTAGTGCAGAATCCTGCTTTTTAGTTATTCCTACGGCCGGCTCAGGTACAAGGAATGGGGTCTCAGTTCCACGTCTGGCAAGTTTATCTGCCATCTCGTTGCCCTCAACCCCCTGGTGTCCAGGAACCAAGACCAGGTTTACCTCTTTCCTTCTCAAGGGTTGCTCCAAGGTATCTACGCATTCGCGGACAAGGTTGGTTGTGAACCATAATTATTATAAGGATTTCATTACGATGATTTTGCGTATGTTCTCATATAATATTTTACTGCCTTCGCCGTCGGTCTATGACTTTGTATATGAGAATTTGTTCTTGCATCTGAAGTTTAAGTATCAACGGAATTAAAAATCTAAAACTATTATTATTCTGCTCGTAGGTAGTTATGGTCTACTTTATAGTATCTATATTTTGAAAAAAATTGCAGGAACCATATCAATTGCTTTATAGTAAGCTGTACAATTCTGTTGTAATTATTATACTCTTAATTTTGTGTCACGATCCTGGACCAGAAAGCAATATAATTGGATTATTTTTTCGGCTTAAATAAAATCAATCATTGGATAGCTTTAATATTCATGGCCATTGTGTTGGGATAATGTATATAAGAATCGGCCGGCCTTTGTAATATTTGATTACATATCGCCTCCTCTCTTACTATTCTGATACTTATATTTTTAAAGTCGAGTTCGAATTTGATCTCGCAGATTAGACAGAGCAAGGAAATTTCTAGATCATCCCGGAAGATTTACACGCGTTGATATTTACCGATAGTATTGACTTTTATTTTCCAACCTAAAAATATTGTAAACATTAGTAAATGACTTTTGCCATTTTCCAACCACGGCTATCATTGTGGTCATCAGCAAAAAATGAATAGTTTGTATATGGCACAGAAATTCCCAATGTTCTGGCAGTTGTACCGTACGAGGAAAAATTATTTGCATCAAAGAGGGCCTTGCATCTAAGAACGTAATGCTTTAGCCGTAGAGCTTAATACCTGTCATCTTTGACAGTCGTTACAAGTAATTTGATTCATCGTTAATTTTTCCAATTTCTTGAATAATTCACATTATCGGCTTTACGGAACAGCACAAAACATTCATGGTTAAAGCGTATTTTCGAAACGGGGTTAGAGTAAATGATGAGTGGCAATTTAATCCGGGTTTGTGTATGGAAAATTTTCACGAACATTTTCCTAACGTTGCTTTTATTGCTGGGGATTTTTTTCATTGCCTGAAAACAACCGTGGCTGTGTTTAGGGAAACAGGTTCTATACAACACAAAAAAGGAGCAGGAAAACCGTCTGTAAGAACAGAAGAACTTGTTGCAAACGTTCGTGAAATAATGCAAAATACGCCAACAAATTGTATAAGACGCCTGTCCCAAGAAGTGGGAAGATCTTATGGAACATGTCGGACTATTCTTAAGAAGGAAAAAGAATGTGGTAACATTTTTCCAGAGATGCTGGTCAACACTTTTGAAAATATGAAGAGACGTGTGAATTTATGCTTGGAGCATGGCAGTGGCCGATTTCAGATTATTTTTCTTTTTCTTTCTGTATATTCTTGCTTTGTTAATTTTGTAAACAACAAAAATTTGTTTTTGTCTACTTATTTTATTACTCATTAGTTTGGCATATCATGTCATAATATGAATTTGACAATATTTTAACCTAGATTTAGTTGGATATATCGTCCCCATATCATTGTGATCTAAATCAAGCCCTACGTTTTTTAATCCAAGCCCTCTTTGATGCAAATAATTTTTGCTCGCACGGTATGTTTTAAAGATGTCTAGAATCGACGCTAGATGTCGTCGTGCATACCGCCATCTCGATTTAAATAACTACCTAGTTACTAATTATTACCGATGGGGATGTTAAAGCCGCAACATGCACTCTTCTTGAGCGAAATCTTTGCACCCCGAACAGTTGTCTAAATGAAATGTAAATGGTTACATTTTCGCTTCACGATCAGCCTAGGGTAGGGTAAATCCTGTAACGAGGCAATTTGTTTGCTCTAACCAGTGAATTAAAATAAATTAATGGTTGGGCCAACGTAATAAAGACATAACAGTTTTTGTTATGCATTAGTTGATTCTATGGTCATTTTAAAAAATCGAAATCAGATATCGCGAAGACTAATGATTTAATTGGAAGAAATAGTCCATGCTTAAAGTGGAGTTAAAAGTATGGGAAAGAAAGAAAAAACTTAAAGTCTTCCTCCACAAAATTTAATAGAATAAAAATTCTCTAGGGGTCTCTACATGTTTCGAACGTAGCAACGTTTATCATCAGGAGACAGAAAATTTATTTAGTGATGATTCCTTTTTAAAAAAAAATTTGCAACTTATCAATTAATTTTATCGGTTTTAAATTAACCGCTTGCGGGGTTACTGGGCTTTAATCCTTATTAACCCACAAAACACTTTCTGCAATGTAATTTTATCGTAATATGACAATTTTATCCTTATAATTTCTTACTGACACAAACTTGAAAAGTTTTATAAAAAATTTTTTTTAAATTTTAAATAATCCTCCACACCTTCTTTTCATGAAGGTTTTTTCTTCTTCCCCAGTTTATTTGGTTGGTTTAGACCCGCTTTAATAACTTTTTTAACAAACTCAGTATGGTTTAACCTTGTTCAATTTTCTTTATATTATGTCTCTTCTACACTTCAGTTTTTTAATTCCATTTTCTCTTCTGCTAAAACCATTAGCACTAAATAAATTTTCTGTCTCCTGATGATGAACGTTTCTAGATTCGAAACATGTGGAGACCCCTAGAGAATTTTTATTCTACTAAATTTTGTGGAGGAAGATTTTAAGTTTTTCTTTCTTTCCTGTTAATGATTTAATCAAAAGAATAACTGGCAAATAGGTATTACCTATTTTTATTATTATTCATAACGTCCATTACACTTAATTTTTAAGCCAAAAAATTTAATCAACTTAAGCAATATTTAAATGTGCCAGGTTTATGCTTGTTATTATATATGTTTTTAAGAATTTGCCACTAAATATTATGTTTAATATCATGCTATAAAATAATTCCCAAAAATTTCATGGAAAAGCCGAGAACGACAATAAATTTTAATAGGTATTTTCAATGTTAAAAAAAAAATACGAAATAAAAAAAATTATTATGAATTCTATTTTATAAACATTGCAAAAAATATAACCTAACAATTTAATTAAAACAATATTTTGAAAGATGAAGTATAATTTTTCTTTAAATTATAAGGACTTAAAATTTTATTTCCATTGTCCTGTAATATGAAACAGGTTGCGTAAAAATAAAAACTAATTTGGTCTTAATTGTAACCGACTTCAAAAAAATATATTATCAATTTGACCTTCATTGGACTTTTTATTTGTTTATTGCTTTTTTATATTTAACCGCTTTTGACAATTTTTTGGAAAATTATAGAGTAGGTTACCTATGTACTCCACTTGTAAGTTAAAAGGTATAAAATCTATCCAGCAAAAATTATTTTATAAAAAATGTTGAGTTGTATGTTTTCCTTTCGAAGTTATCTAGGTCATAACAGCTAATATACCAATAAATTAAAAAAAAAATCAAGGAGGAAAGGATAAAGGGGAACGCAACAAAACCAATGTTGATCAATACATTACCAAACAAAATAAACCTGGGGGAGGGGGGTGAGAGTTAATGAACTATTACATTTGTAAAAAATGTTATTGTTTATTTTTATTGCGGTAAAAAATATTTAAAAAGGTAAAGTTGGGTGAGGATACTGGAAAGTCAAATTAAAAAAAAAATATTAAGTTATATATTATTTTCGAGGCTATTAAGGTCGGAGACACCAATTTTGATCAATGTATGTCAAAAAAGTTAAAGGGGCGAAAGGAAGACGGATAAAATAAAAAAAAAAACTTAACGGGTTAAGCCATTCTCGGTGAACTATTAATGTCAGAGATGACGTTTTTTTTAGAATTTACCAAATAAGTTAAATGAGTGTGTGTAAAAGGGTTAAAATAATTCTGTTGGGCTAGCGCTACGGTGTATTGATGGCCACTTTGCTATTGTAAAAATACTTTTAATGCATATTACCTCTGTGTCGGGATTGCTTGGGTTATGGCTGCCTGTAGAGTCCTAATAAGGACGAAACGGCCGTCGTGGTCTACCAGCCCCAGGGTATCCATTGTGCTTGGATCTCTGTGTATTCCAATATAAAAAACAGTTACACACTTGTCCGATATGCCACAATATTCGCTTTTAAGTAAAATACTATATTTATCTAAGTAACTTGTTATCTATATAATTTGATTAAAACTTATTATTTCAAAAAGCTTAAATAATAAAGCTATCAAACGAAAATATTGAACATTGTGTGTATTATTTACTTTAGGTAGTGGGATAATAATACCAGTTTTCCAAATAACTGAATAAATATCATTTCAAATTGAATGATTAAATATAAGTTTAAGACCATTTAAGCAATTATTGTACAGAGTTATCCAACCAAGACTAGACAAGGCGATTTTTTGACTTTTCCTGTACTTTTATAAAAAAACTGAAATAGCCATCTTAAGTCATTTTCTCCTGCGAATTCGAATATCTTCAGCAAAAAACAATTGAACATCAAACAAAAGTACTAGGGGTCACTTTGATATTTTTTTAAATGGAACATCCTGTATATTTTTACATTTTTAAATTCCACATAAAATTATAATTATTTTTTATTAAATGCACCATTAGTCTATACTTCATAGTTTCCGAGATATTGACTCTCGAAAAGTGACATTTTTGAACTTTGACAGCTTATAACTTTCTAACAGTACGTCTTAGAGCAAAACGGCTTACATGTCCCTATCTTCAATTTTTATTATCTTTCAAAAAAAATCAACTTCCAGTTAAACCGGAACAACTATATTTCCTTCTTTCGAGTTACATCCGGTTTAACCGGAAGTTGATTTTTTTGGGAAGATAATAAAATTTAAAGATAGGGACATGTAAGCCGTTTTGCTGTAAGACGTACTGTTAGAAAGTTATAAGCTGTCAAAGTTCAAAAATGTCACTTTTCGAGAGTCAATATCTCGGAAACTATGAAGTATAGACTAATAGTGTATTTAATAAAAAATAATTATAATTTTATGTGGAATTTAAAAATGTAAAAATATACAGGGTGTTCCATTTAAAAAAATATCAAAGTGACCCCTAGTACTTTTGTTTGATGTTCAATTGTTTTTTGCTGAAGATATTCGAATTCGCGGAAGAAAATGACTTAAGATGGCTATTTCAGTTTTTTTATAAAAGTACAGGAAAAGTCAAAAAATTGCCTTGTCTAGTCTTGGTTGGATAACCCTGTACATGCAACTAACATTCTCAAGGTTACACCATCGATTCCACAAGAATCTGTTTTGATATTAGATATAATTTTTGTGATATCATAATTTCAGATATGTTTAAATTTAAGAATACATCTTTCCTTATTATAGGTGATTTATTAGTAGAATAAAAGGAAATCAAACTTTGACAAAGTAAAATATCGCTTTCTGAATTTATGAAGTAAGTATTCAAATCTTGTGCACTAGGATAGTCTCTTTACTTACTGATTTTGATTCTTTCAATTTATATTAAATTTATTTAGATTTAACCAATTTTTTTTGGATAGTCTGAATTTATATTATAATATCGGATATGGATTGGTATCCTTAAGGGTGGATTACTCATCTCGTACTTCGCTGTGGTGCTAAGACTCTTAGTGGGTGTTAAGCTTGATAAGAAGAGGTGTAGTGGAAAGATAGTGTATAGAACAAGTACAAGGACATTCCTAGTTTCGTAGGAGGAGTCAGTAGACGAATGTTGATAAAAATAATTGTTTGTAATTGGTTGGGATAAAGGGTTACACTTCGAATAGTATATCCAGGGAAATCCCCTCCTTCATTGACGTGCAAACTTATTGCTGACATAGCACAACGAAACCCCTTCTTTTAGTTGGTAAGGGTTGTAAAACTATATAAAAACGAAAAAGAACATTTACTCAGAGAGTAACAATTGTTCAAGTGTAAGGGTAACCTTTGCCCGTTTGTCTACTCAGTTTAAAGTTAATACTAAATTCAACACTTTTGAAGTCATGAAGCGTACTGCACCAGAACCAATATATTTTGCTTCAATTGCGTAAATGTTCTTTGAGTAATTTATTTAACCGTTTATTGTGCTGGAATAAAACCTTCCTAAAGTGTGTAAAAAGGGACGATATCTCTCCTTATTAGAAAACTATTTAAATTCACCGTTTTATACTCTTAAGTCGTTAATTTGTATTTTATTTGCACTATTTATTGTAACCTTTCATTCTTTCATTACTTTGCTGTATTGCTGTTTATCAAATAAATCTCTTAAAAAGTTCTTAGTGTTACAGTGATTATATTGCGCACCATAAGGGAACAGTAAATAATAAAAAATCACCCTCAGTAGAAAATAAAAACATAAATCAAAACCATATAACCTAATCAACCCAGTCGCCTATCATTTTGATACGCGACAATACTTTATAAAGAATGATATTTCTTTTGGTCAAAAAAATAACGGAAAGAAAATATAAGTTCATATTAATGTATATCGAAATATGTAGAGTAAATTTCCAATAATGCATACACCACAAATACGTAAATTGATTCTAGATACTTATATATTATTCACTTGACAGGATTGCTCGGCTATTTTTCGTTTAAAAGCAAAATAATTAACCAAATTGAATGTCAGAGATACATTCCGCTTTACCATTATCCAAGAGCAGGTAAATCCCATAAATACAAATCCGATCTGTTGCGCTTACAGTTCAATTGAAATAAATGGATATGCGAACACGTTTTATTTATCCTTGTTAGTTGAGAGGAAAATAAATAAAGAAACGGTACAATCAATGTTTATTCTTCTCTCAATATAAAAGATACCTACTTGCATTTTTAAATCGAATTTTACACAGTTATAAAGGTTCTTTTCGAAAACTATCCCTTAAAATTTTGAAGAAGTAGTCCATACTCAAAGTGGAGTTTTCCCGTCTGACACGTGCTGGTTGCAGTGAAACTTCTTTAAAAGATGTTCTAGTAAAACAAAACTTTTTTTTTAAATATTTTAAAAAACTTTTTTTTAAGTTCTTTAAAAATCTCTTAAAACTTATTTTTGCACACAATGTGTAAGTTTTAACTCCTTCTGGGGTAACTGGGCCGTAACAAGCCTGGTACCCCAACAGTATTTTATTTCAAGCAAAATGAAAGCATTTACATGAATTTTACGAAAAAATATTTTTTCTTTCCCTCTTATTTTACCACCTTCACATGTCTCCGACATAGTTAAGTTAAACTAAAGATTTTTCATTACTTACACTTGAAAATGATTTTTACAATGTCTTTTTAAAACTACCTAATTTTTCTTTTTTCTCTTTATTTCCCACCCAAGACAGTGGCTTTGCACTGGTCCTTGACTTTTCAGTATGCTGAAGTCTTTTCTGTCCTTTTGACTATTCAAATTTTTTCACTTCTCGTATGTACCATTGAAAGCTCCATTACGGCTTATTCTCACTTGTTATTTTCTCTACTGCTAACAACACCAGCATTTGTACCATTTGCTTCGTTTTCCTGATGATGAGTACACTCGAAACATGTCGATTCAATTTATTATGAATCATTCTAGGTTCGCCTAGTTATTCGAATAAAAAAATTATATTACTTTGTGCTTTAATTTTTTCTATATCCCTTAAAAGTTTTAATAACTTATTGTGTTACCTGTAACTTAAGGTTGTTTTTTTAATTATAATACTAAGAAATCTTCGCTATATATCTCAATAGTGCCATAAAATATTACAACTTATTTCCGGCAGGAGCTATAAAACGTTTTTTATAAAAAGACAATTTTTCACCTGTTTGATAGGCCATAAAATTTTTATGAGGCAAGATGCAATAAAAACATCTGAATGTCTTTATTTTAATTTCCGGCTGGGCGGATCTAATCGAATATCATGAAGGACAGAAAAATATTTTTTCTACTTTTAGGAAAAGTCAAATATAATAGAGTTTAGGTTTTTTTTATTTTTTACAAACTTTAAGTATACGCATCAGCCTTTTATATATAATACCGCCCACTTATCAAGAAACGCTCGGACCCGTCAAATTTTTTAAAATACAATTAAAAAAATGATATTGTACAGGGTTCATCATAAGAATGCTACGTGTATCAACCTATTTTTTTTTTAATGAAACATATTCCACAATTTTACATTCTACAATCAATTCTTGACATTTCTCATAAATCATATCTTCAACCGTATTGGTGAAATATGAAAAGTATGAAAATAAACTATTTAAAATGTTGAAAATTTCCTCCACCAACTGTTCTGTAGTAGTTTAATCGATCTAAAAAGTCCTGTTGTACGTTTTGTACTACTCTTGGAAATACCTCTCGTAATACTCGTCGAATGAACCTTTTAGGCGTGTCTATCGAGTTGGGTTTAGATTTATAAACTAAAGTTTTGACGTAACCCTACAAAGTCCAGTGGATTAAGGTTGGGCGATCTTGATAGCCACTCTATTGACCCCCGTTTACCTATCCACCGCCCCAAAAAAATTGTATTTAAGTACCCCCTTACATGAGCAGCATAATGCGGGGGAGTACCATCCTGTTGAACCCATAAGGTTAAACTTGGTAAATCAGGATCATTATTATCTGAAAATAGAGTGGCAAGAGCTGGAACCAGATCATTTCGAAGGAAATTTAGATATCTTTCTATAGTGAGGCCCACCCAAAAAAAAAATGGTCCGATTAATCTATTTTTAACAATGCCCGTTCAGACATTAACCTTTTTCTTTTTTATTATACTGGGTGTGATTTTCTATGAACTGGCGAGGATTTTCCTGTGCCCAGTATCTGTAGTTTTGTCTATTAACCTGGCCATTTCAAGAAAACGTAGCTTCATCTGAAAAATAATTTCTTGGACAATTCGTGCGTGTTTATCTTGTAGCTCAATTATTATTTCACAAAACTGCTCTCGCCTATTAGGATTATCGTCAAATAACTCTTTTACAATTACTGGTTTAAGGGAATAAAACTTCCCTCTTTTTAAAAATTTAGATACAGTGAGAATCGTAGTCACGCCCAAGTTGTGTGCTTGAGCTATGAGAATATTTAGTAGTGATAATAATAGTTTATTTTTGTCTTCCCCGACATACCAGAACCACCATTTTTAACACTATCTTTAACAATACGGGAAGTTCTGGCCACTCTTTTGACCCCCGTTTACCTATCCACCGCCCCAAAAAAAGTGTATTTAAGTACCCCCTTACATGAGCAGCATAACGCGGGGGAGTACCATCCTGTTGAACCCATAAGGTTAAACTTGGTAAATCAGAATCATTATCATCTGGAAATAGAGTGGCAAGAGCTGGAATCAGATTATTTTAAAGGAAATTTAGATATCTTTCTATAGTGAGGCCCTCATATAAAAAAAATGATCCGATTAATATATTTTTAACAATGCCCGTTTAGACATTAACCTTTTCTCTTTTTAGTATACTGGGTGTGATTTTCTATGAACTGGTGAGAATTTTCCTGTGCCCAGTATCTGTAGTTTTGTCTATTAACATGGCCATTTCAAGAAAACATAGCTTCATCTGAAAAATAATTTCTTGGACAATTCGTGCGTGTTTATCTTGTAGCTCAATCATTATTTCACAAAACTGCTCTCGACTATCAGGATTACCGTCAAATAATTATTTTACAATTACTGGTTTGAGGGGATGAAACTTCCCTCTTTTAAAAAATTTAGATACAGTGAGAATTGTAGTCACGCCTAAGGTGTGCGCTTGAGCTATGAAAATCTTCAGTAGTGATAATAATAGTTTATTTTTGTCTCTTCCGATATACCAGGACCACCATTTTTAACACTATCTTTAACAGTAGGTACGGGAAGTTCTCCACTAAATTGCCACCCTAGACACTGTCAATTGGCTAACAGGCGGTCGATTTTAGTATTTTTTATTAAAAATATTAATAACTTCCCTATGGCTTCTATTTTTATCTCCACAACCCAACATAACAAAATTTCTATATGCATTCATCTTCAAGGAGGCGCATATTGGATGTAATATTGGCAGAGCAAAATTCAACTTTGATTATCATTCACTGACTTTTTTGACGCCTCAAACTTAAATAGTGAATTGTCATTGTCAAGGCCTTGTGACTTAAGTTCAGCATATTGCTTAGGGCCAATTGTATACCTATGAATTAACTTTCGAGTTAATCCTAAGTTTTACCCTAGAGTTAATCCTTGAGTTATCCCAAGGTAAAAAATTTTGCTCGTTGTATGGGTGTGAGTTAAAAATGTTGTTTTAGCTAATATGACTTTAAATACAACAACCCGGGAATTAACAAGAATCCTATAAAAATACGGAATAACAAATCAAAATATGCTTTATTGTTACAAGACAAAATCTCATTAACAAAGCTTTTAAGTTTACGTAGAAGTATAGGTACCTACAAATTAGTTTATATAATATATAAAAAGTATATAGGCATACTACATTAAATAATTTGTAAAACACAAGCTAAATAAAAAATAGGAAAAACAAAACATTCTCTATATGTGCATTTCGATAACAATAATATTATGTGTACAATTACAATAGGAAAACGAAATATAACTAAATAGCATCATTATAATACTTCTGAAGAATGTATAAACTTATTGTTCAGTGTTTTATTGCAGGTGTGGGCCAATATCTTGAATTATTAATTCCACTATGAAGCCTTTGAAACTCTACTTGCAATAAATTCGTGATCTATCCAGTTCTCCATGTTTTCAATTCGAGGCCTGAAGACTCTGGGCCTCCTTGCGTTTTCTATTCGGTATATCATTAATAATATATCTAAATCATCTTCATCATCAGAAAGAAAATCGTAAACAATATCGAAAGCAGCCATATTATGTAAATACCAATAGAAAACACACCACTGCCACAGAACACAAACACACCGCCTTATAAGTTAGGTTAGAAATATTAAAAATATGCCATTTTTCTGCTTTTAATCCTAAGATTGAGGGTTTACTCGTAGTCCATCCACGAGTTGGGGGTTAATCCTAGGGTTGGGGGTAACCCCTGCTTATACAATGCATTTTTATACTAGCCCTCGGATTAACTCCAGTTCTTGGGTTAACCCAAACCTATACAATTGGCCCTAAGTGAAGAAATATATCAATGCTGCATATAAGCTTTAAAGTGTTAATATTTCATAAACGGTTGAAGTTAGGTAAATGTTATGATTTTAAAAAAATATCTGGAATTGATTGTAGAATATAAAGACGTAAAACTAGAGAAAGTATGACTAGAAAAATTAATGCTGATAGACGTAGCATTTTATGATCCACCCTGTATAATATCTTTTTGCTAAACAAATGCATTAAAAATAAATTTGACGGGTCCGAGCGATTCTTTATTACAACGATGTAGGTTAAAATATATTAAAAATATTTTCAGCGATAGCCATGTTAATTTAATATTTATATGCTTATTTTTTAGGCCTTTTGGGTGCTTTTTCGAACCTCGCGAATTTTCTCTGACTGCCGCTTACTTATATTAACTTTTTAACCAGTTTTTTCGTTAGACTGTACTTTAAATTTATTTTGAAGTAGTTCCAATTTTTTTTCTTGAATAATATGATTTAGTTAGGCCTGAAAAAAGTATTCCCCAATTATTACTCCTTAAAAATCAAAAATAACTTAGTAAAAATTCTTTAAAGTTTCGCGCGTGTCGAAAGCATTTTAAACGATCTCTAAAGCGCGCGAAGCCCGATGACGTCAGGGGGTATGACTTTTGGTCATCCGTCATCCTGACACTCCTGACAGATGCCGAGCGACCCAATTTGCATTTGGATTGCCGTGTGTTATTGTTATTGTATTGTTGTTTTAAGGTCGTGTCGCTTGACGCGTGGATGTCAATTCTGACAAATCATCAAATTTATTTAAAACGTATAACCTATTTCGTGGATGTCACACACAAATCTAACAAATGATACCCCTTGACGTCACAACTACTAGCAGCGCGTTTTTACCCGCTTGGAATAATTTGAATTTTGGGGCATTTTTAAATCTTTCTAGCGGTCTTTTTGGACGAAATATGTTGTTTTCTTTGCTGCCATATGTTTTATGACAATATATTATACTTATGATTTATAGTATTTTTCCCCATTTAAAATTTTTGTCAAGTTCCCTATTCTCTAGTTTTTCGACAGATGACACCAGAAATTTGTCAACGATTAGCTAATATTGGGAAATAATAATATCATCACATTAGTAGTGGACCGTAATGAGCCCACATACCAAGTTATCAATTGCGTTTTTTGTGCTTTTTGTTATATTTGATTGCGTTCTAAAAATGTTTAGTGATTTTGGTACCTTTTATTTTTACTTTGATTGAATTTTAATTATTTTTGTGTGACCAGTACAATAAGTAGAAATTATTTTTCTGACACATAGCATCCGTAGAAGCCAAAAAAAATGATAAAATGGGTGTTTCTTCAACGTTAAAAGTCAAAATTCTTTAATCAATATAAAAACTTTTCAATATTTAAATTATTAATAATTTTTTTTATATTATTATCATTGTTTGGCAATAGTATGCGGTAGAACCAATAGGATTATTGCATCAATTGTTTTAGAAGGTATCATGTATATAATTTTCAAGTCCGATCCTGGAATTCATACCAACTTATAAAAATTCAATAGACCAGAATTGACAGAGTGGAATGCATCTTGCGAGACAAATTAAATTTTTTACTATAATCATGTTTACATTTTAAATTTGAACAAGCAGTTTGAAGTTACATGAACTATTCTTTATTTCATTACTACAATATTATTTGCCGATATACTCTAGGGCCCAGAGTATGCCAGACGTGCAAATCATAGTAAAATTGTCAACGCTACGCTTTATATGAATAAAACATCAGTAGATAAACTGACATGCTTTAAAGCATATCGTATATGATGTTTGTGCAAAACTAAAAAAGGTACATACGTATAAACCTTTATCAGCAAGAAAATAAACCGTTTCTCTGGTTGATTTATTACTTAACATGCACACGGTTGAAACACTCGGGATTGGGTCTTCTATTTCGTGTCACATTAAAATGTATATATTCATTAACTACAGGAAAGTTATACGAATAGTGTTGTACGATATAGAAAGCGTCATGTATTTTGACAAATATATAGTACCGTTTTCCTAACTTGTTTTAAATTAGTGCGATTTCTCAGTAGATTTGCCGGAGATTCGGGAATTGTTGTGGGAATATAGGATTAAAATATAGTAGCGCCACTTTAGTAGGTACGGAACATAATAAGAATATTTATTATTAACCTCGCAAGGTAAAAAGTTGTAGAAATAACTATTGTTTGTTTGGAATAATTTTTTTTCGATGCCAAAATTGTAATTTAGCCGGATATGCTTCTTGCATACGATCTCACTTTGACAGGTAGCAAACTAACAAAATACAATAAGAAAAGGAAAGAAAAACACAAAGTCTTCCTCCACAAAATTTACTAGAATAAAATATTATTTAATTAAAGGTCTCTACATGTTTCGAACGCAGAAACGTTTATCATCAGGAGAAATATATGATGCTGATGTTTTTAGCAAAAGAGAAAATGATAAGTGGTAGGCCTAAAACCTTAATGGAGCTTTTATGGTGTCCAAAATTCGATTATTAAAATTACATTATGTGAAGACATTAGAATTAAAGATAAGTAGTTAAAACATACGTAAGTAGTATGTGGAAAATTCAGTTGAAATTGTCTAGGTCTAGAATAGAACAACCAAACAAAAAAGGGGGGACGTGGAGGTAGAAAAAGTACTTTAAAAAAGAAGATGTCGAAATAAAGATAGTTAAAACATACGTAGTATGTGAAAAAATCAGTTGAAATGGTCTAGGTCTAGAACAACCAAACAAAAAAGAGGGGACATGGAGGTAGAAGTACTTCTTATTTATTCTTTATTATTTAGTCCCTTTAAAAGTTACTAATTGGGAAATATAGGTTATTGTAGCGTAAAATCTCAATACAGTACATTATTATTGTATTGTTCAAAAATTTTACTTTAAAAAGTGAAGAATAGCAAGAAAAAAATTATTTAAAAAAATTATGTTATGTAACGTACGTAACGTGTAAAAACGGATGACCCCCTCTTCTAGGGGGCGATGTGGCTAGTAGCTAAAACTCCACAAAATTTGTATGTTATAATCTTTAGTGTTCTTGCTCTTTGAACAATAAAGTTGTGACCAGAGGGACCTTACAGTACTATCTTTAAATCTTTACGCGTTTTCACCAATCTTTTTTTTTGCGACTTTTTGCACGATTTGTTTACTGAAAGTACCACTTTGGTACCTACTAAAATCTACAAATTCCTTTTGATCTTTAACAGTGGGTAAAGCTGGTAGCTGTCTGGCTTTGAAAACTTTTATTATTTTACATTAAATAAAAGTTACCCGCCTAGAACCAGGTATAGGTCAATTTCATTATAATATCTAGTACTAAAGTATTTTAGCTAATATTGAGGTATTCTATTGGGTTTTAATTTTTTCTATAATTCTGATTTTGTAATAAAAATACTTACTTTATATTTCTGCTGTTGGAAACATATTTAAATATATCTGGCAAAGGCTCATTTACACAATGCAAGTTTACTGGCGAAAAGTACTTGTTGCCAGTAAACTTCCCATGTGAAACCCAAAGGATTGTTGTACTTGCTACTTGCCGGCCAGCAGCAAGTAAAGTTGAGGAGTCGGCTAGTTTTGTGGCCAACTTGCGTATCTTGACAAGTAGCTGTCCGCGTTTAAACATGGTTTAATTATATTCAGCAAGTTGCAGTGTAGATTTAAGTCTCCGATAAAATAATAATAATTGAAATATAATAAAATAGCGATATATAAAACGATTGAATATTTTATTACTAATAATTTCTCAAACATTGTTGGGGATAATATCATAAAATTCCTATAATCTCATATCCCAGGTAGCACATAACGTCGAAATGATGTCTAAAAGACGTCATCAGTTTCGGCTAAAAGACGTCTTTTTAACTTTCACAACGACGTCTTTTTGACGTAAGTAAGTCACATCTAAATGACGTCAGATATTGACGTCGAAATGACGTCAAGGCTTGACGTCAATTTCAGGGATGCCAATTTTGATAAATAAAAAATGGGAAATAATTTTTAAATGACAAAATGGGGTAAGAATATTCGTATTTTGATATTTTTAACAAAAGCTAAGAGCTATCAAAGTAAACTTTTGAAAACTATAGTATTAATTATAAAAGTCTAGACACTTTAAACCGCAGTTTTTTACAACACAATTTCAGCTTAGGTCATGCAGTAAAGGAAAACATACAAAACTAAAATTATCAGGCCCATTATCAAACAGTAAGCACTTTGATTTTACATCGGATACATTCCATAATTGTAATGCCCGCCGAAATTGTTTCGCGCCATTGTATGGCGGCCAAAAGACCTCTTTTTTCATAGGTGTCAGCCACGTATTACGAACTACACCTACACTATTGTTCGCTTCTCCGCTGAATTGTATTACCCAAAACATTTTTATTTTTATGGGGCAAACAAGACAATAATTAAGATTCGTCTATGTAATGTCTAAAAAGTCGAGCCGACACAGAATCACTACCACACGATTCAAAATGGCGACCACCGAGTATACCGACTATGGATCCAATGCGTTGCGATCGGCCTCCTACCTCAAGTCCTCCATAATACCGACAGAGATCACAGAGCAGAGAGTCGGCTTGGTCGAGATCAGTGTTGGCAGTTTAATTTTTTGTACGTCAGTAGTTCTTGTCATTCGACATCGATAAATAGATATTATTAATTCGAACTATTTTTACCAAAATTAAAGAGTACTTGCAATTCTATTTTAGTATTTTTTTTGCTCTATACTAGATTTGTATTGATCGCTTAATATAATTTAGGATCGATCGCGGACGTTAATACAGGTAATGCAAAATCTATATTCTGAAAACGAAAAATTCAAGGTAGTTTTTGCTCATTTGTAGCAAATAAAAAAAATGTAGGTATATCTACATACCTACCTTACATTTCATAATTTTTATATTACAAAACAGTATACAGTAGGCGAAAACAGTAAGGCTACTACCAGAACTCTAGTCTGGCAACGCTGTGTGAGCATTCTGTGGCCTCGGACATTAAAGTTTAATCGTTTTATCCAAACAACTGACCCAGGCCTGCCTAAGTGCATCATGTCCTTGTCCCTATCATTTAAAAATTGCATTAAAACTATGCTGCTCCGGGTAACACCGTTGTCAATCAACCAAAAACGTAAAAGAAAGAAACATTTGACTGCCGCGCGATGGTCACATGCATCAACATATTTAGATAACTACAACGGTATAATAGGTATATAAGTCTAGTATAAACAATTTAAAAAATATTTCCAAAGTTGATTTGTTTTTGATTTATTTTACCTAAAATATCTTTATGATTGGTTGAAAATTAATATGTCAAACCGACTTTCAAAAGACGTTAATACGACGTCTTATCACTGCCGTCAAAACACGTCTCAAAACACACGTCAGAATAACGTTATATTATGGTCAAAAGACGAATATGACCAAAACTGACCGAAGAACGGCGTCATTTAGACGTAATTTTCGTCATTCTGGCTACCTGGGATAATCCCTTTTAAAAGTTGAGCAGAAGCCCCTAAAGCGTTCCGACGCTTAATCCAGCTCCTGACCCATACGCGTGTCTTCTTTTTTTTCTTTTGTTCCTCAAAAATACTCATGCTTTTCCCAATACAAGCTACAATAACTTTCACATCAGCACGCACTATCGTACTCGGAGCCATCTAGAATTTTGATAACTGAACAAGTAAACTATCCAATGTTTATACGTACAAACGAAACAAGTTTACTGGCGGAAAGTACTTGCCGCTAGTAAACTTCCCATGTGTAACCCAAAGTATTGTTGTTCTTGCTACTTGCCGGCCAGCAGCAAGTAAAGTTGAGGCGTCGGCTAGTTTTGTGGCCAACTTGCGTATCTTGACAAGTAGCTGTCCGCGTGTAAACATGGTTTTATTATATTCAGCAAGTTGCCGTGTAGATTTAAGTCTCCGATAAAATAATAATAACTGAAATATAATAAAATAGCGATATATTATATTACTAATAATTTCTGAAACATTGGTGGGGATAATATCATAAGATTCCTATAATCTCATATAATCCCTTTTAAAATTTGAGAAGGAAGCCCATAAAGCGTTCCGACGCTTAATCCAGCTCCTGACCCCTGAGTTTCTTCTTTTTTTCTTTTGTTCCTCAAAAATACTCATTTTTTCCACAATACCATTTTACAATAACTTTCAACTACGCCGTATAAATAAAAATATTTTTTGGTACAGATTTCTATGAACATTCAGGTCACATTTAACATAACGTGCCTCTACCAAGCATTTCATTATTTGTATTTGTGTTATTTAAATCGAGTTTTCGATTTCCTACCTGATTGTAATTTACCATTTTGTTTTAATCATGCTAAAAAAGCAATTCAGTTTAATCTGAATTTATCCCCCATGCATAAACTTTTTGTCAAATTGAATTGTCGTTTGTTATTTTAAACCGGTTGGTTTTAGCAACAAACAAGGCAATATTTATTTTGTAAAACCTCGTAATTCCATTGTATTTATTTTCACAATATTATCATTTAAAATGTAGATTGTGAATTTATCATACATGCAACCACAAGCAAGAGATGTCACTAGACGTAAAAAGTGTATTAACGTATACAGTGTGACCAGTAAAGTCCGCATAATATGGGATTTTTTTTTATTAATAGCTTTATTCGAAATTTGACTTTGGCATCAAGATCTGCTTCGATTGAGATATAAATTTAGCAAAAAAATAGAAGTCACGTCATTCGCATTATATGTCAAATTTTAATTTTTTCAAAAAATAATTCAAAAGTTTGGTTATTTCTGAAAGTTTGAAAAAAAGTTATTACAAAAAGTTTTTTTTAATGCAGTTTCTAGCCCACATGCAAAATTTCAGCTGCATAAGATATTTTTGTTTTTTTACCCACCACTAAAATTTATTTCTACTTAATGAACACTTTACTGAAGACACTGTTCTTTTTCGTCCTAATATTAAGGTGTATTACTTTCAGACACGAACTACGTTTTCAAAAATACTTATTTTATGAAGTTACCTTATACAGGGTCAAAAACAAATAAACTTTGCATGACATGCGACCAAATTTTAATAGCCCAATTTTGATTTTGTAGAAAAACACACATTTAATATGGCGCTACTTTAAAGAAAATGTATCTGAAATAAGGCATTGTCAAAACTAAGAACTTTTATGTAGGTTGCGTTGAGTCTTATTTTGCAAAAGTGGTGCAATTTAGAAAATACGGGTAAAAATCAAAATTATCTTATGCAGCTGAAATTTTGCATGTGGACCAAAATCTGCATTTAAAAAAACTTTTTCTAGTAACTTTTTTCGATACTTTTAGAAATAACCCCACTTTCGAATTATTTTTCGGAAAAAATTAAATGTTGACAGATAATGCGAATTACGTGACTACTATTTGTTTGCTTAATTTTCATCTCGATCGAAGCAGAACTTGATGCCAAAGTCAAATTTCGAATAAAGCTATTAATAAAAAAAAAACCCTATGATGCGGACTTTACTGGTCACACTGTATTGTAAGTTTGAAGTAATAATAGTCCATGCTTAAAGTGGAGTTAAAAGTAGGGAAACGAAACATAAACTAAAAGTCTTCCTTCACAAATTTATTAGAATCTACATGTTTCGAACGTCGAAACGTTCATCATTAGGAGAGAGAAAAAGCTTCGCTGATGGTATTAGCAGAAGAGAAAATGGTAGAAGGTATCCAACATTAATGAAGCTTTTATGGAATAATAATATAAAAAGTGGTATGTTGGTATAACCTATGAATAGTGAAGAAAAAATTGGAAGACATTTTTTCAATTTAGTAGGTATGTGGAGAAATACCTATATGTAAAAAAAAAATAATTAAAACATATTTAATTAAAAGAAGTAGTCCATGCTGAAAGTGGAGTTGAAAGTGTGGGAAAGAAAGAAAAACTAAAAGTTTTCCTCCACAAAATTTAATAGAATAAAATTCTTCAAGGGTCTCTACATGTTTCGAACGTAGAAACGTTCATCATCAGTAGACAGAAAATATATTTTTGTTGATGGTTTTAGCAGAAGAGAAAGTGGTGTAGAACCTTAATGGAGCTTATATGGAATTGAAGCTTGAAGAGTAGAAGAGACATAATACGAAGGAAATTGATTAAAATTAAACCATACTGAGTATGTGAGAAGTCAGTAGAGGGGGTCTAAACTAACCAAATAAACTAGGGAAGAAGAAAAACCTTTCCAAAAAGAAGGTGTCGAAGATTATTTAAAAATTTTTTAAAAGCTTCTTTAGGTGTATGTCACTAAGACATTGTAAGGGTAAAATTAGTCAAAATAATAGAATTACATTCCAACAAAAGTGTTTTGTGGGGTACTGAGGGTTAAAGCTTTATCTATCAATAAATTTACTATACTATATAAATAATTTATTTTGATTCCTGATCGATGTTCGTTTTATAAAGTATACCATACTCATTTAACATACTGCGGATATAAACTACGTATTACCAATGGAAATAGAAGGAAAATAAAAGGCGGTTTTCATTTGAAAGTCGGCTTTTGATGTATTCTGAATAATCTCTAAACTTTCTACACATTAACTAATTGGCATCGCGCAAAATAATATTATTTAGCTTTAAACAGGTATAAATATCCACAGTATTTAGTTTAGTAATTTTAAATTAGAATGACATAATATTATGTAGTATATTACATATATACCGGACGTTTCTCAAAAGAAGTTCACCCCTATAACTTTTTTATATTTCGCACCTTTAAAAGTAAAGTGACAAAACTCGAAAATGGTATATTTCTAAGATTAATCATAAAATGACACTAAATACCGCTCTCTATTAAAAATATCAAATCACTTCTCCCAAATTAGAAGAACCTATTTATGCCTTTTTCATTTCGCGTCTTTTTAAAACGAAATAGTATCATTTCAGTATGTTGTCGCATTCGACGGAAAATTGACACTGCTTTAAGTATAAACTGACTTGATTCCAAACATTTTACGAAAAGGTAACTGGTCTTTAATAAAAAAAATTACATTATTCTAAAATGACTCGCTGAATACAACGACAATTTTAATGTTAAAATGGCATAATTCCTAATAATTCGTTTGTTGTTAAAAAAAATTTGGCAGTAAAAAGACCTAACTTGTTTTTTTATTTTTTTTTACTGTTAAGGCTAGGTTTTAATATCAAATTTAAACAATTGTCTTCTAGTAAAACCATTTAGCTAATGTTTCTTTAACATTTAATTTAATTTATTACTTGGTCTTAAAAGCCAAAAGAGTTAGAGGAATCCAATATATTTTACAATTTTTCCTGTTTTCTTCAAAACTTTATTTTTTGGATTGTGTCACTTTAATTTTGAAGGTGCGATTTATAGATATTAAAATGAAATTTTAAGATTATCCTTAAGAGATGAGTTTGCATTTATTGGCAAAAATTTTCTATTTGTTAGCACTTCCGATTTGACCGGAAGTGACCTTGACTTTGCTATTTTAAATGGGACATCTAGTATATTTTTACTTATTGGGATTCAGCATAGCATTCTGAGTAAAATGACACCTCACTTGTAATTTTTTGGCAGTTTTATGTTTATTTTTAATTTTCAATCTATAGAGTGCTACAAATTAATTAAATCTGTTAATTTATATACGAGTTGTATTTAAAAATTAAAATTATGTCATAATAATTGACTTTCTTAGTTTCACAAGCGTTTAAAAAATGAAATTTTGTTTTCTTGACCTCCATTTTTCCAAATGGAACGATGGTGGTTCACTAGGATATTTAAAACGAGCATTTTTTTAAACAATTTGATACCATACATTCCTATGCTATTTTAAAATTGACACTGAAAAATTTGCCTTAAATCCCAATCGCAAATTTAAAAGCGTTATGCATTATTGCCGCGTCTTTTCTAAAAAAATATAATGGCGGCTTTGAAAAACAATGGAATGGTTTTGAAAACCACTATGGTTTTAAATTAAAATTGTAATATCATTTGTTTATTAAACTTACATTGTAAATCAGATCAAATGGTTAGTTTTACTAGAAATGAACAAATTGATATGCTCCTAATTTTTGGAGTGACCAGAAAAATTATTATTAAATATTATAGGTATAAAATTCCATAAACTTACTTTACAAAGAATAGCGCAAGTTTCACTTTACAACGAAACGAAAGGCAGCTTAGACGCAACTAGATTAAGAATCTATTTGTTAATAAATATTTTAAGATATGTGTCTTTTATAGTTATTTTGTTACAGAAAATAAAGGAAATGAAAACAGAAGAATGTTGGATATTACCCGAGATAAGCCGATAAAGGTGGCCGTTCGGGTAGTGGTACCTGTTAGAGATCATCCAAAGGTAATCATTGGTTTATTATTATATAGGACGTTTATTTAACATACGGTAAAAATAGAAGGAGTTATTCTCTGAATTATTATAAGAATATATTGATGAGGCGAGACGAGAAAAATGTTCGACAATAACAAACTTTTATTACGAAAAATTACATGTTAAGTTTCCTAATCTACCAGTACTGTTGAAAATAACTACTTCAAGCTAGGATGCAAGAATCATTGACTGTCGAACTCTTTCAAAAACATCAGGTTCGTTTCTTATTGAGTTACACCCAACAATTATCCGATTTCTAAAATCTTCGACATTTTCCACTGAAGTGGTATAAACTAATGACTTTAGCCCCATAAGAAATAATCCAAGGCGTTTAGGTCCGAGGATTGAGTAGGTCATAACTGAGATCGACTTCGACCAATCCAGAAATTTCCGTACATTACTGGTAAAAACTCACGAGCAACCACACTAGAATGAGCTAGAGCACCATCGTGCCTAAACCACGTTGCATTTCTTGTTGTCAACGGTACATCCTTCAGACAGCGTTTGTACTATAAAGATGCGATACACCTAGTCGGTAAATCTTTCTGGTAGAAATACTGATCCAATTAGCGAATCACTCATAATTCCAACTCAAACACTCAATGAGAACTGATGTTGAAAAAGATTTTTAAGTACCTACTGTGGATTTTTTTCAGCCCACACATGTTTATTGTGAAAACTCCTTCTGCATTTCTTGAGAAATTGGATTTATTGGTAAAAAGAATCAGCGTCCAGTAGTTAAAGGATTTGAACCAATGCAATGTGAGCAAAAACTATTGACCGACTATAATCCGTTTAGTGGTATAATAGTACGATAAGAATTTTCCAAACGGTTCCATTACTACAAACTACACTCAAAGTATTTGCAATTTTTCAAATAAAAGTATGTGGATCTTCCTCTATCATGCTTGTTTGAAGCTGGTAGACAATGAACTATTATCAAAAAAATTACCATGTCGGACTTCCATTGTTTTTAATTTGTTATTTAACAACTTTTCGGTTAGTTAGTAACTCTAGTCGTTTTCAAGTGTACCTAAACTATATTATAATTCTAAGGCTACTTTCTTAAATGTGTAGTGAAGCTTGATGACTGATACTGTAGTGTGAAGTTTGAGTTGTTTGTTTTGGATAAGAAAAGGCTTTCAGATTTGGGGAATATCTATTTATTTATACTTCGTTTACTTAATATAATATGGTTATCTGGATTCATAAAAGCTGCTTCTTTGAATTTGCGTTTTCTTCAATGCTGTTCCGTGTCCAAAACCTTTTTGGCTTCTGGCCACTGTTAATTATATTGGTTGGTCCATACATGTTCCGCTATACCTGATCTCGAAGTTTCACCTCTTTGGGTATGTTTTAGATGTTCGCCACACTTACAAGGGATTCGATAGATGTATTTTTTTGTGTTTTCATTACAGGAGGTTTTATTTTTGTAAGCGTATTTCCGGATTTAAAGGCTGTTTTGATGTTACAGTTTTTGGTTGTCCTCCTAATTATTTTAGAAATCCCCTTTATATAAGGTATTGTAAGAAATGCTTTCAAAAAAGTTTTCAGGGTAACCAATCTTTTTTGTGATATTTGAAATTTCAATATTAAGGTCTTCTGCAACAATCCGAATTTATTAATACGAAGATTATTCTATCAGAAACAGTACGGTCAGAAAATCGTTCAATGTACAATCGCCTCCCTAATATAATGAATTACCATCAGCAAGTCCCGAAATCAAATACATGTCAGTCATCTGGCGTTCGTATAGCGATTCATGATAGATGATTTTCCTAACAAAGGTTTAACTATAAAGCTGGAATTAGAAACTCTGCGTTCGCGTTGGTGTTAGCGCTGGCGATTGCGCTAGAAGTTAAAACATTAAATTGTAATAGAAAAAACTTCGCTGGCGTTCGCGCTGGCGCCGGCGCCGGCAGTAGTTCGACTTGAACCAAGTTTAACTTTTTGGCGCTTGCGTTCGTAGCAAATCCGTAGCGATGACGTCAAGCCAATAATGTTCTATTATTTGTATCACGTGATGGTTAACAACTGTGAAAATTTTTGTCAAAACTGCGAACATAACGAACGCCAACGCCAAGTGTATAAATGCCGTCTACGACGACGAACGCTGACGCCAACGTCAGCGCCGGCGAGACCGTCCAAACGTCCTTTTTGACATAAAAACTTAAATGTCAACTGTCAAAAACGCTTAGACTTTGGTGTAGAACATGATATACAAAATCTGAATATAATCTTGCGACAATCCAAAACCGCAATGTATGGGGTCTTTTAAAATAAGCAAGTTGACAACTATTAAGGGTAAGTAACTGTATTGAAAATATGTTCGCTGGGTTGCCCCCATCAACATTAGCATACTGTAATATTTTCAAGATTTTCCTATGTCATTTTATAGTTTTCCATATATAGGTCGAAGCGATTACCGGTGGGACACCCTGTATAGAAAAATTTAATTCGAGAATTTGGTATAAGATATAAACATGTGCTTTGATTGACATAATGCTAGATAGCGTTTCTTCCGATTTAACCGGAAATGACCCAATGTTGTAGTGGTCACTATTGGACAGATAGAGTACCTACCCATGTATATTTGGAAAAAATCTTATTTTTAGATTTCCCTTCTGACACGTGCTGCTTGCAGTTGAACTTCTTTAACAAAGAAAAGGTTACTTTTCTAAGCTGTTTAAAACTAAAAATGTTATAAAAATCTTTTAAATCTATTAATTTTGCACACAATGTGTATGTTTTGACTCCTGAGTTTTTAAGGGTAGAAAACGATTTATCTCGATTTCCGGCAAAACTGCAAGTCCTATGGAAAAACGTTAAATGGCAAAGTTGTAGGCAATAAAAAGATTTAGAACTTTTGCATTTACACTTTTTTCACATAACCTCAAAATTTATGTGAAAAATTCAAATAACCAAGTTTTTGGTTTTTTATTTTTATCTTTTACAAAAAAATTTTTTATACACGAAATTTGGTGAAAACTTTTCTTTTTATGTCCCAAATACACTGTAAGATTTTTGATTTAAAATATTTATTTTTTAACCTTATTTTGACTTAATATCGAAAAAGCAACCTATTTCAATGGAAAATTCTCACGTCAAAATATCTGCTTTTTTAAAAAAGTCGGTTGGCTTTTTGTTCGTTGAAATCTCTACTATAAGTTGTTAGGAATAAATCGCTAATGCTAAATTGAGTGCTAAGGAATATTTAATTGAATTTTTGGTTAATTCCTAAAAATAGGTTCCCTGAAAATTGGAATAACATTTTAAATATTTTGAATTATACATATTGTCTAAATATTATTTTTTTCTAATAGGTTGATCTATTTTAAATAGGAATAGCCAGTTTTCGAAGATACTAATCGTATCAGCACAACAGCAGCTCACAACAGGGGATAGACATAAAAATATTGCACCAACATAATAAAGCAATTTAAACATAAGTTTAACACCAACGTTCCCGTGCTTTGAGTAAACCCTCTATTAAAACAGTACGTCTAGTAATAGGTACTTATACCTGCCATTTATTAATAATTGTAATGAATACCGGCAATTTTCGGCCCGATAACCATCTTGGCGAAATGTAGGGGAAGGTTGCCCATATTGGACCAATTTCCAGATTTCTTATCATAGATACTGATAATAACGCAAAATCGATCTTGAAGCTATACTTTAGTATACTTTAGTATGTTGTTCAACTGCAGGATTTTTTGCAGAATTTTATTTCAAAGTATCTATGATATACCGGGCTATAAAAAAACCTCTGCAAGTGGTTCAATATAGGAAACCGTTTAGCGGAAAATTGAAATGTTACAGGTTTCTCAACTATGAACTACTGCAGAAGTGGTTACATATTATAACTTTTTTTAGCTATACTTAGTTCATTAGCGTAGCCACTTTTTATCTAGTCAGCTCTTCAGTTTTTCCTATTGAGCAAAGTTTTTTTTTTAAATAAATCTTACTGCACATTTATAATCTTTCTGGGTTGGGCTAACTTTAAGGTTTTTAAAAATATGTTTAGGTGCCACTTGTCATGGTAGGTTTTGTCTAAAAAAATAACGAACAAAAATAGTAAAAGAACAAAAAACTATATTTTTATTAAAATAATATACTGGGTGTTTCTCAAAAGACGTTCACCCCTATAACTTTTTTAGATTAATAGATATTAAAATGAAATTTTCAGATTATGCATAAGAGATAAGTATGCATTTATTGGCATAATTTTCAATTTGTTAGCACTTCCTGTTTGACCGGAAGTGACCTTGACTTTGGTATTTTAAATGGGACATCTTATATATTTTTACTTCTTGGGATTTAGCATGACACCTCACTTGTCATTTTTTGACGTGTTATAATATTTTTATGTTTATTTTTATTTTCAATCTAGAGTGCTAAAATTAATTAAACCTGTTGATTTGAAGTCAAGTAGTATATTATGAAAATTAAAATTATGTCATAATAATTGCTTTTCAAAACCATATATTCCATTGTTTTTCGAAGCCGCCTTTATATTTCTTTAAAAAAGAGAGGGCGGCAATAATGCATAACGCTTTTAAATTTGCGATTGGGATTTAAGGCAAATTTTTCAGTGTCAATTTTAAAATACCATATAGAAGTGTATGGTATCAAATTGTTGGAAGAAAAAGCTCGTTTTAAATATCCTAGTGAACCACCATCGTTCCATTTGAAAATATGGAGTAAACGTCAAGAATCAAAATTTTCTTTTTTTAAACGCTTGTGACACTTAGAAAGTCAATTATTATGACATAATTTTAATTTTCATATACTACTTGACTATAAATTAACAGATTTAATTAATTTGTAGCACTCTAGATTAAAAATAAAAAATAAACATAAAAATGATATACCACGTCAAAAAATGACAAGTGAGGTGTCAAACCGGAAGTGCTACCAAATTGAAAATGATACCAATAAATGCAGACTCATGTATTATTATTATGTACTTAATCTCGAAATTTAATTTTAATATCTATAAATACAGAAAACGGCGAACGTCCTTTGAAAAACACCCGGTATACCTTCTAAACTTTATTAATTATTCTATATTATAAATAATTTATTACCAAAAGGAAGCATTGAATTATCAATTTTAAAACTCAGTCATTAAATGAGGCTATTATTTCCAAAACTCGCTCTTTGCTATTAAGTTTACTTTTCAGGAGCAACGAAAAACTTTCTAGCTTGACGCAAATAATTTTTTCGATTCAATATATTTTTTTTCCAATACATTAATAGGCATGACTAATATAATATGATAATCGTAAATACGAATCTCCTATAGTTTTTCAAAAAAAATATATGTTTTTTGCAAATAGAGAGTTTTGAAAAGAAAAAGGTAAACACAAGGAAATTAAACGGTAATTAAATTTATTAACCAACTTGTAACATCAAAAAGATGTTTTGAACACAAACAAAAATTAGTATACAAACGAAAAAACTTAAATTATTTCAGATGTAAATAAACCGCCTCCGTGCACTATCGACACCGGTTAGTCACGTAGGCCGAAGCAGAGAATGCCCATTGGCTAGAAAGCGAACTGTAAGGAACTACTAAGAATATAAAATAATAGATAGTATAACTATACCTCTACTTTTATTAATCACTCTCCGTCAACTTGGCATGTACCCGTAACAGGTCTTCCTTACCGGAATACCTAATACCTGTACATCCCCCTTTCTTTATAATACTGTTAACTAAAATAATATAAACTATACTATGGTAAGCGCTTTAAATATCTACTATTTCTTCTATATACACGACCGTCCAGGGTTCTAACGTTATATGATCTAGGGGCTACTTCTTCTTCAACTTGTGCATCTTCATGCCTATTTCTTATCCATATTTTTTGATATTTTTCGAATTTGTCAATATGTTTTGACCTATGTCTCTTGTCAAAATAATATTTTTGTTCCTTCTTCTCTTTTTCTTTTCGTTCATAAATATAGTATAGTTCATAATAATAGGTACTTTCATTTTATAAAAGGATCTTGGAATTTCCATCTGCTCTCTTAAATTTCTTCCCATTAATAGCTGACAAGGGCTTGCTCCACAATTTAATGGAGTATTACGATAAGCCAGTAGCCCTAAATAGAAATCTTCTGACCTCTTCAATATTTTTTTCGCTGTTTTTACGGCGCTTTCAGCTAAACCATTGGATGGTGCGTGATACGGGCTGCTAGATCGCCACTCAAAATTGTACAATTTAGCGAACTCCTTAAAATGTAGACAAATTTATTGTGGTCCATTGTCCGTGCGTAATATTTTTGGGATTCCGAATCTACAAAATATTTTTTTAAATTCTTTAACAATAGTTTCACTTCTTGTATTTTTCAGTTCGACGATTTCCAAAAATAAACTAAAGTAATCTTGGACAACCATGTACAGGGTTATTTTTTATATTTGCGTACCCACCTACAGGGCTTAATATAAGTAACAGAAAAAAACTTTTAATGCAAAAGTTGCATAATGTTTCCCGTCATATCTTTTAGACTTATTAAAAAAAACATCTGCACATCGGAAAGTTAAAAAACAAATGAAAGTCTTCTTTTTTTAAATGGAAAACCCTATATATTTTTTACCAGGGCGAAAGATCTCTTTCTCCTGATTTCAAAAATATATAACATGTCATCATTTAATCCAGTCGTTTGTGAAATATTTGAGTTTTTGATTAATTGAATTGACTATAATCTAGTTGGCGTTCCGCATACTTCAACGTGACATATTTGTCACTTTACTTTAAATTGAAAGATTCAGTAAGGAAAATGGGATATTCGGAAGAAGACAAACTTTAAATAGTGCGTCTTTTTTACTCTAATAACAACCGAATAGCTGTAGTTCAACAGCAATTTACTTTACTTCATATCATAAATTATAAATCATAAGTTATTTTCTTTGCTGCATGTTTCAATTTAAATTAAAGTGACAAATATGTCACGTTGAAGTATGCGGAACGCCGACTAGATTATAGTCAATTCAATTAATCAAAAACTCAAATATTTCACAAACGACTGGATTAAATGATGACATGTTATATATTTTTGAAATCAGGAGAAAGAGATCTTTCGCCCCGGTAAAAAATATATAGGGTGTTCCATTTAAAAAAAGAATACTTTCATTTGTTTTTAAACTTTCCGATGTGCAGATGTTTTTTTTAATAAGTCTAAAAGATATGACGGGAAAGATTATGCAACTTTTGTATTAAAAGTTTTTTTCTGTCACTTACATTAAGCCCTGTAGGTGGGTACGCAAATATAAAAAAAAAACCCTGTACATCTTGTTTTTAAATTGGAATAGGTCTGACCCAACTATCCACCAAGGTAAACTAGGAACTTTTAAATTTAAGAGTGGTTCTGTGACAAGTGGTTTATCCTTAATACAAATTTCACAATTTTCTACCAGATCTCGAATTTGATTGGTTATTCCAGGCCACCAAACCATTTTCTTTGCTCTTGAAAGATATTTGTTAATTCCTAAATGACCGGTATGTATAAAGTCTAAATATTTTCTTCTTAATTTTATAGGGATGATAGGTCGATCGTTGTATGTTAGTATGTTCTCTGAAACTGAAATTTCATTTCTGTATTTATAATATGGTAGCACGTCATTCTCACAGGTATTTCTGTGTTCTGGCTATCCCTGGTATAAAAATTATTTTAATTTCTTCAGTGATACATCTTCTTGTTGAGCAAGAAGTAACTCGGATTCTTGCTCCAACGTCACACTTGCAATGGTTTTAAAATGATGCTCCAAAATACCTATATCATCCGTTCCAATCGGTAATGGAGCTCTGCTAAGGGCGTCTGGCCCGGTAAGTTCTTTGCCAGGTATATAGGTAACAAAATAATCGAAAATAAGTTATTTCATTCTAAAATTTTGCAGTCTCACCGTTAGATCATTAAGTGGTTTGTTTACTAAAATTTCAACTAGTGGCTTATGATCGGTTCTAACTTCAAATCGTTTTCCAAGTAAAAATTGTCTGAAACGATTAACTGTGTGGGTTATTCCTAGCGTCTCCTTTTATATTTGGCTATATCCTTGTTCTGCTCTGCTTAATGATTTGAACAATAAGATACTGATCTCCAAGTTCCATCTGGCTGTTTTTGTTCAATAATTCCGCCTATCCCTACCATAGATGTATCTGCAGAAATTCTAGTACTGTATTTTACATTATAAGCTGCTAGTACTGGTGCTTCAGTTAAAAGCTTTTTTACATCAGCGAAGCATTTTTCTTGATCGGGTCCCCATATGAATCCGGTATCTTTTTGTAGCAAATTTCTTAAGTGGAATGTTTTGTCAGCATAATGACTTAAAAATTTAGTTATATAAGTTGTTAATCCTAAAAATCTTCTAACTTCAGGCACTGATTTTGGTCTTGGGAACTTTAGTATTGATTCTATATATTCTTTATTCGGTTCAATACCTTTATCACTCACAATATATCCAAGATAATTAATTTTACTGGCACCAAAAGTACATTTTTCCATGTTTAAAGTTATTCCGTAATCTGAAAGTTTTTTTAATACCTTTAATAAATTTTTTTTGTGTTCGTCTTTACTTTTCCCACTGATTAAAATATCATCTGCATGAACAATAACTGAATTAACTCCACATGTATCTATAATTTGATTTAGAGTTTTCTGAAAAACTTCTGGAAGTGAACAAATGCCAAACGGACAGGATTTATATGCAAATCTGCCAAAAGGACTTATAAACGTCGTCAATAACTTTTACGATTCCGAAATTCTCAACTGATGAAAACCTTTCGAACAGACCAATTTTGAAAAAAAAATTCCATCCTCAATTTTTGCCAAAGTCTCCTCGACTGATGGTAATTGATAAAGTTCTCGTTTGACAAATTTATTAAGGTGTGTATAATCAACACAAACTCGAACTCCATCACCCTTATTTTTAGCAACTACAATGGGCGAACACCAGTCTGTAGGTTGATCAACTTTTTGGATAATTCCATCATTCACTAATTTATTTATTTCTTGCCGTACTTTTTCCATTAAAGGCATGGGCACTCGCCTAGGTACACTTACACTGAAAGGTTAAGCATCGTGATTTAATCTTATTTTGTATTCAAAATCTTTTATTCTTCCAATTCCTTTAAATAAATTAGGAAACAAACGAGTAATATAATTTTCATAATTTTTTATTTGTGAATTGCTAATCAAATTTACATTTTTAACTTCTTTGTTTATTATTAAATTTCCATCTTTCCATTTAATAATTTTAAACTTTTCAAGAGCAGGCCTGCCTTAAAGATTTTACTTTGTTTCAGCGACAAACATCTTGATTTTATCCATGGTTTTATTATACTCGGCAGTTATTTTAATTTTTCCTTTTGTTTCAATTATTGAATTTGTGCCAGCACCAACTAACATTACATTAGTGTTTTTAAGTTTTGGTTTCTCTTTTAAATTTTTGTAGGTATTGTAAGATAAAACTTTAGTATCCGCACCAGTATCTAGTTTTAAAATAACCATCTGTCCTTTTATATTCAGTTTTATAGTATATGGAGCATATTGTTCAGTTATACATCCAATAACTTTGATTTCATTAAAATTTTAGTATTCTTGCTTTTACTATTACCTTCTGTTAATGAACCCATCGAACTCGAACTTGTTGATGAATTCAGTGCATCTCTCAACTCGTTTATATTTCTTTTGGTCTTACAATATTTGGAAAAATGTCCTTTAATATTACATTTTGAACAAACAATCCTAAAAGCAGGACACCTTTCATACGAATGTTTTTTGGATGAACCACACCTGGAACATTTCTTAGAATAATATTTTTCGTTCCCATTAAATCTGTAGCTGTCACGTTCTTTTACACTGTCTATGTCTTTATGAATTGAAAGATGTCGCGTGAGTTCCAAATTTTGTTTTTTAACACATTCAGCTTGATTAATTTTTGTTATTGTTGTTTCTAGCGTTAAAGATGCATCCATCTGTAAAGCTTCGGAAAGATTTCTATCTAAAATTCCTACTACAAGTCGATCTCTGATCAATTCATTTTCTATTTCACCATATTTACAATTTTTAGCCATTAAAATAATTGTTTCAATGTACTCTTGGGAAGTTTCACCTTCTAGTTAATTCCTCAAATTAAATTTGGCACGTTCATATAAAATATTAACAGTCTTTTTAAAATACTCATTAAAATCAGCAATAAGACTATTATAAGTCAGGAAATAATCCTCTTTTTTTTTTAATGGATCAAAAATTTTTCCCACATCTTGTCTCATATATAACAAAATATTGTTGATCTGTGTTTTTTTGAGCATTTTTCCAGATTTATAGCGGATCGGTACCTTTCATAATGCTGCAACCACTTCTCCCACTCGCTATCTTTAAATGAAAACTTATCTGGATGTGGTACATTTTTTATTTCCTTCTCCATTATTTTCCTATTATGGTGGGTTGACTGAGATTGGTTTTGATGGGCTTCACCTGCTAATTGCTGTTGAACCAATAATTCTTGCAGACTTCTTACTTGTACTTTTAAATATTCTATATCGTCCCTTGTATTTTTCTGTTCAGTATTATTTTCCACATGTTTGTTGGCTTCTCGACTCTTTCGTTTTCCATGTGAGGAACTACTATGAATATAAAATAATAGATAGTATAACTTTGATATCTCTACTTTTATTAATCACTCTCCGTCAACTTGGCATGTACCCGTAATAGGTCTTACTTACCGGAATACCTAATACCTGTACACGAACAATTTTGGTGGGCAGATAGGGAGGGGGACATTTTTTTTAACCAAATGATTACCGATATCCGTCCGTATAGATAGTTAGTATAAAGGGTGATCCAAGCAAACATGTATTGTAGAAAATTGGCGATGATTTCAAAATGAATGGATAAGCGGAAATAAATGAAATTTGAAGTGGCTATGTTTTTTTAGGGAAAGAAGAACGAACTTATAATTAGTTTTAAAATAACTCCAAGAGGACGCTTTATACAATATGAGCTTGTTATATTATCACATTATTTTTTTGTTTCTCACATTTCTGGCTGCTTCAGCTAAAATTATCAAAGAAGGGTTTTTTTGTTAGCACACAATTCTATCAGGACCGTATTGCAAACAAACTTTAAGTTCAGATGATGGATTTTCGGTTTAAAACAATGAAATTTTGTCAAAATGTAATTAGTTTATGTTTTGGGGAACAAAATACTTTAGATAGTAATATTTAAATTTCAAGTCCTTATTAAAAAATGTTGATCTGATGGTTATATCTGATAACCGAAACGTTGTTTTTTAGAGAAATTATCGTTAAATACGCCGTAATTTAGTGCTTTTCAATATGCTTATAAATATCGTCACAAAAAACAAAAACCGAAAATGAAATGTTCTGTTTTTTTAGATATCTCCGAAAGTGGTCCAAATCTGCTTACTTTCTCACTGGCATTAAGTTAAGCTCCAAATTATACAACTTTGCCCCAAATTACCATTTGCTGTATTTTGTATAGTTTCCGAGATCCCAATGGTGAGAATCAAATTTGGGACACCCTGTACATACTACACATATCTAATTACGCTGGCAGACGAAACTTACCGGTCGGCGCGTGGTAGCCGGAAATTGAAAATAAAAATTTTAGTTACCAGACCAACATTTCTATTAAGCAAAGCAGGAAAAAATGACACGAAACTACAATCATGCTACAAACAAAACAAACCTAAAACAAAACACAAAAAAAACCCTAACCATGGTTAGTAGACATTTTTGACAAATTTAACAGGACAAAAAAAACCCAAAAGGTTGAAATAATATTTTCAGTTTCCGTGTTCTATTCGTTTTTATAAATATTAAAAAAATGTTACTTGGATATAACAATATGTTATTACAGGAGAATATCAGAAAAGTTTAAGCGTTACTTCATCTTTATTCGTTCATAATTAATAAGTTATTTATTATATTTTTATTTATTCACCAAAATTGTAAGCGGTAATGAATTCGCCTTAAATATCTACTTTAATTTTTGTATTCACATTAAACTTATTATTAAAAACCTCGGAAGGTAAACCCCAAGGGAGACACTGTCTTCTTTCCAGTTACGTATTTTTAGACCGATGTTTCCATATTTCATTTATAAGATACGAGTTTTATTATTTTGTTTAAATTGAAATTTATTATTCAGAACAAAACAAATATCTTATTGTTCGACATCAACCAAAGTGTGAAGAGAGATTCAGAGATCCAGAGATATATTTTTATAATAATAATTAAAATCAATACTTATCTTGCATGTCTTCTGTGTTCTGTGGTATGCTTTTTAATATCATCATGTCAAAATCTATAAAACAAATAAATAGCAACACAAAGGACAAAAAATAAGAAATCAATCTGATCTGTTTAGCCTCTTTTAAATGTTTGTTCGCAACAAAAATGGTCGGAGGACTAGAAGAAGTTAGAATCTATGAAAATTAATAAACTTAAAAATACGGACCATGTTAGTTAATGATCAGCTAGATTTAAATAATTCACCTTTGTTAAATTTATTCTGTTGACCATAATACTTAAGATTTTATAAATTACCCATATTGTATCTAATTAAATTTAATTTTTAAACCCTCTATTGGATTTTCCCGCTATTTTAACCCTTCCACTGTTTTATTACATCTTCAATAATTTAATTTTATTGCACCCAAATTTTTAATTTTCATCTTTATTAAATCATTGTCACCTGACGAAGCTACAGGGTTAGCGAAACATGTCATTTTTCTAGTTAATATAGTGGAAATTTACAAGTTCAACTTTGTTTTACTGTATCTCATAATACTATAATTATGGATTTCCACCTAGTATCGGCTAAATCAATTAATTAAATTAATTCCTATTTGATCCATAGAAATAGCAAAACCATAAACACCATGTCACGAATTACGCTAACCGGAGCGCTTTGGTATATAATAATTGATATTATTAAAAACCTTGGCGCAACCCAACATTAATCTTTTTGGCACAAATAAATAAATAGTTGTATTTTCCCGTCTTAGGTACCTAGGTATACATTCCACTGACACTACGATATGGATAGTCTTAAAAAGAAGAGCAACTTTAACTTTATAGAATTGACATCAGCTGTTTAAAATCGAACGATTTATTTGCTGCTTATTTAATGTTATCCTAATTTTCAGCGGTTTTTTAATGACTCTTTGCATAAAAGAGATATATTCAAAGAAGTTTAGAATATTTAACGGCGAGTAGATAAAGTTTTTTTTTAATTGAAAAAGTTTTATTCCTCCGCCGGAAATTGATCCTGGAACCTTCCGATTAAAGTCGAACGCTCTACCAGTTGCGCTATACGGAAACCTTGAAGTTATCTTACCAACTTCGGCCATATAACTGATTCAATTTTGATGTGAGTCGTATACAGTTTAGAAATCTCCTGCGATTTCAAACTAGGGAGGAGCTTTCCTTAAGTGGAACCGTATAGTTATTTCCTGCTGTAAATATCTATGAGTGACAAATTATTAAAAATTGGTTTCAATTAATAATAATTAATATATTTGAAATTTGGGTAATTATACAGACTGTCCACGGATAGGGTTTACTATAGCACAAATGGATGAAAAATTTTATTTTTTGGGAAAAAGTAATTCCTGATAAAAAGTTTTGCTTGTAAAAAAAATGCAATTCACGAAGAGAAAATTTTGATTTTTTATACAGGGTTTGCAAAAACTTAAAAAACATGATTTTTCTCCAAGAGTAAACTACCTTTATTTTTCATTTTTGACCAAAATGCCAATTAGAAAACCTATTTAGAATAACGTTTGTAATTTAAATCCGAGATTTAAAATAAATCTTCGATTTTTTTAGTTTTTTTAATTTTTAGAGGTAAAAGAATTTTTTTTTTGGTAGCAGCATTAGCGGTCGAAATACATACATTATCAATGACAGAGGAGTATCAAAAGTTTCAAAAACTGATTTTTGGTGTTACCAGAAATACGTATTTTTAATTTCACAAATGAAATGACCCCGGGAATAACACGAAAAAATCTTAAAATAACAACAAATAATAATTTCATAATTTGCTATTTAAACACTCCCACAACATATTTAACACATTTTTTTAGCTGTAAACGAATGTGGTCAAACCTTCTTCGAATTTTTTCAATAGAAATTGTTTGAACAGCTTCAACAATTCGCTGTTTTAGAAGCTGTACGTCGTTCTTAATCGGACCGGAGTACACTGTTTGAGACGCCCCCAAAGATAGGCACCTGAAATAGTTAAATGGGGGCCACAGAACCGGACCATTCCGACCAATCCATCTGTGGCCAAATGTATTATTAAGCCATTCCCTCACTTTAATTGCGAAATGCGCAAGGCATCCATCTTTTTGAAAGTACATTTCGTTACTAAATTGGAGAGGCAATTCTTCTAGGTTGTCAGAAAGGAATGTTTTCAACATTTCACGGTAACTCCTACGGTTACATGTGTTTTCGAAAAAGTATGGGCCAATAATGCCATAATAAGAAATCGCACAGCAAACACTTATTTTTTTGTAATATTGCCTTCTTGCAGGAATTCTAAAACGGGGATTATTTTCGCTCTAGTATCTAATATGCGCCGAAGACACCTTCCCGTTTGTTGAAAATGTCGATTCATCGGAGAATATGATAAATTATATATAATATGCTGAAAATGAGTGTTTTTACTACATCAAGTTCTTGAGCTCGGTTTCTTAATGAAAGGGTAGGATTGTCCGCAACAGACTGCAATACGATTAGGAAAGCTGCGTCATTCTGTTCATAGGTAGTTTTTTTTTTAATTGGAAACTGAACCAGTTTGCTGACATTGTCTTAATAATTTATGAAGTCCCATTTTTGAGACGTAAACGTTAGGGTATCTTTAATTAAATTTCTCTATCAAAAAGTTGTAAGAACTTTCGCCCGCCAACTTCAAATTTGCCCCATACATAAAGCAAAGTAATAAAAAGGTAAAAAATTCCTTGTTTTTACAAAAGATGGTAGGAATGCATTTAAAATTTTAAAATAAGATACACCACCCATTATGAAAATAGAGTCTAATAAAATTTTATATTAATATTTTCATTGAGCAGCAAAATTTCCTATTTCCTACCTCTAAAAATTAAAAAAACGAAAAAATCGAAGTTTTATTTTAGATCTCGGATTTAAATTACAAACGTTATTCTAAATAAGTTTTCTAATTGGCATTTTGGCCAAAAATGAAAAATAAAAGTTTTTGCGAACCTTGTATAAAAAATAAAAATTTTCTCTTCTTGAATTGCATTTTTTTTACAAGCAAAACTTTTTATCAAGAATTACTTTTTCCCGAAAAATTAACTTTTTCATCCATTTGTGCTATTGTAATCCCTATCCGCGGACAGTCTGTATATAGTCACATTTAATTTTTCAATAAACTAAACCAATAATAGTTATTATTTAAAAAAAAAAGGTTAGAAAAAATTAACTTTTATAAACTAGTCCAACCACCAACCTAAAAGTTAAAATAGCCTTTACAACTAAAAATAACTTAACTTATTGTAATGTCAAGGTCACGTCGACGTAGGCTAGGTATTTTGTATTTCTATTATTAAACCTTAGCAGTCGTGTAGTACTATCGTTACAACGTTGGATATGGTATAAATTAAAACGTTTTAAAATATGACCAAAACCGCTGTTGTGCCGAAGCCATTTAGTCGGAGTCAAAGTGCTGACTATTATTTATACCTAATGTAACGTTGCAAGTAGTGCAATAATAGTCGGAGGTGATAAAATCCAGCTTAGGATATTTATGAATCCTATTAATCTTTTAAGCTAAGCTTTTTGATATCATTATTATATTGTCAGTTACAATTACCTACAAAATTAGCTTTGTACCGACATCAAAAACCTTATTATAAAAAAGTAGGTAGTTAACTATAATTATTATCGGTTAGGTATATTAGTTATAATATCCTTATGATCATTTTATTTCCTGCTTTTTATAGCGTTTTAAAGTTGGTTTTATCTATTTTTTATAACGTTTTTAAATATTATACAGTGTCACCAATAAAGTCCGCATCCTATGGGATTTTTTTTTATTAATAACTTTATTCGAAATTTGACTTTGGCATCAAGTTCTGCTTAGATCGAGATGAAAATTAAGCAAAAAAATAGTAGTCACGTGATTCGCATTATCTGTCAAATTTTAATTTTTTCCAAAAAACAATTCAAAAGTGGGGTTATTTCTGAAAATATCGAAAAAAGTTATTGGAAAAAGTTTTATAAAATGCCTTTTCTAGCCCACATGCAAAATTTCAGCTGCATAAGATAATTTTGATTTTTTACCCATATTTTGTAAATTGCACCACTTTTGCAAAATAAAACTCATCGCAACCCACATAAAACTTCTTAATTTTGACAATGCTTTATTTCAGATACATTTTCTTTAAAGTAGCGCCATATTAAATGTGTGTTTTTCTACAAAATCAAAATTGGGCTATTAAAATTTGGTCGCATGTGATGCAAAGTTTATTTGTTTTTGACCCTGTATAAGGTAACTTCATAAAATAGGTATTTTTAAAAACGTAGTTTGTGTCTGAAAGTAATGCACCTTAATATTAAGACAAAAAGAACACAGTGTCATCAGTAAAGTGTTCATTAAGTGGAAAATAAATTTAAGTTTAACTTAGCGTAAAGTTTATCTATTTTCAACGATTTAATTTAAAACTTCTTTATTTTATTTTTATTCTTTTACTTTCAGACACAAACTAAGTTTTCAAAAATACGTATTTTATGAAGTTACCTTATACAGGGTCAAAGACAAATGAACTTTGCATCACATGCGACCAAATTTTAATAGCCCAATTTTGATTTTGTAGAAAAACACACCTTTAATATGGCGCTACTTTAAAGAAAATGTATCTGAAATAAAGCATTGTCAAAATTAAGAAGTTTTATGTAGGTTGCGTTGAGTCTTATTTTGCAAAAGTGGTGCAATTTACAAAATATAGGTAAAAAATCAAAATTATCTTATCCAGCTGAAATTTTGCATGTGGACTAGAAACTGCATTTAAAAAAACTTTTTCTAATAACTTTTTTCGATATTTTCAGAAATAACCCCACTTTTGAATTATTTTTTGGAAAAAATTCAAATTTTGACAGATAATGCGAATCACGTGACTACTATTTTTTTGCTTAATTTTCATCTCGATCGAAGCAGAACTTGATGCCAAAGTCAAATTTCGAATAAAGCTATTAATAAAAAAAATCCCATATGATGCGGACTTTACTGGTGACACTGTACATATACTAACTAGTTTTAACAGAAGATATAGGTACAGGGTGTTCTAAATAGATGCTGACAGTATTGCGATCTCGGAAACGATAAGATATAGAAAGCGGTTAAATGAGAAAAGTTTTAGAAAATTAAATTAGCACTTTATTGGTGCTTGCGGATCGATTCTTGTTCTTTTGGTTTTTGAGATATTTTGATTAAACTAAAATGTTGCATTTCCTTAGATCCGTTGTAACTTGTGTTATTTCCCAGTATTTTTTGAATCTGTAAACATATTTTTACAGCAACTTTTTACAATGAAAATGCCAAGTTGGTAATATTTTAGTTACAGCGTTTTGGTTTCCTAGAATCATCATCAATTTTTTTTTTTCATATTGGATTTTTTATTTATCGAAAAGTAGTTAATTTTTCCTATAATATGATACTTACTAAATACTAATAATTAAAAATGTATAACCTCAAAATAACTAAAAATAACATATTTAAGGAAATTTCGAACATATTTAGCAACACCGATATATCGGATGATCCAATTACTTAAGAATAAAGTTATCTTAATAACAATATCTGTTTATACTATTCTTAATTATTATTAAGGTACCTAAAACTGTTATAACTATTTTACAAATGATGAAATGAAATGAGTGATGATTTTAATACCAGGTGGTTTTAGATGGTTGCCCCGCGCCTAATTTCAGACAAGGACAACATTTTTAGCGGAGACTTTCGATGAAAAGGTCATATCTACCTGTGGAAACATGCGCTGACCTGCTAGGTCCCCGGATCTTACCCCATTAGACTTTTATTTATGAGGATTTGTCAAAAATTACGTATTCGAATTTAATCCCCCTGAACCCCGCCAAGTTTTTGAGCAATGAATTCAGGATATTATTATTCTTAACCATATTAACCTTAATACGATTTATCATGTATTTTGTCCTTACCTTAATACGATTCATCATATATTTGTCGAAAAAAAATGTCAGCGATGTAATGAAAAAAATTGTCGGCATTTTGAACCTTACTATTAGTTTGTTATTAATGATAATAATAGTATAACCAGATGTAGTTATTAGTTATTAAGTTAACTTTATTCTTAAGTAAAAGGATAATCCGATATGTCGGTAGTTATTTTCAGGATATACATTTTTAAATTATAATAGTGTTAAGCAGTGACGTAGCGTGGTTGAAGGGGCGGAGGTGGCGGAAGCTTCAAAGGTAAGGGCGTAGACATTTTTTTATGGGGAGGGGCGTAAATAGCGCAACAGGCGACAAATTTTGGGTGCCACGACCTTTTTTCGATGATGTTGCCTGATTTTCAAGTAGGAAAAATATAAAATACACAAGATCCTTAAGAAAATCACAAAAAAATTTATCAATTAAAGAAAAGTGCTTCGTTTTCATAGCTCATTATGAGTCCTGGGGGGGGGGAGTAATTACCCCCTTATCTACGCCCTTGTATAATTTCGTTTATTAGTAAATTTTGGCCTGAGAAATAAAGTTTTTGTTTATCGTCGTGTCTAAAATGGTGACATGAAAACAGAATATGTTTACGACAAGGGGAATTTTGTTAAAACTCTATAAAATATTTTATGCATATTACATAATAATATGAGCATATTATTCTCATTGGCGACAATAACACACTACTTTTAAAAAGATAAAATTTAGTATCTAGTAAATTAGAGATTTCAAGCAATTTTTAATTGTTAAATCAAAATAACTGAAAGAATACACATTATTGATCGTGGCAAATAATATTTTAATTATACATTAAATCAAGTAGTGAAAATAAAATAATAATAAGATGAGGGTTTTGGTATATAAATATTATTTATATTCATAAACATAGTAACTTTTTTCTTGCTGCGATAGGTAAACAATATTATCAATTATTATCATGTGAAGTGAACTGGGAGAGTGGGAAGGGGCGCCGTTTGGGAAAGAGTTCAAAGGGCGGGGGGGGGGAGGCGGTCGCCCCCCCTGGCCCCCTGCACGCTACGCCACTGGTGTTAAGTATCATATGTTATAGGAAAAATTAAGTACATTTCGATAAATAAAAAAGTCAATATGGCGGTCATAAGAAAAGGAAAATTGATGATGTTCCAAGAAACCAAAACGCTGTAACTAAAATATTACCAAGTAGGCATATTCTATATAAACAGTTGCTAATAAAATGTGTTTTCAGATTTAAAAAATATTGGGAAATAATAGTTACAACCGTTCTAAGGAAATGCAACATTTTAGTCTATTTAAAATATCTCAAAAACCAAAAGAACCAGAATCGATCCGCAAGCACCAATAAACAGCTAACATAATTGTCTAAAATTTTTCCCATTTAACCGTCTTTCTATTTCCAGTAGTGCCCGAGATCGCAATACTGTCAGCACCAATTTCGGGCACCCTGTATTTTAAAGTAGGTACCTAATAGGATTATTTTTTTTAGTTCAATTTTGTTGGGAAGCTTCTTGGTCCAAAAGGAAATTCGCTTAAAAGATTACAGGAAGACACTATGTGTAAAATGGCTGTTTTAGGAAGAGGTTCTATAAGAGATAGGCACAAGGTAAGAAATTTGAAAAATATGTATGATTACAAATTGTAGTAACTTAAAACTTGTATCTATTTATATGCATTTCTGTAAATTTTTTCAGAGTGTTATTATTTTAATAATTAGGTATTTCATTTAGGTAATAGGCTTTTTATTAAAATCAAGCTATGCCCTTCATTATGATAAAAGACACTACATATTTAGTCTTTGTCGCTTTTTATTGATCTACATCTACATTATTAAAGAAAATTTAATTGACGAAAAGTTAAATTCAATTTTAAAAATAAGTTTGTCTAAAAATATATATTTTGTAAAAGGTTTTTTGGAGATTTTTGGTAATTAAAACATATTATTGACTATTCTTATCCGCTAAACGTTTCTGCTTAAGACTATAAAGTCAAACTTAAAAATAAAGAAGGTTGGGATTTAGACATGCGTGCATCGCGTAGTTACAATTCAGCATTATACAGCGTGTTTCTCGGTGTGACTATGTCCTTTAGAATATTTCGTAAAGTAATGCGATTTGAATCCTGCCAATTTGAATAATAAGGTTTTTGGAGATGCTCTCTTAAAATTAAATAGCAGTTACCATTATCGTCGCCTAAAATGCAAATGCCTAACTCGCAAAAGGCAAATTGTTCAGGAGACACGAAAAACTACTTACTTGAAACAATGGATTTTACACTATCAATAGCGACATTCTATTATCACACATTACTTGCTTAACAATATTGGGAGTTAGGCTAATCTCGTATTATCATAGAATGGACCAGAGATCAGCCAGTTTTAACTTACTGTTTTTGGCGCGAAGTTTGATGTTCTGGTCGCAAAGCGTTTTCCAGTCGGTGTGGTTAGTTTTCGCGAACACAACCAATACAAAATGTTAATTTAGACAAAAAGTGGAGTTATAGTCAGATCTGGTCTTAACGTGCTGGTCCAAAGGTCACTAGATCATATGCGTCAAATCAGACAACACAGAGGCTATCAAAATGTTGTGAGATTATTTACAAATATACCGAAGGAAGGAAAAATAGTTTCATTATTTTAGCTATCGCGAAGATAGCCACATATATCTAATATTATTAATTTTGTAAAAATTATGTACAGGGGAGTTGAAAAAGTTACAAAAAAAATATATAATCGTTAATTATATACCTACTGTACCCTTTAATTAAACACGACAATAATAAACAGTGCAATTTATTTTAACAATTTTACTACTAAAACCTAAAAATACAATGGCATTTAGTCTGATAAACTATTTCGATAATGAAAGAAAAAGTGGAAATTCGCAAACCAATATGCAGGAAACCATAATGAAAACACTGGGAATTAGTTTAAGGACTATGCAGAATAATGTGCATGAAAAAAAAGCATAATATAATACCCAAGAATACTAAAAAATGTAAACGAAAAACACCGTTTATAATTATAGCCTAAAAACTCTCATCGTCACTTATAAAATCTGAAAAGTCCTCGTCGTCTGAGTCGTCTTCGAATGGAGCAATTATCATTGGCGCTACTTCGACATATAGTACTTGTTCTCGATCCCACTAATCCCTTATTAATATTTCTGTATGTTCCACCGATTTCTTCCAGCACTCTTGTGTAATATGATCTAACGAATCTTGCCAAACTATTTGTACTTGGTCGGATTTAAGACCATCACCTACATGTTTTTCATAATAAGACTTTGCACCAGCCCATATTAATTCTATTGCGTTAAACTGGCAATGATATGGCGGAAGTCGTAGAACCTCATGACCATATTCACGCAGTATTTCATCTACCGCGTATATTTTGGGTTTTTTAAGAGACTTTGCTATTGATAGGAGTTCCGATTTAAGCATATTTGGTAAAGGATTTTGGTTGTGTTTTTCCAGCCACTCATAAATATCACTTTTCCTTCAAGATGAAGTAGGCTGTTTATTTAAAATTCTTGAATGATATGATGCATTATCTAATACAATTAAAGACGGAGCATCCAAATTTGGTATCAATTGAACTTTTAACCATTTTTCAAACATTTCACAATTTATATTATCATGATAGTCAGCACTTTTTGATGTTGAAGAAAAAATTAAACTCGCACCTGCAACATATCCTGTTGCAGAACCGGCATGCAAAATAATAAAACGCTTTCCCGTACCGCACCCCTTTTTCTTTTTAACACTTTTTACAGACACATCTTGCCAAGATTTTGAACCACTTCCATTCGAAAATATCCACGTTTCGTCTAAAAATACCACTTTTCTAAATTTCGATTTGTAATTGTCCGTATATTTTTTTAAAAACTGAACACGCTGACTCACTATCTGTGGCTGCTCACATAAAAATCTTCGGTTACAGTCTTTTTTATAGCGAAAACCTAAATTTTTTATTAATTTTGATAACGCTTCAAGTCCAATTTCCAAAACACCCCGAATTTTTAATGTTTTTTGTAAAACTGGAAGAGTTACATTGGTTTTTGATTTGTATAAATCGTAAATCACATTTCCAACTCCCATTTTAATATTTTCGCTTAAATCCTCAGTCTTTGGCTTTCTTCGTTTACACTTTTTAGTATTCTTGGGTATTATGTTATGTTTTGTTTCATGCACAATTTTCTGCACAGTCCTTAAACTAATTCCCAGTGCTTTGGCTACTGTTTCCTGAATATTGGTTGGCGAATTTCCACTGTTTCTTTCATTTTCGAAATAGTTTATCAGATTAAGTACCATTTTTTTTGATTGGGGATGCAAAAACCCAGAAAATTGTTTCATTTTGTCACAAACTGTCAAAGTCACAAAACTGGCATATTTAAAATAAAACGTAGCTGGTGCTATTATAAGCTTTTTTAGAATCGCTGGAAAGTAAATACATATCCTTTTTTTTCATGTCAAAATGGAATAAGTCTGTCGCATTTATCTTACGTATTTTATTTAGAGGGTAAAATTAAACGCAAGTAAAGAAAACAAAAACTGAGAGTATGTCTTTCTTGAATCGTATGACCCGCACGATAAGACCAGATCCGACTATAGGCCATTTGCATCTTAAGGCGACGATATGCGACTTTCGATTATACCGGAAGTTGCCACAAACTTGCTTTATTTTAAATAGTACACCCTGCCTAATTTATATTTTGTGTTGTGTTCCTTTCTTTATTTCCAATAACTTTTATTAAAAGTTTTTTTGTCCTACTATATCTGTTTATTAGAGAAAAAAAAATTTTCTTAAATTTTAACCTTTAACAGGGCGTCGAATAAAATTGATTATATTCATAGATAAAAGAGCGAAACTCGAATAAACGATTTTAGAATTAAATATTATTGTGCTCGATAACGAATTGACGGAAAATTGAATTTTAGATACAGTGGAAAAGTAACAATTTTTGATTTTTATCAAAAAAGGTCAAAAAACTTCATTTTTCTAAATACGATGCTACGTTGCTGGTTCATTCAATGGATAGGTGAGAACATGTCCTATCTGCTCACATAATATGATCGCTGTTATGAAGAGAGCGTCTCCGAAAATCCCCTTATCCAAATTTGCAGGATTTAACTCGCATTAATCTCTTAAATATTCTAATGGACGGTCCCCGTGAGACACCCTGTATTTCTAGTGTTAAAATTATTAAGACAACCTCCTAAGTATGTTTTAAATCAGAATGGTAAAGTGAAGATGATATTAATAATAATAAAACAGGAATTATGATTTATTAATAGCATACAGTGTCCGCAAGAAAGTCCGCATCAAATGGGATTTTTTTTTATTATTGGGTATAGGTAAAAATTGAAAAAGCAGTTAGTTTTTGCTTACCTAAAAACCAAAAATGACGTATACTGAAGCAGCTGCACGACTTGCGTTACCTGTCAAATTTGACATTTTTAAAATATCGAAAAACTTTATTCGGGAAAATTGTTTATTTAGGCATTTTTAGCCTCTGTACAAAATTTTGACAGTCTAATACAATTTTTATTTTTTGCCAGGTTCTTGAAAATTTTGATCAACCCTCGTAAATTAACTTTTATATATCGATGTAAAACCATTTGCCGTTACTTTATTTGTTATCTTAATGCAATTTTGTGTAAAATTTTTGTTTCCAATTATTTATTTTGCTTCAAAAACTGAAATTGTTATTGATCAGTATGTAATGTTTGATGCAAAGTTTATCTAATTACATCAGTTTTGTCAAAACCGACGTTTCTCATTTTTCTTAAGTTAGTAAACAGATGTACAAAAAAAAATAATAGGAAGCTTTCGTTGAAATTTTACTTAATTATTATTATTAAATTAAATTAATTATATTAAACTATATTTTTGTTGAATAAAATGTTTCGAGCGATTAATATTTATTCTTTTTGATCCAATATTAATTAAGTAAAATTTCAACGAAAGCTTCTTTATATTTTCTTTTTGTACATCTGTTTACTAACTTAAGAAAAATGAGAAACGTCGGTTTTGACAAAACTGATGTAATTAGATAAACTTTGCATCAAACATTACATACTGATCAATAACAATTTCAGTTTTTAAAGCAAAATAAATAATTGGAAACAAAAATTTTACACAAAATTGCATTAAAATTACAAATGAAGTAAAGGCAAATGGTTTTACATCGATGTATAAAAGTTAATCTACGAGGGTTGATCAAAATTTTCAAGAACCTGGCAAAAAATAAAAATTGTATTAGACTGTCAAAATTTTGTACAAAGGCTAAAAATGCCTAAATAAACAACTTTCTCGAATAAAGTTTTTCGCTATTTTGATAAATAAGGGCATTTTTGAACCTATTTTATTAAAAATGTCAAATTTGACAAGTAACGAAAGTCGTGCAGCTGCTTCAATATACGTCATTTTGGGTTTTTAGGTAAGCAAAAACTAACTGCTTTTTCAATTTTTACCTATACATAATATTAAAAAAAAATACCATTTGATGCGGACTTTCTTGCGGACACTGTATAATATTATTAATTCCGATTATTTGAGTAGGAAGAAGAACTTAGAGCCAGTGGAGATCCCAAATTTCAACACTTAAGTGAGGAACTGCACGTTGAGATAAGTGCTTTTGCAACTCCTGCAGAAGCACATGCAAGAATAGCTTACGCCCTAGCTGAAGTAAGAAGGTTTTTAGTTCCTGTAAGTACATTTAATTTTATTCTCTTAGTTTGGTATTTGAATCTGACATTATTATCTTCATTAGAATATATATTAATAGGTAGTCAATTAGTAGGGTGTCATAAAGTTACATTTTTTTAAATGGGACACCCACCCTATATTTGAATACATTTATTAATTCTACGTGTTATTTCATACATTTTTATTAATGGTTTAATATACGAAAAAGTTATAGTTTTTAAGATACTTCGACTTATAATGAAAATTTTGCATTTGCAAGCATCTCGTTGTTGTGAAAATGCTACTTTAATTTTGATACTAAGTGATTCATAATTTTTATACTTACTAAATAAAGTGAAAAATACATATTCACTATGAAATATTTGACATCTCATTTACAGGGTGTTTACTTTCTAGGACCAAAGTCAGAAAATTTCTAATTGAAAAATATCACTTTTATTAAATGGAACACCCTATATATTTTTCTGTCATCTTATAGCTCGTCATAAACTTTTCAACTTTCGTGAAGAACGTCCTATATCTCTAATAGTTTTTGAAATATTTTGATATTTCGAGATTTAATGTCCTCGTTATAGCATATTTTGTCAATGGATCACAATAGCCAAGGAAAATAAATGAAAATAATGGCAGTGGATGACACAATAAGAATCAGATCAATGTAAAAATTAAGTCTTTTTACTGCAAAGTTTATGGTCCAGTAATTTTATAAGTTAGTAGGTACTAAAAATGAATTATTTTGAAAATTAATAAATCGATATGATTTATGTTTTGGGCGAGGCGGATAAAACGTGTCTTTTTGCTGAACAACTATACAGGATGAAATATTCCTAGCGGCGAACACCCAGTCCTCGAAGTTTTCAAAATTTAATGGAAATGTTTGATTCAACAGGCGTGATCCATTGACAAAAGATGCTATAACGAGGACATTAAATCTCGAAATATCAAAGTATTACAGGTAGGCACAGCGGAGATATTATTAAAATATTTGTACGAGGCGCGACCAAATAAAAATTGTTATTATGACGACATATTAAACGATATATAAAAAGTTATTCTGGATAGAATATCAGGGCGGTCAATAATATTCTTTAATACCTTAAACAGAGTTTTATGGAGGTAGTCCATCTCACAGTGGAGTGAATATTTATTAAGGGTAATAAAATACTGTAATTTATTACCATACTCAGTCTGCTCCACTAGTTATAACTAGTGGAGCAAACTGAGTGTTTTATTACCCTTATTAAACAGAGTTGTTATGAGAAAATAATGACGAAATTCTTTTAAAGAAGAGAAATAAAACATTTTAAGCAATTGCTCATGTGGAAAACCTTGATAAGGGTAAACTCCATCCCACTTTAAAGTGATATATTTTAGAAATTTCCGTTGAACCTTTTCTAAATTATAAACACTCTATCGTGGAGACCACACCACTCCCCCATACTCAAGCTTTGATCTCAAATACGAATTATACATATTAAGTGATTATGGCCTGAATATTCATGAAGTCCCTTGTACATCGCAGAATGAAGCCGTGAGCCTTCGAAGCCTCAGAAATTGTATTATTTATGTGAGAGTAAAAGGAAAGTAGTGTTTCACGAGTCGAGAAATATCACACTTTTAAAAAAAACCCTCGTCTCGTTTTTTTCTAAATCTTCCTCGCTAACGTTTTTTTACTATTTTGTTGATTTATCCCACTAAACTTAGAAAAGGAGCTTTATTGATTTCACCAAAATACAATGATTTTATACAGAAATCAGCTTTAAAAAAACAATTCCAAATATAACAAAAAAACAATAAAGTATAAGTTTTTTATTATTAGTTATTTAGTAGTAGTAGTAGTAGTAAAGATAATTAAAATATTAAAAAAGACAATTTTACATAATAGTATCACAGTTTTGCTCCTTTGTGCAACAAAAGGGAAGAGAAAAAAATACATATACAGGGTGTAACATAAAGGTTGGGAATAAATTAAACGGTGGATTCCTTAGTCAAAAATAATACAAATTTTTCATATAAGGATATGCTCTACGGGATTTCGTTTCCAAGTTACAGGGTGTTGAATTTTTCTTAAAAATTTAGTTTTTGTTTAATATCTTTTGAACGCTGGCAGATAACAAAACGAAATTTTACAGTAACTTCACTTGATAATGCCCTAGGAGAAGTAAAAAAAATGTCTTCCTGGGATACTCAGTGGCGTGCATACGGATATTGCCGTAGGGTTTTTTAATGAAAAATGTGGTACGCCACTGGTAGAATTATTTTTTTGTTAAAATTCATAAATTCTCCTTTTGTTCTTAACAAAATTCCCCTCTTGCGTTTTCTTTGTATCTCTTGCCATTTTCCCGTAATTAAACATTTTGCAAATATCAGTTTTCAGCAATTTCATTATCTAACAGTAATAAAATCGGGTACCTACGTTGTGATCCAGTGTTTACAAAATGGCAAAAACGACATTAAAACTTTTAGATTTTTAAAACACCATACTAATATGTAATTTAAAAAAATTAAAATACTAAAAACTTAGAAGTTAAAAACAATTATTTTAATAAAGTATGTAAACCAACACAACAAACAAAATTACAAAAGGTGCTGAAAATGTTGCCCCTCAACTTCAATACATTTTTCAATGCGTTTTCTCATGGATTGTCTTACTCGTCCAAAAATTCCAGGCATCTCTCAATTTGCTGACAACCCATTTCAACTCTTTGATGAAGAATCTGTACGTTAGAAATGGGAACGGAATAAACCATGTTTTTTAAGTGCCCCCATAAATAATAATCCAATGGATTAAGGTCGGGTGAACAAGGAGGCCACGCTCTTGGCCCTCCATGACCTATTCATTTATTGTGGTACGTTTCGTTGAGGTATTCTCTAACTTCTCGCCAAAAGTGAGCTGGAGCGCCATCATGCATAAACCACATTTGCTGTCGCGTTTCAATTGTAACTTCTCCTAATAAAGGTGGTAATCCATTATGAAGAAAATCCAGATATGATAATCCGTCTAATCTATTTGGTAGTACTACAGGACCAATCAAATAATCGCCAATAAAATTATTCCTGCCCAAACATTAATAGAAAATCGTTGCTGGTGCCGGGATTGTATGATTCCATAAGGGGTTTCATCAGCCCATGGATGGTTATTATGAAAATTAATTATGCCATCCCTTGTAAATCCAGCTTCGTCGGTAAATAAAACGGATGAGTGAACTGAATGATTTAAATTGCATTTATTTAAGAACCATGTACAAAATCTAAGACATGGTACATAATCCTCGACAGAAAGAGCCTGCACTCGTTGTAAATGGTATGGGTACAATAAATTATCGTGTAGGATTTGTTGGACTGTCATATGGCTTACCGTTTCCATTCTTCCAATTCTTCTAGTACTAGATTCAGGATTCGCCTCAACAATCTGAAGGATTCGTTCCTCACGCTGTACTGTTCTTACGTATTGTGGTCTTCCACTGGAGGTGCAAGGCTTTAATGATCCGGTTTCACGTAAGCGAGCGTGAATTCTTGAAAAAGTCTTCCTATTCGGAATGCGTCGATTTGGAAAACGTTCAACATACAGACGTAAAGCTAACACAGTATTCCCGTTGGCACGGCCATAAATAAAATGCATATCTGCTAATTCTTCAACTGAGTAATCCATTTTTAATAGGTTTATTACAAAATTAAATAACTTAACTGACAATGACATTATCAGAAAATATCGTGGTCCAAGGCATGCTCGATTTTGTTCCTATTACCCTCAATTTTCTATGTAACCTGTGGAAAAACTGATATTTGCAAAATATTTAATTACGGGAAAATGGCAAGAGAGACAAAGAAAACGCGAGAGGGGAATTTTGTTTAGAATAAAAGGAAAATTCATAAATTTTAACAAATAAATAATTCTACCAGTGGCGTACCACATTTTTCATTAAAAAACCCTACGGCAATATCCGTATGCACGCCACTGAGTATCCCAGGAAGACAATTTTTTTACTTCTCCTAGGGCATTATCAAGTGAAGTTACTGCTAAAATTCCGTTTTGTTATCTGCCAGCGTTTAAAAGATATTAAACAAAAACTAAATTTTTAAGAAAAATTCAACACCCTGTAACTTGGAAACGAAATCCCGTAGAGCATATCCTTATATAAAAAATTTCTATTATTTTTGACTAAGGAATCCACCGTTTAATTTATTCCCAACCTTTATGTTACACCCTGTATATAGCAATAGTAACATACTCTTTCATACTTTATATTTATGGTTAATTGGATATAGACCTATAGACCTAATAAATGCTCTTTAAGCCTTCTTTTAAAACAGTCATGTTTGGCAATTTTCTTAATTAATTGATTCTAGTAAATTGTTATACATTTTGGCACCATCATAGTAGATTGATTTTAAGCCTTTGTTTGATCTTACTAGAGGTAGGTAAAAATTATTTTCTTGTCTAGTATGATGGTTATGTACTCTTTTTACATTGACCAGTTGTACTGCAGATTGTTTAGTCTTATTATCTATATGATGCACGTAAAGCAGAACCTTAAATTTGTAGATATTTACAATACTGATAAATTTATTGTGGGAATACAATAGATTAGTAGGGAATCTAATTGAAAGTTTAAATACATTTTTTTAATGCTTTATTTTAAAGAGTTTTTAGAGCTACATTTGCTGCCGTGGCCCACACTCATATAAGATAATACAGGTGACTATATATGTGTGCATAGTAAAGTTGCTGGCGTAAGTTTTTCCTTAGTAGATAACCAACCTTATATAAAATCCCAACAAAAGGAGCAATTAATTTTTTTCTTAAGTAAGTGATATGTGCAGACCAGCTCAAGGTACTATTTATTAAAAGTCCTATAAGTATTTTATTACCGATGAATTTTGAAGCTGCTGATTTTCAAATAATATATGAGAGAGTATTCTAGTTTGTTTTACCAATAAACATATAGGAAGATTTCTCTATATTTGCTGTTAGTTTATGAAATTTTAGCCACAAGCTTATCTTTTCTAGATCTTTACTAATAGCAGTCCTAATTGAATGTATATTCTTCCCCCAGTATACCAGTGTATAGTATCATCTGCGTATCATTTTACTGTGCCCTTTAATGACAACTCACCTATTAACTTAATATAGATTAGAAACAGTGTGGGGCCTAATATTGAGCCTTGAGGTACCCCACATTTCATTACTTTGTTAGTGCTATTGGTATAGTTAACATTAACAAATTGTGCTCAAGTAGTTAGGAAGCTTTTAGACCATCGATGTGGGGTCCCTATTGGCAATATTGTGGATCCTCAACCGCACAGCCAATGTTACTTTTCTAGAATTCCACCTTAAACTTAAACAGTCTAAAGTCTCTTTTTGCCAGTTTTGTCACTAAGTTTAAAACTAGTTTAGGCCTCCCGATATTTTTCACAAAGACAGGGTAGGTAGCATACGTCCAAAAGATTCCCCTAAAAATTTGACCCCAAGCCCGAAGACCGTAAACATTTCGATAATATTATATAACACTGGTCAAAGTTAATAAATAAGCAGCACGATTTTTCAGATAACGACATATAGCTACTTTTTTATTAGGTCGATGATAAAGATAAGTGGATAATTTTTATGGGTGCACTACGCACGTGCCCCTGATTAATAATAAACCGTTTAGGAGTTTGCGATCTATTCGAGAGTGGAAAAAGTACAAGATCACCTACCGGTTAATCAGCCCATGAAATAAACATCGAATTTTATACCCAATCAGGTAGAAAGAGAAGTAGTAAGCCTCTGTTTTCGAAAGCACCGTTCAGTAAAACAGTCGAATGGCTTTATAACTTCTGCTCATTGGTGTTGGAAAAAAAGCGAAGGATTATTAATATAGGAATATTTAAAACGGTATTAGCTAGACGTTAATCGAATAGAGAGTTTAGAAATCGATAGTATAGAGTTAATACATCTTTATGATGATATTGTATTTTCGATGATCTGTGGTTTCCCTAGGGGGTAAGTGTTAAGTCTTCTTTTGGTTAAAAAATGTTTTTAATATGTCTCATATATACCGGGTGTCCAAGGAAGGTGGCTCGCCCCTCTAACTTTTTTGTTTTTCATGATAATGAAATAAAATTCGGGGGATTTGTATACGACATAAAACTGCATTTTTTGACAGGTGACTCAACATTATGGAACTTCCGTTTTAACCAGAAGTGACATAAACTTTCGATTTTTAAATGGGGCACCTGGTATATTTTTACTTTTTTTGACTCCATATGACTAAATACAACGATGTGTTACTTGTCACTTTTTGTCATTAAGAAAATATTTTTTTTCCAAATTTATTGTTTTATCTATTATACAGGGTGGCCCTTTAGTGTGGCAAAGTACAATAGCTCCGTTACTATTTCAAATACATTAAAAATATTAATACAAAAGTTGAAGGGCAGTAAGTGACTTATAACGTAAAATTATTTTTAACTCTATAGGGTGGCTCAAAAAAGCGGAACAAGAAAAAATGTACTTTTTTCAAATGGAACACCCTGTATATTTTTTCATTTTTAAATTCTACATAGAATTATAATTATTTTTTATTAAATACATTATAAGTCTATACTTTATAGTTTCCGAGATATTGACTCTTGAAAAGTGACATTTTTGAACTTTGACAGCTTCTAACTTTCTAACAGTACGTCTTAGAGCAAAACGGCTTACATGTCTCTATCTTCAATTTTTATTATCTTCCCAAAAAAATCAACTTCCAGTTAAACCGGAACAACTATATTTCCTGCTTTCGAGTAACATCCGGTTTAACCGGAAGTTGATTTTTTTGGGAAGATAATAAAAATTAAAGATAGGGACATGTAAGCCGTTTTGCTCTAAGACGTACTGTTAGAAAGCTAGAAGCTGTCAAAGTTCAAAAATGTCACTTTTCAAGAGTCAATATCTCGGAAACTATAAAGTATAGACTTATAATGTATTTAATAAAAAATAATTATAATTCTATGTAGAATTTAAAAATGAAAAAATATACAGGGTGTTCCATTTGAAAAAAGTACATTTTTTCTTGTTCCGCTTTTTTGAGCCACCCTATAGAGTTAAAAATAATTTTACGTTATAAGTCACTTACTGCCCTTCAACTTTTGTATTAATATTTTTAATGTATTTGAAATAGTAACGGAGCTATTGTACTTTGCCACACTAAAGGGCCACCCTGTATTTATGAATACCTTAGAATCACTTATTTCAGTTCTTTAATCTTGGGAAAAATACAATTTTACTATTTTTGGTCCAATGCTTTGTGCTATGTAAAATGTAATCTTTAAAGTTGTATAACTTATTTTTTTTAAATGGCAACATGGTGGCTCGTCGGGTTAAAAAAAAGATTATTTTATTACGACTATTTTGATACCATACACTATTAGGTTTTAGAAAAGCTGCCATTAAAAAACTTTAAAAAGATAACTTAGAACTTTCCTAAAATGAAGCATATTTTGAGAACAAATTTAGATTTAAATGCATCAAGTAGCCTGTGACCAGCAAAACTGATAAAACAAAATCACGCCTTGAAGAAAATTGATAAGCCGACAGCTTCTGCCAAAGTAAATTAGGTTGTTGTTTATAAAGCATGGAAAATAATAGTTTTACAAGGAGTGAAAAAGTTGATATGTTATTAGTGTTTGGAGAATGTAGAAATAATTCAACCGATGCTGCACGACTTTACGCACAAAGATATTTTAATCGGCGTCATCCAACCCGGCACTATTAGGTACCCAAAACTGGTTCCGAAAATGCGAAATGAGCCTGACAATAATAACATATCAACTTTTTCATTCCTTGTAAAGCTATAATTTTCCATGTTTTTTAAACAACAAACTAATTTACTTTGGCAGAAGCTGTTGGATTTCAATTTTCTCCAAGGCATGATTTTGTTTTATTAGTTTTGCTGGTCACAGTCTACTTGATGCATTTAAATCTAAATTTATTCTCAAAAGATGCTTCATTTTAGGAAAGTTCTAAGTTACCTTTTTAAAGTTTTTTAAAGGCAGCTTTTTAAAACCTAATAGTGTGTGGTATCAAAATAATCGTAATAAAATCCTCTTTTTTCTTAACCCAACGAGCCACCATGTTGCCATTTAAAAAAAATTAGTTTTACAACTTTAAAGATTAAATTTTACATAGCACATAGCATTGGACCAAAAATAGTAAAACTGTATTTTTCCCAAGATTAAAGAACTGAAATAAGTGATTTTAAGGTATTCATAGCTCTCTAGATAAAACAATAAATTTAAAATAAAAAATATTTTCTTGGTGACAAAAAGTGATGACACATCGTTGTATTTATAATGTCATATGGAGTCAAAAAAAGTAAAAATATACCATTTAAAAATCGAAAGTTTATGTCACTTCAGGTTAAACCGGAAGTTCCATAATGTTTAGTCACCTATCAAAAAATGCAGTTTTATGTCGTATACAAATTCCCCGAATTTTATTTCATTATCTTGAAAAACAAAAAAGTTAGAGGGGCGAGCCACCTTCCGTGGACACCCGGTATACTGTAAATTATAGTTTAATGTTGTTTTAACTGGATAATTAATAAACCCAGACGTTTCCTTGTGTTTTTAAATAAACCATGTTGGAAATGTAAGTTTTTAGTGCTCGTTCTATGCTGGCTGCAGAGTGCTGCGGCTTATAGACCAGACCCGAGCTAATAAATCCAATTTGTTTAAACGTTCGGCTACCGCTCGGTCGCTGTGACATATTCGGGTAGGTACTTCCGCCAACCTCTAAACTCACGATGTCAATTTCGGACGACAGTCCGATGCCCGGGTTTAATTACGAGGGACGGTTAAAATATTATAAGGTGTATTTATACTTTAATTTAATTATATTTATGAGTAAAATAATTTAATAAAACACAAAATAACTATTTCCGGATATATTTTCCAATATTTTTGGGAGGTCATTGACCAAATGACCTCTGTGGCTCAAATTAAATGAGTACACTTTTTAATCGTGAATATTTTTCTTCATTTTGCACTGATTTAATTTATTTGTGGAGTAATGATGAACTAAAATCGTCTCAGTAAAATGTGTAATTTTTATCAAAATATTTTGAACAGTGCCGGATTTACAGATTTAAAAAAAGGGGCGCTTATGTTCGTTGCATGCGGACACTGTTTTATTTAAATTTGAGATGATACGTTTTTTTGGTAGTTTAACTATCGGAAATACTCCAGTGTAGAGGCCTCATTTTGAAAGATTTTAAAAGTTAAGAAATCTTTGACCATTGTGAACATTTGCCTCCAAAATTCCCCATATGGAATAGTCAACAGGGTTAAGGTCTGGACTATTGGGTGGCCACATCTCCGGTTCGATGTAATCGGGACATTGCTCAAATAAAAACATTCTTGTACTTTGAGAGGTGTGGGGAGGGGCACCGTCTTGTTGAAACCCGTAATCGTCGCAGATTGCTGCAATTTCAGGAAGCAAGTTATGTAAAATTTGTTGTTGATACGCCTCCGAATTGAGATTTACTCCGGCATCGACAAAAATGAGCATTGACATTCCCAATTGGGAAACTGCCACAGAAACCATTACGCCAGCTAAAAAGTTACTTATCTCGATTAAAATATTTTCCAAGGGGATTTCCCTCTTCACTTGCGCATTTGAGTATACCCTATTATTTTGTGTATTCTTGTTCTTTTCGCTATTTTTCTGGTACCAACGGAATCTTCAGGTCTAACATTTTCTATGATATTTCTTACCATGGCAATATTTTCTTGAGTTCTTGAAGTTTTTTTTCCTTCCCCTCCCAACTTTTACTTCTATGGGCCCATTATTTTCTCTAAGATATCTTAAAAACTTTTCAATTGTTTCAACATGCCAATTTTTTTCAGGAAACTCCTTTACAATTTTTCTTGCAACGTAATAATTGTGTTTTTGTCGAAAATATTTGATAAGAATTCGATCCTCTTTACTTAAGACTGCCATTGTGTACTGATTAGCTGTCACGAAGCGTAAAAAACGTCGAAAAGTACATTGTTTATTATTTTAATAACAGTCATGGATACTGCGATCATGGTATAAATAAGCTCAAATTTTCAAATGATAACTGCAATATTTTAGTACATCATTAAACAAAAAAAGTTCTTTTTCTTTACTTTTAAAATCTTTCAAAATGAGGCCTACACTGGAGTATTTCCGATAGTTAAACTACTAAAAAAACTTATCATCTTAAATTTAAATAAAACAGTGTCCGCTTGCAACGAACATAAGCGCACGTTTCTTTAAAAAAATCTGTAAATCCGGCCCTGTTCAAAACATTTTGATATAAATTACACATTTTACTGGGACGATTTTAGTTAACCATTACTCCAAAAATAAATTAAATCAGTGCAAAATTAAAAGAAATATTCACGATTTAAAAGTGTACTCCTTTAATTTGAGCCACAGTGTATTGTAAAATACTCTGCGTATTTTTTGTTCGTTTGTTCGAATAGAATGTTCGTCGAGCGAAACAGCCAGTAATGCCGCAGAATGTGGAATTCTTTACGCTAAATACGTGTGAAAACCATTTAGTTAATACGACGGTTTCAATTTTGTTCAAAACCAGATCGCTACTTGAAAAATAATAAAACCTTCAGTCTTTACTTTTCCAAAGCAAATTTATTTTCTGTTGCCAATTTCAGTGATTTTACTTAGATTTGTCCATACCCGGCAATTTATATCGTGCACGTTTGTTTCCGGTATAGACTGGGTAGCTACGAATGGATTCAATCTTTTATTGCCATAATCGACTTTTTACCGAAAAAAAAGCTAACTAAATGGGACACTTATTGTGAATGAAACATAAAAGGGAGGTTTGGGACATTGGGAGACATTTGAAATTATTGTTAATGAAAAAAGTACAGGAAAGAAAGCCAAGGGAGTAATTTATTTAATCGATGCAAATCCGCAATCAGTCCTTTTGTTTTCTTTTGTGGTGAGTTTTGCATTCATAGAAATTAAGAATACCTATAGGGGAGAATGGTCCAAAATGATCCCAGCGGGCAAAACGATCCCCCCCTATTATCGTTAATACGGATGGTGCCATCTATGGTTCTCATAAGCCACTATACCTTCCTTGTCTTCCGACGAGTTGTGCTTGTCAGTTGAATCGAAAATTGTTAGCGGTTGGTGCGCTATCAATAAAAAAGTGATTTTTGCTCATTCTGATCTAAGGTACGTACTTACAGACTTTTGTAACAGCTTTTGACAGATATATTACTTTAGCTATATTTTAAGATATTTGTAAAGTTTTTAAACTCAACAACTAAGTGATAAACATGGCGGTTAGTAAATTTAGCACATTCGGGCAAAATGATCCCTCATGAGGTAGAGTAAAACGATTCCGGGATCATTTTACCCGAATTTTTTGGTCTAGTAAGTTTTCTCATTTTTAGTTTTATGATAAGAATGTTTGTATTTTCTTACTATTTTCTCTTGAATAATAAAATACGGAGTATCTGTTTTTTTAAATATTGACAATCAACAATTTTGCATTTTTTCTTAAATTAAATTGGGGGATCATTTTATCCTACCTTAAGGGATCATTTTGCCCAACCAGGTAGGGTAAAATGATCCTTTTGGCCAAGTTCATAATTATATAAATTACATTATTAGGTTTTTTTATTAAACACTCTGCGCATCCAAATCTGAAAGCATAAGAATTGGGGAATCCCATAACTATGATTATGGATCTCCCCAAATCATACACTCGGTTTACGAGCAATTTTCCCGTTAGGGGGATCATTTTGGGCCATTCTCCCCTACTTTTGCATAATAATAGAGCTCAACTTATTTGAGTGACGAAATAAATTTATAAAAAGCGATTCACGGTTTTTATCTCCTGTACAAAAGTTTATTGTTCATAGAATACAGTTATTTAGTATTAAACCAATACTTACAATTGCGTACAATAGTGGTTTTATTTAAAGGTGGTAGACAATGAAGTAATATTAAAGACATAACCTTGTCGGACTTCCATTGTCTTTATTTTGTTACTTAACACAACGTCTCGGTTAGTTAGTATCTCTAACCGTTTTCAAGTGTAAACTAAATTATAATTCCAAGGCTACTGTCTTAAAAAGCAGCTTTCATATATCAAAATACCCATATATTTAGTAAACCAAGTATAGATATCCCCAATATCTGAAAACCTCTTCTTGTCCAAAACCAAGAGCTCAAACTTCACACTCCAATAAGCACGTAGGCGGAGTCATCAAGCTTCATTGCACATGGATAGTACTTAAGACATTAGCCTTAGAATTATAATTTAGTTTACACTTGAAAACGGTTTGAGATACTAACTAACTGAAACGTTGTGTTAAGTAACAAAATAAAGACAATATTCCGTATGTCAAAGGAGTATCTGAGAAAATAAGAAGACTAGGATAACGATATAACATCAACACCGTATTCAACTCGAGGGACACCCTAAGAAGCCACCTGACGAAGACAAAGCCCGCAAGTCAAAAAGATAGGAAAAACTGCGTCTACCAGATCCCCTGCGAATGCGGCCAATCTTATATAAGTGAGACATTAAGACCATTAGAAACAAGGATTAAAGAACACAAAAACAATACGTTAAAAGGAGAGACCGAAAAGTCAGGTGCAGCTGACCATGCCTAGAAACATGGTCACCATATCATGTGGTCAGAAGCTGAAATCCTACATAAGGAACCACACTGTAGGAAAAGAAAGTTCAAGGAAGCTGCTGCTATTCACCAGAACCCAGGCTGCTTTAGTAAACCATCCTTAGACATAAGAAATATCTGGAAACCTTTGTTAGATAGATGTAATCTTCGGATAAGATCGCGTGCCAACTGAACGCATGACTGCACCCACCTCAGTTATGCTTTAGTGCACCTAGCTAGTATAAGTAGTCCTGTAGTTACTTTACTTATTTAGTATTCACCTGAAGACGACTGGAGATTCTTACCAGTTGAAACGTTGTGATTTAAAACAAATAAAGACAATGGAAGTCCAAAACTCTTTCATCATTCAAGAACCATCATTGTCTCCAACCTTCAAACAGTCACAAAGACAATGGAAGTCCGACAAGGTAATTTCATTAATAGTGGTTTTGATTCGAAAAGCGAGAGAACAAGTTAATTATATATGTATACCTTATCAAATCGAAAATAAAAAACAAACAAAACAGCAATCTTCGCGTACCTAACTTTAAGGCAAATTTAGTTGGTAATATTTAACAATTTGCCAGAAGCTTGGGTACTACACGTAAAACAACATTTTCAAACACAATTTCTTGAACAAGAATTTGTGTACCAGTCATTGTTTATGGCATAAACACAATTCACTTAACTACACAACACACAAGTAGAGTTAACATTTTCCAAAAACAAAGCGCTTCAACATGATATGATATTAACAGACGATGCTAATTTCTTCCTAAAAGTTCCCAGTTCAGGAGTGGGCCGTAGCAAGCTCACGCGTCAGGTTGATACATATTACTTTTTTCTGAATTTGGTGTTTTTTCAGTGTTTTATTGGCCGTTCTTTTTTTGTTTAGTGTCTGTTTTAAACATTTAACTTTTGGACTCGCAGACTAAATTTTCTTGGTGTTTATTATTTAACTAAAAAATGTTTATTGACGTCCAGATAATCCTTTATTTTTTATTCGAACAATGAGTATAAAAAACCAGTTTAGGTCAACTTTTCTAATATATCTTTGTATAATAAACATGTCATTTATAGTAATTTGCTAATATAAATTTAATATTCTTAGTTTTATCTATTTTAGGTAAGGTTAGGTTAGGTTAGAGTGGTAGACCTCTGGCATTGACCAAATAGTCACACGTAGTCCTGTAGGACCGTTGTGGTACCACACGTGTTCCGCGGAACCTATCCGCATCAGCCTCCTGATGGTTAACGCGACGTGACGTAGATCGTAGATCTTGACAGCTCATTCAAACCAGCCACTGCTGTTAATAAGCTTCGTAAGTCGACCCAGTTGCAGGCTGCTCACTTCCTCCAGATCATTAAAGAATGGTTCGCCCAGGGCATTGAACCTTCTTCTAGCGAGGCCGGGGCATTCACACAAGAAATGCTGAATACTTTCCTCCTCTTCTTCATCACTGCAACTTCTACAGAAATCGTTAGTTGGTATTTGCATACGTTCAGCGTGTCTACCGAACAGGCAATGTCCGGTGACTACGGCAGTGATGTTTCTTAGGTCCTTCCGACCGTGTTGTAATAGCACTGCGGTTTTCCTGTCGTCGAGAAGGGGCCACAATTGCCTGGAGATGCTACAAGTTGCCAGCCCTGTCCATCTGCTTTGTGCAAGTTGTTTAGCTATTTGATCTATATCCTCTTTGACTGCTCCCAGTGGTCTACCCAAAGTATTCTCTGCTAGTTCGGCAGACCTGCATGCGCCCTCCCTGGCGAGCACATCAGCAGTCTCGTTGCCCTGTATTTTGCTATGTCCAGGAACCCAACACAGGGTGATTCAATGTTGAGCACCAAGTGTGCAGAGATTTTTGCGACAGCGCCTTACTAGTTTTAACTTAGTGCTGCTTTAGCAAATGGCCTTTTGGCTGCTTGACTGTCTATATAGATTGCTATAGACGCAGCTGCTTTCAAGCCAAGGTGATCCCGCAGGATGTTGACTGCTTTATCCACTGCAAACATGTCTGCCTGAAAAATGCTGCAGTAGTCAGTTTATCTATTTTAGTTACGGTTCAATAGGTTTCCAAGCTTGCACTCATTGAGAAATAATCAGCTGTTTGCATTTAAAAACACATGGACTGGCTTTGTACTAGGCCGCGAATGTAAATTTAGTATTGAACGCGAAACATGCGCAGGCGCACCGTTTACCGCTTGATTAGCTCGAATCTACAATGTTGCGGCGAGACTATTGTATAATATATTGTTGAAATGTTAGGCAAAGCAAGGAGCACCAGACAAGATGCAATAAGCCGATATCGCCATCACTGGTAAGTACACACGTCGCCTAGGATCAGGTAGATCAGCATGATGATAATATAATCGCTTTATTATCTTATAGTAGGGGAGCCCAACAGGGGATTTTGGGATTTACTCAAGCGCGGCAGATTAATATATGGGGGATACCTTGCACCCTGTTGAGTACCTCTGCCATATCTAAGCCCTCTATATAGTGCCGCGCGTGTACGGCAGCTGATCAGAATAGTAAAAAAAAAAATCGATAGCTGGATTTACTCGAGCGCGTCAGATTAAGGTGGGTTAATTACATGCTAAACAGTCTGCATTTCAATAATCTGACGATTTGAGCGTGACGTAAGGGAGTGGGAGGGTCACAAACTTGTAAAAAAAAACGTCACATGGACATTCTCGAGCGCGGTCAATTTTTTTTTATTTTGAAGGAAATAATTCAAGGATAACGGGAAAAATATAATCGGCCGATTACCACAAGCCGAAGTAACAAAAATTGTCAATAACGTTTATTAGCGCGTGCAGCTGCAGTGAAGCACTCCGCGCCTCAATGTCTCTTTCTTTATCACTCACTCTCCCGCACCGTCCCCACACTACTTTCCATCAGCCATCACGCCATCACAGGCTGATCACAGCATTCGTGGGATTATATGTACAGAGTTATTACTTTACATTTTAGTTTGTCCCACTTTTAAAAGCCTGTAACTTTTTTGTTTTTTGAGTTAGCGCGTTCAATCAAAACGTAGGATGTAGAACTTTTGGCCAAGTATTTATGGGTATGGAGAACTAGAGGGTAGGAGGCCGATCGACAATGGCAGCATTTTCAAATTCTGTCCCGGTTTTTTGGTTAGTTCGCTATTGGCCAATAGATGCTCTCGCGTTGCAAGTGAGCTGGTGTCGTCTTCTTCTTCTTCGTTTTTTACTTTTACTTTTGACAAATTGACATTTTATTTTTGAAAGAACAAATGACGTTTGAAGACAAGACGAAACAAATAACGTTGTATTGTAATTGATTTCCATATTTATAATGAATAATGGTACAATTGAGGAAACGCAGCCAAATAAGTCCCTTTCTAGCTCCAAAGGTATAGCTAGAATGTTTAATACCCTGTATTTTAAAAACCAAGCATCGTTGGAACTTCATACAAGCCGATTTTACTAGTAAGTATAACAAAGTAAGTGTAAATTCATATAAAAGTCCTTATTTGTTCCTTAAAGAACTAATTTAAATAAAAATAGTTATCGCGTCCATAAGAAACCATTTATTTGATAGCCCACTTCGAACACGAGCGCCATCTTACGGCGACTTGTAAAGCTGAATTACCGATGCTAATTTGGGACCGAATCCAATGCATTGAGATCGGCCTCCTACCTCAAGTCCTCCATATTTTTGGGTTTTGTCAAAAATGACAGTAGGTGTCACATGTCACATTTAAGAAAAATAATGAAATTTTTTTTTTTAAACGGTCAGATTAACAAAATCCCCCAAAATAATCGTCAGATTATGAATCAGTACGACCAGGACAACAAGCTGAACCGTCTGTATGAAAATCTGACGCGATCGAGTATGTCAAAATAGCGTTTTTTTTTACATTTTCGAAAAGTCGCCACGAGCTTGCGTCACATCCGAATCGTCAGTCTATTGAATGGGAGCTTCCTTAGGGATCCCTTAACATCCCCTCTGAATATCTGACACGCTCGAGTCAACTTTTTTTCCCCATTTTTAACCATTCCGTACCGCCGCCCCCACCATCAAAACCGGCAGATTAATGTACCTCCGTCATGATAGTCACGTGGGGCATATACACTATTAATATTTGACGCGCTCGATGTGACTTTTTTTTTACATTTTTAAAAGCCTGTAGTAACTCCCCCCACCGGTGAAAGGGTACACATGATATGACATTGTTTCCTTTCTACCATCCAATCTTCAAGATCCAATAGGTCCCCACGACGCTCGAGTAAATCCCCATTTAGCATCGTGGGCTCCCCTACTATTACGTGCTTTACCGTCAACGAGCATTGAAAATCAAATTGAAACTGTTCGAGACATTCGAGTTTCTGCTAAGACAATCCGCCGCAGATTACATGAGCACGAGGAGGCAATACAAAATATTAATCTGATTTACTAAAAACAAAGTTGAATTTTTTGGTAAATTTGAATTTGCAATGTTTTAAAATTAAAGTTGTAAAATTGCAGAAATTTAAACAAAAATTGTACCTAGCTTTTTTGAACAGAAATACCGAGCTAAATCAAGACGGATATAAAGTTTAAAAAAATGACAAAACTTAAAAACAAAGCTAATTTAAACATTATTCTACTACCCAATTTTCCTAAAGGGTGTTTAAAATTTAACGTAAAGAAGTAAGGTGACGTAATCTTTATTCATCTCTCCGGACAGTAAAAATCAAGCCTATACTTGTCAGTATACTATAGTTACTAAACTATAACATGTATATATAAAGTACAGTTTACCAGCAACAGTCCTATGTCAAAAATAATACAACAAAAAAGCAATGCAAATAAAAACAATACAATAAAAACGTAACTTTTGTTTTCCTTGTATAAAGAGAAGGGAAGGTTATTTTACGATAACTAGAATACACCAAGAAAACCTGAAAAATGGGCCTTTAATTTACAAAATGTTCCATCAAAATTTATAATAATAATAATAATAAGTTTATTTAAAAATTTAATAATATAATAAATATGTTTATGTTGTCTTCGATAAACTTATTCTTCAATCCCCTGAAGCTGAGCTTGTTAGGGGCAAATCTTATTTTTTGTTTTAGTATGTAAAATCATAAATCATAAATTTGCATTAAATATCAATTTTTTTAAAGTAAAAATGTTAATTTATAGTATAAACGCAGCTTTTTTGAAGAAATACATTACCTATAAGAAAATTATTAATTTATAATTTTTAAGTAAAAAATATTACTCATATAAATTATTCAGAACAATATTAATTAATTAATTAAAGCATTTCTAAAAATATTTTCAAATTGTCTGTTTTTAATATCCATGTTTTTATTTCGACTTTAAATTTTTTTAATGAAATCAATTTTTTTATTTTTGTTGGTAAATAATCGTTTAAATAAAAACATAAATATTTGAAATTTTTTTGTCCTATGGACTTATTTATTTTAGGGTTTATGGTTATTTCATTTTTATGACGTGTATTATGATTATGGTTTTTAAATTGTATAAGGTTTTTATTTTTAAATATATATATTAAGATGTTATAAATGTAAAGTTGTCTAATGTTCAACTTTTTTGTTTCTGAATATAATTCTATTGAAGGATAAAGATAATCTTTATTGTATATACTTTTTAGAAACCTTTTTTGTAATATTTCTAATTTTTTAACTAAAGTTCTATTACTCCCCAACCTAAAATTCCGTAATTTAAATGAGTTTTAACTAACGCGTAATATAATATTTCCATATGTCTTACATTTAAAAATTTTTTAATGTTTTTAAAAATCGGTAGTAAACTTCTTAATTTTTTAATTAAGTATTCTATGTGAAAATTCCAATTTAATTTACTGTCAAAAATAATTCCCAAATATTTTATTTTATTAACTTTAAAAATTTGAATGTCTTCATTTATTTGAATACTATTCATATTTTGTGGTAGGTTATTTAGGTTTAAAGTAAAAGGAATATAATTTGTTTTATTAAAATTAATTGTTAACAAATTGTTATCAAACCAATTTTTTATAATTTTAAAATCTTTTTTAATTTTATTATTTAAGTTTTCCCAATTTGTATCGGCATAAAAAATTGTAGTATCATCTGCAAAACTATGAATTTGTCCATCACAATTTATACTAAATAAGTCGTTAATTTAAATATTAAAAAATAATGGTCCTAAAATTGTTCCTTGGGGAACACCATACTTAAATACCTTTGGATAGCTTTTTTCTTTATCTATTTGAACATAAGTTGGTATATTTTTCAGATAATTTTTAATTAATTCTAATTGCTTTCCTCTGAATCCAATATTTTTAAACTTTTTTAACAGTAAATTATGGCTAACTGTATCAAAGGCTTTTGCTAAATCCAGAAAAATACTAATACAAGGTTTTTTATTATCTAGTGCATCATATATTTGTTCTGTTAGACAGCAAATAGCATTTTGTGTTGATTTATTTTTTTGAAACCCAAACTGTTTATTAGAAATAAAATTTATTTTTTCCAAATAATTTTCGTTTCTTAATTTTAAAACTTTTTCGAATACTTTTGCTATCGAAGATATTAATGTTATTGGGCTATAATTACTTGTTTTACTAGAATCTCCATTTTTAAAAATAGGTTTTATTATACCAATTTTGAAAGGTTCTGGATATATACTGGTTTTAAAAATATTATTTATAAGAAATGTTAGTGGTCTAGAAATAGAAGTTTTAATAGTTTTAATATTTCTGTTGTTATTCCGTCGGCACCAGGAGATTTCTTTAAATTCAAACTATCAATAACATTTTCAACTTCTTTATGATTAGTTTCTTCTAAATAAAATGAATTTATATTGTTTATTTTTTTATTTGAAAATGTGTTATTACCTTTATTGATTTTGTTTGCTAGCTTTTCTCCTACTTCAGAAAAATAGTCAATAAAGCTATTAGCTATACTTTTCTTATCAGTAAGTGATTCATTTTCCATTTTGATTTCGTTTATATTTTTATGTTTTTGATTTTTATTACATATTTTTTAAATAGTTTTCCACATATCTTGATTAGAGTTTTTACATTTATTAATTTTACGTTTATAAAAATTGGTTTTTGTTTCTTTAATTAGTTTAGTGAGTTTGTTTTTATAAATTTTATATTTATATAATAAATATCGGTCATTATTTTTTTGTAATTTTTTATAAAGTTCATTTTTTGTTTTAATAGAATTAAGTAAGCCGTTCGTAATCCATTATTTTCTCTTTTTAATTTTAATTTTTATTTTATTTGTACATTGTTGTACATTATTTTGGATTTCTTTTATTAAATTATTGGATGTCATTCGTTTCAGAATAAGAGTAAAAATTTGTCCAATCTATTTTTGTAATTTTTTCTTTTAATTTGTAATAATTAATAAAATTTTTATACATTGGTAAAGGTTCATTATTAGTTTTATCAATAAGTATTTTTTGTAAAATGGTTGGGTAATGATCCGTTATTTGATATTTAATGATTATTAATTGGAAATTATCTAAATTTTCTTTTATTTTTACAAAGATATGGTCAATACAAGAGTTATGTTCTTTTACTTCTCTTGTGTTTTTATTTATAAATGATACAAAATTATATTCACTTAATAAGTTTAAATATTCGTTACTGTTTTTAGAGTTTGAGGAAATATCATACTTATTATAATACTTAGTTCTTATTTCTGAACTCAGTGATCTCACATTTCAATATGCTATTTAGTCAAACTGTTACATAAGGTTATATTTAAACTTATACAGTTAATAAGCTATTTGTTGATCGTTTTTAAGTTAATTATAGTTTATTATTGATTTTTGTTTAAGATATTCTATTGTTTCTATATAATAGGCATATGGCAAAAAAATTGTTACTGATTTTTCAAATAAACAAATTATTATAAACTTTTATTTATGTTGTTGTAAGAATAAATTATACATTGTGCAGCTTCATTGACTATATTTTAAGTCAAAATGTAGCCAATAACCCTGTGCATAAAAGGGGAATATGTATACGACCAGTGGCGTAACAAAAACTGAGTGGGCCCCCCCGCCAACGTTTTCAGGAGCCCCCTTTCTATACTATACAGGCCTAAGTCCGAATCTAATAAATCTAATTCGTTGCTTTCATTTTGACAATCATGCATTACAAAATCTGAGTCTCTTATCATTACATCAGATAGTTCGGATTGGGTGTCGAAATTTTGTATTTCAACCTTAGAATGAAAGCAGCTTATTTCACTTTCATGAATCTCCTTACTCGTTGTCGCTACAGGCCCAGGTTCGGATTCTGATGCTTCTGGGGTAGCACTTACACTCGTACTCTTACTCGTACTTGCACTCCCAAAAAAATTTTCAATTTTAGCATTTTTTTTTATTTTCTCATCTCGTTCTTTATTTCTCTTTCGCTTTTGAGCACCACTTAAGTATTTAGTTTTTTTATCCATTATAGAAAACTTAATTAAAATTTAATTACAAACTGTGAACACGTTCGCGAAATATTCCGTACTTGTGTCATCCAAGAAACTAAAAGTGCAACTAAAAATAATTTTTATTTTTACTGCTTAGGTTTTCCTATTTCCAGGACTTAATAAATAAAAAACAATAAAGTCTTCCAATGGCATTCCAAAAAGGAAGCCGCGTCGCGCTCATAGCGGCAATTGTACCGTCAAAGGATCAAAGGCGTAAAAGCTAAAGCGGCAAAATGGGCTTGTTGGCTTGCGGCTTGCGTTTGTGCTTTGTGCGTGATAAACCGACAATATGTTTTCTTTTTTGTGTTCCAATCGCCGAAATTCTTTTATTTATGTTGTTGTGTCTACTACCGTATAAAAAGGTTTTTAAGTTTTTATTAAACAAAATGTAATAATTTATTTAAAAAATTAAATTAATTATGAAATAAAATACCTATGGAAAGCAAAGCTGGCAGCAAGTTTTAAATGGGGGACGGCCATCCGTTAATGTGGGCCCCCCGGCTAGCCGGGCCCCCCCGCGGTGCGGGGGTGTTTGTTACGCCACTGTATACGACATAAAAATGCATTTTTTGACAGGTGACTCAACATTCTGGAACTTCCGGTTTAACCTGAAGTGACATAAAATTTCGATTTTTAAATGGGACACCTGGTATATTTTCTTTTTTTTTGATTCCAAATGACATTCTAAATACAACGATGTGTCACTTGTCATTTTTTGTCACCAAGAAAATACTTTTCTCCAAATTTATTGTTTTATCTAGAGGGCTATGAATACCTTAAAATCACTTAAGTTCTTTAATCTTGGGAAAAATACAATTTTACTATTTTTGGTCCAATTTGCCATATGCTGTGTAAAATTTAATCTTAAAAGTTGTATAACTAATTTTTTTTAAATGGCAACATGGTGGCTCGTCGGGTTAAGAAAAAAGAGGATTTTATTACCATTATTTTGATACCATACACTATTAGGTTTTAGAAAAGCTGCCATTAAATAACTTTAAAAAGTTAACTTAGAACTTTCCTAAAATGAAGCATCTTTTGAGAATAAATTTAGATTTAAATGCATCAAGTAGCCTGTGACCAGCAAAACTGATAAAACAAAATCATACCTTGAAGAAAATTGACATGCTGACAGCTTCTGCTAAAGTAAATTAATTTGTTGTTTAAAAAAACATGGAAAACAATACTTTTACAAGGAGTGAAAAAGTTGATATGTTATTAGTGTTTGGAGAATGTAGAAAGAATTTAACCGATACTGCACGACTTTACGCACAAAGATATTTTAATCGGCGTCATCCAACCCGGCACTATTAGGTACCCAAAACTGGTTCCGAAAATGCGAAATGAGCCTGACAATAATAACATATCAACTTTTTCACTTCTTGTAAAACTATTATTTTCCATGCTTTTTAAACAACAAATTAATTTACTTTAGCAGAAGCTGTCGGCATGTCAATTTTCTTCAAGGAATGATTTTGTTTTATCAGTTTTGCTGGTCACAGGCTACTTGATGCATATACATCTAAATTTATTCTCAAAAGATGCTTTATTTTAGGAAAGTTCTAAGTTAACTTTTTAAAGTTTTTTAATGGCAGTTTTTCTAAAACCTAATAGGGTATGGTATCAAAATAATCGTAATAAAATCCTTTTTTTTTCTTAACCCGACGAGCCACCATGTTGCCATTTAAAAAAAATGAGTTATACAACTTTTAAGATTAAATTTTACACAGCACATGGCATTGGACCAAAAATAGTAAAATTGTATTTTTCCCAAGATTAAAGAACTAAAATAAGTGATTTTAAGGTATTCACAGCCCTCTAGATAAAACAATAAATTTGGAAAAAAAAAATTTTTTGGTGTCAAAAAGTGACAAGTGACACATCGTTATATTTAGAATGTCATATGGAGTCAAAAAAAGGAAACATATACCAGGTGTCCCATTTAAAAATCGAAAGTTTATGTCGCTTCCGGTTAAACCGAGAGTTTCATAATGTTGGGTCACCTGTCAAAAAGTGCAGTTTTATGTCGTATATAAATCCCCCAAATTTTGTTCCATTATCTTGAAAAATAAAAAAGTTAGAGGGGCAAACCACCTTCCGTGGACACCCGGTATATTACTATTATTAAATTTCTCTATTAAGACTAACAACACTTAGTTGTGGCAATAAGTGTGATAACGACACTTAAAACCTTTGATAATGGTAATCAATATGTTAATACCGGTAGATAATCAAACTTCTTTAATAACGATAACTAAAGCACAGCTGTAATAGTTAATAATGATACTAGTTCGATATGAACACTATAATGAAACGTGCACATGTTTCATTAACAAAGTTCATATCGAACGTGTATCATTCAAAACTTAATTTACGACAGTGCAAATAGATTTTATTCGTTTAAATTTCATTGATATCAGATAACGTTTTCGTAATTTTTAAAATTTTCAGGTGTCCATATTAGTCGATATCATGGTAACCGCACCGCATTTTTGATTGTTTGAATTTCGTTTTTGACAACGTCATTACTGCCGTCTAATTTTCTATTGTATGCAAAGTGTTGGCCAAAAATAATTTAAATACGGGAGATTCTGAATCCGAAAGTGTCCCTTCGCATGTCGAAGATATCGCGCAAAGCGTAATAGATTCTCTAATTTCTAAGTAATAATAACAAATAAATAGTTTGCACCGACTTTCTTTTTGTTTTTGTGCAGCACTGAGTGCTATTATGAAGGTCATAATGACATCTAAATGATAATGCTAAATACGTCATAATGGCACTGTCGTAGATTAAATTACTTTATCTACGACTAATGTATAATGTAAGTATTATAGTTGTGGTTTTCGCAATATAATGCCACCTATTAATCCCTAAGGGAATAATGACAAGGGATTAATAGTCCTTATTCCCGCTCCAATCACAAAATTTCTTAAATCAAATATTACCATGAAAACAAAATACACCAAGTCAAAAGTGTCACTGTCAAACGCGTAGTGTTTATGTATTCGTATTGGGATGGATGAAAATGAAGAGGCTTTTACTTGTACACCTCCAGAAATTATAAAACTAGCTACAGCAACAACATCTACCTTAATACCGGAAACATCGAAATTTATTTATAATAAAACATACGCAACCTTCAACGAATGGCGTCTTCAAAATAACACAAATTCATTTTCCGAAAATGTTCTACTAGCCTATTTCGCTGAACTAAGTGCAAAATACAAACCATCTTCATTATGGTCATTTTATTCAATAATTAAATCTATGTTGAGAATAAATCATGACGTTGATCTGGAAAAATATGGAAAACTACGAGCGTTTTTAAAAAGAAATCTTCCACTCTGACCCCGAAAGAAATTAAGACATTTATTGACAAAACTCCTGATGAAGTTTTTCTTTTACATAAGGTAAATATACATAGGTATTTAATCTAATCTATTCAAAAACTCATATTCTTATTTGCTTCAGGTTATATCAATTATTGGAATTATGGGCGCATGCCGGACAAACGAGCTTTATGAAATGAATATAAAATACGTAAAGGATCTTCAAACAAACTTCTTAATAACAATACCCAAGACTAAAACCAAAATTGTACGAACATTCGCCATAAACAGTACGTTTTACAACATTATAAAGAAGTACATCGATCTCCGCCGTCACATGTAAAAAACAATTCATTCTTTCTAACTTATCAAAAATCCGAATGTACAATACATAGTGTGTATAGGAAAAAACAAATTTGCAGACATTGGTAGACAAATTGCCAAATATTTAAACTTGCCAAATCCTCAAACTTATACCGGCCATTGTTATCGCAGATCATCTGCCACTCTGTACATTGATGGAGGAGGCGATATAACTGGATTAAAGCGTCATGGGGGCTGGAAATCTACACAAGTAGCTGAAGGTTACATTGATCAGTCTATGAGAAACAAGACAATTACAGCAGATACTATTACTAAACAAATAAATAGTAATGAAGCATCTTCTTCCTTTGCAGCAACCGACATTCCAAATATTTGTATTGAAAACTCTTCCAAACTTATTCATAGTTCACGACCAATACAGTTTATTAATTGTACTATTACTAATTTTAATGTTATTGACAAATAAAGTTGTTCATTAAAAATCTCAAATTAATAAATTAGTCGTAGATAAAGTAGAGTATACTACTCACAATAATGGCTATTATTACCTCAGAATATTTACTCCCTCGCCGCTTACGCGGCTCGGTTCGTAAATATTCCTCGGAAATAATAGCTATCATTATTGACTCGTGGTATAATCTACTATTAATAATGGTAACCAAGTATCAACATTATCCTATATGTAATAACGATATCTTGGTTGTGATTATTACAATTTTAGTTATGGTAATCAAAGTTTTCCCTCAGTGCACCTACTCGAAATGTACCCGGTAAAACTTAAAGCTCTTGTGTTTTAACCTATGATGAAACTAACAAGCAAGGTTGCTAAAAAAATAGTGACACTTTACAAAGTATCGTTTTATTCAGATAATTAAAATGCAGTAGATGCTGTTACAAAATAACGGACGGTTCATTTATTCTTTGTTTCGACTTCTTCAATTAAAATATTTAATTGGATCCTCCGTTGCCAGCTATCAATAAAACAATTACGTTTTCCACCTTCCTACATAACTAGAAAATTGATTGCACCCTGAAGATTGAAGCTATTTGTAGCCGTCCGGTCTGAGCATACGGGAGAAATATGAATCGTATAAAATAAATATTGCCAATTTTCATAAAAAAAATGTTTTTCATAAAAAATGTTTGGTAAAGCGTTTGGTGAGTCAGATGGGATGTTTGAAAGTTACTTACATATTTTTTGGTGCAGACCCACTGACCCAGATGACTTATTCTCCGCCCCCAATAGTGTTGCCGCCGAGACTAGAGATTCTCGTATCTCGTCTCGTTCTCTCTCGACCAGACGTCAGAGATATTTTCTCTCGAATGTAGCTCCGACGAGACAAGACGAGGGAAAGACCCTTCCCGTCAAGAAAATTCTCGTCTCTCTCGAGCAAAAAATTTTGCTTTATTAATTATTCATGTTTTTGGTATATTATTTTTTAATAAAATATGCAAAAATTGTGATATACAGGGTTAGTTGAAATAACCGGAACGGCTAATTTTCTTCAAAACTACAATGGCTAAATCAATGAAATTTGGTACAGGTGGATAACTTAAAAAATTGAATTAAAAATTGACAATTGCAACGTTGCCAGATTTTTAGTTTTTTCTGTAACTCAAGGAATTTTTTTTTCTAATGTAACACTACTCTTTTTTTTATTGAATTCGATTCCTCTTATCAACATTACCTTTTCCTGATAGTATCAAATTTTTATCTCAAATAGTTCTTTGGGGGAAAAAATTAAGTAGTTACAACTATAACTCTAAAAAAATTCAATCTATTTCCATTTAAAAACGTTTCAAATAATGTAAAAAGAAATGTTGGTAGACATAATGTACCTAATAGTATCGATAACGATAATAACAACAAACAACTACAAACAACAACATAGCTAGTAACAATTACATACAGGGTGACAATTTAAAAACTTGAAATGGCCATATCTTAGGAACGAAAAACTGAAGAAAAAAACGCAAAAAATAGTTTCTATAAAACAAAGGGGGAACAAAAACAAGCGTATTATCCCACCCTTATCTGCAACCCCTTGGACAGGGTGAGATACACTCCTAAAATCTTAAATAGAAAGGGGGGGTCGAGTGATACATCATTTTGAAGTTCTTGAAAAATGCTTTCCAATGGTACCATAGAAAGCTACATTTCAGGAAATTATTCTCTGTTTATTTAGGAAAACAATAAATGAAAACACAATTTTGAAACTTTTTATTATTATTTAATTAAATGTTCAAAATGATTTCGGTTGTTTTGAAGACAATAATAAAGCCTACTTTTAAATTCTTCACGTACATTTGCAAATGTTTCTCTGGATATAGCACGGCAATTCTATGCTGAAGTTGCTCTAGTAACTCAGGTTGCGTTTTAAAAACCACAGGTTTTAGGTGACCCCACAAAAAGAAGTCAAGAGGTGTTAGGTCCGGGGATCTAGGTGGCCATTCAACAAGACCTCTTCTTCCAATCCACTGGTTGGGATAATTATCATCCAACCACTGCCTAACGGAAACTACATAATGCGGAGGTGCTCCATCCTGTTGGAAATGTAGTAAGCGTTTTTCTAAAGATAAATTTCCGAGTATGTCCCTCTGAATTTCTAATTCTCGCTCTATTAGTGGTTCGATAGACCTTTGTAGCATTTCAGCATACCTGTCGCCATTTAAATTTTCTTGTATAAATATTGGGCCGATAATACCATCTCCCAATATACCAGCCCAAACATTAATTTTCTGGGGGTACTGGGTATGCCCTTCTCTAAATACGTGGGGGTTTTCGTCATTCCAGTAACGACAGTTTTGCTTATTAACACGCCCATTTAAATAAAAGGTACACATCACTGAAGCAACTAGTCGAGGTTCTGCCGTAATTCTATCTGTCATTATTTCACAAAACTGAATTCTTCTGTCCGGGTCGTCGTCACCAAGTTCTTGCAGTATGTGCAGTTTACAATGATAAAACTTATGAAATTTAAGTACCTTTCTTATTGATTCACGAGATAATCCAGTTGCTACAGCTGCTTGACGAGTTGATAAAGTTGAATTCATTGCAAACTTCCCCAGAATTTCAATTTGCGCTGCTTCGTCGGCCTGTCTCGGTTGATTTCTCTTTTTATTCGAGACAGAACTAGTTTCTTCAAATTTGGCTAGTAGTTGACGAACATACTCCGGGCTTACATTTTGACCTGGATGCCTTTCGTTAAAACGTTGAGCTGTCCTTAGGAAACATTGATTCTGGGAACCATAAATGAAAATAATTACTACACGTTCAGCTATGCGTTACACCATTGTTAAAGATAAGAAGTGCTGCTTTTCGTTTAAACTGAACCGAAAGTCAACTGTTCTTAAAATAATAATACTAGTACAAGTTACTTTTAAAGTAAATTCTGTGATAATAAAATGCGAATATTTATAAACAATTTTTTTTTTCGACAAAAAAACCATAGCAAATAAACCAAAACAAAATACCTAGGCTTAAAATGTTTAGAATTTTTAAGAGATATCTCTTAATATGCCAGGATATTGGTAGCAATCATTTTGAACATTTAATTAAATAATAATAAAAAATTTCAAAACTGTGTTTTCATTTGTTGTTTTCCTTTATAAACAGAGAAGAATTTCCTGAAATGTAGCTTTCTATGGTACCATTGAAAAGCATTTTTCAAGAGCTTCAAAATGATGTATCACTCGACCCCCCTTTCTATTTAAGATTTTAGGGGTGTATCTCACCCTGTCCAAGGGGTTGCAGATAAGGGTGGGATAATACGCTTGTTTTTGTTCCCCCTTCGTTTTATAAAAACTGTTTTTTGGGTTTTTTTCTTCAGTTTTTCGTTCCTAAGATATGGCCATTTCAAGTTTTTAAATTGTCACCCTGTATTAAGTATAGGTTTCATGAATTTTTCTTTTCTCAAAATTATTGTACTATGTACTTACCTACTTTGACCTATTCTTGAATTAAGAAGTTAGTTCATATGCGTATCAATAATTCTGCTACTAGGGAGATTATACGTGATAATATTATATGCTAACAATAACCAACATTTAAAATTCTGTAAAACAAATCTGAAGCCATGGCACTCTCGATATTTTGCAAACAATATAACCACTTTTGATTTTGATATAACCATGGCACACGCGATGTTTTAAAAATATTTGTAATTGTTCCGACAAATGTTTATTATTGAGTAGTTAATGAGTAATAATAATTATAACTTACTATTTTAGTGAGTTTAAATACAAATATGACCTAACTTCTTAATTCAAGTGTAGGTCAAAAGTTAGTGTATAATACAATTATTTTTGAGTGAAGATAAATTTATGAAACCTATAATATGTAAGTAATTTTTACTAGCTATGTTATTGTTTGTAGTTGTTTGTTGTTATTATCGTTATCGATACTATTAGGTACAGGGTCTTCCAACGAGGACTGAACAGGGGCTCATTTTTGAGCTTCCTTGTATTTAAAGAAAAATCCAAAATAGCCAATCGATGTACTTTTTCCTGCAGAATTCAAAAATGAAACCAAAAATTTATTTGAACCAGAAACAAAAGAGTTACGATATGGATAAGGTGTTTTTTTAATAGAACATAGCTTTTTTTATACGATTTTTGGAACGAGTGTTTTTTTTTGTCCCTTTTGATTAAAATATTTATTATTGTGACAGCTATTTTTATTAAATTTTAATGTTTTATCCAGTATAATTTAACTCTAACCTGTTTGAAACATACACTAGGTAATAAAGGTATAATCACCTTTGAATCCTTCAAAGTCATTTCGGCAATATTATAGTAAATTTGTCAAATTTTTTGACTTTGAAGGATTCAAAATACCTTTATTACCTAGTGTATGTTTCAAACAGGTTATAGTTAAATTATACTGGATAAAACATTAAAATTTAATAAAAATAGCTGTCACAATATTAAATATTTTAATCAGAACGGACAAAAAAAATCACTCGTTCCAAAAATCGTATAAAAAAGCTATGTTCCATTTAAAAAACACCTTATCCATAGCGTAACTCTTTTGTTTCTGGTTCAAATAAATTTTTGGTTTCATTTTTGAATTCTGCAGGAAAAAGTACATCGATTGGCTATTTTGGATTTTTCTTTAAATACAAGGAAGCTCAAAAATGAGCCCCTGTTCAGTCCTCGTTGGAGACCCTGTACATTATGTCTACCAACCTCTCTTTTTACATTATTTGAAACGTTTTTACATTGAAATATATTGCATTTTTTTAGAGTTAGAGTTAGAGTTGATACTATTAGGAAAAGGTAATGTTGATGGGAGGAATCGAATTCAATAAAAAAAAAGAGTAGTGTTACATTTGAAAAAAAATATTCCTTGAGTTACAGAAAAAACTAAAAATCTAGCAACGTCGCAATTGTCAATTTTCAATTCAATTTTTTTAAGTTATCCACCTGTACCAAATTTCATTATTTTAGCCATAGTAGTTTTGAAGAAAATTAGCCGTTCCGGTTATTTCAACTAACCCTGTATGTATTTGCTTTGAAAATAAGTACTTTTTATTGTAAACTCTAAGTATTAAATTTGTTGGAAGAGTAAAATAAAAAGCATATAACCAGAAATTTAAAAAAAATTTAGTGTATTAGGCACGAAACACCATTTTAAATTAACATTTAATAGAAGTTATATACGGAAGTTTTACATAAATGAAATGTTTTTATTATATTTTTCAGAAGCTTTTTAGATTTTCATGAATAGGTACCTAAACTAAATATATCAAATTAAAAAAAATTGATAAGAAGGGTGCATAATACATATGTCTTTATGGCAATAATTTAAAGGGTTGGCATTTTCTGATTTCGCTTTTATATATATTTTAAATGTGGGTATTGATATTTTTGTATATTTAAAATAAATATATAGGGTCCTGCACCTCACTTCCCATCTTCTATAGCTCACTTAGTAATTGAGATAGAATTTTCATATTTTGCAGACCTTATCTGTATCTTAGGGCGCATTTCAGGAAAATATTTTTTTTATACAGGGTGTTCCAAAAAAGTGTGACGTCATAAGGGTGTATTTTTTTAAATTACATGCCATATTTTTTCTTACATTTTTGGGTGCCTCCTATAGTTACCTACATACCCCTAAAATTTTATTAAAATTGATTCAGTATTATAGACGAAAAAAAATAAAAACTAAAAAATATCAGTTTTGCGCCACTGGTATTAAAAATAAATAAAAAATAAAAATAATGCCTCGTTACTAAATTTATACAAAGGTACTTATTAAATAAGGTATAACAATTTTGTTAACCAAGTTTGGTTAACACGAATTGTACAGGGTGTCCAAAGTTTAGTGTCAAACTTTGCAAACTTTAAAGCAATTTATTTTTCTTATTTCAAATGGGAACCCCTGTATATTTTTATGTCATTCGATGCCGAATTAAAAATCAAACTTTTTTCCTAATTGCAACCCTATCGAAATTTCTAACGCATCAAGAGTTATTTGCAGAAAACTAATTTTATCAACTATTCCAACAGTCATTATGAATAAACATCGAAGGTGGCTTTGAAAAACAATTTATTGGTAATAAAGTTTATTAGTAAGTCACCATAGACCATTTTGACTTTAGTAATTTAAATGTTTCAAATATTGTTAAATTGTTAGTGATTATTAACTGGAAATGATAATCGTGAATATGGTTATCCTTGAAAATTCGTTGAACTGTTCTTTCGATTACATCTATGGCATCAGCGACTGCTTGTTGAGTAACTGAAGGATATTCTATAACAGATAATAGCACAGCCAATTGATTTTGTTCAGTTCGGACCGGTTTATTTCTCACTTGTTTTGGGTAGTTTACATTTCCCGTTTGAACAAACCTCTCTAAATATGTTTTGCAGGCTCCTTTTGTCTGGATGTCGTCTTTCCGGATAACACTGTGCGTAAACTCGGCTTGCCAAAAAAGAGTCCTAATATAAAAAATCATATCTACGAGCTCTTCTTGGTTGTAGTCCATCACAAAAAACAATATAAAGTAATTATAACAGCTTAAATAATTACTAACAATTTAACAGTATTTAAAACTTTTAGATTACTAAAGTCAAAATGGTCTCTGGTCACTTTAATAAACTTTAATACCAATAAATTGTTTTTCAAAGCCACCTTCGATATTTATTCATAATAATGACTGTTGGAATGGTTGATAAAATTAGTTTTCGGCAAATAACTCTTGATGCGTTAAAAATTTCGATAGGGTTGCAATTAGGAAAAGAGTTTGATTTTTAATTCTGCATCGAATGACGTAAAAATATACAGGGGTTCCCATTTGAAATAAGAAAAATAAATTGCTTTAAAGTTTGCAAAGTTTAACACTAAACTTTGGACACCCTGTACAATTCGTGTTAACCAAACTTGGTTAACAAAATTGTTATACCTTATTTAATAAGTACCTTTGTATAAATTTAGTAACGAGGCATTATTTTTATTTTTTATTTATTTTTAATACCAGTGGCGCAAAACTGATATTTTTTAGTTTTTATTTTTTTTCGTCTATAATACTGAATCAATTTTAATAAAATTTTAGGGGTATGTAGGTAACTATAGGAGGCACCCAAAAATGTAAGAAAATATATGGCATGTAATAAAAAAAAATACACCCTTATGACGTCACACTTTTTTGGAACACCCTGTATGAAAAAAAATATTTTCCTGAAATGTGCCCCAAGATACAGATAAGGTCTGCAAAATATGAAAATTCTAACTTAATTACTAAGTGAGCTATAGAAGACGGGAGGTGAGGTGCAGGACCCTGTATATAAATCAATACATAGAGGCTCTTTTATTTATTTATATTTATTTTAGAAATATAAAAAATATCAATACATTTAAAAAAAATTATATAACGTAAAATCAAGTTATGGTGACCTATCTTTCTATAAAAAAATAATAAATTTCGGATTTTAAGGATTCATTTTTATACTGTAGACTCTAAAGACAGAAAAATAATAGCAACTTGAAACTAAAAAATATAATACAGTTACTTAGATATAAAAAAGGGTTGATATCTTGATTTATTAAAAGTAAGTTAAGTTGAAAAAACAACATTTATTACCCACATTTAGTAAATATTTATACGGTAAGTCCCAAAAGTAATGTTTAAATTCATTTAAAATTCAGCGGTGTGTTGTTTGGAAAAACGCTCGGAAAAAGCGATTTTATTTTATTTTCTTGCATCTATTAGGATTTATGAAATATATACAGGGTGTTTTAAGACAACTGGGCGGCTATTACCTTTATTTTTTAAATGAAAGGGAAATGGCATATTACCTTCTTTTTGAATTCTATGATAAAATTATACGTGTACGGTTTACGAAATAATGACATTTTTGAATTTTGTCAGTATGTTACATTCCAACGGTTATTCGTAGAAAAAAAATGGCATACATGTCCCTATCCTAGTTTCTCATATTCAGTTTACAAATGTCATCTTTCGGTTTAACCGGAACTGAACCGAAATTTGACATTTTCGGATAAAAAATTATGTTTGTTTGACCTGATTTGACATAACTAATCTGATTTCTCTTTGAAATTTTGATTTGTTGTGTTTTTATATCCAAATGTAGAGCGGGAGTATTTTTAAAATTTTTAATTTTAGGACCGCAAAGTACGGAATTTTTATTGTTTGTTTAACAATGTACGTAAGTTAGGTTTCTTATTTTAGGTCTTATGACGCCCGAAATGGCGAAACACGTGTAACCGATTTTTATTATCGTATACGTAAAATATTTTTATGTGGCAGTAAATAACCAATAAGTAAATTAATCCAGTGTGGGTAAAAGTTTCTTATTTTGTTTACAACTATATTGTGTGCTCTCACCAATTCCTGTTTATTGGTACGATGAACTTTTATTGAAAAATTTCCGTATATTAAATATTCAAGACGAGAAAAAATTTACTTAGAAATTTTATGATAAATATCAATTATATGATATTTTTATCAATAATAATCCTAACCAAACGTCGAAAAATGTGCACTAAACAGAGTTGTCCAAGGTACCCGTGCAAAAGAATGAAAAGCTGGGACATTTATTTTGGTTGCCACAGTAACGCTTAAAAATAATAACATTCAATTGACTACAAAATACAATAATTGTAAAATTTTATGGTCAATAAATAAGTTTTTTAAAACATATTTTTGAATTTAATAAATAATAATTAATTTACTAATTAAATTATCAGAAAATTATAAAGTTCCTTTGAATTCAAAGAAAAGCCTTTGTATGAACGAATATTCCTGCCTTGGTTTCTAATTCTTTGTTCAAAACACAATGCAAACTTTTGGTTCAACTGTAACACCGGTTTTACGTTAAAAACATTTTTTTTTGGGTCTAAAAGGTTTCTTTCGGAAAAATACTATTTGAATTCTGCAATATATTTAAAGTCCATGCAATGCATGGTAAACCACTAAAATTAAAAATATAATATTATATTGACAAATTAAATGTCGGACAAAGATATTTTTTATTAAGATTAAGATTAATCCCCTATTTATTTCCTAACACCTTTCTTTAACAATATTCTATACCTATTTCTTACCGTTTCTAGCATAATTATTAAATATCATATATACCTAACTATTAAAGTTATCGACTTATATAAGCGTTTATTTCTAAAACTTCCTCGACAATTTTTTCCATTCGGTATTTAGGAAATAATGTGCCATGATAAACTCTTATTTAGCATAAAAATTATGTTACTTTTGTTGTGATATTGTGTTAATTATATTACCGACATGCAAATAGCGCCCTCTGAGATTGAACTGCCACACGAATAAACACATTCGATATATCCTGCGTACTTGCGTACATCATCTGCTCCTGCAGATTTCTTAGTCTGTTTGCTAAACATTAGATATTGCTTGTTTATATTATATTTGCATATAATATATCTACTTTATTAGTGAATAAAAATATAACAGTTTAAAAATATTTTCATCGACGTTGTGGTCTACTGGTCAGCGCAGCGGCCTCACAGATTGTAAGCCCGGGTTCCTTTCCCGGTGCCGGCAACGTCGATGTTAAATTTGGAATTTGGTTTAAGAGGTGCGCCGTCTTTCGGAATATACGTTAAACTGTGGGCCCCGTGTCATGGATGTTGGCACGTTAAAGAACCCTACCCTCGACAAAGAGGGATTCGGCAAAATTACCAGATAGTGTGTGACAAATTCCCTGGCGTCGGTGATTGGCCTCGTTGCGAAAAAAGGCCGACGTAAAATAAATTAATAAATTAATAAAAAAAAAAAAAAAAATATTTTCATATATTTTTTACAAAAGTTTCGATTATGCGTCGAAGTAGCGCCATTTAAAATGTGTACGTTTTGTTTCCTAATTTGTAGCCAACACTTTCCTATTTTGTGTCGAAAACGAAAACATATATTTCGATACATTTACCAAAATGTGTCTAAAAATGCTACCGTGCGAGCAAAAATTATTTGCATCAAAGAGGGCTTGGATTAAAAAACGTAGGGCTTGGTTTAGATCACAATGATATGGGGACGATATGTCTAACCAAATCTAGGTTAAAATTTTGTCAAATTCATATTATGACATGATATTATGCCAAACTATTGAGTAATAAAATGAGTAGACAAATACAAATTTATTTTTGTTGTTTACAAAATTAACAAAGTTAGAATATACAGAAAGAAAATGAAAAATAATTAAATAAATTGCTAAAATGTATTTCTTGGAATACTTGCACTTTATAAGGAAATAAATTTAGCTGCTTCTTAAGAATAGTTCTGCATGTTCCATAAGATCTTCCCACTTCTTGGGACAGGCATCTTATACAATTTGTTGGCGAATTTTGCTTTATTTTACGAACGTTTGCAACAAGTTTTTCTGTTCTTACAGATGGTCTTCCTGCCCTTTTTTTGTGTTATATAGAACCTGTTTCCCTAAACACAGCCACGGTTCTTTTCAGGCAATGATAAAATCCCAAGCAATAAAAGCAACGTTAGGAAAATGTTCGTGAAAATCGTCCATGCACAAATCCGGATTGTATTGCCACTCACCATTTACTCTAACCCCGTCTCGAAAATACGCTTTAACCATGAATGTTTTGTGCTGTTCGGTAAAGCCCATTGTGTGAATTGTTCAAGAAATTGGAAAACTTTGCGATGAATCAAATTACTTGTAACGACTGTCAAAGATGACGGAATAACTGATTGATTGTTAATTCAGGTACGTACTGACACCCAACAGATATTAAGCTCTACGGCTAAGTATTACGTCCTTAGATGCAAGGCCCTCTTTGATGCAAATAATTTTTGCTATCCAAATACTTTTAATTACCAAAAAAAGTTTACATTTTTATCGCCTTTTTCTGTTATTAAAATAAATCATAAATCCCCAAGCTGACCACCAAATTAAGAACGTATTATTAAGTAAGCACTAAAGCAAAATTATCTAATCAATCTTCATTAAATGACCATTTTTTTTGGAGCTGAACCCCAATTGAAAAAAATCTACGCAAATTTTATTAAAATATCAAACATTTAATTATGTTAAAACAGGATAACATAAAAATTATGCTAATAGATTTTTCACATTTCAACCATTGCAAATAATATAGAAAAGGGATGCTTATAATTTAAATTACGATTTTTTTGGTAACGATTCTCTTTTAAGGCCAGAGAACAGGCCCCGCCCCTATTGAAAATGGGTATAAAATAGCATGCAAAACAGGGGTACTTGCTGATCAATATTTCTCTTAAACTGTGGGTTTTACATACCTAAAATTTTGGTGAGGTGTCACAGAAGGTTGGTGGATTATCATGAAGTAAATCGCTTTTCGAAAAAAGGTATAAATAATAAAGAAATTACACTTGAAAAATCATGTTTTTGCTTTTCATGACCTCGACAAGAAAATCACTTATATACAGAAGTCCACATAAAAAACTCAAATTCAATATACTTCTTAATATTCAATACAACTTTCTGTTCTCCTAAAAACCTATTTTTTTGTTAAATGTTCGCACAATTTCGATAAATATAAAAAAAACTTGCTCAGAACCTGGTTTACTTTTAGGCAGTCAGCTGTTAGTAACTTTTAGGGATATTTGGTTTTCACCAATATAAAATCTACAGAAACCTACCATTTAATCGGTTTGAGGGGTCTCCGCTAGGTGTCGGCACCGCGAATGTCCCATTCTATTATTTCATTCATAAAAATCCGTTATGTCGGCTTTACACCATAATAACGCAATTTTCTATATTGACCCAAGTCGATGTAACTGGAACATAGAATTGAACTTACGATAATTTAAAAGTTATGGCGTTTTTGTCGCTTTTAATTGGTAAAACGATGGTAGAACATGCATTTACAGCATAATATGCATTTACCACTAAGCTTGTTATCTCGGTTTTAGTTATGTGAAAATAAGCTAATTTATTTTTTTTTAAATAAAAAAATTAAAACTGTAGAGTAAAAGTGTACTTTAATATTTTATTTTACGATAATAATTACACTAGATATATTTTTTGTTATGTTATCTTCATACTTCTTTAATTATTATTCTCTAATCCATTTTGTTTTGCCTCTGTCAGTCGTATGAGTTTTTAAACCATCAGCATGTAGATATGTGTTTCTGTAACTGATCCTAGAAAAATATAGGCATGTTTTAAATATAGGTAAAAAATACGTATAGCCAATTACACATTGCTGCCCTTTAATATTTTAATAGTTTGTTGAGAATAAGTAAAACAAAATGTATATAAAACATTGATTCATGTGTCAACCAAGTCATTAATTCTTGACAAAATATGTATAAATTTACAAGAAATACCTATGCTGTACAGGACGTGGGACAGAATTATAAAGTACTTTAAGACTTTTTTTTTCACTGGATACCTCCTCGAGAGCAAAGTAAATCATCACCATTTTCAGATAATTGGTGTAAATTTTACAGGCACAAGCACTGTCATTATCAATTTTTCTGTATTTCTATCTTTGAAAAATTCCTCAAATAGGTAATACCTATTTAAGCCAAAAAAACTATTCAAAATCCCGTTAGTTGATTTTATATGTAGTAAAAATCAAATAGCAGGACTCTGAATAACCTTTTCGACTAAATATCACGTTAAAATAAAATACTCTATATTATTGTTTGTCTAGCCTCGAAGAAAATGAAAAATAAAACTCGGACATGCAAATGACATTTTCATTAAAATATTAAAAGGAAATCACAATTAAGTACCATTTGAGTCTGTCTTAGAATTCCTCGTAATCTGCTGATCGAGTGCCTCGTTTACTGGTTTTTCATTCATTCTCTACTTGAAGCTTTCTCAGCAATGTGTGTATTTTCAATAAAAATATCTACTTCCATTGTCAGCCTGGAAAAGTGGAAAGGCCTGGGTAAAATAGCTAACCTAAAGGTGACAACAAAATCTTGTCTTCAAAATTCATTCTTTCACATCACATAACGAACAGCTGATCTAAAACAAAAATACCACAATGCAAAAAACACTTCAGATTGGGTTAAAATAAAATTATTTCCACTTGAGTTTAGCAGAGAATCGACAAGGTTTAAAAAGATCAAAAAAATAGATCGTATAATATACATAGTAAGCAAGAATCAGCAAAATTTAACTTAGTATCGTAGGGTTTAGTAATTAAAATATGCGTAGGTATTTATACATTTACCAAAACTTAGGAAAAAATAGTCAAACAAGTGTTGGCACATTTTGGTTAATAATGAGTTATAAGTATGGGATGACTTGTATAATCATAAAAATAATTAATCAAATTTAACAAACTTACCTTTAGCAGAACAAAATGTAAAAAGGCTCGTGTTCATAAACAATATTAATAGAAAAGATAAACAAACTCTTTGATAAACTCTGTCAGCCATTATCACTTAGCTTAGGGCGAGGTTGGGCTGGGCGATTCCATTTTTGTGGCATTGTGGCCGAGTCCAATCCAAGAAGACTCTGAACAATGCAAAATAATGCTCGGGCTCTTCGTAGCCTATATTTGTCTCCGCCTGCATTAAATTACCTTCGCTACATATAAAGAGAGACATATATAGCTCGAACGAAGATAGGTCTCCTTGCTTAGTAAAGACGTTCAGTTTTTACAAATAACGACGTCGGAGTTATATTAAGTCATACATGATGGGGACGGTAAACGTAGGGCGCCTACTAGCGGCAGAAGTCTGGCTCTGACGTCACAACATGTGCTTCCATTCCGCCAATCTTATTTTCACCTTGTCACGCTTGTCACTGTTTACAAAAAAATCACATCCAATAAAACTTTTTACCAAATAGCGTAAAAAGAATTCTAGAAGAAGTAAAATTTAAATTTTACCCTACAAAGTGCAATGCTGCCAGAATGTTCTGCAGTGGCAGTTTATACTTTCAGGGTTTATTTCTGCGATTATTTTTTAAAATATTGTTAATAAGTACCTAATTTCGCAAGTATGGATGCAAAAATCCTTATTTTAAACAATATTCAGGACTTATTATTTTATCATTTAGTCAGTTACCTACATAAATTGTATATTTACAAAAAATACAAGTACGCTTTAGCAGGTAAGTGAATGGGGAATCAAATCAAAAAAATAGTATTTAATTAATTACACAATAAATAATTGCAGGCAATTTCAGAGATTTTAAAACAGTGGTATTATTGTTTGTTTGAAGGTTGTAGACAATGATGTATCTTGAGTAATAGATGTGTTTTGGACTTCCATTGCCTTTAGTTTTTCATATCACAACGTTTCAACTGGAGATACTTACCAGTTAAAAGTTGAAACGTTTGTGATATGAAGGCAATGGAAGTCCAAAGCACATCTATATTACTCAAGTGGTATTATTATTATTATTATTATTATTACGCAAATATGAGAATATTTATTTAAAACGGCAACATTGCACTGCTTTTGGAGACAGAAAAATAGCAAAATACCTATAAAATAAAAGCCCATCAAAAATTATTTTAAAATTGGCATTCTATTTTAGGAGTACAATTCTCCGAAATCTTGAACTGACTGCGATTCCAATAGACCAGTAAATTACAGTATATTAAAAAGTGACAATCGGCGAGTAAAGAATAATTTGTCAACTAGCTGTTGCATTGTGTTCATAAAAAGCGCTATGTTGCCATTATAAATTACGTTCGCGGCTCGGTACAGCGCAATGTATTACAAACCGCTGATTAAATTCCATAACAAGCGCAAGGTTTGGCAACATCCTAGCTTTGTAAGGAAAATCACACAGCACTGCTATTATTGGAGAAGTAGCCTTAAATGAGATCATAGTATTTTACTATATTTTACAACTCCATTCAATATTTTAGGCAAGTAAAAATATATTGCAAATCGGAACGGTGGCGCCGTCTTATTAAGTTTCATGAAAGTATTTTGTGATGACGTCTGTGATCACATGATGTGTGGTGAAAAGCACGTGGATAATGTTCCCTTAATGGCGGAATAAAAATAAAGTTCGTATCTACCTACATACGGAAGGTGGTTCGCCCCTATACATTTTTTGTTTTTTAAGATAATGGAATAAAATTTTGGGGATTAGTATACGACATAAAACTGCATTTTTGACAGGTGACTCATCATTATGGAACTTCCGGTTTAACCGGAAGTGACATAAACTTTCGATTTTTAAATGGGACAACTGGTATATTTTTTTCTTTTTTTGACTTCATATGACATTCTTAATACAACGATCTGTCACTTGTCACTTTTTGTCGCCAAGAATTTTTTTTTTCCAAATTTATTGTTTTATCTAGAGGGCTATGAATACCTTATCACTTATTTTAATTCTTTAGTTTTAGAAAAAATACAATTTTACTATTTTTGGTCCAAAACTATGTGCTATGTAAAATTTAATCTTTAAAGTTGTTTAACTCATTTTTTTTAAACGGCAACATGGTGGCTCGTCATGTTAAGAAAAAAGGAGGATTTTATTACAATTATTTTGATATCATACACCATTAGGTTTTAGAAAAGCTGCCATTCAAAAAACCTTATAAAGTTTACTTGGAACTTTCCTAAAATAAAGCATCCTCTGAGAATAAATATAGATTTAAATGCGTTAAGTAGCCTCTGTGACCAGCAAAACTGATAAAACAAAATCATGCCTTGAGGAAAATTGACATGCCGACAGTTTTTGCCAAAGTAAATTAGTTTGTTGTTTAAAAAACATGAAAAATACTAGTTTTACAAGGTTCTGAGTTAAAACATGTTGGTTCTTGCTCCCGGTTGTTCGGTGAGAAGTAAAAGTTAAAAGTAAGTACTTTATGTTATTTTATATTACTAGAACACCCCTGGTCGGTTGTTTGATGAAATGAGGTTGTGTAGCGAGTTAGGCCGATTTTTCAAGAGATCATCAGAACCTAATTGGTATTAAAATTGTTCTCTATTACAATACATTAAAAAAAAAAATTCTCGTCGACGTTTCGATTAATTTAAAATCTTCCTTAAAGGTCTACAAAATGAATGAATTTAAAGTTCAATAAGTATAATTCTTCTAAATTTTTGTTAATCGTCTTGTCTTGGCTTAAAGAGAGAAGAAAAAGAAAACTCTGACATATTATTGCCATTATCTAATTTTATCCTCTTTTTACACTAAGGAATAGAACACAACAGAACGGTCTAAAAAAACAAAAACAGAGCAAAACTTACTTCAAATGCCAATTTTCCGTGTTAAAATTACATACTTATACCATAGTATAGACTAGTATACAGACAAACTAGATACGATTAAAAAGGGCAAACATTCATCAACTATTTATTCATACACAAAAAACAGGACTAAATGTCTTTAAGGACACGTTGTCGACGAGAGAAAAAAAATAAAGCATCAGACTTTCTTTGGTTTGTTATTTTTATTAATGAAAATTTAATTTGCTTGTCTCTATATTATGGTATATTGAATTTTAACACGGAAAATCCTCTTTTCTGTTTAGTGGTGCTCGTTTTCTTTTTGTTTCCTTTTTAAACCGTTCTGGTTGTTGTTCTATTCCTGAATAAAAAAGAGGGTAAAAGTAGATTTTGTCAATGCGTCAGGCTTTTCTTTTTGTTTTCTTTTTCTTCTCTCTGTAAACAACGATAAAAAGATAAGACAATTATTAACAAAAATAAAAATTAAAATAAATTATACTTATTGAACCTTCACTAATTCAAAAAACAAATCGAAAGGTCGGCGATAGCAAAATATTATATTATAATATAAGTATTTTTTAAACTATTGGCCTAAACGACTAACCAGCTATAATATTTATGGTACTAGTGTGTTATGTTACGTATAAGGAAAATGTTTAGCCCTTGAGGACGTATCAAAATATAAATAATTACACTATGCAGGACTGAAAAATGCAGCAGTATCACAAACAGTGATTTATATTATAAATTACTATTAAATACCATGCCTTTGTTTTTCAATAAAATCAGCATAACATTAAGTTTACTTGTAAATGTCCTCAATGTTCTTTCTTAAAAATATAGAGGACGTCAGTGACTAACATGGCGAACGCTTTCATCGCAATGTAGCTGAGTTAGAGAAGCATTACCAGGGCTCGTGGAAGCCACCCATGCTTGCCGATTACTATTGGTCTCTTTTGAGGGATACCTCAGACCAATACGCACCGAGGGGGCAGTTTGTGGGGTTAGAGCCTCTTCCAGGGCCTGGTGAAATTTTTTTTTTATTTGAACTAAAAACCAGCATATTAATAAAATGCCCAAGTTTCGAATAACTGGAAGTTTGTAAATTTCTTTGCAAGGAGAACTAATTCCAGCATTAATTGCTTTAAAAGATACCATTGGGTGGCCGCCACGATCGCCGGACATTAATCCTCTAGATTATTTTCTTTGAGGTCACCTAAAAACCAAAGTTTACGTACCAACACCAGAAAATTTAGATGAACTTAGGCACATTATATACAGTGCGGTTGTTTAAGTGTGCAACATATGGGCATTTTTTTAATTACCGATTTCTCAGAAAATTTTAGTCTAGATAAAAGTTGGTGCATGTTCGATAATCATATTAGGTGCACTTGGAATGGTTTCAAGTCAAACGGCGTACAGGGTAGGCCAAAAAATATAAAATTTTTACAAGAATAATTTACTATTTTAGAAAATTTAGCAAAATGTTATTAAGAAAAGTTGTCTAGAATTAAAAGTTATGCATAGATTCAAAAACGTGACCTCCTAAAATAAAAAAAATATATTTTTTAAAAAACATTAATAATTTCCCAAAAAACTTTTTTTATATATTCACCATAAAGACCTTCATAAATGAATCAAAATCAAATCAATTTTACATATCTTTGTTCAAATTCAAGCATATTTGTGAAATTTACTTGAATTTTTAATTTATTAAGGAATCACAAACTTCATGTTAAAAATATAAAAATATAAAAAAATTGACACTCTTTAAAAAGAAAACTAAGTTGTATTTTTTAAAGAAATAAAAGCACTGTAATTTTATTCGGAAATTAGTTTTAAAATTGATTTAAATTTGACTATTTTATTAATTTTATTTGTATTGTATTCTGTATTGTAATTCTATATTTTTGTAAAAAAATTTTGTTTATTTTTAAGTTAGTGTAATATTTTCCCTGTAATGGACTTATAAAGTTCGTTGGGAATTATTTAATAAATAAAAAAAAATAAAAATGTTTGTTGCAACGATATTTTTAAACACAACTTTAAAATATACAAAAAATTACACTGGCCGACAAGATTTTTCTAACACAGGTCAGCTTTTTATTTTTAAAATGGAAATACCCTTCTAATAATAGAAAAAATATTCGGAAAGCCCCATATATACCATTTTTCAATAGCTTAATAAGACCGTTTTACATTAACAGGTAGTCAATTTAATTAAGGGGCGGTTAAAATGGATGCATTTTATAACAGAAAAATTACCTGAACTGTAGGAATTTTAGTAGGACTTCAGGGAGGATTTACAAAATATTGCTGTTTTCTTTGTTTGTGGGACAGTCGTGCAGTAGATCAGCATTATGTAATAAAAGATTGGCCACAAAGAAGCGAATGTCAGCCGGGATCTCAAAATGTTAAGTTTGCACCTCTTGTAGACCCCAAAAAAGTCCTTCTGCCTCCTCTTCACATTAAACTTGGGCTGATAAAACTTTGTGAAAGCTATGAATAAAGATGGCGATGGATTCAAATACCTAAGACAAGTCTTTCCCCAGTTAAGTGATGCTAAATTAAAGGAAGGCATTTTTATTGGGCCACAAATCAGAAAATTGCTGGACGCTGTCAACTTTACAGAGAAGCTTACCAGGCAGGAACTCAGAGCATGGAACTCATTTGTTAGTATAGTAAGGGGATTTTTGGGCAACAATATGGATGCAAACTATCAACAGTTAGTTGATGAACTTTTAGATTCCTACAAATCGCTTGGTGCCCGAATGTCATTAAAAATTCACTTCCTCCATTCACATCTGTCATTTTTTCCTGAAAATTTGGGAGCTGTCAGTGACGAGCAGGGTGAAATGTTCCACCAGGATATCAGGACAATGGAAATTCGCTATCAAGGACGATGGGATCCAGCCATGATGGGTGATTACTGTTGGTTTTTGAAAAGAGTAGATATGACCCCTCATAAAAGGAAAAAATAAAATTTAATTAGTGTGTTCAGTTAACATTTGTAATGATTGTGTTTTTCTTAGATGTAAGGTATGTTTAGTAGGTGTAAAAATTTAAATATAGTCGATATACACAGTTAAAAAATTCTTAAATTATTTTTTCAATAGATATTTTATATTGTAACATTAAATGTGGTACTATAAATGTAACAAGAAAACGTTACGTGTTGCAACTTTTTTTTTCTCATTTTCGTATTTGGATAGGTACATTTAACACGATAAAACATTAGTAATGATAATATGCTAATTAAAAAACTATCATTTAAAGTGCAAAATTTTTATTTTAAATGTTTATTAAAAAACTTTATTCTTGTACAAGTTTTATATTTTTTGGCCTACCCTGTACGCCGTTTGACTTGCAACCATTTAAAGTACACCTAATATGATTATCGAACATGCACCAACTTTTATCAAGAATAAAATTTTCTGAGAAATCGGTAATAAAAAAAATGCCAATGTGTTGCACACTTAAACAACCACACAGCTAAGCATAGCTATATATTCTGTGACTTACGCAACGATTTATAAACGAAATTCGGCGAACAATTCCAGATGTCGTACATAATGTCAAGAATGAATTTTACTTGAGATTAAAGGTTTGTCAAAAAAAATGGGCAAAATTTCCAACAATTTTTACAATGAAACAAAATATGTCTGCATTACCAAAATGCAAAAGTAAATATTGGGTCGTATCCCTTTTTAATACCCTTTTCAACAATATATAGGGTGATTCATTAAGGGTGGCCACCGGCCATATCTCGGAAACTACTAGACATAGAAACTCGGAGAAAAAAAAATTATGATTAAAGCGATCATGAGAAAATTCTGGAAATTACTTTTAAGTTTCTCATTTCGCCGCAAGAGGGCACAATTAATTTTTTTTTTTTAATTCTAAATTTCTCTGAAACTTCCCATATTAAGGTATAACTCTGATTACATCATCGAAAAGCTTAGACAATTCTCCATAATTTTGGTTTAAGGCTCATTGGCGTACCGACCGTGATAAGAGTGGGGGAAGCTATTGAATGTGCAAACATTAAAATGGCTGTAACTTGTAAACGACTTATCCGATTTTACTAACTTTCAGCTTGTTTGGAAGGGAAAGGTAAGTATCTTCAATCGCCATATCCAACAGTACACGATAGTGTTTAATAAAATTGCTAGAGGGCGCAATTTGTAATAATAACAGTTTTTTCGATTTTATCCCGGAAATTCAAATTATACGGTATAACTATGACATCATAATCGAAAAGTAGATGATATTTGCAAAAAAATATGTGAAGACCGCAAGTCGATATCTTTGTTCGTTTCAGAGTTATTGCCAAAACAATAATTTTTAATACAAATTGCGCCCTCTAGCAATTTTATAAGAAACTATCTTGTACCATTGGATACGACAATTGAAGGTACTTACCTTTCTCTTCCAAACAAGCTTAAATTTAGTAAAATCGGTTAAGTCGTTTAGAAGTTACAGCGATTTTAATGTTTACAGTTTCACTTGATAAGAGTGGGAGAAGCTATTGAAAGTGTAAACATTAAAATCGCTGTAACTTTTAAACGACTTATCCGATTTGACTAAATTTAAGCTTGTTTGGAAGAACTTTCAATTGTCGTATCTAGTGGTACAAGATAGTTTCTAATAAAATTGCTAGAGGGCGCAATTTGCATTAAAAATTGTTGTTTTGGCAATAACTCTGAAACGAACAAAGATATCGAACTGCGGTCTTCACATTTTTTCTTGCAAATTTCATCAACTTTTCGATTATGATGTCATAGTTATACCGTATGATTTGAATTTCCGGGATGAAATCGAAAAAACCGTTATTATTACAAATTGCGCCCTCTAGCAATTTTATTAAACACTATCGTGTACTGTTGGATATGGCGATTGAAGATACTTACCTTTATCTTCCAAACAAGCTTAAATTTAGTAAAATCGGATAAGTCATTTACAAGTTACAGCGATTTTAATGTTAACACATTCAATAGCTTCCCCCACTCTTATCAAGGTCGGTACGCCAATGAGCCTTAAACCAAAATGATGCAGAATTGTCTAAGCTTTTCGATGATGTGATCAGAGTTATACCTTAATATGGGAAATTTCGGAGAAATTAAGAATTAAAAAAAAAAAATTTAATTGTTCCCCCTTGCGGCGAAATGAGGAACTTAAATGTAATTTCCAGAATTTTCTCATGACCGCTTTAATCATAATTTTTTTTCTCCAAGTTTCTATGCCTAGTAGTTTCCGAGATATGGCCGGTGGCCACCCTTGATGAATCACCCTGTATACCTTTACATGTGGAAAAAAGTTTTGGGCAGTTTCTACCCACAAAAAAAGAGTAAATTTCATGAAGACTGTGTTTTTGGTCAGGAATAATAATTACATATTATAATATGTTATTATACCGTGCGAGCAAAACTTATTTGCATCAAAGAGGGCTTGGATTGAAAAACGTATGGCTTGGCTTAGATCACAATGATATGGGGACGATATATCTAACCAAATCTGGGTTAAAATTTTGTCAAATTCATATTATGACATGATATGCCAAACTAATGAGTAATAAAATAAGTAGACAAATACAAATTTATTTTTGTTGTTTACAAAATTAACAAAGTAAGAATATACAGAAAGAAAAAGAAAAATAATTACATGTATTCTGAGAATTCATATAACCGGAGAGGTGGAACCAGGCTTCATCCGAAAAAAATTTCAGGTTCAATAAATCATTTCTTTCCAATAAGTTTTGGGTAAACCATTGAGAGTAATTTCTGCGTTTTTTAAAATCTGCGGCTTGTATTTCTTGAAATACTTGCACTTTATAACGAAATAAATTTAGCTGCTTCTTAAGAATAGTCCTGCATCTTCCATAAGATCTTCCCACTTCTTGGGACAGGCGTCTTATACAAATTTGTTGGCGTATTTTGCATTATTTCACGAACGTTTGCAACAACTTCTTCTGTTCTTACAGATGATCTTCCTGCTCCTTTTTTGTATTGTATAGAACCTGTTTCCCTGAACACAGCCACGGTTCTTTTCAGGCCATGATAAAAATCTCCAGCAATAAAAGCAACGTTCAAAAAATGTTCGTGAAAATAGTCCATGCACAAACCCGGATTGTATTGCCACTCACCATTTACTCTAACCCCGTTTCGAAAATACGCTTTAACCATGAATGTTTTGTGCTGTTCCGTAAAGCCAATTGTGTGAATTGTTCAAGAAATTGGAAAAATTTGCGATGAATCAAATTACTTGTAACGACTGTCAAAGATGACGGAATAACTGATTGATTGTTAATTCAGGTAGTTACTGACACCCAACAGGTATTAAGCTCTACGGCTAAGCATTACGTCCTTAGATGCAAGGCCCTCATGAAACATATTATAATTAAAATAATCTGTTGTCTGATGCATGTTTTATAATATAATAAAATAACTCCATAATAAATTAAGTATTTTTGGAACCTTAAAACAACCAATCAGTAATAAAATTAAATCTTAAAAGTATAAGTAATAAATTATAAGGTACCTACTATTTTAGAAAAATTAGCAAAAGCCGAAATAAAATCTTGTGATGTAATTTTTTTTTATTATCTCACACGTTTAAAAAACATCTGACATGGCTTGAGATCGTTCTTTTCTGGCACAGAGCCACTTCATAAAGCACTGTGAAAAACTTTTGCAATAATGAGCGAAGCGAAAAATTTAGAGGTAGGCGAAAGCTTCTCTAATTAGGTTCGTCCTGGCGACGAAAAATAAAAATGAAAATATAAAACATATTTTTACTTTTTAGCACGTAAATTTACAGTCATATTTATATGAATTGTGTTTTGCTATATCTACATTTAATCTACTATCAATCCACTAAATTTTATTCGTCAAAATATTATATTCAGTTTTAAAAATGTGTTTTTTATCTATACAGCGTTAATTTTATCTGGAGACAGTTGATAGAAACCGATTTTACACCGGCCACATTAACGTATCGTTTTATGACATTAGAAAAAGTAAGGTTATAAGTAAATTTCGAAAAGTGACAATCCTGTCAGATAATAAATGGTAAATTCTCTGAGATTGTTAAGACAGAAAAAAAATGTTTGTCTGCAGTTGCACAGAGGCATAATAGGCAAAAGCGTTTTAAATTATTTTTGAGAAATTTTTGCACAAACGTAATCCTTTCTAACAACTCACCACCTTCAATGATTCAATCGCAATTAATGAAAATTAAAAATTTTTTTATTGTTTTTAGCGTCACTGTTCTTTAAAGGCAGACAACCAACAATACACTCGCATTAATCAACTACAACTTGCCTAGTAGACCAGGGTCGATAATTTTTGGAACCAAAAAAAAAATAATAGTAGAATGAGACCCATTGGAAAAGGAAGAGAATATAACAAAAATGAAAGGAAAAATAATTTACCGATCCGAGGTCGGGAAGTGGAAGGGGGTGAGTTTTTAAGGGTAGAAAACGATTGATCTCGATTTCCGGCAAAACTACAAGTCCTATGGAAAAACGTTAAATGGCAAAGTTGTAACTAATAAAAAGATCTACAACTTTTGTATTTGCACTTTTTTCACATAACCTCAAAATTTATGTGAAAAATTCAAATAACCAAGTTTTTGGTTTTTTATTTTTATCTTTTATAAGAAATTTTTTTTTCACGAAATTTGGTGAAAACTTACCTTTTTATGTCCCAAACACACTATAATTTTTTTGATTTAAAATATTTATTTTTTAACCTTATTTTGACTTAATATTGAAAAAGCACCCTAATTTTCAATCGAAAATTCTCACGTCAAAATATCTGCTTTTTTAAAAAATTCGGTGGGCTTTTTGTTCGTTGAAATCTCTACTTTCTGGTGGTGTAAAAAAAAATATATATTACTATGGTAAATATTCTCAAAAAATGCGAAGAAACGAAAAAAAATCGAATCCGAAATTTTTTTTTTTTAATCATTATGTACAATTTTGAGCTATTTATTAAAATTTATACTTTAATTATTCGAAAAACGTAAGATTCCATGTTACATTAATAAACAAAAAAATTACAAATCCATAAAACATAAAGACCGCAAAAAATATGCGAGAATAGTTGTTCTTAATATAATTAAAGGTAGGATTTAAAGGGGATTTCATCACATTTACCATAGTAATGTATATTTTTTTTACACCATCAGAAAGTAGAGATTTCAACGAACAAAAAGCCCACCAACTTTTTTAAAAAAGCAGATATTTTGACGTGAGAATTTTCGATTGAAAATTAGGGTGCTTTTTCGATATCGAGTCAAAATAAGGTAAAAAAATAAATATTTTAAATCAAAAAAATTACAGTGTCTTTGGGGCATAAAAAGGTAAGTTTTCACCAAATTTCGTAAAAAAAAAATTTCTTGTAAAAGATAAAAATAAAAAACCAAAAACTTGGTTATTTGAATTTTTCACATAAATTTTGAGATTATGTGAAAAAAGTGCAAATACAAAAGTTGTAGATCTTTTTATTACCTACAACTTTGCTATTTAACGTTTTTCCATAGGACTTGTAGTTTTGCCGAAAATCGAGATAAATCGTTTTCTAACCTTAAAAACTCCCGCCCCCCACTTCCCGACTTCGGATCGCCCGTAATTTATTTTTCCTTTTATTTTTGTTATATTCTCTTCCTTTTGCAATGGGTTTCATTCTACTATTATTTTTTTTTCACTTTTTACAATTTGCAAAGGCTTCCGCCCTGGTCTATAGGTTTTAAAAATAATTAATATTGTTCCTTTTTTCAATAAATATATTGCTCTTTATCGGTCAAATACAAAATGCAGAATGGGACAAGGATGGAGACAAATCTAATACCTTCAACGTGACTTGTAAGTAAAAAAAATGGCAATTATTCTAAATATCTCATAATTTGGTACGTAGATTGACCAAAGTGGTGAATTTTTGTTCAATATTCTCAATATAACATAAACGGCACCATAAATAGTAATCGAACGGTATATTAGGAAGTATAATATATTTTTGGCACTCGTAGTGAAAATAGCGATTTTATTTCATGGTACACTGAGAGAAAACTTTGATTACCATTACCATAACTAAAATGTTAATAATCATAACCAAGATAATCAACATTACATATGGGATAATCGTGTTGTTGCTTGGTTATTATAATTAAAGTGATTTTACACCTACGCTTTAGCTGCCATTGTTAAAGAAGTTTGATTATCTATCGTTATTAAAATATTGATTACGATAATCAAAGGGTTTAATTGCCGTTGTTATCGGACCAACTTATTACCGCAATTACGCTGTTATTAGCCTTATTATTAAAGGAGTTTAAGGATTGTAATGTAGGTTATCAAATTATCACACGACACTTATTTCAATATGGTTATTTGTTTACTTTAATAAAGATAATTTAGGACATTACATTAACGCGCACTCGCCAGATAATTTAACTTTATTGTAGGTACAGCGCGCTTTCGCTGTTTTATGCACAGGGTTATTTATTATCTATTTTGACCAAACATAATAATATATAATCAATAAAGCCGCACAACGTATAGTTTATTCTAACAACCACATAAATTAAAGTTTGTAATAGTTTGTGTAATATTTTATTTAAAAAAGCAGCAATAACAATTTTTGGTCTTATGTCCATTATTATAGAAACAATAGAACATCTAAAACAAAAATCAACAATTAGGTATAATAAACTTAAAAACGATCAGCAGATAGCTTATTATTAACTGTAGCAGTTTAAATACAACCTAATGTAACAGTTTGAATAACTAAGAATGTATAAAAATATTAATATAATAAATATATGTACCTACAGGTTCGTTAAAAAAGCTTGCAATAAATTAAAAGCAAGGACGGAGGGGGGGTAAGATCTAAATCTTAAATGGATACCCCTATTTTATATAATTTTTTTGGATTCTGCATAAAATTCTGAACATTTTTTAATAAAAGCATTATTAATAAATAAAATAAATAAAATAAATAAAATAAATAAAATAAATAAAATAAATAAAATAAATAAAATAAATAAAATAAATAAAATAAATAAAATAAATAAAATAAATAAAATAAATAAAATAAATAAAATAAATAAAATAAATAAAATAAATAAAATAAATAAAATAAATAAAATAAATAAAATAAATAAAATAAATAAAATAAATAAAATAAATAAAATAAATAAAATAAATAAAATAAATAAAATAAATAAAATAAATAAAATAAATAAAATAAATAAAATAAATAAAATAAATAAAATAAATAAAATAAATAAAATAAATAAAATAAATAAAATAAATAAAATAAATAAAATAAATAAAATATTTTGCGTTTTAGGAAGTTAAATAACTGTAGCGAAATAAAAAAACGGAAACAAAAAATGCGTTCACTTACCCCCGACAAAAAAAAACAAATAAGTGTGATCATAATCTCTCGTTGAAACACGCACAATGGACGATACGAATTTCTTCCGAATAGCTAATATTTACCAAATGTATTTAACGTAGTTTTTTGAGTTACTATAATCGACTTACATAATGGTCATTACACACTGGATTACGACAGTACAAGAGTAGTGTAATACTCATTATTCCAGTAACAACAATAGGTTTATTGAATTATGATAACCAAACTTATAATTACATAAAGATTTATTAAACCGACTACTAGCCGTAACTAAACTGACGTATTAAAATAACCAATAATTTAGCGATACTAAATAAAATGTTTCTGAAAGATTATCCTCTAGTTATCATAACTTCACTTACATATTATAGTAATGTAATCGCTGTATGAAACTTTGATAATTTGAATTTTTCTTATGTTCTTTAATAAATATTGAATTTTGTCATTATAATTCAAGGACATCACAAGAGTCTTTCCAATTATCATGCATCAGCAAAAGTTTCAAAATTGTCTGGGCCCAAGCTTTTTAATAGCATTTTTAAAATATTAAGTTTGGTAAATTATTTCTGTGTCGGGCAAGCATAAAAATATATTGGTAAACCTTTTGTATATCAGGGTAAGCATTACCATAATAAAATGTACTTTAAAAGTAAATTGTAGCACAAAATAAACAGGTTTTGTAGGATTTAAGCTTTTATGTTGGTTTTTTAGATGTTAATTTCTAAATTAAAAAATGAATATTCATGAGAATTTTAGACCTATGCTTTTGGGAAGCAAAACTGTTGTTTTATAGTATATATAATTTAGAAGATAATATAATATTCGCGAAAATAATTAAATGCAAATAATTGTGACATATCGGACAAGTGTGTACCTATTTTTTATATTGGAATACACAGGTATCCAAGCACAATGGATACCCAGGGGCGGGTTGATCACGATAGCCATTTCGTCCTTGTTAGGACTCTACGGGCAACCATAACCCGAGCAGTCCCAACAACAGCGGTAAGATGTATTAAAAAGCTTTTTACAAAAGTAAAGCGGCCATCAATACACCGTAGCGCCATCCCAGCGGAATAACTCCAATACAAAAGACAGTCACACTGGTAATAATCGAAATGTAGACAACTAAATAAACCACTAAGTGCATCACAATCCAGTATATGGATGGTTTAATGATATAGAGGAATTTACAGAAACATCACTTTTTAGATTCAAGATTGCAGTTACGCCCACCAGCGGCCTTTTCAGAAACTTGAAAATATTTTCCAGGCTTTTCTCTGATGGATAGTTTCCCAGATACAGTACCTCGCATTCTTAGTTGGCCACCCTGTACATGGAACATGTAGCGTGATAATAGCTCAAATCCAAGGACAAGTTGGTTGGAAATCGGCAGCTGTGGCGACTGGTTACGTCGAAGAGAGTATTAGCAATAAGAAGAATTTATCAAACATTATTGGGAGTGCCAATGATAGAAATGCATTCTCATTGTCTTCCGAGAATATTAGCAGTAGGTATTAAGTTGAACAGCATTATTCTCCTGATTTAAAAACCGTAGTATTAATATTTCAAACAACACTAACTGAACTTTTTACATTTATTTAAAAAATTAAGATTATTAAATATTTGAATAATTGAATCTTGTAAATTGTTGTACCTATTTAATGTTTAATATGATTATTCACATATTGTCATTGATTAAGGGTATAACCCATACCGGATGATATTATGTTATTAAACATAACTATAACAATAATAATACTTAGTAGAGTTTAAGGTTGAGTTCAAAGTTAGGTTTAGTATTTATGTGACTGATTTGTATACATAGACAATTAGAATTAATTAGATAGAGATAGATAGAATTAGAACCAATTAGAGACTGTATTATACAGATGTAGTGCCAAGTAAATATAATATACATTTTATACATTCTCTATCTCATCCTAATAAGATACCCGATAGTTCCAGTACATTTGTTAGTAATATTTTATTTATCGTTAAAAGGTACCGTGCGAGCAAAAATTATTTGCATCAAAGAGGGCCTTGCATCTAAGGACGTAATGCTTAGCCGTAGAGCTTAATACCTGTTGGGTGTTAGTAACTACCTGAATTAACAATCAATCAGTTATTCCGTCATCTTTGACAGTCGTTACAAGTAATTTGATTCATCGCTAATTTTTCCAATTTCTTGAACAATAATTCACACAATGGGCTTTACGGAACAGCACAAGACATTCATGGTTGAAACGTATTTTCGAAACGGGGTTAAAGTAAATGGTGAGTGGCAATACAATCCGAGTTTGTGCATGGACGATTTTTACGAACATTTTCCTAACGTTGCTTTCATTGCTGGGGATTTTTATCATTGCCTGAAAAGAACCGCGGCTGTGTTTAGAAAAACAGGTTCTATACAACACAAAAAAGGATCAGGAAGACCATCTGTAAGAACAGAAGAACTTGTTGCACCGTTCGTGAAATAATGCAGAATACTGCAACAAATTGTATAGGACGCCTGTCCCAAGAAGTGAGAAGATCTTATGGAACATGCAGGACTATTCTTAAGAAGCAATGGTTTACCCAAAATTTATTGGAAATAAATGATGACCTGACATTTTTTTTCGGATGAAGCCTGGTTCCACCTCTCCGGTTATGTGAATTCTCAGAATACACGCACGTGGAGTAGTGAAAATCCCCATTTTTTTGTAGAGTCCACATTGCACCCTCAAAAAATTGGTGTCTGGTTAGCTGTTTCCCGAAGTCCTAATTTTTTCCATGACACAGTTACAGCACAGCGGTATAGAGACAATATTTTGAATCCAGTTGTGGAGCAATTACTTGACGACGAACTACGTTTTGGATATTTTCAACAGGACGGTGGAACCGCCCATACAGACGCCGAAACTATTAACTACTTACGCACTTTTTCGACGACAGATTGATCAGTTTTCGATCAGGCATTGAAATCTCACCTAGATCACCTTGTTTAACGGTTATGGATTACTTCGTTTTTCCTCATTTAAAGAACACTATTTTTAAAACACCAGTTGCAAATTTAGAACAATTACAAGAAAGGATTATCCAAGAATGTGGTAACATTTCTTCAGAGATGCTGGTCAACACTTTCGAAAATATGAAGAGACGTGTGAATTTATGCTTGGAGCATGGCGGCGGCCAATTTCAGCAATTTATGTAGGTAATTATTTTTCTTTTTCTTTCTGTATATTCTTACTTTGTTAATTTTGTAAACAACAAAAGTAAATTTGTACTATCTACTTATTTTATTACTCATTAGTTTCGCATGTCGTGTCATAATATAAATTTGACAAAATTTTAACCTAGATTTGGTTAGATATATCGTCCCTATATCATTGTGATCTAAACCAAACCTTACGTTTTTTATTCCAAGCCCCCTTTGATGCAAATAATTTTTGCTCGCACGGTACAATACCTGATAGTTCCAGTACAGAATAAATCTTTTTAAACATTTGTTAGTAATATTTTATTTAGCGTTAAATGGTACTTCTGTCAGGTCAATAATTATAATGAAAAAGTTGATAAAAACATATTGGTATGACTAGTACCTATGTATTAAATCAAATTAGGTATATCTAATTCGTTTTTGCGGTGAAGACCTTCCGTTGAACGAACGACTTACTATATTTACTATAAAATATTGACTTAATTTACCAATATTTGGACCTGGTAAAAATAATTTTTGGCCCTACCTTACTAAAATGATACGAGCCGTCACTGCCCTTACCTATTAAAATTTTAGGGTTAAAAAACGGTTTAAAATAGCTAATAGCAATATTCTTAATAATTTAGTTCGATAATTTTGTAAAATAATGGTCCTAGGAAAGGGCCCTAAACCAAAGCTGTTTCCACCCTTCATTATTGAACATAAATATTAAAATACTTTACCTGGAGAAATCACTTCCTTTACTTTTAAGCACAAATACATTTTTTAACCGCCAAATACCGTAAATTTTTTATGACTTTTAGAATGTTTCGAAAGTCCTTAACAAGAAGTCATGGGTAGTAGTAGGCCCGCGGGTGTATTAAAACTTTCGAAGTATTTGTACGAGTGCACAGAGATTTGAACAAAATTATTTGTGGGTAACATTGTCTGTTTAACTGCCTTTCAACCATTTTTTGTTAATGCGAACAAAAAATGAACTCATTTTATTATTTTCCGCAAGTAACGATCAAAGAAGCCGATCTTCCTACACACTTAAAAACCTGATAAATTTTAACTTGAAGAAATAGTCCATATTTTAAGTGGAGTGTAAATACGTTTAAAGGGAAAGAAATAAGACACTTTAAGTCTTCCTTTACTGGTATATTAAAATAAGTGTTAATTAAGGGTAAATACTCTAAATGTTTCGACTGTATGAACAGTCATCATCAGGAGAAGAGAATAAGGAAAATGAGAAATAACAGATGCAAATAGTCCAAACGTAACTAAAAGATGCTGCAAAGGACAAATAAAGTAAATGAAAAAACGTCCGCCGTAATGGTATACCTAGCAAGAGCAATATAGCAGTAAGCTAAGTGTCAAATTAGTGACATCGCACCATAAGTGTGAGGAGAGAAGAAAAATTATAAAATTGGAGTGGTAAATGTTGTAAAGACTTTTATAAACAGATGAGGAGTAACTAAAAAGTCACATTTTGGTGAACCAGTGACGTAAGTGTGAGGAGAGAAGAATAGTTGACATTGGAAGTCCTTAGATTTAAAAAATTGTGGAGTAGATGAATCGTCACATAATAGTGAATTAGTAACTTAAAAATTTAAGGAGGGAAGGAAGGGACATATAAAAAACGACAAAAAAACCTTTATAATGTTCTATATTTTCTATATTTAAATACTTCCCTCCTCAAATTTTAAGTTACTAATTCACTATTATGTGACGATTCATCTACTCCACAATTTTTAAACACTTCCCTTTTCAAATTTTTAAGTTACTAATTCACAATTATATGACGATTTATCTACTCCACAATTTTTTAAATCTTACGACTTCCAATGTCAACTATTCTTCTCTCCTCACACTTACGTCACTGGTTCACCAAAATGTGACTATTCTATTACTCCTCATCTGTTTATAAAAGTCTTTACAACATTTACCACTCCAATTTTATAATTTTTCTTCTCTCCTCATACTTATGGTGCGATGTCACTAATTTGACACTTAGCTTAATGCTATATTAGCTCAATATCTTGGTTTTTGCCAATTCTCCACTAATGACCTCTTGCTAGGTATACCATTACGGTGGACGTTTTTTCATTTACTTTATTTGTCCTTTCCATCATCTTTTAGCTGCGTTTGGACTGTTTGCACTGTTTGCACCTGTTATTTCTCATTTTCCTTATTCTCTTCTCCTGATGATGACTGTTTATACAGTCGAAACATGTAGATAATTTACTCTTAATTAAAACTTATTTCTGATTAAATCCACAACATATTGATTTAAAAAATTAACACTGTCTACTGATAAAATCAAAAAGTGCTCATTTAAATCTGATCAATGTAAGAATTAATAGCTTCGTTCATACAGCGAACTGAGACGCATGCGCATGTGTTTAAAAGTATTCGTATACGATTAATCCCAAACCGCTGCCAGAAAATCCAATGTTCGCAAAAGCGAAATTGTTGGTTGTGGAACTGTTAAAATAATTCGCTGATTAGAAGCGAGTTTTTAGGTGGAAACTTTGACAATAGACAGAATTTTCTTAATATGGGTCAAGTAAAATAATTGTGTTTGCTTTGGTCCAAGAAAATGCAAACCTATAACAGTTATCGGGTACTTTTGGTCAAGCTTGAGTCTTTTGGTATTCATGGCCCTCTGCTGAAATGGTTTGAAAGCTACCTAATCTACATAATCGAACTCAGATTGTTCATAACTTTACTTCGGGGGTGATTGAGGTTACTTCAGGGGTGCCCCAGGGTCCTCATGTGGGTCCCTTACTTTTTAACCTATTTATTATTGATATTCATAAATAATGTTTTAAATTTTCCTACTATCTTTTATTTGCCGTTGACTTTAAATTGTTTTCTCGTATCAGCTCTTTCCAAGATTATGAATTATTGCAATTGGATTTGACCAACCTCATGAACTGGTGTAAATTAAATGGTATGGAACTTAATGCTTCAAAATGTCACTTGATGCTGTTCTCTACGTCTCGCACTTCACCTACATACCAATATGTTATTGGGCAGAATGCACTGAAACTTGTGGATAGTGTGGTTGATTTGGGGATAGTATTGGATCGCTCTTTTGGTTTCGTGCCACATATTACAAATATTAACTAAAAATGTTAGGGCTTATAAAGAGATCTTCGAGAGATTTTATGAGTCCACAATCCTTAAAGTCTCTGTACTGTTCTTTGGTAAGACCCAATCTGGAGTATGTATCCTCAGTATGGAGTCAATTTTATGCAACACATGTAAATAGTATGAAAACTGTCCAGCACAAGTTTCTTAGATATTCAGCATTTAGAGTCCCAGATGGTTATGCAATGTCTTATCCTGAACTTGAGTCTGTTTTGGGGCTGGTTTTACTTGAGGTTCGCCGTAAGAGGCATGATTTGAAATTATTATACAATATCTTAAACCATATTTACCATTGTCCGGATCTGTTGGTGATGATTCCACTTTTTGTTCCACCCAGAACCACACGTTCTAATTTTACTTTCTATAAGCCATTTAATCGCACAAATTATGCTTCAAAATCTTTTCTTTAGAGGTCTTTCAGGTTGGCTAACTATTATTCTAACGATTTGGATGATCTGCTTTTTTTTATATGAAACTGCGTCTGGTTACCTGATATTAAGTTGCTCCCTCTGCTGATTTTTTCTTTAGTTTGTATTTACGCTTATCTTTTTCTACACTGTGATATTTTGTTATTGATGTTAATACTATTGTTAATTTTGAGTTTGTTAATTATTTTATTTTATTTACCTATGTTAAAATATATCTTGTATTATTTGCCAATTATTGTAATTTAAAAAAATGGGCTAAGCTCGTTAATATATAAATAAATAAATAAATTAATGCCCTCGGTTAAATTTTCTATATTTTTGGTATGTTATAAAGCTAGTTATTCTGCTCAAAAGTGTCCAAGGTCAACCGACTAGTATCTTAACATAGTATAAAACAAAGTCGCTGTCGCTGTCTGTCCGTCCCTACCAGCTATATATGCTTAAATCTTTAAAACTACGCAACGGATTTTGAAGCGGTTTTTTTTAGTAGATAGAGTGATTCAAGGGGAAGGTTTTTACGTATAAATAGCGACCTGCCCCGGCTTCGCACGGGTGCAATTTCAGAAAGTGGCATGCCGGGTACTAATATATCCGGTTTGTTCGGCTTTGTATTTATACCAGCGGGTTGTAACGCATGCCGGATACACGCTAGTTTAATATAAACGGTGTACAAGTTGCGAAATATTAGTTTTTACATTACAGTTTTATGGTTTATTATACAGGGTGCTGGGTGATCCACGAAGGGTGGAGAGCGCCTGTATCTCGAAAACCATTATTGCTTCGACTTTGGGGTAAAAAATGTAAAATCTGCCCCTAAAAAAAATCAATGGAAATAATTATTAAGTTCCTAATTTAACCGCTAGGAGGCCTAGTAGCTATGTCTTGATACAAAGTCCTTAATTTCCTCTAATAACCACAATACAGTGTAGGTCAGAAATTAATTTTTATATGCTCTGTGATATCCTCTATAAATTTTGTAATAACAATTTTTTTTGTAGTTGCCATGGAAACAGCGTGAAGAAGGGTAACAACTTAAAGTACTTAAAAGGCTGTAACTTCGGCCTGCGTTAACCGAATTTAACAAATTAGGGCTTGTTTAAAAAAACGTTTTATCCTGTTTAAACGTTTTTATAAATATTATTAAAATTATTACGTGCAGTTAATATTAGAGGATACTTTTAAAAAAATATATTGCTATAGCTTCGATTTCCTAAAAAATTTAAATGCAATCAAAAAGTGGAAATTCGCAAACCAATATGCAGGAAACCGTAATGAAAACACTGGAAATTAGTTTAAGGACTATGCAGAATAATATGCATGAAAAAAAAGCATAATATAATACCCAAGAATACTAAAAAATGTAAACGAAAAACACCGTTTATAATTATAGCCTAAAAACTCTCATCGTCACTTATAAAATCTGAAAAGTCCTCGTCGTCTGAGTCGTCTTCGAATGGAGCAATTATCATTGGCGCTACTTCGACATCTAGTACTTGTTCTCGATCCCACCAATCCCTTATTAATATTTCTGTATGTTCCACCGATTTCTTCCAGTACTCTTGTGTAATATGATCTAACGAATCTTGCCAAAATATTTGTACTTGGTCGGATTTAAGACCATCACTTACATGTTTTTCATAATAAGACTTTGCACCAGCCCATATTAATTCTATTGCGTTAAACTGGCAATGATATGGCGGCAGTCGTAGAACCTCATGACCATATTCACGCAGTATTTCATCTACCGCGTATATTTTGGGTTTTTTAAGAGACTTTGCTATTGATAGGAGTTCCGATTTAAGCATATTTGGTAAAGGATTTTGGTTGTGTTTTTCCAGCCACTCATAAATATCACTTTTCCTCCAAGATGAAGTAGGCTGTTTATTTAAAATTCTTGAATGATATGATGCATTATCTAATACAATTAAAGACGGAGCATCCAAATTTGGTATCAATTGAACTTTTAACCATTTTTCAAACATTTCGCAATTCATATTATCATGATAGTCAGCACTTTTTGATGTTGAAGAAAAAATTAAACTCGCACCTGCAACATATCCTGTTGCAGAACCGGCATGCAAAATAATAAAACGCTTTCCCGTACCGCACCCCTTTTTCCTTTTAACACTTTTTACAGACTCATAATGCCAAGATTTTGAACCACTTCCATTCAAAAATATCCACGTTTCGTCTAAAAATACCACTTTTCTAAATTTCGATTTGTAATTGTCCGTATATTTTTTTAAAAACTGAACACGTTGACTCACTATCTGTGGCTGCTCACATAAAAATCTTCGGTTACAGTCTTTTTTATAGCGAAAACCTAAATTTTTTATTAATTTTGATAACGCTTCAAGCCCAATTTCCAAAACATCCCGAATTTTTAATGTTTTTTGTAAAACTGGAAGAGTTACATTGGTTTTTGATTTGTATAAATCGTAAATCACATTTCGAACTCCCATTTTAATATTTTCGCTTAAATCCTCAGTCTTTGGCTTTCTTCGTTTACACTTTTTAGTATTCTTGGGTTTTATGTTATGTTTTGTTTCATGCACAATTTTCTGCACAGTCCTTAAACTAATTCCCAGTGCTTTGGCTACTGTTTCCTAAATATTGGTTGGCGAATTTCCACTTTTTCTTTCATTTTCGAAATAGTTTATCAGATTAAGTACCATTTTTTTTGATTGGGGATGCAAAAACCCAGAAAATTGTTTCATTTTGTCACAAACTGTCAAAGTCACAAAACTGGCATATTTAAAATAAAACGTAGCTGGTGCTATTATAAGCTTGTTTAGAATCGCTGGAAAGTAAATACATATCCTTTTTTTTTCATGTCAAAATGGAATAAGTCTGTCTCATTTATCTTACGTATTTTATTTAGAGGGTTAAATTAAACGCAAGTTAAGAAAACAAAAACTGAGAGTATGTCTTTCTTGAATCGTATGACCCGCACGATAAGACCAGATCCGACTATAGTCGCTCTGTTGAAAACGTTGCCGCAGTGCGTGAAAGTGTAGGCGAGAATCCGGGAACATCTATCCGTCATCGTTCACAACAGTTGCACATTCCAAGGAGCACTGCCCATCGAAAGCTCACAAAAGATCTTCATTTCCATGCTTATAAGATTTAATTGACGCAAGAATTGGACTTGTCACTGAACCATGCGACACGCCGTACATTTTCTTTTTGGGTATTGCAAAAAACACAAATAAATGTCAATTTTTCAAAGAATATTCTGTTCACCAATGAGGCACACTTTCATCCTAACGGCTTTGTTAATAAACAAAATTGTCGGATTTGGGGTGAAGAAAATCCTAGAGAGATTGACGAGAAGAAAATGCATCCATTAAGAGTCACTGTTTGGGGTGGAATTTGTGCAGGTGGCGTAATTGGACCATACTTCTTCGAGGACGAGGCAGAAAATGCAGTTACTGTGAACAGCGAACGCTATCGTAAAATGCTTACTGAGTTTTTGTGGCCTCAACTGAATGGTATGGATACGTAAGCTATGTGGTATCAACAGGATGGTGCGACATGTCATAGTACACGCGAAGCAATTCAGTTGTTGCAAGGAAAGTTTCCAGGTCGTGTCATCTTACATAATGGAGATCAGAACTGGCCTGCAAGATCGTGCGACTTAACGCCTTGCGATTTCTTTCTTTGGGATTTTTTAAAATCAAGCGAATATGCTAATAAGCCAACAACAATACCACAGTTGAAGAACGAAAATGAACGTGTTATTAGCGAAATTGGGCCAGAATTGTGTGAAAAAGTAATTCAACATTTCTCGAAAACGATATGAGTGTCATTAAAGTCGGGGCGGCCATTTGTCAGATATTATTTTCCACGTTTAATTGCAGTGCATTAACTTTCTATTAAAATATAACACTTACTTTCAAATAAATTAAGTATGACTTTTATTTCACAATTAAAATGTGCGTTCTTATTGGGACACCCTTTATTATAGGCGAAACGACAGTATGGTTATTATTATGTTTTATTTCGTAATTGTCCACGATCGCCTTTGCAATAAATGTAACATTAGGATTATTATTGAAGTTTTTAGATAAATAATTAAAATCAAAATCGAAATATCACAATTTATTTATAAATTATAAATATAGCCAAAAAAGCTATTCCCGTAGGATTTCAACATTTTAATAAAATGAAAATTACAAAACCTTGCGAAAACCAGAAATAGAACTACGCTTTTTCACTATTTTTACTGCATATTTTAAGAGATAAGAGAAAACGACTTTTTTGCAGTTCTCGGTTACTAACTAGTTAGCTATAGAAAAATTAAAATGGTTGGATGGTTGCATTTAAATTTTTTAAGATAGCGAAGCTAGAAAATTTTTTTTTAAGTGCACTCTATTATTAACTGCTTGCATAAATTTTCATAATATTAATACAGTTAATATTAGCAAATAATGAGCTTTCCCCCTCTAACCAATCTTACTCTTTTTCATTTGCTTAATTTAAATTTACCGCCATACTATCTGTCTTTAAAGCTGTCTTGCTATCAATTTATTCATCTTTCATTCACTCTTCGCTATACGTGGACGTGAACATAAACATTTTTATTTTAATTTTCTAAAATGTGTGATTACTAATTTCAGCATATTTAAATTACCTTCTCGAGGGGTTACTGGGCTTTAATCCTCAGTACCCCAAAAACCATTCTCTAACTATTTTGACGTAAGTAATTTCTTTTTAAAATATAAAAAAAATTAAAAAATATTATTTTTTACTTTTGATTTTAATTTTAAATTTTATTCTTATAGATTATGACTTCTACAAATAACAATTCTTATCTTTATACTGTCTTACAGACATATGAATAATTTAACAAAAAAATTTTGTAGGAAAAAAAAATTAAAAAATCCTCGACACCTCCTCTTTAGAAGGCCTTTTTCTCCTTCCTCATTTTATTTGGTTGTTTAGACTTTCTTTACTAACTTTCTTTACATACTCAGCATGTTTTAACTCTCCTCAACCTTTATTATATAATGTCACTTCTACATTTCAATTTTTCAATGCCTTAAAAAGCTCCATTAAGGTTTTATACCATTTTCTCTTCTGCTAATAACATCAGCACTATATAAATTTTATGTCTCCTGATAATGAACGTTTCTACGTTCGAAATATGTAGATACCCATAAAGAATTTCTATATTCTATAAAATTTTGTGGAGCTGCCTCTTACTTTTCGTTTTTTCTTTCTTTCCTATTTATACAAACGTTCAATCAGGATAAAACGTTCTTTAAAATAAGCCATAGTTTGTTTACAGCCTTTTAAGTACTTTTAGTTGTTACCCTTCTCCACGCTGTTACCATGGTAACTACAAAAAAATTGTTATTGAACCCATCTTTCTTCACTTCTTAACCATTTTTAAATTATATTAGTGATTATACTTGGTTATACTGAACCCAATATCCCCGCAATCTACAGGGTGTCCTAAAAGTAATGGGACACAGAGCAACAGCAGGCTCCTTAAGGCGAAATAATGCGATTTATTTAAACTTGCCTTATCCCAAAATTGATAACAACCAAGATACAGGGTGTCAAAGTTTTAATTTTGTTTTCGATTTTTTGCGATTATTTCTTAACAAAACGACATAGCAGCACAAAATTAAGGGTTTTGGGTTTTTTTGAGGTAAGGAATTCGAAATTATCCATAGTTTTTGTGTAACCAGTAGAGGGCGCTGCCTACGGCATGGCCCACTCCTTTTAGCTGGTATAACTTTGTTTACGCTTCTTATATCGATCCGACTATTAAAAAAATAAGTTAATTTACTTCTTTTACATCAAAAACGTATAACTCATTAAAGTCGCTAGGAGCAACCGTTTACGAGATAATCGCATTTTATATGTCCAAAGCAACAAGTACGTGGTCCAAAAACAACGGAAAATCGAGCAACGGTGAATTACTAACTTAAAATTATTGTAAATCAGCAGCATTTGCTAACTGTCAAAGTTAATGTAAATACTTAAGGTTGACTATTTTTTCTAATAAAAACGCTTTTTCGTATACGGATTTATTAATTTTATTCTAATCAAAAATTTTATTAACTTTGACATATGATACTTTGTGTAACATGTTGTTGCCTTAGAAACGTCGTTGTTTTTAATCAAGGCCAGTTGTGATAAATAATACTAATACGAATACACAATTATTTTAAATGTTTTAGCATAATATTCTTGCATTAAAAATATCGATTGCGATTATCTCGAAAATGGTTGCTCCTAGCGACTTCAATAAGGTTATACCTTTTTAATGTAGAATAAGTAAAGTAACTTATTTTTTTAATAGTCTGATCAATATAAGAAGGCCAAACAAAGTTATGCCAGCTAAAAAGAGTGTGCCATGCCGTAGGCAGCACCCTCTACCGGTTACACCAAAACTATGAATAATTTTGAATTTCTCACCTCAAAAAACCCCAAAACCCTTAATTTTGTTCAGCTATGTCGTTTCGTTAAGAAATAATCGCAAAAAAACGAAAACAAAATTAAAACTTTGACACCCTGTATCTTGGTTGTTATCAATTTTGGGATAATGCAAGGTTAAATAAATCGCATTATTTCGCCTTAAGGAGTCTGCTGTTGCTCTGTGTCCAATTACTTTTGGGACACCCTGTATAAGTCACTTAATATATTTTTTTTAAATCTCTCTCATACCTTCTCTGTCATTTTTCTTTTAAATTTCTTGTTGAACACCACATTAAAATGCATTTTGCCGGCTAAATTTTATTCTCTTTCCACAAAGTGCATCAAACGTAAACCTTAAGAATAGGTAGGTATCAAATTTTTAGTTTTGTTTTTGTTGAACAAAATGTTTTAAATTATCCTTCGTCTTATTGTATTTACTAAAGATTGTCTCATGATTTGTTGAACAGTTTAAATTTTTTATAAGTTAATAAATATTTTTTGCAAATATACCTACTTTCTAAAATAAATATATAGCTTTCCCGACAAATAACAGTGAAAAATTATGCAAATATTCGTTTTACCAGCTTTTACATTTAAAATATAAAAAATGGTCTGAAAAAATCAACGATCAAATTTAAAAACTCCTGTAGTAAATCATTCAGGAAATTGGAATTAGCCTTTCAACATATTAAACGATTTTTACGTAGACTCGAATATTAAATAAGCATATTTTATGTAAAATGGTAATTTTTATTGTTTGTCTTCTGTTTGCATACATCAACGTCTCTTTAAAACGTAATTTGGTAATTATACTGGCAAGCGGCGAAGCTCTGCGTGATGGACTTTAAGCGACGGGAAAATAGTTTCGTAGAGTTAACTTTTTCTTAAAACAAAGCATTTCGACAGAAGACAACGACATTTAACAGTAACAGCTGATCTGATTTCGTCGTTAAAGTTCCCGGAGCAGCAGTGGGCCGTAGCGAGCTCACGCGTCAGGTTGCGTCATATTATTTTCTTCCGATTTAGGCGTTTTTGAACTGTTTCTGTAGCTGTTTTTAGTGTAGTGTGTGTTCTAAACATTTTACTTTTGAATTTTAAATATTTCAGAGACATATTTTCTTGGTGTTGATTAGGTATTTAAGTTTAATAGTGAGTAATAACACCATTTTGGGTAACTCATCTATTATCAAATCAATAAAGTGCCTAGTTAAACCATTTACTTATCATTATACAGTGTGGTTGTTTAAGTGTGCAACATATGGGAATTTTTTTTATTACCGATTTCTAAGAAACTTTTATTCTTGATAAAAGTTGGTGCATGTTCGATAATCATATCGATACCTTACCGGCAGAACATCGTAAGTGACAATTTTGGGTGAATTGACATTTTTGTGTTATTGGAGCTATCTTATGTGTAAGAATGTACTAGCAAAATATCGTATCTAAAATTAAAGTGAAAATACCAAAAAAACGCTAAATACTTTTATCGTAAACGACATTTATTGTTCATCCAAACCAATTATAACCAACGAAAACATCGCACGACGCTTTCGGGCCGGTAGAATATTGTAACATTAAGTCACGTGGTGCAGTTATTTTGTCACTTACGATAATAATTTCTACTTTTGCGTTGGTTATGCGAATAAGTAGACAACGTAAGTTACATTTTTTTTTGTTATTTTACTGATTTAAGTGAAAAAAATTGCTGCATCTTGCATTTACTTTGCTGCATAGTTCACCGGAGTTACCCTTGTATTAAAAGTACTTTAAATTTTGCCGGAAACTATTAACATAACCAAAATTTTCTAATAAAAAACTGTTATTATAAAAGTGAGTTTATGCATTATGCAGCTTTAATTTATTATAAAATTAAATTTAGCTTTTCTCTCTAATAAAACGAATAATAAATAATAAAATCATTTTAAGAAAATAATATGTCGACGTTGTGGTCTGGTGGTCAGCGCAGCAGCCTCACAGATCGTAGGCCCGGGTTCCATTCCCGATGCCGGCAACGTCGATGTTAAATTTGGAATTTGGTTTAAGAGGTGGCGCCGTCTTTCGGAAGAGACGTTAAACTGTGGGCCCCGTGTCATGGATGTTGGCACGTTAAAGAACCCTACCCTCGACAAAGAGGGATTCGGCAAAATTACCAGATAGTGTGTGACAAATTCCCTGGCGTCGGTGATTGGCCTCGTTGCGGAAAAAGGCCGACGTAAAATAAATAAATAAAAAAAAAAAAAAAAAAAAAAAAAAAAAAAAGGAAAATAATATTAAAACTACTGTAAAAATGTCTTTGTTGTTGTTTTTTTTTCTGTATGTTGGATAAAACCATGTTTTGTATTTTGATTAAAAATAAAAATTTATCGCATTACCGTGTATTATTATAGCACATCGTAAGTTCAAAACCATACTAACAAAACATTGTAAGAGACACACATACGATAAAACCTTCATTGTTGGCAACATTTAATACTGGCAAAGTATCTTGTGCCTGTCTTAGCAAAATAAAGGATCCTAAAACATAAAATTTTGAGATTTGAGAAAATTATATTATAATAAAAGAACCCACCAAATTTGGCAATGTTACTTCGACGAATTACTGAAATAATCAGAAAAAACTGTCTACTGTCAAATTTGCTCTATGTTACATACGATGTTCTGCCGCTAAGGTATCGTTATTAGGTGCACTTGGAATGGTTGCAAGCCATACGGCGTACAGGGTAGGCCAAAAAATACAAAACTTGTACAACTTTCCCTATTTCAGAAAACTCAGCAAAATGTTATAAAGAAAAAGTTGTTTAGAATTAAAAGTTATGTATAGATTCAAAAACGTGACCTCCTAAAATAAAAAATTATATTTTTTTAAAATTAAAAATAAAATTAAATTATTTTCACATATCTTTGTTTAAATTCAAGCATATTTGTAAAATTTACTTGAATTTTTAATTTATTAAGGAATCACAAACTTCATGTTTGTTGCAACGATATTAAACACAACTTTAAAATATCCTAAAAATTCTTTTTAACAAGATAAAACATTAGTTATGATAATATGCTAATTAAAAAAACTATCATTCAAAGTGCAAAATTTTTATTTTAAATGTTTATTAAAAAACTTTATTCTTGTACAAGTTTTATATTTTTTGGCCTACCCTGTATGCCGTTTGACTTGCAACCATTCCAAGTGCACCAAACATGACTATCGAACATGCACCAACTTTTATCAAGAATAACATTTTCTGAGAAATCGGTAATAAAAAAAATGCCCATATGTTGCACACTTAAACAACCACACTGTATACAGGATGTCTCGTAACTAAAGGGCGACTATAGCAACAGGAGATAGTGGGGTGTATTCTGTAGCACTTCCGTTAAATTTTAGAGGTCGTCAAAATTTTGGCGACCGTTATAAATTTGTTTATATTCTGTATCTTTCTAATATGTCAAAATCATAACCTATTCTTCTAAAACTACCGGCTAAAGCAATAAATTTTAGAGGGCTATTAAAAATCTCCTTTGATTTTTAGCAGTCCGTTAAAACTAGTTTTCTTAGGGTAGCTTTTAATATTATCTTTTTTGGTTTGACACTTTATTAGTAATTTGGGATTATTGACGAAGACAGTATTTATTCCTTTAAACAATGGCATTTTATGATGTTTATGGCGAGGCCTTGATGGAGGAATTAATTGACAACCATGAAAGGCGAATATATTTTTTTTATTCAGTGTTTTCACACAATTTAAAATTACCGAAAGCATAAATGTCTGAAACACTCATTAAACCATATCTTCTGGCAAATACTTTCTACATCTTTTTTTAAACTAAGGGCTGTTAATTTTTGTAGTGGTAAATTCAGATTACATTAAAGGGTACTCCGAGACAACAGCGATCTTTTCCAGCTACCTAATACCACGTTCAAGAAATCAATCAGGACGTAGCAAGAATCATAATCGATTTAATTAGCCCGCATATGCAAGGACAAAGAACTTCAGCAATTCCTAGAGAACTAAAAATTCTTGCAACCTTAAACTTTAATGGTACTGGTAGCTATCAATTATCCACTGGACAATGATACAATTTTGCTTTAAGTCAACCCAGCATGAGTCGTTGCATTTATGAAGTTACTGAAATAATCTATTATAACTTAATGCCGAATTGGATAATATTTCCCAATAACGATACCATAAGAAATACAGTTATAAATGGTTTTAGAAATAAGTATAATTTTCCACAATGTTTGGGAGCTGTAGATTGTACTCACATAGCAATTATATCACCCCCAGGAGACTACCCAGCACTTCCTTACTTTTGTAGAAAAGGATTGTATAGTATTAATTGCCAAATAATTGTCGACAGTAAACGACAGTAACTACAATGTATTGAATATGAATGCTCTTTTTCCTGGATCAACCCAAGATGCGGCTATTTGGCAAGCTTCCAATAATAAAACTATCATGCAAGATCTATATATTCATGGTGTTAATTATTTTCTGGGTACCCTTTACAATCGTTTTTACTAACCCTCTTTATGAGAACACTGCGGTAAATACGCCCGAAAGTAATTATAATTATCACTTTGTAAGAAGTAGAAACATAATTGAAAAGTTGAATGGAACACTAAAATCAAGATTTCGATGCTTATTAAAGCATCATACTTTAAATTACGATCCTATTAAGGCAGGGAAAATTATTTATAGTTGTGGTATATTGCACAATATATTACGGTATTCACGGTTTTACAAAGATGATCTTCCAGAAGAAATTTTAGATTTAGATGATGACGGTGCTTTCGATGATATTGAAAATATGGCTGATGAAAATTGGCACAGATGAGGAGAAGAAATGAAAACTGGATTCATTTTTCCTCCTAACAGTTTTTGCTTTTCTTTTAAGAAATGCACAATAAACTCTTTCTGGCATTTTTTAGTCCTCGGAGCGCGAGACATTTTAAAATCAATGAACTAAATCGTAAAATTCCACAATAAAAGTGTCATAATGTCATAATTATGGAGGACTTGAGGTAGGAGGCCGATCGCAATGCATTGGATTCGGTCCCAAATTAGCATCGGTAATTCAGCTTTACGAGTCGCTGTAAGATGGCGCGCGTGTTCGAAGTGGGCTATCAAATAATGGTTTCTTATGGACGCAATAACTATTTTTATTTAAATTAGTTCTTTAAGGAACAAATAAGGACTTTTATATGAATTTACACTTACTTTGTTATACTTATTAGTAAACTCGGCCTGTATAAAGTTCCAACGATGCTTGGTTTTTAAAATACAGGGTATTAAACATTCTAGCTATACCTTTGAAGCTAGAAAGAGACTTATTTGGCTGCGTTTTCTCTCTGAAAAAGATCCTGTCTTACACCCCGACACAAAGCAAACTCTACTTTTATAAATTGTACCATTATTTATTATAAATATGGAAATTAATTACAATACAACGTTATTTGTCTTGTCTTGCCTTCAAACATTATTTGTTATTTCGAAAAATAAAATGTCAATTGTCAAAAGTAAAAGCACAGAAAAATAAAGGGTTTAAGTAAAAGTTAAAAACTATGGAGGATCTAGTTTTCCATATTAAAAACGAAGAAGAAGAAGAAGACAACATCAGCCCACTTCGGACGCGAGAGCCATCTATCGGCCAATAGCGAACTAACGAAAAAACCGGGACAGAAATTAAAAATGCTGCCATTGTCGATCGGCCTCCTACCCTATAGTTCTCCATAGTCATAATAATGTCAAATTTCTGCGATAGTAATTCAAACAACTCAAAATGTGACGTTGCCATATTTTTGAACACACATTTTAACGGACTCCTCTAAAATTTATATTTTTTAACCAAACTCTAAAATTTGCCTTTACAGAATATCAATTTTACCAAACATTTTTAGAGGGTTGTTAAAATTTAAATTTTTAATGGCCTCTAAAATTTAGCGGCTAGTTTACAGAATAGACCCCAGTAAACTTTAAAAAATATCATTTATGCTTAAGAACGCACGGTTAATTTTCAATAAATAGGTTTTGTTAAGAAAGAAAATTTAAATGTTTTTTGCCATCTAGCATTTAAACGCAATTATCTTAAAAACTAATTAAAATATTTAGATGAATGAAGTACAACTTTTTCACGTAATAAAGATCCTTCTTTCATAATTTGAGGTAAGGCGGTCAGAAATATGAGAGAGACAAAAAATATAATATGTTAGAATTTATCAAATGATATTGTGTAGCTGGCGTTCTCTAGGAGGTATCTTCAAACTCATTATGGAATCCTCCTTCTTGCCCTCAAAAATATAACTACACCAAATTTGATTCATAACCGCTTAATATCAAATTATCACCAATTTTATAAAGCAAATATTTACTTGGAACACCCTGTATCTCTTTAACCGTATAGGAAATTAAATTAAATGACAGATTTTCATGTCCAATATCTCCTGTTTTACTTTACTTTTTAAAGGTCTTTATTATTTCGATATGTTTACATGTCAATTTATCCTACTTATTACATTTCTAATATAATAAATATTACAGTAGTATAATATTAACTTGCTTTACACCGGGCTAAAGGATCAGTTTTTTCATAACTGTTCCTGCCCAGGATACGCACCGGCGAACGCCCGTGGGGTTGGTGTTGACCCTGTGGTATGATCAATTGACGTATAGCTACGCTTGGATTGGTCGGTTCCGTAATCCTTTACCGCCATGAAAGAGTATTTTTTATTTTTATAAAAAATTTGAATGTAATTTGCTGCTATTGTTTAAATGGGAATGTTTGAGGTTAATGCTTACTGGAAAAATTGGGGAAAAAACCAGCTTAGTCTAATCAGGTACAAGCAGCGCTCATGCTTTGCCATTTGGCTTAAAATCATTTGTTATTGTTATCAATTTCATAGTACTATAATGTTTTGTTTCATTAATGTAAACAACACGTGCTGGCCGTCGCAATATGTGACGCCGTAGTATTGTTTGGGTCAATGGTACGCACGATGCCGCAATTTTGTCGATGTCGGCAAATTTTTTGCCGTGATGGTTTTGTGTTCTTATTTAGGATTTGTATACAGGGTGTGGAGGTTTTAAAGTGGGATTGAAGATTTTTAATTTCTTATTATTTAAGGTTTTGGTTTTTTAACGGTCTTGGAAATATATTGGAAGTCTGGAGTGCAGTGGTTTATGTATTGCGTTGTCGTTATGTCTAATTTGTAGTATGTTTTGGGTCAGAATTGAATTTTGTGATTGTGTTTGATAGAATTTTGTTGCGACGTCTTGTATATATTGAAGTATGTATTGAGTTTGTGTGGTTTGATGTAGGTGGCGGATTGGTGTTCTTCTAGGGGCTTTTAAGATAAATCTTAATATTTTATTTTGTAATATTTGTATTTTTCCAAAGTGCCAGTCTGCCATACTGCACCAAACTGGTGCCGCGTAAGTTAAGGCCGGTTTGATTATTTAATTATAAATAATTAATTTGTTTTGAGGGGAGAGCGGTGATTTATTGTTTAATATCTTGTTTAGTGTGTGTGTTATTGTCATGAATTTCCTTGCTATTTGGTTTGTGTTTTGTCTGAATGTAAGTCTGTTGTCTAGTGTTACCCCTAGATATTTTAATGTGTCCTTCGGTTCAATTTGTCTTCCGTTTATTTGTATGTTTTGGTTTATATGTATGTTTGTCAGTTTTCTTGTTATGACCACGCACTCGCATTTATTTTCGTTTATTTCCATTTTCCATTTCTTGTACCAAGGTAGAAGATGATGTAGATGGTTAGATATTTTTTGCCTTGCTATATTGGCATAGTAAGAACTTGCGTATAGTAAGACATCATCGACGAAAATTGCTAAGTTTGAGTTTGGGTAATGGGGTATGTCAGCAGTGTATAAGTTAAATAGGGGAGCTGCCAAGTTGGTTCCTTGTTGCAGGCCTGCATGTAAGGTTACTGGATCTGAGAAGTCACTTTCTATTCTGACTTTTAGTGTTCGATTTGTTATATATGAGTGTATTAGTGTAGTGAGGTGTAGTGGGAAATTGTGTAATGTTATGAGTTTGTAGATTAGTCCGTTGTGCCAGACGTTGTCGAAAGCTTGTTTTATGTCCAGAGACAAAAGTACCGTGCTTTGTTGTTGGTTAAGTTTTTGTATTGCTTGCTGCGCAACATGCGCTACCAGCAGTAGTAGTACAGCACTCCTGCCAGTTCTGAATATCTCCTGTTGCTTTATAGCCCCTTAGTTACGGGACACCCTACAAATATCCATATATAAAATTCCCACGAAAGTAACAATACCAAAAGGGTTCCCAATATAGTGTTTTAATTAGACGTGCACCACAAAGCTTACACCTCGCAAAAAATGTATTAGGTACTCTTTTCCTTGTATATTATACATAAATACCTATTTTTGCTTTAAAATGTTGTTTTCTTCTTTTTCTTTAATTTCATAATATTTTCACATACTTATTTTGATAGGTACGGGTCTGTCAATTTTTTATTTTGTAAATAATAAAATCTACGGTATATCTTTGCAAACTATTATATTCCCTTAGAAAATTTAACAGATGGCGAAGGCGATGGTTCTGTTTCTGTAGCCAACCGCTTAACGTTAAATATACCAAACTTCAACAGGGTCATAATAACAGGTGATGCAATGATGTATTTTTTATCGAAATACCCTAAATACATGATGTAAATAAAATGACGTTTTTCCGAAAACGGTTAGGATTAGCGACATGAATGAAGAGTAGGGGAAGTCGGGGCAAAGCGGTATAGCTAACGTTTGACTAACAATTAAAAAAATATCGTTGCATTGCGAACCATTATGTTTAGGTGGTAATTTTGGTTGCTATGTTACATATCTAGACCAGATGAAAAAATATATTTTTTCTTTTTTTTTGACAAAGTTTTGCAACTTCTTTTAAAAACATTCATTTTTTTTTTACTTTGCCCCACAGTAATCTAAAATGTAACAATAATAAAAACTGACCTTTAGTATAGATCTACATACCTCATATACTACTTATCACACAAATATATTAAAATTTTTCATTGCAACAAAATATTCCACAGAAATATAAAAATACAAATTTCAGTATCTGAAAAATATGTGAAATCATTGCAACTTTTAAAAAATAAATTTCACATTTTTTAAGGGCGACTTACTAGAGGTAAATACATCCTACATTTAATTTTGGAAGATTTGAATACGGAGATATGCATTTACTAAATCATATGGGGATAAAGTGAACTGATGGGGCATAGTGAAAAATATAACAATATATTAATAAAGTTAAGAGTTAGGAATAAATTTAATCAAAAAACAAAATTTGCAAATATTTATTGCAAAATTAACTTTATTTTTAATAAATGGCAAAATAAACATAAATCTGAAAGCTTTGCTAGCCTTATTGATACTCATATTTTCTTGCTTGACTGCTGTTATGGCTGCAATCATATTTACTTCGGTCCATTGATGTTGATTTGTTTTCCTTTTATCCTTTTTGACCATCGTTCTTGCAATAAAAAAAAATTAATTCACTTTGCCCTGAACGTGCAATTTTTACTTTGCCCCAACGTGCAAAGCAGCAAACAAAATGGAGTAAAAATTAGAAAAATTAAAAGTAATAAATAAATGAATACAGTATAATATACCTAATGCCTGTAGCTATCCACTAATGAAACTGAAATTTTAATTAAAATTTACAATAATCCAGCACATAATATATCTTACCTCACAATATTATACTGGGCACAGGCTCTAACACGTTTCGCTGGATACTCGTTAAGGTTACGATACGACGTTAAGGTTGTAACTGACGGTCGGCCGCAATGTCCCGAAGATTATAAAGCGCGAATTTTAAATATCGGTCTATAAGGTTTTGTTTTAATTACATTTTTCACTTTGCCTCGCCATTTCACTATACCCCGACTTCCCCTACTTAATTTTTAGTCAATAGTTAAAGGTATGTGATAAACGGTGTCCAAAGTTTTTATCATACAGGACGTAAAAAAAATGGGCACATTAGTGTCACAGCTAGTCCGTCCCTGCAGCTGTGAGTAATTCGCAACACTTTCTGGGATAGTAATTTGAAGGGTCTTACCTGGTATACATCATATAAAAAAAATTTAAATATACCTGTTCGTTTAATAATTATGTGTCAAAAACTTAATTCCATGGAAGCTCTTTGGGAGACCATATCTTCGAAGAGGAGGCCAATACGAAAGACGTTTATATGAACTTGTAGGTAGTATTCTTTTCACGGGTTTTTTTCATATCCGGGAGATTTCCCATATTTTCCCGGACTAATTGGCATGATACAAAAAAAAGAAGATATGCCAGATCGCACTGACAATTTCGTCTGCCTGCCGCGTGACGTCACGTGGCGCGGAGAATTTGAATTTAAATTTGATCTGGATTTATCAACGCCCAACCTAAACTCCTAATCCTAGAATCGTGAAATTTTGCCGTCGTAAACTCCGCTCACATGCGCAATGTCATATCGTGTTTTCTTTGTATCATCACTAATTGGTCATTTAAATTTATATTTATTGTTGTCCAATTTATTAGACGGGTTTGTAATTTAAAATTATTCCTTCCTAAAATATGCTGATAAATATTTTGGACACTGAAATGTAAGTTAATATAGACTTGAAAAAAAAGTTTACCAAACTAAATTATTTCTGCCAACTTGAAATATTTTAAGTGCCTTATTAAAATTCTAATTTTCTCTCCTGCAACCGACTTAAAACTGTTAACGTAGGAGGCCATGAGAAGAATACATAATCGAAACTTAAAATTTAACACTAGGGAATATCTCGCATTTAAATAGATAATAAATTATGTAATTTTAAATAATGGTAAGAGAAACACAAAAATATTATTTAGGAAGCGTATAAAAAATATACCTAAATAAAATTATGTGGGTATAGGGTAAGGTTGACTAACTGCTTAACTTCACACATATAATTTCTTGTTGTTTTCTTTGCTATTACTAAGACCATTATATGAGTTTATTCTGCCCAAATAGGGGTAAAATACCGGGTATATATTATTTTCAGTAAATGAAGTAATGATAGTTCTTGATATGTAATTTTATTTTAATATGATCAACTTAAACACATTTATTTTTTATTTATCGTATGGCATTACAGCAACAGCAACTTAACAATATTAATGTTAGTGATCATGATATATATATAACATAGTACAACATAGCATAAAAATATATATATAAGCAAAAGGCAAGGAGGATTTAAAAGCATAATTTACGACGTTATAATATGTGGTCAGGACCTCAGTCAGAGCTCTATATCCAGGGAGCGCAGCCAGTCCAGTGCAGGGGGTGTCGCATCGATAATGTCTCTGAATGATCCCAGGTACTTCCTCGGGGGGTACTCCCGGGCAATATGCTCCACGGTTTGCTTATCAGCTCCGCAGTCGCAGGCTGGGGAGTCGCGAAGTCCCCACTTATACATCATGGCATTGCATTTTGCATGGCCTGTCCTAATTCTATTGAGTCTGCTCCAGGTGCTTCTCTTCAAATCAAATCCTGGTAGAGCAAGTGTGGGGTCTACTATGTCATGTTTGTGAATTGGTGCTATGCTCCATTTATGGCGCCAGTCTTCTTTGATCTGGGAGTTATGTTCTGCCTCAGTCTATACATTCGTTCAGGTGAACATCTATCTTCTCGGTATGGGCACTCCGTTGCCACACAGGGGCACAATATTCAGCCACGGGGTACACCAAGGTCAGAGCAGCGGTGCGTAGGGTCGATGCGTCGGCTCCCCATTAGGTCCTAGCCAGTTTTCTAATAATGTTGTTATGGGTCTTGCTTTTCTGGCTCGTATTTTCCAGATGTTTTTTATACGTAAGTGAGCGGTCCAGTGTAATACCGAGGTATTTAGGGTAGAAATTGTGTCTTACATCCTTTTGGCAGAAGCTGACGCTGAGCTGTTGGTTAGCTAATCGATTGCTTAAGTGGAACGCACATGCCTCTGTCTTAGATGGATTCGGACAGATTCTCCACTTTTTGTAATATTGGTTTAGTGTTTCCAAGTCTCTGGAAAGGATGGCTTCACCTTCTTCCAATGTTTTGGATTGAGTGGCTATTGCTAGGTCATCCGCATAGCAAAACTTCTTGCTGGTTGTATTAGGTATGTCGCTGGTGTACAAGTTAAATAGCATTGGGGCCAGTACGGATCCTTGTGGAAGTCCATTTTTCATGGTGAATGATTTGCTTGTTCTATTTCCAATGCTGACTTTAAAGCATCGGTTAGTTAACATGTTTTTGATAAGTGTTGTCAGTTTCCTACTTTTCACATGCCGCTTTAGTTTGAGCAGTAATCCTTCCAGCCACATGGTGTCATACGCTGCTGTCAGGTCGACAAAAACTACCGATGTTTTCAGTTTCTTTTGAAATCCCGCCTCTATGTAGGATGTTAAAGCCAGTACCTGTTCACAGCAACTTCGTTTATTTCTGAAGCCAGCCTGATAAGAGGGAGTTACTTTGTCTATTGTGTCTCGAATCTTATTCAAAATTAGGCGCTCTAGTATTTTGAAGCTGACACTCAGAGGAGCGATTGGACGATAGCTGGAAGCGTCTTCTGGAGCTTTCCGGGTTTGAGAATTGCTAGCGTATGTGCCATTTTAAACTGAGGTGGAATTCGCCCGGTGTTCAGTGCATATGTGTAAAATTCTTTTAGCCAAGTCCTTCCCTGCTTTCCTAGATGTTTTATGAATTCTGGGAATACGCCATCCAGTCCTGCTGCCTTTCTAATTTTAAGCATTTTTATGGCTTCGTTTATCTCCTGTACGCTGAAGGGGTCAGATAGGGTAGTATCATCATGTAGGTTGTTATCGATTTGGTTTAGCTCTTGCTTTGTCTGTATTTTGGTGTTGTGATCTAAGGGGACTTTTTCAGCTCGCGTTTTAATGTGTAATGCCATTTCTGAAGGTGCTATCTTCGGTTCTGGAATGCGATTGTAGGTTGCTGTGCCCATTTTTCTTAAGAGTGTCCAGGCTTTTCTGCTAGAATGAGTAAAATTCAGTTAGGAGGTCAACTCTTTCCATTTCTCCTTTCTGCCTTCGTTTATTTCTTCCAAGATCTGTTTGCCAGTTTCGGCGTCGCCGGTTTCTTGGTATTCATTGTAGAGGGTTTGGGTAGATTTTGGTTTTTTGTTAAAATCCCCCACATATACACACGGCCTAGCCGCCGCGGATAAGGCTGGTGTTAACCACTTTATAGTGGGTGGTTTGTAGACTGTTGTGATAGTCGGTCCTTTGAGTGCTATCGTAATTACTTCTATGCCATTCATTTCCTGGCAGGTTATCTCAGTGTAGTCCGAAATGTTGTTTTTCACATAAATTGTGGATCCATGGATAGGTGAGAGGAGCATTGATATCGCTTTATATCCCGGTATCCTACATTTGGCCGCTGCGTCGTCATCTCCTAAATGGGTTTCTTGTAGAGCCAGAACGTCGGTGTCATGTTCATGTGCCAATTTGGTCAGGTAATCACACTTGTCTCTTGTCAAGCCTTCTACGTTAATTTGCAAAATATGGACACCTCGTCCAGTATTTTTTGTCTGTAGGCTCTGAGAAGAGCCAATATCTGCTTTCACATCTTGAATCTCCCTTTGCTGTCGCTTTTATTGGCCGTGAGAGATCTGAATTCCGGTTCGGCCGCCTTTTGTATAGACTTTCTGCCGTCCTGCTCTTGCAGTCCGTTGCCCGGGGTGCACCATCTTGGAGGTTGTCTACACTTCGCACCCCAACTTAAACACATCTAACTAGGCTTAGTAGGCCACACGAACAAGATGTTAACAATGATAATGATTATAAATTATAACGTTGCGGTGCGCATGTCTAATCGTGTTGGATTACATGCGCGGAGCCATAAATTTGCCACTTTTGTGATTATTGTTTGCTTATCCAAAGGTAAATATCTATGGTTTTATCTTAAAAAATTAATCATTGTAATAGGGATAACTGCGAAAGCATAAAAGGGCCACTGAAATAAAAAAAAATGATTACACCTGAAATTCTTATTTTAAAATCGGAATTTTTACTTTTTAAGAATTCTGACTTGTTGTATGGACTTACAAAATCCATGATAACGTGTTAGGTACCCATTATTATTATTAGTCATAATATAATTTTAAATTATTAAATTTACACTTAATAGAATAATAAAAGAATAAAAAAGAATAATAATAATAATAATAATAATAATGATTAATATTTTATATTTGGAAATTTGTGTTCAGTTATGGAACAACGATTCACCTGTTTATAGTGTTATTCGTATGTAATCTGCTTGCATTGCGCTGGAGTAGAAAATTTAGTCATAATTTTATTTATGGAATAATTATTATTCCGTATACCTACGGTTATCTGCCGTTTTTGCGAGTTTTAAGAAACTATTCATGGATACTTGTTCTTTCGGTGGTTATGGTTTAATTTGTTTATATATTTAATAACAATCACTTTTTATATTTTTATTAAAAAACTTCAATATAATAATATAAATTTGGCAACAATAAAGAGTACTTCAAGAATATTTGTAGTATCCAATGAAAAAAATAAGGGACATTATTTACAACTCTATAATAAATATGCAACTTTGCGGAAACCATCCACTCTGCACAGGCGTTTTTTTTGTGCAGTATAGACAAGAAGCATGCAGTACCTACTCAATGTGTTCGAATAAATTCATTCGGTAAAATGCCTTCGGAAATAGCTGCATATATATAATTGAAAAACCCAGAGAAGTATACAGGACATATAGTTTCCGTCGTTCCACGGCTACCATGTTGGCCGATTCTGAAGCAGGAATCGCTAATGTCAACCGACTCGGAGGCTGGAAATGGACGACTGTCACCGAGAGCTACATTGATGATTCGAGAAATCAAAAAATAATATGTCGAATAAAATATTGGCTAGGAACCCTTCTACAAATCAACCTTCATCAAGCCATATAAACAGCTGCTTTTCTGAGTTTAGTCAACCTAACTGTCCTAAGTTAAATCAACATATATCCAGCCATAATTTTAACTGCACTTCATCGCTAAATGAACTGACCGGATCTGCAATCAACTTGCAAAATGTTAATAATTGTTGCTTGGTGATAAATAAAGGACGGATTATACGTACTTAAATTCAGCCAAAATATGCTTATATATATATGCCTTGATTGTTTTAAAAATATGCATTTATTTTAATTTTTTTATCAAATACTGGTATGCAATATTCCTTAATTTATTATAGTGAAACCATGTAAAGAAACACATTGGGTTTTAAAAAATATGTTTATTTTTAAAAAAATGCAAAAAAAAAATAAATAAATAAAAGTTAACAATTTTTTAACCTAAAATTGTATAAAAGGCATTTATTACAAAATATTTTTCAAAATTTTCAACTAAAAAAGATTGTCTTCTATTAGTAAAAATATGTTTATACAAAGAGAAGCTTCTTTCAACATCTACTGATGTCATCGGACAATACTGCAACTTATGTAGCAAAATATAAGGCCAAGATGGTTTACCCGCATAAAATGCTTTTTACTGCACTTAAGTATATAAATCCTTCATTCTTTTTTACAGTTACATCCAATTTGTTCCTTACTTGACCTCCTACTTTACCGGGAATGTTGTTACATTTAGCGGAAAAAGTTTCAACAATACTAATTGAGTCTCTTAAACTTAAATTTCTACCCTTCAGCCAGGATATTATGTCCGGTATAAAACTGAAATTAACCTTAATAAAAACAAGATGTTTCGCTACACACTGGAAATACTGAAATCATTCGACAAACTAAAACAGAAGTAAGTAGGTATACTATTATGAGATACAGTAAAACAAAGTTGAACTTGTAAATATCCACTATATTAGACAGAAAATGATATTTTTCGCTAACTCTGTAGCTTCGTCAGATGACATGACAATGATTAAATAAAGGTGAAAAGTAAAAATTGGGTGCAATAAAATTAAACTATTTAAGATGTAAATAAAACAGTGGAAGGGTTACAATTGTGGGAAAATCCAACAGAGGGTTTAAAAATTAAATTACATTAGGTACAATATGGGTAGGTATTTACAAAATCTTAATTATATGGTTAACAGAATAAATTTAGCAAAGGTGAATTATTTAAATCTAATTGATCATTAAGTAACAGGTCCGTATTTTTAAGTTTATTTATTTCCATAGATTCTAACAAATTCAGTTTAAAGCCTTTGTTTTCTGTATGTAAGATTTTAAAGGAAGGATCGAAATTATGTTGATAATCAAGTAAACGGTTAGCATAGTTTGAGTCTGTTTTATTTTTTAGATAACTGTTATAATGTTCCTGTATTCTTTTGTCAAACTGTCTACCCGTTTGGCCAATGTATGTTTTAGGACAAACTTTGCATTTTAATTTATAGACGCCTGATTTTTTGTTTTTATCGCTTTTAGTTTTATTGTTTTTGATGAATTTACTTAAAGAGTTATTAGTTTTATAACACAAATTTATATCAAGTTTGTTAAGAAAATTGCCAATTACTTTGCTAGGTTGTCCAAAGAAAGTGACAAGTTTAAATTGGTCAGAGTTTTTGCTTCTAGGAAAAACTAAGTCAATAGCCTTTTTGTAAGTTTTCTTTTTTAGGATTTGGTCAATTAAATTTGAGTTATATCCGTTATTGACTGCAATTTGTTTAATAATGTTTAGTTCTTTTTGAAAATTGATTTTATTTAGAGGGAGAGTTACTAGTCTATGGATTATACTGTGAAAAGAAGCTAATTTGTGTTGTATAGGGTGGCAAGAAGAGTTGTGTATGACAGTATCAGTATGAGATGGTTTATGGAAAAACATTTTATTTAATCATTGTCATCTGACGAAGCTACAGTGTTAGCGAAACATGTCATTTTCTGTCTAATATAGTGGATATTTACAAGTTCAACTTTGTTTTACTGTATCTCATAATAGTATAATTATGGATTTCCACCTAGTATCGGCTGAATCAATTAATTTAGTAAGTGGGTATTACAAATCGATATAAATACAGTTTGTTAAGCAGGTAATAATAACATGTTACTAAGTGATGATAAACAATCCCTAACAATATACCTGCAAACCCCGGAAACCCCCAATAAATACCTTGTGTATAACCAAAACGTAAATATAATTATTATAATCTTCAGATTGGAAAATCCCTGAAATAAGTACCGAACTGGACATTAAAACTTTAACGTTTTAATTTTTTTGATAAAGACGAGAACATAAAAATATGCTCTTAAAATATTTATTATAAAATTGACAAAATATGCAAAAAATGCATATATATATATATATATGCATTTTGCATATATTTCGCTCTATAGTAATATATATTATAACCAAATAATTTAATTTTCCATTATTATGTAATTTTTTGTTGTATAGTTATCTTTTTCAAGATTAAATAAGAATTATTGAATAAATTTTCATTTTGGTTGTTATCTGATATGAAGCTCGTAGAAAAAATGTTCTTTCTAACACGTGCGCAAAGTGCTTTTACCGCACGCGAAAACTTATCCGAACTCCGCTTCGGGTCGTTCAGCTAACTGTACTTGCATGAGGAAAACTAACGCTTTGCTCACTTGCTATAATAATAACATTACTATTTTCTAGTCGTGAAAAATAATATTTTTTTTACGTGAAAACAAGAGGCATTTAGTAGTAGTAGTAGTAGTAACATGTTTTATTTAACAAAAGGCTACAATTAAATATTTTTTAATACATTTGTTTAATGTTTGTTTGAAGGTTGTAGACAATGATGTATCTTGAGTAATAGATGTGTTTTGGACTTCCATTGCCTTTAGTTTTTCATATCACAACAATATAGTATAATATAATACAGGATTTACCTGAAGACGACTGGAGATACTTACCAGTTGAAACGTTGTGATATGAAAAACTTAAGGCAATGGAAGTCCAAAACACATCTATTACTCAACATTTGTTTAACACATTTTTATAGATTTATTCTTAAAGTTTAAAACGCAACCTTCTTTTAACAAAAACAGACAGAAAAGTTAAACATTTTGTAAATTGTATCAAATATTACGTTTCATTTTGTTTTTTAATTAAATGTAATTTTAAAGTTTTTTTAAACAGTTTTTGAGATTTACTTAATAGAATTTTCTAAATTATTATATGTTCTATCAAACCTTTATAAAAAATAGATTTATAAGATAATGTTTTAGACACTCTATGCATATAAAAGATTTGATTAGCTCTTGTTTTATAATTATGATGGTCTAAATGAAACGAAACAAATTTTTTTAAACAATCAGGCAATAAATTATTTTTAATTTTATGTATAAAGATACATACTAAATAAAAAATTTAATTTCTGATATTCAACCAATCTAAATTTTTCAACATAAAATTAATTTTTGTATATTTGTCACAATTTAAAATAATCAGCATTGCCTTATTTTGTAAAATTTGTAATTTATCAAATATTTCCTCACTAGCACAATATAAAATGGAAGAACAATAAAGAAAATGTGGTACCTAATATAATAGTATTAAATACAGTTTTTTTAGAAAACAAACTTAAATTAGAACTGATTCTTATAAAATAAAATACTTTTCCGGCAATCTTCGATACCTAATATAATACTTTCAAAATAATTAAAAAATTTTAATTTTGAATCAATGATTATCCCTAAATAATTAAAACTGTTTACTAATTCCAATTTTTCACCATCAATTACAACATTTATATTTTAACAATTTAAATTATTACCCATAACCATACATTTAGTTTTTGAAATATTAATTTTGTGCATCCATAGCAACAAAAAAAGTAAGTTTTTTTGCAGTTGTATAAAAAAGTTATTTATTGACGGTTTATTCGGGTTTGTCACAATTTCTTTTTATCTGAAGGATAATATGATATCCATAAGATCTACTTTCATTTTATATAGTAACCTGATAATAAGGTATTTCGTAATAAAAAAAAATACAAAATCTAACACAAAAACCTCTCATTTTTTTTATCAAGATGGATTACAATTTCCCATATCTTGACGCATTCCGTATTATCTTAAATCAAATAAAATCTATATGTACAGAAAAAAAGCGAAAATGATTGATCTGTTGAACTGACAAAAAGTAGCTGAAAATTCGTCCCTTTCTGATATTTTATCTTTTTGACTCTGTTAAAGTATTGACTTTAATACAATTTAGTAGAAAACCCAATGACAGATTTTTGTTAAGTTATTTAACTACGCTAATCTCGACGATTTCCATTAGAATCTTATTCAAGTTACGAGTAAATTAAGAAAGTTTTATGTAATTTATATATACTGATTGTAAATAAGGGAAGAGCAAGTCAATTAATACGACCTGAACATTGATTTAGGGGGTAAATTTCCCTGCTACGATGTACTACAGAGTTCAATCAAACATTGATAGATGACGATTCAGTGCCCAAATCCAATAGAAGGAATTACCACATATTGTCTAGTTAGGGATCCGCTGTCACAAGAGCAAACGTATTTTTGAGGTAGAAATTGTGCAATAATAATTATTGATAATTTTTTAATATGTTCGGATTATTAGTAAGGTAGTTTTATGCCAATGTTACTAGTCTTTACTTAGCAGTTTTCTAGTTTCTGGAAATATTTTAAATATTGAGGTCTATGTGAATTTTCTGTATAGTCAGATCTAAGACATAAATGCAGATTTATATAATACCTATATACTCAACTTAATGATGAGGAGTTGAGGGCACTAAGCAGTATGCGTTTCTTGGGTGTGCAGATTGATGAATGGTTTAATTGAAATATGCACATTTAGAACTTAGCAAGCAGTATATCTAGATACTGTTATGCTCTGCGTGTAATTTCGGATCAAGTAGATGGGGTTGCCGTATTTCTTTTTCATGCATATATCCAGTCTAGATTGAGATATGGTGTGATATTTTGGGGTGATTCGCCTGACATTCACAGAATCATGGTACATGCAGAAAAGGTACATTCGAAGTATCCTTAACAACCCATCTTTGACAGTGGTAGGAATGTACATTCTTGACTCGTTAATGGTTGTAACGGTAACGGTTTAAACAGCACAACAGATAACTTTTCACTTCTAAATCGAAAATAAAGTGACCATTGGAATACGGCATTAAGTAAACAAGCAACCTTATTAATAACATGTTTCCTTTTTTTAAACAAGCTGCGCTGTTGTTTTTTCTGACTTTCTAAATTGCCGAAATGAAAAAGTAAATGGTGGCTCGTATTCTCTTTTTTATGCCCTTTGCAAATATCACAATCTATACATTTTCATTTGAAAAAAAGGACGGTTTCTACCCCAAAGAGAGGGGTAAATTTCATGAATACGCGTGTGTGTGTGCCAAACTCAAAATAAACGAAGTCGTAGTTCTGTATCTTTTCAGCAAATCAAGAGGCTTCTTAATACTAAATTTGACGGCAGAAAAACCACAGCGCTATTACAGCAAAGTCGGAAGGACCTAAGAAACATAACTGCCGTAGTCACCGGACATTGCCTGTATGTAGACATGCTGAACGTATGCAAATATCAACTAACGACTTCTGCAGGAGTTGCAGAGATGGAGAAGAGGAGGAAAGTATTCAGCATTTCTTGTGGGAATGCCCCGGCCTCACAAAAAGAAAATTTAATGCCGTGGGCGAACCATTCTTTAATGGTCTGGAGGAAGTGAGCAGCCTGAAGTAATAGTCGACTCACTAAGTTTATTAACAGCAGTGGCTGGTTTGAATGAGCTGTCAAGATTCTTCTACGATCTACGTCGCGTTAACCATCAGCATGTTGATGCGGATAGGTTTCGCGGAACATGTGTGTTATAATTTATCCAAACTCAGTTTGAGGACATTCCAATCATTCCATATGGCGGTAAACAGTCTCAAAGAGACCGACTTCACAACCAGGGTTGTCAGATCTTTCTTCTTCAATTCTTTAAGTTTTTTTATTAAATATGTTTTATTTATATCAGTATTCAATTGTTAGTCAGTAACTTTCTTTGAAAGCTAGTTTGCAAATATACTTTAAACCGAGGCGTTTTGAGTGTGAGAAAAAGATAACAAGCCATTCATTGTTATAATAATACATTCTTTAGTCCTTAAGAAACAATATAACTGAAATCAAGACAAAAAGTGTTTTCAGTGTTTAAAAACAACTAATTAACAAACCCTTGTTTCTCGTATACTTATACATAATATATTAACACAACAGAAAATTTGGTAGAACTGGCAACCGTTCACAATTTATGCACTTATAAGTGCCAGTTAAAGCGGCTGGTATAAGCTGAAGCGGTTTCCAGCCCGTTCAACGATCGATTCTGTCAGACAGAGATAGGCCAGTGAGCGCCGATGGCGTGGAAGAAACGAAGATAAAATATACGTGATTTGGAACTTATGGACGGGCCGGGGAATGGTCCCAGATTGGAGTTCTGGTAAAAAAAATAAAGCATTTTCTGAGCAGTGTCGTGTCGTGTTTATTTTTCTGGTTTTAGTTATGTGTATAGAATCTTTGAGTTACCTTATATTTATTATTTTAATATAATATTATTATATATACAGTGGGTTTATAAAGTGTAGTATGTACAAACACCTAATGTTAAACAAACTTATAAGTGTGTATACGAATTTTAATTATTTGTTTGGGACGCCTATGGTTAGGAGTTTCATACTGTTTTATGTCATTAAATTGACCTAAGAAACACTATACCATAACGGTTCTTATAGGACTACGTGTGACTGTTTGGACCTAATACTAAATTTATTCCAGTCAAAAATTCCAACCAGTTTAAGCACATTTAAAAGTATTGAGAATTTGTCACTTTCAAGCCGCATAGTTTTTATTTACATATTTTATTGTTTGTTGCCAACTTTTAGCTAACATAAAGCTAAGTTACGTCGTATGGTAAAGATGCTTACTATTTTATAAAAAAAACGAGGAGATAAGATAAAATAAACAAACAATTATTTTTTTAATAGCCAAAACCAGGTGAAAAAGAAAATAACAACTTTTGCCTTATAAATATTGAAAAAATAATGAAACCTTATTTTGCTTTGACTAGATATAAGGGCCTCATTTTTACTTTTTTCGCAGACAAAGAATTGTAAACGCGAAAAAGAAAAATGTGATTTTGTAAGAATCACATGTTGACATTTTAGGGTCCCTAGATCACAAAACACGTGTATCCCATTTTCGTCAGTCTGTCTCTCTCTCTGTCTATTTGTTGGCTCAAAAGCTTTAATGCTACTCGACGTGGATTGACGAAATTTTGTACTTATATGATTAAGTATTAGCCACAAAAGTAGAATGCATATTTCCCATAAGACCTGTTTTATTTAATATGAGTCTGGTAGAAGAATTAATTTCTTTCCCTAGAAAAAAGTTGGCAATCATTTATAATTTTATTGTATTAACGCCAACCTCATAAGACAAATAATGAACCAAAAACACGAGTCTCGGCGGACCAATCAAGCCTACTTTTATTAATTTGTTCGCGTGTATATTTTTATTAATTTTGTTAAACAATTTGTTATTATTTTTATGATATACAGGGTGTCCGGTAAGTATAGGGGACACAGAAGAAAACATCCGTCTGATAAGAAAATGTATAGAGGTATAGGGCGCCCATTTCAAAAATCTGAGCAAGTAAATAAAAAGCAAATCTTACATTTTTAACATTCTTGCGTTTATGTGATAAAAAGTTTAGTTTTAAGTGCTTTTCATAATTTAACTTTTACCTGTTTCTCTTAAGCTACCTACAATCGACCCTTTCAAAAGTTGTTCGATGCGGTAAACGCCGATTTAGAAATGTATCAGAATAAATTCTTCCTGCACACAATTACCGAGTGCTGGTCCATAAGTTAGATGCATGTGAGCATTAATGAGATGTAATAAATTTATTTAATTATTTTAGTGCGAAGTAATAATCTTAAAGTTATTTGATGAGTGTTTAAATAGCTTATGTTAATGAACTTGATGATTAAATAAAGTTCGAATCAATGCCTAAACGTGATATTATACAAAAACCTTATTTTTCTCAAAAACCGCTAATTCCATCGACACAAATGTAGAGTACCTTTTTTAAATAAAAATAAAATATTTAAAAAATCATTTTTTAGCTCTATAAAATGACATCTGTCAAAATTTAGACCCAGCGAGTGTGGTGGCAAGTCCGTTCCTGACTTCCCTGACGATGTAAAACATTTAATGTAGTACGGTTTTATGAGTCTCTATGGCCTACACAAGATACTTGGGGTGTACAAAAAAGCCCGCCGCAGGCGAAATATTTTTAAGACCACGCCCAAATTTGGTCAATAATTTTTAGTAAATATTTTAATGTGATCTTTCAATGTTCTTGACAACCACTTTCTCCTCCAACGGTAACTTGCTAAAAGATTTTTTCAAAAATTCCACGGTGTATTTTATATCCGACGACTTTAACTGAATTCAATAAAACCATATTAAACCTTAATAAACAAAAGAAATAGTCAAAATCCCGGCTAAAAATTTCCGCGAATTTGAACGACTACGACTGGTTAAATTTAAATTATCAAATTAATGCAGAATTGCAGAACATGACATACACAATCTATTTGCCGTCCTCGTATTTTACGAGATTTTTATGATCATAGACCCGCTCTGACAAGTAAACTGGGCGTGAACTACACGGTACACGGAGAGAAATTTTGAACAAAATCCGCAACTACCTAAATATACTTGAATTTGTACCAGAATTCGAATGCTTGAAATATTAACATAAAAAATTCATTACATATAATGTATATTATAAAAATAGATTAGTTCTAAAATTAGCCTATATATTGTAAATTTTTTGGGGGTGCTAATTTAGATTTCGGAGGTGCTTAGCACCCCCAAGTACCCCCCTAACTACGCCTATGTGGATACCTCTTTGGGGCCGTGTATATCCGTTAAAGGGCACTTTAGGTTTTTTTATATGACAATTATAGTTATTTTGACCTCCCTTATATGCTCTTGAGAGTATGTCATATACTTACGGGACACCCTATATAAACTTTCAAAACAACAAGTATTAACAATACTACTGTTTTTAGTGCATAATTGTTTTAATAGTGAGTCCTCGAGGATTAAGATCCACCTCAGGTGGCATGTGGCATCTTAAAGTCAGCGGCATGGAGTTCATCTAAATAATTTGAGGTTAGATTGGTTTTGCTTGGCATCTTGTCAAATCATGACAAAGACAACATCGACAACATCGGTTTGTTTCTACATCAATATGTTTAAACGTGTGCTGAACTTATTATTTTGAAATAAAACTGTTTATTTCAAATCTAAAAGTGTCTTATTGCTTTCTAAAATTTATAAAACTAGGGAGTTGTAGTCAATCTTCAGGGTGCTCTATTGAAAATAAGCAAGTTTGAGATAACTTCTCGTATAACCGGAAGTCTTAGGGGAGAACGGGGGAATGGCGGTCACCTAAGGGAAATTGGCTATAACATGAATATTTGTCAATATTTTTTAATATATTTAAGGTCGACACAAGAGAAAGTTAGTAGCTTTCAGAAGCCTGGGTCTGACCGTTATTACCCCATGACCCAGGTAATGACGGTCATCTAATTATGTTAGAAAAAATAACGAAAATGCGGTGTTTTTAGCAGAATTTTATTAAAAATTAAAGAAACTTAATTTTTCCATATCGCTGCTTCTCGGGTGTTAGTTTACCAACAACATCGTCAATGTGAAGAACTTTCAGCCTTTTTTCGTTTATTTATTTTCATTGTTTCATCACTACATACACGCCTTTTTACCCCTTTATCCTTTTGAACTGCTCATTTTCTTTTTTCACGCTGAAAACGTTTATCTTCCTTTTCTTCCTTCCTTAATCCTTTCTTAAATCCTTTAATTTTATTTAGACTTATTGCCTCGGGTTTTTTCGCACTAAAAATGAATATTTTTTGTTAAGAAACCCCTGTAACCAATCTTGGCGAGCCATGCGATTTTTTTAGTTAAACATATGCGTTATTCTTAACTGCTCAGCATATTCAAAATCAGTTTTCGCAACTGCATGGGACTACATATTGACCAACGTTTTCGCATTATTGGTAATTTTAGCTTCCTGTTCTTGAGTGAATACGGGTTTTCTCCCCATTGAGGAGCCCCTACTTTCCTGTACTTTTTGCCGCTTTTCGTTGGCTTTCGCCATTTTCAACATCTCTGATGGCATTTGCAAGATCTTTTGCAGACCACTGGGCTTTTTCAGTCTTTCGTTTTCAATTTCTTGGCAGATGGAATCAAAAAATATCAAGACAGGGGTAATGGTGGTCACTGACTGTCATTACCCCGAGGGTGCAAGCGGGCATTAAAACATTTTATAACAAGGCCCGTTCGATATCATGGGAATTGGCAATATAATAATATAAACAATTATGCATACCTTGTAAAAAACCTATTTGCTGTTAAAAATATTTGAACTATACACTTCAGCAACTTAAAAATCGTACGTGCAAAATAAGATATTCAGGTATAAAATTTAGAAATCAACTGTTGCGCGGTTCTCGTTCAACTGAAATGGGTCGCTACGTTGACCCTGTAATTTAAGTGTTAATTATAGGATGGCGACACGTTATTAAGCGCTTTCCTGTTAGTAATCCTGGAGATTTGTCTATGACCGTCATTACCCGGTGACCGTGATTTCCCCGTTCTCCCCTATATGGTCGCTGTTATTTCAGTTTAAGAGAGCTTCTCCGAAAACCTCATTATTCTAATTTGCAGGATTCAAATCTCATTACTTTTTGAAATGTTCTACTGGACGGTCACCGTGAGACACCCTGTACATAAGAGATGCTACCGAAAGTGGGAGAATCGATGGAAGAACGTTGTGCAAGGGGAGCACTTTAAAATCTGTTTGAAGTTAATTATTTATTGGTAAAAATGGTAGGGTTACAACGAAAATTTAGATAGAGGTAGATAGCATCTGGGCCACTTGATGAGGGAAGAGAAATATGTATTATTGCAGAATATTATGAAGGGAAAGATAGAGGGAAAAAGAAGTAGAGGAAGAAGACGCATTTCCTGGTTAAATAACCTGAGAAAATGGTACAACTGTTATAGTTCCGTTGAGTTGTTTAGAGCTGCAGCATCGCAAGTGAGAATAGCTATGATGATAGCCAACCTTCTAATAGGAGATGGCACTTAAAGAAGAAGAAGATAGCATCAAATAATATTAATTTATATAAAAAAATTCGTCCAATAAAAACATCAATTGTAATTTATTGCAACTAATATTTATCGGATTTGTTCATTTAATACGCGAAAAGTATCTTCGTTTTAAATCTTTTTTTTTATTGGAAAACACTTACCTATGCAGAGTAGCAAAATACGCAAAAACATAAATTGAATAAACGATGTTAACTTAAAAGATCGATATTCTAAATATTTACGTTTCGTTTATGAAAACAATTTTAGAGTAGGTATCCCTGGAACAAAAATACTTCATACTGAAAATCTTGTAATTTAATACACATGTATTGTTTGTAGTGTACAGTATAAATATTTATTTTACTAGAAATAAACACAAATACGTTTATTTTACCAAAAAAAAGTTCAGTGTGTACGCGGGAAGACAAGAAGGAATTAGTAAAAAAAGTATTTTCTATTTTAATGGCTCATTAGAATAACTACTGGCATGAGCATTGATCATTGCATCGAAACCTATATTGTGCACCGGACTGGGGGCAGGGCGATCAGGGCGGTCAGGTGATCGTCCGAAGGGCCGCCCCACTAAAAAGCGCGTTCACCCAGGGACAATACCATACACAGAACAAGACAATGAGCCTGAACAAAAATTAAGCAATTACTTGAAGCAATTACTTTTTAGTAAAAGCAATTGCTTGCCTAGCAAATGCTATAAGTAAAAGCAATTGCTAGATCTGGATATGAATAAAATTTTGAAGCAATCGCTGTTTTTCTTACACCTCTGTGGAAAATGTTTATTCAACACAAGTTCAGACTTGGCTTCTTCACTTGTTCAGATTATAGATTTCATGCTCAGTTTGGTACCTAATTTGCAAAAGTGTTGACGTAAATACAACAACGTTGGTCTATTTATTTAGTACAATAGTAATCTGTTACGTTTTTGTTGGAAAATAGGAAACTTATATTTGTGATATGGCAGATTTCAGTGAAAATGAGTAAAGTGATTAAAGACAAGCAATTGATATTCGTTCACAAATTGAAGGAGCATAAATAAATCTCTCTGACTACAACCGTTTAGCTTCCACGACAGCTTCAGCACTTGTAGGAAATTTAATAAAAATATTGGAATTCTCCAAAACTGCATCCATTACAGAAGTGTATGTCCGACAATTTTCGCAGAAAAACTTTAATCTTATTTAAAGGCAACAATGCACCCCCTCGCCTTTTACCAGTATCAGTCAAAAAATAATTTGCCAACCACTCAACATTTTTGCAGTCAAATCGATATGACTTTCTGAAATCATTATATCTGCAATTTTTACGTACACTGTAAATTTTTTTTTACGGACGTTCATATATTCAGCCATAATTAAAGACACAAATTAAGAGCAATGCACGTGTATGCCCAACAACGCCTTTAAATTATCTAAGAGTTATTGGTATGCCGCGGAGAACTAAAGTTGACTGCTACCAAGCAAATGATGCAGGGGTCGACCTACCTTAAAAAGTTGAAAACAATTATTGCTAAGTACACTAGAAAAAGCAATTAATTAATTAATTTATCACATCTTAAGCAAACGATAGCGATTGCTTCTATTTTTTAAGAAAACGCATTGACTAGAAGCAATTCCTGCACTTTTAAGCAATTACTTTAGTTTTTATTCATTGGCTTTCAAGAAGTTACCTCGATTTTATAAGAAAAAGCGATTGCTATATTTTAATTCATTAGGCTCAATGAAACAAGACAATATGGTATGCTGAATGATCAAGTGAGTAGTATTTCCTAAGTAGAAGACTGTCGTCATTTTAACGTCGTTTCTTAGGCACCAAAAGAATGACTTAAAATAGTCATTAAAAAAGCATACCTAAGTCATAGACCGTTGACGTCATATTACGACGTCAATTTTACGGCAGTTATGTACGTCAATTGCAACATAAAAATCACTTTTACGTCAAGATGCTGGTCATTTGTGTCGTAAAAATTACCTTTTCTAGACGACTAACACGTCGTAGTGACGTAAATATGACGTTTTAACGTCGTGGATTTGGGCTGGTCTTATAACGTGTAAGTCTCACGACGAAATCCTGCAATTGTAAAGTTTTTTTAACGAAAACAAGTCGAACAATATGCATTTAAAAAATATATCTTTATCTCCTTAAGTAGAAATAGTAACCAAGTAACATCTATACAGTAAAAAAGTTTTAAAAACGAAACTCACTAAAATAAAAGTTGTTGTTTTTGTTACACACTTTAAATAATAATTGTTAATAGAATATAATAGTACATTATGACTTCACATGGATTGTCTGACTCACTACGTTCGCCGGGCAAACTTTCCACGCTCAGCACATAAAGTATCTCATTCTCCGAATATATTTTTTCTTAAGAGATAAAACAATAAAAGAAAACGAATTTTTTAATGAAGATAACCAGATTGAATTTTTGACTTATTTTACTGTATATTCCCTTTTTGGTATCGTTATCATGGGAAGTATAAGTACTTATACTCCTAGTCATATAAATGTCATTTAAGGTCATTGAGAAACGTCACATAAGTTATCACTTATAATATGACGTTTGAAGAAAATCATTAGTAAACTTAATGTATGCAAATTTTGGGATACGTTATAATACAATGTTTATATTAAGTACGAAAATATTAAAATAAAAATATGGCCGGAATACAGAATTTTTTTACCCTAAAGCGGAAATTTCAATCATCTCAGTTAAACATTAGTGCCAATTATCTTGACACAAATATCTCATAGGCATCGGGTTGCACTACCTATAATAATAATATTTATATTGCATAATATTTATTGCAGATATAAAGAAAATTTTCACAGGTCGTGGCGTGTCACTTTTTTTGTTTGTAATCATGGACAATGGGATGGACATAATGGTAGCCCTCCTTTACCGTGTATACCTACTTAGGATCACGCACCGCGTCTAAGCAAACTGCGACTGCGCGAAAGCCCCGAGAGCTAACGAGTAGTAAGGTATAAAAGCTATCTTTGTCGATGCAAACATTCTAAACAAGGACAGCATGAACTGTTCTGTAATGTTCATTGGCCACGCTTTAAAAGATATTGGAAATACGCTAAGAATACCGTTCAGCGGTAAATTTTTGAATATTCCTAGAGTTATTACAATCACATAGTATAGTGTTTCTTAGGTCAATTTAATGACATAAAACAGTATGAAACTCCTAACCATAGGCGTCCCAAACAAATAATTAAAATGCGTATACACACTTATAAGTTTGTTTAACATTAGGTGTTTGTACATACTACACTTTATAAACCCACTGTATATATAATAATATTATATTGAAATAATAAATATAAGGTAACTCAAAGATTCTATACACAAAACTAAAACCAGAAAAATAAACCTGACACGGCACGACACTGCTCAGAAAATGCTTCAATTTTTTTACCAGACCTCCATTCTGGGACCATTCCCCGGCCCGTCCATAAGTTCCAAATCATGTATATTTTATCTTCGTCTCTTCCACGCCATCCGCGGTCACTGGCCTATCTCTGTCTGACAGAATCGATCGTTGAACGGGCTGTGGACCGCTTCTGCTATACCAGCTGCAGGTAGCTGGCGCTAATTACCCCTGACAACGTGAATAAATTGTGAACGGTTGCCAGTTCTACCAAATTTTCTGGTTTGTTAATATATTATGTATAAGTATACGAGAAACAAGGATTTGTTAATTAGTTGTTTTTAAACACTGAAAACACTTTTTGTCTTGATTTCAGTTATATTGTTTCTTAAGGACTAAAGAATGTATTATTATAACAATGAATGGCTTGTTATTTTTTTCTGTCACACTCAAAACTCCTCGGTTTAAAGTATATTTGCAAACTAGCTTTCAAAGAAAGTTACTGACTAACCATTGAATACTGATATAAATGAAACATCTTTAATAAAAAAACTTAAAGAATTGAAGAAGAAAGATCTGACAACCCTGGTTGTGAGGTCGGTCTCTTTGAGACTGTTTACCGCCGTATGGAATGATTTGAATGTCCTCAAACTGGGTTTGGATAAATTATACATACATTGTTATTTTTTAGTCAATTTTTAATCTTAAAAAATGACACCACTGCACTAGGGTGCTTTAAATAAAACAGAATTAGAAACTAGGAAAAGCCCCTCTCAAAGAGCCTTGTTGTAAAATATAAAAAGGTTAAAAAATTCACGGTTTTATAGGGAAACGGAATTCTAATGTAATACGCCAATCTTAAATTGACCACATTTTTTATGGAAATAATGTTGAAGAACAAGAAGCCGTTTAAAAATTATACATAAAATGACGAACCGTGAAAATAACGCCGCAGAAAATCGACAAAATATAAAGTATCTACGTAACGTTCGATACAAATTAGAAATAATACTAAAAGAGCGCTGCAGGTGAAATTTTTTTACCGAAGAGATTTTGATAAATATTATACCACCTACCCCCCTTTTCGGATACGGGTACGAAAGCATCTTACCATAAGATTGGCGGATCGAACTCAATTTGGTACAATGAAGTTGTACTAATTATTAAGGTTGAGGTAGTTGCTTTATCATAGGTATTGCCAATCATTTGCGTATAGCGTTTTCTTTCTAAGAGGTCACCTGTAAAGTCCGCATCATATAGGATTTTTTTTTATTAATAGCTTTATTCAAAATTTGACTTTGGCATCAAGTTCTGCTTCGATCGAGATGAAAAATAAGCAAAAAAATAGTAGTCACGTGATTCGCATTATCTGTCAAATTTAAATTTTTTCCAAAAAATAATTCAAAAGTTATAAGAAAAAGTTTTTTTAAATACAGTTTCTAGCCCACATGCAAAATTTCAGCTGCATAAGGTAATTTTGATTTTTTTACCTATATTTTGTAAATTGCACCACTTTTGCAAAATAAGACTCAACGCAACCTACATAAAACTTCTCAGTTTTAACAAGGCTTTATTTCAGATACATTTTCTTTAAAGTAGCGCTAAATTAGATGTGTGTTTTTCTAGAAAATCAAAATTGGGCTATTAAAATTTGGTCCCATGTGATGCAAAGTTTATTTGTTTTTGACCCTGTGTAGGGTAACTTCATAAAATAGGTATTTTTGAAAACGTAGTTTGTGTCTGAAAGCAATATACGTTAACGTTATTATGACATAGCTTAATAATTAATTATAACATAGGGGTTTTAAATTAAATCCTTGAAAATAGATAAACTTTACGTTAAGTTTAACTAATTAAGGTGAATTACTTTCAGACACAAACTACGTTTTCAAAAATACTTATTTTATGAAGCTACCTTATACAGAGTCAAAAACAAATGAACTTTGCATCACATTCGACTAAATTTTAATAGCCCAACTTTGATTTTGTAGAAAAACACACATTTAATATGGCGCTACTTTAAAGAAAATGTATCTAAAATAAAGCCTTGTCAAAACTGAGAAGTTTAATGTAGGTTGCGTTGAGTCTTATTTTGCAAAAGTGATGCAATTTACAAAATAAAGGTAAAAAATCAAAATTACCTTATGCAGCTAAAATTTTGCATGTGGGCTAGAAACTGTATTTAAAAAAACTTTTTTTTATAACTTTTTTCGATATTTTCAGAAATAACCCCACTTTTGAATTATTTTTTGGAAAAAATTTAGATTTGACAGATAATGCGAATCACGTGACTACTATTTTTTTGCTTATTTTTCATCTCGATCGAAGCAGAACTTGATGCCAAAGTCAAATTTGGAATAAACCTAATAATAAAAAAAAATCCCATAAGATGCGGACTTTACTGGTGACACTGTAATATGCCATTTAAGGTGGGAGTATCAACATGCTTGCCAACCTATAACTTATTTTAATTTATTTTATTTATGTTTTCTAGCTTTTATACAAAATTTAAAGAAAATCAGTATCGACTTGATATTCTATAGGTAATAATTGACATAATATTTAATAAATATCAAGGCATTTCATAACTTATTTTAGGAGAATTGTATAGCGAAAAATATCGGGTAAGATTTTTTTTAACATTAGGTATGTCATTGTCACTCATGGTTCTTTCAGTATACAATTATTCTCCCAAAATTAGCAATGAAATAAATTGATATTTTTGTAATATATCAGATATTACCTAAGTAATGTGCCGACGATACTGATTTTATTTAAATGTTAGTTTAAAAAATAATAAACTTGAAAAAACAAAGCGAAATAGGTTATAGGTTGGCAATAAATTGAACGACGTTGGGAATTCAACCTTAAGTAATTATTTATTTAGCTTTTTTAAACATTAGCATAGAAAAAAAAAGAAATCCCAATCTGTATTTTAGTTTCATATTACATATTTGCAATGATGTTTGTTCTTTTGACAAAATTATTATTTAACCAATCTAATCTTAACCCCACCCCCCCCCCCCACTTAATATTTTTTAAAAAAATATTGATCAAAATTTCTTTTTCTTGACCTCAGCAACCCAGAAAACGACAATACACTCAACATTTTTAATAAAAAAACTTATATTATCTACACTTACGCCCACAACTATAACTTTTTTTTATATATTAATTAAAAACTTGTTTTTCTGATCTAATAATTATAAAAATAACCTACCTACCTACAATCGACATTTTTGTTTCAAATTTTATTTATTCCCCCCTTACTTCTACATTTTAACTTTTATAGATAAATTTGTCTTTTTAATTCTTTCATTCGCCCACCCATTCATTTAAAAAAAAGTATTGATCAAATTGGTTTCGTTGACTTCAATAAACCCTAAAGAAACCTAATTATCACTCAACATTTTTAATAAAAATGTTCTCTTATTTCCCCTTCTCCCTACACATTTTTTAAAAATTTTATAGATCATAATATGCTCTCGCCGCCCGCCTCCATTTTTGTAGCATGTCAAAAATAGTGTATTAAAGTACACGTTTCATAAGAAGCGGTTTTAGCGCACGCGTCTATTTTAAAAAACGAGCCACAAAGTGGCGAGTTTTTTTAATGACACGTGCGCTAAAACGCCTTATGAAACATGTGCTTTATACATTTTTTTCTATTTCACCTTTTATAATCAAGAAAAATACATTTTAAAAAGAAAATGAATCCTTCAAATTTTGTAAATTTTTATGTCTAAATTTTATGTTGGTAATACTATTTTTTATCATAGTAGCCTCTCGACAACAAAAATTATTTTGCAAACTGTAATTTTTTGATTTATTGGCCCATTTTCACCACGAGATTCTAAAGTTATTTTAGCGATATGAGATTTGAAATTGGACGGAATACGTTGTGTGATCCTTGTACATTCGGTACATATACAGAGCGTTCGGAAATTCGGGAGATTTTGCTACTTTTTTCGAATTTCAAAAGACGTGATTTTACGTCACGGCATTGCAATTTAGTATAGGGAAGATGGAAAATTCAAATAAAGTTGAAGTTAAAATCGACATTGGAAGGTTAGTAGATTGAATTTTAAATAGGACTTGGCAGAAAATGATAGCTTGAAGCATCTACAAAAGATTGATTTATAGATTTATGCAACCAACATACATGACTGTTATCCACACAGAATAAAAAAATTGTGTGTGCTTAAGACCACACGACAGAAGTGAAAACTTCAACAAGGTGAAATTAACAATATCAAATACAATTTTTCAATTTTGTTTCTTTTAGGTTAGCAATCATAAAAATAACATAAACTTGGAATACGGGATAATTTTACTGCATACGCTCCACCCTAGTGTACAGCATGTACTTAAGGTGGAAAATTCTTACGATTGTATGATTACAAATGTTCAACCCTTAACTATAAGTTTAGGCTTAGATGAAGATAGGGATAGTTATACAGAGTTAAATTTTGAATAAATTAATTATCAATAGTTTTTTAGAATTTAATTAATTTTTATTGTACTTGTTATCCTAATAGTTATACTTTTAAATTATATTATTTTCAATTATCATTAACTGTTATCATTATTTTACATTTATTATAGGTACCTACCTAAAACTAAATATACCTATCTATTTATTTTAAATTAGAAAAATAAATCATGTGGTCTAGGTACATTTTCAAGCCGACCTTGATCCCATTTAATCCCCTTTGAAGAGGTTGAGGCGTATACAATAGGGTTTAATCAGGTAGTTTATTTTTGGTAGTAAGAGCCAACGGTATAATTCTGCAAATACTATACTTAAGGTTTAATGACTTTATAGACTTTATTGATTTGTAATTTATAGATTGTAAAAATTTTGTTAATTTATTTGCATTAATAAAGGTGTCATTAGCAAACATTTGTAATATATATATTTGAAGTGGTTTGCAATTTTCTTACCTGTGATAATATTTTAAAAGTTACCACGTAACCTTTAGAATAGCGTGCCGTGCAGAAAGCGACAGATGGAAATAATTAGTTATGATATAAGAAATAAGGTAAAAATTGCGTCGTAATAATTTTAATGAGATTTTAGCGTTTCGTGCTTTGAAGTTGGCCATTATTAAAAATTGGAAACATCTACTTTCCAGTGAGATACAAATAATGGCACAATCAAATGAATTTATTAACAAAATCTTTTGTTGTTGTGAGTTATATACAGGTCAATTAAATAGTAGCCACCATACTTAAGTTGGAACCATATGGAAAACTTTTTTATCATTGGTTTTATGGAAAAAAGTTATTCTTTATAAAAAGCTTTGCATGGTCTAAAACTTAAAATGCAACCTTCATTTATTAAAATTCCCCAATGTACGAGGTATGTCAGAAATTACGAATTTTGCTCAAGAGTAAAGTACCTTTATTTTTGACAATACAGAATAATGTTATAAAGAAAAGTTATTTTGAATTAAAAGTTATATTCAAATATACATTTACAGTTATCTAGCATGAAAATTTGGTTTTCTGATTATTTATGTTTTTATATTCATAAATTATTTGTATTTATCTCTATTACCTGTTAATAAATGATAACCTTTCCTAAAATAAATAATTATTATGCATTCATAACGTATTTAAATTGCAAGGTTCATCAAAAATACTAACACATCGAAAGGTTATAATTTTTTTAACAGATAAGATAGATAAATACAAATAATTTATAAACATAAAAAACTTAAATAATCACAAAACAAATTTTTTATGCTAAATAACTGTAATTGCATATTTGAATATAACTTTTAATTCAAAATAACTTTTCTTGATAACATTCTTCTGTATTGTCAAAAATAAAGGTACTTTACTCTTAAGCAAAATTCGTAATTTCTGACTATGGAGGACTTGAGGTAGGAGGCCGATCGCAATGCATTGGATTCGGTCCCAAATTAGCATCGGTAATTCAGCTTTACGAGTCGCTGTAAGATGGCGCGCGTGTTCGAAGTGGGCTATCAAATAATGGTTTCTTATGGACGCAATAACTATTTTTATTTAAATTAGTTCTTTAAGGAACAAATAAGGACTTTTATATGAATTTACACTTACTTTGTTATACTTATTAGTAAACTCGGCCTGTATAAAGTTCCAACGATGCTTGGTTTTTAAAATACAGGGTATTAAACATTCTAGCTATACCTTTGGAGCTAGAAAGAGACTTATTTGGCTGCGTTTTCTCTCTGAAAAAGATCCTGTCTTACACCCCGACAAAAAGCAAACTCTACTTTTATAAATTGTACCATTATTTATTATAAATATGGAAATTAATTACAATACAACTTTATTTGTCTTGTCTTGCCTTCAAACATTATTTGTTATTTCGAAAAATAAAATGTCAATTGTCAAAAGTAAAAGCACAGAAAAATAAAGGGTTTAAGTAAAAGTTAAAAACTATGGAGGATCTAGTTTTCCATATTAAAAACGAAGAAGACAACATCAGCCCACTTCGGACGCGAGAGCCATCTATCGGCCAATAGCGAACTAACCAAAAAACCGGGACAGAATTTAAAAATGCTGCCATTGTCGATCGGCCTCCTACCCTATAGTTCTCCATATTTCTGACATACGTCGTATATGACTGAGGAATTTTGATAATTGAAGGTGGCATTTTAAGTTTTAGACCGCGCAGAACTTTTTATGAAGAATAACTTTTTTCCATGAAACCAATAATAAAAAAGTTTTCCATATGGTTCCAACTTAAGTAGACATACTGTATATGTGATATCATTTAATTTAAAAACAAATGGTTTTCTATTATGTTTTGACAATTAAATTATGTTTCCTAATCACAGTTCCTAGGAGTGGGATACAAGAACCAGAATAAAAAAAAATTAAAGAAAACAATATCAGTTAATTTTTAGGTAGGTACTAATCTTAATTGTACCCTCTGGCAATTAGCGATGAATTATGCCACCTAAAGTCCATTTATTTTCAACTGGCAGGGATAGTAAATAATAACCTAACCATAAAACGCGCGATGCGATCGGTACAGAAACGCATGTAGTTTTAGCATTTGATAAACACGTTTGGCGATTTTAATGTAGTTTTATTTTGCTCAACTACTGTTCTATTATTTTAAAAATTATTTAGAGTTTGGCGTTTTGGTTTTGCATAATGGAGTACCTACTTGTTGTAATGGTTAATGCAATGGCGGCTCGTGGGGTAGAGCCACAGTGCCATGGCACTACCTGCCCTCCTGTCTAGCGTCCTGCCCTTTACAAATTACCAAAACCTATTAAGATTAATATTCTCGTTTTTAAAGCAATTAGCAAAATAATTTAAAAATGGAACACAGTCGGGTGCAAATTTCCATCTAAAAGGAAGCGATTATGCGTAAAACGGTAACGTAGCTTTTGCGCCAAGCGCGACGAGGCACACGGGAGGTGACGAAACGCCATCACCTCAATAAAAAAACATTGGAAAATGACCTTGAATGGTAGGCAAAAATCTCGGCGACGTAGCCAGGCTCTCTTCGTTTGGCCGTTTGATGTTAGACGTTTCAAACAGCTGATGTTCGCGTCGCGACACTATTTGTTTTCGTTCGGCCAGCTGATTTAATGTAGGGTTAACGAACTTTTTATTTTAGAAATACCTAAGTAATGAATACTATTAGATTTTTAAAGGAAACTCCATTTTCTACCATTTCCTTAGAACAGAAATTGGAAATTAAGGAATTAGGACGACCGTTACCAGATTTAAATATAGAAAAAACTCAGGGCGGACAGAAAGTGCGTTTGCGTTAATTTAATAGAAATATTTATGGAAAAAATACTTGGGTGTGCGGTTGTGATGAATCTAATAGACTATTTTGTTTTATGTGTGTTTTATTTGGTGGGGAGCAAACTTGGTCCCAAAAAGGTACAGATGATTTGGTCCATATCTGGGACAAAATGAAGACACATGAAAAATCAAAGGTACATTTAAACAATATATTTAATTTCAGTATGCTTGGTAAAAGTAACATTAAAACTCAATTAAATTCTGCATATCACAATGAAATAATGAAGAAAAACGAACAAATTGATAAAAACAGATACATATTAAACCAAATTATAAACTGCGTTCGGTTTTGTGGTGCATTTGAGTTGGCTTTGAAAGGTCATGACGAAAAAGAGACGTCGGAAAATAGGGGCATATTTCGTGAATTAATAAATTTCAGCTCAGAATTAGGCAAAACTCTTAAGGATCATATTGAAAAATCGAAAGTATTTAAAGGAACATCAAAAACCATACAAAATGAACTTCTGGACTGTATGTTAGATGTGTATCATGATGAAGTCATAAAAGAAATAAAGCACTCTCCGTTTATCGCTGTTATCGCAGATGAAACCACTGACATTGCTTGTGTGTTTCAACTTGTTATCGTGTTTAGGTATATTCAAGATATGATTGTAAATTCATAAATTAAATTAGGTGCCTTTTTGCTTATTTTTCCTACTTCAAAAGCAAGAACTATTAACAAAAAAGGGCGTGGCACCCAAAATTTTTTTGCTTGCGGCGCCAAGGGTTTACCTGGCCCTACTTCACTAAAATGGCACGAGCCGCCACTGGGTTAATGTAGAATAATACTTAACCCGACTTTAAGCTGAGGTAGAAATATCAAAAAAAAAACAGGTAACAATGTTTAAAAAGGTAGGATTTTGATTAACGATTAATCAGTCTTCCAACCCGACCCTAAAATAATGTTTTTTAAAATAACTTTTAAAAGACGAATGGTTTAGTTTTTTTATATCATAGATTCTATATGGTTATATACATATTATTGAAGTATTAAGTACATCAAAATTTTTTTTTATATTTTTCCTTATGATTGTAGGTATTGGTATTTATACAATTATTTTTATTTTTAGTGTTCATGTTGTGAATAATTCTAAATTGAATTTTTTCATATAAATAATCTGTTTTTTTTAGTAGAAATTATTTTATGAATAAAACAATTTCATTGAATCTCACGTTTTATAATACTACGTAGTCTATAGGTTGGAGTAACATGGTCGTATTTTTGAAGGCTAGTCGAATTTCTTATACAATTATTTTGTAATATTTGTAACTTTTATTTGTTCTTATAATTATTTATATTTATATGATATATAACATCACCATAATCTAACCAACTTGAAATAATATAGTTTACAAGCCTTAATTTTGTATCAGTGTTTAAGAAGAATTTAAAATTAAACAGGGTGTCCGGAAAAATGTGGGATATCTCCCGGGTATGAAAAAAACACGTGAAAAGAATACTACAAGTTTATATAAACTTCTTTCGTATCGGCCTCCTCTTCGGAGAGCTCCCATGGAATTAAGTTTTTGACACATAATTATTAAACCAACAGGTATATTTAATTTTTTTTTTCATATGATCTATACCAGGTAAGACCCTTCAAATTACTATCCGAGAAAGTGTTGCGAATTACTCACAGCTGCAGGGACGGACTAGCTGTGACACTAATGTACCCATTCTTTTTACGCCCTGTGTGATAAAAGCTTTGGACAACGTTTTTTACATACCTTTAAATTTTGACTAAAAATTAAGTACTGTTCATTCATGTCGCTAATCCTAACCGTTTTCGGAAAAACGTCATTTTTAACATATTTACATCATGTATATTTAGCGTATTTCAATAAAAGATACATCTTTGTTCCTATAAATTATAAATGTTCACTTTTAACTGCTTAATATTAATACATGATCGCAATAAAATGACGTTTTTCCGAAAACGGTTAAGATTAGCGACATGAATAAAGAGTAGGTACTTAATTTTTAGTCAATAGTTAAAGGTATGTAAAAAACATTGTCCAAAGTTTTTATTATACAGGACGTAAAAAAAATTGGCACATTAGTGTCACAGCTAGTCCGTCCCTGCAGCTGTGAGTAATTCGCAACACTTTCTGGAATAGTAATTTGAAGGGTCTTACCTGGTATATATAATATAAATATATAATAATAATATACACGATGGTTTAATGGGAGCTCTTTGGGAGCCCATATCTCCGAAGAGGAGGCCGATACGAAAGAAGTTTATATGAACTTGTAGTATTCTTTTCACGTGTTTTTTTCATATCCGGGAGATTTACCACATTTTCCCGGACACCCTGTATATTATTATTGAAAGATTATATTAAAAAAAAAATATATTTTTCTTTATGATGTATTGGTATTTATAAAATTATTTTCATTTTTAGTGTTCATGTTGTGGATAATTCTAAATTGAATTTTTTCATATAAATAATCTGGTTTTTTAGTAGAAATTATTTTATGAATAAAACAATTTCATTGAATCTTACGTTTTATAATACTACGTTGTCTATAGGTTGGAGTAACATGGTCGTATTTTTGAAGGCTAGTCGAAAATCTTATACAATTATTTTGTAATATTTGTTTGTTTCTATAATTTTTATTTTTATATGAGCTTCAAAGGGCCAATATAAAAATTATAAGTACCAAGATTTCTAGCGAATGTTACCGCTTGGTATCGCATAATAATTATTAATAATTTTGAAATCAGTGTTGATTATTATTTTTAAATGAATAGATTTTGGACCGATTAAAAGTAAACTTGTTTTGTTTTTTTCAAGTTTCAAGCCATGATACTTTATTACTTTTGAAACATTAGAAAGGTCCTCATTTATCAATGAATCCGATGCAGAACACTATCATTTTTAATTTTGTGATGTATTTTTGTATCATCAGCAAAAGCTAATAGATTACCATATACCAGGTGTCCACGGAAGGTGGCTCGCCCCTCTAACTTTTTTGTTTTTCAAGATAATAAAATAAAATTTGGAGGATTTGTATACGACATAAAACTGCATTTTTTTACAGGTGACTCAGCATTATGGAACTTCCGGTTTAACCGGAAGTGATGACATATCAACTTTTTCACTCCTTCTAAAGCTATTATTTTTCATGATTTTTAAACAACAAACTAATTTACTTTGGCAGAAGCTGTTGGCGTTTTAATTTTCTTCAAATCATAATTTTATTTTATCAGTTTTGCTGGTCACAGGCTACTTGATGCATTTAAATCTAAATTTATTCTCAAAAGATGCTTCATTTTAGGAAAGTTACAAGTTAACTTTTTTTATGACAGTTTTTCTAAAACCTAATAGTGTATGGTATCAAAATAATCGCAATAAAATTCTGTTGTTACTTAACCCAACGAGCCACCATGTTGCCATTAAAAAAAAATGAGTTATACAACTTTAAAGATTAAATGTTACATAGCAGATAGCATTGGACCAAAAATAGTAAAATTGTATTTTTTCCAAGATTTAAGAACTGAAATAAGTGATTTTAAGGTATTCATAGCCCTCTAGATAAAACAATAAATTTGGAAAAAAAATATTTTCTTGGTGACAAAAAGTGACAAGTGATACATCGTTGTATTTAGAATGTCATATGGAGTCAAAAAAGTAAAAATATACCAGGTGTCCCATTTAAAAATCAAAAGTTTATGTCACTTCCGGTTTAACCGGAAGTTCCATAATGTTGAGTCACCTGTAAAAAAATGCAGTTTTATGTCGTCTACAAACAACCCAAATTTTATTCCATTATCTTGAAAAACAAAAAATTTAGTGGGGCGAACCACCTTCCGTGGACACCCGGTATAAAGGACCCAGTACAGATCCTTGAGGAAGTCGTTTTAATACCATCGATGAATTTAAAACATGATAGAGCAATTCGTTTGAAATTCTTGTAATTTAATAAATAATTTGCAAACCATTCACCAGTGTGTTTACTAAATCCTATATATTTAAATTTTCCAAATATAGTAATTCATGGTTTAGAAAATCAAAAGCCTTCACTAAATCTAAAAAAACGATACTAGTAACAAAATTTGATTCCCAATTTTCTAAAATGTCATCTTTAAGATTACATTAATAATGTCGTGCTAAAATTAGCTCGGAAACCAGATTGATTGTTAGAAGAAGAAGAAGGTAAAATATTATATTTATCTAAATAGGATATAGCTTGTTTGAAAGCCTCCTTGTATGCTATTGTATAATAGTATTTTTTTAAATATGTATTTATTGTTTTTTGTGGTGTTTAAAAACTATACAGGGTGTCCGGAAACTTTGTTCGTATACTTTAAGGGGATACCTATTCTATACATATGAAAATATGAAAAAAAGTTCATATGAATGTAGGTCCTTAAATGACTTATAAGGAAGCTATGGCCGTCCAAAGGTGACCTCTAAAGATTAGTTTCTATTTTATATAATAATATATGCAACCGCTTAAGGTACCGGTGTGCTTTTTGGCACACAAACTAATATTAACAATTGCTAATTTATGATATTGAGAGTTATTATGAAATTTAGTTAGGGACGTTCTTACGGGGGGGTGGCTTAGTTTATTTATTCCTAATTTCTTTACACGAGACATTTAAAAAATTTTACCCAAAAATTATAATTCCAGTGATTTTTCTACACAAAAAAGGTATTCTTAAAAAAAATTATTGGACCAATGATTTAGGAGAAAAATCGATTTATTTAAATCATTGCATAAACTATTATCGAATTGTGTCTAAAGTAAAACATCAAAGTAGTCTTATGGCAAATACAAATTTGAAGTAAAAAAACATCAAGAATCCCATGGTTAGCGTTAAAATAAATTGACAATGACAATAATTAAGTCAAAACGTTGTTTTATTGTCATTTTTAAACAAAATAAATTAAGAGTTGTTGGTTTAGCAAGAATAATCTGAAAAAAGTAGAAAAGTTACAACAAATGTTGAAAATGGTTTCCATTCATATCAATCCAACCAACTAAACGATTTCTCATTGATGTTCGTACTCTTGCGAAAACTCCTTCCTTATTACGAATTTTCTCGCAACAATAAATAACCCGTTGTTCCAATTGTTGTACATTTTCAACAGGTACTGAATATACCAGAGACTTCAGATATCCCCAAAGAAAGTAATCCAATGGATTGAGATCAGGTGAACGGGGAGGCCAGGCAATGGGCCCACCTCGGCCTATCCATCGGTCTGGATATGTTTGATTTAAATTATCTCGAACCAATCTACTAAAATGAGGTGGAGCCCTATCGTGCATAAAATAGTTTGTAAGTCTTTGCTGGTACGGCACATCTTCAAGTAGAACAGGCAAAGGGTCTTGTAAAAGATCTAAATATGCGGGCCCATCTAAACGTTGAGGCATAATGTATGGTTCTATTAATCGATCGCCCAATATACCTGCCCAAACATTAATTGAAAATTTATTTTGAAATCGACTTTCGAAAATTGCATGGGGATTTTCTTCTGCCCATACATGGTTATTATGAAAATTTACGATGCCTTCACGGGTAAACCCTGCTTCGTCAGTAAACAAGATTTTATGTAGAAAAAAACGGTCTTGATGACATTTTCTCTGCATCCACTGACAAAACTCTGCACGAGAAAGTAGGTCTTGAGGCTTAAGCGCCTGAACTCTTTGTATATGGTATGGATAAAGAAGTTGTTCATGCAAAATTTCCCATGTTGGACTCTTACGAATACCCTCTTGTAAGGCAATTCTTCTTGTGCTCTTTCTTCTGCTTGTGGAGTCCTAGTAGTACGGCTTCTCCCAGTTTCATTCGTATTTGGCATAAAAATTCCGGTTTCTCTTAATCGTTAATGTAAATTAATGAATAACTTCTCACAAGGAATTTGACGGATTGGAAAATATTCTTGATAGAGTCGATTCACTCAGTAAACCTGCAAGATGGCCGACATGTCATATGACAAAAGTCATATTGCAGCTAAATAAAATAAACTTTTGCATTTTCAATGACTTTTGTCATATGACATGTCGGCCATCTTGCAGGTTTACTGAGTGAATCGACTATACAACCTGCGAGCTTCTCGAGCACAACCATTAGCTTTGCCATACATAAAATGCATATCAGCTAACTCAGCAAATGAATTACCTGCCATTTTTTAAAATTTGCACCTTAATTAATCAAAAACACTTTGCACTTGATCAATGATCACTACAATAAATCACAAAAACGTCATTGTCAATTTATTTTACCGAAAACCATGGGCTTCTTGATGTTTTTTTACTTCAAATTTGTATTTGCCATAAGACTACTTTGATGTTTTAGTTTAAACACAATTCGATAATGGTTTATGCAATGATTTAAATTAATCGATTTTTCTCCTAAATCATTGGTCCAATATTTTTTTTTTAAAATATATTTTTTGTGTAGAAAAATCACTGGAATTATAATTTTTGGGTAACATTTTTTAAATGTCTCGTGTAAAGAAATTAGGAATAAATAAACTAAGCCACCCCCCGTAAGAACGTCCCTGACTAAATTTCATAATAACTCTCAATATGATAAATTAGCAATTGTTAATATTAGTTTGTGTGCCAAAAAGCAGACCGGTACCTTAAGCGGTTGCATAGATATAAAATAGAAACTAATCTTTAGAGGTCACCTTTGGACGGCCATAGCTTCCTTATAAGTCATTTAAGGACCTACATTCATATGAACTTTTTTTCATATTTTCATATGTAGTATACGAGAGAAGTTTCCGGACACCCTGTATAGGTCGCATTATATTATACTAAACCTGCAAATTGTGATGCAAAATAATGAGATTGTTTTTAAAATCGTGCAGCCGTAAAAGTACTATAAGCGCTTGAATGTTACCCTGTTCAGGTCGAGTGTCCACGTGTATTTATTTTTATTTTCTGCCACTTGAAAATAAATAGACTTTATGAAAAGGAAAGAAAAACACAAAGTCTTCCTCCACAAAATTTAATAGAATAAAATTCTAGTTAGAAAGGTCTCTACATGTTTCGAACGTAGAAACGTTCATCATCAGGAGATAGAAATCTATTTTATGCTGATGTTGTTGGCAAAAGAGAAAATTAGAACCTTAATGGAGCTTTTATGGACGTAAAATTTTTTTTAGAAAAACATTTTAAATGTAGACATGGCTTGAAAAAATTGACAATGGTTGAATACTGAGCATTCAGAAACGTTGTTAAAGTAGGCTTAAACCAACCAAACTAAATGGAGAAGAAGAGAAAAGAAAAAACCCGGAAAAAGAACTTTCTAAAAAGGTGTCGGAAATTATTTAGTTTTAATTCTTGAAATTTATATCCAGCATAAGTAACACATTATGAGGATAGAAGTGCAGTAGCACAATAATGTTGTTAGGTAAACGTAAAGTTTTTTGGGTACTGCGGATTAAAAACTTTACGTTTACCTAACAACATTATTGTGCTACTGCACTTCTATCCTCATGATGTGTTACTTATGCTGGATATAAATTTCAAGAATTAAAACTGAATAATTTCCGACACCTTTTTAGAAAGTTTTTTTTCCGGGTTTTTTCTTTTCTCTTCTTCTCCATTTAGTTTGGTTGGTTTAAGCAACGTTTCTGAATGCTCAGTATTCAACCATTGTCAATTTTTTCAAGCTGGACGATATTGAATTCCAATCCAATAACGATATAGTCGATATATCTATAATATCGATAAATATCGATATATCGATGTTTTATTTTTTAAATATCGTTATTCGATATATCGATATATCGAATTTTTGCCCAGCCCTAGTATCAATACCAGAATACATATTATTATATCGATACTTTATTCTACCGTTATAGAAGACGCACCTTCCCCAGCTTTGTGGTATTTTATTGATTACTTAAGATACCAACCAGTAAAAGGGTAGGCGTTTTTGGCTAATGCGCCTTACATAAACGTGGGGAACTTACTTCGTTTACTCGTGAAATCATTACGAAACCATCCAATTTCCATTCATAGGAACCAACAACCGGAACCTTGGATCTGAGCTCATGTTGTCTTATACAGTGTCACCAGTAAAGTCCGCATCATATGGGATTTTTTTTTATTAATAGCTTTATTCGAAATTTGACTTTGTCATCAAGTTTTGCTTCGATCGAGATAAAAATTATGGAAAAAAATAGTAGTCACGTGATTCGCATTATCTGTCAAATTTTAATTTTTTCCAAAAAATAATTCAAAATTGGGGTTATTTCTGAAAATAGCGAAAAAAGTTATTGGAAAAAGTTATTTTAAATGCAGTTTCTAGCCTACGTGCAAAGTTTCAGCTGCATAAAATAATTTTGATTTTTTACCTAAATTTTGTAAATGGCACCACTTTTGCAAAATAAGATTCAACGCAACTTACATAAAACTTCTCAGTTTTGACAAGGCTTTATTTCAGATATATTTTCTTTGAAGTAGCGCCATATTAAATGTGTGTTTTTCTACAAAATCAAAATTGGGCTATTAAAATTTGGTCGCATGTGATGCAAAGTTTATTTGTTTTTGACCCTGTATAAGGTAACTTCCTAAAATAAGTATTTTTGAAAACGTAGTTTGTGCCTGAAAGTAAAAAAATAAAAAATAAAGTAGGGGGGATTTAAATTAAATCGTTGAAAATAGATAAACTACGTTAAGTTAAACTAAAATTTATTTTCCACTTAATGAACACTTTACTGATGACACTGTGTTTTTTTGTCTTAATATTAATTTGTATTACTTTCAAAAATACTTATTTTATCGAGTTACCTTATACAAGGTCAAAAACAAATGAACTTTGCATCACATGCGACCAAATTTTATTAGCCCAATTTTGATTTTGTAGAAAAACACACATTTAATATGACGCTACTTTAAAGAAAATGTATCTGAAATAAAGCATTGTCAAAACTAAGAAGTTTTATGTAGGTTACGTTGAGTCTTATTTTGCAAAAGTGGTGCAATTTACAAAATAAAGGTAAAAAATCAAAATTATCTTATTTAGCTGAAATTTTGCACGTAGGCTAGAAATTGTATTTAAAAAAACTTTTTTCAATAACTTTTTTCGATTTTTTCAGAAATAAGCCCACTCTTGAATAATTTTTTGGAATAAATTAAAATTTGACAGATAATGCGACTCACGTGACTACTTAATAGAAAAAAATCCCATATGATGCGAACTTTACTGGTGACACTGTATATAAAGAGAATGGTATCTGTTATATATAGGTGTTATTGAAACAACCTTTCAGGTAGAACTGTTTTTATTCAGACCAACATTAACAACCTGAGTACCTACAAAGTAATACGCATACGTACATACGTATATCATTGACAACATCTCCCTTTAATAATTTAATAAAATAATAGACCGCATAATATATCATTACCTACCTATTTTTTTTTTACCCCAACGATAACCCTTCACCAAATTACCTATACCTATAGTTAAAATTAATTGGTAGCTAATTATATTGTAATCGCTCTGGTTTTTTTAATAACTCTACCTTTGCTCGACATACCAGGAACATTTGATAAATTTTGATCCGTGGTACCATTAAAATTAGCATTAGTACTTTCATTATTGTCACTAAAATAATCCTCCGAGTCACTATCACTGGAGATGGAAACAATATCTGGATCAATCTTATTTTCTGAAGAATTATTATTTGAATGTAAAATTGCATTATTATTTAAATTTTTCGAAATAGGTTCAATGTATTTACAGTTTCTAGTAAGTATATCACCATTTTTTGTTTCCACTCTATATGTTCGGGGTCTTACCTTATCAACAATTTTGCCAAATGACCAGGTTGAATTTTTTTCTTTTTGATACCTAACTTGCTGCTCGTTTTTTATAGAACCTAATGATTTTTTACCGCTATCAAAATACTGTTTTTGCTGATTTTGTTTAAATTTTACATTTTTAAAATATTTATTGTGATCAACAAAATGAGGCTTAAGTTTTTCGTTTGGAATAGGCAACAAATCACGTATTTTTCGAGACATAAGTAATTCTGACGGAGACAACCCGATGTGGTCTACAGGTGTGTTGCGATAATTAAGTAAAAGTAAATTAATATCTGTTCTGTCAAGAAAAGCTTTGTTCAATAATTTTTTTATTGTTTGTTTTGCATGTTCAACTTGACCATTTGATTGTGGATTACGAGGACTAGTAATAATATGTTTAAAATCCCACTCAGTCGAAAATTTTTTAAAACATATAGAACTAAATTGAGGACCTCTCCGTCACTTACTATTACCTTAGGTATACCCAACTTCGCAAAAACTTCCTTAAGGCTACAAATAACAGTTTGTGAGTGAGCATTAATTTCTAATGTTATCAGTTCTATCCATTTTGAATAATAACCAATCACCAATAAAAACATTTTTCTACCCATATATAATATATCGCAGCCAATCTTGGACCAAGGCTTGTCAGGAATTTCATGATTAAGTAAAGGTTCTCTGCGATTATTATTTTGAAAAGTTAGGCAAACCTTGCAATTGGATACGACATCTTCTACATGAGTAGACATACCAGGCCAATAGAAAGATTCCGCAGCTCTATTTTTACATTTAACTATGCCTAAATGGGAATAATGAATTTTGTTAATTATTTCTCGCCTTTTGTCCAGAGGCACTATAAGTTTATCACCTTTATATAACAAACCACTAAATTGCACAATTTCGTGTCGAAATGTAAAGTAATGTCGTAATTCACTAGGCACTTTTTTTACACTTTTAGGTCAACCTTTTTTAACGAAATCTAATAGTCGCTGTAGTGTTGCGTCACTTAAAGTAGCCGCTTGATATTCTTTTAACTTTGCGTCCGTAAAACCAATAGACAAATCAATCACACATATTTGTGAATCCATATCAAAATTAAAGTCGTTATTAACAGAGCTTTCGTCTGCTGCGCGCGACAAAGTGTCAGCAATAAATAAATATTTGCCCGGTTTATAGATCAAATTAAAATTAAATTTTTGGAGTGCTAATAGCATTTTCTGTAATCTAGGTGGACAAGATGCTAAAGGTTTTTTTTAAATAAATATCAATGGTTTATGATCAGTTTCAACAGTAAATCTTGATCCATAAACATACTGCGAAAACTTCTCACAACCAAACAAGACAGCTGCCAATTCTTTTTCAATCTGAGCCCAATTCACTTGACTGGTAGAAAGAGCTCTTGACGCATATGCACATGGTAAACTGTTTTGCAACAAAACAGCACCAAGACCGTCTTTGGACGAAGCCACAGATATCACAGTAGGTTTTTTTACATCAAAATATTGCAAAATGGGTTCTGATGTAAGCATTTCTTTTAATTCATTAAAAGAATGTGTATGATTTTCATCCCAAATAAATGGTACATCTTTCTTTAATAAGTTTCTTATAGGTGAATTTAAATTCGCGAGATTTGGAATAAAACGGCCAATATAGTTCACCATACCTAAAAATCTTTGAACATCCGATTTATCTTTTGGAATTGACATATTTTTTATAGCGCTAATTTTTTTTTCATCCGGCAAAATCCCTTTTTCTGTTATTTTATGACCCATAAAATTTATTTCAGTTAAACCAAACTTGCATTTATTTTTATTAAAACTTATATTATTATCGCATGCGATCTTTAGAACTTTTAAAAGTCTTTTATCGTGTTCCTCTTTAGTTTTACCATAAATTATTATGTCATCTATATAGAATTCTACCCCTTCTAAATCGAATATTTTTTTAAAACGTTTATGGAAAACCTCTGGAGCCGAACATAACCCGTATGGAAGTCTAAGGAAACAATATCTACCAAAAGGAGATGAAAACGTATACGTACATATACGTATATCATTTATATACAACAATATCTTACTCGTTTTACTACTAATAATGTAGATACCCTATAAAAACATCGAAAAATAAATACCGTATACATAAAACTCACTTAAGGTAAATATTACAGAAACATTATTAATTTGTTCCTGTGTCCCGAAAAGTAAAGTAATTCAGAATTTCCACTAATGTGTTACATTTTGTTGTAAATTATGTCATTAAAAATTAAAATGATAATTAATAGTACAGATACGAGACATCAGTAAAATGTTATTACTCTATACAGTGAAATAAACTTTCGCGTATAGTACAAGTCAAGCCGTCTCATACGTCTCTAGGGGTAAAAACTTTATGCAAAATAGGCCAATTAAACTTAACGGAGTCTTAACTGTCACCTCTGCAATTTTATATGTCCCGCAAAATTTAATATGAATTCATAAACGCGCTTAATCATGGACGGCGATGTTTCAGAAACAGGGTGGTAAAGTATATTTCAAAGTAAACTCACCGACAGAAAAAACCGGCACATAAATTTTTTTAGTAATTTCAATATGGCATAACTTTTTTATTTTTTATTTTATTGCAATGATTTTTCACTGGGCGATCGATATATTCATTAAAATTACGCTGCAGTTTGTTCTGATATAATTTTGGTTGCTTAAATGTTTATATACCAGGGTAAGTCAAAATGATGTTTTTAGTCGGAAGTTTAAAAGTCCTGTGAAAAAAACATGCCAGAGAACCTTGTTTAAAAATGATTTACGATAAAGCTGGATGTATTCCTAGCATTTTGTTTTTTGAATCATCTGGTTATCTTGTTTCTTTTACGAGCTACGCATTTTTAATTGAAACGCTGCATTTAAAAAACATTTTTTACTTCAAACATTAAAAGTTGTCATTAGAGCACTTAAAATTAAAATCAAATATTAATAACGAGTGTGTCCACCTCTGCCCGCAATGGCAGCTTGCATTCTTCGTGGCATGGAATCAATTAGAGTGATTATTTTTTCTTGAGGAATAGCTTCATATTCTTCATTTAATGCTAACCTGAGCTCTGGTAAAGTTGTAGGTTTGTTGGGACGGTGACGAGCGCGTCTTTTTAATTGATCCCAAAGATGCTCAATTGGGTTAAGATCTGGGCTACAGGGTGGCCATTCTAACCTTTGAATTCCAACTTCATCCAAAAACTCATTTACGACATGTGCAAAATGTGGTCTAGCGTTGTCTTGCTTGGGTATATACTCTTCTCCAATGAAAGGGGCAAATGGAATGACAGCATCCTGTAATATCTCTTCAATATATCTGTGGGCAATTAGAGCTCCATTTTCCAGAAATATTAGGTTTGTACGTCCTTCTCGAGATCAGCCACCGTAGCCAACAACCAAGTAAGTAAAAAATGTTTTTTTAAATGCAGCGTTTCAATTAAAAATGCGTAGCTCGTAAAAGAAACAAGATAACCAGATGATTCAAAAAACAAAATGCTAGGAATACATCCAGCTATATTTTAAATCATGTTTAAACAAGGTTATCCGGCGTGTTTTTTTCACAGGACGTTTTAAACTTTCTACTAAAAACATAATTTTGACTTACCCTGGTATATAAACATTTAAGCAACCAAAATTACATCAGAACAAACTGCAGCGTAATTTTAATAAATATATCTATCGCCCAGTGAAAAATTATTGCAATAAAGTCGAAAATAAAAAACTTATGCCATATTGAAATTACTAAAAAAATTTAGGTGCCGGTTTTTTTTTTCGGTGAGTTCATGTCGTCTTGTCTTTTTGACATCAATTAACAAAATGCAAATTTGTAGCCAAAATTTATTATTTACAACAGGCTAACAGTTTTTTTTAAGGAGAAGAAGTCAGTGGCGTATTAAAAAATGTTTAACTCTTATTTTAATTCACAAAGTGTTAAAAATATACTGATAACATGGGTCCTAACTAATTTCACAACACTAACACATAAGAAAATGCATAACTAATAAATTTGTTTAATCTAAACCTAATTCTGTTTCACTGTGGGAGTCGTCATTTAGGTTAATAACAATCGGTTGTATATTAGTTTTTATATAAATATACGAATCTTCTACGTTTAAAATATGCTTTACTGAATTTTTCTAGCTTTCGCCCATGATAATTTTGTGTAAATGTTTTCCCTGCACTCGGCCGCTTTACCGAACTCCGCTACGCGTCGTTCGGTGAACGGCAAACTCGTGCGAAAAAATGCATTTTCCGCACTTGTTAGGTAATAGTATATTACATAACAAGTGTTGAAAGTGGTACTTTTCAAACGAGGAGGTATTTAGGACGAGGCGTTAGCCGAGTGCGGAAATTCTCCGAGTGTGAGAAAATCACTTTCACACGAGTAATGTACACAATTTTTCCTACGACCCTACAAAATAATCAAAAAGAATTTGATTTGTTTTTAATAATTTGTAGGTATCACCATTGTGTTAATAAAATTTTTTCAACACTAGAGCTGAAAAATTTATTTCAACTCTAGAGTTGAAAAAAATAAAAACGATGCCCACTTACACATTTTAACTTACCTAGATTTAAATAAAAATAATAACTTTTTCTCCTATTTGCTTACGCACATCATACCTACTATCTTTGTAGTACAGTGAATAAATTTCGTTTCTGATTTTTTAGCTGCTTGCATTCTTTTAATAAAACAATAATATACCTACCTAAGTATAGATACAAAAACAACAAAACACAAAACTAAAACATAACCTCAACATTATAGAAAGATAGAGATGGAGTTAAATATCGATAGCTTGTTAATTATCAAAGTTCTATCTATATTCGATTTGTTTTGAATATTGCTAAAATAAATTTACTTACATAAAGCACGTTTACTTGCCCCATATCCCTAAACCTTATGTTGATATTTTTATCCAAGATAATTGTAGAATTATAAATCGGTATTTCCTAGGGTATTCTATTTCTGCTTTATGGCTGCCCTTTTTTTCTGTGGTTCAACTCAGTTGACATGTTTGGTGGGTTGCCTGACATATTTTCCCTTTTTGATATATTATTATATCTTAAATACTCTTAGGTTCCCAAAAATAACGAAAAAAAAGGAGTTTTTTTTATTTGCAGTAATGCCCTAGTGTAGTTTACCCCACCCAGCACCCCAATTCGCTCCACGGATCCCGCAAGTTTGTAATTTTTAAAATAGTTTTTCTGTCAAATTCGTCGGCCATCAGCTGTTTTATATTTCAACACACGTATTGAAAGAAAATATTTCAACACGCGTGTGATATAAAGGACTTTCTAGCCAAGTTAGGCGTGCTTTTTTCCTAATTTTCATAGGTGGTCGTAGGAAAATAGCTATTACATATACGTTTATATTATTATCTATAAGTTTTAATTCATTTTAATGGAAATCACAAGCGTTGCGGATATCCTTTTATTTTAGTGACAGTAAACACTGACGTTTGATCTAATTTATCTAGTTTAATATATTAAAATTCTGTTGTTTGTTTTACAAAATGAAATATTTTGAAATATCCAATTTTTCCAACCCCTCATATCAAACAGCATTTTAAAGTTAAAATTAAAGTTTTTATTCCTCATTCAAAGTCTTAGAAGTCAAATCCATTTAAAGGCAAAAATTAATACTTTGATATAAGTTTATTCTTAAAGTAATTTCTCTTGAGAATCCAAACAGTTTGAAATCGAAAAGTTGTTGAACGTGTTCTAGAACTAAACAAATAATAGTAGCTTAACTTTTACATACAATCTCAGCTAATCTAACTTAGAGATTTAGAAAAGGAAATAAGGAAAATTAACTTGCTCACCTCAACTTTTATTTTAAGTGACTTTCGCCTTTATCTAACAGACTAATAAGAATAAGCATACTTTGGAGTGGCGGGCTATCAACGCATTACTAATTAATTGAAACGTTATCGAAATAAAGATAACATTATAATCGGCAGCGCGACTGGCAATGAAAAGAATGAAAAGGTTCATGAGAAGCCGGAAGACGTACATTTATACTAATTATCTCATCCCTTGTTTTCAAACTTTCCACTTTCGTGGCGTTTTGTTAATTATTTTTAGAAAAGGTTTAGGACCCTCCAAAAATAATTGTAGTACTGAGATATACATATTTTCAAAAGGTTCTAATTCAAGATGTCTGTGCTGAATATGATAAATTCGGTTTTATTAAAAAAGCTCATTGAAACAATAATTATTGTTCTTGAAGACATAATCGTGATACGTACAGTGGAGACCTGCACGGGCCGAAATTGTACGGCCTGACCCGACCCGGTCCGGCAACTAAGAGAAAAAAGCCCGGTCGGCTGCGAATGCGCCGATGATTCTGTTGTCCAGCTGCCTAGCTTGAGATAGAAATGACCTTGTGATGCAGCTCCACGTTCAGGTTTAGCACTTGATATAGGACTTGATGTAGGTTCCGGTGTTATTGATCAGGTCTATAGAAGTTTAGTAAAAGTGTTACTATTTAATCATGGGAAAAGCAACGTTATAATCAAACCTGGTGCACGCATAGCCCGATTGATTTGTGAAAAAATTTACATTACATAATTAATTTGTGTTAAAAAAAATTAAAAAGGAGGAAACTCCTTTCAATTTTTAATATCGATTTATAATTTTTAACATTTTTAAAAAAAATTTTAACTTTGTTTTCGTCCAAGTATACAATATTATGTTCTTGTCCTTTTCATGTTTTTAATATTTGTTTATATTCCTTCGTGTAAGTGGCACTTGGGCCCCTCGGTACTTTCTAGTACTGAAACATGTACACCACATTGATTTGACCTTTTTTAATATATTTGTGGAGACAACTGTGGGTTTCTTTTCCCTAAATATTAAAAATTATAGTTATATTATTAACCATATAGCAAGCATCATTAATAATTGTTCAAACGTTGGGGATGATATCTCAAATATTCCACAACTTCATAGCAATTTCATCATATTTCTTCAAGAATTTTGAAATTGGAATATTTTAACTAAAAAAAGAAACATTAACTGAAGAATTTATACGAACTTTCTTAACAAAAGTTAATTGGAATTATATTTCTCAATATCAATTATTGTCATAAGTTTTCATTACTGAATTTCAAACAATGGTAAATTGGGATTATATTAGTACCTATCAATCACTTTCAGAATACTTCATTAGACAGTATAAACAAAGTGTTAATTAAAGACATATTATGAAATTTCAACAAATTTATTAAGAATTTTTAACTGAAATGAGACCTTATATTGATTGATAGACAAACACAAACAATGTAATATTTATATTTTTTTAATTATTTATTTTATCTTTGTATAAACCTATTATTAATAAATTAAATTATATAAATTACACACGTCTTATTATTAAAAAATTATAAAGTGCATATTATATAGTTTTTTCATAACATGTGTAATAGACATAATTAGTATTTAAACAAATTGACTTTTATTCATTATACCCATAAAATTTTTGCATTTTTAAAATAATATATGGTTAAGGTATTTAGTTAAAATAAACACAAAACAATAATAACGTTGAGTCATGGAAACACTCTTAAATATAATAACGTTAACGTAAACTCTTTACGTTATCGTATGTCATGCGAGATCTCTTTAATTTTATTGTTCTAGAACACCGATTTTATACTACTATGAGTAATTTACACTTTCACCGCTAACTTTTTACTTGTTTGAACCGGTTCTAGAATACCTGGATTTATATTATGCTGGTCAGACACGGCAGTTTTCAAAGCGTGTTTGAGACCCAAAGCAAATTATTTTATTTGATTAGCGAATTGCAGTAAAAATGAAGCTAGATTTGGTTTGCGAATGCCGACGCCTCAACAGAATAACATATTCGGCGGCCGAGTCGGCACAAACCGATATGTGTGTCATCGCCCTAAAACATAGATGTATATTATTCTTGTCATCATTAGTAGTTAATCAGGTAAATTTTATTGTTTTTTTTTAGTTAGTATTTTTTACCAAATAATTATGTTTATACTTGTTTATAACGTTAGTTGATAAATATCTATAATAAAAATATTCGTCTATAAACTTAAAATAATATTTTTTTGGGTATTTAAGGGAAAACCCAAAAAAGCATTTATAGTGCAAATGCAATAATTGGAATATTTTGCTAGTGAAATAAAATTATAAACCTCTATCTATACCGGGTGTTTCTCAAAAGACTTTCACCCCTATAACTTTTTTATATTTTTAGATATTAAAATGAAATTTTGAGATTATGCATAGAAGATTAGTCTACATTTATTGGCATAATTTTCAATTTGTTAGCACTTCCGGTTTGACCGGAAGTGACCTTGACTTTGATATTTTAATCTTGTAAAGCTTTTAAATTTGCGATTGGGACTTAAGGCAAGTTTTTTCGTTTCAATTTTAAAACAGCATAGGAGTGTATGGTATCAAATTGTTGGAAAAAAAAATGTTCGTTTTAATCATCCTAGTAAACTACCATCGTTCCATTTAGAAAAATGGAGTAAACGTCAAGAAAACAAAATTTCATTTTTTAAACGCTTGTGAAAATTAGAAAGTCAACTATTATGACATAATGTTAATTTTCATATAATACTTGACTATAATATAAAAATAATAACAGATTTAATTAATTTGTAGCACTCTAGATTGAAAATAAAAAATAAACATAAAAATGTTAGAACACGTCAAAAATGACAAGTGGGGTGTCATTTTATTCATAATTTTATGCTGAACCCAAATAAGTAAAAATATACAAGATGTCCCATTTAAAATATCAAAGTCAAGGTCACTTCCGGTCAAACCGGATGAGCTAACAAATTGAAAATTATGCCAATAAATGCAGACTAATCTCTTATGCATAATCTTAAAATTTCATTTTAATATCTATAAATATAAAAAAGGTATAGGGGTGAACGCCTTTTGAGAAACACCTGGTATACCTATTTTTAATAAACGGGTATTTAGTTTCATATTTTTTATTTTTACGCTTGTTTTATTAAACTAACGCTATAAAATAAGTTGGCCAGGACAAAATAAAAATTTAGGCATTGTTAAATTTTGACATGTCAGTTAAGCAAGTAAAAATAGTAAATTTATGGTCGTAAGTAACATGAACTAAAATCACTAAGTATTTCTTTTTCCTCATCGGTTTACCACTTTTTGTTTCCTATATTAAATGCTATATCATTATCATCACAGTGGCGGTGATGGTAATGGTAGCAGGTTGCACGTGCACCCTCATACTACATAAAGAATTATCCCATAAAGAAAAAATAATGTTCATTTAAATTTATCTTCTTATATAATGATACCGTAATATAAGTTACAACCCGTACCATACGTACCGTTAAACAATCGAACGAAAGGTGGTGTAATAGCTCTCGCCAAGCCGGTTGTCAAGAGCGACGATGTAGGGCGTAGGAATTCTAAAGTCGCACGTGCGTTAAAGTAGGCGGGGTTTCTGCTGTCTCTATGCATCTTGTACTAGCACGTGTGGTGGGGGAAAGCGCGATTCTAATAGGAAAACTCGCACAATTTAAATGTGCGCAGTTGAGTTAATTGCGTGTTAATTGCTGTATGAATTTATTATTTGGAGTTTTCCTTTATATTTTTGTTATTATTTTGGGGTATTAAAGTCTTATTTTAATAAAAATGAACAGTTTTATTGCCAAAACGACTATGAATGTGGAATATTTGAGAAACAATTTTAGCTCATTAAGTATTGAGCAAAAAATTTAAATTAAAATTGGGGAAGACCTAAATCCGAAATTAACTTGACACAGACCACAAAGTGTAGATCTAGGAACTTTATTGTTATTGATAAGTTTGATGCAAATAAAAACAGAAGATTTGACTTTACTTTTAAACAATGTACCCACTAATGAAAAATAAATTGGCCTTTTTTTATTTTTTTTTATCTTATTTCATTTTCAATAAAATAAGTAGGTAAACATAAATTTTTAAAATATTTACTAAAAATTATTTACCAAATTTGGGCGTGGTCTTAAAAAAATTGCTTGCAAGAGAAAGCGCAAAGTTGCACTTTTTCGAAGAGCGAGCATTTTTTTTTACTTTGTCGCTCGCCGAGCTGGGCCTAGTACCAGATAGGTGAATTTCATTATAATATCTAGTACTAAAATATTTCGGCTAATATTGAGGTATTCTATTGATTTTTACTTTTTCTATAACTCTGTTTTTTGTAATAAAAATACTTAGCCTAATTTATTTTCACTGTTGTAAAAATATTTAAACATATCTTTATGAGCCGTTTTAAATCTCTGTTGATAAGAGACGCATACAAAAAATGCAAAATCCCTGTATCAGTTTTGCTTCTAGTGTAACGTAGCAGAGAGAGAGTTTCGCATCAACTTCCCGAACTGGGTTGGTTGAATATGTTTGAACGACGTACTCTGCATTCACTTTGTTTCTTCTACAAAATTATTAAATTTAAAAAGCCTTCATATCTGTATACTTAATAGAATTAAATTTAGAACTGAAATACATAACTTAAATATTCGCCGACAACTTATCCTTTACAGTTCTCTCTCATAACACGCAATTTTTTTAAAATTTCTTTAGTTTTGGTAGGTATTGCTTCTCTTATTAACAAATTTAAAATTAATGACTTTTCTACCAATATTAATATATTAAAAAAAAAATGAAATCAAGCTAGCTAGTATAATAATTGCCAATACTTTTATATTAATATAAAAAAAAGGTTCGTTTGCAACTCACGCTTAATTATCTATTTATTTTAATCTTGTTCCTTTCTTTGCCTTTCTCTTCCTTTTTTTTCTATTTCATTCTCCTATCTCTGTCTTCTAATACAACACCTCCTTTAGCCTCTCTTTTATTTTGAGTATTCTGAAATATTTTTTTTTGTTTGTAATTATTTAGTTTATTCATCATATATTTTGGCTTCAACAGCGCCCATGTTTGCATGGGACGCTGCAAATATGGCCTATTATTTGCTATAATATATCGTTTTGTAAAATATAAATATTTATTTGATTTGAAGAAATAGTCCATACTTTAAGTGGAGTGTATGTTTAAAGGGAAAGAAATAAGACACTGTATGTCTTCCTCCACTGGTATATTAAAAAATAAGTCTTAAGGTTTAATAAAGGGTAATTCTCTACATGTTTCGAACGCATAAGCATTTATCATCAGGACAAAAGAATAAGGAATTTAGAAATATAATAGGTGCAAACAGTCCTAACGGAGCTAAGAGATGATGGAAAAACAAGCAAAGTGCTGGGAAAATGTTCCAACGTAATGGTAAACCTACCGAGAGGCCATTCGTGAAATATTGGCAAAGAATAAGTTATGAAGGTTGCATGGCAGTAACTTAAGTGTCATTAATGAGATAACACCATAAGTGTGAGGGGAGAAGAATATTTGACATTGGAATGGTAGATGATGTACTGCTACTCCTCATCTGATTTTAATTAAAGTTTTTACATTATCTATCATTCCAATATCAAATATTCTTCTCCCCTCACACTTATGGTGTTATCTCATTAATGACACTTAAGTTACTGCGATGCTACCTTCATAACTTATTCTCTGCCAATATTTCACGAATGGCCTCTCGGTAGGTTTACCAGTACGTTGAAACATTTTCCCAGCACATTGTTTGTTGTTCCATCATCTCTTAGCTCCGTTAGGACTGTTTGCACCTATTATATTTTGAAATTCCTTATTCTATTCTCCTGATGATGAATGCTTATGCGTTCGAAATATGTAGAGAATTACCCTGTATTAAACCTTGACACTTATTTTTTAATATACAAGTGGAGGAAGACTTAGAGTGTCTTATTTCTCTCCCTTTATTTATTTGATGTTGTGAAAATAATAAATGTTTTATAACTAAATATTATTATTATTATTATCTGACACTTCCGTTATTGAATCACTTTTATTTGAGAAACCCGACAAATACCATAAACATAGTTTTGAGAAAACTAAAAATACTTTCCAGCTATTTTCAGTTTCAATATTTTTTAAGTTTATAAAATAAATGTATATTAAGATGAAGTAGGTAACTAAACATATTTTTACAAAATTCTGAAAAAATTTATTGGTTAAGTTATTAATATGGCGAAAATAAAAAATGGACATATCGGCTTTCTCAAAAAAAAATGTATTTATTTAAAAAAATTCGTAAAAGGCATAATGAAAAAAACAATATTACAGTTCTTCTGGCTACAATTCACCATCTGCAGTTGGCCATAAGGAAACTGCTTCATAAAAACTTTTTATTTCTTCATCATCAGGTAAATAGCTTTTAAATTTTACACCATATTACACTTTAAACACATTTTTTACGCTGACTTCGTTCTTCTTTCATTGTCAACAAATGTTGTTTAGCACGTTTATAAGTCACCAGTCTACAGCGCCAAGTTTGTTCAAGGAAACCGACAAACCCCAGACATATCGGGTTTTAAAAGTAAACACAATTAGGTAGAAGATAATACAGTGTCCGCGAAAATAATTAAAAGTGAATATTGTGACATATCGGACAAGTGTGTAACTGCTTTTCACATTGTGCTTGAATTCCTGTGTATTCCAATATGAAAAGCAGTTACACGCTTGTCCGATATGCCACAATATTTACTTTTAAGTAAACACAATATTCAATGTCGGTTATCGCCCGTAAAACTGCAAGGATTAGTAGGGTTTATAAAGCAAATAACGCGCCTGGTTATATGGAACCGATTTTTCGTCAAATGTCAAAAACGTCATATGGTGAATTCATCGGGTTTCTGAAATAAGTAATTTGTATTTTCAACTTTTCACCCACAACACAACAAGAAAAAAGAGGCCTGTCTTTAATAAACATTTATTCTCGAGTGTTACTGGTCTAAACCGACAAAACTAATCTTCTCAGCAATTCCGTTTCAAATTCCATTCAAGAAACTTTATAACTACGAACTAATAGTTATTAACAAACGATTACGAAAATTAAACATTATACCTTTAAAAATATTATCATACCGGAGCAACACGGTTTTTTTCGGGTCACTCTATTGACACTAATCTCTTAATTTATGAACAATATCTATCCGATTCCCTAGATAACCGAACTCAGGTCGACTCTCTGTACACCGATTTTAGTAAGGCATTTGACAAGGTCAATCATAATATTCTTATTGCAAAGCTTGCCGACCTCGGTGTACAGGGTGATCTCCTTCGCTGGTTTTCATCCTATCTTTTTGGCACAACTCAGAGGATTACTATAATATGTAACATTTTATCCAGACCTATACTAATTATAGAATACGGAGTACCTCAAGGCACTGTCCTGGGACCGATTCTTTTTAATATATATTTGAACGAACTGTTTTCATTGGAGGTTTCCGGTGATATTATGAGTTTTGCTGACGATACGGCCGTGCTTTATAATGACGTGTGCTGGGCTTCTTTACGGAACAAAAACGAAAAATATTTTAAAACTATATATGACTGGTTCAGTAGCCGCCTACTTACAGTTAACTTTGATAAAACGTTTTGTGTTCCCTTTACATCTTACTCTAAGTATCTTCCTTCTTATGACACTATTAAAATTACGTGTAATAACAACTCCCATATTAAATTCAAAATAGTAAATAAAATAAAATAAAATATCTCGGCATCATAATTGATAGTGGCCTTAAGTGGGAAATTCAAATAAATAGTACGGTCAAAAAAATAAGATTCATTCTGTACAAAATGAGACATCTTTCAAAAATCTTAGATACCAAGCAACTAAAAATTCTTTACTACTCCCTAATACAAAGCCATTTAACTTATGGAATTATAGCTTGGGGCGCGGCAAGCAAGATTCATGTACATAATTTGGAAGTTATCCAAAAATCGGTTCTTAAGATAATTTTCAAAAAACCTTTTACTTATCCTTCCAATATTCTTTATTCAGAGAGTGGTATATTTGACATTAGGCAGCTTTACTTCTTAGCATGCGTTTCCAGACAATTCATTTTCAAAAATGAGTTGCTTAGGATAGAACATGATTATAACACAAGATATAGCAACCGGTCAAATTTTGTACCTCTGACAGAAAAATCAATCTTACAGAGAAACTTTTATTATCTGGGTCCCAAGTTATTTAATATTATACCTTCGGAAATTAAAAATGTAACCCATTTTCCATTATTTAAAATAAATATAAAAAAATGGATACTTTTATTGCCTAGATATCAGATACACCAATATATTGATTTTAAAAACCTGTACCATATGGTCTAATTAATGGACTGCTATCGTTTGTATTTGATATGTATACGTATAATTTATTTTTGAATGCAATTTTGAATGCGTGAGCTGACTCTCTGCTCTGTATAGTGTATGTGTACAGTATATCAAGAATGTGCTATTTTGTTGCTAGGTTCTAGGTTGAACGATTTTGGTTTGGGTTGGTAACCTTGATAGGGTTTATCAGGCTTATTCGTTTTATATTAGTTCGTTCATGGTGTTTATGATTAATGTAATAATGTTCATGTTATAAATTAAAACGTACCCACTCACACAGCGTAGCCTTTAGTGGGTTAAGTTTTTATTTTAGTTTTGTTTTTATATTATTTATCTCTCTTAAAGTATATTATTTAAATCTTTATGTATTATTATTATTGTATACTGAGAAATAAATAAAATTTGAATTTGAATTAAATTTGAATTTGAATACTGGTCACTTCGGGGGTACCTCAAAGTTCCCATCTGGGACCCCTGCTTTTCTCACTATTTATTAACGATATTTATAAATGTTTCATCTATTCGTATTTTCTTCTCTACGCCGACGATCTTAAAATATATTATGCAGTTTGCTCTGTGGAGGACTGTAAGCGCTTGCAAGAGGACCTCATCAGGGTCGCTATGTTTTGTAAAAAAAAAAACTTTTCTTAAACTATAAAAAATGTTTCAATATCTCCTTTACTAAAAATATTAGTGTTATTATGTTTGACTATTACTTAAATGGTGAACCGTTGAATCGAGTGGCGCAAATCAAAGATCTTGGTGTATTTTTTGACTGTAAGCTTACATTTAACCCGCACATAGACTATGTTGCTAATAAGTGCTCTCGAATGTTAGGATTTGTAGCTCGAGTATGTAAATATTTTAGATCTGAGAAGGCAATAAAGTCAATTTATTTTGCATGTTTACAGTAGATTTAATTTCGCCAGTGTTGTATGGAATCCTTATTATGAAAAAAATAAAGTTAGACTTGAACGTTTTGCAAGGTAAATTTTAAAGATTTTTAAGTTGGGGAGTTAATGGGGTGTACAATGTACCTAGTATTTCTGTTATAATTATAGAACAATTTGGATTTGCAACTCTGGAAACCCGAAGAATACAATCAGATTTAGTTTTGTTTATAAATTGATGAATAATCTTTACAACGCGCCTTATCTCTTTCAACAGTTGTCTCTGCATGTACCTTCTAGAACCACTAGACAGCAGTTTTATTTTCATTTGGCCCAAACAAATACTAATCTAGACGTAAACGCCCCCATATTTAGACTAAGTTTTTTTCTATAATATGTATTGTCAAAACATTGATCAATTCTCTACTTCATTACTACTGTTCAAGAAATACCTTAAGCGTACTTTAGTATAATTTAAAACTTTAGGTTATAACATATTAAGATCTTGTGCAATTGAATAATTATAGATAAATAGTTTTATGAAGAACTCTAGTAAACAGTGGATACTGTTTTTGGGTAGTTCTACCTGTTTGTATCCTTAATTTCTAAATAAATAAATAAAATAATAAATTTAATTTAAAATAATATATTTTTCATATAAACGACACAATTGGCAATGATTTATCTTCCTTTAGAAGTTTAACAATATTTCTAATGTACCGTTGCTTAAAATCGATAAAATAGTTCTGAATATGATATTCATTTTCCATAGGCTACACAATCATTTTGACTGCTTCCTTTATCACGCAACAATACTTATTATGATATACATTTTCTTTAAAATGCCACAATATTTCTGAATATGATAATCTATTTCTTATAAACGCCATGCGCCCTTTTGTGTTTGGCATAAAAAAAATTTTTGAAATAAATTGTTGTAAGAAACCAAAAGAAGTAATATCGTTTTATTTATATGGAATATGACGTGTTAAAATATTAGAACAACTTATTAGGTTTATGTACACTATTGGACAAAAGTAGAGCAACAAAGTGCTGTTATTTCTTTGAATTTGAAATTTTAATTATATGATTGTGATCCCCAGCTAATTTTAATGAAATATGATCCCCACAATATCAGTAATATTTCACAATATTTTGGTACACTTTAAACAAAATAAAGGTAGAGATATATTTATAATTATAAAAATCGACGAAATGAAGTGCGACATAAGTAAAGCACCAAATTGAGTCAACAGTCTTTTATTTTAGATATTACGATGAAAGAACATTAAACACATTTAATAATTACAATAGCCAGAAGTGTTATATTAATAGTTAATAGAAAATCAATTATTATTTATTACTTGCCGACAACGTCGCGGCATGGAATCAATCAATTTTTGAAAAGTATTTTCGGAAGGATTTGTCCAAACTTCGTTGATTTTATTTACCAATTATTGTTTATTTGGAAATAATTGTGTACGTATTCCACGTTCTACTTTCTCTCATAGATTTTCAATGGGGTTAAGGTCTGGCGATTGTGCCGGCCACTGCAAAACCCGAACGTTATTTTCTTGAAACTACTCTTGAACAATTCGTGAAGAGTGTTTTGGATCGTTATCCTGTTGGAAAATAAAACGCAACGGTATTTCCCACTCTGCATAAGGCAACATTACATTTTGCCTTATATCTCTATAGACAAATCGATTCATGGTGTCATTATTAAAGCTTAAAGGACCCGCCCCATTCCATGAGAAACAACCCCATAGAGAAACACTGCCTTTACCATGTTTAACTGTGGGTGTAACGTATTTGGGATTAAACCTTGTGTTGATTGGCCGTCATACACGCTTCATTCCATTAGAATTGAAAATCTTATAATGCATTTCATCGCTAAATAGAACTTTTTTCTACTCGTCTACTGTCCAATTTAAATGTCGACGTGCAAATTCAAGCCTCTATTTCTTGCCGAAATAAGCGGTTTTTTAGCCGGGCGTCTACTAAATAGCTTTGCGTCCACCAACCTTCTTTGCACTGTCCGTGGACATAATTCCGGGAATTTCAGCAATAATTCCAGGTGCAGACAACCAAGGATCGTTTTGAGAAATTCTTTTAAAACGTCTGTCTGTTCAAATTGTTGTTTTTCTCGGTCTTCCCGATTTTGGTAGATTCTCAAAATGTCCCCTTTCATGGTAACTTGAAATTATTTTGGATACGCTGTATCTGGGTAAAACAAACCGTCTTGAAATTGTGGCTTGTATTGTACCTTCCAAGTGCGCATTCACTACTCTCTGCTTTAATTCTTTCGTAATTGGAATACCTCTTGGCATAATTAATCCACACTGAGGAAAATAATTTGTGGCCATTACTTAAAAATTAGTTACCACAGCAAAATTTTTCATTAAAATAGGGGACAGCAAGGTGGATGGCTTATAACAACTAAATCAAGTTTGCTGGAAGAGATTAGTAGCTACAACTATAGGATTTAGTAGATAACGAACTTATGTTGTTGGGTTTACTAAATGGTCTTAGTTACAGTTACTAAAAAAACTGAGTTAGCACAGCTAATATATATATTCGTTACAAGTAGGTGGTTTGTTAAAGCTATTATATCATTTAGTTGCAGGAACTAAGCGTAGATGTTAACGTTACTAATAAATTATATAATAGTAACTAAATTATGTAGTTAACCCAAATTGGGTGTTTAGTGAATACAAATAAAAATATTACTACGAGCCTCGTAGCTTTGTAACTTGTTTAGTATTCACCTGAAGACGACTGGAGATACTTACCAGTTGAAACGTTGTGATATGAAAAACTAAAGGCAATGGAAGTCCAAAACACATCTATTACTCAAGAAAAATATTTGTTACAACTGCACATACAACTTGTAGATAAAATCCACTGTAATTGCATGTGTGTATCGCAACCGAAAAGCTCGGTATACAGCAGAAAAAAACTCTAAGCAGCAAAGCGTAATTTGCTGGAGCTTTTCTGTAACCACCAATAAAACCATTATACAGATGTTGAAGCTTTTCGTCTAAAATATATTGCTGCCAGTTTCAAACAGGAACAATATTTAATTTAACTGCAATGTGATTTTTATAAAAAAACTTTAAGTACCAGTAAAGGTTCAGTTGAGCTGATGTTAAAAAGCCCTTTTATACGGCCTAAGGAAAGTGAAGGTGTGTGCAACAGTAGATACCAAATAAAACACTTTAACTTGGCTGTTTAACTAGTTGATCAAAATTTGTCTTTGTTTCTGGGAGTAACTTATTCAATATATCTACACGTCAGAATATTTAAATTCAACTATCCCACGATGCTACATACAGATTTATGGTTGTTAATATAAGATTAATTAAAAATATTTTAATCCATAAGTGATACATAAATCAGAGCTCAACTTTAAATTCTCGAGGGATGATTACAATAACTGATCTCACTCGTGAAGCCTTCTGTGATAGCTTGTATATGAAATTTCATTTCGGATAGATTGAATTATTTTTAAGGCTTTCTAGTTGAGGTAGGTAATTACTTCCCTAAAGCAAAAAGTTTGTTTTCTCTTCAACTTAAAATACAAAAAATAATTTTTCAGTTTTTAAAATTTTTATTAAATAAATAACATGGATAAATCCTATAACACAACACAACTTTACCTTCAAATGCATCTAGATGGGTTTGAAGCCCCCATTCTAACAATAAAAGTCTGTAATACATCACTATACACTATAATAAATAAATAACACTAATAGATACACCCACACACACACACACCGCGGCAAGAAGCACCTGAAGCACGGAGACGAAATGATTGTTACCGCGTGGATGACCAATGATCGCATGCGCGATCGGGTAAATTAACTAAATATTTAATAATGGCTACCATATTTTTCGTTACGACAACTTAAGGCATTATTTAAAATATATTTTTTTTAGTTGTCACAATATAACAAAATCTTACGCCCTTGTTTGTTATCACAACAAAGGATGTATTTACCGCAAGTCTACCAAATCAATTTTCGGCGTACAGCCTACTAAATCGATTAGTAATTGTAAGTGAAGGGCAAAAAATATATTTGTTAGTCCCTGTAAATAGCTTTGCGGTATTATGGTAACTAAGTCTGCGGACATTTTTAATAGCTACAACTAAAAAAAAATCAATTAAGTAATTTAGTTGGCGGGTTTTTCTCAGTGCAGCACAGAAATATAAGTTAAACAGAAAATAAACTCGGCAAAATTTTTTAACCTTTTACTTTCACTAAAACCTTTGTTTTTTAGAAAAATATTAAAATGTTGCTTTACTTTTGACGCATTACAATACTGTACCTATTTGAAAGTTTACGTCAATATCAGTTCATTTGTTTTGATTGTTGGAAAAAGCTGTTGCCGTCGATAACAGCATTTGACACAATGTATTTAAATACGATATCATGTATTTACTATTATAAAATGTGTTGCTTTACTTTTGTCCCATAGTGTATATAATCACCAAAAAGTTAGAGAATTTTATGTAAAATCTAAAAATACATTTAAAAATAGTGTGTTCTATTTCAAAAAACTTATATTATATTTGCCACGCTTTTGTGAACCACCCTGTATACTCAAAAATAATTTGAAACCATACCCTTAGCATTCTCTAAAACTTTTGTAAGGCCAATTTAAGGTTTCTTGCTAATTCCCGAAACAAATGATATAATGAACTTTGTTAGACTCACTCTGTACATCGATCCTCATTCTAATTTATAAATCGTTCAAATTTTATCCTTATTAAACGCGACAAGAAATTTGTTGTTCATTAAAATTCAGGACACAGCATCGGAACAACCCATGAACTGAGATGCCGATAATAGTCAATTTCTCATATTGGTTAGGCGAACATGATAGTGTGCAGCCAGATGGATGTAATTTGACCCGGAATACCTCAAAATTTTTATGCCTGAAGAATTTCAATAATGTTTTCAGGGAATCAGGGGAGGAAATAATAATGTGACCGAGACGTATACGTACAGAGTCTGGGCGTATGTATTGACCCCACATCATCGATAGGCAAAAAAGTGTTTCAAATAAATAATTGTAAAAATGTGATATGAAATGTAATTTATGTGCCAATTGTAATTCTCCATATTACAGAATATACCGGGCGACAATGAAATTAATATCCAGCTTGTCACGTCGTTATAAATTAGAACATTATTTTAAAAATCCGGTTTAACCGGAAGTGCTTCAAAACTTGACATTCAAACACAAATTTCTTCAATAATTTTAATGGCACTCCTTTTTTTTTAAATCTAATTTTTAAAATAATCTTACTTTCTTAAATATGTTTTATTTAGGCTTCTCTTTTAAGAATTTACATACTCTTTATGCAACTGTTTAATACTACATGTGACAGCAACGCGCTTTCCTACAGTAAGACAACGAAACTTGCTAGATCGTTTGTAGTGATAATATCGCGGTAATTAAGTCAATAAGAAATAGGAGTTATTGCTACCATATCATGGTTTATATCTATTATTGCTCTGAATAGGTACTCACACAAATTATCAAGTCCTAATGGGGGTGTAATTTATATACTGTATTAGTTCCGCCTGGCAGTAAGGAAACTTGACATTGTGCGAAATAAGAATCTTCTATTGGTTTAATTGACAATCAAAGTTTTAAAAATTTTGAATACAAAGTAAAAATAAATTTTGTGAAACAAGTATTGATACGATCAATAGAATTCAAATTCAGACAGGACAGCTAAAAGACTCCGAACAACGATGTAACCGGCGCGTGGCGCAACAAATACGTTAACTAACTAGACTGGGTACATATCGCTAATCGTCAGCCGAGAGTGCACCTAATATAAGTACTAAAAAAATTTACTAAAATTAAAAAAATACTTTTCTTTCCTATTTTTCTATTTACTATTGCTTTTTTTGCCTCACTTTCCTGCGGAACGTGAAGGGGAAACATATCGCCAAATTGTCATAACAACTGACCAAAACTAGACAATGGTGCAAAATTTACGTTTTCTCGTATAGATAGGTAGTTTTCGGAGATGGCGCCGTATAGTGCTCGATGTCCCGTTTAAAATGCCACCTCGCTCGATTCGCTACGACTTTTCGTTACGGAGATATATGATATTGATATCTATAGGTGCTCTTCACTAGTAATATTCAAACGATTAAAACATAAGCAAAAAATTATTCTTACATGGAAGCTATCAATTATCAGCTAATAACTTTGTAGAAATATTATTGTGCCGAGCCCTTCGGGCACGGCACTGTTCTATGTCGTTCGTTTAATTATACGACAGCTGTCAAAGTGACAGGTAAGTGTAATGTTTTTTTAGCTTTTTTATAGCGAGGGTTATAGCTGTAAGAATTCGAAATTAAAAAAATTTCAGGTACCTAAATAAGAATGTTTTATACGATAGCTGTCAAATTTTGACAGGTAAGTGTCAGTTTCTTTTATCCTTTTTATAGCGAGGGTTATAGCTGTAAAAATCTTAAATTAAAAAATTTTTCATTACCTAAATAACAAAGTTCAAAGTTTTTTAGTCTTCTCATAACGAGTTCATAGCGAGGGTTATAGCTGTAAAAATCCGAAATTTAAAAAATTTCGGGTACCTAAATAAGAAAATTTTATACGATAGCTGTCAAATTTTGACAAGTAAGTGTCAATTTCTTTTTTTGCTTTCTTGTAGCGAGGGTTATAGCCGAGGTTATAGCTGTAAAAATCCCAAATTGAAAAATTTTTCAGTACGTAAATAACAAAGTTTTATACGACAGCTGTCAAATTTTGACAGGTAAGTGTCAATTATTTTTTAGCTTTTTTGTAGCGAGGGTTATAGCTGTAAGAATCCGAAATTTTAAAAAAATTCAGTACCTAAATAACAAAGTTTTATACGGCAGCTGCCAAATTTTGACAGGTAAGTGTCAATTATTTTTTAGCTTTTTTGTAGCGAGGGTTATTGCTGTAAGAATCCTAAATTAAAAATTTTTTCATTACCTAAATAACAAAGTTCTATACGACAGCTGTCAAATTTTGACAGGTAAGTGTCAAATTATTTAAACTTTTTTCGTAGCGAGGGTTAAAGCTGTAATAATCCTAATTTTCAGTACCAAAATGACAAAGTTCTATACGACAGCTGTCAAATTATATATACTTAAATAGTAATTCTTATTTTTTATAATTTGCTACCATTTCTATGCTATTTAGGTATAGACCAATATATTTGAAAAAAGTAGTATTTGAGATGACCTAAACGAATATCCAAACCAAAAGTATATCGGACGCACCCAATTCGATTTATTAACGATCCAATAAGACCCTACATTGATTTTAAAAAAATCAAAAAAATTACTTCCCAACTTTCGATCGCGTTCGCAAACAACAGTATTTTGTAGCCCAACGTCGTCTACACGTCGAAAAAGTTTAAATCGATTAAAATACTTTTTGCCACCTGTATCGCCGTACAAGGAAAAAAAAACATATTTTTCAACTTTGACTTTAATAACTTTATTCCGGTACACCCTGTATATTCAAAATTTTTCTAAGACGTACCCCTACTATTCCTCTCTACATCCAGAAAATTTTATTCGTTTTGCTCTAACCGTTTCCGAGAAAAGAATTCGCGAATATCTAAATGTGGAACAGCCTCCCACCACGTGGCGACGGATTATCAATGTCGGAACGCCATCTTTAAATCGAGATTACAACTATTTCTGAAACATTTTGGGCAAATAATTTGGTAAATAAAATTAGAAGAAGGTTCAAGGTAGATATTCCACCCGATTTAAAAATCTGGAAATGTTCTTATTAGTCTAGCAAGTCACGCTGAAAACACCCATTTTCCGCCATTTTTGACAGCCGGATTTTTAGAATTAATAATTAATTTAGATACATCAACATCAAGGCACTCTTAGTCAAAAGTGAATGGTGTTAGAATTTGTAAAGATTGCCTGTTTCCGCACCCAAAAAAGCGACTTTTCTCAATTTTGCGAATATATTTTAATAATTTTGGATATGTAGAGGTGTTGAGAAGTAATCAGCGCATTTTTTGAGAAAAAAATAAAACGGTTTTGTTAAAAATTGAATAAGCTACAGTCGATATAGTAAAAAAAAAGCTGCCGTTTTTTCCGTATTAAAGATAAATAAACGAAAAAATATCTCTTAAATACAATTTGACAAGCTCTATCCGCTAAAGTTTACAACGTTTCGATCAAAAGTCGTTTTCAGTACGAAAAAAAATAAAAACCGTGAAAAAATCAGGCCTAACTTTATGATTTCCACTTTCTTACAATTTTCGGCAATTTCCATTCCAGTTAGGTATAGAACGATGTATTGGAAAAAGGTAGTTTTTGAGATGGCCTAACCGATTATTCAAACCGAATGTACATCGAATGCACCCAATTCGACTTATTAGCGATCCAAGAGGTACCATTTTGGACCAAATTTTGACTTTTAAAAAATAAAAAAAATTATTTCCAAACTTTCGATCGCGCTCACAAACAATAGGCTTCTGTAGCCGACGGTCGTGTACACGTCGAAAGAGTTTAAATCGAAAAAACTAATTTTTGTGGCCTGTATCGAATAAACATGAGAATCCGATATTTTTCGATTTTAAAAATTAATAACTTTTTTCCGGTACACCCTGTATATTCGAAATTTTTACACAACGTACCCCCACTATTCCTCTCTAAACCCAAAACGTTTCAATCGTCCCACTTTAGCAGTTTCCGAGAAAAAAAATCGCAAATGTGAAAATAGCAAAAGCCACGACTACGACTACGACGACGCCGACAACATACATACATTATTTTCACCGAAGCGCCGTATAACATATCGCGGTGTAGCGCGATATGTAATAATACAGAACGCTACCCCCACCAACGTCTTGTGGATTTTAGGTTCAAACGGATACAATTCGTTTTTGGGGACGCTGTTTTGCTTTATTTATTGTATAAAAAGTACTTTACTGGGAACAAAATGCGTCGCATTGAGAAGATACAATTTATTTCTTAACAAAATTGCAGTATTAAAAGTAGTTCATTATTCAACAAGATTGTGCTGCTAATGGAACTAATTACTACCAATAAAAACACAGTTCTAGCAAATTTTGCATTGGTATAACACTAAAGTGGGTTTGATACACTAGCAATTTATTTAATATGCGATAATACAAAATAAGCTATCAATACAAACTATGTCTTACCAAACATGTTATATTAGATCATTTTTCTAGGTGTAGTTTTTTAGATATAAGGAATCAAAAAAATTTAGTTACATTACCTATAATTGCACAGAGTTTTTTTAAAATTGTGAGATTTTTCGTTTCGTAAAACATTACAATACTGATTTTAATTAAGCAGGCAGGCTCAAAATTCATGAAAATCTTGGTTATCTTGCGAACTATGTAACGAGCTCTAAATTATTCAACTTATCTACCTTAATATAATGACTGAACCCTAAAATTATTTTATTAATGAAAACTAAATGAAACCGTGTTTCATACATGGGTATTTTGCAAACATTTATTTAGAGAAAGTCAGCACATCAAAATACGCAATTGTAATTAAAAGCCTCACAACATTAAATACGCGGGGTTAACATGTGACGGAATATGTAATATGTAACTCCGTGCGTCAAAGTGGTTAAAGTAACTCGGAGTTTATTATTAAAACTTCACGTAAGCAAATGCCTCAGTGTATGTATACATATTTCACGAGCCAGGCTGCCGTGAAATTCTGACAGAAAATATTTTTAATTTAGGAGCAGGTAAGTATTTAAGAGTTGAGACTTTGACCACTACAAGAATACATAATCAGATGTAGGACGAAAAAGTGTATTGCATCTTATCTAAAAAAATGCCTATATTTAGGGCGACGATACACACAGCGATTTGTGCCTACTCGGCCGCCGCCGGGGCATCCGAGTCGGCAAATGTGTATGTGTTATTGAATGATGCAAAACAGACACAAAAGTAAAGCGCGTCGCGCGGTTGAACATTTGATTTTTTGTTTTATATATTATTTTTTCCAATTTTGTATCATAATAAATCTATTACGATACGCATTTACGTATCGTAATGAAGCTATTTCGATACGCGTTTTTTCTTTATTTGATGTTGGTAACATTTAAATGTTTTATTTCATTGACTTGCGCGGCCTTTGTGATTTACGAGAAAACCCATTTTACGCAGAGGAAAAATAGCTTGATAACCTACTTTTTTATTCTGTGTGGATAACAGTCATGTATGTTGGTTGCATAAATCTATAAATCAATCTTTTGTAGATACTTCAAGCTATCATTTTCTGCCAAATCCTATCCAAAATTCAATCCACTATCCTTCCAATGTCGATTTTAACTTCAACTTTATTTGAATTTTCCATCTTCCCTATACTAAATTGCAATGCCGTGACGTAAAAATCACGTCTTTTGAAATTCGAAAAAAAGTAGCAAAATCGCCCGAGTTTCCGAACGCTCTGTATATGTACCGAATGTACAAGGATCACACAACGTATTCCGTCCAATTTCAACTCTCATATCGCTAAAATTACTTTAGAATCTTGTGGTGAAAATGGGTCAATAAATCAAAAAATGACAGTTCGCAAAATAATTTTTGTTGTCCAGAGGCTACTATGATAAAAAATAGTATTACCAACATAAAATTTGGACATAATAATTTACAAAATTTGAAGGATTTGTTTTCTTTTTAAATGTGTGTTTTTTATTGAAAAAACTACAAATTAGAAAAAATAGTATAACGTACGTGGTATATAAAGCAGTTTTAAGCACTTGTCCCATTAAAAAGCGAGCCGCTTATAAAAGTAAACAATTTTTTAACCTAAAATTGTACCGTGCGAGCAAAAATTATTTGCACGCTAAGGACGTAATGCTTGCGTAGAGCTTAATACCTGTTGGGTGTCAGTAACTACCTGAATTAACAATCAATCAGTTATTCCGTCATCTTTGACAGTCGCGTTACAAGTAATTTGATTCATCGCTAATTTTTCCAATTTCTTGAACAATTCACACAATTGGCTTCACGGAACAGCACAAAACATTCATGGTTAAAGAGTATTTTCGAAACGGGGTTAGAGTAAATGGTGAGTGGTAATACAATCCGGGTTTGTGCATGGACGATTTTCACGAACATTTTCCTAACGTGTCTTTTATTGCTTAGGATTTTTATCATTGCCTGAAAAGAACCTGCAGGACTATTCTAAAGAAGCAGCTAAATTTATTTCCTTATAAAGTGCATGTATTCCAAGAAATACAAACCGCAGATTTTGAAAGACACAGGAATTACTCTCAATGGTTTACACAAAATTTATTGGAAAGAAATGATTTAATAGACCTGACATTTTTTTCGGATGAAGCCTGATGGTTCCACCTCTCCGGTTATGCGAATTTCAGCAATTTATGTAATTCTTTTTTTTTCTGTATATTCTTACTTTGTTAGTTTTGTAAACAACAAAAATAAATTTGTATTTGTATACTTATTTTATTACTGATTAATTTGGCATATCATGTCATAATATGAATTTGACCAAATTTTAACCTAGATTTGGTTGGATATATCGTCCCCATATCATTGTGATCTAAACCAAGCACTACGTTTTTTAATCCAAGCCCTCTTTGATGCAAATAATTTTTGCTTGCACGGTATAAAAAACATTAATTACTAAATATTTTTTAAAATTTTGAACTAAAAAGGATTGTCTTCTTCTATTAGTAAAAATATGTTTATACAAAGAGAAGCTTCTTTCAGCTGATGTAATCTCGGACAATACTGCAACTTAGATCCCAGAATATAATGCCAAGATACAACTTCGTTGGATGGTTTACCCTCATAAATGCTTTTTACTGCAGATATAAGTATTCAGATCCTTCATTCTTTTTTACATTTACATCCAATTTGTTTCTTACTTGACCTCCTACTTTACCGGGAATGTTACATTTAGCGGAAAAAGTTATTAAATCTCTACTCCCCAACGAGGATATTATGTCCGGTATAAAACAGAAGTATGTCTTACAAATCGATATAAATACAGTTTGATAAGCAGGTAATAATAACGCAGTATTAAGTGACAATAAATAACCCCCAACAATCCCAGCACACACACCACGGAAATCCCCAATAAATACCTTGTGTAAAACAAAATGTAAATATAGGTAGTTATTATAATCTTCAGATTGGAAAATCCCTGAAATAAGTACCGAACAGGACATTAAACCTTTAACGTTTTAAATTTTTTGATAAAACCGAAAACATAAAAATATGCTTTTAAAATAATAATTTATTAAAAATATGCATTTTATTATTATGAAATTGACAAAATATGCAAAAAATGCATATACAGTATGTCTCTGTAAGTTTGCATCATATGGAAAACTTTTTTATTATTCATTTTACGAAAAAAAGTTATTCCTCATAAAAAGCTCTGCATGGTCTAAAACCTAAAATGCAACCATCAAATATCGAAATTTTCCAGTCATATACGAGGTTTGTCAAAAAATGTGAATTTTTCCCAAGAATGTAAATTTTTCCCAAGAGTAAAGTACCTTTATTTTTGACATTATCAAAACTTGTTATTAAAAAAAGTTGATCAAAACTAAAAACCACGTCTAAATATGCAATAACACGCATTAAATTAATTAAATAATCAAAAAATTAAATAATTAATAATAAATTAATAAAATAATTTTTCAACATAAATTCGTATAATTACATATTTAGACGTGGTTTTTAGTTCTGAACAACTTTTTTTAATAACAATTTTTGATAATGTCAAAAATAAAGGTACTTTACTCTTGGGAAAAATTTACATTCTTGGGAAAAATTCACATTTTTTGACAAACCTCGTATATGACTGGAAAATTTCGATATTTGATGGTTGCATTTTAGGTTTTAGACCATGCAGAGCTTTTTATGAAGAATAACTTTTTTTCGTAAAATGAATAATAAAAAAGTTTTCCATATGATGCAAACTTACGGAGACATACTGTATATGCTTTTTGCATATATTCCGCCATTTTGTAATAAATAAAGGTTTCCTTTATTTTTATCTGTTGCTTTGTTAATATTTTTAGTAATATTCAGTTTATCTTCTATTATTGTTCTTACAGCCTCTCTTAATCGTACTGTTATTAATGGCTTCCTGTCCAGCAGTTTAAATCGGCGTTTTTGGTAAATAAAGACGTTAACAACTTGTCCATGGAACTTCGCCATGTTTGTTTTAGGACAGAAGCTGTAATTACATTTTTTAGTTGCGATATGGTACACGAAAAACAATGTTTGTTGTAAGGAAAAATTTATAACATTGCAGCATGCATTCATTTTAAAACCGGACTACGTCCACCAGATATATGTTTTTTTTTCTTGGTTTTTATTTTAATATAAATATATATACGTATTCTAAGAAAAAATTATATTTATCTCTGATCTCTGATCAAGAAGAAAAAAAGGTAAATTTTTTTCCTCTTTACATGTAAAAGTAACATCACTTAGTTCCGATTTTTTCTAAACCCTAGTTTAGATATTTTGCAGACGCCACAGAGAAAAATTGTTTATTATACAGAAAAAAAGTAAGATTTTAGCTCTTGGTCTCTACGTTACATCTCGCAAAAAATGTATTTCTTTTTCCCATGTAGATATAGATAGTAAGAAAACTTTTTGCTTTTTATAAATACCCACTAAAAGAAATAAATGTTGTTTTATTTTTTTTCTATCAATTTATTTTATAGATAATAAAATAAGTGTACGCTACGTTTACAAAATATTATAAAAAATCATCTGACAAAATTTAAAAAATTGGGAAGGTAAAAAATCCTACTCCGGTCCTGTCTCTATAGCCAACCGCTTAACGTAAAATATACCTGATCTCAGCAGGGTGCCATAAAGGACTAGTGATGCGGCGAGTTCTTAGATTAATTTGACTTTTGTACCTACATAAAAACCTTCCTTTGAGTGAGTTTATAAATTGGAATAAATTCAGTAAATCCAGTACTTTTTTTTGGAAAATAGCTTGGGTACGGGTATTAACAATATTAACATTTTAGGTTGTGATCTTTCTTATAAAACAAATTTTTATACAGTGTGTCTCAAATTAGAGATATTAATATTTTTTTTTAAATTGCAATCCTAGTTTTTTATTGACTATTTTTAAAGTGCATACTAAGTTATAGATACATAAGTACCAAATTTCAAATTTTTATTTCGTGTCATTTATAAGATAAAAAAAATATTAATTTAAATTTGCTTTAAATAGAAAAAAACATTTAGTAAAGAAGGTACTATTCATCATTTGTTAACACTTTTTGTATCCATTCAAAGCAACATATTTTTACATTTCTTGATAAATAAGTAAAATGACATATCGTAGTTAAACACTAGGTACTAATCGATAAATCTTGAACGCGAAGACTTTTATTTTGCCCAACGTACTGCCTTACTTAACTGAAAAACACAAGATTGAAATTTTAATGTTGATTGGATAAGGAGGACAAGAAACAAAATGAAATTATTAAATTATTCATAGAGAAATATCCCAATTTACCCCTCTAATCCCAAAACGACTAAAGATAAAACGTCGTATCTATCATTTCTTGGTAAAAACAACAACAACGTAATTATAGAATTTTCACTTTTATACAACCCACACGAGGAAATTCAAGAATTACGTTGTGTTAGCAGACATGATTTTTTAAGTCGTTAAAAAAATGCGTAGAGTCGATTCACTTAGTAAACCTGCAAGATGGCCGACATGTCATATGACAAAAGTCATATTCCAGCTAAATAAAATAAATTTTTACATTTTTAATGACTTTTGTCATATGACATGTCGGCCATCTTGCAGGTTTACTGAGTGAATCGACTTTATTAATATCAATACAAAAATCAGACTGTCAAAAGTAATATTAGCATTGGTCTGATTTATTGTTTCTTACGTATTTATATAACAATTTTTCTCTCTATAAAAAGCACTAATCAAGGTTGAATAAATAAGCCCGACATTTGATAATATAATATAGTAGGTAATACTGTAATGCTTTAAAATAAATATGCCCTAAGATTAAGTTTTATTAGACTTTTTTGTACAACTGTCAAAAAAAACTTTTTTGTTGCTATGGGTGCACAAAATGCCTCTTTTTTCTCCGTAAATAAATGTATTGTTGTTTTCGTATAAATTCACAAATTAATTTCCAAAACATTTTTTATTGAAATTTTTTATACTAATCAAAGTAAGTAGGTCAAATTAATATTTTCGATTTTTCCTACAAATAGCACTGCAAAACATTTTCTGATACGGTTTCTACCTTTTTTATGTTACACCATCCACGAAACTGAGTGTACACTTTCTTATATTGTATTTTTGATTTATTTCTTGAGGTGTCTCATCACTATCGCTATCAGACATTATGGTACTGGACAAACTTGAGCAAAATATTGTAAATTTCTTGACAAGAAATACGAAAAACAATAAATTTTAAACAATTACAGGTTTTCATGGTAATCAGAACAGGAGCCATGAATTTTAATTTTAAATTTTTGTTCTAAAAACGATAAATAAATACTTAATGAAAATGCGAATTTAATTAGAAATAAGCAAAACAGCAAAATGCGATACCAAAATTAAAAGCCGACACAAAATTCAGTAGGTACGCGAGGTTTACGTGTGAGGAAACATCTAGAATGTAAATCCTTGTGTCAAAGTAGTTAACGTAACTTGATGCTCGTAAAACTTTACGAAAGCAATTGCTTTATACAGTTTATAGGAAATTTCTTAAGCAGGTCTGCAGCAGAACGCTGTTGGAAATATGTTTTTGATTTTAACGAATATAAAGGTACCTTATTAGACGGCGAAAAGTTTATTTTATTTAAAATGAAATATACTTGAACCTCAGAGGAAATATTTAGTTTTTGTACGGTTTATCACTTAAATTTATTTTTGGTTTTCTTTGACAATATCAAATTAAAATATACAGGGTGTCCCAGATAAGAATGCACTCTACAGGGATATCGTAAACCATAGGAGATACAGAGATGGTTAAATTAGGGAAAAGTTGCGCATTACTGAATCCTGTAACGTCATGTTTTCAAATTTAAAAAATTCCTAATGCTTCCGAAGATATTTGCATAAAACCGAATTTTCGCGATTTCGTTTTAATTGATTTATGATTTTATTTGAGGAGACATGTCAAAATAAATTTGACATTCTTATTGCCACTTTTTCTCCCCTACAAGATAGTTTAATTACATTTTTGATCCGACGTTTCGTTTAGTCACAACCATCATCAACTTTGTTATTTTAAATAGTAGAAAAATTTTATTTTATGCTTAATAAATTCTACGCTTTATTCTTAATCTAGCGGTGTATCGCACTTATTATTTGTTAGACGTTTCGATATTTAAAAACACATCATCAATGAAAATAGGCACATTATCGAAAATATTTTTGTTTTTATTGTTGTATTTAAACACTAGTTGGATTTTAAAACATTTTTTTAAAAGAAACTTATAACAAAACATAATATCTAATAAAACTTATCTGAAAAATGCAACAAGTAATAATTAATTTTAATTATTAATTACAATTACATATTTTTTAGTTTTAAAAAATTCATGATAATATTCACACATAGGTAACGTACCATTTATATTCGGCATCATATGGGTGGCTATGAAATTGATTGACGACATTGACGTTCGCAATTGTTTAAATAGTGTCTTTAGATCTGTCACTTTGTTACAGAGACCTGTTAGTTTTAAATTTGGTAATAATTATTATGTTTTAAAAAAAAATAACTCCAGAAATGTTAAATAACGTTATGGAAAAAATTGTTTACCGGTGTTATTTATGTTTGGAGAATGAGTGTGGAATTTTTGAAAATAAAAAACAATTTATTATAAAATAATTGTATTTAATTATTAAAATTAATTATTACTTACTTGTTGCATTTTTCAGATAAGTTTTATTAGATATTATGTTTTGTTATAAGTTTCTTTTAAAAAAATGTTTTAAAATCCAACTAGTGTTTAAATACAACAATAAAAACAAAAATATTTTCGATAATGTGCCTATTTTCATTGATGATGTGTTTTTAAATATCGAAACGTCTAATAAATAATAAGTGTGATACACCGTTAGATTAAGAATAAAGCGTAGAATTTATTAAGCATAAAATAAAATTTTCCTACTATTTAAAATAACAAAGTTGATGATGGTTGTGACTAAACGAAACGTCGGATCAAAAATGTAATTAAACTATCTTGTAGGGGAGAAAAAGTGGCAATAAGAATGTCAAATTTATTTTGACATGTCTCCTCAAATAAAATCATAAATCAATTAAAACGAAATCGCGAAAATTCGGTTTTATTCAAATATCTTCGGAAGCATTCGGAATTTTTTAAATTTGAAAACATGGCGTTACATTTATGCGCAACTTTTCTCTAATTTAACCATCTCTGTATCTCCTATGGTTTACGAGATCCTTGTAGAGTGCATTCTTATCTGGGACGCCCTGTATATTTACTGTTAACATTCGTTTTGCCGATCGCCGATCGGTACGAATTCCCACCAACGTCTTGTGGATTATGATTATAGGTTCTAACGGATACAATTCGCTTTTGGGAACGCTGTTCTGCTTTCTTAACTGTAGAGAAAGCGCTTTACTGGGAACCAAATGTTGCATTGAGAAGATACAATTTATTTATTAACAAAATTGCTGTAAGTATTAAAAGTAGTTCATTAATCAACAAGACTGTGCTGCTAATGAAACTGATTACTACCAATAAAAACACTGTTTTAGCAAATCTGGAATTGATATAACACTAAAGCGGGTTTGATACACTAGCAATTTATTTAATATGGATTAATAAAAAATAAGTTACCTGTCAATAGAAAATATGTCTTAGCAAGCCTGTTTTAGATCATTTTCCTTGGTAGAAAAATAAGATTATGAAACCGGCACAACTCCTGTTTCCTCAGAGAGCTATATAAAAAACTCATCACTCCCAGTAGACAACAGGTCATTTTGCACAACTCTCCGTTAAGTTTTAAATCTGGGAATGAATTTTGCATCCTTAACTCCAATATTTGTCTACAATATATCATATTGTCGGATATGGATTGACACTCTTAAGGCTAGATGAAATAGTTGTAACTTAACTGCAGTGTAAAGACTCTTAAGGTGGTGGAGCTTATCGCAAAAAAGGTGTGATAAAAAAAAACTAGTGTGTAGAAGAGAGACAGTGACATTTGAAGTTAGTAGTGAAGAGAGACAGTGACATATGAGTTTAGTAGTAGGAGTCAGAAATAGGATGTTTTAAAAAAATACTTATTTGTAATTGGTTGGGATAAAGGATTCCTATCCCCTCTTTTAGAGTTTGAGAAGATAATACATGACACAGCGAAAAAGGAATCCCTTCTTCCAATTGATAGGGGGTTACAAAACACTATAAAAACTCGAAAGAACACATACGACAGATAGTTAAAAAAGTTCAAGTTCAAGTGTAAAGGGAACCTCTGCCCGTTTGCCAGTTCAAAGTAATAAGTTTTTTCAAGTTAAGTCATAGTTGTTTCTTCTGACTTACTTGGATTAAACCATCGTTCCTGCAGTGAGTCTTAAGAGGGCGACTGTTCTTTAAAGTAACTCTCTAAATTAACATTTTTGTGAACACCCATTTATTTGGTTATTTTCTAGTTTTTTTAAGATTGTATTTTTACTGTTTACCATAATTAATCACTTGCTTTGCTTTTCTTTGCCACTATATAAACTTGTTAAAAATTCCTTGGTGTTTCAGTGAAGAAGTAGAGAGCAACCTTAAATCCGTTAAGACAACTAACTAATTATTTTTATAAATCTCTATTTTAAACTATCTAAGCTACACAACCCAGTCGACTACAAGCTGTAGCCCGACAATATTATCGATAAAAGAATAAACACAAATCACACTGATACCAAATCTTGTCATCTAATGCTGTAAATCAGTTTTTCCCCTCTACGGTAAAATTATGATTTTTGGAGTTATGCAGTTTTTACATTAGGCCGACGCGACGATATGAACTTGAATTCACAATACCTTGCAAAATACTTATAACAATCATCCAACTTATCTACCACTGTGCTATAGTAATTTTAATAATTATATGTCTACATAAAATAATGTTTTCTATTTGAGCAATTAGAAATATTTACTTTTAGGCATCAGAATATCAAAATCCGAAATGGCAATTAAAAGCCTAACACAAAATTAAGTACGTGGGGTTAACGTGAGACGGAACATGTAATATGTAATTACTTACGACCAAGTGGTTAAATTAACTCGGAGCTTGATATTAAAACATCACGACAGCAAATGCTTTATAAAGTTTGTACATATTTCGTAAAACAGGCAGATGCCGTAAAATTGTAAAGGAAAATATTTTTACTTTAACATTAAGTATTTTAGACTTTGACGACGAAGTATAAGAATATGCAGGGTGAGTCAGGAGGAATGGGCCAAGCTCTAAAGGTGTAATCTATGCATCAGAATAATAAAAAAAAACCCAAATGTTGTTACCCAATATTCATTTGTTTTCAAATTGCAGCATTACGTAAAATAATAATATTGGTAAACCAAAATATGCAACGTTAACATTGTTTTAAATAAATCATTGGTTTAGTAAATTTTCAAAAATACCATCATTGACTTCCAAACATTTCCTACTTCGTTTACGAAGGCCGCGCGTGGCTCTTCTAATAATTGATTCGTGCCCTTATTTAATATTGAGTGCAGCATTTCTAATGCGTCCAATTAATGCATCCCTAGTATCTAATTTTACTTTGTATACCTCATTTTTTAACCAACCTCATAAATTATAGGCCAATGGTGTGAGGTCTGGCGACCTAGGAGGCCAACTAATAGGACCACTGCGACCAATCCAAACCTCTGGAAACTTTTGGTCCAAATATTGCTTGACCGGACGATCAAAATGGGCAGGCGCTCCGTCGTGTTGATAATACATCTGAATTCTGATGTTTAAAGGAATCTCCTCCAGTAGTCCTTGCAATTCATTTTGTAATAAACTTAAGTAGTGATCCCCTGTAAGGCGATTTTTCAGAAGAAAAGGGCCAATTAAATTTTTGTCGATCATGCCGCACCACACGTTTACTGAAAACCTGTGTTGAAAATTATTTTCGACTATTGCGTGACGATTTGCTTCCGACCATATAATATGGGAGTTTCGAACTGTTGATGCCGTCAAGGGTGAATGTGCTTCGTCAGTAAAAAGTATGGTGCGATATATATGTATATAAGATGACGATTATTAATTATCCACTCAAAAAATTGCATACGCTTGGCGTAGTCTCCAGGTTGAAGATTCTGTACGCGCTGTACATGGAACGGGTAGAAGCTTTGCTCGTGAAGCGTATTAATCACTCTTTTTTGGGAAATCCCTAACTCCAATCCTTCGTGAGCTGGTCGTTGCATCTTCTTCTACTAAAGCTAGCACACTCTCTATTTCTTCTAAATTATGTCGAATAGCTCGTTCGGATGTTACATTAGTACTTGGAAGCGTTCCGGTCCCGCACAGTTTGTTGAAAACTCTGATAAAGACCTTTCTGTTCGGTGTTCTTTGATGTGGAAATCATTGACGATATTCTTCAGCAGCCGCTGGAGCATGCCTATTATATAAACCATAAATAAAACCCATATTGGCGTATTCGAAATGTGAATAAATGTATGGCATTTTATAAAATTTAAATAATACAAATCCGAAAGTTAACGGTGAATCAATGTAAACTTTTATACTGACACTAACAGGATAGTGACAGCACAACAATCATAAGCGGATAATAATACCATTTATTACAGGAAAGCTAAATTAATACAATATTTTGTTTTTGGGTTATAATTTAAAAACAAATGAATATTGTTTGTATGTATAACAACATTTGAGTTTTTTCTTATTATTTTGATGCATAGATTACACCCTTATAGTTTGGCCCATTCCTCCCAACTCACCCTGTATAATTGGCTACAGTCGGCTACACCTTATTTTTATATAATTACAAATCATAAATTAAGTAAACCTATGCATTCAATCTAACAGAAAGAAAGCGAGGCGCAAGGCGCGATGTAAACGCCGAGAAGCAACGTGATTTTAGACGGATATTTGCGTTTAGCAATTGTTAATCACAGGCAACCTTACGCGTAACTCCTTACAGATTTGTACGTCGTACAAAATTATGAGCGATAAAATGTTTTTAATAAATGGTTTTTCTTGGTTTTGTTTTTTTATGCTATAATAAATATACAGGGTCCCGAAATTGGTGCTGCTATTGCGATCTCGGAAACTGTAAGAGATAGAAAGATGGTTAAATAGGAAGAGTTTTAGGCAATTATGTTAGCAGTTTGCTTGCGTATCGATTCTGGTTCTTTTGGTTTTTGAGTTATTTTTAATAAACTAAAATGTTGAATTTTCTTAGATCGCTTGTTATTTCCCAATATTTTAATCTGTAAACTTATTTTCATAGCTACTTTTTACATTAAATAGGCCTACTTCGTAATATTTTAGTTACAACGTTTTATTTTCCTGACACCATAATCAATTTTATTTTTTCGTATGGCCGCCATATTGGATTTTTTATTTAGTGCATGTAGAAAATTTATCCTTCAATAAAACTTAATACTTATTATAATATACCTACCAGTGGAGGAAGACTTAAAGTGTCTTATTTCTCTCCCTTTTAAACATAGACTCCACTTAAAGTATGAACTATTTCTTCAAGTATTTTTAATTAAGATAAAAATGATATTATACAAATCCTAAAGATCCTAAATATTAAGTATCTAATACCTAATTTGATAATGTAATTGTTATAAACTGCTGCACATAATTATCGTTACAAGAGCATTTTTAGTCAAATTTGATACCGTGTAATTCCTGATATACTGAACGCATTTTAAAAAGCTGGTCAGATTTCAAAAGGTATTTTTATTCTCTATTGAATCATTCGTAACAACTTCTTAGATTTTGACCGGGGGCTATAATACAGGGTAAAACAAAATGTCGTGCATTTTGAAAAAATTTCACTGGCTCCCCATTTTGCAGGAAGACCATGCTGATATTTTTTGAACCTAACATTTCATAGATATTGATCATATCTCGGGACGTTTTTGGGATTTTGCGAATATCTACTGTCGTTTTCGAAAAAATAAATTTTTTCAAAAAAAATTTTTTTTTTTTTAATTTTATGTTTTTACACCAATTTGCTCGATTTTGTAAAGTACATCATTAATCAAGTATCTTTGCTAACTTCTATTTCTATCCTCCTCAAATAAAGAACTCATCATGCTGTGCATGAATATATACAATGCTTTTATTGTCGCAGTTAATTCAGGTTACTCCGTATATTAGTATAAGTTTCCATATTTATCCTATTAAAATCAAGAGTGCCAGTTAAAAAAGCTTTAATATAAACGTCATGTTGCCTATCAATGGTTCAATGTTTGTTAGTGGCAAATTGACAGTATCGTTGATACTTTGTTATATTCAAAAGAATTCTTTAACAAATACAAAAATCAGCTTGACCACCCAATAAACCAATAGATTATCAATACTTGTGGATTAAATCAATCAAAAATGCCACGACTATCTCAAAGGGAAATGGAAAATGCTGTAAGGTAAGAATTAGATATAATTTAATTTTTTTTTCAAATCTGCCAAAGTATTTTTTCATAGGTTGAGAGGATTGGGACATTCTCTAGAAGAATGGGCTAGGTGCATGTTTGTAGATGAGGCTAGATTTAACTTGTATAATTCTGATGGGCGTATTTTAGTGTGGAGAGAAAGGGGGGAACGATTCAGAGAAGAACATATGGAAGCAAGGGTGGCGTTTGGAGGAGGCGGAGTAACTGTTTGGGGTGGAATCATGAGGAATGGTAGAACTGAATTGATTGTATTGATTGGGGAAAATATGACTGCCGCGACGTATAGAGAAAGATGTTTGAGAGATATTGTTTTGCCCTTTACAGATAATTATGGGGGCGACTTTATTTTAGTCGACGACAATGCTCGCCCTCATAGAGCAAGAATCGTGAACGACTTTCTTAGGGAAAACAATATCACGCGTATGATTTGGCCTGCTAGGTCGCCTGATATGAATCCTATAGAGCATGTGTGGAGTAACCTTAAGTTACGTTTAAATCGGGAAGGGAATGAATTTCAAAATTTGCAAGAATTGGTGAACGCGATTTTGCGTGAATGGGAAGCTGTTCCCCAAAACATGATTACAGTATTAGTGGATTCTATGCCGAAGAGAGTAAGGGACGTCCTTCTAAATAGAGGCATTGTATATATTCATGCACAGCATGATGAGTTCTTTATTTGAGGAGGATAGAAATAGAAGTTAGCAAAGATACTTGATTAATGATGTACTTTACAAAATCGAGCAAATTGGTGTAAAAACATAAAATTAAAAAAAAAAAAATTTTTTTTGAAAAAATTTATTTTTTCGAAAACGACAGTAGATATTCGCAAAATCCCAAAAAGGTCCCGAGATATGATCAATATCTATGAAATGTTAGGTTCAAAAAATATCAGCATGGTCTTCCTGCAAAATGGGGAGCAAGTAAAATTTTTTCCAAATGCACGACATTTTGTTTTACCCTGTATTATAGCCCCCGGTAAAAATCTAAGAAGTTGTTACGAATGGTTCAATAGAGGATAAAAATACCTTTCGAAATCTAACCAGCTTTTTAAAATGCGTTCAGTATATCAGGAATTACACGGTATCAAATTTGACTAAAAAATGCTCTTGTAACGATAATTATTTTGAAATAAACCCCGATGACAACCCAGCAAAACGTATTTTCCTAAACTGACTAGAAACTTACTAGAATTTGGTAGTTTTGAGCAGCCTCCCCCTAAGAAATATGTAAAAGATAAAGAAGATCGTAATAGACACATTTAGAATAGTTTACTGAACCTCCGACATCATCTACAAGAATTATTGCTGACACACAGCTTGGTATTCCAAAATCCGCCAAACAAGGAAGGAATGTTATTATGATTTTCGTACCGAAATTGGTATCTTGGTAAATATCGAGAGCACCTCACTTTTTCTGATATGTGTATGTTGTAGGTATGTCTTGTGGACAGATGAAACGCATTTCGCCAACTGTAGCTTACAAAAAATAGTGGGCAGATTAAAAATGTTCATTTGTTTAACCTTCAAAACCTTCTAAACAAAAATATAACTTAATTAGGTATACCTAATAATATTTAGGATTTTTTAGATTTGTAAAATAGTTATGACATGTTTACCTTAGGTAAGAATAGTATAAACTGATACTGTTAAATTTATTCTTAAGTAAAAGGATCTTTGCCAGATATGTTCGAATTTTCCCTTAAAAATATTATTTTTAGTTATATGGAGGTTATACAGGAGGAGGTATTACATTTTTTATAGTGTTTAAAATCATATTATAGGAAAAATTAAGTACTTTTCGATAAATAAAAAATCTAATATGACGGTCATAAGAAAAAAGAAAATTGATGATGGTTCCAAGAAACCTAAACGTTGTAACTGAAATATTACTAATATTCAATGTAAAAAGTTGCTATGAAAATGCGTTTACAGGTTTAAAAAATATTTGGGATAACATATTTACAACTGATCTAAGGAAATGCAATATTTTAGTTTATTCAAAATACCGTGCGAGCAAAAATTATTTGCATCAAAGAGGGCTTGGATTAAAAAACGTGGGGCTTGGTTTAGATTACAATGATATGGGAACGATATTATATCTAACCAAATTTAGGTTAAAATTTTGTCAAATTCATATTATGACATGATATGCCAAACTGAGTATCTAATAAAGTAAGTAGACAAATACAAATTTATTTTTGTTGTTTACAAAATTAACAAAGTAAGAATATACAGAAAGAAAAAGAAAAATAATTACATAAATTGCTGAAATTGGCCACCGCCATGCTCCAAGCATAAATTCACGCGTCTCTTCATATTTTCGAAAGTGTTGACCAGCTTCTATGGAGAAATGTTACCACATTCTTGGATAATCCTTTCTTGTAATTGTTCTAAATTTGCAACTGGTGCTTTAAAAATAGTGTTCTTTAAATGAGGAAAAACGAAGTAATCCATAACCGTTAAACAAGGTGATCTAGGTGGGAATTCAATGTCTGATCGAAAACTGATCAATCTGTCGTTGAAAAAATTGCGTAAGTAGTTAATAGTTTCGGCGGCTGTATGGGTGGTTGCACCGTCCTGTTATCCAAAACGTGGTTCGTCATCAAGTTATTGCTCCAGAAATGGATTCAAAATATTGTCTTTATACCGCTGTGCTGTAACTGTGTCATGGAAAAAAATAGGACCAACAGTTCTTCTTCGGGGAACAGCTAACCAGACACCAATTTTTTAAGGGTGCAATGTGGACTATACAAAAAATGAGGATTTTCACTACTCCACATGCGTGTATTCTGAGAATTCACATAACCGGAGAGGTGGAACCAGGCTTCATCCAAAAAAAAGGTCAGGTCTAATAAATCATTTCTTTGCAATAAATTTTGGGTAAACCATTGAGAGTAATTCCTGCGTCTTTCAAAATCTGCGGCTTGTGTTTCTTTTGCGTTTGCAACAAGTTCTTCTGTTCTTACAGATGGTCTTTCTGCTCCTTTTTTGTGTTGTATAGAACCTGTTTAACTAAACACAGCCACGGTTCTTTTCAGGCAATGATAAAAATCTCCAGCAATAGAAGCAACGTTAGGAAAATGTTCGTGAAAATCGTCCATGCACAAACCCGGATTGTATTGCCACTCACCATTTACTCTAACCCCCTTTCGAAAATACGTTTCAACCATAAATGTTTTGTGCTGTTTCGTAAAGCCCATTGTGTGAATTTTTCAAGAAATTGGAAAAATTAGCGATGAATCAAATTACTTGTAACGACTGTCAAAGATGACGGAATAACTGATTGATTGTTAATACAGGTAGTTACTGACACCCAACAGGTATTAAGCTCTACGGCTAAGCATTACGTCCTTAGATGCAAGGCCGTCTTTGATGCAAATAATTTTTGCTCGCACGGTATCTCAAAAACCAAAAGTTCCAGAATCAACATGATTACCTAAAACTTTTCCCATTTAACCGTCTTTCTATCTCGTATAGTTTCCGAGATCGCAATACTGTCAGCACCAATTTCGAACACCCTATATATAATTCGACGAAGGATATGTATCGTATTATCCATTTGCATAATCGGCTGAGATCTGACGGCGCTTCAAGCGCCAGTTATGTCCAGACTCTAACGCAACTATTGCCGAACAATTGGGCTATTTTCTGAATCGAAGTTAATATAGTAAGTGGTAAAACTTTTTTTCGCGCTATGCATCATAGAGTTAGAGCTTGAGATGTGTTTTTTAAGTGGTTTCCCTGGGAACCTATTACGCATTTTTTTTGCTCATAATTTTCTATACTTTTTCGATGGTGATTTTTCGAGTAAATCAGTGTCAAAAGTAAAGCTTGCTTGCTTGGTGTGTTTTTTCGGTATATATTTTTTTTCATTTCATCGTACCCAAAAAGGATTACGGGGAAGGGAAATTCTTCTTCAATTAATTTCAGAAATTTTTCAGGCATTGGAGTCCAATATTGTTAGTACCAGGACCAGCATGCGGGTTATTTTTTTCCTGTCCTGATATGGAAAGGAGTTGAAGTCGTGTCACATTTATTTTCGCACCAGTTCGGTCAAAACAACCAGGAAATCGATATCCTCAGCGACGATGGTTACGGAGTCATGCAGCTTATAGATTATTCCATTGCTGTTCTGAGAATCAATGTGTTAGCATCTCCTAATGCCTGCTTAACTTCGTAACCAGCACCCGCAAAACTCGGTTTTAGTAGTTGCAGACATCGCCCAACTCGGCCACAGGCTACGCTCCAGAAAACCCCCAATTCAAACGGCCATAGACCTAACCGCAAGAAACTTCAATCTGGATCACGAATGGTTGCAAACATGGCAAAATGTAGCACCTCCAGACATCCATAACGTTCTCCACACAAATGAACCATTCCCAGGATGTACCCTACCGAGAAAAATATGGTGCTCGTTAAACCGTATACGTACGGGATGCGGCGTATGTGCGGATTCCCTACACAAATGGGGTAAATCCGATAGCAACACCTGCGACTGCGGTGAACGTCAAACCATCCACCACCTGGCCTATGAGTGCGATGATCGACAAAGCCACTGCACAGCAACAGACTTCTTGACGGCCGGTCCATCGGCTGTTACTTGGATTGAAAGCCTAGATATTAAGATTTGATTATGTTATATTTAGAGAAGACATGTATATTGCCATACGATAAATAAATAAATAAATAGTAGTTGGATAAAAGAATTTTTTTTCCAGACAACATAACAAATTGCGATTTTCACAGATGGAGAGATCAATGATCGAATTTCGCTACATTGTAATAACAGGGTTCTAACTGCTATTTTTCACAAAATTGAGATTTTTATGTAATATGGTTATGGTATCTGACAATGTCTACCAAATAATAATACTGTCAGAGTCATCTATTAACAGCCGAAATAATCAAGTGCCAAGGTTCTATCTGACGCCTAAAATTGAGATAATTTTGTAAACAAGGTTGTAAGTACAGTAGTTAAAACCTTGTCATAAATGTCTTTTATAATATTGCAGATACAACCGTGTTCTTCAAAAAGTTACTGCAGATCCAACCATGTGCACTTATTTTACAAGCGTTTCTAACCTACAAATAATAATTTACTTTTAAACATCGTTTTAACATGTAGTGTCTAACTATTTTTTGCTCCAAAATAGTGCTAGAAAACTAATTATTCTTCGTTACTACAAATAAGTACTATTCAAGTAAAAAGGTATGTTTATTATCCTATTACTTAGCACTTATCTAATAAAAATACCTAGGTATATGTCAAGACTGTTCATTTTGGTTTTCATTTATTTACAGCGGTTCCTTAAGCTTTAGCTATGGCTACAAAAATGTCATTAACAGACTGCCAGCTAAAAGATATTTTAAACGATCCTGATTTTTTTGAAGACAGTACTATTTTAACTACCGCAGAGTTAAATTTTAATGACAATGTCAATAATAATAATAATAATAATAATAATAATAATAATAATAATAATAATAATAATAATAATAATAATAATAATAATAATAATAATAATAATAATAATAATAATAATAATAATAATAATAATAATAATAATAATAATAATAATAATAATAATAATAATAATAATAATAATAATAATAATAATAATAATAATAATAATAATAATAATAATAATAATAATAGCTTAATCGAAGTTGGTGATATTATTGACCTAAGAAATGTTCATATTTTACCAGGGATTCCTATCATATGCAATGAAAATCAAATTTCAAACAAAAAATAATTAATAGGTAACTTATTAGTAAAGAAGAATTTGGATAAACTGAACTACCGAAGTAGAACTGAAGAGGATAAAGAAAACAGAGAAAAAGTTGATTTTGTGGCACTAAACCCTATATAAGCAAGTGCTAACAGAAAGAATGATAGAAAGTACAGAGATAACTAAAGATAATTTTAAAAATGTAATTGTGAACATGAAAGACCCTCAAAGTATTAACAATGATGTAGGTGCAGTGGTCACTACATAGGCTAGTAAAAAAAAACGGCAGGAAAGAAGTAAGAATGAGAAAGTCCAATTGTTTGACCTGGAGAAGTACGCAGAGGAAGCTTCTGTGCCAATCTGGTAAAAAAAAATTGGAAAAAAGATTATTTTAGAATTTTTTAAACGAGGCAACTTCCAACATAACTAGATTCGCTTTGCCCTATTTTGACAACAGGAGGTTATCATCAAACGTTGAAAGTATATTTTCCGGATACTCTGTATATGTAATATATAAATTCACCAATTCTCTTAAGAAATGAACTTGTTTAGTGCCAATAAAAATTACCGGGTGAATAAGAGTTTATTTACGAAATTTATAAATAGGTTATATATTTATAAATAGGTTAAAATAACACCAATCAGTGGTAGCAATATTTGACATACTATAATCCACTTAGCTTTCTGTTAAATGCCTAAAACGACACCGATAAAACATTCTTTAGCCGTTTTAAATTCAATCACATGGAAATTATGAGGGTTCCTATTTTGTAAATATTTAACTAATTGAAATAAGGGTCGTGGGACTTTCTAAATTTCATTAGTTGTATTATCGGCTCTCTTCCCTTCTGTAAATTGGAGTAAAAGAAGACGATTAAGGTCAGAATTTTATTGATAATATATACAACACGTTTTTATTAGCTATTAAGTTAATTATGTCATTACTTATTGTAAAAACACACAAAGTTACTTGTCACTCAGATGGTCGTGACATATAAATATGCAAAAAAAATTCAAACCACCTGAAAACACAATTAAATACTAAAATAGTAATGCAGATTGCATAGGACACAAGCGTCTAGAGTCTGGCTGTGGACTTTTCAACCGTCCAATCAACGTTCGCAATAAAGCGCGGGAAACTTAAAAATAAATGTGTTAGAATGCGTACATAAATCATTGTATTATTATTTCCTATTAAATTGAGGCGAAAAAATTGAGGAAATAAAATAATTAACTAAACGAATTACCTTGATTTTCGCAGACGAATAATAGTGAGTATGGAAATATTTCCTAACGCGGAGGTTTTTTAAAGAGGATAGCTTAGATTGGAAAAAATTGTATATTTTTAAGAACGGTTTAGATCAGTGATGTTACAACCTTCCCGAGTGTGACTATTATGTTTGACTAAACCTACTACTTACCTACGTTAATAATGTACTTACGGCTGTCACTAGTTTTGATTTATTTTGTATTGAGAAATCTTATTGCAAAATACAAAATAATTAATAAAACAAAAAAGGAACACATATTCGGTTTCTTTTAAAATATTTTTATTAAACAATTCTCGTTACGTAACAACATTGAAACTGTTTATCTTCTGGGGTTAAATTGAAATTATGAAATATAATTGTTAAATGGTCAAGTACCGTGAAACGGGGCTACTTGATACACTTTTCCAACTTTTAGGCCCTACCTCGTTGCAACAAAGCTACGTTAATCGAAATTAAAATTATTTTAGATTACTTTGGGGTAAGGGCTATCAGGTGTAACACTGAAAAAAAATCTAGCACTCGCCATACTGGAGAAAAAAATGTTGAAACACATTTTTTCAAGTAACGGGGCTAAATGAAATTTGTTTGAAAATCGCATCTAAAATACAGGTATACTCACAATTGAGGCTACTTGAAACGCAAATTGTCTTTTAGTAAAACCCGCAGTTAGTAATTTAATTTAAAAAATATTGGATTTATGGCAAAAAATAGTTTTATTTACGTTTTAAAAAAATACATATTGCAAAAACAACAAAACATTAAAAAATCAACCACTTTTTACAAACTAAGAAAAAACTCTAAAAAAAACGATTTTGTGTGCAAGCCCTTAACTTTTCGATATAAAATTATATAGGGAATATCAAATTGTTTACTTAAATCTCTTAAGTTGCCACCCTGACTATATAATTGTACCGCACGCTAGAGTAATTCTTCATCGTAGTCTCGATATTTTCAATTTCCTGGCTTTCTTTTGTAAAATCGCACTATTTTTAAGTAGCCCCTGAAATGACAATAAAAAATAAAATGCTACACCACTGGCTAGTAAAACACGAAATATATGTTTTGAGGTTAGGGTGTCAAAGGAAATACCAGTCTCTTTCGAAAAAAAATATGGCTGTGTTATATAACTCATATGTGTCTTTGTGTAATAGGATGTATACAGGTATATAAAAAATATATAAAACTTACTTTTTTTTAACGCTACAAAATCACTACTAACCAGCACAAAAAACTTCCCGCGTATAATCCAACCTACCAACTAACAGGTCTCGACACGCTCGCCTTACATGCGCACTTTATATTTAACACCAGCTGTCGGTGGCACGTGACTTAAACAGTAGCGGCTGAAATTATCAAGTTACCTCGGCGTTTTCAAGTTGCCCTATTTTACGGTATTGTATTTATTCTGTAATGTTGATATTTGTAGTATGTACACTTGTAAATCTAATTATTCCTAACGTATGCAATAATGTGTTGCTTTCTTTTATGCCTTGAAAGACACTGTTTATTGTTGAATTGTTTAATATATTTACAACACTTGTAGATAGTTTTTTTGCGTGATGAACTTTTGAGAATTTTGAAAAGCAGTGTTTCTAGCATACGTAACGTTTCAAAGAAACACATGAAAAATATCACTACCTGGAGTGCGTTCAGAAACGGCTTAAGCCAAGCTAGAAATGACTTTACGCGTTCTAAATAAACCGCAGCTTGTCACAAATGATCAGCGTTTAGCGTTCACGAATCGCCGGAGTAGTGTAAGATTTGGAGGCACCTTGGAGAGCGTCCGAAAGTGGCTATACGAGTTATGATTGGTTGGAAATTTTTTATGGTTAAAATTTTAAAATCTGTTCACGTCGACACTTGCAAAAGCAAATATTTTGAAAAAAATGGCAGTTATTGACGTGCATTTATCAACAGTCGAAGGGGAGATGTACATTTTAGAAGATACCAGTTTTTTCTTTAGATTTAACATCATTGTATTTTGAAACTACCTGTTCCACATAATTTTGTATTCTTGGTGGAATGCTTTTGTTTGTTGCCACTGCAGCTCCTAAATATAAATTTTCTATTTTATCATCATCATCATCATCGGATTCAGTATCGGTATCATTAAAAAAATTCTGTCCCCAAACTAACATCATAAACCAAAAACTTAATTACAATCGTAGATAAATACTTTAGTAATTACAATCATAGACAAGCGAGTTGGGCGCTCTATTACAATTACCAACAACAGATAATTATTATATCCATAATCCCAAAAAGTTCGTTGACACTTCTTTATTTTGGACAAGTGGCTTTTGTCGTCCACAACAAGTTCTGCTAAATTTGGCTTTTTGGTGGGGTAGGGGTAAAGTTGGTTTTGGTTTGGCTTAAGCCGTTTCTGAACGCAGTCCTGGTATAAGCGTCCTACTAACTGACTTCTGGTAAAAAGGCCATGATATGCGAATTTAACACCAATAAACAAAAGAAAACTTCTGCGATTGGTGTTATACTAAATATCACGAATAGTCTCGTTTTAAAACAGATGACAGCGGTTATTTGTCATCGATCAGCTGATATTGGGACATAATAATATCCCTAGATTTGTAGCGGACCGTAATGAGCCCAAACACCGAGTTATGAATTGCGTTTTTGTTACATTTAATTACATTTTAAAAATTTTAATTTAATTACTTTTGTGTAAGTAGGTACCTACAATTATTATTCATTTGACCAAAAATTTAGATACAGGTTAAAATTTTTTAATTCTTTTTTATTAGGGATCATAATTATTAATGTGTGCCTTGCTCGTTAAGTTGATTTCATCGATAAGTAATGAGTTTTATTTCATCTCAACGCCGTTTTTGTCGAAAAGTTACTTTGTAAAATTTTTGTTCTTAAAATGTTTGTTCGTTAAGGTTAGGTTTCTAATGTATAATTTTCGCATTTTACATTATCTAGGTATCCTTTTCTGTTTCAAGAAAAATAAGTAGAAATTAAGTATTTCCCTGACTTAGGTAGGTAGGAGAGAGTTGGACAAAACCGGGTAGGTTGATAAAACTGGGTATCGCCTAGTTCTACCATATGCCAAAACAGCTTTTCATATTATTAACCTTTAAAAAGCAGCTATTTGATTTTGAAGGAATTATTTTTATTATTGTTATTAGTGAATATTATTATTGTTTGGCAATAGTAAGGTAATAGTAAGTAACATTATGTTACTCTTGTAGTTAAAATAGCTAACCATATTAGTATGTAATAGGATAGCGAACAAATATATAATTCTATTTTCTGTGTCTACGTACCTTACATAAGTGAAATTATTATTTGATATTACTATTATTATTGTTTGTATGACAATAAAATAAAGTTTTTAACATAAAGTTAGCCTACATACAAGTTTAGAAATGTAACTGTATCAATAAATTCCATTTTAACAAACAAATTCCATAAAAACCACTTTTGGGTCTACGTACCTTACGTAAGTCAAAAACTGTTAAAGTAGGGTTTCCACTGACAGAAAAATTTAATCCCTGGCTAAACTAAAGCTTTTAACTTTATGTTAGCCTACATACAAGTTTAGGAATGTAACTGTATTATAACCAAGAAATTCTATAAAAACCGTATTTGGGTCTTCGCACCTTACGTTAAGTCAAAAACTGTTAAATTAGGGTTTCCATTGACAGAAAAATTAAATCCCTAGCTATATTGAAGCTTTTAACTTTATGTTAGCCCACATACAAGTTTAGAAATGTAACAGTACCATAGCCAACAAATTCTATAAAAACCATATTTGGGTCTACGTACCTTACGTAAGTCATATATGGGGATTTTCTTGACAGTGAATGTAATAACTTGAATTTAATTAGTTTATGTTAAACTGTAGGTATTTTACCTATAGGTATAATCTGAACAAATAAAACAAAAAAAATCTATTCTAAATATGAGTGACAGAATCCTATTTTAAGTTGTGTTTCAGTTAGTTTAGTATTTTTAAGGTTTCGATATTTATAATATTATAAACTTTTTAAATCTATTTTGACACTTTATCTTTAAACCATATAGAAATTCATGCTTATTACCTATTACCTACCTTAAATTATAATATTTATAAAACATAACTTTCAAAAAAAATTATTACCTATTACTTATTATTTGGCAATATTAAAGCGGTAGAACTGATGAGGCTATTGCATAAATTGTTTTAGAAGGTATCACATGTATAATTTTCAAGTCCTGTCCTGTAATTCATGCCAACTTATAAAAATTTAATAGACCAAAATTGACAGAGTGTCACGTGACTTTGCCCCCATCTTGCGAGAGTATTCAAGATTTTTACTATAAATTCGCATATCATGGCCTTCTCGCCAAAAATCAATAGGACTGCTTGATATTTGGAGGATTTTGCGAAAAATAGCTTTAAAACTATTTTAGTTAGGTAAATGAACCTTTTTTTCTGTTGTTAGGTTTAGGGACACCCTATGTGAACAGATAGGAAATATTCTCGCCAATCCAGTAAAGGGACATCGTATTTAAAAAAAAGAATTTTTTAAAATTTTTTGATAAAAAATATCAAAAATTGTTATTTTTCCACTTACCTATATATTTTTTTTTATTATATTTATATTTTTTTTCTCAGAAAATTATAGAGTAACCCATGAAAAATGTTAATAAAAGGTATTGGAAATGAAGAGAGGAACACAAAAAAATATAATATACAGGGTGTTTCGTTAAAAATACCCATGTTTGAGACAACTTCCGGTATAACCGCATATGGTCGCTGTAATTTCATTTTAAAAGGACGTCTCCAAAAGTTTCATTACATAAATTTGCGAAATTCAATTTGCATTACTTTCCGAAATATTCTAATGAATGATCACCGTGAGACATCCTGTATATAGACCTACTGAATAGTGTATATTGCCTTAATAATTAAACTAAGCCTTTAATTTCAGGACTATAACGACGACATTCGACAAGAACAAATGTGGGAGATGCAGGTGCTTTCTAACCAAAAAAATAATGGAAAAGGCGATGATATGGATAGAAACCCCGATTCCGGCAGTGTGGAATTTATAACTGGAGACGAAAGACTTAGCACGGAGAGCACGGATGAATCGGGAACGCAAAGTTCCCAAGATAATGGACATCCGGCACTTAGAGGCATTCAATCAGGTGAGTTGCCCTTTCCTAACTGTGTGAAATGTTCTAACTAAACAAAGGAAGGGATTAGGCATTATTCCAAATTGACACAATGACTTGAAGGTAACTTTAATAAATCAACTTTTGTGTGAGAAAAAAATGGTTTAGTGCTAAAATAAGTTCATTAAAGGATTCTTATGCATGTTTTAACTTTTTAGAAATTTTTAAGAGTACATACAGTACAGAGTATCGCTTATTTGATCAAAAATCGCTCAGACACGTCAATTTTATTTTTTTGTAATGCCTTTTTTTAGAGAAACGGTTTATTTACAACCATGTATGTAATGTTGACATTTCAGATTTTTTAATAGCTAAAAAAAAACATGTTTCCAAACTTTAACATTATCCAGGGGGAAAGTGGAATTTACCCGGGTGGAAAGAGCCGAGTGGCACTTCATCAACATTCATTAAATAACCAAAATATGTGTTTCAATTTTATTCGATTAATTAAAAATTTCTTACTGTACAGGGTGGCCAACTAAGAATGCGAGGTACTATATATCTGGAAAACTATCCATCGTAGAGGCTTGTGGCAAAAAAAAAATTATTACTAAAATGGCCAAGAAAAAAACCTGGAAAATATTTTCAAGTTTCTGAAATGGCCGCTAGGGGGCGTAACTACAATCTTGAATCTAAATAGTGATGTTTGTGTAAAGTTCGCTATATTAACCTAATAAAAAAAATCCTGGTCTTTAAAGTCGAGGATAATCTGAACCTTTTTTGTTTAACACTTTTTGCAGAAAATAAATTATCCCCTCTCTGGCCTCTTCATGCGTTGCAACCGCGTCGCCAGCTGAGTTAGTACAAGCCGCTGTGTGTATGATCGCCATATAAGTGTTAAAGACTAAACCCACAAATTATATATGCAAGTATTTTCTGATTGGATGTTTCCCATTTTCTAATAATTGTTACTGAAGCTTTGGAACCAATTTTTATAAGAAGCATTTGTAACAGAAAAGTAAACTTTGGAGACAAAATATCTATTGTCTTCCATCCTTTATGTTAATTTAATTTAAAAGTTTATAGGCAAGATACATTTTAAATGACAAACACGTAGGAGGTTATTAATCTCAATTAGATTATATTAATTAAAACTTTATTTGATTCAGAGAGTTTGTTCCAAAATATTCAGTATTTGACCTTGTACGTATTATATGCCAAATTGTATTAGCAGTATAATTTGGAGCATTATACGAATTTAATTAAAAGTTTTTAAAACTCTCCATATTTGCGGTTCGCCTTTATCCTTGCTACGTACAGTTTTCTTTTTTGTCGAGTTTAAAAAGTTGCTTAAATGAGTAATTATTTTTAAATTATAGGCCATATATTTTAGACGTTGCTTAGATCATTTATTCTATGAACACAAACAAAAACAGGTTTGTAAAGAAAAAAGTGAACAATGTTAAAATGTTCTTGCTTGAAAATTAATTGCCAAAGCAGCAAACATACATTCCTGCGCCCATGAAAATAATGTTTATATACAATGTTGGCTTATCCCACTAATCCTATTTTCTGGAGCAATTTATTGTAGGGTTCAGTGTTTTACACTTTTTGTTAAAAAAGCTTTTAGTGTACTTTTTAAAATTTAAAAGGTTTATGAATAATTCGTTTAAATAGAACATTAAATTTAAGATGCTTAGAATCATTAAATTTACATAGATTAAATAAAAAATATTTTTTAAATCTAAGCTGTTACTCTGTGGGGATTAAGAACGTCACATTATTGTTCTTGTGTATACAATCAAAGCATATTCCAAGCAACTTTGATATATAATGATATAGTCAGATCTGGTCCTAACGTGCGGGTCCAAAGGTCACTGATCATATGCATCAAATCAGACAACACAGAGGCTATCAAAATGTTGTGAGATTATTTACAAATATGCCGAAGGAAGGAAAAATAGTTTCATTATTTTAGCTATCGCGAAGATAGCCATATATACCTAATATTATTAGTTTTGTAAAAATTATGTACAGGGGAGTTGGAAAAGTTACAAAAAAATTATATAATCGTTAATTATATACCTACTGTACCCTTTAATTAAAAACGACAATAATAAACAGTGCAATTTATTTTAACAATTTTACTACTAAAACCTAAAAATACAATGGCATTTAGTCTGATAAACTATTTCGATAATGAAAAAAAAGTGGAAATTCGCAAACCAATATGCAGGAAACCGTAATGAAAACACTGGGAATTAGTTTAAGGACTATGCAGAATAATGTGCATGAAAAAAAAGCATAATATAATACCCAAGAATACTAAAAAATGTAAACGAAAAACACCGTTTATAATTATAGCCTAAAAACTCTCATCGTAACTTATAAAATCTGAAAAGTCCTCGTCGTCTGAGTCGTCTTCGAATGGAGCAATTATCATTGGCGCTACTTCGTCATCTAGTACTTGTTCTCGATCCCACCAATCCCTTATTAATATTTCTGTATGTTCCACCGATTTCTTCCAGTACTCTTGTGTAATATGATCTAACGAATCTTGCCAAACTATTTGTACTTGGTCGGATTTAAGACCATCACCTACATGTTTTTCATAATAAGACTTTGCTCCAGCCCATATTAATTCTATTGCGTTAAACGGGCAATGATATGGCGGCAGTCGTAGAACCTCATGACCATATTCACGCAGTATTTCATCTACCGCGTATATTTTGGGTTTTTTAAGAGACTTTGCTATTGATAGGAGTTCCGATTTAAGCATATTTGGTAAATGATTTTGGTGGTGTTTTTTCAGCCACTCATAAATATCACTTTTCCTCCAAGATGAAGTAGGCTGTTTATTTAAAATTCTTGAATGATATGATGCATTATCTAATACAATTAAAGACGGAGCATCCAAATTTGGTATCAATTGAACTTTTAACCATTTTTCAAACATTTTGCAATTCATATTATCATGATAGTCAGAACTTTTTGATGTTGAAGAAAAAATTAAACTCGCACCTGCAACATATCCTGTTGCAGAACCGGCATGCAAAATAATAAAACGCTTTCCCGTACCGCACCCCTTTTTTCTTTTAACACTTTTTACAGACTCATCTTGCCAAGATTTTGAACCACTTCCATTCGAAAATATCCACGTTTCATCTAAAAATACCACTTTTCTAAATTTCGATTTGTAATTGTCCGTATATTTTTTTAAAAACTGAACACGCTGACTCACTATCTGTGGCTGCTCACATAAAAATCTTCGGTTACAGTCTTTTTTATAGCGAGAACCTAAATTTTTTATTAATTTTGATAACGCTTCAAGTCCAATTTCCAAAACACCCCGAATTTTTAATGTTTTTTGTAAAACTGGAAGAGTTACATTGGTTTTTGATTTGTATAAATCGTAAATCACATTTCGAACTCCCATTTTAATATTTTCGCTTAAATCCTCAGTCTTTGGCTTTCTTCGTTTACACTTTTTAGTATTCTTGGGTATTATTTTATGTTTTGTTTCATGCACAATTTTCTGCACAGTCCTTAAACTAATTCCCAGTGCTTTGGCTACTGTTTCCTGAATATTGGTTGGCGAATTTCCACTTTTTCTTTCATTTTCGAAATAGTTTATCAGATTAAGTAGGTACCATTTTTTTTGATTGGGGATGCAAAAACCCAGAAAATTGTTTCATTTTGTCACAAACTGTCAAAGTCACAAAACTGGCATATTTAAAATAAAACGTAGCTGGTGCTATTATAAGCTTTTTTAGAATCACTGGAAAGTAAATACATATCCTTTTTTTTTCATGTCAAAATGGAATAAGTCTGTCTCATTTATCTTACGTATTTTATTTAGAGGGTAAAATTAAACGCAAGTAAAGAAAACAAAAACTGAGAGTATGTCTTTCTTGAATCGTATGACCCGCACGATAAGACCAGATCCGACTATATTAATAAATTATAATTTTACAATATTTTTAATATTTAATATAATTTGAAATATAATTTTATAATATAATATTTATTTATACTTCTTCTATTATTATATACTTCGAAAGAAAAATGGTTCTAAGATATAAAAAGTTTTTACGAAACAATAAATAGTATTATGCGATTTCGACAAAATGGTGAACACCGCAAAAATGTTACCCTAAGGCTGATGATCTGGGGGAAATGAGCAGCCTGCAACAGGATCGACTCACTATGTTTATTAACAGCAGTGGCTGGTTTGAATGAGCTGTCAAGATTCTTCTACGATCTACGTCACGTCGCGTTAACCATCAGGATGCTGATGCGGATAGGTTCCGCGGAACACGTGTGGTACCTACTACAACGGTCCTACAGGACTACGTGTGACTGTTTGGACAATGCCAGAGATCTGCCAATCTAACCTAACCCTAACCTACCCTAAGGCGCACATTTTTTCTCATATTTTTGGAAGCCACGAGTCGCTACAATCTAGTCTTCAGATCAACAATGATAAAAAGGTCGCAACCCTAAATAATATTAGGAATATCGACACTCTATCAAAATATAACTTTTAAATTTTAATCCTAAATATTATAACAATGCCCTTGTCAATTTTTACAAAACTATTTGGCCTGTTTCATGGTTAAATATTTATTTTGATATAATTATTATTAAAATGATACTATTGATAATTTCACACCAAATTTAAAATAATTTTAAAGTGGTACGCCACTGTTAATTGACATTCGTAGTAGCTTGACCATATTATTCTTATACAGTGTGTATCAGCCAAATGAAATAAATTCGATAATAAATACATGTCCGAAAAAACGCTCAGATACGTCGATTGGTATTTTAAGTTGCGCACTTTTGTCAATAAAAATCTTTTATACAGGGTGTGTCAGTAACAGTAATTAACCTAACCGCGTTTATTCGACTCGTTCAACCTATATAATAAATAGCAAGAAAATTTAGTCTCTGAATAAACTTGATGCGTGAGCTTGCTAAGACCCACAACTGAATTGGGATATTTCAGAAAAAACCAGCATCAGCTCTTAATGTCACATGTGACTATCAACTGTCGAAACGCTTTGTTTTTAGAAAAATTTGACTCTATCAACTCAACTTTTCAACTAAGGTAAATTTGGCTGGATCTTGATATTTTAGCCTCAGGAATGTGTGCAAGCATTTTATACACGTATTTTCCGGACACCCTGTGCAATAAAGACACGTGTGTTTATTATTACCTTAAGGCTAAAGTTGTATGAGCTCGACATTGTTAAATTGAAACATACTACAAGAATAACAATAAATTATCGTAAAGTTAAGCAGCCAATGTTTAGGGATTTAAAGCACCGTGACGTTATCAAAGATTTACTTTCATGTAAAACCATAATGGAAGAAAAATGTCTTAAGTTACTTTTTATTTGCTGCAGATAAAAACTTAAAGGGGCTATCCTCTGTACAAACGTGTGCTGTATAAAGTTTATAAAATAAAATCGTTCGTAAAGTGGGATTTTAACTAAATATTGAGTCTATAGTAGGAAAATACATAAAAAGCCTTAAAGAAGGGTTTAATTGTCTGTACCTATATTTTTGTTACACATTTTTCCCTATACCTACGAGCATTATCAGACCTAACAAACATTAAATTACATTTTAAAACAAAAATAAGCACATCACAGTTGCATAATTAAACTAACTTGGTAGCACTAACACTAAAAACATTGACGAATTATTTTAATTTTAAATAAATTTTGTTGAAATGCATTTATTTACTTGAATTTACGAGAATATGTATTTTAATATACAGGTTGATTCACGGTGTACGTTAAAAGTAAATGACGAACCAGGTAACAAATCGTTCTAAAAACTTGGTCATTTATATAAACAGACATGCTCTATCACAGCCGTCTTAACTTCCAAGCCATGAAGTGACATCGGGCAACGCCGCATCAGCTGGGAGTAGCGGATCCACAAGCTATTATTACGCGCGGCAACGGGCGAGTTTTTTATTCTGTCTGATAATATGTTTTGTATTTTTTTGGCTTTTTTGCCACTATATTGATTGAAAAATGTACAAAAAGGTAATAAATAGCTTTGGATAACAAGAACAACTTACCTAATTATTAAATATTAGTAATATTGCGTTGAGAAGCTGTTTTGTTTCACTACGAGTAGATTTATTTTATCGATCAAAAGTAAAATTCTATTATACAAATTATTATCTTCTGCGTTTAAATTACAGGATTGACTATCGACTTCTGAAGTCTCAAAATTTAGTAAGCTTAAGGCTTTGATTAAGAAATCTATGCTTGTCTTAAGAAAGTCACGTACTATCTGGGTAACTTCGTTACTTTCACAATGTATGAATTGGTACCGAGACAATAAGTTTTCAAGCTGAGACCACCTGCTTAGTTTCATTTCAAAAGTTAAAATCCATTTCAAATCATTGTAAGCCGATTCATTGCCCTTTAAAAAAACCTTTAACTTCATATCAATGTTCACTGAAACCTGATTAACAATAATTATACAGTCATTGGTCAAATCTAAACTATAAAAATATATTTTGGAGTCACTCACAATTTTTACTTCCCAAAATTCAGAAGTATTAATTTGTGGTGAATAATTACTGAGATCGTCAAAACTTTTTATAAAATCTGATTGCTCGAAAGCTTGATTATGTTGAGAGTTACGCTCTTGTTGTTCCTCGTTTCATTCCGCTGGACTTTTTCTAGGAATGAGAACAGTTTTTAACAAGTGAGCAGGCAAATTGGGATAAAAGCACGGAACAGCTGTTAAATTTAGTCTCACTTTAGTTGGCATTTTTTTGTGGTGGTATCAGGGAAAATATCACTGGGGACAAAATGCTTAGCACAAGCTACAGTGTGGGTGACCAATTAGCTCTTGGAATGGCTTTTAGCCATAGAATTTTCAGATTTTTATCCTTTGGAAAGTGAAAAACTGATACACTCTCTTCACCGGCTTTTAAAACGCTTTTACAGTTAGAGTTACACCCAGGAATACAGCAGGGGCTTGGCATGTTGATAAATAAACAAAATAAAATAAAAAAATAGTACTTACGTATCGTACCTACTTACGAACTATCTCTACTAGTGACATTTTTATACTAATTCACATATACCTTTAAGCTAAATAAACACTTAAATATTTAATAAATTAACTATAGCCACAAAACAATAAACTTTATCCCAAAGAAAGATAGAATACAAAAAACACAACTTTTAAATTAAAACAAATAAAATTCTGCCGCCATTTTTTATAAAACCCGTAAACAAACTGTCAGGTTGGCCAAACTGTTGGATTTTTCACTTTATTAATGCTTTTAGAGCAAAACCGCACCACAAATTTTTACTATCGTAGTATTTAGAAGTAAATTTTCTATTAGATATCAATCGAAAACCGGATAAAAATACAAATTCATAGGACAACACCTACTTCCCGCGAAAAGTATATACTAAACCATGAATAACCTTAAAAAAGTCACGTGACACATGGATCTTTAGAGCAGTGTTGTCGATGTTTCTGTTACACGGCCTGAACAAGTTAAGACGGCTATGGCTCTATTTATCGAAAATATTTTTGACGATACAGTTTTGTCACTTCTGCTAAAAATGATTAGCAACTTGTATATTTTAAATGGAACACCCTCTATCTAATTTTATTTCTAAAACCCCTATTAATTTATTAACAACTTTCTTTAACATTAGCCTATAACTCTCTTTTCCCGTATCTAAAATAATAATTAAATTCCAATTTTTTTGAAGGAAAACGTTAATTTAAAAAAATGTTGATATTTTAAACTTTAAGATATTGTAACGCCCAGTTTTTAGGGTGCAACGAGGGCGTAGAGGTAACGGAACCTTAATGACTATTAGGAAAACAAATTTATTAACAAATAAAGATCACCTGATGGGTTTGCAAAGAATGAAATAACCAAATGCAATAACCAAATAAAATAACCAAATGAAATAACCAAATGAACGTATCGGATTTAAACCTTTTACAAATTCAACTCAATAAGTAGGTACTTTACTTACATTAAATTTATTATCATCATTGGCTTCTTGGGGGACCAGCAAAGATGATCACAAAATTTTTAACTGTTTATTACGGACTCTTGAGCACTAGTGCCGAACGATATTTTTTCTATCAATAGTGTGCCGTTCGCCAAGTCAGCAGTTTTCCCTTCTTTTAGGGAAACGACGAACTCCGGTCGTGAACCTTGATTCTGCTGACTTGACGACTTGACAACCATTGATAGATCGGGATGCGCGTATAATGTTTCATAATTGCAACTTTTCGAACTTGTTTAATAAATTTAATATAGGTACCTAGGTTTTAAGTTACGTAGGAATGACCTGACATTAGCCTTAACTATAGAAATCCATTAAAAATTCTAATATTGAACCATGAAACATTTTTAAATAAATCTCTTTTGTGACACTATTAAGACTATGAAATTTGGTGGAAATTGGGTGGTTTAAAAATACAGTTAATTTGATTACTTAAAAAGTTTATTGTAAGTTTATTTTCTTAAATTTAGCATCCTGTATATTACCACTAATTTTAAAATTGTAATTTTCTAGGGCAACTGCTACTGCATGGGTTTCATGTATTATTCTGGTTTTAAGTTTTCGATAGTATGATGTAGGTACTATATTAATAGTCATGTTTCCTAAACATTTTATTTTACTTTATAATTCTTTATTACAAAACAAATTTAAAACTAAAAACATCAAAGGCCAAAGTACCTATGTGTGTTTACTGACATCAAAATTTTTCGGAAACTAAAAGTAATATTTAGTAACCGCAAAATACTATTTTAGACGTCATTATGACCTCCGATTGCGATCAATTTTTCATTAACCGACCTGCTTTATACATTTATTGAACTACCAATACGTTAACGTCAATCTTTAGATCAACATAGGACGTGTAAATGTAGTCCCTTAAGGACCTTAAGAAATTACATATTATGTTGACGTATTTAGTGAGTCTATTTTCAGCATGACAAATACTACCTGGGCAATTTTAAGTCAGATTACTATACGTTTAGACGACGTAAGAGGAAATAAACCCGAACAAACTCAAATTCGGTGAATCGTATACTAATATATTTTATAAAATTTATCCAATGTTAATTACCTAGCAGGTAAAAACCTATATACAAACAATAAAGATATTTTAAAATTAAATAAATGACTATTCGCGACCTTACTCCAAAAGAAATTCAGTGACATCCACACGACGTAGTTAAGAGAGTTAATAGTAACTTGCCGTCTTAAGTAACTGTTTTACTGAAAATTGCACCAACACTGACGTCAGACTTGGTTTACCTTTAGTCATATGAGTGATGACACAAACAGTGGTTGTGTTATTCAATGATACAAAACACACATAGAACAGAAACCGCTTTGATGCAGCGCCCATTGCATCTGCCGCTAGCTGTTTTCTTGTTTAAAGTGGGTCTTTTATATTATATTATACTGGTCAGACACGACAGTTTTCAAAGGGTGTTTGAGACACACAAAGCAAATTATTTAATTTAATTAGCGAACTGCGGTAAAAATGGACATATACGAGTAAATTTGTTTTGCCAATGCAGCCGCCTCTGCAGAAACCGCTACAAAAATGCCATGTATGTGATCGCCCCTGAAAATGATCGTCGGGTACTTAGGGGAGACCAAAGCTAGTAGTAGGTAACAAAGAATTCAGCTAAGGTAGAAAACGAAAACATTGAACATCGCGGTGCAGTGGCGGATTTACAAATTTGCCGCTAGTAGGCTATTCAATTTTTGCCGCCCCTATACCAGTGACGGCTCGTGAGTTGTGAAACAGGTGAAGTGTTCGGGAAAAAAAAGCCCGCTGCAGGCGAAAATTTTTTAAGACCACGCCCAAATTTGATCAATAATTTTTAGTAAATATTTTAAAAATTTATGATTACCTACTTATTTTATTGAAAATTAAATTTCTTTCTGCAAAGCCAGTAAAGTTCCAACTACCTTTTTTTATCCCCATTAACAGACACAGCCAACAATAAAGTTTATTTAAAAATACTACCCGTCCACCATGAATAAAGATTGTACCATTTATTTCTGTAAGACAAAAAAAAATTTTGGGCCAAATTTGCCGCCCCCAAAACCTGCCGCCCTAGGCTCCAGCCTACTCAGCCTAATGGTAAATCCAGCACTGTCGCGGTGGGTGCCTCGCTATCGGAATGTATTTGCAGCTATGGAGGGGAATGCAGAGCGATAATAAAATGGAAATGAATCGCGCCCGAAGAGAACGGCAACGTTTTTATCGAATTTCCAAAAATGTTATTAGAAGAAGTTGGTATTCTGTAAAATTTGGACGGTTGTTAACAAACGACAAGTCGGTAAAATGTAGTCATACATTGAACACAACCCAAGAGCAGTCATTGAGAGTCGTTGAAACAAAACCGTTGCGTTTTTGACATTGTTTTTACTTTTTTTGGGCTTGTTCGGCGATAATTATGGCAATTGGAAACACCACGAATGTGCCGACAAATATTACTATACCGGGTGTATCTCAAAAGACGTTCACCCTTATAACTTTTTTATATTTATAGATATTAAAATGAAATTTTGATATTATGCATAAGAGATGATTCTGCATTTATTGGCATAATTTTCAATTTGTTAGCACTTCCGGTTTGACCGGAAGTGACCTTGACTTTGATATTTTAAATAGGATATCTTGTACATTTATTTGGGTTCAGCATAACATTATGAGTGAAATGACACCTCACTTGTCATTTTTTGACGTGTTATAACATTTTTATGTTTATTTTCAATCTAGAGTGCTACAAATTAATTAAATCTGTTAATTTATAGTCAAGTATAGTATATATTAAAATTATGTCATAATAATTGACTTTCTAAGTTTCACAAGCGTTTAAAAAATTAAATTTGGTTTCCTTGACGTTTACTCTATTTTTCCAAATGGAACGATGGTATTTAAAACGAGCATTTTTTTCAACAATCGATACCCAACACTCCTATGCTATTTTAAAATTGACACTGAAAAATTTGCCCCAAATCCCAATCGCAAATTTAAAAGCGTTATGCATTATTGCCGCCCTTTCTTTTCTAAAGAAAAAAGGCGGCTTTAAAAAACAATGAAATGGTTTTGAAAATCAATATGACTTTAATTTAAAGCTGTAATGTCATTAGTTTATAAAACATACAGTATACAATCTTGCGGCTTCAAAATAATTTTTCTGATTATTCCAAAAATTAGGAGCATATCAATTTGTTCATTTTTGGTAAAACTAACCATTTTATTTGATTTACATTAAAAGTATAATGAACGAATGACATTACAATTTTAATTTAAAACCATATTTGTTTTCAAAACCATTCCATTGTTTTTCAAAGCCGCTTTATTTTTTTTTAGAAAGTTGCATGACGATTTTAAATTTGCGATTGGGACTTAAGGCAAATTTTTTCGTGTCAATTTTAAAATAGCATAGGAGTGTATGGTATCATTTGGAAAAATGGAGTAAACGTAATTAAAACAAAATTTCATTTTTTAAACGCTTGTGAAACTTAGAAAGTCAATTATTATGACATAATTTTAATTTATACTATACTTGACTATAAATTAACAGACTTAATTAATTTGTAGCACTCTAGATTGAAAATAAAAAATAAACACAAAAATGTTATAACACGTCAAAAAATGACAAGTGAGGTGTCATTTCACTCATAATGTTATGATGAACCCAAATAAGTAAAAATATAGGTACACGGTGTCCCATTTAAGATATCAAAGTCAAGGTCACTTCCGGTCAAACCGGAAGTGCTAACAAATTGAAAATTGTGCCAATAAATGCAGACTCATCTCTTATACATAATCTCTAAATTTCCTTTTAATATTTATAAATACAGAAAAGCTATAGGGATGAATGTCTTTTGAGAAACACCCGGTATACTAGACGAGTTGATATCAACAGAACTTCGTCCTTTTTTAATTTTTGCTTATTTTTGTTAATTGCAGAAGGCAGAACATACATTTAAGTCGGCAGTTACGAAATACCAGCGATCCCTTTCATGTTTCCGAGACGACTGCGACGGCAAAACATTTTAGTTTTCTCACGGAGTTATTGGGTTTTTTAATCAACTTATTTGCCTCCAACTCTAAGTAAATGGCGTACTACTGTCTAGTGGTTTTGGCTCTTCTCATTTATATTATATTTTATTTCAGCTTTATTTTAATTAAATTCTGAACTAATAAAAATATAAAACCATAAACTGGCCGTAATTGGCCGTAATTAGAGCAACAATAACAAGTGGAGGTTGAGGTTAGTGCTCATTATTTGTTTTTTTAATTTTAACACAGAACTGGCACAGTTTTTTTTCTAGTTTAAGATAAAAAAAGGACAAACATAGTCGGAACATCAAAATTTGTACATTTTAATTATAATATTATTATGCTAAGTTGAGTGTTCCTTTTAAAAGTTTAACTTAGCATAGCCAAAAATTTTTTCCTCCTCCCTTGCCGCGGTTAAGTATGTCCCTCTCTCTCTCTACTTATCATGCGGACTATATATTATACGAAGTTGTTCACGAGGCATTCCTTTAAAACCCATACAACACTGAAACTATTTTTTTTCAAAATGTCAAATTTTTTTCTTAAAATTTATTTGAATGAACCGTTTTAAAGATGGAAAAAATATTTTAAAAAATCTTGAAGCATTCCAATTGGGTCAAATATACCGTCCTTTTAAAAGGACGATAGGGTTATATACTACTATTTTAAACTTCTTTCTAAAAATTCTAAAAAAAAAAACAAGCGATAGTCCGATACATTTTTTATTGAAAAATGATGCCCATAATAGGAAAGCATAGATTGATCAATGCTGTGATTCTCTTCTGATGGTGCATGCTCAAAAAATTTACGGTTCAAAATATTAAATAGGGGTCTTATTTTTGAATATTTATCTAACTGATCAAGCTGTGTATTGTCACAGCAATGTATGTTTGTCATATTAAATTGAAATTTGTCACGAGGGATTACCTTGCATATGAGTGAATTATTTGTATCTTCCCTATTTTGCCAATACATATGTTTTTGAGGAAGCGTCGAATAACCGCTCACACGCAATACCCCTATAAAACAAAGCAACTCATCCTCGGTAATATCTCCAAGACGATTTTTCTGATGAGTATAAATATTCGTGAAATTCAATATAAGATTGATGACCTCTTTGTCAAAAAATAGTTGAAACGCAGTAACTATATAGAAAAGTCTGGATTTTCTAGATCTTCTTGCTTGTAGTCAAACGATTTTATAAGTTTCGGCCTTCGCTCGACAAATGTAGAAAGTGGTTTCTCGTCATCACTGTCCCAGTTATCTTCTAAAGCTTGTTCCAGTGGTTCTTGAGCAAATATTTCCGCTCTTAGTTGTGATCCAGGCAGATTATTCATATCCACCAAAGCTTCATCCCCGGAATCTTCATCCGTGTCACCACTGCTATTATTTGTATTTTCCGGCGGAAATATCGCTATTTGTTTTGAAACATCAACGGTATCATCGTTTTCTATTTCTTCCAGTAATTCATATAGCGTCAGCAGTCTTTTCAAATATCTAAACAAGAAAAAAATATAATTAGCAAATAGTAGTATATACCCCTACCGTCCTTTTAAAAGGACACACTGACATTTTCTCATAGTTTTACCAAACTATACAAAGTAATCTCAGGTTATGTTTACTGGATATATTTTAAGATTATAGGTAAACAAAAAATTGTGTAAAAAGTTGTTAAATAAATTATTTTTTAACGAAAAACGTACCTCAAATTATTCATTACAAAGGGATGTAAAACCCAGAAATTATATCACCTAAAATAAAACACCTAAAACCGTAATGGCGTGCAATAAAGCAGTGCACTGACAGGTAGTTAATATTAACAAACGTCGATTCTCGGTGGCGCAATCTTAATTTTATGTTAGATACTTAACTGAGATGACTATGATTTCTCCGTCCTTTTAAAAGGACAGTAGGTTCATATGGATTTTAACAACATAGCTAAGCAAGGATTTTTACTTTACTTTGCTTTGCTGTTTAAAACAAGCAAATGGAAGGTACCTATTATTTGTGTACTATGATTTAACAAACATTCGTCGTTGAAAGGTAACCTAACGAAAATTGTCGTAACAACAACGTTACAGAATGCGATTTTTCAGATTACTGTTTAAAAAGTCGTTATGAAATCTATATAACGACAGTAGTTATTTTAACTAGAATTTTATTTTTTTTAGAAACAACATCAAACTCCACTTCAGAAAAGGCCATCCTTGGATCCGGCTGTAACAATCAGACCTCTTCCACCGATGAGTTAAATGGATCAAACGAAGCGATTCCTCAAAATCTAGCAGGCCGTAAAAGGCCTCTGTTGGCCGTTGGATCGAGGTCGGCAATGACGCCAACTAAGCGCACTGTTATGAGTTTGTTGGCAAAGGCACGAGCAGCGCAAGCAAAGCATTTGACCACCTCTCTTTCCAGGACGCCTGAGTAAGTTATTAAAATTTTAGAAAATATGTTTTCTAAAAAGGTGTAGCTTTTACCAAAAATAACTACTTAAATACGAAATGATTGAAATACATAATAATATCGCTCCCTTAATGCAATTCTAACATAACTCAAAAAAATAAATTTTGAGAAAAAAGCGTTTAAAGGTTTTATGGTGTGAATAGGTAGTATCTATGTAGTATACGTATTTATAACCTCTCTGACGAAAATGATCTAATACAACAGGTTTGCTAAGACATAGTTTGTATTGATAGCTTATTTTTTATTAACAAATACTTATTAAATAAATAGCTAGTGTACCAAACCCGCTTTAGTGTTATCTCAATTCCAGATTTGCTAGAACAGTGTTTTTATTGGTAGTTATCAGTTCCATAAGCAGCACAGTCTTATTGAATAATGAAGTACTTTTAATACAGCAATTTTGTTAAGAAATACATTGTATCTTCTCAATACGATTCATTTTGTTTCCAGTAAAGAGCTTTTTCTACAATTAAGAAAGTTGAACAGCTTCCCAATAACGAATTGTACCCGTTAGAACCTATAATCCACAAGGCGTTGGTGGGGGTTTGTATAGCGATCGACAATTGCCGCGCGCCATATTATTAGTTTTAACGTATTTACTGCGCAGGTCACATCGTTGTTCGGAGTCTTCTAGCCGTCCTGTCTAAATTTGAATTCTATTGATCGTATCAATACCTGTTTCAACTAATTTATTTTTACTTTGTATTTAAATTTTTTAAACTAAATATTCAGAGCAATAATGCAGCAACTATGCTATGGTAGTAATAACTGTTATTTCCTTAACGGTCTAGCAATTTCCGTTGTCTTACAGTAGGAAAGCGGGTTGCTGTCACATATTAGAGTATTAAACAGCTGTATAAAGAATATGTTAATTCTTATAAGGAATAGAAGGTTTTTTCTCAGTGCATTTAATGTTGTGCTACATTTTTTTTTGGAACATATTTCCTATTGTATAATATGGGCTTTCATGTAACAAATACCGAAAATTTGAATAAATTTTATTTTTCTTTCAAAATTAATTTAAAATAACGAATTCTTTACGTCAGAGATAAATCAAAGCAGAATTTATGTAAAGCGAACTGAAACAATACGCAATGGCACGGTTTGAGCAAGCTTTATTATTTGAAATTAACTAAAATATTAAAATTACCACAAAAAGTGGACATAATTTAAGTTAGAAACAGTTCAAAATATTTTGCGCAGAGCGGAAATATGTTTTAGCCGCGAATACCAGTATATAAATCATAGCTAGTATCCTAAAGGACTGGGCATTTAATATGCGTAAACTACAGGAAATAAGTGTTAGGAAAGTGTGGTGAAAATCATGTGGAATACTATAAAAAAGGTAAAATTGTCATGTATTTTCAAAATTAACAGGGAAATATAAAATCAGTAAATAATCATAATATAAACCACTCAAGCTTTAAATTCTACTACTTAAACTTCACGTAGGTATATTTTTCATAAACTTTTATATATAATCAAATGTTCTCGACTTAATAATTTGCAATAAAAGTCCTCGACCTTTGGTCTCGGGCATTTATCGTCAAATTAGTAAATGTCGAACATTTTAGAACTGAAAATTTTCGAAAAACCACCTACGCGAATTTACTTATACCTATATACCTCTTTGCAGGTCTTTGTTTTGATTGATAACGGTATTATTTTAAAATATTCATGACGAAAACAAAACTTGCAGTCTCCCAGGGTGCAAAGCAAATTACCATAGTTCGTTAAAACAAAGTATACCTTCAAATTTTCGGCCAGTTATAATTTATAGAAAAAAAAATGATTAAAAGCAATTTCCAGAAACAATTGGACATCATCAAAATAGTATGTAGTCCTTACATTTTGCTAAAAGTGGCATAATATTATAATTAAGTCATTTTTTCTTTTGGACCTTTTTTCTATTGTTTTTCGGCAACGTGTCCCAATTTTTCCCTGGCCACCTTGCAGTATGGATAATAAAGATAGCTTTTTTATCGAGTGATACTAACTAGATTATTTTAAAATTTTATCGCAAATCCTAATCAAAATCTTAAAATTTCGCGAGATTTCTCGTTTTCGCATATTTTTGTCTCGTCTCACGAGATTCTCGCGGAAAAACTCTCATTTCGCAGGAAACCGGACCACTTTCGTCTCATCTCGGAACACTATAAATGCTAATGCATACCTATTAAACAAACTCTATTAAAATACTTTTTCTAAATTGGTATCATAATAAGTCTATTCCGATACGCATTTGCGTATCGTAATGAAGCTATTTCGATACGCGTTTTTTCTTTATTTGATGTTGGTAACATTTAATTGTTTTATTTCATTGTCTTGCGCGGCCTTTGTGATTTACGAGAAAACCCATTTTTCGCAGAGGAAAAATAGCTTGATAACCTACTTCTTTATTCTGTGTGGATAACAGTCATGTATGTTGGTTGCATAAATCTATAAATCAATCTTTTGTAGATGCTTCAAGCTATCATTTTCTGCCAAATCCTATCCAAAATTCAATCAACTAACCTTCCAATGTCGATTTTAACTTCAACTTTATTTGAATTTTCCATCTTCCCTATAGGTACTAAATTGCAATGCCGTGACGTAAAATCACGTCTTTTGAAATTCGAAAAAAAGTAGCAAAATCGCCCGAATTTCCGAATTCTCTGTATTTGTACCGAATGTACAAGAATCACACAACGTATTCCGTCCAATTTCAAATCTCATATCGCTAAAATAACTTTAGAATCTCGTGGTGAAAATGGGTCAATAAATCAAAAAATGACAGTTCGCAAAATAATTTTTGTTGTCCAAAGGCTACTATGATAAAAAATAGTATTACCAACATAAAATTTAGACATAAACATTTACAAAATTTGAAGGATTTATTTTCTTTTTAAATATGTGTTTTTTATTGAAAAACTACAAATTAGAAAAAATAGTATAACGTATGTGTTATATAATAGTATATTAAAGTACACGTTTCATAAGAAGCGGTTTTAGCTCACGCGTCTATTTTAAAAAACGAGCCACAAAGTGGCGAGTTTTTTTATTGACACGTGCGCTAAAATGCCTTATGAAACATGTGCTTTATACATTTTTTTCTATTTCACCTTTTATAATTAAGAAAAATACATTTTAAAAAGAAAATAAATTCTTCAAATTTTGTAAATTTTTATGTCTAAATTTTATGTTGGTAATACTATTTTTTATCATAAGCCTCTGTGCCACAAAATTATTTTGCGAACTGTCATTTTTTGATTTATTGAACCATTTTCACCACGAGATTCAAAAGTTATTTTAGCGATATGAGATTTGAAATTGGACGGAATACGTTGTGTGATCCTTGTACATTCGGTACATTTGGAATTCGGGAGATTTTGCTAGTTTTTTTCGAATTTCAAAAGACGTGATTTTACATCAGGGCATTGCAATTTAGTATAGGGAAGATGGAAAATTCAAATAAAGTTAAAGTTAAAATCGAAATTGGAAGGTTAGTAGATTGAATTTTGGATAGGATTTGGCAGAAAATGATATCTTGAAGCATCTACAAAAGATTGATTTATAGATTAATGCAACCAACATACATGACTGTTATCCACACAGAATAAAAAAGTAAGTTATCAAGCTATTTTTCCTCTGCGAAAAATGGGCTTTCTCGTAAATCGCAAAGGCCGCGCAAGTCAATGAAATAAAACATATAAATGTTACCAACATCAAATAAAGAAAAAACGCGTATCGAAATAGCTTCATTACGATACGCAAATGCGTATCGTACTGAGCTTATTATGAACGTGAAATAGAAAAAGTAGTTTTAAGCACTTGTCCCGTTATAAAACTCGCCGCAAGCGGCTCGTTTTTTAACATGGACGCGTGCTATAAAATGGTGCTTTATAAAACGTGTACGTTAATATACTATTTTAATAAAAAAAAATACTTTTAAATTTTATTTATTACACAATAAATCATCATTTTAAAAGTCAATAAAGCTTGGAGACTAATCCACTAAGGTAAACAACAAGATAAAGAAACTAATAACATCTTTATCCAGTAGCCAGACGCCGGCCTTACGGACTTAACAAGAGCGGCAGCTAACGTATAAAGTGAACGTTTGGTTCCCTGTGGCTTTCCGTTATATAACGTTAATCTCTCTATAAGCATGCAATAAGAAATCTTCGCAATAATTTAAAGATAGAAGGATTTTTTTAAATAAGAGCTAACGTTATAACTATATTATTTTAGACTAAAAAAACAGGTATACAGTTAACGATGTGAGTTTGTATAACTTGGAATAAATTCAGGAAATCCAGTACAATTCTTTTTTTTTTTTGATAAATGCTTAGATACGGTTATTAAATTAATTAATATAGCGAAAAAGGCTATATTTCAATTATTCAATTATTTCAAAGTTTTAATACAAGGAAAATTGAAAAACTTTGGTAAAAGCCGAAATGGAATTACGCATTTTCCTACTATTATAACTTTTAAAAGACAGAAGGAAAAGACCTGCGGTTTTTGCAGTTCCCTTATTCTAGTTAGCTAGAAAATAGAGTTATAATAGTTAAATTTAAGTTGTTTAAGAAGTAGAAATATATTTTTTTTTAAATTGCCCTCTTATACAGTGTGGCCCAAATTGGGCCTACATGTATGTGGATCTTGGAAACTATAGAAGATAGAGAAATGGTTAAATGGGGAAAGTTTTGCGCAATCATATTTGTAACTGAAACCCGTTTAGTATGCGGCCCTATCTTTTTTGGTTTTTAACATATTTTTAAAAAACCAAAAAGATGCATTGTCGAAAATATGCTGTAGCTTTCTTATTATTTACTATTTTGACAATCTGTAAAAACATTTTTAAAGCAACTTTTTAAGTAGATTTCAGATCTGCAATTTAATTTTAAACACGACGTTTCAGTTACTTTATAGCATCATCAGGTTAATTTTTTCTTATAGGTGCCATATTGTATTTTATACTTAAAAGGTAGCTTATGACGTCAGCTTTTCAACGATGTATTATTTGTTGAAAAATAAATTAAATTGACTTGAAAAATAAAGAAAATTAATTTTCGCAACACGTCAAATTTGACAACTGCGCTATAACTCCCAAAATTGAATACCAATTAAAAGGTTTATATTTTGTAGTATTCACAAAACACTGCTTGCATTGTTTCAATCATCAAAATTACAATAACCTATGAATCAAAAATAAAATCCAGTAGCCTATGACCAACCACTACCGTTTGAAAATGAAACAAAAATATTACTTGTCAAAACGAGTAAAAGTATAATAGTTTTTATTATTATTAATATCTAACAATAACGATTTATTTGTGTATTCTGAATTTAAAAGAAAATGACATTGCGTTTTTCTCACGAAGAAAAATTTGATTTGCTAGAATGTTACATTCATTGCAACAGAAATGCAAACCTTGCATTAGAAAGGTATTTTGAAAATTTTCCTGAAAGACCGCAGCCAAGTGTCAGACTTTTTCCAAAAATTGTTATGAACCTGAGAAACCATGGAAGTTTTGAAGAACCGCGGCCCAAGAGTTACGAAAAAGCAGGTAATAACGAGCGTGACGAAAATGTCAGAGCTTATTTTAATGCCGCTCCGACATCATCTACAAGAGCGTCGGCAAGAGACTTAACCAACCTCGCGAAGTACCATACAAAGAGTCCTTAAGGAAAGTAAATATCGACCGTACAAGCCAACTATAGTTCAGGGTTTACGAGAAACGGATTATCCAAGAAGAATGCAGTTTTCAAATTGGTATGTGAACCAATGCGAACAAAATCATGATTTCAGTCGTCTTGTAATTTGGACCGATGAATCACATTTTACCAACTGCGGGGTATTTAATAGACATAACAATCATTTTTGGGCAACAGAAAACCCTCACCAATTGGCTCAACAAAGACTGCAAACCCGATTTGGTTTTAGTGTATGGTGTGGTATGTATGGTAAGTAATGTCACCTAGCTTGCTAAATACATAGCAGGTATTAAGTAACCCAGCTTTACTTTTCTCCTTACATTTTAGACAACCGACTTATAGGACCATTCTTTTATAATCATACGTTGAATGGCCAAAGATACTTGAAGCTCAAATATTACCGGCAATTAGAGCAAGAGTTCCTCAAGATCAATTGAATAATATTTGGTTTCAACAAGTCGGTTATCCCGCACATAATGTTCGGGAAGTTCAAACTCTCTTAAGACAGATACTTGATGATAAATTAATTTCAAACGGCGGACCAGTTAATTGGCCTGCTAGATCCCCTGATATAACTCCTCTAGATTTTTATTTATGGGGTTATGTAAAAAATGAAGTATATGAGTGTGAACCCCCGGAATCTGTACAAGAATTAGAAGAGAGAGTGAGGAATGTGTTTACCAGCATAAATGGCAACACGCTTCGCAGAGTCATCAATACTGGGTTAAAAAAGTGTCAAAAATTTATTAATAAAAACGGCCAACATTTCGAATAAGTATAGTAAGTTAGATATTTTTTCTTATTTTCTTTTCAAAACAATAATTATTATTCATTGCGTTTTTAGTTTTATTTATTTGAAATGTTATTATGACATTTTTAACCATAAGGAAAAAATAAAATAATGTATTATAATATTATGATATTTTAAACAAATTTAACCCTGCCTAATGTGTTCTTCTCAAATTTGACGTGTTGCGAAAATTAATTTTCTTTATGTTTCAAGTCAATTTAATTTATTTTCCAACAAATAATACATCGTTGAAAAGCTGACGTCATAAGCTACCTTTTAAGTATAAAATACAATATGGCGCCCATAAGAAAACATGAATCTGATGATGCTATAAAGTAACTGAAACGTCGTGTTCAAAATTAAATTGCAGAACTGACATCTACTTAAAAAGTTGCTTTAAAAATGTTTTTACAGATTGTCAAAATAGTAAATAATAAGAAAGCTACAGCATATTTTCGAAAATGCATCTTTTTGGTTTTTTAAAAATATCTAAAAAAATCAAAAAAGATAGGGCCGCGTACTAAACGGTTTTCAGTAAGAAATATAATTGCGCAAAACTTTCCCCATTTAACCGTTTCTCTATCTTCTATAGTTTCCAAGATCCCCATACATGTAGGCCCAATTTGGGCCACACTGTATACAAACTTCTCAAAATGCATAAATTAAATTAAACTGAATAAAATTTTAGGACTTGTTAATAGTAGTAAATAACATATATAAATTAGCGATTTTTTCAAATGCAAGTTAATTTTTAAATAAATTTATCCAGAAAACGGCTCATCCAATCATGTCTTACTAATGGTAGATACTTTTTCTCGTTAAATTGTCAGGTTTTTTTAATCTGACATAAAAACGTATAAATGTTAGCGTTAAAAAAGTTATGTCTATTTTTACCCTACTTTCCCCTAGTTTTTTCTTAAATATCAACATTTCTAAGACCACAGTTCTATTTAGCGTACAAAGTTTATCAACATATTTTAATTTGAACTTTGTATCTACGAAGGTTTCAAAACTATTTCGAAGAAACCATCTTCCGAGTACCCCTTTTAGGGGGCTGTAGCTTCGTAGTAAGTAGCATAGGACACAATTTTATATGAAATTATTTTTGAAACAATCTACTCAATCCCAAATTATGGACCTTACCTTTTAGGACACCCTATATATTTATATAAACATTTAATCAGGATTAAAAGTTCTTTAAAATAAGCCATACTTTGTTACATTCGGTTAACGCAGACCGAAGTTACAGCCTTTAAAGTATATTTAGTTGTTGTCCTTCTCCACACCATTACCAGGGTAACTACGAAAAAATTGTTATTTCATAATTTATAGAGGATATTTCTAGGACTATAAAACCTTAATTTCTGACCTACATTGTATTAAAGTTATTAGTAGAAATTATAATAAATAGCACTAAATAGTTCTATCCGAGGTTCTATCTCAAAAAAATACTAAAAATTAATCGAAAAACAAAGTTGATCACAAACACAGTTCACCAACACTGTAACGTTAAATAATGAATGCATATAATAATTGTGCGTCACTCGTAGTAAACACGTCCGTACAGCTTTTCTGTTGTGGTTTTCATAAAACATTATAATTTGGAAACCATAAATAATTTGACCAGTAGATAAAATTAAAGAGGCACATATATTTATTTATTTATTGTTCACTTTACAAACACACTTAGGATACTCCTATATGTACTTACAGGTTAAGGGTAGAAACTAGAAAAATCCAAGTACTTAACTAAAATTAGTTGTATTAATAACAAAATAAAATAATATAACAGAACAATAAAACAATATTCTAAATCTCTGCATTATTGTCTTTATTATGTTTAATTCATTACACTGTATCAACATACGATTTAACGGAGATATATTTTCACTAATATTAAATAAATCATGGTTTGTAATTCTAAAGTTAATCTTTGGTATTTTAATACCTATGTAATTAATTAAACCACAGTCTATGTTTTTGGTATGATGGACAATATGGTATATGAACATGACAGCTATTTTGTTTCTTCTATGCAATAAAGTTGCATATTGGATATGCATTATTTTTCCTGATATATAAAAATCTTAGAAAAGGTTTCTGTACTTTTTCAATATGGTTAGTAAAAGTTAACGCAGTGCGCATCCAAATTTGGCTTGCATATTCCAGAGATGGTCTCACCAAAGAGTTGTATTATTTAATAATTGTGGCTATCTTATAATTTTTGCTATTTCGAATTACGAAACCCAAACACTTATAAGCCTTATATACATATAATAATTTTTAAATTTCATATTTATCTGGAAAATTACTCCTAGGTCCTTAACTTCATTTTTCCGGTCAAGTTTTATTTCACTTACATAATAGTCATCGATAATATAATTTAATTTTCGCGCAAACGACATCACGGAACATTTTTTAACATTTAAATGCATTTTGTTACCTTCAAACCAATCAGAAACTCTATTTAAATCATGCTGTAATTGGGCACAGTCTTCTTTGGTATAGATTATGTTGAACAATTTAAAATCATCTGCAAACAGATACTAGTACACTGAGAGAAAACTTTATTAGCCGTAGCTAGAAATCCATTCGCAGTAGCAAGAAATCTGCATTAAATAGGCGCCGAAAAAACAACTCTGTTGTCGCTACAAGGTTCTTTTTTTTTGAAATTACTTTTAACCTCAACATGGTCGTTTTTTAAATATTATTCTTTTGCTGTTAAAAGACAACTCTATTGCCATAAAAAATATATAATGCAGGGGTAAACAAAAATTATTTTACCATTAATTGAGGTCGTATAGTTAGAAAAATATCGGTTTTTACTCCTAAAAATAATCGGCCAGCTATAAAATAATTTTATTTTTATTGTAGCTAGTCCACCTAGCCACTACTAAATTCCTTTTTTTTGCTCCTTCGCCAAAATGGCTGTGGTTGGTGGATTAGTTTATAGTAAGTTGGCTATTGATTTGATAAAATTTTTTATATTTTAATAATTCTATATAGGGTGGTGTACTTTTAGTGCATCGTTATACAATAAGTGTTGTGGCGCTGTGTCCTCAAATTTAGGTAGGTACAATTATTTTACCAATAAATATATTTATTACTTATATTTTTTAATTTATTCCGATAATGGCCGCCATTAAGTTTCCGTTCTGCACTTATTAGGGCCGTATTTTTGATAAAAATTGTATGTTAAAATTTGTTTAATGTGGGGAGGATCTGACTAAAATTAAATTATTACTAAAATAAATAATGAATAAGCAGCGTAAATTAATAGGTATCGGAAAACCTAACAAATGCGATTTTGCATTGCAAAATTTAGAAGGGGGAAGAAATATCTCAAAAACTCCAGATCTAAGTCAACGATTTTTTGTAGGTACCTAAGTAGAGTAATGTGAAAAACATGGAGTTACTTATAAGTAATAAATATAATTATTGGTAAAATAATTGTACCTACCTGAATTTGGGGACACACCGCCACAACAACTATTGTATAACGTTGCACTAAAAGTACACCACCCTATATAAAATTATTAAAATATAAAAAAATTATCAAATCAATAGCCAAACATCCACTATAAACTATAATCCACCAACCACTAAACAAACTAACAACACTGCAAACGGCAATAAAATGAACCAAAACGATTTCACCATATTTTAAAAAAGCAACTGTTTAGTTCCTAAAAGGTATATTTTAGATAGGTATAAAAGATTGGTTAATTTTTATTTTATTTTTTGTGGTAATAAGATAACCTTATAGGAATTAAAAAAATACTTTTTAAAAACACTTTATTGGATACATATTGTTATGCTTATATGATATTCTGTTACCATAAAAAAGCATTGAGCACACATAACAATATTGTTGTCAAAAAAACGTCCTTGATTGCAATTAAACAAAATATTTTAGGGATAAATGGATTTTTTCTTGTGGTAATACACATATATTCAAAAAAATACTTGTATTGAGTGATTTTCCTCAGTGTAGGTATATTATTTTTTCCTAATATGTACACATCACAAATGCATCTAATATAATTAATATAGTCTTCGTTTTTAAACACAGGCGGTAGATCTAGGTCAATCAATAGAACTTTGTTATCATTAATTTTTTTTTTAAAGGATTTCTGATTGGGACAAAATATAAACAATTTTGTCTCCTTGTAAATATATTACATGTCAGTGGTTTTTCCTAATAGTTTGCTTGGATATGATGTATTGGGGGGACACGGGCCTCCTGGCTGCGCCCCTGGATTCTATAATTTCTGTAACATTTGTAGACTACAAAATACAACAAAGTATCAAAAGCAAAAGTAGTTTAACTTAGTTTATTAACCCAACAGAAATAAGCTCTTCCCTACATTTAATATAATTATAAGAACAAACAAGTTTTCACACTCTCTCGTCATTATATATTGACGCTCCTAATTGCACAAGTTTCCCCCATTTAATCAACTCTTGCGGTTTGGGGAAATTCTCGTATTGTTGTGTATACAGTGTACAGGTTATCTGATGAAATCTTACTCAAACCACTGATCCTTGCGAAGTTGTAGGAAAAGTCATTAAAATATTTATTTATAAGTAAGTAGATAAAGTTTCTAAAATTAAAAAAGTTTCGTGCCTCTGCTAAGATTTAAACCCAGAACCTCTCGAGTACTAGTCGAATGCTCAACCAACTGGGTTGAAATATCAGCGGAGGCATAAAACTTTTTTAATTTTATTAAGTTTATCTGCACTTCGCTACACTTTTGCAGATATATTTTAATAAAATATTACGGAAGGGCATCTTGTTACGCCAGAGTAAATAAAAGTTATTCAAGGCATCGATTAAAATGCCTGATGTGTTCTTCTTATAGATATTTTCAAAAACTGAATAGGTAGGAATAGCGTAGTTATTTGAACACAAAATATATTTCATACCACACCAAAGATATCGCGGAAAATTAGTGAAAAAGTCCAAGAAGAATAAAAAAGTTTTAAAAGCTATTTTAGTTATTACGACTTTTAAAAAATAAATAATTTTTTAGAAGAGTATAAACCCCGATATTAAGTAAAAGCAACCTATTTATTACAGCAAAATTTCGAAAAAATTACTTTGATCGTATACCAGGCATATACATTTACCTTTAGATAGCAAACAATAATTACACAAAAGTGGCCGATTTATGGACTTGCGCATGTAACGCAAGCTACACGAATTAGGCATGCGCACTGCAACATTATCATTTAATCATGGAAAAATAGACAGGTCCGGGCTTTGAAATTTAAGTTCTAGCTCAAGAAATGGTAAAAGTTGACCTTTAATTTATTTTTACGTGTAAACACCTAAAATTTACCTTAAATTCTTTGCCAAAAAATTATAAAAAATTGGAATTTCTTTTCAATTTTTGATCAAATTGGGAAAAAAGATAGTGATTTCTGGTATTTTTAGTAGTTGCAAACCTATCAGATTTTGTGGATAGAAATGTGGTTTTTAAGGTTTTGTTTCTAAAATTTGTTTAAAAATAATTCGTCATCGTGTTTTTAGTTCGAAAAGAAAGAGAACAAGTCAATTAAACTAGTGTTATAAAATCGAATATAAAAAAACAAACAAAACCAGCATAATAACCAATCTTCGATGTTATTGCGTACCTAACTTCAAGTCAAATATTAGTTGGTATATATAACTTGTATTGATTTTTATAATTTGGCAAAAACTTGGGTACGTGTAAAACATTTTCAAGCACTAATTCTTGTTCAAGAATTTGAAAAATCCTTTGCTTGACCCGTGGAATACTTTCACCCTTGGATTAATATAAACGTACCTAGGTATTTACTTTTTTCTTTTGTATAATATAAGTATTAAGAAAATTGTCCTTTAAACTTTTTGAAGAAATATATTGCCCGAAGAATAGGCGTACCTAATTACATTGCAGCGCTGCAAATAAAATATACCAAAACATGCATCGGGATAATCTGTCTTGGTGTATGTTTCTCTTTATTTTATACCTTGTTTGTGTAGCCTAGGCCTAGTTAGATGTGTTTAAATTGATCACAATAAAATAAAGTTGCATATTAAGATACATCACTACTTCATATAATTACTGAAAGTACGAAACACCCGGTATTTTACCCCTAGGTGAAAATACACTTACTTTAATTAAAAAGTTCACCACATATAGTGACTAGTGAAGGGTTCACTTGGCCTAAGTAAATGGAAAATGCTGAAATAGTTTACTTAGAACTAGTAAACACAAATAAACAGGTGTGCTTAGAAATTCGTTATCTGATCTAAATGAACTGTTTACTTGGAATAAGTAACCCATTTATTAAATTATGTACCTTTAACCAATAAACCATTTATTTAAAATAGACAAATTTTTTAGTTAGAATTAGTGAAAGGGATAAGGATAAGGGATACCCGTAAAAGCGGAAATATGATCTTCTAAATTCCAATTTATTAACAAATACTCCATATTAGAACACTCCATAATATTATAGTCACCGCGATGTCCAATACGGCAACACAAATATATATATAATATACTGCACCAACAGAGCACCAAACAATCCGACCGACTTCGCCAAGGACGAAAAGAAAATGATAAATCGTATTGCGTGCGACGCCACGAGTTTCGAGTTTCATCCTGCCGAAGTGAAGCGGAAGCGGCTAAAAGCGAACCGAACGTTGACGAAAGGCCAAACAAGTGAACTGGACACTTTATTTAAGCAACCAAGTTTACTTAGGAGAATATTTTGGTTTACTTATTTAAAGTAAACTTTTTTACATGTCTTAATTTATCCAAAATAAGTGAACACAAGTTTAAATTAGGTGTACAGTATACTTAAAAATTATATAACTGTTTGAAGGTTGGAGACAATGATGTTTCTTGATCGATGAAAGAGTTTTGGACTTCCATTGTCTTTATTTGTTTTAAATCACAACGTTTCAACTGGTAAGTATCTCCAGTCGTCTTCAGGTGAATACTGAGTATACAGTATTACAGTAATACAGTATTCACCTGAAGACGACTGGAGATACTTACCAGTTGAAACGTTGTGATTCATAACAAATAAAGACAATGGAAGTCCAAAACTCTTTCATCGATCTAAAAATTATATGTTTAGTAAAAACAAATAAACATTGTTTACTAATTTATTAGATCCAACTAAACCGATTGTAGCTAATTTGTTTTACCTGCTTTAAATAAACTAAATTTCTATATTAAATGAAATATTAGCCGGTGTAAGTAAACTTTTTCCAGCTACCACAGTTTACTTGGAGCTATTTTCTCAGTGCATAACAGTATTAGAAATACAAAGTGTTCCGCAAAAAATCAAAATAAACTACAAATTTAAACAAAATGACGTTTCTTGACGTTTTCTAATCGCAATTAAGTAACTTATCCGCCAAAATTGGCCGGGTTCAGTTAAAATATGTTGGTGGGTACGGGCATTAACATATTTTTTATACAAATAAAATCCTTTTCCAGTTTTTAAAAATATTTATTATAACAGATTAACAAAAATAAATGTAAGAGGGGAAAATTGCACTTCTTTTAATGTATAACGACCTGTGTAGAAATAATAATTAAGCAATAAACAAATAGTTAGTATTAAGCATTTTTCTGCTAGGTAAGTAGTAGTAATTTTTTTTTAAATATACATAATTTTGGTGGTAATAAGGTAAACTTAAGGGTATTTTTTTTTCCATTGAGCTTTTATACTTAATAACATCACAATTTACTGGCCGATTTAAACCAAATTTGGTACAGTTGTGTAAGAGGATCTAACGCACCGAATGACGATATTGCCGTTGTTGCCAGATTTTTAGTTTGTCTGGAATTCGAACGAATTTTATATTTTTAAATATAACACCCAGTATATTTTTACATTTCTAAATTCCACATAAAATTATAATTATTTTTTAATAAATGCATTATTAGTCTATACTTCATAGTTTCCGAGATATTGACTCTCAAAAAGTGACATTTTTGAACTTTGACAGCTTATAACTTTCTAACAGTACGTCTTAGAGCAAAACGGCTTACATGTCCCTATCTTCAATTTTTATTATCTTCCCAAAAAAATCAACTTCCGGTTAAACCGGATGTAACTTGAAAGCAGGAAATATAGTTGTTCCGGTTTAACCGGAAGTTGATTTTTTTGGGAAGATAATTAAAATTGAAGATAGAGGCATGTAAGCCGTTTTGCTCTAAGACGTACTGTTAGAAAGTTAGAAGCTGTCAAAGTTCAAAAATGTCACTTTTCGAGAGTCAATATCTCGGAAACTATGAAGTATAGACTAATAATGCATTTAATAAAAAATAATTATAATTTTATGTGGAATTTAAAAATGTAAAAATATACAGGGTGTCTCATTTAAAATTCCAAAGTTGATGTCAGTAATCAATAGATCTGGCAACACTGCAACCGCGAAATTATTTTTAAAAGCTAGAGCGCAGTCTCCTATGGCCGTAGTGAAAATTTCAAAATTATTTTTCTTTTCGTTCTCCAGATACTTCTAATGTACCATCGAGTAGGGAATACCCTGTAGTATTCTTTTAACCCTTGAATGCCTAAGCGGGGTCCTTGCGGGACCCCAGTACAGTATTTTTCTTAGTATTTCTGGAATAAAAAAAATCTGGCAACTGCGCCTTTAGGTATGTGCTTGAAAATAGTGTTAGCACGTGTTAGTTTGGTTTGAGCCGCCGACGCCGCGACAGTGCCAGGTTATAACGCTATTAGGTAGGTGGGGTCCCTCAGAGATAATAGTATAATACCTACATATTAGTATTTGTTTTGCTTTTGTTAATATTCTTCAGAAGGTGTTGTAAGTTATTTTTTAAATATTTAATAAATATTTTGAACACTATAACCTTAAGCTTGTGTTTGATAATTAAAATACACTTTAATGCATATCCATATGTTTATTTACTATGGGTTCCCTTGGGGACCCCGGTTGGGCATTTACGTTGCTTTTAGCAGGCTGGGCGCTCAAGGGTTAAGGAGCTACCTAGTTTAAATTGTTACACAAAAGATGACGTGGGTAATAAAACGAATAGGTATTGTGTAACACAGGATCGGATTAGAAAAATCTTAATAAAATCTACATTAGAGCGTTAATTCTTTTTTAAAATTAATATTTAGCCTAGGCTTTGAATAAAGATGTCCTAGGTCTTTTATTGAAAAATTGAAAAAATCCAGGTCCGTATTTAAAATAGTGAAATTAATGATGGTTTCAGGAAAATGAAACGTTGCATGGCAAAACTAATTACATATTCTAAGAAAGGATTAAAAGTGGCCCTAAAAAGGTGTGATTGGTTTTCTTTTATCTCCTACATTAAGGGCGCAAAACAAAAAAATCCTATTGACAGTTTTTCGGTTTCTTTCGAATATCTCCGGAAGTACTCGGAATCTAAATAATTTCTTTTTGGATTATGATTAGGCATCAAATTGTGCAACTTTGCCCCCATTTAACCATCTTCGTATCTCTTACGGTTTACGAGATCCCTGTAGTGATAAACGAATTTGTTACACCCTGTATAGGGAATGTCGTAACTAAGGGGCTATACAGCAACAGGAAATAGTGGACTTGAAAATATATTATTTAAATTCATTTCTTATACAGTTTAAGAGGTACAGGGTGATCCAAGTAAATATGTCCTTTATAAAATTGGCGATGATTTGATGTTAAGCGGATATGAATTAAATTGGGTAGTTATGTTTTTGAGGACAAAAAGGAGGATTCCATAATGAATTTTACGATATCTCCTAGAGAACGCAATAGCTAGACAATATGAGTTCTCGCATATATTTTTTTGTCTCTCACGTTTCTGACCACTTTACCTCAAATTATGGAACAGTGATCTTTTATATGTAAAAAAGTTAAACTTCATTAATCTCGATATTTCAATTAGTTTTTGAGATAATTGCGTTTAAATGCTAGATGATAAGAAATATTTAAATAAACACATTTCATAACGAAGCACATTTATTGAAAAGTAACGTTCTTAAGCATGAATGGTATATTTTTAAGTCAAACCTGTTGCTGTATTTGCCCATTAGTTATGAGACATCCTGTATATAACGATAAGTAAATGGTTTAACAAGTAACTTTATTGGTTTCATAATAGATGAGTTAACCAAAATGGTGTTTGTACTCACCGTGACCATTAAAATTAAATAATATACATTACAGTAATATACACCAAGTTGTTGTCTCTGAAATATATAAAATCCAAAAGTAAAATGTTTAAAACACAGACTACACAAAAAACAGCAACAGAAACACTTAAAAAACACCATATCGGAAGAAAATAATATGACGCAACCTGATTCGTGAGCTTGCTACGGCCCACTGCTGATCTGGGAACTTTAACGACGAAACCAGCTCAGCTGTTAATGTCAAGTGTCGTTGTCTTCTGTTGGAACGCTTTATTTTAAGAAAAAGTTAACTCTAGAACATTTATTGGCCTTTTTAGAAAACCTAACTACAACCATACCTTACATAAAGATTTTTTAAATCATAGCCAATATAAAAAATACGCCATTTTGAGTCCTAGCTATAAACTATTTTTGGTGAATTTTTCATCAAAAATACTTTTTACCCAAAGTTGTAGAGTGAGCCGTTTTTAAGATACTGCCAGATATTTATAATAAAGAGCACTGAGCCGATATTTGATACGTATCAAAACGTAGCCTAAAGGGAAATAAGTCAAAATATCATCATAATTTAGATAATAATATTATTAAAATTTATTATCGAAAAGTTCAAAGCAATTATTACAGAACAAAAGACTCTTGTATTGTTTTACTTATTACTCGTTAAAGTTATTTTTTAGGTCACTTGTTACGAAAACGCTAACAAATTTTCTTTTTCAGACGTCCGCCCACGCTGGTCCCTCTACTACGAGAAGATTTTATCACAGGAGGGGTTAACCTCAGCCTAATTTAATTATAATCTCTTTTTAAGCTATCTTCTTTTGTTGTAAATTACAGCAGACAATTTGTTATGAGCGCTCTAAAGAATGTTATCTATTAACCCAAAAAAATTAGAGTTAAGCGTGTGTAGTAAAACGTAAAGTCGACATAAAGGAATGCGCGAAAAATTACTGTACCGGCTGTACAACTAAAAAGGGACGCCGCCTGTACCTTGGAAACAGTTTACTGCACGGCTTGCCGAGAAAAATATTTATTACAAAAGTGACTGAGATAAATTACTGGAATATAATTTTAAGTTCCTAAATTGGCTGCTAGGGCAAAAATCCTCATAGTAAATATGTATCAAAGGTAGCATTTTATTAATGTAGTAATGAAAATTCTTGATAACTTTTGTTTTTGAGTTCTTGCTCTAATACCTTTTTAAGGGAAGGGTACAGATATTGCTACGCTAAAATATTCACATTTTTGGTTTGGCATATCGGAATTTGACAAATTTCAACTCACTAAATAAGGATTCTTTGGTTTTATCAATTTAATAAAAAAGGCAGTCATTCTGAATTCCTTACGACAGCTAGAGGGTGCTATTTAGCAGCTTTATTTTTCTCAAAAACTTTAAATGCAAAGGTATATTTTTTTAAAGCAAAAAATAGAATAAATAAAAATATCTGTGAAAACCGCAATATCTTTCTTTAAACCGGAGATATGGAAAATATATTATAAAAATGAGTTCCAAAGGAAAAAATTGACGTTTTAACACATTGACTGCCACGTGAAGTAAATATAATTCACTCGGCCTTGTTCTACATAAGCCGCGTGAGTTAAATATAATTCCAAGACCACCGTATCTTTCAGGCTCCGTGAATACTATTTAACTCACGGCGCGCGGCGGTACAGTAAGCTTATGGGAAGTGTTTTAGGATGGCCCTAGGGTAAAATATATGCAGTTAGCCCACTGTTTATATTCTATGTTTTCAATAAATGATAATATATATTATGTAGTATTATATAATAATGAAATTTTGCTAAATATCTTTATATTTTAGAACCGAACTGAGTTCTTCTGAAAAGCTAAAAAATAATACAAATATTTACCTAAACTTAAAAAAACACAAATAACTAAAAATAGTATTATAAAAAGTGGAAAAAAAATATAATTTATGTGGCCCTGTAATATAATTTTTCCCCCAGGGCTTCGTGAACTATATTTGATTCACGGTGGTAGTTGCTACCCTTACCAGAATATAATCGAAATTCTTCATAATATGTGTTTTATTGCTCAGTATAACCTCAAATTTATTAAAAAAACAAGATGGCCCACGGGACATTTTTTTTTTATAAGTGCGGCAGTCAACGTGTTTACGGTATTTGTGGGCAATAAGTTACACATTGTCATCCCATATCATTGCGTCTTCTACATAGCTATAATCGACAAAACACTTCTTTAAATTAATGTTTTGTAAATTTAAATTATTTACAACAAAAATAATAGAGTTCTTTTTATAATGAAACAAATTTCCGTAAAATGTTAAGAGGGCTGTGAAACAAAAGAAATATTTTATTCAAAAATGAAATAGTGCGTGTCACACTTTTAATAAGTTAACTTTGGATTTATTTCCTTAAAATTTATGCTGTGTCAAATTACCGACCTCAAACGAAGATGCGTTTGTCGTATTTAAAATTTTAAGAAAATAAATCAAAATTTAACTTACTAAAACTTTGACAAGTACTATTTTATATTTTAAATCAAAGCTTTTTCCCTTTGAAATTTGTTCTATTAATGCAACCATCCTGTATTACTTTTGTTGTCAGAACACTAATTTAAAGAAGTGTTGTGTTGATTATAGCTTTGTAGAAGACAAAATGGTATTGTATTTGTAATTTCTTGCCTACAAATACCGTATTAAAACATTAGTTTATTCTTATGGTGCTCATTTTTATTTTATATTTTCAATATCTGCTGTTTAAAAAAAGATATTCTTCTTATTCATTCTTCTTTTTGTTAAAGTTATAAAAGATATATCGTTCCGTTTAAAATTTTTGAGAAAAATGAAGAAATCGTTGATTCGGCCAAATAGTAACTGTAGTAACGGAACTCCGAAACACTTAATTGATAAAACAAAAGAGTTCCTATTCAGCGAGTTCAAAAGTGTCAAATTGCGATAAGCCAAACCAATGAGGATTTTTGAAAAATCACGTTTTTTGTTTGGTCACTATAGTTACGCCACCTAGCGGGCCAATTAGAAACTTTAAAATAATTTACAGCAATTTCTCTTAGTCACTTTTGTAGTAAATATTTTTTTCCGCAACCCGTACGGTAAACGGTTTCCAAGATACAGCCGGCCCTTTTTAGTTGTAGGTACATCCAGTACACTAGCACAAAGGATTTAAAAAAATTATTATTGCGCTAACTTTTTGAACATTTACATGCAATTTGGAGGTTAATATGCTATTTTTGCAACTTTAAATAAATAGAAAACAATTTTAAATAAAAAAAGGATTTACAATAGTGACAAAGTAATTAAAGAAAACGATTTTGTCCTAAACCAAAATCGACTCACAATAAACAATTCAAATTTTTGACATTAAAATACTAATAAAAATTTATTTATGCAATAGAAAGAAATAGAAAAAAATATCCGACCTGTCATAAAATGAAATGTGGCGTATGGTTACAAAATGTTGTTATGGGTTTGACTAACCTAAAATATACACGAGGTTTAAAAATATAATGTTTGAGTCACTTCCGGTTGAACCAGAACAGACACAAAGGTGTTACAATGTCAACCAATTGAATGCAAATTAATTTCTTAAAATTAAATCACATTTTTAACTTTTCTACCGCTAAAGCCAAAAATATTATAGAGGCTTACCCACTTTCAAGATCATCACCATTATTAGGATATCGGAAACCGTAAAAGAGTTATAGGGTCGAATAAATTAAGTTTAATTGTAGATTTTTAAGCTAGTTAAGAATAATATTCATCCTTTTAGGAACTGCAATGATTCTTATTCACCAGTATGAAATTTAGAGCAAATAATATTTATTTAGAAGGAATTAGATCTTTTAAATTTTTTTAGTAGAAGTAACATAATATTCTTTTATTAATAATAAAGGTAGCCTAAAAAATTCCTGCTACGATTAGAACTGTGAAAACTGCTCAATGTTAGATACTTATGAAATTTTTTACAAGTTAGTTAAGTTGGGTTTTTAAGCTGCTGAAAAGACCAAAGTTCCTTGCCGAGTTACACGGATTTGCCCGGCGCCAATAATAAACCATTAGTCACTTTATTTTTGAAAAAATTCTGTTGTTAAATCCGATTAATAAATAATACCTGCTCGTTAATGCCTGCAGCTAATTGCTGGTGTTAGTAATCCTTTTCTCATATTATTTTTTTATAAGATTTTATGAATTAAATGAAATGAATTGTTACCAGAGAAGAAAGCGCATGTAGGCCATTTGTTTCATAAAACCTCACAAAAGCAAAATTTAATATAAAAAAATATGTCGATTCCCAACAGTGACAGATACCACGTATTTTTTGTTAATGGCAAACTGCTCATCACAAAGCTCGGCAACCAATGCACTCTATTTATACAGGGTGGAAAAAAAAAACGTGCAAAAATTAAAGATTACATTAATTTTTTTATGTTTTTAAAGTTCGGTCCTGGTTTGTGGGATAGTTTCCATCTACTGATCACTTATGCAAGCAAAGCTAGATTGTACCATCACTTTTCTTTGATTTTTTCTTTCGCTAAAAAACATTTTCTTATCTTAAATTTATTGTTTTGTTATGATTTTTCAACTTCGTAATTTTGCAGAAAATTTACGCAGGCCTTTCCAATATCGAATTGAAACCATACTTGGCAAAGTAGTACCTACATTTTAGTATAATAAAACCCCCAGCAACGGTAGTTTTTCAGCAGCAAATGGGAAATTAATAAATAATTATTAAATTTAATTAAATTAATTTCTTTCCATTTTTTATAATAAAAATCTGCGTTTTCTTAAGCATCTTATCTTAACATAGTATAAAACAAAGTCGCTGTCGCTGTCTGTCTGTCCCTAACTATGCTTAAATCTTTAAAACTACGCAGCGGATTTTGAAACGGTTTTTTTTAATAGATAGAGTGATTCAAGAGGAAGGTTTTTATATATAATACATGCATAATATTATAGAGAAACACTGATAAATTAGAGTAGGAAGAACGAACGACCCAACCTAACCGGTCCCCGGCCCGTTCAACGATCGATCCGAAGCCGGAATAGACGAAGACAGACTATGTTTTATGCATGGATGTGAATTGTGGACGGGCCGGCAAACGGTTGAGTCACAGTAATCTTTTAGAGGTTTGTTCGGGTTTGTATTTATAAATCTTGACGTGATGGTGAACTCGCCTTATTATCTCAGAGAAAGCGACGTCGTATAATGCCGGGCTGCATCGCAGGCCGGGTACACGCTAGTATTACTATAAAACATAAGTAATTTCTAGAACCTATTATGCTTCGATGCGTCGCATTTGCGTTGCGAAAAACCATTGCTAACCTGACTACGGTGTCTTTTTAGGCTTATTTTTAACCTTAACCCATTGGTTCCATCATTAATTACGAGTATTAAGTAAAAAAAATTGGTAAGGAACTTTTAACTTTAGGCATATTGCTATGTTTCGGTCACTTTTAATTTGTATTTAACACAACTAGGATATTTTGTAAAGTCTAACTTTTTAGAACATAATTAATATAATATTATAGTAAAATTATTGTACGAGGACTTTTTGTTATAATTATTGTGTGTATTCTAACCTATATAGTTATTAGTTTTGTAATTTTGTAGGTATAAAATTATACCTTAATGAGTTTTGCTCAATATTTTAGTATTGTGATCAGTAGTATTCGGATTGGAACGTGCCAGGAAGGAATTCTGTCCGAAATAAATAAATATCGTCATTCGGATTAAAAATAATTTTTCCAAATGCAAAATAAGAATTTTTTTCAGGCAACACATTATCTCGAATTTCCTTTATTTTTATTAGTCAACAAGAAATTATTCACATAAATTTAACTGGCTACAAAAACTAGCGTATATATATTGGCCATCAGTGTTAAAATAAGCAGTAAATTTCTCTTCACTGTTTACGTTTCGTGGACTTAGAAAAAAATTTCGCCTAGTACCTACCACCATTTTGTTCTATTTCCAGAGTTATTCGTGACTTGTATAAGACAAAAAAGCGCAGGTCCCCGTATCTCACCGTTTGTTAAGGAGGGATTAACGACGCCATTTTCTATCGTCAATTCGATTTGGCCAACTATTGACGATTCGCATGCGCACGGCAGTGCTGTGTTGATTAGAGTAGGTAGTTATTTTTATACTTTTGGCATACGAAGAAGAAAGACAGACATACTCTGGACCTGCTAGAGCAAGGCAGATACAGATATTAGTCAGCCGGTCATAGTTGTGTTTACTTTCGTGTTTTAAGCAATTACGGACCTTTCCTGTTAAAACAAACACAAATTCTTTAGAATTCTTAGGAGAGATGACATCTAGATAGTTTAAAAAAATCGTGTTACCAGTAAAAATTGTTGTTTTTACTTCAGCTCTGAAAATCGACTTGTTTACTTTCAAGGATTTTAAGGTAAATATTTGTGGAAATTTTAGTGGTTTAAAAAAACTGCTTTTTTTAAGTTTCTGTGCCTTTATTTAAAAAAAAAAAAACATCGGCATAATATTCGTCAATGCCTCCCTGTATGAACAGCTCTTCCAAAATTAGATACTAATTTTTTTTTAATACTTTTGCAAGGTGTCGGAAGTTAAGTACCTACCCCTACATTCAAGTCATTTATAGGTCTTTATATATGATTAACCTTGAAAACTGTGTTTTTAAATCAAGCACTTTGTTTTGTGTAGTCGCAAGGACCTCATTCTAAAGGAAATAAAAATAATATAACTTTTTATTGTAATAATAATGGCGAATGGAATGATATGATGGCAAGCATAACTATTAATATTTAAGTTTTTTATTAGCCGCCGCGCGCCGTAGGAATAACATTGTAAATATAAATTGTAAAATATTTGTCTGCGTGACATAACTCAGTTTATTGTAAATTGTGAAATAAGTCGCTTAAATTTTTTATATGGCACTTAGTACTTACGTAGAGTTCTTTTACATAAATTCCAGTAGGAATGTATGGTACATACACAGTGGGCGGCAAAAAGTTCACAAGATATGGGAAAATAGAAAAAAAAACCCGCACGGAACTGCCGTTGCGCTATGCGTTGTTCGGGTAACCAGAAAACCAGACAGTGGCGACTCGTAATAAAGGGCTCTGGGGCCCCGCCCTCCCTGCAATTATTTCAAACAGAATCCAAAAATACTTTACTTAAAAAAACAATAACGCAATGTATGTAAGCAATCAATTAAAATAATTCAAACCAAACATAGCCATATTCCAACGGGCAAGTTATACCGAATAAGCATTTTCTATTCACACAAGCAAGATATAACGCGGGCGGCCGATTATCCGTCCCAATTCAACGCGACTATTACGTCGGTTGCCATGACTACGGAGACGTGACGTCACCTACACATCGCACACGATATAATATGTACTCTGGCACAACGCGGTGCACTGATGGGCTCAAAATTTTCGATCCACCAACAGCTGTTCGCGTTTCGTTTCGAAGCGACGCGACCTATCGATGCCGCTGATGTTTTGTTTTGACTAATTTATTAGTTGTTATAAAGTTGGAAAATTTCGTCTAATATGAAGGTCAGTGATTTACAGAAGCTTATGTTTAGTTCTCTGAGCTTAAGTGAAAAACTTGATTTAAAAAATACAGTGCGGCCACTACCAATATTGAACATAGTACAAGTGCAATCAAAATGTAAAAGTAAGGCGCGTAAGTTTGACAAAGAAATATATAATAAAATATCCTGGATATGCGGTTGTGAGGACAAAAATTCTTTTTTTTTGTTTCGTGCTTCTTCTTTTTGGCGCGGGGATAAGATTTGACTTTCACTTCAAAAATAATATTTGTTATTGTTATTATTTGGTATGTTTAACAAAAATAAACGATTTAATTATAGTTATGCGCATTATTTAAAGCCAGCGCCCCCTGAAATGCTGGTTACGAGCCGCCACTGTAACCAGAGGGTTTAGGATCAACATTTTTCCTACAAGCTTTTTTATGTATTTTTAATTTTTTTATATTTAAAAATCTAATGTGTACGGATAAATATTGTTACCGGAAAAGTGGATCTTTTCAAACTAAAATGCGTGCGGATAAACGGCGAATCGCGCACGCTTTTAGGACAAAGTTATTAGACAGACAGGCAAACAGCTCCGCCAATAACAATAACGTGTCTATTTCTTCCACGTGCGACCGAAAATAACCGGATTATCCCGAAGACATGTTCGTTTTTTAGTTTTAAAGCGCGGCTGCGTAAAGCGCTTGCTCGCCTCGTGTGATGTTGTCAGTGTCTAGAAATCCCGGGAATTTTGGCATTTTCGTTTTTTGCTAAGTTAAATATTCAAGTTTTCGCCGGTTTTGTGGATATTGCATCGGTTAGATATTTCATTTTTTGTTTTTAGTTATACTTTGGTTTGGATAATAGGAATATCTATAATATAGTGAAAAATGAGTGTGGCCGGCTGTAATTTAGAGTGGAGCATTTCCTAACAGAACAGACACAAAAGCGTTTAATTCCCTGAATTACGATAACAAACTGTTAAACTGATAGTAAAAAATAGACTCCCACAACCAGAATTATGAGGTCTAGGCATTACAGGTAAAGAAAAACAAAATCGTCGATTTAAAACAGACCATTATAATAATTATTATTTAGAGTTTTTATTTTTTTTAATATAAGTACTTTTAAATATATATTTTTTAGCAAACACATATTGTTTTTCAAATTTTGCAGCATAAGATTACTGACATTGTTTATTCAAGAAACCGTTTAAAATCTCTTCTAGAAAAAATTTCCAGTTATCGCAATGATGAAAATTGTTTTAACTCCCTGTTTTATACTTTTTTTACTGAAAATACAAGCCATGATGCAAAAAGACGAAAAACGTATAATTTTGAAGATAAGAAACTTCATTATAAGCAGCTTTTCAATGATATTTTAGATACTACAAAAGGCCAGATTGAACTAAGATTTTCAGATTTGCATGAATTAGGTACAATTTTTTGACTTAATGAACAAAAATCTTTTTTTAAGTTTTTCAGAAAATTTCCCAAATAATCTTTTAGATAGTTTATGTCTAAGGTACAACTTTATAAAAAAAGAGTTTTTAGTTTAACTTATTTTTAACTGTTTTTTTTATAGTGGATTTTTGAGAAATTTTGGGCGTGGTCCCGAAAATTTTCCTCCCGACACTATCCTGCTCATCTCCTTGTAGGTAGGGTAGACTGGGGCAAGTGTAAAATCGGGGTAAGTGTAAAATAGGACCTCCCATCAGACAATAGTGAGAGTTTTCTTGTCTGTGGACTCCTAGCCAACTAATTATGCGTAGCCGCTGTTATCCACTCCCGACGTAAAATCACGTGTTTTCTTCTTTCTGAGCGGTCATTCGTACCATAACCTCCAAATCGGTCTGGTGAATAGTGTGTGATATCTCCGTAGAAAATTGTGCAAATATAAGAATTTAAAGTATATTTTTAGTTTTATTGGATTTTCTTATGTTTAGTTAATTTTAGCAGCTCTAAAATCCTATATAATGATCAAATCTAAAACCTGTTTTTACTTATACGCACTTTTACACTTTCCCCATAAAAACATCATGTGGGGGCAAGTGAAAAAATTGTAATGGGGCAAGTGTAAAAACAACTTTGCACTTGCCCCGTTTTCCGAGTGTGCCAAACGTTGTCACCGGTACTTTTCTCTCTCTAATGTAAAATTACTAACAGCCCCTTCATCAGTATCTAATGACACCAATTCCAAAATAATTATCAGCTCTGGCCAAAATAAAGATAATATACTAAATAATCATCAGGATATGTCCTAACGAAACATTTTATTGGTCAAGTAAAAATTGTCAAAAAAGTATTTTTTTAAGTACTTTCGTTATTATATTTTTTAATTTTATGTTTACGATTTGTTGGCTAAATGTTCCAAAAATAAAAAAGTTCATAACTTCCCAGATTTTTAATTTTTTTTAATTGTGCAAAAAGAAAAGTTGACATGGGAAATATAAGCTTTATTTACACTTTCCCTTTGCCGTTTTTTCGAACGTTATTTTAAGTTGCATTCCAATTTTGCACTTTCCCTTTTTGGGGTAAGTGCGTAAAATTTCGGTAGACTAAAAATAGAAAATTTATAATCTCTAACTCTGGAAAATTATTGATAAATGCCCTATGCGTTATGAAAACTAAACATATTAAACCATCACTTTCTTTTAAAAACACTTTTATAAATATCGCACTTTCAGAGTAGGAGTAAAATAAACCTAAACTATTAAAAAGGCTTGGCACTTGCCCCAGTCTACCCTACAAGGTAGATATTTCAGTTTTTAGTTTAACTTATTTTTAACAATTTTTTTCAGAGTGAATTTTTGATTTTGGGCGTGGTCGCAAAAAATTCTCGCCTACGGCGCAATTTCGCGCCTGCAGCGCATTTCACGCCTACGGCGCTTCATTACTAAAACTTAGCCTCCCCATCTAAATCAGTCACGAGCCGCCACTGGTATTCACTTCGGTAATTCAGTAATAGTTAAAATTTCGTTTGGGTTGTACGTTGTACCCCGTATTTTCGAACTACTGTACGTAGGTATTTTTCATTTTATGTCGTTAACTAATTAATTATTGCATTTTAAAATGTCATAATTATTTTAAATGGTTTGTTCCTATTAGCTTATGGTAAAAAATAAAATGCCAACTTGCGACTTCCTAAATCTATCAAAAATATTTAAGATTGTGTTAAATAAATGGTAAAAAAATAAATATAATTTTACACTTTTCACAGATTTTTATTTTGACTCGACATGTTTCGCAACACAGTTGTTGCTTCTTTAAAGGAGTTCTTAAAAATGGTATTTTAAAAGTTATAAGTTAGGTGTAACAATAAAATTACACTGATACTACTATACATAACACATTTTGTCATCCAGTACAACATAAATTAGCTTATTTCTTTAGTATGATACATCGACTAGTAACATTATCTTAAACAAAACTAATTTTCAAACTGAATTAAATATTATTAAGCAAATTGCAGTAAATAATGGTTATTTTGCGATAACAATAATAGATAAAATACTAAATAAAAAATTATACAAAAAGGCTATAAACTTAGTTTTTATAATTATAAAGTTATTTCTTACATACATACTTAGGTGATATTAGCACTAAAATAAAAAACTTTTAAAAAAAACTTGAATATTAATATTGCTTTCAAAACTAACAATAGGTACTCTAGGAAAACACATTAAAAATAATAAAAGTAAATTGAACAAAGGAAATAAATCTGGTGTTTACAAATTAAAATGTAATGATTGCTCTAAAGTTTATATCGGACAAACAGGTCTAAACTTCGAAAAACGAATGAATGAACATAGTTTTATAAAAAACAAAACAGATTCTAATTATTCTAACCATATGTTAAAAGCAAAAATCATACATTTAATCATAACTACGATATCTTGCACATTGAAAACAAAAGTACAAAATTAAATTTGCTTGAATCCTTAGAAATAAATAGGCTTAAAAATAGCAATACTCTTCTTAATGATCAATTAGATTTAAACGGCTCACCTCTTTTGAATATTTTTAATTAATCTGTAAACATTATTATTGGTTTTTCCAGCAATTTAAACTACCTTAAAATTACCTGCAATTTTATTGTTACATCTAAGTTATAAATTTTAAAATACCATTTTTAAGTACTTACTCCTTTGAAGAAGCAACTGTGTTGCGAAACATGTCGAGTCAAAGTAAAAATATGTGAAAAGTGTAAAATTATTATTTTTATAATTTTCTTACCATTTATTTAACACAATTAATAATGAATTTCCACCAAGTAAAAGCCGAATCAAATCTAATATTTAAGATAGTTTTGCGTATTGGGTCAGGTTGGTCCGGCTACAAAAATGCAAAACAGCCTTCACGTTACATAAAATAATTTTAAGTTTTTGTTCTTGCATATAAATCATTTCAAAATACTAGTAGAATTTCACCGTATCCACGCTAACCTGAAAAATTCAGCCAGGAGAGGAAACGAAGACAATAAACATCGCCGTGGGTGCTTCTCTAAAGGAACGTCTTTGCTGGTATGTAGAGGTAATGCAGCGAGAGTAGAATGGGTATTATTCGCGGTCGAACGGACGTTGGCAATGTTCAGTCGTGATTTTTTTTTGTATTCATTTCTTTACATTAAATACTTCAGGTTTGCCAGTACGGTAGAACCCAAAACTCTGACAACGATACAGCCATAACCTAGCTTTTTCGAATATTTTTTTTTAACCCGAACGACGATATTTCAATATAATAATAACTGTGTGGAGTGTTTTCTGATATAATTAATCGGATTCTTGCAGAAACAAACAGTACCTACTTTTTCGATAAAATGTACAGTTTTCGTAATATTTTTACTTTTTATTAATAGCTGTTAATTTTAATTCTTAAAATGAATTACCCTATTTAGTACATAAAAATTATACTGTAATTAGGAATTCGCTTAATATGAGTACTCTGCAAATACTTTCGATAGCACAAAAATTAGTGTTTCAAAATGGTTATTTTATCGGAAAATACGCAAAATCTCACTCACTCCAAGCCGGAAAAAGCACTGTAGCATGTGGTAACAAAAAGGCATACCTAGCTTCAGCTAGTAAAAACAATAGCGACTTGCATGAAAATTAAATTTGAAAAATAATGCTTAACCGTAAACTAATATCATCAAAAGACCCACTGTTCACAAAGAAATGTAATTTCTTAATCCTCTGGATTAAATAGCACCGATTAAAGTTTGCTTGTGACGTCAAAGAGTACTACAATATATAGCGCGAGAGCGGGCTATTCATACTACGTGACGTGACACGGCGAAATTTAATTAGTTATTAAAAATTAAGGAGGGATATTTAACGTAATATTTTGTATATATTTGTTATTTTTTGGTGTGGCTGAATATATTTATGCAATAAAAAAATTTTTGCAAGTTCCCTATTGTCTAGTAATTAAGTCTAACTTTTTTTAAAAATATCAGTACTTAATTAATAGATCTGTTGATGTAAAATAGTAGAGCAATTTTATTATATATAGTTTCAGTGATTTAAAAAGAATAAAACTTTCCTAATAAAATACATGGGCCAGAAATTTGCATTAACGACTTGCTATCTTTAACTTACCAAATAATTAAGATGATGAAAACAAAAAATTAGTTTTATTAAGAAAAAATGTATGTACTACAGTCGTACACCATTGAAATAAAAGGTACGGTGTGTCATGACACCTATCCTTTACTACTTGTACGCCTTTTTTATTAATACAACCTACACTGTAACCGATCTCAATATTGTGCTAATTTTTTTGTTTTCATTTTTGTACCGGTTTCCCAGATAGAAGTGAACACTTAAACAGTTGGATAGGTTTTATATTTTAATATAGTTTTTTAGTTATAAAATGTTAGAATTTTTGTGGTTAATGCGAATGTTGTAAGCAAAAATCAATAATTGAACCGTGGATATTTAGGAGTAGAAAAATCAGATATCGGAGAGGTCAAATTGACAAATTATTAATTAGATCCAATAATGTATCAAAAATGGCGGCTGTGGGCAGACAGCTTTGTAACCATAAAAATTACATTGCTGGTGGCATTTGACGGGTGGCGCAATGCTTTTTGTCCACAGCCGCCATTAACAGGCATGTGGTTTGGACTGGTTAACAAACAAACCTATGTCACCACCATGCAATTTGACTTGACTAACGAACCTCGGGCATCTTTTATTTCTTAAACAACCCGTTAATACTGCTTTTATATTAAATAATTTTTCCTCCCATATTATACAGGGCGTCCCAGAATATGGGGGCAATCTCCCGGATTCGAATAGAATATGAAAAAATAATATGACAAGTTCCCATAACAAAATTTCCAACAGGCCCTCCCTACTGAGATATAAGCCTCTGAAGGACGCCTCTGGAAATCGGTTTATCTTGAATAATTCTTAAAGTACTTGGTGTAATTTAATAATTTTCAGTATAATGGTTGCTAGGTAAGTCTCCTCAAAATGAACCATTTTAATTTTATTCGGCTTATTTAGTTTTCCAGGGACGGACTAGCTTTAACAGAATAATGCTTATTTTTTACACCCTGTATGATAGAGGCATATCAATAATACTATTAAACAGCTGAAACCTTAAACTAAAAAAAAAGGTACTCTTCATCGATATCGATAAAGTAAACCGTTTACGAGAAAAATTTTTTTTATAAAATATTCGATAAATACCATATTTTTACTGATTCATTTTGTACGTCGGTTCAACATGAGCTCCTGCTACTGCAATGCATTCCCTACATCTTTTAATTGTAGATTGTTGGATCCTCCACAATGCGCCAACATTATTCCTTATTTCGCCACAATGGAAGTTAATCAGTTCCAATAAGTGTTCCCGATTTTGTATTGGATTGGCGTATACTAAACATTTTAGATAGCCCCACCAAAAAAATCTAATCGATTTAGGTCTGGTGATCGAGGAGGCCAAGCCACTGGTCCTCCCCTTCCTATCCATTGATTTTCGAAGACCCTGTTTAGGTGTTCTCGAACTACTAGACTAAAATGTGGCGGAGCCCCATCATGCATGAACCACCTATTATGTCGTAGTTGCAGAGGTAGATCTTCTAAAAGTTCTGGCAGATTGTTTTGAAGAAATTCCAAATACTCCATTTAACCTTCTTGGCAATACAAATGGTCCAATTAAGTGTGGTCTGATAATTCCGGCCCACACGTTGATAGGTTCAAATTGGTGCTGATGATGCGTTACAATAGAAGCATGGGGATTTTCCTCTGCCCATAAATGTAAATTATGAGAATTTATGATGCCGTTTTTGGAAAACCCAGCTTTGTCCGTGAAGAAAACTGAACCAATGAAATTTGCATCGTTTCTGTGCCGATCTAAAACCCAGTTGCAAAATTTCATCCTTCGCGGAAAGTCTTCAGGAAGAAGCGCGTGGACTTTTTGAAGGTGGTATGGATGTAACTGTTGCTCTCTAAGGATTCTAAAGACCATTGATTTTGAACAATCAAATTCGGCAGCCAATTTTCGAACACTTGCAGCAGGATCTACTTCTACGGCATTAAGGATGTTTACTTCAAGACCATCAACGCGATGGTTTTGATTTCCACAATTGTGACTGGCTTTGTCAAACTTTCCTAAAATTATTTACTACCTAAATACTTTAAATCAAATATTTATCATCCGATAAGTACAAATTAAAAATAAAACAACTTAGTTTTTACCTGTCTCTCTTAAACGACGATCTACTCTTTCAAAGGTTTTTCTGTCAGGAATTCTTCTGTTTGGAAATCGTTCTTCATAAAGCCTTCGGGCTTCTAAGGCATTACATGATGCAAGCCCATACATTAAATGCATGTCGGCATATTCCTCAAACGTAAATTCCATACCAAAAGGAAGCAGAAGAAATAAGATCAAAAACTTAAACACACTCAATTTCCAACTGACACTGAAGTAATTATTGTTTATTTTAACTGGTACATATCAACTAAACCATATCAACAAAATAAGGCATTTATCGAATATTTTATAAAAAAAAAAAGGCATATGGAACAAAAAATTTTTTCTCGTAAACGGGTTACTTTATCGATGTCGATGAAGAGTACCTTTTTTTTAGTTTAAGGTTTCAGCTGTTTAATAGTATTATTGATATGCCTCTATCATACAGGGTGTAAAGAAAAGCATTATTCTGTTAAAGCTAGTCCGTCCCTGGAAAACTAAATAAGCCGAATAAAATTAAAATGGTTTATTTTGAGGAGACTTACCTAGCAACCATCATACTGAAAAATTATTAAATTACACCAAGTACTTTAAGAATTATTCAAGATAAACCGATTTCCAGAGGCGTCCTTCAGGGGCTTATATCTCAGTAGGGAGGGCCTGTAGGAATTTTTTTTATGGGAACTTGTCATATTATTTTTTCATATTCTATCCGAATCCGGGAGATTGCCCACATATTCTGGGACACCCTGTATGTAGGTAGATTTTATAGTTCCTCTTTTATTTGGGTACACTTGACATTCTTAACGTTTCAACCCTGAATATGGAATAGTTTATTATGAAAAGCCTTTTCCTCCCTTTCCTGTAATACACATTACCTACTTTTGGTAGTATGTATTTTCAATAAGTTCGTTTTAACATATTTTTGTATTGAACATATTTCCCAAAGATAGTAAAAATATAAGTCCTTTTTCATTTTATTAGGATCACATTTGTCGTGATAGTTCTTTTTTATCATTGAAATATAAGGTAGTCCTTAGCCAATACCTAGTTGAATTATTATTTAGAAAGTTTTAAAAAATATATATTAAAGAAATGAGGCACTTTACGTATACAGTCATACAATTGAAGTATAATATTAAATAGTTAAATAAGAAAATATAGATTTCAGATAATTACTGTAGTATTAAATAACCACAATTTAAAACAATTAAAAGCTTTTACTTAGGAAATAATTAAAATTCACAACAATATCAATTATGCACGGACCAATATAAAATAAAGTAAGGAAATGTTTTAGAATATATTATAAACTGTACAAGAGTAGGTATATATTATACAATAAAAGCCATCAAGTTACATTACAACGAAACTAATGTGAAATTTTAGAATTGCTCTCGATGTTAGATATAAATATGTTTATAACATTGTATATTAAAAACTTGTTTGTTTAGAAATTTAAATAAATGTTAATTCGCTCACGGTACCAAGGTAGAACAATAATATAGTGGGTTTGGTAAAATTGGTAGTTGTAAATTCCATGGAACTCCAGAGGTTTTTCGAACCCAACAACCTACTACATATAGACTCAGTTTGTTTACATAAGCATCACATTCATACGCGTGCAGTCTAAACGCTTTTGGATCCTTCAGGAAATCGTTCGTTGTAATGCGGGAATAAATGTCTCTCAATCTTATATGTACCTAATAATAAATTGGCAAACGTCATTGTGCATAATATTTTATGTTACATGTTTTACGTATAATTTTAAAATCACATTTTTACAAAAATAAAAATAATTAAAATAGTTTAAATATATTTTGGTAAGCTTAACTTTGACAATCGACAATAACTAATGGAAATAAACGTGTCAATTTGCCCGAACGGAGCCGATTTAAACCGATAGAAAATCCTTTATCATTATGCAAAAGTGTTACTATTATCAGCGTTTGCGAAATCTAGGTTATATTTATGTACCTAAATCTGGGCTTATTAGTGTTGTAGTGTGTAAAATGTATGGACAATTGTTAGCTATTGTATTGTGTGCCAAAAATAAGCTGATTCTTCTCCAAATATTACTTTTTACCAGAAAGTGTATGCTGACACTATTCTAGTGACATAGTAGTTTAGCTATAGTAACCGCTTATACTGTCAATCACTGAACTCCGCAGTCCCCTGGCCCATACTTATGCAGGCGAGAGGCGGAATAACTTTTACATCACATCTATAGTAGGTTGTTGTCCGAAGCTAAACAAAAAAGTTTTTGAATAAATGAGCGATATTGCTCGAAAATATAATAATAGTGTACTTTAAAAAAGTTAGTTAGCAATTTATTGAATTTATTAATGTAAACTCTTGTTTTACCAAACCCAATATTTGATTTCTGCTTAATAAACCATGTTAATTTAGTGTAATTCTATATACCTAAGTGTAATGGTAAAATCAATTGTAAACCGTATTGAATTAAAATAAATCTCATATAGCTTTATTGAGAAATAAATTTCCAATATTAAATATCAATAACATGTGTTTTATTTTAAATTTTAAGATAGGTCCAATGCAGGCACCGTTGGGTGGTATAGGAGAGACTTCCAATCCATTAGCAACAATGTTAAATTAAAATGAGTAAAAATAAAGTTTAAAAAATGAAAGAAATGTTAATGTTAAATGTTATGAAATGAGATAATGCTTAAAACATTATATTTTTCTTTCATTTCCTCCAAATCTTTTCTATAGACAGTAAAAAAGTTTGTATCTGCGACCTGTAATTTATTTCTGCCGGGTTTGAAGAACGTGGTGCATCATCAATTGGAATTCGCTTAATACGCAACCTAGAGAAGCATTCGATGGGTCACACGTTAAATTAAATGGTTTTTGAAAATCTGGGTATGGTAATGTAAATATGTCAGTGTGTTGTATTGTCTTGCCCTTTTTTAAACATTTGGTGATAGACTTTGTTGTTTTAACAAAGTTTATAATATATCAGCGGTAGTATCCCAAAATAACTTAAAAATAACTTAATTTCTTTAACCATTTTTGGAATTGAAAATCTCTTAATAGCTTGGATTTTTTTTTGGGGATGGGTTTAATCCCGTCTGGTATGATAACATTTCGTAAATTTCGACATCTCTTCGTAAAAACTCACAATTATCGCGCCTCGTGTAGGCTTTTTAAAATTGCTTTTAGGTTTTTGTATATGTTCTTCTAAACTGGCTGAAAAAATTATAACATCCTTGTATACAAGACATATGGTGCCCCGTAAACCTTTTAATACGTTGTCTATGACCCTTTGAAAGGTCGCGGGGCATTCTTAAGCCCAAATCGTATTCTTATATAAGCATAGTGACCTTTTTCAACGCCAAATGCCGTTTTTTACCAAACTTAGGTTCATCTCGATTTGGTGACACCCAGATGCGAGATCGAGGGTCGAAAATGATTTGCAACTGCCTAATTTACCCAATATATCCGGTAATGTCGGGTAAAGGGTACCCGTCATATATTGTTTTATAATTAATTTTACGATAATCTTCAACTATTTTCTATTTTCTTTTACCAGATCACAAAGTTTGGAAGACGATAAGCTTTCGAAAGTATGTTATTAATGTGTTCGCCCCAGTGTAGTTGGTGATCCAACACCAAGGTAGTTAACCGCCCTAGTTGATAATAGTATTGCGCTGTCAAGACGGTACTTAACATGGTCTGATAATTCCGGCCCACACGTTGATAGGTTCAAATTGGTGCTGATGATGCGTTACAATAGAAGCATGGGGATTTTCCTCTGCCCATAAATGTAAATTATGAGAATTTATGATGCCGTTTTTGGAAAACCCAGCTTTGTCCGTGAAGAAAACTGAACCAATGAAATTTGCATCGTTTCTGTGCCGATCTAAAACCCAGTTGCAAAATTTCATCCTTCGCGGAAAGTCTTCAGGAAGAAGCGCGTGGACTTTTTGAAGGTGGTATGGATGTAACTGTTGCTCTCTAAGGATTCTAAAGACCATTGATTTTGAACAATCAAATTCGGCAGCCAATTTTCGAACACTTGCAGCAGGATCTACTTCTACGGCATTAAGGATGTTTACTTCAAGACCATCAACGCGATGGTTTTGATTTCCACAATTGTGACTGGCTTTGTCAAACTTTCCTAAAATTATTTACTACCTAAATACTTTAAATCAAATATTTATCATCCGATAAGTACAAATTAAAAATAAAACAACTTAGTTTTTACCTGTCTCTCTTAAACGACGATCTACTCTTTCAAAGGTTTTTCTGTCAGGAATTCTTCTGTTTGGAAATCGTTCTTCATAAAGCCTTCGGGCTTCTAAGGCATTACATGATGCAAGCCCATACATTAAATGCATGTCGGCATATTCCTCAAACGTAAATTCCATACCAAAAGGAAGCAGAAGAAATAAGATCAAAAACTTAAACACACTCAATTTCCAACTGACACTGAAGTAATTATTGTTTATTTTAACTGGTACATATCAACTAAACCATATCAACAAAATAAGGCATTTATCGAATATTTTATAAAAAAAAAAGGCATATGGAACAAAAAATTTTTTCTCGTAAACGGGTTACTTTATCGATGTCGATGAAGAGTACCTTTTTTTTAGTTTAAGGTTTCAGCTGTTTAATAGTATTATTGATATGCCTCTATCATACAGGGTGTAAAGAAAAGCATTATTCTGTTAAAGCTAGTCCGTCCCTGGAAAACTAAATAAGCCGAATAAAATTAAAATGGTTTATTTTGAGGAGACTTACCTAGCAACCATCATACTGAAAAATTATTAAATTACACCAAGTACTTTAAGAATTATTCAAGATAAACCGATTTCCAGAGGCGTCCTTCAGGGGCTTATATCTCAGTAGGGAGGGCCTGTAGGAATTTTTTTTATGGGAACTTGTCATATTATTTTTTCATATTCTATCCGAATCCGGGAGATTGCCCACATATTCTGGGACACCCTGTATGTAGGTAGATTTTATAGTTCCTCTTTTATTTGGGTACACTTGACATTCTTAACGTTTCAACCCTGAATATGGAATAGTTTATTATGAAAAGCCTTTTCCTCCCTTTCCTGTAATACACATTACCTACTTTTGGTAGTATGTATTTTCAATAAGTTCGTTTTAACATATTTTTGTATTGAACATATTTCCCAAAGATAGTAAAAATATAAGTCCTTTTTCATTTTATTAGGATCACATTTGTCGTGATAGTTCTTTTTTATCATTGAAATATAAGGTAGTCCTTAGCCAATACCTAGTTGAATTATTATTTAGAAAGTTTTAAAAAATATATATTAAAGAAATGAGGCACTTTACGTATACAGTCATACAATTGAAGTATAATATTAAATAGTTAAATAAGAAAATATAGATTTCAGATAATTACTGTAGTATTAAATAACCACAATTTAAAACAATTAAAAGCTTTTACTTAGGAAATAATTAAAATTCACAACAATATCAATTATGCACGGACCAATATAAAATAAAGTAAGGAAATGTTTTAGAATATATTATAAACTGTACAAGAGTAGGTATATATTATACAATAAAAGCCATCAAGTTACATTACAACGAAACTAATGTGAAATTTTAGAATTGCTCTCGATGTTAGATATAAATATGTTTATAACATTGTATATTAAAAACTTGTTTGTTTAGAAATTTAAATAAATGTTAATTCGCTCACGGTACCAAGGTAGAACAATAATATAGTGGGTTTGGTAAAATTGGTAGTTGTAAATTCCATGGAACTCCAGAGGTTTTTCGAACCCAACAACCTACTACATATAGACTCAGTTTGTTTACATAAGCATCACATTCATACGCGTGCAGTCTAAACGCTTTTGGATCCTTCAGGAAATCGTTCGTTGTAATGCGGGAATAAATGTCTCTCAATCTTATATGTACCTAATAATAAATTGGCAAACGTCATTGTGCATAATATTTTATGTTACATGTTTTACGTATAATTTTAAAATCACATTTTTACAAAAATAAAAATAATTAAAATAGTTTAAATATATTTTGGTAAGCTTAACTTTGACAATCGACAATAACTAATGGAAATAAACGTGTCAATTTGCCCGAACGGAGCCGATTTAAACCGATAGAAAATCCTTTATCATTATGCAAAAGTGTTACTATTATCAGCGTTTGCGAAATCTAGGTTATATTTATGTACCTAAATCTGGGCTTATTAGTGTTGTAGTGTGTAAAATGTATGGACAATTGTTAGCTATTGTATTGTGTGCCAAAAATAAGCTGATTCTTCTCCAAATATTACTTTTTACCAGAAAGTGTATGCTGACACTATTCTAGTGACATAGTAGTTTAGCTATAGTAACCGCTTATACTGTCAATCACTGAACTCCGCAGTCCCCTGGCCCATACTTATGCAGGCGAGAGGCGGAATAACTTTTACATCACATCTATAGTAGGTTGTTGTCCGAAGCTAAACAAAAAAGTTTTTGAATAAATGAGCGATATTGCTCGAAAATATAATAATAGTGTACTTTAAAAAAGTTAGTTAGCAATTTATTGAATTTATTAATGTAAACTCTTGTTTTACCAAACCCAATATTTGATTTCTGCTTAATAAACCATGTTAATTTAGTGTAATTCTATATACCTAAGTGTAATGGTAAAATCAATTGTAAACCGTATTGAATTAAAATAAATCTCATATAGCTTTATTGAGAAATAAATTTCCAATATTAAATATCAATAACATGTGTTTTATTTTAAATTTTAAGATAGGTCCAATGCAGGCACCGTTGGGTGGTATAGGAGAGACTTCCAATCCATTAGCAACAATGTTAAATTAAAATGAGTAAAAATAAAGTTTAAAAAATGAAAGAAATGTTAATGTTAAATGTTATGAAATGAGATAATGCTTAAAACATTATATTTTTCTTTCATTTCCTCCAAATCTTTTCTATAGACAGTAAAAAAGTTTGTATCTGCGACCTGTAATTTATTTCTGCCGGGTTTGAAGAACGTGGTGCATCATCAATTGGAATTCGCTTAATACGCAACCTAGAGAAGCATTCGATGGGTCACACGTTAAATTAAATGGTTTTTGAAAATCTGGGTATGGTAATGTAAATATGTCAGTGTGTTGTATTGTCTTGCCCTTTTTTAAACATTTGGTGATAGACTTTGTTGTTTTAACAAAGTTTATAATATATCAGCGGTAGTATCCCAAAATAACTTAAAAATAACTTAATTTCTTTAACCATTTTTGGAATTGAAAATCTCTTAATAGCTTGGATTTTTTTTTGGGGATGGGTTTAATCCCGTCTGGTATGATAACATTTCGTAAATTTCGACATCTCTTCGTAAAAACTCACAATTATCGCGCCTCGTGTAGGCTTTTTAAAATTGCTTTTAGGTTTTTGTATATGTTCTTCTAAACTGGCTGAAAAAATTATAACATCCTTGTATACAAGACATATGGTGCCCCGTAAACCTTTTAATACGTTGTCTATGACCCTTTGAAAGGTCGCGGGGCATTCTTAAGCCCAAATCGTATTCTTATATAAGCATAGTGACCTTTTTCAACGCCAAATGCCGTTTTTTACCAAACTTAGGTTCATCTCGATTTGGTGACACCCAGATGCGAGATCGAGGGTCGAAAATGATTTGCAACTGCCTAATTTACCCAATATATCCGGTAATGTCGGGTAAAGGGTACCCGTCATATATTGTTTTATAATTAATTTTACGATAATCTTCAACTATTTTCTATTTTCTTTTACCAGATCACAAAGTTTGGAAGACGATAAGCTTTCGAAAGTATGTTATTAATGTGTTCGCCCCAGTGTAGTTGGTGATCCAACACCAAGGTAGTTAACCGCCCTAGTTGATAATAGTATTGCGCTGTCAAGATGGTACTTAATGTCAACTGTATTTTGTAAGTAAAAAAAAATCTGGATGCTTACGTTTTTAATGGCGACTTTTATACATATAATATACCCGGGGAAGGCCATAGACTATAGTACGGCTGAGAGTGCAAGAAATGGAACTAGTCAATATGGAATAAATTTAATTAATAGACTGCCTATGCCTATTAGAAATGCCGATATAGAAGCATTTAAAAAAAAACTTAACCGATACCTTAAACGTAAAGCTTTGATAGTAAAGTGTTTTTATGGTGATCTCCTTAATGACTTTAGTGGCCTAGTTTAACTTGGGAACGTGTCCTCTTATCTTCAATATGTCTGCTAGTTTTGATTTCCTTTAGTTAGGTGCCATTAATTGTAATATTAATGTGCTTTAATTTTAAATGTTTATAGTGTTATTGTTTAAGTTACAATAGGTATTTTGTAAAACAATTGTTTTAAGTTAACTCATACCGTGCATTTCCGTTTGACTTGTGAAATTACTTTGTTTATGCATGCATGAATAAACTAGCGTTATTTTAACAGAAGCACATTAAAAAATTGGGCTTAACGTTGAAGCAATATCGAGTTAACGTAAGCCCAAGGGAAGGGCGGATTTAATATCGACACAAGCTCATGATGCAACTGCGCATTACCTACATCACACGAGACTAATAAGTTTTAAAAATAAAATCAGATAGCCCATTTAGAGTCTTTATTTTTTATAAGTTCTATTAATCTAGGTTATAATCTAAGTTATGACACTTTTATGTCATCGTTTTATCTACAGTTCCTGCGTTCGGGTTTAATATCTACACAAGCTCATGATGCAACTGCGCATTACCTACATCACACGCGACTGATAAGTTTTAAAAATAAAATCCGATAGCCAATTTAGAGTCTTTATTTTTTATAAGTTCTATTAATCTAGGTTATAATCTAAGTTATGACACTTTTATGTCATCGTTTTATCTACAGTTCCTGCGTTCTTGTTCTAAAGGCTATTTTGGTACATCATAAAGAATATGTATTTCAGGTTTTATAGCAATGACTCGTTTACTTTTCGCAATTCACCGTTAACCAATCACGACATACTTTAAAGATCAATTAATAAATTTCTAAATTTAAGTGGAATGAATTATAATACATTACATTTTTAACACTATTTTAAACAAATCTTTGGCTTTAATCTATACCATTAAATATAAAAATATTAAATAGCAGGTACACATAAAAACACTAGTATTTACAACAAAAATTTAAAAAAAATACAAACTTTAATCGTTCTTCTTTCCTTCGGCTAGTGAAGGCTTTGAAACACTATTGCAGGCGAAACACCAGAAACACAACCAGTTCGGAATCAACACAATCGTTGTAACAGTATACAACCAGTTTCCATAAATCATAGAGTCCACTATACTGTAAATTACGGCTTGTTGAGATGCATCTAGACCTCTAACTAAAATCTCTTTCAGGTTATCTTGACCAAACATAATATAGGTGTTTACCAAAACCACCATAAACAAAACAATTAAAGGATGAGTTAAACTCCATAATATTTTCTGAAGAGTTCTATAAAACCTAAAAAAATAAAAATCAACCATAAAACTTGCGCACTTTCAGTTTATGTCAGAACTAGGTACTTTATTTCTTTGTTATTTTTAAATAAAGCACCAAAGTTGTTGATATTTTAAATGCCGAGTTTGCTACTTTATGGGCAAAAGCTTCTGCAAAATTTTGATTGTCTAGGTGAAACAATTTTTACTTATAATCTCCCTAGCAGCAGAATAATTATTACCGATAATTTTTTTCAAGGTCACGAATGATTTTCTTCACAGAACATTATCCAGAATTGAAGACGAGGGCAATTTTCTATCAACAAAAACATAAGTGAAAGCGAGAAAAAAATTATCGGGAATTAATTCTGCTGCGTGGGAGATTCGGTAAGAAAATTTCATAAATTGGAATTTCTTTCGTATTGTAATTTTTTTGCTAAAATGCTACAAAAACATATTTCCGGCGGCTTTAGTTAATTGTAACTAATTAAAGTTTTAGAAATAAAGTTCATTTTGGCCGTTAGTAACTCATTTTTATTACTAAAATGTGAGAAACATTAAATAACAAATTTGTTTTCTGAAATCCAATGTCTTTATAGTTTTAAATTCAAATAAAACTTTAAAAAACATATTTTCCATGAGTTTAGTTTAATATGACGCACTGTATTTTTACAATAGAAGTTGATTTTACTTGTTAGTAACTAAGGTTTATTACTAAAATTTCAGGAACATTAATTCGTTTTCAACCATAACATCTGAAATTACATGTCTACATAGTTTCAAATGAAACTTAAAAAAACATATTTCCGATGAGTTCAGTTAAATTTTTGATGTGTCTCTTTTAGCCCCGGTGTTCGATATGTAAAGCAAATTGGTTAGTATCAATAAAAATTATAAGTTAGCAACAAAATGTATTTTGATTTTATTCTGAGTGACTTTGCCAATAGATATAAATCACTTCATTTTTGACGAAAAATTATCACTTATTAATTTCATTAAGTTAATAGGAACTAACAAAATTATCGCGATAATCTCCCGTTGCTACAAGCAACGTAAACAAAAAGGAGCCTTCTAATTGGTTGAAAATAAATTTATGTAATTTTCTTTAAAATCGCCGCTATTACAGCGGAATTAAATAGTTATTTGTGTATCAAGGGAATTATAAGGATCTTAATTACCGAGGGCAAAGTTTACTTCCCGAGGGCCCTTGGACCGAGGGACAGCAATTGACCGAGGTAATTGAGACTCTTATAATTCCCGTGGTACATAGATAATTTTATTTCTGACCGATTTAAATTTTTGTTAATTTTTAAACCGGAATAAATGTTTCAATTTATTACCTTTCCGGTATATTTGAATCAGGTGCCGTCAATAGTGACATTGACGTTGTAATGACATGAATAAAAAATAGTTATTTTAGCATTTCTTGTCTTATTTTACCTGTAAAAGGTAGAGGTAATTAGAGAATCTTTAATATCCCAAGGGAGTTATAACCTTCTTTATTGATAGCGTAACTATGATGTTATAAACGTATAATATCCCGGTCAGAAATAAAAGTATTTTTTCTTGCGCTGCCAATACCAACCGCCTTCTAACAAAAAAAAAGAACTTTAACGTCAAAAAAATTGTGGAAAAATGGCAGGTTTATTGACGTTTGACGAAAAATTAAATTATGTAATGGTGGTGTGGTCACTGTCATCCGAAAAGTATTCGTTTTGCATAACGTCGTCTTTTTTGCCAAGTAAGTGAAAAGTATGCGAATGACGTCAAAAAGTGCACTGTCTAAATTAAAAGGTTTTAAGTATCGACCTCATGTTCCGGTAAAAGTTAGATTAGACAAAATACTTACATATTTGCAGACGGCTCGATAATCAAGGCAAAAGGAACACTTATAACACCACAAAAAATACCCAACGAGAAGTTTTGCATTGATAAACAAATAATGGCAGTTCCCAATTCCAACAGCGAAAAAATACATAGTAAATGCATACTAGCTGGGCAGGCGTTTAGCGCCCTTATAGCAAATGGTGTTAACCAAGATGCCATGGTGACACCGATCAAACCATAAACGACTGTTTTGCCCATATCCTCTATACTGTCAATGGACATCAAAATTTCGGGCAATGCCATTAAAAATGCTCCAATCATATGCATAATGATGAATATGACTACCACTTTAATATAACTTATGGGACGATCAGTTTTCTCTAAAAAGTAAATACAAGTTTATAATCAAATTGCAACCGCTTTAATGAACGCTAAATATTTTTATTTTATTATTATTATAATTACTAATTCAAATACATATACTTACAGGGTTGGGCAAATGTTCCGGAACGGCTTAATTACAGGCGAACGAAAAGTGATATCGGATCCAAGTTTTGGGCAATCTATAGGACTAAAATTTTACTATTTGACTATTATACCATACGTTAGTAATGTCACCAACTGTCAAAAGTGTTGACGTTATTTTTTTTTTAATGGAACACCCTGTATATTATCAGATATTCTAAATCTTCAATACATTTAAAATGTTTTTCGTATAGCTAGCATACCATATGACTAAACTCAACTGTTTCGGAAATACGGGCAAATGAATGTAGTACATTTTATTTAAACAAAATTGGTAATAATTTTTAAATAAACAATAATATAAAATAAAAGTTATTTAATTAAATGTTCAAAATGTCGTCCTTCAGCCACCTGTCCAATCCTCTCGGAAAGTTGGGAAAGCACGTTTTGCAAATGTTCACTAGAAATAACATGCACAGCATCTAAAATACTGTTTTTAAGATCCTCCAAAGACTTAGGTTGTGTACGATACACGACAGTCTTTAAATGACCCCAGAGGTATAAATCTAGAGGTGTTTAGTCTGGAGATCTAGGAGGCCATTCAATGGACCCTCTCCTTCCTATCCACCTTCCAGGGAAAGTTTGATCCAAATAGTTTCTGACATGTATACCAAAATGAGCTGGCGCCCCATGCATCTTGCTGAAGCCAAATGTCATTCGCTAGTATTTGATCATAATATAAAGTTATCAAATTTGGTATAATTCTATTCCGAAGCAGATCTAAGTAGTAATTAGCTGTCAAATTTCCATCAAGGAAGAAAGGCCCAATAATATGGTTTCCAATTATACCTGCCCACACATTTAATTTTTGGGGATATTGCGTACGGTGCTCCATCATCCAATGGGAATTATGGTCTGACCAGTATCGACAGTTGTGCCTATTGACGAAACCATTAAGACAGAAGGTAGCCTCGTCAGAAAATAAAATACGACTTACAAAGTTAGGTTATTGGTCTATGTTGTCCATTATTTCTTAATAAAATTGCATACGCCTATCAGGATCGTCCTCTGATAGAATTTTCGCTGTTATCTTGTACAAGAGCAAGTTTTGGAATTGAGGTCTGTGGTTCTTCTTGAAGGGCAAGTAAAACATCCAGGGATTTCTCGTCATTTGTAGCAATTTTCGGACGACCTGTTTTTGGCAAGTTCTTTACCGTACCCGTATGCTCAAAGTTATGAAATATTCTATTAACAGCTGATTTAGAAATGGGATCTCGAACAGGAAAACTTGGATTTAAAAGGTCGGTTGCTTCTTGAAAAGATCTCCGTCTATCCCCATATCCTATCATCATAAGCAGAGTAATCCGTTCTTGTTCAGTTAGCTGAACCATAATTTTATCAGTTATATCAGAGGTTTACTCAATAAATAAAAAACTTGCACAACTCACTTAAAATACTACCAATACGAAATATGTCAGACTGACACTTGGGAGTCATGGAAACTAAGACTTTTATTTGGAATGTCATAATGAAAGAAATATGTTGCTTGATTTTTAAACAAAATGTATTATGGGTTTTCTAGATTCATTTGCCCGTATTTCCGAAACAGTTGATTTAGTCATATAGTATGATATACGAAAAATATTTTAAATGTATTGAAGATTTAGAATATCTGATAATATACAGGGTGTTCCTTTTAAAAAAATAAATAAATAACGTTAACACTTGACAGTTGGTGACATTACTGACATATGGTATAATAGTTAAATAGTAAAATTTTAGTCCTATATATATATCCCAAAACTCGGATCCGATATCACTTTTCGTTCGCCCGTAATTAAGCCGTTCCGGAATATATGCCCAACCCTGATAAATCATAAGTGGAATCAATTTTATGATATGGTATTATAGTATGGGGAGGACTCTATGAAAATACGTTAAAACCATCTTCAGCACAAACTTTATTTTTAGAACTATTTTTTTTAAAGATAAACTTTATTCAAGTGGCCTACTTTATGATGAGAATGTTTTGAACCCGGTTTCGAATGTCCGATGCTTGTATTATCTTAGCAATTGTATCTACTGTTTTAAATCTAAAAATAAAACAATTGTAAACCATTGTTTTCAAACTAGTCATAAAACAAGCGGAGTAATGGTTGTCCCCTTAAGAAAATATGATGCAGGTCAAAGGTTTGGATCGATTATAGCGCCAAAAATTTATAGTGTATTACCTCAGGACTTACGAATCATAACTAATTACAAGTCTTTCATCCGCAAATGTAAAAGCCTTATATTCAGAAATAGGTTATAGTAAAATTATAAATATAATTACGTTCGATTGTTGCACATACAGGTGATGATCACCTAGATGCACATTACAAGTAAAATAATAAATTACATAAATATAATATATTTTCGGTATTTCTGGTTTGATTGTTTTAAATTTTGGTGTGGTTACGTATGATCCTAGGGCGCACTTTTCTATTGTTTAAAATTTTAGTTAACCCATTGGCGTACGGATTTATAGGGGTTTTGAAAATAATAATTTAAAGAGTAAAGTTTCTTTAGCGATTATTTTATTTCCAATCTAATATCAGAAGTCGACTTGGCATCCATCAAAACGACCGTTTAACGGCTTCATCTTAAAAAAAAAACCATACGGTAAAAGCAGTGGCGTACTGTATTTTCTGCTATAAAATTAAAATTGCAATGTGACAAATTAGAAAGTAATGGAATACCAATGACTTCATTAAAAACGCAAGTGACAAAACAATATTAAAACTCAGTTGGTAATGTAAATAAAACAACATAAATATTTGAAAACAACCATAACAATCTAATAATTATTATCAAAAACAAAACTAATATAAAATAAACTAAACATAATTGAGTAACTCTGAAACAAAATGGATATTCCTCAGTTTGGTAATTTTAAAATATTTACTGAGATAGGTATAGGTTTTCTCACTTATGTACCTTACTAAGTGACTCATAATTTATTTAAATGCAAGGTTAAATATGCAAATAATGATAGTTTCAAGTGTATAGATAAATTTAAAAGTCACACAAGAATACAAGTCCTAGTATAAATCCCGAAAAAAAGTATAGTGGGTATACCGTATTTATATGACTCCGGGTGATGACGTCACAAAGTAGCGCTATTTATAGGAGTTGTTAAATAAACCCGAACAAGTATATAAGATGGGGATACCTATTTAAAAAATAAATCGGGTTAAATAAAGACTTTTACCTTGATTGGTAGACTGCTGATTCTCTTGTAATTTACACCATTTGGCACAAGCCTTTATAATAAGAGCAGCAGCAACTAAACATGCTGCAGGCATATATAGTCCTAAAAAACTTAATTTATTAACAAATTGTTAAGGAATGATCTTTTAAATAAAAATGATAATAATAAATGGTGGTTAAGAAATACAAAAATATGTCAATATGCTAAGAGTAAAGTAACAGTAATCTACATGCTACAAACAAATTTATTGAAGATACGTTATTGAGAGTTAAATGTTATGTCAGGATATAAAGTCGCAGCCACCTACTAAGAATTTTTTTACACTACGTCGCCTTAGAAACAAGCAAGTGACAAAATAGATGTTAATGTAATAGTTATATTCCTTTCTTAAAAATGCGACTTAGTAACCAGGAAAAAGTAGAAATTGTGCTTATTGTGGGTAATAACTACCGTTCATTAAGAGATGCTGCAGACGAATTTAATGCAAATCATCCCGAACGAGACAATATCACTCATTCCGCAGTAGCTCGTATCATTATAAAATTTAAAGCTTGTTCCACAAATTTTTTTAAATTGAATGATGTAGCAAGAAATGAAGATGATAGCGAAACTGAAGATGAATTAGTTGTTCTGCTTCATGTACAGGAACATCCTAAAGTAAGTTTAAATCAACGACATCGGGTCTTGAAGTTAAATGTTAATCTTATTAGAAAAGTTTTAAAAAAGCACCACTACAAACCATTTAAACCAAAATGTATACATACGTTGTTACCAGGAGATATGGATAAAAGGCCAGATTTTTGTTTTTTGATGGTGGGACATTTTGAGGAAGATAGAAATTTGGTTTCTAAAATATGGTTTTCCGATGAGGCGATGTTTACTACTAATGGAGTTTTTTCGTCGCAAAACTCTCGCCATTGGAGTACAGAAAATCCTCACTGGGTAGTTGAATGCAGAAGCCAAACTTCAGAAAAAGTAAACGTATGGTGTGGTATTGTCAGAAATATGATTTTGGGACCGGTCTTTTTTGATAATAATTTAAATGGGAACATTTTTCTAAATTTTTCACAAACAGAATTTATGGACTCACTCGAAAAGTTGCCATTAGCAACAAGGAATGGATTAATATTCCAACTTGATGGAGCACCTTGCCATTTTTCTGCACAAGTAAGGGAATGGCTTAATGTAAACTTTATAAATAGATGGATTGGGGGTGCTACGTACAATGACAACAAATTCACAAATTGGCCTGCAAGGTCACCTGACCTCACCCCATTAGATTACTACCTATGGGGAAGAATAAAAGAAATCGTTTATAAGGACAGACCTGCAACTTCCAATGAATTAAGAAATATAATTACAGAAGCGTGCAATGACTTAGAAGAAGTTGAACTTATAAACGCCGTTCGAAGATTTAGAAAAAATCTACTGAAATGCATTGAAAATGATGGGGGCCCAGCTGAAGATAAGATAAACAGTTTTTTTATTCTTCTAAAATTCGCAACAATAAAATTTGCCGTTATCTAGACAAAAAAGTGTAAAAAAAATTCTTAGTAGGTGGTTGTGACTTTAAATTCGGACATAACATTTAACTCTCAATAACTTATTTTCAATAAATTTGTTTGTAGCATGTAGATTGTACTGTTACTTTACTCTTAGCATATTAACATATTTTTGTATTTTTTCAACCACCCTGTACGTTACTACGATTTTTTAAAATAATATTACTTTTTAAGGTAAGCAAAACTTTTTATGAAGAATAATTTTTTCTCCTAAAATCAAAGATAAAAAAGTTTTCATATGTTGCCAATATTTATACACACGCTGTATAATGACCTTAATAATTACAGAAAAGTAAAGTGTTAGCGATAGAATAAATTTACTTAGTAATCTAAGAGAAAATACAATTTAGAGAAAACAATATAAAGGGTTATTCACGTTATTCGACACGATATATTATAGGCAAATTATTTGTATTGAATAAAAAATATGATTCGGGATTGATAAGGGCCTGTTAGAGGTACATTTTAAAATTATTGTCATAATGTACAGGTTGTCCCAAAAACACGAAACGCCTCAAAATTGTGTTTTTTAAAATGTAATGCACTGTATATTATTTTTTTTTTCATAATACTGAGTTAACTATGGCATTTTTACAACTCACATTAACTTAATTTGTCTTTGTCAGTGATTTCTAAAAGTGTTTCGTTGCAAATTGTCATTTAGTTATAATAGTGGTAGTTTCTGTTTCCTCTTATTTTTTCTGTATGTATTTTAAAATGATAATTTATTCAAAAGAAGAACGAATTGACATGACTTTTATTCTCGGAGAATGTCCGCAAAACTGCTTACTGGCTTTACGAGTTTACGCTCAAAGATTTCCTAACAGAAATCATATAAATAAAATCGTTTTCGAAAGACTGTTGAGTCAATTTAGACAAACGGGGACTGTTCAGTATAAAAATCAACTAAAAGGAAACCTGTGACAGAAAACGAAGAAATTGAATTTGCTGTAATTGAATCTGTAATCGAAAATCCCCATATGGAATTTATTCGTACAGCTCAAAAAAGACCAAATAAAATTATTTTAAAAATAAATTAGTGTGTTTATTTGAAGGAGATAAAATTGTTACAATGTCATGGTGGCGTGCTGCGCACATAGGTGTATGCATCAACATCATTACCACAAACGTAAACTTAGTCATAGCGATAATGGTAGTTGATTGTGGCAGTAAGCAAAACAATATTTTCATGCATAAGTGTATTATTATTATTACCTATAGAAATGTATCTATCGGTAGATGGTAACAGATAGAAAAAGAAACTTTGATGGAATCTTTCTAGCAAATTGTTCATGCTTCTAAATATTCCTTCAATAACTCTTCCTATACTTAAAAATCCAACTTTGGATCCCCCTTTGGATTTTTCAAATCCTTCCAAAGTTAGTGCTTGTATTCCAAAGCGTAAAAATAAGCCATGGTTTCCATTGGGAACCTGTAAAATGACAATAGATTAACAGGTCAATTTTATAGCCTAATTTATACAGATAAAAGTTTACAGTGATGGATGAATGTGGTTAGCTAATGTACGTATATGTATACAGGATGATTCACGGTGGGTGGTAAAGTTGCCACAGTGGATCTTTTCCCGTGCGTCATCAATCAACGATCAGGACTCAACGTGGTTAATAACTCTGCATCCTTATTTATTACAGTAACAAATTTGAATAAAGGCATAAAAGAACGTCTCCAAGATTCCGCAATAATATAACGTGCTAGACAAGAATAAAACTATAAACGTCAATTAATTACTTTTTTTATTTGTTTAGTTGACTAACGTTGTATTTTAGAACGTCATTGTCAACCTTATTTTGATCTGCCAATCTAATTCGTATTTTGTAAATTTGTGTGCCTTAAAACTGTTCCTTTTTCTAAAAATAGTTCTTTTTAGAGCTAATTATACCCACCATCTGTTTTGGCGGTAAGTATTTATGGATTTTTATAATACCTAATTTATTTATTTTCAATATTCTAACCCTGAAAGTTCTTTGAAAAGTTTACGGCAGTGGCTAAATTCCCTTAAATAAAAGGATGTCAAAAATTCGACTTTTGCGATTTTAATAGTCAATAAAACACCAAACTTTTCTAGATTTTAAGCTTTAAAAATAGTATTAAATGTATTAACATTTGTTTGTCAATTTCTTTTAGATAATAGAGAATGCCGGGCAAAACTTAAAATAAATAATAATTTTTCGGGATATTATGTAGGTACGTCAAACGGTAGGCAGGCACGTCCATTTTATGAAATTAGACTTAGTTTTGACTTTTTTCGTCTGGTAATTTTGATTTGATTTATACAATTTTGATGACGTGAAAGTGATGACGCACGGGAAAAGATCCACTGTGGCGACTTTAGGTAAAGTCGCCACAGTGGATCTTTGCCCGTGCGTCATTAATCAACGATCAGGGCTCAACGTGGTTAATAACTCTGCATCCTTATTTATTACAGTAACAAGTTTGAATAAAAGCATAAAAGAACGTCTCCAAGATTCCGCAATAATATAACGTGCTAGACAAGAATAAAACTATAAACGTCAATTAATTACTTTTTTTATTTGTTTAGTTGACTACCGTTGTATTTTAGAACGTCATTGTCAACCTTATTTTGATCTGCCAATCTAATTAGTATTTTGTAAATTTGTGTGCCTTAAAACTGTTCCTTTTTCTAAAAATAGTTCTTTTTAGAGCTAAGTATACCCACCATCTGTCTTGGCGGTAAGTATTTATGGATTTTTATAATACCTAATTTATTTATTTTAAATATTCTAACCGTAAAAGTTCTTTGAAAAGTTTACGGCAGTGGTTAAATTAAATTAAAAAAAAAGGATGTCAAAAATTTTACTTTTGCGATTTTAATAGTCAATAAAACACCAAACTTTTCTAGATTTTGGGCTTTAAAAAAAGTATTAAATGTATTAAGATTTGTTTGTCAATTTCTTTTAGATAATAGAGAATGCCGGGCAAAACTTAAAATAAATAATAATTTTTCGGGGTATTCTGTAGGTACGTCAAACGGTAGGCAGGCACGTCCATTTTATGAACTTAGACTTAGTTTTGACTTTTTTCGTCTCGTAATTTTGATTTGATTCATACGATTTTGATGACGTAAAAGTGATGACGCACGGGAAAAGATCCACTGTGGCGACTTTATGTACGTTAGACGTATATGACGAACCAGGTAACGAATCGACCTGAAAATTTGGTCATTTGGTAAAATATTTTTGACGATACTGTACAGTGTACAGGGTCTTTCAACGAGGACTGAACAAGGGCTAATTTTTGAGCTTCCTTGTATTTAAAGAAAAATCCAAAATAGCCAATCGATGTACTTTTTCCTGCAGAATTTAAAGATGAAACCAAAAATTTATTTGAACCAGAAACAAAAGAGTTACGAAATGGATAAGGTGTTTTTTAAATGGAACATAGCTTTTTTTATACGATTTTTGGAACGAGTGATTTTTTTTTTGTCCGTTCTGATTAAAATATTTAATATTGTGACAGCTATTTTTATTAAATTTTAATGTTTTATCCACTATAATTTAACTTTAACCTGTTTGAAACATACACTAGGTAATAAAGGTATAATCACCTTTGAATCCTTCAAAGTCATTTCGGCAATATTATAGTAAATTTGTCAAATTTTTTGACTTTGAAGGATTCAAAGGTGATTATACCTTTATTACCTAGTGTATGTTTCAAACAAGTTAAAGTTAAATTATACTGGATAAAACATTAAATTTAATAAAAATAGCTGTCACAATATTAAATATTTTAATCAGAACGGACAAAAAAAAATCACTCGTTCCAAAAATCGTATAAAAAAAGCTATGTTCCATTTAAAAAACACCTTATCCATAGCGTAACTCTTTTGTTTCTGGTTCAAATAAATTTTTGGTTTCATTTTTGAATTCTGCAGGAAAAAGTACATCGATTGGCTATTTTGGATTTTTCTTTAAATACAAGGAAGTTAAAAAATGAGCCCCTGCTCAGTACTCGTTGGAAGACCCTGTACAGATACTTCTACCAAAAATGAATAGCGGCTTCCAGATTTTAAATTGATTTTTTTTTTCGAACCTCCTTATTCTGGAGCAGCGATATGTGATTGAGCTATTAATCTACTAGACGGATATATCTACTTGTGTTAAAAAAGTAATGCGTGTTTTTTTAACTTGATTAATCAGAATTTAAGTATTTCTTTAATATCAAATAATCAAAATTTAAAAATACTCGATAATTTTATCCATGAATTTATCATGACGTCAAAAAAGTGCATTATTATAACGTTAAACTTCTTTTTACATCCTGTACAATGCAATAGATATACAATTATTATTCCAATACTTACTCCAGTTGCCTGCGTAAAAACCATATTCAGCGTATTTTTAAAATAGTATAACCATTCCCGGTAAGGATCTCGATGATATTCTGGTGTTTTGCCTTTAAAAGTGTAAAACACTCCTTCCTTAACACAAATTTTACCAGCCAGATTGAATAAATCGAGATTTGGTAATTGTCCATTTAAACCCTCGATTTTGATATCAAAATGTCCTAAAATTAAACATCACGTTAGTATATTAAGTTTAATTTCGGGTTTTCCTATGATTACTTCATCAATCGAAATTTTTTAAACGTAAAAAAACACACAAATCCACAACGGTATGCCGATTAGAGTCGAAATTTAAACTCCGTTGCGCATTGCGTCACACGCAGGACACGGTCTCTAACCTCACCTATTGCCGGGCCATTGTAAAAAGCGCGCAAATTTACTTTTATTCGTTCCGTGACTGTCGTTATTTTTTTTTAGTTCGGATGGTTATATAGCGAACTAGAACATTATAATTGTTGACAAAGTGATTTTCATCGACTCGGTTTTGTATTTGGCAAGACAAAACTCGTAAAGCAAGTAGTAAATAAATATAGTTTAAAAAAACTAAAAATCACGCTTTAATAATTTAATCAAACTAAAAAGCGGAAAAAAAAATATAGTTTAAAATAATTCTTGAAATTATTAATATAGGCAGAAAATAATAATGAACGATAAACATTAGTATTATTGCTCATATTATTGTGAAAAAGGCATGGGGTGCTCGATATACGAAAAATATAGCACAAAGCGCCCCACGCTTTTTCACAATAATACTAATGTTCATCGTTCATTATTATTTTCTGCCTATATTAAGAATTTCAAGAATTATTTTAAACTATAATTATTTTCCGCTTTTTAGTTTCATTAAATTATTAAAGCGTGTTTTTTAGTTTTTTTAAACTATATTTTTCATTTTTTAGTTTGAGTTATTGTTAAGAAAAAATTTTTTTTGGTAGATTGACCTAGATTAGTAGATTATTGTATTGTCAGCAGTTCTTGATAAGTCTACAAAATTTAAATTAAATCTGACCGTTTAAAGTGGGTCAAAATCGGGTTCAAAGAAGTCGGTTACAAACAAACAAAAAAACATACATACAGGTGAAGCTAATAAAAGCGTGTTAAAAACCTGTGTCCTCTGTGTTTTTACAATTTTACATTTTCAAACGGAGAGGATGTTATTTATTTTTATTAATACCTCATTCTGCTTATAAAATAGTTTGTCCCACTTTAAAGTCATATAAATAAAGCATATTTTAATTAAGTTTAATTATATTCTAAAACAATGCATTTACCATATTTATGGGTTTTAAACAGGTCCAATATTTCAATAATAAAGTGTTATTACTTGAATCTTCATATGTTTAAGGCTCCTTTTATACTGGGATTCTGAATGCGAGAACCTAACAGAAACGACCTTTAATATGGAGCTGGCAAGAGGCTACTGAACGAGAATCGCAGTGAAAATGCTTACATAAAGTCGCCACAGTGGATCTTTTCCCATGCGTCATCACTTTCACGTCATCAAAATCGTATGAATCAAATCAAAATTTCGAGACGAAAAAAGTCAAAACTAAGTCCAAGTTCATAAAATAGACGTGCCTGCCTACCGTTTGACGTACCTACAGAATATCCCGAAAGATTATTATTTATTTTAAGTTTTGCCCGGCATTCTCTATTATCTAAAAGAAATTGACAAACAAATGTTAATACATTTAATACTATTTTTAAAGCTTAAAATCTAAAAAAGTTTGGTGTTTTATTGACTATTAAAATCGCAAAAGTCAAATTTTTGACATACTTTATTTTAAGGGAATTTAGCCACTGCCGTAAACTTTTCAAAGAACTTTCACGGTTAGAATATTTAAAATAAATAAATTAGGTATTATAAAAATCCATAAATACTTACCGCCAAGACAGATGGTGGGTATAATTAGCTCTAAAAAGAACTATTTTTAGAAAAAGGAACAGTTTTAAGGCACACAAATTTACAAAATACGAATTAGATTGGCAGATCAAAATAAGGTTGACAATGACGTTCTAAAATACAACGGTAGTCAACTAAACAAATAAAAAAATTAATTAATTGACGTTTATAGTTTCATTCTTGTCTAGCACGTTTAATTATTGCGGAATCTTGGAGACGTTCTTTTATGCTCTTATTCAAACTTGTTACTGTAATAAATAAGGATGCAGAGTTATTAACCACGTTGAGTCCTGATCGTTGATTGATGACGCACGGGCAAAGATCCACTGTGGCGACTTTATAAACCAATGCTAGACCTGTCGCCAATTCGAATCCTGTAGCCGGGTGGCTGAAATTAGTGCGATTCCAAAATTTAGAATCGCGATTCTGTTTCCGAGGAGACGCCCGTCTAAACGCTTTGCTTAAGCGCTACGTTAAATGTGTAGCCGATATTCCGGAATCAGAGAATTAGAATCCCAGTATAAAAGGAGTCTAAGTGCGCTGGACGCACAAACGTGACGTCACAATGTAACAGAATGACAGAGAATTTATGCGCGTCGGCATACCGGTGTTTGTTCGGGTTGAAAACTGTCGGTAATCGGACTCCAAAATTAAAAAAAAAAAACTAAATAAATGGCGAATATATCGCTAGCCTTAACTTTAAGTATGAAAGTTAAAAAGCATACAATTTTCCGATACAACGTTATTTGTTCGCAAGCCCATGTAAATCAACGACGAGCTACTGACTATGCAAACCGATCGCATTAAAGCGATCTGCAACTTCACAAGACCATTCAATATCAGCTGCGATCTAATATATTGTTAAAAGAAGCACCTGTATCTTGCACGTTAGTTGTCATAGATAAGTAATAAGTTTCATTTCATTTTGTGGAAAACTTTTTGAAATTTTTCTTCTTGAAATGTCTGTTCGCAAAGGTAGGTTTCTGTATAATTTTTGCATTATGTAGGTAATCCTTTTCTGTTTCAAGGAAAGTAAGTAGAAATAATTTTGCGGACTTCGGTAGGTACCTATACCGCTGGCACCACGCCATAGTCTTAAGAAAGCAGAAAGAATCAATTATTAAAAAGAAACATAACATGTAAAACGGATAGACAGTGATTCAACAACTTCAGAATCCCAAGCAACAATACGACGTTGTTACAACGTTGCTTTAATCGACCCGACGTGGGAGCGCGACGTCAAATCGACTTCGCCACGACCCACATTTGCACCACATCGGTCACACAAGTTTGGGTCGCTACGACGTCGGGTCCGACTATATATAGTCCGATTAAATTGACCAACCTTGGAGTCGTGACAACGTTGGTATTATCGACTATGATTCACCTAGTTAGGGCAAACCTGGTAGGATATGCGCCAATTGTTTACACTAAACTTTCTTGTTGTAGATAGTTTGGTGATAATAAAATACCTGTTATTGGAGTACCTCTGTACTGTGGAATTAAACCTTTAAACAGATGATAAATATGGCTTACAAGAATGGCGCAAACTTTGATAACTAGATATTTCGAAATTAGTTTTCGGGCCATCTCTGGGTCTAAATACTAAACGCAATCCAGTTTTTTGATAAACATGCATATGAGAGCTTTAAAAATAAAAGGGGCCACAAAAAAAATAAGCTAATAAAAAAATATTAGTTTTTATTCATCATACCAAGTTTTTTAATTATTAATATATTTTGTCGTAAAAATACGAAACATACATATATTTGTTTTAAAAAATTATTGTAGGGTATTTTACTGTGTTTTTGCGAAATAAAACAAGTAAATTTGTAACGAAAAAGGAATGGCAACAAAATGGATACCGTCATGGCCCCCATTGTAAACAGCTAAAAATGGAGGCGTCGGGAAAATGACTAAAACACTCGTTTTTTTGCCGTAAAATTGCAACTAGTTTAACTAAATGAACTACTTCTGTCCATACCTTACAAAAATTTTACCCACATTTTACTCTTTTCAACTTCGGTTGGAGATACTACGTATATTTATACCATCGCCGACCGGTTGTCGAAAAGAATGCACTGTTTTTATTACTTTTTATATCGCAACCGACTTTACGATCGGTAAAGCAGTTGCCTACGCTGTCATTTTTCGACAGCTTCGCGAGTTGTCTCTTAATACATGTCATTTATTTATTATTGTCATCAACATTCGGTTCGTTTGCAAACGTTGCAACGCGTCATTTTCAGAGTTGTTTTCTGTTAGCCACATTTCTGGATCACTATCGGTGAATCGGTGTTGTAATTATCAGATGGGGTGTGCTGGCGAGATGTATATGGACCGGCTTTATCTGATGTATTGTATGATAATGTGCTGTTACAGGTACTGCTTTTAAACTTTTTATTTCTGTGCCTTTGTATTTTCAGTCTTCTATAAAAAGTAGCTGAATATTTAAAGGGCCGACGAGGCGAAAGCTGTTTTTTTCCATATCAAATTTACAAATAAAAAAACATAAAGACTCCCTAACCTCACTTTCAGGTAAAACCTTTACGATCTTGTACTGACATCTGTCAAAGTATAGAGTAGCAAAAAAATACCAACACCAACGTTGTGTTTTAGGACTGTAGGCAACTTTTAGATAGTAGTCATCTCCGACGGCGGTACAACGTTGTGCATGCACCCAATATCAAACTTGTTGCACTCGATGAGTTGAGAAATCGTCGATCCGCCTCCAGATTTCTGGTAACAGCTAAACAACGTTGAAACGACGTTGGTTTGACGTCGGCTTACATCCAGTACAAATACTGACTACTATATGGACACATTGCAACGTCGGGGTTGGTAAAAAATTAGTTGGAAGTCAGAAAAATGCTGCTTGGGAATCATTATCATTAGAAAGTGATGATTCCTCTTCGTAAAACGAAGATTTCGAATATCCTAAGGCTGATAATGATAATTTGCCATTCAAATCGGTAAGCTTTGATCTTCTAATGACAGGTGATGGTGCTGTGCGAATTTTTGGTAGAAATCACAATCAAACAAAATTCGTGTTGTACTAAATGAGCTGATGTATTTTCTATATCTTTTGACCAGGTCATGAATAGAGTTCATTAGCTGGAAATGTTAACAGGGAAAAAAAGACTAGTTATATTTTTAGTTTATCGATAAATTATCACTAAGAGTTTAATTTCACATATAATAATACATCATGCATAGGTTAAAATGTAGTGTATAATTTTTTTCCCTACATTTTTTATTATATAATATTATATTAATTTAATGAGTAGATTGTATTTTAACTAAATGGAAGAAGGGTTCTTGATACCAGTCCATATTTATACTTTTCAAAATTTTTTAAGAAATACGCAAAATTTGTGATCTTTTGGTACGTTTTCCTTACTTTATCTTTCAATACTCATTATGCTTGTAGTAAATAGCTGTAGAAATCTATTAGTGATCATGTCCCATTTACATATTATGTTATGAGTTCATTGCAATTGTAAAATACTTAACTTACCGATACGAGTACTATGAAGTTCCAAGTTAATGGCTGCTTGGATGGCACCAGCTCGACCTTTCAAGTCACCATGATAAAGGGTATTTTCATTTCCGCAAGTAACTCCATGATACGCTTCCAACCAAGCTTGCATGCCCAGTTGCTCATGATCAGTGATTAAGAATATTATGTCTTTTGCCCAGTATTTCTCTTCTAAAATAAGATGTAAAAAATGTATATATTATGTACTAGTCGAGCAATATAGCATGAGATCTGATCTTTGGATGAGTAATAAGCTAAGGGGCGGTGAGGGAGGGAGGGGGGGTTTGTCAGGGACCTAATTATTCTGATGGCCTCTGAACCGCATACTTCTGTAAAGCTGCGAGGAAAGTACTACGTGTATTGAACTTTATTAGCTTGTATTTATAATAATGCCCTTTAAAAGCACAGTACCCTCAGTGAAAAAATGACCGTCTTTTATGCTGTGTGTTTTAAAAATCCAAGGTGTTGAATATTAAGTGGACTATGGTGACCGATATTTAGTAATAATACGGTGAATGTATGGTGAATTTGTTAATTTGAGCTATCAGAAAATAATGATCTCAGGTAGAGGTAGTCATCATGGGGCAAGCCAGCAATAATGATATTTTTAGAAATGCAGAAGAGAGCTCTCTGATTTCTGCTTAGTATAGGAAATCACGAATCCTGTAAGCCATTTCTCATATCGGAACAAATTTTGTCATTAACATTTCTATTTGGAATATGCTCGGGAAGCCTGATATTTAAAAACAAGGAAAGATTTAAACACCGAGATCCTCACTATGCTACACGGCATAACCTGAATCTTCCTCTTCTGATCCCTACTTCAACCTTAACAAAGAGATCAATAATTTATAAAAGTAAAAAAAAATGTTTTATCATTTGCCAAGTGCCATTAAAAAAGAGCAAGGATGTCTTAAGTTATTTTGAAAAGATCTAAAAAGGCTTCTGATTGGTAGGGCTTACTATACACTGACTGAGTACTACAGCGATAGTTTCTAACCTTTTTTTCAATATCTGCTTTAATTAATATTTTTTCATACTGATCGTAATACATTTTAATTTTTGTTTTCTATTTCCGATTTGTTATCTTTCTATCTATGTTTTTTTTTTCATGATACATACTTTTCTCTGACATTACTTACTCTATGGGTATTGATGTATCTTACATTTATTTTACTGTAACATTTTGTTGATGTAGTGTAAACATGATATATCGTGTACCTATATGGGTGTGTCTATTTTGGAGAAGAGAATATAACACCAAATATGCAATATATAAAATCACAAATAATAAAAATCATGTTCAGTAACTATTAATAACTCCATCGAAATTATTAAAAAAAAAATATGTAGGTATAATAATCATTTACAAACAAAAATAATATTATTATTATATTTTATAATAAGTTAGTTTAGTTTTAAAAAATATTTTTTTAGTTTTTTTTTTAAAGTCCATAATTTTGATAAGTAAGTATTTCTTTTATTTTTTTTTTCGGCAAACTGTTGTAAATTGTTATTCCTTTATATAATATTGATCTTTGGCCAAAAGTACTCTTTACCATAGGTGTTTGAATATGATGATTATGTCTCGTGATGTGAATAATGTTGGTCGAAGGAAATATTATATTCAATTGTTTTTCTTTAATATTTAATAATAGAGTGAATTCGAATGCATAGATTTAATTTATAATGCTTTTCTAAATTTAAATATCCGTTTGGTTCATACAAATTTATAGTTGGTTCTAAAAAAGAAAGTTTATGTATGCATTTAATTATTTTGTTTTGTAGTTTTTAAAGGCTGAATTGTAGTTAAATTCGCTGATCCCCAAATTGAAATCATATAAGTACTGCAATTTTTAATAAAACAAAGAATAATATATATTTTTTAAATATTTTAATGATATACAGGGTGTTATTTAAGTATGTGGCCAAACTCCAAGGGGTGCTTCTTTAAGTGATTTTAAAAAGAAAAGTTTATATAAACATGGGTACAAAAATGCATAGTTTTTACGATCAAATTAAAAAAAAAAATCGGATGTTCGTAAATATCTCAATACTCTTTTATTCGATTTTGTTGAAATTTGGCAATTCTGTTTGTAAAAACAAGAGGATAATTTGGCCTTAATTAGGTTAAAATTATTAAGTCCAGTGGCGTCCCGGAAGACAGTCTAACTAATATTTTTGACAAAATAATTGCGCGCCACTGCTTTTTTTTAATTATATATTTTTTTTAAATTAAGCAACTACAAATACAACTATTTTATCTCCTGAGTTTTTTCATATCTTGCTTTGTTTTCGAGAAAAAAAATAAAAACCACTTTATTGCATGGCCCTGGGACAATAAGAGTAAAAAATTTAAACTACTTACCAAACTATTAAGCAATTAAAATTACACGAAAGTCCTCTTTTGAATTTTGGCCACATACTTAAATAACACCCTGTAAAATTTTTAGCTTTAAACAAAATACCAATTAATTGGTAAGATGTAACTTCTTAAATATTCAATATGTTTTTTTCAACTTAAATTTTTATTAATCTTAACATAGTATAAAACAAAGTCGCTGTCGCCCGTCTGTCCCCTTTTATATCCGCTTAAATCTTTAAAACTACGCAACGGATTTTGAATCGTTTTTTTTTAATAGATAGAGTGATTCAAGGGGAAGGTTTTTATGTATAACTAGCGACCCGCCCCGGCTTCGCACGGGTGCAATTTCAGAAAGTGGCATGCCGGGTACTAATATATCGGGTTTGTTCGGGTTTGTATTTATACCAGCGGGTTGCAACGCATGCCGGGTACACGCTAGTATAATATAAACCTAAAAATTTTATTTTATTAGTAAATTTAATTATATGATTATTGACAGATAGTGAAGAAATATTATTATTATTAATTTTGATTTACTTATAAACATAAAAGATGATAATTATTAAAATTTAATGATAATTTATTAATTTCAAACCATTTATACATATAATATATATAGTAGTATCATCAAAAAACAATTTTATTTTACTTTAATATTATTGGTCGTTACTTGGTGGAAATCCATAATAATATTGTTTTACTTACAGTAATAAAACAATATAATTTTATTTTACCTTTTAAATTAAATTTTACTATAGAATTAATGTAGATTAAAAAAAAAAGTAAAAGTAACTATAAAAGAACGCTGTGGATGCAAATTAAATAAAAATCATTAATAAGGAACGACACTCACGAAGACAACCGTTACCAGAGTTATATTTTTTCTAAAATATTCAGTACCTACATAGTTACCAAAGCAGGTAGATATTTACAAATTTGGTAAGTAGGCATAATAAAATTATGTCAGTAAATATTTGCTATTAAACAATTGAACTTTTCTTATATTGGAATCAGGAACATTTTTTCAGATATGGCGTAAAATGGAAAGGTCTTGTTGTTACCTATAAATTTCTACGCTGCTGTATAACAGCTGAACGTAATTTAAACGTAACATAAATAACTTTTCAAATAATAAAATGATGATGGAATTGTTGCTTGCTTACTACGATTAAAATATGTAAAGAACTCAACAAATATGGTACATTCACAAAAAACAAATATTTGCAAAAATGTAACATTTTTGTAACATTACGAATACGTAATACAAATAAATAATATTAACGAAACTAAAACGCGAAAAACACATTTTCCATGAAAAAATTTTATATCTTAGACGGCCGTACGCTATTATAACGAAAAAACGAGGGGTCATCCACCCTTTGATAATGTGAACCAGTAATGCAGATTTTCTCTAAATTTTACGTAATGCAGGGTAATACGGAGTAATGCAGACTAATGTAGAGTAATGCAGAGTAATGCAGAGTAATTCGAAGTAATGCAGATTAATTCGAAGTAATGCGGAGTAATGCAAGTAATCTAATCTGTACTGTTAAGAGAATTTTGCGATGTATAATTGACTTCCTTCACACTTTTGGCCCTTTTGTTGTTTCGGGGAGTCACAATGCCTCATAAAGTGCGTTTTTTTTCGAATAATTTATTTTTAGTTTCACTCGTCTGTATATATGCTTTGCATTTATCTACAAAAATTCTAGACATTTTAAGTGGCCAGTTAGGATCTTAAATGATGAAATATTTTTCGGAAATATTCCAAAAACTTTTTTTTTCATCATCTTCCAGGATTTCTGATACTTATAAGTCTTCTTTGGCAAATTTCTCGATGGTGCCAACGTCTTTATTTATATCAAAATTGGCCAAGGAACGAAGGTTATCAAACACTGAATAAACTAATATTTTTTTTTTAAATAAGGAGGAAGGAAAAAATTATCTATATTTAACTTCTGGATAATTTCATCGATTGGACAGTTATTGCAATCCATTGCTTTAAACGCTTAGAAGAAAAGAAACCTGCAAAGAAGGAAATTAAATGTAAAGGCTTGTTTAAAGAGTTTGTTTTTAGTTTTCAGTTCCGTAAGTTATTGATGGTTAGTGTTAATGAGTTTGGCTACTTTTGATAAAAACAAGCCAAATTTATATCACATAATATTTAAATTTATAAGTTGAACTCAAGAAAAAATATACCTACCCGCGAGTAGGTTCGAACCGACGAACACATTGTTTTCTCAAATTCTTAAAATCTGTTTTAATTATATTTTTTAAAACACTAGGGGTACCAAATAAGTACATCCAAGTACATTATTATTTTTTGTGTATTTTCTAATTTTTAATATATATCTTAAATGTATTTGCGCCGACGTCAAAACTAATGTGAATAAGAAATGCGAAAACATAATTTTTTTATTTATCTGCCTTATCTACCATTTTAATTCATTTAATGCATTAATTATAGCGTGTCCGAGTATGATAAATTTCACGAAATATGATTTTTTCGGCTTATAAATACTTTTTAGTTTCGGTGTATTAATTAAATATTTTGTCAGTGTACATACTTTTTCGCTATTTACCTTTAACTTTACCATACAGTTGATGAAACTTTAAAAGTTACATATCTCGTTATGTTCTTAATAGTAAGTAAAATATTTATGGTGAATGCCAAAATATACTTTCAAATGAATAACCCTGCAAATGACCCAGGATTTATTATACAGGGTGATTCAAAAGTACTTTGACAAATGTCGGGAGGTAATTGCCGGCAATATTGTAAGACGAAAAGTTCTTATAAACAATGGTCCTTGGAGACTTCGTTACGGAGATACAGGGTGTTGAAATGTTAAAAGTAATAATTTTTAAATAACTCCTTAACGAGTTATTTTTTTTTTATGAAATTAAGTGAATTAAATAAGCATCTAAGGAGACTAATTTTCAAAGTACAACACGTTCGTAAATTTAACCAGTGGCGTCGGTACAAAATGTTACAACCATATTTTTTGTGAAAACTATGCTACGCCACTGACTTATTTTATTTTAACTTTCTTCTTATGAATCCCCTCTTTATTTACAACAAAAAAGATCACTCATGTTTTTTTGATACGAGGGACGGTTTAAGGGTAAATGATTATTTTATTTGACTATACACAAATATTAAAAAATGTGTTTTAAACTAATCAACCACTCAAATATTTATTAAAGTATTTTAACAAATACCTACATACATACTTACTAATAAACAAATATGTACATGCCTAAGGAAGGTATCTGAGGATGCCTATTTTCTAAGTATAACAAGTTTTCAGTGGCATACATATTTATTTATTAATATGTTATTTTTTAATATTTTGTATTTTGACAAGGCGGCTTTGGAAATGCATTTGTCGACAAATTAAAACATATTTGACAGTCAGTTACCATTGAGTTTTATTTCTTCAGTTTTGTTATTTTCAATGGTAACTAACTGTCAAAAATGTTTTAATTTATCGACAAAAAATGCATTTCCAAAGCCGCCTTGTCAAAACACAAAATTTTAAAAAACAACATACTAATAAATAAATATGTATGCCACTGAAAACGTGTTATACTTAGAAAATGGGCATCCTCAAGATACCTTCCTTAGGTATATACATAATATTTGTTTATTAGTTAGTATGTATGTAGGTATTCGTTAAAATACTTTAATAAATATTTGAGTGGTTGATCAGTTAAAACACATTTTTTAATATTTGTGCTTATTCAAATAAAATAATCATTTACGCTTAAACCGTCCCTCGTATCAAAAAAACACACGTGATCTTTTTTGTTGTAAATAAAGGGGGGATTTATAAGAAAAAAGTTGAAATAAAATAAGTCAGTGGTGTAGCATAGTTTTCACAAAAAATATGATAGTAGTATTTTGTACCGACGCCACTGGTTAAATTTACGAACGTGTTGTACTTTGAAAATAAGTGTCCTTAGATGCTTATTTAATTCACAAAATTTCATAAAAAAAAAGTAACTCGTTAAGGAGTTATTTAAAAATTATTACTATTTCTTTTAACATTTCAACACCCTGTATCTCCGTAACGAAGTCGCCAAGGACCATTGTTTATAAGAACTTTTCGTCTTACAATATTACCAGGAATTACCTCCCGAAGTTTGTCAAAGTACTTTTGAATCACCCTGTATATAGTATAATATTTACTCCATATTTATAAAAACTTAGGTACCTTGTATGATAGAAATATCTTTAATTATCAGGAATAAATACAGAAATAAACACAATTCATGTACCGGGTGAGTCAACGATTGCGCGGAGTAATTTTATGCCTTAAAGATAATATGCGTCGATAATGAGCCTTTGTAATAAGGTGTGGTTGGATATCTGGCATATTTTAAAAATATTTTAATTTATGCAGGGTGCGCCCAAAAAGTAGGGTGTCATATAGTTAAATTTTTTTAAATGGGACACCCTATATTTGAATACATTCCTTAATTCTACGTGTTGTTTAATAAATTTTTATTAATGGTTTAATATACGAACAAGTTATAGTTTTTAAGATAATTCGACTTATAATGAAAATTTTGCATTTGCAAGCATCTAGTTGTTGTGAAAATGCTACGTAAATTTTGACACTAAGCGATTCATAATTTTTATACTTACTAAATAAAGTCAAAAGAACATATTCACTATGAAATATTTGACGTCTTATTTACAGGGTGTTTACTTTCTAGGACCAAAGTCAGAAAACTTCCAATTGAAAAATATCACTTTTATTAAATGGAACACCCTATATTTTTCTGTCATCTTATAGCTCGTTATTAACTCTTCAACTTTTGTAAAGAATGTCCTTTCCCTATCTCTAATAGTTTTTGAAATATTTTGATATTTTGATATGTCTTCGTTATAGCATTTTTTGTCAATGGATCACAGTAGCCATGGAAAATAAATGAAAATAATAGCAGTGGATGACATTAAGAATCAGATCAACGAACAAATTAAGACTTTTTACTGCAAAGTTTATTGTCCAGTCATTTTATAAGTTGGTACTCAAAATGAATTTTTCAAAAAATGAATTAATCGATATGATTTATATTTTGGGCGAGGCGGATAAAACGTGTCTTTTTGCTGAACAACTATACATGATGAAATATACCGAGCGGTGAACACCCAGTCCTCGAAGTTTTCAAAATTTAATGGAAAAGGTTGATTCAACAAGCGTGATCTATCGACAAAAAAATGCTAGATATAACGAGGACAATAAATCTCGAAATATCAAAATATTTCAAAAACTATTAGAGATAGGGATAGGACGTTCTTCACGAAAGTTAAAGAGTTTATGACAAGCCATATGATGACAAAAAAATATACAGTGTGTTCCATTTAATAGAAGTTTTCTGACTTTGGTCCTAGAAAGTAAACACCCTGTAAATGAGATGTCAAATATTTCATAGTGAATGTGTATTTTTGACTTTATTTAGTAAGTATAAAAATTATGAATCGCTTAGAGTCAAAATTAAAGTAGCATTTTCCCAACAACGAGATGCTTGCAAATGCAAAATTTTCATTATAAGTCGGATTATCTTAAAAACTATAACTTTTTCGTATATTAAGTATTTTCATTACTAAAAATTTTTGAAATAACACGTAGGTACTTAGAATTAAGAAATGTATTCAAATATAGGGTGTCCCATTTAAAAAAAATTAACTTTATGACACCCTACTTTGTGGGCGCACCCTGTATAATTCAAAATAATTTTAAAATGTGTCAGATATCCAACCATACCTTATTACAAAAGCTCATTATCGACAAAACTTATTTTCAAGGCATAAAATTACTCCGCGCATTCGTTGACTCACCCGGTACAAATGGGAATCACAGCGCACAGCCTATGAAAACTGCAAAAAAGTTAAAACATAACCTCTAATAAGCCGCCAAAAGATTGCAGTGTCTAGAGTTCGTCAGACGGGAATTCATTGCGCTCCCGTTCGGTACCTATCCGGTGGTATTTCCTATATTTTAAGATATTGAAATTGTTATATCAGTTATTCTCGTGTCCTGTCACTCGAACTATTGGAAAAGTTACTTTTGTGAGTCATAACCATACCGTAATGCGGGCGTAATGCAGGGTAATGCGGAGTAATGCAGAGTAATGCAGAGTAATGCAGAGTAATGCAGCGTAATGCAGAGTAATGCGAGCCAATTTGTACCAGTAATGCGACTAGTGGATGACCCCTCGGAAAAAAACCTTCAAAAAAATATTAAATACGCTACTTTTTAATGATGTTTGGTATTGTTTGGTGGGCCTATTTCCATATTAGAGTAGAAGTAGAAGTAGTGTTGTAGAGTATTTCTCTTAAGATTCAAGAAAATAAGAAAAAGATATTTCTTCAATAAAAAAAAATTTACCCCCTTTTCACCCCTTAAAGGGCCAACTTTCAAAAAAATAAGAAGTATGTGTTTCATTACTGTTTAAGTATTTGCTGAGTTTCAAGAAATTCGGGCCAAAAATATATTTTCTAATAGGTATATAAATGAACTTTTATTCCCCTTTTTCCACCCCCTGGAGCACAATTTTCGTAAATACCTACATGTTTATTTGTTCCAAGAGAAGAAGTTGTCTAAAACTCGTCTAAACTTTTTAACTTAGGTATAGATTTTTCTTTAACGGTTGCGTAGTACCAATTTTCAGCAATATAACTTAAAAACAGTTATAGGCAAAATAGGCTACACCCCCTTTTTAAACCTCTAAGTGAATTTTAAAAAAATTACGAAACACATTATTTTATTAAAGGGTCATAGGTACCTACTAATTTTTAGACCTTCACCAGTTTCAGTTTCTGAGACCCCTATAAAAATTTCAACCCCCTTTTTTACCCCCTTAGGGGTTGATTTTCGAAAAATCTCTTCTTAGTGCATGCTAACGTTATAAGGAAAATATATCTTCAAAATTTCATGACTCTAGGATTAGGGGTTTAGGCTGGGCTTTGATGAATCAGTCAGTAAGTCACTTTACAATTTAATATATCGGATGTTTCTCAAAAGACGTTCACCCCTATAACTTTTTTATGTTAATAGTTTTGAGATTATGCATAAGAGATGAGCCTGCATTTATTGGCATAATTTTCGATTTTTTAGCACTTCCGGTTTGACCGGAAGTGACCTTGACTTTGATATTTTAAATGGGACATCTTGTATATTTTTACTTATTTGGGTTCAGCATAACATTATGAGTGAAATGACACCTCACTTGTCATTTTTTGACGTGTTATAAAATTTTTATGTTTATTTTTTACTTTCAATCCAGAGTGCTACAAATTAATTAAATCTGTTAATTTATAGTCAAGTCTAGTATATGAAAATTAAAATTATGTCATAATAATTGACTTTCTAAGTTTTACAAGCGTTTAAAAAATTAAATTTTGTTTTCTTGACGTTTACTCCATTGTTTCAAATGGAACGATGGTGGTTCACTGAGATATTTAAAACGAGCATTTTTTTTAACAATTTGATACCATACACTCCTATGCTATTTTAAAATTGACACTGAAAAATTTGCCTTATGTCCCAACCGCAAATTTAAAAGCGTTATAGTTATGCATTATTGTCGCCCTCTCTTTTCTAATGAAATATAAAGGCGGCTTTGAAGTGGAATGGTTTTGAAAAGTAATATGGCTTTAATTTAAAGTTGTAATGTCATTAGTTTCTAAAACATACAATACATACAATTTTACGGCTTCAGAAGAATTTTTCTGGTCACTCTAAAAATTAGGAGCATTTAAATTGGTTCATCTCTAGTAAAACTAACCATTTAATCTGATTTACAATGTAAGTTTAATAAACGAATGACATTACAATTTTAATTTAAAACCATATTGGTTTTCAAAACCATTCCATTGTTTTTCAAAGCCGCCTTTATATTTCTTTAGAAAAGACATGGCGGCAATAATGCATAACGCTTTCAAATTTGCGATTGGGACTTAAGGCGGTCAAACCAGAAGCGCTAACAAATTGAAAATTATGCCAATAAATGCAGGCTCATTTCATATGCATAATCTTGAAATTTTACAGAAAAGCTATAGGGGTGAACGTCTTTTGAAAACACCCGGTATAATAGTATTATAGATGATAAAACACATGTTATATACTTACTGACAGCATATTTCGCAAAGGCCAATAGTACAGCAATAGATGGAAGAGTAGTTGCATATGGACTTGATGGAGGTCTATAGGGCACACTTAAAACAAGAGCTTCAGTACTTGAAGCTCTTGGTGCTCTTAGTATACCATATACATTCTGTCCAAAATAGCTCTGAAAATAAATTTATTATACCTAGGTACAATATTATACTTTACCATTATACAGAATAAATCTTTTAAGTGTTTCAATTTCAATTTTAATTAATTGGGTAGACATAAAGAATTCACCAGTACACAAGTTCCTTTCTTTAATTAATTTTTTATTGCATTCCCGTAGTTCCCTCATCCAGAGATAAAAAATAACCACCAAACTTCCTTTTGGAAAAGCAAATTCATGGATTGGATTGTTTATGGATGAAAATAATTACCTAATGAGGACAATGGATAAGGACGAACCAATGACTTTGAACAATTTTCTGGGAATAAAAATCAAACAACCAGAAGTAAGATCTGTTATTAAAGACTTTTTACAAATACTGGGTTTCTCTGATTAGTGGTGTTAGCAACCTCCCCATTCCTCAGTTTTGATATGTTACTATTATATTTAATATGTCTTTTTAAGATAAACTTTCACTAGGTAGTCCTTGAAACACCCTCCATTTGCATTGGCCGCAGGTACATAGATTCAAAAAGATAGTTGTCATTTAACCAAAAACAAATTACTTAGGTAACACAAAATTGGACAATTTTAAAGTCTTGCTGCCTCAGAATTAAAACACAGGTTAAGATTACCTTTCAATTAACAATTATTCTCCTCAAAAAATTCAGTTAGTGGGTGCTTATGGGAGAGTCTAAAGCATGGGCCATGGCAAGCAATGGGATAACTTGAATTTCATTTTAAACTTAATATTGTTTTTAGTGCCAAATATTAAAGGGCAGACAGTGTCTTCTCAAGGCGTTATAATAAATTTTAAATAAGTTAATCTAGCCCTTAAGCATCTAAACATCTTTATACAAAGATGTTTTGTGTACTGGCACGAAATGCCTTTATACCTAGTACCTCTTAGATAGATAGATAGATAAGATAGAGAAAACTTTATTTGTTCCATTGAGTTTTAGAACTTACTCCATTAGGCGTGTAGAAAGTGTCAAAAACTTATAATTAATATCTCAGTTGTATTATTAAAATATTAACAACTAGGAGGTAAGTAAGTATATCATAAGACAATAAAAAGTAAAATATTAAAGAAATATATAAGTAGCGTGAAACAGTGTCTCAAAATATAAATACATAGCAATTTCAACTAGTCAAGAATAAGACAAACAACAATAAGCAAATTTAACTGATAAAATACCCTCAAAAATACCTTTGAAAAATATTTTAAAAAAATACCTATTACACAGAACCTATACTTACCTACCAAACGACCAAAACTGACGACAGTGAGGCATATGCGTTTTAAAAACTCGCTATATTATGTTACCTAGCCACTGCCATCAGTTTTTGTTGAGTGGTATAAGTAGGTAAGTACCTACCTAAGTATGTACTTATTAATAGGTGTACAAAATATTGGACCTCGAATTTTAGTAGGTAGGTAAGTACCCAAGGTAAGTATGAGTAGGTAGGTAGGTACCAACCTAGGTAGGTACTAAGATAAAATAAAAGTTGTGGTAGTAAATCTATCATTATTTTATTGCTTTTTTCTATAAGGATATCAAGAGATAAATATTAATATACTACTTAGGTATAAGTAAATAATAAAAATGGCTTACTTCATTACGACTTAAGGGAGAATTTAAGGAAAAATGATGGGTGTATGAATCTACTCCAATTTGATTAAATTTTGCGAGTAACCACGAATATGGCACAGAGTTTTCATGTTTTTTGGTCTCATCTTGAAGCTCTTCGTAATATCTTAAAGCAGCTCTATCTTCTTGAAACAAGGATTTCACTAAACCAGGTAATAAAGCATTTTCCGAAAAATACGTACTACCATTAAAAGAAGGTGAAGCTAAAGCAGAAAACCAAACAATCCCTGAGACATAAAGAAGAATGCATAATTTGCCATAATACTTCAGAAGGAATTTTGTAAGTTTTCCCTGGCCACTGCTTGGATCTGTTAAGAGACCCATTATATTGAATGATTACTATAATGTCCAGAAATTTTCGAAAACTGAAAAATAAAAGGTATTTCAGTGTACCGGTTACTTATTTTAATAACATAACCTAAACGTACGGGCTGGATAGTAATTCACTGACCGAACAAATAAACGAATCGGCTAAAAAGACAGTTGGTCACAAAGGAGTGATAGGTCGACCATCGCTGCACTTTTTGCCCCGAGTGCAATTAGTTCCGCACCGGCTCCTGGAGTTCGTGCGGCATCGATACAACGTAAAAATTTGTGGTTTTGACACTTATTCGGACATTTATCTACTTGGTTACACATCTTTACTGTTATGTGTATGATTCACAAACCTTCTTTCTGACTTAAAGTCAAATTAAAGTTAAAGTCAAATTCGAACTTCATTGGGATTGCACCAGTGCATGTTTTAAATTGACCCGAATGAAGGTGGGTGCCACCACAGTGCGACACTTTTTTTACCAATGGAATTTGCTATTAGTTCCTTTTAAACAGTTTCGTTACTTTAAGAAGCTTCCGCATTTAGAACCAACAATAAATTTAAAATAAACCAAAATAAAAGCTTACTTTTATATCAATAATATTAGAACAGGGGGCATAAGTTTTAAAGTGCCAGAGGTGCTTTATATATTTGTAACTTAATTATCTTCTTATTCGGGCGATTGTAGCATGTTGAATGTAGTTAATTACTTAAAAGTCATGTTAAGGGCTACATATCAATGGTAGAATAAGGAGTGCAACGGCAAAATTACAAAAAAATGAACATAATATTTGTAAAGACAAAATAAATTTAGCAGTGGCGATCCGTGGGTAATAAAATAGGTAAGTCAGTAAAGGAGGCTAAGGCACTGCAGGCAAAGTGCCTCATGCGATGCGTCGCAGGTGAAAAATTTTTTCGAGCTACGCCCAAAATTTGTTGTTTTTTAGACTTTAAAACAAAAGAAAAATAATTAATACACCCGAGGAACATATTTTTTATTATTTACATAGATTAATAGTCTTTCCGCATTTTTATATGTATATTATAATATAGATAAGTAATAGGGTAGTCGTTGCTGACTAGTTAGGGATAAACTAGAAAAATATTGGGTTTAGCAGCAACTAATAATATCCAAAATATCCAAAGGAGGGATGAAGGTGGTACTGAGACGGTACAACGTACTTCTTTTACTACTTTACCATACATAAGAGAGATCACCCCCAGTCTAACCAAAATTTTCAAAGATATCAAAATCAAAATAGCCAATAAATCTGTTTTAACAATAAGCTCTATATTCTCAAAATTAAAAGACAAGGTACCATTAAAACAACGCTCAGATGTAGTGTACAGTGTCCCTTGTGCAGAGTGTAAAAAAATCTACATATTGGTCAAACTACCAGGACGTCTAATCTCGAAATAGGCGAATGATCATTTCAAGAGAAGTGATTAGTTTTTCTCTTAAGAATAATTAAACTGAATTTTTGAAACTTAAAATTTGTCCCTTCTCGCGAGAGAGCGTTCAATTCTCTTAAATTGGAAAATAGACGTCCAGAAGAAGGAGAGCGATTCTGTATGAAAAATTGCGATAGCGATCGCGCTCTCATAGCGACTTTGTACAAATTCGTATTCTATATCACTGTTCGGGTTGTTTCGTAACGGGTCGATGTAACGCGAACTTTCATAGCGAAAGCGAGCGCTCAAGATGTATAAGCGACTTCAGAGTTTATCTCTTTTTATCTTTAGCTTAATACACGTTGTCTCTCTTATGCGAATAAGAACATAATAAAAGCTTATTAAAAATATAAAAATAATAACCTAACCCTAAAATATAACGTTGCACGAACGTTCGTTCGTCTAATATTTTGGGATAGTTAGAAGAAAATCAAAAAAAGTATAAAAAGATGGAAAAACATATTTATTTATGGAAGCAGAGCAATGAAAACCAATCCAGCTCAATGGGCGGTGTTAGTGGATTTTTTAATAGGTCATCCTGAATTAGTTACTCACAGCTAATTGCCTGTGGCAAAAAACCTTAACGCTATAAGAATTCTTGTATCTCTCGGTATTCTTGCATGTTGACCTTATTTCTTCCTGTAAGTGATCCGTTATCAAAAAGATATGCCACCGAGTCTTTGTTGAGACGAAATAATTCAACAAATCGTCTGTCATGTTGTGAAAACGGATCACTTTCGTCGCTCATAACACGTTTATGAACGCGATTTTCGTAGATACGTTTTTAAAATTGTTTAAAATAAACCTTTGTGCGGGGAACATAACTATAAAAATTTGATGTTTACTTTTCAGTATTAATTAATAATTGAGGTTAAGTTAAAATTGTGAATTATCTTCTTTTTTTTGTTAAGAAATGCAATGTTTTTAGAACGGACAATTCAATATTCGTTATCATATTTATAGAGGTATTGCCCGTAAAGAAATGGTTATAGACTACTTGGTATCAAAGCGATCGCTTTCTCTTCGCTTCTTTATCTCTTTCGCTATCGCTATTTTTAAAAGTTACGAAATCCCACTCCACCACTTTCTAATCGAATCACATCCCACAAGAGTGACTGTAGACTGCATCCAGAGAGATGTGCCCTAGCTGAACATTTCCATAAATTCAAACACAATATAAATTATGAATCAATTAAAATTTTTACATCACAAAACAATTATACTAAAACGCTGTTCTTAGAGATGGAAATGAACGTGGAGAGGCCAACAATCGCCTTGGCTTCGCGGAGTAGCGTGTTGCGTTGTTTCAGGCCGGAGACACTGATTATACAAGCATTCGAATTAATATAATTTATTAATTAAAAAACGGATTAATTCGATTAATTCAAATCGATTCGAAATTGCATTAATTCGAATTATTCTGCATTTGAAATCGAATTATTTCCTACAATTTTGTTCCTGTTAACCTTTGTAACTCCGTCATAAATTTTGGTAGAGACATTTATTATTCTCTCGGATGTGCAAATACACGGAATAACTGAAAAGTTGGTTAATTCAAAATCGAATTAATGTAAATTTTGGGCACCAGTTTTCTTGCGAGACATCGATGATACGAATTCGGATGATTAATCCGAGTACATAATTATTCCGATTCAATTCGAGTATCTAAATCATCCGAGTATTTACATCACTATAGGAGCCACCTTCCAGAAAAGTTGGTTACGTGTCTCTTGTCTGCGATAACGCGCAACGAATATTTATACCAGGACAACGCGGTTCCGAGAGGCCATCGGCCTCTCAAGTGGGCTTCATTGTCCACCTAGAGAGGGAAATAAAATCCTAAGAAAACCATTATATTTTTTGTATCATGGAGAAAACCACGCGCGTCTCGTGGCTTGGCCAATAATAGCGCAAGGAATTTGAGAGTAAAGCTGTTACTACGCGACGGTGATTGTTTTGGTTCGGTGTAAATGAACTCTGAATATGACTATAGTGAAGAATATTTTTTCGTTTTATTGTAGTATTAGGAATATATTAACATTAATGCTGGCTCTTGTAAATTGTTGAATAAAATTAATTTAACATTGCATATTGTAAAATTTGATTTAGTTTTTTATTGGATTTATACTGGTGAGGCCCGGCATCACCTGCCTCATGACACCGATTGCCCCTAAAATTTAGAAAGTGTTATTAAAACTTTGAGCTCAAACATTAAAGAACTCGTTTAGAGAAGTAATCTACGCCCCAAAACATATAAATTAAATTCCTAAAATAATTTTTTAATTTTGGGGGCTAATGTTTGTTTGATAGATAATAAAATTGTTCAAAAAAACAAATATTATGTTTACTTACTTTTCGGTAAAAATAAATACTTGACAGGAACACAGACACACAACGTGCTACAAAAATAGCTCAAAAACACAAAATAATCAAAACCACGTTTTGAAAACACTGAAAATGCACCAAAGTATTCCTAAAAAAACTTTGATTTAAATTTTATGAATCGAAGTGGGAATGTTACAGCTCTGCAAATTTTCGAGTTACTAAATGAAAGAATAACAGACTGGTCGAAAATGGATAATATGTCGTTGCAAAAACGTCTGGAGAAGATATAGATACACGGCATTCTATCTGAGATGCAGTTCACATTTCCGACTAAAAGGGTTTTAATGAGGAATATGAAACTTCGTCGTGTACCTACTTGTAAAAAATATGTTCATTTTATATCCATTTCTCATCATTACAAGGATTGTCTTTGTCAACGAGATACTTTCTGAATTGGGGACTTTAAATTACAGGTTGGCAAACATATTTGACGTATAACAACGGCGGCCATTATATTCTTATCTGATAAATACTATAGCGTCTTTCGATGGCATGGCCAGTGGCGGTTTTACAAATTTGCCGCTAGTATAGGCCATTCAATTTTTGCCGCCCCTACCAGTGACGGCTCGTGAGTTGTGAAACAGGTAAAGTGTTCGGGAATTTTTTTAAGACCACGCCCAAATTTGGTCAATAATTTTTAGTAAATATTTTAAAAATTTATGATTAGCTACCTGCTTATTTTATTAAAAATGAAATATCTTTCTGCAAAGCCAGTAAAGTTCCAACTACCTTTTTTTATCCCCATTAACAGACACAGCCAACAATAAAGTTTATTTAAAAAAATATACTACCCGTCAACCATAAATAAAGATCATTTATTTCTGTAAGATAAAAAAAAATTTTGGGCCAAATTTGCCGCCCCCTAAAATCTGCCGCCTTAGGCTCCAGCCTACTCAGCCTACTGGTAAATCCAGCACTGGGCATGGCACAGGGTGGCATCGGGAGGTTGAGGGGATGAGCTATAAGTCCGGGGTTCCTTAATAAAAATGAAATATACATTACGTTAATATCGGTTTATTTATTAATAAAATAATGTTAAAAAGTTCAGGTAGTTGTAAAAACGTTTATCATACTTTGCGCCTGCAAATTTGCATAAGGTTGAAAGGTCCTGCAAACTTGCCGAATGTATAAAATTTGTTAAAAACTAACCTATATTTTGGGGATTTGACGGACGATGATATTTATGATTATTTGTAATTTGTTTCTGATTTTTATATAAAAAAAAACAAACAAGGGAGCGTTTATAGTAATTAAGTTCATTAATTCATTATTGCCATGTAAGTATACCTATTTGGCAGTCGATATCAATAAACCAGAAGTAGTAAAACGGTTTAAGTACGGTTAAAAATGGCGGATTTGCAAATAGTTTTTGGAATGTCAAATTTCTGCAAATTATTTGCGTCTGCGTGTTTTGTGTCACCCATATTGATCAGATTTTAACCTGTCGCAGATTATACAGGGTGGCGCACCGAACACTTTCCACCCAGGTTTATTTTCTTGTTAATAAATCAATTCGCTCGAGCACGGGAACCTTAGTTCTCAGAGGGACATATTTTTTTGCTATTTTCACCCCCCCCCCCTGCTGGAATCATTATTACGACGGGGTGTGGCTTCCGCCCTTAAAATCTTAAATGGAAAGGGGGGTCAAGCGATAGGTACCTTATTTTAAAGGTAATTGAATTGATTTTCAACCTTGCTTGTTCAAATCGAGTGAATAGTTCCTGAGTAATAGGGCTAAAAAGAAAAGAAAATTTAAAAGTAAAAAAATTTATTACCGCCTGTATCAATCAAGTAAATGTTGAAAATGTCCACCTCCAACCTCCATGCAATTGTAAAGGCACTGTTCAAAATGTTCGCGAACATTATGGAGCATTGCGGGAGTTATTTGTAGGCACTCGTACACTATTCGTTGTCGCAAGTCTTCCAAAGAATTGGGTTGGGTTGCATAAATTTTAGACTTTAAATGTCCCCACAAAAAAAAGTCCAGTGGCGTCAAATAAGGAGATCTTGCAGGCCATTCAATAGGACCTCTTCTTCCAATCCATGCATTTTCCTGGAAAATTTTCATCCAGAAACTGTCTAACAGGGAACGCATAATTCGGGGCTGCTCCGTCTTGCTAAAAGTAAATATTTTCTGGCCGATAACGGTCATTTTTTTCTATGGCATTCGTTAAAGCATAGCATAGCATAGAGGTTTCCAACAGGTTCAGGTAAATTTCACCTGTTAAATTTCCTGGTATAAAATACGGTCCAAGGATCGGTGAAAATAAAACTTTTTAAGAATTAAGCGAGCAAGTAGTAAATTATTATGCTGATTTTGAGACAATTTAATTCCTTTTAAAACAAGGTATCGCTCGACCTTTCTTTTCATTTAAGATTTTAAGGGTGAAATAAGCCACCCCTCTCCATGTTCGCGAACATTTTAAACAGTGCCCTTAGAATTGCATGGAGGTTGGAGGTGGACATTTTCAACATTTACTTGATTGATACAAGCGATAATAAATTTTATTACTTTTAAATTTTCTTTTCTTTTTAGCTCTATTTCTCAGGAACTATTCACTCGATTTAAACGAGCATGGTCGACCCCCTTTCCATTTAAGACTTTAAGGGTGAGCATGGAGTAAAAATAGCAAAAAAATATGTCCCCCTGAGAACTAAGGTTCCCGTGTTCGAGCGAATTTGAATTTATTTATTAACAAGAAAATAAACCTGGGTGGAAAGATTTCGGTGCACGGTGCGCCATCCTCTATGCTAGTTTACTTGGAGACTAAAGGTAAACGCGCATTTTTGTACTCATCGGACGGACGCATCGGACAGACGGAACGAAGGAAAATTATTATTTACGTAGTTTTAAATTTGATAAAGCACATTTGTAGGCATCGCACGCATCGTAGGGACGGAATTCCGTCCCGAATTATTTCAAAAGAATTAAATCCGTGGATACGATACCTACGGATGACGTAATTCGCAAATCCGAGTAAATGCGGAATCTGGTCGGATTAATCGTATTTAGTATTTACCAAACAGTCTTTTGTGCGCAGTATATTGTTTATGCTTATGTGTGTTTGTACCAGAACCCATAACAAATTACAATGGAGGATGGTTTATTAACTCTCCGCAGCGTTTTCTCTTTAAATTTATATTATGGACCCACAGTAGTTTTTTTCCTTTCCTTTTTCTTTGCTCTTCATCTTCAAATGCTAATGCAATTGCAAATATTTCTTCTTCAGAACTACTCATTTTACAACACAAAAACAAACAGGAGGAAAAAAAAATTCCTACTTTGTGAATTTGGATTGCACTAAAAATACGCCAAGCAAATCCGAAGATAATGTGCGATGGTGACAAAAATACTACGAATCGTCCGATGCGTCCGTTGCGTCCGCTGCGTACATATGCGCGCTTACCTTTAAGGGGTATGGACATAGGCACGGTCTCAAGAATTATCAAAAAAGTCAGAAATTTGATGGCTGGATTAATATCTGCATTTCTTATCAAATTATTTTCTCTCATCGTTGTATTAGAAAATTCGCCTCTTCTCGGGCTTATTCGATTTTACTTTATTGTCCGCTTGTTGAATACAATATAAAATTGACAGTGACAGAAGATTGACATTGGCTCATTGACATTAGTGACACTACACAAGACGTTTTTGAAGGTTCGGAAGATGGAGGTGTAACGTAGAAAATGTTTGTGTTTTGGAAAATATTTAATTTTGAGTTGATAATATTAAGTCTGAGAACAGATCACATCCTTATGAACTTAGTTATTAATACCTAAGATAGTTTCTATCCGACTGTTGAGTAACAATCAAGAAGATACCGCAAAAATCTGTTAGTGTCTGCTGATCACCTATACTTTTTTGCATTTACTTTGTTGATCATAAGTATCTGTTCATATGAATACAAAGTTTGAGCAAAATAGCATAAACTAAATCGTTTTGTAAGTTTTCCTATGTTAAGTTTAGATAATTTGCTTAAATATAACTGTAGTGGTAAAAGAGGAGTTTGATGAGAAACATTTACTTACCTCAGAGAAACATTTCAGAACCAGAGTAACAATTGTCAATAGTAAATTATTTTGCCAGTAAGCTTTAGATTTGTTTGACATTTTTATTTTAAGATTTTACGTAAAAATTAATAAAGATCTGAACTTTATATTCTAAATCTTTGTGGATTCACTTAGGTAAGTACTTAATAGTAGGTATCTACTATCTACTATCTTCATAGGTACATCAAACAATAAAACATCCAATACCAATCCATAAAGCTGGTCTTTTTTGCATATTGGTAGTAACGAGGCTACTACTTAGGTAGGTCCCATAACATACGTTTGACTAAGTACTGAATAGGTCTCGGAATAGGTACTAAACACTTAATTTTAATGAAGGTATACTAAAGTTTTACTTTATACTAAAGTTTTACTTGGTAGATGGGTGAATATTTAAAAATGGGGTCCAAAGCTGTCTCAGCATCTCAATATTAGACCAGTAAATTTGGTTCAACATTCATTTTTTATTTATGTCCCAAAATTTGTGGCTTTAAGGGAAAAGTGTAATTCTCCCGGTATCTCTCCTCAGCAATACCTACCTATTATGTGCTATATTTAATTTTACTATTTTAAAATATCAGAAATTACAAACTAAGTGGCATAATGAAACACTAAAATAATGTCTATAAAAGCTTAATTCATTGTTAAATTAAAAAATATACTAATAATTGTTTTAAAATGGAATTTACAATTGTCTCCAAAAGTATTTTTCTGTAATTCCCCTGAAATAACATTTTGACTCCCATTATGGCTGATAATAAAGCTAGTACCATGTCTGTGAGGTTGGTAACACTGTGATGTAATGTTAGCAGTAAGTGACGCGTTTTATCGTTTGGATTAATCATAATTTTTTTAAGTGATCGTCAGCCAGCTCGTCTCTGGGTAAGTCTCTTTGTAATTCCATTGTTGTAAGTAATTGAGTGCAAAGATTAAGTATTATTTGCTCTGTTACCATATTTTTGTGTGAGATCATTGACCAACGTTCTAGACAAAGTTATACAAGTATTAAAGTTGATTTTGTTAGATTTATTAATCTTTAAATCAGGATATTTAATTCCCCTGGTGTAATTCCGACGTAAAATTATATAACATTGGAACTTTAGCTCTTGCAAGGGAATTAGGTACCTTATAAGCAACTGATATGCCTACTTCATTCAACAGCGAACGGATCACTGAAACTGAAGACGACTGGAGATACTTACCAGTTGAAACGTTGTGATTTAATACAAATAAAGACAATGGAAGTCCAAAACTCTTTTATCATTCAAAAGAAAAGGCGTTAAAACGTTTTTTGTTTACTTATTTTGGTTTCTTGAGGTCTGGTCTATGTATTGGCATTGTTTACAAAGCAATTAAAAGTATTTTTATTCTTTTTCAAGCCCAATAAAGTAGGTAAAAATTTCATGTTTGTGATCTTTACAAACAATTAACTACAATTACTTTAGTACGAGTCTACAAGATGTTGATTTACTTAGCCAGCATTAAAAAAAATCAAAATTTACTTTTTTTACCTACTTAAGTAAATCTTTTAAACTAGTGATGCCACTAAATTCTCCGTAAAAAGAAACTATGAAATCCCAAATTTACTCTTTGCAAAACTTAGATGTACGAGAAGTGTCCGAAAATAGAAAAATTAAAATTAAGTAGGTATATCCTGTAGATAAAAATCTGAGATGGTTATACAAAATCTATATTCAGCATCTTTCATTTGCCAAGAAAGCGAAAACCTCATTTCTTTGTTCACCAATTCACACTTTATGTAATAAGGATGAGATCTCGGAAGAGACCTTATAATTAAAAACATTGAAACCTGGAAACTACTGGTCAGTAAAATAATTGGTAGGTTCTCAGAGCTAAACTAAATAAGATTTTTTTTACATTTAGAGACCTGCCTTTATTACATTGGTGTGATTATTAAACTACTTATTCAATCCATTTACATTTATACAGTCATATTCATGAAACATTAAAATGAGAGGTACGATTTGTCATATTATATTTTGTCATATCACCTCTCCTTAACTACTTATACACCACTTTTTATTACATATCGCGCTACACCGCGATATGTTATACGGCGCTTCGGTGAAAATAATGTATGTATGTTGTCGGCGTCGTCGTCGTCACTTTCGACATTTTCACATTTGCGATTTTTTTTCTCGAAAACGGTTAGAGTGGGACGATTGAAACTTTTTGGGTTTACAGAGGAATAGTGGGGGTACGTTGTGTAAAAATTTGGAATATACAGGGTGTGCCGGAAAAAAGTTATTAAACGTCAAAGTCGAAAAAAGTCGCGTTTCACGCGGCCCACACCGTGGTCCCAGGAATGAACTTGATCGATTGAAACTTTTTGGACGTGTAGAGGACCGCGAGTTACAGAAGCCTATTGTTTGTGAGCACGATCGAGAGATTGAAAGTAATTTTTTTGATTTTTTCAAAGTCAAAATTTGGTCGAAAATGGTACCTCTTGGATCGCTAATAAGTCGAATTGGGTGCATCCAATCGACATGCGGTTTGGATAATCGGTTAGGCCATCTCAAAATCTACCTTTTTCCAATATATCGTTCTATACCTAACTGGAATGGAAATTGCCGAAAATTGTAAGAAAGTGGAAATCATAAAGCTAGGCCTGATTTTTTCACGGTTTTTATTTTTTTTCGTACTGAAAACGACTTTTGATCGAAACGTTGTAAACTTTAGCGGATAGAGCTCGTCAAATTGTATTTAAGAGATATTTTTTCGTTTCTTTATCTTTAATACGGAAAAAACGGCAGCTTTTTTTTTACTATATCGACTAGCTTATTCAATTTTTAACAAAACCGTTTTATTTTTTTCTCAAAAAATGCGCTGATTACTTCGCAACACCTCTACATATTCAAAATCATTAAAATATATTCGCAAAATTGAGAAAAGTCGCTTTTTTGGGTGCGGAAACAGCCAATCTTTACAAATTCTAGCACCATTCACTTTTGACTAAGAGTGCCTTGATATTGATGTATCTAAATTAATTATTAATTCTAAAAATCCGGCTGTCAAAAATGGCGAAAAATGGGTGTTTTCAGCGTGACTTGCTAGAATAATAAGAACATTTCCAGATTTTAAATCGGGAGGAATATCTACCTTGAACCTTCTGCTAATTTTGGGAGGTGATGTCGGATGACTACGATCTGGGCGAGCAGACGTCAAGTTTTTCAGAAAATAATTTAAGCACTAGACAACAGGACACATTATATATAGCTCACTTAAACATAAGATCAATAAAAACAGGTTTTGATGAATTTGTTAATTACATGCAGGATTACAATTTTGACATAGTAGCCTTGTCAGAGACGTGGCTTTCAGTGGACGACAGAAGTAGTACTTTTCATATTCCCAATTATAAACTTATTAGACAAGATAGGGAGGCGAGAGGAGGAGGAGTGGCTTTTTACGTACGTAATAATATAAAGGTTAGAAAAATCGATATCGACTTTGATACTCACAACCTATTCGAGTATATTAATATCACTTTTAAAATTAGCAACAAACAATATCTTATAACGTGTATCTATCGACCACCTTCATTAAACACCGATCAATTTACGGACTCTATTGAGGATTTTTTCGGTCAAGTTGTGCCTTTTTATGATTACACGATTTTCTTAGGGGATATAAATATAGATTTTATGCAAAACTCACCCTCAAAAATTAAACTACAGAACATATTTCAGGGATTTGATTTGTCGCAGGTGATTACCGAACCAACTCGCGTAAACATAAATCAAAACACCTCGAGTTTAATTGACGTATTGGTAACAAATGACCATTTCCAATTAAAACAATCACGATCAATACCAATATCTGATACAATAACGGATCATCATCTTATTTATGCCTCTTTTGAAATACCAAAAAAAAATAAAAATAAAAAAATAATCCAATTTCGTGACTATAACAAAATTAATATGGAACATTTTCACAATGACGCAATGCAACTTCCTTGGTATGATATTTACAATATACATGATATAAATGTTAAAGTTGACATTTTTAATAAAAATATCTTATCTTTGTTAAATAAACACGCCCCCCAACGTACCAGAACAATAGAAGAAAAACCGTTTACTCCCTGGATTACCGAGAACATTAAAAGGCTAATAAAATTACGTGATAAGTCTCACATTAAATACTTAAAAAATAAAACCCCTGCACGTTTACAATATTACCGAGAGTTAAGAAATTATACTAAACATGCTATAATTAGGGAAAAAATTTCTTATTTTAACGAAATGTCAGGGAAAAAAGGAAGGGATTTTTGGCGTATTTCAAAACAACTAAATCTTACGCATCATAATGACAATGTAGAATTACCCGAAGAAATCTCGAATCCGTCACAAATAAACAATTTTTTCCTCTCATGTTCTACTTTACCTGATACAACATCTTTTGACAAAATAAATTTTTATAACTCTCACAGGCATGCCAACGTAAAAAGGGAGCTTAATTTCAATTTAATTGACCAGAAAACAGTAGAACTACTGTTAAATAAAATACAAACAAATGCAACAGGGGAAGACGGTATAGCTGTCAAAGATTTAAAATTTTGTTTACCATATTGTATTAATCCTTTAATTAATATTATTAACAGTTGCATATTAAATAATGACTACCCTGTTCTTTGGAAAAAAGCAATCGTAATGCCTTTACCCAAAACCCCTGACCCAAAAGAACTAAAAGATCTAAGGCCAATTAGCATTCTACCAACTGTTTCAAAGATTTTAGAAAGACACATATATAACCAAATTACAACCTTCTGTAACACTTTCAATATTATTCCGGATTGTCAGTCAGGATTTCGGCAGGGCTTCAGTACTTCTACAAGTTTAGTTAACATTTTAAACGAGATCCGTCATAATGAGGAAAACAAGCAGAGCACCTGTCTTGCCCTGTTGGATTTTAGTAAGGCATTTGATACTCTTAATCATAATATGTTACTAGCAAAATTAAACTACTTCGGTCTTTCAGCAGATTCCATAAACTTTTTTAAAAACTTTCTCAGGGAAAGATCGTGCTGTGTGGGTATTAAGAAGGATTCTACCTTCATTAAATCAGAGTTTCGTCCTATTACCAGTGGCGTACCGCAAGGATCAATACTATCACCGCTCCTTTTTTCTCTCTACGTAGCCGATATGCATGAGTGTGTTCGTTTTTCTAAAGTTCAACAATATGCTGACGATTCCCAAATTTATATTTCTTTTATAAATGACAATTTGCAGCTGTCTCTCGATAGGTTTAACTCGGACTTGGCGAGCATCCAACGTTTTTCAACAGATCATAACCTGAAATTAAATGCACTAAAATCTCAAGCATTAATTTTTAATAGTAACAAAAACATAAGGGAACAGGTGTCGAATCAATTTCATATTGAAGTGGGCGATAGTCGAGTTCCTCTCGCAATTGAAGCAAAGAACTTGGGGATAACTTTCGACACTAGTCTCAGTTTTCAATCACATATTAATAATAAACTAAAAATAGCTTATATGCGCCTTAAAGCTTTGTATCATTTAAAAAAATATCTACTACCGAAAACAAAATATTTTCTTTGCGAGAGTCTGATAATTTCGTTGTTCGATTACGGAGACATCGTGTATGGCGACTCGCTAACACTACAGATATCAAATAAAATTCAAAAACTACAAAATAGCTGCATGCGGTTTTCATATAATATTGCATACCGAAATCACATTACTCCTTATCTAAATAATAATTTAATCTTAAACATGAAAAATCGCAGACGTTACCATATGTACCTTAGTGTGTATAAAATTATTAAGAGTGGTAAACCACCATACTTAAAAAACGTATTTGTACCTTTTGATCATAACCATGCTACAAGAAATACTCACGACTTCCAAATACCACCTCATCGGACAGCCCTCTTTCAAAAGTCTTTCTCCTTTGTAGCGCCCTCCATATGGAATAGTCTTCCAAATTACGTAAAGGATTTATCTCCTTACCGATTTGGTAAGTACATTAAAGACATGTTAATGCAACAACAAAGGTAGGTCATACGAGTATTATTATTGTTATTATAATATATTATAATGTTGGTCATAAACCTGCCTACTTTTGGTTAATTCTAACACGACGTCTATCTTCTCGCCCTGTCGCGGTTTTGTTTTCTCGGGGTTACCGGCCGCTGCCGGCGGCTGGCGTGCGTCTTGTCTCCTGCGCCTCTACTTGTGTCTCTCAGCCTATGCCACAAAGGTTATATATCTATATATATATATTTTTTTTAATCATCATCTGTTGATACTGTTTTGTTTCGCTAAAGTTTTTTTTTATATTATTATATTATCTTAATAAATATCTTAGATATTAATACATGCATGGGCAGTACCATTCTGGGTGCATAAATATGCATTCCAGAACTACCGGTTTTTTTTATAATCGCGGTATTTGTCCATTTTGTCATATTGTTATAATACTTATTGCAATCACAAAATTGTAATATTTTCTATTTGACAAATAAAAGTTTTTGAATTTGAATTTGAATTTGAATTTTACTGACCAAAATATTTGCCCAAAATGTTTCAGAAATGGTTGTAATCTTGATTTTAAAGATGGCGTTTCGACATTGATAATCCGTCGCCACGTGGTAGAAGGTTATTCGACATTTCGATATTCGCGAATTTTTTTTTCGGAAACGGTTAGAGCAAAACGATTCAAACTTTCTGGACGTAGAGAGGAATAGTCGGGGCACGTTTTGGGAACAATTTCAAATATACAGGGTGTACCGGAAAAAAGTTATTAAAGTCAAAGTTAAAAAATATGTTTTTTTTCGTTGTAGGGCGATACAGGTGGCAAAAATCATTTTAATCGATTTAAACTTTTTCGACATGTAGACGACGTTGGGCTACAAAACACTGTTGTTTGCGAACGCGATCGAAAGTTGGAAAGTAATTTTTTTGATTTTTTTAAAATCAATGTAGGGTCATATTGGATCGTTAATAAATCGAATTGGGTGCGTCCGATATAATTTTGGTTTAGATATTCGTTTAGGTCATCTTAAATACTACTTTTTTCAAATATATTGTTCTATACCTAAACAGCATAGAAATGGTAGCAAATTATAAAAAATAAGAATTACTATTTAAGTATACATAATTTGACAGCTGTCGTATAGAACTTTGTTATTTTGGTACTGAAAATTTTTTTAATTTAGTTTTATTACAGCTTTAACCCTCGCTACGAAAAAAGTTAAAATAAATTGACACTTACCTGTCAAAATCTGACAGGTATCGTATTAAACTTTGTTATCTAGGTACTGAATTTTTTTTAAATTTGGGATTCTTACAGCTATAACCGTCGCTACGAAAAAGCTAAAAAAAAATTGACACTTACCTGTCAAAATCTGACAGCTGTCGTATAGAACTTTGTTATTTAGGTACTGAATTTTTTTTAAATTTCGAATTCTTACAGCTATAATCCTAGATACAAAAAAAGCTTAAAAAAACTTGCAATTTACCTGTCAAAATGACAGCTGTCGTATATAACTTTGTTATTTGGGAACTGAAAAATTTTTCATTTAGGATTCTTACAGCTATAAATCTCGCTACGAAAAATCTAAAAAAAAAATTTAAACTTACCTGTCAAAATTTGACAGCTGTCGTATAGAACTTTGTTATTTAGGTACTGAATTTTTTTTAAATTTCGAATTCTTACAGCTATAATCCTAGATACAAGAAAAACTTAAAAAAAACTTGCAATTTACCTGTCAAAATGACAGCTGTCGTATATAACTTTGTTATTTAGGAACTGAAAAATTTTTCATTTAGGATTCTTACAGCTATAAATCTCGCTACGAAAAATCTAAAAAAAATTTTTTAACTTACCTGTCAAAATTTGACAGCTGTCGTATAGAACTTTGTTATTTAACTACTGAATTTTTTTAAATTTTTGATTCTTACAGCTTTAATCCTAGATACAAGAAAAGCTTTAAAAAAATTGACATTTACCTGTCAAAATCACAGCTGTCGTATAGAACTTTGTTATTTAGGATCTGAAAAATTTTTCACTTTAGGATTTTTACAGCGATAACCCTCGCTACGAAAAGGATAAAAAAAACTGACTCCTACCTGTCAAAATTTGACAGCTATCGTATAAAACATTCTTATTTAGATACCTGAAAATTTTTTAATTTCGAATTCTTACAGCTACAACCCTCGCTACGAAAAAGCTAAAAAAAATTACACTTACCTGTCAAAGTGACAGCTCTCGTATAATTAAACGAACGAAGTAGAACAGTGCCGTGCCCGAAGGGCTCGGCACAATAATATTTCTACAAATTTATTAGCTGATAATTGATAGCTTCCAAGAAAGAATAATTTTTTGCTTATGTTTTAATCGATTGAATACTTACATATTTTTATAGAGCAAATATGGAAAGTATATTCCACATTGCACAAAGGTGTGCGAGTTTAAAGAGCACCTATAAGGCGCCGTCTCAGAAAACTATCTACCTATACGAGAAAACGGAAATTTTGCACCATTGTGTAGTTTTAGTCAGTTAATAATGACAATTTGGCGATATGTTTTCCCTTCACGTTCCGCAGGAAGGTGAGGCAAAAAAAGCAATAGTAAATAGAAAAAAAGAAAAGAAAATTATTTTTTTATTGTAAATTTTTGTAAATCTTTTTAGTACTAATATTAGATGCACTCTCGGCTGACGATTAGCGATATGTACCCAGTCTAGTTAATACAACTGACAGTCAGTTACTGTACTACCCTAATGTGGGCCGCATAAATCTCCTGTATACACTAACAGCAAGATTATTTTTTGGGATACCATGGTTCCAACAATTCTTGTTTCTATGTGTGTGTATTTGAATTAATTTGCTTCAAATTGTTGTAAAAAGTAATTTTTTCTTTAGCTGTTAGTAAAATAAAGTACTTATTTAAAGGATGGTAGACTGGGATACTTACTACCAACTTATTTTTTTATCATTTGGTGTAACAAGTTGACAATTTGAAGTTTGTGTATTAAAGTGGGAGTATCAACATGCTTGCCAACCTATAACCTATTTCGCGTAGATTTATTTATTTTTCTAACTTTTACACAAAATTTAAATAAAATCAATATCGTCCTCATATTCTATAGGTAATAATTAACATGTTAAATAAATATCAAGGAATTTCATAAGTTATTTAAGGAGAATTGTACCTACATCGAAAAATATCGGTTAAGATTTTTTTTAACATTATTATGTCATTGTTCTTTCACTATACAATTCTCCCAAAATAACCAATAAAATAAATTGATATTCTTGTAATATATCAGATATTACCTAAATAATGTGCAGACGATATTGATTTTATTTAAATCTTAGTCAATAAAATAATAAACTAAGAAAAACAAGGCGAAATAGGTTATAGGTTGGCAATAAATTGAATGACGTTGATAATTCCACCTTAAGCGGCCCTCACACGATCAATAATATTGACAATATTTGATTATATTGACCATAATATTGATCGTGTGAGGCAAAATATTGAATCATTGTCAATATATTGATGTATTAATATACAGTATGTCTGGCAAAGTGGTAGACAAGAGGACAAACAGACCAAAAATTTCATTTTTCGAGGAAAAGTCATTCTTTATAAAAAAAATTGCTTGCTGAAAAAATACGATTGTCGACGAAAAAAAATCATTGTGTACAGGGTCTCCAAAAACTTAAAAATTCAAATTTTCTAGAAGAATTACACCTAAATATAAAATAAAACATTTATCAAAATGCGATAAACACAATCATACACCAAAATCAGATAGTAGAACTAGAACAACAATTATTTTTCAAACAGCCCTGAAGGACGCATTTTTCCAGTTGGGCTACAAGATAGTCATAGCTCCTCCGCACCTCTTCTAGGGATATTGCTCCTATAGCTTGTGTAATTCTTTGTTTTAAAATGTTCTCATCATTTGGCAGAGGATTGGCATAAGTTAACTGTTTTAGGCGTCCCCACAAATACATATCTGCCAACGTAAGGTCGGGACCTCTTGGGGGCCATAAAACTGGACCATTTCGCCCGATCCATTTTTGTCCAAATTTCAAACCAAGCCATTCCTTTACTTCTCTAGCAAAATGGGCCGGGCACCCATCTTGCTGAAAGTACATGTTTCGTAGGTAATCTAATGGCAGTTGTTCCAAATGATCAGAAAAAAAAGTATTTAACATATTTAAATAAGAATTTCTATTACAAGTATTCTCAAAGAAATATGGTCCAATTATACCATAGTAAGAAACAGCGCACCAAACATTAACTTTTTTTTTAATATTGACGTCGGGGTGGGATTCTGAACATAGGATTAACATCACTCCAATAGCGAACATGTTTTGATGCTACAGTTTCATTCGTCGAAAACGTGGACTCATCCGAGAACATTATAAGTTTATGGAATCCCCTATTACCACCTAAAATCTTACTCCCTATCCATAAACAAAAATCCAATCTTTTGCCATCATCGCCCTCTTCTAATGTGTGGTTATAATGCGGTTTGTAGGTACGCATATTATTTTGTTTTAAAATTTCTTGAATAGTAGTTTTTTGGACCACCTGTAGTTCCAGCGGCGCACCCAGGATTTTATGTTAGGGGGGGCCCGCCAACCAGTGCTGGAAGCAAATTTTTCAATAAACTTTTAAGTTACGCATTTTTCTAAAACTTTGGAGCTTTTTTAACAGGTACTCTTGCAGGGAAGATCGCAATAGCCTAGTCATGGGAGTCGTTAAACGGTTTCTTAGGGGGGGGGGGGGGGGGGCATTGGCGGCTTGTGACTTGTTAACTTGGGGGTGTACTAAAAGCCTGCTGTAGGCGAAATGCGCCGCAGGCGAAATTTTTTTAAGACCACGCCCAAATTTGGTCAATAATTATTATAGTAAATATTTTTAAAATTTATGATTTCCTTCTTATTCCATTGAAAGTGAAATAAGATAAAAAATAGAAAGGCTAATTTATTTTTCATTAGTGGGTACATTGTTTAAAAGTAAAGTTCATTCATCTGTTTTTATTTGCAGCAAACTTATCAATAACAATAAAGTCCCTAGATTTACACTTTGTGGTATGTATCAAGTTATTTTCGAGAGTTTAGGTCTTCCCTTAATTTTAATTTCAATTTTTTGCTCAATACTTAATGAGCTAAAATTGTTTCTCAAACATTCTTAGTCGTTTTGGCATTAAAACTGTTTATTTTGATTAAAATAAGTCTTTACTACTCCAAAATAATAACAAAAATATAAAGGAAAACTCGAAATAATAAATTCATAATTTCAATCAAACCATATTAAACCTCAATAAGTCAACTTTTGCCAATAAGTCAACTTCCAGAGGGAGGGGGGGGGGCAAATGCCCCACCCGGCCCCCCTCAAACGAGGCCCGTGAGGTAAATCTAAGAAAATTGACTTTTTAAAATACTTATCCACTTTCATAATTTTTATTTCATTTGGGGTTTTGGGGGGGCCAAGGGCCCCCCCCCCTGGGTGCGCCACTGTGTAGTTCCCTAGCTCCTTTCCTTAATGACAATATGGGGGTTTCTCTAATAGACTGCAGTACGAGTAGAGTCGCTGCATCATCTTCATTGTATTTTTTTTAACTTTTTTAACGTCTAGTACGGATCCCGTTTCACGAAATTTCTTGATCAGCTTGCTAACCGCCCATTTGGTTACGGGTACATTGGGAAACCTTTCATTAAATTTTTCAATAACGTATCTGTATGAAAAATCTCCGTTACCATAACATTGGATTAAATGTATTCTTAGCTCCGTTGTTAACATTGTACCTACACTAATAAAATTTTTAAAAGTTACTGACAATATGACGTTTTTCTTGGTATACAAGGTATTCAAGGTATACAAAATGAACGATACACCTACAAACTCCTCAGTGAAATTAAAACTTAAAGCAAAAAATTTTTTGCTATTCAAATTTAATGAAAACTAATATCCTAGAAGATGTGATGATTTGAAACAATTCTCTTAATTATATTCTAATCCTAGTCACTAAAATCACAACAATTCACTAAATTACACAGAAACTAGAAATCTGTAAATATTAAACACCCACAATAGACAACAAGGAATTCACAGAGAAAACTTAAAACACAACAACAAAAATGGCGACGAGCTGTTACGTGGTCTCTGTGGATTTCTTGTTGTATTCGATAGCATTTTGCTAAAAATTGTAGAATACGCATACCTACTTTGGAAACACTACACAATGATTTTTTTTTCGTCGACAATCTTAGGTATTTTTTCAGCAAGCAAATTTTTTTATAAAGAATGACTTTTCCTCGAAAAATGAAATTTTTGGTCTGTTTGTCCTCTTGTCTACCACATCGCCGGGCATACCGTATATACAGAGTGCTACAAATTCGTGTGCGCACATAAGAATCTCCAAAACCATAAGAGATATGAAGATGGTCAATGTGAGGTAAAGTTGCGTCTTTTGGGGCTTGATGGTTTGGTGAAAGAAAGTTTTAAATATTCCAAATATCGTCGACGATATTCGAAAAAAACAATTTTTAAGCGTTTCTTTCGGTTTCTTTAGATACCACCAAGGATATGACAGACAAGTCAGACTTTTTAATACGGACCTGCAACTTTAAATACGGTTTTACTAAGCTTTAAAAATTGAACGTACATCAACGGTTTTTTAAATTAAAACGTTTTGTTATCAATAAAACATCATGAGTTCGTATTTCAAAAATTATCCTTTTTTACCATCACGGCCCTAGCCATTATATTATCTTTAGGATTAAACAGCATATTTAATTACACATACAACCCTATTTTTTTTTTATAAAACAAATTGTTACTAAGTAGAAACTAGGTATTATCTGTTTTAAGTTTTGGCCCCCGATTTTAAACCTTTATACTATTTTAAATTTTGACCCCCGATTGTAAACCTTTATACTATTTTAAATTTTTAAAGCTTAGAAATCCCTAAAATGGTTTCAAAATCCAGGTCTGTATTTAAAACATTTTTTTTTTTCAGAGTAAACGCCATATTGTAGAACATACTGGCTATGAAAAAGCGTTTTTATTTTCTTGCCAAGTCAAAGTTTAAGGCGCGAAAAATTAAAAACCACAACTAAAAATTTCGATTTTTTTCAGATATCCTCGAAGGTATTTAGGATCGAGTTTAGAATATTTGCAATAATTATCTTTTACCAAAATTATCCAGCCCCCAAAATACGCAACGTCGCACACTGGGGCAACAAGCCCTCAAATTTGGCAATAAATCATATACTTTATAATTTGATTTTTAAGTTGAATATTGCTTTGTAGAGGTGTTAGTATTGCAAAAGAAAATACATAGATAGCTTCTTAAAGGATAATTTACTTTTAAAAATATTATAAAGTTATAAAGAACACTACTTATATTATTATAATAAATATGTTGTATTATAATATTTTAATTTAAAAAAGCTGTGATAACTAATATCAAGTTCCATCGTCTTCAGAATGTGATAAGACATTTTCATCATCGTCTTCAATGTCATCACCAGCATCATCAGTGTCACCATGGCTATGAAGCTGGACGAATCCAGATTTTAACAAATCTACTGCTTCTTTAGGAATGTGCTGCAGTTTCTTTTTTTGTAACTTTCGCTTGCTCGTGATTACAGTGTCGGAACTAAGTAAAAATTAGTTAAAGGCGTCTTCATTAATTTTTTAATAAAATGGGTTGTTACAGGGCCGTAACCAGCTATTTTGGCGCCCGAGGCGAATTACAAATTTTTCGCCCCTTCCCTCAACAGAATTTTAAATAAATCGAACATTTTCAGCACTATTTTGAAGTCAAGCTTTTATGTTTATTTTGCTGCAATTTACAATGACAATATAAGGATAATTGTATACAAGAAAAGAAGAATTGCATTATACAAAATATATTCAATTTTCTTGATTCACAACAAAATTTTTCTAGATTTCATTGCAGCGAATTCATCAATTATATCGTCAAAATCAATACTCTGAGCAATCTCATATTCAATCGACATAATTGCCAAGTTAGTCGATCTTTCTTGTCTCATGGTTAATCTCAAATCATTTTTGATGAGTTTCAGCTTGCGATTGCGATCGTTTCGTACACCATACAAAAGTTGATTTTATTTTACGTTCCCAATGTTATGATATTCTATGGTTTTCACTCAAATGGAAAGAGGGCGCTTGTAAAATTTAATACAATTATTCTATATTAAGTTAAGCGGGAAAAAATCCGCGAAATTTTAAAATTGCCAAATCAGATTATTTTGTCAATTTTTGGCGCCCCTCGGTGATTGCGCCTGAGGCAAGCGCCGCAGTCGCCTCGCCCTCAGTACGGCACTGGGTTGTTAGCATTAGTTTTGTTTTGAACTTTGTGTGTTTTGCGACTAACGTAAATATTTAAAGATGGCGGAAAAATATTTGATTCCCCGAGGGTGGTCGCTTATGAGAGGTTTTACTGTACTTCGAAACAATTCGAATGGGGAAGAAAAGTGCAAATAAGTGCACAAAAACTAAATGAATCTGATAAGCTTAAACAATATTCATTATGAAAAATTAAAATTTAATGCTTGGACTGCGTTGGAACACTAAAAATAGTTTTCACGAATCTAAGAATATTGTAAAATTTTAGCCTTTAACCTTTGTTTTACTTTATACCACTGCTATAAGCTTACTTAAACTTTTCTTCAACTCTATACTTATTAAAATATTAATAAATACTAGAACTTGAAGGATCCATGGCGATAATTAAAAAAAAATCAAAATACAGCTCATACACAGCACTAAAACAGGTTTAAATACCAACAATAACAATGCACGTATATTCTACGCAAGGAACTAACTTCGAGTGGGGGGAGTGAAGCGTTGAAAAGAGTGGGGATAATGACCGCACTCGTTCGTTTTATTATGTTGGGAATAGTGGGACATCGAAAAATAATAGTAGGCAGAGGGTAAATACTATTTCATATTTTGATTTATTGCCAAATTTGAGGGCTTGTTGCCCCAGTGTGCGTCGCTTTAAGATTAACCATCTTTGTATATCTTAACGTTTTCGAAATCCCCATTTACTCACACTAATTTGTAGAACCCTGTGTAAGATAAAAACTTAAACTGTCAACAAAAACGAGATATTAATAAAAACCAAAACGACAAAGTTTACAATCTTAGTTTCAGTACTATTATAGTAATTTAATTGAAAATTATTACATTTAATTTTAAAAAATTCGGTTGAACTTCCGGTTTTCTTTCTTAAAGCTGCGGACCTATTTTTTTATAAGGCTTTAAACAAATAAAGAAATCGATGTCTACATCATTTAAAAAAAAAGGCAGTGCAGTTGTTGCTCGTTCGTACAAGACTTATTTTATGTATTTATTTATTAAGTATTACCGTGGCCGGATTAAGTATATACAGTTGTGTGGTGCCCATTGAAAAATGTAGATTAAATTTTTTTGGTTTCCCTGAAAGCCATTTTTCGTACAGTTATATTTAGGTATTTATTTATTATTAATACCAAAGAATAAGTTTGTTAATTCCACGACAGTGAGGGATTTTTTATTTTCAGATCATGTTGGCCTTATTGGTATCGCCATGGGAACACCTGGCGATAAAACATCATTTAAAAAGGTAGTCGAATCTGAAAAGGAACCCCCGAGGGAACCCCCATTACTGACAACAGCAGCTGACCAACCAACTTCCAGTTCTTTTGAACTTATAGAGTCAGCGGAAATGGGCGTGATAAGTCGATTACCTGAATTGCATTTATTAACATCTTCTAGAGAAGCTCTTCCACAAGCTGCTTCCAAGCCAGACATATTTCAACGTAGTTTAGAACAAGCTTCAATAGAGGATTACTTTAGCCAAACCAAATATTATCAAAATATTTCCGAAAACTTGACAACACTTTATTCTGTTGCACCACCATCTACATTCCAATCACCAGACCAACCAGGACCTTCCGGACTACAAATATTAAAGAGTAAAACTAGTCCAAGTAAATTAAAAAAGAAAAAACAAGAACGAGGAACACCGAAAAAAAGCCACACTTGTCCAATTTGTCATAAGAGTTTTTCAACTGGAGAAAAATTTAATAAACATTATCAGAGTCATTCTGGGGTTACCCAGTTTAAATGCGAGCATTGTAAAAAAACTTTTAGTTCCAAATTTAAACTTGTTCGTCACGCGCTCATTCATTCGGACAAAAAACCATTTAGTTGCACCGTTTGTGAAAGAACATTTCACAGGAAAGATCATTTAAAAAATCATATAAAGGTTCACAGTCCAACGAAAAAATTGTATGAATGTGAAAAAACAGACTGTAATAAACAGTATACTTCATTACTTAGCTATCGAAAACATTTGGCAGTGCATGCTGCTGAAGATGGCAATCTTACTTGTCAAATATGTTTTGTTAATTTTAGTACTAAAGATGAAATACTGTACCATTTAAAAATTCACGCCGGAAGTCGAACTGTAAAAAATCCCAACGAAAAAAAATATCTTTGTGAATACTGTGACCGCAGATTTTTTACAAAAAAAGATGTCCGACGGCACTTAGTGGTTCATACAGGAATGAGGGATTTTTTATGCCAATTTTGTCCCCAGAGGTTTGGCAGGAAGGATCATTTAGTTCGGCATATTAAGAAGTCGCATCATAAGCAATACTCGGAAGAACCGGCTCTCGTACAAGTAAAATCGGAGGCGGCAAAGCCAGAAACAATTACCAGTGATGTAGGTTTGGATGTTCCACTTGAAAGTTCAGTTTTTGAATCACCCTATTCTAGTGGAGGAAAAATACTATCAAGTTCATATACAGCGTCTTCTTCTAAATTGACCTCCGAGGAATCGGCTTATGAAGAGTCTCCGTACGCAACTTTAGCATCAGGCAGCTTACAAACTGGGATTATCGAAATAAAAACAGAACAAACTGAAGCTTCGATTTTAGAGCCTGGTAGTTATAAAGGAGAGGATTTGGGTCTAGAAGGCGTTAAAACTATTTTTGAAGAAGAAAGTTTAACTCCTTTAAATGAAGAAGAATTATTTTTATCTTCTCAGTCGACTCAAAGTGAATTGAAAGAACTTTGCAGTGAAATATTTAAACATATTTCGGAAACTCCTCCAGATGATTCTGGACTTTTACAGCATCATCAAGATCAAAGTCCATCCCAGCACCAACGGGCGGAGACACCAGAGGAACAGGTTCTTGATCCACAAATATTCAATATTCTACAGGAATCAGATAACAACACTTTACCTCTACCGGGTTTTAGTCAAACTTTTCAACCACCGCCACCACCACCTCCACAATGAAAACAAGGTTAGTGTTGTATTGCTTTTTAAATTCTTTAACTTATCGTACAAAAGTTTAACATTTTTTGCACCTGTTTAAAAATATTTTTATTTTACAGAAGCGCAAAAAAACCAATTTTGATCTGAAATATTGTTTTAACTTAAAATGAAACTAAAGGGTTATCATGACAATCAAGTGACAATGACAGGAACCGTATGATTAATAATTTACAAACGTTAAAAGACATTTATGTTCTTTAATTGTTTTTATTATCATTTTAAATGTTACATCAAAAAATCACCATAGTTGTGTGTTCAAAAAGTACTATATGGATAGGGATATAATGTTTATCACAAATTTAATTTTTTATATGAACTAATTTTGGGCGGCTCCCACAATAAATTATGAAACATTTTACAATTCTACGTGATACCTAGGAGCCCTAAGTTAACCTTGTTACCATTAAAAAGTAAGCAGTTTTCCAAAACCAGAGCACAATTTTTTGAATGAAAAAGTATGTATCGGCTAAGCTGCTTAAAATAGTTACAATAACGGCATTGTTCGCATTGTTAATAAATATCCCTTGATACTTACGGGTAAAAGAGTATTAGATTATGATGACAATCTGATATACCGGGTGTTTCAAAAGGATATAACTTTTTATTGTTTAAATTAGAGAAAAAAAAACTGGTGGGTATTTTATCATATTATTTTGGATTGTATGACATGACGGATCCCATTTTGTTTCTTCCGGTTTGTCACATATAAACCCACTAAATTTTATTTCTGTAATTTAAAGAATAAAAAAAAATTATAAGGGGTTGTTCCTGAAACACCCGGTATTATAATATGTCCCCTTAGAACGTTGATACAGTGTTTAATTTTAAAATAATTTTAAAATGGTGATAATGAATTATTTTTGAAACTATTCTGGAGAAGTTATATTTAAAAATATATTATGCAACCCAAAGATACAATTACATAATTGGAACTTTTTTGGATGCAATTAATGCCATTTTGTTTGATGAAGTGGGTATACCATAGAGCATTTTAATCGATATTAAACATGGATACCAATAAAAAAAAAAAACTAAACTTAAAAATTTCAAAATTTTGTTTTTGCAGGTTTTTTCTAAAAATTAACTTTTTTTTTTAATTTTCATTGTCCTGTTTCCTGCTGTCTCATTCAATTTTTTAAATTACCTCCAGTTTTCAAAAAATATTCATTAGAACAGCACAACAGGCATATATTTGATACATATAAATGAGTGGATTGATCCCCTTAAAAACAAATAATTAACTCTTCAACACCATTTTTATTATGTATGCCTTTTAAATCCTATCAAACATAATTAAAATCCTTATACTTTTGAGTAGAAATGTTATTCAAGGTGGGATATTGTTTGTGTTTAATTAAACTATTTAACATTCTGTTTAAATAAATCATAGTATCAAATGACTGACTTTGTGGGCCTTTCATTGTGCTTGAATACATCGTTTTGGTAATCATGTATTCCTCAGCATTTGTAAACAGTTGTACACTGATTAAATATAAATTGTACTATTCTATAACCGTATTTAAAGCGCTATAAGTTTTTGTGCTCTTAGAATAAATTACAAGTCACACAATGGTGGCAGAATTTATCACATTTTTCAGTCGCTGTAAGGTTATAGCGGTGTAAATTTTGTTGCATCGTCTTAACGAAAGAGGCTGTAATTGTATTTGCATACAATCATGTCAGTTATCAGTTTATTTTAGACCAAGGAGCATACGCCAAGTACTCTAATGCCTTTTGCATACACTGACGGTCACGGCGACCGTCCTAACGGCACCGTTTATATGGTTAAGGGATTAGGCAGCCTAATATGTGACCTCTCACACGCACCGGCACCGTGTACACCAAAGAAAATTTATAGGGTTAGAAATGTTAACTCCTTGTTAAAAAATCGCAACACAGTATAGGGAGAAAGAAGAGAGAGAGAGGGGTGTTAGTGTGCCCGCCGGCCATCAGAGGCGCAATGGCGGGAAATTTGAACAGCGGTTTTATGACTTTTCAATTTAATTATTAACTTTTGAACGAGTTTTTATTGATTTAATTTGTGATTCAATATAAATATTATTAAATCACAAATTAAATCAATAAAAAGACGCACAAAAGTTTTTATTTTATGGAATAAATAATGCACATTTTTATATTAACCAAGATTTAGAAAATAAAGATGGAAGCACTTTATCGTAAATAATGTTTTTCTACGTTTATTTATAAATAAAAACTACATTGACAACCATAACAAAAAATAACTGTTTAGAATAAACTAATGTCCTTAGGTTACGTCTCACAGGTCTCACTCATCTGGAATTGTCTCAATTCATATAATATTATCACAAATACTGTATAAACACAAGCACTAGGATGCATTGAGACACGTACTAAAAGATCCATAAACTATCAGGTGATTCTTACAGCGTTCTCTGAAATAAAAGAAACAGTATCGGGTAAACATTAAATTTATCTGTAAAATATGGCCGATGGCCAAGTATCTACTTATCGAGTTAGCTCAAACCATTATCTTTGTGCCATTATGTTATAATTTTTAATCCACTCAGTAAAACAAAAATGTTAAAATTATCATTTCAAGAGACTAAACTTATCTGTTCGTAACTGATAGATTGTTAGGTATTACCTCGGGCACAATGTGTTGCAGTTATCTGCAGGTTGCCCAGTGATATTTTGTTAAGATTGGCTTGTTAACCAACACCTATTATGTATGTGAAACATTTCAGTTAATTTATTTATTGTAAACTTACATTTCCCATATTCCTATATAAAAAATAGGTAAGGAAGTGTAAAATCAAGTTGATAAACAATGAAAAAATAATTACCTGCATAGTAGGCTGGAATAATAACTGAAAGATTACACACATCGGCGAAGTTTTCTAGAATAGAAACTAATAGAATTGTATATTAAAATGATAACAAAAAATTAATTAATTTCCTCAGAAAAAAACGTGGACAAGAAAAATTGACAGTAGTGACATGGATGGATGGCGGGCTGGCTGGTTTGTTCCAATTAGCACCTGGCTCAGTTTGGGAAGCGTTATAGTCGGTTAGAATATAACTATCCTTCTCTTCTATACGTCAAAAATATGCGACAAAACCCGGTTACACGGCCAGCTGGCGACAACAGCGCTAATTTGCCCTGATGGCCGGCGGGCACACTATCACCCCTCTCTCTCTCTCTTCTTTCTCTTTCTACTGTGTTACGAAATCGTCCATTTAAGCTTCACTGGGATGGTGTACACGGTTCCGTTCCACCGCGATGTCACCGTGAGCCCCCACTATAATTCACGGCGACCATTACCGTATTGACGGAGAGACATGCCCAGTAGAGTTTAAGATTTAATTAGTGCTTGCACATGTGCCGCGCTTACGATATTTTCTTGGTTCATTGGCGGGAACATTGTTTTATTTAGTATATTTTATCATAATCATATTTTTCGTAATGACAGTAGATATAGATGTGGATATGCTTATATCTTTGGTGGAAGCAAGGCCGGTTATTTGGGACAAAACAAGTTGTATATACCGGGTGTCCACGGAAGGTGGTTCGCCCCTCTAACTTTTTAGTTTTTCAAGATAATGGAATAAAATTTGGGGCATTTGTATACGACATAAAACTGCATATTTTGACAGGTGACTCAACATTATAGAACTTCCGGTTTAACCGGAAGTGACATAAACTTTCAATTTTTAAATGGGACACCTGGTTTATTTTTACTTTTTTTGACTCCATATGACATCCTAAATACAACGATGTGTCACTTGTGACTTTTTGTAACCAAGAAAATATTTTTCATATCAACTTTTTCATTCCTTGTAAAACTATTATTTTCATGCTTTTTAACAACAAACTAATTTACTTTGGCAGAAGCTGTTGGCATTTCAATTTACTTTAAGGCATGATTTTGTTTTATCAGTTTTGCTGGTCACAGGCTACTTGATGCATTTAAATCTAAATTTATTCTCAAAAGATGCTTTATTTTAGGAAAGTTCTAAGTTAACTTTTTAAAGTTTTTTAATGGCAGCTTTTCTAAAACCTAATAGTGTATATGGTATCAAAATATTCGTAATAAAGTCATCTTTTTTCTTAACCTGACGAGCCAGCATGTTGCCATTTAAAAAAATGAGTTATACAACTTTAAAGATTAAATTTTACATAGCACATAGCATTGGACCAAATATAGTAAAATTGTATTTTCCCCAAGATTAAAGAACTGAAATAAGTGATTTAAAGGTAGCCCTCTAGATAAAACAATAAATTTGGAAAAAAAATATTTTCTTAATGACAAAAAGTGACAAGTGACACGTTGTTCTATTTAGAATGTCATATGGAGTCAAAAAAAGTAAAAATATACCAGGTGTCCCATTTAAAAATAGAAAGTTTATGTCACTTCCGGTTAAACCGGAAGTTCCATAATGTTTAGTCACCTGTTAAAACATGCAGTTTTATGTCGTATACAAATCCCCCAAATTTTATTTCATTATCTAGAAAAACAAAAAAGTTAGAGGGGCGAGCCACCTTCCGCGGACACCCGGTATAAGGACAGAAACTGCACAAGAAGTGCCTGGAAGAAAATATTTTTGTAGGTCAATCCTAATTTTGATTGTAACAGCCAACATTTCCATAGGCTGTATGCACTCTCTCAAAAATGTGTCTTGACGTTGAAGCGAATTTTTTAATCGTTTTTGTAGGTCATCAAAGCTGGATATGGACATCCTAAAATAGTTAAAAAAGCTTTTTTTTTCGTCTTCCCTCAACTGACCAAATAGTACAAAGAATGCACCGAATTGTTTCCTTCCCATATTGATGGGATGAACCCACAAAATTCTGTTTCGTGCCTTTCTTCGTTTTTTGATACGCATCTAAGACATTAAAATCGCCACAGCACGTCTATGATCCATATTCGAATCAAAATAGAATCAAACTGACGAAAACCGTGCATGTGTGCAAGGATAACACGAACGCGGTAGATCGTGTAAACGGTGCCGTTAGGACGGTCGCCGTGAGTGTGTGCAAAAGACCTAAGAGAAATAATACACCAGAAAAATTATCTCAACGCACACTTAAAGTCGGCGTTTTGTGGTATTCCTTATTTTAAACCTAATCTGGGACTAACCGACACAAGATGCGAGTTTCCTCCATAGACCTGTAGACTAAAGACAATATTTTGAAGAAGTAGTCCATACTCAAAGTGGAGTTAAATGATACAGAAAAAGAAAAGCACGAAGTCTTTCTCCACAATCTTTATTATCTTTATTAATCGAAAAACTAGGCGAACCTAGTATCACATCGACATGTTTCGAGTGTAGAAACACTCATCATCAGGAAACAAAGTGAAAATTAAAATGCTGATGTTTTTAGCAAGAGAAAATAATGGTGAGATTGAGCCGTAATGGAGCTTTTAATGGTGTACAAGAGATGTAAAATTGAAAAATCAGAAGGTCAAAAATCAAGACTCCAGCATACTGAAGAGTCAAGGGTTAAGTGTAGAAGCACACTGTCGTGCAGAAAAAGATAGGGTAGTAAAAATTAGGGAGTTTTGAAAAACATATCTGTTAAAAGTATTAATAAATTACTGAAACATCCTGAGTTTTATTGAGCCCAGTCAGAAACATTTGAAAATGTTTCTGACTGGGCTCAATAAAACTCAGGATGTTTCAGTAATTTATTAATACTTTTAACAGATATGTTTTTCAAAACTCCCTAATTTTTACTACCCTATCTTTTTCTGCACGACAGTGTGCTTCTACACTTAACCCTTGACTCTTCAGTATGCTGGAGTCTTGATTTTTGACCTTCTGATTTTTCAATTTTACATCTCTTGTACACCATTAAAAGCTCCATTACGGCTCAATCTCACCATTATTTTCTCTTGCTAAAAACATCAGCATTTTAATTGTCACTTTGTTTCCTGATGATGAGTGTTTCTACACTCGAAACATGTCGATGTGATACTAGGTTCGCCTAGTTTTTCGATTAATAAAGATTGTGGAGAAAGACTTCGTGCTTTTCTTTTTCTGTAAAGACAATATGTTTCGTATTCAAAAATTGCAGAACGCTTGCGCAAGATTTGAATATGGTCTTAGGAAATATGACCATATTTCTACATTCTCGGAACTGAATACGGATAACCGTAGGCTTCTGAATTTTAATAGTTTTATATATAAAATTTTAAATAAACCTGACTCTCCCACCGCTCTTCGTGAACGCCCAACTCCTCGCATACTGGTAACATTCGCTATGGGGATAAGTTAACTTTACCTTACCGTCAGAGTGCCATGTTTCAGAGGTATTTTACTTATAATGCTGTCGTTTCTTATAATTCGTTGCCTAGAAAATTTATTACTGTCTCTAATGGTGCGTTATTTAAAGAAAAGGTATAAACAATTTTTTTTGGGAGTACAAAATAAATAAATTCACATTTTAATTTGCTGGGTTCATTGAAAACTAATATACTAAAATACCTATAAAGTGTCTATGGTTAATTTTTCTTAAGTCATCATTGACAGTCAGTCAATAAACGATGTTTCTTTTTAACATATTCAATTAATTGTTTTCTTATTAGCATTCACGTTGCTTTGCTTGCGTTGTCCTACTTATAATTTATAATTTTAAATTTGTAGTTATTATCATATTTTCTTTTAAAAGTTGCTGTCATGCGTGGTTCAGTAGAGTAGCTATTTACATCTAGACTGCCTCATACTGCAACATGTAACTTCAGAAAATAAGAATGTTTAAGTCATGCATCTTTCTTTCGACTATGCAGGAGACGCGCATTGTGCTTTTGTAAGTCAAGATTGAATTATAGATTCTTTACTTGACAACAACCCGATGCTCGTAGTTATCAATGCTCTTGGGATATTATAGATGGAAAATTCCTTGTCGATAATATGTCAAAATACTTACTTTTAACCATGATACAAAGATTAACAAGATGTTTTCTAATTTTGTCTCGAAACAGATCTATTTCGAACTCGCTAGCGCGTTCGAAATAGATCTGTTTCGAACTCCGAATTTTATTATTTAAAGGTTTGGCCCTACATGACATGTTTTTTTTTCACCATTTAGCATAGCATTCTAGATAACTAATATTTTTTAGTCCAAATATGCAAAATACTACACGAACCCACATATGTATGTTTGGTTGCCTAGATCTACAATTCTGTATGTATTGTTTTAGTTCATTAAAAAACACATATTAAATAATAACTTTATTGACGGAGAATTATTTTGCTTTTGTAGATGTTTCAACCTATCATTATCTGCCAAATCCTATCCAAAATTCAATCTACTAACCTTCCAATGTCTATTTTAACTACAACTTTATTTGAATTTTCCATCTTCCCTATACTAAATCACGTCTTTTGAAATTCGAAAAAAAGTAGCAAAATTGCCCGAATTTCCGAACGCTTTGTATATGTACCGAATGTACAAGGATCACACAACGTATTCCGTCCAATTTCAAATCTCATATCGTTTTGAATCTTGTGGTGAAAATGGGTCAATAATTCAAAAAATTACAGTTCGCAAAATAATTTTTGTTGCCCACTATGATAAAAAAATAGTATTACCAACATAAAATTTAGACATAAAAATTTACAAAATTTGAAGGATTTATTTTCTTTTTAAATATGTGTTTTTTTTTTTGAAAAAACTACAAATTAGAAAAAATAATATAACGTACGTGTTATATAAAGCAGTTTTAAGCACTTGTCCAGTTATAAAACTCGCCGCAAGCGGCTCGTTTTTTAACATGGACGCGTGCTATAAAATGATGCTTTATAAAACGTGTACGTTAATATACTATTATGATCTTCAAAGGTTGTGACGTCAGGTGGTGAGTAAGTAACCATAGGAACAGTTGGCCATTTTCATTTAATCACCACAGGACGTCAGAACCTCTGAATATCATATCTGGTGATCTTTGTATTGTGCTTTTAACCCATAATGCTAGTGTTAAAAGTGAGTTATTTTAAAAATTGGTGTCCCAAAATGTAATTTTTGACACTAAGATATTAAGTCTTTGATAGTTGTTAGGAAATATATTTTACTTCAATACATTATACATATATAAAAGGAGAAAAATACCACTCTTTAGCGACGACTTATAGAAAATAAATATCCTAAAATACTAATATTAGTTTCCGGCTCTGCCAGCTAGTTACCGCTTTTGTTAGATATTGTGTAAAGAATGATATTTTAACAAATCTAAATATTAAAAAAAAATAGGTTTTTCAAATAACATATCAGTTAAGTTCTTGTTCTTTTTAAATGTAGTAGGTATTATATTTTTAAAAATATGCTATTTATTTTTAATCAGTGTAATGTTGTATTTTTAATACTTTAATGGTGGACCAAACATGTTATATTTTTACTTTGTTTGTGAGTAAAAACTGTAAAGTCAAGCCACCCTTATTTTGTCGGCTTCCTGTTCAGTTATAGAGCCAACAGACATTTTATTCGAAAAGGAACAATGCACTGTGCATGTTTTACAGTAGCATTAGCATAGTAGCTAGTCTATAGACTGCAGGTTTAAACTAGATAGTACAACATTCGCCTTGGCCTCGCGGAGTAACGTGTCGCGTTGGTCTGTCGAGTGGGCTTCATCGTCATTCTAGAGGGGAAATACAATCAAGAGAAAACCATTAATTATGTTTTTTGTATCGTGGAAAATAGGACGCGCGTCGCGTGGCTAATAGCGCAAAGAATTTGAGAGTAAAGCTGTTACTACGCGATACAGGGTGAGTCGGGAGGAACGGACCAAAATTTAGGAGCGTAATATACACGCAAAAACAATTTGAAAAAACGCATAATATGTTCTTATTCGATAATCACTTGTTTGCAAGTTATAGCGTAATACCAAATAAAGAAAAGTTCATATTTAATGGTTTCCTAATCATAGCGTTCTTTTAACAAATGTTCAAAAATACGGCCATTGACTTCTAAACATTTTCTGCTTCGTCTACGAAGATGGACCGTTGCTCTTCTAATTGCTTCATGTCTTTCTTCTTTAAAATTGGCTGCAGTATTTCTAATACGTCGAATTAGTGCATTCCGAGTGTCCACCTTTACTTTGTACACTTTATATTAAACAATAATCTAATGCTGTGAGGTCTGGAGATCTTGGAGGCCAATTAATAGGACCACCGCGACCAATCCAACGCCCTGGAAATGTTTAGTCTAAATGTTGCTTGACCTGACTAGTAAAATATGCAGGAGCTCCAGCGTGCTGGTAATACATTTGCCTTCTGATATTTACAGGAACATCCTTTAGTAGTCCTTGTAACTCATGTTGTAAAAAATTAAGGTAGTTGTCTCCTGTGAGGCGATTCTCAAAAATGAAAGGGCCAATTAAATAGCTATCGAGCATACCACACCACACGTTAACCGAAAACTTATGTTGAAAATTACTTTCAACTGTTGCGTGGGGATTTTCGATTGACCATACATGAGAGTTACGAGTATTATTAATACCGTCACGGGTGAATGTTGCTTCATCTGTAAAAAGTATACGCGATACAACACGATGATTTTTTATCCACCGACAAAATTCAATACGTTTGCATAATCTTCCGGTTTTAGGTGCTGTACTCTCTGTACAGGGTAAGGATATAAGCCTTGCTCGTGGAGTGTGTTTAATACTCTTTTTTGTGGAATACCCAATTGAGTACCAATTCTTCGTGAGCTGGTCGTTGCATTTTCTTCTACTAAATCCAAAATATTTTCTAATTCTCCTAAACCTTGTCGAGTAGCTCGTTCAGATGTAATGTTGGCACTGGGAAGCTTACCATTCTCGCACAACTTGCGAAATTGAAATTAAAAACTCTGATAAACACGTTTCTAGTCGGATGCCTGTGATATGGATACCGTTGACGATATTCTTTAAGAGCAGCTGTAGCACTTCCATTACAGAAACCATAAATAAACACCATATTTGCATATTCTAAATTTGAATAAGTATTTGGCATTTTGTAACACTTTAATCACTCAAACTTGAAAATTAACGTGTAATTTACCACAATACACAGACACATTGTCAAGACAACATAGATGTCAAATAGCTTAGAGTCTTGAGCATGGCATAGGTACTCTAATTACGTAAAAAATTTGATAAAAGTGGAACGTAGATAAAAAATTTGATATTGCGCTATACCTTGAAAACAAATGAATATCGGATAAGAACATAGGTATGGGTTTTTTTACATTGTTTTCGCGTGTATAATACACTCCTGAAATTTGGTCCGTACCTCCCGACTCACCCTGTATAAATATTGGTAATGCTGATTGTTGAATCAAATTAATTTAACATTCTATATTGTAAAATTCGATTTCATTTTTTGTTGGCATTTTGCTGGTGAGGCCCGGCCTCACATGCCTCATCCCACCGATCGCCACTGCCCCCCCGAATAAAATAAATTCGGCTATTGTGAAAAAGCGTTCATTGCAAAATTACATAAATTAATTTAGCGGTCACGAAAACAATATCCTATAGAATTTTTATCACTTACCTACACTCAAAGGGTATATGGGTTATTTATATTTACTTAGGTAACTACTTAAACTTTTTATCTGAACTCTACCAATTTTATATACCATTGTTGTTTATAACAGGTCGTATTTTATCATCTACAATTTGTTAGAAGATAATATTTAATAATATGCTTCGAGCCTCGTTAATTTCCTTGAGTTACCCCCATAGACAATTTACCTTTAGATACGTACAGCTTATCTTCTGCGCAAACAAAAGTTACGTTTTATGGGTGAAAAAATACGTTCGAGCGCATGAGTCGCTGGTCAGCTGCGTTCCCTCTGGGCACCTTCGGGCATGCGCACAAACCTCGTGTTATCGGCCTGTTCTACTTTACCGACATGCTCAAAATACACTCCAGAACCGGCACGGCCGCCATTTTTGTTGTTGTGTTTTAAGGTTTCTCTGTGGTTCCTTATTGTTTTCTTAGCTATTGTGCATGGTGGGTGTTTAATATTTGCGGATTTCTAGTTTTTGTGTAGTTTAGTGAATTGTGTCTGATTGTGAGAAAATTAATTCTGTCAAAGTGGCTGGTTGGTTAATTCTTGAACAAGAAATTTTGCTTGAAAATGTTTTACACTTACCCAAGTTTTTGCCAAATTGTAAAAATCAATACAAGTTATAGGTATACCAACTAATATTTGACTTAAGGTTAGGTACGCGATAACACCGTAGATTGGTTATTTTGCTGGTTTTGTTTGTTTTTATATTCGATTTAATAAGACTAGTTTAATTCACTTGTTCTTGTTTTCTTCCTTTTCGAACTAAATACACGACGACGAATCATTTTTAAACCAATTTTAAAAACAAAACCTTAAAAACAATTGTCTATCCTAAAAATCTGATAGGTTTGCTACTACTAAAGCCAAAAATCACAACCTTTTCTCCCAACTTGATCAAAAATTGAAAAGAAAGTTCAATTTTTTGGCAAGAATTTAAATTTTAAAGCCCGGACCTGTCTTATTTTCCCATTCGTCAAACGATAATGTTGCAGTGCGCATGTCTAAATAGTGTTTAGCTTTGTTTACAGGCGTGATTATTGTTAGCTTATCTAAAGGTAAATTGTCTATGGTTACCCCCATAAAGTACCACAAATTATTAAACGACGTGTAAGGGCGGCTTAACTATAATTATTTTTTCAATTTAGTTAAAAAACGTTGCAATAAAAATGATGTTTTATAATGTAAATACGTGGACCCAAAAAAAAATGAAGATTTAAGCACGTTTAAAGGACCTTAGTTTAAAAGGTTTTTTCAAAGCAACTTAGGTTTTACGCATGACCATAAAATGGTTAATTACTATTGTTTTTAAGAAATACAGGGTGGCCCACTCTCAACGCAAGAATCCATAGGCAGAATATTATAATTTTCAATTCCTTTTAAAAACATCAAATATGGTAATCTGGATGTGCCTAGAAAACGTAGCACATTAAACATACATGTTTTTACATAGAACACATGTAACGCTACGAACACACCTTAAGTAACACACATGGGGGGCACAAATTTCCCATATGGACAATTTTTGGGTGTCAGTATATTTTGCTTCAATCTCATTAATTTTGATATCGCTTAAAAACATTTTATAAGCTTTCCAGAGAGGTGTCGCAAGTGGGGTAGTGTCATTTAAGATTTTAAAGTGGATGAGGGTAATGCTCAGGGGTGGGTAAGAGTGGTCTGCAAAATACTTCATTTTTATTCTTCCGCGTTTTTGTAGAAATACTATTTTTGGTTTTCTGATATCTTCTTTAGTGTAGAAAATATAGCCACTGTAAGTTTTCAAAAACCCACCATGTATAAAATTTTTAAGTAACACAGAGTGAGTGAAAATAAGAAAACTGATATTGAGTAAGGGAAATATCCAGTGGCGACTCGTGGTGACAATACTTAGTATTGTAAATAATAAAAAAACAATAATTACAAACTGACAATGAATACTTGAATATACATTAAACACTAATCTTAATTGCAGAAATCGGTTGAGCACTTGAGTCAACAAATTTTCCTTGGAAATAAACTAAGAACTGCTTCCGCAATGTAATAGGACTCTTCTTCTCACGCGTTTCTGCAAAATGGCAACGTACGTCTTAGCCTTATCGCAATTTTATTTGGCTTCTATCCCCCCAATAGATAATTTTTCTTTGTCGTTTATTTCTCTCCGTGGTCAAGGCTCGCTTGTACTCAATATACTGCGGGGACATACGATAAGTACCGTTACGTGTAGTTTACTTGGCAGAGCTTGGTTGTGATCATACCGTGCGAGCAAAAATTATTTGCATCAAAGAGGGCTTGAATTAAAAAACGTAGGGCTTGATATGGGGACGATATATCTAACCAAATCTAGGTTAAAATTTTGTCAAATTCATATTATGACATGATATGCCAAACTAATGAGTAATTGTTAGGTAAGTAAGTATACCGCCCTTACAAGTAGATTCAAATAAGTATAGCGAGAATGAGGGCAGGCAATGAAATGACAAAATTGTATTTCTCCCAACGTTTCGTTTTATATAAAAACTTTTTTAAGGGTCAATAAAAAGGTCTTTAAGCCTATAGGTATATTCATTCTGTAGAAAGTGAAGACACATTTCGTCGAACACAGATTGTATTGTTATTCCAAAGTCAGTGTGATGACATTCCATACGGCGGTAAACAGTCTCAAAGAGACCGACGTTTACCGCCGTATGGAATGATTGGAATGTCATCACACTAACATTGGATAAATTATACATGTACATGTGTGTTCGACGAAATGTGTCTTCATTTTCTACAGAATGAATATATATACCTATAGGCTTAAAGACCTTTTTATTGACCCTTGAAAAAGTTTTTATATAAAACGAAACGTTGGGAGAAATACAATTGTGTCATTTCATTGCCAGCCCTCATTCCCGCAATACTTATTTGAATCTAATGAGTAATAAAATAAGTAGATAAATACAAATTCATTTTTGTTGTTTACAAAATTAACAAAGTAAGCATATATACAGAAAGAAAAAGAAAAATAATTACATAAATTGCTGAAATGCTCCAAGCATAAATTCCTGCAGTAATTCCTGCATCTTTCAAAATCTGCAGCTTGTATTTCTTGGAATACTTGCACTTTATAAGGAAATAAATTTAGCTGCTTCCTAAGAATAGTCCTGTATGTTCCAAAAGATCTTCCCACTTCTTGGGACAGGCGTCTTATATAATTTTTTGGCGTATTTTGCATTATTTCACGAACGTTTGCAACAAGTTCTTCTGTTCTTACAGATGGTCTTCCTGCTCCTTTTTTGTGTTGTATAGAACCTGTTTCCCTTAAAACAGCCACGGTTCTTTTCAGGCAATGATAAAAATCCCCAGCCAACAGGTATTAAGCTCTACGGCTAAGCATTACGTCCTTAGATGCAAGGCCCTCTTTAATGCAAATAATTTTTGCTCGCACGGTACAATTCTCGTAAACTACTAGGGATGTTTTAGAGGTAATAGTAATAATATCAAAACAAACGAAGTTTGGCTGATTTTAAACTTAATTAAAACTTAAGTAATAAATATTAAGTTACATAAAAAGAGAATAATTGAACCAGGTCATTGACCTAATGATCTTATGGACGAGCCGTCACTGGAAATATCTTTAAAAGCGGACATCAAATGTAAAACTTTTGTGTTTAAAGTTGGCATTTTTTCCTCTCTTTATGTTATTTTCAAATTTTAAGTATGTCATTGGACTTTTTAGGAAAGCAAACTTTTTATGAAGAATAGAAGAATGAAATTAGAAATTAGAAATGTTATTAGCTAGGCCCACCCGGCTCGGCACTGTATATATGTATATAACCCAATTTTTAGAAGAATTTAGAAATGTTGGTAGTCTTAATTCTATTGAAGTCTGTATTGAAAATTGGTCACTCTGTATTTAATTTAAAGTTGCTATTTAGCTTTAACCAGCCTAAATTATAATATATTATGTATAGATATTTTTATATTTTAAATTTTACGCTTTTTTAATTTTAAGAAAACTTATAATCAGCAATGCTAGGCCGCTCAAAAAATTGTATAGGTAATCGTTTTGTTACAGGATTTTACGACTAAATTTAATTAATTTATTAACTACGAACGAACCCTCTCAGGATTTACTATGTAATAAATGTGCCTTAAAGTTAGTTCTATATTAAACCGATAGTATGGCAGATATTTTTCTGCAAAGCCCATAGCCCAGAAAAATCCTTTTCTTTGACGTATACCTCGTAATTTAATGAGCAGCATGTTAAAATATCTGCAGATAATATTGTAAATCATGAAAGCATTTTAAGAGGGAAAATGACACCATATAGTAGCATTATACATTAATATTTGACTATTTTTTACCCTACCATTTAAATTTTATTAACTTTCTTTACGTGACTGTAATTCAACAAATCAGGTTTACGTACCATTGCACGATACACCTATACACGGCATGCCGACGCGCATAAATTCTCTCTACCTCTCTCTCTCATTGTGACGTCACGTGGTCTATTCCAGCGCTTTTAAATTTATGGGGATTAAAGCAATAAAACTATTACTTAAATTTTGAAGAAGTAGTCCATACTCAAAGTGGAGTTAAATGTATAGAAAAAAGGAAAGCACAAAGTCTTTCTCCACAAGTTTATTAGAATATGTAGCTAGGCGAACCTAGAGTAATTATAATAATTCGACATGTTTCGAGCAAGCAAAAGAAGACAACAAACAAAGTAAATAGTACAATGCTGATGTTGTTAGCAATAGAGAAATTAATAAATGGGATTGAGCCGTAATGGAGCTTTTAATGGTGTACAGGGTCTTCCAACGAGGACTGAACAGGGGCTCATTTTTGAGCTTCCTTGTATTTAAAGAAAAATCCAAAATAGCCAATCGATGTACTTTTTCCTGCAGAATTCAAAAATTTCATTTGAAGGATTCAAAGGTGATTATACCTTTATTACCTAGTGTATGTTTCAAACAGGTTAAAGTTAAATTATACTGGATAAAACATTAAAATTTAATAAAAATAACTGTCACAATATTAAATATTTTAATCAGAACGGACAAAAAAAATCACTCGTTCCAAAAATCGTATAAAAAAAGCTATGTTCCATTTAAAAAACAACTTATCAATAGCGTAACTCTTTTGTTTCTGGTTCAAATAAATTTTTGGTTTCATTTTTGAATTCTGCAGGAAAAAGTACATCGATTTGCTATTTTGGATTTTTCTTTAAATACAAGGAAGCTCAAAAATGAGCCCCTGTTCAGTCCTCATTGGAAGACCCTGTACACGAGGTGTAAAAAATGAATAGTCAGAAGACCGACAAAACTTCAGCATACTGGAAAGTCCAGGGCTAGTGCAAAGGCCCTGTCTTGGGCAGAAAAATAAAGAGAGCGAAAGAAAAATTAGAGAGTTTCAACGGACATTGTGAAAATCATTTAGGTATAAGTAGTGAAAAATCTTCAGTTTCATGAAACTTTGTCGGAGACATGTAAAAGTAGTGAAATGAGAGGGAAAGAAAAAAGGAAAAATTGGTTTTCGTAAAATTAAAAGCATCTGTAAAAGATGAAAAAGAGGAAATGTAGCAAATGAAATTTAATAAAATAAGGTAGATTGGCTTACCATTTAGCTTGAAGTAAAATGCTGTTGGGGTACCAGGCTTGTTACGGCCCAGTTACCCGGGCAGGAGTGAAAGCATACACATTGTGTGCAAAATTAATAGATTTTGAAAAGATTTAAAATTTTTTTTTAAATCTATAAATTTTGCACTCAATGTGTAGGTATGTTTTGACTCCTGCCGGGGTAACTGGCCGTAACAAGCCTGGTACCCCAACAGCATTTTACTTCAAGCTAAATGATGCTTTGACTTTTGCGAAAACCAAATTTTTTCTTTCCCTCTCATTTCACCACTTTTACATGTCTCCGACAAAGTTTAATAAAACTTCAGATTTTTCACAACTTATACCTTAATGATTTTCACAAAGTCTGTTAAAACACTCTAATTTGTCTTTTGCTGTCTTCCTTGACTTTCCAGTAGGTATGCTGCAGTCTTGTCAGTCTTTCGATTATTCATTTTTTACACGTCGTGTACATCATTGAGAGCTCCATTACGGCTCAATCCCACTTATTATTTTCTCTATTGCTAACAACAGCAGCATTGTACTATTTACTTTATTTTCCTGATGATGAGTGTTTGTACGCTCGAAACATGTCGAATTATTATGAATTATTGTAGGTTCGCCTAGCTATTTTAATAAACTTATGGAGAAAGACTTTGTGCTTTCTTTTCTTTTTTGTATTATTTAAATATTAGACCAATTTAATAAACAAACAACCCATAAATATGGAGAGAGAGAGAGAGAGAGAGAGAGAGAGAGAGAGAGAGATAGTGCATGTCAAATGAAATTCTATGTTTTGCAAATGAATAACGCCATAAGTTTTAATCTGTCGCACGTTGCCATTACGCTAGTTGGTTGGTCGGTTGGTTCAAAGCGGGGGTCGGGTTCGACGTGCGGCCCAAGCTTCTTACACTGCAGCCTTCTGGCTTATTGTGCGCCCCAGTCTTGTTAGATAATGTTTGTTCCTGCTACGAGGTCCAGTAGTTTTATTTTAAGTTTGTGATGCGGGAGGTTTCGAAGATTTTGAATCTTTTACGGTTTAGCGCTTCGCAGCTGAATATGATATGGGAGGCGGTTTCGTCCTCTTCACCGCAAAGTTTACATTCAATGGGTCCATTATAGACTCCCATTCGTTGAAGGTGAGCAGCATTCCAGCTGATACCTTCTTCGAGGGCCTATCGATAACGGCCCGTGCGTGTGCCTGACCAGGTATACCGTTCCATCGAGATAGATGTTGTTTTTGCGCCCATCAGTATAATGTTGTTTTGGTTGCCCTTTTTGATATTCCAAGGGCGGGTTCTGGGTCCCTGAAATTTTGAGCAGATCCGGTTCTTGCCAGTTCATCTGCTTTTTCGTAGCCTTTTATCCCTGAGTGACCAGCAACCCATAGGAGTTCAACCTTGTTGTTTCTGGCTGCCAGGTCTTTTAGGTCGTGAAGGCACTCCATTGTGATTTTTGTGTAAATCGGAAGGAGTTCAGAGCCTTCCGAGCATCTTGCCTGACGCACAATATTTGCAGGACCCTGTATAGACTCACCTAATTTATTCTCGCTCGGGCTTTAGGTTGCATTACGTGAATTTAGCGTAGTAGTATTTTTTTTCCAATTTCTGCCTTTTACTCGTATATTTTGCAAGCAAAGGGTCGGGAAACCACCCACACATCATTTCGGATGTTTTCGGCAAACAAAACATGATGTCGGCCAATTTTGAAGAGGTATTATGGCAATAGTAGGTCAATACCTTTTCAATAAGAATCAATTACTAATTTCGTAAAACTGATCCCCGTATAAAATCTTTAAAATATTGTAAATAATAAATCCAGCATATTTATTAACTTTACAACTACTATAGGTTTAACTGTGTCATTTCCCCTTTTATTCGTTTTTCATATCGTGAACCTATGTTTTATATTGGTTAGTGCCATAAAATTTTACTATAGCGCAAGCTCTGAAAAAATAACGTCTCACCATTTTTTTAAAACAATAAAAATAATTGGCTGATAATAATATATGTAATTTTTCGGATGCTAATATTTCAAAAGTCAAATGATACAAAGAGATGTTTAAAAAAATGCGTTTCAATTTGTGGACTTGTAAGAAAGTACAATTAATTGTTTTACACTGTTTACTTATGTATTTGTTATTAATGACTGACTTGATATTGTTGGAAGGCCCAGAGTACTACTTCTGACAAAGTAATAATTAATGTATCTATTTTTACAAAATATTTTAAATATTTAAAAACTTTTTTACGTTTCGTTATTTATTACTTTGTAGGAGGCACTGCATGAGGATGGCCGACAGACCGAAAGCGTTCCGCATTTAAATATTGATTATTTTTACCTAATACAAACAATTTTCTTCATTCATTCCTTAAAATGTGTACATATCCTTTAATATCTTTACATATTGACAAAATCGATGATTAAAAGGTAGTACAAAAAACATATATAACCGGTTACAACACTTATACAGTGTGTCCGGAAATGATGAGAAAAAAATTTAGGAGATAATTCTAGACCGAAAATAAATGATATCTCTCTCTCTCTACACTCTACAGGGTGTTAAAGTTAAATTTTATTTGCAGTTTTAAAATACATAAGTTACTAGAACAATAAATTAAACATTCAAATCAAAGGTTCAAATTGACGACCTTCCTCTTCAATGCATAAATTAATTCTTCTTCAAAAATTCCGACGAACTCCTTGGAATATTCCTTCCTTTGCTATGCTATATTTAAGATTCAAAATCAATTAAAATGATTTCGTATTCATCACATGCAAGCAATGTTATTTTAGCGTTTTTCTCGACAACGGTTCGATTTATCTAAACAAAAGCTGTATACCTTTTTTATGTTAAAAGGTTAGGAGAATAAAAATATTCAGTCAAAATGCTCATATTGTGTAGGTAAAAAAAGTTGGGACCATTCAAATTAAAGTATAGGCTGCTATTTGGCGCACTCAACAAAATGCGGAAAACGGTGGGCAAATTTGTATTCCTCATACCGAAAAAAGCCCCATTTACGAGATTTCGTCAAAATATTATGAGCGTGGCCAAAAATATTGCAAAAAAACTTCAAATAAAATTTAACTTTAACACCCTGTAACTCCGGTAATAATCAATTTTTGAAAAAATGTTATAGGAAGAGATAGCATTTATTTTCGTTCTAGAATTATCCCCCAAAATTTTTTCCTCATAATTTCCGGAAACCCTGTATAATACCCTTTATTAATACTGACATAATATGCCCACTAAAACACATATACAACGAATTATTAGTTTGGGGGATAGTGGGGCACAGAGGATTACTTAGTACCAAAAGTCATCATACTTCTTGATTATTATTGATTAAAATTTCGTAAAATAGTGGGTGGGGCTGCACCTATACGGCATCGACTGATGCATATCCCTGTACAAAATCTTACTTTGTATTGAGTCTAGTTGGAAAAGTTTAACTCTACCTATATGCTCAGTCCTCTCTACCCCAAACCTCGGGGCACATAGGACCGCTATGTTAAAAAAATTTCGTAAATTTTCTATTTTGGCTATATCTCAAAAACGATAAAGATTCTGAATGAATCAAGATTTAAAATGTTAAGATTAATATTATTATTTTATTACCTGTCTGGAATATTGCATTATTGAAAAATTATAATTTTCTTCATTGAACAGCAAATAATTGTAAAAAGTTTACAGAATTAACAAAAATAATTCTGGAATAAATGAGAATAATAAGAAGAAAAAATAATGTTACAGAAAAAGAAAAGCACGAAGTCTTTCTCCACAATCTTTATTAAACGAAAAACTAGGCGAACCTAGTATTACATCGACATGTTTCGAGTGTAGAAACACTCATCATCAGGAAACAAAGTGAAAATTAAAATGCTGATGTTTTTAGCAAGAGAAAATAATGGTGAGATTGAGCCGTAATGGAGCTTTTAATGGTGTACAAGAGATGTAAAATTGAAAAATCAGAAGATCAAAAATCAAGACTCCAGCATACTGAAGAGTCGAGGTTTAACGTAGAAGCACACTGTCGTGCCAAAAAAAGATAGGGTAGTAAAAATTAGGGAGTTTTGAAAAACATATCTGTTAAAAGTATTAATAAATTACTGAAACATCCTGAGTTTTATTGAGCCCAGTCAGAAACATTTGAAAATGTTGGGGTGAGATGTAAAGAAAGAAGAGAAAAAGAAAAATTTTTGTTTTTTTTGGTCAGATCATCTTTTAATGTAAAAGTAAAAACAGTTGGGGTACCAGGCTTTTTACGGCCCAGTTACCCCGCCAGAGTCAAAGCAGGCACATTGTGTGGAAAATTTTTAAAAAAAATTTTGTGTCTGCTTTGACTCTGGCGGGGTAACTGGGCCGTAAAAAGCCTGGTACCCCAACTGTTTTTACTTTTACATTAAAAGATGATCTGACCAAAAAAAACAAAAATTTTTCTTTTTCTCTTCTTTCTTTACATCTCACCCCAACATTTTCAAATGTTTCTGACTGGGCTCAATAAAACTCAGGATGTTTCAGTAATTTATTAATACTTTTAACAGATATGTTTTTCAAAACTCCCTAATTTTTACTACCCTATCTTTTTTTGGCACGACAGTGTGCTTCTACGTTAACCCTCGACTCTTCAGTATGCTGGAGTCTTGATTTTTGATCTTCTGATTTTTCAATTTTACATCTCTTGTACACCATTAAAAGCTCCATTACGGCTCAATCTCACCATTATTTTCTCTTGCTAAAAACATCAGCATTTTAATTTTCTCTTTGTTTCCTGATGATGAGTGTTTCTACACTCGAAACATGTCGATGTAATACTAGGTTCGCCTAGTTTTTCGTTTAATAAAGATTGTGGAGAAAGACTTCGTGCTTTTCTTTTTCTGTATCATTTAACTCCACTTTGAGTATGGACTACTTCTTCAAAAAAAAAAAAAAAAAAATAATGTGATTATATTTCTTGCCCAGTAGTTATTGTTGGACTTTCGCATTAACTTTATTTTGTAAATATACTATTTAACATCAGTAACGTCCTTTTATAATTAAGTTCCTTAACACCACTTCTGGCTTCCTCCCTAATTTCACAAAGGATCAACAGAACTGGCCTTGACCTTTTTAGAGGTAAATTATTATATACCTACTTACACTAATTAACACATATAAGTATTTTTTAGCTATACTAATATTCAAATTAGGAGGGTAGAAACAAACCACCCTCAAATTTTGTAAAAAATTCTAGTTTTAGCTAAATTACAAGAATCAGAAATGATTGTTCACAAAACTTCATGGCCGTTTCAACCCCTTTAATGTAAATATTAGCAGCTAAAAAAATCTTTTAATTTTTAATGTTCTACTCATGTACCAATTTTTTTTTTAAATTGATGTCTGTTGGCCCCGTGCTTAGGGAAGAGGAAAGAAAAAAGTTGCAGCGGGGAAATTACATATTTTAAGGAAAGGTCTCTAAGAATCTTTGCAGTATTCCGCGCAGTTAATAAAGTCGTCCTAATTATGAGACGTATTATTCTTCGTTCTTTGCTCGTATTATTGTATTTTTAATAACCGATTTAATGTAATTTATTTGATCTTTAAGTCATTAGCTACCCTTTTTAAAATCGAGAAAATTATACGAAAAAAAAGGTAGTTTTCTTAAAAACATGTAAAATTTTATGGCACAGATACGTTATTGTTGTTTTCAAGTTGCAAATTAAGGAGTGTACTGTAAAAACAATAAGTATCGTTTTTCGGTTATTTTGAAATTTAATTCGTTGTAAAAATTCCATATCCAACCCCTTTGTCACAAGCTATGTAATGGATTGGTTAAAAAAAAACCAATTTCACTTAAGCCTAAGCGATATTATTAAGCATTTTAATAAGAGTCCAGTGTGTGATTTAGTAGGATGGTTTTTTATTTGAAGGCTTGTCGTGTCTTTTAAATCGAAAAAAAATTCTGAAATTGTTTTTAAATTTGTATACCAAACTGTTTATTTAGACTTACCTTGTCGGACTTCCATTGTCTTTTTTTGGCTACTTAACACAACGTTTCGGTTAGTTAGTATCTCTAACCGTTTCCAAGTGTAAATTATAATTCTAAGGCTACTATCTTAAATACTATCTGTGTGCATGAAGCTTGATGACTCCGCCTATGTGCTTATTGGAATGTGAAGTTTGAGCTGCTTTTTTTTACAAGGAGAGGCTTCCAGATAATGGGTATATCTATACTTGGTTTACTGACTATGTGGGTATTTTGATTCATGAAAGCTGCTTCTTTGAATTTGCGTTTCCGCCAGTGCTGTTCCGTGTCCAAAACCTTCGCTTCTGACAACTGTATATTATGTTGGTTGGTCCATACATATTCCGCTATGCCTGATCTTAAAGTTTCACCTCTTTGGGTATGTTTCAAATGCTATTTAACTCTTTACGGGAAGAGGTCTTGTTGTTCCTCCAACGTACTATTCGCCACACTGGTAGGGGATTCGATAGATGCAATTTTTTGTGTTTTCATTACGTGGAGGTTTTACTTTTTTAAGAAAGCTTCTAAGCGTATTTCCGGATTTGAAAGCTGTTTTGATATTATAGGTTTTGGTTATCCTTCTAATCTTTTCAGAGATCCCCTTGACATAAAATATTGTAAGAAATGCTTGCTCCTCTTTCGTTTCTGTATTAATTTTTACTTCCCGATTTTTAGGTTTTGAGATGGTATTAGTTACAAAGGTTTCAGGGTAACCCATTATTTTTTCAATATTTTTTGATATTTGAAATTTCAATATTAAATTTTCCGGATTGTTGCAAATGTTGCTCTGTGATCAAGAGTTTGAATTATGCCCTGTTTTATGGAGTTTGAATGTACAGATTGGCCACCACCGGAGAATGAGATAAACCCATTGGAAGACCGTCATCCTGGGCATAGAACATTTCTGGATGTTCAAATTATAATATCAAAACAGCTTTCAAATCCGAAAATACGCTTAGAAGTTTTCTTACAAAAGTAAAACCCCCACATAATGAAAACACAAACATTTGTATCTATCAAATCCCTTGCGAGTGTGGCGAATCGTACATTGGAGAAACAAAAACACCTCTTCCCGTACGAGTTAAAGAACATCTGAAACATACTCATAGATGTGAAACTTTGAGATCAGGTATAGCGGATCATGTATGGACCAACCAACATAAGCAAAGAAGGCGATATGTCAAAAAAGTTTGTTTCGAGATAAACGCGTTTAAAGGTTTTAAGAGCTCTAAAAAGTAATTTATAAAAGTAAAATAGGTGACATTTATACATACTATTATTTGATGGAGTACTCTGCTACAAATACCACTCATAGTTAATTTTTTAACAAATTTTTTATTAATAAAAAACGCATTTTTTCACAAAAAATCACATTAAAAAGGGAAAAAAGGTGTTTTGTCATGAGATATTATAATATTATTAAAAACAAAACGGTAATATTATAATAAAAATGTCTTAATGAGTCCACTTGCAACACACTTGGCAGGATTGCAGGATATCTAAAAATATATTTGTAATACTTCCAACTTCTTACGGCCAATTCCATGTATAGCGATATATGCCTTTTGACATATTTGCACCTCTTCGGTATTTCCTTCTGCACTTTAAGGCCTTACGCGATAGCTAAAAGTAGCATCATAGAGGGTAGCGTGCTCCTCAGACTGTCTGGGCCTGCGTTGTTTAACAGGCGAAACCGAAATAAGACCACACAAATATATATTTTGTTCGTTAACTGAACCAAGCAAATAAAATTTTAAATTATTTTTCTTCGAGACGACTCCGGTACATGTACAAAATACCTTTTGCACTTATAGACCAGGGCTGAAGCCTTTGCAAATGGTAAAAAGTGAAAAAAACAATAGTAGAATGAAACCCATTGGAAAAGGAAGAGAATACAACAAAAATGAAAGGAAAAATAAATTACGGGCGATCCGAGGTCGGGAAGTTTTTCGGTGAGTTTTTAAGGTTAGAAAACGATTTATCTCGATTTTCGGCAAAACTACAAGTCCTATGGAAAAACGTTAAATAGCAAAGTTGTAGGTAATAAAAAGATCTACAACTTTTGTATTATTTGCACTTTTTTCACATAACCTCAAAATTTATGTGAAAAATTCAAATAACCAAGTTTTTGGTTTTTTATTTTTATCTTTTACAAGAAAATTTTTTTTTTTCACGAAATTTGGTGAAAACTTACCTTTTTATCTCCCAAAGACACTGTAATTTTTTTGATTTAAAATATTTATTTTTTCACCTTATTTTGACTTAATATCGAAAAAGCACCCTAATTTTCAATCGAAAATTCTCACGTCAAAATATCTAAAAAAAAGTTGGTGGGCTTTTTGTTCGTTGAAATCTCTACTTTCTGATGGTCTAAAAAAATATATATACATTACTATGGTAAATGTGATGAAATCCCCTTTAAATCCTACCTTTAATTATATTTAGAACAACTATTTTCGCATATTTTTTGCGATCTTTGTGTTTTATGGATTTGTAATTTTTTTGTTTATCAATGCAACATGGAATCTTACGTTTTTCGAGTAATTAAAGTATAAATTTTAATAAAATAGCTCAAAATTGTACTTAATGATTAAAAAAAAATTTCGGATTCGATTTTTTTTTCGTTTCTTTGCATTTTTTGAGAATAGTTACCATAGTAATGTATATTTTTTTTACACCATCACAAAGTAGAGATTTCAACGAACAAAAAGCCCACCGACTTTTTTAAAAAAGCAGATATTTTGATGTGAGAATTTTGGATTGAAAATTAGGGTGCTTTTTCGATATTAAGTCAAAATAAGGTTAAAAAATAAATATTTTAAATCAAAAAAAATTACAGTGTGTTTGGGACATAAAAAAGTAAGTTTTCACCAAATTTCGTGTATTAAAATTTTTTTTTGTAAAGGATAAAAATAAAAAACCAGAAACTTGGTTTTCTAACCTTAAAAACTCACCGCCCCCCACTTTCCGACCACGGATCGCCCGTAATTTATTTTTCCTTTAATTTTTGTTATATTCTCTTCCCTTTCCAGTGGGTTTCATCCTACTATTATTTTTTTTGGTTTCAAAAATTATCGACCCTGGTCTATTACAGTCTTCTCCTAGGGAATGACTTCTGAGATTTATCAGTTTATGTACATCGCTTATTTTACCGTATTTTTTTCGTTTTTTGCTAGAGTTATTTAGTTCAGACATAATTCTTTTTACTAACGAACGTAAACTTAAAAACGATAGGCAAAACTGTTACTATAAACAAACGGCCAAACACAGAAGTAATAAACACGGCTAATTTAATAACCATGCATGCACCAACTAAAAAATAATACGTAGAATTATTTTAACCTTGTTTTTGACAGCGCCAGTGACCTTTTTACGCGGTTCCGCGCGGACATAACGCATTTCTAGCCTGTATGGTAAAAATTAAACGGGTGATATCTGCTGACCGGTCCCGTTTTTAGCCATGACAATTTCTAGGGGAAAAGTTTACACCTTTATCTCATAGATGGCCTGATTAACTCGATTTCGGGAAAAATTGACATATCGCATTCTTTGCCTGTACCCTTCATAATGGTCAGAAGCAAGGTTTTGGACACGGAATAGCACTGGAGAAAACGAAAATTCAAAGAAGCAGCTTTCATGAATCAAAATACCCATATATATTTAGTAAACCAACTATAGATATCAACAATATCTGGAGGCTTCTCCTTGCCCAAAACAAGCAGCTCAAACTTCACACTTCAATAAGCACGTAGGCGGAGTCCTCAAGCTTTATTGCACACTGATAGTATTTAGGACAGTAGCCTTAGAATTATAATTTAGATTACACTTGAAACGGTTAGATATATTAACTAATCGAAACGTTGTGTAATGTTAAGTAAAGACGGTGGAATTGTTTAAGCATACATTTTGCTTTTCAAACTGTGCTCACTATTCTAGGAGATCATAAATAATCATCAAAAAATCAAGCACAAAGCCGCATCAAATTATTCTTGTTTATTAAATAAACTTGACGGTTACCTACACGTTTCGTCCCATCATCAGATCTGAAAACGTATAATGTTGGTTTCTGAGGGAAAACCAAAAAAAATTTTTACCTAACATTCAAACAAAAGTGAAAATTAAAACGAAAGTTTCACACCTGTACTTTTTAACCAATAAGATACCTTAATTATGACTAGTTACCATGGCAACTAAAAGAATTTCCGGAAATTTTTTCGAGGCGCCACGATATTTAAGTGGAAATTTTTTGACAGTTGAAAAGGTAAATATAAAATCCGGCTGTCACAAATGGGGAAAAATGGGTATTTTGAGCTTGACTTGCTAGAGTAATAAGAACATTTCCAGATTTTAAATTGGATGAAATATCTACCTTGAACCTTTTTCTAATTTTATTGACCAAAATATTTGCCCAAAATGTTTCAGAATAGTTGTAATCTCGATTTTAAAGATGGCGTTCCGACATTGAAAATGCGTCGCCACGTGGTGGGAGGCTGTTCCACATTTCGATATTCCCGAATTTTTTTCTCGGAAACGGTTAGAGCAAAACGATTAAAATTTTCTGGATGTAGAGAGGAATAGTAGGGGCACGTCTTAGAAAAATTTCCAATATACAGGGTGAACCGGAAAAAAGTTATTAAAGTCAAAGTTGAAAAATATGTTTTTTTTCGTTGTAGCGCGATACAGGTGGCAAAAATCATTTTAATCGATTTAAACTTTTTCGGCATGTAGACAACGTTGGGCTACAAAATACTGTTATTTGCGAACGCGATCAAAAGTTGGGATGTCAATTTTTTAATTTTTAAAAAATCAATGTAGGGTCATGCTGGATCGTTAATAAATCAAATTGGGTGCGTCTGACACACTTTTGGTTTGGATATTCGTTTAGGTCATCTCAAATACTACTTTTTTCAAATATATTGTTCTATACCTAACGGTAATAGAAATGGTCAATAATTGTAAACAAGTGAAATAAGCTATTTCAGACAAGTTTTTTATGCGGTTTTAATTTTTTCTCGTACGGAAAACAACTTTTGATTGAAATGTTATATACCTTAGCGAAGAGAGCAAACTACAATGAAAATTTTTTTTTTTGTTTCTTCATTTTTAATACTACGGAAAAATCGGGAGGCTTTTGAATTCATACAGCGACAATCCTCGGTACAAAAAAAAACGAATTTGGGTTCTGAAGAAACTAAACATGTCTTTTTTTTATCGCAAATCGAAATGCTTTGCGATTATTAGAGGTTGTTAACAAATGGTTTTGTAAAAAGTGGGAAATAAAATAAACGAACTCGAACAGTACAATAATTTATCAGCTATCAATGTAAAAATAGTTTATTTACTTATGTTTAAATTGATTGAATACATATTTTATAGGACAAACTTGGAAAATATATATTCCACATTGCATACGTTTGCTGTGCGATTTTAAAAAGAGCCGGTGCTGATAGGTTCAATGTTAATATCAATGTCATAATATTAAATATCATATATTTCCGTAACGAAAAATCGTAGCGAATCGAGCGAGACGCCATTGGAAACGGGACATCGAGCACTATACGATGCCGTCTCCAAAAACTACCTATCTATACGAGAAAATGGAAATTTTGCACCATTCTCTAGTTTTGGTCAGTTGTTATAATAACAACTTGGCGATATGTTTCCCCTTCAAGTTCCGCAGGAAGGTGAGGCAAAAAAAGCAATAGTAAATAGAGAAAAAGAAAAGTATTTTTTTATTGTACATTTTTTTTAGTACTAATATTAGATGCCCTCTCGGCTGACAATTAGCGATATATACCCAGTCTAGTTACTTATTATTCGCTATAACGTTTCATTAAACAGAAAACACAAATTTGTTTAATTATTATGCATTAACAATTTATATTTCAAAAAACGTCAGATGTACAAACATAAGATTTAAATGTTGCTTGAATTCTAACCCATCCTCTCTTCTTAATGGTGAATAGGAAGGTGACGAATTAATGTCTATATAACCAATAATAATTAAATTTATTTCATTATTATTTTGCTTATTAGTGGATATCATTAGAGATTTGCGAAGGAGGATATTAGTTCAACATGAAATAAATTATAAAATATATATACATAATAGGTATATCCATCATATATTTCGTTAAATAAAGAAAAATTACCAACTTTAGTTACACCAAATGCATTAGTTCAGTCTATCGCCCTTTTATAATTTTAGGTTACTAAAGGTGGTAGAAATGTATTTTTTGCTAAAGTATATTAGGTCACCATGAAATAAATTCTAAAAAAATTATATAGTTATATCCACTAAATTTCGTTAAATAAAAAAAATTACCAACTTTAGTTACACCAAATGCTAAAACTCAGATGGGCATTAGTTCAGTCTATCGCCCTTTCATAATTTTAGGTTACTAAAGGTGGTAGAAATGTATTTTTTATTATTAAACTCAACATTCAACGTACAGACGTTTTAAACTATATACCTAGTAAAATAATTACTAGCTTTGTGACGGAACCGGTTAAACAAAAATGACAATTCAACATATTATTATGTCAAAATAACCGGGCCAACTTGACAAGCAGTGAAATTAGTTTAAAATGTCAAGTTTGATTAATACTTTTTTTTCCAAATTATGGTGTGAAGTGGTGTGAAATTTTCTTACCGAATCCCACGCGAGCTTAAATTATTCCTGGAAAATTTCTTTCGGGCACGAATATTTTAAGAAAATTATCCCTCGTCGCTTCGCGACTCTTGATAATTTTCAAAATATTCGTGCCCTCAAGAAAATTTTCGGAAATAATTTAAGCTCTTGTGATATTATAAGTGAAAATAAACTCATCTTAACACAGTATAAAACAAAGTCGCTGTCGCTGTCTGTCCGTCCCTACCTATATATGCTTAAATCTTTAAAACTACGCAACGGATTTTAAAGCGGTTTTTTTAAATAGATAGATTGATTCAAGGGGAAGGTTTTTATGTATAACTAGCGACCCGCCCCGGCTTCGCACGGGTACAATTTCAGAAAGTGGCATGCCGGGTACTAATATATCGGGTTTGTTCGGGTTTGTATTTATACCAGCTGGTTGCAACGCATGCCGGTTACACGCTAGTAACAAATAATACAGTTAAAAAGAAATGTCAGAGTGCGACTGACTACTTCTTTTCGTACTAAAAAAGAATCCGATTCGATTATGTCTATTTCAAGGTCTTGGTTATGTTTGTTAAATTATTGGCGCTATCGAATATACAACAAAATCAAACGTTTGTGACTAACAACATTTTTAGCTATCAAACTGAGATAACCGTTTTCCATTTGGCAAGATACCCTATTGAAATATTCTTAGGTTGGACTTTTGTTTTTAACTGTAATATTTGGTTAAATGTTTATTTTCATTCCAATTTTAATTTTTCTTTGAATGTTAGCTAAGTAAAATATTCTTAGGTTTTCTCTCAGAAACCAACATTATACGCTTTTATGTCTGATGATGCCCATGCAAGGGCGAAACATGTAGCCGTTGAGTTTATTTAATAAACAAAAATAATTTGATGAGATGGCGACTTTGTGCTTCTTGATTTTTTGATCCATTTGTAGGGATGACCATTATATTTTTGTATATTTTTAAATTTTCTTCAAATACGCATTACCTAAACGTAAACTCAATTTGGAATTTAATGTTTTTGAAACTTAACCTAAGAAACTTATGTACAACTGAATTTTGCGAAACGAACTGTCTTATCGTTGTTATAGTGGATTCCTTAATTATGTTCAGATTAGAAGAAATACATATTAGGTATGTGATATCTGGACTTTTATATAAATATTTATATAAATCTGATAATACTAATCTACCTCATTTTCAACAGTTCATTGCTGTACAATCAGCTAGTCATAGTTTTAAGAAAAATAGTTTTTATATTGTAATATACCTTATGTTAGTATACTACACTGTTATGTACATTAAAAATAGTTATTTAAATGTATACATGTTATATTTTTGTACAAATATAGAGTATTATTTATACACCCGTATATTTTTTTCACTATAAAAAATTGGTTGACAAATGGCTGATTTGCAGAAGTTAATATCTTGTAATGTTAATAACATCAAATAGTAAATTTAGGTAAGTACCTACTACTAATAATTAATGTATTTTCTAAAATAGCCAGAAACTTGAATTGAACGCCCAGCCTAAACCCCTAACCCTAGAATCATCCCACAGGGAGGTAGAAATGGAGGGGATAAGTTTCCAACGCAACCGATAATAATAGATATAAGTAAACGATTTTAGACAATTTCATTGCTTGGGACAAATAAACAAGTGTTTAAGCAGTTACGAAAATTTTGTCCGTAGGGAGTGGAACAGGGGTAAATTTATAGGTCAATATTTTTTGACGGACTTTCTTGTAACTAAGCATTTATTTATTTGTTTATAAGTATCAACATCACTGGTGTCAATTACAGCTACATCTTAAAGCTAGTATAAGTATAACAAATAAAACAAAAGAAAATCCAATGAGGCGAAGTATCAAAACACCATAAAAGTGGGTACTCAACTGAGCATCACAATATTACGTCCTCTGCAACCTGAGCCAAATATACAGTGAGGGCAAAAAGTATGGAATAAATTCATTATCTAAAAGACGATTTATTTTATGAACAATTGCTCGGACACGTCAACTTTCTTTTTATTTTCTACATATTTTGAAAATATTTTTCCTTATACAGGGTTGCCCAAAAAAGTAGGATACAAGTCAACTTAATTTTTTTAAATAGAACACCCTATATATTATTACATTTTCGAATTCTACGTAAAATTCTAAACAATTTTCGTGTAGCATGTGATATACCTATGTCGAATAGTTTTAGAATTAGACAGGTTGAAAATTAATTTGTAATACCTATTAATAAAGTAGGCTTTGGAAATCCGAAAAGAAACAAAGCGTTAAATGTAATGTTAGCAAATTATTTCATTAAAGTTTACTGTCAAAAAAGAAACATCAACATTTTTTCTAGTCAAAAATTGCGTGAATTAATTTCATCTAATAAAAATTAAATTAACCGAAACATAAAGAATTGATATATTAATGGTGATTGGTTATGGGGATAGAGTGCGTACCCAACAAGAAGTTTGTCACTTATTTAATGAAAAATATCCAGATCGTGTGCCGATTGTGCAATCAACTGTGAGTAAAATCGAACAAAAATTTAGACAGTTTAGGTTAGGGATACTCCTAAACTGGGTCGTCCCCGTATTAATCGAGACAAAGAATTAGACTTACTGCTAAGTGTCCAAGAAGACTGCCATGCAGAAACTAACAATTTGGCTGGAAATTTAGATATTGCAAAAGCATCCGTCTTAAATTGTGATAAATCGGTGTATTAGGAAGGGAGACGTCAGGGGCAGAGCCCAATAAAAGACCCTTTCTACTTCAACCTAAAATTACGTCTATTGTTCTGCTTAAAATTAGTACATTTTACACAAGCCAATTGGTGCTGATACATCAAAAGTAAATCGAATTGTTTTGCTTAGTTATAACAATAAAATAACATATTCTTAACCTACTTACAACTAATTGTTTAAATATAATTAGTAGTACAGGGTGTTAATTATATTACCACTCTTTACTACACCTTTTCCGAAAAATAAAAAAAAACAATAAAAAAATTTTTCGCTTTTACCTATCACAATACAACTTAATCCTATTTTTATGTACTTCCAATAATCTATTATCTAACTTTATTACAACATTCGGAGACTTATCTTCAACTACAAGATAAGGACCGTTATATATAGCATCCTTTTTACTGCCAGAATCGTTTCTTAACAACATTTTGTCACCCGCCTTGTAATTAATAATTTTTGTTTTTCTGTCAAAGTGTTCTTTTCTGTTCTCTTTTGATTTTAATAAATTTTCTCTTGCATCAGACCAAGCGGTTTGCAAGCGATATTTTAATTCACATGGGTAATCATCAAAATTGTATAGTGGGTCCACATTATTGACAACATTTGAAGGTAAACTACAAGTTTTTCTAAATACTAACTCATAAGGAGTATATCGTGTCTCCGTATGGACGCTAGTATTGTAAGAAAAACACCAAAATGGTAACCAAGAACTCCAAGTTTCTTGATTTTTGGCTGTATGTATACGTAAATATGCATTCAAATGTTTATGATAATTTTCGAGAGAACCCAGTGTTTCATGATGATATGCTGTTTAAGACAGTTGTTTAATATTTAAAATTTTGCAAGTATCCTTTAATGTAGAACACAAAAATTCTAAACCTTTATCCGAAATTATACACTTTGGTATACCGTATCTCAGAATAAAATTATTTACAAAGCTTTTGGCGACAGTTATTGATTCCTTATTTGGCAAAGGGTAGCATTCTATAAATTTAAAAAGATCACATTGAAGTGTTAAAATATATTTATTATTTTCACTATCTACGTCTAAAGGACCAACAAGATCCAAATATATATTTTGAAATGCTGAAGATGCAGTGGTTGTGATTGACATCGGTTGTAAATTAGGCCTGGAGTGTTTATAACGTTGACAGTCATCACAACGCCTGACAAAATCTTCCAACATCCCTATTAGTTAAGGAGCTAGCGTGCAAAAAACGCCACAGTTGGCTGCCCGTCAGTCGAGTTTGAAAAAACGTTGCCATTACTCCACTGAACACCCTGGTGCTTGAAGTTTTGCTTTTACCCATCAACTTTAAGATTTATTGGCAATAATGACATAGGGCGATTGGCCATAGTGAGGAGCCCGTCAGTCAGGTTAAAAATTAGGTTCTGTAGGTTGCCAAGATCATGTATCTAAAATTTCGTTGCGATCTAACCACTAGATCGTGAAATAGGCCAAATGGAAGATTATAATTTGTTTTTTGACCGCCATTTTGTTGGCCATAGTAAGGAGCCCCTCCAAAACTTGTTTCTACCTCTTCGTTTGGATAAAATGACAGGAAAAATGCACTTGACTGACAAATCGAAACACATTTCATCTACTTGTTTATTTATTTCCTCCTTTTGTGAGTGTGGAAGCCTATATTGTTTGACATAAACTGGAGACGCGTTTGGCTTTAAATGAATTTTTTGTTTATATATATTTGTTGTGGTTAACGGATCGTTATCCAAAAGAAAAACATCTGAATATTTAGCGCAAACTTTCTCTATAGAATATTTTTCTTGTTTGCTTAAATGATCAAATTTTAGTGAATTGAATAGTTTATCTATTCTATTAACTGAACAATTATTAGTTGCACCAAAATCACAAAATTCATAGTTGTCTAAAAAATCGATTTTTGGTTCGAAATTTTTTATAGTAACATCGTGTTCTCGTACATTTAAAATTTTTACCGGAATTCTTTGTGATATAGGTCTTACTACCGCTGCTGCGGTGAAAACACCGTCACCTATTTCATCTGCAAAAACAACACAATCCTTATTTGTTTTTACTTTAAAATATTTAATTATTTCGCTACGTTTTGGAATTATTGTAAACAACTCACTTTTTGCCCGCATAGGCAATATAAACTTTTCATTGTTATAATAAAATGTAAAATTAAATTTTAAAATCTATTGTCGCAAAATGTTTAGTAAAGAAATCAGACCCAATTACTCCGTGATAATTATCGTCAAAACTATTAATCAGCAAAAATGTATGGTACGTATTCACATTATTTATTTGTAAACATACATTTGCTGAGCCTTGCGAAACTAATGATCCTGAAATACCATCTATCTTAGTGGTTTCTGAATAATTAATTTCCTGAAATTTATTTACATATTTTTTAAAAATTACGCTTACTGATGCCCCTGTGTCTATTAAAAGATTAATATTATTTTCCCCATATTTAACTGTTATATAGTTTAACCCGTTTATTTCAAATAATTGTGAGGCAATTTCATTGGTCACGAAAAAACGTTTTATTTTGTTGGGTTGTATTCCTATCTATCTCAAAAGTCCTAGAATTTGAATTTCCCATGAAATACCCCCGATGGCCACTGCGATTGCCTCGTCTGTTATTATTTACATTATAATTAGCTCGATTTGCTCGATTAAACGTAGTATTATGATTATTATTACAGTTATTGTTAAAATTGTTATTAAAATGTCCTCGATTATAATTATTGCCCCTCTGTGCGCTTGCATATGCGCCTCTTGATGAAGCATAACCCCTAAAATTGTTTCTGGTGTGTGAGCCTCGGTAAGATGTATGTGCGTTTTGTCGCATCCGGAAAAGTTGTTGAGAATTTCCCAACGACAATTCTTCGTCTTTTGCTCCCCTAATTGCGTCATTTAAATTAGCATAATTTCTAGCCTTAATAATGGTTTTTAAATCTGCATTATTTAATCCGTTAGCGAATGAATTAACGGCAATTTTCTCGTTGACCGGTCTCAAAATATTTACATGTTGATCATTACCGCCGGCCTGCGTTAATGTTAAATTAACTAATAAATCCTCGATAAAGCAACCAAATTGTTCAATGGACCTAGAATTTTGTTTAGCATTATTAAGCTGCAAAGATAACGCGGACACCGATTTTTTCGCAATAAAATAGGTTTTTATATCAGTAATTAAACTAGCATTATCTACGTATGATTCTTTTAGCCTAATTTTAGCATTCTCAGTAAGTCTAGTTTTTAAAACATACGTGGTCAATAGCTTCTTACCATCCTCGTTTAATAGAGAATCGTACCACGCAATAGAATCGATAATTTGCTTTGTAACAGATTCCGAGCCGTTCATTACAGGTATCAAACCTGCCGCGGTTTTGATATCAAATTTTTCCGACAAGTTTTCTTCTTTCGCGTTTGCTGAATTGACTTCCCGTAACCAACCGTTCAGAGTTTCGACTATACTCCCGAAATACCTATTTATATCGGCAATATATAATTTTACCTTCTCTATTAAACCGGAACTATGTAATTCACTATTAAATACATCCTTAATGGTGTTAAATTTTTCTTTAATCCTATCTATTCTCCTTAAATAACTTTCTAATACCTTAACATTATTTCTCCGTTCTTTATTTTCCTTTCCCAAGTTTTTATAAATTACTTTTAGTTCTTCCAATATGTTTCCAAAGTCCTCTGTGTCTTTCGACATTCCATTCCATTAATTTTGTCACTATACCATACCATACCATACCATATTCCATACAAATACCATTAAATATTATTTCGTTAATATACCATACATAACCATAATCCATTAAATACCATATTTCTAAAATTTAAATCCATATCCCGTACAAATTTCATTAATTTTAATTTAACAATCCCATTTGCTGTTAAATTTTTTCTGTGCTTCTCGCTACTTCCCGTCTAATTTTTCTTTCCAAGCTTTTCTTACAGCGAATATAACCAATCCATAGGACGACAATAATTCCCAAAATAACCAGTCGCCTGTCCTCCGCTGTTTCCAGCTTGCGCTATTATGATCTCCTCTTTACTTTGGCTTTTTCCCATCTTAAGCTTTTTTTCTTTATGCCAAGTTCTTTTGTAGGATCGCCATGTGATAAATCGGTGTATTAGGAAGGGAGACGTCAGGAGCAGAGCCCAATAAAAGATCTTTTCTACTTCAACCTAAAATTACGTCTATTGTTCTGCTCAAAATTAGTACATTTTACACAAGCCAATTGGTGCTGATACATCAAAAGTAAATCGAATTGTTTTGCTTAGTTATAACAATAAAATAACATATTCTTAACCTACTTACAACTAATTGTTTAAATATAATTAGTAGTACAGGGTGTTAATTATATTACCACTCTTTACTACAAAATATATTACATAGAAACCAATATCACCCTTATAAAATGCAAGTTGTACAAGAACTTTCAGATGGTGACTTTGACAGAAGGTTAGAGTTTTGTGAGCGCCTCCAAAATATGTGCAATAATGACCCATATTTAGTTAAAAATATTGTATTTTCGGACGAATCTACGTTTTGCCTCAACGGAAAAGTCAATACACAGAATTATCGGTACTGGTCGGACACAAATCCCCATTGAATACGTGAGGGACATACCCAATATCAACAGAAAATAAACGTGTGGGCAGGTATTGTTGATAACGTAGTTATCGGACCCTACTTTTTTGAACAGTCATTAACAGGTAATAGATATTTGCGATTCCTGGAAGAAGACCTTGTTCCAGCTTTAGCGACAATAATTCCCCACCCAGAAAATCCGGACCTACCAAATAACAGGCTTTGGTTTCAACAAGATGGGGCTCCGCCTCATTATGCTGCTGACAGTGGCGTAGCTAGGATATTGTCTTGGGGGGGGCATATAGTTGCATAGAGGCGTAAAGCCCGCCGCAGGGGAAAGCGCCGCAGGCGAAAATTTTTTTGGACCACGCCCAAAATTTGCTAAATTTTTCTATTATCTATACCTAATTGTTACGTAATCGCCTAAGTACAATCCGCAACTGAAATAATCTAGAAGTCCTACAAACAAACCACAACCAAACGTAATTACCTATAGGTTTTCCTACGATGTTTATGTCTTACTTTGTCTTATTTACGTAAATAAAAGAGAGAAAAGGAAATTTACACCACCAGACACCAGATCCGCGAATGTCACATAAAACAAGACGACGGGGATGTGATGACCAAAACAGACGCGTTGTTTCTCAAAGTAAGCCTACCTACGTTAAATTTAAAAGGGCAAAAAAATTAAATCTAAATATTGTTTTTGAAATATTGTTGATAATTACTTTTTCTCATGGCTCTTGGGGGGGGCAAATGCCCCGATGCCCCCCCCCTAGCTACGCCGGTGCTGCTGAAGTGCGAGCCTATTTAGATGAAGTTTTTCCAGACATGTGGATCGGGAGGAGGGGGGTTTATTAAGTGGCCAGCGAGATCGCCTGATTTGACACCTTTGGACTTTTTCTATGGGGTTATTTGAAGAGTAAAGTGTTCAAAACAAAACCTATCGATCTTGAGGACTTGAAAATTCGACTAATACCTCCTAATGTAGTGCATAACAATCAAATTGAGTTTGTAAATAGCCTTGGATATTGCCAAGTAACAAAAAAAAGTAAAGTAAAGTAAAGTTCGTGTAACTTGTGGTGCTCAAGTCTGGTGCTAGAGTTTTCAGGTCGCGCAAGCGCCTCTAGCGTGACTTAACGACCAGAGATGACCGGGACCGACAGCTTTACGTCTCCTCCGAAAGACGATCTTACACCAACCAAATAAAATTCGGTCATACTTTTTTTATTATGCGTATGCCCACTCCGGGAATCGAACTCGGATCGCCACGGCCGTAAGCGGTATCCCTACCACTGAGCTACGACCGGGCTTTGCCCAGTAACAAATGGTGAACATTTTGAACATCTGATTAAATACCATTAAATTGCCTTCAGAGTATCCAATATTACGCATTACTTACTATTAGTGTTACTACTGTTAATTTTCCTGAAATTTAGCATTGTTGTTATTAAAAAAAGTTTCTCAATATCTATTTTTTGAGCGACCGTTTTATTAAAAAAAAAACATAGAGATTTTAGAGGTAGTGTCACCCCCGCCCAGGGGGCTGCACGTGTTAACGTGATTTTTTTACCAAAAATCGACGGATTTAAGCGTTTTTCCAAAAAAGAACTGAGCTGCCAATAAATGCTTCTGTTTCGTTTTCGATGCGCCACCCTGTATGTATACATCCTCCTTACTGCAGAAATCGGTTGTTGAGCCAACAAATTTTCCTAGGAAATAAACTAAGAACTGCTTCCGCTCCGCGTAACTCCGCTCTTTTCACACGTTTATGCAAAATGGCAACGTTCGTCGGAACCTCATCGACATTTTATTTGGCTTATAGCCGCAACAGATTCTTTGTCTTCCCTTTCAATAGTAGCATCCGTTTATTTCTCTCTTGCACGCTTGCGAATTGAAATTTGTCTGTTAAAGGAAGCAGAGCCGTCCGTGGTCAAGGCTCGCTTAGACCGAATATGCTGCAGGGACGTACGATAAGTACCGTTACGTGTAGTTTACTTTTGTAAGCGCGTGATTGGTATTATACAGTTCTCATAAAATATGAGGGGTTTTTAGCGGTAATAATAATAATACCGAAACAAACGAAGTTTGACTGATCAAAAATTGACCAAATGACTTTATGGAAGAGCCTCTACTGGTATGGTCAGATGTACAAAAATAACTTTATTATTTCTAAATACAAAACAAAGGTATTTTGAAACAAATTCGATAGGTTTAGAGGGTGTTCGAATAAATGGTAAGTATGGCATGTCGCGAATAAAAGCGGTGGTACTTAGACTCTTAAGAGCAGTTATCACTTCCCGAATTTAGGTAAAAAGGAGTGACAAACTACAAGAAAACTATTGGATAGAATTGGTTAAAATTTGGAATTTAGCTCCGAAATTTGATACTACATGACTATATCGCCTTCAATCTTTTTAAATTAGAAAACAAATTTTCAAAATGAATTTTTTTTTTCAAAATTGGTAAAATGAAGGTGATACAGTCATGCAGTATAAAATTTTGAAGCTAAATTTCAAATTTTAACCAATTCTATCCAATAGTTTTCTTGTAGTTTGTCACTCCTTTTTACCTAAAAGTGATAACTGTTCTTAACTATTTTTTGATTTTAAGACCCGTTTGATATAAGTAATATACTACAACTAACCCGTCAGTGAAGTAAAACCTAATTTCTTATTGACAAAGTAAGGGAAAAATGCAAATGATAAGCTTTAGTATAAATTAAACATTTATTTAAATTTGTATCATACATGTAGATAAATTGTACTTAACACTCAAATTATAACATCTGATAACAATTATATAAATTTTACATTGTATATTAATACCTGCAACTATAATTTAATAGCTTTAGGCTCGTGGAGCTATACAATTAGGCACATATAAACATTTAACTATGTTAATTTTTGAGATCTATTATTAAACAGGCAATAAAAATCTTAAATAGTAATATTCAGTATATTCAGGGTTGTTGATACCAATTAAATTTTAGGTAAAAATATTGTTTAAAAAGAGAGCAAAATCAAGTAAAAAAAAATAGTAGGTTTATATGAGTTATATAATATATAAACCCACTATCGAGTTAATGGAATTAATTGTTTTACAGAAGCTTAAGGTTTAGGAAAAGTCTAAAAATGAGTGTAAACAAGCAAAGATGTGTGTGAATTAAACATTTACATCCGCATTCACTTAAGGGTTTTAAATTTAATCCATTAAAATATTTAGATCTTATGATCTCCCAGTAATTCCAGTTGTGTTTTTATAATGTATTGTTTTGATATACAATGACCGGTAGAATTCTCGCTCTATATGGAAAACTTAATTATTGTTTACTTTAAGAATATTGGCCAAACCTTAAATTTCTCGTTAATTCCAATTTTTCTTAAAACATTCAAAAAAATTATGTCAAAGTTGGTTTATTTTTGAGCATTTAGGTTTAAACCGAGGTTTAAACCAAAGTTAAATTTTAGACAATATATTTAGGATCTTCTTAAATGACTTTAAAAATGTCTGGTGTTTCTAATTACAAAAAGTAATTTAAGTATTAGTATGTTTTTTTTTTAATTAAAAAAAAAATAGAAATAACGAGAAATTTAAAGTTTGACCAATATTCGTAAAGTTAACATTAAAAAGAAACTTTTAAGATTAATTTTATCTGGTTTCTATACAGGGTAACACAAAAAAAAGTATTTTTTTCGTTTTTTGAATAGAAGGTCGTGACTTCGTATTATGACATAACATTCAATTCTAAACAACTTTTACAAACGAAAAATAAGAGTACTTTACTCCTGAGCAACTTTAAAAAATTGAATCTCCCTTGTATGCTCTACAGTTTTTTTTCCATTTTATTGAGCGCTTTTTTGTTTAAGCGGACGCAGAAACTTTTATCAAGAATCAAATTTTCATTTATAATCTCCATAGTAGCAGAATTATTACCGATAATTTGTTTCAACGTCACGAATGTTTTTGTTGATAGAAAATTATCCCGAGTCGAAGACGAAAACGCTATTTTTTAATATAATTACACGTAACACCTCGGATCTTAAATTAAATTAAATGTGTAGTAAGAGGATAAGGGGCGATTCCGAAGAATAACTAAACTTCACCTGATTTTTATAAATACATAATATAATTATATCCATATTCTTAAACCCCATTTACGCTTATTTTCGGCCCAAAAGAACACCCGTATCGATTTCTAATATTTAAACAGCAAATAAATAAACTTCTAAAAGTTTCCATGCATATTTTCATGTCCCGAAGATATAGTGATCATCTGATAGGTGATTAAAAATTATTTTTACTAAATGAAAAGAGACGTAGTGATACGTATGGCCTTTTAAAAAGTTTCTGATAATAATTTTTACTATTTTCTGTGCTGTAATGTACTATATTTTAACAGTTGACAATGAACCAAATTAAGAGTCATATATTGGATGTTAAAGTGAATAATTGATATGTGACGCTTCCTCGCCCAAAAATATGTTTATTCGCCTTGCATCGGTATATAAGCCCAACATTTTTACAAAACTATTTAATAATACAAAATAGAGTACTATTTTTAGAGTAATTACATATAATTAATAGTTTTCTTTTATTTTAATTAAAAATCGTTTTGGATTTCTTTTAAAAATCTCTTACATTACTTGTCAGTTTGGAAATATTTCAGTTGTAGTGTTTTAAACTCTGTGAATTGATAAATTTTCATAACATAATAAATTATTTGCTTATTTAAAAGAAGGGTTATTTTCAGTTCAAAATTAAAAAAAAAAACCTTTTCTGTTATTAATAATGACAGTTTAGAACCATTTTAACTATTAAATCATTAGCAAAAGTAAGAAAAATAAAGTATTTTTGAAATATTTTTATGTATCTACGCAATCATGCAATTTTTTCCAGTTTAACGACGGTATTCGATTTAATATGCATTACACATATTTTTTTACTTAAAGCTTTAGGTAATGGCTACCCAAAGACGGCTGTTTTGTCGCGAAATATTGATATTAAAATAAAATGGCGAATCCGCCACGGTTTTTCTCGCGTTATAACGACAGTGTTAGAGATGAGTTCTGTCTGAAACTCTAGCGACTTGTGCAAGACTATCTCGATTTAACATTATCCAAATTTAAAAAATTAAAACGCTAAGGGATAAAATTTGTGAAGATAATATACTTAGTTTATTCTGATTATACGGCAACAATTTCTATGGACGCTATGTAAGGACCGTTGCTTTTAAAAAAACTGTGCAGTAACTACGTGTATAATAAAAGCAAGATATTTTTGCGATATTGTGCATTTTTGGACGGTAGCGTTGGAATGGAAATACTATTTTAAAAACGGGAATAGGCAGATTCTTTTTTATATTTCCCAGTGCATTCTATGTCTCTGTTTTGCTTATCTAATTTATTAGAAGAGGACGACTTAAAACCGGTTGCTGCACCGGTGAATATAAGAATGTAGTCTATTAATTTATTTGTTTGGACCAAACCAATTTTGTTTAAAATATATTTTTCTTCTGTATTAAGGATTAAGTATTCACAATAAAAAGAATTTATATTGCTTTCAAAACTGAATTTATGGTTGTCTAAATATAATAAGCCGAATAAAATGTAAAAAATTACAAATAATGGCCAATTGTATTTGATGTTGTAAGTAATAGATTTGTGGATTTAAAAATAATTCTTTTGGTTTTATTTAAATAGTATTTTTTACACTAAAAAACACCTACTTTCAAGATTTAGAATTGCAGTGGCGAATGATGACCCAAAAAATGGACAGTACGAACAGATCGTATAAACGAAAATTGTATCTGGATGTTATGTAGGTGTGAATCGTGTAACTAGAAATTGTGCAGCATATTAAGTAAGTGAAAATCATATATCCAAAAATTGCCACTAAATTTGGGAAACGATGAATCATATACAGAAAAATTGTTAACCATTTAAGTGCATGTGAGGCACATAAACTGAAAATTTTTAATTTAACAACGTTCAATTCTTGTACCTAAAAAACTAAGTACCAATAAATTATACAGAGTAATTATGAAAACTGTTTGGACGCCGTCTTTTTTATTTTTATGCTATAAACTTGTGTATGTTCAATTAGGGCATATATTTAACATACTTTGACATACATTTTCTTTTAATCCTATTTCAGAGTTCAGTGGAACTCGCTTTGCAATTATTTTTAATAAAGTTTTATGTATTTGTTGATTCAATCATTTTCTCCTCTATACAGTTTATAGCAATTTTTAATAATCGAATATTTCATATAATATATTCGTACAGTTAGGAACTCATATCTTTTAGCTTTTTCGTACCAGATTTGTTCGGGTTTGTTCCAGTTTGTTGTAGTTTGCAGCTAGAGGAGAACATTCCCAACTACATAATATTAGGTTTTTGAATACATTTTGCTAGTTTTAAAATTGTTTGAAATAAAGGCCCTAAAACATGTACATACTAAATGCATAGAAAATGTTCTCGCCTATCCATTGAATGAACCAGCAACTGGCATTTTTTTAACAAGTTCAAAAATTGTTACTTTTCCACTTCCCTGTATAAAAAATTTCATCTTTTAACAATTCATTATTGAGCACAATATCATCCAATTCCTTAACCGGAATTTCGAGTTTCCCTCTTTTATCTTTGAAAATATAGTCAATTTTAGGCGACACCCTGTCAAATGTCAAAATTGGGAAAAGACAATTTTTTTCTCAGAAGCTGATAGAGTACGACATAAAAACTTTAAATAAAAGTTTTGGAAATGAAGAAAGGAACACAAAATATTATACAGGGTACTACATTAAAAGTAAGCAAGTTTGAGACAACTTCCGCTATAACTTGAAGTCGCATAATATAGTCGCTGTTATTTCATTTGAAGATAGCGTCTCCGAAAACCACATTATCCAAATTTGCAGGATTTAAATTGCATTACTTTCCGAAATATTCTAAAGGACGGTCACCGTGATAAAACATGTAAGTGTCCTGTTATACAAAAGAGTCTTGATAAGTATGTAACATGACCCTGAACAAAAATTAGCTTTTGCAAGGTTCAAAATTATACTAGCGAATTGTGCCCTCATACAAGAATAGTATCAAATCGTATAAAATTGTGACCTGATTTTGGTAGGTGTGAATCATGTATTCAATAATGGTAACAAAGTTTAAATAATGGCGAATCATATATTATACAAAAATTGTTAATACTGAAATACGTGTGGGGCATAAACTGAAAAATGTTTAAGAAAATTTAATATAACAAGTGCAACTCCTATTTAAAGAAATAGTCCATTTCTCAAAGGTACCCAATTTTGTTTAACGAAAAGACAGAAACCTGCATCAAATTATGTGAAATTTGACGCGACTGCGTCTTCAAGATTTTTTACTTTTGATTGTCAGTATTATACTGAAAAAGTTGAACTTAGGCATATGCGATTTATACGGGATGTACTTAAGCCGCCTTCCTTTCGTTTTTAAATGAAGAGTGGTCAAGCGAAGTGATCTAAGTGCCATAATCGAAAACTACCAGAAAATGTAAAAAACTGTTTTAAAGCTAAGAATAATACAATAGTATATTTTTTTATTGATATTCTGTTAATTAAAATACACAAAAACATTCGTAGGAGAAAATTTTAATATCAGTTAATCGAAAAAACGTTTGTACATAAATTAAACAAAAAAATATAGAAAAGGTCTAAAGCTCCTTTTATACTGGGATTCTCTATGCGAGATACAGTATCTGGGATTCAGATTCTCGCCATCTATGAATGCTTTTTATAACGAATAGGATGAAATTGGCACTTAGATCTTCTAGTAGGACATTGGCATAGGTACATAGATCATATTTATAAATAGAGAAATTTTTTCTTTTTAATTTTGGCACATAGATCACTTAGCTTGACCACTCTTCAAATATACTGTTGGAGAAGGTTTTTCGGATATTAACTTGGGTACATTTAAAAAGTTTTACATCGATTTTTACTTGGTGCAAATTCTGATTTTACTGAAAGTCGCTTTGGCTTTTTATTTTAAATAATTACCCGTTTAAAGTTGGTTTATGTTTATCAACGTCATATATAAAAGTAGTAATAGCTGATGAGTGAAAATTCAAACGCTTCTGTGATATCGGTCAATGGGTTTTGCTAATTTTAAAGTATATTGATCATGTTCTACAAAAAATATGGTAAGAACAAAATAGAAAAATAAAATATTGGCAAGAATAGATTTTGGCGTCCAAGTGCCATTCAATTTACGATGTTAATAGCAGTAGTAGATGCAAGCCAACCTTTGTGGTAAATCTATGCTGATAAGAAGAAGTAAATGTATTGGAAAGAACGGCGATGACCACGAATACATACCGATTTTGAAACTTTTCCTATTTTATTATTTTCAGCTTATTGGGCTTTCCAATAATATAGCAGTGATTTTAATTCATGGATTCGTGGATGTGTGTTCTTTTGGCACTTTTTGGAGGTCTCTTACTAAGGCACTTACGGATCTTGTAGTTCTATAATGTGGCACTTGGACTAGATTCATGTTATATTGGTACACTTTTTGACTTTCAATAAGTTGTATTTTTAATTAGTAAATTATTTGTCCAGCATTTTCTATATCGCATTCTCAATGCAATACTTACTCAACAAAAAACTAAGCTTTGAGAAAAACGCGTTTAAAGTTATTAAGGTTCGAATAACCGTTTGTAGTTTTATAACCATTTAGAGCCATGCTATATATTTTTTTTAATAAATTCCCTAATGTTTAGGCTTTAATATAACTCCAAAATTGGAATACATTTTATTTTCCATTCAAAAATATTTTAATTGAAACATAAAATAAATTTTTTTCAATGTGTTGTTAAGATAACTATTAAAAGGTAATTTAACCAAACTAATTCCCCTAAGATTTTGTAATATTGGAAAACTACATTATGACATAATTATTCTTAAGATAGAATGGAAAAATTATTATTCTTATTAACAAAATGCATAGATACCTAACACAAAAGGAAACTTATATTTTTATCATTGGTAAATTGTGGAAAAAAAGTAAAATAAACATAAAACAAAGTATTTAAAAATACAAAACTTTTTGTGATGGTAAAATTTTACAAGAAATCGTGATATTTGGGTGGAATTGAGTTTTTCCCACATAAGGAAACGAGTCCGTCTTTTTCTTCTCGAAATTCGAAATACGCCTTTTGTAAAGTGAACTTTTTATGTAGCCATCGACTATTTTAACGATCTTTTACATCTATTTCATGATAATCGGTGTCATTAAAATTTAACTTTTAAAAAAATTAACGGAGAAATATTTAATAAAAGTTAAAATTTGAATGCAAACTTACTTTGCTCATTTTTGGTAATTAAACTTATTTCCGATCTGGCCAAACATATCCATAAAGTCAAAGAAATTATAAGTATCCATTTCATGAACTTCGGATGATCTAACATGTTTTTTTTTTGCTGATGAAATCACGGGTATTTATAGTTCTAGAATAGACAATGTAAATGAGTTACTACAAATCAAACTTATTTACTGTAACCTTTTTTTTTTGTAAATATTATGCAAGTGTAATAGTAACACATCTCAAAATATTGTTGTATTGAAAAAAAAATTAATTTTGTACAGAATCATACTCATAGTCAATTAAATACCTAATATTTTAAGTTTTGTGTTACTTTTATTTGTTCTAAAGAGTTTAAGCGGGAGTTTAAGGTATAAACATTTTAATCCGCCACATAAACGCAATATTCATATTTTTTAGTTGTGTTAGTATTGCATTGAGGGTCCGATATGTACAATGTACGTATTTCATTTACCTGCTTATTGTAACATAACAGTTAATTTTTTAACTATTCGCTTCTCTTTTTTTTTATTATTTCATTAAAAAAAAGTAAGTAATTAGACGGGTTCGAACTTTCACTCTTTAGTTATATTCGGTACCATGACTTTTAAGATTTGTATTAAATATTTGAATGATTTTTAAGATGAAATAGTTGACATTATTATACTTTTATTTTTTCTAAAAAATTATTTATTTTAATAATTTAACGTTAAGCAAGACCATACATAAAAATGCCATGAGAGATTGTTGTAATTTTTGAAATATTTTACATTCAATATTTTGTAAATATTTCGATAAGATAAATTGCTAGAAATGTTTGACATTTTTTACCATATGATTAAAGACGATAGTTGCAAGGTGCAGCAAATATATTGTTTAATAATAAAAACTGCAGTTTTAAAACACGATACTGGAAAATAAATGATGATGTTATACAAAGCTAAATCTGTTCACTCTTCAGAACATCTATTAAACAAATGTTTTACAATTTGGGGACTTTGGGGTTCTGCATAAAAATATAATGTATTTTAGTTAAAAAGTTTAGATATAAATTTTATATAAAGCTTTATTTCTATTTCTAACTACTCATATCTTTAGGTTATCCCTAAAAAAGTAAAATTGTTATTCAAGAAATAGTAGAACCCATTTCCTTAGTAACCAACGGCTACACATAAAAATAATTTGTTTGTTTTTGCTGTTTTGTTGTTGCTGCTCGCAATTCATTAAATATAAATATTTACTGATTACAGAATTAAAATATACATAGCAGAGTGTTTAATTTAAAAGATCCTAATATAAAATTAAAGCTAATTTAAAGTCTTATTTATTTTCCAACAAACACTATGCAAGGTATACTTTGTATCTTTATAGTCTTTCAAATAAATAAATATAAATATTTATACAGATGAATCACAACACAAAAATACTTATACATATTTTCTTAAAGAAATAGGCTACTAAATAGTACGTACAAAAATAATATTGTTAAAAGTAGTCGAGCAAAATATAAACTAACAAAATACAACAAACAGTTGCTCCATAAAATTGATTATACAGGGTTATGAGAAATTACCAAAACAGTTGATTATTTAAAAGATACAGTAGTTAGCAAAACATGTCTTATATAAAAGTTTTAAGGCTTTTAAAAATCTACAAATCTGTAATAAATTGGTTCAAATACAGGTTTAGGTACATATTTTTTTAAAATGGAATATCCCGTATATTGTCACTTATTTTGATCGTTTAGTTAATATAGAATATTTTTTATTAACCATACGTTATACCTAAATTCATTAGTTTCCTAGATATCATGTTAGACGTTTTGATCAGTTAGACAACATAAAATAAATTTTAATTAACAATTTAATAGGTTAAGAAGGAAAACAATCGGTATAATAATTCATGGAAAACGACTCTATTTTTTAATACATATTCAAAATGGCCACCATTTACTAACTGACGATGATACAAATTGTCGCAAAAATGTCTTTGGGTATTTAAAACCATTTTCCTTGTTAGGTACTCTCTGATTTTCATTTCAAATTTTAATTCTTCTAAATTATTGAATTTGTTACGATAAACATTGTTTTTCAGGTGACCTCAATAAAATAAATACAAGGGCGAAAGATCGGGAGACCGTGAAGGCCATTCAATAGGCCTTCTTCTTCCTATCCATCTATTTGGGAACTTGACATCCAGAAATTCTTTATCTACATTAGCAAAATGCGGGGGAGCTCCATCTTGCTAATACCAGGATGACTTAATATCGGGTGTTAAATTGTTTATTGTTTTTTGCCGAAGAAGCTGAAGATATCGTTGACCGTTCAAGTTTCCCCATATAAACTAACTAGGAACTGTTTATGCGGTTCTTCATGCCAGTTTTGGTTATTTCGCTGTAACGTTCATTTTATTTATTGACTGTTCCGTGTAGTGTGAAGGTCGCTACATCCGTAACAGAGCAATATTATTTTGAAAATGCGGGTTCTCTTCAATCTTTCTCGTAATTATTTCGCAAAGTTCTAGCTTCAATCATGGTCAACGTCACAACGTTCTTGTACAACATGAGCTTTGTATGGATGCATTTCCTCAGTTTGAAGAATGCTTCTTACGATTTTTGATAAATTTTATGATCCAAAGCAAGGTGATTGGTGGATTGTCTAGGAGTTTCTTCTATCGAAAGCAGAACATCTGCTTTTTTATCATTGGCGTTAGCACTGCTCTCTTCCAGATATTGGTTGGTTTTTACACTTCCAGTTGTTAGGTAACGCCTTAGAGTTAAAACTGCATTTTTTAAAATTTGCCTGCCTGGGTGTAAATATTTATAAATATCACATACCTCCTGATATGATCTGGTATCACAATACCGTCTTAAAAATTAAAATATCAATTCTCTGTGTTTCAGTTAGTAAAACGCCATGTTATTTCTTTCTTTGCTTAATTCTGGCAGAGATTGACTTTCAGATACCAAATTATTATTGTCAAAGGCCATACCTTATTTATTTCTCAGGTTAATACGACTACATGTTAAGATGTTAAATTGTTTATTAAAATTTATTTTATGTTTTGTAACTGATCAAAATATCATGATATCTAGGGAACTAATGAATTTAGGCATAACGTATGGTTAATAAAAAATGTTCTTGATTAACTAAACGATCAAAATAAGTGATAATATGCGGGGTGTTTGTTACAGATATTTAGATTTTTAAAAGCCTTACAACTTTTATATAAGACATTTTTGCTAACTCCTGCATATTTTGAAATAATTGACCGTGCTGGTAATTTCTCCTAACCCTGTATAATACATTTTATTATAAAAATAAATACCAAATTGTTTTGTTAAATGTGAAATTAAAGACTACCCGATAAGAAAATTACATACCACCTTCATACTCTTTGGCTATACACTGTTAAACTAGTAGAGTTTTATCAAAATCCTATTTATATAAACAAAATTTCGTTTTTGTTTCGCTAGTTGACGTCGGATAATAAAAAAATATGTGGGTGTAATTATTGTTGCAATTCTTATTTTGATAAGTTTTATAATATTAAATTAAATTAAATCAATATATATATATATTTACCTAATTACTACTTTAGCGATATAAAAATAGTCCAGCCGAAAGTGCATTTAGTTGTTTTTAGGCTATAAAACATGTCCAAGGTTAAGGGGTAGGGGTTTTTATGGTTTAATATGTTAGTTGGGCATCTAAAAATGATAAAATCACAAAGTGCTACTAAGATTAAGGGCCGACCCAGAACTAAGGTCCGGCGATCGGGGCGGCTATCTGGCTTTCTAGATTACCAAAATGCAAAAGTAAACATCAACAGCAAACAGGTCGTATTCTCTTTTTTATACCCTTTCCAGCATACTTTTACATTTAAAAGAAAAGGTGGGGGCGGTTTCTACTCTAAAAGGAGGGGTAAATTTCATGAAGACACGAAAAAAGTATGCCAAATTAAAAATAAACGCCGCCGTAGTTCTGTATTTCTTCAACAAATAAAGAGTCTTGCTAATACTGAATTTATTTCCGTTAAAAATTTCACCCTGTCTATTAATATTGAAAGAAAAGAAATGCTTTAAAAAAACAAGGAAAGTTGCTTTTTCCTTTTCTCCGTACGACCAAAGGTAACCAAGATATCGCTATTTAAAGGTTACCATTTTTTACCGCATTTGTTCTCATGCATCCTTTTTTCTAATTGTCAAAGAAATATAAAAAAAAGGGGGCCATAATGCATGGGGGGGGGGGGGGGGTCGATTTAACCCGCTCTCCCCTAATACGATAAACATTAAGACAACATAATTAATGTCTTTTACTTTGCTTTCTAGCGTTCTTTTTAGCATACCAAGGGTACTATGTTTGTTATATTTGGTTCGGAAATGCTAGAGGGAATACCTATTCAAGAAATCTGATGTTTTCCATCATCTCTTTCAATACTTGCAGTAGCAACATTTTAAGGTTAGGTTAAGTAATCAACACTACAAAATCATAATGTGTTTAGAATAGATGCATGTGCTCCGTAAATGATGTGCTAAATTTGGGCGGGAAATTGTAAGGCTGCTTTGCTGAAAATTTAGAATGTATGCGGTAAAAAATGGTCAGCTTTGAATGGTGATATTTTGGTCAACGTTGGGCGTACTGAGAAAGGATGAAATAAATTCTTTGTTTTTTAAGGCCTTTCTTTTACTTAAACATTTATGCATACCGAGGATGCCGCAAAAAAAGTTATGGACGAATTACTAAAAAAATATTCGTATCTAGTTTTTTTTCTTTTTTTTTTCGATTATTTTAAATGCTTAAAATTAAAAAGAATTGTTTAATATTTCGATGGGAAATTTAATTCTCTACAAAAAAGTGTTCTCGTATAAATCTTGATTTTGTTTTGTTTTCGAATTATTTTGAATAAACTAATACAGGGCCATTCCGGGTCGGCCCCTGATTTTAGTGGCACTTTGTGATTTAGTCATTTTTAGGGGCTCAACTAACATATTAAACCATAAAAACTCTGCAACGCAATTATTGTTCCTTACCAAAAAACATATTCAATCACCAATTTTATTACTTATAAACTTACTAAATACCCCAACATCTGACATTTTTATGTCCCTACGATCAATCAACAATCAACTTGTTATCAAAAATATCTTATGTTATGTAAACTTTTTTTGCGAATTTACACGAACAAAATTAAATCGTAGTATAAATGTCAGAGGGTCAGAAGCCAAGCCGCATTTTAACAAATTAAATTAAATCCGGAAATTAAAACTATATAAAGGTTTCCAATTCACTTACCTGAAAAAATTTCCAACTAAATATAATGTTTATTTCTTCCACTTTTTGAAATTTCGTTTTATGCAATTTGACAGTGACATTGCACAAAATAATGTATTATTTATTATTCACAAATAATTTAATTAAAATATATTAATTTAAGTTTTTCTTCTTGAACCCCTTGACTTTTGATTCCTAAATTATACTTTTGTAACACATACAGTCGTTGTGCATATTAAGTTTCATTTTGAAATAATCTCAGCCCCCCATTTGGTTGCAACAGTGGAATGAAATATTGCAAGATAAAATTTTATACCGCGGCTGCCCAGATTTGGATACCAATTGGAAAACTTATTTTATTTTTGAGTTTATATCAGAAAAAGTTATTTTTCACAAAAAGTTTTGCTTTTTATAAAAGTATTATTAGCATTGAAAAGAAGATAAGTTATACAGGGCGTAATAAAAATACTAGTTAAGTAAAACTAGCATATAATTTTCGCTAGTAATATCGTTTGAAAATGCGAATAAACAACACTTTTTAAAAAAAGTTTTATTTCCCCTTTCTTCATACTGCTTGTTTAACTTAACATTTCTCGACAGCAGTATGAGCTTGGTCTTTAATTTGAAAATGGATTGAGTGGGTTTCGAACGAAGATTACAATTTTTCGGATTGTCCGCCGAGGTCCCCCGATCTCACACCTTTTGATTTCTTCCTGGTGGGACGTACCTATTAAAGAAATTGTTTACTACAAAGACAGACCTCAATATCTTATTCAATTAAAAACAGGATAGGACAAGCATGTGAAGAAATCTCAGCGATCATGTAACAATTGATGTTCGCCGGTTTAAAAAAAAACTTATCAAGTTCATTGAAAACAACGGTGGTTCTGCTGAAGCCTAATTTTTTTTTCTAAGATTATAGCTAAAATGGGTATTTTTCGTGATATTAATCTTTATATCTATCACGCCCTGTATAACATATATTTTTCTATTCAACGCCAATCTTACTTTCATAACAAGCAAACATTTTTATAAAGAATAACTTTTTGTCATAAAATCAAAAAAAAAAAAGTTCCCAATTTGGTAACCAAATCTGGGCAGACGCTGATAGGCCACAACAACTTAATATTAAATATTATGATTAAATATTATACAAAACAAATCCTTATGCATGCGATCAGGTCCGGAACGGGTTACATTTTTACCGCTAAATTTTTAAACTTTTTTCACCTTTAATATTACTAAACAGACTTACAATTTATATTGAGCATTCCCGGATACACAAGGTGACATTATGCGAATCCACATTTTTCTCATAATTTTTATTTTCCTATTTTTCCAATTTGCGGCTCAATACAGCTTGTATTTTAACATAATAGGCTGAATTATAATTTATATTTAAAAACGAATACAGAGGCGGTCTTAAGGATGTGACAGACAGTCATTAAGGTAGGTACTGAAAAAAACAGGTCATTAACGTTAGAGTAACAAAGTCTTACATATATATTATGAAATACATCTTTTAAAAACTATTTTAAAAAATCAGATGGTTGGCTGATTCCAACACATACTTAAATGGAATATGATTATAATTATTTATGTATTAAGGGCATTATGATGATGTTTATGCCTCCGAGGGCAACAATCTCACAAAGCCGAGGGCCTTTGGCCCCAGGGTTTGTAAGTTGCCCGATGGAATAGACATCAACTAATGCTGATGGTACATATAATATTTTATCCCAAAGGTATAGACATCAATACACATACAATATTTTAGTCTTATATCAGATAATTCCAAATTAAATTTTTAAAAAAATCAAAACCACGAAAGGTGTTTTTTACCAATAAAGTTGCTAAATAAACAAATGTAATAAGTGTTCATTGTTGTGCTGTGTCAAAGTCAAAACTGAAATTCATATAAAATAATAGATTTTCCGTTGACTTCGGATAGAATTGCTGTGAATGCTGCCAAAGCTTTTGGGGATTGAATGAAAAATAATGATGTAAAAATTATCAACGAGACGCTGCTACTAGGATATTTCCAGAAATTGGTATGTTAAAATTGCTGTTGTAAATTATATTAAAATATTAATTATGTATATTGATTATAGTCTGGAACATTCACTCCTAATTCCCTATGGAAGAAATATTTAATAATAAAGAAGACATTAATAGTTACCTAATAAAAATATATACATTGAAAAATATTGCAAGTTGAGCCAGTATCTAATAAAAAGTGCTGTTACTTTGATTTTTCCTATTTATTTTTTTAATGGCCGAGGGCATCAGAAAGTTCCTTAATGCCCTAGGGCCTAGGGCCTAGGGTATTATATACCATTTAAAGTGGCTGGTAACAATGGTATTATGAAACTATAATATTCGAGTAGGACAAATCTTATGGCGATTAAAATATCGACATTTGAAATTGTATTCTCAGTAAGGGTAGGGCTGTCTAGCCAGTCCTTAAAAATAGTCAAGACAAACATTTAAAAATGTGTCTATAAAATTCAGCACTTTCATGAATGTCTGGCAGATCCTTAAGACCGTTCGAAGTGTCTGGCATTATCGTTTTCAATATATCGCCAGCTTCTTCGTCTATTTAGGTACAAAACCATTTTTTAGAAATAAATAACCTTAAGTTTGAAAAATCTCATAATATATAATACAATAATATTTTCTAAATTAGTAAAAACCAAGATATCAAAATATAAATAATTACTAATTGGCTAAGGTATACTTAAAGTTTAACAACCAAATTTAAACTGCAGCTTAAGGCCGATTCATACTATAGGTATAGGTCAGAATTCACGGTCTAATCACAGTCACAGTCTCGCAGTCAGATCAAAATATTGTTGAAAAAATCTGCGGTGACTTGAATGGCACATGATCTGACCTTGCCTTACAATGTAAATAGTATAGGTAATATAAAATGTAAGCCAAAATATTTAATCTGACTGTGACCAGACCGTGATCAAACCGTGACTGGTAGACCTATAGTATATTTTAGGTTACGTAAATTAAAAGTCAATGGGGCAACGTCAGTGACCCAAATATGACAGTTATTTCAGTCAGCTGATTGAATCCAAAGTCAAATTTGAATAATTATATAAAATATCTTGCTAATGTAATTTTCATCAAATTAATTGCATGTTTGTATGCAATCAGCTGTTTTTAATGTCAACGGTTTTTCTTTTATTAGATTAATATTCGTGGATCTACTGTATCAACGCTGACGTGCGTCGACTTTTTTTGTTTTGTACACACATCATATTTATTTAAGGCCTAATGAAAGTAAAGCTTGCATTAAATGAAGAAACCCGTATCATCTATCCATTCGTCGATTACGGGGCCAAATGAATCGTTGAAGAATAAGTCGATTTCTTTGAACATGTGAAGTAACGCTTTTTCGCCAAACTGGTACGACTCGTCGGGGTATGCCTAAAAGACAATATAATATTTGGATTATTTAAAATTAACTTTTTTCTACAAGCGTGGGCGAATTGCAGTTTATCCGCACGCATTTTAGTTTAAAAAGATCCAATTTTCCGCACGGTTAGGAAAAAATATTTACCCACACGCATAAGATTATAAAATACAATAAAAAAAAATTAAAAATAAAAAGTTGCTTGTAGGAAAAATGTTGATCCTAACTCGTGCGAGAAGTCAATGGTTCCGCTCTCAACTGCTTCCTCGAACTACGCTACACGTCGTTCTGGTAACGGCAGTTGCGTGCGGGAAAATATCTCTTTCCGCACTTGTTTTGATAATAACTATATCTGCAAACTTTATTAAAAATAGTCTTTTTAAAGCTTACCTACTGTCAATGTCTGAAATGTCATTTCATGACACTGTAGCGTTAAAAATAAATACAAGGTACCGTTTGACGTAATTATTGGTTCAATTTTTTTAAAATCTTTAATTAAAACAACAGATAAAGAGCGACCACGCAATAGTTAATAAGTTAATTTTTATCAATTATGAGTAAATCATAAAAAATATTCCAATGATATCATCAATGCGGTACTTAACAACTTATGCCTGAATTTCTTTACGATTGATAAGATATCCATAAAATGTATTCAGTTTTGTTTAAAGGCCTTTATTTATAATAGCTATAGTGGGAAAATATGAACTATCGTTGCATTTACTGACCCATTGATGGATTTACGATTTATGGAGCCCTACGCTACATAATTTTTGGGGCTCCTCGCCCCACCGTCTACTTTTTATTTTAATTTTTTTAATATATAACTACCCAAATTTTTTTAATACAAAGGACAAAATAAAACAAATATTTTCATTTTAGAATTTATTGATAAATTAAAACTAAATCAAACCGAAACAAAATAAAAAATATTAAGTAAACAGGAAAAATATATCTGAGATCAAAACCAAAACACTTTGGCTCGTAATCAAATAACTTAAAAGTAACTCCAGGTACGTCCGTATATTCTACATGATAAGATAGAAAATTACATAAATAAAAAAGGAAGTAAGTAGTATTAAAAATAAAAAAAAAATAAAATGCAAACATTTTAGACAAACAAATAAAAACTCAAAAATATACTAAAGGTAGAACAAAAAAAAATTATAACAGTAAAAAACTAGGTAGTAGGGATATAAAATATGAACATATGGGAAACAAACAAAAATCACAAAAACAAACTCATTTTTCTAATTTTAATATCGGCAAATTTCCTTATCGCATCATCGTAATTTAAATTACCAGTAAAATCACTTTTAATTGAATGTATTAGCGTAGTATACCGTTAAAAATATCTTTATGGCGGTGTGTAAATTGAGAAATACATCTATCATTTCCTTACTACAGATGATGTTTAACATTGTTGAGCAACTCGTGTTTGTTTCAGGGTTAGATATTTTTAAATATTGTTTGAACTGCAAAGCTTCGCTAATAGAGTTATTTTTCAAGATCTTTCTTGTAATATTTTATGAGTTTTTTGAAATATCCTCTATATCAATTAAACATTAAAATTTAACTGTTATATCTTGATAGACAGAACTTCGGCAATGTAAGTCGTTTATCAAAAAATCCAACAGCTTGTTGATAATCTCAACTCTAAATTTTACTTTTCCAATAAACATAGGCATCTCAGTTTTCTTATTAGTCATCAATATTTTTCTTTTGCGTTTACTGAATTTAAAATTTTTTTTTTTCAATATCTTCGCTTAGCATTTGCTTCCAATTTATCGGTTTCTGATTCAGATTTTTTTCTGGTGTCTTGTAAAAATTGTTTTAAAGAATCCAATAAATGGTATCCTTCTTGTATAAACAAAGCGATTGTAATTTGGTACAAACCTTATTAAGCCGCTCTAGAACTTGTTTCCAAATTATTGTTAACATAGCAAATTCTAATTTATCATCTTTTTATATAAGTTTTTGGCTTCGTATCTGCAACCATTTTTTTCTGTTTCATTCAAGTAAATATGTTTTAAAGTTTTTAAAATACAATCATATTAAATTTTAAGTGCTCTAACAGCTTCGTAAGGAGCGCACGATCTTGTTACACTTATAGATTTAAGAGAGTATTGAAGTTTGGCGACAGTTGATACAATATTTCATCTATGGGGTGACGCGGAGAAAAAAATATAAAGGGATTGGATAATACCAAAATAATCAACGACTTCGACGTTCATGCGAATTTAATAATAAAAATGGTAGGTTATAGGGTACGAAGTTTTTATATGTAATTAACTTTTAGTGTGTCGTGAACAGTTTCTTGATTTTTAATTTATGATAATTATTACTAGGGGTTAGATTTTAATTAAACAGATTTTTTTATAAATTTGGAATTTGGAGTATATTCTAGAAATGTAAGGAGGGTCCCCGTGCACATGGGGCCCTACGCTACAGCTTACTTAGCGTACCGGTAAATCCGCCACTGTACAGACTATAGTATTTATCTGTTATAGGAAGCAGTAACCTTGGATTGAATTAAGATAGATACCGAAGAAGCCGATAGATACTTGCAACAAATCGATATCTATCTCAAAAATCGTAAATTTGGACTTTTGCGTGGTTGTTCCTCAGATATAAAATGATACTATGATAAAGAAACGGATCAGCTGTTTATATAGAATATCGTCCACTTAATCAAGAATCGCTCAGATCCGTCCAATTAATTTTTTTGTTAATTAATTTTTTTTAATAAAAAATTTTATATTTACATGGTGGATTATAAAAATGCCACGTGTATCAACTTTAATATATTTGTAGTGAAATATTGGTATTGTATATTTTTTACATTCTACAATCAATTCTAGACATTTTTTTATTAATCATGTCTTATACCTAGCTTCAACCATTTACGAAATTTTAAAACAAAATAGACAAACGATAAAGTATGAAAATAAACTATTTTATAAGATGTTGAAAACGTCCTTCGCCAACTTTCTGCAGTAGATTAATCGATCTAAAAATTCCTGTTGTACATTTTGTACTACTCTTGGAAAAATTTCTCGTATTACTCGTCGAACAGACGTCTTAGGCGTGTCTATCGAGTTGGGTTTAGATTTCTAAACTAAATTTTTGACGCAACCTTACAAAGTCCCGTGGATTAAGGTCGGGCGATATGGCTGGCCATTTACATAAGCAGCATAATGCGGGGGAGCGCCATCCTGTCGAAACCATAAGGTTAAACTTGCAAAATCAGGATCACTAACATCTAAAAAAAAATAGAGTGGCAAGAGCTGGAACCAGATCATTTCGAAGGAAATTTAGATTTCTTTCCCCAGTGAGGCTCCGCTCACAGAAAAATGATCCAATCGCCCTATTTTCTACAATATCCGCCCAGACATTAACCTTTTTTTTATACTGGGTGTGATTTTTCATGAACCAGTCAACCAGTGTGAGGATGTTCCTGCCCAGTAGATATCTGTTAATTTTGTCTATTAACCTGACCATTTATAGAAAACGTAGCTGCATCCGAAAGACAAATTCTTTGGAGAATTCGTGCGTAATTATCTGCGAACTCAATCATTATTTCACAAAATTGCTCTTGGCTGTCATAATCATGGTCCATTGACTCTTGTACAATTACTAGTTTGTATAGGGATGAAACCTTACTTACAAAAAAAAACTTAGATATGGTGGTTTGGTGAGTATCGTAGTCAAGCCCAAGTTGTGTGGTTAAGCTATGCGAATCTTGTTGTAATGATAATATTTATTTTTATTGAACATATCACAGATTTCCTTATGACATCTACTTCTATGCGTTCATTTTCAGCGAGGCGCATTTTGGATGTATTATCAGCAGAGCGAAATTCGAATTTGATTACCTAACATTCACTGACAATTTTTGATGTCTTGATATTAAATGAGGAGCGTTCATACAAAACAAGACAGATCCACTTTTTGCATAAAATGAGATATATATGGATTTAGGGTATTTTTTCAAGATTTCATCGATTCGTTTAATAAAAATCGTTCTAAATCAGACCAAAACCATTTAAATTTGCATGTAAATGTTTAGCGTTCAGTCAAAATCAGATAAATCCAAAATTAAAATGATTTCGAACTGGTCAAAACTAGACATATCCAATCATACTTTGATACTGTATCTACAAGAAATAGAACAAACCAAGACATATCCATACACAAGAATTTTCATAGAAAGCTTGTATTATTTTTTGTATAATAAAAATGTTTAAAAAATATTTTGTCGGATGTATTATTGACAAATTAATAGTATTACTTCTTTACAATAAAAGTATGTTTTTTAATAAAAACGCCGAATAACATAAGAAATCATATCGTGATCACGCCAAACAAGACATATCCACCTTGCGTACAGACAAAATCAGACATCTCCATTAAATTTTTTTAGTTTTCTACACTTACATATATTTTTTTTAAATATGAGTATGTGCAAAACACTTATCATCCGATGCTCTATAATATTAATTAATTTAGAAAATTTTTCTTTAAAGGCCCTAAAAGCTAAAAGTTTTTCGCGTTTTTCTCGAAATTAGTTTATGAGGACATGTCTTGTTTTGTATGAACGCTCCTCAAATAGCACATTGTCATTATCAATCTTTTAAAGATTGTGGCTTGAGCTCAAGCCGAGAAACATATCAATATACCAGCTGTAAAGTATTAATATTTCATAAACGGTTGAAAATGTCTAAAGTTGATGGTAGAATTTAAAAATATACAATATGTTTCATGGCAACAATTAAAGTTGATGCACTGTACGAGTATGATACCATTTAAAAAGAAATTCATTTAAAAAAAATAATTTGACGGGTCCGAGCATTTCTTCATTAAGTGGTCGGTATTTTATATAAAACGCTGATTTGTTTCTTCACCATAGCGCTGTAAATTATGAGAAGTCACTACATTACGTTATTGTGAAACATAATTTGCTATTTTTGGCTTCGTACGTTTTAAATTAGGTCACATTAATAATTCATGATATAGTACTTTACTTACTAGCTGTTGAAATAATACGTCCTGTTGCACGAATGATTTGGCCAGCATTATTGAATGTTGAGAAGTAATACGTGTGTCGGCCGTTCCGTAAATTAATAAGAAATGTCGAGTGTTCATGTTGCCAGCTTTTAGTGTCAAATCAGCATTGTCATATTCTAGAGGGTGCTTCGAAGGTAAACCCAAATATTTTTCAGCATAAAATGAATCTAAAACAAATATTCAATTCTAAATTTGTATTCAGTTATGTATTAATAACATTGTGTTTGGACTAATAATCTGAGGAAAATCATTCAATAAAAGTTTTAAATATATATTAATATAAGGGTTCCGGGTTACCAAATCTCTAAAATATTTCGTTTAGACACAAGCAAGGTCGTTTTTAGACAACATAATATATTTGCTTCTATTCCATACTTTTTTCTGGTAACAGAGTGCTGTTTAAACATAAAAATATGTATCGAATAAAATAGTTTTAAAAGAAGATTATTTAATTCATATAAGGTTATCTAATAACCCCAAAAAATAAAATAAAAATAAACCAACTTTTTATAACTAAAATATACTTTTTAGAAACTAAAACTGTAGGACACACAAAATTTAAAGGGTTTTCTTTGCTAAATGTTAATTTGTATCTAACATACCTTGTATTATGTTGATATATATGTATAAATCAGAACTGAATTTTTATATGGGATAGTCGATAAGTCTTATAATACAGGGTGTCCTAGAATATGTGGGCAATCTCCCGGATTCGGATGGAATATGAAAAAATAATATGACAAGTTCCCATAAAAAAATTTCCTACAGGCCCTCCCTACTGAGATATAAGCCCCTGAAGGACGCCTCTGGAAATCGGTTTATCTTGAATAATTCTTAAAATACTTGGTGTAATTTAATAATTTTTCAGTATGATGGTTGCTAGGTAAGTCTCCTCAAAATGAACCATTTTAATTTTATTCGGCTTATTTAGTTTTCCACGGACGGACTAGCTTTAACATAATAATGCTTATTTTTTTTACACCCTGTATGATAGAGGCATATCAATAATACTATTAAACAGCTGAAACGTTAAACTAAAAAAAATGTACTCTTCATCGACATCGTTAAAGTAAACCGTTTACGAGAAAAAATGTTTTGTTCCATATGCCTTTTTTTTATAAAATATTCGATAAATACCTTAATTTCTTGATATGGTTTAGTTGATATGTACCAGTTAAAACAATTAATAATTACTTCAGTGTCAGTTGGAAATTGAGTGTGTTTAAGTTTTTGATCTTATTTCTTCTGCTTCTTTTTGGTATGGAATTTACCTACGTTTGAGGAATATGCCGACATGCATTTAATGTATGAGCTTGCATCATGTAATGCCTTAGAAGCCCGAAGGCTTTATGAAGAACGATTTCCAAACAGAAGAATTCCTGACAGAAAAACCTTTGAAAGAGTAGATCGTCGTTTAAGAGAGACAGGTAAAAACTAAGTTGTTTTATTTTTAATTTGTACTTATCGGATGATAAAGATTTGATTGAAAGTATTTAGGTCGTAAATAATTTTAGGAAAGTTTGACAAAGCCAGTCACAATTGTGGAAATCAAAACCATCGCGTTGATGGTCTTGAAGAAAACACCTTTAATGCCGTAGAAGTAGATCCTGCTGCAAGTGTTCGAAAATTGGCTGCCGAATTTGATTGTTCAAAATCAATGGTCTTTAGAATCCTTAGAGAGCAACAGTTACATCCATACCACCTTTAAAAAGTCCACGCGCTTCTTCCTGAAGACTTTCCGCGAAGGATGGAATTTTGTAACTGGGTTTTAGATCGGCACAGAAACGATGCAAATTTTATTGGTTTATTTCTCTTCACGGACGAAGCTGGGTTTTCCAAAAACGGCATCATAAATTCTCATAATTTACATTTATGGGCAGAGGAAAATCCCCATGCTTCTATTGTAACGCATCATCAGCACCAATTTGAACCCATCAACGTGTGGGCCGGAATTATCAGACAACACTTAATTGGACCATTTGTATTGCCAAGAAGGTTAAATGGAGAAAGGTATTTGGAATTTCGTCAAAACAATCTGCCAGAACTTTTAGAAGATCTACCTCTGCAACTACGACATAATATGTGGTTCATGCATGATAGGGCTCCGCCACATTTTAGTCTAGTAGTTCGAGAACACCTAAATAGGGTCTTCGAAAATCAATGAATAGGAAGGGGAGGACCAGTGGCTTGGCCTCCTCGATCACCAGACCTAAATCCATTATATTTTTTTTGGTTAACTTTCATTGTCGCGAAATAAGGAATAATGTTGGCGCATTGTGGAGGATCCAACAATCTACAATTAAAAGATGTAGGGAATGCATTGCAGTAGAAGGAGCTCATGTTGAACCGACGTACAAAATGAATCAGTAAAAATATGGTATTTATCGAATAAAATTTTTTTTCTCGTAAACGGTTTACTTTATCGATGTCGATGAAGAGTACCTTTTTTTAGTTTAAGGTTTCAGCTGTTCAATAGTATTATTGATATGCCTCTATCATACAGGGTGTAAAAAAAATAAGCATTATTCTGTTAAAGCTAGTCCGTCCCTGGAAAACCAAATAAGCCGAATAAAATTAAAACGGTTCATTTTGAGGAGACTTACCTAGCAACCATCATACTGAAAAATTATTAAATTACACCAAGTATTTTAAGAATTATTCAAGATAAACCGATTTCCAGAGGCGTCCTTCAGGGGCTTATATCTCAGTAGGGAGGGCCTGTAGGAAATTTTTTTATGGGAACTTGTCATATTATTTTTTCATATTCTATGCGAATCCGGAAGATTGCCCACATATTCTGGGACACCCTGTATTTATAAATTTTTTATTGATAACTTACATTTTTCATTTATTATTCGCTATAGGATGTTCAGATTCTGACCGTGTCTTGTAGTTTACAACGTGTTTGGTGTCTTTGAAAGGTATAGGTAGGTAGGTATATATATAGATATTCTTTTAAATCACTTATTATAGTTACGTCCACATAAAAACATGTACAAACTTTAAACTAATACGACTAAAATATATATTATGCAAAAAGTCCCCACGTAATTTAAAAATAATCAAATTTTATTAGCTATGAGGACAGACATGAGAATAGTTCTATTCAAATATTAAGAGGCCATAAAGATTTAATTCAACTCTGAATGGATTGGCATTGGTCACTTGGAATAGATGGGTCAATGTAACTTCGTGCAAAATAGTTTGGTAAAAAAGTATCATTTCAAAAAAAAAATACTGGACGTAACATAACCTGGTTTTAAGGCGACTAAGCATAATCTTAAGACCTTGCATATACACTGAGAAAAAGCCTTCTATACCTTATATTATAAGAACTGGCATACTCTTTATACAAATGTTTAATACTATATTATGTGATAGCAACGCGCTTTCCTACTCTAAGACAACGAAAATTGCTATACCGTTGTGTACTAATAATATCCCGGTAATTTAATCAATAGGAAATAGGAGTTAATGCTACCATAGAATGGTTTATACCCATTATTGATCTAAACACTGACAGTAATTATCAAGTTCTATTGGCGGTCTAATCTGGTGTTAGGTATATACTGTATTAGTTCCTACTGGCAGTTGTAATGAAACTTGACATTAATCGTAATAATATTTGCTTGTTACGGTTAATAAACCATATAGTTATTACGAAAAATAAGTACTGTAGTTCTCAAAACTTTAAAACGCTTCTAGTGTGATATTGTTCTTGTGTTGATTATTATGCAACATGGTTTACTGAGATCGTAAAATTCGTCCATAGATTACAAAGTCCAATACTAATGATGGGTTGTGCGAAATAAAAATCTTCTATTGCTTTATCTGACATGCAAAGTTTTAGAAAACTTATATACAAAGTAAAAATAAATTAATTGAAACAGGTATTCGTACGATCAGAATTCAAATTCAGACAGGACAGTTAAAAGATTCCAATCAACGATATGAACTACCCACCAACGTCTTATGAATTATTGCTTCTAACGGATACAATTCGTTTTCCGGGACGCTGTCCTGCTTTCTTAATTGTAGAGAAAGCGCTTTACTGGGAACAAAATGCGTCGCATTGAGAAGATACAATTTATTTCTTAACAAAAGTGCAAAAGTAGTTCATTATTCAACGGGACTGTCAAAGCCCGGAATAAAATTTGATATAATATACCATATAGCAAACCTGTTGTATTAGATCATTTTCCTCAGTGTGTAAAATTATACAAATATTCGGCATAAAAACATACTTACTATAATATCTCCAATTTGTAATGGGCGATATACTAACAGAACAATTAATCACTTGGTGGAAATCTTGAAGTAACATCATAGCTGAAACGTAACCTCCGTATCCCCGTCCAACGATACAGATTTTTTCTCGGTCTATGTATTTAAAAGTATCTCGAAGGTATGTAAGCACAGCCAATTGATCCTGGACCTCAATGAGGCCTATCCTTCTTTGAATTTCTCGCCTCATTTTAACACCCTGATATCCGGATCCTCTAGCATCTATTTTGGCAACTATATAATTTCGGGTACTGGTTAGGTACCACGGCCATGATACCTCCCATTTGGAAGATACTGTTTGGGAAGACGGTGCGGCGTCACTAAAAATTATAAAAGTTTATGTGTGGCGTTTAAGTTTTTTCTTAAAATATATTGGAACCAAAGTGTCTGCTGTTATGGCGCAAGGTAATAAAATATTACAAAATCGGAGCCAGGCTTCAGACGTTATATTTTGGGGTTATTAGAGCGCCATTATAAATTCTCGGTTAGTACCAAAAGTATAGTGCACCTAATAGCGACTTTTTTTTTTAGAATCCTAAATTTTTCTTATATTTTTATATTAAAAACTTGTTAGTTAAGTCCGCTTAATTAAAATCTCCTTCAAATACCGTCAAATGGGGTGAAATTGATTTTATGGGGAGACTTTGATAACAGGTAATATTTTGTTAAATAAATTTACATATCCCGCAATTATAATCCGCGGACATACGCGCCATGCTTAGTCGAAAGAGTGAAGTTTCACCATTGTTGTGTCCTGTTAGCATGCCGGTAAGTGTTTTATTATAATATTTTTGTAAATATTCTATAATAATACTGCAAATTAGCGTTAAATTGACACTGTCTAAAATTATAAGTTATTTCATCAGTTTTTAGCAATTTTATTAAAAAATCGGTAATTTACGATGGGGTGGTTTCTACTTAACCTCATTTCATGTAAAATTCGGCGCCAAATATGCTTGGTTGAAAACTATTAGTTGATATCATGCGGGGTCACTTTGATAACACTTTCGGGGTGAGATTGATAGTAATTTATATATGAATCTGTTGATGTTTTTGAACGTTAAATTTGTGTTAAAATGTGTTAATTTAAGTTCTGTAATTTATATATGAAATAAAGTTTTCTTTTGACATCATAACTAAAGTCTAATTTTCACTTTTGCGAGGATAGTTTATTAAAATTTAATTCTTATGCTGAGTGATAAGGGGTGACTTTGATAATCTCTGTAAACTTATGGATTTTCAAAGTCACCCCAAGCGCACATAAAATTGATAAAAAAAATATATTAAGAGTGATTGAAAAAGTGTTACATTGATAACTCTTAGATCCAAAGCATTCGTTCTAATGCAAAAAAACAGTGTCTATCAAAGTCACCCCAATTTGAGCATAACTTTGATAATTAGGTTATTATTTATTTTCTAGCAAAAAAAACAATTTTTGAAGTTTGTTTTAAGCCTGGAGGTCTTTATTCGGCATAGTGCAAATACATTATTTTTTTTTTGGCGCAAAACTAGGTGTACTTTTCTTGTAATTTACATATTAATCAAAAAAGCTAACAATTTCACCCCATTTGACGGTACCGGCTTTTCCGACGTCTTATGATTTTTCACGATTTTTTTTTCCAAAAGCAATCTGCCACCTCTGGTAAAGTTGCCAGCAACGTTGTTACAGGTGGCTCGTTTGAAGGAAAAATTACACGCTGGCTTCTCTTTTCCAAAGGTGTAAAAAACGCTCTTGTTCTTTTTATATTAGTGGCAGCGTAATTTCTGAACGGACCCATTAAACAAGGCGAAGTTAGAGCCACCTCTTTCCAAGGAAGGCTGTTTCCTCCCGGGTCTCCATTGGCGTACATTTGACAGCGTACCTATTTTCTAAAACTGGTTGACTACCGCCATTTTTAAAACATCGGCCGAATCGACCAACATGTCATAGTTACGCTGTCATAATTACGTCCATGGGGACTCGATCTTAGGATACCTGACGATTTTTTTTAATATGGCCAAAACCATTTTTTATACTCTAATTTTTTAAAGTTTAGATATTAATATTTTTGTTATTTGCCTTACTTAACAAAGGTGTGAGGATAAATATTCGGGAATAAAATCAACAACTTTTTGTAAAATAAGGTCTCAAAACGCAATTTTTTATGCTAAAAAGTAAGAATAAATTATGCATTATATATTAACAAAACTTAAATTACAACAGGACGTCTATTCTCGAAATAGGCGAATGATCATTTCAAGAGAAATGATTACTTTTTCTCTTAAAAATGTTTAAACTGTAATCTTGAAACTTAAAAAATTACTATTCATTTCCATACGATGTGAGCATATGATGTGAATTGTCCCTTCTCGCGAGAGAGCGTTCACTTCACTTAAATTGGAGAATAGACGTCCAGATCTTCAAAAAATATATCTTGTGTGAATAAAATACTATCTTGAAAAAAACTAAGAGGAAAATTTATTGACCCAAATATAAAAACAATATTTTGTGATATATTTTTCATCGGTAAAAGCCCCTAGAATATTTTAAGGAAATTAAAATTAAAGAACGTTTCGAGTCTTTATAAAAAATAGACTAAAAATATTAATTGGGTGCCTCAACTTTTTTTTTCCGTCTTTACAAAAGGTGCGGACTTGACACTTAAGGTGCGGATTGTAAATCGTATATGATTAAATTCGATTAAATCAATATAAAAAGGTAAAGAACTATTTATTAAAAACCAAAATGTAAATTTCAAATAAGTACTAAGAAAAGACAACATTACCATTAACCAACACCGATAAATACTTATTTATGTCAAATCCGCACCTAACTGTCCAATCCGCACCAACGTAACACGGAACGGACGGTGCCGAATGAACATTTTTTGACTTTTTAATTTATTCACAAAATCTGGCAACGCTGATTCGAATTATTCTTAGGTTATGTTTTGCCGACCCAAAAATGCACCATACCATAATCTATTTTTCTAAAAGAAATACGTAACGTAAACGGAAACTGCCGTGCAGAGAGGACACGAAAGAAAGTGAGCATTTTTTACTTTCTTTTTTTAATTAACTGTTTTGCCAATATATATCAAAAAACGAGTACTTACCAATATCTTTAAGCGGCGCACAATACTATAACAAAATCAGAAATGATAAAAATGCACTGATGCCAAACTGACGCTGTCTTAATGTGTGGATTTCGTAGGTGCGGAATGGAGATTTTTCCGAGGTGACAGTCCTAGAAAGCTAATACTGCAAAGGCTATTGCGGGTTATCTCGGTTATGTCATTGAATATTTTAGTAGAAAGAATAACCAAATCTATGATATATTGTTTTTATTATAATTGTATTTTGATCAAAAAATTAAATTGTATCCAATTTAGCAGTTGCTACGTAGGACAGGCGCGGAAGTGGACAAGAAGGCTCTTTTTTTGAAAAAATTATCGGGTTATTTCTTTTATTTTGTACTCTAAGTGTCTTTTTTTATTAAAAACTAAATTAGATTATTTATGTAAATAATAGCTTGGGCTTTTATATGAATTCTCGACTTTTTGAACAAGGAAGGACAGTCGTATTTCCGTTTTGGCCATATTAAAAAAAAATCGTCACCTACGGTACTAGGCGAGGTAAGAAGCAAAGCACGCACTAGGCGTGTGGAGCAGAAATACCAGTAATGATGTAGGAACACGAGGAGTTTAGTCGGTAGACAACCCCCTTACAAAACCAGTAAATAGTCAATACTGAAGAAAAAGATAAATTTTGTCGATATAATGAAAAAATTACCTTTGTAATTCATTATTCAATAGAAATGTATTGCTACTTAAGTTTAGCTTATGATGCATATACATACAGTGAGCTTAAAAAGGTTGGAATAAATTCGTTTAAAATTCAGGTGATTATTTTCTGGAAAACGCTTGGACACGTCAATTATTTAATTGCGAATTTTTTGACATAAAAATGTGTATACAGGTTGTCTCAAAAAGAACATTTCCGTCAACATTGATTTTTTTAAATAGAACACCCTATATATTATATTATTTTTAAATGCTACGATACATTCTGAACACTTTTTGTATAAAATACCATATCTCCAAAATCAACGGTTTTCAATATACTTATTGACATTTTTTCTGGTACAAAAACTACAATTAAAAAGAACTCTTTACATCTATTTAGTATAACATTTGCATAGACCAGCTATACTCTAAGTGTGTTCCGCGATACCTCTGTAGGGGTTCCTCAAGAATTTAGAAAAAAAATCAAAACACCTTTCTCTGGTCGAACGTTTTGACTCCGCGGCCGCGCGTAGGTATATTTATTTATTTATTTGTATTTGTATAAACATGTGTTACAATAGCTGGTACAATATCTCATAAGTTTGGTATCAACATGTATACTTGTATACTTGTGAGCGCGCAGTCCCTTTGATAAAAGCCGCCTCTGAATTGTTTACAACGCAATTTTTATATTTCTCTTTTTATTTTTGCTTTTTGTTTATCAAAGGCGCCGACTCGAGTATTTTCGAGAATATTCGAGATCGAGTCTAGGACTAAGTATAAAAGCGGCGATCGCGCGTCGCGCCTCGTCAGTCAGTTGACGATTAGCGTTCGGAGCGATAAGTTCCTACCTACCTACTTACAAGCTCGCTAGCGAGAAACTAGTGTTCATTGTTCTACTGCCTGCTGTATTCTGTTGTCTCAGTTTTATACATTTCTTCATTGTACTAAACTTAGTCTCTTATACGCAGTAACGATTGTGCATTATTTAGACCCCACCATCCTGCGTGTAACATTATAAATAAAGAAGAATGGAACTTTGGCTTAAAGGTGTTAAACGTGTTGCAACAACATCTTCTAATGACGCTGAATGTTCAAAAGCAGTACGCGCGGAGAATATAGCAATCACAGACGATGATGCCACGACGTCAAGCTCGACGGTTTCAAAGACGAAAAAAATGAAGTATGATGAATCATATATCAGTTTCGGATTTGTTGATTCCAACGGCTCACCTCTCTGCATGCTATGTAGTAAACTGCTTCCTAATAGTTCCATGGCACCTGCCAAATTGCGCCGACATTTACAAACTGTACACCCCGAGTCTAAAGACAAGAATAAAGAATTTTTTGTTCGTAAAAAAGATCAGTTATTGGAAAGTCAAAAAAATATGATGCATGTAACAAAAACTATCAACGAAAAGGCCACGGAGGCATCATATTTAGTTAGCTATCGCATTGCACAAGCAGGTGAAGCGCACACTATCGCTGAGAATTTAATAAAGCCATGTGTATTAGACATAACAAAATGTATGCTCGATGAAAAATCTGCAAAGCATCTTTCTACTGTGCCGCTATCAAACGATACTGTTTCACGGCAAATCCATGATCTGGCAAGCTACGTCAAACAAGAACTAGTTACACGTCTACAAAAAACACGATTCGCCTTGCAAATGGACGAATCAACTGATGTCGCTGGTTTGGCTATCTTGCTGGTTATCGTGAGATATCCATATGAAAGTTCTTTTGAAGAAGACATGCTTATGTGTTCACCGCTGCTCACAAACACTACCGGGGAAGAAATTTTTAATAAAATAAATATATTTTTTGAAGAAAATAATCTCAGTTGGAACAATTGCATTGACATTTGTACAGATGGGGCCAAGGCGATGACAGGTAAAACAGCAGGAACAGTGTCACGAATAAAAAATAAAGCGCCTAATTGTAGTTCCAGCCATTGTATTCTGCATAGACAAGCACTTGCGATGAAGCAAATGCCGTCAAATCTAAAATTAGTTATGGATGAAGCGGTAAAAATAATTAATTTTATCAAATCACGACCACTACAATCCCGATTGTTCTCATTATTGTGTGAAGATTATGGCAGCAAACATAAAACACTGCTGCTCCATACAGAAGTGCGATGGCTGTCTCGGGGTAAAACTTTAACAAGGCTATTTGAACTTAGAGCCGAGTTACAAATGTTTCTTTCAGCAGATACTTCTTTTAATTTGAAGGACCGTTTGTATGATAAAACTTGGTTGTTCCGATTGTCTTTTATGGCGGATATCTTTCAAAAACTGAACGAATTGAATTTATCATTGCAAGGTAAACAGACAACAGTATTTCAGGCCTATAACAAAATAACTGCCTTCAAAAGAAAATTAGATTTTTGGATTATTTGCGTTGGTAAGAAAGAAATAGAAAGCTTTACGTCACTCAGTGAGTTTGTTAGCGATAACGACTCAGAAATGTTTCAAGATGATGTGTTTGAAGAATTGGTCCAATATCTCAGTTCGATGCGCGCATCTTTTGAAAAGTATTTTCCCGAAGAACAGAATACAAAAATGAAACTGAATTCATGGATTCATAATCCTTTTTTACCCAACTTGGAAAAGCCCGAAAGTATGTCAAACGAGATATATGAATCTCTTTTAGAAATGTCATCAGACACAAGTATGGAGTCACTGTTCAAACCGACGCCTCTCAACGATTTTTGGTGCAGAATCCGTGATGAATATCCAATGCTTGGCAAAATGGCTCTGAATATTCTTCTCCCGTTCCCAACAACATATTTGTGCGAAACAGGATTCTCAACCTATGCAGCCACGAAAACAAAATATCGCAATAGACTGGACGCCGAACCTGATATGAGACTTCAACTGTCTTCTATCAAACCTGATATCAACCAATTGATGAAAAATAAAAAAACAGTTTCATACCTCCCATTAGTTAGATTTTTTCTTTTTAATATCTTCTATTATTGTACTTGCCATGTGGTAAAGTAAGTAATAATTTGTAACTGTTACATTGTACTTTTATTATGCTTATTAATAAAGAATGCACTTTTAAAAACTATTGTTTTATTGTAGGGTTCCATCAAGTATTTTGCTTCCCAAAAGGGTTCCGTCACCAAAAAAGTTTGTGAACCGCTGGCATAGACCATATTAAATTTTATTTTAATAAATGTTGAAATTGACCGCCACCAACTGCCTCGCAATATGCAAGTCAATCTTTGAATTCTTTCAAAACGGTATGGATTACCTGGGGCTCTATTAATCTAACCTCAAGCCTTATTCGAGCTTTAAGTTCATCAATATTGTTAGGTCTGTTAAAGTATACTTTAGATTTTAAATAGCCCCATAGAAAAAAATCTAGCGGAGTCAAATCTGGTGACCTTGCCGGCCATTCTATTGGACCCCGTCGACCAATCCATTTGCCAGGAAAGTCTGTATCCAAGTACTCACGCACCGGGCGTGTGTAATGGGCTGGTGCTCCGTCTTGCTGGTACCATAAGTTATTGTTGGGAATGCCTGGCTCATCTGGATTTGGATAGAGTACAGCATGTGCCGGTATTAACTCAAATTCTAAAAATTCTAGATACAGTTCGCCATTTAACGTACCATCAAAAACGAAGGGACCTAAAATCCGGTTATCAACAATTCCAGCCCAAACATTCACTTTTTGTGGGTATTGTGTATGAGACTCCATGATCCAGTGCAGATTTTCCTTAGCCCAATATCGACAGTTTTGGCGATTCACATGCCCATTTAGAGTAAACGTTGCTTCATCAGAGAACACAATTCTCTTTAGAATTTTACGATCTTCAATGTATCTGTTCATCATTATTTCGCAAAATTCTGTTCATCTATCCGGGTCATCTCCATTAAGTTCATGAACCAACTGTACCCTATAGGGATGTCATTTATTTTTGTGTAAATAATTCAATACGGTTGCTTGACAAATATTATTTTCCGTGGCAATACCGCGAGTAACACTATGGTGGTTTTCTTGGACAGCTAAGAGGACATAAAACTAAAATAAAATAACCGACGTGCCCAAGCGTTTTTCCAGAAAATAATCACCTGAATTTTAAACGAATTTATTCCAACCTTTTTGAGCTCACAGTATAATAGCATTAATGTGCTTTGTTATCGCAACCTTAGCAGTTTCTTCTTCATTTGCGAATCATTAAAAATAAGGTCAGTCCTTGCTTTCGTCTACAAAATAATACTATTTTTTCGGATACTTACACTAGAAGAACTAAAGGAAATGTAGTATCTTCATTTTCTCTTAAAATTGCTGGTAAATATAGCCTCACTTGAGCTTTATAACCAAACTCAATTTCAACAGAAATTGATTTTTCCCTTGGTGAAGAAAATTTCCTAATCCTTCTTCTAAGTTTGTTGCTAGTATCAAGAACGGCGAGTCTAAGATAGGGAATAGTTTTTACTAAAACAACAATAGGTATTTCTGGTCCCAAGCATTCCTGAATAAAGTAGTTGTAGTTTTTACTAAATATTATATTATTGTAGTCACACCGATAGTCCAACCACAAGTTGTCGTTGAAATTACTTTCGTTAAAGGAAGTCGATAACGATTTGTTCTTCTGTATGTCAGACATACACGTAATACAATTCCAATCGGGAAGTGAATTCTTGTCTATTATTTTTATCAAGTGTCTATATCCTGGATTATCTTCTACAGTACCAAGAGCATATCTATAAAAACGATATATTTTTATAAAATTGATAATAATACAGGGCGTTTCATTAAGGGTGGCCACCGGAAACTACTAAGCATAGAAACTTGGGGAAAAAAAATTATATTAAAGTGGCTATGAGAAAATTCTGGAAATTGTTTTTAAGTTCCACATTTTGCCGCAAGAGGGCACAATTAAAAATTAATTTTGAAAATTTTAAATTTCTCCAAAAATTCCCATATTAAGGTATATCTCTGGTTACATTATTGGAATGCTTCGACAATTTTGCATCATTTTAGTTTAAGGCTCATTGGCGTACCGACTTTGATAAGAGTGGGGGAAGTTATTGAAAGTGTAATATTTCTTCAATTGCTGTACTTCTAAACGATTTATCCGATTTTACTAAATTTAAGCTTGTTTGGAAGAGAAAAGTAAGTATTTTTAATTGTTCTAACCAACGGTACACAATAGTTGAAAAATCTAAAAAAAATCAAATTTCACACCCTCTTTGTTGCGGATCCATGTTTATATGAACTTGTTGTCTTAAAATTAATCTAATATTAATTCCATAAAGTTTGTAGTACAAGTAACAATAGTAAAGAAATATATATTTATGTTTTTGATGTTTTTCTGATAGTTTTATCAGAACCATAAGAAATGAACAAAAGAAAAAGCAGAAAAAAGTGATGGATACGTAGAAAAATGATGACCTCTGTTATTCTTTAAAATTTGTTTATCTTTAACGACGGATGGGATCAAATATACCGCATACAATCTTATAAATTGTATAATCACATAAAAGTTTTATAGGTATATCGATCATAAAACCTTAAGTGGCCCACACACCATGAGATTTGCCTCGAGGCATGCCGCGAGGCCACCGTCTCTGATACCAAACCTCACAGTCTGTGTTATTGTATCGACTAGTTTTTGTATCGTGCAAGACCGTCTCAACGAGTCCGCCACGGGCGGGAGACTGATACTTGCCGCGAGACGGTCTCAACGTGTGTGTGCTAGTCTTTAGGTCTCGTGAGATTCGTAGTCGGTTTTTGGTGTTATAAAATATTTTTCCTTAGTATCTAAACAATTGTTTAAGAAGATGAATACAGAAAAAAACATTTTGGGAAGAATTTATAGAAGAATATAGAAATTACCCATGTTTGTGGAATGTTAAAGCAAAAACATATATGAATAGAAACCTTAAACATGCCGCGATGGACAGACTTCTTGAAAAATATAAAGAAATAAATCCTGTGGCCAACAGGAGTCTACAGGTTTACAAGCTGATAATGTTTATGGACCTAACTTTCGGTATTTTTTGGGTTCATTTTGCTGCAATTCTTTTAAGAGTGGTATGTGAGGGAACCTTTTCTTTCAAGAAATCAATTCTTTGACTATTTTCTTTTTTTCTGTTTATCTTCAAAAACTACTAAACCTATGGTGACACCAACTGAAATTCTTATCCTTCGAAAGATTTGTGGAATGACATTTTATTATACAACCTCCACAAACTCGCGTATGTCTGATACTGATACTGTTTCAAGGTGTTGGGTCTCTTGAGACGTGATACCGTTTTGTGCGAGTCATCGCCTCGCAACGTGCCTCGAACCAGGTCTCATAGTGTGTGGGGCACTGCTAGAATATTATCAAATTAGACAAATATCTATCCTACCACTGCTTCCCGATGCAATTTAAATTTAAATAGATGTTCCCAATTTTACAATCTAAGGGATCAGTACGTTACAAAGGTAACTAAATTATATAAATTAAAAATTCTTAAAATAAGATATTCATAAATACAAAATATTATCTTATAGAATGTAGGATAAGATAGAATATGATATAACTACATAGGTCATAAAATATTCTCGTTACGTTAATTATATTAGAAATGGTATTTTGAGCACATAAAAAATGAATCGTATTAGGAATTTTTTAAATCTTTTATGGACTTTAAAGAGATTTTCCTGGTTGGTACATATGAATTATCGAAAAGAAATATAATATTAGGTATTACTGTTTTAATAACCGACTCAGCTCTTTTATAAGTCCTGATGAGTTTAGAGATATTTTCGGCAGGGTTACATGGATACGATATTTATTTAAAGTTTAATAATTTTGATGCCCCTTTTAAAATACATGATTTTAATAATTTGGAAAAATGATAAAAAAAGTTAACCCTTTTTTTAAAGTTTATTTTCCTTAAGTTCATATTTACCTATAAAATGTTTTCATTTTTTAGGCATTGATTTATTGAATAGGTACTTACATAAAAGAATTTTCTTCATCCCAGGCCAATATTCTAATGATTTCAAAAGGACCATGGGTAAGTGGTCGTACTTTACCATTATATATTTCACATGCATGCATATAATGCCCATTATCCCCATCTTTCACAGGCAATCTGACCAGAGCTTTGGTGCCATTTTCGTTAAACACTGGATGAAATATTGGTTCAGTCCAGCCTATATGTTCATGTTCCTTCTCAACATGAAACTAAAAAGTAATAGGAACAATTCTAATGATTTTTTTTACATTAACTTTACATAATCAGTACGAAGGCGAAGAAGAATCATGTAAAAAAAATAACACTTTTTTAAGTTAAGCTTAAAAAAATAGTTTAGCTTAGCTTAACTTAATTTTTTTTTTTTGAGGCATTCGCCCCTATTGTTTTTTGATCAATATTTTGTTACTTCTAAGTGTTATCCAAAAATTGGTCAAAAACCAGTGGAGTACAAGAACGTTTAGATTAATAAATTAATAAAAGTACAAAAAGAAATACAGGGTTAAGAAAAATTACCAGAACGGTCGATTATTTCAAAATATACAGGGGTTATCAAAAAACGTCTTATATAAAAAATGTAGGGCTGTTAAAAATCTACATATCGGTGATAAATTGAAATTTACAGGGTCGCCCACAAAGTTGTGGAGAATGATAGTTATATATTTTTAAATGGAACACCCTGTATATTTTTACATTTTTCAGTTCCACATAAAATTATAATTATTTTTTATAAAATGCATTATTAGTCTATACTTCATAGTTTCCGAGATATTGACTCTCGAAAAGTGACATTTTTAAACTTTGACAGCTTCTAACTTTCTAACAGTACGTCTTAGAACAAAACGGCTTACATGTCCCTATCTTCACTTTTTATTATCTTAACAAAAAAATCAACTTCAAGTTAAACCGGAACAACTATATTTCCTGCTTTCTTGTTACATCCGGTTTAACCGGAAGTTGATTTTTTTGGGAAGATATTAAAAATTTAGGATAGGGACATGTAAGCCTTTTTACTCTAAGACGTACTGTTAAAAAATGTCACTTTTCGAGAGTCAATATCTCGGAAACTATGAAGTATAGACTAATAATGCATTTAATAAAAAATAATTATAATTTTATGTGGAACTGAAAAATGTAAAAATATACAGGGTGTTCCATTTAAAAAAATATAACTACCATTCTCCACAACTTTGTGGGCGACCCTGTATATTTTCATTTATCACCGATATGTAGATTTTTAACAACCCTACATTTTTTATAAAAGACGTTTTTTGATAACCCCTGTATATTTTGAAATAATCTACCGTTCTGGTAATTTCTCCTAACCCTGTATAGGCAAATTTGATCAAATTTGGTTTTTTGCTTTTAATAATTTGTCAATTAAATATTTTGTAACTTAAAATTGTAGGTAAATGTTATCGAATGGCGGATATTCGACCGCTTTTTGAAGGAAGTAAGAAATAAACGAAATATTGATAAGAAAATAAAATGGCAAATGCGTCCCTAGTGTTTACTTTTTGTAATAAAACTAAAAATTATTCGTCTAAAGACGCGTTCAGAACAGTATAGCACAATGTCCACGTTGGAAAAATACCATTAATGGATGGACTAAATCGTCTGCAAAAGCTATTGGCCTGAATGTAAAGGACAAAAGATAACAAACCGTTCGAATAGGTCAACTGCTGTTAGCGAATTAACAAAAAAAAGGTGTGCAAGAAGAAGAATTGCTGAAAATTATTAGTCATAATCCAAATTTTATAAAATCATACTTAAACATCGACAAAAAACACACAATAAAATCATTATTACTATGCGTGATAATGGATCATCTACAGTGTGTCCGCTTGAGTTCTGTACCTACATATGGAAAACTTTTTTAATATTAATTTTACGAAAAAAAGTTACTCTTTATAAAAAGTTCTGCTTACTGAAAAAATAATATTAGACTATTTAAACTTGAGATAGTATGTACAGGATGATCAAAAAGTATCAAATCAAAATTGACCTACGAAAAAAGTACCCTTAATTTTAATTTTAGAGCAAAATGGAATAAGAAAATGTTGATTGGCATTAAAAATTATATCTGCTTCTACTCTTAGTAGACTATTATTGAAAATATATTTGACATTTCAAAAAATATAATTTTTTGAAATGATTTATAATTATTCATTGTATGCAATTCAAGCTAATAAACATTTATCAATTATTTTTATTCAAAGCGTAACCTTTGATTCTTTAGCCCTGTTTTGTAGTAATTTTATGACGCATTTAAATAATTATTGATAGAAACATGATAATTTATTTTGGAAAAATACAATTATAATAATAAACATTAAAATATGAATCATTAACCCCTCACTGCACATTTGCCTCGACATATCCTCCCTCCATTTCAATACATTTAGCCGTTCTTGCAGAAAATGCTCTTAAAACATTTCTAATCATGGCAGGAGTTATATTTGTAATTGTCTCTCTAATTACCCTCTCTAAATGGTCAACATTTTGAAATGGCCTTTGTAGGTATACATTCTGTTTTAGGTAGCCCCACAAGAAATAATCGAGGGGGGTCAAGTCCGGAGACCTAGCGGGCCAAAAAAGGACAGAATATCTATTGATAACTTTTCCATTAAAAAGGGTATTTAAATATTGTCTTACATTCCTCGCACTGTGGCATGGTGCACCACCTTGTTGGTACCATATCCGTAGTCTATCGGGTATTTGAAGTCCATGAATAAAATTAAACAAATAATTATTTAAAAAATGCAAGTAACGTTCACCATTTAAATTTTGTCGAAAAAAAAAGGTCCTATTATTCTATGTTTGTAAATTTCGCGCCACACATTTGTTTTAAATGAGTACTGATCACGTGTCTGTATAGTGAAATTTGGATTAACGTCACTCCACCAACGACAATTTTGTGAACTTACAGTCCCGTTCGAGGTAAAGGTTGCTTCGTCTGTAAAAATTATATCTCTTGCCATGAAAGGGTTATCTTCTAACTCTCCTTGTATTAAAAAACAAAATTCTAAGCGTCGCTCAAATCACCTGGCTCCAAGGTATGTATAAATTTTGGTTTGTAGGGCCGAAATTTATTTTCATGTAATATTTTTGAAATCGTAGTTTTCCCTACATCATTTGGTAATGTTGTTGACCTATTTCGCAATGAGTTTTTAGGATCTTCTACTGCAGACAACATTACTTGGTTCACAGTTTCATTATTTGCAACCCTTGGTCCACGGTTCTTATTGTAGTTATTTTCCACACTTCCAAAGGTCTTAAATTTAGTCACTATGTTCCCTACTGTTGTAAAAGAAATCATTTTATCAGGATATCTGTAGTTAAAAATTTCGGCAGTTTCCCGATACGTTTTGTAATTTTTACCAACAATTAAAATTATTTCAATTTTATCTTGCATACTCAATTTCAACGGCATATTTATCTAATTATTCTACCGATGTTTCAGACAAATAACATAACTGATAGTTGAAATTCAAATTCAGGTGGGAAATGGTGGCAAGATAATGCACATGCCATTAAGAATTAAGATTTAAATTTTTAATTTAGTTTTCAATAATAGTCTACTAAGAGTAGAAACAGATATAATTTTTAATGCCAATCAACATTTTCTTATTCCATTTTGCTCTAAAATTAAAATTAAGGGTACTTTTCTCGTAGGTCAATTTTGATTTGATACTTTTTGATCATCCTGTACATACTATCTCAAGTTTGAATAGTCTAATATTATTTTTTCAGTAAGCAGAACTTTTTATAAAGAGTAACTTTTATTCGTAAAATTAATATTAAAAAAGTTTTCCATATGTACAGAACTCAAGCGGACACACTGTATAATAGAAAAAATAACCAATCTAATGGTAAGTGAAATTTTAATAACTGTACATTTACCACTTGTTCTTTTAATAAATAAATAATTGTTTTGTTGCGAGTTGTTTTATTGTCTTATCAAACTGACCGAATATCATTCGGACATTAACAAATGCCCCATAATTTCATGTCAATCGAAAGCACGTTGACTTTAGTATAGTGTTTCTCAGGTTAACTTAGGGTGGGTTTATCAGTGCACGGCTAAAGTTTCGGCTTCATAGCTGTCAGTCAACTATAACTGGTTCGACGTTTAGATGGCCAGCAGCTAACACTTGACCGACAGCTAAAGTACATAACCGTGCACTGATAAACCAGACCTTAATGACATAAAAAAGTATGAAACTCCTAACCATTGGCGTCGCCAACCAAATAACTAAAATGCGTAGGGTATTGTTTTAAATTTTTAAGATGATAATAATATAAATAAAGCAACTTTAACATAAAAAAGCATTAAACTCCTAATCCTAGGCGTCGTATCTCCAAATAATTAAAATGCATAGGGTATATCTATATTGTATTACATTTTTAAAACGACATTACAATATAAATTAAACAATTTTAATAGATAACACGTTGTAAACAAACATTATTGATTTAAAATGCAGTAACAATTGAATTGATGGAATCATCCTAATTTTCAGAAGTAGAATCGTTTTCAGGTTGGATCACTACTGGTGCTATAGGCGATAAAACAGGGATATTTGATTTCTACAGTAACATGAGCTTCGCAATTTTTCCATACATCGCTACTCATGTCGTTAATTACCTGCCAAATATTATCAAGGACAGCTGCGCTTAAAATTAAAATAATACGTTGACATTTAACATGTAAATCTTCGTTTCTTAATTCCGGACTTGTTGCGCTCTCGAAGGCCGACTCCACCGAGCATGTTGGCACCAATATAATTCACCTTGATCTGCTGTTTATAATGATCGCTGGAAAGCCACTGCTGATAATAAAATGTACCAAGTAAAAAAGTATCTGTCCAAAACCATACAGTTATAAACAAAAATTAAATACGTAAATTATAGCAAATATGTTAAACCACTTACTCCACTGTCCCTTTCCTTCTCACCTGGCCATATTTGTTGATGACGTGCTTCTGCACGCCAGTTCATATTACGCAAATGTGGCCAGGCAACACATTACAAACCACCTACATACCCCGCTCCCCTGGTATAAAAAGTGAATATTGAAACTCAATGAAGATAAATGCGAATGTGTAATAATAACAAGAAAACGAACAAACAACCACATAAACCAATACATAACAATAAACGACAGACAAATAATACCCAAAGACAACATAAAATACCTTGGAGTAGTACTGGACAAATCGCTTAGATTTAATAATAATACAACAAAACTAATACAAAAATATTATGCAACGACCCACAAACTATACAAACTATTAAATTACAGATCTCCTTTATCACCGACAAACAAACAAATTATTTACAATCAATGCATAAGACCTATACTAACGTACGCAGGACCAGTCTGGTGTAGCATGGCCGATACTCATTTAAAAAAATTGCAAGTCCTGCAAAATAAAGTCTTAAGACAAATATTATTAGCACAAATAAGAACACCAGTACGGCATCTACACCAGGCTACAGACACCCCTTACATTACAGATTACATAAGACAAAATGCAATAAATTTTTATAATACCCAACCCCAAAACTCAAGACTAACAGAACATATAACAGACTTGAGATATGACGAACATCGCATTCATCCCCCAATACATTCTAAATTGCCAATTTATTTTCAAGATAATTAAAACTTAGTTTCAATTTCCACTGAAAACCGCAAAAATCCTAAAATCCAAAACCACGCCCCCAAAAACTTAATACTGCCCACTACCAAAAAATTTTAAAGCTATCATCAGCAAAGGTACGGTGTACCTGGTAACATAAAATTCAAGCTGGTTTTTCATCTGTTTTTCAGTGACCCCCAATGCAAACCCATAATAGTCAAAATTACATAACAACAAAAATTATTTCTAAAATTATAAAAAATCAAACTCTTGCATAGCAGTAAAAGGTTACTGAAACTGTCTGAACAAAATGCATTTAAATGCATTTATTAGTACCAAGGCCAACACCAGCCACCCTGCACTGTAGGGCGTATCCCTAATGGTAACTAAGAAACCAGGAAGAACAAAATACAATATTGTAAAATAGTACTAGTAATGCAATGTGAAAATAATATTAGAATAAATAAAGAGATTTTAAAAGTAAAGTGTCATTTTCCTTAAGAAACTATTAATACCTGACACGACAGTTATGATGGCTCAATTATCTTTTAGCAGGTAAATAAGAAATATCGTGATTCGTTGAAAATATTCCGCCTTTCTTGTCTAGAACATATAAATTTCCAATTGCGTTTGTCTTAGTATCATTAACAGATTGGGAGACAGTGGTCGAGACGTGCATAAATTATGCACGATTGCCAGTTCTACCAAATTTTCGGGTTTGTTATAAGTTGTATATAAGTATACGAGAAACAATTGTTTGTTAATTAATTGTTTTTTAACAATGAAAACCTTTTTTTATTTTAATTTCAATTCTTTTTTCCTAAATAATATTTCTTAAGGACTAAAAAACCTATAATAATATTACTGTTCTTCTTTCTTTCACACTCGAAACTTCTTAGTTTAAAGTATATTTGTAAACTAGCTTTCAAAACGAGTTACTGACTAATACTTGAATACTGATATAAAAAATAAAAAGAACTTAAAGATTTAAAAAAAATAGATCTGACAACCCTGGTTGTGAGGTCGGTCTCTTTGAAGCCCGTTAAACGCTTTTTTATGTCATCAAACTGAGTTTGGATAAATTATAACAGCCTGACGCAGAAGATAGCGTGCTTTCGATTGACATAAAATTATCTCGTACATTATCAATGTTCTAGGAGATATTAGAACTGATAACAATTAAAAATGTGTAAGCCCTATTTGACCGTACATTACAGCCCTATGTTATTACATTTTACTTACATCAGTGCAGTTATAATTATTTTGATTGCGGCAAGTAAGGATGATAAACTTGTTTTGTTGCCTATTTAACCAGATAATATCCACATTATTTTCACCATGAAAATTGGCGCTGGTCACATAACTTTTCGGATCGACACTGTTCGTTGGTTTCAATTCGAATGGAAAAAGATATTTGGGCATAGTTAAGTTTACAATCCACACTGTCACTTCTGGATTTGCTGTTTCCACCTAATAAAATAATTATATTGAACACAGGAATTACATGTTTTGAACAACTTGTTTATTGTGATGCATAAAGGCATCGTCTATGTCTTTTCCTGCCGATTTACGTTTACAATGTATAAATATTTCTAATACCGTCCATTTAAGGTATGAGTATGCTACAAGAATTATATTTAGAATAATGTATGAGTAATTTAAAAAAGTAAAAATACACAGGGTGTGTTTTTTTAAGTTAGAAAAAAGTACTTTTCGTTTGGTTTCACCCTGAACACTACTAAGAATTTGGGTGAGATTTAACTAAGTTCAATTCATTGTCAGAATATGGAACTGTTACATTTTGTAGAAAACTATTTATAATCCCGTGTTTTCTATAATATATAGGATATCCGGAAAAAGGAGGTCAATCCATTACCCATATATTCCTTGAGAAAAATAATATGACTTTTATAATGCCATTTTTTAATTGTGACGCTCATGTTCGATATCAGTGGCGCAACCAGAAATTTAGTTCGGGGGGGGCTTTAATTTCTTGCGCCGAAAGCGAAAAATTTTTGGGTGCCACGCCCTTTTTTGGGTAAAATACGTATGATTGACGAGAGCGACAGCCCCCTAAAACTTCTGCAATAATACGCCCCTGGACCTAACTAAATATTTATGAAAAAAAATTAGAGATTTCATTTTAATTAGTAAAAATGTATTTAAAATAAGTAGGTAACGCATATATTAATCATACGTATTTTATACTAAAACAAAACAAAAACCTTATACAATAAGTTGTAAGTAATCACTAATAATACTAATATTACAGTAAAATTCTTCGTTTTGTTTTTGCCTTTTCGTCCAGAATTTCTTCCACGGTAATATCAATATCGTGGTTCGCATAAAGAACTGCCAAACCATGTAGTCTGTCCTCTTCCGTGGTGCTACGCAGATATGTCTTTAAAAATTTTAAATTTGAAAAGGACCTTTCAGATGTGGCGGTTGTAATAGGCAAAGTTTAAAAAATTTGTAAAAGCCTTTTTATATTAGGAAATATATTGGCATCACATTCGGAATACACTTTGTCCAAATCGTCCTTCAGTTTTTGTTTTTGCATTTTTTATACCACAGCTCAAGTTCATAGTTTTAAACATCGTTTTATTGGAAAACTCTTCAATGAACTCATTCTTGTAGAAGCTGTGAAGTTTCAAAAAACATTTAAATTGACTATCAAAATCTTGATTATCATATGAAAAGAGGCATTTAAAATTTTGAACGGTTTCTCGATGTTTTAAAAACCGATCCTCGAGATTTGCTATGAGGCCATCTAAAAACGGAATAAAAATTATTATTTTAAAATACTCAGCAGCGGAATCGGTTTTTATAACCAATCTTTGTGTTTGTCTTGGCGGTAGTCTATAGGTACTCTGATTTCAATATCGTATTCCGAAAGTAGACCTTGAGCTTCCTTAAAAATATTTTGAAAATTATCATCTGCCAGGCCTCTTATTTCTTTTACTTGATCGGTCACGTCATTAGCTAACTGTAATGCTTTACAAAGGTTTAAATCAACTGTTTGTAGAATCTTGCTTAAAGGCAGTGTGTAGGCATATATTCTTTCTGTACACATTAGTGCGATCACAAATTTGCATGGGACTTATAATGCTGGCCAGTAATCCAGATGCCTCAGTGGAAGTATTGCGGTCGGTCCATTCAGTCAGACGTAGTATAATTTCACTATAACATGATTGATGTAAATTATGTGGCTGAATATAAAATATTAGTAAAAGGCGTGACATGAAAAATTGATTTGCAATTAAACGAATAGGCTAAGTTTCTAAGCTCGGGGGGGCTGCAGCCCAGCAGCCCCCCCCCCCTGGTTGCGCCACTGTTCGATATTCATGTCGTCAAACTTTGAAATTAAAAACTGATTTTTTTAAATAATTCGAGAATTTAATAAGATATTAATTTCACATTTGAGACATTGCTTCTACATAAAGATTTATGTCTTGTGAGAAAAACAAAATGAAAAACAATTATCAAATAGGTATTTAAAATAGGGGGAGTCCAGTACTCGCTGACCACCCCTACTTTTTAGTACGTGCGCCAGTGGCTTCCGATATATATTTTTTCAGGTAATCATTTATTTTTGATTAGTGAAATACATTTTATATGCACTAAAGTTACCAATGAAAAACGCTATGAGCAATCCAAAACACATAAAAGAGTTTCGCCGCCGAAATATTGTAGCTACGAGAAAAAGAATCAGTGCTCCTGCAGATGTTTCGCGGTCAATGCTGCGTTGCCATTTTATAATTTCGCCGCGTAGTCTAGAACCGCCAAAATGACATATTGTGTTTTTAAATACAAACAGCTGGATTAGTTCTCAGTTAGCTCAAGGTTTGGCAACCTATTGTACCGTAATTAAAATAAATATAATAATAATATTAAATTTATAATAGGAAATCATGAAAAATTAAATGTTTGGTATTAATAGGAGAGTTAACTGCTTAATTAATAAATATTATAAATTGTTACTTTTTAACTATCCTGTATCCAAAATTTCGTTTTTCGACAATTCACTATCGAGCACAATAATATCTAATTCTACAACCGGAATTTCAAGTTTCACTGTTTTATTTTTGAAAAGATATTCAATTCTAAGCCACACCCTGTTAAGGTGCGAGTATCAACATGCTTGCCAACCTATAACCTATTTCGCGTATATTTATTTAATTTTTCTAGCTTTTACACAAAATTTTAATAAAATTATTATCGTCTTCATATTTTATAGGTAACTAGCTATACCCCGCGCGCGTTGCTACGCTACTTACTAAAATAAATTTAAAAGAAAGACATTACAAAAATCCCGTCATCCCGGCATCTCGGCATCCGTTGCGTCACTTTTTTTCTCGGCCACACTCTTCCTCGGCCTGCACATAACAACTTACCAAATCCCGTCATCCCGCCATCCCGGCATCCCGGCATGCTTTTCGCCACTTTTTTTATGCCGAAATTTTCCTCGGCCTGCACACAACAACTCAGCAAATTTTCATTGTAATCGGATAAATGGTATTGGAACGCATACGGGACATACATACAAACATTCATTTTTATATACCCTCCCTCCTTAAGTACATGAAGAAAATCTAGGATATGATTCCTGGCATCAATTTAAGTTGAAAAGTTCATATGGACTTATGCCCTAAAATGCTTACCCTCTAAGATACAGGGTGTTAAAATATTTTTAAAAAATAATTGTTTTTTTAAAATTTCGAAACTCCTTGAAGATACGGTATTGAAAATTGATGTCGATTGATTTTGTATTAAACTGCACTTTTCGGTTAAAAAAGGGTTTGCCTACTTTCACCAGTGGCGTGCATGAAGATACCATCAATATTTTTTTTGTGAAAATATGTGATACGCCACTTTTTTTTTAAACATTGCATGCATGCATTATATCCGCAATGCATTTTTATGCATTACTGATATAAGCGGAACAAAAGTTGTCTCTACTATGTTTTTGAAAAAAATGGTAGTTTTAAAGGAAAATGGAAAATATTTTAACACCCTGTATCTTAGAGGGTAAGCATTTTAGGGCATAAGTCCATATGAACTTTTCAACTTAAATTGATGCCAGGAATCATATCCTAGATTTTCTTGATGTACTTAAGGACCACCCTGTATATAGATAATTGACATATTAAATAAATATCAAGGAATTTCATTAAATATTTTAGGAGAATTCTAAAGCGAAAAATATCGGGTAAGATTTTTTTAAACATTATTATGCCATTCTTCTTTTACTATACAATTCTCCCAAAATTAGCAATGAAATAAATTGATATTTTTGTAATATGTCAGATATTACCTAAATATTGTACCGACGATATTGATTTTATTTAAATGTTCGTTAATCAAATAATAAACTAAAAAAAGCAACGCCACCTTAAAGGTTAAAATTAAAAAAAAAAATATTTTTTCTCCAAAACGAAATACAAAAATGTTTTTTAAACGTTATTGGAAATGACGAAAAGAACTCGAAAAATATATAATATTATACAGTGCGTTACATTTAAAATAAGCAAGTTTGAGACAACTTCCGGTATAAGCGGAAGTCACATAATATGGCGGTTCATATTTTAATTGAAGAGAGCGTCTCCGAAAACCTCATTAGTTAAATTTGGAAGATTCAAATCTCATTACTTTCCGAAATATTCTAATGGATTGTCAACTTTATAGTACAGCCAAATAAGAAGGCGACAGGTTTATCGAATTAATAGCCTTCTTTTTGTGGTCTATTAAAAACTATACTATCCTCTTTAGCGGACCCAAGGAAATGCCATTTGGAAATTACTATTTGGCGTTGATTCTCCATTTTATAAAAATAAAACAGCGACAACGAATAATTGTTTCATACTTTATAAAAATAAAATTAAAAATTGGACATTATTTAATCCAAGAGATATGTTAAGGTAAAGGGCAGTAAGTGCAAAACAATGATTTTGAGTTATTGTCAATTTAGTTTATTCTCTTCTACACAATTTATTTTTTATTTTTTCACAAAACGGAAAATTCCGTAACTTTGATTTTTGATGAAAATTCATCAGCTACCTACTGCTGTTTGGCTTAGCACTAGTATAATATCAAGTTGCTATTTTTTGAAGTAATATTCCAGCAAAAGGCAGTAACTAAGTAAACAGGTAAATACTGCTGTTTACCTTTATATTTAAATTTATATATTAATTAATTGTGTAGGCAAACAGCAATAAGTTGTTAAGTTACTGCCTGTTACCATAACATGAAGAGTCACATTGTTAGTTACTGCCTTTTGCCATAGGTGATTCTGGCATAAGTTGATTCTTAATCGGCTTTAAACACTGTGTGGACCTAGGGCAGTTACTGCTTAGGCATGCTACATGAATATCTCATTTTTGACAAAAATGTTACTTATTGCCCTTTACCTTAACAGGGCAGCATATTTAAGAACGTCATTAATAAATAATGAATAAAATAAATAAATATTGTATATACATAACTAACTTATTGTATCTTTGTATATTATTATAGTGATATAAAATATACCAATAAAATATTGTCATATTCCTCTTATATTATAATCTAGTTGTGCCTGAATTATGAAATATATCCTTTACAATAAATATTATATTATTATTTAACTTTAAATTTATCTTTAACTTATTATTATATTTAACTCAATACAAGTATTTTACTTCTGAGTTCGGAATTGATAAATAATCCAAAAAAATATACAGTGTGGGGACTTTAACTGGAATAAATTCGATATTATTAAAACCGCTGAAGTTGCGCCTACAAAATTTGGTATGTGCATGGGGGTTTTTGACCATGCGGAATTAAAAAATGATATCGGCGCTGTTGCCAAATTTCCCAGTTCTGCGCTACACATAGTAATTTTGTTATTTTAAATGGAATGCCCAATTTATTTTTCTTGCAGTAAATTGAGCGTGCTAAAATTTAGTAAGATCCCAAATTTACAAAATTCTATCTTCACGAGTTGCTGAGCTATGGCAACACTGTATTTCCATTAAAAAGTACCGGGACGCTTATCTACCTTAAAGTAGAATTACCTTGTTAACATCTCCATAGTTACTAAGTCTGTAATATGAGGGTAAAACACTCTGTATTAGTATATTGTATTAGTGTTCTAATTAGTTATTATGATTAGCTAGTATAACAATACTGTCGATATAACAAATATGTAATATAAACATTTAGCGTAAGTGGAACAACTATGTATGTGGCGACATGGACTAAGATTCAGAATATAGTTTGATGTTGAATATGAAACACCGTTTTCTTTGAACCCTTTGCTGCAACCTATCTGAACATCAAATTATTACATGGCGATCCTGCCAGCCAAAAAACCATAAGAAGAAAAGCACCGATATGGAGTAAAATGGGTAGTGCCAAGTCTAAAGAGGAAATAGTTATCAACCAGGCCTCGAATGGAGACGCAAGGAGCGAAATATCAAACAAGGGGTTTTCGCTGTCAGAGTACCTTTTACTAACACTTGTAGTAGCCGTTATCCTGTATATCATATATAGTGGGATTCTTCGTTATCGTAAGGAATTACGAAAAACTATTCGAAGAGAAATTAACAGAAGCGAGTTAAGAAAATCAAGGGATGAATTAATGACGGAGGAGGCAGTATAAAATTTTTTTTTAGGTTCTTTTTAGGATAATTATAAAGATGGTTATTACACTTATGGGAAAAAAAAAACTGAAAATGGACATAAGAAACAAGGCGATATGTAAAGAATGGAAAAAATTAAGCAATTTAGTAATTAAAAAGAAAAAATGTACTAAGTAAGTTATAGAATTAAGTAAATTGTATTGAAATAGGGACCTCTTTAACAAGTACTTTGCTCTTAAATAATTAGATTTGCATATTTTTCATGGGAGATAACTTAAACATAATTTTAAGTTCTCTAGCAGATGTCAGAACTTATCTAGGAAAATTAAATTACGACAGACGAAAAACATCCATCGTTTCAACTAAAGTTAGGGAAGCAAAAACTATTTACTCTCGACTGAGTGAGGAGGTTTCTGCTATTAATCAAAAAATAAAAGATTCTGAACTCGACGAAGCAGACATTGAATATTCTAAAAATACTATAGACAAAATTAAAAAAGTATATCAGGAAATTATAAATTTTGATAAACAATTCGCAGAAGGTTTGAGTAGTGATAACCAAGACGCGGAAAGTACAAATCGGGATAACCAGGACGCGAAAATTATACATTCAGATATGTCGGCTTTTGACCTGAAAGTGGCCACGAGCCTCTTGCCTGTAATGGATGACTCGGAAGCTATTACACATAAACTAATCGACGCGGCAGAATTTTATCATTCTATGCTTAACGATGATGGCAAGCCTATTTTAATTAAATTCATTCTGAAAACACGAATTTCAAATAATGCGAAATTGAGATTAAAGTCTAGTTACGAGTCTATGGATTCATTATTAGGAGACATAAAAAAACATCTTTTAACGAAACAATCCGATACCGCCCTTCAGGCAAAATTGTTTTCCACCAAGCAAGGCGATAATACTGTTTCTGAGTTTGGTAAAAATCTTGAAGATATCTTAGTAAATCTGACAATTTCTCAAGCAGACGGTGATTCAAGAGCTTTTGATATTTTAAGACCAATAAACGAAAAAATCGCTATAAAAAGGTTTACAGGTGGCCTTAGAAATCATAAACTCAGCACAATCATATCTGCTAGAAATTTTGAATTTTTAAAGGATGCCATTAGAGCGGCGCAGGATGAAGAAATTTCCTCTCAAAGCAGTAATCAACAAATTTTCAATATGTTTAGAGGAAGAGGAAACAACAGAAATTTTTCTGCAGGTTTTAACAGAGCTAGAAACTCTGGAAGACATTTTAATAACAATTTCAATAGAAACGTAACTAATAGAAATAACAATCATGTTTCTAATTATCAACAAAATAATTCTCGCTTAGGTAATGGTAATAGCAATCCGCAAAGTCAGCGTTTTCAGGGGGGACACCGAGGACGTTCGTTTACTCGCGGTTATCGTGGAAATTCGCGGAGACAAATAAATTTTGCTGACCAAGACATTAATGCAGGTCAGGAAACGTTGCCGTATGATGTTTCTAGGGAGCAAACATTTTTTCGTCCCTAAAGTAGAGGGGAATAGTCATAATAATATTTTTACTTACTCCGAAAATTACTCAAATTCAGTTTCTTTTAGAGTAAACAACAAAAGTTTAGGATTCTTAGTAGATACGGGAGCGTCATTGTGTGCGCTTAAGTTAGAGCATTTAGATGCAAGTATACCTTTACATAAGGAAAATCTTGAAATAAATGGCATAGGTGGTAGAGTATGTTCCGTAGGTTATGTATACTTAAATCTCGCTATAGGAAACATACAATTTAGGGAAAAGTTTTATGTATTTGATTCGTTGGAATGTCATACAGATGGTATAATTGGGAGAAATTTTTTAGGGAAGTATAAAGCTAAATTAAACTATGAGGAAAATACTTTAGATCTTTTCAATGAGGGAAAGAATGTTATTTTAGACTTAAATGCTTGTTGTAGTCATATATTAGTGTTACCTGCAAGGTGTGAAAGTATTCAGTACCTTGAGACAGGGTTAAATGAGGAATGTGTTGTTATGCCAAGTGAGTTATGCCAGGGTGTGTTTGTAGCAGGAGTGATTGCACAACCAGTGAATGGGAAAGTTCCGGTTAAAATTTTGAATACACGGGAAAGTGAAGTACGCTTGAGAAATTGCTTACCTAAAACTGAGAAGCTCAGCAATTATGATTGTTGTCAGTTTACTTCTCAAAATATTTCAGTTAATCGAGTAAAACAGTTATTTGACATGCTTAAACTTACCTACTTGAATAAAGAAGAGAAAGATTCAATAGATCAATTATGTGCTAAATTTGCAGACATATTTCATATGCCTGGGGATAAATTATCTGTAACAAATATTTATAAACAGTCAATTCAAGTCAAACCGAACACTCAACCAGTTTATATAAAACCTTATAGACTGCCTCAATCCCAGAGGGAGGAAATAAATAAGCAAATTTCCCAAATGTGCGATAATGATATAATTGAGAGTGCGCAGAGTGAGTGGTCGTCGCCTGTTTTACTGGTACCGAAAAAGAGTGAAACATCAGGAGAGAAACGTAGCAGATTGGTTTTAGATTACAGATTTTTAAACCGTAGTTTAGTAGATATCAAGTGGCCTATTGCAAATGTGGTTGATATTTTGGATTCTCTTGCGGGAGCTCTTTATTTTTCGCATTTAGATCTAAGTCAGGGGTATTATCAAGTGGAACTAGATGAACAAAGTAGAAAATTGACAGCCTTTACAACTGATCGGGGGCAATGGCAAATGAAAAGATTGCCCATGGGGCTAAAACTTAGCCCCAGTGCCTTTTCTAGGATAATGACAGTTGCAATGGCAGGTCTAAACTACGAAAAATGTTTTGTTTACCTTGACGATCTAATAGTATTCGGGAGAAATCTTAAGGAACACAACAAAAACCTTATGGACGTTTTTACTAGACTTCGTAAAGTAAATTTAAAACTAAATCCCTTAAAATGCGAGTTTTTAAGGAAAGAAATTCTTTATTTAGGTCACATTATTAGTGATAAAGGAATATCTCCTGATCCTGAAAAAATTAAAGCTTTAGACGAATATCCCGTTCCAAAAAATTCAGACGAAGTTAAACGTTTCGTGGCTTTTGCAAATTACTACAGAAAGTTTATTCCGAAATTTGCGGAGCTATCTGTACCCCTAAACAAATTGTGCAGAAAGTATGCAAGGTTTGAATGGACGGATGAATGTAACAACTCATTTAAAATCCTAAAGAACGCACTAAGTCAATATCCAGTTTTACAGTATCCTGATTTTGCAGAGAAAAATGAATTTATACTTCAAACTGATGCGTCAAAGTCAGCTATTGGAGCAGTACTCTCAAATAAAAATAATAGACCAGTGGCGTACGCCAGTAGAAGTTTAAATAAAGCGGAAATAAATTACCCTATTATTCACAAAGAACTTTTAGCTATCTACTGGGCTGTAAAGCATTTTCGGCCTTATTTATATGGACGCAGATTTAAAATAGTAACTGACCATAAACCTTTATTATACTTATTTAGCCTTACTGACCCATCCAGCCGGTTAACAAAATTTCGATTAGGCCTTGAGGAATATGATTTTTACGTTGAGTATGTGAAAGGAAGTGAAAATGTCACCGCGGATGCATTATCAAGAATTATCTTGACATCTGAGGAATTGAAAAGCATGAATAATGACATGATTGCTGTTTTGACCAGAGGACAGTGTAAGAGTATGAAAGAGCAAGATTGTGTGTTGGACAAGGATAACCTTAATGTTTGGCCTGATCAACCAGATATTGTGGAAGTTCTTAAACAACCTAAAAATTGCACTGAGTTAGTTTTAACGACATCGTCCAAAATAAAAACATTGTCAAAAGATATAACTGAACACTTGGGGAGTTTTTATTATGTTCCATTGCAACTTAGTTTGTACTTTAGTCAAAATACTCGATCGGCATTGGCGCGAGACGAAATGCTGAGAGATTTGGCCAAAATAACTAAGAAAGCAAATATAAATGAATTATATATTTTAAAAAATGAGAAAAATAAAATGTTTATTAAATGGATAGGTAAGGAAATAAATAGTAATCCTAATTGGGGGGGCCCCCGTATAAATATTGTACAAGGAGCTAGCAAAATAATAGATAATGATGAGAAACGAATTATTTTGAATGATTTTCATTTACTTCCCACAAGTGGACATGCAGGCATAAATAGAATGACAAATAATATAAAAAAGTATTACTTTTGGCCAGGTCTAGATAACGATGTTGCAGACTTTGTAAGAAAATGTGACACTTGTCAAAAACAAAAGCATTGCAATCGTTATACTAGACAGCCCATGGTTATTACGTCGACAGCCAATTATTCTTTTCAAAAAGTATATTTAGATATTGTAGGACCACTACCAACAGATGTAAATGAATTTGCATACATCCTGACTTTACAGTGTGAGTTAACAAAATTTGTGGAAGCATATCCTATAAAAAAATAAAGACACCGTATCTGTGGCAAAATCATTTGTGGAAAATTTTATCTTACGATATGGAATTCCACAGGAAATTGCAACGGATAGGGGTTCTGAATTTATTTCTTCCACTATGAGTGAGGTTTGTAAGCTTTTAAAAATAAATCAAATTTATTCCACGGCATACCATCATGAAAGTATTGGTTCTTTGGAAAATTCACATAAGGTATTGGGTGCCTATTTAAGAATTCAATCCGAAAATAATGATGCAGCGTGGAGTACATGGATTCCTTATTGGTGTTTCTCTTATAATACTACAGTCCATACTGAAACTAAATATACTCCTTTTGAACTGGTCTTTGGAAAGAAATGTCAGATTCCTAATAATCTAAATAATATGTTAGAACCCATTTATAACTTTGAGAATTACCCTATTGAGTTAAAGTATCGGTTGCAAAAGGCTCATGAGGATGCAAGAGCTAACTTATTACATTCAAAATTTAAAAGAAAGCAAAGTTATGATGAAAAAATTAAACCCATTCAATACAAAAAAGGCGATTTAGTACTGGTAAAAAATGAAGTGGGAAACAAAATCGCAAGTCCTTGTTTTCTTGGTCCTTATTTAGTTATCGAGGATGAATCTCCAAATGTAAAACTAATGAAAGGTAATAAGGAGATTGTAATCCACAAAAATAGAACTAAGTTATATCATAGTTAAGTAATTTCTAGGTAATAATTTAGTAGTAAGGAATCGGCCGGCCCTACTTTCGTATTCTTCTCTATCTGCTATTTATTCTAGGTCTGACTACTCTAATTTTCTTCCTTTTCTTTCTTCATTTCTTGAATTCTTATTGACTAAGAAAATGTTTGTTATAAGTATAGTTATTATTTCACATGAGTTAATTACTTTCATATTATAATTAGCAGGAATTTCCATTTGAAAACAAAGTGTAAATTCCTTAAATTGCCCGGGGAGGTGTAATATGAGGGTAAAACACTCTGTATTAGTATATTGTATTAGTGTTCTAATTAGTTATTATGATTAGCTAGTATAACAATACTGTCGATATAACAAATATGTAATATAAACATTTAGCGTAAGTGGAACAACTATGTATGTGGCGACATGGACTAAGATTCAGAATATAGTTTGATGTTGAATATGAAACACCGTTTTCTTTGAACCCTTTGCTGCAACCTATCTGAACATCAAATTATTACAAGTCATTGACAAGCTTCAAGAAAAGTTCTTGTCGTGTCAAAATGGCTTATTTAATTGAAACCTTAAGGTGGGAGTATCAACATGCTTGCCAACCTATAACCTATTTCGCGTAGATTTATTCATGTTTTCTACCTTTTATACAAAATTTAAATAAAATCAGTATCGACTTGATATTCTATAGGTAATAATTGACATACCGTAAAACGGGATGGCTTTGTGCCTGCCGTAGTGAGATTGTGACACAGCGGGTCGATCGTGTATAATCATAATTTTACGGTATGCCGATCCGCGAACTGCTGCCAGCTTCCACCCAATGTGGTGGTTGCTCCGCCCGAATAGAGGCAGATACATGTTTGTCGAATTCAATACGCGATTTTTGTGTTGCATCGATTTAGGAAAAAGGAAAGCTTTTGCGAATGTTTAGCTTTACTGTATACTATCTTGTGGGTAGCCTTAATCATTATAATAATGCCGGATTCAAAGGTTACATATACCTAGTTAGATGTTACATAGGTTATAATTTAAGCAATCAAGAACAGCCAAGTAGTGAAAAATATAACAGCTGTTTTTCGTTGAATGAAATGCTGACGATATAAGGGGCGAGTTTGTGCCACTATTTATTGTGGAATTTAATGGGGTGAAATTTTCTATGTTTATATGTTTAATAAATAAAGCATTTTCACCACAAAATCTTTCCGTGGGGTGACTTTATGCCATAAAAAATAAACGAAGAAAAAAATAATCGGATTAAATTGTTCCATGTCAGGCAGTTGTACTATAATACGAAGGTACGCCCGGCACATTCTCACCTTCTGAATAGGCGGCTATGTGCTCAAATAATAAATAAATAGCTGGCACAAAGCCACCCCATCGCATGGGGGGAAATTGTGTCAATTGGTATAATTAATTTTGGACAAACCACTGAAAGTTTCTAAATCATTTTTACCCAGTTTAGTAATCAAAGGTTCTATCAAGATCTGCTTGAAAATGTTAAAAACCCATAAAAAGTGGCATTACGGTATTTAATAAATATCAAGGAATTTCATAACTTATTTTAGGAGAATTGTACAGCGAAAAATATCGGGTAAGATTTTTTTTAACATTATTATGTCATTGTCACTCATTGTTCTTTCACTATACAATTCTCCCAAAATTAGCAATGAAATAAATTGATATTTTCGTAATATATCAGATACTACCTAAATAATGTACCGACGATATTGATTTTCTTTAAATGTTAGTTATTAAAATAATAAATTCAAAAAATCAACGCGAAATAGGTTATAGGTTGGGAATAGATTAAATGACGTTAAGAATTCAACCTTAAAAATAGAAATTTTCATGATGATCGGTTTCGGGGACCACCAACGTACTCAGGTCGAAGTTTGCACTTTGTTTTAAGAGATACATGCTGATTTGCTACCACTGAATCAAGGCACTGTGTGCAAAATTGAGGCACAATTCAGAACTCGCGGACACGTTGGTGGAACAGTATCTCGACACCGGCCTCAACCCGTGGACTAGAAAAGAGAGCTCGGTATTCTTCTCACATACCAAGAAACTCCCATAACTCCAGCTAGACAAGTAGGACGAGAGTACCATACATGTCACAAAACAATCTTGACAATTTTGAAGTCAGCGAGAAATCACCCATTTAAAATGAAACCAGTCCAAGAGTTACTTGAGGATAATCCTGATCGGCGAGTAGAGTTTTGCAAGACAGCAATGAATAGGATTGATAGTGGCCAAATTCTTCCACATTGGATTTTGTTCTCTGATAAAGCCACTTTTATCTAAACAGCGAGGTATGCATTCTTTATCCATCTTCTTATGAAGATTGTATTAATAATTTTTTTTAGGTTAACGTTCAGAATTGTCGATACTATCCGCATTGAATTGTTGAGCAATATACTCAAAATAGGCAAAAAGTTAATGTGTGGGCTGGAATCATTGGATATAAAATTATTGGACCCTTTTTTTTTCGATCAAAATTTGGGTGAAAGATATTTGGAATTTTTGCAAGAAATTTTAGTGCCAGAACTGATTGAGTCATAGTCATATACCCCACCGGAAATAATAACTTTTTATTTATGGGGTGATTTGAAACATAAAGTGAATGTTATAAAACCTGCAAATATTGAAGATCTAGAATATCGGATTAGAATAGAAATCAGATCTATACCATCTCAGGTTTTGCGCAGCCTACAAAATGAGTTTTATAACCGATTGGCTTTTGCCAAGAAGTCAATGGACCGCATTTAGAACAACTTTTGAAATAATAAATCGATAGAGCTAGTTTCGTGTTTTTGTGATTTTTTTATCAAATTTGTTTCAGTTAAATTACCGCCTGTAACACACAGCTGATAATTCTGACAACATTGCCGATAATATTGTTAATTTCTGCATGCCTAGAAACCCCCCGATAGTAAATTTTATTAAAAAACTTTAACGGTTCTAAAGGTAGATAAGCGTTCCGGTACTTTTTAATGGAACTGCAGTGTTGTTATAGCTCAGCAACTAGTGAAGATAGAATTTTGTAAATTTGGGATCTTACTAAATTTGACACGCCCAATTTACTGCAATAAAAATAAATTGGGCATTTCATTTAAAATAACAAAATTTCTACGAGTAGCGCAAAGCTGGGAAATCTGGCAACTGCGCCGACATCATAATCCAATTTCGCATGCTCCAAAACCCCTACATACCAAATTTTGTAGGCGTAACTTTAGCGGTTTTGATAATATCGAATTTATTCCAGTTAAAGTTCCCACCTTGTATATTAGCATTAAATGTAAAAAAAAATTTGAATAAACCTTTATTATTATTATTATTATTATTATTATTATTATTATTATTATTATTATTATTATTATTATTATTATTATTATTTTATTATTATTATTGTTATTATTATTATTATTATTATTATTATTATTATTATTATTATTATTATTATTATATTGTGCAATTCGATTAATTTTTTAAAATTATATTATTTACTTACCCTGGGATACCTAAAACTTCTGACTTGTGGATAAATTGTTTCTGAATTTTTGCTATTATACCAGGCATATTTGTACTCTCCAACCTTGGTGTTATCAAAAGTAATGTAAAGAAGATAGTAGTTATCTGGAGAAAACCATAGCGAATGGGACGTTTTTAAAATTTCGTTTTCGTATAGCCAATCGGGCACGCCATTAAATATCACATTTGGGTGTCCTGTGTTCGTTATTCGACAAACCAAATCCTTCTCAACTTTGGGCTTATAGTAAATGTCATTGTTGTACACAAATGCTACCGCGGTACCATCAGGTGACCAAACTGCATACTGCAAATAAGGTGCGTTTTCATCTAGCTCTTTTGGTGACAGGGGTTTTCGTATCCTAAAATATGCACAAATTGTTTTCTTTTATAGAAATATTGATTTAATTTATTGCTACATTTATGAAACTTTATTTTAATAACAATCATTATAGTCCATTAATATAAACATAATTATTAAAACAAATAAATTTAAAAAAGTTTTGTCGCTTGAAGATTATACGATCCGAGAGAAGCGTTTTCAAAACCAGAGAGTTCTTAGCTCACAAGTGGTAGCTTTCCTCAAAAACTACCCCTAACAAGGTCTTTCTGAGGAACCATTGGTCGCTCAAAATGAATCTAGGAAAATTTTTCAACCACAATTCTTCGACAACAATAATTCTTCTTCCACAATTTTTCGATTCTTGGACGATACAATTCATCGATTACACAATTGTTGGTCCACATTTTTTCGTCCGGAATATTTTCCGACTTGTATTGGTTGCAGTGAAACGCAATATAGTTGATTTTCAATAGTATTTTATGACCAATATTTACTACAAGGCTTACTTTTCACAGAGGTAGCATCAATTTTAATTAAAATTTTAAGTACCTCTAATGTGGTTTTGTAAGTATTTTACGACTAATATTTACCACAATCATACACACAATTTATTTTAATTTTCCCGTCGAAAAATATTCCTCTCGAAATAGTGTGGACTAATAACTGTGTAATCGATGAATTGGGCTGTCGAAAAATTGTGGGAGAAGAATTCTGCCCTCCTAGTGGAGAACGCAGTAACTTCCAAAATTTTCGATTTTGAGATTTTTACATATTATTATGTAGAATACAATTCTCTATCATTAAAAAAATTATTGTTGAAAAAAAAAAATTAAGACAAAAAAACGCCTAATAAATATGTAGTTTCTGCAAAACGTAATGCTTTTTTAAAGAAAATCGCAGTCAAAATTCTAGTCAAGAATGCAGCATTTTACTGATGCCCATTTTAAATGCTGCGTTTTTTCTTAGAAGTAACGCACATTGCGGCTCATGGTTTTCTAGTGGAAAGCGCAGTATATTTTACACTAGTAAATATGGCATACTTCGTTTCTTGTTAAGCAACGCTAATTCAAAGCTCTAAGAAATACTAAACAAAAACGCAGTATGCTCAATAAAAAAATTATTTACTGTCCAAATTCATTGAAACCTATATCAAAAAAATTGTTTTATATTTTTTTATCAATCTGGTAAAAGAAAAAATTAAAAACATTCATTTATAAAAAAATACTAGCGAAAAAACGTTTTTTGCGTTTTTCTCAAAACTAACGTTCAGGAAGTTGCTGCGCTTTTCACTAGGAGGGCAGATTTGTGGTCGAAGAATTGTGCTCAAAGAATTGTGATCGAAGAATTGTGATCGAAGAATCTTCCGGATTCCGCACAAAATAGTATATTATTGACCAAGGTTTAGACAGCTACTATTATTTCCCGAGCATCGACTTTAAATCACGAAACATTTATTTTACAGTAGTAGGTACTAATCATAATTATAAAAAAATTTATATAAAAATATCATGCATAAAGATTTCATGGCTTTCTAAACATATAAGATAAACTATACCTACAAAGCCTTGGAACCTCGGATATGGTTTTAGTACAACGATCTCTATAGTCAAGCGATGTCGGGCGCGACTGATTTGGATGGGTGACCGCTTGGGAATAGCGGGTGAATAGATGTGGCGTCTCCAAGAATAATGGTAAAAAAAATCACCTTCCACGTTTATTGTTGCAGAATCAAAAAAAAATCAAGTTATTTTCTTTCAAACAGATGTGAAAAATTTGTTATACTAATAATCTATAAAACGGCCATTATTGATCGATTTTTACCTTAGAAATAATTTTTCCCTACCTCGCCAATTATTATAATAATAAAAACAATCTATTTAAAAAGAAGAGGTTATTTGATTTTTTGTTTCTCGCTTAAATAAGATGGAGGATGAATATTTTTGCTACTATTCTCGGGAAAACATCTACTCTGACACCGGTTATTCCCAAGCGGTCACCCATCCAAAATATAGTCGCGCCCGATGTCGCTTGAATTTTGAAATCGTTGTATTAAAATCATGTACGAGGTTCCAGCGCCTTTATATGTTATAAATGATAGTTACATATAATTTTTTTATAATTATTATTATTATTATTCACTGGAAAAATAATTGTCTTGTAAATGTGTTAGTAGTAGAAAAAAATTTATATTAACCACGGTTTACACAGCTATTAGCCCTCGGATCTTTAAATCACGAGGAGCGGAGCGACTCGGCGCTTGGGCAATAATAGTAGATGTCAAAACCTTGGTTAATAATATACTAATACATACCAGAAATATTCCGCATAAAATTGACGGCAAAAAAGTTTTTTTTACCAATACCATTTTTTCAATGAATTTTGAGCAATATGAAGAGTGAAAAAGAGGATTGAATGGAACATAGGTTACATTCTGTATTATATTCTCGCAACTCGATTTGGCCTTCACAGTATATACGCGACAGATAGGTATCAAGCAGTAACTGGTATTACGAAATTAATTAATTTTCTTTTATACAGGGTGTCTCACGGTCGATGGTACCTTAGACGTTTACGGAAAACGGGACATAGGAATTTTCTGAAAATTTGGCAACATGGGTAATTGGCATAGCTCTATCGAATTAAATATTTTCAACAGCGCAACGTTGCCGCTTATACAAAAAAGTAGCATCAGCTTTGATATTTTAAATGAGACACCCTATATATTATTGCCTTCTCCGCTACGCTAGTACTTTCTGATTATTTTTGTATAATACTTTTCTATACCTATCTTTAGCGGTTTTCGAAAAATTAATTAATTTCCATATTTTTTGTTCAAAACATAGCTCCTACTGCGGTATTTGGACTCGCAGAAAGCTGAAATTTAGGATGTAGTTTATCAATGTCTTGTGTATTAGTTAGGTGTAAGGGAATTTGTTCTGTGTTATACAGGGTCTTTCAAAATTCATCATTTTACCGCTTGATATAAAAATGGTGAAAAGTGAATTTTTTTAAATGGAACACCCTGTATATTATTAAATATCTTGAAAGAAAATTAAAGACCCTTCCAAATGATATATTATGTCAATTATGTATTATGTTCCTATACCTAAATAGTTAGGTTTTCGAAATAAAACCAAGTTTCTGTAAGAATCGGATTATTTGGGCATATTTGTCTTAGATAGCCATGAAATACAAAGATGAAACATGTCATTATAAAAATTTGACAATTGGTACATTAATAATAAAAAAATTGCTCGTTTTTAAAGTTTATTAGAGAAAGTTACCTGTAAATAATTAAAATGGAAGGAGATAACTATTCATTTGAATTTTTAATGAAATTGTATATTCTTCATGGACAATGTGTCCAAATTATAGCAAGAACATGCAGAAGGTTCAATGAATTGATTCCCGATCAACAAACAATCAACAAGAGAAAGTTTGTACGATTACAAAATAATTGTAATAATAATAAAAAATGTAATGAACCCAATGAAATTGCACATAACAATACAAAACAAAGACATATTGTAAAAAGGTTCAAGATTTTTTATTATTAATAAAATTATTTTGTAATAGTACAAACTTTCTCTTGTTGATCGGGTTTGTTCGTAGTTATTAATTATAATTATTATACAAAAATTATATGTAAATATTATACATAAAGATGTCATGGTTATCCAAACATATACGATAAAATATGGAAGGTGCTGGAATCTCTTACATGGTTTTAATACAACGATCTACTGTAAGAATAAGTCTTGTAAATGCGTTAACAGTGAAAAAAATGTATATTAACCACGGTTTAGACGGCTAATAGCCCTTCCGTCTTAAATCCCTCGTCGTTTCGCTCCTCGTGATTTAAACTTTTTAATATTTTTTGTTAATAAAATAAGCTCTCTTTGAGAAATATATTAATTCTTTGAAAAAAATTCTTACCTTGTAGATACTTCGTAAATGTGATATTTGGCCAAAGTTGTGTATTCATAAACTTTAACTACATGACTTATTAATAAAATAAACTTCATATCGTTGGAGACCTTAAAATCAACTACTTCATATTGTCTCTAAAAAAGATAAAATGCTGTTAATTTTTTAAGTATAAGCAACCGTATAATTTAACATTTATTACTTTTATCGTTTATATATCGTTAACTATCTCTGTTAATATCCTATACATGGACTGTTTAACAAATGCCAAATTAACTAAAGTTTTTAAAACTTATAGCAGGAAAAAGACAGGCTACGCGGCTGTCCGCTAAGTTCATTCAGTCTAGACGTAAAAGAAAACTCAAAATCACGAAATGTTTTTTACGTATAAAGTGGCTAAATAAACAAAGGTAATAAGTATTTATTGTTGTGAATGCTGCCAAAGCTTTGGATAATATTGTCCCAAAGAAGTCTAAAGACGCCTACGGTAACGAATATCAAAGGTTTGGGGATTGGATGAAAAATAATCATCTAAAAATTATCAACGAGACGGTGCTACTCGGATATTTCCAGGAATTGGTATGTTAAAATTGCTGTAGTAAATTATATTAAAACATTAATTGTGTATATCGACAGTGGCAGCTGGTTAATGAAGGGCTCTGGGGCGCCGCCCTCCCTGCAATTATTTCAAACAGAATCCAAAAATACTTTACTTAAAAAACCAATAACGCAATGTATGTAAGCAATCAATTAAAATAATTCAAACCAAACGTAGCTCTATTCTAACGGGCAGGCTATACTCATAGACAAGCGAGTTGCGCGCTCTCAAGGTTGTACTAATCGCGGGCGGCGGCGGTCGACCGATTATCCGTCCCGATTCAACGCGCCTTCTCGATGGGTTGTCATGACGATGGAGGCCTGACGTCACCTACACATCGCACAACGAGCGGCCACGGAGAGGTCCAATTTTCCGCGCCCACTGTTCGCGAATCGCGATGCGACCTGTCGTCTGTCGATGTCGCTGACTCGCTGACGTTTTGTTTATTTGTTTTGAGTTATTTATTAGTTGCTATAAAATTTTTAAAATTTCGTCTAATATGAAGGTCAGTGATTTACAGAAGGTTGTGTTTAGTTCTCTGAGCTTAAGTGAAAAACTTGATTTAAAAAATGCAGGGCGGCCACTACCAATATTAAACATTGTACAAGTGCAATCAAAATGTAAAAGTAAGGCACAGTTTATGCGTAAGTTTAACAAAGAAATATATAATAAAATAGTCTGGATATGCGGTTGTGAGGACATAAATTATTTTTTTTGTTTCGTGTGTCTTCTTTTTGGCGGGGATGATAATTGGACTAAAAATGGAGTGCAGGACTTAAAACATCTTTCAGAGAAAATAAAAAACATGAAAAAAGTGCAAAACATCGTTATAATGTGGTAAGTTTTGAGATGTTAGGACAAACTAATATTTTAACTTGTTTAAGTAGTGCTTATGCTGATGAAATTAAAATTCACAACGAGAAAGTTAGAAAAAACAGACACGTACTTTCGAAAATAATAGACATTTTAATTTTTTTTAATTTAAAGCCAGCGCCCCCCTGACTCACTTGTCACGAGCCGCCACTGTATATCGATTATAGTCTGGAACATTCACTCCTAATTCCCGATGGACGAAATATTCAATGTTAAAGAAGACATATTAATAGTTAATAAAAATATAACATTGCAAAATAAACTTGCGGTTTTTATTTCAAGTCTTCATTTGTTTTCATGATAAATTGCAAACTGATTTTTCTAGAGACTTTTCTTTTTATGTGGAGCAACACTCCCGGAATTACCTTAAATGTTTAATTACAAATTGAATACAGCCTAGATACTTACTAATGTAATATTTGTCATAATAATACTAGTAGTTAAGTTATCTGCATTATACAATGAAATTTCTCCATAAAAATCTTTAAAAATAAATTCGGTATCTGGAAAATAAAAATTACAAAATTAGTGATAGTTTACTAGTCATTATAATAGTTAATCATTTCATTAATCTTTTGAATGCAATGTACCCTTTGCAAAAGAAACTTTGAGATATCCTGGATCAATGTATTTCTCAATAAATAAATGAAAATGGTGTTAAAATCTATAAAATCGTTAATACTAAATGAATTTAGGATGACTAAACCTATATTTTACGTATTATAATTTAATATTTTTAGAAGTTAAGGTGGGAGTATCAACATGCTTGCCAACCTATAACCTATTTCGCGTAGATTTATTTATGTTTTCTAGCTTTTATACAAAATTTAAAGAAAATCAGTATCGACTTGATATTCTTTAGGTAATAATTGACATATTTAATAAATATCAAGGAATTTCATAACTTATTTTAGGAGAATTGTATAGCGAAAAGTATCGGGTAAGATTTTTTTTAACATTATTATGTCATTGTCACTCATTGTTCTTTCACTATACAATTCTCCCAAAATTAGCAATGAAATAAATTGATATTTTTGTAATATATATCAGATACTACCTAAATAATGTACCGACGATATTGATTTTCTTTAAATGTTAGTTATTAAAATAATAAACTCAAAAAATCAACGCGAAATAGGTTATAGGTTGGCAATAGATTGAATGACGTTGAGAATTCAACCTTAATATCTAAAGAAAATTGAAAATATGGTGCGGTACCCAAAAGCGCCTATATTTTTCCTTGGTACCATGGGGCATTGCATTGCCCCCTTCCCCCTTCTCCCACCGTTGCTACGCCACTCTAAACATTTCCACTCTACGATATTTTACAATAAAATCCTAAAAATATTATTGTACCGGGTGGTCAAATAAGCGACGTCGTCGGCTTTATCTCGGAAACCATTAATCGAAAAACTTTGGGAAATATTTTTGTATGAGTAAAGTGGTCAAGAGAAATTGCTGGAAATAACTTTTAAGTTCCTCATTTCGCCGCAAGGGGGCACAATTAAAAATTGTTTTTTTAAATTCTAAATTTCTCCGAAAATTCCCATATTAAGGTATAACTCTGATTACATCATTGGAAAGCTTAGACAATTCTGCATCACTTTGGTTTAAGGCTCATTGGCGTACCGACTTTGATAAGAGTGGGAGAAGCTATTGAAAGTGTAAACATTAAAATCGCTGTAACTTCTAAACGACTTATCCGATTTTACTGAATTTAAGCTTGTTTGGAAGGGGAAAATAAGCATCTTCAATTGCCGTATCCAACAGTACACGATATTGTTTAATAAAATTGCTAGAGGGCGCAATTTGTAATAATAACAGTTTTTTCGATTTTATCCCGAAAATTCAAATCATACGGTATAACTATGACATCATAATCGAAAAGTACATGAAATTTGCAAGAAAAGATGTGAAGACAGCAGTTCGATATCTTTGTTCGTTTCAGAGTTATTGCCAAAACAATAATTTTTAATACAAATTGCGCCCTCTAGCAATTTTATTAGAAACTATCGTGTACCATTAGATACGACAATTGAAGGTGCTTCCAAACAAGCTTAAATTTAGTAAAATCGGATAAGTCGTTTAGAAGTTACAGCGATTTTAATGTTTACACTTTCAATAGCTTCTCCCACTCTTATCAAGTGAAAGTGTAAACATTAAAATCACTGTAACTTCTAAACGACTTAACCGATTTTACTAAATTTAAGCTTGTTTGAAAGAAAAAGGTAAGTACCTTTAATTGTCGTATCGAATGATACAAGATAGTTTCTAATAAAATTGCTAGAGGGCGCAATTTTTATTAAAAATTATTGTTTTGGCAATAACTCTGAAACGAACAAAGATATCGAACAGCGGTCTTCACATCTTTTCTTGCAAATTTCATGTACTTTTCGATTATGATGTCATAGTTATACCGTATGATTTAAATTTTCGGGATAAAATCGAAAAAACTGTTATTATTACAAATTGCGGATTGCCCTCTAGCAATTTTATTAAACACTATCGTGTACTGTTGGATACGGCAATTAAAGATACTTATTTTCTTCTTCCAAACAAGCTTAAATTTAGTAAAATCGGATTAGTCGTTTAGAAGTTACAGCGATTTTAATGTTTACACTTTCAATAGCTTCTCCCACTCTTATCAAGGTCGGTACGCCAATGAGCATTAAACCAAAATGATGCAGAATTATTTAAGCTTTCCAATGATGTAATCAGAGTTATACCTTAATGTGGGAATTTTCGGAGAAATTTAGAATTTAAAAAAACAATTTTTAATTGTGCCCCCTTGCGGCGAAATGAGGAACTTAAAAGTAATTTCCAGCAATTTCTCTTGACCACTTTACTCGTAAAAAAATCTTTCCTAAAGTTGTACGATTAGTGGTTTCCGAGATAAAGCCGACGTCCTCGCTTATTTGACCACCCGGTACATTATATAAAAGCAACTTTTTTTCATAAATTATTTTTAGGAAGAACAGTTAAATACAAAAGTTTTTTGAATTAATTTGTATTTTTAAAGTATATTATTTTCACATCTACAAGGTGTTTAGTTTCTCGTGACCAAATACCAACTTTCTTATTTTAAATGAAACACCCTTATAATTTTTTCACTTTCTACATCCAATTAAGCAATGATTATTACAAAATATTTTTAAAAATTTTGAGTGGTTTTTCAGTTATTCGATTTAAAAAAAATTGAACAAAATCAGTCTTTTGAAAAATTATGTGTGTTTTACATAGTCAGAAGTGAGTAATATAAGGGCATATTTTTTTTCATAGGCCACTTGGCAAATTTGACTGTCTTTTGTTGATTAAAAATATTAATTATGCCTAAATTTCATTAAAACTGCCTCTCGCTTGAAGATTTTGTTTCAAGCAAACTAAAAAGTCCTAACTTACCTGGAAAAAAATCACCTAATATATCAAAATTTATGAAAATAATAGTAAAATGTCACCGTCCGTGACGTGTCTCCAGACATAACTCGGTACTTTAAAGTTAAACACTTTTTTGTTTTTTACAGCACAGCTTATAGAACTAGGATATTATTATTCGTTAACCACTTCTCAATATTTTAAAAACTTTATACTATTTTCGCGTTAATTATAAACCTCTTAACACTACACAAACCATTGTCCCTCGAAATTTTGTCACACGTCCGTGACGCTGTTATAAACTGCAACGCCATCTCGGGACAGAAATGAGTATTTTAGTTATTTTCCTTTTGTTTTGGTATTACGCACGAGTTGAACTCAAAGGTAAGACCTCTGATTTTATCTGTTTTTCATTGACTAATTTAATATTATTGTTTTAAAAATATGGTTTAAATAAGGCGGTCACGCCTGTGACGCTTGGTTAAGCTTAAAATATGTAGATTTTAGCTTATAAAACTAATAAAACAATGGCATTGCGCGCACGGATGGCATAACCTCAAATATTAAATCTACTCTTGTGTAGTTTTGGTGTCAATATTTAAAATGTGTTGTTTTGTCACTTTCGTGACATAGGGTCACGTCCGTGACATATTATGAAACGTTTATATACAGTGTGGTTTTTTAAGTGTGCAACATATGGGAATTTTTTTATTAACGATTTCTCAGAAAATTTTATTCTTGATAAAAGTTGGTGCATGTTCTATAATCATATTAGGTGCACTTGTAATGGTTGCAAGTCAAACGGCGTACAGGGTAGGCCAAAAAATATAAAACTTTTACAAGAATAAAAATTTTTAATAAACATTTAAAATAAAAATTTTGCACTTTAAATGATGTTTTTTTAATTAGCATATTATCATTACTAATGCTTTATCTTGTTAAAACTAATTTTTAGGATATTTTAAAGTTGTGTTTAATATCGTTGCAACAAACATGAAGTTTGTGATTCCTAAATAAATTAAAAATTCAAGTAACTTTTACAAATATGCTTGAACTTGAACAAAAATATGCGAAATTGATTTGATTTTGATTAATTTATGATGGTGAATATTAAAAAAAAATTTTTTTGGGAAATTATTAATGTTTTTTAAAAAAATATATTTTTTTTTATTTTAGGAGGTCACGTTTTTGAATCTATGCATAGCTTTTAATTCTCAACAACTTTTTTAATAACATTTTGCTGAATTTTTTGAAATAGGGGTACTTTATTCTTGTACAAGTTTTATATTTTTTGGCCTACCCTGTACACCGTTTGACTTGCAACCATTCCAAGTGCACCTAATATGATTATCGAACATGCACCAACTTTTATCAAGAATAAAATTTTTTGAAAAATCGTTAATAAAAAAAATCCCCATATGTTGCACACTTAAAAAACCACACTGTATATTGGTGACATAATTGTATGTTTCAAATAAGGGATGTTTTGGCCAGATAGTTACACCTGATTCATGTAGGTATTAATAAAAATTAAAGGGAAGCAATGAGGGTTACTATAATAGCTAGGTGTATTTAAATAGCATGCAAGGCATACAATTTGCAACTCACTTTTTAAACATAACAACATGTTTAGGTTTATAACATGTTTATATTAAATTAGGTGATTTTGAATTTTAAAAATATATCTTAACAGAAAACAGATGAAATAATCTAAAAATAAAAATATAAATAAATGAACGTGTTTATTTTTGGAACAACCCCTTTGATTTCCACAAAATTTGGCGGGTCCTACAATCTCTGAACATTCTTTTAGGGATGGTTAAAATTTTGGAGCGAAAAATTTAAAGACAGGGGCGTAGTAATTTAAAAAAAAATTAATAATCTTATAATTTTATAAAAGGTAATGGACGAGCAGCAGAAAGAAACTTTTATCAAAAAATTGAAACGAGATAGCGAAGAAGCATTTTTACGAAATAAAGCAAAAAAAAAAGGAAAAAGCTAAGTTTAAATATAAAATGTTAAAACAATCCAGAAAATTGAGAGAAAATCCTGAAGGGACAACAAAAGAAAATAAATTAAATATTTCGACCCAAAACAAGCGGCAGCGACAATTGAAGAATTAAGTTAAAAACAGCTGATTCGACTAAATCTGATTCTTTTCATGAACAAGTTAAAAAAAATTAGTAAAGCCCGAAATAAAGAAAAAACTACTCCAAATAAAGATAATTTAACCCAGTCAGATCCGCCAAGTAAACAGAAAAAGTCAAAGTGCTTAAAATCAAAAAAAGGAAAAAGCTCGTCAAAAGAAAGGATGCAAAAACTTAGACAAAATTTGAGTGAAGAAAGAAAAAGGGCAATCAGAGAAAAAGATAGGAAGCCAAAAAAAGAAGCAAGAGACGAGGGAAAAGTCTTAAAAGTTGGTCAAATGGCAATCAAACAGCAAAAGCAAGAAAAAGAAAAATGGCGAGACAGGCAAAGAAAATCCAGGCATAACAAAAGAAATTGCGCTAGGTAATAGAAAATACTCCCCCATCTTCTGACATGGAAAATGAGGTTGAGGAATGCGTGCCTATTAATGACAACAATAACACACTACTTAAGAATCCTGTATGTACTCATAATGCCGATATTGCAGTTAGTAATACTTTTGAGTTACCAAGTACCCCAAACTGCCAACCAACAAATATTTCTTTCCAATCGATAAGTACCACTTCTAATCATTTCCAATCGATTACTAGCCCAACTTTTCAACCGGCAATCACTTCACACCTTGAGGATGACTTACACTTGTCGTCAACCGCTCAACACATTCATCTGAAAAGACAGGGCCAAAAGAGGTCAAATAAGAAAATGAAATCTATTCACAAAAAAAATAGGGAAATGGAAGAAAAACTGGTTTAACAACAAACTGAGATAAAAAAATAAGAAAGGAAAAAGAAAAATATAAGAAACGATGGCAACGCACATCCGAGCTAAAGCAAACAAACAAAGAAACTTCTGAAAAAAATTCATAAAATATTTCGCCCAACCCTGAACTTCTCAATATAAATCAAGGTGATGTTTCGCCCTCAAAAACAGTTGAAAACCTGCTACAAGGTAGAGCAACTCCAAAAGATGTAAAAAAAGAACTAGTTTTCGCAACTGCACTAACAAAGCAAATACAAACCAATTTAAATCAAAATCAAAGCATTAAAACAGCAGCACAAAAAATATTATCTGGAAATTTGTTAAAAAAATACAAACTACATAAAAAAATAAAACACTTTATTAGCTATGGGAATAACAAAAAATTCGCTACAGATACAGATGTTGCCATAAAGAAACAAAAAACATACAAAATAACGACAAGTGATGTGGATAAAATAAAAGATTTTTTCATCTAGACAATATTTCTCGCCAATGCCCTGGAAAAAAGGATGTAATTACTCGTAGAAAAATTAAAAAACAAAACCGTTTGTTATTACACAACTTAAAAACTTGTTACACATTATTCAAAAAAAGGCACCCTAAAGTAGTCATCGTTTTATAAAGAACCCCGCACTTCTCTTATGGAAAATGGCCCTCGGTTAAATTTTCTAAATTTTTAGTATGTTGTAGAGAATGGTATCCGGATCAAAAGTGTTTAGGGCCACAACAATATCTGCCGAACAGTTTTTGAGATACAGGGTGTCCAAGTTGCAAAATATGAATTCTCAATACATTATATTTTCCTAGTTTATAATATGAATTAGTTTTGTTTTTCTAAATTTTTTATGGCCATGTCGTAGATAGGATAGAATACTATAAAAATAGTTAAAAAATTTTTATTATGTACCGGGTGAGTGACGAAAATTATTTAATATTTTTTGTTAAATTATTGTATTTTCCGCAATAAATTAAATGTTTACAAATTAATACTATAGATGACATTAGCTTGAAGAAAGCTATCAGAATTTATAATATTTATATTTATACAGGGTAACTCAAAAAAGTTTATATTTTTTTTATTAGTTTTGAAAGAAATTTTGTAGATATTTCTTTATGTACTACTTGTTGCTTATCATATGCTTCGAAATAAATATATTTATCAAGGTTATACAGGGTATTTTCGATGATAAGCGATAGAAAAATAACATAAAATTGCATGTATTTATAAATCACCCGGTATATTAAAAATGAATCGGTTAAATTTCGTTATTTTTTAATATCTTTACTCACCCGGTACATAATAAAATTTTTTTAACTATTTTTATAGTATTCTATCCTATCTATGATAGGGCCATCAAAAATTTAAAAAACAAAACGAATTCATATTATAAACTAGGAAAATGTAATGTATTGAGAATTCATATTTTGCAACTTGGACACCCTGTATCTCAAAAACTGGTCGGCAGATATTGTTGTGGCCATGAACACTTTTGATCAGAATGGCATTCTCTACAATATAGTAAAAATTTAGAAAATTTAACCGAGGGCCATTTTCCATAAGAGAAGTGCGGGGTTCTTTAAACCATTTTGGATTGTTCAGCCGAAACTAAGGGATAGAGAGACATGTGCTTGTGTCAAGCACGAAAACTTTAATTTTATTATGGAAAGGTGTTTTTTAGATAAAATTATTGATACAAGAGACAGTAACAAGATTATAAATGGCAACTTTAAAATAATACTAAATGATGAATGTAAAAATGATACCTGCAAAGTGAATCAATGGAAAACAAAAACAGCAGAGAGAATAATAAAGAATGAAAGAAAAATAATTCGAGTGACGACAAAAACATATGAGCAAATGAAAAAAAGTGAATTACTTGACTTATTTTAAAAATACTTGCCAACGTTTAGAGATCATGGTAATCTGGTAAAACATCAAATGAACTACTTACATTCCATAAAGGAAAATCTTGAACCAACTCAACTGTTTCTTCAAATTGATTTCTCCGAAAACAATGTTGCCAAATTAAATAATGAGATTCAAAGTATTCATTTCGGCGCAAACAAGAAACAAATATATATAAACACACAGGTCTTGCATATTATAAGAAGAATATGGAAAATAAAATGAACTGGTCATTTGCTACTGTATTCGATAACCTGGACCATCAGGCACATACTGTGTGGAGCCACATGAAACCTGTCATTCTTTTTTTAAAGAAGCAGGTTTATCCTAAAATCATAAACCAGATTTTTATTTTCTCTGATGGACCGACATCCCAATATCGTAATCGATACAACTTATATCTTACTGCACAACATCTGTTTCGGCTATTTCCAAACGCAAAAATTTGTTGGAACTTTAGTGCCCCTGGCCATGGAAAAGGGCCTATGGATGGAATTGGGGGCACCGTCAAACGCTTAGCGGATAGAAAAGTATTACAAGGAACTGATATTACTTGCGCCAAAGAATTTGGTGATGTTGTAGGAACTTTAACCAAGATTAATCTTTTTTATATTGATTCCGAACAAATTAAGTTATCTAAATTAGCCATTCCACCAAATGTACCCAAAATAGGGAAAATAGGAGCAACATACCAAGTGAATTGGATTATTCAAAATGGAGCGATAGCAATGAATTTGAGATCTTTCAGCTGTGCCAATTGCTCATTTCTCAAATGGAAAGATCGAAATTAATCTTGGTATTACTGAAATTATTAGTATCCTTTTTTGCTCACAAAACTTTGCACTTTTTAAAGTTTGAATATATTAAAAAAAAAATTTTAACTTCTCAAGACACAGATATCTTAAAAAATATAGAATTGAATAACGAAATCTTCTGCGACACCGAAGCTCACATTGACGTTCCAGCTATTGGTTCGTGGGTAGCAACAATATATGGTGATCACTGGTATCCCGGTAAGAAAAGTACTTAAATTTTAAGTTTTAAAATTATTAACCAACTTTTTTTTTAGAAATGATTATATCGGTCGAAGGTGTTTATATAACTGTAAAGTTTCTCACTAGGAAAATGAAAAATTATAATATGGCCGACAAAGGAAGATGTACAGAAAATAAAATTCCAAGAAATTCTTTGTATTTTACCAAACTCCCCTACTAGTGTGTCAAAATCTAGACCTGATTTATATATTATCCCCGATGAAGACTCTGCTAATTTGTTGTATGAACAAATTCTGTAAATTTATATTTTAGTGATCATTGCTTTTAAATTTGTTGAAGCAAGTTTTATTAATGTTAGTTAATATTTAGTTTGCTTTAAAATAAAAAATAACTAAATGTTAAACAAGAGTTTACTTTTAGTCACTTCCGTGACAAACTTGGCACGTCCGTGACGTTGACATTTGTCATAATTTTCTTAAGAAACAATGGAAAAATAATCTTTCTTTTTAAGTGACAAGTTAGCTTACATATATCTTTACTTAAAAACATTTATAGCAATGTAAAGGTAAAGCTCCTGTGCCAACTAATTTGAAAATTGTCCTAAAGTTATGAAAAACTCTCATTTTCGTGTACAATTTGGTCTCTGCTTTATAATTTTTTAATGTAGCCTTAAATTTTCTTATTCGTTAGATGGTGTATGGCTTTTACCTAGGTATTTGAATCATTTTTATGGCGACAGATCTGTTTAATTATAAGATGGAGTAAATATAAAAGACGTCACAGGCGTGACAAATTTCTTGACTGTGCTCCCAAAAAGCACAATTCACCTGCTAACTATGAAAGTAAATGTGGAGCTTTTATCAAAACTTTGGAATAGAAACAATAAAAAATTCAAATCAATAAATGTATTTTCAAATTTCACATTTTTTTATTTTAGTCGATGATACTTAGTTGCCTATAGTCGGGAATAAAACCAAGGTAATAAACTGGTAAAAAACACCTGTCATTAGGATAATTGGGCTTTATGGACAAGGCCAAGTAGTCTTCTTCGTGGTAGTAAAGAGGTCTGTTGTACCTGTATTTAACCTTTGTGGGCATATGTTGGGCTATGAAGTTTATAGAAAACCATAACCACAATTTTTGAAAAAGATGAAAACATTATGTTGTTTTTATTTTTATCAAAGCGCAGGAGACAGGAGTTCTCTAAAAGTAGAACATTTCCTGTCAGACGATATTAATTTTTTTAAATCAGTGGTAGTATATACAGATGTTTATATCTATTTCATCGATGTGAGGTAAAAAATTAGATGCGCGTAAAAATTTTTCGTATAGATTTCAATTTTACCTTAAAAAACTAACCGCGCCCCCCGAAAAAATATATTTAATTAAAAAATAACAAAGTATAAAATTAAAATTAAAAATACAAAAAATTTAAAATATCGTCAATATTTTGTTCTTGAACCAATAAGTTAGCTCGTTTTTGTAATATATATTTTTTTTGCTTTAGTGTTACAAGTAATTTAACAAAATTAATTTAAGATAATACATCATGTTAAAAAATATGGCGTCAGTAAAATATTTTTCCTAAAGGTCATGATTTCCAAGAGAAGTTTGGCTATAAAGAAATTATTTCAGTCATTACTATAACATCCTTTATACTTTAAAGCCTACTGGACTTTAATTACAAAATATAAGAGTAATACAGAGATATACATTACCTCAGAAAATGTTTACATTGTAACCTGATCATGCAGACAAAACGAAGTAATTTATTCTTTATTTAGGGGCCTAAAAGATTTTTTGGCTTTAACCCATTAGCGCCGTGAGTGACCATATGGTAACAGCAAACTTACTTAGGATTCGGATGGTTTCGTGGGTGTTCGGCAAGCTAATGAGATCGCGCGCATGTGTCAACTGATTCCCCAAGAACTGACCAACGTAAAAATTTAAGCAAATTTAGTGTTGAGAGGTTAGTCGAAGAGTGAGGTTTGCGCGTTTTTATAGGATTATCAAATACGATAAAAATATGGACATTCGCTTAGAGTAAGTATTGTATAATGGATAGTGCTTAAATTTTATAGAATTTATAGTTTTAGAACTATTAGTTATGAACAACTAAATATGTTTTTGTATGATGTGTAAAATTTTATATAAAAATAGGATACTGGCAGCCGCTTCAATATGGGTGTAACCATATGGTTACGCTAGGCGCTTAACATACCTAAATTTTATGTTTTATTTTTAGAAAGGGGTTTTCACTTGCAGAAGCTATTGAAATGGCATATAGTGAGGATATTGACGGAGACATTTTTGTAGAGCCTCCGGAACCAAATGTGGATACTGACGAAGATTCCGCGGATGAGGATGAAGGCGGGTAAGTACTGCTAAAATCTATTTGCTTTATTAGGACATGTATAATATACAAATATAAGTGGGTACACATAAGTATTTATATGGGTATCATGTGTGACACGGGCAGCATTTTTACGTTTCCTATACAGCCAGGACGACAAGTCGCTCTCACGAAATAGGGAACGGAATGAACAACGAAGCACTCCGTTTCCTTGTCGCCCTGGCTGTATAGGAAACGTAAATATGCATACGGGCAGTGCATTTTATTGCTAATACTTAGTTTTAAATTTGCAGGTTAGTTGATAACCTTTCATCCCGGCAGCTACGAGCAAATGCCGAAATACGTTTAGCGAACAATGAAAGAATTGGTGTTAATTACGATCAAATCCAGGATGAATTTGTAGAGGTCGATTTATCCAGGAGCGTTATGCCTGATATGTTAAAAAACTGGATGAGCCAGCGCTTGGAGCAAAAAAAACCTGAACCAATGTGGGATGCAGACGCAGACTTTGACAAAGAATTTATTTCATCCTTTCCCGATTCTGATTATACAAGATATGAAAATATGTCAATAATAGAAATATTCGAACAATTTATAGATCAGCAATTTATTCAACATCTTGTAGATGAGAGCACTAAATATGCGTTGTTCATTAATTGTCCTGATCCTAAAATTACTGCTGAGGAAATTCGATTATTTATTGGTATTTTATTTGTCAGTGGCTTCAACAACTTACCTTCTAAGCGGCATTATTGGGATTTTGGCGATGACATGAGGAACTACGCTGTTGCCCAAGCTATGCGCAGAGATCGATTTTTGCAAATTTGTCGTTTCCTGCACTTTCAGGATAACACAAAAATGGATCCAAATGATAAAGCCTGGAAGATAAGACCAATAATGGAAATGTTGAAAAAAAAATTTTCTGAAAACTTTGTTCCTGAAGAAAACTTGTCGTACGATGAAAGTATGATAAAATATTTTGGTAGACACGGCTGTAAGCAGTTTATTCGGGGAAAACCGATAAGGTTTGGTTACAAAATGTGGAGCATGAATACAAAAGATGGATACTGTGTTAATTTTGAATTATACCAAGGCAAAAATCCCAAGTCAATAGATCAATACGAAAAATTAGTTGGGAAGGCTGCTAGTCCTCTACTCGGCATGATAGATGAACTACCTGAAGAAAAACAACTGAGATACAGTCTTTATATGGATAATTTATTTTCAGGATCGGCATTATTTTCATTTTTGAGATTTCGTGGAATGAAAGCTATAGGAACTATTCGCGAGAACCGTATTCCTAGAGGATGCCCCTTAACTGCAAAAAGTATATTTCAACGGAAGGAAAGGGGATATTTTGAGAAAGCCATTGAAAAAAATGATGGTCTAATTTATGTCAGATGGATGGACAACGCTGTTGTAACCATGCTATCGTCATTCTGCGGTACCAAGGAAGTCACGCAGGTGAAAAGATTTTCGCAGAAAGATAAGCGCAGTATTCAAATTCCGAGACCGCAGCTAATTTTGAAATATAATAATTTTATGGGAGGTACGGACCAAATGGACCAGAATATAGCATGTTATAGAATAGGCATACGTGGCAAAAAATGGTATTGGCCAATATTCACATGGTTGCTTGATGCCGCTCTACAAAACAGCTGGGTGCTATACAACAGAGCTAGGAAATGCAAAATTTCGCAATTAAAATTCAAAAGGGAAATTGCTAATATTTACTTAAAAAAATATGGAATTCCAAGTAAAGGGGGTGGAAGACCACCAGCTTCACCTTCAGCAACTCTGGGAAGTCGAGTATCTGCGGATCTTAGATTTGACAAAACTGAACATCTAGTTAAACACACTGAGGGAAAGAAAAGAAGAAGATGTAATAACACTTCCTGTACATCAGTCGTAAGAACAATGTGTTCAAAATGCGAAGTCGGCCTGTGTATTGACTGCTTCATCCCATTTCACACCCGCTAGTGTATATAATATAATTCTTTGTAGGCTAGATCTAGATTTTCAGTTCATAAAATATTTAGATACTATGTAACATACCATACTTATTATCTTAATTATTTCACTTGTTCACGTTAAAAAAATTAAATCACCTATTTTGCCTATTATAGGTACTTTTAGATTTTATGTATAATTGGGAGTACATGCGCCTAGTGTTACCATATGGTAACGGACTATATTTCAAAAAAAAAAAGTTTAATGGGATTTCATCCTAATACTTTTTTGTTAGAAGGCCCCTCTAAAGAAATAATTTAACACCAAAAACTTAAAAATCGAAAAATCGAAAATTCCGGCGCTAATGGGTTAAGGTCCAATCTAAGATAAAAAAAAAACTGCTTTGGCGTTTAATACTGCAGACTGTTCTTAGACCAAACCATCAAGTCAATTTACAAGGTAAATATCTACTATTTTGACGGATTTCTTTAGGTGATCAACACACCTGGGGTCGGTCAGTTTCCATATTTAACTTAACTTTATAAAAACTCGTTCTTTAACTTCATCATAAGTGGTTAAAATATGCATTTTTCTTAATAATAACTGTGGCAATATTTTACTGCTTTATATCAAATAAGGTAATTAATATTGTACCTTGTACTTCAAGCATTCCTTAAAATGAAGAAGGACTTGCCAAGAACAAAAATGTTTATATTTATTGGAAATGTAATTTCCACAAAATTGTTTAGAAAAATATCTATGTAGCATCGAAGAAGATCTAAAATTAGGTAATAAAATTGTAATGTAAATATATACAATTCTCCAGTACCAATGCTTTAAGCATAGCTCAGGAGATACCTGCTTCGAAGCAGTATAATAGAACGTACTAAAATTGTAACCAAAATCAAGAACTTGAATAAACGATTTGTTTTAAAAGATAATTACATAATGGGCACAGTTCTCACAAAATTATCTGGACAACCGTTAATTTTGTGTATAGGACATGATACGGTAAATGATAGAGGAATAATTTCGACATAATTTAAAATATTTATACACAGGGATATTAATCTCCAAATATTGATAATTTTGGACCAGCGTTCTAAACACCCTATATGCTCTTTCGGGTTCAATTTAGAAAAAGTACATAAATTGAATAATAAATTAGCAATATAATGATACAAATTGTAATAAAAGAGGCTGATTTTGTCCAAAAATTTTTAAAAATAGAATAACTAGGAAACTACTAAAAAATGTAACTATATTTTAATAAACATTGCTTGCTATTGAATCGAATATGACTACTGTGACGTAAAAACAATAATATTATATTATATTTTAAACATGATATACCTAAGTCAATCCAAAAAACCTTAATTAATTGATTCAGTCGATACTAGGTGGAAATCCATATTATAGTATTATGGGATACAGTAAAACAAAGTTGAACTTGTAAATTTCCACTATATTACCAAGAAAAATGACATGTTTCGCTAACACTGTAGCTTCGTCAGATGACAATGATATATTAAAAGGTGAAAATAAAAATAAAAGGTTGGTGCAATAAAATTATTGAAGATGTAAATAAAACAGTGGAAGGGTTACAATAGCAGGGAAATCCAACAGAGGGTTTAAATAATTAAATTAAATAAGGTACAATATGGGTAATTTACAAAATCTTAAGTTAGGATATAATAAATAGATAGAATAAATTTAGCAAAGGTGAATTATTTAACTCCAATTGATCATTAAGTAACAGGTTCGTATTTTTAAGTTTATTTGTTTCCATAGATTCTAACAAATTTAATTTTAAGCCTTTGTTTTCTGTATGTAAGATTTGAAAGGAAGGATCGAGATTATGTTAATAATCAAGTAAATGGTTAGCATAGTTTGAGTCTGTTTTATTTTTTTTAAAAACTGTTATAATGTTCCTGTATTCTTTTGTTAAAATGTCTGCCCGTTTTGCCAATGTATGTTTTAGGACAATCTGTGCATTTTAATTTATAGACGCCTGATGATTTTTCGTCTTTATCGCTTTTAGTTTTATTGTTTTTGATAAATTTACTTAAAGAGTTACAATTCTATTAATTTTCTTGATTTAAATATTAAAAGATAAAATTATAGACACGTTCTCTCCATTTTCCATAAACCATCTCATACTGATACTGTCATACACAACTCTTCGTGCCACCCTATATAACACAAATTAGCTTCTTTCCAAAGTATGATCCATAGACTAGTAACTCTCCCTCTAAATAAAATTAATTTTCAAAAAGAACTAATCCTTATAAAACCAATTGTAGTTAATAACGGATATAACTCAAATCTAATTGACCAAATCATAAAAAAGGAAACTTACAAAAATGCTATTGACTTAGATTTTCCTAGAAGCACAAACTCTGACCAATTTAAAGTTGTCACTTTCTTTGGATAACCTAGCAAAGTAATTGGCAACTTTCTTAACAAACTTGATATAAATTTGTGTTACAAAATTAATAACTCTTTAAGTAAATTTATCAAAAACGATAAAACTAAAAGCGATAAAGACGAAAAATCAGGCATCTATAAATTAAAATGCATAGATTGTCCTAAAACATACATTGACCAACGGGCAGACATTTTAACAAAAGAATACAGGAACATTATAACAGTTTTCTAAAAAAATAAAACAGACTCAAACTATGCTAACCATTTACTTGATTATCAACATAATTTCGATCCTTCCTTTCAAATCTTACATACAGAAAACAAAGGCTTAAAATTGAATTTGTTAGAATCTATGGATATAAATAAACTTAAAAATACGGACCTGTTACTTAATGATCAATTTGATTTAAATAATTCACCTTTCCTAAATGTATTCTGTTGACCATATACTTAAGATTTTGTAAATTACCCATAATATTGTACCTTAATTAATTTAATTTTTAAACCCTCTGCTGGATTTCCCCCCTATTCTAACCCTTCCACTGTTTTATTTACATCTTCAGTAACTTTATTGCATCAACCATTTATTTTTATTTTCACCTTTAAATAAATCATTGTCATCTGACGAAGCTACAGTGATAGCGAAGCATGTCATTTTTCTTGGTAATATAGTGGACATTTACAAGTTAAACTTTGTTTTACTGTATCTCATAATACCAAAAAAACCTCGTTTTTAACTTTTTTTTTATAAAAATTTCGTTTTGTCTTCTACCCTACTCTCTACTAAATTTATTTTGGTTTGTTGGGTGTTATTTTAGTTTAAGGATTTGCAGAACTTTTTCAAAATAATGAAAACATATTTTTTTTGCATTGTATAATATTAAAATACAAAGTTTATATACCTGATATCCACGTTCCATTAAATCGTGCAGAAGGTGGTAATTTTATAAAAATATCTTCTAAACTTGGTTTCGTTCCTTTGGACCTAGGACACTCTTCTGGAGGCGATACCAAGACTATACTAAAAACAATCAGCCCCAAGACAGCAGCAATAACAAGAAGTGCTATAAATATTCCTCGCCAGTTTCTTTCGCTCGGAGAATTAACAACCAGTTCCTGAAAAGATAAAAAGTTATTAGGTAAGTACCTAATAATAGATGATACTACAATTTTTTATACCGATACAAATTGGGAAAACTTAAATAATAAAATTAAAAAAGATTTTGAAATTATAAAAAATTGGTTTGATAACAATTTGTTAACAATTAATTTTAATAAAACAAATTATATTCCTTTTACTTTAAACCTAAATAACCTACCACAAAATATGAATAGTATTCAAATAAATGACGACATTCAAATTTTTAAAGTTAATAAAATAAAATGTTTAGGAATTATTTTTGACAGTAAATTAAATTGGAATTTTCACATAGAATAGGTACTTAATTAAAAAATTAACGAGTTTACTACCGAATTTTAAAAACATTAAATATTTTTTAAATGTAAGACATTATGGAAATATTAGTTAGTTAAAACTCATTTAAATTACGGCGTTTTAGGTTGGGGAGGAATAAATAGAACTTTAGTTAAAAAATTAGAAATATTACAAAAAAGGTTTCTAAAAATTATATACAGGGTGTCCCAAATTCGAGCCTCATCATGTGGATCTCGGAAACTATAAGAGATACAATATCGGTCAAATTGTGGAACGTTGCGCAATTTCGTACTGAGCAATATCGCAAAAAAATATCTGAGCTATATTTTTTAGTTTTTGAAATTTTTGCAATAAACTAAAATTTTGAGTTTTTGTTTTTTTAAACTGCTTGACTTATTTTATCGCCACAGAAAAACAAGAACAACATTGTTAAGGCAACTTTTTACGCTCCATATTGTGACGTTTTTAGAATTTCGTTACAACGTTTCGTTTTTATGGAACTATTATCAACTTTAATTTTTTAAATACGGACCTGCATTTTTTATTTTATTTTTTGATAGCCTTGTAAGCCCTGAAATAAACCATGTACCACACTTAATTATATTTAGACGTTTTGATGTCATTATTACATCTTCAGGAATGTGATAATTATTTTTAAATACGGCCCTGGTGTTAGTTACTTAATCTTTTTACCACATACAACATGTAAATGGATCCGGAATTTTATACAAATAATTTACTATATTTAAGTTTTTATATAAATTGTAACAAAGTAAAAATAAAACCAAACAAAACAAAGGTTGCTATGACAAGAACTTTTACTTGATTGTTTGGCTTAAGGTGGAATTCTCAACGTCATTTCATCTACTGCCAACCTATAACCTATTTCGCGTTGCTATTTTTGTTTATTATTTGATTAACTAACAATTAAATAAAATCAATATCGTAGGTACAATATTTAGGTAATAGCTGACATATTACAAAAATATCAATTTATTTCATTGCTAATTTTGGGAGAATTGTATAGTGAAAGAAGAATGACATAATAATGTTAAAAAAAATCTTACCCGACATTTTTCGCTATAAAATTCTCCTAAAATATTTATTAAAATTCCTTGATATTTATTTAATGTCAATTATTACCTATAAAATATGAAGACGATAATGATTTTATTTAAATTTTGTGTAAAAGCTAGAAAAATTAAATAAATATACGCGAAATAGGTTATAGGTTGGCAAGCATGTTGATACTTCCACCTTAATTATCTTGACAACTGCAGTCACCATTTATACTGAATATTTCAGCAAAATTATGTTTTCTGCTTTAGAAAAGCGCGACATATTACGAGTTTATTATTCTTCCAATAGGAATTCACAAATTTCTTGTGACCGTTATTTACAGGACTATCCTGAGCACTTGCAGCCTCATTATAGTTATTTTGCTACGCTTGATACTAATTTAGCCCAGTATGGTAGTTTTAATAAACCAAGAGTCAAATATACACCAGGGCCGTATTTAAAAATAATTATCACATTCCTGAAGATGTAATAATGACATCAAAACTTCTAAATATAATGAAGTGTGGTACATGGTTAAATTTAAGGGCTTAAAGGGCTATCAAAAAATAAAATAAAAATGCAGGTCCGTATTTAAAAAATTAAAGTTGATAATAGTTCCACAAAAACGAAACGTTGTAACAAAATTCTAAAAACGTTACAATATGGAGCGTAAAAAGTTGCCTTAACAATGTTGTACTTGTTTTTCTGTAGCGGATAAAATAGGTCGAGCAATTTAAAAAAACAAAAACTCAATTTTTTATTTTTTTGTAAAAATTTTAAAAACTAAAAAAGATAGCTCAGATATTTTTTTGCGATATTTTTGCCACAATTTACTCGATGCTGTATCTCTTATAGTTTCCGAGATCCCCATGATGAGGCTCGAATTTGGGACACCCTGTACAATAAAGATTATCGTTATCCTTCAAAAGAATTATATTCAAAAACAAAAAGTTGACCATAAGACAACTTTACATTTATAACATCTTAATAAGTACCTATATATATTTAAAAATAAAAACCTTATACAATTTAAAAACCATAATCATAATACACGTCATAAAAATGAAATAACCATAAAATCTAAAATAAATAGGTCCATAGGACAAAAAAATTTCAAATATTTATGTTTTTATTTAAACGATTATTTACCCACAAAAATTAAAAAATTGATTTCATTAAAAAAATGTAAATAAATACATAAAAACATGGATATTAAAAACAGACAATTTGAAAATATTTTTAGAAATGCTTTAATTAATTAATATTGTTCTGAATAATTTATATAAGTAATATTTTTTACTTAAAAACTATAAATTAATAATTTTATTATAGGTAATATATATCTTCAAAAAAGCTGCGTTTATACTATAAATTAACATTTTTACTTTAACAACTTGATTTTTAATACATATTTATGATTTATGATTTTACATACTAAAACAAAAAATAAGATTTGCCCCTAACAAGCTCAGCTTCAGGGGATTGAAGAATAAGTTTATAGAAGACAACATAAACATATTTATTATATTATTAAATTTTAAATAAACTTATAATTATTATTATTATTATTATTAAATGTTTCAAAAAATATAATAAATAACACGCGTATAATAATATGTAGGTACACTGTACAGGGTGGGTGTCCCAAATTCGATGGTCATCATTAGGATCTCGGATACTATAAAAGATACAGCAAATGTTAAATTGGAGTAAAGTTGAATAATTAAGATTTTAACTTAATGCCGGTGAGAAATAAGGAAAATTCCAGTACTTCCGGAGACATCTGACAAAAACTTCATTTTCCCTTTTTGTTTTGGTTTTTTGTGATGATATTTATAAACACATTGAAAAACGAAAAGAATTTTTAACAGGCACTTTTTTACGATGCATTTAAAGATAGTTTCTAATTTATAAACGGACGTTTCGGTTTTTAGATATCACCATCATGTGAACCTGAAATGTACATATTACTTTCTGAAGTATTTTGTTTCCTTAAAACATAAATCATAACATTTTGGCCAAATTTCATGGTTTTGAACCAAAAATCCAGCATCAGTAACTTTCAGTGATTTTGCAATACGGTCCTGATAATTTTATTATTATGATTAAAAAATATGCTACCCTAATCAAAAAGAAAGAAATTTAATAAGTAATATTTTGGTAACAAAGAAATTTTCCAGTAAACAATATAATTACCGTTCGGGCAAAAATTATTTGCATCAAAGAGGGATTGGATTAAAAAATGTAAGGCTTGGTTTAGATCACAATGATATTTATGGGGACGATATATCTAACCAAATCTAGGTTAAAATGAGTAATAAAATAAGTGGACAAATACAAATTTATTTTTGTTGTTTACAAAATTAACAAGGTGGAACCAGTCTTCATCTGAAAAAAATGTCAAGTCTAATAAATCATCTATTTTCAATAAATTTTGGGTAAACCATTGAGAGTACTTCCTGCGTCTTTCAAAATCTGCGGCTTGTATTTCTTGGAATAGTACTTGCACTTTATAACAAAATAAATTTAGCTGCTTTTTAAGAATAGTCCTGCATGTTCCATAAGATATTTCCACTTCTTTGGACAGGCGTCTTATACAATTTGTTGGCGTATTTTGCATTATATCACGAACGTTTGCAACAAGTTCCTCTATTCTTACAGATGGTCTTCCTGCTCCTTTTTTGTATTGTGTAGAACCTGTTTCCCTAAACACAGTCACGGTTCTTTTCAGGCAAGGATAAAAATCCCCAGCAATAAAAGCAACGTTAGGAAAATGTTCGTGAAAATCGTCTATGCACAAACCCGGATTGTATTGCCACTCACCATTTACTCTAACCCAGTTTCGAAAGTTCGCTACAACCATGAATGTTTTGTGCTGTTCCTTAAAGCCCATTGTGTGAATTATTCAAGAAATTGGAAAAATTAGCGATGAATCAAATTACTTGTAATAAATGTCAAAGATGACGGAATAACTGATTGATTATTATTAATTCAGGTAGGTACTGACACCCAACAGGTATTAAGCTCTACGGCTAAGCATTACGTCCCTAGATGAAACAGCCCCCTTTGATGCAAATAATTTTTGCTCGCACGGTATAATAAGAAATGTATGAAAGCACTAGAGAAATTTCTGTTTAAAAATAATATAGGTATATCTATTCTTATAGGGAAAAGAAAAGCAGAAAGTCTTTCTCCACAATTTTTAATTCAATAACTAGGCGAACCTAGGGTAGAATCGACATGTTTCGAGTGTAGAAACACTCATCATCAGGAAGTTGAAGCAAATATAGTGAACAGCTGATGTTGTTAGCAATAGAGAAAATAAAAAGTGGAACTAATCCATACAACAACAAGTCCATACAAGAACAAGTGACATGTATTTTAGCGGTCAAATTAAAGTGCCTTTCAGTATGCTAAAAAGTTTCCTCTGAATTAATAAAATGGTATCGAGGGAAAGCTCAATTACGGTTCAAAATTACTCAAATAATCAAAAACAATATTTACAAAGTAGAAAAAATTTACATTTAGAAAAATGTTGTTCAAAGGGTTAAAGATAATGTGTCCTAAATATTAGTTTAGCGACCGCTGTTGGTAGGTTAACAATTGAAAAATGTAACTCAGTATTTCGACAAAATAGAAAATACCTATCTCTTTACTTTCTCTATTGCTAACAACATCAGCTGTTCACTATATTTGCTTCAATTTCCTGATGATGAGTGTTTCTACACTCGAAACATGTCGATTCTACCCTAGGTTCGCCTAGTTATTGAATTAAAAATTGTGGAGAAAGACTTTATGCTTTTCTTTTCCCTATACCATTCAACTCCACTTTGAGTATGGACTACTTCTTCAAAATATCTATTCTTCTTTATTGGATACTAGAGTCCACTCTACAAACAAAACGTTTCGACAGTTCACACTCACATGTGACATTAACAGCTGATATTGGTTTCTCCTAAAAGTTCCCAGTTCAGTAGTGGGCCGCAGCAAGCTCACGTGTCAGGTTTCAAAAAGTAAATATTCTTTTTGTTTATTATTTAAGTTGAACGTTGAGTAGAATACACCAGTTTAAGGTTAATTAATTCTCCTATTTCCAACAACAAATATTTTATTTATCATCATTTTTGCTATTATTAATGTAATATTATTAGTTTATCTATTTTAATTACGGTAGGGGAGAGGGGGGCACATTCAACCACGAGACACATTCAACCAATAGCTATATCTTTGTTTGTATTTGACATGGGCGCCCGGAAATGTCACACAAATATCGGTTACAATCGGCCATCCATCTCCTTGAAAGACAGTTGTTCTCTCTGGTTTGGTGGTTGACAAATAAATTTTGTAGTGAAACTGGCTGTTCACAGTAAGTAATTAACTCATTTTATTTTACTGTCAGTTAACACATTTTTGCTGTAATTTGCACGGCTTATAAGTCGTTATTGTTTACTATTATTGAAAATAAAGCTGATAAAGGTTTTCTAACCTTAACATCCACTGGCTAAATTAAACTTAGAGTAAAATCGGGGAATATGGAATACCATTTTCGTTTTGTTGAATAACTGAAAAAATAATACACTTTTCACTCTGAAATTTGGTAAATGAGAAGGCCAGGGCATTATCTATAAGTAGCTTATAATCAGTTTTGATTATAAAAACACAGTTTCAGCTGAGAAAAAAAAAAGTCAAATTAGTTAGGAAGAAAGAAACGAAAATAAGATTAATTCTAAATTGACAAAATTTGACAAAAAACAAACAGATAACTTGTTTTAACTTTAACTAGCTCTACTTGCAAAAATCGCAAACGTACACATCTCTTGCACCAGATGTGCAAGCTTCATGAGCCCATCCATCGCAAATGATACACTGCACCCACACCTCTCTAACTCAATGTAAACTTCTCATCACAGAAAATACATTCCGTGTCATTAACAACTTGCTTGCGACTAACAAGTTCGACAAGGGGATATCATTATCATCAGAAGAGTCTGTGTTAAAGAATTTAGAATGAGAATCTGAAGATGACGTTGATGTGAACGTTGCTACCGCTTTTCCTTGGTAGAATCTTTTAGAGAACTTGGACCAGCTTCATTGGGTATCTTCAGAGAATTTATACCAGCTTAATTAAGTATCTTTTTGGTACCTTTATCACGCGAAAGATTGATAGACTCCTCTAACTCATCCTTATTTGGAGTTGAAGTTTCCACTTTTGCGCGACAAGGTTTTCGTCCCCTAGTGCCAATTTTCTTGGTTAGTTGTGGTATGGGTATGACATCCTTAGGGAGAATGTTTTGTTGTTGACAAGCTACTTGTTCCGCATCTGCTGTGACATGGCGGGAAATTTGGGCTACCAATGGGTAGGGAATTATGGAATATCCCATAATACCCGAAACATTTTCTGGAGCAAAAAATACTTGTCAAAAATATGTTTTTTTGAAACAATGTACTCACAACAATTTAAAAAAGTAGTTAATCATTAGGATCGACTTACCTGCCAGAATGAGCGATAGTTCTGTACAAATACAACTACTACATAAATTTAAAAATCTCTATTGAAAAACTTGGTAAACACGTATAATGGCGTATGGCGTTTTGCGAACTAATAAAACGCAACCGTTGAAACCTGTTGAGGTTAATAATGGTTTAGGGTGGGAATGAAGTCAGTTTAGGTATAAAATTGCAGATGTCGGCAGCCGCAAAAAAATTAGCAGCTATTCCATATTACCCGGACTATTCCATATTCCCCGATTTTACTCTATTAGTTTCTGAAACATGATGGGGCACTTTCAACCATACATATACGGGGCACGTTCGACCAGGGGAAAATCACGCATTTATACTGACACCCCTGAGAAGGACAGGCTGGAAGCATTGCGCTCACTGAGAAATAATCCTGCTGTTCATATTTAAAAACACATGGTATTTTTGCGGCTTTTTACTACGTCGCGAATGTAAATTATAATGTGGCAACGCAGCATTGAACGCGACACATGCGCATATGCGTAGTGTCAAAGCTACATTATTTGAGCGACGAAACCATATACAGTGTCACCATTAAAGTCCGCACCATATGGAACTTTTTTTATTAATGGGGTTAGTTAAAATTAAATATCAGCAATCGTTTTTGCTTCAAATTAGACTAAAAATTATATATTCAATTGTCACCATCTGTCATTCGGTATCTGTCAAAAATTACATTTTTGTCATAAAATGCTGAAAAATGGCATTGTTTTACCGAATTTCAAAAAATTTTATTAGAAAAAGTTGTTTCTAGTACAGTTTTGGGCCTAAATACAAAGTTTCAGATGTCTAGTGCAAAGTTGAATTTTTTGCCATTTTTTCAAAGTAACTTTTTTTTTTATATAATGTAAGTTGGCTTAATGGATTTTAAACTATTTGTTTATACCATACTTAATATTTTATCTAGTTTGTATGCTTATTTTTTCACTAGAATACCATTTTTTTTCGAAATATATAATTAGAGGCAAAAATTACACGGGTGGTGCAAAGTTATCATAATTTAAAAATTTTAAGAGATATACGTCATTTGTTCTATTTTTTGATAGTACATACACGTAAAAAGTTAAAAAAAACCTATAATTAAATTCCCAGATATCAGATTAGTTTACAAATTTCAAATAACAAATTATATTATTTAATATTTCATAAAAATGTTATTTTATACTAAAGATAATTTGTCATTTGAAATTTTTGTGAACTAATCTGATATCTGGGAATTTAATTATAAGTTTTTTAAACTTTTTACATGTATGTACTATCAAAAAAATAGAACATATGACGTCTATCTGTTAAAGTTTTTGAATTATGATAACTTTGCACCACCCGTGTAAATTTTTTTTGCCTCTAATTTTATATTTCGAAAAAAAATGGTATTCTAGTAAAAAAATAAGCATACAAACTAAATAAAATATTAAGTATGGTATAAACAAATAGTTTAAAATCCATTAAGCCAACTTACATTATATAAAAAAAAAGTTACTTTGAAAAAATGGCAAAAAATTCAACTTTGCACTAGATATCTGAAACTTTGCATTTGGGCCTAAAACTGTACTAGAAACAACTTTTTCTAATAAAATGTTTTGAAATTCGGTAAAACAATGCCATTTTTCAGCATTTTTTGACAAAAATGTCATTTTTGACAGATACCAAATGACAGATGATGACAATTGAATATATAATTTTTAGTCTAATTTAAAGCAACAACAATTGCTGATATTTAATTTTAACTAACATCATTAATAAAAACAAGTTCCATATGGTGCGGACTTTAATGGTGACACTGTATATAACCAGAATATTGCCAATGGTATAGAACTAAGATTGTGAAAAGTGAGGCCACTAGGCAGGCCGTTACCGGAATAGTGAGCATGCGCCATATTTACTATCAAAAAAATTTCAATCAGTTGTTGCTTTTATGCGAACAGAACCGGTCCCTCGTTATTTTCATTTTTGTATTGTGGTGTTTGTGTGATTTTTATATTTTGTGTTGTATAGTATATAATAATTACTATGTTTTGCCAATAAATAACGCCATAAAATTATGCTAATAAAGCATTAAGACCCCCGTAAAATATTAAATGGGATGGTTAAAGAACTGAGCCCAGTCCTGTCTCTGTCGCCAACATCTTAACGTAAAATAGACCAGACTTCAACAGTGTGTTTTAAATGACAGGTGACTTAGCCACGATTCAGCGGGTTTTTTGACATTAGTTTAAGCAAAAAAATAGTAGTCACGTGATTCGCATTATCTGTCAAATTTTACTTTTTTACAAAAAATAATTCAAAAATGGGGTTATTTCTGAAAATATCGAAAAAAGTTATTAGAAAAAGTTTTTTTTTAAATGTAGTTTCTGGTCTACATGCAAAATTTCAGCGGCATAGGATAATTTTGATTTTTTACCCACCACTAAAATTTATTTTCCACTTAATGAACACTTTACTTATTACATTGTGTTTTTTTTGTCTTAATATTAAGGTGTATTACTTTCAGATACAAACTATGTTTTTAAAAATACTTATGTTATGAAGTTACCTTATACAGGGTCAAAAACAAATAAGCTTTGCATCACATGCGACCAAATTTTAATAGCCCAATTTTGATTTTGTAGAAAAACACATTTAATATGGCGCTACTTTAAAGAAAATGTATCTGAAATAAAGCATTGTCAAAACTAAGAAGTTTTATGTAGGTTGCGTTGAGTCTTACTTTGCAAAAGTGGTGCAATTTACAAGAAAAGGTTAAAAAATCAAAATTTTCTTATGCAGCTAAAATTTTGCACGTGGGCTGGAAACTGCATTTAAAATAACTTTTTCTTATAACTTTTTTCGATACTTTCAGAAATAACCTCACTTTTGAATTATTTTTTGCAAAAAATTAAAATTTGACAGATAAGGCGAATCACGTGACTACTATTTTTTTGCTTAATCTTTATCTGGATCAAAGCAGAACTTGATGCTTAAGTCAAATTTCGAATAAAGTGATTATTAAAAAATCCCATTACGGGTCACACTGTATAACAACTCAACAAATTCAACTTTAAATTCAAAGTTTGTACTATAACACATTGCGCATTGGTTTAATAATATTTATTATACATATAACAACTTTTCTGCAAACAAAAAAATTGTAGTCTGTGTACAGGGTGTCCAGTTTTCGACACTTTTGACGGGTATCTCAGTTATTAGTACAGATAGAATTATGCCGTTTTCGCAAACCTGTGTCACTTTTTTGTGAAACAAACGATGCTATTAACGGATTTATCATGGCCATCTGGGTTTTTGAGATACAGGGCGAAATTGAAAACGGTGCATTTTCAGACACCCCTTGTATTTTAGTTATCTTATAGCTTATCGAAAATATAAGAACGGGGTATTCTACAGTTTTTTACGTAGAATCCAGTGGCGTAGTTAGTATTTTTCCAGGTGTCCCCATTTTTGAGAAATATACCAAAGTTATGTTTTTTTAAATGGAACGCACTGTATATTTTTTCATATTTGCATTCTGCTTACTGAGAGCTTTCCAAAAATATAAAATAGTTGGCACTTTGTTTTAACAGGAAGGTTAAAATTCATATTTTTTAAAAAATTGGGAGCAGGCCTTGGATTTTATTTCACTAGAACAATTAAATTGTGGATAAAAATGCATACTTTTTATTTATAAATATTGTTGAAAATGGTTGCCATTCGTGCCAGGCGTTTAAAATTATTATAGAGTGGTTTGGAGAAATTGAAATGCTAAATGGGTAGCCTGTCGAAGTTTCTCTACAGTTCTGTGCCATTGTATATCTGCTTGCTCTGCAAAAACCCCCGAAGAAATAAGTCCAACACCGATAGATCGGGCGACCGTGGTGGCCATCTTACAGCTCCATTTGTGCCTATCCATTTTTGTTGAAAATTATTTTCTAGAAACTGTCTTACTACTTAAGAGTTACGACTCGGCGCACCGTCTTGCTGGAAATGTATAGCATCTAGCTGGGCAAGGGGAACGATTTCTAATAACTCGGGTATAACCTCTTCCAAGATTTCCAGATATCTATTTGCCGTAAGGCCTCCCTCATAAATACGGTAAGTTATTTAATTACCTAATATGAAGCAAGAAACACCAAATCCAAAGCGCCCTTGCTGCTCCCTTTTTTAAATAACATATGACATAGACCAATGGCTTGTATTATGCCGGTTAAAAATTCCAGCACTAGAAATATGGCTCTCATCGGACCAGATTACTAATCTTCCAAAATTGGCATTGGTCCGGATTTGTTCTGTATACCAACGACAGAAGATTAATCGCCGATCTGCATCTCCAGGATGTAAATTTTGCACAATTTTAAATTTGTATGGATGGTATTTATATTTTCTTAAAATTTGTTGTGAACGACTTTTCTTTATGCCAATTTCCTTTTCTATATTTCTGCATGAAGTTGAAGGAGTAACGGTTACATAAGCCAAAACATTTACCTCATGTTTTTCTCTATTTTCCTTATTGTATGTTTTAGGTCGAGGCTGTGTAAAGGTTCCAAGTTCAATTAAATTTTTCTTTAGTAGGGAAAATCTATCTATATATAAATGACTGCCTTTTTTTCAGGATATCTATAAAATGAAAATAATATAAGACGCTAATTAAACAAACACTCCGTATTTTTAAAAAAAATTTATTTTACGTCGGCCTATTTCCGCAACGAGGCCAATCACCGACGCCAGGGAATTTGTCACACACTATCTGGTAATTTTGCCGAATCCCTCTTTGTCGAGGGTGGGGTTCTTTAACGTGCCAACATCCATGACACGGGACCCACAGTTTAACGTATCTTCCGAAAGACGGGTGCACCTCTTAAAACCAAACTCCAAATTTTAACATCGACGTTGCCGGCCCCGGGGATCGAACCCGGGACCTTCGATCCGTGAGGCCGCTGCACTGACCACTAGACCACAACGCCGATAACACTCCGCATATGACTTTAAAAATGGTCGTTGTAGAAAATAATAATATGTCTACCTATTGAAATATAAATCGGCAGCTTCATAGGAGCAGCATATCGTATTTTTCATAATTTTCATACTTTTGGGCCATCGTTGAAATTGAACAATATCATAAATAAATTATTAGTAACTTTTCAACCTTAAATACCTAAATACAATTCTGACTAGAGCTAAACGCCATTATGAAAATTTTGTTTTATAGCCTGGATAAGTCAAGGCCTACTAGATGTGTTTGTTTATTCCGATAATATACCTACGTAACAATAAGAGAAAATGACTTTTTATTATTGTAAGTATTAAAAAACTTAAAAGTTTGAAATGAAAATATAAAGTAATATTGATGGTGTAGTCAGTGTATCATCAATTTATTTTTATTAAAATAAAATATACGGCCTACTGTCAACTTAAAGCTTGTTATTTAAAAAATATGAATTTTAACCTTCCTGTTAAAACAAAGTGCCAACTATTATATATTTTTGGAAAGCTCTCAGTAAGCAGAATGCAAATATGAAAAAATATACAGGGTGTTCCATTTAAAAAAACATAACTTTGGTATATTTCTCAAAAATGGGGACACCTGGAAAAAAACTAACTCCGCCACTGGATTCTACGTAAAAAACTGTATAACACCCCGTTCTTATATTTTCAATAAGGTATAAGATAACTAAAAAACAAGGGGTGTCTGAAAATGCACCGTTTTCAATTTCGCCCTGTATCTTAAAAACCAAGATGGCCATGATAAATCCGTTAAGGGCATCGTTTGTTTCACAAAAAAGTGACACAGGTTTGCGAAAACCGCATCATTCTATCTGTACTAATAACTGAGCTACCCGTCAAAAGTGTCGAAAACTGGACACCCTGTACTTATGATTCTTTAACTACACAAGAAGGCTGATTTGTCTTTATTTTTTATTATTTGCGGTTGCGTTGATTTTTGTTAAATCATCTTTATAATATTTTGTTTTAAAACCATCATGTTATTTAGAATAAAAAATAAGACTGAGAAAAGAAACTAAAGGACTTTAGTTATATAGGTATATAGGTAATAAATAATCATCGTTTCACTTGAAATAAAATATTTATTATTATCTACACATTTCTTAATTAAAGACTCAGTAACACAGTTTTATATGTTTACAATGTAAGCAAAGAGGGGTTGCTTGGGAATTTATTTTCCTAAATACATACTGCAATTTAAACCTTAACAATTTTTTGTAGATATTCAATTAAACTACAAACTACAAATCCCCCCCCCCCTCTATAGTAACGTTACATTCATAAAATGCGTATAGATAGGTAGAGTAATAAAAGAAAGACGACATAACACTTAACAAAACCCACCTGTCATTACTATTTTGCACGCTTTTTAGTCAGCGATTTATATTTTGCTGTTGGTTCGGTATATATCTAGTGTTTGAAATAAGTCAGTAAAATTTGTGCGGGTCCAAAATTTATAGCTATCCTATACCGAAACGGGGTTAGGGTCACGAGTCAGCCCTTTATTTCACCGCCAGGAACGAATCACAAAAACTACTGTAAAATATAACTGAACTACCAAACATAAAATAAATCATCCAAATATGGTGATAAATTTGCATCAGGATCACTGTTTGGGATTTAAAAAATAAATAAAATAAAACATAAATTATAGTAAAATAGGGTTGGGGTATTAATAAAAAAGTCACGTTTTTTATTTATATTTCTAAAATAAAACTTATAAAATAAATTTTGTCAAATATTTTACTCAGTTCAGTTAATTATTTGAAATTTTTTTGATAATATCATGTTTGAGTGCCCTTAAAATAAATAGATCTAAACTTATTTAGTGAACTTTATCCTTATGGAGCTTAAAAGGTATGGAATAATATAACCTTCCTTACATTTATCTTGTTCAAACTGCATTTTGGTAGTATGTTAACCTTTTTTAAGGCATATACCCTTAACGCTTCATTTAAGTAATGTTCAACTCTTTCCCATCTTTGTTAATGCTTTTATTTCTATTGATGATAGATGTAGATTGTCGATAGCTCTAAAACATGTAAAGAACTCCTAACTTTATGGCATTGAATTTTCGTTTTTAAATATTTTAATATATTAGGAAATAAAGGCTGTCTTATTTATTTCCATTTAACTGTTTACTTTTGGAAATCATATGTACATAAATGTATAGTGAGCCCAGTTTTATACTCAAAGCCATATTTAAATAATATAGGATAGAGTACCTAGGAGATCAGTTCAATAGTTATTAATACATGTGCCAATATGGTGTGTATTCGCTTCATCCTGTTCTTAACTTAGATGATATAAATTTCACATATCAAGCGACATATTGCAGTTTACATGCGACCAAACGTAACCTATTTCCTGGGAAGAGAAGCTAGTGCAGTTTCAATTCAACTTTATTTTTTTTTTTACTTTAAAGCCGTATGTAATGAAACACTTCTAATAATAGAAAAAAGAAAAGCACAAAGTCTTTCTCCACATGTTTATTAGAATACCTAGGCGAACCTGGAATAATTCTTAATAATTCGACATGTTTCGAGTGTAGAAACACTCATCATTAGGAAAACAAAGTAAATAGTACAATGCTGATGTTGTTAGCAATAGAGAAAATAATACGTGGGATTAAGTGCCGTAATGGAGCTTTCAATGGTGTACACGAGGTGTAAAATATTATTAGTCAGAAGACCGACAAGATTTGAGCATACTGGAAAGTCAAGGGGTAGTGAAAAAGCCCTGTCTTGGGCAGAACAATGAAAAGAGCAAAAGAAAGTTGGAGGGTTTTAACAGACTTTGTCAAAATCTTTAGGTATAGTAAGTAATGGATTGAGGGAAAGAAAAATCTTAAGTTTCAATAAACTTTGTAGGATACATTTAACTCCACTTTGGGCATGGACTACTTCTTCAAAATTACTATTATTATGAACTTTTGTGCGTGCGACTAAGATAAGATTATAATTTTAGCACAGGGTATCAACATTAGAGCCAATGTCAGCCTGGCTTTTGGGTGCTTAACGGAACCACAAATAATATGTGTGATAATGTTAAATTTTACTAGACGTTTTACTTTTATTAGATTCAGCTTGTTTTACAGTATTCAACAAAAAATAACAATAATTTAGTTGTAATACATAGAAAATACTTTTCGGATTGTATTCAAAATGTTATCTGCGATGTTTCCTGACACATCCATTCCAAGTAAAAACAACAGTCCTGAATATTGTTCGGGTTTGTTCGAGTAAAGTCCTGCAACTGCTTAGAGCAAAATACTGATGTACTCGATGGCAGAGCACAAGAAAATGATGTATATTGAGAACTTTTTCTCCATGTAGAATAATGGAATTAGCATCAGTCTTCTAACACAACTGTGTGAAAGCATCAATCCACTGAAATGGCAAATTACATAAGTATAAAAATATCATTGGTATCAACATCAAAGACTTGCCGGAATGCCGGTGGCCGCCTGCTCAAGTAGACTAACATTTCGAATTAATTTTTATGATTATCATTTGTTTTGTCACAACAAGAAGGGTTTGCATACACAAGTTTGATTAAACTAAGCAACCATTTAAATTAATTAACCTTATCGTTTTGATGCAAAAACCAAACACTACACAAATTATGAAAAATCGGCGACTACACGAGTACCTACCCCACTCGGATGCTCCTTGACGGCAAGTCTGCGGAAGTGAAAACGCCCATTTCCATATTAATATATAACCAGATATTTATCAACAAACTGTTGAAAATTTGGATTCGGATCAGTTTCACAAGTCCAAGCTTAGGGATCAGTTCCACTGGATCAATTCCAGTATAGAGCAGCCATCTCTAGTTATTACGAACAGTGGGTGTCTTAATGTTTGCGTTAATAGTTTTCCTGCTCCATTGGATTTATTCGGGTTCCACGCAAGTTAAGAGAATTGACAGCTGATATATTTTGGGTGGATATAGAATGTAATTTTGTACCTCATCAAGCTCAGGGTGCATCGAAAAAAAAAGAGATGCGCTTTCTGTCCACCAAAAAAGGACCGCACAACAAATACCTGTTGCGATTCCTGCAAAGTACCAGTTTGCCAGCAATGTTCCAAACAAGCTACCCAAAATGTCTTAAGAATATGTTTTGCGACGAACCATGTTTATTAACGTTTATTATCTAATTTTTTGTAAATAAAAATGTTTATGTCACCAATCTAGTATTTTTACTACCTACCAATTTAAAAAAAAAACGGGTCGTATTGACCAATAAGTAGCTGTAATGTATCACTATTTGGAGGGTAGTAACCAGTGGCGGCTCGTGACTAGCGAGTCAGGGGGACGCTGGCTTTAAATAAAAAAATTTTAAATGTCTATTATTTTCGAAAGTACGTGTCTGTTTTTTCCGAGGTTTTTTCTAACTTTCTCGTTGTGAATTTTAATTTCATTAGCATAAGCACTACTTAAACAAGTTAAAATATTAGTTTGTCCTAACATCTCAAAACTTACCACATTATGACGATGTTTTGCACTATTTTCATGTTTTTTTATTTTCTCTGAAAGATGTTTTAAGTCCTGCACCCCATTTATAGTCCAATTATCATTCCCGTCAAAAAGAAGACTCACGAAACAAAAAAAAATAATTTTTGTCCTCACAACCGCATATCCAGGATTTTTGTTATATATTTCTTTGTCAAACTTACGCGTAAACTGTGCCTTACTTTTACATTTTGATTGCACTTGTACTATGTTCAATTTCTAGCATTTTTCAAGTTCAAGTTTTTCACTTAAGCTCAGAGTACTAAACACAAGCTTCTGTAAATCACTGACCTTCATATTACACGACATTTTCCACTTTTAAAACGTAATTAATAAATAACTCAAAACAAATAAACAAAACGTCAGCGAGTCAACTGCATCGACAGACGACAGATCGCATCGCGATTCGCGAACAGTGGGCGCGGAAAATTGGAGCTCTCCGTGGCCGCTCGTTTTGCGATGTGTAGGTGACGTCAGGCCTCCGTCGTCATGACAACCCATCGAGAAGGCGCGTTGAATCGGGACGGATAATCGGTCGCCCGCCGCCGCCCGCGCTTAGTACAACCTTGAGAGCGCGCAACTCGCTTGTCTATGAATATAGCCTGCCCGTTAGAATAGGGCTACGTTTGGTTTGAATTATTTTAATTGATTGCTTACATACATTGCGTTATTGGTTTTTTAAGTAAAGTATTTTTGGATTCTGTTTGAAATAATTGCAGGGAGGGCGGCGCCCCAGAGCCCTTCATTAACCAGCCGCCACTGGTAGTAACTAAAGGGTAACATTTGGCTTTATCATTATTATTACTGTTGGTTTCATTGAGTTATGTATCCATTTTTAAGAATTTTGCAAAGAGTTTTTTCTAAATAACTTTTAATTGGCTTACTAGAAAATAATAAAATTTGTTGTGCGAGTCCACCACACAAGGACCTTCAACAAAGTCTTATACAATTTTGATGTAAACTTATTAGGGAAGCGAATATTTTACAATTGACATGTGATTTCACATTGACAGTGTACTAGGTAAAGGTGCAAACAACTTTAACTTGCTCAATAATACACAGGGTGTCCTAAAATGTATGGTCGATAATTTGGGATTGATTAGATTGGTCAAAAAAAAGTAGGAACTTCATATAAAATTAGGTCCTATGTCCACTTACTACGAAGCTACAGCCCCCTAAAGGAGGTAGGGGAGAGTGGGTATGAAAGAGCCGTTTTTCCCCTTAATAAAAAATCTACTGTTTATTTCTTTTTTCAAAAATCACCAAGTAAACTGCTGAATAATATAGTTATTTACAAATAAATTTAGGTAATAATAAGTCAAAGATTTGAACAAAAAAATATTTTTTTTTAAATCTCAATAAAAAAGTGTTTCTTGGCCTTTTCATAACATGTTAGTAATGACAGAGCCGCAGACTGTTTTGAAAGAGCCACAAGCATTAAAGCGATATTAAACAACATTATAATTTTTAAAAAAATAAAAGTTGTTAATAAACTAGCAAAATGTAAATTTATGTCCTTAAGAAAAAGCCATAGTTCCTGCAAATTTTAAGTCACACACTTAAAATAACACAATAAAAAAGTCAATTTTAAAAGCATAAGTTGCAAAAAAAAATTAAGGCTTCCCTGTTGACCGCAAGATTCATTCACCCATTCGCTGCATAATTTACATTGGTACCAATCCTCTACACTTTTGTCATAATCTTCACCACAACATTTACAAACATTGCTCTGGACAACACTAATACCAGAGGTCTTTTTTGGCTTTTTGTTATCGCTAATAAATCGCTTTTTTGACATGGAGATATTTTTATTGGACACTGACTGCAGATCATTCAATGAGTCATCACTATCATTATAAAGTGACATCGTTCCATCGCTTAGAATCAGAGGACACTCTTAGCGATTTGATCGACGTCTTTGTTTTTATTTTCTTTAATAACACAGGCCTGCGTTTTTTAACACTTTGAAAGTTGATTTAAAAATTTAAACTGTTTTCTAGTAATTGGGTAGCGCTGATTTCAAATCTGCTTTCAGTTTTTTTATATCACGTAAGGTTATTTTTCAAACCGGTAAAATCCAAAAATATAGAAAAAACACGATTAATTTCATTTATAAGCTAGTTTTTTAATATATTAAGGAAAAAAATACAAAAATATACAAAATATACACATATAAACTATTATAAATGGTTATTTATTCGTTACACTTCTTTAAAAAATGTTTTCTTTTTTCAGAAAAGCTTCTTTTGGTTGTTTTTTGTTTCAACAGAAATCGGCCATTATTTTTGTGTCCCAGCACCCCTGGTATCTTCTTTCCATCTCTTTAATATATTGATGAAATCTTTCACCTTGCTCTTCACCCACGTCCCCAAGATTTTCCGAGAATTAGTCCAAATGAGAATGTAAAAAGTGAATTTTTATGCTCATATTCTGAAATTCCTGAAATTTTCCTGCATATTTTCAACGATCTCAACATAGTAGTAATTTATGTTTAACTTCTTTAAAAGCATTCCATGCATGTTTTTCCTTATATTCCATTACCTTTTCAAATTCTGTATCTTTCATCAAGCTGATAATCTGCGGCCCTACAAAGATTCCCTCCTTTAATTTTGCCTCTGATAGAGCCGGAAATGTTTTACACAAATATTTAAAACAATATCCTTCTTTGTTTAATGCCTTAACAAATTTTTTCATACGTCCAAGTTTTATGTGAAGTGGTGGAAGTAAAACTTTTTGAGGGTCAATAAGACTTTCGCGAATTACATTTTTGTTTCCAGGTGTTAAAGTCTCTCTTTGTGACCAGTCTCTTTTTATCCAATGCTGTTCTCGCTAGCTAGACCACTCGCGCAGGAAACATGGAAATTTAGTAAATCCAGACTGCTGACCTAAGAGAAGACTTAAAATGTTTAGACCTTCACACACTTCCCAGTTGTGATTTTCATATTGTATTCTTAAAAGTAATTCCTCTAAATTATCATAGTTTTCCTTTAACTTAACTGTATGGCCGACCGAAACAGACGCAAAAACATTGTCATTATGTAAAAGAACAGCTTTAAAGCTCCTTTTTGAAGTCGATAAAAAGTCTCCAGTCGGAAGGTGTGTAGCACCACAGAAAATAATTTTTTATTCATCAATCATTTAGAATTTGAAGTACTACATTCATTTTAAAATGTATTAAAACGCCTATTATAAGTTTTTTTTATATTTTTTCTTTTTTTGCAAAAAAAAAATCTGTGGGTGATAGAGACCAATTGTATTTTAATTAGTTATTTCTATATAAAAACTAAGCCCAACAAACAAAAATCACGTCATCACAAATTTCATGCAGGCCTGTGTAATATATTGTAAAGAGCCGGCTCTTTCATAGCACATCGCTGCGGCTCTTTCAATGCAAGTGTATTTAGAAAACATAACCTACCATAACCTAAGTATTTTGGTTTAAATGAAGTTCATGCATGCTATAATATGAAAGCCAATACTTACAAATATTTGATATAATACTAGAAGTGGATTTCACAAAACCAGCGAAACCAAAAAATTGAACAATTTATTTTAAATAGCTTAAGCGAATCAACCTGTCGGTACTATGAATTTGTTTACTCGCCGATTCATTTGACATTTTTGTGGATGAACGACTAATAGGGTGGCTACAAAATACTGATTGTACTAAATCCAAATTTGCAGCGGTTTTAGTACAATGGCGGACGGCTCTTTCATAGCACGGCCCTTTCATGCCCACTCTCCCCTACTCTGAAGATAGTTTTTCGAAATATTTTCGAAACCTTTGTAGATACAAATTTAAAATTTATATATTTGGTAAATTTTGTACACTGAATAGAACTGTTGTCTTTAAAATGTTGATATTTAAGAAATGTGGCCAGAAATAGGGGATGGTGGGGTAAAAATAGATATAACCTTTTTTTACGCTAACATTTACACTTTCTTATGTAAAATTAGTTATTTAGTAAAGGTTGTTTTGCGTATTGAAATTTGTAGCAGTAAACAAAAACAGTGCGATCGTTCTGTGCGATGAATAAAGGAAAAACCATTTATGCTATATTCTCAAACTATAATAGGGCATTAATAGCAATTTCTGCTTGAGGGAGCGATGGGGATTACCATATACCTAAGGCTGATAATGAAACTCCAAAACTATAAATATTACAGAGACCTGATTTACCTTAGCGTATAGTATGCATTATTAAAACTCACAATGTCAGAATTATCCACAATTATATAAGTGGGTAAAACATATTTCTTTACATGCCTGAACTTATATGAACGTTTTGTATAATTCCGTACAAAGCATCAGGTTATTCCGTACATACATACATACCGTAGTTAACATTTACCTAATATTAAAGTTCTAAAAAAAAACTAAGGTAAAGAAAAATCACAAACGTAGTTTTATAGGTGCTCTTTCACGCTGCAGAGGGCGTGCATCTATCAGCCGCAACACATATATCTGTACCACAACTCGGGGTTTCTCCCAAATTCTCCACATAAAGTGCATATGTTTGCCTCTCCATTTTCCACTTAATTTTTATTCACATTTATCATCACTAGGTATCATCATCAAACAAGACTTCTTTGTTTGCTTCCTCAGACGATGATCAATCAAACTTTACTTGTCTTTAGTACAACTGAACTTTTTGTTTTACTTCAACGTTAATTATTTTCTTGTCATTGTTTTAAGCCTTTTCGATTTTCTCAGTTCTTTTAGTCTCTTTATCTTCCAAAACCATCTTCATTAGAGTCGTTGTTAAAATTTGTGAATAATGTTTGGAGCGCCCTTTACCTCTTCCGTTTCCTAATTTACGCAATTCTTTCTTTTGTGGCTAAGGAGAAAAGTGACTAAAAGGTACTTTCGATTTGTCGGAAGTGCTGGGTTGTGGATCGTCTATTGTAGAGGTCGTAGTTTGTGTGATAGTAACGTTTGTTCTGGATGTGCTAGGTAGTAGATTATTGGCTGTGTTATTTCTCATTTATCTTGAAGAGGTTCCTGGTTCTGTTTCAGTTTCAATAGTATCTGTTTGTTAAATTTTGCAAGGTAACATATTACGATATAAGATAGCGAAGTTTAATACCATACACCTTCAGGAAATTCCGTACAAATGTACGATCTTTACCCGACTATACTTTTAAAAAAAAAATTAACAAAGAAAAAAAGAGAGAACCCTTTAACAAAAGAAATCAACAATAAGGGTTTAAAATAATTAGTCATAAATAAATGCAGTTAAATTAAATTACATCTACTTATTGCTTATTTCGCAACGAACAACTTTAACAGCAGAGCCCACCAAAACCAACCACATGTCTCTGTAACGATGACATGCGAATGACTGAGTCAAGCGCTTGTTCCTGGAGGTAAAAAAGTGGGGGATTATGCATTAAAGGGAGAGAACAAGTAAATTCAGTTATTTTTCAAGAATATATCTCGTGTACGGTATTATCCTCTGTACGGTATTACCCGTCGCTCCCCTATATAATCATAATTATTAGGGTAGCATGCTTTCATATTTGGATACAAGAACTAAATTTACCAGGGTAACAAAATCCGGACCTGGAATGAGCTATTGAAATTCGACAGGGGCGGATCTGGGACAGAATCAAGGGGGGTCAGAACCCCCATTATCTTCCCCTACAGGCTACAGCAGATAGCTAGAAAACTAAAAAGGTGGTGCAAAATTAACATTTTATTAGGCTTCAATAGCCTAAAATTAATTCGAAAAATGGAGCTGTTTTTTTATTATTTGGGGGTTGTTCGGGTTTGTTTGTTTGTTTGTTGTTGAAGCCCCCTATAGATCCGCTACTAAAATTCGGTGCCATTATTAATTACGATATATATATTTTTTTTTATTGAAATTATTATAAATTGCTAAATTTGTCTTAATATTATGTGGGAAAGAAAGAAAAAAACTAAAATTCTTCCTCTACAAAATTAAATGGAGTAAAATTCTTCAAGGGTCTCTACATGTTTCGAACGTAGAAACGTTCATCATCAGGAGACAGAAAATATATTTAGTGCTGATGGTTTTAGCAGAAGAGAAAATGGTGAAGGACCTTAATGGAACTTTGATGGAATTAAAACATGATGTGTAAAAGAGACATAATATGGAGAAATGGATAAAAGTTAAAACATACTGAGCATGCGAGAAGTCAGTAAATGGGAAATAAACCAACCAAATAAACTGGGGAAGAAGAAAAAACCTTTCCAAAAAGAAGGTGTCGAATATTATTTAAATTTTTTATAAAATATTTTTAAGTATATGTCTAAAAGACATTGTGAGGATAAAATTAGTTGTAATTATCAAGGTATCACAAGGAAATTACATTCAGCAAACGTGTTTTGTGGGGTATTGAGGTTTAAGGCTTAGTAACACTTTTGCTGAATGTAATTTCATCGTGTTACCTTGATAATTACGACTTATTTTATCCTCACAATATCTTTTAGACATAATGTACTTAAAAATGTTTTATAAAAAATTTAAATAATCTTCGACACCTTCTTTTTGGAAGGGGTTTTTCTTCTTCCCCAGTTTATTTGGTTGGTTGAGACCCCATTTACTGACTTCTTACATACTCAGTATGTTTTAACTTTTATCAATTTCTCCATATTATGTCTCTTTTACACATCATTTTTAATTCCATAAAAGCTCCATTAAGGTCCTTCACTATTTTCTCTTCTGCTAAAACCATCAGCACTGAATATAATTTCTGTCTCCTGATGATGAACGTATTTTCTTTCTTTCCCATACTTTTAACTCCACTTTAATAATATTTTCGGTAATGGGCTTTAAAAGATGGAAATTATGAAATAAATTTACAAGAAAATGCATAAATGGATTTAGTGACAAGCGTATTACATATATTTAATAAATTCCAACATATTTGAAACTAAATCACAGAATATAAAGCTATATTCTGTGTATAAATCAATAAAAACAAAAACCCTTTTTTTACTTCTGTGAAAACAATAAATAATATTTGATATTACATTAATTTTTGCACTTGAATAATTTTTAGTCTATTTACTACATAATTAAAAACTTAAAAATATGTAGATAGGCGGGGAAAGTGCCTTACGAATACTATTACCGATTTTTGTTATGTAAATATGTTGTTATAAATATGTAAGGCCAACCTGACGTACTTAGTTTTTGTTGTTTTGTTTAATATCTATTGTAAATAAAACGCAGGGAATTGAAAACTTACCTCAACATATGCATAAGGAGCTGCAATCTTTACTCTATTCACAGGACTTTTGGGATTTTTTTGATTTTTATCTGGAGATTTTACGGAATTCTTTTCACTTTTAGATTTTATCTTAAAAAACTTTAATTCAAATTTATTATTTCTTACTTCCGGCATAGTTTATACAGACTTCAAAAATATATATATTTACTTTTATACATACGTTATTGCTTTTTAAATTCTTAATTTTTATATTTAGAGAATATTCAGTTGCAATATACATATAAAATAATTTCTACTTTATTATCTTCTACACATGTAAAGCACATACACATTAAACATTAAGACACGCATTATAAAATCATATGGATAAATTTGTAGGAACAGTAACATTTATTTACTTATTTTCTTTAAACTAAAATAGGCTGCGCAGCCCAACATGGCTGACTGGAAGTTATTATAGAATAATCAGTACGTCGGTTTATATAAAAATATATTTTGCTGTTTGGGGTTTATTTACAATAAAGTCAACACACAAAATCTGCACGAAGCTTACGAGACAGAAGAAACACCCAAACTAACGCTTTCCCGAAAAAGCCAATAGAAGCCCGTTTTACGCAGCTAAATTTATATACGTTTCTACGGGAAGATGCTCATCGGAAGCTCTCCCAATCTCTCACAAACCTTAAAATTGATTGCTTTTGTGCGGCCCTTGATTATATATTAATGTGCTTTGTATTACAATGGAAACATCAAATTGTACCTAAAACCATATAGCGATAATTTATCATTGCCTAATGGATTAGATGTATAGATTTTGAAAGTTTAAGTGAACATGGATATGGGCCAAAATGTATGTGTGTTTTGATTTTCTTTGTCTTAAATTCAATAATGTCGTTCTATTATAATGTAATATTATACATTATACAATAGGTCTATGTTTGTTGTTTCATTTATCACGTAGTACATAAATATTATTATAATGGTTGCCACTCTTGTCGAGATTAATAACCATTCTATGGAAATAATAGATCTCCGATCTCGTCATAAACTTATTAATGGTATTGTAGTTTGTAATTAACAACCAATTTAATATGTATTTAAAGGACGATTTGAAAGAAGTGCGTGAGACAGCATATTACAGTGTGTATTAGCCACATGGAATAAATGCAATAATAAATACCGAAAAAATGCTCGGACAGTGCCGGATTTACACTAAAAGCGCCCCTAGGCACATTTATTGAAAGCGCCCCCATTTTGGGCATACGTGTAGGAAAAGCGCCCCAGGCAAAGCGCCGCAGGCGAAAATTTTTTGGAACCACGCCAAATTTTAGAATTCACATGAAATTGTTATTTCTTTATCATATGCCTTTACAGCGCATAATATTTATTAAGACACGCCTCTTCCCCTATTCGGGATTTTAATTTATTCAAACGGTCCCGCGTTCGGGACTCTAGACACTTCCATTTGTTATTTATGCCATTATTAGTATTAGGTTTAAGTTAGGTAGTATAAAAAATACAGAACACTTGGCACTAGATAAAAAAAAATTCAAACACTTACCGGTATTTAACTTGGAGAAATAAGTAAGTATCTTAGGGACACGTTTCAGCTCAGCTTCCTGTTTCCCTTTTTTCTCGTTGTCTAATTTTCGTCTTTTAGAGCCGCTTAATTTTGAATTCATTTTTAAATTAATTAGAATGCGAACTCCGGGTAGAAGTTGTGTAACTAAGAAGTTCAAATAACTATTAGTATTTTATTTCACTTAACCTCTTAACCAAACGAATAGAAAGCGACACCTGCTGCTCGCCTAGCGCGTTTCGCGTAGGATTTTAGGTAATGACGCAACAATCGGATAAGATCGGAAGCGCTTCGCCGAAAACCGCCCTTTTACGTAGTTTATTTAGTATAGTATATCCAGATCCCGGCTGGCGCCGGGCGCCCCTCCGGAGCTTGGCGCCCCTAGGCAACTGCCTAGTCTGCCTATTGGTAAATCCGGCCCTGACTCGGACCCGTCGATTGGTATTTCTAGTTGTGTATTTTTTTAATAAAAACTTTTTATACAGGGTGTGTCATGTAACAGTGGCCAATACCAACTTTCTTATTTCAAATACAACACCCTATATATTATTCAATTTTTGAATTCTTCAGAAAATTTTAGACATATTTTATGTACGATATTCCATACCTATCTTCAAGTGTTTCTGATTTATTGCAAAAATAAACAACACACTCAAAAACTAATAGTAAATAATAAAGGTTATACTGTTTATTTTTTGATAATGTAAAAAACAAAAAAAAACATTAATGTAGAAGATGTTGAAAATGCTCGCCGCGAATGTCTTGGTAACATCCTAATCTTAAATAGAAATTTCTCCTAATATTACTGAACATCTCAGGCGTTACCGATCTAATCGCAAGCGTTATTCCTCTTCTTGACTCAGCTAAGTCGAGGGATTTATTTTTGTATACAATATTTTTGACATAATCCCATAAGAATAAGTCTAATGGCCTCAGATCAGGGGATCGTGCTTGCCATTCCATCGATCCACGCCTCCCTATCCATCGATTTGGAAATACTTGGTTGAGTTACTGCCGGACATTGATTTGGTAATAGGGCGGTGCACCATTTTGCTGAAATTATATCATATTTGCTGAAAGTTGTGGGTTTGCTGAATCAGGATAGAAGTTTGTCAAATTTGGAAAGACATGATTTTGGAGCAGTATATTAATATTATAATAATTATCGTCATTTAAATTGCCATTAATGAAAAAGGGACCTACAATATGATCTCTAACTATTCCTGAACTAACATTAACCTTTTCAGGATATTGCGTATGTTCCCTAATCCAGTGAGGATTTTCCCTAGACCAATAGCGGCAATTCTGACGATTAGCATGACCGTGAAGTATAAAGGTGCACTCATCAGAAAACAAAACATATTCTAATTGGATCACATTGTTATATAACATTGCCATCATTTGTTCACAAAAATACGTTCTCCTATCAAAATCGTCTTCCATGAGCTAATTAGTAGGTATCATTTTATAGGGATACCTATTATTTTCTTGTAATGTTCGAATTGATGAATGTATAACATCGAATGTATAACATCGAATAGTGGGGCTGTTTTTCGACTAGAAGTCTGTGGGTTTTCCTCAAACTTAAGCATAATATCTAATTTGGTATCATCTTATTGCATTGGCAGCTACGTTTTTTTATCTGCTTTCCATGTCCAAGCTAGCGTAACTGATTTTCTATTTTGCTAATTTTCCCTTAAGTTATAGGCCGCAAATTTGATAAGTTTTCATGAAATAAGCGAGCAACTTCCATTTGTGTCCCTGTTTTATCTCCATAACCAATCATCTGTAGAATTGTTATTTTGTGCATTTCTGTTAAATAAACCATTCTTCTGACATGCAGTTAACGAAATTCAAACGACTATATTACTGACAACTGCTGTCATGCAGACAGACAACAATTTGCTAAGGTCAGGAGTTTTAAACAAAAGTAAACAAAACTATTTATATCCTTTTTTTAAATTTCATATCAGTAAAAAGAAACGCTGAAATGCAATAAATCTGAAAACATCTAATATTTCCGTAGCAGTTAAAGATGTAGGTACAGGATATTGTACATGAAACAAGTATGTCTAAAATTTTCTGAGGAATCCAAAAACTAAATAATACACATGCTGTTGCATTTAAAATAAGAAATTTGGTATTGGCCACTGCTACATGACACACCCTGTATAAAAAGTTGTACGATTTGTACGCGAAGCGCTTCTTTAACAACTTAGTTAAGCAAAGATTTTTACTTTGCCATGCTTAAAAGAAACAAAAGGAAATGACCTAATAACAACAAATACAAGAAATCTACAAAGAAAACGTAACAACAAAAATGGCCCGAGCCAATTTTGCAGTGTATTTAGGAGCTGTCGATAAAGAAGGAAAACCTAATAACAAGAGGGTTGTGCGCATATCCATCCCTGTTGGGCTCCAAGGGGCTGACCGGCGAGCTGTGCATTCAAACGTTTTCTCACCCATAACACTTAACTTTTGTGCGCACGATATAAGCTGTACCATCGACGTAGCTAAAGCTATGAAAAAAAGTAATTACCAAAAAATTTCAAAATTTTTTAATATTTAGGTACATTTAATTTTTTTGGCGTTCAAGTTTAAAGTTGGACGTTTGGTACTTTGAGAAAAAACGCGTCTTGTTGGGTCGTCGATCGTGTGCACAGGCCACGTGTCAGATCACTTTGGTGTAATTGCGAAGCTCAGTTAAGAGCAAACACTAGTGGCGCATCCAGCATTGCGTTTTTTGATTTTGTTACTTCTTCCTTTTGTCCAAAATTCAACAAATTCAATTACCTACCTACAGTTTTACGTTATTAATTTTATCAAATACTTTTTTTAAAACTTTAAACTGTTACGTAGGAAACTGCTACTTAAAGAGTATTTTGCTGCTTTCCAAAGAAAACAAAAATAAACGAAATATTAATAAGAAAATGAAATGGCAAATACGCCACTAATTTTTTTCTATCAAATAAACAAGTCAAAAACAATTATATTAATTTGAAGAAGTAGTCCATGCTTAAAGTGAAGTTGAAAGTTGAAAGTGGAGTTGAAAATATAGGAAAGAAAGAAAAAACTAAAAGTCTTCCTCCACAAAATTTAATAGAATATGGAAATTCTTTAGGGGTCTCTACATGTTACGAACGTAAAAACGTTCATTATCAGGAGACCGAAAATGTATATAGTGCTGATGGTATTAGCCAAAGAGAAAACGGTAAAGACCTTAATGGAGCTTTTATGGCATTAAAAATTTGAGATGTAGAAGTGACAAATATAAAAAAGTTGAGGAGAGTTAAAACATGCTGAGCATGTGATAAAGGATGTCCAAACAACCAAATGAACTGAGGAAGAAAAATAAGACCTTCTAAAGAGAAGGTGTCGAGGATTTTTTAAATTCTTTATATAAAAATATTTGTAAAATTATTGAAGTGCCTGTAAGACAGTGTAAAGATAGAATTGTCATTAATTTGTCGAAGTAATGATGTCAAAATTTTTTTGAAGAGTTGTTTTTGGGGTACTGGGGATTAAAGCCCCTCGAGAGGTTAATTTAAAGTTGTCGAAATCCGTAATAAAATCGCGCATCTCAGAAAATTAAAATAAAAATTTTTCTTCCAAGTTCACATCCACGTGTAGAGAAGAGTGAATAAAAGATGAATAATTATATTAATAATTGTGGTAATTTTTTAATTTTTTAAGGCATTAAAATTAAATTATTGATCAAATTTAACAAAATTTGGGCGTGGTCGAAAATTTTTTTCGCGGCGATCTTTACGCTTCTGTAGTACCTGTCCTACCCTCTCCCCCTAAGACAAAATCCTAGCTATGCCAGTGAGCTATATACAGATTTAAAGGTATATGTCTATGTACAAAACAGGTTGATGGACACATGATAAAATGTTATGTGAACTTCTGACCTTAATTCGACCTACTCGATGTCTAAATTATTATTGACTCAAACTTTTGTATTTGTTTTAACTTTAAAGAAATGTGAAATTGCTCCATTGTGTCGGAGATTGATCGGTGCCGTTTTTCTGTATATTAGCTTTATGCCTTGTGTATTTTTATTCTCAATGTTTTCGAAAACTGATTATTCGGCAATAATTGTACACAAAATACATTTTATACCGCACTATTGCATTCGATAATTTAATAAAACAGCCAAAGGAAATGTAAAAAGTTATTCGAATCATTAGTTATTAAAGATTGGGGTTCGCCACTAATGTTAAAAAGAAAACGTTATTTAGAATTAATCATGGTATGTTCTTAGTTAACAAATAAATGATTTAAAAAATATATTATTATATACAAATTAGGACAAAAAAAGACTTTCCTATATTTTCTGTTTAGGTTCTAAAAACTTTTATATACAGAATTTACATGTCACTTTTAGTTTTCGAAATAATTGGCCTGGGAGTTTTTATTGAAACACCCTTTATACTTAAAAATGTTTTATAAAAAAATTTAAATATTCTTCGACGGCTGCTTTTTGAAAAGGTTTTTTCTTTTTCCCCAGTTTATTTGGTTGGTTTAGACCCCGTTAAAACTTACAGACTTCTCACATATACTCAGTATGTTTTAACTTTTATCAATTTTTCCATATTATCTCTCTTTTAGACATCATTTTTTAATTCCATAATAAAAGCTCCATTAAGGTTCTTCACCTTCTGGTAAGACCATCAGCACTTAATATATTTCTTGTCTCCTGATCCTCTTTTTTTTAAAATGTTTTAGCACGTGTATCAAAATGCATTTTTTTTGTTAACTTTTGGATTCTGAATACAAAAATGATAATGAAATTAAAAACTTAGTTGCCGTTTTAAAAAAAAAGTGGTTATATTTTATTTTTGATAAAATAATAAAAACTACATAATTTTACACTTTAGAGTCACTAAATGCGCTGTCGCTTTGCTACTCTTTTGTGAACTGTTTCTGGAGCATCTCTAACAAGAGTCCAACAGTAGTCGGCAAGCATGGAAGCATTCCAGTGTCCCTGGTATCTGTTTTCCATGGTTGATATGTCCTGATGGAAGCGTTCGCCGTGCTCATCACTTACAGCTCCGCAGTTGTCAGGAAAAAAGTCCAGGTGAGAGTGTAGGAAATGGATCTTTAGAGACACATTGCAGCCCATTTTTTGATACGACGACAGCATATTTTTAACCAGAGTAACGTAATTGTCAGCTTTTTTATTTCCCAAGAAATTAGTTACCACGAGGCGAAAGTCTTTCCAGGCGTTTTTTTCAATATCTGTTAGAGTGCTGTCAAAGTGTTCGATTCAGTGCCTTAACAAAGTTTTTCATTAGGCCCAATTTGATATGCAGTGGTGGTAACAAAACCTTGTTGGAGTCTACCAATGGCATGTGTTGTACATTTTTTTGCCCTGGCTCTAATGATTGTCGAACGGACCAGTGTCGTCTATTGTAATGAAGTGACCTTGCCGGACTGTCCCATTCACACAAAAAACAGCAAAACTTGGTGTAGCCTAGCTGCAACCCAAGTAAAAGTGCAATAACCTTTAAGTCACCACAGATCTGCCATTGGTGCTCATCATATTTTATGGTTGTCAATAGGAACTTCATATTGTCGTATGATTCTTTCATGTGAACTGCATATCCGACAGGAATGGACGGAAGAATATTGCCAATATGTAATAGTACTGCCTTTAAACTTAATTTTGAACTGTCTATAAACAATCTCCATTCCACTGGTTTGTAGTTTATATTTAAAGCCTCCAATAAACCGCCAATATTATTGCAGAAAACTAAGTTATTTTCCATGTCAAAAAATGGCGCTAGACCTTTATGGCGTTTACGAAAAACACTTACAGAGACATCTTCTAACAGGTTCCACTGCTGCAATCTTGATCCTAGTAACTCAGCCTTACTTTTTGGAAGTTCTAGATCTCTCACAAGATCGTTTAATTCTGACTGGGTTATTTTGTGCGGTTGGCGGTATGATGTGCTGGGTGCGAAATCGGGATCTCTTGAAGTTGATGGCATATCTTCTTCTTGGCACAACGCTGTATCGCTGTCTGATTCGTAAGTGACTGTTTCTGGGGGTTCTGGAATAGGAAGGTCGTCACTATGTGGTACAGGTCTGATGGCAGATGGTATATTTGGATAGTTAATAACAGACTTTTTCTTCTTGAATATACCGGTGCCTTGCCCAACAGGAGGTATCATGCAGAAATAGCAATCATTAACATGATTTGTAGGCTCTCTCCAGACCATTGGAACAGCAAACCGCATAGATCGGTTTTTACGATTTAACCAGCTTGTCAAACTTAAAGCGCATGCATTACAGCATATATGTGGCGCCCACTGTTTGTCTTGATCTCCTATTCTGCAACCGAAATAAAGATGATATGCTTTTTTCATCAATGGAGTCATAGATCGCTTCTGAGACGCAAAAGTCACTTCACCACAAACATAACAGAAGTGATCTGGATTGTTTACACACTTTCGAGGCATTTTACAATCTTAACTATTCGACTTGAATTACTAACTTCGACTGACTAACCTCTCCGCTTACCTACCTGTTTATATCCCCAAATATGGATTATAGATTTTTAAATACATTTCATTATAATTATACTTATAAGTAGTCTATATACAATTTTAAGAAACCAACATAATGAGTTTTTTATTTGTTATTACCTAAATAGGGATAAAGGACACAATGCGACTGAGCAGGTACTAATGGATTTATTGGCCTACATTATAGTACTGTGCTCAGGTAAACCATAGAAATGAGGATAAACAAGGGTTCTTTTATCCGTTTAGTCGTTTATTTATTTAAAATCGGGTAGTAAAGCATTATTTATTTGCCGCTTAATTAAATATTTCAATATTATCCCTGTTTTAGGGTGGTCCCGGCTAAGTCGCCATTGTGTTAATATCCCTATTTAGGTAAATTTATGTAAAACTCATTTCGTTCGCTCTCCTATTTTTGTAAACAGATTTTTATTATATAGGGACTGTTCAGTACAAGGCAGACATGAAAGTGGATTTACATGGGTTTCAATGGCTATCGCTCTTATTTTAAGCAATAGGGGGTTAGGATTTCGAATATAGGGGATCGTCCCTAAGAATCCACCATTCCTTAACTTGGTGAAAATGTAGATTTGGCAATATAAAATCCATATATTGTTATTACAATACAAATAAACTACGTGCATTCTCGCGGTTACAGTGTTAATATATTAGGGGAACATGACGTCACGTATCTCTTAAACGTGAACTAATATTTAAAAAAAACGTTTATTTTCGATTTAAACACACCTAAAATAGTAAGATTTAGTTGATTTTATTTCTGCAACATTTTAGCTGTTGTCCAGTGAATGAAGAAGCCGAAGGAACTAATTGCCCTCATTAAAGAAAAAAAAACTACATAAATAGGCCACATTATGAGAGGCAACAAGTATGAACTGATGAGACTAATAATAATTGAAGGAAAGATTCAAGGGAAAGGATCTACTGGTAGACGTCAGAACTCCTAGTTAAAGGACCTCAGAAGATGGTTTTGGTGCACTTCCATTGAAATCTTTCGAGCTGCTGTGTCCAGAACAATGTCAGCTGTGTGGATCGCCAACCTTCGAAAGGAGAGGGCGTCATAAGAAGAACAAGAAGAAGAAAATGATGAACGTTTCTACGTTCGAAACAGGTAGAGACCCTTGAAGAATTTTATTCTATTAAATTTTGTGGAGGACGACTTTTAGTTTTTTCTTTCTTTCCCATACTTTTAACTCCACTTTAAGCATGGACTACTTCTTCAAATTAATACTTATTTGTTTTGGAATATTGGAAAACATGTTGAATCTAATAAAAATTATAACATTTGACGTTATAATTACTCGTGGTTTCATTGAGGTATGTATCATAGCCGTATTAAATTTTTAAGAATTTTACGAATACTTTTTTTTAAATAATGTTTAGCTGGCTTAATAAAAATTTTAAAGGTTAGTGTGTTAGTCCATTATACAAGGGCCTTTAAATCTACCATACAATTTTAATATAACATTACTAAGTTATGAGGGTAGCAAAATTACATGGGATTTCCCATCATCAGTCTGATAGTGTACCATCCGGTACAATTTTGGTAGTAAATCAATTAAGGTTGGAAAGTAGTTACAAGACATGTCAAGGAGTATAAATAATTTTAATAAAATACAGTGGATGGGTAGATTTATTTGGTCAATTACTAATACATATAATCAATTCTGAAATATAGTGACATTTAATTTATTATTCTAAATTAATTCGTTTTTTTTAAGGAGTGGGGATACAACACTTTTCCTATAAGCAACCCATATAAGAAACCTCACTGTGTAGCTTACTAATATTATCCTACAAAATATCCTTTTTAGTAAATATTTTTACTAAAAAATAGTAATTTAGAGATAATTTAAAAAAAAAACAGCATTTTTAATTCCATTATGTGATTTAAATTGCATTTTTGATTAGTGTATGGCGCATCGCCGCCGCCAGTTGGAGTCGGCGTCGTTTTGTCTTGTTTACGATCCCGACCTTCCTATTAAAACTAATTTGGAGTAAAAAATGTGCATGTTCTATGACTTTAAACAACGAATTTTTGCAAGAATCAATATTACCAATCTAACAAATTACATAAATTCGATGAACTCCTATGATAGAAGGTCAGGTTATTTAAAATACTTGTCTATAATGGGTTTTAAAAAATAATAAAAGAATAAAATATATCAAAAATCGAATATGTTAACTAAATTTTCTTGGTGTTTACTACATAAGTTGAACGGTCAGTAGAATAGACCAATAACTCGCATATTTCCAATAACAAACATCATTTATCTTCATTTGCTATTATTAATTTAATATTATTATGAAAAGGAAAGAAAAACACGAAGTCTTCGTCCACAAAATTTAATAGAATAAAAATTCTTAGTTAAAAAGGTCTCTACATGTTTCGAACGTAGAAACGTTCATCATCAGGAGACAGAATGTATGTTGCTGATGGTTGTAGCAAAAGAGAAAACAATAGTGGAAGGTGTCAAACCCTAATGAAGCTTTTATGGCATTAAAACTTGTAGTGATAAAATACAATTATTGAAAGTGTTAAAATGAAAGAAAAAAACATACGTGGTATGTGGAAAAGACTTATAAAGGAGTCTAGAAAGCCCAAAAAGAGGAGAGTGGGTTTAGTAAATTACTTACTTCTAAAAAGTAATTGTCAAATATATTTAATTGAAAACATGTCTTGTAGACAATATAAAATGTGAAAAGTGTTGTTATATTATGTTCAATAAGCATTGTAGGCATCAAGTAATGAATTACTGAGTGTCAAACACGAAAAACAGTTTGGGGGCACTGAATTCTAAGAAGAAAGTAATTTACTAAACCCACTTTCCTCTTTTTTGTCTTTCTAGACTCCTTTATAAGTCTTTTCCACATACCACGAATATTTTTTCTTTCATTTTAACACTTTCAAAAATGCTATTTTATCATTACAACTTTTAATGCCATAAAAGCTTCATTAAGGTTTGACACCTTCCACTATTGTTTTCTCTTTTGCTACAACCATCAGCAACATACATTCTGTCTCCTGATGATGAACGTTTCTACGTTCGAAACATGTAGAGACCTTTTTAACTAAGAATTTTTATTCTTTTAAATTTTGTGGAGGAAGACTTCGTGTTTTCCTTTTCTTTTCATACTTTTAACTCCACTTTGAGTATGGACTATTTCTTCAAATTAATATTATTAGTTTATCCATTTTAATTATCGTACAATAGGTTGCAAAAGCTTCCGCTTACTGAGAACTAATCGAGCTATTTGTATTTAAAAACACATAGCATTTTGGCGGCTTTGTAGTATGCTGCGAATATAAATTATAATATTGTAACGCAGCATTGAACGCAAAACTTGAGCAAGTACATTGCTTGCCGCTTGATAGGCTCTTCTACATTATTTGGGTGGAGAAACTCTTGTATGTTATCAGGGTTGTTCATAGCGTTACATTGATAAGTTAAGTACATGTCAAATGTATTTCTATGTTCCACCAATGAATAACGCAACGCACGTTGAGTTCGATGTTTTAATTGTGAATAAAGTTCACGTTGTATTTTTGCAAGCCATTATGCTAATAAATCATTAGGACCCCCATAAAAGTTTTAAAGTATGGTGAATGCGATGGCAAAATAACTTAACCCAGTCCTTTCTGTCGCCATCTTAACGTAAAATAGACCAGACTTTAACAGGGTGCCATGAATGACAGGTGACTTAGCCACGATGCGGCGTGTTCTTAGAGAAATTTGTCTATACTCGTTGTGCCAGCATAAAAGACCATCAATTGAAAAAAAAGCGCACATATTTTCGGTGGTTTTCACGAATGTGGACGAATCGACAATTAGGTTTCCAAGTAGTGTACATTATGTAAATATTCCTACAACCTAAATAAATTATTCTTACTCTAGTAATAATTGCAACCCCCTAATTGGCAAATTAAAGCTTTAATGAATACCACTGTGGCTCAAATGACGACCTATTTGACTGGTAATTTAACAGAAAAACTGAACCTTCAACTAGTTAGTAATTCCTTAGTTTAGACTTGCCCGTCTTTTAAGGTAAAGTCAATATTTAACGTGGATAATTGGGTTTGCTAATTCGTTTCTTCGGACGAATATTCAATTAGATAATTTTAATAACGATTCTCTTTTTATTACGTAATGAGCTTTGCTTATACAGTGTGATTCCCGGTAAATGGTACGTTAGAAGTAGGTATACGATGAACCAGGTAACGAGACGATCTGAAAATTTGTACATTTACATAAACGGTAAACGGACATGCTCTATTTATCTAAAATATTTCTGATGATACAATATTGCCACTTCCACCAAAAATTAGTAGCAACCTCGATATTTTAAAAAGAATACCATATATTTTATTTTATTTTTGATATCAAATATATTTCAAAATTGCATTAAGTACCGGGTGTTCCACCTAAGGAGGTAATCGGCTATATCTCAGAAAGTAATAACACTAGGACTTTGGAAAAAAAGATATATCCATAAATGCGGCCAAGAGAAATTGCTGGAAATTATTTTTAAGTTCGAAAAATGACCGCTAGGGGGCGTAAGAGAACTTTCAAAATAGAAATGCCGATTTTCTCTTGATTTTTCTTAATAAAAATATTCTAAAAATATAAGCATTGTATTCTTCATAATATTATGCAACTTTATGTTAGGAATCGTTTTTTTCTATTTTCAATAATAAAGTGGTGGGAGAAGGTCAAACCTTTTTTCTTTTAAACACTGATATCTCTGCTTTGGATAAACCGATTTTATTCAACTTGGTCTTGAAAAAAAGCCCTTCTTTTTCTCTACACGTAAATCTATTAACTTTACCATATTGATTCTGATGGTGGCCACTAGATGGCGTTTTTCCGTAATTCCTCAATGAATAATGATTTTCTCAAAAAAATGAAATGCCTTTTTCATCATATTTTATTTTAGGCTTATACAGGCTATTAAATAGTGAAATAAAAAATCCAGCTCCGTATTTAAAATAAAAAAGTTGATGATGGTCGCTCGAATCCGAAACGTCGGATTAAAAAACTAACCCCATCAGCTTGTAGAGGAAGAAAAGTTACTATAAGGAATTGAAAACCGCAACGTGATATCTTTAGTTAAACTACAGAAAATCGAATGTTTTAAAAAATGGCATATTTTTCCATATTAATTATTATTATCCCTAATTTCTCTAGTTTAACAAAAGATATCACGTTGCGGTTTTCAGTTCCTAATAGTAACTTTTCCTCCTCTATAAGCTGATGGGGTTGGATTTTTAATCCGACGTTTCGGATTCGAGCGACCATCATCAACTTTTTTATTTTAAATACGGACCTGAATTTTTTATTCCACTATTTAATAGCCTTTATAAGCGTAAAATAAAATGTGATGAAAAAGTCATACCATAACATTTGATTTTTTTGAGAAAATCCTTATTCATTGAGGAATTACGGAAAAACGCCATCTAGTAGCCCCCATCAGAATCAATATGGTATAGTTAATAGATTTACGTGTAGAGGAAAAGAAGGGCTTTTTTTCAAGACCAAGTTGAATAAAATCGGTTTATCCAAAGCAGAGATATCAGCGTTTGAAAGAAAAAAGGTTTGACCTTCTCCCACCACTTTATTATTGAAAATAGAAAAAAACGATTTCTAACATAAAGTTGCATAATTTTATGAAGAATACAATGCTTATATTTTTAACATATTTTTATAAAGAAAAATCAAGAGAAAATCGGCATTTCTATTTTGAAAGTTCTCTTACGCCCCCTAGCGGTCATTTTTCGAACTTAAAAATAACTTCCAGCAATTTCTCTTGGCCGCTTTTATAGATTTTTTTTTCCCAAAATCCTAGTGTTATTACTTTCTGAGATATAGCCGATTACCTCCTTAGGTGGAACACCCGGTACATCAGATATAACATGAACAACCCTTAATTTATCCAATCACGGTTATTTAAAAATTACACCTGAAGTGACTCAACACCTGTATGTGCAATTAATGCTAATCAATTTCTAATCCTGAAGTATAAAAAAGTCACCCTAAGGACTATAATAAAATAATAATACCATCCTTACAATACTACACTATCCTATACACCCACATCTATTAAGAATAAAATTTATACATAAAATATAAATAAGAATATAACTTAATATAATATACTTCATAATTTCCAAATAATGCCTTAAATCCGTTTAAGTTTTAAAAAGTGAAAGTTCTGCAACCCAAAACAAATTTCGTCTGGTTAAGCAACTGTCTAATTCCAAGGGGTAAAAGATTATACATTTTGTGTGCCAAATAAGTATATATATAAGATCTTAAATGTTTTGCGTTATTGTTAACTGGGGTTCCCAAATGTCTATTCACATGACTTCTAGTCCCATAATAAAATTATGGTTAATATAGGGTTTCATGTTAGTTTTATGAACGTAGGAGCAAGTTGACAGACAGTAAATTCTAAAACAGGGGCTAGTAAAACCAACATTCAGCTATAGAAAAGCTGCAATTTTTTTAAAAAACTAAGTTAAAGTGTTGTGCCCAATATTTTGTTTGGTAATTTTTCCATATCTTATTTGCATGAAAAGCTGTCCAACCTGTTTATTTTTTGCAAAAAATTATGTACTTCTTAAGTGGTACAATCCATTTCTCATCAGTTATCATAAGTAATCGTGGCTGCTACGTTTTGCTATTCAGTATTTCAATTGCGACGTTTTCTTCTCGAGTGAAAGTCTATTGTTTTCATTTTGTATTATTCAAGGCAAGGGTCTGAGACACCAATAGCCAATGCGACTTACAAACGTATAAAATAACAAGTTAATATAAAAATGGTCAACCTTTTGCCCTAAAACACCTTTTGAATAAGAAATTCTATAGGTGTTTGTTCCAAATAAGTTTTAATATTTTCCATGGACAGAATGTTCGATTTTTTCTACTTTTATCCTTTATTTTGCCTTTTTGCGTATTAAGATATGTCTACTTTTTCCCTAATTGTTAGAGTGGTCTTCAGCATTGAATAATATACTGACCAAAGCATTAATATCTTCTTTGTCTTTGTATTTTCGGTAAAATAAGCTAGTAGCGCCGATTCAAAACCAGAGTTCTGAACTTTGTTTTCCGTACACCATTATTTAAAACTGTTACCGTGCGAGCAAAAATTATTTGCATTAAAGAGGGCCTTGCATCTAAGGACGTAATGCTTAGCCGTAGAGCTTAATACCTGTTTGGTGTCAGTAACTACCTGAATTAACAATCAATCAGTTATTCCGTCATCTTTGACAGTCGTTACAAGTAATTTGATTCATCGCTAATTTTTCCAATTTCTTAAAAAATTCACACAATGGAATTTACGGAACAGCACAAAACATTCATGGTTGAAGCGTATTTTCGAAACAGGGTTAGAGTAAATGGTGAGTGGCAATACAATCCGGGTTTATGCATGGACGATTTTCACGAACATTTTCCTAACGTTGCTTTTATTGCTGGGGATTTTTATCATTGCCTGAAAAGAACCGTGGCTGTGTTTAGGAAAACAGGTTCTATACAACACAAAAAAGGGGCAGGAAGACCATCTGTAAGAACAGAAGAACTTGTTGCAAACGTTCGTGAAATAATGCAAAATACGCCAACAAATTGTATAAGACGCCTGTCCCAAGCAGTGGGAAGATCTTATGGAACATGCAGGACTATTCTTAAGAAGCAGCTAAATTTATTTCCTTATAAAGTGCAAGTATTCCAAGAAATACAAGCCGCAGATTTTGAAAGACGCAGGAATTACTCTCAATGGTTTACCCAAAATTTATTAAAAATAAATGATTTATTAGACCTGACATTTTTTTCGGATGAAGCCTGGTTCCACCTCTCCGGTTATGTGAATTCTCAGAATACACGCGTGTGGAGTAGTGAAAATCCCCATTTTTTTGTTGAGTCCACATTGCACCCTCAAAAAATTGGTGTCTGGTTAGCTGTTTCTCGAAGAAGAATAATTGGTCCTATTTTTTTCCATGACACATTTACAGCACAGCGGTATAGAGACAATATTTTGAATCCATTTGTGGAGCAATTACTTGACGACGAACTACGTTTTGGATATTTTCAACAGGACGGTGCAACCGCCCATACAACCGCCAAAACTATTAACTTCTTACGCCATTTTTTCGATGACAGCTTAATCAGTTTTCGATCAGACATTGAATTCCTACCTAGATCACCTTGTTTAACGGTTATTGATTACTTCGTTTTTCCTCATATAAAAAACACTATTTTTAAAACACCAGTTGCAAATTTAGAACAATTACAAGAAAGGATTATCCAAGAATGTGGTAACATTTCTCCAGAGATGCTGGTCACCACTTTCGAAAATATGAAGAAGAGACGTGTGAATTTATGCTTTAAGCATGGCGGTGGCCATTTTCAGCAATTTATGTAATTATTTTTCTTTCTGTATATTCTTACTTTGTTAATTTTGTAAACAACAAAAATAAATTTGTATTTGTCTACTTATTTTATTACTCATTACTTTGGTATATCATGTCATAATATGAATTTGACAAAATTTTAACCTAGATTTCGTTAGATATATCGTCTCCACATTGTGATCTAAACCAAACCCTACGTTTTTTAATCCAATCCTTTGATGCAAATAATTTTTGCTCGCACGGTATATCTGCCGCTAGCTGCTTTCAAGCTCGAACGGTTCTAGAATACCTGGAATTATTTGGTGTCTTGGGGATCAAAAGCAAATAATATAAATTCTCGTTAATAAGACAGACCTGTAGATCTATTGCCTGTGTTTATAAACGAGGGTTACATTTTTAAATATATTAGATGCCATGTATTTGTCGTGTGTTACCTATTAAGTAAAAATTAAGAATTGATCTAGATTTTTTTGCCAATGTCGCCGCTTCGACCGAAACCGGTATAAAAAACGCCATGTGTGTAATCGTCCTAAGCAACGGTTACTCCCACGTTCCATCTTCCCTACAGAATACCCTCTACAGATAAATATTTCGTATTAAAATAGTTGAACTTGAGAAAAGAGGCGCGTCAGTATTGGATTACACCTAAGGACACCATAAAGAATTTATTCGGCTCTGAATATATCTGTTTTCCTTTTCTGTTTGTCTTGATGAGATTTGGACATTTAGACGATTGAAAATTACCTAATTTAGCTCATACACCTAATTATTACATCAATAATACATTTTAACAATTGTGTTTATCAACCAGTTACACAAAAAGGTTTTGCAAATTAAGGGTATTTTAATTGAACTTTCGCTTTAATGAATAAATATACTCAGCTCTGCCAACAAGTCCCAAACAAACGAATCTACGTGTTGTAATTCTATTTATTTTAATATGCTACATTTGCCATGTTTAACAATGTACAACCACTTTTTTAGTATTGAAAATACTATTGGGATCGTGTTTACGCAAACTTTGCATTGCATGTCAATGTCGCTCATGTCGATGTCGCGGCCAACAGCGCAATATCTAGATCGGTCTTGTAACATAAGACTTGGTAGAAATATAAATATGAATCAGCGTAAAGTCGGCAAGTAAATAATGAATAATGTTTAGTTTAGTTTGTGTTTTAAAGAACGCCATAGTAACTTTGTTAAAAAGTGTTTTATTGAGATAAGTTATAACTAAGGTAAGTTCACGTTATTTAAATCGGAATATTATATCGAAAAAAAAAGCGGGAGGCAAAAAGTTGGAGCACAATAATTGCATATTACAGGGTCCGCCCAAATTTGGTTAACAAATGGGATAATTTTTTTATTATTGATTTCTCAGAAAATGTTATTGTACCGTTGGGTAAATAAGTATAATTTAAAAACATAGCATAAGTAGGCTTAGACAATATGACCGATTGAATATAAGGCAATTGTTCACCTTGGTTGGTCTGCTATGTGAATATTATTGTTTATAAACAAATTAATATTAATTATTCTTAGAAATAAAACCATACATTTAATATAATATGTTTTAGTTAATATACAGGGTGTCCCAAACGTAATGGGACACAGAGCAACAGCAGGCTCCTTAAGGCAAAATAATGCGATTTATTTAAACTTGCATTATCCCAAAATTGATAACAACCAAGATAAAGGGTGTCAAACTTTTATTTTTGTTTTCGTTTTTTTTGGGATTATTTATAGTTCACCTTGGTTGGTCTGCTATGTGAATATTATTGTTTATAAACAAATTAATATTAATTATTCTTAGAAATAAAACCATACATTTAATATAATATGTTTTAGTGAATATACAGGGTGTCCCAAACGTAATGGGACACAGAGCAACAGCAGGCTCCTTAAGGCGAAATAACGCGATTTATTTAAACTTGCATTATCCCAAAATTGATAACAACCAAGATAAAGGGTGTCAAACTTTTATTTTTGTTTTCGTTTTTTTGGGATTATTTATAATATGTTTTAATTAATATACAGGGTGTCCCAAACGTAATGGGACACAGAGCAACAGTAGGCTTCTTAAGGCGAAATAATGCGGTTTATTTTAAAGCTGTGTCAGGTATTTTCAATACATAGGATGCTTGCGTAAGGTGCAAGATCTGTGAATTTTTCTTTGCTCAGCAAGCACTAGTGATGAATTTGTTTAGTCTTATTTATTTTTTTTATTTAGTCTCTTTATGTCTTATCAATGTTTCGTTTTTTTCCAAAAGGCGGCCAAATACCCGTGTTTGATTAGCAAATAACTACAAATTTAAGTTAAAAACAATCCATAAATTATTAAAAGCACGAAAATTTATTTTGTCAGATTTGTGCATATTTCTTTTTCTACTGTTATTAATTTATAACTCCAACGTTTTTTAACATAAAAAGGTAGAAAATTGTATTTTAAAGATGGATATTTGGCCGATTTTTGGATTAAACGAGGAACTAACGAAATATTGATCCAAAAACGAAATGTCGAATTCGTCACTAGTGCTCTTGCATACCTTAGCCTTTGTATTATAAACTTTGTGTAAAATTATTAATTTAAAATATAATTTTTAAAGTTATCAGGTAATTTTGGTATTGTTCACTAATATGTAATAATAATAGATGGTAATTAGGTAATTAAAAATATTTTTTTTGCATATTTTAGAATATTAGGTATAATAAAAATTTTCCAATACCGACTAACCAATGAAACGGCCATTATTGACCCATTACACAGGCCTGCATGAAATTTGTGATAACGTGATTCTTGTTTGTTGAGCTCGGTTTTTTTATAGAAATAACTAATTAAAATACAATTGGTCTCTATCACCCACAGATTTTTTTTTGGAAAAAAAAAGAAAAAATATAAAAAAAATTTATAATATGCGTTTTAATACATTTTAAAATGAATGTAGTACTTCAAATTCTAAATAATTGATAAATAAAAAAATAATTTCTGTAGTGCTACAAACCTTTCGACTGGAGACTTTTTATCGACTTCAAAAAGGAGCTTTAAAACTGTTCTTTTATGAAAATTTAGAGAAATTACTTTTAAGAATACAATATGAAAAATCACAACTGGGAAGTGTGTGAAGATCTAAACATTTTAAGTCTTCTCTTAGGTTAGGTCAGCATTCTGGATTTACTAAATTTCCATGTTTCCTGTGCGAGTGGGCTAGCAGGAATCGAGAACAGCATTGGATAAAAAGAGACTGATCACAAAGAGAGACTTTAACACCGGAATACAAAAATGTAATTCGCGAAAGTCTTATTGACCCTCAAAAAGTTTTACTTCCACAACTTCAAATAAAACTTGGACGTATGAAACAATTTGTTAAGGCATTAAACAAAGAAAGAAATTGTTTTAAATATTTGTGTAAAACATTTCCGGCTCTGTCAGAGGCAAAATTAAAGGAGGGAATCTTTGTAGGCCGCAGATTAGCAGCTTGATGAAAGATACAGAATTTGAAAAGGTAATGGAAGATAAGGTAAAACATGCATGGAATGCTTTTAAAGAAGTTGAACATAAATTACTACTATGTTAAGATCGTTGAAAATATGCTGGAAAATTTCAGGGATTTCAGAATATGAGCATAAAAATTCACTTTTTACATTCCCATTTGGACTAATTCCCGGAAAATCTTGGGGACGTGGGTGAAGAGCAAGGTAAAATATTTCATCAATATATTAAAGAGATGGAAAAAATATACCAGGGGCGCTGGGACACAAAAATGATGGCCAATTTCTGTTGGACAATAAGAGGAGATCTTTCTTTAGCTGAAACAGAAAAACAACCAAAAGAAGCTTTTCTGAAGAAAGAAAATGTTTTTTGTAGAAGCGTAACAAATAAATAACCATTTATAACAGTTTATATGTGTATATTTTGTATATTTTTGTATTTTTTTCCTTAATATGTTCAAAAACTAGCTTATAAATGAAATAAATCGTGTTTTTTCTATATTTTTGGATTTTACCGGTTTGAAAAATAATCTTACGTGATATAAAAAAACTGAAAGCAGATTTGAAATCAGCGCTCGCTACCAAATTACTAGAAAACAGTTAAAATTTTTAAATCAACTTTCAAAGTGTTAAAAAACGCAGGCCTGTGTTATTAACCTAAGAAATCGTTTTTCTCAACTTTTCCAATAAAAATAATCGGTCAGTGACACAAGTAGAACTTTATTAATTGTAAAGAAAACGCATTCAAAGTTTTTAAAATTATAGGTATTTTAGGCGAAAATGGGATGCAAATGCACAGCAAACTAGTTTTTAGTTTATATATTAATTTATACCATTTCATGTTTTTTTAAGATGTTTTTGCAAAACTACCCGCTGGAAACATAAAGTAAATGTGTCATTGTTTTCCAAGAAGTTTAATTATTTTCTAACAATACGACATAAAGGAAATGCATATTAAAAACCGCACTCATTGTTCAACGTACATTTTGTTTAAAAAATCAAAAAAGATAATTATAATAATTTTCACTTTTTGAAATACTATTCGTGTTAAGTTATTCAAGCAAGTTGTCTCTTTTTCTTTCAAAAATAATGATAGGGTGTTAAAAACAAATTATTAATATAGCCACAACCACCTTAAAAAGAAGCCATAAAATGACATCGGGCAACGCCGCATCAGCTGGGAGTTGCGGATTCACAAGCTATTATGATGACGCGCGCAACGGGCGAGTTTTTTTTATTGTTTCACAGGGTAAAATCCATTTCAAATCATTGTAAGCCAATTCATCACCTTTTAAAAAAACCGTTACCTTCATATCAATGTCCACTGAAACCTGATTAGCAATATTATACAGTCATTGGTCAAATCTAAACTATAAAAATATTATATTTTTGAGTCACTTACAATTTTTACTTTCCAAAATTCAGAAGTATTAAATTTTTGTAAATAATTACTTAGATCGTCAAAACTTTTTATAAAATCTGATTGCTCGAAAGCTTGATTAAGTTGAGAGGTACGCTTTTGTTGTTCCTCGTTTCTCTCCGCTGGACTTTTTCTAGGAATGAGAACAGTTTTTGACAAGTAAGCAGGTAAATTGGGATAATAGCACGGAACAGCTGTTAAATTTAGTCTCACTTTTGTTGGAATTTTTTTTGTGGTGCCATCAGGCAAAAGATAAATATTCTCACGAATAATGTGACTGGGAACAAAATGCTAAGCACAAACTACATAATACTGTGTGGGCGACCAATTAGCTCTTGGAATGGCTTTTAGCCATAGAATTTTCAGATTTTCATTTTTTGGGAAGTGAAAAACTGATAAACTGTCTTCACCTGCTTTAAAACACTTTTATGGTTAGAGTCAAACCCAGGGGCTTGGCATGTTTTGATAAATAAACAAACTAAAAGAAAATAAATAGTACGCACCTAAGTACCTAGGTATCTAGAGGTATCCTACCTACTTACGAACTATCTCTACTAGTGATATTTTTAAACTAATTCATATATACCTTCAAGCTGAATAAACACTTCAATATTTAATAATTTAACTGTAGCCACATAACAATAAAGTTTATCCCAAAGAGCTAACTAGAATATAAAAACACAACTTTTAAATAAAAACAAATAAAATTCTGCCGCCATTATAAGGACCCGTAAACAAACCGCCCTGGCCGGCCAGGCTGTTTCTCACTTTATTAACGCTATTACAGCAAACTTGCACCAAAAATTTTCACTAATATTTTGTTCTTTGACTCAACATGTTTCGCTACACTGTAGCTTTATCAAGAGTGAATAATCAAACATAGGTGTAAGTATATATACAGGGTGACAATTTAAAAACTTGAAATGGCCATATCTTAGGAACGAAAAACTGAAGAAAAAAACGCAAAAAAACAGTTTCTATAAAACGAAGGGGGAACAAAAACAAGCGTATTATCCCACCCTTATCTGCAACCCCTTGGACAGGGTGAGATACACCCCTAAAATCTTAAATAGAAAGGGGGGTCGAGTGATACAACATTTTGAAGCTCTTGAAAAATGCTTTCCAATGGTACCATAGAAAGCTACATTTCAGGAAATTCTTCTCTGTTTATTAAGGAAAACAATAAATGAAAACACAATTTTGAAATTTTTTATTATTATTTAATTAAATGTTCAAAATTATTGCTACCAATATTCTGGCATATTAAGAGATATCTCTTATGAATTTTAAAAATTTTAAGCCTAGGTATTTTGTTTTGGTTTTTTTGCTATGGTTTTTTCGTCGAAAAAAAAAATTTGTTTATAAATATTCGCATTTTATTATCACAGAATTTACTTTAAAAGTAACTTGTACTAGTATTATCATTTTAAGAACAGTTGACTTTCGGTTCAGTTTAAACGAAAAGCAGCACTTCTTATCTTTAACAATGGTGTACAGCACAGCTGAATGTGTAGAAGTTATTTTCATTTATGGTTCCCAGGATCAATGTTTCTTAAGGACAGCTCAACGTTTTAGGGTATCCAGGTCAAAATGTAAGCTTGGAGTATGTTCGCCAACTAGTAGCCAAATTTGAAGAAACTGGTTCTGTCGCGAATAAAAAGAGAAATCAACCGAAACTAGCCGACGAAGCAGCGCAAATTGAAATTCTGGGGCAGTTTACAATCAATTCAACTTTATCAACTCGTCAAGCAGCTTTAGCAACTGGATTATCTCGTTAATCAATAAGAAAGGTACTTAAATTTCATAAGTTTTATCCCTATAAACTGCACATACTGCAAGAACTTGGTGACGACGACCCGGACAGAAGAATTGTTTTGTGAAATAATGGCAGATAGAATTACGGCAGAACCTCGACTAGTTAAAAATATTTGCTTCAGTGATGAGTGTACCTTTTATTTAAATGGGCGTGTTAATAAGCAAAACTGTCGTTACTGGAATGACGAAAACCCCCACGTATTTAGAAAAGGGCATACCCAGTACCCCCAGAAAATTAATGTTTGGGCTGGTATATTGGGAAATGGTATTATCGGCCCAATATTTATACAAGGAAATTTAAATAGCGACAGGTATGCTGAAATGCTACAGAGGTCTATCGAACCACTAATAGTGCGAGAATTAGAAAATCAGAGGGACGCATACTCGGAAATTTATCTTTAGAAGAACGCTTACTACATTTCCAACAGGATGGAGCACTTCCGCATTATGTAGTTCCCGTTAGGCAGTGGTTGGATGATAATTATCCCAACCAGTGGATTGGAAGAAGAGGTCCTGTTGAATGGCCACCTAGATCCCCGGACCTAACACCTCTTGACTTCTTTTTGTGGGGTCACCTAAAATCTGTGGTTTTTAAAACGCAACCTGAGTCACTAGAGCAACTTTAGCATAGAATAGTTCAGGAATGCCGTGCTATATCCAGAGAAACATTTGCAAATATACGTGAAGAATTTGAAAGTAGGCTTTATTATTGTCTTCAAAACAACGGAAATCATTTTGAGAAACAGGTTCTATATAACTAAACAACACAAAAAAGGAGCAAGAAGACCATCTGTAAGAACAGAAGAACTTGTTGCAAACGTTCGTGAAATATTGCAAAATACGCCAACAAATTGTATAAGACGCCTGTCCCAAGAAGTGGGAAGATCTTATGGAACATGCAGGACTATTCTTGAGAAGCAGCTAAATTTATTTTCTTATAAAGTGCAAGTATTATAATTTTGTAAACAACAAAAATTAATTTGTATTTGTCTACTTATTTTATTACTCATTAGTTTAGCATATCATGTCATAATATAAATTTGACAAAATTTTAACCTAGATTTGGTTAGATATATCGTCCCCATATCATTGTGATCTAAAACCCCTACGTTTTTTAATTTGATCGCACGGTAGGATTTCCTATTTCCCGCCTACACATCACACAACCTGTATACACACAAAAAAATCTATACTCTAGTTGAATATAAAATAGTCAATTCAATCCTTTCATATACTCCCTATTTAACCCACACGAAGTTAAATTCCAAATGAACTTACTGTTGGTGTCAACAAATATATTGTTTTTGAATATATGGTAGAGTTACTTTAATTTTTGGTATGTTGTTGTAACTAAATATAACATAAATCGTAGCTGACTCTAACACTGGTTTATATTTATTATATTATATAATTGCAGCGATATGTATTTCATGTTAAATATAATTTATTTCTAAATTGCATTTAATCTTATGTTATTTTAATGGTAAATATAGGATAATATCAGATATTACATGAATTATTATTAATGTGACAACAACATAAGATTGACTGGAGGTAATTTTAGCCTTAGCTAAATTTTAATTAAGTGTTAGTCAAACATAGTTAAAGGTTAAGAGAAAAATAGCCTATAGTCAGTTTGAAGACATAATTATTGTCAGATTAATATTACCGTAAAATTCGCTTCGATTTTTTTCTTCAGAGTTCCAAATAAACCATACAACTTGATATTTGGTTTAGTTGTTTATGCGTTTTAAGTTTAGAGTTAAATATCCAAAATTTGCATTAAAATAAACAAGGGTCAATGAGTAGGTAATAAATAAATCAACCTAGATAAAGGCATATAATAATATTATATAAGAAACGCAAATGGAAACTTTAAAATTAAATAGCGCAAAAGCGGTCAAACCAAATATTATGTCGTATGATATATCTTGAAATTAGAAATTTGTTTCTTTTAATAGTAAATGTAGATGGTTCAGACAAAACCTTATCACTTATTTATGCGACAGATTCTTCAATATCTTCTAAGAAATCCTGTAAGTACCGTTCCATTTATAAACAAGATTTCAGTAACTCATCCATCACTTTTAAGACTAGGTACGTAACGACCGATGGCAAGTGGACGACTGAATTCAGTGTTGCCAAAATGTTCTAAGAGAATTCGTGAAAATTTTATATTAAAAATCGTGAGAAATCGTGAGATTTTAAAAAGTCCTAAAAAGAGATCAAAATAGTGAAGGAAAGAATAAAAGTTTATAAAAAACAAAAATATATTTATATGTATTACATAAATTTACATAAAAAGCGCCTGGCTGGCGCGGCCTGGCTGCCCGCGCGATCGCGATTCCACGAAACTGATATGTTCGAAGTTCGGGACTTCCCAGAATTTCATTAAAATTAATTCAGTGGCAGCGAGAATCTTAACGCTTAACCGAATATATTTGTGACGTTTTTCGTTATGAATGAAAAAACATTATTTTTTTGGAAAGAAGTACCTATTTATTTATAAAATTTGATGTAAAATAAAAAAATCGTAAAAATTGTGAGAAACGCTACGTGATTCGTGAAATCGTAAGATGGTATCCAAAATCGTGTAATCTCACGATTAATCGTGAGTTTTGGCAGCACTGACTGAATTCGAATTGGCTGATGCAATAGTTTCTTTGTTTCTTATAATAAGGATAGGGGCGGCGCGTAGAATCGGAATGAAACTAGTAAGTATTAGTAGCGTCAAAACGACCCCTGCGTCTTATGCTTAAATCATACCAATACTTTTTTGGGTTTAATTTGACTATAATCTGGGATCGTACATACAAAATATATATTGTTTTGTTCTGAAACTATTTTAGTATTACATTAAGTTTGCAGTAGAAATATACAATATATTAACATATTTTCAATATAAGACGAAGCTAATATTTTGGGTTAGGGTTATTTTGGTGTCAGACTGTGGTCTAATCGAATATAGTTATTTTTGTATTAAGATTAGAGTGTAAAATTAAAATTATACTTAAATAAACTAAAGGTTAATGTTAAAAGTTTTCCTAAGTACGTTTGTTCTGATTTTACTTACCCGATTCTAATAGTATAGTCAGATTTGATCCTAGATTTTTTTGTGTGTAGCAGTGAACATTTTGGTTTTTAGGTAAACCCAGTTAATTATTTAACAAGCCATTTTGTTTACAGTTATTGATGTAAGCAAAAACAACCTCGTGTCAAATTTAACAGCAGATCTGTGTTTACAGCAAAAATACTACAAAATTTACTTATGCGGTGTAATATAGTATAAAGTCAACTAAATAAGGCCTAAATAAACTGAGTGGTTTTGGCGATGTTGTCCGTTTTTATTTGCTATTTGGTTAGTAAATTAATATGCGAATCAGTAACTTATATGTTGGGTCAATAAAAGGATGGGATATGTTTGAATTTGTTTAGATATATCCGTATACATAGGGGTGATCATTATCATATTTATTTTTGAAAAAAGGATAAAAGGTCGTATTAAACAAAAAGATTAACTTCGTTAAGGTGGGAGTATCAAGATGCTTGCCAACCTATAACCTATTTCGCGTAGATTTATTTATGTTTTCTAGCTTTTACATAAAATTTAAATAAAATCAGTATCGACTTGATATTCTATAGGTAATAATTGACATATTTCATAAATATCAAGGAATTTCATAACTTATTTTAGGAGAATTGTATAGCGAAAAATATCGGGTAAGATCATCTTTCACTATACAATTCTCCCAAAATTAGCAAAGAAATAAATTGATATTTTTGTAATATATCAGATATTACCTAAGTAATGTGCCGACGATAGTGATTTTATTTAAATGTTAGTTTAAAAAATAAAAACTTGAAAAAACAAAGCGAAATAGGTTATAGGTTGGCAATAAATTGAACGACGTTGAGAATTCCACCTTACACAATAATTAACTAGCAAAAAAACTTTACTTGTAACCTCAACGACATTGGCAGAAATGATTTACTCACAATCAAAGTTGTCTGGTTAGATAATTGGTAAATAAAATTTCATGCGACCAGACATTACTGCCTAGTAGCTATTTACTCTGTCACTGTCAAATTTAAATAAAACTAGTAACAAAAATAAACACACACCCTATGCCATTTGTGCCCCTTGTGCCCCCTGTGCCCCCTTTTTTCCGAAATCCACCCCTGATTCAAACGTTATGCTTTCGAGTATTCTTTGAAATTGTTGAAAATATTTGTGATGCAATTTTAATTTAATATGTTATATATTCAATAGGTTTTAATTTAGGATGGCAGTGCTGAGTATGATAAATTCGTGAAAAAGCCCATTTAATAATATTTATCTACATAATATCCTGTTTAGATGGACAAGGACTTTAAAATTGGGTTAACATTATGACAGTGACCATTTTCTTATTAGGTCTATCTGTCGTTAAATCTACCATGCATACCTGCATTTGAAGGCTTGACAATTAATTGACAACGGATTATTTTTCTTGAAACACATAATAACAATAAATTGTTAAATTTTTTGTTGAAAAATTATGTAACTCTAATATTTCCATCTGTTTTAAGGTGGCCCCAAACTGGGAGTTGTTTGCCCAACTCTGCGGAAGAGATATGTCTAATTGGCTGGCATTTCAAAAACTGTAACGACTGTCTCATGGTGTACGTGTCTTAAAGTGGCCCATCCTCCCCTACCATGAAGAATATGTACTGTGCGAGCAAAAATTATTTGCATCAAGGAGGGCCTTGCATCTAAGGACGTAACGTAAAGCTTAATACCTGTTAGGTTTCAGTAACTACCTGAATTAACAATCAATCAGTTATTCCGTCATCTTTGACAGTCGTTATAAGTAATTTGATTCATCGCTAATTTTTCCAATTTCTTGAACAATTCACACAATGGGCTTTACGGAACAGCACAAAACATTCATGGTTGAAGCGTATTTTCGAAACGGGGTTAGAGTAAATGGTGAGTGGCAATACAATCCGGGTTTGTGCATGGACGATTTTCACGAATATTTTCCTAACGTTGCTTTTATTGCTGGGAATTTTTATCAGTGCCTGAAAAGAACTGTGGCTGTGTTTAGGGAAACAGGTTCTATATAACACAAAAAAGGAGCAGGAAGACCATCTGTAAGAACAGAAGAACTTGTTGCAAACGTTCGTGAAATAATGCAAAATACGCCAACAAATTGTATAAGACTCCTGTCCCAAGAAGTGAGTAGGAAGATCTTATGGAACATGCAGGACTATTCTTAGGAAGCAGCTAACTTTATTTCCTTCTAAAGTGCAAGTATTCCAAAAATACAAGCCGCAGATTTTGAAAGATGCAGGAATTACTCTCAATGGTTTACCCAAAATTTATTGGAACGGAATGATTTATTAAACCTGACATTTTTTTCGGATGAAGCCTGGTTTTACCTCTCCGGTTATGAGAATTATCAGAATAAACGCATGTGGAGTAATGAAAATCTCCATTTTTTTTTAGAGTCCACACTGCACCTTCAAAAAATTGGTGTCTGGTTAGCTGTTTCCCGAAGAAGAATTGTTGGTCCTATTTTTTTCCATGACACAGTTACAACACAGCGGTATAGAGACAATATTTTGAATCCATTTGTGAAGCAACTACTTGACGACGAACTACGTTTTGGATATTTTTAACAGGACGGTGCAACCGCCCATACAGCCGCAGAAACTATTAACTACTTACGCAAGTTTTTCGACGACAGATTGATCAGTTTTCGATCAGACATTGAATTCCCACCTAGATCACCTTGTTTAACGGTTATGGATTACTTCGTTTTCCTCATTTAAAGAACACTATTTTTAAAACACCAGTTGCAAATTTAGAACAATTACAAGAAAGGATTATTCAAGAATGTGGTAACATTTCTCCAGAGATGCTGGTCAACACTTTCGAAAATATGAAGAGACGTGTGAAATTATGCTTGGAGCATGGCGGTGGCCAATTTCAGCAAATTATGTAATTATTTTTCTTTTTCTTTCTGTATATTCTTACTTTGTTAATTTTGTAAACAACAAAAATAAATTTGTATTTGTCCAATTATTTTATTACTTATTAGTTTTTTCATATCATGTCATAATATAAATTTGACAAAATTTTAACCTAGATTTGGTTAGATATATCGACCCCATATCATTGTAATCTAAACCAAGCCACACGTTTTTTAATCCAAGCCCTCTTTGATGCAAACAATTTTTTTTGCTCGCACGGTATTTATGACCATAGCTGGAATGGATATGTATTATGAAAAGTTTTTGTTAGTTTTAACCCTTTAACGGATACATTGGTTTAAAAGGCCCGTGAGGTACGTAATTCAAAAAGGAAAATGTTACAAACTATCGTAGAGAAACACAAAGAAAGTTCAGTGTCTCTTATACAAAATTAAATTACTAAGATGGCTTTCATATGGAATGAAAATATAGCCGAGGGTTTACGCACTAGCCTAAAGAGGAGGTGATTTTGTAAACTATAAAATCTATTATCTTAGGAGAGAAAAATTTAATGATGGAAAATTAACGAGTCTATTCAGTATGACACGGCTTTTCCAAAAATGTTCCCAAAAATGTATTTAAAAAAAATTTATTTAACGGATCCGAGCAATTCTTGATTCATTGGGCGTTATTTGCTATCATAACGCCGCTTAAAAAAAATATTGCTGCTTTTCAAATCGAGTTTATGTTTCTTGTTGCTTCATATTACTTAAAAGTTATTTTTTCTTTCGTCTGATCCTAATCCCACTGACGACGTGTAATAAAACGAAACGTGCGTGGTCCGAGACAGCTTCATTCAATTTATACACAAAGAACAAGAATCAAACAAGGTGGTTGTCGGAATGTTCTTTAATTTATCAAGTGCAACCTGAAGTTTGTCGAACAGAAACTGTATGCTGTATTAAGGGGAAACGCACTGTCCCTAATAATGTCATTTCTAACCGAAAGAAGGCTGTTAGTCAAAATCGGAAATCATACCTCCTCAGAATATGATCTAAACATCGGAGCTGCCCAAGGATCTGTTCTCGCACGTCTCATATTCATATTATTTGTAAACGATCTATTACTACTTGGATTTACCATTAAATTTGCCGACGATACCACGGTTGCCATATCAGCACTAGATGACCCTGAAGCACACAGAAAAATACAAGAAATAACAGAAAAAATTAGCAGATGGTGTTTTTCGAATCAACTCATACTAAACGAGGACAAAACGGTGCACAGTCATTTTTACAAAACTTCTTCCAAAATGCAATTAAACCAGGCGGCATCTTCTTTAAAATTTCTGGGCACATATCTAGATTCCAAACTATCGTGGGAACCTCAAGCTTACTATACTAAAGTTAAGATACACAGTGCCTGTCCCAACTCAAATAACATCTTACTACGCATTAGCATATCGTCATCTCAGCTATAATATTTTGCTGTGGGGACAAGTAGTAAACATAAACCGAGTATTTCAAGTACAGAAATGTCTAATAAGGCTCATCTTTAAGGCACATCTTTGGATTGAAACCAACACAAACATGCAGAGAAATATACAAGAAACACAAAATCCTTACAGTCACTTCAATATACATCCTTAAGTACTCCACATATGTACACAAGAACAAGAACGAATTCCAAAAACACAGAAACAATCACAACTATCCTACAAGAAACGCAAATGGAATTATAGTTTTTAGACACACTTCAATACGATATGAAAAATCTCCCCACTCTGCCCGCATCAATATTTTTAATAAACTACCAGGAGAAATCAAACAATCCATAACAAGACGTGCATTATAAAAAAACTAAAGGACTTTCTTTCAAAAATCGTTATTTACACTACAAGGGAGGCAGGTGATACTTACCAGTCGAGGACATAGTTTGCGCCCGAGCGATAGCGAGGGCTTGCAAAATAGTCCGAGACTGGTCAAGAATACTGCCTCCCGAGTTTTGTATTATATTTTTTCTACTCCAGTTCCCTCAAATTAAAAAAAAAGTTTTTTAATTTTATAATTTAAGCTATCCAACTGAAATACCCTGTATGTATGACAGGTTTCCTAGTGTTGACACGTTGATTGCTATGGTATTAATAATGTTCATAATCAAACAAACGTTCTGTCAGTGTCAGTTTTTTTAAGAAATCGAAAAAATGGATATCGATGCAGTTGCGAATGCAGCTTGCGCTGCTCTATTACCTCAGAAATCGAAGAAACGGTACAATCGGTGTTACAAGGACTTTAAGGATTGGTGCAGTATTAATGCAAGTGATGAAAGAGTTATCGAGAATTCTATGCTGGCGTACTTTGTACTTCCCTAGGGAGGTAAGTATTTACTTACCTCCCTCAAATCAGTATCAAAAGAAGTACTTACCGAGTAAGGACTAGAAAAATGCATTTTACGCAACTAAAAGACTTTTTGAAGCCTAAACAATGTCATATTTGCGTAAAAGGTTTTGAACTTCTCGATTTTTCCCGTACATTTATTAGTCTGAAATTTAAGGTGAACTGCCTCCTAAGTTAGTTAATTTTAAAGTTTTATATGACGAACCTCAAATTATAATGTATGATTCTTAGTAGAATAAATTTAATTTGAAATTTGAGTTTGAAATGTGATATCTATTAGTCGAAAGACAAAAGAACTAAATTGTTAGTGGTATACTTACTATTGCTAAGTTTTATTTTAATTTATCTGGCAGTGCACTTGCTCCAACTTGGTTTAACATTGCAAGATTGGTAGGTATATTTATATAGCCTCATATGATATAATATTGTATTGGTTACATGTTACACTGTAAAAATTCATAAGAATGCTTTTCACTTGTTGATCATTTTTTACTATAGATAGACGATATTGTATTATTATCCTTGAAGGATTGATATCTCTTGTAACTCTACATAATCAGTTCAAACTCGGTGCTTTTAGGGTTATTCTGTTCGTATTACAAATACGATTAATTTATAGAAGTTATAGTAGTTATAATATTATTGCTTTAGAGAAATAAATTATATGGGTTCCATATTAAACTAAATCGCTTGGGTCATAAATAAGGGTCACATAATAGTATCTAGTAAAGCCCACAGTAAGCTATACTGTAAATCCCTTGGGCTGTTTTATGAACCTCGCCTGTTTAAATTACCCTTTCGGTACAATTAAAGCAATAAAAATAAAATAATTAAGGAAAGAAAAAATTAAATTATTTGCTAAGAAACAGTTATACAGGACCTGTGAAGGGAAAAAATACTGCCTCGATGATGTCCGATTTAAAAAATATGGTAAAAAGTATTTACTGGACCACTGCTTTTACACCTTAAATGAGAACATGTTGGCCTCCTCGTTATCTTTGCCTAGATGCTGTACATTGGGGTTTGTTGTTTTTTTTTTTATTTTTATTTTATTATAATTGTTTGTGCATAATTTGATTTTATACAATAATTTATTGTTATTTATACATAATTTGTACATACATGTTGAATTATATTAACTTATATAATGTTAATATATTATTATTATCTGTGACATGCTATAAACGATTTGTGTTAAATAGCAAATAAAAACTTTTACTTTGACTTTAAAGGCGCTGTTTGTGTAGTAACTTTATTTCTTGTTGCATTTATATTTATAGATTCACGATTTTCAGTTATTATTTTGGATAATAAACAGTTAAATCAACAACACATCTATTAATGATCACTTTCACATGTTTTTAGTGCATACAAATGCAATTTTTCATGATATTTCTGATTCAAATCAAGCCTTTTAAATTAGTCCACAATCATCAGTCTATTATACAGGGTTAGGAAAAATTACCAGAACGGTCGATTATTTCAAAATATACAGGGGTTATCAAAAAACGTTTTATATAAAAAATGTAGGGCTGTTAAAAATCTACATATCAGTGATAAACTGAAATATACAGGGTCGCCCACAAAGTTGTGGAGAATAATAGTTATATTTTTTTAAATGGAACACCCTGTATATTTTTACTTATTTTGATTGTCGACTCAATTTTAAACATTTTTATTAACCATGTATTATACCTAAATTCATTACTTTCCTAGAAATTGGCGTTTCAAATAATAACGTATGCGATGCGGTTTTCGAACATAGTGAACAACAAATAAGGCACGACCATGGTTACTAATAAATAATTAATAGTTTGACATCTGAAACTGAAATTCTGACAGAAATAGACAATTGATATTTTAATTTTAAGGGGGTTTGGCAATAAACAGAGATCATATCAGGAGGTATATAATATTTACAATAATTTGCATCCAGACAGGCACATTAAAAAAATTGCAGTTTTTCGAACTATTGAGCGTTACAGAACGACTGGTACTGTAAAAAACCGCCCAAGATCTGGAAGACCTAGGACTGCTACCTCCGAGGAAAAAAAGCTGGATGCTTGCGATAGAAGAAAATCCCAAACAATCCACCAATCAGCTTGCTTTGGATCATGAAATTGATCAAAAATCTGTACGAACCGTTCTTCATACTGAGAAAATGCATCCATACAAAATTAATGTTGTACAAGAACTTTTTGACGTTGACTGTGATCGAAGGCTAGAATTTTGCGAAATAATGACTAGAAATATGGAAGAATACCCGAATTTTTCAAACAATATTGTGTTTTCGGATGAAGCGACTTTTACACTACACGGAATGGTGAATAAGCAAAATTACCGTTACTGGGCGCGAAATAACCCTAACTGGTATGAAGAGCTGCATACACAGTTCCCAAGAAAAGTTAATGTCTGGGCTGGATTTTTTGCGGGACATGTAATTGGACCTTTTTTTATCGAGGGAAATTTGAACGGTGATCGATATATCCGGCTTCTTCGGCAAGAAATAGTTCCAGCTATAAACAATTTAAATGCTGATATTAACTTAACCTGGTATCAGCAAGAATGAGCTCCTCCGCATTTTACTCGCGAAGTTAGAGAATTTTTGGATGTCACGTTTCCAAATCGATGGATAGGAAGAAGAGGGCCTATCGAATGGCCTTCACGGTCCCCCGATCTTTCGACATTAGATATTTTTTATTGGGGTCACCTGAAAAACATAGTTTATAAAAATAAATCCAATAATTTAGAAGAATTAAGAATGAAAATTGTCAATGAAAGTGCGAGAATAACAAGGGAAATGGTTTTAAACACCCAAAGACATTTTTGCGATAATTTGTATGATTGTCATTTTCAACACTTATTAAAAAATAGAGCCGTTATGCCATGATTTGTTATACGTTTTTGTTTAAAGTTAACTTAATGCATTATTGTTTCTTGAAATTTATTTTGTGTTTTGTAGCTGATCAATTTATGTAGGAAAGTAATGAATTTAGGTATAACACATGGTTAATAAAAAGTGTTTAAAATTGAGTCGACAATCAAAATAAGTAAAAATATACAGGGTATTCCATTTAAAAAAATATAACTCTTATTCTCCACACTTTGTTGGCGACCCTGTATATTTCAATTTATCACCGATATGTAGATTTTTAACAGCCCTAAATTTTTTATATAAGACGTTTTTTGATAACCCCTGTATATTTTGAAATAATCGACCGTTCTGATAATTTTTCCTAACCCTGTATACTAGTTGTTATGGTTCATCATTAATGGAGATAAAAAAACCTGTTTTATGTTCACTCTCTAGAAAATTTGTATGAATTTCTAAATATTTCTTTGGATCCAGGGATTGATGATGGTCAGCTTTAAATTTTACTTTTATAACAAAAATATTATGAAAAAATTAATTGATTCAGCCGATACTAGGTGGAAATCCATAATTATAGTATTATGGGATACAGTAAAACAAAGTTGAACTTGTATTCATAATTGTAAAAGTATATTTTCTGACATAGATTCTTCCAAATTAATTCTTATGAATCCTCAGTCTTCTAAATTAGTAATATTTAGTAATAAAGCTTCACCAAGAGGGATACCCGATTAGACCGGTAGTTTCTTTCATTTCTGCACCGTCATATAAAATTTCAAAAAAACTAATTGACATCATTAAAAGTAACACCCAATTTTCACCCAAATTTGTAATAAAAAATTTTCTTGAGCTAGTAAATAAAATTAATAATATTAATTTACCTAGCAATGCTAAGCTAATCTCTTCTGATGTTACTAATTTGTTTCCCAGCGTACCCATCGATGAAACGATTACTTTCGTCAATCAACTTCTTACCTTAAAAAATGTAAATCTGATCAAAAAACAAGGAATTATCAATTCTCTTACAGTATGCTTTGAACAAAATTATTTTGAATTCAACGACAAAATATGCACTATCAAAAATGGTCTTATTATGGGTAACCCTCTTAGTCCTTTATTGGCTGAAATATTTATGAATTTTTAGAAGATATACTAAGCAATCATTCTATTTTCAACCAGTTTCTTTATTGGCATATGTATGTTGATGACGTCTTAACATGTCTTCTTGGTACTGACAGACAGTTTAAAGTCTTTTTAGAATATATTAACAGCCTACACAAAAATATCAAGTTCACAATAGAACACGAAAGTGACAATTCTTTAAATTTTCTTGATTTAAATATTAAGAGAGAAAATGATAGACACGTTTTCTTCGTTTTCCATAAACCATCTCATACTGATACTGTCATACACAACTCTTCTTGCCACCATATAAACACAAATTAGCTTCTTTTCACTGTATGATCTATAGACTAGTAACTTTCCCTCTAAATAAAATCAATTTTCAAAAAAAACTAAACATTATTAAACAAATTGCATTTAATAACGGATATAACCCAAATATAATTCACCAAATCCTAAAAAAGATAACTTACAAAAGAGCTATTGACTTAGTTTTTCCTAGAAGCAAAAACTCTTACCAATTTAAACTTGTCACTTTCTTTGGACAACCTAGCAAAGTAATTGGCAAATTTCTTAACAAACTTGATATAAATTTGTCTTATAAAACTAATAATTCTTTAGGTAAATTTATTAAAAACAATAAAACTAAAAGCGATAAAAACAAAAAATCAGGCGTCTATATATGTATATTAAAATTTAAAGATTGTCCTAAAACATACATTGGTCAAACGGGTAGACATTTTGACAAAAGAATACAGGAACATTTCAACAGTTTCCTAAAAACTAAACCTACTCAAACTATGCTAACCGTTTATTTGATTATCAACATAATTTCGATCCTTCCTTTAAAAATCTTACACATAGAAAACAAAGGCTTAAAACTAAATTTGTTAGAATCTATGGAAATAAATAAACTTAAAAATATGGACCTGTTACTTAATGATCAACTAGATTTAAATAATTTACCTATGTTAAATTTATTCTGTTGACCATATACTTACCTACTTAAGATTTTATAAATTACCCATATTGTACCTAATTTAAATTTAGTTTTTAAACCCTCTGTTGGATTTTCCCGCTATTGTAACCCTTCCACTGTTTTATTTACATTTTCAATAATTTAATTTTATTGCACCCCAATTTTTAATTTTCACTTTTATTAAATCATTGTCATCTGACGAAGCTACAGTGTTAGCGAAACATGTCATTTTTCTAGTTAATATAGTGGAAATTTACAAGCTCAACTTTGTTATAATGTATCCCATAATACTATAGAAATATTATGGCTATCTAAGACGACTTGGTTTCATTTCTTGTAAATAATTGGAGTGAAAAAGTGCATTCTGTTTTATGTCAATTCCCTTAGTTTCTATAAACTTTCACCTACTACTTTCTTCACTATCAATCTGCCTTTCAAGCTCTGCAAATCGCATCAAAGTATGTCGTCTCCAAAAAAACGGACCTGTAATAAAGGTACTAAAAATCAGTTTATCGAACGGTGTGATGGGAATATGGATGTGCCAATTTAAATAAAAAATATGTTCAGTAATTTTTGACATATTTGTAATATTCCAAACTGTTTTGATCTCATATATTTTATTAATTAATTTTTAATAGTTTTATATCATTTATGCCCATACTCACTAATATATATTTTTGCTGATTAAGGTTTAATTGTGATTAATTATTTAAATCGGTAATCACCAATTATCTTTTTTACTTAATCGCTAATTAACTTTACTCGGCCAAATTTGGCTGATTAGTTATTTAATTGTGATTAGAAAACGTCAAGAAACATCATTTTGATTAAAGTCGTAGTGTTGTTATTATGATTTTTTGCTAAATATTTGCATTTCTAATACTGTTATGGATATAGAAGAGCTGGGCGTATATTATGATGACGACCTAGATGTTTTATTGTAAAGATGGGTTTCCTAGAAATTATAACGAGAAGCCTAAGTAGATAGAAGGTATGTCTGACTTGGGGTTTTCTCGAAGATTTCGGTTGACAAAGACTGCAGTGGTCCATATTATATTAGAAGATTTGCCTTTCTTATATACGACAATAGAATGGAAATATTTTTATTGAAGTTGATAAAAGGTAAACTTGGAAGATCATACTTTCATCCGCAGAAGGCGACTTTATAAGTACAAAGAATACATTAAAACGAAAAGTAAATTTAAATATGTCTGATACGATGACCAGTTACATAGTAGTATCAGTAATTAGGAAACTAAAATTATGGTAGATCTTGCCCTGAAAATACCCACAACTAGGCAGCAGTTTTGGGTCGAGCTTCCCGAAAACGATACCTTAGTTGACCTTATTAACGAAGGTCTTTAATTTATATTGATATTTAGTTTAGTATTTTTTGCATTTTATTGTTTCTTCTATTATAAGCTAATAAAATCCTTAGTCCATACACTGTTTTCTTAAATATATTTTTCTAATTTATTTTCGAGGTTAAACTGTTTATAAATTGTTTATATCATTTATTTCTAATTCTAACTAATTTTTAAATTAAAAAAATTATCTGCTATTTTGTCCGCCACAATAATTATTATTATAATGCGCCACTTTTTTTATGTTCCAAACTACATTGAATTTTCTTACTGTTTTGCCTTAGCAAGTTATTCACTACTGAGGAAAAAAAAGTCCCTGAAAGTAGCGGGATTGCCAGCTAATTTTTCTCAATTTCAATTTAGTAAACGTGATTAATAAACTCTGCAAATAAAAACTTGGTTGACACGCAAATTAAATACGTCACGATTAAAGGAAATTGAAGAACTAACTATATCTGATTAACGTGTAAATTGGTGTATACATCTATTAATAACAGTAAAATAAAAATTAATAATTCTCGATATAAATGTTTAAGTTTATTTTAAAAATATTCTCTTAATTCCAAAAAGAACTTTTCAAAACCAAAATAACAAACGTATACTATAATTTGTCAATACTTTAAAAACACTTTTAAAGGTCACTGCTAGCGATAAATCAATAGTACCTTTAGGACGCCATCCAGTTTTATTGTCTGAAACTCGGAAATAAATTTGCAAACAAAGATCAATAGAGATTTATGGAGCGACAACTTCTGGAATAATTTTTAGCCTCAAGGATTATAGATGTCGCTACCATTTTTACATATACCGTGTGAATTTGCAACTTGCATCAAACTTTTTTATATAAAAATACCACAACTTAGAATATTAATACCCGCATTTTTCCAAAAAAAAGGTACAGAAGCAACCAAAACAACATTAGACAGATGGGCGCAAAAACAACATCTATCTCGATGGGACCGTTCATTTGGTCAAACATACGCACGATAAACCCTCAAAGAAACTATCAACTAGAATGCTACTCCTGATGCGTATCCAGTTAAAACAAGTGACTGACCTAGTAGAAGAAATAAACTGTTTCTAACAAGACTAACCAACCCTTATGGATAAGCTAACTGAATTGAGTTATGTTTCGAGTCAATTATTATAGAGAGATTCCCTGAATTTATTCCAAGTTACAAACTCACACTTTATACTTTCACATTCACATTTGCCTTTTTTTAAATATACCTAGTAGTATATTATTGACCTGCATTTATGGCCGTTTGCATCGCTTGGATTAGATGCTACTTAATCTAACGTTCACCTTATCTCCAGAATTTGGTTTGCACGCGTTGACTTTTTGCCTAAAGCTTGGCTTCCAGTCGAACAAAGCTAAGCCCCAGAATTATTCGGCTTATCTTTGGAAATCTAACCTTAAACCATTGAAAAAAATAATATAACCTAAACGTCAGTCAAGTCCAAGTCAACCTAAACGGGAAAAATGGATTTATTAGAACTCATTGCTGATAACGATGAAGTCGACGAAATTAATTTGATTATTTTTGGTTTGCCTAGAAAAGTGTACAACAGGGCTGATTATTTTAACAGTTTTGACCAAAAACCGTTTTTTATGTAGGTTGATTTTGGATGACGAATGAAAATGAAACGAAAAAACAATTAGGGGAGAAAAGATTCGGTGCAAAAGTTACCAGTTAAAATTACCAGACTGGCGCCGTTGTCAAACTTCTTGAAACCCTAGCTAAGTTTTACGGGTATTGACCCGGTGCATTCCATTTTAATTTAAGGTGAGCTTAAGTATAAGGTTCGCCCTAGCTAATCTTTAACTTTAAGCAAAGCGGTGCAAACGGCCATTAGACAGCTACTATTATTCGTCGAGTTTAAATTACTAGGAGCGGAATGCAGAGGAAGGATTTAAGATGCGACGGCTATTAACTGTCTAAACCGTGGTTAATACTTTTTTTTTACTACTAACACATTTATATTATAAAGAAATGTATACCTATTCAAATATTGTTCATAAATATTTCATGACTTTCCTAACATATAAGATAAAGTATACAAGCGTATACGGTTTTAATACAAGGATCTCCTAAGTCAAGCGAAGTCGCGTCGGTCGAAACAATAATTTGGATGGGTGGCCGCTTGGCAACAGCGGGTGGCAGAATAGATGTGGCCATTGAATATCAAACTATAAGAATGACGGATGTCCGAGAAAAGTTTACAACCCAGTTTTAGACGTCTTGGAGGTGGTTTGGCCGCCATTGTGGAGTTGATTGTAACTCTAACCTTAAATCTGTCGTTATAATGCAGCGCCTCGGCAACAGATGTCTCAAATTCACTGATGTGATGTCGTGGTGTTGCCGCATATAGTATTTTATTGAAATTTTTAATGATATAAGCATTTTTAACAGACAATAAAATAGGAGGTTCTCAGTTCCAGCCGAATGTATGTTTTTGATAATAATATGTACGCTGATTACTCCGGGGACCGATTTTCACAATGATTTTACCGTTGCATATGGTGTTAAATGTTAAACAAATAAAAGTAGATAAAAAGCGACAGCAAGTATAACTAAAATAGGTTTTATTTCGTCAAAAAATAGCAAGATACGTAATACACTAATACAAACAAACTGGATGTTTCTTAAGTAAGAAAGTAAAACCTACTTATTTTAACCATTTTGAAAAGTAGTAATAATTGCAAATTAAAACCAAGTTATACAAACAAATCATTCATATTTTACCCAACATAGGTATACGTTGTAGCCTAGGTAGGTATTGAATAGTGAGAATCTTCATTTATTTCTGTTCGAAATAAAATACATGGCGGTCAATATGTTTTCATGTAATTAACGTTGGGACGTCAAAAGGTTGAAAATATTATAAGCTACAAAGCAATTATAAATAGGGACATTTTTAAGTCTAGACTATACTATAGGTAGGAAAATAAATGTAAGCTACTTAAATCTAGGATAGGTGTAGGTACTTATGTGAAATCAAGTTTTACGATGAGCTATAAAAATAAATTTAAAAAACTCATGCAGCAAGTCAAACAGACAGGCGGCAACAATGTTTTAATTTAGCAGTGAAAAGGTTAGTCGCTTTCTTGTTGGTGAACTCATTGTGCCATCTATGAATTTGACGTAGCAGATTTAGGAATTCGGCTCATATGGCCTTCTTATAGTTTGATATTCAATGATGTGGCGTTTATGGAGAACTATAGGGTAGGAGGCCGATCGACAATGGCAGCATTTTCAAATTCTGTCCCGGTTTTTTGGTTAGTTCGCTATTGGCCGATAGATGGCTCTCGCGTCCGAAGTGGGCTGATGTTGTCTTCTTCTTCTTCGTTTTTAATATGGAAAACTAGATCCTCCATAGTTTTTAACTTTTACTTAAACCCTTTATTTTTCTGTGCTTTTACTTTTGACAATTGACATTTTATTTTTCGAAATAAAAAATAATGTTTGAAGGCAAGACAAGACAAATAACGTTGTGTATTGTAATTAATTTCCATATTTATAATAAATAATGGTACAATTTATAAAAGTAGAGTTTGCTTTGTGTCGGGGTGTAAGACAGGATCTTTTTCAGAGAGGAAACGCAGCCAAATAAGTATCTTTCTAGCTCCAAAGGTATAGCTAGAATGTTTAATACCCTGTATTTTAAAAACCAAGCATCGTTGGAACTTTATACAGGCCGAGTTTACTAATAAGTATAACAAAGTAAGTGTAAATTCATATAAAAGTCCTTATTTGTTCCTTAAAGAACTAATTTAAATAAAAATAGTTATTTCGTCCATAAGAAACCATTATTTGATAGCCCACTTCGAACACGCGCGCCATCTTACAGCGACTCGTAAAGCTGAATTACCGATGCTAATTTGGGACCGAATCCAATGCATTGCGATCGGCCTCCTACCTCAAGTCCTCCATAGTGGCGTTATTAAAAAAAATAAATAATTACCTTCCATGTAATTGTTACCGAATCAAGTAGCTGCATTCAAATTGATTTTTGCATTATTAACCATGATCAATAATAATTGGCAAGGCGATGAAGAAACGCTTTCTAAGGTTAATTATGTCATCCACACCCCTACTCCTCTGGTCCTCACTAATGCTTTTTTATGGCAAATTGTAGTATAAGCAAACATATCGCAACCATAAAGCATGTCGAATACAAAAATTTAGTACGCAAAAGAGGCTAGATTTTCCGTCCTCTAGTATAAAAATTGTGAATAAATATAACCTATGATTTATACGATCACATTCTGGCAAGTGTAATCTATAAGTCGAAAAAGGAGCAAGGAATAAAGTTAAGGCACTCTGTAAAATGACGAAAATGTCTTTAAACTTATGAACTGAACATACTTCTATGAAAATTATTCACACTGTACGGTTGAACCCAGTATTTTATTTTATTTATTTTTCCTTTTTACTTCAAAGTATTTATTAATTAACAGGACTTATCGAAATTACCATAATATTGACGTTGTCGATCTTAGTAGAAAAATTTATTCTGAAAACAAAATGATAATTAAAAATAAAAAATCCACTGTGTGTCTCTCTTATGTAAATTTATCTTGAGAAAACTAGATTTTTATTGCCAATTTGAACTTTTGCCACTGCAGCTAAATACGAAATTCTACAATGAAAAATGGCGAGATGATAAAAAAGGTCAAGTACTTATTCACCCTATTTCTTTGTTATGATGCACGACAAGCCGTTTCCGCGTAAAGTGCAAATTTTATGCTAATGAAAATTTCTAGCATCTAACAAATTAATAAATTGTGATTTACGTAAGGTGAAGTTGATATTATACAGGGTGGCCCTTTAGTGTGGCAAAGTACAATAGCTCCGTTACTATTTCAAATACATTAAAAATATTAATACAAAAGTTGAAGGGCAGTAAGTGACTTATAACGTAAAATTATTTTTAACTCTATAGGGTGGCTCAAAAAAGCGGAACAATAAAAAATGTACTTTTTTCAAATGGAATACCCTGTATATTTTTTCATTTTTAAATTCCACATAAAATTATAATTATTTTTTATTAAATACATTATTAGTCTATACTTTATAGTTTCCGAGATATTGACTCTTGAAAAGTGACATTTTTGAACTTTGACAGCTTCTAGCTTTCTAACAGTACGTCTTAGAGCAAAACGGCTTACATGTCCCTATCTTTAATTTTTATTATCTTCCCAAAAAAATCAACTTCCGGTTAAACCGGATGTTACTCGAAAGCAGGAAATATAGTTGTTCCGGTTTAACTGGAAGTTGATTTTTTTGAGAAGATAATAAAAATTGAAGATAGAGACATGTAAGCCGTTTTGCTCTAAGACGTACTGTTAGAAAGTTAGAAGCTGTCAAAGTTCAAAAATGTCACTTTTCAAGAGTCAATATCTCGGAAACTATAAAGTATAGACTTATAATGTGTTTAATAAAAAATAATTATAATTCTATGTAGAATTTAAAAATGAAAAAATATACAGGGTGTTCCATTTAAAAAAAGTACATTTTTTCTTGTTCCGCTTTTTTGAGCCACCCTATAGAGTTAAAAATAATTTTACGTTATAAGTCACTTACTGCCCTTCAACTTTTGTATTAATATTTTTAATGTATTTGAAATAGTAACGGAGCTATTGTACTTTGCCACACTAAAGGGCCACCCTGTATATTATGTACGTGCATGCCGTACTTTGATGAAAGGCCAAACGGAAGAATACCTTGAAAATAAATGGAACAAAATTATTATTTTTAAAACTTCATTAACGCAGTTTTTGTACAAAATGGCCATATAGCTAGTTTTTTAAAATATTCATAACAACAGCCTTTGAATGTCAGGCGTAAATCTTTGGAAAAACTTGATAACCCCGTGGGGGAACTGGTTTGGCCGCCATTATGGAGATGATCGTCAATCTATAGATTGAATCAACTTTTTCTAAAAGTAAAGCGTTTTCACAGTTGACATCCACATGTAAGATTAGCAGCTGATACTGATTTCTTCCTGAAAGTTTCCATTTCATTAATGGGCAGTAGCCAGCTTGCGGATTACCGACAATAGGACTCATACATTTGGACGTGCGACAAAAGGACGCGGACATTTGGACGCGAAACAAAAGGACGAATATGACAAATAGACGCGGAGCAAATTGGACGCAAAGCTTTAGACCATGGTCATCAAGGACGCATAAAATTTTGCTTTTTGCTTTTCTCAAAAAAAAAATAGTCAATAGGTATATTGACATAATAACAACAAAAAAAAATTATCAAAATAAATATATATATTTATTTTAAAATTTTTTAAAATTACAATTAAATGGCGCTAACTTGTTACATATTATAATATTATATTTGCAACTGAAAATTGTGCGCGATTCCACGCAAGTATTCCCTAAGTGGTCGATTTAAAAAAAATCATTGTAAGGCTCGACAAACAAATCAATAGATAAGACGGATGAGTGGTAAAGGCATAAACAAGAAAAAAAAAATTTAAAATTATTTTAATCGAAAAACTAACCCTTAACGAACATATTATATTAATATATATGTCGTAGGCTGATAGTGAAATCCGTCATTTCATGAAAAGCCTAGTCACTTCATGAAGCGTCGGCAGATTGTGTAAAAACATGAAATTACACGATCTGCCGCGTCACTTCATGAAGAGACCTTGACGTTTCGGCGTATTATGTATAACACAATCTGCCTAATTTTAAATATCGTCACTTCATAAAATCCGCAAAAACAAGGCATATTGTGTAATTCCGTCTAAAAGGTATATTGGCAACTGGTTTGTTCGGGTTTGTCAGAGCATTTTTTTTATTTTTATAAAATAATATTAGTTGAAAAAATTTAATTAAAAAAAAAATGCTCTGGGGAACAACGAACAAACCAGTTGCCCATATACCTTTTAGACGGAATTACACAATCTGCCGACTGACATGACATCGTTAGGTACTACATGCAGTGACGATATTTAAAATTAGGCAGATTGTGTTATACATAATACGCCGAAACGTCAAGGTCTCTTCATGAAGTGACGCGGCAGATCGTGTAATTTCATGTTTTTACACAATCTGCCGACGCTTCATGAAGTGACTAGGCTTTTCATGAAATGACAGATTTCACTATCAGCCTACGACATATACATCGACTGTTAAAGTACTGCTATTATAAAGTGAACCACACAGTATAACCTAGAAAGACTTACAAGAAAACGGCAAAAAACTAACATTCGCGTCTTTATGTGATACGTCCAAATGTAGCGCGTCCAATTGACCCCGCGCCCATTTGTCATACGCTTCCTTTGGTCGCGCGTCCAAATTTCCACGTCTTTGTGTCGCGCGTTCAAAATTACGCGTCTTTTTGACGCTATACCCAAGCTTGCGCGTCAGCTTGCGTCACATTATTTTTTTCTGATTTTGGTCTATTTTAGTGCTTCTGTGGCTATTTTTTTGAATAGTGTGTGTTTTAAACATTTTACTTTTTCACTTTCATTATTACCAGTTTATCTATTTTAATAATGGTACAATAAGTTGCCAAACCTTGTATAAAATGACAACGCAGCTTTAAACGCGAAACATGCGAAGGTACACCGCTTGTCGCCTGATTGGCTCGTAGCCACAATTTTGGTGCCGAAACTCTTGTAGGTTGTCGTCGTTTACAGCGATTTTCATTGGTAAATTTAGTGCATATTCAATAAATTTCTATGTTTTATCAATGAATACACCATAACTTTTAAATTATCGCACGTTGAGTTCGATGTTTCAATTTGTATACAGTGTCACCAGTAAAGTCCGCTTCATATGAGATATTTTTTTATTAATAGCTTAATTCAAAATTTGACTTTGGCATCAAGTTCTGCTTCGATCGAGATGAAAATTAAGCAAAAAAATAGTAGTCACGTGATTCGCATTATCTGTCAAATTTTAATTTTTTCCAAAAAATTATTCAAAAGTGGGGTTATTTCTGAAAATATCGAAAAAAGTTATCAGAAAAAGTTTTTTAAATGCAGTTTCTAGCCCACATGCAAAATGTCAGCTGCATAAGATAATTTTGATTTTTACCTATATTTTGTAAATTGCACCACTTTTGCAACACAAGACTCAACGTAACCTACATAAAACTTCTTAGTTTTGACAATGCTTTATTTCAGATACATTTTCTTTAAAGTAGCGCCATATTAAATGTGTGTTTTTTTTACAAAATCAAAATTGGGTTATTAAAATTTGGTCGCATGCGATGCAAAGTTTATTTGTTTTTGACCCTGTATAAGGTAACTTCATAAAATAAGTATTTTTGAAAACGTAGTTTGTGTCTGAAAGTAATACACCTTAATATTAGGACCAAAAAGAACACAGTGTCAACAGTGAAGTGTTTTTTAAGTGGAAAATAAATTTTAGTTTAACCTAACGTAAAGTTTATCTATTTTCAACGATTTAATTTAAAACCCCTCTACTTTATTTTTTTACTTTCAGGCACAAACTACGTTTTTAAAAAATACTTATTTATTATACAGGGTCAAAAACAAATAAACTTTGCATCACATGCAACCAAATTTTAATAGCCCAATTTTGATTTTGTAGAAAAACACATATTTAATATATTTTAAAGAAAATGTATCTGAAATAAAGCATTGTTAAAACTAAGAAGTTTTATGTAGGTTACGTTGAATCTTATTTTGCAAAAGTGGTGCAATTTACAAAATATGGGTAAAAAATCAAAATTATCTTATGCAGCTGAAATTTTGAATGTGGGCTAGAAACTGCATTTAAAAAACTTTTTCCAATAACTTCTTTCGATATTTTCAGAAATAACCCCACTTTTGAATTATTTTTTGGAAAAAAGTAAAATTTGACAGATAATGCGAATCACGTGACTACACTGAGAAAAATTTCTTTCTGGTGGCAATTAAGCGATTTTTAACATTTCTAGTATTGGTTTTTTAATTGGATAAATAAGATTATAGTTCACTACACTAAATTACTCTTGACATAATTTGGTAAAATATTTTTGATTAATTCGGGCAACTAAAAAATCGAATTGAAGTATATATGGTTAAATTAACAAAAGTTTAATGCAATCAATTATTACAGTTTACTAATATTATTTACTTTAAATTTTGTTAATAAATATTTTATTCAAGGAATTTAGATATTTGTTAGCATAGTATGCTATAAGAAATCTAGAGATTATAATTTAATACTGCAAATAGAACAGATATTCAAAAATAAATTTATTTTGCCAGAGTTCCGCGAACTAAATATTACTGTAGGCAAGTTAGTTGGCGATTACCAGAATTACGACTTAACGTGAAGACGACCGCGACGCGAAGCATTTAATTCGAAGCGCCCGGGTTGGTTTCGGGTGTCGGTATTTTCTTTTGCTTGTCTTCAAGTGGTCCAATTATAATAATATAGTTATGGATGAAATGGAGGAAATATTAAAAACCTGGGGGTTACCCATGTTAGTACCTGTGTTTGTCGGTAAGTCATCAATTATTATACCTATTTTATTATCTAATATTTTAGTTGTTATCTACTAGGTAGGTATATGGTTCTAGAATTGTCGCGCCACGCCGGGAAGATGGCGTACATTATTATATGTATGTGTTGCGAATTGCGCTACGAAAATCCAACAATTTGACTAAATTTTCCAATGCGCACGCTGTATAACCGTACCAATTTTTCTACAAATAACATTTATTAATGCATTTATAAATATTCAATGGAATTTATTTAAACCAAATTATTTTCAATAAGTAGGTACCTAAGTAGTTTGAGAAATCCTGTCTTAAATAATTGTATATAAAATATGGCTGCCAAAATAAATATGATAATAATTGTTTTAAACTTGACGATTATTTAAAATTTAATTTTTTAACCAATTAATCAGAAAATGGTAAAAATAAAAATAAATATGCACATAGTAATTTAAGTAAGTGCATTTATACAGGGTGTTTCACGGTAAATGGAACGTTAGAAGATTATAGAAAACGGGTCAATATCTCGGAAACTATTAAGTAAATATACTATAATAATATGAATTTTTATAAAAAAATAAATATAATTTTCCGAATAGAATATACAGGGTGGCTCATAATAAGGGACGCCGGCTATAGGTATCTCAGGATCCGTTAATCGGACGACCCTGAGAGAAAAAAATTATTGGTAAATTAGCAAAGTCTACCGCTAGAGGGCGTAAATCCAACCTCGAAGCAGAAAATATTGTTTTAATCAAAATTGTTTCAAGTGAACCTATATTGAAATTTTTCTTTTGTAACCTACTGAAAATATCACAACTTTTTTGTATTTACGTTTTTTCCCTACCTTGTCAAATAAAGGGTGGGGAAGGGGTAAACATTGGTTTGAATAAAAGTCAATAACTTTTTTTTGGAATAACCGATTTCAAATAACTTTTTTTAATTTTAAAGCACTTTTATAGGCGCTCTACTAGAATAATAACATTTTGAGTTCAGTTATTTTTCGTGTCAGTAGGTGGCGCTTTATGACAAGGTCGCAGATTTTTATGATTTTCTCGAAAATTTGAAATGGTATTTTTATTTTTTTCCAGAAGAGCATCAAAATATTACAGTTACTGGTGAAAACCGCTGTCCGAAATGTTTATTCCTTATACAGTGTCCGGCAAAAAGTTGGACCCATATGGGAAACTTTTTTATTATTAATTTTGCGAAAAACAGTTACTTATTCTTCATAAAAAGTTCCGTTTGGTCTAAAACCTAAAATGCAACTATCAAATATTAAATTTTTCCAGGCGTATACGCGGTTTGTCAAAAATAAAGATTAGTTCTAAAACATATTGTTTTATTTCTTACAATTTGATATAATTGCGCCAATAAAATAATATTATTCTCAAATGCATGCAATAGTTGACTAAATAAAATCAACATATTGTTACAATCTGTTCAAAATAAAATATAATTACCACAAAGAATTATTATTCATTACATGAATTAAATCGTCATTGTGACAACAAAATTTTAATTTTGCTAAATATGCACTATCCAAAAATCAAATAAATTATAATTTACGCAATTTAATTTCTATTAAACATTTTTGGTATAGTTGTGGATCAATTAAACCTTTATTGAAATTCCAATTAAATTATGTAATTCTTGGAATTCGGTGATTTAGTTGCTCGTTACCAACTCGATTATTTAGTTGGATGAAATATATCTGGGTATTGGGAATTAATCCTTTTTCTCAGTGTACTATTTTTTTTTTGCTTAATTTTCATCTCGATCGAAGCAGATCTTGATGCCAAAGTCAAATTTTGAATAAAGCTATTAATAAAAAAATATCCAATATGATGCGGACTTTACTGGTGACACTGTATAAAATTAACGCTGTACTTTTGCAAGCCATAATGCTAATAAAACATTAAGACCCCCTTACAAGTTTAATAGAAATAATTAAATAATCAAATAAATAGCGCTTTCCAGATTACTTGTAACGTTTGGGTGGGATATGCTGCTTCACTATGATTCAGATCTGATGCTTCATCGCAAATGATGATTTGGGATTTGTCTTTGTTCTAACCATGCAATAAGTTGACCAACTCGTATTTGGAATTTTTTTAATTAGCCCAGAATGATAAATTAATGCGTTATCCATTATAATAAGCAACGGTTCTTCCAAGTTTGGTAACCATTTTTCTTCAAATGAAGAGTGGTCAAGCTAAGTGATCTATGTGCCAAAATTCAAAAAAAATTTTTTGCTATTTATATGATCTATGTACCTATGCCAATGTCCTACTAGAAGATCTAAGTGACAATTTCATCCTATTCGTTATAAAAAGCATTCATAGATGGCGAGAATCTGAATCCCAGATAATGTATCTCGCATACAGAATCCCAGTATAAAAGAAGCCTTAGACCTTTTCTATATTTTTTTGTTCAACTTATGTACAAACGTTTTTTCGATTAACTGATATTAAAATTTTCTCCTACGAATGTTTTTGTGTATGTATATTAACACTAACACATTCTTAGCTTTAAAACAGTTTTTTACATTTTCTGGTAGTTTTTGCTATGGCACTTAGATCACTTCGCTTGACCACTCTTCAAATCATTTCTCAAAGTTTTCACTATTCATCGAATCATGATAATCACCATATTTCAGGCCAGAGTTGAAGATTAAACTTGCATTATTCACAAATCCAGCATGCATTCAGCATGTAGAATAATATACCGTGCACCATCTGATGATTTTTTAAAACTGTATCAAGAGTATCATCTTGCCAACTTCACCTAAAAGCCCCTTTACTTAATATCCAGGTTTCATCCAGCAAAACAGGTTTTAAGGGAAATTGAAAGTTTCTTTTATTATTAATTTCTCTTAAACGTTCTACTCGTTTTTGGGCTATATGGGGTTGCTCTATTAAAAAACGCCTGTTTGATACAGTACAGGGTGTCCAGTTTTCGATGGTTTTACGGGGTATCTCGGTTATTAGTAAAGATAGAATGATACGGTTTTCGCGGCACTGTGCTACTTTTTTATGAAACAAAAGATACCCTAATCAGAATTTTTCTAGTCCTCCTTGTTTTTGATATACGGGATGTTTTTGATAATTTTTCATTTTGGGACACCCCCCATATTTAGGTTACCCTGTAGCTTATCAAAGAGAAAACAAATGTTGCTTGTGTAGTTTTTTACGTAGAATCCAGTGACGTACTAAGATTTTTTCTACGTTCAATAGTTTCCGAGAAAAATACCAAACTTTTTTTTTTAAATGGGACACATTATATATTTTTAAATAATATAATTCAGTTCATAATAAGCTTCTCAAAAATATATAATACCCTATTTTTATTTTTAATAGTAAGCACGAAATTTACGTTTTATTAAAAAATATATAATTTTAGTTAGTAGGCCATGACGGGTATTGAAAAAAAGAAAAGAACACAGTCGTTTATGTCATATTAATAACTTCTTTAGTTTCTGTCAGAATATTTAGGTTCTCTAAGTTGTTTTAAAATACCTATCTAATTAATAATAAAGGATCAGTTTGTCCTAATTATGGCAGAATATGTGAAATTTGAAAATAATGAAAAATGCGACATGCTCGTTTGTTATGTTCATTGTAATGAAAATGCAGATGTAGCATTAGAAGAGTATTTCAATAGGTAAATATACGCCTTTGTGTAGTATCTCTATAAAGATTTAGTAATTTTTTTAAATTAATTGTAGATATCCCGAAAGACGACAGCCGAATAAAATAATTTTTTTAAGGATGAAATCAAATTTAATTGAACACGGTTCGTTTATTAAACCTCGTCCTAAAATCTACAACAAGGAAAACCGCGAGACTAATGAAATAAATGTTTTAGCTTCGATTGAAACAAATCCAACTAGTTCTTGCAGAACGGTTGAAGGTTCGGTCGGAGTAGTTAAATCAAGAGTTCAAACAATTCTAAAAAAACACAATTTCAAGCCTAATAAATTTCACCTAGTACAAAACTTACATCCTGGTGATGCACAACGCCGTACAGAATTCTGTAATTGGTATTTACAAAATATCAACAAGGGAAATAATTTTGAAAAACCCGTTGTATGGTCCGATGAAGCTCATTTTACCAGTGCTGGTATATTTAATCGACACAATACGAGGTTTTGGTCTCAGGAAAATCAGCATCTAATATTTCCACTCGAGCGGCAAGGAAGGTTTGGCTTTAACGTTTTATGTTTTGTACTAGGAAGCAAAATAATTTATAATATATTTGAAGGCAGCCTTAATGCCAATAAATATTTGGAAATTCTGGAAAACGTTGTGCCGGAAATAATAGAAGACGTGCCCTTAGCGGGTATCAATAACTTATATCTGCAACAAGATGGAGCACCCGCTCACAATGCGCTAATTATCAGGGCCTACTTAAATAATAATTTTCCAGGCCACTGGATTGGAACTAATGGACCTGTAAGATGGCCACCAAGGTCACCCGACTTATCGGTTTTGGATTTCTTCTTGTGGGGATACCTTGAAAATAAAATTTATTCTATTCAATACCAAACAATTGCAGAATTAAGAAATGCTACTGAAAGAGCATTTAGGGAGTTACGGACACGGCCTCTTATTATCTTAAATTCATTAAGGCGAATAAGAACTATGTGTGAAACATGCCTAAGACATAATGTAGAACATTTTGAGCAATATTTATGAGAAAGTTCTATTAATATTCAGCTTCTCTTTGTAATGTTTTGCGTAGTAAAATACAACTCGATTTGTGCATTGTTATTATTTTTACTGAAATATTACTGCTAATTAGATTAGGGAGTCCAAAATATATTTTCCTGCAGTAATTATCATACCAGTAATAGTTTTTTTTCAATACCCGTCATGGCCTACTAACTAAAATTATATATTTTTTAATAAAACGTAAATTTCGTGCTTGATATTAAAAATAAAAATAGGGTATTATATATTTTTGAGAAGCTTGTTATGAACTGAATTATATTATTTAAAAATATATAGGGTGTCCCATTTAAAAAAAAAAAGTTTGGTATTTTTCTCGGAAACTATTGAACGTAGAAAAAATCTGAGTACGTCACTGGATTCTACGTAAAAAACTACACCAAAAACATTTGTTTTCTCTTTGATAAGCCACAGGGTAACCTAAATATGGGGGGTGTCCCAAAATGTAAAATTATCAAAAACATCCCGTATATCAAAAACAAGGAGGACTAGAAAAATTCAGATTAGGGCATCTTTTGTTTCATAAAAAAGTAGCACAGTGCCGCGAAAACCGTATCCTTCTATCTTTACTAATAACCGAGATACCCCGTAAAACCATCGAAAACTGGACACCCTGTACATTTACGCCATTTAAATTAATTTTTTTAAACAGTCCGCTAATTAACCAGTGAATATTTTAGTACCATCAAAGATCTTAAAGTTTAGTTGTATTGAGCGAATGGTAACGTGTTCACCTGCTCTATAATAATACATCCAATAAATACGCTCTCTTATGGTATGTTCATGAATTTCATGACCAAATAACTACGATAATGCGATTCTTAAAATCTTCATCCTTCTCTATCCCCTTTGTCTTAATTCATTAGATTGTTGAACACGAAAATTTCAAAGCATCAGAAACTTTCTGAAATAAATAGGTATTTACAGGGCCGATCCTAGCAGGTGTGCAGCGTGCACCGCATACGGGCGGCCAAAACAAGGGGCGGCCGTAGGCCGCAGATAGTTCTGTCAATCAAGCAAAACTTTTTACGAATTTCCCGAAATAAAAATAAAGTGACATTTATCAAACTATAAAACATAACTCTAAATTAACGTCGAAGAAGAAAACAATATTTTTGTGAATTATTTCAAATGGATTTATTTATTAAAGATATTCAATCAAAGCAGCCAGCGCCAGTAGTGAACAAATAAAATTGCTAGAGGGCGCAATTTGTATTAAAAATTAATGTTTTGGCAATAACTCTGAAACGAACAAAGATATCGAGCTGCGGTTTTAATTTTTTTTCTTGAAAATTTCATCTTCTTTTCGATTATGGTATCATAATTATACTGTATGATTTGAATTTTCGGGATAAAATCAAAAAAACTATTATTATTACAAATTGCGCCCTTTAGCAATTTTATTGAGAACTATTATGGACAACTAAATACGACTGGTGAAAGTGCATAAATTTCTCTTCCAAACAGTCTTTAGTTTGCTGAAATCGGATAAGTCGTTTATAAGTTACAGCGATTTAAATGTTTACACTTTGAACAGCTTCCCCCACTCTTATTAAAGTCGGTACGCCAATGAGCATAAGACAAAAATGATGCATAATTATCCAAGCTTTAAAATGGTGTTATCAAACATATACCTTAATGTGGAATTTTCGGAGTTATGTAAAATTTTAAAATTTACTTTTCAATTACGCCCTCTTGCGGAAAAATGCGGAACTTAAAAATTATTTCCAGAATTTTCTCATGACCGCTTTAATCATAATTTTTTTTATCCCAAGTTTCTACGTTTAGTAGTTTCCGAGATATACCCGACGACCATTCTTAGTTGTTCACCCGGTACATTAAGGTACTTATTTTTTAAACTTTTTGACTACCCTGTATGTATAAACTACATCAAAAAACAAATGTTTGAATATTATTTCATTAAAATTAAATCAAAAATTAATAATAGAAAAGTTTACATTATGCTGCCAACTTAAGCAGACACACAGTATATTTTATGTTTACCAATTCTATTTTTTTCCAAAACATCTTTATATTTTGCCTTGTATATAAAAGTAATTACCTCGTCTCGTTGACTTTTTTTTGTTGTGGAATGACCTCCAGTGCCAGTACTTTGGACGGTGTTCATGGCGAAGTAGAAGTGGGTGTAAATGGGAAGTCCTTATTATATTGCACATATACAACTTTTATGAAGACATTACGTTGGTGTGGAATCTTTATTGGTGTGATGTTTTAACGTTATCCATTGCCAGGGAAAACATTGTATTTTATAAGCTTTTACAAAGAAACAAAAAGTTTGTTTCTAGTAATATGATCTTATAAATACAACTTTATATTATTGTTACACATTGTACTATAATAATAATAATAATAATAATAATAATAATAATAATAATAATAATAATAATAATATTAACGACTATAATAAATCATTTGACTCTGTTCCTCAAGACTGACTAAAGAAAATATTGTAAATCTATTAAATACATCCCCTAATACGGACTATGTTAGGAACCCTAATAAAACAATGGAATAATAAAGAAAAATTAAAAAATAAAAATATATCAAAAGGTATTAGTAGTAACATGTTTTATTTAGCAAAAAGCTACAATTAAATATTTTTTAATACATTTTTTAACACATTTTTATAGATTTATTTTTAAATTTTAAAACTCAACCTTCTTTTAACAAAAAAAGTTAAACATTTTACAAATTGTATCAAATATTAAGTATCATTTTGTTTTTTAATTAGATGTAATTTTAAAGTTTTTTCAAACAGTTTTAATGATTTTTGCGATTTAACAGAATTTTCGAAATTATTATATTCTAATCAACCTTTATAAAAAACAGATTTATAAGCTAATGTTTTATCTAACCACATACAAATTTTCATTAATTCTTGTTTTATAATTATGATGGTCATAATTAAAAAAACAACATTTTTTTAAATAATCAGGCAATAAACTATTTTTAATTATGTGTATAAAGATTCATACTAAATAGAAAATTAAATTTCTGACATTCAACCAATCTAAATTTTTCAACATAAAATTAATTTTTGTATATTTGTTACAATTTAAAATAATTCGCATTGCCATATTTTGTAAAATTTGTAATTTATCAAATATTTCCCAACTAGCACAATATAAAATGGAAGAACAATAAACAAAATGTGGTAATATAATCGTATTAAATACAGTTTTTTAAGAAAACAAACTTACTGATTCTTTTAAAATAACCTACTTTTCCGGCAATCTTCGATATAATACTTTCAAAATAATTAAAAAATTTAATTTTGAATCAATGATTATCCCTAAATATTTAAAACTGTTTACTAATTCCAATTTTTCACCATCAATTACAACATTTATATTTTGACAATTTAAATTATTACCCATAACCATACATTTAGTTTTTGAAATATTTAATTTTAATTTATTTACTTTTAGCCAATTTAATAATATATTTATCTCAGAATTTAGAGTATTTAGACCATCAAAAATATTTAAAACATTAATGTAAATTAAGGTGCCATCAGCAAACATTTGTAACTTGCACATTTTTAAAACTAAAGGCATATCGTTGATGTATAAAATAAATAATATTGGACCTAGTTTACTTCCTTGAGGAACTCCTATATTATTTATTTTTTTATTTGAATATGTTTTTGAAATTATTGTTTTTGTGACCTGTTACTTAAATAATTTTTAAACCATTTATAAACGTTTCCGCGACTACCTTACTAATACAATTTACTCAATAATCTAGCCCTATCAATTGTTTCGAATGCCCGCTTAAAATCCAAAAATACAGCTATAACATTTTCCCCTTGATCAATGGTTCTCGTCCACATTTCAATCACACATTGAATGGCTGTCTCTGTAGAGTACCCTTTTCGAAAACCAACTTGAACGGAAACTAAAATTATGTTGGCATCAATGAATTCGAATAACTGTTTATATACGACTTCTTCCAATGATTTCTTAATATCCCATAAAAAATTTACTGGCCTCATCTCATCCTATCTTTTAGTGTTTTTTACTTTTGGCACTGGTGTAATGTAAGAACATTTTAATTCATCAGTTTCAAAGGTTCGACTTTAAACCCGAAATTTAGAGTTTAAGGTTGAATTCTCACCGTCATTCAATCTATTGCCAACCTATAACCTATTTCGCGTTGATTTTTTGAGTTTATTATTTTAATAACTAACATTTAAAGAAAATCAATATCGTCGGTACATTATTTAGGTAGTATCTGATATATTACAAAAATATCAATTTATTTCATTGAAATTGTATAGTAAAAGAACAATGAGTGACAATGACATAATAATGTTAAAAAAAATCTTACCCGATATTTTTCGCTTTACAATTCTCCTAAAATAAGTTATGAAATTCCTTGATATTTATTAAATATGTCAATTATTACCTATAGAATATCATGTCGATACCGATTTTCTTTAAATTTTGTATAACAGCTAGAAAACATAAATAAATCTACGCGAAATAGGTTACAGGTTGGCAAGCATGTTCATACTCCCACCTTAAAGTCGATATAATAAGAATAATACAACAATTGCTAAAAATAAATGTCTACATGATTTATCTTAAGGTGGGAGTATCAACATGCTTGCCAACCTATAACCTATTTCGCGTAGATTTATTTATGTTTTCTAGCTGTTATACAAAATTTAAAGAAAATCAGTATCGACTTGATATTCTATAGGTAATAATTGAGATATTTAATAAATATCAAGAAATTTTATAACTTATTTTAGGAGAATTGTATAGCGAAAAATACCGGGTAAGATTTTTTTAACATTATTATGTCATTGTCACTCATGGTTCTTTCATTATACAATTCTCCCAAAATTAGCATTGAAATAAATTGATATTTTTGTAATATATCAGATATTACCTAAGTAATGTGCCGACGATACTGATTTTATTTAAATGTTAGTTTAAAAAATAATAAACTTGAAAAAACAACGCGAAATAGGTTATAGGTTGGCAATAAATTAAACGACGTTGAGAATTCAACCTTAAATATAAAAGCTTTTATTTTTTTTTAATTAAAGGTTAAGTGTAAGAATAGCAGATTCCCTTGGTCTCTGCTAAACTTCGCCTTACTATACTACAATAATTATTATTGTATCCCTTACTATCTTTAATAAAAGTCGATTAATATTATTATTATTATTATTATTATTATTATTATTATTATTATTATTATTATTATTATTATTATTATTATTATTATTATTATTATAATTATTATATACAGTGCGTATCAGCCAAATGGAATAAATTTGGTAATAAATACATGGGGGCGTATCCGAAAAAACGCTCGGCACGTCGATTGGTATTTCTAGTTTAATTTTTTTTAGATTAATTTTTAAAATAATACACTAAATTTATTTAAATTACTGCTTATAAAAATCTTACATTTTTTTTTCTAAACTTTTTGCTGTTTGAAATATTTCTTGTTTCTAGTGGTTAAGCATTCTAAATTTTTGGGGCTTAGTAATAAATAAATTTTAAATTGACATTTTTACTACTGTCAGGAATTATCAACTGTCCGTTTATATGATTGCACGTCTGATATGGGTAATTAATGTAATTTCTTAATTTGGAGGTTTTATGTCTTAATACAGCTGTTGATAATATATTTAGTGATCGAGCATTTAGGATTTCTGAATTGTAGAGTAAATGTGTGGAGTAGCAATTATTTCTTTTTATTGATTATTTTTAGGATATAATTTTGAACGACATTTAGAGGTTTTAGCGAGTTTTTGATCCCACCCTACGCAATTATACCGTATCTTATTAGATTCCACCAAAGTCTTATATTATGGAGTACTTACTAGTTTTCTTCTAGTAATTTCCCTTAAAATATGGCATTTATGAATTAACTTTCTAATATTCTTTGTCAAATAACTGATATTATTATGTGCTTCCCATTTAAGATGTTTATTAATTGTAATTCCTAAATATTTTGTCGAGTTTACCTCACAAATAACTTCTTCAAGATTTTAAATTTTTATGTTGTTAAAATTAGGACGATTAGAAGAAGTAACAGAGAATGCTATGTAATTAGGTTTGGAAGTATTCCAGGTTAATTAAGGAAATCGAGCCAGATCCTAATTTTTTCATACCATCCATAGCTGACTCTGTCACTTGAGTCCAAGTTTCATCCTTGAATACCACAACTGTATCGTCAGCATATGATATGACTATTTCGTTATTAATACAAAATAGCTAAGGAATTTATATAAGTTAGTAAAAAATAAAATTGCTTCTAAGACGGTACCCTGAGGTATTCCATTTTTTTACGGTTAGTTGATCGCTGTGTATATTATCGATTTTCACTACTTGTTGACAATACCTAAGGTAGCTCTTATAGAAATTTAACACGGTGCCCCTTACGCCTTACGCCATATGAATCTAATTCATTTAAGAGTAGATCATGTGGCACCCGCATCAAATGCCTTTGCTAGATCAAGAAACACGCTCTTTCTATTATTATCTAATTGGTTGATTATCTGGCTAGTCAATTCAAATATGGTATTTCCAGTACCTAATATATTATATAGGTCAAAAATATAAGGAAGCTTGAAAAAATAAACATAATTCCAATAATAATATCGATGGAGGGAGCTATGACGAGAAACCTAAGACTATCTTAGAAAAAAAAGAAAAATATTGAATTAAAAATTGTGGAGAAAGACTTTGCTTTTCTTTTTCCTATATCATTCAACTCCACTTTAAGTATGTACTACTTCTTCAAAATATCTTAGAAAAATTAATCCTGTCAGGCTATTTGTAGCAACAAATTCAGAAAACCTCTATTCTTTAAACTTGTTACATACTGGAAGTTTTAAAGAGTACAGGTTAAGATGCGTTTCTTCTTTGTCCTATAAAAAATACCAGCAATACCAACAAAAAGTTGTAAAAAAGGAAAAAAAAGGAAAAGAAAAAGTAAAAGAAACCGAAAAAGAATGATAGCATCGTAAATAACAGATATACGCAACAAAAAGTGTAAAATAACAACGTTACTCCTAAACGGACAAACGCGAACGAACTAAAAACATGAAAATTAAGAAATACACATAACTTGCAATAGAACTTAGAGATGTTAAAAACCAGTATTTTTTTGTAACAGGTATGTGCTGTTCCTGTTCCAAACGCATACACTTTTCAAATACCTGTTACAAAAATACTGATTTTTACCACTACTACATTAATAATTATTATAATGAGTATTGGTGCAGGGTGCAGGGTCCAAGTAAGTACGGTATTCCAAGAATCAGCACAAGCAGGTTGGTTTAATTTTGGTTGTGAGAATTTGTAGGCCGTGTAATAATTGCTTGCCTCACTGTAATATGTCAATTTTTCTCGCTTATTAAACTACTTGTAGAAAACCAACAAAACATGAGATTTAGTCAAGTATTTGCTACCGCTACCAGATGGCAGCTGTTTTTCATACGGTTTTCCTTGTCGAAATATTTACTTTTAAATACATTTTTATTTTAATTTATTTATTGTTATTTTTTGTAGGTTGGATGTTAGGTTAGGTATATGTATTATCCGCGGTTGTTGATCACTTTGTTTTCATTGCGTTTCAAAATGAATAAAATCAGTTTTTTTAAACATTCGCGACTCTCCGCACTTTCCTTAGAAAAAAAATGCAAGTGAAAGAATCAGCCGTTCCTTGCCTGACTTGAAAATAACCAACGATCAAAGTGGGCAGAAATTACGGCTTTGAAAGGATGTTTATCGTATCATTGTCTTTGGGTTATCGACTAATACACTTTATATTATGATGTGATTTAAGACAATGTCCTTAATATGCTACTATGTTACATTTAATTATTTAATCCACGACAGTGCCATTATGACGTATTTACCATTATCATTTAGATGTCTTTATGACCTTCATGATAGCACTCAGTGCCATTATGAATTCATAATAACTTCTAAATGTTAAGATACAAAAACAAAAAGAAAGTCGGTGCAAACTATTTATTTCTTATTATTACTTAGAAAAACGGATTGCATTTATTTATTGTAAACATCCAAAGGGACACTTTCGGATTCAGAATCTCCCATATTTAAATTATTTTTGGCCAACACTTTGCATACAATAGAAAATTAGACGGCAATAATGACGTTGTCAACATCGAAATTGAAACAATCAAAAATGCGGTTACCATGATATCGACTAATATGGACACCTGAAAATTTTAAAAATTACGAAAACGTTATCTGATATCAACAAAATTTAGACGAATAAAATCTATTTGCACTGTCGCAGATTAAATTTTGAATGATACATGTTCGATATGAACTTTGTTAATGAATCTTGTGCAATTAAACCTTTTTTTAACGTTGCACACGTTTCATTATAGTGTTCATATTGAACGAGTATCATTAATAACTATAATTAGTTTTTTGTTCTAGTTTTTTATAGATTTTTTTTTATTTGATATTTTTGGCCCTGGCTCTTTTAATTAGATATTACTTATTACTCTTACTAGTTTTTACGTAGATACATGTGGAAATACTAGGTACCAGTAAAAGTACTCTAACAAGTGTAATTACTTTATTAACAGTCGGTACCGACAGCTACCAGAATAGAATTCAATATACGTAAAGTTAAATACTTGGTAACAGGTAAATTTTAAATCTTCTACTTGTTATTGACTGTTCCACGTTTATATACCCGTTATTAAATACCTGTGATTGGTTTTGGAATTGACTTACGCTGCACCAGTCTTGTGTAGTATGACTGATTGGCATTTCAAAAAGTTACAGAAACTACAAAATAAGCTATTAGGACAAGTATTAAACGAAAATATATTTGCACCAATTCGTCATTTACACCAGGCTACACAAACACCATACATATTTGACTACGTACAGGACATTTCAATAAAATTCTACCAGACCCAGCCACAACAATCACACCGAACACAAAACATGACGCAAATAAGGCATAATGACAATCTCGCACACAAACCCTTATATTCCAGACTTCCATTTTACTTTCAATAAACATAATATCATAAATTCACAATCATATCGTATAAAATTGAAATATAAATTTTAAAGCTCCATTTAATCAAATAAGACACGCCCACAGAAATCATCAAGCCAAAATGGCAAACAACGCGCTACCTTCGGTATGTACCTGTTAAAATCAAGCTGGTTTTTATTATTTTTCCAGTTAATAATCATTTAGAAATTTTTCACATATAAATAGCAATAAAATCATTTCAAGTTTTTCACAAACAAAAATATTCTCTCATGGCAGTAAAGGGATCACGGAACTGACAAAACCAAGTACAACAGTACGCCAATCTAACTAACCAAAGGGTCAACACCAGTGCATGTCCTGAGTAAAGGCGGTTATAAAAAACTGACTCTTCCCAAAGACAACGTTTTGTTCATGTGTATTATGTGTATTTTATATATTTATATATTACTTATGTACTGTTAATTATTTGACATGTGAAAATAAGCAGAATAATAAAAGCCATTTGAAATGAAATCAAATGAATAGATCTAAAACAGTTATGGAAATAAGAAAAAGTACAAACACTACCCTGTATAGGTATATATACAGGGTGATTCATAATGGATGGAACGTTAGACGTTTCTGACGAACCAGTAAATGAATCGTTCAGAGAATTTGGTCGCTTACATAAACGGACATGCTCTTCCTACCTAAAATATTTTTAACAATACAGTGTTGCCGCTTCCACACAAAAATAATAGTAACGTCGATTTTTTAAACGCAACACCATATATTTAATTTTATTTTCGAATCCCTTATTACTTTCCTTACAATTTTTATTAACTCTACTCTATACTTATCTCTTACCGTTTCTTAGATATAAATTAATTTCCGTTTTTTTTGTCCGAAAACGTCACTTTTAAAAATGCTGATAATTTTGAACTGTAAAACACTGAAATCCTGAAATTTAGTAAATAGTTAACTAATACCATAGGGCTCTTTGCCATATTCCGAAATCTTAGTTGCAATATACAGGGTGGTTGAAAAATACACTTATTCTGGTAACTTGAAAAAGTGACCATAAGTCCTTTTTTTCAAATGTAACACCCTGTATATTATTACGGATTAGAAAAGCTGCTAAAATTTCACTTCATTCTTGTATATCATACCTGTACCTAACTAACTAGTTTAACCATTTTTTTGGCGTATTAAGCATGATTTGTAAAATTTTCTATACAATTCATTTTTTATTCGGTTATTAGTAAGTTTGCCATGACAAAAACTAATATTTACGTATGTTACTATGGTTATCGTTTTGACATTTCATTAAGTTTAGATACAAGATAGAAATACAGTTTAAAGTCATGGAAGAAAACTATACAAATGCAGTTTTGATGAATTTATTTATTTTATTTTGACAATGTGATTTTTTTTTATCGCCAGGACATGTATAAAGTTTAACGAAATGTACTATAATTTACCGCCAATGAATCTTAGAAAATTCATAAGGATCCAGAACAATTTTATTAAATGTTAACTAGGTAGTCAAATAATAAAAGACTACTGAAATTATAACTAATAAAATGCTATTTTAACAGATGTTCAAAACGCTGGCCGTTTACATCCAAACAGTTTAATATGCGGATGTTGACTGCATGGATTTCAAGAAAAATTTAGTTTAACTGTTTTTTGCATGTTAATGCAAACACACATTGTCCAAATAAAATAAATAAATTCATAAGAATTGCATTTATATAGTTTTCTTCCATGACTTTAAACTGTATTTCTATCTTGTATCTAAACTTAATAAAATGTCAAAACGATAACCATAGTAACATACGTACGCATCAGTTTTTGTCATGGCTAACTTACTAATAACCGAATAAAAATTGAATTGTATAGAAAATTTAACAAATTATGCTTAATACTTCAAAAAAATGGTTAAACCAGTTAGTTAGGTACAGGTATGATATACAAAAATTAAGTGAAATTTTAGCAGCTTTTTAAATCCGTAATAATATACAGGGTATTACATTTGAAAAAAAGGACTTATGCTTATACTTTTTCAAGTACCAGAATAAGTGTATTTTTCAACCACCCTGTATGCCATGTATTGCCATTAAGATTTGGGACTAGGGCAAAGAGCCCTATGGTATTAGTTAACTATTTACCAAATTTCAGGGTTTCAGTGTTTTAGAGTTCAAAATTATCAGCTTTTTTAAAAGTGACGTTTTCGGACAAAAAAAAACGGAAATTAATTTATATCTTAGAAACGGTAAGAGATAAGTATAGAGTATAGTTTATAAAAATTGTAAGAAAAGTAATGGGGGATTCGAAAATAAAATAAAATATATGGTGTTGCATTTAAAAAATCGAAGTTACTATTATTTTTGTGTGGAAGCGGCAACACTGTGAATCACCCTGTATATCGTCCACCGGATCCCATAAAAACTGGACTAACTCTCATACATTAACTCACATAATATACAAAAAGAAACCCCACTCAATTGTATCAATAATTATTGATTAGAAATTGCGAACATGTTTTGATAACTCATTTACTGATACACTTGACTGACTACCCACGGTCTATCTACTTGTGGCGTGTAGGTATTTATTATTGCGGGAAGTCAACTTTATTGACTAGATTTAGAGGTAATTTTCAAATTTTAATTTTCAAATATTTATCCGTTAAATTCTTTACTATAATAGCTTTAAACACATAATTCTATTAAAACATTAATCATTATGAAACTTCTTCTACCTGAGAAACTTTCCTTTTTGCGCTAATGTTAAAGCAAATTCAGTGATTTAAAGATGTTACGGAAAAAATATTTTTTTTAATATTCACACCACACGGTCTAATGTATTGGCGAAATGCCAATGCTCGGATAGATCTAATCGCGAGTAGTGATTGATGCAGGAATTGGGCTTTGTCACAGACATAAAGTTGATAAAACTAAAATCCGTTTGGATTAAATTCGATCCTTTTACTTTCTGAAAAAGTGGGCGTATTTTACGTCAGACTTCCTGTTAATTTTGTTTTGTTATAATTTAGAACTTACTTTACTTCCAACAAATAGAAATATGTAGTAAAAAATGCCACAATTGTTGTAGATAAAACCTTTTTTTAATTTCCAGTAACCGCATTGCCGAATTATTTTTGATTTATAGGGTGATTTGTTAAAAATGTTCAAAATTACTTTCTTACCATCAAAAGGTTGTAACTTTAGAGATAGGTACTTTCTTTTTTTCTTTACAAAGTGTCCGTCACAACAATCCGTCTGTCATTTGTACTAAGTTTTAAATTTTTTTTTAAATATGGTCCTGAATTTATTTACTTTATGTGTTAGAGTACGTTTGATCCCAAATAATATAAAGCTTAAGGTGGGAGTATCAACATGCTTGCCAACTTATAACCTATTTTGCATAAATTTATTTTTTCTAACTTTTACACAAAATTTAATTAAAATCAATATCGTCTTTATATTCTATAGGTAATAATTAACATGTTAAATAAATATCAAGGAATTTCATCAGTTATTTAAGGAGAATTGTATATCGAAAAATATCGGTTAAGATTTTTTTTAACATTATTATGTCATTGTTCTTTCACATTTCTACAAAAATAAGCAATGAAATAAATTGATATTTTTGTAATATATCAGATATCACCTAAATAATTTGCAGACGATATTGATTTTATTTAAATCTTGATCAATAAAATATTAAACTAAGAAAAACAAGGGGAAATAGGTTATAGGTTGGCAATAAATTGAATGACGTTGATAATTCCACCTTAAAGTTACGTGGCGCTTGTTATGTTCTTAATTTATGGTCACTGCATTGCAGTCAAAGTGCCTTAGACTTTCTAATTCGCGAATTTTTATTTTAATTGGGCAAGAAGGTCCAATGTAAGAAGAGTTTTCATTTTACAAAAATATTGTTCGTCTAGTCGCATAAGAAAATTATGCAGAGAAGCTTTAAAATTTTTTTGAGGTATCTACAATTACGAGGTGGGGCTGTGGGCAGTTTTGTTCAAATTGATACCAGATTAACGATTTTTTTCCTGCCTGAAATTTTTTGTCAAATTGTAAATAAATTAAATGTTAGAAATGCAGGAATGTTCTTGAGAACCTTGTATTACGAACGTTTTGTATTATTGTATTGATTGAATTGAAGATATATTTTATCTTTTGGTAGATATACTTAATTATCTTATAAAAGTGTAGCGAACAGGAAAGCGGATATTATCATTGGAGTAACAGGATGTAACAGATAAGTAAAATATACATCAGTCTACTCCACTAATTTTATTAAGCTTCGATAAGATCCTATAAATTACCTACATGTTTCTATTCATAGAAGAATACATTTTTGACATTACTTATTAGATTAAAAAAAAAGAACTGTAAAAAAGAGAAAACCCCTTTAGAAGTGAAACAAATCCTACCTTGAGCAGCAAAAAGAAAGAAAGATTTATTAAATTACATTGTTAAGGTAAAAAATTAGATATTATCATAAGCCTACTTTTGTGATACCGTCGAATTGAAGAAATAAAAACTTCTGATTTTTTTTTTTGAAAAAATATATTTGAAAATGCGTATTAGATAGGAGGAGAAGAGATATAGTAAAACAAAGTTGAACTTGTAAAGTTTCACTATATTAAAATAAAATTGACATGTTTTGCTAGCACTGTAGCTTCGTCAGATGACAATGATATAATAAAGATTGAAAATCAATAGGGTGCAATTTAATTAGATTATTGAAGATGTAAATAAAAAACAGCGGAAGGGTTGCTATAGCGAAAAAATCCAACAGAAGGTTTAACATATATAAATTAGCTACAATATGGGTATTTTACAAAACTAATTCAACATCCCTTAATTTTTAATCAAACTGTTGATCCCTTAATATTCTTCGAATTTGTGGTTCAACAAATATTATTTCAATGATAAAAGAGTTTTGGACTTTCATTGTCTTTATTTATTTTAAATCCAAACGTTTCAACTGGTAAGTATCTCTAGTCGTCTTCAGGTGAATACTGATTAAGAGACTTGCTGAGGTTGGTGTCTGCCAGCGTATGCTCAGGTGGATATGGTCCTATACCTCAAAGCGTTCCCAGATTGTTTCTTTAAACGGTTTCCAGTCCAAGACCTTCTCGGTCAGCTCGGGGGTTCCTCAGGGTAGTCATCTGGGTCCCATGTTTTTCATAATTTATATTAACGATATCGCAAAGTGCTTTCATCACACAATGTTCTTACTATATATGCAGATGACCTAAAAATATATCGCCCCATAAGGGAGCTGGATGACTGTCCAAAAATACAAGCGGACCTCAACCGATTGTCTGAGCACTGTGATAGGAATAGTGTTTTCTTAAACGTAACAAAGTGTTGTTTTGTAACATTCATGATCTCACTATATTTTGCTTTTGTTCATAGTAAGCTCTCTTTTGCCTCTGTCATCTAGAATCCTTAATACGTCACACATGTTAATAGGCTGGAAGCAGTACAAAACAGGTTTCTCAAAACCATTATCTTTTATATATAAAATAACTAGCGTGTACCCGGCATGCGTTGCAACCCGCTGGTATAAATACAAACCCGAACAAACCCGATATATTAGTACCCGGCATGCCACTTTCTGAAATTGCACCCGTGCGAAACCGGGGCGGGTCGCTAGTTATACATAAAAACCTTCCCCTTGAATCACTCTATCTATTAAAAAAAAACGCTTCAAAATCCGTTGCGTAGTTTTAAAGATTTAAGCGGATATGAAAGGGGACAGACGGGCGACAGCGACTTTGTTTTATACTATGTTAAGATTAACTCAAATTTCAGCGTCCCAGAACTATTATCAGCACTATGCTTTAACATTTCCACCAGAGAATTAAGACAAACAACCTTATTTAATTTACCTTACAGACGAACTAACTTGGGTTTAAATATACCATTGGATAGACTGCAAAACGATCGCTGAAACAAGGCAGTACTATCCTTCGGGACACAGTAGAGATCTCGAAAACGTGTATGACGATTATGAAAATCCGAGCCTCTGGTAAGCTTGTCATAAAGACAGCTAGGTATGTGGTTTGTTTCAAGAGAGTACACTTGGTTGGCCATATGAAGCATAAACCTTTCTGACAAACTCAACCACCCGGATGCTCGAAAAACAGGACTCATGTGATCATATTTGCGCACCCCATAACAAAATCTTAAGCATGCATTTTGCAGCTTTTGTAGACTGTCTATGTCAACTTGCAGTAGGGCGGGCCAGTAAACTATATCACAGTAGCCTAAATGGGACAGGACAAGGGAGTTGCATAACCTTAGTTTAGTAGCTGAATCAAAAATGTTTTTATGCATGTAGAGTAACTTAATTTTGCCATAGGCCCTCTGTAACAAAAGCGAAACATAGGATGTAAATCTAAGGTCAGAATCCATGATTAAACCCAGATTCTTGCAAGACAGAGAGGGTTGCAAGACGGTATTATTAATTGTAATACCAAACAGTGGGTCCTGCATTACCGTGTCCTTGGACTTACCAAATATTATAAGCTGTGTCTTAGCCCCATTCAAAACAAGCCTATGCACCTTGGATATGCCAGCAATAATTTGTAAATCAATATTTATTTTTTATACAGAAGCGGCAAGTTCAAAGAGGAAAAAGGAAAAGGATATTTGTGTATCATCTGCATACTGATGAGATAGACAAGATTTGAGAAATTTACAAAAATCAGCAGTATACAGTGAAAAAATCAAAGACCCCAGGCAACGCCCTGAGCAACGCCTCTAGATACAGAGAATAGCTTAGACTTCCTGTTGTTTAATAAAACCCTTTGTCCCCTGTTATTAAAGTAATCTTGAAAAAAAGTAAGTGCAGTATCCAAACCAAAGTATTTAAGTTTTGTCTGCAATATCTCATGGTCTATAGTATCGAAGGCCTTGCTATTGTCGAGCAGAATAAGGCAAGTGCACTTATTTTTATCAGTTGCTGCAAGAACGTCATCAGTTATATGTAACAACAAGGCCGAGGTCGTGCTATGTTTACTGCGAAAACCTGATTAAGTGGACGGTAATATGTTGTTTAAATTAATAAAATCCTGCAACTGTTTAGCAACGACTTTTTCAAGAATTTTGGAAAGAACCGGAAGTATACTAATGGGCCTAAAATCAGAAATTAAAAGAAAAGAAAAACCCAAAGTCATCCTCTACAAAGTTTAAAAACTGGATGACTTTGGGTTTTTCTTTCCTTTTAATACTTTCAACTCCACTTTAAGTATGGACTATTTCTTCAAAATCTAAAATCAGAAAGCTGAGATGGTTTATTAATTTTGGGTACGGGGATCACATTGGCATTCTTCCACAAATTTGGATACTTACCCCTAATAAGGCATTAAATAATTATGAACGTTAAATGGTTATTCAAATGAGGGAGTATGTATAAGAGCATTTTAAGACTTAAACCGTCAGATCCAACAGCATTTGTTTTTATTTTGTAAACCAGTTTTTCAAAGGTATCAACCGAAATTTCGCCAAAGTTAAATTTGTCATAGGGACCAAACGATTTATCGACATAATTTGTAGATATTGATAAACTCATCATCGCTGTCTGTAACGTTAGGTACAGAATTTTTAAAGTAATCCATAAAGTCATCGGCGTTGCCAATATCCCCTGAAGACTCGTTTTTAGCAGAGTCAGATCCTAGGTGCAAGTATTTGATAGTCCGCCAAAAGTTTTTAGGGTCTCACTTAAAAGTGTATTTTAGAAAGGCTTTTTTTTCCGCCCTCACTGTAATATTAACTTGGTTTCTTAGATTTTTATAATAACTCCAATTAGCATCGGTTTGATTACGTTTGTATTTAGAAAAGGCCTTGTCCCTAAGTCTCATCATAAATTTTAGGTTAGTAGTAAGCCAGGGAGCGGGAGGTTTGGTAACTCTAGATGTTTTAAATGGTGCATGAATGTCAAATAAATTTAAAACATTTTTACTAAACTATTCTACCATTTTGTTAATATCATGTATAATCTTCCTCCCCAATGGGGAACTTGCACAAATTTTCTTTGTTGCATAAATATGTTCAGCCACACCAAACAACAACATATACAAAATATAACGTCTTAAATATCACTCCTTAATTTTTTATAAATAATTAAAGTTTGCCGTGTGACGTCACGTAGTATGAATAACCCGCTCTCGCGCTATGTATTGTTGTACGCTTTGACGTCACAAGCGAACGTTAATTGCTTCTATTCAATCCAGAGGATTAAAAAAAACATTTCCTTGTGAACTGTGGGTCTTTTGATGATATTAGCTGACGCTTAAGAGCATTATTTTTTAAATTTAATTTTTATGCAAGTTCCCTATTGCCAGAGGGCGCTGGAATTGGTAAACCTTCTCTATTAAGAACCGGTTTTATTGCTGAGGAAATATCCGGATATTCAATATTATGTTTGCTCTTTCTTGAAAAACCAAACACTTTTGTCAGGCAAAAATAACAGTTGTTAAAATGATTTGTTGGTTCTCGCGAAATCATTGGAATTGCAACAGGCATAACAGTGTGACCAGTAAAGTCCGCATCATATGGGATTTTTTTTATTAGAAACTTTATTCGAAATTTGACTTTGGCATCAAGTTCTTCTTCGATCGAGATGAAAATTAAGCAAAAAAATAGTAGTCACGTGATTCGCATTATCTGTCAAATTTTAATTTTTTCCAAAAAATAATTCAAAAGTAGGGTTATTTTTAAAAGTATCGAAAAAGTTATTAGAAAAAGTTTTTTAAAATGCAGTTTCTAGCCCACATGCAAAATTTTAGCTGCATAAGATAATTTTGGTTTTTTACCCATATTTTGTAAATTGCACCACTTTTGCAAAATAAGACTTAACGCAACCTACATAAAACTTCTTAGTTTTGACAATGCTTTATTTCAGAAACATTTTCTTTAAAGTAGCGCCATATTAAATGTGTGTTTTTCTACAAAACCAAATTGGGCTATTAAAATTTGATCGCATGTGATGCAAAGTTTATTTGTTTTTGACCCTGTATAAGGTAACTTCATAAAATAAATATTTTTGAAAACGTAGTTTTTGTCTGAAAGTAATACACCTTAATATTAAGACAAAAAAGAACACAGTGTCATCAGTAAAGTGTTCATTAAGTTAAAAATAAATTTTAGTGGTGGGTAAAAAAACAAAATTATCTTATGCAGCTGAACTTTTGCATGTGGGCTAGAAACTGCATTTAAATAAACTTTTTCCAATACCTTATTTCGATATTTTCAGAAATAACCCCCCTTTTGAAATATTTTTTGGAAAAAATTAAAATTTGACAGATAATGCCAATCACGTGACTACTATTTTTTTGTTTAATTTTCATCTCGGTCGAAGCAGAACTTGATGCCAAAGTCACATTTCGAATAACGCTATTAGTAAAAAAAATCCCATATTATGCGGGCTTTACTGGTCCCACTGTAGAAGAGCGTGTGTCATTTAGCCAGTTACTTAGATCTAAAAAATCTTATGTGTAAAAAAGTTTTTAACAAAATTAACAAAAAACTGCCTTTTACATTACAGTCGCAAACTGGCTGTAAACTAGTGTTATTAAAATTATTATTCAAATTATAGTTATTATGGATACTAGTTCGATATGAACACTATAATGAAACGTGTGCAACGTTAAGCCACGAGGCGTTAGCCGACTGGTTTAATTGCACAAGTTTCATTAACAAAGTTCATATCGAACGTGTATCATTCAAAATTTAATCTACGACAGTGCAAATAGATTTTATTTGTCTAAATTTCATTGATATCAGATAACGTTTTCGTAATTTTTATAATTTTCAGGTGTCCATATTAGTCGATATCATGGTAACCGCATTTTTGATTGTTTCAATTTCGATTTTGACAACGTCATTATTGACGTCTAATTTTCTATTGTATGCAAAGTGTTGGCCAAAAATAATTTAAATATGGGAGATTCTGAATCCGAAAGTGTCCCTTCGGATGTTTACAATAAATAAATGCAATCCGTTTTTCTAAGTAATAATAACAAATAAATAGTTTACACCGACTTTCTTTTTGTTTTTGTATCTTAACATTTGAATGTAAAATGATGAAAGATTTTTGGAATTCCATTGTCTTTATTTGTTTTAAATCACAACGTTTCAACTGGTACCTAAGGATCTCCAGTCGTCTTCAGGTGAATACTGGTAGAAACATGTGTATGTTATTATGAATTCATAATGGCACTGAGTGCTATTATGAAGATCATAATGACATCTAAATGATAATGCTAAATACGTCATAATGGCACTAACGTAGATTAATAGGGAGCTTTCCAATTTTTTTTTTAATAATATGATTTAGTTAGGGCCTAAAAAAAATATTCCACAATTATTACTCCATTAAAAATCAGTAATAACTTGGTAAAAATTCTTTAAAGTTTCGTGCGTGTCAAAAGCATTTCAAACGACCTTTTAAGCGCGCCAAGCCCGATGACGTCACGAAGTATGACTTTTCCGTCATCCGTCATCCTGACCGGTGGCCGAGCTGCCGAGTTTGCATTTGGATTGCCGTGTGTTATTGTTATTGTATTGTTGTTATAAGGTGGAATTCTCAACGTCGTTCAATTTATTGCCAATCTATAACCTATTTCCTCAATACAATCATAAATTATAAATTTTTTACTCAAACGTGGTACCACCGAGTTAGCGCATAGTTCAACTCGACATCTGAATTCCCGATAACAGTTCCTAACTTGCTGTATTGGGATATTTGCAATAACTATACTCTTAATTTTTCTTTCAAGAGATCTAAGATATTAGTGAAATTGGTTTCATACACATGTGGCTTCAGATATCACTATAAATAAAAGTCGATAATTGTAAGATCGGGACTCCTATGTGCCAACTGATTTGGACCATAGGTACCTTCCAATCCATTTTTTCCCAAAGTGATGATTTAGCCAATCATTGAAAGGAATTGAAAACTAAAATTGAAAAACAAATTCAAAAGATATAAACTGTTGTTTCTGACAAACCCTGTATAGTAATCGCAAATCTAATAGTTGAAATTGTAGTTTCAACACTAGCCAAATTCATTAACTAAATCAAGGAATTGGAAAAAAAGATCCAAAAAACTAAAAATGTTGTTTCTTACGAACCCTGTAATAGTAATCGCAAATCTAAGAGTTAAAATTGTAGTTTCAACACTAGCCAAATTCATTTACTAAATCAAGGAATTGGAAAAAAAGACCCGAAAAACTAAGAATGTTGTTTCTGACGAACCCTGTATAGTAATCGCAAATCAAATAGATAAAATTGTAGTGTTAACACTAGCAAAATCATTTACTTAATCAAGGAATTGAAAAAAAAACATTCAAAAATTAAAAATCTTCTTTGTGACGAACCCTGTATAGTTAGCTCAAATTTGATATTCGAAATTAGTAGTTTCAGCACAAGCAGACGTTTTTATAAAGAATTACTTTTTCTTCTAAACCTACTAATAAAAAAGTTTTTTCTCTTCTAAACTATATCCGTGGACATACTGTACCTATATAAAATTAATAATAATTTATTGCCTGATTATTTCAAAAAAATTTCTTCTTTTAATTATGACCATCTTAATTATAAAACAAGAACTAATTAAAATTTTTATGTGGATAGAGTGTCTAGTCCAAAACATTAACCTATAAGTCTATTTTTTCTAAAGGTTTGATAGAATGAACTACTTTTAATCAAAAAACAAATTGAAACAAGTTTTAAAATATTTAACTTTTCTGTCTGCTTTTGTTAAAATAAGGTTGCGTTTTATAATTTAAACATAAATTTATAAATATTTGTTATTAAAAAAATATTTTACTACTACTTCTACATAAACTTTAAACTAAAATAAGCAATAAACTATTAAGATAATTTCATGAAATTTTTACCAGTTCGTCAAATATAATTGCCTGCAGCGCATTATTTCGACTATTTATTGTAGGTGACAGTTTTTACTTAGGTGCGTCTTAAGCCTAGCACCGAATTGTTGTTATGTATGAAACTATTTTTACTATTAAAAACAATTTTTTTATATTATTAAGAAAAGTTAAAAGTAAATATAACTTCTTCTTCTTAATCTTAACATACTATAAAACAAAGTCGCTGTCGCTGTCTGTCCGTCCCTACCTATATATGTTTAAATCTTTAAAACTACGGAACGGATTTTGAAGCGAATTTTTTTAATAGATAGATTGATTCAAGGGGAAGGTTTTTATGTATAACTAGCGACCCGCCCCGGCTTCGCACGGGTACAATTTCAGAAAGTGGCATGCCGAGTACTAATATATCGGGTTTGTTCGGGTTTGTATTTATACCAGCGGGTTGCAACGCATGCCGGTTACACGCTAGTATTATTATATAACTTTGGCACCACGTCTTGTCTTATAATAAACAAACACGCTGAGTTTTTAAAAAGTTACAAAAACGATTTTTATAAAGCTTTAAAGCTTTGTGTTGTTTTACATGTAACAAAGATGTAATTAATTCTTCACGTTCCAGCTTTTAAAGACGTCTCAAAATATTTGACTTTCTTTAATAACACTTTCTTGATCCCCTCGCTTTTCTGAGTGTGTTTGCGTAAGAAAATAATTAAAACTTGAGATAATAAAGCAAAAAAACTATTGTTTATGTTTGTTCAGACCAGGATAATTGGGGTATCAAAAGTAATATTTAAAATTACATATTTTTGCAAAACAGTTTTTTTATACCGGGTGTCCTGCTAAAGTCGGCAAGCAACGATATTATGAAAGACATAAACCATACGTTTTAAAGGAAAAATGATTCATTAAATCAACCACGACAAATTGATGCATGTAAATTATGTTGAAGTTTTCAAAATGACCACGGTGCAATTACTAAGGTTAAAACTAAAAATTAAAACTATCGCGAATAATCGATATTAAGGTCCTCATTTAATAAAAGAAATAAAAGTCATTAATTTGTGCTATAATGTGTTCCTAAGACTTTTTTCTTCGTATCGTCGATAATAAGGATGGGAAAAGCTTTTAATAATTTAAAATAAAAATATTTAAAAAATAAAGATTTTTAAAATTGCTATATCTTCCATACCCTTTATCCGAATTTAATTTATTTATTTAGAAATTAAGGATACAAACAGGTAGACCTACCAAAAAACTGTATCCACTGTTTACTAGAGTTTTTCATAAAACTATTTATCTATAATAATTTCATTGCACAAGATCTTAACATACCATATCCTAAAGTTTTAAATTATACTAATGTACGCTTCAGGTATTTCTTGAACAGTAGTAATGAAGTAGAGAACAGATCAATGTTTTGACAATACATATTATAGAAAAAACCTAGTCTAAACATGGGGGCGTTTAGGCCTATATTAGTGGTTGTTTGGATCAAATGACAATAAAACGGCTGTCTAGTGATTCTAGAAGGTACATGCTGAGAAAACTGTTGGAGAAGATGAGGCGCGTTGTAAAGGTTATTCATCAATTTATATACAAAAATTAAATCTGATTGTATTCTTCGGGCTTTCAAAGTTGCAAATCAAAAGTACTCTCTTATAACAGAAACACTAGGTATATTGTACACCCCATTAACTCTCGAACTTAAAAATCTTACAAATCTACTTTGCAAATGTTCGGGTCTAACTTTTTACTATAACCATGAGCAAAATAATTCGACTTTATTGCTTTCTCCGATCTAAAATATTTACATACTCTAGCAACAAATCCTAACATTCGAGAGCACTAAACTTATTAGCAACATAGTCTATATGCGGGTAAAATGTAATCTTACAATCACGATTACATTAATATTTTTAGTTAAGCAGATATTAAAACATTTTTTGTAGTTTAAGAAGAGTTTATTTTTTTTACAAAACATAGCGACCCTGTTGAGGTCCTCTTGCAAGCGCCTGCAGTCCTCTACAGAGCAAACTGTGCTGTTTACCAATTATTCAGATTTTTTTAATTTTCGTAATAAATTTAAATAGCATGACATATTTTTTTATTACCGTGCGTAAAGTGCACCCTTTTGGCCAAACGGTAATTTCATATATTTATTCTTACTCGAGTTATTTACAAATAACCAGTTTATTAAAAAAAAAATAGTGTTACTTTACTCTAATCATGTTATTCATGAAAACAAGTTGTAGCTAACCTTGCTGGTTGCTAGTTAACTTTGATATTAAGTTATTTGACAATTTTGTGTATTTAAAGCTTTGTTAATTATTTAAGAAATTACGAAGTTAGTTTGATTGTCTTGGAGATTTTCAACTTAGTTGTAGCCTTTTTGTATTTTGGATTAAGTGCTGGAATTCACCAACACAAATGCAACAAAAGGCTTAAACATTTTAATAATGAGCATTTTTTATTATTGGATCTAGTCAGCAAATAGCGGACAAACTATGGCAAACAATCTATACATTCCCTTCGTTTAATAGTAAAAAATAAGACACTTTTATGGATAAAGAAAATTAATTTGAAAATTTCATAAATTTATTTTTAACCAATTAGAAGGCTCCTTTTTGTTTACGTTTCTAAAGGTGCGTCCAGACTACTCGTACTAGTGCTCGTGCCCGCGCTACTTGCAGGACTCCCGAGTAGTGTAGACGTAAATGTAAGTCACGAGACAAGTCACGCGAGCAGCGCAAGCCATTAACTCGAGAGGATCCGCCCGGTGTCGGTACATCAAAGGGACTGGCGTCCAGTGAGCAACTAAAGTCCGTCTGGACACTAATCAGACGAGTACAACCTAAAGCTTGACAAGTTTCTAGATCATTGCGAGTGCAGCGAGCACGAGTAGTCTGGATGCACCTTTATAGCAACGGGAGACTATCGCGATCGTCTATAGCCTATTAACCTAATGAAATTAATAAGTGATAATTTTTCTTAGGTATACTACTACGACTTAATTTTAATTCAAATGTCAAGTCATTTCGAAGTGAGAGGTGAGACACACCAGCAAGTAACAATCAGTTTTTTAGTCGTATCCGTGATATTTATTGTTACAATAATATTGTGTAAAAAATTATTCGTTTTGGTAATGAATCAGCAAGTTCGATTGCTAAAGAAATTGAGCAATTAGTAACTCATTTTTATTACTAAAATGTGAGAAACATTAAATAACAAATTTGTTATCTGAAATCCTGAATGTCTTTATAGTTTTAAATTCAAATATAACTTTAAAAAACATATTTCCGATGAGTTTAGTTTAATATGACGCACTGTATTTTTACAATAGAAGTCAATTTTACTTGCCTCGTCTCCGACTCGGGATAATTTTCTATCATCTAGCTAGACCATTCGTGACCTTAAAAAAATTATCGGTAATAATTCTGCTGCTAGGGAGATTATAAGTGAAAATCTCAAAGGCAATCAAGCTAACTTTGTAATTGTTTAAATAATTAGCAAAGCTATAAATACACAAAAATGTAAAATTAACTTAAGTTGCCTAGCAAGCAATCAGCAGGGTTGGCTAAAATTTGCTTTCATGGATGTCATGATTAGAGAAAGTAACATTAAATTTTTTAACTGGTTTTTGTAAATAACTTGAGATAGAATAAAGATATCGCATTACGGTTTACGCCATCAGAATGTAGCTACTTTTGTGCTCTTTAAACAAAGCGATAAAATAATGTCATGATATTATATTATTTGAGAACATTTGAATTTTCAGTTATATGATAGTAAATATGTCTCCTAGCTGTCAATCTGAAAACTTAAAAATATTTTACATTAATTTTGCTTGATCAATTTAGTCAATAATTTATTTTTTAAAGACATCAGGTAAAGGGCTTCCATACTATCGCGCTTCGCTGGCCTGAAAACCCGGTATAAATTGTTTGTCCAAGCACTTAGATTATTCTTTTTAACTATCAAAATAATTTTTTTTGCTTTTTTCCTACTCAAATTGATAAGAAAACGACTTTTTTTATTTATTATAAATAAATAATATATTATTCGCTTTTAATTATTTTCGCGGACACTATATTATCTTCTAAACATTTTTATGGCTTTTCTTAACGGATTGCGCGCATTCTAGTGGGTGCCGCTGCGTGATCTGTTTCTTATCTGCAAAACTGCAGACTGTTTCGGTGGAAACGCATAATTATAGCGTTCCCTATACTGGATTGTGATGCATTTCGTGGTTTATTTAGTTTTTCTACCTTTCGATTAGTACCAGTGTGACTGCCTTTTGTATTGGAGTTAATTCCGCTGGGATGGCTCTACAGTGTATTGATGGCTATTTTGCCTTTGTAAAAGGCTTTTAATACATCTTTCCGCTGTTGTTGGAATTACTTGGGTTATGGCTGCCCGTAGAGTCCTAACAAGGACGAAACGTCCGTCGTGGTCTAATCGCCCCAGGGAATCCATTGTGCTTGGATCACTGTGTATTTCAATATAAAAAACAGTTACATACTTGTCCGATATGCCACAATTTTACGCTTTTAATTTTTTTTAACTGAAAACAGATTCTATAAGAGCAATTAGGTATTTCTTGTGTAAAACAAGATCTTGAGATTCTTGGCAACCATTGTGTATCTCACAAAAATTTTAAACACAAGGTACCTTCAATTTTTAAATTGGAAGCAATTTGATTCATAAAAAACATAGAAATAATAATAATTTACTACATATTTTAATACAATACAAGACCTTATACAGTGTCACCAGTAAAGTCCGCATCATATGGGATTTTTTTTATTAATAGCTTTATTTAAAATTTGACTTTGGCATCAAGTTCTGCTTCGATCGAGATGAAAATTAAGTAAAAAATAGTAGTTACGTGATTCGCATTATCTGTCAAACTTTAATTTTTTCCAAAAAATAATTCAAAAGTGGGGTTATTTCTTAAAATATTGAAAAAAGTCATTAGAAAAAGTTTTTTTTAATGCAGTTTCTAGCCGACATGCAAATTTCAGCTGCATAAGATAATTTAGATTTTTTACCTATATTTTGTAAATTGCACCACTTTTGCAAAATAAGACTCAACGCAACCTACATAAAACTTCTCAATTTTGACAAGGATTTACTTCAGATACATTTTCTTTAAAGTAGCGCCATATTCAGTGTGTGTTTTTCTACAAAATCAGAATTGCGCTATTAAAATTTGGTCGCATGTGATGCAAAGTCTATTTGTTTTTGATCCTGTATAAGGTAACTTCATAAAATAAGTATTTTTAAAAACGAAATTTGTGTCTAAAAGTAATGCACCTTATTATTAAGACAAAAGAGAACACAGTGTCATCAGTAAAGTGTTCATTAAATCGTTGAAAATAGATAAACTTTACGTTGTTAAACTAAAATTTATTTTCCACTTAAAAATCACTTTACTGAAAACACTGTTGTGTGTGTGTTTTTTGTCTTAATATTTAAGTGTATTACTTTCAGACACAAACTACGTTTTCAAAAATATTTATTTTATGAAGTTACCTTATACAGGGTCAAAAACAAATAAACTTTGCATCACAGGCGACCAAATTTTAATAGCACATCTTTGATTTTGTAGAAAAACATACATTGAATATGGCGCTACTTTAAAGAAAATGTATCTGAAATAAAGCCTTATCAAAACGGAGAAGTTTTATGTAGGTTGCGTTGAGTCTTATTTTGCAAAAGTGGTGCAATTTACAAAATATAGGTAAAAAATGAAAATTATCTTGTGCAGCTGAAATTTTGCATATGGGCTAGAAACTACATTTAAAAAAACTTTTTCTAATAATTTGTCTGAAAATAATTATTACAAGGCGGCCATTTTTATCTGACACTGACAGTTTCGAAATTCATGGCAACCTATGTCGTTTATATCAATTACAGAATATTCATTCCGTATCTTGTTATGGAATGAAAATACACGCAAAACGCATAAGAAGCAAGTGTTTCAGAATAAATATTCCAACTCAAGAGCGAGAATTTTTACATTCTATTATCAAAAATGATTTTGGAATTATTGCATTCAGTAATGGTCGTGGAGAATAGTAGATTCTGTAACGAGGTTGGAAAGAAAATTCGATCCGAGTGGAAGATTCCGAACGCGAGCGTAGCGAGCGTGAGGACCACGAGTATCGAATTTTCATTCTAACCGAGTAGCAGACTATATTTTCTCCACGACCATATCCATATCTGATTCATCCGATTTTTCACTCATTTTTTGACTTGCACTAAAATTTGTCTAAAAATAATTATTACAACGCGGCCATTTTTATCTGACACTGACAGTTTCGAAATTATGGCAACCTATGTCGTTTATATCAATTACAGAATATTCATTCCGTATCTTGTTCTGGAATGAAAATACACGCAAAACGCATAAGAAGCAAGTGTTTCAGAATAAATATTTCAACTCAAGAGCGAGAATTCTTACATTCTATTATCAAAAATGATTTTGGAATTATTGCATTCAGTAATGGTCGTGGAGAAAATGATCTTATGCAACAGGTTTGCTAAGACATAGTTTGTATTGATAGCTTATTTTTTATTAACACAAGTTAAATAAATTACTAGTGTATCAAACCCGCTTTAGTGTTATATCAATTCCAAATTTGCTAGAACAGTGTTTTTATTGATAGTTGTTATCAATTCCATTAGCAGCACAGTCTTGTTAAACAATGAAATACTTGAAATATAGCAATTTTGTTTTTACTCAATGCGGCGCGTTTTGTTTCCAGTAAAGCGGTTCCTCTACAATCAAGAAAGCAGAACAGCGTCCCCAAAAACGAATTGTATCCGTTAGACCCTATAATCCACAAGACGTGGTGGCGTCAAAGTATTGGTTTTAACGTTTTTGTTGAGCAGGGCACATCGTTAGTAGAAGTATTTTAGCTGCCCTGTCTGAATTTGAATTTTATTGTTCGTACCAATACGTGTTTCAATTAATTTATTTTTACTTTGTATTTAGGTTTTTTTAAACTTTGCATATCAGATAAAGCAATAGAAGATTCTTATTTCGCACAACCAATCATTAGTATTTGACTTTATAATCTGGGGACGAATTTTACCATCTCAGCAAATCATATGCAATGTTAAACAATAAAAACAAGATCACACTAGAAGCTATTTAAATTTTTGGGAACTACATTACTGATTTTTAGTGATAAATATATGCTTTATTAACCGTAGCAAGTAAATATTATTATGATTAATATCAAGTTTTATTACATAAATATATAAAATATATAAAATATATAAAACCAGATTACACCCCCAATAGAACTTGATAATTACTGTCAGAGCAATAATGGCTATGAACCATTCTATGGTAGCATTAACTCCTATTTCCTATTGGCTAAATTACCGTGATATTATCACTACACAACGGTATAGCAATTTTCGTTGTCTTACAGTATAAAACCGCGTTGCTGTCACATATGGTAATAAACCGTTGTATAAAGAGTATGTGAATTATTATAAGGAATTGAAAGACTTTTTTCTCAGTGTAAAATGAATTTAAAAAATGCTACATCTATCAACTGAAATGATTTTAATGAAACATATTGTATTATTTTTACATCCTACAGTCAATTCTAGACATTTTTTATAAATAACCGTTTACGAATTATTAATACTTTAATACTGATAATAATATGCACCCTTCATAATATGTTTCTTAACTCGAGTCACAATATTTATGGTATTGATAATAAGAATTTGCTATTTAAATTTGAGCCGCAAAAAATGTCAGTGAATGTTAATCAATTTAAATTTTGCTTTGCTGATATTACATGCAAAATGCACCTTGTTACACCAGTCAAGTTATCAAAATTTTAGTGCAAAATGGAAAAAATTGATATCCAAAATTTTATTGCTGGAAACTGTTTATGGGGTAAGTATAAACGTAAAAAACTAAAAATAGACAACTGGATCGGGTTTGTTCGACGACTGATCGTAAATTTTGGTGTTAAAAACTTTTTGAAAAGTAGACTGCATTTAAAATATAATAATGTAATAAATTTGCAATTCTTGAGTTTTTCGTAATTTATAGGTTAAGTATCTACTACCAAACAGGTTTTGTATACCACTTTTTTTCAATGTTACCATCATTACCATGCTTTATGTTAACATGAAGAAATTTTTTGAATTAATAATTTATACTTCGTTAAAATATATACTTGTTATTTGAATCTAGTTTAAGTTTATTTTTATTAGTTAAAAAGAACCAGAGTACTTCAAAATTACCTAAAATTATTTTTTTTGTGACTCGCTTACGCAATTATACTTTTCTCGATCAATTACAAAAATTCGTATTTTAAAATTCTTGCTAATTTAAATTTTAATTAACCTAAGTTTCTTAATAATTTTTTTAGTATATTTTCCCATAGAATACAAATAAGTACTTGATTTTTAAAAAATGTTCGTAATTTTAAACGAATTATGAACTTATACTGAAATATTCGTTTTTGTAAAACTCACTTTTGGCTTCTTGCATTTTAAAGGATGTTTTTGCGCCCTGACTTATATTTTTTTTTCATGTTAATGTGCAACTAAAAACGAAAAAAATGAGCACAACCAAAAGTTTTTAAATTGATTTTTCGAAGGACAAATTTTATTTGAAAAAAATACAAAAAAAAAAGCAAATATCTTCAAAACAGCCCATGAAATAAAAACAAAAAATTTGTTCCTTGTTTCTCATAAGGAAAGCTATTTCTCCCTAAAATTTCATAAATATTAGTTGACAAGTTTTCAAATGAAAATTAAAAAACACAAAAACCGGTTTTTCGCACTTATCTAAAAAAAATTTGAGGTTATGTGAAAAAGTGCTTTTCACAAAAGTAGTAGATTTTTACATGATCTACAAGTTTTGTATGAAACATTTTTTTCTAGGACGTCTCCTTTTACCATAAATCATGAAACACCATTTTTCACCCCCTTTCGACCCCCCACGGGGAGGGATAACCGATCCAGTTGTCTATTTTTGGTTTTTTACGTTTATACTTACCCCCCATAAACAGTTTCCAGAAATAAAATTTTGGATATCAATTTTTTCCTAACATTTTCCAGTCTGACTGGTGTATGTGGATTGTGGAGACAAAAGAAAAAGTCATTGGGAAGTCCATGATATTTTCAATTAAAAATATCCAAATCGCCCGCCTATTAGCCAATTGACAGTGGTTAGGGTAGCATTTAAGTGGATAATTTCCAGAAGTATTAAAGATAGCGTTAAAAGTAAAGGAGAAAAAATAAACATAATATTATCACTACAGGAACATTCTCATAGCTCAAGCACACAACTTGAGCATGACTATGATTCTTAGGAGTACCCAGTTAAAACAAGTATCTGACTTGTAAACACCTTCAACTGCGGTTGAGAGGACCAAACCGCCTCTCATATCATATACGGCTGAGAATAATTTTGAACCTTATGGAAGGACCAAATCTTTTTCAACAAGATTCGGGCGCACATGCGCACAATAAACCAGAAGGCTGCATTGCAAGAAGCTTAAACCACACACCCGACCTCCCCCCCTTTCCTTTAACCAACCAACCAACGGTTGCCTCGTTCATATAATACCAAGTTTGTTACTATACTTAAATTCTTATTAGGTGTTCTTATTTTGACAATAATAAATATTTAAAACTTTAAAATTTTCTTATTGTTGCCGTTCACTTTACTTGCCTCCGCTTATAATAACAACGTTAGTATTTTTAAGAAAAACAGTTTTAAAATGTTAGTTTAAAAATGTACCAAACGCTTAATATAAAAGCTTACATTGGCTCCCTAGGGAAAGCAGCTTTTAAAAGTTAAAAGTTTGATTTGTTCTAATTTAATAACTAAATACCTGCTTAAAACTTAAATAACGTTGACATTTAGTAGTTTTTGTAAGCTTTAATTATGTGCTACGGACGAGCATACCATTAGACAATTTAAATGAATTCTAGTTTACCCGCAGCTAAAGCTATTTTATTTTTTATAAATATTTTACAATATGTTATGCATTATTATATTAGTATTTTAAAGATAAAAATAAATCGTCAGCAATGTTTCTTACATACCAAAACATATGACAGTATTGATTGAATTTGTCATGACAAAGGTTTTTAAGCTGAAAAAGTTTTATGCCTTCGCTGAGAATCGAACCCAGATTGTCTAGTCTTTTGCGCTACAGGGACTTTGAAATTATCTCACCAACTTCGGGCATATAACTTATTGAATTTAAAGTTAGTAGTATACAGTTTAGAATCTCTCGTTATTTTCAACGGGGAAGTGGGTTATTAAGGGAAAGGAACTCACTGATGTCAATTGATCTTTAAAATACAATTTATTGTTTGTCCAATACATCGTTGCCATTTAGCAAATTTTTTTTTTGGTTTTAGTATGTCTTCTTCCTAGTAAAATCTTTAAATAGGACAAATTTAATTCATTACACAATAGTAAAATAAACGTTGGAATAGCTATGTAGGGGCTTATCTAGAAGCATCTGTTTTTTTTTACATTTCTTTTAAAGAATGCATAATGATAAACGAATTTGTAGCAGCTATAATATATCTAGTCTTTATCATTATTGGTACATATAGGAGTTGGTGGAATATCCCTAGATTACTAGAGCATTTTGTGATGATGCGCTGTATTTTGAAGTGCTTTAAAAGTGTTTAGTGATTAAGGATAGCTCCCTAGCTTCGGGTTTGATTCCCTGCTGAGGCATAAAATGTTTTTCGTTAATAAAGCTGTAAGCTTCCAATCATATTTTAAATATAAATCCTACGACCTTTAAAAACTGCTGATGCACAAAAGAATTTGACATTCCTTTGAATTAAAGTAACCTAAAAATATCTACGTATTTTAATTAACGCGAGCCATTTTGCTACTAATTATAAATATGCTTTTGAAGCTAATTATCCCTACTTTGTTATTTATTCCTTAGATCTTCTAAAGCAATTTTTTATTTTTATCTTGTAATTTTTAATTAATTTTTTTTTGGAAAACCAGTCCCATGCATACATAGTTATATACAGGCTGTCCCATAACTAAGCGGTTATACAGCAAAAGGAGATAGTTCCAAGCAGTATTTTTCCGACGTGCGACCAATATTGTACTACTTGAAACGTTACATTAGATATAAATAATAGTCAGCCCTCTGACTATGACTTCGGCACAAAGGCGGTATTGGCCATATTTAACAACGTTGTAGTTTATACCGTGCGAGCAAAAATTATTTGCATCAAAGAGGGCCTTTCATCTAAGGACGTAATGCTTAACCGTAGAGCTTAATATCTGTTGGAAGTCAGTAATTACCTGAATTAACAATCAATCAGTTATTTCGTCATCTTTGACAGTTGTTACAAGTAATTTGATTCATCGCTAATTTTTCCAATCTCTTAAACAATTCACACAATGGGCTTTACGGAACAGCACAAAACATTCATGGTTGAAACGTATTTTCGAAACGGGGTTAGAGTAAATGGTGAGTGGCAATACAATCCGGGTTTGCGCATGGACGATTTGCACGGACATTTTCCTAACGTTGCTTTTATTACTGGGGATTTTTATCATTGCCTGAAAAGAACCGTGGCTGTGTTTAGGGAAACAGGTTCTATTCAACACAAAAAAGGAGCAGGAAGACCATCTGTAGAACAGAAGAACTTGTTGCAAACATTCGTGAAATAATGCAAAATACGCCAACAAATTGTATAAGACGCCTGTCCCAAGAAGTGGGAAGATCTTATGGAACATGCAGGACTATTCTAAGAAGCATCTAAATTTATTTTCTTATGAAGTGCAAGTATTCCAAGAAATACAAGCCGCAGATTTTGAATTTTGATTTATTGGAAAGAAATGATTTATTAGACCTGGCATTTTTTATCGGATGAAGCCTGGTTCCACCTCTCCGGTTATATGAATTCTCAGAATACACGGATGTGGGGTAGTGAAAATCACCATTTTTTTGTAGATTTTACATTGCACTCTCAAAAAATTGGTGTCTGGTTAGCTGTTTCCCGAAGAAGAATTGTTGGTTCAATTTTTTTCCAGGACACAGTTACAGCACAGCGGTATAGAGACAATATTTTGAATCCATTTGTGGAGCAATTACTTGACGACGAACTACGTTTTGGATATTTTCAACAGGACGGTAAAACCGCCCATACAGCCGCCGAAATTATTAACTACTCATTTTTTTGACGACAGATTGATCAGTTTTCGATCAGACATTGAATTCCCACCTAGATCACCATGTTTAACGGTTATGGATCATTTCGTTTTTCCTCATTTAAAGAACAGTATTTTTAAAACACCAGTTGCAAATTTAGAACAATTACAAGAAAGGATTGTCCAAGAATGTGGCAACATTTCTCCAGAGATGCTGGTCAACACTTTCGAAAATATGAAGAGACGTGTGAATTTATGCTTGGAGCATGGCGGTGGCCAATTTCAGCAATTTATGTAATTTTTTTCTTTTTCTTTCTGTATATTCTTACTTTGTTAATTTTGTAAACAACAAAAATAAATTTTTATTTGTCTCCTTATTTTATTACTCATTAGTTTTACATATTATGTCATAATATGAATTTGACAATATTTTAACCTAGATTTGGTTAGATATATCATCCCCATATCATTGTGATCTAAACCAAGCTCTACGTCTTTTAATCCAAGCCCCCTTTGATGCAAATAATTTTTTCTCGCACGGTACTAACTCCGATGTAACCATGGCACTACACAACTACTAAATTTCACTAGTATAAATTACAAACTAACGTTACGTCGTCGGCGCGACCTCGGATTCGTAATTAATTAGTTATTCTTAGTTGTAAAGGTTAGGTATTTTCACTTTTAGGTTGGTAGCTGGTGGTTGAACTAGTTCTTAAACGTACATGTTTTTAATCCTACTTTTTAAATAATAATCACACAAGACCATGGCATAGTGCCAGTGGTGTACCTAGGTCGGAAAAATACTGCTATTGTTTTGTGATTACAAGCCAGAAATAGTAAAAGTATTTTTTTAAATAAATTACGAAAATTGTTATCTCGTCATAAATAGTCAAGGTCAAATTATAGGGGGCGATTCGTAATTCTCCCGACGTCCGATAGCACAACCATACGTCATACCGACGACTAGCCATTCGGTCCATTTTCGTATCGCATCTACGGCAGCCATTGTTGATAAACGTTTAGATTCCTGTTTAATTTTAATATTACTGTAAAATAATACTTTCAACTTGTTAAAATTTTGCATTATTGATCATTCTTTTACAGCCTGAAACCAAATTACAATTTAAAAAAAAAAAATGTTTTTTCACTAAAAAATTTGTTTGCCAAAAAATTTGCAAATTTTCCAGACGAGTTTGTTTTTCTCATATATTTTATCAGTATTTATTGGAAAAGTGACATTTTACCATAACCATGGATCAAATAAAGGTATTTAATTCTATAAATATAGATTTTTAGAATGAAAATATACCGACATGATTTATTGTATGATTATTCTTCTGTCATATTTTTATAAGTAGAAATAATATTATATCTTATTGGTTTATTTATGCCGAATTTCTCTGTTATTTTTACTTAAGAGTAATGGTGGGCGGTGGTGCTTCAAACGCGACGTTAGGTCGGTTGCCGACGTTGATGCAACTAGGAGTCGTAATAAGGTTGGGTGCCGACGTCGGCTCGCATAGGCCAACGGCGGCCCGTCGTAATATTGCTGCTTGGGGTAGACTTGAAAATAGGTAACTTAAGCATTATTTCTTATGCTACAATTAATATCAACGGCTAAGTTACAATAAATTATGTTTCGTTAAGAAAGGTGTTTATTGCCATCTAGAATTTAAACGCAAATGTCTCAAAAATATCGAGATTAAATTAAGTTTAGTTTTTAGCGTGTAAAAGTTTCCGATTCTGATTATGTAATTTAGCATCCCCTAAAACATAACTATTCCAAAATATATTTTTTCTTGGATCACTTTCACCGTGAATATTTTTATCATTAGAAATTATGCATAAATAACCTATTTTCAAGTCTACTGTTTTCTGTTGAGGTATGACTTCTTATTTATGGGACACCCTGTATACAACGGAACAAGTTATTCCGAATATTTCTCTCATTTGTAAAAACTACCATATGAAGCGGGAACTTTTCGACGAAAATTGCCCAGTAGGTGCGAAAATGTCCCGCCGAAAATTTCCCTATAGGTCCGTATCTAAGTAATAATAATTAATATTTACAATAGCACCTTGTAGGTGTATTATTGTGTTGATATTATGTATTTGTCATTTTGACATACCTAAATCAAATTTAAAAAGTCGTAAAAATGTCGCGATTTAAAAGTGATTCATAAAGTTTAATTCTAAAAAGTTCTTAGAAAAAAGAAATAACATAAATATTCCGCGATTGTTTTTAATTGTTAATCATTTCTGGAAATTGGGCAAGTGGTATAAGAATATCCCTGTCGGAAGAAATATAATCACTCGGTGGACCTGAACGGAAGCAAAAAAGTCAGGTTTAGCGACTGAAAAGGTTAAAATCACCAACCATTCACTGCGTGCAACAACTGTTTCGAAATTAGCAAAGCAAGGGGTTGAAGAAAATACGCTAATAAAAATTACTGGACATTCCAACCCAAAATCCATAAAGCCGTATCTTCAACTAGACGAGGAACACCACTCTAATATAGTAGAAAAAATTAGGGAAGACAATGATAAGGCTAATCATAACCCAGAAACTAATATCTGTATGCCAGGTTCTACAAGTTCTAATTCAATGGCGAACTCACATACATTAACAAGTAATGCAGCAGACTCCAAAAATAGTAATTTTTACAATAATTGTGTTTTCCACTGCAATTCATGCAATTTTTAATTTGTTTATTTTCATATAATTAAATATAACGTTTAAATAAAAATATTAAATTTTGTGCTTTCATTTCACGTACTTGAGAAATATTCTACCGAATTACATTCGTGCATCAAAATAGACCTGATAATTTTTCATTCAAGCATGTTGTCAGTAAAAAACTGGATTCGGTTATTTTCATATTTTGTTTAAAGAGCCCTCCACCTTCGGTGTCGGGCTCTTTTGCCAAAATATGAAAATAAACTCATCCAGTTTTTAGACAACATGCTTTCATAAAAAATTATCGGTAATTTTGATGCACTTATGTAATTACTTACGAAAATTTATTATTTAACTATGTAAAATGCAACGAAAAGCACACTTTGTTATTTGTCCCTAATTTTTATTTAAAAATTTTGCCGTTACGGCTGTTTCGTAGTACAACTACATCTTCAAGACGCTAATCTAAACTTAACAAACTAAGGGTATATATAGGTTAACAGTCATAAAATTATTGGTTCTACCTAAAGTTTAGTATTGTTTGGTACACAATGGTATTTTACAACATTCCTTATTATAAGGGACAGGCTGGCTAATGTTTATAAAATCTAAATAGTAAACATACCAGATGAAAATTATAATAATTTTAAAGTGGGGAATTTCCGAAACCTAATTGTGTAATTAACAGCTTGACATTATGGTATTTTTTATGTTTGTAAATTTCGATGTTTTCTAATATATCTAATTTATGACCTTTTTGTTCTGTATGTAATATTTGTAAGTTATTAATATCGGGAAAAACGTGGTTTGTATCTAAAAAATGATTCGCAAAATTAGATGATCTTTTCTTAGACTTTCTTAGACACAAACCACGTTTTTCCCGAATTAACAACTTACAAGTACTACATTCAGAACAAAAAGGTCATAAATTAGATATTAGAAAACATCGAAATTTACAAACATAAAAAATACCATAATCTCAAGCTTTTAAATACACAATTAGATTTCGGAAATTCCCCACTTTTAAAATTATTATAATTTTCATCTGGCATGTTTACCATTTAGATTTTATAAACATTAGCCAGCCCGTCCCTTATAATTAGGAATGTTGTAAAATACCATTGTGTACCAATCAATATTATACTTAATTAGATCCAATAATTTTATGACTACCTATAGTTAACCTATATAGACCGTTAGTTTGTTAAGTTTAGATTAGCGTCTTGAAGATGTAGTTGTACTACGAAACGGCCGTAACGACAAAATTTTGAAACAAAAATTAGTGACAATTAACAAAGTATACTTTTCGTTTCATTTTCCATAGTTAAAATGTATTGTCACAAAGTAACGGACGAGTCAATCAATTTATTATTTGCTCACGAAATTTTTTTTGTCGTTTATTATCTACGTAATAAATGAGAATTTTATAAAACTCTTTAGTCTTTTTAAAAGCAAGTTACAAAGTTCTTACCATTTATTTTGAATACTATAATATGTAATTATTATAATTTTCTCACTAGAATTGCAACTAAATCGACTTTATATCGGGACAAAAAAAATTAGGCACCCATTAATGCGTTTCGCATTCATAAGCTTTATTCGGGTTTCGTCTGGGACAGTCCTAGAACTGTCAAGAGTGTGCGCAGTCTAATTCTTCGCGTTCGGGTTATTTTGAACCGATTTAGAACTGATATTTTGACAGCAGTTTGTTGTTCGGGTTTAAATAAGAACTGTTCTGGGACTGTTCAAGAACTATCAGAAACAGTCCTTGATCCAGAGTAAGAACTGGTTTGGGATTATATTACGACGCATGTGTAAAACATATTTTTGATTTGCCGCAGTTTTAAAACGTCAAAATTCGCAAGTATAACCTAACAATTTATTTTTAATTATTGTTTGGTTTATAAATTGTATTTTTTTGGCCGGTATATTTTCTTTTTATTATGGATATCGAGGGCCGACTGGAATCCAGTTCATCTTCGTCATCATCGGAGGGCGAAGAATTTATTGAGATGGTTCACAATGTTCTTATACCCGAGTTGTTAAAAGACAACCCCAAAAATGAAAACTTTGTTGAAGAAACTGTCCCTTTGTATAGTGAACAACAATTTATTGAGCATTTTAGGTAAGCAATTTAACATAAATATTATTGGTATAATTAATTTCAATATTATTAAACTGGGTTGTGCGAAAAAGTAAAATACCTGGGTCTGAGCTTTGACAAACGGCTGACTTGGACTAACAACGCTAACCAACGCTTGAGAAAAGCAAATGGTCAACTCAGCGCCATCTACTCACTTATCAACAGTAGAAGTAGACTAGACTTACGCACAAAGACTTTACTTTACAAGACAATTGTCAGACCCGTACTTACTTATGGTATCGCCTCCTGGTGCACAGTAAATAAGTCAACGATGAAAAAAATTCAAATTTTTTAAAATAAAGTTTTAAGAATTATAACAAATGCTCCACGATTTACGATGGTTCATACGTTGCACAATGACTTACAGATACCAACAATCACGAAACATATAGACAAACTTATTATCAACTATTACAAACGTACAGACGTATCCATGAACCCACTCATAACGCAATCACACATACACTCCAACCCACAAAAACCGTACAGACTACCGAGAGACTGGCTCATTCCAGCCACGGCCGCTCAGTAAATTAGAAGTAATTACTTTCCCGATGCCCTCTGCCCACTACATCAACTAAAATGAAGTAATTATTCAGCAGTCAACCACAACATTCAAGATCCGCCGAAAGGCAATACTGTATATAAATATAAATTATAGACTGTGACTAATTTAATAAACGAATATGATCCAAAAAAATTTAAACTGGGTTATTTTTTTTTTGAAAGTCGTTTATTCGATACAATTGATTTTGATTTGATTAGGTATAATGTGATGAAGGGGTTTTGTTTTGGAAATTAAGTAACATAATAATCATCCATAGTTTTTCTTGATACTTACCTAAATAGTAATTACATTTGGTTGTTTTAGGCTTCCTAGGAGAGTTGTGGACCCGCTCGAAGTCCAATTTGAAAATTCAAGGTTTTATTAAAAAAAAGATACGGGTCACCAGAGAATTACAAGTAGAAAATGTATTCTTGCCTTTTTATGGTTTGCAAATAATGAGGCAGCTTGTTTTAGAAATGTAGCAGACAGGTTTAACCTCTCACCAAGTACTGCACATGGCATTGTTAATAATGTGGCACAGTTTTTATCAAATCTTTCTCCACAAGTTATTGTTTGGCCATCTGTTCAGGAATCCAGGGCAATTGCAGAACATTTTAATGAAATAGGCTTCCCTGGTGTCATAGGCTGTATTGACGGAACTCATATCAGGATTAATACCCCAAGGGAAGATCCTGATTCGTATTTAAATAGGAAAAAATTTCATTCCATACAGGTAAATTATTATTCATGGCTATTTATTTAAAAAGTTTTTAGAAAAAGCTTGTATTACAGGTGCAAGTTGTGTGCGATTATAAGAGGAAGATCAGAGATGTCTTCATTGGATACCCAGGAAGTGTTCATAATGCTAGAGTGTTCCGCAATAGCCCCCTAGGAGCTGACATGGGAGAGAAATGTGGAGAATTTATAATTTTAGGAGACAGTGCCTATCCATGCCTCCGGAACTTAATGACTCCGTACAAGGACATGGGAAATTTGACACATATTGAAAAAAGGTACAACAGGAAACTAAGCCACTGTAGAGTTCTGGTGGAGCACACAATAGGAACACTGAAGCAAAGATTTAGGCATCAACAATGATGTTGCATTGGAAATAAATAATGAAAATCCTGATGAACATCAAGAAGATGCTGCTGGATATGAAAGGGTTCAGGAAGAAAGGAATGAGGTGGGCATACATTATAGAAATTATGTTGCCTCATTATTTAATATTTGAATGTTTTTGTTAAATAAACTATGTTCTATTAGGTAGTACTTTTTAGATGTTTATAATATTAAGAATTAATAGGAAATTTAATCGGTTTTTTATAAATTTTATGGTATACAAATAAATTTAATAAAAATAAACGTTTCTTAGAAAACCAACAGTCTTTTTATTATACATTTTTGTACAGTTCAGTCTTAAATATTACAAAAATACTAATACCTAGCAGTCTTAGGTATTATTACAGCCTCTGTTAAACGAAAAAAGAATAATAGGTACTTACGTCTTACGTATATTTAACACATACAACAAAAAAAATTCTTTTATAATGGAATTATAGGCAGTCACAGAACTAAGGGGGATATAGTGGAACCAACAACCGAGGATTCTTTATGAAAAAATATTGAAATTCCATGGCTAAAAATGTTAATATTAGGTATAAACATTTTAATACCCAATATTTAAGATACATTTTTGTCGTATATGTTTATGAAAAAAATAATCTTCTAAAGGCTGTTTTGGTCAAAATTCATTGTATTCATTTTGTTTTTAATACTTCACTGTTAACTGTATACTTGAAAACGGTCCGAGATAATCAAAATGTTGTGTTAAAAACCAAATTAAGACTATGGAAGTTCGACCAAATCAGCCTTTTGATAATTCTACATTATCTACCACTTTCAAACAAAAAATCTTCTGTTGTTTTGAGACTTCCTGTTTAAGTAAAAAATAAACATTGCACAATACATAACTTAGGATAGTAATTCTTAAAAAACACCAAATACTTACATATAAAAAATTATAAATACTCTTAAAAGCAATACAAAATAACTACCTACATTTCCTTCTTCTGTTTGACATATTCCTGAAGGATACTTGTCCTCTTTTCTCCATCCTCTTGTCTTTTTGCTGCAAGTTTTAGTTTTTGCTCTTCCCGCTTATCCTTTCTCTCATAAAAATTTTGCAAGTCTTTTTGCATTTGGAGAAGGATATCATTCCGTTTAGAATATGCAGGACTCGGCTGCCGTTTTCTTTTTGAGGTAGATTGTGTAGGAGTGAAAGAGCATGAGGGTTGGGCATCTCTTTCCTGAGATTGTGTATCTGCATGAATTTCTACTGGTTGTGTTTCAGGTATTGAAATTTCGACGTCGTTACTACTTGTACTTGGTCTACTAGTATTAGTAGTCGAGCCCAATAAAATTAAAGGTTTAATGCTTCTCTTTTTTTTTTAAATATTATCCATTTCTTCCTCAAATTCAAAATTCTTTCTACCTCTTCCACTTTGATTGTTATTATCTATACCTTTTTTGTAATTTCTTTCAAGTACCTTAAACTTATTTTCACATTTGCTGGCTGCTATTGTCACTCTGAACTCATTTGACAGGTCCTTGGCAATTAACTCCCACATTTTTTTCATTGATTTTACTTCCCACGTGCCAAGGCGCTGTTTAAACAGGTCCAGAAGTTTTAAATTTTTTTCCCTGGAGAAAAAGCGCTCTTCATCTGATGTTCCTTTTAAGGATAAAAACTCGTCGACGTTAATATGTGAAACAAGATAAGAGCTAATAAAATAGCCTTAGTTTAAATTATTTTAAGCAGAACCTACCTTCACTAGCCATTTCTAATTAATTTAATTAATAAATATAAAGTTGAATCAAAGAAAAAATAACACATTTTTCATCTTATTCATTAAAAGCACAATAATATTATGCAATACATTTAATAAATTTCATTCGGCTAATTTCTTTTCTACAATATTTTTGTATCATATTATAAATAAATTTTTGCCGATTTTTCACTTTGCTATTATGAATGACAGGTTGCAAATGCACCCTTTGAATTTTGTTTTGACATACGTTTCCATTTGAAATTCTTTCAACTTTTCAATGAAAACAAAAATATTTGGGTGTGTATTATAAAAAGAATCGTTAAAACGTCTATGAAATGATTCCCATGCGTTTGTAGTACGAGCCAGTGAAGAAGAATTTTCTGCCCAAAGTGCAGGTGGAAATAGAAAATCTTCTGATATATAATTATCTGTTAAATAATCAGCGTATTTATGAAGCCTTTCATCAAGAAATAACACAGATAGTAGATCAAACACAAAACAATCTCCAACTTCATCTGGATTTAAAAAAGTTAATGCAAATGTAAATCGTAACCACAAACCAATTCCATTTGATCTCTATATTCTTGAATTAAGCCATATTCTTGGATATTTCTATACCAAGTTTTTGCCAGATAAAATCTAAATCCTATTATTTTTGCTGAGAGCCAAGTATTTTTGAACAGCATTAGGAATACTTTTTTCAAAGTCTATTACAACCTCAGATATATTTAGCTGAATACCGTAATTTTGACAATCATTTTTAAGTAGGTATCGTAAACAGAGTATTGTAAGTATCAGTTCTCTTATTAGGTAATAAATAAAACAATAAAGGAATATAGTGTCCATTATAAAAACCATGTACCTACGGTAAATAATTGGTAAAAAAATTTGGCGCAATAGCTAAAATAAATGTTCCATCTAAATATATTCGTGTAATTTTTTTCAAAAAAGAAATGTTGGTTTTACAAGTATGTTGTCATTTCGGCTTCTAATAAACAAAAACGAGTCACCTTTGCTCGTTCTTATGTCCATATTTTCTAAGGCCAAGCAAATTTCTGCTATATCCTTAGGCAATGGTGGCTGCAACTTCCTGCGTGCGTTATACACATTTTTTCTTATGTAAGTAACATCTGGAGTGGTTATTGTAGATGGGAGATTCTCTTGAAGTGCACGTCTGATTATTTTGGCAGGTCTCTCAGATATATCTTCCACAGCTCTTCTTTTACAAGCAGATGTCACAATTTGGCGGTTTAAAAATTGCAAGTGGGCATTATGACAATGGTCAGAAATGTGTTTTGTAACGGTTATAATATTATCACTTACTGGGCCCACAGTGAATAGAGCTGACTTACATTTTTTATCGACACAAGTCCAGCGATCCTCACCACTTTTTAAGCTTTTTTGAAAACTATACTTAAAATTATCTACCACAAGTAACTGTTTTCCTATTTGACTTAACACCACTTTCACATTCATTTTAATACCTCGTAATAGACAGAAAGGGCACCGGACAGAAATAAGCATCAACACTATTTCAGCTAATCGTTTGCAACCATAAGGTAAGCTTAATTCTCTCAATTCTTAGTTTAAATTATTTTAAGCAGAACCTACCTTCACTAGCCATTTCTAATTAATTTAATTAATAAATATAAAGTTGAATCAAAGAAAAAATAATTGTAACCTGTAAACAAATGACAGAAATGTGAACATAAAGTTAGGTTAGGTTCACTCTTATAAAAAGCGACAGCAAATCCACAGAAAACACAAAGTTCGTTCGGGTTTACGCATTTCTCTGATAATTCGCGGATAATTTCGGAACTGTTCTAGAATTTATGCTATTGCGCAACAGTCCTGCGCAATCCAGGAACAGTTCTTGAACCGTCAAAATTTCGAAACCCGAATAAATCTATAGATTCACCACATGTATACATTTTTCTTATACTCGATGACGTAAGTTATTCAAAGGTCGTTGCTTTTAACTTGAAGACATTATAAAACTCGCATCCTTGATCACACTGAAATTGTATCATTTTGTTTTAGTTAGAATCAAAGTACAACCCTGGAATGTAATAGAATAAAATTTAAAAGCATATTAAATAATAATATTTGTAGATTCAAGGCAAAATATAACCTTTAATGGACATTGTAATTTAACATGATTTCAAATTTCACTTTTTATAAGCCGCAAAAATAAAAGTCTATCCTTTTCTCATTAAATCATTGGGATTTATCAGTAATTAGCTTGAAAAGCTTTGAAAAACGTGAAGCTTAGCTTACATAATAAGTGGGTCGTAAATTACCATAAAATAAAACAGACTACTCCGACCTTCCGTCATTAATCGTCGTCCCACAATATGGCAGTTAGATCCTTATTTTGTAAATTATAGTTCAACTGATGAAGGAAGCGATAAACTTGTAACCCCAATTATATACTACTTTAATTGTTTTATTAGTATATTTTGCTTGGGTTTGTTTGTATTTTATATTTTGGGTGTTCATGTTGAGGGAGAAAAATTAATAATAATAATAATAATGTGTTTTATTTTATACAAAAATATATAAGTATACGAAAAATATTCATAAAGGTGGCGGTAGCCAACTTTAGCTGCTCATACAACCACCTAATTTATAAAAATAAATAAAATAGAGATTCAAAAAACAACAAAAATATAAAAAAAAAAAGTTCTAACGTAGCAAATACATGTTTTGAATCTAAAAGGAAAAGCAGAGTATGCCTAATGTAAACTTAAAGTGATATAATAAGTAAAATAATAGACAAAAAAGTTGAAAACTAAAAGCACAGTGAAATAAATTGCAAAAAAAAATGCGGATTGCGACCCGCCAGCAGATGCTCTTTAACACCCCTACGGAAGGCAGCAGGGCTAGGAGCCATCCTGATACAGTCTGGCAAAGAGTTAAAAGTAGTAACAGCCGTATAGCGAAATGAACGCTGAAAAAAAGCATGGTTGGGCTTGGGCACACTATACAAATCCCTGTGGCGAGTAAGAACATTATGCACATCAGAACCCTTAGTAAGTTTGTTAAAAAGGTAAGAAGGAAGTGCAGTTAGTCTAATTTTGTACACCAGATGTACCTAGGATACGAAGTACACAGCTCTCTTTGATAGTAAGCCATCCTGATTCGATCAAATAAGATGAGATATGATCGAATTTGCGGACATTAAAACTAAATCTAAGACAAGCGTTTTGTAGTTTCTGTAAGCTATTTTTGTCTTTTTAAAGCAAAGCATGCCAGTAGATAACGTCACAATAACCTAGATGAGATAAAATTAGAGAATCAGTTAGACGTAATTTAGTATCCGTATCAAAAATATCTCGATGCATATTATATTAGTTTTAATTTAGTGTTTTTTGGATCAATGAAGAAATATGATCTGAATATCTAAACTCAGAATCAATACGCAGTCCTAGATTTTTACAGGTATTTATAGGCTCTATCAGAGTGCCGTTAACAAAGATTTGAAATACAGGATTTTCAATTATAAGGGACTTGCACTTACCAAATACTACGATCTGAGTTTTCTTCTCATTTAGAATTAAGCTGTGGGATTTAGAGATATCCAAAAGTAATTTAAGATCTTCGTTAATATTTATTACTGTGGTAGCGACATCAGGGGGTAAAAAGGACAAGTACAACAAAGTGTGTATCATCCGCAAACTAATGGGACTCACAATGCTTAAGAAACTTGGAAAAATCAGAAGTATAAATTGAGAATAAAAGAGGACCCAAAATGCCACACCTCTACTAATGAAAATAAATGCATCTGGGGAGGACGGCCATTAATTATTACCCGCTGGGATATGTTAGAAAAATATGATTCAAAAAATTGCAATGCTACATCACCCAGGCCAAGAAATTTAAGGTTAGTAAGTAGTATATCATGCCCAATTGTAATAAAGGCCTTGCTATAATCGAGTAAAATAAGGCAGCTACAGTTATTGTTATCCCAATCCCCCAAAATGTCGTCAGGCCGTGGTTGTAGACATCGATTCAAAGACGAAAAGTACAGGGCCGTCATACCTGACAGAGTCCGCATCTATTGTCTTCGCACTCAGTGCCCGCCCGTTTTTGAATAAAAAAGCGTCACAAGCGTACCCTACGATTTTTATTTATCCATAACATAGAAATGCGTTATATAAATGATTTGACAACGCTGCTCAACGCTTACGTGCCAAAATCAGAAGGCAAAGAGAAGCGGTCGCCTAAACATGCATTCCATTATTATTAAGTCTCGGAAAGCATCTCTTCAACATTGCCAACTTTACGGTTTTTACCTATATGTCCTACAAAGTAAAGATATTTTATTTTTTAACCTTTGTAATTTTATAGAATCGGTCGATTCTGGATACCCATAATAATAAAATTGGAGCTTAAAATTGTAAATTAATTTTGTGTTTGGTGATATGTGAAGGTAATGTAAAATTTACATTTAAATAAATATGTTTTAAGTAGGTAGGTACCTGCTTTAGAAAACCCATAATTTAGTTATTAAATAATTAATATTAAGGTAAGTAGGTACATCTATTACTCAAGATACATCATTGTCTACAACCTTCAAACAAACACTAGATACATATATAATGTGGTTCATATTACCATAGTTACTCATAATCTACAACCGTGGATTATGACATTTCATAATCCACGGTCCCAACAAAACATAGTTACCGGAATTACGGTAAAAACACACCAGATCTAGTTTAAGCAGGAGTGTATGTTATTAATAACATAGCAACCGAAGAGATTGACAAGTAAACAAATCTTTATAGCTCCGAAACTTTTTCCGTTACCTATACTAATAAAAACTAAATGAATATTAAGTAATATTCCAGCTCCCAATCATTTTTATAATTGCTCTAATGTTACAGTTAATAATATTACCTTGTTATGTAAAAATATCCTATTGTAATAAAATTTGTTGCTCTGAATGCATTTTCTAATTTTTTTGAATACTGAATAGTCGCGGATAAAGTATAGTATTTGACCCGCGTATAATGGCTATATTATATGACGCTCGTTAAATAATATACTATTAAACCACATAATCTATTTAATTGTTAAATCATTTTCACTTTTATCTGCTTCTTCCTAATAAATTAATATTTTATTAAAGAAAAAAGAAAAGCACAAAGTCTTTCTCCACATATTTTATTGTTATATTATTTGTTTTATTGGTTTTCACAGGGACTACGCCACTTTCGTATCGAGCTGCTAGAAAATAGAATTAATAACACATTTATACAGCGTGTTCCTAAATATCATGTAAATACGAAAAGTGGTAATTCTTTGGCTTATTTAATGACTAAAAATTTATATAAACATAGGTCCGCAAACGCTTCGTTGCCGATCTACAGGGTGTTGAAATTTCAAGATTTTTTTAGTTTTTTCTTTATAGCTCTTGTAGTTTTTGAGATATTTAGACAGTGGCGGCTCGTGTGGTAGAGCCACAGTGCCATGGCACTACCTGCCCTCCTGTCTAGCGTCCTGCCCTTTACAAATTACCGAAACCTATTAAAATTAATATTCTCGTTTTTAAAGCAATTAGCAAAATAATTTAAAAATGGAACACAGTCGGGTACAAATTTCCATCTAAAAGGAAGCGATTATGCGTAAAACGGTAACGTAGCTTCCGCGCCAAGCGCGACGAGGCACACGCGAGGTGGCGGAAACGCCATCACCTCAATAAAAAAACATTGGAAAATGACCTTGAATGCAAGCAGGCAAAAATCTCGGCGGGGTAGCCAGGAGCAGCCAGGCTCTCTTCGTTTGACCGTTTGATGTTAGACGTTTCAAACAGCTGATGTTCGCGTCGCGTCCCGATTTTTTCGTTCGGCCGGCTGATTTAATGTAGGGTTAACGAACTTTTTATTTTAGAAATACATAAGTAATGAATACTATTAGATTTTTAAAGGAAACTCCATTTTCTACCATTTCCTTAGAACAGAAATTGGAAGTTAAGGAATTAGGACGACCGTTACCAGATTTAAATATAGAAAAAACTCAGGGCGGACAGAAAGTGCGTTTGCGTTAATTTAATAGAAATATTTATGGAAAAAATACTTGGGTGTGCGGTTGTGATGAATCTAATAGACTATTTTGTTTTATGTGTGTTTTATTTGGTGGGAGGCAAACTTGGTCCCAAAAACGTACAGATGATTTGGTCCATATCTGGGACAAAATGAAGACACATGAAAAATCGAAGGTACATTTAAACAATACATTTAATTTCAGTATGCTTGGTAAAATTAACATTAAAACTCAATTAAATTCTGCATATCACAATGAAATAATGAAGAAAAACGAACAAATTAATAAAAACAGATACATATTAAACCAAATTATAAACTGCGTTCGGTTTTGTGGTGCATTTGAGTTGGCTTTGAGAGGTCATGACGAAAAAGAGACGTCGGAAAATAGGGGCATATTTCGTGAATTAATAAATTTCAGCTCAGAATTAGACAAAACTCTTAAAGATCATATTGAAAAATCGAAAGTATTTAAAGGAACATCAAAAACCATACAAAATGAACTTCTGGACTGTATGTTATGTGTATCATGATGAAGTCATAAAAGAAATAAAGGACTCTCCGTTTATCGCTGTTATCGCAGATGAAACCACTGACATTGCTTGTGTGTTTCAACTTGTTATCGTGTTTAGGTATATTCAAGATATGATTGTAAATTCATAAATTAAATTAGGTGCTTTTTGCTTATTTTTCCTACTTCAAAAGCAAGAACTATTAACAAAAAAGGGCGTGGCACCCAAATTTTTTTTGCCTGCGGCGCTAAGGGTTTACCTGGCCCTACTTCACTAAAATGGCACGAGCCGCCACTGTATTTAGATCTAATATGGAATATAGGTTACGCTGTAGCACTTACATCATTGGGCATAGCAAATGGTTTTAAGAATCTACAGGGAGATATTTTTTCAGGGGCATGCCCCCGTTTCTCCCCATGAACTTTTTTTCGGTGCGCCGCTGGTGGATTCTAAGATATAAAATGAATTTTTTGTTTTGTTCTAAAGCATTTTAATCTCTTGTATTTTTTTTGTATTCACCACCGTTGTCGAGAAAAAAAAATAAAAGGTTTTCTGTGTTTCACTAGATGAAATTAAAATTTTTTGAATAATTGGTCTAGTATACCTTGGCTTTATTTGGGTAATCTCTTCCCTTATTTATAATAATTTTGACAGTTCGCATTTGAAATGTTAATTTTTGTCCACAAGCGTTTGTAAATTAAATGAAGATAATTGCGCCCCAGCACAATTTTTGCTCGGGAGTATTTAAATGAAGTGTATGAGAACAAGTGAATAGGTCGGGGTGGGCCTCAGGTATTGCCCCCTAGGTCCCCTGACTTAAATACTCTATATATTTTTTCCTATGGGGGCACCTCAAAACTCTAGAGTATACAACACCAGTGAATACCGTTGATGATTTACGAAATCGAATATTAGATGGATTTGAAACCGTAAGAAATAGTCCGGGGGGTATTTGAAGAAGTAGGTACGGGCATCAATGAGAAGAAGGGCGGGCGAATGCATAAGAGTAGGCGGAGGTCACTTTCAACAATTTTTATAACGTAGTTTCCTTGTTATTGTTATTATTTAATATTTTTAAAATGTCAAAATAAATAGAAACAAAAGGTTATCTAAATGAAGCCAGAGCTTATTAGGCTATTTAAAAATTTTTAATTTCATCTATAGCGAAACATAGAAAACCTTTTATTTTTTTTCAACAGAACAAAACAAAAAATGCATTTTCTATTTTAGAATCCACCAGCGGCGCACCGAAAAAAAGTTCATGGGGAGAAAAGAGGGCATGACCCCTGAAAAAATATCTCCCTGTAAATTCTTAAAACCCTTTGGTATGACCAATGATGTAAGTCCTACAGCGTAACCTATATTTCAAATTAGAGATAAATATCTTAAAAACTACAAGAGCTATCAAGAAAAAACTAAAAAAATCTTGAAATTTCAACACCCTGTAGATCGGCAACAAAGCGTTTGCGGACCTATGTTTATATGAATTTTTAGTCATTAAATAAGCCAAAGAATTACCCCTTTTCGTATTTACATGATATTTAGGGACACCCTGTATACCTGTTTGTTTTTTGGTTTTTATTACAATAATTTAATTTATACTTGGCCGTACACCCAGTGAATTTTTTGAATCCAGATATCTCAAAAACGGTTGCTCAAATCAACTCTTACTACGTATACCTTTTTAAGGTAGAAGACGTTGAAAAATAAGAATGTTTATTTAAAAGTTTGATATAGAGTGGCTCAAAAAGTTATTTCGTTTTAAATATGTGCAAGGTAACGCAGGTGGCGCCCTCTAAATTTTGCAAAAAAAATGAGAACAGATTTTATTTTTTCACTCCATAAAACCATCCTAGCCGAATATTGTGACAATACACCAATTTAAAAAAAAATTATATATGAAAAACTAAAATCAAATGAAACTTTTGAAACTCTGTATCTCCGAAATCATTCACTTTTGGGCTGAGGTAAGTTCGCTTATATCGTCATATTAGGGCCTCAGGAATTTGTTGTATTGTTTTTCCACACCTTTTAAAGTAGAGTATATTTTATAATTTATAAAAAATGTAGAGAATTGGTCGCTAATAGAATATCGTAAAAATAGAGTTATCTGTAAATTTGTTAAATAAAAAATATTTTTAATTTAACCTTAATCATATACTATATATGTATATATAAGTTTTCTTGTATTTTATTCAACATATTATATCTTATTTCTATCTATCTATAATATTATTATTTTTAAAAATTATTTATTTCTCGTTACGCTTAATTTTTAAAAATAAACTTTTTGGATGAAACTACTAAACTTATTGCGCTGTATAGGGCTTATACAAAAAAAAAACACAAATTTTATCCATTGCATTAAAGGGACATAAAATATTTTTTTTTATTATTATTTATTTTCTTGTTAGGATTATTTAAAAAAAAAACTGTTAAAATTGCCCTGTATTGGGATAATACGAAAAAATCAAAAATTTGCTCCATTTAGTAACTTTAAAGTCAGTTAAATAAATTTTTTTTTTCTCGTTAGGCTAAATTTTTAAAAATGAACTGCCAAAGCCAAAAAAAAAACTTTTTGGACAAAACTACTAAACTTATTGCGCTGTATTGGGCTTATACAAAAAAGGACAAATGTCGTCCATTTAGTTCTTTTAAAGGGACATAAAATAATTTTTTTTTAATCATTTATTTTCTTGTTAGGCTTATTTTTAAAAGTGAAATGTTTGGCAAAAATTATTAAAATTGGTATTGGGATAATACCAAGAAAGCATAAATTTCCTGCATTTAGTTACTTTAAAGCCACATAAAATAATTTCTTTAATAATGATTTACTTTTCGTTAAGCTTAATTATTAAAAGTGAACTTTTTGGACGAAACTATATACTAAACTTATTGCGCTGTATTGGGTTTATACAAAAAAATTACAAATTTCATCCATTTAGTTGCTTTAAAGAGACATAATAATATTCTTGTAAAGGTCTTTTTAAAAAATAAAATGATTATTACATACAATTAAAAATTTTAAATTACGTTAGTTCCGTGATCGTATGGTGAGCATTTTTAGCAACAATTAAACCGTTTTACACAAATAAATATAGTTTAATTTATAATTTAGAAATTTTTAAACGTTTAAGCTGGTTGAAAGTATTTTTATTTATCATCATGTTTATCCGTCATTACATTTTTAGTTTAAGATAGTATTTATTACTACTTTAATTATCCTATTGTCCTATAATTTCAAATCTAGCGTTTGCTATTTGGTATTTTTTTAACGACGTTATCAATATACTTTATTAATGACAATTTATCGAAGGAAACGCCTGAATCGGTCAAAATAAAGATATGTGAAAATTGAAAAAATAGATCACGTTATAATTTTTAATAAAGTTTTCTTAATATTAAACCACGTTTCTGCTTCTGCAAAATAATAAATACCCTGTTGAAATATTACCAATAAAAATAATTTAATAATGTCGGAATAAGAGAAATACAAAAAAGAAAGCCTAACTAAGATACATTTTATTAATATTATATTTTAAGAAGTGTTCGAAACAATAATTTTATTGTCATCCTTTATAACACTAAGGGAAAAATAATTGTTTAAACCATTATATTAAATAAACAATACCGAGCTACTCAAATTTTGTTTACAATTTTATGTATTTAATTTCATAGACGAAAAACCGACTTTACAAATGCTTCAAATGTATGGAAATAATATCATTTTATATAAGTTTGTGAACGCATGTAATTATAAACTTATCACATATAGTACAACTTGGAGCAAATCAGTATTCACATTCCTAATTTCTCTTATTTAAAATTTCCAGCTGTCAAATTTAAACATAAAAATAAAACGAGCAATTAAAAAAAAATAATACTGGGTGTAAAATGTTTTTTTAGGTTTATTACTTTATACAGGGTGTCCGGAAACTTCGTTCGTATACTTTAAAGGGATATTTTACATATGAAAATATGAAAAAAAGTTCATATGAATGTAGGTCCTTAAATGACTTATAAGGAAGCTATGGCCGTCCAAAAGTGACCTCTAAAGATTAGTTTCTATTTTATATCTATGCAACCGCTTAAGGTACCGGTGTGCTTTTTGACACACAAACTAATATTAACAATTGCTAATTTATCATATTGAGAGTTATTATGAAATTTAGTCAGAGACGTTCTTACGGGGTGGGGGGGGGGGGGGGTGGCTTAGTTTATTTATTCTCCTAATTTTTTTACACGACACATTTAAAAAATTTTACCCAAAAATTATAATTCCATTGATTTTTCTACACAAATAGGTATTCTTAAAAAAAATTATTGGACCAATGATTTAGGAGAAAAATCGATTTACTTAAATCATTGCGTAAACTATTATCGAATTGTGTTTAAACTAAAACTTCAAAGAAGTCTTATGGCAAATACAAATTTGAAGTAAAAAAACATCAAGAATCCCATGGTTAGCGTTAAAATAAATTGACAATGACAATAATTAAGTCAAAACGTTGTTTTATTGTCATTTTTAAACAAAATAAATTAAGAGTTGTTGGTTTAACAAGAATAATCTGAAAAAGTAGAAAAGTTACAACAAATGTTGAAAATGGTTTCCATTCATATCAATACAACCAACTTAACGATTTCTTATTGATGTTCGTACTCTTGCGAAAACTCCTTCCTTATTACGAATTTCCTCGCAACAATAAATAACACGTTGTTCCAATTGTTGTACATTTTCAACAGGTACTGAATATACCAGAGACTTCAGATATCCCCAAAGAAAGTAATCCAATGGATTGAGATCAGGTGAACGGGGAGGCCAGGCAATGGGCCCACCTCGGCCTATCCATCGGTCTGGATATGTTTGATTTAAATGATCTCGAACCAATCTACTAAAATGAGGTGGAGCCTCATCGTGCATAAAATAGTTTGTAAGTCTTTGCTGGTACGGCACATCTTCAAGTAGAACAGTCTTGTAAAAAATCTAAATATGCGGGCCCATCTATCTAAACGTTGAGGCATAATGTATGGTCCTATTAATCGATCGCCCAATATACCTGCCCAAACATTAATTGAAAATTTATTTTGAAATCGACTTTCGAAAATTGCATGGGGATTTTCTTCTGCCCATACATGGTTATTATGAAAACTTACGATGCCTTCACGGGTAAACCCTGCTTCGTCAGTAAACAAGACTTTATGTAGAAAAAAAACGGTCTTGATGACATTTTCTCTACATCCACTGACAAAACTGCACGAGGAAGTAGGTCTTGAGGCTTAAGCGCCTGAATTCTTTGTATATGGTATGGATAAAGAAGTTGTTCATGCAAAATTTCCCATGTTGTACTCTTAGGGATACCCTCTTGTAAGGCAATTCTTCTTGTGCTTATACCCGGATTGGCTGTTCGAGCACTCTTTCTTATGCTTGTGGAGTCCTAGTAGTACGGCTTCTCCCAGTTTCATTCATATTTGGCATAAAAGTTCCGGTTTCTCTTAATCGTTGATGTAAATTAATGAATAATTTATCACAAGGAATTTGACGGTTTGGAAAATATTCTTGATACAACCTGCGAGCTTCTCGAGCACAACCATTAGCTTTGCCATACATAAAATGCATATCAGCTAACTCAGCAAATCAATAACCTGCCATTTTTTAAAATTTGCACCTTAAATAATCAAAAATACTTTGCACTTGATCAATGATCACTACATAAATCTACTAAGACTACTTTGATGTTTTAGTTTAAACACAATTCGATAATAGTTAATGCAATGATTTAAATAAATCGATTTTTCTCCTAAATCATTGGTCCAATAATTTTTTTTAAGAATACCTTTTTTGTGTAGAAAAATCACTGGAATTATAATTTTTGGGTAAAATTTTTTAAATGTGTCGTATAAAAAAATTAGGAATAAATAAACTAAGCCCCCCCTCCCCCGTAAGAACGTCCCTGACTAAATTTCATAATAACTCTCAATATCATAAATTAGCAATTGTTAATATTAGTTTGTGTGCCAAAAAGCACACCGGTACCTTAAGCGGTTGCATAGATATAAAATAGAAACTAATCTTTAGAGGTCACCTTTGGACGGCCATAGCTTCCTTATAAGTCATTTAAGGACCTACATTCATATGAACTTTTTTCCATATTTTCAAATGTAAAATATCCCCTTAAAGTATACGAACGAAGTTTCCGGACACCCTGTATATTGCATTATCCTGTATTTGAATTCTGATTTTTATTTAAAAAAAATGGGATTAATTCTATTTTGCTCCTCTAAAAATATTTTTTTGTCAATAGGACACCGAATCGGGCTCTCTGACCTAAATTATTACGAAACTGACATTTAACTTGGCCAAAAATGTTGGTTTAGTATCTTTTAACACAACTTCTACAAATTTTTGGACATAAATGAATCAAAATTGGTTTCTCTAACCTCAATAACTCTAAAAGTTGTATGCCGATAAACTTCTTTGGTAATGATTGTATATCGTCTTCCCTTTCCCGATTAAATTTAACTTTTTTGTACAAAATTAACTTTATCAATCATTCGTTATAACTTTAAAAATGACATATTCGCACATCTAATGGAAAAAATACCTAACTGCAAAAAATTCCATTTTTAAGTTATAAGCGTCATAAGTGTCCTAATGCTATATTCTTTCTAATGGAATAACGACATTATTGTGTTGAAGCAAACAAACGCGAGATGGCGGAAGTGTCACCTTTCTTTCGCGCTACTTTTAATTGGAACAGTGACCCAACTATCAGTTCGGCTTTAGCCTTCGACGCAGGTGCACGCAATTTTCAACAGAAAAATGACGTAAGTACCAGTTAAGACGTTTTTCCTCTAAATGTGGTAATATTTTTATTTTTGAAATTGACTTAATTGTAGTTTAGGTCACTGTTCTCTTATTCTCTGTATTTTTTGTTAGGTAAAATACAAGTATATTATAGTTTTTATTTTATAAAGTTACCATTACTTTTATAGTTTAAAGTTCCTCGTGTTTATGGTTACTTTCGTTTAAACCTTATATTGTTTATTTTTAGGACAAAAAATATAATAATGTCGTTTTATTTTAGTGTAACTAAGAAACAATCGTTAATTTTTTAGGAAGAAAAGTGTCACAATTACATATTTTTGTTATTTACTAAAGCATTTAAAAAAAACTCAGTAATTTGATCATGATTAATAATTAATGAACAAACCTAGTCGCTGATGTTTATATTTTGTTTTTAAACCAAAATTTGTACCCTAAAAATTAAAATAATTTAAATTCAAATTTAAAAGCGCGTTTTCTCAAAACAACCAATTTTGCAGTTAGGTATTTTTTCCATTAGATGTGCGAATATGACTTACACACATTCATATAGTTTTGACAATTATTACATCCTTTCTTACACCACCTACCAATATCGTTTCTTACTCCTCCCCCATTTTTTAATTAGTTACAATGGATCTCCTTTTTTACCGTACAAAAAAAAATATCAAAACTGGTTAACCTAAACAAGTTATGCGCGAACAAACGTAAAAATGGACTATATAGGTCGATTAATGACCTCCTTGTTTTTAGGTTGAATTTTAGGAAACCAATATCCATTAACATATAATAAATAGCCAATCCAAAAATAAACGACATGCGTTCCATTCCGATAATAAATTATGTTATTTAACTTAGGTAAGAAATGTAAAAAAAATACAAAGGTTATCATTTAAAAAAAAAGCCAAATTAAATGCATCACCTTTACGGTGGGAGTATCAACATGTTTGCCAACCTATAATTTATTTTGCGTAAACTTATTTTTCTATTTCACGTTCATAATAAGCTCAGTACGATACGCATTTGCGTATCGTAATGAAGCTATTTCGATACGCGGTTTTTCTTTATTTGATGTTGGTAACATTTAAATGTTTTATTTCATTGACTTGCGCGGCCTTTGTGATTTACGAGAAAACCCATTTTTCGCAGAGGAAAAATAGCTTGATAACTTACTTTTTTATTTTGTGTGGATAACAGTCATGTATGTTGGTTGCATAAATCTATAAATCAATCTTTTGAAGATGCTTCAAGCTATCATTTTCTGCCAAATCCTATCCAAAATTCAATCTACTCACCTTCCAATGTCGATTTTAACTTCAACTTTATTTGAATTTTCCATCTTCCCTATACTAAATTGCAATGTCCTGACGTAAAATCACGTCTTTTGACATTCGAAAAAAAGTAGCAAAATTTCCCGAATTTCCGAACGCTCTCTATATGTACTGAATGTACAAGGATCACATAACGTATTCCGTCCAATTTCAAATCTCATATCGCTAAAATAACTTTAGAATCTCGTGGTGAAAATGGGTCAATAAATCAAAAAATGACAGTTTGCAAAATAATTTTTGTTCTCCAGAGGCTACTATGATAAAAATTCACAGATCTTGCATCTTACGCAAGTATCATAGGCGTATTGAAAATACCTACCATATACAGTGGCGAGAAGGAAGCCATTATGTCACAGCACAGATTACTCCTATCTGTGAGTATGTAACGTGTTGACACAATTTAGCCGCTGGCTATTACGCGTTATTATGACGGCATGGATGCTCCGATTTAGTTTGAAATAATAATAAAATTATTATACTTAGAAATGTGTAAATTATACTTAAAAATGTGTAAATTTGACTGTTTTGTTAAAATAAAAAATATAGGATAATCTGTGTATTAGTATCATTGATCAGGTACGGAATTCTGGTCCGGGGAGGTCTATATGACAGTGCTCTTTACAGATTGAATATCACTCAAAAATATATATTGAAAGTTATCTTTAAAAGAAATAAATTGTATCCCACAAAATTGCTGTTTTCTGATGATATTTGTAATGTTCGGACTCTTTATATCATAACTATATCAACATTTATTCATAAAACCAAATCCGCTGAAAATACTATTAGCCACTGTTATCACACTCGTGCTAGAATGAATAGGGATATGATTATTCCAGTAAATTATAACAATATCAATTTAAAGAGTGTTTGCTACCTAGGGCCCAAAATTTACAACATGATGCCAGTAAGATTTAAAAGCATAACAAATCTACATAGATTTAAGAACGAATGTAGAAAATACATATTATCAGAATTTAAAAAATTTGAAAATCTTTTAAAATAAATAACAAAATAATATCGATTATTCATTCACATCACGATGTGCCTATTTTTATGTCATAGCTCGGGTTAAAAATCTAAAATATAGGGAATCATAAAATGTGTAAGATCCTGGTACATACAAGTAACCCTGTTACTTAGGTACCAAACTAATAATAGTTAGGATTACTTATGGATATAGAAAGCTAATATAATACAATATGTTTCTGTAAATATATTATTTGTAATAAATAAATAAATAAATAAGTACATATTGAAGAGAGCTCAATAAAACCACCTTTTCAAAAATAGCGACAAAATTATTTCTTTAGCTATACACAGCCATTTACCTGCTGGTCCTTGTACTCTTTGTTCATGAAATGTCTAAATCTTAAGTCAGCTCTGAAATGTTTTGGATTGGTATATCCATTCTCCGCCGACTTTCTGTGTAATACGCCAAGACCGCCGCGCTATTTCGCTTTGTTTGTAAACATCCGAAGAGACACTTTCGGATTCAGAATCTCCCATATTTAAATTATTTTTGGCCAAATTTTTTACATACAATAAAAAATTAGGCTGCAATAATAACGTTGTCAAAATCGAAATTGAAACAATCAAAAATGCGGTTACCATGATATCGACTAATATGGACACCTGAAAATTTTTAAAATTACGAAAACGTTATCTGATATCAATGAAATTTAGACGAATAAAATCTATTTGTATTGTCGTAGATTAAATTTTGAATGATACACGTTCGATATGAACTTTGCGAGAACTTTGTTAATGAAACTTGTGCAATTAAACCACTCGGCTGACGCCTCGTGGTTTAACGTTGCACACGTTTCATTATAATGTTCATATCGAACTAGTATCATTCATAATGTAAGAATGTAGAACAATAATATAATCTACTTTTTATTATGTCCAAATAAAGTAATATTCAAAATTCAAACACACAGTATAATATTTAAATAGTAATGTAATAATATACGCAACCAGAAGTATTTTCAATACTAAAAACGTAAACCGTACAAGTACTGGCCGATTCAATAATAGGTACTAACTGTTAAATGCCGAAACCCAAAACAATATTAACACTTTTATAGCCACCGAACTTGGCAGATTATGTCATCGATCCTGTGCTGCTCGGATGTTTACCTATCCATATGCGCTGGTATATTATATACTAATCTATATAGTAAAATAGTAATAATATTTGGTCTAAATAAACATCCTGTTAAAGCCGACGCCGCTTAATTTTGGGCTATGCAACATTGACCTAGCTACGCTCTTGCATGTCGTTGCATGTCGTTTGTTTTTCATGAAACAGACCCGTATATACGAACCGAGTAGTATTTTCAATACTAAAAATAGTATTACCAACAAAAAATTTAGACATAAAAATTTACAAAATTTGAAGGATTTATTTTCTTTTTAAAATGTATTTTTCTTGATTATAAAAGGTGAAATAGAAAACAATGTATAAAGCACATGTTTCATAAGGCGTTTTAGCGCACGTGTCAATAAAAAAACTTGCCACTTTGTGGCTCGTTTTTTAAAATAGACGCGTGGGCTAAAACCGCTTCTTATGAAACGTGTACTTTAATATACTATTAAACATTTGATTAGGTAATTAAGATACTTAAGTAACATTCTGCTGATGGGCTATAAAAGGTATATCGGGGCTGGTTTGTACTTTGTTGTAAATATTTTCTTTTTAAATATTAAAATTCAAGAGTTTTGCGAAGAAAAACAAGTCCAAAATTTGCAAAAGCCAATAATTTTTATAAATGTGTGAGAATACTACATATAATCGAGCGTTTTCGCATTAAAATGTTCACAAAACATTCCAATTTATGAGCAATTTTTGCGCCAAAAGTGTAAAATCCGCAGATTTCTTGCTTTTGGTATGTTCTGTACCGCTTAGGCTATATGTCAAAATTTTTAAAAAATCAGAGAAGGGTAATGGTGAAGACTATAAAGAATCTTCTGTAAAGGCTATTTGGAACACTACAGCAAAAATGATTCAAGAAATGTATTTTACAGAATACGAATTGATGATTGACCCTTTTACCGATATTTCCCTTAAAAATGCGCGAATAGCAAAAGACGCAAAGAGAAAGCAGCTCCAAAGTTGCCAGGAAAAGAGGAAAATAAAATTCAAATGCACTATTTACCAATGATTTACTAACAATAATGCAAAACTGCAATAAAGAAAACCCCGATTAAGCACAAAAAAAGTTTTTCCATCTCTGCTCATTTGAACTAGCTTGAAGACGCAATGAGGCCATAAACTGCAAAATTCAAAATTTTCAAAAGTAGTTTGATACCATGGGAAATTTTACCGTATGAATTGAATATAACAGCATATTTTCCAAGACAGCTCAAGGTGGGTCAAAAGGATTGGCAAACAGCAAATGGTTGGTAAGAAATTAATCAAAAAAAGACTTATGCCCTGTAAGATTATTTTTAAAATTATTGGAAAAAGAGGACCAAGCACTTTTACAGACAGACTATTTCTCTCCATTCATCGAAACTGGCAAAAGGGATATTGGTTCAAAAATACTCCACTAGGAATAAATACAGTATCTAAGTGGACCAAATCATTCCCATCGATCTTCCGCTGTGTCTGCCCTGTTTAAACAAGGTGTTGGGGAACAAAATTTGATTAAGTTAACAGGCCACTTAAACGCAAATTCCCTGAAATCATCTGAAGCTCATTGAAAATTTTAGAACAACAAATGAAGCATGTGGACCTTCGACTTCTCAAATGCAAGTCAATCATACCCAAAACCATGCTTTGATAGAAAAGAAGGGACAAACTATTACTTATAATAACTATGCGTTTAATATTAGTAATAAATAAATAAAGTTTCTAATTTACTAAATAAACAGTGTGTTTGCATTGTTTTCTCGTGAAATAGTCTTGTCGAATATCATTCGAGAGAAAATTTTGTATCGGTAATATTTCCTCTTGGTTTTATTCAATTTTGTTGCTTTTGGTAATATCGCTCATGAAATTTTTGACAAAATAAAATCACGAGCCGTTAGGCATTCGCAAAATTGCCAAGCAACAAACTTTCATACCATTCGAAAATTTTACCGGCAAAATTTTATACGGAAAAAATCGGTTAAGATTTTTTTAAACATTATTGTGTCATTGTTCTTTCACTGTACAATTTTTCAAAAATTTGCTATAAAATGATTTAATACACTACGCCCATTAATTATCGAATATTCAAATATGCACGCTCAAATTAATAAGCTGTAATTTCGTTAATAATGAACCAATTTTGAATTTTTTTTTTAATTATAGATATAAGATTCTAGTGTTTAGGGCTGAGTAGTTTGCGTCCTGACACGTCTTATTGTACGGGGTAGCGCATAAACTCTAGATGCATGTAAATTTCCTTAAATTTAAAACTGACCTATCTTACCTAAAAATTGAATTTAATTTATTTTTTAAACGAAACCAATTAGACATCTGTCTGCGCTAGAAACTGGTCAAAAAGTTTCGCCATGCCACTAGAGGCAAAGAAAAAAATACCATTTCTTCGAAATAAATTCTGTTGCCGAAAAAATGTTTCGTAAATAATCAATGAGTCATTTCATCACTTTTGGCTTTTAAATTTAGAATAAAAAACATGTCAACAAATAAAGTCTATAATTCAGAGTGCTACGGAAATATCTAACCATTTAATTAAATTGCTTAAAATTAAAAATACAAAAATAATAATACAAATACAAATGCAGGGATACATTCTGTGAACGAATTAAATGGATAAGTTTTTGCGTGCCACCCTGTATTATAGGCTTAATTGTTGGCATGTTTTTTATTCTAAATTTAAAAGCCAAAAGTGATAAAATGACTCATTGATTATTTACGAAACATTTTTTCGGCAACATAATTTATTTCGAAGAAATGGTATTTTTTTCTTTGCCTCTAGTGGCATGGTAAAACTTTTTGGCCAGTTTCTAGCGCAGATAGATGTCTAATTGCTTTCGTTTAAAAAATAAATTAAATTCAATTTTTATGTAAGATAGGTCAGTTTTAAATTTAAGGAAATTTACATGCATCTAGAGTTTATGCGCTACCTCGTACAATAAGACGTGTCAGGACGTAAACTACTCTGCGCTAAACACGAGAATCTTATATCTATAATTTAAAATTATTTTTTTTTTAATTGGTTCATTATTAACGAAATTACAGCTTATTAATTTAGGGGTGCACTTTTTAATATTCGATAATTAATGGGCGTAGTGTATTTTTGTAATATATCAACGAAAAATATTCTTGGCTAGCGGACTTTAAAGCGTGAAAAGACCTGCATTTTGCATTGAAGAACACAGGGATGCCAAAAACAATGGACTCCCTGGGGCCGCGAAAACATTGACTGTTGACACGTTGGAATCAACAACAATGCAAAATACAGGTACAATGAAGTGTGGATGTGCGGATGGGGTTGCGGCTTATTTACTACTTGCTATTTTATTAAGCATGGTTTAATTGCGCTTCAGTGTTATCAGTGGAGTTGCTTTGGGTTGTGGCATTCTGATGAGTTCCTAACAAGGACGAAATAGCTGTTAAAGTCTACTCGACCCCAGGGAATTAATTGTTTTTGGCATCTCTGTGTACTTCAATGCAAAATGCAGGTCTTTTCATACTTTAAAGGCCGCTAGCCAAAAATATTTTTCGTTGCTATAAATTGTACAGACGCGATTACTCTAATTTTTGTAATATGTTTAATTACACTTTTCATTTGCCTATTAAACAATAAAGTGTTCTAATTCCATTAAAAGCTTCGGAATAAAAACACAGTAAAGTAAATTAAATTATGGTATAAAACTGGACCATAATGTTATACTATTACTGGTGGTAAAATAAGGTAGTTTACTTTGCTTCGATACTTATAATGTTATTGCAGAAAGCGTTAAACATTTTTATTACTCAATATCATTTGCTTATAACTGAAGTAGTTCTCTAATATATAACCTCAAATCTAATTTAAAATATTGGCATCGTGATTTGTCCTTAAAACCTAATTAGGTGTATAATTTTAAGAAACCAATGAACCGATTATTTTGCTGGAATAAAGATTTTTTTTATATAAATATTGGATGGGAAAACAAGTTATTTACACTATCAAATCCCACTCATCATTGAAAATGATGTGTAGCCAATATACAGTGTGACCATTAAAGTCCGCATCATATGGGATTTTTTTATTAATAGCTTTATTCAAAATTTGACTTTAAGCAAAAAAATAGTAGTCACGTGATTTGCATTATCTGTCAAATATTAATTTTTTTCCAAAAAATAATTCAAAAGTGGGGTTATTTCTGAAAATATCGAAAAAGTTATTATAAAAAGTTTTTTTAAATGCATTTTCTAGCCCACATGCAAAATTTCAGCTGCATAAGATTGATTGAATTTTGATTTTTTACCCACCACTAAAATTTATTTTCCACTCTTGAACACTTTACTGATGACACTGTGTTCTTTTTTGTCTTAATATTAAGGTGTATTACTTTCAGACACAAACAACGTTTTCAAAAATACTTATTTTATAAAGTTACCTTATACAGGGTCAAAAACAAATTAACTTTGCATCACATGCGATCAAATTTTAATATTCCAATTTTGATTTTGTAGAAAAACACACATTTAGTATGGCACTACTTTAAAGAAAATGTATCTGAAATAAAGCATTGCCAAAACTAAGAAGTTTTATGTAGGTTGCGTTGAGTCTTCTTTTGCAAAAGTGGTGCAATTTACAAAATATGGGTAAAAAATCAAAATTATCTTATGCAGCTAAAATTTTGTATGTATGCTAGAAACTGCATTAAAAAAAAAATTTCTAATAACTTTTTTCGATACTTTCAGAAATAACCCTACTTTTGAATTATTTTTTGGAAAAAATTAAAATTTGACAGATAATGCGAATCACGTGACCACTATTTTTTGCTTAATTTTCATCTCGATCGAAGTAGAACTTGATGCCAAAGTCAAATTTCGAATAAAGTTATTAATAAAAAAAAATCCCATATTATGCGGACTTTACTGGTCACACTGTAGAATAAAATTATTGTAAAAATAAATAAGTATATGAGGAACCAATTCCTTTGAGTTATTTATTTATTTGTTATTTTGTAAAGATTGACAGAAATGTGTGTTTGTAGAGCTATTTTGACAAAATATACAGGGTTATGATAAAGAAACGGATCAAATAATCAAAATTCACTCCGACCTGTCAAATTTATTTTTTTATGCAATTTTTGTAGAAAACATAAATCATACAGGGTGGATTATAAAAGTGCTACGTGTATTAGCTTTCATACTTATTTATAATATTAACAAACCCGAAAGTTTGGTAGACGGTAGCCAGGATGTCACATTCAAAGTTATCCTAAAAACTCATATAATATACCTTTATATTAAAGTCTCCCGGTTTTGCCCGTTAAGGGGTTAAATTTGGCAAATCATAATTATTAGCATCTGGAAATAGAGTGGCAAAAGCTGGAACCAAATCATTTTAAGGGAAACTGAGATATCTTTTTCCAGTAAGAAGATGCCAGTGCCCTCCCACATATTAACCTTTTTATTTTATTGGGTGTGATTTTCTATGAACCAGTAAGGATTTTTCTGGAGCTTAATCTGAAAAACAAATTTGTGCCTGAATAGCTCAATTATTATTATTTTACAAAATTGCTCTCGCCTATCGAATGTAATACCACAAGATGTTTCGGGATTACCGAATAATACTTTTACCTGACACGAAACGCGTCACCCGGCAACACTACGACTCCGAAGGAGGAGTAGTGTTTCGGTATCGCGGTGTATTTTCGGCTCTCATTTGCGACAAAATCTTCATAGGATGCTGCTCGCTGAGCTGGAGATAGGGAGTAACAGAATTTATAGAACTATGGCCCGTTATTTTGTTGACTTTCTGGAGATTAGCGCCTAAACTGCTAAGAGTACTTACTGTTGAAGCTCTATTAGAGTGATTCGTTATTTTTTTATTTTTACTATCTAGGCCGATGTTGATTGCTCTCATTTTTGTCCAGTTTCTTATAATGTTAATACCTGCTGGACAATTCTTAAACCATGGGGAATTATCATTCTGTTTCCATTTCTGATTGACCGTCAAAAATAATCGATTAGTTTTAATGTTTTTGCCTCTTTTGGACATTAGCTTAAAATATAATCGTAGTGGACATAAATCCGGATTCACAAGATTTTTTGCAAGCCACTTACTTTCGCATGTTCGACTTGCTCCTCCTTGCGCCGTTTTAGCAAATATTGGGTTGTATTCCAGACGACCGGTACTAGACCCGTTATTATATTTTTCCTCCTTAAAGTATTCCAATAGCAAAAAAAAACCGCTTCATTTTCCCTCCATGCTAGTTCGGATGCAGCTATGTGAAACAATTTCCGTTGAAGTCCATCTGGGGTATTTTCATCCAAACTAAAGGCCATTTTTTCTATTTCCTGTCTCGTCAAAGCTGTGGAACGCTCCTTTCGTGCACGTGGTACCGCCTGCAACTCTTTTCGTTTTGCATTTTGGCAAAACGGGCGCTTTGAAAAACCATGTCATTGAATGGATCTATGCGGCGATTATATTTTCCAAAATATAGTTCCTGGAGCATTTTGGCCGTTTTGTTCCATAAAAGCTTGACCACACCTTCTTTATAATCGCTTCCATCGGATTTTCGCATATTATATGCACAGTCTATTAAAATGTTGCACAAATCTTCTTCTGTTGTCGTTTTCTCAATTTTGAAACTTTGTGCAATGCAAAACTCAGGAAACTGCTTCCATACATATTTGTTTAAACGCTCGGTATTTTTGGCTTCACATTTTTAATAGCATCGTCGACTTAAGGCAACAAAATTTTATAACTGAAGAAGTTCTCTAATATATAACCTCAAATCTAATTTAAAATATTGGCATCGTGATTTGTCCTTAAAACCTAATTAGGTATATAATTTTAAGAAACCAATGAACCGATTATTTTGCTGGAATAAAGATATTTTTTATATAAATATTGGATGGGAAAACAAGTTATTTACACTATCAAATCCCACTCATCATTGAAAATGATGTGTAGCCAATATACAGTGTGACCATTAAAGTCCGCATCATATGGGATTTTTTTATTATTAGCTTTATTCAAAATTTGACTTCAAGCAAAAAAATAGTAGTCACGTGATTTGCATTATCTGTCAACTATTAATTTTTTCCAAAAAATAATTCAAAAGTGGGGTTATTTCTGAAAATATCGAAAAAGTTATTATAAAAAGTTTTTTTAAATGCATTTTCTAGCCCACATGCAAAATTTTAGCTGCATAAGATAATTTTCATTTTTTACCCACCACTAAAATTTATTTTCCACTCTTGAACACTTTACTGATGACACTGTGTTCTTTTTTGTCTTAATATTAAGGTGTATTACTTTCAGACACAAACAACGTTTTCAAAAATACCTATTTTATAAAGTTACCTTATACAGGGTCAAAAACAAATTAACTTTGCATCACATGCGATCAAATTTTAATATTCCAATTTTGATTTTGTAGAAAAACACACATTTAGTATGGCACTACTTTAAAGAAAATGTATCTGAAATAAAGCATTGCCAAAACTAAGAAGTTTTATGTAGGTTGCGTTGAGTCTTCTTTTGCAAAAGTGATGCAATTTACAAAATATGGGTAAAAAATCAAAATTATCTTATGCAGCTAAAATTTTGCATGTGTGCTAGAAACTGCATTAAAAAAAAATTCCTAATAACTTTTTCGATACTTTCAGAAATAACCCTACTTTTAAATTATTTTTTGGAAAAAATTAAAATTTGACAGATAATGCGAATCACGTGACCACAATTTTTTGCTTAATTTTCATCTCGATCGAAGTAGAACTTGATGCCAAAGTCAAATTTCGAATAAAGTTATTAATAAAAAAAAATCCCATATTATGCGGACTTTACTGGTCACACTGTAGAATAAAATTATTGTAAAAATAAATAAGTATATGAGGAACCAATTCCTTTGAGTTATTTATTTATTTGTTATTTTGTAAAGATTGACAGAAATGTGTGTTTGTAGAGCTATTTTGACAAAATATACAGATGATAAAGAAACGGATCAAATAATCAAAATTCACTCCGACCTGTCAAATTTATTTTTTTATGCAATTTTTGTAGAAAACATAAATCATACAGGGTGGATTATAAAAGTGCTACGTGTATTAGCTTTCATACTTATTTATAATATTAACAAACCCGAAAGTTTGGTAGACGGTAGCCAGGATGTCACATTCAAAGTTATCCTAAAAACTCATACAGGGTGGCCCTTTAGTGTGGCAAAGTACAATAGCTCCGTTACTATTTCAAATACATTAAAAATATTAATACAAAAGTTGAAGGGCAGTAAGTGACTTATAACGTAAAATTATTTTTAACTCTATAGGGTGGCTCAAAAAAGCGGAACAATAAAAAATGTACTTTTTTCAAATGGAACACCCTGTATATTTTTACATTTTTAAATTCCACATAAAATTATAATTATTTTTTATCAAATACATTATTAGTCTATACTTTATAGTTTTCGAGATATTGACTCTTGAAAAGTGACATTTTTGAACTTTGACAGCTTCTAACTTTCTAACAGTACGTCTTAGAGCAAAACGGCTTAGATGTCCCTATCTTCAATTTTTATTATCTTCCCAAAAAAATCAACTTCCAGTTAAACCGGAACAACTATATTTCCTGCTTTCGAGTAACATCCGGTTTAACCGGAAGTTGATTTTTTTGGGAAGATAATAAAAATTGAAGATAGGGACATGTAAGCCGTTTTGCTCTAAGACGTACTGTTAGAAAGTTAGAAGCTGTCAAAGTTCAAAAATGTCACTTTTCAAGAGTCAATATCTCGGAAACTATAAAGTATAGACTAATAATGTATTTAATAAAAAATAATTATAATTTTATGTGGAATTTAAAAATGAAAAAATATACAGGGTATTCCATTTGAAAAAAGTACATTTTTTATTGTTCCGCTTTTTTGAGCCACCCTATAGAGTTAAAAATAATTTTACGTTATAAGTCACTAACTGCCCTTCAACTTTTGTATCAACATTTTTAATGTATTTGAAATAGTAACGGAGCTATTGTACTTTGCCACACTAAAAGGCCACCCTGTATAATATACCTTTATATTAAAGTCTCCCGGTTTTGCCCGTTAAGGGGTTAAATTTGGCAAATCACAATTATTAGCATCTGGAAATAGAGTGGCAAAAGCTGGAACCAAATCATTTTAAGGGAAACTGAGATATCTTTTTCCAGTAAGAAGATGCCAGTGCCCTCCCACATATTAACCTTTTTATTTTATTGGGTGTGATTTTCTATGAACCAGTAAGGATTTTTCTGGAGCCTCATCTGAAAAACAAATTTGTGCCTGAATAGCTCAATTATTATTATTTTACAAAATTGCTCTCGCCTATCGAATGTAATACCACAAGATGTTTCGGGATTACCGAATAATACTTTTACCTGACACGAAACGCGTCACCCGGCAACACTACGACTCCGAAGGAGGAGTAGTGTTTCGGTATCGCGGTGTATTTTCGGCTCTCATTTGCGACAAAATCTTCATAGGATGCTGCTCGCTGAGCTGGAGATAGGGAGTAACAGAATTTATAGAACTATGGCCCGTTATTTTGTTGACTTTCTGGAGATTAGCGCCTAAACTGCTAAGAGTACTTACTGTTGAAGCTCTATTAGAGTGATTCGTTATTTTTTTATTTTTACTATCTAGGCCGATGTTGATTGCTCTCATTTTTGTCCAGTTTCTTATAATGTTAATACCTGCTGGACAATTCTTAAACCATGGGGAATTATCATTCTGTTTCCATTTCTGATTGACCGTCAAAAATAATCGATTAGTTTTAATGTTTTTGCCTCTTTTGGACATTAGCTTAAAATATAATCGTAGTGGACATAAATCCGGATTCACAAGATTTTTTGCAAGCCACTTACTTTCGCATGTTCGACTTGCTCCTCCTTGCGCCGTTTTAGCAAATATTGGGTTGTATTCCAGACGACCGGTACTAGACCCGTTATTATATTTTTCCTCCTTAAAGTATTCCAATAGCAAAAAAAAAACCGCTTCATTTTCCTTCCATGCTAGTTCGGATGCAGCTATGTGAAACAATTTCCGTTGAAGTCCATCTGGGGTATTTTCATCCAAACTAAAGGCCATTTTTTCTATTTCCTGTCTCGTCAAAGCTGTGGAACGCTCCTTTCGTGCACGTGGTACCGCCTGCAACTCTTTTCGTTTTGCATTTTGGCAAAACGGGCGCTTTGAAAAACCATGTCATTGAATGGATCTATGCGGCGATTATATTTTCCAAAATATAGTTCCTGGAGCATTTTGGCCGTTTTGTTCCATAAAAGCTTGACCACACCTTCTTTATAATCGCTTCCATCGGATTTTCGCATATTATATGCACAGTCTATTAAAATGTTGCACAAATCTTCTTCTGTTGTCGTTTTCTCAATTTTGAAACTTTGTGCAATGCAAAACTCAGGAAACTGCTTCCATACATATTTGTTTAAACGCTCGGTATTTTTGGCTTCACATTTTTAATAGCATCGTCGACTTAAGGCAACAAAATTTTACCAAATCTTTCTTTTGCCATTTTGTAACAAGAACTGACAGATATATTAATCACATCCTTCTATATAGAAAAAATATACATGGAGTTGTCTAATCAAGATTATCATCCAATAACTCTTGTACAATTACTGGTTTGTAGGGATGAAACTGTTCTTTAAAAAAAAAAGATACTGTCGTTTGGTGAGTATCGTGATTATTCTCAGGTTATGTGCTTGAGCTATAAGAACGTTCCTGTAGTGATCATATGTTTATTTTTTTCTCCTAAGGTATAGAAAGACCACCACTGTTAACCTATCTTTAACCATATGGAAATTCCTCCACTTAATTGCTACCCTAGACACTGTCCATTAGCTAACAGGCGGGTTATTTGGGTATTTTTCATTGAACATGTCACGAGCTTCCCTATGACTTCTACTTTTATCTCCACAACCTAACATAATCAAAATTTCTATGCGTTCATCTTGAGAGATGCGCATTTTGGTTGTAATATCAGCAGATAAATTGTCATTGTCATTAAATTAAAGATTTTGACTTGAGTTCAGAATGTTACTAAGTGCCGTTTTACACAGATGTAATTTTAACACAAATTTTGTGCTAAAATTTATGATAAATTTTATTAGTAAAAATTTATAACAAAAATATATACAAAATAACATGGAATTTTATTTACAACGATTCATGTAATGTTGACATTACAACATTTTTAAAAGTTTGGAAGTGTCACATTACCTACGTCTACTTCCCTCTTCCACTTTCCTCACCCACTTTCCTCACCCATTTCCCTCACTCATTTCCCTCATTCTTGTCATTGAACCAGCATATTTTTGTTTGGCGTTAAAACAATAAATGTCATATTTTGACATTTTTACTACATTTTTTGAAAAAATCAAATATTATCTAATTTTCAATTAACGGTGTGGTTGTAAATAAAATAGTATACAAACCTAACAGGAAAGTTTTGATTACTGTCACGAGATTTCTATCTAATCTCTCAACAGTAATGAAACACTTTCCTCTTCGGTTTGTAATATACTATTACTGTGTATGACACAGTAACAAATTTCGATGCAATTTTTGCAAGAAATCATGCGCATTATAGACCAGTGACGCATTGTTAAATGCCAATGTCAAATTATATATAACCCAGCTTTTCGGTAAATAAAAATATAGTTATTTTCCTAACAAGTGCGCAAAGTGATACTTTTCCGCACGCAAGTACAGTTGGACGAACGACGCGAAGCGGAGTTCGGATAAGTTCTTGCGTGCGGAAAAGCACTTTGCGCACTTGTTAGGAACAACATTTTTCCTACGAGCTTCATATCAGATAACAACAAAAATAAAAATATGATAATTTATTTAATAATTTTTAATTCGACTTTAAAGAAAGAACTATAATATACTTATAACTAAAAATTACATAACAAAAAAAAATAATAGAAAATTAAAAAGTTACACTTTTCCGCACCCAGTGCGGATAAAAGTCTTATCCGCACTAGTGCGGAAAAGTGTAACTTTGCACACAAAAATGCGTGCGCAAAGTACTACTTTGCGCACGCTCGTAGGAAAAAGTAATTAGGGAATCCAGTGACACGTCTATGGAGGACTTGAGGTAGGAGGCCGATCGCAATGCATTGAATTCGGTCCCAAATTAGCATCGGTAATTCAGCTTTACGAGTCGCTGTAAGATGGCGCGCGTGTTCGAAGTGGGCTATCAAATAATGGTTTCTTATGGACGCAATAACTATTTTTATTTAAATTAGTTCTTTAAGGAACAAATAAGGACTTTTATATGAATTCACACTTACTTTGTTATACTTATTAGTAAACTCGGCCTGTATAAAGTTCCAACGATGCTTGGTTTTTAAAATACAGGCTATTAAACATTCTAGCTATACCTTTGGAGCTAGAAAGAGACTTATTTGGCTGCGTTTTCTCTCTGAAAAAGATCCTGTCTTACACCCCGACACAAAGCAAACTCTACTTTTATAAATTGTACCATTATTTATTATAAATATGGAAATTAATTACAATACAACGTTATTTGTCTTGCCTTGCCTTCAAACATTATTTGTTATTTCGAAAAATAAAATGTCAATTGTCAAAAGTAAAAGCACAGAAAAATAAAGGGTTTAATAAAAGTTAAAAACTATGGAGGATCTAGTTTTCCACATTAAAAACGAAGAAGAAGAAGACAACATCAGCCCACTTCGGACGCGAGAGCCATCTATCGGCCAATAGCGAACTAACCAAAAAACCGGGACAGAATTTGAAAATGCTGCCATTGTCGATCGGCCTCCTACCCTATAGTTCTCCATAGACACGTCAAACTTGTTTGCCTACAGCCGCCACATTGGATCACGTGATTGGATTAAAAAGGGAGAATAAAAAACAATGGTTTTTTACCTTTGAGTAGTACCTAACCTATATTTGTTTTGTGGCGTTGGGAACATTCAAGATGGCGGTTGTTGGCAAAATGTCAATTTCGCACGTGGTTTGGACTCCCTCATTTAGGAAATAGCAAATAATATAACCTCCGAATGCCAATTAGGCAATCCAACGACCTATCAAATATGACAGTGGTTGGCACACATGTATGTAAACAACCGTTTGAGCTTGCGTACAAAGTAGTATTTATATTCATATTTTACGGTTTATTTTGGGGTTTGTTATCTGTTGAGTATTTTTATACTGTTTTTGAAGAGCTTTATTATTATTTTGTATTGTTGTTAACTGCGGAAGTCGGCGCGATCGTGACAATGTGTCGTTTTATAGAATTCCCACCATACTGAATTTATCTAATAAGCCCCATAAAAATGAGATGTCGAGAGAACGTAGGGCTTTGTGGATAGCGGCTATAAAGCGCGATGATTTAACTGAATCAAAGCTAAAATATCAGAGAGTCGGCAGTAAACATTTTATAACTGGTAAGTTCTAAAACTCCATAGAATAAAACCTTCTTCAGAGTTTTGAGAATGGAAATTTCAGTGGTTTTAGTTTCTGTTTCTAATGCATTTATGATTAATAGGTGAGCCTGCCATATTGGAAAACAAAGAATATCCAGATTGGGTTCCTTCTCAAAATATGGGGCATATTGCACAAAGTGTTGAAAGGAGGCCTGAAGCTTTAGAAAGAAATTAACGTCTAGAGAAAAGACGAAAGATGCTACAATGTGAAGTAAGAGGTTTCTTGATATTTTATTAGATTATTACTGAACTTAGATGTTTTACTTTCTAAATGCATAAGTTTTTTTTGTGATATTGATTTTTGTGTGTTTAAACTTAGCTCATTACCATAAGGATATGCAAGCTAAAATAGTGATTTTTTTATGATTCGTTTAAAGATAATATTTGGTAAATAAATTATAACATTTGCAGGTTGAGAATATGGATTTAAATCAAGGTGATATCACTGAACTAAATGTTGACTCGGAAGGGGAAGATGGAGGAACTGCAATTCAGACCGATACAACAACTTGCAGTAAAATTTGAGCAACTAAGCAAAGTGGATAATTCACCATTCGGATTGATGGATAATACTTCTAACGACGAAAAATGGAGATACATTTGAAGGATACATACATCCCAACTACAACTACTACAGCTCTCAGTGCCTTCAGTCAATTAGTATTAACTTTAATTAAGTTACGATTAGATCTTCATTTTAAACTAATTGCTTATAATTTCAAAATATCTCCGACAACTGCTTCTAGTTACTTTGAGAATTTAATAGATATTTTATATAGAAGGTTTAAATCACTAACAATATGGCCAGAACGAAACGATTTAAGAAATATAGTTCTATATTATTGTAAAAAAATCAGAGACTACACATGATAGTTATAGTATAGTAAGATGTGATGTGTAAAGAAATAGGTATTTATATAATTTGAAATAAAATTACTTAACAATTTGTATTGGTTTTTAATATTCTCTCACCTTTAGTTGTTTCTTTGTCTTTTGTTTAATCTTGGTTAATTGTATTTTAATAAAAAAATACTTTTTAGTCTTTGATATTTATTAAAATTAAGAATAAAAATTTATGAAAATACAGTCAAAAGTAAAAAATATTTCATACAGTTCATTCTCAATTTTGAATTATCACAAATATTTCAGTTCAATTCAGTATTTACATAATTTTCAACAATTTACAGAATTATTCGTAGGTATAACATTGTAAAATATGGTTCCGGGTATTTACAAATGCACCTAGGCAACTCAATGCCTGTATGTGCACAATACTTGAAGACAATGCTTCTTTCCTGGAGTAAGCATACTCTGCAGCAAAAAGTAATGCACATACATGGCTGCAGACCTCGCTGTTCCCTGCCATGCAAGTACAGTGGGCAGTGCACACACTTCCATCTTTTCCAATTATTACCCAGGCCTCTAATGGTTTCAAAGTGGTTCTCTGAGAATGTTTGACCTAAAAGTAAAAAGTTATAAGTAAAATTGTAATTAATTTACCTAATTACATTATAACATCGATCGTTGGTGTTCAATTTTTGAAGCAATATAATGACATTATGAGTAAAAAGCACAAAATTGGTAATGAATAAACAAACATCTTACTTTTCCAATTAGTTCCAGCTTGTACAAAAAAGCCAGACTCAAAATATTTGTATGCCTGCAAACTTTTAAATGCCTTCATTTTGTTCTTTTGAATAAAAACTATGGGAAAAACCAAATAAGCAATAATGTCCATGATTGATATAGGTGGAACACCATTAATAGTATAATCAAGGTCCTGAGAATTAATAAGAAACGGATCCAAGCTGCTTATTAATTTTAATTTCAGTTGATACCTAAAAAGAAAACAATGGTTACAAAGGTAAACAAGAAAATTGATTGCATTTAAACCTACCTTTGACCAACATCTGGATTCTCTACTAATAATTTTCGTAGATTTTCACTCTCCCTTACAGAAGAATTTAGTTTATTTAAAAGAAAAAAGATACCAAAATACTTAAAAATACGATCCAAACAGTTCAATACAGAAAAATAAATGCTTTGGTTATGGATGACTGTCAGTCATGTGTGCCAACCAACGTCAGTTTTTTACCACGTGGTTTGGATTGCCTAATTTCAATCAAACGTAACCTTTCTTTTTCGGCTTTTCTTAAAAGATTTTGACAAGTGTTATTTTAAATTACTGCGCATATTTTGGCGCACTTTTATTAATTTTTTTGATAAAATATATAGAAATGTTTCTATATTTTCGTAAAATATTATAATATTTTTCTAATAAAATTTGTAAAGTGTGTATTACACGTTAAAATTTAGTTGTAAACATATTTCTGCTTAAATTTATCGTCAAATATTTGCTACTGTGTAAAACGATACGATATAAGTCGAGAAATATAATATCAATGGTGCATACTGGCATATTGCGTATACGGTTAAAGATAGGTATAGGGCATGATTTATGAAAAATTTCTAGAATTGATCGTAGAATGTAAAAATATACAATGTTTTATTAAAAAAATTAAAGTTGATAAATGTAGAATTTTTATAATTATAATGTATTACATATTTTTCTAAAAAACATGCATAAAAAAAAAATTCTCGAATAAGTGGACGTTATTGCATATAAAAGGCTGGTTCCGTTTCTTGACTTTATATGGTTCAGATATATTAAGTTAGTTTAAAAATATTTTTTAATAAATTTCAATGTATTTAAATTACCCATAAAAATGTGTAGATGTGTCTAACCGCAGCGCAGTACCAAATAACATAACCAAAATCATCAAATAGCGTTTACCTAAAATTACAATTAACGCATTAAATGAAACAAAATCAAATAAACTCTCTTGAACTAACCTTAATTAAAAAATCTAAAACATATGAATTAAAGAACATGGTCCAGCCGCTATTTAATCTTCAACTCTTGCCAATGAAAAATTTAAATAAATGGTGGTCCTGGTTATAACCAACTACTACTCCGGCGCCACTAGCTCCCGTGCTTACGTCAGAATATCGTCCAGAAATTTTACAAAAAGTTAAACATTACCATTAATAAAAAATCAGTTTCCAGAACAAACATATAAACAATTACTAGACAAAGAACACATATTATCGTCTATAATAAACCGAACAAGAGTAAAGCCTTACAAATTCTTGTAGTTAGCAAGGAACTGTAAGCCATATTAATATTATGATTTTTATGTATAAGTGAAGTGCCATAACACAAATCCAATTTAGAGGCTGCAATATATCACTATACTAGCATTAGATGTACATATTCATCATTTTAAGACTATACGTTATTATGGCCATTTGTCTATTGACCCACTGATAAATGTGATTTGGACAATAATACTCGATGCATCAAACTGTTTTCTATTGGGGTGGAACAACGACAACAACAACACACTGATGACGTTCACACATGGCTGAACTATTTTAGAATGAATATGGTTGCAAGTATGTGTATATATACTTTTTTTTTCTATTTAATTTACCTAACTATTTATTTAAACATTTTTTTTTACCTTATGTTTATTTTCTGAAAATTGAAATAGTTTTTTTAACTTATGACTTCTCATTACATTTTTATAATAAAATGATTTAAAATTATGACACACCTATATTTCGCAAATATTTAGTCAGTTTTAAACGCAGTCACACAACAGCAGTCTAACAAGGCGGGTGTAACGTCATGAAATATTCTGAAATTATAATCGAAAAACCATAGTTTCAACAACCATGTATTGTGTTTCGGTTAACTAAAAAATACGAAATTTAAACAGCTGATTTAAAAGGTTTACATTTCAAGTCAGTAGGAAACAAAGTTTTATTTGGAAAAGAAAGAAAAAACCAAAAGTCTTCCTCGACAAAATTTAATAGAATAAAAATTCTCTAGGGGTATCTACATGTTTCGAACGTAGAAACGTTCATCATCAGGAGACAGAAAATTTATTTAGTGCTGATGGTTTTAGCAGAAGAGAAAAGGTGTAGAACCTTAATGGAGCTTTTATGGAATTAAAAATTGATGTGTAGAAGAGGCATAATATGAAGAAAATTGATAAAGGTTAAACCATACTGTAAGTTAAAGGTCAAAAAGGTTGTTCACGTACACGTTACTTTTTAAAAAATGTGCAACTTATTAATTAATTTTATTGGTTTTAATTTAACCGCTTGCGGGGTTACTGATCTTTAATCCTCAGTTATTACCCCACAAAACACTTTTTGCAATGTAATTTTATTGTGATATCTTCATAATTATGACAATTTTATCCTTATAATGTCTTACAGACATATACTTGAAAAGTTTTATAAAAATTTTTAAAGAATCTTCGACACCTTTTTAAAAAGGTTTTTCCTTCTTCCCCAGTTTATTTGGTTGGTTTAGACCCCTTTTAATAACTTTTTACATACTCAGTATGGTTTAACCTTTATCAATTTTCTTCATAATATGTCTCTTCTACATATCAATTTTTAATTCTATAAAAGCTTAATTAAGGTTCAACACCATTGTTCTGCTAAAACCATCAGCACTAAATAAATTTTCTGTCTCCTGATGATGAACGTTTCTACGTTCGAAACATGTAGATACCCCTAGAGAATTTTTATTCTATTAAATTTTGAGGAGGAAGACTTTTCGTTTTTTCTTTCTTTCCCATACTTTTAACTCCACTTTAAGCATGGACTATTTTTCAAAAGTTTTATTTGTCAAGTTAGATTTGAGTACGTTCAAAATTAAAATATTTACATTTTTGATATGGAACCATTTGAAATTATTTCCTTGTATCTTTCTGTTTTCTTATCCACTTACCACCACTTTTTCAGTACTCTATAAACTTTAGATACGACCATTCGTACTATATCAACTTCACATAACTTTGGTGACATACACAAGCTTTTATCAGGAATAAGTTTTCAATGGAATCAGCAATAAAAAAGTTTTCCATATGTTGACACTTTTTGTACACAAAGTATATGATCCCAGACAAAGCGGATTGAATGTCAACGACTTTGGGGAAATCTAGTCCAAGTCAATAATAAACTTTATTAAGGGACTGGATTTCTAACTGAACTTTAATTTGAAGGGTGCCTACGAGTTTCGATGGGGTTTTAAAAGTTACATTAAAAGAATGTGTCAGCTTTATTTATCCTGAAGGAACAGAATTGGTCAAACAAGGAAGTTGTAGAATTTAATATAAAATAGGTCGAAGATGCACAATTATTTTTTTCTCAAAGTCATGCTTGTTGTCGTTGGAGGTAACATGGAAAATCTCGAGGGAAAACTTACATAAAATTTAAGTGAATAATTATTATTAAAGGGCGGATTATATGCCCTTAAATTTAGCCAAAATTTGCGCATATACAGTGTCACCAGTAAAGTCCGCATCATATGGGATTTTTTATTAATAGCTTTAGTCAAAATTTAACTTTGGCATCATGTTCTGCTTCGATCGAGATAAAAACTAAGCAAAAAAATAGTAGTCACGTGATTCGCATTATCTGTTAAATTTAAATTTTTTTCAAACAATGAGTCAAAAGTGGGTTTATTTCTGAAAATATCGAAAAAAGTTATTAGAAAAAGTTTTTTAAATGCAGTTTCTAGCCCACATGCAAAATTTCAGCTGAATAAGATAATTTTGATTTTTTACCTATATTTTGTAAATTGCAACACTTTTGCAAAATAAGACTCAACGCAACCTACATAAAACTTCTTAGTTTTGACAATACTTTATTTCAGATATATTTTCTTTAAAGTAGCGCCATATTAAATGTGTGTTTTTCTACAAAATCAAAATTGGGCTATTAAAATTTGGTCGCATGTGATGCAAAGTTTATTTGTTTTTGACCCTGTAGGTATAAGGTAACTTCATAAAATAAGTATTTTTGAAAATATAGTTTGTGTCTGAAAGTAAAAAAATAAAAAATAAAGTAAAGGGGTTTTAAATTAAATCGTTGAAAATAGATAAACTTTACGTTAAATTAAACTAAAATTTATTTTCCACTCAATGAACACTTTACTGATTACACTGTGTTCTTTTTTGTCCTAATATTAAGATGTATTACTTGCAGACACAAACTACGTTTTCAAAAATACTTATTTTATGAAGTTACCTTATACAGGGTCAAAAACAAATAAACACACATTTAATATGGCGCTACTTTAAAGAAAATGTATTTGAAATAAAGCATTGTCAAAACTAAGAAGTTTTATGTAGGTTGCGTTGAGTCTTATTTTGCAAAAGTGTTGCAATTTACAAAATGTAGGTAAAAAATCAAAATTATCTTATGCAGCGGAAATTTTGCATGTGGGCTAGAAACTGCATTTAAAAAAACTTTTTTTAATAACTTTTTTCGATATTTTCACTTTAAAATTATTTTTTGGAAAAAATTTAAATTTGACAGATAATGCGAATCACGTGACTACTATTTTTTTGCTTAATTTTCATCTTGATCGAATCAGAACTTGATGCCAAAGTCAAATTTTGAATAAAGCTATTAATAAAAAAAAATCCCATATGATGCGGACTTTACTGGTGACACTATATTATTTATGTCATACCAGTACATTATTGTGTTTTTATACCTTAGATACCATCTACATAATGGATTACTTTATGCTCGTGCGGGCATAAAGTACACATTATGGCCCGCGCGGGCATTAAGTGTTGCATTAAGTGTGCATCTTGTTCCATTTTTGATTTTTGACTTTGACATATTAAATATTTTAATGATGTGAAGGTAATGTCGCAGGTAAAAATAAAAAATTGGTAAATCAAATTAAATTTAAAAAAAAATATTTATTATTCAAAACGAACTGGTATGACATAAAACTTTGTATGCACCTCAGGTACTAATAGATATAATATACCCTCGGGCGACTTACGAACCATCGGGCCAGAGGCCCTCGGCTTTGTAAGACTGTCGCCCTCAGGGCATAATCATCTACTTAGTACCCTTGATACATAAATAACTATATATGCCTTGTTTGCCTTAAAAAAGATGCAGTTATTTGCATTTTTTTACCAAATATGCATACTGGTATGCAATATTTCTTAATTTATTATACTAAAATGAGGTAAAGAAGCACATTAAGTTCTAAAAAATAAGTTTATTTTTAGAAAAATGCAAAAAAAAACAAAGAAAAATAAAAGTAAACACTTTTTTATCCTTAAATTGTATAAAAGGCATTTATTACTAAATGTTTTTTCAAATTTTCAACTAAAAGGGATTGTCTTCTACTAGTAAAAATATGTTTATACAAAGAGAAGCTTCGTTCAACATCTACTGATGTTATCGGATAATACTGCAACTTTAGGTAGCATAATATAAGGCTAAGACACAACTTCGTTGGATGGTTTACCCTTACAAATGCTTTTTACTGCAGTTAAGTATTTAAATCCTTCATTCTTTTTTACACTTACATACAATTAGTTTCTTACTTGATCTCCTACTTTACCGGGAATGTAGTTACATTTAGTAGAAAAAGTTTCAACAATACTAATTAAATCTCTTAAACTTAAATTTCTACTCTCCAACGAGGATGAAATTAACCTTAAAAAAAACAAGAACTGTAGCTACACTTGCACTTTTTAACAACTCTTTACTTTGTACAACAAACTGCGAATCGTAATCTAAATCCAAAATTAGTTCTTTTATGGTTTCGAAATACTCTGCGCAGAAAATTGCGGCCTTAATTCATGTTCTCCACCGGGTAATTACAGGTCCTGGAGGTAAACTAACGGTTGGTCATCTCTCCTTATACAACTGCACTTTCGGAGGTGCTTTTAGAAACACTTTTTTTATATTTGAAATTAATTTATTTCCCAAAGAATATTCAGTTTCGACGGTTTCTGCGACTCGGTTTATTCCATGTGCCATATTTGGGTAAAATATTTTTAAGTTTTGGGCTACTTTTACCATATACGGTGCTGCATCAGACAAAAGCAGTAAAACATTCTCATCTGGGACTGGATTTGGTAAGAAAAAGCTCGATAGGGACTGCTAAATAAATCGGATTACGGTCACATTATTAGTTTTGTCTAACTGCTTAGAAGCTATGAAATATGGGTTTGCTGCTTTATTCTTGAAGTGCTTAAATCATAAGATGTCTGATAGATCTGCCCCAAGCATCTGTGCTTTCAATAATGTAAAAATGTTTATGACCCATTAAAGCTCTAATTTTTTCTAAAACGGTTTTGTATATTGAATGGACTTTCTTCTTTCCAAGCGTGGACTCATCAGGAATGGTTTGTTTGCAAAAATCCTCTAAATTGCGGATTTTGCAAATTTTTTTAAAGATATGTTTGCTGAGACAAAAGCGTTGCATAAGTCGTCTTGAAAATTTTTTTTTTTCAGAGTTCGATTTTTCTCCAACATTTTGAAATGCGTTTGTAACACTCAGCTGAAGTGGCTCTGATTAAATTTTTTGTAGCTTTGACTTATTAACTCTGGGAAATTTTTAAGCCACGAAGACAGACATTCTGAACACAAATTTGAAATTACTAGTTTCACTCTAAAAATACTGAAACCTTTCGACAAACTAAAACAGAAGTATGTATTACAAATCGATATAAATACAGTTTGTTAAGCAGGTAATAATAACACATTATTAAGTGACAATAAACAATCCCCCAACAATATACCTGCAAATCCCGGAAACCCTCAATAAATACCTTGTGTATAACCAAAATGTAAATATAATTATTTTAATCTTCAGACTGGAAAATGAACGCACTTGCCAAGTTGCAAACCTCTTTAATAAGGTACAATAAAGAAATAGAAAATCTTGAGAAAAATATCAAGTTCAATTTTGTACAGGGTGTTTCATTACGGGTGGCCACCGGACATATCTCGGAAACTACTAAGCAGCTAAATTCTGCATACCTCCACGAAGTAATCAACCAAAATGAAAAGTTGATAAAAACCGACCTATTATGTTAAATTTTAGGTATATTTTGTTTTTGCGTTGAGGACCTTTTGTTAAATGTACTAATAATATATTTACTATAAAATATTGACTAAACAATATTTGGGCATGGTAAAAAATAAGACGCGCTTTCAACTGCGTAAATAATTTTTGGCGCTGCCTTACAAAAATGTCACGAGCCGCCACTGTTTCAAAAGAACCTAATATCTATGCAACGTTTACATAATATGCACGAATTGCATATTCTACTGACAATTACTAAGCGGTAGTAGTTGTAGTAGTATTTAAGGGTAAACCTAGCACCCAGACCATCATGTATGCCTGTGATATCCTTTTTGTATTTCACGTCTTGGTAACGTTATAGCCTAACAGGACCTACAGTTCTATGTGGGTTTCGAACCACAATTTAAACGGCTGATGTTATTCACAGTTCTGTTGATATTGCTAGAAAAACATCAAAAAACGAGGATACATTTTTTTAATAGCTTTTTTTTATCATGCCGGGATGGAAATCCAACTTTTTTTTTCAAATTAAAAAGCATGTATTATGCTAGCTCGTGAAAAAATAAATAAAAAGAAATATAACCGACCATTTACCTTTAAATTTCAGGTATAGGATATGGTGTTGTATTGAGTAGAAGCACATTTTGGTGTACTCCGTGATTTTTTTAAATTGTGAAATTGTTAGTGGATGGATTTTACCGGGAAAAACATTATATTCAAGGTAAATAACTTTGCTTTGCATTGCATTATAGAATCTCACAGGATATAATCACGTCACGTCACAAAAAGCAAAAACATTTCACTTACACGAAATTGGCCGTGCTCTTAGAAAATAATGGTGGATCAAACCAAAGAGATATATGAACAGTTATTAGCTTGTATTCGCTCTTCGGCTGAAGAAACTAGAAAAAGTGTTTCTGAAAGCACAAAAAGGCACATCGAAGATGGAAATAAGCAAATATTAGACCTTTTGGGACAACAAGCTCAGGCTGTACAAAAATTAGAAGAACGATGCTCAAAGATTGAAACGCAACATATTGACATTGAAAGGAAGCTTCGTCGTAATAATATTTTAATTTTCGGCCTAAAAATTAATAAGGATGAAAACCTAGTAGCCTTTATAACGCAGTTTTTTAATGACAAACTGGGTATAGATGTTTTTGAATCAGAAATAAATAACATCTATTTATTAAAACAAAATCAATCACATAAACCAGCTCCTTTAAAGCTGGAATTTGTGACTACTTTAAAAAAGGAAAAAGTACTTAAAAACTGTTCCAAGTTGAAGGGCACTCAAATTTTCATTGCTCAAGATTTATGTTTTAAGGACAGACAAGATCTCAAAATCCTACGTGAACATTTAAAGCTGGCACGAGAAAAAAATTTTGTAGCTAAAATTACCCGCGGAAACAAACTTGTCATTAATAATGAAATTTACACTGCAGATCAATTACATCAAATGTCTGGTGACTTTTATAATGTCGATGGAATACCAGAAGTGATACCAAGACCAGATAGTGCACCCACTACGCCTTCCATAGGAAGGGTGTTGGAGTTCAATAATTTATTGGATGCCGAAAATCAGGAAGAGGAAAATGTAACAGGAACCAACGAAAACTGTGAAACGGAAAAACGTAAACGTGATACAAATATTGACTTAGATAAATCAATAGTAGAACTACAAAAAAAACCTAGAGTCCTAAATTCGTCTAAAAACTTAAGATCGACAGTTAAAAAGTAACATTACCCCTAAATTAAACATTTACATTGGTTAGAGTTCTTTGCTTATTAGCTTGTTAAGAGGTCTAGAGAACTTAATAGTCAAAGTACTACTACTTAATCCGCATCTTTTGTTAAAAATATTTTAAACCAAATCCAATTTTTTGTATATTTAATCTTTTAAAGGAAATAAACAATCATAGTTTGCTGTATAGATATTTCTACATAAAGGTTGAATTTGCTCACTTAAGTTTTTTCACTATTGTTTATTCAATTAATAAGGGAGATTACAATATAATATAATTGGCCGATAGAAATAGGTTGTTGGGTTCTCTATATTACCATTAGCTTTTATTATATCTAATAAATACGTTTTAATTTACTTTCTTTCCACATTAGAACACTGGTTTTTGTATTTATAAAGTGAATTATTATTATTAGTTTTGTGGTTTGTTGTGACATTAGTATACTATGGTAAAAAATGAATTTCTTTCTTTTGCACATTTTAACATACGCTCTTGCAGGACGGCTTTTGATCTGTTTTCAGAATTTTTAACTGGGGAATCGATCGATATCTTGGGATTATCCGAAACGTGGCTGGACTCCTCGTGGCCGAATGCGGCAGTCAGCATACCAGATTATAAGATTGTTAGAAAAGATCGGTTGACTCGTGGGGGTGGAGTTGCTTTCTACATCAAAAATGTTGTCAAGTTTAAACTTTTAGATACTCCACCAAATAATAATAATCTAATTGAGCATCTTTGGATATCCATTAAGATTGGCGGTAAAAATATATGTTTGGGTACGTTTTACAGACCACCTACAGCAAACCTTTTAAACTGTTTGGATCTATTGGAAACTACTTTAATTTCTTTCATTCCCGAGTTTGATTATGTACTCCTTGGAGGCGACCTTAATGTTGATATGTCTCAAACTTCTAATGGTTCGAATTTGGTTAAGAATTTTCTTCAAAAGTATAGTTTGCATCAGGTAATAAGCGAGCCGACTCGAATCACTGAAAATACTAGAACGTTGATAGATGTAATTATTAGCTCTTCACCAGATATTATAGCTAGCACTAATGTTATACCTATGGAGGGTATTTCGGATCACTCCCTGGTGTCTTGTGTGGTAAAAATTAAAAAGGAAAAAATTAAACCTTTTCTATACACTTACCGTGACTTTTCTGACTTCAATTTGGATTTATTTGCACGGGAGCTACACAAAATTAACTGGGATGAAATTTTTTCTTTCAGCAATGTTAATGAAATGGTTAGTTTTTGGAATAAAAATATTGATTTACTTTTTGACACTTTCGCCCCCTATAAAACTATTAGGATATTAAAAAAGCCTGCCCCATGGCTGACTGAAAATCTAAAATTAATAATGAAACTTAGAGACAATGCTTTGCTTAAATATAAAAGAAGTAAAACGCAAGGGGCATGGAATTATTATAAAGAGATGAGAAATTTTGCTAACCATTCAGTAAGAATGGAAAAGAAAGCATATTTACAGTTTAAATTTAAATCTAATCCTAAGGAATTTTGGAAAACACTCAAGTATTTAAATATATGTGACTCCGACTCACTACCCACATATGAATGTAATCCCAATAACTTTAATAATTATTTAATAAATAATGCTGCTAATAACACTCAATCTTCAACTGGGGAAGTGTCTGATATATTAAATAAATATAGGAATGAAAGGAGGGTGTCTGCCGGTGGGGAATTTGTTTTTAATAATGTATCACCTGACGATGTCTTAAGTATTCTTGGTTCAATAAAAAGTAATGCTAAGGGTGTTGATAACCATAATTTAAAAATGCTTACTTGTCTTTTTCCTTATCTAACTAAATACTTAACCTACATTGTAAACACATGCCTTACTACAGGTGCTTTTCCCGATGCATGGAAATGTGCAAACATAATTCCCGTCCCAAAGAATAATCATCCTACTGAGTTAGGTCATTTTAGGCCAATAAGCATTCTGCCTACGATATCCAAGGTGTTAGAGAAAATTGTCGCTCAACAACTAAATGTTTATTTAAATAGTCAACAAATCTTACCAATGGTTCAGTCAGGATTCAGACCTCTACACAGTACCTGCACTGCTCTACTTAAAGTATCAGATGACATTTTTACGGCTTCTGACAAAGGGTTGAACACTTGTCTGGTATTGCTTGATTTCAGTAAAGCCTTTGATACCTTGAACCATAACTTACTTTGTGATAAATTGTATTACTTTGGGTTTTCACCGACGGCAGTGACATTTTTTAGGAATTATTTGACTGGAAGACAGCAAAGAGTTGTATGCAATGGAATAAACTCAGGATTTTTACTTATTACTCAGGGTGTTCCTCAGGGTAGTATTCTTGGCCCTATCTTGTATTTGATTTATACTTCTGATTTTTATACTTTTCTAAAGCATTGCATTCTTCATTTGTATGCTGATGATTCTCAGATCTACTTGTCATTTTTCCTTAAAGATTTCCTCACAGCGGCATTAAAATTAAATGAAGATCTTGACATTATTGTTAGAGTCTCACAGGCACACTCACTTAAATTAAATGAAAACAAAACACAAGTGTTGTTATTTGGGAAAAACAGTAATCTGCTACAACAAAATGATGATTTTGTACTTAATTTAAATGGTTCTCTTTTAACTTTTACTGATAGTTGTCGTAATCTAGGAGTGCAGTTTGATTCAAACCTAAGATTCTTAGGCCATGTAAATAATTTACTTCAAAAGTCCTATTTTAAACTTAAACTGCTATACATGCATAAGGATATTCTTACTACTGATATCAAGCTAAAATTATGTGACTCTTTAATTCTTTCATTTGTCTCTTATTGTGATGTTGTTTTCTGGCCTGCGTTACGTCAGCAAGATCGGCATTCCTTACAAAAACTACAAAATTCCTGTGTTCGATTCTCTTACAATTTACGTAAATTTGATCACATCTCGGAATGTTTTAGGAATTCCCACTGGCTAAACCTGGATGAACGGTTTAAAGTACATATGGCCTGTTTGGTTTATAAAATTAATAAGACTAAAACTCCTCCTTACCTATATCAAAAACTCTTTAAAGGAACGGACATACATAACCGTCCAACAAGATCATCATCCCTTTACAGTATTCCCAGGCACTACACCTCCTTGTTTCGGCGATCATTTTCTTATAATGCGGCAAAAATTTATAACAATATCCCAGAGGTTATTAAGAGTTCCCCAAGTTTTCAAGCTTTTAAATGTAAGGTGGGTAAGTTTGTTCTGGGAAAGCGTGTGTGATTTTGTAACTATGTCATTGTGTAACTTGATATGGCGATTCATTTATTTCTGATTTTCTATTTTCTAATTGTTTACTTTATTACTTAGTACCTATATATCTTAGGTTAGCAGTTATTGAATTATTATTTTATTTTATACCTGATGGTTGCGTGGAAGAGCATTTATTTGAACGTCGCCATCACTTATCATTTAGATTTTCTATTATAAATTTTTTTTGATATTAAATAAAGACATTTTGTATTGTATTGTATTGTATTGTAAATTTCTATTAGGTAAGTACCTGATAAACAAGCAAAATTAGAAAATGTCATTTGTTAAATAATTTCGTTTAATATTACCATAAAATTCATCGTGTATGGTAGGGCAATATTGAGAATAGTTGGTATGAAAATTAACAGCTGTATATTTAATACCGATATTGCCAATTTTATTGTACGTGTTGGATCCACTTAAACGTCCAATTTCTTTGAAATGCTTTATTAAAGATTAAGGTTGAATTCTCAACGTCATTCAATCTATTGCCAACCTATAACCTATTTCGCGTTGATTTTTTGATTTTATTATTTTAATAACTAACATTTAAAGAAAATCAATATCGTCGGTACATTATTTAGGTAGTATCTGATATATTACAAAAATATTAATTTATTTCATTGCTAATTTTAGGAGAATTGTATAGTGAAAGAACAATGACTGACAATGACATAATAATATTAAAAAAAATCTTACCCGATATTTTTCACTGTACAATTCTCCTAAAATAAGTTATGAAATTCCTTGATATTTATTAATAATGTCGATTATTACCTATAGAATTTCAAGTCAATACTGATTTTCTTTAAATTGTGTATGAAAGCTAGAAAACATAAATAAATCCACGCGAAATAGGTTATAGGTTGGCAAGCATGTTGATACTCCCACCTTAATGATGGCGATAGAATACGGACTCAAGCAGACGTAGAACCACAACCACCTTGAAAGAAGCCGTAAAACAGAAACATCGACAATACTGCATGAATATCACTAGTAGAGATAGTTCGTAAGTAGGTAGGATACCTCTAGATACCTAGGTACTTGGGTAAGTACTATTTTTTTCTTTTAGTTTGTTTATTTATCAACATGCCAAGCCCCTGCTGTATTCCTAGGTGTAACTCTAACTATAAAAGTGTTTTAGAAGCAGGCGAAGAGAGTGTAATCTATTTTTATAGTTTAGATTTGATCAATGACTGTATAAATATTGTTAATCAGGTTTCAGTGGATATTGATATGAAGGTAAAGGTTTTTTTAAACGGTAATAAATTAGCTTACAATGATTTGAAATGGATTTTACCCTTTGAAATGAAACTAAGCAGGTGGTCTAAGCTTGAAAACTTATTGTCTCGGTACCAATTCATACATTGTGAAAGTAACGAAGTTACCCAGATATATAGTAGGTGACTCTCTTAAAACAAGCGTAGATTTCTTAAACAATGCCTTAAGCTTACTAAATTTTGAGACTTCAGAAGATGATAGTCAATCCTGTAATTTAAACGCAGAAGATAATAATTTGTATAATATAGAATATGTTTTTTGATCGATCAAATAAATCTACTTGTAGTGAAACAAAAAAAGCTTCTCAACGCATTATTACTATTATTTAATAATAATGTAAGTTGTTATTGTTATCCAAAACTATTTATTACTTTTTTTGTACATTTTTGAATATCAATATAGTGGCAACAGAGCCAAAAAAACACAAAAAATATCAGTAAGAATAAAAAACTCGCCCGTTGCCGAGCGTCATAATAATAGCTTGTGGATCCGCAACTCTCGGCTGGTGCGGCGTTGCCCGCTGTCACTTCATGGCTTCTTTCCAAGGCGGTTGTGGTAGAGCATTCGTAAATGTTTACGTTAGTAAATAAATAAATCGTTACGATTGTAATGGACTATTAAAACTTTAAATTGCTTCGAGTATTTTTTTCTAAATAAGTTTTCATAAAATTTTAAACAGACTAAAAAACTTTATTACACATTATTACACAACTCGACATTAAAAATGCTTTAAACATGATTTTCAAAAATTGCATTAATTAAAAAAGCAGGAAAACAAACCGGCCAGACGTCATTAATGCCTCGAGGTTGCGCGTAAGGTGGCGTACATAAACTGTTGGCAGTATTTTATGCGGTAATCTTCGAAACTTTCCAAACACGAAATGAACTAACTTATTAACTAACTTAGACTAGCGGGAACATGCGGCTTTGCTCGCTCAATTCAATTGTTAATATAGTCGCTATTGAAACAAAGCAGCGGGTACCATACCTACTACCTTATACAGTGTCCGCAAGAAAGTCCGCATCAAATGGGATTTTTTTTTATTATTAGGTATAGGTAAAAATTAAAAAAGCAGTTAGTTTTTGCTTACCCAAAAACCAAAAATGACCTATACTGAAGCAGCTGCACGACTTGCGGTACCTGTCAAATTTGACATTTTTAATAAAATAGGTTCAAAAATGCCATTATTTATCAAAATATCGAAAAAATGTATTCGAGAAAGTTGTTTATTTAGGCATTTTTAGCCTCTGTACGAAATTTTCACAGTCTAACTAGTCTTTATTTTTTGTTAGGTTCTTGAAAATTTTGATCAACCCTCGTAGATTAACTTTTATACATCGATGTAAAACCATTTGCCTTTATTTGTAATCTTAATGCAATTCTATGTAAAATTTTTGTTTCCAATTATTTATTTTGATTCAAAAACTGAAATTGTTATTGATCAGTATGTAATGTTTGATGCATAGTTTATCTAATTACATCAGTTCTGCCAAAACCGACGTTTCTCATTTTTCTTAAGTTAGTAAACAGATGTACAAAAAGAAAATATTAGGAAGCTTTCAGTGAAATTTTACTTAATTTAATATTAAATTAATTTAACTATATTAAACTATATTTTTGTTGAATAAAATGTTTCAAGCGATTAATATTTATTCTATTTGATCCAATATTAATTAAGTAAAATTTCAACGAAAGCTTCCTAATATTTTCTTTTTGCACATATGTTTACTAACTTAAGAAAAATGAGAAACGTCGGTTTTGGCAAAACTGATGTAATTAGATAAACTTTGCATCAAACATTACATACTGATCAATAACAATTTCAGTTTTTGAAGCAAAATAAATAATTGGAAACAAAAATTTTACATAAAATTGGATTAAGATTACAAATGAGGTAACGGCAAATGGTTTTACATCGATGTATAAAAGTTAATCTACGAGGGTTGATCAAAATTTTCAAGAATCTGGCAAAAATAAAAATTTTATTAGACTGTGAATATTTCGTACAGAGGCTAAAAATGCTTAAATAAACAACTTTCTCGAATAAAGATTTTCGATATTTTGATAAATAAGGGCATTTTTGAACCAATTTTATTAAAAATGTCAAATTTGAGAGGTAACGCAAGTCGTGCAGCTGCTTCAGTATACGTCATTTTTGGTTTTTAGGTAAGCAAAAACTAACTGCTTTTTTAATTTTTACCTACACCTAATATAAAAAAAATCCCATTTGATGCGGACTTTCTTGCGGACACTGTATAGTAAAAATTTTGAATACTCTCGCAAAATGGAGGCAAAGTCACGTGACATTCTGTCAATTTTGGTCTATTAAATTTTTATAAGTTGGCATGAATTCCAGGACTGGACTTGAAAATTATACGCGTGATACCTTCTACAACAATTGATGCAATAGTCTCATCGGTTCTACTGCTTTAATATTGCCAAATAATAATAATAATAATTTATTTTGAAAGTTTTGTTTTATAAATATTATAATTTAAGGTAGGTACTAATAATAAACATAAGTTTTTATAAAATATGGTTTAAACATAAAGTGTCGAAATAGATTTAAAAACTATATACCTAATATTATAATTATCCAAACCTTGAAAATACTAAATTAACTGAAACGCAACTTTAAATAGGATTCTGTCACTCATATTTACAACAGATTTTATTTTGTTTTATTTGTTCAGATTATACCTATAAGTAGGTAAAATACAATACCTACAGTTTTTGACTTACGTAAGGTACGAAGACCCAAATACGGTTTTTAAAGAATTTGCTTGTTATGATACAGTTACATTCCTAAACTTGTATCAGTGAAAAACCTATTTTAACAGTTTTTGACTTACGTAAGGTACGTAGTCTCAAAAGTGGTTTTTATGGAATTTGTTTGTTAAAATGCAATTTATTGATACGGTTACATTTCTAAACTTATATGTAGGCTAACTTAATGTTAAAAACTTTATTTTATTGCCATACAAACAATAGATAATACTAGTAATATCTAATAATAATTTCACTTATGTAAGGTACGTAAACCCAGAAAATAGAATTATAAATTTGTTCTCTATCCTATTACATATTAATATGGTTACCTTTTACAACTACTATATAGGCAAACATAATGTTAAATAGTTTAATTTCAACCTTAGTATGCCAAACAATAATAATAATAATAATAATAATAATAATAATAATAATAATAATAATAATAATAATAATAATAATAATAATAATAATAATAATAATAATAATAATAATAATAATAATAATAATAATAATAATAATAATAATAATAATAATAATAATAATAATAATAATAATAATAATAATAATAATAATAATAATAATAATAATAATAATAATAATAATAATAATAATAATAATAATAATAATAATATTAATAATAATAATAATAATAATAATAATAACAATAATAAAAATAATTCCTTCGAAATCAAATAGCTGATTTTTCATATGGAAAGCTGTTTTGGCATTTGGCAGAACTATGCGGTACCCAGTTTTATCAACCTACCCGATTTTGTCCAACTCCTCCCTACCTACCTAAGTCAAGGAAATAATTTCTACTTATCTTTCTTGAAACAGAAAAGGATATCTACTTAGATAATGCAAAATGCAAAAATTATACATTAGAAACCTAAGCTTTACGAACAAACATTTTAAGAATAAAAATTTCACAAACTAACGTTTCGACATAAACAGCGTTCAGATGAAATGAAACATTACTTATTGATAAAATTAACTAACGAGCAACAAGGCACACATTAATCATTATGATCCCTAATGAAAAATAATTAAAAAATTTTAACCCGTAAATTTTTGGTCAAATGAATAATAATTGTAGGTAGGTACTTACCGGCCACACAAAAGTAATTAGAATTCAATGAAAGTAAAAATAAACGGCACCATAACCACAAAATATTTTAAAAACGTAATTAAATTATTAAGTAAATATTCGTAAGTATTCGTGTCGTTTTCTATACCTTATACAACCTTTAATAGGGTTTTTAAAGTATTTTTTGTATGGTGCTTTCTTACATCATTTTTAATTTTCAATAAAAAATATCATGTATCTCATAGCTTTGTTTATGAAAATAATACCAAAAATGTAGAATCTTTATCATTATTAAAAAATATTTCTTTTTCATTACAGATCGATGTTTTACAATATAAACTTTTATAACCCCTTTTGACCCCTTAAGGGGCCAATGCGACGGTAAAGAAAGAAATACCTGTTTCATTACTTGTCTTTAGAGTATTTATGCCAAGTTTCAAGAAACAAAGACAAAAATATTTTGTCCAACATAATAATATTTATATCCCTTTTTCCATCCCCTAGGTGCAAAAATTTCGTAACTGCATGTTTATTTGTTCCAAGCGAAAAATGTGTCTAAAATTTTTTATTTATAATTTCTTTCTCTAGTGGTTGCATTAGAAACTTACCTCCTCCATTTCTACCCTCTAGGGGCAAAATTTCCCAAAACATCAAAATACGTTATGCTTATTTTAACAGAGTAAGCATAGTACCAATAATTAATTAGAAATATCCCTTAAAATTAAAGACAATTATAGGTACCTAGTCAAAAAATGCTGCACCCCTTTTTCAAATTTAAAAAATCATAATTTTTTATTATATTAAAAGGACCGATGCTCTTTTTTAAACAATGGCGAAGTAAAAGATCAATAATAATTCAATAAAAAATATGAAGATGCAAAGTTCCAAGAAAATATTTCTGGTAATTTTCCCAAAGTTCTAACAAACGATCATCGTGAGTCAACTTGCATCGCCTCTTCCTTTAGTTGAATAAATCAAATTAAAAAAAAAAATTAAACAAAAAGCAATGTCGACGTTGTGGTCTAGTGGTTAGCGCAGCAGCCTTACAGATCGTAGGCCCGAGTTCCATTCCCGGTGCCGACAACGTCGATGTTAAATTTGGAATTTGGTTTAAGAGGTGGCGCCGTCTTTCGGAAGAGACGTTAAACTGTGGGCCCCGTGTCATGGATGTTGGCACGTTAAAGAACCCTACCCTCGACAAAGAGGGATTCGGCAAAATTACCAGATAGTGTGTGACAAATTCCCTGGCGTCGGTGATTGGCCTCGTTGCGGAAAAAGGCCGACGTAAAATAAATAAATAAAAAAAAAAAAAAAACAAAAAGCAATACTTCACTTCAAATTGAAATAGCCTAATTATTTAAATATCCTCAAGACTTTGATATTCATTTTAGCTTACGGTACAATAGAATATAGGATGCGAGAGCAATTTTATATCAAATTATTTTATACAAAGGCAATTGAGTAAGTTAAATTAGGTGTTTCCACCAGAGTACATTGTCATTTACACAAAGATATTTAGATTAAATAAAGATAATGGGAATTTCCTTTTGGTTAAAAACACTCCATGTCAAATGCATACAATATGGGGTACCTACAACATTTTAACATTTGTTCGTCTCTGATTGTGAATACATTGAACTTATTAACAGCATTTGTGCATTATAACACTATCATAGTAATCATCATGTTAAATACTCTCCAACAAAACATGGAAGGCAGGCCCTACTTATTCCAATAAAAATGTACAGAGCACTGATAAGATCCAAGATTGATTGCAGCATTCTTGCAGCAACTCAGCAACCACCACAGTTCTAAGAAAACTAGAGTCAGTTCACAACCCTACAGTCCGAATTGACCTTGGAGACATCTGTACCCAGTCCGATGACAAGTTAAAAGTGTAAAGCTGAGCCCCCACTAAGGCACAGAAGAGCCCTTCTAAGTGTCTTATATGCCGTGAGAATAGCATCAAACCCATAGAATCCGACTTATAATAATATATTTTTCAACAAATACAGCAGTACGTTGGACCTCAAAATTTGATGCACTTAGAACATCAGCGGCTAAAGTAATCATCCGTAACACTATAAAATTTATTCTTTCGTACTCTAGCTGAACGTTCAGCAAAGCAATATCATCCATTCAGCCGTAATCTCAAAATTAATACTATTTCCGTCATCAAGCAAACGTTCTCTTCTTCTAATCCCATCATCCAACTAATTAAAAAAAACTTTACACGATCTACATGGCTCTGTAAAAGACATTGTATTTATATGATTACCTTCCCACACATTGGAATAGCCGGCAATGAAAACGCGAACGAAGCAGCAGGATTAGCGATCACAAACGCGAGCTCAGTGACCAAAAAACAGTTAATAATGATTTCAAAGCATTTATCAAAATAAAATAGTTATTTTAAGCCGAGTTAAAATCGGTCATACGAAAAGACACATGAACACCTTAATCTTTAAAAGTCATCGACCCGTTTATGATATCTGCCAAGAGGCAGTTATAGTCAAACACATTCTTATAGACTGTCCAAAACACGAGTTGCGTAGACAACCATATAAAATAGAAAATACTTTAAGCGACATTTTAGACAAAAACGACAACCTGAACAATCTAATAAACTTTTATAAGGACAGCAATATACTTAATCATATCTAACCTATAATATCATCAACCTACACTAACTTCGGCGCTTATGGCCCTAGAGCGACCAATGCATTTATTAAAATAAATAATTAAATAAATAAATAAATAAAAAAACTATCATGTAAATAATATTTACACGACATATTTATGTCGTACGTAAATAATTAAATGCATATCATATTGTGACCAATTAAGGACTTGACTGTCGTACTTTATGCTACTGTGGTAATATAAAATGCATTTCTATTAAAGGTAAAAATTTTAAAATAGTACAGGTGAAGAAATTAGTTAATTGGTTCACTAGGTGGAAATCCATAATTATAGTATTATGGGATACAGTTAAACAATTAAATCATTGTCATCTGACGAAGCTACAGTGTTAGGGAAACATGTCCTTTTTCTAGTTAATATAGTGGAAATTTACAAGTTCAACTTTGTTTTACTGTATCCCAAAATACTATAAGAAATTAGTTATTGAAAGTTTATCATCCAACACCCGGGAAGGCTTTTATTATGCAAAGTAATTAACAGTTGGGGTGTGTTAAAAGATCTTGGAAAATCGTAGTCTTGTCGCAATGAAACTTTTGCACAGGTCATAATTAATGCGACTGAACTTTTCTAAAACATGTTTTACCGGTTATGTCACTTCTGGTTATATCGGAAGTTAGAGTTAACTTTCATTTCTTTAAATAAAGCTAGAAATTTTTATTTACATTGGATTTTACATAAGATTCTAAACATATTTTGCTTTAGGTTCAACTAGACAGTTTGTTAGATTTAGGTAAGCATTTAAATAATGGCAGTTGTTATACTTTGGCAGGCTGTAGCACCTTAACAGTGCATTTTATAAGAAAGTATGCTTGATATTAAAGACTTTATCTACCCAATTTTTTACTTAAATTTCAATTAATGGTCAAAGTTTCAATATGATAAGTACACAGTACAAAATGGTTTTTGAGTTATTTATAACGGGTAACGCATCAAAAATCGCCGGGCTTAAAAATAGAGTTTATTAAAATTATATCAATATAAAAATATTCTACAAATTAATTGACAATAATTAATTTAAATTCACTCGTCATTTTATTGGTTTGACATTTCCAGTTCTCTGGAACCTTTGAAAAAATAGTCGGGAATCCCTCCTAGAGAAAATAGGGGTATTTTAAAAAATTGTTTAAACTTTAATTGCCATGTTAAATAATAATATTCAATTTAAAAAATATATTTTTTTAAATTTATATTTTAGTAATAATGTCTTGTTCTACAAAAATATATTTTTCGCCTTGCTGCCAAATTTATATTTTTGTTTATTGTTTAAACTTTAATTGCCATGTTAAATAATAATATTCAATTTAAAAAATATATTTTTTTAAATTTATATTTTAGTAATAATGTCTTGTTCTACAAAAATATATTTTTCGCCTTGCTGCCAAATTTATATTTTTGTGGTAATAATATGTTTTGAATATTTATTATCTTGTTAAGATGTTTCAAATTTATTTAATAAGTTGAGTAGGTTATTATCTTAAGAACGGAGTGATAACAGTCGCGTTTTACTGTTATGTGAGGAATATTAGCAATATTAAGTTCTTAGTAGGACAATAAAATGACCTCATTTAACTGGTTTAGTACTACAGGTTTTTATCTATACGCCACTTTCGTTGCATTATTTTTGGCTAGGCCTTTCCTTTCGGTATTGTCACCAATTGAAACGTTTCACTTAGTTATATCTTGTAGCCATGGTAACGCCACAACGACTGACTTAATTTAGTATTTCAAAATTATGGGATTATCGTTAATCGCGTTGGCGTCAGTTAAGGACTCATAATTTTCAAATTATCTCCAAAACGCATAATTTTATCGAAATTTTGTAACAGACAAAAATAATTAAAAATAAATGGTTACCTGAAAATAATATAATTCGGAAGTCATTGGCGAACGTACTAAAAAATAGGGGGGAGGGGGCAGCTATTTTAAATATTTGACAATTTTATTTGATTTTCTGGAATGATGTAACTCTTTATGCTAAAGCAATGTGTCAAATTTAAAATAAATATTTTTTTAACTATTCCAATTATAAAAAAAATAAGTTTCTAATTTGAAACTTTGATTCCCTGTATATTGAACATGAGGGTAAAAAATGGCATTCGAAAAGTCATATTACTTTTACTCCAGGAATTAAGAGATTGCCCTCCTTTTCCTGGACACTTTGTATAACACCTACCAGAAACTTAACCATCTAATCAATATTTTAAAATATTTTGGGGGTCCTCTAGGTTATCTTTTTTTATTTCATTTTGTCTGGTTGCGGCCGGTAAGTGGAACATTACAGTATCAGGTACTGTAATCTATTGCCTAGCAACCATCTTTTGTTTTTAGAAATAATGACTTTTTACTTTGGATTTTTGACAAGTTATCACTTAAAATTATAGGAAACAAAATGTTCACGTACATATATTGAGCATTAATTATTTAATTCATCATATATACATTAAACTAAATTAAACTTGGAATATAATAATACATATTTAAGTTTTTTCACGTACATATATTGAGCATTAATTATTTAATTCATCATATATACATTAAACTAAATTAAACTTGGAATTTAATAATACATATATAAGTTTTTAAAACTTATAATAACAGTAACTGTCATAATTCAAAACAAAATAAAGGCAATCATGGCCGACTATAAAAATGCGTTCCACGCCCCGACTAGTAGTTATTGGAAAATCGCTATTTTGGCAGCATGTCTTACTATAAATAATATACTTTTTTCTACCAACTTTAGTAAATGAAAAATGTTACGCAACTACAGATTCGGCTCTCTTTTACAATTTTTTAAATAGTTTGCTTAACTAAAGTTAGTAATTTTTATTTTGTTTTGAATATATATCTATCGATACCAAATAACTTTGTGTAGATGCTTTAACTTGTAAAAGTATTTTTTTTACCAACTTTAGTAAATGAAAATTATTATGCAACTACAGAATAGACTCTCTTTTACAATTTTTTAAATATTTTGCTTAACTAAAGTTAGTAATTTTTATTTTATTTAAACTATATCCAGTAATACGAATTAATATTGCCAATAATATTTTAAAATTTGTAATAAACATTTTTATTAAATCTTTTTAAAAATGATTATAATGACAAAATGAAATAAAATATCATACGATACACGTCCGTTAGGTGTTATTAAAGCACTCGTTTATATTCCAGACTCGTACTGTAATAAGTCACCCACCGGCCTTGTAACGTAAAATACTATAACTTCACTATTGTAATATATTAAGACACTTCTTGTGTAAAATACCCACAAACTTTCATCTCTGATGTTTTGAAAATCTACCTCGAACAAACTTACACAATTTAGAAAATTATTAAGATTTTTTCAAATTGCCTAGTTATTATGCTATTTTGTCAATTTGAGATCAACACAATCTTTAATTTGATGCATAATATTTTCCACCGCGTTACATTTTTGAGATTTATCAGCGTTACTCGTTAAACAGCTTTTGCGAAACCGGGGCAATAGCATTAATTATTTTATATAAAGCTGAACGCCAGACGGTATGCAACTTTTGTATTTCTAATATTTCTTTATGTGGATGAATGTTTATACTTTCTAAACATGTAAAGGATTTACAATCATTTAAACTTCTTAAGTAAATATAGCAGCGGAGGAAGACTTAAAGTGTCTTATTTCTTTTCCTTTCATATTTATACTACACTTAAAGTATGGACTATGTTTTCAACTTGTAATAAAGTTGTTTTGTATTCTTTCAGATACTAAGAAAAATATAGAGGATATTATAACTAAATTCAGAGATAAATATATTATTTAATTGGCTAAACGTAAATAAATTAAAATTAAATATTTTAAAAACTAAATGTATGGTTACGGGTAATAATTTAAATTGTTAAATTATAAATGTTGTAATTAATGGCAAAAAATTGGAATTAGTAAACAGTTTTAAATATTAAGGGATAATTATTGATTCAAAACTAAAATTTTTTAATTATTTTAAAAGTATCATATGGAAGATTGCCGGAAAAGTAGGTTATTTTAAAAGAATCAGTACTAATTTAAGTTTGTTTTCTAAAAAAACTGTATTTAATACTATTATATTACCACACTTTCTTTATTGTTCATCTATTTTATATTGTGATAGTGGGGCAATATTGGATAAATTAGAGATTTTACAAAATAAGGCATTGCGGATTATTTTAAATTGTGACAAATATACAAAAATCAATTTTATTTAAAAAAAATTAGATTGGTTAAATGTCAGAAATTTAATTTTTTATTTGGTATAATAATATATCTTTAGACATAAAATTAAAAATAATTTATTGCCTGATTGTTTAAAAAAAAATTGTTCTTTTAATTATGACCAATATAATTATAAAACAAGAACTATTTAAAATTTTAATGTGGAAAAAGTATCTAAAACATTAGCTTATTAGTCTATTTTTCATAAAGGTTTGATAGAATATAATAATTTGGAAAATTCTATCAAATCTCAAATATCATTAAAACTATTTAAAAATTTTTTTAAATTACATTTAATTAAAAAAGAAAATGGTATGCAAAATTTGATACAATTTGCAAAATGTTTAACTTTTCTCTTTGTTGGAGGTTGCGTTTTAAAACTTAAAAATAAATCTATAAAAATTTGTTAAAAAAAATTATTAAACATTTTTTAATTGGAGCTTTTTGTTAAATAAAACATGTTACTACTTAGGTACTACTACTAGAAAATACTTTTAAAGTATTTGGTAATGTCGTAAACATTAAATTATTTTAAAATGGAATTTCCTTGTGCAATATGTACCTACATAAGAGCTGAAAGATTAAAGGGCGATGGCTAACTTATTTTTACGAAATGTTATATAACAGCCCGATAAAGTATATGGTCGCATTTTAAAAAGATTTAAATAATTTAATTTATAGATTCTTATCCTTTATGCATATTTTGAACGTAAAATTCATACATTAATTCATCCTCGAAATGTCCCCTATAAATGAAGATTATTAAAATTTATGCCTTTAATAAAAATTTTAAAATCACAAGGAAATAAACCTTACATTTTGGTTAAAAAGTATTCATATTAATTTATTATAATTTTTGTAAAATTTAACGATTGGCAAGTTTATTCAAAGTATGAGCTTCAATTTTAATAGCGTAATTTGTTTTTAGCATCTGTAGTTTAACTTTAATACATGAAAGCACCATTTTATAAAGTACTACCCAATGGTGGTGGGTCATAGTTGAAACAGTTAGGGCCGAAATATTAAATCAAAAAAATTTTTTTGAAACAACTTATCGAATTATTAATTGTAGCATTTATAATAAGAACATTGTCTTCAATCACAACACATAAAATTTCTCGACATTCTAAAGAAAAACATAATATATAGAACAAGCATTCCTATTAAATTTCGAAGTCGTGATTTTTCGCCCACTTTGAGTTTTTGCTATAAAACAATCGGGCAAAGGACGATCCAATTATTTCACCTGCATTTTTCTTTCAAGGGAAACGCCGAATACTGGAAATATTTGAAAAATTAATTTTATTCATTTTAAATCGGGATAAAGGATTATCAAAGTCTGTATGAGTATCTAAAAAATATAGAAATTTTGTAAAATAAGCAAATTATAAAATTAAAATATGTTACGGAATACTTATATCTCATAGTTGACTGCTTATTCGAGTAATCGCTTATGTAAATATCAGAAACACATTAATACAGCTTCACACATAAACGTACTCCTTTTGAATAGCTTTTGTGATATAATTTTAACGTTGATGCATTTTACCTATATATAGCAAATTTAGTATTCAACAATGTCACAATGTCCTTTCAAATTTCCAACTATTTTTAGATTAAGATATTAATTTAGATGGTATAAAGAAATTCTCAATTTAAAGAGGCTTTATTGCTGTTGAAAAACGATATTCAAACGAATTTACTTTTTATCAACTACCTTCTGGATCTGGAAGGTGTGAAGGATGAGCTAGGCTACACAGCACTTGTCCACAGTTGAACCATCTTTCTGGTGGTTTTCTATAAATAAATGAATAAGCGATAGGGTCAAATAAAGAAGGATGCTCATGAGCCAGCACAGATTTAAAGTAGTTGCCGTCGTCGTCTAGCAGCATCTCCTTAATATCGGCCGGGGTGGGCCAGTACTCGCAGAGCATGGAAATTTTATATCTACTGGATGAGAGAGCAGGGCAGTCACAGAGGATATATATGAGTGTATCATCTTCCTGTTCACACTATCTACATAAAGGTGTGTACCTTAGCTTCATATCGAAAAGGTATAATATTTACGTAGCTGACAATGCCCCGTTTGGATACTTAGGGTTAATCGTAGATTTTTCCTGGACATCGCTAGGTATTTCTTGGTTGTGACCGCGTCTGGGTATTTTAATAACTGTTTCGAGAATTCACGGTTTCTTGTTACATCCCATCCTGTTTTTAAAGCTTTTGTGAGGGTTTTCTTGTATTAGATCCGTGATCGCTGATTCCGTTATGCCTAATATTGGTTCTGGCCCAATTAACATGAATCCGGCAGCTTTTTTGCTAATGAGTCTAATGAATGAAAATTAAGCAATTACTTTTTAATGAAAGAAATTGCTTGACTAGCAAATGCTATAAGTAAAAGCAATTGCTAGATCTGGATAGGAATAAAATTTTGAAGCAATTGCTGTTTTTCTTACACCTCTGTAGCAAATGCTAATTCAACACGTGGTTCAGACGTGGCTTATCCACTTGTTCAGATTATAGATTTCATGCTCAGTTTGGTACCTAATTTGCAAAAGAGTTGACGTAAATACAACAACGTTGGTCTATTTATTTAGTACAATAGTAATCTGTTACGATTTTGTGGAAAATAGGAAACTTATATTGAGCTAGTGTAGTCATCATTCGGGTCTAAAGGCCGTCGTCGGTTGGAATTGCTTCCTAACGTTTCGCTAGCACGAGTGGCGAGCTTCTTCAGAGGTCCTTCCATCTCCGATGCTGGAAGTAGACTAACGAACTCTCGGGCGCAGGTTGTATTTATACTGGTGGGCAGGGGGCGGAGCTTGTTCCGCTTCGGTTAACTTTGGGATATCTATCGGCATTACTCGGGAGTATCTGAGGATAGGATTCCAGATCTGGTTGAGCCTGAGGGTCTCTTCTTTTCTGTTGAAATTGTCAGGATGCTTATGGATCTCGATGGCTTCTCTGACGAGTCTATTGTGAAGTTATTAGCATCAGTCGATGGCTATCACAATAGACTCGTCAGAGAAGCCATCGAGATCCATAAGCATCCTGACAATTTCAACAGAAAAGAAGAGACCCTCAGGCTCAACCAGATCTGGAATCCTATCCTCAGATACTCCCGAGTAATGCCGATAGATATCCCAAAGTTAACCAAAACGGAACAAGCTCCGCCCCCTGCCCACCAGTATAAATACAACCTGCGCCCGAGAGTTCGTCAGTCTACTTCTAGCACCGGAGATGGAAGGACCTCTGAAGAAGCTTGCCACTCGTGCTAGCGAAACGTTAGGAAGCAATTCCAACCGACGACGGCCTTTAGACCCGAATGATGACTACACTAGCTCACCGACTGGCCGCGAAAGCCTAAACCAATTTGTGAAACTTATATTTGTGATAATATGGCAGATTTCAGTGAAAATAAGGAAAGTGATAGTAGTGATGAGGAAATTAAATTGATATTCGAACACAAATTGAAGGAACATAAATAAATCTCTCTGACCACAACCGTTTAGCTTCCACAACAGCTTCAGCACTTGTAGGAAATTTAATAAAAATATTGGCCTTCTACAAAACTGCATCCATTACAGAAGTGTATGTCTTACAGACAGTAGTTTGGTGAACACCGAGTTCTTCATCTACAGAATTTTGAAAGCCCGGATCCGACAATTTCCGCAGAAAGATTTTAGTCTTATTTAAAGGCGACAGTGCACCCCTCACCTTTTACCAGTGTCAGTCAAAAAATAATTTGCCAACCACTCAACATTTTCGCAGTCAAATCGATATAATTTTCTAAAATCATCATATCTGCAATTTTTACGTACACTAGATTTTTCTTTTACGGACGTTCATATATTCGGCCATAATTGAAGACACAAATTAAAAGCAACGCACGTGTATGCCACGGAGAACTAAAGTTGACTGCTACCAAGCAAATGATGCAGGAGTCGACCAACCATAAAAAGTTGAAAGCAATTGCTACACTAGAAAAAGCAATTCGTTAATTTATTCATCCTATTTTAAACAAACGATAGCAATTGCTTCTATTTTTTAAGAAAAAACACTAGAAGTAAGTCCTGCACTTTCAAACAATTGGTGGACGCAAAAGCAATTACTTTAGTTTTTATTCATTGGCTTTCAAGAAATTACTTCGATTTTATAAAAAGAAGCAATTGCTTCATTTTTATTCATTAGGCTCAATTGGTCAGCGATCCGATTTTCCTTGGATGTATCGTGTCCTTTGATCCAGCTCACTATGACCACGATCTTTTGAGTGGCTGCGACCAGAGCTTGGTGACATTCTAGTACTAGTCCTGAGGTGATTCAATCAACATCATTTCAGAAAAAAAATCTTTCAAAATAAATAGGTGATAAATATAAAATTTTTTAAATTATATAAATTGTTTATATAAATGTCTGCATTGGGCTTATATTAATTTATGGTTGGTTCTATGTGCGCAAGTTCAGGAATAATAATAAAAAATGTGAATTCGGCCTTGACCAAAGTTCAAGTTGTGTGAACATAATGCTAGTAGAAATTACATAATATGACAATGGACTTGGCGGTCATTATATTATTAGCTGTTAAATATTATATTAATTATATATATTGTATTAGTTTGATATACCAAATAAAAGTCAATTGTTATTCTTACCAATTTTTTAGAAAGATAACTTTACTCGTTTTTGAGGTCTTTAAATAGGCCACTCAACACTTAATCACCCTGTATATGAACCCCTAATCCCTAACAAAATTTTACTGACAACAAATGATACCATAAAAACCTTAAATTCATTCGGTGTATTTTATATTCCAGATAATCACTCATTGCTGTAAACCAGTGGCGCACCGAATGGATGGGTGGGGGGGGGGTGATTAAAGGTTAGAACTCCTTCTTGAGCCTGGTGAAAAGAAGGGGTGCATATATTAACATATAATATTTTAATTTAGTAGGTCTGAAAATTCAAAAAGTTTGGTTTCTTAAATTTAACTTCTAGGGGTTTATCTGGGATCTAGATTTGTGAACGAATTAGGACATTGAGTGAACCCCTTCCAGGGGAAGATTTTTGGTGCGTTACGGCTGTAAATGTAATATGTTAAGCTTCCAGTATATGAGTACATTATATGCAAAACTCGGTTTTTGACAATTTGTAAAAAATTACATTTTTGAGTATGTCGTATACAATAATGCACTGTCTATCTCTATAGCATACTCAAGAAAACTAAATGCAAAAGTCGGTCTTTTATGGAATAAAATACATTCAAAAACATAACGTAGATGCAACACTCAGTTTTTGTTTGGACCTGTCGGATGCAAAACTCGGTATTTGCCGCTGACCAATAATTATATATTATACTCATCACGTGACATTAGCCTGTTGATTATGCCTGCTGCCTTATAGGTAAGATTTTTGTTCTGATGGTATAGTAAAAGGAAAACAACTTTCAAGACTAAACCGTAAAAAAGTTATAACGGGAAAGTCTTTGAGGGGAGACAAATCGTCAATTTTATTGCTAGTCTTTTGCAGAAGCGCTATGGCCTTGACTGGAGAGAAATTCCAGAATTAGAGTTCTATATAATTGTCGATTCTCCAGGCGAGCCGAGTAGCCACTTAAGTGATACTGAGGATTTGGAGGACGCAACGCCCGAAACGTCATTTTTTAGAGTTTAGGAAGTTAAACTTTGTTAACGTATTTTTACTACACATTGTAAGTAATGAAGCAATTATTTTTATTATTCCGGTTTTTGAGTAATTTGATTTGAATTATTTACTAAATTAGTTAATTATTAGTAATTAGTAGCATTTTAGGTCCATTATTATTTATTCTTTATATAAATGATATGCCAAATGTTTTGAAACAAAGTTTTATTCAAATGTTTGCGAATGATACTTTATTGTATATAAAGGAAAAAAAATATTCTTGATTTTATAGAAATTTTAAATTTTGAATTAAATACTGTTTCAAACTGGTTAAAGGTATATAAATTAAAATTAAATGTTTCTAAAACAAAATTTATGGTTATTGGAAATAACGTGAATTATATAGATATAAATATTTTTATTGATGATTAAAAATTAGAATTTATACACTCTTTTAAATATTTGGGAGTAATTTTAGATTCTAAATTAAAATTTGAATTACATTTTAAAAATCTTGTATCTAAAATTGGAAAAAAAATTAATTATTTAAAAAGGATTAGTCAAAATTTAAGTTTATTTTCACGAAAAACAATTTACAACACTATAATTTTACCTCATTTTTTATATTGTTCAACTATTTTATACACAGCAAATAATGGAGTCTTTAATAGACTCCAAGTTTTGCAAAATAAAGCTATGCGTATAATTTTAAATGTGGGTAAATATACAAAAATAAATTTAATGTTAGAGAAACTTCAGTGGTTAAATGTTAAAAATTTAGTATTTCTTTTGATCTGTACTTTTATTTTTAAAATACAAAATAACTTACTACCTTCCCATTTAAAAGATTTTTTTAACTCAAAATTTTGAAAATCATAGCTATTTAACCAGATATAAAAACGATTTTTGTCTAAGTAGGATATCAAAACATTTGACATATAAATCGGTTTCCATAAAGGATTAAGTGAATATAACAATCTAAATAATTTAATTAAACCACAGAGTTCTTTGAAAATTTTTTAAAAATCATTAAAAAATTATTTATTTAAAAAACAAAATAGTGACTGATAAATTTTTTTTTAATACTTACTTCATAGATGATATTTTGTTAAATAATTTAAAATATTTTGTAAAACTAGTTAAATTGTAGCACATTGCTAAATAAATCTTGTTACAACTACTACTAAAGGATTTTTTTTTTACTTTTTTGGATAAAAATAAGTATTAACGTACTTTTATAGAATTTTTGCTTTTTTTTTAAATAATCTTATCAACGGTTTTTCACGTTCCTCTAAAAACAACTTATCCTGCAAAACCCGAGTTTTGCATATAATGTACTCACATAATGTTTGATATATTATTCTGTTTACGGTTTTATCAGAAATAATTTTTTAAATTTTTTATATGAAATAATTACCGTAACACAAAAAAATGGGGAAAAATAAACTCTTGAGAGTTACAATATTATAATAAATTACAAACTTGGCTTTTAAGGAAAAAATAACTGGTTAACGAGCAACCCTTTATAAATGCTATGTGAAACTTTTTTAAATTATAAATTCACCGCAACATTGCCATCTTTATGAATTCAAAACAATAAAGCTTGTTTAGCAAGGCCTTAATTAACAGGAAAAATTTACAGTTTTATATAAAAAATTATATACTGTAAGTACTTAAGTTTTCAACAAAATTTTCCATTTTACTTTTCTCGTAGGAAAATTATTAACAACGCGACAATTTCCTTTATTCTAATTTCGACCAATTACAACATTATATTTGTGCCAAAAATAAAATATAAAGAAGAAAATTGCAAGCAGTTTTTTCAAATTTTTTTGCAGCAGCAAAACATTTTAACAGATGTCAACAAAAATGACAGAAAAATAACACGACCTGAAAGAAACAAGATGATAGTTTCCTAGAAAACCGAGAAATTACGCTAAACAATAATTTTCTTTTAAAAAATTTTGGGTTTAAGGTGGGAGTATCAACATGCTTGCCAACCTATACCCTGCTTTAACACAAAATTTAAATAAAATCATTATCGTCTTCATATTTTATAGGTAATAATTGACATATTAAATAAATATCAAGGAATTTCATTAAATATTTTAGGAGAATTGTATAGCGAAAAATATCGGGTAAGATTTTTTTTAACATTATTATGTCATTCTTCTTTCACTATACAATTCTCCCAAAATTAGCAATGAAATAACTTAATATTTTTGTAATATGTCAGATATTAACTAAATATTGTACCGACGATATTGATTTTATTTAAATGTAAGTTAATCAAATAATAAACTAAAAAAGGCAACGCGAAATAGGTTATAGGTTGGCAATAGATGGAATGACGATGAGAATTCCACTTTAACAATTTAAAAAAAAAATTTTGCCACATATGCTTAATATCTTGAATAGAGGCCAAAAGCTTTACTTTGCAATATTTTCTTTAATTATCTAATTAAATAAAAACCCGTCCGCTTCTTGTTAAGAGTTGGTACCGTGAGTTTCATATAATAAGACACAAAAATATGATCTCAAAATAAAATAATTTGTTTGTATTATTGGACAGAAAATATAAATCTAACCGTCATAAGTCAATATTAATTAAAAAATAAATAAATTTTTTACTCTTAGTAATAATTAAGCCTAGGCATCATACCTAATAATAAACAGTAACCGCTAGAAAGTGGGCAGCATAATAGGAAAACTTTTTATTTTTGTATTTAATAAGTTTATTTTATTTCTTCAAACCCTTCAAATCCGGTGAAAGTTTTATGGTAAGTATACAATACACGTTGGAGTCAAAGATTCGAAATTGATTTAATTGTAATGTACCCTTATTTTTTACTTTGGGTCGTTTTATCTCATAAAAATACCAGACATTTTTTATGATTTTACCTATCATGATACATTATGTTTATTGGCAATTTTTTGTTTTGTTGATTCTAAGTGTGGTAATTTGTGTATGCATTTAATAACTTTATTTTGCAATTTTTGTAATGGTTTTTAGTTTGATAAACAAGCAGATCCCCATACAGAAGCTAAGTATTGTAATTTTGAATATATTAACAAAACATATATTTTTTTAAAGTATTTCAAAGGAATGAAATATCTAGGTCTGTATAAAACAGATACCAAAGGAGATATCGAGTTGATAATATACTGGATATGGGCCTTTGAATTTACAGACAATTTAAAAAAGTACCTAATTAGAAATAATATAATGTATGCTATATTAACATATAAATCGATGAGATTATTAATTGGTAGTTGAATAGTATCGACATTTATATGATTAATATTCACAAGTCGGCAACTTTCTTGACTAATTTAAGGCAAATTGTTTAGAATAATAACGAGACAATTAGTTTTTATTACGAAAGTATTTAAAAATATATAATGGTATTTTCTTTCTTGGAACAATTATTACTTCTCTTGGCAGTGGCTGAAGTCAAAGATACGAAATTGATTTAAGTGTAATGTACCCTTATTTTTGACTTTGGGTCGTTTTATGTCATAAAAATACTAGACATTTTTTATTATTTTACCTATCATGATACTTTATGTTTATTGGCAATTTTTTGTATTTTTTTTCTTAAAAATGTACTTGTATTGGGAAAGAGTAAAAAAAATTAATATTATAAATTTTAATTACAGTTACAAGACTGTTATATTATTTTTTCAGTTTTAGTTTCAAGATACAATGTAATTTGTACCAAAATAATAATATTAAATAAAAATAATACAGGAAAATAATAATCTATTTATGTATTTCACTGCCAAGTTATTGATTAAGAAATTAGAAAAGTTGACTTTCAATTTGCTCCAGGTTATTGTCACAATTTATTGACAAGAAATTGGAACTTGTTCTAATATTGGGGGAAAAAGTAGTGATTTCTGGTGTTTAAGTGGCAATATTTTAAAAAAGTATCTTATCTGGTCAATATTTCGTTAGGTACATTTTATTTTATCTAATTAGCCAAATATCCAAATTTGAAGTTCAGTTCAGTTTTACATAAAAAATATTTGGATTATTAAATTAATTAAAATATAATAAGAAATATTCGCAAATTTCGTTTTTTGCTTTTATTAATATTTCAATAAATTTTTGTTAACTTAAAAATGTAGGTAATTACTGTCTAAAGACGGAAAATTGACCATTTTTTGGATAAAACGAAAAATAAAATAAAAGAAATATTGATAAGAAATTGAATCTTTGTTCTGAACAATTTTTTTTTGAAAAATGTTAATAAATTATTTAAATTGCTTTACAGTAATATCAATCCAATTGGTAATGCATAACATTTTTTTTTGTTATTAAGTTATTTACGAAAAAAAAAATAAAAAATTTACGTGTTAAAAAATATTAATTAATAGATAAAAATTTGATAGTATGCAATTATCGATATAGTGTTTTTTGTCTTTATTTGCTTTTTATATATAAATATTAAAAAAGTTATACTAAAATAATCGCATTTTAAATAGTTTTTGGGTTCTAAGAATAATGTACAATAAAAAAATAGAAACTTACATCAACAACAATTTTTGAATTTAATAAGTTTATTTTATTTTGATTTACATTTCTTCAAACCCTTCAAAAAAAGTAAGTAAACATACGCGCTGGAGTCAAAGATACGAAATTGATTAAAGTGTAATGTACCCTTATTTTTTACTTTGGGTCGTTTTATCTCATGAAAATACTAGACATTTTTTATTATTTTACCTATCATGATACATTATATTATTATTTATTGGGAATTTTTTTTTTCTTAAAAATGTACATGTACCTATTGGGAAAGAGTAAAAAAAAACAAATAATATAAATTTTGATCACAGTTACAAGACTGTTATATTATTTATTTTTTTAGTTTTAATTTCAAGATACAATGTAATTTATACCAAAATAATAATATTAAATAAAAATAATACAGGCAATTTTGAAAATATGTAATACCTTTTTAAAATAATAATTTATTTATGTATTTCATTGGAACTTGTTCTAATTTTGGGGAAAAAGGTAGTGATTTCTGGTGTTTAAGTGGCAGTATTTTAAAAAAGTATCTTATCTGGTCAATATTTCGTTACTTTTTATTTTATCTAATTAGTCAAATATCCAAATTTAAAGTTCAGTTCAGTTTTACATTGAAAATATTTGGATTAATAAAGTAATTAAAATATAAAAATAAATAATGGCAATTTATCAATAACTTTTTGTTAACTTAAAAATGTAGGTAAGGGAATTTGACCGTTTTTTGGATAAAACGAAAAATAAAATAAAAGAAATATTGATAAGAAATTGAAATGGGATTGCGTCCTAATGTTTGTTTTAAACAATTTTTTTTTGAAGAATTTTAATAAATTATTTAAATTGCTTACAGTATTATCAATCCAATTGGTAACGCATAATATATTTTTATTGTTATTAAGTTATTTACGAAAAAAAAAATAAAAAATTTACGTTTTAAATATTAATTAATAGATAAAAAATTAATAATAGGTAATTATCGACATAGTGTTTTTTGTCTTTATTTGCTTTTTATATACAAATATTGGAAAAGTAATACTAAAATAATCGCATTTTAAATAGTTGTTGGGTTCTAAAAATATTGTATAATAAAAAAATAAAAACTCACATCAACAAACTACTTTATACAGAAGATCCAGTTATCATCGAGTCACGCTGGCATTACGTAATTTGAAACGGAATATAAAATTAAAAAAAAAAAATCCAAAAGCTAGAAATGTTTTATGTCGATTTAATTTAAAAAAATAGATAATATATTTATAAAATGCTATATGCAAATTAAAAGCAACGAGAAAAAAATAATAAAAAATGTCTATTTCAACTTTCCCTTTTTTTTAATATAATTTTTTTTGTTTCGATAATGTTAGCTTTTATCAACTTTTTGAGTCTAATATTGTTTCACAAATATTATTATGAAGCATAATAATATATAATAAGAAATACATTTCTTAATTTACAGCACAAAAACTGTACAAATTTAAAAAAAAAATATTATAATAAATTTAAAAAATCACACCAATAAAGCGCGTGTTTCGACAAACCTCTTTATGCGTCTTTACACTGTATCACATAATTTGCAACATAATACAAAAATTATGTAAAATCCCGGGTAATCAGACTGCGAAAGCTCCGGTAAGCTGGCGCGTGGCGTTGCGACGGACGCGCAATCACAAACGAGTATCTTTTCGTCGTTGTGCTGCAACTTACACTGCGGTCTGTTCATGCTGCTGATATTGCTGTAGGTGGTTGTCAAAGTAGGCGTGGTGTTTGCAAATTTTTCTCTATTCGGTCTTTTGTTAAGCAGTTTAAAATGTTTTTTTTTACAAATACTGATAACATATCGCACCCTCAATGGAATACTAACACTCAAAAAATACGATAATTGTGTTATGTTGCGGATTAAATTATTGTCCATACCTTCAATTCTTTAAAGCAAAATAAACTTAAGATAATATGATTCTGTACAAATTTTAAACTGTTTTCAATACAACAGTAATATATTTTAAGATGTGTTGGTATTGCATTAAAAACAAATGAAACACAAATTTTTATTTACCGACGTTTCAGAAAATATATTTCCTTCCTCAGGGCTCTGAAACAATAGGATTCTTTCTAAGGTTTCAAAAATAAACGATAAAAAGTTACATAACTGATTTGTTCGAAAAAATGACAAATCTTATTTTCAATAACAGAACATAACAGAAAGTACATAATATAATATATCTTTAATATATTAAAAAGTAACACAGTTACAAGCAGGTGTAATTTTTTTAAATTTCATTGTGTTTAAAGAGAATAAGAAATCTTTTAAAAATAACGCGCAAGCTGTAGAGAGAGACAAAAGAAAGCTACGACAATTTGTGTATTTTAATTTTCTTAAAAAGTCCACCCTAATTAAAACATATTAGAAAAAAGAAAAGTTTTCCCATTAAAACAAAATAGGGACCAAGGGTGAACCAAAAAAAAAACAACAAAACAACATTCAAAAAGTGGTAAAAACTTACAGTTCAAGTGGGCTCCACGAGTCACAATGGTAAAAAACAAATAGAAAAAAATAAAATTAGGACACATAATGGTAAAAGGGACACGTAACAAACGGCACCGTAAACAATTAATATATTTTTTAAAATTTTGTACTACAACCTCAGTACTTCATATTTTAATTGAATTGAAAAAACGAGAAGGGAAAATAAAGAGATTTACAACAATAATTTATTTCTACATTATCACCGCTGATACCTGATAAACAAATCAGTTGTTTTCTCGTCTTGCACAGGTTGTAGTACAAAATTAAAAAAAAAATTAATTGTTTACGGTGCCGTTTGTTATGTGTCCCTTTACCATTATGTGTCCTAATTTTATCTTTTTTTATTTATTTTTTACCATTGTGACTCGTGGAACCCACATTAACTATAAGTTTTTACCACTTTTTGTTTCTTGTTTTGTTGTTGTTTTTGGGTTCACCCTTAGTCCCTATTTTATTTTAATGAGAAAACTTTTCTTTTTCTAATATGTTTTAATTAGGGTGGACTTTTTAAGAAAATTAAAATACACAACTTTTCGTAGCTTTCTTTTGTCTCCCTCTATAGCTTGCGCGTTATTTCTAAAAGTTTTCTTTTTCTCTTTAAACACTATGAAATAAGGGAAAAAATTACACCTGCTTGTAACTGTGTTACTTTTTAATATATCAAAGATATATATTATATACTTTCTGTTATGTTATGGTATCGACAATAAGATTGGTAATTTTTTCAAACAAATCAGTTATTATGTAATTTTTTTATCGGTTATTTTTGAAACCTAATAAAGAATCCTATTGTTTTAGAGCCCTAAGGAAGGAAATGTTTTTTTCCGAAACGTCGGCAAATTAAAATGTGGGTTTCATTTGCTCCCTAAGATCCTTATACCCATAAAAACCACCTACATAAAAAGTCTATTGGATCATTAAACCGGAAGTTGATTTTTTTGGGAAGATAACAAAAATTGAAGATAGGGACATGTAAGCCGTTTTGCTCTAAGACGTACTGTTAGAAAGTTAGAAGCTGTCAAAGTTCAAAAATGTCACTTTTTAAGAGTCAATATCTCGGAAACTATGAAATATAGACTAATAATGCATTTAATAAAAAATAATTATAATCTTATGTGGAATTTAAAAATGTAAAAATATATAGGGTGTTCCATTTAAAAAAAGATATATCTGGCCCACCCTGGATTTTTGGTCCAACGTGTATATTTAAAATTATTTTTAAAAGGTGCGCGACATTAACATGTACAACTTTTGTATAAAAGTTTTATTTCTTAAGACCACCGTTTACGATATATCGTCCACCGGCACACTAAATGGACACCCTGTATATTGTATGAACTAATATACGATATGATTCAAATTTAAACTGATGTCAGATAATGTGACCTACATTCAAGGAGTCATTAGAAGAACTGTAACCACATTTTTTCTTTTCGAAAAAAATGTTACTCAAAAAAAATTTTTAATTTTTTATTTTATATTTAAATTCAGTAATAACATTTTACAAAAGCTTCATTATTTTTTTCATATACTTAGATTAGGCCTCGTATTGTCAAACATCGAGGTAATATATTATATTATTTTATGATCTGAAATCCTATAGGGGGTGAGGGGGGGAAGCAGTCGCTAAAGTCAAATAAGTTTAAAATGGCTGAATATACAGTGCGTTTTTCTTAACGCGGGCCATAGGGATTAACATGGTAAATATTTAAGTCTATGTTAGGCACATTTCTATTGAAAACTACGAATTTTACACAAACATTTCTTGTTGTCTCATATCCAATTTAGGACCATGTTTGTATTACTTTACTAACGCAAAACATTGAAAAATACCATTTTAAGTTATAATATCACGCTGTTTTGCCCAGCCCTGTACATTAAGTTTACCCAGGTATATTTGACATAAACTGGTATGTGACATTTTTATAATATTTGTCAAGTTATACCGAAATTATACAATGTTGATGATTATTTAGTTCCTATTAAATATGTTTTATTTTAAGTGGTTTAAAATGTATTAATTTTCTTAATAATTCTAAAGCAGAACTTTTATTTCAATACAGTTTAATAATTTAAACTAATTTCATGAAGGTCAGGAAAATACTGACAGCCGTGTCAATATTTTTTCTTTATCTAAGGTCATAGATATGGAGAACTATAGGGTAGGAGGCCGATCGACAATGGCAGCATTTTCAAAATCTGTCCAGGTTTTTTGGTTAGTTCGCTATTGGCCGATAGATGGCTCTCGCGTCCGAAGTGGGCTGATGTTGTCTTCTTCTTCTTCTTCGTTTTTAATATGGAAAACTAGATCCTCCATAGTTTTTAACTTTTACTTAAGCCCTTTATTTTTCTGTGGTTTTACTTTTGACAATTGACATTTTATTTTTCGAAATAACAAATAATGTTTGAAGGCAAGACAAGACAAATAACGTTGTATTGTAATTAATTTCCATATTTATAATGAATAATGCTACAATTTATAAAAGTAGAGTTTGCTTTGTGTCGGGGTGTAAGACAGGATCTTCTTCAAAGAGGTAACGAAGCCAAATAAGTCTCTTTCTAGCTCCAAAGGTAAGCTCACTTTAAAAAAAACCTCTGTAGCTAGAATGTTTAATACCCTGTATTTTAAAAACCAAGCATCGTTGGAACTTTATACAGGCCGAGTTTACTAATAAGTATAACAAAGTAAGTGCAAATTCATATAAAAGTCCTTATTTGTTTCTTAAAGAACTAATTTAAATAAAAATAGTTATCGCGTCCATAAGAAACCATTTATTTGATAGCCCACTTCGAACACGAGCGCCATCTTATGGCAACTCGTAAAGCTGAATTACCGATGCTAATTTGGGACCGAATCCAATGCATTGCGATCGGCCTCCTACCTCAAGTCCTCCATAGTCATAGAGAAGCGAGTTGCGCACTCTCAAGTATAGATAGGCAACTTAACATACTAAATTGGTTCCCTGATAGCGCCACCCGCGACCGGAGGCGAAACTAAATATAGTCGTGGTGGGGGTAGGCGCCAAGCATAAACATTTAAATTTTATTATTACTTTGAATTCAAATTTTCGCGCTTCTAACTTAACGGAAAAGTTTGAAGCGCGAAACTTCTGATTCAAGTTAAAATAATTTGGGATAACGAAAGGAAATTATAACACGTTTCTGATATGGCGACAAGATTTATTAATAGGTATTAGATATTTACATAAATAGGTTTTAAAGAAAAAAACAGCTTATATTATTATTATTATTTTCTGTAGATTTTTCTAACAATTCCGTGTTATTTTCAAAGGTTTTATTTAATAAACTAGTTACCTATTGTACCTTGTAGTTCATTAAGTTGTGAAGTAGAGTTTAGTTTAGGGCTAGCAACAACCCCGCCGGCGTTGCCAGTGTAAAGTCCTGGGCAGACCTGCTCAGTGAATCGTATACATATATATTATATCATATTATATATTGTAAATGTAGTTTTGGCAATAAGTTGTAAACACTTTAAACAATAAAGATATTTTGAAAGCAAAGCAAAGCAGAAGTAAAGTTTCTTTCTATACCTTTTATAGCTTTCTCTGTACTTTCCAATCGTTGAGCGACATTAATGAAATCTTCAGGAGGTTCCACGCTTTTGTTAATTGCCTTGGGTTTTCTTCCCGACTTCTTCGGTCGCGACATATTAAATATATACCTATTTACGATTCTCAAACTACCGACTGCGTCATGTTAAGTTTATAAATTATATATGAATAATTATTTAATAATAACTTTATTTTTTATATATTATGTTACAACTATGGAGAACTATAGGGTAGGAGGCCGATCGACAATGGCAGCATTTTCAAATTCTGTCCCGGTTTTTTGGTTAGTTCACTATTGGCCGATAGATGGCTCTCGCGTCCGAAGTGGGCTGATGTTGTCTTCTTCTTCTTCGTTTTTAATATGGAAAACTAGATCCTCCATAGTTTTTAACTTTTACTTAAACCCTTTATTTTTCTGTGCTTTTACTTTTGACAATTGACATTTTATTTTTCGAAATAACAAATAATGTTTGAAGGCAAGACAAGACAAATAACTTTGTGTTGTAATTAATTTCCATATTTATAATAAATAATAGTACAATTTATAAAAGTAGAGTTTGCTTTGTGTCGGGGTGTAAGACAGGATCTTTTTCAGAGAGAAAACGCCGCCAAATAAGTCTCTTTCTAGCTCCAAAGGTATAGCTAGAATGTTTAATACCCTGTATTTTAAAAACCAAGCATCGTTGGAACTTTATACAGGCCGAGTTTACTAATAAGTATAGCAAAGTAAGTGTAAATTCATATAAAAGTCCTTATTTGTTCCTTAAAGAACTAATTTAAATAAAAATAGTTATTGCGTCCATAAGAAACCATTATTTGATAGCCCACTTCGAACACGCGCGCCATCTTACAGCGACTCGTAAAGCTGAATTACCGATGCTAATTTGGGACCGAATCCAATGCATTGCGATCGGCCTCCTACCTCAAGTCCTCCATAGTTACAAATCAATCATTAAATGACAATGACAATATTTCACCAGTCCAGGTAAGACTTCAGGATCTGTCACAAGAAGCCATATTTTTATCTTTCTCGCACATATGCTGGTACAGTTTAATACAGAGAGAGAGAGGTACAGAATGTTGGCCATGCTCATTCTAAATGAATATTATGTTCCTACCAACGTTAGGAGATGAACAACCTTATAAAACAAAATTCCTACAATAGCGCCACTAGCGACCGGAGGCTAAATTAAATGAACAGGGGACGACCTTCACCATTTAAGTTATCCTAGCCTGTCTAAGGTAGTTAATTACATAAATTACAAGGGTGTAAAAAAGTATAATTTTAAAAAAATAAAAAGAGCTTTTATGGGTATCTCTTGGAGATTTTTTGCACAGGTTGTATGTTAACTTCTTCCTCTCATCTCATATTTTATCTATTCTCAAGTTTTAATATTATTTGTTTCATATAAATGTGCCTAACATAGGCTTAAAGATTTACCATGTAAATCCCTATGGCCCGCGGTAAAAAAAAACGCAGTGTATACGGACGCAAAATTGATAATAAGTGCTATAGCTCTGGACGAAAAAGAAAAAAAAACAAGCAAGATAACGTATGTATGCGTACATAAAGCATTGGCAAGAGGAGAAAGTGAAGGACAATTTGCTCTACAAAGAATTAATGGATGCAGTAGCAAAAATTCTGTGCCGATATTCTTATAAAAAACAATATACTTTACATCGGATAAATCAAATGAGACATGTTAGCTACCTTTGTAGCAACTCGATAAATCTTGTATCGTTTATTTTATCACGAAATATATATTGCATAATATTATTCTAAAACTCGTTTTAGGGTTCAAACCTTAATGTTTTTAGATTTCACCCTACATATTGGTAGCATTATCTAGATGTAGAAACTTTTATCATCCTACTGTATCTTGAAGTCGGTTTTCTTTTCCGGACAAATTTAGTTACGTTGAGCTTTATATAAGTACGGATAGGTAAGATAACCTAAATATAGATCAATACATCAGTGACAATTGAAAAAGAAACGTTGTCGACATATTTTTATTTTCACAGTATGGATACTCAAGCTACACTGACAGTTAAAAATGTAACTCTACCAGACGTGCGTAAATAATCGAGAAAGTTAATTGCCCCAATGACCTTATGAAAGAGCCGCCACTGATTATATGTAAATACCTACTATTATAAAATTGCAAAGTGACTGAATGACTGACTGACGCCCAGCCTAAACTCCTAGTCCCAGTATCATCAAATTTCGAAGATGTCTTCTAATTATAATGTAGGCATCCACTAAGAAGGAGTTTTTCGAAAATCACTCTTAAGCGTGTAAAACGGGGGTTGACATTTTTATAGGAATACCTGTATCTCAGAAACTAAAACTGGTGGAAGTCTAAAAATTGTTAAGTTCCTTTAATAAAAAAACAATATGCGTTTTCGGTTATTTTTTCAAAATTCACTTCTTCTTCTTCTTCGTATGCCTATCCGAGCCGAATACTGGCGACCATCTAAACAATCATAACTTTGTTAAGTGCTCCTCTGAACAGTCCCGTGGTTGACGTTCCGAACCAGAACCTTCGCTTTTTTAGCCATGAGATCCTCTTTCTTCCTGGTCCTCTACTCCCGTACACTTTACCTTGCAGGTTGCACTGTATGAGATGGTATCTATCTTTATTACGCATTATGTGCCCAAGATATTCTAACTTCCGGCACTTCACGGTGTAAAGGACCTCACGTTCCTTCCCCATTCGGCGCAGGATTTCTTCATTGGTCACCCTCTGCATCCAAGACACTTTCAGCATTCTTCGATATAACCACATTTCGAAGGCTTCCAGCCTCCTCTCAGTAGCAGAAATCAGTGTCCAAGCCGCTACTCCGTAGTACAATACAGAAAATACATAGCATCTTAACAACCTGATCTTGAGGTTTATGTTCAAGTCATGGCTCTTGAAGCACTTTGCCATCTTATTGAACACTGCTCTGGCCTTCTCTATCCTGCATCTGATTTTCTGTGAATGGTCCCACTCTTAGGGGTTTGAAAAAAGGGTGTAGCGTATTTACATATAATCAGTGGCGGCTCTTTCATAAGGACATTGGGGCAATGACCTCCCTCGATTATTCCCTACTTATGTAACTTAATGGTTATTAAGTTCATATTACGTTTAAAATTCATCCTATTAGCCAAACTTAGTTTGTTTAGGTATTATAACTAGGGCTAGGCGATATTGAAATTCCAATATCGAATATCGATATTTAAAAAAAAATATCGATATAGTGAATATATCGATATTATCGATATACCGATATTTTATTTTTTAAATATCGATATATCGATATATCGATATATCGATATATCGATATATCGATATTTTATTTTTTAAATATCGTTATTCGATATATCGATAATATATATTATCGATAAAACATAAAAATATTATATTATAAATACAGTGTCACCAGTAAAGTCCGCATCATGTGGGATTTTTTTTTATTAATATAGCTTTATTCAAAATTTGACTTTGGCATCAAGTTCTGCTTCGATCGAGATGAAAATTAAGCAAAAAATAGTAGTCACGTGATTCGCATTATCTGTCAAAATTTAATTTTTTCCAAAAAATAATTCAAAAGTTTCTAAAAATATCGAAAAAATTTATTGGAACAAGTTTTTTTAAATGCAGTTTCTAGCCCACATGCAGCTGCATAAGATAATTTTGATTTTTTACCCACAACTAAAATTTATTTTCCACTTAATGAACACTTTACTGATGACACTGTGTTCTTTTTATGTCGATAAATATCGATAAATCGATTTTTTATTTTTTAAATATCGTTTATCGAAATATCGATATATCGAATTTTTGCCCAGCCCTAATTATTACTATTACCTCTAAAACATTCCTCGTATTTTACGAGAATTGTATGATCACAACCAAGCTCTGCCAAGTAAACTACACGTGACGGTACTTATCGGACGTCCACGAAGTATATTGGGTCCAAGCAAGCCTTGACCACGGCTCTCTGTTTTCTTTACCAGACAAAATTTAATGCGCAAGCGTGCAGAAGAAAAATAAACGCATTTCAACGCGGCAAACACACGTATGTGATCTCGAACTTCTTTATATTCTTTGTATTGTGGGACAAGTCCAAGTTCTTTTACTTTTCTCCAGATGGTTTGGTTGGAATGGAAATGGCATCCTTTAATGACAACTTCGAGGAAAGCATCTCTTAATGAGTTTATTGCTATTGCGGCACGCTTAAAGTTAATGTGTACCTTTTTTGGAAGAAAAACCATATATCTTGCAGTAATTTAAAAACCCTCTTATAGCTAGATTCTCTGCGGTTTGGTAAACAGTCTAAATGTATGGTGTAGAGTTGATCGAAAAAGGAAATACAAAGAAAAAGAATCTATTGAGGCTAGAAGCCAAGTAAAATTTTGATAAGGTTTCGTAGAACCATTTTGCAGAAAAGGGTGGGAAGAAGAGTCTAGAAGTTACATTGCGGGAGCAGTTCTTAGTTTATTTCCGAGGAAAATTTTTTGGCTCAAGTTCCCAACCGATTTATGCAGTAAAGAGTATTGTATAATGTATATTTAAATATGCATTATTAGTTTGTAGTTATTTACTTTTAATTTTTAATTATCGAATTTACGTATGAATGCTGGCCGAGCTTGAGAATTGAAATAAGAGTATTATGTTAAATAGTTTAGGCATTTACGAACATTTTGCCCCTAGGGGGTGGAAAAAAGGATAGTTCATATTGGAAAAAATATTTTTGAAACTCAGTATAAATGCTCTAATATACAATTAATAAAAGAAACATTTCTTTGAAAATCGGTCTCGAAAGTGGTAAAAAGGGGGTTAAAATGTTTCTATGTTGAAAAAATATTTTTTATCATCTTATTCAAGAATAAACGGGTAAATTTTTGAAGTGTACTCAACAAGATTTTACCACTAGTTGGCCGAATGATAATGAAACCTTACCTTAAATATGGGCACTATCATTATTTAAAAAAAACGCACGAATTTGGAAACTAATGTATTGAGGAAAACGCTGTTATTATCTATTTCAACCGTTTTTCTTTAACACCCTGGGGTGGAATAAAATAGCGGTATAACCCAATTGCGTCCCGCGGTCAGAAAAGAAGTCCAATTGTGTCCGGAGTAAAATAAAGGTTGATCGAATTGCGTCCCGCGGTATAGCCCAATTGCGTCCCATGGTCAGAAAAATACATATCTACAAACTGTGATAAAAATTGTTTCATTACATACATAATCAAGTACTTAGTAAAGTACCTTTCATTCTAAATCCCTTCAGGCTTGATCGGGTTTGTTCAGGTTGTTTTAAGATTTTTCAAGCATACTATTGTATACTCTGAACATACCATTCCGAATCACCCGGTATAATGTATTTTATTTTGGTAAAAATAAATAAATTGGTATATTTAAATTTTAATGAGTTTTACTTATAAGAGCCCTGGGCCGCAATTGGTATATAATTTGCCAGGTAGCGGGACCCAATTGTACTGTGGAGGGTTAGCTTTTTCAGGTGCGGGACACAATTCGTATACAGCCTAAAATAGTAGATGTAAAACCAAATGTTTTAAATGAGTAGAGGCACACAATGTCTCGAACAAAACATATTTGCTCTACCAACAGTTTTTATTTCTATGGTTACTAAGCCTGTAATTAACTTCGTTAATGAATACGATACTAAGTTCTTATTGTCTTTTATATATCTATAACTTATATATAATCTTTTACGAGAGTAATTACTAATTTAGTTAAGCCCATATAATATATAGAACAGAAGAAATGTTAATTAGTAGTAATAACCATTTACTAAATGTTATTTAAAATATTGCTTTCACTTCACCGCCTCAACCCAACCTAAAAAAAATTGGTTTTTAATTTTAGATTTAATTTAGTGATAAAATTTAGGGCTAAAGGAGACAATGCTAATGGCTTTTATAAATGTAGATAGGACGTTGGACCTATATTTTTATAATACAATCATACAGTGTTAAACTTTGAATTTATATTAAATATTATTATAATTGGTTTTAGGTTGTTTGTTTGAATATTATGTGTCCTTTAATACTGTAGAGTATTCATTACTTATCTAAATGCAAAATACAATATCCTTCGAGATTTGAAGTTTTTAGAGAATCGGTTTAGCTTCACCGGCACTTACACTACAGTGTGATTTGCAACATAGCAAAATTGGGTTACCAGTCAACAGAATAGAGTTGTTTATTACATGGATGAAACTGTAAGAAACTGAAAATATATTCTTTGAAACAAGATATGAACCTTTTTATTCTAAGTAACCTTATAAGGATCTATAGAAATAAATAATTCATATACAGAATAGTAGTAGTAGTAACATGTTTTATTTAGCAAATATTCTTTAATACATTTTTTTAACACATTTTTATAGATTTATTTTTAAATTTTAAAACGCTACCATCTTTTAACAAAATCAGACACAAAAGTTAAACATTTTGTAAATTGTATCAAATATTACGAATCATTTTGTTTTTTAATTAAATGTAATTTTAAAGTTTTTTTAAACAGACACAAAAGTTAAACATTTTGTAAATTGTATCAAATATTACGAATCATTTTGTTTTTTAATTAAATGTAATTTTAAAGTTTTTTTAAACAGTTTTATTTATTTTTGAGACATAATAGAATTTTCCAAATTATTATATTTTATCAAGCCTTTATAAAAAATAGATTTATAAGCTAATGTTTTAGACGTTCTATCCACATAAAAATTTTGATTACCTAGTTCTTGTTTTATAATTTTGATGGTCATAACTAAAAGAACAAAAAAATTTTAAACAATCAGGCAATAAATTATTTTTAATATTATGTATTAAGATACATACTAAATCAAAAATTAAATTTCTGACATTCAACCAATCTAAATTTTTCAACATAAAATTATTTTTTTGTATATTTGTCACAATTTAAAAAATCCGCATTGCCTTATTTTGTAAAATTTGTAATTTATCCAATATTTCCTCACTAGCACAATATAAAATAATGATTATCCCTAAATATTTAAAACTGTTTACTAATTCCAATTTTTCACCATCAATTACAACATTTATATTTTGACAATTTAAATTATAACCCATAACCATACATTTAATTTTTGAAATATTTAATTTTAATTTATTTACTTTTAGCCAATTTAATAATATATTTATCTCAGAATTTAGAGTATTTAGACCATCAAAAATATTTAAAACATTAATGTAAATTAAGATGTCATCAGCAAACATTTGTAACATACATATTTTTGAAACTAAAGGCATATCGTTGATGTATAAAATAAATAACATTGGACCTAGTATACTTCCTTGAGGAACTCCTATATTATTAATTTTTTTATTCGAATATGTTTCTGATATTTTTGTTTTTTGTGACCTGTTACTTAAATACCTTTTAAACCGTTTATAAACGTTTCAGCAAATACCATACTGATACAATTTACTCAATAATCTAGCCCTGTCAATTGTTTCGGATAATATTATCATATTAGGATATTTTATTAATAGAATCGTTTTTGCATTGAAATAAACAATAAAACTAAAAAAAAAATATTTCGGTCTAAAAATGTTTCAACAACTAAATAAATAAGAAGTATTGAATTATTTTTTATTTCGAAGAAGTTTTTAGATTTTTTGTACTTTCGGGACTAAAGTAGGTTCTTTAGTCATGACGAAGCCGCTCTAAAGAGGGTAACTTACTCCCAAGGTAGGTACTTAACTACATTAATAAATCTAAGTAGTATAGTATATATAGGATTGTCAAATTAAATTATAATATTGAATTTCTACAGACTTTTAGCATTATTGCATGCAGAAGCAATTTTTCTTCAGTGGGCTATGGGCACCTGAAATCTTTTTCCGAAAAGAGATTTAAATATAATCGATTAGTGAGTTTGTAGCCTACACAGAGAACTCCTACCAAATAGAAACGCCAACAAAGTATTTTGCATGTACCGTTTTGGTACCCGCATGTGCAAGATTAGGTGACTTCATCACCTGTCTGAGCCATCCGTCGAAGTCGGTCGAAATGGTGTTTAGTCTGCGAGCAAGCAAAATTGGGTTCTCCGCCTGTCTCTACTGCGAACTCAAGCTATTGGTCCGGGAGGTGGTGTCACTTTTGGACTAGTGATCGATCTGCACACGAATTTTTTACCATGCGTAGTTCTCCACATTAACATATACGATCCGCGCGTCAGTCAGTCCGATAGCGGTGGGTGTGGGCGTGGGAGGCTGTGAAACTCGTCGGATAAACTATGAAAAAAAGTGATAAATCCGGTGATGAAAATTTGTTAGATTGTAAATTATTGATGATTAAACGTGAAAATATTCGTCAGTCACTTTCTCGACGGGGGAAACATCGTCAGTCGTGATCGATCTTCACTTGAAATTTTGTGGAATGATTATTAATATCTAATCAAGCATGAAAATGAACGTCAGCCACGTTTATCGTGGTGGATTCTTTGTCAGTCGGCTTTAAAAAGTCGAGAGTGCTGACAAGGTTCCTCTAGCGCGCTGCATCTTATGCAGACTGACGAAGAATCCACCGGCGTCGTGCCGACTGACGATTGTTTGTTTGAAGTGTGAAACAAGTTCTCTATAATTTATTAATTTCAAGTCAATATACAGTGTGTCCACGGATTGACCATCGAAGATGAAGAACTTTTTTATTTGTGGGTTTATGAAAAAAAGTTATTTTCATAAAAACTACTGCTTGTTCTCAAACGACCAAAAAGCATATTATTTTTTAAAATTTATATACCGGGTGTTCAGAATTTAGAAAAATATGAATAAAGCTAAAAACAAAGTACCTTTATGTGTAAAGATAGGATAAAAAGTAATTAGTAAAAGTTGTTGCGGTTGAAAACCTACGTCTCATTACCAAGTTTTTACTTATTAGCTAAATATACAGAGAACGGCGAAAAGTTGAAACTCATAAAATATGATTTGCTATTATTTTATTAATAATGATATGATTAGTTATAATATGTCGATGGCTTAATTGCAAGAGGATGTAACCCACTTCTTTTAAATATTGGGTGAATCTTTATTTATTTGTAATAACTAGTAAACCTATGACTAACCAAACTCTACTATTTTGGCTTTGTTTCAATAAGGCGTATCGCAAATCTTGAATTTTCGCATATTAAAATATCGAGTAACCCACCGAATTGTTATGCCTGTTAGAACGTGTGGTTTTATTTATATATAACTAGCGTGTACCCGACCTGCGTTGCAATGCCAGGCATTGTAAGCCTCTGAGATAATAATAAGGCAAGTTCACCATCACGTCAAGATTTATAAATACAAACTCGAACAAACCTCTAAATTTATCAGTGTTTCTCTACAATATTATGCATGTATTATACATAAAAATCTTCCTCTTGAATCACTCTATATATTAAAAAAAAATCGCTTCAAAATCCGTTGCGTAGTTTTAAAGATTAGGGCACATATAGCTGGGGACAGACGCGACAGCGACTTTGTATTATACTATGTTAAGAAGTGGCGTTGGTAGGTAGCAGTTCTCTGAATAAAGGGCGAGGCAATCCTATTTTGTCAGTGAAAGGATTATTAATTTTTTTTAATGTAAGCAAACAAGAAATAGAAAAATAAATGCTGCGAAAAATTAAAACTTTATAAAAATTTGAATAGTTTCTTTAAAATTTACAAGCCTAATGCCCAGCAAGTAAAAAAAAAGTTTACTTATTATATTACTTAGGTATACTTATACAATTACACCTTAGACCTTTCTAAAAAAAAATAATTGAAGGTAATTTTCTAAGGTCATTTGGTCAACAAACTCACCTAATAATTTTTTTTTTTTTTTTTTTTTTTTTTTTTTTGGCCTTGAGCGTAGCTTATTTAGCCACCGCAGAGTATATTAATTAAATAAATTACAGATTAAATAGTTTTTTACGATTTAATGATAGGGATATAGGCATGTAACATAGGGATCTGCACAGGGACACTCGTTTCACGCCACTGGGGCCTATCAGGGCGACTTGAATTAATACATAGGACAGTGAAGGCCACTAAAAATGGGAAAACACATATGGTTAAATTAGGATAATTATGGAGGATAAGGAGTTTTAGATTTATTATATTTTAAAGTCGGTCAGTTTCAGATATTTTATAAATATTGACTCTATCGTTGGATTTATATTGGCGTTGACCATGAATGAGGTACAATTTGGGGGCAGTAAACTATGTTGGGCCAGTTCTGAGTAAAGAAATTTGGTTGCATTTCTGTTAAGGCCGCAACCAAACATTTTGTGGTCTAGATCATCTAAAGATTGATTGTCGCAGTTGCAGTCGCAATTTATTTTTAAAATTAAATAAAAATGTTTATCCGTCAAAAAATGCAAAACTTTCAGAGTGTAAGTGTCATGCGAAAGCGGGAGCACTTAACCGTATTTTAAATTGACCTGGTAGGTTTAAATGAATGAATTGGAAATGAAGAGCGAAACAAACATACGCACTTGCCGACCGCCGCCTGATCTCGGGTTCTTTCGTGCTCGGTCGAAGGCGGTTCAATAGGCATTTATGGAAACACATTCGAACCGCTCCGTGAATTATTATATTATATACAAGCCAAACTTTGCGTAAGACAAAGAAAAACTAATTACCAAATATTAGGATTGTATTTACATAAAAAAAAAAATGTTTGTTTCATTAGATTATTAGGTATGACGATGCCGAGTCGCCCGTATGCTGTTAACCCTTTATGTCGTTCGTTAGTCTTTTTGACTTGTACTGTAACTTGTATTAAAGAACAATGACTTTAACAGTCCAAGAAATATTGCAGTTTAAAACAAGCGAGGCATTAACATTTGAAAAACATTTTGAAATTAAAGAAAATGGACGTCCCAAACATTTTTTGGATCTGAAACAAATTACAAAATACAGAGGAAAATACATAAACAGGTATTTTAAGCAAACTGTGTACCCGGATAATATGAAAAAAATAATAATAAAGCTATTTTATGTAATTTTAAAAAAAGTCACAGCAATAATGCAATTTTAGAACTTTATGTTTTTACGGTGTTTATAAGTTGGTAAATAATTATACCTTGGCTAAACTATGCACCAAACTGCATTTTGCTTATTACGTTACTGCCATCAAAATAAATATCAATAATAAAACACCATTTTTTGCCTTTTAATATTTTATCATTTATGAGGGTATTACTCTCTTTACAAATATGTTTCGCCTTATAAGGATTTTTCGAGAATATACTGTTACAATACTATATAATTATATCAGATGATTGGGAATGCCCGATTTTAAAGCTTCTAAAAATTTAAATAATTGGGGTGTTATTCAAATTTAGTTGCTCATTCGTGCATAGGATTGTATTTTTTAAAGAAAACTGTTCTAATAAGCCTAGTTTTTGCCTTTATTCTCACAATGTGCAACAATAAATAAAAGTTACAAAAAGGAAAAAAAAATGTTTTATTCTTTATAATATTTTATAGTGTTTTAATTAGGTAATACTATAATTATTACTCTAATTATTATTTTAACAACTACGTACGTTTACTGGCTTTCGGTATATTGCTTCCAATATCCAGTTTACTACAAGCACTAACTATTTTTTCAGTTCGTCGATGCATTGCAAGCTTCACAAAGGGACGAGTAGTGAACCTTCTCTCACCTTTGCTTAAAACTGATCACAAACCGGCGTTTCAACAGCGTTTCAGCGCTAGATTGTAAAATTCAATCAGGAAAAAAGGTAAACTATCCACTTACACTAGAGGAACGCAAATTTTCATTTAAACAGAAGGTAATAATATGTCAAGTTATGCCGTTATGCTTTGCTATGAATATATTAAACTACTAGACATAACTTAATTTAAACCCTTTTACTTTAACATATTTTACTTATACTCTAAAATAACTATAGTTATTCTCTCCTTTTAACACACATATTTATAAATTTTTTTTTATAAATATATAAATTTATGACCTTTTACTTGATTGAATATTTTCAAACCCACGTGTTATGCCCTAATCTTAACAAATATCTTCCTTATCATTGAGGATCGAGTTATACCGTTAGGCTATATTATAAAGCTAATTTTTTGAAGTATCCTACCACAGATAACTCATTTTTGCCAAAAATCGAGTTATGCCCTTTAGCCTAACAGCCACAGAATTATTCTCTTTTAATTATTTTCGCGAACACTATATCTGTACCCTAAAGGTAAAGCGTACTATGTCACCTAAAGTAATTTTTACAGGAAAGCGAAATAAAGAAACTAAATAATGAATTTAGTCTACTGCTGTTTTATACAGCTAGTTAGGGATAAGTTGTTTACACTGAGTCCATAAATATGTATTGTTCACAATAAACTTAGTTTTCAAAAAAACCTTCTAGTTTTTTATTAAAAGGACTTAGTATATTTTACCACTGACATTTTTGGTAACCAACGTGGACTTGGTACAGTTCAATTTGTACAGGGTGATTCAAAAGTAAGCGGCATCCTTTCGGAGGAGTAATCCGTGCATAAAAATAAGGCAAAAAGTTTTTATTAACATGGGTCCGAAAATGCTTCCTAAGGAAGCTACGCCCCTTTGAATAGGACACCTTAACGACGATTTTTTCTCTAGTACTTTATAACCCTTTACAATTACATTTTGAAAATTGGTGTACTGTATGAACAGTTGATGGTGAATAAGATTCTAAATTCAAAATTTTAAAATTTTATTCAGTGGCGTCACATACGGGGGAGGGTAAGGGTTAAAACATTCCTATTTATTTTTCTCTTTAGGTTATTGCGATTTTGTTTAGAAATTATAGAATTCTAGAGTTTTCTACGTAAAAAAAGGTATTCTTAGTTCAATTTGATAGAGTGTACCGTTTACTAGCAATTCGACATTGAAAATTTTCTGATTTGCGTATTGATAAAAAATACTTAATCTGTATTACCACAACAGGTGTCCTATTCAAAGGGGCGTAGCTCCCTTAGGAAGCATTTTCGGAATCATGTTAATAGAAACTTTTTGCCTTATTTTTATGCACGGATTACGCCCCCGAAAGGATACCGCTTACTTTTGAATCACCCTGTATAACGGAAGTTTATTCGGATCAAAAGTCATAAATGTTAAAAAAAAAACGTTTATTGAACATATTTTATTTAACCCTTACTAAGGAACGAGACTAAACTTAGGATTAACAAAAATATTATATATAATATAAAAGTATAAAAAGTAAGTGAAGTATTTTACGAAAAAGGAGTTTAGAAGCATAAAAAAAATGTATTGTGTAATTATTATATTTCAAACGCGATGCTAATCGTTAACATCTTCAATGGCTTTATCAGTATGTGACAAGTTTTGATGATATGGGTAAACATTTTTTGGCACCCATTGTAATAATGTTTATAAATCCTTGTACTGTTTATCGCTTATAGGCTTTGGACCACTTCTAATTGTCGGAATTTCTTTAGGAAAAAATGCACTTCGAGACACTCGGTTAAGATCAAGAACCTCAAAATCAGTTTGGCCAAAGTCACTTTTACAAAAAACTTTACCGGGCTATTCGGATCATACCTGAATATGGACCAGGAATGAATATTCAACAGGAATTAGGTATACTCCGCAAACAGTACTAATTCCATGGGTATTGGACATATTATATGAGTGATACAATACTATGTCCAATTAGTATAGTTTACCCCTGACTGTTGCTGTGACTTGGTATTATTTAAAACTAACTAACTCCCCAACAGAGGTAATAAGGTTTATTACGGATTTTTTCTTAAAAGAGCGTAAAAATCCAAGTGACATAGTACAGTTAACTAATTTTTAGCACAAAGTGGACTTAGTACACTTTACCTCTGGGGTACAGATATTATTATCTTCTAATTATTGTTTGCTTTTATTAGTCTACGGTAAAATGCTCGTAGGGTAGAGTGCTTCAAGAGTGCGCACTTAACGCTTACTGAGAGATATAAAGAAAACAAATAATTTTAAGAAGTTACAAATTTTTATTCTAACTCTTTGGAGTTTAACACCGTTACTACAAACTAAATAAGAACTTAAAAAAATACCAAATTCGAAAAAAAAAAAAATAAACAAATGATGCATTTGCGTACTCTTACAGATACGGGTTTGTAAGAGAGCGCACTAAGATATGTAAGAGTGCGCACCAGGTTTCAAATGCATAAATCACATTTGTATAACCCACTACCAGAATATCCAGTGCATTTTTCATGCCACCATTGGGAACACGATGAGCACTCTATCCAGTCCTCCGTTATTGGTTCTCTATATGTTTCGTGGCACCCGGTGCAATTCCACATCTTCCTCTTCAGAATGGATTTTGGATTTGTCTTGGTTCTTGTTGTATTTAGATCGAGTTCAATCTTTCTTTTTGGTTTTTTTTGTCTCTTCTGCTTGAACTAACTGGTCTTTAAATGGTGAGCTGGTAATGATTTCAGACTTCTTGCTTCTGGTTTTAGTGGATCGCGGTATAATAGATTTGGGTAATGGAGAAATTGCTGTTAATGACAAATAAATTTGTTTTGATTTGTCGTCATCATTTTTACCCACGGCAGTCACCGATGCTGTCGGAGAATCCGGGCCAGATAAGGAGGTTGCATCTAGAGGCATCCTGATGGTAGAATTTGTAGGTATGGAAGTATCGATATTGGTGACGACTTTAGGGACTTCAGATGCAACAGTGGCGACTACAGGTATTACAGCAGAAATTTCAGGTAGAGCAGCAGCGTTTTCTGATATGGAACTTGAATTTTCGGGCATGTCAGGAGCAATTTCAGTTACAACAACAGCGTCGTCTAAACGCGCAGGGGTTTCAGACGTGGTTGAAGGATCTGCTCTTTCCGTAACTTGACTGGCCAAAAAATCTGCCTTAGTAAAAATATCATTGTTGAATGCACATATCCCCGGGACTTTAAATCCTTCAACAGCATTTGTCATTGTAGCAGCTTTAAAGTATGCTGGGGCAAATATAGAGACAATTTGACAGACAGTTATGGCTCGGTGTGGGTGGTTGGTTAGCCATTTCTCGCATTCATTTGCATAGAATTTCAATGCTTTAATATTATTTTTTCGAAAAAAGTCAACAGCACCAATTGTGCAATGGGATGTATGATTATCCATTATAAGCAGAACAGGTTGCTCCTTGGTCGGCTTAACGTGGTCTCTAAAATGGGTTGCATAATCAAGAAAGAGATCACTGTTAATAAAACTACTATCGGATACCATTCCTATGGACGATGGAGGAGCCCCATCTAGAAGCTCTGCCTTCATTCTTTTCCGTGGAAATATGAAGGCAGAAGGAACAAACTGCCCACCCGCACTCATCGCACACACCGCAGTCACATTTGTGCCTCGTTCGGCGCTAGAGATTTTATTCACACATCTTTTACCTTTTGTAGATACAACTTTTGGCGGTTTGTTGGGTACGGTGGAAAATCCAGATTCGTCCAGATTATAAATTTTATGTGGAGGAAAATTATATGTTTTCATTAATTCAGATAGGTTGTCATAAAATCTTTTGCACTGTGGTTGGTTAAACCCTATGGCTCTTGCAAGACTGGTAGCGGTTGGTTGTCTTAGTGAAACGTCAGGGTGTCGTTTCAAAAATCCTCGTAGCCAACCCTTACCTGCCATTTTTGATGCTGCACTGAAACGATGAGGAATTTTGTTACGTTCTGCAAAGTCAAAAGCTAAACTTCTTAGCGCTCTTGTCAATAATCCATAAAACATATTGTCTATGACCTTTACATATTTACACAGTTCATCGTCCATTTCTTTGGTCAATGTGGTATCATAGCGCCCCAAAGTTGTAGCTACCGTAGCTCTTTTTAATCTTTTTCGTAACGTACTTTCTGACATACCCAAAGATTTAGCTACTTTTCTTTTACTCTCGCCATTTTTAATTCTCTGTTTTGCTATGTCAAGTATTTCTTGGGAGCACAAAGCTCGCGTTGATGTTCTTTTTCGCGTTGACATGCTGCAATATAAAATTTAAATTAAGTTTCATAGGTGCATTGAAAGACTAGGTAAATCTTAAAATACAAGGCCTGTAAGAGTGCGCGCGTACTCTTGCAAACCACGTATGTGCGCACTCTTACAGACCATGTATGTTTATTCATAACAATACAAGTGTCGCCATCTTTCATTATATATGCAAATTATGGACTTGATGTCGAATAAACAACTAATTTGTTGACCTAATATTAAAATATTTTACCAATGTTTGCTAAAACATTCACCATATGCGATTTCTAAAATGTTTAAATATTTTATAAAAACGGAGTAAAACATTTAAACTTACCTGGGACCTTTATTATTCTTGTTTCTTGGGTGCACTTTTTTAGGAATGATTTTGACGCGGGCTTGAACATGTATGAATAAAAAACTAAGGTTAGTCTTGAGTGCGTTCCGAAATATAACCCATGCGCACTCTTATCGCCCGCGCACTCTTAGAGCACTCTACCCTATATGCTTATTTAACCTATTAAAAATATTTAAGAAGTTTTGGGTATTGGGACTGGTTGCTTGTGATGCAAAAATTCAAAACGCTTATTTACTCTACACTCTCAGCCTTCGCGTACCATAAAATAATTTTGTTTTGACGAGACCATTTCAAAACACCCGCATATTATTATATTTCATCGCACGCTTACCTGAAATATTCAGTCCGAACGTAATTGCTGCTTTGGAGGGTAATGCAACGAGAACGGAATGTGAATGATGCTCGAACTTCGAACAGAAGTTGGCATTTGGCAATGTTGAATCTTGATCGATCTCGTTTTAACTCGCGCCAAGTTCATTTGTATTATTTCTTTACATTTAAAGCCAGTAAGTTCGGGGTTGTCAGTACTGTACAGTGTCACCAGTAAAGCCAGAATTTGGCATCAAGTTCTGCTTCGATCGAGATGAAAATTAAGCGAAAAATTAGTAGTCACGTGATTCGCATTATCTGTCAAATTTTAATTTTTTCCAAAAAATAATTCAAAAGTGGGGTTATTTCTGAAAATATCGAAAAATGTTATTAAAAAAAGTTTTTTTAATGCAGTTTCTAGCCCACATGCAAAATTTCAGCTGCATAAGATAATTTTGACTTTTTTACCTATATTTTGTAAATTGCACCACTTTTGCAAAATAAGACCCAACGCAACCTACATAAAACTTCTTAGTTTTGCCAATGCTTTATTTCACATACGTTTTCTTTAAAGTAGCGCTATATTAAATGTGTGTTTTTCTACAAAATCAAAATTGGGCTATTAAAATTTGGTCGCATCTGATGGAAAGTTTATTTGTTTTTGACCCTGTATAAGATAACTTCATAAAATAAGTATTTTTGAAAAAGTACTTTGTGTCTGAAAGTAATACACCTTAATATTAAGACAAAAAATAACACAGTGTCATCAGTAAAGTGTTCATTAAGTGGAAAATAAATTTTAGTTAACTTAACGTAAAGTTTATCTATTTTCAACGATTTAATTTAAAACCCCTTTATTTTATTTTTTTACTTTCAGACCCCAACTACTTTTTCAAAAATACTTATTTTATAAAGTTACCTTATACAGGGTCAAAAACAAATAAACTTTGCATCACATGCGACCAAATTATAATACCCCTATTTTGATTTTGTAGAAAAACACACATTTAATATGGCGCTACTTTAAATAAAATGTATCTGAAATAAAGCATTGTCAAAACTAAGAAGTTTTATGTAGGTTGCGTTGGGTCTTATTTTGCAAAAGAGGTGCAATTTACAAAATATAGGTAAAAAATCAAAACTATCTTATGCAGCTGAAATTTTGCATGTGGCCTAGAAAATGCATTTAAAAAAACTTTTTCTAATAACATTTTTCGATATTTTCAGAAATAACCCCACTTTTGAATTATTTTTTGGAAAAAATTAAAATTTGACAGATAATGCGAATCACGTGACTACTATTTTTTCGCTTAATTTTCATCTCGATCGAAGCAAAACTTGATGCCAAAGTCAAATTTCGAATAAAGTTATTATTAAAAAAAAATACCATATGATGCGGACTTTACTGGTGACACTGTATATAGATTTAGCTTATTTTTCTCAAATGGAACGCGGAAAAGGACAGGTAAAGTACCTTGGCGTTTCTATTTGTGTACTTTCTTCTAAAATTATATTTTTTGATTAAAAAATGATCTAGACCAGCTATACTCTAAGTGTGTTCCGCGGAACCCTAGGGTTCCGCGATACCTCTGTAGGGGTTCCTCAAGAATTTAGAAAAAAAATCAAAACACCTCTCTCTGGTCGAACGCTTTGACTCCGCGGCCGCGCGTAGGTATATTTATTTATTTCTTTGTATTTGTATAAACATGTGTTACAATAGCTGGTACAATATCTCATAAGTTTGGTATCAACATTTATACTTGTATACTTGTGAGCGCGCAGTCCCTTTGATAAAAGCCGCCTCTGAATTGTTTACAACGCAATTTTTATATTTTTTTTTTTATTTTTGCGTTTTATTTATCAAATTCGCCGACTCGAGTATTTTCGAGAATATTCGAGATCGAGTCTAGGACTAAGTATAAAAGCGGCGATCGCGCGTCGCGCCTCGTCAGTCAGTTGACGATTAGCGTTCGGAGCGATAAGTTCCTACCTACCTACTTACAAGCTCGCTAGCGAGAAACTAGTGTTCATTGTTCTACTGCCTGCTGTATTCTGTTGTCTCAGTTTTATACATTTCTTCATTGTACTAAACTTAGTCTCTTATACGCAGTAACGATTGTGCATTATTTAGACCCCACCATCCTGACGTGTAACATTATAAATAAAGAAGAATGGAACGTTGGCTTAAAGGTGTTAAACGAATTGCAACAACATCTTCTAATGACGCTGAATGTTCAAAAGCAGTACGCGCGGAGAATATAGCAATCACCGATCCAGACGATGATGCTACGACGTCAAGCTCGACGGTTTCAAAGACGAAAAAAAGGAAGTATGATGAATCATATATCAGTTTCGGATTTGTTGATTCCAACGGCTCACCTCTCTGCATGCTATGTAGTAAACTGCTTCCTAATAGTTCCATGGCACCTGCCAAATTGCGCCGACATTTACAAACTGTACACCCCGAGTCTAAAGACAAGAATAAAGAATTTTTTGTTCGTAAAAAAGATCAGTTATTGGAAAGTAAAAAAATATGATGCATGTAACAAAAACTATCAACGAAAAGGCCACGGAGGCATCATATTTAGTTAGCTATCGCATTGCACAAGCAGGTGAAGCGCACACTATCGCTGAGAATTGAATAAAGCCATGTGTATTAGACATAACAAAATGTATGCTCGATGAAAAATCTGCAAAGCATCTTTCTACTGTGCCGCTATCAAACGATACTGTTTCACGGCGAATCCATGATCTGGCAAGCTACGTCAAACAAGAACTAGTTACACGTCTACAAAAAACACGATTCGCCTTGCAAATGGACGAGTCAACTGATGTCGCTGGTTTGGCTATCTTGCTGGTTATCGTGAGATATCCATATGAAAGTTCTTTTGAAGAAGACATGCTTATGTGTTCACCGCTGCTCACAAACACTACCGGGGAAGAAAGTTTTAATAAAATAAATATATTTTTTGAAGAAAATAATCTCAGTTGGAACAATTGCATTGACATTTGTACAGATGGGGCCAAGGCGATGACAGGTAAAACAGCAGGAGCAGTGTCACGAATAAAAAATAAAGCGCCTAATTGTAGTTCCAGCCATTGTATTCTGCATAGACAAGCACTTGCGATGAAGCAAATGCCGTCAAATCTAAAATTAGTTATGGATGAAGCGGTAAAAATAATTAATTTTATCAAATCACGACCACTACAATCCCGATTGTTCTCATTATTGTGTGAAGATTATGGCAGCAAACATAAAACACTGCTGCTCCATACAGAAGTGCGATAGCTGTCTCGGGGTAAAACTTTAACAAGGCTATTTGAACTTAGAGCCGAGTTACCAATGTTTCTTTCAGCAGATACTTCTTTTAATTTGAAGGACCGTTTGTATGATAAAACTTGGTTGTTCCGATTGTCTTTTATGGCGGATATCTTTCAAAAACTGAACGAATTGAATTTATCATTGCAAGGTAAACAGACAACAGTGTTTCAGGCCTATAACAAAATAACTGCCTTCAAAAGAAAATTAGATTTTTGGATTATTTGCGTTGGTAAGAAAGAAATAGAAAGCTTTACGTCACTCAGTGAGTTTGTTAGCGATAACGACTCAGAACTGTTTCAATATGATGTGTTTGAAGAATTGGTCCAATATCTCAGTTCGATGCGCGCATCTTTTGAAAAGTATTTTCCCAAAGAACAGAATACAAAAATGAAACTGAATTCATGGATTCATAATCCTTTTTTACCCAACTTGGAAAAGCCCGAAAGTATGTCAAACGAGATATATGAATCTCTTTTAGAAATGTCATCAGACACAAGTATGGAGTCACTGTTCAAAACGACGCCTCTCAACGATTTTTGGTGCAGAATCCGTGATGAATATCCAATGCTTGGCAAAATGGCTCTGAATAATCTTCTCCCCTTCCCAACAACATATTTGTGCGAAACAGGATTCTCAACCTATGCAGCCACGAAAACAAAATATCGCAATAGACTGGACGCCGAACCTGATATGAGACTTCAACTGTCTTCTATCAAACCTGATATCAACCAATTGATGAAAAATAAAAAACAGTTTCATACCTCCCATTAGTTAGATTTTTTCTTTTTTAATATCTTCTATTATTGTACTTGCCATGTGGTAAAGTAAGTAATAATTAGTAACTGTTACATTGTACTTTTATTATGCTTATTAATAAAGAATACACTTTTAAAAACTATTGTTTTATTGTAGGGTTCCATCAAGTATTTTGCTTCCCAAAAAGGTTCCGTCACCAAAAAAGTTTGAGAACTGCTGATCTAGACAGTGTATATTTTTCTTTTATAAACATGTTTCAAACTTTATTAAACGAACATAATCCTAAAAATTGTTGATTCGCCTTAAAAATGTTATTCTACCCAGATCCTACCTAAAAAATAGCACTGCCGAGATATTTAAAAAGATGCCTACAATAAAATGAAAAGTGATTTGTCCAACGATATAAATGAAATATTTTGTTCCATGCAATATTAAATGGCTTTTTCACTGAAACCGCAGACATTTTTCTTTATTTTTCTATTCGTAAGCACAAGGTATGATGAACGAGGGTAGAATATGAAAGTTCAGCGATATAAAATGATTTCTTACTCTTCATATAATATTTAAATAGCACTCCCCCCTCTCGGAGGAGTACGTGTGATTTAAGGGAAAACAGCAATTTTCTGATTGAAGCGTTATTTATTTGTTACGGTTTTTAATAAAAGATATAATTGTATCCGTGAAAATAATTAAAAGTAATAATGTAGTGCCATAGCGGACAATACGGAAAATTAATGATTGTAAACACAGCCCTCTCTAGCGGCGAAAAATACAACAAAAAATAATCATACAAAATTATAAATGTTACTATAAGAGAAACTCTTTTAAACGAGAGCAAGTTTGGTTAAGGCAAACCGAAGTAATGAGTATTTTTTCCAAAAGAGGTCCCCCTCCTCCCTTTAATATATTTTACGAGTTAGAGCAAAATGTATTAAATACAAGTTGCACCGTCTATTTCAAAGAATAAAACACATGATTTTTGATATAACTTTATTTGGCATAGGTATTATCGATAAAAACCAGATAATCTTCCGAGTCATAGGTTGAGCGCCCCCTAGCGATAATTTTAGGAAATAATTTTCAGTAATTCTTCTTGGTCGATTTTGTATTTAGATTTTTTATGTCAGAACTTTGTGGCAAACGGTTCCTGAGATATGACCGGCGTCAAGGCTGTCGGTAATTGAATTAAAATAACTGAAAAATCATGTTCAATTACTTTTTAGTAATTGAATTACTGTAATTGAATTACTTTTTGAAAATAGTAATTGTAATTGATTTTCCAATTACTGTGATAAAGTAATTGTAATTTGTAATTGGTTTTAAGAAATTTGAGGTAATTACTTAAAAGTAATTCAATTATCTTAAAAAGTAATTCAATTAGTCCCAAATAATTCAATTAGATAAAAAGTAATTAAACTACTCCCAAATAATTCAATTACTTAGAATAAAGGTAACTGAATTACTCCCAAATAATTAGGAGATCAAGTTTAATTATAAATTTTAAATTTCTTTCTATAATAAAGTGTGATAGTAGGACCTACTACTATTAAAAAAATAATAAAATATAAAATACCTTACCTATAGAACTATTTTTTTGTAAAATGTTAAAAAAGTAATTCCATTGCTCATATACTAATTAAATTTTAAAATGTAATTCAATTACCAAACTGTAATTCAATTACCAGAATGTAATTCAATTATCAAAATGTAATTGAATTGCCAAAATGTAATTCAATTACTTACCAAAATGTAATTAAATTACTCAGAGTAATTTATTTGCCAAAAAAGTGCCTATAATTTATAGAATCAGAGTAATTCAATTACTTTTAGGGTAGTTACATTACTATAAAGTAATTGAATTAGAAGGTATAAAAGGAATTAAATTAAACTCAGTAATTCGAATGCGGTAATTGATCAAGGAATCAATTACTTTTAGTGGGTAATTGGTAGTTTAAATATTTTTATCATACTGTTAGTAATTGGTAATTGTAATTGATGCCTTTTTCGGAGGGTAATGGGTAATTGTAATTGAATTACATTTTAAGAGTAATTGCGACAGCTCTGGCCGGCGTCCATTCTTATTTTTTGGTAACCCGGTAGAATGGTTTAATAATATACAATCTGATGATATAAAAAAAATAAACCGGGTATTCAGCTTTTAAAAGTCATTTTATATAAAATAACATAAAACATTATCATTTATTGTTGGATTGGAAGACTTATTAATTATTGTCAATCAAAATTCTACCTTTTTTGTGCCAACTGGTATGTTATTATCACCGATACCTAGTTATTCTTAGTTATTATTATTTATCATTTAAAAAAATATATTTTACTGTCTATTTCATTTATTTTGAAGAAATAATACATGCTTAAAGTGGAGTACAGAAAAAACAAACTCAGTCTTCCTCCACAAATTGATTAGAATAAAATATTCAGTTAAGGATCTCTACATGTTTCGAACGTAGTAACGTTCATTATCAGGAGACAGAAAAAGCTTTGCTGATGGTGGTAGCAGAAGAGCAAGTGGTAGAACGTAAGTATACCATAATAGCGCCCTAATGGAATATAAGAAAGTGATGTGTTGGTATAACAAATGAATAGTTCGAAGACATTTATATCATACACAGAACGTAGAGATAATTATATTATTATTAGTATTAAGAGCACAAAGGGATATATCGTCGCTTTTAGCGAGAGCGGAATGTTGCTTTCTCACGAGAGCGGCAATGTAATTTTCGCTCGAATTACATACAGGATTTTTTCTACAGCTGGTTTTTTCTTGTTTGGTAAAAATTAATATTTATTGATAACCTCAAATTTAACCGTTCAGATTTCAGAACGTGAGCATCACTTTGCGCTACACATATTGTGTTTTTGTATAAATGTTTGTTAAAATGGTATTTACTGTAAAATAAAAATAAAAAATTGCTTTCATTCCTATTAATTATTTATTTAAATACTGTCATCTTATGATTTTTCTAACACTTCCTCCTTCTTTAGCGGTGAAAAGCAAGGCGAAGAATTAAATGGTATTAAATGTATGTGTTTAATAACATATAATAGGTAATATGTAACAAAGTAAAAATTTAGAATAATCTCGCAAGATGGAGGCAAAGTCACGTGACTCTATGTCAATTTTGGTCTATTAATTTTTTATAAGTTGGCATGAATTCCAGGACTGAACTTAAAAATTATACATGTGATACCTTCAAAAACAATTGATGCAATAGTCTCATCGGTTCTACCGCTTTAATATTGCTAAATAATAATAATAATAATAATTTCTTTTGAAAGTTTTGTTTTATAAATATTATAATTTAAGGTAGGTAATAATAAACCTGAGATTTTATATAATCTATATATAATTAATATCTAATAATAATTTCACTTATGTAAGGTACGTACACCCAGAAAATAGAATTATATATTTGTTCGCTATCCTATTATATAATAATATGGTTACCTTTTACAACTACTATATAGGCTAACATAATGTTAAATAGTTTACTTTAACCTTACAATTGCCAAATAATAATAATAGCAATAATAAAAATAGTTTCTTTGAAATCAAATAGCTGATATTTAAAGGTTAATAATATTGAAAGCTGTTTTGGCATTTGGTAGAACTAGGCGGTACCCGGTCTTATCAACCTACCCGATTTTGTCTAACCTAAGTCAGAGAAATAATTTCTACTTATTTTTCTTGAAACAGAAAAGGATACCTAGATAATGCAAAATGCAAAAATTATACATTAGAAACCTAACCTTTAGGAACAAACATTTTAGGAACAAAAATTTCACAAATTAACTTTTAGACAAAAACGGCGTTCAGATGAAATAAAACTTATTGGGTACTTATCAATGAAATCAACTACCGAGCAAGGCACACATTAATAATTATGATCCCTAATGAAAAAGAATTAAAAAATTTTAACCTGTAAGTTTTTGGTCAAATGAATAATAATTGTATGTACTTACCGGTCACACAAAAGTAATTAAAATTTAATGAAAGTGAAAATAAAAGGCACCATAACCACTAAATATTTTGAAAACGTAACTGAATATAATAAAAAGCACAAAAACGCAATTTATAACTCTGTATTTGGGCACATTACGATCCACTACTAATTTGGGGATATTATTATGTCCCAATATCAGCTGATCCATGACAAATTTCTGCTGTCATCTGTTTTAAAACGATAGAATTCGTGCCGTTTTCTTTACTTTGAAACAATTCGCTCGGCGAGCGACAAAGTAAAAAAAAAACGCTCGCTCCTCGAAAAAGTGCAACTTTGTGGTTTCTCTTGGAAGCGCAAATTTGTACTTTGCGTTTGGTTATAGAAAAAACTATGTTATGTAGAAAAATAATTAAACATATATTTGTTTAAAAAAGGGAGAAGCCCAAACTATCTAAATGAAAAGGGAACCAAAATAACACATAAAAAAATATTTTAAAATTAGACCATAAGACTTAGAGTAAAATATACTTAAAAACTTGATAGATATTATCCTGATTATGTTGAAATACAAAATATCTTATTAAAAACTGTTTGGGCACTAAGTTTTGCCAAGACCAATAACCCCAGTAAAAGTTAATTTACAGACGTATATTCTTTCAAACAAAAAAAATATACAGGGTGTTACTTAATGATGTGGCGTAATTTCAAGGGAGTATTCCTGAACCAAATTCAAATAGAAAAGTTCATATAAACATGTGTCCTGAAGAGTCTGGTTTTCAAAATACAGGGTGTCAAAGTTTTAAAAAAAAAATGGTTTTTTATTAATATCTAAATGATCCTTTTACCGATTTTGTTGAAATCTGGCATAGTTATTCATTGTAATAAGACGCTAAGTTGGCACTAACTAAAAAAAATATATAAGTTCCAGTGGCGTCTTGGGGGGCAGTGTCACGAATAATATTGACAAAAAAAATGTACGCTACTGAGTTTTTTGAAAAATTTAAATTTTTTTCAGCTTGAGCATCTACCAATACAACTTTTTTGTTTCTTAATATCCCTCCGTATATTACTTCCTATTCGAAGAAAAACATAAAAACGACTTCATTGCATGTCGGAAAATTGTTAAAATAAAATCAAGTTAACTTTGATCATTGCTAGGAAATGTTGTTTTGTTATTATGAACATAATGATTTTGACTTTCGGTAACAGTTTGTTATTATTTTTCCTCTGGTCAAAAGGTTAATAATTGTGCGGTTCAAAAAATGGCAAATAATTATTCTAATTTGGAGATGACACAAATGCATTTCCTTTATAGTCTTGCCAATGGTAATTCGGCCGAGGCCCGGCGCGGCGGCTCTATCAAGAAAGGTATCCTGACCGTGTCCTTCCATGTAGACAAATATTCATAAACATTCATCGTCGTCTGACTGAATCTGGCAGTTTTAAACGTAATACCTCAGAGGGAAGACCTCGTACAATTCAAACTCCAGCAGTTGAGGAGGCTGTCCTACATGCGGTGGAAGAGAATCCTGCAACTAGTACCCGAAAAATAGGTAGGGAATTAAATATTTGTTATAAAATGGCATGGGAAATTTTAAGAGATTCCCTGTTGTATCCTTATCACGTACAAAGAGTTCAGGCACTTCTGCCAAGAGATTTTGAACCGCGTACGCAATTTTGTAGATGGTATCATCAAAGACTTGCAGAATTGATTCCATCATTATGTTTACGGACGAAGCCCATTTTTTCAGAAATGCAATAATTAATTTCCATAATAATCATAACTGGGCCCAAGAAAATCCTCATGCTATTACAGAGTCAAATGTTCAGGAACATGTTTCTGTCAACGTTTGGATCGGTATCTTAGATGAGTATTTGATTGGACCATTTTTTTTACCACGACGTCTTAACGGACAATCTTACAGTCCTTTTCTACAAAATGATTTGCCTCTGCTTCTTGAAAATGTTCCTTTATATTTACGTCAACGACATTGGTTCATGCATGACGGTGCTCCTGCCCACTTTAGCATATTGGCTCGTGAGTATTTGAATGGAGCTTACCAAAATCGTTGGATAGGTCGTGGAGGACCACAATTCTGGCCACCTAGATCGCCTGACTTAAACAGCCTAGATTTCTATTTATGGGGGCACCTAAAAGCATTAGTTTATGTTACACCACTCGAGACAGAAAAACAACTAAAGAATAGAATTATTGACGGGTGTGAAACCATTCGTAACAATAATGGAATTTTCGAAAGAGTTCGTCGCTCGATGAGAAGGAGAGCAGAAGCCTGCATAGAAGCGGAAGGTAGTCATTTCCAACATTTTTTGTAAATAGTCATTACTTTTCGTTTGTTAGATTTTAAAAAATGGCTTAGAAATAAATATACTGAACGATCAAAGTTAACTTGATTTTATTTTAACAATTTTTCGACATGCAATGAAGTCCTTTTTATTTTTTTCCTCGAAAAGGAAGTAATATACGAAGAGATATTAAGAGACAAAAAAGTTGTATTTGTAGATGCTCAATCTGAAAAAAATTAAAATTTTTCAAAAAACTCAGTAGCATACATTTTTTTTGTCAATATTATTCGTGACACTGCCCCCCGAGACGCCACTGGAACTTATAATTTTCTTTTAGTTAGTGCCAACTTAGCGTCTTATTACAATGAATAACTATGCCAGATTTCAACAAAATCGGTAAAAGGATCATTTAGATATTAATATAAAACCAATTTTTTTTTAAAACTTTGACACCCTGTATCTTGAAAACCAGACTCTTTAGGACACATGTTTATATAAACTTTTCTATTTGAGTTTGGTTCAGGAATACTCCCTTGAAATTACGCCACATCAATAAGTAACACCCTGTATAAAACGTTCAGAATATTTTGTTCAGGAAATCTCTTTGACGCGCACGGGCTGTAACCAGACAGATTTAAATAAAAATCTTAGTTTTAAGTTTTAAAATGTTTTTTTTTTAAGAATGTACGTATGCAGATGGCATACTCCATGCCGTATATTACGCCATGTAACTGCCATCAATTTTTTTTAACTGCCATCGCCGTATGTACCTTTCACATTTTTAGGGCTCTAATAACGTGTCAGGGACGTAAAATTTTATTTGTCTTAAGTATTGTAAGTTTGATCGAGAAGCTGCATTAAAATGGAGTTTTAAAATCAGCAGTAGATTTTTATCGGCTTTAGAACTCAGTTGATAAGCTATTGAGTATGTCGTTGAGTAAAAAACAATTGCGTTGGAGGATTTTTATGGCCTAATATTGGCTGGACACCTTAAAATGATAAAATCATAAAGTGGTACTAAATTCAGGGGTGCGTTTTTGAGAGCCGACCGAAAATGTCAACCATTTAGTTTTGCAAAATAAATCGAAAACAAAGCAAAATTCGAGGAATACGTTTTTATAGCAAATTATTTGTACCAACAGCACTAAATCAAAATTAGTAATGCGCTGTCGCAACAATCTCTGCACTCTTGGTGCTCAGCATCGAGTCACCTTGTGTTGGGTTCCCGGCCACAGCAATTTATATGGCAACGAGACTGCTGATGGGCTCGTCAGGATGGGCGCAGGTATGTCTACTTGACAGCAGAAAAACCATAGCGTTATTACATCACAGTAGGAAGGACCTAAGAAATATCAGTCTACAACTGGGTTAACTCACTAAGTTTCTTAACAGCAGTAGCTGGTTTGAATGAACTGTCAATATTATTCTACGGTCTACGTCGCGTTAACCATCAGAAAGCTGATGCGGATAGGTTCCGCGGAACATGTGTGATACCACAACGGTCCTTATAGGACTACATGTGACTGTCTGGACAATGCCAGAGGTCTGCCTTTCTAACCTAACCTAACATAACCTTGTAGCAAATTAAATTCGTTAGCAGAATACGTTCTTAAAATAACTATTTTTTTATTTTTAGTACTAAAAATAATCGAAAAACCAAGCTAAAAATTTTTTTTTGCGACATCCTAGGTATATATAAATGTTAAGAGAAAAGAGAAATCTTGAAACAACAAAGAAACTGCTTTTTCTTTTCTCCGTACGACCAACGATGATTGAGATATCGCCATTCAAATTTGACTATTTTTCCCCCATTAATTTTTTTAATTTTCAGCAAAGCAGCCGTATAATTTTTCGCTCAAATTTAGCACATTATTTACGGAACACATCCATTTCAATCCCATCACATTTTTGTACCGTGTTGATCACTTAACCTCTAGGAGGTAATAATGAAAACGTGTTTTTTTGTTTTAAAGATATAAATAGTGTTATAAACATTATTACCAAAAAAAAAAGTATTCAAACTGTTTGTACTGCAAGTATTGAAGAAAATAGTGAAAATATTCAGATTTTTCGAATAACTAGTTCCTCTGGCATTTCCTAACCAAACATTGTATCATTTGTATGCTAAAAAGCAACTTAAAAAAATATATTATATGGTCGTAATGTTTATCGAATTAGTGAAGAACGGGTTAATTCGACCTCCCGTCTATGATAGTTACCTTCGTATATTTTTAACTTATAGATATAGCAAATGAGGGCATGTATTAAATGGTGTATCATAAAATATCATATTATGATATCACATGAAATCACTCGAAAAACTTAATGGTAATGAGCAGGAAGGGGACAATGAAGTTTAAAAGCTATGAAAGTTAAAAAAATCTTTCGAACATGAAGATGACCATTTTTTTATAAAAATATTAATATATTAATAAAATTTTATAACTTTTACATCAATTCTTAAAAATCATTAAGGTTAAAATAACGAACATCTAAAGATATTATTTATACAACAAATAATTTCTGTTAAAGGTATTATTTATAAAAAGCTAGACCTTTTAGCTTTCCAACAAAGGAAATACACACATGCAGTTTTAAAACCGCACACATGGTGAAATTTTCAACTGGAATAAATTTAGTATTAGAAAGCCTCTTTATTTGCTAAAAAAGGACATAACTACGGCTGCTTTTATTTTTAGTTTGGCATACTTTTATCGTATCTTTATGAAATTTACCCCTCTTTTGGGGATAGAAACCGCCCCCAACTTCTTTTTTCAAATGTTAAGGTATGCATAAAAGAGGAAATACGACCCACTATTTGCTTTTGCATTTTGGTAATGTAGACACAACTGGATTTATTGTAAAAATGGTTGGAAATTTTGCCCATTTTTTTCTTGATAAACCCCTAATCTAAAGTAAAGTTTATTAGTTTATTATACATTATGTACCATTGGCGAATTTTGCATATAAGTCGTAGCCTAAGTTCCTTTAAATATTCTGGTTTTGTTACGTAAACTTTGATTTTTAGGTGACCCCAAAAGAAAAAATCTAGAGGATTAAGGTGCGGCGATCGCCGCGTCCATTCAATGGTACCCCTTCTTCCTATCCAGCGGATTGTAAAGACTTCACTTAAATATTTTTGACCATTTATGGCGTAATAAGGCGGAGCATCATCCTGCTGAAATATGAATATCTGCTTCTGCATGGTGAGGAAATAAGGCATTCAAAGCTGGAATAAGATCTTGGTATGTATGGCCATTTGTTACTTTTAAGAAATAATAGTCCAATAACGCGCGGTCGCCAATTATGCCTGCTGAAACATTAAGTTTTGCACAAGCTGGGTGTGTGTTTCTAGCATCCAGTGAGGGTTTTTTGCTGACGACAGTACCGTTTATTGACTTCCATTTAGTTTAAAAGTACACTCATCTGTAAAAAGGATCCAGACTAAATCTACTATCACTTCACGAAACTGAAAACAGCGGTCCGGATCATCTTGCAGTAACTCTTGTACCGATAACATTTTATAAGAACGCATTTGACATGATTTCATTAACTAGAATGCAGACGTATGACTTATTATATGTTATTTTCCCTTGCAAGTTGCCGAATAGGATTTTCTTGAGAAGCAAATGAAACGTTTAATTGCGTGTCTTTATCCATTACTCAAGGCTGCCTTATTCTTGGTATGTTCCTGACGTGGCCCACTTCACGATAACGTCTCTCAGGTGGTGACTTGGAAAATTGGTGCTAGATCTGGGTGTCTTTCGTGAAATAAAGCTGCTACTTTTGCATGAGTACGCGATTTAGTATTGCAAAATTATTTCTTACTATAAAGTAACGGTTTAAACAGCACAAAATACTACAACAGATAAGTATTCACTTCTTCTAAACCAAAAATAAAGTGACCATTGAAATGCGGCATCAAGTATGAATTCGAAACAATTGACAGGGCTAGATTATTGAGTAAATTGTATCAGTATGGTATTCGCGGAAACGTTTATAAATAGTTTAAAAAATATTTAAGTAACAGGCCACAAAAAACAAAAATATCAAAAACATATTCAAATAAAGAAATAAATAATATGGGAGTTCCTCAAGGAAGTATACTAGGTCCAATATTATTTATTTTATACATCAACGATATGCCTTTAGTTTTAAAAATGTGTAAGTTACAAATATTTGCTGATGACACATTAATTTACATTAATGTTTTAAATATTTTTGATGGTCTAAATATTCTAAATTCTGAAATAAATATATTATTAAATTGGCTAAAAGTAAATAAATTAAAATTAAATATTTCAAAAACTAAATGTATGGTTATGGTTAATAATTTAAATTGTCAAAATATAAATGTTGTAATTGATGGTGAAAAATTGGAATTAGTAAACAGTTTTAAATATTTAGGGATAATCATTGATTCAAAATTAATTTTTTTTTATTATTTTGAATGTATTATATCGAAGATTGCCGGAAAAGTAGGTTATTTTAAAAGAATCAGTTCTAGTTTAAGTTTGTTTTCTAAAAAAACTGTATTTAATACTATAATTTTACCACATTTTCTTTATTGTTCTTCCATTTTATACTGTGGTAGTGAGGAAATATTTGATAAATTACAAATTTTACAAAATAAGGCAATGCGGATTATTTTAAATTGTGACACATACACAAAAATTAATTTTATGTTGAAAAATTTAGATTGGTTGAATGTCAGAAATTTAATTTTTTATTTAGTATGTATCTTTATACATAAAATTAAAAATAATTTATTGCCTGATTGTTTAAAAAATTTGTGTTCTTTTAATTATGTAATAGAACGCAAAAATCTATGTTTTTATTTTAAGTTATTTTTATTTAAAGTGCGTTCTTAGGCAAAACAATATGTTTCCTATTTTAAAATTCAAAGAAGGGCTCTAAAAGCTTTTATTCCAAGCATAAATATGATAATAAAACCCAAATGTAGCTAACTATTTTAAACAAATACGAACGGTTTTTCTTAAACAAATAAATTGCCCAAGTTATCCTAAAGATTTGTTAAGTCATAAAGTTTATTTTTCTATAATACCCTAAAAGCTGGTTGTTAGCAAAAACTCAAATAAATAATAGAATCTATAGAAGAGCACGTTTTGTCAAAGATAATGTAAACTTTATAAGAATCTATAATAACCCCAGATGGGAATAATAAATGAAGGGACTTTCGTGGGTGGTCCATTATGATGAGATAAAAATGAACCATATTATTGAGAAAAAAATGGAAAATATAGGAAGAACCTGGATTTTGTATTTTGACCATTCTATGTATGTAAAAGTCGGATCAGATTTATTCTTTTATTTTCCCTAGAACAGCTTAAAAGGGTTTCTTTTAAGTAAATCTGATTGCTGTACTTTAAATTTAAGGTTATTTAGGAATGTTATTTGTAAGACCGTTTTTACGGTTATTTTATAAGTATGGAATGTATTGTTTAGCTATAGATATGATTTTTAAGGTTAAATGTCCATAAAGAGAGAAAAGGTTTTAATTAAATATCGAGAGGGTATAACTAGAGTCACCTAACGGTAATGTCTACAATCATATATTGGGACGACCCTGTTTTATGATCTAAGGCAGAGTCTTAGAGAGAAATGACCTCTGATTGGTTGCATAGAATAAACTGTTTATACCCTAAGACGTGGTACCGAGGGGTAATAATGATTTTAGTACGTTCTATAGGTTCAAATAGCTAAATATTTGAAGTAGCATAATTTAAGGGGTGTCTTTAGAAGTTAGATGCTTAATCAGGGAATTTCACAATTCAGTTCCTAAAGTTCTTTTAGCGGTTTCCGTTTAGCAGTTCCTAAAGTTCTTTTAACGGTTTCGGTTTACTAAGTTTCTAAAGTTCTATTGTCGTGTTCGGTTTACTAAGTTCCGAAGTTTCTGTTATCGGGTTCGGTTTGACCAAGTACCAAAGAGGCTTTATTTTCAGGTGTAACTAGGCGGGTTTTTAAGAGTACATAGTTTCGGACTCATTTCTCTCTTTGATATACCTCTTGTGTAGTGAATCCTTTGTTTCTTAAAAGTGTAAAGTTAAATTGTGGGTTTTAAGTATAATTGTTGTTTTACCTATAAGTTTCAGGGTTTTAGTGTTTAGACTTTTCAGTTTTCGGGGATTATCATAAATTAATCTTTGGGTGATTAAATTACAGGGTTGTATTGATTTAAAAATAGTAATTTTATCTGTTCACAGGGTTTTAAACATTAAATGGGTAATTTTCGGATTCTACAGTAAACGCATTTAAATAGAACAATCTCTCGTTATTAGTTAGCATAATACATATTTTGTATTAGTTTTACAGTCTTTCTTTTTCTTGTTCAGTAATTTTTCTTTCTACCTTTCTTTATAATTGTTGTTAATAGATTTATAAGTTGTTGTTTAAACTGGGTGTTGTTTTATTGTAACAATCAATATAAAGGGTTTCATTAACAAAGGTTGAACGGTTCGCTCTCGCGCCCTAAAGACGCGTCGCTGCAACGTTATTTTTAACATCATCACCTGGATATTGCTGTTTGGTCGACATTGGTAAGTCGTTTGGTATTAACAGTAGATACAACTAACAGAACGAGACGACGTTGACGTTATCATGAAGAACTCCATCATCTCCAAGAGTGCCTTTGCTATATATTTGTCTTAGTTATTTATACTAGTAATTCTACCCTTATGTGAAAGGACCAGGTCTGGTATTCTCGGTCAGAAACGCTACCATTGATAATGAATAATGTTTATTATAGTCAGAACGCTACCGCGTAATTAACTAGTAATTAGTGATATACCAGATCAATCCTGTCACAATTATGACTATCATAATTATTATAAAACAAGAACTAATCAACATTTTTATGTGGATCGAGTGTCTAAAACATTAGCTTAGAAATCTATTTTTTATAAAGGTTTGATAAAATATAATAATTTGGAAAATTCTATTAAATCTCAAAAATCATTAAAACTGTTTAAAAAAACTTTAAAATTACATTTGAGTAAAAAACAAAATGATACGTAATATTTGATACAATTTGCAAAATGTTTAACTTTTCTCTCTGTTTTTGTTAAAAGAAGGTTGCGTTTTAAAATTTAAAAATAAATCTATAAAAATGTGTTAAAAAAAATGTATTAAATAGTACGCGCGATTTTGCAAGCACGACGGAGCAGCCGGAGTGCTTGAAATAGAGCAAGTGCTTTAAAGACCAGTTATCCACGAATACTTTACATTATTTTTATTTATTGGTTCACTTATTGGTATTTATATTACAAAAAATGGAAATAATAACTTAGTAAGTAAGTGAAATGGTCGAATTCGTGATGTGATGTGTCGTTGTCATGAAAATGAGAAGAACAAAAAATAACTTCCTATCTGTCACATAAGATTCATTGTTGTCACCGTTGACATTTGTTGTGTATTGCTTAAAAAAATATTTTATTTGACGTTAAAAGGTAATTCTGTCAAATCAATAATTAAAAAGTTGACATATTTAGACTTTACGTTTCACGGGTTGTTGATGTTGCCATGGTAACTTTAAAACACGCGCGTTTTTAATAGTGGGATTTAAACACGCTGAGGCGTACTTTAAATAAGCGAAATAGGGTATCAATAAAAAAAAATATTTAATTGTAGCTTTTTGCTAAACAAAACATGTTACTACCACTACTACTAGTAAACAAACACCCAGTCTGCAGTGACAAAGCCCAAATTGTAGTATCAATTGTTGCTAAAATGGCCAGTGTTTTTGTAGGGCTTTTTAGATTACCGAAATGCAAAAGTAAATAGTGAGTCGTATTCCCTTTATTCTGCCCTTTCACAATGCGTGCCTTTACATTAAAAAAAATAGTTTGCGGCGATTTCTCCCCGAAAAGAGGATTCAATTTCATGAAGACACGAAAAAAGTAAGCGAAACTAAAAATAAACGCAACCGTAGTTCTGTATTTTTTAGCAAATACAGAGGCTTCTTAATACTGAATTTATTCCAGTTAAAAAGTTCACCATGTATAGTTAGATTTGTCTGTAATTTTTATTGCAAAATTATCAGCTTCTTTAGAAGGTGTCATCGTAAGCAGGTGCTTTTTTGTTAAATTTGAAATGGAGCAACATTTTTTTAACAAGCTTTTATTAGCTTCACCTGTACGTTTGTTTGTTTGTCCGTAACCGACTTCTTTGAACCCGATTTTGACCCACTTTAAACGGTTAGATTTAATTTAAATTTTGTAGACTTATAAAGAACCGCGGACAATACAATAATCTACACGCAAAAAATTCTCAGGTATAAAACGAAGAAGCGATTTTGACGAAACAAATTATGGGGTTGTATAGTATTCGATGCAGAGACTTCGGGAAAAATAAGCAAATAATTCTCCTGTCAAAATTTGACAGCTGCCAATATGTCAAATCGTTTAAAAAAATGATAATAATGAAAAAGCTATTAGGTCGTATGTATATTGAAGGTGAAAAGTTAAAAAAAATACGCAAAAAATTCTTTTGTCATAATTTGACACCTGTCAATATGTCAGAATTATTACAATAACATAGTAACATAATAATAAAGTAATGAAACAAACGCGGGGTTATATGGATATTGTCGCTAAGAATAGAGAAAAATTTAAAAAACAATTCTACCCGTCAAAATAAAATTTTGACAAATTTTTTTTAAAAATTTTGAAAATTTTTGTCGTTTGTTCGGGTTTGTATGTATGTATGTTTGTTTGTAACCGACTTCTTTGAACCCGATTTTGACCCACTTTAATTGGTCAGATTTAATTTAAATTTTGTAGACTTATCAAGAACCGCTGACAATACAATAATCTAGCTCAATCAACTCAAAAAAAAAATTTCCCTAACAATAACTCAAACTAAAAAATGAAAACTAAATGTAGTTTAAAAAAACTAAAAAACACGCTTTAATAATTAATCAAACTAAAAAGCGGAAAATAAATTAATATAGTTTAAAATAATTATTGAAATTCTTAATATAGGCACAAAATAATTAGTATTATTGGATCGCTTTGTCCTATATTTTTCGTATATCGAGCACCCCACGCTTTTTTCACAATAATACTAATGTTTATCGTTCATTATTATTTTCTGCCTATATTAAGAATTTCAATAATTATTTTAAACTATATTTCTTTTCCGCTTATTAGTTTGATTAATTATTAAAGCGTGTTTTTTAGTTTTTATAAACTATATTTATTTTAAATGTTAACACAATGGGTAGGAAACAAATCAACCTTTTAATAATACTAAAAAAAAAACGTTTAATATTTCCTTTTGGAACATAGTCACCCTACCACCCTGCTTGTATTTACAATTCTTAAAGCCAGTTTACATTAGGTGCAAGTAATACATGCAAGTTTATGCATGCAGGCAATTTTGCTGGCACTTGCACCTAATGCAAACAGGCCATTAAGCAATTAAAAATTACTAATAATTGCATATTATGGCAGTACCTAAACAGATGCACACATGACAATGAAATGGAGAATCCATAAAATACATTCATATAGTAAAACACTTAAAAGGATAATGGGAAAGCTGTTGCTAGATACTTTTCCAGAATCAATTTGATTTTCGTACCCTCGTCCCTCATATGATACAGCAATAAATTTTATTTTAAAATATATTACATCAGTGCTGTTCCATCTTAGAATAGCTCTATGCGCAATCCACTTTTTCCTGAATGTATGTCTTTAAAAATTCAAAGCTTGGGATAAACAACTTAGAAAGAATAAAGGACAAACATTTTTGGCGCAGTATGTGTTCGAGAATTTTATGAGACTGAGCAAAAAATGAGAGATGTTTACGGTTTTGTTTGACTTATTCATGGTGGGTAATATTTTATGTAGTTTACAATACAATGATAGTTTAAAAATAGTTGCAAACATTTGACAGCCGATTTGGTCATGGTTTTGTAGGTTTGGCTTTATAGTTCTTTGGCACTCTTATTAAAAAGCAAGGAGTATCTTGTCATTACCGAGGTTACATAAGATTGCAATTTGCTTGAGCCTATTTGATATTTTTTAGGTTAGTATGTTATTTATTGTATTTTTTCATTACCAAGGTTTTAAAAATTTAATTAATTAAAGTTTTAAATATTCTAAAAAAAATTTTGACCCTAACTTAATAAACTACTAGTTCTTTTGATAACCAGATAAAGTAAAAAAAGGTAAATTTATTATTTTCGATAAAAGGTCTTATTATTATACACTAAAATACAGGGTTATGATAAAAAACGGATCACTCTTTTATATAGAATACCTCCCCCTTAATCATCAATTGCTCGGACCCGTCAAATCATTTTTTTTATATGCATTTTTTTTTTTAAAGTATGAAAAGAAACTATTTTATAAGGTCTTGAAAATATTTTCCACCAACTGGTCTCCCGTATATTATCAATCGATCCAAAAATTACTGTTCAACATTTTGTACTATTTGTGGAGAAATTTCTCGTATTACTCGTTGAATGGACTTCTTTAGATAATTTTATCGAGTTGGGTTTATTTATATACTAAATTACCTAAAAAAAGTTCAGTGGGTAAAGATCGGGCAATCTGGCTGGCCATTATTATATTATTAACCCCCGTCTACCTATCCATCGCCCCGGAAAATAGGTATATATTTAAGTATTCCTTTACGCATGAGCAGCATAATGCGGCCGAGCTGATGCTGCTGATGCAGGATGATTCCTGATAAAACCATAAGGTTAAACGTGATAAATTGGATCATTATGATCTGAAAATGGAGTAGCAAGAGCTGGAATCAGATCATTTCAAAGTAAATTTAGATATTTTTCTCCAATGAGGCTATCATCAAAGAAAAATGGTCCGAATACCATATTTTAAACAAACAATGAAATGAAAAATTATGAAAGTGGATAAGTATTTTAAAAAGTCAATTTTCTTAGATTTACCTCACAGGCCACGTTTGAGGGGGGCCAGGTGGGGCATTTCCCCCCCCCCCCCTCCCCCTGGAAGTTGACTTATTGACAAAAGTTGACTTATTAAGGTTTAATATGGTTTGATTGAATGTATGAATTTATTATTTCGAGTTTTCCTTTATATTTTTGTTATTATATTGGGGTAGTAAAGACTTATTTTAATAAAAATAAATAGTTTTAATGCCAAAACGACTATGAATGTTTGAGAAACAATTTTAGCTCATTAAGTATTGAGCAAAAAATTGAAATTAAAATTAAGGGAAGACCTAAACTCTCGAAATTAACTTGATACATACCACAAAGTGTAAATCTAGGGACTTTATTGTTATTGATAAGTTTGCTGCAAATAAAAACAGATGAATGAACTTTACTTTTAAACAATGTACCCACTAATGAAAAATATATTAGGGTTATTCCAAGATAAGTTGCTCGCTAATACATATATATTTTTTTTTTTTGAAAAGTCAGCAGCCGTGGTATATTTTGAAATACTTATCAATTATACACTTTGGATCACAAATCTAGCATCAGCAGTGCACTTTTTCTTTTTTTGCATTTTATGGTATATTAGTAGAGTGGAAGCATATATGACAGTCATATAATATGTTACTAAGAGACAGAATGGGATGTAAAAGTAAAATGAATAAAGATAAAAACTCAAAATATATTGTTTACTGAAGTACCAAGCACTACAAAGACTCACTGAATGTTACATTTAGTGACACACCTAAAATAAACATATAATTTAAAAAATGTTTGCATGCTCTCGCATTTTTCTAAATTCATTCCGTCGCTCTGGGTCTGCATTAAGCCGTTCTCTGTACCGCTTCTGCTTTTTTGCTGCGGTTAAAGCCATATTCTATAAAAAATAAACAAAATTGCAACAGGTTTTCTAATTTAATATTCATAAATAATAATTTTGTCATATATGTTACCTTATGTCACATATGTTACCTAAGGAGTGGTAACATATTTGACGGTAACATATTTGACATTTCACACATAACAATTTAAAATTGCCGCCATGTTCAATCTGATCGGCGCGTTCAAAGTAATAAAAGAAGTATTCACATTTGGAGTTATGTTTGCATAATTTGTATACAATTTGTTATAAAAAAACATATGATTGCTGGAGTAACATGTTTGACTTATAATAAACATACGCACCTGCTTTGAATACTATCTTTTTCAAAAACTTTCTTTTAAATCCACAAAACACAGTAAATTTATCCCCAGCATCAACCCAAAACACTAAACTTACGTTTACTGGTCGACTGGTGAAAAACAATGCTGTCACGTCGCACGTTATTGTATTTAATTCTTGGGTAACATATTTGACATCGTTCCCAGATACACTAATATTTTATAAAATTATGGCATTTCTTTAAATGTATCTCACAAATACTTACCTAGTAATAATAAAACGGTACATAAATAATTATTTGCTGACGGAAAAGGGCAAACAATATGCATCTTAACAATATAACGCGTTCATCAATTTGAAGGACCCCATCGGTAACTGGTAACATATATGACATTTACCTTAAAGATAACCATTTTATTTTGCAAATAAAAAAAATACTCGATCTTTTTTGATCACAGTGTTAGATAAGGTTAAATAAGATTGACCGGAAAAAAAAATAGTGGCAAATTTTTAAAATTTAACGGTAAAATGATTTGAAACGCAAATATTTCAACTTATCTTGGAATTACCCATTAGCCTTTTTATTTTTTATCTTATTTCATTTTCAATTAAATAAGAAGGTATAATCATAAATTTTTAAAATATTTACTATAATAATTATTGACCAAATTAGGGCGTGGTCTTAAAAAAATTTCGCCTGCGGCGCATTTTGCCTACAGCAGGCTTTTAGTACACCCCCAAGTTAACAAGTCACAAGCCGCCAATGCCCCCCCCCCCCCCCTAAGAAACCGTTTAACGACTCCCATGACTAGGCTATTGCGATCTTCCCTGCAAGAGTACCTGTTAAAAAAGCTCCAAAGTTCTAGAAAAATGCGTAACTTAAAAGTTTATTAAAAAATTTGCTTCCAGCACTGGTTGGCGGGCCCCCCCTAACATAAAATCTTGGGTGCGCCGCTGATGTCCGCTTAGACATTAACCTTTGCATTATACTGGGTGTGATTTTTTATGAACCAGTGAGGATTTTCTTGTGCCCAGTATGTATAGTTTTGTCTATTATTCTAACTATTTAAAAAATACGTAGTTTCATATGAAAAACAAATACTTTGGACAATTCATGCGTGATTATCTGTTAGCTCAATCATTAGTTCACAAAATTGCTCTCGCCTATAATGATCATTGTCCATTAACTCTTGTACAATTACTGGTTTGTAGGTATGAAACTCCTCTTTTTTATTAAATTTAGAAACGGTCATTTGGTGCGTACTGTAGACATGCCCAAGTTGTGTGCTTCAGTTATGAGAGTCTTCCTGTTGTGATAATAATGTTTATTTTTTACTAAATAACCGAAACGTTTTGTTGAGTAACAAAATAAAGACAATGAAAGTCCGACAAAGTAATGTTCTTGGTTGTTTTGATTTGATTGTCTACCACCTTCAAACAAAGAATCGTCCTGTACAACCCAACATAATTAAAATTTCGATGCTTTTATCTTCAGCGCGGCGCTTTTTGCATGTAATACATAGACAAGCGAGTTTCGCGCTCTCAAGGATAGATAGGCAACTTAACATACTAAATTGGTTCCCTGATAGCGCCACATGCGACCGGGGGCGAAACTAAATATAGTCGTGGTGGGGGTAGGCGCCAAGCATAAAAATTAAAATTTTATTATTACTTTGAATTCAAATTTTCGCGCTTCTAACTTAACAGAAAAGTTTGAAGAGCGAAACATCTGATTCAAGTTAAAATAATTTGGGAGAACGAAAGGAAATTATAACAACGTTTCTGATATGGCGACAAGATTTATTAATAATTAAATATTTACATAAATAGGTTTTAAATAAAAAAACAGCTTAAATTATTATATTATTATTTTCTGTAGATTTTTCTAACAATTCCGTGTTATTTTTAAAGTTTTTATTTAATAAACTAGTTATTGTACCTTGTAGTTCATTAAGTTGTGAAGTAAAGTTTCTTTCTATATCTTTAATAGCTTTCTCTGTACTTTCCAATTGTTGGGCGACATTATTGAAGTCTTCAGGAGGTTCCACGCTTTTCTAAATTGCCTTGGGTTTTCTTCCCGATTTCTTTGGTCGCGACATATTAAATATATATGATTCTCAAAGTACCGACTGCGCCATGTTAAGTTTATAAATTATATATAAATAATTATTTAATAATAACTTTATTTTTTATATATTTTACAAATCAATCATAAAATGACAATGACAATCTTTCACCAGTCCAGGTAAGACTTCAGGATCTGTCACAATAAGCCATATTTTTATCTTTCTCGCACATATGCTGGTACAGTTTAATACAGAGAGAGAGAGGTACAGAATGTTGGCCATGCTCATTCTAAATGAATATTCTGTTCCTACCAACGTTTAGGAGATGAACAACCTTATAAAACAAAATTCCTACAATAGCGCCACTAGCGACCGGGGGCTAAATTAAACGAACAGGGGACGACCTTCACCATTTAAGTTATCCTAGCCTGATGTAATATTAACAGGGCAAAATTCAAATTTGATTAACATTCACTGACATTTTTTTACGTCTCAAACTTAAATAGCAAATTGTCACTGTCAATGCCTTAATGGCTACTTTATACCTCAATTAAATTAAACTAAACTTAATAAATTAAGAGAATTAGGAAGTTAAAATACTACATTCAAACGTAACCATTTATACCTACAATTAAGGAATTAAACCAAACTAAGAAGTTGGCCAACTTTTAAATTCTTAGTTTAATTTAGTTGATTCGACATAATTCGTTGGGCGATCGGCATAATCCGTAATTCCCGTCACGTCATTTGTCATTTCGGTGAATGTAATAAAGAAGAATTTGTACACATAACCCTAAATTCTTGTTTAATTTTAGAATTATATTTTTGATATTTTGATTATTCCAAAAAGTTTCACGATGGTTGTTAACCACGGTACATTGATTGAATTAGTACAACAGTTCCCATGCATTTATGATAAAACGGACAAGAACCAATAAGATAGGTTAGGAGCACCTTCTTCGTCTCTCGTAGATTTGTTAAGTGACTTAATGTGGAGGTATAAACCATTGCCTTAATTTCTTAGTTTAATTTATTAAGTTTAGTTTAATTTAATTGAGGTATAAAGTAGCCATAAAAGATTCTGACTTGAGTTCCGAATGTCGAGAAACATATCAATGGTGCATGAAAGTGTTAATATTTCGTAAACGGCTGAAGATAGGTATGGGGTATGATTTATGAAAAATGTCTAGAATTGATTGTAGAATGTAAAAATATGTTTTAATAAAAAGTTTAAAGTTGATACACTAAGCACTTTTATAATTTTGTCGCGTATAGGGTGGTATGCTAAGTTTAGCGAGAGGTAAATAAAGGTAGACAGGCTTTCAAAAAACCAACTATAATCTATTTTTAAAATAACAGACTAATTTATACATACATTAAACAGGGTGTCCGGGAATATGTGGAAATCTCCCGAATATGAAAAAAACACGTGAAAAGAATACTACAAGTTCATATAAACTTCTTTCGTATCGGCCTCCTCTTCGGAGATATGGGCTCCCAAAGAGCTCCCATGGAATTAAGTTTTTGACACATAATTATTAAACCAACAGGTATATTTCAATTTTTTTTTGCATATGATGTATAGCAGGTAAGACCCTTACTATCCCAGAAAGTGTTGTGAATTACTCACAGCTGCAGGGACCGACTAGCTGTGACACAAATGAACCATTTTTTTACGCCCTGTATGATAAAAAAATTGGACAATATTTTCACATACCTTTAATTATTGACTAAAAATTAAGTACTCTTCATTCATGTCGCTAATCCTAACCGTTTTCGGAAAAACGTCATTTTATTTACATCATGTATTTAGCCTATTTTGATAAATGATACATCGCTGTTTCTATAAATTATAAAAAGTACTGACTGCTTAAAATTAACACATGGTAAAAAAGCAGCTGCAGCTGTGAGTAATCTGGGATAGTAATTTGAAGGGTCTTACCTGGTATACATCATATGCAAAAAAAAATAGAAATATACCTGTTGGTTTAATAATTATGTGTCAAAAACCTAATTCCACGGGAGCTCTTTGGGAGCCCATATCTCCGAAGAGGAGGCCGATATGAAAGAAGTTTATATGAACTTGTAGTATTCTTTTCACGTGTTTTTTTTTCATATTCGGGAGATTTCCCACATTTTCACGGACACCCTGTATATCTGGTCCTAGGGAATGCTCTTACTGGCTAGGGCGGTGAGTGGCAAGTGCCGTAACAAGCAGTCGAGACGCATCTTTATTCAACTGGTCGGCCACCCTAAGAATGACACCCAACTAAGAGTGGTGCCCAAGCTTGTCGACTTGCTATTTATACTGATTGTCCTTGGTTTAATTAGATAAGTATAAATAAAACAAGAAGATGTTTTTATGCAGTTTGCAAAATAAGCTTGGGCTAGATTTGAATTAATAAAATAATAATTTATGAGATAAATATTAAATTTGGAAAATGCCCTTTTTTTATGACAATATCTTTTAAAAAAAAAATACATTTCAAAAAAATTATTTTGAGCGAGTAATGATAACGATGGCCTAACGGCAATAACGCGTATCATCTATTTTGACTTTTTACAGAAATCAAGAAAAACTGCACCAATACCACGTATCATATTCAACTCCAACAAAAGTGAAGATGCGATATAATTTAAAATAACACGTATCATCAAACCAAACTAAACATAACGAGTTTTTTGCAAAAAACTATCTAAATATTTAAAATAAGGTAACAAAAAGCAAGCTCAATATATTAGTTATAAGATATATTACTCTAACTTTAATAAATATCAACAAACTTTTGCTTAAAACAGCGTTTTCTTTGCAGCTTGAAGCCGCACCATGTGCACTCCAACTTTAAACTCGCGTTGATACGAGGTATTTTTTCAGAGAATTCCACAGATGATGATGATACGCGGTATTCTACTAACCGTAATTGCTCGTTTTCTATTGGTTCAGTTGATACGTGGGTTTTCGGAATGTGTATTATACTTACTACTTTTATTTATGGAAAAATATCAATTTTAACAAATTTGATGATACGTGGTATTGCCGTTAGGCCATCGATAAGTGAGCTGTGTAACTTATAAAAGGCTGATGAGGCTTCTTTATTAAAGCGCTGTATAAATGGTGGAGTTCATTTTGACGCCAACTTTTATTTCAAAGTATGACTAATAAATCAGCTCTAATTTCTAATCTATTAGTATCTTCGCTAACTAACGAGTTTTGTGATTTCTATATTATTTTGATAAATGAAAGAGGATCCATCTGTTGAATACTTTCAAAATTATTTAACGATTTTTGTTCAAATTCTATGTTTTAATCAATACATATGTGTAGGGCGCCCTCTGGTTAAAATTTATGAAGTTTTGTAGCAAGAGTATAATTATTTATTGATTTATTGTTCTTATCGTGTTGTTAAATTTAGATAACACAGTAGGTGGCGCTGGCATATCTAATTCATATTTAACGTCCTTAAATATAAAACTTAACTTTAGTTTAGTAAGTATAGGAATAAAAGTTCTTTGAAAATATGGACAGTCAGTCTATTGTTTTCGTAAATTTAATTAATTTTAAGAGTATTGGGTATTTCGCCATATCATTTTTTCTTTCGACTTTTCACGCAAGAAGTAAAGTATACAGAGCAGTGGAGGCTCATGGTTATTTTAAATGAGGGGTAATTTAATATTCTAAGCAAATTCGAAAAGCGCCGCAGGCCAGGGAAAAAATATTTTAGGTGCCATGTCAAAAAAAGTATTTTTGATGTATTAAAATTTTTTATACTTTTTAGTATACTTCCTTATTTTTGTCCTTACTTGTTTGAGTGGGTTTATTCGGGTTTGTTCGGCAACGTTCGTCGTAACCTTTTCGAAATTTTAGTTGGCTTTTAGCCGCAACAGATTATTTTTCTTTGTCTTTCCTTTTAGTAGTTTAGCATGCGTTTGTTTGTCTTTTGTACGCTTGCGCAATAATATTTTTCTGGTAAAGGAAACAGATAGCCGTGGTCAAGGCTAGCTTGGACCCAATATACTACGGGGACTTACGATAAGTACCGTTACGTGTAGTTTATTTGGCTGAGCGTGGATATGATCATAAAAATCTTGTAAAATACGAGGGATCTTTTAGAAGTAATAGTAATAATAATAATAATAATAATAATAATAATAATAATAATATTAATAATAATAATATTAATAATAATAATAATAATAATAATAATAATAATAATAATAATAATAATAATAACAATAATAATAATAATAATTTTTATTGTCTAACAGTACAGGTTCCAATTACAAGACAATGTGACATAGAAAAAATAATAATAGGTTAAAAAAGATTAATAAATAATTCTGAAATAAAAAATCGTGAAATTCAGTAAGTTAACGTTGTTATAATAGTTTGAGTTTAGTTGCATTTGTAAACTGAGTGGATGACAGGCCGAATACATCAATGTCATTGCAAGTATTATTGAAAATAAACATTGATTGATAAATTGGTGTTTTAATTAAAAAGTTTGTTGAGGGAGTAGGCAGATGGAAGACGGGAGAGGATCTGACAGTGCGTGAGGGAACATGGAAGTTTATACAGGATAGTAGCATAAGGCAATCAATGAGCGACCTGCACACTTTGAACAAGAACTGAATGAACTAGTAATATCTGCGATTGTGAAGCGCCGGTATCTGAAATCTTATTAATAGGGCATTTTGATCAGTGCCTCTAGGGGGATATGTACCATCTTCCTTAAATGAAAGGTATTTGACAAACTTTCTTTGGACGGTTTCTAGAAGATTAATGTATTTGTGGGAAATGGGGTGCCATATAATAGCACCATATTCTAGTTTGGATCTCACGAAACTATAATAAAGGGTTTTCAATGTTTGATTATTTGTAAAATCAGCCGAATTCCTTATAATGTATCCAAGCATCTTCATTGCACTGCTGTAGGTATTACTTATGTGAAAAGTAAAGGAAAGCTTTGGGTCGAAAACCACACCAAGGTCTCTAAAAGTATGACACTGCTTAATGACTGTGTTATCAATTGCCGAAACAAACGAAGTTTGACTGATAGGATGAATTTTAAACTTAATAAAGATTAAGATACATAAGAAGGGAATAATTGAGGAAGGTCATTGACCAAATGACCTTATGAAAAAACCGTCATTGATACAGAGTGATTCATGTTGAGTGGCCTATTAGAAGATCTCGGAAAAGAGTAAAAAATTTGGTAGCTGGCATAATTATTGACTTTGAGGTTTAAAACTATTTTATTTTTACGTTTGAATGACTTCCGGTTACACCGGAAGCTATGGCCATCTTTGGTATTTTAGCTTTTTTGGATACCTTACAAAAACCTTTTGTTAATAATAATCTATACCCATCTCTAACCGTTTTTGAGTACAGTAACGTTGAAACTAATAAAGCCAAATATCTAAAATATTGACTGTTTTGACAAAAACGTATCTAAAGCTTCAGGCCTTTTGCACACACACTCACGGCGACCGTCCTAACGGCACCGTTTACGCGATCTACCGCGTTCGTGTTGTCCTTGCACACATGCACGGTTTTCGTCATTTTGATTATATTTTAATTCGAATATGGATCATAGACGTGCTGTGGCGATTTTAATGTCTTACATGCGTATCAAAAAACGAAGAATGGCACGAAACAGAATTTTGTTGGTTCATCCCATCAATATGGGAAGGAAACAATTCGGTGCATTCTTATTTGTACTATTACACGAAAAAAAAACTTTTTTAACTATTTTAGGATGTCCATATCCAGCTTTGATGACCTAAACAAACGATTTAAAAATTCTCTTCAACGTTAAGATACATTTATAAGAGAGTGCATACAGCCTATGGAAATTTGTACAATCAAAATCAGGATTGACCTCCAAAAATATTTCCTTCCAGGCACTTCTTGTGCAGTTTCTGTCCTTATATAAAGAACTTGTTTTGTTCCAAATAACCGGCCTTGCTTCCACCAAAGATATAAGCATATCTACTGCCATTACGAAAAATAGGATTATGATAAAATATACTAAATAAAACAATGTTCCCGCCAATGAACCAAGAAAATATCGTAAGCGCGGTACATGTGCAAGCACTAATTAAATCTTAAACTCTACTGGGCATGTCTCTCCGTCAATACGGTAACGGTCGCCGTGAATTATAGTGGGGGGTCACGGTGACATCGCGGTGGAACGGAACCGTGTACACGGTGCCGGTGCGTGTAAAAGGTCACATATGCTGCCTGATCCGTTAACCGTATAAACGATGCCGTTAGGACGGTCGCCGTGAGTGTGTGCAAAATGCCTTATATTCCATAATTTAGGTTTTAGGTTTTTCATACAGATTTTTAAAATTGTGCTAATATAACCATTTAAATAAATGTGCATAAGTTAAATTTTCGCAAATGGAACGCGTAAAGAATTAAATTTCCTATCTAAATGTCTAATATGTTACTATCCATATTTTTAGTCATTTTGGAATTATCAGCAATAGAAGATAATATAGTATCTGCGAAAATAATTAAAAGTCAATAATTGTGGCATATCGGAGATGTGTTTAATTATTTTATATACACAGGGATCCAAGCAGAGTGGATACCCTGGGGCGAGTAAACTACGACGGCCGTTTCGTCCTTGTTAGGACTCTACGAGCAGCCATAAGCCAAGCAATCTCAACAACAGCGGTAAGATGTATTAAAAGCATTTTACAAAAGTAAAGCGGCCATCAATCCATCATAACTCCATCTCAGCGGAATTAACTCCAATACAAAAGGCTGTCACACTGGTAATAATCGAAAGGTAGACAACTAAAGAAACCACGAAGTGCATCACAATTAAGTATAGGGAACGCTTTTTACGTTTTCACCGAAACAGTCTGCAGTTTTGCAGATTAGAAACAGATCACGCAGCGGCACCCACTGGAATGCGCTTGACTCTTGGAAAAGGCTTTTAGACATCTTACCGCTGTTGTTGGGATTCATTGGGTTATGGCTGCCAGTAGAGTTCTAACAAGGACGAAACGGCCGTCGTGGTCTACTCGCCCCAGGGTATCCATTATGCTTGGATCCCTGTGTAGAATATAGAAACAGTTACACACTTGTCCGATAAGTAAAAAAAATTATACCATTTGGATACCCAAAAAGCATACATTAATGGCAATATCGTAACTTACAAAATACAATTACATATAACCCGCTGCTATGCCGCTATATGTTGCCTTTAATTACATATAACATTCATTCATTCCCTTTTAATTATTTCTTTTTAAATAACCCTTCACCGGCTAGAGACGCATTAAACAAATCAATATTGACATTATTACAGTTGTTCATCATTCTGTTCACCCCACTGTTTTGACCATATCGAGTTCGATGATGTTGAAGTTGAAAAATCTTACTTTCTCGAAGCGATCTAGGTGGAACAGAAAAACTGTTTTTTCGCCTGCTTTTTAAAAAGCCTATATTGATTTCTTTCTCCAGTTCAGAGTAGTTCTACTAATATATGTCTTGTGTATGCTATATATTTAAGAAATTTCCTCCGAACACCGTTTAACATATCTTGATAAATATTGTAATAGGGGGACCACACACTGTATCCATTTTCTAGATGTGATAGCACCAGTGAGGTATACAGTAATATTTTGGCCTTGACATCCGAGAAATCACTGGTCCTTCTTTTTATAAATCCCAACATTTTCACATCCTTATTTCTACAAATTTCAATGTGTTAACTAAAACTTAATTTATCATCAAAGATCACTTCCAAGATCTCTCTAATAACTTTCACGTTTTCTAATATGTTATAATTAAAATGATAGCTATTTACAACACTATTTAGAGATTTACTAAATTGTATAGTTATACTTTGATATATTTAAAAACAGCTTGTTCCTACAACGCCAAGTGTAAAATCGATAGAGGTCACGTTGTCGTTAAAACACTCAAAAAAGACTAAGTAACGGTAAAAAAACCTTTTGTCATCAGCATAAAAGATAAAATAGCAAAAATGAAAACAACGGCCAACTTCATTTTATAAATATGTTAAAAATTATGGGCGCTAAATAGGCGCCTTGCGGAACACCCGATTGAACCTTGATTAAATGAGACATATAGTTATTTATCAGCAAAACTTTTCCTTGGATACCATTAGCATAAAGAAAGCAAGTTAAAAATATAATTTTAAAACAACAACATGGGTTTTTTTCACATAGGTCCATTGAAAGTAATCTGGTGGTATTTACAGATTTTATTTTAACAAACATGGATGATCGAAAGCAGGTCGACCTAGTGTACACGGAGTTCAGTAAGGCGTTTGACAAAATTTGTCAATCCATACTGATTGAGCGCCTTGCTGATGTCGGTGTGCATGGAAGCTTACTGAAATGGATTTGGTCCTATCTCAGTGATAGACGACAGATAGTTTCCATTGGTGGTTTTTACTCTGCGCCTTTTAATGTACCGTCTGGTGTACCTCAGGGCAGTCACCTCGGTCCCTTGTTTTTTATTATATACATTAGCAACATTCAATAATGCTTTAAATTCTCTAAATTTTTGATGTACGCAGATGAGCTAAAATATCATGACCTAAAATAATCAGGGTACAGTGAGATTGCAATGGGCTGCAGGACGATCTTAATGCCTTGGTAAGATTCTGTGAAAGTCAGAGTTTATTTCCCAATCTAAAAATGTGTATCGATAACATTTACCAGAAACAAAAGTGTTCATAATTTTCGTTAAACTATTAATAATAGTGATATTGAATCGGATAATGAAATACGTGATTTAGGAGTTATATTGGACAGTAAGTTAATAGTTAGCTCTCACGTTGAACAGGTTGTTAATAAGTTTAATCTATTTTTAGGATTTATTATAAGAAACAGTTTAAATTTTAATAAGCCTCAGTTTTAGACTTGTATTACGCGTTTATATTTAGTTAACTTAATTTTGCATCAGTTGTTTGGAACCCTCAGTACATTATTATTTTAAAAGAAAAAAAATCAAACATAACACTTCAGGAGAATAAGACATTACATGATTATAACACCAGACATTGTATAAATTATCAAACTGTACCAGTAAAAAGTAATTTCGGAAAAAAATCGCTTTTATATGACGGAATAATAAAATATAACAATCTTCCAAAAAATATCAGAAAAATTAAAAAATTGGCAACTTTTAAAAAACAATTAAATAGATATTTACTAAATTAAATTATTTATATTATTTTTTTAAAATTGATTTTATTAAAGATTTAAATTGGATTAATTTCCATTTTTTTTTATTACTTATTATTTATTTATTTATTTATTTTTTTTTAATGGCTATAATTTTCTATATTATGTTGTCACTTTCCATGTAATGAACTGTAAAAGTTAGTTTGGAATAAAGACATTTTGAAAGTAAAAAAAAAAAAAAAAAAAATTTTTACGGTTCTTATCACAAAAAAAAAGTTTGTTTAAAGGATATAAATATTTAGCTTGTCGAAGGCTTCAGCAAGGTCTGTGTAAATAGAGTCAACACTGTAGCCAGTTTCCAAAGCTTCCACTATCTGCTCGTGATATACTATAAAGGTTGGAGGCAGTTGAACGACCCTGAGAGAAACCATGTTGATTTGAAATTATAATATTTTTATGTGTTTTCTTGAAAAAGCTATTAATGTTATTTTATTGGTGTTTGTCATGTGTTCCTTATAATTATTGTTATAAGGTAGCCCTAAAAATATTGTCAAACATAAATATGCACTGGCAAAACCCTCATAGTTAGATTGTAATAGAACGCAAAAATCTATCTTTTTATTTTAAATTATTTTTATTAAAAGTGCGTTCTCAAGATGTTTCCTTTTTAAATTCAAAGAAGGGCTCTAAAAGCTTTGTTCCAAATAAATATGATAATAAAACCAAACTTAGCCAACTATTTTAAACCAACGGTTTTTCTTAAACAAATAACCAAAGCCCAAGTTATACAAAACTATCTTTATGTCATAAAGTTTATTTTTCTATATCTTGTCTAGAATCTTTAGTACAGCACGTATTGTCAATTTAACATAAACTTACTAAAATCTAAAACAGATAGGAATATAGGGGGATCTCCGTAGGTGGTCCATTATAATGAGATAATATGAACCATATATTGAGAAAAAAATGAAAAATATAGGTAGCAACCCGGATTTGTATTTTGACCGTTCCATGTAGTACCTATGTGAAAGTCGAATCCAATTTATTCTTTATTTTCCCTGTGTATCAGCTAAAAAGGTTTTTTTTTAAGTAAATCTGATTGCTGTACTTTAAATTCAAGGTTATTTAGGAATGTTATTTGTAAGACCGTTCTTACGGTTATTTTATAAGTATACTGTGTATTGTTTATCTATATATACAGTGTGTGTATAAAGTCTGGAAACGGCTTAATAACATCACAATTTACTGGCCGATTTAAACCAAATTTGGTACAGTTGTGTAAGAGGATCTAACGCACCGAATGACGATATTGGCGTTGTTGCCAGCTTTTTAGTTTGTCTGGAATTCGAACGAATTTTATATTTTTAAATATAACACCCAGTATATTTTTACATTTTTAAATTCCACATAAAATTATAATTATTTTTTATTAAATGCATTATTAGTCTATACTTCATAGTTTCCGAGATATTGGCTCTCGAAAAGTGACATTTTTGAACTTTGACAGCTTATAACTTTTTAACAGTACGTCTTAGAGCAAAACGGCTTACATGTCCCTATCTTCAATTTTTATTATCTTCCCAAAAAAATCAACTTCCGGTTAAACCGGATGTAACTCGAAAGCAGGAAATATAGTTGTTCCGGTTTAACTGGAAGTTGATTCTTTTGGGAAGATAATAAAAATTGAAGATAGGGACATGTAAGCCGTTTTGCCCTAAGACGTACTGTTAGAAAGTTATAAGCTGTCAAAGTTCAAAAATGTCACTTTTCGAGAGTCAATATCTCGGAAACTATGAAGTATAGACTAATAATGCATTTAATAAAAAATAATTATAATTTTATATGGAATTTAAAAATGTAAAAATATACTGGGAGTTATATTTAAAAATATAAAATTCGTTCGAATTCCAGACAAACTAAAAACCTGGCAATAACGCCAATATCGTCATTCGATGCGTTAGATCCTCTTACACAACTGTACCAAATTTGGTTTAAATCGGCCAGTAAATTGTGATGTTATTAAGCCGTTTCCAGACTTTATACACACACTGTATATGATTTTTAAGTTGAATTGTCCATAAAGAGAGAAAAAGTTTTAATTAAATATCAAGAGTGAATTAGTAGTGTCACCTTGTGGCTAACTCTTCAAGCATACGTTGGGACGGCCCTGTTTTAAAACCTTAAGGCAGAGTTTTATAGAGAAATGACCTCTGTTTGGTTCCATAGAATAAACTATTTACCCTGTAAGACGTGGTACCGAGGGATGATGCTGATTTTAGTACGTTCTATAGGGTGGAATATCTAAATATTTAAGTAGCATAATTTAAGGGGGTGTGATTAGAAGTTAGATGCTTAATCAAGAAGATTCACAATTTAGTTCCTAAGTTTCTGTTATCGGGTTCGGTTTGACCAAGTACCAAAGATGCTATTTTCGGGTGTAGTCAGGCGGGTTTTAAGAGTACATATTTTCGGACACATTTCTCTTTTTGATAATATACCTCTTGTGTAGTGAATCCTTTGTTTCTTAAAACTGTAAAGTTAAATAATTGTGGGTCTAAGTATGATTGTTGTTTTTACCTATAAGTTTCAGGGTTTTGGTGTTTTTATAAGACTTTTCAGTTTTCGGGGATTATCATAAATTAATCTTTGGGCGATTAACTTACAGGGTTGTATTAATTTAAAAATAGTAATTTTATCTCTTCACGGGGTTTTAAACATCAAATGGTTAATTTTTTGAATCGTACAGTGAACTCATGTCAATAGAAAAAATCTCTCTTTATTAGTTAGCATAATACATATTTTGTATTAGTTTTATAGTCTCTTTTCTTGTTTAGTAATTTTTCTTTCTACCTTTCTTTATCATGTTTGTTAATAGATTTATAAGTTGTTGTTTAAACTTGGTGTTGTTTTATTGTAACAATCAATATAAAGGGTTTCATTAACAAGGGTTGAACGGTTCGCTCCCGCGCGATAAAGAAGCGTCGCTGCGTCGGTATTGTTAACATCATCACCTGGATATTGCTGTTTGGTCGACATGGGTAAGTTGTTGGGTATTAACAGTAGATACAACTAACAGAACAAAACGACGCCGACGTTATCATGAAGAACTCCATTGTCATCAAGAGTGCTCTTGCTATAAAATTGTCTTAGTTATTTATACTCGTAATTCTACCCTTATGTGAAAGGAACAGGTCTGGTATTCTCGGTCAGAAACGCTACCATTGATAATGAATAATGTTTATTATAGTCAGAACGCTACCAAGTGTATTTGTAATTAATTAGTGACATACCAGATCAATCCTATTACAAGATACTGTAATTGTATTGTAACAATAAAATTTCAACTTTTTGAGAAAACGGTTAGACTGACATAAAAATTTCTAATAACCTTTTCTGTGTAGTTACTTAGATAATTTCCAAAAAGTGGTTCCAATGGCCGACATTTTGTTCTTCGCGCGCAGCACTCACACGCATCATTTATGAGAATGACAGCAATGAAATTATGTTCCTTTAAAGTCAAATTAAAAGATTAAGACTACTACCACACTAACATTATCAAACAGCCCACAGGAGCCTGTTTTTGTACAATTGAAAGGGGACTACAAATTCTCAAAGAACAGAAAAAAATCTTTGGGAAAACAAATTTTACTATTGTACCCAAAAACTTTCTGAATTTTATTATAGTACTAAAAAGGCGGTTTTATAAAGTTGGCATGAAATAATGTAAGAATAAAAAAGGAAATATAAATCGGAACTGTAAAGTGTTTATTATAATAGAGGTTATAGAGGTTGTGAAAATGGCTTAATATATTTTAAGGGATGTTTCCTCTCGGCATAAAAAGGAACATTTTTATTTGGTAGATTTAACTTTCCGCATGTGAGTGGGGTGTAAATAATGGCGCATATATTTTTGCTTATGTTATTTAACAATAGAGATTTGGTCAAAATATGTCGCCGCGTAAAATCAGCAGAATGTTCTATGCGGCATTTTTCCGGACATATTAAAAATATCCTATTTTTTGTTGAGGGCCCAGTTTTCAAGGTCAATCGTATGTATAAGAGACCTATAAATGGCTTGAATGCACGGATAAATTCCGGAGCCTTGCAATTATTAAAAAAAAATAATTAGTATCTAATTTTGAAAGGGTTATTCAGGGAGGCATTGACGAATAGTATGCCGGTGTTTTTTTTTTTAATAAATACAGAGAAACTTTAAAAAATGCAGTTTTTTGAAACCACTAAAATTTCACGTCGATTTTCAGAACTGAAGTAAAAACAATAATTTTTACTGGTAACACGATATTTAGATGTTAAGAATTCTAAAAAATTTGTGTTTTTATTAACAGGAAAGGGGTCGTAATTGCACAAAACACGAACGTAAAGAAAACTATGTCCGGCTGACTAACATCTGCCTTGCTCTATCAGCTCCAGTAGATGCCTATCTTTCTTCTTTATATGCCAAAAGCATAAAAATAACTACTCTGATCAATACAGTACTGCAGTGCGCATGCGAATCGTCAAAAGTCGTCACAGTTTCTACGAGTTTGTAAAATGCACAAAGCTTATACAAACTTATACAAAATTTTATAATATTGTATAAACTTTTATTATCTTGTACAAACTTTTACAATCTCATACAAACTTATACCAACTTGTACAAATTTGTAACAAGCTTGTGTAAACTTATTTATACGCTAATTACAGATAAATACGAAGGTCAGCAATATGAAAATATTCAAAGTCAGTTTCAGTTTCCGCTAGTAACGGAAGAGGACATTCAAAGTATAATTTCTAATTTTAAATCAAACGCCAAAGGAACCGATGGAATTGATCTTAAAATGATCACTTTAATAACCCCTTATCTTCTTAGTCATATAGCTTTTATTATATATAGCTGTCTGTCCTCAGCTACATTTCCAACAGAATGGAAACAAGCCAATGTTGTCCCGGTTCCAAAAGTAGATACCCCCAAGAGTGTCAATAACTTTCGTCCAATAAGTATTCTTCCGACCTTTTCGAAAATATTGGAAAAAATTGTGGCTATGCAGCTTACCGAATTCTTAAACTCGTATGAAGTTCTCTCCCCTACTCAATCAGGTTTCCGCCCGCTTCATAGTACTTCTACCGCTTTACTGAAGGTTTCTGATGATCTTTACAAGGCTTGTGATCAAGGTAAAAATAGTTGTCTGATTCTTTTAGATTTTAGTAAAGCTTTTGACACGCTGGACCACAGTGTTCTGTTTTCCAAATTAAAATTCTTTGGTGTAGGTAATGATGCACTTAAATTTTTTAAAAGTTATCTTTCGAATAGGTCCCAGCGGGTCTTTGTAAACAATTCAATGTCAGATTTTTTGTTACTGGATAAAGGCGTCCCACAGGGTAGTATTCTTTCCCCATTATTATTTTCCTTGTATACATCCGATTTTAGTAAGTTCTTGAAAAGATGTAGTAAGCACCAGTACGCGGACGATATACAAATCTACTACTCATTTCTTCTTAATGATACCTATGAGGCCTCTGAAGCTATCAATGAGGATCTTAAAATTATATCTAATTATTCGAAAGCACATGGGTTGGTCTTAAATGCTGGTAAGACTAAAATGATAATGTTCGGTAAACAAAGAGATTTGTTGGTTAATAATGCTAATTTTCAAATTAAAGTTGATAACAAATTGATTGAAGCTACAGACAGTGCGAGGAACCTGGGGGTGGTTATGGATAGCCAGCTACGGTTTGACAAACATACTTCCGGTCTTCTTCAGAAAGGTTATGCCAAACTCAAAGTATTGTATTTGCACAAAGACTATTTGCCTTCAGATATTAAGATTAAACTATGTGACACTTTGATTCTTTCAGGTCTGTCGTATGCTAATGTTGTTTACTGGCCGGCTCTGTTGGCGAGGGATAGGGAGAGTTTACAGAAGCTACAAAATAATTGCTTAAGGTTTTCCTACGGGGCCCGCAAATATGATCATATTACACCATTATATAATAATTCAAAGTGGCTTAAATTGAATGAGCGTTTCCAACTTCATTTTGCAACTCTGGTGCAAAAAATTATAATTTTTGGAACCCCTCATTATCTTAGGGAAAAGCTTGTTTATGGGTTTAATATTCATGGGAGGGACACTAGACATAATCAACAGTTGACGGTGCCAAGACATGTCTCAGCTATGTTTCAGAGATCCTTCTCGTATAATGCAACAAAGATTTACAACAGATTACCTGTACAATGTAAAGCTATTCTCAAAATACCAGCTTTTAAAAGAGCTGTTAAACATTTCATTATTTATAATCAATAGTTGAGCGTGGGTAAATATTGATGGTGCGTAAATTAATTATGTTAATACTTCTTCTTTTTTTTAATTTTTGGATTTTCTTTCATTATAAAAATATAAAACTAATAATTTTGATATAATTATTGTTCCTTTTCTAATTATTATAGATTGCTCTATAATTATTAATTTTAACTTTTATTGATACTGTTTGCTATAATACTGCTTATATTTATAGGTATATATTATTAATAATATTAACTTATATGGAGGTTAGATTGAGTAGCCTGGCTAGATCTCGCCGCCATTTTTTCTTTATACTATGTATAGAATTTTTGTAAGAATAATAAAAAGACATTTATTATTATTATACTTGCACAAATTTAAAAAAACTTGTACAAACTTGTACAAGCCTGTACAAACTCGAACAAAATTTTTTAAAACTTGTATAATCTTTGATAAACTTGTACAAAACTTATACAATCTTTTGCAAAAGCTAACCGGGCCACTCTGTTAGAAAATCGTTCGAAAATTGTCTCTTCCAATGTTATTTGTAACAGCACAAGCATCGGTTATTATTAAAAGTTTTTTTCAATAATAACGTTCTTAAAATGGCTATTAAAAATACTGTATATCAAATGTTGAAGAATGTCATATTTAGATATCTACAATCTACATCAGAAAAGTATTTTCTTGTTATTTTATGTGGATTGCAGTCGGCAAGTCTTTATTGCGGTTATGCAGTTGCGATTGCGATCAACCAAAATATAGTTTTATGTTAGCTATTATTGATATGTTATATCGTATCTAGGATTTGTATTGATCCGTGCTTGTTTAGTAACTGTATAATTTGTGTAACTGTATAATTTGTGGCTACCAATATATTGTAAATACGTTCGGCGATCTTTATTAAGAATAATAAAGGCCAAAATAATAATTAATAATAACTAAATTCTCAAAAGCTAAAATGTTTCCGTTTTAATAACAAATTTAGCTAAATTTTGACATGATTTAGATCACCCGGTATAAAATATTTTATTTAAAATAATTTGAAATTAATTGATTCAGCCGATACCAGGTGGAAATCCATAATTATGGTATTATGGGATACAGTAAAACAAAGTTGAACTTGAATGATTAAAGAGTTTTGGACTTCCATTGTCTTTATTTGTTTTAAATCACAACGTTTCAACTGGTAAGTATCTCCAGTCGTCTTCAGGTGAATACTAAATAAGTAAAGTAACTACAAGACTATTTATACTAGCTAGATGCACTGAAGCATAACTGAGGTGGGTGCAGTCATGCGTTCAGTGGGCACGCGATCTTATCCTAAGCTTACATCTATCTAACAAAGGTTTCCAGATATTTCTTATGTCTAATGATGGTTTACTAAAGCAGCCTGGGTTCTGGTGAATAGCAGCAGCTTCCTTAAACTTTCTTTTCCTCCAGTGTGGTTCCTTAAGTAGGATTTCAGCTTCTGACCACATATGTGGTCATAGATTCTAAAAAAATTAGTTTTAAGCCTTTGTTTTCTGTATTTAAGATTTTAATGGAAGGATCGAAATTATGTTGATAATCAAGTAGGTTAGCATAGTTTGAGTGAGTCTATTTAATTTTTTAGAAAACTGCTATAATGTTCCTGTATTATTTTGTCAAAATGTCTACCAGTTTGGCCAATGTATGTTTTAGGACAATATTTGCATTTTAATTTATTGACGCCTGATTTTTTGTTTTTATCGCTTTTAGTTTTATTATTTTTGATAAATTTACTTAAAGAGTTATAAGTTTTGTAATACACATTAATATCAAGTTTGTTAAGAAAATTGCCAATTACTTTGCTAGGTTGTCCAAAGAAAGTGACAAGTTTAAATTAGTCAGAGTTTTTGCTTCTAGGAAAAACTTAGTCAATAGCTTTTTTGTAAGTTTTCCTGTTTAGGATTTAGTCAATTAGATTTGAGTTATATCCGTTATTAACTGAAATTTGTTTAATAATGTTTAGTTCTTTTTGAAAATTGATTTATTTAGAGGGAGAGTTACTAGTCTATGGATCATACTGTGAAAAAAAGCTAATTTGTGTTGTATAGGGTGGCAGGAAGAGTTGTGTATGACAGTAGGTATCAGTATAAGATGGTTTATGAAAAACGGAGAAAACGTGTCTATCATTTTCTCTCTTAATGTTTAAATCAAGATTTAAACATGTCATTTTCTAGTTAATATTGTGGAAATTTACAAGTTCAACTTTGTTTTACTGTATCCCATAATACTATAAAATAATTTGCTAAAAGTAATTATAGCTCCCGCTTCAAAGAATAATTTGATATGAATACATGTTTAGCTTGCTCAGGAGTCTACATTTCAATTTCTGTGTTAAAAACAGTTGCTTGTCAAAAAAATTAGAATAATTCCAGTCCTAGGGCTTAAAATAGAAAACGATCAAAACCGTCTCGAGAGCTCAACTTAAACATAAAAACCATGTTTTTAGAAAAATATATTAACTTTTTATAGCTTAGATATCTGAATTCAAAGTTTTTAAATTTGAATGAATAGCCCACATATCCTAATTTTATCATACGCTTCTTAATTTGGGACACACGGTAGATAGCCTAGAGTCACTTATTTCATTTTCTTTTTAAGAAATACACAATATGAGCGCATTTGATAAAAAACAAATTGCATAACAGTCATCCACGGCCCATGTCTTCAGTTATGTCCAAAACAGTTATTTTTCTACAAAAAATAGGATAATTTTTGTCCTAAGGCATATAAGTAAAACATACCAAAATTGTCCCGAGATATTAAATTGGGTTATAAAACCGTTAAAATATAACACGAAAAAACACTACTAACAAAATGTGCTCTACTTGAAATTTTTAATTTTTTGCACGGCTTTCTTTTCCACCCTGTAAAATATACATATATATATAGATTTATCCTCATCACATACGAGTCCCGTATTTATATGTACAGCATAATATACGAGGCCCGTTTTGCACATACGAGGCCCGAAAAAGGGCCTCGCATGGTAAATGCATGTATATAAAGTTGTCTACCATCCCCTGACCCCCCAGATCCACATACTGATAAATTGTTTTGGGACTCGCAATTCATGTTTATATCACCTGTTATACGGTTTTTAGTTCGATCTGCTTTTTACTAGAGGCCGCTTCGATCGTTTTGTATAAACTTGCTGTTAGCAATGCGAGGCCCCTGTATATCAGTTAAATATAGTAGTTTATTGCCAATTCTGAGTCCCTTAACACTGGCAACAGTGTTAGTATGTAAATGCTTTGATAATTTGCTATAATATAATAAAATAATTAAAAAGTAGGAGCTATTACCGCGGGACATCATCTGAAATTACAAACTATTATTTCCGTATTAACTTTTCAATATATTTTTCATTTCTTTGGATATTTTTTACAATTTTGTTGCCCCTTGTCTTAAAAAATGGTTTGTAACCGATTTAAAAATATACCGGGTGTCCATGGAGGGTGGTTCGCCCCTCTAACTTTGTTGTTTTTTAAGATAATGAAATAAAATTTGGGAAACTTGTATACGACATAAAACTGCCATTTTTGACAGGTTACTCAACATTATGGAACTTCCGGTTTAACCGGAAGTGATATAAACTTTCGATTTTTAAATGGGACACCTAATATATTTTTCTTTTTTTTACTCCATATGACATTCTAAATATAACGATGTGTCACTTGTCACTTTTTGTCACCAAGAAAATATTTTTTTCCAAATTTATTGTTACTAGAGGGCTATCAATACCTTAAAAGCACTTATTTCAGTTCTTTAATCTTGGGAAAAATACAATTTTACTATTTTTGGTCCAATGACATGTGCAGTGTGAAATTTAATCTTTAAAGTTGTATAACTAATTTTTTTTTAAACCGCAACATGGTGGCTCGTCGGGTTAAGAAAAAATAGGATTTTTTTACGATTATTTTGATACCACACACGATTAGGTTTTAGAAAAGCTGCCCTTAAAAAACTTTAAAAAGGTAACTAGGAACTTTCATGTAATGAAGCATCTTTTGAGAATAAATTTAGATTTAAATGTATCAAGTAGCCTGTGACCAGCAAAACTGATTGATAAAGCTGGGCTTTGTACAGGGTTAGGGTAGGTGGGGGTAATGCCCCGCACGGGGCAAAGCCACGCGCCGTCTTTTTAAATAGCCCGCGAATAATCACAGAATCGACCGCCAGGCGGCAGTTCGGTCTTGATAGCGTCTAGTGCGCCATAAAAATTCAGAGCGATAGGCAGTTTGTAAACCGATAAAATAAGGCAACTTCATTTTTTGTAATTTTCATGTAAAAATTACATTAATTTACTTTAAAACTATGTACATGTGGTTACAGTTTATTAAAAACTCGAATAATTAGTTGATAGTATGACTCATAAGCTTTATTTCTGTGTTTTAATTTTGCTTCTCTTAGTATACAGTAGGTTTTAGGAACGATTGACTTTACACAATAGGAATGGGGTAAAGCCCCGCAGCCTTCTAGAGGCAAAGTCCCGCATGCGTGTGGGCCCCCCATCCCTTTCACAGAGGACTTGACTAATTTTACAATGTACTAATGAACTTTCTATTACGTTCCTACATTTCAACTTGTTTTTCGTTTGTATTTCTTTTTCTGCTTTAGAATTTACTTAGCTCGTCAATTTTAGATTTTTCAAGAAAAAAAGTTAGCTTTTCTCTCTTTCTCTCAGAATAGAATATTAATAAATAATTTTAAAAACTGTGTTTTTTTGTTTTTATGATGTTTTCTTATTCACCTTGCCACTTTGAGCACTATTGGGGAAAAGCCCCGCACTGCGGGGACTTGGCCCATTTCGTGGGACAAATCCCTGCAAAAATTATTTTTTGAAAATGTGTAATGTTTAGGCACCTAATAGTCAGACACCACAAGTGTTGTAGCGATGTTAGCGATAAGATCCATACCTACTACTTCCACCTAAAATAACTAAAAAATACACTTCCCACTTAAAACAATCCTCTTATAACTAGAAATTGCGGGGCTTTACCCCCACCTACCCTATTCATTATAAATGGACCGCCCCCTTAACTTTGTTATTTCTAAAGATAGAGAGCTGATTTTTTTACCAAATTGTAGGAAATCTTTTGAATTTTTTTTATGATTTATAAAAATATTATACAGTGTGTACGAAAAACTCGTATCAGAACAAACTTATAGTTTTTTAATAAAATACCCTGTATATTATTACAGATTCGGATTCTACTTCAAATTCTGAGGAGATTTTATATAATATACGCTTTACCTAAGTTCAACTGTTTTCGAGCTAGAAACAATTAAAAATATACTTTTTACCAAATTTTGCTAATTAATTATTGCCGCAAAACGGTCAGAGATGCAGCAAAATGATTATGATTTTCTTATATTAACTTTTTAAGAATTATCTGAATAAGTGCCAATTATTGTGGTACCTCTGCTTTAAATAGCATTAGGTTACTTGACTTCAGAAAAGAATGGCTATTAATTTTTATTTGGCTCAATTTGTCAAGTTAGCTATATGATTTCAGTAATTATAACAAATCTGACAGTTACCCTGGCAAAGTGAAACATTACTTATTTAAGTCAGTTGAATTGGTTAAAGAATAAACTTTTCTAAGGCAGAAAAACGTGATATATATGAATTATATATTAAAAACGCATACAACAAAAGAAAAGCTAAATGAGAATATCAAAGAATATTTGAAGGAGAAAGGAGAATTCCTAGTTTAAATACTTTTCCTCGAATATACCATAAAGTTTCTACCGATACTACATTTAAGCGTAAGAAAAGAACATTAGCTGGGAACAAAAATCGTGTAAATGAAGAGTTAGAGATTCTTTTGCAGTTTGAAGGTAATTTTTTCCTTTAATAATTAGTATCTGCATATTAATTCCCTTGCCTTGTAATTTTAGAATGTCCGGAGAAATCCATTATACCTGTGTCTAAAACACTAGGTAAATCCTATTCTAAGATACAGAGAACTCTACAAAAATATAAATAAATACCACCCTTACAAAATTATGCCGGTGCAAAAATTGTCTAAAAAAAATAAAGCAGCTCGTTTACGTTTTTGTTTGGAAATGATGAAACGTTTGGAGCAAGACGCACAATAATTATATAATACAATTATTTGGACGGACGAATCTTCATTTTCAAGCTCTGGCATTTTTAACAAGAAAAATATGCATTTTTGGTCGACTGAAAATACCATCGCTTTTCGGGAAATAAAACATTCAGGCCGTCAATCTGTTCACGTATGGGCTGGTATTTTGAATAATAAACTCATTGGTCCAATATTTTTTCTTGGTAATATGAATGGAAACCGATATTTGGAATTAATACATGAAATAGTTCCTGATTTAAGAAATCATAATCAAGTGATTTGGCAGCAGGATGGGGCTCCAGCTCACAATGTTGTTGCTGTCACGGAGTATTTGAACGAAAATTTTGATTTTTGGATTGGAAGATTTGGGTCCTGCAGATGGCCAGCGAACAGCCCAGATTTAACTGTTTTAGATAATTTTCTTTGGGGGTTTTTAAAAGGAAAATTAAATCATGAAAAACAACCGTCGGTGAATAGGATTAGGGAAATACTAAGCGAAGAAATAGAAATATTAAATGGCAGTAATCAAGGAATCATTTTAGCTGCAATAGAGAGATAAACACAAATTTATAGAAGATGTATTCAAGAAAATGGAGGACATGTTAAACATCTACTTCAATAATTTCTTTAAATTAATTTAATTAAATTTGTTTTTATTGTTGTTAGTTTAGTTTTTAGTTGAACATTTTTTACCATTACTTTTGAGAATAATATAGTCTCAGTAAAAACTTGGTGGTATTCATTTTTGTTATACCTTATATACTATTTCATATAGGTATTTATTCTTCTCTCTAAGAAAAGTTAATTTTGCAGATCCATCAATTCAATTACCACTAAATAAATAATATTTTAGTCGATATTTAATTATTGTTTCTAGCTCGGAAACAGTTGAACTTAGGTAAAGGGTATATTATATAAAATCTGCTCAGAATTTGCAGTAGAATCTTTAATAATATACAGGGTGTTTCATTAAAAAAACTATAAGTTTGCTCTGATACGCGTTTTTGGAACACCCTGTATAATATTTTTATAAATCATAAAAAAATTCAAAAGATTTCCCACAATTTGGTAAAAAAATCAGCTCTCTATCTTTAGAAATAACAAAGTTAAGGGGGAGGTCCATTTATAATGAATAACCCTGTACATAAAATCTTGGTAATATTATTAATAATTATAATATGGTAAAGTCTATGCAAAGTCAGTTGAGACAAACAAAAAAAAATAAAATTTGGCTAATATCGGCATCTCCTTTGGGAAACATGGGCGGCGGTAGAAATTTAAAAATGTTTTACCAAATTATATATTGTATTTTTAAAGAAATTTATCACAATTTTAATCAATTCCAACTATAAACTATCTGATGTATTTATAAACTGAATATAAGATGACGGTTAATTTTTTTGATTTTTATGGTTTTCTTTATAATGTATGTCATTATAAATTCATATATAAATAGGAAAATAGGTAGGTATTTAGGGTTTATACACAGTGTTTATGCAATAGGTAAAGTGTTTCTCAGGTCAATTTAATGACATAAACATGTATGAAACTATTAATAGGCTCCCCAAACAAATAATTAAAATGCAGGGTATTGTTTTAATTTGTTAATATGATAATAATATTATAAATAAAGCAACTTTAATACGTAACACGTTTTAAACAAACATTATTGATTTAAAATGCAGTGACAATTTAATTGTTTTTTTTTTTGTCGATGAGAATCTCCAAAAGACTGACCCCCTGTGGTGATACTAACAGAGAAGTGTCAGATTCAACCCCCTGTGGTGGGGCCGCCTACCGACTAAACTCACCGTGTTCCTGCGGTTTCCGCATTATAGGCGTATAAACCTTCAGACCACTTGGTTCGGTGTTTCGGCTCTGCACAGGCGTGCTTTTTTTGCGGCTAACGAGGAGAATCTGCTTACAGACACATGTGCACTCCACTTTCCGGGTACAGCCAGAGCAAATGGCCCCCACCGGAGGAAGCACAGACGTAGTGTCGAGTTGACATTTATCCTGAGGGGGGCAACTGCCGATCGACTAAACTCCCCGCGTTCAGTGATATGTGGTTTCGGGCTGGATAGCCTATTAACCACGTATCGCTATGGTTTTAAACGCTCGTATGGCTCGAGTCCATACTCAGTTGATTTTAAAACCCTCCCATATTTTCGCATACAAATATGGTGGTTGACTGAAAAATGTAAAAACAATTTTGAAATTTTGTACGGAATCCGTATGTGAGCAGACTGGCATAATTTTTGTGATGCACCTAATAGGTATTCCGTGCGTATGCAAAATAAAATTTAAAAATACCCAAATTGTCCGTTTCGTTATCACTAGTATCAAAAGGCCGCCAAAATGCCATTGTAATTGTCTAATTAAAACTCGATACTAAAATACACTACAACACACACACACAAAATTATCACTAATCACTAATGCAAATTTAAGAAAACATCAACAACAATTTTCCCCATTCGACACAGCACTGAATTAAAAATCATACGATACGCATTCCATTAAAATGATCTAAATATAGAACTAAAGTATTTCTAACCAACCAAATTCGCAACTGACAAATCAAATTTGCGGAATATAACTCCGCCCACAATTTTTGATGACAGACTCGTCAAGTCCACGTTGACTATCTTCGAGCATCTGTACAGGGAGCGATCAATACAAATTTGGTTATATTTGTATTGTAGTTTCAATGTGTGATGCAGTAAATTGATCGTACCCCCAATATTTATGTTGTCTCAACTGACTTCGTATAGACTTTAGTTAAAGTAGCCCCCAGACGTAGAAAGTATTTTAATCTATAATATCTAACAGAAAAACAGTAAATACAGGGTCCTGCAATAAGGCGTCAGGCTTTCATGGATCCTGTGGGAATGAAGTTAGAAATTTTAATTATATGCAAACTTAAACTGTATCATAGGGTGTATTTAAAAAAAATATTTTCTTATATACATGGTGGCCCAAAAAAGGTGCACTAACATAATTTTGTATTTTTTAAAAGGAACACTATGTTTTTTTATATATTGGTTTGTTATTATTGTCCTCTATAATTACCTAAAATTTTATTTACTTTGCTTTGGTAGTTCAGAACAATAAATTAAAAACTGTAAAAAAAAAAAACAATTTTTAAACACAGCATTGGGTGAGATTTATGGCAAGGGGCCTAGAGATGTTTTAAATCTCATGGTGGTAATCTATTTTATTCAGTGTGTTTGTAATATGATTTCAAAAACAACACATTTAAAACAATTTTTCTCAAGTTTTTCAAATAAAACGCCCTGTATGGTATTTGGCTTTATGATGGAGAATTCATAAGCACATTTTTTTGTAATGAAAGCGTATAAGTTATTTCTAGCCGTTTTTAAAATAATTGCAAATTTCAAAAATTAGGTTGTTAAACAACATTTAACACAATAGAAAATTATGTTATCACAGTTTTTTTGGCAACCCTGTATATGCGAAAATATTTTCCTAAAATACACCCTATGATGCAGTATGGCATGGTATAAGTTTTAATTCTAACCCACTCTATTTTTTCAAAAACTTTTTCTTTAAGCTTAAATTCTATAACTTCCTGTTTTTTAGTCGCTTTTTTATTTTTTATAAAATGTTTGAGACATTTCAACATAATATCTTTTGTTTCTTTTTTCTATTTCTTTCTGTTCCCTTTCACTTCTAAAACAAAATAAGATAAAGTTACTAAGTACAGGGTGCCCATTTTTAGGCACTTTTGCAGCGTATCTCGTTTATATTTAAAGATGGAGGATTACGGTTTAGCTCAGCACTATACTGTTAAACTAAACATGCCGTTAGTAAAATTTCCATAGCCCTCTTGGTTTTTGAGATACCGGGTGAAAATAAAAGTAGCACCTTTGGGACACCCTGGTATCTCAGTTGTCTTTTAAATTATAAGATAGGTGAAAAGGTATCCTTATAGAACTTTTTTTGTAGAATCCAGTGGCGTAGTTTTTGTTATAAAAAATAGGTACATATGTTTTTAAATAGGACACCCTATATATTTTTAACTAATTTAATTAAGCATTTTCTTGGTGTTTTAAAAATAGATAATGGTAGGTATAAATTTATTTGAAAAAATCGCTGAATAAACTACAATTTTCTATAAATTATAACGTTTTATTTAACAGTAGGCCAAGGCGCTAATAAAACCAAATACAATAATCTGTTAATGGCAAAGTTTAAACAAGTTTTGTATGCCAGATCAATAATATTCAATCTTGACTTAAAAGTTGTAAGTTTAAAATTTGTGTTTTCTTTTAAAAAATGGCTGAACTGGGAGTACCTATGTCAGAACTTTAAAACATACGATACGTTTGTTACATGCAATCCAATGTCCATATTTTCGCATACAAATATGGTGGTTGACTGAAAAATGTAAAAACAATTTTGAAATTTTGTACGGAATCCGTATGTGAGCAGACTGGCATAATTTTTGTGATGCACCTAATAGGTATTCCGTGCGTATGCAAAATAAAATTTAAAAATACCCAAATTGTCCGTTTCGTTATCACTAGTATCAAAAGGCCGCCAAAATGCCATTGTAATTGTCTAATTAAAACTCGATACTAAAATACACTACAACACACACACACAAAATTATCACTAATCACTAATGCAAATTTAAGAAAACATCAACAACAATTTTCCCCATTCGACACAGCACTGAATTAAAAATCATACGATACGCATTCCATTAAAATGATCTAAATATAGAACTAAAGTATTTCTAACCAACCAAATTCGCAACTGACAAATCAAATTTGCGGAATATAACTCCGCCCACAATTTTTGATGACAGACTCGTCAAGTCCACGTTGACTATCTTCGAGCATCTGTACAGGGAGCGATCAATACAAATTTGGTTATATTTGTATTGTAGTTTCAATGTGTGATGCAGTAAATTGATCGTACCCCCAATATTTATGTTGTCTCAACTGACTTCGTATAGACTTTAGTTAAAGTAGCCCCCAGACGTAGAAAGTATTTTAATCTATAATATCTAACAGAAAAACAGTAAATACAGGGTCCTGCAATAAGGCGTCAGGCTTTCATGGATCCTGTGGGAATGAAGTTAGAAATTTTAATTATATGCAAACTTAAACTGTATCATAGGGTGTATTTAAAAAAAATATTTTCTTATATACATGGTGGCCCAAAAAAGGTGCACTAACATAATTTTGTATTTTTTAAAAGGAACACTATGTTTTTTTATATATTGGTTTGTTATTATTGTCCTCTATAATTACCTAAAATTTTATTTACTTTGCTTTGGTAGTTCAGAACAATAAATTAAAAACTGTAAAAAAAAAAAACAATTTTTAAACACAGCATTGGGTGAGATTTATGGCAAGGGGCCTAGAGATGTTTTAAATCTCATGGTGGTAATCTATTTTATTCAGTGTGTTTGTAATATGATTTCAAAAACAACACATTTAAAACAATTTTTCTCAAGTTTTTCAAATAAAACGCCCTGTATGGTATTTGGCTTTATGATGGAGAATTCATAAGCACATTTTTTTGTAATGAAAGCGTATAAGTTATTTCTAGCCGTTTTTAAAATAATTGCAAATTTCAAAAATTAGGTTGTTAAACAACATTTAACACAATAGAAAATTATGTTATCACAGTTTTTTTGGCAACCCTGTATATGCGAAAATATTTTCCTAAAATACACCCTATGATGCAGTATGGCATGGTATAAGTTTTAATTCTAACCCACTCTATTTTTTCAAAAACTTTTTCTTTAAGCTTAAATTCTATAACTTCCTGTTTTTTAGTCGCTTTTTTATTTTTTATAAAATGTTTGAAACATTTCAACATAATATCTTTTGTTTCTTTTTTCTATTTCTTTCTGTTCCCTTTCACTTCTAAAACAAAATAAGATAAAGTTACTAAGTACAGGGTGCCCATTTTTAGGCACTTTTGCAGCGTATCTCGTTTATATTTAAAGATGGAGGATTACGGTTTAGCTCAGCACTATACTGTTAAACTAAACATGCCGTTAGTAAAATTTCCATAGCCCTCTTGGTTTTTGAGATACCGGGTGAAAATAAAAGTAGCACCTTTGGGACACCCTGGTATCTCAGTTGTCTTTTAAATTATAAGATAGGTGAAAAGGTATCCTTATAGAACTTTTTTTGTAGAATCCAGTGGCGTAGTTTTTGTTATAAAAAATAGGTACATATGTTTTTAAATAGGACACCCTATATATTTTTAACTAATTTAATTAAGCATTTTCTTGGTGTTTTAAAAATAGATAATGGTAGGTATAAATTTATTTGAAAAAATCGCTGAATAAACTACAATTTTCTATAAATTATAACGTTTTATTTAACAGTAGGCCAAGGCGCTAATAAAACCAAATACAATAATCTGTTAATGGCAAAGTTTAAACAAGTTTTGTATGCCAGATCAATAATATTCAATCTTGACTTAAAAGTTGTAAGTTTAAAATTTGTGTTTTCTTTTAAAAAATGGCTGAACTGGGAGTACCTATGTCAGAACTTTAAAACATACGATACGTTTGTTACATGCAATCCAATGAAAATTTGCATCATGTCTCTGAAATATGTTTTAACAAGTCCACTTTTTCTTAATTCAATACCTAGTTATTTCTTATCATTGTGCGTCATTTTTATTATAGATATCCGGAAAGAATACAACCTTTCTTTAATGGGTTTTCTATACTTTAAGATAATTTCATAATAAATGACGGATCATTTACGCGACCAAGATCAAAATCCTACAATAAGAAATTTTTTTTTGATATTACTTCATTGTCTACCACCTTCAAACAAACACTAGAAATAAGATATTTTGCTCTTTATGACAATTTTTTTTGCATTGCATCTTGAGAAATACTCTTATTTTGGTTAATTGGTCTCTAAATTAAAAAAATAAAAAATTAATGTGAAAAAATTCACACCTAGTACCGGATAGTTTGCCCCCTGGGGTAAATGACGAACGCTGATGCGCTCGCACTCTAAAATATGGCTTAAGCTCAGAAATAGCTGTTTCCTGGACTCAGGATTAAGAAAATCACATAATAATTATGGTAATACAGTAAGAACTAAAAATATTATCGCACAGTACTGGAACACAGTACACGGAACTGATCACAGTTTGTTATTTAATAGTGATAATAATTTATTGCTTACAGAGATAACTTTCCCAATGGATATTGCGTTAACGATATGTTCAAAATATATTTTGAACTCCCATTCATTTTTAAATTAAAATAACACCTCCAAAATATTAGAAATAGTAAATTACGACAAAAAAAGCGCTTATGCACGTGTACGTTAAAAAGAAATGTAAACAGACTCCTGGCGGGCAAATATCTACTAGACATTTGACAACGTTGCAGGGACTCGAATGTAGATTGAAAATGCCATTTATATACAGTGGGCCTCGCATGTTAATTATCTATAGTAAAAGGGACTCGAATGTCAGTTGCATACATGTATGTTTAAATTTTAGTAATATCTTACCCCTCAATAGGGGCTATTATTTAACATTACAAGGACATTTAAAAACATCAAAATATATAGTTAAAAAACCATCCCATCGAGTGGGCCTCGGGTGGCCTGTTTAATATATCGGGCCTCGCTTTTATAGCTGGATACGTATATATATATATATATATATATTATACATTATATATTGAATCAAAAGATCTTTACAATAAAACTATGTAGGTTTATCCACTAAAACTATGTTTACAGTAGGTGTTGTATAAACAGGATACAAACACAATCAAAGAAAAGGAAAAAACAATTCATAAGAAAAAAAAATTACCAGGAGTGAAAATGGAGTAAAAGGTAGAAAAGTAGCAGTATTAGTATGATTATACATCAAACACTGTTTGATTGAATTAACATTTTTAAATCACTCTTGAATCAGTTAACATTTGTAACTTTGTAATGTGCGGTATTTTATTAAACAAATTTACCCCTCTATGAAGAATAGAGTTATAAAGAAGCTGTGTGCGACTTTTTGGCAGCTCGATTAAATTATATACCTTGTATTATGTTCATGAATTTGACTTCCAACAAACACTGTTAAATTTGAGTGACGTGTTTGCTTAACAATTGCATACAAGAACATACAGGTTTGATATTTATAAATACTATCTAGATTGTTTATTTTAAGCTTAGAATATAGGCGGCTGGTGCTATATCTTAAAGGTAAGTTATATACATTTTTTAATGCTTTTTTTTGCAATATTTTCAAATGCTTAATGAGTTGATTTCTTGTTGGATACCATTAAAGAGTTTATCGTATCATTGAAGATTAAGTCATTTTTATATGATATCTTTATTAATAATTATTAACATCATAAACATACTAAAACCTACATAAAACCTTAGTTACTCATAATACATTAGTTACCATAATTTAATATGTTAGTTACGAAAGCATAATACGTTAGATACCAAATAATATTAGAACTATTTTTCATGAACATTTAAAACAATATTTTGACAGTTTTCAAATTTGATGGATACACCTTTGTCTTTAACGTCCACGATCTTAGATATGCCCTCTGAAGATTGATTAATGACCGAGAAAGCACTCCTTTCGATTTCGTGCGGTTCCCCAGTACCTAATCCACTGCCGGAAACATCGCCGATTTGAATTTTGCGAGCAATGGAAACTTTCTTGGTCACACTTTCTTCTAAATACCCTCTAGCAACCTTCGACGATTCCCATCCACCAAGTTCTTGTAGTTCTAATATATCTCCTCCAGCATTAACAAGAAAATTTGCCGAAGATCTTCTAACGCAGTGACCAGTATACAAATTAGGATTTTCAAGTGAGAGATACTCAGCTATTTTTTGAGGTATTTTAGAGAAGAAATGAATGCCGCAGGGCTGTACCGTACATTTCTATATGATACAAACAATCTTTGGTGAGTGACATGGTCTGGCCTTAACATTGCGTACTTTTTAAATAAAAGCACAGGATTGACTTCGCCGTCAAATATCACAGCGAAAATACGTTTCTTGTGGGTTTTTGAGTCGGGAAGAGTAACAATCAGCTTGTCCTCTAAAACGTCAACATCTTCCGTGGTCATCTTTGCTAATTCATTAGTTCGACAGGCTCCTCCAATTCCAATTAAAAAAGCCACTTTCATCATTAAAAACTTCTCGTCTGAGGCAGAACACACAAATTCGTTGACTTGTTCTCTTGTAAATACTTTCGATTTTTTTGCTCTATATCCCACATTTTTCTTCTTGATGAAACGTATTAAGGCGCCGTATTTGTCGATTTCCACTCTTTTCTTCAGTTCTAAAGTCGCTCGTAACATGGAATATTTCGGCCATAAGAACGAAGCAGTGTATTCCTCAGAGAGTTTTGAGAAATACGCCAGCAATACCGTCTCTTCTGCACCTTGAACATGTACTTTGTTTCGCCACTCACAAAACTGCCGATATTCTTTTTCATAATAGATTTTAGATTTGTCCGGAAGCAAGTTCAACCTTATAATATTGGCTGCAGCTAATATATCGTCAGGAATATCAAAATCTTGCATGATTTTAATGATGACTTGAGATGAAATGCCAAAATGAAATGTCAAAAACCTTGTTTTTATTTTCGCATCGCCGTTGTCAATGATACGATAAAGCTTTGAATATAACTCGATTATTAGCGATTTAACACCGTCTCGGACATTGCGGGTGACTCGGCTGTCGCCTCGTCACCTAGCAATGTCCTCGACTATTATAAATCGTATAATAATCTCGTTATATTAATAGCTATAAATATTGTAAGTGACAGTGGATGAGGCTGAAATACACTGCTCTTAATAAATGGTCAGGAACGCAATAGCCTAACCTCTTCAATATTCCAATTGGGGCCGTTATATTTTTCTGTACTTTTTCTATATGCAGCTGCCACGTCAGAGACTCATCAATATAGAGCCCAAGATATTTTATTACTTTAATGTATTTTAATTGTTGATTAATAACAGTAATTGGAGTCATGTCATGATTTTTTTGATAAGATATAAACATATGATTTGATTTGTCTAGATTGAGTCTAAGCTTATGTGTATCCAGCCAGTTACAAAGCAGGTCTAAGTCAGATGCTATTTTATTTCTGATATTTTCATAATTCTCATGCAGAGAATCGTCTGCATACAATCTTAGTCTGCCAGCCAGTCTAAGCCTTGACCTTGAGTTGACATACACCAAGAATAAAGTTCGTACAAGAATGGATTCCTGCGGCACTCCAAATGAAATCATTCCCCGACCACTCTGAACTCTATAAACATAATATACACACTGAGTCCTATCTAATAAATAAATTTTAAAAAGCTTAATAAAGACATAGCCCACGGACACCAAGTCTTTCCAACTTTAATAACAATATATTATGGTCCACTGTATCAAATGCCTTCCGCAAATCAAGCGAAACCAGAGCACATTTTTTACCGCTGTCTACACCACTTTGTATTTCACAGATCGTGTCAGTTGCAGCCGAACAGGTGTCACTGTGCTTGCGAAACCCATATTGGTGCGGATAAAAAAACTTTTGCTTATTTAGAAAATTAACCAACCTTGAGTTATCCACTCTTTCAAACAATCTTGAAAAGACAGGAATAACAGAAACAGGCTTATAGTTGCCACAGTTCTCCCGGTCTTCATCCTTAAATATCAGCGTTACCCTGGCATTTTTCATCCATTGTGGAACATTACCACTACTGAGACACTGATTTATTATAAAAGACATAACCTCAGACACTTCCTCCTTACATGTTCTTATCGAAACTACATCTATATCATCACATCCCTTTGCATTTCTTGGATCAAGCGCACTAATTAAATTTAGAACCTCTCTTGGTGTCGTAGGGTGAAGAAAACAACTCTGTTTACTAACGGACTCATTGGTCAAGTTGAATTCTTTGTTAGAAATAACTTCAGCTAACTTTGGTCCAACGGTGATGAAAAAATCATTTAGTTTTTTTATTAAAGTGCATTGATCACAGTATAGGCTTACCATACTATTAATCTAGAAGAAACAATCTTTTAAACCCAGCAAGTCGCACTAAAATCCGTGCTGTCGTTTCCTAACCACTGCTTTGTGATAAAGTAAACGTGTTAAAAGAACAATTTGTCGAAATTGATGAGCAGTTCATTACAAATTGAAAATTTTCAAATGCCTGTTTTAAATATTTTTTTTCTAATTTGGTATCATAACAAGTCTATTATGATACGCATTTACGTATCGTAATGAAGCTAATTCGATACGCGTTTTTTCTTTATTTGATGTTGGTAACATTTAAATACTTTATTTCATTGACTTGCGCCGCCTTTGTGATTTACGAGACAACCCATTTTTCGCAGAGGAAAAATAGCTTGATAACCTACTTTTTTATTCTGTGTGGATAACAGTCATGTATGTTGGTTGCATAAATCTATAAATCAATCTTTTGTAGATGCTTCAAGCTATTATTTTCTGCCAAATCCTATCCAAAATTCAATCTACTAACCTTCCAATGTCGATTTTAACTTCAACTTTATTTGAATTTTCCATCTTCCCTATACTAAATTGTAATGCCGTGACGTAAAATCACGTCTTTTGAAATTCGAAAAAGAGTAGCAAAATCGCCCGAATTTCCGAACGCTCTGTATATGTACCGAATGTACAAGGATTACACAACGTATTCCGTCCAATTTCAAATCTCATATCGCTAAAATAACTTTAGAATCTCGTGGTGAAAATGGGTCAATACATCAAAAAATGACAGTTCGCAAAATATTTTTTGTTGTCCAGAGGCTACTATGATAAAAAATAGTATTACCAACAGAAAATTTAGATATAAAAATTTACAAAATTTAAAGGATTTATTTTTCTTTTTAAATATGTGTTTTTTATTGAAAAAACTACCAATTCGAAAAAATAGTAGGTATAACGTACGTGTTATATAAAGCAGTTTTAAGCACTTGTCCCGTTATAAAACTCGCCGCAAGCGGCTCGTTTTTTAACATGGACGCGTGCTATAAAATGATGTTTTATAAAACGTGTACGTTAATATACTATTTTCTAATTTTGTATCATAACAAATCTATTACGATACGCATTTGCGTATAGTAATGAAGCTATTTCGATACGCGTTTTTTCTTTATTTGATGTTGGTAACATTTAAATGTTTTATTTCATTGACTTGCGCGGATTTTGTGATTTACGAGAAAACCCATTTTTCGCAGAGGAAAAATAGCTTGATAACCTACTTTTTTATTATGTGTGGATAACAGTCATGTATGTTGGTTGCATAAATCTATAAATTAATCTTGTGTAGATGCTTCATGCTATTATTTTCTGCCAAATCCTATCCAAAATTCAATCTACTAACCTTCCAATATCGATTTTAACTTCAACTTTATTTGAATTTTCCATCTTTCCTATACTAAATTGCAATGCCGTGACGTAAAATCACGTCTTTTGAAATTCGAAAAAAAGTAGCAAAATCGCCCGAATTTCCGAATGTACAAGGATCACACAACGTATTCCGTATAACTTCAAATCTCATATCGCTAAAATAACTTTAGAATCTCGTGGTGAAAATGGGTCAATAAATCAAAAAATGACAGTTCGCTAAATTATTTTTGTTGTCCAGAGGCTACTATGATAGAAAATAGTATTACCAACATAAAATTTAGACAAAAATTTACAAAATTTGAAGGATTTATTTTCTTTTTAAATATGTGTTTTTTATTGAAAAACTACAAATTAGAAAAAATAGTATAACGTACGTGTTATATAAAGCAGTTTTAAGCACGTGTCCCGTTATAAAACTCGCTGCAAGCGGCTCGTTTTTTAACATGGACACATGCTATAAAATTATGCTTTATACGTGTGAAAATATTGATTTAGAATATAATTAGGTAGCTTTTATTTTCATAAAATCTACTGCAATATTAAATAACACAAAAAAAAATTAGGCTAGTTACTGGCAAAATTCTATTAATATAACATAATATATTTATTAAAATGTCTGCGCTCATTTAAAATGCGTCAGTTGTCAAGAAACCCAATACCAAATTGTTAGGGGTCTTGATCATCTATGTACTCCTTATTGATTTCAACCGAAAAATTCAAATTTCATTTCGGGCATGAATAATAAATTATTCCGCATAAAAAATGACCTTCAGAATGATTATTTGATATTTTAGAACCTTGTTCAAATATAATTAAAAACGATTTTTATATACAGGGTTTAAGTTATGGTCCTAAGCATTTTGAGCTAAAAATTTACAATTTACATCAAATTTATTTATACAATAATACATGCATTGTTTTATGGTAATATAATATACCATCTCTGCATTGTTATACTTTGTATTTGATTACTTTTAAGAATCAAATGATTATTCAAATACAAAAAATCAATTTTTTTTTTAAATTTCAGCTATCAATAAAAAATGATTCTCTGTATTCGCCATGCTATAGAAATTTATGCTGGTAAACATAATTATTGTTATATGTATAATAATAAAATATAATATTTAGCATCCTCGCAGATAGTGTTTTACTCTCGTCTCGCTTTTCTCGTCTCGTTCTCGAGAAACGAGAACGAGACAATAGTGATCCGGTCTCCTGAGAGACGAAACGACAGTTTTTTTTCTGCGAGAATCTCCTAACATGAGATAAAAATATGCGATAACGAGAAATCTCGCGAAATTTTAAGATAAGGATTTGCGATAAGCTTTAAAAAAAATTATTTATTAATTTTAATTAGTATTACTCAATAAAAAAGCTATCTTTATTATTGATATTGCAAAGTGGCCAGGGAAAAATTGGGACAGTTGCCGAAAAACAAAAGAAAAAAGGACGATAAAAATAAAGAGAACCTTTTTTTATAAGGTTTTTTATAGTTTTTGTCGAAATGTTGATACACAGAACCAGTTAATAAACGATAATCGTTAGTACTAAATATTATCCACTTTCAGCAAAATGTAGGGCGTCAACTACATACCGTTTGATGGTGTCCAGTTGTCTCTGGGAATTGTTTCTTAAGACTTTTTATAAATCATAACCAGCCGGAAATTCTAAGGTAGTTAACGTTTCTTACCTTGTTTTAAGGAGCTATGGTAATTTGATTTGTACCCAGGAACACTACAAGTGTTGTTGTGGGTATGGTTATTTTAAAATAATGCCGTTGACAATCAAAACAATATAGCTTCATTTTCACTATTTAGATACAGACATTAATATTATCGCAAACTGCAATATTATAACACCGACATTGTTTTTTTTTTAAACCGACCAGAAAATTTACACTTTCTGGACAATTTTTCGTCTAGAAAATAACGTTTTTCCGATCGCAAGACCGGAAAAGTGACATTAGAGACCGGAAAAATCTTTTCCGAACTCTAATGTCGCTTTTCCGGTCTCTAATGTCACTGTCACCCTGTTTTTTGTTTTTCCAATCGCTCTTTGATAATACAAGATACCTTGATTTCGTTATTATGACAACAACATTTTGATGTATTGTCGAGTGACAGTTCGTTGATTTTTAATTTTGTTCTTTATGTCAAACTTGTTTCGCGTAGATTATAAAATATATCGAAGTGTAGGTCTTAAAAAAAATATTGTACGTCACGCAACCGAAAATTAGTGTTTTCCAGGTCTCTCCAAGCTTTCAGGACTCGCCTATGGCTCGCCCTGGAAATGCTTGTCTCGACCTGAAAAACACTACTTTCCGATCTTGTAACGTAAATTACTATTGCTGTTGGGTCATTACACACATAAATACGAAACGAATATTACAACGAGCAATAAAAACCTAAATTTCCAAAATGGATGATTGAAAAAAATACAAGAAAACGTCCCGGTTTATTAATTATCCAGTTAAAATAACATTAAACTATAATTTTCACTATATTTAAAACATATTACCCATATTTTTTACAAATAAAAGACAGACACGTGTTTTTAGAAGTCTGACGACGGTAACTAACCTAATTTTGCACTTGGGTGCATTCTGTTCCGCTACAGGCAGGCAACCAGCGTTACCATTTTGTGCCATGCATACTACTTTTAATATTCTAAAATCTATTTTTGTATATGTCGTAGGCTGATAGTGAAATCCGTCATTTCATGAAAAGCCTAGTCACTTCATGAAGCGTCGGCAGATTGTGTAAAAACATGAAATTACACGATCTGCCGCGTCACTTCATGAAGAGACCTTGACGTTTCGGCGTATTATGTATAACACATAATTTTAAATATCGTTACTTCATGTAGAACCTAACGATGTCATGTCAGTCGGCAGATTGTGTAATTCCGTCTAAAAGGTATATTGGCAACTGGTTTGTTCGTTGTTCCCCAGAGCATTTTTTATTTTTTAAATTTTTTCAACTAATATTATTTTATAAAAATTAAAAAAATGCTCTGACAAACCAGTTGCCAATATACCTTTTAGATGGAATTACACAATATGCCTTGTTTTTGTGGCATTTCATGAAGTGACGATATTTAAAATTAGGCAGATTGTGTTATACATAATACGCCGAAACGTCAAGGTCTCTTCATGAAGTGACGCGTCAGATCGTGTAATTTTATGTTTTTACACAATCTTTAAATCACCTTTTAAACGATGTACCACATGCTACCAAAATTTTGTAGAAATACTCTAAAATTATTAAAAAACCAGGTTTATCGTTAACTTGGCAACAGGGCATGCATCTAACATAGCAGATAGTAATTAAACAATTTAAAGCACCTCTTAAACCTTTATTTTTTAGAATACAGTTTCTTACAAGATCCTTAAATTCTGAACCTTACCTAACCTAACCAAAACCAAGTAGGATAAAAAACATTATTTATTAATAGCCTGCAACTAATTTAGTTATTAAAAAATGGCAAGACAAGATACATTCATAAACGATATAAGAATTTAAAAATTCGTTTTTCGAATCTATTGATTTAAATGGTTAAAATGTCGGCCATTAACACTGTGACAATTCTGACAGTTTTTTAAAACTCTTCTGATGTTCTTATCATCTTAGATCGTTTATGAATGTATCTTATCTTGCCATTTTTTAATAACTAAATTAGTTGCAGGCTGTTGATAAATGTTTTTTATTTTAAGTTATCCTACTTGGTTTTGGTTAGGTTAGGTCAGGTTCAGAATTTAAGGATCTTGTAAGAAACTATATTTAAAAAAAATAAAGGTTTAAGAGGTGCTTTAAATGGTTTAATTACTATCTGTTATGTTAGATGCATGCGCTGTTGCCAAGTTAACGATAAAACTGTTTTTTTAATAATTTAAGAGTATTTCTACAAAATTTTGGTAGCATGTGGTACATCGTTTAAAAGGTGATTTAAAGAGAAATAATTTTATGTACAAATCCAAGATGGCCGCCATAAGAAATAACAAAGTTACTGTGGGTAACTCACAAACAAAAGACAATCTGCATTTTCTTTTTGTACAGAAATGTTCTTCCCTAAAAAGTGTCTTAAGAATGTAATACTTTGGGATATGTCAAATTAACCGTTAAGCCCCTAATTTAAAAAAAAGGAATGCGCCATTTTTAGTTTTTGGTTAATAAGTGAAAAACTACAAAACTTTTAATAATTTTAAAAAGGGATTCGAGATCGGCATTAAATTCTCTAAACTATTCCCCATTTAACCAACTTTCTATATCATCTATGAAGCGAGATACCCATATAGAGACTGGAATTTCGGACACACTGTATATGCAACGCTAAAAACATTATTCAAATTTAAAGGCAACGGCGCGAATCGCGAGGGGCACCGTAGTCGTTCGTTTTCGTTTGAATTGGGTTTCGGTGATGCATGCGTATTTGTTAGGTAATATAAGTACTATTTTTTTTGTCATGTGTGAGTTAGCAACACTGTGCCAGAGCTGCCAGATTTTAACTTTAGAATCCCTTTTGGAAATCGTTTCAGAAGGTTGCGTTTATAATACCTACTCACATGATAATGGCAATAATAAAAACCCGTGTGTACTTAAAGCTTTGGCAAAAAACTTTTTATGACGTCATATTGCGGGAACGAGTAATCGCATAACTCTCGCGAGATCAGAAAACTTTTTGCGAGATGTTAGCGAGACGAGATTTGGAAAAAATCTCTATTGTATTATTTTAATATTATCTTCCGACTCGTCCAGAAAGCGGATGTGTCTTCGACCCTCTTTGGTTGGCTCAATAAATAAAACACAGGAACCGACCAGCCTTTGTTTGTCGCGATTTGCTGGAACTCCTTAGCTTGGTTTCTTTTTACGCGGATAGGTAAAGCCGTAAAGGGTGAAAAAATATTTGTGACACATTTGTTATTATGTTACTTCAACCTGTAGATAACGTGATATTATAAAACTTCAGTTTAGATGCGAAATTTACTTAAATTGTTTTATTCATAAAATAAATTCTTGTTAAAAACGATATAATTTATAATATAAAAGAATTTAATTTAGAATAAACCTCAACATGAACACTAGAAATGGAAATGATTTGGAAATACCAATACATCATAAAAATAGAAAACTTTTTTTTTAATATTATAGTTCAATAATACAGGGTGTTGAAAAAAATGATAATTAAAGTTATCATGATAAAATTCTGGAAATTATTTTTAAGTTCCGCATTTCGCCACAAGGGGGCACAATTGAAAATTCATTTTTAAAATTCTAAATTTCTCCGAAAATTCCTATATTATGGTATACCTCTGGTTACATCGTTAGAAAGACTAGACAATTCTGCATCATTTTTGTTCAAGGCTCCTTACCGTACCGACATTGATAAGAGTGGGAAAAGCTATTGAAAGTGTAATCATTAAAATCGCTGTAACTCCTAAATGACTTATCCGATTTTACTAAATTTAAGCTTGTTTGAAAGAGAAATATAAGTACTTTTAATTGTAGGATCCAACGGTACACGATAGTTTCTAATAAAATTGCTACAGGGCGCAATTTGTAATGATAATAATTTTTTCGATTTTATCCCGAAAATTTCAATCATACGGTATAACTATGACATCATAATCGGAAAGTAAATTAAATTTGCAAGAAAAAATGTACAGACCGCAGTTCGATATCTTTGTTGGTTGCAGAGTTATTGTCAAAACAATAATTTTTAACACTTTTGAAATTATTGTTTTTATAGTTCCATAGGTACCTATGTAGATAAGATTAATAAAATGTATTATATAAAAGACAAAATTTGGAGCGTGCTCAAACGCCAACGGGCAATAACAACATCATTAAAATAATCATGGAAAACTTTTTAACGAAACAATCCAAAGACTTTATAAATGTTAAAATAGTATATTAAAGTACACGTTTCATAAGAAGCGGTTTTAGCGCACGCGTCTATTTTAAAAAACGAGCCACAAAGTGGCGAGTTTTTTTATTGACACGTGCGCTAAAACGCCTTATGAAACATGTGCTTTATACATTTTTTTCTATTTCACCTTTTATAATCAAGAAAAATACATTTTAAGAAGAAAATAAATCCTTCAAATTTTGTAAATTTTTATGTCTAAATTTTATGTTGGTAATAATATTTTTTATCATAGTAGCCTCTGACAACAAAAATTATTTTGCAAACTGTCATTTTTTGATTTATTGACCCATTTTCACCACGAGATTCTAAAGTTATTTTAGCGATATGAGATTTGAAATTGGACGGAATACGTTGTGTGATCCTTGTACATTCGGTACATATACAGAGCGTTAGGAAATTCGGGAGATTTTACTACTTTTTTTCGAATTTCAAAAGACGTGATTTTACGTCACGGCATTGCAATTTAGTATAGGGAAGATGGAAAATTCAAATAAAGTTGAAGTTAAAATCGACATTGGAAGGTTAGTAGATTGAATTTTGGATAGGATTTGGCGGAAAATGATAGCTTGAAGCATCTACTAAAGATTGATTTATAGATTTATGCAACCAACATACATGACTGTTATCCACACAGAATAAAAAAGTAAGTTATCAAGCTATTTTTCCTCTGCGAAAAATAGGTTTTTTCGTAAATCACAAAGGCCGCGCAAGTCAATGAAATAAAACATTTAAATGTTACCAACATCAAATAAAGAAAAAACGCGTATCGAAATAGCTTTATTACGATACGCAAATGCGTATCGTATACTGAGCTTATTATGAACGTGAAATAGAAAAATGACTTTTTTGCTAAACACAACTATTAATTCTTCTTCTAGAGCTAAAAATAGTTGCTTCAATTTTAGCATCTCGGGTTTCAATGCATATGCTTAGTAGTTTCCGAGGTATGGCCGGTGGCCACACTTAATGAAAACCCTGTATATAACAATATAGAATCTGATACAAAAAAAAACTGTTCGGCCTCTAAAAGTCATTTTAGGACTAAGTAATTATTGGTAATCAAAAACATACCTTTTTGTGCTAACTAGCATGTTTCTGTCACCAATAGTTCTTTTGATTTGTTATATTTTATATTTTAAAAAAAATTATTTTATATTTTTAAAAAAATTTTTTTATATTTTGGTGCAAATAAATATCTTTTAATATTATTATTATTTGTGTTTCTTGTTTAGAAAGTGTGAATAAATACAGTGATTGGTGAATTCTATCATTATATAGCAAAAGCAAGCGAAAACGTATGGTAAGTAAATGTAATGTTTTATCAACAAAGTAAAATTTCAAGCATTTTCGTCTTCAGCAGACTTATTAAAACCAAAAATTAGTATTATTTATTATTCTTCCATATAGGGTTGCAAAAATTTTTAGCCTGTGGCGAATTCTTTATCGAGGCCCCAATTTTTTGTGCCTGCGGTGCTTTTTAACTTCGTTTATGAAATATTGACACCCCCCTACCAAAACAAAGTAAGTAGGTACTTATAGGTTTGAATACTACACCTTAAAAAAACCTTAAAAACAATTTGAGATATTAAGATAAAGATTTCATCACTTTTTATACCACGGTATCGTGAAATGTGATTGATAACAATATTTTTTTTGGGTCTAGCAACTCAGTAGTTTAGATAGACGGCACGGCACGTAACACATTTTTATGGCTATGCTTTTAAACCTAATAGTATATATTTAACGAGTAAAGGAGCATTATACCACAGCGCGAACGCGGACGTGAGAGACAACATTTATGTTCTTCTTGATTGATCCATTTGGGAATTGAATAGATTCGAAGCCAAAGCCATATTCTCTTTAAAAAAGATAAACTTCCTAAAGTAAAAAAAAATATAGGAACCAAATTGTCAAAATAAAATTTCTTACGTCAAGATAAAATCTCAAACGCCAAAATAAGCGGACCTAACGCTAAGGTCGACATAATATAGAAAAAGAAAAAACCTTGGTAATAAACAGATTTATCTCTTTTTGAAACGAATATAGGGAAAGTTTATACGATCTTAGTTGAGACAGTATGAATAAAACGATATTAAGGCTTATCATCAATTTTCTAACATTTCATCCATACTAATAGATAAATTTGTAAAGTGACTGACTGACTCATCAACGCCCAGCCTAAACTCCTAATCCTAGAATCATGAAATTTTGAGGATGTCTTCTCCTTATAATTTAGGCATCCACTAAAAATGGATTTTTCGAAACTCCTACGGGAATAAAAACGGGGATTGTTACACCATCTTAGATGCTGATACTGGTAGAGGTCGAAAAATGGGTATATCTAAGATCCTTTAATAAAATAATAACATAGGTGTTTTGTCATTTTTTCAAAATTCACTTAGGCTCAAATTATTAATATCCGGTTAACACTAACTGTAAGATAACTTCTCGGGATACCATTGTTGGAACAATTGTTGCCATGGAAATTATGTGGCTGTTAGTACTAACAGTACATTAATAATTTGGACCTTAGGGGTTGAAAAAAAGGGTGTAGCTTGTTTTATTTGGGAGTACGTATAACTGTCTAAAATAAAAATTGGTAATATGCTTACTCTGTTAAAATAAGCAAGTACCGTGCGAGCAAAAATTATTTTTATCAAAGAGGGCCTTGCATCTAAGGACGTAATGCTTAGCCGTTGAGGTTAATACCTGTTGGGTGTCAGTAACTACCTGAATTATTAATCAATCAGTTATTCCGTCATCTTTGACAGTCATTACAAGTAGATTGATTCATCGCTAATTTTTTCAATTTCTTGAACAATTCACACAATGGTCTTTACGGAACAGCACAAAACATTCATGGTTGAAGCGTATTTTCGAGACGGGGTTAGAGTAAATAATGAGTGGCAATACTACTATGGGTTTGTGCATGGACGATTTTCACGAATATTTTCCTAACGTTGTGTTTATTGCTGGGGATTTTTATCATTGCCTGAAAAGAACCGTGGCTGTGTTTAGGGAAACAGGTTCTATACAACACAAAAAGGAGCAGGAAGACCATTTGTAAGAATAGAAGAACTTGTTGCAAACGTTCGTGAAATAATGAAAAATACGCCAAAAAAATATGAAGAAAATATGATGAGATGTGTGAATTTATGCTTGGACCATGGCGGTGGCCAATTTCAGCAATTTGTATAATTATTTTTTTTTAAATTTCTGTATATTCTTACTTTGTTGATTTTGTAAACAACAAAAATAAATTTGTATTTGTCTACTTATTTTATTACTCATTAGTTTGGCATATCACGTCATAATAAGAATTTGACAAAATTTTAACCTGGATTTGGTTAGATATATCGTCCCTATATCATTGTGATCTAAGCCAAGTTCTGCGTTTTTTAATCCAAGCCCTCTTTAATGCAAATAATTTTTGCTTGCACGGTACGTGTTTTGATGTTTTGGGAAATATGCACCTAGCAGTTAAAATGGAGGGGATAAGTTTCCAACGCAACCGCTATTGGAATAGATAAGTTAAATATTTTAGATTATATACCTCAATCCGATTCATATTATACTGAATATACCCCGCATAAGTGGATATACCCCGGGCCACCTGCCACAACAATGCCAATGCATAACAACATCATAACAAGTTTAAAATATTTGATGGTTGCTATAGACCGTTTCTATAATAACAAAAATCCCTTTCAACAAATCAAGTTTTTGATGTTGTCAGATTCATGTCACATTTTTTTTTAAATGGAATCTTGCCGATTCGGTAATGTTTCAGTCGAAAATATAAGAAAAAACGCTGAAAAGACTATCCCAGAAAATACAACAAAAACAAAAAAGTATATATGGACCCAATTCGAGAAATTCTGCGAAACACGGCAGTATATATTGACCAAAAATACAACTATAATACAGCTTGCCGCTATATTGGAAGACTGGAGTTTTAATCTGAAGAAAAAAGATGGTTCTGACTATAAGGAAGGGGTTATTAAGACAATGTGGAACCAAACAGCCCAACTGCTTCAAGAAAGGTACTTCAATAAATACAACATTAAATTTGATCCTTTTAAAGATCCTGAATTCCAAAAAGCACGTATGGCTAGAAATTCTAAAAGAAAACTGCTTCAGGCTGATCCAAAAAATCACCGGAAAAGTGCAAGAGCACTAACCTACGACGAGTACAAAAAGATGGTAAAAATTTCTGACGAAAATAACCCTGGGGATTTACAGAAAAAGTTCTATCAAATAGCGGCTGTGGAATTAGCATGGAGAGGAGGAGAAGCCGAGAGCCTAAATACGTATTTCAGAGAAGAATATTATAGCGATGGTACAAAAAGTAATAGAATGGAATATAACCCAATCTTTTCAAAAACATCCCAAGGCGGAGACAAGAAGCTTTCAAATTCAAAATGGTTAGTGGCAAACACAAAAGATGCCGATTTATGTCCAGTTCGCCTTTACAGAAAACTAATTTCAAAAAGAGGGCAAAATATAACTACCCAAAGACTATTCCTGACAGTAAATCCAAATTGGAAAATGGGAAATTGGTACAAAAACTGTCCCATTGGAAAAAATACTCTTTCTAATTGGACAAAACAAGCAGCACAAAAAATTGGACTAGATACTGAGAAAGAAAAAATCACAAACCATTCCAATCGAGCCACAGCTGTCTCTACATTAAGCAAAGCAGGTGTGAGCGAACAAACTCTTATAAAAATAACTGGACATAGTAGTGCTGCATCCATAAAGCCATACTTGCAGATGGACAAAACTCATCACGAAAACACTATTCAAGGTTTAAGAGGTCACCCTCCAACTAATGGGTTGGACCAACACGAAGCTCCAGTCTCTTGCAGCTCGAAGAGTTTCCAGCAACACCAGCAAGCCACTACTGTTTATTATAATAACTGTGTGTTTAACAATAATACTTATAACTAATTTTCTGTTAGTTTTATTACTTTGTCAATTGTTTAGGTTTTGTTTCGTTTTGTCCGTTTTTCTAGTAGCTACATAAATTATTTTAAAAATCTTGCATTTCGTTGTATTTTTTCTTTTTTTTTTGGTATATAATCTCAACATATACCACTCGAGGTAAATATTTTATTTAGAATATTTACCTCTTGTGATATAACTCCTTGGAGATGGAGAAAGAGGTATAAATGTTTGAATTAGAAAACATATTTTTGATCCGAATTTCTTGAAAGTCAGCATAAATACCTACTTTAAACAGAAGATGTGAAAAATGTATTTATTTTTTTAACGTCTGCCCCTAAAGGGATGAAAAGAAGTTAATTATGATGTATTTCAATATTTCAATTTATTCTACCCCTAAGGTGTTTATAAGCGCAAAGTCTATGGAAAGGTTTTGCGAGCGTTATTAACGATCTTTAATGATATATTTTTTAATAATCTATATTTTCGTATTATTTTCATGAACAAAGCTAAGAAATTAATAACATTTTTATTGAAAGGGAAAGAAATAATGTAAGAAAGCATCAAAGAGATGTATTTTTAAAAATAGTATATAATCTGTTAAAAGATAAATTCGGTAGTATGTATGGTACCCGCTGCTTTGTTTCAATATTTTTTATTATTTAATTAAATATCAAAAATAATAAAAATACAGATATAAAATATATAGGGGAAGGAGAGGCACAGTGTTACACGGGGTACATCGGGTATATCCGGAATTAAAAACTTACGCGAAGCAACACGGCGCTGGAATAATTGCCACTTTAATTTAAGACTATCACCTTCAGTTATCCGAACGCGTGGTGAAATATGAATTGTTTATACCACCCAAGTAAGTTTTTTATTTTTTTTAGTCAAAAAGTAATTTTTTTATACAGTTTTACAATTGTCTTGTGTTTCTTGACAATAATATATCGTAAACTTTATGGTATTATGTTTAAGGAGCATGTTTGTAGATTAGCATGCCATTAAAAAAAAACCTAGAAAAATTTTGTTTTTAAAAAAACTAGCAGTTTTTTTGGTAAAAATGCGATTGGGGCACAGAGTTACACTATATACTGGGGGAACGGTGCCCCGCTCTTTCTGAAAATGTTATTAACTTAAAAATATGGGTTGCGACAGCGTTGGACCTATGAGTAATGAAGAGATAGATACGAATTTTGGAGAAATTGTCATTGGAGACTATGTTCTGATCAACGAAGGGAAAACCAAGGGACACGGTATTATGTCAATAGGAAAAATCTTGGCAAAATTTAAGTCCGAAATTAATGTTCAGTATATTAAACGACTGTTACCTGCCTTTAAATTTATTTATACTAATGAAGAGTATATCTTTGAAATGACAAAAATTATTGCTAAATTACCTATTCCAAGGCCATCTGGGGCACAAATAGAAGATCAGAAATGTTAATTTTTTCTGTTGATTTGCATAATACTATAATGAATTAATAGTGTTTAATGTGTGCACTTCTTTGTTATTTGATACTTATTTCAGGCACGTATATAAGGGGGGGGGGGGTTTGGGGGTTCAAACCCCCACCCCATGGGAAAATACTTATCATACTGTATTACTGCTGAAATATTAGGATTACATTAGTTAATTCCTACTTATAAGTAAAAGTGCGATAGTGTGATGTGAATCAATTCTCAGATCAATACCGACAGTCCGGCAATATTGCTTAGAGAATACGTCTGACTGTCTGACTGTAACTTGATAATATTAATGAGACTTAGACTCGAGAGTCGAAATTACCTAAAAGGTAAAAACCAACAATAAAAAAGGGCGTGGCACCCAAAAAATTTTCGCCTGCGGCGCTTTTTTTTTGGGACATTGACATACCCAAACCCCCCCATGTAAAAGCTATAGCTACGTCACTGACTCATTTAAATATTCTGAATTGAAACATTTATGTATTTATTTTTTAAATCATTACATTTTGATATTCTGTCTAAGGAAAGCACTATTAGTAAAGGTAATCTAAATTTATTTGAAACGTAACATTGTTCCCCTCCTTGTGTAACAGAGTGCCCCGCTAGTGGGGTACAATGTTACATTCGACACGTGTAGAGATAATAATTTTTTTATAAAAAATCTATGTATTTAGGGCAACAGACGCTCTGATAATCAGTTGCTAAACATCACTAAACCTATGCAAAATTAAATTGTTATTTTAATTTGACAAATAAAAAAATTATTAATCGAAATGTTTTTTGTGTAACTCTGTGCCCCACCTTCTCCTATATATAAACCGTCCTATATCTACACTCAAGTTTCGTAAGGGAGATCCCGTCCAGTCTAAGCTTTTTGGCTGTCTCAACTGAGATCGTATAAACTAAACCTACACTGAAAAAAGGCCTTCTATTCCGTATAAGATTCACATATTATTCTTTATACAACTATTAAATACTATATACATATACTATATACTGTCACATATGTGACAGCAACGCGCTTTTCAACTATAAGACAACGAAAATTGCTAGACCGTTGTGTAGTAATAATATGATTGATGATATGATGGAGTGATTGCATATGATTATCTATTATGCCACATGGTTTACTGAGATAAAATTAAATACACAGTAAAAATAAATTAATTGAAACAGGTATTGGTATGATAATAGTTATTTATGTACCATAACAGTAAAGTGATTCTTTATCGAACGAGTCTAACATTATGAGATGAGCGAGCGAGGCGAATAAACAGGCGAGTTCGATAAAGACAATTTACTGACGTGGTGCATACAAAAGTTTATCGCTAACCGTTCAGAATTTATAATATAAAAAATTGAGGTATAACTCATCGCATTTTATTATAACAAAGTAAACAGCAAAAAATACAGAACAAATCTACTTATATAAGTATTATATTAAAAGTGAACGTACACCCTGAAGTATTATAAAAATTAATTCCTTAAGGAAAATTTGAAAAAATTGAAAAAATTTGACCTACTATGAGAAATGGCAAATTTTGCCGGTTTGTTCGGCATAGAGTGAAAATTCGTTCGTTTACTTCCGGAAATCACTCTGATAATGTACGGCTTTACTGACGGTTAACGATAAATAAAATTTAAATTCAGACAGGACAGATAAAAGACTCTCAATAACGATGTGACCTGCGCAACAAATACGTTTAAACTAATAAAACGGCGCGCGGCGATTGCCGATCGCTACAAACCCCTAGCAACGTCTTGTGGATTATAGGTCCTAACCTCAATAGTGCTTGGTCTGAGGTTCTAACGGATATAGAGAAAGTGCTTTACTGGGAACAAAATTTTTCGCATTGAAAAGATTTTATTTTTTAACCAAATTTCTGTATTAAAAGTAGTTCATTATTCAACAAGACTGTAAGTACTACTACTGGAACTGATTAACTACCATCCATAAAAACACTGTTCTAGCAAATCTGGAATTGATATAACACTAAAGCGGGTTTGATACACTAGTAATTTATTTAATATGGGTTAATAAAAAAATAAGGTATCAACATAAACTATGTCTTAGCAAACCTGTGTATTAGATCATTTTACTCAGTGTACCTACAGTGTAAAAATACGACGAAAATATTTTTAAGCAGAGCAAAATCTTAAGGTTCGCATCTTGTTTATTTTAATTTAGTCAAGGTCTCCTTAAGGTTGGAGTATCAACATGCTTGCCAACCTATAACCTATTTCGCGTAGATTTATTTATTTTTTTTAACTTTTACACAAAATTTAAATAAAATCAATATCGTCTTCATATTCTATAGGTAATAATTAACACGTTAAATAAATATCAAGGAATTTCATAAGTTATTTAAGGAGAATTGTATACCTATCGAAATAGTTATTTATGCAACAAGGGTGTAAAGTAGCATTTTTTTTACGAATGGGAAATTTTTCGCACGAGCCGCAGGCGAGTGCGCAAATCACATGAGTAAAAAAAAGGCACTTTACGCGCGAATTGCATACACAATTTTTTCTACTACCGGACGTTATACAGGGTCGCTGTTATGTATTGAAATGGTCGATTATTTCTTAAAGGAAGAGAGTTATCTAAAAAAATTAAGAACAAAAGTTATAGGAACAATAACAATAATAACATTTCATATATGTACTTACAAATACGAATTTATATTCAATTTAATTGTGGACTATATAAATATTAAATGTACAGCTATTAGAATTATTAAACGTTATTCCTTGGCTCTTAAGTCTAGAATTTACTTGTGAATCTTCACAATCCACACTTCTGCTGTTACAAGCCACATTATAACTAGATGTAAATGGTGTATCAGTTAGCTTATTTATATTGGTTGAAACTTCAGAAGACAAATTTGATGTAATATTACTTATTTCGATTTCAGGAATATTGTCAAACGTACTAGTGGAATTAGAAGAGGAAGCATCATTTGTTAATATTTTATTCGATATGTCAATTTTTTTGCTCAGTGTACTGTTAATGTAACCCTCTGCGACGGCAGATGATTTCCATCCCCCATGCTTCTTTACTGTTATAAGGTCTCCTCCAGAATTTGCCAACATAGTGGCAGATAACCTTCGAAAAGAGTGACCAGTATAACATGTTGGATTTGGCAATTTCAGATATTCAGCTATTACAGAAGGCATCTTACCAAATGTGTTTATGCCCACAGGTTGTTTCAAACATTTATTTTGGGCATATTTTAAAAATAATCTGGATGATTCAATATTAGGAGGTCTTAATGTAATATTTTATAATGTACGATAAATAATTTATGAAATTATTTGGGTTTAGAACTGTAAAAATTCTTTCCATACCATTTTTTGAATCAGGAATTCTTATAATAAGGACTGTTTCCTTATTTTCAACATCATTTATTGTCATTTTCATCAGTTCTTCTCTGCGACAAGCCCCAGAAATGCCAATAATAAATGCAACCTAAAATAATAAATCGTGTCGATATAAAATCTATAATAACTATTAAATATAAACATTTTATAGAGAATCTAAAAGTATAAAGAACTAAGGTAAAACTTCTATAATTTTGATATGATATTTTACCGTACCAATAGAATTAAATTGATGTAAAGTTACCTTTATCATTAAAAACTTCGAATCCGGAGCCTCCAAAATAAACTTGATGAAATGACTTTTCTCAAATATTCCTGATTTCTTTGCTTTGTAGCCTTTGCTTCTCTGTTTAAGAAAGGCAATTAACTTGTGGTAGGTTAAAATATCTACTGACTTTTTAATTTTCAAGGTAGCCTTTAGCATGGAAAATATTGACCACATTGTCGATGATTTATAGCTTTTTAATTCATCTGAAAAATAAGCTAGCAAAACATTTTCTGAGTACCTTGTCACTTTATGTTTCTTGCACCAACTCATAAACAATGTATATTTTTGTTCGTAAATTAACCGAGACTTGTTGGGAAGCAAATTCAAAGTAGCTTCCTGTGCAGAATCTGCAATATTCGGCGGAGTGTTCTCAAAATCCGATAAATCACTGTCCATAATGTTGAGATTTAAAAATCTGAAATAAAATTAAACGAAATCATAAGAATATAACACATTTAATATCACAACTCAAAACTTACCGTATTAAAATCTTCACTAATTCCTAAAATCATTGAAACACCTGGCATAAATCACAAATTGTCAACATTCAGATACGTCAAACAGAAATCACCATTTGTCCATGGCCAACCAGACCAATTTTAAGTAAATATGCAGGTATCCACATCAATGTAATCATTCATATTTTTTACTTTTTTTAACTAGTGCGTAAAGTAATTTACTTTACGCACTAGTTAAAAAAAGTTAAATTTTAAACACCTTCCATAGTGTGTAAAGTTAGTGTTTTACGCACGGTAGTAGAAAAAAGATTTTTTTTAACATTATTATGTCATTGTTCTTTCACTATGACAATTCTCCCAAAATAAGCAATGAAATAAATTGTTATTTTTGTAATATATCAGATATTACTTAAATAATGTGCAGACGATATTGATTTTATTTAAATCTTAGTCAATAAAATAATAAACTAAGAAAAACAAGCCGAAATAGGTTATAGGTTGGCAATAAATTGAATGACGTTGATAATTCCACCGTAACTTACTACTGAAATAATAACGCTAACTCTACACATGGTGTCGCATACTAAGAAGCCATATAAGATTAAACTGACCGTAAAATCCATGCGCCTAGTTTACATGTTCATGTTATGGAGCGGGAGGCCGGGGCTGGTGGTCACATGGGTTTGTTGTTATAACGATCACAACTTGGCAACCCCGGCACTCCCAGTTATTAAATTGGGTTTAAAGTAATATTCTCCAAATATTCAATTCAAATACCTATGGCAGTTAGTAGGAACGAAACTGTCGTGATGATGGTTCACGTAGTAGCCGACTTTAAATTACCTAAATGGTGTCGTCCTTCCTAGGTGTGCCTTTTTAACTATTTAGATATGCCAATAATTTATCAAAGAATTATATTCGGTAGTTTTTGAAATATTTACAATATTCCACTTTTCTGACACTACTTATAGCTAGATCCTGTTTATAGCTTTATTGGAAGTTGAAAGCAGTTAATCTAGACTTGATATTGATTTTAATTTCATAATTTTTTAATGATCATATCAGCTGTTAGTACTTAAATATTATGGATGAAACTAAAAATATTTATAATTACAATACCTATAATACATTAATGAAATATTATAACTTGTAAAAATAATTACTTATTTAAATACATACATTTAAAAAAAAAAATTTGTATACGCAGGAAATCTCAAATCAACAATATTTTAATAAATGCAACAATATAGCTTTTAACTATTTCGTTTTAAATCTAAGATATAAATATATTTATACAAATATACGAATCAACGAGTGTCATAAATACACTTCATCTAAAAGTATAGTATTAAAAACAAAATATGACTCTGACAGCCAGGCAGTCCTTAGAGCGCTAATATGCAACAAGGTGATATCAAGACTGGTCTGGGAATATTAAGAAGAACTTGTGGCCCTGGCAAAGACTAACAATAATGCTACAATGATGGGTGCCAGGACATAAAGGTATTGCAGGAAAGGGCTGACGAACTTGCAAAAAAGGGTTCGGAAAAAACATTTTTCTATTTCACGTTCATAATAAGCTCAGTACGATACGCGTTTTTTCTTTATTTGATGTTGGTAACATTTAAATGTTTTATTTCATTGACTTGCGCGGCCTTTGTGATTTACGAGAACACGAGAAAAATAGCTTGATAACTTACTTTTTTATTCTGTGTGGATATAACAGTCATGTATGTTGGTTGCATAAATCTATAAATCAATCTTTTGTTGATGCTTCAAGCTATCATTTTCTGCCAAATCCTATCCAAAATTCAATCTACTAACATTCCAATGTCGATTTTAACTTCAACTTTATTTGAATTTTCCATCTTTCCTATACTAAATTGCAATGCCGTGACGTAAAATCACGTCTTTTGAAATTCGAAAAAAAGTAGCAAAATCTCCCAAATTTCCGAACGCTCTGTATATGTACCGAATGTACAAGGATCACACAAGGTATTCCGTCCAATTTCAAATCTTATATCGCTAAAATAACTTTAGAATCTCGTGGTGAAAATGGGTCAATAAATCAAAAAATTACAGTTTGCAAAATAATTTTTGTTGTCCAGAGGCTACTATGATAAAAAATAGTATTACCAATTTAAAATTTAGACATAAACATTTACAAAATTTGAAGGATTTATTTTCTTTTTAAAATGTATTTTTCTTTATTATAAAAGGTAAAATAGAAAAAAATGTATAAAGCACATGTTTCATAAGGCGTTTTAGCGCACGTATCAATAAAAAAACTTGCCACTTTGTGGTTCGTTTTCTAAAATAGACGCGTGCGCTAAAACCGCTTCTTATGAAACGTGTACTTTAATATACTATTATAGGTCCAGAACCGGTACTCGTTATCCCAAGGCACACAGTCCAACAAGCCATAAAATTACAGACAAAGAATGTTCACAGAATCTACTGGAAAAATAGACAAGGATTGAACCATAACAAATCTTTCATCGGGGACATTGACCCAAAACTAGCGAGACAGGTGGTAGAAACCAGCTGAAAACCATCTCACAGGAATTCTGACAGGACACATGGCTGTCAAGAAACACCTGCATCGTATGCAACTGTACAACGGAGATCTAAGCTGCAGGCTCTGGACGAGATAGGAAAACTGTACAGCACATAATTTGCCAATGCAACCAAAATACTTGGGTAACCGAGACTAGAACCAGAGTTTATACCGACACTCTTTTGACCTACACAAACTAGTGCAAGGAACTAGCATAAATGAATGGGTATAACACCAACTAGGGTGGGCACAATGGGCCAAACCTAGTCGACGACACACGGACGGACAATTGGAAAAAAAAATTTTTTATTGTAGACAAATGACTATGGTATATCTGTACAGCGATAATGGTCGATTTGCATGATTCTATAATGTATCTCAGTTAGTTCGGTTAGTATAGTATTTTCTGTTAGGCTCTTCTTACTTCTCGAGATAGACAAAATAATTTTTTTTTACGATCGTGCTTTTTTGCACTAGCGTAAAATGTAACATACTTTTTTGCACTAGTGTAAAAAGTAACAGTACTTTTTGCAGTAATACTTTGATACTATATTGATTAGGAATTTAATCTAAAGGTAACATTTTTTTTCTTGTAATTTGTATATACGTATAAACAGGGTAACCATAAGTACTTAGGTAACATTAAATATTACTCAAAACGTTTATTGTTTAATATTGAAAACAAAACTTTTATACTCTAATTTTAATTAATCCAAATATTGAAAGCATAATCATATTATACCTTTGGATGGCGTCTACTGTTACTAACGAAAAAATAACCATAGTTACCTATGTAAATACCTAATACCTAACTAGTTTTATAAAAATAACGTTAGTTTAAACTGTTTATGTTATTGTTAAGAATTAATGTAATATTTCTTGTATTGTAAAATATTCGTTCATAAAATTTAAACAAAAAAAAATTAAATTCGATCGTAGAAAAAATGGTGTGTGCAATACGTGCAAAAAGCATATTTGTTGCACTCAGCACTTCGTGCATCATGCCACAAAGATATACTTTTTGCACTAGCTACGCAAGTAGTTTTAAAACTAAAACTACTGAAAAGAGTTGTGTAATCATTCAAAGAGTGAAATCCGGCTTGTTGACTGAAAATCAGAAATTATTTTTGATTGAGCGCATTTGCCATTTATTTATTTTAAAATAATATTTCGATCCTCAAAGGTTTGGGCCTCAGTTTAAGTCGATAATACTAAAAAAAATGTTTTTTTTTAAAAGGGTGAATTTTTAATTAGCAGTACAATTTTACTCTGTATTAGCAGTCAAAATTGAAATAAAGTCCCATTTATATATTATATAAGACATGTTGCGTCCTCTAGCGGTAAAGGGAAAAACTTCAGAAAATATTCTAATCATCTGGTTATACAAATTTTTTCAAAGAACTTTTGTCTTACTGCTTTGTAGATATAATTTTGTCCAACCTTTACTTAACAGGCTGTATAGTGTGCGTTTTTTTTATACAAATCGGTGATTTTTTTGCTTTTGGAAATATATTAGTTAATTTTTTAGTTAACTTGCCCAAAGTCTGATCTGTTCTTGTGCGAGCGCCTTCGTATCCCTTAACGTGTTAGATAATATATCTTACATATGTATGTATTAGAAAACCGGGTATTTTAACGGTCTATACCTTCAAAACATCTGTATCAATAGGGTACTTTTAGGCAATGAAAAAAATTACATCAAACTTACCCTAGTTCTGCCCAACAAAAGTGCATCCATTTCACCTTCTGGTAGTGGATTTATTGTGCTTACAGTTGGAATCACAGGCTTTAGTTGAGGAACAGCATTTGCCATACTCACCAACGTGATTTAAACATTTGGTCACTTTTTACAATGACTTTTTCGTTTATTGTTGGGAAAAGTTAGAATTTAGAAAGTTTTTAGACAGTGAGTTTTAGGTTGAAGAAAGTAGATGCTTATATCATTAGGATAAAAGCTCATATAGATACATTATTATAAACATATTTGTTACAAAATATTAATAGACATTTTTGTTTAATGTAGAGATAAATATTGAAAATACACATATATATATTTTTTTTTGTCGTGATGGCCCCACATACAATATAACACATTCGGTAAAACACCAAACAGATACTTAGTTATATAGGATTAAGATTACAATCTAGTTGAGCACATTGAGGTCTAGGATTTCTAAAAAATATAACATCAACAGCCTAACATTTATTTAACTAGGTACTTAAATCTATAACAGTAGTAGGTATGTGGCCCCCAAATTCTAGTATCAAAAATAAAACTTTATACTCTCCTTTGATAATTCTGATAACTCAGCTGATATGTTTTAACAATTTTTTTTTTAATTTTGAATTTTTTACATTTTATTAGGTATACGATATTTATTTATTTTAGTTTAACTTCGTTTTTATTAATATTTGTTTTTAGTTTTTCTCATTTTTATGTTGCACTTTAAAATTTTGGTTTTTATCATGTCTTTCGTAAGGTTAAGAAGCGGCTGTTTCGCAGATGTTTTGCTTAATGTGGGAAAGGATGATCCCGATGTCAGTACAGCAGCTCCTATAGCGGCGCTTTCCGGAACTAGTTTCGTATTGATTGATGTTCTGACTAAATTTATCGCGGAAAAGTTTGTTTGATACCTTTATATTTAATTAAATTTAAACATGTGTTTTGTCAAGTTAATAAGCTAAAAGACAACAACTTATTTTACTATTCTGTTAAACCTTTAATTATTTCTCATTGGTTGCGATAATTATAAATAACAGAAAGTCAATATACAATCTTAATCAACTTTGTTACAAAATAATTTTGTATGTATGTATATTTAAATAAATTTTAATCATATCTATTGACTTTAAAAGTATGCGATTTTTTATTATTGCGATTATATACTTTTGCTGCTAAAGCCATATTATAAATAGCGATGTGACAGCTTTTTATTCTATGGTAAAGTTTTCGCGACACAATGAATATGTATAACTGACTGTTTTCTCAGTTACGGAAGATGTTGAAAGTAAATTTTAAAGTGACAGGAATTTAATTTTATTAATTAACAATAAATTCAATCCATTGCTGGTGCAATTCTTTAATAATATCACCTCTTTTTCCTCAATGCAAAATAAGCAATGATCTGGTCCCTATAGATGGCACATGTAATTCATAAACGCTAATAAAATGTGTTGACAACATTCGTTTGTAGGAGAGACGAGTTCAAGAGCTGGGTGGGACAGGTAGTAGGGATTACGCCAGAATTAACTTTTCTATGTGACCTTACTACTATACAGGGTGTTTCAATAAAAACTCCCAGGCCAATTATTTCGAAAACTAAAAATTACATGTAAATTGTGGAAACGCCAGTTTTTAGCCTCTATGATTGGCTTCATAACTTTGTAAAAAATGTGTTTGAATAATACAAGATGTAGGTGGCGCCACGGTGCAAAGAATTTTTTCGATGACAGGAACTTTTAAATGTTGTGGATCGTAAAGACAATTAATTTTTAATCAAATTATGTCCCATAAAAATTTTTGATAAATCCAACATGAACGGAGATATTTGGGGTAAGTTTTTTTTTTAAATAATTTTTAACGGGTATTTTAATTAATAATAATAATAATAATAATAAAAAGTTTATTCAACATTTTTTGTTTATATTTAATGTTAATATAAATTTTTTTGAATAAACTTAATTCCGAAACTCAGAAGTAAATAATTGTATTGAGTTAAATATAATAATAAGTTAAATATAAATTTAAAGTTAAATAATAATATAATATTTATTGTAAAGAATATATTTCATAATTCAGACACAACTATGTTATAATATAAAACAAACATGACAATACTTTATTTGTATTTTATATCACTACAATATACGAAGATACAATACGTTATGTATATAATATATATATATATATATAAATATATTATAAGTAAGTATTTACTATTTTTAATACCCTTTAACAGATTTTAATAAGATTTTGGTAATGATAATTTTAGTGATAAAACGCTCATGTAGCGCTAAATTATACGTCCAGTGACGTCTCAGGGGGCGCCTTAACAAATAATATTGGCAAAAAATAAGACGCCACTGAGTTTTTGGCAATTTTTATTTTTTTTTCGGATTAAGCAAGTAAAAATGTTCTTTTCTTGCCTGTTAAATTGTTTTCATATCTTGCTTCGTTTTTCAGAAATAAAAATAAAATAGTAGTTTTTACAACAAGAGTGGATATGATGTCCATATTGCACGATGACGTAAGTTGAGCACGACGCCGAAGGCGGAGTGCTCAATCGTTTGAGTGCGATACGGACATTACACTCGAGTTGTATAGTGTATTTTTTCTACGACTAAAGAAATTTTACATTTTAAATAAAAATAAAATTTGCAATAAACAACGCGATATATTTAAAAATAATTAACCTATTAGATCTAAGTACCTATATAAGATTACTATTTATTTTCTACAATAAATGTGCAATTGTTGAATGTACAGTATGTTGTTGAATGTATATGCAATAGTTTCTTTTTTAAATTGGAATTTGCAACGTTATTCTCTGTAACACTATTATACGAGGTAGATGTTAAAATATTTGGAGCAACATTTTCTTTAGAGGTTGATGTAATATTCTGTATTTGCGTATTGTGAACTGATTTTACAATAGTATTACCAATCTTCTTTTTTTGACTTAAAGAATTTTCGATGTAAGTTTCCATCTTTGGAGTTGATTTCAGCCACCGTAGTTCTTGATGGTTAAGGTGTTGCCACCTGCATCTGCTAGGAGAGTGGCCCCCGAGCGACGGAAACAGTGTCCTATATATAATTCTGAGTTGGGTAAATTTAAAAATTCAGCAATTATTTTCGGCTGATTACCAATTTTGTTCATGCCAACTACTTGCTCGGAACATTTACCCTTTTGGTAATTTATAAAAAATTGCTTCATGTTTGGTGGTCTAAGCTCCATGTATTTTTTTGAAACCTTGTAAAACAGGCCAGGGACTACAAATAAACGATCTCTTTTGTTTTGGTGTCGATTAATTTAACTTGAAATTCATTTCCCAAGTCTCGAATGTGATCCAGTTTTAAATTTTTTAATTCTTGTCTACGGCATCCGCCAGAAATACCAAAAATCAATACCACCTAAAATTTAATTAGAAATATCAGATTTTATGACTACAAAGCAAGTTGGTATCAAATAAAAAAGAATAAAAAAAAAGTATTTTCCCTCAATGAGGTTCGAACCAAGGAGCCTTTCTTGACCGCCACGAGCTCTACCGGGCGACTGATTTGACACTTGCTTAAAATAATGTCTAGCGCATATTATAAGAAGTATTTAAGTATTCTATAGGATTTCGTGCAAGATGCGATTTTTTTGATATGATATAATATTAATATAAAAGGTACTTTACTGAAACTTACTTTTGTAAACAAATATTCGTGATCTGGTGCTTCCAGACGGAACGTTTTAATTTGTTCCGATGTCAAAATTTTTGCCTTTTTTGGTTTATAGCCACTACTCTGTAACTTCAAAAAAGACCGCAATTTACAATATGTAGAAATATCAATGTTTTTTTTTATATTTAACATTGTTCTTAACATAGAATAGGTACGTTGTCCATAGAGTCGACGGTCTTAGGTCTTTGGATAAATATTTAATATATGCAGTTAAAACATTTTCCGATATATTTTTGACTTCATATTCCAGCATCCAGTCCATAAACTTTTTGTAAGTTAATTCGTATTTACTTTTGGATTTTTCTGGTAATAGAGTTTCGTAGATTTGGTTGGCTTCTAAACGAATATTTGGCGGCGTGCAGTTTACCGTTTCTTCATCGGAATCGCTCATATTTTTATAACTTTCAATAATTTTATTTACGATCTGACAATTACACTATAAATGACATAATATTTTAAAATCGAATAGTTACCTGGGTAACCTGATGCTAACTGTGATTGGTCAATTTCATATCCTAACTAGGATGGATATGAAATTATATCCGTTCAGTTAACTGGAATTGCCTACTTATCCATTTTGTAGATTGTGCAAGAAATAGCTAATATGCATATGGGAGTAGAAAAACAATTTTATTGCATATCTCTGGAAAACAAAAATCATTAAATAATTAATACATACGTTAAATTAATATTAATATTAATTAACTGACTTAGAATGTTAATTATTTAATGATTTTTGTTTTCCAGAGATGTGCAATAAAAAAATTTTATTTTTATTTCTCGAAAACGAAGCAAGATATGAAAACAATTTAACAGGCAAGAAAAGGATATGTTTAGTTGCTTAATCCGAAAAAAATATAAAACTTACCAAAAGTCAGTGGCGTCTTAATTTTGCCAATATTATTTGTTAAGGCGCCCCCTGAGACGTCACTGGACGTAATAATTTAGCGCTACACGAGCGTTTTATACGGAAATTTATAAAACAACGTCGCCATGGCCTCTGGTCTAATGCGTTGGCATACCTTTTATAAGATTTTAGACAAAGATTTAAATTTCCCACGTCATGATAATAATTTTTTTTTATTGATACCCTATTTCGCTTATTTAAAGTTCGCCTCAGCGTGTTTAAATCCCACTTTCAAAAACGCGCGTGTTTTAAAGTTACCATGGCAACATCAACAAGCCGTGAAACGTGAAGTTATATATGTCAACTTTTTAATTATTGATTTGACAGAATTACCTTCTAACGTCAAATAAAAAATTTTTTTAAGCAATACACACACAACTAATGCAAACGGTGACAACAAAGAATCCTATGTGACAGATTGGAAGTTACTTTTTGTTCTCCTCATTTCCATGACAACGACACGTATATCACATCACGAATTCGACCATTTCGCTTACTTACTAAGTTATTATTTCCATTTTTTGTAATATAAATACCAATAAGTGTACCAATAAAAAAAATAATGTAAAGTATTCGTGGACAACGGCGTATCCAGCTCATGCGTCTGGGGGGCGTAATCGATCGGCTACAGGATTTCTTTTCGGGGAGGCCCATCGGGATTGCGAACAAACCCGAAGGCGCAAAAAATAATGCGCCGCAGGCGAAAATTTTTTGGGTGCCACGCCCTTTTTTGAATCATGGTGCTTGGTTTTCAAGTGGGAGAAATAAAAAACACAACACAAAATCCTCAAGAAAAGCACAAAAACAAACCCGGTAATAATTAAGGTGAAGAAAATGTAATAGTGTAGGAAATGTTTAATGTATTGCCTATGTTGCCGAAATCAGAGCTCGAGTTTCGGTGGGGGGGGGGGGGGACAGGACGCATCTAGACATTCCGCTATAGGATTCGGCACCCGTCTCTATTCTGATTGGATGATTTAAAATTCCGTCTAAAAGGTATATTGGCAATCGGTTTCTTCGTTGTTACCCAGAGTATTTTATTTTTATAAATAATATTAGTTGAAATAATTGAATTAAAAAAAATGCTCTAGGAAACAACGAACAAACCGGTTGCCAATATACCTTTTAGACGGAATTTGAAATCATCCAATCAGAATAGAGGGGTGCCGAATCCTATAGCGGAATGTCTAGATGCGGCCCGGGCCCCCTGTACCCCCCCCGCCCCTAGCTACGTGCCTGGCTAGGATACTAGATAATAGCAAATTTAAGGAGTAAGGACAAAAATGAAATAACGCTTAAGTAATCCTGGGGGGGGGGGTAATTACCCCCATTACCCCCCCCCCCCCCTTGTATACGCCGTTGTTCGTGGATAACGTGATAACTTGCTCTATTTCAAGCACTCCGGCTGCGCCGTCGTGCTTGCATAATCGCGCGTGTTTTAGAGACCTTAATATCCACTTATACTTTAATATACTATTTCCTACGACCACCTATGAAAATGACAAAAAAAGCACGCCTAACTTGGCTAACTTTATATCATACGCGTGTAGAAATATTTTCTTTCAATACGTGTGTTGAAATATGAAACAGATGATGACCGACGAATTTGACAGCAAAACTATTTAAAAAATAACAAACTTACGGGACCCATAGAGCGAATTGGGGTGCTGGGTAAGGTAAAGTACACTATAGGACATTACTACAAATAAAAAAATATATTTTTTTCCGTTATTTTTGGGAACCTAAGAGTATTTATGATGAAAATAATAATATATCAAAAAGGTAAAATATGTCAGGCAACCCACCAAACATGTCAACTGAGTTGAACCACAGAAAAAAAGGGACAGCTGTAGAGCAGAAATAGAATACCCTAGGAAATACCGATTTATATTTGACAATTATCTCGGATAAAAATATCCATACAATGATCAATGATTTGGGACAAGTAAAAGTGCTTTATGTAAGTAAATTTATTTTACCAATATTCAAAACAAATTGAACATTGACAGAACTTTTATAATTAGCAAGCTATCGATATTTCACTTCATCTCTATCTTTGCATAACGTTATTGAGGTTATGTTTTATGATCTAGTTTTGTGGTGGTTTTGTGTTTTGTTGTTTTTGTATGTAGGTATATTTAGGTATATTATTGTTTTATTGAAAGAATGCAAGCAGCTAAAAAATCAGAAACGAAATTTATTTACTGTACATAGATAGTAGGTATGATGTGCGTAAGCAAATAGGAGAAAAAGTTATTATTTTTATTTAAATCAAGGTAAGTAAGTTAAAATGTGTACCAATGTTCTTTTTTTGACTTAAAGAATTTTCGATGTAAGTTTCCATCTTTGGAGTTGATTTCAGCCACCGTAGTTCTTGATGGTTAAGGTGTTGCCACCTGCATCTGCTAGGAGAGTGGCCCCCGAGCGACGGAAACAGTGTCCTATATATAATTCTGAGTTGGGTAAATTTAAAAATTCAGCAATTATTTTCGGCTGATTACCAATTTTGTTCATGCCAACTACTTGCTCGGAACATTTACCCTTTTGGTAATTTATAAAAAATTGCTTCATGTTTGGTGGTCTAAGCTCCATGTATTTTTTTGAAACCTTGTAAAACAGGCCAGGGACTACAAATAAACGATCTCTTTTGTTTTGGTGTCGATTAATTTAACTTGAAATTCATTTCCCAAGTCTCGAATGTGATCCAGTTTTAAATTTTTTAATTCTTGTCTACGGCATCCGCCAGAAATACCAAAAATCAATACCACCTAAAATTTAATTAGAAATATCAGATTTTATGACTACAAAGCAAGTTGGTATCAAATAAAAAAGAATAAAAAAAAAGTATTTTCCCTCAATGAGGTTCGAACCAAGGAGCCTTTCTTGACCGCCACGAGCTCTACCGGGCGACTGATTTGACACTTGCTTAAAATAATGTCTAGCGCATATTATAAGAAGTATTTAAGTATTCTATAGGATTTCGTGCAAGATGCGATTTTTTTGATATGATATAATATTAATATAAAAGGTACTTTACTGAAACTTACTTTTGTAAACAAATATTCGTGATCTGGTGCTTCCAGACGGAACGTTTTAATTTGTTCCGATGTCAAAATTTTTGCCTTTTTTGGTTTATAGCCACTACTCTGTAACTTCAAAAAAGACCGCAATTTACAATATGTAGAAATATCAATGTTTTTTTTTATATTTAACATTGTTCTTAACATAGAATAGGTACGTTGTCCATAGAGTCGACGGTCTTAGGTCTTTGGATAAATATTTAATATATGCAGTTAAAACATTTTCCGATATATTTTTGACTTCATATTCCAGCATCCAGTCCATAAACTTTTTGTAAGTTAATTCGTATTTACTTTTGGATTTTTCTGGTAATAGAGTTTCGTAGATTTGGTTGGCTTCTAAACGAATATTTGGCGGCGTGCAGTTTACCGTTTCTTCATCGGAATCGCTCATATTTTTATAACTTTCAATAATTTTATTTACGATCTGACAATTACACTATAAATGACATAATATTTTAAAATCGAATAGTTACCTGGGTAACCTGATGCTAACTGTGATTGGTCAATTTCATATCCTAACTAGGATGGATATGAAATTATATCCGTTCAGTTAACTGGAATTGCCTACTTATCCATTTTGTAGATTGTGCAAGAAATAGCTAATATGCATATGGGAGTAGAAAAACAATTTTATTGCATATCTCTGGAAAACAAAAATCATTAAATAATTAATACATACGTTAAATTAATATTAATATTAATTAACTGACTTAGAATGTTAATTATTTAATGATTTTTGTTTTCCAGAGATGTGCAATAAAAAAATTTTATTTTTATTTCTCGAAAACGAAGCAAGATATGAAAACAATTTAACAGGCAAGAAAAGGATATGTTTAGTTGCTTAATCCGAAAAAAATATAAAACTTACCAAAAGTCAGTGGCGTCTTAATTTTGCCAATATTATTTGTTAAGGCGCCCCCTGAGACGTCACTGGACGTAATAATTTAGCGCTACACGAGCGTTTTATACGGAAATTTATAAAACAACGTCGCCATGGCCTCTGGTCTAATGCGTTGGCATACCTTTTATAAGATTTTAGACAAAGATTTAAATTTCCCACGTCATGATAATAATTTTTTTTTATTGATACCCTATTTCGCTTATTTAAAGTTCGCCTCAGCGTGTTTAAATCCCACTTTCAAAAACGCGCGTGTTTTAAAGTTACCATGGCAACATCAACAAGCCGTGAAACGTGAAGTTATATATGTCAACTTTTTAATTATTGATTTGACAGAATTACCTTCTAACGTCAAATAAAAAATTTTTTTAAGCAATACACACACAACTAATGCAAACGGTGACAACAAAGAATCCTATGTGACAGATTGGAAGTTACTTTTTGTTCTCCTCATTTCCATGACAACGACACGTATATCACATCACGAATTCGACCATTTCGCTTACTTACTAAGTTATTATTTCCATTTTTTGTAATATAAATACCAATAAGTGTACCAATAAAAAAAATAATGTAAAGTATTCGTGGACAACGGCGTATCCAGCTCATGCGTCTGGGGGGCGTAATCGATCGGCTACAGGATTTCTTTTCGGGGAGGCCCATCGGGATTGCGAACAAACCCGAAGGCGCAAAAAATAATGCGCCGCAGGCGAAAATTTTTTGGGTGCCACGCCCTTTTTTGAATCATGGTGCTTGGTTTTCAAGTGGGAGAAATAAAAAACACAACACAAAATCCTCAAGAAAAGCACAAAAACAAACCCGGTAATAATTAAGGTGAAGAAAATGTAATAGTGTAGGAAATGTTTAATGTATTGCCTATGTTGCCGAAATCAGAGCTCGAGTTTCGGTGGGGGGGGGGGGGACAGGACGCATCTAGACATTCCGCTATAGGATTCGGCACCCGTCTCTATTCTGATTGGATGATTTAAAATTCCGTCTAAAAGGTATATTGGCAATCGGTTTCTTCGTTGTTACCCAGAGTATTTTATTTTTATAAATAATATTAGTTGAAATAATTGAATTAAAAAAAATGCTCTAGGAAACAACGAACAAACCGGTTGCCAATATACCTTTTAGACGGAATTTGAAATCATCCAATCAGAATAGAGGGGTGCCGAATCCTATAGCGGAATGTCTAGATGCGGCCCGGGCCCCCTGTACCCCCCCCGCCCCTAGCTACGTGCCTGGCTAGGATACTAGATAATAGCAAATTTAAGGAGTAAGGACAAAAATGAAATAACGCTTAAGTAATCCTGGGGGGGGGGTAATTACCCCCATTACCCCCCCCCCCCCTTGTATACGCCGTTGTTCGTGGATAACGTGATAACTTGCTCTATTTCAAGCACTCCGGCTGCGCCGTCGTGCTTGCATAATCGCGCGTGTTTTAGAGACCTTAATATCCACTTATACTTTAATATACTATTTCCTACGACCACCTATGAAAATGACAAAAAAAGCACGCCTAACTTGGCTAACTTTATATCATACGCGTGTAGAAATATTTTCTTTCAATACGTGTGTTGAAATATGAAACAGATGATGACCGACGAATTTGACAGCAAAACTATTTAAAAAATAACAAACTTACGGGACCCATAGAGCGAATTGGGGTGCTGGGTAAGGTAAAGTACACTATAGGACATTACTACAAATAAAAAAATATATTTTTTTCCGTTATTTTTGGGAACCTAAGAGTATTTATGATGAAAATAATAATATATCAAAAAGGTAAAATATGTCAGGCAACCCACCAAACATGTCAACTGAGTTGAACCACAGAAAAAAAGGGACAGCTGTAGAGCAGAAATAGAATACCCTAGGAAATACCGATTTATATTTGACAATTATCTCGGATAAAAATATCCATACAATGATCAATGATTTGGGACAAGTAAAAGTGCTTTATGTAAGTAAATTTATTTTACCAATATTCAAAACAAATTGAACATTGACAGAACTTTTATAATTAGCAAGCTATCGATATTTCACTTCATCTCTATCTTTGCATAACGTTATTGAGGTTATGTTTTATGATCTAGTTTTGTGGTGGTTTTGTGTTTTGTTGTTTTTGTATGTAGGTATATTTAGGTATATTATTGTTTTATTGAAAGAATGCAAGCAGCTAAAAAATCAGAAACGAAATTTATTTACTGTACATAGATAGTAGGTATGATGTGCGTAAGCAAATAGGAGAAAAAGTTATTATTTTTATTTAAATCAAGGTAAGTAAGTTAAAATGTGTAAGTGGGTATTGTTTTTATTTTGTTTTAATATAAACGCTTCTGTTGAAATCCGCCTTGAAATTTGTTTTGAATTTCTAGCGTCTATACTTTGTCAGCGTTACAGTATTTTTTATTTTATATTTAAAACTTTATTAAAAAATGGAAGCGATAGTGATATCGATGATTAACTCCACCAGAAGTATTGGAAGCTGCTCATGATACGCTATCTAAACTGCTTCCGGAAAAATCCAAGAAAAGTTATGAGTTAGAATTATGAACAATTTTTGGAATGGCGCAAGTCAAAGAATGTAAAAACCTCATATTCTGAAAACGTTTTTTTGGCTTACTTTAATGAGATTTCCCAAAAAGTAGCTCCGTCTACACTGTTGACACAATATTCCTGCTACGAAGTACCCAAAATGTCAACCTTAATGTGGATATTACAAAATATGGAAAATTAAAGGCTTTCTTAAAAAGGACATCTACTGGATACCGACCCAAAAAGGCCAAACCTTTAACAACTGAGGAGTTGCAAGAATTTCTTGTAAATGATAAACAGTATCTTTTAACAAAGGTAAGATAAGCAATATTTAAAAATTATTTAGAAAAATCTGGAGTTTTATATTTGTGTTACAGATAATACTCGTCACATCAGGAGCTTGCCGAAAGCAAGAAACATGCCAACTTACAGTAGGTGATAATATATTAGATATGGGCTCTGCCGCGGTGGTTAGTATTAAGAATTCCAAGAATTACATTCCTCGACGTTTTACAATCACTGGCAAATTTTACGAAATATTTAAAAAAAATACAAGGAATTAAGACCAGATACAACACAAACACTTTTTTTTTGAATTATCAGAATGGAAAATGTACCCAACAAGTGGTGGGCAATAATAAAATTGGTATCTAGTGTACCAAAGACTGTGGCTACATTTTTTAAACTGGAAAGCCCAGAGCTTTATACAGGACATTGTTTTCGAAGGTCCTCTGCAACAATTCTTATTGATGCTGGTGGAGACCTAGCCACACTAAAACGGCATCGTGGCTGGAAATCTTCTACAGTTGCAAAACAGTATATTGATGATTCCGCAACAAATAAGCTTAACATTGCTAATAAAATAATGGGTGCCCTAGGCGGTCCATCACAAGCAACAGCCACTGAGTCCAAAACCATCAACATCGACTTTGAAACAATGGAGGGGCGCAATTCGGATCGATTGATCGGATTGGATTGAATTACTTCAGAATGGATTACAATTTTCGCAATAGGTTCATATTATGTTATTGTTTCATCTATAGGTACCAGATCATTGCAAATGAGATTGCGTTAAATACATATGGTTTGAAAAATGCGCTAAGCACGTTCGTATCAACAAATATAAAGAATCGTCGTTCAGGGTAAAGAAAATGGAATTATTATAAAATGAAGAAAATGACTTAAGTTCAGAACCCAAGTTTTCTTCAAAATATTATATAAAGTAATCAGCGATCTGAAACCAAGGAGCTCGTCCATGTTCTAATATAGAAAATATTTTTTTAATTTATGCTTAACCTATACAAATTAGAAAATAATATCATCAAAGAAATATCTTTGATAAATGAATATCCCGATGATCATGACGAGTTATTTATAAGCGATATTCAGTTAAAATATTTTTTTTCTATTTCACGTTCATAATAAGTTGACCTTCATTCACTAACTCTTAACGACATCGTTACCTATCGTTACGTCACAAAAGTCGTAAACATCACGATAAATTTTAAAAAAGGTATTCTGTAAATTTTGAACGGTTGTTAACAAACGACAAATCGCTAAAATGTAGTCGTCTATTAAAAACAACCCAAAAGCAGTCGTTAAAACATTGTTTGTGCTTGTTTTTACTTTTTCTGGGTTTGTTCGGCGATAATTATGGGAATTGGAAACACTACGAATACGCCGACAAATATTATCTACTAGTTATACTAGACGAGTAAAAATAAAGGTATGCAACAACAGAACTTCGTCCTTTTTCAATTTTTGCTAGTTTTTGTTAGTCGCAGAAGGCAGAACATACTTTTTCTATTTGACGTTCATAATAAGTTCATTATGAACTTGAAATAAAGTTCGTAATGAAGCTATTTCGATACGCGTTTTTTCTTTATTTGATGTTGGTAACATTGAAATTGAAAAATTGACGTAAAATCACGTCTTTTGAAATTCAAAAAAAATTAGCAAAATCGCCCGAATTTCCGAACGCTCTCTATATGTACCGAATGTACAAGGATCACACAACGTATTCCGTCCAATTTCAAATCTCATATCGCTAAAATAACTCAAGAATCTCGTGGTGAAAATGGGTCAATAAATCAAAAAATGACAGTTCGCAAAATAATTTTTGTTGTCCAGAGGTTACTATGATAAAAAATATTATTACCAACATAAAATTTAGACATAAAAATTTAAAGGATTTATTTTCTTTTTAAATATGTATTTTTTATTGAAAAAACTACAAATAGAAAAAATAGTATAAAGAACGTGGTTCATAAGGCGTTTTAGCGCACGTGTCAATTAAAATAGACGCGTGCGCTAAAACCGCTTCTAATGAAACGTGTACTTTAATATACTATTCACATCGGCAGTTACACGAAAAATTTTTTTTTAAACTTTTACACCTAGCTTGCGGCGTCCACTATCGTGTAACTGCTTTGCTTTACAAAGAAAGGGCTTTTTAAGTTCAGATCATACCGATCAGAATTTAGGCGATCTCTATCTATCTGTAAAAGTGTCAAACTATCGAAAAATGTTTAAAGTTGCTGGTTAAGTTGTTACTTTTTTAGATTTCGGAAAATGTAAATATTGTAGATGCTGGCAACTTTGAGAATAACTATGTATTGGAAGTGAGGGGTGGGGCAATAATAAAAAACATAAGCTTTAAGGTTGAATTCTCAACGTCGTTCAATTTATTGCCAACCTATAACCTATTTCGCTTTGTTTTTTCAAGTTTATTATTTTTTAAACTAACATTTAAATAAAATCAGTATCGTCGGCACATTACTTAGGTAATATCTGATATATTACAAAAATATCAATTTATTTCATTGCTAATTTTGGGAGAGTTGTATAATGAAAGAACATGTCATTGCAATGACATAATAATGTTAAAAAAAATCTTACCCGATATTTTTCATTATACAATTATCCTAAAATAAGTTATGAAATTCCTTGATATTTATTAAATACGTCAACTATTACCTATAGAATATCAAGTCGATACTGATTTTCTTTAAATATTGTATAAAGGCTAGAAATCATAAATAAATCTACGCGAAATAGGTTATAGGTTGGCAAGCACGTTGATACTCCCACCTTAAACCTACTTTCAGGTCTAAAGAGGGGGGAGTAAACCACCTTTCCCCTTTATCCTTCACTGCCTACATCTAATATTTAAAGAATATGCTAGGAATATTACGCATGTTCATAGTATATGAAAGAAATATTATGCTAAAAGCTAACTAGAACGTGCTACTAAGAAGGTGCTAAGAATTGCTTCAGGCACGTTTTTCGAATGTGATTGAAATATCTTTAATTACGTGAATATCACTTCTTCAGCACATAAAGACGGTGAAACGTAATCCATTCCTAGAACATTTCTCACGCAATGCGCAATGAAAAAAAAATATTCCTGTCATGTGCCATGTAAAGTCTGTTCATTGATCGCAAACCGGTACGTCATATTTTCCATATTTGCGGTACGTCGTCAATTAATTCAGTCAGTTTGACTTACCGGTACTAAAGGTTATGATTTTTCTTAGGCTTGATCTACATAAAGACGGATGCATGTGAACAAGTAAAATACAAACGCGTTTTTTCAAATTTTTAATTTTAATTTTTATACTGTTAATGAAATCAGAAATAAGTAGTTTATTTAGGGTAAAAGGTATCATGGGATGAAACATTTTGTTTTTAAAAATCAGTATGAAATTTTTAATTAATTTAAATTTACTGAAAAATAAATAAAACTTAAAATAATTAAAAAAGTTAAATAAACAGCGCTTTCCAGATTACTTGTAACTTTTGGGTGGGATATACTGCTTTACTATTATCCAGATCTGATTTAAGTAGTTTATTTAGGGTAAAAGGTATCATGGGATGAAACATTTTGTTTTTAAAAATCAGTATGAAATTTTTAATTAATTTAAATTTACTGAAAAATAAATAAAACTTAAAATAATTAAAAAAGTTAAATAAACAGCGCTTTCCAGATTACTTGTAACTTTTGGGTGGGATATACTGCTTAACTATTATCCAGATCTGATTTAAGTAGTTTATTTAGGGTAAAAGGTATCATGGGATGAAACATTTTGTTTTTAAAAATTAGTATGAAATTTTTAATTAATTTAAATTTACTGAAAAATAAATAAAACTTAAAATAATTAAAAAAGTTAAATAAACAGCGCTTTCCAGATTACTTGTAACTTTTGGGTGGGATATACTGCTTTACTATTATTCAGATCTGATTTATCATTGCAAATGGTGAAACCAGAATTTGTCCTTGTTCTAACCATGCAATAAGTAATCTTTTTGACTAATTTATATTTGGAATTTTTTCAATTAGCCCAGAATGATAGGTGGCGTTATCAATGATAATCAGCGACGGTGGTTCTTGGGCATGCATATCTATATGGTTAAGGTTATGTTTTTGTACTTCTGGCGTAAAGCGTTTGTCTTAAAAGGTTTTATCCCAAAATTCTGAAGTCTCGTGACAAAAATCTACTCTCACTCCAATCCAAATCTGTTTTTAATCCCGAACGCATCGAAAATTACGGCCAATTGTAATGATGCTGTCAACTCAAATAAGTGTATCGCAACTTATAAAAACGAGAAACTTTGATCATGCGATTATACAACTCAATGTACAGGGTCTTCCAACGTGGACTGAACAGGGGCTCATTTTTGAGCTTCCTTGTATTTAAAGAAAAAAGCCAATCGATGTACTTTTTCCTGCAGAATTCAAAAATGAAACCAAAAATTTATTTGAACCAGAAACAATAGAGTTACGCTACGGATAAGGTGTTTTTTAAATGGAACATAGCTTTTTTTATACGATTTTTGGAACGAGTGATTTTTTTTTGTCCGTTCTGATTAAAATATTTAATATTGTGACAGCTATTTTTATTAAATTTTAATGTTTTATCCAGTATAATTTAACTTTAACCTGTTTGAAACATACACTAGGTAATAAAGGTATAATCACCTTTGCATCCTTGTTTTCTTTACTTGCGTTTAATTTTACCCTCTAAATAAAATACGTAAGATAAATGAGACAGACTTATTCCATTTTAACATGAAAAAAAAGGATATGTATTTACTTTCCAGCGATTCAAAAAAAGCTTATAATAGCACCAGCTACGTTTTATTTTAAATATGCCAGTTTTGTGACTTTGACAGTTTGTGACAAAATGAAACAATTTTCTGGGTTTTTGCATCCCCAATAAAAAAAAATGGTACTTAATCTGATAAACTATTTCGATAATGAAAGAAAAAGTGGAAATTCGCCAACCAATATTCAGGAAACAGTAGCCAAAGCACTGGAAATTAGTTTAAGGACTGTGCAGAAAATTGTGCATGACACAAAACATAACATAATACCCAAGAATACTAAAAAGTGTAAACGAAGAAAGCCAAAGACTGAGGATTTAAGCGAAAATATTAAAATGGGAGTTCGAAATGTGATTTACGATTTATACAAATCAAAAACCAATGTAACTCTTCCAGTTTTACAAAAAACATTAAAAATTCGGGGTGATGCGGTAACGCATGTAAAAGTGGACTGTATTTCAAAATGTGTTAGTTTTAAGAGAAAACAAGAGAATACGCACAAAATAAACGTGTTGAGACTCTTACCTTGGACTGAGAAGCCGTGGCGGCATAGAGGGCCCTCTTACTTCTTTTTGTGGTTCTCTTAATTTATGTGCACTAACACTATTGTATGGTTAAAACTCGAAGAAAATGTTCAATTAACGCATTTTACAATAAAAAACGGATCGGCGAAGCAACCTTAGTACCGAGTTGCCCTTCTTGCGATTCTGACCTTGTCTCTAGTGACTGGACGTCTCACTTCGCATCAGCGACTCTGCGCTCCTCCTAGAGTCCAAAACGAGAACTTGTGCGTTCGCGACAAAAGTTATAAATTGATTTATTAAAAAATAAAAACTAATTAGTTAAAAAAGGAAAAAACGTTACCATACCAATATTAGCCCAAATTAAAATTAACTAATTTAGTTTAAGAACAATTATACAAACCATAAAAGAAAAGACTTTTCTTAACAAACCGCCCACCAAAACGAATGTTTTAGACGTACAGGTAAAAACCCGAAAGCACAAATAAAACATATTACAAAAAAGAAAAAAAAATATATATATAAATTGAATAAGATTAATTGCCTGGTAGAGGGCATATCCTTACTACCGGTCGCTGAAAAGATCCGCGCGCAGTTTTTAGGGTTACGACGCGTACCACTCCATCCTTTCCTGGATGTAAGTCTGTGACTCGACCAAGCTCCCAATAAAGTGGAGGTTTTTGGTCGTGCTTTATTAAAACCAAAACACCCTTGGCAATCTCTGGCGCATGATGAACCCACTTGTGTCGTTCTTGTAGCGAATGAATATATTCATTGGACCAACGTTTCCAGAAATCGCTCTGTAAGCGCTGAATTAATTGCCAACGGCTTAGACGGCTGATTTTTAAATCAGATAAGTCAGGTTCGGGTATACTACTATTTAAAGGTTCAAGGGTAAGAAAATGACCTGGTGTTAAGGGTTGCAAATCATTAGGATCGGCGCTAATTGGGCTAAGAGGCCGTGAATTAAGTAAAGATTCGATTTGCGTTAAAAGAGTGTAAAACTCTTCATAAGTTAAATTTTGGGTACCAATAACCCGGTAAAGGTGAGTTTTCATTGATTTAACGCCTGCTTCGGCAAGGCCGTTAAAATGTGGGGTACTAGGCGGATTGAAATTCCATTGGATTAGGAGTTCTTGAGCTGCAATTTGCGCGTACTCTAGAATTATATTTGATGCGCCCTTGAAATTGGTGCCTTGATCACTTGAAATATGTATGCATCTGCCACGACGGGCGACAAAACGTCTAAAGGCAGCCAAAAAGGCTTCAGATGTTAAATCTGAAGTTGCTTCCAAATGCACAGCTTTGGTCGCAGTGCAGACAAAGACACAAGCATAACCTTTAAATACCTTGGCACCTCGATGTCTGGACATTAATAAAGAAAATGGGCCAGCAAAATCTATACATACTGAAGAAAAAGGCTTGAGTTGAGATATACGGAGCTTTGGAAGGTCTCCCATATAAGGGTTATAAGATTTAGGTTTGCAGCGAAAACACTGAATACAATTAGAAAGACATTTATAAATCGCACTTCGAGGAGATAAAATCCAGAATTGCTGGAGTATTAAATAATGTAGGGTCTTTAAACCTGGATGAAAGTTCGTTTTATGAACCCATTCTATTACTAGTTCTGTTAATTTATGAGATTTAGGCAAGAGAATGGGGTGTTTAATGTCATAATTAAAATTGGAGTTTTTTAACCTACCGCCCACCCTAAGCATACCATCTGAATCAACAAAAGGAGCAAGTTTTCGGAATGGTTTCGGTAGTAAACTGTTATTTTTAATTTTGTCAAAAATATCAGAAAAGCATGTAGTCTGCACATTTTTAATAATAAGACAAAATGCCTTGTCAATTTCAAACGGTGTCAATTGATTTAACTGATTTTGTGAAACAGATCTGTCTTGGAAACGTGAGTTTGTAATAAATCGAGTAATATAAGCAACAATTCGCTTAATTTTTAAAAGTGAAGAAAATTTGGTTAATAATTCGTCAATCAAATCATCTTTAATTGAAACCGTAAGCAGCGTTTGCTTTTCCTCCTGAGAAACCTCAGGAATTTTACTGGAATCAAAGGTGGGTTGTGTATGCCACAAGTCGCGCCTTTGTGAAAGAAACTTGGGACCTGACCACCATATATCTTGTAGAAGTAGTTGTGAAGGCAGTAGGCCGCGTGAAGCACAGTCGGCTGGATTTTCCTGAGAGGGAACATAGTGCCAAGATGACATTTGAATGATATCTTGGATGTGGCTTACTCTGTTGGCAATAAACGTCTTCCATTTATGCGGAGAAGAGGATAGCCAAGCTAAGGTAACCATAGAGTCTGACCAAGCATATATATCATTAAAAATAATGAGTTCTGAATAACTCTTCTTTACAAAAGAAATCAAATCGGCAAGCAGAACAGCTGCGCAAAGCTCTAAACGAGGTATTGAAACTGTTTTCAGAGGGGCAACTTTACATTTTGCGCTAACTAAGTATGTCAGAATATTACCAGAACTTTGTTCTATACGAAAATATATAACACTAGAAAATCCTACTTGAGATGCATCGCAAAATCCGTGGAGCTCTATGCGAGAAATTTGATTAGAGACGACTAGGCGAGGTATTTTAATTTGAGTAAGTAGGGGTAGTTCAGATTTAAAAACATGCCACGCCTCAAGAATATCATTAGATGGAGTTTCGTCCCAGGCAACATTGGATGACCAAAGACATTGAAGAATATATTTTGCCCGTAACAGGACTGGAGAAATAAAACCAACAGGATCAAATATCCTACTTATTTCTGAGAGAATATTTCGTTTAGTACAAGACCGTTCGATTGGACAGAAATAATACGAGAATATGTCATTACTTGGATCCCATTTTAGTCCAAGTACCTTTATGAAAGATGGTTCTTCTTTGTCGAAGCTACAAGATAGTTGAATATCCGAAGAAGGAATATTTTGTAATAGTACAGGATGGTTACTTGCCCACTTTCTAAGCTCAAAACCACCAGCTTTCATTATGCTAATAAGTTCGGATTGAAGCGCTAAAGTGGAGTCCAAGTCTGACCCGCCAGTGACAACATCGTCTACATATATGTCGCGTCTTATGACTTGGGCCGCGCGAGGAAATGACATTTCCTCCTTATTAGCTAGTTCTTGTAAGGTCCTTATGGCCAAAAAAGGGGATGATGAAATGCCATAGGTGACAGTAAGTAAATGATATTCATCTAAAGGATCATTAGGTGAAAAACGCCACAATATTCTCTGATAATCTTGAAACTGTGGCAGAATACGAATTTGACGATACATTTGTTTTATATCACAAATGAAAACATATGGAAAGAAGCGAAAAGTCAAGAGAATTGATGAAATGTCTCGTTGGAGCTTGGGCCCAACAAGAAGCGAGTCATTTAAAGAACTACCTCGAGTGCCGCGCGCAGACGCGTCAAATACCACTCGAAGTTTAGAACCGGAAATTTCATTTTTGAGTATACTGTGATGAGGAATATAAAAGGCAGTAGTAGATTTGTAATCTGACCTTGGAACTAAGGACATATGGTGACTATCTAAATAGTCTTGCATAAAATCTGAGTATTTATTAGACAAATCAGGATTTTTTAATAAACGAGTTTCAAGCAAACAAAATCGACGATAAGCTTGAGCATATGTGTCACCAAAACAAGGTTTCACATTTTTGAAAGGTAGAGGCACTAAAAAACGACCAGTGGGGTCTCTTGTAGTAAGGGAATTAAAAATTTCCTCACATTTCTTCTCCTCAGGAGATAAAAAAGAAGGTTTAGAAATTTCTTCAACATTCCAGAATTTCTGGAGTGTGAAGTCAAGTTGATTTTCAACAGATGCATGGCAACTTACTAGCGAACAAAATGGATCAGATACAGATGGCTCAATAATTGTTTTGCCTTGAAGAATATAACCAAAAACTGTCTCTAAAGCCACGGGTTGACCCGGTTTTCCGAAAATACGTCCAGAGCCCAAAAATAGTGGGACAAGTTCTGCCCCAAAAAGAATATCAATGGGTCCAGGAATGTTAAAATTACAATCTGCTAATTTTAAATGCTTAATGTGCGACCAATCAGTAAAATTAATTTTTACTTTAGGCTGATCCGAACATATTTTTGGTAAAATAATAGCATCGAATGAAAATAAAGATTCAGATTGATGTCCGGGTTTAATATGGCATTGAGTTATACCATTACTAGGACAAGCGGACATACCATTTATTCCTTCAATCGGACTATAATGTTTTTGACGACTTAGGCCAAGTCGATTGACACATTTTTCAGAGATAAAGTTTGCCATACTGGCAGTGTCAAAGAGAGCCCGAATTTTTTGAAAATTACCGCGAATATCTTTAATTTCTATTTCCGCTGTAGAAAGAAGAACAGTGCTTTGTCGAACTGCTAAGGTACTAGTCATGACACTAGTAAGGGTAGTATCTGATCGTTGGTTTTCCAACAGAGGGCGTGTCTGGGCTGTAGAGGTTGAAGCCACAGCACTTAAAGGATTATTTGAAGAAGCATTATCAGTTTTTTCAAAATGCAATAAAGTATGATGTGGAGCCATGCATATTCGGCACCGGAAAGTAGATCCGCATTTTCGAAGCGGGTGAGGTGAAATTAAACAATTAACACAAAGGTTGTGTTGCTTAACGAAAGAATATCTTTCACTTGGGGTTTTTGATATAAATGAAGGGCATCGATATAAGGCATGAGACGATGGACAAGAAGGACATTTTGACGCATTAATAGGGGTTGTAGTATTTAAAAGAGTTGTTTGTCTTCGGTTCTTAAAGTTTGAATTATTAACACCAGAATTAAAATGAGAAGGGTTTATTCTTGGCTGTTTGTTTTGATTAATGTTAATGTTTGTATTATATGCATTAGTATTACATGAATTAAATTGAACTGACTCTAAAGCCTTGCAATTATTTTCTAAAAAGGTTTTTAATTGTAAATATGACGGTATCTCGGTTAAACTGTGCTCAACTTCGAAATCAGTTCGTGTTTTTGAATCAATTTTTTGAAGTAACATATTAAATAATAAGAAATCCCACTGATCTACAGGAAAATTTAAGGCTCTTAGGGCAGCTAAATTTTCAGAAAAAATGTTTAGAATATGTCTAAGTTCTTTAGCAGACGATTTTTGCATATAAGGCGCTGAGATAAGCTCATTATAATAATGAGTTGCCAGAAGTCTTTTATTTTGATATCTTTTTTCTAACAGTTCATAAGCAATAACATAATTATTTTCAGTAAGCGGAATTCCTTTTACTAGTGCTAGGGGTTCCTTATCTAAGGAAGTAATGAGATATTGAAATTTTTCTACCTGAGATAAATCATTATTAAAATGAATTAAACTATTATATAAATCATAAAAACTGGGCCATAAAGCAAAATTGCCGTCAAATTTTGGCAAACTTATTATAGGCAACTTTGTCCCTGGCTTATGAGAGACTGATGAAGCAATAGAATTATTTAATACTGACTGATTTGGATCATTAATAGAAACCTCATGTTTGATTGCCTTTGAACCGTAGTAATATTTATCTGCAGCGATGCGTACTGCATCATGTGTTTTAAAATCATCTTCAGAAATTAAAGAAATAATTTGATTATGTGATGTCTGAAATTCCTCATAAAATCTATCCATACCTTCAATTCTAGCCAAAAATGTAGGTTTTACTGAGCTGTCAGAAGCGATTTGAAGTCCCAATTCATAGGTTTCTTTCAGACGGTTATACGCTGTCGTGCGTTTTAAAGTTTGTTTTGTAATTTTTTCTACACTTGCCATGGTGTCACAGTTTTAATAATAACACAACCAAACGAAAAAAAAATAGTACTTTAGACCGAAATAATAATCACTGTATTGAAAGAACCCCGGAAAACTGGTTAAATTTTAACATTTGTTTAACACCCGAAAATGCAACAATAAAAACTGGTTTGTTTATTTTAAAAATTGATCGAGCGCCTGTAATTTTTAAAAATCAATACTTTTGGTACGACCAAATGCACGTCTAAAACTCGCGCATTAGTTTAAAGCGATAAATACCTGCGCGACTTTATCCACGGTATTAAGCATAAAAATGTTAAAGCAAAAAATTTTAAAAATGGCTATTAGGAAGCGAAATGAATAAAATATTTTAAATATTTTAAAAAATGATTTTTTGAAGCTGATTTATATCCGGCTCGAAGGACCAAAAATGATGCGGTAACGCATGTAAAAGTGGACTGTATTTCAAAATGTGTTAGTTTTAAGAGAAAACAAGAGAATACGCACAAAATAAACGTGTTGAGACTCTTACCTTGGACTGAGAAGCCGTGGCGGCATAGAGGGCCCTCTTACTTCTTTTTGTGGTTCTCTTAATTTATGTGCACTAACACTATTGTATGGTTAAAACTCGAAGAAAATGTTCAATTAACGCATTTTACAATAAAAAACGGATCGGCGAAGCAACCTTAGTACCGAGTTGCCCTTCTTGCGATTCTGACCTTGTCTCTAGTGACTGGACGTCTCACTTCGCATCAGCGACTCTGCGCTCCTCCTAGAGTCCAAAACGAGAACTTGTGCGTTCGCGACAAAAGTTATAAATTGATTTATTAAAAAATAAAAACTAATTAGTTAAAAAAGGAAAAAACGTTACCATACCAATATTAGCCCAAATTAAAATTAACTAATTTAGTTTAAGAACAATTATACAAACCATAAAAGAAAAGACTTTTCTTAACACGGGGTGTTTTGGAAATTGGACTTGAAGCGTTATCAAAATTAATAAAAAATTTAGGTTTTCGCTATAAAAAAGACTGTAACCGAAGATTTTTATGTGAGCAGTCACAGATAGTGAGTCAGCGTGTTCAGTTTTTAAAAAAATATACGGACAATTACAAATCAAAATTTAGAAAAGTGGTATTTTTAGACGAAACGTGGATATTTTCGAATGAAAGTGGTTCAAAATATTGGCAAGATGAGTCTGTAAAAAGTGTTAAAAGGAAAAAGGGGTGCGGTACGGGAAAGCGTTTTATTATTTTGCATGCCGGTTCTGCAACAGGATATGTTGCAGGTGCGAGTTTAATTTTTTTCTTCAACATCAAAAAGTGCATAATAATATGAATTGCGAAATGTTTGAAAAATGGTTAAAAGTTCAATTGATATCAAATTTGGATGCTCCGTCTTTAATTGTATTAGATAATGCATCATATCATTCAATAATTTTAAATAAACAGCCTACTTCATCTTGGAGGAAAAGTGATATTTATGAGTGGCTGGAAAAACACTACCAAAATCCTTTACCAAATATGCTTAAATCGGAACTCCTATCAATAGCAAAGTCTCTTAAAAAACCCAAAATATACGCGGTAGATGAAATACTGCGTGAATATGGTCATGAGATTCTACGACTGCCGCCATATCATTGCCAGTTTAACGCAATAGAATTAATATGGGCTGGTGCAAAGTCTTATTATGAAAAACATGTAGGTGATGGTCTTAAATCCGACCAAGTACAAATAGTTTGGCAAGATTCGTTAGATCATATTACATAATAGTACTGGAAGAAATCGGTGGAACATACAGAAATATTAATAAGGGATTGGTGGGATCGAGAACAAGTACTAGATGTCGAAGTAGCGCCAATGATAATTGCTCCATTCGAAGACGACTCAGACGACGAGGACTTTTCAGATTTTATAAGTGACGATGAAAGTTTTTAGGCTATAATTATAAACGGTCGTTTACATTTTTTAGTATTCTTGGGTATTATATTATGCTTTTTTTTCATGCGCATTATTCTGCATAGTCCTTAAAGTAATTCCCAGTGTTTTCATTACGGTTTCCTGCATATTGGTTTGCGAATTTCCACTTTTTTTTTCATTATCGAAATAGTTTATCAGACTAAATGCCATTGTATTTTTAGGTTTGAGTAGTAAAATTGTTAAAATAAATTGCACTGTTTATTATTGTCGTTTTTAATTAAAGGGTACAGTAGGTATATAATTAACGATTATATAATTTTTTTGTAACTTTTTCAACTCCCCTGTACATAATTTTTACAAAACTAATAATATTAGGTATATGTGGCTATCTTCGCGATAGCTAAAATAATGAAACTATTTTTCCTTCCTTCGGTATATTTGTAAATAATCTCACAACATTTTGATAGCCTCTGTGTTGTATGATTTGACTGATATGATCAGTGGCCTTTGGACCCGCACGTTAAGACCAGATCTGACTATATCTTCGTCATCGGTGGAAACTTTTGGGCGACCAGAACCTGGGTTTCTCACAATACTTCCATGTTCTTGAATTTTGTATTTAGCCAACAACACTGTTTTTTTGTTTATCCCTAATGCGCCTGCAATGTCCCTTATGGGAACCCTATCCCTTAATCGCGTAAATATGATCGATTTTTGCTCTGAAGTTAAAGGCATTTTTAAAAAACTTCATGACACTGACACAAGAACTCTGGTGACACTAAGTTATCAGTTTAAAAGAAAATATTTTATAATAGACCGGCAGATTAAATAATATTTTGTTGTACTACTTTTTTATTATCGCAATGGTACCTAATTCCCCTATAGCTGGAGAGGCTTACTAAGTGATATGCCTTTGGGATTATCGCTTTTGGTGGAACGATTGTTACTGTCATGGTAACACATAATCAAATATTTAATTGTGACACAATTTAAAAAAAAAATCAAACCAAACGAGATTTGGAAGTGTTTCGTTGTCCGAAGTGGATGAAAATATAAAAACTTTGAGGCCAAAAAACACAGAACAATCGCACTGGAGTAAACAATATTTATTATAATAATGGTAACTTTGTTATCAATAATAATAAAAATGAATTATTCATTTTAGAAATGTTTATTTTTGGTTAAAATTTTGTATTTTTACTATTTTTCCACTTTTAGCTTTCGTTGTTTTTTGATTTTTTTATATTCAATATATAAATCGATAGTTGTTATATTAGTTATTCAAATTACGGTTTGTTAAATAATCTTTTGAATACCACTCGATGTTTTGGGATTACCTAATACTTTTACATGGCACTCAACGAGTTACCATCAGCAACAGTAGCAACACCACTCCTCCTTCGGAGTCGTGGTGTTGCTGGGTAATGATCTTGTGGTATTATATTCGTTAATACTATATTCTACCATTTATACACGGCCTATTAGGCGTTTTCCCTATTTTTTTACTTTCGTGGTCATTACATCGTAAAAACGAACATGTGTAAAATACCTTTATTTTAAAATGTTATGGTAAACAGGGGTTAGCTACACAATACCAAGGATCGTACAAACTTCTTTATGCAAAATTCCGTTATTCCACAATGTCCGCATGGTTTTCTCCTAGGACGCTCTACTTCGACTAATCTTCTCGAATGTGTTATCGCATAGTCTAACTCGTTGGACAAGAAAGAACTTGTAAATATATTGTACCTAGATTTCAAAAGTGCTTTCGACCTCGTACCTCATGACAAATTGGTTCTGAAACTAAAACACTATGGCATTGGTGGAAATCTTTTAAGCTGGATCAAGGATTTTCTAACTAATAGAACAAGTGTTGTTGAGGGCGTGATATCACACAGGTTTCAGAACACCAGGAGTAGCCCAAGATTCAGTCTTAGCCCCAATATTATTTAATTTATATACCTGCGACCTACCAACCGGCGTCAATTCACCAATGTCCATGTTTGCCGACGACACCAAATTATATAATAACCCCTCCTCACACTATGAATCACCCAACAGAGACCTAAATAAAATAGAACAGTGATGCACTAAGTGGAATTTGCATTTAAATGAGATAAAAAAATTATGTGTCCTTCATGTCGGCTTCAACAACCCTGAACGAACTTATACACTTAAGGGAAAAATAATAAAATCGGCAAAAAGACTTGGGGGTAACAATAATGGGCAGTCCACGTGGGAAACAACATTAAAAAAGCAAACTCCATCTCATACATGGTGACACGAAGTTTTAAAAACCTCTCTCCATACCTGCTTGAAAAAATATACAAAATCTATATAAGACCTATCTTGGATTATGCAGCCCCAGTGTGGAATCCATACTTTGCCAAAGACAGTCACGCTCTGGAGCAAACACAGAGACGAATCACCAGGCTCTGTCCCACTATAACACATAATAATATGAAAAGGCAAGAAAAACACGAAGTCTTCCTCCACAAAATTTAATAGAATAAAAATTCTTAGTATACCAGGTCTCTACATGTTTCGAACGTGGAAACGTTCATCATCAGGAGACAGAAAGTATGTTGCTGATGATTGTAGCAAAAGAGAAAACAATAAGTGGTAGGTATCAAACCTTAATGGAGCTTTTATGGTATTAAAAGTTATAACGGTAAAATTGCATTTTGAAATTATTAAAATGAAAGTAAGTCAAAAACATTCGAGGTATGTGGAAAAGACTTATAAGTGGGTCTAGAAAAACCAAGAAGAAGAAGAAAATGGATTAAGGAAATTACTCCTAAAAAGAAGTTTTCCAAAGGATTTTCTTAAAACATGTCTTGTATATATACAAACATTGACAATATAAAGTGTGAAAAATATTTTTATGTGTTAGATGAACGTTGTAGGCATCATAATATAGTGAATTTGAGTATCAAACATAAAAAACGGTTTGGGGCACTAAATACTAAAATTCAGTAACCCCACCATGTAATAATATGTCATATCCAGAAAGATTAAAAATACTCAACTTAACATCACTGGCACAAAGAAGACTTAGAGGTGATGCAATAGAAACTTTTAAAATTCTCCATGGGCATTATTCGGTAGAATTAAACGTCTTTACTTTAAACCCTGACCAAAGACTGAGAGGAGTCGTTGGTTCGAGAACGCTTTAGAAAACTTTGTAGACAGTACTTCATATCCAACAGAGTAAACAGAAAATGAAATAATCTGCCCAATAATTGTGTGACAACCGATACAATCAACCACTTAAAAACAGCTATAATTCGTATAAAACCCAAAATATTTAAAGCAAATTACTTAAAGTGTGGTGATAAATATTTGAAATGTACTCAGTGAATAATAGCTTTAATGGCATAGCCGCCTAACTTTAACCTAATAATAATAATAATAATAATAATAATAATAATAATAATAATAATAATAATAATAATAATAATAATAATAATAATAATAATAATAATAATAATAATAATAATAATAAAAATAATAATAATAATAATAATAATAATAATAATAATAATAATAATAATAATAATAATAATAATAATAATAATAATAATAATAATAACAATAATAATAATAATAATAAATCAAAAATTTCTGGTACAAACAATTCAAGGCCACGCATAATCACCTAGCAAAATGCTATACTTACCTGCTCTCTGAGCCTGAACGGATGCCTCACTTCATTACAAACGGTGTAACCTACCTGCTTCCAAAGACGCAACAACCTTCTGACAACCCTGCAAAATATAGACCGATAACATGTCTTCCAACGATCTATAAAATAATTACTTCAATACTTACCGAGAAGATCTATACCCACCTCGAGGTTAATAAACTGCTAGACGAAGAACAAAAAGGATGTCGGAAGGGCTCAAGAGGATGCAAGGAGCAATTAGTCATGGACTCAGTGATAATGTCCAATGTCAAACGTACAAACAGCTCCCTCCACACTGCCTACATTGACTATCAAAAAGCGTTTGACAGTGTTCCTCATTCTTGGCTATCAGAAGTCCTAAAAATTTACAAAATAGAAAGCCACATCTGTACGCTTCTTGGTCACGCAATGTCTCTTGAAAGACAAAACTCATGATCAATGCAAACAACGGCACACTTGATGTAGGCACAATTAATATCAAGCGTAGGATGTTTCAAGGAGACGCGCTAAGTCCCCTTTGGTTCTGTTTGGCCTTGCGCCCTTTGACAACCATGTTGAATAAACAGCGTAAAGGTTATACTCTCCCACATTCAGATAGATCTATAAGTTATTTGTGGTACATGGACGATCTTAAACTGTACACAAAATCTGAACAACACCTAAACGATCTTCTCTCTTGCGTTGCACGCTTCAGCTCAGATATCAATATGAAATTTGGCCTCGACAAATGCAAAATAAGTGGAATGATGAAAGGTAAGTGGATACAACATGAGAACTATGAAGTCAGTGTGGACCAAGGCACGATCGAGGGAATGGAGCAGAGAGAACGCTACAAATACTTAGGTTATCTGCAAGCAAGGGGTATTGACCATAAGGCAGCAAAACAAACGGTTACTGATACTTACCTGAAAAGACTACGTTCCATTCTACGCTCTAAACTGTTAGCAAGGAACAGCTCTAAAGCAGTCAATACTTATGCAACGTCTGCAATCGCTTACAGTTTTGGTGTCATTCACTGGACCAAGCCGGAACTCAATGACCTTAATATAAAAACAAGAAAAGAATTCCGTAAGTTCCGAGGCACACCACCCTCGCTCCTCTATAGAGAGATTTCACTTACCTCGAAAAATGGGAGGCCGAGGTATTCCCGACCTAGTGGCGAGACATGCTAACCAACTTACCAATTTAAGGGAATACTTTCACATTAAAGCAATATCCAGTGAGATGCACCGTGCTGTGGTGAGAGCGGACAAAAAGGCTACACCCCTAAAGTTGTCAGAAACAGATTACCACCCTACTGAAGAGACTTCTACTCCGGATCAACAATTAGAACAATGGAGAAGCAAACCACTCCATGGTAGATACTTAGCTAGAATAGAGAATGAACATATCGACGGGAGTGCATCTACAACATATCTCAGAACTGGTAATTTGTTTTCGGAAACGGAAGGCTTCATCGCTGCTATCCAGGACCAAGTCATTGCGACAAAGGTTTATAGAAGAAATATCTTAAAAGAACAACAGGACAGTGTCAAATGGCGAATATGCAACCAGAAGGATGAAATGCTAGATCACATAGTTGCTGGATGTTCAGTGCTTGCACCGAAAGCATACCTAGACAGGCATAATAGAGTCGGAATAATTGTCCACCAAAGTCTACGGAAAAAATACCTAGGTCTCACAGAGCACACACCATATTATCAATACGAGCCGCCCCCAGTATGTGAGAACGATGACATGCGACTCTACTGGAACAGAAAAATAATCACAGACCGAACAATAACAAACAACATTCCCGACCTAGTACTTACCTTCAAGACTGAAAAGAAAACACTCATTGTTGATTTTGCCGTTCCCCTTCCAACCAACATCGAGAAAACGTACTCTGAAAAGATAAATAAATACTTACCCTTGAGCGATGAGATACGCCAAATGTGGAAAATGGAGACAGTGGCGATAGTACCGATAGTCATCGGCTCGACTGGTGAAATACCTAAAACAACTAGGAAGAGTTTAGGTCAACTTGGTTTAGATGTAGATTTATACTTACCCATGCAAAAGTCTGTGTTGTTAGACACGTGCAGCATAGTCCGTAGGGTTTTAGGCGAAACTTAACTTTAAGTGGTTTAGAACCACACCAACGAGCAGGCCATCTTGTCACTGACCGATGTGCTCTAGCTCTAAACCCAGGGTAGAAACCTGTGAAAAAGAACAAATAATAAAATATTATAAAATTACTATAGGTCACTTAGGTTGTATATCTAAATAGTGTGGGAGGCCGGAGTTTTTAACGTAAGAAATGCTTCTACAACAACTTCTTGTCAAGTTGCTGTATTCCTGACATAAGCTTTATTTAAATTTGACTCTACGTTTTCTAACTTAACGTTTCTCCTCTTTAATTTCGGTCTCTATCTTTTTTTTGACGTACTAATGTTTCTTAGCGCAATATTCTTTTTTATCAGAATATTATGTTCCATAACGTGGATAAAAATCATTTATAAAATTAAGCATGCTGCCACTTCGGCTACGTTAAGCTGAATAATTCATAACATGTTTCATGAATACATTAACATTCTGCACTAGTTGTATAATGTTATGTGTTTTAATCCCATTCGTGTCGTCTGCTATACATACGCAATCTAATATACATATTTGTTGTCGAGTCCAACTAAAGAAAGAGATAAGCCAGGATTTTAGTTTAGTTTATTGTAAACTCCTTCTTATCTAAATTGTTATATTAAGAAAGAAAAAGAATCTACTTAAAAATATATTTATGGAGAGACTCCGGAAATCAGGTACCAAAAGTAAACCAGACTGCATGGAGACTTATTGGAGAATATTATTTATTATTATTATTATTATTAATTTTACAGGTAATTTATAATTACCACAAGGGGCATACATACATAGGGGAACTTGGGGCAAATCGGCGCCAAGGGGCAAAGTGGTTTTGTACAATAGTTCCTGTATCGTAAGGACATCTGTGGGTGTCTTTTCATGCATCACTTCCCTAACGCACGTAGAGGTATAATAACAAATGGAAAGTTTTCAACCACGTGTTTGTAATATTCCTCGGTAAGTAACGTACAGGTTAGTTAAAAATATAAATTGTTTGTTCAATATTCGACAAGTTTTAAATGGTATTTTATATATTTGAAGTGTACATACAGGGAGTTAAAAGAAAACACATACTTTTTTTATGACTTTTAAAACAATTTTTTAGTACATATTGGGGCAAAGTGGATTTCTCATCATGGGGCAAAGTGGTCCCTAGCCACTTTGCCCCATGGGTATATAAATATAATAGTAAATCTTTCTCTTTAACAAAATGTCACCAAAGAGTGGTTCAGAATAACGTGAAAAATCAAAGTACTTAACACAAATTATACGTAAAATTTGTTATCCATTTCATGAAAAAAAAAATAATTTAAATATTTTTTGTACAAAGTTAGGAGTAAATTTTTCATTTTAATATTTTTTAATCATTTGTATTGCTTCTTTTTAGGATATTTCAGCAATGGTGCGTAACTATAAACGCAAAACCCAGCAGCACTCTTGGTCGGAGGAGAGTATGACAGCAGCCATACGCGACGTAAGAAATAAAATATTTATTAGTGCAAAAAAGGCGGCAAGTCAATACCTTGTTCCTTTGACAACACTACAAAGATGAGTCAAGTTATTAATTTTAATAAAATTTTGTTTATGAAAACTGTTTCTTATTATTAAATCCTGTTCATATCCGCTTTGCCCCACGTTCAAATCCACTTTGCCCCATATATGGGGCAAAGCGGATATTTTGCAATAACTCACTTTTTTTTACTATTTTTTCATAGTACGGATCTAGAATAACAAGATATCTTGTAAATGTATAGCCTAATCATACAGGAAGAGATCTTAACGATCCAGAATGCTTTCCAAGTTTTAAAAAAATATTTGTAAATTTTTTTCGTTAAGGTGGCCACTTTGCCCCAAGTTCCCCTACATTTACAGCGCCCCTTTTTCGCTCGGGGAGCTGCCTCTAATGTAATGTAATACTTAAAAAATAATATCTCAAAAACCGTAAGGTTAAAGAAGCTGAAGTAGTAGTAGTAGTAGTAGTAGTAGTAGTAGTAACATCTTTTATTTAGCAAAAAGCTACAATTAAATATTTTTTAATACATATTTATAGATTTATTTTTAAATTTTAAAACACAACCTTCTTTTAACAAAAACAGACAGGAAAGTTAAACATTTTGTAAATTGTATCAAATATTACGTATCATTTTGTTTTTTAATTAAATGTAATTTTAAAGTTTTTTTAAAAAGTTAATGATTTTTGAGATTTAATAGAATTTTTCAAATTATTCTATTCTATTAAACCTTTATAAAAAATAGATTTATAAGCTAATGTTTTAGACACTCTATCCACATAAAAATTTTGATTAGTTCTTGTCTTATAATAATTATGATGGTCATAATTAAAAGAACAAAATTTTTTTAAACAATCAGGCAATAAATTATTTTTAATTTTATATATAAAGATACATACTAAATAAAAATTAAATTTCTGACATTTAACCAATCTAAATTTTTCGACATAAAATTAATTTTTGTATATTTGTCCCAATTTAAAATAATCCGCGTTGCCTCATTTTGTAAAATTTGTAATTTATCAAATATTTCCTCACTAGCACAATATAAAATGAAAAAACAATAAAGCAAATGTGGTAATATAATAGTATTCAATACAGTTTTTTTAGAAAACAAACTTAAATTAGAACTCATTTTTTTAAAATAACCTACTTTTCCGGCAATATTCGATATAATACTTTCAAATTAATTAAAAAATTTTAATTTTGAATCAATGATTAGGTATACCTAAATATTTACAACTGTTTAATAATTCCAATTTTTCACCATCAATTACAACATTTATATTTTAACAATTTAAATTATTACCCATAGCCATACATTTAGTTTTTGAAATATTTAATTTGAATTTATTTACTTTTAGCCAATTTAGCAATATATTTATCTCAGAATTTAGAGTATTTAGACCATCAAAAATATTTAAAACATTAATGTAAATTAAGCAAACATTTGTATTACACATTTTTAAAACTAAAGACATATCGTTGATGTATTAAATAAATAATACTGGACCTAGTATACTTCCTTGAGGAACGCCTATATTATTTATTTTTTTATTTTAATATGTTTTTGATATTTTTGTTTTTTGTGACCTGTTACTTAAAATTTTTTAAACCATTTATAAACGTTTCCGCCAATACTATACTGATACAATAATTTACTCAATAATCTAGCCCTGTCAATTGTTTCGAATGCCATTTTTCCCTTGATCAATGGTTCTCTTCCACGGTGGAAGAGAACCATTTTCTCTTCCACGGTGGAAGAGAACCATTTTCTCTTCCACGGTGGAAGAGAACCATTGATCAAGGGGAAAATGTTATAGCTGTATTTTTGGATTTTAAGCTTCCACGTCTCAATCACATATTGAATGGCTGTCTCTGTCGAGTACAGTTTTCGAAAACCAGCTTGAACGGAAACTAAAATTTTGTTGGCATCAATGAATTCTAATAACTGTTTATATACGGCTTCTTCCAATAATTTCTCAATATCCCATAAAACATTTACTGGACTCATCTCATCCTATCTTTTAGTGTTTTTTACTTGCCTCATCTCATCCCATCTTTTAGTGTTTTTTACTTTTGGCACTGGTGTATTGTAAGAACATTTTAATTCATCAGGCATATTTCCATATTTTAAACAAGAATTTATTAAATTTAATAATGGGTAAATAATAATGTACAGGGTTTTTCCGTATATTTTGGAGCACCCCTGGAGCTTTTATTTGAAGACCTAGAAAAAACTTTAAATTACCAAAGTTGCATTATTTCTCCTGAACTGCTAGAATTTGTTATCGGACAAAACAAATGAACATCGTAAATTTGTTTAATAAGGCCAATGTCGATTTTTTAAAATGGAACACCCTGTATATTAATTTTTTTTTTAACTCCTCACTCTTTTCTGATTCCAAATATGTATATATGTTATACGTTTACTTTAGTCATTTAGGCAAAATTGCATTTTAAAATATTGATGATTAGAAAATCTATATTGGTGTGAGGAAAACATGCTAGAACATAATGCTTATTCAGTAAAAATAATTAATATAAATAATGATAATAATTTATGAAACAAACATATAACATATATACATATTTGGAATCAGAAAAGAGTGAGGAGTTAAAAAAAAATTAATATACAGGGTGTTCCATTTAAAAAAATCGACATTGGCATTATTAACCAAATTTACGATGTTCATTTGTTTTGTTCGATAACAAATTCTGGCAGTTCAGGATAAATCATGCAACTTTGGTAATTTAAAGTTTTTTCTAGGTCTTCAAATAAAAGCTCCAGGGGTGCTCCAAAATATACGGAAAAACCCTGTATAGCAGAAATGTGTTTCCCAATAATTAAAACCTTTGTGCCATCGAACATAAATGTCTGCAAACTTGTACTTACCATTTTTGAGATGTCGGTTTGTATGCACTTTGTGGTAAGAATTATAATAATTGTTTTTAAAATGTTAGTCTCTTTAATAAAAATAAATAATATGTTACAATAAGTGCTGTAATAAGTGATTCTGGTTTAACGATCTTTTTACTACCTAATATCAGGACTATAGTTATGAAATAGAATAGGTAAACTCTGAATATAAGGACTGAAATTAAAATGTTGTACAAGAATTTATGTAACCAGGAAGAAAGGAAAAACTTTGCGGAAGCTGGGCGACAATTATACAAGGTGTCCCTAAAAATGTGGTCAATCCGTTAACCATATATTCCTTGAGCAAAAATAATATGACTTTTATAATGCCATTTTTCATTTTTGATAATCATGTTCGATATACAGGGTATCAAAGATTGAAATTAAAAACTAATTTTTTTGAATAATTCGAATATTTTTTAAGATATAAAATTCAAATTAGTTACATTGCTTCAACATAAAGAGTTACATCTTTTGAGAAAAACAAAAGAAAAAACAATTAGTAAATATTTAAAATAGGGGGGGACTGACCCCTCTACTTTTTAGTATGACTTCCGAACTATATTTTTTCAGGTAATCATTTTTTTTTTTATTATTTTACAAAATTTCGATTATGGGTTCTTAACTGATGCCAACGGTAATCCAATAATTTACAAATGCTAAACCAAGTCAGTCGTTGTGGTTAATACCACATTGATACAAGATATAATTAAGTAAAGTTTTGCAATAGGTGACAATACGGAAAGCAAAGGACTAGCCAAAAAGAATGTAAGGACAGTGGCGTACAGATGAAATCCTAAAGTAGGTACTAAACCAGTTAAATGAAATTATTTTATTGCACTACTAAGAACTTTGGCTGAAATTTTGCATGTGGGCTAGAAACTACATTTAAAAAAAATTTTTCTAATACCCACTTTTGAATTATTTTTTGAAAAAAATTAAAATTTGACAGATAATGCGAATCACTTGACTACTATTTTTTCCTTAATTTTCATCTTGATCGAAGCAGAACTTGATGCCGAAGTCAAATTTTGAATAAAGCTAGTAATAAAAAAAAATCCCACATGATGCGGACTTTACTGGTGACACTGTATATATTAATAATTTATTTAGTAATTTAGCAACAATATGTTGAGTTTCCAATATTCTGAGATTAATTATTCTAACCATTTTTCATTAAAATAATTTTTCGAAAAATGTAGCAGTTTTTTTTTACAGAAATCTTAACTTTTCTTATTGGCCCAATTAGTAATCCGTCTCAGTCACCGACAGATTATGTCTCTTTTAAACGTCCATGGCAAACGCTACTCTCGGAGATGCGATATCGGCCAATGGAACAGCTAGAAAATGAAAAACCCTGAAAATTCGGGAAGTTACGGAATCCTCTTAAGAAAGTTGGTACTTGTTCAGAAGAAACTAAACATCCTGTAAAACTTTTGTGTTGAACTTTTCTTTGTAGGTCTTACAGATCCTGATAGTCTGTCTTCTTATCATTGTAAATAAAGATCCAGTGTAAACCCATTAAAAACGTTTCTTTCTCTTCATCCCTTTTAGATGGGGACAACTTTTAGTTTTTTTTGTCACTCTTGGGCGTTTTTTTTAATTAAAGTATTCTTACGTTTTTCTTATAAAGGAAACTCTCAAAAAAAATTAATTTATGAAATCCAGTTATACGTAAGCTTCATACAATGTAAACAAACTTGAAGTTACGCTAGGTTAAATCAAACTTTGCTTATAGAACATTTCTCGTATGGGGAAATGTAAAAGGTTTCCAGCAAATACCACTTTTATATAACACATTCATATAATATACATTCAGGAATATCATAACTTTAAATTCAGTACGTTGTTTTCGGAAAATAAGATGGCGTCTTCATGCTCGGTGAAAAATGGGATTTGAAAACTGCGGGTTATTCAAAGGAGATGCAAATGAGGCAAACTCGTTTATAGGAAAATTTAATCGAACGTCTTTATTGCATTTTACCCACGAAGACTTAATTAAAAAGTTGAGCCATGCAGAGGAATTTTATGTATGTATTTCCCCCTTTCTAGGATATTGTGTAAACACGTTCACTTGTTCAGTTAAATGTTTAGAGGTAATGGAGAAGGGCTATTTTGAGCAGAGAGCATAGTGGAATGTTTTAATTATTTTGTAGGGGAAACTAACCTAAAATGACATACTTGGGTAAAATGACATATGGGACATATTGCTACTTTGAGACGTGAGGACGCCGCCCCAAATACCTAACTGCAAATGTTTTTCATCCGCAACCTCAGTCGAGTTTATTCAGCGTGGCAGGCCACATCCCTATTGAAGAAATATCAAGAAGTAATTTTTCTCGATCCGAATAAATATTTTTACGGTCACCTAATTTATTTTGGTATAATAAAAATTATTGTTTTATTTCTTTTATTTTTTTTATTTAATAATTTCCAGAAGTCCTTTTTGGGGGTAAAACGACATACCTATGTCATTTTAGGGTAAAATGCATTTTAATTTTAATTTCAGCTTTGGCTGCGGTGCCAAAAATGTATAAAGTGGAGTCATGAAGAATGTGCAGATGTTTCCCCTCGAACAAAGTTTTTTACATGTAAACTTTGCGACTAAACTTTTTTTTGATTTAAGATTTTATGTTTTTCGATAGTTGAGCATGTAAACTATTCTACTTTTGTTTGCGTTACCTTTACTTTTGTTTTTAAAATAAAACCCTTTTGTAATGCTTTTTCATTTTTTTTTTCAATTTTTTTTATAGAAAGACTACCTATGTCATTTTACCCTAGTATAAGCCTAAAATTACATACTGTACAGTTTTTTGTTAATTCGGGTGTCATTGTTTCAAAAATCAAAAAAATTAGATTTTGTGCCTTTAATAGGAAGTGGCATAAACTAATTGACCCATTTAACTGGAGATGGATGCTAAAATTAAAGTTATGTGAATGCTTTTGCTCAAGGTATGTCATTTTAGGCCAGTTTACCCTAAGCTTATGCTACTGTTTATTAAGCAGTGGATTAATATGATAATTGAGTAGATATTATAATATTAAATTTGAGAAACGTAGAATATTAATATTTAGTATTTCTGCTAATAAGAAAAGTACACTGAGGAAAATGATCTAATACAACAGGTTTGCTAAAACTTAGTTTGTATTGATAGCTTATTTTTTTTAATAACCCATATTAAATAAATGGCTAGTGTATCAAACCCGTTTTAGTGTTATATCAATTTCAGATTTGATAGAACAGTGTTTTTATTGGTAGTAATCGGTTCCATTAGCAGCACAGTCTTGTTGAATAATGATCTATTTTTAATACAGATTTTTTTTTAAGAAATAAATTGTATCTTCTCAATGCCACTCATTTTGTTCTCAGTAAAGCGCTTCTCTACAATTAAGAAAGCAGAACAGCATCCCCAAAAACGAATTGTCGTTAGAACCTATAATCCACAAGACGCTGGTGGGGGTCGGCAATCGCCGCGCGCTGTATAGTATTGGTTTCAACTTCAACATATTGGTTGCGCAGGTCACATCGTTGTTCGTAGTCTTCTAGCTGTCCTGTCTAAATTTGAACATTATTGATCGTACCAATACCTGTTTCAATTAATTTATTTCTCCTTTGTATTTAAGTTTTCTTAAACTTTGCATGTCAGATAAAGCAATTGAAGATTCTTATTTTGCACAACCCATCATTAGTATTGAACTTTATAATCTATGGAGGAATTTAACTATCTCAGTGAACTATGTTGCATAATAGATAATTATATGCAATTTTAAACGACAAAAACAATATCACACTAGAAACTACTTAATTTTTTTAGAACTACAGTACTGATTTTTAGTGGTAAGTATATGTGTGGTTTTCAGTAACTTTTAAGATATCATGTCCCTGGGGTCTTAAAACTCAATCCTTTTTATTTAGCCATAATTTTTTTTATCGATTTATTAATACTAAAAGTGTAAAAATCTTATGAATTTATATTTTAATTTGGGGTTTGAATCTCCTATTTCACATTACCGTCGTATGTCCCTGGAGCAAAATCCAATATTTGCGAACTTCAAAAAATATATTTTAACTGTTATGTTGCTAAAGTAAATGATATTTAAGAAATGTTGGAGTTGTGTTATAAAATTGTCTTGAATAGCCATTATTGTTAATGTTTGGGCTAAAAATAATTATTGAACGCTGTCCCGACGTTTTCTTCACATGACCATAGAAGGACCTTTTAGGTTGTCTTTTCGATGCTAGAGATAATACTGCATGTCTGTGAATTAAAATATTTTATTATTGTAAATGGCGACAGTTAATTGTGCAGTTCGGTTTGCGATATTATTTACAGTTCTTGTCGTTTATTTTGATATAAAATAGGTGAGTTTAAGTTTTTCGTATTTTTTCTATTAACACGACCATCTTTAGTGATAAAAAATAACATAACATAGTAATAAAGTTGCTCGCTTTGGTTTTTTGTTGTTGGTTATTTACCGGTGGAAATTCTAACCTAAAATTCACAATATTAGGCTCAATTTCAAGTAAATAAAAATAAGTGAAATCACATGACCGTCGATCTCATGACCGTCGCATGAAAAACATAACCGTCGCAACAAAAGCATGACCGTCGTAACAAAAACATGGCCATCGCATACTTTTTTCGTACCTTTTTACTTCCAAGTTTGTAAAATCTCGCACATTTTGGTGGTTTATTAAAGACTTACCATATGGCACTAACCAAAAATCTGTTTTTGGACTTTTTAAATTTATCTTATTGGTCATGGTACAATATCATAGAGGACATATTCTAAAAATTACTATTAAACTTGCCTTATGGTGGCATTATCTTACGCCTAATTACTTTACGTGCTTCTTAAATTCATAGTTTGGCAGTATAAAGTGTATTAAATAAAATTACAGGTCGAAACCGACATTAAATCAAAGCTAGCAATTACAAAAAAAAAGTATGAGACGGTCATGTTAAAAATTAGTTTATTTTCTATATAAAACCCTTTTAACTTTTATTTTCATGACACTCATATTTCACTCAGTTATCTAAGAGAAAAAAGTGAGTTGAACTAAAGCCGAATTTTTTTTTTTTTTTCAAAATTAAATCAGGATCTTAAAATATACTGAAAACCACCCATATTATGCTTTATTAACCGTAGCGAGCAAATATTATTATAAATAAAGTCCAATTTCATTACAACGGCAGTCGGAACTAATAAGTACAGTATATAAAACCAGATTACACCCCCAATAAAACTTGATAATTACTGTGAGTATTTAGAACAATAATGTCTTTAAACCATTGTATGATAGCAATAATTCCTATTTTCTACTGGCTAAATTACCATGGTATTATCACTACTCAACGGTCTAGCAATTTTCGTTGTATGGGAAAGAAAGAAAAAACTAAAAGTCTTCCTCCACAAAATTTAATAGAATAAAATTCTTTACGTTCATCATCAGGAGACAGAAAATATATTTAGTGCTGATGGTTTTAGCAGAAGAGAAAATGGTGAAGAACCTTAATGGAGCTTTTATGGAATTAATAAATGATGTGTAAAAGAGACATAATATGGAGAAATTGATAAAAGTTAAAACATACTGAGTAGGTATGTGAGAAGTCAGTAAATAGGGTCTAAACCAACCAAATAAACTGGGAAGGAAGAAAAACACATTTCTAAAAGAAGGTGTCGAATATTATTGAAATTTTGTAGCAGTGTAGGACATTCTAAGAGTAATATAAAAAAAATATATTATCAGAATAACACCGCTTTTGTATTTGGCCATATTTTTTAATTCTAAATAAGATTTCTTAATACTGTTTTTCTTTATTTTTTGAAATTTATTTATATATACCTATATTTTTCAATTTATAATTATTGTAATAAATTGTATATTTTCTAAAAACTTTTGCTCTCATCACTGTGTGTTAAAATTTTACACATTTCTCCAATCATAAATATGAAGTATGAGTCAGCCCGCGAACCAAATTCCTGGGTGCGTTATTGCTTTTTACAGCATCGAAGAAGCAAACGCTGCCCTCTTACTCTAAAGTTTAATAATTAATCTTAACGTTATATTGACAGCTTCTTTAATTATACTGGATTTACCTAATGTAACAACTCTAATAGTAAGCAAAAAATAATGAACATACCTAATTTCTGGACTATATGGTTATGTTACTTAATAAGCTAAGGAAATATTTACAGGATATCTTAGTGTTGCATTAAATAAAAGCACTCTTTGTGATGCGTTTAAGCAGATTATCCGAAAACCATTTTTTTATCCTAGTGTTGCTCTGATGCGACGATATCCAAAATATTATTACAGATGTTAAATGAATACTTGGGAGCTTGTTTCATTCAATATTAATTGTATCAGAAGTGACAACACTTTTGTACCCTTATGCCACATATAACCAAACAGTTAATCATTCTCGAAGCATGTCATTGTGTCGAAAGTGCCAACATTAAAAGCAAAAACTAGTGAAGCATTCGTCATTTAATTCTTCTTATAAATACTTCGTTTATTTTTCATTTCCTCCAAAAAGCGACCAAATATCCGTCTTTGGGTAGCAGTTACCTAATAATTTAAGTCTCAAAAAAAATTATTGATCAATAATTAATAAAATATAAAACAAAATTTTGTAAAATTTGCGCATATTTCTTTCCCTGCTTTTATTAAATTATAAATCCAACCTTTCTTAACGTAACACTATAGGTAATTGTATAGGTACTCCTAAGAGGGGAATTCGGCCGATTTTTGAATAAAACAAAAAGCAACGAAATATTAATCAAAAAACGATAAAATGGCAAAGGCGTTACTAGCGTTTGCCCTTAAACCTGTTAATTGATATGAGCATTGAATATCAAACTATATAAGAATGACGGATGTCCCAGAGAAGTTGACAACCTATTTTTTGACGTATTGGAGCTAGTTTGGCCGCCATTGTGGAGTTGATCGTAACTCTAACCTTAAATCTGTCGCCTGTCTGTCGTTATAATGCAGCGCCTCGACAACAGATGTCTCAAATTCACTGATGTGATGTCGTGGTGTTGCGGCGTATCGTATTTTAGTGGAATTTTTAAGAATTCAAGCATTTTTAACAGACAATAAAATAGGAGGTTCTCAATTCCAGCCGAATGTATGTTTTTGATAATAATATGTACGCTGATTACTCCGGGGTAATTGGATCGATTTTCACAATGATTTTACCGTTGCATTGGGTGTTAAATGTTAAACAAATAAAAGTAGATAAAAAGCGACAGCAAGTATAACTAAAATATGTTTTATTTCGTCGAAAAATAGCAAAATTCGTAATACACTAATACAAACAAACTGGATATTTCTTAAGTAAGAAAGTAAAACCTACACATTTTAAACATTTTAAAAAGTAGTAATAATTGCAAATTAAAACCAAGTTATACAAACAAACCCCACATCATTCCCAACATAGGCATACGTTGTAGCCTAGGTAGGTATTGAATAGTGAGAGTCGTCATTTAATTCTGTTAGAAATATAATACATGGCGGTCAATATGTTTTCATGTAATTGCCGTTGGGACGTCAAAAGGTTGAAAATATTATAAGCTATAAAGCAATTAAAAATAGGGACATTTTTAAGTCTAGACTATACTGTAGGTGGGAAAATAAATGTAAGCTACTTAAATCTAGGATAGGTGTAGGTACTTATGTGAAATCAAGTTTTACGATAAACTATAAAATTAAATTTAAAAAACTCATGCAGCAAGTCAAACAGACAGGCGGCAACAATGTTTTAATTTAGCAGTAAAAAGGTTAGTCGCTTTCTTGTTGGTGAACTCATTGTGCCATCTATGAATTTGACGTAGCAGATTTAGGAAATCGGCTCATATGGCCTTTTTATAGTTTGATATTCAATGATATGAGAAAGATAAAATAATATAGCTAGTACCGTGCGAGCAAAAATTATTTGCATCAAAGAGAGCTTGGATTAAAAAACGTAGAGCTTGGTTTAGATCACAATGATATGGAGACGATATATTATATAATCAAATCTAGGTTAAAATTTTGTCAAATTCATATTATGACATGATATGCCAAACTAATGAGTAATAAAATAAGTAAGTAGACAAATACAAATTTATTTTTGTTGTTTACAAAATTAACAAAGTAAGAATATACAGAAAGAAAAAGAAAAATAATTACATAAATTGCTGAAATTGGCCACCGCCATGCTCCAAGCATAAATTCACACGCCTCTTCATATTTTCAAAAGTGTTGACCAGCATCTCTATAGAAATGTTACCACATTTTTGGATAATCCATTCCTGTAACTGTTCTAAATTTGCAACTAGTGCTTATTTGCACTTTATAAAGAAACAAATTTAGCTGCTTCTTAAGAATAGTCATGCATGTTCCATAAAATCTTCCCACTTTTTAGGACAGGCGTCTTATACAATTTGTTGGCGTATTTTACATTATTTCACGAACGTTTGCAACAAGTTCTTTTGTTCTTACAGATGGTCTTCCACCTGTTTTCCTAAACACAGCCACGGTTCTTTTTAGGCAATGATAAAAATCACCAGCAATAAAAGCAACGTTAGGAAAATGTTCGTGAAAATCGTCCATGCACAAACCCGGATTGTATTACCACTCACCATTTACACTAACCCCATTTCAAAAATACGCTTCAACCATGAATGTTTTGTTCTGTTCCGTAAAACCCATTGTGTGAATTGTTCAAGAAATTGGAAAAATTAGCGATGAATCAAATTACTTGTCACGACTGTCAAAGATGACGGAATAACTGATTAATTGTTAATTCAGGTAGTTACTGACACCCAACAGGTATTAAGCTCTATGGCTAAGCATTACGTCCCTAGATACAAGGCGCTCTTTGATGCAAATGATTTTTGCTCGCACGGTACAAGGAAAAAACCTGCATTATTTCCTGATAAGTACATCTACGGCAGAGAATGCCTTTAACTCTTACTAAAATGCATATTTTTTTGTGACGACCATTTCCTGCCCTTTTATTTTATTAAATGTATATTTTCGTGTATGATATTAAAATTTGAAAACCCGATTTTGAGCTGTCGAAGGAATGCGGGCAAAAAATTTGCATTGTTGTCGTAGTGCTCAGTTCAACAAATTTCTATATATGATTAATTATGAATAGCTTATTCACATTTATTTATCTCACTAAGGTTCGTCCGCAACATACCCTGTTTATATTTTTGTTTATACAAAAATACCAATTATTGTTTGATGTAAATTCACGAAGCAATAGACCTAATAGTTAATTTTTTAAAATATTGATAAAACCGATGATTTTGTTAAATCTGGCAACCCAGCTATATTCACGGTATCGGGCTTGTCCATATCGTATGCTTAGTTCTCCCGGTTATTATTCTGCCTTTTTTTTTTATCACATACGACAGCGACAACCGGGTCGCATATACAGTAACATCACGCGGGCTAGAAAATCCGACTTTCCGAAGTCCTGGCTAGTAACGACACTTGCGCAGCAGCAGTTACAGTAATAGAACGTGAGGTATAAAAAGGTATATCGGCAACCGGTCTGTTCGTTGTTAGCAGAGCATTTTTTTTTAAGGCCAATTCATTTCATAATATTTCATAAAATATTAATTAAATTTTAAAAAAATGCTCTGCTAACAACGAACAAACCGATTGCCGATATACCTTTTTATACCTCGCGTGCTATTAACTGCTGCTAGCGCGAGTGTCGTTACTAGCCACCACTTGAGGAAGTCAGATTTTCTAGCCCGCGTGCTGTTACGCATTCTGCTGTCTAGCACACGTGCCATTACTGATTATGATTTCGGCGATCCGAGCTTAAACGAAGTTTCTAGCCCGCGTGCTGTTACTGTATATGCAACCGGGTCATGTGAAGCGGAGAAATTGAATGTAAACTGGATTTATCAACGCCTTCATCAGCCTATACCGCTAATCCCAGACTCATGAAATGTCGACTCTACTAAGAAAGGCTTTTTCAAAAATGTTAAAGGAATTTCTATGCTAACAACTTGAAACTACTAACTGAAGTTTAATATTTGAATTTATGCAATTAATGCTATAGCAAATATTATGGGACTTTAAGTTTATGTTGCTTCATAAAATAAAATTTTATTAAGCTCTTGAAACTTTTGAAGTGCGTTCTATTGTACACTTTGACAGAATTTATTTAAATTATTAAATTTACTTAATTTAAAATTATCAAATAGAGAAGTACAGGATATACACTTACCGACTTTAAATTCGATCCATCCAAAATTTTGTTCAAGTTTAACGTATGGTAACTTTTTTTTCCGTAGTCCGATTTAAATAATTTTTTTTTCAATTGTAGATACGTGCTTCAGCTTTAATTGGATTTTTTCCGTTTTTTAAAAAGCTGCATACTTGGTGAAATATACAGGGGAATAAAAAGTATGTTTTTTCCCTTTAAGTTTGTAACACTCTATAGAGTGATTTTGCAAAATTAGCTCTAATAAAGAAGCAAATTTGCGAAGTCTAATCTATTCCTAACAGATTGCTTTTTTATTTGGTTTGATATCTTTCTTGGTTCAAGAGATACGAATTTTTTAAGAAAACTACACATTTTATTAAAAAAATTTAATTTTAAATTGTAACCTAAAACAAAGGGTGCTCTGGCTTTGTAAAACAAGTCATATCTTGACAGTTTTTATGTATTTATTATTCTGCCATGTATAAATTTTTGTCAGTTATAAATTAAGGTCCCTTCCCTACTGATGCAGCAAGAGCAGTAACTTTAGTAAATGATGGAAGGTCGCAGTATTATTATACTGCTAGAGTTTTAGGATGTACGAGAACCAGTGTTCAGAGAGCCGTGGAACTGGTAATTTTTCGAGGATAATAGGATCTGACAGAAAACAATGTACAAATGCCCGAGATTACCGTTGTTTAACTCTCACCGCAGTGATGGCAAGAAATGGTTTGGTGGAGGTGCGACAGATAAACGTAAATAAAATAATTTTTCGGCGACGATTAATGGAGGTGGATTTATTATCTAGACGTCCCGCAACTGGCCCAGAGTTAACTAGAAATTATAGGAGACAACGTCCTCGATTTGTGCGAGAACATATAAATTGTCGAGGAATGGAGTAACATTTTATTTCCAGACGAGTCAAGATTTTACCTACGATCTCCAGATGGTCGTCAGAGAATATATCGTAGATCAGGTGAGCGCTTTTTACAAAACCATTTCTCTACAACACAAAGTTTTGGTGGCGGTTCTGTAATGATGTGGGGCGGCATAAATAGGGAAGCTCGAACTGATTTAGTAATGGTTAATGGAGGAACCATGACGGCTGATCGATATATTCGGGATATTTTAGCACCACGCGTCGTTCCTATTGCACCCTTTATAGAAAATAACTTCATACTGATGCAAGATAGGTAATGCTCGTCCTCACACTGCAATAATTAATTGTTACACAATATTTAGAAGACGTAAAAGTACGAAAAATGGACTGGCCATCACTTAGCCCAGACTTTAACCCCATAGAGCATGTCTGGGACATGATGGGTAGAAAGATTCAAAAACGAGTTCCGGTTCTGAATAATTTAGAACAGTTAAACAAGCACTAATCGAAGTATGGGGTCAAATCGATCAAAGACTTCAAGAAATGCCAAGGCGAATGGAGGCAGTTGCTCGTGCTCGGGGTGGTAATACCCGTTATTGATGTTTTTTTGTTTAGTTCTTTACCGCTAGGTATATTATTCTTTTTAAATTAAAAATATTATGCAAAAAATGTTAAAATTAAAATCTTTTAATAAAATGTGTAGTGTTTTCTTAAAAAATTCGTATCTCTTGAACCGAGAAAGATATCGAACCAAATGAAAAAGCAATCTGTTAGGAATAGATTAAACTTCGTAAATTTGCTTCTTTATTAGAGCTAATATTGCGAAATCACTCTACAGAGTGTTACAAATTTAAAGGGAAAAAACATACTTTTTATTCCCCTGTATATTTCATCAAGTATACAGCTTTTTAAAAATCGGAAAAATCTAATTAAAGCTGAAGCATGTATCTACCATTGAAAAAAAAATCATTTAAATCGGACTACGAAAAAAAAAGTTACCGTAGGTACATTTAACTTGAACAAAATTTTGGCTGGATCGAATTTAAAGTCGGTGAGTGTACTATGTTTTACAATATTTAAACACCATAAAATATTTCATTTAAAAGCAATGAATTAATTATCAAGGAAACCGTTAACTTAAGACGTGGGGATATGGTTAAATGTACACTGAGAAAACCCCTTCTATTCCGTATAAAAATTCTCTTGATACAACTGTATCTCAGAAACAACAACTGATCGAGATTTAAAAATTAGTAGGTATATAGGTTTCTTTAATAGTAATTTAACGAACCAGTGTATTAATCGCTATTTAATATACGCGTTAGTTACAATATTTTTCCGTCGATTGTCTTGTTAATAGATTATGTTTTTTTTTTATTTAGAACCAAATTACATTTTATAACAAATTTTTGAATTTCAAACTTATTGACATCGACAGAAACTATGGCAACGCCATTATGTACGCGGCAGTGCGTGCTTTGTAGTATGTTTGGTTGCCTAAAATCGTTTATTAATAAAAAAAATCATGCATTAATAGGGGCCATTTGTATGATTTTTTATACATTAATTAAGGTTGTAAATACGCGGTCGACGGAAATAGTAATTTAACACACTAGTGTATTAATAAGGGTGATTAATAATCGAGACAATTTTAACGTGTGAGCGCAGTGAGCACGTTAATTTGTTGAGATTATTAATCGCTTTTTAATATATGCGTTAGTTACAATAAATTTCCGTCGATTGTCTTGTTAATAGATTATATATTTTTTTTTATTTAGAACCAAACTACATATTATAAGCGTTGTACCAACAAATTTTTAAATTTCAAACTTATTGACATCGACAGAAACTATGGCAACGCCATTATGTACGTGGCAGTGCGTGCTTTGTAGTATGTTTGATTGCCTAAAATCGTTTATTAATAAAAAAAATCATGCATTAATAGGGGCCATTTGTATGATTTTTTATACATTAACTAAGGTTGTAAATACGCGGTCGACGGAAATAGTAATTTAACAAACTAGTGTATTAATAAGGCTGATTAATAATCGAGACAATTTTAACGTGTGAGCGCAGTGAGCACGTTAATTTGTTGAGGTTATTAATCGCTATTTAATATACGCGTTAGTTACAATAAAGAACCCCGCACTTCTCTTATGGGAAATGGCCCTCGGTTAAATTTTCTATATTTTTAGTATGTTGTAGGTAAAGTAGAGAATGCCCTTCTGATCAAAAGTGTTCATGGCCACAACAATATCTGCCGACCAGTTTTTGAAATACAGGGTGTCCAAGTTGCAAATATGAATTCTCAATACAATATATTTTCGTAGTTTAAAATATTAATTCGTTTAGTTTTCCTAAATTTTTGATGGCCCTGTCGTAGATAGGATAGAATATTATAAAAATAGTTTAAATTTTTTTATTATATACCGGGTGAGTGAGGAAAATTAATCAATATTTTTTGGTAAATTATTGTATTTTCGGCAATAAATTAAATGTTAACAAAGTAATACTGTAGATGACATTAGCTTGGAGCAAGCTATCGAAATTTATATAATTTATATTTATACAGGGTTACTCAAAAAAGTTAATATTTTTTTTATTAGTTTGGAAAGAAATTTTGTAGATATTTTTTAATGTACTACTTGTCGCTTATCGTATACTTTCAAAAATATATAATTATCAAGGTTATACAGGGTGTTTCCGATGATAAGCGATAGAAAAATCACATAAAAATGCATGTATTTATAAATCACCCGGTATATTAAAATTGGATCGGTTAAATTTCGTTATTTTTTTAATATTTTTTGCTTAAAGTGTCTTACTTACATGTTTGCTATTGATTTCCCTATTCCTATGACCAGTTCCGGAGGTATACAGCGTCGAACAGACTCAAAACTCAAAAAATAAGCAAGTAAAATTCCGAGTAAAATTCAATAAAATTTGTTATATAAGTTCATTTTATGGTTAAAAATAAATATATTTAATGCTATACAGGGTGTTTCGAATAATTAGGGGCTTACATTATTTATTTATTATTAATTATTATAAAATAATTTGGATAAATATAATAAATTGTTCATAGTTTTTATATATATTTCTTATTTGCAATTCAGTCTAAGAAAACCCTAATTATTTGAAACACCCTGTATAGCATTAAATATATTTATTTTAACCATAAAATGAACTTACAAAACAAGTTTTTTGAAATTAAAAAAAAAATTCTTATTTTATTTGCTTATTTTTTAAGTTTTGAGTCTGTTCGACGCTGTATATCTCCAGAACGGGTCATAGGAATAGGGAAATCAATAGCAAACATGTAAGTAAGACACTTCAAGCAAAAAATATTAAAAAAATAACGAAATTTAACCGATCTATTTTTAATATACCGGGTGATTTATAAATACATGCGTTTTTATGTTATTTTTTCTATCACTTATCATCGGAAACACCCTGTATAACCTTGATAATTATATATATTTGGAAGTATACAATAGGCGACAAGTAGTGCATAAAAAAATATCTACAAAACTTCTCTCCAAACTAATAAAAAAAATATTAACTTTTTGAGTTACCCTGTATAATATAAATAATATAAATTCTGATAGCTTGCTCCAAGCTAATGTCATTTACAGTATTACTTTGCTAACATTTAATTTATTGCCGAAAATACAATAATTTAATAAAAAATATTAAATAATTTTCGTCACTCACCCGGTATATAATAAAAAAATATAAACTATTTTTATAATATTCTATCCTATCTACGACATCAGGGCCATCAAAAATTTAGGAAAACAAAACGAATTAATATTTTAAACTACGAAAATATAATGTATTGAGAATTCATATTTTGCAACTTGGACACCCTGTATCTCAAAAACTGGTCGGCAGATATTGTTGTGGCCATAAACACTTTTGATCAGAATGGCATTCTCTACAACATACTAAAAATTTAGAAAATTTAACCGAGGGCCATTTTCCATAAGAGAAGTGCGGGGTTCTTTCCGTCGATTGTCTTGTTAATAGATTATATATTTTTTTTATTTAGAACCAAACTACATATTATAAGCGTTGTACCAACAAATTTTTGAATGTATAAGCAAAAGGAAAAACTCTCAATGGTCAAGCTATTTATTTCTAGAAAAGTTTTATAACACTGGAAAGAATTTTTTTTATTGGGATTATATTTAAGGTTCTAATTCAGAATAATATACCGGGTGTACAACAAAAAGGGACACCGGATGTATCTTGGAAACCGTTAACCGTAGGGTAAAAAAATATTTACTATTATAGTGACCAAGAAAAATAGCTGGAAATTACATTGAAGTTTATAGGTCGGCCGCTAGGGGGCCAAGTAAAAAGCGGGATTTTCTTAAAAATCCCCATAGGAAACATGTACCAAAGGTTATATTTTTCAATCTAATGAAAATTCTGGACAACTTTTGTTTTTGAGTTTTTGCTCTACCATCATTTTTAAGGGGGGTATGCAAAAATATTCACAACTTTGGTTTGGCTTATCGGAATTTGACAAATTCAAACTCGCTAAATAGGGATTCTTTTGTTTTACCAATTTTATAAGAAACGAAGTCGTTCTGAATTCCGTTGCGATAGCTAGAAAGAGGGCGTTATCTAGCAGAATAAACAATTTCTTCATTTTTCTCAAAAATTTTAAATGCAACGATTAATATTTTTTTACTTCAGCAAAAAGAAAAATTAAATAAAAGAATATCTGTGAAAATAGTAGATATACCAATACATTTTCTTAAACCGAAGATTATGATTAAAAATAATAGATGATTGTTGTAGTAGGTATATAAAGAAATAAATTGCAGTAAAATTTTAACTAGGCTGTGAAACAAAAAAAATGCAAGAACTCATTAATTTAAAGTATGAAATAATACGTCTTTTCATAAGTTAAAGTTTTTTTGCTAAAATGATACAAAAACATATTTCCGGCGGCTTCAGTTAATTGTAAATAATTAAAGTTTTAGAATTAAAGTTAATTCTAGCCGTTAGTAACTCATTTTTATTACTCAAATGTGAGAAACATTAAATAACAAATTTGTTATCTGAAATCCAAAGTCTTTATAGTTTTAAATTCAAATAAAACCTTATAAAATATATTTCCGATGAGTTTAGTTTAATATGACGCACTGTATTTTTACAATAGAAGTTGATTTTACTTGTTAGTAATTAAGGTTTATTACTAAAATTTCAGGAACATTAATTCGTTTGCAACCATAACATCTGAAATTACATGTCTACATAATTTCAAATGAAACTTAAAAAAACATATTTCCCATGAGTTTAGTTAAATTTTTGATGTGTCTATTTTAGCCCCGGTATTCGATATGTTAAGCAAATTGGTTAGTATCAATAAAAATTATAAGTTAGCAACAAAATGTATTTTGATTTTATGCTGAGTGACTTTTGCTAATAGATATTAAGCACTTCGTTTTTGACAGAAAAATTATCACTTATTAATTTTATTAAGTTAATAGGACTAACAAAATTATCACTTCCCTAGCAGTGACGTTTGCCATAAAAAATAAAGCACTTCATTTTTGACAGAAAAATTATCACTTATTAATTTTATTAGGTTAATAGGCTATAGACTATCGCGATAGTCTCCCGTCGCTATAAGCAACGCAAACAAAAACGAGCCTTCTAATTGGTTGAAAATAGATTAGTAGATAGACCTACCCCACTCCGGCGATAATAACCCCATAAGAATAACATGGGGGCTGAAATCTTACAAAAGTATGGCCATTTTAAGGCGTGGTCACTTTGGCACTTACTACCATTGGCACTAGTTACCATTGGCGCAAGCTCACCTATCATTGGCGCTAGTTACCAAGGTTGGCCAAACGTCATCTGTGTTACGCCATCTATCATATATCGCTATTACCTCACCTACCATTGTATTATCTTCTGTGGGGCCATCTCTGATATGCCATCTATCAGGTATTACTGTAACCTCAATCACTTAGATATTCAATTTCGGGACCTAAGCCTACAAGTCGGGGCTCCACCTCTAAGAACAGGTACAGCATTTATTTCTAATGAATTTAAATTATTATTATTATTAAAAAAAGTTTCACCTACACTTTGGTTCGAACCTCCGACCTATGGATATATTTCCAACGTCCTTACATACGGCGCCAGCCGAGCTTATTAGATAAACTCGGTGACCAGTTGATGATATTGTAGTGACGTAGTATCTTAGGAGACGGAAAAGATTTGCACTAATTTGGCTGTGGGACAACATTCAGCATTAACCTAAAAATTTGTTAATGTTATATACATGTACGGGGCGATATTAATGACTGAAATTAAATTAGGTAGGTTACCATACATGCATTACCACTGGGTATAGAATACGTATAAGAACATCTAAAAGCGCTTAGACGGGACCCTTAAACATATGAAAACGGCCATTTAGCAGCCCTCGAACAGGTAAAATGTTTAATAAACTACTACAGCATGTAAAACCTATTGGGCGGTACGATAACGGCGCCTTAAGAGATCTATTTTATGGTTTAATACTAGAAAACTATGGCGTCATTTAGCATCTATTTTAGGCACCATACCGATAGACCTTATTGTCAACAAATTCTTCAATCCTCTAAAGTAGTACAACGATATAAGATAGACAAAGATAGCTATAATCAGGCCCCAATACAATTAGCATACTCTCAAAACGTGTTATGCCTGTTATAACTTAATGATTGTAGCCAAGTTCATGCATTAGTAATTTCCCGTGTAACGCAATAGCCCCAGTAGACTCGTGAAGAATAAGGGTAGGTTTAACCCCCGAACTAATACTTCCGGGTATCAATTTAAAGGAAAAAATGGTAATAACAGGGGTTCAAATGCTTTATTTCTAAATGAAGTGCTGCTTAGAACCCTTGAAATAGAAAATATTTTAGGTTTGTTCGGGTTTTAAATTAAATAAATAGTATTAAGGAAATAATTACATTACTTATATTCCTAGCAAAAACGATCAATGCCGTGTTCAAGAATGGTAAAAACGAAAGGTCAGTCGCTTTATCTTGCATGTATTAACAACCAAATCGAATGTATTATTTGACTTAAATATGCGTTTCATATAGCTTAGGGTAAACAGAAAAATAGATGCTGTTTAGACTCAAATATTATTGGAAAATAAAAATAATAGGTCCCAATGTTATTGAAAAATAAGAATAATATAAGAAAAACTAGTAATTTAAGACCTAAATGTTTTAAATAAAGCGTGATTTATGTCTTAGTAGAGTACCTAACCTACCTTCTTGACTAGGATTCGGGGTATTTATTTTGCTTGATGGCATATTTTAAACATGACCGCGCGACCAAAGGCTCACGAGATTTTGTAAAAATCTTGGGAGAAGGGCGTGTGGCATTTAATGTATTTTTTCTACGTTGGGGTTATCATGGGTTAAGTATTCAAATTAGGCCTGGCATATTTTGCCTGTAACACGGTAAATGATATAAAGAATTGAAAACTAGGTTATGTGCGTAGGTTGACGTAACAAGTTATTATGAAAAATTCCGAGCCCTGCAGGGCGAGGTGCACTAAGGTTATTAGGGAAAACGTAACATGTGGCTCGTATTTAGGAGAATAGCAAGGCCCTATGAACAATTCCGAGCCCCGCAGGGACGAGGTGTACTAAAAATATATGCTCACCTACGGCTCGTTAAAGTTGTTGATATAAAGAAACATGTGATTCGTATTTAGGATGTAAGTAATTATGAAAAAATCCCGAGACCGCAGGGCGAGGTGCACTAGGGATATATACTTGCCCTCATGATAGCAACAAAGTTGGGGCCTATTGCACCAAAAAATAGACCTACCATATGACATCAATTACATGCGATTGTACATAAAAACCATGTTTTTCACCAAAATATATAATCCCATATACGGGGCAAGCTAGGAGTATCACTTGCCATAATAGTATATTATAGGGCCAAGACTGATTGAGCACTAATTAGCATAGTAAACAAGTCGTTATACTAAATTGGTCGCATTGACAAAGAGTTGGACAACATTAATCATATTATCACTAGGATGTGTGGGTTCTTTATAGTCTTTAGACAACATATTCTCAATATTACTAATATATACCTAACTTAAAGCAACTACCACCTTTGTAGGGTGGAATTACCGATGCCAATCAGTTGATACTCTCTTACTCAAAGGCAAGCACCGTCGTAATCTGAGAATTCGTCAACCCTTGCCGCGAACGACTACCATCTACACTAGTGTTAATCTGATAAATGCACGTTGTAACATCCAACAAATTGAAACCATTGAGGTTATGTATAACTAATTGACAGAAAAGATAATATATAACTCTCAACGTAATAGTTGAAAACATGGAAAATATATAGAAAATCTAATCAAGTACTTACCATCCTGACGCATAATATTAGCACAGTCCCAGTTCCTGCTTGTATTGCGAATATTGGCCCAACTAAAACATGCATAAATTGTAGCACTAGAACGAATAGAGTAAGCAGTTAGGGGACTTCCGGTTGACCTTATTTACCTAAAGTCGATAACTAATATTGTGATATATAGAAAGTATATTAATGAGTTAATAAATTAGATAAATAAGGTCGCAACAGGGTGCCAGAACGTGAACTGAGTCCCCTAGGCGCACCCCATTTTTTCATTTTTTTAAATGGAAAACCAAAAAATTTTCAAAAAAGAAAAACCATATAGATGATATATTATGTGTTAGTATTTTTTGCCTTCTTTTAACTGCATACCTATGATGGACTCTTTTAAAGTTATACAGGATAGTGTGTGTGTGTGTTTTGGTCTTCTTTTACTGTATAACTACTATGGGCTTTTTTAATGATATGCAGTATAGGTTATTCTCTCTTTTTTTTTTTTTTTTTTTTTTTTTTGCCTTCTTTTAACTGCATACCTATAATGGACTCTTTTAAAGTTATACAGGATAGTGTGTAAAGGTGTGTGTTTTGGTCTTCTTTTACTGTATAACTACTATGGGCTTTTTTAATGATATGCAGTATAGGTTAGTCTTTTTACTCATATAAATATGGCTCTTTTGTGTTAGTGTAATATATAATTTAAAAATATGTTAATAGTAAGAATACTTATAATACAACCACATAACTGCTAATCCACCACCGTAATATATCAAAATAATAATAATAATAATAATAATAATAATAATAATAATAATAATAATAATAATCTAATACCTTAACCTTAATCCTCATCCATAAGAGTACAATGTCCCCAAGGCAACGTAGAATACGAGGTTTTTGTTATTTTACGCTTATCGTCGTGGGGGCTGAGACCTATTTTAGTTTGCTGTATTGTGTGTGACTCATGCATACGTGACCTAATTAGATTTTGTGATATTGACTTTTCTGTGAATGTTTCCAGGCAGGCTACGTAATCATCAAATGTAATATCGTTTTTAATGACCGATTTTTTAATACCCTTAATTTTTTTAGTGACACCTAGGTTATCTAACTCCCGCTCAATTTCTTCCCGCTCTTTGTTAGACTTTTCCAATTCAATTCGCTTTTTTTCTATTTCTTCAGGCGAGTAAAGAACTTTGAGAGCATACATTTTAGACCTAAGGCCGATAAAATGAGTCATGATCCGCCCGTTGTTCTCGTCTTTCATTAAGCCGAGAACTTTTTTATTGACCCTAGGAATGCCGTAATTGTTGTGGTCTGAATAATCGCTTGTGTCAAAAACCTCATGGCAATCTAGTTTCATTGTATCATACACATCACAATTTCTTATCTCATAAATTAAACTGTCAGTGTCGGTGTAAAGCACATTACAGTTTTGAAATCTTGTATTCATATAACCATAGTGAAAATCATAAATTGAGGTTTTGGCTATATCTAGAATAGACATCCCGACATAAATTGGCTTGCTAAAGTAAACATGTTTTTTAGCTAACTCTATAATTATAAGGTTTTCTCCAATTATAGTTGCGCTTTTAAATTCAGGTCTAGCAATAAGGGCACTTGCACCATACCTGCCGTCCCATTTTGTTAACAATTTTACTGTGGAGTGTTTCCTTAGGTTTTCCATGGTCTTACCAAATATTGCGTTAACCATGAGCTTGAAAAAGTTCCTTTGGAAGTCATTGCAAGCATTTCGACGAAGCATAATATTAAGATCAATATATTGTTTTAACCAAGTAGATTGTTTGAATGATATTGCTCTATGAATTTTAACAAGTTTTACACCGAGTTTTATAGCCTGTTTAAGACTTCTATAGTGAATTACATACTTTTCTTTGTTGTACAGGGTAGCCAAAAGTTTTGTATTTTTAGAGCCTGTTTAGGTGTTTCATGATTTGGGCAAGGTGGTAGGTCAGAGAATATGTCATGAAGTGTGTCGGGGATCTCTAGATCTACTTCTAATATATATCCAACATCTGCATTATCATCTACAGTGTTAATATCCAACTGCTTGATTTGAGATTCACTCAACCACTCAAAACCGCCATAAGGAAGTGATTGACTCATTGCCCAGCCATACTGATTGTTAACATCAAAGTACATTAAATATGTTGTATCTTTTTGAGAATCGTATGATGGCATATATGGGTTATTCGCTGCAGCGTAGCGCTTTGAACATTGGCTTAAACCGCCCCTTATTCCTTTCTCTATGAACAAGACCATATCTAAATCAGTTAGCAACTCAAGATCCTGCGTTTTTTATATCCTAAAACCAGCCACGCGTATCCTGGTAATGTGTACGCGTGCGCAGGGTCCAGACCATAGTTTTTCATACTAATGTTTCTGAATTCTTCAAAAACATCAGCAAGAAGTAACACATCTGTTTTAAGATACAAGTCAGAGTAGTCTTGCATGTTACGACAATTAAAAGTTTCCCACACTCTTTGTGCATGTTCATAATCATCTTTCGATACATGTTTATTTTCTAAACGGCTATAAAACCATATTTTTTGAGGTAATGCAATTTCAGAAAGGCATTCCCAACTGCTCATGTATTCATAAGGGAATACTCCTTTTTTGTAAAGCAATGAACATTTTTCCTCGGGCAAGTTCAAGAATTCCGATTTAAGTATGGGATATTCGTCTAGGTAAGACGCCAATTTATCTAAACTAGATGCTAGAAAACGAAAACTATCGAGAAATCTATATTTTATTATACTGCCCTTGATATGCTTCGTAAAGGAGATGTATTTCTCCTTGTTGACGGGCAGAATGTCAATCTGCCCCTCAATTTCGGCCAACTCTTTAATGAGCAGATGTCCATCGTATGCGGTTAAATTGTGGAATATAACTGGAATTGTCCGGGAATCTTGGTAGTTAAGATTACATGATTCATGCGCAGGACCGCGGTAGCGTCCGGTTAAGTGCGAGTGGTCTCTAACTTTTTTATCTTCGGAGTTAAAGGGTTTTTCACATATATGACATAGCGAGGCAATATTAAAATTTTCATTCTCTTCAGGTGTTAATGCGCTTATTGGAATTTCGCATAAAAATGCTGTTTCGGCATTTTCTGCGAAATCGCACAGCTCACTCATAAACCACTTTATACAATCGAGCCCTGTATAAGAGCGAAAATATGATAGAGTATCATCATAACAGCATTTTACATAATAGCCTATGCTATAAGGAACATGTTTTTGATATTTTTGCGTATTTTTACTAGTGTCATCATCCACAGGAATCAAAAGACATTCAGTGTCAGCATAAATAACAAACGGGACCTTTTCTTTAAATTCATAGTTTTTAAATTTTAGTGTTGCATGATCCTCATCTGGCACCTTGGGTACTATGAAATCTTTAATTTTAATACACTCTTTAATGTGTTTAGTTAATTTTTCTAAAGAATGAAAGTAATGTAGGCATCGATCACAAAAAAATTTTTGGTGTCTATCTATATCAAGCTGTGCCGATAGTAAACGTGACAAATTTTTAATCCAAACATAGTGGTATTTAACAGGGACCACGTTCTCAATATCATTTTCAGAAATATAATTATCTTGAATTAAAAGTAAATTTATATGCTTAGTTTGTTTATTATTCGTTAGATATGTAGGAAAAACTTGAAAATTTTTTTTATGTTTTTGTAGGCGATATACATTTACAGACAAGTTGTTTTGCGACTCAAATTTCAATATTTGTCTAGAAGTCATAGGGAAACGAATACCATCCAAATTAAGAACATCTGAGGGATTTGGGTACGACGAAGTTAGATTTCTATTTATTGAAACAGGATAGAGAGCTGAAACGATGGCCCAAAGAAAGCACATATCATCAAAATTTTTTACATTTACACACGCTTGCCTGCGTGCTATTTGAGGTGGAAGCTCAATATAACTCCCTACGCGAATGGGGTTATACTTGTTAATATTTAAAGTCAAATTAATAATTCTATTTAATGCCCAACCAGAATCTTTTTCTTGAAACTCATCTAATTCTGTTAAAAGGGGTTGTATAATTTTATCATCAAACCATTGTTTTAAATCAGTGTTTTGATAAATAGATGCATTAGTTGTGTTTAAATGTTTGTTCTCTTCCAAAACCTTATCTGCTTTATTGATTCTAAACTCACCACAAAGAACTGCATTTATCTTAAACGCAGGATCTTTTTTAAGAGCGTTCTGCATTCTACGTTTAAAAAGTATAAAGCAATCATCAAGGAATTTTTTTATATCAATATGACGTTTGTTTATAATGACCCCTGTACGAATTCGCGATGCAAAAGCCGAATTAACATCAACCCATTGAACGCGTTGGGTGGGTGTTTCAGCCCTTCTTACACCAGACCCACACCCCACCTTCTTGTCCTTTAAGATGACTTGGAAACCTTTTATCTGACCTAAACATGTTGTAATATGTGTCTTCTCAGGCACAGACTTAGCACGTTTTAACTGTTTATTTAAATTGTGAATTGCACGAGTACATTCACGCAAAAGTTTACCACAAATCTCAACCCCCATAACATCAGACATCTGACCTCTAATGGATTCAACGTACTCACTTGGGAACGACATTTTTTTTTTACTCTGGAACAAAAGAAATATTGCTCAAAACACGTCTGCTCTCTACGACGTACAAAGACAGAATGAGCTCCCGCTTGTATTGCACCCCTATTTATAACCTCGGTTGGGGGCGTGGCCAAGGTAAGCTCAAAAAATAGAACACGTTTAGGGGAGAATGTTTAGGGGTTAGTATGCAGTAAAGGTGCCCCATAATTAACACAATCATCATCATAATTTTACCCCCTCCACTTTTAACCCTCTCAAACTACTATATTATATTATTATCCCTAAACAATTAGTCTTAGTTGATTTGTTGAAGCGAGGCATTTCGTTGTCAAACATCAAATAAAAAACAGGGCCAATAAATTACACACCATTATCAACAATGTTGAAGACGTATTTATACAGAACAAATATTACGCATCCTGTTTACCTGCAACTTTAATAGTATGGGAATTGGCTAACAAATATAATGTCAATGTAGAACCAAAATTTGGAAGTCTTGCCTATGATGCAATTGATGGCAATATCCATTTTTTGGAATGTATTTGAAGGACAAATTTATGATCCAACCCTTAAAGTGATCTATACCAGCCCTATGGGCGCCCCTATAGTAGGCCTATGGTTGGCCTATAGTAGGCCTATGGGTGTCCTATGGTAGGCCTTTTGATTGTCCTATAGTAGGCTTATGATTGCCCTATACTAGTCTTTTAACGTTTGGGTATATAAATATGCCAATGCATGATAACATAATTAGTCTGATTCTGGATTACACAGTGTAAAGATGTTTACAAACAGGATTAAATATCTTCTCTTGGAAACACCCAATATTAAATATGGGTTTCGAATGGAAGGTTCAAAACTCTTTATTGGAAATAAGCAGGTGAAACTAATAAATGATACTCTTAGAATTGGTACCAATGAATTTTCATTAACCGACGGTTTAGTTAATTTATTGACTTCAAATAATCCTGTTAAATTTATGCCCCAAGATCTGGATAATTATAAAAAAATATTGCTTGAAACAAGTGCGCATAAGAAAGGCTTCTGTATAAACGGTAAAGTTATGGCATTAAACTGCAGCAAATATAAAAATGTTATATCCAAGTTATTTCCGCCTAAAAGAAGCTATGCTCAAAGGAAACAAAAATTAAATCTACACAAGGATCAAAAGTCAAGTGACGCCCCAGAATGTACAGATGATGAAAGTTTACCTAGTTATAGTTCGGGCCAAGAAGAAAATAATGGAGAAAAAAATGGTTTGCACGACCCTAACATCTCATATAACAGCATCAACCAACTAGTGGAACGTTTCAAAACCCTAGAGGAATTTGGATCAGACAGCAACAGCCATAATAAGGAGGAGATTAATGCAATTCTCAAGGAGCTTGAAAGACTTGGCATTATAGAATTTTATAAATAAAGATGTTATTATTAAAAATATTTTGTTTTCTTTTCTGTGAATGGACCTATAAAACAACAAAAACTACCAAGCTAAAGCGTATTCAGCATGGTTATACTGAAGAATGTGATATGGTGTGACATTTATTTACCTGCCAAAAATTATGCACATTTTCTGTTTAACATTGAATTTTTACTAACTTTAAAATGGGTACCTGCAAAGTTGCCACTAAAAACGCATTAAAACTAATTAAAATAATAGGATTATTTGTATTAAATTACTAAACGAACTACCTAAATAAATATTTATAAGTAAGGGCTAAGGTACACCAATATCAGCTGTTATCCAGATTTAAAAAAAATGTTGTACAGTACTATATATACTATACACAGTACTATTGTCATTAGTTGACCTCGAGCCTTTAAGCAGGATGGACGTGTTAATTTTTGCTTTTTTATTAGTTGGGGGTAGTTTTGCAAATATTGCAGAAGGACTAACAGGCGGGGATCAAGAGGCTCTGCAATATTTAGTACAGTATGGCTATATTAATAATTATACTGATAATAATTTAATATCCCTAAAAGAAAGTGTGTTAGCTTTTCAATCGCAATACGGTCTTTTAGCTGATGGCACATTAAATACCGAAACTTTAAACCTAATACGACGTCCTAGGTGTGGCGTCCCCGACGTAGGGTTTTACACTATAGGCAGTGGTAAATGGGCTTCTACAAATTTAACGTGGAATATATTTCCACCTACTTATTATCCGTATACAGCACTAGCTGAAAGAGCTTTTGACGTATGGGCAAAAGAATCTTCTCTTAAGTTCACCTATAGCCCAAATAGTACGGCTAATATTACAATAACTTTTAATAAATATAATCACACTTTTAGCGATGCTATTACACCTTGTTCATTAAACTTTTCTAATATAGGTATTTTAGGGCACGGTTATTTACCGAGTGCAAACGTCACCCAAGTTGAAATACATATAAATTTAAACGTCGATTGGGATCTTTCTTTGGGCTATAGGTCCAATAAAACAACTTTATTCACGGTTCTTATCCACGAGATCGGCCACACATTAGGGCTATCCCACTCCGCACTGAATCACTCTATGATGTACCCCGCCTATCATCAAATAAACAGATTATCCGTGGACGATATTTTAGCAATACAGTATCTTTACCCCCTTCCCAATAAACAGTATGAAAAAATACCTACATTCATCCTAGAAAAATATACGCCAAGACCCCTAGCAAATCATGTAGAGCCACCCTCAAGAACAACCCTTACTGAATCAACAACAAACGAAGCCCTTCCACCCCTATGTGACTTGGATTCAAAAACACGTAGTAAACTTTTACCAGTACGTCGCCAGAAACACTATAAGACGTTCAGCTCCGCTGGATCGTTCATTTTTTGGAATGTACAAGAGAGAGAAGATGAAAATGTTTAATAAAATTATTGTAAATAATATTGTATCATAATACATGTATTTAACCAATAAATATAAAATATTCTTTTATTTATCCCTTTCCCTTTCAGGTTTTTAAAATTTTAGTTGAAAGAAAATATAGGCGGTCCAGATACTTGGTATGATAGTGTCCTAACAAATTAATATTCAAGTCTCATAATATCCTAAAATATTTTTGGCTACCCTGTATATCTACAAGTTAAACCGCATTAATTTTTTTTTTTATTATAGTCCAAAGTATGCTTCGGTTCTGTATTTTTTGGGGTCCCCCTGTATAAATGTTATAAATATCCACCCTGTACCCCACTCTGTATAAATGTTCCCCTGTATACATAAACACCCCTATATAAATGACTGGTATGTTGCCTTGTATGTTTAAATATCATTTCTAAAGGTCCTATTCGAAAATACTGAAAATACACATCTAAAATTGGCAACCTGTAGGTATAATATTTTTTTTTGTATCTTAAATTTACCCTATTTTTACAGTAACTATCTTTTTTAAAATAAAAATATTAGCTAAAAACATCTTGGTTGCCTGTATATCTTGTATAGATTCACTTTAACTCTTTAATCATATGCATACTGCCTCTATTTAATAGCGGCTACATATAGGCTAGAATACAAACAAGAAATTTAGAAAATTAAAAAATTGCTAGTTTTTATCTAACTCTTCTACCTATATGCCTAGGTACTGCAGCCGCATTAAAGAAATTCGCTAAAAAAAAGATTCGCTTGCGACCGCTGTTTGGTGTAAAATTTCGGTCAAATCGTCAGGGAAAATTATTGTAAAACGATGGCAAAGTTCTGTGACAAGTGGATTTTTACGAAAGAACGAGAACGATGTTTGAAAGTTTACATAATCTCGGTGGAGCTTAATTTATGTTTAGATAGCCTAGGGAGAGTGTACAGAACCACCCTACGTTTGAATTTTATTTTTCCGACCCCTCGAAAGACAGGGCGAATTTTTTGAAAATTACGATTGGACTTAGAATAATTTTGATAAAAATCTAAATAAATTTATAACTCGGAACGGGACGTTCCGCGGAGAAAACCGCCTGTATAAGAAAGGTGCAGCAGGAGACAAGGGACAACTTTGCTATAAAACTCGTTTAAAAATATTCACTACCTGACCTAGTAATTCTCGAATTTCTGAATTCGTGCGGACTTAGAATAATTTCAATAAAAATCTAAATAAATTTATAACTCGGAACGGGACGTTCCGCGGAGAAAACTTCCTCTATAAGAAAGGTACAGGAGGATATAAGGAACAACTTTGCTATAAAACTCGTTTAAAAATATTCACTGCCTGACATAGTAATCCCGAATTTCTGAATTCGTGTGGACTTAGAATAATTTCGATAAAAATCAAAATAAATTTATAACTCGGAACGGGACGTTCCGCGGAGAAAACTTCCTCTATAAGAAAGGTGCGGGAGGATATAAGGAACAACTTTGCTATAAAACTCGTTTAAAAATATTCACTGCCTGACATAGTAATCCCGAATTTCTGAATTCGTGTGGACTTAGAAAAATTTCGATAAAAATCTAAATAAATTTATAACTCGGAACGGGACGTTTCGCGGAGAAAACTTTCTCTATAAGAAAGGTGCAGCAGGATATAAGGAACAACTTTGCTATAAAACTCGTTTAAAAATATTCACTGCCTGACATAGTAATCCCGAATTTCCAGGCTGACGCCGGCTGGTTAAAAATATTTGAGCTTATCTACCGAACCTTCAACCCACATTTCGACCCAGTTTATAGTTAAAAGCACCCCAAATATAACGCCCTGATAAGTGTTTGATCTAAAAATGGTTTCCTGGTATTAAAAATCCAAACAGGTTTCGAAACACTGACCTATATTATGCCATTCAAAATTATAAATCAAACCGCTTCACTACCGAGTGTACATTAAAAACGTGCAAATTTTGCGTAAATAACCCCCCAAATTATCTAAAAACACTTTGTAGATGCTATGTTATTTTTAGAGTTAACAAATTAGCCCAAATTCCTTTTGAAAATAGAAAATAAAAAACTTACCTGTTTTACAGCACACTAAAACACACTGAACAGAATTTCTTCGTTAATAGCTGGGGCACTTTTAAAGTAGTAAAGGCCAAATATGTTATAGAAAGATTCTCTATTAAATAGGTCAATTTATACCTGCCACCCTACTCACACATATTACATCACCATGCCCGAGCAAACTGTTCCCGGACTTAGAGGTACATCATACTATTTAGTATTCATACATGTAGCTTTTCGCTAACATGGTAAACCTTGGTTGAATATTAATTAGATACAAACAAAGCAAATGGTTATAAAAAGCGTTGGTTTTCTAAAAGTTAATAAAATTATTAAATAAAATTGCTATGCGTGCGAGAGAGAGGCATGGTTTAGAAGTACGTGATTTTTGGCGTAAAGCCATAGGGTACAAAAGACCCAAAAGTGTGGCCCCATTATGTGGGAACGCTTCATACCCCCCATAGGTTCTTAGGAATAACCTATAGGAACCATACAGTAAAAATTTGGTTGGGATAGCGGATACCGGAAATACAGGCATTAAAGGGGAATGTACTACCTGGAGTACAGAAACTGTGGGTTGGTAAATTACATAGAAAGATGATAACACTAAAATCTGCCAATACAGCTCTCTTGAATTGTAATTGTGAAAATATTATGCCAAAAACGATATAGTCCTGACATCTCTGATCGTTAATCTAAAACGGAACTTATTGGGGAACTTATACAGTTGGTGTTAGCGGGGCGTTATTAAATAGCGTTATCGTATTAAAAATAGCGTCGCTTGTGCTCTCTGGGCTATTTAGGTTTATAAAAAGTACTAAAGGGTGTTCAAGGGTGGTGCCTAAGTGGGTATGCGCAGTACCATTGCGCAGAAACAACTTTTTGCATCATCGCGTGTTTTTGTCATTTTTGGGATGAGACAGTGATACCTTTCATAGAATTTTTAACGAAATTTGGTTTAGTGACCTTGAATCACCCCGAGGCAACTGTCGTGAAATTTTTCGTTCGAAGTGAAAGGAGTAGACCCTACAACAGTACATTCTGTGAAAAAATTTAAGAAAAACCTATAAATAGACCTATTTAGCGCGTTTAAGCTGTGAAATACCATGAATTTTCGAAACATACATACTAATTGGGAAAAGACTTACCGAGATAGGCCATATTTCAGCGAAAAAACAAAAGTTTTTTGTACAATTGTGCGCACATGCGCAGAACTTATTTCGCTCAAAGTTGGATATTCCGTAGAACTTTGCAAGGACTTCCTCGGTAATCAATCATGGATCGTCTAACTACTGTATTTATGGCGCTAATCACCATAACTTTGTACCTATTGGTCCTATCATCCCCGTTTTTTATATGATGTAGTTCTGAACCCTAATCACACTCATTCAACGTTTTTGCCTGGTGTTATATGCCAGACCTAATTTGGCTAACTACGATAGGCCCCTATTTTGTTGCTATTATAAGATGTTGAGCACCTGGTATAGAGATTTTACGCCTACCAACATGGTATTTGTCTAATGCATACATGCATACACCTACCCATAGCGCTAAATACACTAATATTTTCTATTAGGATTGTTTTTATAAACACACCACCAAGTACCCGCAGTAATTTTCGCTGGAGCACGTCTTTTTCTATAGAATAGTTTAATTAATGCATATCACGTCTGTTGTGTGCGTTAAAATTGTAACTTCAAGAGACTGATCTTCTATAATAATATTTGACATTGATCTATTGATCGTTTTTGCTAGGAATATAAGTAATGTAATTATTTCCTTAATACTATTTATTTAATTTTAAACCCGAACAAACCTAAAATATTTTCTATTTCAAGGGTTCTAAGCAGCACTTCATTTAGAAATAAAGCATTTGAACCCCTGTTATTACCATTTTTTCCTTTAAATTGATACCCGGAAGTATTAGTTCGGGGGTTAAACCTACCCTTATTCTTCACGAGTCTACTGGGGCTATTGCGTCACACGGGAAATTACTAATGCATGAACTTGGCTACAATCATTAAGTTATAACAGGCATAACACGTTTTGAGAGTATGCTAATTGTATTGGGACCTGATTATAGCTTTACCTATCTTATATCGTTGTACTACGTTATAGGATTTAAGAATTTGTTGACAATACGGGCTAGGGATATGGTGCCTAAAATAGATGCTAAATGACGCCATAGTTTTCTAGTATTAAACCATAAAATAGATCTCTTAAGGCGCCGTTATCGTACCGCCCAATAGGTTTTACATGCTGTAGTAGTTTATTAAACATTTTACCTGTTCGAGGGCTGCTAAATGGCCGTTTTCATATGTTTAAGGGTCCCGTCTAAGCGCTTTTAGATGTTCTTATACGTATTCTATACCCAGTGGTAATGCATGTATGGTAACCTACCTAATTTAATTTCAGTCATTAATATCGCCCCGTACATGTATATAACATTAACAAATTTTTAGGTTAATGCTGAATGTTGTCCCACAGCCAAATTAGTGCAAATCTTTTCCGTCTCCTAAGATACTACGTCACTACAATATCATCAACTGGTCACCGAGTTTATCTAATAAGCTCGGCTGGCGCCGTATGTAAGGACGTTGGAAATATATCCATAGGTCGGAGGTTCGAACCAAAGTGTAGGTGAAACTTTTTTTAATAATAATAATAATTTAAATTCATTAGAAATAAATGCTGTACCTGTTCTTAGAGGTGGAGCCCCGACTTGTAGGCTTAGGTCCCGAAATTGAATATCTAAGTGATTGAGGTTACAGTAATACCTGATAGATGGCATATCAGAGATGGCCCCACAGAAGATAATACAATGGTAGGTGAGGTAATAGCGATATATGATAGATGGCGTAACACAGATGACGTTTGGCCAACCTTGGTAACTAGCGCCAATGATAGGTGAGCTTGCGCCAATGGTAACTAGTGCCAATGGTAGTAAGTGCCAAAGTGACCACGCCTTAAAATGGCCATACTTTTGTAAGATTTCAGCCCCCATGTTATTCTTATGGGGTTATTATCGCCGGAGTGGGGTAGGTCTATCTACTTAGATTTATGAAATTTTCGCGATAGTCTCCCGTCGCTATAAGCAACGCAAACAAAAAGGAGCCTTCTATTTGGTTGAAAATAAATTTATGAAATTTTCGCGATAATCTTCCGTTGCTATAAGCAACGTTAACAAAAAAAAGCCTTCTAATTGGTTGAAAATAAATCTATGTAATTTTCTTCATAATAACGTAGTTTTCGGTTAAACTCGGGAACATTACCACAGTCTCGCGTATGTCATTTTGTTCGCCGAGCAGAACAGCCAGCAAAGCCGCTGTCTGCTCCTTTACACTTCAACCAGTAGTTAATCTATATTATATATAAATGAATGTTTGTCTGTCTGCATGTCCCGTATGCGTTCCTATACCATTTATCCGATTACGATGATGGTAAGTTGTTGTGTGCAGGCCGAGGAAAATTTCGGCATAAAAAAAAGTGGCGCAACGCATGCAGGAATGCCGGGATTTGGTTAGTTGTTGTGTGCAGGCCGATGAAGGTTTCGGCATAAAAAAAAGTGGCGCAACGGATGCTGGGATGCCGGGATGCCGGGATGTCGGGATGCCGGATATTTGTGTGATGTCTTTCCTTTAAATTTATTTTAGTAAGCGCGCGCGGGGTATAGCTAGTAATGTATAAATTTTACCTACCGGCAATATAATATTCCTCCAATATCGCTATGCATTTCGTTGTATTTTAAATTAGGAACTAATTTAAAAGCAAGCACCTTTGGGTGCCGATTAGCATGCCAAATAGTTTGTCTTTGGGCTAATACGCTTCTGCTAACTATATTCAAAAACTTTTTTCGAAAAAACTGTTCGTCGAGGGGCTCGTCTAACAAAACAGCCAACAAACCCGCAAACTATGGTCTATTTAAGAAACAGTGAACTTTAACTCAACAAAATATGCTTACCATCCTTGTTTTATGGCTTACAGATAATGAATATTAAAAAAAAATGGCCTGTTGAGTTTGCCAATATTAAATAATATTTAAATATTATACTTATCTAACATTATCAAAAAACATTTCACAAAACATTTTAAAATCATCAGAGATGGGTAAGTACGTTTTTCATTCCTTATTATCATATATTACTTCAACTTCCTTGTTATATAAAATAAATATAACTTTGCTTTTATTGTATTGTATTTCAGGTCTGCTATTTCAACTCAAGTTTAGATTTCTCAAGGGTCTAGAGTGTTGATAAAATAGAAATATTTGTTTTATGTCCTAAACGTGATTTAACGGATATTCTTTGAAGTATACCAAATCTTAGGTTCTTCTTTATAAATATACTATTAAAATAAAATACGGTAGTAATTTTGTTATTAAGTAGATACATTTAGCTGTATAATAACTACCTAAAATTTCCCAATATTTAGATAGATTTAAGAAAATAACAACTAGTAGTCAATAAAAACATATTTGAATTAATATAAACATACCTAGGTTTTTTTTTATACATAATATAAGTACCTATAGAGAAAAGTGTCTTTTAAACCTTTTGAAGCCCGAAAAATAGGCCTCCTGAGTTAGATTACAGGGCTGCAAATAAAATATACCAAAACATGAATCGAGATAATCTGTCTTGGTGTGTGTCTCTCTTTATTTTTATAACTTTTTTGTGTAGCCTAGGCCTACTTATCAAAATACATCACTAGTCCATACTTACTGAAAGTACGAAATACTCGATATTTTACCTCTATTTGAGCATAATAAAAATTATACAATGGTTTTTACTACCCTGACAAAAAAGTCCAATAACCACTTATAAAAAATATATAAGATTTAATGTTGTTTTATAGGACATAAGAGATTTGTATAAGACGCATAATAAAGTTTATATGATGCTTTATGAGTTTTTAGAAACCCCTCAGAGTTTATGATATTTTGAAGGACATTTTAATATAAAAGTGTTATTATTTTGTGAGTGTTTATGGGGATAATCAAAAGTAATTTTTTATAATGTAAACCCCTATTAAAAGTACATAAGATCTTATCAGATATTCCAAGACGCGCATGTTTATAGGTTTTTATGATTTATTTTCAACAGGGTCAAATATTTTTGTATCAGTGTCTATGGGTAAATACATTTTCGAGCATATTATTTTATAAGTTTTTACGGTGATACCGCCAGTAACATTTTATAATGTAAAATCACCTAAAATGTTTATAAGAGTTTATGGTACATTTCAAAACACGCATGTTTATAAGTTTTTATGCTTTACTGTCAACAGGGATAAATATTTCTATATAAGTTTTTATTATAGGTAATGAATTATAAAAAATCAATATATCAGCCAGACCAATAATATATGAGTTTTTATAGTGTTACAGCCAGTAACATTTTTTATAATGTAAAATCACCTAAAACGGTTATAAGAATTTCTATAGTACATTTCCAAGTATGCATGTTTATCAGTTTTTATGATTCACTGTCAACAGGGATGAATATGTCTATATAAGTTTTTATCAGATAATGAATTATAAAAAAATCAAAGATATCAGGCGCAGATCAATATTTTATCATTTTTTATGGTAATACAGCCAGACACATTTTTTATAATGTAAAATCACCCAAAACGGTTATAAGAGTTTATAGTACATTTCAAAACATGCATGTTTATAAGTTTTTATGATTAACTGTCAACAGAGCGATGAATATGTCTATATAAGTTTTTATCAGATAATGAATTATAAAAAAATCAAAGATATCAGGCAGACCAATAATTTAAAAATTTTTATGGTAATTACAGCCAGACACATTTTTTATATCGTAAAATCCCCTAAAACATTTTGGGTTTAGTCATAGTCAATCATACTTTATTGTCCAAGAACGACATCTATTGATAAAACATTTACTGAAAACTGAAAACTAAAATTTCAACAAAAAACCAATATTATTAATATTAGTTAGTTTGTGTTGCTAACGAAGTACCGCAAATTCTCCTTTTCGCGACCTACCAGAACACAGAAACATGGATAACGGTAAAATAAAATCAATTTGGTTACGTTTCATAGTTTCATATTTTGTTATTTTGAATTTGGCGCTATATTGCGACGCGCGGCGGGCGCCATCTTGCGTATTTGCCAACGCCAACTCGATCAACAACAAACAGCGACGTGTTTTTAATTTGTTTTGGGGTTGAGGTGAAAATACTGCAAAAAGTAAGTAACAAAGTAGTTTATTTTAAAAACATACTGTTTCTTTTTATAATTAGCCACGTTTATTAGTTATATTATGTCATATATAGCGGTGTTGGGCAAAATTTTTGTATAAATTTGAGGTTATAAATTCTTAATAGGGGCTTTTTGTTTTAGGCCCTTTCTTCAAAATGATTGGAACTGTGAATAATCGTAAAAGAGCTCTTAATAAGTATTATAAAAAAGTGAAAACCAGTACTCCAACGTTGCCTCCTGACAATAATATTTTTTCTCAAACACATAATAGCGGTAGATCTTCCTTAAATGTTAAGGTAAACCTGCATTCAGAATCTCAAGGATTATCTGTTGAAAGACTCGATTGAAGTCGATTGTTCTTTGGACCACGACATATTGGAGTCTGATAATAGCTCAAGCACTGGTTTATCGGCCCGAGCTTAAATACAGGGAACAGTTTCTCAGATCCTGAACTTCCAAAAGATGCCCGAACTTTGTTAAAAACTCCAAGAAATACCAGTATGCATTTAAGAAATATTGAACCAGGTTGCTATTATCATTTTGGTTTTCAACGGTGTTTTGAACAACTTATTAAAATTTCTGAAATACCAATTAGAAGCAACCAAATTTTAGAAGTTTCTTTTAACATAGATGGACGGCCGTTGTCTAAAAGCTCAAGCAGTCAGCTATGGCCCATTATGTGCAATTTATTTTGCAATAAAGATGCTGTTGATGTCATCGGTATTTTTTATCATGGTAGTGAAAAATCTAAATGTGCAAATAATTTTTGGAAGAATTTGGCAATGAAATAGAAAACTAAATGGATTTGTTTCATGGGGAAAAATGTTTTATAAATATCAGAGCTATAATATGTGATGTCCCAGCCAAATCTTTTATAAAGTATACACGAGGACATAGTGGGTAAGAGTCATGTTCAAAATGTCACATCGAGGGAATATTTCATTTTAAAAGGGAACGTAAATTATGATGTAAATTTAAATTTTATGATTTGATTTGATTCAAATTAATTCATAGTGAGAAAATGTCAGCAAAATATACGTATCGTTTTCTTTTGATAGAATTTTTAAAATATTCTCAGATTTTTCCTGCATTTTTTAGATATAAACGGATATAAATATACAGATATTATTTGGAAAAGAAAAATAAAAATGTGGACATAGAAAAGGAAATAAAAAGTATGAAGACATAATAAGGAATAAAATAAGCGACATAATACGAACTGTTGAGAGGCAAAATAAGGCCTATAAAAGTGGCGCAGATGTACAGGACGAAAAAGACAAGGACATGGATGAGGAAGAAAAAAGTTATCATAATAAAGAAGAACAAAATAGCAAAAGAGACGAAGAAGGAGAAAATTATAACAGAGGTGAGAAATGCATGATCTTTATGTAATATTGATAATTGGGGAATTACAGTGACTGATGGCATAAAGTTGGCCGCATGAATGGGAAAAATTTTTATAGAAGGAATATTTTAAAAATGTTATGCCGATTGTCTCTGCATAATGGTTAACCTGAAAATTCCTTTTGACATTTATCACGTGAGGTACTCGTTCGAAGGGAAAATTGAAAAAACTATATTTAGTCATGAAACGTAGTATTAGTTGACGAGATAGGTATGGCAAAAAGTATTCTAAAAAGTGTTGATTTTAATTTTATGCTCGTTGGCAAGGCTAAGGCCAACAAAGTGTCTCTCTGTGCAAAGAGTCGTTTATTTAATATACCATTACTTTTCTCTTTCTTTTTTTAAAGTACTTTTTTATTTTAGGTTAGACATTATTCAAGTAAGCCCCAAAATCAAAGTATGTATTACAAATAATAAACGTTTTAATGGTTTAATTACCTTGTTTAGCCTTTTTGTTCATTGCCGTTTATCATAAAAGGATATTGGTAAGTATAGCTAAATTAATATATTATGTTCTTCTTAGTATTTACCCGAGTATTTACCTGTATCCATAAGAAAATTGAACATAACAGGAAATATTAAAAATAAATCTTCCTCAGTCTCAATATAGTACCATGCATCAATGTTTATGTATTAATACACCAATTATTATGAATAACAAAAAATTCTTATGTGAGAAATTTGGTAAATTGTATCAATCAATAAAATAATTGAAAAGAAAGTATCATCTTAACTTTTTGTTTCTGAAACTGCTTATGGAACAATATACAGGAAAATTTTAAAGTAATTTATATAAATTGCTATACCTACTTCTAGTAACTTATCCAATAACTGGTATACCGTTTTGACTTATAAAAACTTTTACTATATATTTTCCCCCAATCCCACAATAAAAGAGATTTTATCCGTTTTATCTTTAAATTGTTATTAAAACATTATAAAAACTCCTAAAAGAATTTTAAGGATTGTTGCTTTTAGAATATTATAAAGTATTGATAATGTTTTATACGCAGTTACTGATAGAAACGTATAAAATATGAAATGTACACCTACCTTAAAAAAACTCATATATTTACCTTAAATTGCCTTTAAAACATCATTAAAAACTCTAAAAACAATTTAGGATTTTCACTTCTAGAAAATTATAAAATATTGACAATATTTTATATGTAGTTACTGATAGAAATCTATAAAATATGAAATGTAACCTACCTTATAAAAACTCATATATTTTCCTTAAATTGCCTTTAAAACATTATTAAAAACTCTTAAAACAATTTAGGATTTTCACTTCTAGAAAATTATAAAATATTGACAATATTTTATACGTAGTTACTGATAGAAACCTATAAAATATGAAATGTATACCTACCTTATAAAAACTCATATATTTTCCTTAAATTGCCTTTAAAACATCATTAAAAACTCTTAAAACAATTTAGGATTTTCACTTCTAGAAAATTATAAAATATTGACAATATTTTATACGTAATTACTGATAGAAACATATAAAATATGAAATGTACACCTTCCTTATAAAAACTCATATATTTTCCTTAAATTGCCTTTAAAACATCATTAAAAACTATAAAAACAATTTAGGATTTTTGCTTCTAGAAAATTATAAAATATTGATAATGTAATGTATGGAACATACTCAAATCTCATAAAATATACCTATACCATACCATATAAAAACTTATACATGGTATGCTCCATTCGCTTATAAAAGTTTATAAACCTTTATGAGATTTTAAGGCAAACAATGGAATATTTAGGAGGTTTATACTACTAAAAACTCATTAAATACCTATAATCTTTTGTACGGAAACGTCTTTTCACTTTCATCTATAAAAAATCCTATAATCTCATAGAAAAAATTATATATTTTTTTTATAAGTTTCGATGCGACTTTTTTTGGCAGGGAGTCATTGATTATATTCCAATTCGAGTATCTGAGTCACTAAAAGCACAAACACAATTCACTAATCTACACAAAATCTAGAAATCGGTAAATACTACACCCACAATCCACAATAGCAAAGAAAACAACAAGAAATCCACAGAGGAAACGTAAAACACAACAACAGAAATGGCGCCGAGCGGTTCTAGAGTGTATTTTGAGCATGTCGCTAAAGAAGGACAGGCCGATAACAAGAGGTTTATAAGCATGCCCAATCCTGCTTTGAGGGAAGGCATCTGACCGGCGAGCTATGCGCTCAGACGTATTTTTTCACCCATAAAACTTAACGTTTGTTTGCGCACAAGATAAGGTGTACGTATTTAAAGGTAAATATTTATGGTCTGCATACTTGATGCATGATAAATATTAATTGTAAGACTCGTGTAACGTTGACATAACCCGCTAGCTAAGAGGAGGGTAAAACGGAGAAGACAGTCTAGTTTGACGACGCGTCTGGCAATGAGCCGCTTTGTTTGTCATTAATTTTACGTATTTCTTTTTATTTTATTTATTGAAGTGAAAACTTCTTTAGGCGCGTTTAGCACTTTTTGTGGGCACTGAATTAAACTGAGCCGTCACGCGTCACACTTGGCTGTGTAACGCTCGAATTCAACTTCTATATTCAATCCGAACTAACCCTGACCCGAATGAACGTTATATGCAAGAGCATGCCGCAAACAGTGTGCGTTGTATAGACACTCGTCTGAGTCTCAGGTATGTTTTGGCATTTTTTAAATTATATATTTACGTAGGGTGAAGTAAGGTTTACCGTAATTGCTTATTCCGTGGACCTAATTTATTATGATTTCTGACTTCTGTTGAAGATGTAAAAATTCAAGGGTTGTTCAATTTTAGGAAATATATTTTTTCGTATGCAGTAAAATTATCCCGTATTCCAAGTTTATGTTATTTTTATGATTGCTTACGAACCTAACCTAAAAGAAACAAAATTGAAAAATTGTATTTGATATTGTTAATTTCACCTTGTTGAAGTTTTCACTTCTGTCGTGTGGTCTTAAGCACACACAATTTTTTTTTATTTATTTATTTATATAATAACGAGTTTAGCCCATTTTTTAAAATTACACTAATTGGCAAGTAATGCATTTATTTTAACATAGGTAAATAATATAAAATTAGCATACTCAAAATTAACAATAGTATTAACACCAATAACAAAATATCACAGTAAAGAAAAAATCAGCAGGGAGCAACCTAATATCAGATAACCAGACGCAGGTTCATATAAAAACTTGAAGCAGATGAAAAAGGTCCATATCGTTAGAATAATAGTTGGCCAACCTGATAGACCTCTACAGAAAAGAGTTTGAAGCATAATTTGTGCGAGTAAATGGCTAATAGAATGTAAAATTAGAACATGTGGTTCTGGGTGGAACAAGGAGTGGAATCTTGACCAACAGATCCGGACAATGGTAAATATGGTTTAAGATATTATATAATAATTTCAAATTATGCCTCTTATGGCGAACCTTAAGTAAAACCAGCCCCAAAACAGACTCAAGTTTAGGATAAGACATTGCATAATCATCTGGGGCTCTAAATACTGAATATCTAAGAAACTTGTGATGGACAGTTTCCAAACTATTTACATGTGTTGCATAAAATAGACTCCATACTGAGGATGCATACTCCAGATTGGGTCTCACCAAAGAACAGTACAAGACTCTCTAAGATCTACACAAAATCCATTATTATAAATTATTTAACCCTAACATTTTTAGTGCCTTGCTCGTAATAATATTTAGATTATTTACTTTATTTATATATTGTTTTTGTTTTGTTTTATATATTATATATTGTTTAATTAACCTATTCGGCGTTTTAGTAGCGTACATTTATCACGACGTGATAAGTTGGGCATTAAATTTGTTGTAACCCGGTATAATGATATATGTTTTATATACATATTATATATTGTTTAATTGACCTATTCGGCGTTTTAGTAGCTTACATTTATCACGATGTGATAAGTTGGGCATTCAATTTGTTGTAACCCGCTATAATGACATATGTTTTATATATTATATATTCTTTAATTGACCTATTCGGCGTTTTAGTAGCTTACATTTATTTATCACGACGTGATAAGTTGGGCATTACATTTGTTGTAACCCGGTATAATTATATATGTTTTATATATTATATATTGTTTAATTCACATATTCGGCGTTTTAGTTGCTTACATTTATCACGACATGATAAGTTGGGCATTAAATTTGTTGTAACCCGGTATAATGATATATGTTTTATATATTGACCTATTCGGCGTTTTAGTAGCTTACATTTATCACGACGTGATAAGTTGGGCATTAAATTTGTTGTAACCCGCTATAATGACATTATGTTTTATACAGTGACCGGCAGAAAGTGCGCAGCATATGGGAAAGTTTTTTATCTTTAAGTTTAGAAAATTAATTTTATTTTAGATAGGTTCTGCATGTTCTGAAACCAAAATAACATCCATTAAATCCGGTAAAAGTCTTATGGTATACGAGGTAGGAAAATTTGAAATTCCGGTAAGAGTAAAGTACCTCCATCTTTTATTTCAAAATATTTTTTTACTAAGAATTATTGTTTTAATTTCAAAGGTATACCCAAATTCCAAATTTCGCTTATTTTGGACTAAAAAATGGATTTAATCATATTTTCTGAATAACCCTGTATAAAAAGTAAATGGCAACCGAACAGTACGAAAATTAGATTTTCTGCAGACTTTGTTAGAGATAACCGACGATCATAAGTCCGATTAGTTTTATTTCATAATATTATGGCTTTTTAAAATAAAAACATAAAAATATTAAATATTTTTGCTGCACACCGTATTTTATTTGCTGAGGGAACAAGTTAATTTCATCTAACTGAAATTTTTTGATTTCCATTGACTTAATGCATCTTCTAAATAGTTTTTTATAAATTGAAGTATGCATAGCAAGTTTCCTTTTGATTAATAAAGAAAAAAATTATCCTTATTTTGCTTGACGAATAAAATCCGTTCAAAATATATTTTTAATTTAAATTTTATTCTTTATAAATCAAAAGAAAACTTTCTATGCATACCTCAATGTATAAAAAACTATTTAGGAGATGCATTAAGTCAATGGAAATCAATATCAGTCAGATGAAATTAACTTGTTCCCTGAGAAAATAAAATACGGTGTGCAGCAAAAATATTTAATATTTTTATGTTTTTATTTTAAAAAGCCATAATATTATGAAATCAAACTTATCGGACTTATGATCGTCGGTAATCTCTAACAAAGTCTGCAGAAAATCTAATTTTCGTGCTGTTCGGTTGCCATATATTTTTCATACATGGTTAATCAGAAAATACGATTAAATCCATTTTTTAGTCCAAAAAAGAGCGAAATTTGGAATTTGGGTATAGCTTTGAAATTAAAACAATAATTCTTAGTAAAAAAATATTCTAAAATGAAAGATGGAGGTAATTTACTCTTAGCGGAATTTCAAATTTTTGATCGTACCTCGTATACCATAAGACTTTTACCGGATTTAATGGGTGTTATTTTGGTTTGAGAACATGCAGAACCTATCTAAAATAAAATTAATTTTATAAATGTAAAGATAAAAAAACTTTCCCAAATGCTGCGCACTTTCTGCCGGTCACTGTATATTATATATTCTTTAATTGACCTATTCGGCGTTTTAGTAGCTTACATTTATTTATCACGACGTGATAAGTTGGGCATTAAATTTGTTGTAACCCGGTATAATGATATATGTTTTATATATTATATATTGTTTAATTGACATACTCGGCGTTTTAGTTGCTTGCATTTATCACGACGTGATAAGTTGTGCATTAAATTTGTTGTAACCCGGTATAATGATATATGTTTTATATATTATATATTGTTTAATTGACCTATTCGGCGTTTTAGTAGCTTACCTTTATCACGACCTGATAAGTTGGGCATTAAATTTGTTGTAACCCGGTATAATGATATATGCTTTATGTATTATACATATATTGTTTAATTGACCTATTCGGCGTTTTAGTAGCTTACATTTATCACGACCTGATAAGTTGGGCATTAAATTTGTTGTAACCCGGTATAATGATATATGTTTTATATAGTATATTATATTGTTTAATTGACCTATTCGGCGTTTTAGTGGCTTACATTTATCAAGACGTAATAAGTTGGGCAGTAAATTTGTTGTAGCCCGGTATAATGATAAACTAATAAAACCCAAGATTTGTTTACGCGTGTTAAGCTAATCACTATCAAAACGTAATAAGAAACATGTGCCACAAGCGGAAATGTTTCCAAGTTAAACATGAATTGCGTTATTCCAATAAAAACTATAAAATGAAAGAATGAAAATATTCGCTTGTAAAAAAATTAAATTCTGGAATTTTTTTACTTTTAGGCGTGAAGGGGAATTGCGCCTTTCTACGCCTACACCAGTGTTTATTTTTCAAAAAGAAAGTTTTTATTGTTCCAGGTGGCTGTATCACAGAGACCATTAACCTTACAGCTGTCGGAGAAATCGCTGAAAGTTGTTTTCAAGTTCGTGAGATGTCCGCTAGAAAGCGTAACTGAAAGTGAGAATTTTCTCTTTATGTTGCCCAATTAAGAGATACTGAAAACATTTATTTTTTGAGCCTTAGGATATGTCCAAATTTTTTTGTTTTAAATATTCTACTATGTCTTTTAAAATAAAATGATGGGGGTATGTCAAAGTTTGTTTCCTATTAAAACTAGTAACTTTATTTGGGCGGAACGGATTTTAATAACATTGGTCTTATTCCATTAGTTTCTCTTTATGAGCTTCAGTTAATTTTAACGCAAACCTTACTTTTCTCACTAGAGGGCGATTTATTTATTTATTCATGCATACATAACACCCAAGGAGTATGGCATGGTATTACTATCATTAGTACATAATATATTGCACAGAAGTATTTTCCAATTCTTGTATTTCGATTCTAAATCCAAAAACCTCCTATGGTGACATACGAGCCTAATGTTGGGTTGCACAAAGGTTTTTAACAATAGGTAACTGACTAGCGACTGTGTAACATTGTCAAATATGTACACAATCGAAGTTTCCTGATTCGGAAATCTAAAATTAAGCCAACCGGGCCGCTCTGATTGTGAGAAAGTGAGTTTTCCACGGGTCAAGTTCTCGGGCAAAAACTTTTTTAAATTCTTAAACTAGAAATTGTGCTTGAAAATGTTTTACACGTACCCAAGTTTTTGCCAAATTGGAAAAATCAATACAAGTTCTATACCAACTAATATTTGACTTGAGGTTAGGTACGCGATAACATTGAAGATTGGTTATTTTGCTGGTTTTGTTGATTCGATTTTATAAGACTAGTTTAATTCACTTGTTCTTGCTCTCTTCCTTTTCGAACTAAAAACACGTTTCTATCCTCGAAATCTAAAAGGTTTGAAATCACTACTTTTTTCCCAAATTGATCAAAAATTGAGAAGAAATAAAAAAAATTTTGGCATAAATTTGGGGCAAATTTTAGCTGTTTACACTTAAAAATAAATTGAAGGTCAACTTTTACAATTTCTTGACCAAGAACTTAAATTTTAAAGCCCGGTCTATTTTCCTATTCGTCAAATGATAATGTTGCAGTGCGCATTTCTAATCATTTGTAGCTTTGTTTACATGCGCGATGTTATAAATTTGACACTTTTGTGATTATTATTTGCTTATCTAAAGGTAAATGCCTATGGTACATACATGTTTTTTCACCCACAAACCTTAACTTTTGTTTGCGCAACAAATAAGCTGTACGGATCTAAAGAAAGATACATATCTATGATTTCGTCAGGGAAAGCCGCATGAAAAACAGCTGCCATGTGGTATCTGGTAGCGGCAGTAAAGACGAAAGACTAACCCGTTTGGTATAAGCCGGCTAGACAAAATTAAGCACGTGAAAATCCGCGAATCGCGCCTGATTTAGGATCTGGCTAACTCTCTCATTGTTTTATGCGGACAACCTGGCCAAGCCTAGGTATATGGAATTTTTTGTCCAGGAAGCTTTCGCGGTGCCAAGAAGTTTTGGCACCGTTGACCGTTAGGTATCAACGTCTAACATTTAAAATTATTCACAAAATGTAACGGTTATTATGTTATAATTGACTGACTTCTTACTTAACAACAAAGTTCTACCAGTTTCACAACACGGTTTCATATCTAAGCACTCAACAATTACTAACCTTTTAAGCTGCGTTAATAAATGGACCAAAGGTGTCGATGAAATGCAACCTACCGATGTAATATACCTGGATTTCGAGAAATCATTTGATAAAGTACCACATTCATTGTTGCTCTACAAGCTTGCACATTTTGGTATAAGAGACAAGCTTCATAGTCTAATCAATGACTTTCTCACCAACCGCTTCTATCAAGTAAGGGTCAATGGTATATTATCCAATAAACATCTAGTTATAAGTGGGGTCCCTCAAGGATCTGTTTTAGGACCATTACTGTTTCTGGTTTACATTAGCGATTTATCATGGAATAGTAAGACAATCATAATTTTTTTTTGCTGACGATACCAAGTTATTCTGTAATCCATTGTTGCAAAAGCAATGCTTAGACAAAGGTCTGAGGCGTATTGAGTCATGGACAAGCCAGTGGTGCATGAAGCTTAATGTATCAAAATGTACAGTATTGCCTATTGGCCCAAATAACCCTTGTGAAACATATTTGCTAAATAATTAAACACTTATTAATGTTACAGAACAAACAGATTTGGGGTTACTAATTTCTTCTAATTTAAAATGGGATGCACATATTATTAAAATGGTAAAGAAAGCCAATAGTTTTAGTTTCATCGTGCAAAAGACTTTCAAAGATCACTCTCTACAGATTGTAAGAAATTGTATACTTCCTATATTAGACCAAAAATTGAATATGGATACAATATTTGGAACCCCTACTACATCAAAGATAGGTATTGAAATTTTGGAAAGGGTCCAAAGGCGGGTCATCAGAATTCCATTTGAATTAAGAGGATTACCTTATCCCGAAAGGCTTAAAAGATTTGGGCTAACTACTCTGAAGCAAAGAAGAATTAGGGGTGATATAATAGAAACTTTAGTAGTAGATTACTATTCTTGTAACTTGATAAATTTGTTTCATTTAAATCAGAATCAACAGCTTAGGGGACACTCAAAAAAATTAAGCAAAGAAAAATCCGCGACATTTCCAAGAAAGAACGTCCTCATCAATCGGTAGTGTACATATGGAACTCGCTTGAAGAAAGTACAGTCTGCGCAAATAGTGTAAACTCCTTTAAAAACCAAGTTGATCGTAATTTTGAGCAGTTAACTCAAAACTTTGTGCATTACGCCGGTGCTTGATGACATTAGTTTTTAAATATTTAATTATATTTGTGCCTTAATCGGACTTTCCGCTTGCTATTGATAAAATAATAATATTAATAATAATAATAATAATAATAATAATAATAATAATAATAATAATAATAATAATAATAATAATAATAATAATCATAATCATAATAATAATAATAATAATAATAATAATAATAATAATAATAATAATAATAATAATAATAATAATAATAATAATAATAATAATAATAATAATAATAATAATAATAATAATAATAATAATAATAATAATAATAATAATAATAATAATAATAATAATAATATTAATAACAATAATAAAGGAAAACCTGGAGAATGCCAAATGCCGAATTTGCAATTCAGCAGAAGAAAATCTGGATCACGTTACTGCTGGTTGTACAATGCTTGCCCCGAAAGCCTACTTGGATCGCCACAACAGAGTAGGCAAAATAATTCACAAGAAGCTGTGTGAAAAACATATGGGAATCACAGAAGCTGCCTCATATTATGCATATGAGCCTCCAGCCGTATGTGAAAACGACGACGTGCGCATCTACTGGAACAGGAAAATACAAACAGATAGAACAATCCCTAATAACATACCTGACCTGGTGCTCACATTTAAAAAGGAAAAAAAGACGTTCATTGTGGATTTTGCCGTACCCCTAGCTACAAATATCACGAAAACATACACAGAGAAAATCAACAAGTACTTACCGCTTCGTGACGAAATAACGGAGATGTGGCATATGGATTCCGTCACTATCGTGCCCATTGTAATAGGAACCTTAGGTGAAATACCCAAAAAACTAAAAGACAGCCTATCAGTACGGAGAGAGAATGCTACAAATACTTGGGTTATCTGCAAACTAGGGGTATTGACCATAAGGCAGCAAAACAGACGGTTACTGATACTTACCTGAAAAGACTACGTTCCATTCTACGCTCTAAACTGTCAGCAAGAAACATCTCTAAAGCAGTCAATACTTATGCCACGTCTGCAATCGCTTACAGTTTTGGTGTCATTCACTGGACTAAGACGGAACTCAATGACCTTAATATAAAAACAAGAAAAGAATTCCGTAAGTTCCGAGCACACCACCCTCGTTCCTCTATAGAGAGATTTCACTTACCTCGAAAAATGGGAGGCCGAGGTATTCCCGACCTAGTGGCGAGACATGCCAACCAACTTACCAATTTAAGGGAATACTTTCATATTAAAGCAATATCCAGTGAGATGCACCGTGCTGTGGTGAGAGCGGACAAAAAGGCTACACCCCTAAAGTTGTCAGAAACAGATTACCACCCTACTGAAGAGACTTCTACTCCGGATCAACAATTAGAACAATGGAGAAGCAAACCACTCCATGGAAGATACTTAGCTGGAATAGAGAATGAACATATCGACGGGAGTGCATCTACAACATATCTCAGAACTGGTAATTTGTTTTTTGGAAACGGAAGGCTTCATCGCTGCTATCCAGGACCAAGTCATTGCGACAAAGGTTTATAGAAGAAATATCCTAAAAGAACAACAGGACAGTGTCAAATGCTGAATATGCAACAAGAAGGATGAAATGCTAGACCACATAGTTGCTGGATATTCAGTGCTTGCACCGAAAGCATACCTAGAGAGGCATAATAGAGTCGGAAAAATTATCCACCAAAGTCTACGGAAAAAATACCTAGGTCTTACAGAACACACACCATATTATCAATACGAGCCGCCCCCAGTATGTGAGAACGATGACATGCGACTCTACTGGAACAGAAAAATAATCACAGACCGAACAATAACAAACAACATTCCCGACCTAGTACTTACCTTTAAGGCTAAAAAGAAAACACTCATTGTTGATTTTGCCGTTCCCCTTCCAACCAACATCGAGAAAACTTACTCTAAAAAGATAAATAAATACTAACCCTTGAGCGATGAGATACGCCAAATGTGGAACATGGAGACAGTGGCGATAGTACCGATAGTCATCGGCTCGACTGGTGAAATACCTAAAACAATTAAGAATAGTGTAGGTCAACTTGGTTTAGATGTAGATTTATACTTACCCATGCAAAAGTCTGTGTTGTTAGACACGTGCAGCATAGTCCGTAGGGTTTTAGGCGAAACTTAACTTTAAGTGGTTTAGAACCACACCAACGAGCAGGCCATCTTGTCACTGACCGATGGGCTCTAGCTCTAAACCCAGGGTAGAAACCTGTGAAAAGGAACAAATAATAATAATAATACTAACGCCGCTGTAGGATCAACAAACATATTAAAATAAATACGACGAAATGAAATTCTCTTTGTTTGGTTAAATACTTAAAAGTACAGGAGAAGAAAGAATTTAGCCAAATAGTTCTGAGCCTTAAAAAATAATGGGATTCATCTTTATAATCCCACGTATCAAATGTTTATCTTGGCGTCTATAAGTCGTAGACTAAACAAATCACGCCCGATATCGAATTTTGTCTATAAGTCATATTGCGTGTCGATACTAAAAAAATCAGTACATACATATTATACAACATATTAAATAATTTTTATTTATAAGGAAAGTAAGATTTTATTTATTATATTAATAATGTTTTCCATTGCTTTAAATTAAAATGGATTTTTATTTGTTATCCGTTTTTCCTATACAGTGTCACCAGTAAAGTCCGCATAATATGGGATTTTTTTTTATTAATACCTTTATTCGAAATTTGACTTTGGCATCAAGTTCTGCTTCGATCGAGATGAAAATTAAGCAAAAAAATAGTGGTCACGTGATTTGCATTATCTGTCAGGTTTTAATTTTTTCCAAAAAATAATTGGGGTTTTGGGTATTTCTAAAAATATCAAAAAAAGTTATAAGAAAAAGTTTTTATTTTGCAGTTTCTAGCCCACATGCAAAATTTCAGCTGGATAAGATAATTTTGATTTTTTACCTATATTTTGTAAATTGCACCACTTTTGCAAAATAAGACTGAACGCAACCTACATAATTAAAACCTCTTAGTTTTGACAATGCTTTATTTCAGATACATTTTCTTTAAAGGAGTGCCATATTAAATGTGTGTTTTTCTACAAAATCAAAATTGGACTATTAAAATTTGGTCGCATGTGATGCAAAGTTTATTTGTTTTTGACCCTGTATAAGGTAACTTCATAAAATGAGTATTTTTAAAAACGTAGTTTGTGTCTGAAAGTAAAAAAATAAAAAATAAAATAAAGGGGTTTTAAATTAATTCGTTGAAAATAGATAAATTTTAAGTTAAGTTAAACGAAAATTTATTTTCCACTTAATAAACACTTTACTGATGACTCTGTGTTCTTTTTTGTCTTAATATTAAGGTGTATTACTTACAGACACAAACATTCAATGTGTGATTGAGACGTGGAAGACAACCATTGATCAAGGGAAAAATGTTATAGCTGTATTTTGGATTTTAAGCGGGCATTCGAAACAATTGACAGGGCTAGATTATTGAGTAAATTCTATCAGTATGGTATTCGCAAAAACGTTTATAAATGGTTTAAAAATTATTTAAGTAACAGGTCACAAAAAGAAAAATATCAAAAACATATGCAAATAAAAAAATAAATAATGTTTGTTAGTTACAAATGTTTGCTGATGACACCGTAATATAAATTAATGTTTTTAATATTTTTGATGGTCTAAATACTCTAAATTCTGAGATAAATGTATTATTAAATTGGCTAAAATAAATAAATTGAATATTTCTAAAACTAAATGTATGGTTATGGGTAATAATTCAAATTGTCGAAATAGAAATGTTGTAATTGATGGTAAAAAATTGGAATTAGTAAACAGTTTTAAATATTTAGGGACAATTATTGATTCAAAATTAAAATTTTTTAATTATTTTGAAAGTATCATATCGAAGATTGCCGGAAAAGTAGGTTATTTTAAAAGAATAAGTTCTAAATTTAAGTTTGGTTTCTCAAAAGAATTGTATTTAACACTATTATATTACCGCATTTTCTTATTGTTCTTTCATTTTATATTATGCTAGTGAGGAAATATTTGATAAATTTCAAATTTTACAAAATAAGGCAATGCGGATTATTTTAACTTGTGACAAATATACAAAAATAAATTTTATGTTAAAAAATTTAGATTGGTTGAATATCAGAAATTAAGTTTTTTATTTAGTATGTATCTTTATACATAAAATTAAACATAATTTATTACCTGATTATTTTTAAAAAAATGTTTTTTATAAAACAAGAACTAATCAAAATTTTTATGTAGATAGAGTGTCTAAAACATTAGTTTATAATTCTAGGTTTGATAGGATATAATAATTTGGAAAATTCTATTAAATATCAAATAATATTAAAACTATTTAACAAAACTTTAAAATTACATTTAATTAAAAAACAAAATGATACATAATATTTGATACAATTTGCAAAATGTTTAACTTTTCTGTCTGTTTTTGTTAAAAGAAGGTTAAGATTTAAAATTTAAAAATAATTCTATAAAAATTTGTTAAAAAAAGTAATAAAAAATATTTAATTGTAGCTTTTTGCTAAATAAAACATGTTACTACTAAGTACTACTTTTTTATAATTAAATTAATTTTTGTTTGTTTAATTTTCTATATATGACACGGAATGAAAATTTGAAATTTTTTATTTATACACAAGTTAATATACACTTTAAAAATAGTCAATAAAAAACCAGAGTTGCTATTTAAAAAAATTATCGATATCGTCATATCTCTAACGTGAAAAAAATGTATAAATATTTTTTTTTATAAAAAAAAGACCACCACTTAAAATGCTAATACCAGTGTCCAAGTATTAAAAAAAAACTGTACTGGATTTACAGAAATTATTCCAAGTTACAAACACACACTGTAAAAAACAGATTGTAACGAAAAAATATTAATATTTTGTCCTTGAAAACCTACTTCCGGATTAGGTGGAAAGTTCAAATTTATTACATAATATCTAGATAATGTTAGAATATGTAGGGAAAAGTATGAAATTCCAAAATTTTTATTAACGATCCGACTTATAAAAGTCAGAAAATGCAATATATTTCTTCACAAAATGGTAGTGAAATTACCAAAGGATATTCAATGATGGGACGTGAAAGCGCGACCGATAAAGCGGGCCCTGCTAGTTTTTAATATTTCGAAATAACATACAGGGTAAAAAACAAGAAAATGTAAAATTGATTTAAGAATAAATTTTCTCTAACACTACTTTAGAAACTACGCATTCTTGACGTAAAATCTGCATCAGAATGTTTTCATTCTAACACACTGTTACGGAATGGATTCATTCTGTATCACCTAGGGCAAAGACAACTAGATTTTCAATTTCAACATCTAAACTGCACGGGAAAACCAACAAATTTTAGAAATCAAGACAGCTTTGTTTCGATTATTTTGACACGGTCATGTCAAGTTTCACTTTGACGGCGGTTGATTTTATTTTACGTAGTGTAACTAACCCCTTAATGTGCGGAGCGAAGTGACCCGCTTAATGCCGAGTCAGGTATCACCCGCTTCTCGATCGGACGATGGCTGACGCATATATTATGAAACCTAATATTGTGGTGAATAAGACTTTTTGTGGAGAAGAAGGGGAGTGGATAATCTAGTTAGTCAGATTGATATTGTTATGGAGTCGGCAGCTTATTATTATTAAAAGTGGTTGTTCTTAAAATTTGTGCTTTCTTTATCGAGATAATTAATTAAAAACTATAGTGGTTTACAGTTCAGGTGTGCGGTGCAATTCACGTTTTAATTACTTAGCTAAAATAAATCGTAGTTTGATTGTGACATTGTTTAAAATTGGTGTTGTGTGTAAAGAAAAATAAAATAAGTTAGAATGGGTCGTTCAAGATCGCGTCGTAAGCGGTGCCGTTCGTCAAGCTCATCGAGTAGTGAAAATTCTGTGGAGAGATATCGGAAAAGAGATACCGGCAAAAATGTAAGTGAGAAAGGGCAGGGTGAAAGATCTTATACGCCTAGAAGAATACGTTCTACTAGTAGACCTGGCCGCTCACGTTCTCGTTCAAGATCGTTACGTAAAAGCAATGATGAGATTGATGCAAATCAACGCATTAAACATCTAGAAGCATTGGTTGAAAAGCTCGTGAGAAAAAGCGACGACTCCGATAAATTTTCCCATCCTCGAGTGAGTGTAAGAAGCGATTGTATACCCGAATTTTCACCAGACAATTTAAATTTAACGGCGTCAAAATGGCTTGAAAAAGTTGATCAACTCAGAGCAATAAATGGCTGGGATGACATAGCCACCATTTACCATATGCAGTCGAGGTTAATAGGCAATGCAAAAACTTGGTACCATAGTCTTACGGACTACAACCATACATGGGCTGAGTGGAAACGTCTTATTGTTAAATCGTTTCCGGATCACACGGATTATGCGGCTTTGTTACAGAGAATGCTTGACAGAAAAAAAGAAGTTGGTGAGACAATGACAACCTATTATTTCGAAAAATGGAACTGTTAAGAGGTTGCCGAATAGCAGGCAAAAATGATGTTTCTTGCTTGATAGCCGGAGTGCCTGAGAAAAATATACAGAACGCTGCTCGTGCAGGACGATACAGTGACCCCGAATCGCTATATGAAGAGTTTTTGTCAGCTATACATGATGAGTCTCCTAGTACAAGTAAACAAGAACGTGTTTATGCAAGGCCGTCTACATCATCAAAAGTTGTTGATGTGAGAGGTCTCCCAAAAGAGAATCCATCGACAAGTCGATCTTCGAAGAACGTCAAATGCTTCAACTGTGGTACAAGGGGCCACGTTGCTGCTAAGTGTTTTAAGGCGAAAGTGGAATGTAAGCACTGCCATATGCTGGGACATGATGCGTCAAGATGCTGGAAGAAAAACAAGGAGAATCTCACCAAAAGTACGGAAAGTAAGTGTATACTTAATTATGACTTATATAAAAACAGTAATAAAATCACTGCTAATGACGATAGTATTAATAAGTTAAATACATGCTATTTTATTGATTGCACGGTAAATGGGCATTTGTTACGTGGTTATGTAGATTCCGGTAGTAGCGCTGTGACAATACGTGACACAGAGGTTACTAGGTTAGGTTTACAAAGGAAACCAAAACAAGTAATGCTACGTGGCTATGGTGGTGGTTCTGTTTTTGCCAATTCATTTGTTGAAATAAAGTTGTTCGTTGACTTAGCTTGTGCCAATGTAACGGCATTGGTAGTACCTGATGACACGCAGCAGGTACCGGTTATAGTTGGTCAGCCATTTATAAATAACGAAAACGTCGTTATGACCGTGCATGGCAACCAAGTGCGATTATTTCCTAAAAATGAAATGGATCTTAGTGCTGTTAATAATCTTCCGCCTCGTAAAGTTACTTTATGTGCTAAAGAAACTACGATTATTCCACCACGCCACATTGGGCATATATTAGTATGTAGCGACATACAGTCGGGAGATGTTTTCGTTGATCTTCAAAACAGGCCTTGGCCATCAAGATTCCACGTAATACCACGCTGTATTATACATATTAGTGAGGAAAGCGTCCTGCCTATATTTAATAATTCAGATGAGCCAGTAAAATATTTAAAAGACACTGTCATTGCTAGGGGTTACACATGTTCTTCCCAGCAGGGCATCCAATCTTATGATGTTATGTCCAGTTCCACTGAACAGATGCCACTGCTTACCTTGGAGGATATTAATATTAATAAAGACATTAGCCAGACTGAAAAAGAGAAGTTGTTAGAGATGATCAATTTACATCGAGACTGTTTTGCAACAGACATTCGCCAGCTTGGTAAAAGTACCAGCACCAAGATGTCTATAAAGTTGACAGATGATATTCCCATCACATACAGGCCATATCGATTGCCATGTTCTGAACGCGAAAAAGTTCGTGGTATAGTGCAAACCTTGCTGGACAACGATGTGATTAGAGAATCAAATTCTCCATATGCAAGTCCAATTTTATTGGTTCGGAAGAAAAACGGGGAAGAAAGGCTATGTGTAGATTATCGTGCGCTTAACCGTAAAATTATCAAGGACAAATATCCATTACCGCGCATAGATGACCTTCTAGACCGACTGAAAGGATGCCAGTATTTTACAAGCTTGGATCTAGCCTCAGGCTATCACCAGATTGCATTGGAAGAAGAATCGATTGCAAAAACGGCTTTTATTACTCCGGATGGACATTATGAATACATGAGAATGCCATTTGGCCTTGTAAACGCTCCTGCTGTCTTTCAACGGACAATGAATGAAATCCTGGGATCATTTCGTTTTACTACTGCGCTTGCCTATTTGGATGATATCCTAATTCCTACCAGAGACATAGGGAACGCTCTAAGCAATTTAGATTTGGTACTGGGTCTAATTAAGCAGTCTGGTATGACCTTACGACTTAATAAATGTTTCTTTTTACAAACCACGATTTCTTATCTGGGTCATGAAATTAGCAATGATGGCATCAAACCTGGAAATGAGAAGATAATAGCAGTTTCAAACTTTCCCACTCCAACCAATGTCCACGAAGTTCGCCAATTCCTTGGATTAAGTAGCTATTTTCGAAAATTTATTTATAATTTTGCTGTTATAGCTAAACCTTTATCTAATCTGACAAAGAAGAATGTTGCTTTTGTTTGGGCTGAGGAACAGATAAGTGCATTTAATGACCTCAAACATAAGCTAACTACTCGTCCTTTACTAGCCATATATGATCACGAAGCAGTAACCGAACTCCATACTGACGCTAGTAAACTGGGGGTAGGTGGTATATTGCTTCAAGTACAGAAAAATGGAGATCTAAAGCCTGTACAATACTTTAGTAGGGCAACTACAAATGAGGAACAAAAATACCATTCTTACGAGTTGGAGACGCTTGCAGTGGTTAGCTCCTTGAAAAAGTTCAGGATCTATCTTGTAGGAATTAATTTTAAGATTGTGACAGATTGTAATGCTCTGCGCTCTACCCTTACGAAGCGTGACTTAATCCCACGAATAGGTCGTTGGTGGTTAGCAACGCAGGAATATGATTTTTCGATTGAGTATAGGGCTGGATCGAAAATGAATCATGTCGATGCGCTTAGCAGAAATCCAATCATAACTAGTGGTGAATATGAGGAAATGCCCATATTACATGTTAATGTTAGTAAAGAAGATTGGGTATTGTCTGCTCAGCTTACCGACAAACGCTGCCGTGAGATACACGAAATTCTGACGAGTGGGCCAAAATCAGCCAAGGATAAGGAAATTACGAAGGAATACGTCCTAAAAGATAACCGAATTTATCGCATTACAAAAAATGGCAAACGTTGGGTGGTGCCAAAGGCGGCCAGACGTAATATTTTGATGTACTATCATGATGGAGCAGGCCATTTTGGAGTAAATAAGACACTAGAGGCTATTCAGAAACGATACTGGTTCCCGGCAATGCGTGGCTACGTTCGAAACTATATTTCTTGCTGCTTGGGTTGCCTATATAATAAGAGACCTACAGGAAAGTCACCTGGAAGCCTTCACAGTATAGGAAAGAAAAAGATTCCAATGGACACTTTACATCTCGACCATCTTGGACCATTCGTTAAAAGCCGTAAAAAGAACAGTTACCTAATTGTTGCTGTAGATGGCTTTACCAAGTTTGTTTTCATGAGAGCTGTCCCAAATACAAAAACAAGTCCAGTCCTGAAATTTCTTAATGAAATAATTGAGATGTTTGGTGTTCCACGGCGCCTAATATCTGACAGAGGGACTGCTTTTACAAGTACAGCTTTTAAAAGTTACTGCGAGCCTATGAATATCAAGCATACTTTATGTGCTACGGCGACACCCCGGGCTAACGGCCAGGTGGAAAGGATGAATCGTGTTATTCTAGACGCTCTTATGGCCCTTTTGGAGGACGAAGAGCACTGGGATGACATGATTCCGAAAGTGCGGTGGGGCATAAACTCCACGATCAGTACAGTAACTGGAAAGTCACCGTACGAGGTGTTTTTAGGGTATCGTCCACGAGGAGTGTCCGACGCATATCTTAGCGCTGAGATTTGCGAAGATATTCCTGTGGAATTAGGAGGTTTAAGAGAGGAGGTTTCCGAGCGGATTGCCGAACAGCAGCTGCATCAGAAACGGGCTTACGATAAAAGACACGCTTCTCCTCCTGTGTATGAAGTCGGGCAACAAGTGCTTGTTAAAAGACCGAAGAGCTCAAACACTGGTACCAGTAGAAAGCTTGAGCCGCGTTTTAAAGGGCCTTATGTGATCACGAAGGTACTAGATAAAGATCGGTACATAGTAGAGGATATGCCAGGAGCAAAACGTGCACGCGTGGCATATAAAGGGATATGTCCCTCTGATAAGTTAAAGGCTTATCAAACGACTGTAAGCTCAGGATCGTCAGAAGAGGACGAACAGAGCTCGCAGGAAAACTTATAGTAAGAATAATACTTATTCATTTTTTTTGTTTTTATGTTTCAGATAACCAGTCACGTTAGTGGGCTTTGCGAGGGCACAAAGCATATCAGGTTAGGCCGACTGTAACTAACCCCTTAATGTGCGGAGCGAAGTGACCCGCTTAATGCTGAGTCAGGTATCACCCGCTTCTCGATCGGACGATGGCTGACGCATATATTATGAAACCTAATATTGTGGTGAATAAGACTTTTTGTGGATAAGAAGGGGAGTGGATAATCTAGTGAGTCAGATTGATATTGTTATGGAGTCGGCAGCTTATTATTATTAAAAGTGGTTGTTCTTAAAATTTGTGCTTTCTTTATCGAGATAATTAATTAAAAACTATAGTGGTTTACAGTAGAAGGTAAGTTTTATTATAAAGCATTGATTTTATAACAAAATAAACTTTTCGCTCGTGCGGAATATATCCATTCCAAACTTGTTATAGAATATACTATTCTATTATTTGAGAAAGAGCAAAAATATAACATGGTTATACGTACAAAAAATCATTTTCTTTAAATTTAAGATTATATTTTCTGGTTACACCTATAATCTCTAAAAGATACGAAGAAAATGCTTCCTAAGGGTTAAATATGACGATCTAACCCAACTTACCTCAGTCCAAAAGTGGATAATTTCGGAGATATAGAGTGTCAAAAGTTCAATTTGGTTTTAGTTCTTCATAAATTATTTTTTTAATAATTGGTGTATTGTCACAATATTCGGCCAGGAAGGTTTTGTGGGGTAAAAAATTAAAATATGCTCTCATTTTTATTGTAAAATATAGAAGGTGCCACCTGCGGTAGCTTTCACACATTTAAAACAAAATAACTTTTTTGAGCCACTCACCTTTTCTGTCTTCAAATTTAACTTCAATTTTTCCTATGAAATTTTTAGCTTTAGTAATAAGTAGATAGCTATATTAAAATCAAATGCAGATTTGTGTCAGGTAGCATGGAAGAACTCTTATAGAGAAATGGTATCTCTTATATAATGATTGCATTATGTATATTAATAAATATTTTTTTATTCTATTGTATTTGTATGCTACATGCTACGTACCTGATCTATTGCAGTTGAAATAAACTCTATTTTTATGTAATTTCGGTTTCCGGACATAGCTTAAATTATTTTTCTCACATATATCACTAAACCACGTGTCAAATTCTGGAATAAAATCAAAAATTTAATAAGACATTCAAAGGGTGGTGAACGTTATTTTATTACATTTAAGCTACATAGTACATTGTATATTCCACTTTTTGGAATAAATTATTCTCCTCCATTCTAGAAGCCCTAGTCAAAATTCACTTTTCACATTTATTTGAAACTAACTTAATATTTTATAAATACATAATTTTCTTACCCCCTTTACTTGGAAAATGCAATATTTCTTTCTCCATTTTCTGGCCATGAGATTTCTCTAAATGATATCTAAGATCTGAAGTAAATCTATAGGAACTATTGCAGCCTTCTTCCAAACATTTATTATTAAATTGTTTATAACTATAAGAAATTAAGGAGTTTTCTTCCATCTTATGAAAATTTGTTTGGTGTCTAAAAACACCAAAAATACAAAATATTTAAACCAAAACAAATAAGGACAGTTTTAAGGTTATAACGTCAAAATCAAAAGTCGACCAGACATTAGCCAGACAGCAGCTGCAGCCAGACATTAGGCAACGTCGCGGGTTCCCTGATCTAACCGCTCCTCCGTGTAACCGGGTTCTGTCGCATATTTTTGACGTATAGAAGAGAAGGACAGTTATATTCTAACCTACTATAACGCTTCCCAAACTGCGCCAGGTGCTAATTGGAACAAACCAGCCAGCCGCCAGCCCGCCATGACCATCCATCCATGTCACAACTGTCAATTTTTCTTGTCCACGTTTTTTTCTGAGGAAATTAATTAATTTTTTATTATCATTTTAATATACAATTCTATTAGTTCCTATTCTAGAAAACTTCGCCGATGTGTGTAATCTTTCAGTTATTATTCCAGCCTACTATGCAGGTAATTATTTTTTATTGTTTATCAAATTGATTTTACACTTCCTTACCTATTTTTTATATAGGAATATAGGAAATGTAAGTTTACAATAAATAAATTAACATGAAATGTTTCACATACATAATAGATGTTGGTTAACAAGCCAATCTTAACAAAATATCACTGGGCAACCTGCAAATAACTGCAACACATTGTGCCCGAGGTAATACCTAACAATCTATCAGTTACGAACAGATAAGTTTAGTCTCTTAAAATGATAATTTTAACATTTTTGTTTTACTGAGTGGATTAAAAATTATAACATAATGGCACAAAGATAATGGTTTGAGCTAACTCGATAAGTAGATACTTGGCCATCGGCCATATTTTACAGAAAAATTTAATGTCTACCCGATACTGTTTCTTTTGTTTCAGAGAACGCTGTAAGAATCACCTGATAGTTTATGGATCTTTTAGTACGTGCCTCAATGCATCCTAGTGCTTGTGTTTATACAGTAATTGTGATAATATTATATGAATTGAGACAATTCCAGATGAGTGAGACCTGTGAGACGTAACCTAAGGACATTAGTTTATTCTAAACAGTTATTTTTTGTTATGTTTGTCGATGCAGTTTTTATTTATAAATAAATGTAGAAAGCATTATTTACGATAAAGTGCTTCCATCTTTATTTTCTAAATCTTGGTTAATATAAAAATGTGCATTATTTATTCCATAAAATAAAATCTTTTGTGCGTCTTTTTATTGATTTAATTTGTGATTTAATAATATTTATATTGAATAACAAATTAAATCAATAAAAACTCGTTCAAAAGTTAATAATTAAATTGAAAAGTCCTAAAACCGCTGTTCAAATTTCCCGCCATTGCGCCTCTGATGGCCGGCGGGCACACTAACACCCCTCTCTCTCTCTTCTTTCTCCCTCTACTGTGTTGCGATTTTTTAACAAGGAGTTAATATTTCTAACCCTATAAATTTTCTTTGTTCAGCATCTATCTCGCAGCCAAGTGAGCAAGACCGCCAAACGCCCGAACAGCCAGAATAGGTCGCGGCGACACTTTCCCCCGACACAGAAGGTAGAAGCCAAACTAATTAAAGGTAAGACTGGATATTTTGTTATTTATTTGTTATCATTGCTAAATTGTGTTAATAAAGAGTTACATTAATTGTGATGATCGCCTTTTAATCAAGGAACCCGGTGCCCTCGTGACAATATATCGGAAACTTGAATAGTTAGTTATAAGCAAGATATACAATATTAAAAAGCTACTTTGATTGCCTTTCCAACTCAGTATTAAAATACTTAAATAATAGATTTTCGTACATTTTTTTAAGCATTCTAGAAAAATATATTTCTGGGCCACTCTGTACGCTTGAACTAAGATATGACCAAAAAAATCAACTGTGTAAAGTCATTTTACCCATTAAAAATCAGCATATATATAGGTAAATATCAGTTAATAACTTCCGTTTGGCGAATGAGGAAAGGCATTATTTAATAACAACTTCTTGAAAGATTAATTTTCATTAGAAGATCGGTTTGTCGTTTTGGACAGGCTTTTCCCAAATGTAACAAAATCACTTAATCATGCTCATTCCATTACACGAGCTATTTGCGTTTATAGATTGATCTGAATTATCTGCACTACAGTTGTTTTTAATTAATTGTCAGTTTTTAGCTTTTGTACCGGGTGAGTCAACGATTGCGCGGAGTAATTTTATGCCTTGAAGACATTAAATCTCGAAATATCCAAATATCAAAATAGTTCAAAAACTATTAAAGATAAGAATAGGACGTTCTTTGCGAAAGTTGAAGAGTTTATGACAAGCTATAAGATGACAGAAAAATATATAGGGTGTTCCTTTTAATAAAAGTGATATTTTTCAATTAGAAGTTTTCTGATTTTGGTCCTAGAAAGTAAACACCCTGTAAATGAGATGTCAAATATTTCATAGTGAATATGTATTTTTGACTTTATTTAGTAAGTATAAAAATTATGAATGGCTTAGTGTCAAAATTTAAGTAGCATTTTCACAACAACGAGATGCTTGCAAATGCAAAATTGTCATTATAAGTCAAATTATCTTAAAAAATATAACTTTTTCGTATAATAAACCATTAATAGAAACCTATTAAATAACACGTAGAATTAATAAATGTATTAAATATAGGGTGTCCCATTTAAAAAAATTTAACTATATGACACCCTACTTTTTGGGCGCACCCTGTATAACTGAAAATATCTTTAAATTGTGCCAGATATTCAACTATTAATACAAAAGCTTATTATCGACAAATCTTATCTTTAAGGCCTAAAATTACTCCGCGCAATCGTTGACTCACCCGGTACTTGTAGATATTTAAAGACTGACAATAATAGAAATTATTACTTTAAAGTAACAACTACATTGAAATTGGAAAATAATACTATTCTAAATGGCTGATTGAATATATTTCGTCCCATGAAATAAAAAAATACTGAATTCCTTGCAAAAGTAATATATTTTTAGAAAAAAATAACCGACTGTAATGACTATAAAGTATGAAATAACACATTATTAACTATGGTCCTACCTTTACATTAAGTAGCATTGTGACCAAAGAATACAAGAATAAATACAGTTTAAAAAAAACTAAAAAACACGCTTTAATAATTAATCAAACTAAAAAGCGGAAAATAAATATAGTTTAAAATAATTCTTGAAATTCTTAATAAAGACAGAAAATAATAATAAACGATAAACATTAGTATTATTGTGAAAAAAAGCGTGGGTTGCTCGATATACGAAAAATATAGCACAAAGCGCCCCACGCTTTTTTTTTCACTATAATACTAATGTTTATCGTTCGTTATTATTTTCTGCCTATATTAAGAATTTCAAGAATTATTTTAAACTATACTTATTTTCCGCTTTTTAGTTTGATTTATTATTAAATCGCGTTTTTTAGTTTTTTTAAACTATATTTATTTTTCATTTTTTAGTTGAAGTTATTGTTAAGAAAAACTTTTTTTGAGTAGATTGAGCTAAATTATTGTATTGTCAGCGGTTCTTGTTATGTCTACAAAATTTAAATTAAATCTGACCGTTTAAAGTGGGTCAAAATCGGGTTTAAAAAAGTCGGTTACAAACAAACATACATACAAACCCAAAAAAAACCGAACAAACCCGAACAAACCCGAACAAACGACAGAAAGTTTCAAAATTTCTAAAATTTTTAAAATTTTGACGAGTAGAATTTTTTTTTTTCTATTCTTAGCGACAATATCTATGTATACGACTGACCCCACGTTTGTTTCATTACTATCGGCATTGCATATTAAACTATAAGAAGGCCCTATGAGCCGACTTCCTAAATCTGCTACGTTAAATTCATAGATGTCACAATGAGTTCACCAACAAGAAAGCTACTAGCCTTTTCACTTCTAAATAAAAACATTGTTGCCGCATGTCTGTTTGACTTGCTGCATGAGTTTTTTAAATTTATTTTTATAGCTTATCGTAAAACTGATTTCACATAAGTAGATACCTACACCTATCCTAGATTTAAGTACCTTACATTTATTTTCCTACCTATAGTATAGTCTAGATTTTAAAATGTCCCTATTTTTAATTATTGCTTTGTAGCTAATAATATTTTCAACCTTTTGACGTCCCAACGTTAATTACATGAAAACATATTGACCGCCATGTATTCTATTTCTAACAGAATTAAATGACGACTCTCACTGTTCAATACATACCTAGGCTAAAACGTATATGTTGGATAAAATATGAATGATGTGCGGTTTGTTTGTATAACTTGGTTTTAATTTGCAATTATTACTACTTTTCAAAATGGTTAAAATAACTACGTTTTACTTTCTTACTTACATCCAGTTTGTTTGTATTAGTGTATTACGTATTTTGCTATTTTTTGACGAAATAAAACCTATTTTAGTTATAGGGTAAACATGCCTAATTCGTACCTGCTCCTAAATCGTACCGCATTCAAATTTGGCGGTCCTTGTGTCTGACATAGTACTTATTGGAAGCAATCGGCGACTATGGAGAACTATAGGGTAGGAGGCCGATCGACAATGGCAGCATTTTCAAATTCTGTCCCGGTTTTTTGGTTAGTTCGCTACTGGCCGATAGATGGCTCTCGCGTCCGAAGTGGGCTGATGTTGGTCTTCTTCTTCTTCGTTTTTAATGTGGAAAACCTAGATCCCCCATAGTTTTTAGCTTTTACTTAAACCCTTTATTTTTCTCTGCTTTTACTTTTGACAATTGACATTTTATTTTTCGAAATAACAAATCATGTTTGAAGGCAATACAAGACAAATAACGTTGTATTGTAATTAATTTCCATATTTATAATGAATAATGGTACAATTTATAAAAGTAGAGTTTGCTTTGTGTCGGGGTGGTAAGACAGGATCTTCTTCAGAGATGAAACGCAGCCAAATAAGTCTTTTTCTAGCTCCAAAGGTAAAACGCTCTAGCTAGAATGTTCCTGTATTTTAAAAACGAAGCATCGTTGGAACTTTATACAGGCCGAGTTTACTAATAAGTATAACAAAGTAAGTGTAAATTCACATAAAAGTCCTTATTTGTTCCTTAAAGAACTAATTTAAATAAAAATAGTTATCGCGTCAATAAGAAACCATTTATTTGATAGCCCACTTCGAACACGAGCGCCATCTTATGGCAACTCGTAAAGCTGAATTACCGATGCTAATTTGGGACCAAATCCAATGCATTGCGATCGGCCTCCTACCTCAAGTCCTCCATATCGGCGACTCACGCGTCGGCCATGTTATTCTCATATTCTGCACGGTGTACGTTCGTTCTGTTGCGTAAATTTCCACAAAGTGATTTTTTACCAACAATACTGTTATATTGTGACTTTATTTAGAAGATAATATATCATATCGAGGAGTCGAGTAAGTACAATACTAGTTATACCTCTAGGAAGCATACTATTGTAGGTGTATTTCATACATATTATGTTATTGTAGGTTAAGTTTTCTGATAGTGACATTAAAAATATTAAAATTCTAGTCATATGCCTAAAACGTACCTACGTTCATATGCTATACCGTACTGGTACGATTTAGGAATATTTTCGTCTGAATGGATATGGAGATATGAATATGAGAGATTCAGTGCACAGTATGCAAGTTTTGGATACATGAACTTTGTGCTGGAGTTCATAAAGGGGCCGACTATTATCATTGCGACATTTGTAGCAGTTGAATCCTCGAAGTACGATTTAGGCATACCAAAGTACGAATTAAGAGCAATGATCCTATTTCGTACCTTTTCTATTTTTTTTTAAATCCCAGAATTTAGGAATTGTTTTTGTTCATATGTTCTATTATATGTAATAATATGTTTGAGATTTAAATAAAGTTTAGATTTATGTACTTGATGTTATTATTTTACTATTTCTATCTCCTGCGCAAAGAAAACATCTTAGGGGGTACGATTTAGGCATATTTACCCTACTTGCTGTCGCTTTTTATCTACTTTTATTTGTTTAACATTTAACAACCAATGCAACGGTAAAATCATTGTGAGAATCGGTCCAATTACCCCGAAGTAATCAGCGTACATATTATTATCAAAAACATACATTCGGCTGGAATTGAGAACCTCCTATTTTATTGTCTGTTAAAAATGTCATGTCATTAAAAATTCCAATAAAATACGATATGCGGCAACACCACGACATCACATCCGTGAATTTGAGACATCTGTTGCCGAGGCGCTGCATTATAACGACATATTTAAGGTTAGAGTTACGATCAACTCCACAATGGCGGCCAACCACCTACAAGACGTCTAAAACTGGGTCGTCAACTTTTCTCGGACATCCGTCATTCTTATATAGTTTGATATTCAATGCTATCGGTTATTGTAATAATTCTGACATATTGACAGGTGTCAAATTTTGACAAGAGAATTTTTTGCGTATTTAAGCAACATTCCACCGTCAACATACGACCTTATAGTTTTTTCTTTAATATCGTTTTTTTTAAACGATTTGACATATTGACAGCGGTCAAATTTTGACAGTAGAATTTTTTGCTATTCTTCCCGAAGTCTCCGCATCGAATACTATACGACCCCATAATTTGTTTCGTCAAAATCGCTTCTTCGTTTTATACCTGACAGCTGTCAAAATTTGACAGGAGAATTTTTGCGTGTAGATTATTGTATTGTTAGCGGTTCTTGATAAGTCTACAAAATTTAAATTAAATCTGCCCTGTTAAAGTGGGTCAAAATCGGGTTCACAGAAGTCGGTTACAAACATACAGGTGAAGCTAATAACAGCGTGTTAAAAATACTGGTTTTCTTGCAAAAATAATACATTTTTAAAAAAAAATAACCGACTCTAATGTACGAAATAATACATTATTAACTCGGGTCCTACCTTTACATTAAGTAGCATTAAGACCAAACAATACTTGTACAAGAAAAAAACCAACATAATAATAATAATTATTGAAGAAATAGTCCATACTTCAAGTGGTGTAAAAGATTGAAAGGGAAAGAAAAACTCTAAGTCTTCCTCCACTAATATATTCCAAATGAATCTTATTTAAAGATACCTCAACATGTTTCGAACATAGAAATGTTCATCTTCAGGAGAATTAAGATGTTATAAGCGAGAAAAATAACTAGTATTAATGTTTTAAGCTAGGCTTTAAGATAGTGAGAATGACACATTAACATTCTAAGTCAGAAAAGCATCAAAAAACAAAGAACCGAAGTATTAATTTGCTAGGTGTAGGGTAATAATAGTAAAACACACTTTTGAAAATTATTTAGTTTTGAACTTTTCTTTAATTATGTTGAACCTACGACTCAGGGATTACTACTATTTTTATTCTTAAAATATTTTGAAATTAATCGACTACTCACATTATGACGACCTTCCTTAAATTTTAACACTATTTTCCACCCTTAATTTTACTGTTTTATACATTACTTTCCTCACACTTGATCACTTTTTCTTCCCCTTTCATCAGCATGTTCAAATTTAAATTTTACTCTTTTCTACGGCTGTACTAATTTCGCTTCACATATGGGCCTTGCTTCCTCTAATTTTACTATTATTACCCTACACCTAGCAAATTAATACTTCGGTTCTTTGTTTTTTGATGCTTTTCTGACTTAGAATGTTAATGTGTCATTCTCACTATCTTAAAGCCTAGCTTAAAACATTAATACTAGTTATTTTTCTCGCTTATAACATCTTAATTCTCCTGAAGATGAACATTTCTATGTTCGAAACATGTTGAGGTATCTTTAAATAAGATTCATTTGGAATATATTAGTGGAGGAAGACTTAGAGTTTTTCTTTCCCTTTCAATAATAATTATGTTGCTATCCTAGACCAATATGAAAAAACTTTGAAAATGAAAGTGGTATATTAAACAGGGTGGAATTTTTACCTGGAATAAATTCAGTTTTAGAAAGTCTCTTAACTTGATAAAAAAAATACAGAAGTACAGATGCGTTTATTTTTAGTTTGGCATATTTTTTGCGTCTACATGAAATTTACTTCTCTTTTAGGGGTAAAAACCGCCCTCAAATTTCTTTATTTCTAAACATCTTTATGCAACCCGACATTAAAGTTGCACGGTTAGTTTAATATTGTTAAAAACTTATTTACAACCTAGTACTGTCAAACTTAGAAACTTTTTAGATGACGATAAGTGCAGGTAGATAAGTTTTGTAGTTTTATCTGAAAGCTGAGACCATCATGCTTTAAAATGTGTTTACTACGCAAACTTTTACTCTATGGCAAAGTTTGCCATTAAAATATGGGGCAGTTCACAGAACTTTAATAATGTATTTATTATTCAGAAGGAGGCCATAAGAATATGGTTTATTATGAATTTTAAAGATTCATTTAGGGAAGTTTTCAGACATAATGGACTTTTACCACTGTCATGGATTTATATACAGAATGAAATTTTTAACTGGGAATCAATTCAGTATTAGGAAGCCTCTTTATTTAGTGAAAAAATACAGAACTACGGCTGCGCTCATTTTTAGTTTGGCCTACTTTTTTGTGTCTAGGGGAGTTCTGCCTAAAATGACATACCCTAAACATTTTCGTTCACCGAATGTATCAGAGTTATTTTATAGTAATTTTTTTTTTAACTAGTAGTTGGATATTTTATCAACACACATAATTGACCTAATAAATAGTCCAAACAAAATGCTTAAGAAAATAAAATCAAATTTTTTCAAACCGGCTTCAGTATGTCATTTTAGGCAGATATGTGGGTAAAATGACATATGTGTAGAAAAACTTTAAAAATATAACAAAAACCATTTATTAACTAAAAAACGTAAGGGGCGTTCATATTAACAATAAAAAAAAAACAAAGGAAAATTTCCAACCATCTGTAAGAAAAAAAAACATGAAAAAATGTGTTAAATTTTTTGTCGGGGCAAAATGACATACTGACATACTATGCCATTTTGGGTATGTCGTTTTACCCCGAACTGAAAGTTTTCATAAGCTTGCCTTTAATTTACATACAAGCACAATAATTGCGTAAATCTATTATCAAAATGAAGGATAATGATCATGATAATACCACCAATTAGTGCGGGTCAATTTGCCTATCGCAATTTCACATAATTCCGTCTAAATTTAATCGAAAATATCACATTGTATACTTACATTTCTCTATTACACTCACTATAACAAATCCGTTCGGGTTAAAATGACGCCATTAGGTAGGAATGCAGTGGTGCCAACATAACCTTGGATGACACACAACACAGGTCTACTAGAGGCGCCAAACTCAAAATAAGTGGAGTATGTCATTTTACCCAAGTATGCCATTTTAGGCAGAACCCCCTACATGAAATTTACCCCAAATTATTTTCTTAACCCTACGTTAGTCGCGTCCCATTTACTTGCAAGTTTAGTCGCGTGGGTGACAGGTGTCAACCATTTAAAATAAAGGGTCCAGATGGATTTTTTTTAAATTTAACTTATTAATTATCAAAAAAGGTTTAATTTTTTAACAAAAATAGTCAGTAATCAAAAAAATTTCTTATTTTTCTTCCTTTTCATAGCAACTCATGCAGATATCTTTAAGATGGTCATTGCACGCCCATTTTTGACATTTTGCACACCACTTTCTAGTTGTCTTGTCACGAACTCTTCCACAATAAAAACAACGCCCCCTAGATCCTTCTCGGCGTTCTTGAGTTTCTCCTGATGTTGAAGTTGAAGGTTCTTCTCCCCATAATAGTATGACTCTTCGACGAAGTTCCGTTTGGAACACTTTAACTGTTCCAAACAAATTGAAATTAGAGAAGCCGTTAGCTTGTTAATTGCCCGAGAGGTACTGAACGCGAGGTTGCCGAACATACTTGCATAGCGATACGCTGCTTTAAGAAATTATAGTGGTGGACAGCTGTCAACCACGCGACTAACGTAGGGTTAAATGTAAAGGTATGCTCATTGGAAAGGGAATACGACCCACTATTTACTTTTGCTTTTGGTAATGTAGACGCAGTTTCTTTTACTGTAAAAATTGTTGCAAATGTTGCCCATATTTTTCTTGACTAATTTAAAGTTAAATTCTGTTATGTACTATATCCAGGGTTATTATTTGGCGAATTTCGTGTATAAGTCGTTGCCTAAGTTCCTCTAAATTTTCTGGTTTTGTTACGTAAACTTTGGTTTTTAGGTGACCCCAAAGAAAATAATCTAGATAATTACGGTCCGGCGATTGTGGCGGCCATTCAATCTTCTTTCTATCAAGCGGTTTGAAAAAACTTCACTTAAGTATCAAACATTTATAGCGTACCTTATGAGGTGGAACACCATCCTGCTCTAACCACATTCGATCATCATGAAGATCTGCTTCTGCATAGTGAGGAAATAAAGCAATCAAAGATGGAATAAGGTCTCCATGCAAAAAATCCAGATATATGACTACTTAAGTTACCTTCAAGAAATATTGTCCCAATGACTTTCAATTTTGCAGATGGTGCCTTGGGAAATTGATGGTATATTGGTTTGTATTTTGTGAAATAAAGCTACTACTTCTGCTTGAGTACCTACGCTATCTGTCGTCATCATTAAATTTTCGATTTTGTGTGATTTGCTAAATAAACCATTTGGGTATAGCAAAATACTTCTTACTATAAAGTAATGGTTTAAACAGCACAAAATACTACAACAGATAAATATTTACTTCTTTTAAACCTATAGGGGAGAGCAAGGCAATATGATATAATCTTTTGAAAATTAATTTTTACTAAACCAAAAGGTATATTAGGTTTTATTCTTTTCTTTTAATATGGCCTCTCTTAACGTTTTAAGTGAATTAAAATATTTTACTTGTAAACATTGCAACATTTAGGAAAAATTACAAAAAATAACAATCATTACAAAAACAATTTAACTAGGCGAATTATTGACATACCAAATTTTTCCCTTAAGGTTGAATTCTCAACGTCATTCAATCTATTGCCAACCTATAACCTATTTCGCGTTGATTTTTTAAGTTTATTATTTTAATAACTAACATTTAAAGAAAATCAATATCGTCGGTACATTATTTAGGTAGTATCTGATATATTACAAAAATATCAATTTATTTCATTGCTAATTTTGGGATAATTGTATAGTGAAAGAACAATGAGTGACAATGACATAATAATGTTAAAAAAAATCTTACCCGATATTTTTCGCTATACAATTCTCCTAAAATAAGTTATGAAATTCCTTGATATTTATTAAATATGTCAATAATTACCTATAGAATATCAAGTCGATACTGTTTTCTTTAAATTTTGTATAAAAGCTAGAAAACATAAATAAATCTACCCGAAATAGGTTATAGGTTGGCGAGCATGTTGATACTCCCACCTTAAAGGCAAAATGATAATTATGATTGTATGAAATTAACTGTCCAGTGAGTAAAAAAAATAACAATGTAAGTGTAACATGTAGTCTCTACTTATATTTTAAGTTTGTTGTACATTAACGAAATTAAAAAAAAATTTATTGAAACAAAATATGAATAAAATAAGAACGACATAGTGCTATACAGGCAAAATGACAAACTGCTATGTCATTTTGCCCAATGTGCAATATAAAGAATAAATATATTTTCTAGGTTATAATTTTATTCAATCATGTAAATGTTAGTGTAATATTAAAACTAGAGTTGTGGGTTAATACTTAAACATTGGCAGCGACCTTATATATTTTAACCAAAAATATCTCAACAATCACTTACCTTGATATTTTACATAGGAAAATACACAAACTCTCTAGAAAACAACAAACGATCGACTCTGCATTGCTGCAGCATTCTTTTTTAAAATGCCTTTCTGTCTTTTGTCTTTTTGTTACTTGACGCTTAAGGTTGAATTCTCAACCTCATTCAATCTATTGCCAACCTATAACCTATTTCGCGTTGATTTTTTGAGTTTATTATTTTAATAACTAACATTTAAAGAAAATCAATATCGTCGGTACATTATTTAGGTAGTATCTGATATATTACAAAAATATCAATTTATTTCATTGCTAATTTTGGGAGAATTGTATAATGAAAAAACAATGAGTGACAATGACATAATAATGTTAAAAAAAATCTTACCCGATATTTTTCGCTATACAATTCTCCTAAAATAAGTTATGAAATTCCTTGATATTGACACCTTAAGGTGGGAGTATCAACATTCTTGCCAACCTATAACCTATTTCGCATAGATTTATTTATGTTTTCTAGCTTTTATATAAAATTTAGAGAAAATCAGCATCGACTTGATATTCTATAGGTATAACATATTTAATTAATATCAAGGAATTTCTTAGGTACCTTATTTCAGGAGAATTGTATAGCGAAAAATATCGGGTAAGATTTTTTAAAAAATTATTATGTCATTGTTCTTTCACTATACAATTCTTCCAAAATTAGCAATGAAATAAATTGATATTTTTGTAATATTTCAGATATTACCTAAGTAATGTGCCGACAATACTGATTTTATTTAAATGTTAGTTTAAAAAATAATAAACTTGAAAAAACAAAGCGAAATAGGTTATAGGTTGGCAATAAATTGAACGACGTTGAGAATTCAACCTATGTGTGGAGCAAAGATACAAACCAAATGGCAGTTTAATTTCATATTTTTGTCATAGAAGACAAATCGGTTGTTGCAGAGTAACGAAAAGATAACTTCATGAACAATTTTTTTTGTCATTGTCGGTACTTTTTGGACTTTAAAGAAATGATGATAAAAGTGCTCATATCCGAAATATTCAGTCGATGTTTTTTGTTGAGAGTCCCAGGAATAAGCAGAATAATGTAGAAATATACACTGATTGCCATATGCCTTTTTTTTTTGGATGACCCAATAATTTAGGTTATAATATATTGTATGATATAGAATATCGGCCTAGTTTTCTGTAATTTATATAAGTAAAGTTTATTCAATGACCGCTGACCATTACGTCATATTCTCCATATTTGCGGTACAACAACTTACCGGTGGTAATAGTGATAATTTTTTTTAGACTTGATATTTATACATTAGGACGGATACATTTTTGAACAAGTAAAATACAAGCACGTTTCTTCAAAATTGTAATTATTATTTTTGTACTGTTAACGAAGTCAGAAATAAGTAGTTTATTTAGGGTTAAGGGTATCATGAGATAAAACATTTTTTCTTTGAAAATTAGTATGAAATTTTTAATTAATGTAAATTTACAGAAAAATAAATAAAACTCATTTATAAAATTTAAAATTTAATAATGTATTTTTTTTTTGTCTAGTGCATCAATCTATAAATTTTGTTTCAAATTTTTATCTTATTTATAAAATCACAAAGAAAAAAATATAATAAAACATAACAACATCGCTCATTCGGTTGAATGCGAAGTGGATATACCTTAGAGTATAGTACTCTCTTGCTCTCGAAGACAATTTTCTGCACACTAAGTAAGTTTCTAACATATCACATTTTTCTGCATGGGTAAAAACCATATTTTTTTCAATAATACCTGACACAACAAAACTTATAAACGAAAAAAGAATAAAAACCGTACCTACTAAAACAAAATACTTCAGATTAAATTACCATTGTTTTCCAAATACTTCCAGATGCCAAATAAATATTAAATAGTGTGATTGTGACGCGGTCTTGATAGCCTCCTTATTATTTCAGTACTTACTATTGATATTTAGAAATTCAACATTGACTTTAGTAGAAAAGTTATTATAAAAGCTTCTTTGTTTAAAATTTAAAGCTTTAACAGATAAAGATAATAATATAATATACAGGGGTTTCCATTTAAAAAAATTGGTTTTATTTCCTATTCAAAAACACGATGCTCTACTGTTTTTTTAAATCCTTGTATCTTAATCAGCTGTAAAAATACTACTAGTTTGCTAATTTAAACAATTTTGTATCTTTAATACTTAATACCAAAGTTACCAATGGTGGACACTTAATTTGGATAACTCCGTATAGCAACTCTAGCAAATATCGATAACAATGTAATCTATTATTAGACAAGGTGATGACAACAAAATTAAAACTTACCTTTCTGCAACTTGACGTAACATCTTTTCTATATTAGTATTTGCAATCTATTCCATAATTATGCACATTCCTGTTTTGTAGCAGATTAATTAATTATGCCACGGATTTGTAGTCTGTTGCACCATACTTGCCTTATAACAGATTCCTGGCTGGAAATCCCTTCGTATTATGTATTAGATCACGCTAACTTATACCGACGCCACCGACGTTTCAATTTAATGTAATTGCCCAAATATTACCCCCTAAATACTTATCACTTACTTCGGATTTAGGCTTTTACACCCGGCGCCGTAGAGGGTTAATCCTCTGTGCGATAACTTTTAGGTAAGTTATTTTAAGATGTGGATTTACATTTATATAAAGTGCTATATAAACAGAAATTTTGCTAGTGTTAGTCATTATCCTTGCCGTTTTGGGTTTAGTAATATTACTTTCGCCTAATTTATCTGACTTGATTATATAGGAACGTTACTGCCTTTTTAATTATTATGTCAAGTCGGTTTCCAACCTGAATACACAGGGTGCCAGCGTTGATCTGTTTCTAGTCGTATAGTAGCAAAACAGCAGATGTTTCGGTGAAAACGCAAATAGCGTTCCCTATACTGGATTGTGATGCACTTCGTGGTTTATTTAGTTATCTACCGTTCAATATTACCAGTGTGAATGCCTTTTATATTGAATTTAATTCCGCTGGGATGGCGCTACGGTGTATTGATGGCCACTTTGATTTTGCAAAAAGGCTTTTAATACATCTTACCGCCGCACTGAGCGAAATATCGAGTTGAGATAACTCAAATATGAGTTGTCCTTGCTCGACGCGTGTTGCCAATAGGGGACAGCCCAGACCTCTGAATTACAGCAACTAAATCAAACAAATTGCATTAAATCACTGTTCATAAGTTGTAAAAGCTCAGAAAATGTGTTATTTTATGCACTGGGATGGCTCACCCAACCGACTTAAATCATTGGTAAGCTAAGGCTACCGTAGCTGCGACTTGGGCTGCAGCAATTCATTGTTAAAGCTGCCAGAGACCAATAGGTGAATTGTGATTCGTTTACTACTCGGGCTAGATTAATTCATGAGTCGAGCTATGAAAACTTAATTATTGAGTTGTTCTAGCTTACGATGATGGCTGGAATAACTTACTCGTTTGGCTGTCAGAAGATATAATCTAAATTGTGATATTTTTTTTACTGGGCTAGCCTGACTCAGGGTTAGAACTGCCACCCCCCAATTTTGGACTAGCATTACCTAAATTGCTGACTATCGGAACTCAAAATATTTCTTTGATTTAACGCCTGCGTATTGTTGATAATACTCCTGTTTAATTTTGTAAAAAAGCAAAAAATTGCAATGTCTTAAAAAAGTTATAGGTATATCAAGTTTATCCACAATATGCAGGCGTAACTTCGAAGAAGTATGCTGCACGGTACGTCCATACTTGAGAAAAACATCATTTGTCTAATCAATAAAAATTATTAGCCAGTCATAGCACTGTATTTTTTTCCGTTCTGTCATTTTTCTCAGGTATGGACGCAGCCCTACAATATAATACAAAATTTGTGTTGTACCTTTGTCGACGATAGCGTCAGTTATTCTTTTTCTTAACATGCACTAGTGGTTCTGAACAAAATATAGAATGGTTAAAAATACAGTACTTTTTTTTTTTTGAAAATATTAAATGATGTGTTTTAGGAGTGTATTTTGAAACTTAATTCAAACCCAGTTATTAGCTAAAGTACGTTTATTAGTGAAATAAAAAAACATTTTTACATTTAACAAACGAATTTAAAGAATTACTTCACCAACAATAATGATAAAAGTTGAACAGTAAAAAAATGTTTTATACAAAAGAAATATATACATAATGTATAATATTTAATATAAATAAAAATGGCACTAAATAGCTTTAAATGTAGTTACTTTAATGTGGAACACATCTACAAATCTTGATGGAATACATATCTTAAGCAACAAAAAATAAGCGAAGAAAAGCGAAAAATTTTTGCAGTCTTTCAGGTAGGTTGCTAATATCCTAGAACAAAAATATCAATAAAAACACAATAAATTTGTTTAGCCTGTTTGTCAGTTTTGTCTTCCTGTGTCTGAATGAATAGTATTTTAAGCCAATTGACTTTCTCGGTATTTCAAAAATAAAATTACATCTTTTTTAACATGCGATTTTTAAATTAATACAATATCAACTGTCATTAGTATAAAATGTGAAATCTTTTGTGCATCCTCAAGTATTACGTTTACACACACACACGAGTACTTAATGCGTGTTAACTAAATGTGCAATTTAGTATCCTTCTTGAAGGATTTTCCGAAACCTACGCTTATAGTTTTTCTTGAATATTAACAGATGGATAGAAAAATCGACAATTTTTATTTCAGAGATCTTAAATAATTTATCAGTCTCAGAGCGTGTTCTAGTAAACTTATATTATTCTTAGAAAACATATTTCATATAGGTGCACAAAATTTAAAAGCTCCCATTAACACTTACTTTACTTTTTCGTGTCCGGAGGGAACACCGTGCGGGGCAGTTCGGGCATATCAAGAGATGTTCCATGGTTTGAACTGCGCCACAGTCACACTTGTCGTCATTTGTTTGAGATAGGCCCCATTTGATCAGATTGGTTTTAACAGGTGCAACCCCTGCTCGGATGCGGTTCAGCATTCTCCATGTTTTAAAGTCGCTCGAAACGCCGCTGGACGCAACGTGCATTAAGTAACTTCTGCGCCTACGCGTGATCGAATATATACTAAAACTTTTAGTATACGCGTGATCGAATGTATACTAAAACTTTTAGTGTACATTCGATCACGCGTAGGCGCAGAAGTAAAAACTAAAACAGTGGAAGGAACCGCGCCCAACCGGCGCGAGCACGAATTCGGAACTTTCCGTGACTGTTCGGTCGGTGATTTACCCACGATATGGGTTTTTGTAGCACGTTTTATGACTTAATTTTAAACAAGTCCTGAATTATTTCAACTCAAAATAATTTACACATGATGATGAGTTAAAATAATGCACATCCGGGTAAAAAGGGCACTTTTAAATCAATTAGTAAGTTTTCCCAACTCAAAAACTGAGTTCGGGTAACGTATAAAATGGTTACAAGATGAGGGATTGTGGTAATCCCAGATGTGTTTAAAATGTTAATAAAAAATCTTTTTCTGTATTGAGGCGAACTAAAAGAAGCTGAATAATTGCAGCATTTTTAAATGATTTGTGATAATTCGCAGGCTCAGCTGGCACAACATAGAGACGTGCATTAAAGTAGCTCTAATTTTGCAACTCACGACAGTGGTAGATCCATTTTTGTCAGTGCGGTGTCGGGATTGCTTGGGTTATGGCTGCCCATAGAGTCCTAACAAGGACGAAACGGCCGTCGTAGTCTACCCGCCCCATGGTATACATTGTGCTTGGATCCCTGTCTATTCCAAATTAAAAAAAAAACAGATATACACTTGTCCGATATGCCACAATATTCACTTTTTAATCATTTTCGCAGACACTATATTATCTTCTATAAATAATAGGTTTTGCCAAATTCCGTATAGTGGACTGTAAAAGTTAGTTTGGAATAAAAGCATTTTGAAGTAAAATTGCGCTTATTCTTCTATTATACATAGCATAATAGGTATTCTTATTACTATTATTACTATTACTAGTATTAAGCACCTATTATTAAGGGTGGGGATTTTAAATGGAACGCTGCTTATAGCGGCTCTGAGAATAAGATTTTTCTAAAATCCAAAAATACATCCTCAAAGATTTTTTATGGGCCGCGCCTTTGTCATGTAAAAAAAAATGGGGACCCCAAAGGGGGGGGGGGGGCGCAGCCCTAACCAACTTTCTTTTTTTAAATTAAACGATACCACTTGTGGCACCTTTTTGGGAAGCTTATTGAAGAAGGAATTTGTCCATATTCTTTTTTTTTTACATCTGTGTACGGCCACTTTAGCGTAACAATTGTTGAAAATGTGCCCCATAAACATGTTGGCACAGACCCAACCGATGGTAGAACTCTTCCCTTACTCTTTCCAAAACGTCTGGAGTGATTAATCTTATCTCTGCTCGAATCCTTACTTTTAACTCTTCCAGATTTCTAGGTCTGGTGACATAGACTCTGCTTTTTAAATCGCCCCGAAAATAAAAATCTAAGGGTGTAATATCCGGGGATCTGGGTGACCATTCTATAAATCCTCGGCGTCCTATCCACCTATTTGGAAATGTCATATTCAAGAATTCTCTTACATTTATTGCAAAGTGCGGAGGGGCTCCATCCTGCTGGAAAAAAATCCTTTAATCTAGATTTCCATAATTAGGGAATATTCTTTGGAGTTCTGGTATTAAAAATGTTTGAAGAAAATTTAAATACAGTTCTCCATTTAAATTGCCTTCAGAAAAGAATGGACCAATGATTCTGTCGCCTATTATTCCAGCCCAAACATTCACTTTCCCTTGGCGTTGAGAATGACATTCAACAATCCAATGAGGATTTTCATCGGAATAATATCGGCAATTTTGTCGATTAACCTAAAATGGAAATTAATTAATAATATGTTTAGATTTTGCCCAGCGATTGTATAACCGTTAATTGCCTTTAAAACATAATTTTTTGCTTAACTTTCGAACTTACTTGACCATTTAAAGTAAATGTTGCTTCATCAGAAAAAAGTATCCATGCTAAATCAATTTGTCGGTTGTCCAATGCGGCCATCATAACTTCGCAAAATTCTACCCTTCTGTCTAAGTCTTCCATCCAATAACTCTTGTACTGGCTGCATTTTGAATGGTTTTATCCCAGTAGACTTTGTGATCTTTAACACCGTTTTATAATCAATATTGTGATCACGCCTTGCTGGTGTAATTGGGTTTTCTTGATAGGTCAATATGATATAAAATTTAGTTTCATCTGATACTTTTGGGGGTCTTCTTCGAAGAACATGTCTAACATGACTCAATTATCGAAATTGCTTTTTAATTTTACTGACTGTACTTCGTGACAGAGGTGGCAAATCCGGATGACTTTCATGAAACAACGCAGCAACTTCTTCTTGACTCCGTTTTCTTTCTCCAAACCCAAGCATCATCAATATTACAATTTTTAGCGTTTTAGTTAAATGCATTTTTAAAATTTCTAAATTATTTCGATAAAATTTAAACAACTTGTCAAATGTAACAAGACAGGCTGTATAACCATGGAAACAAGGTAATTGGAGTACGGAAAGGGTATGTCTTAAATGGGGCACATTTTCAACAATTGTTACGCTAAAAAAGTGGCCTTACAGTTTTTAAGTTGTTTTATGTAATTATTCGTTAAAAAGTAGTTTTTATTAAATTTTTGACACATGGTTTGACAGATGTAAAAAAAAGAATATGGACAAATTCCTATTTCAATAAGCTTCCCAAAAAGGTGCCACAAGTTGTATCGTCTAATTTAAAAAAAGAAAGTTGGTTAGGGCTGCGCCCCTCCTTTGGAGTCCCCATTTTTTTTACATGACAAAAGCGTGGCCCGTAAAAAATCTTTGAGGACGTATTTTTGGATTTTGGAGAAATCTTATTCTTATAGCCGCTATAAGCAGCGTTCCATTTAAAGTCCCCACCCTGTATACCTAGAAAAGGCGTATTTAAGTAAAATGTGTTTTTATAGATGCTATTACTTACCTGCTTTATTTTAAAAATAGTATCGCATGGCATGCTAGATAAATACAAGGTTACTTATTAATTTCCTTGAAAATTTTTTGACAGTTCAAACAGCCAATTAAATTTTGTTATTCTTTATCATCTTACATAAATCACCCAATCATATCAACATTTAAGTGAAAACAACACTCCGGGTGGTTTTCAATCACTATGACACCCAGGCATCATTTATTATGACACCAATACTTTGACAGTTCATATTCCAACTATATAAATTTCAAAATGTCACGTTTTGGCAATGCAAATTTTCATTGCATTAACGCGCTAGTTAATGAAACAATCCCAAAAAATACCTGAAACAGTCACAAATACACGTGGGCAATATTTATGGAGTTTTGTTGTGAACGCAAATACGAGTTAAATAAACATAAAAGCGTAGAAGAGCTGGCAATGATACTGAAAGATTGGGCGGTTAATATGAGAAAAAAAGATGGGACTGAATTCAAAGAAACAACGGTAAAGACTATGTGGAACGTTTCGTGCAAAATTTTACAAGAAAAGTACTATAATATATATAAGATTATGATTGACCCGTTTAACAGCATAGTATTTAAACCAGCCTGAGATGCCCGCGATGCAACCAGAAAGAAATTACAAGCAGATCCATGTAAACGTAAGACCAGTTCAGTTTCGTTAAGTCTATCTGAAGTAAACCAAATAATATTGTTCTGGAATGAAAATACCCCTGAAGGTCTTATGCGTAAACTCTACCATATTGCTGCAGTAGAATTAGCGTGGAGAGAAGGCGAAGCAGTTGCATGTCTCCTGGATTTTTTTCGAATCGAAAAAAATAACGATGGTTCTCCAACAAATCGTAATGAATATAATCCAGAGTTCAGTAAAACTTGCCAAGGCGGTTCAAAAAGCTGTACAAGTAGTAAATGGTTCATTGTCAATGATGAAAGTCAAAGATGCCCTTACGCCTGTTTCATAAATTGATATCAAAACGAGGCGTACATATAACCTCACCACGGCTGTTCTTAAAACCAAATCGACATTGGAAAACGGAAACCGATAGTTGGTACAATAATGTCCCTGTTGGAAAAAATACTATTAATGGATGGACAAAATCATCTGCTGAAGCTATCGGCCTGAATGTAAAGGACAAACAAATAACAAACCATTCAAACAGGTCAACTGCTGTTAGCGAATACGCAAAAAAAGGTGCGCAAGAACAAAAATTGCTGAAAATCACTGGTTATAACAATCCAAATTCTATAAAACCATACTTAAACATCGACCAAGAACACCACAATAAGATTATTAATACTATGCGTGGTAATGGATCTTCTATAGTAGAAAAAAATAGCCAATCAAATGTTACGTTAAATTTTAATAACTGCACCTTTACAAATTGTACTTTTAATAAATAAATAATTGTTTGGTTGCGAGAAATTTTATTTTTTTATCAAAAATTTATCAAAAAATTTTCTGACCGAATATCCCTCGGACATTGACCAATGCCTCATAATTTTATCTCAAGCACGTAACCTAGGTAACAACCCTCCGCCTTCAGCGTCGGGTTGTTACCAGGCAACGTGCTTTCGACTAAAATTATCTCGCCCATTATCAATGTCCTAGGGTTATTATAGCTGAAAATGTTAGGTAATACACCAAAAAACGCCAGTAAATACTTCTTAGTAATTTGTTTAAGATAATTAGGCAACGCTTCTAGATTTACAGTATATTTTTTTTTCCTAAATTTAAAGATGGTATTATTCGTTAATAACCACAAAAATTAATTACGTGAAATGCGAGCGGACGTTCATGTAACGCGGCGCGGCGCCTTCACGTCTTATCACTATCATTAGTTCGGCCGTTGTATCTAATTTAACTTGTAAATAAGGGCTTAATTTCGCACAATTAGAAATAAACTTGTTTTACGGCTTTGGAATAAAGGAACGGTAAACAGTTCTATAGCATAGATTTAAAAGAGCCCTACAACATAGCCAAATATACGAAGGGAAATGGGCTGTTGCCCAAATGACAGACCCGGTCTCGAACTTAAAACCGGCCCGCAATAAGAAAACAACCAGCCCTCATAGGCGTCGTTACAAGAAGTTTTAGGGGTGCAGTCACCTAGTGCACTACATAGAAGAAAAAATTGGACAACGCACAAATTTGGTCAATAATTTATAGTAATCTAGAAGACACGCACGGCTTCGCACGCGCAATTCGGGTGCCCTATATACCCATATATTAAACAAAAACTAAAAATGGCGCATTTCGTTTTTTTAAAATAGGGGCTTAACGGTTAATTTGACATATCCTAAAGTGTTACATTCTTAAGACACTTTTTAGGGAAGAACATTTCTGTACAAAAAGAAAATGCAGATTGTCTTTTGTTTGTGAGATACTCACAGGAACTTTGTTATTTCTTATGGCGGCCATCTTGGATTTGTACATAAAATTATTTCTCTTTGAATTACCTTGCCACATGCTACCAAAATTTTGGAGAAATACTCTTAAATTATTAAAAAACCATTTAATGCACCTCTTCAACCTTTATTTTTTTAGAATACAGTTTCTTACAAGATCCTTAAATTCTGAACCGGACCTAACCTAACCAAAACCAAGTAATAGGTTTTATGCGGTTGATGTCTTTCTGGATACAATTCCAAATATCTAGCAGAAGCTAGTTCAGCATTTCGGTGTGATTGCAACATATCAAATTTTTCTTCATTTAAAATTTGTGCCATTTTTAAAATAAGATAAGATGTAGGTAGGTAATATCATCCAATTTAAACCACTTTTTAGAATCTTGAATGACAAATAAATAGGCACTTTATTTTTTCTAATGTTGCATACCATGGCCCACCATGTAAAAATACCATGGCCTTTTTACCATGCAAAAATATCACGGCCTACAATGTAACAATAATCCTTCCGTTATTATATGATTATACCAAATAATTTTAATGTAATAATACCGACTTAAGTTTGGCAAAATTAAAAAAGGTTTGCATTTTTTTTTGTTTGTGAAGTTTTTATTCTGATCTATTTTTTCTAATATTTTAACTAATAATTGCAAACAAAAAAAGACGCGATTTTTAGTTAAAAGCCCTATTTTTTCTAATTGAATTATTTTTTGTTTCATTCCGATTAAGATTTTTTTTTATCGCGGCGTTGCCAAACCTATTTAAGACCGTAGACAAAAAATGCGTTAATTATTTTATTGGCTAAAAAACAATGATTATTTGGGGCAGAAAATGTTTTTGTTATTAAACTAATACTCTTGGATGTACCCACATGCTATGTTAGATGCATGCGTTGTTGCCAAGTTAACGATTTAACTGGTTTTTTAATAATTTAAGAGTATTTCTCCAAAATTTTGGTAGCATGTGGCACATCGTTTAAAAGGTAATTCAAAGAAAAATAATTTTATGTACCAAGATGGCCGCCATAAGAAATAACAAAGTTACAATAGGTAACTCACAAACAAAAGACAATCTGCATTTTCTTTTTGTACAGAAATGTTCTTCCCTAAAAAGTGTCTTAAGAATGTAACACTTTGGGATATGTCAAATTAACCGTTAAGCCCCTATTTAAAAAAAACGAAATGCGCCATTTTGAGTTTTTGTTTAAGTTTAAGTGAAAAACTACAAAACTTTTAATAATTTTGAAAAAGGATTTGAGATCGGCATTAAATTCTCTAAAATATTCCCCATTTAACCAACTTTCTATCTCATTTATTAAGCGAGATACCCATATAGAGACTTGAATTTCGGACACACTGTATACCGTGATCGAACATTTAGGATTTCTGAATTGTAGAGTATGTGAGCAGCGTTTGTTGGATTTTATAGATTATTTTTAGGATATAATTTTGAACGACATTTAGAGGTTTTAGCGGGTTTTTGTAGATCCCACTCCACGAAATTATAACGTCTTATTAGAGATTTTATTAAAGTTTTATATATGGGAAGTACTAGTTTTCTGCCAATTATTTCCCTTAAAATATAGAATTTATGAATTAACTTTCTAATATTGTTTGTTAAATAACTGATATTTACTCCCCATTTAAGATGTTTATCAATACTAATAATTCCTAAATATATATATAATATATAACTTTTTCAAGATTTTTAATTTTTATATTGTTCAAATATGGACGATTAAAAGAAGTAAGAGAGAATGCTAAGTAATTAGTTTTGAAAGTAGGTAATCAAGGTTAATTTAATGAAATCCAGCCAGATTTTAATTTTTTTTAGAGTCATCATATTAAAAAATGATCTTAAGGCCGATCCGCATAGCATTTTCACCCTGCAATTTTGAATCTTGTTTGCAACAGCTGACTTTTGGGGTTTTTAGCGCATATTTTATTTTTTTTTATTTATAGTACCTATATATCTTCTTACTTTTTATATCTTTTTAAGTTATTATTGTTATGCAATTTATTTTTCAAACCTGTCTACTTGGTATTTACCATTACTGATTGCATTAAGAGCAAACGCTAGTGATATGCATGAAAAGTCCAGATAATATGTCCACATTAATGATTTTCTTTATTTGAAATTTGATTTTAGGTAATTTTTTGTTTTAAAATTGGTGCAATTCGACATGGTGCACTATTGCTTGCAAAACTTCAATTTATTTTCTGTAAAGCTGAATTTCTTTTTGTTTTATTTGGGTATTCCCTCATGAACAGATATAGAAAACATCAAAACGAATAGTTTTTATTAAGTTGAAGTATGTTGAAATCACCATCTAAAATAACTTTTTGTTCTCGGTTCTCATCCAGTGTGTTTATTAATACGTCAAAATATTTTAAAAACATTTCTCCATAACCACTGGGAGATAACAATAAATTTTAATTTTTGCCCGATAAAAATCAAACAAATAAGCTCGCCATAATATGCTAAAGGTCGCTAATTTTTTTAAAATTTTGAGTCGGGAAGTGGCGCCTTTAAATAAAATAAAATGGGAATTTCAATCATTAGAATCTATAATTAATAAATGGAGCAAGCATTTCCTACCACCCTGAATAATTCACTCACTTTTTAAAAAAAAAATATCATTTATTCAAATCAAACTTTTTTTCTGTAAGTAGGTTTTAATTATTCTTTAAAACTCCATAAAACTCCATAAAACTTTTTTTGATTTAATTTTAAATTATTCTGTAAATTACTTTTTTATAACTAAGTATCATATCCATGTTTTAAAGCAGTTTAAAGTTCAAAGGCAAGAAAGTGGAAAGCTTTTACTGCTATGAATAAAGGCTGTATTGACAGCAACGCCAAGGAGACACAGCAGTACCTAATTTTTCTGTAAAATTACTAATAATTTTAACTTTATCTATAACCGTTTTAAAATAGACGCATAATACCCAGTTTAAGACAGTAAAATTGATTTGCAACAAGTGCAATTATAAAGTCGTAATAATCCGAGACCTCAATTGAAATTATTAAAATTTGAGCTGTCGAAAAAGGCCAACATGGGAGTATTTCGACTTCAGTTTCCAAAGTTAAATAAATCTTTAGAACGAAAATGTCGGCCGAAATGGATTATTTAAGATCTCTACATTCTAGTTCGACCAAAAATAAGGGAAATTATAGGTCATTTGTATCTGTATTTTCAATATTAAAGATAGTCTGTTACACAGAAAGAAAAGAATACTTCATTTAAGTGAAAAAATCTCTCAACCCATTTATCTAAATATATAGACATAGATAGTTGATTGTAAATATAATATTTCTTCTGACTATACACATTTATTTAAATTTAGTATATTACGGATTACTCAATTAACTTTCTTGATATGAGTTAACATTTTTATTTCAAATAACATACAAACTTGGTCAAAGAAATAAGTAGGTAGTACTGATTACAAGTTAAAGTATCAATCGAAACAAGATAAACTTTAAGTTAGTACTTATAATCATTATTTAAAACAAAAAAAAGACTCTCTTTATGACTTGCATTTTACTCGATATAAGTATATTATTTGCCAAAAAACAAAAAATATTACGTGTTAATTTTTGAAAGTCATGTTTCCTTAATTTATTTTAGCTATATAACGAATAAACTTTATTTAAGCCACAACTTTATGCCTTCTAAATATATGATATTCTCAAAATAAGTTAAAAAATAAGAATATAATAGAATAATTTTAAACATTGTTGCCTTTTAATTTGTTTAAAATAAAAATACCCGAATCTAATTACCCAGTCTTCTCCTAAGTTTTAAATACTGACCCGTCGGCTTGGAAGACTGCATTATTAGAAGTTTTTTCTTCTTGGTGCATAAAACAATGATCGTTATATCACCATCATCGTTATCAATTAATACTTGGAAATACTTGTTTGAAACATATATTTTTTTGCGTAAATACAAAGCTTAGATTTATTATATTTGAGTATTATATTTTTAAAATAAGAATTTTTTTTCTATGTGTAATTTCGGGTTTTGGAAAATCTACCGGCTTTTAGATAGCTTAGAATTTTTTTAACATTAAAATAGTTTTTTGCATTGAACCTGGAACTTCTCGATTATCAGTCGAACGCACTGCCATTTGCCCTATACAATGACTCTAAGATTCCTTTGCCAACTTCAGCCATATAACATATTCAATTTTATGTTAGTAGTATACAGTTGGGAATCTCCAGCAATTTCAAACTGAGGAAGGCTATTAAAAATGAAAGCAAAACATTTTTCAGTTATAATATTTTATTCAAAAACCTTTATTGTTATTTAGTATTTGACTTGAGTACTTATAATAAACCATAATATGCTCAGATGATTATAATGTTAATCTTTTATGACCCACATAATACTATCGTTAAATAATCTGCTAGTATCATAGACTTCTCATAGAATAAAGTACATTGTTTACGTTTTAAAGAAATCAAAGATTCCAGCATTCACAATTTGTCTAGTGTTAGTTGTATGGTTCACTATACTGAACACGTGCATCAAAAAAAGCGCTGTTATCAACCCTTCTTTTAAGTCACATATTACATTCAAAAAATTAATAAAATACACCTTTTACAAGTATAATTCAAAAAAAATACAAACAAGATTTTGTTTTATTGTTTTAAGTAAAATAAATATAATTATTTCAGGTCTTTGTATTTAATACAAAACCATCTGTAGTAATTAAACAAACCATTCTCCTTTTCTATGAGTAATCGTAGTATTTATTTTTGTGATGTCGTGGTTAGTCGTCGGAATACTCGTATTGGTAGGTACGTGATTTGCAAAGTGCTATGTTTTTTTAAAAGGATTTTGCAAACTTACTTAACAAAATGGCGCTTTAGTGTCAGATTTGTGAAAAATTAGATTATTTTTTTCCCAAGTAAGGTTATAATCCGTAGTTCGGCCATTCAGTAATATAGTAATCAGGAAAAGAGTAAATAAAAATAATTAAGAATTACTAAGACCCGAATTATTAATAGGTTCTTGTTAACATTTTTAACTGTGGGATAACTTCTAAGGATACCATCATAGGAATAAATATTGTTGTTATGGTAGTTAAGTATAGTTATATGGGTTTAAGCAGTTCATTAATAATTTGGACCTCATGCATTTATTTTCTTATTCAAATTCAAACTGACTTAAAATTATTCAAGTTTTTTGTGTTCTAAATTATTACATTTATGATTAATATATAATATAATAACTTTTAGTAATAATACATTATCCTAGTTAGCTAAAGATTCCATCATGTTCCTGTTGTTCTGTATAACTATATTGTACATTACAAATGTTTTAAAGGTTGTTTGTAAAAATGTCAGTCTTCAGTATTCTAATAACTAAAATCTGATAATGTCAAAGTCAGCTTATCTTCATATACACACCTTTGTCAAGAATTTTATCAGCAACGGGTAACAGTTTGTTCCTAAATGTTTGTTACCACCCAATGCAGGTATGTAAACAGTTTCACAACTAAAAATCTTTAATTTCCTTTTTTCTTAAATTAAGTTACCTACAAAAATTACGTATACATACTACATTAAAACTACAGAAACTAGTAGATATATTTCACTCATTTCCTATGGAATTTAAAACATTCAAGTATACCTAGGGCTCCATCATAGAAGCAGGAAGCAAAAAAAAATATATATACTTCTGTTTATATCCTGTCATGTCAACAAAACTATTTATCTTTCAACAATTAGAGTTATTTTACCTATAACTGCAATGCAGCATACCAGAGTATGTACAATTATCCTCTACGTGGTTATACATGATTAAACATAAAAAATAAAATATTTCTTATTGTCTCTTGCCTAAAATTTCATTAATTTCATTCATTAATAATCTTAACATAGTATAAAACAAAGTCGTTTTTGCCCGTCTGTCCCCTTTCATATGTGCTTAAATCTTTAAAACTACGCAACGGATTTTGAAGCGGTTTTTTTTAATAGATAGAGTGATTCAAGGGGAAGGTTGTTATGTATAATACAGGCATAATATTATAGAGAAACAGTGATAAATTTAGAGGTTTGTTAGGGTTTGTATTTATAAATCTTGACGTGATGGTGATCTCACCTCTCTCTCTCGCTCTCTCTCTCTCTCTCTCTCTCTCTCTCTCTCTCTCTCTCTCTCTCTCTCTCTTCTCTCTCTCTCTCTCTCTCTCTTCTATCTTTATTTCACACGTACAAATGTTTGATGCAAACAAGCAGGCTATTCATGAATGAATGGCATAGTCTATTCTATGAAACGTTTATAGCCCGAGAGGCAGCGTTGCAAATGACACAATCATTTCAGGTCATCTAATTCTTATCACAAGTAATTCTTATTGGGTACCGTAAAACGGGGCTACTTGAAAACGCGAAGGTAACTTGATTATTTCAGCCGCTACTGTTTAAGTCACGTGCCACCGACAGCTGGTGTCAAATATAAAGTGCGCATGTAAGGCGATATTTCGTGTTTTACTAGCCAGTGGTGTAGCATTTTATTTTTTATTGTCATTTCAGGGGCTACTTGAATATAGTGCGATTTTACAAAACAAAGCCAGGAAATTGAAAATATCGAGACTACGATAAAGAATTACTCCAGCTTGCGGTACAATTATATAGACAGGGTGCCAACTTAAGAGATTTAAGAGAACAATTCGATATTCCCTATATAAGTTTATATCGAAAAGTTAAGGGCTTGCACACAAAATCGGTTTTTTTAGAGTTTTCTCTTAGTTTGTAAAAAGTGGTTGATTTTTCAATGTTTTGTTGTTTTTGCAATATGTATTTTTTTTAAAACGTAAATAAAACTATTTTTTGCCATAAATCCAATATTTTTTAAATTAAATTACTAACTGCGGGTTTCATTAAAAGACAATTTGCGTTTTAAGTAGCCTTAATTGTGAGTATACTTGCATTTTAGATGCGATTTTCAAACAAATTTCATTTAGCCCCATCACGGGGCTACTTGAAAAAATTTGTTTCAAAATTTTTTTTTTTCTCCAGTATGGCGAGGGCTAGATTTTTTTTCAGTGTTACACCTGATAGCCCTTACCCCAAAGTAATCTAAAATAATTTTAGTTTCGATGAACGTAGCTTTGTTGCAACGAGGTAGGACCTAAAAGTTGAAAAAGTGTATGAAGTATCCCCGTTTCACGGTAGTCATTTAATGATCTGAGCGTCAGCTACTCAAGTAGCGGTGGACCTAGTCGTGAGAGAATTTCAACTTATGTAAAAAAAACAAAACCGAAAAATAATTTCAGGTTGAAAATTTGTACAGCAAATGTTTATATGATGACAATAAATTTTAAAAAAGTCAGCTGCAAAGATAATGGTGGATTATGTATCAGCTGCTTATTCAGAGACCTGCACCTCACCCCCCGTCTTCTATAGCTCACTTATTAATTAAGTTGAAATTTTGATATTTTGCAGACCTTACCTGTATCTTGGGGCGCATTTCAGAAAAATATTTTTTTTCATACAGGGTGTTCCAAAAAAGTGTGACGTCATTAGGATGTATTTTTTTAGATATTTTCTTACTTATTTCGGTGCCTCCTATAGTTACCTACACACTCCTAAAATTGTATTTATTTTATTTTAGATATTTTTTTTTACATAATTGACATTCTCTTACGACTAGGTGCACCACGACTCTGACAGCTGACGCTTGTTTCGATTGCTAGCTATATCAAGACTATCAAATACACACAAAATCAAGTGACCTGAAATCACCATCAAAAATACAACGCTGCCCTTTCGGGCTATTAGGGTAGAGTGGGGGAATACCGGCCGTGGGGGTTATTCCGGCCGTCAAGTTTCTCCCACTCCGATAAATAATTTAGCGCGGCTTACGCCTACCAATCAAGCATGTTCACAAATCTAACGGTTGGTATCGTTTAGGCAGTGTTAGAGGAAGCTGTATAATTTTTATAGAGAGTTGTACAAAAAACCTCTTCGTGTTATAAGAAAGGTGTGTATTTAAAGCTGTATATTTCAATAAAGGTAAGTTGTAAAAATAGTTTTCAAGTATACAAACGAATGAAATTATGTTTTCTTTTACTTAATTTGCTTAGAAACGACGTAAGTTTAGGCATATTTAAATAATGTGTTATATTTTAGTTTATTGTTTTAGGGGTAATTCCGGCCATTATTGTGAGGGTAATATAGCCATGGCCGGTATTACCCCATGAAGTTTTGTTTCAAATTTCCTGTTGTTTTCAGATGCCGCGGACGTATAGACGAAAAACCACAAGGGCATCTTGTACTTCCGAAAACCTATGTGTGCTATTTTTGCCAGTACAAACAATGTTGGTTAATTGCGGCCCATGGCTGAAATTACCCCCAAGCTGCGGGGATTACCGGCCCACTAGTATATATATTTAAAATTCTGTATTTTTTTTTAAACTGTTTTGTTTATTTCCAATTTCCATATATTTTGTTCTCGAACGTCTTATCTTTCATTTAAACCTTCCAGTTCCCGTTCAAATTAGAAACTCTCCGAGATATTTGATACTTCCCTTAAGGGGCCGGTAATCCCCCACTCTATCCTACTATCTATTATAAAAATTTATTTTTAATAGCGTTCATCCACGTGCAGGTGAAACGCGCGAATAAATGCGATTGTATTTGGACAGCTCCGCCACCTCCAGTGTCACTCATTGTTATGAGCTGAGATGAAACAATAGAGATCTTATCGAGATTGTGTATAAGCAAGAGAATTTAAACTAATATTTGAAATTTTGTATAATATGCTAAATGTTTAAATGTAAGGAAAATTAAAGCCACGCGCAGCGGGGCTCCTACTTTCGGGATCTCTTTAGTTAGAGACCAAAAGCTTTTTTGTATAATACGGTTACGTTAATAAAAAACCAAGCTTAGTTAGTAGCACAGGTCTATACAAAAAAGTAAAATGTTTAATCCCCATTGCACCTGTCTTATTAAAATTTGGGACACCGTGTCACCGTATCGAAAGCCTTACCCAAGCAGCATTTTTCTGACTTCCAGCTATAGTTTAACTAAGCGCGACGTTGTGGTAGTTACAGATTTATTCGAAATATCAATTAAATACGGTAAGATGTAAACCGACGTCTAATCGACGTTGTTCCAACCTTGCATACCCGACCCCAAAGATTTGGATACTAACCGACGTTGGTAAAACGTCGGTTACTGACCAGCTATGAGCAAGTACACTGTTGGGCACATGGGCAACGTTCACACAACGTTGATAACAGACTAAATGTTCTTGGTAAGTATTTAGTTGCTGCTAGTCGTTGGACCGTACATCGGCACAGCAGTCTTATTCCTACTTAAAAGTGAGGTTTTGTTTTGGTTCTGTTTATTTTATTATTGATAATATGAAAACAAAAAGCTGCTTACCTCTACTCGTCGCGAGTTTAAATATTCGGCCACCTATTACAGAAGGTTAATATTAGAAAGAAAGAAGAAAAAAAGTCGCATCAAAGTCTGCAGTTAGTAAAATGTTATTAAAAATATTTTAACCAAAGCCTACTAAAAGGTCGTAGATAGTATAGTTTCTTTGACTTGCCTGACTCCTGGTCCAAAGTGGAAATATTTTAGGAATGTTCAAACGTTATAGGGAGATGAATTCGGTAGCCATTGTTTAAAATTGCTGATTTTTTTTATTTTTTGAGGAAACACAATGAACTGAATGACGAAAGAAACATCATTGTCTCCAACCTTCAAACAGTCACAATGAACTGCTTTAAACAGTTACTAATTATGTTAAATAAATTACTGCTTTACTGTTTTAACGAAGAATATAATTTTAAAAAAAATAGCAGGTTCAGAATAATAACTAATATTATATTCAGAAAAAGAAAAGCACGAAGTCTTTCTCCACAATCTTTATTAATCGAAAAACTAGGCGAACCTAGTATCACATCGACATGTTTCGAGTGTAGAAACACTCATCATCAGGAAACAAAGTGAAAATCAAAATGCTGATGTTTTTAGCAAGAGAAAATAATGGTGAGATTGAGCCGTAATGGAGCTTTTAATGGTGTACAAGAGATGTAAAATTGAAAAATCAGAAGGTCAAAAATCAAGACTCCAGCATACTGAAGAGTCGAGGGTTAAGTGTAGAAGCACACTGTCGTACAGAAAAAGATAGGGTAGTAAAAATTAGGGAGTTTTGAAAAACATATCTGTTAAAAGTATTAATAAATTACTGAAACATCCTGAGTTTTATTGAGCCCAGTCAGAAACATTTGAAAATGTTGGGGTGAGATGTAAAGAAAAGAAGAGAAAAAGAAAAAATTGTTTTTTTTGGTCAAAGCATCTTTTAATGTAAAAGTAAAAACAGTTGGGGTAACTGGGCCGTAAAAAGCCTGGTACCCCAACTGTTTTTACTTTTACATTAAAAGATGCTTTGACCAAAAAAAACAATTTTTTCTTTTTCTCTTCTTTTCTTTACATCTCACCCCAACATTTTCAAATGTTTCTGACTGGGCTCAATAAAACTCAGGATGTTTCAGTAATTTATTAATACTTTTAACAGATATGTTTTTCAAAACTCCCTAATTTTTACTACCCTATCTTTTTCTGTACGACAGTGTGCTTCTACACTTAACCCTCGACTCTTCAGTATGCTGGAGTCTTGATTTTTGACCTTCTGATTTTTCAATTTTACATCTCTTGTACACCATTAAAAGCTCCATTACGGCTCAATCTCACCATTATTTTCTCTTGCTAAAAACATCAGCATTTTGATTTTCACTTTGTTTCCTGATGATGAGTGTTTCTACACTCGAAACATGTCGATGTGATACTAGGTTCGCTTAGTTTTTCGATTAATAAAGATTGTGGAGAAAGACTTCGTGCTTTTCTTTTTCTGTATCATTTAACTCCACTTTGAGTATGGACTACTTCTTTAATATTATATTATTATATTATATTTTAAAATCCATAGAAAATTATTTTCGAATATTATAAAATACCTACCACATAATAATATAACGTTTACTTACGCGGTTTGCTTTCTCGTCATCTATTTCTTTTAAATGTAAAATTTAAGAGAGAGTATAAGCATCATTCAATCTTAGTTGTTTTACTTTTACTAAAGATATACCAACAAAACATATTAGTACAGAAAAATGTAGCACGCCCGACTTCGGTCGACTAGATCTGTCGGAAATAGTGAATATAGCCGATATCAACTCGACTTCAAATTTGGTTATTGGTTTGAACAATCAAGTCGGATCCAACGTCGTACCAACTCATATTTGATTGACCACATTAGTGCAAAAGTGGGTCGTAACGTCGCCGGACCGACGTTGCATAGCAACGTCGTGGTTGCTTACAGCAACGTGGTAACAACGTCGGATTGTTGCTTGGATAGCCAATTCCAGAAACAGGGCGATACACTTTTTTTCCTCATCCAAGTTCTAGACCGCTTACTGTGTTAATTCAAACATAGCATTAGCTGTACTAAAGCCCTCAACGGAAGCGAACTGGTTTTTAGTAAGCAACCCGTTGGCGTTTATAAATTTTGTAAGTCTATCCTGAAGGAATTTTTCAAAAAATTTGGCGATATTCGAGATAACGCTGAAAGGTTTATACACTCCCGTGCAGAGAAAACGGGCACTCCAAAATTTTGATTAGGTTTTAGCCTTCATAACTTTTTTATTTTTCATCCGATTTTAGTGATTTTTTTATAGAATTGCAGATACAATTGTCTTCTTTAACGTGTATTTTACTAATCTTAAGTAACTTTGGTTATTTCACATATTATACAAGGATAATCGAAATGCTGTTTTTTTCTCTAATTTCAAAACGCCCTGTGGAATAATAAAGTAACAAAATTATTTTAAGTTACCAATTTTAATGTAGAGTCATATATTCTTTACATTTTATTTTTTGGTTTATGTCGATACATGCATTCAGTCTCACACAATTTAAATTTAAATAAAATAATTTAAATTTTTACATAATTTTTATTCCAATAAACATTCAGAATTTTTTTTACAAGGTGGCTATGTCATGTCCTTTGTTGTTTGACCAAGTGCGCAACTCTCTATGGTTGTTTGACACTTTATGGTCAGTTTGGCAGTAAATTTGTGTATTGGCAATGGTCTTAAGTGCTGGAAATTGTGCAAAAGCTGTAGCTTTAGTGGAGGACGGGCGAAATTATGGGTATGTGGCTAGAGTACCTAATACCAGCCGCTCTACCATCGAAAGAGTAGTTAAACGCTTTAGGGATTCAGGCAACAATTCACGAAGGGCAGGTAGTGGTACGCAACGCAAGACTACAGCAGTTGATGACCGGTTTCTTGTTCTTAAAACCCTTCGAAATCGCCGATTGACTTCAGTACAGGCGAAAAATCATCTTAGAGAAGTTCGAGGTAAAAGTATCAGTTCTTGGACCGTTCGTCGAAGATTAATTGTAGGTTTGAATTCTTGCCGACCAGCAACAGGCCCTAGATTACTCCCACGTCATAGAGTAGCAAGATTACAATTTGCTCGTGAACATGTAAATTGGAATTTGGCACAATGAAACAGTGTACTTTTTACCGATGAGTCTAGATTTTGCCTAAACTCACCAGATGAACGAGAGCGAGTGTGGAGACGAATGAACGAAAGATTTGCTGAATGTTCGTTCAGCCCCCGGCTTAGTTATTGAGAAGGTTCACTAATGGTTTGGACAGGAATATCACGTGAGGCATGTACTGAATTAGTATTTATTGATAGAGGATCGCTGACCGCACCGCATATTGAGGAGGTTATCGAGAATCATGTAGTTCCTTTTGCTCCATTTATCGGCGATGATTTTATCTTGATGCAAGATAATGCCCGACCACATTCCGCAATGTGCGTGCCTCAATATTTGGTAGAAGTTGGGATTGAGAAAATGAACTGGCCAGCATGTTTTCCAGATTTAAACCCTATAAAGCATGTGTGGGACATGTTCGGAAGACGCGTTAGAAGTCGATTAGTGGTACCAACGACATTAAACGAGCTTTCGTGGGGCACTTGACGAGGAATGGGGGAGTATTCCGCAAGACGATATTCGCGGGCTTATTGATGGTATGAACCGACGTGTACAGGCAGTAATTGACGCTAGAGGAGGCAATACAACGTATTGACGCATACTTAATTAATTTGTAGTTGTTAAGTTTGTTTTCGTTTTAACAATAAAGAAATTATGTAAAAATTTAAATTATTTTATTTAAATTTAAATTGTGTGAGACTGAATGCATGTTGTGACATAAACCAAAAAATAAAATGAAAAGAATAGATGACTCTGCATTAAAATTGGTAATTTAAAATAATTTTGTTACTTTATTATTCCACAGGGCGTTTTGAAATTAGAGAAAAGAACAGCTATTCGATTATCCTTGTATAATATGTGAAATAACCAAAGTTACTTAAGATTGGTAAAATACACGTTAAAGCTGAAAATTGTATCTGCAATTCTTTAAAAAAATCACTAAAATCGGATGAAACATAAAAAACTTATGAAGGCTAAAACCTAATCAAAATGTTGGAGTGCCCGTTTTCTCTGCACGGGAGTGTAGTTGTTTATATCGTCTTTACTGTCCGATTTAAGAACCGGAGTGATAATTGAGATTTTAAATGCTTGAGGAACATTGCCTGTCTAAAAAAATAGATTTACTATACTTGTATTATGTAGGTAGTACTATAGAATTGGTGAGTTTCACATGGAGAAACTTAAATACTCTAGAGGATCCATCAGAACTAAATGAACAATGGTTCTTTCATCTGTTTATTATATTTCAGTACTGTTTGTTGGATATAGAAACATTGATGTCATAATTGTTATTTTGTGACTGTTGTTGATTTTGAGTTTTTCCTATAGTAATAAAAAGTTCGTTAAAGGCATTCTTAATATTTATTTTTATCTAGTTGTAATTTCGTTATTTTTTTTTCTGAGTTATGGTAATTTTTGATGAATTTTCATTTGTCGCTTCACTAATTAAATTATACATTTTTTTCATGTTGTTTTGATTTTATTTTTAATTATCATTTCTTGTATTTTTTATTATTAAATTAGGCCTTTTTCTATATAGCTTGACACAATAATGCAAAATACGCCAACAAATTGTATAAGACACCTGTCCCAAGAAGTGGGCAGATCTTATGGAACATGCAGGACTATGGAGCATGGCGGTGGCCAATTTCAGCAATTTATGTATTTATTTTTCTTTCTGTATATTCTTACTTTGTTAATTTTGTAAACAATAAAAATAAATTTGTATTTTTCTACTTATTTTATTACTCATTAATTTGGCATATCATGTCATAATATGAATTTGACAAAATTTTCAAATATATTTGATTAGAGATATCGTCCCCATATCATTGTGATCTAAACCAAGCCCTACGTTTTTTAATCCAAGCGCTCTTAGATGCAAATAATTTTTGCTCGCACGGTACCTATAATATAATTATTGTTTTAAAACTTTCTGCAGAGAAAATCGGTTTGCATGTTTTAGTATTAGTTTCCCTACCTATTTCTCAAACAAGTCATCGTTTGAATGATTTTACAAACCAGTAAAACAGGTTTAATCTAGTTCACAAACTCCCTTGCATATATTTTCATTATCTATAATATTAAAGTTTTTGCAGGATCGGTTAATTATTATATTAATAAAGAAAAATATAAAAAAAATCAACACGCCATATCTAAAGAATGTTCAAGTATCCTATATTTTTTGTCATATCCTTCGGGATATACTAAGGATAACGTGATTCGAAGAGTAAAATGTCGTCGGGAGGACTGAATGCTTCGTGGAATTTTGATTGACTTATTCTAGCCTTTGAAAATGAACTGCGAGGATATGGGCACAAGGTCACGAAAATTAATGTTTTACGAAGTTGCTCTTGGAAAAACGGTAAATAATATTTTTCTACGATAGTTTAAAAAATGTCATTTAGTGTATGAATTTCTAAGTGAAAAGTAGGTCTTTATTGCATACTATGCAATAAAGTACTTTTTCTATTTCACGTTCATAATAAGCTCAGTACGATACGCATTTGCGTATAGTAATGAAGCTATTTCGATACGCGTTTTTTCTTTATTTTATGTTCGTAACATTTAAATGTTTTATTTCATTGACTTGCGCGGCCCTGGTGATTTACGAGAAAACCCATTTTTCGCAGAGGAAAAATAGCTTGATAACTTACTTTTTTATTCTGTGTGGATAACAGTGATGTATGTTGGTTGCATAAATCTATAAATCAATCTTTGGTAGATGCTTCAAGCTATCATTTTCTGCCAAATCATATCCAAAATTCAATCTACTAACCTTCCAATGTCGATTTTAACTTCAACTTTATTTGAATCCCTATCCTTATACTAAATTGCAATGTCGTGACGTAAAATCACGTCTCTTGAAATTCGAAAAAAAGTAGCAAAATCTCCCGAATTTCCGAACGCTCTGTATATGTACCGAATGTACAAGGATCACACAACGTATTCCGTCCAATTTCAAATCTCATATCGCTAAAATAACTTAAGAATCTCGTGATGAAAATGGGTCAATAAATCAAAAAATGACAGTTTGCAAAATAATTTTTGTTGTCCAGAGGCTACTATGATTAACAATAGTATTACCAACATAAAATTTAGACATAAAAATTTACAAAATTTTGAAGGATTTATTTTCTATTTAAAATGTATTTTTCTTGATTATAAAAGGTGAAATAGAAAAAAATATATAAAGCACATGTTTCATAAGGCGTTTTAGCGCACGTGTCAATAAAAAAACTCGCCACTTTGTAGCTCGTTTTTTAAAATAGACGCGTGCGCTAAAACCGCTTCTTATGAAACTTGTACTTTAATATACTACTTTGCCCTAGTGCAATAAAGTAAATTACCTAGGAAACGAACAATTTGTTTATAGTATGAGTGTATTGTGTGTTGCACACCGTCAATACCCTATCGAAATAGAATTCACGTTGACAGGCCGCCATAATTTCATTAGTTGAAGTCAAAGGTATCTATGATCCATTGTCAAATTTGAATTACAACTTTTGCACACAAAGGAGAGGTAATACAGAGCGATTTTAAACTTTTTTGTTAAATAAAAAAACGATCGCAGAAAAAATAGTGTATGTAACATGTGCAAAAAGTGTGTTTATTGCACATGGCATATTCTATTCTATTTATATAACTTTTATGCCGTGTGCAATAAACATACACTTTTTGCACTAGTTGCATAAATAACTATTAATTACTTCTTAACAGAGGTATTTACAAGTTTTTAATTTTCTTTACATAATTGTGATACAAACAAATAAAAAACATGACGCGATGTCATTATTTTTAGTTCGTTTTTATATATTTTTAAGGACATGCGCACTGCAGTGCTGTGTTGATTAGAGTAGTTATTTTAATGCTTTTGGCATATGAAGAAGGACAGACATATTCTGGAGCTGGTAGAGCAAGGCCGGTCATAGTTTTATTTACTTTCTTGTTTTGTGCAATTACGACCACTTTCCTGTTAAAACAAACACATATTCTCTAGAATTCTTAGGAAATATGACATCTAGATAGACTAGAAAGTATCGTGTTACCAGTAAAACTTGTTGTTTTTACTTCAGTTCTGAAAATCGACGTGTTTACTTTCAACGGTTTTAAGGTAAATTGTGGCAATTTTAGTGGTTTTAAAAAACTGCCTTTTTTAAAATTTCTGTGTAAAACACCGGCATGCTATTCGTCAATGCGTCCCTGAACAGCCCTTCCAAAATTAGATAGGTAGATACTAATTATTTTTTTTAATAATTGCAAGGTTGTTCCGGAAGTTACCCCTGCATTCAAGTCATTTATAGGTCTCTTTCATACATGATTAACCTTAAGAAGTGTGCCCTTATAGTTATTAAAGATACAAGTTCGATATGAACACTATAATGAACCGTGTGCAACGTTTCATTATAGTGTTCATTTCAAAAGTTTTATTAGCAAAGTTCATATCGAACGTGTATCATTCAAAATTTAATCTACGACAGTGCAAATAGATTTTATTCGTCTAAATTTCATTGATATTAGATAACGTTTTCGTAATTTTTAAAATTTTCAGGTGTCCATATTAGTCGATATCATGGTAACCGCATTTTTGATTGTGTCAATTTCGATTTTGACAACGTCATTATTGCCATCTAATTTTCTATTGTATGCAAAGTGTTGGCCAAAAATAATTTAAATATGGGAGATTCTGAATCCGAAAGTGTCCCTTCGGATGTCGAAGATATCGCGCAAAGCGTAATAGATTCCCTACTTCCCGAAAAGTCCAGGCAGGTGTACGAACAGACCTAGACTTTCTTTTTGTTTTTGTATCTTAACATTTGGATGTTATTATGAATTCATAATGGGACTGAGTGCTATTTAGAAGGTCATAATGACATCTAAATGATAATGCTAAATACGTCATAATGGCACTGTCGTAGATTAAAGGTAATATGATGATGTCATGACTGTTATAAAACTTGATAAGACCATAATTTTTACTTACCTTAAGACCTTTCGATTTACACGCGTGCAATTTGTTTTAAGTGGCCTCTTTAGCTCGTTATAACCAAAAACTTGGTTAACTATAAGTAAGTGCGGGTACTTAGGTCCAGTAGAAAAAGGGGCCCGTTTACCATTTTTTTGTATCATGTCGAGAAGCAACATTGACGGGACCATCTATTGCTCCTACTACATACTTAATGTGATTCTAAGTTCGATCGCGACGTTATAATGAAATTTCAAATTCAAATTCAAACACGATTTATTTATCAAATAAGAAAATGCATTAAAAATAGTACCTACATGGGATTTTTAACTATACATATAGATAAATTGGACTATACCGAGATTATATAGAACTGATATCACAGAGCACAAACAAATTGTGCTCGTGTGGTATAGCCTAAAATAATATTAATAACTAAAAAACTATATTATGTAAATTACTGAAACCTATATAGAAATACATAAAATTCTGTTCGTGTAGCTCCGCCGGAAGTTTTGGCTTGATTCGACGGTGAGATGTTTTGCCGTAAGTTTAGTTGCGCGAGGTGTAAAGCAGGTGACAGGTTCATGGAAATTGCTTTTGCCGTTTTTCGTGAAAACGACGATTTTAACAAAGTAAGAATGCGAATAAGTTTATGGCAAAAATAGTGACACTTAATTAAATACGTAGGAATCTTGTACCTAGTGAAGTTACAATATTTCCCTAAACAGGAAAGTGATAAAGAGGTACCTAGTTGTAACTATCTGCTTCAATATCTAAAAAACTGCCATCTAATGCCAAATTTGAGCTTAAACTCTGTATAACGACTGACCCAGGCGCAAGAGAGAAAGAAGGGCAGAGAGGACAGGTACACAAAACTTAAAAACGACAGAAAAATACGATTAAAGCTCGATCAGTTTCCAGGTCAAAACCAACCAATAGCGCAGATAGCGCATTTATGGTTAAAAAAAAAAAAAAAAAAACTAACAAGACCAAATACAGATAATATGCTAAACTTTCCTCCTTTGCATATTTAAAAGAAATGGCCTGACACAATTATTAAATTTATTAATTGAAAATTCCTCAACATTATTAGGTAAACTATTCCACATTTGAACTGCTATGAAACGAAATGACTTTTGAAAATTAGATTACGATGGTTGGTGGTCTGAAATTATTTACATTTTTTGTAAGATGAGGATGCGCATAAGAATGAAAATTTACTCTTAAATACTGAGGTTCCTCGATATTCAGTACTTTATACACAAAAGAGTGGTACTTTCTGCGATTCTTCATATTTAAAATATTATTATTATTCATGGTTGTCTAGCTTCCTCAAGGACCGTTCTCTGCAAGTGGCGATTGACGGGTTTCTCTCAGATACCTTTACCATCAATGCTGGTGTTCCTCAAGGGTCCATATTATCCCCCACTCTCTTCTTACTGTACATTAACGACCTGCTAGCGAAAACAGAAAATCCAATATATAGCTTTGCTGACGACAGCACACTTATCTCATCTTTTACTTTGAAATCTCAAACATCGGCTGCTGACGCACATCTTCGCAGACAACATGAGGTATCACGCCTCAATAAAGACCTGGAAGCAATTTTGTCTTGGGGTGACAGTAACCAAGTCGAATTTAACGCTCAAAAAACCCAGGCAGCAGTTTTCTCTAAGAAGGTTAACATTGCAGAACCCGATATCGTTATTGCAGGACACGCAATTCCACTGACTTCGTCTATTAATTTGCTGGGTGTCAACCTGGGAGGAAATATGTCTGGCAAGGGCGTCCGAAGGGGGGGGCAAGGGGGTGCGCTTGCCCCCCTCCCCCCCCTCCTGGCCCAAGTAGATTTGAGATATTTTATTTAACTGGGATATACATATTTATTGAGATAAAACGAACTCTTGTTGCATAAAATGAAATGTGGAATTCAAAAATCTTCTTTGTTTATTGCAATTTGTTTACCTCCAACTACATGTAGCGGGTGGTCAAATAAGCGAGGACGTCGGCTTTATCTCGGAAACCATTAATCGTACAACTTTCGAAAAGATTTTTTTATTGGTAAAGTGGTCAAGAGAAATTGCTGGAAATTACTTTTAAGTTCCTCATTTCGCCGCATGCAAGGGGCACAACTAAAAATTATTTTTTTAAATTCTAAATTTCTCCGAAAATTCCCATATTAAGGTATAACTCTGATTACGTCATTGGAGAGCTTAGACTGCATCATTTTGGTTTAACGCTCATTGGCGTACCGACCTTGATAAGAGTGGGAGAAGATATTGAAAGTGTAAACATTAAAATCGCTGTAACTTCTAAGTGACTTATTCGATTTTACTAAATGTAAGCTTGTTTGGAACGGGAAAATAAGTATCTTCAATTGCCATATCCGACAGTACACGATAGTGTTTAATAAAATTGCTAGAGGGCGCCATTTGTAATAATAACAGTTTTTTCGATTTTATCTCGAAAATTCAAATCATACGGTATAACTATAACATCTTAATCGAAAAGTAGATGAAATTTGCAAGAAAAGATGGGAAGACCGAAGTTCGATATCTTTGTTCGTTTCAGAGTTATTGCCAAAACAATAATTTTTAATACAAATTGAGCCCTCTAGCAATTTTATTAGAAACTATCTTGTACCATTAGATACGACAATTGAAGGTACTTCCAAACAAGCTTAAATTTAGTAAAATCGGATAAGTCGTTTAGAAGTTACAGCGATTTTAATGTTTACACTTTCAATTGCTTCTCCCACTCTTAACAAGTGAAAGTGTAAAGATTAAAATCGCTGTAACTTCTAAACGACTTAACCGATTTTACTAAATTTAAGCTTGTTTGGAAGAAAAGTACCTTCAATTGTCGTATTCAATGGTACAAGATAGTTTGTAATAAAATTGCTAGAGGGCGCAATTTGTATTAAAAATTATTGTTTTGGCAATAACTCTGAAACGAACAAAGATATCGAACTGCAGTCTTCACGTCTTTTCTTGAAAATTCCATCTACTTTTCGATTATGATGTCATAGTTATACCATATGATTTGAATTTTCGGGATAAAATCAAAAAAACTGCTATTATTACAAATTGCGCCCTCTAGCAATTTTATTAAACACTGTGTACTGTTGGATACGGCAATTGAAGATACTTATTTTCCTCTTCCAAACAAGCTTTAATTTAGTAAAATCGGATAAGTCGTTTAGAAGTTACAGCGAATTTAATGTTTACACATTCAATAGCTTTTCCCACTCTTATCAAGGTCGGTACGCCAATGAGCCTTAAACCAAAATTATGCAGAATTATCTAAGCTTTCCAATGATGTAATCAGAGTTATACCTTAATATGGGAATTTTCGGAGAAATTTAGAATTTAAAAAAACAATTTTTAATTGTGCCCCCTTGCGGCGAAATGAGGAACTTAAAAGTAATTTCCAGCAATTTCTCTTAACCACTTTACTCATAAAAAAATATTTCCGAAAGTTGTACGATTAATGGTTTCCGAGATAAAGTCGACGTCCTCGCTTATTTGACCACCCGGTACAGTCGAAAGATCATTCAGTACTCTCAGAAGAGTAAAAACCTGGATTCTTTCGACTATGACTGAGCACCGATTGGACGGTTTATGTATGATGAGTGTTCAACGCAAATTTGTAAAAGAAAAAAAAAAGACATTTAATTGAAAAAATTATTGATGAATTAGCAAAAGATTCAAGAAAATTAACATTCCTTTTCTCCAATAAATCTGAATAACTTATAAGTTTTTTGTTGTATTTTTTTTTGTTATATTTGAACATTTTTAAATATTTTGTTTAGCTATTTTTTGTTATTTAATATAAGTATTAGGTGTTTGCTCTATTCTTTTATTGAAGGTTTGTTGAAGTGCTAGAAACAAAAATAATTCCAATAATTATGATTTGCCCCCCCTTGGAAAAGTTCCTTCGGACGCCCTTGTGTCTTGGCATAATCACGCTGTGGCAATCGCCAGGGCAGCTTCTCAGAAGCTCGGTATACTTTTCCGTACCAAAAAGTTGTATACACCTCAACAACTTTTGACACTCTATAAAGCCCAGATTCGACCATCACTGGAATACTGTTCTCATATCTGGAGTTCTGCACCGAAGCATACCCTTCGGTTGTTGGATTCCATCCAAAGGAGAGCCGTTCGTCTAATCGGCGACCACGAGCTGACTAAGAACCTCGACAGCTTAGAACATCGAAGACAGGTTGGTGATTTGACTCTCTTCTACAGATATTTCCATGGCAAGTGTTCGACAGATATTGCCCGCTCGATTGCACCTAGAGTAATGTATAGCAGAAACACACGACGAACCACTGCCGCCCATCCCTATGTGGTTCAACTTAGTACACCCCGAACATCATTGTTTCAGAACTCTTTTATTTGGAGGACGTCATCTTTGTGAAACGGCCTTTCTGAGACCGTGTTTCCAACCGAATATAACCTCCAACGATTCAAGAAAAACGTGAATCGCTTTCTTCGCACACGCACCGCTCCTAGAGCGCCTTAAAGGTTTTTTCCTATAGTGCTTGTGCTCGATCATAAATAAAAAAAATTCAAATTTACCGATTATGCTTCCCCGATAACTTTGCTTGAACTATAAAAATTAAGTAATTTTCTTGACTTTGTTGGATTATTTATCATTTAATTAAATTAAAAATGGAGCTATGAATAAATACATAGTATGTCGACAATGTATTTCCAGAAAAATTAATGATTTTTAATAAAAAATAATTGATACAAAACTTAAATATCAGAAGGCGACAAAACAAAAAATAAGGCATACACAAATTGAATGGGCCTTATTTCTAACTGAAGGAAAAAATGAGATAGTTTCTTCTTAATGTTAACATTTTAGGACCCCTAGATTACAAGAAACGTGTGTCCGATTTCCGTCAGTCTGTTGGCCAGAAAGCTTAACTTGACGGAAAATTACGAAATTTTGTATATGAATTAGGTTTAATCCTGCTCAAAATCGGGAATAGTTTGTGGTTGCTGTTTGCAGGGTAAGCATCAGAAGAAAATTAATTGTACAATGTAAAAATATACAGTATGTTTAATTAAAAAAGTTAAAAATGATACACGCAGAACTTCTAATATCCACCCCGTATAATATCTTTTTTTCTAAAAAAATGCATTTCAAAAAAAAATTTGGCTCGTCCGAGCGATTCTCGATTAAGTGGGCGGAATTCTATGTAAAAGTCTGATCTTCTTTATTATAACCCTGTATAGGCATAACATGTTGATTTCTGTGAAAATTACATACAATTGATACATTTATTCTCAACCAATTAGAAGGCTATTTTTTGTTTACGTTGCTTATAGTAACGGAAGATTATCGCGATAATTTTGTTAGTTTCTATTAACTTAATGAAATTAATAACTGATAATATTTCTGTCAAAAATGAAGTGCTTTATATCTATTGGCAAAAGTCACTTAGAATAAAATTAAAATACATTTTGTTGCTAACTGATAAGTTTAATTGATACTAACCAATTTGCTTTACATATCGAACACCGGGGCTAAAAGAGACACATCAAAAATTTAACTAAACTCATCGGAAATATGTTTTTTAAGTTTCATTTGAGACTATGTAGACTTGTAATTATGGTTGAAAACGAATTAATGTTTTTAATGTTCCTGGCATTTTAGTAAAAAACCTTAGTTACTAACAAATAAAATCAACTTCTATTGTAAAAATATAGTGCGTCATATTTAACTAAACTCATCGAAAATATATTTTTTAAAAGTTTTATTTGAATTTAAACCTATAGATGAGGAGCGTTCATTCAAAAGGGGACATGTCCACATTTTTTCGAAACTCATTTTATATTAAATTTCTGTTCATTTTTATGATATCTATTGACCCACCTCTTTAAATCCTTTCAAAACAGTACACAACCCGGTAAAATTCCCAAATAAAAATCAGATATTCGACCAAAACCAGACACGTCCAAGGTACATGTAAACCAATACATTTCAATAGGGGACATGTCCACTTCTTGTGCAACTTCATGTTACAACCTTACTCTTTTCTATACTTCTCTTTAATAAAAATGTAATACGTAAATATATTGGCTTACATATTTTTTTCCCTGAAGACCAACAACAAAATAAATTCAAAGTTCAGACACAGAACAAACCCGAACAAAACGGGACATAAACATTTAGTTCAAGCAAAAGTAGACATGTCCAATTTTCTTTTCTACTTTTCTCTTAAAAAACAAACAATAAATCAAAAAAAATATTTGGAAATACATTTTTAACTAAAAAACAAATAATGTATTATTTCGTTTAAAATTGTAGCTTCAACGGTCTTAACATAAAATGTTTTTTACGTTTTTCTCAAAATGACCTTAGATAGACATGTCCTCTTTTGAATGAACGCTCCTCAGATATAGACATTGGATTTCAGATAACAAATTTGTTATTTAATGTTTCTCACATTTTAGTTATAAAAATGAGTTACTAACGGCTCAAATGAACTTAATTTCTAAAACTCTAATTAGTTAGTTGTAGCATTTTAGCAAAAAAAAATACAATAAGAAAAAACTCCAATTTATGAAATTTTTTTACCGAATCTCCCACGCAGGAGAATTAATTCCCGATAATTTTTTTCTCGGTTTCACTCATGTTTTTGTTGATAGAAAATTGACAGAAATATTCGTGACCTTTAAAAAAGTTATCGGTAATAATTCTTCTGCTAGGGAGATTATAAGTGAAAGAACTTTAAGCTAATATATTGACAGCTTTTGACAGCTTTTAACTTTTTAACAGTACAGTATTTTGTATGTAATGTGTATAATACCATGCACATAAACACTATTTGTGTAATAAGTGCTACAACAGTTATCGAACAAAAACCAATTTTTACAAAAGAAACTAATAATATTTTAACCATTTATTATTTACTTATTAATAATTATATTTATTGTAAAAGTATAATTATGTAGTTAGTCGCATTATGTAGGTTTGTTGCGGAAGCAATACAGATTAAAGTTAAGGTATCGAGGCATGCTGGAAGAATTTAATGTATAGACAATCTTTAACTGCAGAATTATACAAAATTTTATGCGTGCGAAGAAAAACTGGCACACCGTGCGAAAAACTGTATCTTTTCAAACTAAAATACGTCGGCAAATCGCGCACGCTTATAGGAAAAACAAATATCCTTGTTATGGATAAGAAGAATAGAAAAAATATTCACGTATAAGGGTGAACACGCTTGAAGTATCCAATATGTTTATCTTATCCATCGTGATCTACTATGGGTAACGTGATTCGAAGAGCAAAATGTCATCAGCACATCCGGATGTTGTGTGGAATTTTGATTGACTCATTTTAGCTTTCGGGTATGTACTGCGGATATATCGGGATAAGTTTGCGAAAACGGAATCAAGAAGTAGGTCGATAGGGTAAGTTGATATAAACATTTATTTAAAAAAATGAGATACCACCGTGGTATGCGGTGGTATATTAATGTGAGAAAGCACTCAAAAAAAAACTTTTTTCGGATGTACAGTTTGTACAGGGTCCTACAATAGTACGTCAGACTTCCATAGCTCCTATACAGGGTTAGGAAAAATTACCAGAACGGTCGATTATTTCAAAATATACAGGGGTTATCAAAAAACGTCTTATATAAAAAATGTAGGGCTGTTAAAAATCTACATATCGGTGATAAATTGAAATATGCATGGTCGCCCACAAAGTTGTGGAGAATGATAGTTATATTTTTTTAAATGGAACACCCTGTATATTTTTACATTTTTCGGTTCCACATAAAATTATAATTATTTTTTATTAAATGCATCATTAGTCTATACTTCATAGTTTCCGAGATATTGACTCTCGAAAAGTGACATTTTTGAACTTTGACAGCTTCTAACTTTCTAACAGTACGTCTTAGAGTAAAGCGGCTTAAATGTCCCTATCTTCAATTTTTATTATCTTCCCAAAAAATCAACTTCAAGTTACACCGGAACAACTATATTTCCTGCTTTCGTGTTACACTCGGTTTAACCGGAAGTTGATTTTTTTGGGAAGATATTAAAAATTGAAGATAGGGACATGTAAGCCTTTTTGCTCTAAGACGTACTGTTAGAAAGTTATAAGCTGTCAAAGTTCAAAAATGTCACTTTTCGAGAGTCAATATCTCGGAAACTATGAAGTATAGACTAATAATGCATTTAATAAAAAATAATTATAATTTTATGTGGAACTGAAAAATGTAAAAATATACAGAGTGTTCCATTTAAAAAAATATAACTATCATTCTCCACAACTTCGTGGGCGACCCTGTATATTTCAATTTATCACCGATATGTAGATTTTTAACAGCCCTATATTTTTTATATAAGACGTTTTTTGATAACCCCTGTATATTTTGAAATAATCGATCGTTCTGGTAATTTTTCCTAACCCTGTATACGAATAATTAAGTAAGGAATTTTTCTCAAAATATGCTGACTTATATTGTAACAAGGGATAGAAGTATTTACTGGTGATACTAATATTAATATATTAGAAGGGGGCGAAAGAATATGTCGCCAATTATTTTAATTGTTTATCGAGTTTCGGTTATTTTCCATATTTAAAATATTGCTACAAGAAAAAACTCCTGTTTAGATAATTTTTTTATCAAGTGCGTGAACGACTGTAACACTGCAGTTTTGAATAGCGATATTACGAATTACTTTCCTATTATCTTAAGTATGGAAATTGACACAAATACGTCAAAACAAAACATACAATACTTGAATAAGTTAAATTCAAGTGTATTATTAAATTTCCTTAAAAAATATATATGGCAAGACATCTTAAATAAAAATGATCCAGATCATATTGCTGAAGAGTTAACTGAAAAAATTAAATATTACATACAAAAAAGTACAAGTAAAGCTGTTATCTTAAACAAACACAGATGCATTAAGCCCTGGATTACTCCCAACCTATAGTTCGGTGCATACGACTTAGAAATATTTTTAAAAAAGATTGTACAAGATTAAATAATAATCCGGATACTGTTAGATCTTACAACAACTACAGAGACTGTCTGTCCAAGCTAATTAAAAAAACAAAATTTGATTATTATAAATAAAAGATCCAAAAAAATTTAAATGTTTAAATATGTATGTATATAGCGATTTCCAGACTGTAGAGGTGGGAGTACCACAGGGTACAGTGTTGGGTCCAATTCTGTTTTCAATATAATATGTTAATACCCTGTTAAACATAAAAGTAAGTTGAAGAATAGTATGTTATGCAGATGACACCGCACTACGGGTCACCGGAAATTCGTGGGATGAGGCATTCAGGAAAGCGGAATTGGACCTGCACAAAATTAAATATTGGTTGGACTCAAATCAGTTAACTTTAAACATTGATAAAACGAAGTTTGTCTTGTTTTCTATGACTAAGCGTGGAATGGCAAATAAGGATTTCTTAACGCAACATAATTAGACATGTGATACATCTTTGCCTTACAATTGCAATTTAAAAATTCAATCTTGCAACTCTATACCTAGGCGTTTTTTTTGACAAACTCATAAAATGGGATGTTCATGTTGATTATGTTAGCAAAAAAATTAGAAAACTTAGTATATAGGTTCTCACAAATAAGACATATTTTACCACTAAAATAACAAAAATGGTTTACTCAGCCTTGGCTGAATCAATTTTAAATTATGGTATTATATGCTGGGGTTCCGCATGCGAGTTTGTTTTGTTACCTTTAACAATAGCTCAAAAATATGTTATTAAAACACTATTGTTTAAGCCAAAAATGTATTCTACCGAATTACTATTCTCTGAGTCAGGATTCCTTAGCATACGACAATAATATTGTATATGAGTTATTCAATTCCCCTTCAAATAAAAATGTTCCATTGTGACTCACCCAGTTCAAACAAGGGCTGTCACCAATTGTACTTCCATTCAGTACTTTTCTTCTACACAAAGAAATATTTACTTTATTGGACCGCGATTGCTCAATCTTTTACCAGTAAATCTTAGAAATATATCATTAAATAAATCAAACAAAAATAAAATAAAAGATTGGGTAAAACATAATTACAAAAGTATCATGAATATAATTGTCTGATTTCGGTAAACCACTAAGCTACATTTTTATAAATTATAGACAGTTTATTCTATATTATTTAAGTTAGGGTTAGTAGCTAGGGAGACACACAAATTTTGTAAATTCATCGTGTTCCTAGTTAACGCTATAATTATTTTACTGTAATTATATTATGTAATTTGCTTAGTGCTAAAAAAAAATTCAAGAAAATATTAGCGCATATAATTCATTAACAGCAATGTATGTACGATTTAATTTATTTGATTGTATTTTTTGATTTAAATTTTAATCAATTGGTAAATCACTTTTATATACACTGGAAGGCAAATGCGACACATAAACTTACAAATTTTAAATTGAAATTTTGGAAGCTTTCTGCAGTAGGGGAGACCTGGGAGGCTTGAGACAAAAAATGCATTTTATTTATTTTTACTTTTACAATTTGTAATTTAAAGATAGTAAATATTGCAAGTGAATTGTAAGCCTTTTTGGTAAACTTTCTATATTTTTTTATGCCTCCGCAATATTATTTTAATTTTTTAAGTTAATTTCAAAAACATGGTGTATTTTGTCTCGACGCTCCCTACACAAGGGAGCGTTGAGACAGGTAATGGGGAGCATTGAGACGTTGTAAACTTATGAAACATATTTATTAATCAACGAGAAAAAATAAATATAAAGGTTAAATACAGCAAAAGTAAACGAACATTTTTATAATAACGAAAGTCCAAACCAAATGTTAAAGTAGATTTCATTCTCTCTGTTCCACCTACACTTTTTGGAAACGGCAATTTCAAAATAATGTCTTGTTCTTGAACTGTTATATCTTCAACAGGGGGATAAACAAATTTCCAATTAATTCCTTGACGACGCAAGAATTTAATTTCGTAACTATCATGTTCCTTTGTTACTATTACATGACCCACAAAACTTTGTGGCAAACCTAACCAATACAAAGTCGCCCGCTTGGAGTGTCTTGATATCCTCAAGAGCATTTATTTCAAGTAGTTCTCGTTCGTAGCTTTCAACATCTGAAACATTTTCGCTGCTTCCACCAGACAGGGTAGGTTCGTCTTCATCACTTGACGTAGAGCGAGATGGAGATACAGGTTTCTTCACTGATTTACTTTTTTTACGATAAAAGGCGGCCATGCCTTAAAGGAAAGAACAACTTTCCTTATCTTTCGAGCAATTGATTCAGCCTCTATAGCGTCTTTTTCTGGCGTGTCGGTAAGAATTCTTAAAGATCCACGTTGTCGCCTTATGCGCTGCTTTCGTGCACCTGCCTTCGGAAGGGGTCGCAAAATGTCTGGAGTAACAAAAAAGTTTTTAGGATATTGTTTATGGTTCGCTTTAGCAAATTGGAAGGCCAGTTGACGTGCACACAAAAATCTGGCAAATAAGAAATGTTATTTGCAGGGGTACTCAACGTCTTTATTTTATATCTGTGGAGCGTCTGCTTGTCTATATCATATTTCCTTGTGGTTTCACGTAATTTTGCTCCTCTAAGAACTTCCTCAACTGCTGATTGCAGAACATCAGGTGGTGGAACTACTCGCTTCGTCTTTTTAATCCAGAAATGGGGCATATTATATATTAAACAATATTATTAAATTATATTTTCATCTTTTTAACATTCCTTTTAATTTGAAAATATAAAATAGGGGGGGTTGATACGTCTTAGGGCTCCCCAAAACAATTGTCTCATCCCTCCCAATGTAACGCTTGACCAGATAATGTAACCTAAAACTTTTGTTAAATATTTAATTCACTTAATAACTACATGCTTAATTTAAAACATACCTGTGGTCAATATGCTGGAAGAATTAACTCGAATTCGCACTTTTATTTACGAAAAACTGCAACAATAGCCACAAATTTAACTTTAGTTTTACCAGCAATTTTACACGTGATCCAACAAAAACATTTAACCAACGATTAATGTAATTTTGCTAATACGATAGTAATAGATTCGAATAAGGAGATGAACTAGTAGTCAACAGATGGCACTACCTAGCTAATTTTAGGAAATAAATGCAACGTCTCATTCCTCCCTTGTCTTAAGTCTCCCTGGTCTCCCCTACCTAGTAGTACTTTTAAACTTGCCTTTAGTGTTTTTACAACCAGTTACTTGCTTCTGTACACAGAAAGACAAAATGAACCGGCACCGTGCGAACGATACCTGTAACGTTCAAAGCCAATGACTGACTGCCACCTGTTAACGTGCCACAGGAAAATTATAGGGTGGTACTCCAGACTGATTAAAATGTTGCATGTTACGCATGCGTCAGCAGCTTCCAAGGTATATTAAAATCGCTCAAATCAAACATGCAGTGGGAGCACGAAAATCGATACGATATGATCGAACAATCGAATACTCAATTCGATCGAGTTCATGTAGACATGACCCGAAATTCGATCGAGTTACCGGTCGGCAATCTTCGCTGGTCGGCCTTTCTGATATTGTTGCCACTAAAAACAAGAAATAAAGACGAACATTTGGGGTTAGATTTTAGATACGAATACGAGGGTTTTATCTCAGAATTCAGAAGAGAAGGGAATAATAACAATATCGGTTGTGTGATTAGTATTATTTTTGTTAAGAGTTTATTCTTTATTTTGTTACCACTTACTTATGGCTTAATATGTTATATTATGTTAATATTTTCCTATTTTTTTAGTAAATGGTGACTCGTTAAATTAATTTGTTGTTACTTAAATAAAAATCCAGTTTATTTTCTAGAAGTGGCTTTATTTTCTTGTTAATTTATAACTAGGTATAAACAATTAAACTTAAAAAGTAGCTTACATATAAAAATTATAGTGATTGTAGAATCCTAGGTATGACTAGTTAATGTAAGGATTAATTAATTATTTTGGTGAAATCCTATTAATTTTTGTATTTGAGCTTTTAACATTTTCTAGTTAAACCTAGGTCAAAGATAGAAATAACTATTTGTATGTCATGAATGAAATCATGCAATATTTTAACACATATATACAATTTGACGCAGAGTTTAATTGCTCCGTAACGATGTCTAAAAAAAAAATAAGCAAAATAATTATTAACAATGTTTTGTCCTAAATTACACAGGCCTGCATGAAATTTGTGATCACGTGATTTTTGTTTGTTGAGCTTAGTTTTTATATAGATATAACTAATTAAAATACAATGTTCTCTATCACCCATAGATTTTTTTTTGCAAAAAAAAAAGAAAAATTATAAAAAAAACTTATAATAGGCGTTTTAATACATTTTAAAATGAATGTAGTACTTCAAATTCTAAATGATTGATGAATAAAAAATGATTTTTTGTGGTGCTACACACCTTCCGACTGAAGACTTTTTATCGACTTCAAAAAGGAGCTTTAAAGCTGTTCTTTTACATAATGACAATGTTTTTGCTTCTGTTTCGGTCGGCCATACAGTTAAGTTAAAGGAAAACTATGAAAATTTAGAGGAATTACTTTTAAGAATACAATATGAAAATCACAACTGGGAAGTGTGTGAAGATCTAAACATTTTAAGTCTTCTCTTAGGTCAGCAGTCTGGATTTACTAAATTTCCATGTTTCCTGTGCGAGTGGTCTACCTAGCGAGAACAGCATTGGATAAAAAGAGACTGGTCACAAAGAGAGACTTTAACATGCACCCGGAAACAAAAATATAATTCGCGAAAGTCTTATTGACCCTCAAAAAGTTTTACTTCCACCACTTCACATAAAACTTGGACGTATGAAACAATTTGTTAAGGCATTAAACAAAGAAGGATATTGTTTTAAATATTTGTGTAAAACATTTCCGGCTCTGTCAGAGGCAAAATTAAAGGAGGGAATCTTTGTAGGGCCGCAGATTAGCAGCTTGATAAAAGATACAGAATTTGAAAAGGTAATGGAAGATAAGGAAAAACATGCATGAAATGCTATTAAAGAAGTTGAAGATAAATTACTACTATGTTGAGATCGTTGAAAATATGCCGGAAAATTTCAGGAATTTCAGAATATGAGCATAAAAATTCACTTTTTACATTCCCATTTGGACTAATTCCCGGAAAATCTTGGGGACGTGGGTGAAGAGCTAGGTAAAAGATTTCATCAATATATTAAAGAGATGGAAAAAAGATACGAGGGGCGCTGGGACACAAAAATGATGGCCGATTTCTGTTGGAACAGAAAAACAACCAAAATAACCTTTTCCGAAAAAAGAAAACATTTTTTGAAGAAGAGTAACGAATAAATAACCATTTATAATAGTTTATATGTGTATATTTTTGTATTTTTTTCCTTAATCTATTAAAAAACTAGCTTATAAATTAAATAAATCGTGTTTTTTCTATATTTTTGGATTTTACCGGTTTGAAAATAACCTTACGTCATATAAAAAACTGAAAGCAGATTTGAAATCAGCGCTACCCATTTACTAGAAAACAGTTAAAATTTTTAAATCAACTTTCAAAGTGTTAAAAAATGCAGGCCTGTGTTATTAGCATTTCTATAATTGTAGGATCCGGATTATTATTGACACCTTAATCAACATCGTCATTTATGAAATATTCGCCACCTTCCAAATGCAACTTTTTCATTAATGCATATAGTATGTAAAATTATTTTTTGTAGTTAAATGCCTCACCAAACACAATCTCAGTTTAAACTAAAATGTCAACAAACAGGAAACATAACCTTCAAAACGTGACAATCGAGTTAATTCGACTGCTTTGGAGACATCGAGTAATATTAATCGAATCGAGTTAAGAAATCGAATTTCGTGCGCGAGATTCCGATCGAATAACAAAAATTTATCGAGTTTCGTGCTCCCAGTGTTGATCAGTATCGATTTAAAGCAATTCAATCTGATTATTTTATGGAAATAATACTGTAATATGAAAATAAACCGACAGTGTTAAAATTTTGCAAATCCACAAAATTTATTCAGGGAGGGAGGAATAGACATAATGTAAAATATTATAATAGGCATAGGATTTTCAAATTTTGTTTTCTAGCTTGGTTTTTCTTTCTGAACATCGCTATTCTTAATATAATTTATTGTCTAAAGAAATAGGCACCGCAAAAAAACTTTACTAGTGGAATTGATTTTTCGAAACTAAAATTATGACACAATTTAGTTTCTATCGAAGCAGCGCTCAACCCCAGGAGTTGCGGTTTTAACTCAAAAACTGTCAGTCGTTTTCACTTTTCATGCGTCAACCCGGGGACACACTGTATATTAAAGGCGAATTGGGAAAACATCTATTAAGAGCTTTGCGGGTCTTACATAAACATAAAATATTATCCATCTAAATACCATAGACTTCAAGAACTAAGGGATGGGGTAATGATTCGAAGGGCGGATTTTTACTTTAATATTGTGGAGAGGGCAAATAATGACAGAGAACTTCTGCAAAATATTTGTTTTACCTACGAATGCACTCTTGACACTTGGATAATGAAGTTTCGGTACCGTAAAACGGGGTGAATGTAGCCCCTAGGTGTGAATATGGTCGAAAATATAAAAAAACTTTAACAATTCATATCTTAAAAGTACCAGGATTTGAATGAACAAAACAACAAATAATGGATAATATACACCTAAAATATAAAAAAAAAATATATGCAGCCATCAAATGTTTAACTTTTTTGTATTTGGCGGACCTGAAAAAAAATCACAAAAAATGGCCCAAAAATATATCTTAATAACTTTGTTTGTCACGGTGCGATTTTATTTAATATAAATCATTACATTGTTTTTTTTTAGGGCATTATTATGTTTTACAACTAATGTTTTTCCAATTATTTAAAATTCCTTTTGCTTTCCGAGATAATGGGCGGCCATATTAACCCCTTACATTTTTTGCGTTCTTGGGGGTGACTTAGGCCACATGTCGGATGTTAAAGTAGGAGCACTCCTGGCAAAAGTATTGAAAACAGACATGTAACCGATCCAGGGGAAGGAAGCAGGAAGACGACAGAAAAAAAAAATGTATAGAATTTTGCCTAATAAGAGAATATATAGGAACAGTTTTAAGTTAGGCAAAGCTTCACAGCCACTAACAGATACCGAAAGTGATGATGACTCATCACTAGATAATACATCTTTGTCAGAGTGCGACGACTGGATGGTACCTCTGTCATCAGACAGTGAACCAGAGCTTAATCAGCAATCTGACGATGTTAATGTTAAATATGAAAAAAAATATTTTCTGGAGATTCTAAAAAAAAATAGAATGAGTTCCTTTGTCAAAACGATCGAGCCCTGTGGTGTGCGCTCGTGGAAGTGGCCAGAAAAGGATGATATTCTTTGGTATAAATCAATAGACATTATGGAGGGTGAACAAAAAAAAAACGTCCGAAACGTCGGCAAATAAAAATTTGGGTTTCATTTGCTCCCTAAGATCCTTAAACCCATAAAAACCACCTACAAAAATCAGTTTTTAATGTCCAACATGTACTTGTTAAATAAATTAATAATATAAACACGTTTTTTTGGTTTAATTTTTAATAGAGTATATCGTAAATATATTTTTTATATTATAAGTGGCCATAGTCACCCATTAGAAGTAGTGCAAAATGAGCGTAATCAAATTTAAATAGGTGGCCATACTGACCTCAAAGTAAGGGGTGGATGTGGCCACCCTATTTTAAAAAAAAAAAGGATGAAAAATTTTTTTTGGGTCTTCAAGAGGCGAAAAATCCAAAAAAACACCTACCCATCCTATATAAAAGTCATATTGAATGGCTGCCTAATAATATAGAAATTTTACAAGTGTTTGAAAATGAAAAGTGGATTATAGTCACCCCGTTTTACGGTACAGAAGTTAAAAAAATGATTTTAGGTTTTATTTAAACAAGGAAGCATTCTCACTGTAAAATTAATATATGGTTTGATATTTTGAGACATCTTATTATATTTAAACCAATCTTTGTAAATTACAATTTAACCGCGAAATATTTTCTTAAAGTTCTTCGAAAATTACTCCTGCGTTACAAGAAGTTGTTCGGGAAAATCAAGAAATTAGGTCCCACATGGAAGGCTGCCAAGCTCATAACAAACTCTGCAGTAGTTAGAAAGTATTTACAAAATATTCTTAGACGTAACTTTGTTGGTTTAAACATACATCAAATTTCTATGACTCCCGGAGATATCCGAAAAAATCAATTTTTGTTTTTATTTTTTTTTCTACAAAATTCTGATTGTTTTGAAAAACCAAAAGCATTTTCTTTGGGTAATTTTTATGCCAAAAAAAATCGGCCTTTTAAACTAATAAAACCAATATGTAGTATTTACTTTATTGAAACCTGACTTAAAATTTTTCAAAAATATATCAGAGTGCAGGGATTTAAATAAAATTGTTTATGTTGATTTCAAAACTAATAATGCCTCACACTTGTCACTACATTGTAAGATCACTTTCTTAAGACAGCTTGTATGCACCTCAAAATTTTTTTTAAGATACAACGTTTTGTCTTTTAAATATTATCAACATAAACAATTTAAATTCCACTCTAATATATTTTTTGAAATTTGAATGTCAGGTCTCAACAAGATCCATACTCGATATTGGATTTAAATTGGAAGCAGTTGGACATACATGGCCGATTTTTTCTTGAGGAGTACAAAAATTGCCTTAAGTGGATTCCGTAGCACCTTGAAAACTGGATTTCTTTTGACGAGTTTTAATCGATTAAGGAAAAATACCTGTGAAGGTTTGTACTGATAACTAAATAATAAAACATTTCGTATAAAAAACACCTCGAACCAAAAGTAAATAAAAATATAAATAAGAAGACAATAAGAGATGGTATATAAATCTAGAAACCAATGATCGAAATGTAGACTGGTTATGAGGAATAAAGATATTATGTTATTTGTGAACATATTACTGAAAAATTTCATAAGCAATAGTCTGTACCTATTATAGTTATTTGTACTTTCATCGAAATAATTATCGGTGCCCATCCGCCAACTCTGACTTCAATACAAGTGGTCCTCTTACTCCTTAAATTCTTTAATATCATCCTAAATATTTCAGCTCCGTGAAGGCATGCAATTTAAAAACTTTTTATCAAGAAGTAAAATTTATTTTATCTACTTTCGAAGTTTAGAAGGTTATCCTTCACTTTGTGCTAATTTCAGACTGGTTTAAAACGATTTTTTCGCATTTTGAGCTCATAAAATTATAATTTATCAAAAAAACTTTACTATAGGGAGATCAAAACTCTTCAAAACTTATTAAACTTTTTACTTTTACTTATATCTTTAATACCGTCCTATTCCTCAAGGACATTACATAAGATGCATTCTTTTAGTAAATCATTTTTATAAAATGGAAAATTGACGTTTAATGTGGAGATTATTAATACTGAAATATTTTTATAATAAGTAAGGAAGTGGGTCTTCTTGCAATCAAATTAAAAAAGAACTTAAGCATGTACTCAAAAACTAAGTGGTCATACTTTAATTAAATACTTTATCTACTTAAGTTAGGATCAATTTTAAGTACATTAAGTACTTTAAAATGCATCTCTGGTATTTAACGACTTTTATTATTTGTACTACAGATTTATGTTTTTTTTAAAATTAGTATTGTTATCCTAAAACTAGTACATACCTTTCTCGAGGCCGAAGAAGAAGTTTAAGGCTCCTTTTATACTGCGATTCTGAATCTCGGATTTCGGAATCTCGGCTTCACATTTAATGAAGGCGATTCTGTTTCCGAGAAGAAGCCCTTCTAAACGCTTCGCTTAAGCGCTACGTTAAATTTGAAGTCGAGATTCCGGAATCCGAAATTCAGAATCCCAGTATAAAAAGCCTAATTGCTTACATCCTTTCAACTAAGTATAGTTCTTTAATGTTTACCTGCAAAAATAAATATATTTAACGGTTGTTGCTAACAATGAAAATACTTTATTTAGCCAAAGCGGCCATCAAAGATGGATGTACACTACACGTATAATGTATAAATATTAATTAATGTTAAGTAATATGTCTAGAGTATAGTAATACGTTTTTCTCCAAATGACATTAAAAGCGGTCTTTTAATGACACCTGACAGGCTCAAAAGGTGTATTTTTTCTGCCTAGTCAGAAAAAGTGGACTTTTTATGCCTAGGCAGAAAAAATACACCTTTTGAGCCTGTCAGGTGTCATTAAAAATTAAAATTTAAAATGACAAGTAAACACAACAATTCAATAAATGTCATAAATAACATACATAAATATAAAAAATACGATTTTGCGTGAAATTGGAACAAATTTGGAGAAAATAGTACATTATATACTTAGGTTGAGAAGTGAGCTATTATATAGCGAGCGCTTTTATATACTGAGGCGCGAAGCGCCGAGGGATATAATGTGCGAGGTATATAATAGCCTTCTCAACTGTGGTATATATAGAATTTTTTCTACCACTAACAATAAAATATTACATATTTTAATTCGTTTAAATCTTTGTTACCCATTTTCACCTAATTTTTTTAAAAATTTGAAAATCAAATCACTTTTTACTTGTCAAATGCGATCTTCTGTCAGTATGTAGAAAATATTCGGGTTAGATAATAATATAAAGTTAAAATTATAAAATATCTGAAATTGAGAGTGAAGAATTGGAAATTTGTACCCCACCCGAGCTTAGAGAGGCGGCAAATAGCGCACAGTGCGATCTGTTACCAGAGAAATCTAAGAAACTATACTTGAATGCATACGCGCAATTAATTGACTGGTGTGTAAGAAAAAAAGCTGGTAAAATATCAGAAAATGTGTTATTAGCATATTTTCAAGAAAAAGCCGATAACAAAAAAGTGTCCACACTGTGGGCACACTATTCTATGCTTAAGTCGACTCTTTCAATAAAAGACAATATCGACATTTCGAAATTTTTTAAACTGACAGCATTTTTAAAACAAAAAAACCGTTTCAATAAACCCAAAAAATCATCAATATTTACGAAGGAAGAAATTGACAAATTTATAATTAAAGCTCCTGATGTTGAATATCTATCAAAAAAGGTACTTTTTCTTTTTTCTATTTTGTTTAGTTTTGGTAAAAATTATATTTATTGTAGGCCATTATGGTAATTGGAGTGGCAGGTGCCTGCAGAACCGATGAATTATGTAGTATGGTATTAGATAATGTAGTTATCCAGAAGGATATAATTATAATAACAATTTTAAAATCCAAAAACGGAACATCCAAAAAGTTTGTTGTTGTGGAGCCGCAATGGGTTGAAGTTGTTAAAAAATATCTAGCTAACAGGCCACCGGATATACAAAAACTTTTTATACTATACCGTAAAGGTAAACATATTAAACAAAATATAGGACACAACACGATTGCTAAAGTGTCCAATGTAGTGGCTCAATATTTAAACTTACCACATCCCGAGACCTATACTGGCCACTCTTTAAGACGCAGCTCTGCAACCCTTCTGGCAGAAAATGGGGGAGACTTATTATCCCTAAAAAGGCATGGTGGGTGGAAATTAGCTACTGTGGCTGAAGGTTATATTGAGGAATCAATAGCAGATAAGAGGAGAATTGCTAGCATAGTGCAAAAACCCACCTTATTTAATAAAGATTTAAATACACCTTCAACGGCCTTCAACCTCTCATGCACATCGGGACAGTGTCGTAGACCAATTTGAAGCATCTGATGATCTGGTCCTAGATCACAATGAATACAATACAACTGGGGAGGCAACATCTGTTTACAACACCGAACTAAATGTACCAGTTGCTATGATGCAATCCATAAATACCAGAAATGCAGGTATACACATGACTTGCCACAATTGTACAATAAATTAAAATTTTAAATAATTATATTTATGAACTTTAGTTATTAACCATTTACTGATCTCCAGAGTTGTTATTTATTTGATTTGGGTTATGTTTTTTTGAGTGTTTTTTCATGTATTTAAAAGTACCAGGAATACCACGAATTTGGTTGATTTTTCATTACACATAAATAAAATATTACAAGCGAAAATTGCAATTTTATTATAAATAAATTGGGTTTGTGTTTATTACCACAGAACCATTCCTGAAAGTATCTTCCCAATAAAATTATAATAAAAAGTCCTATTTTATTGATAATTTAATCCTGTTTTCCAGAATTTCTTTGTTTAAAATGGTCAAAAAAGGCTCAAAATCAATAATATGTTAAAGCAACGGTGAGTTAAGTTATAAAATTGTCTGCAACAACCTTATTGAACAGCTGTTTTTCATTATTGACCTAGGAAATTTTTTATTATTATTATTAACCTAGGTAAAGAAATGTTACTTCTCGATAAAGGAATGAAGTAAATAATGACGATTTCTCAAGTAAGTAGTAGAAAAAATTATATGTTTTACTAGGCAGAAAAGCAGATTTAATGCCTTGGCTGGTTTCCTAGCCTCGGCTGCGCCTCGTCTATGAAACACCAGCCGTATTTTATACAGTAATGCACTAGATTAATGACCTCAAAATCGTACAGCAATGGATCACTTTACAGCATAGCAACCATTACAGCATAGCAACCATTACAGCATAGCAACCATTACAGCATAGCAACCATTACAGCATAGCAACCATTACAGCATAGCAACCATTACTGCATAAAACGCCAATGTCATTAAAAACACAATTTTAAATATTATATGCTTTCTCGTATTTTTCCTTGGATTTAACTGGAAGCAAACTTGAAGAAGCTTCGTCTGCCGCATTTAGGTTATCTTCCAAGTCGTTTTCATTAGACATTTCCATAATTCTTGTGAAATTCACTCTTCAAATATGATTTTATTTGGATGCTGTCAATAGTCGTCAAATACAAAAAAACATCTTGTTTATATTGCTAAGTTACCGAGAAGTCATACTACTAAGTTTTTGTAGATTTTCTTCAGTAACTATTCTTTTTAGATTTTAATATGAAATGCAAAATAATTAATTAATTACAAAATGCGAAAAAATATTATACGCACCTCGTCAGAAAAGTGATTTTACTTGACTCGTATGGAAATTAAATCCTCGCTTCGATTTGAAACTAACCATACTCGTCAAGTAAAGTTCCACTTTTCTAAACTTGATACGTAATGTACTATTATTGGTCAATGAGTTGCTTTCCCTTCCTCCCCGGTTTGAAATCACAGGGTACAACAAACTATATACTAACATTAAAGTTAAATAAGGTTATATTGCTGAAGTTGGTAAAAGAGTTTAAAAAGTCTCCTTAGCCTAGTTTGTTAAAGCGTTCAACTGGTATTCGATGGGTTCCTGGTACGAATCTCGACGGGCATACCTTTTTACTACTCCCTGCTTGGCTCCCTCCTTACTAACAATTCCCAAGTAAATACTTACCTCCCTAGGAAAGTAAGTAAATAGACTAAAGTAAGTAAATAAAAAATTGGGCAATAAAGATGTGCAAGCAGCCTCTGCGGCTGCGTTGACATCCATTTTAATATTTCTGACATAACTCGACACTGACAAAATGTTTAAACAAATAAATATCAACTAGTCGTGTCAACAGAAATTTTAATAGTTCAATCTATCCACGAAAAGGGTATCTAACTTGGTTTACCTGAATTATGCATTAAAAGAAAACATTTTTTTGATTAAGGAACAACCGGAGTAGAAAAAATTTGCTTTTTTTTAAGTATATTTATATTTAGAAGTCTTATTTTATTTGGTTTGTATAAAATTGATCCTGCATAATTTGGTGACCTTTCACATTTCATAAGGTAATGTTTAACTGTTGACAATTTACTGACATTTCTGGTGTGATAAGAAAAAAATAGAGTTTGATGAAAAAAATTTTTTATTTATTTTTACCTTTAAATTTCCGGCCAAATACGATTTATAGAAAAAAAATAGTTACAAGCGATTCTCAGAGACAACTGGATACCTTCAAAATAGTATAGGTATGTAGTTTATTCTCTTTTTGCTGAAACTGACGTAATATTATATTTAATTCGCGACGACGATTATCGTTTATTAAGGTGGAATTCTCAACGTCGTTCAATTTATTGCCAACCTATAACCTATTTCGCTTTGTTTTTTTAAACTAACATTTAAATAAAATCAGTATCGTCGGCACATTACTTAGGTAATATCTGATATATTACAAAAATAATATCAATTTATTTTATTGCTAATTTTGGGAGAACTGCATTGTGAAAGAACAATGACATAATAAGGTTAAAAAAATCTTACCCGATATTTTTCGCTATACAATTATCCTAAAATAAGTTATGAAATTCCTTGATATTTATTAAATATGTCAATTATTACCTATAGAATATCAAGTCGATACTGATTTTATTTAAATTTTGTGCAAAAGATAGAAAACATAAATAAATCTACGCGAGATAGGTTATAGGTTGGCAAGCATGTTGATACTCCCACCTTAGATGATTTTCTGTATTAAAAATTTCTTTAAAAACTATAGTTATTATTAAAAAAAAGGTTCAAATTTTCTGTTGGTCCTTTTTTCTATTGTTTTTCGGTAACGTGTCCCGAATTTTCCCTTGCTTACCTTGCAATATCGGTAATAAAAATAGCTTTTTTCGCGTGATACTAACGGGATTTTCTTAAAAGTTTATCGCAAATCCTAATTAATATCTTAAGATTTTACGAGATTTATCGTTCTCGCATATTTTTGTCTTGTCTCACGAGATTCTCGCAGAAACATCTCTCGTATCGTCTCGTCTCGCAGGAGACTGGCCTCTCTCGTCTCGTTTGACGAGACGAGAAAAAGCAAGACGAGAGTGAAACGCTAAAGCAGCGGTTAACAACACGCGGCCCGCGACTGTCTTGTAAATGAAAGTCTTATTCTCCCAGGTAGCACAGGACGTCGAAATGATGTCTAAATGACGTAATCAGTTTCGGCTAAAAGACGTCTTTTTAACTTCAATAACAACGTCTTTTTGTAAGTCACATCTAAATGACGTGACCTTTTGACGTCGGAATGACGTCACCTTTCGACGCCAAAATTACGTCAACTTCAGCGACGTAACGCCCATTTTGAGAAATAAAAAACGGGACTAATATTAATTTCTTAACAATTACTTTCAATATTCGTGACTTGAATTTTTATCAAAATCAAAAATAAGGCGAATTTGAGAAAGTTTTATCACCAGCTAACCATTGAAAATCATAACAACAAAACAAACAACGGTTTAAAACACTTTAAACCGCAGCTGTTTTTTTTTAAACAGTACAGCACTCGGCCAACACCATATAATTTCCACTGCTCATCTGCATCTTCGGTTTTGGATAGCGGCCGAAGCAACTCTTTTTTCATAGGTATCAGCCATATATTCTGTACTACACCTGCACTATTGCTCACTTGTCCGGTAAATTGTATTGGACAATACATTTTTTATGAGCCAAACAATAAACAAGATTAAATTTCTAAGAAGTCGAGCCGCCACAGAATCACTAAACTTCAATCCGTTCCAATGTGGCGACCACATGGCGACCCACCGACGATGAAGATCAACATGTTCGAGATCAGTGTTGCCAGAACTATTTTTACTAAAATTTAAAGCATGTCATTCTATTTTTTTATTTTGTTTCGCTACTAGATACACAAATACTAGATTCGTGTTAACCTTTTAATATAATTTGTCATCGAACCCCGAACAAACCTCGGGTTTAAAAAATGCATCCGGCTCGAAGGACCAATTAATGTGGCGTTATTAGCCACTAAAAAAAAGGGTTGGAAAAGTGGACTGTATGATTTTAGGGATGCGCGGGTTTGTTTCACCCTAAATTTGAACCCTCTTGTTCCAGAGACCACTATATAATTCGGTACAGCAACGCCTATAGACCGTAATAGGGATAAATTAAATTTGTATAATTATAATTCTTACCAATTGGAAATTTTGGGAAAACAGGGAGATTGGATCACCCACGAGACGCGATGCGATATAGTCGCTCGATTGTCAGTATCTCTGACTCACTGTACTCGTCTTCCAATCCATCACTTTGGTACCAGCACTACCGCGTACTTTCGTAGTGTGAGTACGAGGGACGGTAAAAAAATTGGAATAGGAAGTATAATGCATGTATGCATTGTAAGAAAGTAATTATTTTAATAAAAAATACAAAACGTAATTTTGAATACAAATAAATACCATAGAAAGGAAAACTTATATAAAAAAAATGTACTTTTAAATGTGAATCTTATCATATCAAAATATATACAGCGAGGATAGAACATCCAGGTAATGCAAAATTTAAATCCTGAAAACGAAAAATTCAAGATTGTTTTTGCCTATTTATAGAAAATAAAAAAAAAAAAACAGTATGTACATACCTACCTACCATACATTTCATATTCAGAACATTAAAATAGTAGGAAATAGGCGAAAATAGTTTATCTAGTGTACTAGTGTCCAAACACTACGTTTGGCAACGCTTTTCGAGATTTTTCGTCAGTGCCTCGGTGGCCTTGGACATTTAGTGTAATCCTTTCATCCAAATGACTGACCTAGGGCTGTCCAAGTGCATTATACCCTTGTCGCTTTTAAAAATGAAATATAAAAATTTTATTGAAACTGACATTGCGCTGGACCGGGCGACACAGCTGTGCAACTCGCTGCATGTCAACAATAAAAAACGTTAAAAGGAATTACATGGACTGCCGCGCGATGGTTACATTACTCAGCATTTAAATATCTAATTATTTACTCATTATTGTTTAAAATTTGTTGGAAATTTTTATACTTGTGGGTATGGGTAGGTATAAGTAGTGAATAACAATTTTTAAAATATTTCCAAAGTTAATGGATATTCTTGATTTATATGAAAATTTCTAAAACTTTAAAAATACATCAATACGACGTCTTACCTCTGACGTCAAATACACGTCTGAAACACTACGTCAAGACAATGTCAAAATAACTTTATATTAATGTCAAAAAACGTGTATGACCAAAACTGACCAAAAAAACTACGTCATTTAGACGTCATTTTCGTCATTCTGGCTACCTGGGCTTATATAGGGAAGGTCGCCTTTGATGGCATACTTCCCATGATGGCATACCACAGGTATCTCTGGAATAAACCGGTTTTGCATCCTCCCGCATAGTTAGACGGGCGCGTGTATTGACCGTTCAGTTGTGAGTCGAATTTCAGTCGTTACAGACGTTTTTATGTAAAGTTATTTAATAGAACAGAAACTGTTAAGTGCCCAAGTAATATTAGCCAATTTTTAAACCAAAAATTTATTATGCTAGGTGCATTAAATTAGAATGCACGATTTTTTTCCGATAACTATAGGATATAGATGTTACTTTGCTATGATTATTTTAAATCTAAGTTGTGGTTTTAGTTTTTTAAATTTATTTACTAGAAGTGTGACATATTCCTAAGATGGCATATCCATTTCGGTTTCCTATGATGGCATACCTATAAATACATATAAATAGGTATACCATCATAGGCGTCATTCAAAACGGCGCTACTTTTACTTTTCTTTTAGATATGTCACTACTTATATTATGCTTTTTAAAGTTTTTTTATAAGTATGTCTTAAGATTGTAGTTTCCTGATAATGTTTTCATTATCTTTTTTAAAAGTTTGAAACATAATAATATGTTCCCTAGAATGTAATATATTATTTTAAGTGTTTTTATGTGCTTGAATTTTTTAACAATAAAAATGTGCAAACTGTAACAAAAATATTTCTTTTACATGTATGCGTCCTTCAGATTTTTGCATTTTACTGGACTATGCCATCATAGGCAATGCAGTTGCCTATGATGGCATACTTGGTGATTTATTCTTTTCTATTTTTTTTACCAAAGAAATAGTTTTTGTATATTTTTAAAGTTTTATAATGAATATTTAAGTAGTAACAAATATTTTAACATGGTTAAATGGGCTTGTTCGGGTTTGGACTAAAAAATATATTAGGTGGTAAAAAAAATGGTGCCAACATAGGCGACATTCCTTATACCTAAATAATAGATACTTATTATAAAAATTGTGAACAAGTGCGGCCTCTCATTTTGCCACTATGTGGCCCTTGCCTGCCAAAAGATTGCCGACCGCCGAAAAGAACAATTGAGATCCTTTGGCAAACAGGGGGCCCTCTTTGCTTCCCTTTGCCTGCCCCTTAGCTACACCACTCTGTTTCTACAAAAGAATAAACTAAAAATAAATCACCAACTTTCGAGCGCAAGCAGTTATTTTCTAATGATTTAAAATCAGGAAAGTTTACAAACTAATCAAAATGACAGCAAAGTTTCAGGACAGTTTTTTTGCAGCTTGCAGCCATTTAACAAGAAAAAGGGCACAAAAACACGAGTTAACTCCAAGAGTGTTTACATGAAAAATGCAACAGCGAACTAAAACAAATTTTAAGTCATGTTGATGAACTTTATAGACGTGGTAGCATCTGTGAAAGTTATCCTATTAGATTTTAGATAGGAGATCCAGACAAGAGAAAAAGTTGTGGCTTTACTAACAGCTGTAAAAATTATTCGAGAGACAAGTCAAAGTACTTTGCCAAGTTGTAAGGGTTTGAGTTTTAATATTCATAATTCTTTGTGTTCGTAGAAAAACTGTGATTTTCTCAAACTCGGAGCATTTCCGCACTCTGAATACCTCCTCGTCTGGAAAGTTACAGTTTCAACACTTGTTACGTAATATACTATACTCTGTTTCTACTTTTTAATCTTGCTTGCTTTTAGTTTTGTAAGCAATTATTTTTATTTACAGATAGTTATCAAGTAGGTACCTCATAAATATTTTACTCAAGGACGCAAATCAAGTAAAATAAAGTTTTGAAGATGTTATTATTAGGTCTGCTTTCTTAATAAGAATTATTTTTTGATAATAAAGGTATGTTTGAATACTTAATAATAATAGTTTATAATATTTAACGTCCATTATCACAATATTTTTTTGTGTAAAATGTACTCTGCAAATATTGTATTTTAACTCTGTTTAATTAAGTAAGTATGTTTTTTTGCGATTATAAAAACAGAGCAAGCCCCACAATACTAACCCATTGCACTTAATTAATTCGGTTCCTGTCATAGCCACAAGGTCGATTATTATCCTTACGACTTAAAAGCGACCATTGGCAGATGAAACACGAAATTATTAAATCGCTATGAATGGATAAGGAAAAGAAGAATTTACAAAATTGGTCTCTAAACTTCTTTCAAACTTATTCACCATTTAAAAGTTTATTGAAAGCTAAGAAGTTATCCTAAATACGTTTTAGAAAGCGGAAAAGAAAAAACAATCTAGCATTTCTTTGAACCTCGACTCATGTAAAATATTTCTTCTTTCGTGTTTCTATGCTAGTAAATTAAATTTGTAAATATCGTGAATAGTTCACTGCTGTTTCGTTAATACCGCCTTCTAATATAATACATTTATTTAACATATCGATGGCTTAGTTCTAAGATGTCGTATGCCAATAATGACAAATTTTACAGGAGGCGTTAATAATATATTGACGTACACTTTTATAAAGCATCATTTTATAGCACGCGTCCATGTTAAAAAACGAGCCGCTTGCGGCGAGTTTTATAACGGGACAAGTGCTTAAAACTGTTTTATATAACACGTACGTTATACTATTTTTTTCTAATTTGTAGTTTTTTTAATAAAAAACACATTTTTAAAAAGAAAATAAATCCTTTAAATTTTGTAAATTTTTATGTCTAAATTTTATGTTGGTAATACTATTTTTTATCATAGTAGCCTCTGGCCAACAAAAATTATTTTGCGAACTGTGATTTTTTTGATTTATTGACCCATTTTCACCACGAGATTCTAAAGTTATTTTAGCGATATAAGATTTGAAATTGGACGAAATACGTTGTGTGATCCTTGTACATTCGGTACATATACAGATCGTTCGGAAATTCGGGTGATTTTCCTCCTTTTTTTCGAATTTCAAATGACGTGATTTTTTGCAATTTAGTATAGGGAAGATGGAAAATTCAAATAAATTTGAAGTTAAAATCGACATTGGAAGGTTAGTAGATTGAATTTTGGATAAGATTTGGCAGAAAATGATAGCTTGAAGCATCTACAAAAGATTGATTTATAGATTTATGCAACCAACATACATGACTGTTATCCACACAAAATAAAAAAGTAGGTTATCAAGCTATTTTTCCTCTGCGAAAAATGGGTTTTCTCGTAAATCACAAAGGCCGCGCAAGTCAATGAAATAAAACATTTAAATGTTACCAACATCAAATAAAGAAAAAACGCGTATCGAAATAGCTTCATTACGATACGCAAATGCGTATCGTAATTGATTTGTTATGATACAAAATTAGAAAATAGTATATGAACGTACACGTTTTATAAAGCATCATTTTATAGCACGCGTCCATGTTAAAAAACGAGCCGCTTGCGGCGAGTTTTATACGGGGACAAGTACTTAAAACTGCTTTATATAACACGTACGTTATACTATTTTTTCTAATTTGTAGTTTTTTCAATAAAAAACACATTTTTAAAAAGAAAATAAATCCTTCAAATTTTGTAAATTTTTATGTCTAAATTTTATGTTGGTAATACTATTTTTTATCATAGTAGCCTCTGGACAACAAAAATTGTTTTGCGAACTGTAATTTTTTGATTTATTGACCCATTTTCACCACGAGATTCTAAAGTTATTTTAGCTATATGAGATTTGAAATTGGACGGAATACGTTGTGTGATCCTTGTACATTCGGTACATATGCAGAGCGTTCGGAAATTCGGCCGATTTTGCTACTTTTTTTTGAATTTCAAAAGACGTGATTTTACGTCACGGCATTGCAATTTAGTATAGGGAAGATGGAAAATTCAAATAAAGTTGAAGTTAAAATCGACATTGGAAGGTTAGTAGATTGAATTTTGGATAGGATTTGGCAGAAAATGATAGCTTGAAGCATCTACAAAAGATTGATTTATAGATTTATACAACCAACGTACATGACTGTTATCCACACAGAATAAAAAAGTAGGTTATCAAGCTATTTTTTCTCTGCGAAAAATGGATTTTCTCATAACTCACAAAAGCCGCGCAAGTCAATGAAATAAAACATTTAAATGTTACTAACCTCAAATAAAGAAATAATGCGTATCGAAATAGCTTCATTACGATACGCAAATGCGTATCGTAATTGATTTGTTATGATACAAAATTAGAAAAAAATTATTGACGGTGTCTAAAATCATTGACAGCCAACACATTTTTTATGGAGCCGATGTCTAAAGTGAATCTTATTAGAAATGCATTCAGGCAACAGTGTTTAAAATCAAACTTTGGCTACTGTGATCAATTTGTAAAATTGTATTTTAGATAATATGATCGTTGAAAAAATAATTTTTGGGCCTACCTTACAAACGGCACTGCCAGCCTGTCATATATTTTTACGTGTAATGAAGTTTTAAATATGAGCTTTTCATGTCTAATAAAGTCTTTAAATACATGCTTGTCATATTACATATCGCAAAGTAAATCATTACTTATATTGCCAATGTTAAAAGTATCATTATCTTTAATGAGAAGGAAGATTAGATAACGAGCGTAGCGAGTAATTTAACCGTTCTAACAAAATATAGATATTTTTAACGCGTGCATCATGAAATATCTTATCTAGAAACACTATCAAATAAATAAGTGTTACATATCCAGTTGGCATTAATAGGTTAGGTAAAATTCCTGCTGTTATAGCAGAATTCTTGAAGCTCCTAGATTCAAAGCTTTCCACTGTTTCCGTCGGTCTTCGGCCGCTTAACTGGCAGACTCTGGTGCGAACCTGAGAACTATCAAAGAATACGATGGTTTTAAGTCTTCTACAGTGGCACAAGGATATCTTAAAAGCTCACAAAAATAAGAAGCGAATTGACAAATGCCTTCTTACAACGCCGTCCAGTACTCTTGTTTTCATTCCTTCCACAAGCATACACAAGGACAACAAAACACTGATCAGTGGAACTGCAGGAATTCCTGTTTTTTGTAGCTCATTGTACAATAAATGTTAATATTGATAATAAAAAGAAATAATTAATGTGTTCGCGAAAACAATTAAAGCAACAAAGTAGTGGCATATCGGACAAGTGTGCAACTCTCTTTTGTATTGAAATACACAGTGATCCAAGCATAATGGATACCCTGGGGCGGGTAGACCACGACGGCCGTTTCGTCCTTATTAAGATTCAATGGGGAGCCATAACCCAAAACAACTCCACAGAGAACGGAATAATACATTATAAGCAACCTTGCAAAAGTCAAGCGGCCTTCAATACACCGTAACGCCATCCCAGCAGAATCACCTCCAATACAAAAGGCAGGAACTGCCTTTTGTATTGGAGCAGTGGTAAAAGGAATGTAATTTTAACACTAGTATCGTAAAATGACATTTTAGATATCGACACAAGTGTTGAAAAGTCTACTTTTAAGACTGTTTGAGGATAAACACATTTTAAAAATAGAAAGTCATATTGTTATGTGTAGTGGAGATTTTTAGCATCGGCTTGTTATATTCTCATGTGTAATAAAAATTTTAGTATCGGCCAGTCATATTGTCTTAAGTACTAACAAGATTTAATCTCTGAACTATAATATACAATATTGTATGTATAAAACTTGTATCATTTGTACGAATAAATATTGTCTTTGCTATACAGGGTGTCTCACGGTAACCCTTCATTAGAATATGTCGGAAAGTAAGCGATTTGAATCCTGCAAATTTGGATAATGTGGTTTTTCAAACACTCCCTCTTCTAATGAAATAACAGCGACCATATGCTACTTCCGTTATACCGGAAGTTGTCTCAAACTGGCTTATGTTAAATTAAGCATAGTGTATAATATATTGTTTTGTATTCCTTTTTTTATTTAAAATAGCTTTTATTAAACATATTTGTATCCTACTGTATACGTTTCTGAGAGAAATAATGGTTCCTCAAATTTTGACCTTTACCAGGTATCGCCTAAAATTAAATATATTTTCAAAGAATAAAGTGTGAAACTCAAAATTCCGGTTGCGGAATGAGATACCTATTACTGTGTTTGGTAATGAATTGTCGAAAAATGAATCATTAGATACAGGGAAGTGAAAAAATTAACAATTTTTGATCTTAAATCATAAAATTTTAAAAAACTTATTTTTTTAAACACGATTGCTGGTTTATTCAATGTATAGGCGAGAACTTTTTTTAACAAAATCAAAAATTCTACTTGTTATTTGGAGGATTTTGCGAAAAACCGTAAATAAGTTTAGTACTAGTTAGGTAATTCTAGTTAGGTATGGGGATACCTTTGTGGACAGATAGGAAATATTCTTACACATCCATTGAATGAACCAGCAACGTGGCATCATGCTTTAAAACATGAAATTTTTTAAAATTGTATGATAAACATCAAAAATTGTTACTTTTTCTTTTCCCTGTATCTAAAACTTCATTTTCCGAAAATTTCTTATCGAGCACAATAGTATCTAATTCCACAACTCAAATTGGGAGTTTCACTCTTTTATCTTTGAAAATATATTAAATTTTATTAGATACCCTGTTAAAGGTCAAAATTTGAGAAAAACATTTTTCAAATCAGAAATAGAGTAGAATACAAAACCTTTTAATAAAAGTTTTGTATACTATACAGAGTGCTTTATTTAAAATAAGCAAGACAACCGGTATAACCGGAAGTCTCATAGGGTCGCTGTTGATTCATTTCAAGAGAGTTACCGCAAACCCCATTATCCAAATTTGTAGGATTCAAATCGTATTACTTTCCAACATATTCTAATGGACGGTCACCGTGAAACACTCTGTAAATCTATACAGAGGTTTATTATTATTAAGAAATAGATATTTACAAATTGTATTTGAACTCCGTTTAGTAAAGTGATTAAATATTTTGCTATTATTAAAGCTGAAGTAAATTAAACAAACCATTTCTAATCTGCTAACCCACTTCATTAATTCTGTGCTTGTCAGTCGATTAATATTCTTACGATTTAAAAACGGCTCTAAGCTCAAAAAATACGAAAATACCAAATCGTTGTAAACGGATAAAGAAAAGAAGATTATACCAAATTGGTCTCTAGATGTCTTTTAAGCTAATTTAACATTTAAAACTTTAGCGTCGCTGAGCTTTCCTAAGTACGCCTCAAGGAGAAAAAGGAAAGCTATAAAATGCGGAATTTCTTTAGGCCTCGTTTCTGGTAATATGTTTTTTTTTTCGTGTCTTTACTTAACCGATAAATTAAATTTGTAAATATCTGAGACAATGTATTTATATTTTATCCAACCCAGAAACATTCAAACATATTTATATTTTGTTTTAAGCATTTAAAAAAAGAATGTATACTGTTATTTTGGCGCGATTACATAATAATATATATTTATATCTATATACACGTAGAAATAGTAAAATACTAATACGTAACTTGAAAATTTGAAAGTTTGGTTAATGCCAAGAATTCCTCACAAAAAAATAATAGTTGTCTAGTCAGGGATTGTCGAGTTATTAACAAAAACTATTATTTTGAATTAGTAGTATTTTTATTGTGCTCAACTATTTTTAAGTTAGCTATGAAATGAAATTCACATTAGTGCCTTAAAAATACTTTTAACACAAGTATCATAAAATATTTTGCTACAAACTGCAATAAAAACCAATAACACAGTTACAAATTAAATTTTAAGTTTAATAAATTGAAAGCAGATAGTCTTTAATATAATATTTTCGAAGCTTAAATTTGCCAATAAATCTAGCAACCATTGTTGGCTTAGTTGTTTACAGAAAATTTAAAATGCAAGAAAATATAGAAGGAAATGATGGTTGCATCGATCCCTGTAAGGATTATATATGAAGCGGCCAATAGAGCTACCTTGGATTTGTTGCCTAGAAAATCCCGAATCCAATATGTGATTGCTTACAATAAGTTTGTAAAATGGTGTAAAGAGAATGGCGTTTCTGGAAAATATGCTGTAGTTCTGGCATATTTTATGGACAAAGTGGAGGTTTGGAAATTATCATCTCTATGGTTAAAATATGCGATAATCAAAGCTAAGCTACGTATAAATAGTGACATGAATATCAGCAAACATTTTAAACTAATCGCTTATTTAAAACGTCAAGGAGAGGGTTACCAACTATACCAACCCAAAAAATCAAATTTATTTACTAATTACCAAATTAAACAGTTTTTGGAGTGTCCACCGTATAATGAGTACCTTCTGATGAGTACCTTCTGCGATTGTGGAAATATTTGATGCCTGTCGCAGAGAGGAATTTTGTCATTTGACTCTTGACAACCTGGAATATATGAATCTTAATTAATGATTCAAATATCAGATACCAAGACCACGGTTACACGAAATTTCACTATGGTTCAAAAATTTTATTTGGATTTTTTTTTCTAGAAAACACACGACTTTTCGTCCAGGAAATGTTGGACATCGGTGGCTTTTCCTAAAATACGTGAAAGGTAAATGTAGCATCCGGTCGGACTTAATTTGTTTGGAAAAATTCCTGCTACTATGGCAAGTTTTCTGCAACTTTCAAATTCGATCCTCTATACGGGGCATTGTTTTCGCCGTTCTGACGACAATTAGGAGGCGGGGGCGGGTGTAGGGAATCCCTAACTGTTGCCCTTATCAACAGTCGAGGATTCCGTGGAAAATAACAATTCTATTGCCCCAAAACTGCTTACAGTGAAAAAAAAAAACGCCAGCAGACGTCATCTGGAAATGCGGTTATTTCTGTTCAATCGTTCTCAACAATCGAGAGTGGTAGAACTATGGAAGAAATTTATTTTTTAACTTGTTTAAATTGCACAATTATGATTAATGTTAGACCGATCCGTACGTGTATGCATTTTCAACCTACATTTTTGCCCTTGCATCAACATTTTATGGAATTTGGGAATCACATTAATTTATGCATTTCAACATTATTGAAAGTTGCAGCGTTTTTTACCCTTGAAATAGAACAAGTTCCCATTTGTGGCACATCCCCATGCAATTTTGTGAAAATTCCCTAGAAAGTTTCTGTTGAAGGAATTGATTTACCTACTCATTTGACAAAAAAAAAATAATCAAGACATCTGTTAGTTTTTAGTTTTAAACGCGTTTTTCTGCTACTTTTAGAGGTTGGCGATTGCTGTGGCTGCAGAAACAGGACGATTTATCTGTAGTAAAGACTTCGTTATTACACTTATAGAACTGTATTAAAATCAACGGATTTTGTATTCTATTACGGACCCTGAATTGAAAACTAAAGCAAAATGAAATATCTACAACTCTACAAAAAATTAATAGAGAATTTAAATTGGAGATTTGCAAGCAACAGTGCCCCATGTCAAATTACACCAATACTAAAATAAAAAATTTCCAAAAATTAAATTTCAAATATCAGAACTTTTGATACATGTGCGTTGAAAAATCATAAAATTAGCCGATGCAACCATGATTTAAAATTGCAGGGTGAAAAAGCACAGGCACGGATTGGCCTTAAGTAAATAAAAGAAATAAATGTATTTTTAACATTTACTTTCCAGATTTGACGTTTAACACGAGTGCTTTAATAGCATATTAAAGTACAAGCTATATATTAGAAGCGTTTTTAACGCACGCGTCTAATTTAACTGACACGTGCCCTAAAATATCTTATGAACCTTGTGCTTTATACATTTTTTTCTATTTCACCTTTTATGATCTAGAAAAATTTACATTTATTTCCCAAAATAATCCAGCGAAAAATTTTAACATCTAAAGGTTGGTAACAAATTTTAATGAAGAAACATTTTAAAATCGCTTCTTTATTCTACCCGCCATTTTATTTTCATAACAATTAACAAAATCGACTGTCAAATCAATTTAAAAATTTGTGGTAGGAGAAAGTGTTCCATAATGAGAAATGTTTCACAATAAAACAAATGAATTATCTTTTCCAATTTGCCGCCCAACATTCGCCGACTAGGCGACGGCTTTTCAGTTGTTATAATATGTCTGCAGAAATACTTGTTGCGGTTCCGAATTTTTAAGGTTTTTTGTGGTAAATTTCCATATTTAAGGTGAGTTTCTTTTAAATGCATTTATTTACAACTGCTATTCAATTTTTTTTTTGTTTTATTTGCATGGCATTCTAATTTAAAACTCTAATTTGTAACTTATAAGGTTATGACATGAGAAAAATAAGACACTTTAAGTCTTCCTCCACTGGTATATTAAAATAAAGTTTTAATAAAGAGTAAATTCTCTACATTTATCATCAGGAGAATAGAATAAGGAATATAAGAAATACAATAATAGGTGCGAACAGTCCAAACGGAGCTACAAGATTATGGAAAGGTAGAGTTAGGTATTTGGAAATGGAAAATTTTTACATTTCGTTTTGAACTTATTATAAACGTGAAATAGAAAAAGTACTTTAAGGCAACAAGTTACTGTGAGTGGTAATACGTTTGTAGAAAAAGACTTTATTTTTCTTTAGTTTTTATTCAAATTTAAGAGAGTATCATGGTCAGCAAAAATAATGTGGAAAACATCATAATATGAAATATCATATTTTTCGAATTTTCACCAAGATCATGTACTTAATTATTTACATGTTGTTTTAACAGTTAGCTTCCTTTTTTAATTAAATTAATAAAAGAAAAACATTGGTACCTTTTTTTAAATTGAACTGTTTTTTTTTGGAGTCCCGTAAATTTTACTGTTCATCCAGGACTGAAAACTAATCCTACTTTCTTCTAAAGCAACTGCATCTATTGTGGTAGCTTGCGAAAAGGACATCAGAATGGAATGTAATTTACTATTTATTTTTGAAGTTCTGTTTCCTTATAAGCGAGTGAAAAACGAAAAATATTTTTTTTTTATATTGTTGAAAAATATACACCGATTAGAAAAAACTTTATTCGAATGTCATAAATATAAATATTTGCATCTGCATGATGAGGAAAAAACAAAAACCAAAACTAAAAAGATTTTTAATAATTGTCAATCTTCCAGCATTCCTCATATGACCCAATTTACGATAACGTGCTTTTAATTTTGCTAATTTGACTCGCAAGATTGGTGATAAATTAGGGTGCTGTTCTTGAAACAAAAATGTGCTTCTTCTGCTTGAATCCACAATCTATTGTCATAGCCTAACCATCATAATTATTTTCGAGATTATTTTAGATTTTAGTTTGATGTTAGTAGTGTACAGTTTGGAATCTTCTGCGATTTTAAACTGGGGAGAGGGTTAATAATTTTTAACACTTTTAAATTTTTTAAATCACACTTCAAAGGTCCTATTGCAGTGTAAACAACTCATAAGTTAATAAGAGGAATATCAACAGAAGTATTACTTGAAAATACCACACAAGGAATTTACCAAATTGATCTCTCGTTTTCTTGTAGGCCAATTAAATGGTTAAAACTTTACTACGTTGTTGAAATTTCTTAATAGGTTTGAAAAGAAAATGAGCACGCTATAATAACCAGCATTTCTTAAGAAATTGTTTCTGTGGTAAAAAGGTTTTTACATGTTTTGGTGGTTACTTAACTAATAAATTAAATTTGTAAATAGATTCATGCTATTTATAAATTGGATCCATTTAATATCAACTCAGTTATTTTCGTTTATTTATTTTTTTATGATAATATATTTTATTTAATATTCTTAGTCCTGGAGTTGATTTGGTAGATGTCAAAATAACATTTGATTTTCCTTTTATATTTGCCTTTTTTCTTTATTTAGAACCTCCAGTTATGCTTAAAAACTTGTGTCAGTATTTGGTTTCTCTTGAGTATACTTGTTTGGTATGAATGTTTTAACCTCCTGAGAGTGTCTCAATACAGATTTTTTAAGAATATTTCATTTGTTCTTTAATGGCTTCTAATTTTTATGGCCCATTTTTTCATTTTTGGACGCTTAATATTACCCATAATAATTTATACTACAATAACTGTGTAGCATAACACTTAAATTTAACCAAAGAAATAAGTTATATAAGCTATCTTAATGATGAAAGAGTTTTGGACTTCCATTGTCTTTATTTGTTTTAAATCACAACGTTTCAACTGGTAAGTATCTCTAGTCGTCTTCAGGTGAATACTAAATAAGTAAAAGTAACTACAAGACTATTTATGCTAGCTAGATGTACTGAAGCATAACTGAGGTGGGTGCAGTCATGCGTTCATTTGGCGCGCGATCTTATCCGTGTTAACAAAGGAGGAAACACACATCCAGTTTCTGCTACAGGCAAGGGACCAAGGAATTATTCCAGATGGCTTTAGGATCAAGTCAAAAATCCCAGGACATCAAGCCATAAAGATTCTAAATAATACCAGCAAAGCCCTCATACGCTCCCAGATCAACTACCACCGTTTTAAGAAAGCAGCTCTACTCACGGATATCCAACAGAGATTCGAGGAAATCCAAGAATACACGATAGAAGAGGATCATGGACCTATTTTTCGGAAGATTAACGTCACCTGTAACAAAGTAAGAACAACTCAACAAAATAATCATAAGAAGAAATTGGGAAAACATGTTAGTCAAGAAACACCAATAACTTAGAATCAAAGGACCATTGTTAATATTTTATCTAAATAATTAACAAGTCATGAAGAAAACTTATTGGCTAAGGGTTTAAACTTTACTATTGCTCCAAAAAAGATACCAATACTGGACATTATTAGCGCCGTAGACTTAACAACCACAGGAGAGACACAAGGGGAGGAATTTAGATGGAAAGTTAGGGAAGTTTTAGAAAAACCGAAGCCTCCAAAATAAAATATCAGTTGATGAAAAAATCTCCCTTGCAAACCTTCGCAAAGACTCCACTATCAAGATTCTACCAGCCGACAAGGGAAAATCGACCGTCATTATGGATGTTCAGACCTACGATCAGAAAATCAAAGGAGACCTGCAGAAAGTCCTGCAGAAAGGAAACTACTCTCTTACTAACAAGGATCCGACCTCTACCATCGAGAAAAGAATCTACCGAACACTTAAGAAATATGAACGATATATACCAGAAAAGACACGGACACGCCTGACACCACACCACAGTAAGCCTCCACATCTCTATGGCCTGCCAAATACACACAAATACAACATGCCTCTAAGACCTATCACGACCTCCTGTAATTCTCCAACATACGAGCTAGCTAGATTTCTACTCCCTCTACTCAAACCTCTCCAAGGAAATAGCACATCATTTGTTAAGAACCGAGTTAAGAACTCACAACACTTCGTAAAAATAATAGGAGGAAGGGAATTACAGCCAGGAGATCAGCTGGTGAGTTTTGACGTCGAAAGTCTTTACACCAACGTTCCCGTAAAAGACGCCCTAAAGGTTATTAAAAACAAACTTAAGGAAGACCCTACTTTACAGGACAGAACAACGCTCCCTATTAATGCCTGGAATCTTGGAACTATTAGAATGCTGCCTCAACAATTTCTACTTTTAAGAAAATGATATATTCTTCAACCAAGTAGACGGACTACCGATGGGCTCATCTCTCTCGCCAACATTTACATGGAATGGTTTGAATTCAAAGCAATGGAACAAGCAAAGAAGAAACCAAAAATGTGGCTGAGATACATGGATGACACCTTCATTATTTGGAATGGAACCGATGACGAACTAAGAGATTTTCTAGATCACCTCAATAGCTTAACACCAACAATCAAATTCACCATGGAGAAAGAAGAAAACAAACAATTACCGTTCCTAAATGTCAACGTAAAGAAAAATGGCAACAGCATCCAAACTTCAGTATACAGAAAACCTACGCATACAGGTCAGTATCTCAATTTTACATCAAATCACTCAAACAACACGAAACATGGCATAGTTAAAACCCTAGTAGATAGAGCAATTACAATCTGTAACTCGGAAGAACCACTTAAAAAAGAAGCTCACCACATCAAGACCGACCTCAACAAAAAGAGCTACCCCACAAGATTAGTTTACACAATATTGGAAAATCGTGAGAATCGACCCAAAGTACAAGAAGCAAACAGAGAGACACAACCAACACTCAATATTCCCTATGGAAAAGGAGTATCTGAGAAAATAAGAAGACTAGGACAACGATATAACATTAACACCGTATTCAACTCGAGGGACACCCTAAGAAGCCACCTGATGAAGACAAAGCCTACAAGTCAAAAAGATAGGAAAAACTGCGTCTACCAGATCCCCTGCGAGTGCAGCCAATCTTATATAGGTGAGACATTAAAACCACTCGATACAAGGATTAAAAAACACAAAAACAATACGCTAAAAGAAGAGACCGAAAAGTCAGGTGCAGCTCACCATGCCTGGAAATATGGTCACCATATCATGTGGTCAGAAGCTGAAATCCTACATCAGGAACCACACTGTAGGAAAAGAAAGTTTAAGGAAGCTGCTGCTATTCACCAGAACCCAGGCTAGTAAAACATCTTTAGACATAAGAAATATCTGGAAACCTTTGTTAGATAGATGTAATCTTAGTATAAGATCGCGTGCCAACTGAACGCATGACTGCACCCACCTCAGTTATGTTTCAGTGCACCCAGCTAGTATAAATAATACTCTTGTAGTTACTTTACGTATTTAGTATTCACCTACAGTTGAAACGTTTAATGATTTAAAACAAATAAAGACAATGTCCAGAACTTTTTCATCATTCAAGAATCATCATTGTCTCCAACCTTCAAACAAGCTATCAATAATTACACATAATATATCTTTCCTAATGCTGATAATAAAAAAAACTAGTCGACTGGTTAATTCTAATAGAAATGAGAAGGGCATTGGGGCTAATTTCTCAGGGAGAACCGTTAAAGCAAAATTTATATCATTACTAAGGCAGGAAGAGATAAGTTTATTGTGTGTATAACAGAGATGAAACTTTTTTGCTGTTACAATTATGTATTTTGCTATGGTGAAAAAATATTTATGGAAATACTTATTATCGACAGCAAAGTACTTATCAAAATCAATAAAAATACATCAGTAAATTCTATTTTACTGTTACAAAACAGTTTTGGTTACCACTAGACTAGCGAAAGTATTTTTAATATTTTATTTCAATAATCTTAGCTAAACCAAAAAAAGGTTTTTCTTGAGACATTACAAATTTAGCGCGTCGAATAAGATTTTGCAAATGCCTATTAAAGACCTTAACATTAACCCTTTGTGTCCCTAGTGACCTTTGTTGCTTCCTTCACTAATTCCTGTAATTTCTATTAAGAGACAACTATTTTATATAACCTGGATTATCTCATTAACACTGACCATTAATTAAAAGTTTTCGGTGCATAATTATATAATAGTTTCGAAACCCTGACACCTCCATTTATTTAATAGGATTTAATTAAAGCAAACTGTAATTGAAAAGTTCTAAGTTAAAATTAATTAGCGGTTTCTTGAGATTGTATAGCCCAGTGATTCCTTAACAAGAAAGAGCATATAAATGATAAACCAAAACATTAATTAACATAGGAAAGAAAGATAAAACTAAAAGTCTTCCTCCACAAAATTTAATAGAATATAGAAATTCTTTAGGGGTCTCTACATGTTTCGAACGTAGAAACGTTTATCTTCAGGAGACAGAAAAAATTTATATACTTAGTGCTGATGGTATTAGCAGAAGAGAAAATGGTATAAAACATTAATGGAGCTTTCATGGCATTGGAAAACTGAAATGTAGAAGTGACGTATATAAAAAAAGTTAAGGAGAGTTAAAACATGCTGAGCATGTAAAGAAAGTTAATAATGGAAGTCCAAACAACCAAACTAAATGTGGAAGAAAAAAGGGGCCTTCCAAAGAGAAGGTGTCGAGAATTTTTTAAACCATTTATATAAATTTTTTTGTAAAATCATTGGAATGTCTGTAAGACAGTATAAAGATAAGAATCGTCTGTGGAAGTCATAATGTCAGAATAGTTGAAAAATGGTTTTTGGGGTATTGGGGGTTGAAAAATGGTTTTTGCGGTACTGGGGGTTAAAGCCATATATCATGGTGCGTTATTGAATAAATCTCACGTTCTCTTGGGGATAAAAAAAAAATCAAATTTGAATTTCTTATAGTAAAAAATCCACAAATACTAATTTTCTTCCAAATATCGACATTATTTCAAAAATTCTTTACGAATAACAAAAATAAAATTAAATTTTTAACATCCTGTATCTTTAAAATGAAGGCCTTGCGAACCCATACTTATATGAACTTTTCACCTTATAAATAACTGGGAAATCGTTCTGTACAATATCGGACACTTATTAAATAACACCCTGTATACAATAATCCAGAAAACTGAGTGATATTTCGATTGAAACAGGATATGTTATAAGCGGCAAATTGCTTTGCGCATGTAAACAAATCCATATAGAAATAGTCATGCGCACTGTAAAATTCTTACTTAACGAACGGAAAAATAGACAGGCCCGGGCTTTAACATTTAAGTTCTTGCTTAAGAAGTTGTGAAAGTTAAAATTCAATTCATTTTTACGTGTAAACGAATTCTTGCAAAAAAAAAATTACGTATTCTAATTTTTTTACTAAGTTGGGAAAAAAAGGTAGTGATTTCTGGTATTTTTAGTGGCTACAAAATCAGATTACAATTATAGAAAATCGGTTTTAATATTTGTTCCTAAAATTTCTCGTGTTTTTAGTTTGAAAAGCAAGAAAACAAGTCTTTTTAATTACCTTACCTTATCAAATCGAAAAAAAAAAAAATGAAACAGCAATCTTCAATGTTATCGCTTACCTAACTTTAAGCCTAATATTAGTTGGTACCATTTATCAATTTGCCAAAAACTTGGGTACGTGTAAAACAACATTTTCGAGCCCAATTTCTTGACATAGAATTTGAAAAATTTTCGGTACCAAAAGTTTTTGCTTTATAGCTCACTTAACAACACAATATACAATAAAAACTAGAATTCCAAAATATGAAATATCCACATTTAACAATAGCCGAGTTCCTTTTAATTGCTTTTAAATAGCAAAGACAAGGGCTAAGTTGAGAATTTAACTCAGCTCAGCAAAGATTTTTTTTCTCCTCCCTTGCCGCGTTAAGTATGCCCATTCTATATTTTTCGTATGATTATACGAATTGTTTGCGAAGCGGTCCATTAAGTATTTAGCTGAGAAAAATTTTTTACTTTCATATGGTATTTAAAAGAAGCAAAAGGAAAGTACCTACCTAATAGCAAGAAATACAAGAACTCAACAGAAAAAACATAACAAACGAACAAACCCGAACAAAAATGGCGGCGAGCCGGTGTGTTTATATAATGTCGATAAAGATAAAAAAGGTAATATTAAGACGGTTATGCGCATGCCCATCCCTGTTGGGCGCCAGGGTATCTAACCGTCGAGCCGTGCGTACCAACATATTATGTTTTCACCCACAAAACTTAACTTTTGTTTGCGCACGAGATAAGCTATACGGATCTAAATGTCTGGTCTGTGATAATACCTAGTAATTTATATTACAAGTCTGGTAGGCCGTAAACTAATAAGTTTTTTCGATACTTTATTCTAATTCTGAATGATATTTTATGATTTATTTTCATGGGGTGTTGAAGTGTTCTGATGTGTAAAATCAGATTTTACCATATGATGAGGACATTACTTTTGTCAACAATTGTTATACCGGGTGTAACAGGATCATGGTACACCCCCCGTATCTCCGTTAGTTTTAAAGGTAATTGATTGAAATTTGGGATATCTCATATACATAATAAGCGGCATTTTTTCACCCACAAATGTTTTTTTTTTTCACTTCCGGTTTCGCCGGAAGTGACACCAACTTTTGATTTTTAAAAGGAACACCCTGTATATTATTACACTTTTGAATTCTGCATAATTTTCTGAATCCAATGATGCCAGAAAAGAGACATTTCAAGCGTAAAAAATATTTATTATTTAATTTATAATATTGATTAATAATTTTATTTTCTTTTAGCTGTAATTTTGATTGTATTTATCGCACAATAATGTTATTACCAGGTATGAATAAATTCCTTATTAATAGTACTAAGAAATGGTACCACGGTACCATTATGGTTCCATTTGGAAAAATTGAGTTTTACCCTAAAAACGATTACGATGAATTTTATTTACTTATAAAAAACGCAATTGAGTATTTTTGATGGGACTTCAATTTTTTTTAGCATTAGACGGATCAATTGGAATAAATCGGAACCGTTATGGCACACTTAAATGGAAAATTAAAAACTAAATAATAAATATTTTTTATGCTCTACATGTCACTTTTCTGGTATCATTGGATTCAGAAAATTATGCAGAATTCAAAAATGTAATAATATACAGGGTGTTCTATTTAAAAATCAAAAGTTGGTGTCACTTCTGGCGAAACTGGAAGTGAAAAACCAATAATTTGTAGGTCAAAAAGTGCCGCTTATTATGTATAAGGGATATCCCAAATTTCAATTAATTACCTTTCAAACTAACGGAGATACGGAGGGTGTACCATGATCCTGTTACACCCGGTATAGTAAATAATTAAAAAAAAGAATTGAAAAATTTATTAATTATAATAAAGATTTAGAAAAGATGATTAGACTGCTTGCGTTATTATTTAACATATTATATAGTTTTTATACAAACAAGAGTTACTCTTGTACTAATAAAATTTTAAAAAATATACATATAAAATTGAATGTAATGTTTTATTTTCCAAGCTCAAACTAATCAAGCAAATTGGTATTTTACGGCCAGTATGAAATAAATGCAGTTATTATAATTTAAAAAATTCATAAAATTTATAACTGACTTAAGGGCAATTAAAAAGTCCCTGTATCTAATTATTTACTAATTCAGGGCATTGTTTCATGTCTAAGGAATGCATTTTTACTATTACAATGAAATCTTTCTGAGCTAAGTACCTGTAAAGTTAAAAAAATTAATTGGTCCTATATTTGACCTATGAATGAACAGTCGAATTTATAAAAAAGAAGTCGTGCATTATTAAAGGGAAAGGTTCCATTTGTCATATATTTTGTCATGTATCCTGACACCTTTTCATCACCACTTGGACACCTTTTTATTAATACTATGCTTCATTTTATATAAAAAAAAACCATAACCCTCACCATAACAAAAATAAATTAACAATTACTGCTTGAATTCGAATACTTTAATATAATATATCTATAAAGTATTCGCGTAGATTTTTGTTTTTATCTATAACTCAATTTTTTTTTTAAATGTCGACTGCCTATTTTAATGGTCGGAATTGATATATTAACCCTTAGGCTTGATACGCCACATGTGTATTTACTCCACTTATGTCCATCAGCCGAAAGAAAATTACCATTGGCCACCTTCGTGTGAACCGCGGCTTGTACAATGTTTGGCATATTTCTCGTCAATGGCATCTACTCCCACTTTGTAAAGTTATAGTAAATATTAATTTCTGGTTTACCAGTTTCTTTATCAAATGACGTTGAAGGGTGCATAGACGATACTAGAATCGCGGCTGTATTCTGTTTAGACCCAAAGAAAACTAAATTTGTGTCTTTGGTAAAACCAAATAATGTCCCATTTTTTCCAACGTCCCTGTTTCCCATTAGCTTGGCTTAAACCCAGGAAACATTTCTCTTTTTGTCTGTTTTATGATACGTTAGTCCACGATTTCTTAACTGTTCAACTAATTCCAGGGAATTGTCTGCTGTAACATTGCATTACATGCTGCATCATTAGGTTTTACTAATCTCAGCACTGACTGCGTCGGCTTTGAAAAACTTTGCACTGTTACGTCTAGGCCAATTCCATCCGAGGCTTTACTGGCATAAATATAGTCATTGAAAAAAAATTACTTCGGCCATCAGTCATACACATCATTTTTATTCCATTTATAGATGGCTTGTTAGGTATGTACATTTTAAACTTACATAATATGCCTCCAAATGACTCTATCATCTTATCTATAAAAACGTTTGCCACTAATGAATATATCGTTTGAGAGTTCTTGACAAACTTAATAAAAATTTCTGAAATCGCAGCTAAAGGATCGTTTTGGTTTCTAGCTTCTCGATCAAGAGGATTATCAAAACGCAAACATGCACTGAGGGAAAATTTAGGCTGCCACAACTAAAATCCGGGTTGTAGCGACAAAAAATATGTATTAAATAGGGGACAGTTAGAGATTTGGGTTGTAACAACCTATTTAAATTAGTTGACCCTTAAACGATGTCATCCTAGTTGCTGCTACTAAACCTTTGAGTTCTCACAACCAAGTCGTGGTAACTAAATTGTTTAGCTGTCGCAACTAAAGGCGATGGTTGTTATAACTATATATTTTGGTTCTTTTTAGTAGGTACAACTAGAAAATCAGATTGAATAATAATTCATGGAGTTCTTGTAACTTTATATTTTAATTAGGACAACTAGAAACTTGGGTTACAGTAACAAATAATGGAGATTGCTGCAGCGCTTGTTTTGGGTTGGCCTCGCCTTCACCATATTGTGTGGGTCAAACGAACTCGTCTTCATCATAATATTTTGATTGGGGCGCATTCGACATTCGCCAAAAGTAAATGGTCTATTCTTTTTGTTCCATGCAGTCCTACTGAAAACGAAAAAATCATTAGATAGTATAGAAGCAGGATTTCACTAAAGTACTATTTATTTTTAACACTATTAACATATTTTAATAGAAACAACCCTTTCAGACTTTAAATTTTTTTAGGGGAGTTGAATGAAAAGTTGACCTACAAATTTGTGACATGCTGATTGTCAGTTATCACAAAGGCAAAGGGGTCATCTTAAACAAACTGAAAATCCCACAAAATCCATGTAATCCAACTATCCCAGAAGTTGTTGTAATATCTGATGTATTGTACTGAAGTCTAATAGTAATTAATGGCCATCAGGGTAATGGCTATTTATGCCCAATCAGTGTATTTTCTTTGAAACGAATAATTTTTCCACCAGGATTTTTAGTATATTGACTATCGTAGTATAAAAGAACCTCATTGGCTACGTAATGGCTTATCACAAAATGCTCGTAACAATATGAGACATTTAAGGACTTTAGTGCCGACAAACAAAAACACTGATTTTCTGACATGGTATTGACCTAGATATAAACCCCTCTTATTAATAGTACCTTTAATACATTTCCTATAGTTAACCTATACTTCAAAAGCCCAGTTAAATGGCTTTATTTAGAGTTACATTTTTGGGAGAAAATGGTCTTTTTCAGCAATAAACTGCGATGTGAGGCAAATAATTATTGTCTATGCTATAAAATTAGAAAAGCACACACAGCGACTTTGTTGCAGGTAGGGTAAAAAGGTACCAAAATCTATATATGGTCTATAAAAGACATTTACCATAAAAAATTCTGTCTTGTTATAGGTAGTTTATGTTTTGTGAAAAGTGTGTTTGATGCTGATTTAATTGATTTGATACATTTCCTATAGTTAACCTATACTTCAAAAGCCCAGTTGAATGGCTTTATTTAGAGTTACATTTTTGGGAGAAAATGGTCTTTTTCAGCAATAAACTGCGATGTGAGGCAAATAATTATTGTCTATGCTATAAAATTAGAAAAGCACACACAGCGACTTTGTTGCAGGTAGGGTAAAAAGGTACCAAAATCTATATATGGTCTATAAAAGACATTTACCATAAAAAATTCTGTCTTGTTATAGGTAGTTTATGTTTTGTGAAAAGTGTGTTTGATGCTGATTAATATTTAAATGCTAACTATTAATTAAAAAGTATAGGTACATACCTTCAAATGATTCCACGTAGTCTGCCAAAGCCCACTCTAACTTTAAACATTTTGATTTAAACCAAAACAGTGAAAAAACATCAATTTCGTCCGAGCACAAACGATAGCCAATAATAAAATGGCGGTTCTTCTTTTTATCAACAGGGCGTTTTCGGTTAGGGTTGGGGCGACCGCCAGTCCTTGGTTGTGCCAACACAGACGGGTCGGTTGTCACAACCTAAGATTGGTTTGGGGCAACTTTCAGTTATCAACCCTAAAGTAGTGACAACTATAACATTCGGTCAAATATTGACCGACAACCCATATTTTTAGTTCCTGCAGCAAATCTTAGGGTTGTGTCAACTTCTACGTGACAAGAAAAAGAAATAAGTTCCATTAGCCGTTAATTCAAGTTGTTGAAACCAAAATATCAGTTACTACAACCATTTTTTTTTAACCCAATTTCCAAGGTTGGTCGATTTTCTCAGTGTGCCAATAGAAACGCAAATCTCTCTTTGCTCATCACACTCCAATAAATGTCTCGTCGGGTTCTGTAGCGAAAATTCGGTCAATGTTTTCATGGTTTGAAATAAAGCAGGCTTAATAAAACAGCAAGCCAATAAATACTTTTAGCTCAATTATATCTAAATATTGTATTTCCGACCTTGCAGAATCTGTAAATTACTGTGTCTGTTAGTCCAATTCTGACATTACTCCACTTCTACACTATATCTAGGATATCATTAGAAACTAATAAATTCCACACAGCTGCGGGACCTACATTATTACCCTATCTTGTCGCTGGTTCACGTAATATTGATACGTACAATATAATGTTATGTTTCACAATTAATAGCAACATACAAAGCATTAATTGAAACAATATTTAGATACGGACTAATAATTTGGGGTGGACTAAATAATACAAATTTAAGAATACTACAAGTCACGCAAAATTATGTCATCAAAGTCATGCTAAAAAAAAATAGGAGATATCCGACTGAACAGTTATACTTAGACAGTAAATTGCTTGATATTAAACTTCTCTATGTCTTACAGTCAATAATTTTTACCCATACTTCTTTTGTAGAGAAAAAAGTCAGTCATCAATGCACAACTAGGGCCATCTCAAACCAGCACATAATACAAAATTTATATCGAAAGACGCGATGCCAAAAATTTGTTACTTTTATAGGTCCAAAATATTATAACACATTACCTGTGAGGATACGAAATCTTAGCAAGAAACATATTTTTATTAAGGAGGCTAAAAAGTTTATAATGACAAATAAAATATTGTTTTTATAAAAACCAAAATGTATAGTAGAGATGATAAAATATCTGTACATGTTCACTGGGTTGCGGCTGAGGTCTTGGTCTGGATATATGATAATAAACATAGATATCTTGCGCATTTATTGTAGATGTTTTTAATATTTTATTTTACTTAACCTGAATAAGTTACTAAGTATTGTAAAGTATTTTTATTATAAGATAACGGAGCACAACACAAATTTTGCTAAAAATTTAGAGTGCTCCATTTACGAATTGTAAAATACACTGTATATGTAATTTATGAAATAAATATTTGAGTATTTGAGTATTTGAGTATTTGAGTATTTTGTGTCCTACTGCGGAAAATAAAACGATCAGAAGATTATTTAAAGCAGTTTTTTCCAAAAAAAATTTCTTGTTAGTTTGTGGTCTTGGACTATCGCCCTCTTCTATGTTTTCTTCTAGTTTCCTTGCTGGACCTTCTTCCTCAGACTCAAAATTATGGTCTGATACTTTACTCACATTTTTACTATGTCTCTCATGGTCTTATTCTTTTAACCACCCTAGGACAACTTCCTCGAAACGCGAATAAGTTTCTTTTATCTGTTCAGATAGTCCAACATAATCATCCATAGTGAATAGAAAATCCATAAAAACTGTAACCCAGAAAAACATCTCACCAACAGTGATGTGCGTTCACAGTGACCGAACAGAAACTTTAATAATTTACTGAAACGAACAAGGCTAAATGAATAAGTGGGGGTCAATGATTTATACAACTAAATTCGCAGCGATCATGGTGACATCACAATAAATATCAATAAATTTCATAATTTATTTAAGAAGAATTGTATAGGAAAAAATAGAGGGTGAGTTTTTTTAAACATTATTACACCATTGTTTTCTTACTATACAATTTTCTTAAAATTGACAATGAAATAAATTTATAGTCTTGTGATATTCTGTCAAATATAATAAGTAAATAATGTGCAAACAATATTGATTTATTTAAATGGTAGTTAATGAAATAATAAATTAAAAAACATAAATGGCGACCTTGTTAAAGAACTCCGCACGCAACCAGTCTATGCAAGATAAAACATCGTAACTTGTAAATTACTGCGTCAAACATAAATTCCCTTTTGTTAAAAGAAGGCTTTTATATAGGGCTCAATCTTTTCTAATTTCTGTAGGGCGAGTATTTTAATTTTGAACTCAGCTAAAAGCAGAAAGAACGTAGATCCCTAAAGGATCAGATGGATAATCGAATTCCATAAAATTGTTCAAGTTTGTATTTATTGAAACAGAACTAAAACTAAAACATCAATTTATTTGTACGATAGTAAATAAGTATTTTTTTATTGCTACAGCCAATAAGAAGAACTTAGCAAGTCAGAACTAAACAAGATTGGCAATTAATATGATCAGATATTGTATTCTGTGATCTACTGATAACGACCTAGAAATTTACAATTTACACAATGACAGAAAATTACAGGTCCATCGTCCTAATTATATTGAACACTGCATACATGAACTGGTAACTATTTAATTAACCGATATCAGTATCTTGTTATTAATTCAGGAGATAACTACAAGGTGATTTGGTGATTTATAAAAAATGTCTAAAGTTAATTTCTTTAATAACTCAAAAGGTTTTAATTTCAGATACACTTTCTTTAAATAAAAAACATTTGTTATAACAGAGTTATCGTGCTTACCTTAATTTTTTTAAACATGGACCTTAATTGTATATGTAATTTTTTAGAGTAGGGGCGAACCGGTCACAGTGGCCACATTTTTGGATATTATTTTTTATCGTAGTAATGATGATGCGTATGATACCTTTGGGTATATGAAAAAATAGCCACTGTACCCCTCAAGCTCACATATATGATAAGCGGTAATTAGGTACAGCACATTATATCCTATAGGATCAATACCAAACCCATAAATAGTTTGCAATTTGAAGGAACTGCCCGTATTTAAATGTGGCCGTACTATCTCGATTTTTACTATTGCTTCATCTCTAACATTAGAAAATAGAAATATATTTTCAACTTTTCTTAAAAAGTTAAAGTTATATTTTTATGTAGGTACTTTATAAAATTATCAACTTGACCAACAAATAATGCTGTGTTTTTTTTGGTTGCAAACCTAACAGAAACAAATGGTTGAGCAGATTGGATACTCCCAAAAATTAAACTATAAGCAGTGGCCGCTCTATCCCAACCCTGACTGGCAACTGTATACAAATATAACCTTAAACAAAAAAATCGCCTCTTAAGTTTGTTTTGTAGTTTTCTTAACCTTGGCTGGCTTCGATTATTAACTAATATATTTGTAATATTTTACGCAAAATATAACATATATCCAAAAGTCGTTTTAAAATTGTAATGGTACAAAAACAAAACTCTGATTTTTTATACGTGCTTTACAGTAAATAGTAAATAACGACAAAACTTATCTACGACATAAATATTATAGAACTAAAGAATAGCAGACATATTTTTTGCATACTTTGGCTTCCACCTGTTAGACAGCAGCGTGTGTAATGAATGCGTTCGCAAATTTGTTACAAGTGGCCACTGTGACCCGTTCTCCCCTACGTTTTATCCCAAATACAGTTCTTTATGTTTCGGCCCAAATTATACATAATCAGAAAAATTTTTTCAATATTGTTAGTATACTGCTATGATTTTTTCAAATAGTATTTCCATTGAATTTAGGTACAATATAAAGAAAATAGAAACCAGTATGTGTGTATCGAAGTTAACCCTAATACATCTAAGTTTAAAATAAGTATAAAAAAAAATTGAATATGAGTAGAGGGAGATGGGGCATTCACCATCAATTTACGCACACCCCTTCTGCGCAGGCGCCAGCAGTGCGCAGGCGCGTGTCATATGTCAAACGTCAATTACCAGATGACGTACGTCATCTGTCAACTGTCAGACGTCAAATTGGTGGACGTTAGCTACATTGGGCCTTAACTACTTGGGCGTTAGCCACTTTGGGCAATAATATCCTATATATGGAATGTGTTCAGGGTGACGTCATATTACGAATAGGAAAAGATGGCGGATGCCATCTGTCAATTAAGACAGCTCAAGGTCACCTGTCACTTGTCAAATGTTGGAAAGAGTTGAAAACGAGGTTATGTGTGTAGGATGACGTAACAAGTTATTTTAAATAATCCCGAGACCTTCAGGTCGAGGTGTACTAGAGACATATATTCGCCTACGGCTCGTTAAGCTTGCTAGGGATAATGTAACATGTAAGCCGTATTTAGGATGACGTACCAAGTTATTATGAAAACATCCCGAGACCCTCAAGTCGAGGTGTACTAAAGACATATGCTCGCCTACGGCTTGCTAAGGTTGTTAGAAATAATGTAACATGTGAATCGTATTTAGGGTGACGTAACAAGTTATTTGGAAAAAAATCTCGAGACCCTCAGGTCGAGGTGTACTAAAGACATATGCTCGCCTACGGCTCGCTAAGGTTGTTAGAAATAATGTAACATGTGAATCGTATTTAGGGTGACGTAACAAGTTATTTGGAAAAAAATCCCGAGACCGCAGGTCGAGGTGTACTAAAGACATATATTCGCCTACGGTTCGTTAAGGTTGTTAGGGATAATGCAGTATGTGGTTCGTATTAAGGTTGATGAAACAAGTTATTTAGAAAAAATCCCGAGATCCTCAGGTCGAGGGGGCACTAGAGACATATGCTCGCCTACGGCTTGCTAAGGTTGTTAGAAATAATGTAACATGTGAATCGTATTTAGGGTGACGTAACAAGTTATTTGGAAAAAAATCCCGAGACCGCAGGTCGAGGTGTACTAAAGTCATATATTCGCCTACGGTTCGTTAAGGTTGTTAGGGATAATGCAGTATGTGGTTCGTATTAAGGTTGATGTAACAAGTTATTTAGAAAACATCCCGAGACCCTCAGGTCGAGGTGTACTAAAGACATATGCTCGCCTACGGCTCGCTAAGGTTGTTAGAAATAATGTAACATGTGAATCGTATTTAGGGTGACGTAACAAGTTATTTGGAAAAAAATCCCGAGACCGCAGGTCGAGGTGTACTAAAGACATATATTCGCCTACGGTTCGTTAAGGTTGTTAGGGATAATGCAGTATGTGGTTCGTATTAAGGTTGATGTAACAAGTTATTTAGAAAAAATCCCGAGATCCTCAGGTCGAGGGGGCACTAGAGATATATGCTTGCCTACGGCTCGCTACGGTTGTTAGAAAGAATGTATTATGTGAATCGTATTTAAGGTGACGAAACAAGTTATTTAGAAAAAATGCCGAGACCGCAGGTCGAGGTGTACTAAAGACATATATTCGCCTACGGCTCGCTAAGGTTGTTAGGGATAATGCAGTATATGGTTCGTATTTAGGTTGATGTAACAAGTTATATAGAAAAAATCCCGAGACCGCAGGTCGAGGTGTACTAAAGACATATATTCGCCTACGGCTCGCTAAGGTTGTTAGGGATAATGCAGTATGTGGTTTGTATTAAGGTTGATGTAACAAGTCATTAGGAAAAAATCCCGAGACCGCAGGTCGAGGTGTACTAAAGACATGTATTCGTCTACGACTCGCTAAGGTTGTTAGGGATAATGCAACATGTGAATCGTATTTAGGGCGACGTAACAAGTTGTTTAGAAAAAATCCCGAGACCGCAGGTTGAGGTGTATTAAAAATATATGCTCACCTACGGCTCGCTATGGTTGTTGGGGAAAGCGCAACATGTGGCTCGTATTAAGGTTGACGTAACAAGTTATTATGAAAAATCTTAAGACCTGCAGCTCGAGAGGCACTAGGGATATATTCTTGCCTGCGACTCGTTAAAGTTGTTAAGGATAATATATAACATGTGGTTCGTATTTAGAATGACGCAAAAAATCATAAGTAAAAACCCGAAATCGATCGGTCAACTGGTTCAGGAGATATAATTTTTTGAGATTAGCGTCTTTATGTCTAAAGATGAAGAGGCGAAATTTGGTAGACGGGTATAAGATGGGTATACCTATCGAATAATAAAGGAATATTTCAAAAATCTCAAGTAATAACAAAACTATACGTATTAAACCATTAAGGTCTTAACAAAATTCTTACTATGCAAAGTCCATTGGGAATGTTATTAAATATATCTAACCTTCCTGTATACTACATGATTATGATCCTCGGCACGAGGCAAGGTCAGTCTGTCTGAAATTAATGATGTTTAAATACGCATAATAACCAGCCAAAAAACCTCTATAAACTGTTCATAATCGAGTAAAAAACATCTAATAACCCACTAAAGTATCCAAAAAATAGCCTTCGAACCCATAAAAAGTCTATTTAACAGCTCCTACACAAAATAATCAGCTAAAACCTCTCTGATAGAGTAAAAAATATCTAAAAAACCATTAAAGTGCCTAAAAATTACCTTCAAACCTATAAAAACCCCTATTTAACAGTTTTCTATACATAATAAACAACCAATCAACTCTCAGATAGGGTAAAAGCCGCTAAAGTACTAAAAAAATTAGATAATACATTCTTAGTCATAGCTATTTCTATTATTATTCATATATCTAAAAATGAGGCATCTGATTAATATCCAATATCATTACCAGCTAGTAGCAGCAATATCAATAGGCTAGTACCTAGTTAGCAACTTATCTATGTAAGTAAAACGCAAGAGCGGCTTATGCGAATATCTGATCAGGATCAATATGTATAATGAACAGCTATGAACGGCTAGGAACAACAAATAGGACATTATTCAACCACTAACCAACCACTAAACAGCCTTTAAATCCATAAAAACGTCTATTTAGCTGCTCTTAAACCAGGCAAAAAAAAACATCTAATAAACATCCAAGAACCTAATAGGTAGCTGAAGCAGCAAAAGTTCGTTTTCACACCTCGCCTACGGCTCATCGGGGCCTATCATCGGACTATAGTAGAATATAACACCTTAAGTCGCCAGAAAAAACCAAGGATGATCATTCGAGCAAGTAATGTTAAAGATATGAAACCATAAATCCCAAAACGGGATATTCGAGACATACCAGATAAACGTTTCAGTAAAATTAAGAGGAGAGTGGGGGGTTATCATAGACGCAGAATATATAAAGTTTAATATAGTGAACTAAACCAAATTCATGAAGATTAAGTGTTAAGGAATGACTAAGTGGAAATTAAGCGAGCGAATATAAAAGAAATAACCTACTACTTGGGAACATGTAGTTCTAAGTGATCATGAAAATAAATCTAAAAATCTGCCATATATAGTTGTTTATTTATTAATATGTATATCAATAGCAAAAAGACTTGGTTATATACTCTCTCTTGAGGAGTAGACTTATTAAAGATCATCACAACGAATAATATAACCATAAACGACAGGTTCTAGATTAAAAATTATCCATTATTCTGACGTTCATTAACAGCTAATGTAGAACGCTGTAATATAGTAGATCATAAGGATTCGAATGTGAACGGGTAATTACGTTAAAAGGTGCAGGATAAAAGATTCGACTTGCAAAAATCTAACGAGGAAGTATGGGTAAGTTATATGGTGAATACTAAAATTTAGCTGCCAAAATCAAAAACACACAAAATTATTATATATTATAATACATTATTGCGGTGTCTGCCAAATGACTTAAAATTCAATTAGAACAAACTACGATTGTATAGAGATAATAGAAAAAGAAGTAGATAGACGTTGTATACTATTACGATCATGATGATTAAAAATCAATAACTTACATCCGGACCAGCTACATGCAGTCACCTATGATAGCCCTCCTTGCATGAAATTACTAAAATTATCCGCTTCAACAGCAAAAAAAATACCTTAAGATCTGAAAAAATTAATTGCTAAAGGACTACGTACAGAGATACATGAAGTAGAGTCCAAGAAAAGCAACTAAATACAACAAAAATGAGTGTTACCTAATTGGCAAATAAGCAAGAAATAATAGATATTTAATTTAAATAGACTTAAATCAGTATGCCTGAAGTAGAAAAAATTAGAGGCAGGACCTTATTAAGGCTTCCAGCTGCAAACTGGAAATATTTGGTAAAAAAATTATACAATATTATATAAACACTACTAATTTTGTTCTCCTGTTTTTACACAGAATTAAAAATGTAGTTGTAATAGATTATTTAATAAAAACTATGTTAAAAGTTGATATTTGCCTACGACTTGTTACAGTATTAGATAATACTTGTTGATGAGTTAAGATGTAAAGTATCATCATGTGGTTTGGGAGATATAGTCCTGCTATTAGATTCTTATGCAGAAAGGTGGTAAGCTAATATTGGACAAATGGGTAGATAATGAAAGACTTCCAGTAAAAAAATAATCTCAAACTATAAATGAGTTAGAGACTTAAAATCATAGGTATTGCGTTTAAATCATGGTATATACGAACAGGATTCCTATGGTTAGAGATCGCTTATAACCTAAAAACTATACCAAAAGTTCGATTCCGCTACTAAACGAGAGAAAAATAGATAAAAGTTCGGGGGTATATCATAGATCTATAGTAGAATGCTTTGTAATACGCCTTAAGTCGTTAGAAAAAACCCGAGATCCGTAGAACAGGTTAAAGATATAAAGCTCTAAAAACCCTAAAACAAGATATTTAACTCATGCTAGATAGATGTTTCAGTAAAATTAAGAGGAGGGCAAGGGTCATCATAGACGCAGAATATATAAAGTTTAATATAGTGAACTAACCCAAACTCACTAAGATTGTGTGCTAAGGAATGATAAAAAAATAATAACCTACTAGGGAACATATAGTTCTAGGTGGTCGTATACAAAACATAGAGGTTGGACTCGCAACACCTCATGAAAATAAATCTAAAATCGGTTATACATGGGTGCCTATATAACACTATGTTTATCAATAGCAAAAATACTTAGTTCTATACTGAATTAGGGGTTATAATTCTTAAAAGCAATTTTGTCGGTTCTGAAATTGTATGCATTGCTGAAGAGTAGACTTATTAAAGATCCTATATACACCAAGAGTATATAAACTAAACTAATAAAGGTAGCAAAGGGACAAGTGCTAGTCACGCGAATAAATAATATAAAAACAGTCGGGCATAGGCTCTAGGTTAAAAATTATCCATTAATCTGATCTCGAAACCATTAGCGCTCCTTAACAACCAATGTAGAACGCGGTAATACAGCGATTCGGAAGGATTCGATTGTGATTGGGTGTAATTACATCAAAAGGTGCAGGACGAAAGATTCGACTTGCTAAAATCTGACACAAAAGTTGAGTACTAAAATTTAACTGCTAAGATCAAAAACACACACGCTATATAAAATTATTATAGTGTCTGTCAAATGACTAAAAAATGTAATTAGAACAAGCTACGATTGTATAGAGCGGACAGAAAAGAGGTAGATAGACTTTGATCACTATTACGATTATAAAGTGGAGAAATCAATAACTAACATATGAATCAGTTACATACAATCACCTATGATTGTCCCTTGTATGAAAAAGGAAATTATCTGCTTCAACAGTAAAAAACCTAAGATCTGAAAAATTAATAGCTAAAGGACTCGATGAAGACACAGAACAACTAAACAAAACAACAGAAATGAGGTCTACCTAATTGGCAAATAAGCAAGAAATAATAAACCTTCAATTTAAATAGACTTAAATCGAAAAAACATTACAGCGAACAAATACCTGTTTGGGTAGGTCCTTATCCACCAAAAATACCCCCGCTATGCTGAAAAATAAGAATAAATAAGAAAAACCTAGAAATTTAGGGTAATATCTGCTTCAACAGCTAAAAATACCTTAAGATCTGAAAAAATTAATAGCTAAAGGACTACGTACAGAGATACATGAAGTAGAGTCCAAGAAAAGCAACTAAATACAACAAAAATGAGTGTTACCTAATTGGCAAATAAGCAAGAAATAATAGGCCTTCAATTTAAAATAGACTTAAATCGAAAGATATTGCAAATAACAAATAGCTGTTGGTAGGTTCTTAACCATCAAAAATACCCCTCAGCCATGCCTAAAAAAAAAATAAGAACAGGAAGGAAAAAATACATAGAAATTAAGGGTAATATAAGGATCCTGTACATTCAAAAAAGCATATATTATGTATGATCAACCTATAATATTAGGTATACCAAAGGATAACACTATACCTAACAGGAACCCAAATTGAAGTTAAACAATAGGGCCATAATAATATAAAGTATTTAAATTACCGAATGATCATCTAAATATAATTTAAATAGCCTTAAATCTAAAAAATATTACAGCTAACAAATAGCTGTTGGATAGGTCCTAATCCACCAAAAAATACCCCGCGATACTGAAAAATAAGAATAAATAAGAAAAACCTAGAAATTTAGGGTAATATATTGCTTTAAAGACCAGTAAACTCCTATAAGAGTATTTATATAACACGAATGCTAGACAAACCTAACCTAACTTCTTGGGTACGGTTATTTTGTATAAAGACCAACACCAACACCAAAAAAGGGGTCATGTACATTCAAAAAAGTATATATTATGTACGAACAACCACTAATATTAGGTATACCTAAGGGTAATACTATATAACCACTTACAGGAATCAAAATAAAGTTCAAAAATTAAGGGAATATAAAGTATTTAAATAACCGAATGATTATCCGAATAAAATTCTCGTTTCAGTTATATTAGTTACATGAGATGAGATTAATTGTATAAATATGTGGACTTCCGAGTGATCATACTCATCTAGTCGATCTTACAACATATGAAAAATAAAGCAATTAATTAGATAAATGACTTCTTATCATGGCTTGATAAATAATTTTTACAACTTTTTTACAATTATTTTTATAGGTTAGATGATATCTATCCACTAATATTGAAGCTCCGTTAAGAAGTCATTTATCTAATTAATTGCTTTATTTTTCATATGTTGTAAGATCGACTAGATGAGTATGATCACTCGGAAGTCCACATATTTATACAATTAATCTCATCTCATGTAACTAATATAACTGAAACGAGAATTTTATTCGGATAATCATTCGGTTATTTAAATACTTTATATTCCCTTAATTTTTGAACTTTATTTTGATTCCTGTAAGTGGTTATATAGTATTACCCTTAGGTATACCTAATATTAGTGGTTGTTCGTACATAATATATACTTTTTTGAATGTACATGACCCCTTTTTTGGTGTTGGTGTTGGTCTTTATACAAAATAACCGTACCCAAGAAGTTAGGTTAGGTTTGTCTAGCATTCGTGTTATATAAATACTCTTATAGGAGTTTACTGGTCTTTAAAGCAATATATTACCCTAAATTTCTAGGTTTTTCTTATTTATTCTTATTTTTCAGTATCGCGGGGTATTTTTTGGTGGATTAGGACCTATCCAACAGCTATTTGTTAGCTGTAATATTTTTTAGATTTAAGGCTATTTAAATTATATTTAGATGATCATTCGGTAATTTAAATACTTTATATTATTATGGCCCTATTGTTTAACTTCAATTTGGGTTCCTGTTAGGTATAGTGTTATCCTTTGGTATACCTAATATTATAGGTTGATCATACATAATATATGCTTTTTTGAATGTACAGGATCCTTATATTACCCTTAATTTCTATGTATTTTTTCCTTCCTGTTCTTATTTTTTTTTTAGGCATGGCTGAGGGGTATTTTTGATGGTTAAGAACCTACCAACAGCTATTTGTTATTTGCAATATCTTTCGATTTAAGTCTATTTTAAATTGAAGGCCTATTATTTCTTGCTTATTTGCCAATTAGGTAACACTCATTTTTGTTGTATTTAGTTGCTTTTCTTGGACTCTACTTCATGTATCTCTGTACGTAGTCCTTTAGCTATTAATTTTTTCAGATCTTAAGGTATTTTTAGCTGTTGAAGCAGATATTACCCTAAATTTCTAGGTTTTTCTTATTTATTCTTATTTTTCAGCATAGCGGGGGTATTTTTGGTGGATAAGGACCTACCCAAACAGGTATTTGTTCGCTGTAATGTTTTTTCGATTTAAGTCTATTTAAATTGAAGGTTTATTATTTCTTGCTTATTTGCCAATTAGGTAGACCTCATTTCTGTTGTTTTGTTTAGTTGTTCTGTGTCTTCATCGAGTCCTTTAGCTATTAATTTTTCAGATCTTAGGTTTTTTACTGTTGAAGCAGATAATTTCCTTTTTCATACAAGGGACAATCATAGGTGATTGTATGTAACTGATTCATATGTTAGTTATTGATTTCTCCACTTTATAATCGTAATAGTGATCAAAGTCTATCTACCTCTTTTCTGTCCGCTCTATACAATCGTAGCTTGTTCTAATTACATTTTTTAGTCATTTGACAGACACTATAATAATTTTATATAGCGTGTGTGTTTTTGATCTTAGCAGTTAAATTTTAGTACTCAACTTTTGTGTCAGATTTTAGCAAGTCGAATCTTTCGTCCTGCACCTTTTGATGTAATTACACCCAATCACAATCGAATCCTTCCGAATCGCTGTATTACCGCGTTCTACATTGGTTGTTAAGGAGCGCTAATGGTTTCGAGATCAGATTAATGGATAATTTTTAACCTAGAGCCTATGCCCGACTGTTTTTATATTATTTATTCGCGTGACTAGCACTTGTCCCTTTGCTACCTTTATTAGTTTAGTTTATATACTCTTGGTGTATATAGGATCTTTAATAAGTCTACTCTTCAGCAATGCATACAATTTCAGAACCGACAAAATTGCTTTTAAGAATTATAACCCCTAATTCAGTATAGAACTAAGTATTTTTGCTATTGATAAACATAGTGTTATATAGGCACCCATGTATAACCGATTTTAGATTTATTTTCATGAGGTGTTGCGAGTCCAACCTCTATGTTTTGTATACGACCACCTAGAACTATATGTTCCCTAGTAGGTTATTATTTTTTTATCATTCCTTAGCACACAATCTTAGTGAGTTTGGGTTAGTTCACTATATTAAACTTTATATATTCTGCGTCTATGATGACCCTTGCCCTCCTCTTAATTTTACTGAAACATCTATCTAGCATGAGTTAAATATCTTGTTTTAGGGTTTTTAGAGCTTTATATCTTTAACCTGTTCTACGGATCTCGGGTTTTTTCTAACGACTTAAGGCGTATTACAAAGCATTCTACTATAGATCTATGATATACCCCCGAACTTTTATCTATTTTTCTCTCGTTTAGTAGCGGAATCGAACTTTTGGTATAGTTTTTAGGTTATAAGCGATCTCTAACCATAGGAATCCTGTTCGTATATACCATGATTTAAACGCAATACCTATGATTTTAAGTCTCTAACTCATTTATAGTTTGAGATTATTTTTTTACTGGAAGTCTTTCATTATCTACCCATTTGTCCAATATTAGCTTACCACCTTTCTGCATAAGAATCTAATAGCAGGACTATATCTCCCAAACCACATGATGATACTTTACATCTTAACTCATCAACAAGTATTATCTAATACTGTAACAAGTCGTAGGCAAATATCAACTTTTAACATAGTTTTTATTAAATAATCTATTACAACTACATTTTTAATTCTGTGTAAAAACAGGAGAACAAAATTAGTAGTGTTTATATAATATTGTATAATTTTTTTACCAAATATTTCCAGTTTGCAGCTGGAAGCCTTAATAAGGTCCTGCCTCTAATTTTTTCTACTTCAGGCATACTGATTTAAGTCTATTTAAATTAAATATCTATTATTTCTTGCTTATTTGCCAATTAGGTAACACTCATTTTTGTTGTATTTAGTTGCTTTTCTTGGACTCTACTTCATGTATCTCTGTACGTAGTCCTTTAGCAATTAATTTTTTCAGATCTTAAGGTATTTTTTTTGCTGTTGAAGCGGATAATTTTAGTAATTTCATGCAAGGAGGGCTATCATAGGTGACTGCATGTAGCTGGTCCGGATGTAAGTTATTGATTTTTAATCATCATGATCGTAATAGTATACAACGTCTATCTACTTCTTTTTCTATTATCTCTATACAATCGTAGTTTGTTCTAATTGAATTTTAAGTCATTTGGCAGACACCGCAATAATGTATTATAATATATAATAATTTTGTGTGTTTTTGATTTTGGCAGCTAAATTTTAGTATTCACCATATAACTTACCCATACTTCCTCGTTAGATTTTTGCAAGTCGAATCTTTTATCCTGCACCTTTTAACGTAATTACCCGTTCACATTCGAATCCTTATGATCTACTATATTACAGCGTTCTACATTAGCTGTTAATGAACGTCAGAATAATGGATAATTTTTAATCTAGAACCTGTCGTTTATGGTTATATTATTCGTTGTGATGATCTTTAATAAGTCTACTCCTCAAGAGAGAGTATATAACCAAGTCTTTTTGCTATTGATATACATATTAATAAATAAACAACTATATATGGCAGATTTTTAGATTTATTTTCATGATCACTTAGAACTACATGTTCCCAAGTAGTAGGTTATTTCTTTTATATTCGCTCGCTTAATTTCCACTTAGTCATTCCTTAACACTTAATCTTCATGAATTTGGTTTAGTTCACTATATTAAACTTTATATATTCTGCGTCTATGATAACCCCCCACTCTCCTCTTAATTTTACTGAAACGTTTATCTGGTATGTCTCGAATATCCCGTTTTGGGATTTATGGTTTCATATCTTTAACATTACTTGCTCGAATGATCATCCTTGGTTTTTTCTGGCGACTTAAGGTGTTATATTCTACTATAGTCCGATGATAGGCCCCGATGAGCCGTAGGCGAGGTGTGAAAACGAACTTTTGCTGCTTCAGCTACCTATTAGGTTCTTGGATGTTTATTAGATGTTTTTTTTTGCCTGGTTTAAGAGCAGCTAAATAGACGTTTTTATGGATTTAAAGGCTGTTTAGTGGTTGGTTAGTGGTTGAATAATGTCCTATTTGTTGTTCCTAGCCGTTCATAGCTGTTCATTATACATATTGATCCTGATCAGATATTCGCATAAGCCGCTCTTGCGTTTTACTTACATAGATAAGTTGCTAACTAGGTACTAGCCTATTGATATTGCTGCTACTAGCTGGTAATGATATTGGATATTAATCAGATGCCTCATTTTTAGATATATGAATAATAATAGAAATAGCTATGACTAAGAATGTATTATCTAATTTTTTTAGTACTTTAGCGGCTTTTACCCTATCTGAGAGTTGATTGGTTGTTTATTATGTATAGAAAACTGTTAAATAGGGGTTTTTATAGGTTTGAAGGTAATTTTTAGGCACTTTAATGGTTTTTTAGATATTTTTTACTCTATCAGAGAGGTTTTAGCTGATTATTTTGTGTAGGAGCTGTTAAATAGACTTTTTATGGGTTCGAAGGCTATTTTTTGGATACTTTAGTGGGTTATTAGATGTTTTTTACTCGATTATGAACAGTTTATAGAGGTTTTTTGGCTGGTTATTATGCGTATTTAAACATCATTAATTTCAGACAGACTGACCTTGCCTCGTGCCGAGGATCATAATCATGTAGTATACAGGAAGGTTAGATATATTTAATAACATTCCCAATGGACTTTGCATAGTAAGAATTTTGTTAAGACCTTAATGGTTTAATACGTATAGTTTTGTTATTACTTGAGATTTTTGAAATATTCCTTTATTATTCGATAGGTATACCCATCTTATACCCGTCTACCAAATTTCGCCTCTTCATCTTTAGACATAAAGACGCTAATCTCAAAAAATTATATCTCCTGAACCAGTTGACCGATCGATTTCGGGTTTTTACTTATGATTTTTTGCGTCATTCTAAATACGAACCACATGTTATATATTATCCTTAACAACTTTAACGAGTCGCAGGCAAGAATATATCCCTAGTGCCTCTCGAGCTGCAGGTCTTGGGATTTTTCATAATAACTTGTTACGTCAACCTTAATACGAGCCACATGTTGCGCTTTCCCCAACAACCATAGCGAGCCGTAGGTGAGCATATATTTTTAATACACCTCAACCTGCGGTCTCGGGATTTTTTCTAAACAACTTGTTACGTCGCCCTAAATACGATTCACATGTTGCATTATCCCTAACAACCTTAGCGAGTCGTAGACGAATATATGTCTTTAGTACACCTCGACCTGCGGTCTCGGGATTTTTTCCTAATGACTTGTTACATCAACCTTAATACAAACCACATACTGCATTATCCCTAACAACCTTAGCGAGCCGTAGGCGAATATATGTCTTTAGTACACCTCGACCTGCGGTCTCGGGATTTTTTCTATATAACTTGTTACATCAACCTAAATACGAACCATATACTGCATTATCCCTAACAACCTTAGCGAGCCGTAGGCGAATATATGTCTTTAGTACACCTCGACCTGCGGTCTCGGCATTTTTTCTAAATAACTTGTTTCGTCACCTTAAATACGATTCACATAATACATTCTTTCTAACAACCGTAGCGAGCCGTAGGCAAGCATATATCTCTAGTGCCCCCTCGACCTGAGGATCTCGGGATTTTTTCTAAATAACTTGTTACATCAACCTTAATACGAACCACATACTGCATTATCCCTAACAACCTTAACGAACCGTAGGCGAATATATGTCTTTAGTAGGTACACCTCGACCTGCGGTCTCGGGATTTTTTTCCAAATAACTTGTTACGTCACCCTAAATACGATTCACATGTTACATTATTTCTAACAACCTTAGCGAGCCGTAGGCGAGCATATGTCTTTAGTACACCTCGACCTGAGGGTCTCGGGATGTTTTCTAAATAACTTGTTACATCAACCTTAATACGAACCACATACTGCATTATCCCTAACAACCTTAACGAACCGTAGGCGAATATATGACTTTAGTACACCTCGACCTGCGGTCTCGGGATTTTTTTCCAAATAACTTGTTACGTCACCCTAAATACGATTCACATGTTACATTATTTCTAACAACCTTAGCAAGCCGTAGGCGAGCATATGTCTCTAGTGCCCCCTCGACCTGAGGATCTCGGGATTTTTTCTAAATAACTTGTTTCATCAACCTTAATACGAACCACATACTGCATTATCCCTAACAACCTTAACGAACCGTAGGCGAATATATGTCTTTAGTACACCTCGACCTGCGGTCTCGGGATTTTTTTCCAAATAACTTGTTACGTCACCCTAAATACGATTCACATGTTACATTATTTCTAACAACCTTAGCGAGCCGTAGGCGAGCATATGTCTTTAGTACACCTCGACCTGAGGGTCTCGAGATTTTTTTCCAAATAACTTGTTACGTCACCCTAAATACGATTCACATGTTACATTATTTCTAACAACCTTAGCAAGCCGTAGGCGAGCATATGTCTTTAGTACACCTCGACTTGAGGGTCTCGGGATGTTTTCATAATAACTTGGTACGTCATCCTAAATACGGCTTACATGTTACATTATCCCTAGCAAGCTTAACGAGCCGTAGGCGAATATATGTCTCTAGTACACCTCGACCTGAAGGTCTCGGGATTATTTAAAATAACTTGTTACGTCATCCTACACACATAACCTCGTTTTCAACTCTTTCCAACATTTGACAAGTGACAGGTGACCTTGAGCTGTCTTAATTGACAGATGGCATCCGCCATCTTTTCCTATTCGTAATATGACGTCACCCTGAACACATTCCATATATAGGATATTATTGCCCAAAGTGGCTAACGCCCAAGTAGTTAAGGCCCAATGTAGCTAACGTCCACCAATTTGACGTCTGACAGTTGACAGATGACGTACGTCATCTGGTAATTGACGTTTGACATATGACACGCGCCTGCGCACTGCTGGCGCCTGCGCAGAAGGGGTGTGCGTAAATTGATGGTGAATGCCCCATCTCCCTCTACTAATATGATAATTAGTAATATTATTGAAATAACCTCCTTGATTTTCAATACAACGGTTAGATGTTTGTTCAATTTCTTCAAGAGCTTGTCTCACCATGTTGGATTTAACTATTTGGAAGCATATTTATGCATATTCCTTTAGATCCATACAGCTTATCTGGCGGGCAAACAAAAGTTAAGTTTTGTGGGTGAAAACTGAAAACATACGTTTGTATGCACGGCTCACCGGTCAGATCCCTTGGCGCCCAACAAGGATGGGCATGCGCATAACCCTCTTGTTATTAGGTTTTCCATCTTTATCAACATTATATAAATATACTCCAGAACCGGCTCAACGCCATTTTTGTGGTTACGTTTTTTCTGTGGATTTCTTGTATTCTTCGCTATCAGGTACTTTTTTATTCCTATTTTAAACAGCATAACTAAGTAAAAATCTTTGCTTAACTAAGTTGTTAAAGGAACGCTTTACGAACAAATCGTTGGAGCGATATACACTACTTAAAACAATTATCGAATATTTTGAAAACCCTGTACAAAATACTTTATTCATAAAATTGGTAAACTAAGATATTTTGTACTAAAAACATTAAATCTTTTTTATGCAAATTCTAGCAGATATGAGTTTTTTGGGGTTCGTTATTATTTATTCTGATGTCTTCTCTACAACTGCAAAATGATAAGTAAAAATATATACCTACTTATTAAGGACACGGCTATTCGATTAATTGACCATAGAGTTTCGCGGCTGTTATTCTGTTAACTGAGGGATACAATCAAGTCCGCATTGCGCAGATTTTTAATGTTACCCAATCGTCGTAAGTAGAGTGTTAAGACGGTATAGGGAGACTGAGGCATTCTCAAGACGTCCTGGTCAAGGCCGTCGTAGGGCCACAACTGCAGCACAGGATCGATTTTTGCGGTTGCAAACTTTAAGAAACCGTACAACTACAGCTAGGAATTTACAAAATGCACTAAGAAGAACTTACCAGATTAGGACCAGTGATCAAACGGTTAGAAAAAGATTGAGAGAATATGAATTAAGGCCAAGACGAGCAGCAACGGGACCACGACTCACCAGGCAACATCGCGTACGCAGATTAGCCTTCGCCAGGGAACACCTGAACTGGAGAGCAGCTGATTGGGGCACGGTCTTGTTCACCACGAGTCCAGATCAACAAAAATGATCGTCCTGTAAGGGTGTATTGAAAACCAGGAACCCGATTTGCACAATTCCACATTCGTCAGTTGGATGTATACGGTGGAGGAGGCATTATGGTTTGGGGAGGAATAAACTTTTGTGGGCTAACCGACCTTCATATTGTACAACACGGTACTTTGAATGGTGAAAGATACATAACTGATATCCTTCAAGAATATGTGATTCCTTTTGCTCCATTTGTAGGCGATAATTTTATATTAATGCATGATAATGCCCGTCCACACACAGCCCGCATTGTGACGGGATTCTTGCGGGATACCAATATTGATGTCATGGATTGGGCAGCAAGGTCACCCGACCTAAATCCAATTGAACACATGTGGGATGCACTCGGAAGAGCCGTTAGAGGAAGATTAAATCCACCGAAAACTTTGGAACAATTGTCTGAAGCTCTTATAGATGAATGAAATAGAATTTCTGAACAGTATGTTCTAAATTTAATTTTAAGTATGGGGAGGCGCTGCAGGGCAGTTATAACGGCGAGAGGGGGTAACATTCGATATTAATTTATGTTTTTTTTTGTAGCGTACAATTCGTTATGGCCGGACATTTATATTAATTTGGTTCTTTGGTTTTGATGCAAATAAAATACTATAAAATTAAAAGTTGCCGTATTTCGTCAATTTTGTGGAAATTTTGCAATACTTCGTAAAATTCCTTCAAGCATATGTCCTTACTCTGTAAAAAACATTTAAATCAAAGTTATTTTTATTTGCTGATTAAATATGGCCATTTAAGAGAATATGCGATAATGGTTTTGAGTAGTGTAGATGCGCATACTTAACCGCGGCAAGAGAGGAGGAAAAATTCTTTGCTGAGCTGAGTTAAATCGCTCAACTTAGCCGTTGGCTTTGCTATTTAAAAGCAACTAAAAGGCACTCGGTTATTGTTGATTGTAGGTGTTCAATATTTAGGATTTGTAGTTTTTGTGTACTCATGTATTGTGTAGTTAGGTGAATTATTTATGGGCTGTAAACAATAACTCCTACCAAGAACGTTTTCAAATTCTTGATCAAGAAATTGTACTTTAAAATGTACGTACCCAAGTTTTTAATAAATTATTAAAATAAATACAATTTACCAACTAATATTCGACTTGAGGTTAGGTACGTGATAACATCGAGAATGCTGTTTTGTTTGTTTTTTATTTGATAAGGTAAGTTTAATTGTTTTGTTCTCTTGCCTTCGAACTAAAAACATATCCGCTAGAACTAGACCGCATGCAAATAATGGTATTGTGGTTATGTAATGTTCCGATTGATTGCAGACTTTGCGGCGAAGAGCACGAAACCGCTCCACACCTCATAATAATAGAAAACTGCGAAACACTTAAGGCGGAAACACATTACTATGACGTGACGTGAGTTTACATGAAGACACATGAGCAGTAAATTTGATAACGCCCGTTTTTCCATAGGTACAGATTAACAAGAGACACAGTATTGTAATACGGTGTGTTCACGTGAAAGCACATGATTTTGCAGGTCTATACGCGCTCAGATTTTCTACTTAAGCATCAATTTCGTAAAGCACGAAAGCTTGAATTTAATAATAATAATAATAATAATAATAATAATAATAATAATAATAATCTTTATTGTCTAACAGATACATGACGTCCATTTAAAAGACAATTTATAATATTTACAATAGTACGTAGTGACAAAGTAGGAATAAAAGTTACAGCAATTGAGTACGTATTATTTATTGTAGCAAGAACTTGTGTTTTAGTACTTTGTTGAGTTGGATAGTAGACAGCTCGTGAATGTCAATGTTACCACAGGTATTGTTAACTAGCTCCATTCCCCTGTATATTGGTGTTTTAATTAAAAAGTTAGTAGTGGGGGTAGGTAGGAAAAATGTAGGAGGAGATCTTGTAGGGCGCGTTGGAACATACAAGCTGATTTGAGCTAGTAGCTCAGGGCAGTCAATATGGGACTTAAGTATGTTGAGTAGAAATTGTGTGGAAGTAAAGTTCCTGCGATTAATTAGGGAGGGTAATTGAAATCTTTGTAAAAGTTGGTTTTGTTCGATTCCTCTACGAGGGAAGACTCCATCGCTTCTGAATGCCAGGTATTTAGCAAACTTCCTTTGCACGTTCTCAAGTTGACCTATGTAGCGGTTGTATATAGGGTGCCAGATAAGGGAGCCGTATTCTAATTTAGATCTGACATAGCTAAAATATAGAGTTTTGAGCACTTGAATGTTTTTAAACTCCCTACAATTTCTCATTATAAATCCCAGTACCTTTATGGCACTTGAACAGATTGAGTCGATATGGGTAGCAAATGATAGTTTTGAGTCATAAGTAATACCAAGATCTTTTACTGTGTTGCATTTTTCGATGGCGGAGCCGCCCAGTTCATAGTTAAAGTTTATATTGTTAAATTTATTTGAAAAGGTCATGCAGCAGCATTTATTGATATTTAGTGGCAATTTATTAGCCGCGCACCAATGCTCGATAGCTATCAAGTCTTTCTGGAGCGCCAGACAGTCTGCAACAGTATGCACCACTCTATATATTTTAAGATTTAGATTTTAGAAAAATGAAGGAGTTTTAACGACGCTATCACTGCAAACGCCCTTTCTAAATCTTCTTCAAACTCTGAAGATGAAGATAAACTATTATTTAGTTTTCACATTTTATTGTTACGATTTGCGAAGCACCCCACAGCTTGTTGTTATAAAATTAACGATATGACTTCACGTGAAATAATAATAATGTGATTCTGCTTGAAACTCATGCATTTTATTTCTGACGTGATAGGATCTGAATATACGTACGGTGTTTTTATACGGCGACTTGCTGCGCATTTTCATGGCCTGCATGGTACACGATAAGCATTGAATTGTTCGCTTGACGCTGACGCTAAGGCTCGTGGCCTTCTGGTTAGATAAGTCAATTTATTTTTTTTAACGCGAGGCCGCCGGGCGACGTTTCTGCTTTTAATGGAGCTTAAGCTACATAGTCATCGATTTCTAACAAAATACAATCGATCTTGTAGCTGTCATATTTTATCAACAATCAAATCTGTACTCGGGAGGCATACGACACTATGTGCCATCAGCTTGATTTGTGGCTATTTAGTAAAAACAATTAAGTTTAACATAATTTTGAGGTTAGTGTTGATTTATGAATGTATTATCTAACTTTCACTGCACAAAATATTAATTATTTAGTGTTTTTTGTAAATAATTTTTTTTCTAAATTTTAATTATTATAATAATTATAATAATATAAATTATTTGTATTTTGATGGACATAGTGTTCTAAACCTGTAAAAAATTATAAGCCATAATACTGTACTCGGAAGGCATACGACACTATGTCCAATTTTTACAAAAAATTAGTATATTAAATGGAAATGTTATGCATTTTGGTAAGAGGAAAAGTCATAATAGACCAAATAAAAACGTATTGCCGCCTAAATGCCGATAGTCAGCTGGCATTTAACATTATGTGTAATCCCCACCTACTATTATATAGATCTAGTTAGAGGCATATAACACCAAGGGATTATATAGTGTTCTATGCCGCTAAATGTGTTGCTAAAGATATTACAAAGATACGAGGCATACAGATATTATTACCTTTGGTGTCTTAGGCCTCTGAATAAAAATGCACATAGTGTTAATAGTCTACCCTGTTTCTCAGCTACCTTAACTAATTGGACTTGGTGTTATATGCCCCGCAAAATAGTTTAATTTTCTGAATAAAACTACATAATTACCTAAATTTTGTAAAAATTGGACATAGTGTCTTGTGCCTCCGGAGTACAGAAATAGTAACGATTTTTTTATGCAGGACGAAAAAGCATTCATCTAAACCTAATTGTATTTATTTATTTCCACCTATTTCCTAGCTGCCATTATGCATCAGTTTTAAAATGTTTGAAGTAATATAAATTACTTTGTAGGTTTAAAAAATGTGCTAATTTTAGGTTTTACGAAAGATTAAAATTCAAAACTTGTTGGAAAATCACTAAAGTTACTAGTGTATTAACATTAACCTTCTTGGGTTAAGTGCGTGTTTCTATGCTCGTTATGTAGGTAATAAACTATGTTTTACTGGCGCCCTCTGACCTAAATCGGTTTAGTTCTATGCTAGGTATGGTTTTTTTAAAAGAATGGGCTGTCTGTAGCACTAACTTGGACCCTCGGTAGATTTATGGAAATTTAACTTACTCATAATTAGCCAAGCACATTTTAGTACCTAAACCAATTTTTCGATGAATTTATAACCTTTAATATCCGATATTTTTTACGATAAAAAGAAACAACGAATATAGAATTAAAAATGTCGTAACAGATTTTTTTACACAGGGTGTTATAAAAATTACTTACTGTATTGTTATGCTCGGGGTTTGTTCGGGTGCAGTGACGCACACAAGGGGGGGGGGCACTGGGGAACTCCCCCCCCCCCCCAACAAGTAGCTCAAAACCGGAGTACTCGATTGTTGAAATATGTAACCGACATCACTCGGTCTAGCACTGAGCGCAAGTTCTACTATTAGCTAAGCTACTACTATTAGCAACTAATAATGATTTTTATTTAGCACCCAATAACTCAATGTGGTGAAAAAAAGTCCTTGGCGTAAAGTTGGACGATGCTGTTAACTTTTTTTCCAAAAAAGTTGGTAGAAATATAGCTTTATAAAAATTTATTTGTGCAAAGATTTTTTCATAAATTTAGGATAAAATCCCACTGGTGTCAACGATTTTTAACTTTTAAATTATAAAAATATTGCCTGTATTTTTATATATATCTACTACCCAGCAAACACAAGAGGGCGCTAAGGGCGTAATTTTTTCAACGATTTTAACGACTTTTCGATAAAAATTGGGCGTGGCACCCCCAAAATTTTTGGCCTTCGGCGATTAGCCTCCGGCGGCACCTGCGGTGAGCTTCCTTTTCCTACGGCTCCAGCCCCCCTAACTAAAAGGTCTAGAACCGTCTATGATTGTGCCCCTTCCATGATTGAATCCTAAGTGCGCCACTGTCGGGTAGCGTGGAAATAAAAGGCAGACGAGTCCACAAACCGTTAGACATACAGACATAGTATCACCAGTAAAGTCCGCATCATATGGGATTTTTTTTTTATTAATAGCTTTATTCGAAATTTGACTTTGCCATCAAGTTTGGCTTCGATCGAGAGGAAAATTAAGCAAAAAAATAGTGATTCGCATTATCAGTCAAATTTTAATTTTTTTCAAAAAATAATTCAAAAGTGGGGTTATTTTTCAAAATATCGAAAAAAGTTATAAGAAACAGTTTTTTTAAATGTTTCTAGCCTACATGCAAAATTTCAGCTGCATAGGATAATTTTGATTTTTTACCCACCACTAAAATTTATTTTCCACTTAATGAACACTTTACTGATGACACTGTGTTTTTTTGTCTCAATATTAAGATGTATTACTTTCAGACACAAACTATACGTTTTAAAAAATACTTATTTTATGAAGTTACCTTATCCAGGGTCAAAAACAAATAAACTTTGCGACCAAATTTTAATAGCCCAATTTTGATTTTGTAGAAAAACACACATTTAATATGGCGCTCCTTTACAGAAAATGTATCTGGAATAAAGCATTGCCAAAACTAAGAAGTTTTATGTATAGGTTGCGTTGAGTCTTATTTTGCAAAAGTGGTGCAATTCACAAAATATGGGTAAAAAATCAAAATTATCTTATGCAGCTGAAATTTTGCATGTGGGCTAGAAACTGCATTAAAAAAAACTTTTTCTAATAACTCTTTTCGATGCTTTTAGAAATAACCCCACTAATGCGAATCACGTGACTACTATTTTTTGCTTAATTTTCATCTCGATCGAAGCAGAACTTGATGCCAAAGTCAAATTTCGAATAAAGCTATTAATAAAAAAAAACCCATTTGATGCGGACTTTACTGGTCACACTGTATATTGACAAATAAAATAATTAAGGGCGACAATTAGTACACAAATAAATATCACTACTAACTTTGTACTTACTATACTTACATTACGTCTGTATAATAATAATAATAATAATAATAATAATAATAATAATAATAATAATAATAATAATAATAATAATAATAATAATAATAATAATAATAATAATAATAATAATAATAATAATAATAATAATAATAATAATAATAATAATAATAATAATAATAATAATAATAATAATAATAATAATAATAATAATAATAATAATAATAATAATAATAATAATAATAATAATAATAATAATAATAATAATAATAATAATAATAATAATAATAATAATAATAATAATAATAATAATAATAATAATAATAATAATAATAATAATAATAATAATAATAATAATAATAATAATAATAATAATAATAATAATAATAATAATAATAATAATAATAATAATAATAATAATAATAATAATAATAATAATAATAATAATAATAATAATAATAATAATAATAATAATAATAATAATAAATGTCTTTATTTCAGAATAAAAAAAAAATAAAAAATAAAATTTCTAGTACAGGTTCAAAATAAAAAAAAAATTAAGGGTGAAATAGGCGAAGTCCAGATGGGGCATCCTAAGATGCCCCCCTGATCAACTTAACCTATAGTTGTTCCTAACTTATTTGAACTAACCTAGCGGTGTATGGGTACCTAACTGTATATATAACGGAATAACAGGATGCATGGGGAACATGTTTATCATAGACGTTTATTCAAGATGTATTTAGTATAACTTAACCTAAATGCCGTGGGTGATAGATTTTTAAATTTATCTGGCAACGAGTTATAGAACTTAGCAATATTATATGTAAAGCTTCGCTCGAAGATTACAGTGTGGTGATGTGGCGGTGTTATTCTATCTTTAAATCTAGTATTAAGAGTATGTACATCAGATCGAAAGTTAATACGATTATACAGATATGCAGGGCATTTTAAACATAAGATCGTATAAAAGAAACAGGCCTGATGCAGCTTCTTCCTCTCCGCCATATTCAACCAGTGCGACTCGTCCAGCTTATGAGAGATGTGTTCATACTTCCTTACTCCATGAATAAGTCTTAGACAAGAATTCTGAACAAGTTGTATTCGTCGTTTGTCGACTGCGGTAAGACAGTTTCCGTACACAACGTCGCCATGGTTAAACAATGAGAGCACGAGGTAGTCGCACAGAAGTGTTTTAACCCTATGTGACAAAAAGTGTCGCATATGATATAGAAATTTTAGTCTAATAAAGGCTTTTTGTATACAACTTGACACATGCGCATTAAATCTTAAGGAACTGTCAAAAGTCACACCCAAATTTCGCACATTCTCCTTCACTGGCAGGATAGTGTCATCAATCACAATTTTAATGTCATCTTTGACCGAGTCTAGATCGGCCTTGCGTCCAAAACCATCACACAGCACTTCGTAGGGTTTAATATAAGGGAATGTTCTAAGGACAGTTTATTTAGGGAGTTTAAATCAGAACTAATCATTTTACAGCTTTCAACAGTATCGGTTCTGCCGAATGACATATACCTGCGCGTCGTCAGCATGGTATTGACCTAAACATTGTTTTAAGGAATTTGAGAGAGATGATGTATAAATGGCGTATAAAAGAGGAGATAGAGTGGAGCCTTGTGGCACCCCGTTCCTAATTATGAGGGGAGTCGATATAATATGACGGATCCTTTAAGGCGTAGCTTTAAGGGGCCCTGTCTGCAACAGTCTAGGGCGACGGTCGTAGTGGCGTTAAGGTACGCACACAAAGAAAGCAGGTTAATCAGCGCCTATTTCCGGCGCCGAAAATCAGCGCCTCAAGTCATCTCATTAGGTAGTACACAATGAACGCCGGTTTTCTTCCAGTTTAAACGCAACTTTCATACTACAAAGATGTCTAGTTTATCTTCAGATGAAGACTTTTTATTGACGGAAAATGCATTTCTAAGGATACAACGTACGAAGCAAGGTATACATCTAGTAAATCGTGAACGAAAACTTTATTTTATATTATTTTATTTTATTTATTTATTTTACACCATTTCACAGTTACAATGAACCAATTAACAAATGGGTATATAGGCTATTTAAAATAAAATAGGTAATAATATAACAATAATTCAAAAATTTGACATAACAGAAAATTTAGGCTTAAATTATTATGAAAAGGGAAAGAAAAACACAAAGTCTTCCTCCACAAGTTTAATGGAAAAAAATTCCAAGTTTTAAGGGTCTCTACATGTTTCGAACGTAGAAATGTTCATCTTCACGAGACAAAAAGTTTTAAATCTATGCTGATGGTGTTAGCAAAAGAGAAACTGAAATTTAGAACCTTAATGGAGCTTTATGGATTAAATTGAAGTGTAGAAGAAACATGAAATATTTGATAATGGCAAAACCACAGAGCGATTAAAACATAATGAAGGGTTGTGAACCAACCAAATAAAGTGGGGAAGAAGAAAACCTGTCTAGGTGTCGAGGCTTATTTAAAAAAATGTTTTTAATTTTTTATATTAAGGTTGATTTCTCAACGTCATTCAATCTACTGCCAACCTATAACCTATTTCGCGTTGATTTTTTGAGTTTATTATTTTAATAACTAACATTTAAAGAAAATCAATATCGTCGGTACATTATTTAGGTAGTATCTGATATATTACAAAAATATCAATTTATTTCATTGCTAATTTTGGGAGAATTGTATAGTGAAAGAACAATGAGTGACAATGACATAATCACAGATTACAGAAAAGAACTGTTTCTGTAATCTGTGGACATAATAATGACAAAAAATAACACAGTGTCATCAGTAAAGTGTTCATTAAGTGGAAAATAAATGTTAGTTTAACTTAACGTAAAGTTTATCTATGCGACCAATAGCCCAATTTTGATTTTGTAGAAAAACACACATTTAATATGGCGCTACTTTAAAGAAAATGTATCTGAAATAAGGCATTATCAAAACTAAGAAGTTTTATGTATGTTGCGTTGAGTCTTATTTTGTACAAGTGTATAGGTACAATAATACAAAATATGAGTAAAAAATTAAAATTATCTTATGCAGCTGAAATGTTGCACGTAGGCATTTAAAAAAACTTTTTCTAATAACTTTTTTCCATATTTTCAGAAATAACCCCACTTTTGAATTATTTTTTGAAAAAAATGAAACTTCGTCAAATCTCGAATAAAGCTGTTAATAAAAAAAAACCCATATGATGCGGACTTTACTGGTCACACTGTCTAGTATATAGCATACATCACCTCAAAAAATGTTTATATTTTAACCTAACCATAAAGGTATATTAAAGACAAAATGAAGTAATTTATTCCTCATTTATGGGCCTTGACGATTTCTGAGCTTTAATGCTTAATCTATACCAGATGATACTGTAAACTCCGCTTTTGTCAAGATGTGAAACGCTCTCTTTATTTCTGGCTTTTTTTATTATTTTTTACTTACACTGAGGAAAATCACTCAATACAAGTATTTTTTTGAATATATGTGTATTACCACAAGAAAAAATCCATTTATCCCTAAAATATTTCGTTTAGTCGCAATCAAGGACGTTTTTTTGACAACAGTATTGTTATGTGTGCTCAATGCTTTTTTATGGTAACAGAATATCATATAACCATAACAATATGTATCCAATAAAATGTTTTTAAAAAGTATTTTTTTAATTCCTATAAGGTTATCTTATTACCACAAAAAATAAAATGAAAATTAACCAAACTTTTATACCTATCTAAAATATACCTTTTAGGAACTAAACAGTTGCTTTTTTAAAATATGGTGAAATCGTTTGGTTCATTTTATTGCCGTTTGCAGTGTTGTTAGTTTGTTTAGTGGTTGGTGGATTCTAGTTTATAGTGGATGTTTGGCTATCGATTTGATAAATTTTTTATATTTTAATAATTTTATATAGGGTGGTGTACTTTAAGTGCAACGTGCGGTGTGTCCCCAAATTCAGGTAGGTACAATTATTTTACCAATAATTATATTTATTAGTAACTCATGTTTATCACATTACTCTACTTAGGTACCTACAAAAAATCGTTGACTTAGATCTGGAGTTTTTGAGATATTTCTTCCCCGTTCTAAATTTTGCAATGCAAAATCGCATTTGTTAGGTTTTTTGATACCTATTAATAAAAAAAATGGCTAAAAAGGGTCATGTTCCTAGCAGTTTGTTACTTTTTATTAAATTGTGGTATTCAATTACGCTGCTTATTCATTATTTATTTTAGTGATAATTAAATTTTAGTCAGATCCTCCCCTTATTAAACAAATTTTAACATACAATTTTTATCAAAAATACGGCCCTAATAAGTGCAGAACGGAAACTTAATGGCGGCCATTATCGGAGTGAATTAAAAAATATAAGTAATAAATATATTTATTGGTAAAATAATTGTACCTATAAGTTATTTTCTCAAAATTAGGGGTGTGCCATTTTAAAATCTTAAGTTGAGTTGATATTCGGTTAAACCGGTAGTGACAAAATGGCATCCGTCATGTCATTAAATAAAAAAAAAATCACATTTAAAGCCACCAAATTTTATTCTTTTAATTTAAACAATAAAAAAAGTTATAGGGGTGAGCGTTCCTCCTAAAACACTCGGTATATAGTTCATCATCATAACTATTAAAGTCTACCATGTACGGATATTCATAAATTCACTTAAAACTACAACTTTGAGGATTTGCGAGACACACAATAAAACTGGAAAAACTTTCGGCAAGCATAAATTTCAAACCATTCTGGTTGAATAGTTAAAGGCGTCCCATTGCTGAGTCGTCGGTCGTCAGCACTAAAACTGTTATATATTTTATAAAATGTTAGAGTTATTATTTCTTGGACCTCAACGCTTTCATTTTTGCTTCGTCAAGACAGTTAATATTGCTTTTGTATCTTTGTCTGTTTATTTTTACATTTTCTTAAAAAATCATTTTTATACAGTGTCACCAGTAAAGTTCGCATCATATGCGATTTTCTTTCATTTATATCTTAATTCGAAATTTGACTTTGGCATTAAGTTCTGCTTCGATCGAGATGAAAATTGAGCAAAAAAATAGTAGTCACGTGATTCGCATTATCTGTCAATTTTTTATTTTTTTTTTTCAAAAAATAATTCAAAAGTGGTTTCATTTCTGAAAATATCGAAAAAGTTATAAGAAAAAGTGTTATTAAATGCAGTTTCTAGCCCACAAGCAAAATTTCAGCTGCATAGGATAATTTTGATTTTTTACCTATATTTTGTAAATTGCACCACTGGCACTGTTGCAAAATAAGACTCAACGTAACCTACATAAAACTTCTTAGTTTTAAAAATGCTTTAGGGTAGACTGGGGCAAGTGTAAAATCGGGGTAAATGTAAAATAGGACCTCCCATCAGACAATAGTGAGAGTTTTCTTGTCTGTGGACTCCTAGCCAACTAATTATGCGTAGCCGCTGTTACATTATCCACTCCCGACGTAAAATCACGTGTTTTCTTCTTTCTGAGCGGTCATTTGTACCATAACCTCCAAATCGGTCTGGTGAATAGTGTGTGATATCTTCGTAGAAAATTGTGCAAATATAAGAATTTAAAGTATATTTTTAGTTTTATTGGATTTTCTTATGTTTAGTTAATTTTAGCAGCTCTAAAATCCTATATAATGATCAAATCTTAAACCTGTTTTTACTTATACGCACTTTTACACTTTCCCTATAAAAACATCATGTGGGGGCAAGTGCAAAAATTGTAATGGGGCAAGTGTAAAAACAACTTTGCACTTGCCCCGTTTTCCGAGTGTGCCAAACGTTGTCACCGGTACTTTCTCTCTCTAATGTAAAAGTACTAACAGCCCCTTTATCAGTATCTAATAACACCAATTCCAAAATAATTATCAGCTCTGGCCAAAATAAAGATAATATACTAAATAATTATCAGGATATGTCCTAACGAAACATTTTATTGGTCAAGTAAAAATTGTGAATTTTTCACATAAATTTTGAGGTTATGTGAAATAAGTGTAAATTCAAAACTTGTAGATCTTTTTATTACCTACAACTTTGCCACATTTATGTTAATTCGTAGGACTTGTAGTTTTACCGGAAATCGATATAAATCGTTTTCTACCCTTAAAAACTCACCCCTTTCCACTTCCCGACCTCGGATCGCCCGTAAATTATTTTTCCTTTCATTTTTGTTATATTCTCTTCCTTTTCCAATGGGTTTCATCCTACTATTATTTTTTTTTACTTTTTACCATTTTTAAGGGCTTCAGCCCTGGTCTAAAAAGGTAACTGAGAGAGCAATTCTGGATTATCTACACTTTGAGTACTTTGAGATAAAACTTTAGAAAATACACCAGACATGTCATAGGTTTCTTCTATTTCCTAAAGACATTCTATTGAAGATATTTAATAATGCTTGATGTTTAAAGCCTTTTTCGGGGTAAAATTGAAATCGATTGTAGAGCATATACTTTAAATAGTCCAATTTTGGATGACCGTGCTTTACTTTTGCCGGTGGTAAATTAGGGTGCTGTTCTGAAAATAAGCGCGCTATGGAGTCCGCAATCTATTACCATACCCTACTATTCTCCTTACTATTTTTGGGTATTATAAGGAATATATTTAAAAATCAAATTTACTTAAGGTAGAAGACTTACCCTGTAGACCAGGTGCTAAAGGAAAGTCAGCATACAAAATTTCAGGAACCAATTCTGGCAAAGGATATGAGTATTAGTGATCTTGCTTAAAAGGTGCAATTTTTGAAGTGAAAACTTCTTTAGGCGCGTTTAGCACTTTTTGTGGGCACTGAATTAAACTGAGCCATCACGCGTCAGGCGTCAGACTCGGGTGTGCTACGCTCGAATTCAACTGCTATATTCAATCCGAACTGACCCTGACCCGAATAAACGTTATATGAAAGAGCATGCCGCCATCGGTCGCATTCAGTATCGACGTATCGACGTGGAAACAGTCAGTGTGCGTTGTCTAGACACTCGTGTATTTGATATTGTTAATTTCACCTTGTTGAAGTTTTCACTTCTGTCGTGTGATCTTAAGAACACACAATTTTTGAAGTGAAAACTTCTTTAAGCGCGTTTAGCACTTTTTGTGGGCACTGAATTAAACTGAGCCGTCACGCGTCACACTCGGCTGTGTAACGCTCGAATTCAACTGCTATATTTAATCCGAACTGACCCTGACCCGAATGAACGTTATATGAAAGAGCATGCCGCCATCGGTCGCATTCAGTATCGACCACTGCCATTATTTCCATTTATTTTCCATGGCTACTGTGATCCATTGACAAAACATGCTATAACGAGGACATTAAATCTCGAAATATCAAAATATTTCAAAAACTATTAAAGATAGGGATAGGACGTTCTTCGTAAAAGTTGAAGAGTTTATGTCGAGCTATAAGATGACAAAAAAATATATAGGGTGTTGAAAGTGATATTTTTCAATTAGAAGTTTTCTGACTTTGGTCCTAGAAAGTTAACACCCTGTAAATAAGACGTCAAATATTTCATAGTGAATATCTATTTTTGAGTTTATTTAGTAAGTATAAAAATTATGAATTGTCAAAATATAAGTAGTATTTTCACAACAACGAGATGCTTGCCAATGTAAAATTTTCATTATAAATCGAATTATCTTAAAAACTATAACTTTTTTGTGTATTAAACCAGCATTATTAAAAATTTACGAAGTAACACGTAGAATCAATAACACCCTAATTTTTTGGCGCACCCTGTATAATTCAAAATATTTTTTAAATTGTGCCAGATATCCAACCATACCTTAATACAAAAGCTAATTATCGACAAACCGTATCTTCAAGGCATAAAATTACTCCGTGCAATCGTTGACTCACCCGGTACAAGCTCAGTAAGTATATTCATACAAAACGTACAGCCAAAATTACACGTTCATTCGTATCGCAACGCCGCGCCGGTGCCGTCTCGCGTTCGGATTCTTCTTACAGCAACCAAGCTGTCTTTATCCGCTGGTCCAGCAAAGCTGCCGACAACAGTGGCGTATATAAGGGGGGGTTTAGGGGGTCCGGACCATCCCCTTATTGACGCTAAAGCCACTTGACGCGTGCTTCTTTAAGTGAACTTTTAAGTAACTTTAAATTTCCCTCAGTTTCATAACAATAATAAACTTGTATGCAATGGCAACCTTTCTTCTATTTAAGAGAATCTGGCAACAATGCAGTTCAATGCACGAGAAATAAGGGTAGACTTCTCTGTCGCTAGATTTTTGTTTGAAAATAGATGATGAAGCGAAAATGTCAGCAATCTCATAAAACAAATAATACTGTAGATTCAGCTTTTGGTTAAATCATCACCATGTCAATTCAGCTCCGACTCCAATAACTGCTGAAAAGAAGAAATTCTCTGAAAGATAGGTAAAGATATTAAACCCCCTAATAAATGCACCGGGTGGTTTTTGTAATTTTCTTGAGGATTTTGTGTTGTGTTTTCTACTTTCCCCACTTCAAAACTAAGCACCTTGATTCAAAAAAGGGCTTGGCACCCAAAAAAAAAACTTTTTTTGCGCCTTTGGCGCTATTTTTTCTTATCCGCGCCTGACATTGTCGGACTCCCCCCCTTGCGGAAGCTATAGCTACGCCGTTGGCCGACAACAAACATTTTTGGGTTCCTTAGGGTTACTGTATAATAAGCAAATATAATAAATATTACTGTTGTGTGAAGTAAACTTCATCTAGAGATATTTGGTACATTAAAAACACAACCTTAATATTAAATGACAGATCTGACGCCTCTCGCAGAATGTTAGTACATTAAACTGTCTGTGAACTTCCATTTTATCTTCTATCACGTAATATGACGATTACTAGGTCAATATTTGCTTGCCCTCTTTCTTTTCACCCTTTGAACTAATTACTTTATCAGATTTTATAGGCACACATTAAACGAAATCGTCTTTTCAATTTAATACGTTTGAAAATATTATTTAAATTGTTTTTTATTTGTAAGAAAATTACTTGAAATTGAAAAACCCACCCTTGTATATTATACTTATAGATCGTTCTTAAAAAGAAACAAATCAGCCTTTTACATAGAATACCGCCCACTTAATCAAGAATCGCTCGGACCCGTCAAATTTGTTTTTTCTGAAATGCGTTTTTTTTTAACATATTATACGGGATCATAAATATGCTATGTGTATCAATTTTAATTTTTTAATGAAATCGATTGTAGATGTTTACATTTTTACATTCTAAAATCAATTCTAGACATATTTTTGTATATGAAATATTAACAATTTAATGCTGGAATCATTATCATCAATATTATGTTTCTCGAATTAGCAAACTTTCTGACCTTAAGATGGAATTAGGTATCATTTATATTCTCCCTAGCAGCAGAATTATTACCGATAATTTTTTTCAAGGTCACGAATGGTTTTGTTGATAGAAAATTATTCCGAGTCGAAGACGAGGAAAATTTTCTATTAACAAAAACATGAGTGAAACCGAGAAAAAATTATCGGGAATTAATTCTGCTGCGTGGGAGATTCGGTAAGAAAATTTCATAAATTGGAGTTTCTTTTAATATGATGAGACCTACGACCTATTCTCAATAAAAATTATAAGTTAGCAACAAAATGTATTTTGATTTTATTCTGAGTTACGTTTGCCATAAAAAATAAAGCACTTCGTTTTTGACGGAAAAATTATCACTTATTAATTTTATTAGGTTAATAGGCTATAGACTATCGCGATAGTCTCCCGTCGCTATAAGCAACGCAAATAAAAAGAAGCCTTCTAATTGGTTGAAAATAAATTTATGAAATTTTCAACGTCATTCAATCTATTGCCAACCTATAACCTATTTCGCGTTATTTTTTCAAGTTTATTATTCTATTGACTAACATTTAAATAAAATCAGTATCGTCGGCACATTACTTAGATACCTAATATCTGATATACTTACTACAAAAATATCAATTTATTTCATTGCTAATTTTGGAAGAATTGTATAGTAAAAGAACAATTACATAATAATGTTAAAAAAAATCTTACCCGATATTTTTCGCTATACAATTCTCCTAAAATAAGTTATGAAATTCCATGATAGTTATTAAATATGTCAATTATTAGATACCTATAGAATATTAAGTCGATACTGATTTTATTTAAATTTTGTGTAAAAGCTAGAAAACCTAAATAAATCTACGTGAAATAGGTTACATGTTGGCAAGCATGTTAATACTCTCACCTTAAGTCATAATCTTGGCCTTGACAATTACAATTTGCTATTTAAGTTTGAGACGTCAAGAAATATCAGTGAGCGTTAATCAAATTTGAATTTTTCTCTGCTGATATTACATCCAAAATGCGCCTCGCTGAACGCATAGGCAGTGATATATTCAATGAAAAATACCCAAATCCCCGTAATATTAGCCAATCGACAGTGTCTAAGTGGAGAACTTTCCCTACAGTTTAAGACAGTGTTAAAAGTGGCCGTCCTGGTATACCTGAAGAGAAAAAAAAATACAAGTGTTATTGGACGATGTTCCTGATAGGTGGGAGAAATTTTGTGAGATAATGATGGACAAATTTTCTAAAGAATTTATTTATCAGATGAAGTTGCTTTTTCTTTAAATGATTAGTGTTAAGATTTATTATTTTAAATGGAAATAAAACGATTATAAACTTTTAACAACGACTTTATCAACAGTCACGTTTTACATACATTTTATGAGCTGTCAGAACTAATATATGCAACCAGTCATTCACCTTGGTGAAGTATTACATGTTGCCTAACATTACACATTCAAATTTAAATATAAGTAATTATTATTATTCTCAACACCTTCTCCTAATAATTATTAGCTTTATATTATTAGCCTATTAAGAACAATAAAAATATTAGTTATTATTAGTCACACAACATATTTTTAAATTTTTCAAACTTTATATGTCCTAATGGTTTAGTAAAAATGTCTGCGATTTGTTCTTCCGTAGAATAATATTTTATTTTTACAGTACCATCATGCACTTTTTCATTAATGAAATGATACCTTACATCTATGTGTTTGCTTCTCCGGTTAAATTGTCCGTTTTTAATAAGCTGAAGCGCACTTTGATTGTCAATATGCAAAGTTATTGGTACGTCACAATTCACTAGTTCATGAATTAATGCTTTAATGTACATAAGTTCCTTTACGCACTCTGCTGCAGCAATGTATTCGGCTTCAGTGCTTGATAATGCCACGAACGGTTGTTTTCGTGAACACCAGTTTATAGGTCCATCACAGAAGTATATTACGAAGCCCGTTGTACTTTTTCTACTATCTCGATCACCTACAAAGTCCGAGTCACAATATGCCGTTAGTTCATAGTCCGTTGACGACACTTTATACCCAATATTACTGTCTTTAGATTGTTTCAAATATCTCATGATTCGTTTTATGTTTGGTACATCAGTTTCTGTTGGATTTTCCATTCTTCAACTTCCATAGTTTGTTGCAAAAGATATGTCTGGTCTAGTTTTATTTGTTAAATAAAGTAAGCTGCCTATTGCTTCTCGATATGGAAATTTCTTATTAGTTAACTCGTGGTTTTCTGTATTGTTGTATAACATTGGTGTAGGTGCTGTTTTAGCTTCTGTCATTTTAAATTTGTTTAGAATGTGTTCTATATATTGGCTTTATTTTAATTTTATTCCTTCTTTGTTTCTTTCTATTTCTATACCTAGAAATGATGTAACACAATCAGTCTTAACTATTTCGAATTTTTCTTCGAGTTCCTTCAATATATTATCTATATCTTCTTCTTTTTCTCCTAGTATAATTCCATCATCTACATAGATTGCCAAAAAAATGGTTCCACTTTCATTTTTAAAGACACATTGTTCCACTTTTAATGTGTCTACGCCCTTTTCTTTTAGAAATTTTGTGAAATGTTCCTTCCATGTTAGTGGGGCTTGTTTTAGTCCATATAAAGCCTTCTTTAGTAAACATATTTGGTTATTATTGTTTACATATCCTTCAGGTAAAGACATATAGATTTCATCTTTTAGTTCTCCATACAGGAAAGCTGTTTTTATGTCAAATTTCTTCATTATATATTGATTTTTCGCAGCCAAGCCTACAAGTATTCTTAAAGATGTTATGTTAACCACTGGACTAAAGGTTTCTTCAAAATTTATGCCATATTCCTGTTGACATCCTCTCACTACTAGTCTAGCTTTGTATCTGCCATCGTTTTTAACCTTAAAAACCCATCTGCTTGTCAATATTTTATTTTTATTTATTTCTTCTTGATCTACATAGACCCAAGTATTGTTTTTGTCCAACGATTTCTTTTCTTCTTCTATAGCATCTAGCCATTTTTTCTTTTCAGGGCTTATTAGGGCTTCTGCGTATGTCAGCATGACATAATCGTCATATTTTTTTGGTTTTATGGATATTCGTTTCCTGCCTTCTCCTAAGCTTATACTTTCTTTTTCTTCTTCCAAGTCTTCTTCAGATTGATCTTCAAAATCATCGTTTTGTATACAGGAATTTTTTAATTTTATTTCTTCTTCGGTATTTTCCTTTTCTTCTTTTTTATTCTCGATAAAAATGACATCTCGTGAAATAATTATTTTATTTTTATAATTGTCAAATAATCGATATCCATTTTCTGAGTATCCAATAAATATATATTTTCTGCTTCGTTTGTCTAGCTTCTTTATTGGTTCTAGTACCTTAACATGTGCATCACATCCAAATATTTTTAATCTGGATAAGTTTGGTTTTTGATTAGACCATTTTTCTACTGGAGTCTTGTCAACTGTCTCGGAGGGACTTCTGTTCAGTAGATAAGCAGCCATCCTGACAGCTTCACCCCAAAAACTTTTGTCTAATTTCGAATCAAATATTAGAGCTCTTGATTTTTCCATAAGAGTACGGTTCAACCTTTCCGCTTTTCCATTCAGCTGTGGAGTGTACGGAGGTGTGTAATCCAAAATAATTCCATTATCCTTACACCATGCAGTTAACTCTTGATCAATGAATTCTCCTCCATTATCGCACCTTAATTTTGACACTTTTAAGTTTTGATAGGCTTCAATTTGTTTTATATATTGTTTAAGAAAGTCTTTAGTTTCACTTTTGTTTTCTAGTAAGAATACTGCACAAAAATGAGTATAGTCATCTAACACAGTTAAGAAATATTTCTTATTGTCCCATGTTGATGGGTCTATTGGCCCACATAGATCTGCGTGTATAATCTCTAGAGGCCTTGATGCTCTTTTTCTATTATTCTGAAACGGTTGTCTGGTTTGTTTTGCTTCTATACACGTCTCACAAATTTTTAGTAAGTCACATTCTTTTTTAGTCAAATTAATGCCATTTGCTAGTTCTGTTAGTTTTTTAATATTTTGTATTTCCAAATGTCCTAGTCTTCTGTGCCAGTTTGTTACTTTTTCTGTTATATTTTCACTGACTAGGCATTCTTCTTCTGGCTTTTCTTCGTTTATATTGACTACATACAAACCATCATTCTGCTTTCTTCCTATTAGGATTTCTTTATTTTCTTTTGATATTATTACTTGATTTTTTTTAAATAAAACTTCACCATTATTTTCTGTTATACCATTGACTGATAACAGATTTCTGCTTAAGTCCGGAAGATAATAAGTGTTATTTAAGATACAGTTCTCACCTTCTATTGTTCCAATACCTTCTATTGCAATGGATGAGCCTTTCCTGGCCACCATTACACTGCCTTGAGAATCTTCCAGTGTAGTGAACAAATTTTTATCATTTACCATATGTGTAGTGGCTCCAGAGTCTATGACAAATTCACAGATATTTTTTTCTTGTCTTTCCTCTGTCAAAAAGGCTATCTTATTACCATTGTTTGTGTTTCTTACATCTTTATTGCGAAAAAAACAATTCTGTTCACTATGGTTAGTTTTCTTACAAATCTTACATTGTGGGAATCTTGAGGAATTTTGATTCTGGTTTTTATTAGTACAGTTATTCGCAAAGTGTCCTATTTTTCCACACCTAAAACACTTTTTATCTTTATATTCTTCCTTTTTATAAGTTTTTCTTGTATACCTCTCTGTTGCCTTAAAAGCCACCCTATCTTCTTGATCATTACATTTCATTCTGGCTTCTTCGGCCAATATTCGAGAAATCAAGTTCGTTAATGTTCTTTCATTTTTATTGGTCGACTCCCATGCTGTAGAGAAGTGTTTAAAGCTTTCTGGCAATGTTGTTAAGATTTTACACATTAGCATTTCATCGTCAATAATCTGATTAAGGCTTCTTAGCCTATAAGCGAGGTTTTCTAACTTACTTATTATAACTGACATGTCTGTATTTTTTTCATAGTTAAAGTTAAAAAATTCTTGCAGAATACTGCATTTCTGTTGTTCAGTATCCTTTTTAAAAATTGAACACAGCCTTTCATACATCTCCTTAGATGTTTTGCAACTTAGCAAGTGTATCATAAGTTTTCTATCGATGGACGTTATTATTATCTTCTGAGCCTTGGCATCTTTTTTGTTCCAATCGTTTTTATCTTCTTCTTTGGTCTGTTCCTCGTATTTTCTTTTCCCACTTACAATTTCATAGAAACCATTCGCTTTAAATAACACATTAATTTGAAAATCCCATAGTAGGAAGGTTTCACTGTTTATTAGTTTTTCTATTATGTTAACATCGTCTACTGCCGCCATTTTTTATTCTTAAGTCCAAATTTTTATTGTTCCGATTACTTGTCAGTATCCAATTCCACTTTTAGACTACCGACTATTTTATTTTATTTTTACGATTTTTACAATTTTTTTACTTTTAATTACGCACTCGATTACTTTCGTGAGTTCCGCGCACTTTTAGCATTGTCTGGGCCCATAACCTGTTAAGATTTATTATTTTAAATGGGAATAAAACGATTATAAACTTTTAACAACGACTTTATCAACAGTCACGTTTTACATACATTTTATGAGCTGTCAGAACTAATATATGCAACCAGTCATTCACCTTGGTGAAGTATTACATGTTGCCTAACATTAAACATTCAAAATTAAATATAAGTAATTATTATTATTCTCAACAGTTAATAACAAGACTACAGATACTGTGCCAGAGCAAAATCCCCACTGGTTCATAGAAAATCACACACAGTATAGTGAAAATGTTAATGTCTAGGCGAGCATTCTTAAAAATAGTGTAGTCGGACCATTTTTATTTGATAAGAGCCTCATAATCTGATTCCCAGTCTTGCTACTCTTTCCAGATGATAATGAACATGATTTACCAAGTTTAACCTTATGGTTTCGAAAGGATGGTGCTCCCCCGTATTATGCTGCTCATGGAAGGGAGTACCTCAATACAATTTTTCCGGTGCGGTGGACAAGTAGACGGCGTTCAATAGAGTTGCCACCCAGATTACCCGATCTTAACCCATTGACCTTTTTTTGTGGAGGCAAGTCAAAAATTCAGTTAAATTTAGATACGCTTAAGAAGTTCATTTGACGAGTCAAATGAGAAATTTCTCCACAAATATACAACAGGAATTTTTTAGATCGATTGACCTGCTGCAGACCAGTTGGTGGAGAACATTTTTAACATCTTATAAAATAGTTTATTTTCATTCTTTGTCGTTTGACTATTTTAAAGTTCGTAAACGTTTGAAAATAGGTATCCCAACAAACAATAAATTATAGTCTAAAAAAGGTGACTTTTACCTAAGTTTCTTACTATAAAGCCCAACAGGCCGCTTTACATAGTCAGAAGTTAGTAATTTATACCACTTTATCACCTAGTGGGGAATAAAACCAAGGTAAAAAACTGGTAAAAAACACCTGTCATTAGGAGAATTGGGCTTCATAGACAAGGCCAAGTAGTCTTCTTCGTCGTAGTAAAGAGGTGTTTTTTACCTGTATTTAACCTTTGTGGGCCTATGTTGGACCTGTTATGGGCCATGAAGTTTATAGAAAACCATAACCACAATTTTAGAAAAATATGAAAATAGTATGTTGTTTTTATTTTTATTAAAGCGCAGGCGGAAGGAGGCAGGAGTTTTCTTAAATCAGAACATGACATGTCAGCCGCTATTGATTTTTAAAATGGAGTGGTAGTATGTATACAATGACATATAGAGACGTACTTCCTATAGATTTCAATTTTACCTTGAAAAACTAACCGCGCCCCAGAAAAAAAGGTATTTAATTAAAAGAAATAAGGTAAATTAAAATTTAAAACACAAGAAATTTAAAATATGGCCAATATTTTGTGCTTGGGCGAATCTAAAGGTAAATGTCTATGTTCTTAATAAGGTGGGCGATATTCTAAAAAAGGTTAATCCTTTTCTTTAACATAAAGCTGTAGATGTACTCAGTATCTACTATAAAACTAAACAAAATTCGGAGCAAAATTCTTTTGTAATTATTTTACACGAATTAACCGAATCACTATAATTTGCTTCCTACTGGTTTACAATAATTGCTACAGCATCATCTTTTTCAATGGTTATATTTTATGATAAAACATCCATTTTGTAATCAAGACGCAATGTTTTAGAGTCACAAAAATTAATATCTGAAGACGATGGTTACATGGTAATTGTATAAATACTGGACACATACTTGTAAATAATGTAAATAGCGTGTTTAAAAGCATGAAAGTAGAAAAGAAAGGAAATGAAAGAAACTAGAATGAATGAAAAACTGTAAGTACAACACAACAGCACCCAGTAAACTTGCATTCAGAACAATGATCAGTACACCATAAGTTCCTATTAAATCAAGCTGATTTTTTTTCGGTTATTTTTTCCAGCAAAAACAAATAATAATACATTTATTATTTTCACAACCTCAAATAAATATTTATATTTTACAAAACGATATATTATAGGAAATAATATGCCATATTTGCAGCATCCCATGCAAACACGGGCGTTATTTAGGCCAAAAAATATAATAAATAAACTAAATAATTACAAAGAAAAAAAATATTTTAGAATACCTATTAAAGAAAAATAGAGAGGTTAAAGGCTATTTGGTATTAAAGGACAGAGATAGGAGAATGAAATAGAGAAAAAGGAAGCGAAAGGCAAAGAAAGAATCAAGAAAAAAAAATAGATAATTAAGCGTGAGTTGCGAACGAACCTTTTTTTATATTATTATAAAAGTATTGGTAATTATTTATTATACTAGCTAGTGATGAAGTAGATTTTATTATCTTTTTAAATGTATTAATATTCGTAGAAAAGTCATTACGTTTAGGTTTGTTAATAAGGGAAGCAATACCATAACTGAAGGAATTTTAAAAAAATTACTTGTTATAAGAGGTAATTGTAAGAATAAGTTGTCGACGAATATTTAAGTTATGTATATCAGTTCTAAATTTAATTTTATTATAAAGATGTGAGGGCTTTTTAAATTTAATAATTTTATAGAGGAAACAAAGTGAATGCAGAGTACGTGTTTTAAACATATTCAGCCAACCCAAAAAACAAAAATATCAAAAACATATTCAAATAAAAAAATAAATAATATAGGAGTTCCTCAAGGAAGTATACTAGTTCCAATATTATTTATTTTATACATCAACGATATGCCTTTAGTTTTAAAAATGTGTAAGTTACAAATGTTTGCTAATGACACCCTAATTTACATTAATGTTTTAAATATTTTTGATGGTCTAAATACTCTAAATTCTGAGATAAATATATTATTACATTGGCTAAAGTAAATAAATTAAAATTAAATATTTCAAAAACTAAATGTATGGTTATGGGTAATAATTTAAATTGTCAAAATATAAATGTTGTAATTGATGGTGAAAATTTAGAATTAGTAAACAGTTTTAAATATTTAGGGATAATCATTGATTCAAAATTAAAATTTTTTAGTTATTTTGAAAGTATCATATCGAAGATTCCCGGAAAAGTAGGTTATTTAAAAAGAATCAGTTCTAATTTAAGTTTATTTTCTAAAAAAACTGTATTTAATACTATTATATTACCATATTTTCTTTATTGTTCTTTCATTTTATATTGTGCTAGTGAGGAAATATTTGATAAATTACAAATTTTACAAAATAAGGCAATGCGGATTATTTTTAATTGTGACAAATATACAAAAATTAATTTTATGTTAAAAAATTTAGATTGGTTGAATGTCAGAAATTAAATTTTTTATTTAGTATGTATCTTTATACATAAAATTAAAAATAACTTATTGCCTGCTTGTTTAAAAAATGTTTGTTCTTTTAATTATGACCATCATATTTATAAAACAAGAACTAATCAAAATTTTTATGTGGATAGAGGGTCTAAGACATTAGCTTATAAATCTATTTTTTATAAAGGTTTGATAGAATATTATAATTTGCAAAATTCTATTAAATCTCAAAAATCCTTGAAACTGTTTAAAAAAACTTTAAAATTACATTTAATTCAAAAACAAAATGATACGTAATATTTGATACAATTTACAAAATGTTTAACTTTTCTGTCTGTTTTTGTTAAAAGAAGGTTGCGTTTTAAAATTTAAAAATAAATCTATAAAAATGTGTTAAAAAAAATGTATTAAAAAATATTTAATTGTAGCTTTTTGCTAAATAAAACATGTTACTTACTTACTTAGTTCAGTCAGTTTATGCAAAACTTTGCGACGTACACCACAAGAAAATCTGATACAGAAGTTATCAAACAGAGTTTAAAAACGGCCATAAATGGGATCACAAAAATTAAAGTGAGATAGAATAAGAGAGTCACTTAACAGCACCTTCGTTTTTGGTATGAATATTGCCTATGAGACTACAGACTTTTTTAAACTGAAAATGTTTTTTTATGCAAAGCGTAATAATATTATGTTTTTTGAATTTTAATTTGGTATCTAAAACAAGACCCCAGCTTCTAGCGGAGTTTTTAAAGGAGACTGATTCCTGTCTCAGATTTAATTTAATATTATCTAATAAATAATTTCTTATATTTTCGTTGCAAAACAGAATGGCCACAGATTTAGTGGGATTAATTTTTAATAGGTGATTATTGGAAACATTAAGCAAAGTTTCCAAATCCTTATTAAGTTGTGCGTCAGCGTTGCGTATCATCTGCATAGATATGATGTAGACAATATTAGGGAAATTTTACAAAGTTTCATGTAAATAGGCTGTATAGAAGGGGACCTAGAATGCTACCAAGAGGTACTCCTGTTTATCATAAGAAAGTTAGAATATTTACCTTTCAGAATAATTCGCTGTACTCTATCCGATAAAACGAAGACACGCTACACTAAATCCTATATATTTTAAAATAGCAAGAAGAACTTCGATGCTTTCCTGTAATCTCGGAGGATTAAAACTGTGGCTTTGTTTACATCCTGCGCCGGCACGATATCGTCCGTTATGTCTGACAATGCAGCAGCGCAGCTATAACCCCTCCTGAAACTTGACTGCTTATTTGGTATAATATTTTTGGATGTTACATAGGTATTCATTTGAAGTTCCATAACTCTTTTTAAAATTTTGTACAGTGTAGGAAAAATAGATATTGATCTCAGGTGTCCAAATTCAGTGAGATTTTTTTTTATTTTGGGCAGAGGAATTACGTTAGCATACTTCCAGGATTGAGGAAAGTAGGATATACCAATGCAACAATTTACAATTTAAAATATGTGTAATCAATGAAATATTATAAAGGGACAGCAGAGAGTTATCAGTGTTATATTTAAATTATCTACACCAAAGGCTTTGGATTTAAGATTGAGAATAATTCCAGATATGATATTGTCATCTACTGAATGAAATAGATTCTCATTATTTAAGGAATTATTTTTATAGAAATTAATCATCAAATTTAATTTGTAACTCTGGTAAAGGTACCAAAACTACCTTTAATATCCTATGTAATAAACTAGTGTTTCAAAAATTTAGCACCAAAAAATAGTCAAACAGATTTTAAGCCGGCCCTGTTTAATGTTTACATGACCTACAACAAAATTATATGAACGGCGCAAACTCTGCATCCCGCATTAGTATAGGGGTGACAATCTTGTAACATGCCATTAGCAATATACGTTTATATAATATACTAGCTAGACCCCGCGCGCGTTGCTACGCTACTTAATAAAATAAATTTGAAGAAAAGACATTACACAATTATCCGGCATCCTGACATCCCGGCATCCCGGCATCCCAGCATCCGTTGCGTTACTTTTTTTTATACCGAAACCTTCCTCGTCCTGCACACAATCTCACCAAATCCCGTCATCCCGGCATCCCGGCATCCCGGCATGCATTGCACCACTTTCTTTTATACCGAAATTTTCCTCGGCCTGCACACAACAACTCAGCAAATTTTCATCGTAATCGGATAAATGGTATAGGAACGCATACGGGACATACATACAAACATTCATTTTTATATACAGGGTGTTCATTTGAAAACTTCCCACCTCGATTTTCCTGCTTTAAAATGAAAATGTGGAAAATCGCTTGGACCCGTCGATTTTTATTTCGAGGGGGACATCTTTTACGTATATTGTTAATCTTATTACTTCAAGCCCCTAGGAGCTAAGGGGGGTAAGATCTAAATCGTAAATGGATACCCCTATTTTATATAAATTTTTTGGATTCTGCATAAAATTCTGAACATTTTTTAATAAAAGCATTATTAGTCTATACTTAACAGTTTCCGAGATATTTACTATTGATAAATGACATTTTTGAACTTTGACAGCGTCCAGCTTTCTAACTGTACGTCTTAGAGCAAAACGGCTTACATGTCCCTATCTTCGATTTTTATTATCTTTCCAATAGTGTAAACTTTCGGTTAAACCGGTTGTAAGAAATATAGGACTTCCGGTTTGACCGGAAGTTGACACTATTGGAAAGATAATAAAAATCAAAGATAGGGACATGTAAGCCATTTTGCTCTAAGACGTACAGTTATAAAGCTAGACGCTGTCAAAGTTCAAAAATGTCATTTTTCAAGAGTCAATATCTCGGAAACTGTTAAGTATAGACTACTTATGCTTTTATTAAAAAATGTTCAGAATTTTATGCAGAATCCAAAAAAAATATATAAAATAGGGGTATCCATTTAAGATTTAGATCTTACCCCCCCTCCCTCCTAGGGGCTTGAAATAACAAGATTGACAATATACGAAAAATATGTCCCCTTCAAAATAAAAATCGACTGGTCCGAGTGACTTTCCATATTTTCATTTTAAAGCAGGAAAATCGAGGTGGGAAGTTTTCAAATAAACACCCTGTATATAGATGTGGCTGAAACAGGTATTTTCTTACACTTAAAAAAGAACAGTAATTCTTAGCTAGGGTTGCTATCAGCCCAGGTCAGGCCTAGCCTGGCCTGGGGGAGTATATCTCGTTATGCTGTTTCTATTTAAAATTAACTATAAATATGTTATGTGATAATATACGACATTTGTAAGAATGTTGCTTAAAATGTAAAAATTTTAATGATAAAATGTTTTAAAAATAAAAGTTGTATTTTTAAATAATTTTCACTCAAACTAAGATGACTGATTTGAATTTATAAATCCAAGCAGCATTAGATTTTGTAAAATATATTCTATAATAATGTGTGGGTTAGAATAAAAGTACCTCATTGAAAAAACAGTTTGTAAAATTACAAGAAATCCGTCGTTAACTATTAAATTTCTAATAATTTGTTAATTTGCAAATATTTTATTGCAAATTACTGAAAACGAAATGTAAGTCAACTTAATTTTACTTATTAATGAAGAAAATCGCTAGCTCCACTGGGTAATCATTAAATATCTTATAAAATCACACATGGTTTTGTAAAATTAATAATATTTTAAAAGCTAGTTTTATATTATGTTTGTAATATTTATAGAAATTTCATAAAAATAATACGTACGTTTCCATTAAATGAAAAATATTGGGAAAAATTTAATGTAATTTTTTTGATGATCTAGTTACTTACAACAAATACAATATTTTGTACGTTATTTATGGTTATTATGGTTTTCAGTCAATATTCCCACATTTTGAGAAAAGAAAACAATAAATAATACTTGAATTTTAAGGTCTTTTCCTGAGGTTTTCTCTCTGATTAATAATTTTTAAAACATTTTTCCTCGATATTCTGGCAACTTCCATTATTCGACAATTTTATGAACTTGGAAATTAATTGTCTTAATATCTTTCAGAAATTTGGTGCATTTTTCTTGCCAAGATTTTTTAATTATAAATGACGCAGTGATTTACAAGAGCTTTTGAACAAGTAATAAATGGAGAGAAATGACAAATTATTACATTCACGAAGCATTAGATTGCATACAAGGTTTCCAAATAGAACAAAGATAATATCAGGTTTATTTTGTGCCAGTTTGCCTTAATGATGAAGATCTTAAACAATAATTAACTAATCAACATCTTTGACTGTAACATAAATAATATTGACAGAAATACATTTCTAACAGAGTGGCCCGCTAACCTTAAATCTTGAACTTTGATTGTCATGTTTTTGCCAATATACAGTGGGTATCAACCAAATGGAATAAATCCAATAATAAATAAATGGGGGCGTGTCCGAAAAAACGCTCGGATACGTTAATTGGTACTTCTATAGTTGCGCATTTTTTTTAATAAAAACTTTTTATACATGGTGTGTCATATAACAGTGGCCAAAACCAACTTTCTTATTGTAAATGCAACACCCCGTATATTACTCAATTTTTGGATTCTTCAGAAAATTTTAAACATATTTCATGTACAATATCCGATACCTATCTTCAACTGTTTCGGAAATATTAAGTGTTGTCATATTTATAGCAAAAATTAACAACACACTTAAAAACTAATAATAATACTGTTTATTTCTTGATAATGTAAAAAAGAAAAAAAAACATTAGTGTAATAGATGTTGAAAATGCTCGCCGTGAACGTCTTGACAACATCCTAATCCTAAATAAAAATTTCTTCTAATGTTACTGAATATCTCAGGCCTAACCATCGGCGTAGCTAGGGGGGGGCCAGGGGGGGCCTGGCCCCCCCTGATGGCCCTGCGGCCCCCCCTGAAATATTCAATAGAAAAAAAATTGCTAATAATGTAAACAAGAAACAATAAAAAACAAACGTGTGTAATAATTAATATTGATTAATGAATCCACTAGATCACGGCGCACGCGTTGATTCCCAAAATCGGCACGTGGCGAAATCAGTCAGTCAGTTTTTAACAGAGATTTATAATATCGAGCACAATATACATAATCAAAGATTTTTTTAATGCATATTATATTGTTATGGATCGCCGATAGCCATCGGAATACAATACTGCGCAATTCGTGTTCATATATCACCAACACGGGTTCAAAGATCCCAAGTCTAGATTGTTACGGAATAGAAGAGAAAACAACGCGGGGAATTCCCGAAAAGTCGCGTCTGTTCCTCCGTAGTATTATATAAAGGCAAGCTGGGCCGCTAGAAGTCAGTCAGTTAGATAGTTTGACAGTGTACGGTGTACAGCAAATAATAAAGCGGCGATCGATAGAGTAGTGATACAACAAGTGTATTGTATTTGTATTAGTGAATTAGAGAAGTATTGGAGAACTGTGTTTAAGAATCCTTGGCGTATTACTACTGAAGTACCAAGTAAGTGTAGTAGTTAGTAAATTTGCTTTATTGTAAGTTATCAGTTGTGTTTTTTTATAGAGAATGCTTCTTTTTCTTGGTAGTACCATTCAATCTAAATTTATATTTTTTTGTCTAACAGTGTTAGTAAAAATACGGCAAATTTTGCTTATAATCAGTGGCGAGACGTGGTTTTTTTTTCTGGATAGACATAAAAAATAAAATTCAGCTTTGTTTTAAATACATATAATTTGTTTACCACGAAATTGGTAATTTTGGGTAGACAATCAAGTCTACCTTGTCTACTCGTACGCTTCGCCACTGCTTATAATTCAGCGCTCGTCGGGGTCCATAGCCCGAAGAATAGCAGAATAGCTGTTTAGCACTATTTGGTTATCCTTATTGTATAAGGTATCTTCAGGAGGTTAGGAAATAATTTTTCCATATATATTTATACAATTGTCTTTAGTCTTTCAATTTTTTTTTGTTGCAGATTATGGACATAAGAACATTTTTCAAAAGACAAACGTCTTCACCATCTTTACCGTCTATACAGCCAACTACACTAGAAGAGGATAATAATAATCAGTCTGAACCGCAGCCCGGTACAAGCAAGGATCTGGATCAGAACATTCAACCAAAATCAATCATGCACGCTTACCATGTGAAAATAGACGCTTCTGACTTGGGCCAGCTGGAAGAAAACGCATCGCAACCAATTCTTAAAAGATTTCCACAAACTATGTTTGGTAATAAAAAAAGGTCGTTCAGCGCAAACTTTTATAAAGATTTTGATTGGTTGGAATACAGCGTCAAAACAGATTCCATTTCGTGCTATGCTTGTCGTCATTTTGGAGCTGCTATGGATGAAGAAACTTTTAGAATGCTGGGATTCCGCAACTGGAAAAAAACTGGTGAAAAATTAAAAAAACATGGTGTATCTTTGCATCACATTGAAAGTCTCAATAAATGGCATAACTATAAAAAGACAATAAAAAGCGGAAATGTTTTATCTCATCTTTCACAAGCTTATAGCACCCAGATAGAGAAAAATAGGAATTACTTGAGAATGTTGGCCGATATAAGCTTAACACTGGCTCGTCAAGGAATGGCTTTCAGAGGTCATGACGAAAGCGAAAGTTCATTAAATAAAGGAAACTTTAAGGAAATATGTAACCTAATAGCAAAGTATAACAAGGACTTTGACATTCTACATAATTCGCATAAAAACTATACCAGTCCCCAAATACAAAATGAAATTATTGCCCTCTTGTCACGGGCGTCTTTAAAAAAGATACTCGATGAAATTAGGCATTCCGGAACTTTTTCAATCATGTGTGATGAAGCTCGTTCTTTCAAAACGGAACAATTGTCTTTATGTGTTCGCTACGCATCGAAAGATCTAGAAATTCGTGAAAGATTTCTTGCATTTCTTGACTGTTCAGAAGACAGATCGGCCACGGATTTATTTACTTTAATCTACAAAAAATTGGAAGAGCTTAATCTTAGCGACTTGCAGATGGTAGGGCAATCCTATGACGGAGCTGCGGTGATGTCAGGCAATATAAGTGGTCTTCAAACACAAATGCGAGAGAAATATCCAGCTGCAATTTACACGCACTGCTTAGCTCATAGACTTAACTTGGCTCTGGTAGACTCCTGTAAAAATGTTCCATCAATATCGAAATTTTTTTGTACTTTGGAGGCACTTTACGAACATTTTTCAGATCCTCAAAACCATAAAAAATACAAAGAAATATTAAAGGATCTCAAAATTGTCCCCAGGGAGTTGAAAACTTTGTCAGATACTCGGTGGGTGTGTCGATATACAACTTGCCACGCTGTTAAAACATGTTTCGAGGGAATCGTCACAGCACTGGAAAACGAAGTTTCTCATACACGTAGCAAACAGTCAATCACAGCAGTCGGGATATTATCCAGCATTAAACAACCATCATTTATAATTCATCTTTTTGTATTGGACGAGGTGCTAAACATTTTAAATATATTATCAAAGAGCCTCCAGGAGAAAGGTGCAACTCTGGGAAAAGCATTTAAAGTTATTAAAAGTGTTATGACTTCATTAAATGGAATAAGAAATGAACAATATTATACCGATCTTCATACAAAAATATCGAACTTTGCCACAGAATACGAAATTTCATTGGAAATTCCGTCATCCAAAAGAAAAAAGTAAGCCAGTAGCAAGCTCGTTGACTTCGTCACCGATACAACCGTAGGATTGGGTTTGATAGACGCCACATGCTCCAGAGGTAACGTAGAAGTCATTGAGTACTGGAGGGCACACATATTTTACCGAATTATTGATACTGTAAGAGAATTTCTAAACAAAAGGTTCTCACCAGAAAGTATGGCGCTTGCCAATTCAGTAGATAATTTTTTTCAGTTAGATTTTGAAGGTTCAGAGAAATTCATTGAGCAATATCGCAAAATTTTGAATATCAACACTTTTGCCTTAAGAGCAGAAATGACCGTTTTCAAAAATTGTATTTTACAATCTAAAGAAACTGTTGATTATGAATATATCAAAAAAAACTTAATTGACTCAGAAAAAACATATCCCAATCTCTACCAACTTTTTAAAGTAGCGATTATTTTGCCTATTTCAAGCGCTACGTGCGAGAGGTCTTTTTCTGCTATGAGGAGGATTTTCAACTGGTTGAGAACGACAATGACTCAAGATAGGCAGTCAGATTTGGCTTTGTTGTATATAGAAAAAGATGTCGATATAGACTTGGAGAGTGTTGTAAATTCTTTTAGTGAGCAGAGTAGGAAATTTCTCTTGTAAGTAATATTTTGTTTTTGTAAATATTTATCGCAGTGTATTATATTATATGTATTAGGTATATAAAAAAAATAAAACCACTATACTATTATAAGGCATTTTTCTATAAATTTTTTCATTGCTCGACAAATAAAAAAATATTTTTTTTTAATCCACCGTACACTGGGGCCCAGGCCCCCCCTAAAAACTAAGGCTAGCTACGCCGATGGGCCTAACCGATCTAATCGCAAGCCTTATTCGTCTTCTTAAGTCAGCTAAGTCGAGGGGTTTAGTTTTGTATAGAATATTTTTGACATAACCCCATAAGAAGAGGTCTAATGGCGTCAGATCAGGGGATTGTGCTGGCCATTTCAACGATCCACGCCTCCCTATCCACCGGTTTGGAAATACTCGATTAAGGTACTGCCGGACATTGATTTGGTAATGGGGCGGTGATCCATCTTGCTGAAACCATATTATATTTGCTGGAAGTTGTTGGTTAGCTGGATCAGGATATAAGTTTGTCAAAGTTGGCACGACATTATTTTGGAGCAGAGGTAAATAATTATCGCCATTTAAATTGTCATTAATGAAAAAGGGACCTATGATAATATAATTATGATCTCCAACTATTCCTGCCCAAAAATTAACCTTTTCAGGATATTGTGTATGTTCTTCTCTAATCCAGTGAGGATTTTCCTAGACCAATAGCGGCAAATCTGACGATTAGCATGACCGTGAAGTGTAAAGGTGCACTCATCAGAAAACAAAACATGTTCTAATTGGATAACATTGTTATCTAACATTGCCATCATTTGTTCACAAAAATACGTCCTCCTATCAAAATCGTCTTCCATGAGCTCATGAGTAGGTATTATTTTATAGCGATACATTTTATTTTCTTGTAATGTTCGAATAATCAATTAATGGCTAACATCAAACAAAGGGGCAATTTTTCGACTAGAAGTATATGGATTTTCCTTAAACTCAAGCATATAATATCTAATTTGGTATCATCACTTATTGCATTAGCAGCTGCTTTTCTATTTTACTAATTTTTCCTTGAGTTATTGGCAGCAAATTTGGAAATTTTTGATGAAATAAGCGTGCAACTTCCATTTGTGTCCGTATTTCATCTCCATAACCAATCATCTATAGAATTGTTATTTTGTGCATTTCTGTTAAATAAACCATTTTTCTGATATGCAGTTAACGACTAAACTTTTTTTTTATTTCATATCAGTAAAAAGAAACACTAAAATGCAATAAATCTTAAAACACTTATTATTTCCGAAACAGTTGAAGATAGGTATAGGATATTGTGCAGGGTTATTTTTTATATTTGCGTACCCACCTACAGGGCTTAATATAAGTAACAGAAAAAAACTTTTAATGCAAAAGTTGCATAATGTTTCCCGTCATATCTTTTAGACTTATTAAAAAAAACATCTGCACATCGGAAAGTTAAAAAACAAATAAGTCTTCTTTTTTTAAATGGAAAACCCTATATATTTTTTACCAGGGCGAAAGATCTCTTTCTCCTGATTTCAAAAATATATAACATGTCATCATTTAATCCAGTCGTTTGTGAAATATTTGAGTTTTTGATTAATTGAATTGACTATAATCTAGTTGGCGTTCCGCATACTTCAACGTGACATATTTGTCACTTTACTTTAAATTGAAAGATTCAGTAAGGAAAATGGGATATTCGGAAGAAGACAAACTTCAAACAGTGCGTCTTTTTTACTCTAATAACAACCGAATAGCTGTAGTTCAACAGCAATTTACTTTACTTTATATCATAAATTATAAATCATAAGTTATTTTCTTTGCTGCATGTTTCAATTTAAATTAAAGTGACAAATATGTCACGTTGAAGTATGCGGAACGCCGACTAGATTATAGTCAATTCAATTAATCAAAAACTCAAATATTTCACAAACGACTGAATTAAATGATGACATGTTATATATTTTTGAAATCAGGAGAAAGAGATCTTTCGCCCTGGTAAAAAATATATAGGGTGTTCCATTTAAAAAAAGAAGACTTTCATTTGTTTTTAAACTTTCCGATGTGCCGATGTTTTTTTTTAATAAGTCTAAAAGATATGACGGGAAAGATTATGCAACTTTTGTATTAAAAGTTTTTTTCTGTCACTTACATTAAGCCCTGTAGGTGGGTACGCAAATATAAAAAATAACCCTGTACATGAAATATGTCTAAAATCTTCTGAAGCATTATTATTCACAATCAAAGCGCCTGATAAGCAAGACAAAAATTACGCTAACCGGGGCGCTTTGATTCTGAGAGAGTTAACTCTGCAAATGGCATGTATGTCACCGTCAATGTTGCTGGTTAGTTAATTATTGCATTGCATAGTTTGTTAAAAACTATTTTGCAACCCAGTACTTTCAAAATTAAATACATTTTAGATGACGATAACTGCAGGTAGATAAGTTATGTAGTTTTATCTGAAAACTTAGACCATCATGCTTTAAAATGTGTTTATTGGGCAAACTTTTACTCTGGCAAAGTTTGCTATTAAAATATGAGGCAGTTCACAGAACTTTAATAATGTATTTATTATTCAGAAGAAGGCCATAAGAATATGGTTTAATATGAATTTTAGAGAATCATATAGGGAAGTTTTCAGACATAATGGACTTTTAACACTGTCAGGGATTTATATACAGGGTGAAATTTTTAACTGAAATAAATTCATTATTAGAAAGCCTTGTGCAATAATTGATACTACAATTTGGGTCTTGCCAGCGCAAACTTTAAAAAAAAAAAGTGAATACTTATCAGTTGAAGTATATTGTGCTATTTAAACCGTTACTTTATAGCAAGAAGGATTTTTCCTATATTCAAGAGGGTTATTTAACTAAATCACACAAAATCAAAATTTTAATGATGATTGGCTTTGCCACGCAATTAAACGTCTTACTTGCTCTTCAAGAAAATCGTATTAGTTCGGCAACTTGCAAGAAAAAATAACATAAGCCATACGTCTGCATTTGAGTTTGTGAACTCATGTCAAATGCGTCCTTATAAAATATTCTTGGTACAAGAGTTACTGGAAGATGATCCGAAATGAGTGTACTTTTGTACTAAATTATGAAGTTAAAAAACATAACTGTCGATATTGGTCTGCTCACTGGATCCAAGAAACACATACCCAGCTTCCGCAAAAACTTAATGTTTGGGCAGGCATAATTGGCGACCAATTGGGCCAATATTCTTTGAAGATAGCTTAAATGGTCACACATATCTGGATTTTTGCAAGGGAAACTTATTCCACCTTTGACTGCTTTTATTTCCTCACCATGCAATCTTCATAATGGTCGAATATGGTTACAGCAGGATGGTGCTCCGTCTCATTACGCCATAAATGCTCGACTATATATGTAAAGTATTTACAAATAGATGGATAGAAAGAAGAGGTACCACTGAATGGCCACTAGGATCGCCGGATCTTAATCCTCTAGATTATTTCCTTTGGGGTCACCTAAAAGACAAAATATACGTAACAAAATCAGAAAATTTAGATGAACTTAGGCAATGACTTATAAACGAAATTCGCCCAACAACCCCGAATATAGTAGGTACATAATATGAAGTTATAAATTAGGAATTATAATTTGAACAAATTAGATAATATTAAGCATGTAGGTTGTAGGTAGTAAACTGTACACATCTACATCTATCCTAATTTACTGGTATTAATAAAGTTACTTTAAATAAAATATGTCTTGTTACGCTGAGTTTTGATAAATTTTCGTTTGTATGAATATAATATTAGTGAAAAAAATCAAATTATTATAGTATTATGGGATACAGTAAAACAAAGTTGAACTTGTAAATTTCCACTATATTTACTAGAAAAATGGCATGTTTCGCTAACACTGTAGCTTCGTCAGATGACAATGATTTAATAAAGGTGAAAAATAAAAATTGGGGTGCAATAAAATTTTAATTATTGAGGATGTAAATAAAACAGTGGAAGGGTTGCAATAGCGGGAAAATCCAACAGTGGGGCAAGAAGCCCTCAAATTTGGCAATAAATCAAAATATGAAATAGCATTTACACTCTGCCTACTATTATTTTTCGATTCCCCACTATTTCCAACATAATAAAACGAACGAGTGCGGTCATTAGCCCCACTCTTCTCAACGCGTCACTCCCCTCTCCCCAGTCGAAGTTAGTTCCTTGCGGAGAGTATACGTACATTTTTATTTTTGGTATTTAAACCTGTTTTAGTGCTGTGTTTGAGCTGTATTTTGATTTTTTTTAAATTATCCCCATGGATCCTTCAAGTTCTAGTATTTATTAACATTCTAATAAGTATAGAGTTGAAGAAAAGTTTAAGTAAGCTTAAAGAAGTGGTATATAGTAAAACAAAGGTTAAAGGCTAAAATTTTAAAATATTCTTATATTCGTGAAAACTATTTTTACTGTTCCAACGCAGTCCAAGCATTAAATTTTAATTTTTCATAATAAATATTGTTTGAGCTTATCAGATTCATTTAGTTTTTGTGCACTTATTTGCACTTTCTTCCCTATTTGAGTTATTTCGAAATACAGTAAAACCTCTCATGAGCGACCACCCTCGGGGAATCAAATATTTTTCCGCCATCTTCAAATATTTACGTTAGGTAGTCGCAAAACACACAAAGTTCAAAACTAATGCTAACAACCTCCATTTTATTAAAAAACTAATGAATACGTCTTTAAATAATTTTTACTTAGTTCCGACCCTGTAATCACGAGCAAGCGAAAGTTACAAAAAATAAACTGCAGCACCTTCCTAAAGAAGCAGTAGATTTGTTAAAATCTGGATTCGTCCAGCTCCATAGCCATGGTGATACTGATGATGCTGATGATGACATTGAAGACGATGATGAAAATGTCGTATCACATTCTGAAGACGATAAAACTTGATATGAGTTATCATAGCTTTTATAAATTAATAGTTGAAGAGTGGTCAAGCGAAGTGATCTAAGTGCCATAATCAAAAACTACCAGAAAATGTAAAAAACTGTTTTAAAGCTAAGAATAATACAATAGTATATTTTTTTATTGATATTATGTTAATAAACCTACACAAAAACATTCGAAGGAGAAAATTTTAATATCAGTTAATCGAAAAAACGTTTGTACATAAATTGAACAAAAAAATATTGAAAAGGTCTAAGGCTCCTTTTATACTGGGATTCTGTATGCGAGATACAGTATCTGAGATTCAGATTCTCGCCATCTATAAATGCTTTTTATAACGAATAGGGTGAAATTGGCACTTAGATCTTCTAGTAGGACATTGGCATAGGTACATAGATCATATAAATAGAAAATTTTTTTTTTTGAATTTTGGCACATAGATCACTTAGCTTCACCACTCTTCAGTTATTCATGATACTAGTTCGATATGAACACTATAATAAAACGTGTGCAACGGTAATTGCACAAGTTTCATTAACATAGTTTATATCGAACGTGTATCATTCAAAATTTAATCTACGACAGTGCAAATAGATTTTATTCGTCTAAATTTTATTGATATCAGAAAACATTTTCGTAATTTTTAAAATTTTCAGGTTTCCATATTAGTCGATATCATGGTACCCGCATTTTTGATTGTTTCGATTTTGACAACGTCATTATTGCCGTCTAATTTTTAATTGTATGCAAAGTGTTGGCCAAAAATAATTTAAATATGGGAGATTCTGAATCCAAAAGTGTCCCTTCGGATGTTTACAATAAATAAATGCAATCCGTTTTTCTAAGTAATAATAACAAATAAATAGTTTGCACCGACTTTCTTTTTGTTTTTGTATCTTAACATTTGGATGTTATTATGAATTCATAATGGCACTGCTATTATGAAGGTCATAATGACATCTTAATGATAATGCTAAATACGTCATAATGCACTGTCGTAGATTAAATCTTATAATATATAACATATTTATTATACTAATATAGTGTTCTTTATAACTTTATAATATTTTAAAAAATAAATTATCCTTTAAGAAGCTATCTATGTATTTTCTTTTGCAATACTAACACCTCTACAAAGCAATATTCAACTTAAAAATCAAATTATAAAGTATGTGATTTATTGCCAAATTTGAGGGCTTGTTGCCCCAGTGTGAGACGGTTGAAAAATTAAATTAAATTAGGTACAATATGGGTAATTTACAAAATCTTAAGTATATGGTCAACAGAATAAATTTAACAACGGTGAATTATTTAAATCAAATTGATCATTAAGTAACAGGTCCGTATTTTTAAGTTTATTTATTTCCATAGATTCTAACAAATTTAGTTTTAAGCCTTTGTTTTCTGTTTGTAACATTTTAAAGGAACGATCGAAATTATGTAGTTAATCAAGTAAATGGTTAGCATAGTTTGAGTTTGTTTTATTTTTAGAAAACTGTTATAATGTTCCTGTATTCTTTCGTCAAAATGTCTACCTGTTTGGCCAATGTATGTTTTAGGACAATCTTTGCATTTTATATTATTATAACTCTTAAAGTAAATTTATCAAAAACAATAAAACTAAAAGCGATAAAAACAAAAAATCAGGCGTCTATAAATTAACAGTTTTCTAAAAAATAAAACAGACTCAAACTATGCTAACCATTTATTTGATTATCAACATAATTTCGATCCTTCCTTTAAAATCTTACACACAGAAAACAAAGGCTTAAAACTAAATTTGTTAGAATCTATGGAAATAAGTAAACTTAAAAATACGGACCTGTTACTTAATGATCAATTAGATTTAAATAATTCACCTTTGTTAAATTTATGCTGTTGACCATATACCTACTTAAGATTTTGTAAATTACCCATATTGTACCTATTTTAATTTTTAAACCCTCGGTTGGATTTTCCCGGTATTGTAACCCTTCCACTGTTTTATTTACATCTTCAATAATTAAAATTTTATTGCACCCCAATTTTTATATTTCACCTTTATTAAATCATTGTCATCTGACGAAGCTACAGTGTTAGCGAAACATGTAATTTTTCTAGTAAAGATGGTGGAAATTTACAAGTTCAACTTTGTTTTACTGTATCCCATTATACTATAATTATGGATTTCCACCAAGTATCGGCTGAATCAATTAATTTAATCAAATTATTGATGATTAAAGCTTTTCTTAAATTAATCAAAGGATTTGATTAACTTTAGAAAACAATTTATTTCTATGTTGAACCCTTATTTTTTTATTATTTCTTTCATAAAGTACTCTTAATATACACTTTGTTTATTTTAAATGTCATATTATTTTTATTCCGCCTTAAACCCTGACAAATTGAAGCATCAACCTTTTAAAAGCTCCTTAAAAGTATCTTTTATTATAATATCTGTGTTTCCTAGGGTAATAAACTTTTTATCCCGTGATGTTTAAGTTTTTCTTTCGACAAATATATACAATGATTAATGCTTGCTTTATTCGTTTTCGTATCCAAGAAAAAAACGATACAAACCGTATTTTATTATCTACACATGTTCGGCTTTCTGTCAAGGCAAAATCATTTTTAGAATACTTATGTGAATCATCCAACGATTTTTATAACTCCGTAATATTTTTGTTTATGACAGTGTTTAAGTGTTAAAGTTTCTCAATATGTGCGTGCATTAAAAAAGTGAAGATTTTATTAAACACATAGTGTGATTTTGTAACTTGTAACTAACAGGACTGGACGCAAACAGAAGGAGCATTCACCATTAATTTGCACAGGCCTCTTCTACGCAAGCGCTGTTAGTGCTAAGCTGTTCTTGAGCAAAAAAAATAGCAAAAAACGGCTCAAAAATAGCTTAGTACTACCGGCGTATGCGCAGAAGGGGCCTGTGGAAATTGATTGCGAATGCCCCTTCTCCCTCTACTATCGTTCTAATGAAAGGGAATAAATATTTAAAATTCAGTAGGTACTTATGTATAACTTACTATACACTTTAAAAATAGTTAGTAAAAAATAAAGGATGTATTTAAAAAAAATTAAAATTAAATTTGTGTAAGTGTAAAAGTGGTAATATCAGATAACTCCTTTGGTACATTACTAATCCAAAGAATATTTCTTCTTCATCCTTATACGCATATTCGTTAATTAATATTTTTTCCATGTGTCTGAAATCTATCAGTAAATACCATAGACAATTTACCTTTAGATACGTACAGCTTATCTCCTGCGCAAACACTGTTGTTGTTGTTGTTGTCGTTGTCGTTGTCGTTGTCGTTGTCGTTGTCGTTGTCGTTGTCGTTGTCGTTGTCGTTGTCGTTGTCGTTGTCGTTGTCGTTGTCGTTGTCGTTGTCGTTGTCGTGGTCGTCGTGGTCGTCGTGGTCGTCGTCGTCGTCGTCGTCGTCGTCGTCGTCGTCGTCGTCGTCGTCGTCGTCGTCGTCGTCGTCGTCGTCGTCGTCGTCGTCGTCGTCGTCGTCGTCGTCGTCGTCGTCGTCGTCGTCGTCGTCGTCGTCGTCGTCGTCGTCGTCGTCGTTGTCGTTGTCGTTGTCGTTGTCGTTGTCGTTGTCTTTGTCGTTGTCGTTGTCGTTGTCGTTGTCGTTGTCGTTGTCGTTGTGGTTGTTGTTGTTGTTGTTGTTGTTGTTGTTGTTGTTGTTGTTGTTGTTGTTGTTGTTGTGTTTTCTCTGTAGATTCCTTGTTGTTTATTGTTGGTGTTTAATATTTACGGGTTTTTTCAAGTTCTTGAACAAGAAATTGTGCTCGAAAATGTTTTACACTTACACAAAAAACAACCTTAAAACAATTTTCTATCCTTAAAATCTAATAGGTTTGCTACTACCAAAAATACCGGAAATCAAATCAATTTTTTGGCAAGAATTTAAATTTTACAACCCGGACTTGTCTATTTTCCCATTCGTCAAACGATAATGTTGCAGTGCGCATGTCTAATAGTGTCTAGCTTTGTTTGCATGCGCGAGGCCATAAATCTGCCACTTCCGTGATTATTGTTTGCTTATCTAAAGGTAAATTGTCTATGGTAAATACAAGCAAAAAAGGTAAATGAAATGAATATGTTTAGCATATTCCAAAAAGTGACTCGATTCCAGAAAAAGATTTTTTTTTTTTTTTATGATCGAGCACAAGCACTATAGGAAACTCCTTTAAGGCGCTCTGGGAGCGGTGCGTGTGCGAAGAAAGCGATTCACGTTTTTCTTGAATCGTTGGAGGTTATATTCGGTTGGAAACACGGTCTCAGAAAGGCCGTTCCACAAAGATGACGTCCTCCAAATGAAAGAGTTCTGAAACAATGATGTTCGGGGTGTACTAAGTTGAACCACATAGGGATGGGCGGCAGTGGTTCGTCGTGTGTTTCTGCTATGCATTACTCTAGGTGGAATCGAGCGGGCAATATCTGTCGAACACTTGCCATGAAAATATCTGTAGAAGAGAGTCAAATCACCAACCTGTCTTCGATGTTCTAAGCTGTCGAGGTTCTTAGTCAGCTCGTGGTCGCCGATTAGACGAACGGCTCTCCTTTGGATGGAATCCAACAACCGAAGGGTATGCTTCGGTGCAGAACTCCAGATATGAGAGCAGTATTCCAGTGATGGTCGAATCTGGGCTTTATAAAGTGTCAAAAGTTGTTGAGGTGTATACAACTTTTTGGTACAGAAAAGTATACCGAGCTTCTGAGAAGCTGCTCTGGCAATTGCCACTACGTGATTATGCCAAGACATATTTCCTCCCAGGTTGACACCCAGCAAATTAATAGACGAAGTCAGTGGAATTGCGTGTCCTGCCATAACGATATCGGGTTCTGCAATGTTGACCTTCTTAGAGAAAACTGCAGCCTGGGTTTTTTGAGCGTTAAATTCCACTTGGTTACTGTCACCCCAAGACAAAATTTCTTCCAGGTCTTTATTGAGGCGTGATACCTCATGTTGTCTGCGAAGATGTGCGTCAGTAGCCGATGTTTGAGGTTTCAAAGTAAAAGATGAGATAAGTGTGCTGTCGTCAGCAAAGCAATATAATGGATTTTCTGTTTTCGCTAGAAGGTCGTTAATGTACAGTAAGAAGAGAGTGGGAGATAATATGGACCCTTGAGGAACACCAGCATTGATGGTGAAGGTGTCTGAGAGAAACCCGTCAATCGCCACTTGCAGAGAGCGGTCCTTGAGGAAGCTAGACAACCATGAACAAAATCGACCGGGCATACCATAAGAACGCAGTTTGCTTAGGAGCCCCTCGTGCCAGACACGGTCAAAGGCTTTAGAGATGTCCAGTGCAATAGCCCTGGACTCCCCATGATGTTCGATTGCGTTGCTCCAAAGATGAGTGACATAGGCTAGCAGGTCTCCTGTTGATTTGGACTTACGAAAACCATACTGATGGTCGCTGATAATTTTAAGGCCTTCCAGGTATTTTATAAGTTGTTGGTTAATAGCTTTCTCCATCACCTTTGATATAACTGAAAGCAATGCGACTGGTCGATAGTTGTTTGGCAGGGTTTTCTTGCCTTTCTTTGGTATAGGCTGGACTCGCGCCTTTTTCCAGCAAGATGGAAATATTCCTTTTTTGTAGGATAAGTTAAAAAGTCTACAAAATACTGGTGTGAGTTCATCGGCGCATTTCTTGAGCACTATAATAGGAATTTCATCTGGACCAGAAGCTTTTTTGGCATCGAGCCCCTTCAGAATTCGTTTGACAGGACGCTGACGGAATACGATATCAGTCATTTCCGATCGAACTGCTGGAATGTTCGGGGGTGTTTTTCCCTGAAAGTCTACCGTGGACTGTGAAGCAAAGAGTTCTGCGAGTAAGTTCGCTTTATCTTCAGCCGTGGTTGCTATTGTGCCGTCAGAACGTGTTAGCGGTGGAATATTTGATTTGGTAAAATTTTGACTGACGGCCTTAGCGACTGACCAAAAGGACCTAGATCCGTTAGGACTGGCGAGAAGTTTATTTTTGATCCTCATGTTGTGAGCCTCTTTGTTTTGATCTATCGTTTGCTTGCACTGGTTTCGAGCGGTAACAAAGATGGTGCGATTCACATCGGTAGGATTTTTACGCCATTGTCGGTAAGCTAGATTTTTAGCTCTGACAGCACGCTCGCAGTTCTTGCTAAACCAGGGCTTGCCATTTGAAGGGCGCTTCTTGGAGAAAGGAATAAAGGCTTCCATGCCAGTAAGAATGACATCGGAGACCTCTTGAGCACAAGCGGATGGATCATCTGAAGAGAAGCATACTTCCAGCCAAGGAAAAGTGCGAAAATGGTCCCTTAGGTCTTCCCAACTAGCTGATGTGTAGTGCCAAATTTTACGAGGTTTAGGAGGCTGTTCAGAACAAATTGGCAGCTCGGTTAGAGTTGAAATAAGTTTGTGATCGGAAGATCCTAATGGAGGATGAACGGTGACTGTGTATAGGTCAGGGTTGGATGTCAAAAAGAGATCTAAAAGACTAGCAAAATCTCCATCTCGGTCTGGAATTCGCGTTGGTTCTTCCACGAGTTGAGTTAGACCAGAACTGATCGCAAAAGATTCCGCCTCACGACCCTGTTCATCGTTGGTATTTGAGTATTTGAGCCAGTTGATATTGTGGACGTTAAAGTCACCAAAGATAGCGACTTCGGCATTAGGATGGTTGGTTTGCAAGAAGTCAATTGTGTTTGCTAGTGACGAGAAGAGTGCTCTGTAATGGGTGTCACTTGGAGGACGGTAAAGGCAGCAGATAAACTTGGTGATTTTCTGCGTTGATATTTTAAACCACATTACATCAAACTCTGCTGGTTCAAGTGTGTCCTCTCGTTGGCAGCAAAGATCATCTCGGATAAAGAGACAGACCCCAAAGTTGCGTCTAAATCGGAAATGAAAATCGTATCCAGGATATAAATAGCTGACGGTGTTCGTTGACGATCTGACCTCTGTCTCGGTCAGTGCGAGCACATGGGGCTTGGATGTTTGTAAGTGCTGGTGGACTGAATTGATGTTGGTATTAAGCCCTCTGATACTGCAGAAATCAATTTTGAAGCTGCTGTTTTTGGGTGTGTCAGCAACTGTAGGTGCCACACTATTTCTCCGTTGAGTGTTGTTAGGGGAACCCAATATATTGTCGGAGACAGTGGATGTTCGGTTAATATCGCTTGATGAGGCCACAGGATCAGCCCCCACCCGGAGATCCGATCGGGGGGCGAGTTTACCTCCGGAGTATTTTGGTCCTGGAGCTTCCATCATGCTTTTTCTTCCCACCCTGGAAACCGGGAACATCGGCACAGCGACGAAACGTTGGCTCAAAGAATAACTTAAGAGCAACTTCACGCCGCCTAAGCCGATGCAATGGTATCTCACCGGGCGATGCCGGGTGGGCCAGCATCTACCATTGCAATGCTTACGTATATGATATTCATGTGCTGTAGCCTACTTATTTTTGGGATTATTGAGGAACATTCCTGGAACGTCCTATTCTGATGGTTCTAAATGTAGGCGCGATTTTGGTTCGTGTAAAGAAAGTGATTTTCTCGTACCTGCCTGACCGATATACAGGATGATCCACGACGGGTAAAAAGCGGCTGTATTTTCAAAACCATACGGGCTGCGACTTTGAGGTAAAAAATTTAATATTATATATGACCAAAAAAAAATGCGGGCAATAATCTTTAAGTTCCTAATTCTAGCTCTAGGGGGCGTAGTCGCTATGCTATAATACAAAATCCTTAATTTCTTCCAATAACTTTAGTACAATGTAGGTCAAAAATTAAGTTTTTATAATCTTACTAATATCCTCTATAAATATTATGTAATAACATATTTTTTGTAGTCACTATGGTAACAGTGTGAAGAAGGTTAACAATTAAAAATACTTAAAAGGCTGTAACGTTTGTCTGCGTTGACCGAATTTAACAAACTATGGCTTATTTTAAAGGACGCTTGATTGAACGTTTATATAAATAATATTTTAATACAGGGTGTCCCAAAAGTAATGGTACACAGAGCAACAGCAGACTCCTTAAGGCAAAATAATACGATTTGTTTCAACTTGCCTTATCCCAAAATTGATAACAACCAAGATACAGAGTGTCAAAGTTTTAATTTTGTTTTTGTTTTTTTGCGATTATTTCTTAACGAAACGACATAGCAGCACAAAATTAAGGTTTTTGTGGTTTTTTGACGTGAGGAACTCATAATTATTCATAGTTTTTGTGTAACCAGTAGAGGGCGCTTCCTACGGCATGGCCCACTCCTTTTAGCTGGCATAACTTTCTTTAGACTTCTTATATCGATTAGACTATTAAAAAAATAAGTTACTTTACTTCTTTTACATCAAAAATGTATAACTTATTGAAGTCGCTAGGAACAACCATTTTCAAGATAATCGCATTTCATAAGTCCAATGCAACTAGGTGTGCAAGTACGTGGTCTAAAAGCAACGGTGAATTTCTGACTTAAAATTATTTTAAATCAGCTACGTTTGCTAAGTGTCAAAGTTAATGTAGATACTTAAGGTTGACTATTTTTTTCTAATAAAAACGCTTTTTCGTATACGGAATTACTAATTTTATTCTAATAAAAAAAATTTTGTCGAAACGAACCAGTTTCTCCTAGTCAATCATAAATATTTTGAAATAATTTGCGGTTTGGTTGCCTTCTATTCGGGAACGTTTATTGGTACCTGCGCCCTGCAATCCGACCGTTAATATTTTCTTGTGCATAAATACAAAGCATATCATGCATGTCCGCATTGGAAAATTAATTATGTCGGGACATTACTTAAAAATTTATATTATCTACGTATTGTACCTACGTAGAAAATTAATAACTTTGACAGATGATACTTTGTGTAACATGTTGCTGCCTTATAAACGTTGTTGTTTTTATTTAATCAATGCCAGCTGTGATAAATAATACTCAAACGAATACACAATTATTTTAAATATTTTAGCATTCTTGCATTAAAAATATCGAATGCGATTATCTCGAAAATGGTTGCTTCTAGCGACTACAATAAGTTGTATGTTTTTGATGTAAAAGAAGTAAAGTAACTTATTTTTTTAATAGTCAGATCGATATAAGAAGCCTAAACAAAGTTATGTCAGTTAAAAGAAGCGGGCCATGCCGTAGGCAGCGCTCTCTACTGGTTACACAAAAACTATGGATAATTTTGAATTGCTTACCTTAAAAAACCCCAAAACCCTCAATTTTGTGCTGCTATGTCGTTTCGTTAAGAAATAATCGCAAAAAAACTAAAACAAAATTAAAACTTTGACACCCCGTATCTTGGTTGTAATCAATTTTGGGATAGTTTAAATAAATCGCATTATTTCGCCTTAAAAAGTCAGCTGTTGCTCTTTGTCCCATTACTTTTGGGACACCCTGTATAATATTTCGTGCGGTTAATAATAGAGGGCACTTTTTAAATATTATATTTCTAGCTTCGATTTCTTAAAAAACCTAAATCCTTTCATTCAACTTTTTTAACTCTATTTTATAGCTAACTAAGAGAACGTTAAGAGAACGGCAAAAACCACATGTAGTTTCTTCTTTTCTTTTAAAAATTATCGCAAAATTAGTGGGGGAGTGTAATTCCTTTTCGGCTTTTACCAAAAGTTTTGCAATTTTCCTTTTATTAACGCGTTGAAATCTCACAGGACTATCTTTAATAATTTTTTAGGCATCATTGAGGAACAAATTATGTTATTTATTTATAGCTGATTAGTTAGTACAAGGAATAAATAAATAATTTATGTACTTAAAAATAAATTATCCTAAATACTCGAATTGGTTCCCATCGTTTGAAATGCAACAATTTAGCCTTCATCTTATAGAATTTACTGCTGCTTCGACTTTAGTCCAACGTAAGCTATTCAAAGCATTCCCAATTATAATCATCATATTATCTGCCCTACTAATTGGTCGGTCTTTGTAAACACTGTCTTTAACACTGTCCCATAAATAAAAATCCAAACACGTTAAATCGGGGGACCTGGCCGGCCAGAGAAATACATTTCCCCTGCCAATTCAAATCGATTTTAAGGTTATGGGACATGCACATCCAATCCCCCAAAAAAGTTTTTCAGTATTCCGCTAATAAAATTGTTTCCCATGTGTTGCGAACTCTTTGCCGGTCACTGTATAATTATACAGAAAAGTTATAGGGGTGAACGTCTTTTGAGAAACACCCGATATGAGTGTCCGGAAAATACGTGTACAACGTTTGACGACAGACTCCTGGCGTCAAAATAGGTCGATCTAAGCCGACTTAGTTATATCCAAAATTGTCTTCTTTAGCCGGCAGAGGGCGTCAAAAATTTGTAAAAATATTGGTTTTTCCTAAATTACGTGAAAACCTGCTAATGGATTTTAATGATTTTTAGTATGTAGACTAATACTATAAAATGACGTTTTCTAGTAGTATAGTCACCGGCTGTAAATAAGTGGAAGTGTTATAAAAGTGATATAATACGTCAACATTTCTCCTCATTTTTTATATGAACGGCGTTATGACAACCCAGATATTTTTGTAGAGTGACTGGATGTATTTGGAAGCTATTTTACCTTTTTAATATTTTTCGTTGAATGAGCTGTTTTGCCGGAAGAAAATATTTACAATTACCTGCATACATCAATTATTAACAATAAAAATAAAACAAAGTACCACAAAGTTGAAAGTTTGTATTGTAAGAAACTAAGTAAAACAAAAACATTACTTAATCAAATGTGTAAAATGACCGCCATCTTGCTGAATACACTTATTAACACTCCTTAAAAAATGATATTGGATCCTATCTAATGTCTCGGGGTTATTAAAATGGTTGCCTGCATTTAAAATCCGCTGCAATAAATCATCGCGTGTGTTTACCGGAGTCTTGTAAACTTTTTTAGTTTTAATAGCGCCCTGCAAAAAGAAGTCACACATATTTAGCTCAGGAGAATGTGGTGGCCATTTTACTGGTGCATCATTGCCCCTTCCAATCCATCGGTTGGGATATTGATGATGTAAGTATTGCCGAACGGCAACGGAAAAATGGGGCGGGGCACCATCATGCATATACCACATTTCCCTCCGAAGTAAAAGGGGCAAATTATCCAGAAGAATTGATAATGTGTCTTGCAAAAAATTTAAATAAATATTTCCATCTAACCTGTCTGGAATAACAATGGGACCAATAAGGTAGCGATCAATAATACCTGCCCTAATATTTAATTTAAATTGATGCTGATGATGTGCAACTTTAATGGCATGTGGATTTTCATCGGAATAAATATGTTCGTTGTGCAGATTAGTTATTCCAGATCTTGTAAAGCACGCCTCGTCAGTAAACATAATTGTTCTACAAAAATTTGGATCACGGATTCTTTTGTTTCTAATAATTTGACAAAATGTAAGCCGCATGGGGGGATCAGTCGGTAAAAGTTCCTGGACTTTTTGCACTTGATAAGGATGTAACAACTGTTCTTTTAAAACCTCATTGACAATCGTTTTAGGAACATGTAACTCACGTTCTAAGCGACGGGTACTGGTACTTGGTTATTCTTCAACTCTTTCAAGAATCATCTCTTCTGTTTCCACAGTTCGAGTTGTTCGCATACGACCCCTGCCTTCAAAGTTTTTCTCAAAGCTGCCCGTCTCCCGAAGATGACGCTCGATATTGGCAAATGTTTGGTGGTTTGGTATTCGACGGTTAGGAAACCTCTCCATGTAAATCTAAACACTCTGACGCCCATTTCCTTGACAAAACCCGTATACCAGGAGCCTTCTCAGAGTTCGTATAATTTTCCATTTTTAATGGTAAAATGAACTTGTAATTCAAGAATGTTGATCGTATACTTGAGTAAATTTCATAGACCGGTGACAATTTGTTAATAATTGTCAAACTATTAAATGCCATAGCAACAAGGTCACTTAAAAAATTATTGTTACAGGTAATTTGGTTTTAATATTATAACTAATAAGTAATACTAAATATTGTAAATATTTTCTTCTGGCAAAACAGCTCGAAAAATAATAAAGAGCTAAAATAGCTTCCAAATATATCCAGTCACTCTACAAAAATATCTGGGTTGTCATAACGCCGTTCATATAAAAAATGAGGAGAAATGTTGACGTATTATATCACTTTTATAACACTTCCACTTATTTACAGCCGGTGACTGTACTACTAGAAAACGTCATTTTATTGTATTAGTATACATACTAAAAATCGTTAAAATCGATTAGCAGGTTTTCACGTAATTTAGGAAAAAAATATTTTTACAAATTTTTGACACTCTCTACCGGCTAAACGAGACAATTTTGGATATAACTAAGTCGGCTTAGATCGACCTATTTTGACGTCAGGAGTCTGTCGTCAAACGTTGTACATGTATTTTCCGGACACCCTGTATATACATATATATAAATAAAATAGTTTTCCATTTGGATACCAACTTCACTCACCATTTTATATTTTACCTTCGTCAAGTTGATCGTCATTTATTTTAACAGAAAGCAACAGTTTGAAGCAACAAAAAACTGACACTAACAAAGTATTTTGTAAAGAACCCGTTTATCTATTGATGCAGAAATTGGTTTGTGCCTTTAACCGAAAGGCAATTATGTTGCAGCTGACAGGTACATCAAAGAATAAGGCCATGAACATTAACGAATAAAATATTACCTTATTGCCACTCTGGTCCTTTTAATATTTCCGTATTTATCATTGCCAAAGTCTATTATTGTTTTTGTTCGGTCGCTCGTGTGTCACATAATAATACCAGTTGATTCACAAAAGTGGCACGTTTTTTGATTTTTGCAATAAAATAAATATAGGGGAAACCGGGGCAAGAAGATCCGACGGGGTGAAGCGATCCCACGCCAGTTTGGCGCCACTCTAGGCGTGAGAGCAACCGTAGACTAGGCAGCAGTTGCTTTTCAAAATGGCGGTTCAGTATAGAGAGTGACAGCGGCCAGTGCGTAAATGTTTCGTCAGTGTAAAGAAAATTGTGATTTTTGTCGACTTGATATAAGGTAAACATTTGATTTTATTCATGCCTTTTACCACAGAATATATAGCTTTGCGTAGCTATATATTCTGTGCTATCACGAAAAATAGGTATTTAAATATTCGATCGCAGCTATGAGAAGATATAGTTTAGTGAACAAACTGGCCGATATATACTTTACAAATTTATGTTCGCTTAGAAAAAGTTAGGTTAACTTTATTATGCTGCTTACAAATGCGGCAAAAGGATGCCATAAACAATAGGATAAAATGGTAAGAGGAATCGTTTTATCCCACATTTGTTTCTAAAACGAATATGCAATATGTAATTTTATTCTTTCTTTGCCGCACTATATGGAAAGAATTATACATAAAAATAATTTACCATAATTTTGTTTTAGATCGTAGAACAATGGTACGGAATGTAGATGCGAACCAATAATCAGTCATGGGGGCGAAATAAGGATTTTTCTTTTATATATATTGTTATCGTTTTATCTACTTTTTTTTTCACTAAAAATGCTTAGAAAATGACTTGTTAGTTTATTGTTATGTATATACAGTGTGTCCACGGATGGAGTTCACTATACTTGTAAATAATCTTATTTTCACTTTTTCGAAAAAAGTAATTCTTCATCATTTCTTCTGCTTGTTATAAAAATACAATTCGCGTTGAGACAATTTGATTTTATTCTACATGGTGCGTAAAAATAGTAAAAATTTTAACGAAATTAAAATTTTTAAAGTAAACTTTTTTTGAAGCATTAAAATGAAAGAACTCAATAATAATGTTTATTTAAATTATTACATCGAAAAAAATTACAAATAGTAAAGTTTTACTCAACATTCAGGAAAAATGGACCAATTATTTTATTGAACGTCAACGCACACCATACGTTTACTTTCTTAAATTTCTGGCTGTTTCTACCAATTCTAAAGTGGGGATTCTCTTTAGCCCAAAATTGACATTTGAAGCGTTTTTCCCAAAAACAGCCCATGTCAAAAATAATTAAATTGAGAAAAACAAGAAAAACTAAATATGTCAAAGATAGCTTGAAATTTTCTAAATCATAAGCATTGGTAACATTTGAAAAAACAAATTGGTAGTTTTGGGTATAATTTTTATGCCATAACACTTGATCAAGTAAATGCGCTGCTCTACTGTTAGCATTTTTTTGAAGATTACAGTTTACAAATGTTGAAAAAGAATTTGATTGAAATGTCAGTTAAACATTATATGACAGCAACAAGCACACCTAATAAAATCGATTGAATTTAATTTAGTTTGAACATTATTAATTTCGTTAAACTTTTTACTATTTCTTACGCACCCTGGACAATAAAATCGAATTTTCTCAACGCGAATTGTATTTTTATAACAAGCAGAAGAAATGATGAAGAATTACTTTTTTTCAAAAAAGTGAAAATAGGATTATTTACAAGTATAGTGAACTTCATCCGTGGACACACTGTATAAACAAATTTAGCGTTAGAAAAAAAATTAAAATTAAATTTATTTTACATTGGGAACCATTTTGCCTGAATAGCGGGCCAAATACTTACTTTGCATAAGTCTACATACTGGCTAAAATTTTAAAATCAACAATACGAATACTACAGAAAATATAAATAACATAATATGAAACTATATGCTTGCAAAAATACAAACTTCTAACTCTCTGTGGTTGTGACATCTAAGACCAAAACTATTAGGGGAATTTTATTGCCCCGGTTTCTCCTAATAAATAAATATTTTAAAGCTACAAAGGACGTTTCAAAATTATTATTTACTCAGTACCCTAAACGCTTTTTTAAATTATTTTTTAAAGTAAATAGTGGATAGGGGGGCAAGAATGAACACTTAAGCTTTGGTTTGCTTTTAAGTTTTAATTCAAAATATCAAATAAACTTGCTTACCAGAGAACAATCATTAGTGATACAGTAACACAAAAATATGGAAGTATAAAATTTCTTAAAAACTTCAAATAATAATAAAACATTTATTTTTATTTTTGAAGAAGTAGTCCATACTCAAAGTGGAGTTAAATGAATAGAAAAAAAAAAGCACAAAGTCTTTCTCCATAACTTTTTTTTATTAGAATAACTAGCCGAACCCAGAAAAATTCATAATAATTCAATTCGACATGTTTCGAGTGTAGAAACACTCATCATCAGGAAAACAATGTAAAAGGTATAATGCTGATGTTGTTAGCAATAAAGAAAATAATAGTGGGATCAAGCCGTAATGGAGCTTCCAATAGTGTACAAGGGGTGTAAAAATTGAATAGTCAAAAGACCGACAATTAAGACTTCAGCATACTGGAAAGTCAAAGGTTAGTGGAAAGGCCCTGTCTTGGGCAGAAAAAAGAGAGCAAAAGAAAACTTAGGCAGTTTTTACAGACTTTGTGAAAATCATTTATTAAGTAGTGAAAAATCTTAAGTTTTATTCAGCTTTGTCAGAGACATGTAAAAGTATTGAAATAGGAGGGAAAGAAAAAGAAAAAAAAAATGTTTTTCATAAAAGTCAAAGCATCATTTGACTTGAAGTAAAATACTGTTGGGGTACCAGACTTTTTACGGCCCAGTTACCCCGGCAGGAGTCAAATCATACACATTTTGTGCAAAATTAATAGTTTGAAAAGTTTTTAAAATGTTTTTTTGTTTTACTAGAACATCTTTGTTAAAGAAGTTCCACTGCAACCAGCACGTGTCAGAAGGGGAAAAAAATTAATTTGTTTTTTGAGGATTTTCTGCGGACCATTATCGACAGTTCTGTTTATTGACGTCACAACAAGTACAAAAATACACTCATCTGTAAAAAGGATCACTTCACAAAACTGAAAACGGCCGTCCGGATTATCTTTCCGTAACTCTTGTATCATTAACATTTTATAAGGAGACATTTAACCCTTGAGCGCCCAGCCTACTAAAAGCAACGTAAATGCCCAACCGGGGTCCCCAAGGGACCCCATAGTAAATAAACATATGGATATGCATTAAAGTGTATTTTAAGTATCAAACCCAAGCTTAAGGTTATAGTGTTCAAAATATTTATTAAATATTTAAAAATTAACTTACAACACCTTCTGAAGAATATTAACAAAAGCAAAACAAATACTAATATGTAGGTATTATACTATTATCTCTGAGGGACCCCACCTACCTAATAGCGTTATAACCTGGCACTGTCGCGGCGTCGGCGGCTCAAACCAAACTAACACACTAACACGTGCTAACACTATTTTCAAGCACATACCTAAAGGCGCAGTTGCCAGATTTTTTTTATTCCAGAAATACTAAGGAAAATACTGTACTGGGGTCCCGCAAGGACCCCGCTTAGGCATTCAAGGGTTAACATAATTTGACTTACTTGAATGCAGACCTATGGCTTATGTTATTTCTTTTGCAAGTTGCCAAACTGGAGTAATGTGATTTTCTTGAAGAAGCAGTAAAAGTATAATTGCGTGTTTCATCCATTACTCCAGTCTTTTCTTGGTACTTATGTCCCCGATGTGGCCCACTTCACAATAACGTCTTCCAATTTTGTAGATGGTGCCTTGGAAAATTGGTGGTAGGTCGGGGTGTGTTTCGTAAAATAAACCTACTACTTCTGCTCGAGTACGCGATCTATCGTCAAAGCCAATCATCATTAAAATTTCGATTTTGTGTAATTCAGTTAAGTAACCCATTTTAATATAGCAAAAATACTTCCTACTATAAAGTAGGTAATGGTTTAAACAGCACAAAATACTACAACAGATAAGTATTCGCTTCTGCTAAACCAAAAATAAAGTGACGATTGGAATGCGGCATCAAGTGGACAACATTTTCAAAGTCAAAGTAAAGTTCAAATACAGCTTTATTATCACAAGAACATACTCTCATTGACAAAGCACGTTTTAAAATTTAACGTAAAATTATAATTAAAAAGTCTTTAATTAATTCTGTACAAACATTTTAAAAATCAGAACACAACTACAGTTAAAATTCCTCAATATAGATCATCGAATAGAATGCTTTCTCAATTAATAACTTTTTTGACTCTCTCCGAAACTTCTTGTCTCAAATAATATTCCGTAAACGAAGGGGCAGATGATTAAATAATTTCTTGCTGTTATATTATAAGAGAGAGTTTCTGGTTAAAGTAGAAGAAGGAATGGGTAGAGCTATGATATGCTTGCTTCTTGTGGCAGTTGCTGAGGGAGTTTGAATTTCAGATTTAAACTTTCTGTGCATAAGACATCAGTAGCGTGCCGTATAGGGGGCCTGGGGGGACAGTTGCCCCCCCCCCCTAAGCTCTAACCCGCCCCGCCCCAACCGCAAAATTCAACTAACATACAATCTGAGTCCCGGTCTTTAGGGGAGAGTGGTCGAAGATGACGCGCTTGATAAGATGACGCACCATGATTTTCCGTACTAACTGATGGAAGTTTAAGTATATATGTTAAGTTTCGTATGTCTAACCGCTAAACACAACACGCTAACAATATTCAAAGTCGCTTCGCCAACCACCAGTCGTGATAAACCTATCAAAGTGAGAACACGTGTTATGCTTATAAGAGACGCTTGGAATATTTTATACAGTAAGTACTATTTTTTAGCTTGTAAAAAGAACTGTCCTGTCTAAGAATACTTTTTGTTATGTGCGATTTAGTATGTATAAGCCAAATTAGTATTATCTTATTAGATAATATTTTTAACGACATTCTTTAACTAGCATGTAAGTTTGGCAAAGATGACGCACAATCATAAGGTAAAGATGACGCTGCGTCATCTTAGCCTACAATGTGAAAATATATTTTAAAGTTTAGTTTTTGTTTCAGATGCCGAAATACACCAGAAAAACAAATCGCAGAAGATATACCAATGAAGCTCTTCTTAGCGCAATTACTGCTATAGAACAAGGTGGAAAAGTACGTGCTGTAGCCAGGGATTTCAAAATTCATGAAGCCACGTTAAGACGAAAAATGAAAATTAAAAACAAAATAAAGGAATGTAAATCTAATTCATTGGGTCGAGCCCCCATATTTTCTAGGGACCAGGAAAGGGAATTTGCTGACCATTGCAAAAATCTAGCCAAGTTATTTTTTGGAATAACAGCCATGGAGCTACGCCAAGCAGCTTTTAAGTACGCGGAAATTAACGCGATAAAACACAACTTTAATCGTGAGAGTAATATGGCTGGACCTGACTGGTTTAGAGGCTTTCTTAAACGGAATCCAGGTCTCTCTTTGAGAAAACCAGAAGCGACAAGTGTGAATAGATTATCGGCTTTTAATAAAACGGAAGTAGATAGATTTTTTCTTAATTTAGAACAAGTACAAGACAAATATAATTTTGTACCTGATCGTGCCTACAATGTGGATGAAACAGGGTGTTCTACAACTCCAAGAGAAGTAAATAAAAGACTTGCTCCGACGGGGATTAAGCAATTTGGTACCATCTCTTCATGGGAACGAGGCAAAAATATTACTGTTATCTGTGCTGTGAGTGCGACAGGTAATTTTGTGCCACCCCTATTTATTTTTCCAAGGGTTAGAATGAGCCCTCAGCTGGAAAGAAATGGACCATCTGGATCAATTTATACATGTACAAAAAATGGATGGAGTAATGAGCACACCTTCATAATATGGCTTAAACATTTTAAAGCCAAAGTAGCTTCTACTGTTGACAATCCTGTGTTGCTTATTTTGGACAACCATGCAAGTCACATTTCACTAACCATCTATAATTATTGCAAGAACCATGGAATAGTTATGCTCAGTATTCCGCCTCATACATCTCACAGATTGCAACCCCTTGACCTTACGTTTTTTGCTCCTCTCAAAAATGCATATAGTAGGCAGTGCAATTTATTTAAAAAAAAGAAAATCCAGAGTCCAGACAAAGACAACAAATTGAATCTATATGACGTTGCAGAAATTTTTAAACTAGCATACGAACAGGTAGCTAACGTCGAAAAGGGAGTATCTGGTTTTTCTGCAGCCGGCATATTTCCCATGAATCCTGAGAAATTTACAGAAAATGATTTTGCTCCAGCTGACTACTTGAACTCTAGCATGGAATACCAATCTTTAAAGGTTTTACCTCCATGCCAACAATTAACACCGCCAAAGAGAATAACAGATAAAGACAATCAACAACACTCCCCCCAACCATCTACAAGCCATCAAATCAGAGAGCCTGCATATTTCTATTTTATGCCAACATCAACACCCGTTACTGAGATCTTACCAGTACCTACCACGGTCCACGAATATCCAATCAGGAAAAAAAGTTCGTGAAAAGCAGCATTCTGAGATATTAACCAGCACACCAATGAAAAATGGACTAGAAGACAAAGAGAAAAAAAGGATGCAAAAAAATTGAACTAGCAAAGAGGAGTATTGGAAAACCAAAACAGAAAAAGGTAGAAAATAAATCCAAAAAACTAAAAAATGCTGCTAAGGAAAGTGACAGTGATAGTGAAGTGAGCAGTATTGACGAAAAACAGTTGTGTAATGATGATGAACTAGATGATATGAGTGATATTTCTAAACAAGATAAGTGCGTTATCTGTGAAGACTTTGGGAAAAATAAAGAACTTTGGTATAGGTGCACTGTTTGCGGTTATTGGGCTCATAAAGAATGTAGCGGTTGCGATTCTCCTGAAGGATTTGTTTGTGATCTTTGTAATCCATAATGCTTATGTTTTAAAAAATATAATATATAAGATTTGTTTTTAAGTAACTAAGGTCAGATTTGTTTTATTTGACGATTAGTTTGAATATAAAACTATATTATGCTATTTAGTTTATGAGTTCTAAATAATCCTTTTTCAGTTATCCAAAGCGCGTCATCTTATCCTCGCATCACCGAAAAGATGACTGAGCACATCTTTTTTAAAACTGCTTAATAATTTTAACCTCGGATAAATTTTGAAATATTGGGATACCTATAATTTTTGACAAATAATTTATCTATCTATTGCTTCTATTTTGACTTTTTTTTATTATAAAACAAAGAAGATAATCCATAGTTTTTCTTAGGTGCGTCATCTTCGCCCACTCTCCCCTACTCTTTTTTTTTTTTTTGCGTTTTCCTGACCAACATTTCTTTAAAAGGGGCCTACAGACACACGCACAAGTATTAATACATGAACGCACGGTGATGTACTTGCGTTGATGTGTGTGGATCACATTTCTCTACAGACACAGGTACTTGTATGTCAGTCTTCTAGGCGTTGCGGTGTCAGCATGTCGAGTGACGATAAACTAAACTTATTGGCAGTGGCTTGCGTGTGTGTTATAAAAAAAAACAACGATTAAATAAAATGCTTCAGCACAAAACTAACACGGCACTGACAAAATCCTTGAAACAAACAAACTTTCGTCTCCACACCTTCATACATGTGCGCGCGTTTATGTACGTGCGTACATAAATTCAAGCGGGAACAGTAAACATGTGCGTCGGATTTGTTGTCGGTATTTTGTCTACACACTGGCGAACATCAACGCGCGTACATGTACTAATACATGTAGGTGTGTCTGTAGGCCCCTAAAAGAGCGGTTGGCAACGCTGGTTCGTCCAATACTTAGTCGCGCCGCTCTTGGCTTTCCTCGCTCCTCGAGTCGTTACCTGTCGCCTGTCGCCTCTTGTCGAGTCTTCTAGCAATAATTAGTTTTTTAATTAATTAGTTATTAATTTTGTCAATAATAGGTAGTTTTATTTGCTGTTTATAATTTTATCTAACTCTAGGTATCATGATTATTTGTTAAAAGTTTGTTTCAAAATATTTTTTTGGTAATGTACCTGTAAGTTTTTTTTGTAATAAAGTTCAACTTAAGTTTATCGTAAGACGTTTTACTTTTGAATGGTTTACTTTCAATCCTGTCTAAAAATGTTTTGGTTATTTTTTATTTTATACTTATCGTTGGGCGCCCCCAAAATAGCTCGCCCCCCGCCCCTTTACCCATGGCACGCTACTGTAAGACATGCTGTTTCGAGAATAAAAAGAGAGCCAAGGTTAAAATCTTTAAATTTATAAAATTAGGTATACAGAATGTTCTGCGACCCATCAATAACATGTTTCTTTTTTTAAACAGGCTGTGCTGACAAAACCTAAATTGTAGTGTCAATTGTTGCTAAAATGGCCAGTTTTTTTTCTGACTATAGATTATTACCGAAATGGAAAAGTAAATAGTGGGTCGTATTCCCATTTTATGCTCCCACACAGTAAATACCTTTACATTTGAAGAAAAAAAGTTGGGGGCGGTTTCTACCCCCAAACGAGTGGTAAATTTCATGAACACATGAAAAAAGTATTTCAAATTAATAATAAGCGAAGCCGTAGTTCTGCATTTTTTCAGCAAATAAAGGTGCTTCCTAATACTGAATTTATTCCAATCAAAAATTCCGTATATTAAATTTGGAATAGTTTTGCAAGCATTTGCATCTCATACAAACGTTATATTGTGATTTTAATTGCCCTCGAATGTTCGATGGATCGATATAATTTTGATTTTGTTTAATAGTGCGGGTATCACCCGGAGCAGATCGCCGCTCCACCAATCTCTATTGCTACTCCACTGACTGTATGTTAACAATTCTTATAAAATATGCAATGAGATGGTAAAATCTAAAAAAAAATTTTTTTTTTATTTATTTATTGACATAGAGGATCGAGATATCCAATATTCTTGTATAAATAACTCAAGAAGGCATCGCTTTATGTTTTGTACTACAAACTAAGGAATAAATAAATAAAATGGTTCAAGCCAAAAAGTAATGGATACTAGCCGGCTTTATATTTTTAAAGTGAAACTTTTTATTGATAAATAAAAGAAAAATATTAAATCATGAAAATGCATTAAATTTACCCTGGAAAAACTATTAAATGGAAAGAAGTTAGACACTTTATGTCTTGCTTATCTAACATATTAAAATGTCGAAATTTTTGATACAGAGAATCACTTGATAAAAGATAATCGTGTTTGCGAACTAAGTATATTATTATGCCACTTTCAACAAAATGTAGGAAGTAAACTAATATACTATTTTGATGCTGTCCAGTTGTCTCTGGAAATTGCTTTTAATTATTTTTTTTTCTATAAATCATAACTAGCCGAAAATTTGAAGGTAGATAAAGTTTCTTATCTTGTTTTAAGGAGCTATGGTAATTTGACATTTGAACATATTACACAAATTTTTACAGAAAGAAACAAGACAGATAAACAAGACGGACACGTGTTTTTAGAAGAATGACGCCAGTAACTGACCTATTTTTGCTTTTGCGTGCATTCTGTTAAGCCACGTGCAGGCAACCAGCGTTTTCGTTTTGTGCCTTGAATACTCAAATAGGGATCTTACTACTCCAGTGTACGGTGGATTAAAAAATATATTATTTATATTAAATATTTTAGGGGGGCCAGGGCCATCAGGGGGGGGGGCAGGCTCCCCCTGACCCCCTATCTACGCCGATGCTCTCTCGTCAAACACTAGGCGAGAGCAATTTCATGAAATAATGGGCTAACAGATAATCACGTACGAACTGTCCGAAGATTTTGTTTTCCAGATGAAGTTTTCTTTAAATGGTCAGGTTTATAGCCAAAACTACATATACTGGTCACAGAAAAACTCTCATTGGTTCATAGAAAATCACACCCAGTATATTGAATAGGTTAATGTTTGGGCAAGTATTGTTGAAATAAGAGGATTGGACCAGCCTCACGGAAGATAGATATTTAAATTTTCTTTGAAATAATCTAGTTCTAGCTCTTGCCACTCTATTTCCATGGTGCTCCGGATTTACCAAGTTTAACCTTATGGATTTAACAGGATGGTCCTCCCCCGCATTATGCTGCTCATTGAAGGGAGTCCGTAAAAACAATTTCTCCGAGGCGGTAGATAGGCAGTCTGGGTCAATAAAATGGTCACTTTGATCGCCCGATCTCAACCCACTGGACTTTTTTTTGTAGGGCTATGTCAAAAATTTAGTTTATAAATCTAAACCAAACTCGATAGACATGCACGCTGAAGTTGGCTAAAAACACATAATACGTTTCATTAAAAAAATGTTGATGCACATAGCATTTTTATGGTTCACCCTGTATAATAAATAAAAAAAAAACGCATTTAAAAAAAAATTAATATGACTAGTGCGGGCGACTCTTGATTAAGTGCACAGTATTCCATGGAAAAGGCTGATCCGTTCCCTTACCATAACACTGTATAAAACATGTTGGTCGTTTTCTATCGATAATGTTATAAATTTTAAGTTAATGGGCCTGAAGATGTGACAATGGCAGTGATAAATGATACAGGATCGTTTTATGGAAATTACATTTCATATAAGATGTAGTAGCACTCAAATTATTTTTTCCACAGACAGCCGCTCTATCCGGTATTTGCACAGTTCAATTTGCTTTATATTTAAGAACAAACTGAAATAAACGGGCGTCTTCAATTGATAGGATCATTCGATTTTTAAAAAAAATCGTAAATGGAATTGAAGGATTTTCTCCGAATTGCAACACTAAGTACTAACCTATATAAAAATAGATTGAAGTGTTATAGTCAACGGCAGTCTAACAAGGCGGGTGTATAGTCCAATCAGCGACAAGCTTCTCTAATATGGTTTTTGTCAAACATACGCATTAATAATTTTATTTTAAAGCTCATAAGACAAGTGAAACGTTGTACCTGGTGCGACTTTATTATTTTCTACCACCTCAAAAAGCTCTGATTACTACGACATCATGGATCACGAATCATTCGAAAAGTGGCTAAAAGAAATAATTATTCCCAATTTAGACCAACCTTCACTAATCGTTTTGGACAATGCTTCCTATCATTATCTGATTTTAAACAAACAAACAAATTTATCGTGGAAAAAAGTGACAGTTTTTAGTGGCGAAAAAATCATAATCCATCCTCCAATTTACTAGAAACAGAACTAATTTCAGTGTTTGAAAAAGCCAAGCATGTATGCAGTTGATGTAATTTTAAGGGAATATGGTCACGAGGTTTTCCGCTTGCCACCTTATCACTGCCAATTTAATGCCATAGAATTAATATAACATAACGCAAAATCCCATTTTGAGCATTATGTTGGTACAGGACTCACATCTTATGAGGTTGAAAGGGTATGGCAAGACTCTCTCTAGAACATAGTGTGTTCTATGATATTATCACCGAAGACCTATTGGAAAAATATAGTGGAACACACAAAAAAAATAATTGCGGATTCATGGGGCCGACAAAATGTTTTAGATGTTCAAAACTCCATAGTTATTTTAGTTTCTGATGAGGACGATAGTGATACTTCTGATGAGTCAACTGCTAATTTAAACTTTTTTAACTTGAGTTATTGGTACTTACGTTTCGCAAGATTTATCTTTATTCTAGGTCCTCTGATAGATTAGGTACTGCTTGGAATACTTTTTTCTGAATATACTTTATTGATTAAGTCACCGGTTTTATATTGATTTTCTCTGCTTCTCTTTCATGTCACTTATTAAATTAATCACTATTTTATGGCAAATTGTTCCTATATACCTAGTCTACATACGCTTAATAAATATATGATAAAATAAAATTTTCATCATGTTCATTCTTAAATTTTTTATGATGTCGAATGCGACCTTTTAAGAAAATTAAAAATGTAAATGTTATAATTTCGAACGTACTCAAATCTAACTTGACAAATAAAACTTAACCCCGTTTTCTTCGGACTTGACAGATAAAACGTTTATGTCAGCTGTTTATATTTCGCAATTTCTTTATTTTTCTTATTCACATTTTTGGAAACTCTGTTCTATTATTATAGACCTGCCTTGTTAGACTGCTATTGACTATACTTAGACAACAAAAAAAAGTTGCAATAAATAGACTGTATTAGATAATTTACGAGTAAAAAATGGTAATACAATAAAATGTCATAATATCTAAACTATACTTTTTCTAAGATGATTTATGTATTAAACTGAAAATGTTAAATTAGGCAGTGCAGGCTGAATATTTTATGTTTACCAATAAGTATCTACTAAAGTGTAAATGGCCAAATCATACATTAAGATGGCATCATCGCATTTAAAATAAGCCCAATTTTTGACCTTCGCTTTCACCGAATTTCTTCAAAACTGCACCTATGATTTACTTTAAAATATATAACATATAGAAAGACCTATCCTCAAACTATGTTTCTCATGTGGCAAATTTTACAAATATCCTTTCGTTTTTAAAATATACCATAATAATAATTTATATTAGTATCCTTTATTAAACCAAAAGATTTTTACAATAAAACTATGTAGGTTCATCCACTAAAACTATGTTTACAGTAGGTGCTTATTATAAACAGGAAACAAATACAATCAAAGAAAAGGAAAAAACAATTCATAAGAAAAAAAAAATTACAGGAGTGAAAATGGAGTGAAAGGTAGAAAAGTAGCAGTATTAGTATGATTATACTTCAAACACTGTTTGATTGAATTAACATTTTTAAATCTCTCTTGAATGAGTTAACATTTTTTAACTTTGTAATGTGCGGTATTTTATTAAACAAATTTACCCCTCTATGAAGAATAGAGTTATAAAGAAGCTGTGTGCGACTTTTTGGCAGCTCGATTAAATTATTATACCTTGTATTATGTTCATGAATTTGACTTCCAACAAACACTGTTAAATTTGAGTGACGTGTTTGCTTAACAATTGCATACAAGAACATACAGGTTTGATATTTATAAATACTATCTAGATTGTTTATTTTAAGCTTAGAATATAGGCGGCTGGTGCTATATCTTAAAGGTAAGTTATATAAAAAATTTTAATATTTATATATATTATATATATAAATATTTTGCAATATTTTCAAAGGCTTAATGAGTTTATTTCTTGTTGGATACCATAAAAGAGTTAAATATTGTATAAACCATGATTTGTGTTAGCATAAATGCAAACTTAAAAAATTATTTTCTTCAAAAGAAAGGCCTAAATTAAAAATTGTTTACAAGAAACACAACGATTGAACCTTTAACTATCCAGTGACATCAAATTTATTCTGTTAATTAATTTAATTTAATTTAATTAATAATTTAATTAAATTTAACTGGTGATATTTAGTGACAGCCGAATACATGGAACTATTTTTGAAACATTTATCTTAATTATCGATAATCGTATATAAGTCAAATGTACAAAAATTACTTTATTATTTCAAAATAAACATATACAGTGTGACCAGTATAGTCCGCATTATATGGGATTTTTTTTTATTGATAACTTTGGTGGGTGGTGGGTAAAAAATCAAAATTATCTTATGCAGCTGAAATTTTGCATGTGGGCTAAAAACTGCATTTAAAAACTTTTTCTCCTTTTTTGATACTTCAGAAATAACCCCACTTTTGAATTGTTTTTGAAAAAATTTTAAATTTGACAGATAATGCGAATCACGTGACTACTATTTTTTTTACTTAATTTTCATCTTGATCGAAGCAGAACTTGATGTCAAAGTCAAATTTCAAATAAAGCTATTAATAAAAAAAATCCCATATGATGCGGACTTTACTGGTCACACTGTATAACTTGAAATGGATTCGATTGGTTTAGAGGGTTTCGAGAAAATGGTATAAAGTGTAAATGCATATCGTAAATAAAAGCGATGATGCACTTTTAAGTGCATCTTACTTGCCTACTTAAAAGCTTTGTTGATGTTTAAATATTTTAGAAGACAATTAAAAGATTATAAAGTAAATCCAATTCCAGTTGAAATAACAACTGAAGCAGCTGCTGCAGCTTATATAAAAAGTTAAAGATATTCGGTTAAAATAAAAATATTATTAAAAGATGTATAAAATCCTTGGACGCTGGTGAGAGAAATCATGTCAAAAACTCGAAAAACATTTGCATTCAAATATATATTTTTTTTAATTTAGGTTAAACTTTTCAAAACGTATACTTAATTAACAAATTATTAATTTTTCTTTTGCTATAGAGATTTCCAACTGTGTAAAGTTATATACACCAATTTTTTAGCCAACATAAATATTTTCTCGTATGCCATTGACACTGTGTCGGCTATAAAAAAATATTGTACGTTACACATTCGGATACAGATTCGGAAAATTCCTTCAAAGGACTCGCAGGCTCCAAAGTTTCGCCTGTTAGCTTGCCCTGGTAACTGCCTTCCTAGAAATTATATATTGTAATTTGTTAAGTTTATTTACAAACGAATAAATTAGTTACTCATAAATTAACAGGAACTTTAAATTGCCTCCACAAACGTCAACAGAAAAAGGTGTTCGCAAGCGGTCACCCATCTACGTATGCACCTACTAATCGCATGACTTAAAATATAGATCAGGCGGCAACTAATATAGATTATTTTTCTAAATACAAAGCGTTTTGAGACTTGACACCCACTGATACTGGTTACTTCCTAAATATTCCAAGTTCAGTAGTGGGCCACGCAAGCTCACGTGTCAGGTTGCATCACATTATTTTCTTCTGATTTTGGTGTTTCTTAAGTGCATTTGTCTATTTTTTTGAATAGTGTGTGTTTTAAACATTTACCTTTTGGACTTTCATTGTTATCAGTTTGTCTAATTTAATTACGACACGAGAGGTTGCCAGACTTTATGCTCACTGAGAACTCATCAGCTGTTTGTATTTAAGAACAGATGGCATTTTTGCCGCTTTGTGCTATGCCGCGAATTTTAATTATAATGGCAACACAGCATTGAACGCAAACCATGCGGAGGCACATCGCTTGCCGCTTGATTGGTTCGCAGCTACAATTTAAGCAGCGAATCTTTTGTATTTTATCGGAGTCGTTCATAGCGTTTTCCATTGGTAAATTTAGACAATATCAAATGTATTTCTATGTTTTACCAATGAATAACGCCAAAACTTTTAAATTATCGCACGTTGAGTTCGATGTTTTACTTTGTAAATAAACTTAACGCTGTATTTTTGCAAGCCATAATGCTAACAAAACATTAAATTTACTTACAAGTTTAAAAGATAATGAATGCGAGGGTAAAAAAAACTTAGCCCAGTCCTGTCTCTGTGTGTGATAGTGTTGCCTACAGAACTACATTTGAAACCAAAATAACCATTTAAAGTTCCTTTTTATATTTTATTATATTTCAAATGGATGTTTTTAAAGGAGTTTGAAAAACTTTAATTGACATATTATGTCAAATTGTTTACAAAAGCAAACTAAACTGAATTCGCTAAATACAGCCTTCCATTATTTTTAATGCTCTATTATTTTCAGGTTTGGCTCGTTCTATAGATTGGGAACCATTTGTGAAACTGGCTACTTGTGTGTAAGCCAAATGCAACTTTCATTAAATATAGTTAATTTTAAAAAGTTATAGATCCAATCTACTAAGCGCACTACTTTTTAAAATAATTCATTTTGAATTTATTCATATTTCTATGGGTTTTGTAAGCAAAATATCAACTCCGAGGCTGTAAGCAGCTATCTTTTTACCAATTTATTAGCATACAGTTTCAAAACCCAAATAATAAATATTTTTTTTTCCATGGACACAAGCATTTCAAAAGTTGATATTTGTTTTATAGTCTTTGTGACTAGTAGTAGTAGTAATTAAGGGGAGGTTCCTAAAACCTGGCAAGTAGACCAACCTCGATCCTTCTTGCCTACCCCAGAGTCTTCCCCCAATCATGCTAACCACCTTGGCCCCCTCCAAAGCGTCCCGACCTCTTTATGAAGTTGAGTATGTCGCTCCAGGCCAGGGCCGTGATTCCTTCTTTCTGGAGAGCCGCTGATCCCAGGACCTGGTGCCTGAGTCTTCCCAAAGCCTCGCAGGTACCCAGAAAATGCAGCGGGGTCTCTTCCTCCTCCAGGCATCCGGCACAGATTGGGTCGTCTTCGACACCAATCAGTGATAGGTGCTTCCTCAGCTTGCAGTGTCCTGTCAGTATCCCAATCAAGGGATTTAGGACACATCGTCTTCTATTTAGAATCCAATCTAGCTTAGCCTTGCTTGGCCAAGCTATGAAGTACTTAGCTTGTCTGCACCCTTGGATCGTCCGCCATTGCTCCTTAGAGCGGCGTTCAGCCCACTCGTTGAGTGCGGATCCTATATACCTGCTTTTTTGAAAAAAAAACGTAATATAATATAATAATATATCACAAAAAGCATACAATGCATTTTTTTACCCGATGTTGAAATCTTATGTTTTTTTAGCTGAAATTTAAAATACGTCTTAGTTTGGAAAAATATACTTCTATTGTCACTCACCAATAATTTAATAAAAGGCTTGAATGGTGCTTAATACCATGCTTTATTTTTTTGTCAATGTTTAACTGAATCTGGATTTAAAAAAAAACAATATGACAAAATGTGTATTTAAAAATATAGGCGCCACAAAAGGACTTCGCCCCCCCCCCCTCCGCCCCAAAATCCTGGCTACGCCACTGAATGGCACGCTCTTCGCAGTCTCTGACCTCTGCCATGCTGGCCGTCATTGAGATGGCAAACACCTCTGCTTGAAAGACTGTTGCGAGCCGTCCTAGCGGATAGCTCTCTCGGATGTCAGTCTTTTCAATATATACTCCGGCTCCTGAGGATTTCGTTCCGGCCATGCGCGACCCATCGGTGTAGCATACCAGGGCATCCACTGGGAATAGAACTTCTTTTCTCTCCCATTGTTCCTTGGTAGGGATCGTGAGAGAGTACTTCCTGTTCAACCTTAACGGGTCCTCTGTCAGGGTCGCTGCGAGGTTCAGTATTGGAACCTCTGGTCTTTGTGACTAAGAGCAAGCTTTCCGTCAGTTAATTAAGATATAGCAAGAAGGAATATGTACGTTGCGTTGCGGTATTCTTAGAAGAAAATTTGTGTTTTTAAAGGTAACGTAAGTTGTTCTTATTATTACATTTTATACCTTCCCAGATAACTCTTTGCGTGTCAGGAGCTTAACCTACCATTATCTGGAATTTAATTATTATTATGTTCTTTCCTTTATTAATAAATTTGACAAAAGATTAACTCCGAGTCCCAATTATAGCTTCGGAGTTGACAAAGAGCGTCGTTGATGCTTAAGATTATTTAAAGCACTTTATTGCTTAAAAACCTAATTAATTTGTATTTTTCTTGTTAGGTAAAACAATGGAGAATAAATAGAAAACATCAGAAGAAAAACATAAAACTAAGTTGCAGCGTTTACGCAAAATAAAAATAAAGAATGATCCAGGTGCACAAGAGCAAGTTAAAGCGAGAGAAAGAGAAGGATTAGCAAAAAAGGAGAGAAAGAGCAAAAAAGTTTCTGGGATGCGATACACCGAGTCGTCGATGCCCTGGAAAAAATTATACAATTGCCAGACGCAGTATTAAAAAACAAAAACGACTTCTTAATAAGCCTCTAAAATATGTACATAAAGTATAATTGGCACTTGGGGGGGTAAAGGGGTATAAGTCGAACATTTTCAAAATTGAGATAAGTCGCCCACAAATTCATTATCTACCCCTGGGATAAGAGATATAAGTCATTTAAGCCTTAAATATGTGCCATTTTTGATTGTGGAAAAGGATATAACTATAGAAAATGTATATTTTCTTGTGGAAAGGGGATTAAGATTTGTTAAAGCCTACTGACGAATTGAATGTTAACAAAATTATTTGTGGAAATGGGTATAAATATATTTATCTCTCCCTCTCCCCTAAAAAGTTGTTTGGCCTTTTATTGAGGAAAAGGGTATAATTATGTTCTCCCATTGAGCGATGAAGAGTCAAGCGATGAATAAAAATAATAATAAGTTTTGTTTTTGGACTCTGCGTTTATTACCATTTGTTTCTTTTCATATTTAATACAATTTTGAAGAAAATACAATAGCAAAATTTTATTTAATTGGTGTAAAGAGGTATATGTAAGTTTTTTTTAGAATTTTTCATGTGTAAATGGGTATAAGTAATATTTTTTCATAATAGTTTTTTTATTTTAATTACTGCTATACACAATGTATTAAGGATCAAAAAATGCCTATTTTAATAAAAAAAAAAAAAAATTAGTTTAAAAAAAAAAAATCGTTATCCAAACGCGAGTATTAAAACTTTAAACTCAATTTCCCAAAATTGTCGATTTAGGACATATAGGTACCCCTTTACCCCCCCCCCCCCCCCCAAGTGCCAATTATTAAACGCAATTGTGTCATCAACTACTTCCATTTTTGTAAGTTACGGCTATTTTGAATAGTTTTTACCCAATGTTAATAAAAGAGATAAACTGAGAGTAATGTTAATAAATTATTACTTTAACACTTATAAACGAAAATAAATTACCACAATAATAATTGATATAATTTTTTTGAACCATTTATTATTATTATTGAAACAATGAATAATTTTAAAAAACCCAAAAGCCACCTTAAAACGTTTAAAATGTACGTATAATTTTTCTATTATCTATAATCGTAATCGCCTATACAGGGTGTTAATTAATGTAATGCAGATATTTCAGGGGATGATAGTACTCGTCAAAATAGGAAAAAAATGCAAATATATGCATGGTCCAAAACGCCTTATTTTTGTTATACAGGGTGGCAAAGTTTCAATTTTTTTTCTCGTATTTTGCGTTTTCTCTCTTATATACTGCGATAATTGTTTCAAATTTGGAACATTAACCCTTTTTTAAAATATCTACAATAAAGTATCAAAATTGCCGGTCGCAGTATACAGGGTGTTACATTTTCTTGAATCGGCTACAATTTTATCTTTCCGAACTTTTTTTTGTGGCTCCCTGTATGAATTCCGGTTTGAAATTTGAACTCTCTGTTCCTTTGTTTAGCGTTCTGGTCTCTTGCACTATTCTCGTATCTGTGACTGTTTTCAATTTATTTGCAAAAATATCCATCGATGAAAATTAAGTGTAGGCGAAATAACGCAATAATGAATATAAGAAAAAAATAGAGTGTCTGTCAGTCCATGAGGCGAAGACTTGATTCGTGCATTTTAGCAAGAAGCGGCCATTTTCAACAGTTTCTATAATTTTGTTTTATTTTTATTTGATTAACTAATAAATTGTTTTGATACACAGCTTTTTACTCTGCGTTATTTCGCCGACACTTAATTTCCATCGATGGCTATTTTTGCAAATAAATCGAAAACGGTCACAGATACGAGAATAGTGCAAGAGACCAGAACGCTAAACAAAAGAACAGAGAGTTCAAAATTTCATACCGGAATTCATACAGGGAGCCAAAAAAAAGTTCTGAAAGATAAAATTGTAGCCGATTCAAGAAAATGTAACACCCTGTACACTGCGACCGACAATTTTGATACTTTATTGTAGAGATTTAAAAAATGGGTTGATGTTCCAAATTTGAAATAATTGTCGCAGAATATAAGAGAGAAAACACAAAATACGAGAAAAAAAATCGAAACTTTGCCACCCTGTATAAGGAAAATAACGCGTTTTAGACCATGCATATATTTGCATTTTTTCTTATTTTGACGAGTACTATCACCCCCTGAAATATCTGCATGACATTAATTAACACCCTGTATACGTACGCGACCGCGACTGAAATAACCTGGAAGTCCTACAACCTACAACCAAACGGAATTACCTGATATAGTACCTAACTTTTCCTATGATTATCATAATAGCTTACTTTGTCTTATTTACGTAAATAAAAAGGGAGAAAAGAAAATTTAGACAAACCCGAACAAACCCGAACAAAATAACCCATTTTTAAAATAACTCCCACATAGCCCCTTGTGACTATCGTACCATTGAGTATTAAATGATCGCGAAAAATTATGTCCCTGCTTATGATCACGTTTTAAAACATTAAGGGGTGGCGTAGGGCGACCTTTATTTATTTCATCTCTCCTGTCGTCATCTCTAAGTCTATAAAATGGCGTTTCCTGTAAAGAACAAATTATATCATGAACAGTATTATAATATTATGCTACAAAATATATATGATTTAGAGAAACAATAGAAATGTTCGTGCTCACGTCTCACTCCGCGCTCTGGGCATCGGTCGAGTTGAGATGGCCATGAAATGTCTGTACTTGTACTATTATTTATTCCGTGGTCAAAGTTAAGTAAATAATGACTTTCCATTCGTCTGTAAAGTGTGAATTTGGTCGCCCTCTTACCTTGCCACCCGGGGCAATGGCCCCGGCTTGCCCCCCCTAGATCCGGGGCTGACGTTAACATCAGCATATTAACACAAATCAATATTTACTATTTGAAAATATAAATTATTGTGTTTACCCGTAAAACAATTTATTATCAACTCGGAAGCAAAGAAACATTTAATAAAAACTATCCCCAATCTGTAGAAAGAGCCATTTAACTTTAATTTTTGAAACATAGAGTTATTCATTCTAGTATGAATTGACTTTTTCTAGGAACTACTTTCTCCCAATAAAAGCACTACGTTAAAAAGCTGTTACAAATTAAACAATGTTTGAAGTTATCTAGTAATATCAAATGTATACGAGTTCAACACCGCATGTAATACCGTGCGAGCAAAAATTATTTGCATCAAAGAGGGCTTAGATTAAAAAACGCAGGGCTTGGTTTAGATCATAATGATTTGGGTACGATATATCTAACCAAATCTAGGTTAAAATTTTGTCAAATTCATATTATGACATGATATATGCCAAACTAATGAGTAATAAAATAAGTAGACAAATACGAATTTATTTTTGTTGTTTACAAAATTAACAAAGTAAAAATATACAGAAAGGCAAAGAAAAATAATTACATAAATTGTTGAAATTGGCCACCGCCATGCTCCAAGCATAAATTCACACGTCTCTATCTTCACGATCTTCCCACTTCTTGGGACAGGCGTCTTATACAATTTGTTGTCATATTTTGCATTATTTCACGAACGTTTGCAACAAGTTTTTCTGTTCTTACAGATGGTCTTCCTGCTCCTTTTTTGTGTTGTATAGAACATGTTTCCCTAAACACAGCCACGGTTCTTTTTAGGCAATGATAAAAATCCCCAGCAATAAAAGCAACGTTAGGAAAATGATCGTGAAAATCGTCCATTCACAAACCCGGATTGTATTGCCGCTAACCATTTACTCTAACCCCGTTTCGAAAATACGCTTCAACAATGAATGTTTTGTGCTGTTCCGTAAAGCCCATTGTGTGAATTGTTCAAGAAATTGAAAAAATTAGCGATGAATCAAATTACTTGTAACGGCTGTCAAAGATGACGGAGTAACTGATTGTTTGCTAATTCAGGTAGTTACTGACACCCAACAGGTATTAAGCTCTACGGCTAAGCATTACGTCCTTAGATGCAAGGCCCTCTTTGATGCAAATAATTTTTGCTTGCACGGTGTAAACCCACTTTTTGTCCTCCAGTATCACCGAATTTGTCAGAAACCGCACATACGATTTACCTAATTAAATTTAAAAATATTGAAAGAACTATCCTTAAACTCTGTTTCTTATGTACCAGATTTTCCGAATACTCCTTCGTTTTCGATATAAACTATAATTAAGAGTAACTTTAAAAAATATCTTATTCCAAAGAGCGCTCTAAATTATAAATTCGTTACAAGACAAGCAACGCTTAAATATTTAGCCACCCAGTGATACTAAATGTATTTTGGTTTCAGCTGTTTAATTACATTTTACTGGTGATATTTAGTGATACCCGTTAAATGTACAAATAAATTCGATAAGTTTAAGGTTAAGGGTTTCGACTAAATGGTAGGTATAATTATGTCGGGAATAAACGCGATGGTAGATTATTAATGGTGCACTTATAATAAATACACTGCATATGTATATTTTATGCAATATTTATAGACTGTCCGCGGATAGGGTTTACAATAGCACAAATGTATAAAAAAATTCGTTTTTCGGGAAAAATACAGGATTCGCAAAAACTTCAAAAACATGAATTTTCCCCAAGAGTAAACTACCTTTATTTTTCATTTTTGACCAAAATGCCAAATAGAAAACTTATTTAGAATAACATATTATCGATGGCCTATTGCTAATAGAACGTATCTACGATTTGGTAGTTTTTACAGAAGAACGAAAAACCTATATCGTTAAATTTGAACAGTTTTCAGTTTTCAAGTTTTTACCGATGAATTGAAATGACTGCACATATTTGATTTTAGTTTCAAATTGGCTAATTTTTCTTATTTTTTCTGTATATTACAGTTACGTTCTATTAGCTTTATTTTTTTTTCTGTTATTTAAAGTTACGTTCTTTTCTAGCTAACAAACTTTGTTTTTATGTTTCGTAAATATAAAAAAACTGTTATAATTTTTACCTTAATATTTAATCTAAAAGCCAAACACATAATCTTTTATTACATTTCAAGATATTATAAAAATAATAGAACGTAACTTGAAAGTTTTTAAAAATATATCGGTTTTTCGTATAAAAGCAACAAGACGTATCGTAAATGTAACCTAGCGATTTAAATTAGAAAATAACTTTTAAAAAAATTATAAATATATGTATTCGGTATAATCACAATGCTACTTTACTTATAATACCAAACTATTATAATAGTACTTACATTTACATAGAAATATCGATTTAAAACAGGAATAAAAAAAATATCCGTATCGGGAGCGTGCTGTGCGTGTAAATAAAGCAGATACGTTCTATTAGCAGCACAATTTAGAGACGCGTCATAACGTGTTATTGTTTCGAGCAAACTACAACGAATTCTATTGGTCGGTGGTAATAATATGGCGGTAACACGGATAGGAAACATACCGTTCTATTTGTTGTAACCAAAACATTGAAATGCCTAATTTTGCAGATACGTTCTATTAGCAATAGGCCATCGTTATGTAATTTAAATTCGAGATTTAAAATAAATCTTCGATTTTTTTCTTAATTTTAGAGGTAAATGGAAATTTAGCTGCTCAATAAAAATATTAATATAAAATTTTATTAGACTCTATTTTCATGGGTGGTGTGTATCTTATTTTAAAATTTTAAATGCATTCCTACCATCTTTTGTAAAAACAAGGAATTTTTTTACCTTTTCATTACTTTGCTTCACGTATGGGGCAAATTTGAAATTGTCAAATACAATTTGATGTGTTTTGAAAATGTTGACCTTGGAACCAAGGGCGTCCATAGGGGGGGGGGGGGGGGGCAAAACGGGCACTTGCCCCCCCCTAGGCGCCCACATTACTATTTTATTTCATAATTCAGTATAAATATTGAATAGTACAGTGGTTAGTTGGTAGATAGTAGGTATTAAAGGCGGATTGAGATTCTCCCTGTGACCTTGACCGTGCAGGTGTGCAGGTGTTAATTTGACCTTGACCATACACGTGGGCGAGCGTATTTTTATGGTATGCAGGTGTTCATTCGACCTTGAAAGATGCAACTACTCTTTGTTAATTTGACCTTGACCATACATCTGGACGAGGGTATTTTTATGGTATGCAGGTGTCTTTTATGTGACTCATTTAACCTTGAAGGATGGAGCTGCTCTTTGATGGTGCTACCTTGGCGTGGACGAGGGTATTTTTATGGTATGCAGGTGTCCTTTTATTTATGACACTGTTGCATTACAAATTTTTACACCATGAAGTATTTTTATTTCTTTATTGTCGTCATTTATTTGTTTGAAAATATCTAAAGGGATGCAAGTCTGTTTTATTGATGTTACCTTGACCATTATTTTTTCCCAAAAGTTAGATTTGTAATATATTTTGTGTTTTGTTATACCTTCATGTTCTCGAAGGGTGTTTATGGGATTTTCACACCTTGATGGGATTTTCACACCTTGAAAGAGCTATTATAGTCGTAACAATAGGGTCTGGGTATCTTTGTTATCGGATTTTCACACCCTGATGGGATTTTCACACCTTGAAAGAGTGCAGCTACCCTTTTGTTATGTATGATTTCGAAGGCGGCATGGACCTTTTGTTATGAGTAATATTGAGCGCTGGCTATTTTTCTTACTTTGTTCTTTATTTAGGTATTCTTGGATTTATTTTTATAGTGGATGCAGATATTCTTTGATGGTTTTATGTAACCTTGACTAAACTTTTGAGCAGATGTTTATTTATGACATTGGGTTGGGTTTATTTTCACACCTTGAAAGAGTGCAGCTGTCCTTTTGTTATGCATGATTTCGAAGGCATGCCTCTGTTCTTTTGTTATTGGTAATATTGAGCGCTGGCTATTTTTTTTTCTTTGTTCGTTATTAGGGTATTTTTGGATTTCTTTTTATAGTGGATGCAGATGTCCTTTATGTAACCTTGACTACACTTTTGAGCAGATGTTTATTTATGACATTGGGTTGGGTTTATTTTCGACCTTGGAGGTACTCGGACGCAAGTGTTTGGTTTTTACGCCTTGAAGAATTTTTATTTTTTATTGACGTAATTTTGTTCTAAAATATTGAATGAGGTGCAGGCACGTTTTATTTACGATGACCTTGTGTTGGTTCGGGGTGCAGGTGGTTTTTATGTTGTTGAGTTTTGTATACTCTTAAAGCGGCTACTCCTTTTACACTTTGAAGAATTTTTTTCTTTATTGACATGATTCTGTTCTAAAATATCGAATGGGGTACAGGTATATATCGTTCTCTACTATAGTTGTTAAAATAGGGTCTGTGCTCTTTGTTATGGGATTATTTAACATTGAAAAAGTGCAAGTGTCCTTTTGTATGGGTAACTTTGACTGCTTGCAAACATGCTTAATTTTTCTTTCTTTGCTCGTTATTTTTCTTTCTTTGATAATCTATGCTACCTCTTGTGAATGAAATCCCTTTTTTTGACCAGTAGGTAAAAATTACTTAAATTTATAAGGAGCTTTTTAGTTAATGGTGATGAATTTGGGTTAATTTATCTAGACTTGGCTGCTTCGCATCCGAAATATAATAAATAAAATATTCCAATTCACAAAGTTGGATGAAAATTAGATTTAAAGCATGTGTTGCCGAATATTGATGCAGATAAGAAAAATTAAAGTGCACACAAGAATTATTACTTCATCATTGTAATTCATTTTTAAAAATCACATCCAGTAGATAATACGTTTTTTTATGGAAAATTTATATTTTATAACATATTTATTTATTTTTATAGTATTATTCTTGCTATTTCTTGTTGTCGTATACGTATCAAAATGCATGCTTAATTTATGTCTAAGGATTAATAAAAATGCATATTAGCGGTAAATATATTCTCTTATTTAATCAGACTACTATCCAAATAATGTTGTAGCATACATAAAAAGTTAACTTCTGATAAACCTTTCTTAAAATCCATTTTCCTCTCTCCATGTACTATTCTGTGATGAGTGAGAGCTTATTAGAAGAAAAAATTATAACTTAGTGCTTTTACGCATTCAAAATTAAAATTATATTATTTACATTTTTAGAAGAAAAAATTATAACTTAGTGCTTTTACACATTTAAAATTAAAATTATATTATTTACAAAAAGACATCACAGCTTATTACTCCTTATATCAACGAAAATACGAAAAGTTAATGTGCAGTAAACAAGATTTTTCTCTCATCATTGTAAGTAATAAAAAAAGCAGATATAGCATGTGTTTTAAAATTAAAGAAAAAACATCTGTATGTACATGAAGAGATATTCTTTATTTATATAATCAGCCCGATTCCATCAATTTAACAAAACAATAGGAATGAGCATCAGCATGAATAGTTTCCACTCATGCACGTTTACACAAAAACTACTAAAGCCATCGAACTTATTTCAAGATAATATATTTTTTGTTTATTAAGCAAAGCAGCTGAAGCAATTTTTTGTGCATCTACCTTTTATGTTATTGATGCATGCCAAGACTATTTCACAAATAGTTGCAAGCAATCCGCTGTGCTGTCATAAAACTAGCAAAATTTAATAAAACGTGTAAATTTGGATAATTAAAGGATCAAATGTTGTTTATCATGTGATTTTTAGAGCTTTCATTAAGTGAAAATATTAAAATTACTAAATACGGCATATTGGCATAAATTACTGTATATTTTGAAAATAAAAGTTAAAATGTAAAAATTCAGCTGTTTGCCTTTATTACCCTTATAGTGAAATAAATCGATTATCTAAATTTTAAAACATTCATTCAATGTATTTAATACTTATATTTTACTAGACTTTCAAGCATTCAAGATAGAAAATAATAAACTAATCCCTAAAGAACTTGCTGCCTACGACCGACATAGAATTAGTCACTATGTTTTTAAACTCCCGTTTGATCTGGCCTTCCTAGGACCAGCGGCATACAAATAAACGAAGTGGTTAATGCAACACTATCATTGCATTGATTGGGATTCCGGATTTACTCCATTTTACAAATTTGCCGATATTGTACGGAGCTTGACAGAAAAGGCTGATACCATTTACGTTAAGGGTAAAGAAAAAGCTGATTTAAAAAAAAAATATTCAAGCAAACCTATTATAGAGTTGGATGAGCAACCGGCTCTTAGAAAAGACGTCCCTAAATGTTTCTATCATTCAAATAATGAAAATTGTGCATGTTCTTTGTTTAATGTATTTTTGTTATATGATCAACATTTATTGCAAACCTAATTTTTTAATAAACATTTAATAATACAACCAATTGGTTAATATTCAATTTATTCATATTATATACATTATAATGCATAAAATCAACTACATGTTCATAAAAGTCTGTAATGATTGTTTTTCTTCTTGGGTTTTCCAATTCCTCTAGCAGGGTATCTGTCTTTCTAAGTGTCTGTTTTGTATTGATATATTATGTCCTGATGTGAAGTAATTTTGTCTACCTATACATTCTAATTCCTGTACTTATTCATACACCTAAAAACCTCAATACATAATATCCTAATCTCCAAATATCCAATTAGCCACTTAGCCAAATCACCAAATATCCCAATACCCAAATATTTCTACTGACTTTTACTTTTTGTAAGTGTTTTCTCTTTTGTAATGTGTGTGAGTCACTTTTTAAATCAATATCGAACCGGAGAGTTTAAAAATATTACCAAATGTATAGAAGAAGAAATAAAATGTATGTAAAAGCCAAAGAGTTACCATAATCTCTACCAGACCTAGAATTTCAAAGATTAAAATGCTCACCCAAGATACTCCCACGTATTTTTTTATTACCACCCTCTTCGTTACAGAGCATACTTTTTTTTAATCCCATGCATTCAGCATGTACCCTTGTATATTAACAAAAACCCGAAAAACCACTCGAAGAAGAAACGACACAATCAAAGTTTTAATACAACTAGCGATAAAAACTCATTTTAGCTAAACAAACAAAAATGTTTGACACACCATCGGTCGACAATTTTCGTAAGAAATATAGAAAACATGCAAATCGTAGTCTAAACAGTATAATACAAAAATATAATGATTTACGAGCATTAGTTGTTTAAATATACTATGCTAATGTAAGACATCCATGTTTTTAATAAAAAAAAGAAAAAGATTCCGCAAATTCGAGTTTTATTCTTTTATTAAGTTTAAAAATGGCTTCAATTATGTATGTGGGCAGATTAAGTTATCAAAAATTCGGCTATTTTGTGTTTTTTCAAGAATTAAAACGGAGGGAGTCAGTTCCAATCATCGTATCCATTAAAGTATTTATTTAACGTACCTATTATCTTAAAGGTATAAGGAAATCCTTTTTTTTCAAAATTCATCTTCGTTTAACTTAAATTAGTTGAAATAAAAACCATAATAAACCAAGAAAGGGAATATTAGCGACAAATATAGCTAAGGATCATTTACATTATAAGTACAGTAATTTAGGCATTACACATGATTTTTTTTTCATAATGCAGTATTTTAATCAATTTAATATTATTCAAGTCAGTTATGGTATGGTGACAGGTCAGAATTATTTGTTTAAACGGACGGTTTACAGTGGTAAATACACTACAACTAATTAAAGTATTGTAATGGGAACAGAAGAGAGGAATGATGGACATAAAACAACACAATTGCTTCTAACAAGGGTTTCTATTCTTACTGAACACTCCCAGGTTATTATCTAAATTGTATCAACAGTCTTTCGAAAATAGTTTATTTGCATAATTTTTATTGGTAAATTTTTTAGCGTAAACTCATGAAGTCAGTAAGCAGTTTTGCAGACATTCTCCAAGAATAAAAGTCTTATAAATCCATTCTTCTCTTAGATAAATTATTATTTCAAATATTATTATTAGAATGAAAAGAAAACAGAATGTACCCCTAGTAACGAAATGATGATTTGCAGCTAAACACTTTGAGAAATAAGTGAAAAACAAGTATTATATTATTATGAAACTTGTCAAAATACTAGATAAACTTTGAATAATTCATTATTTTTTAAAAACGTTGGTATAATAAATTGTGTTACTGCTCATATCCAAAATTTCACTTATTCCTAAACTAATGGAATTCTTAGTTAAAGATTTTCTTGAGGACTGTTTTAAAAATGTTATTGTCACTAACCAGCATGGCTTCATAAAGGGAAACAAATTTACTAGTTTATTCTGTCTACATTATTAATTCCCTAGAAAATGGTGTTGCCTATCAAATTTACGCCCATGATCTGCCACCAAGAATTTTTTTTAAATATTGCAAAGGTTTATAAGACACCTAAGTGTTGAAGATACTTGTGTTGTGGCTCTTTCTTTATTGCTATTGCACAACACCTCGATTTTCTTTTAAAACTGGAAGAGTTACATTCGTTTTTGATTTGATTTACTTAAAACTACACTTTATAGTCTTTATCGGTATTATATTTTCGGCTTTTTTCATGTAAAAGGTTCTACACAGTCCTTAAATTGAAACCCAGTGCTTTTGCTATTATTTCTTGCATATTAGTTGGGGAATTTCAACTTAATCTTTCATTTTCCGAATAGTTAATCAAAGTTTGTATGATTGTTTTTGCTTGGGGGACTCAAAGCACCAGAAAATTGCCTTTTATTATTCGAATTGACAAATTTGTCACTTCAACGTGTTAAAGTCACAAAATAGACATAATATGTTTATCACAACTTTTTAGAACCACTAAAAATTATAAGTTTATTCCTTTTTCTCATGCTAAAATTATATACGTCGTCTATCCTACGGATTTTACCACGAACCACAAACCGAATTTTTGTTTTTGGTCAGACAAACTATGCAATGGTTCCTATTTTTATCACCTATATTATGATCTTATTTATCGTTAACTTGTACAATACCTTCTTTTTTTATTCCTAATTATTATATTTTTATGTTTCCCTCCCGTTTCTCAAATCGCCAAATATTTGAATATTTCGTTATATACAATAAAATACGAAATTATGTTAGAACAAACCTAATATGAATTTTTTTACCAGGTGTGTGTCTAATAAACCAATATTAACCTATTTTTCCGTTGATATTTTTAGCAATATTAAACAAAGGTAGACACATCAGATTGGTCGAATGATAATAAATACAAATCCATGGTTATATATTCAAATGATGGTATACTTTTTAGGCAGGTTTGAAAAGTTCTTCGCAAATACCCTGTTTGTTATTTGAACGCAACATTTAAATAGTATTTTACTCTTAGTAATGAATAGCATTAAACTGAATACTGTTTATAATACAGTAAAATTGTATATTGTAAACGTTGAAAACTTATATTGTTAACACGATTTCTTTTACCAAGATTAACACTGTCGTTGGTATTTAGTTGAGTTTTTATATATTTGTTCTAAATCAGAGTTTTTATCGGGTATTTATTTTATTTACTAAGTGATATGGGTAAAAACGCAATTTTAAAGCAAAAAAAACCATTAAAACCATATATTCAGTAACTTTTTTTTATTGTAACAAATAATGTAGATTACATTTTACTGTTTGTAGGAAATACATATTTTATTCAATTCTTGATTTTTTTGTATCTGTATGACACAGAGCCTCCATTTGGTAAACATCTCCTTTTTGTAGAATTTTGTCTATACAGTTTAACTTCAGTTCTTGTGATTACCTCATGTTCCTTTGTTCTACGAATATTCTTTGATATAATTGGTATTGGCTCGGACTCTTTAAGAATCATATCCTTAATGGTATTAAAATTAACAAGTTGTGATGCTGCATAGTTTATGGAAATACCCTTAACTTTACAAATTACTTCCTCTCTTTGCGTTTTAGTGAAATACACCTTAAAAGAGTATTTTTGGACCGCCAGAGACAAAGGATGGAATTAGAACCGTAACTATCTAATTCATCAGTCAAATCTCCAATAAACGGTCCTGCGGGTAAATCAAGTTCGCCACTTCTAGAGAGATATATTACAGAATCTGTACAGGACTAATACAGGACTCTATTATCAAGACGTTCGAGATATGAATATAACTTAAAACGTGCCCGGGCTGTGACGTAAACCGTATTCACTACATTTACTGTAGGTAGAGAATTAACAGTTTTCTTCGGTGTATTCATAATTTACCACCAATGTCTGGAGGAAGTGTTGAATTATGCGGAAAAAGGTTACAAAAATGCGTGAAATATGGAAATATCAAGTTCAGAGATTTAACAAACATTCTGGACAAGAGGGTTTATTTACTGCTATGATAAACAAGATTATTAAAATTAAACAAGAGGCAAGTGATTGGCGTACATATTTTCAAACAGAAGAACAAAAGTTAAATTATATTGAAGACTTTTTTGATAAGGAAGATGTTAAATAAGAACGTGGCAATATTGTCGCAATTTCGGTTTAAGGTCCTAGGCTAAGTTAATATTAAACAGTTTCCGTGGAAAATTTGGACAACGAGAAAATCAGCCAAAAACTAAAATATTAAACCAACCTTCGGAATTTTTCACTATGTTTAGTGATCCAGCTATTTATATAAACAGCGACATTGCTATTAACGAGAAGACATTGGTGGTAAATTATGAATACACCGAAGAAAACTGTTAATTCTCTACCTACAGTAAATGTAGTGAATACGGTTTACGTCACAGCCCGGGCACGTTTTAAGTTATATTCATATCTCGAACGTCTTGATAATAGAGTCCTGTATTAGTCCTGTACAGATTCTGTAATATATCTCTCTAGAAGTGGCGAACTTGATTTACCCGCAGGACCGTTTATTGGAGATTTGACTGATGAATTAGATAGTTACGGTTCTAATTCCATCCTTTGTCTCTGGCGGTCCAAAAATACTCTTTTAAGGTGTATTTCACTAAAACGCAAAGAGAGGAAGTAATTTGTAAAGTTAAGGGTATTTCCATAAACTATGCAGCATCACAACTTGTTAATTTTAATACCATTAAGGATATGATTCTTAAAGAGTCCGAGCCAATACCAATTATATCAAAGAATATTCGTAGAACAAAGGAACATGAGGTAATCACAAGAACTGAAGTTAAACTGTATAGACAAAATTCTACAAAAAGGAGATGTTTACCAAATGGAGGCTCTGTGTCATACAGATACAAAAAAATCAAGAATTGAATAAAATATGTATTTCCTACAAACAGTAAAATGTAATCTACATTATTTGTTACAATAAAAAAAAGTTACTGAATATATGGTTTTAATGGTTTTTTTTGCTTTAAAATTGCGTTTTTACCCATATCACTTAGTAAATAAAATAAATACCCGATAAAAACTCTGATTTAGAACAAATATATAAAAACTCAACTAAATACCAACGACAGTGTTAATCTTGGTAAAAGAAATCGTGTTAACAATATAAGTTTTCAACGTTTACAATATACAATTTTACTGTATTATAAACAGTATTCAGTTTAATGCTATTCATTACTAAGAGTAAAATACTATTTAAATGTTGCGTTCAAATAACAAACAGGGTATTTGCGAAGAACTTTTCAAACCTGCCTAAAAAGTATACCATCATTTGAATATATAACCATGGATTTGTATTTATTATCATTCGACCAATCTGATGTGTCTACCTTTGTTTAATATTGCTAAAAATATCAACGGAAAAATAGGTTAATATTGGTTTATTAGACACACACCTGGTAAAAAAATTCATATTAGGTTTGTTCTAACATAATTTCGTATTTTATTGTATATAACGAAATATTCAAATATTTGGCGATTTGAGAAACGGGAGGGAAACATAAAAATATAATAATTAGGAATAAAAAAAGAAGGTATTGTACAAGTTAACGATAAATAAGATCATAATATAGGTGATAAAAATAGGAACCATTGCATAGTTTGTCTGACCAAAAACAAAAATTCGGTTTGTGGTTCGTGGTAAAATCCGTAGGATAGACGACGTATATAATTTTAGCATGAGAAAAAGGAATAAACTTATAATTTTTAGTGGTTCTAAAAAGTTGTGATAAACATATTATGTCTATTTTGTGACTTTAACACGTTGAAGTGACAAATTTGTCAATTCGAATAATAAAAGGCAATTTTCTGGTGCTTTGAGTCCCCCAAGCAAAAACAATCATACAAACTTTGATTAACTATTCGGAAAATGAAAGATTAAGTTGAAATTCCCCAACTAATATGCAAGAAATAATAGCAAAAGCACTGGGTTTCAATTTAAGGACTGTGTAGAACCTTTTACATGAAAAAAGCCGAAAATATAATACCGATAAAGACTATAAAGTGTAGTTTTAAGTAAATCAAATCAAAAACGAATGTAACTCTTCCAGTTTTAAAAGAAAATCGAGGTGTTGTGCAATAGCAATAAAGAAAGAGCCACAACACAAGTATCTTCAACACTTAGGTGTCTTATAAACCTTTGCAATATTTAAAAAAAATTCTTGGTGGCAGATCATGGGCGTAAATTTGATAGGCAACACCATTTTCTAGGGAATTAATAATGTAGACAGAATAAACTAGTAAATTTGTTTCCCTTTATGAAGCCATGCTGGTTAGTGACAATAACATTTTTAAAACAGTCCTCAAGAAAATCTTTAACTAAGAATTCCATTAGTTTAGGAATAAGTGAAATTTTGGATATGAGCAGTAACACAATTTATTATACCAACGTTTTTAAAAAATAATGAATTATTCAAAGTTTATCTAGTATTTTGACAAGTTTCATAATAATATAATACTTGTTTTTCACTTATTTCTCAAAGTGTTTAGCTGCAAATCATCATTTCGTTACTAGGGGTACATTCTGTTTTCTTTTCATTCTAATAATAATATTTGAAATAATAATTTATCTAAGAGAAGAATGGATTTATAAGACTTTTATTCTTGGAGAATGTCTGCAAAACTGCTTACTGACTTCATGAGTTTACGCTAAAAAATTTACCAATAAAAATTATGCAAATAAACTATTTTCGAAAGACTGTTGATACAATTTAGATAATAACCTGGGAGTGTTCAGTAAGAATAGAAACCCTTGTTAGAAGCAATTGTGTTGTTTTATGTCCATCATTCCTCTCTTCTGTTCCCATTACAATACTTTAATTAGTTGTAGTGTATTTACCACTGTAAACCGTCCGTTTAAACAAATAATTCTGACCTGTCACCATACCATAACTGACTTGAATAATATTAAATTGATTAAAATACTGCATTACGAAAAAAAAATCATGTGTAATGCCTAAATTACTGTACTTATAATGTAAATGATCCTTAGCTATATTTGTCGCTAATATTCCCTTTCTTGGTTTATTATGGTTTTTATTTCAACTAATTTAAGTTAAACGAAGATGAATTTTGAAAAAAAAGGATTTCCTTATACCTTTAAGATAATAGGTACGTTAAATAAATACTTTAATGGATACGATGATTGGAACTGACTCCCTCCGTTTTAATTCTTGAAAAAACACAAAATAGCCGAATTTTTGATAACTTAATCTGCCCACATACATAATTGAAGCCATTTTTAAACTTAATAAAAGAATAAAACTCGAATTTGCGGAATCTTTTTCTTTTTTTTATTAAAAACATGGATGTCTTACATTAGCATAGTATATTTAAACAACTAATGCTCGTAAATCATTATATTTTTGTATTATACTGTTTAGACTACGATTTGCATGTTTTCTATATTTCTTACGAAAATTGTCGACCGATGGTGTGTCAAACATTTTTGTTTGTTTAGCTAAAATGAGTTTTTATCGCTAGTTGTATTAAAACTTTGATTGTGTCGTTTCTTCTTCGAGTGGTTTTTCGGGTTTTTGTTAATATACAAGGGTACATGCTGAATGCATGGGATTAAAAAAAAGTATGCTCTGTAACGAAGAGGGTGGTAATAAAAAAATACGTGGGAGTATCTTGGGTGAGCATTTTAATCTTTGAAATTCTAGGTCTGGTAGAGATTATGGTAACTCTTTGGCTTTTACATACATTTTATTTCTTCTTCTATACATTTGGTAATATTTTTAAACTCTCCGGTTCGATATTGATTTAAAAAGTGACTCACACACATTACAAAAGAGAAAACACTTACAAAAAGTAAAAGTCAGTAGAAATATTTGGGTATTGGGATATTTGGTGATTTGGCTAAGTGGCTAATTGGATATTTGGAGATTAGGATATTATGTATTGAGGTTTTTAGGTGTATGAATAAGTACAGGAATTAGAATGTATAGGTAGACAAAATTACTTCACATCAGGACATAATATATCAATACAAAACATACACTTAGAAAGACAGATACCCTGCTAGAGGAATTGGAAAACCCAAGAAGAAAAACAATCATTACAGACTTTTATGAACATGTAGTTGATTTTATGCATTATAATGTATATAATATGAATAAATTGAATATTAACCAATTGGTTGTATTATTAAATGTTTATTAAAAAATTAGGTTTGCAATAAATGTTGATCATATAACAAAAATACATTAAACAAAGAACATGCACAATTTTCATTATTTGAATGATAGAAACATTTAGGGACGTCTTTTCTAAGAGCCGGTTGCTCATCCAACTCTATAATAGGTTTGCTTGAATATTTTTTTTTTAAATCAGCTTTTTCTTTACCCTTAACGTAAATGGTATCAGCCTTTTCTGTCAAGCTCCGTACAATATCGGCAAATTTGTAAAATGGAGTAAATCCGGAATCCCAATCAATGCAATGATAGTGTTGCATTAACCACTTCGTTTATTTGTATGCCGCTGATCCTAGGAAGGCCAGATCAAACGGGAGTTTAAAAACATAGTGACTAATTCTATGTCGGTCGTAGGCAGCAAGTTCTTTAGGGATTAGTTTATTATTTTCTATCTTGAATGCTTGAAAGTCTAGTAAAATATAAGTATTAAATACATTGAATGAATGTTTTAAAATTTAGATAATCGATTTATTTCACTATAAGGGTAATAAAGGCAAACAGCTGAATTTTTACATTTTAACTTTTATTTTCAAAATATACAGTAATTTATGCCAATATGCCGTATTTAGTAATTTTAATATTTTCACTTAATGAAAGCTCTAAAAATCACATGATAAACAACATTTGATCCTTTAATTATCCAAATTTACACGTTTTATTAAATTTTGCTAGTTTTATGACAGCACAGCGGATTGCTTGCAACTATTTGTGAAATAGTCTTGGCATGCATCAATAACATAAAAGGTAGATGCACAAAAAATTGCTTCAGCTGCTTTGCTTAATAAACAAAAAATATATTATCTTGAAATAAGTTCGATGGCTTTAGTAGTTTTTGTGTAAACGTGCATGAGTGGAAACTATTCATGCTGATGCTCATTCCTATTGTTTTGTTAAATTGATGGAATCGGGCTGATTATATAAATAAAGAATATCTCTTCATGTACATACAGATGTTTTTTCTTTAATTTTAAAACACATGCTATATCTGCTTTTTTTATTACTTACAATGATGAGAGAAAAATCTTGTTTACTGCACATTAACTTTTCGTATTTTCGTTGATATAAGGAGTAATAAGCTGTGATGTCTTTTTGTAAATAATATAATTTTAATTTTAAATGTGTAAAAGCACTAAGTTATAATTTTTTCTTCTAAAAATGTAAATAATATAATTTTAATTTTGAATGCGTAAAAGCACTAAGTTATAATTTTTTCTTCTAATAAGCTCTCACTCATCACAGAATAGTACATGGAGAGAGGAAAATGGATTTTAAGAAAGGTTTATCAGAAGTTAACTTTTTATGTATGCTACAACATTATTTGGATAGTAGTCTGATTAAATAAGAGAATATATTTACCGCTAATATGCATTTTTATTAATCCTTAGACATAAATTAAGCATGCATTTTGATACGTATACGACAACAAGAAATAGCAAGAATAATACTATAAAAATAAATAAATATGTTATAAAATATAAATTTTCCATAAAAAAACGTATTATCTACTGGATGTGATTTTTAAAAATGAATTACAATGATGAAGTAATAATTCTTGTGTGCACTTTAATTTTTCTTATCTGCATCAATATTCGGCAACACATGCTTTAAATCTAATTTTCATCCAACTTTGTGAATTGGAATATTTTATTTATTATATTTCGGATGCGAAGCAGCCAAGTCTAGATAAATTAACCCAAATTCATCACCATTAACTAAAAAGCTCCTTATAAATTTAAGTAATTTTTACCTACTGGTCAAAAAAAGGGATTTCATTCACAAGAGGTAGCATAGATTATCAAAGAAAGAAAAATAACGAGCAAAGAAAGAAAAATTAAGCATGTTTGCAAGCAGTCAAAGTTACCCATACAAAAGGACACTTGCACTTTTTCAATGTTAAATAATCCCATAACAAAGAGCACAGACCCTATTTTAACAACTATAGTAGAGAACGATATATACCTGTACCCCATTCGATATTTTAGAACAGAATCATGTCAATAAAGAAAAAAATTCTTCAAAGTGTAAAAGGAGTAGCCGCTTTAAGAGTATACAAAACTCAACAACATAAAAACCACCTGCACCCCGAACCAACACAAGGTCATCGTAAATAAAACGTGCCTGCACCTCATTCAATATTTTAGAACAAAATTACGTCAATAAAAAATAAAAATTCTTCAAGGCGTAAAAACCAAACACTTGCGTCCGAGTACCTCCAAGGTCGAAAATAAACCCAACCCAATGTCATAAATAAACATCTGCTCAAAAGTGTAGTCAAGGTTACATAAAGGACATCTGCATCCACTATAAAAAGAAATCCAAAAATACCCTAATAACGAACAAAGAAAAAAAAATAGCCAGCGCTCAATATTACCAATAACAAAAGAACAGAGGCATGCCTTCGAAATCATGCATAACAAAAGGACAGCTGCACTCTTTCAAGGTGTGAAAATAAACCCAACCCAATGTCATAAATAAACATCTGCTCAAAAGTTTAGTCAAGGTTACATAAAACCATCAAAGAATATCTGCATCCACTATAAAAATAAATCCAAGAATACCTAAATAAAGAACAAAGTAAGAAAAATAGCCAGCGCTCAATATTACTCATAACAAAAGGTCCATGCCGCCTTCGAAATCATACATAACAAAAGGGTAGCTGCACTCTTTCAAGGTGTGAAAATCCCATCAGGGTGTGAAAATCCGATAACAAAGATACCCAGACCCTATTGTTACGACTATAATAGCTCTTTCAAGGTGTGAAAATCCCATCAAGGTGTGAAAATCCCATAAACACCCTTCGAGAACATGAAGGTATAACAAAACACAAAATATATTACAAATCTAACTTTTGGGAAAAAATAATGGTCAAGGTAACATCAATAAAACAGACTTGCATCCCTTTAGATATTTTCAAACAAATAAATGACGACAATAAAGAAATAAAAATACTTCATGGTGTAAAAATTTGTAATGCAACAGTGTCATAAATAAAAGGACACCTGCATACCATAAAAATACCCTCGTCCACGCCAAGGTAGCACCATCAAAGAGCAGCTCCATCCTTCAAGGTTAAATGAGTCACATAAAAGACACCTGCATACCATAAAAATACCCTCGTCCAGATGTATGGTCAAGGTCAAATTAACAAAGAGTAGTTGCATCTTTCAAGGTCGAATGAACACCTGCATACCATAAAAATACGCTCGCCCACGTGTATGGTCAAGGTCAAATTAACACCTGCACACCTGCACGGTCAAGGTCACAGGGAGAATCTCAATCCGCCTTTAATACCTACTGTAGATCAACAAATCACTAAACTGAACAATTACATAATATAAACATATCAATAAATTAATACATTAGGCATAAGTTAAATAAATAGTCTTATACAGTGTCACCCAGTAAAGTCCGCATCATATGGGATTTTTTTTATTAATATCCCAATTCAAAATTTGACTTTGGCATCAAGTTCTGCATCGATCGAGATGAAAATTAGGCAAATAAATAGTAGTCACGTGATTCGCATTATCTGTCAAATTTTATTTTTTTTTCAAAAAATAATTCAAAAGTGGGATTATTTCTGAAAATATCGAAAAAAGTTATAATTTTTTTTAAATGCAGTTTCTAGCCCACATGCAAAATTTCAGCTGGATAAGATAATTTTGATTTTTTACCTATATTTTGTAAATTGCACCACTTTTGCAAAATAAGACTCAACGCAACCTATACATAAAATTTCTTAGTTTTGACAATGCTTTATTTCAGATACATTTTCTTTAAACTAGAGTCATATTAAATGTGTGTTTTTCTACAAAATCAAAATTGGGCTGTTAAAATTTGGTCGCATGTGATGCAAAGTTCAGTTGTTTTTGACCCTGTATAAGGTAACTTCATAAAATACGTATTTTTGAAAACGTAGTTTGTGACTGAAAGTAAAAAATAAAAAATAAAATAAAGAGATTTTAAATTAAATCGTTGAAAATAGATAAACTTTCCGTTGGGTTAAGCAAAAATTTATTTTCCACTTAATAAACACTTTACTGATGACACTGTGTTCTTTTTGTCTTAATATTAAGGTGTATTACTTTCAGACACAAACTATGTTTTCAAAAATACTTATTTTATGAAGTTACCTTATACAGGGTCAATAACAAATGAACTTTGCATCACATGCGACCAAATTTTAATAGCCCAATTTTGATTTCGTAGAAAAACACACATTTAATATAACGCTACTTTAAAAAAAATGTATCTGAAATAAAGCATTGTCAAAACTAAGAAGTTTTATGTAGGTTACGTTGAGTGTTATTTTGCAAATGTGGTGCAATTTACAAAATATGGGTAAAAAATAAAAATTATCTTATCCAGCTGAAATTTTGCATGTGGGCTAGAATCTGCATTTAAAAAAACTTTTTGCTATAACTTTTTTTAATATTTTCAGAAATAACCCCACTTTAGAATTATTTTTTGAAAAAAATTAAAATTTGACAGATAATGCGAATCACGTTACTTCTATTTTTTTGCTTAATTTTCATCTCGATCGAAGCAAAACTTGATGCCAGAGTCAAATTTCGAATAAAGCAATTAATAAAAAAAAATCCCATATGATGCGGACTTTACTGGTGACACTGTATATAAAAAAGTATTGTTTAAGTTTTTGCCCCGACCCCCCTGAAAAACGCTCTATGGACGCCCTTGCTTAGAACAAAGGGTTTATTTGGTTCAATGTTACGGTGCGGGCGAAAGTTCTTACAACTTTGTGAGAGAGAAATTTAATCAAAGATACCCTAACGTTTGCGTCTCAAAAATGGGACTACATAAATTATTAAGAAAATATTAGCGAAGTGGTTCAGTTTCCAATTTAAAAAAAATTTGATCAGAATGACGCAGCTTCCCTATTCGTATTGCAGTGTGTTGCTGACAATCCTACCTTTTCATTAAGAAAATTGTGAAATTAAAAATACATATTTCTGGTAACACCAAAAATCAGTTTTTGGAAATTTTTGATAGGTACCCCTCTGTCATTGATAATGTATGTATTTCGACCGCTAATGCTGCTATCCAAAAAAAAATTTTTCTCTATAAAAATTTAAAAAATCAGAGATTTATTTTAAATTTCGGATTTAAATTACAAACGTTATTCTAAATAAGTTTTTTAATTGGCATTTTGGTCAAAAATGAATAATAAGGGTATTTTACACTTGGAGAAAAATCAAGTTTTTAAAGTTTTTGCGAACCCTGTATAAAAAATCAACATTTTATCTTCGCGAATTGCATTTTTTTACAAGCAAAACTTTTTATCAAGAATGAATTTTTCCCGAAAAATAAATTTTTTTATCCATTTGTGCGCACAGTCTGTATATTTTTCCTTTAAGATTTAAGTCACATTGTTGCCAATAGTTCCGAATCGATGAATTATTTTATTTAATTTTATTCATATATTCAGAAATTATCAGCAGTTTATCGCTCAGTGGTAAAATTGGTTTTTTGCCACATTAGGGATATTATGGGTCAGAATAATGGCATTGTAAATAATATTCTTGTTAATTATCTGAATCTTTTCTCTGGTTTTGTGTGAAGGAAGCGGAACGGTTAAATTTCACCACAGCCAGGAAAAATGTATTATGATCATTAATTATTAGCTCAAATTAAGGCACATTCTTAATTTATAAGTCAGGTTGCACGACGATTTTAATAAACATTTATTAACAAACAAGACAACTTGGACTAAAATTATTCTCTCATAATTAAAGCTTTACTCTTGAGACACTAATTAGGCAACTTTTATTTCTGCCAATGTCAAAGTGTCTAGTTAGTTAATTATTGTTTAAATCCGTATGCAATCCAACATTACGATGGCCTAGATTGCAAACCGGCTAACTCCAAAAATATTATTTTGGAGTTTATTTGGTTTGAGTATCCATATCTAACAAAGCTAACTATTTGCAAAAAATCGAAATTATAAAAAAAAAGTGGTATTAGACGGTTTGCAATCTAAGCCATCGATAAGTTATTTAATTTAAAATACAGTGAATAATTATTATTTTACCTAAAGTAAACCATACACTGAGAAAATTATTTAGCTATGATGGCTTTATATAAAGCAACTATGCCTAAATATTAGAGTAAATATAGCGCCAGCCCTAACGTCGTGTTGTGACTGCCAAATATATTAAGCAGAGTCTATTTAGTAATCATTACTACATATTTTAGTAACAATATGATCCATGAAAACCTGCTCTTACTAGAAAATTTGGCTGCTTTCGCAAAATTGAATATTAGTAAGGACCATATATTGAATAGTCCTAGCCAGTTTATTTAGTAACTGTTGCATGATCGTGTAATATCAATATACTCGTGTGGTAATTATTGTATTGTCGTTTAGTAAAGGAGCATACTTGTTTAGTAATCACAGCATGATTGTTTAGTAATCACAGCATAATTGTTTATTTATCGCAGCATGATTGTTTAGTAATCACTGCTTCTTTGTTTAGCTAGTAGTTATACAGGGCGTTCCGTAAATATGTGCTGTTCAAACGAAAGTTTTATATACCAACGGTAAGTTTTTTTAAACGCGGGCCATAAGGATTTACATAATTAATTTTCCACCCCCTGTTAACTTGTATTGTAATAAAAAGTTTAAAAAAAAGTTGGTGTGCATGTTTTAAACTGAGGACATTTTATACTTAACGTTAACATGTTTTTAGCGACAAACTTCAATGAAATTAAAGAAATTATTCAGCTTTTTATTCTAATAAATTGTATTTATTACAAAAAAGACATAAGTATATTATTTAAAACTGATTAAAGCTTATAGCTAAAAAAATTGACTCTTAAATTATGCCCCATCTAATGTTTTTTTCTAATTTTTTATTAGAACAAAAGTTAACAGGAGGTACAAAATCACATAAAAAACAACGAATACTTTAGGTAGGTACAGCACAGGCATATAGAACTGAAAAATAATGCGCGTAATGCGTATCGCGTCACACAACTATCTCGCGGAAGATACGATTATAGATTGGACTTTTGATTTTCCTGATGCCCGAGTGGCAGAGCAAGCGCTTTCTTATTGGCTGACGTTCAACCGAATTTACCCTTTCCTACATCCAAATAACGAATCTTAATAAACCGTTTTGCTCTAGTAGAACCGCGATCGAGCTATCATGGCTTTAAGTACCTGGCAAAGTGCATTAGGGTTACGATTAACAATTGTAACGCTAGGAGTGCTAATTCAGATAGCAATAATTACTTAGCCGTTTAAGTTTATTTCTTTATAAAATTATTTAGCTGGTATAGACATAATAATATAGCAACAGTTAACAAATATGTTGTAATAACAGCACTATAAGATTTCTAAAACACAGCAAAATATATACTGCAACGACTACAAGATCATAATGTCACCTTTAAACAATAGTTTAACTAATATAGCGGTTTATTTAGTAACAGCTGCTAAATTTGTCCAGCCCGATAACTTAGGAAACTTCATTTTCTCAGTGTAGAGTTGTTGACCACTTAAGGAAATAATTTTATAGGCTGTTCTGTAGAAAATTGATTTTTTAACCAAATAGTTTTGTTCAAACTTATATTTGCTCTATAGAGTTGACACTTTTATCTAAATGTGTTTTTATTGCAATATTTTATCTTTATATTTTAAAAATTATTGAGAATAAACTTATTGCCAAAAAAATATTTAATGGCCCCTTTGACATAGTTATTGGCCAACTACTTATCACAGCTATTGGCCAATAAAAGGCAAAAAAATAAAAATAGCTTAAAAAATAAAACACAATTCTTTATACATGTTAGTATTACTAAATAATATTTTTACATGAAACCAAATGTCTACTTTAGGGGACATTTAAGCTGAATAGTCCCGATCTTAGTTAGTAGCAGTAGTTAGTAATTACACTGTTATAGTTATTTCCCCTCGGTCAATAACACAATTCGTACATATGTCGTAGTCTTATAGTGAAATCCGTCTTTTCATGAAGAATCTAGTCATATCATGAAGCGTCGGCATATTGTGTAAAAACATAAAGCTACACAATATGCCTAGGCTTTTCAAGAAGAGCCCATCACATTTCGGCGAATTGTGTATACTACAACCTGCCTAACTTTAAATATTGCGGTTTCGTGAAATTTCCACAAAGGCAAGGCATATTGTGTTTAAGTGAACTTTGCGAGCTTGTAATTGAGACATTGCATTATATAGAGAGTGTACCAGTTTCAATATAGGGGTAGATATAAGTATCTAGATATTCTAACAAAAAAATGTACTTTAATAAGAAGAATAACATCAAACATTTGTTTCTATTTATTAACACAGGGACCACTTTTGTAACATCGAGAATTACAGTGCAATTTTGCTTTAAAGCATTGACATAGGGAGCGATCACTAGAGGAACAAATTCCGTCTAAAAGGTATATTGGCAACCGGTTTGTTCGTTGTTACCCAGAGCATTTTTTTTAATTCAATTTTTTTAACTAATATTCTATAAAAACAAAATTTAAATTAAATTTAAAAAATGCTCTGGGTAACAACGAACAAACCACTTGCCAATATACCTTTTAGACCAAATTTGTTCCTCTAGTTATCGCCTCCTATTGACATCTCGTACTTCACAAAGTGCCGCTCTTTAAATTTAGCCAGGTTATGTTACGACGTTATATGCCGAAGTGCTACGGGCTCTTCTTAAAAAGCCTAGGCAGATTGTGTAACTTCGTGTTTTTACATAATATGCCGACGCTTCATGATATGAGTAGATTCTTCATGAAAAGACGGATTACACTATAAGACTACGACATATATATAGAAAACCAAAGACAGTTATCGGCCGCCAAATATATATTAAGCATCGAAATTATATCGGAAAATGATATATATCCTTACCAGATGGTGGAAAATTTCACCCAAATTCATAACTGGTGAACACGTATGTATCTCTGCACACCTTACCGTGTCGTATATTATTTTATTTAAATATCACTCAGCTTTTAACCGATTTCCAAAATAAATCTATCATTGTTTACATTAACACCGCTTTAAAAATTTTTTATAAAAAATATCAAAACTCCATAACAAGGCGACACCAAATTCGTAGATTTTTTCTGATATGACTTAGCTAAACAGTCAATTCCTATTTTTTACTTAATAAAGTTTTGTGTTACATTTAGGTCGTAATGTCATGATGTAACGACCAAAAGATAACGTTTAAATGTCGACTTTTGGGTGACGTCAATAGTACGGCATTATAATTACGTCAAATTCACGTGCTTAATTGGTCGGATGACGTCTAATGACCAAATATCCCTTAAAAATAACGTCATTTTTACGGCAGCTTGCTATTATACCTGGGACTTCCACACACTAGTAGGTACACTATAAATTAATAACACAAATGAATGAAAATTAATTGCGACTTAAGTGTTGGAAAGTGTTTATGAATTCAAATTTTTTAAAATGTCCAGACGGACAAAACAACATATTATAGGATAAGCGCGGGTAAAATGAATTATGGCCGTTTGCACCGCCTTGCTTAAAGTTAAAGCTTAGCTAGGGCGAACCTTATACTTAAGCTCACCTTAAATTAAAATGGAATGCACCGGGTCAATACCCGTAAAACTTAGCTAGGGTTTCAAGAAGTTTGACAACGGCGTCAATCTGGTAATTTTTTTAGTAACTTTTGCACCGAATCTTTTCTCCCCTAATTGTTTTGTTGTTTCATTTTCATTCGTCATCCAAAATCAACCTACATAAAAAACGGTTTTTGGTCAAAACTGTTAAAATAATCAGCCCTGTTGTACACTTTTCTAGGCAAACCAAAAATAATCAAATTAATTTCGTCGACTTCATCGTCATCAGCAATGAGTTCTAATAAATCCAGTTTTCCTGTTTAGGTTGACTTGGACTTGACTGACGTTTAGGTTATATTATTTTTTTAATGGTTTAAGGTTAGATTTCCAAGATAAGCCGAATAATTCTGGGGCTTAGCTTTGTTCGACTGGAAGCCAAGCTTTAGGCAAAAAGTCAACGCGTGCAAACCAAATTCTGGAGATATGGTGAACCTTAGATTAAGTAGCATCTAATCCAAGCGATGCAAACGGCCATAGTATATAATTTTACCGGCCTGCTTTGTCGGATTATTTTTTAAGGCGGTTTATTCGTATAAAATATCGACAAATAGAGGAGCTTGGAATGATGTCGATATGGAGCTGTATGCAATGTCGAAATCCACGGGTTTGATATATTTTTTGTGCTAAATTTTTGTATATCATTTTGCCCAACCTTTGCATGTTGCAACGTATTTTTAACATGTTCTTAAAAAAGTTTATATAAAAAAAAAATATTTTATTTCTGAAATTGTAGAGTAAACTTATATATCCACCGTGCGAGCAAAAATTATTTGCATTAAAGAGGGCCTTGTATCTAAGGACGTAATGCTTAGCCGTAGAGTTTAATAACTGTTGGGTGTCAGTAACTACCTGAATTAACAATCAATCAGTTATTCCGTCATCTTTGAGAGTCGTTACAAGTAATTTGATTTATCGCTAATTTTTCCAATTTCTTGAACAATTCACACAATGGGCTTTACGGAACAGCACAAGACATTCATGGTTGAAGCGTATTTTCGAAACAGGGTTAGAGTAAATTGTGAGTGGCAATACAATCCGGGATTGTGCATGGACGATTTTCACGAACATTTTTCTAACGTTGCTTTTATTGCTGGGTATTTTTATCATTGCCTGAAAAGAACCGTGGCTGTGTTTAGGGAAACAGGTTCTATACAACACAAAAAAGGAGCAGGAAGACTATCTGTAAGAACAGAAGAACTTGTTGCAAACGTTCGTGAAATAATGCAAAATACGCGTCCCAAGAAGTGGGAAGATCGTATGGAACATGCAGGACTATTCTTAAGAAGCAGCTAAATTTATTTCCTTATAAAGTGCAAGTAAACACTACTTGCAAATTTAACACAATTACAAGAAAGGATTACCCAAGAATGTGGTAACATTTCTCCAGATATGCTGGTCAACACTGGCCAATTTCAGCAATTTTATGTAATTATTTTTCTTTTTCTTTTTGTATATTCTTATTTTGTTAATTTTGTAAACAACAAAAATAAATTTGTATTTGTCTACTTATTTTATTACTTAATATTTTGGCATATCATGTCATAATATGAATTTGACAAAATTTTATAGATATATCGTCCCCATATCATTGTGATCTAAACCAAGCCCCACGTTTTTTAATCCAAGCCCTCTTTGATGAAAATAATTTTTGCTCGCACGGTAGGTACCTATAACAAAATAAATAAATTAATTTAATTTTTTTATAAGTTTTCGTGATAAAAAAATAAGTATATCATTATGTATGCCTACCTATCCCTCACGTTCACAAAAATTGCATTTTTCTTAATGATTTGGATACCCTATGTTTAATTGTTTCTCTGTTTTTACTATCTTAATCAGCAGAAAGAAGTTTACTACTTTGCTAATTTAACCGACTTTTTAGTTATTCATAATAATAAATGAGTTAGTAATAGAAATAGTGCACACTTAATTTAGAACATTCTGTATAAATTTTGTTCAATAATATACCTATCATCTTATAGAGACCTAACAGTTGTAATAAGCGCCAATACTTAGCCAAGAATGTATTTTTGTTACAATGGCAATGGCACGAATCATCTACATTTGTGATAATTGTTTGCGATTCCAGAGCTTGGCATATTTAACCGCGTTGCAAAACCTGGGGTATTAAGGGTTTTAACAAAGAAGAACAGTATAAGGAACAAACAGACATTAGAAACTGTCAAGACAGTAAGCAAAGCAAAATTAACTGACAGTTTAATTCATTTACTTGTGTTTTTTATTCACTATGTTAATTAAAATAATAACAGTTATTTAGGTATAATATACATTTATATAAAGTAATATTCATAAAAAAAACATATATAGTTCGAATAGGAGATGATATTTGTAATACAATATTATTTTCCCGTATGGTATCATTAATCATATATTATATCACAAGACCTATATATTTAATCGATTAAACCATGCAACATATTTTGATCATGATTTACTTGGAAAATAGTTGAATGCTCAATAATTTAATAAAAACCCGAGACTGCGAACCGGTCGAAGGTTTTTATTTTCAAATTATTGTGCATGAAACTATTTACCAAAAAGTAAAATCATGATCAAAATATGTTGCATAGTTCGATTAAATTTATAGGTCGAGTGGTATACGGCTAGGTTATTTCCCGAATATCAAAGTGTGTATGTAAATATTACAAATTCTGACATATTTTCATCGCCTTATGTCAAAATATTTGTATAAAAATTCTATCGAAAATGGCGTATTTACTGATAAAAACCAATATTAGGTTATTCAGACGACTAAGAAATTAATGTTTCTTTATAAACTGTTGCCGAGAATTGTAAGAATTAGTGATAGACGATAAAACAAAAACCAATATGGAGGACGAAAGTTTAACCGCGGTTAAACAGGTCTTGGGATTTAATCAGTTATCTAAAAAAAAATTATTCGAAAAATGATGGTCTCTGATTGGTCTATTTGATAATGAGGGAAATAATCATGCCAAAACTTCTAAAACCATGGTTGTCAGATTTTTTTCGTATAAACTAAAAATATTAGGGATTAAATTAAAACACAAAAGTGTGGTTGCTATTTATAAAATTGACGTGGTTTAGCGTTGTCAATAAAATCTGTTGTTTTAAAATTTTTGGAAATGCCTGGTGAAATAACTTAATTTTTTTACAAGAAGTATACAAAAATGGTACTATCAATACACCTTAAATAGGCAACTTTTGAAAATACTTAGTTTTACTGATTTACTGTTACGGTTAGCTCTCGACTGAGAAACGTAAAAATAATTTCCAGCAATTTCTCATTGCCACTTTTAAACCAACCAGTTACCAATTGTAGTAGAACAAATCTTACATAGTATGTGTTGGGGGAAGTAGCTTCAACCCGTGTAATTTATGTCTTTTTCGAATATTTTTAATCCCTATAAAAATAATTTTGGTGCGCATGTCTGTCGCCACCTTCTTACTTCGCCTCCCGCTATCTTGTTCCTAGACGCTTTTCCTAGAACTGATCCCAGACAGCCAATGTATTACAATAAAATTGGAGCTTTGATTTCGGCCGCTTTCTGTTACTAACCACCGTTCATTAGTCGTCTTCACCAAACAGGTGGCGAACCGATGACGTGTTCATCAAGGGATGTCGTACGCCGTTTTATGTTTTATCCACTGTGTGCTACACTACCAGTGAGGGCAGTTATTTTTTTTTTGTTTAAAATTGAGTTCTACATGCTCCTTCTAGCAACCTCGTGTTTTTGTTTTAATTTGATTCTAGACGCTCGTTCTAGCAGTCACGTTATTTTATTTTTCACTTTGCCCTTACACAGCAGAGTCAGTTGCTTTGCTTTGCTTTGTTTTTACGTATTTTTTTGCAACATTTTTGATGTCCGTAAAAATTTACCTGAATGTTTTTCGTGAAAAGCTCTTCTGTTGTGTTATGTGAAATGAAATCGCTGTTCTTCAGTTATGTGACGTGACAACTGATTTTTTGCAACGCATTGGTTGCGTAAAAATGCTCTACCAAATAGTATAAAATCACCGGTTATCATAAAGCAGAAATACTGCATACTACTCTAATTGGTAAAATTAAGCCCGTCTTTATAGCGCATACTACTCGTCTTTAATCGGCAAAATTTAGCCCGTCTTTGTAGCGCATACTACTCGTCTTTAATCGGCAAAATTTAGCCCGTCTTTGTAGCGCATACTTCTCGTCTTTAATCGGCAAAATTTAGCCCGTCTTTGTAGCGCATACTACTCGTCTTTAATCGGCAAAATTTAGCCCGTCTTTGTAGCGCATACTTCTCGTCTTTAATCGGCAAAATTTAGCCCGTCTTTATAGCGCATACTACTCGTCTTTAATCGGCAAAATTTAGCCCGTCTTTGTAGCGCATACTACTCGTCTTTAATCGGCAAAATTTAGCCCGTCTTTATAGCGCATACTACTCGTCTTTAATCGGCAAAATTTAGCCCGTCTTTGTAGCGCATTCTACTCGTCTTTAATCGGCAAAATTTAGCCCGTCTTTGTAGCGCATACTTCTCGTCTTTAATCGGCAAAATTTAGCCCGTCTTTATAGCGCATACTACTCGCCTTTAATCGGCAAAATTTAGCCCGTCTTTGTAGCGCATACTACTCGTCTTTAATCGGCAAAATTTAGCCCGTCTTTATAGCGCATACTACTCGTCTTTAATCGGCAAAATTTAGCCCGTCTTTGTAGCGCATACTACTCGTCTTTAATCGGCAAAATTTAGCCCGTCTTTGTAGCGCATACTTCTCGTCTTTAATCGGCAAAATTTAGCCAGTCTTTGTAGCGCATACTACTCGTCTTAATCGGCAAAATTTAGCCCGTCTTTATAGCGCATACTACTCGTCTTTAATCCGCAAAATTTAGCCCGTCTTTGTAGCGCATACTACTCGTCTTTAATCGGCAAAATTTAGCCCGTCTTTGTAGAGGATATATTTGTGTTTCAATAAAAATAAATATCCTCGTGTAAGTGAAAGCACGTGAAGCAGCCAATTCAGGCCTGCCAAGATGCCGGCAGTTTATGGTATTTATGCAATGTAAACCAGTTAAGGTATAAAACATCCATAGTATAACCAGATACAAATTATCTGCAAGCCACATTTGTTGACAATTATTTTCATATTCATCGTAATTTAGAAATTACTGATGAGACAAACTATTATTTTAATTTCTACACTAAATTTATTCTTAAACTCAATTGAATAATTTCTTGACTAAAACTTTCAGTTCGTTTTGTAGCAATATTTACGTTACCCATGACTGGGTCTGTGATTTGTGATGTTTTGATGTTAACTTGATTAATATTAATAATTTAACCATTTCTGTCATTCTTAATTTACGTTTGTAGTTTAGTTTTCGAAACGTTTTTTGTCTCGTCCGCTTGAGAACGTTAACTACATTTATATCTGCCTGCCAAGTTAGGTATATGAGACAATTTGCTGGAACTACAAACGTACCTACCACTGTACCATTTTTACCGTACTTTTGTTGTTTTCTCGTTGCTTGATTGATTTTATATCCATTAAACCAGCCTAACTGAATTCAATTTTTAAACCTTTGTTTTATTTATCTTGAACCACTCTATGGAAATACAGTAATTTCGTTTCTTTGGCCAATTATTAATTAAGTTACCAACTCTTTGATATTATTGGAAAGACTATACAGTTTTCCTACAATATGAAATACTGAGCTACATAAATATTGAAATAATATTTTTGCGCAACTCTAATTGATTTGAAAAAAATATGACTCTCAATTTTAACCTATTATTATGGCATCAAAATGCGTTTAGTGACACTTTATAAAAATTCAAAAAAAAAACTTTCTACCTTTCTACCAAATGAATCGGTGCATGCAAGGAGGGTCCTAAGTCCATTTTTGCCGAAAATGAGATATGGTGATATTTGACATTTAGAAAGGTAAACTCAATTATTTGGGCAAGAACGGACCTTATGCGGGTTTCTCCTACGTAATTATAAAATAAAGAATTTTGACGGTTCATGCAAGAATGGACCCGAGTCCGGGACTTAGGTCCCTTCTTACACTTATTATGCTCCACCATTCATGCAAGAAAGTACCAAAGTCCGATGATTTTTCTGCCTCCCAAGGTTACCATAGGTCTATCTCTCCACTTCAATTTGGTTTTAGAAGCTAGATAATAGGTGGATAACTCAAGGCTAGCCGGTTCAACAATAATTCTTATGCAATTTTGTTATGAGGTTTTTTTCGATTTTCTCAAAACTATCCAAATGGACTTTGGCCCCTTCTTGCATGAATCGATTCAAATGTTGTACCGGGTGAGTCAGAGATTGCGCGGAGTAATTTTATGCCTTGAATATAAAATATGTCGATAATGAGCTTTTGTAATAAAGTATGGTTGGATATCTGGCACATTTTAAAAATATTTTGAATTATATAGAGTGCGCCCAAAAGGTAGGGTGTCATTAAGCTACATTTTTTTAAATGGGACACCCTATATTTGAATACGTTTATTAATTATTATTTTATACATTTTTATTAATGGTTTAATATACGAAAAAGTTATAGTTTATAAGATAATTCGACATCTCGTTGTTGTGAAAATGCTACCTACTTAAACTTTGACACTAAGCGATTCATAATTTTTATACTTACTAAGTAAAGTCAAAAATACATATTCACTATGAAATATTTTACGTCTCATTTACTTTCTAGGACCAAAGTCAGAAAACTTCTAATTGAAAAATATCACTTTTATTAAATAGAACACCCTATATATTTTTGTGTCATCTTATAGCTCGTCATAAACTCTTTAACTTTCGTAAAGAACGTCCTATCCCTATCTCTATTAGTTTTTGAAATATTTTGATATTTCGAGATTTAATGTCCTCGTTATAAATAGCATTTTTTGTCAATTAAATGGATCAATCATTTCCATCAATTTTGAAAACTTCAAGGACTGCAGGGTGTTCGCCGCTCGGGATATTTCATCCTGTATATTTGTTCAGCAAAAAGACACTTTATATCCGCCTCGCCCAAAACATAAATCATATCGATTAATTCATTTTTTGAAAAATTAATTTTTAGTACCAATTAATAAAATGACTGGACAATAAACTTTGCAGTAAAAAGGCATAATTTTTACATTGATCTGATTCTTAATGTGTCATCCACTGCCATTATTTTCATTTATTTCCCATGGCTATTGTGATCCATTGACAAAAAATGCTATAACGAGGACACTAAATCTTGAAATATCCGAATATTTCAAAAACTATTAGAGATAGGGATAGGACGTTCTTTACGAAAGTTGAAGAGTTTATGACGAGCTATTAGATGACACAAAAATATATAGGGTGTTCTATTTAATAAAAGTGATATTTTTCAATTAGAAGTTTTCTGACTTTGGTCCTAGAAAGTAAACACCCTGTAAATGAGACGTAAATATTTCATAGTGAACATGTATTTTTGACTTTACTTAGTAAGTATAAAAAATATGAATCGCTTAGTGTAAAAATTTAATTAGCATTTTCACAACAACGAGATGCTTGCAAATGCAAAATTTTCATTATAAGTCGAATTATCTAAAAAACTATAACTTTTTCGTATATTAAACCATTAATAAAAATGTATGAAATAACACGTAGAATTAATAAATATATTCAAATATAGGGTGTTCCATTTAAAAAATGTAACTTTATGACACCCTACTTTTTGGGAGCACCCTGTATAATTAAAAATATTTTCAAAATGTGCCAGATATCCAACCATACCTTCAAACAAAAGCTCATTATAGACAAATCTTGTCTTCAAGGCATAACATTCCTCCGCGCAATCGTTGACTCACCCGGTATACCAAAATTACGTAAAACGAAAAAAATATACTATGCCAAGACATAAAATTGTGTTCCGTGTAACTACAATTAGTAGAAATCGTATAGGTAGCATAATGGAGAGTTCCACATCAAATTGTGTTTAAAATAACATATTTTTAAAATTATTTTATTTTAAACACAATTTAGTGTGAAGTTTTTTATTATATACCGCGCCTGGTTAAATTAAATTCTGAAATTTTTTCGCGCTCATAAATATTTTTAAAAAATTATCGCTTGTCTTTGACTAAATTTCAAAATATTCAGGAGCTCGAATAAATTTTCGGTAATAATTTAATCGCTTGTTGCATTACTAGTGGTAACTTTTGTCACCTCTCTATTACTTACATTGGCATAATTATTATTATTTATTTTCTTGTTTTCATGCAAAAAAAAATAAACAAAATTGAAGTCTGCTAAAGTCCCATGAGATAAATTTTACAAGAAAACGAAATTTTAAGTGATTCTCGAAAGTTTAAATTGCTCAAAATTAAATATTTGACAAAACTTTTTAATTCTTTATTCGTCAGGCCTATAAATTCTCTTAAATAATTTTATTATAAATTCAGCCTTAAATACTATTTTATTCAATCACTAAACTCAACATTAACTTTTACTTGTTTAGACTTGCTTTTGTTTGAACGACTACCAATAAAAAACTCTTTACATTTTGTTCTTAAAATATTATTCTTGCTTTTTTTAGTTTAATATAGGTATTTGGATTTTTTTTTAAATTGAAAGTATTATGGTATCTGTTAAAAATATTTCTAAAAATGTTAATCCTAATTAAGGTCTTGGCGCTGAAGAAAAAAATTTTTTTTTTGCCACGGACAGCTGGATGCCTCAAAAATTACTTTGCAGGAGAACAAGAACGGCATATTTTTTGTGGATTTTACGCCATTACCCTGCCTAAGTAAAACCGGATATACTTTCTTACCAAAGGAATTATTCAGTATATTTTGATTTTGCTTTTTTCAACTCATAGAACATGAAACAATATTTTGATATTTTATATTATTTATATTTATGAAATTAATACATTGACTACTTTTTACAGAAATTAAATATTTCTATTCGTTTTCGAGATATTAGCGTGTGGAGTTTTAAGTGAAAAACCCTGTATATTATTCGATTTTTGTATTCCTCAGAAATTTTTAGAATATTTCATGTACAATATCCTATACCTATCTGTTTCGGAAATATTAACTGTTTTCAGATTTATTGCGAAAATTAAGAACACACTCAAAAACTAATAAGTAATACTGTTTATTTCTTGATAATGTAAAAAACAAAAAAAAAACATTAATGTAGGATATGTTAAAAATGCTTGCCCGAACGTCTTGGCAACATCATAATCTTAAATAGAAATTCCAATTAATTTAACTGAACATCCCAGGCATGACCGATCTAATCGCAAAAGTTATTTGTCTTTTTAAGTCGAGGGGTTTAGTATTGTGTACAATATTTTTGACATAGCCCCATAAGAAGAAGGCTAATGGTGTCAGATCAGGGGATCATGCTGGCCATTCCATCGATCCACGCCTCCCTATTCAGCGATTTGGAAATATTCGGTTGAGGTACTGCCGGCAAGGGCGTCCATAGAGCGTTTTTCAAGGGGAGGGGGGGGGGGTTAAAAACTTAAACAATATTTTTTTACCTACTAACTAACCACTGTACTATTTAATATTTATACTGAATTATGAAATAAAATAGTAATGTGGGCGCCTAGGCAAGTGCCCGCTTTGCCCCTCCCTATGGACGCCCTTGACTGCCGGATAATGATTTGCCGGATGAATGATGGTGCTTCATCTTGTTGACACCATAATATCATATTCGCTGGATGTTGTGAGTTTGCTGGATCAGAATATAAGTTTGTCAAAGTTGGAAAGACATTATTTTGGAGCAGTGCTAAATAATTATCGCCATTTAAATTGCCATTAATGAAAAAGGGACCTATGATATGATCTCCAACTATTTCTGCCCAAACATTAACCTTTTCAGGATATTACGTATGTTCTTCTCTAATTCAGTCAGGATTTTCCCTAGACCAATAGCGGCAATTCTGACGATTAGCATGACCGTGAAGTGTTAAGGTGCACTTATCAGAAAACAAAACTTGTTCTAATTGGATCACATTCATATCTAACATTGCCATCATTTGTTCACAAAAATACGTTCTCCTATCAAAACCGTCTTTCATGAGGTCATGAGTAGGTATCATTTTATAGGGATACATTTTATTTTCTTGTAATGTTCGAATAATCGATGAATGGCTAACATCGAACATTGGGGCTGTTTTTTGACTAGAAGTATGTGGATTTTCCTCAAACTCAAGAATAATATATAATTTGGTATCATCACTTATTGCACTGGCTGATATTTTTTTTTATCTGCTTTACATGTCCAAGCTGGCGAAACTGCTTTTCTATTTTACTAATTTTCCCTTCAGTTATAGACGGCAAATTTGGAAATTTTTCATGAAATAAGCTAGCATTTGTGTCCGTGTTTTATCTCCATAACCAATCTGTAGAATTGTTATTTTGTGCATTTCTGTTAAATAAACCATTTTTCTGATATGCAGCACGAAATTTAAACGACTATAACACTGACAACTAATGTCATGCAGACATCAGACAACCATTTGCCAAGGTAAGGAGTTTTAAGCAAAAGTAAACAAAACTATGTATACCTTTTTTATTTCACATCAGTAAAAAGAAACGCTGAAATGCAATAAATTTGACAACACTTAATATTTCCAAAACAGTTGAAGATAGGTATAGGATATTATACATGAAATATGTCTAAAATTTTCTGAGGAATCCAAAAATTAAATAACATATACTATTACATTACCCTATTGGGGTGTGTTTAAAATAAGAAAGTTGATATTGGCCACTCTTACATGACACACCCTGTATAAAAAACTTTTATTGAAGAAAATGCGCAACTAGAAATACCAATCGACGTATCCGAGCGTTTTTTTGAACACGCCTCCATGTATTTATTATCGAATTTATTCCATTTGGCTGATACACACTGTACCTATGTGTAGTATTTGACGTTAACTTTACCATTTTGTAGCTACAGTATTGTTTGAATGACCCATTTAATTATTAAAAATAAATCTATTTATCCGTTCAAATCACGTAGTTAACATTTTACTGGAACCCATATTATTGATTTGATCAGCTATTACACCCTTAGAGCAAAATATATATTTTCCAGGCAATAAATCTGGTACAAACGTCAGCTATTAACTATTTAATTATTACTATTATTACAATTTCCTCTATGCTGCTACCAATTAAATGTCAAGTGTTCTATAATACATGTGATAAATCGTTACGCATAAATATAGTAACGAAATGAATAATGTTTTATTGAATTTAATGTAAATATTATAGGATATTAATAATTGTAATTTAATGTAGAATCGTAATTATAATGTTTGATGATTGGTAGGATAAAAATACAATTCACTAGTTTACAGTCAATTTGCCACTGTAATGTAAAAGGCAGTTTTTTGTTAGTTTTTGGTCGCTAAATGCGAAAATGATCGTAAAAACTTTTTAACACGTAATATTTTTGACTTATGATTTTTTCGGCAAAAATTAATGAGTAGGTATTAAAATGTCTAAAGTACAGACACGTGGCTGTGTTAACCCCATGGATAGTGTTTGCTATATATGTGGTCAGTTTACCCTTAAATCGCAAAAAAGGGCAATTAACAAATTGACCAAAGTTGTTTATCGTTAGTATTTGGGATGTGTTGTTGGCGATCGGGACTGGGCTCCTCACATATGTTACCAGACCTGTGCAGCAAATCTAAGTAACTAACTAAATGACAAACGCTCTTTTATGCCTTTTGCAGTTCCAATAATTTGGCGAGAACCGACAAATCATATTCACGACTGTTACTTTTGCATGACAAAAATGTCTGGTTTTTCAAGAAAAAGCAAACATAATATTGAATATCCGGATATTCTTTTAGCAATAAATCCGGTTTTTCATAGAGACGGCTTACCAATTTCAGCGCCCCCCGGCAAATGGGGAGGAAGATAAGGCAGAAACCGACAATGTATCAGAAAAGGACGATTTCTATTTTCCCGAAAGTGAAGGAAAGCACCCCATTTAATCGAACAAGCTGAATTAAATGATCTAGTTCGGGACCTCCATTTGTAGTACAAAGAGCATGCTGAAGTAGGCCCTATTAGGTTCTAAATTACAATGTATAAATTTACTAGCCACTAAAACCAAAGTTACAATATGGGGAAAAAACTCACAGTCATCTCCACAAATGGTTCCATGTTTCTGTTAATCCAAATAGTGTTATGGAAAAATAATAATTTGCACATAACCCTCACATAATGATGTTTATTTATAGATTCGTCTAAAAAAAGCAGTTCTGTTTCATAATGGCAACATAACATCTCATCACTTATTCTAAATGCAATAAGCTATGATACGTATAATAAGAGGCCAATATGTGGTTACCTAAAAGTCATAGGACTATTACCAGGGCTTTAGGGTGGATTTACGAAGAATTGATATTTTTTTTTGTCTTTGGGATAGTAGAGCAACAGAGAGCCAACCAAGTAAAAGAATGGCTTTCGAGTGATTAGTATGTTTTAGGTCAAGCTAACGTAAAAAAAAACCTCTTGTTAATCCCAAGAAAGTTCTGTTACCTCCATTACGCATTAAACTGGGATTAATGAAAAATTTTACAGCATTAGATAAAGAAGGATATGCAGTTAAATACCTTAAACAAATTTTTCCTTATGGAAGGAATATTTGTTGGGCCAAAAATTGGGAAAAATATTAAGGGATAAACAGTTTGATCAAAAATTAAGTGATGTTGAATTAGCTACGTGGAGTTCTATTAAAAGAATTGTTTTTTGTTTTTGAAAAACAAAAAAGCAGAAAATTATAAAAAGAACTAGAAGAACTATTAGGAAGCTACTGCAAAATGGGCTGTCGCATGTCTCTTAAAATACACTTCTTGTACCCCAATTTAAATTTCTTCCCAGATACTTTGGGTGAGGTTAGAAACGAACAAGGAGAAAAATTCCACCAAGACATGCTAACAATGGAGCAATGCTACCAAGACAGATGGGATCCAGCAATAATGGAGGATTCTTGTTGGTTTATTATGAGAGAAAAAGTGATCCAGAATATAAACTAAAGCATATAATATATACCTACGCATTCCGACTAAAGTCAGCATTTGCGAAAAAGTTATGTACAAAGGACTTACTATAAGGATTTCAGTACACTTTCAATTTTTCTCAGGTTGATGAGGAACAGGTTGGCCAAGCAATAAATCAAATTAAGTCTAATGCTAAGGGCGTGGATGGGCTTGATTTAAAAATGATATCTTTTTTGCTTCCCTATTTACTGAAATATATTACATTTATTGTTAACTCTTGTCTGAATACCAAAAAATTTCCTTCCAGCTGGAAAACTGCAAATATTATACCCATTCCCAAAATTAATAACCCAATAAATCTCAATAATTTTAGACCAATTAGTATTTTGCCGGTTTTTTCCAAAATATTAGAAAAAATAATTTTTAAACAACTGACTGATTACTTGTTGGAATGTAAGGTGATACCGATTACACAGTCCGGATTTCGTCCACAACACAGTACTACCACAGCGTTACTCAAGGTGACTGATGATTTCCTAAGGGCATCAGATGAAGGAATGAATGGTTGTTTGCTCCTTCTTGACTACAGCAAGGCCTTCGATACTCTTGATCATGCCATTCTTTGTGATAAACTCAGTCATTTTGGTCTAGGTCCTGAGTCGGTTAAATTGATTAGAAGCTACTTGAGTGGAAGGTGTCAGAGGACTTCACTGGGTGGAGTTACTTCGTCGTTTATGGAGGTTAATCGGGGTGTTCCTCAGGGTAGTATCCTGGGACCTTTGTTATTTTCTGTTTACACTGCTGATTTTAGTACATACTTAAAATACCTTAACTCACACCAATTTGCTGATGATACTCAACTTTATTACTTCTTTAAAAGCTGCGAAGCACTGGTAGCGCAGGAACGTATCAATAATGATCTTGGCACAATTTGTGACATTTCCAAGGCTCATGGCCTTATACTTAATGAAGCTAAAACGCAACTGCTCGTGTTTGGACAGAGAAGTCTTGACGATGTTCTTAATATTAAAATAAATAATGTAAGGATCAATGATGTTGATTCTGCTAAAAACTTGGGAGTATATTTTGATAAAAAATTCAGATTTCATGATCACGTGTCTTATATTTTAAAGAAAAGCTATGGTAAATTAAAAACCTTATACCTATATAAAGACATTTTAAGTCGAAACATTAAATTGAAACTTTGTGAATCTCTCATCTTGTCTCTTGTTTCTTATTGTGATGTATTATTTTGGCCTGCCTTGACAGCCAGCGATAGGAGTAGTTTACAAAAGTTGCAAAATGGTTGTCTTCGATTTTCTTGCGGAGTTAGGAAGTTTGACCATATCTCCCCTAGTTACCTGGAGTCAGGTTGGTTGAGATTAGACTCTAGATATTTTTTGCATATGTGTACTTTGGTTTTCAAGGTCGGTATGTTTCAGCAGCCTGAGTACCTCTTACAGAAGCTTAAGCGGGGGTTAGATACGCATCAACTAACAACACGATATAATTTTCTATATACTGTTCCAAGGCACAGAACTGCTTTATTTCAGCGTTCCTTTTCCTATAATGCTACCAAATGTTACAATTCTTTGCCTCTGGAGTTAAAAGCGAGTTCGACCGTTCCGGTGTTCAAGAGGCGCATCAAAGAGTTTATCAAAAGTGAATAAATCTTTCATGTTTGGTAAAAATTTTATTACGATTACTATTTAGAATCTTATATCCGTATATTTTGATGTTAGGCCAAGCTATGTTTTTTTTTCCTTATTATAAAACTATTTAAAAAATCGTCTTATATATACTGTTTAGTCTGTTTTCTCTGAATTGTATTTTTCCTTTAATCTAAGTTAATTTACTTTATCGATAACACTCTTTTCTGTAATAATTATTAAGTTCATTATATGTGTTAAATTAATATTTTATTACTATGTAGTACCTAGTAGTTACCTATATTTTAATTTTTTTTTCTTGTTATTGGTAGGTGGTTAGATGAGTAGCGATTACGCTAGATCCCGCCACCTTTTAGAAACATTTTATAAACTGTTTACTTTTAAGTTATAAATAAAGGCATTTATTATTATTATTATTATTATTATTATTAATTGTATTTTCATGTGTAGTTTTGTAAATAAATCAGCTTCCTGATTGTTAACGCGACCGTAGAATAATCTTAGTAGCTTATTCAAACCAGCCATTGCTGTTAATAAACTTAGTGAGTCGACCCAGTTGTAAGCTGCTCACCTCCTCCAGATCGTTAAAGAATGGTTCGCCCAAGGCATTGAACCTTCTCGCGAGGCCGGGGCATTCACACAAAAAATGCTGAATACTTTCCTCCTCTTCTTCATCTCTGCATCTTCTGCAGAAGTGATTAGCCGGAATGTTTTACTTAATTACCATTAACCTTCTATCTTGCCAATGAAGGATTTCCTTCAAAGAAAATTGGTCCTATAACTCGATCATCCACATTACCTGCCTAAACGTTGACTTTTTCTGGGAGTTGAGTGTGACCTTCCCTCATCTAGTGTGGATTCTCGTCGGCCCAATAACGACAATTTTGCCTGTTTAAATTACCATTAATTAATATAAACGTTGATTTATCAGAATTTTTTTTTCTGTATGTACATCATTCCTCTCTAGTAGATCCTTTATTAGCTCTCCGAAGTGAAGTCTCCTATCAGGATCAGCTTCTGTCACTTTCTGGATAATTGTAATCTTGTAGGGATAAAATTTTTGCCCATGGAGAAATTTTCATGGGACGGACATCAAAAATGTACTTAAATGACTTACTGGGGTTGCTTAATATTGCGTAAATTAGGAATATTTTTTTTCATGCCACCGAATCTTAGCTTGGACCATGCAGCCATGCAGTTTCATCCTTAGATACTGGACTGGCATTAAGTAACTGTTGTTTCGTCCGGGTTCGTTTCCTCTATATTTTGATTAACAACCCTTAGATCATTTTCTTCCTCTTCTTTTATTAAAATACCTTCTTTTTCTAAGAGACTCGCTGTTACCTCATTGATAACCTACGTGCGGAAATTTTTTTCGGCACGATTATGTCAAAATCAATAATATATCAATTATAACTTGTAGTTATTACTTTTTTTTCTCAGAATTGGTTACTGTTACATATGTATGTGATTGTTATAGTTAATTAAAAATTATTAAATTTCTTTGAAATATGTGTTACTTATTTCCACACGTCTGCAGAAAAACTATTGTACCTGACACGTGCGGAAAATGTTTTCCGCACTTGTTAGGTAAATAGCTATTCTACCATGCCCATTACTTATCTCGAAACCATTTTTCAATCTTGCTTACAATACCCCTGGATATGAGGGGTAAATCGGGATATTTCCCTCTGAACAAATGAATAACTTTAGTTTGTGTTCTTGTCCTATCTCTGCATTTAATCATCATTGTCCCAGATAAGAATGCACTCTACAGGGATCTTGTAAACCATAGGAGATACAGAAATGGTTAAATTAGAGAAAAGTTGCGCATTACTGAATCCTTTAATTTCATGTTTTCAAATTTAAAAAATTCCGAATGCTTCCGAAGATATTTGGATAAAACCGAATTTTCGCGATTTCGTTTTAATTGATTTCTGATTCTATTTGAAGAGAGTCAAAATAAATTTAACATTCTCATTGCCACTGTTTCTCCCCTATAAGATGGTTTAATTACATTTTTGATCCGACGTTTCGTTTAGTCACAACCATCATCAACTTTGTTATTTTAAATAGTAGGAAAATTTTATTTTGTGCTTAATAAATTCTCCGTTTGATTCTAAATCTAACGGTGTATCACACTTATTATTTATTAGACGTTTCGATATAGAAAAACACATCATCAATGAAAATAGGCACATTACCGAAAATATTTTTGTTTCTATTGTTGTCCTTAAACACTAGTAGGATTTTAAAACATTTTTTTATTTGAGATTATTTATAATATTATTAAATTTGTGTTCAAATGCGTAAATCTTAAGATTATGGGACAAAATTTAAAAAGGCATAATAATAAATTACCAAATTTAAAACTAACAGGTCTCTGTAACTAAGTGACAGATCTAAAGAAATTATTTAAACAATTGCGAACGTCAATCAATTTCATAGCACACCATATGATGCCGAATTTAAATGGTACGTTATGTTTAAATATTATCATGCATTTTTTAATAAAAAATAATTATTGTATTTAATAATTAAAATTAATTATTACTTGTTGCATTTTTCGGATAAGTTTTATTAGATATTATGTTTTTTTATAAGTTTCTTTTAAAAAAATGTTTTAAAATCCAATTAGTGTTTAAATATAACAATAAAAACAAAAATATTTTCGATATTGTGACTATTTTCATTGATGATGTGTTTTTCTATATCGAAACGTCTAATAAATAGTAAGTTTGATATACCGTTAGATTTATAATAAAACGTAGAATTTACTAAGCATAAAATAAAATTTTCCGACCATTTAAAATAACAAAGTTGATGATGGTTGTGACTAAACGGAACGTCGGATCAAAAATGTAATTAAACCGTCTTGTAGGGGAGATAAAGTGGCAATAAGATTGTAAAATGTATTTTGACATGTCTTTTCAAATAGAATCATAAATCAATTAAAACGAAATCGCGAAACTTCGGTTTTATCCAAATATCTTCGGAAGCATTCGGATTTTTTTAAATTTGAAAACATGACGTTACAGGATTCAATAATGCGCAACTTTTTTCTAATTTAACCATATCTGTATCTCCCATGGTTTATGAGATCCCTGTAGAGTGCATTCTTATCTGGGACACCCTGTATAGGTACAGTGTGTCCAAGGGAAAAGTTTGAAAGAGGAAAAAAATTTTTTTGTAGGTAGGTATAGAAGAAAAAGTCATTCTTTATAAAAACGTCTGCTTGTGCTGAAACTACAATTTTGAATATCAGTTTTGCGATTACTATACAGGGTTCGTCAGAAACAACATTTTTACTTTTTACGATTTTTTTTTCAATTATAATTTTCAATTCCTTGATTTATTAAATAAATTTTACTTAAGTTGAAACTACAATTTTAAATACCTATCGCATTTGCGATTACTATACAGGGATCGTCAGAAACAACATTTTTAGTTTTTTGGATTTCATTTAAAATAAATTTACGTAAAAAAAAAACAACTATTGTTGCTTTCTTGCTTTGATTATGATTTTATATCTGGCGAAGTAACGATTTTGTTGTAAGAAAACCATTTTTTATTTGCCTACTTTTGAAGTATTTTTATTATGACATGTCATATTTCTTCAATTCATTCAATCATAAATTATAAAACTTTTATTCAAACGTGGTTCCACCGAGTTAGCGCATAGTTAAATTCGACATCTAAATTCCCGATAATAATTCCTAACTTGCTGTATTGGAATATTTGCAATAACTACCCTTATTTGTTCTTTCAAGAGATCTAAGTTATTATTGAAATTGGTCTTATACACATGTGACTCTAGATATCCCCATAAATGAAAGTCAATAACCGTAAGATCGGGACTCCTACGTTTTAACTGATTTCGAGCATAAGTTCCTTCCAATCCATTTGTTCCCAAAGTGATGATTTAGCCAATCATCAAAAGGAATTGAAAATTAGAATTGAGAAAAAAATCCAAAAAAACTGTTGTTTCTGACGAACCCTGTATAGTAATCGCAATCTAATAGTTAAAATTGTAATTTCAACACTATCAAGATTCATTTAATAAATCAATAAATTGAAAAAAAAATCCAAAAAAGTTTAAAATGTTGTTTTGTGATGAACCCTGTATAGTAATCGCAAATCTGATATTTGAAATTGCAGTTTCAGCACAAGCAAACGTTTTTATGAAGAATGACTTTTTCTTCTATACCTACTAATAAAAAAGTTTCTCCTCTTCCAAACTCTATCCGTGGACACTCTATACATTGATATAAATATAATTTATAATCACGTTGGAAAAAAAATCTCCGCGTTCAAGAAATGTAAAAAGGAGTTGAATTAAATTGACAAAAAAAATGTAAACAAACGACTTGTTTACTAAATATAATTTTTTTTTTATTCAAAGCGAATAAAATTAATTATTGTTTAATATCCTATAAATGACAAGAAATAAAAATTTCTAATTTGGTACTTATGTATAACTTAATATGCGCTTTAAAAAAAAAACAAAAAAAACTAGGGTTGCCATATAAAAAAATTATTGATATCGTCATATCCCTACTTTGGGACACACTGTATAAATTTTTTTTTATTTTTAAAAAAACGACCAAAACTTAAAATGGTAATACCCATGCCCAAGCATTTTTCAAAAAAAAACTGTACTGGATTTACTGAGTTTATTCCAAGTGACAAACTCACACTGCACACAATCAAAAATATCATGTTTGCTATTAAGGTTTAAATGTTTAGGTTGAACAAATTATTTTAAAAATAACCTAACAAAGAACTGTATTTATTCATAACATGTTCATTTAATTTTTCTATATTTTGACAAAATCTACTGGTTTATTGTTACGTGTTGTAAAAAGCAATATTTTAAATTAATTTGCTACTAACCAGCTAATATTAAAAGATTGCAAAAAAGTTTTTAATTTAATAAATATTTTTTGCAAAAACATTTTTTAATTAAGCAAGTAACACGCTAAATATTTCTAATAGTGTTTTTTTTTTAAATAGTAAAGCAAACTCTTTTAATTTATAAAATAATGATCATATTCTTTCATGTTATAACAAATTTTACCATATCATATGGTGCAATAAATATGCAGTATTTTTAATTATGGTGCGTCATAAAGCCGCTATTGTTTTTATCGCTAAAAATAAACTGCATAAAACCGACCACAAAACCAATTAAAACACATCAAACTTCTTACCTCTAAAGTCCTTTTTTGGCCAGATCCTTTAATTCGATGTTCCGGAGAGTTTCCTAAGTTTTTCGTATCTATATGAACATTTGTTTGCATTTTAAGAAAGACGGCGTAACAGGTGATTGCGGAAACAGGAAGAGTTCAGAGAGCCCGTGTCATTCCGAAAGAGGAAACTATCACTACTGAATAAAAGCTGCTGAAGCTGAAGCTGAAAATGTGTACATTCGGCCGCTGTCGAATAAGGCCGAGCTCTTCAGCAACATTTCGTGTCTAAACTTCATTATGCCTTTTCATTTAGGTTTTTATGGATGAATTAAACTAATTAGCATTTGCCTTTATAAACACATTTTATTTGGTATAAGAGAAACTCGGCAGAAATTGCGTGTCTAAGAGGATTTCGGGGTGGGATACATTTTAACCGCTTTATTTTTTGTTTGTTTTCTTTTTTAACATTATATAATTTCAATAATAAACTGCTCATCACAAAGTTTAACAAATTGTTTTTTAACACCTTCATTACAGGTCTGTAGTTCGGAAACGACATCACAGATTTTAATGCGGTTTGCAGAGTTTGAAAGATTGTTTCTTGCATGTTAATAGCATGGTACGCCTATGACGTAATCCATGCACTTTAATATTATACAGGGTGAACAAGAAAGCCGTGAAAAAAATTAAAAAATTCAATTAAGTCACATTTTTTTAGTAGTATTTTTCCTGTTATATTCGTTATTTTTTATAACTGAAGTTATTATCTAAGGACCCATATTAAATAGGGTTACGATAGATACATTTTTATATCTAAAGAACTTTAAAATAGCAGATACAAGTTTTCTTGAACATTTTTTTGAGTCTATTTTTTAATGATACCTACACAAAACATACTAGGGTTATATTATCGGTATACCTACGTCAAGGACAAAAAAGTGCTAATATGTGTCAGTAAAAATTTATAAAAAATCCTATCTGTCCTACCACAATTTTTATTGTTATTTATATAGAAATTAGCAAACTATATTTAAGAATAGTACCTATGCACTGTAGCGCTTTATCAATGCGTAAATTGATAGCGTAGTGAGCTTAGCTCAGTATAACCATAACCACCTTGAAAGAAACCGTGAAACAAAAACATGGACAACACTGTTTAAAGATCCATGTGTCACGTGACTTTTTTGAGGTTATCCATGCTTTAGTATGTAATTTACGCGCGAAGTAGTTGGTACCTTTGCGGTTTTTCGTATTAATTTGTATTTTTATCCGGTTTTCGATTGATATCTAATAGAAAATTAAGCTGACATGATTGCTAAGAACCTCTACAAAATATTAGTGAACATTTTTGGTGCGGAATTACTGTAATAGCATTAATAAAGTGAAACTTCCAACAGCATGGCCGCCCTGCATATACAGTAACAGCACGCGGGCTAGAAACTTCGTTTCAGCTCGGATCGCCGAAATCATAATCAGTAATGGTACGTGTGCTAGACAGCAGAATGCGTAACAGCACGCGGGCTAGAAAATCTGACTTTCTCAAGTGGTGGCTGGTAACGACACTCGCGCTAGCAGCAGTTACAGTAATAGCACGCGGGGTATAAAAAGGTATATCGGCAATCGGTTTGTTTGTTGTTAGCAGAGCATTTTTTTAAAATTTAATCAATATTTTATGAAATATTATGAAATGAATTGGATTTTTAAAAAATGCTCTGCTAACAACGAACAAACCGATATACCTTTTTATACCTCGCGTGTTATTACTGTAACTGCTGCTAGCGCGAGTATCGTTACTAGCCAGGACTTCGGAAAGTCGGATTTTCTAGCCCGCGTGCTGTTACTGTATATGCGGCCGGCCTGGCGATTTGTTTACGGGTCTTATAATGGCTGCAGAATTTTATTTGTTTTAATTTAAAAGTTGTGTTTTTTGTATTCTAGTTAGCTCTTTGGAATACACTTTATTGTTTTGTGGCTACAATTCATTTATTAAATATTGAAGTGTTTATTTAACTTGAAGGTATATGTGAATTAGTTTTAAAATATTACTAGTACTTAGAGATAGTTCGTAAGTAGGTAGGATGTAGGATACCTCTAGATACCTAGGTACTTAGGTAAGTAATATTTTTTTTCTTTTAGTTTGTTTATTTATCAACATGCCAAGCCCCTGCTGTATTCCTGGGTGTAACTCTAACTATAAAAGTGTTTTAAAAGCAGGTGAAGAGAGTGTATCAGTTTTTTACTTCCCAAAAGATGAAAATCTGAAAATTCTATGGCTAAAAGCCATTCCAAAAGCTAATTGGTCGCCCACACAGTATTCTGTAGCTGGTGCTATATATATTTTTTAAATTTAGATTTGACTAATGACTGTATAAATATTGTTAATCAGGTTTCAGTGGACATTGATATGAAGGTAAAGGTTTTTTTAAAAGGTAATGCATTGGCTTACAATCATTTGAAATAGATTTTACCCTTTGAAATGAAACTAAGTAGGTGGTCTCAGCTTGAAAACTTATTGTCTCGGTACCAATTCATACATTGTGAAAGTAACGAAGTTACCTAGATAGTGGTGACTTTCTTAAGACAACCGTAGATTTCTTAAACAAAGCCTTAAGCTTACTAAATTTTGAGACTTCAGAAGATGATAGTCAATCCTGTAATATAAACGCACAAGATAATAATTTGTATAATAGAACATTACTTTTGATCGATCAAATAAATCTGCTCGTAGTGAAACAAAAATAGCTTCTCAACGCAACATTACTATTATTTAATAATTAGGTAAGTTGTTCTTGTAATCCAAAACTATTTATTACTTTTTTGTACATTTTTCAATATCAATATAGTGGCAACAGAGCCAAAAAAAGAAAAAATAATATCAGTAAGAATAAAAAACTCGCCCGTTTCCGCGCGTCATAATATTAGCTTGTAGATCCACAACTGCGACTGATGCGGCGTTGTTCGATGCCACTTTATGGCTTCTTTTCAAGGTGTTGTGGTATAACCATTGTATCCATGCAGTTTTCTTTCCGTTAAAGTAAAATTCATGGCCAATAATAGCAAGGTACCTACCTTTTAAAGAGTCAGACGTCCAAGGCTTCCACTACACCAATAGAAATCTTTCATTCAAATGGTGAAGGCGTGCCGGGCCTTCGGTTACGCAATTCAGTTGTTGGTTCGTACTTCGCGAATGCGTATTGTTTTACTTTGATCGCGCTCATAAACAACAACATATTTTAAAGGTTATGAATACGGCATAGGGTAGCCGTTACCCGATTTGAAAATGAAATAAGTTAGGGCGGACAAAAAGTGCTTGTAAGGAAATTTTATTAAAAATATTTATACAAAAAATAATTGGGTGTTCGAGTGTGATGTATTTAATAGACATTTTTGTTTTATATGTTTTATTTGAAAGTGAGAAAACTTGGTCCCGAAAATAAGGAACCGATGACCTTGGTCATATCTGAGATAAAATAGCAACACATGAAAACCACAGGTACATACATATATGGGTATTTCTATTATAACTTTAAAAAACCATGTCCCGTGAACGGGCCCCGTGTCATGGATGTTGGCACGTTAAAGAACCCTACCCTCGACAAAGAGGGATTCGGCAAAATTACCAGATAGTGTGTGACAAATTCCCTGGCGTCGGTGATTGGCCTCGTTGCGGAAAAAGGCCGACGTAAAATAAATAAATAAAAAAAAAAAATGTCCCGTGAACATTTTTTACCCTAAAGTTTATTATTTGATTTATGTTTAATTTTTAACATAAAATACACACTGGTTGGTAATTAGAACCCTATTAAAATCATAGTTTTTACAAAGGATACAGTTTAAATTAAATAGTAAAAGTCAAATTGTCACTTCTGTCCCTTGTCCCCACTGATAAAACTTGTCAAACTAATGTATTTTGCCAGCTAAAAATGTATGCGTATTAACGTTCACATATAAAAAAAATTATTTTAGGAGTGTTTACTTCGCGAAATTGCCCTATAATTTATAAATTTATATATTATAGGTTCATATTTCTTAAACAACAAGTTGTCCCCAGCGTTTTCCGTCCCCTCTGTCTCTTGGCATTTGTCAAGTTGTAGCTCATCCATAGATGGCGCTTCTTTCAGGAAGGCAGATTAAAACTACTCAGTAAACCGTCATTGCTTAGTGTGATATGTTATTGTTAAGCAATAGTTCTTGTTTTTCCTTAAATGAAAGTGCAAAATGTTAAAAAGGTAAGTAAATCTATTATTCAGTCTTCACTGTCCCTTGGCAAAAATGTATTTACTTCATTAATTCGTTGCTTTTTATTGTTTTTACGATGCATGTATGCAAAAGCAAGAAACCTAAAATGTAAGCAACTCTTCATTAATTCGTTGCTTTTTATTGTTTTTACGATGCATGTATGCAAAAGCAAGAAACCTAAAATGTAAGCAACTCTAAAACATGACCAAACTTTTTTTATTAAAGAGAAAAATGAAAAAAATGTCTATTCTGTCCCCGTCCCTTCTGTCCCCTTTTGCCTCAATTGTGTAAAGGGGACAGAAGTGACTTGGAGGGACAGAGATGACAAAAAAATGTATCATATTTGCATCACCAAATTTAAACTGAGCTATAGGTAAACGGATTATTTTATATAATGTATGTATTAAGATGGTCAACAAACAAAATTATAACATGTCAGCTTAGTATTGAAATGAGTTAACAGGATCAACAATAAAATCGTATTTCAAGTTAGTATTAAAATATGTTTCAACTACATTTTTTTGTTTTAGAATATGGACTCTACGGGGAAAATAAAAACTATCATTGATGTTTATGGTTTAATTGGCAAACTACAAATGATGAAAGAAAAAGCGTATAATGAAAGAAAACAAAGAAAAAAAGCGAAGTATGTAGAAAAAAAGCAGAAAGAAAGATAAAGATACTATGAGAAGAAGAAGCAAAGACAGCAAAAGAAAGAGAATTCTCCATCTTATGTGCCTAGAGAATTGCATAGCTAAATCATTAAAAAAAGAATTACCAGTAGAGGCAGCAGGATCAAAAAGCTTTGGTAAAAGGGAAAGCCAGATTGCAGATCCAAAAAATATAACAACAATTGATTCTACCGATAATGCGAAGCGAAGAATTCTAAATATCAAGCTATAAAAGAGAGGACTAAAATTTAAAAAACTCACTATTTCTACTGAAGAAAATCGTCGAAAAGAACGCGAGAAAAAAAGAAAACAAGGAAAGAGAACTTTATTATGAAAAAATAAGTCTGAAAAAAATTAAAGTTATAACAGAAATATCTTCTCGTGAGCAGAAAGAACAAAGAAAAAAATGGTTGAAAAGTTCAAAACAATTAAGGTTCCAAACTTCTGTTTTACTATGTCAAGTATTAACAACAGGACAAAAATTTGAACGGACATTCTTAAGAAAAAACGCAACAAGAGATTATCAAGGATACATTTATGGTTTTCCAGATGTTGCTGATATTTTTGAATTTAATTACGAGAACATCCTAGGACTCACAGAGCCGGAGAAGTGTGGACGTGGATTACTTAAGTTTAACATAAATGCTGATTTGCGCTAATGTTTTGTTATCTTTTAGTTCATTTATTTTTAATTGTGAAATTTATGTTTCTTTCATTATTGTGTTCACGTTTAATAAAATAATGAATAAATATTTCATAGATTATTTTTGTCTCTTCTGTCCCTTTGTTGGTCACTTCTATCCCCATTGTTTATTTGCTTCAAAACAATTTTATCTTTACTTTTTGAATGTAGAATTAAATTCATAACCATTTACTGATAAAACTGTATCCATAATATTAACTGTCATAAGATTGTACTTATATTGTTTGAATGAAAACAAAAAATCTCTCCCAAAATTAAAAATATTAATAAAACTGACCAATTTCTACGATTATTTTTACTATTTTAATAAAATTTGCTAAAATTATAATAAAATTTCTATATGATAATAATTTTTAACAAAAAATATATATAGATGTATGTGTTCCAGTAGATTGATATTCAAGAAATCTAAACATTGTGTAAGGGGACAGAGGTGACATTTTTAGCGACTTTAAGCATTTTGTCCTTGCCTTGCCTATAAAAATGCTTAAGAAACCCAATTTCCATCATTGTTTTCAATAATTGGAAGGTAATATTAAATGTTTAACGACGTAACCAAGTGATTATTTGAAAGAAAAATATTTTTTGTTTTTTTTGGTGTAATTTAAAGTTAAGATAGAAATACCCATATACAGCATCTTTAATTTGGGTATGCTTGCTAAAATTAATATTCAAACTGAGTTAAATTCTGTATAGCCTAACGCAAACGTTGGTAAAAATAGAAACTCATGTCTATATGCACTTAAATTCAGCCAAAATATGCGCATATATATGCTTTGTTTGCCTTTAAAATATGAAGTTATTTGCATACTGGTATGCAATATTTCTTACTTTATTATAGTAAAATAAGGTAAAAAACACATGGGTTCTAAAAAATTGTATATTTAAAAAAAAATGCAAAAAAAAAAAACAAAGAAAAATAAAAGTAAACAATTTTTTTACCTAAGTTGTATAAATAATATTTTTCAAAGTTTTTAACTAAAAAGGATTGCCTTTTATTAGTAAAAATATGTTTATACAAAGAGAAACTTCTTTCAACTTTGACTTATACAGCGGTGTTTTCAAATGTTGATCGATTTGAAACTTCTTTTCACAAACAATAATTTTTATACAAGCTTTACAGAAGACTCCACTAAACTGTAACTCAGGGAAATTTTTAATCCACGAATACTAAAATAAGCAATTTGGGCGTGGTCCAAAAGAATTTTGCCTTGAACGCGCTTTTTACCCCATAAATAATTTTTGGCCCTACCTTACTAAAATGTAACGAGCCGCCACTACCAAAAGCGATGTATGGTTCCTTAAGAGGAAAAAATGTTGTCAACTATTGTTGGTTTTCCACAGACAGAAAAAATAAACAATGAATTATTATCTTATATTTAGGCAAATTAATATATCGAACATAGGGTTGGATTGTTGGATTAAAGGGTGCGTCAGTCTCGCCCTAATTATCTTTATTAATTATTTGTCTGCTAGAATTAAGCCGATTTAATTCAAATTTTAAGTGATCATCTTTTAAATTATTGAAGAAGGAAACTATCAGTAGGATAATAAAAACCGTTAAAGCTGAATGTAAAAATGCATTCGGCCGCTGTCCAATAAACCCAAGCTGCACTACAACACTTTATGTCTTTACTTTTACATTGTGCCTTTTTAATTAAAACTAGTTAACATTTGTTTAGGTAAAATTATATTTTATTAAATCATATCTTATCTTAATCTTAACATAGTATAAAACAAAGTCGCTGTCGCTGTCTGTCCGTCCCTACCTATATATGCTTAAATCTTTAAAACTACGCAACGGATTTTGAAGCGTTTTTTTTTAATAGATAGAGTGATTCAAGAGGAAGGTTTTTATGTATAACTAGCGACCCGCCCCGCTTCGCACGGGTGCAATTTCAGAAAGTGGCATGCCGGGTACTAATATATCGGGTTTGTATTTATACCAGCGGGTTGCAACGCATGCCGGATACACGCTAGTTTCATTATAAAATTTAAATTCAAAAATATGTAAATAATTCTGTACCAACATTTAGAAATTATCGATTTTAATTTTTCAATAACATTTCGTTATTTTTTCGTTCAATACAGATAGCTTATGTTAAGGTTTCGATTCTTGAATTCTTCATAGTTGAATCTTGCCCAAAAAAATCCGTTTATTAACTGTAACCAGACTTTTCTCTCGGTGGAGAACCATGTTCTGCTCAATTTCCATTTTTTTAATTACTTTTTTGCTTAACATGCGCAATAAGCAAGACGGCTCCCCTGCCTGTTCTGAAACCAAACTGCTCTTTCGGTATATTTCGGTCCAAGTTCGTGGTCTTTATTCTTCTGAGATGGTAAAATGAGTCCATAGATTATAATATGGGTTGTGCGAAATTAGCATCTTTTATTGTTTTATTTGACATGCAAAGTTTAAAAAAACTTGAATACAAAGTAAAAAAAATAATTAAAACAGAATCAGATATTGATATGATCAATAAAATTCAAATTCAGACAGGACAGTTATGGAAGACTTCGAACAACGATGTGATCTGCGCAACAAATACGTTAAAACCAAAGAAAATGTATAGGGTTAGAAATGTTAACTCCTTGTTAAAAAACACAGTAGAAAGAGAAATGAGAGAGAGAGAGAGAGAGAGAGAGAGAGAGAGAGAGAGAGAGAGAGAGAGAGAGAGAGAGGGATGTAAGTGTGCCCGCTGGCCATTAGGGGCGCAATGGCGGGCAATTTGAACAGCGGTTTTAGAACTTTTCAATTTTATTATTAACTTTTGAACGAATATTTATTGATTTAATTTGTGATTCAATATAAGTATTATTAAATCACAAAATAAATCAATAAAAAGACGCACAAAAGTATTTATTTTATGGAATAAATAATGCACGTATTTATATTAACCCATATTTGGAAAATAAAGATGGATGCACTTTATCGTAAATAATTTTTTATACGTTTATTTATAAATAAAAACTGCACTGATAACCATAACAAAAAATAACTGTTTATAATAAACTAATATCCTTAGGTTACGTCTCACAGGTCTCACTCATCAGGAATTGTCTCAATTCATATAATATATCACAAATACTGTATAAAACACAAGCACTAGGATGCAACGAGACACGTACGTCATCCATAAACTATCAGGTAATTCTTACAGCATTCTCTGAAACAAAAGAAACAGTATCGGGTAGACATTAAATTTCTCTGTAAAATATGGCCAATGGCCAAGTATCTAGTTATCGAGTTAGCTCAAACCCTTATCTTTGTGCCATTATGTTATACTTCTAATCTACTCAGTAAAACAAAAATGTTAAAATTATTAACAGTAATATACCGATCTTATCGGTCTTATCGGCAATACCGCCGTTTTTTACAAAAAATCGATTTTCTGATAAATTTTTACGAAATGTAATTTTTACTTATAATCTAATATGATCCCGAGAGCTTTAGCTCGAGAGTTTTATTTTTAATTATTAGTAAAAATTACATTGAGTGAAAACTTTCTTAGAAAATCGAGTTTTGAGTGAAAAACAAAGGTATGAAGATAAGAAGCCGCCTCTAGAGGTGTATTTTATTGGATAATATACCGCACGTGTATAGAACCAATCAAATGTTAATTTTCATAACAACCACCTTAAGACATACCGCTAGCTTGATAAGACGCTATAGTAGCTTTTTATATTATTTTATATAATTTTGCTAATTCAAAATAAATATATTAATAACACCTCACGACCTTTATGTTCAGTAAATTATATCCAATAGAATCCACCTCTAGAGGCGACTTCTTATCTTCATACCTTGTTCTTCACTCAAAACTCGATTTTCTAAGAAAATTTTCACCCAATGTAATTTTTACTTATAATCAACAATAAGACCCGCGAGCTAAAGCTCTCGGGATCATATCAGATTATAAGCAAAAATTACTTTTCGTAAAAATGTATCAGAAAATCGATTTTTTGTAAAAAACTGCGGTATTACCGATATCGGTATATTACTGTTGATAATTTACTGAACATAAAGGTCGATAGGTGTTATTAATATATTTTTTTTTGAAATAGCAAAATAATATAAAAAGCTACTAGCATCTTATCGAGCTAGCGGTATGTCTTTCGGGTAAGACGACCGTTACCAAGGTGGTTGTTATGAAAATTAGCATTTTGATTGGTTCTATACACGTGAGGTTAATTATCATTTCAAGAGACTAAACTTATCTATTCGTAACTGATAGATTGTTAGGTATTACCCCGGGCACAAATGTGTTGCAGTTATCTGCAGGCTGCCCAGTGATATTTTGTTAAGATTGGCTTGTTAACCAACACCTATTACGTATGTGAAACATTTCATGTTAATTTATTTATTGTAAACGTACATTTCCTATATAAAAAATTGGTATAAGTGTAAAATCAATTTGACAAATATAACTTATAATTACCTGCATAGTAGGCTGGAATATTAACTGAAAAATTACACACATCGCCGAAGTTTTCTAGAATAGGAACTAATAGAATTGTATTAAATATTAAAATGATAATAAAAAATTAATTTAATTTCCTGAGAAAAAAACGTGGACAAGAAAAATTGACAGTTTTGACATGGCGGGCTGGTGGGGCTGGCTGATTTGTTCCAATTAGCACCTGGCGCAGTTTGGGAAGCGTTATAGTAGGTCAGAATATAACTGTCCTTTTCTTCTATACGTCAAAAATATGCGACAGAACCTGGTTACTCGGCTAGCTGAAGAATCGTCAAGCGACAACAGCGCCAATTTGACTCTGATGGCCAGATGGCCGCAGCTTGAGATAAATATGACCTCGTGATGCCAAAATCGCCCATTTAAAGTTTCAGCGGGGTGGTTAAAACTAATAATTCGGCGCGGTGATTGCCGTTCACTACGAACCCCCCACCAAAGTCTTGTGGATTATAGGTTCCAACGGATACAATTCGTTTTTGGACACGCTGTTTTGCCTTCTTAATAATTGTAAAGAAAGTACTTTATTAGGAATAAAATGCGTTGCATTGAGAAGATACAATTTATTTCTTATTGCTGTATTAAAAGTAGTTTATTATTCAACAAGACTCTGCTGCTAATGGAACTGATTACTAACAATAAAAATACTGTTCTAGCAAATCTGGATTGATATAACACTAAAGCGGGTTTGATACAATAGCAATTTATTTAATATGGGTTGATACAAAATAAGCTATCAGTTCAATAATACAAACTACGTAGCAAACCTGTTGTATTTAATCATTTTCCTCAGTGTATAAAGGGGCCTGCAATAGTGCGTCAGGTTTATTTTACAGCTCCGTTACAAATAAAGTTAAACATTTTATTCATATTATGCTTACTCAGATTATAGACTATTAATATTATTACTTATATTGACTATACTGTTTAACAGAGTCTATATCAGGAAAATATTTTTTAAGACACGATTAATGAGTTTGAAAATTCCAAAAAAATCCTTTTTGCTCTACTTGTGATTTGCTTTCTCTTTTAAAACTTTGTACTTAACTCTTTGAAGCACGGTGGTTAGCTGTAATATCCACCAATTTTGCCACCCAAGAAGCATGGGGGTTTGCGTAAATAACCACGAAATCCATCCTATTGCCAGGCACTTTCGCATAGTGGCTAGATCGGGAACCACCTAACCTAGTTTGATGTACAATGTACAGATGTCGCTAGCGAACTCGTTTTCGAATTTGGTTGTTATAGTTGGAAAGCACAGACAATTGTATGCTGGTAAACGTCAAAATAACCGAATTGCTTTTATTGTTGATGTGTTTTTTTAAAGTTTTACTTGCATATTACAGTTTGGATGTGTTATTTTTGTAAGTTACCTGTTTTGATATGTCCTAAATAAGAGTGCATATTTACTACAGTGATTGTTTATCCTGAAGCGGATTTATGTACGTTACGTTAAGTGGTTATAGTGCTCGTGTTCACCGCGCATATGTGACATAAACACAAAGTATGTAAAACGTAGCAGTTTGTAGCTCAATGTGCAATTTCTTTTTTCTTTTTAAATTTAATTAGTAAGAACGGTGAAATCTTTAAAGATAGGTTGAGTGTCAAAAAACTGTTATGTCTTTCTGTCTTTAAAAGTGCAAATATTTTGGTACCCTTATCAAATAAATAATTACTTCTATGGTATTTAGATGTTTGATAAAGGTACGAAAAAATAAAAAACGAATTATTACTGGAATTGCAGTGACTATTTTTGACTTGACTGTTGACTAGTACTGCATGTAATTATAGTTATCTCTAATAACACGAATAAATACTCCAATTCATTGAGAAATTGGATATGAAAAATTAACTAACAAAGAGTTTCGTCGGGCAGTATATGAAGTATTGTTAGCAAAAGCTATTGTTTGTCCACTGTATACTACTGGTCCAAAACGTAAAAGCGTTCAAGTTAAAGGTCACAAACCTCATGTGAGCAAGAATATAAGATTGGAATCATCCAGCCATCAGCTAATGAGAAGCACATCAAAACGTTGTGCTGCATGCAGTACCAAGAAAGTTCCCATTCGTACTATTTGGATGTGTTCCACATGCAACGTTCCCTTGTGCTTGCGGAAAGGAAAATAATGTTTTCAAACTTTTCACAAAAAATAATTTAGATTACCTAATATGATTTATTATTTCATGACGTTTCTTTTCGATTCCTGTGCATGGTGGTTAGCTAAACTAACCACTTATTTTTTTTTAATTTTGGCAATAAATTTTTTTTTTAAATAAAATAATGTTATTAGGGGAGACCGGGGCAAGAAGATCCCCTGGGGTCAAACGATCCCACGTCTTTTTGTCGCCACTGTATGCACAAGAGCATCCGTAGACTTGGCAACAGTGCCATTCAAGTACGGCGGGTTAGTACAATAAATGACAGCGATCAGTGTGCAAGTGTTTTGGAAGTGTAAAGCATTTCATGATTTTTGCCGACTTGATGATAGGAAAGCATTTCATATTATCCATGTTCGTTACTAAAAAACAGTTAGGTATAAAAATATTCGATAGTAGATATGAGAAAGTATAGTGTAAAGAACAAACTGGTCGATAGTTTTGCAAATTTTAGTACGTTCAAAAAAAGTTAGGTTAACTTTATTATGCCGCTTACAAATGGGGCAAGAGGATCTTGTTAACAATGGGGCAAAATGATAACTTTTAGGATTTTGTTAGTTTTATATTTTTTCGGTTCATTTGGTTCTTTTCTTTAATAAAAATGCTTAGAAAACGGCTTGTTAATTTTATATCCACAAATTTAGCAAAACAAGAAAATTTCATTTAATTTGCGTAGGGAATCATTATGCCCCAAGTTGCGGGGCAAAATGATTACTTTGCATATGTCTACTTTACTGGCTGAAATTTTAAAATCAACTTAACCAAAAAATATAAAAATATAAACAACATATAAAACTACATGCTTGCAAAAAGACAAACTCCTAACTCTCAGTAGATGGGACATCTAATGCCAAAACTATCCATATTTTTATAAGCAAATAAACATGTTTTTGGTCAAATTTCACAATTTTATTTTTCAAACCTATTTCATGCAGAAAGGGTGTTAAAAATGTGCCATATCTTGTGCTTCAAAGAGTTAAAATTATAAATATAATGAAGATTGAAAAAAAGGGGGAGAGAGATGAGGAGATACCTTATCTTTTTATTATTTTCCTTCATAAAAAAAAATTAATAAAAATTGCATATAACTATTAACTTTGTATTTTTTGTATTTACCCTTTTACCAAACGAAAAGTCCTTGACTTTTCTAAGGGTATAATAATATTTGCCTTTGAATCTTTTGAAAAGTTTTTACCCATGTTTACTTATATACAAATATATAAAATTTTCGTGTAGAGTAAATATTACGATAAGTAAACTTTAAATATCATTTTAAAACAGGTAATGAAAATAAGTATCACATTTTATTTATATACCTATTTATTTTATTTAGAAAAATGTCAAATAATATTTTATTTCGTCCTATTTCACTATTGTGTTTTATTGCTTAGTTATCAACTACATAATAAAGCAATTTATGGCTCACGTGGGCAATAAGACAAAAAAAAATTTAATATCTACCCATAGGGGAAGGTGGGGCACACTGTTACACAAAAAACATTTTGATTAATAATTTTTTTGTTTGTCAAATTAAAATAACAGTTTAATTTTGCTTAGGTTTGGTGATGTTTGGCAACTGATTTTCGGAGCGTCTGTTGCCCTAAATATATAGGTTTTTAATAAAAAAAATAATTATCTCTACACGTGTCGAATGTAACACTGTACCCCACTAGGGGGGCACTCTATTACACAAGGGGGGAAACAATTTAACGTTTCAAATAAATTTAGATTACCTTTACCAATAGTGCTCTTTTTATTCAGAACATTTACAAATACAAAAAAATAAACATCAGTCTAAACAATAAAAAACAAGTCAAAACTCAGACAGAATCTCAAAATGTAATGATTTAAAAAATAAAAACTCAAATGTTTCAATTTAAAATATTTAAATTAGTATCAAATAACAAAGAAGTGTACCTACACATTAAACACTATTTTATTTCATTATAGTATATGTGCAAATCAACAGAAAAAATTAACATTTCTGATATTTTATTATTGTTTTACATAACACTGTTCCCCCAGTATAGTGTGGAACTCTGTGACCCAATCGCATTTTTACCAATGCTAATTTTAGGAAACAAAAATTTTTTAGGTTATGTTTTACATGGCATACTAATCTACAAACATGTTCCTTAAACATGATACCATAAAGTTTACGATATATTATTGTTAAGAAACACAAGACAATTTTAAAACTGTATAAAAAATTTACTTTTTGACTAAAAAAATATAAAAAACTTACTTGGGTGGTATAAACAATTCACATTTCACCACGCGTTCGGATAATTGAAGGTAATAGTCTTAACTGGAAGTGGCAATTATTCCAGCGCCGTGTTGCTTCGCGTAAGTTTATAATTCCGAATATAACACTGTATCCCGTGTAACACTGTGCCCGTCCTTCCCCTATTGGGCATGGATGCAATAACGAAGTCGACATAAAACTGAAGAAATCATTGCTGAGCTGAGTTAAATTTTTAAAAGGTATGCTCAACTACGCCGTTGGCTTTATTATGCAATTTTATTGTTACACCTAAGTTATAACTTTTAAAATACCATTTTTAAGTACTCATTTGAAGAAGCACCTGTGTTGCGAAACGTGTCGAGTCAAAATAAAAATCTGTGGAAAGTGTAAAAATATAATTTTTTTTTATTTTTTTACCATTTATTTAACACAATTAATATTTTTTTGTTGCTAAAAGACAACTCTATTGTTTAAAAACAATATATGATGGAGTGATAAAATATATCTTTTAATTATAAAAAAACTCTGATTTTGGAATAAATTGAGGTGATGTAGCTAAAAAAGTATGCTAGCTATATAAAGAAATTATTTTTATTATTGGTAGTCTACCTTCTACTACTAAATTACCTTTTTCTAAGCTCCCTTTTGTTAGAACTGGTCTTCAGTGACGTATTCGTCATTTTATTTCGTTTTTATAAAAAAAAAATTTTATTGATACCCTATTTCGCTTATTTAAAGTACGCATCAGCGTGTTTAAATCCCACTTTCAAAAACACGCGTGTTTTAAAGTTACCATGGCAACATCAACAACCCGTAAAACGTGAAGTCTAAATATGTCAACTTTTTAATTATTGATTTGACAGAATTACCTTTTAACGTCAAATAAAATATTTTTTCAAGCAATAAACAACCAATGTTAACGGTGACAACAATGAATCTTATGTGACAGATTGGAAGTTATTTTTTGTTCTCCTCATTTTCATGACAACGACAGGTATATCACATCACGAATTCGACCATTTTACTTACTTACTAAGTTATTATTTCTATTTTTTGTAATATAAGTGCCAATAAGTGTACCAATAAAAAAAAATAATGTAAAGTATTCGTGGATAACTGGTCTTTAAAACACTTGCTCTATTTCAAGCACTCCGGCTGCGCCGTCGTGCTTGCAAAATCGCGCGTGTTTTAAAGACCTTAATATCCACTTATACTTTAATATACTAATTTACTTTTCTTTAGCCAAATTAAATCTCTGTAATGACAGTGACGTTTCGAGCCAGTTACCTAGGTATAGGTAGCTAGATTTAAAGAATAAAACAAAAAATTATTATGGCCAGTTGATGGCCTTATAATACTTTCTAATCTGTAAATATTTTGCCCCAAACTATCACCAGTAATGTTTATTTTGAAAAATAAAGTAAGAAAATCATAATAAAAAATAAAATGGCGTGGAAGTTCTTACCTAAAGAAACAAATCAGTTGGGATAAGGCTTAATAAAACACAAAAATTTACGACAATGAAAACATTTTTTTTTGAAACCACGTAAAACAAAATAAGGTTAGTTTTTATTTATTATAAAGTATGTTAATAACAGCAGAGGATTAAATGTATGGTTAAGGGGGAAATAAACACAAATAAACCTTGAATATAAGGACACAGCTACACAACACTTATATCACGGAACACAAAAATAGGTTTGCAGTCATGCACCTCGCACTTGTACTAAAAGTACACCATACCATCAGACATCAATCAACCACCAACAACGGCAATCAAATGTAGGTACTGTACTGTACTTCTAAAGGACTTTCTTATAAAAAAATGCATTTTACACACTAAAAGACTTTTTGAATGCCTAAGCGATGTCATAATTGTGTAAAAGGTTTTGACCTTCCAGATTTTTCTCGTACATTTAATGTTTGTAACTGCCTCCTAATTTAGTTAATTTTATAGTTTTTATATGACGAACCTCAAATCATAATGTATGATCCTTAGTAGAATAAATTTAATTTGAATTTGAATTTGAATTATTTAGTTCCTAAAAATTATTATTTATTATTATTTTATTATTATTAATTATTATTAATAATTATTATTAAGATATAAAAAAATGGTTTATTTTTAGTTTATTTTTTGTGATAATTGTATAACTTTATAGAAATTCAAAAATCATCTATTAAAAATATTTTATTCGATACATATTTTAATGGTTAAACGGTATTTTCTTATCGGAAAAAATATGGAATAGGCGCAAAAATACGACCTCGTGTGTGTTTACACGAAATATTTTAGGGATTAAAGGATTTCTTTATGTAATAATCCATATACAGGGTGATTCACGGTGGATGGAACGTTAGACGTTTCTGAAGAACCAGTAAAGGAATCATTCTAAAAATTTGGTCCCGTACATAAACGGACATGCTCTACCAACCTAAAATATTTTTAACAATACAGTGTTGCCGCTTCCACACAAAAATAATAGTAACTTCGATTTTTTAAATGCAACACCATATATTTTTGTTTATTTTCGAAACCCCCATTACTTTTCTTACAATTTTTATTAACTCTACTCTATACTTATCTCTTACCGTTTCTAAGATATAAATTAATTTCCGTTTTTTTTTTGTCCGAAAAGGTCACTTTTAAAAATGCTGATAATTTTGAACTCTAAAACACTGAAACCCTGAAATTTGGTAAATAGTTAACTAATACCATAGGGCTCTTTGCCCTAGTCCCAAATCTTAGTTGAAATATACAGGGTGGTTGAAAAATACACTTATTCTGGTAACTTAAAAAAGTGACCATAAATCCTTTTTTTCAAATATAATACCCTATATATTATTACGGATTTGAAAAGCTGCTAAAATTTCACTTCATTCTTGTATATCATACCTGTACCTAACTAATTGGTTTAACAATTTTTTTGACGTATTAAGCAGAATTTGTTAAATTTTCTATACAATTCAATTTCTATTCGGTTATTAGTAAGTTAGCCATGACAAAAACTGATGTTTACGTATGTTACTATGGTTATCGTTTTAACATTTCATTGAGTTTGGATACAAGATAGAAATACACTTTAAAGTCATGGAAGAAAACTATACAAATACAAATGCAGTTCTTATGAATTTATTTATTTTATTTGGACAATGTGTGTTTGCATTAACATGCAAAAAACATTAAAACTAAATTTTTCTTGAAATCCATGCAGTCAACACCCGCATATTAAAGTGTTTGGATGTAAACGGCCAGCGTTTTGAACATCTGTTAAAATAGCATTTTATTAGTTAGGTATAATTTTAGTAGTCTTTTATTATTTGACTACCTAGTTAACATTTAATAAAATTGTTCTGGATCTTTATGAATTTTCTAAGATTCATTGGCTGTAAATTAGAGTACATTTCGTTAAACTTTATACATGTCCTGGCGATAATTCACATTGTCTAAATAAAATAAATAAATTCATAAAAACTGCATTTGTATAGTTTTCTTCCATGACTTTAAACTGTATTTCTATCTTGTATCTAAACTTAATGAAATGTTAAAACGATAACCATAGTAACATACGTAAACATTAGTTTTTGTCATGGCTAACCGAATAAAAATTGAATTGTATAGAAAATTTTACAAATCATGCTTAATACGTCAAAAAAATGGTTAAACTAGTTAGTTAGGTACATGTATGATAAACAAGAATGAAGTCAAATTTTAGCAGCTTTTCAAACCCGTAATAATATACAGGGTGTTACATTTGAAAAAAAAGGACTTATGGTCACTTTTTTAAGTAACTAGAATAAGTGTATTTTTCAACCACCCTGTATATTGCAACTAAGATTTGGGACTAGGGCAGAGAGCCCTATGGTATTAGTTAACTACTTACCAAATTTCAGGATTTCACTGTTTTAGAGTTCAAAATTATCAGCATTTTTAAAAGTGACGTAGGTTTGCAGTCATGCACCTCGCACTTGCACTAAAAGTACACCATACCATCAGTCATCAGTCACCCACCAACAACGGCCACGTGGACTTGAGAAGTCTGTCATCAAATTTTTTTTAGTTTTTTTGTCTGTCTCAACTGACTTAGTATGAAGTAGTTTAATCTATGATTATATTTCGGAACCACTTCCTTATAGACCACCATGTAGTTACGCCTCTGGCGCGGAACGACCAAAGGACTTTCTTATAAAAAAATGCATTTTACACACTAAAATACTTTTTGAATGCCTAAGCGATGTCATATTTGTGTAAAAGGTTTTGACCTTCTAGATTTTTCTCGTTCGACCCCCTAGGGCAGGGATGCACAGACTTATAGGGAACAGGGGCCACTCGGGAAAAATATAAGCCAAGGACGGGCCACTACAAACAATACTTATTAACACAAAAAAAAATTTTAAATAGTATGAAATACAATGATAAAAATAAAAGAACCTTCAAAAATCTTTGTTATAATTATGTAATCATAAGGTAATCTAATCATTACAATGTAATATTTCATGTTTTATTATTTTGATGCATGACATTGCATTGAACTGAGTTTTTTTTTATTTGGCTCTACATTACTTGTCGCCGCACGTGAAAATTTTCCAAATTTTCATTTGCCAGACGGTTTAGGTTTTTCGTTTTATTAAGTTTCATCATACACTGAAAACGTTTGTTCACAAATATACGTTGATCCAAATAAGCTTGCTCATTTCAATGCATTTATTCGCAACTCTTTATAAGCGTTTTTATCAACGCAATGGTAGAATTTTAGTAAATTACATTCATTGAATTTGTTTCGTAAATTATCATCATTTTGAGAGTCTATTAATTCCAGCTGCATTAATTCCGGCGCATTTTTGGGTGAAATGTTAAAAGGATTGCTGAAAATGTCCAATAGAGGTTTAACTTTTTTAAAGTCTACAAAAAAATATCGCTTTTAAAATTCGTTGGCGGGCCCCATACATACCAACAGAGGGCCGCATGCGGCCCGCGGGCCGCGGTTTGTGCATCCCTGCCCTAGGGGGTCGCGAAGCCCCTGTAAGGGGCTCGCGAGAGGTCGAGAGAACTCAGTAAAAAAATCAATACATTTAAAAAAAGTAATTATATTAAGAAAAAGTTAACAGAATGATACTCGTTATGTTATTTTTACAAACACATTAACAAAAAATAAAATATTCGAGTAGGTACTCGTTCATTTTGATGTGAAGGTTGTGCCTGAGTTTGTTCAATCAATTTATCCCATCGTGGATCCGTTTTTGCAACTTTAAGTATTAAATCGTTTTCTAAATTTAAGCGATCAATTGCCCACGTATTCGATTTAAAATTATATTATGTTTTACGTACTTAATTATATATTTATATCCGAATCCTAATAACGCATACATAAAAAAAAGGGTCGGGGGGTCGCGAAATATTTTTTGATACTAGGGGGGTCGTGTCCTGAAAAAGGTTGAAAAACACTGTTCTAAAAAAATAAAAAGGCGGCTTTGAAAAACAATGAAATGGTTTTGAAAACCAATATGGTTTTAAATTAAAATTGTAATGTCATTCGTTTATTACTTACATTGTAAATCAGATAAAATGGTTAGTTTTACTAGAAATGAACAAATTAATAATATGCTCCTAGTTTTTGGAGTGACCAGAAAAATTCTTCTGAAGCCGCAAGATTGTATGTATTGTATGTTTTATCAACAAATGACATTACAACTTTAAATTAAAGTCATATTGCTTTTCAAAACCATCCCATTGTTTTTCAAAGCCGCCTTTATATTTCTTTAGAAAAGAAAGGGCGGCAATAATGTATAACGCTTTTAAATTTGCGATTGGGATTTAAGGCAAATTTTTCAGTGTCAATTTTAAAATAGCATAGGACTGTATGGTATCAAATTGTTGAGAAAAAAATGCTCGTTTTAAATATCCCAGTGAACCACCATCGTTACATTTGGAAAAATGGAATAAACGTCAAGAAAACAAAATTTCATTTTTTAAACGCTTGTGAAACTTAGAAAGTCAATTATTATGACATAATTTTAATTTTCATATATTAGGTACTTGACTATAAATTAATAGAGTTAATTAATTTGTAGCACTCTAGATTGAAAATAAAAAATATAGATAAAAATGTTATAACACTAATCCCATTTAAAATACCAAAGTCAAGGTCACTTCCGGTCAAACCGAAAGTGCTAACAAATTTAAAATTATGCCAATAAATGCAGACTCATCTCGTATGGATAATCTCAAAATTTCATTTTAATATCTATAAATACAGGAAAGTTATAGGGGTGAACGTCTTTTGAGAAACACCCGGTATATGTTTTTCCGTTTTCTCTTTTATTTTGGAAGTTAGTAACCACAAAATATTATATCAGGTTTTTCATTATACATCTGCATCGGTGTAGCTAAGGGGGGGCGGGGGCAGGGGGACTGGCCCCCCCTGATAGCCCTGGGGCCCCCCTGAAACATTCAATAGAAAAAAAATATCCAGCATTAAACAACCATCATTTATCATTCATCTTTTTGTATTAGACGAGGTGCTAAACATTTTAAATATATTATCAAAGAGCCTCCAGGAGAAAGGTGCAACTCTGGGAAAAGCAGTTAAGGTTATTAAAAGTGTTATGACTTCATTAAATGGAATGAAAAATGAACAATATTATACCGATCTTTATACAAAAATATCGAACTTTGCCACGGAATACGAAATTTCATTGGAAATTCCGTCATCCAAAAGAAAAAAGCAAGCCAGTAGCAAGCTCGCGTTGACTCGTAACAGAAACAACCGTAGCATTGGGTTTGATAGACGCCACATGCTAACGTAGGAGTCATTGAGTACTGGAGGGCACACATATTTTACCGAATTATTGATTCTGTAACAGAATTTCTGAACAAAAGGTTCACACCAGAAAGTATGGCACTTGCCAATTCAGTAGATAATTTTTTTCAGTTAGATTTTGGAGGTTCAGAGAAACTCATTGAGCAATATCGCAAAATTTTGAATATCAACACTTTTGCCTTAAAAGCAGAAATTACTGTTTTAAAAAATTGTATTTTAAAATCTAAAGAAACTGTTGGTTATGAATATATCAAAAAAAACTTAATTGACTCAGAAAAAACATCTCCCAACCTCTACCTGCCAACTTTTTAAAGTAGCGATTATTTTGCCTATTTCAAGCGCAACGTGCGAGAGGTCTTTTTCTGCCATGAGGAGGATTTTCAACTGGTTGAGAACGACAGTGACTCCTGATAGGCATTCAGATTTGGCTTTGTTGTATATAGAAAAAGATGTCGATATAGACTTGGAGGGTGTTCTAAATTCTTTTAGTAAGCAGAGTAGGAAGTTTCTCTTGTAAGTAATATTTTGTTTTTGTAAATATTTATCGCAATGTATTACATAGGTATATTAAAAAAAAAAATAAAACCACTATACTATTATAAGGCATTTTTTCTGTTTATTTTTTCATTGCAAGACAAATAAAAAAAATATATTTTTTAATCCACCGTACACTGGGGCCCAGGCTCCCCTTGAAAATTAAGGCTAGCTACGCCGATGTACATTTGCGATAAAAAAAACATGTGATGGCTTGGCACGGCATCTTTTATTGACTTTTTACTGGGTTCCAAAAGGCCCTATTTTAATAATTTGATTTTACCCTGACTCACTAATCTGATAAATTGATCGCAGCATCAAATACTCATCACTAGGCTTCTTGAAAAAATGATGCGTTTTGGAGATAATTTGAAAAGTATGGGTCCCCAACCGCCAACGCGGCTTACGGTAATCTCATAATTTTCAATGCTAAATCAAGTCAGCCGTTGTGGCATTACCTGGATTCAAGATATACTTAAGTGAAACTTTGCAATAAGTGGCGCTATTGAAAGCAAAGTACTTTTAATATTGAATCAAATTCTCTGAAATTGTTCTGGATTCGAATAAATTTCTTTATATTCATTGATGGTAAATATTTGGATACATTTTATTAACTTTTCTATACGTTCTGCCTATAATCTTATCACACTGTCAATGTAGAATAAATAAATCCGTTATAACTGCATTTCTATAATTGAAGACATAAGTGGATAAAGATGTTATGTCGCATTTTTTTTAAACTACTTTTTCTACTTTTTGAGCATCCCTGGTATAGATCTTACTATGAGTAAACATGTGCAGCTTTCTTCATAATAAAAGATTTTTTTAAGGATAAAGGTGTTAAGTCACTCAAACATCTAGCATGTCCTAGTGAATAAAAGTGTCATGTTACAATTTTGTTACATGACACTATGAAAAAAACTATGAATTTGCTTTTATTATTAAAATGCACCAAATAACATTAGTTAATTTTACCTAATTTATGCGGTGTATAAATTAAATAATATTTTGAAAAGTTCCAAGTCATAACGTGTTTTATTGAATAACTTCGAAGTTTAAAAATGTGACACAAGTCTTCAATTATTATCATCTTCCATTGTACCGCCAACTTAAAATCACTAACGAAGGAATCTCACTTCTTTTAAATAAATGGTTGCCCTGGAGCATAACAATAAAATTATTGTTTTCATGGCCTACTAAACTTGTTGAAAACTACCTACATGTTTTAAAAAATTTCGTAAAAGAATACTTATAAATGGAAAACTGGAAGAGTTAGGTATAAGCAAGGTATACATTATTAATAAGCTAATTTTATCGACTTTTAAAATCAGTATATTAAAGTACATACATTTTATTTTAAAAAATAGATTTTCGACCATTTCTTTAAGTAACCTATAAAAATATATTTCTAGACCAATCTGTGCGTTTAAACTATACTAAAATATGACTAAAAATCAGATGTGTAAAGGCGTTTTATAACCGTGCGCAAAATTTCAACTTAGTAATGTTTTAGATTTTGGAGATAACACATTTATTAAAAGTCATGTTTTCGTTAAAAGAAAAATGAAAAGTCATTAATACATAAAAAAAAACGGCTACAAATAAGTACGGTAATATACAGAAAAGTTGCTCAGAAATACATGTAGAATCTGAGAATTAAAAAATATATAGGGTGTTCCGTTTAAAATAACGATTTTGCTACCTGTTTTGTGTAGTAGTAAGTGATAACGCCGTATTGCTAAAAATATTTTAAAACGATAGAACAGGGTCGTTTATCGGAGTATCACATGTTTTCCATAAACGTCTATCCACCATAAAACACACATAAAGTTTATTCAAAATCCTTTTCAAATTATCATAAAAATTATGTGTGTGAAAATTGTGAATACTAGCCCCGATCGCCCCTATATAAATATCGATATCTGATAATATCTTAAAAAACTTTTTCTTTTGCGATTGCAATACGTTCTCTACGCGGAAAGGAAAAATATCATACAATAAACTGTAAATCTAATTTGACGTTAAATAACTTTTAGTTGTTTATTAAGTTTTCTTTTATATAAAGAGTTACTCTGCTGCTACTGTAGCACGTGTATTTTTCGATTTAAGCAATCCGATTTTAGAGATATTGTCGATACAGTAGGAAATATTTGGCCCAACTTGAAATAGACTCAAAGCTATAAAATATAAAATGTTGACCGTACGAGAAAGGTCTTGTAATGGGTGATAAATTTTTTGACCCTTTGTTTTACCAGGGTGTGATTTTGATATTATAGGAAGCCGTATTCTGTTATTTAAGAAGAATTACTACTTCAGTTAATAATAATAATAATAATAATAATAAATTTATTTAAAATTTAATAATATAATAAATATGTTTATGTTGTCTTCGATAAACTTATTCTTTAATCCCCTGAAGCTGAGCTTGTTAGGGGCAAATCTTATTTTTTGTTTTAGTATGTAAAATCATAAATCATAAATATGCATTAAAAATCAAGTTTTTTAAAGTAAAAATGTTAATTTATAGTATAAACGCAGCTTTTTTGAAGAAATATATTACCTATAATAAAATTATTAATTTATAATTTTTAAATAAAAAATATTACTTATATAAATTATTCAGAACAATATTAACTAGACTGGGTACATATCGCTAATCGTCAGCCGAGAGTGCATCTATTATTAGTACCTACTAAAAATTTGCATTTAAAAAGTATTTTTCTTAGTTTCTTTTTTCTATGTTTTCTATTGCTTTTTTTGCCTCACCTTCCTGCGGAACGTGAAGGGGAAACATATCGCCAAATTGTAATTATAACAACTGACAAAAACTAAAAAATAAAAATAACGGGTGCAAAATTTCCGTTTTCTCGTATAGATAGGTAGTTTTTAAAGACGGCATCGTATAGTGCTCGATGTCCCTTTTCCAATGCCGTCTCGCTCGATTCGCTACGACTTTTCGTTAGGTACGGAAATATATGATATTTAATATTATGACATTGATATTAACATTGAACCTATCAGCACCGGCTTTTTTTTAAATCGCACAGCAAACTTAGGCAATATGGAATATACTTTTCAAGTTTGTCCTATAAAAATATGTATTCAATCAATTTAAACATAAGTAAAGAAACTATTCTTACATTGATAGCTGATAAATTAGTTTAAAAGCTTATTGTGCCAAGCCCTTGGGGCACGGTACTGCTCGAGTTCGTTTATTTTATTCACTGAGGAAAATAATTTGTAGCCATTACTAAAAATTTAGTTACCACAGCAACATTTTTCATTAAAATAGGGGACAGCAAGGTGGGTGACTTATAACAACTAAATCAAGTTTGCTGGAATAGATTAGTAGCTACAACTATAGGATTTAGTAGATAACGAACTTATGTTGTTGAGTTAACTAAATGGTTTTAGTTACAGTTACTAAAAAACTGAGTTAGCACAGCTAATAGATATATATATATATATATATTCGTTACAAGTAGGTGGTTTGTTAAAGCTATTATATCATTTAGTTGCAGGAACTAAGCGTAGATGTTAACGTTACTAATAAATTATATAATAATAACTAAATTATGTAGTTAACCCAAATTGGGTGTTTAGTGAATACAAATAAAAATATTAGTTAAAAAGTAACCACAAAGTTTTTTTTTATTTGGCAATGATTGCACGTACCTTCAGTCCCCTAAGGCCTTATTATATAAGGGCATCTTAACAGTGGCTCAAGTGAACCTTTAACTTGAACCTTCCCATAAAAATCACATTGTCGTCAAATACGGTTTTTTGTTTGGAACTGGCAGCAACGAAAAGCTTACTCTAGTCACCACAGCAAAAAGCATACATAATGGCGTTGCCATAGTTTCTGTCGATGTCAATGAGTTTGAAATTCAAAAATTTGTTATAATATGTAGTTTGGTTCTAAATAAAAAAAAATAAAATCTATTAACAAGACAATCGACGGAAAAATATTGTAACTAAAGCGTATATTAAATAGCGATTAATACACTAGTTTGTTAAATTACTATTAACTTGGCTGTTTAACTAGTTGATCAAAATTTGTCTTTGTTTCTGGGAGTAACTTATTCAATATATCTACACGTCAGAATATTTAAATTCAACTATCCCACGATGTTACACACAGATTTATGGTTGTTAATTTAAGATTAATTAAAAATATTTCAATCCATAAGTGATACATAAATCAGAGCACAACTTTAAATTCTCGAGGGATGATTACAATAACTGATCTCACTCGTGAAGCCTTCTGTGATAGCTTGTAGATGAAATTTCATTTCAGATAGATTGAATTATTTTTAAGGCTTTCTAGTTGAGGTAGGTAATTACTTCCATAAACCAAAAAGTTTGTTTTCTCTTCAACTTAAAATACAAAAAATAATTTTTTCAGTTTTTAAAATTTTTATTAAATAAATAACATGGATACATCCTATAACACAACACAACCTTACCTTCAAATGCATCTAGATGGGTTTAAAGCCCCCATTCTAACAATAAAAGTCTGTAATACATCACTATAAACTATAATAAATAAATAACACTAATAGATACACACACACCGCGGCAAGAAGCACCTGATTCACCTGAACCATGCACACGTATCGAAGCACGGACGAAATGATTGTTACCGCGTGGATGACCAATGATCGCCTGCGCGATCGGATAAATTAACCAAATATTTAGTAATGGCTACCATATTTTTCGTTACGACAACTTAAGGTTGAATTCTCAACGTCATTCAATCTATTGCCAACCTATAACCTATTTCGCGTTGATATTTTGAGTTTATTATTTTAATAACTAACATTTAAAGAAAATCAATATCGTCGGTACATTATTTAGGTATTATCTGATATATTACAAAAATATCAATTTATTTCATTGCTAATTTTGGGAGAATTGTATAGTGAAAGAACAATGAGTGACAATGACATAATAATGTTAAAAAAAATCTTACCCGATATTTTTCGCTATTCAATTCTCCTAAAATAAGTTATGAAATTCCTTGATATTTATTAAATATGTCAATTATTACCTATAGAATATCAAGTCGATACTGATTTTCTTTAAATTTTGTATAAAAGCTAGAAAACATAAATAAATCTACGCGAACTAGGTTATAGGTTGGCAAGCATGTTGATACTCCCACCTTAAGGCATTATTTAAAATATATTTTTTTTTAGTTGTCACAAGTAACAAAATCTTACGCCCTTGTTAGTTATCACAACAAAGGATGTATTTACCGCAAGTCTACCAAATAAATTTTCGGCGTACAGCCTACTAAATCGATTAGTAATTGTAAGTGGAGGGCAAAAATATATATTTGTTAGTCACTGTAAATAGCTTTGCGGTATTATGGTAACTAAGTCTGCGGACATTTTTAGTAGCTACAACTAAAAAAAAATCAACTAAGTAATTTAGTTGGCGGGTTTTTCTCAGTGTTTCATACTTTTTACAAAACCATTCGTTAGCGACATCTAATAACTGCAAATCATTTCGATTTGCGATAAAAAATATATGTTTAGTTTCTTCAGAACCCAAGTTTGTTTTTTTTGTACCGAGGATTGTCGCTGTAAGAATTCAAAAGCTTCCCGATTTTTCCCTATTAAAAATGAAGAAACAAAAAAATATTTTTCATTGTAGTTTGCTCTTTTCGCTAAGGTATATAACATTTCAATCAAAAGTTGTTTTCCGTACGAGAAAAAATAAAAACCGCATAAAAAACTTCTCTGAATGAGCTTATTTCACTTGTTTACAATTATTGACCATTTCTATTACCGTTAGGTATAGAACAATATATTTGAAAAAAGTAGTATTTGAGATGACCTAAACAAATCTCCAAACCAAAAATATGTGGGACGCACCCAATTCGATTTATTAACGATCCAACATGACCCTACATTGATTTAAAAAAAAAATCAAAAAATTGACTTCCCGATTTCCGATCGCCTTGGCAAACAACAGTGTTCTGTAGCCCACCGTTGTCTACACGCCGAAAAAGTTTAAATCGATTAAAATGATTTTTGCAACCTGTATCGCGCTACAACGAAAAAAACATATTTTTCAACTTTGACTTTAATAACTTTTTTCCGGTACACCCTGTATATTGGAAATTGTTTCCAGAACGTGCCCCGACTATTCCTCTCTACGTCCAGAAAGTTTGAATCGTTTAGCTCTAACTGTTTCCCAAGAAAAAATTCGCAAATATAGAAATGTCGAACAGCCACCTACCACGTGGCGACGGATTATCAATGTCGGAACGCCATCTTTAAAATCGAGATTACAACTATTTCTGAAACATTCTGGGCAAATATTTTGGTCAATAAAATTAGAAAAAGGTTCAAGGTAGCTATTCCATCCAATTCAAAATCTCGAAATGTTCTTATTACTCTAGCAAGTCAAGCTCAAAACACCCATTTTTCCTCATTTTTGACAGCTGGATTTTAGAAGTAAATTTCATGAAATCCAAAGCACTCTTGTTAAAAGAGAATGGTTTTAGAATTTGTAAATTTTGCTTGTTTCCGCACTCAAAAAAGCGACTTTTCTTAAATTTGCGAATATATTTTGATAAGTTTGGACATGCAGGAATGTTGAGAAAAAATCAGCGCATGTTGTGAGAAAAAAATAAAACGATTTTGTTAAAAATTTAATAAGCCACAGTCAATATAGTAAATTGTCTGATGAAGAAACCTGTAAAAAAATCATAAATTAATTTTTTTGAGCCACAAAATATGTTTTCCCAGAGCGCGCTTACTATGCAAACTGAAGCTTGTTTATCCGTTGATATAGTGGACCAAGAAAAAATTGAAAAAGTTATATATAGACACTTGCAGACATGTTGAAGCGATCCAGTGCGACGTGATAGAATACTTAGGAAATTAAATTTCGGAAGCTTGCCGTTTTTTTCGTATTAAAGATAGAGAAACGAAAAAATATCTCATAAATACAAATTGACGAGGTCTATCCGCTAAAGTATACAACGTTTCGATCAAAAGTCGTTTTCCGTACGAAAAAAAATAAAAACCGCGAAAAAATCACGCCTAATATTATGGTTTCCAATTTCTTACAATTTTTAATAATTTCCATTCCAGTTAGGTATAGAACGATATATTGGAAAAAGGTAGTATTCGAGATGGCCTAAACGATTATCCAAACCGAATGTCGATCGGATGCACCCAATTGGACTTATTAGCGATCCAATAAGTACCTGTTACGGCCAATTTCGACTTTGAAAAAATCAGGAAAATTATTTCCACACTTTCGATCGCGCCCACAAATAATAGGCTTCTGTAGCCCACGGTCGTCTACGCGTCGAAAAAGTTTAAATCGAAAAAACTCATTTTTACGACCTGTTTTGAATCACAACCAGAATACGATAATTGTCGACTTTAAAAATTAATAACTTTTTTCCGGCACACCCTGTATATTTGAAATTTTCACACAACGTACCCCCACTATTCCTCTCTAAACCCAATAAGTTTCAATCGTCCCACTCTAACCGTTTCCGAGAAAAAAAATCGTAAATGTGAAAATGTCGAAAGCGACGACAACATACATACATTATTCTCACGAAGGAGCCTATATAGGAGGAAGTATCAAGAGGCAATCGGGGTTGTGGTGATTCCGCGTGAAGGAGACGAATAACATATCGCAAAAATTGCGATATGTTAATTAATTAAAGCATTTCTAAAAATATTTTCAAATTGTCTGTTTTTAATATCCATGTTTTTATTTCAACTTTAAATTTTTTTAATGAAATCAATTTTTTAATTTTTGTTGGTAAATAATCGTTTAAATAAAAACATAAATATTTGAAATTTTTTTGTCCTATAGACTTATTTATTTTATGTTTTATGGTTATTTCATTTTTATGACGTGCATTATGATTATGGTTTTTAAATTGTATAAGGTTTTTATTTTTAAATATATATATTAAGATGTTATAAATGTAAAGTTGTCTTATGTTCAACTTTTTTGTTTCTGAATATAATTCTTTTGAAGGATAAAGATAATCTTTATTGTATATAATTTTTAGAAACCTTTTTTGTAATATTTCTAATTTTTTAAATAAAGTTCTATTTATTCCTCCCCAACCTAAAATTCCGTAATTTAAATGAGTTTTAACTAACACGTAATATAATATTTCCATATGTCTTACATTAGTTGATATTGTCGTCTAAAGGGGTTAGAGGGGGGGGATAGGTATACAGTACTGGCAAGCCTGAAATTACAGGGCGGCTTAATGTAAAGAAATGAATACAAAATGGACTTGACGCGAGTTCAAAAGATATGGATCAAGATTCAACGTTTCCAAGTACCAAACGTCTGTTTGAGGTTCTAGTGTCCATACCAGCATTTTATTTTTCACCATGGGGTAATGAAAACAAACAATTTAAATGCAATAATTGATTAGTTAACTACACACTGGGAAAAAGCCTTCTATCATTATACGAATTCGCATACTCTTTTATACAACTGTTTAACACGTTAAGCCCCATGTGCACCACACAGGTGCACAGCGTGTTTTACCTCAGACCACGTGCACGAATTTGTCTACAATATATTATCGTGTTCAGGCGACTGTGGCCGCGCCAGGGACACAATTTCTGTGTTGTTATATGGCGATTTAGATAGCTCTGGTCCATATAAAACAAAAATATGTCTTAGTTTGGCGAAACCACCATTCATTTTTTGTAGGTTAGGATATTTGTTGACGTTTATATAAATATAAAAAAGATGGGCTGGTCTGAGGTGAAAGTCATGCTTTTCACTCTGGGGCTTAACGTGTTAATACTATTTATATGACAACAACGCGTTTTCCTACTGTAAGACAACGAAAATTGCTAGACCGTTGTGTATAATATCACTGTAATTTAATCAATAGGAAATAGGAGTTAATAAAGAATAGAAGAAATAATAGTTTGTATCCATTATTTCTCTAAATACTTACAGTTATTATCAAGTTCTGTTGGGGGTGTAATCTTGTTTTATATACTATATTAGTTCTGACTGGCAGTTGTAATGAAGCTTGACATTATTCAGTTGTTTAACATTGCATCTGATTATCTCGAGGATTATCTATTATGCAACATGATGTACTGAGTTAAATTCGTCCATCGATTATAAAGTTCAATACTAAGTTTAAAAAACTTAAATACAAAGTAAAAATAAATTAATTGAAACAGGTATTGATGCGATCAATAAAGTTCAAATTCAGACAGGACAGCTAGAAGACTCCGAACAAAGATGTGACCTGCGCAACAAATATGTTAAAACTAATACTAAGACGTGCGGCGATTTCCGATAGCTACGAACCCCCACCAACGTCTTGTGGATTATAAGTTCTAACGGATACAAATCCTTTTTGGGGACGCTGTTTTGCTTTCTTAATTGTAGAGAAAGCGCTTTACTGGGAACAAAATGCGTCGCATTGAGAAGATACAATTTACTTCTTAAAAAATAAGGTAAACATACCTGCATAAAAATATAGTCGAGTTACATCTTTTTGTGAAAGCATTTGGGCTAAAACAGTGTCGCAGTAACTTTGAGAGTTTAGCCTGACCCCTTGCTCGATAAAAATTAAATTAACTTTGTGGTTTCTCGAAATTCTTGCAGACACCATTACCTACATAATTACTAAATTTATCTCTTTCCCTAAATAGATTGTTTACGGGTGTTTCCCATTTTGTTGTGCAGGAATATACAATATGCCATTTTAGGCATTTGTTAACGGATTTATGACAAAAAGTAATAAGGAAGGCGCAGAATGACCACAATTAAAAAAAAATACATCCAAATTATTTGTTTTATCTCGTAGTTGCAACAAGAAAATACCAATTTTATTGTATCTTGGGATTCTAATAAGTTGTATGTGGCAATTAAATAAAATCAAATCAATAATGGAGTCAATCGAATAACGGAGTTTCTGCTCCAAATGTATTCGCAAGGACGAATTTATTCAACTTGTATACAGTGTGACCAGTAAAGTCCGCATCATATGGGATTTTTTTTTATTAATAGCTTTATTCAAAATTTGACTTCGGCATCAAGTTCTGCTTCGATCGAGATGAAAATTAAGAAAAAAATAGTAGTCACGTGATTCGCATTATCTGTCAAATTTTAATTTTTTTCAAATAATAATTCAAAAGTGGGATTATTTCTGAAAGTATCGAAAAAGTTATAAGAAAAAGTTTTTATATGCAGTTTCTAGCTCAAAAGCAAAATTTCAGCTGCATAAGATAATTTTGATTTTTTACCCGTATTTTGTAAATTGCACCAGTTTTGCAAAATAAGACTCAACGCAACCTACATAAAACTTCTTAGTTTTGACAATGATTTATTTAAGATACATTTTCTTTAAAGGAGCGCCATATTAAATGTGTGTTTTTCTACAAAATCAAAATTGGGCTATTAAAATTTGGTCGCATGTGGATGCAAAGTTTATTTGTTTTTGACCCTGTATAAGGTAACTTTATAAAATAAGTATTTTTAAAAACGTAGTTTGTGTCTGAAAGTAATACACCTTTAATAAAACAAGAAAGAACACAGTGTCATCAGTAAAGTGTTCATTAAGTGGAAAATAAATTTTATTGGTGGGTAAAAAATTAAAATTATCTTATGCAGCTGAAATTTTGCATGTGGGCTAGAAACTGCATTAAAAAAAAATTCCAATAACTTTTTTCGATATTTTCAGAAATGACCCCACTTTTGATGTATTTTTTTAAAAAAATTAAAATTCGACAGATAATGCGAATCACGTGACTACTATTTTTGCTTAATTTTCATCTCGATCGAAGCAGAACTTGATGCCAAAGTCCAATTTCGAATAAAGCTATTAATAAAAAAAATCCCATATGATGCGGACTTTATACTGGACATACTGTATAGACTTTACTTTTAAAAAATGTATAAAATAAAACCTTAATAAAAAAAAATGTAATTACAACTGTATATGTTTTTTTATACCGCACACTCGCTAAAAAATAGTCATAACTCAAAAAATTGCATGCTTGACATAATATTACAGCACAATAATATAAAATAAACAACTAAAAACCAAAACACTACAAAGTCGTCTCATCTAATCACTATTTAATTAAAAAGGTTACATATGTTTCGCCCTATAATATGGGCATCATTAGACCTAACACTCAAACACAAAATTAAAAAGTTAATGCCTAAATAATTAAACATATTGTCAATATTACAATTGAAAACACAAACGATAGTAAAAACAAAGTAGAAACAAACTACAGTTAAATAAATGTTAATAATATATAATAATTAAAAAGATATAAACAAATTTTCTTAAGAACTGGTTACCAATTTTAATAAACAATACCTAATTGTCATTTCGTCACCTGAGAATAACAGGGTTCTATCTGCAATTTTATTAAAATTCAGATTTTGGCATAAAATGGTTCTATCTGTTAATTATTACCTAACTACAAACTCCTAGTACCATCTGGCAGTTAGTAGCGAAGATATTTATGCAACAAAGGTGTATCTGCACTTTAAAACCGATTAAAATTAGTAACATAGTTCTAACTACTGCAGATAGAACTAAGGACTTGTAAATAGAACGTTTTAGCAAGATAATATTTTTAAACAAGGTTCTATCTGCTGTAGATAGAACCTGGGAACATTAATAATTATAAAACCTAAACAAAATAGGTATAGTATAGTATAGTTAAAAAGGTTGTATCTACCACATAGAACCCTTTTCTTCAAATTTCGAGATATTTTTGAAAAACAAGGTCCTAAGTGAAATTAGACATTGTCTTTACACCAGTTATTATCTACAATTACGTTCTATTAAGACATTATTTTAAAACTATAATACACTTCTGAAATACCAAAAAAAACTAAAACTATTTTGTTTATGATTAAAGTTTTTATTAAAGTCCGAAACTTTGACGCATCTTTACTTGATTTTAGGGTTATGCCAGATAGAACCCTGTTATTCTCAGGTGACGATTTGACACATGGACATAAAATCGTGAGGCAAAAAAATGTTACTATAAAACGATGAATAAAATAGGAAACAGAACAGTAATACAAACATTTTAAATACGATTAATTATTCTCAATGAATAAAAAGTCGGTAACTCCATCAATTATTTAAAAGAAAATAATTAAAACAGGATTTTTAAGATATGATATCTGTATATATAAAACCGTCCTATTGTTGATAAAATGGGAAGAGTCAAAAGCACACAAGGGTTGGTTAAGGCAGATAATAAATAAGTACCGTTGAAAGAGTATACAAATTGGATTTCTGTTATTAGCTTCATTGAGTCTTAAATTCAGACATGAATCCGGATAACTAATTGAATGTCTATGGATTTCAAGGTCCTCGAGATAGTTCAACTCTCAGAAGTCTTTATGATCAAATTGATGTAAAATTTTGCTCTTAAAAGTTGGTGAGAAACTATGATTATTAAATTTGAAATGCTGTCCAAATACAGACGTACCTGGTCGGTTGACATGTTCTTTTATTCTTGTTATGAGTTTTCTTACGGATTTTCCAATGTATAGAGCTGGGCAAGTACCACATGATAATTTGTAAACTCCGCTTTTGTCAAGATGTAAAACGTTTTCTTTATTTCTGACTAAATGAGACTTTTTTGTTTTAAAGGAGATTGTTGTATCTTTTACATTTTTACTAAGTACTTTGGCAATCTAAGTAGAAATTAGGCGTTTGTAAGATAAAGAAACATATATTTAGGCAAGTTATTTTCTGGAGGGTTAAATCCAGTTTTTTGATCTTTTTTAATTATTTTATTTTTAATCCTATATCAACGATTCCATGTCAATGGCCGTTGTTAATTGCTATTTATTTAATGGTGTTTAATTCTTCATTACGGTCATTTTGTGACATAGGGCGACGGTAAGGGATCTATTGATAAAACGTTGAGGGCAGCCATTTTGTGATTAAACGGGTGGTTTGAGTCAGAAGGAATCATATGTGATCAGTTTGTGTATCTTTTCTGTATAAGTACTTATTTTAAATTGTAATTTGCTGTTTAATTTGTGAATATTTAGGTCCAAAAAGTTGATACAATTAATTGTTTTCCTCTATTTCAACTGTAAATTGAATTTGACTGTGTAATGTGTTGAGAAAAATTAGGATTTGATCAACATTAAATTTGTTACCGAGAACTATATTGAAACAGAGTTGTCGACATAACGATACTAAGTAAGTGTTTTTTTGTCTTTAATTAATTTAAATATAGGTATGTAGGTACCTACGTACAATCTTCAGTTTCTTAAGGAAAAATTCTGCTAATATTGGATAGGTATAGAGCGTTGCCTATTGCTAGGCCTGACGTGACTACTTTTTTTTTACACTCGTATAATGTTTAATTTGTTAAAAAACGGCGTACAACCGACTCTATTCCTTTCATATATTATCAAAATTCAATTTTATTTACTACACATAATTATGTTTTCCCCACCAATAATTAATTTTAAATTTCTAATATCATGTATTAATGGTGAAGATAAAATGCAACATAACAGCGATAACGAGTTTTTAAAACCTCGCATTTGCATATTATTCTTCACATGATTCAGCACAACTAGATGATTTATATCCTTATTCTTAAAAGGAAAAAATAAACTGCTCGTTCAAACAGGCAAGGTCGGATTTGGCTTTTTCACATGAGGGGTACATTTACATCGTTAAATTTTTAATAGGTTTTCTTTCAAGTATTACTATAGTCGGAATGTAACTAAATTTGAAATTTTTAAAAAAATTTTACAATTTTCTACTTGCCAGTCGTAAGGGACGGTCACTGGTAGTCTACAGATTTTTAATCATATTCTGCCTATGAGTCGACCACCATTTTGAATTTAAGGGGATCCAAAAATACGTCCTCAAAGAATTTGAATGGACCTCGTTTTTCTAATGAAAAAAAATGGAACCCCAAAGAGGGGGCGCATCCCTAACCAACTTTTTTTTCAAATTAGCCACTTGTGGCACCTACAATTTGGAAAGCTGAATATGTAGATATTTTTTATTTTTATATCTATCAAACCATGTGATAGGAATTTAATAAAGCTCATTTTTAACGAACATTAGGCTGGATCCACAAACATCCGTGATACGCATCCGTTGTGTACCACATGATTATTCTGAACCAATGAAATTTTAGGGCCCTAAAATTTTATTGGTTCAGATTAATCATGTGGTACACAACGGATGCGTATCACGGATGTTTGTGGATCCAGCCTAACATTAAGGTGGGAGTATCAACATGCTTGCCAACCTATAACCTATTTCGCGTAGATTTATTTATTTTTTCTAACTTTTACACAAAATTAAAATAAAATCAATATCGTCTACATATTCTACCTATAGGTAATAATTAACATGTTAAATAAATATCAAGAAATTTCATAAGTTATTTAAGGAGAATAATTGTATATCGAAAAATATCGATTAAGATTTTTTTTAACATTATTATGTCATTGTTCTTTCACTATATACAATTCTCTCAAAATTAGCAATGAAATAAATTGATATTTTTGTAATATTATCAGATATTACCTTAATAATGTGCAGACGATATTGATTTTATTTAAATCTTAGTCAATAAAATAATAAACTAAGAAAAACAAGGCGAAATAGGTTATAGGATGGCAATAAAATTGAATGACGTTAATAATTCCACCTTAACCAAGATCTTCTGGGATTTAAGGAGGAGTAAGTGAAACAGAATGCAGGGCTGTTCATAAAAAAGCAGGTGAAATTTTGACGTTTAACTCGTGGACTACGTAGGTCATAGCCTTCTACTACCAGGCTAGTGAAGATTTAAATAGCCGAGAAGCAAACGGATGTCAATATTTTGATGCCTTGTCATAATTTGACAAGAAAAACTGACCTTAAATTATTTAGATGAACTCCGCAGCGCTAAGTTTGCGCCGTCTGTGGTGGACCTTATATAGGGTAACTGACCCAGTAATGAACCCTCTTAAGAAAATTCTATGTTTAGGTGTGTTGAAAAAATACGATATTTAATTTTATTAAGTTTGTGACCAGTGCATATTAATAAAGCTTATTTTATGAAGAATGTGGACTGACCCACTTAAAATGAATTAGCTATATATATATATATATGTAATATTGATATCCGCTATTAACAAAAAAAAAGTGCTAATGGGTCAGAAACGAATACTGGAAAGGTAATGGACATATGGTGTGGGTAGGTAATGAACACTCTTTTTTTCGCTCTAGCTTCGCCATAGTTTATCCGATTTTGATGAAATTTGGTATGGTGGCTACGGTAGTAGTATACTACAAAACGTATGTCTCAGACCTGTCAAAATCTTATTGACAAGCGGTATATAGAAAACCTGTCAAAATGTCAAATTTGGAAATTTTCGATATCTGTCGAAAAAATAGCAGGTCTTATAGACAGTGACCCAAGGAATACGGGAAAAATACGCAAAAAATTCTCCTGTCAAATTTTGACAGCTATCTAGTATAAAAAAAAGTGCGATATTGACGAAACAAAATATATGGTTTTGTATAGTATTTGATGCGAAGACTTCGAGAAAAATACGCAAAAAATTCTCCTGTCAAAATTTAACACCCATCAAAATTTGACACCTGTCAAAATTTGACACCTGTCAAAGTGTCAAATCGATTTAAAAAAAAATGATATTAATAAAAAAAAAACCATATGGTCGTATGTATATATTGACGGTGGAAAGTTGAAAAAAATACGCAAAAAATTCTCCTGTCAAAATGTCAGCTGTCAATATGTCAGAATTAATATAATTAACGAATATAATGAAATAAACGTTAGGTCGTATATATTAGTTCTAAGATTTGTAAAAATGTTCGGCCTACTTTTTTCTTTGTTTACCCCTACCTACAATAGCAAGACATCGATATCTACTGATTAAGAAAGATTGTGCTTATTATTTAAACATGTTATGTAACTATTTATCTTTTTAAATGAATGGCACAGTTGTACGTATGTATGGGTAATAGATTTTTTTTCAAAAATAATAAAAACGTTTCATAAAATATTGATAAGATATTAAATATCTAGTAAATTCCATCAGGTGTTTTACAGATGGCCATTACTAAACTCAATGTTACCAGAAATGGACACCCCTCATATCCAAGACTAACTCCCTTCATGTTATTGTGTATTAGTAATGGTCACCCCAAAGAACCATTCCGATTTAAAATCGCATTTTATTATAATATACGGTGAACTTATACATATTTTACTACTAAAACTTACCTGATCACTTTAAAAACAACTAAACATACAGAAAGTACACGCAAATATTCGCGAATTCACCTGTTAACAAATGCGGGTAAAAACCAGGTGTTTCTGAAATCGCAATCTAAATTAATTTGACAGTTTCAAGAAAAGTGCAGTTTTTGCGATTATTCTTAAGATTCCTAATGGCAATTGCCTTGTCGGTCATATAGTCAGCCCTAAATCATTTGATCTATGGTTTATTTTCTTGTTTTGGAGTATTTTGAATAAAAGGTGTCCATTACTGCCCCAATGTCCATTTCTGTTTCAGTTACCCTACCCCTCGTAGACCACCTGGATCCGTCAAAGTGTCTATGCGAAGAGGCTAGTATATAAATGCTGTCTCTGTAATAGCCAACCCATGTATAGTCAGATACATATCCCTTTTTAGTTACTCTATGTTGGCCTAATAATCACTTTTTAAACACATGAGCGACCTACAATATTTATTTGTGGGTTCGCGGACTCTGGGTATATTAATTTGCTTAGCAGGTTCGACGTCCTAACTGTATAAACACTATTAAAATTAATCACTGTCAGATAAGGCATCATTTTCCTTGCAATGACGACCTACGACGCCTACGGGAGTCGTTTCCAAAGTAAATATCAGAAATTATACTAAAGTTATTTTTTTAAATAGGATAGTCTAGCACTGTATAGAGATTCTACGTTTCACATATCCATAACATACAGTGGTTAAAATTTCTTATCATCGTCAAAATTGATAATGTCTAGGTACTAACAATTATTTGGCACTAACCTATTTGTTGAATTTGCAACCCCATCGTTATTCTTCACAAAATCAAAGTTCCACAAAAATCACTTATTTGGTACCACTCCGTGATTCTAACATCTAACAACTTTTAATAAACAAATATTTATTCGAACACTGACTTGCCCTGGTTGAGAGCTTGACTGCTTCAGTAGGACTGATTAACTGAATGATTACTTTTTCATCGTTATGCGTCAGTTTATATAGTAAAATTTATGCAGAGTGGGGCATTTTTTAATAGGTTCCCACACATACCAATGAACTCTTTGTCAGCAATTTCACAAGAAATTTCATGCAGAATATTAACTGTTCCTAAGAATTATGCTAAAACTACCATTAAAACTAGATTTTTGGGGCCAAACTGTCATATAATTATCTTTTATCATCATTGGTTTCTTAGTAAGTACCACTCTTAAACCCGCTAAATTTGCAGATGTCGCTAAATTCCACTTAGAATTTATGTGACAGTTCTCCCTAAGTAACTACACTAGTAAATTCAAAAAGCTTCCCACACTTGAAGTACCAAGAATAATAACATATAACGATCGTAGACCTGTGCTAAGTGGTTCTCACCATATATCTTCACGTACCAGACTTCCAGCGAACCGTCTGCATTGTCACTATAATACCTAGGGTTCCTAGTACTAGAGTCATAAATTGCATTTTAACGTCACGTATAGCCGTACATTTCTTTTCCATGGTCGTTATACCAAGAGTTATGGCGCATGATTCTCAGAGAGCCGCAATAAAACATTTTTCAAGTGGTAGTTTTACGGTCACACGCCAGGGTGGTGTGGTTCTCGGGACCAGTCACGCGCAGCCACTTAGGTCAGCATAAATTCTGTGTGAACGAGTTTCGAGCGTTTTGATTGGTTAAACACACAAGTCGAGAGAAAGGGACTTGACGACGGTCTGAACCCAGAGAGGTTATTCAAGCTTGGTTCGTTTTGGTTCTTTCATTTTCCGTGTGTCGTCGTAACTGCCAGGTGAGTCTTTGTGCTTTGGATATTTTAATACTTTGCTTAGAACTGTTCTCTTTTTAATTCAATTAAAACATATGGGCTTTCAATAATAGTTTTGCTGTCTAATATATTTTATAGAAATACTTTTACTAGTAGTAACAACTTTAACTTTTATAATAACTTTGCAATCTCGTGCGGTAGCACTTAATCATTTAATAATTATTTAGCTCTACCTATCGCGTTCATAGTTTAAGGTATTATCATTTACTATTTTATATTTATTTAAATATTTTTGTTTTATTTCCAACTTGACTTTTAATTATTTTATTTACTATCCCAAGTAACACAGATTGTCCAAAAAAAATATATAGCTAATTATGGGCGGAAATAACGTTGCGACAACCCCAACTTTGCTGTAATTTGGCATTTAAAATCTGCAGCTCTTTGGTTTTCATTTGCATCTGTAATATCCTTAAAGCGGCATAATTTTACAACTAAATTTTCCAACATCACTAGTTTGCTTTCAAACTTGGCTAAATATAACATTTAAATGCCATTTTTATTGCCAAAGTATAGCTGGAAGTAATAGTCATAATTTTTGATTGAAAAGTAGCATTAGTTACCAAAAAAAAAACCAACTTATGGACAAAGCCACTGAATCATAATATTTAGCTCTTAAGTTGACTTTACTGCTAAGAAATGGAATTCCAACAACACCATCCAATAATGTAGCAAATTATCGGCCAAAAAGTGGTGAATATTTCTTCAAAATAACTGGATAATTAACCACCTAATATTAGAAAAAAGAAGAGATTTAAAAATTTAAAGTGTAACCCTTAAATTTTTCCTGTTTGTTGTTTTTTATTCTGTTTTTACGCGAGTTAACCTAATTTACTTATTCCTTCTTTTTCTGTGGTTTCAACTATATATAATGGACAAAAGTAATATTGTGAAAGAGCTAGAAAAATTGCAAAAAATAAAATATAATACCACATATTATAGCAAAGTAAAACAACATGTTGGTAAAGTATCTACTACAACAACTACTGTTCTCCAAGGTACTACCCTTTTGTTTTTGCCAGGAACAACCTGCCTGGAGGCCAAAATAAGGTTCCATTTATTTCCCAGTTTTCGGGAACAACACATAAATTAACGCCGTTATCTTCTTCGGTTTCCACTATTTTGAACATCGTTCGAGAGTTCACGTATCCAGACAAAATAAACGGGAAGCAGGATCTAATTTTAAGGTATTAAGATTAAAGAGAAACAAGCTAAACTTAAATATGTATTTAACCCATAGACAATTTACCTTTAGATACCTACAGCTTATCGCCTGCGCAAACAAAAGTTACGTTTTATGGGTGAAAAAATACGTCCGAACGCATGACTCGTCGGTCAGCTGTCTTCATTCGGGGAACCTTCGTGCATGCACACAAACCTCGTGTTATCGGCCGTCCTACTTTATCGACAATAATCGACGCGCTCAAGAATACTCTCCAGAACCGGCTCGGCCGCCATTTTTGTTGTTGTGTTTTAAGGTTTCTCTTCTCTGCGGATTCCTTGTAGTTTTCTAAAGTTTTCAGCTATCGGATCGGCTATCGTGGATTGTGGGACTGGTGTTTAATATTTATGGATTTCTGGTTTTTGTGTAGTTTAGTTAGTGAATTGTGTTTGTGCTTTTAGTGACTCGGATTGTAATATAAACAATGACTAGTACTAGTTGCAGCCGTTGTATAATTGTATTTTGCCCAAATAGGGGTAAAATAAACCCTCTATGGTGGCATATGAGCAAGAATTTAAATTTTAAAGCCCGGACCTGTCTATTTTCCCATTCGTTAAACGATAATGTTGCAGTGCGCATGTCTAATAGTTCCCAGTTTTGTTTACATGCGCGAGGCCATAAAACTGCCACATTCGTGATTATTGTTTGTTTATCTAAAGGTAAATTGTCTATGATTTAACCTAAAACGTCAAACGGACTCAAACTTCAAACGGAAAGTCTGAGATTTGAGGTTAACATCTTTTTCTTCTTTTTTTTTTTTTAGTGAAGGTGGACAAAAAGTAGGCCGCTTGTGAAGGCTAATAAGCGGCTAAAATGGAGCCAGAAACAAGCTTAATAGACTCCATTGTCCATAATGCTGCCATTTGGCTTTCATAGATATCTTAAATACCAGCGAAAGGAATTTAATTTCCTCCGATTAACAAGATCCAGACCGCAGTAGATAATATACCTACCTACTAGAAAAAAGATAAAGCAAAAAGCAGGAAAACCGAGTAAATTTTCTGGGCCTCTAATGCTTTTATGATATAATTTACACCTAATAGACTCCATTGTCCATAATGCTGCCATTTGGCTTTCATTTGGCAATAGGTCTGTCCACAAAAAAATTAATATTCATTAAACTTTGTTAACATGAAGCGTTTGACCTATTATAACTAATATTTAAAAAAAAATTGAAAAAAAAATATTGCTAACAACCACAGCGGCCGTAGAAATCGCTTGCCCCGTTTGAATTAGATAAACGCGTGTTCATTGGTTTGACGTCACATGCTTGCTGGCTCGCTAGGCGCGAAGCCGTAGTTAACTAGATTAGGTATTTGCATTGCATTGTTTTTGGAATAAAGTTTGTGTTTGGTGTTGTAACGGTTCACAGTGCAGTTTATTTTTTGTGTATTTAATATTGGATAATTAATTTTGTGTGGTAAATATGAAGGAAGGTTACCAGAAAGGTGATTCACACACACATTCAAAAGATCAATTTTATCCCAAATAGGATCGACAGTTAAATTTATTAAATCTGAAAATATTGGAAAAGCTTTTAAAAAAGCCCCCGTGAATAATACAACTATCGACGGCCGGGTTTCTAAAGGATGTTTTAGAAATTACTGCAACGCAAAATAATTACCGTCTGTTACTTTTACATAACTGTCCAGTAAATGAAAGCAAGAAATTATCTGTCCATCACTTAATAGAAAATTTTGTTAAAAGTGGTCTTAATCAAACTGCAGATGATTTTATTTATTTTTGTAAAAATACGATAAACATTGAAGAAATTTAGAATGCTAGTAAATTGAGTCATACCCAAAGCGAAGACTCTTTGTGGTTTCAGCTTCGTTATGGTCGCCTAACAGCTTCAAAATTATATTATTTGAAAAAATTGTTTATAAACAAGTTGTTAATTATTTAAATGAGGCCAACCTTTTCTTTGAAGGTCAATCGGGGTTCCGTAAGGGATTTAGCACTGCGACTGCTTTGCTGAATACTTTGGATGATATTTTGGGGGCTGCAGATAGAGGGGAAACCTCAGCCTTGGTTCTTCTTGATTATAGTAAGGCTTTTGACACTTTGGATCATCATTTGTTGTGTGCCAAACTTCATTATTATGGGTTTTCGGAAGGTATAATTAAACTATTAAAGGATTATCTTGTTGGTAGGTCACAATATGTCGTCGTTAATCGCAAACAGTCACAACGTCTTGCTCTGGACAGGGGAGTACCGCAGGGGTCCATTTTGGGGCCTTTGCTGTTTGTTATTTTTACCATGGACATGCACACTCACATAGCTGGTGGCAGACTAAAGCAGTATGCCGATGACAGTACCTTTCTTACACATTTTGATCAGCTAAATGCTTTACAGATAGAACAAAATATAAACAATTGTTTAAATTCTATTTACACTTATTCTACTAACAACGGACTTAAAATCAATCCTAAAAAATCAGCTGTTATATTTTTTGGAAAGAATAAGGATTGGGCTGGGAGTAATATTACTTTAGAGATGGCACAAGAAAAAATTCCAGCTGTCAATGAGTACAAAAACTTGGGTATCATATTCGATAGCAAATTAAGATTTAGAAGTCAAGTCTCAAGCGTGACTTAGAGGGCGTACTGTTCGCTGCTTAATCTATATAAAAATCGACATATACTTAATGTAGATCTAAAAAAACAGCTATGTGAGTCATTAGTACTTTCTCACTGCAACTACTGCAATTTTGTTTATGGCCCATGTCTGGATAATTGTACAAAATATAAATTGCGAAAAATACAAAATGCTTGTGTTAGATTCATTTTTGGTTTAAGAGTCAGGGATCATGTCAGTCCAAAAATAAAAGAACTACGGTGGTTAAAAATTAAAGACCGTGAAAAACTGCATTTATGGTGCTTTCTGCATAGGCTGCTAAAAAGTGGAACTCCTAGACATTTGCGCGAAAGGCTGGTCCTTCGAAGTTCTTTGCATCAACGCGATACCAGGTTTAAGGGCCGTTTTCAAATACCCAAGCATCGTACAAGTTTGTTTAATCAATCGTTTAGCTATACATCTGCCAAAGTCCTTAATGAAATTATTGATTCTGACCTCTTAAATAAGTCTAAGTTTTCCTTTAGAACTACCTATAAAAATATTTTGCTTCAAAAATACTGATTATTTATCCCGGCTTTTTTTTTTTTTTTTTCTGTTCCTCTGCTCTGTGGTAATAAATAACCCAGGTTTTGGCTACTTTTGAGATAGATCACTATGGATGCTTGATGGAACATGAATTGTAACTTATTTTGTTATATTTATAAAATTTTGTATGCTCGGTTAAAAGCAGCTCTGCTGAAATTCGCCGAGTTAAACATAAAGACCTTTTATTATTATTATTATTATTATTATTATTATTATTATTATTATTATTATTATTATTATTATTATTATTATTATTATTATTATTATTATTATTATTATTATTATTATTATTATTATTATTATTATTATCATTATTATATAAAGCAGCTATTTGCAAAAATCAAATGGTAGCTTGGTGACACAAATTATGGGCGTTTCGAAAAAATTTGACACTCCAGCAATGAAAAGGGGAAGGACTTTAGAAAACATGGTTATTAACGAACTGAAAAAAAAAGCTCAAAATTAATGTGCAACAAGTTGGGTTTATTTTTTTAAAAGAGTATGGAGTTGTGGGAGCTTCGTCCGACGGGGTAAGAGATGATTCGGTTATTGAAATAAAATGTCCCATATCAGAAAAAACTTTTTCGCGCTATATTAATTCTAAAAATGAAATAGCAAAAAAATATTTGGCTCAGATAAATTTGCAAAATGTTAGCGACAGATGTAAAAAGGGAATATTTTGCGTAGCACATCCAAATTTCGAAAACATAAAAAAATGTACTGTTGTTAACGTAGAATATAACGCAGAGTTTACAGAATACCTTATTAAATCTGCACTACATTTTTGGAAAAACAATATTTTTAAACTACTATACTTATACAGTTTTTACAGAGTAACGTACTCTCGTCGGTCTTATGACATAAGGCCCTATCTCGAGATAGGGCCAAAATGCGTTAAGATCATAGAATATGTTGTTTTAATGTATACTTGTTTTTAGCCAAGGGTCTTATCTTCAAATCATTTTAATTCTTTATAAAAGCGACAAAACACTTGGCCCTATCTCGAAATGTGAACAGTTTTATTATAGCATAAAGGCAAATCTTGAGATAGGGCTTTTTGTCGTGACAATTTTCGATAGAATCTTGACTTAAGCCCGTCACTGCTGATCTAAGAATCAAATCTATAAAAACGGATGACACCGGAAATGAATTTAAATGGTCGGATGTATTTGAGTTTTTTGTAAAAAAGGAAGATCCTAATAAAATATTTTTTAAAACTAGCCTAGACAAGCAATACCGTTCAATGTCTTTAAAAAGACAAATGCTAAATTGTTTAATGGTCAAAAAATTAAATAAAGAGCAAAGGCCTATATCTATGTTAAAGTATGAAAATCTAATGTCCCTTTGTTCTGGCATTAAGCCTGTTATTTCTTCGCCTGAAGATAAATTATTTTACCGCTCATTACCACATACTCAAAAATAAAATAAAAGTTTTTTATCGTATTTTTTTACTGTTTATAGTATTAGGCTGTAATAATAAAGATTTAAATTTTGTAGAGATACTTTTTTCATTTTTTATGTTAAAATAATGACTATAAATTCGATTTGTTCCCAAGTTTATTCTATTTTCGCTTAAAAATAATATTAATAATCATGTTTTTTAAATATGAAATTTAGTTTTTCTTCAAACGTCAATAAACTTGACGTTTTTCTACTAATTTTTTGACGTTAAAGTTCTACTTTTTCGTCAGAAGGCGGTTGCTTTTGGCAACGGAAGAAAAAGTATTTACTTTTTCTTCCGTTGCCAATAGCAGCGGAAGTAAAAGTATGACTGTTACGCAATAATGAATGCTGACACTTGTCAAATCGAATGGCACGTCGCTATCAAACAATATAATAATAAATCCATAGTAACGCTAGCCCCTTCTCAAAACTTAAAATTTTTAAATAAAACAATTAAAACATTTTGTATCTTTGTGTTTTCATATTTAAACAACGTCTGAAGAAAAAAAAGTATGTTTTATTCGGAGTAAAAGCAACTTCTTATGACTCGTCCGTAATTGCCGGACTCACTTTGTTCGTCCGGCAAACCTACAGACTCGTCAGAAAAGTATCGCTTTTACTCCTAATAAAACAATATACTATTTTCCTTATTTTTGTTATTTTTTACTGTTTTGTGTTTTACTTATTATAAAAAACATGCGTAAAATCGGTCATTTTATTTCTACTTCGAAGGGCCTATCTCGACCAAAATATACCAACAACATTTCACAAAAAACTTACATGGGTTGTTCTTCATAATTCCAAAAAAAGATAGGGAAATCGGTATAGTTCTTTGTATTCTGTTGGCGTAAAGATATTAGTTCTCTTTAAATTGCTCTCCTGAAAACTTGCAAAAAACGAGATAGGGCCTTATGCCATAAGACCGACGATATGTTAAATTTGCATTATACATATTACCAAACAACCGATGGTTCAAATAGTATTATTTTCTTGGTAATAATATGTACATACTAAAAAATAAAATATTTATTGTTTTATTATTGGGTTTTGTAAATTAATAATGACGCAACAGATCAATACTATATAGTCCAACTTTGGAACCATTGTTGAAGAGATAGTTGCATGGGGCCCTAGCATTTCAAAATGTCGAGTACGATTTATTACGCGTTCGATATTTATTTGAACGCTGGCTATTTTTTTTTTGTCGGATTCTTTATTGTTGTGTTTGTGCATCCTGGTACAAAACACCATTTTCTTGCCACCATTTTACTTTCTAAACACTTCTTATACAATATCCACAGAAAAAAATAAGACTGATAAAGAGATTAAATCTCGGTGCAAATAACCAAACGTCCGTCGCGGCGTCGAAGGCTGTGTAGTCGCGCAATACGAGCTTGCCGTCTTTCAGCGAGCATGTGACGTCACTCGCCTAGCCTCTACGGAGGGTACGTTTTCTAGAATCGACGCGTCGATGTGATTTCTATTACAAATATCGTGGAAAAGAAGAAATATTATTATTTTTTAACGTTGTTGTAGTTAATAATACCCATAAATCTATCATTTTTAATAGAAAACAAAATGTTGTGGACAGACCTATTTATTATGCAAAATATCAAGAAAAATGTTCTTTTTTTGACGGCCATTAATTTCGTAAAACAACGGAAAAGGAGGATCAGAGAACATCGGCCATTTTGGGAAAATTATTAATTTTTATTTTGGCTTTTGAAAAATACAATATTTAACGAATAAAAATCAGCACATCCAACTTTTAATTAGACAAAGTATGTTCAGGAATATGTGTAATGCATTTCTATTTTAAATATATATTTTTTTAATTATCACAAAATTTATTAAATTTTCTAAATATTAGGAAATAACGAAGCCAGTGAAGAGAGAGGAGCTACCATATGTGATGGTTAACTATCCTTAGGTTAACCTGAGGTAGGAATACCCAGCAGACAGGTATTAAAATAAAGTAAACAATGTTTTTTGTATACTTTGTAAACCAACGCCTTCACGAACAATACTAAAAATAGAAATAAACAGTTTATAAAGACCACTCTTGTGTATCACTGGTTCACCCTAAAACACCCTTTACACCATACACCTATTTAACGATAAAACTTCCTTCCCACATACATTTTGTTGCAAGTTCATCATTAACAGTCAATATATATATCGCCTAAATAATATAAGCTTCATACGCACTAACTATCATTGCTGCGCCAACCATCAAAGTCTATATTATAGGTATACTTAACTGAAATATCGGCGTGGCCTAACCGATACCAAACAAAAAGTTTATAACAGCCACTAATTGGCATTAATTGGCGCATTTCACCTAAAAAATCTGCAGCCATATGGAAATAAAATTCATTTAAAAGCTGGAAATTGTTGTACCATTTCGGCTGTCATAACGCTTTGAGGGCGTCATAAGAACGTCTAAGCAGCTTGCTGTAAAAGCTAAAATGCTCTAAATTTAGCTGGAATAACGTTGTCATAGCCTATTTGAAGCCTTTGGTGTTACTTAGGATATTTTTTCAAACTTTACTTTTAATAGTTTTTTTTAAGTTTCTACTAACTGGAGCGTTTGACTTAGAGTTGATTATCGAATAAAATATATATTTTTATTTTCTTTTAACTTTGTCTAATAAAATATGCTAGCTCATTTTATTTGGTTGTGACACTATACATCTCTGAGTCATTGTTTTAAAATCAAGACGGGCAATAACTTTAAAACTGTAATGTCACTTTTTTTAGCGTAACAATACTTAGTTGAAAATGTGCCCCATAAACCTGTTTGCCCATACCCAACCCATACCCAACCCATACCCAACCCATACCCAACCCATACCCAACCCATACCCAACCCATACCCAACCCATACCCAACCCATACCCAACCCATACCCAACCCATACCCAACCCATACCCAACCCATACCCAACCCATACCCAACATACCAAATAACCCATACCCAACCCATACCCAACCCATACCCAACCCATACCCAACCCATACCCAACCCATACCCAACCCATACCCAACCCATACCCAACCCATACCCAACCCATACCCAACCCATACCCAACCCATACCCAACCCATACCCAACCCATACCCAACCCATACCCAACCCATACCCAACCCATACCCAACCCATACCCAACCCATACCCAACCCATACCCAACCCATACCCAACCCATACCCAACCCATACCCAACCCATACCTAACCCATACCCAACCCATACCCAACCCATACCCAACCCATACCCAACCCATACCCAACCCATACCCAACCCATACCCAACCCATACCCAACCCATACCCAACCCATACCCAACCCATACCCAACCCATACCCAACCCATACCCAACCCATACCCAACCCATACCCAACCCATACCCAACCCATACCCAACCCATACCCAACCCATACCCAACCCATACCCAACCCATACCCAACCCATACCCAACCCATACCCAACCCATACCCAACCCATACCCAACCCATACCCAACCCATACCCAACCCATACCCAACAAATACCCAACCCATACCCAACCCATACCCAACCCATACCCAACCCATACCCAACCCATACCCAACCCATACCCAACCCATACCCAACCCATACCCAACCCATACCCAACCCATACCCAACCCATACCCAACCCATACCCAACCCATACCCAACCCAACCCATACCCAACCCATACCCAACCCATACCCAACCCATACCCAACCCATACCCAACCCATACCCAACCCATACCCAACCAATACCCAACCCATATCCAACCCATACCCAACCCATACCCAACCCATACCCAACCCATACCCAACCCATACCCAACCCATACCCAACCAATACCCAACCCATATCCAACCCATACCCAACCCATACCCAACCCATACCCAACCCATACCCAACCCATACCCAACCCATTCCCAACCCATACCCAACCCATACCCAACCCATACCCAACCCATACCCAACCCATACCCAACCCATACCCAACCCATACCCAACCCGTTCGCCAATTATTTTGTTTCCTTGCCCCCTGGTATAATACAACCAGTTTTGTTAGATTTGACAAGTAGTTTAAAATTTTTAACGATTTGATTCAAAAATGTATTTAACTGAAACGTTAAAAATTGAAATATAGATCATGCATGGTCGGTTTGGAGAAAGAAAACGAAATCAAGAAGATGTTATTCCGATTTTGCCACCTCTGTCGCGAAGCACACTCAACAGAATTAAAAAGCAATTTGGAGAATTGGGTCATGTAAGACACGGTCTTCAAAGAATACCACCAAAAGTATCAGATGAACCAAATTGGATATCCAATTAATTGACCTGTCAAGAAAACCCAATTACATTAGCACAGCAATTATCTCTTGACCATAATATCGATCATAAAACGATGTTAAAGATCACAAATCTACTGGCGTAAAACTATTCAAAATGCAGTCAGTAGAAGAGATATTGGAAGATGACTTAAATGGAAGGGTATAGAATTTTGCGAAATTATGAATTTATGTGCTTCAAACATTTTTAATACCAGAACTCCAAAGAATATTCCCAAATTATGGAAATTAGACCAAGCAGGATGGAGCCCCTCCCCATTTTGCGAGATATGGAAGAGAATTCTTACATGTTACATTTCCAAATCGGAGGGCGAGGATTTATAGAATGGCCGCCTAGATCCCCGGATATTATACCCTTTGATTTTTATTTATGGGGCGATTTAAAAAGAAGGGGCTATGTCACCAAACCTAGAAATCTAGAAGAGTTGAAGGAAAGGATTTGGACATAGATAGATACCTACGTTTAATCACGCCAAACGTTTTGGGAAAAGTTAGGGACGAGTTCTACCATCGGTTGGGTCTATGCCAATAGGTTTGGGGTCTATGCCATGTGGCATATTTTCAATAATTTGCTAAAAAATTGAGATTACAGTTTTAAAGTCATTGTTAATGTAAATTATAGTTAAAAATTAGTTTTTATTAAATTTCTGACAAATGTCAAAAAAATATTATGGACATATCCCGTTCTCAATAGGCTTTTCAAAAAGGACATAATATCCCTTTTTAAAAGGCTTTTTATTTTTGGATTTTAGAGAAATCTTATTCCCAGAGCCGCTATTAGTAGCGTTTCATTTGAAATCCCCACCCTGCATTAATATAATATATTTCTATAAGTGTTAACATAGCAAAATCAATGGATTTCAATTTTAAAACTGTCTGCACACCGCTTAACATTTTCCAGTTTTTATTTATAATTTTCAATCATTTGCATGTATTACCTGCAAACCATTTTAATAACATTACGCTTATTAACAATAAAAATAATATGGATATCTTAAATACCAGCGAAAGGAATTTAATTTCCTCCGATTAACAAGATATCCAGACCGCAGTAGATAATATACCTACCTACTAGAAAAAAGATAAAGCAAAAAGCAGGAAAACCGAGTAAATTTTCTGGGCCTCTAATGCTTTTATGATATAATTTACGCCTTCTCGTTGACCTACTTGGAATGCACAAAGTGCTGAAGTTGGCATTTACTTTGTTTTTGCCTAAAAGGGTTGATAATGGTGGGGCGTTGTCATATATGTTGAGAGAAATTTATTTTTGTTAAGTCAAACGAATCCCTTGAACTAAATTACAATAAATAAAAAATATTGTGTTTGATAAAATTAAGGGTATTAAGTAGAGATATTTTGTTATTAGATAATAAGAAAATAACATGACTAAGTATCAGTTTAAAGCGGTACATACCTAAATGATTCTGTTCTGCTTGATCTTGGTCAATGTCGACCCTCTCTCTCAAACGGCATTTTTGTAAGTACCCAATATCCGACAAAATATCTAATTAAAAACGAATGCGTAATTTAATTACACTATACAGCCAATTTGCGACTGTAATGTAAAAGTCATTTTTTGGTAATTTTTTGTTTTCTAAATGCGAAAATGATCGTAAAAACTTCTTAACACGTAAGTTCTTTTAAATCTAAGTATCTGACTAAATGGCAAAAGCTATCTTATATGCCTCTTAATTCCAATGATTTGGCGAGAACCAACAAATCATTTTAACGACTGTTTCTTTTGCATTAAAAAAGTGTCTAGTTTTTCAAGAAAGAGCAAATATATTATTGAATACCCAGATATTCCTTAAGCAATAAAACCGGTTTAGAAAAGACTTGCTGTTTTTCTCTTCATGAATGCTGTTAGCAGCGATTCCCAAGAAACATCTCTGTGGATTTGTCTATTCCTCACATACCATGCATGGTTCTGCTTTCCTAACGGAGTTTTTTCGGTTGACTCAAGTCGTTTTAGGTAGGAGTCTGCTGCGTAGTCAGTAGTCCCATATACTGCTGATCCGGTAGGTTAGCTCTGTGGTCTAGCTACTGCTTTTGAGGACCATCGTACGTGCTCTTAGGCTGGATCCACATACATCCGTGATACGCATCCGTTGTGTACCACATATATATGAACCAATGAAATTTTATTCCCTAAAATTTCCTAAAATTTCATTGGTTCAGATTAATCATGTGGTACACAACGGATGCGTATCACGGATGTATGTGGATTCAGCCTTAAGGTCCTATGAGATGGTACAACCTGCGCATTCCTGTCTTTGCCCTTTTAATGGATTTATCCATTTGTTTTTTCAAGGTTAGACTGGAATCCATGAATGGTTATTCCGAGGTGGATTGCTTTCTTCGCCCATTCACCCTCCTCTCTACAGTAATAATCTTGGGGGCAACTTTAATCGTCCCTTTTGTAGTAAGATGGCTCGACTTTTTTGCCCATCTTTATTTTCCGTCTTACACTTACACACCATTGCACTATTCGGTCGACTTCATCCTGCAGCAGGGTTGCCGATTTGCCAGTAATTACTTGCTTTTGCCAGTAAAAAATACGCCTGCCAGTATAATATTGCCAGTAATGGCTTTATGCCAGTAATTTGCCAGTATTTGTTAATAGTTCCCCCCCCCAGGATTTTTTTAGACCTCTATAACTTTTCATAGGCTTCAAAATACCCAAAATAAGGAATTAATACTTTTAAAATTAAAATCAGAATTTAGTATTTGGAAAAACAAAATAAAGATAAAGATGCTATATAGGTTCAGGGGCGGTAATTACCCCTCCCAGGAATTTTTTTTCAGCGTGAATTTTTGATTTTGGGCGTGGTCGCGAACATTTTTCGCCTGCGGCCCAATTTTTCGCCTCCAGCGGTTATTGCGCCTGTGGTGCAATCCCTTTGCCAGTAATTGTCAGCGTTTCGCTCTCATTCTGCCAGTAATTTTAAGTGAAACCATCGGCAACAGTGTCCTGCAGTCTTCTGCAGATTATAACGATGCATAGACCATAGACGTCGTAATTTACAACGAGTATGCATCTATAATATTAATGGATACCTACTCGTGCATATTATGTACTTTCCATTTGCTTCTTTTTAAACAGCTAATCAAAGTAAATACCTTTGCCGAGATAAGTTGTTTGAGGAACGCTTCGCGAACAACTTCGTAATCGGATGTGGGGCATACTTAACCGCAGCAAGGAGGAAGGACAAAAAATATTTGTTGTGCTTTGCTTTGCTATATAAAAGTAACATAAAAAGAACTAGGCTGGTGGCATGGCTTTGTCACAACAGGCAACAGAACAGACAACAGACTCAGATAGAACAAACCCGAAACAAACCATAGACAATTTACCTTTAGATACCTACAGCTTATCTCCTGCGCAAACAAAAGTTACGTGTTATCGGCCGTCCTACTTTATCGACAATAATCGACGCGCTCAAGAATACTCTCCAGAACCGGCTCGGCCGCCATTTTTGTTGTTGTGTTTTAAGGTTTCTCTGCGGATTCCTTGTAGTTTTCTAAAGTTTTCAGCTATCGGATCGGCTATCGTGGACTGGTGTTTAATATTTATGGATTTCTGGTTTTTGTGTAGTTTATAGTTAGTGAATTGTGTTTGTGCTTTTAGTGACTCGGATTGTAATATAGTGGATTTCACCTTAGTTTTTAATGGCCGCCGCTGACACATGTCATTTATAACATTTCTTTTTACAGAACTTAAGGATTGGCCAGGGCCGGACATAAAAATTATGTGTGAACATGGGTCAATTTATTTGTAGTTGTAATTATGGATGGAAACGAGAATTACCTAAGCAATTTTTAAGATATTTCAAAAAAAACACTGAAGGGGAATGGAAATACGATAGAATATCAGAAAAACAATTTCTTTTTTATTCATAATATAATAAAGTGCTGTTATTTTGGTAAAAACAAACTCTTAATTTAGTACAATAAAAAATATACAAGGGGCAGTCGTGAATCTATCATCAATAATTACCCAGACAGCAGACTGACGTCAATTTGACGTAACTTTTTCGTCATCTTAAACGTCAACTGTACTTTAAAAATGACGTGATAATGACGGTAGGATGTCGTGATTATGTCACGGACCGATGACGTGACTAGGAAGTCATTTAGTGACGTTATAACGACGTCATTAGTGTCGTTATAACGACGTGATTAGTGCCGACATATCACGTCATCAAAGCGTTAATTTGCCAGCCATTTAATAGCAAACCTTAGTGACGCCTTCGCCATTTCGTTACTTCTATGTTTCATCAAAAAATCGTCCAAATACCACTCTTTGGGGTACAATTACCTACAGTTATACGTATCTAATAAAAGTGTGAATTTATAAATTAATAAAAGCAGAAAAAGAAATATGCTCAAATTCGACAAAACTTCGTTTTTTGCCTTTATTAGTTAATCAATTAATTTTTCTTAACCTTAAACTGTAGGTACCCAAGGGAGGGGTACCCAAAGGGGGATATTTAGCCGATTTTTGGATAAAACAACGAAGTAACGAAATATTGACCAAAAAACTAAATGGCGAATGCGTCACTAGTGTTTGCTCTTAACCTGTAGGGGCTTCGTTAGTAGTTAGGTAACCAAGATAGGGTAGAGGATTAGGCACAAAACATTTAAAACTTTTTTTATATGTTTTCACTTCACTTGATTACTGATTAGATTATAGTTAAAAAACTGCAGAGGGACCTAGCTTAAAAATATTTTTTCTTCATTTTAACAGCAATAATTATGTGTTATTAAAATATGTAAAAATATAAATTTTACTTAATACTCCAACCAATCATGGTTACACTACCCTGTATATTATATAGTAGAGACACTAGTAGATAAGCAATGAGAATAGGACGATCATAACGGTAGTTTTTACATGTAAATTCCCATAAGAGAATTTAAGCTTCGATCTGCAAAAGTATGACCATTTTAAGGCGTGGTCACTTTTCTACCCTTGGCCCTAAACCCCACAGGCACTTACTACCAGTGGCCTTAGCTGCCGTTGGCCCTAACTTCCATTGGCCCTAGTTGCCATTGGCGTCAGCTCACCTATCATAAGTGCTAGTTACCGAGGGCACTATTGGTCAGACGTCATCTGGGATACGTCATCTATCACGTGTCACTCTAACCTCACCTACCAATGTATTTACCTTCTGTGGGGGCCATCTGTGATACGCCATCTATCATAATATGTTACTATAACCTCAACTACTTAGATATTCAATTTTGGGGGCCATGCCTACAAGTCGGTACTCCGTAAGACCTATCCCCAAGAACTGGTACCCCAATAATTTCTAAACACCATCACGCGGAGACACCTATTGGTCGTCGGTAGAACTCGCGGGGCCTCAGGGCCAATGCCCCCTTACTAGAGTACTAGTCTAGCTGTTGAAACGTCAGAGGGCGCTTGGTAATAGGGTTACGTCATCATGTTCTATTAATTTAATTTTCATTAGAAAAAAAGTTCCTGTATCCAGCGGGGTTCGATCCACCAACCATTAGATTGCTAACCAGTATCTCATACCACGGAGCTATTCGGGGTTCTTACGAAACACTGTTATTATACTGTACTCTTACATCATCGCATTAGCATACTTGCTATAACAAAAGAATAATTATTACTCATAGATGGGTAATGCAATATTAATGAATTAAATTAGGCAGGCATACATTAGCAGGTTGCTATTTGTTGTATGTTTAGAAAATATAATCTACCACAGGGGTATAGAATACGTATAAGAACATCTAACAGCACTTAGAAGTGTCCCTTAAACATATGAAAACGGCTATTTAGCAGTCTATGAACGGGTAAAAATGTCTAATAAACTACTACAGGAGCTCAAAACTATCGGGTGGTACGATAAAGACACCTTAATTGTGCTATTTTATGGTTTTACACTAAAAACTGGTATAAATGGCCCCATTTAGCACCTTTTACCATATCCCTAGCCCGTATTGTCAACAAATTATTAAATCAGCAGAACTAACGAACAGGAAGTAGTACAACAATATAAGATAGACAAGGATAGTACTATCAACTATTTTGAATCGACACACTGCTGAAAACGCACAAGAATGGTAAAAACGAAAGGTCAGTCGCTTTATTTTGCATGTATTAACAATAAAATCGAAGATATTATGCAATATCTGACATAAATATACGTTTTCCTATACGAACTATTAAGGTAAATAGACCCTAATATTACTGAAAAATTGGAATAATATAAGAAAAATCAGTAATTTAAGGTCCAAATGCATTAAATAATGCATGATTTATGCCTTAGTAGCACCTATACGAATTATTAAGGTAGAATAGATGCTGTTTAGAGCCTAATATTACTGAAAAATTGGCATAATATAAGAAAAACTAGTAATTTAAGGTCCAAATGCCTTAAATAAAGCATGGTTCATGCCTTAGTAGCCCCTTATATAGAAGGCTAGTCTCTTAAATCTTGCAATTTTAACAAAAATGTTATACAGTTCAAAACCCTATAATTGCAACAAATATTGGCTTAATGCAGGTTGGTTAACCCTAAAAATGATCATATTACTGTTAAGTTATGCTGCAATATGACTCAGTTTGTCTTCATTACACCTTAGAAGACGCTGCGAAACTTTCATAGGTTATAGTATTAGAACCTTGTAACTTGGCTGCAGGTATTCACGCATCTAAAAGGTAGGTAAAAAATAGACCACAGGGTTAATTTTAATAAATATATATTAAACACCCGCGCACCTAATGTAATTGGAACATTACTAAACGACGCTAATAATATAGGAGGTAGTGACAGATATACAGGGTATAGATGTACAGGTCTTAAAAATAGAGAATTAAAAACAAGACCTTGTTGGTGTAATACTAATAATTTGTGATACGTGCCGAATAAACAATTGAAAAGACGCACTGAAAAATAGTCGGTGGTGTTACGTTCCAAGAATTACGAGTGAAGAACAATTCTAAATAGAAAATAACAACAAAAATAGGGCCTAGTCAACCAAATTAAGTCTGTCACTTGTTAAAATGATAGCAAATAATTGAAAACGAGGGTATGTGTATAGGTTGACGTAACAAGTTAATATGAAAATACCGAGACCCGCAGGGGCGAGGTGTACTAAAGACATGCGGCTCGCTAAAGTTCTTAAGGATAATGTAACATGCGAAACGTATTTAGGATGAATAAGTTATTAGGAAAAATTCCGAGCCCTGCAGGGCGAGGTGCACTAAGGATATATGTTCACATACATAATACCAACAAAATTGGGGCCTATTGTAGGATAGGTAACCATATTAGGCCTGTTATATGGCATCAATTACGTACGATTGTACATAAAAAACCTTGTTTTTCACCAAAATATCTAATCCCATATACAGGGTAAGCTCGGAGTATCACTCGCCATAATAGCATAATATATATAGGCCCAAGACTGATTTCGCACTAATTAGCATAGTAAACAAGGCGTTATACTAGATTGGTAGCATTGACAAAAGAGTTGGACAACATTAATCATATTATCACTAGGATGTATGGGTTCTTTATAGTCTAGATAACAAATTCTCAATATTACTAATATATATATATCTAACTTAAAGCAACTACCACCGTGTTAAGGTGAGATTACCGATGCCAAACAGCTGATACTCACGCACAAAGGCAAGCACCGACGTATTGATTATCTTATAATATCATACGTCACCTGAGGCTTATCAGGTATATATATATATATATAAATGACTTAAAAATCATAGGTATTTCGTTTAAATTATGGTAGGGTTCCTACGCCAAAAGGCCGTTTCAGTCACGAAACGAGAGAAAAATAGATAAAAATTACCCTAAATATCGCCTATAATTAATGTTAATGTTAATGCCCATATAGTCATGTGTATAGTAGGCAGGGCTTAAACACTTAATAAATCACTAAAGTATAGCCTCTGAAGCCGTAAAAGCATATTTAACAGCACCTACACACAATAATCAACAAAAAACCTCTCCGATAGGGTAAAACACATAATAATCCACCAAGTATATCCGTTTTTCTGAAAAAACCTATTTAACAGTGTGTATACGTGATTAGTATCCAAAAATAGCCAAAAGTAATACAAAAACAGTCTGTATGACAAGATTCTGCTAACACATATTTTAAGTAAGACTGTCATTTTAGAGATGTGTCATTCGTGAATGATTCGATCACGTGGATTCAATCACTTTTAAGTATTGAATGATCGAATCTTGCTCTGCTTAAATCTATCAATCGTCACGTGACTACTGGCACTGACCGATCGGAGATCGAACGATCGAACCGATGGCCGAGATTGGCTTCGCTTCGAAATCAATATAAATGCGCATGCCCATGCATCACCGATTGAAACGACGTCGAACGACGGTGCCGTTCGCGGTTGGCGCGATCGAATTTGAATTTTGAAATTTGAATCAATATACGACAACTGCAACCTTCCACCCACGTTATACCTATTGTTTTTAGGGTTGCATACTTTAAAGGACAGCAAAAACGCAATCAACTCGATTTAACATTTAAATTCAATACCACAAAGTTTCAATACTGTAACTGTACTGGTCAAATGAAGGTCAATCGTTCGTTTAAAAGATTGACACGAGTGGGATCGACAATCAACGACCGGACCGATTCGGACGCGCGAATGTCAATACCAATCGTTTCACCTGCGATTGCCAAAAATGATCGATTGAAACGATCGATTGAAAAGATTCGATCATTTTCAGTATCAATCGCCGATTGATAGAATCACACTAAAATGAACGAATGACACATCTCTATGTCATTTACTATATCCTACAAATACACATTCACCACCTTAAACATTGAGGTTATGTTAAGTAAATAAATTAATAAATGTTTGGCTTATAGGCAGCATTTTAATACATACAAAGTTAGCACAACAAGCAATTAAATAGACTTTATTAAAAAATATAATGAATTACCGAGGATATACACATCTAATAGTCGTTGTCGAATCCTATCAGCTACGAAATATCAGCGAAATACCTAAAAAAAACATGAATAAATAGGAAAAATACCTATTTTAGGCCCTATTGCTTCAAAGACCCGATAAGGTACATGTATTTATGTACCGCTAAACACCCACTTAAACTTTCGCCTGGATATAATTGTTTCGTAAAAACCACATACCTAATACGTTGTGCATTAAAATATCGTTAAAAATTACAAAGAAATGTTCGTACCGAAACGGGTAGAATGATACTTCATACGTTTTTTGCAGCACTTTTGTTCTCGAGATTACCGAGAAATTAAATATTGCAGCTTGGAGGAACCGTACATATTCATGTTGTAACATTGTCAATTAGAAAATAATAAATGGAGTACCAATATCACCTTATTTTTAGAATCTAACATAGGTGTGTACGGCGGTAGTTTAATACTACAGGGTGAACCGGTTAAGGCTTTCAAACACAAAAATAACATCCGAATATTATCGTTGTGGAGAACAGGTATAGCTTTGACAGGGACTAGTTGAGGCAACGGAGTACGTTACTAAGCCAGTAAAAATCACCCCTGAGAACTATTGTCAGATAGAGGTACCCATCAAAAAAAAAATATTTAGCACAATACTGGTTAACGTGCCTAGTTGATGAGTTGTTATAATATATAATCATAGTGTTAATCTGACAGCAGAAATATTGAGGTTATGGTAACTAATAAATTAATTCAATAAAATTACGACTTATTGTTTGCATACACATAGTACAGTAAGTAGAGGTGCAATTAAATAGACTTAAATAGAAATATGATGAATTACCGAGGTAAACATACAGAATAGCTGATGCCTAAACGAATACCTAGCCTTTTATCTATATCATACAGTACTGTTTAAATGTACATAATCAGCCGCTAAAAACGTCTCTGAAAAGGGAAAAACACCAAATAAACCATTAAAGTGCCTAAAAAATGGTGTTTGAACCTATAAAACCCTATTTAACACCCCTCCTTATACAAAATGAACAACCAATAGGGTAAAAACATCAAATAACCCATTAAAGTACCTAAAAATGACATTTGAACCTATATAAGTTCTGACAGGTCTATATGTGCATGCTTGTCCTATAGTATGCTTTTCTGTTGTCTATTAGGGCCTATGCTCGACCAGGCCTTATATCATTTGAGCATATAAATATACCAATGTATGATAACCTATTTAACAGCCCCTTACACAAAATGTACAATCAACAGCCTTTCTGATGGAATAAAAACATCAAACAAAACATTAAAGTACATACTTAAAAAAATTACATTTGAACATATAAACTCCAGTATACCTATACAAGTTCTGATAGGTCTATATTGGCATAAGGGCGTGCTTATTAGTACCCTAAAAACCATCCGCTGATTGGGTAAAAAAACATCCAATAATTCATTAATGTGCATAAAAAAGGGTCTTTGAACCTATAAACCCCTATTTATACAAAATAAGCGATCAATAAATACTTTGATAAAAAAAACAGCCATTTATGGTGGATGCGCTGGAATTTTGTACATGACTTAATACAATTAAAAGGTACACCATACGTTACGGCGTCTTAAAGAAAGTTTTGCATGTGGTATATTGCTGGCCTTGTTTTATGTATGTAAATGTATATCTATCTATTTAGGTGCAAGATGGAAAACGTAGGTAGTCAGGTTAGTTCAGAGGGTTACTAAACTTGTTTATTATTGATGTGTCTATCGCACGAATAAAAAAATTCAATTAGAACAAACAACGACAGTATAGAATGTGGTGTGATAGCCACAGCATTGTAAGGGTGGCTCGATATATAATACAGGATGCACCGAACGTATCCAGCACAGTGGTAGAAAAAAGAGGTAGGCAGACGTCGTGTGCTATTACAGTTATGCCAATGAGAAATCAAGAAATAACATCCGAACCAGGTACATACAACTACCTATGATAGCCCGCCTAGCATGAAAATACTGAAATTTTCCGCTTCAACAGTAAAAACAACTTAGGATCTGAAAAATTAATAGCTAAAGAACTCAATGAATACCCAGCTAAACACGACAAAAATTAGGATCGCCTACATCTAATTTGGATATCAGCAGAAATAATTAATAGGTGTTTAATTTAAATAGACTTAAATCGAAAGACATTACAGAGAACGAATAGTTGCTGGGTAGGCTCTTAGCCATCAAACATACCCTCCTTGGGGCTTTAAAAATAAGAATAAATAGGGAAAAATACCTAGAAATTCAGGTTAATTTTCCTTTTAAAAATCAGTTAACTCCAGCAAGATTATTTATATAACACAAATGCACGACGAACCTAACCCAACTTCTTGGGTGTGGTTATTCTGTATAAAGACCGGCTAACACCAAAAACAAAAAAAGGGTCAAAAAGTATATGCACGATCATCCTCTAATATTAGGAATACCGAAAATAACACTAGACAACCACTAACAGGGGTTACATTAACGTTAAAAGATAAGGATGTATACCATTTAAATTACCGAATGATCAGCCAAATAAATAAAATTCCCGTCTAAAATGCTATATTAGTTATATGAGATGAGCGTTAAATGTATAAATTTTGCGAAATTCAGGGGTGACCGCCCCGATCTAATCAGTCTTACAACCACGAAAAATAAAAAGTAACTAGTTGGATAAAATGGCTTCTTAACGACTCGTCCTACTAAACTAAAAAATAAAACAAAAACGGTTGTAAAAATTATTCATTAAACCATAAACTTAGAATAGGTCACACAATGGTATAAACGTCAACAGCAGATATTGGCTCACGGATCGTTACGGCCATTAGGTAATACTTGTTGTTAGATACATGTGTAGCGAAACATTACAAGTCACCTAGAAAACCCAAAAACTTGATCACTCAACTAGCTAACAGGTTATAGGTCCTTACGATTAGAGTTGTTATGGCGAGCGATGTGGGGAGGGGGAGGGGGGTAAAGTAAACAGGCAGAGGCTAAAAAAGTTTCAACAACTAGTGAAAATTATTTTTAAAACCCCCATAAACGTTAGTCTGTATAAAACCATTAACGACATAATGGCGGAGATAGGGAATATTTTTCAATCTTGCCATCACATTAATATAGACATTAATAAAAAGGAGAGAAAAAGAAATTCAATACATTATTGTGTGTTAGTAAAGATTACTAGCTGAGCTACCGAAAGTCTCCTGATACCTTTTTTGCTGCTTCAGCTACCTGTCTATATGTAACGTTCCACTTCCAATAATAGGTGATTCTTATGGCGTTTTACCCCCTCTAACATGTTAATTATCAGTAAATTTTATAATTTATACAGATTTGTTCCAGGTTCATACTAGGCTATACCCTTGTTGTATGAATTAGATGCCTAGAACGCCTAATTGGCGACAGGAACCAACAGCAAGTATGTTGCTATTGTAAGATATGCAGGTATATAAGGTTGCAATATGATAAATTATGATAATTATTATCTAAAAGCAAGTAAAACACAGGCATTTTTGTAATATATTTATTTTATAAAACCAAGTATTTCTTGAGAATAGTTCTATTACTACAGCTGCTAGATCAAAATCCATGTAACGTTGCCACTGCTATATACCAAGGGCGTATCATCAACTTCAGATTCACCCAAATTATCCTGCTTCGTCTCAATAAATTCTACTACACATGGTTGCGGTTTAGTCGTTTCTACATGTACTTTGTCACATATTTCATCATTATTTGAGAACTTTCTGCTAGTCGACACTCTGGGCCTCTTTGGTGGAAACAGTTTTGAAATTATATTTGTATATTTCCAGCTAGTGCTTGATTTAATGTGTTCATCTTTTTGGAAATGCCGTTTATGTAAACTTGTAAGTAATATTAATTCTTTGTACAACTTTAAGTCTTTCTGGGAATATGCTTCAGGACGCATACTTGTTAATAAATCCAGCAACCCATTAGTTAAAGTGTATGAGTCACTACCAACTACCAATTGATCATTTTGAAAGACGACAAGGGTATTTCCAAGAAACCAGTTAGTTCCATCTGTTCTAAGGCCAAAAACGTTTCCCCTAGACATTTGCAGGAGTTTAAGTTTGATTTTTCTGGTTGCCATCTTAACCCTTTCACGTTGAAAGCACTAATGAAGTATTTTCCCTAGTATTTACCTATTTATTTACACCATACCATTTATTAATGTTTCAAAAGAGACGCTACGATGAATTAAACAGCCGCCTAAGATGAAACAACATATTTTTATACTTATGTTGTCAGATGCTCTACTTCAAAGTAGCGTTCAAATACATTCAAAGCTCCAATCAAGCCATCATTATTTGTAATATTATGGACTTTGTCCATGTTGTCCAAATGGTTGAGGGTATAACAAGTAATTAGGACAGCGCTCTGGCTTGAAATAAGACTGAGTGCTTCTGCTGATAGTAACTATGTCAACAGGCTTAATTACTCGGTGAAACCCGAATCTATAGAGGATTATACGGGTTTCGGGGTTACTCGGGTTCATTAGGATTCTAAAATTTATTTTGCTTAACGTAATTTTTAAACACAGCCACGGGGCAAAGGCTCACGAAATTTGCAGAATTTTGGGAGAAGACCGTGACTGTGTTTAAAAATTACGTTAAGCAAAATAAATTTTAGAATCCTAATGAACCCGAGTAACCCCGAAACCCGTATAATCCTCTATAGATTCGGGTTTCACCGAGTAATTAAGCCTGTTGACATAGTTACTATCAGCAGAAGCACTCAGTCTTATTTCAAGCCAGAGCGCTGTCCTAATTACTTGTTATACCCTCAACCATTTGGACAACATGGACAAAGTCCATAATATTACAAATAATGATGGCTTGATTGGAGCTTTGAATGTATTTGAACGCTACTTTGAAGTAGAGCATCTGACAACATAAGTATAAAAATATGTTGTTTCATCTTAGGCGGCTGTTTAATTCATCGTAGCGTCTCTTTTGAAACATTAATAAATGGTATGGTGTAAATAAATAGGTAAATACTAGGGAAAATACTTCATTAGTGCCTTCAACGTGAAAGGGTTAAGATGGCAACCAGAAAAATCAAACTTAAACTCCTGCAAATGTCTAGGGGAAACGTTTTTGGCCTTAGAACAGATGGAACTAACTGGTTTCTTGGAAATACCCTTGTCGTCTTTCAAAATGATCAATTGGTAGTTGGTAGTGACTCATACACTTTAACTAATGGGTTGCTGGATTTATTAACAAGTATGCGTCCTGAAGCATATTCCCAGAAAGACTTAAAGTTGTACAAAGAATTAATATTACTTACAAGTTTACATAAACGGCATTTCCAAAAAGATGAACACATTAAATCAAGCACTAGCTGGAAATATACAAATATAATTTCAAAACTGTTTCCACCAAAGAGGCCCAGAGTGTCGACTAGCAGAAAGTTCTCAAATAATGATGAAATATGTGACAAAGTACATGTAGAAACGACTAAACCGCAACCATGTGTAGTAGAATTTACTGAGACGAAGCAGGATAATTTGGGTGAATCTGAAGTTGATGATACGCCCTTGGTATATAGCAGTGGCAACGTTACATGGATTTTGATCTAGCAGCTGTAGTAATAGAACTATTCTCAAGAAATACTTGGTTTTATAAAATAAATATATTACAAAAATGCCTGTGTTTTACTTGCTTTTAGATAATAATTATCATAATTTATCATATTGCAACCTTATATACCTGCATATCTTACAATAGCAACATACTTGCTGTTGGTTCCTGTCGCCAATTAGGCGTTCTAGGCATCTAATTCATACAACAAGGGTATAGCCTAGTATGAACCTGGAACAAATCTGTATAAATTATAAAATTTACTGATAATTAACATGTTAGAGGGGGTAAAACGCCATAAGAATCACCTATTATTGGAAGTGGAACGTTACATATAGACAGGTAGCTGAAGCAGCAAAAAAGGTATCAGGAGACTTTCGGTAGCTCAGCTAGTAATCTTTACTAACACACAATAATGTATTGAATTTCTTTTTCTCTCCTTTTTATTAATGTCTATATTAATGTGATGGCAAGATTGAAAAATATTCCCTATCTCCGCCATTATGTCGTTAATGGTTTTATACAGACTAACGTTTATGGGGGTTTTAAAAATAATTTTCACTAGTTGTTGAAACTTTTTTAGCCTCTGCCTGTTTACTTTACCCCCCTCCCCCTCCCCACATCGCTCGCCATAACAACTCTAATCGTAAGGACCTATAACCTGTTAGCTAGTTGAGTGATCAAGTTTTTGGGTTTTCTAGGTGACTTGTAATGTTTCGCTACACATGTATCTAACAACAAGTATTACCTAATGGCCGTAACGATCCGTGAGCCAATATCTGCTGTTGACGTTTATACCATTGTGTGACCTATTCTAAGTTTATGGTTTAATGAATAATTTTTACAACCGTTTTTGTTTTATTTTTTAGTTTAGTAGGACGAGTCGTTAAGAAGCCATTTTATCCAACTAGTTACTTTTTATTTTTCGTGGTTGTAAGACTGATTAGATCGGGGCGGTCACCCCTGAATTTCGCAAAATTTATACATTTAACGCTCATCTCATATAACTAATATAGCATTTTAGACGGGAATTTTATTTATTTGGCTGATCATTCGGTAATTTAAATGGTATACATCCTTATCTTTTAACGTTAATGTAACCCCTGTTAGTGGTTGTCTAGTGTTATTTTCGGTATTCCTAATATTAGAGGATGATCGTGCATATACTTTTTGACCCTTTTTTTGTTTTTGGTGTTAGCCGGTCTTTATACAGAATAACCACACCCAAGAAGTTGGGTTAGGTTCGTCGTGCATTTGTGTTATATAAATAATCTTGCTGGAGTTAACTGATTTTTAAAAGGAAAATTAACCTGAATTTCTAGGTATTTTTCCCTATTTATTCTTATTTTTAAAGCCCCAAGGAGGGTATGTTTGATGGCTAAGAGCCTACCCAGCAACTATTCGTTCTCTGTAATGTCTTTCGATTTAAGTCTATTTAAATTAAACACCTATTAATTATTTCTGCTGATATCCAAATTAGATGTAGGCGATCCTAATTTTTGTCGTGTTTAGCTGGGTATTCATTGAGTTCTTTAGCTATTAATTTTTCAGATCCTAAGTTGTTTTTACTGTTGAAGCGGAAAATTTCAGTATTTTCATGCTAGGCGGGCTATCATAGGTAGTTGTATGTACCTGGTTCGGATGTTATTTCTTGATTTCTCATTGGCATAACTGTAATAGCACACGACGTCTGCCTACCTCTTTTTTCTACCACTGTGCTGGATACGTTCGGTGCATCCTGTATTATATATCGAGCCACCCTTACAATGCTGTGGCTATCACACCACATTCTATACTGTCGTTGTTTGTTCTAATTAAATTTTTTTATTCGTGCGATAGACACATCAATAATAAACAAGTTTAGTAACCCTCTGAACTAACCTGACTACCTACGTTTTCCATCTTGCACCTAAATAGATAGATATACATTTACATACATAAAACAAGGCCAGCAATATACCACATGCAAAACTTTCTTTAAGACGCCGTAACGTATGGTGTACCTTTTAATTGTATTAAGTCATGTACAAAATTCCAGCGCATCCACCATAAATGGCTGTTTTTTTTATCAAAGTATTTATTGATCGCTTATTTTGTATAAATAGGGGTTTATAGGTTCAAAGACCCTTTTTTATGCACATTAATGAATTATTGGATGTTTTTTTACCCAATCAGCGGATGGTTTTTAGGGTACTAATAAGCACGCCCTTATGCCAATATAGACCTATCAGAACTTGTATAGGTATACTGGAGTTTATATGTTCAAATGTAATTTTTTTAAGTATGTACTTTAATGTTTTGTTTGATGTTTTTATTCCATCAGAAAGGCTGTTGATTGTACATTTTGTGTAAGGGGCTGTTAAATAGGTTATCATACATTGGTATATTTATATGCTCAAATGATATAAGGCCTGGTCGAGCATAGGCCCTAATAGACAACAGAAAAGCATACTATAGGACAAGCATGCACATATAGACCTGTCAGAACTTATATAGGTTCAAATGTCATTTTTAGGTACTTTAATGGGTTATTTGATGTTTTTACCCTATTGGTTGTTCATTTTGTATAAGGAGGGGTGTTAAATAGGGTTTTATAGGTTCAAACACCATTTTTTAGGCACTTTAATGGTTTATTTGGTGTTTTTCCCTTTTCAGAGACGTTTTTAGCGGCTGATTATGTACATTTAAACAGTACTGTATGATATAGATAAAAGGCTAGGTATTCGTTTAGGCATCAGCTATTCTGTATGTTTACCTCGGTAATTCATCATATTTCTATTTAAGTCTATTTAATTGCACCTCTACTTACTGTACTATGTGTATGCAAACAATAAGTCGTAATTTTATTGAATTAATTTATTAGTTAACATAACCTCAATATTTCTGCTGTCAGATTAACACTATGATTATATATTATAACAACTCATCAACTAGGCACGTTAACCAGTATTGTGCTAAATATTTTTTTTTTGATGGGTACGTCTATCTGACAATAGTTCTCAGGGGTGATTTTTACTGGCTTAGTAACGTACTCCGTTGCCTCAACTAGTCCCTGTCAAAGCTATACCTGTTCTCCACAACGATAATATTCGGATGTTATTTTTGTGTTTGAAAGCCTTAACCGGTTCACCCTGTAGTATTAAACTACCGCCGTACACACCTATGTTAGATTCTAAAAATAAGGTGATATTGGTACTCCATTTATTATTTTCTAATTGACAATGTTACAATATGAATATGTACGGTTCCTCCAAGCTGCAATATTTAATTTCTCGGTAATCTCGAGAACAAAAGTGCTGCAAAAAACGTATGAAGTATCATTCTACCCGTTTCGGTACGAACATTTCTTTGTAATTTTTAACGATATCTTAATGCACAACGTATTAGGTATGTGGTTTTTACGAAACAATTATATCCAGGCGAAAGTTTAAGTGGGTGTTTAGCGGTACATAAATACATGTACCTTATCGGGTCTTTGAAGCAATAGGGCCTAAAATAGGTATTTTTCCTATTTATTCATGTTTTTTTTAGGTATTTCGCTGATATTTCGTAGCTGATAGGATTCGACAACGACTATTAGATGTGTATATCCTCGGTAATTCATTATATTTTTTAATAAAGTCTATTTAATTGCTTGTTGTGCTAACTTTGTATGTATTAAAATGCTGCCTATAAGCCAAACATTTATTAATTTATTTACTTAACATAACCTCAATGTTTAAGGTGGTGAATGTGTATTTGTAGGATATAGTAAATGACAGTCTTACTTAAAATATGTGTTAGCAGAATCTTGTCATACAGACTGTTTTTGTATTACTTTTGGCTATTTTTGGATACTAATCACGTATACACACTGTTAAATAGGTTTTTTCAGAAAAACGGCCATACTTGGTGGATTATTATGTGTTTTACCCTATCGGAGAGGTTTTTTGTTGATTATTGTGTGTAGGTGCTGTTAAATATGCTTTTACGGCTTCAGAGGCTATACTTTAGTGATTTATTAAGTGTTTAAGCCCTGCCTACTATACACATGACTATATGGGCATTAACATTAACATTAATTATAGGCGATATTTAGGGTAATTTTTATCTATTTTTCTCTCGTTTCGTGACTGAAACGGCCTTTTGGCGTAGGAACCCTACCATAATTTAAACGAAATACCTATGATTTTTAAGTCATTTATATATATATATATATATACCTGATAAGCCTCAGGTGACGTATGATATTATAAGATAATCAATACGTCGGTGCTTGCCTTTGTGCGTGAGTATCAGCTGTTTGGCATCGGTAATCTCACCTTAACACGGTGGTAGTTGCTTTAAGTTAGATATATATATTAGTAATATTGAGAATTTGTTATCTAGACTATAAAGAACCCATACATCCTAGTGATAATATGATTAATGTTGTCCAACTCTTTTGTCAATGCTACCAATCTAGTATAACGCCTTGTTTACTATGCTAATTAGTGCGAAATCAGTCTTGGGCCTATATATATTATGCTATTATGGCGAGTGATACTCCGAGCTTACCCTGTATATGGGATTAGATATTTTGGTGAAAAACAAGGTTTTTTATGTACAATCGTACGTAATTGATGCCATATAACAGGCCTAATATGGTTACCTATCCTACAGTAGGCCCCAATTTTGTTGGTATTATGTATGTGAACATATATCCTTAGTGCACCTCGCCCTGCAGGGCTCGGAATTTTTCCTAATAACTTATTCATCCTAAATACGTTTCGCATGTTACATTATCCTTAAGAACTTTAGCGAGCCGCATGTCTTTAGTACACCTCGCCCCTGCGGGTCTCGGTATTTTCATATTAACTTGTTACGTCAACCTATACACATACCCTCGTTTTCAATTATTTGCTATCATTTTAACAAGTGACAGACTTAATTTGGTTGACTAGGCCCTATTTTTGTTGTTATTTTCTATTTAGAATTGTTCTTCACTCGTAATTCTTGGAACGTAACACCACCGACTATTTTTCAGTGCGTCTTTTCAATTGTTTATTCGGCACGTATCACAAATTATTAGTATTACACCAACAAGGTCTTGTTTTTAATTCTCTATTTTTAAGACCTGTACATCTATACCCTGTATATCTGTCACTACCTCCTATATTATTAGCGTCGTTTAGTAATGTTCCAATTACATTAGGTGCGCGGGTGTTTAATATATATTTATTAAAATTAACCCTGTGGTCTATTTTTTACCTACCTTTTAGATGCGTGAATACCTGCAGCCAAGTTACAAGGTTCTAATACTATAACCTATGAAAGTTTCGCAGCGTCTTCTAAGGTGTAATGAAGACAAACTGAGTCATATTGCAGCATAACTTAACAGTAATATGATCATTTTTAGGGTTAACCAACCTGCATTAAGCCAATATTTGTTGCAATTATAGGGTTTTGAACTGTATAACATTTTTGTTAAAATTGCAAGATTTAAGAGACTAGCCTTCTATATAAGGGGCTACTAAGGCATGAACCATGCTTTATTTAAGGCATTTGGACCTTAAATTACTAGTTTTTCTTATATTATGCCAATTTTTCAGTAATATTAGGCTCTAAACAGCATCTATTCTACCTTAATAATTCGTATAGGTGCTACTAAGGCATAAATCATGCATTATTTAATGCATTTGGACCTTAAATTACTGATTTTTCTTATATTATTCCAATTTTTCAGTAATATTAGGGTCTATTTACCTTAATAGTTCGTATAGGAAAACGTATATTTATGTCAGATATTGCATAATATCTTCGATTTTATTGTTAATACATGCAAAATAAAGCGACTGACCTTTCGTTTTTACCATTCTTGTGCGTTTTCAGCAGTGTGTCGATTCAAAATAGTTGATAGTACTATCCTTGTCTATCTTATATTGTTGTACTACTTCCTGTTCGTTAGTTCTGCTGATTTAATAATTTGTTGACAATACGGGCTAGGGATATGGTAAAAGGTGCTAAATGGGGCCATTTATACCAGTTTTTAGTGTAAAACCATAAAATAACACAATTAAGGTGTCTTTATCGTACCACCCGATAGTTTTGAGCTCCTGTAGTAGTTTATTAGACATTTTTACCCGTTCATAGACTGCTAAATAGCCGTTTTCATATGTTTAAGGGACACTTCTAAGTGCTGTTAGATGTTCTTATACGTATTCTATACCCCTGTGGTAGATTATATTTTCTAAACATACAACAAATAGCAACCTGCTAATGTATGCCTGCCTAATTTAATTCATTAATATTGCATTACCCATCTATGAGTAATAATTATTCTTTTGTTATAGCAAGTATGCTAATGCGATGATGTAAGAGTACAGTATAATAACAGTGTTTCGTAAGAACCCCGAATAGCTCCGTGGTATGAGATACTGGTTAGCAATCTAATGGTTGGTGGATCGAACCCCGCTGGATACAGGAACTTTTTTTCTAATGAAAATTAAATTAATAGAACATGATGACGTAACCCTATTACCAAGCGCCCTCTGACGTTTCAACAGCTAGACTAGTACTCTAGTAAGGGGGCATTGGCCCTGAGGCCCCGCGAGTTCTACCGACGACCAATAGGTGTCTCCGCGTGATGGTGTTTAGAAATTATTGGGGTACCAGTTCTTGGGGATAGGTCTTACGGAGTACCGACTTGTAGGCATGGCCCCCAAAATTGAATATCTAAGTAGTTGAGGTTATAGTAACATATTATGATAGATGGCGTATCACAGATGGCCCCCACAGAAGGTAAATACATTGGTAGGTGAGGTTAGAGTGACACGTGATAGATGACGTATCCCAGATGACGTCTGACCAATAGTGCCCTCGGTAACTAGCACTTATGATAGGTGAGCTGACGCCAATGGCAACTAGGGCCAATGGAAGTTAGGGCCAACGGCAGCTAAGGCCACTGGTAGTAAGTGCCTGTGGGGTTTAGGGCCAAGGGTAGAAAAGTGACCACGCCTTAAAATGGTCATACTTTTGCAGATCGAAGCTTAAATTCTCTTATGGGAATTTACATGTAAAAACTACCGTTATGATCGTCCTATTCTCATTGCTTATCTACTGACACTACTTATACAATTTTTTTAGTAATATGTTGTTTTTTTTTCTGTACACCTAAACTTAATTTAACTAAGAAAGAGAAAAGATTCAATATTTAATTTAAAACAGTTATATTTCTGAAACATAGTTTTATATGCCTATATATTTAGGGGTCCTTGCAGGAGGGACATATTAAGTTGGTGACCCGTCTAAAAATAAAACAGAAAAAATACAAATTACCAAGCAATATTATTTATTATTAATTTATTTATAGTTATTAAAATTCTTACCATGCAGAAAACCATGGGTTAATTCTATTGTACTTACTTAAATTGGGTTTGTTCGAGTTTGTTCGTTCAATAAGTATTTTCTTCTTAGTTGTAGGTACATCTTCATCGGAACTACTTAATATTCGCTTTGGTTTCCTTTTTATAATAGGTTGGTTTGTCGGTATGCAAGTTGGAGGTATCCTCTGCATCTTTGCATTTTTTATAGCTTTATCTATATTGTCTAAAAACATGTTTTATATAAGTATAAAATTATCAGAAATTATTTGTTTTGACTTAAATTGATAATTTGTTTTTATTTAATTGTGTATGTGGTTTATGTATGCACAGTACAGGACCTCTAAGTGGAAGACTTTACCTAAATGACTTTTAAATTCTTTTCTCGACAAATCCATTTTACAACAAGGTATATTATGTACTAACTTAAATGTAAAATAGCTTAATCAATTTTATTATGACAAAACTTAGTAGGCTTAGTTAAAAATACATTTTACTTAACCTCGACCCATTTCTTGAAAGTCCCTACCTGCCTCAAACATGCATCGCTTGATTTTATACAATTTCCAAGACTCATCAATGTGGACTTCTTTCTCTTTAAGTAATTTATTGAAAATCCTTTGATCTTTGTAAGAAGGCCAAAAGGCTTCTCTTTTTAATGGTGTTCACCACATTTTAGACACCACTGAAAGTGCACCATTTTCCCATTCTACAATGACATATATGCCATCTTTTTCTAAAACAAAAAACAAGTTATAGGTTAGGATTAGGTACAGAAAAGTTTAGAGAAATACCACAGAAAAAAACACAAAAAATAAGTAACGGAGAAGCTTAATTGTTATGTTTTCACTTTTTTTTTTCATTGCAACGTATTGCTTTAATAAGATCTAGGGTACTCAGTTGGTCCTTCTCAATTTAAAATGGGAACTGCTATCAAAAATATTTTATTAATTATTAATTTAAATCGCTGCATACCTAAATTTATTTGGCAGTTAGTAGTGGCACTGTAAATGTTTGCAACGAAAGGAGAACTTACAGCATTATAATTAGAAATTATTATTATTATACTGTTTTACTTACCCCTTTAACACGCCGCCGTGAAAAATACACACATACACACAACTGAAAGAACCTCAGACCAAGCACTAGAACAAACCGATGCTATATGGCTATGTTTACTTTATTCTTTACCTACTATTCTTCCAAACAATGATTTCTTTTAGACCAAAATTTACAAGGTTACATTTACAATACGAACAAACACAAAAGGACAAAATTCCGCAAAATGGCGGAGAGAGGAGAAAGAAACGGAACGGCCGATGCCGAGTCAAATAGAGAACGTGAGAACGATGGCATGGCGTGCGCGCACATTACGACAGCTGTTTGATAGAAAATGTCCAAAAAACGACGTTATATTGACGTATAACTTATGTCGTCTAATTGACGTAAAAACTATGACGACATTATCACGTCATTTTTTGGTAACATGACGTCGAAGACGTAAAAATCCCAAAAAATGACGTGATTTAGACGACAGTCTGCTGCTTGGGTAACTACGTTTTTTATTAAAGAATTATTTTGTTTTTTAATTTGATTTTAGACCATGAAGTGTTAAGTTGAAAAAATCTATATATTATATTTAATAGCTTATTGTTTACTTTTTTATTTTCTTATTCACCGGGTAGATATTTTTTTCTTTAGACTAGGTTCTTAAGAGTTTAAAGTTTACAATAGGTCTAACTTTTCGTTGGTTTATAATAAAACAACAAAAGTTTGTAATGTTATCGAATTAGGTATTTTTTTTTAATGAATAAAGAAAAAATAATGTAAGTACATACTACAAAAAAAGATTTTTGTCCATGCGTTTGCAGAACAGATACCTCAAGCACTCTTCAATACAACTGTATGTAAAACTTATTTTAGCATAATGGTTTACTGTGGTTTTCAAATTTAATTTTGTTGCAAGTTCCCTATTATTTTTGGTCTTCATCTGACAAGCTGTCGATGTCGTCGTCACCGTCCGAGACATTAATAATTATTTACTTACTTTTGCATAAAAAGAAACACGTCACAGATACACACAGTCCGGCAGTTTAAAACCAAAAAGTCTAATACGCACAAAATATAAGCAAAATGCTGCCTAAAAAATACCAAAAACAATAACACGAACGATAAAGAATTAACAGCAACTGCACGCGGTGCGCGGTGTGTCCCAATGCGGCTCTGTGATATTTAAAGAACGCGACGAGACAATCGAATTAATGAAGTACGAAAAGAGATATGCGCGAGCAAATGCGTAAGACAAAGATGCACATACTAACGGCATATACGAGCGATGCTGTGCTTTTGACGAGTTTGAGCTCATTGAAGGGCAACGTATTGAACTGTGTAGTGTGCATCTTCGTCATGTACATGTAACTATACGGTCAGTTATATATCCATCTCTTGTTAATCTAGCCAATGCCCGTGCCTGAAAGCCGTTTATAGAATTAGGGATTTTAAAATCACGTGTTGGCTAATATGTTTGACAAGAGAGACGTCAAAGCATTAAAAACTAAGGTGAAATCCACTATATAAACATTAACTAGTACTAGTTGCAGCCGTTGTATAATTGTATTATGCCAAAATAGGGGTAAAATAAACCCTCTATGGTGGCATATTAGCAAGAATTTAAATTTTAAAGCCCGGACCTGTCTATTTTCCCATTCGTCAAACGATAATGTTGCAGTGCGCATGTCTAATAGTTCCCAGTTTTGTTTACATGCGCGAGGCCATAAAACTGCCACATTCGTGATTATTGTTTGTTTATCTAAAGGTTAATTGTCTATGGAACAAACCCTATAAATTTTCTTTGTCAGATAGTAACCACCGGTATGGTAAAAAGTTACTGTTTCCAAAAGCAAAACTTTTTATAAAGAATGTCTTATTATTGTTAAATTGATTTTATAGGATTGACTTTTTTTCCTATTTTTAACTCTGCATGCATGCATGCATGCATGGACATTGGACACACTGTATTCCAATCACACATATTATATAATATACTTAGGTAAGTATAACATTTCAATAATGTTAAAATGTAGAACGTTCTCCGAATATCCAGGTATTAAATAGAGATTCCTACAAAACAAAAAGGGTATCCCGGTGGCGATTTTACAAAATATAAACTATTACAGCACAAGACACGCCTCCAATTATGAAATAACAAAATATATTCGGCCTCAGCACAATCCTGCAAAATATTATCGTTTGCAGCACAACGTGGCTGATCCATATAAATAAATGTTGATGAAATTGAGGTCAGATTCGTCACGTCGGTGCAGAAATATTTTTCTTAACCATCCGCACGAGTCCCACAGCCTGACGAGTCCTTTTCTACAAATTCCGTCGAGAAGGTATATTGGCAACCGGTTTGTTCGTTGTTACCCAGAGCATTTTTTTTTCCCAAATATTATTTTATAAAAATAAACTTAAAATTAAAAAAAAATGCTCTTGGTAACAACGAACAAACCGGTTGCCAATATACCTTTTCGACGGAATTTGTCTAGCAAGGACTCGTCAGGCGGTGGGACTCGTGCGGATGGTAAAAAAAAATATTTCTGCCGTCGTCATGCTACAACAAACACGCTGAGCTACAAACGATTGATGACTCTTTTTGCGGATGACGCGACTATTCTGTGGCATTCCGGAGACGCTGGCCAGATGGAGATTGTTATCAGTAACGACTTGGTTCGAGTGAAGGATTGGTGTGATGCTAATCTACTTACCATCAATTTATCTAAGACCAAGATTATTAACTTCAAATGTCAAGTGGACGGCGTCATTTTAAATTCGCAAGCTCTGGGTAGAGTGAATTATAATAAATTTCTGGGTTTGTTTGTGGATGATAGGTTGAAGTTTGAGCCACATGTTTTACAACTAACCACTAAGGTTTCTAGAGGTTGCTATGCCTTAAGGGTTATTACCCGGGAAACGGATATAGTAACTGCGAGGGCTGCCTACTTCGCTTTAATTGATACACACTTGCGGTATGGTGTGTGTTTTTGGGGTGCTTGTTCCGGTTATTTATTTAACACCGTATTTATTCTCCAGAAAAGAGCTATGCGATTTATGTTTGGCTTGAAACGAAGGGAATCATGTAGGCCATTGTTTAATAGTAACAAAATTTTAACATTACCATGCATTTTTATATTAGAAACCGTATGTCTCGTGCATAAAAAGTTTAGCCAGGAAATTATCTCTGCTTCCTCTTATTTTTTCCGTAATACTCACACCACAGCTCTTCCGATACCGGGTTCCACCTTAATTAAGAACTCTTTTATATACAGGGGCAAAAAAATGTTTAATCATCTTCCTAGGCAGGTTAGAGAGATTTTGTGCGTTAAAAAATTTAAGAGGGAGGTCAAGAGGATTCTTTTAAACAAGACATATTACTCTGTCTCCGAATTTTTAGAGGATACATTTTAATTCTAGTATTTTTTTTGTTTGTAATCTGCTTTGTAAACATTTTGCTATTTGATTTTTAATAAAGCTATGTTTGAGTCGGGATTTGAGTATACGTATAGAAAAGTTGTCTGTTCCTCTTTGTTCTTTGTTTTATGTAACTTGTTTATATTTTTTTATATGACTTATTTAGTCTAGTATAAGTACTTTTTCGACATTAACTTGTACATACTTAATTTTACATTAATGGCTTTGTTAATGAAAAAGAAATTTTTTATAACAATAAAGCGTTTTTTGATTTGATTTGATTTGATTTGATTAGATTTTACAGAAATGTGCTGAGCGGGATTATATTTTGCAATGATTCACGGGGCGAACGTGTCTGGTGCTCTAATAGTTAGTAGTATATATTTTCACCCAAATCAATTAATTCAAAATTCATTTCCCATAAATCCCGCCCCAAATCTGCTCAAAATCCGCAATAGGAGCATAAATGCTCCTATTATACAATAACATAAAAAACACAAAAACAACATCCTAATCGTCAAGCCATGCTTGATTGTATGACAACAAAAATTGATCAAACCCGAAAAATTTGATCAATTTTCAAAAAGTAAAAATAAAAATAATTCTTTCTTCGAAAAAAAAAAATTATTTTTAAAAAATTACACTCTACCGAAACACTATCGTCCTCCCCAAAGGACAATTGTCTTTTAATTTCAGAAAACCCAAAGTGTGTAAAAGTGCTCAACGGCACTAACACGTTAAAACCCAAGAAAGAAGAAGTATATAGTATATATTTTGTAAAATCGCATCCCGGTGATATTCAGTTTGGGCTTTGTGCTATTCCCAACCCTGAGCATATCCCATGTCAACAAAGGGGTGTCCACCGGAATTCCTTTCCGGTTATTGTAGGCTAACCTATCATTGCTCTGTGCGTTATATGAGAAAATTTCCTTAAATAATTAAAAATACAATTTTAGGTTTAATAGCCAGTACTAAACTAACCTAACTTTTAACCGACTTTATATTTTTGTTTATGTGTTTGTTTTCTGTTTTTCAAGTTTTTATTCTTGTTTTGTGCCAATTTGTGGTTTTCACTGTATTCATTTCAAAAGTTCGATATAACGGATTGACGGCTGTGGATTCATCTAATAATTATTGTTATCAACGATTGTTTTAGTATATAATTATGAATGGAAGCAACTTACCTAAATAGATAGATTGTTTTAAGTCTTTAAGTACATAGGGGAAAATACTATGCAGGATATTGAGTAAGCTAAACTTTTATTAAATTTAACCTACTTTATCTTGAAATAAAATAATATTAGGAGGACAACCCGAACCCCAACAGGATCCAAATTTGTCACGTTTGTAACTTATAGGTAACATTAAACACAGAATAAAACATTGAAGATTCACTTGATAAAAGTAGAAAGTTCCTAAGGTGCAAAAGTATAATATTGTTTAAACAACTTTACTCGTACTTTATTTACATTTTCTTTCACTGCATATAAATATCAGCTGTAATCATACAAAATATTGAAAGTATAGCCTGGTTTATAGCAGGGACTAATAAAAATGATAATGATAATTATTGGATACTAGATACTACTAGGTAGAGATGTACCTATTTCGCTTGAGGTAGAAATATCAAAGTTGCTAACTACCTAGTAGCTTTATCACAAAGAAATTACTTACATGATTCATTATCGCAACACTCTGTTTAGCAGAAAATACATTTTTGGTGTATAAACTTCATATTTAGTACTATAGCCAGATCCGAGGGGTGTCTCACTGTGGCAGTAGGTGTACAACTGTTAAGGCAGGACTTGGCAGGACTGACAGGACTGTAGAAGGACCTGGCAGGACTGTGTCAGGACCTGGCAGGACTGTAGAAGGACCTGGCAGGACTGTGGCAGGATCGAAGCAATACAGGCAGTACCTTTCAGATCCAATCAGATTTCTCCAATAACTTTAGGAGTAGGGATAAATAGCAGGAAGCAAAAAATATTTTTGCTTGCTTTTGTTTATTGATTGAAATGGAAGTGCTTGTAACAAACGTCTCAGTTTTTAAAGTTTTCGGCGCGCGTCGCCGCATAATATTCCTGTTTAAGTTCTGTTGTAAACACCGGCGAATCACAACAGTCGACTAAGTAGTCGAGTTTGCAGTCTCATTTATTATGTTCATGCAAGTTATTGATAAAATATATTGTTTATTTACGAGTTTATTTCTTTGTTAAAAAAGAATATAAATATTTAGAAGTTGTGTATCCGTGGTAGGACAGTAACAGGACCCTGGCAGGACAAGCAGAACCCTGGCAGGACCGTGGCAGGACAAGGGCAAAAACGACAAGTCCTGCCAAATTTGGCAGTAGGTGTACAAATTTTGACTAGTGAGACACCCCTGGGCCAGATCCATAACCACTTTGTTTTTAAAACTATTCACTGAGTTTCAAAAAAGCCCACTGATATCGATGAATCTGAGAAGTAAAATAAATCAGTCTTATTTCTTTCCCTTTTAAACATACACTCCACTTAAAGTATAGACTATTTCTTCAAGTTTAAAAGAAATCAGTTTTTGGTAGGGTACTTACTAATGGCAAATGATTATTAAAATATTGATTATAGCCATAAAATATCTAACAATAACAATAGGTGGCTTTAATAGGACCTTGGGAGGTTACTGATTTCAAATTTAGTATTTTTTTGTTTTGTTGCAAAGAAGTTTCCTTTTAGTCTATTTCTTGTCTCTTTTTGTCTCATTCAAAAATTCTCATAGCATGTAGTATTTATGCAAAAGTTAGTAGGTCCTATCTTTAAACTGATTAAGGTAATGAACCAGTAGCTGTCAGTGTTAAGGGTACAAAGAAAACAAAAGGTTACTAATAACATATATTTAACTTTTATAGGAAAATATTGACCTGTAACGAAAGTTAGGAATCTTCCAAACTAAATTTAAACATTCATTACTTTAAATTATCAATTTTAAAAAACAGAAAAAAATATTATTGTTAATACGCAAAAAATCAGTTATTGGCAGGCAAAAATATTAAAATATCAATAGTTGTCACTCAAGAAAATCAGTACTTGGCACTGATTTAAGCATCTACTTCCACTGGGTTTTTGAATTCATACCTAACTCGATCTCCTAAACTATTAATAGATGGTGTAGTAAAGGGGCCCACTCACACTCCGGAAATCCTCAGAGGAAAAACTGCACAGGCCTGGCCTTAAGGATTTCCGAAGTGTGAGTGGAGCCGGGTGTATTCAGGCCAATATCAGTAAAATCCTCAAGGAAAAACTGCAGTTTTTCCTCTGAGGATTTCCGGAGTGGGCACCTTAAGGCGAGCAACAATTTGAGTTAACTGTATAACACTTACATCATTATCGTTTAATTTAAAAATAGTTTTCAAATCATTGCAACATTTTAATGCAACTACTTCAAACTCATCGTTATCGCAAAAAATATCTTGCACTATGCAAAACAACTGGTGATATCTTTTTTCCCGGGAAATTTAACTAAAATAAACTCCCCTTTCTTATACAATTTGTAACATCTATTTTCTTCTGAGTCATTATCGTCTTCTTGATAATTCTCAAAATCGGAGATGTCATCACCACTACTTCCCGATTCCTCCCATTCTTCTTCAGTTTCAGAATCTGACCATTCCCTTTTAGTTCTCTTTTTAGATTTCTTTAACAACAATTTATTTTGTCTTTCTTGAAATTTAATTTTTTTCTGTTGTTCTTTTTCTTGTTTTTTCTTTATTCTTTCTTCTAATCTAATTTTTTTCATTTTCTCTTGTTCTGTTGTTCTCTCGGTTGTTCTATTTTATATTTTATGCTCGGAAGAAACAGCAACAAAAAAGGAATATCTTAAATACCTACCTATAATTTTGAAATCTTTAAAAAAAATACAGGAAATGCCAACTACTGATTATTCAAATAATATTTATTATCAATTCCTGGCACCAAGTGACCACTAATGATTATTGCTTCTAAAATGTAATCAGTAGCTGTCATCAGCTGTTTTAAAAGAAAAAATACCTCAGAATTGTTTCAAATTTATGTAGAAACACCATTTGATGTATATTATCACCACTCTAATACATCAAAGCAATATAAATATCATAAAATTCCACAAATAAATTATAACAAAACTTACCTTTCTTAACGTAACGACTAAGGTAATTTGTTAGATCTTAAGAATACCACACTAACTGACAAACATTAAATCGCCATATTGGAACGAGCAAGGTTAAATACTGTTGGGGGTAAAGGATGGAAAACTAGATGTTGCGAGCAGGGGCCACAATGATATTAGAGATGTATTAAGGTTCTTTGGTCTAGTAATGAGCCATTTTCGTTAGGACTGACAACTATTGATTCAGTGACAGCTACTGGTTCATTACCTTACCTATAGTTCTATCAATGTGATCAATGATTTCCAGGGTTTTCACATGGCTGTTATTCCGTATCAAGCTGTCATTTATAATAGCCAATATGTTTCCATTTGAAAAAATTGAGTTCTTTGGGAAAAAGCCTTTTTAAAAAATCAAAAAGTTTGTAAAAAATTTAAAACATAATAAAACTAGAAAATTTAATTTTTATCAAGATTTTGGCTTAGAAGTAAACCATTTTATAGAGTTCATAGCAATCTAGATGAAAAAATAAAAAAATTTGAAAGTGTAAAAAGTGAGGTAAGGGGTGTCGTTGAATTTGGAATGGCGACCCGAATCGATATATCCAAAAACATACAGGGTGTTCCATTTAAAAATCTTAAAGTTGAAGTACTTTCCGGTTCAACCGGAAGTAACAAAATGGCATGCGTCATATAAAATGCAAAATAATGTCACATAAACCTAACCCACCAAATTTTGTTTCTGTAATTTAAACAATAAAAAAGTTAAAGGGGTCGTGAACGTTCCTCCTGAAACACCCCGTATATTTCATGACGGGAGAGGCGACGGGACACGGGACGCAAATGGCCAAGCGGCCGACGTGGCGGGCGTTAACATGCTAGTAGTTAATATTATAAATTTAGAAATTGACTATTTTTTAAATAATGCCATTTCGTTTTTAGTGAAGCTTCACTAAGTAAATCAGTCGAAACAGAAGGATTTGACTCACAGGCGGGAAAAACATGGATATATCCAACAAACTATACTACGCGAGACTACCAATACAATATTATTCAGAAGGCATTACTTACAAATACGTTGGTAAGTCAAATCGTAGTTTAGTATTTTATTTTATCATTTTTATTAATATTTTAAATTTAATACAAAACATCATGGTAAACATTTTATCAGGGGTAATATATCATAAGTGCATCTAATTTTTCCGAAAAAATTTGAAATAACGAGTTGGTTATTTACACCTAGTTATTTGAATTTTTTAATAGGAAAAATTAGATGCACGAATGATGTTTGGCAAGATTATTTCCTGACTGAACAAAATTATTTTAAATGAAAGCTTTGTTAGGTTGCTATGTTGAATTGTTTTGCTAAAGTCATTTGCTGATAACTAGATAGAAATGCAACAATTTTTTTATTTTGACAGTACTTACCTATCAAACATTTTCCGGAAAAATTACTGACAGGAGCTGTCATGCAATTTTTCCACTTGAAAATTAACATACGAATTCTTGTCAGTGATTGGTCAAAATTGATAGGAAGGAAATAATCGATAAAAAACACTGCTGCAAAGCCGCCACCTACATTTAATATCCAGCTACCTTAATTGCTATTTTTTCTTCTATCGTGCGCAAAATACTAATTTTACGCACTATAGAAAGTGTATACAATTGAAATCTTTATTTATTTATTTATTTATGTATTTATTTATTAATTCATTCACTACATCGTATACAAAATACATAAGCTTCGTTAAGTCATAGTCAGATAAAAATTTAAAAAAAAAACTTAAACACTAAGTACATAATAAAATACGCAGATAGAGACAGACAAGTTTAGACAGGCAATACAAGAATGAACATTTACAATCAAATAAGTTAAAAAATGAAACATACAACACACCAAAACAACGAAACGCACATGGCCTTGTAGCACCCGCAACCAAGTCTCTGGACTAGGAGTTCGGACTTAACTTTCTATCAAAGAATTCCCGTAGGAAATAGATGCTCTTGTCAAGCAAAAGAGCTTTTAGTTTTTTTTTGAATAAGTTTACATTAAGTATCTGCCTACCATGAGGCGGCAAGTGGTTAACATTTTTTATGGGCATTATATAGCTACTATTAGCTGAGTGGGTCATCCTATGGGCCGGCAAACGCAGGGTGTCCATCCCTCTAAGGTTGTGCTGATCCACGACATGCGCAGTTGATGTGTAGTTTGCTATATTTTTTTTCACAGAAACAGCACATTGTAGAATATATACAGAGTGAAATGTTAAAATATTTAATTCCTTAAATAAATCCCTACAAGAGTAGTTATAGTTCTTAAACATGATTGTTCTTATGATCGTCTTTTGCGCAGTAAATACTTCATTACTTCTCCTACTACTCCCCCAGGCCACAACTCTGTATGACAACAAAGAGCCAACATTAGATACATGAATGGTATAAGACAGTCTAACGACTTTCCGGAGATCATGTCCTTGATGTCCTGGAAGTCTGTTTACTCTAAGGAAAGCCTGAATACCCCATCGTATCACAACGTTAAGTCAACCTTTCATGTAAATGCGCTATCAATAAGATTGTCCGACATTTTTACAGAGCTTTCCAGCCTACCATCAGCTTTATCATTCGGTCCTGACGGTGTTCCTCCCTTTATAGTAAAAAATTGTGCTTATACCCTCTCCTACCCCATATTTAAATTATATAATTTATCCCTTCAATTTGGAATTTTTCCATGCTTCTGGAAATATAGTAACATTCAACCAATATACAAATCTGGTGATCGAAACAATATACAAAATTATAGGGGGATTAGTTTACAGTCTGCAATTCCGAAAGTCTTCGACAAACTAGTTACCGACCAATTATCGTCGATCTGTAACAGTGTTATAGTAAACAGTCAGCATGGATTTTATCCCGGACGGTCGACTCTGACCAATTTGTTGGAATACCAGCACTGTTTAATAAATTCATTGGAACAGGGTTTCCAAGTCGATAGTATTTATACAGACTATTCAAAAGCCTTCGATCGCGTGGACCATAGGATATTGTGTGAAAAATTAAAGCTTATGGGGGTTGAGGGTCTTATATTGAGATGGTTGGAGAGTTTCCTGACGGGCAGATATCAATGTGTCAAGATTAATAACTACTTGTCAAATCAATTCATAGTAACATCTGGGGTACCGCAGGGCTCCCATTCCGGTCCCCTACTATTTCTTTTGTTTACTAATGACATCAATCTTTCCTCCCTTCATCTGCGGTTTGCAGACGACCTAAAATTATACCGAGTTATAAGAAACATTCAAGACTCCAAAGAACTACAGGGTGATTTGGATGAGCTGTCTGAATGGTCTCGTGAAAATGCGCTTCATCTAAACATTTCTAAGTGTTCTGTTATAACATTTGCTAGGAACAAAAACTATCAAAGATTTGTTTATGACATTAACGATGAAAGCTTGGCACGGAGGTCGGAAGTTAAGGATTTAGGAATTATATTCGATAGCGAACTAAATTTCAGAAGTCATGTTAACTATATGACCGGTAAAGCTTTTAAACAACTTGGTTTTATTCTCCGCAATAGTAAAGATTTTTCTCCGAATACCCTAAAGCTTTTATATTGTACTTACGTCCGTCCATGTTTGGAGTATGGAGCGATCGTCTGGTCCCCATATTACCAAACTCATATCTACTCTATTGAGCGAGTACAAGCTAAATTCTTGAGGTCATATGCATTTAGAACAGGAGCATATGTCTTTGACACGGGATATCTGGAAAGGTGAGACTTTTTTCAGCCTTTGGAAGCGCGTAGGCACTGTCAGGAACTCATGTTCCTATATAAGATTGTTAATGGCTTGATTGATGCACCGAAATTGCTCGAGCTCCTTAATTTTAACGCACCTTGCCACAGTCACAACACACGTAACTGTGACCTTTTTAAACCTTCGTTCCACCGGACAAACTATGGAATCAACGATCCCATGACCAGAATCCAAATGAGGTATAACATGGTAGCTGGAGATTTGGATTTGTCAATGCCCATGAGCTCATACAAGAGAGCATGTTTTACTTTGTATAAGTAGTGTCTAATCTGTTATATATATATATGTTTCTTTTTGTAGGTTATATTTGTTCATTTTCATTTCGTCATCTTGTAATATGTAACTTTATGTAATTTGTATCTTTATTGTAAAAATGGAGTTATTCCGTATACAAATAAATAAATAAATAAATAAAATAAATAAATTAGCATGATAGTATGACAACAGTAATTGCCTACTTACGTTGGCTCTAAGTTTCCAAAGAACGAAGCAAAAAGTGTTCATCCTCTTTAGTACATCGTCCACCTGTTGACCCCATGAGAGCTGCGAGTCAATCTTGACGCCCAAGAATCTAGCTGATTGTGACTGTTTAATTAGCTCATTGCCAGTATTAATCAATATATTAAAGTCAAGTAACTTATATGAGAAAAGAACTGACTCAGTCTTACTCAGATTAAGCATCAATCCATTTCGGTTGCTAAACCCTTGAATGTCCCTTGAGCAAGCAGAGGCGCGATTGCTAATCTCCTCCGTATTATTCCCCGTTACCACAACCGAAACGTCATCAGCAAACAATGTTAATTTTTCTATCTGACTAACGCTTCTCTCGATATCGTTAATAAAAATAAGGAAAAGGAGTGGCCCAAGAATACTTCCCTGGGGAACCCCCTTCACCACATCACGAATTTCAGAGTCATAGATACCACCCGCAACTCTCAGTGTTACCTTTTGAGACCTGTCGGCCAAGTAAGAGGATATCCAATGCCAAGGCTCTCCCCTTACATCGTGGGCATATAGCTTATTTTTTAAAATTTGGTGATCCACCATCTCAAAGGCTCTGGTGTAATCAAAGAGGAGACCTGTCACAAGACATCCATCCTCTAATGCTTTAATTATAGAATTTATTGTTGATATTATTGCATCTTGCGTTGATGCACCTTTGGTGAAGCCAAATTGGAAATGAGATAATAAATTATTATTAGTGAAAAATGACAAGAGACTGCTGTAAAAAGCCTTTTCATATATTTTGGCAAATGCTGGGAGCAGTGAAACAGCCCTGTAATTTTCAATCCTATCACTTTCATTTTTTTTGTGTATCGGCACTACGGATGATAACTTTAATGGCGAGGGAAAGACACCCTCTGAGAATGATTCATTAATAAGACATGTCACGATTGGGGCAACAAGTGCACTTATATTCCTAAAGACTGAGCAGGGAATCTGATCATATCCAGCAGAATCCTTTGTGGCTATTGATTTTATTATTCTCTCAACCTCATCTACTTCAACAGGACATAGATACATAGTTTTATGAAAAAATGATAAGCCTTGATTATCCGTTCCAACATTGATCGTTGGCAGGGAATCAAGAAAATAATCATTAAATGCATTAGATACCTCATTGAAGTTCCCCAACTCACAACCCTGTATATCTACGAAGGCGTTGGGATAGGGACATCTCTTATCAATATGAACTTAGTTTTTTATAATCTGCCATGCAGCCCTACTCTTATTATTACTCTTCAGATAAAAATCTTCGTTGACAGATCGTTTAGATTGCGCAATTATTTCTTTATGTTCCTTTAGCAATTTTCTAATCAAAAGCTCCTCATCCTATGTAGTTCCCTTAATTCAGACCCTCTGTCAATTATTTCGTTAGTTATCCATGCATTTTTATTTACCGATTGCGAGTTTATTTTCTTAAGTTCTAAAGGAAAAGCCCTTGAAAATATATTGTTAAAAATATCATAGAATATCTGAAATTTCTCATTTGCGTCATTACCCCAATGTACACTGCTTTTTCAAATAAGTTTTTTCGATATCTCGTCGTCATCTAATACCAATTTTCATATACAGGGTGACTGGTAAGTAGACGTATTCCTTTGGGGAGGTGTTTGTAGAGCCTATTTGCAATTGAATTAACCATACTACCCTCTATGCAAAACCCACTGGATTTTGAGATATTTTCATGTTTATGTTTTTTCGAAATTCTCGTACTATGACTACTAAGAATTTGAAATTAAAGAAAAAAATTATCATTTTTGTAAATGTTCCAATTTTACGTGTTAGCTGACACACTAGTGCATGTTATAAGGCAAAAAGTATGGCAAAGAAGTAAAAGAAATAAAAATACAGAGGCAAAAACGAAAACTTGTAATAAAAATATGTCGACGACTTATACATTCATACCTACGTATTTCTAAAATTTGATAATGATAAGACGTACAAATAATTTTAAAAACTTCTCTGGTTTAATATTTTTTAAATGAGGTGTACAATTTAATTAATTAGATAGTCATTTGATACAGAAACTAATAATACTAAGTGCAGGTAGTGTTTTTTTACAAAGAAAATTCTTTTAAGTCATTAATAATTAATAAAGTTTTTATGGTTTATTTATTAATGGTTACAAATCATTTTCGAAATGAGTCCCTCCATTTCTTATGCAAGCACGGGCCCGTTTTCTTATTTCTGTTTTTGTAACTCGAGTCGAGAAATTATTACGAAGGATTACGGCTGCATTTTCTATTCGGTTAATCAATTCCTCCCGCGTCGGTACTTCGGTAACATAAACTAACTCTTTCATGCGCCCCCATACATGAAAATCTAAGGGCGTTATATCAGGGCTCCTGGCAGGCCATGGTATCGGCCCTCCTCTTCCAATCCAACGGTTTGGAAACCACTGGTCCATCAACTCCCGTATAGTTCGACGATAGTGCGCTGGGCATCCGTCATGCTGATATATCATCCCCTGTCTATTCACTAAAGGCACATCATCTAGTAACTCGAACAAATGGTTACGTAAAAAGTACTCGTAAGATTCGCCATTTAGGTAATCAGGCAAAAAATGGGGACCGATTAAATTATTTCCAATAACTCCCATCCACACGTTTACGCTAAATTTTCTTTGAAAACTAATTTGTTTTTTAACGTGTGGGTTATCTTCTGCCCAGTAGTGTAGATTATGGAAGTTAGTGATACCTTCTCTATCGAATTTGGATTCATCGGTCCACAAAATTCTCGACAAAAATCTTGCATCATCAATATCAGCATTTAACATGAATCGGCAAAATTGAACTCTTCGTACAGGATCACCCTCCTCTAGCCCTTGTACAGGAGTATAATGGTACGGATGTTGACCCATTCGGTGGATCACTGACCAAACCTTCCACTGTGACACACCAAGCGTAGTAGCTACTTTCCTTGTGCTTGTTGTTGGGTCCTCCTCAAATCTGTTTAAAATGTCTTCATCGATATGAGGATTGCCTGGGGCTCCTACACGTTCTGCTCTTTGAACAGTGCCAGTTTCAGCGATGCGTCGGTAGGTTGCCCCAAAGACACTGACATGAGGAATGCGTCTAGTTGGAAATCGACGCACATATTCCCGCTGGGCATTAGCAGCGTTTCCGTTGCAGAAACCATACATGAACAAAATATAAGCATATTCGGGGTTTGCAAACATTGCCATCTTTAAAAACGACACACACACAGTGAAATTTTGCAACTGTCAAAAACGCATAGCAACGAGAAACATCGCTTGCCTTCATGTTTGTCCTCGCTGACTTGATTTTTAAAAGAAACGAAAAAAAAAAAGAAATTAACACGTTAAAACATACAAGTTTTTATTTCGTCAGAATCTTACATGTAAAGATATACCGTATGATTCAAAAAAGTGCCAGCAAGTTTTAAAGTTTAACCAAGTTAAGGTATGTCCGCCATTTTGATTTTTCAACAAATTTCAAAAACATGAGATTAGCGGTCTGTCTTGATCCATTCTCTCTCAAACGAGATAAAATTCAATAAAATCGGTCCATAAATAAAAAAGTTATTACATGAAAACAAAATTCCGGATGTTTATGCCCAACCCTAATAGACGTAGAACAGTAGTACCTGCACTTAGTATTATTAGTTTCTGTATTAAATGACTATCTAATTAATTAAATTGTACACCTCATTTGAAAAATATTAAACCAGAGAAGTTTTTAAAATTATTTGTACGTCTTATCATTATCAAATTTTAGAAATACGTAGGTATGAATGTATAAGTCGTCGACATATTTTTATTACAAGTTTTCGTTTTTGCCTCTGTATTTTTATTTCTTTTACTTCTTTGCCATATTTTTTGCCTTATAACCTGCACTAGTGTGTCAGCTAACACGTAAAATTGGAACATTTACAAAAATGATAATTTTTTTCTTTAATTTTAAATTCTTAATAGTCATAGTACGAGAATTTCGAAAAAACATAAACATGAAAATATCTCAAAATCCAGTGGGTTTTGCATAGAGGGTAGTATGGTTAATTCAATTGCAAATAGGCTCTACAAACACCTCCCCAAAGGAATACGTCTACTTACCAGTCACCCTGTATAATATCACAAGAGATAAAATTTTGTCGGCAAAATTTTCGAAAGGTATGAAAGTTTGTTGCTTGGCAATTTCGCGAATGACATTTTTGTCGAAAATGTCATGAGCGAAATTGCTTAAAAGCAACAAACTTAAATAAATCCTTGAGAACAATTTTGCTTACACAATTTTTTCTCGAGTGGTATTCGACATGACTATTTAACTAGAAAAAAGACAAAATTTTGCCGCGGCAAAAATCACATGTGAATTTTGTCCAGGTAGGTGCAGGTAGTAATTTTGCCAGTAGAAGACCGGCCGTTGCTATGACATTTTGCCAGTGTAAAACACTCTAGTTAAATAGTCAGTACAAAATATACCTATTTTTGATCCAAGTGTGGTGAAGATATGTGGACGGGACTAAAATATGACTTAGTTTTTATGATCTTAACACCGACTTCGTATATAGTCTTTAGTCGTGTGACAAGTCAAAATGAATTTTTAGGTTACCTATATGTTGCATTGATAATCGGCATCAAAAGTTTATTCAATAAAAATGTTTGCCATATGTGACCAATTTTATCCTGATCACGGTATGGTTTTTGTTATGGTACCTATTTGTGTATTTTCGGAACTGGATCAACCAATTCTTTATAACATTTAAAAAAATACTACACAAAATCTGTATAAAGCCCAATAATGCTAAGTATTATATTTTAGGTAAGTTTGCCTACAGGTTTGGGTAAAACCTTTATAGCTGCTGTCGTCATGTATAATATTTACCGTTGGTATCCACACGGTAAAATTATTTTTATGGCTCCAACAAAACCTTTGGTCAAGCAACAGGTTGACGCATGTTATAATATAATGGCAATACCTCCAGAAGTTACAGCTGAACTGACAGGTAAAGTAAACGTGTTGTTTGCTGATTTCTTAATTTAGTGATTAGTTTGTCATTGTTCAGTTTTTCTTTATTTAAAGTCATACAAAAAAAAAGTATTTAGGTAAGTAAATATGGCACTTAATGGGACGCAAAACTACCGAAACAATTGCTGTTTAAAAATTAAAACATATCATTAAATGGCAATTGCATAGAAGTCAATTTTTACATGGCAAATTTTAGGCGCAAAAGCTTCATCAGCACGAGCAAACATTTGGACAGAAAAAAGAGTATTTTACGTGACACCCCAAGTCCTTCAAAACGATCTTAATAAAATTGCAGAGTTGGGATCCAAAATAAAATGTTTAGTATTTGATGAAGCTCATAGGGCCAAGGGAAACCATGCCTATTGTGAAGTTATACGCAGGCTTCTTGCACAGAACCACAAATATTTTCGTGTATTGGCTTTAAGTGCTACTCCTGGTAGTACAGTTAATGATGTTTTAGAGGTAGGTGACTATATAGGTTTCTTAGAAATCTGTTTAAACGCTTGAGTACTTGTATTACTGCCCTCGACCACTTTTTTTTACTTTAAAATGCCGAACTTTTGCAGTTTATTATAATATTCAAAATGACAAAATAAAAGATTGTTATATTTCATTATTCCGTCATATAACAGCGATTTTTTTTTAAATTACGTTTTACTTGTATAGTTTGATAATTTATACAAAGTTGGTGTTATGATCATGTAATGTCTTATTCTCCTGAAGTGTTATGTTTAATTTTTTTTTTAATAATAGTGAATTAGAATACAAATTTTTATTTATAAATGTTTTGCATGTGGGGTCTATATAGAATTATAGATCAACAGTTGTCTCCAGATGTGGTAATTTGTATTTGCATTACTTAATAACTTAATTTTGCAATTTTTATAACGGTTTTGCCCCTAACAAGCTTAGCTTCAGCGGATTGAAGAATAAGTTTATAGAAGACAACAAAAACATATTTATTATACTATTAAATTTTAAATAAACTTATTATTATTATTATTATTATTGGAAGCTTTTTTTATATAATCTTTATTATTACTATTATTGTAGGTAATCCAGAACTTGCTTATTTCACACGTCGAATTTAGAACTGAAGAAAGTATTGATGTTGCCCCTTATGTATTTCAAAGGTCTTTAGAGACAGTAGTTGTGCCTCTTGATAAAAAATTAGAAGAAGTGAAAAACAATTATTATAAGGTTTGTATATTTACATGAATTGAGGTCAAAGTCGAACCGTTTATAGTGACTTTGGGTCAGCTTTTGACAATATTATTCTTAAAAGGTATAAAATTTACTTGATTCTTAAGGGTGCATCCATCATCTGATGCAAAATAAACCCAATTTTTGTCCTTCGTTGTCACCGAATTTTTCCAAAAACGTTTATGATTCTAGGATTAGGGGTTTAGGCTGGGCGATGATAAATCAGTCAGTCAGACACTACAATTTTATATTAGTAGTAATAGTATTGATATAGTTCCTTTGCCTGGTAAAATATTTAGAATGGTTACAAAAATTATACTAATTTTCTGCTGTAAACGGTTGGTTCTCTTTTAATACAGTGCGAGCAAAAATTATTTGCATTAAAGAGGGCCTTGCAACTAAGGACGTAATGCTTAATGCCTGTTGGGTGTCAGTAACTACCTAAACTAACAATCAATAATCAGCTATTCCGTCATCTTTGACAGTCGTTACAAGTAATTTGATTCATCGCTAATTTTTCCAATTTCTTGATCCATTCACACAATGGGCTTTACGGAACAGCACAAAACATTCATGGTTGAAACGTATTTTCGAAACGGGGTTAGAGTAAATGGTGAGTGGCAATACAATCCGGGTTTGTGCATGGACGATTTTCACGAACATTTTCCTAACGTTACTTTTATTGCTGGGGATTTTTATCATTGCCTGAAAAGAACCGTGGCTGTGTTTAGGGAAACAGGTTCTATACAAGACAAAAAAGAAGCAAAAAGACCATCTGTAAGAACAGAAGAACTTGTTGCAAACGTTCGTGAAATAATGCAAAATACGCCAACAAATTGTATAAGACGCCTGTCCCAAGAAGTGGGAAGATCTTATGGAACATGCAGGACTATTCTTAAGAAGCAGCTAAATTTATTTTCTTATAAAGTGCAAGTATTCCAAGAAATACAAGCCGCAGATTTTGAAAGACGCAGGAATTGCTCTCAATGGTTTACCCAAAATTTATTGGAAAGAAATGATTTATTAGACCTAACATTTTTTTCGGATGAAGCCTGGTTCCACCTCTCCGGTTATGAGAATTCTCAGAATACACGGATGTGGAGTAGTGAAAATCCCCATTTTTTTTGTAGAGTCCACATTGCACCCTCAAAAAATTGGTGTCTGGTTAGCTGTTTCTCGAAGAAGAATTGTTGGTCCTATTTTTTTTTCATGACACAGTTACAGCACAGCGGTATAGAGACCATATTTTGAATCCATTTGTGGAGCAATTACTTGACGACGAACTACGTTTTGGATATTTTCAACAGAACGATGCAACCGCTCATACAGCCGCCGAAACTATTAACTACTTACGCAATTTTTTCGACGACAGATTGATCAGTTTTCGATCAGACATTGAATAATTCCCACCTAGATCACCTTGTTTAACGGTTATGGATTTCTTCGTTTTCCCTCATTTGAAGAACAATATTTTTAAAACCCAGTTGCAACGTTAGAACAATTACAAGAAAGGATTATCCACGAATGTGGTAACATTTTTCCAGAGATGCTGGTCAACTTTCGAAAATATGAAGAGACGTGTGAATTTATGCTTGAGTCAATTTCAGCAATGTATGTAATTATTGTTCTTTTTCTTTCTGTATATTCTTACTTTATTAATTTTGTAAACAACAAAAATAAATTTGTATTTGTCTACATACTTATTTTATTACTCATTAGTTTAGCATATCATGTCATAATATGAATTTGACAAAATTTTAACCTAGATTTGGTTAGATATATCGTCCCCATATCATTGTGATCCGAGTGTGATCTAAACCAAGCCCTAAGTTTTTTAATCCAAGCCCTTTTTGATGCAAATAATTTTTGCTCGCACGGTATATAAGATTCATTGCAATTAAATGTATTGTTTTTAGATCTTGGAACCATTTGTTAAGACCCTTATAAGATTTAATATTGTCCAAGGAAATTGTGGCTCTTTAACAAAAGGGAAAATATTTATGCTTATGAAGAACTTTCAAGATAAAAATAGAGGTACTAGGTAAGGTGCTAATGTTAAGAGTAGATTTTTAAATGGAACCATAAAAATTATACTATTACAATTTAAATACTTTATATCGGATATCTAACACCAGGCCACATCCCATCCAGAATGAAAAACGCAGATTCTAAAAATTTGCGTTGCACTCTCTTCAAACTTAAAATATGGGTCAAGTAAATTGGACTCCGCACAATAGAGGCATATTTAACTTTAGATCTAATGAATGCTATACAGGGTCCTGCACCTCACCTGCCGTCTTCTATAGCTCACTTAGTAATTAAGTTAGAATTTTCATATCTTAGGGCGCATTTCAGGAAAATATTTTCTTTCATACAGGGTGTTCCAAAAAAGTGTGACGTCATAAAGGTGTATTTTTTTAAATTACATGCCATATATTTTCTTACATTTTTGGGTGCCTCCTATAGTTACCTACATACCCCTAAAATTTTATTAAAATTGATTTAGTATTATAGACGAAAAAAAATAAAAACTAAAAAATATCAGTTTTGCGCCACTGGTATTAAAAATAAATAAAAAATAAAAATAATGCCTCGTTAATAAATTTATACAAAGGTAATTCTTAAATAAGGTATAACAATTTCGTTAACCAAGTTTGGTTAACACGAATTGTACAGGGTGTCCAAAGTTTAGTGTCAAACTTTGCAAACTTTAAAGCAATTTATTTTTCTTATTTCAAATGGGAACCCCTGTATATTTTTATGTCATTCGATGCAGAATTAAAAATCAAACTTTTTTCCTTATTGCAACCCTATCGCAATTTCTAACGCATCAAGAGTTATTTGCAGAAAACTAATTTTATCAACTATTCCAACAGTCATTATTATGAATAAATATCGAAGGTGGCTTTGAAAAACAATTTATTGGTAATAAAGTTTATTAAAGTCACCATACGGCATTAGCGACTGCGTGTTGAGTAACTGAAGGATTTTCTATAACAGATAATAGCACAGCCAATTGATTTTATTCAGTTCGGACCGATTTATTTCTCACTGGTTTTGGGGTAGTTTACATTTCCCGTTTGTACAAACCTCTCTTAATATGTTTTGCAGGCTCCTTTTGTCTGGATGTCGTCGTTCCGGATAACACTGTGCGTAAACTCGGCTTGCCAAAAAAGAGTTCTTTTCGCATGCTCCTAATATAAAAATCATATCTACAAGCTCTTCTTATTTGTAGTCCATCAAAAAAACAATATAAAGTAATTATAACAGCTTAAATAATTACTAACAATTTAACAGTATTTAAAACTTTTAGATTACTAAAGTCAAAATGGTCTCTGATCACTTTAATAAACTTTAATACCAATAAATTGTTTTTCAAATCCACCTTTGATATTTATTCATAATAATGACCGTGGAATAGTTGATAAAATTAGTTTTCTGCAAAAAACTCTTGATGCGTTAGAAATTGCGATAGGGTTGCAATAAGAAAAAAAGTTTGATTTTTATTTCTGCATCGAATGACATAAAAATATACAGGGGTTCCCATTTGAAATAAGAAAAATAAATTGCTTTAAAGTTTGCAAAGTTTGACACTAAACTTTGGACACCCTGTACAATTCGTGTTAACCAAACTTGGTTAACGAAATTGGTATACCTTATTTAATAGGTACCTTTGTATAAATTTATTAACGAGGCATTATTTTTATTTTTTATTTATTTTTAATACCAGTGGCGCAAAACTGATATTTTTTAGTTTTTATTTTTTTTTGTCTATAATACTGAATCAATTTTAATAAAATTTTAGGAGTATGTAGGTAACTATAGGAGGCACCCAAAAATGTAAGAAAATATATGGCATGTAATTTAAAAAAATACACCCTTATGACGTCACACTTTTTTGGAACACCCTGTATGAAAAAAAAAATATTTTCCTGAAATGCGCCCCAAGACACAGATAAGGTCTGCAAAATATGAAAATTCTAACTTAATTACTAAGTGAGCTATAGAAGACGGGAGGTGAGGTGCAGGACCCTGTATATAAGACACAAAGCGTGGAAGCTTGCCGAAACTTCCTTGAATTACGAGCTATGAAACCCAGTACTCTCTATGCCTTGGCCACCACGCATTCGATATGATTTACAACTGATAACTTGGGATCAAAACAACACCTAGATCTTTAATAATATTAGGTCTTGTCAGTACAATTCCGTCAACATTATAATTACTAATTATAGGATTGAGTTTGCGGGTAAAAGACATTAAATTGCATTAAAGAGGATTAAGAAAGTTTATTTTTGCAACACCACTCATATGCAGACATTTCTGAAGCCTAATGCAATATATTTTATTTTAAATAAGAGTTTTAGATCTTCGGCATACGGCAAATAATCAGTCTGCAAGTCAGATAAAATATCGTTGATAAAAAGAATAAATAAATATAGTGTGGTTGTTTAAGTGTGCAACATATGGGCATTTTTTTTATTACCGATTGGAATGGTTGCAAGTCAAACGGCGTACGTACAGGGTGGGCTAAAAAATATAAAACTTGTACAAGAATAAAGTACCCCTATTTCAGAAAATTCAGCAAAATGTTATTAAGAAAAGTTGTTTAGAATTAAAAGTTATGCATAGATTAAAAAACGTGACCTTCTAAAATTTTTAAAATAATTTTTTTAAAAAACAATAATTTCCCAAAAATTTTTTTTTATATTCACTATAAAGACCTTCATAAATTAATCAACATCAAATCAATTTCACATATCTTTGTTCAAATTCAAGCATATTTGTAAAATTTACTTGAATTTTTAATTTATTAAGGAATTACAAACTTCATGGTTGTTGCAACGATATTAAACACAACTTGTTTGTAACAATATAAAACATTAGTTATGATAATATTCTAATTAAAATAGTATCATTTAAAGTGCAAAATTTTTATTTTAAATGTTTATTAAAAAACTTTATTCTTGTACAAGTTTTATATTTTTTGGCCTACCCTGTACGCCGTTGACTTGCAACCATTCCAAGTGCACCAAATATGATTATCGAACATGCACCAACTTTTATCAAAAAAAATTTTTTTTGAGAAATCACTAATAAAAAAAATGCCCATATGTTGCACACTTAAACAACCACACTGTATAGGCAGAAAGTAATAATGAACGATAAACATTAGTATTATTGTAAAAAAAGCGTGGGATGCTCGATATACGAAAAATATAGCACAAAGCGCCCTACGCTTTTTTTACAATAATACTAATGTTTATCGTTCATTATTATTTTCTGCCTATATTAAGAATTTTAGGAATTATTTTAAACTATATTTATTTTCCGCTTCTTAGTTTGATTAATTATTAAAGCGTGTTTTTTAGTTTTTTAAACCAAAAAGAAATATTTACAATACCGAACTTTTTAAAGCCAGAACTGTGATTATAATTACGGGTTTAAATTTAAAGCCTCTACGTGTGAATACGTCTATACGAATTTCCAAACAAGGATTATAAATTATTTAACAAAAAAACTAAATCATTGACCCGAAAATCCTAATATCAAAATCAAATCGTTGTTAGATCGTTTTTTAAATTTTAGTTCCTCAAATTATTCTGAAATCATGAGATGCCTTAATATATGTGTAACTTTGTATCACGCACTGGAGCTTCTTATTAGGCATGGACTTCGAAATTTTCTCTCATTTTATGATGGTAAGTTTAAAATATCAATATTTACTTTAGGATCACAATTTTTATACAGTGTTACTATTAAAAGTCTGCACCACATGGAACTTTCTTTTATTAATAAGGTTTGTTTAAATTAAATAACGGCAATCATTTTTGCTTGCAACTGTTAGCATAATATGTCATTCGATCGGTACCTGTCAAAAATTACATTTTTTAAAATAAAATGCTGAGAAATGGCATTTCTTTGCCGCATTTCTAAAAATGTTATTAGAAAAAGTTTTTCTAATAATTTTAGGCATATACAGTGCGACCAGTAAAGTCCGCATCATATGGGATTTTTTTTTATTAATAACTTTATTCGAAATTTGACTATGGCATCAAGTTCTGCTTCGATCGAGATGAAAATTAAGCAAAAAAATAGTAGTCGCGTGATTCGCATTATCTGTCAAATTTTAATTTTTTTCAAAAAATAATTCAAAAGGGGGGTTATTTCTGAAAGTATCGAAAAAAGTTTTTTTTAATGCAGTTTCTAGCCCACATGCAAAATTTTAGCTGCCTAAGATAATTTTGATTTTTTTACCCATATTTTATAAACTGCACCACTTTTGCAAAATAAGACTCAACGCAACCTACATAAAACTTCTTACTTTTGACAATGCTTTATTTTAGATACATTTTCTTTAAAGTAGCGCCATATTAAATGTGTGTTTTTCTACAAAATCAAAATTGGTCTATTAAAATTTGGTCGCATGTGATGCAAAGTTTATTTGTTTTTGACCCTTCTTCATAAAATAAGTATTTTTGAAAACGTAGTTTGTGTCTGAAAGTAATACACCTTAATATTAAGACAAAAAATAACACAGTGTCATCAGTAAAGTGTTCATTAAGTAGAAAATAAATTTTAGTGGTGTGTAAAAAATCAAAATTATCTTATGCGGCTGAAATTTAGCATGTGGGCTAGAAACTGCATTTAAAAAAACTTTTTCTAATAACTTTTTTTCGATATTTTCAGAAGTTTTTGAATAATTTTTTGGAAAAAATTAAAATTTGACAAATAATGCGAATCACGTGACTACACTATTTTTTTGCTTAATTTTTATCTCGATCAAAGCAGAACTTGTAGCCAAAATCAAATTTCGAATAAAGCTATTAATAAAAAAAATCCCATATGATGCGGACTTTACTGGTCACACTGTACAACCTATGTACAAAGTTTCAGATATCAAAGACAAACTTAAATTTTTTGCTATATTTTCAATTTTTTTCATAACGTAAGTTGATTTTATGTATATTAGACTATTCGTTCACACCATACTCTATATTTTACTTAATTTTTATGCTTATTTTTTACTACTATGCCTTGTTTTAGAAATACAAAATTTGAGACAAAAAAATGTGATATGGGTGGTGCAAAGTTATCATAATTTAACAATTTTAGACGTCATGTTGCATTTTTTAAATGACAAATACAACTGATATTGAATATACTTATAATAAAATCTCCAGAGAAATGATTAATTTAAATGCAATTTTTCCTTATAACGACTTCTTTATATTACCCCATAATTAAAAGACAATTTTGAGTTTAATAAGTGAATAAGTAGACACAGGACACACCGCTACACCTCCTAGGGTCGCTAGCAGCTATTGCCCTCGCCTAGAAGAATATTCTGACTTTCATAACTAGATCGGGAAGGTTAGGCGAGGGCACAGGTGGTTAGAGTAGCTGGGGAAGATTCAGGGATAGGCAAAAAGGATCGCCTTGGTCTACTTGCCAGGTTGCTGAGTCTCCCCACGACTACTGCTTCCACTACTACTAATATACTTTATTAAACTTTACGCACATTTTTTATCTGTAAACAAACTATTTGTCTCCCAATGACGTCAGATGTGCGAGAGAGACGGGTATATCCCATGCGCGTGGGTATCTTCTTTAGTAACAGTATTATGGGACGAACCACACAAGGAACGGGCGTTTTATTAACATGCCCTCCAACGGGCGTTCTCTCAAGTAACGCCAGGGTCATGCTAGACGCACGTTTTAGAATATCCTATGATTTTTTTTATTTTCAACCAACCTAAAAAAGTTTATTACAGAGAATATAACACCAAATATACAATATATAAATTCACAAATAATATAAATCATGTTTAGTAACTATTAATAACTCCATCGAAATTATTCAAAAAAAATATATTATAATAACCATTTACAAAAAAAAATATTAATATACATAATATAATACGTTAAAGTTAGTTCAGTTTTAAAAAATATTTTTTTAGTGTTTTTTTAAAAGTCCATAATTTTGATATTTCTTTAATTTTTTTCGCCAAACTGTTGTAAATTGTTATTCCTTTATACAGGGTGTCCGGAAAATACGTGTACAACGTTTGACGACAAACTCCTGACGTCAAAATAGGTCGATCTAAGCCGACTTAGTAATATCCAAAATTGTCTCGTTTAGCCGGTAGAGGGCGTCAAAAATTTGTAAAAATATTGGTTTTTTCTAAATTACGTGAAAACCTGCTAATCGGTTTTTGATGATTTTTAGTATGTAGACTTATACTATAAAATTACGTTTTCTAGTAGTATAGTCACCGGCTGTAAATAAGTGGAAGTGTTATAAAAGTGATATAATACGTCAACATTTCTCCTAATTTTTTATATAAACGGCGTTATGACAACCCAGATATTTTTGTAAAGTGACTGGATGTATTTGGAAGCTATTTTACCTCTTTAATATTTTTCGTTGAATGAGCTGTTTTGCCAGAAGAAAATATTTACAATATTTAGTATTATTAGTAATAATATTAAAATCAAATCACCTGTAACAATAATTTTTTAAGTGACCTTGTTGCTATGGCATTTAATAATTTGACAATTATTGACAAATTGTCACCAGTTTATAAAATTTCAACTTTGTTTTATTTTTATTGTTAATGCAGGTAATTGTAAATATTTTTTTCTGGCAAAACAGCTCATTCAAAGAAAAATATTAAAGAGGTAAACTAGCTTCCAAATACATCCAGTCACTCTACAAAAATATCTGGGTTGTCATAACGCCGTTCATATAAAAAATGAGGAGAAATGTTGACGTATATCACTTTTATAACACTTCCACTTATTTACAGCCGGTGACTATACTACTAGAAAACGTCATTTTATAGTATTAGTCTACATACTAAAAATCATTAAAATCGATTAGCAGGTTTTCACGTACTTTAGGAAAAACCAATATTTTTACAAATTTTTGACGCCCTCTACCGGCTAAACAAGACAATTTTGGATATAACTAAGTCGGCTTAGATCGACCTATTTTGACGTCAGGAGTCTGTCGTCAAACGTTGTACACGTATTTTCCGGACACCCTGTATAATATTGATTTTTGGCCAAAAGTACTCTTTACCATAGGTGTTTGCATGAATATGATGATTTTGTCTAGTGATGTGAATAATGTTGGTCGAAGGAAATATTATATTCGATTGTTTTTCTTTAATAAAAATAGAGTGTATTAGAATGCATAGTTTTAATTTATAAAGCTTTTCTAAATTTAAATATCCCTTTAGTTCATACAAATTTATAGTTGGTTAATAATAATTATTTGGTTTTGTAGTTTTTTTAATGGCTGAATTGTAGTTAAATTCGCTGATCCCCAAATTGAAATCATATCCTGTAATTTTGAATAAACCAAAGAATAATATATATTTTTTAAATATTTTAACGATATATAATTTTTAGCTTTAAACAAAATGCCAATTATTGGTGAGATGTAACTTCTTAAATATTCAATATGTTTTTTCCATTGATTGCATGAGAGTGGTCACACTGACGTCGTCATACGCACGCTTTTAATTTACTACGCTAAATCTGATGCTCATAATTTTTTTTTAACTATTTTCTATCTACAATAGAATTGTTTTTAATAATTTTACTGCTGTATCTAATAACGCAAAGAAAACAAAATTCTTAATTTTGTTAACTTTTTATTTGCTGATATCTTAGTTAAGTCACATAAAACCTAATATGTTATATTCTCAATTTTAGAACATATAGAAAAACCTTTACTTCGTGGAAACACCCAGTTAAGGGGTATAATAAATAATGTTAGAGAATACTTGGGTCCCATTCCTAATATTGAAGTTCTGCCAGATGGAACATATCCAGAGGTAGGTTTTATAATGTGGAACTTTTGAATAGGCTGCAAAAAGTAGTGCATTGCGCCTAAAGAATAATAATTTAGGGTGTTTTAGAAGTCAAAAGGGCTTCAAGAGAAACATAAAACTTATGACATACTTTAATTATAACTGCTGTATATTTTAATAAGATGTACCGGGTGTTCCACCTAAGGAGGTAATCGGCTATATCTCAGACAGTAATAACACTAGGACTTTGGGAAAAAATATATATCCATAAAAGCGGCCGAGAGAAATTGCTGGAAATTATTTTCAAGTTCAAAAAATGACCGCTAGGGGGCGTAAGAGAAGTTTCAAAATAGAAATGCCGATTTTCGCTTGATTTTTTCTAATAAAAATATGTTAAAAATATAAGCATTGTATACTTCATTATATTATGCAACTTTATGTTAAAAATCGTTTTTTTCTATTTTCAATAATAAAGTGGTGGGAGAAGGTCAAACCTTTTTTCTTTCAAACGCTGATATCTCTGCTTTGGATAAACCGATTTTATTCAACTTGGTCTTGAAAAAGAGCCCTTCTTTTCCTCTACACGTAGATCTATTAACTATACCATATTGATTCTGATGGTGGCCACTAGATGGCGTTTTTCCGTAATTCCTCAATGAATAAGGATTTTCTCAAAAAAATCAAATTTTATGATATGACTTTTTCATCATATTTTATTTTAGGCTTATAAAGGCTATTAAATAGTGGAATAAAAAATCCAGGTCCGTATTTAAAATAAAAAAGTTGATGATGGTCGCTCGAATCCGAAACGTCGGACTAAAAACTAATCCCATCAGCTTGTAGAGGAGGAAAAGTTACTATAAGAAACTGAAAACCGCAACGTGATATATTTTGTTAAACTAGATAAATTAGGGATAATAATAATTAATATGGAAAAATAGGCCATTTTTTAAAACATTCATTAATCAATTAAATCACTGGTTTTTTCTCTAGTTTAACAAAAGATATCACGTTGCGGTTTTCAATTCCTTATAGTAACTTTTCCTCTTCTACAAGCTGATGGGGTTAGTTTTTTAATCCGACGTTTCGGATTCGAGCGACCATCATCAACTTTTTTATTTTAAATACGGACCTGGATTTTTTATTTCACTATTTAACAGCCTTTATAAGCCTAAAATAAAATATGATGAAAATGACATATCATAACATTTGATTTTTTTGAGAAAATCCTTATTCATTGAGGAATTACGGAAAAACGCCATCTAGTGGCCACCATCAGAATCAATATGGTATAGTTAATAGATTTACGTGTAGAGGAAAAGAAGGGCTTTTTTTCAAGACCAAGTTGAATAAAATCGGTTTATCCAAAGCAGAGATATCAGCGTTTGAAAGAAAAAAGGTTTGACCTTCTCCCACCACTTTATTATTGAAAATAGACTAACATAAGTTGCATAATTTTATGAAAAATACAATACTTATATTTTTAACATATTTTTATTAAGAAAAATCAAGAGAAAATCGGCATTTCTATTTTGAAAGTTCTCTTACGCCCCCTAGCGGTCATTTTTTGAACTTGAAAATAATTTCCAGCAATTTCTCTTGGCCGCTTTTATGGATATATATTTTTTCCCAAAGTCCTAGTGTTATTAATTTCTGAGATATAGCCGATTACCTCCTTAGGTGGAACACCCGGTACATATGTTGTCTTTTATATATAGAAGGTACATAGACGGCTCAATTTAGAAACTATTAAACTCGCCTAAAGGGGGCTTAGCTACATAGATTTAAATAAACCAAGTGAATCTTAAAAAGTGCTACCAATTTAAAATAAATTTTAGTGTATGGAATATAGCAGCAATAAAAATAAAATTTTGCCTCGATTTTTGCGCACATATCATCACCATTTAACTATATTTGTCAAAAAATTCTGCTTTCTGGCTTCCAAACCCTTAATTAAAAAATGAAATTACTCCAATTTTATTTCATTTAAGTAACTAAATTATATTTAAAAACAGGCATTTTTCCAGAAAAAATTAAAACTGCTAAAGTAATTCCAGTATTTAAAACTGATAAAAGACATAAATGCAAATATTAGAAGAAAAAAAAAGAATAATTTATGCGATTTTCTAGAAAGCCAAAATTTACTTTTTGCTAACTAGTATGGATTTCGCAGATCTAAGGATATAGAAATAGCTGTGGGAGATATCATAAGAAATATTCAAGTTAATGTCGACAGCAGTAAAAAATTCTGTTTACTATCCTTAGATCTGTGTAAGGCTTTTGACACCTTAAACCACGATATTTAATTTTTATTAAGAACATTATACAGTATTGGGATAAGGGGAAATACACAAAAACTACTTCAAAGTTATTTAAGCTATCGTAAACAATTTGTTCAAATTGGGGAAATAAGGAGTTCGGGAAAAGAAATATTATGTGGAGTTCCACAAGGATCAATATTAGGTGCATTAATATTCTTAATTTACATTAATTCCGTTTCCAAATTGAACTTAAAGGGCAATATAAAGCTATTTGCAGATGATACAACAATTATTTATTTTGCTGAAACTTTTGCCGAAATGTATTTTGATATTAATAATGATTTTAAAATACTTCTTTCTTGGCTTCAATCAAATAAACTTACGTTAAATTTTACAAAATCTTCTTTTATGTTTATAACTAAAAATATTTATCTTTTATGTTAATAATAAAAATATAAATTCGATCATTAACCCCTTAACATTTAATAATGAAAATTTTCAATAATCAAAAACGACGAATTTTTAGGATTAGTTTTAGACGAGAATTTAAATTGGATAGGCCATATCCAGTATATTATCAACTCGATATCTCCTTTGGTATCTGTTTTGTACAGAGCTAGATATTTCAGTCCTTTGAAATACTTAAAAAATATATATTTTTCATTAATATATTCAAAATTACAATACTTAGCTTTTGTATAGGGATCTGCTTGTTTATCAATCTTAAAACCATTACAAAAATTGCAAAATAAAGTTATTAAATGGATACACAAATTACCACTTTTGGAACCAACTGTTAATCTATATAGACCGAAGGGGTATTTACACTTTCAAATGATTTATAAATTAAAAATTTGTATTCTAATTCACTCTATTATTTTAAAAGAAAAAAAATCAAACATAACACTTCAGGAGAATAAGACATTACATGATTATAACACCAGATGTATACATTATCAAACTATACCTGTTAAAAGTAATTGCGAAAAAAAATCACTTTTATATGACTGAATAATAAAATGTAACAATCTTCCAAAAAATATCAGAAAAATTTAAAAAAATTGGCAACTTTTAAAAAAAAGTTAAAGAGATATTTACTAAAAAAAAGTATTTATACTATTTTTTTTAAATTGATTTTATTAATGAATTAAATGGGATTAACTTTAACCATTTTTTATTGCTATAGCAAATTAAGGTAGTTATTTAGTGATAGTCGGAATTACCAAGCTTACGCGACCGACCTTTTTTGATGTATTTTTATTAATTAACACCTCAAATTCTAGAAAGTAGGCAATGGTAGTTAGATTTCAGACACTAACCCTTGCAGATCCGTGTAATTATTTTGGTTCATGTTCATATCAATTTTCTTTTAGATTCCACAGAATATTAAATTTGGTCATCCAAAATATTATAAGCTGCGTGAGGTTTTAGTTTCACACTTTTCCCAAGCCGAGAAGAATAACTCGAGAGTTATTGTATTCTTCGAATACCGAGAATCGGTAATGGAAGCACATACGCTGCTTCTTCAGTCGAGACCTCTAATAAAACCCAAGATTTTTTTGGGGCAAGGTTTTGGAATCACCCAGAAGGTGCAGCTAGGAGTGAGTATATAATTCGTATTCTTACAACTGTGCGCGTTTTTTTTGCTACTATTAAACATTTAGACCGATTTACTAATGGTGTAAATGCGAGGCAACAATACTGCCGTGAAAAAATAAAAGGCAGTACGTAACACTTTTTATTTCATTTTGTCCGGTAAATCAACTTATCAATGGTAGGTACTCATTTGCGGCCCGTAAGTGGAACATTACAGTATCAGGTACTGTAATGTATTGCCTAGCAACCATCTTTTGTTTTTAGAAATAATGACTTTTTACTTTGGATTTTTGACCAGTTATCACTTAAAATTATAGGAAACAATATGTTCAAGTACACATATTGAGCATTAATTATTTAATTCATCATATATACATTAAACTAAATTAAACTTGGAATATAATAATACCTATATAAGTTTTTAAAACTTATAATAACAGTAACTGTCATAATTCAAAACAAAATAAAGGCAATCATGGCCGACTATAAAAATGCGTTCCAGGCCCCGACTAGTATTTATTGGAAAAACGCTATTTTGGCAGCATGTCTTACTATAAATAATATACTTTTTTCTACCAACTTTAGTAAATGAAAATTATTACGCAACTACAGAATAAACTCTCTTTTACAATTTTTTAAATAGTTTGCTTAACTAAAGTTAGTAATTTTTATTTTGTTTTGAATATATATCTATCGATACCAAATAACTTTGTGTAGATGCTTTAACTTGTAAAAGTATTGTTTCTACCAACTTTAGTAAATGAAAATTATTACGCAACTACAGAATAGACTCTCCTTTACAATTTTTTAAATATTTTGCTTAACTAAAGTTAGTAATTTTTATTTTATTTAAACTATATCCAGTGATACCAATTAATATTGCCAATAATATTTTAAAATTTGTAATAAACATTTTTATTAAATCTTTTTAAAAAGGATTATAATGACAAAATGAAATAAAATATCATACGATACACGTCCGTTAGGTGTTATTACAGCACTCGTTTATATTCCAGACTCGGCTCCTACGTCGCCTCGTACGTAAACCAACTCGTACTGTAATAAGTCACCTACCGGCCTTGTAACGTAAAATACTATTCCGAACTTGGTTTTCTTTACAAACACTATTTGCAATTACTGGTAAGATTTTTGCACTGGTATGTTTATAAGCTAGCCTGCTTTAAGATGCTACGAAATATTCAGGGAAAATAGTAGTAGGTAAGTAATAAAATTAATATTAGATTTATTTGAAAACGATATTCAAAACTCGATATCTCGAAAACGGTTAAGATTGGGTATGTGGTGTGCTTAACATTTTTTTTAGAATCTTTTAAATAATTGAAATATTGAATAATATACAGGGGGTTCCATTTAAAATAAAGTAACTTTGTTCTTCCATGGCTTTTTGACTGATCCTGTATACTTAGTTTATGTGCAGTGTAATAGATTTCTAAAAACCCTAAAGTTTTGTATTTAACATTCTTCGCTAGCTATCTTAAGTACTTTAGCAAATAATCGATCGTTTCCATACATAAAAGCGACCCTGTATATTTCTTAATAGGCAACTGTATTATGTGTCCATATATCGAAGAACCTCTCCCCGTTAATAGTTTATTACGATCATAGAATAAATAATGTATGAAACTCATTCATAATAATTGGTTGGTTGCCACCCTCATGAAATACTAATTTATGATCTGGTTACATAAATTCTTATATTGTTTATTTTTAGGTGATTAAAGCTTTTAGAGAAGGCCGATGTAATACTCTACTCTCAACATGTATTGGTGAAGAGGGTTTGGATGTCGGCGAAGTTGATCTCATTATATGTTTTGATATATCCAATAAATCACCCATTAGAATGGTACAAAGGATGGGTAGAACCGGAAGAAAAAGAGAGGGTCGTATCGTAGTTCTAGTTACCGAGGGTAGAGAACAACAAACTCTAAAAGATTGTTTGATCCACAAAAACAATATATCAACATATGTTCTCGAATCGAAACAGTTAAGTACAGGAATGTACCCTGATAGTCCTAGACTCGTTTCAAAAGATTTAAGTCCAAAATGTCAAAAGATGTTTATCACAGTGAGAACAATTGCAAAGAAGAAATCTGTCAAGGTAAGTTTTACAACTCTTTTGGATATATTTAGAAAAGTACATCTCAAAGTATATCCTCTCGGCTTTTGCTACCTGTAATTTCTTTTAATAAAACCTTATTGTTGTATAGGTACCTGAAAGGTCTACAGGGTGACATATTTACAAATTTAATAATGTCACTTGTTTACCATTATTAGCATAGAAATGTTGTCCTTGTTATCGAGAGCAGGTAGGCCCACCCCGTATTCTATAAGTTTATGACATTTGCAATTTTTATTTAGATTAGGCACCCTTGTTAATTGACCCCAGGGCCGAGCCTGGTGCAATTAGGATATTATATCGTGCGAACAAAAATTATTTGCATCAAAGAGGGCCTTGCATCTAAGGACGTAATGCTTAGCCGTAGAGCTTAATACCTGTTGGGTGTCAGTAACTACCTGAATTAACAATCAATCAGTTATTCCGTCATCTTTGACAGTCGTTACAAGTAATTTGATTCATCTCTAATTTTTCCAATTTCTTGAACAATTCACGCAATGGGCTTTACAGAACAGCACAAAACATTCATGGTTGAAGCGTATTTTCGAAACGGGGTTAGAGTAAATGGTAAGTGGCAATACAATCCGGGTTTGTGCATGGACGATTTTCACGAACATCTTCCTAACGTCGCTTTTATTGCTGGGGATTTTTATCATTGCCTGAAAAGAACCTTGGCTGTGTTTAGGGAAACAGGTTTTATACAACACAAAAAAGGAGCAGGAAGACCATCTGTAAGAACAGAAGAACTTGTTGCAAACGTTCGTGAAATAATGCAAAATACGCCAACAAATTGTATAAGACGCCTGTCCCAAGAAGTGGAAAAATCTTATGGAACATGCAGGACTATTCTTAAGAAGCAGCTAAATTTATTTCCTTATAAAGTGCAAGTATTCCAAGAAATACAAGCCGCAGATTTTGAAACACGCAGGAATTACTCTCAATGGTTTACCCAAAATTTATTGGAAAGAAATGATTTATTAGACCTGACATTTTTTTCGGATGAAGCCTGGTTCCACCTCTCCGGTTATGTGAATTCTCAGAATACACGCATGTGGAGTAGTGAAAATCCCTATTTTTTTGTAGAGTCCACATTGCACCCTCAAAAAATTGGTGTCTGGTTAGCTGTTTTCCGAAGAAGAATTGTTGGTCCTATTTTTTTCCATGACACAGTTACAGCACAGCGGTATAAAGACAATATTTTGAATCCATTTGTGGAGCAATTACTTGATGACTAACTACGTTTTGGATATTTTCAACAGAACGGTGCAACCGGCCATACAGCCGCCGAAACTATTAACTACTTACGCAATTTTTTCGACGACAGATTGATTCGTTTTCGATCAGACATTGAAGTCCCACCTAGATCACCTTGTTTAGCGGTTATGGATTACTTCGTTTTTCCTCATTTAAAGAACAATATTTTTAAAACACCAGTTGCAAATTTAGAACAATTACAAGAAAGGATTATCCAAGAATGTGGTAAAATGTCTCCAGAGATGCTGGTCAACACTTTCGAAAATATGAAGAGACGTGTAATTTTATATTGGTGGCCAATTTCAGGAATTTATGTAAATATTTTTCTTTTTCTTTCTATATATTCTTACTGTGTTAATTTTGTAAACAACAAAAATAAATTTGTATTTGTCTACTTATTTTATTACTTATTAGTTTGGCATATCATGTCATAATTTGAATTTGACAAGATATATCGTCCCCATATCATTGTGATCTAAACCAAGCCCTACGTTTTTTGATCCAACGCAAGCCCTCTTTGATGCAAATAATTTTTGCTCCCACGGTATTATAAACAACATACCGGCCGAAAGCTTGAAAAATTCAGTAAAGCTTATTTTAAAAGTCGAAGATTCTCATATTTATATACAAACTAATATTCCCGTGTGGTATAAATTATAAATGCTCTAAATAAATGTTAAAAATAATTGTTATAAATGTATCGTCACTGTAGTTTGTGAAATGTTTCGAAACAAACAGTTCAAAAATGTTTTCAAGTTCAATTCAACTAACATAATTCGAGAATGTGTCGAAAAAGTGTCGCGACACATTTTTTAAATTTGAATCGAAAGTGTTTTGAAACGTTTCTCAGCAAGAAGTTTCAGTTCAATTTATGGCTAAATATGCTACTTGGAATGACAAAAAAGTTTTGAATCTTATTACTTTAGGGGTTTTTAACGTTCAAAACCCCATTATTTTGGATAGATTTAAATGTTTCTAATTTTATCCTCTTTTCGGCGATTTAGAGTTTTCTATCTATACAGCCCAAATTTCTTTAAAACGTTTCTTGTGTTATACGCGCGACAAGTAATATACGATTGTAGAATGTATTAATTAACAAAAATGTTGAGTCCAAATATGACCGAGGTTATATTTTTCTACTTAAACCCATTGAAATTGTTGAACTTCAGTTTTTTGTGCTCATAATATTTCAGCTACTACAATTTTTACTAATAATTTAACCAACGTCTTTCAGATTATAATTGAATATGCATAACGGCAAATCATATTATAATATAATCGTTTTAGATGGAATAAATAAAAAGTCTCTCTCGACAACAAATATATTTAATGAAAATATGGAGAAAATCGTGACATTACAGTAATAGAGCAAAAAATAAAATATTGGGACGTGTTTCGACCTTAGAGAAGGTCATCATCAGCGATACCAAACCAAGTGGCATGGTATGCATTAATTAGAGAAATGGAGAGATAAAATCTTTTGAATCAACTAAACTTTTAAAACCCATTTCTTTTGGTTACTCCATTACGTTACGACTTTGGGAAGTAAAGTTACCCAATTTCTCTTTAACTTTGTATAAATTTTAACTGATCTTTCATAACAAAAAGTTTTTGTCAACTAAGTTACTTTATTTTCTTACTATCATCTATTTGGTACAATCTTTAGCTTCTGAAACTAGCTCTTTTAGCTATATTTTATTAGGCCCGGGTTCCATTCCCGATGCCGGCAACGTCGATGTTAAATTTGGAATTTGGTTTAAGAGGTGGCGCCGTCTTTCGGAAGAGACGTTAAACTGTGGGCCCCGTGTCATGGATGTTGGCACGTTAAAGAACCCTACCCTCGACAAAGAGGGATTCGGCAAAATTACCAGATAGTGTGTGACAAATTCCCTGGCGTCGGTGATTGGCCTCGTTGCGGAAAAAGGCCGACGTAAAATAAATAAATAAAAAAAAAAGCTATATTTTATCGTAAAGGTCGAAACATGTCCTAATAATTTATTTTTTGATCTTTTACTGTAATGTAAAGATTTTCTTCATATTTTTATTAAACATATTTGTGGTTTAGACAGAATTTTTATTTATTCCATTTAAAATTTAACCACAGAGAATTTCTTAAACCTTTAATCGTTTTAGGATATGCTGAAATCTCTTTCTAATAATTCGTCAGAACCAGCATTTTCACAAGAAGTGAAAATACTAAATGTTAAGGAAAGGATTCCTCAGGCCACTATGTTTTTTAATAGAGGTAAGATACTATGCGTTAATGTTTTTTTCATGCATCACTTTTTGGAAGTTTCGAATAACGAAAAAAAAAAATGAAAATTATTGATATATTGAAATACTATACAGGGTGCTAGAAAGTCGTGTGCATATATGAGGATCTCGGAAACGGTAAGAGATACGAAGTTGAAGCAAAGTTACGTATTTTTGATAAAACAAAATTGCCATTTGTAAATTGCAACAGTTCCATTCAGCGTACAAAGTTTACCAAAATATCTAAATTTTAAATTTGTATCTACAAAGGTTTCGAAAATATTTAGTAACATCTTCCGATTTGTTAGGGATTATTGTTGTAAAAATTATTAAACTAAATTTCAAAAAATGCTGAAAAAATATAAACAAGTAAGCTAAGCGACTTAACTGTTTAACAAATCGAAATAAGGAAATTAAAATCTTTATGAAAATGTTGAAAGCCCATGACACCTCAAAAATGGACTTAGCAAGTTAACACTTTAGGCCGACGAACGACGACGACCATTCTACTCAATACCAAATCATCGACCATACCTTTTAAGACACCCTGTATAAGGGTCTAAATTTTTGCGCAAAAATCATCTCTGACATTTGACCTTAGTGTTTGTTCTGCTTTTTCACTCAGAAGAAATTGCACTTTTAATTACCAGTTGCCATTTCTATACAAACCAGGATTTTTTATTTCTTGCAATTCTTTCAGATAAACCATACTTTGGTGGTATACCATCGTTAATTTGTTTTTAGGCCTCAATGTATACAAAGGGAAGAAAGTCGAAGAAAACTCTTTATTTTATAAGTTTATTGATAAACAAAGAGCTACACAGAAAACGCATAAAGTGAAAAACTCCAAGAATACCAAAATACTCACTGATTTACTACATTTGGCCGATTCAAAAAGATTTAATCTACCCACTCAGGTTCGAAGTAAGTATATCTTTGAAACATCCACAATGATCATGTTCTAAATATTATGGTTGTTAAAGATTTTTTCAATTGTTACCTATACAATGTTTTATCAACTGATCAAATGCAACCTATTTTTATATTGTAATAATTTTTATTTTCCGTAATTTTAAAAGGAAACTAATTTTTTTTGCCCAATATAACAAACCCTATTCGAGACGCTACCGACCATGCAACGACCAACAACTCAGATAAACCAATCATTTCATTCATAAACGTACTTTTTCCTGCGCCTACATTCTATCGTTCAACATATCTATGATGTAATATAAAAATCCTGGCATTAAATCAGTTACTTTACAGACGTGGTATACTACTGTCTTCTGTTAGTAGAGGGAGAAGCGGCATTCAACGCCAGCAGTGCGCAGGTTCAAAGTTGTTCAAAAGCTGTTCATTAGTCGTTCAAAGCTGTTCAAAAGCGTTCAAACCGTTTATTAGTCGTTTATAGCCGTTCTAGAACGACTATATTAAATAGCTTTACACAGCTTTGAACCTGCGCACTGCTGGCACATGCACAGAAGTCAGTGCGCACTTGGCGTTGAATGCCCCTTCTCCTTCTACTAATGTTCTTTTATTATATTGTTTAGACACCACGTGAAAAAAGTTTAAATTTTATTACTATTTTAACCAGCCGGTAACTATAACACTGGAAAATGTCATATTATAGCGTTATAAAACTGGACCAAAAAGCTTGTCTCATGCGATGCTGACCTACCTTAACGCCTTGCAATTGCGTCACGTCATAGGATGACCGGCGGTTTTGTTGATTTACGCGGGATAATTCACCATAACGCATATTTTTCTTAAAAGGAAATTATCATTATTCTGGTAGTTTTTAAAGGAAGTTTGTTTTTTTATTAATATTAACTAGGTACTAATGGTCTAAATTGAAAATTGCTCTTATTCTATACCTGTTATGTTATAACGATGTCATAAAGTCCTTTTCCCACTTTTGCCTAATAGAAACTCAAAAATGTTTAAAATGTATCCCATATACAATTATTTCGAAAGAAATATACGATGCCCTGTCACGAGATTTATCGATTTTGATGAATACTAATGATATTACAGCTTGCGGAAAAAAAAATTTATTACAAAAGTGACTAAGAGGAACTGCTGGAAATTATAAGTCACATGTATTAACTGTTAAAACATATTTTGGAAAATTTAAATAAATAAACAAGCATTTTCTAGTAAACCACGTATTTACTATATATTTTGTACGAATATAAGTTAATTCATTTAAAGGTTTAACCCAAGGACATGCAAGTAAAAATTTAAAACAAAGTGACATACGAAATATGTTTGTTAAGAAGAATAGCCAACTAGATTTTCAACCAACCCAGACAAGAACTGAAGGTAAATTGTACTTATTAAGTAATTTATGAGTTTGCAGAATGTATGTATTATGCCTAAATATAATTAATATATTTTTTACTTATCGATATTAAGGTACTTAAATAAATCTAAAATTTAACAATACTGTTGGAAAAATTCTAAATATTTATACTGTTTTTAAAAGGAAATTCATTTTATAAAGGAAACAGTTGCTAGAATTTAGTAGGAAATTAATTTTTTTTGTTTTAGAACGTGAAAGATATTTAAAAATGTATCTACCCTATCACAAGCAACTATGACATTTCTTACCAGACGTACAGGATGGTCCACATAAGATGACCCATTATCCGATCTCAAAATCTGTAAGACCTATAAACAAAAGTTAAGTAGCACCTACAAAGTTTTTTGATTAAATTATATTTTTAAAATATATTTTTTCACGTCCACATGGTGTTTAGTTTCTCCTGACCAAATATCAACGTTCTTATTTTAAATGAACAGCCACCATATCACTATATAATATATATTATATATATTTTTTTCAAATTCTACATTTAATTACAAGCATCGTTTATTCCACATTTTTTTAAATTTTGAGTAGTTTATCAGTTATTCGATTAAAAAAAAATTGAACAAAATCACCCTTTTATAAAATGATGTACGTTAATGTTCATTAGCTTATTAATTTTTCAGTTTATGTCCTTTTTCTAAATTAAGCCCGAAACAGCATACATAGTGTTAAGAACGCTGGTCCAAAGTCGCCAATTTTTAGACATTAATTTTTTAAACGAAACTCCCTCTGTATATAAACATTATGAATTATTAGAATTTATTTCTCTATCGCTTAATAGTTAAGGAGCTAGCGTGCAAAAAACGCCATAGTTGGCTGCCCGTCAGTCGAGTTTGAAAAAACGTTGCCATTACTCCACTGAACACCCTGGTGCTTGAAGTTTTGCTTTTACCCATCAACTTTAAGATTTATTGGCAATAATGACATAGGGCGATTGGCCATAGTGAGGAGCCCGTCAGTCAGATTGAAAATTAGGTTCTGTAGGTTGCCAAGATCATGTATCTAAAATTCGTCGATCGTGAATTAGGCCAAATGGTAGATTATAATTTGTTTTTTGACCGCCATTTTGTTGGCCATAGTAAGGAGCCCATCCAAAACTTGTTTCTACCTCCTCGTTTGGATAAAATGACAGGAAAAATGCACTTGACTGACAAATCGAATCACGACGTTCTTCCCTGGGTGACCTACAAAATCTCGAAAAATCCAATTTTTCAGTCTTTAGCATGGCTTTTTCAGAAATTCAACCAAAATCATCAGTCAATCATTATTCCTGATTTTTAGACATCCAATTAAGTAGAAATCACAAACGACTGACATTTTCCTCGAATATTTTCAATTTGGCCATACTTTGAAAATTTTCTGATTTTGGACTTTTTTATAATGGCTCAATAATGCTGTTCCAAATGGACTTAAAAGTAAAACAATGTATGACGATGATGTTTGATGACCTAAAAAACGTTTAAATACATAACTATCACCTATTTACCCCTTCCTCCACCCCTCTGCTACCCTCCACCCCTATTCATTCGTTGAATTTATGTTATATTATATTGGATTCAGTAATCAAAAAATATAGAATTTTTGCCACAAAAAGATACGATAACCAATTTCAGCAGTAAGAAATGAATAATTACTGAAGAAAATCGAAAATTAAATGGTTATTATTTATTGAATGAAATTGTTGGCATATTTGGGTTGAGCAAGCTGGGTTGTGTTAGTAACATTTCAATTTCAATATAGAAAAAAACAGATATTTAATTGTTGATTATATTGTAACTATTACTTTTACTTAATATAATCATTATATATTATATATATAGTAATAGTTATAATATAATCAACGTTTTTTAGGTCATCAAACATCATCATCATACATTGTTTTACTTTTAAGTCCATTTGGAACAGCATTATTAAGCCATTATAAAAAAGTCCAAAATCAGAAAATTTTCAAAGTATGGCCAAATTGAAAATATTCGAGGAAAATGTCAGTCGTTTGTGATTTCTACTTAATTGGATGTCTAAAAATCAGGAAAAATGATTGACTGATGATTTTGGTTAAATTTCTGAAAAAGCCATGCTAAAGACTGAAAAATTGGATTTTTCGAGATTTTGTAGGTCACCCAGGGAAGAACGTCGTGATTCGATTTGTCAGTCAAGTGCATTTTTGCTGTCATTTTATCCAAACGAAGAGGTAGAAACAAGTTTTGGAGGGGCTCCTTACTATGGCAACAAAATGGCGGTCAAAAAACAAATTATAATCTTCCATTTGGCCTAATTCACGATCTAGTGGTTAGATCGCAACGAAATTTTAGATACATGATCTTGGCAACCTACAGAACCTAATTTTCAACCTGACTGACGGGCTCCTCACTATGGCCAATCGCCCTATGTCATTATTGCCAATAAATCTTAAAGTTGATGGGTAAAAGCAAAACTTCAAGAACCAGGGTGTTCAGTGGAGTAATGGCAACGTTTTTTCAAACTCGACTGACGGGCAGCCAACTATGGCGTTTTTTGCACGCTAGCTCCTTAACTATAACTTATCATGCCCTATTACCGAAATTAACGGTTTTCCAGATATTGTAATATTTCTGAGAACTACGCCCAGTATTTATTTATTTTATTTTAAACAAATCGTTTATTCAAACTTTGTATTTTTGTTACACTTTAAATACGTTCTATTATACTGATTGAATGCTGGTATCTCCTAAGCAATGCTTAAATCATTGGTTCCGGGGACTTGTATATACATATTTACATTACCGTTACTTAGTTCTGGAGTTCTTCAATGGCACACAGGCATTCTGGTTCTTGGCATGGCCTAATTTATTTTTAGGAATGCTAGAAATACACGGCGCATTATTAATATTGTTGGTTATGAAATAGTAAAACATTACTACAGTTAACAATGAGAAAAACGATTATTTTGGTTGGTTTGGTTTAAAAGGTCTTTATTTCTTACACATATTTGATAAGTCAGGTACTTAACGTAATACATGTTATAATACATAATATATAAAATATAAATATACTACAATGTACTCAAGTTGTCCATAGGATAGGTCAGTTTTCCAACTGTCTCTACCTAGGACAGGCACTGGCACCGCCAGCAGGGTTGGTGTTAACTCTTTGGTTAATTAGACTGACGCTTGTTTGCAATTGGAATGGTCGGTTCCGTGATCTCTTTACCGCCATGAGAGAATATTTTGTCCATACACGGCGCATTATTAATATTGTTGGTTATAAAATAGTAAAACATTACTACAGTTAACAATGAGAAAAACGATTATTTTAGTCGTATAAGGTGTTAACAACTTAAATATCCTAATTTTAGTAATTAATATTTTTACCATTTCTTAGTGGCAGTAGTTAAAATAATGGCCACAGTTCTCCGAAATATTCCAATATCTGGAAAAACGTTAATTATAAGTTAAGTGGTAGAGAAATAAAATCTGCATTATTCAGAATGTTTATATACAGGGTGGTTCGTTTAAAAAATTTAAGATAATTCTCCCGTATTTACTAAGCAGTTTTAAATTTAGTCCATCAAAATATTTAGATCTTATAGTACCCCAGTTGTGTTTTCCCCTTGTCAGTGTTTTAATACGCCATATGACGTTTTCGTGTTAATTTGCTTTTTTTGCAATTAAATCGTTTTACCGGAATGTTGTTGCCAAAATAGTTTTAGTTCTATTAAAGAAAATAGTACACGTCAAAAACCTTGTTTTGAATTTACAGAAAAACAGTGTGCAATACAGGACTTAGTAGACTTATTCTGACACTTATCATTTTAAACCTAGAACTGTCAATTTAAGACTATTTTAAATTTAAACCCATTTAGGGAATATGGCTGTTAATGTCTTAAAATTGACAACTTTGGACCAGCGTTTTACACCCTATATTTTCTTTCGGGCTTAGTTTCGAGAAAGGACATAAAATTAATAATAAATTAGTTAATGCATTAACAATATTAAGAAACAAATAATTTTGAACATAGTACACGTAATTTTTTAAAAGGCTGATTTTGTTCAATTTTTTTTTAAATCGAATAACTGAAAAACTACTCAAAAATTTAAAAAACATGTTGCAAAAATCATTGCTAGTAATTGAATATAGAATTTGAAATTTAAGAAAATATAAAAGGTATTTCATTTAAAATAATTAAGTTGGTACTTGGTCAGGAGAAACTAAACACCCTGTAGACGTAAAATTAATAAACTTTAAAAATATAGGTCAATCCAAAAAACTTTTGTTTATAGGTCTTACAAATTCTGATATCGAATTGGTGGCTTATCTTACGTGGACCACCCTCTACTGGTATCTTTGGAATGACACAAATTTTATATTGAAGTTCTACACAATAAACTATATTTGCCTAAGTTTACATTGTAGTGAATTTAACCGGTACAAACTGCATTTTTTTCTTTAAATATTAGTTAAGGAATTATACCATAGATATTTACCTTTAGATAAGCAAACAATAATCACGAAAGTGGCAAATGTATGGCCTTGCGCATGTAAACAAAGCTACACACGAGTAGTCATGCGCACTGCAACATTATTATTTGACAAATGGGAAAATAGACATGTCCGGGCTTTAAAATTTAGGTTCTTGCTCAAGAAATTGTAAAAGTTGACCTTCAATTTATTTTTACGAGTAAACAGCTAAAATTTGCCCCAAATTTTTACCAAAAAATGGAATTTCTTCTTAATTTTTAATCAAGTTCGGAAGTAAGGTAGTAATTTCTGGCATTTTTAGTAGTTGAAACAGATTTTGATGATAGAAAATTGTTTTTATGGGTCTGTTTCTAAAATTTGTTTAAAAAATTATTCGTCGTCCTGTTTTTAGTTCAGAAAGGAAGAGAACAAGTCAATTAAACTATAAAACTTATAAAATCGATTATAAAAAACAAACAAAAACCAGCAAAATAACCACTCTTGATGTTATCGCGTACCTAACCCCAAGTCAAATATTAGTTGGTATATAGCTTGTATTGATTTTTACAATTTGGCAAAAACTTGGGTACGTTTAAAACATTTTCAAGCACAATTTATTGTTTAAGAATTTGAAAAAGTTATTGCCCGAGAACTTGACCCGTGGAATACTTTGACCCTTGGATTAATAAAAATATACCTAGGTATTTACTTTTTTTCTTTTATATAATATAAGTACAGAGAAAAGTATCTTTTAAACTTTTTAAAGCAATATATTGCCCGAAAAATAAGCGTACCTACTTAATTAGATTGCAGGGCTGCAAATAAAATATACCAAAACATGCATCGGGATAATCTGTCATGGTGTATGTTTATCTTTATTTTCATACCTTGTTTGTGTAGCCTAGGCCTAGTTTGATGTGTATAATAAAATAAAGTTATATATCAAGATACATTACTACTCCATACTTACTGAAAATACGAAATATCCTGTATTTTACCCCTATTTAGACGTAATAAAATCATACAACGAGTTCTACTAGTTTATATTTCAATCCCAGTCACTAAAAGCACAAACACAATTCACTAAACTACACAAAACCTAGAAATCCGTAAATATTAAACACCCACAATCCACAATAGCAAAAAAACAACAAGGAATCCACAGAGAAAACAACAAAAATGGCGCCGGGTCGGTTCTAGAGTGTATTTTGAGCATGTCGCTAAAGGACAAGCCGATAACAAGAGGTTTGTGCGCATGCCCAATCCTGTTGGGACGGAAGGCATCTGACGGGCGAGCCGGGCGCTCAAACGTATTTTTTCACCCATAAAACTTAACTTTTGTTTGCGCACAAGATAAGCTGTACGTATCTAAAGGTAAATGTCTATGGATTATACGTGTTTAGAATGGACCACTTCACTTAATTAGGATTATATATATTCAATTATAATTTTTAGTATTAGAAGATATACCTACCCAACTACTTGTAAAAGAAGTTAACGAGCATGTAGATGGTTTAGATGATTTGACGAATATTCCGAAAGAAGTATTTGAACTAGTTTCGAATTATCTTTTTACCCAAATGATCAATCCTTTGAAAGAATGTAGACATTGCCCGCGCGGCTTTCGTTGCGAAGATTTCACAATTTATTCTGCTCGATCCATCCCGACCAACAATAACTGGTTTCCGAGTGAGGATATTTTGGATACCTTATCGCTTACTGATTTAGAAAAGTTCACCAATTCCTTAGATCCTTTTTGCCAAGATTCTTTAATGCAATTAGATGAAAGTAACTTTTCGCAAATGATGGACGATTATAATTGCCAGATATTTAATAACGTCAATTTCACACAATTGGAAAAGGAAGCTGAAATAAATAGTGAAAACATTGTAGCACAAATGGAGAAATCGTTTAATTTTGAAGCTCCAAAAACGTATTCAAATTTACTTAGTAAATTTGGAAATTCGATATTTATAAGCCAAGATACCACACAAGTTAAGAAAGACCCGAATAGCGAAAGTAATAAGGAATCATCCAAAATATCAGAGAAAAGTTTGCTAGAATTTTTTAAGTTGGAATCATTAACCGATATCGGAAACTTTTCGCCTAATAGTTCACAACACACGGTCATTTATTCTCAGAATTTGTCAGATGTCGAGACTTACGAAAATGGTTTGTGCGCTAGACTTAAATCTCCATCGTCAGGTGAGCGAAAACATATCACAAGAGAAACAGGAGCAACACACAGTCAGATCTTCGATGATATTACTAAGAATTACTCGAAAAATGTCTTTTCGGATTTGAATAAAAACTATGATAATCCTAAAAAAGAAGTGAACATACATAATTTTTGCGATCTTTTGTCTTTTGGTATAGTAGATAATACAGTTCAAGATATTAAGAGCAAATTTGCCGATATTGAACAAATATGCGATTTATCTGAGTTCGGAATATTACCTAAAGATAAAAAGAAACTAACAAAACAAAATGCTGACTTGGCGGAAGGCGAAGATCTTAATAAAAGCAGTATAATCGATTTTGAACAAATATGCGATTTATCTCAGTTTGGAATATTACCTAAAGATAAAACGAAACTAATAAAGCAAAACGCTGTCTTGGCGGAAGGCGAAGAGGAAGATGTTAATAAAAGCAGTATAAGTGATGTTGAGCAAATATGCGATTTATCTCAGTTTGGAATATTACCTAAAGATAAAAAGAAACTAACAAAACAAAATGCTGACTTGGCGGAAGGCGAAGATCTTAATAAAAGCAGTATAATCGATTTTGAACAAATATGCGATTTATCTCAGTTTGGAATATTACCTAAAGATAAAACGAAACTAATAAAGCAAAACGCTGTCTTGGCGGAAGGCGAAGAGGAAGATGTTAATAAAAGCAGCATAAGTGATGTTGAGCAAATATGCGATTTATCTCAGTTTGGAATATTACCTAAAGATAGAAAGAAACTAATAAAACAAAATGCTGACTTGTCGGAAGGCGAAGAGAAAGATCTTATTAGAAGCAAATTGGCCTGTGTTGAACATAAATTTTGCGATTTACCTCAATTTGGAATATCACCTAATGATGAAAAGAAACTAATGAAACAAAATCCTGGCTTGTCGAAAGCTAAAGAGGAAGATCTTAATAAAATCAGTATAACCGATGTCGGACAAATATGCGATTTATCTCAGTTTGGAATATTACCTAAAGATAAAAAGAAACTAATAAAACAAAATGGTGACATGTCGGAAGGCGAAGAGGAAAATCTTAATAAAAGCAAATGCGATTTATCGCAATTTGGAATATTACCAGATAATAATAAACAACAAATAAAGCAAGAAACTGTCGGCCTATCAAAAAAAGCCATAAACGATAACGAGAACAATTTAGATGAAAATAAAAGTGATAATGATTTTTTTTCACAAGATGATTTATTCCAATTGCCTCAAGGTATTTCTACTAAAGAACATTATAGTGACAATTCAAACTTTTCCTCTGATAAACTATGTAAAAACTCATCTACCCCTCGAAAGAACTACTATAATAAACCTTGCGCTGATTTAAATTATCAGACGACATCATTGCCAAATACAAGTCCGGTAAAAGGTATGAACAAAACGTTAAATAATGCGAATTTTAACTTGCCTACACAGCGCACCAACAAAGTTGTTATTAATGGTTCTAAATTTAATAGTGCACAGCGAAGTAAAGAGTTTGGAGTGGCAATAACAAGTCGACCTAATAAATTAAATATTGCAGCTAGTAAAAGCACTAAAATTGCAGTTAGCAATGTTAAAACGGATTTTGATGCAAAATTTAATAAAAAATATGAAATTACTTCAGAGTTGAATTGTACACAAAAAAGTAGTTTAATTGAAGAATACGAAGACAGTGATGTTTTCCCTATGGAAACTCAGCCTACTAATTTGAACAAAGCTAATATTCTAACAACAAGAAATGGTATGTGCGACAATAAGGACAATGCCAATTTTTCGCCAGTTGAGGAAGAAATTGATTGTATCGATTTGACTTTAAGTCCAACACTAACAAACGAAAAACGTATTTTATCTTGTGAATCTCAAATACCAATAACGCAAATGCTTAGTCTATTAAATAAAGCGTCACAGAAGGAAAATTCCCAAAAAGAAAATACAACAGCTGATACATCGTTTGCAACATTAACCCCAAAAGTTCATTCTCCTATACTAAACAAGGGTAGAAGTAGTACTTGGATGAGCAAGTTAAGTACAAAAAAGAACACGAATAAAAAAGAAAGGTCAAGTAATATGCAATCCAAAACTGCTCCAAAGAAAGATGTTGATCCTTATTTGTTTTCAATAAACATTAGAAGCAATAATATAAAACCCATCGAAAAAGCTTCTACATCAAGCGACGAATTTGAAGATTCGGTATTTTTAAAACCGGACATACCGCTGAAACCAGGGAAAAAGTTATATGAGAAAAGTAGAAAGGGCCAGTATAAACGATGTAAGGTAAGATAGTCGATTAACTAGCATAACAAAGACAAAATAACTCATTTTCTTAAATCAAATTGTTTTTGCAATAAAACTACATTTCTCCAGGTTCGCCTAAATTCTGCACTGTTCTTTACTGTTATAACCAGAGACCTCTTAAATAGAACAGATTGTTTACATTTTAAAGCAATCAAAAAATAAAATACATATCTTACAAGTATAATTATTCCAAATAAGCTACAGGCTAATAGGATACTAGGTAGAACAAGTTTTTGTTTTGTAAAATAAATATGTGGGATCAGGACATTGTTTTTAGTACAACTTGTTTTAGTTCTATGGTGCAAAATGTAGACTGATAACAGCAACGTCGCTTTTCTTTTTGGTGTGTCGGCCATTCATAGGTAGCAACTGAAACCACTTTAGTAATTCTCCTGATCTGAACCCTACTGAATATATATATATATGAGTTAACCATAAACAACCCGTTTTTAAAGCAAGCAAGTATTTTTAATGCCGCAGACACACATACGTTTCTGAAACGAAAAGAAATATTATGCTATTTCATAAATATTAAGTCGAAAAAAAATACTGCACAAGGTCTTATTTGGCCGCTTTTTTAATCTTTATGGGCCGCACTGTTTATGTGGCGCATGGACATTGGCGTCTTTCAACTCTTACATACCAGCCACTGTACCGGGTGGCCAAATAAGAAGGGACACCGGCCATATATCAAGAACCGTGTGTGACAAAGTTTTCAAATTAAAATTTTTATGACAACATCGACCAAGAGGAAATTATTTTCCAGTTTCTATATTTAGGTACCGCTGTTCAACCTATATCGGTTTTTATCGATAATATATCAAATAAAGTTATATTAAAAATTAGGGGTTTATTTTTTTTAAATATACGGTACAACTTGGATTCATACATTTTGCTTTAACTCGCAAAATATACTGAGGGGTGAAGGGGGAACCTCTTTTGAAAGAGATACTCATAACTCCCGTTTGCCTTAACCAAATTTCACAAACTTGGTCTCGTTTCAAAGAGTTAAACTTTTGTATGATTATTTTTTGTTATGTTCGTCGCCGCTAGAGCGGGCTATATGCACAATCATCAGATTTTTCCAAAGTTTCAAAGGGAACCGGATATAATTATAGATACAAAACAGTTTACAAAAATTAAGAAAACTGGTTAAAACGGCATGTGTTAAATATCTTAATTAAACTCTTTTGAAACTTTCAGAAGAAAAGTAACGAATTTCTGGACCTGGAAGCTCAATTATCGGAAGATGAAAGTTGCATATCAGAAGATGAAAACGAGGAGAATATGGATGCTTACGAGAAAAGCTTTGTCAATGATGAGACCCAAAACTTTAATACACAAATACATGCAAAGTATTTACAATCAGTAAGGTAATTTGGATTTTTAAATTCATCATGTTTCTTTATTTTTACTTTCCGGATCTTGTTTAACTGCATAGGCAAGTTTATAAAAAAATGTTATGTTATTTAGGCATATTTTATAATGAAATTGCCAACGCAATAAAATGACTAAAGAAAAACACAGCCAGGAACCATTTGCGCTTTAAATCACGTGATGTCACTAGTAATTATAATATTATAGTTGATAATAAAAATAAACGGGCTAAAACATTATAAGTTTAAAGAAAAGTGAATTGAATGTGTTGCCACTAGATTTTAATGATCTAGTCTGTATAGGTACATGAACAAATACAAAAACTTGTTGACGGGTTTGTTTGCAAAATGTAAACAATGACCTTATTACAATCTAATCATCCGTAACCGTATTGTTTTGTTATGTTAAATGGAATCACTTACATTTTTTTTACATCCTTCATTGTTTACTAATAAAGGTACACAAACCCTTACAAACTGGATACCCTGTATATCAGCACGTATATTTCTAAAGTTATTTTAAACCCACTTTCAGAAGTCCCACTAGACCAGGACAATTTAAAATACCAGTTAGACCAACCACAAATGTTTTAGATGTGTATTCTCAACCTGATTTTACCGAAGCGGATACATATTTGGAGGTAAGGAATGTCCTTTACGATTTTTATATTTTATGTATGTTATGTAAAATACGTCCAATTGATAGTATATTAATTACTAAAAATCTCAATCGTTGTACCTTTTTCTGCATTGGTTGAAAACCAAAAATATGTCAGAAATAGCCAATGTGTATCAGCCAAATGGAATAAATTCGATACTAAATACATGGGGGCGTGTCCGAAAAAACGCTCGCACACGAGTGGTATTTCTCACGTTTTTTTTTCAATAAAAACTGTTTATACAGTGGCCAATACCAACTTTCGTGTTTTAAATGCAACACCCTGTATATTATTCAATTTTTGGATTCTTCGGAAAATTTTAGGCCTATTTTATTTAAAATATCCTATACCTATCTTCAACTGTTTCGAAAATATTAAGTGTTTTCAGATTTATTACAAAAATTAACCACACACTCAAAAACTAATAAGATAATAAGAAATACTGTTTATTTTTTGATAATTTAAACAACAAAAAAAAACATTAATGTAGGAGATGTTGAAAATGCCGCCGCGATCGTCTTGGCAACATCCAAGTCTTAAATAGAAATTTCTTTTAATATTACTGAACATCTCAAACGTGACGGATCTAATGGCAAGCATTATTCGTCTTCTTAAGTCAGGTAAGTCGAGGGGTTTAGTTTTGTATACAATATTTTTGACATAACCCCATAAGAAGAAGTCTAATGGCGTCAGATCAGTGGATCGTGCTGGCCATTTCATCGATCCACGCCTCCCTATCCACCTATTTGGAAATACTCGGTTGAGGTACTGCCGGACATTGATTCGGTAATGGAGCGGTGCTCCATCTTGGGAGCGGTGCTCCATCTTGCTGAAACCATATTCGCTGGAAGTTGTGGGTTTGCTGAATCAGGATCTAAGTTTGTCAAAGTTGGCAAGACATTATTTTGGAACAGTGCTAAATAATTATCGCCATTTAAATTGCCATTAATGAAACAGGGACCTATGATATGATCTCCAACTATTCCTGCCCAAACATTAACCTTTTCAGGATATTGCGTATGTTCTTCTCTAATCCAGTGAGGATTTTCCCTAGACCAATAGCGGCAATTCTGACGATTAGCATGACCGTGAAGTGTAATTTATTAAAAACGTACCGCGAATATCGACCGATAAGAAACCGTATTAGTAAAGCCGCTGTTAATAATATGGTCGCTGAATGTGTACGCACCTTTAATTTTTAACTACGTGAGCGGAAAAATTTTAATAGTCTTGATCTGCGTTTAAAGTGATCACACATGAAATAAAAGGAGCACTGCGGAGAAACTAATCATTACTTTAAGAGTTAAGTTTGGATGATTATTTTAGGACTCATTTTGTGTGGATGCTGATGATAACGAATTAAGTCAGCAGGAAGAATTGTCCCAACTTGAAATTCTAGAGAAAAAATTAAGAGAAAAAAGGAAAAGAAAGAGGTCTCATGAAAATTATGTATGTAAACCAAAACGAAGAAGAGTAATATGTTTTGCCAGTGACGACAGTGACTGAATTTTTTGTTTTCAATTTTTCAAAGGTAGATATTATATTTAATCAAAGAATTTAAATAGCTTGAGCCACCTTCTTAAGAAACAAAAATAAATTTTTATTGTAAACAAAAGTTGTAAGGCCAAGTTGAGGCAGAGCCTCTTTTTTACTGTTACAGTTTCCAGGTGTTACTTTGTATATTTGTAATTATTTTGAAAGTTTATTTTTAATTGCAGCTACTCATTAAAATAAACCACGTATTTTTTTTCTTTTTAAAATTACTTAAAACCTTTAAAATATTTTTGTTTTCTCCGATTTATATATATATATATTATTCAGCTTAAATGTTATATTTGTATTTATATTTGTTAAATATGTTTTTGTAATATATACTCCTATATGTTCTATGACAGTACGTAATTGTAATTATTATATTTATGATAATTTCATTAACATCTATGTAAGTATATATGTATATTTAAACATATTATATGACGTACTTTTGCAACAGGCATGCGCACTGCAAAATTATCATTAAACAACTGACAATTGACTGATAATGCGAATCACGTGACTACTATTTTTTTTGCTTAATTTTCTTTTCGACCGAAGCAGAACTTGATGCCAAAGTCAAATTTCGAATAAAGCTATCAATAAAAAAAAATCACATTATGATGCGGACTTTACTGGTCACACTGTATAAAACCAGTATATCGCTAATGCCATGTTACAATATTGCGTCCCCTATGGAGGACTAAAGCGCGATACCGAGTAGTTGTAGAATGTATTTAACTATTTTTTGGTCGTAAATTTTTGAAACACTTGTTTATTACATAGGATAGCAAAGGTAGTTTAGGTATCTTTACCAGGGTAATAAATTAAAAAGAGCTTTTATAGTGTCTTTATTATAAACTAGACTTAGACAACACAAAACTGAAAAATCACACAAACACCACAAGAGCAAAATGAAAATAACTAGACTGGGTAGGTACATATCGCTAATCGTCGTGCATCTAATATTAGTACTAAAAATTTGTATTAAAAAAGTATTTTCCTTAGTTTCTTTTTTCTATGTTTTCTATTGCTTTTTTTGCCTCACCTTCCTGCGGAACGTGAATAGGAAACATATTGCCAAATTGGCATTATAACAACATATTGCCAAATTGGCATTATAACAACTGACAAAAACTAAAAAATAAAAAGAAATTGTGCAAAATTTCCGTTTTTTCGTATAGATAGGTAGTTTTTGGAGACGGCATCGTATAGTGCTCGACGTCCTATTTCCAATGCCGTCTCGCTCGATTTGCTACGACTTTTCGTTACGAAAATATATAATATTTAATATTATGACATTGATATTGACATTGAACCTATGAGCACCGGCTCTTTAACATCGCACAGCAAAGGTGTGCAATGTGGAATATATTTTCCAAATTTGTCCTATAAAAATATGTATTTAATCAATTTAAACATAAGGAAATAAACTATTCTAACATTGATAGCTGATAAATTGGTGAAAATGTTATTGTGCCGAGCCCTTCGGGCACGGCACTGTTCGAGTTCGTTCATTTAATTTCATACTTTTGACAAAACCATTTGTTAGCCACCTCTAATTGTAAAGCATTTCAATTCGCGAAAAAAAATTAATTTAGTTTCTTCACAACCAAGTTTGTTTTTTTCGTACCGAGGATTGTCGCTGTAAGAATCCGAAATTTAAAAATCTTTCAGTACCTAAATAACGAAATATTAAAAAAATAAAAAGGCGCACCTGGAATTGAACCCGGGATCATCGTGACCACAAGTCGTAACCTATTATAATAATACAGGAACCACTAGGCCACCGACCACTTTGAAAATAAATTATAATATAGAATATTATTGCCGTATTAAATATGAAGAAACAAAAAAATTACTTTTCATTGTAGTTTGACGAGCTCTTTCCGCTAAGGTATATAACATTTCGATCCAAAATTGTTTTCCGTATGAAAAACCATAAAAACCGTAAAAAATCGTTTCTAAAATAGTAATTTTTACTTTCTTACAATTTTCCACCATTTCTCTATTATCGTTCAATATATTTGAAAAAAGTAGTATTTGAGATGACCTAAACGAACATCGAAACCAAAAGGATGTCGGACGTACCCAATTCGATTTATTAACGATCCAACATGACCCTACATTGATTTTAAAAAAATCAAAAAATTGACTTCCCAACTTTCGATCGCGTTCGCAAACAACAGTGTTTTGTAGCCCAACGTCGTCTACGCGTCGAAAAAGTTTAAATCGATTAAAATGATTTTTGCCACCTGTATCGCGCAACAAAATAACAATATTTTTCGGTTATGACGTTTAATAACTTTTTTCCGATACACCCTGTATATTGAAAGTTTTCCGAGAACGTGCCCCTACTATTCCTCTCAACATCCAGAAAATGTTAATTGTTTTGCTCTAACCGTTTTTGAACAAAAAAATCGCGAATATCGAAATGCGGAACAGCCTCTGACCACGTGGCGACGGAATATCAATGTCGGAACGCGGGATTACAACTATTTCTGAAACATTTTGGGCAAAAATGTTGGTCAAAAAAATTAGAAGAAGGTTCAAGGTAGATATTCCATTCAATAATTAGTCTCGAAATGTTCATATTACTCTAACAAGTCAAGTTGAAAATTCCATTTTTTACCCATTTTTGACAGCCGGATTTTTAGAATTAAATTTCATGAAAACCAAAGCACACTAGTCAAAAGAGAATGGTATTAGAATTTGTAAATTTTGCTTGTTCCGCACTTAAATAAGCGACTTTTCTCAAATTTGCGAATATAATTTGATAAGTTTGGATATGCAGGAGTGTTGAGAAGATATCAGCGCGTGTTTTGGGAGAAAAATAAAACGTTTTTATTAAAAACTGAAAAAGTTACAGTCGATATAGTAAAACATCAGATGAAAATATCTCTTAAAAAATCATAAATTAATTTTTTTGAGCCTCAAATTTATCCGTTGATATAGTGAACCAAGAAAAAATTTATAAAGTTATATATAGACACTTGCTGACGTGTTTAAGCGAACCAGTGCGGCGCTTAAAGAAGGTCATTAAATGAAAATTGAAAAGCTTGCCGTTTTTTCCGTATTCAAGATAAAGAAACTAAAAATTTTTTTCTTTAGTACAATTTGACGAGCTCTATCCGCTAAAGTATACAACATTTCGATTAAAAGTCGTTTTTCGTACGTAAAAAAAAATAAAAACCGTAAAAAAATCAGGCCTAAAATCGTGATTTCCACTTTCTTACAATTTACTACAATTTCCATTCCAGTTAGGTATAGAACAATATATTTGAAAAACGTAGTTTTTGAGATGGCCTAAACGATTATCCAAACCGAATGTCGATCGGATGCACCCAATTCGACTTATTAGCGATCCAATAGGTACCTTTTTCGATCAATTTTCGACTTTGAAAAAATCAGGAAAATTATTTCCAAACTTTCGATCGCGCTCACAAACAATAGGCTTCTGTAGCCCACAGTCGTCTACACGTCGAAAAAGTTTAAATCGATAAAAATAATATTTGCTACCTGTAACGTGTTTCAACGAGAATCCGATATTTTTCGACTTCGGGGTTTAATAACTTTTTTCCGATACACCCTGTCCTGTACTGTCCTGTCCTCTCTAAAACCAAAAAGTTTCAATCGTCCCACTCTAACCGTTTCCGAAAAAAAAATCACAAATGTGAAAATGTCGAAACTGACGACGACTACAACTACAACAGTTGCGACAACATACATACATTATTTTCAACGAAGCGCCCATATAGACGGACATTTTCAAGAGGCGATCAGGGGTTCTAGCTGTTCGTACCGAACAGATGTATAACATAACCGCGATATGTTAACGAGTGACCGGTTCTGTTCGCATCGAAGCAACAGCTGATGCGCATGCTCACTATCCCAGTTCCGTCTGCATAGTAGCCTCATTTTTCACAAGCTTGGTTGCATACCATCGACAATATACTGGTTATATACATATATGTGGTTAAATGTTATATTATACTCCAGTCATATTAGGCCGGAAAAAACAGCATCTGCTAAAAAAATGCAAGTGAGCCTAAATTTTGTTTACACCTTTATTTTGACTTTGTAAGCAATGTCTAAAAATTCCCCATCAATATCGCGCTTGCGTTTTTAGTTATTTAAGGTGAAAGACCATAACACTCTTATTTTCTTAAATATCTTGCTTTCCGTAAGTCGTAGGAATTTTTGGGTAATTACAAAAAATAAAGAACGGGGAATTTTATACAAAAAAGGTTATATAAGTTTTTTCCGTAAAACTAATAACATACGACTAAATTATGTTGCAAGAAGCGCAACGCAGTTATGTCTATAAAAGATTACGTCATGCCACGTAAATACATCTAAAATACAATACAACCCAGCAAGCACAAAATAGTATATTAAAGTACACGTTTTATAAAGCATCATTTTATAGCACGCGTCCATGTTAAACGGGACAAGTGCTTAAAACTGCTTTATATAACACGTACTTTATACTATTTTTCTAATTTGTAGTTTTTTCAATAAAAAATACATATTTAAAAAGAAAATAAATCCTTCAAATTTTGTAAATTTTTATGTTTAAATGGTACGTTGGTAATACTATTTTTTATCATAGGACATGGACACATGGACAATAAAAATTATTTTGCGAACTGTCATTTTTTGATTTATTCACCCATTTTCACCACGAGATTCTAAAGTTATTTTAGCGATATGAGATTTGAAATTGGACGGAATACGTTGTGTGATCCTTATAACATTCGGTACATATACAGAGCGTTCGGAAATTCGGGCGATTTTGCTACTTTTTTTCAAATTTCAAAATACGTGATTTTACGTCACGGCATTGCAATTTAGTATAAGGGAAGATGGAAAATTCAAATAAAGTTGTAGTTAAAATCGACATTGGAAGGTTAGTAGATTAAATTTTGGATAGGATTTGGCAGAAAATTATAGCTTGAAGCATCTACAAAAGCAAAATAGTTCTCCGTCAATAAAGTTATTATTTAATATGTGTTTTTTAATGAACTAAAACAATACATACAGATTTGTAGATCTAGGCAACCAAACATACATACGTGGGTTCGTGTAGTATTTTGCATATTTGGACTAAAAAATATTAGTTATCTAGAATGCTATGCTAAACGGTGAAAAAAAACATGTCATAGGGCCAACCTTTAAATAATAAAATTCGGAGTTCGATTTCGAACTCGCTAGCGCGTTCGAAATAGATCTGTTTCGAGACAAAATTAGAAAAACATTCATAGTACGTTAACTAACGTAACCCGTGGATGTTTAATCCGCCCAGCAATGTTCTTCGCGAGTTACGCAGGCGTTACATGTAACGCCAAATGTCCGCAACACGGCATGTTTACAGTATCTATATCTACAACATTAGAACTTAACATTTCTGCAATGACTTAACGTTATGTTAGTCAAATGTTACAAAGTTTCATTAGTGTAAAATCCTTCCTAAACATTCTGGGCACTTTTTATGTAAAGAAACAGCCATGTTTGAGTTAGATATACCATAAACGTTAAATTGCAAACATACTGTAACATTAAAAGGTGCCTTATATAGGTCTTATCCCTGACGCTTTATTAATGGTGTTTGCTTACTTACAAAAGTCCTTAGGAAATAAAAGTTCTTTTTTTTTGACGATATATTTCTGTTTAAAAATTTTGAACTAAAATATTGTCAAAAAATTGAATTTTTATGCCCAGGGACAGTCAAAATTTATAAAAAAACCTACTTTAAAAAAAATCTACCTGATTAGTTTTTCTAATATATAATATAATTATTTTAATATACATATTATATATAAAAACTACAAGCTAATAAAATAACAATTGTATTGTTACTTATTTTGATTTTTCCCTTAGACTTCTCTGTTTTCCATGGCGAAGCCACTCTGACACGTGGCATTCGAATTCCTTACAAGTGCATCCCCTTTTCCATTTAATGACTTCTAAAATAAATAGAAACATTTCACTAGTGCAATAATTGGTTTCCTAAACAATGGTAACTTATTACAATAGACTAATTTTATTATTAATCAATATTATTAATATAAACATTTATAATTTAATAATTTATAAACTGGTTGTTTTTGGGTACCCAACAATAACAGACGCAAATGTTTACTATTTCTATTTTTAACACGCTTCTATTAGCTTCACCTGTATGTTTGTTTGTTTGTAACCGACTTCTTTGAACCCGATTTTGACCCACTTTAAACGGTCAGATTTATTTTAAATTTTGTAGACTTATTAAGAACCGCTGACAATACAATAATCTACTAATCTAGCTCAATCTACTCAAAATTTTGTTCTCTTAACAATAACTCAAACTAAAAAAAAGAAAAATAAATATAGTTTAAAAAAACTAAAAAACAGGCTTTAATAATTAATCAAACTAAAAAGCGGAAAATAAATTTAATATAGTGTAAAATAATTCTTAAAATTCTTAATACAGGCAGAAAATAAGAATGAACGATAAACATTAGGATTACAGTGAAAACAAAGCGTGGGGCGCTTTGTGCTATATTTTTCGTATATCGAGCACCCCACGCTTTTTTCACAATACTTAATACTGATGTTTATCGTTATTATTATTTTCTACGTATACCTATTAAGAATTTCAAGAATTATTTTAAACTATATTTATTTTCCGCTTTTTAGTTTGATTGATTATTAAAGCGTGTTTTTTAGTTTTTTTAAACTATATATTTTTTTTATTATTATTTACCTCATTATCATTAACCATAGACAATTGTCTTATTGTGGATAAATTAATTTTGACTGCCTAAACATGTTATGATATTTTGTTTTATTCTTCGCCGATGTCGTACAGAAACATTTTTCATGGATTTATACATCATGCAAACCTATATAATATATTATATTATGTACTTACCTTGTAGTACTAAGGATGCAAAACGTGAAACCAAACAACAAACCAATATCATGGACTCAATCCTTGCATCATTTGGCATGCCGCAGACAGTGCAGGCAAACACCATATTTTTATGCGAACTGCGAACTTACAGATTTTAGGTTAGAATTTCTGTGGTGTGTTCTAGAGTTCAGCTGACTTTCTCTTTTGAGCAATTATTATTATTATTCTTGTGAGGTAGTGAAAACATCGCGAATGAATGTATTTTGTTAATCTGATAAGTTATGTTTCCTATTCATAACTTTTTATACACATTTTGGCTTTTCTAGGAGGCGTTCCTAAAATAAATCACGGCAACGTTCAAGATATGTTTTGATTTAATATTAAGGTTGAATTCTCAACGTCATTCAATCTATTGCCAACCTATAACCTATTTCGCGTTGATTTTTTGAGTTTATTATTTTAATAACTAACATTTAAAGAAAATCAAAATCGTCGGTACATTATTTAGGTAGTATCTGATATATTACAAAAATATCAATTTATTTTATTGCTAATTTTGGGAGAATTGTATAGTGAAAGAACAATGAGTGACAATGACATAATAATGTTAAAAAAAAAATTATCCGATATTTTTCGCTATACAATTCTCCCAAAATAAGTTATGTAATTCCTCGATATTTATTAAATATGTCAATTATTACCTATAGAATATCAAGTCGATACTGATTTTCTTTAAATTTTGTATAAAAGCTGGAAAACATAAATAAATCTACGCGAAATAGGTTATAGATTGGCCAACATCCTACCTTAAGGTTGAATTCTCAACGTCATTCACTCTATTGCCAACCTATAACCTATTTCGCGTTGATTTTTTAAGTTTATTATTTTAATAACTTTAAAGAAAATCAATATCGTCGGTACATTATTTAGGTAGTATCTGATATATTACAAAAATATCAATTTATTTTATTGCTAATTTTGGGAGAATTGTATAGTGAAAGAACAATGAGTGACAATGACATAATAATGTAAAAAAAATCTTACCCGATATTTTTCGCTATACAATTCTCCTAAAATAAGTTATGAAATTCCTTGATATTTACTAAATATGTTAATTATTACCTATAGAATATCAAGTCGATACTGATTTTCTTTAAATTTTGTATAAAAGCTAGAAAACATAAATAAATCTACGCGAAATAGGTTATAGGTTGGCAAGCATGTTGATACTCCCACCTTAAAGTGGGCTATTGATGTAACTTTTAATTGCGCAATGTTTTATCTAAATGAAATTAACCTAACGTTGAGTGTTAATGTTCTACTGTTCATATAAAACTAACATCACTGAAACGCCCAGTGATGTTTGTGCTTGCTGGGAATGTATCAAAACAATAGCAAGAATATAAAAGCAATGGAACAACTTCGTAGAAGTGCTTTAACTTTAGGATCCGTAGAGGTCATTTTTGATGAAGCAATGCAACTGACACTTGGCCAAGAAAAGTTCCTATCCAATCACGCAAACAAAAGTAGATTAATATCAATGCTAATGTATAAACTACAATCTATCAACCTAACTGTGAAACAAGCTATTAGGCTTGCCAGATATAAATTTGGAAAAAGGGGTACCTACTTATCTACATGCATGCAGGCGTGTATATGTCGTAGGCTGATAGTGAAATCCGTCATTTCATGAAGCGCCGGCAGATTGTGTAATAGGTATATTGGTAACTGGTTTGTTCGGGTTTGTCAGAGCATTTTTTTTTATTTTTATAAAATAATATTAGTTGAAAAAATTTAATTAAAAAAAAAATGCTCTGGGGAACAACGAACAAACCAGTTATCAATATACCTTTTAGACGGAATTACACAATCTGCCGGCGCTTCATGAAATGACGGATTTCCCTATCAGCCTACGACATATACAACTCTTAGTAATGGGGGGGGGGGGGGGGAATTAAAGGAGGAAAAGCGAAAAAATTTTGCGTGCCACGCCCTTTGTTCAATGTTTGTGCTTGATTTTTAATTGGGAAAATAAAATACACAACACAGAATCTTCAAGAAAACCACAAAAACAGTGTAACAAACCATAAAAATGCTTTAAAAAAAATTCAACTTTAATTTGAAGAAACAATAAAAATATTAAAGCAAAAGTAAAAGAATATGTGGATTTAAAAACTTACTTTAATATGGTAAATTAAATAACTATTTATTGTAATATAAATAAAAAATATAATAATAATTTTGCTCTTGATAAAAATTTCCGAGCGGCCTAAAATGGGGTATTTTCGGTACCCCTTTTAGGTTTTTCAAAAAGGGGTACTTTAAAAAATATAATTACAAAAAGAGGTATTGTACCCCCAAAAGGGGTACTTCTGGAAAGCCTACAAGCTAGATACGACGCCGACGTTTTAATAGAAGAGACGGCACTTGAGAAATCACAACACAACATCACTATTATCGTTGGGGAAGATGTGGATCTCTTAGTTCTTCTAATATGACATGCTCCTTTAAACCAGGATGTTTTTTTGTTTAAACCAGGGAATGGGAAAATAAAATCAAAAACATACTCTTCTTCCAGCCTAAATAAGTATCCAAATTGTAAAAAGCATCTGTTTTTACTACATGCAATTACTGGCTGCGACATAACCTCTGCGCTTTTTAATAAAGGAAAAATAAAAGTTTTTAAAATGTTCGAGTTGCATCAATTTGCGGAAGTTTTTAAACAGGAAAATTGCACAGTAAAGACGATTATGGAAAATGGATTACGCATTCTTCTGGCAATCTATGGAGCCCCTAAAACAGAATTATCCATTGAAAACTATCGATACATGACATTTGCGAAGTCAACAAGACTTAACACCGCAGTGAAATTGTCGTCACTCCCTCCTACTGCCGCAGCTGCATGCCAACATCTAAGTCGAGTGTATTACCAAGTACAGATTTGGCTTGGTAATGATTTAAATCCTGAACAATGGGTATGGGCGATAAATAATAATATTTTGGAGCCCATTAGGACTTTATTGCCACCTGCACCAGATGTATTTTTAAATATGTACTATATTTTGCAACTGTACCAAGGGCCAACTTATCAATAATCTCCTGGTAAAGTTACCAAGAAGATATTTTCCATAGATACAATTGTCTCAACAATCGTTTCCACAGTAATTATGTCCTTGGTAAAGATACCAGGAGATTAATAATCTGACCCTTAGGATGTAACACAAATTGCGGGTGCAGAAAAATTGAAATGTCCTGTTCAGTACTTTGCGGCCATTGTCACGGTCAGTCATGTCTCAACGCAAATGTCGATAGCGTTACCGAAGAAAAAATGCAGGGTAAAGAAGATCATCAGTTTGATCCTGTTGATCTTTTGACACAAAATATAACAGAAGTAAAAGAAAATGTTGGAGAAGACGACGAAAATCTGGAGGGGACAAAGAACGACAACCTGGAGGAGATAACAGAGGACGAAGACGTGGAAGAGGGGACAGATTACGAGATTGAGAATGAGCTGTAGAAGTTAAAAAAACAAGTAAAATCATGGATTAGGCCTACTGGGGAAACCATGTAAAAAAAACGCGCCTTGCATCCTGCTTCTGGGGTGGTGTGGAAACGGATATACCGCTACCCAGTGTTTTCCTGGCGTATAGTGTGAATACGGTTAGTTTTACGTAAAATATATACATAACACTTTTTGAAGAGAATTTTTTAATCTCTATTTTTTGTAATAATCAAAAGAGTTATAGGGCATACAGGAAACGAAATATTTGCGAAAACCCAATTTATGTGATATTTGACCTTGAATAACTAGAAAAGCAAGCAAGATATCGCTGGGGACGTTTGACATATTATTAGTATAATAAAAGTAAAGGTGTATGTAAAATATCAGCTCACTTGGATTTTTTTCGTAGAGGAATCCTTATATGACTGGAGTATACGGCTCTTTTGTATCAGTCAAAAAATCAAATCCGGCGCAGTCACATGACATTTAAGGGACAACAAGAGCTGACGCACCGCTTATCGCTTGATTGGCTTGCAGCTACAATACATGTGGATTGCAAATGGCCGTTTTTTTTTTACCTTTTGTTGATAACTTGTTTAGCGTGTTTGCTGTGGTGTTTATCAATTTTGTTGAATAGTTTGTGGTTATTCTTGTGATATATAAACCGTTGATCAATAGGTATTAACAATGCCACTGTGTTTAGTGCATAATTATTTTAATGGTAAGAAAAGTGCCGCGGAGGATATACAGGGTTCCCCATTTAAAACGAAACAGGCTAAATATCTGGTTCTACGTTAATTAAAAAAAAAACGCTCGGACCCGTCGATTTTTATTTCGAGGGGGACATCTTTTGCGTATATTGTCAATCTTGTTATTTCAAGCCCCTAGAAGGGAGGGGGTTGTAAGAAATATAGTACTTCCGGTTTAACTGGAAGTTGACACCATTGAAAAGATAATAAAAATCGAAGATAGGGACATGTAAGCCGTTTTACTCTAAGACGTACAGTTAGAAAGCTAGACGCTGTCAAAGTTCAAAAATCTCATTTTTCAAGAGTCAATATCTCGGAAACTGTTTAGTATAGACTAATAATGCCTTTATTAAAAAATGTTCAGAATTTTATGCAGAATCCAAAAAAATTATATAAAATAGGGGTATCCATTTAAGATTTAGATCTTACCCCCCCCTCCCTCCTAGGGGATTGAAGTAACAAGATTGACAATATACGCAAAAGATGTCCCCCTCGAAATAAAAATCGACGGGTCCGAGCGTTTTTTTTTTAATTAACATGGAACCAGATATTTAGCCTGTTTAGTTTTAAATGGGGAACACTGTATAACAGGTAATGAATTTCAATATAATAACCACTCATATCTGGGAAATGCTGTATTTTATTTTGCAACTTGATGCAATATTCTTTTGGGAAATAACAATTTTAATTTATATGAATCATAAAAGTATATATTAAAATAAGCGCTTACAATCAAAATTACAAATAGGTGTTGGCATAAAAATATTTGGCATACATTTCAGTGGTCTCGGCAGTTATAAGATTATTTCATTTTTGATGCTCCTAGACAATTCTTTATTTGGAAGTACTATGGAATTCAATAATATTGTTTCTGATGGAACACTTACTGAACAACCTAAAAGTGAATTATAAGTTATATTTTTTACCTTCTATACAGGATGATTCAACGGTGAATGGTACGTTAAAAGTATTTAGCGAACTATAGTCAATGAATATTTTTTTAAATGTGGTAGTTTACATAAACGAACATTCTCGATTGATCTGAAATATTTTGCAGTATTGCCGCTTCTACTAGAAAGTAGTAGCAACTATGATATTTTAAGTGCATTATAAAATTTAATTTTCAAAACTCATGCTATTAATTTCTTTATCGTTATTTTATAATTATTTCTTGCAGTTTCTGAAACAATGGGCCTTTTCACTATTCTTAAATTTGATACATTTGGCATTTGAATTGTTCAGTCGGTGCTATAATAAGTGTTTTTCATCAATAAAATTATTGCTAGGTCATAACATTAATTTATTTCAGCACAGTAAAAACCGGGTAAAATTCAACCAATTTGAAAATCTCAAAACAGGCGCGACTCATGACGTAGATATGTTTAAAGCTTGCTAGAGCGCATGCGTTTAACCTCGCACACGCGTAAATGCTGATCTGTCGAACTGCCATGGGCAAATTAAGCCGCTGTTGCCATATGTAGAAAGTTTTATAATCCTAATAATATACTTTCTTCTTAGAACTTTATTTGGATGCTTTAAATAAATATAAACATAATACTGGTAAAATAATTCATTCCGCAGCTATTGAATGGAAAACTGGTATATTATAATTACTAATTGTTAGTCAATTACCATTACACTGGTACTATAATATATGATTTTTGAGAGTATCGGCAACACTGTCAAGCTGCTGATTTTGTGAATTCTTGATATTTTAAGCCAGCGACTCGGCTATTCCTATCATTCCTCTGTGCATCAATCTTCCGGCGCGATGACGTAGGTATGTTTAAGTCCGTGTTTTTATTCAAGGAGTTTTTTTATTTATTCATTTTCTCAGTTACGGCTTAAAAGTATAGAAAAGTAAAAACACAGAAAATTTCATTTTTTGTTCCTTTATACACTACTACCAAAATCAAAATTTAGTGAAAAGGCCCATTATTAATAATATAATGGGATACAGTAAAACAAAGTTGACCTTGTAAAGTTCCACTATACTAAAAAGAAAATGACATGTTTCGCTAACACTGTAGCTTTGTGATGACAATGATTATTAAAGATGTAAATAAAAACAGTGAAAATCCAACAAGAGGGTTCAAAATACTTAATTTGGGTACAGTATATGTATTTTACAAAATCTTAAGTATCTGGTCAACAAAATAAATTTAAAAAAGGTGAGTTATTTAAATCTAATTGGTCATTAAGTAACGGGTCCGTATTTTTAAGTTTATTTATTTCCATAGATTCCAACAAATTTAGTTTTAAAATCTAAGATTCTAAAGCATGGATCGAAATTATGTTGATTATCAAGTAAATTAATGGATAGCATAGTTTGAGTTGGTTTTGTTTTTTAGAAAATTGTTGTAATATATTATTTTGTTAAAATGTCTACCCGTTCTACTGGACATGATTTGATGATGAAAAGTGGACAACATATCTGTTCCTATGAATTTTGGGGCGCTGAATACGAATATGCCAGTTGCCTAGCTGAATTTTGTGAAATAAGCCTGAAAATCTCAAAAACGGTGGCCATTTTTATAGTTTTTTCCAAAAAACTATGTATAACTTAAAAACGGTGTAAGATATAGAAAAAAATACAAGATAGCAAATTTCTTAAGCATAAAAAAATACAAACAAAATCGTGGCTAAAAGGCGTGCTATGGGATAGGTAAAGTCGAGGGTAAAGTGAATTAATTTAATTTTAATGATCGTTTTCAAGTTATAAGTAGTTTTTTTGGATAACACTACAAAAATGGCCATTCTGAAAATTTTAGGCTTATTTTTCAAAATTCAGCTGGGAAACAGGACATTTTACAAATTAATAATGTCTTAAGGTAAATTGTCTATGCTTATAAGTCACAAACTTGACCAGTTTGGTATAGGTATGATATACAAAAATAAAGAACAAATTTAAGTAGCCTTTTACGATTACCTTCAATTAACTTACCCAGTATTGTAATTGATGGATTAAGTCTTCCGTCATTATTAAATAATCGTGGATTTTCCATTTTTGCAAACGGCTTATTCGGATCTGGATCACAAGGGGTACCTTCAACTCTTGCCCATTTTCCTACTCTCGAATTCCGGCCGATGATACTGTGCAATATTAAACTGCGCTCTTCAATTAGAGCTGCGTCTAGTAATATACTTTCTCGTATTCGTACTCCAGCTCCAACGTTTACTCCCGGCCCAATGCTTACATTTGGACCAATCTAGAACAATACACTTTGCATATAATTTATTCCTAAAAAAAACCGAGATATTTAGCAGAGACTGTTTTCTTTTGTGGAAGAAAATTTAAAAAATTCCAAGGGGGTTTAGATGGCTTTAATGTTTGATATTGAGTTTATAATTTTTTATTCGACTCAAGATCGAAAATCATTGTTATATTATGATGGATGAATATTATAAAATTATTTCCCCGGACATAATAGTCTAAGATCACATCCGGTTTTATCTTTAAAAAGCTAAAGAAAAGTTAAATTCCAAGCAATTTTTGTTAACTATGTTTTTTCTTTTATTGACTAATTATCTTTTTTTATCATAAACAAGCTACCCTGCGCGCGTTTCTACGCTACCCGGTACACGGCATGCATTGCGCCACTTTTTAATGCTGAAATCTTCCTCGGCCTTCACACAACAACTCACCAAGGTTTCATCGCAATCGGATGAATGGTAGAGGAACGCATACAGGACATACAGACAAACACATACGGAACATACAGACAAACATTAATTTTTATTGTATATAGATTTTGGTACGATATTGAGACATAAGTAAATTGCAAAATTTTGACGTATCTATACGATTTTTAAAAGTTCGGACATCGTACTGTCGAATAACGGATGCATGAGAACGCACCTTAAATCGGGATACGGAGTTTGCGCAGTTCGGGTTTGTTCGCTAGCTACGCCCTTGAGGCAAATAGATTTGAATATATAAATTTACCCTTGCCTCCTGGCCTCATAATATCTAAATTAATATAGAATGTTTATTTACCACTGCAGTGGGGTGAATAGTAGCAGAGGGATCAATATAAACATCTGGCATAATTGTGCACTTATCAGCTTGTTTTCCAGTTGCCAATCTTTCAGGATGTTTCGTCCTATAAAGCTCTAAGTAGTGTCGATTCGCGTATATAGCGGAACTAGCAGTTTTTAGTTGCGACCACCAGTTTACTATTGGCAATGCAAACATTTTTCCAGTACCAGCAAGTGGCGTCAAAATATCTTGTTCCAACTGCAAGTATCCAGTATCTTTACTTGTATTTCCATTGTGACTTCTGGAAGAAATATATCGGGTATTTTAGTATATTAATATTAGCAGTGTTTTAAACTTTATTACATGTCTATAGCAAGCACACTATTATTTATTGTATAGGGGTAAAGTAAACATGCAACCATATCCGCAAGTGTACTTGTATATCTCAACAACTCCACTTTGAGACAATGGACTACCGTAAAATTGAAACAGCAACTAATTAACGAGAATAAGCTATGGGTAAATTTTGATCATTCAAGAACAATCAACGTTATCAAAAAAATATATTTTTAAGATCTCAAAAATGTTTCAAACTGTTTTGTTGCTGTTCTCTCATATTTCTAAAAAATTTATACGTAAATTTACGAAAGGCTGATTTCTAAATAAATAAAAAATATTTTTAAACTTTATAAACATCATATTAGAATTATGCCTAAATTAGAAGTTTTCCATGATTATGTCATTTAATTCTAAAGTAGTTTTTTGGGCCATTGGAATAATGAGTAAGAAACCTAGGTACACATAACAAAATCACAGTTTAAAAAAAAAATTTGTCGTGGCCACGAACCTATGAAAACAATAATTTCTTCGATAAAACTGTTAAAAATTATTGTTTTAAAAATAATTCTGAAACGAACAAAGATATCGAACTACGGTCTTGACATTTTTTCTTGCAAATTTAATCTACTTTCCGATTATGATGCCATAGTTATACCGTATAATTTGAATTTTCGGGATAAAATCAAAAAGAACGGTTATTATTACAAATTGCGCCCTCTAGCAATTTTATTACAAACTATCGTGTACCGTTGGATACGACAATTAAAAATACTTACTTACTTACAAAACGAGAGCTTAAATTTAGTAAAATCGGATAAGTCGTTTAGAAGTTACAGCGATTTTAATGATTACACTTTCAATAGCTTCCCTCACTATTATCAAGGTCGGTACGCCAATGAGCCTTAAACCAATGTGATGCCAAATTGTCTAGCATTTCTAATGATGTAACCAGAGATATACCATAATATAGGAATTTTCGGAGAAATTTAGAATTTTAAAAATTAATTCTCAATTGTGCCCCCTTCTGGCGAAATGCGGAACTTAAAAATAATTTAGTATATATTGGCCACATCCTTCAATAAGTACCACAGTTTTCTTCTCTTCGGCACTCCGCTTTCCCACCACTCTCCTAACCTCAAAACCCTCAAAAACCTTAAAACCACAATTACCGAGGAGGACTTGATAGTTTCCAAAGCTGACAAGGGTAATTGTGTTGTAGTTCTTCACAAGAACCAATATATCGAAAAGGTCAACGATTTCCTTCTTTCAGAAGATTTCTCTGAGTTAAATTACAATCCCACTACCTCCTTTAACACTAGGGTCAATAAAGTCATCAAGGATTGCAGTAACACACTAGTTTTTCTCAATGGTAATGTTAAGTCTCTTTCTGTCATGAACCCCTCTACCCCCCGTTTATATGGCCTCCCCAAAATTCATAAACCTAACTGCCCCATTAGACCTGTGGTTTCATTTATCAACTCCCCCGTTTCTAAACTTTCTGCTTGGCTAAATAATATCCTTCCAGATCTTACTTCTTTTCAGAACACTTTTGCAATAAAGAACTCCAAGTCTCTTACTGACAAAATCAAGGACGTTTTTGTTCCTAACTCCGCCGTGTTAATTTCATTTGACGTCAAAAATTTATTCCCTAGTATTCCACCTACAGATTGCTTAAACCTAGTTGAGAACCACTTGTCTAATAATTCGAATTTGAACCCCTCACAGATAATAGATTTATGTAGACAAACTGACATTGTTTTGAAACAGAACTTCTTTGTGTTTAACAGCAAACACTATAACCAAAAGTCCGGTCTAGCCATGGGATCGAACCTCTCCCCGCTCATGGCTGAGTTTTTTATGGCTTCCCTAGAATCTAAATTAAAACAACACCGCCTCTTTCCTAAAATTATATTCTATTACAGATATGTCGATGACATTTTACTACTCTTTGATGGCTCCCTTGGTGATATCCACCTATTGTTTTCTTTTTTGAATTCTTTACACCCCTCCATCAAATTTACTTTGGAAATTGAACAAAATAAGTCCATCAACTTCCTTGATTTAACAATACATAAAGTCAATAACAGTCTTCAGTTCTCAATTTTTCATAATCCCACCATTACTGACTCTATCATTCCCTTTAATTCAAACCACCCTCCTCAACACAAATTTGCTTTTTTCAATACAGCTTTCCACAGACTTTTCTCTTTACCATTAACCCACCATCATTTTCAAAACGAATTAAACTACATTAGACAAGTCGCATTTAATAACCAATTTCCCCTCAGGATCATTAATAAAATTTATTACAAATTCACTATGAAATTTGTTAACAAAAATTTATTGACTCCAACCCCTAAAGAACCAAAAAGTTTTTGCACTTTACCTTTTTTGGGTAACATTTCTTTCATAGCTAAAAATATTCTAAATAAGTTCAATATTTCTATTGCTTTTCAAACCAACCACAATGTTGGTCAATTTTTGATAAACTCTAAAGATAAAACTTCCCTACTAGATAAGTCAGGGGTTTATAAACTTTCTTGTGGGGCTCAGAACTGTAATGTTTGTTATATTGGCCAAACAGGGCGTAAACTTTCAGCCCGAGTCAACGAGCATTTTAAAGAAATAAATAAATTCCAGGGCACTGATTTCTCTAATCACAACTTCAAATCTAATTTTGCTTCTCATGTTCTCTGTGATAATCACACCTTTGACCCCTTGACTAACACTAAACTCCTTCATTCCTGTAATAAGGGCGGCAAACTAAATCTCCTCGAAATGATGGAAATCCATAAGGCTCTTCTTAATAGTAACCTTACCTGTGTGAACGACCAAATTAACTTCGCTTGCATTCCGTTTTTTGAATCTTTGAATTTTTGCTTGTAATTAATTACTCCTCATTCAACCCTTACTCATTCTCCATCTACCATGACCACTATAAAGCTTTTACTTTTCACCAACGCATGTACTTATCTAACAACCGTTACCTTCCTCCTTTGGACCTCTGATTTTGACACTGTCTACTAGGTGGCCATATTTACGTGTACCTTCCTTCTCCTTCCTTTTATTGCTGAATGTTGAGATGACTAGATGGTTTCCTACTTTACTTGTTTTAGATGACCATCCATCTTGCGGGCTTTTGCCTTACCTTTGTCCCGGCGGGTTACTCGCCTTCTTGCCGATAACAGTTATTTGTTACTTTGCACACTGTACAACTAGATGTCCGTTTCTTGCCCCGAGAACCACGTTTTCACGCCAGTTCCCATTTATATTGGGAACTTTCTGCTTTTGCGCTACTTTGTCAGATGTCACTACTTATCCTCCTTTTTGACTTGTCATCGTCGTTTAATCAAGTTGCTTGCTATGTACGGGAAAGAAAAGAGGAGGAAACTCCTTTCGGTTTTTTAAAATTGATTTTTAATTTTTTTAACACTTTAAATTTTTAACTTTGTTTTCGTCCAATTATACAACATGTTCTTGTCCTTTTCATGTTTTTAAATTTTGTTTACATTCATTCGTGTAAGTGGCACTTGGGGTAAGTACATACATTGATCTGATTTGTCATTCTTTTTCTATTCTCAATTTATTTTAGCCCTTCGGTGCTGATGATGGCACTTTCTAGTGCCGAAACATGTCCACCTGTATAAACTGACTTCTTAAAAATTATTTGTAAAGACGACTGTGTGTTTTTTTTTTTTTTTTTTTTTTTTTTTTTTTAAATAATTGCCAGAATTTTCTCATGACCGCTTTAATTATAAAATTTTCAATTTTAATGTTTCCGAGATATTATGGCCGGTGGCCACCCTTAATGAAACACCCTGTACAATCTTTAACAGGGTGTCTAGGAGCCGGGAAATCCGGGAAAAAAACGGGAATTTTACAAAGCCGGAAAAAACCGGGGATTCGACGGGAAAATTAAGTTTAAGCCGGGAATTTTGAATGAGCAGATAATTTCGAACTTAAAAATTTGAAGTAGGTACTCGGGCACTCCTATTTTCAAAATAGATGTTTTTAAAAAATACAAGAATGGTTTATATTGCAACCTTAAAAAAGTCAAGGGATTAATCTAGGATATGGGACTAGAGCGGCTATCAAAAAATGCGTCGGAGTTAAACATAAAGAAATGATGATCTTTCGCCAGGATTGTCGAAACTGCTTGATGTATACAGTTTCCAAACTGTTCGTTAGCATATAAATTAACTGAAATGTTCGTTAGCATATAAATTAACTGAAACTATAAGTTTCCTTAACCCCAATAAAACTGGCAGAGATCCAAAAAAATCCTTGCAACTGATGTCCAAAGCATTTGCAATTTTGTTAAATTCAAACAGATGCAATGCGACTAAATTGAAAGAAGCAGATAGAGCATTTAGAGACATTCTTACTGATCATTCAGTCTGATCAGACTATGATAAATAAAATGAAAAATTATTCCAGAGGTAACAGAGTAGATGACTTTTGGATGGAATCCATCATAAATGACAGTTTAAAAAACGTGGTGCAACTTCTAACAATTTCTCATGGAAATGCCACAGCAGAAAGGGGATTTTCTGTTAATAAGGAGATTTTAGTGGAAAATTTAAAAGAAGAGTCACTTATAGGCCAAAGATTAGTGTACGATTCACTACAAAAAATTGGAAGAGTTCAAACTATGGACATTACAAAATCCATGATACTTTCTATGAGAAATGCCTATTCAAGGTACAACACAGCACAAAAAGGCAAAAGCGGTTGACAGCGACTTGAAAAAAGCAGAAAAAAGAAAGCATCAAAAGCAAGCAGAAGAACTGGAAACTAAAAAGAAAAAAATTATCGAACAATCACAAAAGATTTGGCAGCTATAGAACAAGAAATCGTAAAATTAAAAAAGTAACTATATTATTTGGTTGTGCTTAAGCCATGTGTTTTTCAAATAAATGTTTTAGAATTTAACAACGAAAGTGTAGTTAATTTAGGAAAACCCAGCCGGGAAATTTTCAAAAACCGACCGGGAATTAGTCGGGAATTTTGTTTTCGATTTTTGCTAGACACCCTGTTAAATAAAGTGTTTAAAATATCAGAAACTGCAATATAAATATGTACAAACTCAATATTACTCGATTTTTACTTACTTATAGAACTCTTCTTGTTTGGCATTAAACTGTTCTCCAATCATATTAAATATTTTCGGAGAAAATACATATACACCACAATTAATCAAGGTGGATACATAAGAGCTGGGTTTCTCTACATAGTGGGTCACTTCGTTTTTGTTTTTATCTATAACCATACACCCAAAATTCAATGACTGCTGTTTTGTAGCTTCTGTACTCATGATCGACACCTAATAATAAACTTATATTATTATAGAAAATTCGCTGTGGCTGTGTACACGTAGAGTAGAATTGAAGAAAAGAGTCGAGTTTGTATTACGTGTAAAAACTTTTATTTTATCAAAATCTTAGCAGAGCGCTTTCGGCTTTCGCCATCTTCAGTGCTATCTGAAAGTGAGAATTGAAAAATTTTTTTTATAACGGTAGGTTAAATAATAAAATTCTTTGGAAAGAATTTGTGAAATGCAAAGAATTTAAGACATTTTTATTGATTTAAAATTTGATTTTCAATACTCACTCGTCAATATACAATGATATCCTCAAGGTGGAATGGCATTACGTCCACACAATGTTTTGAAAATGATATTAAAATTGTAAAAGGACAACACGAAACAAAACATGTTTTATTATTTAACCTACCGTTATAAAAAAAATGTTTCAATTCTCACTTTCAGATAGCACTGAAGATGGCGAAAGCCGAAAGCGCTCTGCTAAGATTTTGATAAAATAAAAGTTTTTACACGTAATACAAACTCGATTCTTTTCTTCAATTATATTATTATAGCTTAGATACTTATATTCTATTATAATATGTCGTTTGAATGTTTGTAATAAAACTAAATAATGATAACCCTCTTATGTTGGGTTGCACAAAAGTTTTTAATAATAATTATCTAACCAGGAACGTTGGCTGTGACATAAATGACAATTGCATAAATAATTTTCTCACAATCAGAGTGGCCCGGTTAGCTTAATTCTTGGTTTACTAATCGGGCAATCTTGTTTATGAGTCAAAAGTTGCTTCCTAAAGCTTCGGTTTCCTACAAAGTGGTACCGCAAAAGAGCAGCCCTAATTTGGCGGCCCCTTTTGCCAACAGTAGTACGGTCGCTTTGGACGGTAAATATTATTGGAAAGGTAACATTAAATACGGTTCGATAAAATACGGCGGCAAGAGCCAGTTGACAGTTCAATTTCAAAAATTGTGTGTGGTGTTTACAAATTGGACGACCTAAGTTTAGCTATTTTAATAGTTCTTGAGGACGAAGAATCGTACTCTGATGATTTTACATTAAAAATTGCCTCATGAGTTCAAACAAAGTCGATTAAAATTTCATCTTGTTCGCTAGACCAACTAATTTCTTTAGCCATTTCTAAATATTATTATGAAAACGACACAATCACTACACTGGCGCGCCGTCAAAAATCGTGCTTGCACTATCCCAACGTACAGAGCGGCCGCTTTAGAAAATACGGTGCCGTATTTTTGGCGCCGAACACTCTGAAGGAACACACTTTGATTTCCAAGTATAGTGGATTTCACCTTAGTTTTTAATGCTTTGACGTCTCTCTTGTCAAACATATTAGCCAAGACGTGATTTTAAAATCCCTAATTCTATAAACGGCTTTCCGGCACGGGCATTGGCTAGATTAACAAGAGATGGATATATAACTGACCGTATAGTTACATGTACATGACGAAGATGCACACTACACAGTTCAATACTTTGCCCTTCAATGAGCTCAAACTCGTCAAAAGCACAGCATCGCTCGTATATGCCGTTAGTATGTGCATCTTTGTCTTACGCATTTGCTCTCGCATATCTCTTTTCGTACTTCATTAATTCGATTGTCTCGTCGCGTTCTTTAAATATCACAGAGCCGCATTGGGACTTGGGACACACCGCGCACCGCGTGCATTCTGCTGTTAATTCTAAGCCTGGATCCACATACATCCGTGATACGCATCCGTTCTGTACCACATGATTAATATGAACCAATGAAATTTTAGGGCCCTAAAATTGACAGCTTGTCAGATGAAGACCAAAAATAATAGGGAACTTGCAACAAAATTAAATTTGAAAACCACAGTGAACCATTATGCTAAAATAAGTTTCACATACAGTTGTATTGAAGAGTGCTTGAGGTATCTGTTCTGCAAACGCATGGACAAAAATATTTTTTTGTAGTATCTACTTACATTATTTTTTCTTTATTCATTAAAAAAAAATACCTAATTCGATAACATTACAAACTTTTATTGTTTTATTATAAACCAACGAAAAGTTAGACCTATTGTAAACTTCAAACTCTTTAGAACCTAGTCTAAAGAAAAAAATATCTACCCGTGAATAAGAAAATAAAAAAGTAAACGATAAGCTATTAAATATAATATATAGATTTTTTCAACTTAACACTGCATGGTCTAAAATCAAATTAAAAAACAAAATAATTCTTTAATAAAAAACGTATCTAATTATTGATGATACTAGATTCACGACTGCCCCTTGTATATTTTTTTATTGTACTAAATTAAGAGTGTGTTTTTACCAAAATAACAGCACTTTATTATATTATGAATAAAAATTAAATGAAATTGTTTTTCTGATATTCTATCCTATTTCCATTCCCCTTCAGTGTTTTTTTTGAAATATCTTAAAAATTGCTTAGGTAATTCTCGTTTCCATCCATAATTACAACTACAAATAAATTGACCCATGTTCACACATAATTTTTAAGTCCGGCCCTGGCCAATCCTTAAGTTCTGTAAAAAGAAATGTTATAAATGACATGTGTCAGCGGCGGCCATTAAAAACTAAGGTGAAATCCACTATACATACAGGTTTTTTCGCGCCGAGGCTCGCTGTCAAATTACGGCCGCTCTTTTGCGGTGCCACTTTGAAGGAAACCGAAGCTTAAGTTAGGTAAAAAAACTTTTGTGCAACTCAATATTTGTCTTGTAAATATTTCTTTGTTTATTTTTTATATGCATAAAGAAAAAAGCTCTTTGATATATACCTACTGTTTTCTTTAATAGTACTAAAACTACCTGGGTAAAATTATTAAATTAAAGATCAAACAAATTATTACAAACGTAAACTTATACGTTGTGCAGCTTTATTGACTATATTTTTAGTCAAAATATAGTGAATAACCCTATGCATAAAACGGCGAAAACTCGCTATACAGTAAAGTTAAATTATCTGGCGAATCCGCTTTTATGTAAGTTCATGAATTCGCTTTATTAAAGTAAACGAATAATCATATTGCCATACGTGTATTGTGATAATTTTCTAACATATCACCATTATTAAATTTCTTTATTAAGACTAACAACAGCGTAGTTGTAGTAATAAGTTTTTTATATAAGGGCAAAAATTAAACCCTTTGATTAATGTTATTAATGTTAATACCGGTAGATGAACAAACTTCTTTAATAATGGTAACCAAGCATCAACATTATCCTATAATTTATGTGATGTCCTTATCTTGGTTGATTATTAAATTTTTAGTTATGGTAATCAAAGTTTTCTCTCAGGAGTTACATCCATAAGAAAATGGTGAACTAGACAATTCCCAGGCCAACCGTTCCAAGAAGCCTTATCTCTCGATGACTCTAGTTTTTTTTTACAATTGTTTATGTAATTTTTAAATAAAGTATTCTTTGACTTGAGCTCGTTAAAGTCAGACGTTGTATTGTCCGATTTAAAATAAAATTGTTTTTAAAAATAGTTTTTTCTGTTTTTCAAACTTAACTCAGGGTATACGATCTAAATATTTTGTATAGCCAATAATTCTGGTAAAACTTACCAAGGCAGTAGAAGACCTTTCCTTATGAAACTGATACAACTCTCTTAAAGGAAAATCGGCACAAACGTCACCATTCATCACAAAAAAAGCATTAGGGGAACCTGATCTAATTTGATCTCGAAAGTGAAACAAACCACCGGCAGTTCCTAAGGCGGTAAATTCCTGGAGATACCTAAAAATTACAAATTTAATATTTAGGAATATAGATCAAATTCTTTTGCTTTTTGTGAACTTCGACTAGACCAATTAACTACATAAGCCACTACTTTTTTACTTTTAATAAATTATATTATCACTCAAATTTAAAATGTTCCTTATTTAAAGAAAATTTAAACTTACTTAATTGTAATGTTATACAGCAGCTGCATGTCATTGACAAACTGTTGTATTTGCGTAGTTGGATAAAAACCGATAATTAATATTTCTTTTACTTCTTCAATGGCCGTACAAGCCTCAATGTGATGTTGAATAACCGGTAAACCAGCAACAGGAAATAATGGTTTAGGGATATCGAGCGATAGTGGACGAAAGCGGGTCCCTGAAACAAAAGTTAATTTGATTTTCTCAACGTTGACCTAAGGTATTTACGAAATGGGTAAAATATTAAAATTAATTAGGTAGGTAAATTAAAAATTCTACTTCATAAGTTGCGTTTTGACAATGTCATTTATTGTGATACCTAGGGTTGTGGATTTGACCGGTCAATTTGTTTTTGGTCAATTGACCAGTCAATTGACTGAAATAAATTAAAATATGCAGTGGATGAACCTAACTATACCTGCCAAATTTCTTATTTTGTTTTTTTTTGGAAAAAAATAATTTTTTATAACAAGTTTTGCTTGTTCTGAAAAGTCTATTGCCATAGCTAAATTTTATACAGGGCGGTCAAATGGATGATATAGTTAGGTCCACAAAAATGCAATGCAAGTGCAAACCCTAACTCTGGCAAATACGAAATGAAAATAAATAGACTGAGAAGGAAATGTCTATGAAAATGGTATAAAAAGAGAATAACAATAACTTCTCTATTCCTTTCCTTCATGGTAATTGAATCCGTTCGGGGAACCACTAATAAACGAAGCCGACTATTGGGATTCCCAGAGTCAGGTGTTATTGTTTTCTTAAATAATGGCGCTATAACGATACACTAATTATTATCCTGGGTGGTAGGAGGTAATCTGGACAGATCACAAATGCAAAAATAATAAAATAAAATTGATATATTTTGACCGAATTTGACCGGTCAAATACGTCATGGTCAATTGACCATGCCCAACTCTAGTGATACTTATGTCAATAAATGTTTTAACTTTTAAATATTGTAAATTAAAATTTGTTGCAGAAATAAGTGTAGGTATTTATTTTGTAAACAGCATTATTGAATATCAAACTATAAGAAGGCCATATAACTAAGCAGATTTCCTAACTCTGCTACGTTAAATTCATAGATGGCACAATGAGTCACCAACAATAAAGCGTGTTGATGCAGCCACTAACGACAAGCCTTTTCACTGCTAAATTAAAACATTGTTGCTGCCTCTCTGTTTGACTTGCTGCATGATCCTCTCCCCACTACCATAACCATACCGTCACGCGCATCGCGGTGCCTGAATTGCCTTGCACTGGCATAATATATGGTCGCCTTAGTGCAAAAATTCATTAAGTCAAAATTGACAGTTTTGAGTAAAACCCAGTTTTAAGAAATGGCGGAGTTTAAAGTGATTTATTAAAAAAATGTGCAATAATGTTATGCCTACGAAGTTGTAGCATATAACATTTTCAACCTTTTGACGTTCCAACGTTAATTACATGAAAACATATTGACTGCCATGTTTTCTATTTCTAACAGAATTAAATGACGACTCTCACTATTCAATACATACCTAGGCTACAACGTATATGATGGGTAATATATGAATGATGTGCGGTTTGTATAACTTGGTTTTTATTTGCAATTATTACTACTTTTCAAAATGGTTAAAATAAGTAGGTTCTACTTTCTTACTTAAGAAACATCCAGTTTGTTTGTATTAGTGTATTACGTATTTTGCTATTTTTCAACGAAATAAAACTTATTTTAGTTACACTTGCTGTCGCTTTTTATCTACTTTTATTTGTATAACATTTAACATCTAATGCAACGGTAAAATCATTATGAAAATCGGTCCAATTACCCCGGAGTAATCAGCGTACATATTATTGTCAAAAACATACATTCGGCTGGAATTGAGAACCTCCTATTTTATTGTTTGTTAAAAATGCTTAAATCTTAAAAATTCCAATAAAATACGATATGCGACAACACCACGACATCACATTAGTGAATTTGAGACATCTGTTGGCGAGGCGCTGCATTTATAATTATAGAATTACGATCAACTCCACAATGGCGGCCAAACCGTCTCCAATACAGTCTAAAACAGGGTTGTCAAGTTTTCTCGAAGATCCGCTATTCTTATAGTTTGATATTCAATGTAAATAGTAATCTTAAGTGTTTTGTTAACAATGCTCCATAACCCTACGGGTATTTTTATGTAAATTTGTAGTTATTTGCAACATTATAATGTTTGTCTATCTATCGATTTATGACAGCAGTGCATACTGAAATACCGTCATGGTCATGACGAAGGGTATAAATTGTGTGGTTGAGGGATGAGAGACGACCGGGGTTTAAAAATCTAAGTCAAATTGACAAGCAAGCCCCGGGCGTCGCCCAATTCCATCAGTCAAAATACCATTTTGCCGTAGCCGGATATCTATCTGTCTTTGTCTACTCTTAAATACCATAGAGGGCCATGGTTTACCTACAAGGTACAAGCAAAAAGTGATTTTTATCAAAAACCTTAATTTTTAGCCGTCGATTGGTGAAAATTATGATATGCCTTGGTGTATTAAAAAAAACATTATATTAAGATTTTTTTTTAATGCTACGGGGTACTTTTAAAAAGTAATTTTTAATGAAAGAAGTATTTTTTACCATACTACGATTAGGTAGGTATTTTATGAACACCTATTATATTAAAAACAACTAAGTACAACAGACTGATTATTTGTCAGAAAATAGACACTACGGAATATTTTCGAAAAGTTATTTTTTATTAATGTTTACTATAATTTTTACCAATTCGTATAATTTATCCAATGTCAGTGTGATGACATTCCAATCATTCCATACGGCGGTAAACGTCGGTCTCTTTGAGACTGTTTACCGCCGTATGGAATGTCATCACACTGACTTTGGAATAACAATACCTATATCCTTCATAATATTAAAAAATAAAACAGATTTAGGAATTTATTTGAAAAAAAAAAACAGGCTACCGGCTAGAAATACGAAATAATCCACAATCTCTATTTTCTGACAAATATATCAATCTGTTGTATTTTTATGCAATGGTGTTTTTTTATGAAGTATAACGTCGATTGATAAAAATTACGGTTTACAATAAAAATAACTTTTTGAATGTACTTACCTACCCCTAGTTATTTTTATAAATTCTCGATCTGTTTGGTTAGTATACACTGATATAACTTTTTGACAGTAGGTAGGTACTACATATTTTCTGTTTTTCAGGGTTGGCAAATATCATGATATTTATATAAATATCCAAATATCCGATATATTATATCCAAATTTGGATATTTATTTATATTTTTAATTATTTTTAAATTATTTCACCTGTTTTCTGTAAAGATATATTTTAAAAATTCAAAATCACTTAATTTAATATAAACATGTTATAAACCTGTAAATTTGTATTTCAATTCTATTCAATGATAGTTGTTGCTATCACAATAACAAGTTTTTTTAGTACCTACTCCTACTCCTATGTTAGGAATGTAACATGTAGGTAAAAAATACAAGTTTATGAATATGAATGCCTACATCATAATATATATTGTTGCTTTTAACTATGGTTCAACTTAAAACCCAGAATTACTGGACTTGTTAATTAAATCAAAATGAACCCAAACTGGATTTTTTATTTTTGGCATTGTAAAATTGTTATTTCATAAAACAAACAGCAAAATATTGCTTCGTTCAATGAGAAATCGGAAGTAAATAAAAATGCCACGCGGCACGCGGCAAAGAACAACAGGTGGTCAACGTCTCGGACATGGGGAATCACCGCATCGTAAGCAGCATAATACGCTTTTGCCGGCTCAGCGGCAGCGGGGCCATATTTTTATACTGATGAATAGAAGTTTAGAAAAAAATATTCATATAGGTAAGTATATCAGGATAAAAAATATCGTCGCATAAATATCATGATATTTATCAATATATATATATATATATATCAGGATATTTATCACGGATATACAGTGTGTGTATAAAGTCTGGAAACGGCTTAATAACATCACAATTTACTGGCCGATTTAAACCAAATTTGGTACAGTTGTGTAAGAGGATCTAACGCACCGAATGACGATATTGGCGTTGTTGCCAGCTTTTTAGTTTGTCTGGAATTCGAACGAATTTTATATTTTTAAATATAACACCCAGTATATTTTTACATTTTTAAATTCCACATAAAATTATAATTATTTTTTATTAAATGCATTATTAGTCTATACTTCATAGTTTCCGAGATATTGACTCTCGAAGTGACATTTTTGAACTTTGACAGCTTATAACTTTCTAACAGTACGTCTTAGAGCAAAACGGCTTACATGTCCCTACCTTCAATTTTTATTATCTTCCCAAAAAAATCAACTTTCGGTTAAACCGGATGTAACTCGAAAGCAGGAAATATAGTTGTTCCGGTTTAACTGGAAGTTGATTTTTTTGGGAAGATAATAAAAATTGAAGATAGGGACATGTAAGCCGTTTTGCTCTAAGACGTACTGTTAGAAAGTTATAAGCTGTCAAAGTTCAAAAATGTCACTTTTCGAGAGTCAATATCTCGGAAACTATGAAGTATAGACTAATAATGCATTTAATAAACAATAATTATAATTTTATGTGGAATTTAAAAATGTAAAAATATACTGGGTGTTATATTTAAAAATATAAAATTCGTTCGAATTCCAGACAAACTAAAAAGCTGGCAACAACGCCAATATCGTCATTCGGTGCGTTAGATCCTCTTACACAACTGTACCAAATTTGGTTTAAATCGGCCAGTAAATTGTGATGTTATTAAGCCGTTTCCAGACTTTGTACACACACTGTATATCCTGCCAACCTTGCAGTTTTTTGACAAATAATCAATTTGTTCTATTTTCTAATTTACAAGGGTTTTACATGAAATATAAACGTCACCGTCGTTTGGTATTAATTACGGTTTCCAATAAAAAATAATTTTTGAAGGTTTCTATTTTTTGACATCTAGGTAATTATTCATCTCGTGTTTTTTCAATACAATAATTAGGGCTTTTTCATAAGGATAAATGGATTGGTAAAAATATTGGTTTTTGATAAAAATAACTTATTGAAACTAGTCTCAATTTGTTGACAAATAAATCAATCTGTTATACTTTTTACACAATTGGATTATTCATGAAATATAAACTTTTTTTGGTAAAAATTACGGTTTTCAATAAGTACACTTTTTAAAAGTACTCAGTAGTATCTGTTTTGGAAAAATGGGCCTTATCACTAAATTTTAATTTTGACAACTGCATGGAATTAGGCTCAATATTGATTGGCATTAAACTGCCAGTTTTAAAATTCATAATTCAGTAACACACCTTCTTGCGTTTTAAAACACGTAATCCCCTGCCATTTCAATAAATCGTCTTTATTATCTGTGGCTGTACATTTATCAAATAAAAGCTTTTAATGTAGGGATGTAAAAGTATTGATACGGTACAGGGTGTCCCAAATTCGAGCCTCATCATGGGGATCTCGGAAACTATAAGAGATACAGCATCGGTCAAATTGTGGCAAAGTTGCGCAATTTCGTACTGAGCAATATTGCAAAAAAATATCTGGGCTATCTTTTTTAGTTTTTGAAATTTTTGCAAAAAACTAAAATTTTGAGTTTTTGTTTTTTTTAATTGCACGACTTATTTTATCCGCTACAGAAAAACAAGCACAACATTGTTAAGGCAACTTTTTACGCTCCATATTGTGACGTTTCTAGAATTTCGTTACAACGTTTCGATTTTGTGGAACTATTATCAACTTTAATTTTTTAAATACGGACCTGCATTTTTTCTTTTATTTTTGATAGCCCTTTAAGCCCTGAAATAAACCATGTAACACAATTAATTATATTTAGACGTTTTGATGTCATTATTACACCTTCAGGAATGTGATAATTATTTTTAAATACGGCCCTGGTGTTAGTTACTTAATCTTTTTACCACAAACAACATGTGGACAAATGGATCCGGAATTTTATACAAATAATTTACTATATTTAAGTTTTTATAGATTGTAACAAAGTAAAAATAAAACCAAATAAAACAAAGGTTGCTATGACAAGAACTTTTACTTAATTGTTTGGCTTAAGGTGGCAAGGTGGAATTCTCAACGTCATTTCATCTATTGCCAACCTATAACCTATTTCGCGTTGCTTTTTTTAGTTTATTATTTGATTAACTAACATTTAAATAAAATCAATATCGTCGGTACAATATTTAGGTAATAGCTGACATACTACAAAAATATCAATTTATTTCATTGCTAATTTTGGGAGAATTGTATAGTGAAAGAAGAATGACATAATAATGTTAAAAAAAATCTTACCCGACATTTCTAGCTATAAAATTCTCCTAAAATAATTAATGAAATTCCTTGATATTTATTTAATATGTCAATTATTACCTATAAAATATGAAGACGATAATGATTTTATTTAAATTTTGTGTAAAAGCTAGAAAAATTAAATAAATATACGCGAAATAGGTTATAGGTTGGCAAGCATGTTGATACTTCCACCTTAATTATCTTGACAACTGCAGTCACCATTTATACTGAATATTTCAGCAAAATTATGTTTTCTGCTTTAGAAAAGCGCGATATGTTACGAGTTTATTATTCTTCCACTAGGAATTCACAAATTTCTTGTGACCGTTATTTACAGGACTATCCTGAACGCTTGCAGCCTCACTATAGTTATTTTGCTACGCTTAATACCAATTTAGCCCAGTATGGTAGTTTTAATATACCAAGAGTCAAATATACACCAGGGCCGTATTTAAAAATAAGTATCACATTCCTGAAGATGTAATAATGACATCAAAACGTCTGAATATAATTAAGTATGGTACATAGTTGAATTCAGGGCATAAAGGGCTATCAAAAAATAAAATAAAAAATACAGGTCCGTATTTAAAAAATTAAAGTTGATAATAGTTCCACAAAAACGAAACGTTGTAACGAAATTCTAAAAACGTCACAATATGGAGCGTAAAAAGTTGCCTTAACAATGTTGTGCTTGTTTTTCTGTAGCGGATAAAATAAGTCGTGCAATTTAAAAAAACAAAAACTCAAAATTTTAGTTTTTTGCAAAAATTTCAAAAACTAAAAAAGATAGCTCAGATATTTTTTTGCGATATTGCTCAGTATGAAATTGCGCAACTTTGCCACAATTTAACCGATGCTGTATCTCTTATAGTTTCCGAGATCCCCATGATGAGGCTCGAATTTGGGACACCCTGTACAGTCTGAATTTTATAACATCCATAAAAATATATCCCTTACTTATAACGCGCACTTGATTCGCACTTGACCAATTGTATTGTTTGTTTTTCCTTTTCTTTTAGTTAAGTACCTACCCAGTTAATAAGTAGGTAAGTATATTTTTTAAAACTTTTTTCTGTCATGCTCTTTTTCAATTAAATACCAATGCTGCTACCTAATTAAGTAGGTAGGTACTTAGGTAATATCATTTTGATGTTTTCATAAAAACTTGTACAGGGTGATCATTTATAATGTCCCCCCCTCTTAACTTTTTTGTTTTTTGCATTAGATAAAAATGTTAAATATAAAAGTTGTACAGAAACATGTAAGCTATTTGCAGAATAATATAAATATATACAGGGTGGTATTGCAGAAATTAGTCATAGGTTAAAAAAAATTTTTTAAATGGTATTTAAATGGTACACCCTATATATTTTTAGCTTTTTAGAATCTCCTAAAACTTCTAAATATTTTTTTATAACATGTCCTATACCTAAATATAATAGTTTTCGAAATAATCGCATTTTACCTAAGCGGCTACATTCAAATGTAAATATTCTAGATTTCAGTACAGTTCTTAGGTGGCCGTGAATTTGGCGGTCGCGGAGAAACCAAAACTATGTTTATTAGTGACAGTTACTGACATATTAAGTAAATATAACATTTTTTTGATAAATATGCCTTATTCAGAAAGGGAAAAACAAGTAATTTTGCAAACAATAGCGTTAAATTGGCTCAACGGGAACTGCGTAGAATTAATCCCCGGATGCACGTTCCAGACAAAAAAACATTCCATCGAATGTATGAAAAGTTTCAACAAACATCTAGCCTAGCGAGAAAAAAACAGAACAATGAAAATAGACGAAAATAGTGTTTTAAATATACTACTAAAAGTTGAAGAAACTCCAAACATTTCTTTAAGAACAGCATCGAAATGTTTAAAGGAAGAACTTGATGATTTAAAAAATACCTCTTATGGAAGGGTTCAAAACACTCTTAAAAAATATGGATATAAAGCTTTCAAAATTAGGCCTGTAACAAAATTAACGCAGAGACAGCGAGAAAAAATGGTTAAATTTTGCCAAACTATGATGGAAAAAATTAATGTAAATCCCAGTTATTTCGAAAATGTATTTTGGACCGACGAGTCATCATTTTTAACTACCCAGTAAACCAAAGCTGGCGGTAAAAGTTCGGCCGCCTTCCGGCACTGACGGGAAATCGACGGCTCTTGTTGCCGATTACTGGCCGCTTCTGGCTATCGCGTTATCTTCCATGTGTCGAACTACCACGGCTAATAGTCTGCCACCCGATGGTGGTAGTAGCGCAGCACATGAGAAACGGACCTTATCTTTCGAATCGGACACGGTTAGAAGATATCTCGCCGGTTAGCTGACTACTACGTTCCTCGTTTTACTTGTTTGGCCACGGCTAATCGCAAGCCAGCCGCGTATTTTTGAAATTCGCGCCGTTCTGCTTCTGCGAAAGAACTGACACTTGACAGGTGAATGACGGTAGACAGAACATTAAAATTATTTTTCCACGAGCACGAGGCGTTCCTTTATTATTATGAAAGCTACATTTCTTAAGAAGATTCAGCGCCTGTAGGCAGAATACAGGATTCATCATTAAACGAACTTACTGATTTCCAAGACAAAAAGACACCCCTCAGACAGATGATTCAGTACCAGAGAACAAAACTATAAGTGAGTTTAAGTTTCATTGTAAATTTTTTTATACCTCTGTTCCTCTCATAATATGTAAAGTTGAAAGTGTTAAAACAAAAAAAATAGTGCATGCTTGGCTATTCTTTGTATGCAGTATTTTATAGTATATAAACTTAACCAAACCAAATGGTTTTTAGGTGCTGTACGAAGAAATCAAATAACGTCCAATGCAACAAATTTAGATATTGTTCTGACCATTAGAAACTGGATAAAAATGCTTCCGACAGGGAAGGCGGGCGGATGAGTCGCAAAAAAAAATAATAAAAAGTTATGTGTAACTGAATCAGAATAACGTCTTATATTTGCAGGGTTTGTTAAACAATAAAACTGTTGTTTTCTACTTTACAGTGAGTTTTAATGGTAAGACTTTCCTCTAACCATGCGCGGTCCCTAGCTGGTATTTAAATGAATTGCCAGCGACCGTCCGCGGTCTCGTCGAGATGCCGCGCGCTAACATCTGTTCAGCCCGCGGCTCAGTGGTAAAACGTAGCGTCTGTACCGCATACCCAGGTCCGTTATGTAGCTATTAAGCCGCCCGGCGGCCGAGCGGTCATGCCCTACCTCCACGCCGCCGATATTGTAGCTGGCGGCCCGACACCGACGTTTCGGCAATGCGCCTTCTGTCCACCTCCGGAGCTTTCATGTCGTGTTTACTGGGTAGTGGCACGATAAACAGAAAAAATAGCAGACAATGGGCCACAGTAAATCCCCACTGCTAAAGGGAATTTAAATTTCAAGGACGTCAAACTATTAATGTGTGGTGTGCTATTTTAAACAACAAAATAATAGGTCCCCATTTTTTTAACGGTACTTTAAATGGAGAAGGTTATTTGAATTTTCTCCAACACGAGCTAGAGGACTATTTTGATGTGCTTCCGTTGGAACGAGAGCGAAACATTGTCTTCCAACAAGATGGCGCTCCACCTCACAGTGTAGTAGCTGTTACAAATTACCTTAATCAAAGGTTCAATGAATGGATTGGACGGAATGCACCAATACAATGGCCACCTAACAGCCCTGACTTTGCATTTTTATGGGAAACACTAAAGGATCGAGTGAATGCAAATAACATTGAAAGCTCTGAACATTTAAAAGAACTTATTAGAGCAGAAATTCGAATTTTGAATGAAGATTATTCTCAATCTATTACCGCCGCATTACGAAGGTTACGAAAAACGTATATCAAATGTATTCAAGAAAACGGTGGCCCAGTTGAGCAATTTGATTTGTAATTACCAAAAGTTCTTCTTTATTGTTAAGACATTAAATTTAAAAATTATTTTTAATTTTGTATTTCATATACTTTTGGTAGTATATTTAAATCACTATTTTCGTCTCATTTCATTGTTCTCTTTTTTCTCGCTAGACTAGATGTTTGTTGAAACTTTTCCTAGAATTGATGGAATGTTTTTTTGTCTGAAACGTGGACCCGGCGAATAATTCTATGCAGTTCCCGTTCAGCCAATTTACCGCTATTGTTTGCTTTAATAAATGTTTGCAAAATTACTTGTTTTTCTCTTTCTGAATAAGGCATCTTTATCAAAAAAAAATGTTATATTTACTAAATATGTCAGTAACTGTCCCTAAGAAACATAGTTTTTGTTTCTCCGCGACCGCCTAATTCACGGCAACCTAAGAACTTTACTGAAATCTAGAATTTACATTTGAATGTAGCCGCTTAGGTAAAATGCGATTATTTCGAAAACTATTATATTTAGGTATAGGACATATTATAAGAAAAATATTCAGAAGTTTTAGGAGATTCTAAAAAGCTAAAAATATATAGGTAGGGTGTACCATTTAAAAAAAAAAAAGTTTTAACCTGACTCATTTGTATAATATATTTATATTATTCTGCAAATAGCTTACATGATTCTGTACAACTTTTATATTTGACATTTTTATCTAATGCAAAAAACAAAAAAGTTAAGAGAGGGGGACATTATAAATGATCACCGTGTACCTACCTGTGGCGGTAACTTTGGTTTGCCTGTGTTATAACTAAATTTTATAATTTGTAAAAAAAACTTCTCCCCCTCTTTAGACGGATTAAATTTGATTTACTAAAACAGATTTCTTGGGCCCCAACCCGATTTTCCGGCTGCCTCAATGACACTGATGTAGATGCTGAGATTAATAAATTAGGGGCTATAGATTCTATGGCCAACAGAAAGATACTTAATAAAATATTTCCCAGCCTACCTTGGTACCTATACTTACTATTGGGACACACCCTGCATGTGATGGGTAAAAAAGCCAAACGCTGAGAACAGAAAGGAAGCTGTTTTCTCTCATGTTTGGTATCGGTGCTAATACACACTGTTTGGAAGCATTGATGGTCACAAACAACGCAGGAAATTACAGCAGAAAAAGTGGTTATTTAGTAGAGTTTAAGTATAAGCTCGAGTATAAGCTGTCATGAAGACCATGTCAAGTTTAGGTGAAGAGTTTTTTTTTTTGGAAAATGTGTATTAAAAAATGAAAACGAAAACTAGTTTACACAGAATAAATTGTGACAGAGTACTATTATTATTTGTTTATGCAGTTAAAAGAAGACCCGAATAAATTCTATACTTAATTCGAAAGCCAGCATTATTTTTTATGTTCTCAGTCATAGGTAATGTGTTCCTAGTGCCTACAAATAATTTGCAAACACCGGGAATGTTGAACTTTTACCTAAAATAACGAAACATTCGTATAATTCTCATACCTTTCTGTGGGCCACCAATTAAGATCACTGCCTTAAGCATTTTTTATTTTAAGAGCAGGAACGATCTAAAAGAAAATAGTAAAAACTTTGGAAATTTGTTATCAAAAGTACACGTAAACAAAAAAAAATGGATAGGTTATGTCAAGTTCTGATCACAGAAGAAAAATGGGTTGAACCTATTAAATCTGGTTAACATTTCACTTCTCGGATTTTTAAGATTATGTTTTTAGGTACTTTCCATTAAATTTGCTTCTTGTACAGCTGCAACGTAAATTATCTTTGCTCTGCTCCCCCATGGCCCCAGCTGCATACATTCTGTACACTGCGGACATGCCAAAAACGCCATTCGTCGAGCTTTACATTTCTGCTGACGATACGGCCATGACGTGCACCAACAAAAACCTAGCACATATACATAGATGTTTGCAAATTCAGCTGAATACGCTTATTGACTATTTTCAAAAATGAAAAATAAGAGTTAACGCTGAAAAAACACAAGCCATTCTCATTTCCAACAAGAGAAACAATAACATCAATATCCCAAATCTTGACCTCGACAACACCGAAATACCATGGAGTGACACCCTAAAATACCTCGGCGTCACTCTCGACAAAAAGCTCACCTGGGCCCCCCATTTCGACAACAAAACGAAAACCGGAAAGCAAGCATTTGGGGCACTTTACCCTCTCCTAGGCCGCAAAAGCAAACTGTCACTTACAAACAAGACGCTAAAACAAGTAGTGCGCCCCTTCATACTATACGGAAGTATAGCATGAAGCCAAGCTCCTAAAACACGCAGAAGACGCCTACAAACATTACAAAATAAAATTCTTAGGGCCATCACAAATGCGCCCTAATACATTAGGGGAGCGGCGATCCACCGCGACCTTAAGGTAGAAACCATACATGAATTCTTAAACAAAAGGCACGTTGAGTTTTTTAGGAAAAAACAGTTTCACCCTAATCAACTAATACAAAATTCTTTTCCCAAAAATCCCGCCCCAAATCTGCACAGAGTACGACATGTGTGGGTGATAGGAGCACCCATTAACAAAAACCACAAAAATAACATCTTAATCATCAAGCAAAGCTTGATTGTATGACAAGTTGTTTGATTACTGAATCAATCAACTAAAATTAATCAAACCCAAAAAATTTGGTTAATTTCCAAAAAAGTGTAAATTATAGAAAATAAGTTTTTCTTCTTGGAAAAAAAAAATATTTTCGGAAATTCCCCACTATAAAATCACTAACGTCCACCAAAAGGACAACTTTGTCTTTTTAATTTCATATTTTCAAAAGTGTGTTAGAGTGCCCAACGGCACTAGCACAATAAAAAACAAGTAAGAAGTATCTTTGCTGATCTAAGTTGTTAAAGGAAAGCTTCGCGAACAACTTTATATAATCATTTGGAAAATAGAGAGGGGCATACTTAACCGCGGCAAGGGGGGAGGAAAACTTCTTTGCTCTGCTATGTTAAATTTTTAAAAGGAACAATCAAATTAGCGCTTGGCTTTGCTTTGCTGTTTACAAGTAACTAAAGGAACTTTGTCGCCGAATCCCCCTTTTTCTGCGTAAATATTAATTTCCCCTTGACTTGTTAATATTTTTTGAATATTTAAATTATTGTCCCCAAGATTGGATTCTTCTCCTGCGGATCTAGAATCTCCACCTAGTAAGTTCAAATTGGATGTAGCCGCCTGCGGCAGCCAAACATCTATTGAAGCCGGCGCCGGCGGCTATCAGAGCATTGAAGGTCGTTTAAAAAACTGAACTCAGGGAATGGCCCTATAAATATACAGGTTACTACCTCCGCTCGACATTATTGGTTTATATTTAATATATTATAATGGTTTCTATTAGTTTTTCCGTAGAAAAAGCCTGGGATACCAGACCGCTATGTGTGGACGGTCGTTTACGAAAAATTAAATATTTCAAAAATAATTTATTTTTTTGAAGTCCCACCGTCCATTTACCCCGCTAACTGAAAATGTCGACAGTCCACTCAGGGCGCAATGATAAATTATGGCTTTTGAGATTTAAAAATTTACGGCAAGTTTTTTGTTAATGCTCAAAACCGGACCAGAATTTTCAGGGAAAAGCCTATTTTTTGATCCGACTCGGCGTTTAAAGTTTATTGATCGGCACGGGCACGTCCGGTCTAGAAATAAATACCAATTCAAAATACATATTTCGATCGAGGAGATGGCAAAAAATTTTGTCTATATACCTTTTTTCCGTGTCAGAGTTTAAGTTTTCAGGGTTCAGGGTTAGTTCTTGTCAGTCAAACGGCGCATCTTAAATATCCTAACAAGTTTTTACAAAGTAATTTTTTTAGCCCTAGCTTAACACACCTGTCTTTACTTAGTAGAGACTATCCAAAATTCCTACTTTTTTAATTACAAGTTTTTAAGGGTTTTTTAAGATATTTCATACCTTAAGATATTTTTTCACGGTATCGTTAAAAGTACGCGGCGCACCCTAAAATTTCACCCGCGGGCGAACTATAACGATATATAGCTTAAATACGCGATTAAAATCTAAGTTTTTTGGCGCCTTATTTTTATTATGTTTTTTAAGGTTAGGTTTTGTTTAGTGTTCGGATCACTCAAGTGAAAAAAAACCTATTATTCGGTTTTTTCAATCACTTGAATAATTCGATTATCTTCGGAAATAATTCGAGTGACGAACATATGGTTTTTATTTTCCAACGCGTCTCCAAAGTTGCTGCCCGCATGTCAATCACTCACTGCGGCCAGAGCCATCTCCTAGCGAGCGGCTACACCGAGTGGTTTCGGTTATTGGCGATATAATTCAAATGAAATACTGCATTACGGGTTACCTGTGTAAAGATAATATGATTTATTATTTAGATTTAAATACTGCATTACGGGTTGCCTGCGTAGGTTAATAGGATTTATTATTTTATTTAGATTTAAATCATCGGCGTCTACTGAAAACTTAATGTTTAGTGGTGACTGTGGTGAGTATTCAGTATTCATAAATATCATGAGTTATGCAATATCGTGACATCTCAAGGTCAAGTAGTCAAGTTGTTAAATTGTGAGATCTGGAATGCCAAAAAATCCAAAAATATATCCGCCACGTGTAATAATCCGCAAAAAATCAATCGATTAACAACATCAAGTCAGTTATTTTCAATACAAATGCTGTATATCAACATGAACGATGAACCGCCAATATTAATATTAGAATTTGAGTGAAAAACCGGTTATAATTCGGTTTTTTAAATCACTTGAATTATCGGTAGTCGGTTATTAAAATAAGTCGGTTTTTCCCAACACTAGTTTTGTTGTTGAAATCCCAGAGAGGATTCCCAGCCAGGGTAAATGTATAAGACTCAAGAACTTATACTAGTCCAGCCCGACAAAGCCTGTAGTGCCAGGACGTTGCGGCCTTTCTAGTTTTCGAACAAAACGGCTATTCTGCTATTGCACCCTTACCAGATCTTATCCCACGATGACAGTCGTTAAGCGGGCGTATAAGTACAATAGCTAGCCTGAATCGCGCCCGAAAGTTTGATAGTTACTTTTTCGCTATTTTAGCTCTTTATTTTTTCTGGTTTTCACTCCTGTAAAAACGCACTTTACAGGAGACTAGCTGAAAGCTTGATTAGACCTGGAGCTCGACCTGGAGGTTATCGACAGCCCTCAAGGGATCATGAAGGATGCCTCCGTGATGCAAACAAACCCTCGTTACTTCTTCAATAAAGAAAGAAAAGCTAGGTATAGTCAAAATCACGTAAAGTCTTAACGCGTTTAAGTTAGGTTCTGTCATATTTGACATATAGGTATTGCACACAATTTATGTCAAATATGACAGAACCTAACCTAAACGCGTTAAAACTTTTCGTGATTTCGACTATAACAATAAGACTGTATATGGATAATAGGTAGGTACTTATCAGTTTTCGATTTTCAAAGAAAAGCAACGGACGAATCGCGAGGGCCCCCAGGTTACGCACTGGGGGGGTTTTATAGCTGTATGTGGTCCTGCTAAATCGTCGAAGCCTGAAATGTGAAAATTATCCCACGTTGCGAAATAAAAATTTCGTGTTTCTTCCCACGGTTCGAAAATCAAATTTTCGTGACAGTAGAGCAATTAATTTTGCCTTGAGTGAAGTTTTTCGTAAGGTCGAATCTCTTTTCTAAGTTAGCCGTCGGTTTCTCTCGTTTTCCGGGAACTTTTTCTTTCTTAAGTGATGTCACGTGGTTTTCACTGCTGGTCAATTTTCTTACGAGCATGAAGACGTCTTGAATGCCTTCTTCCAACTGTACTTTTTTCGCGATTTCTTGCTAAATTGGCAAGTGGGCGGAGCTTATTAAGGGAGTATTCTCTTTAATATTTGACTTTTTGGAGCTGCACATCTTATTGTAAACAGCATTTTTGGTGGCCAAAAAGGTGGTTGACAACTTAGTTGCTATTGGTTGAGGCTCGTGGAACCTGATTCTACGCCTGAACCTGTCTCTGAGACTCAACAGACAAAGGAAAACATTTTTTTAGGATAGTGTTATTGAATATTCAGTCTATCAGATGCAAGATTGATGAGTTTGTTTTATTTTTAGATAGTCTTGCCCTCCCAACTGTAATTCTTTTAACAGAACACTGGCTAAAAGTTGACGAGCCATTATTTATTCCTAACTACATAATTTTATCAAAATACTGTAAATCACAGTCTGTTTATGGCGGAACATTGATTCTAATTAGGCAAGACTTTCTGGAACTATCTAAATGTGTTAGTATAGATACGTTAATAGTTGGTTAGTGGAGGGAGAGTTTGAGTTTTCCATTGCTTATTTTCCACCCAGACAGCACAAAGACATCTTAAAGATATCCAAAAGATGTCAACAATAGACATTCATGACGTCTTATGGACGTTTCTTAACGCCATCAAGACATCTTATGGATATCTTAAAAAGGTCGTATGTTACAAAACCCACCGTCTATACCACATCTTATGGACGGCTTACAGATATCTTATGGACACGACCTTATAGATGTCTCATGTATACATTATAGACGTCTTATGAACATCTTATAGATGTCTTATGAATACCTTATACATGTCTTATGGACACCTTAGATACATTTTATAGGCCAAACCGCAGAGCCCTAAAACATTTTGTTTTGTTTGTTAAACATGAAACATCATATTGCTTAATAATTGGTTTTATTAACGTATTACATAATTAAAACTTTTTTAATAATGAATTTCGCCTATCTGTGGCTCTTCTTAGCCACGTCGCGATGGCATCCTCGGCATCGTTTCTACTGTTTTGAAGCCATGTTTTGTCAGCAGATTTATTGACACTGCATCCACTGATTATAGACCAATTTTAATTATTCGAAAACTAAAAACAAACACCACACCACAGAAAAATATGTACCATACAAAACGTTTTTTAATCTACAATTTGTTTTCTTTTAACGGTTCACTAAGTAGAAAGTAAAAAACTGCAAGTCATCATCAGCAAAACTATCAAAAATCAAGCCCATCGACAGTTGACAGTGTTGACCTTGCGTCAATTTCAAATGGCAAAGGGAAGCGCTTTGTTGCCAATCCTAAGTTGTTCGCGATGTTGCCAAATTTACCGATTCTAAAATTTAACTCTATTGTTTGTCGTTTACAAAAAAAAACTATTCAAGAAAACGTCCGAATTGGTAATAATAATTTAAATTCGATTAGACAAGTATACAAAAAAATAATAAAAGTTCTGAGAACGGCGACGGTCGGGTTTGTTCGGGCTGACGATCCGACATGGCGGCAACCCAAAGTGTCCATTTAAAAAATATATAAGCTAGAGAAAGACAGGGATACTACAAAGACAGAAGAGAGACAAATCTCTTTCTGTGCTATAACCTAAAAAAACACGAACGTCATATTTACGATATTTTAGCGACATCTTATGGACGTCATCTTACAACATCTTATGTATGTCTTGAAAAAAACGTCTTTAAGATGTCTTTTGTAGGTCTGCAGGCGTTCAGACATAATTAAGACCTAAAATCGACGTCTTTAAGACATTGTGTGCTGTCTGGGCAATGATCAGACTTTATATGATTTGTTTGTATAGACCCCCAGGTCAAGCGTTGATGTATTTATTTCTAGGTTGAATAATTTATTACAACAATTTCCACTGAATGTATCTATTGTGTTAGCCGGAGACTTTAACATTCATTCGTTTGATGGTACCTCCATCGGTGCTCTTATGCTGTGCAACCTTTTCCTATCTTTCAACCTACAAATGCATGTACAGACGCCCACTCGTATCACATCATCAACTTCTACACTGTTGGACTATGTATGCACAAACTTAGACAAAGAGCTGGTTAAGTGCTCGGTTATTAATGCGGGACTGTCGGACCATCAAGCACTTTGAACGTAAAATCGTCCAAAACCAAGAGAGCTATCAGGAAAGGACGAGTGTATACTAGAAATAATTTTAATAAATTTGTTCATGCTTGCTCATGTGTGAACTGGCTAAATGTTCTAAATTATCAACACCCCTTGGAGGAACTTCATAAAACTATGGTATCTTTAATAAGGCATTCCCCATTATACATTTAAAAACTAAAAGTGGGAAAGCATGGTTCTCAAAGGGGTTGAAAGTTTCATCAAAAAATATGCGCTCACTGCATGTAATTAGAAAGTTCTTTTTGGATAATGTTTTTTTTATTGATTACTATATACAACAGATATCGAAGTATATATCGAGCTACCATATTAAAAGCTAAGAAATTGTTCTATAAAAAAGAATAGACGAGGCTAAGAACAAACAAAGAGAATCGTGGAACATTGTAAATAGTTTAAGGAAAAAAAAACTGCATTAAGGTTGAATTCTCAACGTCATTCAATCTATTGCCAACCTATAACCTATTTTGCGTTGATTTTTTGAGTTTATTATTTTAATAACTAACATTTAAAGAAAATAAATATCGTCGTTACATTCTGTAGGTAGTATCTGATATATTACAAAAATATCAATTTGTTTCATTGCTAATTTTGGGAGAATTGTATAGTGAAAGAACAATGAGTGACAATGACATAATAATGTTAAAAAAAATCTTACCCGATATTTTTCGCTATACAATTCTCCTAAAATAAGTTATGAAATTCCTTGATATTCATTAAATATGTCAATTATTACCTATAGAATATCAAGTTGATACTGATTTTCTTTAAATTTTGTATAAAAGCTAGAAAACATAAATAAATCTACGCGAAATAGGTTATAGCCCAGACAGCACAAAGACATCTTAAAGATATCCAAAAGATGTCAACAATAGACATTCATGACGTCTTATGGACGTTTCTTAACGCCATAAGACATCTTATGGATATCTTAAAAAGGTCGTATGTTACAAAACCCAACGTCTATACCACATCTTATGGACGGCTTACAGATATCTTATGGACACCTTATAGATGTCTCATGTATACCTTATATACGTCTTATGAGCATCTTATAGATGTCTTATGAATACCTTATACATGTCTTATGAACACCTTAGATACATTTTATAGGCCAAACCGCAGAGCCCTAAAACATTTTGTTTTGTTTGTTAAACATGAAACATCATATTGCTTAATAATTGGTTTTATTAACGTATTACATAATTAAAACTTTTTTAATAATGAATTTCGCCTATCTGTGGCTCTTCTTAGCCACGTCGCGATGGCATCCTCGGCATCTTTTCTACTGTTTTGAAGCCATGTTTTGTCAGCAGATTTATTGACACTGCATCCACTGATTATAGACCAATTTTAATTATTCGAAAACTAAAAACAAACACCACACCACAGAAAAATATGTACCATACAAAACGTTTTTTAATCTACAATTCGTTTTCTTTTAACGGTTCACTAAGTAGAAAGTAAAAAACTGCAAGTCATCATCAGCAAAACTATCAAAAATCAAGCCCATCGACAGTTGACAGTGTTGACCTTGCGTCAATTTCAAATGGCAAAGGGAAGCGCTTTGTTGCCAATCCTAAGTTGTTCGCGATGTTGCCAAATTTACCGATTCTAAAATTTAACTCTATTGTTTGTCGTTTACAAAAAAAAAACTATTCAAGAAAACGTCCGAATTGGTAACAATCATTTAAATTCGATTAGACAAGTATACAAAAAAATAATAAAAGTTCTGAGAACGGCGACGGTCGGGTTTGTTCGGGCTGACGATCCGAGATGGCGGCAACCCAAAGTGTCCATTTAAAAAATATATAAGCTAGAGAAAGACAGGGATACTACAAAGACAGAAGAGAGACAAATCTCTTTCTGTGCTATAACCTAAAAAAACACGAATGTCATATTTACGATATTTTAGCGACATCTTATGGACGTCATCTTACAACATCTTATGTATGTCTTGAAAAAAACGTCTTTAAGATGTCTTTTGTAGGTCTGCAGGCGTTCAGACATAATTAAGACCTAAAATCGACGTCTTTAAGACATTGTGTGCTGTCTGGGAGGTTGGCAAGCATGTTGATACTCCCACCTTAACACTGTAAATACTGAGTTTAATTCAAATAATCTAAATGAGTTCTACTGTACTATTGGTCAATTACTATCTAATTCTACATCCGATGTTGATCCAATCACATACTTACGACGTGTATCGTTGCCAGAATCTTTCTTTCTTGAGCCTACTGATGTAGATGAGTTAAGATGTTTACTTAAAGAAATAAAAAATAAGATCTCTGCAGGCTACGACCAAGTATCAATAAAAGTATTTTTAAAACTTCCTTTTAATGCCCTTCAGGTGCTAGCTGAAGCAATTAATGGATCCTTTGAAGTGGGTGGTTTTCCTACTTGCCTAAAAAAGGCCTTAGTTCTTTCTCTCTTTAAGGGTGGAGATCCCAATGTGTCATCTAGCTTTCGCCCCATTTAAAAATTTTAATTAAACATAATATTTTATGTAAGGAACATCAGTTTGGTTTTCAATCATCGAAGAGCACAAGTGACGCCATTTTTGCATTCTTGGAGAACCTTTACTTACAACTCAATAATGGTGATGTTGCAGCGGCGGCGTTCTGTGACCTATCCAAGGCTTTCGATTGCGTTAATCAAAGGACGCTGCTGCGCAAACTTGAGACTTACGGCTTTAGAGGTCGGAGTTTAGACTGGTTCCGTTCTTATCTGTCTTGTCGCAGTCAAAGGGTAACCTTGAATGGGGAATGCTCCGATGAACGTCATTTGCAGACTGGTGTTCCTCAGGGATCTGTACTTGGCCCCTTATTGTTTTTGATATATGTTAACGACTTGTCGCTTCTCCCAATAAGCGGGAAATTTACTATATTTGCAGATGACATCACTATCATCTGGCATCATGGGGATAAGTCTGTTCTACAAAGCTATATATAATGACCTGAAAATTCTTAAGAAATGGTGTAATGCTAATTCTCTCTCGCTTAATATCTCAAAGACAAAAATATAGTATCTCTTAGGTGTGACTTAGGACAGATTCTCTTGGATACGGATGTGGTGAGTGATTGCATTGAGGCTAGATTTTTGGGATTGTACATTGATGGAAGGTTGCGGTTTGACAGGCATATTGAGCAGCTTGGCTCTAAATTGGCATCGGGTTGTTTCGCGATAAGAACAATTAAACGGGACCTAAGTGCGTCAGTAGCTAGAGATGCCTATATTGCATTAATTGATTCTCATTTGAGATACGGGGTTTGTTTTTGGGGGAACTTATCCACATACCTGTTGGGTCCATTGTTTGTTCTACAGAAGCGTGCCCTAAGGTATCTGTGTGGTCTTGGGTACAGGGAGTCATGTAAACCGTATTTTATTACGCAAAAAATTCTGACTCTTAATTTTGCACTTATTGTGTTTTTAATATTTCTAGTTTGTAAGTATGGCTTGATAATAACTAAGTAGAATATTCACGACAATAAAGCTATTTTTGACTTTTACTTTGACTTTATATTTTGATTTTGCGTATTCTGTGGTATCGATTGGCAAGCATCTCGTCAGGTGGGCGTGTCGTCTTCTTCTTAGTTTTTGACTTTTACTTTTGACAATTGACATTTTATTTTTCGAAATCTTGTGGTCGTAATATGCTGTAAAAGCAGACCAATTTACGATCACCCAAATTGTGCTGGCGAATGGCGCATACCGCAGCCGACGCCATAAAGAAGTGAAGAAGAAGAAGAATAACAAGTAACGTTTGAAGACAAATAACGTATCGTAATTGAATTGATTTCCATAAACTTATAATGAATAATAATGGTAAAATTTATAAAAGTAGAGTTTGCTTTGTGCCGGGGTGTAAGACAGGATCTTCTTCAGAGAGGAAACGCAGCCAAACAAGCCTCTTTCTAGCTCCAAAGGTAGTTATATATGGTTTATAAACTATAATAAAATAATTAAGTAAAGTATAGCTTGTTGATATTCAATGGTAAAGGCCCACAAACTCAAGAAAATATTATGATGTCGATTTTATAGATATTATGTCTGAACATAGTATGTTCACACATTTATTATTTTTGTATAAGTTGCACAAAACATAACTTAAGAATATATTAAAAATTTAATTTGTATAAGCCTACCTATAGTACCTATTCAGATGGACAATTTATTTATTTATGTATTTCTTATTAGGACCCCATAATTTTTCAACAATGGCAAGGAGTAATTAATAGGGCTGATAAAATAATTTGCCCCACTGATGTTGTTTGTGCTTTACACTTTCCGGCAGAAGATATTTTGGACTTTTATGAAATTAAATTGGCTGATGGTACCATAAATAGAATTAAAAGAGGGATACCAAAATTAAAGAATGGGTCAGTACCAAGTATATTCCCTGACACAGCTTCATATTTGGCAAATCCTAAAAAAAGGCAAAAAGCACCATGTGAGCAAACTGAGATTCCCAACATAAAACGAAAGAAATACATGTCTTTACCAGATATAAGTACTGTTACTTCAGTTAAAGTTGAACCCCCAGAATCTATTTTAGTAAAAACTCCCGACAATCCACTTCTCGGTGTTAGGACATATGCTGAGATGCCCAACATAAAACAAAAGAAATATGTTCCTTTACCAGATACAAGTACTGTTACTTCAGTTAAAGTTGAACCCCTAGAACCTATTTTAGTGAAAACTCCCGATAAGTCACTTCTCCGTGTTAGGACATATGCTGAGATGTCCAACATAAAACAAAAGAAATATGTTCCTTTACAAGATAAAAATACTGTTACTTCAGTTAAAGTTGAACCCCCAGAACCTATTTTAGTGAAAACTCCGGATAAGCCACTTCTTGGTGTTAGGACATATGCTAAGATGCCCAACATAAAACAAAAGAGATATGTTCCTTTACCAGATACAAGTACTGTTACTTCAGTTAAAGTTGAACAACCAGAACCTATTTTAGTGAAAACTCCTGATGAGCTTATGTTTACAAAGTTAAAAAATAACTTAAATTTAATTCGCACTCCAAATAAGCAGTGGTCAGGTATATTTATTCCTGGAAAAAACCATGTACTTTTTGTGGAATGGGATGAAACTTATACTGCTAAAAAGAAAATTGTAATACACCAAGATATGTCTTTTAAGGTAAGTAATATTTTTTTTTTTTTTTACTTGATAGGCTACCAACATTAGTTGCCATGCTTTATCTATTTCACAAATTTTTTAAGGTTTTGTTTGGAACAATTGAAATTAGGCTCGATGACGGAGACAGAATAATAACTAGTTTGGTTAAACTTGAAAATATATTAAAATTAATAAATAAAATGAGAGTATGTGCAGGGATTAAAGCCAGTAAGGTAAAGAAATATAAAATTTTTATAATTTATTAAAATAGATATTTTGTCTTTTTATCAACTCTGGGATAACGTTAAAAAAATACTTGACCAACTGAGTTAATAATTATTAGGTACCTACATGTATGTAATTATTAATTCAATACATCTATATAAATTTTAGCACATTTGAGTCATGCTTAGGGACTGCTCCTATAAGGAAACCAGGGCAAAAAGGAAAGCTCTCAAGTAGTTGTTTGCCTTGCAAATTGAATCATACAAGCAATACAAAGAAATCTGCTCTGAAAACTGTTAAAAAGGACGCCATGAAAAATTAAAATGAGTTGTACGTTGTGTTACTCGTATGAATTTAAGACTAAACAGAAGGTAATTTTACATTTTATGCCCATACTTACTACTTTTTTCTATATAATTTTTTTGTAGATTACTAAGCTTATAAAGGATGTAGAGAACAGTAAGAAAAAGTGTGCTAGGGTAGCAGTCGATACTTTGGAAGAAACTATATAAGACTTGCCAAATGCTCAACAGAGGTTCTAAAAAAATGTAGTTTTAAAGATTTATTTCTACATATCCTAGAGATTTATTGTCATTCCCTTATCAGAAGAAAATGATAAAGAACATTTTTTAGAAAGTATGGAAATAAACAAATATAAAATATTGAAGATCTTATTAAATGATCAGCTGGATGAATGATTCCCTGCCATAGACAATTTACCCCGCATTGTAAAATTTATGATTTGGTTTTTCCACCCATGTGTTTTTTTTTATGTATTCATATGCTTATAATAAAATAAGATTATAATAGTTGTTTAGTTGTTCACTTTAAAAAAAACCCTCTGTAGCTAAAATGTTTAATACCCTGTATTTTAAAAACCAAGCATCGTTGGAACTTTATACAGGCCGAGTTTACTAATAAGTATAACAACCCATATAAAACACCTTAATTGTTCCTTAAAGAACTAATTTAAATAAAAATATAGTTATCGCGTCCATAAGAAACCATTTATTTGATAGCCCACCTCAAACACGAGCGCCATCTTACGGCGACTCGTAAAGCTGAATTACCCTTTGGGACCGAATCCAATGCATTACGATCGGCCTCCTACCTCAAGTCCTCCATAATATTGTGTGTGGCTGTGTATCTAGAACCGAATATATTAATATGTAAAATATGTATATAATATACCTACCTCTAATAGCCTTCTAGAATTTTTCATATACGTACAGGGTGTCCAGTTTTCGATGGTTTTACGGGGTATCTCGGTTATTAGTACAGATAGAAGGATACTGTTTTCGCGGCACTGTGCTACTTTTTTATGAAACAAAAGATGCCCTAATCAGAATTTTTCTAGTCCTTTTTTTTGATATACGGGATGTTTTTGATAATTTTACATTTTGGGACACCCCCTATATTTAGGTTACCCTGTAGCTTATCAAAGAGAAAACAAATGTTATTTGTGTAGTTTTTTACGTAGAATCCAGTGACGTACTCAGATTTTTTTCTACGTTCAATAGTTTCCGAGAAAAATACCAAACTTTTTTTTTAAATGGGACACCCTATATATTTTTAAATAATATAATTCAGTTCATAACGAGCTTCTCAAAAATATATAATACCCTATTTTTATTTTTAATATTAAGCACGAAATTTACGTTTTATTAAAAAATAGATATATAATTTTAGTTAGTAGGCCATGACGGGTATTGAAAAAAAAACTATTACTGGTATGATAATTACTGCAGGAAAAATATATTTTGGACTCCTAAAACTAATTAGCAGTAATATTTCAGTAAAAATAATAACAATGCACAAATCGAGTTGTATTTTACTACGCAAAACATTACAAACAGAAGCTGAATATTAATAGAACTTTCTCATAAATATTGCTCAAATTGTTCTCCATTATGCCTTAGACACGTTTCACACATAGTTCTTATCCGTCTTAATAAATTTAAAATAATAGGAGGCCGTGTCCGTAACTCCCTAAATGCTCTTTCAGCAGCATTTCTTAATTCTGCAATTGTTTGGTATTGAATAGAATAAATTTTATTTTCAAGGTATCCCCACAAGAAGAAATCCAAAACCGACAAGTCGGGTGACCTTGGTGGCCATCTTAATTATAGGTCCATTAGTTCCAATAATTAATCCAGTGGCCTGGAAAATTATTATTTAAGTAGGCCCTGATAATTAGCGCATTGTGAGCGGGTGCTCCATCTTGTTGCAGATATAGGGGAGAGATGGGCAAGTTGACATAGGTGGGCAAGATGACACAGTAGCCCTTCCATGAAAACTCCACCGTCATCCGAGCATTTAGCATGCTTAAACAAGTTCGCTCGTTGGCAGTGTCCACTTAGAGGTGTTTGTGGGTGGAAGTTTTTCGCGGTGTTAGAAATATTAACGATTTTAAGTAATTTACGATTTCGGTTTAATGTAAGTATACTATGATAAAGATTATAAAAAAATTACTTGACTGTTTTTCTTATATTTTTTAATTTTGTTTAATAAATTTAGTTTTCAACTATTCATTTCGCGATCAATCTTTTTTAGATTTTATTTTAAAACCCATTTTTTAATTTTTTTTTAATTTACGTTCATTGTCGGGCAGGATGGCGCATACCTTCAAACCGAGTATGTCATCTTGCCCGCACTGAAAAGATTTTAGACTAGAAGTGTCGCCAATGGGCTCACGCTGAGTGCGCCGGCCTATCCAAAAAATCAAAACAATTTATTTGTGATTTATATTAACTAATATTTTATATTTATACCTACTTATTTTCGTATGTCAACTTGCCCTATAGGGTAGGGCAAGATGGATTTTTGTATTATTTTTGTTAAAGTGGTATTGTTTGTACAAGGAGTTTATATTTCGTTTCGTTATATATGTAGGTTAAAGACATATAACAACTGTTTTATTTTGCTTACATTTATTAAAAATAAGTCTTGGTTTTTTCTAAGATATTTTTGTTTAAACCTTAGGTATGTTAACTTGCCCACCCCTCCCCTAAGTTATTGATACCCGCTAAGGGCACGTCTTCTATTATTTCCGGCACAATGTTTTCCAGAATTTCCAAATATTTATTGGCATTAAGGCTGCCTTCAAATATATTATAAATTGTTTTGCTTCCTAGTATGAAACGTTAAAGCCAAACCTTCCTTGCCGTTCGAGTGGAAATATTAGATGCTGATTTTCCTGAGACCAAAACCTCGTATTGTGTTGATTAAATATACCAGCACTGGTAAAATGAGCTTCATCGGACCAAGTTTTGTACTAGGTGAAATTTATTTAGCTCCAAAGATTCTAAACATATATTACCAGAGCATTTTAAAAGAAAAAAATTTCAATACGTAAAAAAGGACCTGAATAAATGGATTAGACTTAATACCCAGAATATTAAGAGCAATATTAGGTTTTTGTAATGTCTTGTGATATGTATTGTCATACTTAGTATATTGTCTATTTTCTTAGGAAATAAAACTATAATTGTTATTTGTTAAAATAGTTTAGTTTAAGTGTGTTATAGTGTACACAACACAGACTTTTAGTCCATAGTGCTTACACTATATTTGTATTTTTATTACTTTTGTGATTGAGTTAAATAAATAAATAAATAAAAATAAATACCTATGGCTTGAAATTGTGTTTTTTTAGGATTGTTTGAACTCTTGATTTAACTACTCCGACCGAACCTTCAACCGTTCTGCAAGAACTAGTTGGATTTGTTTCAATCGAAGCTACAACATTTATTTCATCAGTCTCGCGGTTTTCCTTGTTGTAGATTTTAGGACGAGGTTTAATAAATGAACCGTGTTCAATTAAATTTGATTTCATCCTTTAAAAAATTCTTTTATTCGGCTGTCGTCTTTCGGGATATCTACAAGTAATTTAAAAAAATACTAAATCTTCATAGAGATACTACACAAAGGCGTATATTTACCTATTGAAATACTCTTCTAATGCTACATCTGCATTTTCATTACAATAAACATAACAAACGAGCATGTCGTATTTTTCATTATTTTCAAATTTCACATATTCTGCCATAATTAGGACAAACTGATCCTTTACTATTAATTAGATAGGTATTTTAAAACAACTTAGAGAACCTGAATATTCTGACAGAAACTAAAGAAGTTATTAATATGACATAAACGACTGTGCATGTTCTTTTCCTTTTTTCAATACCCGTCATGGCCTACTCACTAAAATTATATATTTTTTAATAAAACGTAAATTTCGTGCTTAATATTAAAAATAAAAATAGGGTATTATATATTTTTGAGAAGCTTGTTATGAACTGAATTATATTATTTAAAAATATATAGGGTGTCCCATTTAAAAAAAAAGTTTGGTATTTTTCTCGGAAACTATTGAACGTAGAAAAAATCTGAGTACGTTACTGGATTCTACGTAAAAAACTACACTAATAACATTTGTTTTCTCTTTGATAAGCTACAGGGTAACCTAAATATGGGGGGTGTCCCAAAATGTAAAATTATCAAAATCATCCCGTATATCAAAAACAAGGAGGACTAGAAAAATTTTGATTAGGGCATCTTTTGTTTCATAAAAAAGTAGCACAGTGCCGCGAAAACCGTATCCTTCTATCTTTACTAATAACCGAGATACCCCGTAAAACCATCGAAAACTGGACACCCTGTACACTTATTAAAACAAGACGAGTTTTTTTTGCACAACTTGCATTTGTTTCTATTAAACCACTGAATTTTAATATACCTTTATACAGTGTGTATCAGCCAAATGGAATAAATTCGATAATAAATACATGGGGGCGTGTCCGAAAAAACCCTCGGACACGTCAATTGGTATTTCTAGTTGCGCATTTTTTTCAATAAAAACTTTTTATACATGGTGTGTCATGTAACAGTGGCCAATACCAACTTTCTTATTTTAAATGCAACACCCTGTGTGAGTCATTCTTGAAATAAGGGATAATTGGAAAATACCAAATCTATTTTTTTAAAGCAAAAAAATAGAACTTTTTAAAAATTGCAATGTTACATTAATAGTATCTTAAAAAGACATTACTCACAGTCAAGCTTAATTCTTTTTTATTTTCGAGATTTTTAGCTTTTTTGAAATTGCCGTCTTCGGGAGTTGATGATCAATACCTCGGAGTTGACTATACAAGCACTTGTTTAGTTCTAAATAGTGAAAAATTTCCATAAAAAAATTATTAAACATTTCCTGACTTATTCTGATGCTGATTTTCTAGAGTCAGTGGTACGATGTAGATTATTGATTAATTTTGGCCATTTATAAAGGTGCGTCGGAGTTTAATTTTATTATATATACTCTATAGTTGATCTTAATTCAATTAACCTGCTTAAATAAATAAGAAGAAAACACTTTAAACGCGTAAACTTTAATAAATTACAAGTAATTATAACTTGGTAACTAAAGGTAACTTATTCTTGGGTAACTTAACGAAAACATACTATTTTAAAGGAAATAAGTACTTAGTACAAATTATGTTTGTACTTATTATAATCTATGCTAAAAAAGTAATGATTTATGTTATCAATATCCTGGGTGTGGGTAATATTTCAATATCATCTTTTCCGATTTCACTTCTTGTATCGTCCGCTAGCGCGAACACATAGTAACCAGGGTCACCTTGCCGTCTCAGAAATTTTACGAGAATATTATCGCCATTTAATCTTGTGACGACTCCGACGTAGTAGGTATACTTGGTAGTTTTTTTGGAGGAAAACTTAACCAACAAATAGTTGTTCATTTTAATAAGAGGGTCTAAGTTTTCTTCATCCGAGTCTGAATAGACATCTGAATAATTGAAACGGGAGGAAGATCTATGATCTAAAAAATACCCAGTAAACACGACATGAAAGCTCCGGAGGTGGACAGAAGGCGCATTGCCGAAACTTCGGTATCGGGCCGCCAGCTACAATATCGACGTCGTGGAGGTAGGGCATGACCGCTCGGCCGCCGGGCGGCTTAATAGCTACATAACGGGCCTGGTTGTGCGGTACAGACGCTACTTTTTACTACTGAGCCGCGGGCTGAACAGATGTTAGCGCGCGGCATCTCGACGAGACCGCGGACGGTCGCTGGCAATTCATTTAAATACCAGCGAGGGACCGCGCATGGTTAGAGGAAAGTCTTACCATTAAAACTCACCGTAAAGTAGAAAACAACAGTTTTATTGTTTAACAAACCCTGCAAATATAAGACGTTATTCTGATTCAGTTACGCATAACTTTTTATTATTTTTTTTTGCGACTCATCCGCCCGCCTTCCCTGTCGGAAGCATTTTTATCCAGTTTCTAATGGTCAAATATCTGAATTTGTTGCATTGGACGTTATTGGATTTCTTCGTACAGCACCTAAAAACCATTTGGTTTGGTTAAGTTTATATACCTACTATAAAATACTGCATACAAAGAATAGCCAAGCATGCACTATTTTTTTTTGTTTTAACACTTTCAACTTTACACATATTATGAGAGTAACAGAGGTATAAAAAAAATTACAATAAAATTAAGTATACAGTGACGGGCAGAAAGTGCGCAGCATATGGGAAAGTTTTTTATCTTTAAGTTTAGAAAACTAATTTTATTTTAGATAGGTTCTGCATGTTCTCAAACCCAAATAGCACCCATTAAGTCCGGTAAAAGTCTTATGGTATACGAGGTAGGATCAAAAATTTGAAATTCCGCTAAGAGTAAAGTACCTCCATCTTTCATTTTAGAATATTTTTTTACCAAGAATTATTGTTTTAATTTCAAAGTTATAGCCAAATTCCAAATTTCGCTTATCTTGAACAAAAAAATGGATTTAATCGTATTTTCTGAATAACCCTGTATAAAAAATAAATGGCCACCGAATAGTACGAAAATAAGATTTTCTGCAGACTTTGTTAGAGATAACCGTCGATCATAAGTCCGATTAGTTTGTTTTCATAATATTATGGCTTTTTAAAATAAAAACATAAAAATATTAAATATTTTTGCTGCATACCGTATTTTATTTTCTGAGGGAACAAGTTAATTTCATCTAACTGATATTTTTTTATTTACATTGACTTAAAGCATCTCCTAAATAGTTTTTTATAGGTACATTGAAGTGTGCATAGAAAGTTTCCTTCTGATTTATAAAGAAAGTAATTTAAATTAAAAATACATTTTGAACGGATTTTATTCGTCGCGCAAAATAATTAAAAAATTTTTCTTTATAAATTAAAAGGAAACTTTCTATGTATACTTCAATGCAGTGGCGGCTCGTGGGGTAGAGCCACAGTGCCATGGCACTACCTGCCCTCCTGTCTAGCGTCCTGCCCTTTACAAATTACCAAAACCTATTAAAATTAATATTCTCGTTTTTAAAGCAATTAGCAAAATAATTTAAAAATGGAACACAGTCGGGTGCAAATTTCCATCTAAAAGGAAGCGATTATGCGTAAAACGGTAACGTAGCTTTCGCGCCAAGCGCGACGAGGCACACGGAAGGTGACGAAACGCCATCACCTCAATAAAAAACGTTGGAAAATGACCTTGAATGCAAGCAGGCAAAAATCCCGGCGGGTAGCCAGGCTCTCTTCGTTTGACCGTTTGATTTAGACGTTTCAAACAGCTGATGTTCGCGTCGCGTCTCGATTTGGTTTCGTTCGGCCGGCTGATTTAATGTAGGGTTAACGAACTTTTTATTTTAGAAATACATAAGTAATTAGATTTTTAAAGGAAACTTTATGGAAAAAATACTTGGGTGTGCGGTTGTGATAAATCTAATAGACTATTTTGTTTTATGTGTGTTTTATTTGGTGGGAAGCAAACTTGGTCCCAAAAAGGTACAGATAATTTGGTCCATTTCTGGGACAAAATGAAGACACATGAAAAATCGAAGGTACATTTAAACAATATATATTTAATTTCAGTATGCTTGGTAAAATTAACATTAAAACTCAATTAAATTCTGCATATCACAATGAAATAATGAAGAAAAACGAACAAATTGATAAAAACAGATACCTATTAAACCAAATTATAAACTGCGTTCGATTTTGTGGTGCATTTAAGTTGGCTTTGAGAGGTCATGACGAAAAAGAGACGTCGGAAAATAGGGGCGTATTTCGTGAATTAATAAATTTCAGCTCAGAATTAGACAAAACTCTTAAAGATCATATTGAAAAATCGAAAGTATTTAAAGGAACATCAAAAACCATACAAAATGAACTTCTGGACTGTATGTTAGATGTGTATCATGATGAAGTCATAAAAGAAATAAAGGACTCTTCGTTTATCGCAGATGAAACCACTGACATTGCTTGTGTGTTTCAACTTGTTATCGTGTTTAGGTATATTCAAGATATGATTGTAAATTCATAAATTAAATTAGGTGCCTTTTTGCTTATTTTTCCTACTTCAAAAAAGGGCGTGGCACCCAACAATTTTTTGCCTGCGGCGCTAAGGGTTTACCTGGCCCTACTTCACTAAAATGGCACGAGCCGCCACTGCTTCAATGTATAAAAAACTATTTAGGAGATGCTTTAGGTCAATGTAAATCAAAAAATATCAGTTAGATGAAATTAACTTGTTTCCTCAGAAAATAAAATACGGTGTGCAGCAAAAATATTTAATATTTTTATGTTTTTATTTTAAAAAGCCATAATATTATGAAAACAAACTAATCGGACTTATGATCGACGGTTATCTCTAACAAAGTCTGCAGAAAACCTTATTTTCGTACTATTCGGTTGCCATTTATTTTTTATACAGGGTTATTCAGAAAATACGATTAAATCCATTTTTTTGTTCAAAATAAGCGAAATTTGGAATTTGGGTATAACTTTAAAATTAAAACAATAATTCTTAGTCAAAAAATATTCTAAAATGAAAGATGGAGGTACTTTACTCTTAGCGGAATTTCACATTTTTGATTCTACCTCGTATACCATAAGACTTTTACCGGATTTAATGGGTGTTATTTTGGTTTGAGAACATGCATAACCTATCTAAAATAAAATTAATTTTCTAAACTTAAAGATAAAAAACTTTCCCATATGCTGCGCACTTTCTGCCGGTCACTGTATATGAAACTTAAACTCATCTTATAGTTTTGTTCTCTGGTACTGAATCATCTGTCTGAGGGGTGTCTTTTTATCTTGGAAATCAGTAAGTTCGTCTATAATGATGAATCCTGTATTCTGCCTACAGGCACTGAATCTTCTTGAGAATGTATAGCTTTTATAAATAATAAAGGAACGCCTCGTGCTCGTGGAAAAATAATTTTAATGTCCTGTCTACCGTCATTCACCTGTCAAGTGTCAGTTCTTTCGCAGAAGCAGAACGGCGCGAATTTCAAAAATACGCGGCTGGCTTGCGATTAGCCGTGGCCTAACAAGTAAAACGAGGAACGTAGTAGTCAGCTACCCGCGCGCGGGTGGTACACGGCACGTCGACTATTTTGTCACAACCGGCGAGATATCTTCTAACCGTGTCCGATTCGAACGATAAGGTCCGTTTCTCATGTGCTGCGCTACTACCACCATCGGGTGGCAGACTATTAGCCGTGGTAGTTCGACACATGGAAGGTAACGCGATAGCCAGAAGCAGCCAGTAATCGGCAACAAGAGCCGTCGATTTCCCGTCAGTGCCGGAAGCAGGCGGCCGAACTTTTACCGCCAGCTTTGGTTTACTGGGTATGTTAAGGGAAATCCAACTATAAAGGTTAAAACAAGTTTTATAACAAAAAGAAAGTTGATAAAATATAAACAAAAGTAAAATTGGAAAGGATACCGGTCTTTCTTGCAACTTCGTAAATATTGTTTGTAGAATCTTCGCTGCATTTAGCGCCTTGCTTGGGAAAATTAAAAGATTCGGAGTGGGGTTGAAAAGGTATTTTAAATTCACCAATGTAGTAGTGATGGTGACAAGTATTATCAGGTGTACATTCATTGCAAGTTAATCGACGAATTTGTAAAATATGCGGCTTGTTTTGAAACCATGTAACTTGATGTGTTTGAAGAATTCCTTTAAATGGCTGTATATTGGCTGGTAGTGAAAAATTGTCAATCTGCTGTTCCGAAACTTTACATAAGGAAATATTTTGTACCTGAAACTTTACCAATGTCAGAAACTTGTCAATATTCTCTATGTCATGACCCATAGCCACCAAACGATCCGTTGTTCTTTTAATTACTCCCAACACCGTCAGGGGCGCCCTTTCCATGTCCACGCTCGGTATAATTCCATGTTATCGCTATCTTACGTTTGATAAACGGTTTTTGATTTCTGATCCAATAATATAAAACATTTTGCAATTGCCTTGCTAGCACTTAAGAAAGGCTTTAAGATCGCTTACGATTTCTTAAATTTAAGTCGCCGTTGTCGAGCCCTTAAAGTACGATAAGGTTTTAGTAAATGTTAGATCTAAGCATTACGAAAATAGGATTAGGCATTCAGACAATAAAAAAAAATGTATGTGGACCATTTATGATGAAATCTCTGGACGAAATAAAAAGAGTGATATAACATGCTTTCTGGAGATCCGGAAAAAACATGTAATAATTATAATGAATTTCTACTTCAGATTGTTCCGGACTTAATTAACAATATTAAAAAAGTGGGTTGGGAATGTAATATACAAAATAATTTGAAATCAATGTATTTAAAGCCAGTTACTTGTTTAGAAATTTTAGAACTATCAAAAAGAATAAAAAACAAGCATAGCAGTGGAGATGATGAAATACCTGCAAGTATTATGAAACTTAGCATTTCTTCAATTTGTAAAGTACTGTGCTACATTATCAATAATTCACTTAAGGAGGGTGTTTTTCCGGACCAGCTTAAATTGGCATCAATTAAACCACTTTATAAAAATAAAGGAGATTCAGAAAGCATGGATAGCTATAGACCTATAAGCCTTCTTCCAAGCTTTTCAAAGTATTTTGAGTTGATTATGTGTGATCGAATAATAAATTTTATGAACAAATGTAATCTTTTCTCGGAGAACCAACATGGTTACCTCAACGGAAGATCAACCCAATCCGCCATTTTCCAATTTACCCGTCTGATTTTAGATCACCTTGAGGATGGGAACATAGCTATGGGTATATTTTTAGATCTGTCAAAAGCTTTTGATTGTTTGGACAGAAACATTCTTTTGAATAAACTTGAATGTTATGGCATTAGGGGCTGCGCTCTGAAATGGATTTCATCATATTTAGGAAATCGTACACAAAGAGTTGTTTTAGAAAAAGAAAACTGTGTATATAAGTCAAAAATATTGCAAAATACAATAGGAATACCACAAGGGAGCATATTAGGGCCAATATTGTTTATTATATTTATCAATGATTTAAATTTTGAAATTAATGATTTATATCCATTTTTTAGTCTTACAGAGTATGCCGATGATACTAACATTTTAGTAAGTGGTAGGGATATTTTAGAAATAACAACGAATCCAAAAAAAGTTTTTCAGGACACAAACGTTTGGTTTGAAAGGAACAAATTGCTTTTAAATAAAGATAAGACAAACATTGTTATTTTTAAAACCAAACTAAGTAAAAAAGAACGACCAGATATGGTAGAACTTGAGCAATATCAGCTGCCAACGAAAAATAATACCAAATTTTTAGGCGTTCACATAGATGAATTTTTAGATTGGTCACACCATATTGACTACCTTAGTAATAAATTAAATAAGATATGCTACAGTTTACGCATTATAACCAAATATTTAAACGATGTGGCAAAGAGAACTCTCTATTTCGCCAATTTTGAGGCTACATCGAGGTTTGGAATTATTTTTTGGGAAAGCAATTCAAAACTTGAAAAATTTTTTGTTATTCAGAAACGTGTTTTGCGAATAATATATAAAATGTCTTATTTACAGTCATGCAGAGGCATTTTCAGGTCAAAAAAAATATTAACTGTGTATGCATTGTACATATACGAAACTATTTTATTCTTTTATAAAAACAGAGATAGGTTTAATACAATTATCATAATTATAATACAAGAACAAAAGATATAAATTACCCAATACATAGATTAACACTTTCAGAGAAAAATCCGTATTATATGTGTATTAGAATGTATAATAAATTGAATGCTAGAATTAAGAACGCACCAAATGAACGTTTATTTAAAAAGGAATTAAAAAATTTCCTAATTGATTTAGAACCTTATTACACGTTAAGCGATTACTTAGGTACATAATTAAGAAATACTAAATTTTATTTATTAAGGTAGGTACCTACAGGTGTGGAAATAACTATAATTGCTTTTGTTCTGTTTTTTTTTTTACGACATTTCTTTTTACTTGTTATTTACTTTGTATGTATATATCAATGTAATTTTGAAATAAAGATTAAATAAATAAATAAATAAATAAAAAAGTATTCTTAGCTCATTCCTAACCTCAATCGAACTGTAATAAATACTAATTTTTGATATTTGGGGAAGATGGACACATTTAACGACTTGTAATTTTTAGAATTAATAGAGAATGGATTTCCTAGAAGGCTAATAGGTAAAATGTATAGGTACTTATAAAACATGTTTGTATTAAATACATTTTGCAATACTTATTGTTACTTAAATGTATATAACAACATAATAATGATTTTAAATACATACTTTCCTCCTAGGACGAACTAAGTAGGTACCTACTTTGAAGACACGGACAATATGACATTTTTTAAAAGATTCCGCTTAACCAAACTAACTATCCGTTATTCTTCAGGAAATCGCATCCCATTTCTGAACTGCTGACTGCTGCACACTTTTCCGGTGTTTTATGCTATATATGTTTACGCATAGCCAGTGAAAACTAAAGACACGTTTTATTGTTTCTATTTCATTTCATTTAACAAAATAATGGTGTTACGTTTGTCTATTACCAAGGAATCATATGTTAAAAAGCAGTGTTGTCGCTTTTTTTAAAACTTAAGTTAAGTTTCTTTGAAATATGGTTGGTGCAAAACAGAATATTTTAAGTTTAACTTAGAATCTAAGATACTCTTAACTAAGAAAAACTTAAGTTTATTTTGGTGCAAGTGGGCATTTTAATGATCCAGATAGAGATACTGTACACAAGGATTCTGATACTACTGCATGCGTTCTCATTATTTCGGTCATAAATCACTACAGTATGCAAGCTTAGCTGCTAGCGCGATCCACCAAAATGCATCGATTGAATTTCCTTAGCATACTTGCAAGCGAAATGTATAGAGAAGTCGACATGAATGACTGCAGATTCTTCTGAAAGATTTTTTTTAATGCAATCAATTGCCTTATATTGATGGTTTCTATTATTAATACGCTTTAATAAATTTGGAATCTCTTTCTTTAACTCATCTAACATTATTTGTTTTGTGCACTGTATTTTTTCTTTAATAGTTTTTTTGCATCGTTTAATATGTCCTTTTATATTTAAATCTTTGGTCTTCGACAACCACTTCTCAAAGAAAGACACACCATCTGGATCATAGTTATTTATTTGCAACTCTCTTTTATTGCATTCATCACACAAACGGCTCAAACACTTCTCTAACAATACTTCAGGGCAACACACAGATATCTACACACTTTTTCTAGGCAGTTTTCATTAATAATGTTTAATATTTTCAATCTTCTTATCAATAGTTCACCATTTTCGCATACTGGACAAAGGCATGTATCACGACGGTTAACATTGGGATGAACAATCCAAAATGGTCTTAGTTTGCAAAATGTTGAGTAGCTCAAGAAGATTGTTGGATTATCTTTATGAAAATCATCATATAGTTGTCTTTAATGATTTATTTAGAAGTCTCTTCTGTTTTTTCAGTTTATTTTTTGTCACCGTGTCTTTTTTTCCTGGACATAATTTGCTGTTTATATCTTTTTCTAAAAAGTCTTGTAACTTCATGTTTTTCCTTGCTGTTTTTTTGTTGTAATTTTTGGATGTTTTAACTTTATAAGTCATGAAACTTATAGTTGTTCCACACATTTATATTTCTTTAAAATTTTGCCTGTTAAAACTTCTTAAAAAATTTTCCGGGTTGCTTGTTTTTTCTTCAATGATGAATAGTTATTTGAAATTTGTGAAACAAGAACTTCGCTGAATAAAACCTTCTTTTTTACTCGGCAGATACCACGCATGACCTTTTAGTAATGTATTGACTTTGGTCATTGGACTATTCCTTCTTTAGCCTCTGCTTTAGACAATTGTGCTTTTAATTTCTTGTTGTCCCTCTGTATACTTTACTCCTAGATTTTTTAACTGATTTATAGTTCTTTGCCTACCTTTAACACTTTCTCTGTATCTTCTTGAGCTATCGCTCCATGTTTTTTTTAATGCGTTGTTGTCGGGGTGTCAGTTCATTTATTGATTTTATTTTATTTTGACGATGATATCTTTCACGTTCCTTTTGTTTTTCTCGCGCATAATATTCAGGATTGTTTCTCAACTTCTCGCGTCTTAATCTTTGCAGTTCAGTTTTTCTGCGTTTTAGTTCATCGGCAGATTTTTTTACTTTTACCATGACTGAAAGGACATATATATTATTATAGATATGTCGTAAAATCGGAATAATTGTCAACTCCGTAGATCTTCATCAACTCCGAAGCCAACAAAGCTTCGTAGTTGGCGACTTCGGAGTTGATGATTTAACAGTTTCTTTGAAATATTTCTTGAAAGACATAGCCTCAAAATATGCTACTTGGCGAAGTTCTTAATATTCAATATGAATATCTGGATAAAATTAAAACTTAAAAACACCAACGTTGTCATAGGATGTGTCTATTTTCCACCGAAATCCAATGAACAATGCTACATTTCATTTTGTAATACCTGTGAATCATTGAGAAATAGGTATGATAACTCAAAGTTTCTAATACTGGGCGATTTCAATCTTCCCTCAATTGATTGGGGGCTGGAGGATGATACTCTTGTTCCATCAAGGCTTTCATCACCACCTGCGAAAGCACTGTTTGATTCAATGAACTTTTTAGAACTCCATCAGATTAATGGCGTTCGTAACAACATGGACAGAATTCTGGATCTCATTTTTACAGAGCTGCCCTCAGAGGTTGTAGTATCACAGAGTTGCTTCCCTCTAATCGCCACTGACTTGTATCACCCTGCCCTTGAAGCTCATTTCGATGTTCAATATATTGCACCTCTTAAAGATAAAACTGAAGTAACAGTTTATCAATACTTTCAGGCAGACTATAACAAACTAAACCAGTACTTGTATGAAGTGGATTGGTCATTTTTGTCCACGGAATCTAATATTGATGGGATGGTTGCAGTCTTTTATGAAAAACTTTTTCATGGCATATACCTATATGTACCAAAGAAGACGATAACAGACCACAAGTATCCTAAATGGTTTGACAGACCTTTGCGCAAACTGATTGCAAAAAAAAAAAAATTATACAGAAAATTTCAAAGATCCCATCGGGATATAGATTATATGGCCTATTCTGCTACCCGTCGCGAAGTCAAGTGCAGAACCGATATGTGTTATTTACTGTTTGTCTCACAAACTGAACATCTTATTCCGAACAACGTTAAGCATTTTTGGAGTTTCATCAATACCATTAGGAAAGATTCTAGGTTACCAAGCGTCATGAAATACCAAGCCCAGGAATTGACTGACCCAAATCTAATAGCGGATGCATTTGCCAAGCAGTTTCAATCCTGTTACTCTGTACACGACAACGTAGACCTGAGCAATCTGATTTCAGTTAAATTTTTTAACCAGCTATCGTCTCATAAATTTACACAGGAAGAAATTTTGGATAAATTGAAAAACCTAGATACATCCAAAAGCAGCGGTCCTAACGGAGTTCACCCAATTTTATTAAAGAGCTGCAGTTTGTCCCTGGCTTTACCATTGTGCACTTTGTTTCAAAAGTCTTTTGACAGTAGAAGTTTTCCCGAAATCTGGAAATTCTCAAATTTAATTCCGATTTTCAAATCTGGCGACAAAAGTGACATAGAAAATTATCGGGGAATTTCTTTACTCTCTATTATACCAAAAATATTTGAGGCAATCTTAAGCGACGAACGTTTTTGTTATTCGAAGCGGAAATAAAACACACCATATCATACAGTAATCAGCACAAGACTAACTTTTTATTTTAACCACAGAGTAGGTAGGTATACATGACATGACATGAAACAAGTACTGCCATCTATAATGGTTTGATATGACCAACACCCCCACTATCAAAACATTATATTATTAAACAATTATACCTAAATTACTTAACAACATGTAATGTTTAACAGCATTTAAACCCTTCGTCAATATATCAGCCAACATTACATCTGTAGACATATATTCAACATTAACAAGATTATTATTAATTGCCTCTCGTATGAAATGATGGCGTACATCAATATGTTTAGTTCTACTATGATATACAGGATTATTTGACATACTTAAAGCACTTTGGTTATCATTAAACAAAGTAACACATAAAAATTTCCCTGTCAAATCATTTAACAAATTCCTTAAATAAATGGCTTCCTTTGAAGCCTCTGAAATGGCCATGTATTCAGCCTCAGTGCTCGACAAAGCTATTGTTCTTTGTTTCACACTTGCCCATGATATGACTGAACTACAAAGTTTAAAGATATACCCCGTATAAGACTTTCTGTCTTCCAAATTATTAGCCCAATCGGCATCAACAAAACCTTGTAATTCCATATCATTCTTACAAAACTTTAAATGATGATTTTTTGTACCCTTTAAATATCTGAGAATGCGTTTTGCACATTGCCAATGAATCTCAGAATGACAATTATTAAATCGACTCAACAAACTTACACTAAAGGATATGTCTGGCCTTGTCAAAACTGCTAAATACATAAGACTACCGATTAAATTCTGATAAGGAACATCAACCTGCTTACCACCTTCTTTATATAAATGATCTAACTTTGTCTCAATGGGTGTTTTCGCGGGTTTACATTCCTCCATTTGAAATTTATACAATAATTTGTCAATATAATCTTCCTGACTAACATGTATACTATTATCTTTATCATCATAATCAATTTTCATCCCTAAAATATTTTTAGCTCTACCTAAATCTTTTATTTTAAACTGTTTTCCTAACTGTTCTTTCAAAAATAACATTTCTTCCTTATTATTTGAAAAAACAAAAAAATCGTCAACATACAACGTTATATAAGTTACAAAATGTTTTTCTTGTTTTACAAACAAACATGGTTCAGTTTCTGACTGCTTATAACTAAGATCAGTTAAAACAGAATAAACTCGTTCATACCAGGCTCGGGAAGACTGTTTTAGTCCATAAATGGCCTTATTTAACTTCAAAACTTTGTTTTTATCAAAAAATTCTACACCTACTGGTTGATACATAAAAACTTGTTCTTTTAACAAGCCATTTAAGAACGCTGTTTTAACATCTAAATGTAAAATTTCTAAATTTAACTGAGCAGACAAAGCAATGAGTAATCTTAAGGTCGAGTGCCTAACTACAGGAGAAAAAGTCTCGTTATAATCTATGCCTTGCTTCTGGGTAAAACCCCTAACCGATAAACGCGCACGATAACTTATTTTACCTTCGGAATCACATTTCTTTTTAAAAACCCACTTGTTGTCTACGACTGTCACATCACTAGGTCTGTCCACAACCTCCCATGCATCATTTTCTTGAAAAGCCTGTAGCTCTTCTGACATTGCTTCTTGCCATTTTTCTGAATCATGACTAGCCAAAGCCTCCTTTACAGAAATTGGATCGTCTTCCATGTTATTATTTGCACTACACATATAAAGCAAATAATCTTCATTCTTCTTTGGTTTAGGTCTTCTTTCTGATCGTCTAACATCAGGCATCGAAATAACATTTTCTTCAATTTTACTGTCATTCGAGTCAGTTTCTAGTATATAATCTTCGTCACCGTCTTCTTTTTCGCTATTGGTGCTATCTCTAAAATCAAAGGAATCTTCATCTTGTTCTAAACTCTCACTTACTTGTTCTTCCCCCACTGAATTTGGGAATTCTTCATTATTTATTACAATTTTTACATCTGTTTCTATGTTTTCTTCAAAAATTGTAACATCTCTACAGATCAATACTTCATTTTTATCAGCATCATATAGCCTATAGCCTTTGGATGTTTCACTGTAACCAACCAAAATCATCGGTTTAGATTTCTTGTCCCATTTTAGCCTTTTTTGTTTAGGAACATGAGCCATCACTTTACTTCCGTAAATTCTTAAATTACTTATATCTGGCTTATTTCCTGTCCACATTTCTAATGGTGTTTTTTCATCAAGACCACTAGCTACTGTTCTGTTTCTAAGATACACTGCTGCATTCACAGCCTCGGCCCAGAACTTTTTATCCAAATTTGCATCTGACATCAAGCACCTAGCTTTTTCAACTACGATTCTTATCATGCGTTCAGCAGAACCATTTTGTTCAGGTGTGTATGGCACCGATGTTTGATGCAAAATACCATTTTTCTTCAAAAAACTTTCAAAACTATGACCACAAAATTCTTTACCATTGTCACTTCTTAGAATTTTTATTTTCATGCCAGTTTGATTCTCTACTAAACATTTGAAATCCTGAAAACTTGTTAGGACTTCATCTTTCGTTTTTAAGAAATATGCAAAACACATTTTGCTATAATCATCTTTTAAGATAAGAAAATATTTGGCCTTTCCAATTGACTGTACCTCCATTGGTCCACAAAGATCTGCATGTATCACCTCTAAAATAGCTGTAGCTCTAGAACCGTGGTCTGGAAATGGCAATCTTGCCTGTTTTCCCTCACTGCATGCAACACATTTGTCTAAATTTATGTTTCCCTTGCATGACATACCTTGAACAGCTCCATTTTTCATTTTTATCAAATCTTTTTGGTTTACATGACCTAATCTTCTATGCCACATTTGTCCAGTAACTGCAGGAGTTGCTAGTAAATTATGTTTTTTAGTCTTTAACTTATAGACATTATCCACTAATTCTGCAATACCCACTAACTGTCCTTGATTGTTGTAAATCTTACAATTATCAAACGAAAAAATTACTTTATTACCATTTTTTATCAGTTGGCTTACTGATAACAAGTTTGTAGCAAGTTTGGGAACACATAGAATGTTATTAACTGTAATATCAAAAGTGTCATCTCCAACGACTGTTGTAATATCCACACTCCCAGCGCTTTCTACACAAACTTCAGTTTTATCTGCTGTAATAATAGTATCAGTTTCAAAACTTTCGGTGACATTCTTTAGCCAATGCTTATTTGCGGTAAGATGCACACTTGCGCCTGAGTCTACATACCACTGATCTGTAGTAAATTGGTTTCCATTTAAAAATATTGCACTAAATGCAGTTCTTTGTCCAGAATTGGGGCAATTACTTTTATAATGACCCATTTGTTTACATCTGTAACATTGAATATTTTTGACATCAATAACATCTGATTTTGACGTCTGCCTTCTGTCAGAACCAACGAAATAAGAATACAAAGGAAGTAGGGTATGGTAGATTGACAGTTGTCCGGGATGGGGTCTGATGGCGGCAACATTTAACGCATGCGCGTTTCCGGTCCACCTGTGGCGTATCATTAAAATGGTAATAACAAAATGATTAATAAAATTTTATTTGACGAAAAAAATAGAAAAAATATTTAGATTCATATATACCTATAAGATACATTAAGGTTGGTGTAATAAAACAAGACAACTATTTCTTTTAATTATTTATTTAAATAAGGTAACGGAGGTGAAAGGGTCCTTAATGTAAATATCTGGTTAAATAACTAAAAAACACCTGTTATTATACATACAAAATTGCAGAAAACAAATTGTTTCAGATAATAAATACTGATGAAGGCAAAATTATTGCCAAAACGTCTACGTTAAAAAATAAAATTTTAAAAAAACCTTACTCTTTCTTCATGAACCAAATCACAAAATATAATATAATATAGTCGTTTATTATACACGTAGGAAAAATGTTTGTCCGCCCATCTCTTAGTAATAAGTTAGCATAGTACAAATATGAAGTATCGCAAAGCAAACAGAGGTAGGTAGATTATGTTTTCCCCGCTCCATCGTATTGCATCTCGCTCATGGCACTCGCTCTGGTGGCACGCCGCGCCGCTTCTATCAAATAGATATTCATTCTTTCGTACGTTGCCGCCTGAATATAAAAGGATCAGTATCAAGCAAAACGCATCGAGCCAGCCAGATCCGATGCGATGGAGTGGGGGAAACATAATCAACCTATTTCTGTTTACTTTGCGATACTTCATATTTTGTACTATTCTAACTTATTACTAAGAGATGGGCGGACAAACATTTTCCCTACGTGTATATACCTGAATAATATTAATGAGATTTCTAGTATACAAGAAGATTGTCAATGACAATCTATGCAGATAATACAAACACTTTATTTATTTATAGTATCAACAACTTAACAAGTTAATTATAGATACATAAACCCCATTTCTAAAAGCTTATACCTAAGCTATAATAAATATTCAACTAGCATTTGCCTAAGCAGTTCATTCCTTAATTTTAATTTTTCATACTCTAAATTATATATTATGTCAATGTCTCCACAATATTTATTAAAATAGAGCACAGTCTTATAAGTGGTGAGATTTTGTATAGATTTGTCCTCGGTGTAGGAATATAAAATACATGTGCGGATCTAGTATTGACTATGCTTATTCTAAACAGAAGCAGTCCTAAGAACTCTTTATTATCTATTTTGTCTCTAATTATTTTATATAAGAAAATAATTTTTGCTTCTATACGCAATAGTCTTAAAGAAGGAAAATAATTACACAAAAGCCCTTGATCTGTACCTCTTGGCGGATAAACGGAAAATGACTTGTAGTACAAAAATTTTAAAAATTGACGCTGAATAGATTTTAAAAGAGCAATCTTATTGGCATACTGAGGATCCCAAATAGTGCATGCAGACTAAAGTGTTGTAACTACCAGGGATTTATATAAAGTTATTATGGCGTTAACATTTTAAAAGTATTTACAAGTTCTTATAATAAATCTTAGCATATAAAGACCTTGAGCTTCTCGAGCAACATATTTAACAATTTATGATTGAAGTAAATAATTATTGGTTTCCTAAAGATAAACTGATATTAAATAAATCAAAGACCGTTACCACCTTGTTTAAGACTAACTGATACACTTTGGAGAATCCGGAAACCGTAACCATTAATGATTGTCATATAAGATTAAAGGAAGATACTAAAATCTTAGGTGTGTTGTTGGATAGTAAAATGTCCTGGAAGAGCCATGTCCTGGAAGAACCATGTCCAATATATGTTGTAACCAGAAGGTGTTCCAGTTAGATTCACAGTAGGATAATTATCTTCAGCCAGGTTTTGACATGGTGTCTTATAAGATATTGCATAGGAACGTACCTGCCAAAAAATATAAGTTTTTTAATTATCTGTTTGGCACCTTTACCAAATTACACAAAAGTACCTATAACGTGATACTACCTCTTTGTTAAAATTTTTTTTTATATTTTGATATGAATTTCTTTGAATAATAGAAGGTTTGGGACTTGCTTTAAATTTATTTTTTAATCAATTGTATCTCCAGTCATCCTCAGGTGAATATTGGGAAAACGTTTCATCATTCTAGAAACATCATTGTCTTCAATATTTAAATATGAATTTCTTTGTTTATCGTACCTACACTCCCATATTTTATTACATTCTTTATGCATGGGGTTAACAATTTTAAAAAGAGATTAAACCAATTAACCATCTAAAAACTTTTATCGATACATAATTTATGAACAAAGCAGCTTCCTCGGAAGCATAAATAATGCAGAATTATTTATATTCATATTCTTAAGTACCTACCTACCTACCTACATATTTTCTAATATATTATGTAATGACCCGATACAATAGTTTCCAAACTTACATTTTTTAACCTGGCTACTTCAAAAGTAGGCACTACTGCAGTTGGGACCAATCTAACTTTCAATCTTGAAGTTCCGCCAAAGCAATCTTCAGAAAAATGCTCCAAGCAAAGAACTCTATTTCGTGTAGGATCCCAATCACTTCGGTTTACAATTTGCAACTATGCCTTTTTTCTTAGGTAATTATTTGGAAAACTAAAAACCAATAAGTATTTTTAATTTGCTTTTCTGTAGAAATGGGGTAAACATAAACTTACCGATAAAATGTAATGCCCAGTTTTTTACTTCCTAGCGTTTGGGAGCACCCACAAGCAGCACAATTAACCATATTTATAGATTATTAATTAACCCATAATACCAACCAATTAAACTGTTTTAATCGCTGTCCAGCGCTAAAAGTATACTCCACTGTCACACAAAAGTAATTATAAGTTTACTAGAATTCGTTAAATATGGTTGTTAACTAATTAAAATGCAAAATAACTCAAAAACAGCAAAGAAATCAGAAATCACAGCTCGATCTGTCAACCACGGTCAAACACCAAAACAAACATGGAGTCATATTAGAGTTGTGTAGTTCGCGAACGAACTAGTTCAAAAGATCGAATCTGGCAACTGAACTAAAAGATTCAATCAGTAATTACTAAAAGATTGAAACAAGGCGAACTAAAGTCTAAACGGAATGTACTACGCAAGCGAGAGCGAGACGACCGAGATTATAGGTTTTGTCACCTGACCGACCTACCTACCGAACTAAACGAACTAGTCTTTTGAACTATTCACTTTATTGAACGAGATCGAAAGATTGAAATCGGCAAAGTGAACTAAACTTCCCAGCACTAAGTCATATTGTGGTGTCTCAAAATGGCCGACTTCCGTCGGCCAGTTTGTTAGGCGGTTTATGCAAAATCCTACTTCCTTTGTATTCTTATTTCGTTGGTCAGAACCAATACCAGTGTTGCCTCCATAGTTGCCAGCTTTACTACTATTGCCTCCATAGTTGCCAGCTTTACTACTATTGCCTCCATAGTTGCCACCTTTACCACTATTGGAATTCCATTTTTTAGGATTCGGATGTCGAAATTTACCGATAAACGCGTTTCCTGTTTTATCATCTTCGACAATGTCCAACAACTTCGTTTTTATGGAATCAGCTGTTATGTTGATGCCGGAATGCTCTATTGCCATAATCATGGGTGAATACTTTTCAGGCAATCCTGCCAAAAGTAAAGAGCCTATCCACTTATCGTCCACTGCAAAACCAGTACCATTAAGCCTTTGTGCGGTGTCTATCATTTGATTCACATATGCCGCCATGCTGTCCGCGTCTTCTAGCCGCGTCGAAATTAGCAATCTTAGCAAACTTATTTTTCTTGCAAATCCTTTATCATCGAACATCTCTTTAAGGGTTTTCCATAGATCCTGGGCCTTTAAAGTGCCTTTGATATGGATATAAAGCTTTGTATCAATTGTTAAAATAAGCTTTGCTCTTGCTTGACTTATTTTCGTCGCATCGGTCTCGGTTCCATCGATGCACGCTTTCAAGCCATCAATAATCAGGAAATTTTCGACCGCAAACGACCATTCATTATAATTCTCGCGTCCCATCAACTTGGGCACTGACGCGATTAAACTATTCGCCATTGCGCACTGTACAATACTTGTTTATTCAACTTAACTCTGGGTTTGGGTCTGGGTCCATAACCTGTTATTCGAAGCGGAAATAAAACACACCATATCATACAGTAATCAGCACAAGACTAACTTTTTATTTTAACCACAGAGTAGGTAGGTATACATGACATGACATGAAACAAGTACTGCCATCTATAATGGTTTGATATGACCAACAGTTTTAACACATACAAACACCACATTATAGCTGAACAGCATGGGTTTTATAAAGGACGCTCAACATCAACCAACTTAGCCATAAACCACGATTTTTTGGTTGCATCGGTGGAAGGAAAGCAGGTGGATGTTGTCTACACCGACTTGTCCAAAGCCTTCGATAGTGTTTGTCACCATCAGCTGCTTATAAGAAAGCTTTCCAATATTGGGGTCTGCGGAACATATCTCAAGTGGATAGAATCTTATCTTTCTTCTCGTAAGCAACGTGTCACTGTATGCGGATCATTCTCTAAGGAAGTGCTGGTAACGTCAGGTGTTCCGCAAGGTTCGCACATAGGTCCCATTGTCTTTATCCTTTTCATAAATGATGTTTTGCAATGTTTCAAAAGATCTTACTGCCTCATATATGCGGATGATCTTAAGCTTTTTTCCATTGTTTCACCAGGAGACAACCATATGCAGAGTGACCTTGACAGTTTTGTTGACTGGTGCATTAGAAACTATTTAAAACTAAACGTAAAGAAGTGCAAAGTTTTAAGATTTTTCAAATGTGTTTACCCACAGAGTGTCACCTATACTATTAACAACATTAACTTGGAAGCTGTGTCGCATTTTAATGATCTTGGCGTAATTTTTGATAGCGATTTATCATTTAATATGCATATAGACAACATCATTTCCAAGAGCTTTAGACTGCTGGGTTTCATAAAGCGACACACAAAACATATTTCGGACATCAACCCAAGCAGCATTTTAACAACGTCCGACCAATTTTGTGCTACTGGCGACGACGCCTTAGGTTTAAATAATAGTCGCCCTCTGACTATTACTAAACGATGTTGGGGCGACGTCGGATTTTGTCATATAAAGAATAGACGTGTTTAGTCCATGCAGCCAACGACGTTATTACGTCGGTGAAGTCTCCACTAAGGTACTTTCATTTAGGTGATCTATCCAATGTTGTAACAACGTCGGTATCCAACTAAGTTCTAGTAATTTTAGATTTTAAGGTTATTGCATGTTTGGGCTGAAAAGTTGGCAAACAATTTTTTCTAACCTTGTTTTTTATAAGTAGGTCATTTCAATTATTCAGTAAAATAAATACGTCGTTTTAAATATCACTTATTATAGAAAAAAAAACAAAAAAAAATGCAACAGCTTCAAGCTGCTTAAGCTCATCTCCTATTGGATGCCAAGAAGCGGGCCAAGAAGTCATCAACAACCCTATCTCAGATCAGACTGAAGTTTCCATATCCTCTGCTCAAGACAACTCGGTATATTTCGTGAGGCACTGAGTAAAAAATTACTACTAGAAGTTCTTATTAGTAAAAGTTTGGTCGTTTCTACGACTACGCCATTTTAGCAGTTTACAACAATGTATTTTCGGCGGCCATTGTTGTTCAACTTTAATTATTTTGTTTTATACTATGATTACTCCTAAAATAATGTTTTAACACACATTAAAACTTCATACTAAAGCAATATGATTATAATTTTAAAGTTTGACGCTAAAATAAAGTTTTTCTCTAAAAAATTTTTTTTACAAAAATATATTTTTTTTACAAAAACAGTGAATTATCGCAGCCCTGTTTTATTTACTATATATTTTACCCATATTTGTCAGTAAAGTACCATGCGTTTGCATTTTTACCCGATGCGTAGCGTGAACTAAAATTATTTAATTAGATACCTACCATTTATCTTTTCCCATATGCTTGCCATCTTTTTAAATAAAAACATATTGGCATGAGGTACAAGTTAATTTTGTTCTATCATATTTTATAGGTTAGGCGAGTAGCAATAATATAACCAATTAGTATATTATGCCGACTATTACTATCATTATATAAAATTTTGCACGACATGGTTTGATTTTTTGCACCACAAGATGTTAGTCGCCACTTGCTCTTGTCCACAACTTTAAGGCGGATCCCGACGTCGAAACGACCCAAAAATGATTGACCATATTGGTCCAACCAGGAGTTGTAACGACGTCGTAATGACGTAGGATGGCGACGTCGGGTCGCGTAGACCAACGTCGGGTCAACGTAAAATTGCTGCTTGGGAAGGCTTTGACAGACCTCTACAACTGTTTGGTGCGCAGTATTATGGAATATTGCTCTGTAATTTGGAGTCCATATTATCAATGTCATATTAACAGACTGGAAAGGGTACAGAATAAATTTGCGAAATATCTGCTTTTTAAATTACATTTTCCATATCAAGGCGTTCCTTATGAAACTAGGCTCCTTCTATGTGGTCTACAAACGCTTGAATATCGCAGAAGGAAGGCTCTGTTAATTTTTTTATACAAGGTGATCAATGGTCATGTGAACTGCGAGTGGTTACTGCATATGATCTCATTGCGCGTCCCAGTAAGGAGAACCAGACAACTCCAATTATTCCTGGAACGGACACATCGGACAAATTACGGTAGAAGTGCGTTCGTTGAAAGGATGTTAAGTAATTACAACAGACATTTTGCAGATTGTGATATTTTTGGGACGAGTCTCGGGGCGCTAAAGAGACATTGAATTTATACAATGTAACTATGTGTCTTAATATATGTACCATTTAGATCTTAGGATTCTGTAGAGTACATTGTAAATAAGTAAATAAATAAATAAATATTATTGCGATAATTGTGATTTTTACAAGAAAATTATTCTGAACAGTTTATTGACAATTTCGCGAACAACTACGGATATGATTTTAATAAAGGTACTCACCTGGATTCACACTGTGCCACTAGAAAAACTCACACAAAATTTCGTTTTTGATTCCCAACGGTCTGGACATGGAAACTAAACTGAACTGAGAGATTAGGCAACCCATAAAACCCTGATTTTGTCGCCATCTAGTATCGAATTTCCTTGTTTAAATTGGCTGCTTCGGAGTTGACTAACAACTTGGGTACGCGTTTAATACACCCAATATAATAACATAGTTTAAAGTGTTTTCAATCTAATATATGTAACAAACACCAGCCATTCTTACAGAAAATCGATTTATTTGACGAAGTACATTCAAATATTACTGTGGTTACAGCTTCGGAGTATGACGATTTTGATTTTAATTAAAAAAAAAAGTGAAATCGAATATCAAATTGCATTTTCATGTTAGCACTACCTTAAAATCATTGAGAAGGTTCTAGGTAACTTCAGAAAAATAGTTTATATGCGTTAAAAAAATATATATTGTTGGGTCTCAGCAATTTTCCTTGTTTCTAAGAACGACCTGTGTAGGTATATTATTCAATTGTTGGATTCTTCAGAACATATATTTTAGACATATATATTTTATGTACAATATCGTATACCTACTTATCTTCAACTGTTTCGGAAATATTAATTTTTGGTTCCTGCCTTAGCGATATATAGATTAAAATAATTTTGAAAAAACCTAGGTTAGACAGGTACCATACGTGTAAAACCCGCCACGAAAGCGCTACTGTCGAAAAAAAATTTGAACCACCCAAATTTTGCTAAAAATTGGTCAATAAGTTAATTTTAATGAATTATTACTTTATCACTTATAAACGAAAAAAAAAATAAGGTCAGTTAATTGGGGTAAGTGCGACACAAAATTAACATACTTAGTTGAAATATAAAACATTTTTAGGTAATCTAAATACTTCCAGTGCTCAATACAATTTTTTCTCATAAAGGATACATACATTAAGTACTCCTTGGGTACTTGAAAACATTTATTTTATTTCTTGGTTTTGAGAAATAAAATTTAATTATTTTTAAGTCCCCTGGTCGCACTTACCCCGTGATATTGGGGTAAGTGCGAATTTGGTGATAAATTAACATATAAAGCATACATAGTAATCTAGGGGGTAAGAGCGTTTTACTTGCACTTTTCACAAAAAAATTGTGTTTTTAGACTTAAAATATCTTTTTTAAGGCAAAGTTACAAACTCGTTAACTGAAAAAAAAACAAAGCAAAAACTTAAAACAGAAAAAACAACAACACGTCTTTGATTTAACGTAAAAATTTATTGTAAATGTTATTCTTATAATATTTTGGAAAATATAAACTAAAAATAAAATAGTTTTTAAATAAGTATAGCCGGTAAACGACAGTTGAAATGATTTTTCTCCCCGCCTTCCAATTTGTGGATTTGGCAATAGCTTAACAATGTAAGTTGCAGACACGATAGAAACATCGTCAACCAAAGGAAATTTAAATATTGATTTTTTGGTAAAAAATGCACTTTTTCTACAAAACTTTATCTCTACTTCTTGATTTTTAATCTCTCTTACTTGTCCTACATAATAATTTATATTTCTCTTTCCTGGAAATTGAACTAACACCCAATAATTGTCAACAGACAATTCAACCAAAAAATAAAGGGGGTAAGTGCGTCCATACAGGCAACACACGTGGACGCACTTGCACCTTCCACACATTTTGCGGGGTAAGTGCGTTCACATCGATAACTACAAAACAAGTATCTACATGGCAATTATAACAAATAACGTTTAGTTTATTAGGTTTTAATTACACTTATACCATAAAACTAAAAGTATAACAATAAAATCCTAATACTATGGAATTAAAAAAAAAATACTTACCTACTCGTTCTGCAATTTAAAATGACAATGTGAGGTTATATTTCTGATAGCTTATTAATGGGTTGATGTACCGATGTCATGTGACTCTGACGTAATAAGAACTATGAAGGAAACCTGTTATGCCAGCGTTGCCATCTTTAACTTTTGATATGTCTGTATTATCTGATGTGGTCGCACGCTTTTACCCCAACTGACCTTACCATAATAATTAATATAGGTAATTTTTTTGACCCGTTCATTTCCTTATAATATTTCGTATATTTTTTGTTTTCTTTAAAAAGCGGCCAAATACTCTTTGAGTAGTAATTACCTACAGTTTTAAGTTAAAAATAAATTATTTGATAAAATCAATAAAAGTAAAAGTATTATAGAGGTGTCATATGTAACAGAACTATGCCGGTGCTCCCCCATAAAAAGTGCTATTAGATTTTATGAAGCATTTAAAAAGTAAGCATATAGTGATAATTTAAGCATTAATTGATGACACAAACTGGCTCTAGTACCCCCCCCCCCCCCCCCCATATCTACCTGCGTAAAATAAGAATTAGGAAGATGCCTCCCAAACGGTCGCAGAAGCTAAAGCCGTTTTTTTGTGTTAATACGATTCAACCTGATTTGAAAATATTATATTTTCTTGTCAAACGATGACGTTGCGGTTGCTTCGCGTTGAACCGTATTCAAAATCAACCCGGACATGTATTTAAACCAATGGTCTGTCTTTCTCTTTAGAATTTCGTCCTGTTTTTTGAGTAAAATCGTTGCAATTTTAAATTAAATGCGGATATGTGTATGTATTTTCTGCCGGTTGTCTTTATGTTCATGTTAGCGCAAGTTTAAGCGATATGAGCGATACAAAAGTTGGATCCATTCATTGTTGAGCCCATCTACTCTTGTATGCTTTAGGTTAACAGAAAAGTAAAATATTTCAGGATTTAGGTGAAGATAGACATGCCATATCAGTAACAAAGGCAGATGGTAATTTTGTTCAAGCAGCAATGGAAGTAATTTCATTGCTTTACTCATTGTGGTACTATATCACGGACTAAGCGATATTGTAGGATCCGAAAATAAAACCCAAATTTAAAAGATAATCTCAAAACTGACCAAAACAAATTTCTTTTTTGATAATGACAGAAGACAGATAATGCCGCTCCGGGTTAAAAATGCACATTTTCTTGTAATCCCAAGTGATGACGTTGTCTTATAAATGTGTTTCAAATTCATGATTGAATACGGTTAACACAAAAAAACGTCTTTAATAAACGCTGTTATCTACTATAGTATGATACAAAGAAAATTTATAGGGTTAGAAATGTTAACTCCTTGTTAAAAAATCGCAACACAGTATAGGGAGAAAGAAGAGAGAGAGAGGGGTGTTAATGTGCCCGCCGGCCATCAGAGGCGCAATGGCGGGAAATTTGAACAGCGGTTTTATGACTTTTCAATTTAATTATCGAGTTAGCTCAAACCATTATCTTTGTGCCATTATGTTATACTTCTAATCCACTCAGTAAAACAAAAATGTTAAAATTATCATTTCAAGAGACTAAACTTATCTGTTCGTAACTGATAGATTGTTAGGTATTACCTCGGGCACAAATGTGTTGCAGTTATCTACAGGCTGCCCAGTGATATTTTGTTAAGATTGGCTTGTTAACCAATACCTATTATGTATGTGAAATATTTCATGTTAATTTATTTAATGTAAACTTACATTTATTCCCATATTCCTATATAAAAAATAGGTGAGAAGTGTAAAATCAATTTGATAAATAATAAAAAATAATTACCTGCATAGTAAGCTGGAATAATAACTGAAAGATTACACACATCGGCGAAGTTTTCTAGAATAGAAACTAATAGAATTGTATATGATTAAAATGAAAATTTCATAAATTTATTTTCAACCAATTAGAAGGCTCCTTTTTGTTTGCGTTACTTATAGCGACGGGAGACTATCGGGCGATAGTCTATAGCCTATTAACCTAATAAAATTAATAAGTTATAATTTTTCTGTCAAAAATGAAGTGCTTTATTTTTTATGGCAAACGTCACTCAGAATAAAATCAAAATACATTTTGTTGCTAACTTATAATTTTTATTGAGAATAGGTCGTAGGTCTCATCATCTCATCATATTAAAAGAAACTCCTATTTATGAAATTTTCTTACCGAATCTCCCACGCAGCAGAGCTAATTCCCGATAATTTTATTCTCGTTTTCACTAATGTTTTTGTTGATAGAAAATTTTCCTCGTCTTCGACTCGGAATAATTTTCTATCGACAAAACCATTCGTGACCTTAAAAAAAATTATCGGTAATAATTCTGCTGCTAGGGAGATTATAAGTGATAATAAAAAAATTAATTAATTTCCTCAGAAAAAAACGTGGACAAGAAAAATTGACAGTTGTGACTTGGATCATGGATAGATGGCGGGCTGGCTGGTTTGTTCCAATTAGCACCTGGTGCATTTTGGGAAGCGTTATAGTAGGTCAGAATATAACTGTCCTTCTCTTCTACGTCAAAAATATGCGACAGCGACGCCTCAAGCGACAACAGCGCCAATTTCTCCCTCTGATGGCCGGCGGGCACACTAACACCCCTCTCTCTCTTCTTTCTCTTTCTACTGTGTTGCAAAATCGTCCATTTAAAGTTTCACCGGGGTGGTATGATAGCATGTGTAGGTAAGTAGATATATACGTTAAATAGTTCATTTTTCAACGCGACGCGCCTACTCTAAGTGCTTGACGCTTCTACTCTGAACGGAATAACTTACCTCTATACCTATGGAGCTAGGAGGCCGATCGCAATGCATTGGATTTTGTCCCAAATTAGCATCGGTAATTCAGCTTTACGAGTCGCCGTAAGATGGCGCTCGTGTTCGAAGTGGGCTATCAAATAAATGGTTATTTCTTATAACAATTTTTATTTAAATTAGTTCTTTAAGGAACAAATAAGGACTTTTATATGAAATTACACTTACTTTGTTATACTCGGCCTGTATAAAGTTCCAACGATGCTTGGTTTTTAAAATACAGGGTATCTAGCTATTTATTTTTATTTATTTATTTATTTAATCCAAATGAAATCCCAAAAACATCCGTTTATGCGGGATTCTCTACTAGTAACAACATGTATAAAGATAATTGTTAAATATAACTAATTAAATACAAAGTAAGTCAAAATAACAGGTACTTAAATGTTAATCAATAAAAAATAAAAATATTCAAATATGTATGTATAAAATTATTCAATTATTATTCTTTTAATAAAATAATATAATGAATAATATCGTTGAGATATCATTTATAAATAATTATGAAAGTAATAGTTAATCATAAAATAAAATAAGTGCATGTTTAAATATTTTTTAATTTAAAATTTAGCTTCCCCTTTTTTAAGTATTTTCTTTGTTCTCATTTTAAAACGTTTTATATTTAAAAATTTCAATTCTTTGGGTATTTCGTTATAAAATTTCATACCTTGATAATAAATGGAGTTCTGACCTGCCCTAGTGTGTATTAAAGGTAAATCAATATTGAAAACAGTTCTAGTCAAATGATCATGCACGTCACGTCTGTAATTTAATTTTATATTAGAATGTTTATTTTTTAATATGATTTGGTGAACAAAAACAATATTTTGCATTAAGTGAATATCCTTAATTGACATAATATTAAAATTTTTATATAAAAGTTTGGTTGAATATTGTCTATCCAAGCAATATATATTTTTAATTGCTTTATTTTGTAAAAATTGTAAAGGATTAAGCAAATTTTGAAAAGTTGATCCCCATATTAAAGTTAAATATTGTAAATGAGAGTGAATAATAGCAAAATAAATAGGATGTAACATATAATTTGGAGTAAAAAAACTGAGTTTTTTTAAAATCCCCACTGGTGCAACTATTTTCTGTTTAATATATTCAATGTGTTCACTCCAATTAATAGCTTCATCCATTATCAACCCCAAAAATTTAATTTTATTTGATTGTTTTAAATGCCCGACTTTTAATTTTAAATCACTTCTGTATAAATTGTGTTTTTTTCCCATACATAAAAAAGAGGATTTTTCCAAATTTAATGTTAATTTATGACTACACATCCATAATTCAATGATTTCCATATCATGATTTATAAAATTTTGTATAATTTCATATGAATCAGCGATGTATAAAATAGTTGTTTCATCAGCGAACAATCTAATTTTCCCTTTCAATTTTAATTTAAATATAGAATTAATATAAATAAGAAAAAATAAAGGGGCCAAAATTGAACCTTGCGGAACACCACAATTAATATTAAGAAATTTGCTATGTTTATTTTTGATACGAACTTTTTGTTTCCGCTGATTCAAATAATTTTTAAACAAGTCAAAAACTACACCCGAAATACCCATCATATAAAGTTTTCATAAAATAATAGAAAAATTTACTGTATCAAAAGCTTTGCAAAGATCTAGAGAAACAAGTGTACATTTTTGGCCGCTATCATAAGCCATTTGAATTTCTGAAATTAAATCAACAGCTGCAGAATATGTATCACTTGATTCTCGAAAGCCATATTGCCATTTAGATAAAAAATTTATTGAATTTAAATGTAAATTAAGACTATCCTTTACTATTCTTTCAAAAATCTTTGACATTATTGGCAACACTGATATCGGCCGGTAATTATTTAGTTGTTGTTTATCGCCTGATTTAAAAATTGGTCTAACGTCAGCAATCTTCATTCCTTGAGGCACTTCACCAGTTTTTAGAGAATGATTTACTAGTTTACACAATACAGGACTTAATGCACATTTACAGTTTTTAATCGTTGCCACATCAATATCATCCCATCCTGGGGCTTTTGAACAGTCCATTTTATCTATTATTTCTTCAATTCTGGTTTGAAATACATCAGGCAGTGACATGGGTATATCTGAACTAAATTCATTGGCCAAATCTAATGGGATATATTTTATTTTTTTAGATAATTTTTCACCAACTGAAGAGAAATATTGATTAAAACAGTTGCTCATTTTTTCCTCACAAGTAATTTGTATATTGTCAAGCATTATTGATGTTACTTCAGCTTTCTTTTGTTCACTATTATTTATTAGTGAATTAACCAATTTCCACGTTTTTTTAAGGTTACCATTAATTTCCCCAAATTTCTTTTTGTAAAATTTCTGTTTTGCTTCTTTAATTTTTTTTTAACTTGCTTAACACATGTTTGATGCATATTTAATACAAACATATTATCTGGATAAGTTTTTAATTTTTTGTAGTAATAGTCTCTGGATTTGATTTCATTATATATTTCGCTATTAAACCATGGCCTTGAATTTTTTCGAAATCTGTTTTTGAATTGAAGGTAAGATGTATTTTCCTTAAAGCATTCTATTATCATGTCATAATTTTTTGATACACTGTTCTTTTTCGAATAGCTTAAATTTAGTAGTAATAAATCTTGTTTTATACTTTGTATATCAACTTGCTTTTTAAAATAATACTTTTGATAGTCTAAATGTTTATGATTTTTTGGAAGTTTTAAAATTTGTATTTCGTGATCACTTAGTGAATTACCTATGATAGATAAATTTATATAACCATCGTCGTCATTAGTGATAATGTGGTCCAGTAATGTATTGGAATGACTTGAATTTCTGGTAGATTTTGATTTGTTGCAAATTCGAAAACCATTGGATTGACACATATCGAGGTACACAGTATTTTCTTTTGTCTTATTGATAATATTTATATTTAAATCTCCTATAATCCATGCTTTTTTTCCAGCTAAATTTTCAAGCTCACTTCCCAGAAAATTAATACAAGGTTGAATATTATATGGTGGATTATAAATTGCTGCAAAAGTTTTTTTTTATATCTTGAATTTCAATCAATACATATGTAATATTATGTTTTGATTTTAATAGTTTTAAAGTTAATGTTATTTGCAATAAAAATTGCACTCCACCTCCCATTTTGGTTCTGCAAGCGTACACAGCGGAATAGTTGGGTATATTATAATATTTTCTTTCATTTTCTAGTATCTATGTCTCCGTAATTACAATTATGTGAATTTAATGTTGAATAGAAGCAATTAACATTTTAACATCACTTATTTTATTCTTTAATGATCTGGCATTTAAATATAATACATACATACTTGTATCATCTTTGTTTTGAGAAGCATTATATATTTCAATATTATCAAAACAATTAACGTTGAATTCCATTGTTAGAAAAAATAATTTACATTAATCATATAGCAAAAAATTATTCTTTTTGTAATTCTTCTACTTGAATAGAACTTACTATTCTAATTGTCTTACTTATGTCTGTTTTTCGGCAATAAATTTGTCCATTTTTAATCCATACGTATTTGAAGTTGTTCTCCCTTAATTTTCTTGTTCTATTAAATAAATTTCTTGTTTCCTTTGAAATATCTTCGTTAATGTAAATAGTTCTTGCTTGTCCGTCAATTCCACAATCAGTTGTTTTTATTATTTTGTTTTGTTTTCTTTTTTCAATTACATTATTTCTCATTTCATTAGTTTTAAAGGAAACCAATACTGGTTTAACTGGATTGTTTTTAGATAGGCATTTAGTTGTAAAATTATTTTCTTTAAATGAAATATCTAATGTTCTTAGTACCTTTTCTATTTCTAGGTTACTGTTGTTGCCACCATTTGTCCCAAATATTACTAAATTTTTGGATTTATTTTCAAAATTTTTAATTGGACTTTTTAGTTGTAAGTCCAAAACATCCCCTTGTAGTTGTTTTATTATGTTTTTCATTGAATCATTTTCTTTCTTAATTTTTTTATTTTCATTTGATAAATTATAAAGAGTTTTTTGAAGGTCATCAAGCATTTGGCTATGAAAATTCATTGATTCTTCCATCTCCAGAAATTTTTTATTTAACACCAATAGTACTTCCTTTATTGTTGGGTTCGACTTAGCCAAAATAGCATCTTCATTTATAGAACTTACTATAATATTCCTTTTTTTAATTATAAAATTTTTTATTAATTTATTTTCTTCATCGTTATCGCTTTCTATCTCTGAATGATCACAGGATCTGCAAATCCATTTTAAATTTTTATTTTTTCCAAACTTAATATACTCTTCATCATTTAATCCACTGCAGTTTTTATGAAACCATTGGCTACAGGGTCCAGTGCATAAAATACTGTTTTGTTTCTTCGTCATATTTTTATTACATATACGACAAACCTGTTTACGTTGCTCAGGTTGTACCACATTAGATTTACCAGCTTTCTTTTTATCTTGTGATGAAGTAATAAATTCTTGTAATTTTTTTTGGCATCGTTGGCTAGCTTGAGGGTATTTACATGGAAGATATGAAGATTCCTCATCGTCCGATTTAATATTTTGAGAGTTATTTAGTTTTCTTCCCATTTTCCTTGTATACTTTGATGTTTTTACTGACAATGACTTTTGAAATAATTACACGTCAATTTTAAATACTAAAACTCCAAAAATGGCTTTCAAGGTATTTATCTTACTAAATCTTTTCTTCTTATTGGATTAGGACTATTGTATTATTGTTTTCTTTACTTCAAATAATTTTTCTTGCTTTCCTTTTTAATAAAAATTGATTAAATTTTGAGCGATTTGACGTTTAGATGAGTTAAAGGTTAATTTTAAAAGCTACAGAAGTTTTTTTTTAAACAGAGCAACTAAACAACTATTGAAGCTAGAAAGATACTTATTTGGCTGCGTTATTTCCTCTCGCTGAAGAAGATCCTGTCTTACACCCCGACACAAAGGAAACTCTACTATTATAAATTTTACCATTATTCATTATAAATAATATGGAAATCAATTGCAATACAACAACGTTATTTGTCTGGTCTTCAAACGTTATTTGTTATTTCGAAAAATAAAATGTCAAACGTAAAAATCAAAAACGAAGAAGAAGACGACACCAGCCCATCTGCGAAGCGAGAGCATCTATAGGCCAACTAGCGAACTAACCAAAAAACCGGGACAGAAATTGAAAATGCCATTGTCGATCGGCCTCTACCCTCTAGTTCTCCCTATACCTACCTTTATTCAAGAACGCCTCGAGCTCTCGATTTTTTCATTTGTTTGTTGTGAAATGCTTATTGTACATTTTGCTTCATTTATGGAAGAACGTCATAACCCAAAAATCCTATTCTTTGGGATAACATCATAATACCACTTTGTATTCATATTATTATTGAAGAAGATTGTCATAAGCGTTGTTCTACAAACAACCGATAGATGGTGCATGGTAGTGTCGTTTCAGTCTATCATCAAACCGCAAACTACTTTACGCGGAAGAATTGTTTCGCTTATTTTTACCGACAAACGCATAGATTTTCATTGGATACCGTGCGAACAAAAATTGTTTGCATCAAAGAGGGCTTGGATTAAAAAACGTAGGGCATGGTTTAGATCACAATGATATGGGGACGATATATTATCTAATTAAATATAGGTTAAAATTATGTCAAATTCATATTATGACATGATATATGCCAAACTAATGAGTAATAAAATAAGTAGACAAATACAAATTTATTTTTGTTGTTTACAAAATTAACAAAGTAAAAATATACAGAAAGAAAAAAAAATAATTACACAATTGCTGAAATTGGCCACCGCCATGCTCCAAGCATAAATTTATATAATATGTCTCTTCATATTTTCGAAAGTGTTGACCAGCATCTCTGGAGAAATGTTACCACATTCTTGGATAATCCTTTCTTGTGATTGTTCTAAATTTGCAACTGATGTTGTTTTAAAAATAGTGTTCTTTAATTGAGAAAAAACGAAGTAATCCATAACCGTTAAACAAGGTGCTCTAGGTGGGAATTCAATATCTGATCGAAAACTGATCAATCTGTCGTCGAAAAAATTGCGTAAGTAGTTAATATCGATGCTGGAGATACTCTTCCCCTTATTATTATCTTTGATGAATCTGATGATGATGATCCTTGGAGAGATGATTTATTGTAATTATTAAAAAACTGTATTTTGTTGTGTTTTATATTTTTTGTTATATTTTCTTCTTTATGATTTTATAAATAAGATGAAAATATTTGCAACAAAATTTGATGCACTAGACCAAAAAATATGATTCAATTTTATAAATGAGATTTATTTATTTTTTACTACCTAAATGTAAATTAATTAAAAATTCCATACTGATTTTCAAAAACAAAATGTTTCATATCCCATGATACTTTTTACCCTAAATAAACTACTTATTTCTGACTTCATTAACGGTATTAAAATAATAATTAAAAATTTAAAACAACGCGCTTGTATTTTACTTGTTCACATGCATCCATCTTTATGTAGATCAAGCCTAAGAAAAATCATAACCTTTACCACCGGTAGGTCAAACTGACTGAATTATTTACTACGTACCGCAAAAATATAGAGAAGATGACGTATAACGGCCGGTCAGCGCTTATTGAACAATGAACAGACTTTATATCATTTTCGCAGTATTCCTCCAATTTTGCCAAGTAGCCTGTTGCTAATTTCATTATTTTCTTTCTACATGAAGTAAGAGTTCTAAACCTGCATTATTTTCTTGTGATCTCTACCATCGAATAAGTAATTATTTTGCTCTAAAAACTTATAGTTGCATTTATTAATTACCTTTTATTTACATCTATTCTATAGTTGTTTTGCTTGGAATTGGTCTGTCAGGAAACAACGCAGAGACCATTTCGGATACTCTCCGAAAACTATTTTCCATGTAAGAGCTAGGAGAGGTGTAAAAATGGAATATGCTTGTAATATGGAATATAACGGTTTTGAATATTAACTAAACCTGCCTATGCCAAAAAACGGCTAAACTTGTGAATGTTTACCATCTTTATTGGAGGCGATCTGTCGCGCGCCGGTTTAGTATCTATACCTTTATTTTTCTGTGGTTTAGTATGGTTTCAGTTTACCACGTGCGAACATGTGAATTTCAGAAGCTGGTAATTTTAACACGTAAGTTAATATGTAATTGTAATTTTTTTATTTGCATATTCTTATTTAAATATTTGTTTACTATGTTACTATATTAATTAAACTTTAGGATGACGTTGTGTTTGTTTAGTTTTTTTGTTATGATAGGCTAGATCTTACCTTACATCAAATATTGATGACGTGGCGTGGGTTGTCGGTAATATGGAATACCATTCCATATTTGCATCACTTTCTTCTCGTATTTCTTACAGAATTTTAATTTTTTTTAGGATGCCACGAAAAACTGAACGTCGTTGCAATAATAAAAGAAAGCAATACAAGGAAGAGGACATGGCTAGGGCCATCAAGGCAGTAAGAGAAAAACAATGGGATATCTCAAGGCATCCAAAAGTTATAACGTACAACGCTCTTTCGTCTGAGGCAAATTAACACGGTTCCACCAGAGAAGACTGCAGCAACGAGTATATTTGCGATTGGTGCAAGTAATATGTTAATCTAGACCTAATAGTTAGTTGTAATTTTTAGAGCCAATAATTTACTTTCTTATTTCTTAGATATTTAGGGTATTCCATATTTGCACCACCTTTTCTTAGGTGGTCATTTGGTCGTTTTTTTTCAAACATTATTTTTTGTAAAAATGTTTGTTTAAGATAATTACACATTTGCTTTTATATTTTGGTATCTAATTGTCTAAAGTACTTATATTTTTCCTAAATTTGGTTTTATTCTATTCGCTAAAGAAAAAATTTTTATATAACAAACAAAATGGTATTCCATATTTGCACCTTCTCCTCTACCGTTGTTATTTTTTCTTGAATACTGTAAAACATGTTGAACCAATAAGAAATCAAACGTCTAGTAACATTTAGCATTATCATCAGTAGTATATGAAGGCGGGGTCCTAGGACCGAATAGTGCCTTTTTGGCAACCGCCATCGACATCCTGAAAATCCTGAAATCCATCCGAAGAAGTCCTGAAAACCTGTTTTTTTCAGGAATCGTTCCCGAAGACATCGTCGTCAATGACCAGTGGTTGTTAACCAAAAAGGCCTTACTACGTCACACCGCACCACGTGACCCAGAAATGGCGGGAAAATATGAAATATTGAACCTGTATAAAATATATTTTCGTTAAAAAACTGTTTTGTTTTGGGTTTGCCTCGATCCGTCGTCCACTCGATTGGTAGCCAGTGCTCTTTCCCATGAGACTATCTAGGATTAAATTAAAATAAGCTTGTACGTTGTAATGGTGCTTTTCAAATTTTTTAGAAAGGAAAATCTATCTATATATAAATAAAATATCGGTTTAAAAATATTGTTTTGTCGCTTTTAGTTTCAATGCCAATATCTGCTCATTTAGTGAACAGTACTGACATATAAATAAAGCTTTTTCTTTCAATATATATCGGACGGATGGAAAATGAGTTTCCAACGGTATCTCGGGCGCCACCCCTTGGATTAATGTGGTAAGGGGCCCACGATGCACCAGGTAGCTTGTTACAGTGGAGAAAATTAAACCAGGCGTTCAACTACGCATTTAGCGACTATTTTTTTTTTTAAGCGTCCTGAAAGAAACAGTTTCGGTGAAGGAAAATAAAACAATCGATTCAGTACAACATTTTGTATTATAAATCAACTCTCTGTAAATTACAATGTGTCTAAATGAGATGCGGTGAAATGATATGAATGAAAGAGAGAGAGAAAAAGAAGAGTAGGAAGAGTATGCGTGTATGCTCGCGACAAATCGGTCTTAATACAATGAAATGAAATGATCCGGCGATTCTATTCTAATAATATCGGTCTTGAATAGTGCGCATGTTATCAAATTCGCAAGAAACGCGGCGGTTGTCTCGGCGGTAGCGGTAAACGGTCGCGGTCGGTAACAGGCGGCAAGTAAGGTTTGCGGTTAGCTTTATCAGATTCGGTCAGTGGAAAGGTAACGCGGTACGCGGACTTGCGGCTGTGCTTAAAAACGCGGTTTGTTTGTGCTATCTACGGACAGGTGTGCGGTGTTTTTGCGAAGACGGGCGCGGATGTTAAACTTTAACCGAGGCGGCCGGAAAAAGTTCCTAACTAAGCGGTAATATGAACAATGATCGGTGGTGAATCGGTAAGACGTCGTTTCCCTGCGAATACGCGGCTAATTATAACATATTAAAAACTTAACCTGCGGCCGGGCGCGTTCTGGTATTGAAGTAATGTGTATGACGGAGAAGGTACTATGTGTATGTGACAGAGACGGTAAAGGTGTGTGTAAGACAAAGACGGTGTGTGTGTGTGTAGAAACCCGATATTTACCCGTTTTAACTATTAGTTAGAACGAGACAGGATCCTGCAGAAATCCGGTTTCGTATGTGACAGAGACAACAAAAATAGCTGAAGGCTAAGAATGAGACCAAGCTACCCGGTCCTTATTCCGAGAGCAGCTGGGCGTCATATGTGAGAACAAACATTGATCGGTGTGCGTATGAGTGAGTGAGACAGAACTACCCGGTGCTTATTCCGAGAGTAGTTCGGTCGCGTGTGTGTAGGTTAGTGGGGTTGTATGTGTTTAGAGAGAGACCGAACTACCCGGTGCTTATTCCGAGAGCAGTTCGATCGCTTATGTATGTGACAACAATAATATGACGGCTCGCGTGTTTTAAAATAAGACATAGCCACCCGGTACTTATTCCGAGAGCAGCTCTATCCTATATGTAAGAAACAAAGCAAACATATGGTCGGCCCGGTGTGTGTATGAGAAAGTGTAAAATAGTACCTAAACCTGTGTGTAAGAGTGAGAACCATACCTTATAACCAGAACGTGCAGCGGTCTATGAAGATGGAAGCGGCGCGGGGAAACGGCGGTTCGGATGGTAGTTTCTTACCGTCGGAAGTCGGTCGGTCAGCCTCGGTGGTCGTCGGTCGGATCGGGAGCGGTTCTACGATGTCGAGTGGTCGGGACGGTGAGAACACGAGTTCTGATTTAAAATGGGTCGATTTCCCGTATAAATTGACTCGGCGAAACTACGTCACGGTCATAGACGCGGTGGTACCGTACGCGCTTCAATCTCGCGCGGAAGCATCTGGGGGTACGGTACGCGCTTGGACTTGGCGGCGCGCTCAGCAGTACTAACGACTGTGGCCGGAAAATGATGAAAACTATTTTCTCGATGTTTCGCGACGGAAAACTTAATAGATTTAAACAGTAAAAATTAAATGAATTATTTACGTACAAGAACGAACGTTATAGCACGAAAAATAAGAAAGTAATATCGGACACGCATACTAACCTTTTAAAAAATATAAAATAAAGCGGTAAAATTATTAAAAACCCCGGAAAATATAGTAACTTCGTTACAACGTTAATACGTGCATCATAAAAGTTAAAATTGTAGATAAATTTGGGTTTATAAAAAAAGTTTTGGCTGTTGCGAGCATCGATCCGTCGACCATTCGATTGGTAGCCAGTGATCGTTCCCATTGGGCTATCTACGATTAAGTTAAATTTTGCTCTATGTGCGTCAAAAAAGCAAATCCAAACTCGCCGCATCTGATGACTAATAATGTGATGAGCCAAGCCTAGCCTTGCCTCATGGAAAAGTATTTCTGAAATTAAAACTTTCTGGTAAAATAAGTTTCATGTGATGTACCTAGCCTGATTTTAAAAATAGTACGGTTGTGTAGACAAACAAATTAAAAATTTTTAATCTTTTATTATAAATATGATGACATTTTATATTGTACTAAAATTACTCTATAATATCTCTTCTCCATGTGTCTTCCTCCGTTTCTCCTTCAGCATCCTGTTTTTCGTCCTCTGATGAGGACCACACTTCTTCGATCGTTAACTTCCTCTTTCCTCCTATTGCCGCCTGGTGTGATGTTGATGGCCCTGTCAGTGGACGGTTGGATTCATCCTCTTCATCCAACAAATTAAACTTATACCGCTTAACAACTTTTTCGAGAATTTTAAAGTCTTCGTTTGAGTCAAGTTTCGTTCTGATATACCTCACTGGTAGGTTTCCGAATTTGCGTTTTAGTGTTATCCCTCTCGGTGAATACGAGAGCGATATAAAGATTTTGTCCTCTTTTAATGATATTTCTTTTACTCCGTATCTGAAACAATAAAAAGTGACAATAAAAATATAAGAAACCAAAGAGATTCTTAAATTTAAAAAAGCCTGACTGACACTTAACAGTTACCAATGTGTGACTTTTTTTGTTAAAAACAAAGATTAACTTTAGAGAAACACCCTGTAAAAATTTCAGACATCTAACAAATGTAGATTCGAAATTATACCAAGTTTAAGTTATGCTAAATTGCGGCAGAAAAACTGAATAAAATGTCAGGAAACAAATGTGGTAAAATGCATTTGATTGAGCTGTTAATTTTGTCGTTATTTTTTAAAGTAAAATTGTTTTATTTTAAACGATCGGAAAAGTACATTTACTGTTTTTTATGAGTGTTCTTTAAAGGGAATTTTAATTAATTTCTTTGATAGGCAAAACAAACCTTTTTTTTTTTACTGTGAAAAAGCACGGGTGCTATATACTTATTGTTGTAATTTAATTTATTTGTGACTTCTAAATAAAAATTAATAAAATGTACTTACTTAAAAACTTGTTTAACAACCACAAGGGCATACTTCAGTGGAAAGTTTACTTTGTCTTCTGTGTATATTACTATGGTGGTTGGACAGGATGCCATTTTCTGGATTTTTTGTAGAAGCTTTTTGTTATATAAGTATTTAGGTGAAGAATTGTACTGAATTCCATTGATATTGCAAACACTATAAATACAATTTCTAACAAAAAAAAAATCTCTCTATATTTAAACAAAAACTTGCAAAATTGCATTACTTACCTAATTAAAACATTGTGGATAACCTCTTGACCTGTGTTGATAATAAAAGTAATTACAACATGCAATTAAATTTTACCAATTGCTCGCATGTAAAATTGCATATTTGCACGTTGCTTTTGCTAAAAAAATGTCTTCGGGAACGATTCCTGAAAAAATTCCTGAAAAAAACAGGTTTTCAGGACTTCTTCGGATGGATTTCAGGATTTTCAGGATGTCGATGGCGGTTGCCAAAAAGGCACTATTCGGTCCTAGGACCCCGCCTTCATATACTACTATCATCATCATTGCCAGGGCCTCCGCAAGGGTTAGCGGCGCCCGCGGGCGGTAATCATTTTGGCGCCCTTTAAGTAATATACTTTTAGGATATGAAGGTAGCTAATTTAACACTTTAAAATATAGTATTTTGTACTTAATGAAATAACAGAAATTTTTAAACTAAAACTTTATTCTTCATTGGATTAGATAAAAAGACACAACAGAAACCAAACAATGCCGATTAAGGAGATGTCAGAGTGGCATGGATATCTTGCAATAAAATTTTTAAATTGTCTTCCACATAATCTACGAAACCTACCATTGAAGGCATTTAAAGCGAACATAAAGAAATTATTGATTGATTAATTAATTCTATACATTTGAAGAATTTTTGAAATCAATTTTATAAAGGATACCTTGCTGTATCCCTAAGATTGCGAAACCAGATAACCTTTCTTGCAGCATAGTCGACCTCAAATAATTTTTAATTATTTTTACTTTTGAGAAGGATTTCTCACCAGAAGCAACAGACACAGATAAAGTAAGGAGGATTTTTAATGACATGCATATATTTGGTAGAGACGAAGTTAGAATATATTCAAATATACACTGCGTTTTTTTTAACGCGGGCCATAGGGATTTACATGGTAAATCTTTAAGCCTATGTTAGGCACATTTATATGAAACAAATAATATTAAAACTTGAGAATAGATAAAATATGAGATGGGAGGAAGAAGTTAACATACAATCTGTGCGAAAAATCTCCAAGAGTTACCCAAAAAAGCTCTTTTTATTTTTTTTAAATTACACTTTTTTACCCCCTTGTAATTTATGTAATTAACTAGGTACCAGGCTAGGATAACTTAAATGGTGAAGGTCGTCCCCTGTTCGTTTAATTTAGCCCCCCGGTCGCTAGTGGCGCTATAGTAGCCCAACTAGCAAAAATATTTTATAATCTCCAACTGTCCGTGCTATTTTATTTTATAATTGCTTTATTACTGCTCGTCAAACACAATTATGTTTTATTAACATTACCAGTGAGGTAATTAAGCTTTTAGGAAGTATTTTGTTTTATAAGGTAGTCGTAAGAACGTTTTTAGAACAAAAATACAAATCAGTTTTACTACAAATTTTAAGACTGTTTTATAAACGTTTTCACAACAATTTTATACAACTTTTTAGCTTACCGGACAAATTTGTTTTATAGTAGATTTATTCTGGTGTTATTTGATACTAGTTCATTCGTTTGCGAACACCTATAAAATTGTTTTATTAGCGCTATGTGAAACATTTATAAAATTAATTTATTAACATTTTCTTTCAGATAATATTGCTGTCTAAAGCATATTGCACTCAGATGGTACCTTAAAAAAACTGTTTTATAATTATCATGAACACAGTCATAATAAAAGCCATATATATTAGTTATAAAACAAAAAAATGTTTGTAAGGATACAAAAGTATTTACTAATTCATTTATAAAACGAAAGACATTCTTGCTCACCCATCGTCATTATTAGGTATATTTGATCTTAACGTGACAAATATTACCACGCGTGAATTTATTATGAATAAGTAAATGGAAAAAAGTTTTAAAAAGTGGTGCAAAAGCCCAGTACTTCACTCTTAAAAAATAATAACAATTTAAAATGAGGTTAGGTTATTAAAACAAGCACATGTTGCGCCAGACACAAATTAGCCCTGTTGTTGCTGCATATGTGACATATTTGAGAAGAAATTATTTTATATCTGATGCAGCCGAAGCATTTAAACAATATTGATAAGTAGTTATAGATGGTATGTTCTGCGCCCACCATTCCACCACGGCTCTGCGCATGCGCCAGGCAGTGCGCAGGCGCGTGTTATCTGTCATACGTCATCTGTCAAATGTCATACGTCATCTGTCAAATGTCATACGTCATCTGTCAAATGTCATACGTCATCTGTCAATGTCAATGTCAATGTCAAAGTCAATGTCAAAGTCAATGTTAAATGTCATTTGTCATCTGTCATACGTCAACTGTCAAACGTCACATTGTTGGGCGTTAGCAACTTTGGGCCTTAGCTACTTGGGCGCTAGTTACATTGGGCAATAATATTCTATATATGGAATGTGTTCAGGATGATGTCATATTACGAATAGAAAAAGATGGCGGATGCCACCTGTCAATTAAGACAGCTCAAGGTCACCGATCATTTATCAATTGTTTAAGGAAAAATTTGATATATGAGTAATATATAGGATGCCCTAGTAAGTTATTATGAAAAAATCCCGAGACCCTCAGGTCGAGGTGTACTAAAGATATATGCTCGCCTACGGCTCGTTAAGGCTGTTAGGGATAATATAGCATGTGGTTCGTATTTAGGGTGAATAGCAAGTTATTTTGAAAAATCCCGAGACCGCAGGTCGAGGTGTGCTAAAGACATGTGCTCGCCTACGGTTCGTTAAGGTTGTTAAGGATAATATAGCATGTGGCTCGTATTTAGGATGACGTAACAAGTGATTATGAAATATCCCGAGACCACAGGTCGAGGTGTACTAAAGACATATATTCGCCTACGGCTCGTTAAGGCTGCTAGGAATAATATAGCATGTGAATCGTATTTAGGGTGACGTAACAAGTTATTTAGAAAAAATCCCGAGACCGCAGGTCGAGGTGTACTAAGGACATATATTCGCCTACGGCTCGCTAAGGTTGTTAGGGATAATGCAGTATGTGGTTCGTATTAAGGTTGACGTAACAAGTTATTATGAAAAATCCCAAGACCCGCAGCTCGAGGGGCGCTAGGGATATATCCTTGCCTACGACTCGTTAAAGTTGTTAAGGATAATATATAACATGTGGTTCGTATTTAGAATGACGCAAAAAAATCATAAGTAAAAACCTGAAATCGATCGGTCAACTGGTTCAGGAGATATAATTTTTTGAGATTAGCGTCTTTATGTCTAAAGATGAAGAGGCGAAATTCGGTAGACGGGTATAAGATGGGTATACCTATCGAATAATAAAGGAATATTTCAAAAATCTCAAGTAATAGCAAAACTATACGTATTAAACCATTAGGGTCTTAACACAACCGAAACAAAATTCTTACTATGCGAAGTCCATTGGGAATGTTATTAAATATATCTAACCTTCCTGTATACTACATGATTATGGCCCTCGACACGAGGCAAGGTCAGTCTGTCTGGAATTAATAATGTTTAGATACGCATAATAACCAGCCAAAACCTCTATGAACTGTTCATGATCGAGTAAAAACATCTAATAAGTCGCTAAAGTATTCCAAAAATAGCTTTGAGCAAACGTCTATTTAACAACTCTTATACAAAATAACCAGCTAAACCCTCTCTAATAGGGTAAAAAACATCTAATTAACTACCAAAGTACCTAAAAAATGATTGTAGAGCCCATAAAACGTCTATGTAACAGCTCCTATTCCATAATAAGTAGCCAAAAAACAGCTCTGAACTAGTCTTAATCGGATAAATACATCTAATAAACTATTAAAGTACATACATAATAATACAAACCATAATAAGTAGTCAAAAACCTCTATAAACTGTTCATAATCGAGTAAAAAACATCTAATAATCCACTAAAGTATCCAAAAAAAAGCCTTCGAACCCATAAAAAGTCTATTTAACAGCTCCTACACAAAATAATCAGCTAAAACCTCTCTGATAGAGTAAAAATATCTAAAAAACCAATAAAGTACCTAAAAATTACCTTCAAACCTATAAAAACCCCTATTTAACAGTTTCCTATACATAATAAACAACCAATCAACTCTCAGATAGGGTAAAAGCCACTAAAGTACTAAAAAAATTAGAAAATACATTCTTAGTCATAGCTATTTCTATTATTATTCATATATCTAAAAATGAGGCATCTGATTAATATCCAATATCATTATCAGCTAGTAGCAGCAATATCAATAGGCTAGTACCTAGTTAGCAACTTATCTATGTAAGTAAAACGCAAGAGCGGCTTATGCGAATATCTGATCAGGATCAATATGTATAATGAACAGCTATGAACGGCTAGGAACAACAAATAGGACATTATTCAACCACTAACCAACCACTAAACAGCCTTTAAATCCATAAAAACGTCTATTTAGCTGCTCTTAAACCAGGCAAAAAAACATCTAATAAACATCCAAGAACCTAATAGGTAGCTGAAGCAGCAAAAGTTCGTTTTCACACCTCGCCTACGGCTCATCGGGCATATCATCGGACTATAGTAGAATATAACACCTTAAGTCGCTAGAAAAAACCAAGGATGATCATTCGAGCGAGTAATGTTAAAGATATGAAACCATAAATCCCAAAACGGGATATTCGAGACATACCAGATAAACGTTTCAGTAAAATTAAGAGGAGGGTGGAGGGGGTTATCATAGACGCAGAATATATAAAGTTTAATATAGTGAACTAAACCAAATTCATAAAGATTAAGTGTTAAGGAATGACTAAGTGGGAATTAAGCGGGCGAATATAAAAGAAATAACCTACTACTTGGGAACATGTAGTTCTAAGTGATCATGAAAATAAATCTAAAAATCTGTCATATATAGTTGTTTATTTATTAATATGTATATCAATAGCAAAAAGACTTGGTTATATACTCTCTCTTGAGGAGTAGACTTATTAAAGATCATCACAACGAATAATATAACCATAAACGACAGGTTCTAGATTAAAAATTATCCATTATTCTGACGTTCATTAACAGCTAATGTAGAACGCTGTAATATAGTAGATCATAAGGATTCGAATGTGAACGGGTAATTACGTTAAAAGGTGCAGGATGAAAGATTCGACTTGCAAAAATCTAACGAGGAAGTATGGGTAAGTTATATGTTGAATACTAAAATTTAGCTGCCAAAATCAAAAACACACAAAATTATTATATATTATAATACATTATTGCAGTGTCTGCCAAATGACTTAAAATTCAATTAGAACAAACTACGATTGTATAGAGATAGTAGAAAAAGAGGTAGATAGACGTTATATACTATTACGATCATGATGATTAAAAATCAATAACTTACATCCGAACCAGCTACATGCAGTCACCTATGATAGCCCTCCTTGCATGAAAATACTAAAATTATCCGCTTCAACAGCAAAAAAAAATACCTTAAGATCTGAAAAAATTAATAGCTAAAGGACTACGTACAGAGATACATGAAGTAGAGTCCAAGAAAAGCAACTAAATACAACAAAAATGAGTGTTACCTAATTGGCAAATAAGCAAGAAATAATAGATATTTAATTTAAATAGACTTAAATCAGTATGCCTGAAGTAGAAAAAATTAGAGGCAGGACCTTATTAAGGCTTCCAGCTGCAAACTGGAAATATTTGGTAAAAAAAATTATACAATATTATATAAACACTACTAATTTTGTTCTCCTGTTTTTACACAGAATTAAAAATATAGTTGTAATAGATTATTTAATAAAAACTATGTTAAAAGTTGATATTTGCCTACGACTTGTTACAGTATTAGATAATACTTGTTGATGGGTTAAGATGTAAAGTATCATCATGTGGTTTGGGAGATATAGTCCTGCTATTAGATTCTTATGCAGAAAGGTGGTAAGCTAATATTGGACAAATGGGTAGATAATGAAAGACCTCCAGTAAAAAAATAATCTCAAACTATAAATGAGTTAGAGACTTAAAATCATAGGTATTGCGTTTAAATCATGGTATATACGAACAGGATTCCTATGGTTAGAGATCGCTTATAACCTAAAAACTATACCAAAAGTTCGATTCCGCTACTAAACGAGAGAAAAATAGATAAAAGTTCGGGGGTATATCATAGATCTATAGTAGAATGCTTTGTAATACGCCTTAAGTCGTTAGAAAAAACCCGAGATCCTTAGAACAGGTTAAAGATATAAAGCTCTAAAAACCCTAAAACAAGATATTTAACTCATGCTAGATAGATGTTTCAGTAAAATTAAGAGGAGGGCAAGGGTCATCATAGACGCAGAATATATAAAGTTTAATATAGTGAACTAACCCAAATTCACTAAGATTGTGTGCTAAGGAATGATAAAAAAATAATAACCTACTAGGGAACATATAGTTCTAGGTGGTCGTATACAAAACATAGAGGTTGGACTCGCAACACCTCATGAAAATAAATCTAAAATCGGTTATACATGGGTGCCTATATAACACTATGTTTATCAATAGCAAAAATACTTAGTTCTATACTAAATTAGGGGTTATAATTCTTAAAAGCAATTTTGTCGGTTCTGAAATTGTATGCATTGCTGAAGAGTAGACTTATTAAAGATCCTATATACACCAAGAGTATATAAACTAAACTAATAAAGGTAGCAAAGGGACAAGTGCTAGTCACGCGAATAAATAATATAAAAACAGTCGGGCATAGGCTCTAGGTTAAAAATTATCCATTAATCTGATCTCGGAACCATTAGCGCTCCTTAACAACCAATGTAGAACGCGGTAATACAGCGATTCGGAAGGATTCGATTGTGATTGGGTGTAATTATATCAAAAGGTGCAGGACGAAAGATTCGACTTGCTAAAATCTGACACAAAAGTTGAGTACTAAAATTTAACTGCTAAGATCAAAAACACACACGCTATATAAAATTATTATAGTGTCTGTCAAATGACTAAAAAACGTAATTAGAACAAGCTACGATTGTATAGAGCGGACAGAAAAGAGGTAGATAGACTTTGTTCACTATTACGATTATAAAGTGGAGAAACCAATAACTAACATATGAATCAGTTACATACAATCACCTATGATTGTCTCTTGTATGAAAAAGGAAATTATCTGCTTCAACAGTAAAAAAACCTTAAGATCTGAAAAATTAATAGCTAAAGGACTCGATGAAGACACAGAACAACTAAACAAAACAACAGAAATGAGGTCTACCTAATTGGCAAATAAGCAAGAAATAATAGACTTAAATCGAAAAAACATTACAGCGAACAAATACCTGTTTGGGTAGGTCCTTATCCACCAAAAATACCCCCGCTATGCTGAAAAATAAGAATAAATAAGAAAAACCTAGAAATTTAGGGTAATATCTGCTTCAACAGCTAAAAATACCTTAAGATCTGAAAAAATTAATAGCTAAAGGACTACGTACAGAGATACATGAAGTAGAGTCCAAGAAAAGCAACTAAATACAACAAAAATGAGTGTTACCTAATTGGCTAATAAGCAAGAAATAATAGGCCTTCAATTTAAAATAGACTTAAATCGAAAGATATTGCAAATAACAAATAGCTTTTGGTAGGTTCTTAACCATTAAAAATACCCCTCAGCCATGCCTAAAAAAAAAATAAGAACAGGAAGGAAAAAATACATAGAAATTAAGGGTAATATAAGGATCCTGTACATTCAAAAAAGCATATATTATATACGATCAACCTATAATATTAGGTATACCAAAGGATAACACTATACCTAACAGGACCCAAATTGAAGTTAAACAATAGGGCCATAATAATATAAAGTATTTAAATTACCGAATGATCATCTAAATATAATTTAAATAGCCTTAAATCTAAAAAATATTACAGCTAACAAATAGCTGTTGGATAGGTCCTAATCCACCAAAAAATACCCCACGATACTGAAAAATAAGAATAAATAAGAAAAACCTAGAAATTTAGGGTAATATATTGCTTTAAAGACCAGACCAAACTCCTATAAGAGTATTTATATAACACGAATGCTAGACGAACCTAACCTAACTTCTTGGGTACGGTTATTTTGTATAAAGACCAACACCAAAAAAGGGGTCATGTACATTCAAAAAAGTATATATTATGTACGAACAACCACTAATATTAGGTATACCTAATGGTAATACTATAAACCACTTACAGGAATCAAAATAAAGTTAAAAAATTAAGGGGATATAAAGTATTTAAATAACCGAATGATTATCCGAATAAAATTCTCGTTTCAGTTATATTAGTTACATGAGATGAGATTAATTGTATAAATATGTGGACTTCCGAGTGATCATACTCATCTAATCGATCTTACAACATATGAAAAATAAAGCAATTAATTAGATAAATGACTTCTTAACGGAGCTTCAATATTAGTGGATAGATATCATCTAACCTATAAAAATAATTGTAAAAGAGTTGTAAAAATTATTTATCAAGCCATAAATTTTAAAACAGACGAGAGAGGTGGGAAGGGGGAAGGGATATAGTAAACGGTTACAGGTTAAAAAAGCTCCAACAACTAGTAAAAAATATTTAAAAACATTAAGCCATAAATGTATTAGATTGTACAAAACCATTAAAGTCTTAATGGCAGGGATAGTAAATATTTTTGCAATAGGTAGATGTTGAAATAAATACCTATGAAAACGATTAAAGCTATTAAAATAATACAGGCAATATCAACGAGAGGTACATAAAATATAGTTTTAAACGGGAAATTCGATTATATACATATATAAACTAATTTGTTAAGTATCAAAAACTAACTAAACTGTTTATATAATACAATATTGTCAATATGAATATGTTTAAGATCTTCAAAACGAGGATAGGATGTAAAATTATACCAAAAATACGGATAAATAGAGCAAATAATGCAAAAAAAAAATAATAAACTAGGAATCTAACTGAACATAAAAAAGGTTGCAAAAAAAAAAATATATAGCAATTTTATTAAGTATTAAAAATATACCCCAATAATATTTGTTTATACAGCTAAGTAGAAAACTATAGAAACATTAAGGAAAAAGGAGTGATGCCTATAGGTATAAAATTTAACAACTATTGGTATTGGTATTGATAGCGGCTTGTGAAAAATTAGACAATAAGCTATAGTACTTGTAGCCACAATCAATCGATAACTATTAATAGAGTGGCAGTTTGAGAAATTTTTATAGGATTTAGGCTAGGTTCACTATAATAAGACTCGGGGCTTCTACCTATAGTAAATATATCAGCAAGCTTAATTACTCAGTGAAACCTGAATCTATAGAGGATTATTCGGGTTTTCGGGGTTACTCAGGTTTATTAGGATTCTAAGAATTTATTTTGCTTGACGTAATATTTAAAAAAAATTATTAAAGCCACGACGGCCTTCTCCCAAAATTTGCTACAAATTTCGTGAGCCTTTGGCCGTCGTGGCTTTAATAATTTTTTTTAAATATTACGTCAAGCAAAATAAATTCTTAGAATCCTAATAAACCTGAGTAACCCCGAAAACCCGAATAATCCTCTATAGATTCAGGTTTCACTGAGTAATTAAGCTTGCTGATATATTTACTATAGGTAGAAGCCCCGAGTCTTATTATAGTGAACCTAGCCTAAATCCTATAAAAATTTCTCAAACTGCCACTCTATTAATAGTTATCGATTGATTGTGGCTACAAGTACTATAGCTTATTGTCTAATTTTTCACAAGCCGCTATCAATACCAATACCAATAGTTGTTAAATTTTATACCTATAGGCATCACTCCTTTTTCCTTAATGTTTCTATAGTTTTCTACTTAGCTGTATAAACAAATATTATTGGGGTATATTTTTAATACTTAATAAAATTGCTATATATTTTTTTTTTTGCAACCTTTTTTATGTTCAGTTAGATTCCTAGTTTATTATTTTTTTTTTGCATTATTTGCTCTATTTATCCGTATTTTTGGTATAATTTTACATCCTATCCTCGTTTTGAAGATCTTAAACATATTCATATTGACAATATTGTATTATATAAACAGTTTAGTTAGTTTTTGATACTTAACAAATTAGTTTATATATGTATATAATCGAATTTCCCGTTTAAAACTATATTTTATGTACCTCTCGTTGATATTGCCTGTATTATTTTAATAGCTTTAATCGTTTTCATAGGTATTTATTTCAACATCTACCTATTGCAAAAATATTTACTATCCCTGCCATTAAGACTTTAATGGTTTTGTACAATCTAATACATTTATGGCTTAATATTTTTAAATATTTTTTACTAGTTGTTGGAGCTTTTTTAACCTGTAACCGTTTACTATATCCCTTCCCCCTTCCCACCTCTCTCGTCTGTTTTAAAATTTATGGCTTGATAAATAATTTTTACAACTCTTTTACAATTATTTTTATAGGTTAGATGATATCTATCCACTAATATTGAAGCTCCGTTAAGAAGTCATTTATCTAATTAATTGCTTTATTTTTCATATGTTGTAAGATCGATTAGATGAGTATGATCACTCGGAAGTCCACATATTTATACAATTAATCTCATCTCATGTAACTAATATAACTGAAACGAGAATTTTATTCGGATAATCATTCGGTTATTTAAATACTTTATATCCCCTTAATTTTTTAACTTTATTTTGATTCCTGTAAGTGGTTTATAGTATTACCATTAGGTATACCTAATATTAGTGGTTGTTCGTACATAATATATACTTTTTTGAATGTACATGACCCCTTTTTTGGTGTTGGTCTTTATACAAAATAACCGTACCCAAGAAGTTAGGTTAGGTTCGTCTAGCATTCGTGTTATATAAATACTCTTATAGGAGTTTGGTCTGGTCTTTAAAGCAATATATTACCCTAAATTTCTAGGTTTTTCTTATTTATTCTTATTTTTCAGTATCGTGGGGTATTTTTTGGTGGATTAGGACCTATCCAACAGCTATTTGTTAGCTGTAATATTTTTTAGATTTAAGGCTATTTAAATTATATTTAGATGATCATTCGGTAATTTAAATACTTTATATTATTATGGCCCTATTGTTTAACTTCAATTTGGGTCCTGTTAGGTATAGTGTTATCCTTTGGTATACCTAATATTATAGGTTGATCGTATATAATATATGCTTTTTTGAATGTACAGGATCCTTATATTACCCTTAATTTCTATGTATTTTTTCCTTCCTGTTCTTATTTTTTTTTTAGGCATGGCTGAGGGGTATTTTTAATGGTTAAGAACCTACCAAAAGCTATTTGTTATTTGCAATATCTTTCGATTTAAGTCTATTTTAAATTGAAGGCCTATTATTTCTTGCTTATTAGCCAATTAGGTAACACTCATTTTTGTTGTATTTAGTTGCTTTTCTTGGACTCTACTTCATGTATCTCTGTACGTAGTCCTTTAGCTATTAATTTTTTCAGATCTTAAGGTATTTTTAGCTGTTGAAGCAGATATTACCCTAAATTTCTAGGTTTTTCTTATTTATTCTTATTTTTCAGCATAGCGGGGGTATTTTTGGTGGATAAGGACCTACCCAAACAGGTATTTGTTCGCTGTAATGTTTTTTCGATTTAAGTCTATTATTTCTTGCTTATTTGCCAATTAGGTAGACCTCATTTCTGTTGTTTTGTTTAGTTGTTCTGTGTCTTCATCGAGTCCTTTAGCTATTAATTTTTCAGATCTTAAGGTTTTTTTACTGTTGAAGCAGATAATTTCCTTTTTCATACAAGAGACAATCATAGGTGATTGTATGTAACTGATTCATATGTTAGTTATTGGTTTCTCCACTTTATAATCGTAATAGTGAACAAAGTCTATCTACCTCTTTTCTGTCCGCTCTATACAATCGTAGCTTGTTCTAATTACGTTTTTTAGTCATTTGACAGACACTATAATAATTTTATATAGCGTGTGTGTTTTTGATCTTAGCAGTTAAATTTTAGTACTCAACTTTTGTGTCAGATTTTAGCAAGTCGAATCTTTCGTCCTGCACCTTTTGATATAATTCCACCCAATCACAATCGAATCCTTCCGAATCGCTGTATTACCGCGTTCTACATTGGTTGTTAAGGAGCGCTAATGGTTCCGAGATCAGATTAATGGATAATTTTTAACCTAGAGCCTATGCCCGACTGTTTTTATATTATTTATTCGCGTGACTAGCACTTGTCCCTTTGCTACCTTTATTAGTTTAGTTTATATACTCTTGGTGTATATAGGATCTTTAATAAGTCTACTCTTCAGCAATGCATACAATTTCAGAACCGACAAAATTGCTTTTAAGAATTATAACCCCTAATTTAGTATAGAACTAAGTATTTTTGCTATTGATAAACATAGTGTTATATAGGCACCCATGTATAACCGATTTTAGATTTATTTTCATGAGGTGTTGCGAGTCCAACCTCTATGTTTTGTATACGACCACCTAGAACTATATGTTCCCTAGTAGGTTATTATTTTTTTATCATTCCTTAGCACACAATCTTAGTGAATTTGGGTTAGTTCACTATATTAAACTTTATATATTCTGCGTCTATGATGACCCTTGCCCTCCTCTTAATTTTACTGAAACATCTATCTAGCATGAGTTAAATATCTTGTTTTAGGGTTTTTAGAGCTTTATATCTTTAACCTGTTCTAAGGATCTCGGGTTTTTTCTAACGACTTAAGGCGTATTACAAAGCATTCTACTATAGATCTATGATATACCCCCGAACTTTTATCTATTTTTCTCTTGTTTAGTAGCGGAATCGAACTTTTGGTATAGTTTTTAGGTTATAAGCGATCTCTAACCATAGGAATCCTGTTCGTATATACCATGATTTAAACGCAATACCTATGATTTTAAGTCTCTAACTCATTTATAGTTTGAGATTATTTTTTTACTGGAGGTCTTTCATTATCTACCCATTTGTCCAATATTAGCTTACCACCTTTCTGCATAAGAATCTAATAGCAGGACTATATCTCCCAAACCACATGATGATACTTTACATCTTAACCCATCAACAAGTATTATCTAATACTGTAACAAGTCGTAGGCAAATATCAACTTTTAACATAGTTTTTATTAAATAATCTATTACAACTATATTTTTAATTCTGTGTAAAAACAGGAGAACAAAATTAGTAGTGTTTATATAATATTGTATAATTTTTTTTACCAAATATTTCCAGTTTGCAGCTGGAAGCCTTAATAAGGTCCTGCCTCTAATTTTTTCTACTTCAGGCATACTGATTTAAGTCTATTTAAATTAAATATCTATTATTTCTTGCTTATTTGCCAATTAGGTAACACTCATTTTTGTTGTATTTAGTTGCTTTTCTTGGACTCTACTTCATGTATCTCTGTACGTAGTCCTTTAGCTATTAATTTTTTCAGATCTTAAGGTATTTTTTTTTGCTGTTGAAGCGGATAATTTTAGTATTTTCATGCAAGGAGGGCTATCATAGGTGACTGCATGTAGCTGGTTCGGATGTAAGTTATTGATTTTTAATCATCATGATCGTAATAGTATATAACGTCTATCTACCTCTTTTTCTACTATCTCTATACAATCGTAGTTTGTTCTAATTGAATTTTAAGTCATTTGGCAGACACTGCAATAATGTATTATAATATATAATAATTTTGTGTGTTTTTGATTTTGGCAGCTAAATTTTAGTATTCAACATATAACTTACCCATACTTCCTCGTTAGATTTTTGCAAGTCGAATCTTTCATCCTGCACCTTTTAACGTAATTACCCGTTCACATTCGAATCCTTATGATCTACTATATTACAGCGTTCTACATTAGCTGTTAATGAACGTCAGAATAATGGATAATTTTTAATCTAGAACCTGTCGTTTATGGTTATATTATTCGTTGTGATGATCTTTAATAAGTCTACTCCTCAAGAGAGAGTATATAACCAAGTATTTTTGCTATTGATATACATATTAATAAATAAACAACTATATATGACAGATTTTTAGATTTATTTTCATGATCACTTAGAACTACATGTTCCCAAGTAGTAGGTTATTTCTTTTATATTCGCCCGCTTAATTCCCACTTAGTCATTCCTTAACACTTAATCTTTATGAATTTGGTTTAGTTCACTATATTAAACTTTATATATTCTGCGTCTATGATAACCCCCTCCACCCTCCTCTTAATTTTACTGAAACGTTTATCTGGTATGTCTCGAATATCCCGTTTTGGGATTTATGGTTTCATATCTTTAACATTACTCGCTCGAATGATCATCCTTGGTTTTTTCTAGCGACTTAAGGTGTTATATTCTACTATAGTCCGATGATATGCCCGATGAGCCGTAGGCGAGGTGTGAAAACGAACTTTTGCTGCTTCAGCTACCTATTAGGTTCTTGGATGTTTATTAGATGTTTTTTTGCCTGGTTTAAGAGCAGCTAAATAGACGTTTTTATGGATTTAAAGGCTGTTTAGTGGTTGGTTAGTGGTTGAATAATGTCCTATTTGTTGTTCCTAGCCGTTCATAGCTGTTCATTATACATATTGATCCTGATCAGATATTCGCATAAGCCGCTCTTGCGTTTTACTTACATAGATAAGTTGCTAACTAGGTACTAGCCTATTGATATTGCTGCTACTAGCTGATAATGATATTGGATATTAATCAGATGCCTCATTTTTAGATATATGAATAATAATAGAAATAGCTATGACTAAGAATGTATTTTCTAATTTTTTTAGTACTTTAGTGGCTTTTACCCTATCTGAGAGTTGATTGGTTGTTTATTATGTATAGGAAACTGTTAAATAGGGGTTTTTATAGGTTTGAAGGTAATTTTTAGGTACTTTATTGGTTTTTTAGATATTTTTACTCTATCAGAGAGGTTTTAGCTAATTATTTTGTGTAGGAGCTGTTAAATAGACTTTTTATGGGTTCGAAGGCTTTTTTTTGGATACTTTAGTGGATTATTAGATGTTTTTTACTCGATTATGAACAGTTTATAGAGGTTTTTGACTACTTATTATGGTTTGTATTATTATGTATGTACTTTAATAGTTTATTAGATGTATTTATCCGATTAAGACTAGTTCAGAGCTGTTTTTTGGCTACTTATTATGGAATAGGAGCTGTTACATAGACGTTTTATGGGCTCTACAATCATTTTTTAGGTACTTTGGTAGTTAATTAGATGTTTTTTACCCTATTAGAGAGGGTTTAGCTGGTTATTTTGTATAAGAGTTGTTAAATAGACGTTTGCTCAAAGCTATTTTTGGAATACTTTAGCGACTTATTAGATGTTTTTACTCGATCATGAACAGTTCATAGAGGTTTTGGCTGGTTATTATGCGTATCTAAACATTATTAATTCCAGACAGACTGACCTTGCCTCGTGTCGAGGGCCATAATCATGTAGTATACAGGAAGGTTAGATATATTTAATAACATTCCCAATGGACTTCGCATAGTAAGAATTTTGTTTCGGTTGTGTTAAGACCCTAATGGTTTAATACGTATAGTTTTGCTATTACTTGAGATTTTTGAAATATTCCTTTATTATTCGATAGGTATACCCATCTTATACCCGTCTACCGAATTTCGCCTCTTCATCTTTAGACATAAAGACGCTAATCTCAAAAAATTATATCTCCTGAACCAGTTGACCGATCGATTTCAGGTTTTTACTTATGATTTTTTTGCGTCATTCTAAATACGAACCACATGTTATATATTATCCTTAACAACTTTAACGAGTCGTAGGCAAGGATATATCCCTAGCGCCCCTCGAGCTGCGGGTCTTGGGATTTTTCATAATAACTTGTTACGTCAACCTTAATACGAACCACATACTGCATTATCCCTAACAACCTTAGCGAGCCGTAGGCGAATATATGTCCTTAGTACACCTCGACCTGCGGTCTCGGGATTTTTTCTAAATAACTTGTTACGTCACCCTAAATACGATTCACATGCTATATTATTCCTAGCAGCCTTAACGAGCCGTAGGCGAATATATGTCTTTAGTACACCTCGACCTGTGGTCTCGGGATATTTCATAATCACTTGTTACGTCATCCTAAATACGAGCCACATGCTATATTATCCTTAACAACCTTAACGAACCGTAGGCGAGCACATGTCTTTAGCACACCTCGACCTGCGGTCTCGGGATTTTTCAAAATAACTTGCTATTCACCCTAAATACGAACCACATGCTATATTATCCCTAACAGCCTTAACGAGCCGTAGGCGAGCATATATCTTTAGTACACCTCGACCTGAGGGTCTCGGGATTTTTTCATAATAACTTACTAGGGCATCCTATATATTACTCATATATCAAATTTTTCCTTAAACAATTGATAAATGATCGGTGACCTTGAGCTGTCTTAATTGACAGGTGGCATCCGCCATCTTTTTCTATTCGTAATATGACATCATCCTGAACACATTCCATATATAGAATATTATTGCCCAATGTAACTAGCGCCCAAGTAGCTAAGGCCCAAAGTTGCTAACGCCCAACAATGTGACGTTTGACAGTTGACGTATGACAGATGACAAATGACATTTAACATTGACATTGACTTTGACATTGACTTTGACATTGACATTGACATTGACAGATGACGTATGACATTTGACAGATTACGTATGACATTTGACAGATGACGTATGACATTTGACAGATGACGTATGACAGATAACACGCGCCTGCGCACTGCCTGGCGCATGCGCAGAGCCGTGGTGGAATGGTGGGCGCAGAACATACCATCTATAACTACTTTGATACTAACCGTTTTGTTAATGTTTTTTAAATGTACTATTCAGAAGAATTAATTCGGGTAAGCGTCGTGTGCGCGACTATTTACTCCTGATCCTATGCGTCATCTGGAGAAAGAAGGTATAACTATGAAAACAATAGCAAACAAGAATTCGTTGAGCCAACACGTATTGAGGGTTCAGAGGCGGACTTCGGTCAATTAAATTTCTTATATATACCAGGTGACTCACCATATAATGCACCATAATATCCTTAACTTTTTAATTTGGATAGATAGAAAAAAAAAACTAAATGGCAAAGTTTTAGTACATTATGTGTAGATTGTGGTGCCGTAGTGATTTTAACTCATATATAGGGCGCGAAATACGCAAAAACTTAATATTTTTCGTTAATTAACAGTTTGATGGGAAATTTTCTCCTGATTCCAAATAAGTATTATACAGTTTAGTGGGTTTATTTTTAGTAGTAACTTCTTGTCGAATTTTTTTTGACTGGTTGCCAAACCTATATATGAGCCACAGTTTTTATTGCCTATGCTAAAAAAATAATTTTACTGCCGAGGCTCTAAAAGTAACTTTTAATGCCTGAAATGTTTAGTTTTATGTACTACATGTATATGAAGTAAGACTATAGGGTTGTGTTTTCGATCAATTAAATTAGGTTTTAGTCTCTGCTTTAGTGTTGTTTGAAGAAAAACGACATTTTTTGAATCTTTGATATGCTATACAATCCGAGACAGTTTAATATCGAGAAAAACACTTTGAACTTTTCAATCCAAACTTTTTTAGAGTTGTTCTTTCATAAAAATTTTATTTGTAAATATTAATTTTTTTTCGTGGAAGTTAAATTTATAAGAACTTCCATATGTCATACATGCACAAAATGCACAAGCATACTAACATTTGATCGATCGATCTAATCTAATATGTAGGTTTTTATTATACATGCATGGTTTTTTTACACTATCCCTTTTTTCTGCAGTACGTCTCTGTTTAACTAAAATATACCCATAAATTAAATATTTTATAGAAATCTCTCAAAGAGCAAAAATATTTTATAAGAACTCCCAAGGTGGTAAAAGTATTTTATAACATGGAAGCCATATTTTGTGTTGTTCGAACTTCACTTTACGACGGCCATTTTTAAGTGTATTCCAAAAAATCATTTTTGCAATGATAAAATGCCTTACTTAACTACTTTAGTATTTATATAATGGTATAAGATCGATCCTTCGAATTATTGTATTACAATACAGGGTAAAATGAGAGAAAAATACAGACTGAAATGTTTGACCTTTTCTTCTAAAACTCAATAATAACCAATGATCTGCTAGCTATAGATGAAGCAATAACAAACGAACCTATTGCCAAAATCGTATACCATTCTGAAGTAACTTTTGTGGCAAATTGCGCCCCTCCACTTTGTTTGCCAAACGTACCTCTTAAAAGTAGGTATTAACACTCTTAGAGTACCAATATATAAATTACGGCTATAACAATATTTTAAAAGTAATAATAACAACACTTATTTAATAATTTTACATATTATTCATCCCTAAAGCCATAAATCTACAGGTTTTACCTTCCAGAAGAGAAAAAAATATGACGTTATGTGGTAAATTTAAATCTTTGTCTAAAAACCCATAGACATTTCCCTTAAAAATTATGCAGTTTGGCAAACACAGAAGACGTTGCGTTCCTATTGGTCAGAAGAGAGCCTGCCTTTTTTCATTCATAATTTCTTTGACGTATGGTCCACAGAGAAATTAAGGGTTTAGTTTGGTCGTTCTTCGTTCGAAAGTTGTTTGAAATTTGTTTCGGTTTATCGGTTTTGTGTATTAATTGCTGTGTTGTTAGTGTTTTGTGATATTTTTTTCAAGACTAATTAATATGGGTCACAGGTTTGAAGTGTGCAAGACTGCGAAATATAATAATAATAATTCTGCAGTTACTATTCATAGGTGAGTACATAAAAAGTTGGGTTATTTGTAGGTTAGGTTTAACTATTCATAGGCGTGGGTAGGTGGGGAAAAATAATTAAAACTTTACATTTTTATTTTATTAAACGTATTATTTATTTAAGGAACATTATGGATAGACTGTATAGGTATAACTTTTGCAAATGGTTTGGCTTATTGAATTCTTTAAACAACTCAGATACACTCTTAGTCTAAAATAAACAAGGAAGCCACTATTTGATCACCTTTAACCATAAACGTCATTTATGACGTTCGTGGGTTCGTGCCTTTAACTCTTCAATTTTGCATGGGATTTCATAATATGTTGTAGGTACCAGACAAAATACTTGTGTAAGTTTTCCATATGCGGCCAAATTTTAGCCGGCCACTATATTATTATTTTTAGCCCATTATTCAAAAGCATGTGGCAACAAATATCGTATTTTGGAAAAATAATAATTTTGTTTCATGGAATAGGACATTAATATAATAATTTACAGTCAGAGTCTCACGATTATTTATTTTCCAAACAGGTTACCTACATGTTTCGCTCATACCTGAGCATCATCAGACCAATGTTAGGCTTATTTTGTTCTGATGCTCAGGTACCTACGAGCGAAACATGTACCTAACCTGTTTGGAAAATAAATATTCGTGTGAGACTATGACTTTGTGAAATTTATTAGTTGTACTCAAATCAGGTCTCTTAAAGAAAACTTTTTTGAATTAGATATTTATGTAGGTATCTAGTACCTAGATAATGTTTGTTTTAATAAGTTGTTAATTCTTGAACCTACTTATTATTTGTTAAAAATACTTTACTTGGATATGTAAGTTAATTCCTGTAATAAACTATAGTTACTTGAGAATAAAGATATATACCTACCTAGGTACCTATGATTATTATTATATGCTGGTTTTATTTCTAAATTTTTTAACATTAAGTTAGCCGACATACAAGTTTAGAAATATAACCGTATCAATAAATTGCATTTTAAAGAAGAATTTCCATAAAAACCACTTTTGGGTATACGTACCTTATACGTAATAAGTCAAAAACTGTTAAAGTAGAGTTTTCACTGACAGAAAAATTAATCCCTGGCTAAATTGAAGCTTTTAACTTTATGTTAGCCCACATAAAAGTTTAGGAATGTAACTGTATCATAACCAACAAATTCTATAAAAACCGTATTTGGGTCTTCGTACCTTACGTAAGTCAAAAACTGTTAAATTGGGGTTTCCATTGAGAGAAAAATTAAATCCCTGGCTAAATTGAAGCTTTTAACTTTACGTTAGCCCACATACAAATTTAAAAATGTAACTGTATCATAACCATCAAATTTCATAAAAACCACTTTTGGGTCTACGTACCTTATGTAAGTCATATATGGGGATTTCCTCGACAGTAAAAATGTAATATCTGACTGAATTCAATTAGTTTATGTTGAACTGTAGGTATTGTATTTTACCTATAGATAGGTATAATCACAGAATATTAGTTGGCTCTGAGTTCTCTGGGTATAATATGAAGAAATAAAACAAAAAAAATTCTGTTGTAAATATGAGTGACAGAATCCTATTTAAAGTTGCGTTTCAGTTAATTTAGTATTTTCAAGGTTTGAATAGGTAATTGTAATATAATATAGTTTTTAAATCTATTTTGACACTTTATCTTTAAACCATATAAAAACTCATGTTTATTATTAGGTAAAGTCGATTCAGCCAGTAAACCTGCAAGATGGCCGGCATGTCATATGACAAAAGTCATATTCCAGCTAAATAAAATGGATTTTTGCATTTTCAATTACTTTTGTCATATGACAGGTCGGCCATCTTGCAGGTTTACTGGCTGAATCGACTTTACCTACCTTAAATTATAATATTTATAGAACAAAACTTTCAAAATAAATTATTATTATTATTTGGAAATATTAAAGCGGTAAAACCGATGAGACTATTGCATCAATTGTTTTAGAAGGTATCACATGTTAAATTTTCAAGTCCAATCCTGGAATTCATGCCAACTTATAAAAGTTTAATAGAGCAAAATTGAAAGAGTGTCACTTGACTTTACCTCCATCTTGCGAGAGTATTCAAAATTTTGACTTTACTTTCCATTTGCTGCTTTTAAACAGCTAAGCTAAGTAAATATCTTTGCTTAGCTATGTTAAAGGAACTTTGCGAACAACTTCGTATAGTTCGTAGGCATGATGGGAAATAAAAAGAGGCATCCTGCTTGAGCGCGGCTAGGGGGAAGAAAAAAATATTGTTGTGCTTTTTCGCTATTAAAAAGTACCTAACGTAAAAGGAACTTTGCTTTTCTTTTAAATTTCAATAAAACCGTAAAAACCGTGTTTTAAGTATACATAGTGTAATTATTTTTAGGTCAGCTCAGTTCACCAAATGTTATAATAATAGCTATCCAAAGTTTCTCTTATAATAATTATTACAATAAATAGTTATTAACTTACATTAAATTTTACTGCTCCGCGGACCATTTTTTCTCTCATACATTAAACTTTACTGTTCTACAAACCCTTTTTTCACAAACATTAAAAAATATTTGATTTCAGATTGGATAATTATATTTTATTGTGAACCCTGACACGAGACGCCGCTGTGACCATATGATAGCGCATAGTAACGAGGTAAAATTCTAATGGCGGCAACGTAATCCCCACTCCCGGCCGGGGGGAAGACTTCACCTCCTCTCTCCTACAAACGATTTTGGCAGCAGATTTAAATAGCGTTTATGAATGGCGTGCGGCATCTATAGCTAGCAGATCATTGATAATAACTAATATATTTGAGGCGCTTGAAAATTTTGCTATTATACATCCCATATATTATACAAAAAAATTTCTTTCGCAGTAAAATATCAACCATCAGATTGCAAATCGAATTTCTGTTGGGTATACATATTAGAAGTAAATGTAAAAATATGGCTGATGAATTTACTTAAACATATTTTATATCTTATAAAAGATGCAATGCTTGCCTTTTTGTTATCTGAGGGACCATTAAAGAGCTAATTATTCCCAGTTGGTACAATTAAACAACAAAAGCTTACTTTCATAGTGTTAGTGAAAACAAAAAAGCTACATCTAAGATAAAAAAAAACTTTTATAAAACTGTTTTATTCTAGCTCGATAAATGTTGTATAATTGTAATAATTATAGGATCTACTGTTTTATAATTGCTGCAAACTATGTTTTATAATAATTTTGTAAACGTTTAAAAAATAATCCGGTAAAAGCTGTGGAAGCCATAATAAAACAAATAAAAGAACAAAATTGCTGCACAAAAGTGCGCCCTTTTTGGCTTTATAAGCGTTGTATAAACGTTGTTAGAACGTTTATAGCGACATTGTTATTTTATAAAAATAGTTCTGTAAACGTTTTTGGGTCATTTATAAAACATAAATTGTTAGTTGGGAGGAATTTTGTTTTATAAGGTTGTTCATCTCCTAACGTTGGTAGGAACAGAATATTCATTTAGAATGAGCATGGCCAACATTCTGTACCTCTCTCTCGCTCTGTACCTGCATAATATGTGCGAGAAAGATAAAAATATGGCTTGTTGTGACAGATCCTGAAGTCTTACCTGGACTGGTGAAAGATTGTCATTGTCATTTTATGATTGATTTGTAAAATATATAAAAAATAAAGTTATTATTAAATAATTATTCATATATAATTTATAAACTTAACAATGCGCAGTCGGTAGTTTGAGAATCGTAAATAGATATATATTTAATATGTCGCGACCAAAGAAATCGGGAAGAAAAACCAAGGCAATTAACAAGAGCGTGGAACCTCCTGAAGACTTCATTAACGTCGCCCAACGATTGGAAAGTATACAGCGAAAGCTATTAAAGATATAGAAAGAAAGTTTACTTCACAACTTAATGAACTACAAGGTACAATAACTAGTTTATTAAATAAAAACTTTGAAAATAACACGGAATTGTTAGAAAAATCTACAGAAAATAATAATATAATAATGTAAGCTGTTTTTTTATGTAAACCATATTTATGTAAATATCTAATATTAATAAATCTTGTCGCCATATCATTGTTATAATTTCCTTTCGTTCTCCCACATTATTTTAACTTGAATCAGATGTTTCGCGCTTCAAACTTTTCCGTTAAGTTAGAAGCGCGAAAATTTGAATTCAAAGTAATAATAAAATTTAAATGTTTATGCTTGGCGCCTGCCCCCACCACGACTATATTTAGTTTCTCCCCCGGTCGCATGTGGCGCTATCAGGGAACCAATTTAGTATGTTAAGTTGCCTATCTATCCTTGAGAGCGCGCAACTCGCTTGTCTATGCTAGGTACCTTAGATAAAGAAAAATATTGACACGGCTGTCAGTATTTTCCTGACTTTCATGAAATTAGTTTAAATTATTAAACTTTATTGAAATAAAAGTTCTGCTTTAGAATTAATAAGAAAATTAATACATTTTAAAGCACTTAAAATAAAACATATTTAATACAAACTAAATAATCATCAGCATTGTATAATTTCGATACAACCTGTCAAATATTATAAAAATGTCACATACCAGTTTATGCCAAATATACCTGGGTAAACTTAATATACAGGGCTGGGCAAAACGACGTGATACTATAACTTAAAATGGTACTTTTCAATATTTTGCGTTAGAAAAGTAATACAAACATGGTCCTAAATTGGATATGAGACCACAAGAAATATTTGTGTAAAATTTCAACTCGTAGTTCTCAATAAAAATGTGCCTAACATAGACTTAAAGATTTACGATGTAAATCCCTATGGCCCGCGTTAAGAAAAAATCACTGTATACTGTTAAATGTCGCGAGGATTCGACGCTTCCGGTAATGAAAATGATCTTAGAGCTTTGATATATCATTGAATAGGTAATTTGCTTCCACGTCAACCTGCTTCTTTTCCTGATCTGTTAGCTTTTGTTGTAGAGCATGACAATTTTTTAAAAGATTGTCGTCATTTAATTTTAAAATAGCACTAAAAAAACCAAAAACATTGTCATAATGATACATATAACATAACAAACCTACTAGTAAAAGAACAAAAAGCGTTTGATCAATTATTTTTAAAAATAAATTTATTTTATAAGCGGGATAGAGGTGTCTCATCCCTCTGTTCATAATCGAACAATTTTGGTTTATACTTTCCTCTAATAATGGTGTTTACCGCAGGAAAACTTTGCTCTATCTCAAGTTCAGCAGCTAGTTTTCCAGCTTGAGCAAGTATTTCTTCGAAAACTTTATCATCTCTATAATTCCTAAAATGATCAAGTAGATTCTTCAAATAGTTTTGACACACTGTGTGTGAGTGGAGGGTTACGGATATTGGACATTGTGAGTTGAGAATCATATTAAAAAAAATTAAATTGATTTCGTTATAGTACACGTTACTTGTTGCAAATTGTTGAAAAAGCAAACATTCAAATTATCTACAAATTAAAGTTCCGGTGGAAAATTAAATATTTTATATTTTTTTTGTTAATGTTTTTTTTAACATAGTTATACTTTTTTAAACCTTTGATTTGGCGCCCCTTCGGAGTGGCGCCCGCGTACGGTGCACGCATTGCGCTCATGGTTGCGAGGGCCCTGATCATTGCTGGTGGTTGTATTTAGGTATATGTATCGCAGTCCTATTTAATTTAAGAAAAAAGAGTTTATTTTAAATAATTTTTAATTGACTTATTGGAAAATAATAAAGGGCCAGCCTAATTTACATAGTCTGGCGTACCACCACACCTCACCGTTTTCCTTTTATTTTACACCTTTAGTAAATTGGAGTAAATGTTACCGAGCACTCTGGTTGTTTACTGTACTCAAACCTACAGGTATAGGCGATGAAATAAAACTTAAACTTATGTTGGCATGTTTTTATTATCGCTATGAATATAATTTCTGGCAGTGAGTTATGACAACACAACATTAACTCTGGGGACTATTTACAATGAAACATATAGGACATAGTGGACCATTTTTCTTATTTTTTTTTAACAAATTGGTACACACACATCTACTTATAATCACAGGAATTTGTAGAATATATATATAAATAATTAATATTATAATTCAGTAGGTATATGAAATCTATACAATACATTTATTAAAACAATTTATATTTAAAATAGAGAATATATAAATAGTTCCTATTTATATAAATGCACTCACACTCAAACTTTTTACATAATAATTTTTTCTTTGGTAATTTTAAATCAACCAATATTTCAAATACCTTCCCAATGGGCTACTACTATACAAGTCTTGATTTTGACGGCATTGCATAACGTCTATTGGAGAAATTTTAAACGGCAATAAATTCTGTATTAGAAAGCCTATTTATTTGCTGAAAAAATACAGAACCACGTCTGTGTTTATTTGTTGTTCGGCAAACTTTTTTCGTGTTTTCATGGAATTTATCCCTCTTTTGGCGCCCCCAACTTTTTTTTTTAAATGTAAAAGTATGTATTGTGATCGAAAAGGGCATAAAAAGGAAATACAACCCACTATTTACTTTTGCATTTCGGTAATGTAAACGCAATTTGTTTTATTGTAAAAATTATTGTTGCCCATTTTTTTGTTGACAAATTCCTTGTATAAAGTAAAATTTAATTTTGACATTATATACCATATGCGTATAGTCTTTGCCTAAGTTCCTTTAAATTTTCTGGTTTTATTAGGTAAACTTTGGTTATTTGGTTTAACAAAGGAAATAAACTAGAGGATTAAGGTCCGGCGATCGTGGCGGCCATTCAATGATATCCCTTCTTCCTATCCATCATTAAAGTTTTGATTTTGTGAGTTTCAGTTAAATAACCCATTTTAGTATAAGAAAAATACTTCTTAGGTACTACAAAGTAAAGGTTTAAGCATGCAGCACAAAATACTACGACAGATAAGTATTCACTTCTAAACCGAAAATAAAGTGACCATTTGAATGCGGCATCCAGTAAACAAACAACCTTATCAATACATATTCCCTTTTTTTAAACAGTCTGCGCTAGCAACACCCAAATTGTAGTATCAATTGCAAAAGCAAACACTATAGTGATGCATTCGCCATTTCATTTGCTTATCAATATTTCGTTTTTTCCAAAACGCGGCCAAATAATGGGGTAGCAGTTACCTACCTATACTTTTAAATTAAAAAAAAAAATGAATGGATAAATTTCTAAAAGAAAAAAATTAAATTTAGACAAATTTACCCATATTTTTGTCTGCTTTTATTCATTACAGTAGACTCCCGATTATCCGAAACTCGATTATGCGAATTCCGCATTATCCGAAACGACCCATGAACCGGATTATCCGAAATGATTCTTGCTCCGCATTATTCGAAATTTCTAAGAAATATTTTGTTCAGCATAATATAGGTTTTATTTTTGGCGCAAATAACAATAATGAATACGAGATGGAGGGACATCGCGGTCAGAAATCGACATACTTACTTTAAAATTAAAACAAGTACCTACAGTTCTTCCAATTTAATTTGTTCCACTTTTAAATGGCTGTAAAATACGTATTTTTTGAACTAGAACTTTAAATAAAAAAAGGAACTGTAGGGATTTAAGTAAAGTTTTATGCTGTTGAGTCAAAAATAATTTAAATTGTAAAATGTCAAAATAATTGACATAACTTACTTTTTTTTAAATGGAACGCCCGGTATATCATTACATATTAAAAAAAACATTTTTTTCTGATTACGAAAATATACCGTACATGCCCTTTCTTTTTATTTTTTTAGCCTAAATCGATATAAATATGATTAAAATTCGAATTTTTTCAAAACATCAAGATACCCGCGTGTATTATTTTCAATAATTATTGTCATAGTTTTTATTACAAATGTCATATATAAATAATATATATATATAAACTATGACAATAATTATTGAAAATAATAGACGCGGGTATCTTGATGTTTTGAAAAAATTCGAATTTTAATCATATTTATATCGATTTAGGCTAAAAAAATAAAAAGAAAGGGCATGTATGGTATAATTTCGTAATCAGAAAAAAAATGTTTTTTAAATATCCGTCAGTCTATTGCTCATTATTCGATTATAAAATTTAATCCCGCAGCCCGCTAGCAATAAATATGCTTCATAATAAGCTCATCAGTACGATACGCATTTGCGTATCGTAATGAAGCTATTTCGATACGCGTTTTTTCTTTATTTGATGTTGTAACATTTAAATGTTTTATTTCATTGACTTGCGCGGCCTTTGTGATTTACGAGAAAACCCATTTTTCGCAGAGGAAAATTAGCTTGATAACTTACTTTTTTATTCTGTATGGATAACAGTCATGTATGTTGGTTGCATAAATCTATAAATCAATCTTTTGTAGATGCTTCAAGCTATCATTTTCTGCCAAATCCTATCCAAAATTCAATCTACTAACCTTCCAATGTCGATTTAACTTTAACGTTATTTGAATTTTCCATCTTCCCTATACTAAATTGCAATGCCGTGACGTAAAATCACGTCTTTTGAAATTCGAAAAAAAGTAGCAAAATCTCCCGAATTTCCGAACGCTCTGTATATGTACCGAATGTACAAGGATCACACAACGTATTCCGTCCAATTTCAAATCTCATATCGCTAAAATAACTTTAGAATCTCGTGGTGAAAATGTGTCAATAAATCAAAAAATGACAGTTTGCAAAATAATTTTTGTTGTCCAGAGGCTACTATGATAAAAAATAGTATTACCAACATAAAATTTAGACATAAAAATTTACAAAATTTGAAGGATTTATTTTCTTTTTAAAATGTATTTTTCTTGATTATAAAAGGTGAAATAGAAAAAAATGTATAAAGCACATGTTTCATGAGGCGTTTTAGCGCACGTGTCAATAAAAAAACTCGCCACTTTGTGGCTCGTTTTTTAAAATAGACGCGTTCGCTAAAACCGCTTCTTATGAAACGTGTACTTTAATATACTATTTTTGTCTTGAACTATGATGCCGGGTGTCCATTTAGTGTGCCGGTGGACGATATCTCGTTAACAGCCGACTTAACAAAAAACACCAGCGACGTCTTCGTTTTTGTTCAATATTTCATTACTGATGCTTCTTCCTTTTATCTATAAATTGGTAAATACCCCTCTAGGAGTACAATTATCTATAGTTATAGAGCCCTGCACCGGCCGGGTTTTTATCTCTGACCTCTACGCGGTCCGGCCCGATTCTCGGTTTCGGGTCGGGTCGGGACACTTACGGGCCCTAATAAATGTTTTCGGGTCGGCTGGGGTTTATACGTAGGTAATACGCAACAGAGCTGATAGGCCAAAGACAATACATCAGATTCTGATAGTTTAGGCTTCATGTTATGATGTCACTTTATCAGTTAAACAATAGATTTAACGTCACTTGAAAAACTTGTGACGTTTAGTCTATTATTAGTGATGTCACTTTATCAGTTAAACAATAGATTAAACGTCACTTGAAAAACTTGTGACGTTTAGTCTATTGTTTAGATGTCATAAATGTCAAGGTAAATTTGGTTTAATTACCGTTCCGGCCTGCTGGGTTTTTCGTGCCGACCGGGCTTTTCGGACCGGCCGGGCTTTTTTGCTCTTGGTTAGGGGAGATCCGGCTGTGATGGCATACATTTTTTTAATAGTCGATAAATTAGAGACCGTTGAAGATAAAAACTTGAAATTCTTATTAGATATAGAGCCCTACTGTACCATTTATTTGGAGTGTAAATAAACACCCTAGTTCTAAACTTGAAGTGTAAAAATAAGATTAATTTTTTTTACCTTAGTGTGCCATCATATCTAGACCTCGGGTATGATGGCATAGTTTCAAAAAGTTTCAATATTTTTATTTAAAAAATGGAAAAGCATTTTAACAACTTGTAATGAAATATATATTGACATAGAAACATATACATATACAACTAAACACATATTTCGCAAATAAAGGATTTGGTTTTGGAGCTGACCCCAGCCACAGAATATATAGCTATATATTCTGTGCCCCAGCACATTCGGTGTGGCTCCACTTGTGACAACTTTGACATCAAATCCAGCTTTCTCGACATCGTGAAAGTGAATATAAGGAATTGCAATAAATGCAAGAAGGGTCGTCGTCATCATCAGATTCTAGGATATTATCCAAAGTGGCTTCTTCATCACTCTCTGGTATTTCAACTCTTCTTTTGACTTTTCTTGCTTACTTTCTTGTCACTATTAAACGAACATATTCCTGTTTTTAAAAAGCCACTTTGAGCATTGGAAACACTAGCTGCCTTAGAGTAAGCTTCATTAAATAATTCTCCGACTTGGTAATGTGTAATTCCACGTCCTGGATGAGCCGATAACCATCTTCGTACTGCCTGGTTGTAATAGGTTCTTAAAGGGCCCTACACTGCTATATCCAATGGCTGTACTCTGTGAGTACAGTGAGGTGGAAAGCAAAACAAAATAATATTGTGAGCTTTTGCGTACTCTAACACTGCTATTTGTTTATAGCTACCATGACCATCCAATAATAGCAGAATTTTGTTATCAAGGCTTGGATTTGCATACTTTACGAAATGCTTTAGCCATAATAAAAAAGTATCACCATTCATATAGCCCTTTTCTTGGGCAAATCCCACAGAACTGCTTGGTGCCTTATCTAGTAATTCAGCCTTCATATTTTTTCGGGGAAAAATTAGAGCCGGCGGAATGAAATTTCCTATTGCGTTCATGCAGCACACTATAGTAAAATGTTGTCCTTTTTCTGCAGCAGCTGTCAACGTGCCGACTTGTTTTCGGCCCTTTGTTGCCAAAATTTTCTCCATTTTGGATTGCACGGTAGAAAGGCCAGACTCGTCAACGTTGTATATCTGTGCTGGAGTAAACTTAAATTCGTCAAGAACTTGTTCAAGTCTGTTAAAGTAGGCTGCTATTTGCACCTTATTAAAAGCCTGGGCTCTTGCCAACGACGTTGCTTCCGGCGTTCTAACACTTACAGACGGATTTCGCTTTAGAAGTCCCTGCAACCAATCCCATCCGGCCATTTTGCTTTCTTGATTGAATTTGTGCTTTAAATTTAGTTTAGTGGCCAACTGGTAAGCAAGTTTTCTTAGGTCAAGGGTAGTTAGCCCAAAATACCGGGTTTCTAGATCTTTAACATGGCGAACCAGCTCAGCTTCGATATCTTCTGAAAATACCGGTACAGAACCTCCCAAAAAAACCAACATTACTTCCTTGTAATATTTTATTTTTATTTTGCACCTGTCTTCTTAGCGTATTTTTTGGGACATGAAATGTTTTTGCAGCTTTGAGCCAACCCATTTGTTTTGATACCACTGCTTCGATGGCATGTTGCATATCTAATTGGGACCACGTTTGTCGTCTTTGACTTTGCCTTTCCATAGCTTAAAGCTTTTATCTGAAAAAAAAATTACAAAATAATATTCCGTCTATGTTGGCACACTATGCCATCATATCCGAATCTACATGCCTAAATAAACCGCGCCGAATTAAATAATTGAACACTCCCATCGCTTGCTGTCACATGAAAATTTAAGGTTAGGATACCACTTTACCTGTATATTACAAAAACTTTACATTGTTTCACTGCTATATCAAATAATAGATTATTTACTTACCAAAAAATATTTTTTTCAATCACTAATAAATAAATTTCTCAGTTTACTTTCAAAAAATAGTGACAACGACACGAACCCGTTGAACATTGTATGAAAACTAACCAAATGAATTGTTGGTTGCCTATTGTGTCGTTCCTAACATTACAAGATAACATGATAAGAGAAAATGCTAGTGTGCCATCATGGCCAGTATGCCATCATAGCCGGATCTCCCCTAATAATTTCTTCGGGCCGCGTCAATGTCTCATTGGTTGCCGGACCGGGTCGGGTCGGGCCGTAAAATTCCGGCCCGTGCAGGGCTCTATTATACAGTTATACCTTAAAAAGGTCGGATTTAAAAGTTAATAAAAGCAGAAAAAAAAATATGAGCATAATTTGTGAATAAATTATTTTTAACTTAAAAGTGTAGGTAACTGCTACCCAAACATTGACCACTTTTTTGAGAAAAAGAAAAATGAACGACATTTTTGTAAGAAAATTAAATGGCGAATGTGTACCAATGTTTGCTCTTAAGCAAAATGCAGAATGTATTAAACATGAATTTTTTCAAAAATGAAATTCCATATAATTATTTTTTATCATAACGTAGGTGAAGGGAATACGCCCATGTTGGTTATATGTCCAGCCGCTGTATTTTTAGATAGTTTGAATTTTCGACGACAGATGGCTGACACGGTGCTTACGATAACCTTTACGGCCAAAGTTACGTGAATCCGATATCAGTTGCATTCAAACAGTCGTGAGTTTCGCATGGTGTTTGATTAGAAGGTATCTGTTATTAAACAGGGTCAGTTTAAATCGCTTAATAATGTGCTATAATCTAATATTTATGTTCAGATAAATATATCAATGGAATGCTTGTTTCTTTATGATTCTTTTGACATATATTTGTCTTAAAAATAATTTGATAATATACCAAAAATTAACAAAAATGTGGTTCACGTACCATATAGGTAATATGCCCATACCCAAGTGAAGTTAATATGCCCCTGGGCGTATTACCTGTACAAATTTTAAATTGGTTATTTCAGATGTTTATTACATAATTATATGATATTATTATGTGTCTTTGATTTTTATTTAATAAGTAAAAAAGATTAAAGCAACCTTGATACGTTTCTCTTACTTTACAGAGCTGCGCATATTACCAACACCCCATGGGCATTTTACCAACATGGGTTGCTAATATGCCCAGTTTGATTGTTTTTAAAAAAGTTGTAAAAAGGGTAAAAAACAAAAAAAAATTAAGAATTATTTCCAAAAACTGTTACAATAGCAGAAAATTAATTTATCTCTCATAGAATAAAAACAACATGTATTTTTTTCTATTTTTTATTAATGAAAGCGCTTAAGAGGGGCATATTCACCTCACCTACCTTATTAAAACAGCTAGATTTCTACTAAGTACTATTAAAAGTTTCCCGCCAAATTTCGTGTAAAGGGTGGGAGAGGGGAAAATAATCGATTGGAAATAATCGACAATTTGTTAAAATTGAAAGTCGATTATGAATTTTCATAATCGCCCAGCCCTACCTGTTAGTAATAAATCGAGCTATTTATACGATATGTAGGGGAGAGGCGGGCATAAGGACATAGACGGGCATAATGACTTTTTTCTAGTATGCCAAATCTAGTAGCAGTATAAGTCGCAATTCGGGTGATAACGTTCAAGAGCCGGAATCACAGCATTGGCTCTAGTACGGACTCTCTATACTTTTATCCGACCGATTTATTGTGTTATTTGTGGTTGCCTGGTTTTGACCTTCAGTGTAAGTAACATTTTGGAATATTATTTAACTACCTAAAATTCATTTTTACCATAGTTTTAAGACATTGTCTTGACCACCCAATTGTACACTATAAGTTAATAACACATTTTTAAAAGTTAATTGCAATTTAAGTGTTTTTGAACCCAAATTTTTAAAAAAATATCAGGACGGGCAAAACGACATAGCATAATCGCAGGTAAAATGAATAGTATGTCATTTTGCCCGCCTGCTTTGTTCAGAGTTTTAAAGGATTATTTTTTTTTTGATGGTTTATTCATATAAAAGAACGACAAATAGAGGAGTTTGGAATGATGTCGATATGGAAAGAGCCATACAAGCTGTCCGTAATGGCGAAATAGGCGGGTTAAAAGCAAGTATGCCATTTTGCCCGACGTGGGCGGGCAAAATTATTTTATGTTGCAAAGTACGTTTAACCTGTTCCAAATAAAGTTCATAAAAAAAATAATTAATTTATTTCTAAAGTTGTAGAGTATTTTACTGGTCATCGACATGTATTAAAATAATTAATTTAAGCTCATTTGTTCATTAGGTTTTATGGATAAAAAACTAAGTATGTCATTATGCCCGCCTCTCCCCTATATTATAAAAGAAACGTGTATAGTACCAGAACAAGTCAACAAGCCTAGAACTGTTTCTATGGTGATGAGGCATGTGTAATTGTGTACACTGAGAAAATAGCTCCAAGTAAACTGTGGTAGCTGGGAAAAGTTTACTTACACCGGCTAATATTTCATTTAATATAGAAATTTAGTTTATTTAAAGCAAGTAAAACAAATTAGCTACAATCGGTTTAGTTGGATCTAATAAATTAGTAAACAATGTTTATTTGTTTTTAGTAAACATATAATTTTTAAGTATACTGTACACCTAATTTAAACTTGTGTTCACTTGTTTTGGATAAATTAAGACATGTAAAAAAGTTTACTTTAAATAAGTAAACCAAAATATTCTCCTAAGTAAACTTGGTTGCTTAAATAAAGTGTCCAGTTCACTTGTTTGGCCTTTCGTCAATGTTCGGTTCGCTTTTAGCCGCTCCCGCTTCACTTCGGCAGGATGAAACTCGTGGCGTCGCACGCAATACGATATACGATTTATCATTCTCTTTTCGTCCTAGGCGAAGTCGGTCGGATTGTTTGGTGCTCTGTTGCTGTATATTATATATATATTTTTGTTGCCGTATTGGACATCGCGGTGACTATACTATTATGGAGTGTTCTAATATGGAGTATTTGTTAATAAATTGGAGTTTAGAAGATCATATTTCCGCTTTTACGGGTATCCCTTATCCTTATTCCTTTCACTAATTCTAACTAAACAATTTGTGTATTTTAAATAAATGGTTTATTGGTTAAAGGTACATAATTTAATAAATGGGTTACTTATTCCAAGTAAACAGTTCATTTAGATCAGATAACGAATTTCTAAGCACACCTGTTTATTTGTGTTTACTAGTTCTAGGTAAACTATTTCAGCATTTGCCATTTACCTAGGCCAAGTAAACCCTTCACTAGTCACTATATGTGGTGAACTTTTTAATTAAAGTAAGTGTATTTTTAGATCTAATAAACGTTTTTCTCAGTGTAATTAAGATATAGGTAGGTACCTATTATAGTTAATTCTTTCGTTAATAATATTATGTTTTGTTCCCCTATAAGCAAATTATTATTACACTGAATTTTTTATTATTTATTTTAAAATGAAAAGCCATTTTCTATAAGGTTTAATCAAAGTTATTTTACGAAAAGCAATACCGTTGGCAGAATTGGGGAGAAGTCTACAACATGAATTTATTTACGTAGATATATCAATCGACAATAGACTGCAGGCGCGGCTTGTCCATAAGGCCATTTTGTCAAAAACCTCCCTAATTAATTTATTTTTCAAAATAAATAAAAATGTTTATCTTTCAAAAAATGCAAAAGTTTCAAAGTGTAAGTGTCATGCGAAAACTCCCCAATATAGGTCGTATTTTAAGACCTGGCGAGTTTATTTCAAATAGAAGATTACATAAATGAATTGGCAACTAAGAGCGAAACAAACGAGAAGGCTCCATTCGACCCAATGTCCATTCAACCCAATCGTACTCGGCTACGATCGGGCGGTTCAATAGGCATTTATGGAAACACAGTCAAATCACTCCGTGAATTTGCAAACTTTGTGTTGAACAAATAAAAACTAATTATTAAATATGCGGATTGTATTGGCAACATTTGCAAAAACAGTTTCGTTTCCTTAGATAGGTATGCCGATGCCGAATCGCCCGTCTGCCGTTAACCCTCTATGTAGTTCGTTTATGTTTGTTTTTTGACTTGTACTTGTGACTTGTATTAAAGAACAATGACTTTAACAGTCCAAGAAATATTAGTTTTATTATTCCTTGGCTAAACTATATGCACTAAACTGCATTGTTGCTTGTTACGTTACTGCCATCAAAATTTGACCCACCTGTAAAAAAACTTACGGGCCGCACCTGACAGTGGCGGCTCGTGGGGTTGAGCCACAGTGCCATGGCACTACCTGCCCTCCTGTCCAGCGTCCTGCCCTTTACAAATTACCAAAACCTATTACAATTAATATTCTCCTTTTTAAAGCAATTAGCAAAATAATTTAAAAATGGAACACAGTCGGGTGCAAATTTCCATCTATTGAGGAAGCGATTATGCGTAAAACGGTAACGTAGTTTTCGCGCCAAAGCGACGAGGCACACGGGAGGCCCGAAGTTATGACGTAATTGCCATAACAAACCAATAAAAAACATTAGAAAATTACCTTGAATGCGAGCAGGAAAACATCTCCGTGTAGCCAGGCTCTTTGACCCCGTTTGACGTTAGACGTTTCAAATTTAAACAGTTGTTTGTCCGCGTCGTGTCGTGTAAGGTTGTTTGTAAACTAAATAATTTTCGTTCGGCCGGAGATTTAATAGAAATATTTATGGAAAAAATAAGTGATGTTAAAGAACAGGAAAATTGCTGAACAGGTTCGAACAGTTCGGTTCTCACCCGGGAACCTGTTCCGTAAAAAGTAGTAAATTTTTATGTCGTTGATCATTGATTTACTACTTTGGCGACCTTTTACCATCTTCTACCAAGTTAGTGAGTGACAATAATTTATGATCAAAAGAACAGATGAACAGGTTTACGGAACAGGTTCCCGGGTGAGAACCGAACTGTTCGAACCTGTTCAGCAATTTTCCTGTTCTTTAACATCACTAATGACTAGATTGAGCTTATGCGACGAGCAATCTTCGCGAACCGATGCAGTGTTGCCGTTGATTCCCGGAAATTCTCGGTTATTGTTTCGATTAGCCGGGTGCGCGTAATTTTATTTTTAATTCCAGTAAGCCGTATTTTTAGAACCTCTAGGGTGGGGGGGGGGCAGCTGCCGCCCCCCTCTGGCGACGTCCTTGTGTATAATTGTATAATACTTCAATAAATATATATAATGGCATATTCAACGTTTTTAGTTTCCTACGTCAATATTAACTTTATTATAGTAGACTTCCATAAATCAAAAAAGAAATATACCTGCTAGCGTATATAAGTACTTTTCTCCACGACCATTACTGAATGCAATAATTCCAAAATCATTTTTGATAATTCCTAAATGTAAAAATTCTCGCTCTTGAGTTGGAATATTTATTCTGAAACACTTGCTTCTTATGCGTTTTGCGTGTATTTTCATTCCATAACAAGATACGGAATGAATATTCTGTAATTGATATAAACGACATAGGTTGCCATGAATTTCGAAACTGTCAGCGTTGTAATAATTATTTTCAGACAAATTTTAGTGCAAGTCAAAAAATGAGTGAAAAATCGGATGAATCAGATATGGAACTGGATGGTCGTGGAGAAAATATAGTATGCTATTCGGTTAGAATGAAAATTCGATACTAGTGGTTCCTCACGCTCGCTACGCTCGCGTTCGGAATCTTCCACTCGGATTGAATTTTCATTCCAACCTCGTTACAGAATCTACTATACTACTCTTTTGCATTAAACGCATTAATGCAGAGCCAAATTAATAATGGTCTTTAAAAAGTTTTGGAAATTGCTTCTCGGCATCCAAAGGGTATTTCGTAGTTAAGTTGATCTCATCTATAAGCAAACTCCGTCACAACCTTTTTTGCCTATACAATAGTTCAATATTCCTTCCAGTGAATCATCTCTTTCCTCTTTCGTATAGAGAGTAGCGGAAACAGTTCCAGTGAGAAGTATTTTTAAAATTTTAAGAGTAGATTATTTCATTTAATAGGTTAATTAATTTTGAGTTATCATTTTTTAATCGATACTTAATTATGACAAAATACGTACGTAAATAAGGTAGGTGCGCTAAGTATTGCCATTGTTCCTAATATTGTCACCCCTCGTTACACAGCTACTAGCGATGCTGCAAGTAAGTGGCAGCAGTAGCAGGTGCCTTGAGTTGTCAGCGTTATGTTTTCTATTTGGCGGTCTTAGTCTATGCTAAACGTCAGACCTAGGAGCACGCCATTTGTTTTTCTTGTCCGCGTTATAAGCAAATTTACTTTTCACGTTGACTCTACGCAATCTAAACTAAAATTTTCTGGATTTTTGTTATTAAGTACAAGTAAGCACACTCCAGTGGTTCTTGTTTTATGAACTGCATTAATTATTTCAACTGGGTTTCTAGGTTAAGATTTTTTTTTCTGTATGCCATTTGTTCCTAATATTGCCATCACTAAATGTTCCCAATATTGGCAGTGGCAGAATCGATACCAAAGATTTGTTCCTGTCAAAACCAAAGTTGAATCTACGCAAAGTTGACAGAAAAGCAATGAGCAGTACTTACAACAAAAGAATCAGAAAAAGAAACGTGGTTTTGTTTCGTTTGCGACATCTGCACTGAGGATGATATGTGCTTGTGCATAGTTTGCTCTCGATATGTTCACGAGGCCTGTGTAGGCCTAACTAAGGATGATAAAGAAAAGTTCATCTGTCCTCAATGTTATTGAGTTATATTTGTTCAGAAAATGTTATTAGTTCCATATGTTGTTCGATAGTTCCTAATATTGACATAGGGTGGCAATAATAGGGATAGCTGTTATCCTAATATTGGCATTCGCAACTTTTAAAATCAAGTACAATATCTTAATTTTTATTAAGTTTTTTGAGGTAAATAAAATATATGATATAAACAATGTATTTCTTTACCCGTACCCAAATTTGCATTCCTTTATCAATAAAAGTATAGAATTTATTCACAACCAAACGTTAAGGTGGCAATATTTGCCTCACTTACCTTACACAAAACGCTACATATACCGGGTATGCATGGGCAACTAGAACTTAAAGGGCACAGTTCTTAAGGTCAATCATGCCTATAATGACTTGAATGCAGGGGTACCTAACTTCCGGAACCTTGCAATTATTAAAAAAAATAATTAGTATCTAATTTTGGAAGGGCTGTTCAGGGAGGCATTGCCGGTGTTTTTCTTAAATAAATGCAAAGAAACTTTTAAAAAAGCAGTTTTTTTGAAACTACTAAAATTGCCACAATTTACCTTAAAATCCTTGAAAGTTAATGTCGATTTTCAGAACTGAAGTAAAAACAAGACTTTTTACTGATAACAGGAAATTTTCTAGTTTATCTAGATGTCATCTCTCCTAAGAATTCTAGAGAATATGTGTTTGTTTTAACAGGCAAGGTTCCGTAATTACACAAAATACGAAAGTAAACAAAACTATGACCGGTTGACTATAACATCTGCCTTGGTCTACCAGCCCCAGAATATGTCTGTCTTCCTTCTTCGTATGCCAAAAACATAAAAATAACTACTCTGATCAACACAGCACTAAAGTGCGCATGCGAATCGTCAATAGTTAGGCAAATCGAATAGACGACAGAAAATGGCGTCGTTAATCCCAACTTAACGCGTCAGACGGTGAGCCAGGCGAAGCGAGAGAAACTTGCTAGTGCTTAATAAATTTACAATAGTGTTTAGTTTTATTAACCTGTGATGCAATAATTTACACATTTATTTCAGGTCAGATATATAAACAGATTGTGGTAAAACCACATGAAAGGTCTGTTCCTAAAGGTTCAGTTCTAGGCTGAAGTGTCGGGATGCATTTAACTTACTATTTTTAGAGCCCACTTATCTCGGAACGCAGTGTACTTCTTGTAGTCACTTTGGAGTCGCTTCAGTCCGTAAAATCCTTATAAGGATAAATCGATTGCGTCATTGTCTACCTGGCCCAGGAAATATCCATTATTTTGTAGTACTGACATACCAATCTGCTAGCAGCTATATTTATTTTTTAAATATATTGTTTTTGCTCTTCAAAAATGAAGGAAGGTATTATTATTACCACATACAGTCCAAGGGACAATAAATAAAATTATTGTTGCAAGCTCTCAAAAGTTACATGCTCAATCTTCAAACCTAAATTTTGACTAAGTATAATGTTATACCTTCAATAAATAGAGGGTACCTATTCCTGAGAGAACAAGAAATGTTAATTTTCATAAAATTTTTGTTAGCACCACCTCAAAGAAAGAAAATAAATGTCGGTTTTGCTGATTCATATTTCTACAAAAGTATCTAGGTACTTAGTTATTTACGTTATCAGCCACTTTACCTATTTTGATATTTATTGTTTTTTTTTTCAGAAAACCTCAAATTGGTAGGTATATAATATCAGATATCACGTACCTACTTAGAGCCCTTGCGCACTTGTAACTTTAACAGCAACCGCCTTTAAACATTTACATTCCTACTCTACGACTCCATTGAAAAAAAAAACTGTACTGGATTTACTGAATTTATTCCAAGTTACAAACCTCCTCTCCATAACAAATTGAAATTTCCGAAACTCGGGCCGCTGAGCGGTGGGATGTGATCTTATTTAAACTACAAATGACTGGAATCCTTGATAACTCAAGCAATGTTACGGAACGCCGAACGAATCTACTGACATTTTTTTTAAAGGGCGCTAGGCCGCCCTTTGCTGTCAGTCACCCCAGCGTTAGAGACGGCCCTGGGTGTATATTTGGGGTTATTATACAACCACCCTATTATAAAATTATACTTAGTTAATTTAATTCATAATAAATTATTTTAAGATGGAATTAATCAAAACATGACTATGTTAAAACTTACAAAATCGAATTTCATTCTGAAGTAAATCAACATACAAATTTCGCCCCCCCCCCACTTTGTTTGCCAAATTTACGCTGTTAAAAGTATTTACATGATGTGGGAAATTTAAATCTTGTCTAAAATCTTATAAAGTCTGCAGTATATTATGGCAACGCAACAGTAAGAGATCCGCCCCCAAGGATGTGACCGCCACGACATTGGTTTAAAAAGATGGTACATGTCGTTTATAAATGCTGTTAAAATGTGTTGACACTGTTGATAACATCGTTTGTAGGAGAGAGGCGACAAAGAGATGACTGGGGAAGGGAGTAGGGATAATGCTGGATTTATCTTTGAATGTGCGACCTTGTTACTATATTTTAAACCTAACCTACCAATAACCTAAGTTTCTATTTATTCGCCTATGAAACTGGAGAATTATTACTTGACACCTGCGACTCATCTTAATTAGTCTCCAAAAATATCGCAAAGCACTAAACCACAGCATTTATTACACAAAACCGATAAACTGAAGAAAATTTTAGACCGCTGTCAAAGAACCACCAAACGGAAATAGGGATGTTCGAAAACATCGATATTTTCAATGCAATTGAATCGTTTTTAAGTAATGCATTTAATATCTGTCGATGCAACGATGTATTTAAATCGATGTATTATGCCTTAATTTTATTTGTACAATAATTATTTTGCCGTTGCATTTTGATCTTGATTGGTTTTGGTTTCAGTTAAGGCGTGTGCTAAGAATAATTAGGAAACATCGATGTTTTTCCGCGACACATTTTCTGTGGACATCCCTAAACAGAAATGAATAAAACAACGTCATCATGGCCTTTATCCAATAACTCCTAGATATAAGGACAAAGTGCTCTAAAGAAATTTGGTGGTGACGTCACGCTCCGTAGACCTATTAAGTTTTGGCATCATTTGCCTATTTTATCTATAGTTGGCTGTGCTCCTTGCATCGACAAGTGGCATTGTCAGATCATCCATAATTCCTGATATACTTGGAAACATATAGGTTTTCTTACGTAATGTCTTTACTATTTTTGCTTATAACATAACATTATAACTCTTGGTTATTATCACAGGCCTAATATAATTTTACAGGTTTAAGTATTTTATTGGGAATATTTTGAATAAAAACAAAAATAACTAACGTGCCGTAGGTCATGCAAAACGCTCTAGTCAATCTGACAACGTAGCAACACCTGTTAGCTATTTTGTTTGGTTAATAATAGCGTTTGCAATTACGCCGGTGCGTTTTAATTTCTGTGTATTTAGTGAAAATATAGTGTTTTCCGGTTTAAATAATGTTTGAAATGTGTTTTAAAATGCCGTTTCAATGTTGTGTAGTCGGTTGTAAGAGTAATTATAATGGCGGCGTGCGATTCATCGTGAACTTTTTATTCCTATTGAAAATACCTAGTAGGGTTTCTAAGTAGCATTTTACAGAAGAGGATTTTATTTCGACGATTTCCCAACAGAACACGAAAACGGGTGAGATCGTTTCTGTTAAATTAAATTTACCAAGATTAAAAGATAACAACGTACCTTCTAGAAAGTAGACAATGACATTTTAACACAAGGATTACAATTTTTGCATGTTTTGCATTTCTTAAAAAATTGCATGACTTGGAACACAACATGTTATTCAAATTTGGCTTCTTTTTAAATTTAAAAGCATATTGTATCCGTCAAGCATGGAAATCAGTATTCAGGTACTCGTAAAACCACGAGTACCTACCTAAACTTTTGAAGAAATTGGCTATCTGAGGATACACAAAATCTATAAGATTAAATTTCCGACAGAAGAAAAATTTCATAGTTTAAGAGTTTATTACCGCATGTAAAATAAACCCAATGTTTGCCCTCCGCTGTCACCGAATTTCTCCGAAACCGCCCATACGATTTACTTCAATTTAAAAAATATTGAAAGTCCGAAAGACTTGAACTCGGTTTCTTATGTAAGAGATGTTCCGATTGCCCTTTCGTTTTCAAAATATACTATAGTAGTATAAATAGGCCAACTTTAAATATTATTTTCTCCCAATGAAAGGCCTAAATTCAAAATATTTTACAAAACAAACAACGTTTAAACCTATTCCTATAGACGTGTGGAAAAATCAATTTTCCGCACTGATACGGATAATTGGTTTTTCCACACTAGTGCGGAAATTTTTTTTCTCAGAATTAGTTACTGTTACATATGTATGTGATTGTTATAGTTAATTAAAAATTATTAAATTTCTTTGAAATACCTATGTGTTACTTATTTCCACACGTCTGTAGAAAAATTATTGTACTTGACACGTGCGGAAAATGTTGTCCCTGCACTCGGCTGCTTAACCGAACTCCGCTACGCGTCGTTCGGTGAACGGCAGACTCGTGAGGAAAAATTCATTTTCCGCACTTGTTAGGTAAATAGCTATTAACTATTTAGTGATACCAAATTTATACCTGCCTAATTAAATTTTACTTGTGATATTGGGTGACAGCCGAACACCTGCTAATATTTTTAAAATTTTTATCTTGGAGATCGTTAATAGAATAGAATGTACTAAAATTACTTTATTAGTTTTAAATAAGCAAATATATCTTAAAATAAATTCGATAGGTGGTGCATGTCGTGAGTAAAAGCGATGGTAGACTCCTCGGTAGACACTTTAATGAATTATAATTTTTTATAAATTGTATAAATATTTACCTTAACATAATAGGTATTTATCTAAAAAAAAAAGACAGTTAAACATCTAAGACAAATTAAGTCGTTAAATTTATCTATCTAGATATGATTTCTCACTTATGTTATGTTTTACGTAACGCATAATTTACTTAAATGCCAGCTTAAATATGCAAATAACGATACCCAGACAGCACACAATGTCTTAAAGACGTCGATTTTAGGTCTTAATTATGTCTGAACGCCTGCAGACCTACAAAAGACATCTTAAAGACGTTTTTTTCAAGACATACATAAGATGTTGTAAGATGACGTCCATAAGATGTCGCTAAAATATCGAAAATATGACGTTCGTGTTTTTTTTAGGTTATAGCACAGAGAGAGATTTGTCTCTCTTCTGTCTTTGTAGTATCCCTGTCTTTCTCTAGCTTATATATTTTTTAAATGGACACTTTGGATTGCCGCCATCTCGGATCGTCAGCTCGAACAAACCCGACCGTCGCCGTTCTCAGAACTTTTATTATTTTTTTGTATACTTCTCTAATCGAATTTAAATGATTGTTACCAATTCGGACGTTTTCTTAAATCGTTTTTTTTTGTAAACGACAAACAATAGAGTTAAATTTTAGAATCGGTAAATTTGGCAACATCGCGAACAACTTAGGATTGGCAACAAAGCGCTCCCCTTTGCAATTTGAAATTGACGCAAGGTCAACACTGTCAACTGTCGATGGGCTTGATTTTTGATAGTTTTGCTGATGATGACTTGCAGTTTTTTACTTTCTACTTAGTGAACCGTTAAAAGAAAACGAATTGTAGATTAAAAAACGTTTTGTATGGTACATATTTTTCTGTGGCGTGGTGTTTGTTTTTAGTTTTCGAATAATTAAAATTGGTCTATAATCAGTGGATGCAGTGTCAATAAATCTGCTGACAAAACATGGCTTCAAAACAGTAGAAAAGATGCCGAGGATGCCATCGCGACATGGCTAAAAAGGGCCACAGATAGGCGAAATTCATTATTAAAAAAGTTTTAATTATGTAATACGTTAATAAAACCAATTATTAAGCAATATGATGTTTCATGGTTAACAAACAAACAAAATGTTTTAGGGCTCTGCGGTTTGGCCTATAAAATGTATCTAAGGTGTCCATAAGACATGTATAAGGTATTCATAAGACATCTATAATATGTTCATAAGACATCTATAAGGTATCCATGAGACATATATAAGGTGTCCATAAGATATCTGTAAGCCGTCCATAAGATGTGGTATAGACGTTGGGTTTTGTAACATACGACCTTTTTAAGATATCCATAAGATGTCTTGATGGCGTTAAGAAACGTCCATAAGACGTCATGAATGTCTATTGTTGACATCTTTTGGATATCTTTAAGATGTCTTTGTGCTGTCTGGGTAGTTTCAAGTGTATAGGTATATAAATTTAAAAGTCACACAAAAATATAAATCCTTGTATAAATCCCGAAAAAGATAATAAACTAGGTATAGTGTATTAATCTATTTATAGGACTACAGGTGCTGACGTCACAAATAACGTCCTTGTTTATAGGCGTTATTGCTTCACCATCTCTCTCCTTCAAACGATGTTGTCAACCCATTTTAATAGCGTTTATAAATGACATGTGTCATCTATAGGTACCAGATCATTGGTTACACCACGATACACTTGGTATCATAGTAAAACTTTTCTTTCATTATTTTTATTATATTATCTATTATATAACCTGCAAAACATTGCATTGTAACTCGCTTAATGCGCCGATAATTAAATAAAAATATAGAAATTCTATTATGTTATCTATGAATCGGCCGACAGATTGGTTGCGTTTCAGTCTGTGGAAAACCGCAACTCAAAAGATTGCTGACTATTTAGTTGCTTCTGCGCGAGATTTCATGATATAATCCACTAGGTACTTAACTAAAAGTTACAAGTGTATGAGGGCTCCGTTCTGGATTTGCACATTTTCAGCTTATAGCATAAATAATAATTACTGTTGCTGCATTAATAGCTGTTCCAACTCATCGGCAGATCTTAGGAGGAAAGCTGCCGATTCCCGATACCCAGTTATAAGCTGTCGAACAGCTGCCATCTCTCCTGTGTTCAATTTATGGCTAACAAGAGGTTTCTGCTTTATTGTTAAATCTGCTGGCCCTGAAATATGCCAAATTTATTAGTTAGTAATATTATCATAAATATTACAGCAACACGTAGTCAGTGTCCTAGCTATAGTGCCTTTGGCCCAACACAATATTTTAAGTTGAACTCAAAAGTAAAAGGGTTTTGTATGTAGTATGTTTCACGGTGACCGTCCATTAGAATATTTGGGAAAGTTATGCGATTTAAATCATGCAAATTTGGATAATGGGGTGTTCGGAGACGCTCTCTTCAAATAAAATAGAAGCGACCATATGCGACCAATTATACCAGAACTTGTCTCAACTTGCTTATTTTAAATGGAGCACCCTGTATAATATTTTACCCTTTGTTACTATCTCATTTCCAATAACTTCTATTAAAAGTTTTTGTATCCTACTTTTTCCGTTTCTGAGATTGAGTGTCGCCTAATTGAATATATTTTCAAAGATAAAAAAGGGAAACTCGAAATTTCGGTTTAAGAATTGGATATGATTGTGCTCGATAACACGGGCCTGCATTTTTTAACACTTTGAAAGTTGATTTACAATTTTTAACTGTTTTCTATTAATTGGGTAGCGCTGATTTTAAATCTCTTTTTGTTTTTTTTATATCAAGTAAGTTCAAACCAGTAAAATCCAAAAATATGGAAAAAACGATTAATATTTCATTTATAAGTTAGTTTTATAATATATTAAGGAAAAAAATACAAAAATATACAAAATATATGCATAGAAACTTTATTCTTAACACTTCTTAAAAAAACGTTTTCGGTTTTCAAAAAAGCTTCTTTTCGTAGGTAGTTTTTCTGTCATATTCAGCTCAAGGAAGAACACTTCTCAATGTCCAACAGTAGTCGGTCATCATTCTTGTGTCATAGCGTCGCAGGTATTTTTTTTAATCTCTTTAATATCTTGATGAAATCTTTCACCTTGCTATTCACTTACGTTCCCTAGATTTTCCGGGAAATAGTCCAAATGGGAATGTAAAAAGTAAATTTTTAAGCTCATAATTGCAACCAAGAATCCTGAATTTTTCCAGCATATTTTCAACGATCTCAACATAGTTTGTGTCTTTATTATTCCCTAGAAATTTATGTTCAACTTCTTTAAAAGCATTCCATGCCTGTTTTTCCTCATCTTTCATTACATTTTCAAATTCTGTATTTTTTATCAATCTCCTCCTAATAAGCGGCCGTACAAAGATTCCCTCTTTTAACTTTGCCTCTGACAGAGCCGGAAATGTTTTACACAATTATTTAAAACAATTTCCTTCTTTGTTTAATGCCTTAAAAAATTGTTTCATAAGTCCAAGTTTTGTATGAAGTGGTGGAAGTAAAACTTTTAAAGGGCCAATAAGACTTTAGCGAATTACATTTTTGGTTTCAGGTATTAAAGTATCTCTTTGTGGCCAGTCTCTTTTCATCCAATGCTGTTCTCGATTCCTGCTATCCCACACACACAAGAAACTTGAAGATTTAGTAAATCCAGACTGTTATACTGACCCAAAAGAAGGCCTAAATTTTTTAGATCTCCACACACTTTCCTGTTCTGATTTTAATATTGTATTCTTAAAAGTAATTCCTCTAAATTGTTACAGTTTTCCTTTAAATGAACTGAATGGCCGACCGGAACAGAAGAAAACACATTGCCATTATGTAAAAAAAAGCTTTTTGAGGAATCGATTAAAAATCTCCAGTCAGAAAAGGAGTGTAGCACCACAGAAAATATTTTTTTAGTTAATACCTGGAATTTATAGTACTACATTCATTTTAAAATGTATTAAAACGTCTATTATAGGATTTTTTTATATTTTTTTCCTTTTTCTTTTGCAAAAAAAAAAATCTGTAGGTGATAGAGACCAATTGTATTTTAATTAGTTATAAAAAGCTGAGCTTAAAAAAACTGTATCTATATGAGCTTTCTAAAAAATCAATTAAATCGGAGTAAAAATAAAGAAGTTATAAAGCCCTAAACTTAATCCAAATTTTATGATGCCCGTTTTTTTTTGCACGGGAGTGTATTTTACCAGTTACCCGACGATTGGGCCAACTCAACAGCTACCAAACCGCGACCGTCATTGTGTAAAATGGTGTATTTTGACGCTTTACGATAAATCACTTAAATACCGTTTACATTACACATAGAAAATTTCTATGGGCAACTATTAAATTCATATTAGGTAGGGTCGCCTAAGCAGGTTATAGTGTGACAGAGGTGGTGTTAGTATGACAATATTAAATACTTTATATTGCACATTTATATTACATATTATTGTGATTTTATTGCATTCCAACAAATTATTTGAAAAAAAAACTGTTTCAATCACTTCTGATTTTTAGGTAAAAACCATATATGTACCTACGTAATTCTGATATATTCTGCATGGTAATACATACATGACTCATTTCAAACATTTAAACCTATTTTAAAAGCCTAACTGTCTTTAACTCTTATTTTTAGGTATGTCACAGTAACCCCACAGGTTTTCACATTGCGGGGCTTTTGTGACGGCGGATCATGGGTATAGTGTGACATGTCTCAACAGAATGGAATATCGCAAATATCTCCTTAATCAATGCATTGTCATAAAAACGCTCGGACACGTCGATTTTATTTTTATTTTTTACACATTTCAAAAATATTTGTTTCTATACAGGTTGTCCCACAAAAGCTTGGGACACGACAACTTCGTTTTTTCAAATGAAACACCACAATTTTTTTAACAATTTTGTGTTTTACGGGAAATTCTACCCAGATTCCATGTAACATAATGATGGCAAATATAATACAAGGTGTAAAAAATTACTTTAAACAAAATTGAAGATACGTGTTTTTGGTCTAATTCGTCGCTAAAAGTGTAAGTAAATGTTTGGATGGGTATCATTAACAACAGGATGTTGGGTTGGGACCCTATTTTTTTTCAACAAACACTAACGGCCGAGAGATATTTGGATTTTCTAACATTTGAATTAAGTTCTTTTCTGGCAGTTATTTTCCCAAATGATCACGATCCAGATATTCCTGGACAACAGATATGGCTACAGCAAGACGGTGCCCCGCCTCATTATGGGCATGCAGTTCGGGAATATCTGAACACAATCTTTCCAAACAGGTGGATTGGAAGGAGCGGGGCGGTGGAGTGGCCGCCTAGGTCACCCGACCTTACCCCACTAGACTATTTTGCTTGGGGATACTTAAAAGAAAGGGTATATCAACACAAAGCGCAGAATATCGACGATCTTGACGAATTCGCCAAGTAACGAGGAACATATGGCCAGAAATCGTACAACATACCGTACAATATTTCTATGAGAGATTAGGATATTGTCAAATAGTCCACGGGGGCCATTTCGAACATCTGCTAAAGCCGAATGCTTTGTTTCACTAGTTTAAATATAATTTTCAAACTTATTTTTTGAATTTTGTTTAAAGTAATTTTTTACACCTTGTATTATATTTGCCATCATACTATGTTACAAATCTGTGTAGAATTTCCCGTAAAACACAAAAATGTTAAAAAAATTGTGGTGTTTCATTTGAAAAAACGAAGTTGTTGTGTCCCAAGCTTTTGTGGGACAACCTGTATAGAAACAAATACTTTTGAAATGTGTAAAAAATAAAAATAAAATCGACGTGTCCGAGCGTTTTTATGACAATGCATTGATTAAGGAGATATTTGCGATATTCCATTATTTTGTCACACTATCACCCCTTACTACTTTAAAAATAGAAGTGGTAGGATTAAAAACTGTTAATAAGGATAAAAAGAGTTTTGTTATTAATGAAAAAGACAGGTCATTTATTAGACTGTCTCGAACTATAGGAATACCTACTTATTGTTGGATCCTATATCCCGTAATCGTAAAAGAATTCGCACTTTTAATGGAAAATTTAATGTTTTGGAATGTTAGATGTTACTAATGAGTTTTGTAAAAATAAGAAACTATTTTCAATAAAATATACTTGAATACATATTTTTTAAAGGTTCTTTCTGTCACACTCAGGGCGGGTTTATCAGTGCACGGCTAAAGTTTCGGCTTCATAGCTGCCAGTCAACTATAACTGGTTCGACGTTTGGATAGCCAGCAGCTAACACTTGACCGACAGCTAAAGTACATAACCGTGCACTGATATGTGCCTCCTATAGTTACCTATATACCCCTAAAATTTTATTAAAATTGATTCAGTATTATAGACGAAAAAAAATAAAAACTAAAAAATATCAGTTTTGCGCCACTGGTATTAAAAATAAATAAAAAATAAAAATAATGCCTCGTTAATAAATTTATACAAAGGTACCTATTAAATAAGGTATAAAATTTTATTAACCAAGTTTGGTTAACACGAATTGTACAGGGTGTCCAAAGTTTAGTGTCAAACTTTGCAAACTTTAAAGCAATTTATTTTTCTTATTTTAAATGGGAACCCCTGCCATGTCATTCGATGCAGAATTAATAATCAAACTTTTTTTCTAATTGCAACCCTATCGAAATTTCTAACGCATCAAGAGTTATTTGCAGAAAACAAATTTTATCAACTATTCCAACAGTCATTATTATGAATAAATATCGAAGGTGGCTTTGAAAAACAATTTATTGGTATTAAAGTTTATTAAAGTGACCAGAGACCATTTTGACTTTAGTAATCTAAAAGTTTTAAATACTGTTAAATTGTTAGTAATTATTTAAGCTATTACTTATAATTACTTTATATTGTTTTTTGTGATGGACTACAACCAAGAAGAGCTCGTAGATATGATTTTTATATTAGGAGCATGCGAAAAGAACTCTTTTTTGGCAATCCGAGTTTACGCACAGTGTTATCCGGAACGACGATATCCAGACAAATGGAGCTTGCAAAACATATTAGAGAGGTTTGTACAAACGGGAAATAATGTAAACTACCCAAAACCAGTGAGAAATAAACCGGTCCGAAATGAACAAAATCAATTGGCTGTGCTATTATCTGTTATAGAAATTTCTTCAGTTACTCAACAAGCAGTCGCTGCGTAGATGTAATCGAAAGAGCACTTCAACGAATTTTCAAAGATAACCATATTCACGATTATCATTTCCAGTTAATAATTACTAACAATTTAACAATATTTGAAACATTTAGATTACTAAAGTCAAAATGGTCTATGGTGACTTAAATAAACTTTATTACCAATAAATTGTTTTTCAAAGCCACCTTCGATATTTATTCATAATAATGACTGTTGGAATAGTTGATAAAATTAGTTTTCTGCAAATAACTCTTGATGCGTTAGAAATTTCGATAGGATTGCAATTAGGAAAAAAAATTGATTTTTAATTCTGCATCGAATGACATAAAAATATACCAGGGTTCCCATTTGAAATAAGAAAAATAAATTGCTTTAAAGTTTGCAAAGTTTGACACTAAACTTTGGACACCCTGTACAATTCGTGTTAACCAAACTTGGTTAACAAAATTGTTATACCTTATTTAATAAGTTCCTTTGTATAAATTTATTAACGAGGCATTATTTTAATTTTTTATTTATTTTTAATACCAGTGGCGCAAAACTGATATTTTTTAGTTTTAATTTTTTTTTCGTCTGTAATACTGAATCAATTTTAATAAAATTTTAGGGGTATGTAGGTAACTATAGGAAGCACTCAAAAATGTAAGAAAATATATGGCATGTAATTTAAAAAAATACACCCTTATGACATCACACTTTTTTGGAACACCCTGTATGAAAAAAAATATTTTCCTAGAATGCGTCCTAAGATACAGATAAGGTCTGCAATATATGAAAATTTTAACTTAATTACTAAGTAAGCTATAGAAGACGGGAGGTGAGGTGCAGGACCCTGTATAAGTACAGTGCATGTGATCAAGGATAGAGTTTGGAAGAGGAAAAACTTTTTTATTATTAGGTATTATGGGTATAGAAGAAAAAGTCATTCTTTATAAAAACGTCTGCTGGTACTGAAACTACAATTTAGAATGTCAGATTGCGATTACTATACAGGGTTCGTCACAAACAACATTTTTAGTTTTTGGGATCTGTTTTTTCAATTCATTGATTTATTAAATGAATTTCGCTAGTGTTGAAACTACAATTTCTACTATTAGAGTTGCAATTACTATACAGGGTTTGTCAGAAACAGCAGTTTTTGTTTTTGGATTTTTTTTTCAATTCTAATTTTCAATTCCTTTTGATGATTGGCTAAATCATCACTTTGGGAACATATGGATTGGAGGGTAGGTACCTACCTATGGTACAAATCAGTACGTTGGCGTCCCGATCTCACAAATATCGACTCTCATTTATGGCGAGGGGATATCTGAAGCCACATGTGTTTAAAACCAATTTTAATAACAACTTAGATTTCTTGAAAGAAAAATTTAAGAGTAGTTATTGCAAATATCCAGCAAGTTAGGAACTGTTATCGGGAATTCAGATGTCGAGTTGAACTATTCGCTCTGGGTGGTACCACGTTTGAATAAAAGTTTTATGATTGAATGCTTACATATGTAATAAGAAAAATTCTTCAAAAATAGGCAAATAAAAAATGGTTTCCTTACAACAAAATCGTTGCTCGGCCAGATATAAAATTATATTTGAAGTAAGAAAGCAACAATAGTTGTTTGTTTTTACGTACATTTATTTTAAACGAAATCTAAAAAAATGAAAAATGTTGTTTCTGACGAACCCTGTATAGTAATTGCAACTGTGATATTTGAAACTGTAGTTTCAACACTAACAAAATTCATTTAATAAATCAAGGAATTGAAAAAAAAATATCCAAAAAACTAAAAATGTTGTTTGTGACGAACCCTGTATAGTAATAGCAATGAAAAGAAATGAAATTGTAGTTTCAGCATAAGCAGACGTTTTTTATAAAGAATGACTTTTTCTTCTATACCTACTAATAAAAAACGTTTTCCTCTTCCAAACTCTATAACAGGGTGATTCACGTTGAGTGGCCTATTAGAAGATCTCGGAAACGAGTAAAGTTACATTTCAAAAAATTTGGTAGCAGGTATGATTGGCTTTGAACTTTTAAAATATTATATTTTGACGTTTGTATCACTTCCAGATATACCGGAAGTTATGGCCAACTTTGGTATTTCAAATGAAATCCCCTTTATATTTTAGCACTTTTGGATACCTTATTGAAACCTAAGTAACTTTTATTAACAGTGATCTATACCTAGCTCTAACTGTTTTTGAGATATAAATTATGAAATGCATTTTTTATGTAAAAACCTTACCGAGAACAAAGTTCAGTAATTTTTAAATTAATAAAGCTAAACATTAAAAATTTTGTAGGCTTTTAACTAAAACATGGATCTTTAGACTACATTACTTAAGTTTCATGTTGTGCATACAGGGGATTTTTAAAAGTGGCCATTTAGATAAATGTGCATAAGTCAATTTTTGCAAATGGAACACCATATTTTTTATTTTAGTAGCTTGTAGAGAATCAAATTTCCCATCTAAATGTTTAATATGTCAGTATCAATATTTTTAGTCGTTTTGGAATTATGAGCAATTTAAAAAAAATATCTTAAAATATGTGTTTGTGTTAAGTTCATAAGATATTATTTTTGTAAGGAAGGCTTTGACTCCGATTTTTGTTTGACTTTAAGCTTTCTTACCAATTTGACAAAATATGCTTTAATGGCAGCATTTTGTTAATATAAGTTATTATAATATATCTTATTATATAAAGATCAAAGTCAAACAAAAATCGGAGTCAAAGCCTTCTTTACAAAAATAATATCTTATGAACTTACACATAATATACAAACACATATTTTCAGAAATTTTTTTTTAATTGCTCATAAGTCCAAAACGACTAAAAATATTGATACTGACATATTACACATTTAGATGGGAAATTTTATTCTCTACAAGTTATTAAAATAAAAAATATGGTGTTCCATTTGCAAAAATTGACTTATGCACATTTATCTAAATGGCCACATTGGCACACTTTTAAAAATCCCCTGTATGCACAACATGAAACTTAAGTAATGTAGTCTAAAGATCCATGTTTTAGTTAAAAGCCTAAAAAATTTTTAATGTTTAGCTTTATTAATTTAAAAATTACTGAACATTCTTCTCGGTAAGGTTTTCACATAAAAAATGCATTTTATAATTCATATCTCAAAAACGGTTAAAGATAGGTAAAGTCGCCACAGTGGTTCTTTTCCCGTGCGTCATCACTTTTACGTCATCAAAATCGTATGAATCAAATCAAAATTACGAGACGAAAAAAGTCAAAACTAAGTTAAGTTCATAAAATGGACGTGCCTGCCTACCGTTTGACGTACCTACATAATATCACGAAAAATTATTATTTATTTTAAGTTTTGCCCGGCATTCTCTATTATCTAAAAGAAATTGACAAACAAATGTTTATACATGTAATACTATTTTTAAAGCTTAAAATCTACAAAAGTTTGGTGTTTTATTGACTATTAAAATCGCAAAAGTCAAATTTTTAACATCCTTTCATTTAAGGGAATTTAGCCACTGCCGTAAACGTTTCAAAGAACTTTCACGGTTAGAATATTTAAAATAAATAAATTAGTTATTATAAAAATCCATAAATACTTACCGCCAAAACAGATGGTGGATATAATTACCTCTAAAAAGAACTATTTTTAGAAACAGGAACAGTTCTAAGGCATACAGATTTACAAAATACGAATTAGATTGGCAGATCAAAATAAGGTTGACAATGACGTTCTAAAATACAACGGTTGTCAACTAAACAAATAAAGAAAGTAATTAACTGACGTTTATAGTTTTATCCTTGTCTAGCACGTTATATTATTGCGGAATTTTGGAGACGTTCTTTTATGCTTTTATTCAAACTTGTTACTGTAATAAACAAGGATGCAGAGTTATTAACCACGTCGAGTCCTGATCGTTGATTGATGACGCACGGGCAAAGATCCACTGTGGCAACTTTATAGATCATTGTTAATAAAAGTGACTTAGGTTTCAATAAGGTATCCAAAAATGCTAAAATATACAGGGTATTCCATTTGAAATACCAGAGTTGGCCATAACTTCCTGTATAACCGGAAGTGATACAAACGTCAAAATATAATATTTTAAAAGTTCAAAGCCAATCATGCCTGCCACTCAATTTTTAGAAATATAACTTTACTTGTTTTCGAGACCTTTTAATAGGCCATTTAACGTAAATCACCCTGTATATACATATTATTATAAAGAAAAGTTAGTGTACTTAAATACATAATTTATATTTGTGAAAAAAGTTATCCTCGAGCCGGGATCGAACCGACAACCTCTGTATCTCCAGTACAATTTCTGACATATACAGTGTGTGTATAAAGTCTGGAAACGGCTTAATAACATCACAATTTACTGGCCGATTTAAACCAAATTTGGTACAGTTGTGTAAGAGGATCTAACGCACCGAATGACGATATTGGCGTTGTTGCCAGCTTTTTAGTTTGTCTGGAATTCGAACAAATTTTATATTTTTAAATATAACACCCAGTATATTATTACATTTTTAAATTCCACATAAAATTATAATTATTTTTTATTAAATGCGTTATTAGTCTATACTTCATAGTTTCCGAGATATTGACTCTCGAAAACTGACATTTTTGAACTTTGACAGCTTATAACTTTCTAACAGTACGTCTTAGAGCAAAACGGCTTACATGTCCCTATCTTCAATTTTTATTATCTTCCCAAAAAAATCAACTTCCAGTTAAACCGGAACAACTTTATTTCCTGCTTTCGAGTTACATCCGGTTTAACCGGAAGTTGATTTTTTGGGAAGATAATAAAAATTGAAGATAGGGACATGTAAGCCGTTTTACTCGAAAACGTACTGTTAAAAAGTTATAAGCTGTCAAAGTTCAAAAATGTAACTTTTCGAGAGTCAATATCTCGGAAACTATGAAGTATAGACTAATAATGCATTTAATAAAAAATAATTATAATTTTATGTGGAATTTAAAAATGTAAAAATATACTGGGTGTTATATTTAAAAATATAAAATTCGTTCGAATTCCAGACAAACTAAAAAGCTGGCAACAACGCCAATATCGTCATTTGGTGCGTTAGATCCTCTTACACAACTGTACCAAATTTGGTTTAAATCGGCCAGTAAATTGTGATGTTATTAAGCCGTTTGCAGACTTTATACACACACTGTATATATATATATATTTTTTTATGTTAAAGTCAAATTTGCATATTTTTATGTCACACTAACTCACGGCGACCCTATATTTTTTAGCATTTTTAATTTCATGTGTTTTTTTGTTATTCGCCCTCACATAGAGGGTCGAAACTTTAGAAATTATAGTATAGTCTCTTACCGCTATTTAATAGCCCCGTGGTTCCAAAGGAAGGGCCTGGAAAAAGAGGATAAGGGCCGGCTCTCTGGAAAGCTTGCGAAAAATTCGGTCGATACATCGCCGTTGGGGTAGTGCTTGTGGCATTTGTTCCAATTCCATTTATTGGGGCGACTCCTAAGCTTGTGGATGTGCTGAAAATGTAATATTACGAATAAAAATGTAGGGGAACTGTGGACGATGTGTCACACAACAAAAAAATATTATGTAAACTAGCTTATTGGTTGTACAATTTTTCATAATTATTGTGGATTATAATAATTCGAATACATCTTCCGGCTTTTTTTAGATTGGGTTTTCAAAATTTGAAATCCAGTGTATTTCATGTATTTTTTTATGTCAAAGACGACCATATACTAGTCAAATTCCCATACCTCATTTTTTTGCTGACGTCCACATCTGGTAGAAAATAATAGGAGTATTTTGTATTATACAGTGTGTGTATAAAGTCTGGAAACGGCTTAATAACATCACAATTTACTGGCCGATTCAAACCAAATTTGGTACAGTTGTGTAAGAGGATCTAACGCACCGAATGACGATATTGGCGTTGTTGCCAGCTTTTTAGTTTGTCTGGAATTCGAACGAATTTTATATTTTTAAATATAACACCCAGTATATTTTTACATTTTTAAATTCCACATAAAATTATAATTATTTTTTATTAAATGCATTATTAGTCTATACTTCATAGTTTTCGAGATATTGACCCTCGAAAAGTTACATTTTTGAACTTTGACAGCTTATAACTTTCTAATAGTACGTCTTAGAGCAAAACGGCTTACATGTCCCTATCTTCAATTTTTATTATCTTCCCAAAAAAATCAACTTCCGGTTAAACCGGATGTAACTCGAAAGCAGGAAATATAGTTGTTCCGGTTTAACTGGAAGTTGATTTTTTTGGGAAGATAATAAAAATTGAAGATAGGGACATGTAAGCCGTTTTGCTCTAAGACGTACTGTTAGAAAGTTATAAGCTGTCAAAGTTCAAAAATGTCACTTTTCGAGAGTCAATATCTCGGAAACTATGAAGTATAGACTAATAATGCATTTATTAAAAAATAATTATAATTTTATGTGGAATTTAAAAATGTAAAAATATACTGGGTGTTATATTTAAAAATATAAAATTCGTTCGAATTCCAGACAAACTAAAAAGCTGGCAACAACGCCAATATCGTCATTCGGTGCGTTAGATCCTCTTACACAACTGTACCAAATTTGGTTTAAATCGGCCAGTAAATTGTGATGTTATTAAGCCGTTTCCAGACTTTTTACACACACTGTACATAAACATATGCTAATTTATGATCAAAAAATACGTTTCCTATTACCTCTAATAAACTCCGAGAAAGGATATATTCCTGCATTGCTTATTTAAATATCCTAATAAAAAATTTCGTCAATGTAATGGTTATGCATGGCCAAGGGTTTTAGTTTTTAAAAACCAACTTCCCAAAAATAAAATAGGAGAAAGGGGTTATTATTGTGACACAAATCAGAGACTTCAGGGCCAAGACTTTTAACCATGATCTTATACCCTGTATCAAGGAAAATTGAATCGAACTGGGCAAGCCCACTATTGCGGACACTAACAAGAGACATTCCTCTGACCAAATACGTAAGCAAATCACAAACACTTGATTTTAACAGATCACCCGTTTTAAAAGTGTTAGGGTTTTAAAAGTTTTAGGGTTTTTCGATAAAAAAAAAAAGTGATACAGATACAAATCAAAATATAAATTAACTAGCGTGTAACCGGCATGCATGCGTTGCAACCCGCTGGTATAAATACAAACCCGATATATTAGTACCCGGCATGCCACTTTCTGAAATTGTACCCGTGCGAAGCCGAGGCGTGTCGCTAGTTATACATAAAAACCTTCCCCTTGAATCAATCTATCTATTTAAAAAAACCTCTTCAAAATCCGTTGCGTAGTTTTAAAGATTTAAGCATATACAGGGTGTTCGAAAAATAGACGGAGATATTTTAAAAGGTGATTCCTTGTTAAAAAATATAAAAAAAAGTTTCTATAAACATGGGTCCGGAAATGCAGGGTTTTCAAGATACAGGATGTTAAAAAAATAGAAATAAAAAATGAAATTATTAATTAAATTAAAAATACTTACTCGATGCTGTTGAAATTTGGCAATGATATTTGTTGTATTAAGAGGCTAATTTAGCCCTAAATAGATTAAAATTATTAAGTCCAGTGGCGTCCCGGGGGGCACCTTAGCGAATATTATTATCAAAAAAATGTACGCCACTGTCTTTTTTGTAGCTTTAAAATTTTTTGTTTAATTAAGCATCTAAAGATACAACTTCTTTGCCTCTTGTATTTTTTTCCTATCTCACTTCATTTTCGAGAAAAAAAATAAAAACCGTTTTATTGTATGTCATTGGACAAAATTGGTTTATTAATTTCTACTAAAATAAATCACAAGTGCATTGGACCACAAATAATAAAAAACATTTCTAGGAAAGAATGTTATTGCAACTTTTCCAATACCATAACATAAACTACAACAAATTTTGGAAATGTCCACCATCCATTTCCGTACACCTTCTCACTCAACGCATCATTGAACGACGAACTCGAGCTAAAATTCGAGGTCTATTTTTTATTTCTTCGCAAGCATTTACGATTTTATTTCTTAGTTCCTCTATTGTTTCTATGGGAGTAGTGTAAACCATCGTCTTAAGGTGTCCCCATAAATAAAAATCTAATGGATTTAAGTCAGGGGAGCGAGGTGGCTAGTTAATTGGCCCACCTCTTCCAATCCAATTTTCACCAAAGGTGTTACTTAGATGAGTTCTGACAGGTCTACTAAAATGAGGAGGAGCTCCATCGTGCATAAAAGTTATTTGGTTACGTATATTTAGAGGAACTTCTTCTAGCAGTACGGGCAATTATTGTAGAAGAAACTCTAAGTAAGATTCGCCGTTTAATCTTAAGGGTAAAGAGAAAGGACCAATTAAATTGTTACCAACAATACCCATCCACACATTTAAAGAAAATTGTTTCTGGTGGCGACACTGCACGAAAGCATGGGGATTTTCGTCACTCCATACGTGAGTGTTATGGTAATTAACAATACCATCCCGCCGAAATCCTGCTTCGTCTGTAAAAAGTATGGTTTTATTAAAATTCCTATTATTATTAACCTCTTGGTAGTACCATTGGCAAAACTGTAAACGAGGAGAAAATCTCTAGGTAGTAATGCTTGCACACGTTGGACATGATAGGGATGCAAGAGTTGCTCGGAGAGAACCTGCCACACAGTGCTGTTGGAATGATTACGCCCTAATCTAGTTGCTATAGTCCTAGTACTGATACCAGGATTTTGTTCCACGGCACGTAAAACTGCCTCGTCAAACTCGGGCGTTCTTATGGATTTTGGCCGGCCTCTATCATTGGTGGGAACGGCAAAACTTCCTAAATAACATTATTGTCAAAAACATCACAAAAAAGAAATAAGAAAATTTACCTCTTTCCCGTAATCTACGGTCTACGCTTTCAAAGGTTTTACTATCTGGAAGTTGCCGATTGGGAAACGCTTCTGCATACAGGCGCCTTGCTGCATAACAGTTACTATAGGCACGTGCATACATTATATGCATGTCTGCATGCTGTTCCTCAAAAGTGTAATTTTCCATCACAAAAACCAAGACAAAAACTTTTTAGAACAATTTCGCCAAAAAAAGTGTATAATTCTTTTCTAAAAGAACTAACGCGCAAATGTCAATCCTTCATGCAGAAATGATTATTTGTTTTCCAATGCACTTGTGATTTATTTTAGTAGAAATTAATAAACCAATTTTGTCCAATGACATACAATAAAACGGTTTTTATTTTTTTTCTCGAAAATAAAGTGGGATAGGAAAAAAATACAAGAGGCAAAGAAGTTGTATCTTTACATGCTTAATTAAACAAAAAATATTAAAGCTACAAAAAAGACAGTGGCGTACATTTTTTTGATAATAATATTCGCTAAGGTGCCCCCCGGGACGCCACTGGACTCAATAATTTTAATCTATTTAGGGCAAAATTAGCCTCTTAATACAACAAATATCATTGCCAAATTTCAACAGCATCGAGTAAGTATATTTATTTTAATTAATAATTTCATTTTTTATTTCTATTTTTTTAACATCCTGTATCTTGAAAACCCTGCATTTCCGGACCCATATTTATAAAAACTTTTTTTCATATTTTTTAACAAGGAATCACCCTCTACAATATCTCCGTCTATTTTTCGAACACCCTGTATAGGTAGGGATGGACAGACAGCGACTTTGTTTTATACTATGTTAAGATAACCATTTAGTAATAATAATAATAATAATAATAAACGTCCTTTATTATGATAAATAAAGAAAACAAATACTAATAATAATAGGCAGACCAGCAAAAGCGGGGCGCAGTCTGGCCACAAAAGCAACTCTACAGAACAATGCACTACTTGCTTGAACTACTTGAATTGTGAATGTACAGACATTATACAATCATATAATATCGTAGAAAGAAGAAAATAATTATTGGTTCAAATAGTTAACATTCTAGAAAAAAGAAAAAACCCTACATTCTAACCTGATGGAGAAGACGACAAATACATGATTCGATGAATGAATAGCAAAACATTAATAAAAATAATAGTTTAACAAAAATAAATAACGAAGTTGTTCATTTTGAAAATTAAGTAGATATTTTTTATATTGCAATTTAAATTTGCTACTGTCAAGTAAAACCATTTCATAAAGTAAGGAGTTATACGATTTTACAGGGTTGTAGGTAAATGATCTCTGAAACAAAGCACTCTGATGCTGCGGTACCGTCAACTTATTAGAAATCGTCACGTCACGAGAATGTATATTTTCACGAAATATAAATTTACTTTTTGAAGTGAAAACTTCTTTAGGCGCGTTTAGCACTTTTTGTGGGCACTGAATTAAACTGAGCCGTCACGCGTCAGGCGTCAGACTCGGGTGTGCTACGCTCGAATTCAACTGCTATATTCAATCCGAACTGACCCTGACCCGAATGAACGTTATATGAAAGAGCATGGCGTCATCGGTCGGATTCAGTATCGACGTATCGACGTGGAAACAGTCAGTGTGCGTTGTCTAGACACTCGTGTATTTGATATTGTTAATTTCACCTTGTTGAAGTTTTCACTTCTGTCGTGTGGTCTTAAGCACACACAATTTTTTTTTTCTATTTTGATCAGTAGAGAAAGCTGGACAAAATGAGACTATCACAAAGCATTTAGCGCAATTTAAAATTTAGGATACCTATGACGGTTGTTGTATAATCTCTTGAAGACATATATGCCGTTTGAGTTAGTTTTTGACATACTCCTAAACCTTAGTTCAGTATCCAAGATTATACCCAGATTTATAGCTGTTTTAACTACGGAGAGCCTAACACCATAAATAACTACATATATTAGAATTCAAAAAGCCAATTCTATTTTTATTCCCAAAAAGCATCAAGGATGACTTCAATGGATTCAACCTTAGGTTGTGATCTAAAGAAAGTTGATTTAACATGTTTAAAGCTTCGTTTAGCAAATTCGATGCGTTTATATATTAGTGGCAGTCAAATTGAAGGTAAATTTGTGTATCATCTGCATATGCCTGAACCTTACAGAGTGCTTTAAAAATTTTAAAATATCTGAGGTATAATTAATAAAGAGAAGAGGTTCAATGGTTCAAGGATAGATCCTTAAGGTACACCAGACAAAATTTAAATTTGAGTAATTGTTTTTATTAAAATTTGTAGGCATCTGTTGTGGAAGTATGATCTAATAAGATTTACGGATGATTCTTCTAATGTTTTAATTTAATTAACAGAAGTGAATGATTAAGGGTGTCAAAGGCTTTTGAAAAATATAGAAGAACTAAGGCGCTATTTAATTTCTTATCAATTGCTGCCATTATATCATCTGTGATCTCAACAAGGGCGACAGCCTTACTAATATTCTGTCTAATAATACTTGTAGGCAGTCATGATACTAACATCACTAATAGAATACTTATATTCATACTCATCGTCCAAATTTATCAATTTGAAATAAAATCTTTAGGTAGGTACCATCGTTATTAAAGCTAGAGATAACATAATATAATAATTAGTAAAATGGATAATTCTTTCGTACTTACCTTAATGATGGTTTTATATCCGGGATAATCGGTCCCTTTGTTATTGAATTGAGAGTAGGTGAAGCGGTTGTTGTTGATGGAAATGATGAGGAATCATTTTCCAACTTTGTACTATTCGTAAACTCTAGATTTCTACTTATGGGAGCCGTTGTATCGGTGGGCTACAATAAATAAGCATTAAGTTAGCACGTTTTTATTATATAGGGTAGCGAATTGAACACGAAACAAGCGTTTTTTTAGCATAATAATATATTACTAGAAAATGTTGTTTTTATTATTGACAACATTTTTTTGCTTGACATAGGTGATCGTTTTCCAACTACGCTACTGATTACGGTCTCCTTAAGAAAAATTAAAAAGTTTTATTTAGAATTAGTACAATAGTTATCGAAAAATTGCATCGAGTACATACTGAATATGGTGCAGCTTTTATAATACACTAACACAGATTTTGTCATTTTACCGGATTTTTACCATTTTTAGCTTTGACACAACAATTTTTTGAAAACTATTAATGCAAACTTGAAAATGTATTGTTACCTCGATAAACACATTAACCAATGCTGTTGATTTTGACACTGGCCCCTTTATACAGTGTCACCAGTAAAGTCCGCATCATATGGGATTTTTTTTTATTAATAGCTTTATTCAAAATTTGACGTTGGCATCAAGTTCTGCTTCGATCGAGATGAAAATTAAGCAAAAAAATAGTAGTCACGTGATTCGCATTATCTGTCAAATTTTAATTTTATCCAAAAAATAATTCAAAAGTGGGGTTATTTCTGAAAATATCGAAAAAAGTTATTAGAAAAGGTTTTCTTAAATGCAGTTTCTAGCCCACATGCAAAATTTCAGCTGCATAAGATAATTTTGATTTTTTACCCATATTTTGTAAATTAAGTACCTACACCACTTTTGCAAAATAAGACTCAACGCAACCTACATAAAACTTCTCAGTTTTGACAAGGCTTCATTTCAGATAAATTTTCTTTAAAGTTATTAAATGTGTGTTTTTCTACAAAATCAAAATTGGGCTATTAAAATTTGGTCGCATGTGGTGTAAAGTTTATTTGTTTTTGACCCTGTATAAGGTAACTTCATAAACAAACACAAACTACGTTTTGAAAAATACTTATTTTCTGAAGTTACCTTATACAGGGTCAAAAACAAATAAACTTTGCATCACATGCGACCAAATTTTCATACCCCAATTTTGATTTTGTAGAAAAACACACATTTAATATGGCGCTACTTTAAAGTATCTGAAATAAAGCCTTGTCCAAACTGAGAAGTTTTATGTGGGTTTTTACAAAATATAGGTAAAAAATCAAAATTATCTTATGCAGCTGAAATTTTGCATGTGGGCTAGAAACTGCATTAAAAAAAACTTTTTTCGATACTTTCAGAAATAACCCCACTTTTGAATTATTTTTTTGAAAATATTAAAATTTTACAGATAATGCGAATCACGTGACTACTATTTTTTTGCTTAATTTTCATCTCGATCGAAGCAGGACTTGATCCCAAAGTCAAATTTTGAATAAAGCTATTAATTAAAAAAAATCCCATATGATGCGGACTTTACTGCTGACACTGTATAACACTAGAAAATGTTGTTTTTATTATTGAGAACATTTTTTTGCTTGACATAGGTGATCATTTTCCAACTACGCTATCTCCTTGAGAAAAGTTTGTGTGCTTCGAGTTTAGTACAATAGTTATCGAGATTAAGTACTGGATATGGTGCAGCTTTTTTGATACACTAACACAGATTTTGTCATTTTACCGGATTTTTACCTTTTTTAGCAAATTTGACACAACAATTTTTTGAAAAACTTTTAATGCAAACTTAAAATGTGCCACCTCGATAAACACATTAAAGGCTGAACCAATGCTGTTGATTTTGACATTGCCCCCTTTATATAATTCTATAATAATATGTAAATATTATTGTTTTTAATATAGTATTTTGGATAATAATCAGGTATATATTTTCCTTTTACCCTTGTTAACTTTGCAACAATTGGCTTTGTTTTGAAATTTCAACTTCAATATCTACATTGTAATGTAAATTGAGACAACTAAAACAATATGTAATTATACACGGTAACTAAATTGTAATAAGAGTTCTGTTGTAAAAAGTAGAGATACTTACTTGAACACCAGTCACAATAGGCATAGGTTGACTTACGGGCTCTAATCCTAACCTCATCCTTTTTGCATTGTGACTTTCGTTTTCACAGGCTGATGCTAAGATTTGTTCAGCCTGTACAGACGTTAGATGCGCAGGGGTAGGTCTCGACTATAAAAAAACAATATTTATTACATTGTTCATTTACTCCTTTAATAAAAATTCAGATATAAAAAAATATGACTAGACTTTCCAAGTTTGACCTGGAGGTCTATTAAATAAATAAATATATCTAAAATGCGAGAAAAATATTTTTCTCCACTTCCTCTCCACGACCTGACAAGTAGACTGTCTATATACCGTGCGAGCAAAAATGATTTGCATCAAAGAGGGCTTGGATTAAAAAACGCAGGGCTTGGTTTAGATCACAATGATATGGGGACGATATATATCTAATCAAATCTAGGTTAAAATTTTGTCAAATTCATATTATGACATGATATGCCAAACTAATGAGTAATAAAATAAGTAGACAAATACAAATTTTGTTTTTGTTGTTTACAATATTAACAAAGTAAGAATATACAGAAAGAAAAAGAAAAATAATTACATAAATTGCTGAAATTGGCCACTGCCATGCTACAAGTATAAATTCACACGTCTCTTCATATTTTCTAAAGTGTTGACCAGCATCTCTGGAGAAATGTTACAACATTCTTGGATAATCCTTTCTTGTAGTTGTTCTAAATTTGTATTTACACAATTCATACTCGCACTTTATAAGGAAATAAATTTAGCTGCTTTTTAAGAATAGTCCTGCATGTTCCCTAAGATCTTCCCACTTCTTGGGACAGGCGTCTTATACAATTTGTTGGCCTATTTTGCATTATTTCACGAAGGTTTGCAACAAGTTCTTCTCTTTTTACAGATGGTCTTCCTGCTTCTTTTTTGTGTTGTATAGAACCTGTTTCCTTAAACACAGCCACGATTCTTTTCAGGCAATGATAAAAATCCCCAGCAATAAAAGCAACGTTAGGAAAATGTTCGTGAAAATCGTCCATGCACAAACCCGGATTGTATTGTCACTCACAATTCACTCTTACCCCGTTTCGAAAATACGCTTCAACCATGAATGTTTTGTGCTGTTCCGTAAAGCCCATTGTGTGAATTGTTCAAGAAATTGGAAAAATTAGCAATGAATCAAATTACTTGTAACGACTGTCAAAGATGACGGAATAACTGATTGATTGTTAATTCAGGTAGTTACTGACACCCGACAGGTATTAAGCTTTACGGCTAAGCATTACGTCCTTAGATGCAAGGCCCTTTTTGATGCAAATAATTTTTGCTCGCACGGTATATATTCTATAAAATAAATTTACTATGAAATGTGACGTGTGACGTGACATTGGCAACTGCCAACGTCATTTATATCACCGTCAAAGTTTGCTGGTTAGTTAATAATTATTAAAAACCTTTGTGCAAACCAACATCAGGGTTTGAATATAAGTTATTGTTATTATGAAAACAGAAAAAAAAACCGACAAAGACAATAACGACAGGAAAATGTAAAGTCAAACATTATATCTATTTTTTTTCTTAATATTAGGTTGGCCTTTAATTTACTACATTATTGTATGGTGTTGTTGGATTTCCATTTTTAACTGTAAATTCAACCTTACAGCTAAATATTATGAACCAATGGCTTTGTCTATAAAATATCTTCTTTTGGCAAAATAATGGTACTATCCAGCGAAAAACTGTTACTATTACTTCCAGCTATAGTTTGGCATTTAAATATAATATTTAGCCAAGTTTCAAAGCAAACAAGTAGGGTTGTGGATTTGACCGGTCAATTTGTTTCTGGTCAATTGACCGAAATAAATTAAAATTTAAAAATGCAGTGGATGAACCTTACTATACTTGCCAAATTTCTTATTTTGTATTTTGGAAAAAATTAATTTGTTATAACAAGTTTTGCTTGTTCTGAAAAGTCTACTGCCATACCTAAATTTTATACAGGGTGGTCAAATGGATGATATAGTTAGGTCCATCCCGGTACACATTCTATAAGTGTTTATCTCAATAGTTGCTCCACAGTAGATACATTTCCGTTTTACTCTGTTTTCTTTTCTTATTTCGGTAAAACAATTCCAAATATTGGTTTTGGACTTCCCCAAACTCATCGTAAATGCGACGTCGCGTCGTTAGTTCACAAAAATGCAATGCAAGTGCAAACTCTTACTCTGGCAAATACGAAATGAAAATAAATAGACAGAAGGAAATGTCTATGAAAATGGTGTAAAAAGAGAATAACAATAACTACTCTATTCCTTTCCTTCATTGTGATTGAATCCGTTCCGGGAACCACTAATAAACGAGGCCGACTACTGGGATTCCCAGAATCAGGTGTTATTGTTTTCTTCAATAACGGCGCTATAACGATACACTAAACATTATCCTGAGTGGTACGAGGTAATCTGGACAGATCACAAATGCATAAATAATAAAATAAAATTGATATATTTTGATCGAATTTGACCGGTCAAATACGTCATGGTCAATTGACGGTCAATTGACCATGCCCAACTCTACAAACAAGTAATATTGGAAAATTTACTTGTAAAGTTAGGCCGCTTTAAGGTTAGAGCTGCATATTATTATTTTAAATGCCGTATTATAGCAAAGTTGGGGGTTGTCGCAACGTCATCCCATCTAATGATTAGCTTAAAAAAATTTTTCGACAATCTGTATTACATGGTTAACATGAAAGCATTAACGAAATGGCATTAGAATAAACATGCATTCAAAGAAATTGACTAGGTAAAACTGAAACGTTCTGATAAAAAAGAGAAATATACCTACTTGCAGGATCATATACATGCATTCAAATTTACTTAAAAAAAACTCAGCGGCATGATCCATATAATATTTGGCATATCATCATTTAGTTTTAGAAATATATCGCTATTTCATATTAAACACCAATTCTTTATTTGGTCCTCGATCCACTTTACATATTTTCTTAAAACTACCCCAACCCCTCTGAACTTACTTTCAAGGTTACAAGCAGTACAGTAGGTACACCCATGTCATATTATGTGTAGTATAAAGTTTAATAAGTAGAGGATGACAGACAAAAATAAATTAAAACTGTGGTTTTTCTTTTCTTGCCTGAAGCTAAAGTGCGATTCGCTGTACGTAAACTTCTTCAATTATTCCATATGAAAAAATCCCTTTAAATTGTCTGTGGCACTATTCTTCGCAAGCCCCCTCCCCTCCCATAAATTAAAATTTTCTTTCCATTTTGACCCACCCCTAAACCGAATTCCTCGGTATGTAATTGTCATTGTATATTACAATTCTTTACTTACTTACCGCGTCCCATGGTGCGTTAGGATCTCGAGCCCGTTTATTTCGTCTACAAGATTTCAGATACGTTCGTATTCTTTTCCTCGCTCGTTCTGCAAATTCTGGAAATTGCCTCGTACATGAGTCTATAATTGCTTGAATTTTTTCTTTGGGCTGTTTACTTATAGGTACCATTCTATCTAAATTTTCATCGACAAATAGTCTGACGAACATCTGAAATGGAAATAAATTAAATGGGTAAGTTTAATAAGTGTTTACGATTTTTACCTCTATATCAAATTAGAGTGATTATCGAATCAGAGCAGTTTTGAAATTAAAACTTGTTTCCTAAGCTTTTAACCGTTTGATTGGTAAAAATACCGTTAGTTATAACAGGTCCGATCAAAATAATATTTGATCATGGACCTTACATTAAGTCGAAGAGCTAGTAACACCCGTTTCATGAAGTGTTTGATGTTCTTTAAAATTTTGTGTCATAGTATCTACTGGATAGATGAGCAGGTAAGCAAGTGTTGGCTAGCTCTGCCTGGGGACACCAGGTACTGCGCATAGGAGAAAGGTGTCCAAAAATTTGGCCAAAAAAAGTGTTTGGTTCAGCGGCCAACAAACAGAAACCAAAATTTAAAATGACACAAAACACAAAAATTAATAAGGCAAAAACTTTTGAGGAGGTTAACATTTAATAAAAACACCCCCAAGTTGTTTTTTTTTTAAATACAAAATGAAGTGTTTGATTCACGCTGACATTTTAACAGTGTCTTAATTACATATAATAAAAAATAATTACAAAAAGGCAGACACTTTTTTTGGGGTTTACAGGGTGTTAACATTTTAATTAAAAAAATATTTTTTCATTGCCATTTTCAAACCACTCTAGATATTTTTATGAAATTTAGTACACGTCTTTTGAGCATCGAAAGGCATTTTTTGGCGTAAAATATTTTTTTTAAATTTTAGCAGTGGCGTCCGTGCGGGGCTTGCATTTAATATTTTTAAAGAAAAAAATGGTGCGCCACTGCTTTTTCTTTAAATAAAAATTATTTTTGAAATTCTCGTCTGATTTGCAGCAAATTCGGTCTATTGACTTATTTTCTTACGGTGCACCGTTTTCGAGTAAAAAACAAAAATCATTTTAATGCACATTCCGGGAAACACATAACCCATTCTCTTGTTAAACCTACTTACCTTAGTTAATTAAATGGGTTATGTGTTTCCAGGAATGTGCATTAAAGTGATTTTTATTTTTTATTCAAAAACGGTGCAGCGTAAGAAAATAAGTCAAGAGACCGAATGTGCTCTAAATTAGACGGGAATTCCAAAAATAATTTTTATTTAAAGAAAAAGCAGTGGCGCACCATTTTTTTTTTCAAAAATATTAAATGCAAGCAAGCCTTGCACGGACGCCACTGCTAAAAATTTTTAAAAAAATTTCACACAAAAAAATGCCTTTCGATGCTCAAAAGACGTGTACCAAATTTCATTAAAATATCTAGAGTGGTTTGAAAATGGCAATGAAAAAATATTTTTTTAATTAAAATGTTAACACCCTGTAAACTCCAAAAAAAGTGTCTGCCTTTTTGTAATTATTTTTTATTATATGTAATTAAGACACTGTTAAAATGTCAGCGTGAATCAAACACTTCATTTTGTATTTTAAAAAAAACCACTTGGGGGTGTTTTTATTAAATGTTAACCCCCTCAAAAGTGTTTGCATTATTAATTTTTGTGTTTTGTGTCATTTTAAATTTTGATTTCTGTTTGTTGGCCTCTGAACCAAACACTTTTTTTGGGCAAAATTTTTGGACACCTTTCTCCTATGCGCAGTACCTGGTGTCCCCAGGTAGAGCTAGCCAACACTTGCTTACCTGCTCATCTATCCAGTAGATACTATGACACAAAATTTTGAAGTGCATCAAACACTTCATGAAACGGGTGTTACTAGCTTATGGACTAAAGGATCTAAACGTCGGCGTCGATGACCTAAAACCGTAAATGATTTTTACATTGTTAAAATTTTTAATATTTCATAAATAAAAATCTTAAAAACTAAGCATTATCGAATAGTTATGAATAAAATTAGTTTAATACTAACTCCTTCAAATATTTGTACTCTTATTTGGAAGCCTCTATTACACAATAATGTACCGGGTGAGTCAACGATTGCGCGGAGTAATTTTATGCCTTGAAGATAAGATTTGTCGATAATAAGCTTTTGTATATGGTTGGATATCTGGCACAATTAAAAAAGGTTTTGAATTATACAGGGTGCGCCCAAAAAGTAGGGTGTCATAAAGTTGGGACACCTTTGAATACATTTATTAATTCGAACAGTTATTTCATATATTTTTATTAATGGTTTAATATACGAAAAAGTTAATGTTTTTAAAGTAATTTTGCATTTGCAAGCATCTGGTTTTTATACTCACTAAATAAAGTCAAAAATACATATTCACTATGACATTTTTGACATCTCGCTTACTTTCTAGGACCAAAGTCAGAAAACTTCTAATTGAAAAATGTCACTATATATTTTTCTGTCATCTTATAGCTCGTCATAAACTCTCCAACTTTCGTAAAGAACGTCCTTTCGCTATCTCTATACTTCCAATAAATTTTCCTAATAAGCCTCCTCTATGGCGTGAATATACATATTTTGTGTATACATACATAACCACCTTATATCCAATATTTGTAGATGTTTAGGTATATTTAATAGTACCACAGGCATACCTAAATCGTCTGCGTTACATGCAAAAACGTTTTTAAGTTTTAAAGCTACAGTGATGTCCACGGATAGAGTTTGGAAGAGGAAAAACTCTTTTTTATTAGTATAAAAGAAAATTTGTCTAATTTTGAGCATTTTTATTTATTCAATCATCACTACATAGTATAAAACAAAGTCGCTGTCGCTGTCTGGCCGTCCCTATGTATGCTTAAATCTTTAAAACTACGCAACGGATTTTGAAGCGGTTTTTTTTTTTAATAGATAGAGTGATTCAAGATGAAGGTTTATATGTATAATACATGCATACTATTGGAGAGAAACACTGATAAATTTACTTATAATATATAAACACATTTTTTTGCGCTTACATTGTAAACGCTGGCTGAACCCCACGAGATAAATCAAAATAATGTACTACAGTATTGTACACCTTAAAAACGTCAACAACCTACAATTTCCGGTAAACACATCTTTTGTAATGACCATTAATAAATCGCAGGGTCAAACTTTTAACGTTGCGGGCTTAGATTTGAGCGTTGAGTGCTTTTCTCATGGTCAATTATATATCGCTCTTTCAAGAGTAACCTCTAAACAAAACATGTTTGTATTGTCTAATGACAAAAAAGCTGTAAACGTTGTTTATAAGGGCATTCTGTAGTAGGTAGGTATATTTAGTACCGGCATTGCATTCGTGCGAAGCCGGGGCGGGTCGCTAGTAAATTATAAAATATTAAAATAAATAAAGGTTTATTCAAACATGGTATACTTCTAGTGCGTTCGGTTAATGCAAGTCTGTCTCCTCGGTCTGCTCATTGGTGCAGTGTTGCGTTCGTTTATTAGATCTATGACCTCGGGTGTAACTGCTCGGCGTTCGATATTTGAAAAATCGAGCACTCGGAGTTACCTCGTATCGCCTCGCCTAAAAATATGGAGCTAACGGAGCAAACTAATTGAATTTGTGTTTTGACAGCAAATTTGAAAATTTGTTTTACCTAACCTAACATACAAAATCAAACGTATGCTTTACCCATATTGGGTTTTCCTTCAATAATAATTTTTTAGAATATTATATACTCTATAAAATAAAATACAATACCTATACTTTAAAGGTTTTCAAATTTTCATTTACTTATACATGTTGTAGAAAAATGTATTTATTAAAGGAACCTTCCAAAAATAAATAATTTATTTTACTTTTCGGGCCTCACTGTTATCCAAAATTTTAAGATCTTAAAAGTATTGTTCTTAAAACAGAATATATACAAGAAAAGTCACTAATGAGTAACACTTTTTGGGACATGCAGCGAATTATTTTGTTTACTTAAATTTTAAAAATGTACTGGAATTTGTTATTACATGACTGATCAGAAGTAGAATTAGTTTGAAATAAAATTTTACATTTTTGTATTTATTGTTTAATTGATAAATTATAAATCTAAAAATTTCTCTCAAGTTCATAATATAAACATTATTCAAAGCTACTATATCCAAATTTTCATTGTTGTCATTATTTATATCATCGTTTACATTCATAACTTGTAATCGAACAGCTTTCTTCCTCGTCGTATCATCATCAAACATCATCATTTGTGCTCCCCTAAGTGCCACAGCAATTACAGCTAGAATATTTTCCATTTTCGTGTCTTCAAACCACCAACATAAAGTGAGGTTAATTTTATATTTTATGTCAGATGCTCAGATGGAACTCGACAAACTCTTAAAAGGGTTCGGTAAATACTACGCGCTCGTTTAGCCCGAATATCACGTGACATTAAATCTGCATCTGCTCGCTCTGCTCGACCTTTTCAAAACCGAACGCACTTTTCATACGAAGTCAGTTGAGACAACGTAAATATTAGGGGTACGATCAATTTACTGCATCACACACTGAAACTACAATACAAATATAACAAAATTTGTATTGATCGTCCCTATACAGATGTTCGAAGTTGGATTTGACAAGCCTGTCACCAAATTTTTTTAAGTCTTTTTGTCTGTCTCAACTAAGATCGTATACACTTTACCACCGAGTTAGCGCATAGTTCATCGACATCTGAATCCCCGATAACAGTTCCTAACTTGCTGTATTATGATATTTGCAATAACTACTCGTATTTTTTCTTTCAAGAGTTATTATTGGAATTGGTTTTATACACATGTGGCTTCAGAGATCCCCATAAATGAAAGTCGATAATTGTGAGATCGGGACTCCTACGTGCCAACTGATTTGGACCATATAGGTACCTACCTTACAATCCATGATTTAGCCAACAGCAAAAGAAATTGTAACTTCAAATTGAAAAAAAAATCCAACAAACAAAAACTGTTGTTCCTGACGAACCCAGTATAGTAATCGCAAATCTAATAGTTGAAATTGTAGTTTCAACACTAGCAAAATTCATTTAATAAATCAAGGAATTGAAAAAAAAATATCCAAAAAACTAAAAATTTTGTTTGTGACGAACCCTGTATACTTAGTAAGCGTAAATCTGATATTCGAAATTGTAGTTTTTCCGCACAAGCAGACGTTTTTATAAAGAATTAATTTTTCTTCTATAGGTAGGTACCTATTAATAAAAATGTTTTTCCTCTTCCAAACTCTATCCGTGGGCACACTGTATATCAATTTTACTATCAGTCCCGATGGTTTATTCGGTTTGTTCTTAAAATATGTGGCAGGCTATTTACCAATTTAAAGAGAACAATTAAATGTACTTTTGCCTCTAAAAAATGCATGAAAATAAAAAATTAGCCATATTCCAATGAATTTCTTTGATAAAGGTTAAACGCTTAACCTTATACTGGTATACATTATACTTGCCAGACTATTAAAGCAATTTTCTAAAATAGCATTTACGGTATCTGTTTTCTATTATGTTATGTAGATATACCTACATTAAACGCTTTAAGTCTTTCTGGATCATGTGTGTGAGCATCAATTTTATCATCAGAGTCATCATCATCATCGTCTTCATCTTCTTTGTTGCCGCTTGAACTAGTTTCATCGTGCGCTGAACCAGTCTCTGCATTGACTGGACTCTAAAATTTGCAAAAGCTATAGATTATTTGAGATAACACCCAATCTATATGCCAGTTGTTTTTTCAAAAAGCAGAAGGTAAAGCATAAAAAATATGTAATAACGCTTTCTGGTGCTAACAATTGTGGCTATTTAAGTTTATTACCAACTTGAATTTAACTTATCTTAAAATAAATGTGAGTAATTCACTTACAGATTGATCACATATTGAAGGTGGCGTAGTTTTGCCCTTAGCTAATCCTAAAGCAGAATGGTAGTGGGCCCATAAACCTGCCATTTCGTCATTTCCTGATATTGAAGATAATTCAGCCATTTCGTTGGCACCATTTTTATTACCTGCAACAGAAGTAAGTGTGCAGCTGAACGTAAATCTTGGTTCAATATAAAAACATCAAAGTCGGATACCTATCTAACTAGTGTAAGTCTATTAATTTCTTATAAATTAAGACATACCATTATATGTTTCTTCTCCATTTTCTTCTGATGATTCAGGAGTTGGCAAATTTTCCTAAGAACAAAAAGAAAAGACACTTAATAACTTATTAAAATATTACTATATTTACGTCTTTTTATATGTATTTCAGAAAGCATCAGTTGTATTTCAGAATTAACTTATGTATTTAATAATATTCAAATTTAAATCGAAAAAATCAATTGTATTTCCGGGGGGAGGGGGGGGGGGGTTCCTGCCAGAAGGGCGTATCCACAAAATTGCGATTTTGGGCTTGTAACCTAAATGTGATGCTTATGGTCATATATTTGTCATGCCAAACGGTCGTATATTCATCAGACTGTGGTCACGTAGCTACTTGCTTATTTCTTTAGACAGTTATCGCCAAGTTAAACTTGACAGAAAGTTGTATGTAGTACATACGTCCTTTACAAAGGTTCAAGGGTACTGATTCAAACATTTTAAATTGGGTTAAGTTAAGGTGTTAGATGTTAACTCTTTAGCAAAGATTTTCCGAATTCAATGTTTGTCAAGTGCGAATACTGGAATCAATATAAAGAAATCCATACCAATTTAAGAAAAGGGAGACGTTCCTTAATTATTATGCAACCACTAAAAGCCTATAGAGGAGAGTGGGGCAACTTCGACAGGCGGGGCAAGTTCGTCAATGAGCCTGGCTCCGATTCCTTAGCCTTGGGAAATACCCCACCAAGCTCGACTGGCGCGCCGAATGAACGGTCAGTTGTGCTCTAACTTTCAGCGAGGTGGTTGCAACATTTGGGCGCAAAACGTAAAAAGCGAGTTATTTACAATATCGATCTAAGAATTGACTAGTATTATTATCAAGTTTTTGATCAGATAGGGCAGTGTGCTTTATATGTTAATTTTTACCCTGTAACTTTATCAATTTCTTTTGACAGTACGACTTAGTAGGCGGTAAGTGTGACACCTATATAATATTGTGTAACATTTTTTTATATTCCGCACAGGTGGGGCAACTTTGTCAAATGTCTAGTGGGGCAAATTCGACGCTGTCGAACTTGCCCCACTTGCGTTAAGTTTTAATATTTTGTTTTCAGGTTGTTTAATATGGTACAAAATTATAAAAAAAAAAACAATCTACTATGAAGAAAAGCAGCTGCAAAGTGCTGTAGCAGAAGCAAAAAGGGCGAAATAAATCTTAGTGCAATTGCAAGAAAATTCGGCGTTCCACGAAATACAATTCGCTTTTGGTTGGACGAAGAAGACGTGCTAGACGAACACCAAAAAGGACGATACAAACCGGTTTTCAGAAGATAAATTTAAGTTTTCGTTAAAATTTCTGTCCAACTTCTGTCCAACTTGACCCACGGATGGGGGCAAGTTCGCCAATTAACATTATAATGTTAAAATAATTTTTTTTGTATTTTTTTTTCTTTTTCTTTATGTGCCTACAGTAATTTGATTCCGAAATGTTTGTTCTATGCTCAAGTAACGCTTTATTTATTTTTTTCAAAAGCAATTATTTTTTAAGCCCTAAAAAAGCTTAACATGTCGAAGTTGCCCCACTCTCCCCTATATACAAAAAATCTCGATATCTAAAAAAAAATATGAAGATTTAATGGCATTATGCAAAAAGTATTATAGCAGAATACCACGATTTTAAGAAAAAACTTCCAGTCGTTCAAAATACAAGTACCAATGACAGTACAGATGAAGAAGACGAGATGAGTTTACAAGCAATGAGAGAGAAGATTTTGTCAAAGTGGTGAAAATAAAGAGTGCCAATATTGAAACGTTTTCGGTTTTTTTTTTAATAAACTTGTTCTTAGTTTTGCGTATAAGCCTTTGATTTTTCCTATATGCGCTAATAAATTAACGAAGCAGAAGGTTGTATAACCAAATTTTGATTTTTACGGTTCGTCAAGTAAATAGTACTATCCAAAACATATGCTTACTATATAACATTTATTATTGAAGGTAAACAATATGTAAAAATTTTCCGCCGATTTTTAAAATGTTTTTATTGAATCCTCTAAAACCATGTTTTGGTTGATACGACCTTTTGGCAGGAAATCCTCGATATCCTTATGAAGGTATGAAGAATGTATAAAATATGTTTCCGAAATCATTAAATATCTATAGTTTATGCTGAGTGTTATATGCAGTATATGCTCCAATGTTTATGAAATTCTATGAAGTTGCGAAAACATGTATCTACATAAAATGCCCATAAATAAACTCATTCCTTATTCTTAACCCCCTTGCGACCAACAATCGGATATTTTCGCCATTACCCCTACAATGGTAGGGGAAGTTAACAGCATTGGCATGTCGAGATACTTTTTTTTCTGGCTGTTTATTCCTACATTTGTAAAAGTATTTTTGTTTAAAAAGTGAAGAAAATTATGTGTCTTGAATGACAGAAGAGGTTTGGCCTTGTATTATCTTTATTTGTTTTAAATCACAAAAACTTTTCAACTGGCATTTATCTCTAGTCGTCTTTAGGTGAATACTAAATAAACAAAGTAACTATGGCTCTATTTATACTATAGCTGGGTGCACTGGAGCATAACTGAGATAGGTACAGTTATGGGTTTAATTCGTGCGCGGTATTAGCCTACGATCTACTTAACAAAGGTTTCCAGATATTTCTTATATCTAATGATGGATTACTAAACAACCTGGGTTCTGGTGAATAGCAGCAGCTTCCTTGTGTTGTTCTTTATGCAGGATTTCAGCTTCTAACCACATGATATGATGGTCATGTCCAGGCATGATCAGCTGCATCTAACTATCTGACTTGTCAGTCTCTTCTTTTAGCGTGTTGTTGCTGTGCTCTTTAATTCTTGTTTCAAGTGGTCTTAGTGTCTCACCAATATATACAGTGTCCGCAAGAAAGTCCGCATCAAATGGGATTTTTTTTTTATTATTAGGTATAGGTAAAAATTGAAAAAGCAGTTAGTTTTTGCTTACCTAAAAACCAAAAATGACGTATACTGAAGCAGCTGCACGACTTGCGTTGCTTGTCAAATTTGACATTTTTAATAAAATAGGTTCAAAAATGCCCTTATTTATCAAAATATCGAGAAAAACTTTATTCGAGAAAGTTGTTTATTTATGCATTTTAAGCCTTTGTACGAAATTTTGACAGTCTAATACAATTTTTATTTTTTGTCAGATTCTTGAAAATTTTGATCAACCCTCGTAGATTAACTTTTATACATCGATGTAAAACCATTTGCCTTTACTTTATTTGTAATCTTAATGCAATTTTGTGTAAAATTTTTATTTCCAATTATTTATTTTGCGTCAAAAACTGAAATTGTTATTGATCAGTATGTAATGTTTGATGCAAAGTTTATCTAATTACATCAGTTTTGTCAAAACCGACGTTTCTCATTTTTCTTAAGTTAGTAAACAGATGTACAAAAAGAAAATATTAGGAAGCTTTCGTTGAAATTTTACTTAATTAATATTGGATCAAAAAGAATAAATATTAATCGCTCGAAACATTTTATTCAACAATATATTTAATTTAATAATAATAATTAAGTAAAATTTCAACGAAAGCTTCCTAATATTTTCAGTATACGCCATTTTTGGTTTTTAGGTAAGCAAAAACTAACTGCTTTTTCAATTTTTACCTATACATAATAATTTAAAAAAATTCCATTTGATGCGGACTTTCTTGCGGACACTGTATAAGATTGGCCGGGAATCCGGTAGACACAGGTTTATCTGTTTTTTGGCTTGTTGGTATTGTCTTCGTCAGGTGGCTTCTTAAGGTGTCTCTAGAGGTGAAAACTGCATTGATACTATATCGTTCTCCTAGTCTTCTTATTCTCTCTTTTTCTGCTTTTTGCGCTTTTGGCCGATTCATACGATTTCCCACAACGGTTTTCACTATACCATGTTTTGTGTTGTTTGAGTGATTTGATGTATGACCGAGATATTGGCTTGTAATGGCATATAATCCTACTAAAACTATTTCCCTTCTATTTGGCCAAAAACAAAGATCGAAAATCGGTCCAAAATAATATACAGATAAAGATTAACGAGGTGCCAATTTCCTTCTCTAAAGTGACAAAAAGTCTTGGACTTTGGCTGGACACAGATTTCAGATTTCATAAGCATATTTCTGAGTCTATCAGAAAATGTATATTTAAGCTTAAGCTGCTATACAATTCTCGCACTGTATTAGATTCAAACGTTAAACTTATGTTATGCGAATAGCTGGTCTTGTCCACATTTGATCACTGTAATGTTGTGTATGGCCCATGCTTGACTGCTGTGACCTCTCAAAGAATTCAAAAGATACAAAATTGTGTTTTAAGATTTGCGTACGGTGTCAAGAAGCGTCATTTTGTCAGGCACAAGTTGAGAGATGCTGGGTGGTTAAGTATGAAACAATGAATACATTTTCATTCGGCTGTGGTTTTTCACAAAATGCTACTGCTTAGAAATCCGTCATATTTGCACAAAAAAATAATTTTATTTACAACCATGTATGTAATAATGACATTTCACCTATCTTTGAAAGGTGGAAAGTTGACGTTTCTTGACTTTTACTTTCCACCCGGGTGGAAAGTGAGCACTTTCCACCCGGGTGGAAAGTAAAATTGTTATTTTTTGTAATTTTATTAAAAATCGATATCTCAAAATAGTAAATTTTTTTTTTTTTAAATTTTAATAAAAATCGATATCTCAAAATAATATACAAACACACCAACACACAACTCATTACACAAATTCAACAACAATAATTTTATTTTTTATTTCTTTAAATGAATTATACCTAAATGACATTTATAAAAAACAAAAAATTAACATGGTTTATGTTTTACTTATTTACATTAAATATTACATTGGCATTATTGTAGGCAGTCACAGATATGTTTAAACCTTGCTGAAATTCTTCTTTTGAAAGGTTTATTTCATGATTATTTGAAGTTAAAGTAGTGTTAGTAAAACTTGAACTTGGCTTTGAAATCAATTTTGCCGTATTAACCTGAGTAGAAACCGAACTGTCTATGTATCCCTCAGCTACTGTGCTAGATTTCCAGCCTCCTAACCGCTTTATTTGCATAAGATCGCCACCGTTATTTGCGAGCAAAGTAGCCGCTGTTCTTCTGAAACAGTGACCAGTAAAACCTTCAGTATTCAGCTTCAGAAAAGCTGCAATTTTTTTTGGAAACTGACTTAAAGTGTTGTGCCCAATACATTGTTTACTAATTTTTCCATATCTTATTTGCATAAAAAGCTTTCCATCCTGTATATTTTTCCGTAAAGTTATGTACTCCTTAAGTGGTGCAATCCATTTATTATCAGTTATCATAAATGATCGTGGCTGGTACGTTTTGCTATTTTGTATTTCAATCGCGACCTTTTCTTCTAAAAAGTGAACGTCTGTTGTTTTCATTTTGTATAATTCATCTGATCGGCAGGCGCCTGAGACACCAATAACCAATGCGACCTACAAATGTATAAAATAATAAGTTAATATAGAAATAGTCAACCTTTTAGCCTAAAATACCTTTTGAACAAGAAATTCCATAGGTGCTTGTTCCAAAAATGTTTCAATATTATCCATAGACAGTGTGGTCGATTTTTTCGGCTTGTATCCTTTGTTTTGCTTTTTTAAAAATGCTAATAGCTTTGCGTGTTTAGATATGTCTACTTTTTCCCTAATTGATAGAGTGGTCCTCAACATTGAATATATTGACCAAAGCGTTGATATTTTCTTTGTCTTGGCATTTTCACTAAAATAAGCTAGTAGCGCCGATTCAGAACCAGGATTTTGAACTTTGTTTCCAATACACCATTCTTTAAAACAGTTATATGCCTTGTCATATCTCGGGCGGCTTTTAGTTGGCAGAAGATCTTCTTCTACTATTTTTGCTGCTTCTCGAATTTCTGGGGGAGTAGCAGCCAAATCAAATTCCTCATCTGAGAGCATTTTTTTGGTGTTTTGTAAAAACTTTGACACTAACGTTTTAAAAAAATAATATATTGTTTAGTGACATGGAAACCATATTCCAAAAATGATATTTGCCATCTTGATGTGTATTATTACCTACGTTATTTTATCACCTGCGGTTATTTGAAATTCTAAATGTCTGTCTACTTTTGCAATGGAAAAGTCAAAATGACATTTACCTTTTAATAATTATTTGAACTCAAAATAATAAGAAGTGGATGTTGGATGTGGTTGTAAATAAAATAGTATACAAACCTCGGTGAAAAGTTTCATTACTGTCTCTGAGATATAGTTTACCTCGACGCTTCGCGTCTCGGTAAACTATCTAATCTCTCGACAGTAATGAAACACTTTCCACCTCGGTACGTAATATACTATTTCGTACAGATTTACACAACCTTAAAGTTAGATTTAATGGCACCATTACACCACCTATCCATAAAACTGCTCTGTTTGAAGGTAGTTTTTCTTATAACGTATCCGCTGTCTATAATTCTATTGGTCTAGACCTTAAAACTAAATCTATTTTAACTTTTAAAAAAATATACAAAGGTATATTACTGGGTGTTTAAAGTTTTCTGCTTTTTCTTTCTTTTCTTCATCCGTCTCCTGCACTGCCTTTACTTAATAATATTTTTGCATTAGTACGGAATTTATAGTGTTATTAACATAATCTTTATTTTGTTATTTAATTTTGGACGACTTTCAAAGGTGTACCTAGGTATACAGACTGTCCGCGGATATGGTTTACAATAGCACAAATGGATGAAAAATTTAACTTTTCGGGAAAAAGTCATTCTTGATAAAAAGTTTTGCTTGTTAAAAAATGCAATTCACGAAGAGAAAATTTTGATTTTTTATACAGGGTTCGCAAAAACTTCAAAAACATGATTTTTTCTACCTTTATTTTTCATTTTTGACCAAAATGCCAATTAGAAAACTTATTTAGAATAAGGTTTGTTTTTAAATCCGAGATTTAAAATAAATCTTCGATTTTTTAGGTTTTTTAATTTTTAGAGGTAAATGGAAATTTTGCTGCTCAATAAAAATATTAATACAAAATTTTATTAGATTTTATTTTCATAATGGGTGGTGTGTATCTTATTTTAAAATTTAAAATGCATTTCTGCCATCTTTTGTAAAAACAAGGATTTTTTTACCTTTTTATTACTTTGCTTTACGTATGGGGCAAATTTGAAGTTGTCAAATAGAATTTGATGTGTTTTGAAAATAATCCCCGTTTTAGAATTCCTGCAAGAAGACACTATTACAAAAAAGTAAATGTCTGGTGTGCGATTTCTTATTATGGCATTATTGGCCCATACTTTTCCGAAAACACGTGTAACCGTAGGAGTTCCCTTAAAATGTTGGAAACATTTCTTTCTGACAACCTAGAAGAATTGCCTCTCCAATTTAGGAATGAATTGTACTTTCAACAAAATGGATGCCCTGCGCATTTCGCCATTGAAGTAAGGGAATGGCTTAATAATACATTAAGCCACAGATGGATTGGTCGGAATGGTCCGGTTCTGTGGCCCCCAAGAAGTCCCGATTTATCTATTTCAGATGCCTATCTTTGGGGGCGCCTTAAACAATTAGTGTACTCCCGTCCAGTTGAGAACGACGTACAGCTTCTAAAACAGCGAATTGTTGAAGCTGTTCAAACAATTTCCATTGAAGAAATTCGAAAAAGTTTTGACTACATTCGTTATTACAGCTGGAAAAATGAGGTTAAGTGAAAGACCAACCCTTGTGATTTAAAACAAATGAAGACAATGCAAGTTTAAAACTCATCTGTCATTCAAAAGGTTTTTTTTATTAAATAAATTAAATAATTACATATTATATTGTAATAATGTTTTTCTAATTTGGTATCATAACAAGTCTATTACGATACGCATTTGCGTATCGTAATGAAGCTGTTTCGATACGCGTTTTTTCTTTATTTGATGTTGATAATATTTAAATGTTTTATTTTATTGACTTGCCCGACCTTTGTGATTTACAAGAAAACCCATTTTTCGCAGAGGAAAACTAGCTGGATAACCTACTTTTTTATTCTGTGTGGATAACAGTCATGTATGTTGGTTGCATAAATCTATAAATCAATCTTTTGTAGATGCTTCAAGCTATCATTTTCTGCCAAATCCTATCCAAAATTCAATCTACTAACCTTCCAATGTCGATTTTAACTTCAACTTTATTTGAATTTTCCATCTTCCCTATACTAAATTGCAATGCCGTGACGTAAAATCACGTCTTTTGAAATTCGAAAAAAAGTAGCAAAATCGCCCGAATTTCCGAACGCTCTGTATATGTACCGAATGTACAAGGATCACACAACGTATTCCGTCCAATTTCAAATCTCATATCGCTAAAATAACTTTAGAATCTCGTGGTGAAAATGGGTCAATAAATCAAAAAATTACAGTTCGCAAAAAATTTTTGTTGTCCAGAGGCTACTATGATAAAAAATAGTATTACCAACATAAAATTTAGACATAAAAATTTACAAAATTTGAAGGATTTATTTACTTTTTAAATATGTGTTTTTTATTGATTATTTCCCTCATTATCAAATAGACCAATCAGACACCATCAATTTTCGAATAAATTTTGTTTAGATAACTGATTAAATCCCAAGACCTGTTTAACCGCGGTTAAACTTTCGTCCTCCATATTGGTTTTTGTTTGATCGTTTATCACTAATTCTTACAATTCTCGGCAACAGTTTATAAAGAAACATTAATTTCTTAGTCGTCTGAATAACCTAATAGGTATTGGTTTTTATCAGTAAATACGCCATTTTCGATAGAATTTTTATACAAATATTTTGACATAAGGCGATGAAAATATGTCAGAATTTGTAATATTTACATACACACTTTGCTAAGCAAGCTTTTATGCATTTATGGGATGCTTAACCATGGTAAGAGAAACACAAACATCAACGAAGCATCATAATTTGATTATAAAACGTCTTTTGCATTTATTTAACTTTAGTAAAAATGAATAATTCACGTTTTAGCAATATTTCGTGTAATAATATCGATCTATTATTATTAGTCGGGAAATAATCTAACCGTATACCACTAGACCTATAAATTGAATCGAACTATGCAACATATTTTGATCATGATTTTACTTTTTGGTAAATAGTTTTATGCACAATAATTTGAAAATAAAAACCCTCGACCGCTTCGCAGTCTCGGGTTTTTATTAAATTATTGAGCATTCAACTATTTTCCAAGTAAAATCATGATCAAAATATGTTGCATAGTTTAATTGATTAAATTTATAGGTCTTGTGATATAATATATGATCATTTCGTACACCTGTCAATTTCGCCTTTTCGTCCAATCAAACCGTCTCGTTTTAACCAATCAGCTGGTATAAATGTGATAAAACTACGTGGGATTTTAACGATTAAACGTCGCCATTGGCCCGTCTAGTTCTGTCACAATATTTCGAAGTATAAATCAATGTCAATTATTTTTTTATAACTTTTTCGGATAATTTCTGATATTTTAATACAATAACATTAGTACTATATTTATTTACCTACTTGTTTTTATATTATAATGCACCCATGCCTATGTTTATTCCAATAAAGTTGCTATTCTTTATAAATTACACCACATTTTAAAAATACTAATCAAATATATGTCATTTATTATAGAACTAATCTAAAATTCTGACTTCTGCTTATAAGGCTGGCAACTAAACATACAATTATAAACTTAATTATAATTGTATGTTTGGTTGCCAACAGTAAACGAAACCGTTTTCGTTGAGTGGTATGTTATGCAATTTTACTAAAAATAACTATTCCAAGTAATACACCGCAGACTACCTGTAGAAATATATAAAACATTATTACTCAATAGATATGGGTTCACGAAATAATCGTGCCAAATTTCACTCGACCATAATTTTTTTATTGGTTAAATTTTCCATTTTTCACTCAAACTTTTTTGGCAATTTAGTCGTTGAACTTTGGACATGTTTATTCAAAGATTAAATCCCTCGAGCTTCGCTCTCGTGATCTAATCAGAATAAACATTTCCAAATTCAACTCGTAAAATTTCCAAACAAAAAAGTTTTCGTGACAGCTGAAAAATTTAACCGATAAAAAAACGAGGTCTTGTGATATTACTGTTGAAAAAACTACAAATTAGAAAAAATAGTATAACGTACGTGTTATATAAGCAGTTTTAAGCACTTGTCCCGTTATAAAACTCTCGCCGCAAGCGGCTCGTTTTTTAACATGTACGCATGCTATAAAATAATGCTTTATAAAACGTGTACACGTTAATATACTATTATCATAACAGGTAGGTCATTATTAAAAGTGGTTCGCACGATCGACAAGTGACAGCTGTATTGTCAATACTGATTTTATCAAAATTATTGATCGTGTAGGGTTCACTTATACTCCTCCTAGTTCCTTTAAAATTTCTTGTTTAACTGAATCTTACAGAACTGAAACATTAACAATGATGGGTATGTAAGTAGTAGTAGCGCGTTTCAAGGCGATATGCAAACCCAGGGTCACGTCAGTACCTACTCGTTAAAGAGTGCGTAGATGCCCTGGAAAGGCGTGCAGGTATTAATGAGGTTAAACTGGGTCCCGGGTCACAAAGGGGTAGACTCGGAGCCAGGACTCCTTTCCAAGGACCAGAACCAGCAATAGAAATTTCTGGCGATCTGGGTGGCCCCTCTATTGACCCCGGTCTACCTATCCACAATCCCGGAAAATTGTGTTTTAAGTACTTCCTTACATGAGTGAGCATTATAATGCGGAAGAGCACCATCCTGTCGAAACCATAAGGTTAAACTTGGTAAATCTGGATTATTATTGGAAACCTGTACCTGAAAATTTGTTGAGAAATTTTCATAACCTTTTGAGTATGTTTCTTGTCTCCTGGACATAATTTGACGAGTAAGTATTCTCCGTAGTGTGTTCCTGCTGTTTTTACCCTTGTTTGTGTTTTTCTTTTAGAACCTAAGCCCTGATGATGGCCTCATAATGGGCCAAAAACGCTAGGCGATAGTGAATAAATTGCGCTGAATACAAAAAATAATGTTTTATTTGTTGGATTATTATCATTTGAAAATAGAGTGGCAAGGCAAGAGCTGTAACCAAATCAATTCGAAGGAAAATTCTGTTGGGAGATTCTCATCAAAGAAAAATGGTTCGATTATCCTATCGTCAACAATGCCCGTCCAGACATTAACATTTTTAATTTGAAGAAGTAGTCCATACTTAAAGTGAAGTTAAAAATGTAGGAAAGAAAGAGAAAACTAAAAGTCTTCCTTCACAAAATTTAATAGAAATAAAGATTCACCCTCCGCTACACGTGGACCGTAGACGTGAACATAAAAGAATTTTAACTTGAGTTTCTAAAATGTTTAATTGTATTACTAAGTACTTTCCGTTTAATAACTAAATTAACCTCTCGAGGGGCTATTGGGCATTAAAACCCAATACCCCAAAAACTATTTTAAAAATTCTGAGCATGAATTCTACCTAAGATTCTTAACATTATACTGTCCTACAGACATAGGTATTACAATGATTTTACAAAAAAAAATTTTAAATAAATGATTTTAAAATCTTTGACACCTTCTCTTTAGAAGGCATTTTTTCTTCCTCTTTTAGTTTGGTTGTTTATACTTCATGTACCAACTTTCTTCACATGCTCAGCATGTTTTACCTCTCCTCAATGTTTTATATACGTAACTTCTAAATTTCAATTTTTCAATGCCATAAAAGCTCCAATAAGGTTTTACACCATTTTCTTTTCTGCTAATACCATCAGCACAATATAAATTTTTTTTCTGTCTCCTGAAGATGAACGTTTCTACGTTCGAAACATGTAGAGACGCCTAAAGAATTTATTTTTATTAAATTTTGTGGAGAAAGAATTTTAGTTTTTTCTTTCTTTCCTACATTAACATTTTTTATTATCCTGGGTGTGACTTTCTATGAAAATGTTTAATGGCATTCCAGAGAAAGTTTACATAATTTTTTAAATTTCTCAAAACTTGTCTGAAACGTTTGCCAAAAATATTCTCTGTTTTTTACTTCAGTCTCAGCAGCATCAATGCAAATAGTTTGATTTAACCGTTTATTATACGATATTTTTTTGTCAAAAAGAAATGACTGGAGCCAATATATCAAGTAAGAAAACAATAAAATTTGTAATGTCAACATTAATTACGGATATTCATAGTATTATTTTTTCAGTTGATAGTGATTTAAAAACATAAAAATATCGCTAAAAATACCTATTGTCGAATTTCCGTCATTGCTCCCTGAGAGCCGCGACATATAATATAACAACCACTTGCAGTGAATTGTTGCACATAATAAACTAGTTCACTCTGCTACAGCAACTACTTTAAAATATGGCTTCCAAGAAATTTGTCATTCTGCTCTTCTGATCATCGTAAAAAGAATTCGCAATGTTGAATTCAAGATCTTATTGTTGTAATAAAAATAAATTATGTTGAAGTTTAAGGGGATTAGTGCAACTTTTCTATATTGTATGCGATTTATTCCAGTTGTGATGTTATTATGAATATTTTTAAATAATATATAGTTACTTATTTGTACACAAAACATATTTTATAAAATTTAATGAAAAAAAACTAGGAATATCGTTATAAAGTTATATTTTGAAAATTATCGAAGACGAACGATATTTTTCTTTAAATATGCGTGACCAGAAAAAAATTTTCAGCAATAAATAATTCAAGAGCGTGTAAGAAAACCTCACACACAAATTAAAATTAATAGTTATTTTTATAATATTTTTTCATCGTCAATTTTTACCGAAAACTTTTTTACTCTAATTTTAATTAATCCAAATCTTGAAAGCATAATGATAGATACCTATGGATGGCGTCTGACAGTTAACCTTGTTACTAACGAAAAAATAACTATAGTTACCTATGGACGGCGCGGCGTCTCATTGTAACAATTACCGTACTTGTCAGTTTAATATTTTAATATCTTGTGGCAATACTATTAAAATTGTCGAGTTCGGATAGTGTCGAAGAAACTAGTTGTACTCCTCCAGATATAACCGAAACAGCAAAAGAAGCTACAGCAGATTTATTACCCGATAAATCTAAAATAGTGTACGAAATTTGTTATGGACGGTTTATAGCTTGATGTGACGTAAAGTTTGTTAAGAACATTACTAAAAACGTCCTCCTAGCGTATTTAAAAGAAAAATCCGAGGTACTAAAGCCATCGACATTATGGTCAGATTATTCAATGTTAAAGGCTATACTTTTAATAAATAAAAATGTGGAAATTCAACATTTTACTAAATTAATTCCATTTTGAAGTCGGTAGGATACCCTCCCAAGAAATCAAAAATTCTTATCAGACAGGAATTTGACAAATTTTTGATTGAGGCTCTAGATAATAAATATCTAATGATGAATGTAACACATTCAAATTATGTTAATTTTTAACTTTATAATTACTTTTGTTTTGTTATAGATAGTTGCAGTATCTGGCATTGCTGGAGCATGTTGCAGGGACTAGTTACTGACATTAAATCATATTATTGATATGGATTCTATCATAACTGTGAAAATTCCTGATAGCAAGAGAAACAAACCTCGATCGTTTGTAATAAGCGACGAAATTACATGTTTAAATTTCGTAAAAATGTATCGCAAATACGCATCCCTTCATCCCCAGTCTACCAATTACACTAGAATTTTAATCAGATATTATAACGGAAAATGTTCAGTTCAACCCTCTGTTCAGCCTGTTGGTGTAAATACTTTTAGTAAAATTCCAAGTAAAATTGCAAAATACTTAAATATTGTAAACCCAATGCAATACAAGGGACACTGTTTTTTGATATTTTTGAAATTTACCTTTTTTCCAGATATCTCGAGAAAGACTAGGAATTTTCTGAATTTGTAAAAGATATTTGATTAAGCACCAAATTGTGCAACTTTGCCATAATTTAAAATTGTTCGTATCTATTATAGTTTCCGAGATCCCAATGGTCACCCTCGAATTTAGGACACCCTGTACACTAAGTTTCGTGAATGGTGTAACATAAAGAAGGTAAAAACTGTTGAAGAAAATGATTTGCCGTGTTATTTGGAGGAGAAATCGAAAATATTAATTTGATTTACTTTGATTATAAAAAATGTTAATAAAAAATGGTTTGGAAATTAATTTTTGTATTTATGCGAAAACATAGCCGTGAAAAAATAACGTTTTTACAGTGGTGAAAAATAATATTTTTTACGGTGAAAACAAGAGGCGTTTTGTACATCCATAGCAACAAAAAGTCAGTTTTTTTTACAGTTGTACAAAAAATAAAATTTGACACTTGGAATTAAAATCACCGTAATCAAAACTGCAAAGAAGGCCCTGCCGTACCTATAAAAGGTACTTTTATTTATACAGAGTGTCCGGAAAATACGTGTACAACGTTTGACGACAGACTCCTGGCATCAAAATAGGTCGATCTAAGCCGACTTAGTTATATCCAAAATTGTCTCGTTTAGCCGGTAGATGGGGTAAAAAATTTGTAAAAATATTGGTTTTTCCTAAATTACGTGAAAACCTGCTAATCGATTTTAATGATTTTTAGTATGTAGACTAATACTATAAAATAACGTTTTCTAGTAGTATAGTCACCGGCTGTAAATAAGTGGAAGTGTTATAAAAGTGGTATAATACGTCAACATTTCTCCTAATTTTTTATATGAACGGCGTTATGACAACCCAGATATTTTTGTAGAGTGACTGGATGTATTTGGAAGCTATTTTACCTCTTTAATATTTTTTGTTGAATGAGCTGTTTTGCCAGAAAAAAATATTTACAATATTTAGTATTAGTAAAGTCTGGAAACGGCTTAATAACATCACAATTTACTGGCCGATTTAAACCAAATTTGGTACAGTTGTGTAAGAGGATCTAACGCACCGAATGACAATATTGGCGTTGTTGCCACCTTTTTAGTTTGTCTGGAATTCGAACGAATTTTATATTTTTAAATATAACACCCAGTATATTTTTACATTTTTAAATTCCACATAAAATTAGAATTATTTTTTATTAAATGCAATATTAGTCTATACTTCATAGTTTCCGAGATATTGACTCTCGAAAAGTGACATTTTTGAACTTTGACAGCTTATAACTTTCTAACAGTACGTCTTAGAGCAAAACGGCTTACATGTCCCTATCTTCAATTTTTATTATCTTCCCAAAAAAATCAACTTCCGGTTAAACCGGATGTAACCCGAAAGCAGGAAATATAGTTGTTCCGGTTTAACTGGAAATTGATTTTTTTGGGAAGATAATAAAAATTGAAGATAGGGACATGTAAGCCGTTTTGCTCTAAGACGTACTGTTAGAAAGTTATAAGCTGTCAAAGTTCAAAAATGTCACTTTTCGAGAGTTAATATCTCGGAAACTATGAAGTATAGACTAATAATGCATTTAATAAAAAATAATTATAATTTTATGTGAAATTTAAAAATGTAAAAATATACTGTGTGTTATATTTAAAAATATAAAATTCGTTCGAATTCCAGACAAACTAAAAAGCTGGCAACAACGCCAATATCGTCATTCGGTGCGTTAGATCCTCTTACACAACTGTACCAAATTTGGTTTAAATCGGCCAGTAAATTGTGATGTTATTAAGCCGTTTCCACACACTGTATAGCTTGCATAATTTCAAAATTTTATTCCTTGTCCTCTCAAGTCAATTCAAAGCAACACTGTTTATTGATAAAATAAGTAATGGCATATCGAATTTAAACAATAGTATGTGATATATCTTGAAAGCGGGGACTTTTATTTTGCCCATGCAGCGCAATGATAATTGGCTATGGAGATAGGACAAGGACACAAAATGAAGTTATTCATTTACTCAGAGAAAAGTATCTCGATTTGCCCCTCTTATCCGAAGGTACCGTACACAAGATTAAAAAACAGTTTCGAAAAAATAAACATGTTAGAAAGACAGTGATATTCATCAACAGAATGCGCTCAATGAAGAGGTCGAAACATCTTTTATCTCCATAGGGCAGTTACCTAGAGAACACGAAATGAGCCAACCGTCAATACAAAAAATTGTCCGTGCGCAAAAGTTCCATCCTTACAAATCTCTAGAAAACATAAGATAATCCTAATAGGAAACTTCACTTCTGCGAGTTAAAGATGGATCTACTAGAGAGGAATGATACAGAAAACATAACTGGGCAGACGAGAATCCACATTGGTGATCAAGTTATAGGACCAATTTTCTTTGAAGAAAATCTTACTGGGGCAAGATATTTGGAATTCTTGGAAGAAGAATTAGTTTCAAATTTGGTTATTCGGTTTCCTGATCCTGTTAAATTTGATGTCGCTAATAGAAATATTTGGTTTCAACAAGATAGTACTTCTTTCCAAGACATGTCCGTGAATATCTGGATGCAGTATTTACAGGCATATGGATTGGTAAAAGGGGACACTTTTAATGGCCACCTAGATCTCCAGACCTCACTCCTTTGGACGACTTTTTATGGGGTACTGAAAAAGCAACGTTTCTAAGACGAAACCGGCAAATGTTGAGGAGTTGAAATCCCGAATAAGACATGAGTGTAGGTTAATTTCTCCCGAAGTAATTAGAAATGTTTGAAACGAGTTATACTTACGTTTAGGTTGTTTGCCAAATAGCGAATGGACAACATTTTAAGCATTTATTGAGTGAGTTATGAGAGTGATTGTTATAGATGAACGGAATGTTTTTTAAATGAAAAGGAATATAAATTTGAAAGTTGGTACTTATGTATACCTAACGTAATATGCACTTTAAAAATAATCATTAAAAACTAAGGTTGCCATTTAAAAAAAATTATCAACATCGTCATATCTCTAATTTGGGAGACACGGCATGTTTCCAAAAAAAAACTGTACTGGATTTACTGAATTTATTCCACCTTACAATCACACACTGTATATTATTTCTTGTAAAAGATATTTGATTAAGCACCAAATTGTGCAACTTTGCCATAATTTAAAATTGTTCGTATCTATTATAGTTTCCGAGATCCCAATGGTCACCCTCGAATTTAGGACACCCTGTACACTAAGTTTCGTGAATGGTGTAACATAAAGAAGGTAAAAACTGTTGAAGAAAATGATTTGCCGTGTTATTTGGAGGAGAAATCGAAAATATTAATTTGATTTACTTTGATTATAAAAAATGTTAATAAAAAATGGTTTGGAAATTAATTTTTGTATTTATGCGAAAACATAGCCGTGAAAAAATAACGTTTTTACAGTGGTGAAAAATAATATTTTTTACGGTGAAAACAAGAGGCGTTTTGTACATCCATAGCAACAAAAAGTCAGTTTTTTTTACAGTTGTACAAAAAATAAAATTTGACACTTGGAATTAAAATCACCGTAATCAAAACTGCAAAGAAGGCCCTGCCGTACCTATAAAAGGTACTTTTATTTATACAGAGTGTCCGGAAAATACGTGTACAACGTTTGACGACAGACTCCTGGCATCAAAATAGGTCGATCTAAGCCGACTTAGTTATATCCAAAATTGTCTCGTTTAGCCGGTAGATGGGGTAAAAAATTTGTAAAAATATTGGTTTTTCCTAAATTACGTGAAAACCTGCTAATCGATTTTAATGATTTTTAGTATGTAGACTAATACTATAAAATAACGTTTTCTAGTAGTATAGTCACCGGCTGTAAATAAGTGGAAGTGTTATAAAAGTGGTATAATACGTCAACATTTCTCCTAATTTTTTATATGAACGGCGTTATGACAACCCAGATATTTTTGTAGAGTGACTGGATGTATTTGGAAGCTATTTTACCTCTTTAATATTTTTTGTTGAATGAGCTGTTTTGCCAGAAAAAAATATTTACAATATTTAGTATTAGTAATAATATTAAAATCAAATTACCTGTAACAATAATTTTTTAAGTGACCTTGTTGCTATGGCATTTAATAATTTGACAATTATTGACAAATTGTCACCAGTCTATGAAATTTACTCAAGTATACGATCAACATTCTTGAATTACAAGTTCATTTTACCATTAAAAATGGAAAATTATACGAACTCTGAGAAGGTTGACATGCTCCTGGTATACGGGTTTTGTCAAGGAAATGGGCGTCAGAGTGCTAGGGTTTACATGGAGAGGTTTCCTAACCGTCGAGTACCAAACCACCAAACATTTGCCAATATCGAGCGTCATCTTCGGGAAACGGGCAGCTTTGAGAAAAATTTTGAAGGCAGGGGTCGTATGCGAACAACTCGAACTGTGGAAACAGAAGAGATGATTCTGGAAAGAGTTGAAGAAGAACCAAGTACCAGTACCCGTCGCTTAGAACGTGAGTTACATGTTCCTAAAAGGATTGTCAATGAGGTTTCAAAAGAACAGTTGTTACATCCTTATCACGTTCAAAAAGTCCAAGAACTTTTACCGACTGATCCCCCCATGCGGCTTACATTTTGTCAAATTATTAGAAACAAAAGAATCCGTGATCTAAACTTTTGTAGAACAATTATGTTTACTGACGAGGCGTGCTTTACAAGATCTGGAGTAACCAATCTGCACAACGAACATATTTATTCCGATGAAAATCCACATGCCATTAAAGTTGCACATCATCAGCATAAATTTAAATTAAATATTTGGGCAAGTATTATTGATCGCTACCTTATTGGTCCCATTGTTATTCCAGACAGGTTAGATGGAAATCTTTATTTAAATTTTTTGCAAGACACATTACCAATTCTTCTGGACAATTTACCCCTTTTACTTCGGAGGGAAATGTGGTATATGCGGTGCCCCGCCTCATTTTTCCGTTGCCGTTCGGCAATACTTACATCATCAATATCCCAACCGACGGATTGGAAGGGGCAATGATGCACCAGTAAAATGGCCACCACGTTCTCCTGAGTTAAATATGTGTGACTTCTTTTTGTGGGGCGCTATTAAAACAGAAGTTTACAAGACTCCGGTAAACACACGCGATGATTTATTGCAGAGGATTTTAAATGCAGGCAACCATTTTAATAACCCCGAGACATTAGAAAGGGTCCAATATCATTTTTTAAGGAGTGTTAATAAGTGTACTCAACAAGATGGCGGTCATTTTACACATTTGTTTAAGTAATGTTTTTGTTTTACTTAGTTTCTCACAATACATACACGTACAACTTTGTTGTACTTTGTTTTATTTTTATTGTTAATAATTGATGTATGTAGGTAATTGTAAATATTTTCTTCTGGCAAAACAGCTCATTCAACGAAAAATATTAAAGAGGTAAAATAGCTTTCAAATACATCCAGTCACTCTACAAAAATATGTGGGTTGTCATAACGCCGTTCGTATAAAAAATGAGGAGAAATGTTGACGTATTATATCACTTTTATAACACTTCCACTTATTTATAGCCGGTGACTATACTACTAGAAATCGTCATTTTATAGTATTAGTCTACATACTAAAAATCATTAAAATCGATTAACAGGTCTTTACGTAATTTAGGAAAAACCAATATTTTTACAAATTTATGACGCCCTCTACCGGCTAAACGAGACAATTTTGGATATAACTAAGTCGGCTTAGATCGACCTATTTTGACGTTAGGAGTCTGTCGTCAAACGTTGTACACGTATTTTCCGGACACCCTGTATACTATTTCGGTTTCGGTCTGCCAAGTTTGTTTATTGCTTGAGTTATTTTATGTGATAAATTTTATTAGTAGTTATAGCTAATTACTTTTAATTGGCATATTACCAACTTGGGTTATACAAATAATAAAGACTAGTTTGATAAAAGCCCATTTTATCATCATTCAATAATTTTATTTTACTTAAGGCGGTATTTTTCTACAAGTAATTTGAGGCAGTGTGAATTTAATTCTAATACATGTGTAAGTATACCATTACGTTAAATAAAATACAGATTCTTCAACAGTTAAATCAAATAATAAGAAGTAGCTTGTTGTAGAACAATCTATAATTTTTCAACATCTTTAATGTACCGGGTGGCCTAATAAGAATGGACGCCGGCCATGCATATCTCGGAACCGTTTGTTCCCGAGTTTTGAAATAAAAAATATTATTATACAATTGACCACGAAAAATTGCTGAAAACTATTTTTAAGTTCCTATAAATTTACCGCTAGGGGACGTTTAACTAACGGTGGAACTTCGATTTACTTAATACATCTTGTTCTCTCGCAGAATAGACTGAGGGGAGAAGGGGAAACCTCTCTTAAAAGAGATACTCATAACTCTGGTTTGCTTTAACCACATTTGAAAAACTTGGTCTCGTTTAACCTATAGTAACCTTTAAAAGTTTGTATGACTATTTTTTTATTATATCCATCGCCGCTAGAGAGGGCTATATGGGCACAATCATCAGATTTTTCAAAAATTTTTACAATATACAGGGTGTCCCGGATAAGAATGCACTCTAAAGGGATCTCGTAAACCGTAGAAGATACAGAGATGGCTGAATTAGAAACAAGTTGCCCCTTACTTAATTTTGCAACGTTGTGTTTTCAAATTTAAAAAATTCCGAATCATTTCGCAGATATTTGGGCAAAACCGAATTTTCGCGATTTCGTTTTTATTGTTTTTCTGACTCTATTTAAAGAGATAATTATGTCAATATAAAGGTTATATTCTCATTGCCGTTCCTTTACAAGTTGGTGTAATTAGATTTTCATTCCGACGTTTAGTTTTCTCATAACCACCATCAATTTTATTTTTTTAAATAGTAAGAAAATTTTATTTAGATATTTTTAAATTCCCCTCCTCATTCTAAAATCAACGACATAAAAGTATATTGGTATATTATTTTACTATTTGATGTGGAATTTCAAAACACAATTTTTTTATTTGCAAATTATTTAAAATTTTAAATCGTTTTAAAAATATTTATGTCGCTATTCATAATAAAGTTTTATAAACAGTTTAAAATATGTCATCTTTGAAACGTTATTTTAAACACCCAGTATAAAATAGAAAAAATAAATTAAATTAAATTAATGTGGGTATCTGAAAAACGAAACGTCGTGTCTAAAAATAAAATTATTTCCTTGAAGAGCATAAAAAAGAGCTCTCGGTTTTTCAAAATAATCAGTATTTTGTCGTAAAAAATAAATCTTCGGAAGCAATAAGCCATACTTTTTTTATACCTCTAAAAACACATAAGTCATCGCATAAAACGGACATACTCTATTTTACTGTATTAATGAAAATTTATTTATTTACAAGGGTGCTGTTCGATTTCGGAATAGTATTTTTTAGGACGCCAAATAAGTAAGATAAATCCTATAGGAGAAAACCACAAGAATGTGTTAGTTATATGAAGTGCAATCTATTTTGCTGCATTACTCGTAAACCTTGAACCTAATCTTAACAATAATGCATATTTCTTTTGTACCTAAATTACAGACAATGACATTTTGATTTAATCTCTTAGTGTCAATAATAATATTAATTGCAGATAATTAGATCAGAAAAAAAAATTTCAATAAAAGCAGTAGTACCTACGTTATCAGTATATTTTTATCTTCCTGTTAAGCGTTATTTGTTAGATGATTTTATCTAACATATTTTTTTTGATAAAATACAGGGTGGCGCATCGGTTAATTCTCCGGGGGATAAAGTTTTTGATATTTTCATCCCCCCTCTGCTTGAACCCCTACGGCGCACTAAAGATTTCCCAATCGTTGTCAAAATGGTAAATTCAAACGTCTAAGAATCGGTAAATTAGTTTTATTATCGTGTTATAATTATCATAAGGGATAAAAGAATTCAATTTTTTTCTGTTAAAGGTCGACCTGTCTCATTGCATATTATGGTCAATATGCAGGAAGTTTATCTAGGTTGATAGTAGCGAATCAATTTAACATGTTATACTGTGTTTTACCAAGATTTGTTTTTGTAACGCTATTAAAACTGTATTGGCAATATTTATCCCCGTACTATTCATTATATCAATCTTGTTAAGAAATTTTGTATTAAAATATGTTTTAATCTACAAAAAAATTTCAAACATGAACTAACAATTTTATGAATTTTTAAGAAACTACTTTTTAAAATAATTTTAGCACGCTTGTAAAAAATAAGCCTCCACAGCGTCCTACACATTTTAACATCATTCTATATCAAAAAAACTGCTTACATCGACTTAAACTCTTATACGTCCTGTAAAGCAAATCACCTAACCTGTATGCATAAAATAAGAAAAGTCAAACTTATGAACGGCCAACATTAAAATTTATTAGTAGGGTCATCATTCGGTTTTTTAATAGTGATCACTCGAGTGAAAAACCTATTATCCGGTTTTTGAATAACCGTTTTTTCTTTTAATAACGTGAATTATCCAGACTTCGAGAGACGATTGCGTTGGTTGCACTCAATTACGGAACTGGCGACCTTTTTTTTTAAGAATCTTCCGGAAAGTCATTACAAATTACAAATGCTGTAGATGAACCACCAACTTTAATTTAGTAGTCAGATGAAACCCAGTTATTTTCATCTCCGGTTTTAATGCGATTGGGATAACTCGAGTGAAAAAACCTACCTATTATTCGGTTTTTCAAAAACCGGTTTTTTTTTCAATCACTCAATTTCTGGAATCATCCGGTTATCACTCGTGATAAACAGAGCCAATATCAATATTAGAATTCGAGTGAAAAACCGGTTATCACTCAGTAGTCGGTTATTAAAATAAGTCGGTTAATCGGTTATTCCCAACATTACCAATGAAGAAAAAGTTTCTTTTAATTTCGTCAGATCCATCCATAGACGCGTTTCGCCATATCATGGCTCATCAGTAAGACTAGGAGCTAACGAATTAATATATATTCATTTATTTAGCAATTTCAATAAAGATTTACAAAGCAATCAAGATTTAAAATAAAAAATAAAATAAATTACATACTAACAACATACACTGTCAAAAAATACAATACAATAAAATAAAACCGTCAATGTGTTAACATATTTTTGTCATAACACGAATAAAACAATCATGATTATTAAATCATTCTCCCTTAAGTGTGTCTTTAATTTATTCTTAAATATATTAAGGTTTCTAGCATTCTTAATGTCTTGTGGCAGGGAATTAAAACTGATTTAGCCTTTATGATAAACTGAATTTTCCGAGCTACTTTTATTCTTTCTTGTAATGTAAAAGTTCGTTTTGTTTCTTGTCGGGTATAAATGAACTGATTCGTTAGTCAGTAACCGTTCTGTTAGGTATCCTGGTGTCAACCCATTTTTGTTTTAAATATAAGAACCAGTATACAAAATTTAAGAAAATCTTCAATAGAAAGCCAATTTAGTCTATTTAACAATAACATATCTCTCACAGGTGTGTCTTTTCTTTCCCCCAAATTTATCCGCATCGCCCTATTTTGCAGTTTTTGTAACCTATTAATCTCATTTTTGTTAGCCAAATAGAATACAGATGAACTAAAAACAAGATGCGGCAAACCCAAAGTATTAACAACAGTAATTTTTGTCCACTGGGATAAAGATGCAGCGACCCTGGATAAAAAGTTAACATTTCTTGTTACATTGTTTATAATGTGTAAAATAGGCTCTTTAAAATTAAGATAGCTGTCAATAAAAACTAATCTAAACAGAATTTGATAAAATTAAGTCAAACATTGAGAGACAATCCCTTGGAAAGACCAAAGTCACAACTACATGCAAGAGTCAGGCTAGGCAGCGCTAAGACCCGTAAGGTCGTCGGTTAGGGAACCGAAACCAATGAAGACAAGAAAATGTTTTCATTAATTTCGTCAGATCCATTAATAATATAAAACTTACTAAACGATTACTGGAGGTAAGGGAACTTTATTTCATATAGGATTTAAACTAGAAATTAGTAAATACATTTTAGTGTAAGAAATGCTAAAAATGTAAAAATAATAATATCGAATCTAGACGTTATTTTTATATTTTAATTGATTAATTGACGATTTGTAAATAAGTTCATTTGAGATGCAAAAATTAATGGTCTAGCAAGTGTATGTTCTCCGAGGACGAACGAGAATAAACGAGCAGGACCTGAGAATTTATATTCTTTGTTAAATGCTGAATACAATAAAAGAGTAATTAAAATATTTCCTGAAAATTTCCAAAATTCCGTAATTTCTGCTGAAATTTCTTATTAAATTTCTCCGTAAAAATTCTAAGATTTTAAATTATTCTGTCATGTTGGGTTTGGGCAACAATTTTAATTTACGTTTTACGCTGTTAATAGCTGTGAAACTAGGAAATATAAATATAGTTTAAGAAAACTAAATAACACGCTTTTAATCAAACTAAAAAGCGGAAAATAAATATAGTTTAAAATAATTCTTGAAATTCTTAATATAGGCAGAAAATAATAATGAACGATAAACATTAGTATTATTGTGAAAAAAGCGTGGGGTGCTCGATATACGAAAAATATAGCATAAAGCGACCCACGCTTTTTTCACAATAATACTAATGTTTATCGTTCATTATTATTTTCTGCCTATATTAAGAATTTCAAGAATTATTTTAAACCATATTTATTTTCCGCTTTTTAGTTTGATTAATTAAAGCGTGTTTTTAGTTTCTTTTAAACTAGGTATATTTATTTTTCACTTTTTAGTTTCAGTTATTGTTAAGAAAATTTTTTTTTTTTTTTTTGAGTAGAGATAGTCATAGAGAGGTCCGTAGTAGAGATAGAATACGGTCACTAATTTAACAATGACTTTTTGAAACGGGTAGATTTAAAGCAGTGGATCCATTTTTTTTTTAAAAGGCTAGATTTAAAGCATTTGATCCACAAACCCGAACAAACCCGCTCGGCCAACGGACCAACTGATAGCGGAAGAATGCAAGGTATCTAAAGAACCTTGAGAAGAATGTACCAACACTATTAAGCCGAGTGCTCGAGCCGGAAAGTAGGTAGATAGTACGCATGCGCATACAGTAAGCTCTATCTCTCTCACTCTCATACAGAGTATCTGTAAGGAAATGATTTAATTTTGGCGATCCTGATCAGGATAATAATGAGATAAACTTATCAAATTATTGTATTTTCAGCGGTTCTTGATAAGTCTAGAAAATTTAAATTAAATCTGACCGTTTAAAGTAGGTCAAAATCGGGTTCAAAGAAGTCGGTTACAAACAAACATACATTCAAACATACAGGTGAAGCTAATAAAAGCGTGTTAAAAATGTTTACTTCCGTTTTGTTTGATTAGTTGCAAAGTATCAGAAGATGTAAATTGCTATCTTTCAAAACTTCTAAAGTTCACAGAACTATAGAAAATTTTTCCGCGCTAATAATGCAAAAATTCATAAAATCCTGATTTTCAACATCTTTCGTTAAAAAAAAAGGGTTGCAAAATCAGACAATATATATGAACATACTTTTCCTTTTAAAACTTTTGGAGTTATTGTAAAATTTTTGATATATCATGTCTATATCCACTGGCCTATAACGTGTTTATCGACAATCTCTAATGAAATATATATGATTTTTAATAATGATGATGAATTAATCTATATTTTTGGTATTATTTTCTTGAAGAAAGCTAGGAGATAAATGAATTTTTTATTGAAAGAGAAAGGAAGAATGAAAAAAAGTACACAAGAAATTACTTTTTAAAAATTATATGGGTAACTATTAAAGGTTCTATTGGGTAGTATTATGGTACAGCGGGTACCATAATACTACCTACTTGTTTCGATAGCGAATTTATAATAATTGAAAAAGCAAAAATAGGTACCTATTTAGGTATTTATTATACAAAGAAAAAATAATACATTTTTAGTGAGGTGTGGGCTTTGTGGTGAACGTCTAATTAAAACATCATATTTTTTTTTGCCAGGGAGGAAACCCTTTATGGGCACCGGTTACTTGTTCTTCCGTTCACCGATAGTATGCGAGTCCAGGATGCCAGCCTGTTTACGGACTAAAACCTCCCTCCTCCTCGCAGAGACTGCCCCGGAATCACCGTAAGGTATACCGTCAGGGAAGCCTTGGACAATGTTTTCGCTTCTACTGCCTTCCTTCTTCTGATTTGTTTTTCAGTATGTCCTTTATAAAGTTGTGTGTTATTGTCCACTTGTCGCTGGCCTGCAGCATTTGATCCAGGAAGGTATTTAGGTATAGGTTATTTACCCCTAGTAGTAGGCATGTGTTCCGTCTCTAGGTATTCCATCTTGGGCAGTCAAGGAGCGTGTGCTGCACTATATCAGGGGCTCCGCAGTATAGGCACTCTTCCGTCTCTGCTCTTTTGAACCTTTTCAGGTATACTTGACATACCGTGTCCAGTTAGCACCTGAGTGAGGTAGAAATCTGTGCGACGGTGCCATTGACCCATTTTCTAATGTTTGGAATCAGCCTTTTTGTCCACTGGGCCACCCCTACGGTCTGGTCCCACTCTTCTTGCCACATATCCATGGTCAATTCCCTTTCTTCCTTTTTTATGGTGTTGTTTATTTCCCCTCTTGTATGTATCCGCCACCTGTCCTTTGCCAGTAAATAGATTGGGATTATCCCTGCCATCACGTTTAGTGCGTTTGTTGATGAAGTTCGGTAGGCGCTGGAGATTCGTAGTAAGCTTTTTCTTTCCACTCTGGTAAGCAAGACTTTGTAATAGTTTATATCGAGCATCTGGTGCCATCTCTGTGCGCCATACAACATGACAGATTGCACGACCCCATGAAAAATACTTCTTTTCATGCTACCCGGTCCCCCAACATTTGACATAATGCTGGACAGCTTGGCGATTCTTTCTTCGGCTTTCCTTGCTATGGTTTGTAGATGTTCCCCGTACCTTCCTTTCTCGCTTAGCGTGATCCCTAGGTATTTTACATGTACTTTTGGCCTCAGTTCTGTTTCTCCTATATGTAGGTACAACTAGATGTTCTTTTTTTCTAGGTCCCTTCAGAACTATCATTTCTGTCTTATGGTTTGCTAAGACTAACTGTTATGGTCCTTTATCCAGGCTTCTATCATTTTTATTGCTTTCTCTGCCTTATACACCAAGTTGTATTTTGTGTTTGCACATACTGTTAAAGCTAGATCGTCGGCGAAACCTATTGCTTCCACACCTTCTGGGAATCTGCATCTGAGTATACAATCATACATTATATTCCACAGGGTTGGCCCAAGAACCGACCCCGGGGAGACGCCTGCTGTAACATCAATCACCTCCTTTCCGCCAATAGTCAGCGCTCTCTCGTGCAAGTAGTCGTCAATTATGTTTTGCAGATATTGAGGTGTCCCTAGTCTTCTTAGACATCCTTTTATTTTGCTCCATGGGGCGCTGTTAAAGGCATTTTTGACGTCTAATGTGATTAATATTCCCCATTTCTGCTCATTTGTTGTCCTGGTCAAAGAGATTACCTTTTCGATAGCTTGTATCGTGGATTTCTTTTTTCGGAACCCGAACTGGTTTCCTGAAATCCCCTCTATTTCGTCCAAGTGGGCTTCTAGCCTGCCTTTAATTAGTGCCTCGTATAGTTTGCTTATAGTGTTTAGCAGGCATATTGGTCTGTATTGAGCGCTGCCTTTGGGTATAAGTACCAACTTGGCTATCTTCCATGTTTTTGGAAATATTTGGCGAGTCAGGATCTTGTTGAGAATTCCAAGGAGCCAGTTCGGCTTTTCTTTTCCGATTAGTTTAATAAGCTCGAGTGGTACGCCATCAATTCCTGGTGCTTTATTGTTCTTGAGGGCGTCAAGGCATCTTGACAACTCTTCTAAAGTGAACGGATTTAGGTTTGTACTGTCCTGTCTTCTGATGTTCATGTTTGCGCCTTTTGGGAATAATTCTTGAGCAATTTTAATTTTCTCTTCTCTAGGTAATGCGTGAGGTATATACGTCCGGAATTTCTTCATTATAATTCTATATCCATCTCCCCAAATGTAATTTTCAAACTGTTGTAGTAGTTCTTGCCAGAGTTTTTTCTTTGAGTTGTTAATGAGTTTTTGTAGTCCTTTCTTTGAAACCTTGTAATCGTTTTCGGCTATTTCAATTTCTCTTGCGCTGTTTCTCCTGTCTGTACGTTTTCTACTAACAATTCTCCTGTATCTTGTGCATTCCCTTCTCTTGTTTGCCATATCAGCTGTCCACCAATAGGGCATCGTCTTGTCTATTGGGCTTCTTACATTACTTCTTTTGCGAATATTGTTTATAATCTCGTAGTCGTCTATGTCTATTGCCATTTTATCGTCTATGTACCACCTTACCAGAGTCTTGCACACTTCCCAGTCTGTGATTACGGGATTTCCCGGCTTATGAGTAGGTTTGCCGTCGATTGTGAATTCTATGAATTTGTGTTGGGTTAGAGTCTCATCTTCCAGAACCTGCCAGCTGGTTATTAGTTTGGAAATTCCCTGACTAGCGCACGTGATATCTATGAAAGACTTAGATGCGCCTCTTACGAAGGTTGGTTTGCCACCTCTGTTAAGTACGTTTAAATTTAAAGCGGCGTCCAGACAGAGGCAACAAGTAGTAACTTTTGTCATCAATGACTAGTTTATAGAAACAATGTTGCCGATTTTGGCTACATGTTTCTGGTTGCGCAAGTCGCCGCACCCAATGTTTCCCCGTGTCGCGTGTTTCGCTTGATGAGCGGTAACTTCAAAGGAAATTCAGGAACACGCTTCGACAAGTTGCAAGTTGCTACTATGTTTCTTTTGTGTGGACGGTCGGTTTGTTTAGTCAGTCGCTTGTCGCCGTTGAATATAGCTGATTTTTGTGAATTTTATTTTCCTGTGTAGACACCTGGTTTCCAATAGTTGCGACACGTTTCATGTAACGAAAACTTCCTAAAAAAAAACTTAAAAATTGTTTCGTATATGTGTACACGCGGTTTCCTGTTTCTGCGACATGTTTCCCTATGACAAGAAACATACTTCGACAAAAGTTGACATTGTAGTCGCCACTTGTTGCCTCTATCTGGACCCTGCTTAAGGTCGCGATCCAGTCCATTAGTAATGTTCCTCTTCTATCTGTTATGGGTGATCCCCATTCTGCTGACTTGACATTAAAATCTCCTGCGATTATTTTTTCTCCCTGGCATCTCCTGGCTTCATTCATAATTCTTTGAATTCTTTATAGTCTTGGTACTATGTTATATTTGGTGACAAATATGCCACAAACAAGGTAACGCCAAAACACCATATTGGGAACCCTTTTGGTATTGTTACTATTGTGGGGAATTTTATATATGGATTAAGGGTATCCCGTACCTAAGGGGCTATACAGCAACAGGAGATAGTGGACTTGACAATATGTCATTTAGTTAGTTTTTTTATACGCTTAAAGAGATACAGGGTGATCCAAGTAAATATTTATTATATTATAAAATTTGCGATGATTTGATGTTAAGCGGATATGAATGAAATTTGGTGTAGTTATATTTTTGAGGGCAAGAAGGAGGATTCCATAATGAATTTTAAGATACATCCGAGAGAACGCCAGCTACACAATATGAGTTTGAAAAATTCTCGCATATATTTTTTGTCTTTCACAGTTCTGACCGCTTTACCTCAAATTATGAAAAAAGGATCTTTTATAGGTAAAAAAGTTGTACTTCATTAATCTCGATATTTCAATTGATTTTTGAGATAATTGCGTTTAAATGCAAGATAAATACGGGGATAAATAGCTTTCTTAACGAAACATTTTATTGAAAATTAACCACGAGTTCTTAAGCATAAATGACATATTTTCAAGTCTACGATCTCCTGTTGCTGTATTTGCCAATTAGTTATTAGACATCCTGGATATAACAATAAGTAAATGGTTTAACTAGGCACTTTATTGATTTGATAATAGATGAGTTAACCAAAATGGTGTTTGTACTCACTATTAAACTTAAAAAATAAACACCAAGAAAATATATCTCTAAAATATATCAAATCCAAAAATTACATTTTTAAAACAGACACTACAGAAAAAACAGACACAGAAAAAAGTTAACTCTAGTTATTACTGGTGTATTATACATTGAGGTATGTCGAGCCGTATTTAATTTTAAAGAATTTAAGGAATAGTTTTTCTAAATAACTTTTAATTAGCTTATTCGATAATAATAAAATTTATTGTGCAAATCCATCATATAAGGACCTAAAAGAGCCAGTCTGGCGGTACATAAAAAGTATAGAAATAGCATGCATGTTCCACGGACGAGGAATTGCAGGTTTTTAAATATATATCACTACACTCCGCTATAGCATGCAAAATATTATGTAAAAATGTATGTGAAGCTACGGTTCGTCGATCCTCTAAGGAGTAAAACGGAGGCCGGCGCAATAGATTTTTAGAAAACATCGTTGGACCTTTTCAATGCGATTAGGGTGCACTTGTTAATGTGGAGACCATTGAATTCAGGCGTACTCCAATTTAATTCTTAAAAATACATAAAAAAGAACTTTTAAAAATTTATAGAATCACAAGATATTTGTTAAGTATTGTTAGGTGCGCTAGGTACTGAACGTAATGAGAAAGCTCGTAAAAAAAAAACTAAAAACGGGATTTTGAAACGAGTGTCAAAATTTAAGCCGGGTGTATAATCATATATTATATCACAAGACCTATAAATTTAATCGATTAAACTATGCAACATATTTTGATCATGATTTTACTTGGAAAATAGTTGAATGCTCAATAATTTAATAAAAACCCGAGACTGCGAAGCGGTCGAGGGTTTTTATTTTCAATTTTGTTGGCTTTACTTTAAATTATTCGGGAAATAATCTAGCCGTATACCACTCGACCTATAAATTTAATCGAACTATGCAACATATTTTGATCATGATTTTACTTGGAAAATAGTTGAATGCTCAATAATTTAATAAAAACCCGAGACTACGAAGCGGTCGAGGGTTTTTATTTTCAAATTATTGTGCATAACTATTTACCAAAAAGTAAAATCATGATCAAAATATGTGGCATAGTTCGATTAAATTTATAGGTCGAGTGGTATACGGCTAGATTATTTCACGAATAATTTAAAGTAAAGCCAACAAGAAACAATTTTATTAATGTTAATAGTGTTAATTGGTATACTTTTTTGAATTTTCAGATCGATATTATTACACGAAATATTACTAAAACGTGAATTATTCATTTTAACTAAAGTTAAATAAATACAAAAGACGTTTTATAATCAAATTATGATGCTTCGTTGATGTTTGTGTTTCTCTTACCATGGTTAAGCATCACATAAATGCATAAAAGCTTGCTTAGCAAAGTGTGTATGTAAATATTACAAATTCTGATATATTTTCATCGCATTATGTCAAAATATTTGTATAAAAATTCTATCGAAAATGGCGTATTTACTGATAAAAACCAATATTAGGTTATTCAGAAGACTAAGAAATTAATGTTTCTTTATAAACTGTTGCCGAGAATTGTAAGAATTAGTGATAAACGATAAAACAAAAACCAATATGGAGGACGAAAGTTTAACCGCGGTTAAACAGGTCTTGGGATTTAATCAGTTATCTAAACAAAATTTATTCGAAAAATGATGGTGTCTGATTGGTCTATTTGATAATGAGGGAAATAATTATTCATAAACATAATTTTAGTTGGTAGTGATAACTTTAGTGCATAAGCTTAAGATTTAAATCACAGGATCATATGAACCAGTTTATAAGGATTTGTAATGCATAAAACATAACTTTATTGGCTAACATGCGACCTTGAAAGATGCTTAACTTTCAACTTGTAACGTTAGAGACTAAAAATTATTAAAGTTTATCAATATACGCATGCGCAAAATCCTCTGACAGATGAAATAACATAACTCCAGATTTTAATTTCAATGTCAATAAAAGCTCATTTTCATTAAAATTATTCAGAGAGAAAATTTATTCAAGTTCAATTGATGAGGAGGCTTTGTTGTTGTTCATCCCACTTAAGTTATTTTATTGCATGAAATAATGTAACAAAAGGACCTTTGTTACGGTTTCTATTCATGGGTCTCACACCAAATCTTCTCACTTTTCGTTACTTATTGGCAACTATAGCAGATATATAGCAGTCACCATGGTTAAGTAAATTGGCACTACGGCCAAGGCAGTAGCAAGTTTATTATTTATTTTCATTTCTTCTAAACTAGTAAAAATTTCAGGACAACGAAGTGAATACCTAGTTGACGTTATGTCTACTGAGTGTCAGTTTAAAACTTAAAATTGTTAAAAATTAAAAATCATTATAAACTATATATATGTATGTCTTACGTATTACGTTACGTATTAAGTTTACGTTTATTAGTTATGCATTAACGTTATGAATAGTTATAAACCCGGCTTAACATTACTTCGGATACATGAAGAGGACTAAAAACATTAAACCTTGTGTAGGGGAGGGGGGGGGACACATTCGGCATGAGGGCACATTTAGCCACGTCTAATATTTCAAGACCTATTCAAATTTCGCGCGAAAAATTTATGTGACACATGTTGTTTGTCCGTTATCTATCTTACCTGCAAGTTTTGAAGACTTAGCTCCAATTTTGATCAGTAAGATAAGATTTGTCTAAAACAGCCAATCTAAGGTAAATATAATTGTATTTTATTAACCTACTTCATAAATAAATGGTTTATAATAATAAGCTTAACTTTATTAGTATTGGGAGTGCCTAATACTGTGTTTTAAGTAGAAATAAAAGTGAAATCTAACCTTAAAAAATTTCAGATGTAGCCAAGTTTGGGGGCATTGGGGGCACATTCATCCACCATAGCAGGGGTTACATTTTTATGTTTTTTATAACGTTAAGATGATGTTAAAATAATGTTTTAATTGTGTTCTTAAGGTGACTGAAACGTGTTATAGCGTGTAATATGACGTTGCTATTGCGTTAATTAATTCATCATTCTGACCCCTGGGCTAACGTTACGTGTTACCAAGTTAACAACTTTATAACATCAATGGTATGTTTTTTTGCTTAGTGGGTTGTTTTATTGTAAATTCTATTGTTAAAAATAATTTTAGTAATAATATATTTGATGGCCGAAACTGCACGCTCAAGAGGGTACATTCGGCCACTGGTTGGGTTTTAAAAAAAGCCTTATAATTTTTTTTCTAAAAACAGTAGATCAAGAATATCGTCGCAAGTACTTCATACAAACGTTAATAAAAAATAATAGTTAAAAGTGATCTTATTTAAAACAATAGTTACAAAAAATACTAAAAAATCTTCTTATAGGCCGAATGTGTCCCCCCCCCCTCCCCTATGTGATTTATGTTTTGCAAGTTTGCATTTATGTTTTTTTGATTTATATTGTTTAGTGTTGAAAGCGTATTTACCCTTTCAAGGGGGGCAATTATGTTAACTATTGTTAAGTGCGCCAGGTACTGGACGTGACGAGAAGAAGCCCGCGCACCTTTTACAACAACAATTAAAAAAATGTCAATGTCAATGTATTCAATAAAAAATTAATAATTTAACCTGACTGTTAGTGTGTAAATTTCCCTGAACAGAAAAAGATACCTTTAGTTTTTCAGTTTTTGCTCTACCTTTTTGTTTAAGGGGGGGAAGAAGGGGACAACTATTGCTATGCAAAAACATTCACAACTTTGGTTTGGCTTATCAGAATTTGACAAAATTGAAATCGCTAAATAGGGATTCTTTTGTTTTATCAATTTTATAAAAAAATTAAGTCCTCCTGAATTCCGTTGCGATAGCTAGAGGGTGCTATTTAGCAGAATAAACGATTTCTTAATTTTAAATACAAGGATATAGTTTTTTTAATTTTAGCAAAAAGAAGAATAACTAAGAAAAATATCTGTGGAAACCACAAGCCAATATCTTTATTTAAACCGGAGATCTGGCAAATATAATATAAGCTCCACAAGACTAAACTGACGTTTTAATATGGCCTTTTTGAAAATTGAATTAATAAAATTGGATTGCTGAAAACACTGTCAGATATTTAGTAAATCTGTTCTAAACTTAAAAATAAGGACCTGTTACTTAATGATCAATTAGATTTAAATAATTCACCTTTCCTTAATTTATTCTGTTGACCATATAGGTACTTAAGACTTTGTAAATTACCCATATTGTGCCTAATTTAATTTAATTTTTAAACCCTCTGTTGGATTTTCCCACAATTGTAACCCTTCCACTGTTTTCACATCTTAAATAGTTTAATTTTATTACACCCCAATTTTTTATTTTCAGCTTTATTAAATCATTGTCATCTGACGAAGCTACAGTGTTAGCGAAACATGTCATTTCTAGTTTATATAGTGGAAATTTACAAGTTCAACTTTGTTTTACTGTATCCCATAATAATATAATTATGGATTTCCACCTAGTATCGGCTGAATCAATTAATTTATAATAATTCACGAAGGGGTAAAAAGCGCAACAGGCGATCAATTTTTTGAACAGCGTCCAAATTTTGCTAAATTTGGTCAACTTTAGGTATATAGTAAATACCTCCATAAATACCTACTAGTCACTCGCTCGTTCAACACTTCAACAGGTCTTGTCTTTAACAGGCGCGTATCTAGAGTTGATCTTTGGGAGGGTAATGATTCTGGTGGGGGGTTATGAAATTTTTTTTTCTAATTTTGTATCATAACAAATCTATTACGATACGCATTTGTGTATCGTAATGAAGCTTTTCGATACGCGTTTTTTCTTTATTTGATGTTGGTAACATTTAAATGTTTTATTTCATTGACTTGCGCGGCATTTGTGATTTACGAGAAAACCCATTTTTCGCAGAGGAAAAATAGCTTGATAACCTACTTTTTTATTCTGTGTGGATAACAGTGATGTATGTTGGTTGCATAAATCTATAAATCAATCTTTTGTAGATGCTTCAAGCTATCATTTTCTGCCAAATCCTATCCAAAATTCAATCTACTAACCTTCCAATGTCGATATTAACTTCAACTTTATTTGATTTTTCCATCTTCCCTACCTATACTAAATTACAATGCCGTAACGTAAAATCACGTCTTTGAAATTCGAAAAAAAGTAGCAAAATCGCCCGAATTTCCGAACGCTCTGTATATGTACCGAATGTACAAGGATCACACAACGTATTCCGTCCAATTTCAAATCTCATATCGCTAAAATAACTTTAGAATCTCGTGGTAAAAATGGGTCAATAAATAAAAAAATGACAGTTCGCAAAATCATTTTTGCTGTCCAGAGGCTACTATATGATAAAAAATAGTATTACCAACATAAAATTTAAACATAAAAATTTACAAAATTTGCAGGATTTATTTTCTTTTTAAATATGTGTTTTTATTGAAAAAACTACAAATTACAAAAAATAGTATAACGTACGTGTTATATAAAGCAGTTTTAAGCACTTGTCCCGTTATAAAACTCGCCGCAAGCGGCTCATTTTTTAACAGGGACGCGTGCTATAAAATGATGCTTTATAAAACGTGTACGTTAATATTAGGGTTGCCAGGTGTCCTGGATTTGGAAGGATGTCCTGGATTTAAGGCTTAAATTTAGCGTCCTTCGAAGACCTTTGGAAGGACGATTAATGTCCTGGATTTCTTAAATATTTTTTATCTAAAAAGCCCATTTGACTTTGATTCAATGGTGGAAATCGTAACTAACTTATCCATAGACATAAATATTGAAAATTTGTATGAAGAATATTGTATATTAAAACCTACCCTTGACAAAGTTTGCGCTTTACCTGAGGAATCCATTATCCAGAAATGGAACAACATCTTTTTAGCTAACCCCGAAATTCATTCTTTTTTAAAAATAATACAGTTTGTGTTTTCTATATACGGGTCAAACGCTGACTCCGAAAGAGTTTTTTCTTTATGCAATGCAGCCTGGAGCGACAGCCGAAATAAACTTTTGGTTGACCACGTAAAAGCAGAGCTTCAGATAAAAACAAATTTTAATTTAACCTGTAAAGAATTTTATAATATGGCAGTTAGAAACAAAAAGCCCTTGGAAGCCATCCGTTCTAATAAAAAATATTCTGTATAATAATACATTTTTTTAAAGCATTTTTAAGTTGTTATTTTGTTAGAAAAAACTTAGCTTTTGTTCATTTTTTACATAAAATAAATTCTGTTTTAGTTTTTAAAAAAATGTCCTTTTTTATTTGTGTCAGTCCTTCCTTTTTCAAACTTGTGTCCTGCGATTTGCAGATTTAAATCTGGCAACCCTAGTTAATATACTATTTTGGTACAGTTTTTTACAAGAAAATCAAAAATATTTATTAAATAATATATTTTACTACAACAATGTTGTCTGTGATTGGGATTCCCATAAATGAAATAAAGTAGGTTAAGTAGGGATGTGTTGTCGGCATACAAAACGAGAAATACTTTTGCTACCGGTTTGACTCGGTTTTGTCTTGTACAGGGTGTTCATTTGAAAACTTCCCACCTCGATTTTTCTGCTTTAAAATAAAAATGTGGAAAATAGCTCGGACCCGTCGATTTTTATTTCGAGGGGGACATCTTTTGCGTTTATTGTCAATCTTGTTACTTCAAGCCCCTAGGTAGGAGGGGGGGGGGGGGGTAAAATCTAAATCTTAAATGGATACCCCTATTTTATGTAATTTTTTTGGATTCTGCATAAAATTCTGAACATTTTTTAATAAAAGCATTATTAATCTATACTTAACAGTTTCCGAGATATTGACTTTTGAAAAATTACATTTTTGAACTTTGACAGCGTCTAGCTTTCTAACTGTACGTCTTAGAGCAAAACGGCGTACATGTCCCTATCTTCGATTTTTATTATCTTTCCAATAGTGTCAACGTCCGGTCAAACCGGAAGTACTATATTTCTTACAACCGGTTTAACCGAAAGTTCACACTATTTGAAAGATAATAAAAATCGAAGATAGGGACATGTAAGCCGTTTTGCTCTAAGACGTACAGTTAGAAAGCTAGACGCTGTCAAAGTTCAAAAATGTAATTTTTCAAGAGTAAATATCTCGGAAACTGTTAAGTATAGACTAATAATGCTTTTATTAAAAAATGTTCAGAATTTTATGCAGAATCCAAAAAAATTATATAAAATAGGGGTATCCGTTTCAGATTTAGATCTTACCCCCCCCCCCCTCCCTCCTAGGGGCTTGAAGTAACAAGATTGGCAATATACGCAAAAGGTGCTCCCCTCGAAATAAAAATCGACGGGTCCGAATGATTTTCCACATTTTCATTTTAAAGCAGGAAATCGAGGTGGGAAGTTTTTAAATGAACCCCTGTATATTTTTTGCAGGAATAAGGAGTAGGTACACGCTATAATAGGGCTGAATCCATTGATATTTTTATAAGATAATACTGGTATTACGGAGCTGATAAAGCAGCTATTTGAAATTGAGAGCTATCTGGAAAAAGCAGCGATTGCTTAAATTAATTTGTAAATTATCACTCATCTTTACATCAAAGCGCTGTCTCAGAGTCTGCGGGCTGCACGTTGACTAGCGTGTATTGTGGGTTGAGGTATGTTTCTTGCAAATGATCGTTGCATTTTTGAGTAAAAAAAAGACGCCAATTATAATATTGTTTAGAGAACTGCAACTGACTAAAGTCAATCTAATCAAATGTTTACCGATTTATTGCTCTCGATTTCCACCTGTCCAATTTTAAACAAAAAAAAAGGCTCATGGAGGGGGTTAACTACCCCCATTACCCCCCTCCTCAAATACGCGCCTGTGTCTTTACTTCGTTAAAATCTGAGTAGGTATTATTTTAAAATTAACTTGTTTCTCTAGAAACCCCATTTATTACAAGATCAACGTTTTTTTAACTAGTTTAAATATTATGACAGTTGAGAAAATTTAATTTTTTTAAAATTTAAATATAGCCAACTCAATTGATCACTGGAGGAGGGACGTTCTTATATGTACTCCAATCCATCCAATTACGCTGGCAGATTAAACTTCCGGTCGGCACGCGGTAACCGGAAATTGAAAAAAATACTATCTAACGGACCCAACTTAGCGCAAAATATTTGCTTTGGCGTATACAGTACTGTAGTGGCGGACATTTCTATCGAGCCGTTTTTTAGCGATTTGCTATCAAAATGGAAAAACTGAATCAAAACAGGAACATCTTAACCTTCACTGCCAGATATTTTTGACCAATTTAACCACCCCTTAAAAGGGTCACATTAATCAAATCTAATAAAAATCTGCTGCCAGTAACGTAAGCAAAAGTAAACCCTGAGTCTGCTTTTGTAGTTTAGTTTTTACAGATTCTGTGAATATACTTGGTGTTGTGGTACTTACATCAATATCACTTGCCAACCTAAGAAAAAGATCGCCGAAACAAGGAGGCGTAATGCCTGGCAATACTGTCAAGGGATGATGATCCTGTTAGACGGTCATGTATGTCAATTCCTTTGAAGAGTTGTTGTTGATATAGGTAAGGAGGAGTTTTAGTCTTATTAATTTTATAAACCAAACAGGCCATATGGACTTTAAACCGTTCATCCAGGTTTAGCCAGTGGGAATTCCTGAAACAGTCCGAGATATGATCAAATTTACGTAAATTGTAAGAGAATCGAACACAGGAATTTTGTAATTTTTGTAAGGAATGCCGATCTTGCTGACGTAAGGCAGGCCAGAAAACAACATCACAATAAGAGACAAATGAAAAAATTAAAGTCACACAATTTTAGCTTGATATCAGGAGTAAGAATATCCTTATGCATGTATAACAGTTAAAGTTTAAAATAGAACTTTTAAAGTTAATTATTTGCATGGCCTGATAATCTTAGGTTTGGATTAAACTGCACTCTTAGATTACGACAAATATTAGTAAAAGTTAAAAGAGAACCATTTAAATTAAGTACAAAATCATCATTTTCTTGTAGCAGATTACTGTTTTTCCCAAATAACAATACTTCTGTTTTGTTCTCATTTAATTTAAGTAAGTGTGCCTGTAAGACTTCAACAATAATGTCAAGATCTTCATTTAATTTAATGCTGCTGTAAGAAAATCTTTAAGGAAAAATGACAAGTAGTTCTGAGAATCATCAGCATACAAATGAAAAATGCAGTGCTTTAGAAAAGTATAAGAAACAGAAGTATAAATTAAATTCAAGATAGGGCCAATAATACTACCCTGAGGAACTCTCTGAGTAATAATTAAAAATTCTGAGTTTATTCCATTGCATATAACCAATCAAATATTTCCTAAAAATGACACTGCCGTCGGTGAAAACCCAAAGTAATACAATTTATCACAAAGTAAGTTATGTTATGGTTCAAGTGTCAAAGGCTTTACTGAAATCAAGCAGTACCAGACAAGTGTTCAACCCCCTATCAGAAGCCGTAAAAATGTCATCTGATACTTTAAGTAGAGCAGTGCAGGTTCTGTGTAGAGGTCTAAATCCTGACTGAACCATTGGTAAGATTTGTTAACTATTTAAATATACATTTAGTTGTTGAGCGATAATTTTCTCTAACACCTTGGATATCATAGGCAGGATGCTTATTGGCCCAAAATGACCTAAATCAGTAGGATTATTATTCCTTGGGACGGGAATTATATTTGCATATTTCCATGCATCTGGAAAAGCACCTGTAGTAAGACATGTGTTTACAATGTAGGTTAGGTATTTAGTTAAATAAGGAAAATGACAGGTAAGCATTTTAAATTATGGTTACCAACACCCTTAGCATTACTTTTTATTGAACCAAGAATACTTAAGACATCGTTAGGTGACACATTATTAAAAACAAATTCCCCACCGGCAGACACCCTCCTTTCGTTTATATTTGTTTAATATATCAGACACTTCCCCAGTTCAAGATTGAGTGTTATTAGCAGCATTATTTATTACATAATTATTAGTTATTGGGATTACATTCATATGTGGTTCAATAATTATTTCCATAAAATCTTAAAATCATCGGCAAATATAAGCGATTTTTATAGATTCACATCTCAGCTATCCCATAAATCGCTATTACAAAAAGAAGAGGCCCTAAGCTTGAGTCCTGAAGAATCCCCGAAATATTCTTATATAAGTTCGATTTAGCTTCCCTGACTTTCACATATTGCTCCCTGTTTGTAAGAAATTAATCGAACTAAATTGCTATTCAAATTCATATTCGATAATGCTATTCTTTATCTTGTCAAATGCTTTCTCCATGTCTGTGAATATTACTACTTGGGATTTATTTTTGTAGAACTGTGGCGGCGTTAGGAGAGGGTCGATGGAGGGAGGGCGCTTCTGTCTAATATTTTCCACTATTTACACATTTTTTATTGAAATATCCATTAAAGCGCTGAGCCATGCACTGAGAGAAAATTCTACTGACCATAATTAAAGTTTTAATTACCATAACTAAATTATCTCAGTTAAATGGGGGACAGCTAAAGTCATTTGCTCTCATAACTAAAGTCGTATTTCTACTTTTACTTCATCTGCTATAGTAAGATACTTTAATAAACTCTAGTAGGTGTGGTTTTAGCTATTGTAATTAAAGTACTTTAATTATTACTAATATACCGTATTAAAGCTTATTGTAAAACGTTAGCTATGCTTAGTAAAGTACTTTAGTTATCACAGGTATAGGATATTAATAGTCACTATAAGCACTACTTCTGGCATTGTAACTTTATATAATAACGGCAACTCTGTTATTTAATACCCGTAATAAATTATTGATGTTACTATAACCAACGCTGCTAATTATGAAAGAATTATGCTTTAATTATGGTAGCAAAAAAATTAATAACCCCAGTAAAAAACTTTAATTATGGTACCCTTTATTGGCTCCTTCGCCATTTTTACTTTTCTTTCATTTTTACATTAAAAAGGCAGAAAAATTGCCGGTTAGAAAACAACCATGAGAAAAAATGAAAATATTGTTTATGAGAAACACTAGTTACGCCTTGACCATTAAATATTTTATCAATATTTCCTTTTTGTTTTTTTGTTTTCTTAAAAAACCAAAAAACTAAATTTGGTCCAATTTGCCCATATTTCCCTTTCTGCTTTTATTAACATATCGCTTTCCGCGTTAATACATCCAACTTTTTTTTTACTTAAAACTATAGGTAATAATTATAGTACTCCAATGACCGGCCTATTTTTGGATAAAACGGAGCAGTAAAGAAATATTGATCAAAAATGTAATGGCGAATGCGACACTGGTGTTTGCTCTAAAACACCAATCCATGTTTTCCATATTGATAGATTACTATCGGCATTTTTTGCTTTATCTGTATTTTTATTTCTTAAGCCTGTAAAGAAAAAGAAAAAGGTAATACAATAATTTAAAAATACTTATATTTTGTAATAAAATCTAAACCAGACAATAAACTATAGACTTATTTACTAAAAAAAATTATTCGTATTAAATATTAGTTCCTGTTAAAAATTGTTGACCTATACAAGGTGTAAAAAAACAATATTTATTTTTATTTTTTGTTTATTTTCTACAAAAAATATAAACATCATAGGTAAAGTAGGTATATAAAAATATGTTATAGATATCCTAAACTACTATTATGTAACAAATAATACACTTGATGCAGACAAAAATATAGTATCTGGTTCATAGGTATCACCTGAAGACGACTGGAGATACTTACCAGTTGAAACGTTGTGATATGAATAACTAAAGGCAATGGAAGTACAAAACACATCTATGACTCATGGGTATATATGATAATTGAATGGAATGTTTATAAACTTGTTTTATTCGTTTTCTTGGTCTTATACGTAACTCTCAACTGATGACTATAGCTTGCTGGCTAGGAACTAACTGCCCTGAAGTTGGCACTAATGATCCTGGCGAGAACATTAAACATCTAGTCATTACACGACAGTATTAGTTGAACAAGTTGATTCAGTCTCTGCTGTCTAGAAAGAAATATTAACAATAATTGGAAAACTTAAATTTCAGAAATAGTATTTATTCTATAGATAATAATATATAACATTTATTTTGCGCAGTTTCATAAATTTCAATTTCAGCCGACTCCACATAAGGGCCTATGACAAAATTCGAAAAATTCGGTGTATCTGTCGTAGGCTAATGGTAGTTTTAGGCAAATGGCTTTTACCTACATATGCTATATGCATTCCGTCTAAAAGGTATATCGGCAACCGGTTTGTTCGTTATTACCCAGAGCATTTTTTTTTAATTTAATTTTTATAAAATAATATTAAATTAATAAAAAATTAAATTAAAAAAAAATTGCTTTGGATAACGAACAAACCGGTTGCCGATATAGGAATGCATATAGCATTTATCTAGGTAAAAGCCATTTGCCTAAAACTATCATTAGCCTACGACATGTCCATTGATACAAATAATAATAAATACCAATAAAATTAAGCTACTGTTTTTTCTTTGGGAACCCCCATGACGAAATCCGCCACTGAGTCAACTGAGTGTACCTATCGTATTAAGGAAAAGGCTAGGGTTCAAACTATCAAATAAACATTACAACCTTACCTAGGAATTGTATTAAAAAATATCTAATAGCAGAAATAATTACTGGTGGGTGATTAGTAAATTGAGCCAGGAAGTGCGTAAAAGCAACTAATGTCATGCGTGTTTCACAACTTAATAAACTACAAATTAATAATACAGAATATTTTTCTTACCTTCAAATGCTTCCAAAAAGACCCCAATCACCAAGAAGTGGATTTATAGGCCATTTGTTTCTTCTCACCAACAGAGCACAAACCGCTAAACTCGAACCTCTCTCAAAAATACGGCAGACTAATGAATACCAGACGGACCAGACAGCGATGATTCGCTTTTTGAGCCACCGAACGTTGTCGATCATGTCCGATGTATTAAACAGAGCAGCGACTTTAGTTGTCGTTATTAAAGACTTAAGTTAGAATAATTTAAAGGTTTAGTTATAGTAGTAATGTCATTTACGGCACTTATTAAACGAAAATTATTATTAGACTATAATTAACATAACTAACAGTATAAATTATCAATGCTAAACACCTACATTAGGGTAGTCTTATAAATCCCAATTAACCCGTAATCTGATAGTAACTTAACCATGTTACTTCTATTATGTAGAAATCTGCTGGCAGTAATAAAAAAAAATTTCAGGAAGATGAGTTTAGTTGTTACAAATAGATCATCTTAGTACCAGTATTAAAAAAACAGCTGTGCCAATTAAAGGTTTAATTATAGTTATTAATAAAATAGCTGGGTTGTACTTTAATTAACCGATTTTCCTCAGTGTGATTTTTAAGATTATTATTTACATATTTTTATGATTCTTATCAATATTTTATAGGCTTTCTATAAATATCGACCTTTAATAGGAATTATTTGTTAGATACATAAATATGTAATATCGGTAGATCTTCGTAATTTTAATCTTGGTGATATTTAGAATTTGATGAAAAGGCTATAAAATTACAATGTTCAGGAAAAACTAAAATATAAAAGAACCTTTCATTAATCATCATATTCGATAGATTTAAACTTTCATAGTTTTTACACTTTATTCATTCAATTTTTCAAGTTATCTCATGTGAAATAAAAGATGTTTTATGATACATATACATTTGACAAATATCTCTATTAAAAGAAATAATATCCATATTATTATCTATTTGACAAATACCTCTATTAAGAGAAAAATCCATATATATTTGACAAATACCTCCATTTAAAGAAAAAATCCATATCTATTTGACAAATACTTCTATTAAGAGAAAAATCTATATCTGTTTTACAAATATCTCTATTAAGAAAAAATGTATACTTACTTAACTATTTGACAAATATCATTATTAAGAGAAAAATCCATATCAATTTGACAAATACCTCTATGAAGAGGAAAATCCATATCTATTTGACAACTACCTCTATTAAAAGAAAAAATCTATATCTATTTAAAAAATATCTCTATTAGGAGAAAAAATCCATATCTATTTGACAAACACCTCTATTAAGAGAAAAATCCATATCTATTTAACAAATACCTCTATTAAGAGAAAAATCCATATCTATTTGACAAATATCTCTATTAAGAGAAAAATTCCATGGTTTTTAATACATTCTCTTAGTACCCTTTTCTTAAAAAACAGTTTTTGAAGCTTTTTTCGTATCACTATTTTTTCGATCGAAAGTCTGTCAATCTGTATACCTGTACTTCATACCTCGCCTTTTTGGAGCGTGAGAGTCATAGACCTTTTACAGCTTATTTCGTCCGCAAACAAAAGGTAAGTTTTATGGGTGAAACAATTCGTTTGTACGCACGGCTCGCCGGTCACATCTCTTGGCGCCCAAAAGGTATGGGCATGCGCACAACCCTCTTGTTATTAGCTTTTCATTCTTTAATGATCTAATAATACACTTAAGACCGGATCGGCGTCATTTTTGTTGTTACGTTTTCTCTGTGGATTTCTTGAATTAGTTGCTAGTTTCCTTTTGCTGCTATCTATGCTAAACAGCCAAGTAAAGATATCTGCATGGGTAAGTTGTTAAAGGACGCTTCCAGAACAAGTTCGTGATGTTGATTGTGAGTGTTTGATATTTTGGATTTTTAGGTTTTGTGCACTTCTGTATTGTGTAGTTCAGTGAATGGTGTTTGTGCTATAAACAATGACTATAGACCGGAAACTTTTTACAATTTTTGATAAAGTGATTGAAAATGGTGTTTTACACGTAAGTACCCAAGTTTTTGGCAAATTGTTAAATGTTATCAATTATTATTTGACTTGAGGTTACGTATACGTGATAACATCGAAGATTGCTGTGTTGTTTGTTTGTTTATTTTTCGATTCGATAAGGTAAGTTTAATTGTTGTTCTCTTGTGTTTCGAACTAAAAAAAATCTTACAAATAGAACGATAAAAACAATTTTCTAACGTCAAAATCTTACAGATTGGCAGCCACTAAGAATACCAGAAATCACTACCTTCCCCCCTAACTTGGTCAAAAAATCAGAACAAGTTCCAATTTATTGTCAATAAATTGTGGCAATAACCTGGGGGAAATTTTAGCTGCTTACATGTGAAATAATTTGAAGGCCAACGTTTACAATTTCTTGACCAAGAACTTTGCCCGTGAAGTACGGGCTTAAAATCTGTGCACCTCAGCATTAAGCGTTTAGTATACTAAATATCACGAATAGTCTCGTTTTAAAAAAACAGATGACAGCGGTTATTTGTCATCGATCAGCTGATATTGGGACATAATAATATCCCTAGATTTGTAGCGGACCGTAATGAGCCCAAACACCGAGTTATAAATTGCGTTTTTGTTACATTTAATTACATTTTAAAAATTTTAATTTAATTACTTTTGTGTAAGTACCTACAATTATTATTCATTTGACCAAAAATTTAGATACAGGTTAAAATTTTTTAATTCTTTTTCATTAGGGATCATAATTATTAATGTGTGCCTTGCTCGTTAAGTTGATTTCATCGATAAGTAATAAGTTTTATTTCATCTGAACGCCGTTTTTGTCGAAAAGTTAGTTTGTAAAATTTTTGTTCTTAAAATGTTTGTTCGTTAAGGTTAGGTTTCTAATGTATAATTTTCGCATTTTACATTATCTAGGTATCCTTTTCTGTTTCAAAAAAAATAAGTAGAAATTAAGTATTTCCCTGACTTAGGTAGGTGAGAGAGAGTTGGACAAAACCGGGTAGGTTGATAAAACCGAGTATCACCTAGTTCTACCATATGCCAAAACAGCTTTCCATATTATTAACCTTTAAAAAGCAGCTATTTGATTTTGAAGTAATTATTTTTATTATTGTTATTAGTAAATATTATTATTGTTTGGCAATAGTAAGGTAATAGTAAGTAACATTATGTTACTATAGTAGTTAAAATAGCTAACCATATTAGTATATAATAGGATAGCGGACAAATATAGGATTCTATTTTCTGTGTCTACGTACCTTACATAAGTGAAATTATTATTTGATATTACTATTATTATTGTTTGTATGACAATAAAATAAAGTTTTTAACATAAAGTTAGCCTACATGCAAGTTTAGTTAACTGTATCAATAAATTGCATTTTAACAAACAAATTCCATAAAAACCAGTTTTGGGTCTACGTACCTTACGTAAGTCAAAAACTGTTAAAGTAGGGTTTCCACTGACAGAAAAATTTAATCCCTGGCTAAACTAAAGCTTTTAACTTTATGTTAGCCTACATACAAGTTTAGGAATGTAACTGTATTATAACCAACAAATTCTATTAAAACCGTATTTGGGTCTTCGTACGTTACGTTAAGTCAAAAACTGTTAAATTAGGGTTTCCATTGAGAGAAAAATTAAATCCCTAGCTATATTGAAGCTTTTAATTTTATGTTAGCCCACATACAAGTTTAGAAATGTAACCGTACCATAGCCAACAAATTCTATAAAAACCATATTTGGGTCTACGTACCTTACGTAAGTCATATATATGGGGTTTTTCTTGACAGTGAATGTAATAACTTGAATTCAATTAGTTTATGTTGAACTGTAGGTATTTTACCTATAGGTATAATCTGAATAAATAAAACAAAAAAAAAATCTATTCTAAATATGAGTGACAGAATCCTATTTTAAGTTGTGTTTCAGTTAGTTGAGTATTTTTAAGGTTTGGATATTTATAATATTATAAACTTTTTAAATCTGTTTTGACACTTTCTTTTTAAACCATATAGAAAGTCATGCTTATTACCTATTACCTACCTTAAATTATAGTATTTATAAAACATAACTTTCAAAAGAAATTATTACCTATTACTTATTATTTGGCAATATTAAAGCGGTAGAACCGATGAGGCTATTGCATAAATTGTTTTAGAAGGTATCACATGTATAATTTTCAAGTCCGTTCCTGTAATTCATGCCAACTTATAAAAATTTAATAGACCAAAATTGACAGAGTGTCACGTGACTTTGCCCCCATCTTGCGAGAGTATTCAAGATTTTTACTATAAGACATTTTAAATTTTAAAGTCCGGACCTGTATATCTATCTTCCCATTCGTTAAATGAGAATTTTGCAGTGCGCATGCCCATGTCTGGTTGGTTTTGTTTAAATGCGTGAAACCATAAATTTGCAACTTTCGTGATTATTGTTTTCTAATCTAAAGGTCTATGCACTGCTCATGCAAAAAAAGCTAAATCTGCCCTCTCCTAAATTCACCCCCGATTTATATTAGGGTCGTTTTGATTGCCGACTGGCAGACGCTAACCTTTATTCGAAAAGTTTGCACGCTATATTTTGCTTACTAAGAAGAAATAATATTGTATTATTATCACTATACTAAACGAGTATTTAAATTTTCGTAATAATTATATAGTTTTGGAATTTAATTTTATTTATGTAATGCAGTTATTTTAAAAATGAAGTTTGTAAACTTGTTACAATTAATCATGACTTATGACATCTGTTTCATTATTACACTTCGATGATTCGATCAATCTAAGTCAATTTAAGCTCGTAAAGTTGTCCACAATGTTTAGAATCTAATCGTATAACTATGGAGGACTTGAGGTAGGAGGCCGATCGCAATGCATTGGATTCGGTCCCAAATTAGCATCGGTAATTCAGCTTTACGAGTCGCTGTAAGATGGCGCGCGTGTTCGAAGTGGGCTATAAAATAATGGTTTCTTATGGACGCAATAACTATTTTTATTTAAATTAGTTCTTTAAGGAACAAATAAGGACTTTTATATGAATTTACACTTACTTTGTTATACTTATTAGTAAACTCGGCCTGTATAAATTTCCAACGATGTTTGGTTTTTAAAATACAGGGTACCTATTAAACATTCTAGCTATACCTTTGGAGCTAGAAAGAGACTTATTTGGCTGCGTTTTCTCTCTGAAAAAGATCCTGTCTTACACCCCGACACAAAGCAAACTCTACTTTTATAAATTGTACCATTATTTATTATAAATATGGAAATTAATTACAATACAACGTTATTTGTCTTGTCTTGCCTTCAAACATTATTTGTTATTTCGAAAAATAAAATGTCAATTGTCAAAAGTAAAAGCACAGAAAAATAAAGGGTTTAAGTGAAAGTTAAAAACTATGGAGGATCTAGTTTTTCATATTAAAAACGAAGAAGAAGAAGACAACATCAGCCCACTTCGGACGCTAGAGCCATCTATCGGCCAATAGCGAACTAACCAAAAAACCGGGACAGAATTTGAAAATGCTGCCACTGTCGATCGGCCTCCTACCCTATAGTTCTCCATACGTATAACCAACTTGTAAAACATACTATAAATTATATTATATATAAATTCCATAGTAAATACATAGAGGCGTTTCCGAAAAAACGCTCGGACATGTCGATGGGTATTTTTAGTTGCGCATTTTTTTCAATAAAAACTTTTTATACAGGGTGTGTCATGTAACAGTGACCCATACCAACTTTCTTATTTCAAATGAAACACCCTATATATTTATTGATTATTCAATTTTTGGATTCTTCTGAAAATTTTAGACATATTTCATGTACAATATCGTATACCTCTCTTCAACTGTGAATAATATACAGGTTATTGCATTTAAAATAAGAAAGTTGATATTGGCCACTGTTACATGACACACCCTGTTTAAAAAGTCTTAATTGAAAAAAATGCGCAACTAGAAATACGAATCGACGTGTCTGGGCGTTTTTTCGGACACGTCCCCATGTATTTAGTATCGAATTTATTTCATTTGGCTGATACACACTGTATATGTATATAAAACAATAAATATAAAAAACTACGCCACTATGGTACCTATAAGAGGTGTTCCCACAAATCTTATTGCGTCTTATTTGTCTGGTAGGTGGCAGTTTGTGGAGATTGAAGTTGTCAAATCTGATTTAGGACAGGAAAAATGGAGTGCCACAGGGATTCGTCTTTGAACCCCTTCTATTTATATAAATGATCTATGCAAAACATGCAACGGATTTGCAATTTGACCATAACAAACCCAAACGACACTACTTTTATTACTTCTGCCTCTAGTTTGGAGAATTTAATTGTGGCCTCCTGGTGACCATTTCCTGTAGATGCTATACATTGCGTATGAATTTGTCAGTGTTATGTATCCTAATTTTGTTTAATGTTTGTACATAATTTGTTTTTATACAATATTTTATTGTTATTTATATGTTTGCATATTATATGTCTAATTCTCGGTCTAATTATATATTGACTTATATATTCTGTAATGTGCTATAAACGATTCGTGTAAGTAACAAATAAAACATTGACTTGGACTTATCTATTAAGGTATTCTTATACTATTTAGGTGAAAAATTATGGCTCCCAACGAAGAAACCGAATTATCCAACAAAGCGATTTTATTTGTGCACACGAAAAAAATAAAACTGATTTCAAATCGAACGAAATAAACTCGGAAATAAAGAAAATTAACTTGCTCGTTTAATTGTTTCTAAGATAACCCAATTATTTACCAATACTAAGATGGAATAAATTATTGTTCGTTTCGTGAATATGGAATTGAGTGTCCTTCATTGAATATCATATGTAGGCATACAGGGTGGAATTTTTAACTGTTATAATTCAGTATTGGGATGCCTGTTTATTTGCTGAAAAAGTACAGAACTACGGCTGCGTTCAATTTTAGTTTGGCACATTTTTTTTTGTGTCTTCATCCGTGAAAGTTACCTCTCTTTTTGCGATAGAAACCGCCCCTAATTTTTTTTTAAATCCAAAGGTACCTATGTAAAGTGACTATTGGAATGCGGCATCAAGTAAATAAACAACCTTAACTTAACAATAACATGTTTCCTTTTTTTTAACAGTCTGCGCTGGCAAAATCCAAATTACATATTAATAATTGTTGCTAAAATGCGAGCTAAAATGGCTAGTTAGTATTTTTCTGGCTTTCTAGATTACCGAATTGCAAAAGTAAATAGTGACTCGTATTCCCAAAAAGAGGGGTAAATTTCATGATAACACGAAAAAAGGATGCCAAACTAAAATTAAATGCAACCGTAGTATTTAGTATTTTTTCAGCAAATAAATAGGCTTCCTAATACTGAATTTATTAAAGTTAAAAATTCCTCCCTGTATGTCGTATGTATATAAGTAGAGGTTATTGCGCCGTGTATCCTGCAGGGTGCCCGAAATTAATGTATTGTAATGTTTTGGTTTCCTGGCACCATAATCAATTTTCTTTTTTCCGATGACCGTCATATTGGAATTTTTATTTATCGAAAAGTACTTAATTTTTCCCGTATAATATGAAACTAAATACTATTATAAATTAAATATGTATAACCTCAAAGTAACTAAAAATAACATTTTTAGGGAAAATTTGAATATACTTGGCCACACCAACATATTAGATGAACCTTTTACTTTTAAGAATAAAATTACCTTAAGAACAATATCTGTTTATACTATTCTTATAATTAATAACAAACTATAGGTGATAATAAGGTTCAAAGTATCAGTCATTTTTTTCAATACATCGCTGATATTTTTTTGTCGACAGATCTGGTTACATAAAGAATGGTATTACGGTTAATATGGTTGAAAATATCCCAAGTTCGTTGCTTAAGAACTTGGGTTTCCGGGAGATTAAATTCGTATTCACCTAATTTTTGACAAATCCCCAAAAATGAACGTCTAATGGGGTAAGATCCGGAGACCTAGCAGGCCAGCACACGGTGCCACCGCTAGATATTACCTTTTCACCAAAAGTATCCACTAAAAATGTTTGTACTTTTCTGGAATTAGGCGCGGGAAACCATCTTGCTGAAACCATACGTTATTAAATTGATCATAGAATAGTATAAAGAGATATTGTTATCAAGTTAACTTTATTCTTAAGTAAAAGTATCATCCGATAGGTATGTCGGTGTCAAATATGTTCGAATTTTTCCTAAAAATGTTATTTTTAGTTAAGTATTTTCAGGTTATATATTTTTAATTTATTATAGTAACTATTACTTATGTATCATATCATAGGAAAAATTAAGTACTTACCGAGGTACCTACCTAGGTACTTTTCGATAAGTAAAAAATCCAATACCTAATCTAAATAATAAAAAAGAAAATTAATGATTGTTCCAGAAAACCAAAACGTTGTAACTAAAATAATACCAATTAAGCATGTTCCATGTTAAGAAGTTGCTATAACAAATTAAAAAATATTAGGAAACAAGAGATTTACAAGCGATCTAACGATATTTTAGTTTATTCAAATATCTCTAAAACGGAAAGAACCATAATTAACTGATAATTTAACAATTTCCTGAAACTTTTCCCATTTATTCATCTTTCTACTATCTGCTTTATAGTTTCTGAGATCCGAGATCGCAATACCGTCAGCACCAATTTCGGGCACCCTGTATAGTAGACAGAGTCGTTAATGAGTTCATTTACTGTTCCAATAATTTTGTCAAATATGTTTTTCGTCATTGGACGGAAAAAAATTGGCGATGTCAGTAACTAGTGTTGTGGATTGTTTTACTTACATAGTTTAAATTACATTTTGTAGTTATATCTTGTTTTTACATTACCTATGCTGATTAGATAATTACGAATCTAACTTTAAACGACATGTGCTCAAGTTCATCTATCCATGCAATATTTTTGTTCACAGTCGGAATTTACATATTTTGACCTCACCTTGTGGTGTTGAATTGCAGCAGATGATTTACGCTTTGCAGACATAGTTAAATTGCAGGAATGTTCTATTTTTATCAATGCCACTATTATATATTTAAAAATAAATGTAATCTGCACAGTCAAAACACGATTTATTAATATTCAATTCACTTCAATTTTACTAGTATAACCTTGTATTTAAACGATCGTCTGTGTGACTATGTAACTGTTTTTAATGTTTGGATAGGTCAGTGAATCGCGTCACTTTCGTAGATTTTAAGTAACACAAATGCACAACATTGAAAAAACTGGGGTACTTTTATTTGTTGGTTTCATTATCTTCTTTGTAGTATTTAAACAGAATTTTATGAAAACAAACTCGTTTAATTTCAAGGTTTATTTTACGACAACACGAGAGAGAATGAAATACGACTAAGGTTAGGTTCAAATAGTTCGTGGTTCAATATACACGGCCGCTTGATTCATATTTTATTGCATTTTGTGATTAAAAACATTATTGACAAAAGGGCGACCCAGCTCGGGCGCCACGTCAAACTGTACTAAAACGAAACGAAACGAGGAGTGCTCAGACTGCTAGAGTCCGAATAAGCGGACAAAACGACGATAGGACGAGTGAGACATTCACCGCCCTGTGATTCCTCGTGTTCATAGTTTCCTGTCTCTCTGTTGATTTCTTGTTTTTCTTGTGCTAGTGTCTTTCGACACTTTTACACGCTTATTGTTCTGAAATGAATAAGACAAATGTGCCCTAGGATGGACGTTAGTGGTGTTTAATGATTGATTGTATTTTGGAGATTAAAAAATAATTTTTTCCTAGAAAAATTCAAATTTCAATTTTTCCAAAAATTTTTTGGTTTTGAAAAATTGACCAAATTTTTTACGTTTGGCCAATTTTTGTTGTTGATTAAAATCAAACAACTTGTCTTACATTCAAGCTAGGCTTGAAGTTTTTTGATGTTTTTTGTGTCGTTATTGAGTAATAGGAGCATTTATGCTCCTATGTCGTATTTTGAGCAAGTTTGGGGCGGGATTTATGGGGAATGAATTTTGGATTAGCTGGTTTGGGTGAAACTGCTTTTTCCTAAAAAACTCAGTGTGTCTTTTGTTTAGAAATTCTCTGATGGTTTCTACTTTGAGGTCGCGGTGTATCGCCGCACCTCTGATGTAGTGGGGGGCATTGGTGATTGCCCTGAGAATTTTATTTTGGAAAACTTGAAGACGATGCCTGCGAGTTTTAGGAGCTTGGCCCCATGCTATACTTGCATATAGCACGGCGGGGCGCACTACTTGTTTGTAGAGTAGTGTCTTATTTTTTAATGACAGTTTGCTTTTTCTGCAAAGGAGTGGGTATAGGTGGCCGAAAGCTTGCTTTCCAAGGTTGATTTTTTTGTCAAAATGGGGGGCCCATGTGAGCTTTTTGTCAAGGGTGACGCCAAGGTATTTTAGGGTGTCACTCCACGGTAAAATGGTATTGTCTAGTTCGAGATTTCCGATGTTTATGTTATTTATTCTCTTGTTGGAAATGAGAATGGCTTGAGTTTTTTCAGCGTTTACTTTTATTTTCCATTTTTGAAAATAGTCAACAAGAGTATTTAGCTGATTTTGCAAACATCTTTGGATGAGTGGTAGATTTTTGTGGGTACATGTCATCGCTGTATCGTCAGCGAAAATGTACGACTCTATGAATGGTGTTGTTGGCATGTCCGCAGTATACATGATGTATGAAACTGGGGCCATTGGGGAACCTTGGGGAACGCCTGCTTCGATAGCACGTACGTCTGACAAAATACCGTTTACACGGGTTTGAAATTTTCTATCTTGGAGATAGGATATTATGAATTTTATGAAGTTTATGTTTATATGATAAACATGATGGAGTTTGTATGCGAGGCCGTCGTGCCAGACTTTGTCGAAAGCTTTTGATATGTCTAGAGCGACCATGCCTGTGGAGGCCTGGCGCTGTCGTTCTGCCTTGAAAAGCATGCGTGTGCGTTTTTCCTGCTTCTTGAAATGATCTTGAGTCCCGGTCGGTCGAATCGGTCCGAACTTGACGTCTTCCTTTACATATACAGCAATGAAAACATTTATATTTTGGTCATCACTGTCAATTATTCTAACAACTATTTACTTATGTGAAAATAGTAATAATGCTTTTACTTCCGCATTCATCTGTTAATTCAAGGTGTCGATTATTAAGGCCACATATCATTCATGCAGAATATGCTCCAGAGGCGTAACATTGGGTAGGGGAAAGTCGGGTAGAACGGGACGCCTAAACTGGGGAGTGAGATAAATAAAACACAGTTGATTAACAGCGGGGGTCGGGTGTCTGGCCCAAGCTTCTTGCACTGCAGCCTTCTGGCTTATTGTACTCTCCAGACCTGTACACTGAGAAAATAGCTCCAAGTAAACTGTGGTAGCTGCGAAAAGTTTACTTACACCGGCTAATATTTCATTTATTATAGAAATTTAGTTTATTTAAAGCAAGTAAAGCAAATTAGCTACAATCGGTTTAGTTGGATCTAATAAATTAGTAAACAATGTTTATTTGTTTTTAGTAAACATATAATTTTTAAGTATACTGTACACCTAATTTAAACTTGTGTTCACTTATTTTGGATAAATTAAGACATGTAAAAAAGTTTACTTTAAATAAGTAAACCAAAATATTCTCCTAAGTAAACTTGGTTGTTTAAATAAAGTGTCCAGTTTACTTGTTTGGCCTTTCGTCAACGTTCGCTCCGCTCCCGCTTCACTTCGGCAGGATGACTCGAAACTCGTGGCGTCGCACGCAATACTATTTATCATTTTCTTTTCGTCCTAGGCGAAGTCGGTCGGGTTGTTTGGTGCTTCTGTTGCTGTGATATTTGTGTTGCCGTATTGGACATCGCGGTGTACTATAATAATATGGAGTGTTCTAATATGGAGTATTTGTTAATAAATTGGAATTTAGAAGATCATATTTCTGCTTTTAAGGGTATCCCTTATCCTTATCCCTTTCACTAATTCTAAGTAAACAATTTGTCTATTTTAAATAAATGGTTTATTGGTTAAAGGTACATAATTTAATAAATGGGTTACCTACTTATTCCAACCCAGGTAGCAGGGTGACGTCTTTAAGACGTCGATTATTGGTCATCAGCGACGTCATAAATTACGTAAATGAAACGTTTAAAAGACGTGCGTAAGTCACAGACCAATGACGTCTTTTTTGACGTAAAAAATACGTCATCTTAAGACGTCTTTTTAGGTGTAGAAAACGTCAATAAACGTCATAATTTACGAAAAACGAAAAACTTCCTAAAATAATACATAATAGGGGTAAAAAATACATATAAATATTTTATGTAAAAAATCCTTTTAATGATAATAAATTAACTATTACAACTTTCATGAGTACGCAGAATTGGAAAAATGCTAAGGAATCCTTTAATGGCGGCCAAAATACTTCTTTTTTTCGGGGCGTCACCCAGTATGAGGGCACAACGGCTACTCCCCCGCCGTCAATGCCTCGAACTCGATAACCTGGTACATTTATATTTGTTTATAACACAAAATATATAGAAACCATGATAGAAACTAAATCAAAATCACCATAAACTTTTCACTTTCATTTTTGCCGAACTGTCGACTGCCTAACTGCTAGCGCCAACAACATACTTCTGCGTTCTGTCAGACTGCCAATGTCATAAAACGGAGCGCGGGTAATTTAAATTTGATATTCGCAGACTTTTAATGACAAAATAGGTTTTCGCTTTTGCAAATTTTACATACATGAATGGTTCATTTGAAATGGTAATATTTTAAAAGTTTTATTATACATACGTGCCTTTTACTATAAGAAAAAGCTATTCTCAGGCGTTTTACTTATTTAAAAGTCTGTCCCACTATATTTTCAAAAAACTTGGTCACTTAGATACTTTTTAATGATACGTATAATTCAATAAAATGACTAAAAATGGACGTTTTTATTACGTAAAATTATGACGTATAATACACGTGTTAAAAACTACGTTATTTTGACGTCATCTTGCGACCAAAAGACGTCAAGTGACTAAAAATCACCAATATTCGACGTCATAAAGACGTCATCCTGCTACCTGGGAAGTAAACAGTTCGTTTAGATCAGATAACGAATTTCTAAGCACACCTGTTTATTTGTGTTTACTAGTTCTAGGTAAACTATTTCAGCATTTTCCATTTACTTAGGCCAAGTGAACCCTTCACTAGTCACTATATATGTAGTGAACTTATTAATTAAAGTAAGTGTATTTTCACCTAGATCTAATAAACTTTTTTCTCAGTATAGTAGTATAGTAGGGGAAAGTGTTCAACCTAGTGACACCATGAACCTAGGGACACCAAGGATTTTTTCCACATCGACCATATAGTAGGCCAATCGTCTTAACGCTATGACGCGTGACTATGCTTTAGCAACTATACTGAAGAAAACTATAAATGGCCGCGTAATAAAATAGCAGCTGACCGCATTGTGTTTTAGTGGTGCATAAGTAAATATTTTCACAATTTTCTGGTGGTGATTATTGTCAGAAGTGTGATTGGTAAGACCTTTGCTATATTTTAAATAACTAAAGTAATTATTCCATTATTTTTTAGCTGTAAAAGGCACGTAAGTAATTTAAATGTTAGATTTTTTAGATTATTTTTAAAGAAAACTATACCATGCGTACCTAGGGACATTGAGTGGTGCTGTACCTGGAGACAGTTTTGTGTTCCTACCCAGACAGCACAAAGACATCTTAAAGATATCCAAAAGATGTCAACAATAGACATTCATGACGTCTTATGGACGTTTCTTAACGCCATCAAGACATCTTATGGATATCTTAAAAAGGTCGTATGTTACAAAACCCAACGTCTATACCACATCTTATGGACGGCTTACAGATATCTTATGGACACCTTATAGATGTCTCATGGATACCTTATACATGTCTTATGGACACCTTAGATACATTTTATAGGCCAAACCGCAGAGCCCTGAAACATTTTGTTTTGTTTGTTAAACATGAAACATCATATTGCTTAATAATTGGTTTTATTAACGTATTACATAATTAAAACTTTTTTAATAATGAATTTCGCCTATCTGTGGCCCTTCTTAGCCACGTCGCGATGGCATCCTCGGCATCTTTTCTACTGTTTTGAAGCCATGTTTTGTCAGCAGATTTATTGACACTGCATCCACTGATTATAGACCAATTTTAATTATTCGAAAACTAAAAACAAACACCACACCACAGAAAAATATGTACCATACAAAACGTTTTTTAATCTACAATTCGTTTTCTTTTAACGGTTCACTAAGTAGAAAGTAAAAAACTACAAGTCATCATTAGCAAAACTATCAAAAATCAAGCCCATCGACAGTTGACAGTGTTGACCTTGCGTCATTTCAAATGGCAAAGGGGAGCGCTTTGTTGCCAATCCTAAGTTGTTCGCGATGTTGCCAAATTTACCGATTCTAAAATTTAACTCTATTGTTTGTCGTTTACAAAAAAAAACGATTCAAGAAAACGTCCGAATTGGTAAGAGTCATTTAAACTCGATTAGACAAGTATACAAAAAAATAATAAAAGTTCTGAGAACCGCGACGGTCGGGTTTGTTCGAGCTGACGATCCGAGATGGCGGCAATCCAAAGTGTCCATTTAAAAAATATGTAAGCTAGAGAAAGACAGGGATACTACAAAGACAGAAGAGAGACAAATCTCTCTCTGTGCTATAACCTAAAAAAAACACGAACGTCATATTTACGATATTTTAGCGACATCTTATGGACGTCATCTTACAACATCTTATGTATGTCCTGAAAAAAACGTCTTTAAGATGTCTTTTGTAGGTCTGCAGGCGTTCAGGCATAATTAAGACCTAAAATCGACGTCTTTAAGACATTGTGTGCTGTCTGGGTAGGTACATCGCAACACAATATTCCCCGGTACAAACTCACATATATTTTTTAGTTATTTGCCTGTTGGATATATTTTTTGAAATTCTCGGATAAATATAAAATGCCAAGACAGCGAAAGTAGTGAAGAAAATGAGAAAATGGAAGTGAGTTTCCACGAGAGTTCAGATTCCGATTATGTGAATGAAAATGAAGTCTTTGAAAGAGAAAAAGGAATATAGAAATGTTAGATCGCAAAAACTTTGTAGTAGGTGACTATGTTCTTGCGCAATGTAAGGGCGAAAAGAACAAAGAGAATCATGTTGCAAAGATTTTAAAAATTTCAAGTGGGATATTTGAAGTTGAATTTTTGAAAAAAATGCCAAAAACTGACACTTTCATTGTAGATACGGACAATTCAGATGGCTACACCTTATAGTCTGATGATTTAGTTATGAAACTGTCAGAACCTGAATCATTAGGAACTTCAAAAAGAAGCTCTGGTCACCTAAAATTTGGAATTTGGAATCATTATATTTAGCTTATTTATTATTTATTATTTATTATTTATTATTTATTATTTATTATTTATTATTTATTATTTATTATTTATTATTTATTATTTATTATTTATTATTTATTATTTATTATTTATTATTTATTATTTATTATTTATTATTTATTATTTATTATTTATTATTTATTATTTATTATTTATTATTTATTATTTATTATTTATTATTTATTATTTATTATTTATTATTTATTATTTATTATTTATTATTTATTATTTATTATTTATTATTTATTATTTATTATTTATTATTTATTATTTATTATTTATTATTTATTATTTATTATTTATTATTTATTATTTATTATTTATTATTTATTATTTATTATTTATTATTTATTATTTATTATTTATTATTTATTATTTATTATTTATTATTTATTATTTATTATTTATTATTTACCAGAACCCAAATACATTTTTTGTTATTTTAAATTTAAAGTCGTTTATTTGTTATTTCTTTGATGTTTGCTTAGAAGTTCGAGTTTTATTATAGGATAAGTGTTTTTGAAACCAGATATTTAAGGTTTTAGTCTTTTTTATGCCAAATTATATATTTTTTTACGATTTTCAAAGTTTGTTTAGTGAAAGTTTTATTAAACAGCTACTAGATTTTTACTTAAATAAATAATGTTTAATAAAGCATTTTAACATGTCCCTAGGTAAAACACCATCCGTCCCTAGGTACATAAGTAAGTTGAACCTGGGGACAATTTCAAGAAAAAATCAAAAAAATAATAATTTGGCTGTGGGTGTCAAAAGGGTTAATTTTTGGTTCTGTATTAATTCTTTTATCTAAAACTTACGTAATGCAACGAGAATTTTTTTTTAATTTCAACAGAGGCATTTTTGGGAGGACTTCAAAAAAACGCGTCCCTAGGTCGAACACTCTCCCCTATATAGTAATTGAGGGGACGTTCCGAAAACCTGGCAAATAGACCAACAGCGATCCTTTTCGCCTACCCCAGTCTTCCCCCAGTCACACTAACCACCTTGGCCCCCGCCAAAGCGTCCCGACCTCTTTATGAAGTATGTCGCTCCAGGCTATAGGGCCGTGATTTTTTCCTTTTGGAGAGCCGCCGATCCCAGGACCTGGTGCCTGAGTCTTCCTATAGGCATCACAGATGCCCAGAAAATGCAGCGGGGTCTCTTCCTCCTCCGGGCATCTGGCACAGATTGGGTCGTCTTCGACACCAATCAGTGCTAGGTGCTTCCTAAGCTTGCAGTGTCCTGTCAGTATCCCAATCAAGGGATTTAGTACACATCGTCTTCTGTTTAAAATCCATTCTAGCTTAGCCTTGCTCGGCAAAGCTATAATTAAAGTCCTTAGCTTGTCTGCACGCTTGGATCATCCGCCATTGCTCCTTAGAGCGGCGTTCAGCCCACTCGTTTAGTGCAGATCCTACCTGCTTTTTTCCCAAACCTGTAGAAAAGGTTTGTTCCTTCCACGAGGTTCAGTAATTTCCTACCAAGGTTGTCATGCGGGAGTTTGTCACGTTAAATATTTCCAAAGATTTTGATTTTTTTTGCGTGTTAGTTTTTCGCAGTAATATGTGATATAAAAGGCGGTTTCGTCCTCTTCACTGCAAATTCTACATTCAACGGGTCCATTGTAGATTTCCATTCGTTAAAGGTGTTTCTGAAGTGTCACTTGTCTTGGTCGTTTAGCCCTTTTTAAGATTCTTTTGTACGCATGCTAGTATCGCATAAACTTCTGCTTGGTATACTGTGGCGTACTTTCCTAGGGGGATACTAATTTCCTTTCTAGGTATTTCTCCAAATATACCTGCGACTACTCCGTGGGCAGTTTTAGATCCATTAGTGTACCAAACTAGGTATGTGTCTAATGACGGTGATTTTCCTTTTGACCACATATCAGAATCGCAACTGATATTAAATGATTTTATCGCTTTCATGTTCATGCGATCGGTCTGCATCTCTAAGAGCTCGTCGAAGATAAGGTCCGTGGCTCTTGTGTGCCCTATTTTCTCGGGGCGTTGTTTCCATTTCCCATTTATTTTCATTTTAGAGGCGCTGCAGTTGGCCTCCATTCTGATGTGTATGTGTAGGGGTGTTAGTCCCTAGTAAGTATGATTTCCATTGTTACGGGATGGGTGTTTTTCATTGCACCGCTAATACACAAGCAAGCCAGCCTCTGTAACAAAACCTATACACATAACCCACATAAATAAAGTTAGGTTTCATGTAATAAATATTACATTACAATAAACAACAAAACTAGTATAAAATTATAACAACAAAACATTAAAATAAAAAAAGAATACAAAAGGAAATAATAATTAAAACAGAAAGAAAATTATACCAAAAATAAAATAATAAATGAGTTAAATAACTAACATAACTAGAACATAAAAAGCAAATGTGCGACCATTAATGCTCTCGCAACGAATAACTCAAAGAGTATGATAAGATGAATAAAAACAGAATTAGAATTATCAAATACGCGATCTGATATAATACTTCAATTTATTTTTAAACGTTTCGATAGATAAGCAACTTGTGATATTTGTTGGTAAGCGATTAAAATATTTAACGGCATTAAAACTGAAAGACCCGAAACAATGCCGTTTTGTGTCTGGAAACAGAGTAAAGCCCTCTATGCCGGGTTAATATATTATGAACATCAGAACCCCTCGTAAGTTTGTCAAAGAGATAACTGGGTTGCTGACATTTAGTTATCTAAAAAACTAAAGTACATAAATGCAAGTAAAATCTTTGATCTAATTTCAATCAACCAGAGAAATGAAACTCTGAGAAACTTGATCATAATTCCTTACCCCGTAGGAGTATCTCAAACAGGGATTTCGAAAGCGCTATAGGTTTTCTCTGTCCTCCTAAAGCAACTCCGACCAGTACTCTATATTACAATCTGACAATAATGGCAAAAAAGTTGAGTTGCACAACCTCAATTTAATATGTGTGTTGAAAGAACATCTTTAAACAAATAGCGAGTTCTTACTTTACTATAGCTTTTTTGAAGTGAGTAAGAAATGTGCCGATTAACCCCAAGCTTTAGGATCAAAATGTGCACCTAAGTCTTTACATGATTCAGAGGTACTTATTTTATCATTATTAATTCCAATATTGAGGCGATCAGAAAGCAGATTAGAGCTTTTGCCGAATATAATTATATGAGTATTAGTTTAATTTAAAAGTAAGTTATGAGCCACAGATAAGTTGTAGGTAAATTGTATCTAGATCTTGATTAATATGGGTTACAGCAATATCAATATCTTCTAAATTAAAACTCTTATATAATAAAAAATCATCAGCATATTGGTGAGAACTAGAATGGTTTAAAAAACTTCCAAAATCCGCCGTATAATATATTGAAAACAACAAAGTACCCAAGATACTACCTTGAGGTACACCGAGCATTAAGCTTAAATAATAAGATGTAATGTTGTTTAAGTATAATTTTGTTAACTTCGGTCGTTGAGGTAGTCTTTTAAAAAATTGACAAATGCATCGCTATAATATTTTATTTTTAAACATAGGAGATCATGATTTAGGGCAGGGTATCAAACGCCTTGCCATAATCAAGTAATAGAAAACTAGTACATTTGCCATCATAAGAAGTGCGCATTATGGCATTATGTCATCAATGACTTTTAAGAGAGTGGTTGGTATACTGTGTTGCTTTCAAAAACGAGACTGCGTGACGGAAATAGGTACTTAATTTTCAGTTGCAATCAATAATCGGTTTCTCAATTGTTCATGTATACCTTTTTCTAGGATCATCAAAAAAACAGGTAATAAATTTATTGGTCTAAAGTGGGATAACTCACTCAGATTATTATTTTTAAGAAATGACAGGACATTTGCAATTTTCCATTGACTAGAAAATGTTTGCAACAATTATATAATTATAAAAGTGATGTCATTGTCATCTATTAAGTGGGGGACTATTAAGGATATATTTTTTCAATTTAAGCCGTCAACGCTCCGGGCATCAGAACGCAACCCAGAAATAATTGTTTTCACCTTCTCAGCACTTACCTCGGAAAACGTATACCGTGCGAGCAAAAATTATTTGCATCAAAGAGGGCTTGGATTAAAAAACGTAGGGCTTGGTTTAGATCACAATGATATGGGGACGATTAACCAAATCTAGGTTAAAATTTTGTCAAATTCATATTATGACATGATATGCCAAACTAATGAGTACTTAATAAAATAAGTAGACAAATACAAATTTATTTTTGTTGTTTACAAAATTAATAAAGTAAGAATATAGGCCTACAGAAAGAAAAAGAAAAATAATTACATAAATTGCTGAAATTAACCACCGCCATGCTCCAAGCATAAATTCACACGTCTCTTCATATTTTCGAAAGTGTTGACCAGCATCTCTGGAGAAATGTTACCACATTCTTGGATAATCCTTTCTTGTAATTGTTCTAAATTTGCAACTGGTGTTTTAAAAACAGTGTTCTTTAAATGAGAAAAAACGAAGTAATCCATAACCGTTAAACAACAACAGGGCCGTAGCCAGGGAGAGGGGGGGGGGTGTTGTAACCCCCCCTCCCCGAAATAAAAAAAAGATATTTATTTTAGACTTTTAATAAGTATTAATGAGACTGCAGTTATATACAGTGCGCCCGTCTCACTTTTTTGTTACACAACATAATAGTTAATCTTATTTACGGGCTACAATGGCTGCAGATCGCCTTAATGGTCTGGCTTTCCTACATGTCCACCGTCATATAAACGTAGATGTAAACAAAATCATAAATATTTTCTCTTCTACGAAAAGGAAACTTGATTTTGTAATTTAGTACAAAGTAAGTAGGTACTTCAGATATTTTTTTAGCTCCTATTGTTTATTTTTCGTTTTTATTCTTATTTTGGTTTTGATCTTATTATTACATAAAATAATTTATTATAATGATTATTATACTTAGATATAATTATGACTTAATATAAGAGACATGTTAATTAGTAAAATAAATAATTTATTTTGTCGACCGACCTTTCAAATTTCGAATTTCTTTTAAATTAAAAGAGTGTTTTAAAGTCTGGTATATTGCCGCAGATTAAGCTTTACGGTTATTTTACCCAAAAAAAGGGCGCTGAAGAGCAGGCGCAGTTCCCCCCCCCCCCCCTAGAACAAATCTTAAATCCGCCACTGGAACAAACCCCCCCCTGAAATTATTTTCTGGCTACGGCCTTGAACAACAAGGTGATCTAGGTGGGAATTCAATGTCTGATCGAAAACTGATCAATTTGTCGTCGAAAAAATTGCGTAAGTAGTAGTTAATAGTTTCTGGGGCTGTATGGACGGTTGCACCGTCCTGTTGAAAATATCCAAAACGTAAATCGTCGTCAAGTAATTGCTCCACAAATGGATTCAAAATATTGTCTCTATACCGCTGTGCTGTAACTGTGTCATGGGAAAAAATAGTACCAACAATTTTTTTTGAGGGTGCAATGTGGACTCTACAAAAAAAAATGGGGATTTTCACTACTCCACATGCGTGTATTCTGAGAATTCACATAACCGGAGAGGTGGAACAGGCTTCATCCGAAAAAAATGTCAGGTCAAATAAATCATTTCTTTCCAATAAATTTTGGGTAAACCATTGAGAGTAATTCTTGCGTCTTTCAAAATCTGCGACTTGTATTTCTTGGAATACTTGCACTTTATAAGGAAATAAATTTAGCTGCTTTTTACGAATAGTCCTGCATGTTCCATAAGATCTTCCTACTTCTTGGGACAGGCGTCTTATACAATTTGTTGTTGTATTTTGCAGTATTTCACGAACGTTTGCAACAAGTTCTTCTGTTCTTACAGATGGTCTTCCTGATCCTTTTTTGTGTAAGACGCGAGTATAGGTTAATTTCTCTCGAAGTAAATTGCCAAATAGAGAATGGACCACATTTTCACCATTTATTGACGAAAAAGTATTAAAAATCGATAGAAAGTTTTTTATGTTTTAATTAAATTAATTCTTGTTTGTTTAATATCTTATAAATGAGAAGGAATAAAAATATTTAATTTGTTACTTATGGATAACTTAACATACAATTTAAAAAAAACAGTAAAAACCTAGGGTTGCCATTAAAAAAAATTATCGAAATGTTCATATTTCCAATTTGGGACACACCGTATCAATATGTTTTTATAAAAAATACCACAACTTAAAATGTTAATAAGCGTCTCCCGTGAAAAGGAAAACCTAGTAACTGATTTTTAATGAGTTTTCAGGAAACACAAAATGAGAAAAATATTTTGCCATTCTGTTAGGACAATACATATTTTTTATTTTTGGTGCAATGTGTTTCCAAGGTAAGTCCTTGTTAATGTGACACTTTTTTTTTCAATAAATTTAGTTTTGTTAGTTCTATGTGACTTAATAGTTTTTCATTGCAAATAAGTATTAATTTTACTTTGGAAAAAACTTTAGTTAATAAAATAATAGACACCATTTTATCACGGAAAAGGCTAGTATTGTATGTTGCTAAAAAATGTATGTTTCACGTTGGCTTTATAAACTCTGGTAAAATCTAACAAAGTCAGGTTTTGCTTTTTTGGGAAACAAAAAAGTAAACAGGTTTAAAGTGTTTATAGGTACACATATAATTATTATTAAAAATACACGAACTTAATTATTAACAACAAGTTATAAAAATCGAATGATTTACTACATTCTATTATTTAGTAAAACTACATTATATTATTTAAAAAAACAACCTTTTTTGGTTTGGCATTAATGGATCAAGATCATGTTTTTATCACTTTTTAGAGAAATAACGCCTCGTTACTGATCGAAACACTCACCAAACAAAGCTGAATAATTTGAACTATCTCTTGGAAGAACCTAGTAAACATCCGACAAACCCGAACAAACCCTAGCAAAGCATCTTATAATTAAAATAATCAGTTAAAAGGGTGTAGTAATAAAGTGGAAATACCTAGTAAAGCACTTTGCTAGCTTTTTGTTACAAAAAATGGTGTTTTTTTTAAAGTATGAAAATAATAAAGTTGTAGATATGCCAGAAACTTCCAATTTAAAAAAATTTAAATTTGTATAAAATTTTCAAAGGAAAGGACTAGTACGAAACTTTCCAAGGTTTTTCCTTAAAAAAAAATTAAAAATGAGCAAACAATTTACTAACAAAAAAAAGGTAGATTTATCCTTCAAAATATCAAGTTGCTAGGTTTTTCCAACGAAACATGCTTAAATTTGCATTTTACTAGGTTTTTTCACGTGTAATATACTCTTTAAATCTTACATTTAAAAAAATTATTTATACCAGTCGAAAGAGGGCGCCAAAGGCTTTATAAAATTGATGCTAAGCAAGAACCTAGTAAGTCACTTTACTAGGTTTTTCCTTTTTACGGGAGCCGTGTCTAAGCATTTTTCCAAAAGAAACTGTAGGTACTGGATTTACTTAATTTATTTCAAGTTGGAAACTCATACTCTATAGTCAAATTTGCAGTATCTAAGCAGTTGCCCAATACAAAGCCAATACCTTAGACAGGCCATCTGTCGAATTGGAATTCGAAAAATTAGCAAAGAAATTGACCAATAATTTCAGCATTTATTTATCATTTGCATTATAAATTGAGTTCACGATAAAATCGCCCACACATTTATATCTGCTTGCCTGTATGCCCGCAAATATTTTGTGTCTCTCTTATACGAGTTTGTGGGAAAACATATACCCTAATCCGCTAACCCCATATTGTTCGAGAAGGGTATGACGGACGGACAACACTCGCTTAAGGGGGCTGCGGGAGATCCTTCCTCCTACGGGCAGACACGCAAACAAAAAGTTAATGGTCATTGACGTAGACTAAAAGGAGTTTATTTCTTAAAATAATGAAACCACATCATGGAGTATGAACAAATCCGAAACAATCAATAAAAATTTGTGTTGTCATTTTGACCTTTACAAACTAAAGAACCGTAAGACTAATATTGGGTTGCAAAAAGATTTTAGAATCGTTCACAACAAGTGCTATAAGTAGCACTGTGAGAGTGACTGCGAATAATACACGAACAATTTTCTCGATTATAAATAATTTTCAAAACTAGATTTTGGACCGTACATGGATATTGTGATAAGATTATAGGCAGAAGGTGTAAAAAATTTAATGAAATGTATCCCAATTTACCTACCACAAAATAATATAAGGAAATTTATTCGAATCCAGACTAATTTTAGAGACTTTGGTTCAACATTAAGAGCACAAAGAAATATACCCAGACCAGTAACTTCCAATGAAGACGACCTTTTCCATTCGTAGTGCGACAGAAGGTTTAGTCTTGAAAATTACAAAAAACTTAAGTTGAACAAAATATGCATGACTACAAGTTTACTAAGGTAAGATTATCTGCAAAAATTTGGTAAAATGTTACTAACACATACACAGGAGGAACAAAATTCTTTGAGAAAAATAATAATATATGGACGACATTTTCGAAAGAAGGTATTTTTAATCGACGTAATAATCACTATTAGGCCAATGAAAATCCTAATAATACAAAAGAGAGATGATTTCAAGAAAAAAATTAGATTTAATGTCTTCTGTTTGCTAATGGAGAATTAAATTAGATATCTGATATACTACGGAAACCTCAATTTCAGAAAGCACTTGGATATTTTAACAACAGTGGCCGAGGAATTCACAGATAACTGAAGAGTATCATAGATGTTGGTATCAACTTGATCGGGCGCCAGCACATTGCACAGGAGAAGTGACTGCAAAGCTGTATCGAATTTTCGAAGACCAATGGTTTAGACGTTTAGGACCATGGAATTGGCCACCAGGATCACCAGATATTACTCCTTTAGATTTTCATTTATGAGGTACCTACACTAAAGAAAAAGGTTTACAAGACTCCAGTAAATTACATAGAATAATAATAATTAAAGTATCGAGTTCATCCTGCATTTCAAGATATTGATCTCAATGTAATAAGAAGTACTAAATGTAACGGTGTCAAAATAAGTGGCCAACATTTTGAACATTTGCTTAAAAAAATCTGTATAGTAACATTTACTTTACCACTACTACTTTAATTAACTTTTTTATTTCGGGCTTATTATTAATTTTAAGTTTATTTTTCTTTTTGCTTTTAATGTTGAACCAAAATCTCTAAAATTGTTTTGAATTCGAATAAAATTCTTGATATTCATTTGTGGGTAAATTTGGATACATTTTATTAAATTTTCTACACGTTCTGCCTATAATCTTATTTTTATCACAATGTCCACAACTTAAAATCACAAACGAAGGAATGTCACTTCTTTTAAATAAATGATTGCCATATAGCATAACAACAAAATTATTGTTTACATTGCCTCCTACTAAACTGGTTGAAAAAATGTTTTAAAGAAATATCGTAAAGAAATGCTAAATCGACAACTTGAAGAGTTAGGAATAAGCAAGGTATACATTATGAAAAGGTGGGTTTATCGACATGTTACATCAGTATTAAAATACAGTGCCTTATCAAAAATAGGGTGTCTCATTTAAAAAAATATAGCTTTTCGTCCATTTTTTTAAGTAATTTACAACAATATGTTTCTGGACAACTCTGTACGCTTGAACTAAGATATGACCAAAAAATAAAATGCGTAAAGGCATTTTTTATCTGTACGCAAAATTTCAATTTAGTAATGTTTTAGAGGTTATATAAACAGATTTATTAAAGGTCACGTTTTCCTTAAAAAAAATTAAAATTAATTAATACGTAAAAAACGGCTACAGATGACTAGGGTAATATTCAACAAAGTTGATCAGAAATACAAGTAGAATGTGAAAATTAACATATATTATGGTGTTCCATTTAAAATAACGATGTTGCCACCTGTTTTGTGTAGAAGCGGCAACGGAGTACTGCTGAAAATATTTTAAAACGACAGAACATGGTTGTTTATCGAAGCAACCGAATTAAAAAAAAACTTATCACCCGTTTTCTATAAACGTCTAACGTTCCATCTACCGTGAAACACCCGGTATACAGTGATCGGCAGAATTCTCGCTTCATATGGAAACCTTTTTTATCATTGATTTCCTAAAAAAAATGTATTCTTGGTAAAAGGTTCTGCATACGCTTAAATAAAAAATAGAAAAAAAAAACTGGGCATACGAGGTTGATTAAATTTTTTAAAAGGTGCTCAAGTGTAAAATACTTTTATTTTTCGTTACAGATAAAATTTTCATTTGTGAAAGTTGTTTAGAATTGAAAGTTATGTCCGATTAATTAAATTATTTTTAAAAGTTTTATTTAATAATTACTTCAAAAATATTGGTTAAACTTTAAATCTCTCGTTATTTATCATTCTTCTTAAGCCACTTAAATAAATTATATAAAAATTTGTTTATTTTTGGAGCAATTAGGTTTAAACAAAGTTAATGTTAGACAATATATTCAGGTTACTTACTCTTAGTTAAATGAATTTAAAAATCTTACTATTTATAAAAATTAAATTAAGTATTAGTCAGGTTTTTTTGGATAATAGATAAGTTAAATAAAAAAAAACATAATGGAATAGCAAAAGTTGAAGTTAAAATAAAATTTCAGCACAAATCCGTGAAATTAAGAAAAAAAAATTCAAATAAATAATTTTAGAATTTAATTTTACATTAACTGCGTTTTTATCATCGGAACGCGTAATCGCGTTCCAATCAACTAATATGTTATCATACCAGATTAATTAGTTTGGAAGAAAAACTAAAAACACAAGTTTTCGTTTTTTCAAAAAAAAAATTTCAAAAAAATAATAAAAATTTAAAGTTGACCATAAAACGGTACCTTTAACTTTATGTCTTTATATTGCCATTTTGGTCTTATTTAAAAAACTAAAACTATACCATTTTGACCCCATCCTTAACTTTTAAATTATACTAAAAATAGTGGTTAGTTGTCGCCGCCAACTAGCGAATTTTGCATGGAGATATTAAAAGTCCACTTTAATATTTATATGGTTTTATTATTAATTTTATATACAAAAAAAAACATTACTATCTAACAATTTTACGAACAAACAAAATAATAGACAAGGTGTTATTATGTTTAATCCCGCAAATTCTCATATTATAAAAACAAGTTGCACAAAAATATTTTTAAATATATCGCTTTGCTGTAATAAGCAAAACAAATCAAAAGAACACAAAGTCGGCGTCTCGTCAAAATCCTTGTTTAATTAAAAAATCAAAAAAGGTTACATGTGTTTCGTCCTTATATGGGCATCATCAGACCCACAAATTGTAACTGATAAAATGTTATATTCATAATCACATATTTTTCCCGCCTTTTTTATGTAAACAGTACAAGTCGTGTTTTATGAGACGAAAATTTTTTTTCCAAATTTTGCCTTGCTAACATCGCAAGATATTTTCTCGTCTCGTCTTGCGAGAGTCTCGTAATTTCTCATTCTCGCAATATGACTTCATAAAATCTTTTTGCAAAATCTCAAAGCACATACGGGTTTTTATTATTACAATCACCAAGTGAGTACCTACAAAGATTTTAAACAACGATGGGCTTTTTAACTAAATGTTGTTTTTTATCCTATCGCATAAAGGAAGAAAAAATAAATTTTTGCGGTTTTAGATTTTAACATTATCAAATAGTGACTGGGAAAATAATTAAACCAAATACGCCACTCGCGAAACCAGCTATCTATTGTTTCTACGAAAGGTTTGTAACACTCAACGAAGATTTTGATTATTAGAATATATCTTCAATAGGTTCTAATTCAGGATGTTAGATGATAATTCGATTATAGCTAAAAAGCCCATTAACTAGCAACTTTGACTGTGACATAAATGACATTTGAAGAAGTAGTCCATGCTTAAAGTATAGAAAAGAAATAAAAACTAAAAATCTTCCTCTACAAAATTTAAAAGAATATAGAAATTCTTTAGGGGTAGGGGTCTCTACATGTTTCGAACGTAGAAACGTTCATTATCAGGAGACAGAAAATTTATATAGTGCTAATGGTATTAGCAGAAGAGAATATGGTGGATGATGGTTTTCATTTTTCAATGCCATAAAAGCTCCATTAAGGTTTAATGCCATTTTCTCTTCTGCTAATACCATCAGCCCTATATAACTTTTCTGTCTCCTGATGATGAACGTTTATACGTTCGAAACATGTAGAGACCCCTAAAAAATTTCTATATTCTATTAAATTTTGTGAGGGAAGACTTTTACTTTTTTATTTCTTTCCTTTAAATGACATTGTTTGTCAATGTCATTTGTGTTAGAGTCAAAGTTGCCTGAAGGCGAACCACGAACAATCGCTTTTATATCGATCGACAAGGAGAAGTCGATCGCCTTCTTGTCGAAGCGATCGAGATTTCGTACCACGGTCAATCTATTTATCGAAATCGTCTTTTGTTCGGGCGTTTCCGTTTTGTCGATAAAGACTTATTATCCATTTTAAAAATATTTCCTATAATTCCCCGTTTATGATTAAAAGCCAGTAATTAACAATAAAAAGAAGAAGAATATAGGTTATATTTTTAAATTGTTTTGGTATTTGTGTTTGTTTACTGTTTATTGTAGTCTCTAAATTTTAAGTTTTTAATCATTTTTCTTGTATATTAGGTATCTAATAAAATGTTTTTATTTCCGCCACCTTCATTTTTGTTTTATATTTTCAGTTTTGCACAGCGAGCTTTCATTCATCAGGGTTTTTTCCCCTAGGCCCAACGCATTTTATTTTGTGGCTGCATCCTTCATCCTTCCACAACTCAGGGATTTTTGTTTAGCATTTTGGCACACAAATTTGCCTGTAATCATTTCAGGATGCACCTCTAAGATATCTAGGAGTAAATCCCAATGCCTGGAATTTACTCTCATTCTTTTTACTGCAGACTCCATTGTCTAAAAACAGAAAACTTCATGTAGGTAGGTTCATACTTACTGTGTTTTTCTCTTTTTCCGAAAAACCTATAAATTTGTATGAACTAAACGGATATTTAATTTTAGAAAGCTTTATAAATTAAAACTATGTATTCTAATACACTCTATTATTATTAAAGAAAAAATCGAATATAATATTTCCTTCGACCAACATTATTTACATCACGAGACAAAAACAATGATATTCATACACCTATGGTAAAGAGTACTTTTAGCCAATGATCAGTATTATATAAAGGAATAACAATTTGCAACAGTTTACCGAAAAAAATTTAAGAAATATCGAAATTATGGATTTTTAAACAAAAACTAAAAATACCAAAAATATTTAAAACTAAACTAACTTTAACGTATTATTATTATTATTATTATTATTATTATTATTATTATTATTATTATTATTATTATTATTATTATTATTATTATTATTATTATTATTATTATTATTATTATTATTATTATTATTATTATTATTATTATTATTATTATTATTATTATTATTATTATTATTATTATTATTATTATTATTATTATTATTATTATTATTATTATTATTATTATTATTATTATTATTATTATTATTATTTCGTAAATGGTTATTATATATATATTTTTAAAATAATTTTGATGGAGTTATTAACAGTAAACATGATTATTTGTGATTTTATATCATTATATATTTGGTGTTATATTCTCTGTAATAAACTTTTTAAGTTGGTTAAGAATAAAGATATATAATAATATTAGTATTATAATTATAATGATATATTATTATTAAACCACCCAAATGCGAAAAACTCAAAACAAAGTAAACAAACACGATTTCTGAGGTTAGGTTGTTCGTCGACAAGCTTTAGCGGCGTCCACTTGTCAGTCGACTCCTTTCGATGCGATAAAATCGTTAAGTTGGATAAAGCGATTGTCTGTGGTGGCTATTTATGTAGATTGACCTTAAGCCAAGGCGAGACGGGGAAAGACGTAAGGGGAAATTGTCGATTACGATTGTCTGTGGTTCCACTTCTGGTTAGTTAAATAATTATTGTTAAAAACCGTTGCGCATCCCAACATTAGTATTGTCATTTACCATCACAGATTTACATATTTATTTGTTTTATAAATTTTTATGTTTATAAAAACAGATTTATTCCGCGCCTATGCTTTGTGCCCAGAACGAAATTAAACTACAAGATAAAGTACAAATTTTCAGACAAATTTTAATGCTTTGCCATTATCTATTTAAAACAAATCGACGGTTCTAAAATGAAAATTGATAGGTAACTGTAGAAGGTTCGTTGTAGGTTTAAACTTAGAGTGGACCGTACGGCTTCCGAAAACCTTTATCAATAAAATGGCCGATATTTGACTCATTTGAGGTAGGTTTCGCCCACGATAATCGGCCAGTGCCGGTGTCGCGATTTATTGCTAGAATATTATACTGACCTACAGATTTAATTATATTGTTATAAACTTAGCATATTATCATTTAAGTCATATAAGAAAAGAAATTACGCCATATTGCTCCAAACTCCTCCTGCGCATGCGCCAGCAGTGCGCAGCCGTGCGTCATCGGTCATACGTCATCTGTCATGTCATACTTCATCTGTCAACTGTCAAACGTCACACTCTTAGCGTTAGCTACATTAGGCCTTATTGGCCATTATTGCTTACATGGCCCTATCTTCAATTTTTATTATCTTCCCAAAAAAATCAACTTCCGCTTAAACCGGATGTAACTAGAAAGCAGGAAATATAGTTGTTCCGGTTTAACTGGAAGTTGATTTTTTTGGGAAGATAATAAAAATTGAAGATAGGGACATGTAAGCCGTTTTGCTCTAAGACGTACTGTTAGAAAGTTATAAGCTGTCAAAGTTCAAAAATGTCACTTTTCGAGAGTCAATATCTCGGAAACTATGAAGTATAGACTAATAATGCATTTAATAAAAAAAAATTATAATTTTATGTGGAATTTAAAAATGTAAAAATATACTGGGTGTTATATTTAAAAATATAAAATTCGTTCGAATTCCAGACAAACTAAAAAGCTGGCAACAACGCCAATATCGTCATTCGGTGCGTTAGATCCTCTTACACAACTGTAGCAAATTTGGTTTAAATCGGCCAGTAAATTGTGATGTTATTAAGCCGTTTCCAGACTTTATACACACACGTATGTATTTATAGGTATGCCATCATAGGTAACCAATGGATATGCCATCTTAGGAATATGTCAGTCACACTTCTAGTAAATAAATTATAAAAAATTAAAACCACAACTGAGATTTAAAATAATCATAGCAAAGTAACATCTATATCTTATAGTTATCGGAAAAAAATCGTGCATTCTAATTTAATGCACCTAACATAAGAAATTTTTGGTTTAAAAACTAGCTAATATTTCTTCGGCACTTAACGATTTCTGTTATATTAAATAACTTTACATAAAAACGTCCGTCACGACTAAAATTCGACTCAGACAGAACTGAACGGTCAATTCGCGCACCCGTCTAACTATGCGGGATGACGCAAAAACGGTTCATTCCAAAGATACCTGTGGTATGCTATCATGGGAAGTATGCCATCAAAGGCGACTTAATTTTATATAAATTCGTAAATCTGGATTATTATTTGTTTATAGTCAAAATCATGTAAAGTTTTAAAGCGTTTAGGTTAGGTTCTGTCATATTTGACATATATTGCACACAATTTAACGCGTTAAAACTTTTCGTGATTTCGACTATACTATGTATGGAAAAAACTTATTATATCTAAACCAGCAAATCCTGATATGAAAACGAATTGTAGAACGATAAATTTTAACATTTATGTTTTGAAATCAATGGTCCGCCGCTACTGGTGGATTATAGAGGTTAATTTTCTGAATTTAGGGGTCTTACCCAACTTCTAAGATATTCGATTATAAAAAAGTAAGGCGTGTTTCTTTCTCATTTAAAAATGCCTAATAAATTCCTAATTAACCATTTGTCATATTTTAGAATGATTACAGAAATAACAGTCGGTGAAGTTAGTGATAAATTTCACTAAAACATTTCACATCCTGCTACCACTATGAAAATTTGCACAGTAGTATGTACAGTATTGTACAGGGTGGTACACCTAAGATGGCCCACTATCCGATCTCAGAATCTGAAAGACCTATGAAGAAAAGTTAAAAACAAAAGTTTTTTGGATTTTCTTATATTTTTTAAGTATATAATTTTTACGTTTACAAGATGTTTAGTTTCTTCTGACCAAGTACCAACTTTCTTATGTACAGGATGTACCAGATTCAATGCTCACCATTGGGATCTCGGAAACTATAAGAGATAAAGTTAAATTGGGACAAAGTTGGATTATTATTATTTTATTATAGCTCCACTTAAGTTAATGCCAGTGAGAAATTAAGAAAATTCTTACTACTTCCAGAGATACCGGGAAGAAACCGAAACTTTATTTTCATAACACACAAAAAGCACTTTTTACAGACACTTTATAGCCGGAAGTGAAATATTTTTATGCCAACTCCACTGACTATAACATAGAAAGCGGTAGATCTTATTTTGTTTAGGAAAAAAAAGATCACGTCCATTTTTTAGTAATGGACGTTTTATCTGATGGATACATTAACATAACGTAATTTTATAATTACATATCGCGCGAACACGCGATATGTTATTCGTCGCCTTCACGCGGAATCACGACAACCCCGACTGCTTCCCGAAAAGTTTGCTCTATATAGGCTGCTTCATTAACATATCGCTTTCTGCGATATGTTATTCGTCCCCTTCACGCGGAATCATGGCAACCCCGATCGACTCTAGAAAATTTTGCACTATATCGTCCTCTACATTTGAAATATGTATGTATGTTGGCGTCGCCGCCGTCAGTTTCGACATTTTCACATTTGCGATTATTTTTCTCGGAAACGGTTAGAGTGGGACGATTGAAACTTTTTGGGTTTACAGAGGAATAGTGGGGGTACGTTGTGTAAAAATTTTGAATATACAGGGTGTGCCGGAAAAAAGTTATTAAACGTCAAAGTCGAGAAATATCGGGATCTCGTTGAAATTCGATACAGGCCACAAAAATTAGTTTTTTCGATTTAAACTTTTTCGACGCGTAGGCGACCGTGGGCTACAGAACCCTATTGTTTGTGAGCGCGATCGAAAGTTTGGAAATAATTTTTTTTATTTTTTAAAAGTCAAAATTTGGTCCAAAATGGTACCTCTTGGATCGCTAATAAGTTAAATTGGGTGCATTCGATCGACATGCGGTTTGGATAATCGGTTAGGCCATCTCAAAAACTACCTTTTTCCAATATATCGTTCTATACCTAACTGGAATGGAAATTGCCGAAAATTGTAAGAAAGTGGAAATCATAAAGTTAGGCCTGATTTTTTCACGGTTTTTATTTTTTTTCGTACTGAAAACGACTTTTGATCGAAACGTTGTAAACTTTAGCGGATAGAGCTCGTCAAATTGTATTTAAGAGATATTTTTTCGTTTCTTTATCTTTAATACGGAAAACACGGCAGCTTTTTTTTTACTATATCGACTGTAGCTTATTCAATTTTTAACAAAACCGTTTTATTTTTTTCTCAAAAAATGCACTGATTACTTCGCAACACCTCTACATATTCAAAATCATTAAAATATATTCGCAAAATTGAGAAAAGTCGCTTTTTTGGGTGCGGAAACAGGCAATCTTTACAAATTCTAACACCATTCACTTTTGACTAAGAGTGCCTTGATATTGATGTATCTAAATTAAATTAATTCTAAAAATCCGGCTGTCAAAAATGGCGAAAAATGGGTGTTTTCAGCGTGACTTGCTAGAATAATAAGAACATTTCCAGATTTTAAATCGGGTGGAATATATACCTTGAACCTTCTTCTAATTTTACTGACCAAAATATTTGCCCAAAATGTTTCAGAAATGGTTGTAATCTCGATTTTAAAGATGGCGTTTCGACATTGATTATCCGTCGCCACGTGGTAGAAGGTTATTCGACATTTCGATATTTGCGAATTTTTTTTTCGGAAACGGTTAGAGCAAAACAATTCAAACTTTCTGGACGTAGAGAGGAATAGTCGGGGCACGTTCTGGGAACAATTTCAAATATACAGGGTGTACCGGAAAAAAGTTATTAAAGTCAAAGTTAAAAAATATGTTTTTTTTCGTTGTAGGGCGATACAGGTGGCAAAAATCATTTTAATCGATTTAAACTTTTTCGACATGTAGACGACGTTGGGCTACAAAACACTGTTGTTTGCGAACGCGATCGAAAGTTGGGAAGTAATTTTTTTGATTTTTTTAAAATCAATGTAGGGTCATATTGGATCGTTAATAAATCGAATTGGGTGCGTCCGATATAATTTTGGTTTGGATAATCGTTTAGGTCATCTCAAATACTACTTTTTTTAAATATATTGTTCTATACCTAAACAGCATAGAAATGGTAGCAAATTATAAAAAATAAGAATTACTATTTAAGTATATATAATTTGACAGCTGTCGTATAGAACTTTGTTATTTTGGTACTAAAAATTTTTTAAATTTAGTTTTATTACAGCTTTAACCCTCGCTACGAAAAAAGTTAAAATAAATTGACAATTACCTGTCAAAATCTGACAGGTATCGTATAAAACTTTGTTATCTAGGTACTGAATTTTTTTAAAATTTGGGATTCTTACAGCTATAACAGTCGCTACGAAAAAGCTAAAAAAAAATTGACACTTACCTGTCAAAATCTGACAGCTGTTGTATAGAACTTTGTTATTTAGGTACTGATTTTTTTTTAAATTTCGAATTCTTACAGCTATAATCCTAGATACAAGAAAAGCTTAAAAAAAACTTGCAATTTACCTGTCAAAATGACAGCTGTCGTATATAACTTTGTTATTTGGGAACTGAAAAATTTTTCATTTAGGATTCTTACAGCTACAAATCTCGCTACGAAAAAAAAAATTTTAACTTACCTGTCAAAATTTGACAGCTGTCGTATAGAACTTTGTTATTTAACTACTGAATTTTTTTTAAATTTTGGATTCTTACAGCTTTAATTCTAGATACAAGAAAAGCTTAAAAAAAATTGACATTTACCTGTCAAAATGACAGCTGTCGTATAGAACTTTGTTATTTAGGATCTGAAAAATTTTTCACTTTAGGATTTTTACAGCGATAACCCTCGCTACGAAAAGGATAAAAAAAAACTGACTCCTACCTGTCAAAATTTGACAGCTATCGTATAAAACATTCTTATTTAGGTACCTGAAAATTTTTTAATTTCGAATTCTTACAGCTATAACCCTCGCTACGAAAAAGCTAAAAAAAAATGACACTTACCTGTCAAAGTGACAGCTCTCGTATAATTAAACGAACGAACTAGAACAGTGCCGTGCCCGAAGGGCTCGGCACAATAATATTTCTACAAATTTATTAGCTGATAATTGATAGCTTCCATGTAAGAATAATTTTTTGCTTATGTTTTAATCGATTGAATACTTATATATTTTTATAGAGCAAATATGGAAAGTATATCCCACATTGCACAAAGGTGTGCGAGTTTAAAGAGCACCTATACGGCGCCGTCTCAGAAAACTACCTACCTATACGAGAAAACGGAAATTTTGCACCATTGTGTAATTTTAGTCAGTTGTTATAATGACAATTTGGCGATATGTTTTTCCTTCACGTTCCGCAGGAAGGTGAGGCAAAAAAAGCAATAGTAAATAGAAAAAAAGAAAAGAAAAGTATTTTTTTATTGTAAATTTTTGTAAATCTTTTTAGTACTAATTAGATGCACTCTCGGCTGACGATTAGCGATATGTACCCAGTCTAGTTTGAAATATGTGCGTATGTTGTCCGCGTGGTCGGCGTCGGCGGCGGCGGCGTCGTCAGTTTCGACATTTTCACATTTGCGATTTTTTTTTCTCGGAAACGGTTAATGTGGGACGATTGAAACTTTTTGGGTTTACAGAGGAATAGTGGGGGTACGTTGTGTGAAAATTTCGAATATACAGGGTGTGCCGGAAAAAAGTTATTAATTTTTAAAGTCGAGAAATATCGGGATCTCGTTGGCATTCGATACAGGCCACAAAAATTAGTTTTTTCGATTTAAACTTTTTCGACGCGTAGACGACCGTGGGCTACAGAACCCTATTGTTTGTGAGCGCGATCAAAAGTTTGGAAGTAATTTTTTTTATTTTTTCAAAGTCAAAATTTGGTCGAAAATGGTACCTCTTGGATCGCTAATAAGTCGAATTGGGTGCATCCAATCGACATGCGGTTTGGATAATCGGTTAGGCAATCTCAAAATCAACCTTTTTCCAATATATCGTTCTATACCTAACTGGAATGAAAATTGCCGAAAATTGTAAGAAAGTGGAAATCATAAAGTTAGGCCTGATTTTTTCACGGTTTTTATTTTTTTTCGTACTGAAAACGACTTTTGATCGAAACGTTGTAAACTTTAGCGGATAGAGCTCGTCAAATTGTATTTAAGAGATATTTTTTCGTTTCTTTATCTTTAATACGGAAAAACGGCAGCTTTTTTTCTACTATATCGACTGTAGCTTATTCAATTTTTAACAAAACCGTTTTATTTTTTTCTCAAAAAATGCGCTGATTACTTCGCAACACCTCTACATATTCAAAATCATTAAAATATATTCGCAAAATTGAGAAAAGTCGCTTTTTTGGGTGCGGAAACAGGCAATCTTTACAAATTCTATCACCATTCACTTTTGACTAAGAGTGCCTTGATATTGATGTATCTAAATTAATTATTAATTCTAAAATCCGGCTGTCAAAAATGGCGAAAAATGGGTGTTTTCAGCGTGACTTGCTAGAATAATAAGAACATTTCCAGATTTTAAATCGGGTGGAATATCTACCTTGAACCTTCTGCTAATTTTACTGACCAAAATATTTGCCCAAAATGTTTCAGAAATGGTTGTAATCTCGATTTTAAAGATGGCGTTTCGACATTGATAATCAGTCGCCACGTGGTAGAAGGTTATTCGACATTTCGATATTCGCGAATTTTTTTTTCGGAGACGGTTAGAGCAAAACGATTCAAACTTTCTGGACGTAGAGAGGAATAGTCGGGGCACGTTCTTGGAACAATTTCAAATATACAGGGTGTACCGGAAAAAAGTTATTAAAGTCAAAGTTAAAAAATATGTTTTTTTTCGTTGTAGGGCGATACAGGTGGCAAAAATCATTTTAATCGATTTAAACTTTTTCGACATGTAGACGACGTTGGGCTACAAAACACTGTTGTTTGCGAACGCGATCAAAAGTTGGGAAGTAATTTTTTTGATTTTTTTAAAATCAATGTAGGGTCATATTGGATCGTTAATAAATCGAATTGGGTGCTTCCGATATACTTTTGGTTTGGATATTCGTTTAGGTCATCTCAAGTACTACTTTTTTCAAATATATTGTTCTATACCTAAACAGCATAGAAATGGTAGCAAATTATAAAAAATAAGAATTACTATTTAAGTATATATAATTTGACAGCTGTCGTATAGAACTTTGTTATTTTGGTGCTGAAAATTTTTTTAATTTAGTTTTATTACAGCTTTAACCCTCGCTACGAAAAAAGTTAAAATAAATTGACACTTACCTGTCAAAATCTGACAGGTATCGTATAAAACTTTGTTATCTAGGTACTGAATTTTTTTTAAATTTGAGATTCTTACAGCTATAACCGTCGCTACGAAAAAGCTAAAAAAAAATTGACACTTACCTGTCAAAATCTGACAGCTGTCGTATAGAACTTTGTTATTTAGGTACTGAATTTTTTTTTAATTTCGAATTCTTACAGCTATAATCCTAGATACAAGAAAAGCTTAAAAAAAACTTGCAATTTACCTGTCAAAATGACAGCTGTCGTATATAACTTTGTTATTTAGGAACTGAAAAATTTTTCATTTAGGATTCTTACAGCTATAAATCTCGCTACGAAAAATCTAAAAAAAAAATTAAACTTACCTGTCAAAATTTGACAGCTGTCGTATAGAACTTTGATATTTAACTACTGAATTTTTTTTAAATTTTGGATTCTCACAGCTTTAATCCTAGATACAAGAAAAGCTTTAAAAAAAATGACATTTACCTGTCAAAATGACAGCTGTCGTATAGAACTTTGTTATTTAGAAACTGAAATATTTTTAAATTTAGGATTCTTATAGCTGTAACTCTCGCTACGAAAAAAACAAAAAAAAATTGAAACTTACCTGTCAAAGTCTGACAGCTGTCGTATAGAACTTTGTTATTTAGGATCTGAAAAATTTTTCACTTTAGGATTTTTACAGCGATAACCCTTGCTACGAAAAGGATAAAAAAAAAACTGACTCCTACCTGTCAAAATTTGACAGCTATCGTATAAAACATTCTCATTTAGGTACCTGAAAATTTTTTAATTTCGAATTCTTACAGCTATAACCCTCGCTACGAAAAAGCTAAAAAAAATTACACTTACCTGTCAAAGTGACAGCTCTCGTATAATTAAACGAACGAACTAGAACAGTGCCGTACCCGAAGGGCTCGGTACAATATTAGCTGATAATTGATAGCTTCCATGTAAGAATAATTTTTTGCTTATGTTTTAATCGATTGAATACTTACATATTTTTATAGAGCAAATATGGAAAGTATATCCCACATTGCACAAAGGTGTGCGAGTTTAAAGAGCACCTATACGGCGCCGTCTTAGAAAACTACCTATCTATACGAGAAAACGCTAAAAAAAATGACACTTACCTGTCAAAATTTGACAGCTGTCGTATAAAACTTTGTTATTTACGTAGTGAAAAATTTTTCAATTTAGGAGTTTTACAGCTATAACCCTCGCTACGACAAAGCTAAAAAAAATTGACACTTACCTGTCAAAAATTTGACAGCTATCGTATAAAACTTTCTTATTTAGGTACCTGAAAATTTTTTAAATTTCGGATTCTTACAGCTATAACCCTCGCTACGAAAAAGCTAAAAAAAAAATGACACTTACCTGTGAAAGTGACAGCTGTCGTATAATTAAACGATCGAACTATAACAGTGCCGTGCCCGAAGGGCTCGGCACAATAATATTTCTTATATAGCTTATATTTCTTCTATAGCTTCAATATAATAATAATTTTTTGCTTATGTTTTAATCGATTGAATACTTACATATTTTTATATAGCAAATATGGAAAGTATATCTCACATTGCACAAAGGCGTGCGAGTTTAAAGAGCACCTATAAATATCAATATCATAATATTAAATATCATATATCTCCGTAACGAAAAGTCCGAGCACTATACGGCGCCTCCTCCGAAAACTACCTATCTATACGAGAAAATGGAAATTTTGCACCATTGTCTAGTTTTGGTCAGTTGTTATAATGACAATTTGGCGATATGTTTCCCCTTCACGTTCCGCAGGAAGGTGAGGAAAAAAAAGCAATAGTAAATAGAAAAAAAGAAAAGAAAAGTATTTTTTTATTGTAATTTTTTTTTAGTACTAATATTAGATGCACTCTCGGCTGACGATTAGCGATATGTACCCAGTCTAGTTAATTTTCGTGATTTACAAAGCAAACTTTGTTACAGTTGCTTTTATAAATATAGTAAAATTTGTAACTTCAGTAAATTCTGCACATTTTTTTTTTTTGGAAAAATGTTTAGACGCGGGTATTAATATTTTAAGTTGTGGTCTTTTTTATAGAAAAAAAAATGTTTATACAGTGTGAACCAAATTAGAGATACCTATGACGATATCGATAATTTTTTGAAATGGCAACCTTGTTTTTTATTGACTATTTGTAAAGTGCGTATGAAGTTATATACAGTGTGTGTATAAAGTCTGGAAACGGCTTAATAACATCACAATTTACTGGTCGATTTAAACCAAATTTGGTACAGTTGTGTAAGAGGATCTAACGCACCGAATGACAATATTGGCGTTGTTGCCACCTTTTTAGTTTGTCTGGAATTCGAACGATTTTTAAATATAACACCCAGTATATTTTTACATTTTTAAATTCCACATAAAATTATAATTATTTTTTATTAAATGCATTATTAGTCTATACTTCATAGTTTCCGAGATATTGACTCTCGAAAAGTGACATTTTTGAACTTTGACAGCTTATAACTTTCTAACAGTACGTCTTAGAGCAAAACGGCTTACATGTCCCTATCTTCAATTTTTATTATCTTCCCAAAAAAATCAACTTCCGGTTAAACCGGATGTAACCCGAAAGCAGGAAATATAGTTGTTCCGGTTTAACTGGAAATTGATTTTTTTGGGAAGATAATAAAAATTGAAGATAGGGACATGTAAGCCGTTTTGCTCTAAGACGTACTGTTAGAAAGTTATAAGCTGTCAAAGTTCAAAAATGTCACTTTTCGAGAGTTAATATCTCGGAAACTATGAAGTATAGACTAATAATGCATTTAATGAAAAATAATTATAATTTTATGTGAAATTTAAAAATGTAAAAATATACTGTGTGTTATATTTAAAAATATAAAATTCGTTCGAATTCCAGACAAACTAAAAAGCTGGTAACAACGCCAATATCGTCATTCGGTGCGTTAGATTCTCTTACACAACTGTACCAAATTTGGTTTAAATCGGCCAGTAAATTGTGATGTTATTAAGCCGTTTCCAGACTTTATACACACACTGTATAGCTTGCATAATTTCAAAATTTTATTCCTTGTCCTCTCAAGTCAATTCAAAGCAACACTGTTTATTGATAAAATAAGTAATGGCATATCGAATTTAAACAATAGTATGTGATATATCTTGAAAGCGGGGACTTTTATTTTGCCCATGCAGCGCAATGATAATTGGCTATGGAGATAGGACAAGGACACAAAATGAAGTTATTCATTTACTCAGAGAAAAGTATCTCGATTTGCCCCTCTTATCCCAAGGTACCGTACACAAGATTAAAAAGCAGTTTCGAAAAAATAAACATGTTAGAAAGACAGTGATATTCATCAACAGAATGCGCTCAATGAAGAGGTCGAAACATCTTTTATCTCCATAGGGCAGTTACCTAGAGAACACGAAATGAGCCAACCGTCAATACAAAAAATTGTCCGTGCGCAAAAATTCCATCCTTACAAATCCCTAGAAAACATAAGATAATCCTAATAGGAAACTTCACTTTTGCGGGCTAACGATGGATCTACTAGAGAGGAATGATACAGAAAACATAACTGGGCCGACGAAAATCCACATTGGTGATCAAGTTATAGGACCAATAATTTTCTTTGAAGAAAATCTTACTGGGGCAAGATATTTGGAATTCTTGGAAGAAGAACTAGTTTCAAATTTGGTTATTCGGTTTCCTGATCCTGTTAAATTTGATGTCCCTAATAGAAATATTTGGTTTCAACAAGATAGTACTTCTTCCTAAGACCTGTCCGCGAATATCTGAATGCAGTATTTACAGGCATATGGATTGGTAAAAGGGGACACATTTAATGGCCACCTAGATCTCCAGACCTCACTCCTTTGGACGACTTTTTATGGGGTACTGAAAAAGCAACGTTTTTAAGACGAAACCGGCAAATGTTGAGGAGTTGAAATCCCGAATAAGACATGAGTGTAGGTTAATTTCTCCCGAAGTAATTAGAAATGTTTGAAACGAGTTATACTCACGTTTAGGTTGTTTGCCAAATAGCGAATGGACAACATTTTAAGCATTTATTGAGTGAGTTATGAGAGTGATTGTTATAGATAAACGGAATGTTTTTTAAATGAAAAGGAATATAAATTTGAAAGTTGGTACTTATGTATACCTAACGTAATATGCACTTTAAAAATAGTCATTAAAAACTAAGGTTGCCATTTAAAAAAAATTACCAACATCGTCATATCTCTAATTTGGGAGACACAGCATGTTTCCAAAAAAAACTGTACTGGATTTACTGAATTTATTCCACCTTACAATCACACACTGTATATTATTTCCTATATCCAATTGTAGCTATTTAGTATATTTTAACATCTATCCAAATCCTGTGTACCTAAATCCCATTCACGGCACTGATACGAAGATAAGTTCCTCAAAGTTTTAGGTTTGCGTCGAATCAGGCGGACGGTTTTTTATTCGGATTGTCTTGCATGAACTCTCTTTGATGATGTGGACTTTATTAGTTGGTGACCTGCTTTAAATACACCCTTAATTTAATAAGTTGACTCTCTGGTGGACCTTAGTTTCATAGTTGATCTGAGAAAGTGGTATTCTTCATATTGTTGTGGACCTTCTGAAAAGTGAACTGAACACATCGCTGCGCTGGATTGTGTGGATATTACTTATAAATAACATTCCAGAGAATGGTTGCTAAAAGTGCAGAACTCTAGTACAGCGAAAATTTAAGAAAAAAAAATACTGAACATACACACCATACAGGGTGAGTCGGGAGGAACGGACCAAATTTCAGGAGTGTATTATACTCGCGAAAACAATGTAAAAAACCCATAATATGTTCTTATCCGATATTCATTTGTTTCCAAGTTATAACGCAATATCAAATTTTTTTCTATGTTCCACTTTTATCACAATGTTCACGTAATTAGATTATGCCATGCTCTAGACTCTAAACTATTTGACATCTATGTTGTCGTGACAATGTGTCTGTGTATCGTAGCAGTAATTAAACGTTTATTTTCAAGTTTGAGTGATTAAAGTGTTACAAAATACCAAATACTTATTCAAATTTAGAATCTGCAAATATGGTGTTTATTTATGGTTTCTGTAATGGAAGTGCTACAGCTGCTGTTGAAGAATATCGTCAACGGTATCCACATCACAGACATCCGACGAGAAATGTATTTATCAGAGTTTTTAACAATTTGTGCGAGAATGGTAAGCTTCCCAGTGCCAAAATTACATCTGAACGAGCTACTCGACAAGGTTTAGGAGAAGTAGAAAATATTCTGGATTTAGTTGAAGAAAATGCAACGACCAGCTCACGAAGAATAGGTACTTAATTGGGCATTCCAAAAAAAAAGGGTATTAAACACACTCCACAAGCAAGGCTTATATCCATACCATGTAGGTACAGAGAGTACAGCACCTAAAACCGGAAGATTATGCTAAACGTATTGAATTTTGTCGGTGGATAAATAATCATTGTGTTGTATCGCGTATAATTTTTACAGATGAAGCAACATTCACCCGTGACGGTATTAATAATACTCGTAACTCTCATGTATGGTCAATCGAAAATCCCCACGCAACAGTTGAAAGTAATTTTCAACATAAGTTTTCGGTTAACGTGTGGTGTGGTATGCTCGATAGCTATTTAATTGGCCCTTTCATTTTGGAGAATCGCCTCACAGGAGACAACTACCTAAATTTTATACAACATGAGTTACAAGGACTACTAGAGTATGTTCCTGTAAATATTAGAAGGCAGATTTATTACCAGCACGATGGAGCTCCTGCACATTTTGCTCGTCAGGTTAAGCAACATTTAGACGAACCATTTCCATTGCGTTGGATTGATCGCGGTGGTCCTATTAATTGGCCTCCAAGATCTCCAGACCTCACAGCCTAGATTATTGTTTATGGGGCTGGTTTAAAAATGAAGTGTACAAAGTAAAAGTGGACACTCAGGATGCACTAATTCGACGTATTAGAAATACTGCAGCCAATTTTAAAGAAGAAAGACATGAAGCAATTAGAAGAGCAACGCCATCTTCGTAGACGAAGCAGAAAATGTTTAAAACTCAATGGCGGTATTTTTGAACATTTATTAAAAGAACGCTATGATTAGGAAACCGTTAATATATGAACTTTCCTTTATTTGGTATTACGGTATAACTTGAAAACAAATAATTATCGAATAAAAACATATGGGTTTTTCAAATTGTTTTTGCATGTATATTACGCTCCTGAAATTTGGTCCGTTCCTCCATCAGACTCACCCTGTATTAATAAAACAAAAAGAATAATTCACATACTTATCAGGATAAAATATAAAAAATACACTTTTCAGAAATGTAGAACAAATTATGTAGATCCATCTATATTATTATACAGAGTTATGATTAAGACATTGATCAGCCTTTTATATAGAATATCGTCCATTATTTAAGAATCGCTCGGACCCGTCAAATTAATTTTTTTGAAATACATTTTTTTAGAAAAATATATACCAATATACCAACTTCAATGAAACATTGTATATTTTTACTCATTCTACAATCAATTCCATCCATTTTTCATAAATCATGCCCTATATTAAACCGTTTACGAAATATTACATTTTAAAACAAAGTAGACAAACGTATGAAAATAAACTATTTTAAGATGTTGAAAATGTCTTCCTCCAACCGTAGTAGAAATTCCTATTGTACATTTTGTAGTATTTGTGGAGAAATGTCTCGTATTACTTATCGAATGAACTTCTTAAGTGTATCTATCGGGTTGGGTTTAGATTTATAAATTGAAATTTAAGGTAACAACACAAAAAAGTCCAGTGGCTGGCCATCCAAAATTATATTTAAGCACTCCATTACACGAGCAGCATAATGGCAGGAAGCACCATCCTGTCAAAATCATAAGGTTAAACTTGATAAACTAAGATCATTATCATCTGGAAATAGGGTGGCAAGAGATGGAATCAAATCATTTCGAAGGAAATTTAGATATCTTTCTCTGGTGAGGTCCGATTACCCTATGTTAAACAATGCCCCCCCAGACATCGACCTGTATCTAAAAAACAAATTCTTTGAATAATTTGTTCGTGATTATCTGGTAACTGAATCATTATTTCAAAAAATTGCTCTCGTCTATCAGGATTATGGTCCAATAACTCTTGTAGATCTTATACAATTACTGGTTTGCAGGGATAAAACTTATATAAGGTGGATTGGTGCATGAGAATTGTAGTCACGCCCACGTTGTTTGCTTGAACAATTAGAATCTTTGTGTAGTGATAATAATATGTTTATTGTTTTCCTCGGGTATACCAGTACGATCACTTTTAACACTATCTTTAACAATACGGGAAGTTCTCCACTTAATTGGTTCCCTAGACACTGTCGAATGGTTAATAGGCGAGCGACTTGGGTATTTTTCATTGAACATATCACGGACTTCCCCCTATGACTCCTACTTTTATCTCTACAACTAATCAAACTTTCTATGCGTTCATCGTCAGCGATGCGCATTTTGGATGTACAGTTGTATTCATAAAAAAAGCGTACAAGAATTAGAATAAGAGGTAAGTTTTGTCATATTTCCGTAAAATCGGCTTGTCGAAATGATTGTTTATTGGAGGTTATCACACGTCATAGATTATCAAAAATGCAAAGCATTGGCGTCGATGTAATTAATTTTGAAACTACATGGTGGTAACGTTTGATAAACTTTGACAGAAGAACATAAAAATGCCTTGTCAGTTATCTGAAATTGAAATGGCCCAAATTGTCATCAAGAATCGAAGAAGGATTGTTAATCCGTGCTGTGGAGCAGTTGTATAATAGAAATACAAAAAATATATTGAAAATTAAGCAACGCTGGGAACAAGAAGAATCCCTAAAGAGAAAAATTGGTTCAGGTCGTCCCAAACGTTCCAACCCTGAACAGGATGCTGTTTTTTGAAATATTTAATAAATAATTCATTTGCAACTGCAAGGGGTGCTGTTATTGATACAGCATTTCCTACCTCCCAACCTACCGCCAGCAGGAGAGTCAAGGAATCTGAACTAAAATGTCGCCCAGCTGCGAAAAAAATGTTTCTTACCGAAGAACAGTGACAATCAAGGATTATTTTTGCTTAAAATTAAATTCAATATATACCGCGATCCTCAATTTTGGAACAGGGTCATTTTTACTGATGAGAAGACGTTCCAGTCGACCTATAACGGACAAATTCGTATGTACCGTCCAAACAATACCAGTTTTGAAGAGCGATATACTAACCCCCTCATTTCTAGACATGGGCGTTTCTCTGTAAATGTATGGGGCTTGATAAGTGTTCATGGACCTGGTGTTTGCTGGCAATTAGAGGGAAGATTTAATGCCGGAAATTACAATAACATTTTAGAATATATATTGTTTCCATCTACTGAGCAAATATATCCCAATATTACATTCATATTTCAACAAGTCCAGTCCACACTGCCAATGCTGTAGCACACTGGTTTAAAAAAAAAATGTAAAAGTGCTGCCTTGGGTCGCTTACAGTCCCGATATCAATCAAATTGAAAATATTTTGGGTATAATCATAGAAAAAATATATAATCGAAATTTTAGGCCACAAAATTCAGAAGATTTAAGGGAAATAATACATGCGTGCTGGGAAGAGCTTGATCCAAAGATTGTACCAAATATAATTCAGTCAATTCCGAATAGACTAGCTCAAGTAATAGAAAAACAGAGATATATGACCAAATATTAGATTTTATTTATTCTTGTTAAACATTTTTGGTTTCTATTATAATTTTTCTAAAACTGTTAAGATATATTATAAAATAAAAAAAATATATTTTTGTTATTCTTTGCATTTTTAATAACCTTTAACATGCGATAAGCCGGTTTTACGTAAATATGGTTAACGTTTCCTCTCATTCTAATTTGAGTACGCTTTTTTTATGACCGCAACTGTACTATCAGCAGAGCACAATTTAAATTTTATTAACGTCTAGTGATATTTTGACGTCTCAAACATAAATAGCCAATTGTCATTGTCAATGCCTTTAAGATTGACTTGAGTTCAGAACGTCGCTAAGTGGAGAAACATTTCAATGGTGCATATTATATCAGCAATAAAGTGTTAATATTTCGCAAACGGCTGAAGATTGGTATTCGGCATGGAAAAATATCTAGAATTAATTGTAGAATGTACCGTGCGAGCAAAAATTATTTGCATCAAAGGGGGCCTTACATATAGGGATGTAATGCTTAGCCGTAGAGCTTAATACCTGTTGGGTGTCAGTAACTACCTGAATTAACAATCAATCAGTTATTCCGTCTTCTTTGACAGTCGTTACAAGTAATTTGATCATCGCTAACTTTTCCAATTTCTTGAACAATTCACACAACGGGCTTTACGGGACAGCACAAAACATTCATGCTTGAATCGTATTTTCGAAACGGGGTGAGAGTAAATGGTAAGTGGCAATACAACCCGGGTTTGTGCATGGACGATTTTCACGAACATTTTCCTAACGTTGCTTTTATTGCTGGGGATTTTTATCATTGCCTGAAAAGAACCGTGGCTGTGTTTAGGGAAACAGGTTTTATACAACACAAAAAATGAGCAGGAAGACCATCTACCATCTGTGAGAACAGAAGAACTATGAAGAAAGAGCCGTGTGAATTTATGCTTGAAGCATGGCGGTGGCCAATTTCAGCAATTTATGTAATTATTTTTCTTTTTCTTTCTGTATATTCTTACTTTGTTAATTTTGTAAACAACAAAAATAAATTTGTATTTGTCTACTTATTTTATTACTCATTAGTTTGGCATATCACGTCAGAATATAAATTTGACAAAATTTTAACTTAGATTTGGTTAGATATATCGTCACCATATCATTGTGATCTAAACCGAGCCCAACGTTTTTTAATCCAAGCCCACCTTGATGCAAATAAGTTTTGCTCGCACGGTATAAATATAAAAATATATAAAGTGTTTCTTTAAAAAAATTAAAGCTGATACACGTAGTTTCTAAAAAAAAAGCACGTAAAAATAACTAATTTGACGGGTCCGATGGATACTTTATTAAAAGCGCGTTATTCCATATAAAAGCCCGATCCGTTTATTTATCATAATGCTGTACAATCACATAATAGGAACCCTCTTTGGTATAAACAAACCATAATTTGCTTTAAAAAAAATCAGGTGAAGTAGCCTGCGAAGCGGGTGGCGGTACCTCAATATAAAACTCGATTACTCTGAAACTTGTAATTTTAAACTCCCCAACTGTAAAAGAATAAAGAAGTTTAACAGGATTCCGTAGCTACCCGCATTTACAGTTTTTCCATTTTATAGCTGCTTCGCTAGCAGGTGTCGCGTCTCCGAGAGTTATGTAGCTATCGCCACTGACGTTTGAAAAAGAAACAATCACCACGTGACTGAGATGGATTATTAATTAGGCTAAGAATTAGACGAACAATATCTCGTTTTATAAAAAACTGTAATGTTTTTTGGAAAATTATTTTAATTAAAGTTGTTTAGAATTAATTACAGCATATTGGAAAGTTCATATACTGTGGCTAAATTAATAAATAAATTATTAAAAAATATGTAAAATATGTAATTACAAAAAAGAAACTTTCCAATATCCTTTGTTTAATTTCTAAGAAGTTTTATATACGACATTGTTTTCTTAATCGATTAAGAAACCCGTAAAAAGAAATATCGCTTTCAAGGTGCTATGGAGTCCTCTTAAATTTTTTTATCTAATTTATGGATAAGAATTCGATTGCCTATGCTTGCTCCAGTTTACTGCATAAAGGACACATCTTCATCATAATCTGCTACTACATTAAATAACCTTCCTATAACATAAAAGATTATTAGTATTTTTTAAATAATGAATCTAGTTTCACATTTTGCAATTTTTGCAGAAATTTGACATAATATTTTATTTTAAGAGAATACAAAATATGAAATGACAAGCTAACGCAATATCTATTTTTTAGTAACGTAGGTAAAAAGAAACCAAAAAAAAAATATTGTACTCCGAAATTATTGCTGTACCTATATGTACAATTAGCCTTATGCCGAGTTGCATAAAAATGTTCAACAATAGTTAACCAATCAGCAACTTTGACCATAACATATTTGACAAGGGCAGAAATGATTTTCTCACAGGCGAGTAGCCCGGTTAGTTTACTTTTTGATTTTCTAATCAGGTTACTTTGATTGTGTGTAAATTAGGTATGACAATTTCATTTAATAATAATAAACGTCTTTTATTATGATGAACAAAGAAAACAATTAGAAAGACTAATAATAATAGGCAGACTAGCAAAAGCGGCGCGCAGTCTAGCTACAAAGGCTACTCTACTGAACCCCACACTGCTTGCTAAAATAATAATAAAAAAAATATGTAAAGAATTATGAATGTACAGATATTATATAAATATTGTAGAAAGGAAAAATTAAAAAAAAAATTATTCAAATAGTTGACATTCTAGAAAAAAGAAAAATACCCTACATTCTAACCTGATAGAGAAGACGACAAATACATGATTCGAAGAATGACCTGCAAACATTGCTAAAAGTTGTTCATTTTGAAAACTGAGTAGATTTTTTTATATTGCAATTTAAATTTGTTACTGTCAAAGAAAACCATTTCATTAGGTAAGGAGTTGTACAATTTAACAGAGTTGTAGGTAAATGATCTCTGATCTCTGAAACATGGCACTCTGATGCTGAGGTATCGTCAACCTATTAGGAAATCTCATGTCACATGAATGTATGTTTTCACGAAATGAAAACCTACCTTTTAAAGAACGAGGCAGAGCCGGATTATTTGGAATTTTAACGAAAAAATTCCCCAAATGTACAGTTCTACGGTTGTTCATTACTAGCCACTTGAGATTTTTAAACGTATGAGAAATATGATCAAATTTTCGAAGTCCAAAAATAAGGCGTGAGCATGTATTCTGTACCCTTTGTATCCTATTCCTATCTACTACGTCAAGGCATGGCCCATTGATGAAATCACAGTAGTTAAAGCTGGATAGAAATTTAGGACATGACGGTTGTTGTATAATACGCTTAAAGACATAATATATGACTTTTGAATTCGTTTTTTGACAGACTCCCTAACCTTAGTTCAGTATCCAGGATTATACCCAGATTTTTAGCTGTTTTTATGTCACAGTCAAAGTTGCTTGGTTGATTAATTATTGTTAAAAACCTTTGTGCAACCCAGAATTAGAATTTTAATTAACTAGGTACTTAACCTTCCCTATTCTCTTATATTAACAACTAAACGAATCTTATCCTTCCCATTAAATATTATTTAAAAGTACCAAATATACCTTTAACAATTTCTATAAATATCTACGCAACGCAATTGCCATAATATATACAGGGTGTCAAAAAAGTTTTGAATATTGAAAATATTTCGAAAACCACTTAGATTTTTTTTTAAATTGGTACATCCATAAGGTTAAAAACGGCACAACTAGGAACGTAGAAACCGTCTCTGTAATTGTACAGTATTATTCAGAAAAAAATATAACTTTTATTCATTTTAAATAGAACGTTCTGTATATTAGTTATTTTTATCTTGACCATTTTTTACAAAAAATTATAGTAAATTTTTCCTGGGTTGTCGGCTAATTTTTGACTAAAATTATTTTTAATTAGTTTACGTTTCTGTTTATTATACAACCATCTTCAGAACTGCAAAGAAAGCTAATGTCAGTTTTATTGAAATTTTAAATTTTAAAAGAAGTCATTGCAAATCAATTAATTTTAACTAGAAAACATTCGTTTTAATTACACAGTAGCACTGCACTATTTTTAACGACTAACATGTTTCTAGTAGAAGTGAATTTACTATTTTAAAAATTATAATTAATTGTGTCGGTATAAGTACGGACAAGAGATAATTGATTGAAAAATGCCTTCTTATCTTATAGTATTATTAGGTTGTTATGAACATTACAAAGATTTTCTGTATCAGTTCTAAAATTAAAAAATTTTTGGTTTTTTTAATGTAAATAATTTTTTTTATATAAATATTTTCTTAATCAAGAATATGAACGTTGTTAAAATAAAAATTACAAGTGTTATCGATTACATGGTTTGAAAGAGCGGTGATAGATTGATTTGTATATTTGATGCTATTTTTATGTTCTTTTAATTTATTCCAATATAAGTTTTTGGACAGTCTGAACAATCAATTTTGTAAATGTGGTTTGTTTGATTTAATTTATATGTTTATTGTTTTAATTATGTGAATAGAGTTTTAGAATTATTCCCAGATCTTTTTGCGATACAAATTTTATGCGGTTTAAGCACTTTTTTATTTTTTAATTTATTTCTGATATGTATGGTAATGAAATAAACTTATTATTTTCTTCAGTATTGAATTTGGTTTGATTTGTTTATTCTATGTTTAATAAGTGGTTCATAGAATTTTTTTGGAGAACTGTTTTAATTTTGTTTAGGTTTTGTGGTCTAAATTCTAGATCTGTAAACAGTGTGACTTGATCAACAAATTTTGATGATTGCATACATTTCTGAAAACAAATTACAAAACACACTCAATAAATTTAACTCCTATCATGAAAAATTAAAATTCACACATGAAATGGAAAATAATAAATCCATAAACTTTTTAGACGTTATTAGTATTACCTATAATTCCGAAGGTAATTTTACAAAACCTGTATGGTCAGGTCGATATTTAAATTTTGATTCCTATACTCCCAATAAATATATATAAAAAGGGTTATAAATTCATTTGTTGACTGCTTACAGATCCATAATTTAGACCACAAAACTTAAACAAAATTAAAACAGTTCTCCGAAAAAACTTTATGACACAAATCAAACCAAATTTCATTACCCAGAAATAAATCAAAAAATAAAAAAGTGCTTAAACTGTATAAAATTTGTATCGCCGAAAGACATGGGAATAATTTTAAAATCTATTCACAGAACTAAAATAAAAAACGCATATATTAAATCAAACAAACCATGCACACTTACAAGATTGATCAGAAACAACTTTTTCTGTCTCCTGATAATGAGCGTTTCTATGCTCAAAACATCCTTAAATTTGTCTTTTAAGGGACTATAATTTGATCTTAAATAATATACAGGATGTACTATTTGAATTAAAAAGTTAGAATTATTTTTGACTAACCCTGTACAGTTACAGAAACAGTCCTTTCTAGATGTGTACCTTTTTTAAACATATAGATTTGTGAATTTTCAAAAATTATATTCAGTAGTTTTTAAATATTTGCAGACTTTGTGACACCATCTGCTATACTATTTCTATCCTAAGATTAAACATTGACATTCATCAATTCTTGCCTCAACAAAAATTTATGATTTGTTGACCCTATCTAACCTTTTTTATATAAAAAATTGGTAATTTGGACTATGCGATAAATAAGTAAATATTAGAAGCCTCAATCTATTTATAAATAATTATCCACAATAGCAATAGAAAGTATTCTAAAGTTTTCGACCATAATCGGCAAAACAACAATCAAAACAGGGTGTACGTACAGTCCTGTCGTCTTTGGATAAAAAGAAATTAAAGTTACAATTTCTTGAAGAGGTATACCAATCGATTCTAATGTAGTTTTTTAATTAAATGTTAATGTTTAATCTAATGGTGAACATTATATTTTACTTACCTAATTATATTACAACCATACTTTATAATACATAATCACTATAAATATATTAACCTAAAAAAACTCCCCGTCAAAATATGAAAGTTATTCTTTACTAACGCCATCACCTATCTACTCCAATAACAACCAAATGATAATTATTAAATTTGGGAGAACATACGCTGCATGTTTTTAGGAATGTACCATACATTGTAACATATTTCCACAGCCGAGGCTAAGTAATTTCTGGTGAGGCCAAAAAACATTATTCGGGCGAGATGCACACAAAACTTTTTAGGCAACTAGCCCACCAAGTATACGTACATTCTTTTTAAAAATTTTCACATTGTCCCATTTTTTTACGTGAATGTATCAATTTGGCTTATATAAATTTATTCTCGGTTCTAAGTGCCAAAGTTTATAAATAATAATAAAAAATAGAAACTCCGACCCTGAACATTGTTCAAGTTGTGTAAACTTAATGTTACTAGAAATGACATATGGCAACGACAGCCATTACGTTTTTACCTTTTAAATACTATAAAAATATCGTAGTATTCTATGTAATTGTAAAATTAGCAAAATATTATTTTATTTAGTTTCACAAATGTAATCTTTTGTATTTTAAACGATTATATCTTTTCAAAAATTGGGTAAACTTAAGGTATGCCAAAATTTATATATATATTTACAGCAGAAAAAAGTGAATTATTATCTATAAAAATTACTGATAATAATTTATAAATTATACTGATGGCTTTTGTTATCTACAAATATTCTGGCCTATCCTAAAGAGCAAATTGTTCTAGAACTCATACACATTTTCTTTGAGTACAAATTATGTCGACACTGAGAGAATAATGTTTGAGGTTGAATGAAAACTGTGCATGTCCCAGTGGCGCACACAAGGGGGGGGCACTGGTGGCAACAAGTAGCTCAAAACCGGAGTACTCGATTGTTGAAAAATGTAACCGACGTCACTCGGTCTAGCACTGAGCGCAAGTTCTACTATTTGCTTACTAATAAAGTAGCGACTACTCGATCGATTATCGAAATCATCAGTTTTTCCCAGAAAATTTTCATAACTTGGTGTCCTTTTATCGCCAAGATATACAAGAGTTAGGTAAGAATGTCTTAGAAGTAGAGCTACGTCTATGGTACCAAAAATTTATTAAATCCAGTGAGGCATCAATTGACCGGATTGACTCCCCTTCTATTCCAAAGAGCGCACTTGATGCCATAAATATGATGAATGTGGATGTGTATCCAAATATTTTTATACTACTTACTTAAGATATTTTCAACATTACCGGTGTCGACAGCTACAACAGAACGAACATTTTCAACTTTGAGAAGGCTTAAATCTTATTTAAGAAATACAATGGGAGAAAATCGGCTAAATGGACTTGCTAATTTAAATATTCATAGGGAGGTACATATTGATACCAATGAAGTCTTAAGTACTTTAAAAGAAAGAGGACCCAGGAGGTTGGATTTTGTTTTGGAAATGTGTATTTTGCTTGCATTATTTATAGATATTTAAAAAAAAAATTTCCAGCAGTTTAATTATCCCCCCCCCTCTTTTATTAAGGTAAAACTATTAGTATTTTATATAGATTTTATATTGTGCCCATAGGCGGTTCTAGGTGGGGGCCTGGGGGGTCTAAGCTCTCCCCCAAATCTCGGATTAGCCCCCCCAAATTTAAATGTGGCAATCCAAAAAATTCTATATATCTACATAATTCCAGTAGTTTTACTAATTTATTAATTAATTAACTTTTTCATAAAAAGCTTTCTTTTCTTTGCTACCAAACTGCTACTAACACAACTAATAATGATTTTTATTTAGCACCCAATGACCCAATGTGATTTAGGATGAAAAAAAGACCTTGACGTAAAGTTGGACGATGCTGTTAACGTTTTTTCCAAAAAAGTGGGTAGAAAAATAGCTTTATAAAAATTTATTTGTGCAAAGATTTTTCATAAATTTAGGATAAAATCCCACTGGTGTCAAAGATTTTTAACTTTTAAATTATAGAAATATTGCCTGTATTTTTATATACCTATATCTACTACCCAGCAAACACAAGAGGGCGCTGAGGGCGTAATTTTTTTCTACGATTTTAACGACTTTTGGGTAAAAATTGGGCGTGGCACCCCCAAAATTTTTCGCCTTCGACGATTAGCCTCCGGCGGCACCTGCGGTGAGCTTCCTTCTCCTGGAGCTTCAGCCCCCCCTAATTAAAAGGTCTAGAACCGTCTATAATTGTGCCCCTCCCATGATTGAGTCCTGAGTGCGCCACTGGGCATGTCCATTTCCTATTTTAGTTTACTGGATGTAGGTGTCCAAATACCAATATTTTGAAAACACGCACGCAGTTTAGGCACAGTTGGATCGACTACTCAATGCTTTCAAATTTTTCCTAAATATCCATTTTGTTACCAAAATAAGTAGGTGGGATACATTCATTTCGAAATGGCTACAATTTGAACATACTTGGGTAGATTCAATGTTTTCAAATTTTTGCTTTAAAAAATGTTGTTACCAAAATAAGTTAAGTGGATACAATAACTTCCATGTTCCATGTGGCTATATTTTAAACAAATTATTTCCAGTGTGTACCTGACTCAAGCGTGTTAAAAATGAAGTATGGACAGTGGGGTAATTAAATAGCTAGTGTGTATAGCTTGCTAGTTATGGTAATTAAACTTTTATAAATTATAAAAAAAATTTTTAAGAAGTAGTCCATACTCAAAGTGGAGTTAAATGATATAGAAAAAAGAAAAGCACAAAGTCTTTCTCCACAATTTTTATTCGAATAACTAGGCGAATCTAGAATGATTCATAATAAATTGAATCGACATGTTTCGACTGTAGAAACACTCATCATCAGGAAAACGAAGTAATGGTACAATGCTGATGTTGTTAGCAGTAGAAAAAATAAGAAGTAAGACTAAGCCGTAATGGAGCTTTCAAGGGTACATACGAGGAGTGAGAAAAAACTTTAAATAGTTAAAAAACAGAAGAAAAGATTTCAGCACACTGAAAAGTCAAGTCCTGCTAGGGTAACTGGGCCGTAACAAGCCTGGTACTCCAACAGTATTTTATTTCAAGCTAAATGAAAGCATCTACATGACTTTACAAAAAACAATTTTTTCTTTCTTCTTTTTTCTTTCCCTTTTATTTTTCCACTTTCACATGTCTCCGACACAGTTGAATTAAACTAAAGATTTTTCATTACTTTACACTTAAAAATGATTTTTACAAAGTATTTTTTTAAAACTCCCTAATTTTTCTTTTTTATCTTCATTTCCCACCCAAGACAGTGGCTTGGCACTGGTCCTTGACTTTTCAGTGTGCTGAAATATTTTCTGTTTTTTTGACTATCAACATTTTTTTTTCACTCCTCGTATGTACCATTAAAAGCTCCAGTACGGCTTAGTCTCACTTGTTATTTTCTCTACTGCTAACAACATCAGCATTGTACCATTTGCTTCGTTTTCCTGATGATGGGTGTTTCTACACTCGAAACATGTCGATTTAATTTATTATGAATCATTCTAGGTTCGCCTAGTTATTCGAATAAAAATTGTGGAGAAAGACTTTGTGCTTCTCTTTTTTCTATTTAAAAAAAAATCCCTGAAATTAAAGAATTAAATAAAACAAAATGTGTTTTTAATACGAAATACTAATTATCGTCGTATTTTTAGTTTTAAACGACATGCTTCTTACGAAATCACATACCCAAAAATAATAGCTTAGCTTCCAGCATCCGGTTGTATAATCCTTACCAAGTCCCCAACTACATAAATTTGAGGTTATAAAAATAGGTATGTGTCCCAATCGAGGCCAAGTAGAAACATTTCTATATAACAGGGCACATTTTAGGGAAATATATTTCTAATATAAGTCCGATTCTAAATTGGGCAAATTTTGGGCACAATATAACGTCAGGGGTCTTTTGAATATCCAAAATAAAACTGTGTGGCCATATGGACATATTGTAGTAAAATATATTATCATCATTTTTAAAAACATAGGGCTAATCTTTTTGTAAATTTTTTTTTAAATAAGCAAGACATGTTTTTATTTGGACGCCTTACATAAATGTGCCATATTTTATTGTTAAAATGAAATATGACGTTTTACAAAAATATGCGAAATTTTTATATAATTTTCAAATTTGCATTTTTATTTATTTAGGCCTTAAAATAAAATAAATGCAAGACACTAAACAAAAAAAAATTAATCTATTAATTAATTATAATTATTTACTATAATTGAGGCGTGTTTATTTGGTAAAATTATTATGAAAAATATCATCAGTAAAAAGAGGTCGGCACAAAAAGTTTATACCCAAAATTTCCATTATGCATAATAAAAAAATTAATATGTCATTGACAATTTACATCGGCATTATATAAAATCTGTAGTTAGCGTTCTGGCGCCATATATAGAGAGCACTGAAGACCAATTTTTAAAGAATTAAAAATAATAACACTGCCGTGCCTTTACATTTTAAATCAACTTTTAGAGATCCATACAAAAAAAAAATATTTTCAGATTAATTCAAAATTTCATGAATATGGCACAAGATCAGTTGAGTTAATTAGGTCGCCCAAATTTAGACTTGAACTTTCAAAAAAAAATTCACTGGATGTTGAATTGTATAATGTTTTACCTAATAATATTAAATAATTATTAAATAGTAAGTATTTTAAAATTAAAATAAAGTCATTTTTAGTCAAACTCGCATTTTATACAGTGGATGATTACAGATAATTTTTAAAATTAAATAATGACGCTATATCGTAACTGTTTGTGTATAAATATATATAGGTAGTTATTTACGTTGTTTTCTTGTGTTATGTAGTATTTTTAAAGTGTGTATTATTTGTTATGTTAAATTTTCTTTTCTGTAGTTTACATATAATTATATGTTTTCTCATTTTGACCTGCTACAATTGTAATTTAACAAAACGTAGTAAAATAAAATGTTCTTTCTTTCTCTCTTTCTTTCTTTTCTATCCAAAATGTTTCAAGTGAATAAAAATGTGTGTATATTACGTTTGTTTCACACCCAAATAATATACTTGCAACAATTTGGACCAACAGGTGTCTGTTTGGAAACCATAATACACAAACCATAACAACCCAGGTAGCAGAGTCACGTGAATTCACCTGATTTTGACGTCGATATGTGGTGATATTTGGTCGAAAATTATCACGGGTTTTAAGTGACGTCATTTACACGTCGAATTTTATACCGATTTTAGAGATGTTGAAATAGTTCGTATATATCACGTCATTATAACGTCCCTAATTTATTTCTATAAAAGCTTAATTTAATGACTTAATAATATACGTAAATTTAACTGAAATAAGTAGTATAATATATAAAAAAATATCAGATTGATCATCGTAAATAGGTACCTATATATTGAACGATAAATAATATGGAGATGTCAAACAAAAATATACATAAGCATTTTAGAATATTTTATAAGATAACTTTAAGACATATTTTTGTAATTAGTCGAATGCTATAAAATTTAGTTAACTTGTCGTCCTAAAAAGGACAATCGCACAAAAGATGTACGTATCAGCTATCAAACACAAATGTTCCGAAACTATTAGCGATGTAGGTATACAAATAACAATTGCTACCATGACAAATAACTAATTTCCAAATATTTGAATTTCCCGCTAAAAATTTACAATTGATATTGCCCTCGCCCACGCTTGTCACCCTGCACGTGGACGTTTGTCTCATTTACCGCTTTAGTTTGGTGGCATGCGCGGCATTTGGTTTATTCGTTTCTTTTGTATTTTAATAATTGGTGTTTTCGGTTTTATAAGTGTTTCTGTGGTGTTATTGTCAAATATTTTAAGAACTGGTGTTATTTTTATGAAAGTCCCTTTGAAGCCAAATTATTGAATATTTATTTAGTCTCAGATTTATCTGAAAAACTTAAAACTTGATCACTTACAGAAATGCAAGGAAAATCATTTTTAATGCCTTATAAAACAAAATTTGTTTCAATTCCTTTTTTGTATCATACCCGTAATGATGGCATAGTTATGTAATCTGATTTTTAGGTCATTATTTTAATAAAAATATACGGAATAAAACGGTCAAACTTTGAGAAAATTTAATTTTATTAAGAAACATAATAGAAACACGTTCTAGCATATTGGAAACAAAATAGAAACAGGTTGGACCCTATGAAGATTCATTTAAGAAACATATTGAATACAAACGACACATTGAGGGCAAATCATAAGCAAAACCAACTTACGTTTAGGTAAATTTTGGACTCATTTTAATACACACTTCTGTCACCATTTTGAACTTATCTTCAGCAAATGTTGGGGAAACACCCCAACAAAAGTAATTTAAAACAACAAACATGCCACCCGGTATATTAAACTACAATGTCGAATCATTTTCCGTGCCATTGCTAGGCAATGATCAGGTACAACAAAAAGAAATGACCAGGAGGTTTTTTGTTGACACTGACAGAATCGTTTAGTCGTTTACTCCGCTCCCAGTTTCAGTACCCCTTGCCTACAACGGCATCTTTTATATTTCCCTTTTTAGTTGGGATTTATAATCAATATATACTACTTGTTCGTGTTGTCCAATCTCTACAAAAGGTAGAGTTTTTGGATCCCCAATTAGATGTCATCTTAGAAATGGTTTTGTCAGACAGTTGTCAAGCTGTATACAGTATGCAGTCGAAGTGTTGTGCACTTGTTGTGTAGTTAATGTATGCCAAAACTAAGGACATAAGGTAATGAATTTCCATTATCTATGCCAACATCAGCCCATTTAAGTTGCAGAGTGTTTTTTGTTCCTGTATTTTGATTTTACAACATCACATTTTCTAGTGAAATCACATCAACATTTAAAGAGTTTGTGCGTTTGTTTTGTCAAGAGCAATAAGCTTTAATTTGACTTGGTGTGTTAAAGTATTTTTGTTACTACAAGTAGTAGTTAAGTTTTTCATAATTATTTATACCAGTATAGTTTTGGAATGACTTTTCTATAAACAGTGAACAGTTCTGTTTATATGCATTAAATTTGATTTAACTGTTTTAGGCAGTTGTTAACGCATAGACAATCTTATTATAAGGAATTCTATATAGTTTTTAAATAAATAGTTTATTAGTACACTTTTACTATTGCGTTTCATTAACCTCGATTCATTTGTCCAGACCCTATGAATGAAAAGAGTAATTTTTCAAACATTTATACATTCCGTTATTTTAAAATTAAACTTAATGTTTAATACTTTTTTTGTGGAATGGATGTGACTTTAAGAAGCCCTTCTTCTCCATAAAAATGGTCCTTCGAGCCGGATTTTTTAATTAGTTGATACTATAAAAAGATAATCACGTGAATTGAGGTTTTTTGAATAGATTAAGGTATTCATGTGAGATAACTTCTGGTATCTTTGCGCATTTTTTGAATGCATTTGTAAGCTATTTGTATGTAGCACCTCACAGTATAGTGCGTACAGAGCTATTGCACATAAATCTGTTCCTGAAGTGCATTTAGGTATCACTTGACATTTTTGTTATTTTTATATATGAATTTATTTCAGTTTTTGCTTTGATAGAAATATTTCAAAATGAATTACGACCTTTTAAAGGCAAAGCGAAGCAGTGTCAAAGGTAGCATCACGCGAATAATAAATTGGTTTGATGGAAATGTGGACAATGAGTCAAATTGTGGAGTTTTCAAAGTCAGGTATGAATATTTAGAAAGCGCGTTGGTTAAATACAATGAAATCCAAGATTGTATTGATGTTATACCAAAAGATGAAACTTTAGACACTGAAGATCGCGATAATCTCGAAATAAATGTTTGCGATACGTTAGGAAAAATGCGAGATTTAATGGAAAGGTTGTCAAAGCCGCCAGCCAATATTCCTAACCCTATTTCAGTTAGGCAACAGGCTTCATTTCAATCAATGGTTAAACTACCAGAAATTAGGATAAATCCTTTTTCAGGCAAGGTCACTGAGTGGGCTACTTTCATGCAATTATTCGATGCTTTAATAAGTGATAATAATTCACTTACTAATATTCAAAAGTTTATGTATTTAAGATCATTCTTGAGAGATGAACCTCTAAAAATCATTGAAAGTCTACCTGCTACACATGACAATTTCAAAGTGGCTATTGACCTGCTTAAAAAAAGATATGCGAATAAACTGTCCGTGATTCATGCTCATTTCATATCTTTACTCGAAGTCAACCCTGTTGTTAAACCTAATGCTACACATTTACGTGAATTTGCAACTAGTTTAAGAAAAAATTTAGATTTGCTTCAGAATTTAAATTATTCCGACTCTGAGCGTTGGGAATTACTTTTAATTTACTTATTTGAGAAAAAGTTGGATTTCGGAACACGTAAGGCTTTTGAGACAGAGCGCGATATAAATGTCTTACCTGATTTAAAACAATTTCTCGAATTTTTGGAAAAACGATCTACCATTCTGGAAAACTTATCCTCCATGGACTCAAATTCATTACGGTCTGAAAAGCCTCCACGTGGAATCACACTACACACAAGTGGTGGTCAGCAGTCCCGAACCAATCAAAATAAATTTGGTAATTGTATTTTTTGTAATAAAGACTCACACAAAATCTATAAATGTGAAAAATTTAAGAACTTAAATTTAAATGACAAGCAAAAGTTTGCTCAACAAAAAAGACTATGTTTTAACTGTTTAGCTACCGGTCATTCCAGAAATGAATGTACATCGAGAGAATGTTTTGTGTGTTCTCAGAAGCATCATACGCTCCTTCATAACCCCCACTCTCACAAGCCACTTGGTCAAAATTCTTCAAACTTGCAAACCCACAGCGGTAACCAGATTTCTCAAAACAGAGGCCCCGATAGCTCGTCTGACTTGAAGAGTCAGACATTCCATTCAAATACTTTAAACCTTTCTGCCATTTCGACGAAAAATACACACGTATTGTTAGCCACAGCGCAAGTCACAGTATATAAATCTGATGGTTTACCCCTCCAAGCAAAAGTTCTACTGGATAGTGCCAGTCAGAATTCATTTGTTACAGAAAACTTTGTTAAAAAACTCGATTACATACCTTACAACAGGTCGTTGAATATTAGCGGCATTTCCCAAGGTGCTTTAATTTCCCACAAAATGGTGGATCTCTATATCCATTCAAATACCCTTGATCATACGAAGTTTAAGTTATCATGTGCTGTTCTTCCAAACATTACATGCAAGCTTCCACAAATCACCCTGGATACAACCAAACTGAATATTCCTAGCAATTTCAAACTAAGTGATCCATCGTTCGCAACTCCATCTAACATTGACATTTTGATTGGTGCAGATTTGTACTATGATCTTTTAATGAGTGAAATTTATCAATTAGGGAAAAACCTCCCTGTTCTGCAAAGAACTTATTTAGGATGGCTTATTGCAGGGAATGTCCCAGTTTGTACTCAGAATAAAAATGATTCGATGTATTCAACAAGGCAGGATAACAACATGGGTGTTTCCATGTTTGTTCAGACATCTGAACAAAACTCAGTAAGTGATCTTATCGAAAAATTCTGGTGCATGGAACAAATCCCAGAAAAACCTCATATGAACAGTGCTGATACACTTGCAGAGAACATTTTTATTGACACAACAGAAATCTTGGAAAATGGTTCTTTCCAAGTAAATCTGCCATTAAAAACACCTACTGAATTTGAAAAACTAGGTGACTCTTTTGCCATAGCTAAAAAACGTTTTGAACACCTTGAAAAAAGGTTTCAAAAAGACCCCTCCTACTTTTGTCAATATGAAAAATTTATTAATGAGTACCTGTCACTAAAGCATGGTATATTTGTCCCCCTTGAATTAAAAAATGGAAATTCATTAAACAAATATTTTTTGCCCCATCATGCTGTAATAAAAGAAAGCAGCACGACCACCAAACTTCGGGTAGTCTTTGATGGCTCCTGTAAGACATCATCTAAGATTTCACTTAATGACGTCACACTTAAAGGTTATCAGGTCCAGCCTGATCTATATGATATCCTTTGTCGATTTCGATCTTTTCAGTATGTTCTAACTTCGGACATTGAAAAGATGTATAGACAAATACAAATTAACCCCTCACAAGTATTTCTCTTAAACATTCTTTGGAGAACAAATCCTCAACAGCCATTTCAATGTATTGAGTTACAAACTGTAACATATGGCACGAATTGTGCGCCATTTTTGGCTACACGGGTTTTATTAGAAATCTCTCGTACAACCCAAGCACAATTTCCTTTAGCTTCCCAAGCACTAAAAAATCAATGTTATGTTGACGATATTATCACCGGTGTCGATAATATTGAAGACTTACCTCTTCTTCATTATCAGTTAAATTCAGTCCTAAATTCAGGCATTTGGGAATCGGCAATTAAAAGTACCAAATATCACCTTAAGAGACTAATTGGTGACACCCATTTTACCTTTGAAGACTTCTACACAGTTTTAACCCAAATAGAAGCAATACTGAATTCAAGACCCTTGTGTGCTCTGTCCAATGATCCTAATGATCTCCAGTCTCTTACACCTGGACATTTCCTGATCGGATCAAGTCTTACTTCATTCCCAGAAAAGGATATTACTGAAACTTCCGAAAATAGGTTAAATGTGTGGCAAAGGTGTGCACACATTCAGCAAAAATTCTGGAAGCGCTGGTCTGTTGAATATTTCAATAGACTGCAAAATCGGCCAAAATGGATGAAACCTGTGCCAAATTTAAAGATTAATGACCTTGTTTTGTTAAAAGAAGACGATTGCGCCCCTTTAAAATGGCCACTGGCCAGAATAATTGAAACAATGCCCGGCCGGGATAATAAAATTAGAGTAGTCAAGATTAGAACCCAAAATGGAATTTTTACTCGCCCTATTTCCAAACTATGTCTATTACCCCATTGTGACAATTCTGAGTAGTATCACTTACAATTCAGTATCCTTAATTAAAATTGTATTTTTCTTTTAGTTTAGTTTTTCTTTGTATCTACGATTATTACCTATTTTGTTTTTTTTGTTTTAATGAAGACAGAGTCTTCATGGCTGGGGAGTATGTTGGGGAAACACCCCAACAAAAGTAATTTAAAACAACAAACATGCCACCCGGTATATTAAACTACAATGTCGAATCATTTTCCGTGCCATTGCTAGGCAATGATCAGGTACAACAAAAAGAAATGACCAGGAGATTTTTTGTTGACACTGACAGAATCGTTTAGTCGTTTACTCCGCTCCCAGTTTCAGTACCCCTTGCCTACAACGGCATCTTTTATATTTCCCTTTTTAGTTGGGATTTATAATCAATATATACTACTTGTTCGTGTTGTCCAATCTCTACAAAAGGTAGAGTTTTTGGATCCCCAATTAGATGTCATCTTAGAAATGGTTTTGTCAGACAGTTGTCAAGCTGTATACAGTATGCAGTCGAAGTGTTGTGCACTTGTTGTGTAGTTAATGTATGCCAAAACTAAGGACATAAGGTAATGAATTTCCATTATCTATGCCAACATCAGCCCATTTAAGTTGCAGAGTGTTTTTTGTTCCTGTATTTTGATTTTACAACATCACATTTTCTAGTGAAATCACATCAACATTTAAAGAGTTTGTGCGTTTGTTTTGTCAAGAGCAATAAGCTTTAATTTGACTTGGTGTGTTAAAGTATTTTTGTTACTACAAGTAGTAGTTAAGTTTTTCATAATTATTTATACCAGTATAGTTTTGGAATGACTTTTCTATAAACAGTGAACAGTTCTGTTTATATGCATTAAATTTGATTTAACTGTTTTAGGCAGTTGTTAACGCATAGACAATCTTATTATAAGGAATTCTATATAGTTTTTAAATAAATAGTTTATTAGTACACTTTTACTATTGCGTTTCATTAACCTCGATTCATTTGTCCAGACCCTATGAATGAAAAGAGTAATTTTTCAAACATTTATACATTCCGTTATTTTAAAATTAAACTTAATGTTTAATACTTTTTTTGTGGAATGGATGTGACTTTAAGAAGCCCTTCTTCTCCATAAAAATGGTCCTTCGAGCCGGATTTTTTAATTAGTTGATACTATAAAAAGATAATCACGTGAATTGAGGTTTTTTGAATAGATTAAGGTATTCATGTGAGATAACTTCTGGTATCTTTGCGCATTTTTTGAATGCATTTGTAAGCTATTTGTATGTAGCACCTCACAGTATAGTGCGTACAGAGCTATTGCACATAAATCTGTTCCTGAAGTGCATTTAGGTATCACTTGACATTTTTGTTATTTTTATATATGAATTTATTTCAGTTTTTGCTTTGATAGAAATATTTCAAAATGAATTACGACCTTTTAAAGGCGAAGCGAAGGAATTCTATATAGTTTTTAAATAAATAGTTTATTAGTACACTTTTACTATTGCGTTTCATTAACCTCGATTCATTTGTCCAGACCCTATGAATGAAAAGAGTAATTTTTCAAACATTTATACATTCCGTTATTTTAAAATTAAACTTAATGTTTAATACTTTTTTTGTGGAATGGATGTGACTTTAAGAAGCCCTTCTTCTCCAGCAAATATTGGTTCAAAAGTCCACATTGCGACTTAAACATGTGTCGTGTCCATGAACATGAGTCACATTAACATAGTGTTTACGCATTATACCCAGTGAGCATTAATCACTCCATGGGATGGCAAAAATATTTCTTGTAAAATTGTAATTGTGATGAAAATGTGCATGGTGTATTACCGCAAAATATAATGTTGAATCTAGTTTTAAGCATGGGTTGATGACCAAAATCTAGTCGATTTTTACGACAGTGGCGACTGATTGACGAAAAAACGTGTTTGTTACCGTCAAGCTTCAATGTTGACCTGTGGAGAAATAATTTTATTGTTTTTATGATTACATTATAGATTAGAAAAAAAGAAAAATCTAATTGTGGATGTCGTATTCTCGCAGGTAGTGAGTGGGTATATTACGGCGACAATATAACAAAATATGATTTACTGATTGTATTTTTTTTTTGTTTGCAGTGGGAGTTTTATTTAAAAAAATTATTTATACTTATTTACATGCATTTTAGAGCTTGCACCATGTGATCTTAAATTGTTTTCATGTATGCAGGTTAAGTCGACCGGACAAAAACTAGCTGGCAATAAGAATCACAAAACAATTAAAAAAAAACACTTGGTCTGCACGTCACTAAACATTTTTCAATTATTGTATTTAACAAACAATAAAATTAACATTGATGATACTGCTATAGATTTTCCATTGCATTTCTTTTATTTTTTTACGTTATCACCCCGCAGTTTATTTTCTATAATTTCTCACGTAACACACGGTTAAGCCTTATAGTTTATTTTACGTATATTCAACCATTTTTTGGTAATTGTTTATTAATTAAAAGTTAAAGATAAACGTATATTTTTTAGCCGTGTTTATGTTATGCTTTTTTGGTAATATATTTGGTTATGGAATAAAAATTAAATGTTAACGATAAACTAATATGTTTCCCACAATGCAATATACGTCTAATATACTGTTTTGTTTTAAAAAAATTATACAAATATGAACTTTCGCCTATTCATACGAGGTTACGCTTTTTCATGATATACTTCATTTGAAGCCACTTAAACCGTCATTAATACCTATGTCGGTTTTAAGGGTGAATAATTATTTCAAAGTTTATTTTATATGTAGTAGCGATTCAGAGTCATTGTGAGATAATAAGGAAAGTATTTACAGTTCAGGTCATCTTTGTTTTCATTAAAAATTTTTTGTTATAATTGCCCAATTATTGTTGCAATATTTTTTTCCCTGTATTAAAATTAAATGTACTGATCCACATTACCTTGCCATAGCTTAGTCTACCACTTTGTAAGGCAATTTTAATTATACCTTTAAAACAAAGATTAACATTAATAAACAAAATTTATTAAAAAAAAATCGTTGCAGTTTACCCTGAAACTTGTATTTCCGGTGAAAGTAGTAGAGTATTAATTGGAGTGCCAATTTGTAGAAGTGGATTTTATTGTTGAAGATACTTTTATTGTTATAACTAATTTAAGCAGATGTGCTATCTCCAATATCCTAGAGATCATCTAGTTGAAACAGTAATGATTTTATATAGGTATTTTATTTAAGAAAATTTTTTATAATCATGGGAATAAATTCACGCAAACATTTTTTTTCACAAATCATTTGTCTAATTTCGAATTTAAATATGTATATCTTAAAACAAGATTTTATAAATTTACTTTGCTGGCTGCAATACATACTTGGTACAAACAACTATTAATGATATTTTAGTTAGCATTATTAAAAATTAACATTTTGTGGTTGGTAAAGATTATAAAAGGAAATTAAATACCTACACACACGAAATAAAATTGAACCTCGAATAGGGCATATCTACTAGATAAATATTAAGTACTTTTCCCATGTAGTAGATTTTCCGATTACCATTTCGTATTCAAAATATACTATAATTTGTGTTAGTAGGTAAGTATAAACAGGCCAATCTTAAAAATTATTTTCTCCAAAAGAAAGGCCAAATTAAAAATATGTTACAAGACCAGCAATGTTTGAACCTTTAGCTTTCAAGTGATACCAAATTTATTTATGTTTAATTTAATTTTACTGGTGATATTTAGTGACAGCTAAGGACCTGAACTATTTTTGAATAACCTATTTATTTTTGTGATCATTAGTAGTATCAAAAGTCAAATGTACAAAAATTACTTTATTATTTCTAAATAGGCAAATATATATTGAAATAAATTGGATAGGTTTAGTGGGTTTTAAGTAAATGGTATAAATGCCTATCGCAAGTAAAAGCGACGGTAGACTATTTAATGGACTATGATTTTTTATAAATAATTCTAATAACATTTACCTGAACATAATAGGTATGTAGGTATTCATCTTAAAAAATACAATAAACATATAAGACAAGTAAGGTAGTTTTAAAATATTTACTGAGATAGGTATAGCTTTTCTCACTTATATTATGTTTTAAGTAACGCATAATTTACTTAAATGCCAGCTTAAAGATGTAAATAACGATAGTTATATATTAGTAGTCAATCGTATACTCATACAAAAATATAAATCCTTCTATGTGACTCCGGATGATGACGTCACAAATAAGCGCTGTGTCCTTGTTTATAGGAGTTGTTGGTTTAGCACCCTTTACGTGGACCTATTAACGCTTGGACATTTAGAAATATGGCTTGAAAATCAGCAAAACTTCATTTTCCATATAAACTAAATCGTAAATTTTTTTTTATTAATAAATCAATAGTTTCTTCTTCGGCATAATAGAAATCTTTTAGAGAACTAGTATGTTCTGCAATGGTACTTCAAGGTAATAGAATAACCAGAACATATCGATTGGGAAGCAACCGATAAGATAATCACACAATTTACTAAGTTTTGTTAAAAATTATATATTTTAACCCTTTGTTTTGCGTAAGTGTATGTACTCTTTATACAATAATAATATGAATATCGTTTCTTCCTAGGTTTTTATTTATTCCTACATTATACCTGACGGGAAGAGTAGTATTTTCAATAAAATCAACAGGGCTAGGCTTTCTTATATGAATAGGCAAATTTTATGGGATACAACATAAATACTTAGTAGATCGTATAAATATGATTTCTCAATGTTTCTGTTTTATCAGATATCATCGTAGCATATAATAAACATTAAATTAATTAAATAATTAAAAAATTATATAATTAATAATAAACCAATAAAATAATTTTTTAACATAAATGCGTATAATTGAACATTTGGCCGTAGTTTTTAGTTCTGATCAACTTTCTGTAATAACAATTTTTGATAATGTCAAAAATAAAGGGACTTTACTCTTGGGAAAAATTCACATTTTTTGACGAACCTCGTATATGACTGGAAAATTTCTATATTTGATGGTTGCATTTTAGGTTTTAGACCATGCAGAGCTTTTTATAAGGAATAATTTTTTTTCGTAAAATTATTAATAAAAAAGTTTCCCATTTGGTAAGAACTTCCGAAGACACGCTGTATGTATAAACTTTGCGCCTTTCAGCTATCCTATCGAAAGGGCCGACACTGGACGAAGGGCATATCCAGTGCTCTCCCATCACCCCACTAATCAATCTACTCTGCCACGAGTTTTTACGACGTAGTTCTATACGCTTCCCCGCCCTGCGTCAGTCTTATATTCAGCAACCTCTCTTCTAATGATGTGTCAATCTGCCTCATATGGGCAGTGGTTTTTGTCATCAAAAAGGAAACTTAATCCACACTAAATAACTTTTAGGGGTGCTTTCAAGGATTTAAATGTTTAACATATAAAATGTTTATTATATGTCATGTATCATCTAAGTATTCGGTGGGTGTAGGTCTTTGAAAATTTATCATTAATTATCTATTTTTGATGTAGAGAGTAGAATATTATTATACACATAAGAGAAAGAGAAAGTTAAAAATAATTAATTACTTAAGTACTTAAAAAAATGTTTTACAATATATTTGAGTTTAACCGCGAAAGGTTTGTAAAATTTTGAAATATTTCAAAATAATGTTTGTATTTATACAATGCGTTGCTTATTAGTGCACGAAAGGTAAAATAATAAGATCGTGATAATAGTTTTGCTCCTGTAAATTGTAAGTAATTTTTAGGGCCATGCCAAAATTTGGTTTATAATTTATAACAAATAAAACTAATACTAGTCAGTCGTTCGTCCAAAAGAGGTCTTCATGAAAAGCAATAGGTACATCTTAAAATTTTTAACTTAAAGAAATATAGCTCATACTTTAAGTGGAGTACGAATTTGAAAGGAAATAAATGAGATACTTTAAGTCTTCCCCCGCTGGTATATTTAAGTAAAAGTATTTAATAAAAGAGAAATTATAAATTTTAATTACATGTTTCTTAGGAAGATAGAGAAAAAAAAATTAGAAATACAAAAATGCATATACAGGGTGTTTGGGGAGGAAATGGCAATATTTTGGGAATGTATTCAAAGGGGGAAAATAAGAGAAATAAACCAATATTATTGTTTTAGATCGATTCTCAACCATTTCTGAAATAATCGGTTCTGATTTTTTTTTATATTGAAATAATCAAGGAGTTTTTTTGTAAGTTTGTTTTAAACATCCTATAAATTTTGATTGATAGTTTTGACATGCATAGTAGTTATCAGTAAGCTTCATATTGAGCGTATTGACTTTAACCAAGATTTTCATACTTACAATGCCCCTCACATTCAGTCATGATGCCGACATGATATTCGTGTGTGGTTACTGTAACGGTAGTGAGATGGCCGCAGTTAATGAATATCGAAGTTATTTTCCAAATTGAAGAGTTCCTAATAGAAGAGTTTTTCAAGACGTATTTGCAAGTGCTCAGGAAACTTGAATGTTTTCAAGCGTGAGAATTGTTGCTGAAAGAGTGCAGGGTCTAGATGTAGAAAACGAAGAAAATGTTCTGAATATTGTCACAAAGAACTCAGGTATAAGTACGAGACGGGTTGCAAATGAACTTCATATACCATCACATCTAGCAGTATCGGAGTCACTTAGAAAAAACGGTTTATAACCTTTTCACGTTCAACCGGTTCAACATCTTCTAGATGGTGATCCTGCTTCAAGGGTACAATTTTGTGAATGGATCCATCAAAATCGAAGTCTGCACAAATATATGTTATTTAGCGACGAAGCTCAGTTTACTCGTAATGGAATTATTAATTATTGCCACAATGAACATCGGTGGTCAGATGAAAGCCCTCATGCTACAATTGAACGAAACTTTCAACATCGATTCAGTATTAATGTCTGGTGTGGAATGCTCAACGACCAGTTGTTTGGTCCATTTGAAATGGATGGGCGTCTTATTGGAGCAGGATATTTACGGTTTTTGGAAGACCATTCGATACACATTTTGAATGATCGAAATTTCTTGAATTATCGTTTTCCTAACCGCTGGATTGGCAGAGGTGTTCTGCAAGTTTGGCCACCGAAGTCACCAGACTTAAACCCGCCTGATTATTGCCTTTGGATGGATAAAATCGCTAGTATATGAAACACGAGTGGAAACGAGAGAAGCACTCCGCGATCGAATTTTCAATGCTGCAGCTTTTATAAAAAACAATCCCTACTCAATCCAACGTGCTACCTGAGGGATTAATAAACGTGCCGAAAAATGTATTGAAGTTGGTGGCAATTATTCGCTTTTATAATAAAAATTAGCTAACAAGAACTTCAGAACCTATTATTTCAGAAAAGGTTGAGAATCGAACTAAAACATATGGGTTTATTTCTCTTATTTTAACCGTCTGAACACATTCCCAAAATATTGCCCTTTCCTCCCCAAATACCCTGTATAAGTCTATTTTACGTTAAGATGTTGGCGACAAAGACAGGACTGGGCTAAGTTCTTTTACCATCGCATTCACCATATTCTAAACTTGTACAGGGGTCTTAATGGTTTATTAGCATAATTGCTTGCAAAAATGCAGCGTTAATTTTATTTACAACTAGCTATATCCTGCGCGCTTTGCTACGCTACCTGATACCCGGTACCCGGCATGCGTTGCGCCACTTTTTTTAATGCTAGAATCTTCCTCGGCCTTCACACAACAACTCACCAAGGTTTCATCGCAATCGGATGAATGGTATCGGAACGCATACGGGACATACAGACAAACACATACGGAACATACAGACTAGAGTTGCGAAACGCCAAACTCTTTACTTCTACAAAAACTCTAAAGGTTCTATTTAATAGCTTAGTTAGAACAAAACTTGAATACGCCAGTATTATTTGGTCTCCACTTTATGCCAAATACATTCAAATGATTGAAAAAATCCAAAAGAAATTTATTCGCATCTCGGACATCTTACTAAAAAAAACCCATGACATTAGCTATCCTACTAATCTAAAGCGCTACAACCTAATGACATTACACAATAGGAGAACCTTCAGTAGTACTGTTTATATTTATAAAATATTTAATAACTTAGCATTAGACAATACAACATTAAATAAGGTGGGTATTTGTATACCTAATAGAACTAGACAACTAGGTTATAGAACTTTTCATTATAAATCAATTAGAACTAATTATCAAAAAAAATCTCCCGTTAGATGTATGATTGTTAATTACAATGAAAACCAAAGATACTGTGACATATTTGGCGATTCTAAAACTTTATTTATAAATAAACTTAAAAAACGAATCTCTAACATAACAGATTCTGTAGATATCTAGAGACTCTCTCTACAAATTCTGTCATATTCATTATAAGTATATTATGTATGTAAGTTAAGTGTGCTCTATTGTATGATATTGATTGTTACCTACTATTAGCTTTACTATTGGATACTATGTGTAAATGGGTTAATATTAAATTATAAGTATACTACGTGTGTAAGTTAAGTGTGCTCTATTGTAGGAAATTGATTGTAACTATTAGGTTTACTAATTAAATACTACATGTATAATTGGGTCAATGATATGTCCTGTATCAACCTGTATTGTGTAGTTTTCAATAAATAAATAAATAAATAAAATAACCGAACAGGTTCTTTAGAACAGGTTAGAGATAGCCTGTTCAGTGAATTGTTCTTTGTAAAAGAACTGAACCGGTTCTTTAGATAGACTTATGACAGATGATTGCGGTCTCTCTGTTGATTTCTTGTTTTTCTTGTGCTAGTGTCTTTCGACACTTTTACACACTTATTGTTCTGAAATTAATAAGACAAATGTGCCCTAGGATGGACGTTAGTGGTGTTTACTGATTGATTTGTATTTTGGAGATTAAAAAATAATTTTTTCCAAGAAAAAATCAGATTTCAATTTTTCCAAAATTTGTGGTTTTGAAAAATTGACCAAGTTTTTTACGTTTGGCCAATTTTTGTTGTTGATTTAAAAATCAAACAACTTGTCTTACATTCAAGCTAGGCTTGAAGTTTTTTGATGTTTTCTGTGTCATTATTGAGTAATAGGAGCATTTATGCTCCTGTGACGTATTTTGAGCAAGTTTGGGGCGGGATTTATGGGGAATGAATTTTGGATTAGCTGGTTTGGGTGGAACTGTTTTTTCCTAAAGAACTCAGTATGTCTTTTGTTTAAAGTGATTGCGGTCGAGTGATGTTAAAGAGCAGGGAAATTGCTGCGGGAGTTCAGCAGTTCTGACCCGGGAACCTGTTCTATTGTCACAAAAAAAGAGGTAAAGAGGTAAAAGGTCACCATAGTAGTAAAAAAACCGCTTTTTGTTAATCACTTTCTGAAAAAAAAAAAAAAAAAAAAAAAAAAAAAGGGCGCCAGTTCCGTTAACAAAGTAAAATAGTAAAATCACAGAACACCGCTGCGTCCGCGTGTATGCTCTCACTGCTCTCTGTTCCCTGTTCTCTGTTCTCTGTTCCCTGTTCTCTGTTCCCTGTTCTCTGTTCCCTGTTCTCTGTTCCCTGTTCCCTGTTCTCTGTTCCCTGTTCTCTGTTCCCTGTTCTCTGTTCTGCTCCAAAAAAGAAGAAACAAAGAACAGCCTGTTCTTTTTATTCTCAAACGACGACCCGCAAGCCATCTTTCATAAATCACCAATCACTCATAAAAAGAACCGGCTGTTCTTTCTTAGAAGGAAACAGGAATACAGCGGTGTTCTTTCCGTGTTGTTAGTTAGTTTACGGTACTGGCGACCTTTTTTTTTTTTTTAGAAAGTGATTAACAAAAACATGGTTTTTACTACTTTCCCGACCTTTCACTTTTACTTTTTTTTTTTACGAAGAAAAGAACAGGTGAACAGGTTTACGGAACAGGTTCCCGAGTGAGAACCGAACTGTTCGAACCTGTTCTTTAACATCACTAATACAGACAAACATTTATATATATAGATTAATCTAACGAACTTAACTTGCGATGGGTTATAAGTTATGGCGTCTTAAAGTCAGCGGCACGTAGTTTAATTAAATAATTTGGGGTTCGTTTGGCTTGTCAAATTATGTCAAGACTATGGAGGACTTGAGGTAGGAGGCCGATCGCCGATTGGTTTCGGTCCCAAATTAGCATCGGTAATTCAGCTTTACGAGTTGCCATAAGATGGCGCTCGTGTTCGAAGTGGGCTATCAAATAAATGGTTTCTTATGGGCGCGATAACTATTTTTATTTAAATTAGTTCTTTAAGGAACAAATAAGGACTTTTATATGAATTTACACTTACTTTGTTATACTTATTAGTAAACTCGGCCTGTATAAAGTTCCAACGATGCTTCGTTTTTAAAATACAGGAACATTCTAGCTAGAGTGTTTTACCTTTGGAGCTAGAAAGAGACTTATTTGGCTGCGTTTTATCTCTGAAGAAGATCCTGTCTTACCACCCCGACACAAAGCAAACTCTACTTTTATAAATTGTACCATTATTCATTATAAATATGGAAATTAATTACAATACAACGTTATTTGTCTTGTCTTGTCTTCAAACGTTATTTGTTATTTCGAAAAATGAAATGTCAATTGTCAAAAGGAGAAGCACAGAAAAATAAAGGGTTTAAGTAAAAGTTAAAAACTATGGAGGATCTAGTTTTCCATATTAAAAACGAAGAAGAAGAAGACAACATCAGCCCACTTCGGACGCGAGAGCCATCTATCGGCCAATAGCGAACTAACCAAAAAACCGGGACAGAATTTGAAAATGCTGCCATTGTCGATCGGCCTCCTACCCTATAGTTCTTCATAGTCAAGACGTTGAGATCAGTTTGTTTAATAAATTAATATTTAAAGGTTACTTTTATGACAGAACGTTGACCTCTGTATATTTTCAGGTTAGTTTGTTTGTTAAATAATGACAAGACGTCATTATATCAAAAATTCTATTATACTATAACTACCATTTTGGTTTGTTTCTCGGCAATACAGTTTGGTTTGTATCTTTGCTCCATAAGTTAAACGTCAAAATTTTACTGGTTTTTTTAATAAACAGTATTTTGTTTTCCTTACATCCCAGAAAGTCTTGTGTAAAATAATATAGAAATACATTTGACATGCACTAAATTTACCAATGGAAAAGGCCAAGAACAACCCTGATAATACAAGAGTTTTGCCGCTCAAATATTGTAGCTACGATTAATAAAATGTTCGTTATTGGAAATAGGAGAGTGAATTTAACTGGATTATTTTATTCGCCATTCCACTTAAATAATAAACACCAAGAAAATGCAGTCTCTGATATCTGACTTGTAGCAGGCCCACTACTGAACTGGGAACTTTTAGGAAGAAACCAGTATCAGCTGTTGATGTCACAAGTGGGTGTCAACTGTCGAAACGCTTCGTTTTGTTGACTCTGGTCTCAACGGAGTTCCAAGAAGAAAGAAAGATCTTGGTTATGAGCTAAGGTATTTTGGTGAGAAACATAACGATCGAAAATGATAAAGATAAACTATTTAAATCAGTCGGGGAACCAAGTAGAAAATAATTAATAAAGCAGGCTATGTATAAATGTAAAATGTAGGTATTACAAGAGAAAACAATTAGTAGTAGAGGAGGATGCGAAATGAGTCAGAGTAAAAAGTAAAGGGTCAATTATAATAACTTTGAAAAAAACAGATACTTAATGGGGGCTCACAAGAGTGAGCAAGCACCGCAAATGTGAAGAAGAAAACCTATTATAAAATCTATATAAGTTAAGGGAAAATGTAGAAAATCGACTAAGTTATGTACTATGTAAAGTTTTACTTAAATATAGCAGTGGAGGAAGACTAGAAGTGTTCCATTGCTTACCTTTAAAATTTTTAGTTCTTGTTTTTCAAAAACCTGCAAAAACCAACTCGAATGTCGAATTGCCTACATTAAGTACAAGAATTATAAAATTTTTGGAAAAAAGATTCTAACCTACCTTATATCTACTAATTAATTTGAAGAAATAGTCCATGCTTAAAGTGGAGTTGAAAGTATGGAAAAGAATAAAAAATTCTTTATGGGTCTCTACATGTTTTAAACGCAGAAACGTTCATCATCAGGAGACAGAAAATTTATTTAATGCTGATGGTTTTAGCAGAAGAGAAAATTATGTAGAACCTTAATGGAGCTTTTATGGAATTAAGAATTGATATGTAGAAGTGACATAATATGAAGAAAATTGTGAAAAGTTAAAACATACTGAGTATGTGAGAAAGTCAGCAGAAGGGGTCTAAACCAACTAAATAAACTGGGGAAGAAAAAAAACGCTTCTAAAAAGAAGGTGTCGAGTGTTATTTAAAATTTTAATAACATATTTTTTAAGTATGTCTGTAAGACATTATAAGGATAAAATTAGTCGTAATATTACGAAGATATCACAATCTGTAAAAATAAAAATTTAAATTAAAATTAAAAAGTGAAGAAGTAGGAATTTTTTTTTGAACATTTTTTGAATAAAAAGTAAGTACTAACAGAATACTATCCAATAATTGTTTTTTTCTGGATACTGAGGGTGATAGCCCATTAACCCCACAAGTGATGGGAGCGGAACGACGCAGCGGGGGAGGGGGATTGCTCTCCATCGGGGGCGTTGGATCCCATTAGTAAGCTCTTTATCGATAACATTTCCCTGTTGGGACTGCAGCAATATAAGTTTGTTAAAAATGCAAATGATAGGGTCCTTGATTTGGTGCTTGCAAGGAATGTGAACAACGTTACTATTAGTGCATCAGATGCAAGTTTTGTCCCTGAGGACACTCATCACAAATCATTAGAATTTTCTTTTGAAATGAAAGATTTAAAATTCATGCAGGCAAGATCTTATTACAAAAAAACGATTTAACAATGCGAACTACAATGTTATAAATGATCTTATCTCTCAAATAGATTGGAATACTGTATTGGAGGAGACAGACATTGATAGAATGGTTTCCATTTTTAATGATGTGTTAAATAACATTATTGAAAACAATGTACCAACAAAGAATATTAAAAATCGTTCCTACCCGGTTTGGTTCTCGAAAGCCACAATTAATACTAATAAACAAAAAGTAAAATACCATAAGAAATGGAAGCTTCATAAAAGGTTAGATGATTATAATAATTTCTCGCGTCTTAGAAAAGAAGTAAAAAAGTGCACCAAACAAGATTATAACAACTACATCAAAAGAACAGAGGACAGCATTATCACCGATGTTAAGTATTTTTGGACTTTTATCTCTAATAAAAAAAATACGAAATCCATACCCAAAAAATGGTCTATGGCGATCAAACCGCTTGTGATGACCAATCGGTATGCGATTTATTTTCTGACTACTTTAATAGCGTCTTTGAACCTGGCGATACACCTGTGATTGTTAGGCCTAATCCCTCCAATGACTGTTTCACCATATCCAAAATTGATTTGGAAAAAATATTGACTTGCCTTAACAGGCTAGATATTCGCAAGTCCGCAGGACCGGATGGAATACCAACAATTTTTTTAAAAGAGTGTTCCCGCTCCCTGAGCATTCCGTTGCAAATTATTTATAACAAGTGTCTTCTTTATGGTTGCTATCCACTAATCTGGAAAGTTGCGCAAATTGTACCAATATTTAAATCTGGGAATAAGGATGACATAAAAAATTATAGACCTATTTCGCTTTTAAGTCACTTCGGAAAGGTTTTTGAATCCATTATCACTGACGAGTTATTTTTTATGTGCAAAAAAAAAATTAATATAAATCAACATGGCTTCTTTAAAAACCGTTCTGTCTTATCAAACTTAATACCTTTTGTTCAATATATCTTAAAGCATATGGAGGGAGATGCGTCGGTGGCGGTCCATCATTTGACATTGCTAGCTAAATTAAACGCGTTTGGCGTGCACGGGCGCCTGCTGACCCTGCTTACCTCCTACTTAACAGACATATACCAGTATGTTGCGGTAAACGGTTTTACTTCAAATAAGGTCAGCATATCATCGGGGGTACCTCAGGGTTCTCATCTTGGTCCACTGTTATTCAGTATTTTTATTAATGATGTATTTACGTGTTTTTCTTACATTGAAGCCTTGTTGTATGCCGATGATATAAAGTTGTATAGAGCTATTAGAAATCAGACAGATTATAATAAACTACAGATGGATCTTAACAACTTTGCCACTTATTGCAAAATTAACCGCTTATTTTTGAATGTAGACAAATGTTTTACTATATTATTCACAAGACAGGTAGATCCCCCTAAACAACTACTATTCTTAAACAGCTCTTCTTTAGCAACCAGGGAGGAGGTCAGGGATCTGGGTGTTGTTTTGGACAATAAACTATATGTTTTGAAAATCACATTAATAATATCACCAGGAAAGCATTCAGAAACCTCGGTTTCATTCTGAGAGGGACGCGAAACTTTAAAAATTATCATTCCATTATTTTGTTATATAATTCCATTGTCCGATCAGTGCTGGAGTATGCGAGTGTTGTGTGGAACCCCCACTATGATAAATATGTACAACTTATAAAATCTGTGCAAAGAAGACTTACCAATAATTTAAACTACCGTTTTCATAGGTACCAGCACCACAGAACTTACGAGTGTAACCTCGCCTATTATAAGATTGATAGTCTTGCGCTAAGAAGGAGGTTTTTTAATATATTATTTGTTTATAAAGTTTACAACAGTCACATTGATTCCCGGTATTGTCTGGAATATCTTTCTTTAAATTGTAATCCTTACGTAATAAGATCTCGCAATCTTTTGCAGGCACCACAGTGTACAACAAACTATTTTCTCTATTCGCCATTGGTCAGATGCATAAACTCCTTCAACGCCGCGGTTAATATAAATTCTAATATTGATATTTTTAACGACTCAATCTACAACTTCAAGAGTAAAATACGTAGAGTATTGACTTCATACAAATGTATTTTCTTTAATTTCTATTATTAATGATTGTTATAACATTTATTTAATTATGACACTATTATTTGACTTTTGCACTTGGCGGTTTCTGCATCCCGCCTATTTGAGCATTGTTATTATAAAATATGTAAAATGTTTAATGTAATGATTTCCATATAACATATTTATATCTTGTGTTTACTTTACGAGTAATACATTTATATTTCTAATATGTAATCTGCCCTATAATTGGATGCTCAGAGCATCTGTTGGGCTTAGCTGTATAAATAAATAAATAAATAAAGTGGTTAATTCAAAACCAATGTAATTATTAATTAACAAAAAACTCATATTTTTGGAAGATAAAGTTCAAATGGTTGTTCACGTCCACGTGTTGAGAGACAAAGGAGAATGAGAGATGAATTGATTGACAGCTATAAAGACAGATAGTATGGCGGTAAAATTTAAATTAAGTAAATTAAAGAGAGAAAATTAGATTATTGGTAGAAAAGTCATTAATTTTAAATTGGTTAATAAGGAAAGCAATACCATAACTAAAGGAATTTTTTAAAAACTGCTTGTTATAACTTATAAGGTGAAGTTGTAAGAATAAGTTGTCGGTGAATATGTAAGTTATGTATATCAGTTATAAATTTAATTCTATTATACAAATACGGGGGCTTTTTAAATTTAATAATTTTATAGAAGAAACAAAGTGAATGCAGAGTACGTCTTGCAAACATATTCAGCCAATCCAGTTCAGTCAGTTTATGCGAAACTCTCTCTCTGCGACGTATACCACAAGCAAATTTGATACAGGAGTTTTACATGCATTTTTTGTATACGTCTCTTATCAACAGAGTTTAAAAACGGTCCATAAATGTTATCGCAAAATTCAAGGTAAGATAGAATAAGAGAGTCACTTAACAGCACCTTCGTTTTTTGGGATAAATATTGAATATGAGAATACAGACTTTTTTAAACTGAAAATACTCTTTTTGTGCAAAGCGTAATATGTTCTTTGAATTTTAATTTGGTATCTAAAATAAGACCCAAGCTTCTAGCAGAGTTTTTAAAGGAGACTGAGTCCTGTCCCAGATTTAATTTATTTTTTTCTAATTTTGTATTATAACAAATCTATTACGATACGTATTTGCGTATTGTAATGAAGTTATTTCGATACGCGTTTTTTCTTTATTTGATGTTGGTAATATTTAAATGTTTTATTTCATTGACTTGCGCGGCCTTTGTGATTTACGAGAAAACCCATTTTTCGCAGAGGAAAATTAGCTTGATAACCTACTTTTTTATTCTGTGTGGATAACAGTCATGTATGTTGGTTGCATCAATCTTTTGTAGATGCTTCAAGCTATCATTTTCTGCCAAATCCTATCAAAAATTCAATCTACTAACCTTCCAATGTCGATTTTAACTTCAACTTTACTTGAATTTTCAGAGGCTACTACGATAAAAAATAGTATTACCAACATAAAATTTAGACATAAAAATTCACAAACTTTGAAGGATTTATTTTCTTTTTAAATATGTGTTTTTTATTGAAAAAACTACAAATTAGAAAAAATAGTATAACGTACGTGTTATATAAAGCAGTTTTAAGCACTTGTCCCGTTATAGAACTCGCCGCAAGCGGCTCGTTTTTTAACATGGACGCGTGCTGTAAAATGATGCTTTATAAAACGTGTAGGTACGTTAATATACTATTATCTAATAAGTAATTATCTAATAAAATTTATCATTGTCGTTCTAAGGTGTAAGTAAACACACTCAAATATCATGGACTCCATCATCGATGTAAACATATACAAAAGGGCTTTACGTCACATGACATCAACATGCGTAGGCTTTCCGCTTGATTGGCTGGCAATAACAGTATTTTAGCGCCGTGTTGTCAACATTATCAGATTTATCAGACAGTTACATTACAAAAATAAAATCAATAAATGTAAAAATTTATTGTGATTTTGCAAAGTTGAATTATGAATCTTTCCCAAAATAAAAATAACTTGGGTATGGTATTTCAATAAGAATAGAAAGGAAGAGTAATAGATTTAAGAAATAACACTACCATAACACTTAGATTACCAATTTAAAACTTTTGCAATTCATTAAAATATTAAATATTGTACACAATATTGTTCTACGACTGTTTTTTTTTTAAATAGTATATTACTTTTCGATAATTCTGTTACATCTGGCAACGCTGCTAATAACAAACCGTAAATGCATGTGCAATCGTTTTGGAGGCCCATAGGCGATTTAAGAATGTAGACTGTCACAGGGAACAGGCAGGAACCAGGGGTAGTGGGCCAGCGGTTCCTCCAATTAGAAATTCGAAGTTCGCCTAGCAGTGGACGAAGAACGAAGGTATTGGCTTGACATTTTAATCAGCGGACGGTACGTCTTATAAGCAGCTACACGCTTTACGGGGTTTAAGGCATTTCCAAGTGTCGATATAAAGACCGAATCGAAATGTATTTTAATTGTAATTTGAAGAAATAGTCCATCCTTAAAGTGGAGTTGAAAGTATGGGAAAGAAAGAAAAACCAAAAGTCTTCCTCCACAAAATTTAATTGAATAAATTTTTTTTAGAGGTCTCTACATGTTTCGAACGTAGAAACGTTCATCATCAGGAGACAGAAAATTTATTTAGTGCTGATGGTTTAGCAGAAGAGAAAATGGTGTTAAACCTTAATGGAGCTTTTATGCAATTAAAAATTGATGTGTAGAATGACATAATATGAAGAAAATTGATAAGGGTTAAACCATACTAAGTATATGAAAAAGTTATTAAAGGGGGTCTAAACCAACCAAATAAACTAGGGAAGAAGAAAAAACCTTCGTAAAAAGAGGGTGTCGAAGATTATTTTTTATTAAACTTTTTAAGTAGGTATATTATGTCTGTAAGACATTATAAGGTTAAAATTGTCATAATTATGAAGATATCACAATAAAATAACATTGCAAAAAGTGTTTTGTGGGGTACTGAGGATTAAAGCTCAGTTACCCCGCAAGCGGTTAATTTGAAACCAATAAAATTAATTAATAAGTTGCACATTTTTTTAAAAGTTAAACAAAATACTTTTGTCCCAACACATGGATGTGAACAACCTTTTTTACCTTTAACTTTCAGATATTGGGGATACTTAGTTTACTAAATATATGAGTATTTTGATTTATAAAAGCTGCTTCTTTGAATTTTCGTTTTCTCCAATGCTATTCCATGTCCAAAACCTTGGCTTCTGACCACTGTATATTATGTTGGTTGGTCCATACTTGTTCCGCTATACCTGATCTCGAAGTTTTACCTCTTTGAATATGTTTCAGATGTTCTTTAACTCGTACGGGAAGAGCTCTTTTTGTTTCTCCAATGTATGATTCGCCACACTCGCAAGGGATTTGATAGATACAATTTTTTGTGTTTTCATTACGGGCGGGTTTTACTTTTGTAAGAAAGCTTCTAAGGGTATTTCCGGATTTGAAGGCTATTTTGATATTATAGCTTTTGGTTATCCTTCTAATCTTTTCAGAAATCCCCTTAACATACGGTATTGTAAGAAATGCTTGCTCCTCTTTCGTTTCTGTATTAGTTTTTACTTCGCGATTTTTAAGTTTTGAGATGGTATTAGTTATAAAGGTTTCAGGGTAACCATTCTGTTTTAAATCTTTTTTGATATTTGAAATTTCAATATTTAGGTCTTCTGGATTATTGCAAACGTTAGATGCTTAGGTTCTGTAAACTAATTTAATTCAAAAAACGTACCATCAGAAAAGACGATATAGGAGCATAGACGTTTACCTATCCATAGAGATCTTGAATAGGAAACGATAACAACATTCATGAAAAGGAAAGCAATCAAAGTTTTTGAAAAAGCAGGAACTCGTCCCAATGAAGAATTAAGAAGATTAGTGGATTATGATCCAGTAGAGGACGAGGAAAGATTTAAGGTATACTATAAGCGCCAAAGGAATCAGCTATTGTAATAGCCTAAAGGAACTTCGCTGCTGGAACAAAGAAGAGAGAATAAAGGAAAAAAAGAAGTTTGGTTTGAATTATGCCCTGTTTTATGGAGTTTGAATGATTCGATCCGTGATTAAAGTATTGCCCCATGTGAGTGGGTTTCCTGTACACTAAAGTTTTTATGTTTTCAGCACTTCGTTTGACGAGAACATCGAGAGAAGGTAGAGTGGAATGTTTTTCTGTCTTCATGGTAAATTTAATGGATTGTCTTATACTATTAATATGTTCCAAAAACCGTATCAGCTCTTCGTTGCTGTCTGTCCAGATAATAAAGGTATCATCAACATATCTAAGCAAAAGTTTAGGTTTAATATTGGCGGTGTTAATAGCGTGTGACTCAAACCTTTCCATGTATAGGTTAGCCACCACCGGAGAAAGAGTTCAATAGTTAAAAACGATTAGATATACAAACTGACCGAAACGTTGTGTTAAGTAACAAAATAAAGACAATGGAAGTCCAACAAGGTTAGACGATGTATTGGTTGAGGGTTAGAAGTGGCATTTAAAATTGGGGGCACTTATTGAGAAGCCGCTTCTGTTCAGGTTCAACAATAATAAACATTATGGTAGTTTTATAAATGTAAAATAAATTGACAATTTTGCTGAACGAAATTAACAACCTATTTTTCTTTATATTTAAAAATACGATCTGCTTGCCCTTTAAAAACCATTAGATTGAAAAAGATTGGGTAAAATAGAAGTGTGCCAAAAAGCCATTAACTAGGTATTTAAAGTTGAAAAATAATTAACACGAGGTAAAGCTGCTACGATGAAAATCCCTGTGGTGGAATGTATAAGGTCCCAGTTATGATTTAAAATTATCTGTAATTACAAGCGAAACAACTGCACCGGGTAACTTTGTGCCTTAAAATAATATTTGTTAATAATAAAATTGCGTGTTATGTATACAGGGTACGGTCAAATAGTCTGATGTCAACAAGTTAGATTTTTTTAATGGGGCACGAATGATGGCCTATGAATTTGAGTGGATTTTTAATTCTGTGAAATTTATTTTCTTGTTTAATAATACCTACAATAACTTATAATAACATTTTTGTAAATTTGCAAGTTTCTATTTGTGGTCAAAATATTACTTCAACTTTGACTCCAAGCGTTTCGTAATAATTTGTATCGTGAGTAAGTTAAAGGAAACTTATCTACAATGTAATGCCCGCTGGTGATAATTGAAACAGGTAGTACCAAAATATAAAATCAAAAAAAAATCGTATTAAATGCAACACAATAAATACATTGTCTTAAATTAAAACATAAAATAAAGCGTATTTTCTGATATTTCAATAGAAAGTATAGAATAAACACATTTTATTAAATTCGTTTGCTTAGCTGCTTACTTTGAGTTTTTGTGACGACCCAAAAAAACAATATTTTTTTTAAAAAGTAATCTAGTTTTACATGTAAAATTATTTTGTCATGTCACAGACATCATCCATGACAATAATTGATATTTACTGGATTTTATTAGAACGTTTCCAAACAGTCTTTTTTTAATTCACCAATTTTAGAATTAAATTTTTCTAAATAACCTCTTTTACTAAATAAATTACGTCAAAAATTCCGCTAGTTCGCTTATTCCCTTTAATAAATACAAATATATTATTGGTTTCATTTTTCGGGAAAAAGTAATTATTAATAAAAAGTTTTGCTTGTAAAAAAATGCAATTCACGAAGAGAAATTTTTGATTTTTTATACAGGATTCGCAAAAACTTCAAAAACATGATTTTTCTCCAACAGTATACTACCTTTATTTTTTATTTTTGACTAAAATGCCAATTAGATAACTTATTTAGAATAGCGTTTGTAATTTAAATCAGAGATTTAAAATAAATCTTCGATTTATTTAGTTTTTTTAATTTTTAGAGGTAAAAGATTTTTTTTGGATAGCAGCATTAGCGGTCGAAATACATACATTATCAATAACAGAGGGGTATCAAAAAATTTCAAAAACTGATTTTTGGTGTTACCAGAAATATGTATTTTTAATTTCACAAATGAAATGACCCCGGAAATAACACAAAAAAATCTTAAAATAACAACAAATAATAATTTCATAATTTGCGATTCAAACACATTTTTCCAGCTGTAAACGAATATGGTCAAAGTTCTTCGAATTTCTTCAATGGAAATTGTTTGAACAGCTTCAACAATTCGCTGTTTTAGAAGCTGTAGGTACGTCGTCCTCAATTGGACGGGAGTACACTAATTTTTTAAGGCACCCTCAAAGATAGGCATCTGAAATAGTTAAATCGGGGCTTCTTGATGGCCACAGAACCGAACCATTCCGACCAATCCATTTGTGGTCCAATGTATTATATAGCCATTCTCTCACTTCAATTATTGCGAAATGTGCAGGGCATCCATCTATTGAAAGTACATTTCGTTCCTAAATTTTAGAGGCAATTCTTTTAGGTTGTCAGAAAGGAATGTTTCCCACATTTCAAGGTAACTCCTACGTTTACATCTGTTTTCGAAAAAGTATGTGCCAATAATGACATAATAAGAAATCGCACACCAGACAATTACTTTTTTGTAATATTGTCTTCTTGCAGGAATTTTAAAACGGGAATTATTTTCGCTTCAGTATCTAATATGCGCAGAATACACTTTCCCGTTTGTTGAAAATGTCGATTCATCCGAGAAAATGATAAATTTATGAAAATTTCTGTTTTCACTTACAATTTTGTTTCCGACCCAAAGACAAAAATCCAAACGTTTGGCTTCGTCTCCTTGCAACGTTTGATTAAAAGTTGGCTTAAATGGGAATATTTTGTTTAAAATATACTTAATATGAGTTTTTTTTTACTACCTCAAGTTCTTGAGCTCGGTTTCTTAATGAACGGGTAGGATTGTCAGCAACAGACTGCAATACGATTAGGGAAGCTGCGTCATTCTGATCATAGTTTTTTTTTATTGGAAACTGAACCAGTTTGCTGAAATTTTCTTAATAATTTATGAAGTCCCATTTTTGAGACGTAAACGTTAGGGTATCTTTGATTAAACTTATCTATCACAAAAATGTAAGAACTTTCGCCCGCAACGTAACATTGAACTAAATAAACCCTTTTTCTACTACTGTATAAATAAATTAACTTTCGGGCCCTAGCAACACGAAAAAAAACTAAAGTAAATGTTACAGTTACCTGAATATTATCCGTTGCTAGCTACGAAAGTAGGTTGCTAGCTACGAAAGTAATACTTTCGGTGCCAGGACAAAAAAATCGAACTGACAGACTCTGACAGTACTCAAATAACTAGTTGTCATGGATTATTTTACAGGTGGAAAAAAAAGCTTATTTTATCAATTTAATTTGAATAAAATCAAAGTTTATTACTTAATAATATACAGTGTCCGCAAGAAAGTCCGCATCAAATGGGATTTTTTTTATTATTAGGTATAGGTAAAAATTGAAAAGGCAGTTAGTTTTTGCTTACCTAAAAACCAAAAATGACGTATACTGAAGCAGCTGCACGACTTGCGTTACCTGTTAATAAAGTAGGTTCAAAAATGCCCTTATTTAACAAAATATTGAAAAACTTTATTCGTTTTAAAGTTGTTTATTTAGGCATTTTTAGTCTCTGTCCGAAATTTTGACTGTCTAATACAATTTTTATTTTTTGCCTGGTTCTTGAAAATTTTGATCAACCCTCGTAGATTAACTTTTATGCATCGATGTAAAACCATTTGCCTTTGCTTCATTTGTAATCTTAATGCAATTTTGTGTAAAATTTTTGTTTCCTATTATTTCTTTTGCTTCAAAAACTGAAATTATTATTGATTAGTATGTAATGTTTGATGCAAAGTTTATCTAATTACCTCAGTTTTGCCAAAACCGACATTTCTCATTCTTCTTAAGTTAGTAAACAGATGTACAAAAAGAAAATATTAGGAAGCTTTCGTTGAAATTTTACTTAATTAAAGAATAAATAATAATCGCTCGAAACATTTTATTCAACAAAAATATAGTTTGATATAATTAATTTAATTTAATATAAATTAAGTAAAATTTTAACGAAAGCTTCCAATATTTTCTTTTTGTACATCTGTTTACTAACTTAAGAAGAATGAGAAATGTCGGTTTTGGCAAAACTGAGGTAATTAGATAAACTTTGCATCAAACATTACATACTGATCAATAACAATTTCAGTTTTTGAAGCAAAATAAATAATAGGAAACAAAAATTTTACACAAAATTGCATTAAGATTACAAATGAAGTAAAGGCAAATGGTTTTACACCGATGTATAAAAGTTAATCTACGAGGGTTGATCAAAATTTTCAAGAACCTGACAAAAAATAAAAATTGTATTAGACTGTCAAAATTTCGTACAGAGACTAAAAATGCCTAAATAAACAACTTTCTCAAATAAAGTTTTTCGATATTTTGATAAAAAATGGCATTTTTGAACCTATTTTATTAAAAATGTCAAATTTGACAGGTAACGCAAGTCGTGCAGCTGCTTCAGTATACGTCATTTTTGGTTTTTAGGTAAGCAAAAACTAACTGCTTTTTCAATTTTTACCTAATAATAAAAAAAATCCCATTTGATGCGAACTTTCTTGCGGACACTGTATTGATCAGAGAACAGTAGTAGAAAAAATTTAATACATTACACGATGCGAAAGCCTTTTTTGGTGGTCGGAAGGAAGTATTAAATCACCTCGGCTTTGCCTCGGCAATTCAAAAACCTCCTCACACCAAAAAATTAACTTTCGCATCTAGTAATGTAAATAACTATTGTTCTAAGGTCAACATTTTCAAAACACATCAAATTCTATTTGACAACTTCAAATTTGCCCCATACGTAAAGCAAAGTAATAAAAAGGTAAAAAAATTCCTAGTTTTTACAAAAGATGGTAGGAATGTATTTAAAATTTTAAAATAAGATACACACCACCCATTATGAAAATAGGGTCTAATAAAATTTTATATTAATATTTTTATTGAGCAGCAAAATTTCCATTTACCTCTAAAAATTAAAAAATCGAAGATTTATTTTAAATCTCGGATTTAAAAACAAACCTTATTCTAAATAAGTTTTCTAATTGGCATTTTGGTCAAAAATGAAAAATAAAGGTAGAAAAAATCATGTTTTTGAAGTTTTTGCGAACCCTGTATAAAAAATCAAAATGTTCTCTTCGTGAATTGCATTTTTTTTTACAAGCAAAACTTTTGATCAAGAATGACTTTTTCCCGAAAAATTAAATTTGTCATCCATTTGTGCTATTGTAAAACCTATCCGCGGACAGTCTGTATAAGGTAAAGTTCGCGTCACCAATTTTAAACTGCGGAAGAAATGCGGGCAAAAATATACATTGTTGTCGTAGTACTCAGACTGCTGAGTTAAAATTTCAATATCATTTTAACTATTAATAGTTTATTCACATTTATTTATCTCACTAAGGTACATAATACAGGGTACGCCAAACTCGATGGCCCCTTAGAAGTATCTAGACAATGAAACAAGTTAGGAATTTGAAATTTAGGATTTGTCCATAGGAGGTCATGATCTCCAATTTGAAAATAGTTTTAACATTGCGGCGTTGCCAGATCTACTCTTACTACATACCAACTTTGTTATTTCAAATGGAATGCCCTGTATATTTTCACATGTTTGGATACCGCTGGACATTCTAAAACTTTTCTGTATAACCGATAGTATACCTATCTAGAGCCGTTTGACAAATAAAAATTATTTATTAAGAAATTTAGCAACACGCATCCCTCAATAAAAAAATAAGATTTTTCGCAACGGACAAAGGCAACCGACTGAGATTTTGGCTGTTGTTCCTTAATAGGTTGTTTTGTCATAATATGTCAGGCAAATTAAATTATCTCATACAGGGTGTCTACAACATCATATTCATTTCGTGCAACATAAAAATTGTAGTTATGCAGTAATTTTAAATGGAACACCCTATATTTTAGAGTGGAAACTAAAAGATCCATTAATTCTCTATCTAAAAGTATTATGTGATGTCATACCTAATTTTAGCCGTTTTGGACTTATAAGCAAAAAACCAAACTAATGTAATTAATGTAAATATAATTTCTTATTAGCAGAAGAAGTAGGCTATGACTTCAATCAAAAACGTTTGTCAAAATGTCACTGTCTATTTGGCAAGTAAACGCTGTACTTACGTTCGTAATCTATTATCTGAATATGGCGAATTCTTATACAAACGAGGAAATTTTAAAACTGTTCTACATTCATGGCGAGTGCAACATAATTATTAATAGAACATGCAGAACATTTAACGAACACTATCCACACTTAGTCCCAATGAACAAAAAGAAATTCAATAGGATAGAAAATAACTTTAAGAACAATGGTCAAATAAAGCAGGAAAGAACCCAAATTAAACCTGTAACAGGTATGCATGAGGAAATGCAACAAAATGTGCAAGAACATTTATTTCATTGTCTTCGTTACCTGTTACAGGTTTAATTTGGGTTCTTTCCTGCTTTATTTGACCATTGTTCTTAAAGTTATTTTTTATACTATTAAATTTATTTTTGTTCATTGGGACTAAGTGCGGATAGTGTTCGTTAAATGTTCTGCATGTTCTATTAATAATTATGTTGCACTCGCCATGAATGTAGAACAGTTTTAAAATTTCCTCGTTTGTATAAGAATTCGCCATATTCAGATAATAGATTACGAACGTAAGTACAGCGTTTACTTGCCAAATAGACAGTGACATTTTGACAAACGTTTTTGATTGAAGTCATAGCCTACTTCTTCTGCTAATAAGAAATTATATTTACATTAATTACATTGTTTTGTTTTTTTGCTTATAAGTCCAAAACGGCTAAAATTAGGTATGACATCACATAATACTTTTAGATAGAGAATTAATGGATCTTTTAGTTACCACTCTAAAATATAGGGTGTTCCATTTAAAATTACTGCATAACTACAATTTTTATGTTGCACGAAATGAATATGATGTTGTAGTATGAGATAATTTAATTTGCCTGACATATTATGACAAAACAACCTATTAAGGAACAACAGCCAAAATCTCAGTCGGTTGTCTTTGTCCGTTGCGAAAAATCTTATTTTTTTATTGAGGGATGCGTGTTGTTAAATTTCTTAATAAATAATTTTTATTTGTCAAACGGCTCTAGATAGGTATACTATCGGTTATACAGAAAAGTTTTAAAATGTCCAGCGGTATCCAAAAATGTGAAAATATACAGGGCATTACATTTGAAATAACAAAGTTGGTATGTAGTAAGAGTAGATCTGGCAACGCCGCAATGTTAAAACTATTTTCAAATTGGAGATCATGACCTCCTATGGACAAATCCTAAATTTCAAATTCCTAACTTGTTTCATTATCTAGATACTTCTAAGGGGCCATCGAGTTTGGCGTACCCTGTATACTCATCCTCCCCTAAAATATCCTGTATTTGTTGTTTCACATATTAAATAATACCAATAATTGTTTTAAGGAAATTCACGAAGCGATAGACCTAATAGTATATTTAAAGAAATTTTGATAAAACCGATGATTTTGTTAAATCTGACAACCCAGCTATATTCACGGTATCGGGTTTGTCCATATCGTGCGCTATGTTCTCCCGGTTATTATTCTGTTTTTTTTTTATCACATTAACTATTTAATAATATGTCACGTTGATTGTTTATTGACCAATAAATCTTGAGTCGCCTGCCTGCTAGTGACTGAGTAACATAATTTTATGTTTTATGGTGATTTCTATAATTTAAAATTGAAAACAAAAAGTGCGCACGCTTATGCTGCCACTGCTTAAACTTTACTTTTTGTGTATTTTATCGCCCTGCCTTTTAAAACGTCGTCGCCCAAGAACGGTGCATAAAACTATCGCCAATGCCTTTTAAAACGTCGTCGCCCAAGAACGGTACGTAGAACTATCGCCAATATTAGGCTACCTTAAAATTTCCATAGGATTTCCTATGTTGAGTGAATGGATAAACCAGCCTGTATATTTTTTAAATGTTATTTTACGTCAAAAAATGGCATGCTATAAATAAACCTCAATATAGCCAATGGTTGTAGATTCCTATAATTCTACATTAACCAAAGTATGAACTATGGAGGACTTGAGGTAGGAGGCCGATCGCAATGCATTGGATTCGGTCCCAAATTAGCATCGGTAATTCAGCTTTACGAGTCGCTGTAAGATGGCGCGCGTGTTCGAAGTGGGCTATCAAATAATGGTTTCTTATGGACGCAATAACTATTTTTATTTAAATTAGTTCTTTAAGGAACAAATAAGGACTTTTATATGAATTTACACTTACTTTGTTATACTTATTAGTAAACTCGGCCTGTATAAAGTTCCAACGATGCTTGGTTTTTAAAATACAGGGTATTAAACATTCTAGCTATACCTTTGGAGCTAGAAAGAGACTTATTTGGCTGCGTTTTCTCTCTGAAAAATATCCTGTCTTACACCCCGACACAAAGCAAACTCTACTTTTATAAATTGTACCATTATTTATTATAAATATGGAAATTAATTACAATACAACGTTATTTGTCTTGTCTTGCCTTCAAACATTATTTGTTATTTCGAAAAATAAAATGTCAATTGTCAAAAGTAAAAGCACAGAAAAATAAAGGGTTTAAATAAAAGTTAAAAACTATGGAGGATCTAGTTTTCCATATTAAAAACGAAGAAGAAGAAGAAAACATCAGCCCACTTCGGACGCGAGAGCCATCTATCAGCCAATAGCGAACTAACCAAAAAACCGGGACAGAATTTGAAAATGCTGCCATGGTCGATCGGCCTCCTACCCTATAGTTCTCCATAGTATGAACCAATATCTAAAAAAGTACAGCAAAAAAATCAAAACTAAAATAGTTCCACAACATTGGGAAATTTATTATTGAAAAAAAAATTATAAAAAACGACAAACTTCATCATATACAATAGTAATCAATATAAATTATTAAAACTACTAATATAAAAACTATCAACCATACCCAGGACAGGGCCGTTTCTGAGTGGTGTGCTGAGAGTGCCCCCGCACAAGGGCGGCTAAAGTTTCACAGAAAAAAATGTTAGACGTAAAAAAAAATTCTAGGAGTTTTCATAAATATGAATGAAGGGTCAAATAAGAATGGTAAATTCAGTTTTCAAAAAAAAATTATGCAGTAGCTGTCAAGAATGAGGCAGCCGCCCTTTGTGTTAATTAGAGATTTCTTTTTAGATAGATAAGTATCGGAAAAATAAAAAGAATTCTCAACGGAGGTGGCCGCCCTGCAACCCACGTCAATTACATTTTGTCTTAGGTTTACTCAAAAAATTAAAACTAATTGATATTATTTGAATAATTATGTAGGTATAGTTGAATTCACATAAACTTTTAATGCCGTGACATTTCAGTTCTGTCATACCTGTCAAATACTGCAGCAACTCATAAAATATAAATTTCTAATGGCTAAATTTAATTAGTATAATTGTACTGCACACAAAGTATGTCTATCTTGTATTATTTCATACGATTAAAAAGAGATAGAAATAAAAAGAGTTGGCCGAGCAATTTCAGAAAAGAAAAATTAAAAACACTGACCAATCCCAGCTGTATAAGAAATTTAGTAAGTTGGTGAAATCTAAAGTAACTAGACAATGACAAGTCTTGACATTTGGCATTAAAACTTTATGTGAATTTAACTATAGGTCTTATTAATTTGGCAGTAGGGTAGGTGGGGGCACAAATACTCACAGGGCAAAAGAACGCACCCTATTTAAATTTGCCGCCGATGTCCGGTTTCAAATGCTGTTACAAATAACTTTTCCGACGCCGAAAAAAAGTACCCAGACATTTTGATTACGAATTAAAAGATGACCCCATCGTCGAGGCCAAACAGAGTTTCAATGTGAATTTTTATTTTTCGATTTTGGATATATTTTTTTTTTTGCCAGGGGAAACCCTTTATGGGCACCGGTTACTTGTTCTTTGGATATTGCGATAGAATCAATTAAGGAGAGATTCGTTTCACTTAATAAGTGTAATAAAACTTTTGGGTTTTTGTCGAACTTCTATGAAGCTAATGCCATAAATGACGAGAAATTGTTAAAATCCTGCAAAGATCTCGATATAGCGCTTCAATAGCAAGGAAGTCCCACAAACAAAGATATTGATCGCTCAGAGCTCGACCAGAAAATTTTGTCGTTCCGAGAAATTTTTCCAATAAAACGTACAAAATAATAATTGTAGATACGCTAAAATTCATAGCTGAAAAAGATTTCATCTCATCATTTCCAAATCTTTGTGTTGCGCTGAGAATTTTTATTACTCTGCCGGTTACTGTTGCATCTATCGAACGTAGTTTTTCAAAGTTAAAATGAATTAAAAATTACTTGCGGTCATTTATGTCCGAAGAAAGGATTAGTGGCTTGGCCCTTATCGCCATTAAAAGCCAAATTGCTGAGTCCCTCTGTAGGTAAGTATGAATAAAAGAAAAATATTAAAAATAGACACCTATTAAAGATTTATTTTTCTGACAATTGCTTTGCGCCATAATTTCAGGTAGGTAATTGTAAAATAGTAACTGATTTGATTTAAAGGGCAGCCAGTTCATATGTCGCACAAGGGCGGCCAACAGGCCAGAAACGGCCCTGACCATACCTACATAAAAATAACTAAACCAAATAAAACTAATGAAAATAATGGTTAATAGCGTCATGCAAAAACTGGTTAACTATAAGACTCACGTGCTTGTTATCAAAGTTAAGAGCATCGTCCTCCTTGCAACCAAGACTTTTCATGTATTTCAAATAAGTTGTTGTTATCGGCATGGTATAGTCTATCGTGCCGGACAGGAAAATATTTTTCGGGTTCAATACATTCTGTTCGCTCTCTATGGATCTTACTGGAGACCAAATAGTCGTGGGTTCTTCAGTAAAGGATTTGTTGTTTTGTTCGTTACAGGATGATAAACGAAAAGGTTTCCCTCGACTGTGAGTCTTACAAATCGATGTTGAAAATGCCGTTTTGTTAACGTTTTCCGCTGACGCCTGATGGTCGTTTTCTCGAAGTTCCAAATGATTTTCCGATGATCTAGTTACAGAGTTCTGGTTATCACGTAATGCTGGTAAATAATCCTGGTTCGCCGTTATTGTTTGTGGCTGCAAAGAATCATGTAATGTCGGGCTAGGACTAGGTGTTGGTAAAAGGGAAGTCGGTGATGTCGACCGGGGCCGCTTTTGACACTCCGTACAGCCCAAGAGGAAACGAGTGACGGCTTCTCGTGGCAAAAAAGCATATGTTTCTGTTATCTGAAAGTTTAACAAAAAGCTTATGTATGTTTTATGTTTTTACAGAATTTCTTAAGCTTGTTACCAAAATTTTGCGTTAGCTTTAAGAGCATTGGTGCTGATTACTTTACAGTTTCACAATTTTGGCGATTATTTGTTGATTTTCTTATTAAAATTGGATGTTGTTACTTATTTTTTTTAAATTCGGGGCGACTCCCAAGTTTATTAAGAATTTATTAGCCAATAAGAAATTTTGCATTAAAATGGATAAAATAGGATTAATGTTAAAGCAAATTTAAAAGAAGGATGAAATAGAGAGCGATAATTATTTTTTTTATTTATTAGGGGGGGGGGATCTGTCCAAATATTTACCAGGTCTTTTGTAGGCATTATTATTTTTCAAAATATACAGTATGTCGCCATAAGTTGGAACCATATGGAAAACTTTTTTATTATTAATTTTACGAAAAAAAGTTATTCTTTATAAAAAGTTATGCATGGTCTAAAACCTAAAATGCAACTATCATTATATTAAATTCTTCTAGGCGTATACGAGGTTTGTCAAAAAATATAAATTTTGCCTAAGAGAAAAGTACCATTATTTTTTTTTAAAGTTGATCAGAACTAAAAAACACGTTTAAATATTTAATTACACCCAATTACAATGAAAAAATTATTTTCTCTTTTTTGAAACGTAGGTATGTGTACAATACCAATGTAAATTTAACTGTATTACATGTAATCTAGAATGCTCTGACATACAAAGGAATTGTTATTAGCAAGAAGTTTTTGACTGCGACCGTCAAAACGCGTTAAAATTTATAAAGTAGATACATAAAAATGGTGTTATTAAGTTGTGAAGAAAAAACTGAAATTGTTTTGATTGCGGGAGAAAACTATAAAACGCATAGAGAAGCACCAATTATTTTTAACACGTTGACTGCCATTTCGGTCTATTGGACCGAGAATGAAGGTTCCAACTTTAAAAACGCGGCCTATTAGACCTAGATGCAATTTGACGAACGCGCCAACTAGATCCTTTGGACCGAGATCATTTTTAGTTCCCCAGTGCCAATGGTCTGTTCTCATCAGGGAATATTTACTGTGATAGACCAAGCTGGCGCATGCGACAAGTTTGCACCACTCAGTCAGAAATTCTGAGTCCGCAAGGCGATTTTTTTTTTAAATTGACGCCATTGTCCATTTCATTTGTCCTACTTTATGCAATGTCACAAATGGCCTCTCGGACTTTTTTTTTTGCATGGCATTATCAAAAAAGCGAATATGACTTTGGCAGTCAACGTGTTAATGATAGACATCCCAATAAAAATATTAATCATTTAACTGTTACAAAAATAAGGAATAAATTTAAGACTAGTGGAAGTTTAAACAATAACTTTAATGGAAAACGCGGAAAACTGGTTGCTAATGACAACACGCAATTAGAAGTAATACTGTCTGCTGTAGAACATAAGTGTCATTGCGCAAAAGGAAGTAGTTAATACAACATTATGTAAGTAAAGATACGGTGGGAAGAATTTTGAAATGAAATAAATTCAGACCATTCAAACCAAAAATCGTTCACACCACAGTAAAAGAAAGGGATTATGATAGGCACTTTGATTTTGATCTCTTATCCAAGGAGAATTAGAAGAGGACCGTTTTTTTTCCGAGGAGTATAATTTTTGTATTTGAAAAATTGAAACACCCGTTTGCAAGGACGGTTTATTAATAACAAATACTTACTGTACGATATGTTCGTTTTTGTCCGGCGTGTTTTCCAGGTTTCCCCTCTAAATTCACATGAACATTGTAAATTATGTCGAAGAAATTTTCGACTACTGCAACCTTTCTGTAAACAGGTTCGCCATTTGGATTCTGTAAAAAAATACAATGCTTTTAATTCATAATTATAATATATTGTGGGTAGGTACCTATAAGGATAATAATTGTTACAATATCAGAAGTATCTATTTAAAAATACTGACTTAGCTATAGGATGCTGTACCCTATGACCAGGGACGGTTCTACGGGGGGGCCCAGGACCCCCCAACATTTCTGAAAAAAACTTTAAAATATCTCGAGAGAAATACAATCAATTTGGCAACAATGAGAACCTCGCTTTACTATACACGCTGCGCATGCATTAATCATCCCCGTTTCAATGGGTACTTTTGTGTTTCGTTGCTGCTAAGTGCTGACCAATGTTAATTGTTCTGGCGGGGAAGTAAATAATTTTTTATAGCATTTTAATTATCTGTGCAGTGATCTGATTTAAATTTTGGTTTCTGATTATTTTGTTTCTAAACCAGTTGTCTCTGGTACATATTTTATTCACACAATAATAATAAAGCAATTAGAAAAACGATTTTTTTTTAAATTTTGCCCCGCCTAGTCCAGGTTTCAGGCACCCTCGCATTGAAGCAAAAATCTTCGCGAAACATGTTAGGTAATCATATCCAAAACCTATGTCCCTACAATGCGGCTGAGGAAAACTGAAATAATACAAATGTATTTCGTGAAGCCTAATACTCAATAAATAAATTTATCTCTGAGCGAATTGCTAACTACTTATGATTTCATGCCAATGAGAAAAAAAAATTCCGTGTGCTTTATTATTTACATAATTTGATACAATTTAGGCGTGATCCTAAAAAATTTTGGGCTGCGGCGTTATTTGCTTGCGAAGGCTACCAAAAATTGTGGCTGCGCCAATATGGTTTATTTCATTGCTAATTTTGGGAGAATTGTATAGTGAAAGAACAATGAGTGACGACATAATAATGTTAAAAAAAATCTTACCCGATATTTTTCGCTATACAATTATCCTAAAATAAGTTATGAAATTCCTTGATAATTTATTAAATATTGTCAATTATTACCTATATAATATCAAGTCGATACTGATTTTATTTAAATTTTGTGTAGAAGCTAGAAAACATAAATAAATCTACGCAAAATAGGTTATAGGTTGGCAAGCATGTTGATACTCCTACCTTAACCCGACGAGCCACCATATTGCTGCTTAAAAAAAATGAGTTATACACCTTTAAAGATTAAATTTTACGCAGCACATAACATTGGACCAAAAATAGAAGAATTGTATTTTCCCAAGGGTTAAAGAACTGAAATAAGTGATTTTAAGGTACATAGCCCCCTAGATAAAACAATAAATTTGGGAAAAAAAATTTCTTGGTGACAAAAACTGACAAGTGACACATCGTTATATTTTGAATGTCATATGGAGTCAAACAAAGGAAAATTATACCAGGTGTTCCATTTAAAAATCGAAAGTTTATGTTACTTCCGGTTGAACCGGAAGTTCCATAATGTTGAGTCACTTGTCAAAAAATGCAGTTTTATGTCATACTTATACAAATCCCCCAATGTTATTTCATTATCTTGAAAAACAAAAAAGTTAGAGGGGCGAACCACCTTCCGTGGACACCCGGTATATTGACAAAAATTTGACAGGTTGACTTTTGCCGGCATTATTATGTACCTATTTAGCTAACCATGGCTATTAAAAACGGACGTCAGGGGAGTCTAAGGGGGTGGGAGCGGCAACCCCCCTAATTAAAAAATTTTAAATTTCCCCAACTTTCATAAATAAAGTGAAACAAAAAAAATATTCCGTCTTTAAATAAATGTCTGTTTTCAGAGAATCAAGTAATTCTCAAATAGTTTTTTTTACTCAAAAGCTCAAAATGGTGTTCATTTATTATTTGGCAATATCCCAAACACGAGTAAAACTCGTTCTGAAAATTTCTAATTGACTTACACTCGTGCTATTAACTTCTGAACACTTGCCGGTTTCGTACAAACAATAAAAATTTGAAATTTGATACTTATGAATAACTTAATGTTACGCACTTTAAAAATAGTTAACACAAAACTAGGGTTGCCATTTAAAAACTGATCGATATCGTTATATTTGTAATTTAAGACACACTGTATCAATCTTTTTTATAAAGAAGACCACAACTTAACCTTCAGAACCCACACTGGGGTGTGACGTACCCCAGCAAATTTGTATTACTACGTAATTTCTTTACTTGCATAGTTGGAATTAATTCCTCTGGTGCAAATTTTCTTCTTACCTTCCAGTAATAGTGCAGGATGTTGTCGCAGTTGGTCCGTAAGCGATAGTCGATCAATACGCATCGAATCTATAGTCTGGGTATCTCACACCCCAGTGTGTGCTTTTCGTAACAGTTTTCATAGTGGTTTGACATTTTTTTGCGGTTTGTTTTTGAAGTAGATGGTAAGTTTAACATCTCCTAATTTCTGATCTTGCATAATCATGTATTTTTTCTAACTTATGTAAAGAAATGGCATGAGCGAGAACGAATTGGAGAAGTGTCTTATGGAATCTTCAGATGAAGAAAATAATGATCACCTATTTGCAGTTTTGGACAAATATGCACGTTGCGGTTTTTGTGTAAAAAAGAAGGACCGAAAAACAAAGAAACAGTGGATACATTGTCGTCAACTTATGTGTGATGAAGATAGGGCAATGAGTTGTGTTCAATGTGCCGAATGAAGATTTGTGATTGAAAGGTTAACTTCAAGTGTTTGGTTAAGATCGGTGTTTCCGTGTAACGCGCACAAATTTACAATTTTCGGTTTGGTTTCGTATATTCTTTAGAATAAAAAAAATTTGCTTAGTTTTTAAATTAGTTCGTTTCTAAACGTATTATACTCTTCCTGTTTTTTCTTTTAAGATTTAAGTGAAAAAATGTGTTTTGGCGTTCTGTTGTTGTATTTTGTTTGTTAATTGGACACAATTTTTTGACCAATATCACAGAATATATAGCTGCGTAGCTATATATTCTGTGCCAATATGCATTAGCTACATCAAAAAGAAGTTAAAAATTGAATGGTCGTGCCTTTAAGTTTGCACATTGGTAAGCATTCGACTTGGGTTGTCGTACACCCCGCTGTGGGTTACATGTAACAAAATAATAGGTGTGAGTGCGAAAGGTTAAAATGTGTCCAAGTATTTTTCCCAAAAAAAAAACTGTAGGTACTGGATTTATATTCCAAGTTACAAACTCACACTGTATAATTAAATAGTATAGAGCAAAATTTGCACAGCATATGGCAAACATTTTTATTGTTAAATTCCAACCAGTACCGATGCTGGCAATCGTTTTTGCATCATCAGAAATTGCAAAAACCATTAAACAGTGGCGCTCGACTTAGGGGTTTGGTGAGAAATTAAAAAAAAAGTATATACTTAGCAAAAATTATTTTAAATAATCAAATTCATCTCATTCTTTTATTAAGAAATAAATAAATTATGAAGACGTACACAAATTTTGAAAATAATTTAATAAAAAATTACAAAAACTGGTTTTCGCCAAATTAAATATTTGTCACTGGCCGTTTTTAGTGTAAAATATTGTTGACTATACTAAAAAAATTATTTCAAATCACGTTTCCTAAAACCATACTTCTTAGTTGTCTTTTTTAAAGGCAAAAAGAAAATTGTTTAAATTCTGGTTTGTGCTCCTTTGCTTCATAAGAAAATATTTTTATGACATGCTAGGCTCTATCAATTTATTATTAATAAAAATAAATACATGCATGTCTGCGCATTAATATAACTTTATCTGCGACTAGTATATAATGTAAATATTAACTTGAGGTTTTTGGAGTATAATGCCATATATTATTCTCTTAGGGATAATTCTTGCACTCTAATCACAAAATTTCTCAAATTAAATATTATCATGGAAACACAAACTCAAAAGTGCCAGTGTCAAGTATTTACTTGTACACCTACAAAAATTGTGCAACTAGCTGCAGCAACAACATCTACCTTAATACGCAAACTCATTTTCCGAAAATATCCTGCTGGCCCATTTCGCTAAATTAAGGGCAAAATACAAACCATCTTCATTATGGTCGTTCCTATCTACAGCAAATACTATTGCTAAACAGATATACTTATAGTAATGAAGCATATTCTTTCTTTACAGCAACCGAAATTCCAAATGTTTGTATTAAAAAGTCATCCAAAATTATTGATAAAATAGTTCATGACCAATGCAGTTTATTAATTGTACTATTACAAATTTACTGTTATTGACAAATAAAGTTGTTCATTAAAATTCTCAAATTAATAAATTAATCGTATATAAAGAAGAGTATACTACTCGCAATAATGGCTTTTATTCCCTCAGAATGTTACTTATTATTAATTAATTCGTTTTAAAGCGGTATAGTGCTTTAAGTAATCTTTAGCATAAACGTTGATGCTTTTTATCAACTCCGAAACTATTATTGTGACCCGGAGTTGACTTTAGTCAGATTTATTAAAATTAATTCAAGATAATGGTATAGGCTAAGTTCCTGACACGCAAATATTTATCTGGGAAGGTATAACTGACGGAATGTTTGCTCTCTGGCACAAACACAAAAATGAAGGAATTATGTGCGTCACAAAATCGTACAATTTTATTGACTCTTCGGAGTTGACGTGAAAGTGCGGTTACAGAATTTAAGGATATATTTCTCATTTACTTTTATATTTTGTAAATCGCAGCCGTACTATAAATAAATATCAACTTTTTAAGTGTTTCTGTCTATGGAAAAAAATTGATTTACTATTGGGGTTTTTGATCTGTATACAAATAAGCTGGTAAAATGATAGCTGGTTACAGCCTCGGAGTTATTGTTTTGCTTACAAAACCCATAGAAATATAAATAAACCTAAAATTAGTTATTTTAAAAAAAGTCGTGGGCATAGTAGATTAGATCTATAACTCTTTAAAATTAACTAATGTTAACAAAATTTGCATTTCGCTACAATTAGCCAGTTTCGATTCAACAAGGTGTAATTAGTTGAGGCGATTTTGTGCCGTAAATTTGAAACATTCTGTAGAGTAAACTGGTAAAGTTAAAAATTTCCGGTATGTGCCGTTAGTAAGATGACATCAATATCTCCAGAACTTTTTGCCAGTTTTTTGATAAGTGTCTTTTGGAAATAGATACACTATTAAACAAAGAATGTGTCAAATTTTGGAAATTTTTACAATGCTGTATCTTGGCAATGATTGAACAGATTTCGACCAGTATTCAAGATTTTGAAAGCTCTTTTCCTATAGATTTTCCGTGATATAATAGTGATTTTTAAAGATGCCCATTTTCTTATTATACACTTATACAGGGGTCGAGAAAATCATAAATATAAAATTGCTAAAATTATGTTAACTGGGTTTATTAAAGCTATGCCCACGCTATATGCTTTTGTTTTGTTTCAAAATTAGTCATTTGACACTTTGGGTCAATATTTCGGGACGTTTTTTTCCTATTTGATTAGGAGCTATTTGGCAATTATTTTTGTGTTTTTATGTTTTTTATGTTGCAATATTTTTGTGAATTTATTTAATAAAATTTGGCTTTAAACATGACGTTTTAAATTTTTTTTGTCCCTCTAAAACATGTAAGTATACCAGAGTATACCTATACAGGGTATTAATTATTGTCATGCAGATATTTCAGGCGGTGATAGTACTCGTCAACATAAGAAAAAAATGCAAATATATGCATGGTCTAAAACGCGTTATTTTCGTTATACAGGGTGGCGAAGTTTTAATTTTTTTCTCGTATCTTGGGTTTTCTCTCTTATATTCTGCCATAATTGTTTCAAATTTGGAACATCAATTCTTTTTTAAAATCTCTACAATAAAGTATCAAAATTATCTGTCGCCGTATACAGGGTGTTACATTTTCTTGAATCGGCTACAATTTTATCTTTCAGAACTTTGTTTTTTGGCTCCCTGTATAAATTCCGGTATGAAATTTGAAATCTCCGTTCCTTTGTTTAGAGTTCTGGTCTCTTGCACTATTCTCGTATCTTTGACCGTTTACGATTTATTTGCAAAAATAGCCATCGATGGAAATTAAGTGTATTCGAAATAACGCAATAAGAAACGGCTAAACGAACAATATTATCGTCAATTTCTTGAAAAGAAACTTCCAGGGCTGCTAGAAGAGGTACAAATTCTTGTCAGAAAAAAAAAATGTGGTTCATGCACGATGCTGCACCACCTCACTTCAGCATAGCATAGAGGTGAGAAACTTTCTCAATCAAATTTTTAACAACCGTTGGATAGGTCGAGGGGGAACTCAGCCATGGCCCCCTAGATCCCCAGACCTGAATAGCCTGGATTTCTTTTTCTGGGGACACCTAAAAGCATTAGTGTATCAGACCCCAGTCCAGACAAAAAAAGATTTAAGAAACAGAATAATACCTTTATGCGACATCATTCGCAATACTCCTGGAATATTTGGCAGAGTCCGTCAGTCCATGAGGCGAAGACTTGATTCGTGCATTTTAGCAAGAGGCGAACATTTTCAACAGTTTTTATAATTTTGTTTTATTAACATTGGAAATGTTTATGTTCGTATATGGGGACCAAGTTACGAGTTTCTCGTTCAAGGTTGTAAGACAATTTCGTTGAAGGTTGTAAGACAAAATGTCGCGTGCTTTGTTGCCGTGTGTTGGTTTTGTTGGAATTTCTATTTTTCGGTGTTGCGATTGCGATGGGACAAGGTACATATTTTCTAAGGATACGTGCATCGCGATTTAGAAAAAGTACCTACATATTTTAGGATATTTTTTTTTTAAATGTTATTTCATAATTGATTTTATAATTTATGAAAGGTAAATATATTTTTTTAAGAAATCATCCGCTTCGGGCAAGCCGGCAACATCGCGCCAAATGCATCTCATGTGTTGTCGCGCGCTTTGTTGCCGTGTGTTGGTTTTGTTGGATTTCTATTTTTAGGTATTGCTGATTGCGATGGGATAAGATACATATTTTCTAAGGAGACGTGCATCGCGATTTAGAAAAAGTAACTACATATTTTAGGATAATTTTTTTTGAAATTTTATTTAATAATTGATTTATAATTTATGAAAGGTAAATATATTTTTTTAAGAAATCATCCGCTTCGGGCAAGCCGGCAACATCGCGCCAATTGCTTCTCATTGGTAATATAATATGTGGTTGCATAAGACGTAGTATTCATTTAATTCAATTTCTTAAAAAAATGTTGGAAAATAAAAAAAATAAGGTAGGTATTTAAAAAAAATTAAGGTATCTTGTTTTAGCTATTTATCCTACATTTATGAATTCTGAAAGACATTCTTAGTAGTAATTTTGTAAAATGCTTGACATCGAACAAACCCGAACAAACCCTAACACATTTTTCCGTGTGGATCATTGATGTGGCGTTTCATTGTTTCTAGTTTAAGAGTCAGACCGGTCGGTGGTGTATGTGTATGTGGTATAGTTCCATCTGGCAGTTGTAATGAAACTTAACATTAATCATAATAATATTTGCTTGCTACAGTTAATAATGCATATACTTACTGCTAAAACTCAGTACTGTAGTTCTCAAAAGTTTTTGTTTCTAGTTTAAGAGTCAGACCGGTCGGTGGTATTCTTGGTTCGTTTATTAGGTGTACTTTTGGGAGATTGGGGCGCTTATTTTTTGTAATAATGTATTATAAACGTTCGACAAACAGTGAACGATGTAAGCGATCTTGTTTTATATATTGTAATAGTTCCATCTGGCAGTTGTAATGAAACTTAACATTAATCATAATAATATTTGCTTGCTACGTTAATAATGCATGGTATATACCACTAAAAATCAGTGCTGTAGTTCTCAAAAGTTTATTTTTCTAGTTTACGAGTCAGACCGGTCGGTGGTATTCTTGGTTTGTTTGTTAGGTATACTTTTGGGAGATTGGGCCGCTTATTTTTTGTAATAATGGATTATAAACAATCGACAAACAGTGAACGATAAAAGCGATCTGGTTTTATATACTGTAATAGTTCCATCTGGCAGTTGTAATGAAACTTAACATTAATCATAATAATAATTGCTTGCTACGTTAATAATGCATGGTATATACCACTAAAAATCAGTGCTGTAGTTCTCAAAAGTTTATTTTTCTAGTTTAAGAGTCAGACCGGTCGGTGGTATTCTTGGTTTGTTTGTTAGGTATACTTTTGGGAGATTGGGCCGCTTATTTTTTGTAATAATGGATTATAAACGTTCGACAAACAGTGAACGATGTAAGCGATCTTGTTTTATATACTGTAATAGTTCCATCTAGCAGTTGTAATGAAACTTAACATTAATCATAATAATATTTGCTTGCTACGTTAATAATGCATGGTATATACCACTAAAAATCAGTGCTGTAGTTCTCAAAAGTTTTTGTTTTTAGTTTAAGAGTCAGACCGGTCGGTGGTATTCTTGGTTTGTTTGTTAGGTATACTTTTGGGAGATTGGGCCGCTTATTTTTTGTAATAATGGATTATAAACGTTCGACAAACAGTGAACGATGTAAGCGATCTTGTTTTATATACTGTAATAGTTCCATCTGGCAGTTGTAATGAAACTTAACATTAATCATAATAATATTTGCTTGCTACGTTAATAATGCATGGTATATACCACTAAAAATTAGTGCTGTAGTTCTCAAAAGTTTTTGTTTCTAGTTTAAGAGTCAGACCGGTCGGTGGTATTCTTGGTTTGTTTATTAGGTGTACTTTTGGGAGATTGGGGCGCTTATTTTTTGTAATAATGGATTATAAACGTTCGACAAACAGTGAACGATGTAAGCGATCTGGTTTTATATACTGTAATAGTTCCATCTGGCAGTTGTAATGAAACTTAACATTAATCATAATAATATTTGCTTGCTACGTTAATAATGCATGGTATATACCACTAAAAATCAGTGCTGTAGTTCTCAAAAGCTTATTTTTCTAGTTTAAGAGTCAGACCGGTCGGTGGTATTCTTGGTTTGTTTGTTAGGTATACTTTTGGGAGATTGGGCCGCTTATTTTTTGTAATAATGGATTATAAACGTTCGACAAACAGTGAACGATAAAAGCGATCTGGTTTTATATACTGTAATAGTTCCATCTGGTAGTTGTAATGAAACTTAACATTAATCATAATAATAATTACTTGCTACGTTAATAATGCATGGTATATACCACTAAAAATCAGTGCTGTAGTTCTCAAAAGTTTATTTTTCTAGTTTAAGAGTCAGGCCGGTCGGTGGTATTCTTGGTTTGTTTGTTAGGTATACTTTTGGGAGATTGGGCCGCTTATTTTTTGTAATAATGGATTACAAACGTTCGACAAGCAGTGAACGATAAAAGCGATCTGGTTTTATATACTGTAATAGTTCCATCTGGCAGTTGTAATGAAACTTAACATTAATCATAATAATAATTGCTTGGAAAATAAAAAAAATAAGGTATGTATGTACTTACCTATTTTTAAAAAAATCTTGTTTTAGCTATTTATTCTACATTTATGAATTCTGAAAGACATTCTTAGTAGTAATTTTGTAAAATGCTTGACATCGAACCCTAACAAATTTTTCCGTGTGGTTCATTAATGTGGGGCGTTTCATTGTTTCTGGTTTAAGAGTCAGACCGGTCGGTGGTATTCTAGGTTTGTTTATTATACTTTTGGGAGATTGGGGCGCTTATTTTTTGTAATAATGGATTACGTTCGACAAACAGAGTGAACGATGTAAGCGATCTGGTTTTATACTGTAATAGTTCCATCTGGCAGTTGTAATGAAACTTAACATTAATCATAATAATATTTGCTTACTACAGTTAATAATGCATATACTTACCACTAAAAATCAGTACTGTAGTTCTCAAAAGTTTTTGTTTCTAGTTTAAGAGTAAGACCGGTCGGTGGTATTCTTGGTTTGTTTATTAGGTATACTTTTGGGAGATTGGGGCGCTTATTTTTTGTAATAATGGATTATAAACGTTCGACAAACAGCGATCTGGTTTTATATGCTGTAATAGTTCCATCTTGCAGTTGTAATGAAACTTGACAATAATCATAATAATATATTTGCTTGCTACAGTTGAGGCATATACCACGAAAAATCAGTAATGTAGTTCTCAAAAGTTTAAGTAGCTTCTAGTGTGATATTGTTATTGTTTAACATTGCATATTATGTATTATGATTATCTATTATACAACATGGTTTACTGAGATGGTAAAATTCGTACATAAATTAGAAAGTTCAATACTAATGATGCGTTGTGCGAAATAATAATCTTCTATTGCTTTATCTGACATGCAAAATTTAAAAAAACTTAAATACAAAGTAAAAATTTATTGGTGCGATCAATAAAATTCAGCTAGGACAGCTAGAGACTCCGAACAACGATGTGACCTGGGCAACAAATAGGTTAAAACTAATACTAAGGCGCGCGGCGGTTGCCGATCGCTACGAACCACCAACAACGTCTTGTGGATTATAGGTTCTAACGGATACAATTCATTTTTTGGGGACACTTTTCTGCTTTCTTAATTGTAGAGATAGCGCTTCATAGGGAACAAAATGCGTCGCATTAAGAATATATAGTACCTATAATTTATTTCTTAATAAAATTGCTGTGTTAAAAGTAGTTAATTTTTCAATAAAACTGTGCTGCTAATGGAACTGATTACTACCAATAAAAACACTGTTCTAGCAAATCGGGAATTAATATAACACTAAAGCAGGTTTGATCTAAGAGTTATTGGTTTGATACACTAGCAATGTATTTAGTATGTGTTAATAAATAATAAGCTATTAATACAAACTATGTCTTAGCAAACCTGCGTTGTATTAGATCATTCTCCTCAGTGTATGTTATTTACATATTATAACCTTATTATTTAGTTGTTGAGAATAATAATAAAATTATGTTTTAAATATAATTCAATCATTTCCAATGTCTCCGCTGGTTGCAAGCATTGCGAAATCTGTGAATTTTTTTATTTGATTAACTAATAAATTGTTTTGTTACACGGCTTTTTACTCTGCGTTATTTCGCCTACACTTAATTCCATCGATGGCTATTTTTGCAAATAAATCGAAAACGGTCAGGGATACAAGAATAGTGCAAGATATCAGAACGTTAAACAAAGGAACAGAGAGTTCAAATTTCATACCGGAATTCATACAGGGAGCCAAAAAAAATAGTTCTGAAAGATAAAAATGTAGCCGATTTTTACATACATTGTCGTCAACTTATGTGTGATGAAGATAGGGCAATGAGTTGTGTTCAATGTGCCGAATGAAGATTTGTGATTGAAAGGTTAACTTCAAGTGTTTGGTTAAGATCGGTGTTTCCGTGTAACGCGCACAAATTTACAATTTTCGGTTTGGTTTCGTATATTCTTTAGAATAAAAAAAATTTGCTTAGTTTTTAAATTAGTTCGTTTCTAAACGTATTATACTCTTCCTGTTTTTTCTTTTAAGATTTAAGTGAAAAAATGTGTTTTGGCATTCTGTTGTTGTATTTTGTTTGTTAATTGGACACAATTTTTTGACCAATATCACAGAATATATAGCTGCGTAGCTATATATTCTGTGCCAATATGCATTAGCTACATCAAAAAGAAGTTAAAAATTGAATGGTCGTGCCTTTAAGTTTGCACATTGGTAAGCATTCGACTTGGGTTGTCGTACACCCCGCTGTGGGTTACATGTAACAAAATAATAGGTGTGAGTGCGAAAGGTTAAAATATGTCCAAGTATTTTTCCCAAAAAAAAAACTGTAGGTACTGGATTTATATTCCAAGTTACAAACTCACACTGTATAATTAAATAGTATAGAGCAAAATTTGCACAGCATATGGCAAACATTTTTATTGTTAAATTACAACCAGTACCGATGCTGGCAATCGTTTTTGCATCATCAGAAATTGCAAAAACCATTAAACAGTGGCGCTCGACTTAGGGGTTTGGTGAGAAATTAAAAAAAAAGTATATACTTAGCAAAAATTATTTTAAATAATCAAATTCATCTCATTCTTTTATTAAGAAATAAATAAATTATGAAGACGTACACAAATTTTGAAAATAATTTAATAAAAAATTACAAAAACTGGTTTTCGCCAAATTAAATATTTGTCACTGGCCGTTTTTAGTGTAAAATATTGTTGACTATACTAAAAAAATTATTTCAAATCACGTTTCCTAAAACCATACTTCTTAGTTGTCTTTTTTAAAGGCAAAAAGAAAATTGTTTAAATTCTGGTTTGTGCTCCTTTGCTTCATAAGAAAATATTTTTATGACATGCTAGGCTCTATCAATTTATTATTAATAAAAATAAATACATGCATGTCTGCGCATTAATATAACTTTATCTGCGACTAGTATATAATGTAAATATTAACTTGAGGTTTTTGGAGTATAATGCCATATATTATTCTCTTAGGGATAATTCTTGCACTCTAATCACAAAATTTCTCAAATTAAATATTATCATGGAAACACAAACTCAAAAGTGCCAGTGTCAAGTATTTACTTGTACACCTACAAAAATTGTGCAACTAGCTGCAGCAACAACATCTACCTTAATACGCAAACTCATTTTCCGAAAATATCCTGCTGGCCCATTTCGCTAAATTAAGGGCAAAATACAAACCATCTTCATTATGGTCGTTCCTATCTACAGCAAATACTATTGCTAAACAGATATACTTATAGTAATGAAGCATATTCTTTCTTTACAGCAACCGAAATTCCAAATGTTTGTATTAAAAAGTCATCCAAAATTATTGATAAAATAGTTCATGACCAATGCAGTTTATTAATTGTACTATTACAAATTTACTGTTATTGACAAATAAAGTTGTTCATTAAAATTCTCAAATTAATAAATTAATCGTATATAAAGAAGAGTATACTACTCGCAATAATGGCTTTTATTCCCTCAGAATGTTACTTATTATTAATTAATTCGTTTTAAAGCGGTATAGTGCTTTAAGTAATCTTTAGCATAAACGTTGATGCTTTTTATCAACTCCGAAACTATTATTGTGACCCGGAGTTGACTTTAGTCAGATTTATTAAAATTAATTCAAGATAATGGTATAGGCTAAGTTCCTGACACGCAAATATTTATCTGGGAAGGTATAACTGACGGAATGTTTGCTCTCTGGCACAAACACAAAAATGAAGGAATTATGTGCGTCACAAAATCGTACAATTTTATTGACTCTTCGGAGTTGACGTGAAAGTGCGGTTACAGAATTTAAGGATATATTTCTCATTTACTTTTATATTTTGTAAATCGCAGCCGTACTATAAATAAATATCAACTTTTTAAGTGTTTCTGTCTATGGAAAAAAATTGATTTACTATTGGGGTTTTTGATCTGTATACAAATAAGCTGGTAAAATGATAGCTGGTTACAGCCTCGGAGTTATTGTTTTGCTTACAAAACCCATAGAAATATAAATAAACCTAAAATTAGTTATTTTAAAAAAAGTCGTGGGCATAGTAGATTAGATCTATAACTCTTTAAAATTAACTAATGTTAACAAAATTTGCATTTCGCTACAATTAGCCAGTTTCGATTCAACAAGGTGTAATTAGTTGAGGCGATTTTGTGCCGTAAATTTGAAACATTCTGTAGAGTAAACTGGTAAAGTTAAAAATTTCCGGTATGTGCCGTTAGTAAGATGACATCAATATCTCCAGAACTTTTTGCCAGTTTTTTGATAAGTGTCTTTTGGAAATAGATACACTATTAAACAAAGAATGTGTCAAATTTTGGAAATTTTTACAATGCTGTATCTTGGCAATGATTGAACAGATTTCGACCAGTATTCAAGATTTTGAAAGCTCTTTTCCTATAGATTTTCCGTGATATAATAGTGATTTTTAAAGATGCCCATTTTCTTATTATACACTTATACAGGGGTCGAGAAAATCATAAATATAAAATTGCTAAAATTATGTTAACTGGGTTTATTAAAGCTATGCCCACGCTATATGCTTTTGTTTTGTTTCAAAATTAGTCATTTGACACTTTGGGTCAATATTTCGGGACGTTTTTTTCCTATTTGATTAGGAGCTATTTGGCAATTATTTTTGTGTTTTTATGTTTTTTATGTTGCAATATTTTTGTGAATTTATTTAATAAAATTTGGCTTTAAACATGACGTTTTAAATTTTTTTTGTCCCTCTAAAACATGTAAGTATACCAGAGTATACCTATACAGGGTATTAATTATTGTCATGCAGATATTTCAGGCGGTGATAGTACTCGTCAACATAAGAAAAAAATGCAAATATATGCATGGTCTAAAACGCGTTATTTTCGTTATACAGGGTGGCGAAGTTTTAATTTTTTTCTCGTATCTTGGGTTTTCTCTCTTATATTCTGCCATAATTGTTTCAAATTTGGAACATCAATTCTTTTTTAAAATCTCTACAATAAAGTATCAAAATTATCTGTCGCCGTATACAGGGTGTTACATTTTCTTGAATCGGCTACAATTTTATCTTTCAGAACTTTGTTTTTTGGCTCCCTGTATAAATTCCGGTATGAAATTTGAAATCTCCGTTCCTTTGTTTAGAGTTCTGGTCTCTTGCACTATTCTCGTATCTTTGACCGTTTTCGATTTATTTGCAAAAATAGCCATCGATGGAAATTAAGTGTATTCGAAATAACGCAATAAGAAACGGCTAAACGAACAATATTATCGTCAATTTCTTGAAAAGAAACTTCCAGGGCTGCTAGAAGAGGTACAAATTCTTGTCAGAAAAAAAAAATGTGGTTCATGCACGATGCTGCACCACCGCACTTCAGCATAGCATAGAGGTGAGAAACTTTCTCAATCAAATTTTTAACAACCGTTGGATAGGTCGAGGGGGAACTCAGCCATGGCCCCCTAGATCCCCAGACCTGAATAGCCTGGATTTCTTTTTCTGGGGACACCTAAAAGCATTAGTGTATCAGACCCCAGTCCAGACAAAAAAAGATTTAAGAAACAGAATAATACCTTTATGCGACATCATTCGCAATACTCCTGGAATATTTGGCAGAGTCCGTCAGTCCATGAGGCGAAGACTTGATTCGTGCATTTTAGCAAGAGGCGAACATTTTCAACAGTTTTTATAATTTTGTTTTATTTTTATTTGATTAACTAATAAATTGTTTTGTTACACGGCTTTTTACTCTGCGTTATTTCGCCTACACTTAATTCCATCGATGGCTATTTTTGCAAATAAATCGAAAACGGTCAGGGATACAAGAATAGTGCAAGATATCAGAACGTTAAACAAAGGAACAGAGAGTTCAAATTTCATACCGGAATTCATACAGGGAGCCAAAAAAAATAGTTCTGAAAGATAAAAATGTAGCCGATTCAAGAAAATGTAACACCCTGTATACTGCGACCGATAATTTTGATACTTTATTGTAAAGACCTTAAAAAAGGGTCGATGTTCCAAATTTGAAACAATTATCGCAGAATATAAGAGAGAAAACGCAAAATACGAGAAAAAAATTTGAAACTTTGCCACCCTGTATAACGAAAATAACGCGTTTTAGACCATGCATATATTTGCATTTTTTTCTTATTTTGACGAGTACTATCACCCCCTGAAATATCTGCATGACATTAATTAACACCCTGTATACATTAAATTTAATTATTGTTATAATTAAAATTTTAAAATCTATAATACTGGTCGAAATCTATTTAACCGATGTCAAGGTACAGCTTTTTAGAGATTTCCCCGAAGAATTGGCACATTTTTGTTTAATAGTGTATCTTGTGCCAAATAGCTCTTAATCAAATAGGAAAAGAAACGTCCCGAAATATTGACCCAAAGTGTCTAATACGTCCCGAAACATTGACGCAAAGTGTCTAATGACTAATTTTGAAACAAAACAAAAGCATATAGCCCGGTTGGCATAGCTTTAATAAACCCAGTTACCATAATTTTAGCAATTTTATATTTATGATTTTCTCGACCCCTGTATAATAAGAAAATGGCCATCTTTAAAAATCACTATTATATCACGGAAAATCTATAGGAAAAAAGCTTTCAAAATCTTGAGAACTGGTCGAAATCTGTTCAATCATTGTCAAGATACAGCATTCTAAAGATTTTCCTACCTATGGCCAAAAGACACTTATCAAAAAACAGGCAAAAAGGTCTGGATATATTGATGTCATCTTACTAACGGCACATACTGGGAATTTCTAACTTTACCAGTTTACTCTAAAGAATGTTTCAAATTTACGGCACAAAACGCGTCTACTAATAACACCCTGTATAATATCAGTAAAATTGTTTTACAGATTAACGTTAGGAACTTAAAAAGGTTTGTAACACCATAGGTTATAATTTAAAAATTAGTTGGTCAAAATCGGATGAGCGGTTCATAAGATAGAACAAACTTTTGCTAGATTTTAGAGTATTCGCTAATTTGGACGAGAAGTGTATTTACCGTTTATATTATACTGTTTTATATTCGTTTTATATCCCCATAACCTTTTTAGAAAAACCACTTTTGGTACATACTGTATTTTCTGTCGAAAAAACTCTGCTTTTTACTTCCAAGTGAACCGGAGTTTGGGTCGCTAGGGGCTTATAGGACGGCATCGGCAGGCAGAGCGTGGTGTGAGCGGACCGCTCGCTGCCCCGGGGGGTGGTAAAGGGGGATGGGGTGCGATATTTCCGAGGTCTAGAGGGTTGAGGATGATTCGGCACAAGTTTGCCAAGCGAATATCCCGGCCGAGGGTAAAAGGGGAATAAAACTAGCGCAAAGGGCCATTGGGCGGCAGTCGGGTCCCGAAACTTCTTTCCCTCTTAAGGGTCGAAAGAAGATCCTATATCCGACCTTTTCTCGTCAAGTAAAAAATCTTACGACGTTGCAAGTTACTTACCGGAACATTGTTGTAACTAGCGTTTGAGTTTAGCTGTCTAACTTTATCTTCTTATTTATTTCTTACCCCTGTCAGCAGAAATTTAAGCCAGACGTATTAAACAACTGGGTATGCAAAAATACCACACATGCATTAAAATATTTTATTAATTATTTGAATGGTTTATGTTTTTTTTTACCTTAAAATTTTCATGTAAATTGCAAGTAGGTACGGCTGCGATTTACAAAATATAAAAGTAAATGAGAAATATATCCTTAAATTCTGTAACCGCACTTTTACGTCAACTCCGTAGAGTCAATAAAAGTCGACGATTTTGTGACGCACATAATTCCCTCAGTTTTGTATTTGTGACGGAAAGCAAGCATTCCGTTAGTTAATTTACATATAGCAATACGGAATATGTGCGTTACCTTGTGGTGTTCTCAGAAGGAAATTTGTTTTTCTAAAGGTAATCAAACGTTTTTATAGTATCAACACCGAGTTTTTCTTTAAATTGTAAGTTGTTCTTTTTATTACATTTTATACCGTCCCAGATAACTCTTTGCGTGTCAGAAGCTTAACCTACTATTATCTGGAAATTTAATTTTATTATGTCTTTTACCTTTATTGGTTAATCTAACAAAAGTCAACTCCGAGTCCCAATGATTGCTTCGGAGTTGATAAAGAGCGTCAACGTTCAAGAAACGTTAGAAGAAGAAGAAGAAAAACATAATACAATAATTTTAAAGAATAGTAACTGCTTTAAGTCTCTATTTTGTCATTTAGTAGATGGTATGCGTTATTTTGGTAAAATGATAAAATAATGAGCGTGTGCGAATTAAATATTGGAATTTTTTTGGTGAAATATGGAAACCGTTTTTATAAGGTTATTTTTTGGTATATTTAAAAATAAAGCTAAATTTCCACATAGCTATTATACTTGTATTTTAATGCTTTGTAAATACCAATTTTTACAACGTTTTCAATTTTTTAAAGAATTTTCATTGTGTCCTCGATAGTAGCGTATCATAACAAGGGTGGGCTCACACCCCTAAAATATTTCTTTAAAAATAATAATTGTTATGCATTGAAGAGAAAGGACGTCACTTTGAACCTTTGATTTGAATGTTTAGTTTAATGTTCTAGTAACTTATGTATTTTAAAACTGCAAATAAAATTTAACTTTAACACCCTGTAACTCCGTTAATAATTAATTTTCGGAAAGATGTTATAGGAAGAGATAGCATTTATTTTCGGTCTAGAATTATCCCCTTAATTTTTTACTCATAATTTCCGGACACCCTGTATATTATAGGGCAAAATTTGCACAGCATACGGCAAAACTTTTTATTGATAAATTTCAACCAATACCGATGCTGGCAATCGTTTTTGCATCATCGGAAATCGCGAAAACCATTAAACAGTGGCGCTCGTCTTAGGGGTTTGGTGAGAAATAAAAAAAAAAATTTAGCAAAAGTTATCCTTAATAACCAAATTCATCTAATTTTAGACGTTGATTTAAAATCAATACTGTAGTTCTCAAAAATTTAAATGGTTAAATTTCTTTTACCTATACTTGTATTTTAATGCTTTGTAATACCAATTTTTACAACGTTTCCTATTTTTTAAAGAATTTTCATTGTGTCCTCGAAAGTGGCGTATTATAACGTGGGTGGGCTCACGCCTCTAAAATATTCCTTTAAAAATACCTAATCATTTTCTCGGAAAATAGGTGAATTATACATATTATATGCTATGGACTACATGACTGACTAATATTAGGACCTATTTAGGTACCTACTATAAATTAGATTTCTCAAAATGTTGGCACAGTCCTAAAAATTTTTTGCCAGCTACGCCTTGGCTGTCCCCGAAGGCTAGAAGCCTAGATTCGCCATTGGGTTTGTTGGAGTCAGTGGTAACTACTAAACTTATTACGCTGTATTGGATTTATACAAAAAAAGCACAAATTTCATCCATTTAGTTGCTTTAAAGAAATATAAAATATTTTTTTTTAACTATTTATTTTCTTGTTAGGCTTATTTTAAAAAAATTAAATATTTGGCCGAAACTACTTAACTTATTGCCCTGTATTGGGATAACACGAAAAAAGCATACATTTTCTCTATTTGGTTCACCATCTATCCTCGGACAACCTAGGCATACAAATATGAATTAACAGCAAAACGGCTTACATGTCCCTATCTTCGATTTTTATTATCTTTCCGAAAGTGTCAACTTCCGGTCAAACCGGAAGTACTATATTTCTTACATCTGTTTTAACCGAAAGTTCACACTATTGGAAAGATAATAAAAATCGAAGATAGGGACATGTACGCCGTTTTGCTCTAAGACGTACAGTTAGAAAGCTAGACGCTGTCAAAGTTCAAAAATGTCATTTTTCAAGAGTAAATATCTCGGAAACTGTTAAGTATAGACTAATAATGCTTTTATTAAAAAAAGTTTAGAATTTTATACAGAATCCAAAAAAATTATATAAAATAGGGGTATCCATTTAAGATTTAGATCTTACCCCCCCCCCCCCCCCCTCCCTCCTAGGGGCTTGAAGTAACAAGATTGACAATATACGAAAAAGATGTCCCCCTCGAAATAAAAATCGACGGGTCCGAGCGATTTTCCACATTTTCATTCTAAAGTAGGGAAATCGAGGTGGGAAGTTTTCAAATGAGCACCCTGTATAGAAAATTTTTACTTGCATAATGTTAAATTCAGTCCAAGGCAAATAGGTAATATGTTCCTCGGATTGCCATATTCATTACTTCCGAATAAAATTTTCAATAATTTTTTCTAAATTGGAACTTTCAAAAATCTGTTCCGTACGCCTATGATATGCTTTTTTATTTGCATGGTGTCATAAAGTATGTGTATTTGATTTAATTCAGCTGATGAAGTAATATAAGTAGGTAAGCTTAATAAAGAAAGGAATACATAAAGAGAAAGAAGAATACTATGTTGTTTGGGAAGGATGTTAAAGGATTTATAATTTTGCATATTTAAGTAAAAAATTATGAGTTTCACATAAACCAAACCAAAAAAAAAAATATTGAAAATACGTTTTTTTTTGTAGTAATCAGTTCCATTAGCCGCACAGTCTTGTTAAATAATGAACTACTTTTAATACAGCAATTTTGTTAAGAAATAAATTGTATCTTCCCAATGCGACGCATTTTGTTCCCTGTAAAGCGCTTTCTCAACAATTAAAAAAGCAGAAGAGCGTCCCAAAAAACGAATTGTATCCATTAGAACCTATAATCCACAAGACGCGGGTGGGGTTTCGTAGCGATCGACAATCGCCGCGCGCCGTAATATTAGTTTTAACGTATTTACTACGCAGATCACATCGTTGTTCGGAGTCTTCTAGCTAGGGGAAGGTTGCCTATATTGAACCGCTACTTAAATTGGACCACAAAACATTTCTCCGAAACTAAACAAGTGCCATATCATCTGGCAACACTGTAACATACTTCCACCCAGAACCTTTGATCGGCAACAAACTCAACTAGTTGGCCGTTAGTGCTTGGCGTCTACAGAGCAAAACGTAATTTACACAATTTTAATGTAATATTTTTAGGATTTTCCTAAGAATTTCCTTAGAACCATAAAACTTTAAGCAAAATCTTTTTTGTGCAAGTTATCAAGTAAGTTTTTCTCTTTCTATTTCTCCTATTACCATGCCATATTTGTTTTTTCCTGTCTCTTTCCTGGGTGGTTTTGTAAAACACGTGGTGTAGTTGCTTAAATTGGACCACTGGGTGATTGCCAAAATTGAACCGGTCCAATTTAGGGAATTTTTCCAAATTGTGCAAAAATAATGTTTCTCTTTAAATAAGTTAATGTCATAAACTAACACCATTTCAATATTACCAAAAATTTTTTTCTTTGAGTTAAAAAATTAAACTATGACTGGTCCAATGTAGGAAACTAATAGGTACTTTTTTGCATTAGAATGTCTTCTACTGAAATTTCGATTGTAAATTTGATGTTTTTTTTTTAAATATAAGTAAGTATAAAACTTCCTATACCAACAATTTTATTTTTTATTTATTTATTTAACACCTAAGCTTCCGATTTAAATCATATGGTCCAATTTTGGAACCCCTAGGTGCAATTTAGGCAACCGGTTTCCTATATTGAACCACTTGCAGTAGTTTTTTTATAGCCTGGTATATCATAGATACTTTGAAATAAAATTCTGCAAAAAATTCTGCAGTTAAACAACATACTAAAGTATACTAAGGTATAGCTTTAAGATCGATTTTGCGTTATTATCGGGATCTATGATAAGAAATCTGGAAATTGGTCCAATATGGGCAACCTTCCCCTATCTTGTCTGAATTTGAATTCTATTGATCGTACCAATACCTGTTTCAATTAATTTATTTTTACTTTGTATATAAGTCTTTTAAAACTTTGCATGTCAGATAAAGCAATAGAAAATTCTTATTCCGCGCAACCCATCATTGGGTTGTACCAGTATTGGACTTTATAATGTATGGACGAATTTTACGATCTCAGTAATGTAACCTTACGGTCCCCGGCTCATATGACCGGAGTAAAAAGCTGAAAGAAATATTAATTAGTTGGTTATGAAAATAGGTTAATTAAATTAACAATAACCTGGAGAGCTGAAAAATAAAAATTACTTTTTTTTATTATTATTATTATTATTATTACAACCAAAAAAATTGTGCCCTTGGAGGTCAGATTTAACACAAAAGTGTTATTTGCACGACTCATGGTATTGAGTCTATTCACCTATTCCAGAATTCCACATGTGACATTCAAATACATAAAATAATGCATTAGAATGTCTCACATACAATAGAGAAATAGGCTCGGACGTGACCGTCTAGATTCGGGCAAGAATCTATGGCCGACCCTACGTTGTGTTCGTCAGGTTCGCTGAAAAATACTAATTGAAGTATTATACTGAGTGGACAAAATTAACCAAAATCTATTATGGCCGTTAGTTGAATAAACACTATTTAAAAGAAAACTTTGAAACACGACAGGAAGGCAGAATTCTTCGCTATTAAAAAAAAAATATAAAATTCAAAACAAAAGTTGTCAGTTGTGCAAAAGAAAGCTCCTGTAACGCACTCTCGACCACGTTTCCAAAGGTTTCCCTACCCCGTGCACAGGACGAGACTATGGGGCTGTCGCCCAGGGCAGTAGCCCTTCTCTATAGGTTCCCCTCATACAGTTGCTGGTCCCGGCTGTCGGCGGGCTGTCCCACGTTGAAGGAAACATTGTGAACCGACAAGTCTGTATCAAAAGAACGAGTCATTCACTGTTCCCTGTACAACCTCCAACAGAATTTAAGGTTAAGCTTTAGTTTTTAAAGTTACTCATAAAAGAAGCAAAAACTGCCACCTTTTGTTTAAACATCAGAACGCTGGTATCGTTGCTTCAGACTAGCACATAACATAAGAAAATGAGAGGGCTTTTTCCTGCCTGATAAAAATCCCCACATCCCCACGAGATTAATCTCGTTGCTACGTCCAGCGTGAGGCTGTCGGCTCCGTAACAGCGCGAAGGGAGAGCATGGTAATAGGATAACCCTGAACTTAAATCATTTGGGAAAACTCACATAAACTCAGTTATGAAAAAAAACAATTAAGGTTCTTTTGGTTTGTTAATCGTGAGGTTTGTTGAGTTTTATTTTATTTTGGTCTTAACAACAGATACCAAAAAAAAAATAACAAACAAAACTTTGTTACTGTTTTAAAGCCATAATTAGTTTTGGGTAGACATAAATGATAGTAACTATAATCTTAATTTTCATTTAAAATTGCTAACCTGGAAGGTCAGTAAGACTGTTTCGCTCCCTTTCACCTTCTGATGTCATTTTAATAACTTAATTTTTTGTTACTCTCTAAAAATTAAAATATAAATTTTAAAATGGTTGTGAAATAGATAATTAGTATCAAACTTTCATTTTGGTATTATATTTAATATTTTCCTCCCCTTTTATTTAATTTAATTTAGGTTGATATAGTAAACAACGTAAAATTGATTAAGAATTTTGTTGCTATAGGTTGATTAATTTTCTCCTTTAAGAGTGAGAGAAAATATTAGATTTCTTTATTGTTTATTTAAAGACATAAGCGGTGATATCCAAGACAAACGGGATTACCGAGCAGATGTCATGTAGGAAAATATGAGATTTATTTATATTTTGTTTATTTAAAGACATAAGCGGTGAAATCCAAGACAAACGGGATTACCGAGCAGATGTCATGTAGGAAAATATGAGATTTATTTATATTTTGTTTATTTAAAGACATAAGCGGTGAAATCCAAGACAAACGGGATTACCGAGCAGATGTCATGTAGGAAAATATGAGATTTATTTATATTTTGTTTATTTAAAGACATAAGCGGTGAAATCCAAGACAAACGGGATTACCGAGCAGATGTCTGGTAAGAAAATATGAGATTTATTTATATTTTGTTTATTTAAAGACATAAGCGGTGAAATCCAAGACAAACGGGATTACCGAGCAGATGTCATGTAGGAAAATATGAGATTTATTTATATTTTGTTTATTTAAAGACATAAGCGGTGAAATCCAAGACAAACGGGATTACCGAGCAGATGTCTGGTAAGAAAATATGAGATTTATTTATATTTTGTTTATTTAAAGACATAAGCGGTGAAATCCAAGACAAACGGGATTACCGAGCAGATGTCTGTAGGAAAATATGAGATTTATTTATATTTTGTTTATTTAAAGACATAAGCGGTGAAATCCAAGACAAACGGGATTACCGAGCAGATGTCTGGTAAGAAAATATGAGATTTATTTATATTTTGCTTATTTAAAGACATAAGCGGTGAAATCCAAGACAAACGGGATTACCGAGCAGATGTCATGTAGGAAAATATGAGATTTATTTATATTTTGTTTATTTAAAGACATAAGCGGTGAAATCCAAGACAAACGGGATTACCGAGCAGATGTCTGGTAAGAAAATATGAGATTTATTTATATTTTGTTTATTTAAAGACATAAGCGGTGAAATCCAAGACAAACGGGATTACCGAGCAGATGTCTGTAGGAAAATATGAGATTTATTTATATTTTGTTTATTTAAAGACATAAGCGGTGAAATCCAAGACAAACGGGATTACCGAGCAGATGTCTGGTAAGAAAATATGAGATTTATTTATATTTTGTTTATTTAAAGACATAAGCGGTGAAATCCAAGACAAACGGGATTACCGAGCAGATGTCTGTAGGAAAATATGAGATTTATTTATATTTTGTTTATTTAAAGACATAAGCGGTGAAATCCAAGACAAACGGGATTACCGAGCAGATGTCATGTAAGAAAATATTTTTTATAATAAAGAAAAATTAGTAATTTAAAATTATATTCCTATATCATTAAAATAAATTTTGTTGTTTACCATACCTACAGTCTGAAAAATATATTTTGCCCTGTATATAAAAAAAACAACCAGTATTCCCAAATTAGAGTAACCCAACAAAATAAAAAAACTAAAGAAAATAAACTTGGTCTTTAAGAACTTAACACCCTTTTAAAAAAAAAACATCCCCAGAATTGTAAATTGTTACACAAATTAAATCCACACAAATAAAATTAAACCCATTTAACCCAATACCATTTGTTTGGCTATTTGAATTTTTGTATTTAGAAAAATTAATTTTAAAGAAAATCAACAGAAAATAAACTTATGATGACTCTTGAATTTAGGTGCTTACCGTACCTATCGAAGTTAATAAGTCTCTTTAGAAATTCTCTGTCTAGCAGCTAACCACTCTTCTCCCCCACCAAAGTCTTCGTTTTTGCGTTTTAAAACCCTGCGTCGTTTGTAATACGAAGTACGACGTTGGCTGCTATAAAAAATCAATAATTGCGGCAAAGATGTGAACGGTCCAAAGTTCACGCGTCCTCCTAAATATCATCGGAAATATACTGAGGATTTTCAAGATTGGCTACCTAAATAGATTTATCAGGGCCTATATTTGGAAATGAAAAGTTAATACACTTTTAAAAAAAATTTGACCAGTATTGCAGGGTAAATTAAAATCATAATATAATTTAAATTAAATATAAATAATAGAGTAAAATAATTAAACCTCAGGGCGTAACATGGGGGAAAAATAAGTTTACCAAATAAATAAATTAACAAAAATAATGAAAAAAAATTCAAATAAGGGCACCTAGGTCTGCTCTGTCACAGTCACCCCCTATTATTTTGAGCGAAAAACAGGGTTATGAGCGAAAAATAATACCAAAAAAAAAACTACAATTAAAAAAAAATCAATCCTGAAAAAAAACAACCACATCAGTACAATTTGAAAGAACTTCAATCCTGGTCACGGCACCACTGTAACCTTACGGTCCCCGGCTCATATGACCGGAGTAAAAAGCTGAAAGAAATATTAATTAGTTGGTTATGAAAATAGGTTAATTAAATTAACAATAACCTGGAAAGCTGAAAAATAAAAATTACTTTTTTTTATTATTATTATTATTATTATTACAACCAAAAAAATTGTGCCCTTGGAGGTCAGATTTAACACAAAAGTGTTATTTGCACGACTCATGGTATTGAGTCTATTCACCTATTCCAGAATTCCACATGTGACATTCAAATACATAAAATAATGCATTAGAATGTCTCACATACAATAGAGAAATAGGCTCGGACGTGACCGTCTAGATTCGGGCAAGAATCTATGGCCGACCCTACGTTGTGTTCGTCAGGTTCGCTGAAAAATACTAATTGAAGTATTATACTGAGTGGACAAAATTAACCAAAATCTATTATGGCCGTTAGTTGAATAAACACTATTTAAAAGAAAACTTTGAAACACGACAGGAAGGCAGAATTCTTCGCTATTAAAAAAAAAATATAAAATTCAAAACAAAAGTTGTCAGTTGTGCAAAAGAAAGCTCCTGTAACGCACTCTCGACCACGTTTCCAAAGGTTTCCCTACCCCGTGCACAGGACGAGACTATGGGGCTGTCGCCCAGGGCAGTAGCCCTTCTCTATAGGTTCCCCTCATACAGTTGCTGGTCCCGGCTGTCGGCGGGCTGTCCCACGTTGAAGGAAACATTGTGAACCGACAAGTCTGTATCAAAAGAACGAGTCATTCACTGTTCCCTGTACAACCTCCAACAGAATTTAAGGTTAAGCTTTAGTTTTTAAAGTTACTCATAAAAGAAGCAAAAACTGCCACCTTTTGTTTAAACATCAGAACGCTGGTATCGTTGCTTCAGACTAGCACATAACATAAGAAAATGAGAGGGCTTTTTCCTGCCTGATAAAAATCCCCACATCCCCACGAGATTAATCTCGTTGCTACGTCCAGCGTGAGGCTGTCGGCTCCGTAACAGCGCGAAGGGAGAGCATGGTAATAGGATAACCCTGAACTTAAATCATTTGGGAAAACTCACATAAACTCAGTTATGAAAAAAAACAATTAAGGTTCTTTTGGTTTGTTAATCGTGAGGTTTGTTGAGTTTTATTTTATTTTGGTCTTAACAACAGATACCAAAAAAAAATAACAAACAAAACTTTGTTACTGTTTTAAAGCCATAATTAGTTTTGGGTAGACATAAATGATAGTAACTATAATCTTAATTTTCATTTAAAATTGCTAACCTGGAAGGTCAGTAAGACTGTTTCGCTCCCTTTCACCTTCTGATGTCATTTTAATAACTTAATTTTTTGTTACTCTCTAAAAATTAAAATATAAATTTTAAAATGGTTGTGAAATAGATAATTAGTATCAAACTTTCATTTTGGTATTATATTTAATATTTTCCTCCCCTTTTATTTAATTTAATTTAGGTTGATATAGTAAACAACGTAAAATTGATTAAGAATTTTGTTGCTATAGGTTGATTAATTTTCTCCTTTAAGAGTGAGAGAAAATATTAGATTTCTTTATTGTTTATTTAAAGACATAAGCGGTGATATCCAAGACAAACGGGATTACCGAGCAGATGTCATGTAGGAAAATATGAGATTTATTTATATTTTGTTTATTTAAAGACATAAGCGGTGAAATCCAAGACAAACGGGATTACCGAGCAGATGTCATGTAGGAAAATATGAGATTTATTTATATTTTGTTTATTTAAAGACATAAGCGGTGAAATCCAAGACAAACGGGATTACCGAGCAGATGTCATGTAGGAAAATATGAGATTTATTTATATTTTGTTTATTTAAAGACATAAGCGGTGAAATCCAAGACAAACGGGATTACCGAGCAGATGTCTGGTAAGAAAATATGAGATTTATTTATATTTTGTTTATTTAAAGACATAAGCGGTGAAATCCAAGACAAACGGGATTACCGAGCAGATGTCATGTAGGAAAATATGAGATTTATTTATATTTTGTTTATTTAAAGACATAAGCGGTGAAATCCAAGACAAACGGGATTACCGAGCAGATGTCTGGTAAGAAAATATGAGATTTATTTATATTTTGTTTATTTAAAGACATAAGCGGTGAAATCCAAGACAAACGGGATTACCGAGCAGATGTCTGTAGGAAAATATGAGATTTATTTATATTTTGTTTATTTAAAGACATAAGCGGTGAAATCCAAGACAAACGGGATTACCGAGCAGATGTCTGGTAAGAAAATATGAGATTTATTTATATTTTGCTTATTTAAAGACATAAGCGGTGAAATCCAAGACAAACGGGATTACCGAGCAGATGTCATGTAGGAAAATATGAGATTTATTTATATTTTGTTTATTTAAAGACATAAGCGGTGAAATCCAAGACAAACGGGATTACCGAGCAGATGTCTGGTAAGAAAATATGAGATTTATTTATATTTTGTTTATTTAAAGACATAAGCGGTGAAATCCAAGACAAACGGGATTACCGAGCAGATGTCTGTAGGAAAATATGAGATTTATTTATATTTTGTTTATTTAAAGACATAAGCGGTGAAATCCAAGACAAACGGGATTACCGAGCAGATGTCTGGTAAGAAAATATGAGATTTATTTATATTTTGTTTATTTAAAGACATAAGCGGTGAAATCCAAGACAAACGGGATTACCGAGCAGATGTCTGTAGGAAAATATGAGATTTATTTATATTTTGTTTATTTAAAGACATAAGCGGTGAAATCCAAGACAAACGGGATTACCGAGCAGATGTCATGTAAGAAAATATTTTTTATAATAAAGAAAAATTAGTAATTTAAAATTATATTCCTATATCATTAAAATAAATTTTGTTGTTTACCATACCTACAGTCTGAAAAATATATTTTGCCCTGTATATAAAAAAAACAACCAGTATTCCCAAATTAGAGTAACCCAACAAAATAAAAAAACTAAAGAAAATAAACTTGGTCTTTAAGAACTTAACACCCTTTTAAAAAAAAAACATCCCCAGAATTGTAAATTGTTACACAAATTAAATCCACACAAATAAAATTAAACCCATTTAACCCAATACCATTTGTTTGGCTATTTGAATTTTTGTATTTAGAAAAATTAATTTTAAAGAAAATCAACAGAAAATAAACTTATGATGACTCTTGAATTTAGGTGCTTACCGTACCTATCGAAGTTAATAAGTCTCTTTAGAAATTCTCTGTCTAGCAGCTAACCACTCTTCTCCCCCACCAAAGTCTTCGTTTTTGCGTTTTAAAACCCTGCGTCGTTTGTAATACGAAGTACGACGTTGGCTGCTATAAAAAATCAATAATTGCGGCAAAGATGTGAACGGTCCAAAGTTCACGCGTCCTCCTAAATATCATCGGAAATATACTGAGGATTTTCAAGATTGGCTACCTAAATAGATTTATCAGGGCCTATATTTGGAAATGAAAAGTTAATACACTTTTAAAAAAAATTTGACCAGTATTGCAGGGTAAATTAAAATCATAATATAATTTAAATTAAATATAAATAATAGAGTAAAATAATTAAACCTCAGGGCGTAACATGGGGGAAAAATAAGTTTACCAAATAAATAAATTAACAAAAATAATGAAAAAAAATTCAAATAAGGGCACCTAGGTCTGCTCTGTCACAGTAAACCATGTTGAATAATAGATAATCATATGCAATGTTAAACGACAAGAACAATATCACAAGCTATTGAAATTTTTGAAAACTACAGTACTGATTTTTAGTGGTAAGTATCTGCTTTATTAAGTGTAGCAAGCAAATATAATGATAAATGTCAAGTTTCATTACAACTGCCAGTCGGAACTAATACAGTATATGAAACCAGTTTACACCACCGATAGAACTTGATAATTACTGTGAGTATTTAGAGCAATAATGGCTATAAACTAGTGATGCAACGATTACTGTTAAACGATTACGATTGCGGTTATGATTAAAACCGAAATAATCGTACGATTACGATTATCAAGTAAAAAACGTAAAAATATGTATTTCATAAAATTTATAAAAGAAACTTTAACGAAAATAGATACAAACTGAAAACAAAATATAGATTCACAACAAAAATATTAAAAATCTAAAATAAACAAGCAAACTAAATCCCAGGCCTGTTTTTGGTATAACATAATATAATTTAATATTGAAAATTAAGTGATATTAAATTTTTATTAAGAAAACATAACATTTTTAAGTTTTCAGAACCCAGTCGATTTCTCTTCGGAGTTTGAATGTTTTTGCATCCCTCGCATCGAGGTCAAAGTCCTAACGCATGGCCGGGGAATTACCAGTGGTTTTAAAACTTTATATTACAATAATCGTATCAATAATCGTCCAAATAATCGGCGGTTACGATTAATCGGAAAATCCTAATAATCGGCGGTTAATCGTAATCGGAATCGGAATCGTTTTATCACTACTATAAACCATTTTATGGTAGCATTAACTACTATTTCCTATTAGCTAAATTACAGTGATATTATCACTGCACAACGGTCTAGCAATTACAGTAGGAAAGCGCGTTGTTGTCACATACAGGGTAACAATTATTAGGAACGAAAAACTGAAGAAAAAAACGCAAAAAAAAGTTTCTATAAAACGAAGGGGAAATAAAAACAAGCGTATTATCCCACCATTATCTGCAACCCCAGGGCGAGATACACCCCTAAAATCTTAAATAGAAAAGGGGGTCGAGTGATACACCATTTTGAAGATCTTGAAAAATGCTTTCCAATGGTACCATAGAAAGCTACATTTCAGGAAATTCTTCTCTGTTTATTTAGGAAAACAATAAATGAAAACACAATTTTGAAATTTTTTATTATTATTTAATTACATGTTCAAAATGATTTCCGTTGTTTTGAAGACAATAATAAAGCCTACTTTTAAATTCTTCACGTACATTTGCAAATGTTTCTCTGGATATAGCACGGCATTCCTGAACTATTCTCTGCTGAAGTTGCTCTAGTGACTCAGGTTGCGTTTTAAAAACCACACATTTTAGGTGACCCCACAAAAAGAAGTCAAGAGGTGTTAGGTCCGGGGATCTAGGTGGCCATTCAACAGGACCTCTTCTTCCAATCCACTGGTTGGGATAATTATCATCCAACTATTGCCTAACGGGAACTACATAATGCGGAGGTGCTCCATCCTGTTGGAAATGTAGTAAGCGTTCTTCTAAAGATAAATTTCCGAGTATGTCCCTCTGATTTTCTAATTCTCGCACTATTAGTGGTTCGATAGACCTCTGTAGCATTTCAGCATACCTGTCGCCATTTAAATTTTCTTGTTGTTGGGCCGATAATACCATCTCCCAATATACCAGCCCAAACATTAATTTTCTGGGGTACTGGGTATGCCGTTCTCTAAATACGTGTGGGTTTTCGTCATTCCAGTAACGACAGTTTTGCTTATTAACACGCCCATTTAAATAAATGGTACACTCATCATGGAAGCAAAAATATTTAACTAGTCGAGGTTCTGCCGTAATTATATCTGTCATTATTTTACAAAACTGAATTTTTCTGTCCTAGTCGTCGTCACCAAGTTCTTGCAGTATGTGCAGTTTATAGGGATAAAACTTATGAAATTTAAGTACCTTTCTTATTGATTCACGAGATAATCCAGTTGCTATAGCTGCTTGACGAGTTGATAAAGTTGAATTCATTGCAAACTGCCCCAGAATTTCAATTTGCGCTGCTTCGTCGGCTAGTCTCGGTTGATTTCTCTTTTTATTCGCGACAGAACTAGTTTATTTAAATTTGGCTACTAGTTGGCGAACATACTCCGGGCTTACATTTTGACCTGGATGCCTTTCGTTAAAACGTTGAGCTATCCTTAAGAAACATTGATCCTGGGAACCATAAATGAAAATAATTTCTACACGTTCAGCTGTGCTGTACACCATTGTTAAAGATAAGAAGTGCTGCTTTTCGTTTAAACTGAACCGAAAGTCAACTGTTTTTAAAATAATAATACTAGTACAAGTTACTTTTAAAGTAAATTCTGTGATAATAAAATGCGAATATTTATAAACAAATTTTTTTTTTCGACAAAAAAACCATAGCAAATAAACCAAAACAAAATACCTTGGCTTAAAATGTTTAGAATTCTTAAGAGATATCTCTTAATATGCCATGATATTGGTAGCAATCATTTTGAACATTTAATTAAATAATAATAAAAAATTTCAAAATTGTGTTTTCATTTATTGTTTTCCTTAATAAATAGAGAAGAATTTCCTGAAATGTAGCTTTCTATGGTACCATTGGAAAGCATTTTTCAAGAGCTTCAAAATGATGTATTACTCGACCCCCCTTCCTATTTAAGATTTTAGGAGTTTATCTCACCCTGTCCAAGGGGTTGCAGATAAGGGTGGGATAATACGCTTATTTTTGTTCCCCCTTCGTTTTATAGAAACTGTTTTTTGCGTTTTTTTCTTCGGTTTTTCGTTCCTAAGATATGGCCATTTCAAGTTTTTAAATTGTCACCCTGTAAAGTATTAAACAGTTGTATAAAGAGTAAAAGAGTATGTGAATTCTTATAAGATATAGAAGGTTTTTTTCTCAGTGTAGTGTAGGGGGGAGTGGGGGAATCCCAGTCAGGTAGGGAATTCCGGTCACTTTAAATACTACAGTGTAAACGTACTCAGTTTGTTAGTTTGTTACCTTTACTCACCCCATTGTACTGGCTCCAATTGAACCTCAAAGTTTTTGCTCTGTTTTGTTATAACTTTCAGGCGAATTGAAACAAACTTAAGAGCAGTAACCCCCTTTACCACAATGAAAATTGCCGAACGTTTTGCTGGTCAAACGAAAAGAAAAAATAAAAATTGATATTTAGAAAATAAATTCTACTTTAAATACCCCATCCAGAAAAGTAAATGACGATCGAAAATATTCCCAAAATTTTTTTTAGAAATTTTTTTTATTTTTCACAATTTTGTAATATCTTAAACAATTCTTTATTGGTCAAAAGCAAAATGACTTTCCCGGGTGTGGAATGTTGTACCAAACAATTTTTCTTAAAGCCATTTTTCAATATCGGCCTTACTTTTTTCTCAAAAACTTTGGGCGCGTAAACCCACTTTACACGCTTAAATTCACTTTACGCGCCCAAAGTTTTTGAGAAAAAAGTAAGGCCGATATTGAAAAATGGCTTTAAGAAAAATTGTTTGGTACAACATTCCACACCCGGGAAAGTCATTTTGCTTTTGACCAATAAAGAATTGTTTAAGATATTACAAAATTGTGAAAAATAAAAAAAATTTCTAAAAAAAATTTTGGGAATATTTTCGATCGTCATTTACTTTTCTGGATGGGGTATTTAAAGTAGAATTTATTTTCTAAATACCAATTTTTATTTTTCTTTTCGTTTGACCAGCAAAACGTTCGGCAATTTTCATTGTGGTAAAGGGGTTACTTCCTCTTAAGTACAAAAATAATGTATTTTTTTGCATGCCCTTATATGATACTTTCTCAGAATTAATTGGTCTAATGATTCCTGCGTTCGTATATATCTAAATCACTACGATTAATTTTATGGTTAGGGTTTTTGTTGCAAGGAGCTTTTGGGTAATGCCGGTCAACCCAATTGGGGCAATACCAGTCTAAGTGTTGTATTATTTTCTAGTTCAATTGTTTAATTTTTATATTTTATAAACATTTAGAAGAACTTAATGAAACCCTTGGTAATATATTACTTTATTATACATGGATGTGCTTTAATCCTTTCTTATTAAAAAAATGTATTCTAGAGTAATTTTTGCCATATAAAATGCATTTAAAATGGACTGACCTGAATTACCCGCAGGGTGGGGGAATACTGGTCAATGACACCTCTTTGGTCAGGTCCTAACTTCTCTTTTGAGGTGAATTATTTTGATTTAAAGGGAAAACCATGATCTAGTGGATGGGTCAGGCTATCTTCCATTCTACTAGCAAAACACTACTATTTGTTTAACTATAAGTAATCTAGCTAAAGTGACCGCCATTCCCCCACCCTCTCCTACTAGTTACAAATATTTTGTTATATTCACTGATTATTTTTCAACAAACTGAAAACTATGTTAAAACAATCCAAAATAAGAGAAATAAATGCCAACCCCTTAAATTATTGCCATAATGACATAATAATATAGGTAGGTATGTACTCTTCTTATCGATTTTTTTTTGATATATTTAGTTCAGGTATTCATGAAAATCTAAAAAGCTTCTGAAAAAAATAAGAAAAACATTTTATTTATGTAAAACCCCCCTATATCACCTGTATTAAATATTAATATAAAATGGTGTATCGTACCTATTACACTAAAACAATTTTAATTTCTGGTTATATGCTAATTTTACTCTTCCCACAAATACTTAAGAGTTTACAATAAAAAGTAGGTACTTATTTCCAAAGCAAACCCAAGCAACAATCCGTCGTTGTTAAAACGTTGCTGTAAGCAACCACGACGTTGCTATGCAACGTCGGTCCGGCGACGTTACGACCCACTTTTGCACTAATGTGGTCAATCAAATATGAGTTGGTACGACGTTGGATCCGACTTGATAGTTCAACCAAATAACCAAATTTGGAGTCGAGTTGACGATGGCTATATATTCACTATTTCCGACAGATCTGGTCGACCGAAGTCGGGCGTGCTACATTTTTCTGTACTAATGTTTTGTTGGTATATCTTTAGCAAAAATAAAACAACTAAGATTGAATGATGCTTATACTCTCTCTTACATTTTACATTTAAAAGAGATAGATGACGAGAAGGCAAACCGCGTAAGTAAACGTTATATTATTATGTGGTATTTTATAATATTCGAAAATAATTTTCTATGGATGGAAAACCCAAACTGAAGTAATTTTATTGACAAAAATGGATGTTCTGGCTTTAAAAACGGAAAGCGCCGCTCAAAAAGTGATATATAATAAAATATTTAATAACATTTTACTAACTGCAGACTTCGGTCAGAAATGATACGTAAACTAGACTGCGGACAACCGGTTGTGCAAGGAAATACACTAACAGTTGACCTTAACCGACTTGTCGGTAAAAAAACTGCCTTCGTTACCAACCCGCTGTCATCTGTCATTTTTTAACTTTTTAAACGAACTTTATTTCCAAAAAAACTGTTTTTAACCAGTGTTTTTAACGGCTCTAATATATTATTAAATAGATAATTATTATAATATAAAATTAAATTCACTCACCATTTTAAAGTGGTGCAAATTCGCGAAATTAATGTAATTGAACCGGTTCCTTACCAGTGGGAAAATAAAGGCATTCTTTACTGGCCCCCCTCGAAAAGGGATGTTCGACTATTTCGGTCAAAAGTGGAAAGCACTCGCAACAAAGAAACATGGATAAACATTTAGTCTGTTACCAACGTTGCCCATGTGCCCAACAGGGTACTTGCTCATAGCTGGTCAGTAACCGACGTTTTACCAACGTCGGTTAGTATCCAAATCTTTGGGGTCGGGTATGCAAGGTTGGAACACGTCGATTAGACGTCGGTTTACATCTTACCGTATTTAAGTGATATTTCGACTAAATATGTAACTACCACAACGTCGCGCTTAGTAAAACTATAGCTGGAAGTCAGAAAAATGCTGCTTGTACATATAACGATTTTTACATATTTTCAATCGAAAAAAAGTACAAAAAACATGAAAAACGACGTAACTGTTTAGTACCTATGTCAATACAAACACTCACAATAAATTATAAAACCAACATTTTTTGCTCGAAAGCCATCGAGAGAAATGAGAATAAATCTAAATTCCAATTTTTAAATAATAATTAATTAACTAAAAGACCAATACATAAAATAATGTAAGATGTAGGGGAGCGGTGTATAATTTCGACCAGCAGATAAAGTCGATCACCTAATTATTACAAAAATCGCAACAGTGGTGGCAAGTTTTCCTTTCTTCATAGCGTCGGTACACTCGGGTGGGATGCCGATTTAGTTACAGTTTCGCCGTTAAAAGTTCTGTGCTGTAACAACAGTTTAGTGAGAATTTATTATAAACCTTTTTACGGTTTTAAGTTACACAACTTTGACTACATAGAAGAGGAATATAACTGTAAAAATCAAGCATTTAAAATGTTGAGGCTGTGTAGTTTTATTTATGATATTTGGGCTTGTTTCGGCAATATCGGTCATATTGATCGAAATATTATTGTATGCTCTGATTCTGCATGCAGTAAATTTAAACGTGCAGAAGATTTTAATACATGCGGTAAATGTGATACAACTACGATAATAGAATAATAGTCGATATAACACCTCTAATGTGGTCGATAATTCCTGCTGGGATGGGTAATTTCGATCAAGAAAGATGTTCTTGTAACTTTTTATTTAAAGTTGGTAAAGAGTTGGGTGCCAAAAAATTTTCTGGCCAAATAAAGTTTTCAATTACAAATATATTTTATTTTTCTTTGGGAAAAAGTATTAAGTAATCGATATTAGAACACTTTCCCCTAACTACTATTTGGTCATTAATCCGCTAAGGTATAACAGAAGCCACTAAGTTTAAAATAAAACTGCAAATTCCACCTGACTGCCAACAGGCCAGTGGCGAATCCAGCGAGGCACTATATGGCTGCAGCGCCTCCTACCCCCTAGACCTGAAAATAAACATTTTTAAATCACTAAAGCCTGTTTTTTCTTAATCTCATTTCCTTTGAAAATCTCGGCAACATTGCTTTTTGATTTGACAGGTTTGAATAATTCCCGCTTTTTCTCGTATTCGTCATTCCTCTGATATTTTTCTGTTCTTGCCATTAACAGCTTGTTCGGGTATGTTCGACTTTCTTTTGGACGAACGACTGCATGACTAATAGGTATTTACTAAAAAAAATTACTTAATTTAGGCGCGATTCTAAAAAAATTTGCCAGCGGTAATATGAAATAAAATGAAATATCTGTTCTGAATTTTTTTTAAAATTACCAGAGGATATGCTTGATGGAAAAATATGCCAGGCAGTCATCGGCGTAGCTACGGGGGGCCAGGAGGGGCCTGGCCCCCCCTGAAATATTCAATATAAATAATATATTTTTTAATCCACCGTACACTGGGGCCCAGGCTCCCCCTGAAAACTAAGGCTAGCTACGCCGATGCAGGCAGTTCTCTATTTCTATTTACTTTAGGCATCTTACTAGTTGCAACACGTTTTAACGACTTGAAACATCTGGCAGCCAGAAACAACAAGGTTGAACTCCTATGGGTTCCTGGTCACTTAGGAATAAAAGGCAACAAACAAGCAGATAAACTGGCCAAGAACCCGCCCTTGGAATATCTAAACAAGCAACCAAAACAACATTAGACAGATGGGGGCAAAAACAACATCTATCTCGATGGAACGGTTCACCTGGTCGAACACACGTACGGGCCGTTATCGATAAACCCTCAAAGAAACGATCAACTGGAATGCTCCATTACGGCTCAATCCCACTTATTATTTTCCCTATTGCTAACATCAACTTTGTACTATTTACTTTGTTTTCCTGATGATGAGTGTTTCTACACTCGAAACATGTCGAATTATTATGAATTATTCTAGATTGGCCTAGCTATTTTAATAAACTTGTGGAAAAAGACTTTGTGCTTTTCTTTTTTCTATAAAAATTAAAGTTAATATTATTGCATACTTATGCATGCTTCTGTTTAATCAAAAGCTTCACGGTGCTAAAAACACACTTAACGTTAGTTATGAAGGAAAAAGGAAAAATACTACACCACTGAATATTTCTCCGATGCGTGTCCATGTCGGTTTAGTTGTCAACTGCGGTGACGGGTGACGGTCGCTCCCGGGCAGGAGGGTCACTGGGGACCAAGGGTCCACTCGCTATATTAGATCCGGGGGGTCGGAAGGGACCCGCAGAGCCTGCAAAAGCCCGGGTGTCGACCGGCCACCGAACCCACAGACTCAAATAAGTACTCGGCGTCCTAAGCCTGTTTAGTTGGCCGGTTCATTTTCCGTACATTCATTTTTTGCTAAAGGCACATATTATCAGCGTATCAGTTCGGTATTATCATGTCTTGATGTTAACGGTTATTAAATCAGTAAAATCGGCGAACCTATTTTCATCAATTTACGTAAAAAAAAGGTTGAGGTAAAAGGGTCAATGAAATATTTTTTAATCAGTATAGGAATACCTACGTACGAGGATGGTTTCAAACGTTTTCAGAATCGTCAAGTATAGGCTGGTGTTATACACTGGACCACAAAATTAACCGGACGAAAACAATGTTGCTTATTATATTTTCAAACTTTTAAGTTTTTTTACCCAGTTCGATATTTTTTGTTGCAGATGCTGTCGTCTTCATCATGTTCTGATATCGTTTTTACGAACAGTGTAAACTGACATGTTGACATTTAGGGTAGCACAAAAAATTGCACTTTACGCTTAATTTCTAAACATCCCGTGGAAAAATTTAATAACTGATTGATGTTTCTTGGTACGACATCGCCCATTTCTGAACAACTTGTTTTATGATTCATACCAATATCTGGATTATTAAAGGAAACACACAGATTTAATGGAAATATTGCAAATATTTCTTTTTAGCAACAAACATAGGCAATAATGGTATTAAGATTATTTTATTAAAATCGAGTATTTCCTCCACTAGTCTGAATAACAGCTCTCATCCTTTCAGGCATAGATTTAATTAAAGCAGCAACCGCGTCTTGGGTATCTGCTGCCACTCGTTTGTTAGTGCCTGTGCTAACACAACCAAGGTTTGAAACTTGTAGCGTTTATAATTTTAACGAAACCCTTTTTATTAATTTTATTCCATCAGAAGTACTTTTATTTCCTTGCGCATTCACCACTTCGTACCACATGCAGGTACAATTATTTCATTTGATACCTTTGGTTTTTTATCAAGCGTCGATAGCAGGGTCGCTGGCGATTTAGGTCGTCTGTCTGCCACGAGAATTGCTGCAAGCAGGACACCTTCGGGTTTTATAGATTTCAATTTTTCTGGGTGCTAATTTAAGCACTAAAATTTAATAGTATGTTGTAAGTGAATTCTTATATGTAGCATATTATATGCCGTATATACCTCCTGTTCCTGTGTGAGATAAGTCCCAAACTGTATGTGCCATGATGCATAATTTGGTTGAATTCCCTCAAGCTAGAGGTAAGCTAAAATTCTCTTCCTGGGTTTTTCGAACGTTTTAGTTATTTAACTCTTATTTACAGGGTGTAGGGGAGGGGTGGGCAAGTTGACATACCTAAGGTTTAAACAAAAATATCTTAGAAAAAACCAAGACTTATTTTTAATAAATGTAAGCAAAATAAAACAGTTGTTATATGTCTTTAACCTACATATATAACGAAACAAAATATAAACTCCTTGTACAAACAATACCACTTTAAAAAAAATAATACAAAAATCCATCTTGCCCTACCCTATAGGGCAAGTTGACATACGAAAATAAGTAGGTATAAATATAAAATATAAGTTAATATAAATCACAAATAAATTGTTTTGATTTTTTGGATAGGCCGGCACACTCAGCGTGAGCCCATTGGCGACACTTCTAGTCTAAAATCTTTTTAGTGCGGGCAAGATGACATACTCGGTATGAAGGTATGCCATCCTGCCCGACAATGAACGTGAATTTAAAAAAATTACAAAATGGGTTTTAAAATAAAATCTAAAAAAGATTGATCGCGAAATGAATAGTTGAAAACTAAATTTATTAAACAAAATCAAAAAATATAAAAAAAACAGTCAAGTAATTTTTTTATAATCTTTATCATAGTTTACTTACATTAAAACGAAATCGTAAATTACTTTAAATCGTTAATATTTCTAACACCGCGAAAAACTTCCACCCACAAATACCTCTAAGTGGACACTGCCAACGAGCGAACTTGTTTAAGCATGCTAAATGCTCGGATGACGGTGGAGTTTCCATGGAAGGGCTACTGTGTCATCTTGCCCACCTATGTCAACTTGCCCATCTCTCCCCTATCCATGGGGCTTAATCTTCAAAGTTTCTATTAAGTCGCTGTATTTTACAATGTCTGCAAGACCGTGTTACCTTCTTCCTTTTTGGGCTCATGCCGCCATTTTCCATTGCTAAACTACCTGGGTAACTGCCCGATGATCCAATCCACCTAAAATCAACAGTTGGGGTCTTTCTACACCACCAGGACCTTCATTTGGTATCCACTGGATGTTCCGGATACTCTTGGATTTAAGGCCAGTTTATTCCATTTTTTTAATAATATCGCTTTTCTTAACAAATTGATTAATAATTAACTTAAAAATTAAATTTAAACCTCTCACTTATGAAACTCAATAAGTTACATAATTAAGTATCATTTTATCATTATTTTATTATAATATTGTGACCGAGTTTTCTGATTTTACGGTTTTTTCTAAATTTTATTAGCACGACAGCGTACAGTAAAAATTCTGTATATATATGTATATAAATGTACATAGCAGGGGTATATCTTTGGCCAAAGAAGGTTATGCACATATTAATTCGGTAAAGAAAATAAATAAGTTTTGATGCGTTAAGGTTTCATTTTATATATTGGTATCAGAAATCGAGCAGATTTAATTACATAGTGTTTTTCATTCGTTTAATCATGTTTACTGATTTACTTATAACTGCAATCATATTTAGTTTCTATTAAACAGATCGAAACTTATATCAGTCTTTATTTACTTGCATATTTTCCATCTATTATTGATAGAGCTTGGTTTCTCAGTTGGAAAGCTCTGTAAATTAAAGATAAGAATAGTAACTGAGTGGCGCCCTAAAAACGTAAGCATCACTTGCCTGTGACCATCTGTTCTACCGACGAAAAGCTGCCGTAAGCACGTGAGTACTTTTTGAGGAAAATTTCATTTTTCCCCTAAAGGTACCCCTACAAACTCGCCGTAGTTCTGTCTAACTCTTCTTCCTAGTGTATCCCACATATGTTCAATAGGGTTCAGATCCGGACTTCTTGAGCGCCAGTCCAATACTTAAACGCCAATATCGTTTAAATATTGCCTCGTTATTTGTGCTATGTGCGGAGGAGCATTGTCGTGCATTAAGTTAACATTTTCTCCTATAAAATGCGAATAAGGTACCACATAATCTTCTAAGAAATGTCTAATGTATCTATCAGCGTTAATACCCCCTGAAGTATAATGAGGTCTGCCCGAGTCTTCTTGAGTAAGATCTAAATCTTTGTATCGCATCGGATACGGTACTACGTGGATGGCAAAGCCTTTCTGCGATATACAGAATCGGATGATCTTCATCTTGTAAAGCAACGGCTTGTGCCACTTCTTATGGTCTCATTTTTAATTTACGTAAATACACTTATCGTTTACGGAGCAGTTTTAAAACACAAAATAACCAACAACAATTTATTTAACAAACGCTAGAAATACAGCAATTAAAAAATCTGTATATTGTTGACAAAAATCTTTTTGAGCCATGGTGCCATGAAAACTGCTTTCAGAAAAACAAAAAAAAAAGACAAGGCCCACTTTACAAATAAATGATTTAATTATTTGTTGCTAAAAAAGGATTATATGCAATATTTCCATTAAACCTGTGTTTTTCCTTTAATAATCCAGATATCGGTATGAATAAAAAAACAAGTTGTTCAGAAAAGATGCGACTTAAAAATATCGTACCAAGAAACATCAATCAGTTATTAAATTTTTCCACAGGATGTTCAGAAGTTAAGCGTAAAATGCAATTTTTTGTGCTACCCTGTATGTTATAATGTCCGTTTACACAGTTCGTAAAATCGATATCAGAACATGATGAAGACGACAGCATCTGCAACATGTCAAAGAATTATCGAACTTGGTAAAAAAAACATGTCATTTAAGATTAAATTGAAGCAAGATATTTTCCGTCCGGTTATTTTGTGGTCCAGTGTAGTTATCTAAATAAAAAAACATAATTCAGTTTGCTTTTAGCGAGCGTAGGTACCCAGGACTATTGTGGTTTTTTAATTATGAAAGATTATGTTTTTTTTTTATTTAGAATACAACTGAGGCAGATTTTCTGCCATTTTCCATCACCTACAGTTATTGGATTTGAGAATTTCGTGGCCGTACGCACAAGCGATGATCAATTTATTGATCAACCACTACCTCAGAAGTAATTAAAAATATTCACCCAATTTTACAGTTGGAATTAATAACGTTTATCGAGATGGGTGCTGAATTTGCTTCTCAAGAATAAAAATGCAAATGACAGAAATAACACATTTTCAGTCTTTCCCCACTAAGTAATTAATAAATATTTATAGATCTTTACTTGTGTCGGAGGTAGGTAGTAACATTCATCCTTAAGAGATTTTAGTACAAAAGTAATGGAAAAAATAGTAAAACAAATTGGTGATTATTGTCCTAATAGTGCTTATTAGGTTAAACCAAAAAAAACTCTTGCTAATTGAATTAATGAAGAAACTACCAAAAATGTATATTGTAGAGTAGGATGGGCGAAAAAGAATTTATTTTATAGCGTTTATGAGAGTGGCTGATGACTGGTTTTGCAAAAATAGACTAATTTAATAGTTCCAAAACAGGTTTAACTATTTTCAGAACGAACAGATAACTGTTCGAACAACCTGAAAGTTTATATATAAAAAATTACTGTAATGTAAGTTTTAAAGTACTAGTAAGTTTTTGGATATGTTCCTGGATAATACGCTTTCTTGGGAATGTCATGTTGATTATGTTCATGTTCATAGTAAATTCTCACTAAACTGCTTCACAGCACAGAACTTTTACACGGCGAAACTGTAACCGAATCGGTATGTAACATGAGTCTACCGACGCTAAAAGCCTGTTTACATTAGGTGCAATCACTGCATGCAAGTTATAGCGAGGCAATTAATTGCATTGCATGACCGTTTACATAGAATGCAATAATTTTTTTGCAAGTGTCTGGACAACAGATGTAACTTACTTTTATAATCCATCCAATATCAGCTAATTTTATTGTAAAAGTGTCTTTCTGTTATTCTTGTTAATTAATTTTTACTGATTTTAATATCCACAAGAATTAACGAAAATTAACACCCAACGATTGAAAATACAAATATTTTTGTAGAGGTTATATTTACTTTTTTATCGGGTTGGTATTAAAAATATTACTAGAAAAATCACTAAAATAGCTTGCTATTTGCAATCAAATTAGAACATTTCCTAATTTCGTGCGAATCAAATAAAATTGCATCAGCCGATCAGAATGTCCCCATGCCTTGAGGCAATTTTTCTTGCATTTGCATTGACTGCACCTAATGTAAAAAGGCTATTAGAAGACAGAAAAACTTGTTAGCAGTGTTGCCACTGTGGCAAGTTTTGTAATTAGGTGATCGATCTTACCCGCTGGTCAAAATTATGTATTGGGGGAAGCGGGGGTGTCAACCACTGTCGTAGCTGGAGAGGGGACAACGGGGGCCTCCTTTCAATCTTTCAAAGAGCCATAAATTGAACATTACATATTAGTCTATAATAAAATAAGTAAGAGTAGGTAGTAGCTAAGCTAAATTATTCTTAAAATTTGGGAGTAACCCGAAACTACTAGACAGTGCCAGTGGGGCGAACTAAGAAAATAAAAACTTTTGGTAAACCAAGTGTGTTTTATGCATATTATTGTTCATCCTAGTCATTCACAACATAATATGTTTCATTCCTTATTTTTTAGATTCATTTTTTTTGTAATCGACTTTTTTGTGCCGTGGTTTGATGGTGAAAATAAACTTATATCTTGCTGATCGTAATATTACATATTTAAATATACTTTTAATATTTAACTTAGGATAAATCTCAAAAATGTCTGTAAAGTACAAACCTGGGTTTCTTATTCTTACAGAGCTAACTTGTGATTTTAAGAATTTTTAATTGTGATCAAATTCCCAAATTAAAACCCATTTGACCCTATTTGAAACTAGCGGGTACCCGCGGCTTCGCTTGCGCAAGACTTTAATTAATAGGTACCTACCCGTATTATATTTAAAAAGATATTTGCTTGGTATTTTCTTACATTCTTTCTTTCTTTTTTAATAAAAATATCAATAGAATTGATTCGGCTTTTACTTGGTGGAAATCCATTATTAATTGTGTTAAATAAATGGTAAAAAAATTTAAAAAAATTATATTTTTACAGTTTCCACAGATTTTTATTTTGACTCGACATGTTTCGCAACACAGTTGCTTCTTCAAAGGAATACTTAAAAATGGTATTTTAAAAGTTATAACTTTTAAAATTATAACTTTTAAAATACCATAATAAAAATATCATTTATCTCCTACCTTTGTTCATGAAAATAATACCTAAAATGTAAATTCATGATCATCATTCTCTTACAAAGCCATACCATCTTTTTTTGCGTCGCTGCTTTGTTTTTCCATTTTTTGTAGCTTTTTCTTTGTTACAATATCTTAACATAGTATAAAACAAAGTCGCTGTCGCGTCTGTCCCCATCTATATGTGCTTAAATCTTTAAAACTACGCAACGGATTTTGAAGCGGTTTTTTTTTAATAGATAGAGTGATTCAAGAGGAAGGTTTTTATGTACCGGGTGATTCAATAAGAAAGGCAGCCGGCTATATCTCGGAAACTACTAAACGTAGAAACTTGGGATAAAAATAAATTATGATTAAAGCGGTCCTGAGAAAAGTCTGGAAATATTTTTAAGTTCCGCATTTTGCCGCAAGAATTGTGAAATGTATTAAAAATTAATGTTTTGGCAATAACTCTGAAACGAACAAAGATATCGAGCTGCGGTTTTAATATTATCTCTAGCAAATTTAATCTACTTTTCGATTATGGTATCATAATTATACCGTATGATTTGGATAAAATCAAAAAAAACTATTATTATTACAAATTGCGCCCTCTAGCAATTTTATTGAGAACTATTATGGACAACTAAATACGATTGTTGCTGGTGCATACATTTCTCTTCCAAACAGTATTTAGTTCGCTAAAATCGGATAAGTCGTTTAGAAGTTACAGCGATTTAAATGTTTACAGTTTCAACAGCTTCCTCCACTCTTATTAAAGTCGGTACGCCAATGAGCATAAGACCAAAATGATGCATAATTGTCCAAGCTTTAAAATGGTGTTATCAAACATATAGCTTAATGTGGAATTTTCGGAGTTATGTAAAATTTTAAAATTTACTTTTCAATTAAGCCCTCTTGCGGCAAAATGCAGAATTTAAAAATTATTTCCAGAATTTTCTCATGACCGCTTTAATCATAATTTTTTTTAAGTTTCTACGTTTAGTAGTTTCCGAGATATAGCCGGCTGCCTTTCTTATTGAATCACCCGGTATAATACATGCATAATATTGTAGAGAAACACTGATAAATTTAGAGGTTTGTTCGGGGTTTGCATTTATAAATCTTGACGTGATGGTGAACTCGCCTTATTATTATCTCAGAGGCGTATAATGAATGGCATTGCAACGCAGGCTGGGTACACGCTAGTTACTTGATAATTAAACAAGTAAACGCAATGTTATGTACCTCTTACAACCATACCAAGTTACCAATCTTTACTTTCTTGCTAAAAAATATAACGTCATAGCGTGCTTTCTTGTAAAAATCGAGGCCCTAAACTAGCTTGTACTTATTATTTAGCAAGCAAAACAATTCCTCAATTATTGTTGATGATGTCATCAATCTCTTTTAGAATTAAGTACCGTAAGTGCTTTCTTGTGGAAGATCACTCATCTCATCTCAATTCCCACAAACTTGCAGCACATATTTACAAACATAATAAAAACCCTACCATAAACCTGCTAAATGACCAAACAGACCTGTGGAATTCCCCACAATTCACAATACTTAAGAATAAATACCTAAATTAAGGAATAATTATTTGTATTATATTGCTATAAACATTCTTTGTCAACCCTATTTATACAAGTACACAAGGGCGTCCATAGAGCGTTTTTCAGGGGGGGGGGCAAAAACTTAACCAATACTTTTTTATATACAGTGTCATCAGTAAAGTCCGCATCATATGGGATTTTTTTTTAGTAATAGCTTTATTCGAAATTTGACTTTGGCATCAAGTTCTGCCTCGATCGAGATGAAAATTAAGCAAAAAAATAATAATAACGTAATTCGCATTATCTGTCAAATTTTAATTTTTTCAAAAAATAATTCAAAAGTGGGGTTATTTCTGAAAATATCAAAAAAAGTTATAGAATAAAGTTTTAATTAAATGCAGTTTCTAGCCCACATGCAAAATTTCAGCTGGATAAGATAATTTTTATTTTTTACCCATATTTTGTAAATTGCGCCACTTTTGCAAAATAACACTCAACGTAACCTACATAAAACTTCTTAGTTTTGACAATGCTTTATTTCAGATACATTTTTTTAAAGTAGCGTTATATTAAATGTGTGTTTTTCTACGAAATCAAAATTGGGCTATTAAAATTTGGTCGCATGTGATGCAAAGTTCATTTGTTATTGACCCTGTATAAGGTAACTTCATAAAATAAGTATTTTTGAAAACATAGTTTGTGTCTGAAAGTAATACACCTTAATATTAAGAAAAAAAAACACAGTGTCATCAGTAAAATGTTCATTAAGTGAAAAATAAATTTTTGCTTAACCCAACGGAAAGTTTATCTATTTTCAACGATTTAATTTAAAATCTCTTTATTTTATTTTTTATTTTTTTACTTTCAGTCACAAACTACGTTTTCAAAAATACGTATTTTATGAAGTTACCTTATACAGTGTCATAAACAAATGAAATTTGCATCACATGCGACCAAATTTTAATAGCCCAATTTTGATTTTGTAGAAAAACACACATTTAATATGACGCTAGTTTAAAGAAAATGTATCTGAAATAAAGCATTGTCAAAACTAAGAAGTTTTATGTAGATTGTGTTGAGTCTTATTTTGCAAAAGTGGTGCAATTTACAAAATATAGGTAAAAAAACAAAATTATCTTATCCAGCTAAAATTTTGCATGTGGGTTAGAAACTGCATTTAAAAAAAATTATAACTTTTTTTGATATTTTCAGAAATAACCCCACTTTTGAATTATTTTTTGAAAAAAAAATTAAAATTTGACAGATAATGCGAATCACGTGACTACTATTTATTTGCCTAATTTTCATCTCGATCGATGCAGAACTTGATGCCAAAGTCAAATTTTGAATAAAGATATTAATAAAAAAAATCCCATATGATGCGGACTTTACTGGTGACACTGTATAAGACTATTTATTTAACTTATGCCTGATGTATTAATTTATTGATATGTTTTTATTATGTAATTGTTCAGTTTAGTGATTTGTTGGTCTACTAACTAACCACTGTACTATTCAATATTTATACTGAATTATGAAATAAAATAGTAATGCCTAGGGGGGGGGGGGCAAGTGCCCATTTTGCCCGCCCCCTATCGACGCCCTTGATGGTACATCGTAGTTTTAAGGTATTCAGTTTGATAATGTAGACTGCAGTCACTAATATTTTAAATAAAGTTATATTATAACAAAGTAAATTAAATATTCATATTGTTTTTGTTATATTTTAAAAAATTTTAATTTTTTTATATGTACTTTCCACGCCTTCGTAAAATTCTAACTTATCGGCTTAAGATAATAAAAATATTCTTCAAAATTTAATATGTACACCTACGACCAACATTCTAATTTAGTTAAATAGTTTAATCTTCTATTAGCGGTTTTTTGTTTGAGTGTATGTTAAGCCTAAAACATTAAAATATATTTTAGCCAAAGGTTCGATAAGACAAGTGTTCGAAACTAAATATTTTAAACAGTTATATGACAAACAGGGAAATATGTACGCCATTGAAAAATGATGAAAATATTTAATCGTTTCTTAGTTCAAAAAATTAATAAAATTGAATTTATTTTCTTGGCCACTGACGGATTTTTTACGTTCATCAGAAACTTTAATAGTAGAGTATGGATCCCGATTATAAGTACGCAAACTTAATTTTAGCGCCCCCTGTGAAAACCAATATGAACTGATATCGGAATTGGAGCTAAATATTCGGAAAAGTTGGTAGGTCGCTATGTGTTCTGATAAAATCTATTGGGAAGGAAAAAAGATAGCTATTTCATAAAGATTTAACGAATTTATTTTCGTTAGTTAACAACCAATATCATCTAATTTTTACCAGCTTAATAACTAAATTGGTTAATACAATGTGAGTTTAAGTTACTTATCTAGTAAATCCTGATCAGTTTCTTTTTCTAAATGCTTGGATATGGGTACTAACGTTTTAAGCTATGGTCTTTTTTATAAAAAAAATATTTATACAGTGTGTCCCAAATTAGAGACATAACGATATCAATAATTTTTTTAAATGACAATCCTAATTTTTATAAGTTATATATAAGTACCAGATTTCAAATTTGAATTACCATAAAACATCTGATTTAAGCAGAGTAAGGTAGAGAATAAAAATTTCCAAAATTGTCGAATGTCTCTCTATAATAAAAACAATAGCCAATATATTATGTTGTTCTATTATATGAAGAAGTACTTCAATGGCTTTCATGCTAATACAATTACCAAAATGACATTTAATTACTTGGAGAGTAATTGAGTTAACAGAAAACATCTGATTTATGCAAATACTCTCTACTACTTTTATGGTAGTTCAATTACCAAAAAGTAATGGCATTCCTAAAAACTTATTAAATTAAACTCAGTAGGTATTTCAAATGCTGATGTAATCGCTCAAAGAATCCATAATTACTTTTAGTGGGAAATTGATATAATTAAAGCTTTCTTATAAAATTGTTAGTAATAATTAGTAATTGTAATTGAATTATTTTTTAAGAGTAAAAATCAGTCAATATCCTGCAGGATCATCTTGGCCAAAGAGAAGCTGCGTCTATAGCTATCTATATAGACAGTCAAGCAGCCAGAGGCAATTTGTTCCAGTAGTATTAAATAAAAATTAGTAAGGCGCTGTCGCAACAATTTCTGCGATGCACAGCATCGAGTCACCTTGTGTTGGGTTTCTGGCCATAGCAATATATTATATGGCCTGGCCACGAGACTGTTGATGCGCTCGCCGGGGAGGTCGCAAGCAAGTATGTCGAATTAGCAAAGAATAATGTGGCTAGACCACTGAGATCAGTCAAAGAGGAGATAGATCGGATAGCTGAACAACTTGCGTAAAGCAGATGGGCAGAACGGGCAACCTGTAATATAAAATTGTGACCCTAAAAAATATCACTGCCGTAGTCAACGGATATTGCCTTTTTGGTGAACTATGCAAATACCAGACTTCTGCAGAAGTTGCAGAGATGAAGAAGAGAAGGAAAGTATTCAGCATTTTTTGTGGAAATGCCCCGGCCTCGCGAGTATAAAGTTGAATGCCTTGGGCAAACCATTCTTTAATGATCTGGAGGAAGTGAGAATCTTACAACTGGATTGAGTCACTAAATGTATTAACAACAGTGGTACTTATTTTTTCCTTATATGTACCCTGTATATAGCAAACCAAAACTATACCCGGTTAAGCAGGGTTAAAACCTATTACACATACAAAATTCCTTCATTCTCCGGAAAGTACTTTTTTTATGCTTTCCGGCCAAAAGACAGACAAACAGATATACTGAAATGGAAAACATGTTTATTAAAGTAAGTAGTGATCTATTTATTTTTCGGAGGGGGTAGTCATTAAATGGACAGAGAAAGGTGGGGAAGCATCGCAGGGCATGCGCCGCAGGTAAGAAATTTTCGGGCAACGTCTAACGTTGATCAGAGCTTCACCCATCTACTATATAATTTTAATATTTAATCGTATTTTATACAAAAAAAAGTTAAGAGGTTAAGTTTCTCTGGTCTTTTAAGGGAGTCCAAACCCCTAGCTCCTCCCCCCCCTAAATATACCATTGAATGTAAAGTACTTTTAAATAGTGTACTTTCTAACTGGGAATTTGAAATATCGGGCTTAGATTGGCCAGAAACCAAAGCGTCTTCTCTGCTTCATCGACAGAAGTTATTAAAATGAATCACTTAAATTAAAAAAACCCTTGACCTGTTACAAATTTTTACGTTTGAAAATGCTTCAGTAGGTATGCATTGTCTAAATAGCACATAAACAATTTGACACTAACAGTAAAAGCCAATCAAAAAGGAATTACTCGACAGTTCTTCCAGTGGCGTATCCAAGAGAACGGTAAGAAAAACAGGACAGTAACTCCCAGGTAACACAGATTGCTTAAAGCGATCTTTCATATGCACAAAATTGGATTAGCGCAAGATGAGGAATGCTGGCTCTACATGAAAGATACAGAAATAGCAAAACATATACTGTTCGCCTGCGTCGCAGCAGGTAGAATCAGATTTCCCGTATTCGGCAAAGTGACACTGCTGCCGGAAGACATAAAGAAGAATGCCTCCCCCAATCCAATAATAATTTCATTAAGAAGCTAGATCTATAGGGAGAAATATAAACAGGGTGTGAACTACAATAGAGTACACGGAAGCAGTGGAGGGTTAAATGTAAAACCCACTCACTTTCAACTTAACCTCATCTAAAGCGATCTTTAAGATGTTTGACTATAATTCAGATGCAATATCCCAATAATGAACTCTTGAGCACAACTTACAGCGGTATTTAAGCGAAATTCTCTCTAGAATCTTGTAAAGACTTATAAAATACCTACTTTATAAAATGCTAACGAAAATTTCTTGCTTCTACGATATTTTAAAGTTGTCTTAACGGTACATGCTGACTTAAACCACAATGAAACCGCTCAAAGTATTTTATAAGATTACCTATTGTTACTTTCACTTGTATAGCTACAAAGTGAACTCTGAGCGATAGCCTACCCTTCTGGAGGGCGACAGAAATCTAATTCTTCAGAAAATTGCCTAAAGTCGTCTTTGAGATAGTTTGTTGTAACTATCCCATTCTTGGCCACAAAGCTTAAAAATGGCATTAGATAATGCAGGCAGCAGTGCTATTGCCCTATAGTCGATGGCGAATCCAGAAAAACGGCTTGGCCCAGGGCAGCGTACTAGCACCAATCCTCTTCAATCTCTACACCAACGACTAACCAACATCAGCTTTTACCAGAAACTTTGTACATGCCGATGACCTGGGTATCACAGCGCAAGGTTTAAATTTTGAGGAGGAGGAGCAAAAACCGGAACTGCCTTGAGCATGATGTCCACTTACTATCAGGATAACTCTCTAAGACCGAATCCCTCCAAAACCCAAGTCAGCACCTTCCACCTCCACACTCGATAGGCAAATAGAAAGTTCAACGTTACCTAGGGATAACAACAACCTAGAGCACACAGATAAACCCACCTATCTCGGAGTCATATTGGACCGCTCCCTAACATACAGGTTCCACTGTGAAAAAACGCGGAAGAAGGTGGAAGCGCGGAATGGCCTTTTGAGGAAGCTCAGAAACAGCAAGTGGGGCGCAAAACCAACAGTACTAAGGACTTCAGTGCAGGCGCTATGCTTTTCGACAGCGGAATATGCCTGTCCAGTGTGGAGCAGATCCACTCACGCTTAAAAAGTAAATGTCAGCCTGAACGAAACATGCAGGCTGCATGAAACCCACGCCACTGGACAAACTGTACAAAGCCTCGAGCCTCTCAGACCCTGACTTACGCAGAACAGCCTAAGAACACACCGAGAGAATTAAACAGACCTTCGATGAGCGTCACTCACTATTTGGACACGAGGCGTAACTGGGCAGACTAAAATCAAGAAGGCGCTTCCTGGGCGCGCCACTGGATGAACCACCCGCCTGCTATCCAATAACAAAACTCCCTCCGAGCGGAACATCAAGCGACTGGACAACCTGGCGAATGTTGAACCGCATCAGAACTGGTGTAGCCCCTGTCAAGACTAATCTCATCGGATGGGGCCTGTTGGAAGGAAATGACGACAAGTGCGACTGCGGAGCTAAAGTCGATTCACTCAGTAAACCTGCAAGATGGCCGACATGTCATATGACAAAAGTCATTGAAAATGCAAAAATTTATTTTATTTAGCTGGAATCTGACTTTTGTCATATGACATGTCGGCCATCTTGCAGGTTTACTGAGTGAATCGACTCTATATAGGAACACCTACTTATCTGCCCTAACTGCCGACATAGATGTACCCTCGACGCTATATGGACAAACAATCAACAAACATTGGACACAGCCCGATACTGGGCTCAGAAATTGTAGTTTTCCGGACTCGAAAAAGTAAAGTAAACGTAAGTGCCATATAGTTAACAATACTCGCCCTATCATCGCCTTATATTTGAAGAAACAATGATAGGTTTAACTTCCGATATAACTGGAATTGATAAATAAGGCGAAGAAGTTTTTAAATACTTTCAAATAAATTATCCCTTACATTATTCCAAGATTATCCCTTACATTATTCCAAGAAAGATAATTCTGCTTGTTACCACATACCTATAAAAAGAACTGGAATGCTTAATCTCTCTTGTTGTTAAATAGCATCTCTAGGAAAGGCTGTCTTGTCAGGAAATAAATTTTTTCCCTAGTTGGGAACCATTTGAAATTATAAAAATACGAGTCTCGGCGAACTAATCAAGCCTATTTTTATTATCTTGTTCGAGTGTTTATTGTGGTTTTATTAAAATAATATAAATATCATAAAAACTTTTTAAAATTGGTTATGAAAAACTGTTCTGATGTCCAGATATTATTAGTTATTTTTTTGTAAGTACCTCAAAAACTCAAATACCAAAATATTATTAGTAGATACAGATATATTATAGTGTAGAATTTATCTCTACAGCTCATTAGGTATTTTACTTGTTTTATAGTGCTATGCTTGTTACTCAGTGATGTATTATACAGTGTGTATCAGCCAAATGGAATAAATTCGATAATAAATACATGAAGGCGTGTCCGAAAAAGCGCTCGGGCACGTCGATTGGTATTTCTAGTTGCGCATTTTTTCCAATACATTTTTTTTTATACAGGGTGTGTTATGTAACAGTGGTCAATACCGACTTTCTTATTTTAAATACAATACCCTGTACATTATTCAATTTTTCGATTCTTCAGAAAATTTTAGACATATTTCATGTACTTACAATATCCTATACCTATCTTCATCTGTTTCGGAAGTATTAAGTGTTTTCAGATTTATTGCATTTTTACTGATATGGAATATAAAAATTATATAAATAGTTTTGTTTACTTTTGTTTAAAACTTCTGACCTTAGCAAATTGTTGTCTGTCTGCATGACAGTAGTGCATAAAATAACAATTCTACAGATGATTGGTTATGGAGATAAAATACGGACACAAATAGAAGATGCTCGCTTATTTCACGAAAAATTTCCAAATTTGCAGCCTATTACTCAAGGGAAAATTAGGAAAATAGAAAAGCAGTTTCGCCAGTTTGGACATGTAAAGCAGATAAAAAAAAAGTAGCTGCCAATGCAATAAGTGATGATACCAAATTAGATGTTATGCTTGAGTTTAAGGAAAACCCACAACTTCTAGTCGAAAAATAGTCCCAATGTTCGATGTTAGCGATTCATCAATTATTCGAACATTACAAGAAAGTTAAATGTATCCCTATAAAATGATACCTACTCATGAGCTCATGGAAGACGATTTTCATAGAGGAACGTATTTTTGTGAACAAATAATGGCAATGTTAGATAACAATGTGATCCAATTAGAACATGTTTTGTTTTCTGATGAGTGCACCCAGAATTGCCGCTATTGGTCTAGGGAAAATCCTCATTGGATTAGAGGTTAGTGTTTGGGCAGGAATAGTTGGAGATCATATCGTAGGTCCCTTTTTCAATAATGGCAATTTAAATGGCGATAATTATTTAGCACTCCTCCAAAATAATATCTTGTCAACTTTGGCAAACTAATATCCTGATCCAACAAACCCACAACTTTCAGCGAATATGATATGGTTTCAGCAAGATGGAGCACCGACCCATTACCAAATCATTGTCCAAAAGTACCTCAATCGAGTATTGCCAAATTGGTGGATAGGGAGGCGTGGATCGATGGAATAGCCAGCAGGTTCCCCTGATCTGACGCCATTAGACTTCTTCTTATGGGGTTAAGTCAAAGATATTGTACACAAACAAAACTAAACCCGTCTACTTAGCTGACTTAAGAAGACGAATAACGTTTGCGATTAGATCGGTCACGCCTGAGATGTTCAATAACAATAGAAGAAATTTCTATTAAAGATTAGCATGTTGCCAAGACGTTCGCAGCGAGCATTTTCAACATCTCCTACATTAATGTTTTTTTTTGTTTTTTTACATTATCAAGAAATACTTAAACAGTATTAGGTACTTATTATTTCTTGAGTGTGTTGTTAATTTTTGCAATGAATCTGAAAACACTTAATATTTCCGAAACAGTTGAAGATAGGTATAGGATATTATACATGAAATATGTCTCAAATTTTTGGAAGAATCCAAAAATTGAATAATATACAGGGTATTGCATTTAAAATAAGAAAGTTGGTATTGGCCACTGTTACATGACACACCCTGTATAAAAAGTTTTTATTGAAAAAATGCGACACTAGAAATACAAATCAACGTATCCGAGCGTTTTTTCGGACTCGCCCCCATGTATTTATGGAATTTATTCCATTTGGCTGATACACAGTGTTTATGCCTCGTTCATGATAGTGGTAAAAGGTTACCCCAGAGAGTAAGCAGGTAATGTGTCGTGTTTCTCTTGGTAAGCATTCCTAGCTGCGCCACTGGTCCCTACAACTCTGATCCTCCCTTGAGCTCACACACCATCCCGCTATTTTGGCGCGTATTCCCGCTCGTTAGATACTCAGCTTGGAAACGTCGCTTGCAATATAAATGCTATTGAACGTGTATAACAAAAACCAACCAAAGTTAAAGGCTTTTTTAGTTGGCAAGATAAAGATAGATCTATTTAAAAATAATATTCGAAAGATAAAAATGCCGGTTATCTTGGACGAATAATCTCAATTATTTGATGCTCACTTGCTTGCTTAGACAATCCACTTTCCTGGAAAACCTCTAATTTTTAAAGTAAGTTAGTTACTACTAAACTGTGACAAAAAGAACCTAAAAAAATTACAATCAAAATATAAACATCCACTAATTTGGTCATTCCAAACACATTTTATCAAAACCACAGAACTATGAAAAAGAAGTAGAACAGTTAATTGGCTGTATAAATAGCTCACTATAATATCTCTGTATCTACTAATCAGTGGCGGCTCGTGACTAGTGAGTCAGGGGGGCGCTGGCTTTAAATTAAAAAAAATTAAAATGTCTATTATTTTCGAAAGTACGTGTCTGTTTTTTCTAACTTTCTAGTTGTGAATTTTAATTTCATCAGCATAAACACTACTTAAACAAGTTAAAATATTAGTTTGTCCTAACATCTCAAAACTTACCACATTATAACGATGTTTTGCACTATTTTCATGTTTTTTATTTTCTCTGAAAGATGTTTTAAGTCCTGCACCCCATTTTTAGTTCAATTATCATCCCCGCCAAAAAGAAGACACACGAAACAAAAAAAAGAATTTTTGTCCTCACAACCGCATATCCAGAATATTTTATTATATATTTCTTTGTCAAACTTACGTGTAAACTGTGCCTTACTTTTACATTTTGATTGCACTTGTACAATGTTCAATATTGGTAGTGGCCGCCCTGTATTTTTTAAATCAAGTTTTTCACTTAAGCTCAGAGAACTAAACACAACCTTCTGTAAATCACTGACCTTCATATTAGACGAAATTTTCCAATTTTATAACAACTAATAAATAACTCAAAACAAATAAACAAAACATGAACAAACCCGAACAAACCCGAACAGTGGGCGCGGAAAATTGGAGCTCTCCGTGGCCGCTCGTTGTGCGATGTGTAGGTGACGTCAGACCTCCGTCGTCATGACAACCCATCGAGAAGGCGCGTTGAATCGGGACGGATAATCGGTCGCCCGCCACCGCCCGCGCTTAGTACAACCTTGAGAGCGCGCAACTCGCTTGTCTATGAGTAAAGCTTGCTCGTTAGAATAGGGCTACGTTTGGTTTGAATTATTTTAATTGATTGCTTACATACATTGCGTTATTGGTTTTTTAAGTAAAGTAATTTTAGATTCTGTTTAAAATAATTGCAGGAAGGGGCGGCGCCCCAGAGCCCTTCATTAACCAGCCGCCACTGCTACTAATGCGGTGTTGATTTTTATAGGTTGCAATCCACTAATTTGAGTTGGCAGCATCATTTCAAGCGACTTAGTAGCGATTGACCCGCGCCAACTTTAAAAATACAGGGTTATGTTATTAATGTTTGTTGAAAGATCGAAAAAAACGAATAATATCTGCACAACAGTTTATCACAAACGATTTCAAAAATATTTTTTTTATCTTAATAGGACAGTGCACCTATTGAGGTTTATTACATGTTGAAAGAGTGATCCTCTGCCGTACTTTTCTCACTAACAAAATAATTATAAACTAAACACAGTGTAATTTTTGATACATATTTTAATAAAACAGGTCTTATGGATTAAGCATTAAACTTTTTTTATAGCCACGTAATCAAACCTCGCACAGAGTTTGTCCACGAGCACGACACAAAAGCTTCACACACTTATTACAGGCAAATATCTAGATTTTCTCCCTATTCCTAAATTTTTTCTTATAAAATTTTTACGTTATTCCCGACAGGTTGCCTGTCTTATCAATTTCACAAGTTTAGAAGAGCTGAAAGCACTGACTCAAATTCCTGATGGTAAATCGATATTTTTACATTTTTAAGTCCTGCACTGTCGCATCCACGGATAAAAATGGGTGGGAATTGATTAAAAATCGGTGTTTTTAACTAGTTTTATTCTGATGGCATCCTTAAAAAATATTGTTCTCGACAAGACGATTGCATCTGCCTCATATTAAAAGCTTTCCAGAAGAAGAAATCCAATATATCCGTTATTCTTAGAAATATCGAAATTTATTAAATACAAAGGATAATTAAAAGCGCACATTTTAAAAATATTTTTGGATATGCGCCAAAAAAGGGGGGCATCATGAATGTTTTTTTTTTAAATAGTACTACCAATTTATTTTTATCTCATTGAATTCGGCATAAAATTGTACATAAGATACGCTATTTTATTTTGGTGATTTATACAACGTTGCCAGATTATTCAATTTTTCCAAAAATTTTCGCGGAAAACATCATATCAAAAAAATGATTTTAAAATATTACTAATCCGAACTAAAAAAGAAAATTTTATAGTTTTACAAACCTTAGAGGTGTCCGAATAATTCTACCAAAACAAAGCATCGTATCAGGGTGTTTTTTACATCAGTACAAAAATGTAGCAATCATTAAATAACTATTACTCGTTTTTTTCAAATGGATCCCCCTGTATATTGTTATGTCAGTTTACAGATAATTTCAACCTCTTTAAATATGCAATTACAATAAATGCTCTAAAACGCAACGTTCTTTTAATATTTTACGTTTTAATTAAAAAATGCAAAATATCGGCACTTTCATTAAGATGGCCATAAGTTGAACAAAAAAATAATATATTATAATAACTCAATCAAAAAAAAAGCTATAACAAATGTTCAACATGACCTCCGTTAACATTTAAAGAGATCTCTACGCGTTCTTGAAATGATCTACTAACTTCATCTAATACATTGTTGTTGATATTCCGAAAAACTTGTATGATGCGGTTCTTCACATTCTCTTTTGTGGTTGGAGGAACTTTATACACTTCATCTTTGATGTATCCCTACAAAAAGAAGTCCATTTTTGTTAACTTTAGAGATCGAGGTGGCCATTGAAATGGTCCACCTCTGCCTATCCATCTATTGGGAATCACATTATTTAAATGTAGTAGACAGTTTCTGTCACTTGCTCCATATCGACTAATTCGTTTGTAGAAAAATTCATAGCGTTTTAACAAAAAACATTTTTTAATCTACAATAATCTTAACACCATAATGTTGTTAGACCAAATATGTGAGAAATATAAATTCATTATGATTTTGACTGTATGAATTCTTGATTTTTGATCCAACTCATGGCCAACTTAATGAAAGTGCCGATATTTTGCATTTTTTAAATAAAACATAAAATATTAAAAGAACGTAGCGTTTAAGAGCATTTATTTTAATTGCATATTTAAAGAGGTTGAAATTATCTGTAAACTGACGACATAATAATACACAATATTATATTATCCATTTGAAAAAAACGAGTAATAGTTATTTAAAGATTGCCACATTCATACCGATATATAAAACACCCTGTATACGATATTAATGCTTTGTTTTGGTAAAATTATTCGGACAGCTCTAAGGTTTATAAAAATATAAAATTTTCTTTTTTAGTTCAGATAAGTAATATTTTAAAATCATTTTTTTGATATGATGTTTTCCGCGAAAATTTTAGGAAAAATTGAATAACCTGGCAACGTTGTATAAATCACCAAAATAAAATAGCGTATCTTATGCACAATTTTATGCCGAATTCAATAAGATAAAAAGAAATGGATGAGGTACCATTTAAAAAAAAACATTCATGATGCCCCGCTTTTTTGGCGCATTATGTATAACCAAAAATATTTTTAAAATGTGCGCTTTTGATTATCCTAGCACCTTTGTATTTAATAAATTTCGATATTTCTAAGCACAACGGAGATATTGGACTTCCTCGCACTAAACAACCACCCTGTATGTACCGGGTGTTCAAATAAGCGAGGACGTCGGCTTTATCTCGGAAACCATTACTCGTACAACTTTCGGAAAGTTTTTTTATAAGTAAAGTGGTCAAGAGAAATTGCTGGAAATTACTTTTAAGTTCCTTATTTCGCCGCAAGGGGGCACAATTAAAAATTGTTTTTTTAAATTCTAAATTTCTCCGAAAATTCCCATATTAAGGTATAACTCTGATTACATCATTAGAAAGCTTGGACAATTCTGCATCATTTTGGTTTAAGGCTTATTAGCGCACCGACCTTGATAAGAGTGGGAGAAGCTATTGAAAGTGTAAACATTAAAATCGCTGTAACTTCTAAACGACTTATCCGATTTTACTAAATGTAAGCTTGTTTGGAAGGGGAAAATAAGCATCTTCAATTGCCGTATCCAACAGTACACGATAGTATTTATTAAAATTGCTAGAGGGCCCAATTTGTAATAATAACAGTTTTTTCGATTTTATCCCGAAAATTCAAATCATACGGTATAACTATGACATCATAATCGAAAAGTAGATGAAATTTGCAAGAAAAGATATGAAGACCGCAGTTCGATATCTTTGTTCGTTTCATAGTTATTGCCAAAACAAGAATTTTTTATACAAATTGCGCCCTCTAGCAATTTTATTAGAAACTATCGTGTACCATTAGATACGACAATTGAAGGTACTTCCAAACAAGCTTAAATTCAGTAAAATCGGATAAGTCGTTTGGAAGTTACAGCGATTTTAATGTTTACACTTTCAATAGCTTCTCCCACTCTTATCAAGTGAAAGTGTAAACATTAAAATCGCTGTAACTTCTAAACGACTTAACCGATTTTACTAAATTTAAGCTTGTTTGGAAGAAAAAGTTAAGTACCTTCAATTGTTGTATCCAATGGTACAAGATAGTTTCTAATAAAATTTTTAGAGAGCGCAATTTGTATTAAAAATTAATGTTTTGGCAATAACTCTGATACGAACAAAGATATCGAACTGCGGTCTTCACATATTTTCTTGCAATTTTAATCTACTTTTCGATTATGATATAGTTATACCGTATGATTTGAATTTTCGGGATAAAATCGAAAAAACTTTTATTATTACAAATTGCGCCCTCTAGCAATTTTATTAAACACTATCGTGTACTGTTGGATACGGCAAATGAAGATACTTATTTTCCCCTTTCAAACAAGCTTAAATTTAGTAAAATCGAATAAGGCGTTTAAAAGTTATAGCGATTTTGATGTTTACACTTACAATAGTTTCTCCCACTCTTATCAAGGTCGGTACGCCAATGAGCCTTTAACCAAAATGATGCAGAATTGTCTAAGCTTTTCAACGGTGTAATCAGAGTTACACCTTAATTCGGGAATTTTCGGAGAAATTTAGAATTTAAAAAAACAATTTTTAATTGTGCCCCCTTGCGGCAAAATGAGGAACTTAAAAGTAATTTCCAGCAATTTCTCTTGACCACTTTACTCATAAAAAAATCTTTCCGAAAGTTGTGCGATTAATGGTTTCCGAGATAAAGCCGACGTCCTCGCTTATTTGACCACCCGGTACATACAGTGTACAGTTACATACACATTTTTAAGCTAGCGTTAATTTAACCCACTGGAACACTATTTTTTTGGAACATAGAAGAACAAGTGCAAAATTTTATAAAATTATTTATTTGCTCTAGGTATACGTCACCTTATAAAAAGAAACCGATACATTTTCATTTTTAATTTAATAAACTTATAATGTTAATAACCTATAGAAACTTACTATGTGAGTGATTATTGGGTTTAAATTTCTTGATTTTAGGTGTTATATTATTGCTAGGAACCAGTGCCGGATTTAAGCATATAATAAGATGCTACCTAGACTGCAGCCTATGGGCTCGCAACATAAAGAAGACCCGCACCACACCACAGGGTCCCGCGACCACTGTCCAGATAAAAAATGACTTAGACGATCAATTGAGAAATGAACTGACCCAGTTTCATAGACATTTACCTTTAGATAAGCAAACAATAATCACGAAAGTGGCACTACACAACTAGAAATCCATAAATATTAAACATCCATAATCCACAATAGCGAAGAAAACAACAAGAAATTAATGTTTGAAGTTATCAACATTCATTAGCACCATTTATGCAGCGAAGAATTTTTTTTGGGGTGCGTGTCAATTCCGCCTGTAGCGTTTGTAAAGAAATTTTAATTTCTTTAGTGGCGAAGATTAAAATTCTACCATTTGGATTTATCGTCATTAGTAAACTACCCCATCCCATAGGGGTATAATTTCAATCTTCGCCACTAAATAAATTAAAATCCGTTTACAAACGCTACTTTTCGAAGTGTTTATCCTGTACTTAATATTTTTCTTCGGTTTTTAATAACCTATCCAAAAAAGAATTTCAGGAAGGTTTGAACATATCAATGCATGCCTGCAATAATGCCGATGTAATAGTAATTAATTTAAATAGGTAAAACATAAACCATGATAACTTTCTGTTTTTTAAAAATGTCATTATAATTCATTTAAAAAATAAACAAATTTATTGTCGTAATTTGTGTAATGAGTGTGAGCGTATATTACAGTGCGTATATTATTTTGAGATATCGATTTTTAATAAAACTACAAAAAAATAATAATTTTACTTTCCCCTCGGGCGGAAAGTGAAAGTCAAAAAACGTTAACTTTTCACCTTTCAAAGATAGATGAAATGTCACTATTTTTTTTTATTTCTTACTCCCAACCAACTTTACAAGTTTATTACAGGGATAAATAAGTACATATTATATGAAAAAGACAGTTAAAAAAATCGTTTTGTATAAACGCTTGATTAACTTATTAAGAAAGAAAATTATATTGGGAAATATTTTTTTTATGGAATTTGAATAAGGGTAGTTTTTTAATATTTTAATATTTTCGGGTAAAATATTATATTATATTAATCCATTATACAGTGACCGGCAAAGAGTTCGCAACATATGGGAAAAATTTTTACTAGCGGAATATTGAAAAATCTTTTTTGGGGGATTGGATGTGCATGTCCCATAACCTCAAAATCGATTTTGACATACGTCACGTGACCAATGGTATGGCGGGAAAGTTGAAAAAACCAATATGAAATCATCATAAATCAGATAAGTTGATGAGATATCGAAAAAATTCCAAGAATAAAAAGTGTTTAGAATTCCATTAGAATCTTAAGTACAATGTTTGGGATATCTACTTGAAAAAACATAAAATCGAATATTTTTGTAAATATTTTTTTACCGAATTAAAAATTTCCATATTTTTCCTTTCTTAAAGCTTCATTAGAGTAAAACTGACATCTGGTGACCACAACTAGAAATATTCTTTTGTTTTTCTAACAATTTGGAGCAATAATTCAAAAAATTCGTTTACATTTGGATACCAACTGTTGCAATAGTCTATTTCTAATAACCTTATCGATATTTTTTATATCGAAATATTCTATTATGTTAAGAAATCCCTAAATTCATTAATCCAAAGCAAATTTTATTTATAACCGTAAAAAATAATTTTGAATTTCGCAGAAATCTTTAAAAAAATCTAAAAATTAATAAAAATTTAAATTATTTTATTGAGCCAAATAAACAACAATTTATACATATTATACCAAACAAAAGAATGACAAAGTAGGCGTTGAAATTAAAACAAGACACTTCTAATAGGAATCTGCCATTTTGTTTTACATAAATGTATTATTATTTTGACAAATTTATGGTATTTTTGCTTGGTGAAGTATTTTATTAACTGTTTCTACTTAAGTTTTGTATTTAAAATGCCCCAATCACTATCTCTCACAGAAAAAATAGAACTTATTTTAATTTGTGGGGATAATTACAATAATTCCTATTAGAAGTGTCTTGTTTTAATTTGAACACCTACTTTGTCATTCTTTTGTTTGGTATAATATGTATAAATTGTTGTTTATTTGGCTCAATAAAATAATTTAAATTTTTATTAGTTTTTAGATTTTTTTAAAGATTTCTGCGAAATTCAAAATTATTTTTTACGGTTATAAATAAAATTTGCTTTGGAAAAATGAATTTAAGTATTTCTTAACATAATAGAATATTTCGATAGCTGGTATCCAAGTGTAAACGAATTTTTTGAAGTATTGCTCCAAATTGTCAGAAAAACAAACGAATATTTCTAGTTGTGGTCACCAGATGTCAGTTTTACTTTAATGAAGCTTTAAGAAAGGAAAAATATGGAAATTTTTAATTCGGTAAAAAAATATTTACAAAAATATTCGATTTTATGTTTTTTCAAGTAGATATCCCCAAGATTGTATTTTAGGTTCTAATGGAATTCTAAACACTTTTTATTCTTGGAATTTTTTCGATATCTCATCAACTTATCTGATTTATGATGATTTCATATTGGTTTTTTCAACTTTCCCGCCATACCATTGGTCACGTGACGTATGTCAAAATCGATTTTAAGCTTATGGGACATGCACATCCAATCCCCAAAAAAGATTTTTCAATATTTCGCTACTAAAAATGTTTCCCATATGTTGCGAACTCTTTGCCGGTCACTGTATAACAATGACCGTTTTCCAAAGTTGCTGTTTATTTTAATAGTTTTTAAATAATTAGTTTGTCTAGTATCATGTCTGTGAAGATCATGAACTTTTGTTATGTTACAAATTTTTTATTTTAAAAGTAAAGAATGAATAAATATGCAAATTATTAAATTATATAAATTATTTATATTTAGGTATTTATTCGGTTTATATAAATTTAATGTTGGTTCTAAGTGCGGAAGTCTTTGAATACATTTAATAATTTTATTTTGTAGTTTCTTTAAAGGCTGCACCCAAAATAGAAATAAGATACTGAATTTTTGAATCTAATAACGCATGATAAATATTTTTTAAATAATTTAAAGATATACAATGACGAATTTTAAGGAATATCCCAATTAACGGAGAAATGTAAGTTCAAATATGTTCTACGTGTTTTCTCCAGCTTAAATTTTGTTCAATATATAAACCTAAAAATTTTATGTTATCTTTTAATTAATATTTTCCCCAATACATATTATTGGTTGCTTCTCCATATTTAGTTTTTGTTTGGCAATATAGATAAATGAAGATTTATTAAATCCTAACCTTAATTAAAAAGATTTTAACTAGTCAAATATAATTTTTAAATCTTTTTTTGATAATGATGTCCTTAATATTTTTAGCATAATAAATAATTGTTGTGTCGTCGGCAAAAAGTTAAATTTGTCCATATAATTTTAATTTTGAAATAGAATTGATATAAATAAGAAATAATGTGGGTCCTAGAATGGAACTTTGTGGTACTCCACATGTAATCGTTTGATAGGAACTAATATTACTTCCTATCTTAACGCATTGTTTTCTATTTTTTATTTATCTTTCAAACCAACGATAAAATTTTCCTCTTATAATTAATATTAGGTACCTATATCAAGGTTTACAGTATCAAAGGCTTTTCACAAGTCTAGAGACAAAATGCCGCATTTTTATTTGTATCTAGATTTAATTGAATGTTAGTAATTACATCCATAGCTGCAACTTCATAGTTGTAAATAAACAATTTTGTCTCCGTCTTTCGGTGCCTCAATGCGTTTTCGTTGGTACGTATCTTCAACCATTTTCAATTTTAAAGGAAAATGTTGACTATTTAAGCTGTAGCTACCCAAGCAGCAATTTTACCTACCAACCGACGTTGGTCTATGCGACTCGACGTCGCCATCCTACGTCATTGCGACTTCTTTACAACTTCTGATTGGATCAATATGGTCAATCATTTTTTGGTCGTTTCGACGTCAGGATCCGCCTTAAAGTTGTGGACAAGAGCAAGTGGCGACTAACATCTTGTGGTGCAAAAAATCAAACCATGTCGTGCAAAATTTTATATAATGATAGTAATAGTCGGCATAATATACTAATTGATTATATTATTGCTACTCGGCTAACCTATAAAATATGATAGAACAAAATTACCTTGTAACTCATGCCAATATGTTTTTATTTAAAAAGATGGCAGACATATTTTATTTTATTATTTTTTTATTTTACTTTATTCCCAACCAACTTTACAAGTTTATTACAGGGATAAGTATATAAAAATAACTAACAATTATTAATCTAACTTAATAGGTAGGTATATATATAAAAAAAGACAGTTAAAAAAAAATTATTCGTTTTATATTATAAACGTATGATTACGTTAAGAAAGAAATTTATACTAGGAAATATTTTTTTAAATGAAATTTAAATAATGGTAGTTTTTTTAATGTTTTAATATTTTCCGGTCAAATATTATATAATATTAATCCATTATATAACAATGACCGTTTTCCAAAGTTACTGTTTATTTTAATAGTTTTAAAAAAATTAGTTTGTCTAGTATCATGTCTATGAATATCATGAACTTTTGTAAACGTTATGTTAGAAATTTTTTGTTTTAAAAGTAAAGAATGAATAAATATGCAAATTTTTAAATTATATAAATTATTTATATCTAGGTATTTATTCGGTTTGTATAAATTTGTTGTTGGTTCTAAGTGCGGCAATCTATGAATACATTTAATAATTTTATTTTCTAATTTCTTTAAAGGTTTTAGTACTATTGAATTGGCTGAACCCCAAATAGAAATAAGATACTGAATTTTTGAATGTACTAATGCATGATAAATATTTTTTAAATAATTTAAAGATATACAGTGACAAATTTTAAAGAATATCCCAATAAACGGAGAAATGTAAGTTCGAATATTATGTTCTACGTGTTTTCTCCAGCTTATATTTTGATCAATATATAATCCTAAAAATTTTATGTTATCATTGTAATTAATATTTTCCCCATTAAATATTATTGGTTGCTTTTCCATATGGGAAAAGATAAATGGTACCTAATTAAATAATTTCGTTCACGCTACGCATCGGTTAAAAATGCAAACGCATGGTACTTTACTGACAAATATGAGGAAAATATATAGCAAATTAAAACAGGGCTGCGATAATTCACCGTTTTTGTAAAAAAAATATATTTTTGTAAAAAAATTTTTTGCTTTATTACGAAGTTTCAATGTGTTTTAAAACATTATTTTAGGAGTAATCATAGTATAAAACAAAAATAATTAAAGTTGAACAACAATGGCCCCCGAAAATACATTGTTGTAAACTGCTAAAATGGCGTAGTCGTAGAAACGACCAAACTTTTACTAATAAGAACTTCTAGTAGTAATTTTTTACCCAGTGCCTCACGAAATATAACTATACCGAGTAGTCTTGCGCAGAGGATATGGGAACTTCAGTCTGATCTGAGATAGGGTTGTTGATGACTTCTTGGCCCACTTCTTGACCTCCAGTAGGGGATGAGCTTAAGCAACCTTCTTGAAGCTGTTGCAGTTTTTTTTTCTATAATAAGTGGCAGAATATTTAAAACGACGCTTCATTTTATTTATTTTACTGAATAATTGAAACGACATACTTATAAAAAACAAGGTTAGAAAAAATTGTTTGCCAACTTTTCAGCCCAAACATGCAATAACCTTAAAATCTAAAATTACTAGAACTTAGTTGTATACCGACGTTGTTACAACATTGGATAGATCACCTAAATGGAAGTACCTTAGTGGAGACTTTACCGACGTAATAACGTCGTTGGCTGCATGGACTAAACACGTATATTCTTTATATGACAAAATCCGACGTCGATCTAAAGTTGGAAAATACACCTTAGTACAACGACGTCATCAAATATGACCCAGACAAACGTCGCCCCAACATCGTTTAGTAATAGTCAGAGGGCGACTATTATTTAAACCTAATGCGTCGTCGCCAGTAGCACAAAATTGGTCGGACGTTGTTAAAATGCTGCTTGGGTGGATTTGAGGGATAAAGCCTCTAACGATTCAGGCGTATGCTTTATGAACCGACCGCAAAACAGAGAGGATCGTGTAAGTTTGAAAAGCGTCCCGGTTTTCAGCGGCTCCATCCATAAACCACATTATGCTGCTCCCTCTATCTCTAATAACGATACACCGAGATACACCTTTCCGGTTTTAGGGCTTTTTAGCTGGTGTAATTATATATACGCTGCTGGATCCCCGGTCACTCGGTAAACATAACAAGGACAAAAAGGTTACCGGGTAGCAAACTAAATAATTAATAACTTAAACGAAATTCATGTCAAGTATACTGGCGTTCCCTTTAATAAAATCAATGCAGTTTAGGTATTTTTGTCCTTTAATTAATGCATTGAGAGGAATAGGACGCAGTTACAATATACATATACTCCGTAATATGCAACATATACGACTAATTCGTGATGACTCTTCGGGCACGCTTTAAAAAAAGCCTTTAGTTCAATTTTAACCGGACTTGGCTCCCTGTCGCTGCAAGCGTGACGCGGCGTTGCGCGGTGTCCAAATACATTTACCGTCCAGATACGTGTAGCTTATCTTGTGCGCAAACAAAAGTTAAGTTTTATGGGTAAAAAAATACGGCTGTACGCACGGCTCGCAGGTCAGATGCCCCCCCAATAGGATTGAGCATGCGCACAAATCTCTTGTTATCCGCCTGTCCTTCTTTAGCGACATGCGCAAAATAGACTCCGGAACCGGCTCGGCGTCATTTTTGTTGGTACTGATCTTTAAACCCCAGTACCCCACAACACTTTGCTGAATGTAATTTTCATTGTTGCTGTGATAATTACTATCAATTTTATCCTTTCACTGTCTTTTTGACAAATACCCAAAATGTCTTTAAAAAATTTAAATAATTTTTAACACTTTCTTTTTAGAAAGTTTTTTCTTCTTCCCCAGTTTATTGGGTTGGTTTGGATCCCATTTACTGACTTCTCACATACTCAGTATGTTTTAACTTTTATTAATTTCTCCATATTATGAATCTTTTACACATCATTTTTTAATTCCATGAAAGCTCCATAAAGGTCCTTCACCATTTTCTCTTCTGCTAAAACCATCAGCATTATATAAATATATTTTCTGTCTCCTGATGATGAACGTTTCTACGTTCGAAACATGTAGAGACCTTTAAAGAATTTTATTCTATTAAATTTTGTGGAGGAAGACTTTTAGTTTTTTCTTTCTGTAGATTCCTTGTTATTTATTATGGGTGTTTAATATTTACGGATTTCTAGTTTTTGTGTAGTTTAGTGAATTGTGTTTGTGCTTTTAGTGACTCGGATTTAAAATATAAACAATAACTAGTAACAGCCGTTGTATAATTTTATTTTGCCCAAAAAGGGGTAAAATATTGGGTATTTCGTATTTTTGGTAAGAATGAAGTAGTGATCTTGATACAGTGACGGCTCGTAACTAGTGAGTCAGGGGCGGCGCTGGCTTTAAATTAAAAAAAATTAACATGTCTATTATGTTCGAAAGTACGTGTTTGTTTTTTCTAACTTTCTCGTTGTGAATTTTAATTTCATCAACATAAGCACTACTTAAACAAGTTAAAATATTACTTTGTACTAACATATGGAAAATCGTATCTCGTCTGACCCATCCAACTTTTGGCAATTAATAAACAATAAGAAACATAATAAACAACTTCCAGAAGTAATGACAATGGGTGATAATAACTTTAAAGATCATAGTGAAATTGCAAATGCTTTCGCCGAATTCTTTCAGAATTCATATGTTTTACCAACTCCGGTCGCCGATGGGGTAACTTTTAATTCCACTGATTCTCTCTCAATTAACAGTGCTACTGAGGATGATATTCTGCGTTGCCTGAAAAAGATGAAGCCTAAAGCAACTGTGGGTCCTGATAAAATACCGTCTTTCCTCTTACGTGATTGTGCATACATCTTTGCAAAACCTCTTTGTAAAATATTTAATTTGGCCCTAAAAACCTCATGCTATCCTGATACTTGGAAAAAATCCAAAATAACTCCTGTATATAAAAAAGGTGATAAAACCAAAATCGAGAACTACAGACCAATAAGTATCATCAATAATTTTTCCAAATGTTTTGAAATGTTTCTTCATGAAAATTTGTACTTCCAAGTTAAGAGTAAGCTGTCGGATAAACAACACGGTTTTGTTAAGGGCAAATCTACAACATCCAACTTAGTTTGTTTTACACAATTTGTGGCTGAAGCCTTTGATCAGAACTGTCAGGTTGATGTTATTTTTACAGATTTTTCTAAGGCATTTGATAGATTGGACCACAAAATTTTACTTAATAAACTCAGCTCGTTTGGTATCTCAGATAATCTTATAAAGTTTTTCCATTCTTATCTAAATGAACGACAACAAATAGTGGAGTGCGGTGGCCAATCGTCTGTTCCATTGGATGCTACATCGGGTGTACCACAGGGGTCCATTTTGGGTCCTTTAATGTTTATAATATTTATTAATGATATAGTTAATAATCTTGACAGTGATGGTCTTCTTTATGCCGATGACAAGAAAATCTATGCTCGCATTCGTACCCTGGCAGACTGTAAAAAACTTCAATTGTCCATTGACATGATATATAGATGGTGTGTTCAAAATAAATTGCCGTTAAATATCAGTAAGTGTAACATAATGACCTTTTCATTAAAACGACATACCATTGTGTATGATTACAAAATTAATAACATTACAGTGGACAGAGCTGAGACTTTTCGCGATTTGGGTGTATTATTTGACAATAAACTATCTTTTGTTCCCCACATAAATGACCTTGTTGCCTCCTGTCATAGATCCTTAGGATTTATAATAAGACATTCTCGTGATTTTTTAAATTGTCATACACTAAAAATACTTTTTTATGCATTTGTAAGATCTAAATTGGAGTACGCCTCGGTTGTATGGTCTCCATATTATCAAGTGCACCTTAATCGCATTGAAAGGGTCCAACGACGTTTTCTAAAATATCTAAGTTTTAAAATTGATGGTCAGTATCCTGAAATCGGTATTCTAGAAGAAGCTCTATTGCAAAGGCACTCGTTTTGCTCCTTAGAAGATCGACGTACAGTTTCCCAACTTAAATTTCTTCACAACATCTTGCATAATAGAGTTCAATGCAGTGATATATTAGAAAACCTGCAATTCCTCGTCCCTAGAACACGTCATTCCCACACTTTTTATGTACCAACCGCGCGTACCAATATCTGTAAATACTCCCCTATTTATCGATTGTGCAACACATACAATCTGCACCAAAATAGATTTGACATTTTTAGCTGTGGTTTATCCAGTATAAATCTAAATTAGCGTGTTAGTTTCTTTTTAGGCATAATTAATCCGTATCAATATAATAATTTAAGTCTAAATTGTTATCTCACATTTTTGAATTATTGTTATATTATTACCTATTTTATTTTAAACAGCCTATATACCCATTTGTTAATTGGTTCATTGTAACTGTGAAATGGTGTAAAATAAATAAAAAAAAAAAATAAATAAAATAAAATAAATAAATAAAACATCTCAAAACTTATCACATTATAACGATGTTTTGCACTATTTTCATGTTTTTTATTTTCTCTGAAATATGTTTTAAGTCCTGCACCCCATTTATAGTCCAATTATCATCCCCGTCAAGTAGAAGACACACGAAACAAAAAAAAAATTTTGTCCTCACAACCGCATATCCAGGATTTTTTATTATATATTTATTTGTCAAACTTACGCGTAAACTGTGCCTTACTTTTACATTTTGATTGCACTTGTAGGTACTATAGGTATTCAATATTGGTAGTGGAGTGGCCGCCCTGTATTTTTTAAATCAAGTTTTTCAATTAAGCTCTGAGAACTACTAAACACAAGCTTCTGTAAATCAATGACCTTCATATTAGACGAAATTTTCCAACTTTATAATGTAACTAATAAATAACTCAAAACAAATAAACAAAACGTCAACGGCATCGACAGGTCGCATCGCGATTCGCGAACAGCTGTTGGGCGCGAAAAATCGGAGCTCGTCCGTGGCCGCTCGTTGTGCGATGCGTAGGTGACGACAGGCCTCCGTAGTCGCGTTGAATCGGGACGGGATAATCGATAGCCCGCGCTTAGTAACCTTGAGAGCGCGCAACTCGCTTGTCTATGAGTATAGCCTGCCCGTTAAAATAGGGCTACGTTTGGTTTGAATTATTATGCCCCCGCTGGAATAGGGCTATGTTTGGTTTGAATTATTTTAATTGATTGCTTACATACATTGCGTTATTGGTTTTTTAAGTAAAGTATTTTTGATTCTGTTTGAAATAATTGCAGGGAGGGCGGCGCCCCAGAGCCCTTCATTAACCAGCCGCCACTGTGATATTATTATATAACTTTATTTTATTATGATCAATTTAAACAAATCTAACCAGGCCCAGGCTACACAAACAAGGTATAAAAATAAAGAGAAACACACAGCAAATACAGAGATTATCCCGATGCATGTTTTGGTATATTTTTTTGCAATCCTGCAATCTAATTAGATAAGCTTATTTTTCGGCCAATATATTGCTTTAAAAAGTTTAAAATACAGTTTTCTCGATACTTATATTATATAATATAGGTATGTTTATATTAATCCAAGGGTGAAAGTATTTCACGGTTTAGGTTCTCGGACAAAATCCCTTTTTAAATTATTGAACAAGAAATTGTGCTTGAAACTGTTTTACACGTGCTCAAGTTTTTACCAAATTGTAAAAATCAATACAAGTTATGTACCAACTAATATTTGACTTGAAGTTAGGTACCTATATACGCGATAACATTGAAGGTTATTTTGCTGGTTTTGTTTGTTTTTTATATTCGATTTTATAAGACTAGTTTAATTGACTTGTTCTCTTCCTTTTTGAACAAATCCGTAAAAACAATTTTCTATCCTCAAAATCTAATAGGTTTGCAACTACTAAAAATGCCAGAAATCACTACCTTTTTTCCCAACTTAATCAAAAATTGAGAAGAAATTCCAATTTTTGGGAAGAAGTTGGGGCAAATTTTAGCTGTTTACACGTAAAAATAAATTAAAAGTCAATTTTACAAAATTACAATTTCTTGAGCAAGGACTTAAATTTTAAAGCCCGGACCTGTCTATTTTCCCATTCGTCAAATGATAATGTTGCAGTGCGCATGTCTAATCGTGTGTAGCTTTGTTTACATGCGCGAGGCCTTAAGTTTGCCACTTTCTTTCGTGATTATTGTTTGCTTATCTACAGGTAAATATCTATGACGGTGTCCCTTTGGCCATTACATCACCATTTTGTCAAGAAATATTCTATAACTTCTATCACTTTCAAAGTTTTTAAACTTCATTGTCTTTTCCCTGCTTTACCATTAAATTTTTTTAGGTAATCTCATGTTATATATACAATGATATACAAATACAAATTTTATGATACATAAACATTGACACATGCGGCACATGCCCCAAAGGGCGATGACACACGCGGCGTTTCAACCGACGCGACGCTGCTGCAGCAGTGACAAGATACAGTTTTTATTGACTATTTTGAATGTGTATATTTAGTTATACATAAGTACCAAATTTCAAATTTTCATTCCTTATCATTTAGAAGATATTAAAAAAAAAATTTAATTGAAAAATAAGAAAACCTTCTATTAATCTTTAATATTTTTTCGTCAATAACAAATGGTTGTCCATTCACTATTTTTTGGCAATATCCCAACCGCAAGTAAATCTTGTTTGAAATTTGGAAATGTATAACTTAATATACACTTTAAAAACATTTATTTTAAAAATTAAATTTATAAAAAAGGCCACAACTAAAAATGCCAATACCCAAGTTCAAGCATTTTCCCAAAAAAAAAAACTGCACTGGATTTACTGAATTTATTTCAAGTTACAAACACACACTGTATGTACTTAGGTAAGTATACTTAAACTATAAAGATTATTTTTCTAAAGCTCTTTTTTTTTTATTTATTTATTTTACGTCGGCCTTTTTCCGCAACGAGGCCAATCACCGACGCAAGAGAATTTGTCACACACTATCTGGTAATTTTGCCGAATCCCTCTTTGTCGAGGGTAGGGTTCTTTAACGTGCCAACATCCATGACACGGGGCCCACAGTTTAACGTCTCTTCCGAAAGACGGCGCAACCTCTTAAACCAAATTCCAAATTTAACATCGACGTTGCCGGCATCGGGAATGGAACCCGGGCCTACGATCTGTGAGGCTGCTGCGCTGACCACCAGACCACAACGTCGACAGGTTTCTAAAGCTCAATAAATCAGAATTTTAGAAGCAAAAGTTTGTTCGAACTGGTTTTTCTGTTTTTAAACAACGGAAAAGAGAAAAACACCAACAAAATACCGCGTTTCTTGCATAGATTAATTATAACCAACATTAGAGAAAAAAATCTCTTACGCAAGTATCATAGGCGTATTGAAAATACCTACCACATACAGTGGCGAGAAGGAAACCAATATGTCACAGCACAGATTACTACTATCTGTGAGTATGTAACGTGCCGCTATCACGCGTTATTATGACGGCATGGATGCTCCGATTTAGTTTGAAATAATAATTAAATTATTATACTTAAAAATGTGTAAATTATACTTAGAAATGTGTAAATTTGACTGTTTTGTTAAAATAAAAAATATAGGATAATCTGTATATTAGTACTTATTGAAATTGAACAAACCCGAACAAACAAACAAATAATATACAATCAATGTATAGGACCTATAATAACATACGCAGGACCAGTCTGGTGTAGCATGGCAGATTCTCACTTTAAAAAACTGCAAGTGTTACAAAATAAAATATTAAGGCAAGTACTAATGGCACCAAGAACAACTCCAATATGGCAGCTACACCAGGCGACAGACACACCTTACATAACGGACTTTGTACGACAAAATGCAATTAAATTCTACAATACCCAACCCCAAAATTCAAGACTGACACAACAAATAACAAACGAAAGACATGACGACTATCGCATTCACCTTCCTATACATTCAAAATTACCTATATATTTCCAAAATAATTAAAAGTTCCAATTTCCACGAAAAACTTTTAAAATTCCCAAAATCCAAAAACCACGCCCCCAAAATTAGGACGCCCGCCAATAAAATATCTTAAAGCTATCATAAGCAAAGCTACGGTGTACCTGGCAGTAATAAGAATCAAGCTGGTTTTTCATCTATTTTTCCAGTGAACCCCAACACAAACCTATATATTCAAAACAACATAACAACATAAAACCCTTCTAAATAAATAAAAACCAAATTCTTGCATAGCCGTAAAAGGTCACTGAAACTGGCTGTATAAATGCACTAAAATGCATTTCCTAAATACCACGGCCAACAACAGCCACCCTGCACTGTAGGGCGTATCCCTGGTAATCACATAACCAGGAAGAACCTAATACAAATATAATTTTTAATTAGTATTTAAGAATGCAATGTGAAAATAAATATAGAACAATAAAGAGATTTTAAAAGTAAAGTAAGTACATATTGAAGAGAGCTCAAAACCACCTTTTCAAAAATAGCGACAAAATTATTTCTTTAGCTATACACAGCCATTTACCTGCTGATCCTTGTGCTCTTTGTTTATGAAATGTCCAAATCTTAAGTCGGCTATGAAATGTTTTGGATTGGTATATCCATTCTCCCCCGACTTTCTGTGTAATACGCCAAGACCGCCGCGCTATTTCGCTTTGTTTCAGCGACATTCACTGTTTATTTTTTTCCAATTTTATCGAAATTGAAACAATCAAAAATGCTGTTACCATGATATCGACTAATATGGACACCTGAAAATTTTAAAAATTACGAAAACGTTATCTGATATCAATAAAATTTAGACGAATAAAATCTATTTGCACTGTCGTAGATTAAATTTTGAATGATACACGTTCGATATGAACTTTGTTAATGAAACTTGTGCAATAGTTGCAAAAGTTGCATACGTTTCATTATAGTGTTCATCGAACTAGTATCATTAATAACTATCTACTAACTGTTCTCAGACTTCTACTGTTCTCTCTCCCGGCCATATTATCTTAATATCAACAAATATAATAATAAATGCCGAAACCCAAAACAAAACAATATTAATACTCAGCAGATGATGTCATCGATCCTGTGCTGCTCGGATGTTTGTTTAGACTTCACCGCCGAGTTATTTATGTGCATGTCGCATGTCGCGTTCATTTTTCATTAAATATACCCGTATATACGCACCCAGTAGTATTTTCAATACTAAAAAGACATGGTGGTATAAAAATTCCTTCTTTATGCATTTTCTTATAGAAAGGTATACTTTTTCCCACGACTACGAATACAAAATGTCATAAATTAATATTATTGACAGAGACAGCCATATTCTCTAAATCAGTGGTTCCCAACCGCTGTTCCGCGGAACACCGGTGTTCCGCAAACCTCTTCCAGGTGTTCCGCGAAATAATTTAGTAATATCAACTAATCTGAATCATGAGAGAGTATTTTTTGTAGACCAGAAGGCGAACCACGAACAATCGCTTTTATATCGATCGACAAGGAGAAGTCGATCGCCTTCTTGTCGAAGCGATCGAGATTTCGTACCACGGTTAATCTACTTATCGAAATCGTCTTCTGTTCGGGCGTTTCCGTTTTGTCGATAAAGACTTATTAGGTATCCATTTTAAAAATATTTCCTATAATTCCCCGTTTATGATTAAAAGCCAGTAATTAACAATAAAAAGAAGAAGAATATAGGTTATATTTTTAAATTGTTTTGGTATTTGTGTTTGTTTACTGTTTATTGTAGTCTCTAAATTTTAAGTTTTTAATAATTTTTCTTGTATATTATCTAATAAAATGTTTTTATTTCCGCCACCTTCATTTTTGTTTTATATTTTTAGTTTTGCACAGCAAGCTTTCATTTATCATGGTTTTTTTCCCCTAGGCCCAACGCATTTTATTTTGTGGCTGCATCCTTCCACAACTCCAGAGATTTTTGTTTAGCATTTTGGCACACAAATTTGCCTGTAATAATTTCAGGATGCACCTCTAAGATATCTAGGAGTAAATCCCAATGCCTGGAATTTACTCTCATTCTTTTTACTGCAGACTCCATTGTCTAAAAACAGAAAACTTCATGTAGGTCAGGGTTGGTTGAATTCGTCCAAGTGGACATAATTGGACGATTTTGTCCAATTATGTCCGTCCGGACAAAATCAATTGTTCTGGACAAAATGGACAAAATTGTACAAAATCAATTAAACACATGTAAAATTTAAAAAACTTTATTATATTAGGATTAGGGTGTCAAACAAAACTTAAACAACAATAACGGGATACCGTCGGATCATCGTGCCATCGGATGACGGACGCATGAAAATTCACCTTAAGGCCCCATAATGAAATAACAAATAGCCATTTTCTGGAATTTTCAATTTGGTATTTATTGTTTATACATATAATACACAATACAAACTTGTATTTTCGGTTGCTTAAATCAACAAATTTAATAAAATGTAATGAAATTTGATTTTGTCCAATATTGTCCGATTTTGTCCGATTTTGTCCAATTTTGTCCATGTCCTGGACAAAATCAAAAAAAGTGGACAAAATCACAACCCTGATGTAGGTACATACTTACTGTGTTTTTGGCTTTCTCCGAAAAACCTATAAATTTGTATGAACTAAACGGATATTTAATTTTAGAAAGCTTTATAAGTTAAAACTATGTATTCTAATACACTCTATTATTATTAAAGAAAAACAATCGAATATAATATTTCCTTCGACCAACATTATTTACGTATCACGAGACAAAAACAATGATATTCATACACCTATGGTAGAGTACTTTTAGCCAATGATCAGTATTATATAAAGGAATAACAATTGGCAACAGTTTACCGAAAAAAATTTAAGAAATATCGAAATTATGGATTTTTAAACAAAAACTAAAAATACCAAAAATTTTTAAAACTAAACTAACTTTAACGTATTATTATTTCGTAAATGGCTATTATATATATATATTTTTTAAATAATTTCGATGGAGTTATTAACAGTTAGGTACTAAACATGATTATTTGTGATTTTATATTATTATATATTTGGTGTTATATTCTCTGTAATAAACTTTTTAAGTTGGTTGAGAATAAAGATATATAATAATATTAGTAATATAATTATAAAGATATATTATTACACCCAAATGCGAAAAACCATTTAAAACTCAAAACAAAGTAAACAAACGCGATTTCTGAGGTTAGGTTGTTCGTCGACAAGCTTTAGCGGCGTCCACTTGTCAGTCGACTTCTTTCGATGCGATAAAATCGTTAAGTTGGATAAAGCGATCATCTGTGGTAGCTATTTATGTAGATTGACCTTGAGCCAAGGCGAGACGGGGAAAGACGTAAGGGGAAATTGTCGATTACGATTGTCTGTGGTTCCACTTCAGGGTCGATAATTTTAAAACCAAAAAAAATAATAGTAGGATGAAACCCATTTAGAAAAGGAAGAGAATATAACAAAAATAAAAGGAAAAATAATTTACGGGCGATCCGAGGTCAGAAAGTGGAAAGGGGTGAGTTTTTAAGGGTAGAAAACGATTTATCTCGATTTCCGGCAAAACTACAAGTCCTATGGAAAAACGTTAAATAGCAAAGTTGTAGGTAATAAAAAGATCTACAACTTTTGTATTTACACTTTTTTCACATAACCTCAAAATTTATGTGAAAAATTCAATTAAAAATGATTTTCTATTTTAATTCTTAACAAAAAAAATATTTTTTATTCGAAATTTGGTGAAAACGTACATTTTTATGTCTTAAACACACTCTAATTTTTTTGATTTAAAATATTCATTTTTTTACCTTATTTTGACATAATATCGAAAAGGCACCCTAATTTTCAATCGAAAATTCTCACGTCAAAATATCTGCTTTTAAAAAAAGTCGGTGGGCTTTTTGTTCGTTGAAATCTCTACTTTCTGATGGTGTGAAAAAAATATAGATTACTATGGTAAATGTTCTCAAAAAATGGAAAGAAACGAAAAAAAAACTCGAATCCGAATTTTTTTTTTAATCATTATGTACAATTTTGAGTAGTAGTAGTAGTATAGTAGTAGAGAAAAATAAAAAAACCAAAAACTTGGTTATTTGAATTTTTCACATAAATTTTGAGGTTATGTGAAAAAAGTGTTAATACAAAGGTTGTAGCTCTTTTTGTTACCTACAACTTTGCCATTTAACGTTTTTCCATAGGACTTGTAGTTTTGCCGGAAATCGAGATAAATCGGTTTCTACCCTTAAAAACTCACCCCTTTCCACTTCCCGACCTCGGATTGCCCGTAAATAATTTTTCCTTTCATTTTTGTTATATTCTCTTTCTTTTTCAATGGGTTTTATCGTACCATTATTTTTTTTCGCTTTTTATCATTTTCAAATGCTTCAGCCCTGGGTCTATTGATAAACTGATTACTTCACCGCAAATATGTTGACCAAGGTGGTGTCCCGCTATTTTCTTATTGCTACCAAAAGTGTTCCGCCACCACAAAAAGGTTGAAAACCACTGCTCTAAATGTTCGTGTGTAGGTACATATTACATTTGACTTCAATTGTAAAATAATCTACGATTATTTTAATTTTAACTTATTGGGCTCGTTGCCTTAGGGAGACTAGTAGTAAAAAGTAAAAAGTAGAATAAAGGTAAACGTCCACTGATTCGCATCACACGAGCCGCACGCGTCGCACGAATCGCATTTTTTTTTTAGATGCGAATACTGGCCGCATTTACGGCAGTGCGAATCAAGCGGTTCTAGGCAGTGAACGCACTTTCATTTAAACCAATGTAAAAGATGCTTTTTTCCTATTCGTGCGACGCGTGCGACTCGTACGGTGCGAATCAGTAGACGTCCACCTTAAGGCTCCTTTTATACTGGGATTCTGAATCTCGGTTTCCGGAATCTCGGCTTCACATTAAATTTAACGTAGCGCTTTAGCAAAGCGTTTAGACGGGCGTCTTCTCGGGAACAGAACCGCGATTCTAAATTTCGGAATCGCACTAATTTTAGCCGCCCGGCGACGGGATTCGAATCGGCGACAAGATCACTGCGATTCTCGTTCAGTAGCCTCTTGCCAGCTCGGTATTATGGGTCGTTTCTGTTAGGTTTACGAATAAAGAATTCAATATGGATGTTTTAAAAACTCTTTTCGATACTGACAAGTTCATATCGTCAATACAGGCACGTTTAAAGCTTATGGGATACTTCGGCAGAAGAGTATTCGAATAAAACAATAAAACACTGGGTGAAAGTGGCTAAAGAAATTTTGTCTTTTAAGATATTGTGTAGCTCGTCAAAAGACCGAATTGACATTCTAAAACAGTTAAAAAATGTCTCAGAGTGTTCTCTTAAATTTTTATACAGTAAAACGTATCCTCTTGCTGTATTAACGTTCGCTGATTATTGGATGAACCCACATTCTACGTTTCCTGAGTTTTTTCTTTTTTTTTACAACAAACCCGAACAAATCCGATCTGATAATAATATAGCAACAATGCTTCTTCTACTGCATTCATTTTAACACTGAATAGAAGCGTGCGGCCCTGGAATTAATCGCCTCTCCGCAAAATTGCCGAAACCGCGCAAGATTAGAAACGTATGCATTCCGAATCTCGTTAGAATTCACGTGAGATTCTGAATCCCAGACATTCCCAGATACTGAATCTCACATTCAGAATCCCAGTATAAGAGAAGCCTAGAAGCATATAGCCCTCAACATTGTTAAGGAATAAGGAAGTGTGCGTCATAATTTTTACAATTGTTGTGATGTTAATAACTTTAATGTTGAAACCTTTCTACATCTCATCATTTTGAAAGGATGTTTCTGTTCATCATTAATGTAATTTTTTTTTGCACTTTCTGGGTTCCAAATGATGTCCGAAACCAAAAACCTAAAAACTAAAACGTATACATACCCACCTATATATTATTAGGTATAATATAATAGTTATCAATTGTTAGATATTCACCCTAGATCACATAACTACAGAACCAGTTTTTATTATGGCGATAAAAGTCGATTATTAAAGGTAACAAGGGTATTGTAAGAACGTTTAAGCTGAAAGTTTTTTGTAACCTGTAACGTAGCACGTGCCTAGGTAGGTAGGTAAAATTTAGTTTGTACACTAGAATAGATTTATTATCTAGGTAGCAATTTTAACACCTGTATATTGTCACAAGAATAAATAACAATTGTTATTTATTCTTGTGATACTGTTATTGTTGTTGCTGAGGTGGAGGTGGTTGTTTGACATAAATAACTGCATTTTTTATGCATTTATTTTGCATTTTATTATTTTTTGTTTTGTGTATTGTATAACTTTTAAGTAAAAAGCGGCGTACAAATTTAAAACATGTTTTCTCTTTATTGGTAATATTTTATCTTATAGGTAATATAAAAAATATTTAATTTTAAATAGGTTTATTACGAATTATTATTACAATACTGTGTAAAACTTTTTAAAGAACAGTAATATAGATTTTATGATTTCAAATACAATCTGTTTCTTATCACACGACGCAATGACTAGTCACACCCTTACTCTTAAAATAATTAAGAAGATTAGGTACTTTTTGCATTTTTTTAAATTTTACTTGACCTTTTACCTGTCTCTCTTAAGCTACCATCGACCCTTTCAAAAGTTGTTGGATACGGTAAACGCCGATTTAGAAATGTATCAGAATAAATTCTTCTTGCCTCCACACAATTACCGAGTGCTTGTCCATAAGTTAGATGCATGTGATCATTAATGAGATGTAATAATTTATTTAATTATTTTTAATGCGTACACTGAAAAAATAATTTATTTGATCTAAACAAAAATGGAGTTCGCCGAAACAAATATTTGTTCCCTATGTCCTGAACAAATAATTATTTAAAATTTTGTCCAAAATTATTTGACTTTTGAGAGGGCAATATATGATATTCAAATAAATATTATTTAAATAAAATAATTCCATTATTTAGCACAAAGCAATATAGGTAACCAACAAATATGTATTTATTTCTATTAAATAAATATTTATTCTGTCCAAATAATAATTTATTTAAATCGGCAACACATTTATTTAATCCAAATCACGAATTGTTTATTATCCTTTATATTAATTTCTATTAAATAAATATTTATTCTGTCCAAATAATAATTTATTTAAATCGGCAACACATTTATTTAATCCAAATCACGAATTGTATATTATCCTTTATATTTATTTATATTAAACAAATATTTATTCTGTCCAAATAATAATTTATTTAAATCGGCAACACATTTATTTAATCCAAATCACGAATTGTTTATTATACTTTATATTTATTTCTATAAAAAAAATATTTATTCTGTTCAAATAATTTCGAAATTATGAGGTGTACTTTTTGGAATTTAATTTAAATAACTTATTGTTTCCTATAAATAAATAATTATTTACTATTGAACATAATAATATATAATATAATTATTATTAAATATTTTTTGGTAAAAACTATATTTGTAAGAAACAATAAGGTATTTAAATTAAATAATTAAAATAGGGTATAATCCAATGATCTGCTAGCTATAGATGAAGCAATAACAAACGAACCTATTGCCAAAATCGTATACCATTCTGAAGTAACTTTTGTCGCAAATTGCGCCCCTCCACTTTGTTTGCCAAACGTACCTCTTAAAAGTAGGTATTAACACTCTTAGTACCAATATATAAATTACGGCTATAACAATATTTTAAAAGTAATAATAACAACACTTATTTAATAATTTTACATATTATTCATCCCTAAAGCCATAAATCTACAGGTTTTACCTTCCAGAAGAGAAAAAAATATGACGTTATGTGGTAAATTTAAATCTTTGTCTAAAAACCCATAGACATTTCCCTTAAAAATTATGCAGTTTGGCAAACACAGAAGACGTTGCGTTCCTATTGGTCAGAAGAGAGCCTGCCTTTTTTCATTCATAATTTCTTTGACGTGTGGTCCACAGAGAAATTAAGGGTTTAGTTTGGTCGTTCTTCGTTCGAAAGTTGTTTGAAATTTGTTTCGGTTTATCGGTTTTGTGTATTAATTGCTGTGTTGTTAGTGTTTTGAGATATTTTTTTCAAGACTAATTAATATGGGTCACAGGTTTGAAGTGTGCAAGACTGCGAAATATAATAATAATAATTCTGCAGTTACTATTCATAGGTGAGTACATAAAAAGTTGGGTTATTTGTAGGTTAGGTTTAACTATTCATAGGCGTGGGTAGGTGGGGAAAAATAATTAAAACTTTACATTTTTATTTTATTAAACGTATTATTTATTTAAGGAACATTATGGATAGACTGTATAGGTATAACTTTTGCAAATGGTTTGGCTTATTGAATTCTTTAAACAACTCAGATACACTCTTAGTCTAAAATAAACAAGGAAGCCACTATATTTGATCAGCTTTAACCATAAACGTCATTTATGACGTTCGTGGGATCGTGCCTTTAACTCTTCAATTTTGCATGGGATTTCATAATATGTTGTAGGTACCAGACAAAATACTTGTGTAAGTTTTCCATATGCGGCCAAATTTTAGCCGGCCACTATATTATTATTTTTAGCCCATTATTCAAAAGCATGTGGCAACAAATATCGTATTTTGGAAAAATAATGATTTTGTTTCATGGAATAGGACATTAATATAATAATTTACAGTCAGAGTCTCACGAATATTTATTTTCCAAACAGGTTACCTACATGTTTCGCTCATACCTGAGCATCATCAGACCAATGTTAGGCTTATTTTGTTCTGATGCTCAGGTACCTACGAGCGAAACATGTACCTAACCTGTTTGGAAAATAAATATTCGTGTGAGACTATGACTTTGTGAAATTTATTAGTTGTACTCAAATCAGGTCTCTTAAAGAAAACTTTTTTGAATTAGATATTTATGTAGGTATCTAGTACCTAGATAATGTTTGTTTTAATAAGTTGTTAATTCTTGAACCTACTTATTATTTGGTAAAAATACTTTACTCGTATATGTAAGTTAATTCCTGTAATAAACTATAGTTACTTGAGAATAAAGATATATACCTACCTAGGTACCTATGATTATTATTATATGCTGGTTTTATTTCTAATTTTTTTAACATAAGTTAGCCGACATACAAGTTTAGAAATATAACCGTATCAATAAATTGCATTTTAAAGAACAATTTCCATAAAAACCACTTTTGGGTATACGTACCTTATACGTAATAAGTCAAAAACTGTTAAAGTAGAGTTTTCACTGACAGAAAAATTAATCCCTGGCTAAATTGAAGCTTTTAACTTTATGTTAGCCCACATAAAAGTTTAGGAATGTAACTGTATCATAACCATCAAATTTCATAAAAACCACTTTAGGGTCTACGTACCTTATGTAAGTCATATATGGGGATTTCCTTGACAGTAAAAATGTAATATCTGACTGAATTCAATTAGTTTATGTTGAACTGTAGGTATTGTATTTTACCTATAGATAGGTATAATCACAGAATATTAGTTGGCTCTGAGTTCTCTGGGTATAATATGAAGAAATAAAACAAAAAAATTCTGTAAATATGAGTGACAGAATCCTATTTAAAGTTGAGTTTCAGTTAATTTAGTATTTTCAAGGTTTGAATAGGTAATTATAATATAATATAGTTTTTAAATCTATTTTGACACTTTATCTTTAAACAATATAAAAACTCATGTTTATTATTAGGTAAAGTCGATTCAGCCAGTAAACCTGCAAGATGGCCGGCATGTCATATGACAAAAGTCATATTCCAGCTAAATAAAATGGATTTTTGCATTTTCAATTACCTTTGTCATATAACAGGTCGGCCATCTTGCAGGTTTACTGGCTGAATCGACTTTACCTACCTGAAATTATAATATTTATAGAACAAAACTTTCAAAATAAATTATTATTATTATTTGGCAATATTAAAGCGGTAAAACCGATGAGACCATTGCATCAATTGTTTTAGAAGGTATCACATGTTAAATTTTCAAGTCCAGTCCTGGAATTCATGCCAACTTATAAAAGTTTAATAGAGCAAAATTGAAAGAGTGTCACTTGAGTTTACCTCCATCTTGCGAGAGTATTCAAAATGTTGACTTTACTTTCCATTTGCTGCTTTTAAACAGCTAAGCAAAGTAAATATCTTTGCTTAGTTAAAGGAACTTTGCGAACAACTTCGTATAGTTCGTAGGCATGATGGGAAATAAAAAGAGGCATCCTGCTTGAGCGCGGCTAGGGGGAAGAAAAAATTATTGTTGTGCTTTTTCGCTATTAAAAAGTACCTAACGTAAAAGGAACTTTGCTTTTCTTTTAAATTTCAATAAAACCGTAAAAACCGTGTTTTAAGTATACATAGTGTAATTATTTTTAGGTCAGCTCAGTTCACCAAATGTTATAATTATAGCTATCCAAAGTTTCTCTTATAATATTTATTACAATAAATAGTTATTAACTTACATTAAATTTTACTGCTCCGCGGACCATTTTTTCTATCATACATTAAACTTTACTGTTCTACAAACCCTTTTTTTCACAAACGTTAAAAAATATTTGATTTCAGATTGGATAATTATATTTTATTGTGAACCCTGACAGGAGACGCCGCTGTGACCATATGATAGCGCATAGTAACGAGGTAAAATTCTAATGGCGGCAACGTAATCCCCACTCCCGACCGGGGGGAAGTACTTCACCTCCTCTCTGCTACAAACGATTTTGGCAGCAGATTTAAATAGCGTTTATGAATGGCGTGCGGCATCTATAGGTAGCAGATCATTGGTATAATCTCTCAAACTATTTAGAAGAGGAGCTGCAAAAAGAAATAAATCATACCACAGTTTTTATATATATTCTGTTTATTGTTACGAAAAATAACATAACTATATAAGAAAACAAAACAAAACTGTAATTAACATGACAGTTATTAAACTCGGTCTGCGCCTACGAGAGCCTTATTCTCCTTAAACATCCATATTTACTGCAATAACTAAATGTTCCTGTAAAATAACATCTTGTTTGAGGGAAATAAATTAAATTTATCACAAACAATCAAAAATGGTTATAAATAAATAATTGTTTCCCTGAAATATTTATTTATTTAAAGCAAACAAATATTTATTTGCTTTAAATTTTATTTATTTCACGCAAATAAATATTTAAGGCAAATGAATAATTTTACACAAAGGGGCTACAAGAGACGCTTTCGCGGCCATCTTGATGGTATACAACATGAATATTAATAATTAGGTATATTGAAAACAGAAATCAAAACAATAACGATATGCATGTTTATAAAATAATATAACAATATGGCAAAGACAAATTTGTTAACTTTTTCTATTATATACAAAAATAATTAAAACGTTTTTAAATGGGTATTTCTCCATGGCATTCATGATTTAGTAATTATTATTGTATATAATATGTTTTATCTGTCTTTTTTAAGTAATAAACATTAAAATTAAAATCTTACCTTCGAAGGAGAGCCACAGATGTCCCATGTTATGGCCAACTAGCCAATCGCGAACATCCATTGCTACACAAAAGTATATATCACCTTGTCGAAAGACGCTCACTAAACGACTAAACTCTCCAGTGGCGAAATGAAAAGTTATTTGCAGCAAATAATATTTGTTTGAAATGTAGACGTTTAAAGGCAGAGGTGTAGCAAACAATTTTTTGTTTGGCACGAATAAGTTTTATTTCACATAAATAAACAAAAACCAAACAAATATGAAATAAAAGTCAAATAATTCAATTTATTTGTTGCAAACAATATTTGTTTGAGCTAAATAAAGATTATTTGTGGCTAACAAAAATAAAGCAAATACTTCATTTATTTGGGATGAAACAGACTTTTTTTTCAGTGTAGTATTAAACTTAAGTTATTTGATTAGTTATTGTGTTCAAATAGCTTATGTTAATAAATTATTAAATACATTTCGAATCAATATGCTTAAACGTAATATACAAAAACAAAAACCAAAAGTCTTCCTCTACAAAATTTAATAGAATAAAAAATTCTTTATGGGTCTTTACATGTTTCGAACGCGGAAACGTTCATCATCAGGAGACAGAAAATGTATTTATTGCTGATGGTTTTAGCAGAATAGAAAATGGTGTAGAACCTTAATGGAGCTTTTATGGAATTAAAAAATTGATGTGTAGAAGTGACATAATATGAAGAAAATTGTGAAAAGTTAAAACGTACTGAGTATGTGAAAAAGTCAGTAAGAGGGGTCTAAGCCAACCAAATAATCTGGGGAAGAAGAAAAAACCCTTCTAAAAAGAAGGTGTCGAGGGTTACTAAAATTTTAATAAAATATTTTTTTAAGTAGTCTCTAAGACTCTAAGACATTATAAGGATAAAACTAGTCATTGTATCATAATGATATCACAATACTAGTACTGGGCTTTAACCCTCAGTATCCCACAAAACAATTATTGGATAGTATTCCATTGTGATATCTTCGTAAGACTATGACTAATTTTATCCTTATAATGTCTTACAGACATACTTAAAAAATATTTTATTAAAATTTACTCTGACCCTCGACACCTTCTTTTTAGAAGGGTTTTTTCTTTTTCCTCAATTTCTTTGGTTGGTTTAAACCCCCTTTACTGACTTTTTCACATACTCAGTATGTTTTAATTTATTGTTCTACACATCAATTTTTTAATGCCATAAAAGCTCCATTAAGGTTTTACACCATTTTCTCTTCTGCTAAATCCATCAGCATTAAATAAATTTTCTGTCTCCTGATGATGAACGTTTCTGCGTTCGAAACTTGTAGAGACCCCATAAAGAATTTTTTATTCTATTAAATTTTGCGGAGGAAGACTTTTAGTTTTTTCTTTCTTTCCTATTACAGTTATATTAGCTGTAATAAAAAATATATGTCGCATGTCCTCATTTAACTACAGTGGCGCACCCAGGAGGGGGGGCAAGGGGGCCTTGGCCCCCCCAAAACCCCCAATAAAATGAAAAATTATGAAAGTGGAAGTATTTTAAAGAGTCAATTTTCTTAGATTTACCTCACGGGCCTCGTTTGAGGGGGGCCAGGTGGGGCATTTGCCCCCCCCCCCCTCCCCCTGGAAGTTGACTTATTGACAAAAGTTGACTTATTGAGGTTTAATATGGTTTGATTGAATGTATGAATTTATTATTTCGAGTTTTCCTTTATATTTTTGTTATTATTTTGGGGTAGTAAAGACTTATTTTAATAAAAATAAACAGTTTTAATGCCAAAACGACTATGAATGTTTGCGAAACAATTTTAGCTCATTAAGTATTGAGCAAAAAATTGAAATTAAAATTAAGGGAAGACCTAAACTCTCGAAATTAACTTGATACATACCACAAAGTGTAAATCTAGGGACTTTATTGTTATTGATAAGTTTGCTGCAAATAAAAACAGATGAATGAACTTTACTTTTAAACAATGTACCCACTAATGAAAAATAAATTAGCCTTTTTATTTTTTATCTTATTTCATTTTCAATAGAATAAGAAGGTAGTCATACATTTTTTAAATATTTACTATAATAATTATTGACCAAATTTGGGCGTGGTCTTAAAAAAATTTCGCCTGCGGCGCATTTCGCCTACAGCAGGCTTTTAGTACACCCGCAAGTTAACAAGTCACAAGCCGCCAATGCCCCCCCCTAAGAAACCGTTTAACGACTCCCATAACTAGGCTATTGCGATCTTCCCTGCAAGAGTACCTGTTAAAAAAGCTCCAAAGTTCTAGAAAAATGCGTAACTTAAAAGTTTATTAAAAAATTTGTTTCCAGCACTGGTTGGCGGGCCCCCCCTTAACATAAACTCCTGGGTGCGCCGCTGTTTAACTAAACAACATTTAGGATAAAACGCCTTGTAATAGTACATTACGTATCAAGTTTAGAAAAGTGGAACTTTACTTGACGAGTATGGTTAGTTTGAATCCGAGCGAAGCGAGGATTTAATTTCCATACGAGTCAAGTAAAATCACTTTTCTGACGAGGTGCGTATACTATTTTTTCGCATTTTGTAAGTAATTAATTATTTTGCATTTCATATTAAAATCTAAAAAGAATAGTTACTGAAGAAAATCTACAAAAACTTAGTAGTATGACTTCTCGATAACTTAGCAATATAAACAAGATGTTTTTTTGTGTTTGACGACTATTGACAGCATCTAAATAATTCATATTTGAAGAGTGAATTTCACAAGAATTATGGAAATGTCTAATGAAAACGACTTGGAAGATATCCTGAATGCGGCCCGCGAAGCTTCTTCAAGTTTGCTTCCAGTAAAATCCAAGGAATGATACGAGAAAGCGGAGAAAGCATATATAGGTAATATTATGTAAAATTGTGTTTTGAATGACATTGACGTTTTATTCAGTAATGGTTACTATGCTGTAATGGTTGCTATGCTGTAAAGTGACCCATTACTGTATGATTTTAAGATCATTAATCTAGTGCATTACTGTATAAAATGCGAAAAATTAATTAAAACGATTTTTACATTTAAAACGTACGAGTCTCACTGAACGGCGGTCATTCTGTATTAATACATCTGGTGAAAACAAACCATCCATCCCCTCATTACGCCGTCCCGTCCCATTCACGGATTGTCGCATGTCCATCGATCCCGGCCCTCATTCCATGTATATGGGACGTGCACAAATTCGTCCATATATTAAACTCCCGGACAAAAATATCGGCGCTTGCATGGAATTTTTTACCAAATTTGACCTTTGTAACTTTTTGTTTTCAATGCAATTTTTACAGTTCACTTACAAGTTTATAGATAATGTCATGAATGTGCTGTACGTTTTAATGGTCATAATAGGGCGTATGAATCAATGTGGTTTAAATAACATGTGGCGAAATTTGAGCTGTCATTTTCTAACATTTTGTTTCCTGAATTATCTGGTTACCTATAGTTCATAAAAGATTTTCCAAATAAGATTATGCAAATTACACTATTTTATAAAAAACGCCAGTGCAATTGACTAAACTCACGAGTTGAAGGAATAATTATTGTGTAGTTGATTATATTAAATAAACCGTTATTATTTTGTATATTATTGCTAAAACGAAAAAACTTATTGGGGCGAGCAACTTTTCAGAATCAGCCGGAAGAGACCAGCAGTTTAAATTTTTACTATACCGTAGGGAAAATGTTTGTCCGCCCATCTCTTAGTAATAAGTTAGAATAGTACAAATATGAAGTATCGCAAAGCAAACAGAGGTAGGTAGATTATGTTTCCCCCGCTCCATCGTATTGCATCCCGCTCATGGCACTCGCTGGTGGCACGCTGCGCCGCTTCGATTCTATTAATATCAAATAAATATTCATTCTTTCGTACGTTGCCGCCTGAATGAAAGGATCAGGATCATGCAAAACGCATCGAGCCAGCCAGATCCGATGCGATGGAGTTGGGGAAACATAATCTACCTATTTCTGTCTACTTTGCGATACTTCATATTTGTACTATTCTAACTTAATACTAAGAGATGGGCGGACAAACATTTTCCCTACGTGTATATGTTAGTTTTCAGCTAAAAAATGCATGTTTTTTTTATTTGTCCTAATAAGCTTATACATGTATCTTTATTAATGTGAATTATTATGCTGTCAGTTTTAAAGTTATAAATAAAGGGCGCATTTGCATTTTTATTTACCAAATATGCATACTGATATGCAATATTTCTTAATTTATTATAGTAAAATGAGGTAAAGATACACATTGGGTTCTAAAAAATATGTTTATTTTTTTCTAAGAAGTTTCTTTCAACATCGACTGATGTAATCGGACAATACTGCAACTTAGGTAGCAAAATATAAGGCCAAGATACAACTTCGTTGGATTGTTTACCCTCATAAATGCTTTTTACTGCAGTTAAGTATTTAAATCCTTTATTCTTTTTTACCGTTACATCCAATTTGTTCCTAACTTGACCTCCTACTTTACCAGGAATGTTGTTACATTGAGCGGAAAAAGTTTTAACAATACCTAAACTTAAATTTCAAATCGATATAAATATAGTTTGTTAAGCAGGTAATAATAACGCATTATTAAGTGACAATATAAACAACTCCTAACAATACCTATACCTGCAAACCCCGGAAACCCCCAATAAATAATTTGTGTATAACCAAAATGTAAATATAATTATTATAATCTTCAGATTGGAAAATCCCTGAAATAAGTACCGAACTGGACATTAAACCTTTAACGTTTTAAATTTTTTGTTAAAGCCGAAAACATAAAAATATGCTCTTAGAATAATAATTTATGAAAAATATGCATTTTATTATAAAATTGACAAAATATGCAAAAAATACATATATTGTTTGAAGTAAATTAGGTTGGCACAAAATAACACACAATGATGGGTATGAAAAACTTGTTTGCCGCATTTTTTTTTAAGTTAGCAGTGTGGCGAAAATGGCATCCCTCTTATCTTCACTTTCTTTTAAGAAAAATTCCTTATAAAAACATCAAATACTGAAAATTTTCGAAAAAGGCTTATTATGTCCGGTTATACGAATATTTTAATTAAGTAACCTGACAACTTTGACCTTAACGACAATGACATTCACAGGCATTATTTTTTTACGATCAAATGAGTGACCTTCTAATTCCTGATTTACTAACCAGTCAATGTCATTGATGTCACAATTAAAATATGTCTGGTTAGTTAATTACACTAGTTTACAGCATTACAGCCAATTTGCGACAGTTTTTTGTTAATTTTTAGTCTCTAAATGCGAAAATGATCGTATAAACTTCTTAACACATAAGATTTTTGAGATCTAAGTAACTGGCTAAATGGCTAACGCTCTTGTATGCCTTTTGCAATTCCAATGATTTGGCGAGAACCAACAAATCATATTAACGACTGTTACTTTTGCATGCCCGAAGTGTCTGGTTTTTCAAGAAGGAGCTAATATAATATTGAATATCCGGATATTCCCTCGGCAATAAAACCGGTTCTTCATAGAGATGGTTTACCAATTCCAGTGCCTCCCGGCAATTAGGGAGGAAGATTTGGAAATGTATAATGTTAACGAAGAACCCGATAATATATCAGAAAAGGACGACTCTTATTTTTCCGAATGTGACGGAGAGGCACCCCGCATTTAATAGAATAAGCTGAATTAAATGATCTAGTTCGGGACTTCCACTTGTCCAAAGAACATGCTGAAGTATTAGGTTCTTAATTACAACAATGTAATAGGTATACTAACCACTGGAATCAAAGTTACAATATTTAGGAATCGTAACTAGGAGCTATCCTTGTTTTTTACTATGCAGGATAAAACGTGTGTTTGTGTTAATCCAAATAGTGTTATGGAAAAATTAGGATGAATGACGCTTATTTATAGATTCGTCTTAAATAAGTTTAGAAGCAGTCGTGCTTCATACTGACCTAAAAGTCATAGGACGTTAGGTTAGGGCTTCAAGGTGGATTTACGAAGTATTGCTGTTTTCTTTGTCTTTGGGATAGTAGAGCAACAGAGAACCATTACCAAGTAAAAGAATGGCTAACGTAAGCTAACGTAAAAAATATACCTCTTGTTGATTCCAAAATAGTTCTGTTACCTCCATTACACATTAAACTGGGATTAATGAAAAAATTCGTTAAATCATTAGATAAAGACGGAGGCGCATTTAATACGTATTTATGGTACTAGTGTGTTATGTTGAAAATAAGTCACGTGAGAAAGATTTATACCACGAGGCCGTCAGGCCGAGTGGTATAAATTCTCAAGTGACTTAGGAAACATAACAGACGAGTGGCATAAAATGTTTTATCGAGTGGAAGAAATCGTTTTTTTATGAGATAATAATTAATAATCAAAATAATCAAAATAAAAATAATCAAAGCTACTTGCGTCTCAGTAGCCTATATAATATGTCAGAATGGCTTGACAGTGACTTTTTTACATTTTGGTCAAAGTTGGTTGATTGTTTGGTTCCCACGGTCAGGATACATTGTTAGCAAATGTTTAAATAAATTTTGACACTTGTCAGTTTTCCCTGCGGAAAAGGGAAGCTTTTTGAAGAAAAAGACCTGTAGAAAATGGAGGAAATCGATGAAAATTACGTTCCTGAGGATATCCTTATGGAAGCGGAAGAAGCAGCGATGCAGATTTTGCCAGAAAAGTGCCGACATGCTTACGACAAGGAGATTAAAATGTTTGAGTCTTGGATGAATGCACGGGATATAAAAGGTATCGACAAAAATGTTCTATCGGCTTATTTTTTACATTTGCAAAAAAAATTAGCCCCATCGTCGCTACGGACCAAATACTCGATGCTTCGCTCGACTATTCACCTTTATAAAAAAATCGACATTTCAAAATATGGCAAACTAACGAGTTTTTTGAAAAACAAATCACCGGGATACAAACCAAAGAAGTCCAAGACATTAGAACGACCTGAAATAGAGAAGTTTTTGAACGAAGCTCCCGACGACGAGTACTTGTTGATGAAAGTGGCTTTGATAATGGGGATTAGCGGTGCTTGTAGATGCGATAAATTGATCAAATTGAAAATGGAAAATATTCAAGACAAAGGGAAATATTTTTACGTAGTTTTGCCAGACACTAAAACTAAGAAATCGAGAAGTTTTACCATACTTGAAGAAGGATTACCAGTCAACCCGATCAATTTGTGTAAAACATACATGTCTTTGAGACCAAAGAATACTAGTTACAATACTAGTACAGCAGCTGTACCGATATGGGAGTATCTGGTTCCAATGAACCAACGAATTTTACAATGACTTCAAATTCGAATAAACCGTTAGCGTTTTCCTTAAAATTTCAATATCAATGTGAACTCTGCTTGTAATTGTAATAATAATAATAAATAATAAATCGTCTAGGCATAAATATAAATATAAATAAATAGAATAGGTACTATTTTAAATATAACTCACTAGTGAGTTATGAATTATAACTCACTAGTGTGTTATTTGATATTTTACTTGTCTAAAATGACATTGATAATGATAGTCATAACTATCATGTGTTGGATAAATACCTTAAACTAAGTGATTCTAAGCTTAAGAAAGTAATATCTATGAACCATAAATTAGAAAAATACTAGTGAATCAACAGTTTGATCTAAAATCAGGTCATGTTGAATTGGCTGCTGGCGTTCTTTTAAAATAATTGTTTTTTCTTTTTAGAAAACAAAAAAGCAGAAAACTGTCAAAAGCACTGGAAGAACTACTTGAAAGCTACTGCGAAATGGGCTGTCGTATGACTCTTAAAATACACTTCTTGTACTACCAATAAATTTTTTTTTCCATAAAATTTGGGTGTGAACAGGAAGAAAGATTCCGCCAAGCATACTAACAATGAAGCAACACTACCAAGGCAGATAGGATCCAGCAATGATGGAGGATTATTGTTGGTTCGTATAAGGAAAAGACCCGGAAAATCAACAAAAGTGAGCAGTTATTGTTATTAGCCCCCACAAGCTGCCTATTATTTGTACATCTTGACTAAGAAATAAATTAACCAGAAATCTTAGAAGGAAAAATTGCATAATAGTTTGAATATGAGTTATTGTTATTATGAAAACAGGAAAGAAAACCGACAATAACAATAACGACAGGAAGAATTTAAGGTTTAAAATTAAGTCTCTTTTTTTTTCTTTTCCTAATGTTAGGTGGTTAATTATTTTCAAGTTATTTTGATGAAATATTTACAACTTTGTGGCCTATAATTTAGTATCTTATTCTATAGTGTTGTTGGATTTGCATTTCTTAGCTGTGAACTTTACAACTAAATATTATGAGCCAAAATAAAATAGCTTTTTTGGCAAAATAACGGTACTACCCAACCAAAAATTATGACTATTACTTCTAGCTATAGTTTGACTAAGTATTAAAATGGCCTTTAAATACAATATTTCTGTCTCAAAGCAAATTAGTATAATGTTAAAAAGTTTAGTTCTAAAGTTATGCCAATAATTAGATTTAAAACTTTTTTTGAACAATCTGTGTTACTTGGGTGGGCACTTACTAATATCTTATGTCCCTGCCTGTAACCTTTGGCGTCTCTTGCCTAATACATAAGAAAAAAGTCAGGTCGAGTTGGGATACGTCCAGTCAAACTGCCTATGGCAACCGCTTCAGCTTACACCTTACACGATATCCGCTATTATAAGGGTGAAATATTGTAGAGACGGGTAACATGTCAACCTGAACGAGGAAGTATACGAGGCGTGAACGATTTTTTCTAATAAAAACCCCACTAACTTTTAGGGTGTGCACGCTTTGTCTACGGGGACTAATAACGACCACGTGTACTATTATTAAGAACACCATTAATGAGTTTGCAAATATTTTTCTAAAATTATTTCTACTTTTCCTTGTAATCGCGTAAAGAAATATAACTTTTTAAATAGAACACTTTATATTTCATATCCATTTTCTAGTTCTAGGATCAAACCAAGTAAAGTTGAAGTTGCTATAATATTTTCTAAGGTACCTATAACCAAAACAAATTAAATAATATTGTAATTATTTTTCACTTTGAGACATGGGTTGTTTAAATAGAATACATACGATTATTTCAGGTCTTTGTACCGTGCGAGCAAAAATTATTTGTATCAAAGAGGGCCTTGCATCTAAGGACGTATAGTGCTTAGCCGTAGAGCTTAATACCTGTTGGGTGTCAGTAACTACCTGAATTAACAATCAATCACTTATTCCGTCATCTGACAGTCGTTACAAGTAATTTGATCATCGCTAATTTTTCCAATTTCTTGAACAATTCACACAATGGGCTTTACGGAACAGCACAAAACATTTATGGTTGAAGCGTATTTTCGAAACGGGGTTAGAGTAAATGGTGAGTGGCAATACAATCCGGGTTTGTGCATGGACGATTTTCGCGAACATTTTCCTAACGTTGCCTTTATTGCTGGGGATTTTTATCATTGCCTGAAAAGAACCGTGGCTGTGTTTAGGGAAACAGGTTCTATACAACACAAAAAAGGAACAGGAAGACCATCTGTAAGGACAGAAGAACTTGTTGCAAACGTTCGTGAAATAATGCAAAATACGCCAACAAATTGTATAAGACGCCTGTCCCAAGAAGTGGGAAGATCTTATGGAACACGCAGGACTATTCTTAAGAAGCAGCTAAATTAATTTCCTTATAAAGTGCAAGTATTCCAAGAAATACAAGCCGCAGATTTTGAAAGACGTCGCCGGTGGCCAATTTCAGCAATTTATGTAATTATTTTCCTTTTTCTTTCTGTATATTCTTAATTTGTTAATTTTGTAAACACAACAAAAGTAAATTTGTATTTGTCTACTTTTTATTACTCATTAGTTTGGCATATCATGTCATAATATGAATTTGACAAAATTTTAACCTAGATTTTGTTAGATATATCGTCCCCATATCATTGTGATCTAAACCAAGCCCTACGTTTTTTATTCCAAACCCTCTTTGATGCAAATAATTTTTGCTCGCACGGTAGACTTGGTCCAATAGATGCATCTGTATTGTGTAGATATTAAGTAAAAATACTATAATAAATATATGTGTATTTTTAAATTTTCTACTAGTCAAATTATTTATAGTTTTCTAATGCTATTAAGTTATAATGTTTTAGGCAAATCACAAACGCTGTATGGACGTTTTTACTACGAGTGACGCAGAATTTTTGATATTCATTCCTAATCTAACGTAACACTGTTGGTGAGCTGTATTTGTGATTAATTGTGTTTTTTGATTAATTTCTTTTAAAATAGAGCTATATTTCGGCGGTAAGTGGGGTTATTCAGGTTATGTTTTTTAGCTTAGAAGCGATGGTGTAGATATTTCTGTATATTAAGTAAATGTTGCAAAATATGTGTACTATTTTTGATCCTAAAAAAACACATGCCAATGCACTGTAAAGATAACAGCGAGCTTACAGTGTTGCCATTTCTTCAAGCCATTTTTAAAGCCTCCTTCTAACTTATCTGACACTTTAGAAGTTTGTCTGATTGTAAACAGTTTTTTAACTACTGGAATGTTTTGTCTCCTTATATTACATGTCTGAGGTCTTAATCATATTTTTGACCAAAATGAATTTAAATTTCTATTCCAATACCATTACGTTCCAGACTATTCGTCACAACAGTTAGGCTCGTCACACAAATTTGCCACCCCTGCTTAATAAGCCAATGATGTCATCGCCGGGGCTGGAGGCTTTTAAAGAATATGGACGGGGGTGCCGCGTCGTAACAAATCGTCGCCTCCAGCATTTAATGCTCCTCATCGAGCTTCCCATTCACGAAATTAGGGGATCATACCTAGACGCTAGCGAAAGCGGCAACCGCGTTTGTAGGGATTTGCGCTTTCTGTCGCCAAGTCGTTAAACAACCGACGCCGTTAACCTTATTGATATGTGCCAATGGCTTACTGCTTGCCTTGTTACTGCTTACTACAGGGTGTGTGGTCTTTTGAAAGCATACACTGAGAAAATCTCTTTTCATTCCTTGCGAAAATTTTAGCAACCATAGCTAAAATATTTTGCTAAATAGGGGACAGCCAAGCACATTACTATACCAGGAGAATGCACTTTGCTGGACATACTTTGCTGTGGTGATAAAACCACTTTGCAAGAATAATTCTGTTATAGCTATAAAGTAGTTTTGCTATTTCTAAAAAGTAACGTTGCTGTACTTAAAAACGTCTCTCTTGCAGTAGTAAATAAGATTATTTAGCGAAGAAAGGATCTTTCTTGTACCTTGAAAATCTTTTGCTGTTGGTAAAAATACTTTTTCTAATAACAAAAAATGTCTCTCCTTCTACAATAAAATTATATAGCTAGTACAAGAAGGTGCTTTCTTACCCTTAAAAAGGTTTTTTTTATTGCAGCAAATTTTATTTTGTTTTTACCCTGGGTTAAAGTGCGCCTGTGTCACAAATTCGAGTGCTAGTATGGGAATCTTAAAAACTGTAGGAAATATATAAAGTAAAATTTAAAGCAGTTGCACTTTTTGATTTAGACTTTGATGTATTTCTTACAATGTTCAAGGTTTCCGTACATGCACTCGAATTTGCGACACAGGCGCACTTTCACCCAGGGTAAAATCAAAATAAAATTGGCTGCAATAAAAAAGAAAATTTAGGGGCTAATAAAATAGAGTACATTAAGCATGTAGTAATATTAATGCCGTGAGGATAATGTTCAAATATAGGGTATAGGAATAAAAAGAAAAAACTAAATGAAATTAACATTTCTTTATATAAAAAAAATATGACAAGAACCAAACATTAATACAGGTTTTGCAAAAAACGATTTATATGAACGTTATAAGTTATAACATTAAACAACAGGAACCTAAAGCACCTATTAATAATAATAAAAGTTTCATTTTACAAATGTTTTTTTATAAAAAATTAGATAAGGAAGAAAAAATAATTATACCCTACCAGGCGATAAAAGAAAGAGAATTTATAGAAACTTATTTAGAACATGAAATAACAAAAACAGGACTATATATGCACCTAATAATAATAATAATAATATTAATGATAGGTACCACTATAACATTTAAAGAGTTAAGGTTTCCCACTATATATGACTTTAAACGGCTGAACAGTTAGCTTGAACAGTTGTAGCTTCTCGAATTTTGCCTTTATTTTTTCTGTGAGATGATCATTCTGGAACGGAAAATGTTGATTAAATAACTACAATAGGGGTAATCAAAAATTCTGGAAATGAAGGACCAGGGAGAAACCAATAAGCGAAGTCAAGAATAAGACAACTTCTCGGTGTTTGTACTACCACCAATGTATGCTGTATGCACGACTGCAATTATTAAATTTTACTAAAAAGTTCAGACTTTAAAATGTCAAAAAAAAGTAGACACTATTACCAGTTAAGCCTCCCATTAAGCATTCAGGTTACTATATAATAAGGTTATGTATCATTCTTAGTTCAAGCATAGAATAGTAGTTAATATTTACCTCTGGGTTAAAGAACAAGCTTTCTTGCACCTCACTCCTGCTTGGTCTCCATATAGGCAAGCCTTTCGGGCATTTTTAATGGTTATGGGGCTGAATAAATATGGCAACATCATCAGTAGTGCCTTAGCGTCTAAAAATAATTATTTCATTAGTTTTCAATCACAATTATTATTATAAGACCTGTTTAATATGCAAACATTTTATATACAAAATGAAACATTTTAACTCACCAATATTTTCTTCAAGGCAGTATCCGCTGATTTTTCGTTCTTTCCGCTATTTTTGTGTACAAAACTTTCTACTGGTATATGACGTCAATACAATCAGGAAACCTTTTGTTAAAAACTGTTTCTATCTAAAAATACACAAATATATGATTTATCGAAATATGCATAAAAACAAACAAAAACAAGAGTATATTATGTGTAAGATTATACAAACAAAACTTACCAATTCAATGCCTGTATTCAACTATAAGAACACGGAAAATCATCAAACATTTTTCCCAAATTTGCATTAACGTATTCTTCTTAACTTAATGGTGCATGGCCTCCCAACTTTCAACTTTTCTTGTACTCCATTAAAATACAGCTAGCCGCAGGTCACAAACACAGAAAAAAAACAAATAATTTTGTAAGGCATTGAGCCCCACCCCTCGCGACATTTTTCCCCTTGTCTACGACCATATTCTTCACTATTGTGGCGCACTCCTCAACACTAAACTTAGCGAAATGATGCGCGAGCGCGAACGGCGCGACAACAGGCTCGGACGGGCTGAAATACTCGAAGCTGGCTCGTAACGACACCGAATGGTGACACGGAAACACCCGAATACCAAATCTAATAAATTTTCTTTGCTGGGACAGCAACATTTTTTCTCAGGATAAGTAAAAATTCTTTTGAAAAAGTTTTTTGCTCTTACAATTACGTATTTTGCTATTGCGAAATATTTAAGAAACTATATATTATCCACAACAAAGTACTTATTAAAATCAGTAAAAAGACAGTAGTTAACCTTATTTTACTGCTACAAGAAAGTCAATTTGCAACTTTGGCAAATATTTTAGCTGGGATAGCCAAAAATACATCAGTAAAGATGTTTTTGCTGGAGATTTTCTCAGTGTACAAGGTGAGTTAACAAAAAGAACAAATAATAAATGCTTGTAACACGCGCATGAAGGAGTATTGCTAAACTGCAGCGTAGACCAAGTGAAGTAGTGAAAAATAGGAGCATACAACCCCCCCCCCCCCCCCCCCGCATACGCTGCACCACGGAGGTTAAATTAGTTTTACCTATTACTGCAATCCAGCACACACCCGATATGCGCAAATAAATAATAATGAACGATAAACATTAGTATTATTGTGAAAAAAGCGTGGGGTGCTCGATATACGGAAAATATAGCACAAAGCGCACCACGCTTTTTTCACAATAATACTAATGATCATCGTTCATTATTATTTTCTGCCTATATTAAAAATTTTAAGAATTAATTTAAACTATATGTATATTTATTTTCCGCATTTTAGTTTGATTAATTATTAAAGCGTGTTTTTTAGTTTTTTGAAACTATATATTTATTTTTAATTTTTTAGTTTGAGTTATTGTTAAGAAAAAAAAATTTTTTTAGTAGAGATAGTCATAGAGAGGTTCGGAGTAGAGATCGAATACTGTCACTAATTTAACAATGAATTTTTGAAATGGCTAGATTGAAAGCAGTGGATCCATTTTTTTTAATGGCTAGATTCAAAGCATTGGATCCACAAACCCGAACAAAATGAGATAAATTTATCAAATTATGGTATTGTCAGCGGTTATTGATAAGTCTACAAAATTTAAATTAAATCTGACCAGTTAAAGTGGGTCAAAATCGGGTTTGTATCAAATTATTGTATTGTCAGCGGTTCTTGATAAGTCTACAAAATTTAAATTAAATCTGACCGTTTAAAGTGGGTCAAAATCGGGTTTGTTCGGGTTTGTATCAAATTATTATATTGTCAGCGGTTCTTGATAAGTCTACAAAATGTAAATTAAATCTGACCGTTTAAAGTGGTTCAAAATCGGGTTTGTTCGGGTTTGTATCAAATTATTGTATTGTCAGCGGTTCTTAATAAGTCTACAAAATTTAAATTAAATCTGACCGTTTAAAGCGGATCAAAATCGGGTTCAAAGGAGTCGGTTGTTCGGGTTTGTATCAAATTATTGTATTGTCAGCGGTTCTTGATAAGTCTACAAAATTTAAATTAAATCTGACCGTTTAAAGTGGGTCAAAATCGGGTTTGTTCGGGTTTGTAACAAATTATTGTATTGTCAGCGGTTCTTGATAAGTTTACAAAATGTAAATTAAATATGACCGTTTTAAGTGGTTCATAATCGGGTTTGTTCGGGTTTGTATCAAATTATTGTATTGTCAGCAGTTCTTGATAAGTCTACAAAATTTAAATTAAATCTGACCGTTTAAAGTGGATCAAAATCGGGTTCAAAGGAGTCGGTTGTTCGGGTTTGTATCAAATTATTGTATTGTCAGCGGTTCTTGATAAGTCTACAAAATTTAAATTAAATCTAACTGTTTAAAATGGGTCAAAATCGGGTTCAAAGAAGTCGGTTACGGACAAACAAACAAACATACAGGTGAAGCTAATAAAAGCGTGTTAAAAATTAAATATTTCTTCGAATCCTTGAGCGATTACATATCCGCACGGAGTCGGAAATTTGAAACTATCTTTCTCTTCTATCTTTGTTTCACACGTACAAATGTTTGATGCAAACAAAAACGCTATTCATGAATAAATGGTTTAATCTATTCTATAAGAAGTCTATAGATAAGACCGTGTGAAATTAAGAAGCATTAGTCGATGTATCTGTAATGTTTACCTACCTAAGTAAAAATACTATAATAAATATGTGTGTGTTTTTTAAATTTTCTATTGGTCAAATTATTTATAGTTTCGTAATTCTACTAACTTATATCGTTTTAGGAAAATCACAACGAAAACGCTGTACGGACGTTTTTACTACGAGTGACGCAGAAAAGAACAAATAATATATGTTTGCAACACGTGCATGAAGGAGTATTGCTAAACGCGAACTGCAGCGTAGGTACCGAGTAATACCGTGCGAGGAAAAATTATTTACATCAAAGAGGGCCTTGCATCTAAGGACGTAATGCTTAGCCGTAGAGCTTAATACCTGTTGGGTGTCAGTAACTACCTGAATTAACAATCAATCAATTATTCCGTCATCTTTGACAGTCGTTACAAGTAATTTGATTCATCGCTAATTTTTCCAATTTCTTAAACAATACACACAATGGGCTTTACGGAACAGCACCAAACATTCATGGTTGAATCGTATTTTCGAAACGGGGTTAGAGTAAATGGTGAGTGGCAATACAATCCGGGTTTGTGCATGGACGATTTTCACGAACATTTTCCTAACGTTGCTTTTATTGCTGGGGATTTTTATCATTGCCTGAAAAGAACCGTGGCTGTGTTTAGGGAAACAAGTTCTATACAACACAAAAATGGAACAGAAAGACCATCTGTAAGAACAGAAGAACTTGTTGCAAACGTTCCTAAAATAATGCAAAATACGCCAACAATTTGTATAAGACGCCTGTCCCAAGAAGTGGGAAGATCTTATGGAACATGCAGGACTATTCTTAAGAAGCAGCTAAATTTATTTCCTTATATACCTATCCTCTGTATATTCTTACTTTGTTACTTTTGTAAACAACCAAAATAAATTTGTATTTGTTTACTTATTTTATTACTCATTAGTTTAGCATATCATGTCATAATATGAATTTGACAAAATTTTAACCTAGATTTGGTTAGATATATCGTCCCCATATCATGGTGATCTAAACCAAGCCCTACGTTTTTTAATCCAAGCCCTCTTTGATGCAAATAATTTTTGCTCGCATGGTACTACTGGAAAATATAGGAGCGTACAAACCCACCCCAGCATACGCAGCGCCACGGGGGGTAGCCCCAGCTTAAACTTAAAATATTTATAGGCAGATCAAGGCCATTTTTGATATAAGAAAATTAAGTGCGATTGATAGGTAATCGGTATGTTCAAATTAAAACACAAATTAGGAAGGTATGTTTCAGGTGAGGAACAGTGAACTCAAATGGAGTTCTTGTATCAATAAATTTTAATTATTACGTCATAAGTTCCATCCTTAAGAGTACTTACTAAGCGTAGCCCCTAACATATAACTAGGATGCGGATATCAGGTAGGTAGTGAAGGACCTTTAAACCAGAGTCGGCATGAGGACTTATTGTTTATTTTTATTATAATCTTTAGTATTTACTATTAGTAGGTGTGGCCCTAACATAAAATAAATTATAAAATCAAAGCAATTATAAAATAGAAAAGTACCAAATTCTAGGAATTTATTTGCAGAAATGCGAAGGCGTCGCGGCAATCTGATTCATTAGAAAGGAAGAAAGGAGCCGCGAAAAGTAATTTAACTAGTTGTTTCTTGGAAAATGTATGTGTATTTTTTTACAAAAAATGTTACCTAAATTTAATGCAAAGTGTAACATACCCTGGAAAAGTCTTAACAATCTGTTATTTTTTATTCAAAAATGTGTAAATGGTGAATATTAAAATGTAGTTATGCCAGAGCCAGATGAATCAACAATAGAAACAAACTATGAAAACCTACTTGTAACTCCTTACAAGGCAGTGGCGCACCCAGCCAAGGCCCCCTTGCCCCCCCCCCCAAAACCCCCAATGAAATTGACTTCAACTTACTATACCCACTAACCCACTAAAAAAAACTTTAATTTCCAGGCGCGATACAAAGAACGATATAATTTTTATTACTTTTGTTCAGTATTATAAGTAGAAAATTTGCAAAGCTTTCTCAGCCTTCATTCTTCTTATGCTAATTATTCATTTTTTGAACATTTTTATAATGAAAGCATTCTAATATGCGAATTTAAATTATGGAACGACAAGTTTACAGATAGCAAAGAAATACCCTCCGATATGTTTAAGCTATATATTCAATGTAATGGTATGATATTTCCCAATATAAAAACTTTTGCAAATTTTTGTTACCCTTCCCGTCACCGCCAGTACCTCTGAAAGGTCATTTTCCACATTAACGTACTTAAAATCGTACTTAAGAAATTCCACCGGGCAATGGTTTGGCAAATTTATTTATTCATAAGAATGTTCCTGTTTCTTGTGAAGACATTTTAAATAAACTTTCTAAGGGTCGATGAAAATTAGATTGACATATTTAACAAATGCAAAGGTGTTATAAAAAAGTTTTGGTTTCTATTATTTATAAAATATTGTTTATTGTTGTGCTTTGTACTAATTTATATTTTTAAATAAATATATTTGTGTTATGGATATGTCGTCATTACTATTACCTATATTTTATTTGGTAAAAAAAATGGTATGTTTTGTCCGGAATAACTATTAAAGTGGATATTTTAAAAAGTCTATTTTTTTAGATATTTACTTGAAACTTGAACTTGAATTGAACTAGGCTATTGCGATCTTCTGAGAATACCTGTTAAAAAGCTACAAAGTTCTAGAAAAATGCGTAACTTAAAAGTTTATTAAAAAATTTGGTTCCGGCATTGATTGGCGGGCCCTCCCTAACATAAAATCCTGGGTGCGCCGCTGTTACAAGGAGCAATAACAAAAGAGCTAGATAGAAATTGGGTATGTACGGATGAAACACCTGACGCTGCTGGACCTAAAATGTCGTCTCGGTAGTCTGGATACCACACAGCCTACGAAGAGACTCTTAATTGTATCAAAATAACTTGACAATACTAATGCAAAAATATTGTAGGTCTGGTCCATTCTAGCCTTCAGGCATTATGGAGTGACAAATATGCCGACAATAAACTAAGTTTATCCTATTTATAACGGATAATGCTTCCTACATGAAATCTGCTAATACAAACGCTTTGCACTTAACCTGTTTAGATCATTCTCATCATTGGATAGCTGAAATTTTTGGAGCATCCTTTTCACATATAGACAAATTAATTTCTGATGATGTCAAGAAAGTGTTTCCAAAATCACCAGAAAGACTGAAGATATTTAAAGAAATACACCTCTACCGCCCCAACCACTGTTGAAGCACCTGTTTAAAGGTAGCATCCTACTATTATTTGTCAGTATGATAAATTAAAAAAAGTTTTACAAGATTTGAACCCTAGAGAAGCACCTGCTATTATCAGTGCTCAAGAACTTCTACTAAATGATAACCTCCAAAAGGATTTGTTTATTATTCATTCCAATTTTTCTCGAATTGTTTTTGCTATAGAACGACTTAAACCACAACCAACTTTACAATTTATTGTTGTCGATGCAATGACCATTGTCTTTGATCTCCGACAATTTATTATTTCCTTATCAAGGGACATAATATATTCTATTAAAGTTTAACACAAGTTACAAAAAGTCTGCAACTTTGAATTTGAACTTGTTAAATGGTCAACAAGTAGACTGTTCGGTACCGTTTTTAAATATGAAAAATGTTTTCCTACTTTTAGTTCGAACCTATAACCTCACAGATGTAGAACGTTCATTTTCAAGATACACCTGGCTTTTTTAACATAAGTGCCGTTTGCTAAAACCCAAACATATGAATCGAATTTTGATGAAATTGAATGATGATGAATATATTTTCATTCCTTAAGTACATACCTACCTAGTATTTCAACCAGTGGCGGCTCGTTAATGAAGGGCTCCGGAGCGCCGCCCTCCCTGCAATTATATCAAACAGAATCCAAAAATACGTTACTTAAAAAACCAATAAGGCAATATCTATGTAAGCAATCCATTAAAATAATTCAAACCAAACATAGCCCTATTCCAACGGGCAGGTTATACTCATAGACAAACGAGTTGCGCGCTCAATGTTATTATGTTATACTAAGCGCGGGCGGGCGACCGATTATCCGTCCCGATTCAACGCGACTTCTTGATGAGTTGCCATGACGACATAGGCGTGACGTCACCTACACATCGCACAACGAGCGGCCACGGAGGAGCTCCAATTTTCCGCGCCCAACAACAGCTGTTCGCGATGTTACGGACCTGTCGATGCCGCTAGGCGCTAATGTTTTGTTTATTTGTTTTGATTTGATTTATTAGTTACGTAATAAAGTTGGAAAATGTCGTGTAATATGAAGGTCAGTGATTTACAGAAGCTTGTGTTTAGTTCTCTGAGCTTAAGTAAAAAACTTGATTTAAAAATGCAGGGCGGCCACTAGAAATTGAACATAGTACAAGTGCAATTAAAATGTAAAAGTAAGGCACCGTTTACGCGTAAGTTTGACAAAGAAATATATAATAAAAAATCCTGGATATGCGGTTGTGAGGACAAAAATTATTTTTTTTTGTTTCGTGTGTCTTCTTTTTGACGGGGATGATAATTGGACTATAAATGGGGTGCAGGACTTAAAACATCTTTCAGAGAAAATAAAAAAAACATGAAAATAGTGCAAAACATCGTCATAATGTGGTAAGTTTTGAGATGTTAGGATAAACTAATATTTTAACTTGTTTAAGTAGTGCTTATGCTGATGAAATTAAAATTCACAACGAGAAAGTTAGAAAAAACAGACACGTACTTTCGAAAATAATAGACATGTTAATTTTTTTTAATTTAAAGCCAGCGCCCCCCCTGACTCACTAGTTACGAGCCGTCACTGTATCAAGATCACTACTTCATTCTTACCAAAAATACGAAATACCCAATATTTTACCCCTTTTTGGGCAAAATAAAATTATACAACGGCTGTTACTAGTTATTGTTTATATTTTAAATCCGAGTCACTAAAAGCACAAACACAATTCACTAAACTACACAAAAACTAGAAATCCGTAAATATTAAACACCCACAATAATAAATAACAAGGAATCTACAGAAAGAAAAAACTCAAAGTCTTCCTCCACAAAAGTACCTACCTACTTTTGAAAATAATAGACATCTTAATTTTTTTTTATTTAAAGCCAGTGCCCCCCCCCCCCCCCCCTGACTCGCTAGTCACGAGCCGACACTGAGTTCAACTCTCTTAGGTAAGGGCAAAGTTCTTATCGTTTGTGAGATATCGGTTTTTAATATTGGCATTAAATAAAGGGCATCTCCTTACTCCATATAATTAGCTTATGCGGCATGATGGCCGGAGAACCGTTCTTGTCTACTGCACCATTAAAGAAAGCCTTGGGCCAGATTCTGATCGAAAAAAAGATACATTTCAAAAAGTCGAAAAGAAGGAGGTTAAGTTTGTTAGAGAAGATTTAAAATTATTATAAGTAAAAAATCTAGTTGCTCCAAAGGAACTATCTCTCACAAGGCAATTAACATTTTGCATTGACAAGAAATCACACCTTTATACCTTTTTTTCTATTAAATTTAAAATTGATTACAAATTCTCGTTCTGTCAGTTCTCCAATATCAATTTTTTGACTGTTTAGTAAAAGCTAAACCCGCCTGAATTGGTTTTTACTAAATGACTGATATTTTTTACTTGTTCCATACAGGAGTATCACAGAAAAGCAAAGATGAGCGGACCCGAAAAAAATTTGGTACTTGGACGAAAAAGTTTGTTGTGTCTGTACTCCAAACCAACCAAACAAGGATAATACTATTGAATAAAGCCCATACAAATATTTTCCCTAACATTACTTTGAAAACAAACTACTCGTCAAAAATTTGGTAATGGGTATTAAAACTAACTCCTAACTAACTGAATCACTGTCAATCTACTTTCCGATTATGATGTCATAGTTATACCGTTTGATTTGAATTTTTGGGATAAAATAGAAAAAACTGTTATTATTACAAATTGCGCCCTCTAGCAATTTTATTAGAAACTACCGTGTATCGCTGGATACGGCAATTAAAAGTACTTACCTTTCTCTTCCAAACAAGCTTAAATTTAGTAAAATCGGATAAGTCATTTAGAAGTTATAGCGATTTTAATGATTACACTTTCAGTACCTTCCCTCACTCTTATCAAGATCGGTACGCCAATGAGCCTTAAACCAAAATGATGCAGAATTATCTATTCTTTCTGATGACGTAACCAGAGGTATACCATAATATAGGAATTTTCGGAGAAATTTAGAATTTTAAAAATTAATTTTCAATTGTGCCCCCTTGTGGCGAAATGCGGAACTTAAAAATAATTTCCAGAATTTTCTCATGACCACTTTAATCATAAAATTTGGTTCCCCATGTTTCAATGCTTAGTAGTTTCCGAGATATGGCCGGTGGCCACCCTTAATGAAACACCCTGTATAAACACTACAAACCGTATCGTCACGGACATCTCTAGAAGTTTTAGTAAACTTAATAAAGAAACGAAATCACCAACCGTTGTAAAGAAATTTACAAACTTATGTACCGCTCTAACCACTAGGAGGTTGCGAATTACTCTGCGGAACACTCCGCTAGTTTACAGCTAAAATAAGTTCACTAAAAGTTTGGGAGCTGATGTTAGAGTTTGTCTTTGTAGATGTCCTTAGGATCTTTAGAAACTCTAAGAAATTATATTGTAAATAATGTAAATAAACATTTTTAATCATAAACAAGCACTAATATATTTATTTTGGTATATTTTGACAAACTTACCTTTGCGTTTACATTGGGTACATAAAGAGGGGGATCTTTAGCGGATCCTTCCAGTTCCTTAGCAAGAGCAGGAATTCCTTGATCAGAGTCACAAACACTATATCGTCCAACTATTGTATCCGCAGGCTTTACTTCATATCCGGGTGGTTTTCCAATACAAAATCCTTTGGCTTTCACCCAAAAACGAAATTTGCTATTGTCTGTACTGGATAACTCTTCGCCGCGCAATGTTCTTAAAATTCTGCCGTACTTCTTCAACGTTATAGTTTTCGTCTTTGCTAAATCTCCATAGGTTTGGATTACCCATGGTTGGTAAACTAACATCATATTGTCTTTGACATCTTCGTCGTTTCTCGTTCTTTTTACGTTGTTGTTTTGCTCATTTTTCGAACTTTTCAATTGCAATTTGCGTTTCGTAGGTTTCTTTCCTATTCCCTCTTTGTTTTTATTTTCCTTCTTGCAAATTTCGGAAGAATAAGAAGCCATAATACAGAAGAACGCGGAACGCGTAATTTAAAATCGATAGACCGAGCGAACTAATTTAACACCACCTGTTGCTCGTACTTGGAATCTTAAGTTGTCTTTGCTTTAAAAGTTTGCGGACTTATTAGCGAAGCTTTAACGAGTCTTTTGCAAAATCTCGAAAATAAATGGGAAATGTTTTAAAAAAGTCTTATAAAATGTCCACAGTAGAAAAGCGAATAATTCCATCAAGAATCCCGGAATGTGGCACAGGAACGATAAACGCGTGCTTATGAAGCGAACGGCGGGATTGTCCCGTGCCTGTACTGGTAAGTTTTGGAATAGCGGGCTTACAAAGGACGTCGCTAGTGCGGGACCCTCCGTTTGAAATCCCCACTACACTCGAGGGCCCATGCAGGGATATCCTGCCATCGGCAGCGCCAATGTCATCATATGCCGGGTTTCCACCCTAAAAATTCTTTGTTTTTGCCATTAAACAGTCGGCGACTCGTATACTATATTATTATGACACGTCTGTTATTAGTGGAAACGCTGCCTTATGCAATGGGAAGAAAAATTCAGAAATTATTAAATTAATCGTAAAAAATAAACGTTTATACAGTGAGGACGTAAAGTCTGGAATAATTTCATTATTTAGGAAAAGCTGAATGTTTTTAAAAATCGCTCGGACACGTCGATTTTGTTTTTTTAAGACGAATTTTTTTCAATATTTTTTTATTATACAGGGTGTCTCCGAAAGCACTCTGCTTGGACCAACTTTAATTTTTTAAATGGGAACTCACATTTTTTTTTCCGTATTCTGTGCATAATTGTGAACATTTTTTATCTAACATGTCATTACGATTTATCGACAGTTAAAGTTCGAAAATAAATACAACAATTAATTATTTATCATTTTAATAAATGTTGAAAATCTTGCCCAAAGTTTAATTGGCAGTAACCTAGATAATCGAAAAATTCTTTCTGCACATTTCTGACAACTTCCGGACTGATTGACCGTGTTTCTTGAACAATTCGATTCTTTTAAGTCCTCCATGTCCATTGGCTTAGTTTGGAAAACTTTACCTTTAAGGTAACCCCACAGAAAAAAGTCAAGGGGGGTTAAGTCGGGAGACCTCGGCGGCCATTCAATAGCTCCCCTTATTCCAATCCATCTATTTACAAAAATAGTATTAAGATAAGCGGCGAACTTCTGCTGAATAATGAGGCGGTGCACCATCTTGTTGGAACCAAATATTCTGATGTGGTAAATCGGGATTTTCTTCATCAGGAAAAATCGTCGAAAGAGCTGGAGTAAGATCATCTTGTAACAAACTTAAATATCGTTGACCGTTTAGATTCTCATTAAAAAAAAAACGGTCCTATCACGATATCGCCCACAATGCCTGCCCACACATTTCTTTTTTTCACAATTATGCACAGAATCCTAAAATTAAAAAAAAAAATGGGGGTTCCCATTTAAAAAATTAAAGTTGGTCCAAGCAGAGTGCTTTCAGAGATTGTATAATAAAAAATATTGAAAAAAATTCGTATTAAAAAAACAAAATGGCTGTGGTTGGTATATTAGTTTATAGTGGATGTTTTTGGCAAAATTGTTATATTGTAATAATTCTATATAGGGTGGTGTACTTTTAGTGCAACGTTATACAATAAGTGTTGTGGCGGTGTGTCTCCAAATTCAGGTAGGTATAATTATTTTACCAATAATTATATTTACTACTTATATTTTTTAATTCATTCCTATCATGGCCGCCATTAAGTTTCCGTTCTGCACTTATTAGGGCAGTATTTTTGATAAAAATTGTATGTTAAACTTTGTTTAATAACGGGGGGATCTGACTGATCTGAAAGTAACAAACTGCTAGGAACATGAGCCTTTTTAGCCATTTTTTTTATTAATAGGTATCAGAAAACCTAACAAATGCGATTTTGCATTGCAAAATTTAGAACGGGGAAGAAATATCTCAAAAACTCAGATTGTTTTCCGATTCTATCCCCTAAATTTGTATTGTATTTCTGAAAAAAGTAATTTCTCGCCTAACAAAATTTAAAGACTCACCTAAGTCAACGATTTTTTGTAGGTACCTACGTAGAGTAATGTGATAAACATGAGTTTCTTATTAAGTAATAAATATAATTATTGGTAAAATAATTGTACCTACCTGAATTTGGGGACACACCGCCACAACACCTATTATATAACGTTGCACTAAAAGTACACCACCCTATATGAAATTATTAAAATATAAAAAATTTATCAAATCAATGGCCATCAAACATCCACTATAAACTATAATCCACCAACCACTAAACAAACTAACAACACTGCTAAATGGCAATAAAATGAAGCAAAACGAGTTCACCATGTTTTAAAAAAGCAACTGTTTAGTTCCTAAAAGGTATATTTTAGATAGGTATAAAAGATTGGTTAGTTTTTATTTTTATTTTTGTGGTAATAAGATAACCTTATAGGAATTAAAAATATACTTTTTTAAAACACTTTATTGGATACATATTGTTATGGTTATATGATATTCTGTTACCATAAAAAAGCATTGAGCACACGTAACAATATTGTTGTCAAAAAAACGTCCTTGATTGCGACTAAACGAAATATTTTAGGGATAAATGGATTTTTTCTTGTGGTAATACACATATATTCAAAAAAATACTTGTATTGAGTGATTTTCCTCAGTGTACAGGAATAGCTTTTTTAACTATATTTATTAATTTTAGGCCTTTAAAAAAAATAAATTATGATATTTTGTTAATGATTTAGCTATTTATCTAAAAAATGCAATAATGATCCAAATGTTATACAATTAGTACCAAGGCGGCCGTGGACAATTACAAAATAAAACAAAATAAAGAATAACCTTATTGTCGTTATGTGATATTATGTGACAGTGACTGTTACTGCCTTGATCATTAAGTCTAATTTTGTGAAATAAGTAATATTTAAAAAAATGCCTTTACGAAATCTATGATATGACGATATTTTCAATTATTTGAAAACGCAGTTCTGATGGCTATAAGAGAATACGCTATGCGTTATCCTCATAGAGTTCACCATTCCAGAAAAGTTTTTCTTGATTTTAATTGCATAAATTATTTATTTATTCCTTTTACTAATGACCTAAAAAATAGAGTAAAAACCAATCATTTCTGTTTTATTAACCGCCTAGAACTGTGCTTAATTTCGTAATTGTCCACGGCTGCCTTGACAATAAATGTAATATTTGGATTATTATTGCATTTTTAGATAAATAACTAAAATCAATAGCAAAATATCATAATTTATTTAAAAAAAACCTAAGATTAATAAATGTAGCCAAAAAGCTATTTCTGTAGAATTTCAACGTTTTAATAAATGGAAAATTGCAAAACATTGCTAAAAGCCCAAATCTGATTACCCTTTTCCACTATATTTGCTATAACTTTTAAGTGAAAAAAGGAAACGTCTTGCGGTCTTTGCAGTTCTCTTTACTAACTAGTTGGCTATAGAATAGAGTTAAATTGGGTTAGTGGTTGCATTCAATTTTTTTTTAAATCGAAGCACATATTTTTTTAAAAGTGCCCTCTATGATCAACCGCACGAAGTAATTTTAATAATATTTATACAAACGTTCAAACAGGTTAAACGTTTTTAAAATAAGCTATAGTTTGTTAAATTTGTTTAAGGCAGACCGAAGTTACAGCCTTTTAAGTACTTTTAGTCGTTACTTCTCTCCACGCTGTTACCATGGTAACTACAAAAAAATGTTTACTACAAAATGTTTAGGGGATATTACTGAGCGTATAAAAACTAAATTTGTGACCTGTGACTTTGTATCATAGCGGTAACATTAGAAACTTAAAAATTATTTCCATTGATTTTTTTTTGCTCATATTTCATAATAAATTTCTTACCTCAAGCGTGTATGGTTTTGCAGATACAGCCGATCGCCACCCGTCTTGGATCACTCTGTATATCTAAATTTATATAAAGTACACGAACTATTGTACAAATGGCCTACAGGGTAAAAAAAGCACGCAGTTTGGCGTAAATTACAATCATTGCCCATTTTGCTGGAATACATTTATTAGCTATTATACTATTATATAAAATTATAAAGTGACTGGCTGATTCATTAACGTCCAGGCTAAATCCCTAATCCTAGGATCAAAAAATTATAAGGAGTCTTATAACGGCCCTTAAAAGGGTGAAAAGGGGTTGAATCAATAAAAGTTTCTATTGGAAAAATATTTTTGACTAATTTTCTTGAAATTTAGTAGAAATACTATTGAGCGCAAACCATGATTTTTTTTTGAAAATCGGGCCCTAAGGCCTAAAGGGATGAAATAGGGGTATAAAAGTTTATATGCTGGAAAAATATTTTTGGTCCGAATTTTTTGAAACTCAACATAAACACTCTAAACCCACAATAATTAAACACTTATTTCTTATTTTAGTTTAACGGCTGCCCTTAAAGGGATAAAAAGAGGTACCGTCAAATGGGGTGAAATTGTTAGCTTTTTTTATTAATATGTAAATTACAAGAAAAGTACACCTAGTTTTGCGCCAAAAAAATATAATGTATTTGCACTATGCCGAATGAAGACCTCCAGGCTTATAACAAACTTCAAAAATTGTTTTTTTGCTAGAAAATAATTAATAACCTCATTATCAAAGTTATGCTCAAATTGGGGTGACTTTAATAGGCACTGTTTTTTTGCATTACAGCGAATGCTTTGGATCTAAGAGTTATCAATGTAACACTTTTTCCCTCACTCTTAATATATTTTTTTTATCAATTTTATGTGCGCTTGGGGTGACTTTGAAAATCCATAAGTTTACAGAGATTATCAAAGTCACCCTTTATCACTCAGCATAAGAATTCAATTTTAATAAACTATCCTCGCAAAAGTGAAAAATAGACTTTAGTTATGATGTCAAAAGAAAACTTTATTTCATATATAAATTACAGAACTTAAATTAACACATTTTAACACAAAGTTAACGTTTAAAAACATCAACAGATTCATAAATAAATTACTATCAATCTCACCCCGAAAGTGTTATCAAAGTGACCCCGCATGATATATCAACTAATAGTTTTCAACCAAGCATATTTGGCGCCGAATTTTACATGAAATGAGGTTAAGTAGAAACCACCTCATCGTAAATAACCGATTTTTGAATGAAATTGCTAAAAACTGATGAATAACTTATAATTTTAGACGGTGTCAATTTAACGCTAATTTGCAGTATTATTATAGAATATTTACAAAAATATTATAACAAACACTTACCGGCATGCTAACAGGACACAACAATGGCGAAACTTCACTCTTGCGACTGAGCATGGCGCGGATGTCCGCGTATTATAATTGCGGGATATTTAAATTTATTTAACAAAATATTACCTGTTATCAAAGTCACCCCATAAAATCAATTTCACCCCATTTGACGGTAATAAAATTATTTTAAAAATATTTTGTCTTATACCACTAGTAGAGGAAAATCATCAAGTAAATCGGGCAGTGTTTTAAAGAACTAGCAAAATTAATTACCAGTTGCATAATAAATTTATTATACTTAATGTGACGAAAATTAGCAGTACCTACTAAGTTCCTAGTAGGGGAATAAAATAATTTCATTGGTTTAGTACTGCAGGTTTTTCTCTGTACGCCACTGTACTTACATTATTTTTGGCTAGTTCTTTGCTTTCGCTCTTGTCATCTATTGCAAAGTTTTACATAATTATATCTTGTATGCCACAACGGCTGACTTAATTTACCATTTTAAAAGTTAAGAGATTAGCGTAAGCCGTGTTGGCATCAGGATCCATACTTTTCAAATTATCTCCAAAACGCATCAGTTTATTGAAATATTGTAAGAGACAAAAAATAATCAAAATCAAATTATTACCTACCTGAAAAAATATAGTTGAAAAAACCCTAACCCTTTCTTGAAAACCGTATAATTCCATCGAAACAAATGTAGAATACCTAGCTTTTTTTAATAAAAATAAAGTATTTAAAAAATCAGTTTTTAGCTCTGTGAAATGACACCTGTCAAAATTTTGGACCCAACGAGTGTGGTGTCAAGTCCGTTCCTGACTTCTCTGACGATGTAAAACATCTAATGTAGTACGGTTTTATGAGTCTCTGTGGCCTACACGAAATACTAAAATTTCATTAAATTATACGTGTCGGCTTAAAAGTTACAGCCGAAAAGGTAAGTCCCTGGGTACCTTTTGGGGCCCTGTATCTCCGTTAAGGGGGTAGGTACTTTAGGTTTTTTATATGACAAATTAGAGTTATTTTGACCTCTCCTATACGCTCCCGAGAGTAGGTATGCCATATACTTACCGGACACCCTGTATAAGTAGGTAGGTATATAGCATTTTGAAGATTTATATTATGTAATTTTGAAAATAAATTTGTTATTTCCACCTCCTATATTCAATGGAGAAGGTAAATTTTTATGGTAATTTCTAAACCTAAAAAATAAATATTTCGATTTTTAAAATACATAGATATAACTCTTCTATTTCGGATCAATAATTTTTTATTTTAAATGGCAACCCTAGTATTTAATTGACTATTTGTAAAGTACAATGCTTATATTTTTAACATATTTTTAGTAAGAAAAATCAAATCAAAAAAAAAAATGATGGGAGACAGTTCGAGCATCTTGGACGTCATTAAACCAGTGATTTAATTGATTAATGAATGTTTTAAAAATGACCTATTTTTCCATATTAATTATTATTATCCCTAATTTCTCTAGTTAAACAATAGATATCACGTTTCGGTTTTCAGTTCCTTATAGTAACTTTTCCTCCTCTACAAGCTGGCGTTAGATTTTTAATCCGACGTTTCGGATTCGAGCGACCATCATCAACTTTTTTATTTTAAAATCGGACCTGGATTTTTTATTCCAGTATTTAATAGCCTTTATAAGCCTAAAATAAAATATGATAAAAAAGTCATATCATAACATTTGATTTTTTTGAGAAACTCCTTATTCATTGAGGAATTACGAAAAAACGCCATCTAGTGGCCACCATCAGAATCAATATGGTATAGTTAATAGATCTGCGTGTAGAGGAAAAAAAGGGCTTTTTTTCAAGACCAAGTTGAATAAAATCGGTTTATCCAAAGCAGAGATATCAGCGTTTGAAAGAAAAAAGGTTTGACCTTCTCCCACCACTTTATTATTAAAAATAGAAAAAAACGATTCCTAACATAAAGTTGCATAATTTTATGATGAATACAATGCTTATATTTTTAACATATTTTTATTAGGAAAAATCAAGAGAAAATCGGCATTTTTATTTTGAAAGTTCTCTTACGCCCCCTAGCGGTCATTTTTCGAACTTGAAAATAATTTCCAGCAATTTCTTTTGGCCGCTTTTATGGATATATAATTTTTCCCAAAGTCCTAGTGTTATTACTTTCTGAGATATAGCCGATTACCTCCTTAGGTGGAACACCCGGTACATCGTCAGTTATACACAAGTACCAAATTTCAAATTTTTATTCCCTGATATTTATAAGATATAAAACAAACAAAAAATAATTTAATTGAAAAATATAAAACCTTCTTTCCATCTTTAATACTTTTTTGGCAATATAGTCAGATCTGGTCTTAAAGTAAGGGTCCAAAGGTCACTGATCATATGCGTCAAATCAGACAACACAGAGGCTATCAAAATGTGAGATTATTTACAAATATACCGAAGGAAGGAAAAATAATTTCATTATTTTAGCTATCGCGAAGATAGCCACATATACCTAATATTATTAGTTTTGTAAAAATTATGTACAGGGGAGTTGAAAAAGTTACAAAAAAATTATATAATCGTTAATTATATACCTACTGTACCCTTTAATTTAAAATGACAATAATAAACAGTGCAATTTATTTTAACAATTTTACTATTAAAACCTAAAAATACAATGGCATTTAGTCTGATAAACTATTTCGATAATGAAAGAAAAAGTGGAAATTCGCAAACCAATATGCAGGAAACCGTAATGAAAACACTGGGAATTAGTTGAAGGACTATGCAGAATAATGTGCATGAAAAAAACGCATAATATAATACCCAAGAATACTAAAAAATGTAAACGAAAAACACCATTTATAATTATAGCCTAAAAACTCTCATCGTCACTTATAAAATTTGAAAAGTCCTCGTCGTCTGAGTCGTCTTCGAATGGGGCAATTATCATTGGCGCTACTTCGACATCTAGTACTTGTTCTCGATCCCACCAATCCCTTATTAATATTTCTGTATGTTCCACTGATTTCTTCCAGTACTCTTGTGTAATATGATCTAACGAATCTTGCCAAACTATTTGTACTTGGTCGGATTTAAGACCATCACCTACATGTTTTTCATAATAAGACTTTGCACCAGCCCATATTAATTCTATTGCGTTAAACTGGCAATGATATGGCGGCAGTCGTAGAACCTCATGACCATATTCCCGCAGTATTTCATCTACCGCGTATATTTTGGGTTTTTTAAGAGACTTTGCTATTGATAGGAGTTCCGATTTAAGCATATTAGGTAAAGGATTTTGGTTGTGTTTTTCCAGCCACTCATAAATATCACTTTTCCTCCAAGATGAAGTAGGCTGTTTATTTGATGTTGATGTTGAAGAAAAAATTAATCTCGCACCTGCAACATATACTGTTGCAAAACCGGCATGCAAAATAATAAAACGCTTTCCCGTACTGCACCCCTTTTTCCTTTTAACACTTTTTACAGACTCATCTTGCCAAGATTTTGAACCACCTCCATTCGAAAATATCCACGTTTCGTCTAAAAATACCACTTTTCTAAATTTCGATTTGTAATTGTCCGTATATTTTTTTAAAAACTGAACACGCTGACTCACTATCTGTGGCTGCTCACATAAAAATCTTCGGTTACAGTCTTTTTTATAGCGAAAACCTAAATTTTTTATTAATTTTGATAACGCTTCAAGTCCAATTTCCAAAACACCCCGAATTTTTAATGTTTTTTGTAAAACTGGAAAAGTTACATTGGTATTTGATTTGTATAAATCGTAAATCACATTTCGAACTCCCATTTTAATATTTTCGCTTAAATCCTCAGTCTTTGGCTTTCTTCGTTTACACTTTTTAGTATTCTTGGGTAGTATGTTATGTTTTGTTTCATGCACAATTTTCTGCACAGTCCTTAAACTAATTCCCAGTGCTTTGGCTACTGTTTCCTGAATATTGGTTGGCGAATTTCCACTTTTTCTTTCATTTTCGAAATAGTTTATCAGATTAAGTACCATTTTTTTTGATTGGGGATGCAAAAACCCAGAAAATTGTTTCATTTTGTCACAAACTGTCAAAGTCACAAAACTGGCATATTTAAAATAAAACGTAGCTGGTGCTATTATAAGCTTTTTAGAATCGCTGGAAAGTAAATACATATCTTTTTTTTTCATGTCAAAATGGAATAAGTCTGTCTCATTTATCTTACGTATTTTATTTAGAGGGTAAAATTAAACGCAAGTAAAGAAAACAAAAACTGAGAGTATGTCTTTCTTGAATCGTATGACCCGCACGATAAGACCAGATCCTACTATACATATCCTTTTTTTTCATGTCAAAATGGAATAAGTCTGTCTCATTTATCTTACGTATTTTATTTAGAGGGTAAAATTAAACGCAAGTAAAGAAAACAAAAACTGAGAGTATGTCTTTCTTGAATCGTATGACCCGCAAGATAAGACCAGATCCGACTATATCCTAAACGCAAATTTACCTACACCCATGTCTTATTCTCGGGCTTTCAACTCCTTAATATTTGACGTGAAATAAAAATTTAAAATTTGGTACTTGTGTATAACTGACTTTAAAAATAGTCAACAAAATTATAATTTTGCACACACTGTATCAATATTTATTTTATAAAAAAGGACCACAACTTAAAATATACAGTGTGTCCGCTGATAGCATAATAAAAATTAGAGAGATTACTAAAGAAATAAAAACATACCCAAACCGAAACCCTTTTTTATCTCTTCGTATTTTTTGCAATGAAATATGTATAATTTTTGGGACAATAAAATTGCGCTCCATTGATAAGCGTCGATATAAGACACTGAGGACGGGGCGACACTACCGGACTATAAAACAAAAGTAGAATGCTTAATTCCCATAAGATCGATCTGTATTATTAAAAAATCATCTCTAGGAAAGGCCGTCTTGCCGGGGAATCATTTTTTTCCCTAGAAAAACTTGGCAACCATTTGCAATTATATTAATGCAAATCAAAAACACAAGTCTCTCTGCGAGTTGGCGAGCCTATCAATCTAGTGTTCTTAACTTGCTCGCGTCTTTATTGGAGTGTTTATTAATTTTGTTGAACAATTTGTTATTTTTGTAATACAATACCTACAGTTTGTCCACGGATAGAGTTTGGAAGAGGAAAAACTTTTTTATTAGTAGGTATAAAAGAAAAAGTCATTCTTTATAAAAAAAATGTCTGTTTGTGCTGAAACTACAATTTTGAATATCAGATTTGCGGTTACTATACAGGGTTTCTTAAAAACAACATTTTTAGTTTTTTGGATCTTTTTTTTAATTCCTTGATTTATTAAATGCATTTTTCTTGTGCTGAAACTACAATTTTAAATATCACATTTGCGATTACTATACAGTGTTCGTCAGAAACAACAGTTTTAGTTTTTTGGATTTCGTTTAAAATAAATTTACGTAAAACCAAACAACTATTGTTGTTTTCTTACTTTGAATATGATTTTATATCTGGCCGAGTAACGATTTTGTTGTAAGAAACCCATTTTTTATTTGCCTACTTTTGAAGTATTTCTATTATTACATGTCATATTTCTTCAATTATTCATTCAATCATAAATTATATAACTTTTATTCAAACGTGGTACCACCGAGTTAGCGTATAGTTTAACTCGACATCTGAATTCCCGATAACAGTTTCTAAGTTGCTATATTGGGATATTTACAATAGCTAATCTTATTTTTTCTTTCAATAGATCTAAGTTATTATTAAAATTGGTTTTATACACATGTGGCTTCAGCTATCCCCATAAATGAAAGTCGATAATTGTGAGATCGGGACTCCTAGGTACGTGCGAACTGATTTGGACCATGCATGTAGGTACCTACCTTCCAATTCATTTGTTCCAAAAATGATGATTTAACCAATCATTAAAAGGAATTGAATAAAAAATCCAACAAACAAAAACTGTTGTTTCTGACATACTTACCCTACATAGTGTCAACTAAAACCCACAGTGGTCCGGTATATTTAGGATACTCGACCACTGTGCATTGTTGAGATTGCAACCCACTGTGCGCTATTCAGGGTCAAGTGCATTGCAATCTCAACACTTATTTGTGTATATATACTGGGCCAACTCAAGCAACAGCATCGAAGCCTGCCGCTCGATCAAACCATCAATAAGTGACTATCCTTGACCATCCTCAAGTGCCGCACTTAGTCTTCAGTTCTACGATAGGTGACTAGCCTTGACCATCGTCAAGTGACGCGCCTAATAACACGTTAGCCCATTGCCCGAACAAGTTACAGACATGCTGGTTTCCCTACTAGGGTAATAATCAAGAAGAGACAATAGACGACCATTTTTTAGAATCCAGACTTTCCTTTCTCTACCACTACGACCCCCTACGAAGAGAAACTTCGTGACAATAGTAATCGCAAATCTAATAGTTGAAATTGTAGTTTTAACACTAACAAGATTCATTTAATAAATCAAGGAATTGAAAAAAAACATCCAAAAAACTAAAAATGTTGTGTGTGGCGAACCCTGTATAGTAATCGGAAATTTGATATTCGAAATTGTAGTTTCAGCAAAAGCAGACGTTTTTTTTATAAAGAATGGCTTTTTCTTCCATACCGACTAATAAAAAAGATTTTTCTTCTCCAAACTCTATTCGTGGCCACACTGTAGGTATATATATTTTTTACTAAATTTATTCCATGTTACAAACTCACACTGTATATTAAAATGAAATCCAGATTTCAGTGGAACATAGCTCTAGTTCAAATATGAAAATCCCATCAAATAAGACCACTGCCTAGTGGGTATTTGGACCCCTTTGTTGTTGGTATATTAGTGGCAAAGTAATAAAAAACTAGACTCAAATATCTAGTTTTTATTTACGACCCCGTTATTTTTAGTCACCCACAATATTTGCCACAATACCTTTTACTATAATTAAAAATAGAAGAGCTCTTGTGCATTTATCATCCTTTACCCTTACTCGTATGTACGGACTGTTACAATTCGAGCTCATAACTCATAACGCATTGAGATCTCGAAACGATGTCCGCAAAGTGGTGGCATATTTATAGAGGCTAAATGGTGTTAATTATTTAAAATAATTTCCATAAAAAATTGTTTTGTTTTAATTTTTTTACTTATTTATTTTTGAATTCATAAAAAATCAAGAAAAGTACCTACTTCTTTTGGATGAGAGAAAATTGCCTATTCTCTGCCTGTGGGGTGTGGGGGGGGGGGGGGGCCATAAGCAGCTATATATTATAATTGGGAATGATATAACACTAAATCGGGTTTGATACACTAGCCATTTAGTTACTATGAGTTATAATTTTAAATGTGGATAAACTCTCTAGAAAACAACAAACGATCGACTATTGTATTTTATTACGACTGACGATTTTAGCGGTATTAAGATGTGTTTTGTAGTAGAGAACTCAACACGAATGTAATCAAACTGGGCCGAAAACAGGTAATATGTAATTTTGCCTGCTATGTCATTATGCCGTGCTCTCCCCTATACGCAAATAAATTTAATGTTAGAGAAACTTCAGTGGTTAAATATTTAATATTTCTTTTGATTTGTACTTTTATTTTTAAAATTCAACATAACTTACTACTTACAGATTTTTTAACTCAAAATTTTGAAAATCATAACTATTCAACCAGGTATAACAAACATTTTTATCTAAGTAGAAAATTTTTTTTTAATAATTCATAGATGATATTGTTAAATTATTTTAAATATTTTATAAACCTTGTTAAATTGTAGCACATTGTTAAATAAATCTTGTTACTACTACTACTACTAATAAAAAAATTAACTTTCAATATAAACTATGTATTAGCAAATGTGTTGTATTAGATCATTTTTTTAAAACCGATCAGAGAATATACACTTTCTGGATAATTTCTCGTCTAGAAAATAACCTTTTTCCGATCGCAAGACCGGAAAAGTGACGTGTGACGAAAGATTTTTCCGGTCCCTGTTTTTTTAATCGCTCTTTGATAATACAAGCTACCTTGATTTCGTTACTATGACAACAACAATTCGATGTATTGTCGAGTGACAGTTCGTTAATTTTTAATTTGTTGTTTATGTCAAACTTGTTTCGCGAGTGCGCAAATTTAACAATATAAATTCAGATTTTGAATTATCCGACACGGAAAATGAGATTTCAGAAGAAATTTTGGAAGCAGCAACGAAAGCGACTTACGATATATTGCCAGTAGAATCAAAAGCCCGTTAAGAGAAGTCATACGACGCATTTAAAAATAATATAAAATAAAATAATTTAATGTAAGTATATATCGAAGTGTCGGTCTTAAAAAAAAATTGTACGTCACGCAACCGAAAATTAGTGTTGTGCAGGTCTCTCCAAGCTTGTCTCGACCTGAAAAACACTACTTTCCGGTCTTGTAACGTAAATTACTATTTCCTCACTGTACGATGATACGTTACTGGTTCATTCAATGGATAGAAGAGAACATTTCCTATCTGTCCACATAAAAGTAACCCTATACCTAGTTTTTCGCAAATTCAAGCAGATCAAGATCAAGCAATCTTATTGATTTTTGACAAGAAAGTCATGATATCCGAATTTAATAATACCAATGAATAAAACAAAATTGCTGCGACTTCTGTTAAATTCGGATATCATGGCTATCTTGCCAAAAATCAATTAACCTGCTTGATATTTGGAGGATTTTGCGATCAAAATATGCGCAAATTTGACAAAATTTCATTTTAATTTATTTATTAATTAATTTATTTTTAAATACAACCGTAGGTAATAATTCCCAAACACAGGTGTTTGTCCATCTTTTGGCGAAAACGAAAAATAAACGAAATATTGATAAGAAAAGAAATGGCTAATGCGTAATTAACAAATTCCATTAAAAATATTTCCCTCCAATTCCTTTCAAACGCTAACGCTTTTTCCACCACAATGATTCCTTCTAGTCATAAAAGCCTGCTTTATCTAACCCTATTTCTATTAATAAGTCCGATCGAGATCGAGTAATCAAAAGATTCGGGCGTATAAACCGGTCAGAACTGAACCCGTTGATGACCGCGCTGGACCTTTTGGTCACCAACGACGATTTAAGATGATGGGAATCGGGACTCCGCGAGATGCGGGATGCTGGACTCGTTCTCCCGCTGATTATTCCCGTAACTGGCCGGTGCGTAACGGTTAAAATAGCGATTGAACAAAGGACTTGTTTAATAACTAGTTACCGTTACGATAAAAGTTCTAAGCAAAAAAGCAGAAAAGGAATAATTTTTAAAAGTTTCCTCCAAAAATATTGATTTATAAAAGTCTGAAAGCGATAATTAGGTACCGAGTTGGAAAGTGTTTGTTTCATTACCGTCGAGAGACGTAATACTTTATCTTGAGACAGAAATTTTAACCGAGGCTTGTGTAGGTAGGTACTATTTTATTTACAACCTTTAATTGTTGTGATAAAAATTGGACAAATTTAGTTTTGGAGTTTTCAGAAAATGTCAACCATATACCTCTACAGGGTACACTAAGAAAATTAAACTACTAAATTTCTTTGCTAAGGAAAAATGATTAAGAATAACTAAAAATGTTGCCATGATAGCCAAAAAAATTGTATTTGCAACAGAATGATATAGCTATGCTAACTAAATGTCTTTTGCTGAAGCGATTTATTATGCTTAAATATGGTTCTATTTATTTTAGCTATATGTCTTATTATTTCAAAACGTTTTTTTTGCTGAAAAATTACCGACTAGTTTGTTTATTTAACATAAGTCGAGTATCCATTTGGTTTTAATAGATAAATTGCATACCAAATCTTATATTTATTTCAGGAACTTTCCTACCTATTTCTACTAAAACGGACTAGTAGTAACTACCCGATATACTTGCTGCCCACAGGTTCGTGTAAAACCGCCATCGCCGGTGGTATCCGAACACTGTAAAATCGACGATTTTGCTTACTTTCAATTATTTTAACGGCCATTTTCAAACCGATGACCGATGTGCTTCGTCGCGTGCGTGGGTGATGGTGAATACTGAATACTTATTTACTAAGACTACTAGACATTACTAAAGTTAATAATATTTCCGTTAACAACAGAGTTTTTAAATTAAAAAAACATAATCTGCATTGAAAGTGAAGATAGTTCAAAGTTTGGTTTAATTAGCTGCATTTTAGTAAACGAACATAAAAAAGTTTGTTTCTTATTCAAAGAATTAACCGCTTTATTTAGTAGACATCTCGTCGCTTTTGAAGTAAAAGTAGAAGGAAGCGTGAAGAGTATTTTTTTCGAAGATATGTGTTGCTTTTATACATATGTACTAGTTTCGCGTCAAAATAAATTGTATATAACAGTATAACATTTTTATTATAAATCCTGTATGGTATGTTTACTTTTAAGATTTTTTTAAAATTTAAAATTTCTTCTAGAATTGGAAGAAATCCATTTGAAAAACTATATTTTTATTCGTGCACCCAATTTTATTGATTACGAAAACATTTTAATGTTTAAATTTGCTTGGAAATATGTTGCTAATAATTATATTGTTTTATTTTATATAATAATCTATACTTACGTTTATGTTCCTAACCGTCATGCATGGTATTATATATTATATGTTGTTTGCGTTTCACAAAGACCCGTTACAGTGGTCATTGTATTATTTATATTTTTGTATAGGTAGTTGTTTTTAGTAAGAAGTATCAGTACACATTTAAATTTGTTAATTTCAAAGTTTATCACATGTTAGCTTCATTTATACAGTGACTGCCAATAGTCCCGCATAACTTCTAAATTTTAAAAACGCTCGGACACGTCAATCTTTATTTCTAAATTTCTTAAGGTTCCTATTGGTTTATTTCTAATTGCCCATTTTTTAATATACATATAAAAATACTATGCCATTTTTTAAAATGGAACACCCTCTATATATATTTAGAGGGTGTTCCATTTAAAAAAAATGGTCGAAGACGCCCTAACTTCCTCATGATTTGCCTTATACAGGGTGGCCCATGGTGGATGGCATATTATACGTTTCTGGCGAACCATTAACGGAACGATCCAAAAATTTGGGGCGTCCTCTACCCAACTAAAATATTTTGGATAATGCAGTGTTGCCGTTTCTACTAGAAAGTAGTAGCAACTTCGATATTTTAAATGAAACATCTTAGAATATTTTTGGAAACTTACTACATAAAATTATAATTATTTTATAATAGGTGCAATATATGCTTAAACTTAATAGTTTCCGAGGTATCGACTTTTCCGAAATGACATTTTTGAACTTTGACAACTTTCTAACGGTAGATCTCTAAGCAAAACGGCTTACATGTCCCTATCTTACATTTTTATTTTCTTTCCAAAAGTGTTAACCTCCGGTTAAACCGGAAGTACCTACTATATTTTCTGTTTTCCAATTACATCCGGTTTAACCGGAAGTTAACACTTTTGAAGAGAGAATAAAGATGTAAGATAGGGATATGTAAGCCGTTTTGCTCTCTGAGATTTGCCGTTAGAAAGTTAGAAGTTTAAAAATGTCATTTTGTAAAACTTCATATCTCGGAAATTATTAAATTTAGGCTTATAGTGCACTTATAATAAAGTATAATTTTGTGTAGAATCCAAAAATATTTTAAGATATAGGGTGTTCCATTTAAAATATCAAAGTTACTACTACTTTCTAGTAGAAGCGGCAACACGGCATTATACAAAATATTTTAGCTGTGTCAAGCATGCCCTAATATACAAGAAACCAAGTTTTTTGATCGTTCTGTTAACTGGTTCGCCAGAAACGTCTTAATACGCCATCCACCGTGTATATTATTATCAAATATCAAAAAGTGGACAATTAGAAATAAAGATTGACGGGTCCGAGCGTTTTTAAAATTAATTTTTATTTGGCATAAAATTGATAGGGACACTGTATATATTTTTTTTCTAATGCTTGGGATTATTGTTTATATTAAAGTACTTTATTATGTTATTTATCTTGTTGTACATACAACACATAATATAATGTGTATGCATGTAATGTACCCATTTTTAAGTGCAATGTAGGCTTTTTAATAAAGCAACCAAATTTTTTATAAAATAATATAGTCTTTTATTTTAAATTTTAGTATACTTAGTACAGGATATTATTAAAGGTCTGATGTATTTCGGGGAAAATAATAAAATTGCTAAAGTAAAAATTAATAACAATTTTATTGTTTTCCTCAAAATGAATGGAGACTTTTTAATATTTTTAGCAAAAGAATTCTATTAAAAGTGACAAAAAATACCATTTGAAATAGCAATAAAAGCTATTAAAAGTAGCAATAGAAACTATTAGGAACAGCAATAAATATCATTAAAACTACTTGTACCAACTGTTAAGAGTAGATATAAAAAACGTCAAAATAGCAATAAAGTCTATTAAAAGTACCAATAACCCCTATTTACAGTGGAGGTAAAATGAGTAAATCCTACAAAAAATTATATTTAATTTTAATAAAATATAAAGGTGTTTTTACAAATCCGTTTAGTAATAATAAATACCGACATAGCTAATTCCTACTAGAGGTATTATTAGAACTACTAAATGCACTTAGCTGATTTAACTAAATGCATTAGTAGTTTTAAGCATGTATATATTAGTTGCTGCTTGGCGGACCTTATTAAGTTTAACTAAATAATTTAGTACTTGCAACTATACAAAAGCCAGCCAAACATTTTAGTTAAAACAAATAAAGAATATCAGCAAAATGACTTTAGTTAAAATAGCAACTCATCAGAGTTGATGCCTATGCTATTAGATATTCTAGTTATTTTAAATAAATATCCAGTTATTTCAACTAGATTTTTTTCTCAGTGTAGAAGCTCTCGGAAACGAGTAAAGTTATCATTTTTAAAATTTTATAGCAGGTAAAATTCACTTCGTACTTTTAAAATATTATAATATATTTACGTTTGAACCACTTCCGGTCAAACCGAAAGTTATGGCCAACTTTGGTATTTCAAATAGAATACTCTGTATATTTTAGTTTTTTTGGATACTGTATCAAAACCTAAGAAATTGTTGTTAATAATAATCTATCAATAATATACAGGGTGTCCGGAAAAAGGTATATATTTCTGGAGCAAAAATAATATGACTTTTAAAACGCCATTTTTCATTTTTGACCCTCATGTTCGATATACAGGATGTCAAGTTTGAAAAAACTGTTTTTTTTTGAATAATTTAAGTATTTAATAAGATAATAATTCGAAGTTTGGTATGTTGCTTCAGCATAAACGAGTCACATCTTTTAAGAGAAACCAAATGAAAACAATTGTCAACTATTCAAAATAGGGGGGTCCAGTACCCGCGATCCCGTATTTTTTAGTACGTGCGCCAATGAGTTCCGAATCATATTTTTTTAGGTATCTAATCATTTGTTTTGGATTAATTTTTGTCTCTTATAAAATTTCTATGAAATGATGAGTTTTGGAGATAATTTAAAAAGTATGGTTCCTTAACTGATGCCAAAGCGGTTTTTTTTGTGGATTTAAACCGATTTAACAAATTTAAAGCAATTTTACTTCAGAAAAAAAAAGCACAAAGTCTTTCCCCACAAGTTTATTAGAAAACTAGGCGAACCTGGAGTAATTCATAATAATTCAACATGTTTCGAGTGTAGAAACACTCATCATCAGGAAAACAAAGTAAATATTACAATGCTGATATATTGTTAGCAATAGAGAAAATAATAAGTAGGATTGAGCCGTAATGGAGCTTTCAATGGTGTACACGAGGTGTAATAAATGAAAAGTCAGAAGACCGACAATAAGACTTCAGCATACTGAAAAGTCAACGGCTAGTGCAAAGGCCCTGTCTTGGGCAGGAAACTAAAGAGAGTAAAAGAAAAATTACAGAATTTTAACAGGCTTACCCCGGCCGGAGTCAAAACATACACATTGTGTGCAACATTGATAGATTTAAAAAAAAATTTAAAAATACTTGTGGAGAAAAACTTTGTGCTTTCCTTTTTTCTATACATTTAACTCCACTTTGAGTATGGACTACTTCTTCAAAATTTTACTTTAGTTTACTTAATTAAAGCTGTTTAAATTGATTAAAGTAATTTTTCTGGTGGTTTGGGAGAGATTTAAAATTATTTAACAACATAATGTACACTTTCAAATTTAAGCGGGTTAGCAGCCTCGGTTTTACGTTTTTCATACATGGTTTTTCTTTTAAATGTCTCGTCAGTCACTACAGTTTTAGTCCATAAGTTATCGGTATACAAATGAACATAGGTACACTGAAAACAAAAAAGGCATTATTACATTACACCCGCAAATTCAGTCAGATATATTGTAGGTGGTTCGCTCAAAATACCAGTTTATGTCTTTCCCTCTGTCTTTCGTGATCTGTTTCAGATCTGAAAAAGTTTTGGGGCGTCCATTTTCTTTATTTTTACCTATACGTTTTTCAAATGTTATACTGTATCGCTTGTTTTAAACTGTAATATTTCTTGGACTGTTGAAGTCATTGTTCTTTATTACAAGTACAAGTTACAAGCACAAGTCAAAAACACAAACATAAACAAACTACATAAAGGGTTAACGGCATACAGGCGATTCGGCATCGATATCTATTGATTTAGTTTTAAATGCAAATGTTGCAAATATAATCGGCATACCTATTTGGTAGTACTGAACTAGTTTTTTTCTGTCTAACGCAAAGTTTTGCTTGCAATAATAATAATTTACGAAGCAGTTCGACTGTGTTTCCATAAATGCCTATTGGACTGCCTTCGACCGAGCACGAAGCAACCCGAGATCAGGCGAAGTCGACGGCCGGCGAAAACGTAGATATTATGTTTGTTTCGCTCTTAGTTGCCAATCCTTTTATGTAATCTTCTCTTTGATACTTACCAGGTCAACTTAAAATACGGCAGAGCGCTTCGATCTATATTGGGGAGTTTTCGCATGACATTTACACTTTGAAACTTTTGCATTTTTTGAAGGATAATCACTTTTATTTGTTTTGAAAAATTAATTAATTAGGTGGGTCATTGACCAAATGACCTGATGGACAAACCGCGCCCGTATTTCGTCAAAAAAAATGCTTAATTAAGAATAATTTTTTTTGCGTAGTAATATAAAATCTAAAATTCAATGGTATTCAAATTAAATGCATACCTTACTAGGTAGGTGGTACTGTGTTATTTCCATATACAAATACATTGGATCCGAGTTCATCCGATTTTCACTTATAATCTCCCTAGCAGCAGAATTATCGGGAATTAAATTCTGCTGCGTGGGAGATTCGGTAAGAAAATTTCATAAATTGGAGTTTTTTCTTATTGTAATTTTTTTGCTAAAATGCTACAAAAACATATTTCCGGCGGCTTTAGTTAATTGTAACTAATTAGAGTTTTAGAAATGAAGTTCATTTTAGCCGTTAGTAACTCATTTTTATTACTAAAATGTGAGAAACATTAAATGACAAATTTGTTATCTGAAATCCAATGTCTTTATATAGTTTTAAATTCAAATAAAACTTTAAAAAACATATTTCCGATGAGGTTATTTTAATATGACGCACTGTATTTTTACAATAGAAGTTGATTTTACTTGTTAGTAACTAAGGTTTATTACTAAAATTTCAGGAACATTAAAAACATTAATTCGTTTTCAGCCATAACATCTGATATTACATGTCTACATAGTTTCAAATGAAACTTAAAAAAACATATTTTCGATGAGTTTAGTTAAATTTTTGATGTGTCTCTTTTAGCCCCGGTGTTCGATATGTCAAGCAAATTGGTTAGTATCAATAAAAATGATAAGTTAGCAACAAAATGTATTTTGATTTTATTCTGAGTGACTTTTGCCAATAGATATATAAAGCACTTCATTTTTGACAGAAAAATTATCACTTATTAATTTAATTAAGTTAATAGGAACTTAGGAACTAACAAAATTATCGCGATAAATCTCTTGTTGCTATAAGCAACGTAAACAAAAAGGGGCCTTTTAATTGGTTGAAACTAAATTTATGTAATTTTCTATAAAGTTAGTGAATTTTTGTTCCTAGATTAAAAAATTTATTTGTCAAAAATAATTTAAAAAAAAATATAACTAATGTAATTTTTGGTAAATATGCTGTTTTGTTGTTTTTTTTCCATCTCTTTACTTTATGCGATTATAAAAATATCGTTATTTTTGAGTACCTATACCTACCTACATAAATATTTAGTTTTTGGTTTTATAAATAAATAAAACAATGCACCTATTGAGATTTGTAACCTGTTAAGAGATATCCTCTGTCGCACTTTTTTCGCTATTAAAGCAATTAAACAAATAATTGTTAATACCTTTTGTTTTGAAAGTTTATACAGTGTGTCGATCCACGCCGGATAGAGTTTGGAAGAGAAAAAACTTTTTTATTAGTATCTAGGTATAGAAGAGAAAGTCATTATTTATAAAAACGTCTGCTTGTGCTGAAACTACAATTTCGAATATCAGATTTGCGATTACTCTATACAGTTTGCCACAAACATTTAAATTTTTTGCATCTTTTTTTTCAATTCCTTGATTTATTAAATGAATTTTGCTAGTGTTGAAACTATAATTTCAACTATTACATTTGCAATTACTATACAGGGTTCGTCAAAAATAACAGTTTTTTTTTTGGATTTTTTTTTCAATTCTAATTTTCAGTTCCTTTTGATGATTGGTTAAATTATCACTTTGGGAACATATGGATTGGAAGGTAGCTATGTTCCAAATCAGTTGGCAAGTAAGATTCCCGATCTCACAATTATCGACTTTTATTTATGGGGATATCTGAATAAGCCACATGTGTGTAAAACCAATTTCATTAATAACTTATATCTCTTGAAAGAAAAAATAAGAGTAGCTATTGCAAATATCTCAATACAGCAACTTGAGAACTGTTATCGGGAATTTAGATGTCGAGTTGAACTATGGGCTAACTCGGTATTGCGGTAACTTCGCCTTTTGGTTTTTTTTTTTTAATCAGTATATATATTATTGTTAGGTAGGTACCTACTTCTTTGTTTTATCCAAAAACCGGCCAATACTTTGGAGTACAATTACCTACAGTTTTACGTTAAAAAAGGTCGGATTTATAAATACAAAACATAAAAAGAGAAAACGTGGTGGTCAAATTTGACAAAATTTCGTTATAGGATTTTATTAATTTATCAATTAAATTTTTTTCGAAGACGTAACTGCTACCCAAACACGAGTGTATATGGCGGCTTTTGTAGACAACGAAACATTGATTTAAAAAAAATGAATGACATGATATGCCAAACTAATGAGTAATAAAATTAGTAGACAAATACATATTTAGGTATTTTTGTTGTTTACAAAATTAACAAAGTAAGAATATACAGAAAGGAAAAGAAAAATAATTACATAAATTGCTGAAATTGGCCACCCCCATGCTCCAAGCAGAAATTCACACGTCTCTTCATATTTTCGAAAGTGTTGACCAGCATCTCTGGAGAAATGTTACCACATTCTTGGATAATCCTTTCTTGTAATTGTTCTAAATTTGCAAATGGTGTTTTAAAAATAGTGTTCTTTAAATGAGGAAAAACGATGTAATCCATTACCGTTAAACAAGGTGATCTCTAGGTAGGAATGTCTGATCGAAAACTGATCAATCTGTCGTCGAAAAAATTGCGTAAGTAGTTAATATATAGTTTCGGCGGCTGTATGGGCGGTTGTACCGTCCTGTTGAAAATATCCAAAACGTAGTTCGTCGTCAAGTAATTGCTCCACAAATGGATTTAAAATATTGTCTCTATACCGCTGTGCTGCAACTGTGTCATGGAAAAAAATAGGACCAACAATTCTTCTTCGGGAAACAGCCAGCCAGAAACCAGACACCAATTTTTTAACGGTGCAATGTGGACTCTACAAAAAAAATGGGGATTTTCACTACTCCACATGGGTGTATTCTGAAAATTCACATAACCGGAGAGGTGGAAACAGGCTTCATCCAAAAAAAATGTCAGGTCTAATAAATCATTTATTTCCAATAAATTTTGGGTAAACCATTGAGAATAATAATTCCTGCGTCTTTCAAAATATGCGGCTTGTATTTCTTGGAATAAGTACTTGCACTTTATAAGGAAATAAATTTAGCTGCTTCTTAAAAATAGTCCTGCATGTTCCATATAAGATATTCCCACTTCTTGGGACAGGAGTCTTATACAATTTGTTGGCGTATTTTGCATTATTTCACGAATGTTTCCAACAAGTACTTCTGTTCTTACAGATGGTCTTCCTGCTCCTTCTTTGTGTTGTATAGAACATGTTTCCCTAAACACAGCCACGGTTCTTTTCAGGCAATGATAAAAATCCCCAGCAATAAAAGCAACGTTTGGAAAATGTTCGTGAAAATCGTCCATGCACAAACCCGGGTTGTATTGCCACTCACCATGTACTCTAACCTCGTTTCGAAAATACGCTTCAACCATGAATATTTTGTGCTGTTCTGTAAAGCCCATTGTGTGTATTGTTTAAGAAATTGGAAAAATTAGCGATGAATCAAATTACTTGTAACGACTGTCAAAGATGACGGAATAACTGATTGATTGTTAATTCAGGTAGTTACTGACACCCAACAGGTATTAATTAAGCTCTACGGCTAAGCATTACGTCCTTTGATGCAAGGCCCTCTTTGATACAAATAATTTTTGCTCGCACGGTATAAAATAGTATATAGGTACCTACTATTTCCACTCAATCTTTAAGATAGTTACCAAAACTGTGACAAAGTGAAATATCTTCCAACAAAACCATTTTGTATAGGTAAACCGTAACGGACCCGTTTTAAAATTATCATACAGGATGTCCTACGGTGACCGTCCATTAGAATATTTCGGAAAGTAGTATTTAAATCCTGCACATTTGGATAATGGGGTTTTTGAAGACGCGCTTTCTTCAAATAAAGTAACAGCGCCCATATGCGACTTCTCGTTATACCCTACATTATCTCAAACTTGCTTGTTTTAAATGGAGGACCCTGCGTATAGTATATTTTTTTGTGTTCCTTTCTTTATGTCCATACTATACCTTTTGTTACCAGTTTTTTTTACCCTACTCTATCTGTTTCTGAGAAAAAAATTGTTTTTCTCAAATGTTAACAGGGTGTCGAATAAAATTTAATATCTTTTAATAGATAAAAGAGCGAAACTGCGGATGCGAAATTAGATACCTATCTATTATTGTGTTCGATAATGAATAATTGTCGAAATATGAAATTTTAGATATACAGAAAAGTGGAAAAGCAACAATTTTTGAACTCGATTAAAAAATTTAAAAGTTTTTTTTTAAATACGTTGCTACTTTGCTTCTTCATTCAATTGACAGGGACGTCATTTACCATCTGTCCACATAAGGTGTCCCTATACCAAACAAGAATAGTTTTAAACTTATTTACGGTTTTTAGGAAATTTCTCCAAATATCAAGCAGTCTTATTGATTTTTGCCAAGAACGCCATGATGAACAAAGTAATAATGTGTATCTATACAGACGAATGTCATTGTCAGTTGTAATTAATAATTTGTTTATCATGGCCTTCTTGCCAAAAATCAATAAAACTGTTTGATATTTGGATAATTTTGCGAAAAATTGTAAATAAGTTTAAAACTATTCAGTAAGGTATATTGGAACATCTTATGTGGACATATAGGTATAATGTTCTCGCCTATCCATTAAATGAACCAAAACCGTAACATTGTATTTAAGAATTAGACGTTTCTTAAATTTTTTGATCTGTATTATTTAAAATTTTATTTTCCCACAATTAATTATCGAGCACAATATAATCTAATTCCACAACCGGAACTTCGAGTTTCAGTCTTTTATCTTTGAAAATATATTCAATTTCAAATGTTAAAGGTCAAAATTTGAGAAAAACAATTTTTTTCTCAAAAACGGATAGATTATGATACAAAAACGTTTAATAAATGTTATTGAAAATGAAGAAAGGAACACAAAAAAATATACTATACAGGGTGCTCCATCTAATGGGAATGATTGTTGAACTGCCATTTATTTCGAATCTGGAGCTGGTGAAGGTATTCCTTGGCCCAACGCTTCCAGAAATGTTGACGTATGAACTGGATATGGTGGTACCGTTTCACGAAATTGACTTTGGAATTGAATAATCCTGTTCTGGAATGCCCGTTAGCTGCATACTAAAGAGGAAATGTGCCGGTGTAAGAACTTAGGTTATTTGGATCGGATGTGAGGGAAATCATAGGTCTCGAATTCAGAATTGCCTCGATTTGTACAGTTAAGGTATAAAATTCTTCATAGTGGCATAGTGAGAGAGATTAGCATTTAGCACACGCGCAGTGGTGTTTGCACGATTTTACCGCAGCTTCATGCAAACCTCCGAAACTAGGCAAACCCGTTACGACTTCAATATGGACAGCCCTTGTTACAAGGCATACAATCATGCACACATATCCCTATATTGTCTGGTTGGTTCGCGTTTTACCAGCTTTAAGCTCAAATGGTCTAGCCACAGATAAAAAAAAGGTCGTGACTCCGTAATTCGACCTTTAGGTAGTTAGGTTTGATACGTAAAAGGATTTAAAGGATAGGATAAAGGATTTGGAAAGGTCTGACAGTGTTCGAGCGTGTTGCAACCCACCACTACGGCCATTTTTCTTCTCGTTATTCTTATTTCTTGCCTTAGTCTTGCTGGTATCCGGCTCGAAGGACCAATGTTGTGGCTCGTGCTTCCCTGGGTCGATGGTCGGATTTTCTATTCAGGGAAATTTAAACACTAACCCTTAGGCTTAATTATTAATTTTTTATTGAAGACATTGACACATTTTATTTTACAATTAATAAATAATATTAACAATACTTAACAAAACTAATCTTGTAATGTAAATATGTTTTGGGGTTTTCGGTAAATTCATAGAGAAAAAAAAATTTAACAGGCACAATTTCTTTTTATAAAAACTAAAACTATTGGCAATGGCACAGTTAAGGTGGGAGTATCAACATGCTTGCCAACCTATAACCTATTTCGCGTAGATTTATTTATTTTTTCTAACTTTTACACAAAATTAAAAAAAAATCAATATCGTCTTCATATTCTATAGGTAATAATTACCATGTTAAATAAATATCAAGGAATTTCATAAGTTATTTAAGGAGAATTGTATATCGAAAAATATCGATCGGTTAAGATTTTTTTTAACATTATTATGTCATTGTTTTTTCACTATACAATTCTCCCAAAATAAGCAATGAAATAAATTGATATTTTTGTAATATATCAGATATTACCTAAATAATGTGCAGACGATATTGATTTTATTTAAATCTTAGTCAATAAAATAATAAACTAAGAAAAACAAGGCGAAATAGGTTATAGGTTGGCAATAAATTGAATGACGTTGATAATTTCACCTTAAATCACAACTGAGACACAAAAATGTCGGGTTGCAGAAAGATTTAACTTTTATTTAACAATCATTAACTATCCAGCAACCAGCATTTTTGACTGTGACAGATTGTCCAAAGAAAGAGACAGGTTTAAATTTGCCAGTTTTTGCTTCTAGGAAAAAGCCAATAGCCCTTTTGTAAAATAAAATACGTAGAATAAAGCAGATATACAACAGAAGTACAAAATTTCTGTCATTGACTTATCTGTAACAGTAACGATTAGGCGGCACAATAAAATTTATTATTGTTTCCGCATCTCCATAATTAATAAACTTGGCCGCTCTACTTTATAGTGGGCCGACTGAAAGCGCAGCGTTGCCTTACATCAACAATGCATAATATTAATTAGCTGATTATATTTAAAATAGCAACGATGTGACCACACGAACTAAATCGCCTTAACGGGCACTATTTCTATTCATTGTCTTATCATAGATTTTCCACTTCGAAACGTGTTTATTTATGTAGTATTTTGTGAATTAAGGTTTTATTCTGTAGTTTATTTATTGTTGTTGTATGATAGTTAAACATTTAAATAACCCAAACTTAAATGAAATATTCTGCTCTTAGAATTTAAAAATATAGTAAACTGCAATTATTGATCTTCCTGACGTCACACGACCCGCTGTTGTGTATTACAAAGCGACCAGTTACTGACTGAAATATTGTACTTATATATACATGCATATAGTATAAAAATATATCACAATGTATTTTAATAGGCTTCAGTTTTTATTTCCAACTTGGAATAAAACGGCATGTGTCTATTCACTTCCAGTACAGTTTATAACATTACTGCCATTTTCTAAGGGATCGATTTTGAATTTTACCTAAAAAAAACAAAATACCTTAATTTGTAGGAAAATAAGTATACGAGTTGTACAAAAAATATCAACTTACAATAAAGAGTGGTAAATAAGTAAAAAGTAAACTTGTAATTGCGCAAAAAGAACGTTTTTGGTCAAAGTGTGGGGAACGGACCGAAACCTATTTTATACCCCACTTTTCGAGGATGGTGAATACGATACCGATGGTGACAATGAAAATTCTTTAAAAATCTGGTTTTAACCCCTATCTAAAAAAAACATCTGTGAGTTTTCCGGGTATGGGCGTGTGAGGAAACGTTAGAACAGGATTTCGAAAGGGACATCATGGGGGACTTTGCCCGCGAGTTGTACAAAGTCCAACCCTGGTACAAAGCACCATCCCAAGGGTTTATTATTTTAACTAAATTTTTTGTATTTTATTAACTAGGGAGCTGTGAAAGGTTACTTCCAATGACAATTAAAGGCCATTAAGGGGTTGAAACAACCCCCCAAAAGGGTGAAAACGATAATTTCATTTTTGTGGCTCAAACATGAACTGGAGACTTTTTCCCTATTGAGATGCATGCATGTTGAAAGAGATATACTTTGTCGCACTTTTCTCGCTATTAAAAAAATTATATATGCACTAAACACAGTGGCAGTGTTAATAATACCTATGGTTTTGCAAGTTCATATACCACAAAAATAACAACAAATTATTTATTGGCCCTTATTTACAAAGTTAATAAACACTCGAAGAAGTTAACAACAATAGGCTTGATTGGCCAGCCTTTCCTAGAGATGCATTATTAACAGATCTTATGGGGATAAAGCATTTTATTTTTTTATAGGCCTTGTGGCCTATACCCAAAAGAACCGAAGACCGGTTTTTAAGATGAGGTTGAGTTGAGTTGATTGAGGACTTTTTATTGAGTTTTTAATATTCGTATTTCAATTCATCGTGTTTAGCACCCTCAAAATTGGGAGATAAATAATATGTATCGGCCCATTCCTCACGGTGACCAAATAATCATAATGTGACGGTGCTATTATAAGTAGGGCTGTGCGATTACCGAAAAAGATAATCGATTTTCGATTATTTGAAATAATCTATTATTTCCTGTTAATAAATAATTGATTTATCGAAAATAATCGATTTATAAAAAATAGTCGATTAATCGAAAATAGTTCGTTATATCCGATAAATCGAAGATAATCGATTTATCAAAAATAATCGATTTATCAAAAATAATCGATTAATCGAAAATTATCGATAAATTAAAAATAATCCATAAATCGAAAATAACCGATTAATCGAGAAGAATCGATTAATCGATTAAACGAAAATAATCTATTAATATTAAATTTATGAAAGGCGCACAGATTAAAACTTTATTCAAATTATTTCGTTGATGGTCTTGCAATAATATGCTATAATATTTTTTAAACCGATTTTCAGGGTAACAGGGTTGCTAGTAAATATATAGAGACTTACAGGAATAATAAGTAACTAGTAACTTCAATCATCCAAAAACATACCTATATTTCCGAATAATCGAAAAATAGTTTTTTTTGATTAATAATCGATTAATCGATTTTTCGACAAGTAATTTTTTTAATTTATTGGCTTGTAGCGTTCTTTCTCCAGGTTTAACTATTAGAAACGCCAAAAAATCACATGGCTAAGGACGAGGGACCATAACCAAGACTCCTACCATTTAATAAATTACACTAAGTATGTTGACCGTATAATTTAAACAGACATAAAAGTTCTTTAAAAAAATATCACCTTAGTTAACAGTTCCACAACAAAAATGGCAGTTTTCGTGTGAAGCGTAATTTCTCCAGTTTTTACACTAGAAGGTCCTGTGGCAAGGGCCATCAGTATTATGATTTGATCTTGGCTGTACTCATCTACACAAGCTCCTTGATTTATTGACCGTAAAAGTTCATCAGCAGCACGTTCACCTGTTTGTTCTGAAGTTTCGTTTCTCTTTCCCAAAGCCGATGCTCCTAGTATACAATCGGTGTTTGTATTTGCTACTAATCTGCAAAAAAGTTTTAAATATTTACAGACATTGCAAGTAAGTTCAAAAGAATTGAAATTAATTATTTTAGAAACGGTAAGAGTTAAGTATCGAACAATGTTAGATAATATTAGATACCTTAGTGAGATAAATAATTGTGAAAATGTAAAATTTATCATTAATATTATATAGAAATTTGAACCGAGTACTACTACATTAAGGTATATTTTTTGCCCGCATTCCTTCGACAGCTCAAAATCGGTGACGATTATCTTATTAATAAAATAAATTTTACAAGGTACTAACATTATTCCTGAGGCATTGTCGGGTGCAATACTTCGATCTTCCTTGTAACTTTCAATGTTTATATTTCGGCAAACTTTCTGTAAAATGTGTTTAGCGCCTCCAGCCATTTTGTTAGACAGATGTTCAGGAAGACTTCCAGCAACGAAACTCCAACCATTTATTGACGTTACAGTACCCTGTTCTGTCAAGTTAACTCCATTTAATTGGGGTACAGGTTGAATTTTTACGATAACTTCCCCTCCCCCTTTCGGAAAGTATCCTCGTCTAATAAGATCGAAATCAAATGAGGCTCCGAATTTTTCCAGGATAGGTCTAAATACTTCTGTCATATAGTCAATTTGTGGCGCCATTTCTGCATTTGTCCCACCACGTAATCGAAGTGTAACTTCAGAATTTGCAAATATAGCACAAGGCAAAGCTACCTGCAGTAGTAAGCTTATGCTTCCAGCAGTCTTAACAAATCCTGTAAAAGAACCACCCAATATGTTGCCAGGGTAAAAATTTATTTCGGTAGAACCTATGTGGGCACCATTAACCTTTCCATTAGCAAGATCACGCATAAGTTCGACACCTAAAAAACGATTAAAATTTATGGTGATTTTCTTCACAAAGATTAAAGTTTACATGGCTGGAAAAAAATCATTCCGCACCATATTATTTGGCTACAAAATGGCATAATTCAAATAGGCCGACCTTTGTACCGCAAATATTTTTTTTTATCCTATAACGCTGTTTCAATAAACAAAGAAATTTTACAGTGACAGCTTTTAACATACCTATTTTATCCTAAATATTTTTTTTTTGTATTAAGAGCTATTACCACCGCTTTTGCGTATTTCCACCATAGACAATTTACCTTTAGATAAGCAAACAATAATCACGAAAGTGGCAGTTTTATGGCCTCGCGCATGTAAACAAAGCAGGACACTATTAGTCATGCGCACTGCAACATTATCGTTTGACGAATGGGAAAATAGACTGGTCCGGGCTTAAAAATTTAAATTCTTGCAAAAAAATTGGAATTTCTTATTTCTTCTCAATTTTACTCTTCTCAAACTTACCGAAAATACGAAATACCATCAGGTATTTTACCCGATTTGGGCATAATAAAACTATACAACGGCTGCTACTAGTACTAATCATTGTTTATATTCCTATCCGAGTCACTAAAAGCACAAACACAATTCACTTTAAGGTTGAATTCTCAACGTCATTCAATCTATTGCCAACCTATAACCTATTTCGCGTTGATTTTTTGAGTTTATTATTTTAATAACTAACATTTAAAGAAAATCAATATCGTCGGTACATTATTTAGGTAGTATGTGATATAGTACAAGAATATCAATTTATTTCATTGCTAATTTTGGGAGAATAGTATAGTGAAAGAACAATGAGTGACAATGACATAATAATGTTAAAAAAAATCTTACCCGATATTTTTCGCTATACAATTCTCCTAAAATAAGTTATGAAATTTCTTGATATTTATTAAATATGTTAATTATTACCTATAGAATATCAAGTCGATACTGATTTTCTTTAAATTTTGTATAAAAGCTAGAAAACATAAATAAATCTACGCGAAATAGGTTATAGGTTGGCAAGCATGTTGATACTCCCGCCTTAACTACACAAAAACTAGAAATCCGTTAATTAAACACCCACACACAATCCACGCTGTAAAAAAACTACAAGGAATCCACAGAGAAACCTTAAAACACAACAAAAATGGCGGCCGAGCCGGTTCTGGAGAGTATCTTCACAGAGAAATAAAGTGTCGTGAGCATGTCGATAAAGTTGGACAAGCCGATAACACGAGGTTTTGCGCATGCACAAAGGTGTCCAGAAGGAAGGCAGCTGACCGGCGAGTCATGCGCTCGGACGTATTTTTTCACTTATAAAACGTAACTTTTGTTTGCGCAGGATATAAGCTGTACGTATCTAAAGGTAAATTGTCTATGATTTCCACTCGTTTCTTTCATTTATACCGTAACGCCCGTTGCACACTTACACGGGCACCGTCCTAACGGCACCGTTTATACGGTTAAGGGATTAAGCAGCATATTATTTGACCTTGCACACGCACGGGCACCGTGTACACGGTTCCGTTCCACCGCGATGTCACCGTGAGCCCCCCTACAATTCACGGCGACCGTTACCGTGTTGACGGAGAGACATGCCCAGTAGAGTTTAAGATTTAATTGATGCTTGCACATGTACCGCGCTTACGACATTTTCTTGGTTCACGGGCGGGAACATTATTTAGTACCTATATTTTATCATAATCATATTTTTCGCAATCAGTAGATATAGATATGGATATGCTTAAATCTTTGGTGGAAGCAAGGCCGGGTATTTGGGACAAAACAAGTTCTATATATAAGTGCCTTTCTTCGTTTTTTCATACGCCTGTAAGACATTAAAATCGCCACAGCACGTCTATGATCTATACTCGAACCACTATAGAATCAAACTGACGAAAACCGTACATGTGTGCAAGGATAACACGAACGCAGTAAATCGCGTATACGGTGCCGTTAGGACGGTCGCCATGTAAGTGTGCAATAAGCCTAATCGTACAATGCGATTTTGAATGTCAGTTTGTAGAAAATAGACGCTATTTAAAAATCTTGATAAAATTTAAAAAGTGTCTGAGAGTATCCAGGAAAGTGAGTTAGAATTGGTAGGTAGTTTTTACCCCGCCTGAGCTTTGAGGCGGCAAATAGTGCAAGTTGCGTTCTGTTGCTAGAGAAATCTAATAAACATTACTTGAATGCATATAAAAGAAACAGTGAGTAAAAATGCTAAAATCGCGTGTAACACACAATACCCAAAAAGTTTTTTATTATTTACCTAGGTAGAGAAATTTTACTTCTCATTAGAGAAATGGAGTAAATAATGACGTTTTCTCAAGTAAGTATTAGTTAAATAATATTAATTAAACGTTAATAATATACTTATGTAACAACCAGTGGCGTAGCCACGCCACAGTGTGTGTTCCCCCCCCCCCCCCCTCCCTTGGTCTGGCGCTCCTTTACTACTTAAATACCTAAAAACAAAAAATTATAAAGCCTTTAAATGCCGGTTTTAAATAAAAAAAGTACTTATTCTGTCGTATCTCGCTTGTCGGCATACATCAAAGACGCGGCTACGCCACACGCCGTTAGCCATATTTTTTAAATTGATTTGACGTTGTGTAGGGCAATGACCAAGGCACACGGTAGAATAGGTTAATATATGTACTCTGCAGGATTATAATATACAGGGTGACCAGTAAAGTCCGCATCATAGGGGATTTTTTTTTATGACTTTGGCATCAAGTTCTGCTTCGATCGAGATGAAAATTAAATTCGCATTATCTGTCAAATTTTAATTTTTTCCAAAAAATTATTCAAAAGTAGGGTTATTTCTGAAATTATCGAAAAAAGTTATTAGAAAAAGTTTTTTTAAATGCAGTTTCTAGCCCACATGCAAAAGTTTAGCTGCATAAGATAATTTTAATTTTTTACCCATATTTTGTAAATTGCACCACTTTTGCAAAATAAGACTCAACGCAATTTACATAAAACTTCTTATTTTGACAATGCTTTATTTCAGATACATTTTCTTTAAAGTAGAGCCATATTAAATGTGTGTTTTCCTACAAAATTAAAATTGGGCTATTAAAATTTGGTGGCATGTGATGCAAAGTTTATTTGTTTTTGACCCTGTATAAGGTAACTTCATAAAATAAGTATTTTTGAAAACGTAGTTTGCGTCTGAAAGTAAGTAATACACCTTGGGGTAAAAAATCAAAATTATCTTATGCAGCTGAAATTTTGCATGTGGGCTAGAAACTCCATTTAAAAAATCTTTTTCTGTTAACTTTTTTCGATATTTTCAGAAATAACCCCACTTTTGAATTATTTTTTGGAATAAGTTAAAATTTGACAGATACTGCGAATCACATGACTACTACATATTTTTTTGCTTAATTTTCATCTCGATCGAAGCAGAACTTGATGCCAAAGTCAAATTTCGAATAAAGCTATTAATAAAAAAAAATTCCATATGATGCGGACTTTACTGGTCACACTAAGTATGTATTTTTTCCGGGCCTAAATTAAAAATCTACTACAAGGCAGATAACGATTGAACCTTTAGCTGTCCTGTGATACGAAATTTATTCCTGTTTAATTTAATTTAACTGGTGATATTTGGTAACAGCCGAACACCTGCAACATTTTGAAACATTTATCTTATCTACTGTTAATAGTAGGTATAGAAGTCAAAAAATGTACAAAAATTACTTCATTATTTCAAAAAAGACTTCCAAAGAATGAAAAATAGGAAAAAACGAAAGAAAAACTACCTCAACAAACAGAGACTTTAAGAAAGAATATCTAAAAACTGTGTTTCTTTTGAAAATCGTTTTCAGATTTGTAAGCTACACCCCAAAATTAATTATTCCTGAACAATTAATTAATTTTGGAATGATGATAATCCTAATAGGGTGAATCGCCCAGTTAGCCGGCCACCACCAGTTCTCGGCCATTTTTCGAGAATATGGTTAATAAATTATAAGTTTTTGACGGCTCGCGCATTTTTTAAATATATACTTTACTTCAGACTCCTTTTCCCCACCACTTTGCACTAAACGCCATTTTGCAAGCTTGCCTAAGAAAAAAAAAGTCAGTTAAAAGTTGTCGCTCAAGGAAGACGTGTGGCGTGGCCGTTCACTAAAATTTTCGTAGTGTGCATCCCATAAAGAAATAGTGATTATTTTTTAAATTCCTGGTTTTAAAGGTAAGGTTTTATTGTTTTATATAAATAATATGTTGAACTATTCCTATTATGTTTAGAAAAAGTGATAAATGATGGACTTAAAGTGTTTTTTTTGGTGGCCGGTAAACTGGATTACTTAAAACGCCCATCCCCTTTGTCGACCGGGGTGGCCGAGAACCGGTCTTAAAAGTAATATATTTTTTATCTCTTTTTAATATACTATATCATAATTCGGGAATATCTTATTTTCTGATGACTTAAAAATGTTAGTACTACAGAATAGCCAGTTTTCGGCCGGACAACTACAAAAACGCGACAAATAAACAGGCTTGGACAAGCGGCCGAGAAAGGGTATTTTGGCCATTTCTCGGCCATACCTTTAACTTGTAAACGTTTGATTTGCTTTTTTACTATTGCTTTGTAGGTTCGTTTGTAGGTACCTATCTATCAAGTAGGTAGGTACGTGTTTTTTTTTTTTAAATAAATTAAGAATCCTTTAAACTGCTTACTACCTATATAACTGTGTTTTTTCAGATGGCCGCAGAAGAAAAAAGATGAAAGACTGAAGAAACAGAGCACAAAAAATGCAAACAAAAATATAAATCAGTCAAAAAAAAACTTGGGTTGTGATATATGCCCTAATTGGTTTCATTTAGCTTGTACTGAGCTATCTGCAACGAAAGATTTCATATGTAGTTCCTGCAAATAAATTTTAGGTAGTTTTTTCTTGTATTTCTTACTTATTTAAAATCCTACATAGGTTGGTTTATTTTTGTATTGTTTTTTTTGTTGCCTACTTTTACATAATTAGAATATTATTTGGTTTGTAACTGTTTTTAGGATATCTGTTAAGTTTTAAAAAGATTGTGTTCACTAGAATATTTTTATGTAATAAAGTTGTTATTTTCTACTTTCATTTCAATTTTTTAATAGCATGGCCAAAAAATGGTGTTTTTCGACCACCCGGCCAAGAACTGGTACGTTAATGGCCGAGAAAATAATCAAATGACCGAGAACTAGCAAAAAGCACATTCTTTATATTTTATTTGCCAGAAAAAAAACTTAATAGATTTTACATTTTTGTATGATATATTTTAATTTAGTATACTACAGGCTATCAGATAAAATAATCCGGACTATAATTCAATCAATCAGCTCCTTTTAAGCGTTAATTTAATGTGAAAATGCAGTTAAGTGGCCGACAACTGGGCGATTCACCCTACTTAATACAAATAGATATTAACCAAAGAATTAATTAATTCTCATTAATCTTAGCACCTAAAACTGACCTTTCAAATGTTGTTCCATAAGTCCTGGTTTACCTCTACCAGCTCTTATATTAAATATGCGGACTGGTATCTTTTTTAAACAACTTAATGTTAAGGCAACTCTTAAAATTTGTCCTCCCTAAAAAACAACAAACTTGTTAGAAAACATTATACCGAGCATTATACCTACTTAGTTAATAATTGTTTGGGTTCATAAGTAGATGATGCTTTATAAGCAGAGTTGTTTCTAGCCTTTGCCAAAATAAAGTTTGCAGGGGGAGGGGGAAATATTAAATATACATTGGACGATAACAGTTTGTTGTATAATCAGTTATTTAAGTAGGTAGGTAGGTAATTAGAGATTTTGAAGCTTTTGTCTTTTTGGCCCTGTTAATAACTAATTCGAGAAATAATCTATGCCCCAAAATACATTATTCTTTCAAAAAAATTCAACTTTGGTCTGATACCTATAGGTATAATTTAATATTTACGAAAACTAACAATAATTATTAGGTAGGTACTACTCAGAAAAAACAGGGTAACTTCGTACTACTTACCCCTTCCAGTAAGGATCCATCGATATCAACAACCTGATTCATGATTTCGATCTTGTAAAATAAAAAGCAATCTATATACTAAATTAACAGAAATATGAGCTGATGCAAGAGCCAGGTAAATAATTATTATCATTGACGACAGTAGGTAATGGTGTTGATAACCACTTCTGAGCTGAAGTCGATTGGAACAAATGCAAAGCTGAACCAGAGACCAAAGAAAATACTGGTTGAAATATAGGCCTGTGGGTTAAACTGAGTTTATTCTTATTTTAAAAAATTCTGATTACTTCGAGGATAGAGGTTAGGTGCAAACACCAAACACAGAAGAATAAAGGGTTTGTCCGGGTGCAAACTGCAAAGAAAATGTAAGGTAAGTGGAAGCAACGAACTACAAACCCTTCTCTTTCTGTGGCAATGAGGTGGAAATTGTTCAAGGCACAAGGATGAGTGAATGTAGGGAATAACCACCAAACCCAGGGATTAATGTGTGACGAGCAATTCTTGGTTTACCTAAAGTCTTATTTTTCCTTTCGAATTTTGAAAGAAATGCTTTAATAAATACGCATCAGGCATCAGTCTCAATGGCCCTCCTCCTGGAACAAACATACTTCGAATGCAAGCTTATTTCACCACTTTCCTTTCGATAGTGACTTACCAAGTTTTAACTCCTGCTCCCACCCGAGGTAATTTCACTTGTGTGTAGATATGCCATTGTCCGAGCGATCGAGAAAATTTTATTTGTCACCTGTGTTGTGTATGTCCGACTATCACCCTCAACGCCTGAAGAAAAGGAAGAAGAGAGCAGTGAAAAACACACAAACAGCACTTAACAGTCACTCGAGCCCATGGTATAACTCAGAGTCAGATCCCTCTGGTATCACAAAAAATGAGCTAGCAAATTGATCTCCAAAGATCAGAAGCCAATAACTCACACAAGACAAAGCATCTTTTAAACAGCAAAGCAAAGCGAACAAATCCTTTTTTCTGTGGTTTTTGGAACGCTTCGCGAACAGCCGAGTTCCTTAAGTTTATTTTAAATAGCAAAGCCAAACCAAGGACAAAGTTGATCTTTACCTTTAACGGTTAAGTCCTCCCTCTCCCTCTCTATTTCTCATATGAACTATACGAAGTTGTTTGCAGAAGATATTTACTTTGCTTTGCTGTTTAAAAGAAGCTAAAGGAAAGTACCTAATGTATGAGAAATATAACAGTAGGTGCGTTCGGGAATGTCGGAAGATCACACTCTTTTCACTCCACAAACACCTAGGTGCACTCCGTCCGTTTGGGTATTGAAATTGGTGCAAACAGAGTAAATCGTTATGCGTTCGGGTATCGAATTAAGAGTGAAAAGAGCACACTCTACAAGTTCTATATCGTCGATGAGGGTTTTAGGAGCAGGCATGCGTATTGTCATTTTCTTTTTTATCTTTGATTTGAATTTGAAAGTTCTAGGTTATATTTATTTACAAAATTTGTTTAAAGTTAAATTTATGGTATTTATTGCGAATATGGAAACGATTTCTAAAATAACCCATGCTCCTGTGACAAGTGAAGATGGAAATACGCTTCTTTGCGACAAAATGACACAAATACTTCTGTTGTAAGGTTATGTATGTTCAAGGTTCGGTTCAACCTGACACCTTAGCGTTCGGGTTTGACGGATTCACTAAGTTAGTTCTAACGTCACGTGATGGTAATCCACTCGCACTCTACTCCAAAAGTTCCAACAATCCCGAACGCACCTACTAAAGTTGTTAAAGGAACGCTTCGCGAACAACTTCGTATGGTTCATAAGGGAAATAGAGAGGGGCATACTTAACCGCCCCAAGGGAGAGGAAAAATCTGTGCGTACTTTAGATAAATTTTTAAAGGGAACGCTTAACTTAGCCTTTGCTTTGCTATTTAAAAGAAGCTCAAGGAAACTCCGCTACTAATGGGCTAGTAGGTATATATGCTGTCCCTCAGCAAAGCAATGGGCTAGTTAAGTATTCCTTTTAAAAATTTAAGTTAGCACAGCAAATATTTTTTCCTTCCTCCTTGACGCGGTTAAGTATATGCTCCTCTTTATTTCACATACGGACTATAGAAGTTATTCTCGAAGCGTTCCTTAAAGAAGTTAGAGCTAAAAAAATTTTTTTACTTTGCTTTGCTGTTTAAAAAAAGCAAATGGAAAATAGTCATAGTCATAGTCATAGTCATAAACATTTTTTTATTCAATAAAGCCAATGGCATAGAACATTGTTAAAACATACAAAGAATAATTTAAAAGAACAATAAAGACAAAAATCATAGTAACAGCATTTAAATTACACATGATTTTAAAATAGGTATACTTAAGTAACTCACAGAAATACATTTAAAAAAATATAAATTATTTTACATAGACCTTAAGTAAAGCAAAGTAGTGGCAAGATATTTAAAGTATACACAACACACAAAAAAAAACTCGAAACAGCGCACAAGACAGACAATATCGGAATTCAAGCTGATGTAATCCCAAGACTTAATCTATCCGGATCGTCAAAGAAGTCACCAACAGAGTAATAAGACTTTTTAATCAGATACTTGGATATAATATTCCTAACCTGGCTACGAGGCAATATTCGTACACTTACTGGAAAACTGGTATATATTTTGATGACAGAATAGGTCACATTTTTTTGTATATAGGTAAAATTACATTTATCGGGCAATATGTCAGACTTATGTCTGGTTAAATATACATGCGCATTGCTAGCATCGTTACATAACAAATCTTTATTATTGTAGACAAACATAAATGAGTCCAGTATATACATACTTATCAGTGTCAGTATATCTTTACCAGCAAACACCTCCCTACAACTATCTCGTTGTCTCATTCCAAATATAGCCCTTATACACTTTTTTTGTAAAATTAGGATTCTCTCTATATCAGTGGAATTACCACAAAAAATAAGACCATACCTTATTCTAGATTGAATAAAGGCATGATATGCTGATAATGCAGCGTCCATACTAACATTCCTAGCTATAATTCTAAGAGCGTAGCAATACCTAGACACACTCGTCGCTACGTCCTCTACATGCGCTTTCCAGTCAAGCCTTCTATCAATTTTAACACCCAAAAATGAGATGTGCTCTGTTGATTGAATTTCGGTATTTTTATAGTGAAAGGCAAGAGCATTATTCGTTCTATTGCCAAAAACAATACACTGTGTCTTTGCCACATTCAGAATACATAACAAGTTAGCCATTAGGTAGGGTTGACCGGGGCTAGTTGAGCACAGGGGTAAGTTGGTACAGTCGCTATATTTCTGTTATTATAAATAATCTTGCAACATGGCTTCGTCAGGTCATTCACTATACAGGCAAACAAATCCTCCGAAGGTGTCCGGTTCAGGGATCTATCAGCTGTCGAAGTAGAACGGTGTTTGTGTTTTGTTTACTCGGAAGTAAATATATTTTTTTTCCTTTTATACCTAATAAGTATCTAATGAGCATACTTTATATTTTAATTATTTTTTATAATTTGTATATAATAAATATACTACCATTATGTCAATTTAGATAAATAAAAAAACCAAAAATTTAGGACTTAGGTAACATTTAAGAAAAAACATGGCTATGGGGTTGGTTGGTACATTTTTGTTGGGGTTAGTTGATACGTTACCAACTAACCCCAATATCAATAAACATTATATCTATTTGGTTGAAATTTAAAAAAGCTTCGGTAGATCGACCAGTTTTGTTACTTCTCGACAATCATGATTCTCATCAGTCGAAGGACTTGGTTTTTGTAAGGATAATGGTGTAACCGTTTTTTCCTTTCCTCCACTTTGTAGCCACAAGCTTCAACCCCTTGACAGGAGTGTATATGGCCCGTTAAAAAAATATGTCAATAGCGCTTTTGATGCATGGATGACCAATAATCCGGAACGCACAATGACTACATAGTATGATATCCCTGGAATTGTTGGTTCTACTTTACCTCTAGTTCTGGCTGCGACACCAAACAATCTCACAAGTGGTTTTAAAGTATCTGGAATATCACCCTTTAATCGAGACATATTTCCCCAAAGCGAATATATGACATCATAATATGTAACTGACAGACAGGATCCCAACATTGAATTCAATGAAGCAACTGATCTGCTGCTTAATATCGAATCCACAGAAGTCGGTGATCTTAATCTCGAACCTGCAGCTCATAAATTGTCATGCAATTGATGACATTTTAAACTTACCTAGCTGTAGTACAAGGTCTCTATACTATAGGTTGCCTGGTAACTTTGGGCCAATCAGATGTTCGCATTTCATGCGCGGGAATACGTCATCCAGACGACACATTTAAAATATTTTCATGGTCAGCATATAAAGAATGGCAATTAAATAGTTTTCACACAGAATTCCTGTGGTTTTGATATGTAAATTCAATTGCTTTTGTTTAAATATCATTTTTTGACAAACTTTAAATGATTTGAGCCCTTAAGAAAGGAATATTTCTTATATATTTTCCTAATTATGGCTTGGGTGGAAGAACAGGCACTTTTACTCTATTATCAATATTCTGATTATTAATTAGGCCTATCAGAAAATAGACAGTATTGTATTACTAATAGGTAGGTAAGTGCTAAAAGCATTTAAAATTTTGCATATAATGTTAAATATTATATTTTGGAAAACAATGTTTTATCTATTATTAAAAAATATTGGGAATTGTGAGAAATAATAACAATAATAATTTCTTTATTTCAAATTATACTTTACAATGGGGAATAAAATGAAATGATGTCACAAAATAAAATAGGTTTGCCATTCATTACCTAAGAAGTTCAATAACGATTAGGGTTAATGTATATTAACACTTTTTTAAATGTTTTTGCTATTCCCATAATGTGCAAAATATCATCTATAATTCCATTTCTTAAATTGATATTAATTTGCAGCCCACTGTTTTAAAGTGGATATTCCAGGCAGCGGATAATGCAAAGTTTGTCTTAAATATAGGTATATGACCGTTTACCAAAATATTTTAACGTAAGCTTTTAAGAGTTCATCCTGTGTCCAGCGAGCTTTAGATTTAATTTTTAAGGCAATGTCCACTTGGTTTGGAGACAAAACATCTTGTTCATCTAAGTTGGAGCCACTTTGTTTTAAAATCGTTTCTTTATTTTCATGATCTGCAATTTTTTTTTTGAGCTTCTCATTTTCTTGTCTCAATAATGAAAATTTTCTTTCCCAAATAATATCATAATCTGTTTTTTTGCTTGTTGATGTAACCTCCGAAATATCCATGGAAATGTTATCAATGGCTTTTAGCTTTTCTGTTTCTAACTGTAATAAACCTTCCACAGTTGCTTTGTTTTCTTTTCGATTTATCCGACAAGCTCTTTTCGATAACACAGTAGGTATCTTTATTTTCTATCAAAGGTAAAAATAATGTCGGGACAGCTATAAAAAATAAATAAAATAAGGGTTCACTAAACCTAGAAACTTCTGTCTTAATAATAATAATAATTATGATTATCATTAGATGATACTTCAAGAGCCCTCACACATATTAATATTATTATTGATATAAATACATTAACACAACCCTTACTTTGGAATCTTTCACCCCTAAATAATATAGGTAAGTTTATTTACTTTGGGCTTGGTTGTCACTTCATTAATAGAGAACTGCCTATTTATTTACTCTTTTTCACTTACCATCTTTGTTTAAAACAATTGGTTGGAAATTCATTAAGCAAGCTTGCAGTTCATTTTTGTAGTCAGTAAACAGAAAATGCTTGCTGCATATCCTCTTATTTTTGGGCGTCCAATTATCCTTTCAGCAACATTTTCGTTCCCATTCTTTTGAAACGATGGGATTTTTTGGGAATGTAAAAAACATGATCTTTTTTCGCCTGGATCTGGCTTCTTCTTTGAATTACTGTTACATCTAGCTATGCTACAAATATTGCCACCACTCATATCTAAATAAATATTTAAACAATAATTTGTTTTAAAATTAGAACATAGAGAAGAATCAAGTTTAATAAACTAACCTTGAAATTCACACAATGAAAATCGCTGAAAATTTATAATTTGTGATAGTTTTCTCACAAAATAATATTATGAGTTCGCAAAAATATGTCCACACTTCACAATTGTTTAAAATTTAACCACCTAAATAGCAAAATAACACTACAAAAGCAATAATTCAGTAAAAACCGCTATGTACACCATGTAAACAAATCAACTTTGTCGTCTCGATGACGTAGACACCCCGCTCACGTCGCTTCGGCCATAGAGTTACCAGGCAACCTACCCTTTAGAGACCTTGGCTGTAGTACATCTTCCTTTTGTCTGGAAATCCTAAAAATGTTACCAAAAGCGGCACCAAGAAAAATCTATGCGTAGAACCATTCTCAAATAGTGCACCCGGTGAAAAATGGATTCAATGTACAACATGCGTAAACTGTGGGCGCACGAAGCATGTTGTGATTCTCCTATGTTTTATATATGCCACAACTGCGATTCCGACGACTCGGAGTGACATAACATTTATAGTATATGTTGATTCCATAAAACTTTAATGGATGTACCAACTTACCCCTTAGTATGTAACCCCATATGCGGGGTATGTTGGTACACATAACGTGTTGGAGATATATATATTTTTTTACCTTTTAGTTGCTTTAAATTCATTTGTAACTTAAGTAAATAGGTAGCCAACTAGAGGTAGTTTACGAACATTATGCTAAAATTTTAATAATACTCACACTTAAGTTACAAAAAAATCAAAAGCAAAAACTGTACCAACTAGCCCCGGTCTCCCCTACTTTTATTTTGCTTATTTTAAACAGCAAATCAAAATTCTTGGCTTAGTCAAGTTGTTAAAGGAAGGCTTCGCGAACAACTTGTATTTATGGAAAATGGAAATTAGGAAGGGGCAGACTTAACCACGGCAAGGGGGAGGAGAAAATATTTGCTGTGCCAAGTTAAATTTTTAAATGGAACGCTTTAAAAAAAGCTTAAAGAAACTCTGCTGTTGTATTGACTATAAATCACAGAACACAAACAAAAAGCATTAAAGTAGGTACGTATAAAAGTGCAAATAGTCCAATTAAAATTTAAATCAAATTAAACAATGAAACAGCACAAAGCAATGAATACAAGTCCACAGAAAAATATTTATAGGTAGAAACCACTCAGAACAAAGCGAGGCCGAACACAAAGAAAACATGACGGTCACAATCAGATACAAACTATTGCTTCTCGGATGTACAATTGGTTTTAATTTTTACTAGTCTAGTAGTAGAAGGCTGTGACCTTAGTTAGTTCACGAGTTAAGCAAGCGTTAAAATGTCAACTGCCTTTTCTAAAAAAGGCCTATATTCTGTTTCACTTCTCCTTAAATCCCAGAAGGTCTTGGGATTTTATAAAATAAGTCATAATACAAAGCACAATTTAAAACTCTCTCCGGGTACCAGAGCAGGAATACACGGTTTAAGACCAGAAAAAGATGCTTGCTTCTCCCTGGGCAAGTCTCCCACGGTATTCCAAGCAGAAATCTATGCAATCTTGCAGTGTGCGTAAGAAAACAACAGGAGAACTAGAAGCGAACCTATATATGCCTACTATACTATATATACCATATAAAGCACTATTATGCAATAAAAGGTGACATTAAGACTAGTCTGGGAATGCCAAGAACTTGTGGCGCTGGCAAAAACCAATAAAATAATACTACAATGGGTGCCAGTGCCACAACATGAAGGTATTGCAGGAAATGAAAAGGCTGACTTGAAAAAAAGGGTTCAAGACATTTATAGTTCCAGAATCGGCACTCGGTGTCCCAAGGTGGCCGGTCCGAGACTCCATAAAACGACGGACAAAGAATGCTCACAAAATCTACTGGAGAAACAGACAGGGATTAAACCATAGCAAATCTTTCATCGGGGACCCAGACCCGAAACTGGCGAGACAGCTCCTTCTAATGAGCAGAAACCAGCTGAGAACCATCACAGGAATTCTGATCGACAGAACACATGGCTGTTAGGCAGCACTTACATCGTATGTAACTGTATAGAAATTGATAGGGTTTTTGGTTCGGGTTCTGTCAACCCTCCACGCGTTCAGGCGAATCGACCAAACCTCTCAATCTCAGCCAGCCATGAAATCTATAAAAATTAATAATGACGACGCTCTAGCCTTTTTTGGACGCTTTGGATTAAAAAAAGAGACGTATTTCCATGTAAATTTACTGAGGTTCATTGGCTGTGAACTGTTGGGTCGAAGCGAAATTCATCGTATATTGTAGGCAGGAAGAGCTATAATATTTCTGTGTACCTATCACAGAGATGAAAAAGTTTTACTAACTCGTAGTTTCGCTTGAATTCAAAAACTAAAAACTATTTGACAGTTTGGTTTTTGCCATTGTGTTGGTAAAACAAATATCTACGAATGGCGCGTATAAAAGTTAAAATAATAATTTGCAGGACTTTTGGTATTTTTTTATTTAAATTTTATATTTTTGCAATTTTTAAAGAGCTTGTTCCTAATATGGTATTTTTTAAGAAGTAAGCACCCTTCGACTCTATGTGATATAACCAACGCTTATTTCGTTGGATATAACGAATATCTTCACTTGTTTAAAAGTTATTCAGAAACTACCAACCCGCTACAATCTTTGTTACATACATCTCATTCCCACCAGAGTGTAAACGGGGCGAGAATAAAAAGATCGCCTTCTTTCGGCGTCTCGTGCGGATTTGAGAATGAAGACGAATCAATAGCAGAGTTATTTTTAAATAGTAAAGCTCAGCAAAGATTTTTTCCTTTCCCCTTGCCGCGGTTAAGTACCTATGCCCCACTATATTTCTCATACGATTATGTTCGCGTTCGGGTTTGTTCAACTTAGCTAAGCAAATATAGTTACTTTGCTTTGCTGTTTAAAAAAAGCAAAAGTAAAATACCTACCTAATTACTTTGTTATTGAAAAGAAGCAATACAAGTACCTAAATGCATTGCGAACTTTCCTAAACTGATGGCCTGACGCATGGACGAACGTATTTTTGAATTTTGTCCGGTCGCCTGAATAGTCCATTCGCATGTCAGGCGACGGCCCTTCAGTAGGAGTGTTCACTTTCTTAACTGACAGGAAGTCTTCTCGAAATAGGCGAATGATAATTTCAAGATAGGGCTGTCAGACCTCCCGATTTGTTATGGACCCTCCCGCCTTTTAAACTAAGTCATCAAACTCCCGATTTTCTTTTTAACCTCCCGCATTCATTATAAATTTAATGGAGTGTAAAAGGGCTTAAAAAAACCCACTCTACTCTAAAACAATATAAATATGTGAGCATTACTAAAGGCGTCTTGTTTTCGGATGGTTTTTGAGACAGAAGATTTCATTGGTTGCGATCGTTTTATATGTTTTCCTGATCCGTGTAGTAGAGGAGGTGTTGGTAGAGCGGCATTTGTGTTTAGGTATATTCTATAATTTGATAATTTAACCAGTCGTTCAAATTCGCGGAAATTTTTAGCCGGTATTTTGACTATTTTTCTTGTTTTTTGAGGGTTTTAGGTTTGATTGAATGTGTGCATTTATTATTTGGAGTTTTTCTTTATATTTTGTTATTATTTTGGGGTAGTAAAGACTTATTTTAATAAAAATTAACAGTTTTAATGCCAAAACGACTATGAATGTGGAATATTTGAGAAACAATTTTAGCTCATTAAGTATTGAGCAAAAAATTGAAATTAAAATTGAGGGAAGACCTAAACTCGAAATTAACTTGACACAGACCACAACGTGTAAATCTAGGGACTTTATTGTTAAGTTTGCGGCAAATAAAAACAGAAGAATGAACTTTACTTTTAAACAATGTACTTACCCACTAGAAAAAGAAATTGGCCTTTTTTATTTTTTTAATCTTATTTCATTTTCAATAAATAAGTAGGTAGGTAAATAATCATATTTTTAAAATATTTATTAAAAATTATTGACCAAATTTGGGCGTGGTCTTAAAAAAATTTCGCCTGCGGCGCATTTCGGATGCAGCGGGCTTTTGGTGCACCCCAAGTTAATAAGTCACAAGCCGCCACTGGCTAGGACCCTACCCCCCGCTTTTTAATATTTTAAATCTGACAGCCCTATTTCAAGAGAAGTGATTAGTTTTTCTCTTAAGAATAATTAAACTGTAGGTATTCTTGAAACTTAAAATGGCTATTCATTTCCATGACGATGTGAGCATATGATGTGAATTGTCCCTTCTCGCGAGAGAGCGTTCATTTCTCTTAAATTGGAGAATAGACGTCCTGATCTGCCGGAACGTGTGTAGCCTCCTTAGTTTATGAGCGTAGTCTTCATTGTTCTATCCAGGGACGGTTCTACGGGGGGGGCCCAGGACCCCCGCCCAGGACCCCCCAACATTTCTGAAAAAAACTTTAAAATATCTCGAGAGATTGCCAATGATAAAAAATAATTCCGGGTGCTTTATTATTTACATAATTATTTGATACAATTTGGGTGTGATCCTAAAAAAAATTGGGCTGCGGCGTTATTTGCTTGCGAAGGCTACCAAAAATTGTGGCTGCGCCCCCCCAATATTTTAGGTCTAGAACCGCCCCTGGTTCTATCTAATGATCTAGCTGCTATACCTAGTTCTATCTATGGAAGACTTGAGGTAGAAGGCCGATGGCAATGCATTGGATTCGGTCCCAAATTAGCATCGGTAATTCAGCTTTACGAGTCGCCGTAAGATGGCGCTCGTGTTTGAGGTGGGCTATCAAATAAATGGTTTCTTATGGACGCGATAACTATTTTTATTTAAATTAGTTCTTTAAGGAACAAATATAAGGACTTTTATATGAATTTACACTTACTTTGTTATACTCGGCCTGTATAAAGTTTCAACGATGCTTGGTTTTTAAAATACAGGGTATTAAACATTCTAGCTACAGAGGGGTTTTTTAAAGTGAGCAACTAAATAACTATTATAATCTTATTTTATTATTAGAATATGAATACATAAAAAAAAACACAAAGTTAGTATAAAAAATATATTATTTAAGATGTTCGACTGAATTAGCCGATGTATACTTGAGGAATATAAATTATAGTTTATAAACCAATTTTAACTTACCTTTGGAGCTAGAAACAGACTTACTTAGCTGCGTTTCTTCTCTGAAGAATATCCTGTCTTACACCCCGACACAAAGCAAACTCTATACTTTTATAAATTGTACCATTATTCATTATAAATATGGAAATCAATTACAATACAACGTTATTTGTCTTGTCTTCAAACGTTATTTTATTTCGAAAAATAAAATGTCAATTGTCAAAAGTAAAAGTCAAAAACGAAGAAGACGACACCAGCCCACCTGCGAAGCGAGAGCATCTGTCGGCCAACAAGCGAACTAACCAAAAAACCGGGACAGAAATTGAAAATGCTGCCATTGTCGATCGGCCTCCTACCCTCTAGTTCTCCACAGTTCTATCAATACCAGTGGCGGCGTTAGGTTGGGTGGCACCCTCTGTGTGGTCCACTGTAAACCTGGACACTACACGAAAATGGTCGAAAGGGAGGCTCGAGGCCGCGATGTAAATTCGAAGAAGCGAAGTGCCTTAGACGGTTATTTGCGTTTGTTAAGTCTTTATCGCAGATAACGTTCAGCATAACTCGTTACAGATTTTGTACGCTGCACTTCATTATAAGCAAAGTTATTACGTAAGATGGACTTTCTTTTTAATGCAAAACAAAGGAATCTCATTAAATTAATATATTGTTTCGAACTGGTACATGTAGTAAAATTATAATACTATATATGATGACTGCATACATGTCGTTGACCATGTTTTACTACCTAAATAATGAACTAGGTACTAAGATTAAGATTTGAAAACATTAAAAAATTTAAAATATCAATTCGTAATAACCTAACAATAAAAATAATTATTCTTTACCAACTCTTGGTTTAATTGGAATCCTCTTTTCTCTTTTTGTTTTTTAAAGGTTCTTCGCTTGCTCTTTTTCTTTTACAACTAGATTCACTGGTTCTCGTTTCCCTCCTTATGGGAGCATCAACTTGACCTTGAGCTTGTAATAATATTTCGATGGGATTCATTGATTCTTGTTGCATTTGTAATGCCATAGTATATATAGTATCATCCGTTTTATTATACATAACAGCATTAGTAAACATTAACATTACATCTCGCTTAAATTCCAAAGATGTTCGTATAATTCCATTATCAATATTTTTCTTTATAGTTTGTAAATCCATAGGTCTATACACTACGCTGCTATATCCAGGTGCTTGATCGTCCGTTATAGGTTTTAAAAATAAAGACGCATATTTATTTGAAGCTAATCGATTATAGACTAACATCACTGATTTTTTCCAATTTCTATAATCACGGTCATCATCGTAATATGCAGTACTTGATGCGGGCGAATTTGGTAAAGAATCCAAAGGTGTACCGGGTGTAGAGTATCGTCTTTTATTTCCTTTTGCACTTAAATCTTCTTCTTCGGTCCAGGGACTGTTTGATCTTTCATTCTCTACTTTTAAATGAAGTTTAACTTCTGTTTTCTCAATCTCTGCCTTATTTTCTGTCGTAACATCATCTGAAACGTCTGCATCATCAAGCTGTGATTTCTCTATAGCTAACAACATATCAAAACTTTTTTCTTCTCTTTTTTTTGTTCTGGAATAATCTCTTTTTGTTTTACCAGTTTTGTCAATCTTAACTTCCATATTGACATTGTCATATAGGTCGTCGTTAAGTTCAGACGATAATGCGTTGGCGGTAATCGGCTCTGATAATTTGATATCAGAATCAGTGTTATACATTTGATCTTCCAAGTAAGTATTAGTCGAGGCATTAATGTCCTCGGTAGTGTTTTCAACTTTAATTTCTTTTACTTCCTCCGGAATTATCTCGCTCTCAATTTTTATAGACTTTTCCAAATCTTTATTTTCTACATCTTCTTTACTATCTATTGTTTCTTCTTTTTCTTTATTTGAGTGAACAATATCTTGAATCTCAGATTGGTTTAGCACTTTCTCATTTTCATGTTCCTCGGCAACTACTTCTACAATTTCAACTGACCCCGGTACACCGGCACCGACGCCAAGTTCCGGAGTTTCAATGGATTTGCAGGCTATTTCCATTTTTTCAGAATTCTTCTTGTCGTCATTTTTAATAGGCGATTGTTGTTGATAAAGAGGTACATATTGACTATTATCTTGTTTCATAGAGGAGGGTTTAACGGGAGAATCAAATATGATAGGATCTTCTTGAAATTCAAAGGGATCAATAACTGGTGGTGCTGGTACGAATTTCTCTTGGGGCTTGATATCGTTTTGGTTTTCTTTACTAAAAACGCCCTCTTCAGGGCTGGCAACTTCCTCTTCGAGATCGTCTAATTCCAAGTTAATATTTATATCTCCATTTCCATCCAATTGAAGATGCTGATCCGGATCTGCAACAATATCTTGAGCGTTTTCTATGATTTCGGATATTAAAGAATCCACCTCTTCCTTTTTAATTTCTGGCAATGGACCATCTTGATCTAAAATGCTCTTTGCTAAATCGTCAATTTTTATACTTGCATCATCTAATATATTAGCATCCAAAGGTTGACTTTGATCATCGTGTATTAAATTACTCGAGGCATCTTGATTAAGGGCACTGCTGACTAACTGCTGCAAACCTGATGAAACAGTTATTCCCGCAGAAGAATTTAATAAGCTAGCAATTGTCGGATTAGAATTACTTCCATGTTGCATTGACTTTTGATTGCTGAGGCTAGTAACGACGACGCTTTGTAATATTGAAGTGGCTGCAGAAGACACATTTTGCACTTGAGAAGGTGATTTAAGTAAACTTGTTAACAAAGGAGAAAGTGCTGGTTTCGCCGACTCTTGCGTTGAAACCTGGATTACTTGTTGTTGTGATTGCTGTAGTTCTTGATGTAATAATTGGTGATTAGTTGGCTGAGATAGCACTTGTTGATGCTGTGTTTGAGCCAGTTGGGAATATTGTTGGTATTTTTGTTGCTGTAACTGAGAGTCTTCACTATCATTTTCCATAAATTCTTCTAGTGTATCAGACATTTTTCGTTTTTGACTAGTTCCATGAAAAGGAGATTTAAGGGGTCGCCAAGCTCGTTCGATTTCCTGCTTTCTTAAATCCCTTTGTTTTAACCACTGGGCATGTGATAACGCCTCCTGTTCTCTTTTAAGTTCTTCTGTATCAATTTCTTTGCACCATACATCCAACTGATCTTCAGAAACTTTTCCTAAAACGGTTTGAAATTAATAAACTGAGCACAACAATCCAAATAGACCGAGCGGTGCTGCAGACTTACTTACGTTGGGTACAAACAAATACTACTTTAAAACAAATAACATCGATGTGCCTTTCCCCATCTGGTTACGATCCTGCAATAAAGATTCCTAAAATGCTAAAAGAACGGTCCGGGAAATAAGGGCTTCCTATAATTTGGTAACACGGTTTGATAGGTCCAAGCTTGACCTCCTACATGGTTTTACAGAAACAAATTAGTACGTAAAAAGTGTTACATAAGGAATGTCAGTACAAGATTCCCTAAAATCGACCTAACTTACACTTATATTTATTCTTTAATTGAACTATACAGGGTGTCTCACGGTGACCGTTCATTAGAATATTTTGGGAAGTAATGCGATTTGAATCCGGCAAATTTGGATATTGGGGTTTAAAGAGATGCTCTTTTCAGAGGAAATAACGGCGACCTTGTGCGACTTCCGGTGATGCCGGAAGATGTCTCAAACTTGCTTATTTTAAATGAAACACCCTATATAATATACTTTTTTTGTATTCCTTTCTTCATTTCTAATAACTTTTATTAAAAATATTTTTGCCCTACTCAATCCGTTTCTGAGATAAAAATTATTTTCCTCAAATTTTGACCTTTCACAGGGTGTCACCTAAATTTGAATATCTTTTCAAAGATCAAAGATAGACACTCGAAATTTGGGTTGTGTCATTAGATAGTATGGTGCTTGATAATGTATTGTCGAAAAATAAAATTTTATATACAGGGAAGTGGAAAAGTAACAATTTTTGATCTTTATCAAAAAATTAACAAAACTTAATTTTTTTAAATACGATGCTATGTTGTTAGTTCATTGAATGGATGGGCCATAACGTTTCCTATCTATCCACATATGATATCCCTATACCTAACTAGTATAGTTTTGAACTTATTTACGATTTTTCGCAGAATTCTCCAAATATCAAGCAGTTTTATTGATTTTTGGCAAGAAGGCCATGATAAGCAAAGTAAGTAATTATAAAACTAGTCTCAAAATGGTGTATTACGTAATAAGTGTTGTAATTGCCTTAGAACTCGAATTATGTACCATACTTTACCTACGATCACAATTAGAAATATTTAGTAACTGATGTCAGGCTTTTATTTATCATTCAAAAATAGTATTCAATAAATTTAACGTCATATACATATACGGTAGTGAGCTTATTTTATTACTATTTACAGAAGTGGTCATAGGCAAACAATTTAATCTAAATGTTCAATATGACCCCCATTGGCTCTTAAATACTTTTCATTCTTAGACATAACAGCATCTGTAGTAGCGCTTGCTATTTCGGCTGGATCAAGTTGGTCAAAGGCTCTTCTTATTCGGGCTACTAGTTCTTCCATTGAATCGACGGAAGTAGAGTAAACTCTTTGCTTCAGTGTTCCCCAAAGATAGAAATCTAATGAATTTAGGCCTGGGCTTCTTGGTGGCCAATTCCACGGTCCTAGGCGCCTAATCCATCTGTCTTCAAACATCTCATACAATTTCTGGCTAACCACATTTCCGCAATGTGGCGGAGCGCCATCCAGTTGATACCAACAATCGATTCTATCCAAAGGCAGATTATCAACAAAGTATGTCACAACTGTTTGCAAAATGGCCATGTATCTTTCGCTATTCAACACTCCCTCATAAATATGATAGCGTACTTGATCATGCATAATTAAAGCAAATACATTTACACTGAATTTATTTTGAAAATTTCTTTCTCGAATGACATGAGGATTTGTAGTGCCCCAGAAATGAGAATTATGTCTATTAAAAATACCTTCTCTTGTGAATTTTGATTCGTCTGTCCATATAATTTTACGTAAAAATGCTGTATCTTCTTGTGTTTTTACTAAAATCATTTCACAGAACTCTTCACGTTGTGGTGCGTCCCCGGGTTGAAGAGAATGAAGAAGGTTAAACTTATAGGGATGCATGTCATGTTCTGCTAAAATTCTTTGAACAGATGGTCGCGAAACTCCTAAATCATATTCTGCTGCACGAGTAGAGGCTTCGGGATAAACATGAAAATAGGCCAACACATTGATAATGTTATCTTCATTTGACGTTATTGGCCTGGGTAAAATTCTTTCTGCATTAATCGTTCCATAATTAAGATGGTTTTTCATAATGTTTCTAAATTTTGTTCTGGTCATTGGTGTTAAATTCGGATACCTTTCGTTGAAAACTCTGCATGTTCGACTTATGATTCTGTTGCACTCGCCATGAATAAAAAATAAATTTAATATGTCAGCATTTGTATAGGTACGTATTATTTTCCATTTTTCAGCAATATTTCTCTGGAATAAACTCGGTATCAAAACGTCGATAAATAAATAATTGCAACTGACAATGACACGCGTCTGTATAGATGCGTATTATTTTTTTATTTATCATGGCCTTCTTGCCAAAAATCAATAAAACTGCTTGATATTTGGAGGATTCTGCGAAAAATCGTAAATAAGTTCAAAACTATACTAGTTAGGTATAGGGATATCATATGTGGATAGATAGGAAATGTTATCGCCTATTAATTCAATGAACTAACAACATAGCATCGTATTTAAAAAAATTAAGTTTTGTTAATTTTTTGATAAACATCAAAAATTGTTACTTTTCCACTTCCCTGTATATAAAATTTTATTTTCCGAGAATACATTATCAAGCACCATACTATCTAATGACACAACCTAAATTTCGAGTTTCTCTCTTTGATCTTTGAAAATATATTCAAATTTAGGTGACACCCTGTGAAAGGTCAAAATTTGAGGAAAATAATTTTTATCTCAGAAACGGATTGAGTAGGGCAAAAATATTTTTAATAAAAGTTATTGGAAATGAAGAAAGGAATACAAAAAAGTATATTATATAGGGTGTTTCATTTAAAATAAGCAAGTTTGAGACATCTTCCGGCATCACCGGAAGTCGCACAAGGTCGCCGTTATTTCCTCTGAAAAGAGCATCTCTTTAAACCCCAATATCCAAATTTGCCGGATTCAAATCGCATTACTTTCCAAAATATTCTAATGGACGGTCACCGTGAGACACCCTGTATATTAAGAGATAATTTCGCGCATGATGCGCTTTAAAGTTCAAATATTTGAGTAAGAGAGCGGGGTGCGACAGAGAAACACTAAACGTATTAATTTATGCAACTGAGTGGAAGAGTGTGCATTATATTTTCTCAGTGCGATAGCAAAGTACAAGTCTACCGCTGGTTTTATGGTCACCAACAAAAAAATGGATATTTTATGCTCTACACGTTGGTTCAAACCGATTGTACTTCTCACTTTTTATTTTCGAGTATCCAGTTACCAAAGAAAGGTTTGCACCGACTTTCGAAAAATTAAAAAAATTACTTCCACTCAGTTTCGAGCAGAGAACTAACTACCAAGGAGAAGCGACAGTAACGTTCCCGCCAAAAAAAAAAATGGAGTGGGGGTTCGACCGGATAGCTGTCAAGAGCGTTGCCGGTCTGTTTAATCAGGTAGTCGATGTTATTACTTCGTTTCGAGTTTCGAGTGTGGCTGTTCGTTAAAATATTTATTTTACCGCTGTGTATACTTCAAAAAAAAACTGTTAAGAATATGCCGGGAAATTGCTGTGCCCTTCGTAGATGTGATACGAAAGAAGGAGAAGGAAAAAGTACGTTTAAATAAATTTTGGCATAACTGAAAAGTGTTTCTTTAAAATCCTTTTAACCCAGAAAATACAAGAATATGCCGGGAAATTGCTGTGCCCTTCGTAGATGTGATACGAAAGAAGGAGAAGGAAAAAGTACGTTTAAATAAATTTTGGCATAACTGAAAAGTGTTTCTTTAAAATCCTTTTAACCCAGAAAATACATACGTTAAATATACTTATGAATAATATATTTTTTCATTACAATAAAGTTTTGCAATAAATAAATATAATTATTCCTACTGCTTATTTAGATAATTTAACTAAACAAGAGCATTATTATCGAAATATACTGCCGAAATTAAACATAAATTCCTATTCAATGCAGTTCCTAAGTATTGTTCTTAGTGTAAAATCGATTTTTTTGCCAGCGCAAAATTTCTCTCCGTGTATTAGACCGGATAATTATCAAATAGCGGTGAACACGAAATATAATGCAAATCGACGATACTGTCGCTTCTCCTTGGTAGTTAGTTCTCTGGTTTCGAGTTTCGTGGGAGAAGAAAGTGGTTTACATACTACACTATCACAAAGTTTGAATTGAATTCATCAGTTTTTGCGATCTGCGCCAGACTTTATTACCTGGACACCCTGTCGGTATCATAATAGCTAAATAAATTAGACAACCCAACCCCAATTTGTCTGTTTTATGTTTGATAAAAAAAATACCTTTTGTTACAGATAAGTGGAGGTCAATTTCAGTTGGGATCTTTCACTAGTTTGTCTTGAACATACATTTCATATAAGTATAGCAAATGGAGACTACAAAGGATGCTCACAGCGTAGGGAAAGGCAGATCAGCTTTTTACGTTTTCTAGTGCTCGGCCTACAATTTTATCGGAAGCAGAAACTTCTTTTCCACTGATCACATAAGCAAACCTACAGTCACCTCATGGATAAGAGCATTGGAGCAAAATTGTTCAATATTTTGGCGTCTATTTTATTTAGTACGCTTTTTCTTTAAAATCGGGCTTTGTACTCTGCGTGCTAAGGCAAAATATATTTAGGTAAGGGTTTACTTACTAAATTTCACAAGTAAACAATTCTTAAAAATTTGGTCAATCAAATTATTTTCTTAATATAAACTTGTATACTTGTACCGGGTGGTCAAATAAGCGAGGACGTCGGCTTTATTTCGGAAACCATTAATCGTACAACTTTCGGAAAGATTTTTTTATGAGTAAAGTGGTCAAGAGAAATTGCTGGAAATTACTTTTAAGTTCGTCGCAAGGGGGCACAATTAAAAATTGTTTTTTTAAATTCTAAATTTCTCCGAAAATTCCCATATTAAGGTATAACTCTGATTACATCATTGGAAAGCTTAGACAATTCTGCATCATTTTGGTTTAAGGCTCATTGGCGTACCGACCTTGATAAGAGTGGGAGAAGCTATTGAAAGTGTAAACATTAAAATCGCTGTAACTTCTAAACGACTTATCCGATTTTACCAAATTTAAGCTTGTTTGGAAAGAGAAAATAAGCATCTTCAATTGCCATATCCAACAGTACACGATATAACTATGACATCATAATCGAAAAGAAGATGAAATTTGCAAGAAAAGATGTGAGAACCGCAGTTCGATATCTTTGTTCGTTTCAGAGTTATTGCCAAAACAATAATTTTTAATACAAATTGCGCCCTCTAGCAATTTTATTAGAAACTATCATGTACCATTAAATACGACAATTGAAGGTACTTCCAAACAAGCTTAAATTTAGTAAAATCGGATAAGTCGTTTAGAAGTTACAGCGATTTTAATGTTTACACTTTCAATAGCTTCTCCCACTCTTATCAAGTGAAAGTGTAAACATTAAAATCGCTGTAACTTCTAAACGACTTAACCGATTTTACTAACTTTAAGCTTGTTTGGAAGAAAAAGGTAAGTACCTTCAATTGTCGTATCGAATGGTACAAGATAGTTTCTAATAAAATTGCTAGAGGGCGCAATTTGTATTAAAAATTATTGTTTCGGCAATAACTCTGAAACGAACAAAGATATCGAACTGTAGTCTTCACATCTTTTCTTGCAAATTTCATCTACTTTTCGATTATGATGTCATAGTTATAGTATGATTTGAATTTTCGGGATAAAATCGAAAAAACTGTTATTATTACAAATTGCGCCCTCTAGCAATTTTATTAAATACTATCGTGTACTGTTGGATACGGCAATTGAAGATACTTATTTTCCCCTTTCAAACAAGCTTAAATTTAGTTAAATCGGATAAGTCGTTTAGAAGTTACAGCGATTTTAATGTTTACACTTTCAATAGCTTCTCCCACTCTTATCAAGGTCGGTACGCCAATGAGCATTAAACCAAAATGATGCAGAATTGTCTAAGCTTTCCAATGATGTAATCAGAGTTATACTTTAATATGGGAATTTTCGAAGAAATTTAGAATTTAAAAAAACAATTTTTAATTGTGCCCCTTGCGGCGAAATGAGGAACTTAAAAGTAATTTCCAGCAATTTCTCTTGACCACTTTACTCATAAAAAAAACTTTCCGAAAGTTTTACGATTAATGGTTTCCGAGATAAAGCCGACGTCCTCGATTATTTGATCACCCGGTACATATATACAGGGTGAGTCGGGAAGAATGGACCAAACTTTAGGAGCGTAATATACACGCAAAAACAATTTGAAAAACCCATATGTTCTTATTCGATAATCATTTGTTTTCAAGTTATAGCGTAATACCAAATAAAGAAAAGTTCATATATTAACGGTTTCCTAATCATAGCGTTCTTTTAATAAATGTTCAAAAATACCGCCATTGACTTCTAAACATTTTCTGCTTCGTCTACGAAGGCCCGTTGCTCTTCTAATTGCTTCATGTCTTTCTTCTTTAAAATCGGCTGCAGTATTTCTAACACGTCAAATTAGTGCATCCCGAGTGTCCACTTTTACTTTGTACACTTCATTTTTAAACCAGCCCCATAAACAATAATCTAGTGCTGTGAGGTCTGGAGATCTTAGAGGCCAATTAATAGGACCACCGCGACCAATCCAACGCCCTGGGTCCTAATTCTTGAAACTGGGGAACACTGTTCTCAGGAGAAATGTGGGCGGAGTTCTCACGCAACGCATGAAACGGTATTCTTGATCAAATGGGACCATTCACATCACCGATTTACGGGAGAACTCGCTTCTCCTACTATTTTTGGTGGAAACGACCGATCCCATGCAACTCTAACCCCAGTATTATATTTACGTCGTTAAATTTTTAAACTTCAAAGTGTTTTTATTTTAGTATCTATTTTTTGTGTGTTTTAAGTGTAGCATGAATTCGGCCAACATGTCTTTTTGCTGCTGGATGATGGGGCCCACACGTTTCTTTTCATTTTCAGCCATCGATAAAAAATATTTGACCAATGAATAATATTTGACATTGACAAGTTTCATAATCTTACCCTTCACAATAAAGAAAAACCCGCACTAATAATTTCCACCTCAATTTACCTTTAGATTTCTTTAAAATTTTCGTAAAAAGTGGTGGCCCTTGCCTTGACAATGGTTGGCAACACTGTCTTATCACCTCCCCGCACGGAACATATCGTCTGCGTTCGAGAATACCAAATTTTACTAACTTTACTAACTTATGATCATAGGAGAATTGCCGCGGAAGGGAATGCTCCTTTGCGTGATGTGATCGTTCACGTTCTCTTACGCTCAAGAATTGGGACCCTGGAAATGTTTCGTCTAAATGTAGCTTGACCTGACGAGCAAAATGTGCAGGAGCTCCATCGTGCTGGTAATACATTTGCCTTCTGATATTTACAGGAACATCCTCTAGTAGTCCTTGTAACTCATGTTGTAAGAAATTTAGGTAGTTGTCTCCTGTGAGGCGATTCTCCAAAATGAAAGGGCCAATTAAATAGCTATCGAGCATACCACACGACACGTTAACCGAAAACTTATGTTGAAAATTACTTTCAACTGTTGCGAGGGGATTTTCGATTAACCATACATGAGAGTTGCGAGTATTATTAATACCATCACAGGTGAATGTTGCTTCATCTGTAAAAAGTATACGCGATACAACACGATGATTATTTTTTATCCACTGACAAAATTTAATACGTTTAGCATAATCTTCCGGTTTTAGGTGCTGTACATGGTATGAATATAAGCCTTGCTCGTGGAGTGTGTTAAATAATCTTTTTTGTGGAATGCCCAATTGAGTACCAATTCTTCGTAAGCTGGTCGTTGCATTTTCTTCTACTAAATCCAGAATATTTTCTACTTTTCCTAAACCTTGTCGACTAGCTCGTTCAGATGTAATGTTGGCACTGGGAAGCTTACCATTCTCGCACAAATTGTTAAAAACTCTGATAAACACGTTTCTAGTCGGATGTCTGTGATGTGGATATCGTTGACGATATTCTTCTTCCATTACAGAAACCATAAATAAACACCATATTTGCATATTCTCAATTTGAATAAGTATTTGGCATTTTGTAACACTGTAATCACTCAAACTTGAAAATAAACGTTTAATTACTGTCGCCCCCGCTGCCACCATACACAGAAACATTGTCAAGACAATATAGATGTCAAATAGTATAGAGTCTTGAGCATGGCATATACTCTAATTACGTGAAAATTTTGATAAAAGTGGAACGTAGAAAAAAGTTTGATATTGCGCTATAACTTGAAAACAAATGAATATCAGATAAGAACATATGGGTTTTTTACATTGTTTTCTCCTGAAATTTGGTCCGTTCCTCCCGACTCACCCTGTATATCCCTTTAGGGGCAGATGTTATGCTGAGTTTGAAGAAATTCGGACCAAAAATATTTTTTCAATATAAATAATTATACCCCTTTTTTTATCCCTTTATGGACTGGTTTTTGTTCTTGCCAATAAAGCATTTCAAAATACCAGCAGAATTTTACCGTATCTACGCTTACCTAAAAAATTCAGCAAAAATAGAAAACGAAAACATTAAACATCGCGGTGGGTGCTTCGCTATCGAAACGTATTTGCTGCTATGGAGGAGGGAGTGCGGCGAGAGTGGAATGGGAATAAATCATGCTCCAACAGAAGTTTGCAACGTTGAGTCGATCTCTTTTTAACTCGCGCCAAGTCCATTTTGTATTTATTTCTTTACATTAAAAGAATATCTCGGATACAGAAAGTGCAGAATGCCTGCCTTCGTTTTGTGTATGGTATGAGGAAGTTCGATTATATTTCTCACTTATACAGGACAATTGACTGGCTGAGGATTAAGGGCTGAACGTAGAATTTTTAATTTTTGCACAGTTGTGATAAAAATTTATTAGTAATCTCCTATTTCGATTCGAGAGCGACTTATTTTTCGTCATGATATTCATGATAAACAGGTTAGAGACAGAAGTAAATTAACCATGCCTCATCATCGGAGCGGCATGTTTCAACAGTCCTTTTCATATAATGCAAGGAAATATTTTAATTCGATACTAACTGAGATGTAGCCTCTAAATATAACGTATTTTAAATGTATTTGATATAAATACTTAACTTTTTAAGATAAATTTAAATTATGTACTTTCTTTTTTTCATGATTTGTGTTAAGTCATTTAGGTATAGTTCTTATTAATTATATAATCGCCTATTTCATTGCCTATGTTGTATTTGATTGAAATTAAAAATATTCGTTTAATGATGACAATCAGATTTTACTTACTTGTCTTTGTCTGGTTCAGTAAAGTAGCTACTACAGCTAGACTGCGCCAGGATTTGACATTCATTTTCTGATTTATTTATTTTAAATTTTATATTACGTTGAAATAAAAGATGTTTATTATTATTTAGAGACCGACCGAAGATTCGGTTACGGCTAGTTTCGGCCAAAAAATCTATTTTCGGTGACAGTTTCGGTTTCGGCCAAAAATCGGCGGAAACTTGGGGTGCGCCGAAACTCAGTGTTCGTGAATTGTCGCGCACCGTTCGGCTAACTTTGGGTGAGTTCGTAGGCAGTGTTGGCTATATAAATAGATATCTTTGTTACATATTTCAATTATTGTTTTTATTTCATTTAACACGAGTTCACTGTCAGTATAATGTGTAAAAGATACATTAGATTTCAGTATACAATAGAATTTTTAGCATGTATAAATAAGTTTAGGTTTCGGCCGGACACTATTATTATTATTATTAAAAGCCGGTCCGTAACTTCAGGCTTGCCACTACGGTATATGGTAGTACAAAAGTACCCAGTAAATACTGAGATGTAAAAAAAAAATACGGTAACAAAAATTCAAAAGTAAATGGTAGGGTACTTATATGCCATTTTTTATGCCCTTTTCTGCTACCACAAAACACGCATTTGTATTAAAAAAAAAATTGGTTTACTTTTAATCCCAGGATGGAGGGTAAAATTCAGAAAAATACAAAAAACTTATTCTTTGTTACCAACCAAATTTATTCCGGTTAAAAAATTCACCCTATATATTAATCAGGAGCTTTGGTAAATATTTTGTTTGAAACTCTAAATGTAAGATAAGATGTCATTAATTTTGACCCATACATGCTGTGCTAGTATAGTATTTGCAGAATTATACCATTGACTCTTACTGCCAAAAATAAACTACCTGATTAAACCCTATTGTATACGCCTCAACCTCTTCAAAGGGCATTAAATGGGATCAGGGTCGGCTTAAAAATGTACCTACACCACATGATTTATTTTTATAATTTAAAATAAATAGATAGGTATTTTTAGTTTTAGGTAGGTACCCGGGTGGGTACTTATAATAAATGTAAAATAATGATAACAATTAATCAGTGGCGTGTCGTGGGGTTTGTGTTTGGAGGGGCGCAATAGAAATCCAATACCAAATGACATATAAGCAAATTGCTCGAAAAAGAATCTATTTATAAAAAAAATTTTAGGTAAATTAATACATACATTTATAAATGTCTTTTGAAAACCGACGCGTAAAAGATCGGTTTTCGGCCCGTCGTTCACAAGTTTGTGATAACTTTATATCTGGCAATGGCCTCCACAGTTTTTTAATTTTAAGTTTATCCGCTAATAGTACGGGAGGTAGCGCTGCATTTGATCAAGTCATTTCATACCGACTGAAAATCATAACAGTAATAGTTTTACCCCAATACATAAGTGATGTGAGCGCCAGCTACTCTAGTAGCGGTGGAGCTAAATGTGACAGCATGTTAAAGTTGTTAAAAAAAATTATGCCACAAGTATTTTAATACCGTGCCAAAATTTATGACATTCTTTTTTAGCTTATTTTTAACAAAAAAATGATCGTTAGCTGTACCGAAGAGAGGGGATTATACGTCAGTCACGTATATCAACCATCTTAAAAATGTTCAAGTATAAAGTCATTTTATACCGTATGATCTTTGCGGAGCTGAATGTTTATACATTAAAAATGATAGAAAAAATCGTCAGCTGTATTTATAATGGCGATAACACCGTCAGTCAGCGTCATAAACATGCTGCGTGCTCAGTGCATCTCAGTGTTGCATAGTCATTTCAACAAATAAACTGACGATTTTTCCACCTGCAAACATGCAGCTGACGGTGATTTTTATTTTTGTCAACAATAAAATGACTCTATTCTTTAATTTCAATCGGTATTATATTAATTTAACATAAGTTATGCTACTTTATACCGTAAATAATAAGTTTTTGAATGATTTCTCATACTAATCAAGTTCGTATCGGTTTTAATTTTTAATATTGTATACTGTAGAACCACGAAATCTTAAGCTGTTCGAAAATCTCACTACTTTGGCCTATCCCTCCCAACGATGGTATTTCTAAGCCTCCAGGTAGAATTGACCCTACCCTAATCAAGTGAGACAAACTTATACAAACGAAAGAGAAACGCTACCATCTGCTGCCTAGAATTCAACACTCGGATCTAGCTGTAGCAGAATTTTATGATTCGCCGCATGCGTGTTATGTGTATCGACGAGTTTCAGTACAAACGTCAAGCATCGACATCGAAATTATTCAAAACTTTGCGCGAAGAAATACCGTTAGGTAGGGGTTCTGTCACAGCATTCTTAGAAAGTTAAGACCGCTGTGGTTCTGTGCTGTAAAAGAAACGTAACGTTAAAGTCTCGCGCCTTTTTCGTGTTTTGTTGCACATAAGCAAACGGTTTATGTAATTCACACTTTTTTCTTCTGTGTGTTTTATTTTTACAGTTTGGTTTAGACTTATTATTATATTATTTTTGTTGATTTTTTTTAAAGTAAAATATTGGTGTTCTGTGTTCTGTGAGTAAAATCGGCTTTTTACCGAATTTCAGTGTACCTATAATAAGTATTATTTTTTACATTTAAATCACTATTTAAACAATGGCATAATTGCTAATTATCATACCTATAAAGTATTAAGAATATTCCACATTCCAATCTAAACAAAAATATTCTAAATTAAAGTATTAAGACTATTTAGTTATCAGATCTCGTAAAATCAACTTCCTTCGGCGACATTATATAAAATTTCTCGAGTAAAAAATGTCGAAAAAAACATTTCTAGTATCTTAATACTCTTAAAAATATGTCGTTATTTTTAAAATTACCTTTAATACAAGTATTTGGGCATTGGGCCACGAAAACTGTTCCTTTAATACCTTTATATTTTTTGCTCAAAACATTTACATATCTATATTATTTTATTTGTTGATGTCATTCATCTTGTTAATAACGATTCGGTATTGATACACTGTTAGAAATCCTGGACGTGAGAATCAAAAAAATTTATAATCAATTAAAATAAATCAAATTTAACTTAAAATATATAGTTATTTTAACTTTTTTGTGTTTAGTAAAAATCAGATTTTAAGAACTAACTTTTCTGGAAGTCGTTTTAACATAACAGCTAACTAAAATTACATGCAATTCTTTTACGGTTCAAATGAATCAAATACTAGTAACTTTGATAAAGTTTATAATCATTATCAATATCTTTTTTAGTTAAAATTTTAAAAGAAGTTAATACTAACATAAAAAATGTGTCAAATTAACTAATTAAGTTGTAATTTTTACTGCACAATAAAATCAGATTAATGTCAAAATAGTATAATAACATATTTTATGAGTTACTGATTGACCGAAGCGGTTTTAGTTAAATTGACAAAAAAAACGGGAGTGGACTTTCTGGGACATAAAAAAAAGTTAAATTTGATTCTTTTCTTTTAACAGTGTATGATGTTTTAGAAGTAATCCTTAAACTTTAGTTTATATCATTTTGTGTATTTATTCAACTACCAATATCATTTGAATTTGTGTTTTTATGTGTTTTATTTTTTTGTATCTTAATAATTAGGATTACCTAGTCGATTAGTTTTTTTGAACTTTGGAAACTACCAAACTCTTATTAAGTTATGATATTTTAAGTTAATTGTTTTATTCTTTCACATTTTGTAAACTATTAATGTTAAGTTCTTTGTTTATACTTCTATTTTTTGTTTTATAATTTTCCCTGAGTACTTACATGTATTATACGTTTATTAAAATTAAATTAATCTGAGTTTTTTTTTCAACAAAACGTGCAAATTTCCGCTTGCAAAATATATTTTACGAGATTAGGTTTGGGCACAAATTTGATCATCCGTATCATGACTCGCTCAATTTTTTAAAATTTATTTCGAAATTGAAAAAAATAGGCGCCAAAATTGGTCTGGCCTAAGGCGTCAAACGATCTTACTTCGGCCCTGTTTCCTATTCTGTAATAGGGTATTAAATAAATAATAATCATTTGTTATTACTTATAAGAATTTTGCAGTCTTTCACTCTGGCATATATACCTAATAGCCTAAGGTGTAAATCCGCAGTGCTTTTACTTTTATACTCTCCCCCAACCTTTTAACATCAACTCAAATACTTTACTCTTCAATCAGGCCTCGTACCTCATACGTTTGCGACCGAGGTTTGTCGATACACATAATACGCATGCGCGCGAATCATAAAATTCTGCTACAGCTAGATCCGAGTGAATTCAACTAACTACAACTAGTTAATTCAGTTTTTATTGTGCTGTACTGTTGAAACGTAGTGTTCAAAATGTCTGCGAAATCAAAACCATTTTGTGTATTTTGTTTTAAAAAAACCGAACCGCTTCATTTATTCATTCCAAGTTATCTAGAAAGGTGTAAAAATATTCTAGAAATACGTAAAAATAATGATTTATCCATGAAAGACGCTAAAGTGCCGGTGGATATAAACGATTTTCAAAAATATCATTCAAAGTGTTATAGACAATTTACAGCGTTACCAAAGCCGTCATCTCATGAATCAAGGTAAGTGCAAATCTTTTGTTAATGAGAGTTATTCATTATTTATTAAATATTAAAAACTGCACACGGAGAGAAAAATTTAATTTTTATAAAGAAAATCTTAGAAAAATTATCGTGCTCTCTTATCTTATCTATATCTCTTATCTCGACCATCGATGAGAATCCTAAAGGTACTTTTTTCTTACATATTTTTATAACACATGAAGATTGAGTTTAATAGAATGTCAATATAACAATAAATATTGTATTATTACTGTTTACAGAAAGGGTCAAAAGCGATGAAATGGAACCAACAGAGAATGTCGAAGAAGATGATGCAGAGGAATTTTAACGAGAACGAAATGTCATCATAGACAGCTCCGATGATAGTAGCGAGGAAGATGACTATGATACCGATACTACAGAAGAGTTAAACCAAGAAATTGATGAATAATTTTTGTATTAATCAAAATAAAGCTTTCTTTTGTATTGTTTCAGTTTGTTAATGAAATAAAAAATTAAGATATTTAATATGAAAAGAATCTGAATTCTTGTTTTTTTTTATAAATATATCTATACTGAGCGCGCAGCATGATTATGACGCTGACTGACGGTGTTATCCTCATTATAAATACAGCTGACGATTTTTTGTATCATTTTTATAGTATAAACATTCAGCTCCGTAAAGATCATAAGGTATAAAATGACTTTATACTTGAACATTATTAATATGGTTCATATACGTGACTGACGTATAATCCCCTATTTTCGGTACAGCTGACGATCATTTTATTGTTGAAAATAAGCTAAAAAATAATGTCCTAAATTTTGGCACGGTATGAAAATACTCGTGGCATCATTTTTTTTAACAACTTTAACATGCCGCCACATTTAGCTCCACCGTGGGTGCGGCGACTGACGCTCATTTTGCTTATTATTGAATAGTAATCAATCACTAAAAACAAATTTCATTCGGTATAAAATTCCTTGAAAAAATGCAGCGCTACCTCCCGTACTATAATGGCAGCCTGCAAAAATTTATTTGAATTATATTATTAACGAAATTCATTTTTATTAGTTCAAACTCGACGCGCGCTTACGCCACAACAAAGTCCGAAATGTATAAAGCAATGCAGGCGCTAAAATACCGCGGCGGTAGAGTCCCTAAATAAATCGGATATAACCGGGTGACGTTCGGGTTCGTTCCGCGAAATTTATATACGCCAAGCGAGTTTCACCGTCCGTCGCAGCCTTTCAACGACGGAATTCAATTATCTAAAATTCACACGAGGAGGCTTGCTTATCGTTGGTCAACGAAAACGGACAAATAGAGATGAGTTCAGAATTGGTGAGTTGCTATGGTTTTTTAAAATTTAGAAATTTTAACTACCTATATGAATATTAATAATAATATTAGTATTAAAATGAATAGTAATAATAAATATTTAAATAAACATTTAATTTGTGTGTTATGTTAAAATTCCTAGGAGGGGCGCGCGGCCACGCGGCCTTATAGAGCAACCGCCACTGCTAATAATAATAATTTGTACCTGGTCCGGCTCTGCTCGAAAATGTTTTAATTTTTGGGATTTCATTATTTATTTTATGGTCAAGGGGATAATGAGGGTTTATTGCAGTCAAAAGATCTAGGGTATAATTCTACAAATACTATTCCTATATCTTGCCTGATTACATGATTTTTTGTAGTCACGAAGAAGAGTACAAAGCCGATTTCAATGAAAAAGCCTCAGAAAAACGCTACAATAATAATGCGAAGAAATCGGCACCAATGCTCTTACAATTCCCAATTTTTTTTATTTGATATAATTACCAAAATTTCTGTTTTTATTTTCTATGCCTTTATTTTAAAAGCCATCATTTTCTTGAACATAAAAAACTGCTGTAACAATATGTGTCTTGTTCTCTATAATTTAGAAATAAAGCCTTAATAAAATAACTAAAAAAACTACAACCTACTGGATTTGTTCCCTTAGATATGTCCAAAAGTACTTATTTGGCATACTTTTTGCAACTTTTTTTTAAGTATCTAATTACTACCCCCTTACATAACTTTGCCTCAATTTCAATTTAACAGTCTTGATAATATCTTTTAGTATTTTTCAGTTCCCTATGTACCTACGTACCTACACAGACAAATGTGTAACACCTTGTACTTATATCTGGGTCAATCTTCAGAAAAGGTAACATTTGAAGTAATGGACATTTATCTAGAAAGATTTAGCCTATTTTCGTTTGCAAAGTTAATATGACCTAAAGTATCAAATAGGCAATAATAATATGTAAGTAAATACTTGCAATACATTATTATTACTATTATTATTTTAAAGTAAATTTTGTGTCCACACTATGTGATTGGTCGCGTGTTGTGGTCTGTAATTATCTGAGGTAGGTATGATTTTAAAATTATAACTAAAAACAATAAATGAAAACATTTAATTAATTTTTTTTTGTACTTAAGTAGAGTAATTCCATAAATATAAATCAGGGGTGGCCAAACTTTTGACCTGTGAGGTCTACTTGTGTTCAAAAATATTTCTTTCGGTCGACAAGGTAGAGTTTACAAGAGAGAAATAAAACAATTGTGTAATAAGTTTGTATTTATTTATTAAACGATAAATACAAAATTCGCATTTTTTTATTCCGCTTTACGCTTTTGGTTAGATTTTGGACTGCATATTTTCTACATGTTTATCATATAGAGGAGTGTAAGAAGTAACTGCCATGCGCAAACAGGAAGTTAAGTGAACGTCTGTTAAGCGGGAACGATGTTGGGTTTGTGTTGCATTCATAGTAGAAAATGTTGATTCGCAAAGATAGGTAGAACCAAAAAACGAAGTCAAATATAAAGCTACCTTTCTTAGGCATAGAAACTTTTCTTTGCAAAACTGTTTCCAAAATTCTGTAGTACCAAATGCTCTACCTTTCAAAAATATGTCGCATCTTATTTTAATTATTTTTTCTTCGACCACAATAGAATACTATCGGTTAACTTGCCGATTCTATTGGTCAAGCTGTCAATGTCAATACTTTCATAAAAAAAAAATATAAAAAATAAATTTTAAAATTTATTTATTATATTTTTCTTATTTAACTCTCTGGGGCTACCGAAATCGCCTTCGCGGTCGACCGGTAGACCGCGGTCGACCTCTTGGCCACCCCTGATATAAATGATATAAAATTAATCTTTATAGAGGAACAGAAACAAGAAAGATGAAGTGGTGGACCAAATGACATGGTCGAAAATAAATAGTACCCTCTCCACGCTAGAAGGCTCACTTGTCGCCAGGTATAGGCAAAACCATTTAAGGTTGTTGTAAATATCTTTTCAATTTTGTTTTAATCTTACTTAAGTGTATATTTAGTGCCAAAATAATTTTTCTACTTTTATTAAACACTTTAAATCTGTTTTTAGCAAGTTTTTAATTTCCACTGAGATATATTATACATACATGAAAAATCACAAGTGTGGATAACCAAGTCAGTCATGTTGACCAGTGTTACCAAAAAAAAGCGAAAATTTTGAAAATTAATCTTAACCATGGGTCTTAAATTTGTATTTGTATTACCATTTACTAGTCATAGGTAAAAGATTTATTATAATATTCTTATTGTTTACCTAAATAATGTCCACAACAAATGTTACTATTTATTAAGAACGACCCATTTACAAATCTTTTTGAGGAAATGTGATTGTAAAAGTGTGTAATATTTTAATCCCATATTGTTACTTATTAAGTAGTAGTTATACTTTTTTAATAAATTTGTATTAACAAATAAAAATTATAATTATGGATCTAAGTACTTACTATTAATTTTAAAGGTTCCTACCTATATAAGTAGACTTAGGTAGGATATATATTTTTATACAATTTTGAATGGGTTACCTTAAAAAGTTTTAATCCTCCCACAGCTCCTAAGTTAAGTTGAAGACAATAAGGGACATAAACTTCTCATTGAGAAATTATATTTTCTTTACTTAATAATTATTTACAAGCAATTATTTGATTTGCTTCATCAAAAAAAGTTTACACTTGATTAGAGCAGAGTAAGCAGAGCCCTTGTGAACTTTACCTTCTTTCACATTACACATAAATTTAAATATAACGCTTACCGCATACAATGTCTGGTAGATACCTACAGCGTTAGGTATATGGGTATGTACTTATTTAGATACTTAATAATATACCTAGGTACATAAGGAAAACAGAAATGTCTTTTGCCAAATAGATACTCACATGGGTCGTAGGAAGGTAGGTACTTACTAAATTTATTAAATCACTTATTTTCCTCTAATTTTTTTTTGAAAAAAATGTATGATATATGTGTGAAAATAATTTAGCTGATTTGTTTTTGGGGTGTATACAAATGTAATTTAATAAAGGATTTAAAAAAAATTCTCTTGATTGTAAAATAGATAGGTAGGTAAGTATAGAATGACAAAAAAGCTGAAACTATTTTTTTTTTTGTAAAAGAAATTGTAGAAAAATATTGGTAGGTAGGTACCTACTTAATTTCTACTGATCTCTAGATAGGTAGATATGTCGTAGACTGATAGTGAAATCGGTCATTTTATGAAAAGCCTAGTCCGAGGCCTAGTCATATCATGCTGCACGCTAAAAGGTATATTGGCAACTGGTTTGGTCGTTGTGCCCCAGAGCATTTTTTTTTAATTTAATTTAAATTTTATTTTTATAAAATAATATTAGTTAAAAAAATTGAAAAAAATGCTCTGGGGAACAACGAACAAACCAGTTGCAATATACCTTTTAGCCACGCTTCATGATATGACTAGACTTTTCATGAAATGACGGATTTCACTATCAGCCTACGACAGATACAAAGTAAAACAGATAGGTGCTAAGTACCTGATTGTAGATATTTCATATCCTCTTGCAATTTTTGGTACTCTGTTTTTTCTTCAGCAAGTAATTTCCTGAGTTCTGCTCGCCGCTCACTTAATAACCGTTTTAAAATGCATTCTGCGGGTGTCTCGACAACAGTCTCTACACCAGACCTTTTTTTTCGTTTAGGAGTTTCAACATTTCCAAGTAAAGCTCCATACTGAGCAGCACAATTTTTTTGATGGAACCAATCTGCAGGTCTGTTAGATTCACCAAAAGGTTTTAGTGCCCGACTTACAGACATCCAATTCTGATCTCCACTGCGAGCTACGGCGGAGGCCAAACATAATTGTTCTCTTATTGACCACTTATCCAAGGGTTCCCTTTTAAGCTGTAGCCTCTCTTGAATTGAGGACATTTTTTATTAATGTTCTGATGAAAAATGATAGTATCAAAGCGAAACGGCTTGAAATCCAAATTTCAGAATCAAAGAAAACAGAAAACACGGAAGAGGTAAGAAGAATATAAGAAACTTGTTTGTTTAATTTTAAAGGTACTTTATGTTATGCTCCTTTAAAATTCTGATTAATGATTCGTCAGTCGGCAGAATAAATTTATTTTATTTTTCCGGCTGGGGGCTGGCCACAAACTCAGAAAAATATTTTTTTTGTTTCGGTGGCACAGAGTACAGAATCGCTCGGCACCGTTGTCATACTTAAAAAAATTCGCATTTATGGTTAGCTAATGGCGAAACGCGGGACCTTCAATATATATAAGCAGTGTGATTGGCCAGCAGTCAGCGATCCTTTGTAAAAAATTACAGTTACGCCGAAGATTCCCAAAAAGTTGGTGTCGTTTTAACTTTTTGCGGCTGTTGGTCACAAAATTTGCCAATTGTATTTTAGATTTGATTTCATGTACCATTTGTTTATAATTTAAATTAAATATAATAATTACTTTCACTAATTAAACGAAAAACTTTAGCATAACGAAAAAGTAAGGGTAAAGTTATATTTTTGCTGTTTACTGTTTACCTTTTGCGCTTTTATTGAAACATGAAGTTCCGCTTTTACGTCCTCCGTCTCGTCTCATGCGAACTCACCATTAGTTAATTGGACATGGACATAAAAGCCTCGTTCTCAGAGCTACGTTGTGTCGCCAGCGACATCATCTTGACCGATCAGGACCGCCTTACGTCATTACCCCTAACCCCCACCTAAGTGTCGCCAGATCGGTGTCGTTGTCGCTCAATTATTTCAACTTCAACGGCGTGCCGTTTATTTGCAGCAGCTATTTTTGGATTTTGTTTGTGTTTTGTGAATTTTCAGTTTGATTTTAAAATTTAATGCCCCATATTGGTACTGACAGTTCGGGTATATACAGGTATCCAAGGTGTGTTCGAGAAAATGTGTTGTCATATTCTACAGAGCATGAATATACAGGCTTAAAGACATTTTTATTGACCCTTGAAAAAGTTTTAATATAAAACGAAACGTTGGGAGAAATACAATTGTGTCATTTCATTGCCTGTCCTCATTCCCGCTATACTTATTTAAAGTAAAATTTAATTTTGGAAAATACCTGTACCTCCTCCTCTTATCTGGTTTTCCTTAGTACTGGAGCGTTTGGCTTTTCGCCAAAGATAATACGCTATTAATAAGTTACGCCTTTCCATAATAAATTATTCAAAACAAGTTTATAATTAGTGATGGGATAACTCGAGTGAAAAATAACCGATCACTCGGTTTTTTTCAATCACTCGAATTATTCGATTATCTTCGGAAATCATTCGAGTGACGAAATGAGTGATGAACATAATGATTTTTGATAGTGATGGGATCACTCGAGTTAAAAAATAACCGATCACTCATTGCGGGGCTATACAAAGTAGTGAGTTTATGGAACTGGCGACCTTTTTTTTTACAAGTCTAAAAATATACGTGCTTGATTATTTAAGTGATTAATTATTTTTTTTTAAATTGCCCCTCATATAGAATTTGAGTGAACAATCGATTATCATTCGGTTTTTTAAATCACTCGAATTCTCGGTAATCGATTAATGAAATAACTCGATTTTTCCCATCACTATTTATAATATTATATTACAAAATACAAACAAACAAATCAATTAGGGTTACGTTTTAATGTGACAGATAGCATAGCGACAGTCAGTGTTTCTGCTTCACCGTCGCCGCGACACCCAATTGATAAGAGTGGGGATGTGTCGCCAGTATGGAGAACTAGAGGGTAGGAGGCCGATCGACAATGGCAGCATTTTCAATTTCTGTCCCGGTTTTTTGGTTAGTTCGCTATTGGCCGATAGATGGCTCTCGCGTCCGAAGTGGGCTGATGTTGTCTTATTCTTCTTCGTTTTTAATATGGAAAACTAGATCCTCCATAGTTTTTAACTTTTACTTAAACCCTTTATTTTTCTGTGGTTTTACTTTTGACAATTGACATTTTATTTTTCGAAATAACAAATAATGTTTGAAGGCAAGACAAGACAAATAACGTTGTATTGTAATTAATTTCCATATTTATAATGAATAATGGTACAATTTATAAAAGTAGAGTTTGCTTTGTGTCGGTGTGTAAGACAGAATATTCTTCAAAGAGGAAACGAAGCCAAATAAGTCTCTTTCTAGCTCCAAAGGTAAGCTCACTTTAAAAAAACCTCTGTAGCTAGAATGTTTAATACCCTGTATTTTAAAAACCAAGCATCGTTGGAACTTTATACAGGCCGAGTTTACTAATAAGTATAACAAAGTAAGCGTACATTCATATAAAAGTCCTTATTTGTTCCCTAAAGAACTAATTTAAATAAAAATAGTTATCGCGTCCATAAGAAACCATTTATTTGATAGCCCACTTCGAACACGAGCGCCATCTTATGGCAACTCGTAAAGCTGAATTACCAATTCTAATTTGGGACCGAATCCAATGCATTGCGATCGGCCTCCTACCTCAAGTCCTCCATAGTCGCCAGCGACATTCGTAGCTCTGAGAACGAGGCTAGGGTCATTTCAAAGAAAATTTATAGGGTTGGTCACATTACTCACATTTACGTTGATATTTTAGGTAGGTTCAGTGGCGGCTCGTGACTAGCGAGTCAGGGGGGGGCGCTGGCTGTAAATAATTTTTTTTTTAAATGTCTATTGTTTTCGAAAGTACTTGTCTGTTTTTCCTAACTTTCTCGTTGTGAATTTTAATTTCATCAGCATAAGCACTACTTAAACAAGTTAAAATATTAGTTTGTCCTAACATCTCAAAACTTACCACATTATGACGATGTTTTGCACTATTTTCATGTTTTTTTATTTTCTCTGAAAGATGTTTTAAGTCCTGCACCCCATTTATAGTCCAATTATCATCCCCGTCGAAAAGAAGACACACGAAACAAAAAAAAAAATTTTGTCCTCACAACAGTCACAACCGCATATCCAGGATTTTTATTATATATTTCTTTATCAAACTTACTCGTAAACTGTGTGCCTTACTTTTACATTTTGATTGCACTTGTTGTACTATGTTCAATATTGGTAGTGGCCGCCCTGCATTTTTTAAATCAAGTCTTTCACTTAAGCTCAGAGAACTAACAGAAGCTTCTGTAAATCACTGACCTTCATATTACACGAAATTTTCCAACGTTATAACGTAACTAATAAATCAAATCAAAACAAATAAACAAAACATCAGCGGGATCGACAGGTCGCCTCGTCAGATTACACAATATTATATCGATTATTCTACCGCGACATCGCGATTCGCGAACAACTGTTGGGCGCGGAAAATTGGAGCTCTTTCCTGGCTGCTCGTTGTGCGATGTGTAGGTGACATCACGCCTCCATCGTCATGGCAACTCATCGAGAAGTCGCGTTAAATCGGGACGAATAATTGGTCGCCCGCTTGAGAGCGCGCAACTCCCTTGTCTATGAGTATAACCTGCCCGTTGGAATAGGGCTATGTTTGGTTTGAATTATGCCCGCGCTTAGTATATATAACCTACTCGCTGGAATAGGGCTATGTTTGGTTTGAATTATTTTAATGGATTGCTTACATACATTGCTTTATTGGTTTTTTAAGTAAAGTATTTTTGGATTCTGTTTGAAATAATTGCAGGGAGGGCGGCGCCCCAGAGCCCTTTATTAACGAGCCGCCACTGGGTAGGTTCCTTTGGCTTCTTTTAAAGAGCAAGGCAAAATTAAAATTCTCGTTAGTTAGTTAAGTTGAAAAGAAACGCTTCCTATAATCGAATGAGAAATATAGATGTACATATTTAACCGTAACGGGGGAAACTCTTTGCCAAGCTGAGTTAAATTTTTAAAAGCACTTAGATAAAAAAAATGTGAAGCGTATATTGTGTAGTTTCTAGTTTTAGAATTAGTTTTGAACGTACCCTAAGTTTACTTATTTTAGCCCACGGGGATGAAGGTGGGATTGGGCAACCCGCAACATCTTGCCACCGGATATGTCAGCCACCTGGCCATATTTGAACGTATGTGCAAAAGCAATTGAGACGTACGTGCGATTAAAATTTGACATCGTTGACGTTTCGTTCGTTTTCGTAACCTTTGTTTTTTTAGACCGCCTTGTGGAAATGTTTTATTTTTTTGTGATTTTTATCGCACCGGCATTATTATTTATGTTAAAAATGTCACTGAAGTTCTTAGTATTTCTCTGAGTAAGTACTAAATATTGTAATATTATTATTAAGCTAAAAATATTGCATCCGAGAATATTTCTTTTACTTCCAAATAATGTTTCTTGGAGGGATGATTTTTTATAACCTTTGAAATTGAAAGTCTGTACCTGACTGTGAAACTTGCTAATTTTTATTCTAGCGACGTTACTAATCAGTATTTATGTGTTTCATTTAAAGAATATGATGAAAATACTAGACTTACTTATGCCAGTGACAAACTAGTTCGCTTACTCGATGTAATTCCACGAGAAATTGTATCGTTTCCTTAATAATAGTGCATTGCTCACTTAGAAGATACATTTTTAGATATTTATGAAAACGAATTTCAAAAATTTAACTTCTGTGAGCAACACGACATATGCAATGAAATTTTTAAATTATATGTTCGATTAACAGTTTACAAATATTTAAGAGATAAAAATACTCAAAATCAAACTTTAAGTGCTGGACACTATAAAAAGCATAACATTTTTAATAAGAGTAAAGTTAATGACTCCAGTTATAAAAGATTTAAAACCAATTAAACAATTTTCTCAGTTTCTATTTAAAAATAATTCTTGTTTTAAAACATTTTACTAATGTATGAGATTATTCTGCCCAATTTTTTTTTTGTTTCATGTTAATGCACACCTACAAGACTAGCCCAATGTTGACCTCCACCGGATTAAGACTTGCCCCACATGAAGACCTAATTTTAATAATGACCAGCCCTATAGTGCAAAATTGAAAAGCATAGGCAAGGAAGCCGTTGAACGACACCACGGTGACTCTAAACTTGTACCTACTAAGAAGGGTGATATAAGAATCACTGGTGGATACCTTAGATGCTTCCTTGGCTTATATTTTTGTACAGGCCCAGGAAGTTAGTCGACTCTGAATACCACCTTTAATCCCTTAGGAAACTTTTATTTTTGATAGTACAATGTTCCGTAACTAGTTCGTACCAGAAGTTCATATAGTTATTAGAAATTCGTCTTGTGTTAGACTCATTGGAAGTTATGCCTTCTGCATTAAGATCTTTTTGATCTAAACTTGAAATAAATTATAAACAAAATATGGTCGTTTTTTTTTTCTAGAAGTCTTATTGTTTTTTATAGTAAATTAATTTTTTTAATGTTGTTTGCTTTGCTGTTTTTAATCGTTGAATAAACATAATTTGTCTCAGAAAATTAAAAAGCAAAGTAAACAAACATTAAAAAATTAATTTACTAACCTGCAATTAAAATTAAGCGTTCCCCCGCCTTCCTCACCCCCTGCCACCTAACATGGCGATCGGTTAAACGTCATTCCCGTTTCGTTCAATTAACATGCAAATAACGTTTCTCTTAGTTGGTGTTTTGTGTATAGTGCTGGGAAGTTTAGTTCATTTTGCCGATTTCAATCTTTCGTTCTCGTTCAATAAAGTGAATAGTTCAAAATACTAGTTCGTTTAGTTCATTTAGTTCACTGATTTATACTGGCATAGTGAAGTAAAAGAAATATTTTAAAATTTAAATTATATATTAAATTAACAAAAAATACAGTAGACACCGACAATATTTTTTATTCATTTCCATACCGAAATAGTCCGAAATCATCGCGGCATGCATCGGTCGGTCAGGTGACAAAACCTATAATCTCGGTCGTCTCGCTCTCGCTTGCGTAGTTCATTCCGTTTAGACTTTAGTTCGCCTTGTTTCAATCTCTCAGTAATTACTGATTGAATATTTTAGTTCAGTTGTCAGATTCGATCTTTTGAACTAGTTCGTTCGCGAACTACACAACTCTATTTGTGTATTTTAGTATTTACCTGTTGGCAGGATGGAAAGGGGGCAGTTGGCGTCTAGAGAGCCAAACAAGAGACATGGGAAGTAAACTGTAATTTGAAGAGAATAAAAAAGTAAAAAAACTTAACAGTTTTATTATTATGAACTAATAAAATACAACAGTTCGCCCAACATATAGGTTAATTTTTTAAAAAAATTATACATTCTGCACGTCTGCAGGACCTTCCAACTTTCTGCAAATTTGCAGACGCAAAATAATGATAAACGTTTTCTTGAATTTCAATTGTGTCATTTGCATCTGTAAACTGCTACTTGCAGCTGCAGAGCTTCTGTAATCTCACCCTTACAAAGCCGTTTAGTTTGCGCTGCTATTTAAAAGTAACTTAAAGGAACTCGGCTTTTGTCTGTCAACAGCGTCAACGTTAACTGTCAACAGTAATTTGAATGCGTTGTTTCTTGTTTACAAGTGGTTTGTTGAAATTTAAAAGTTTATTATACGGCTTCTCTTATTAAATAAACGCATGTTTATCATAATATAACTGCTTTAATTTTCCAAAAGAAGTTTGTTGTATACATGTACATGTACACAACATGAGTCACACAACTCGTACAGATACGTTCCAACGTCTTCAAGTAAGTCAGTAATGTTACATTTTTTTGCAGTTCAATGGCTACGTTAACTTTTTGAGTTTAATAGCTTCCATTAACTTTCTGATGGCAAAAGATTTAAACCATGACAGTGGGGTTCCTCGACCCCATTATACACAATCTTCACTGAGTTGTAGTTGTAGCAGCAATATTTTGTCATTAAGTTTCCAAGTACAAATTGCCAAGATGTGGAAATACCTTCGGGAATACTTACAGCATAATTCGGGCTTTTTTTTTAGTTTGACAGCTATTCCAAGGTACTGGGAGAGATTTAGGATTTTATTGTAATTTAAAAATACATATTTATGTCCCGTTTACCTCCCACCTACCTTACCTATTTCCACAATTTTTGCGAGTTCGTAGGAATTATTAAGAAAATGAGCCTGTAATAGAGGGAAATGTTGGAATACCTAACATTTTTTTTTCAGCTTTATTTTTATAACAACTGACCCCTGAAAAGCAATACCTATATCCTACTGGTTACAGAGCCAAATAATTACATTTATAAACTACCCGGGAGGAGGGGGGGGGGGGTGAACTCATCAAAAAAGAAGGTACATGTATTGCGGAAATCCTTGATTCCCAAGGATTGCCATATGATTTCCTGATTGCGGGGCGATTGCCGGTGATTGCTGATGATTGCCGGTGATTGCGTGTGATTGCGATCAAATTTCGAGACTGTCGTGCCGCTGCTATTGACTGAATGGGGATTTTATTTGACTTAAAAATAGGGTGAAGTTCGCAATTTGACCTGTTTGTATTATGGAAACGATCTAAAATTATATTTAAATATGTGACTCGTTAAGTGTCCTGAAAAACCACTCAGTATTTTTGTATTTGAGCGAGCGAATGCACAAATTGCAAAAAAGTGGTCACGAAAAAAATTGAAAAAATTAAGGCGTATTCCTTCTAGGGCGGAGATTTCGGGAAAAATAAGCAAAAAATTCCACTGTCAAAATTTGACACCTGTCAATGTCAAATATTTTTAAAAAAATTTTTTTCAAAATGACACGACGGTTCCCTTAATAAATATAACGATGTGTCACTTGTCACTTTTTGCCACCAAGAAAATATTTTTTTTCAAATTCAAATTCAAATTCAAATTCAAATTCAAATTCCTTTATTTATGTCAACGCACAAACTGTGCTTACACACGTCATAATATAATAAAATCTATAATTTAATGTGGTAATATTCGTAAATCTTTAGATTAAGGACACAACAAAACAAATTAAAATAATAAAAGTAAACCTAAGCTAAACAAAGTAAAACAAGTACAATCACCAAAACATCAAAATCATGAAACTATACACTTGTTAAAAAAAAGAGAAGAGCATATAAACATTTAATGACAAATTTAATAACTTAAAACTGGGTGATGTCACAATTAAAATTCAAGAATTCAGCCACATCAAAAAATGCTCGACTAACGAGAAAATTTTTAATCTTTCCTTTGAATGATTTTATTGTTAAAGTCCTAATAGCAATAGGCAGTTTATTAAAAAAGCGAATGCCGAGACTACCCGGACCGTCCTGAGACCTCAAGAGTCGCCTGTAGGAGGGCACCAAATTGTCTCTACCACGAGTACCATACGAGTGCAGGTCAGCATGAGTCTGATATTGACTAAGATGGGTTCTGACAAACACAAGACTCTCCAGGATAAAAAGTGATGGTAGCGTTAAGACGCCAAGCGACCTAAAAGCAGGACGACACTCTTCTCGATAAGATAACCCAGCAACTATTCTTATCGCCCTCCTCTGCATCCGAAAGACATCCTTCGCACCCGAACTATGACCCCAGGCCAAGATTGCATAGTTGATATGGGTCTGGCAAACTGCAAAATAGGCATGCCTAAGAGTGGACTGGGAAACACATTCAGAGAGTCTACGCAAAAGAAATACACTCGAGGCCAGCCGGCCCATCAGGGAGTCCGTATGAGAACTCCAGCGCAGTCTGGGATCCAGATTCACCCCCAGGAACCTTACAGTCCCAACCTCATCACCCTCAGGAAGCTGTCTTGTTGAGAAAACTATGTTTTGTGTTTTATCCACATTCAAGAAGAGTCTATTCGCCGTAAACCAGCTCTCAGCCCTCGACTGCGCCTCCCGCAAGGCCTCCACAGCCCCAGCATGATCCAGTCTATTGCAGGATATTGTGGTATCGTCCGCAAAGAGTGTGTACATACTTTCAAGGTCCGCATTCGGCAAATCGTTGATATAAATTATAAACAGAAGGGGTCCAAGAATGGAACCCTGTGGTACACCCACTGTCACACTCCTCTCTACAGACTCTACCCTCCCCACTGTTACTTTCTGTGTTCTATTCGAAAGATAGCTAGATATCATTAAAGAGCTATCAGCACTGAAGCCATATTTTTTTAATTTTTTGATAAGTACCTCATGGGAGACGCAATCGAAGGCCTTGCTCAGGTCACAGAAAGCACTGGCCAAGTACTCACGAGACTCAAAAGCTTCCTGGATACGCGCGGCGAGGTTCAGAATGCCCAAGGTGGTGCTGCGCCCCCTTCTGAAGCCAAACTGATTCTCCACTAGCAGGCCATTAGATTCAAAAAACTGAGATATCCTAGAGGCCAAACACTTCTCAAAGATTTTTGATAGAATTGGCAGTAGTGATATCGGCCTATAATTAGAGGGATCATTAATATCACCCTTCTTATACACCGGTGTCACTCTTGCTTGCTTAAGAATGGCAGGGAATGTGTTTTCCTTAAGACATTGATTTATAATCTTGGTTAAAGGGCTACATATAAGATTCTTTATCATTTTTATAATCTCAACTGTAAAACCGAACGGGTCCCTACTCTTTTTATTCTTGAGATCAGTTATAACATCACGGACCTCAATTATGGTAGCCCCTTTAAAAGAGAACGGCTCCAAGGGAGTAGTGTGGATAAACCGTAGGGGGTCAAGAATCGAAGGGCCGATCTGGCTCTGCAGATTGAGTGCAATGTTAGCAAAGAAGTTATTAAACTGATCTGGTGTAACAGTAGTATTACTTGGCCCTTTCCCCAATAAGCCTCTGTGTTCATTTACAATGTTCCACATACATTTAGTGGGATTAACCGCGCCTCTGATGAGGTTATCATTTGCTGACTGTTTAGCCTTTTTTATAGCAGATCTATAAAGCTTTTTATAATTTTTTATTGTATTTTTTACGTCCTCTGTTGGAGACCGGTTATATATTTCCCGTAATAAGCTTAAGATCTCTCTCATTGATTTCAGATCATCATTAAACCAATTGATGGTTCGGTTTTGATCTTTCCGCTTATTATAAGTTTTTTCGGGAAAGGCCGATAAGAAAGCCCGATGTAAGGCGTTGTGGAACATTGTAAATTTTACATCAGCAGACACATTATCATTGTTCAGAAACTCCCAATCAATCTCCTCCACATATGTGAAAAATAGTGCCTTACCTGCTCTCGTTAAAGGTCTACACGTGGTTTTTATTATACTGGGGTCTTTTACTGTTTTGAGTGATGGGAAGGTAATGATCTGACCAAGGTGGTCCGATAGAGCTGTATCAACAAGGGTCGCGCGACACTCACGGCCGTCAAGACTCTCAAATTTATTGTTTTATCTAGAGGGCTATGAATACCTTAAAATTACTTATTTAGGTTTATTTGTGGTCCAATACCATGTGCTGTGTGAAATTTAATCTTTAAAGTTGTATATAACTCATTTTTTTTAAACGGCAACATGGTGGCTCGTCAGGTTAAGAAAAAGGAGTATTTCATCACGATTATTTTGATACCGCACACTATAAGGTTTTAGAAAAGCTGCCATTAAAAAACTTTAAAAAGTTAACTTGCAACTTTTCTAAAATGAAGCATTTATTGAGAATAAATTTAGATTTAAATGCATCAAGTAGTCTGTTACAAGCAAAACTAATAAAACAAAACCATGCCTTAAAGAAAATTAAATTAAATCGGAAATTGGGCTGCCGGCATGTCAATTTTCTTCAAGATGATTTTTTTATCAGTTTTGCTGGTCACAGGCTACTTATTTATTTATTTATTTACAAACACAACAGATTTACATCCAATTATAGTGTAGGGTAGAAAACTAATCTAGGTAGGAAGGCAAAGCTAAACATAAATACACTCAACAATGAATTCCACATTTACAATATTCCATAAAGTATTGATTTGAGTTTATTTACTGATCTTATATTCCAAATATCAAACTGCAATCGTTTTTGATTATATAATTTACACATTACAATAACAGGTGAATTGCTGTAGTAGTTAGTACGAGTATTATCAATATAAAAAATTAGAGGATTTCGTGTTCTATACGCTGGAGCATAAAAGTTAAGTCTAGCTAATAAATCGGGAGCATTTATCATGTTGTTTAGTATTTTATATAAAAAAAGGATGGAAGAAACATTTCTCCTGTTTTCAAGAGTTTGAATGTTATGGGTTTTCATTATATCTAATTTTGGTATATGTATTTGGTATACCCCTGTTTCCTTATAGTGTATATATCTTAGAAATTTATTTTGAATTTTTTCTATACTATATTTTTGATTCTCATAACACGGGCTCCATATTATAGAGCAATATTCTAATATACTCCTGACATATGAAACATACAAAGTTTTGACACATTCCACATTAAGCTCTCTACTATTTCTAACAACAAATCCATACATTTTGGATGACCTAGTAGTTATATCATACATATGACTTCTGAATGTCAGCTGAGTGTCGAAGGTTACCCCAAGATCTCGCATTTCTACAACCCTAGCCAATGCCCTGTCATTCATTTTGTACTCAAAATTGAATTGCGTTTTCCTCCTATTAAAACTAAGTACAAAACATTTGTCAATATTGAAATGTAATTTATTCTTAGTTGACCACAGATACATTTTGTCCAAATTTTGCTGGATATATTGGCAGTCATTGTAGTTGTTAACTCTTGCGTATAGCTTTAGGTCGTCAGCAAACAACAATACCTTTGTACCATCTATTTCATTAACTAAGTCATTAATAAACAACAGAAAGAGCAAAGGTCCAAGGTTAGAGCCTTGCGGAATACCTGAAGTTGTGTAAAAGTAATCAGAATAGTAACCCCTGACAGCAACCCGTTGTGATCTATTAGACAAATATGATTTTAAGAAATGCACCAGATTATCATGAAAACCAAACTCATTATGCAATTTTTGTGTAAGGATGCTATGCGATACTCTGTCAAAGGCCTTTGCGAAATCTGTGTATATTACATCCACCTGACCCCCTCCATCAAGGCTTGATGCGTTTAAATCTAAATTTATTCTCATAAGATGCTTCATTTTAGGAAAGTTTCAAGTTAACTTTATAAAGTTTTTTAATGTCAGCTTTTCTAAAACCTAATAGTGTGTGGTATCAAAATAATTGTAATAAAATCCTCTTTTTTTCTTAACCCGACGAGCCGTTTGAAAAAAAATTAGTTATACAACTTTAAAGATTAAATTTTACACAGTACATGGTATTGGACCAAAAATAGTAAAATTATATTTTTCCTACGATTAAAGAACTGAAATAAGTGATTTTAAGGTATTCATAGCCCTTCTAGAAAAAACAATAAATTTGGAAAAAAAAATTTTCTTGGTGACAAAAAGTGACAAGTGACACATCGTTGTATTCAGAATGTCATATGGAGTCAAAAAAAGGAAAAATATACCAGGTGTCCCATTTAAAAGTCGAGAGTTTATGTCACTTCCGGTTAAACCGGAAGTTCCATAATGTTGAGTCACCTGTCAAAAAATGCAGTTTTCTATTGTCAATGAGCTTTTTTTACAGGTGGCAGTATTGGAGATCCACAACAAGACATATCCAGTTTACGACGGCGTCAATACGATTGGTCGTAATAAGGAGGCTATTGTCAATGTTAAACATTTGGTAAGCAGTTAGTAGTAAAAGTAGTTATTTTCATTTCATTGTGTCCTTACATTTATAATAGGTACTGCACTTAGTGTACGTCCCATTCCCTACTAGCGAGTGAACGAGTGATTCTACTAGTTAGTCTTTCTTTGTGTGCTGCGCTTTTGTTATTTTATCATTCATTTCATTTCAAACAAATTCATTTATTCATTCAAACAAATAAGGTTTACAATTGCACTTGTGAAATGTTAATTAAAATTTTAATTGCACAAAATATGGTTATATTTAACACCTAGACGCAAGGCGTCTGTATGTGCTAACTTAAGACTAATACTAGGGCTCATTTTCAACAAAAGTAGGTAAAGTATTTTAGATAGTATACAAGGTTAATAATAGTCAATATTGCAGTTGTCTAAAGCAGTTCCAGACATTTAGAAAAATTGTTAAAAATATAAGTTTTACACTTTTTAGAGAATCCTTTATAGTTTTCTATATTCTTAATGGTCGTAGGTAACAAATTAAAAACTTTTGGGGCTACTCGATTAACAAACCTCTGATTGCCGTCCCTTCTATAAAAAGGTACAGTCAGATGTCGGTCAGTAACTTGTCTAGTATTGTGTTGATGAGATAATGGTCTTTGGATATTAATGTTTTTATAAATAAAAAGGCAGCAGTTGTGGAAGTACAACATTCTAACATTTAAGATATTGTCATTGTACAGTTTATCAGTGGAGTATAATCTGTCCTTTTTAAACATAACTTTCAGAATATAGTTTTGTATTGTATTTAGAGGTTCCAACGCAGTCGAGTACAGACCACCCCACACCACAATACCATATTGCAGAATGGATTCCACCAGAGCCTTATAGACAGTTAACAATAGCCCCTGTGTCATAAATTTTCTAAGTTCATAAAATTTATATATAATTTGTCTTATTTTATTATAGAGGGTATTGATTTGTTGAGACCATTTAAGGTTCTTATCTATCATAACTCCAAGATACTTAGTGCTATTAGTTTCCAATATTTTGAGACTTGTATTTGGTATTAGTAAAGCGCCAAAATTGGGTCTATTGATATCTGTCAAGGAAAAAGCAATATAACTTGTTTTGGTAATATTTAGTGATAATTTATTATGGTCTAACCATTTTTTAATCATATAAACTCCATTTTCAGCCTTCTCCTTAACACCATTCCATGAGGAATCATGGAATATTAGAACCGTATCATCCGCATATGAAATTATTTTGCCATCAATACTAGTTTGCAACAGAGAATTAATATATGTTAAAAACAGAAGTGGGCCCAGAACTGTACCCTGAGGGATTCCCAGATTAACCCTTCGACAGTCACTCAGCTGATCCTTGATTTTAACCTGCTGCTCTCTGTCAGTAAGGTAACTACGAAATACCTCCAACACGGTACCCCTAATTCCATAGTGCCCTAGCACCTCAAGTAATTTTTCATGAGGCACCGTGTCAAAGGCCTTAGCAAGGTCCAGAAAGACACCAAGGCATTTTTTGTTTTCTTCTAACCCAGTTTTTAACCCTTCAACAAGTTTAAACATTGCATCGCTTGTGCTGATACCCTTCTGAAACCCATATTGATTTTCATTTAATATGTTATTTTTTTTAAAAAAGTTGAATAATCTTAGTTTCAGGCATTTTTCAAATATTTTAGCAAAAGCAGTTATCAAACTTATTGGCCTATAGTTGCCAATTTCAGATTTTTTACCAGCCTTATAAATCGGTACCACGATGGTTTTTTTAAAATCGATTGGGACCGTTCCCTGTCTAAATATCAAATTAATTATGTGAGATAAGGGAGTGATGATATGTGCATGACAGTTTTTTATTAGTCCAGCACTGATCCCATCGTAACCTGGCGAGCCATTACTTTTTAATGAGGCTATATGAGTTATGAGTTCGGTTTCATTTACGGGGCTGAGAAACATTGATTTGTCAAGGTTAGGATAATGTTGGGTGGGTGTGTCTGTGGGTGTTTGTATTTTTGAAGCCATATTTTGTCCAACTTTAACAAAATATTCATTACAATAATTTATCATGTCTTTTTTATTTTTAAAAGGCTGATCCTCTGAATCGGTCACGTGTATGTCATTGCTAGTTTTACTATTGGCATTTGTGGCTTCATTAATAATATTGTAGATTTTTTTCATGTCTTTATTACTATCCTTAATGTTTTTCTTGTAGTATTTGGTTTTTGCTTCAGTTATAATTTTGTTTAGTCGGTTTCTGTATGTCCTGTAATTTATAACGCGTTGGATGTCGTGTCTATTTCTAGTTATCTGTTTTTTCATTTTGTCGCGTTTTTTGATGGATACAATAATTGCATTGGATATCCATGGTTTGATTTTTTTAAATTTTAACACTTTCCTTATTTTTATGGACTGGCAGTCATTATAGGTATTGCAAAAAATTTCAGAGAACGACCTCCAGGCTTCAATGGCATCATTACAAGACAAAACAGATACCCAGTCCCTCTGACCAATCATATTTATGAATTTCATATTATCGAACTGCATTATTGATTTGTCAGCGGTTTGTTCTAGGAGTCCCGATTCATCATAGATTTGTAGGTACACAGGAAAATGATCAGTGGTGTTATTATTTATGACAGAGGATAAAAAATTAATACTGTTATTATTTAAATTTTGTTTTACAAATACATGATCAATGCAGCTTTTAGATTCAGTTGTAACTCTAGTATATGTATTTATGACAGATTTGTATCCAAGAGACATAAGCACTGATAAATAGTTATTTGAGATTTCAGAGGTGCAGTCAAGGATATTAATATTTATATCGCCTACAAAAATGTTTATATTTGCAGTGGAAGTATTACTGAGAAAATTTTCCACATCCATCACGAAATTTTTTTGGCATGTGGAGGGTGATCTGTAGCACGTGACTACGCTGAAAGTAGTGTTTTTTATTTTAAAATTAATTTTTGAAACTGTAATCAATGAAAGCGGCAATACGGTGTGATCTATATTACAGTCGATATTATTATTAATGAAAAGAAGTAGGCCATCATTTTGGTTTAATTGGCTATTGTTAAAATGAGTCGTGAAACCAGGAATGTTAAATTGGTTTGGATTAAAATTATTTCTGGTTTCCCCAAGTATGACAATGTCAATGTCCTGCAGATCACAGGATTCAAGAAAAATTAAAATCTCTTCAAAGTGTTTAGTAGCACTAGAAATATTAAAATGCAGAACCTCCAACGTTTTATTCCTACCTTTTATCCTATCTTTAAATTCGTCCACGTCATCTGTTTGCTGTTGTTGTTCAGTTTCTGTCTCGGCTTCTAAAGAATTTAATATTTGTGTAATATCCATACAAGAGAAAAAATATATATATGTGACATGGTTTAGTTATCTATGTCAAAAAATAAGATATGCAAAATGAGACTTTCGGAATATTAATTACTGGAGTAATTAGAGGTTATGTCTGGTGTGCCACAAGGCTCTGTCCTTGGGACATTTTTTTTCGGAGGGTCCGTCCATTTGCCGGATGTACGTCGGCCAGGATTGGCCCATTGTGTCCACCCTTGTTAGTCTTTTAGACTTTCACCCACTCATTAATTCCAGTTCCTTGCTCTAGTTTGTGTAGGTCAACTGGGGAGAGTGTCGGTATATCCTCTGGTTCTAGTCTTGGCTGCCCGAGTATTTGGTGCCTTTTTTGATCCAGTGCCTCGCATTGGCAGATTATGTGCTGTACAGTTTCCCTATCTCGTCCGCAGAGCCTGCAGCTTAGATCTCCGTTATACAGTTGCATACAATGCATCCATGTGTTCTGTCAGAATTCCTGTCATGGTTCTCAGCTGGTTTCTGCTTATCAGAAGTAGCTGTCTCGCTAGTTTCGGGTCAGAGAGATGAAAGATTTGCTCCTGTTCAATCCGTCTATTTTTCCAGCAGTCTTTGTGAGCATTCTTTGTCCATTGTTTTATGGCGTCTCGGACTGTACACATTGGGACACCGAGTGCCGGCTCTGGACCTATGAATGTGTTTTCCGAACCCTTTTTGCAAATTCGCAGCCTTTTCATTTCCTGCATTACCTTCATGTCGTGGCACCCATTATAGTATTATTTTATTGGTTTTTGCCAGCGCCACGAGTTCTTCTTGGCATGCCCAGACCAGTCCTTCTCAAAACGATGACTTTCTGATGAGAATGATGTCAGGTTCTTGGGTGTAATTTTGAATTCCAGATTATTATGGAATCATCATGCGTCGTCCCTGGTTTCTAAACTAAGCTCCAATTTCTTTTTGCTATGTAGACTGTCGAACAGTGTATCTCAACCCATCTTAAAGCAGGCCTACTTTTGCTCTTCTGCATTCCCACATATCTTATGCAATTTTGGTTTGGAGCCACTACGCTGGTGCTATGGATTTCTTTCGTGTTCAAAGGTGCAGTGAGGATAGTTTCGGTTTTATCATACCGAGAGGATTGCAGGCATACGTTTATATCTTTAGAGATTCTGACCTTGCCGTCACAATTCATTCCAGACTATCTATTGTTTGTTTAAGGCAACTACACAAATTTAACCGACACGAGGATGTCCATTCCTATCAAACGCGCAACCGAGGATATTAAGTGCCCGCATACAGGCGGCTTCGGAGATGTCAGGATGGCCCTGGGTTCCTTGGAGTCCGTCTTTTCAATAAGTTGCCACATCATGTTTAAGGAATGACCTCCCTCGTTTTCGGCCGTATTGTTAAAAACTTTCTTCTCAGTAAGGGGTTTTATAGTGTTAAGGAATATTTTGATTATAACTTTCCTGATCTTTAATTTGCAACTTTTAAGCTATTGTTTAGTTGGTTTCCTTCTGTCACTTTTATATATTTATTTTCTATAAAAAATAATTTTTGTAACGTAACCTTTAATCATCTATGTTTTTTAATGTCCTGTACCACAAAATATACTCTGTGCCTGTACTTTTAAAAACTATGTTCTATATTTGCTTCCGTTGACGTATGTTAATACATTACTTGTATATTGACATCAATAAACAATGTGAATTTGGTGTGATACAATTTTTAATCAACTGGCAGACCCATTGTCGCACAGTTTATCACATTTTACAGTGTAGGTTTAAAACAAGGCCTTCTGCGATTTAGGGAGGAGTTACTGAAACAGAATACGGGCTTGCTTATTAAAAAAAAACTAGCGTAATTTTGTCGTTTACCTCGTGGACGATATAGCGAGGACGAGAAGGAAATCAAAATGTCAATTAATATTTTAACGTCTTGACAACCAAAACTAACCCGAATATGTACCGATATCAAAGTATTGTCAAAAATAACCCTAAAATGTTAAATTCATAAAGAAAAGGATGTCAACGTCCTGTCATAATTTCGCAAGGAAAACTGACGTCAAATTATTTAGTTAAACTCTGTGCCGCTGACTGACTCACCCCTCTCGGAGGCGCCCTCCCACTTGGAAGTGTCATTGGGAAGTGACTAGTATATATTGTCTCACTCACTCCTTCAAAATCGAAAATTAAATGTGTTTTTTTTTCAAAATAATAGAAAATGTATAATTTTAAAATTAGAGATATTAATAAAGTAGCATAATAATAATATAATATTATTTTAAGCAATTTCAAAAAAAAAATCAATTTTGACAGGTAACGAAAGTCACGTAGCTTAAGGTAAATTTTGAATTAACTTTTTAATAAAATTTGTGCTCATATGATGCGAAATTTTTGCAAGACCTGGAATATTAACGCCTATTTCTTAATGGCCTATCATGCGTCGATATAATAATTTTGGTCACAAGACACAACAAAACAAAAAAAAAATTACGAAAAAGATCGTTAAAAGTGCCGTTTAATGGTATTTTTGACTAGCGTTTCACATGGTTCAACTACATTTTTATTTTTTAGAATATTAGCCAGAATCATGCTATCATAGTAACTATAAATGGAAATCACTTCCTCAGTGATTTAAACTCAAGCAATGGCACATTCTTAGAAAACCGGCAAGTTGAGCCTTTTTCATTGATCGAGTTAAAAAACAACGCTAGCATAAGATTGGGCGAACTTAAGGGAACATATATATCACAGGTAAGAAACTATTTTTCATATACAACAATAGGAGGTATTGAAAACGAATGCATGTTATTTACGGGAAAGGAATTTGATGCCCGTGCTGTAGGCGAGTGAAATAAATCATACACCAATAGAGTAGGGACAGCTGACGTCAGTGACAGCCGATTGCTTTAAAACGTTGAATTATTTTGATATGAATTACTTTAACAAAAAGTCTTATTAGATGACGTAAGTAGTAGTAAATTTATTTTTTATAAATTCTTTATTTTTACTGACACATTACAATTTTATGGTTGCTGTTATAGTTGCTGGTTAGGTATATATTATTAAAAACTAGTGTCCGACCGAAACAAGATTTTCAGCCGAAACCGAATCTTCGGCCTTGTCTCAGTTTCGGCCGAAACCGAAACCTAAAAAATTTTATTGTATACCGAAATTTAATTTATTTTATATAAGTAGGACGAGATCGATCTTCTAAAAAAAAAAAAACAAAAAAAAAAGTCGCGACACAGAAAAATCTCTTTATACCGTGCGAGCAAAAATTATTTGCATCAAAGAGAGCCTTGCATCTAGGACGTAATGATTAGCCGTGGAGCTTAATACCTGTTGGGTGTCAGTAACTACCTGAATTAACAATCAATCAGTTATTCCGTCCTCTTTAACAGTCGTTGCAAGTAATTTGATTCATCGCTAATTTTTCAAATTTCTTGAACAATTCACACAATGGGCTTTACGGAACAGCACAAAACATTCATGGTTGAAGCATATTTTCGAAACGCGGTTAGAGTAAATGGTGAGTGGCAATACAATCCGTGTTTGTGCATGGACGATTTTCACGAACATTTTCCTAACGTTGCTTTTATTGCTGCGGGGATTTTTATCATTGCCTGAAGAGAACCGTGGCTGTATTTAGGGAAACAGGTTCTATACAACACAAAAAAGGAGCATGAAGACCATCTGTAAGAACAGAAGAACTTGTTGCAAACGTTCGTGGAATAATGCAAAATACGCCAACAAATTGTATAAGACGCCTGTCCCAAGAAGTGAGAAGATCTTATGGAACATGCAGGACTATTCCTAAGAAGCAGCTAAATTTATTACCTTATAAAGTGCAAGTATTCCAAGAAATACAATCCGCAGATTTTGAAAGACGCAGGAATTACTCTCAATGGTTTACCCAAAATTTATTGGAAAGAAATGATTTACTTATTAGACCTGACATTTTTTTCGGATGAAGCCTGGTTCCACCTCTCCGGTTATGTGAATTCTCAGAATACATGTTATTATTTTTCTTTTTTTTCTGTATATTCTTACTTTGTTAATTTTGTAAACAACAAAAATAAATTTGTATTTGTCTAGTTATTTTATTACTCATTAGTTTGGCATATCATGTCATAATATTTATTTATTTATTTTTATTTATTTATTTATCCTTTATTGTTAAGAAGACTCTTACAAGCATTAACAATGTCTTAAATATAAATCTATATAGTTAGTATAAAAATTGGTTATCAAATTTAAAAACATTCAGTAGCACAAAAGTATAGTAACAAAATCTATAAACAAACTTACACGAGACAAAATTTAAAATATTATTGGTGGACACCCCAATGTAGAAGTACAAATATTAACCACCAAGATATTCATTAATAGTATAGAATGAGTGTTCAAGAAGATAGCACCTAAGAGACTTTTTAAAAGTACGAAAAGAGGGTTCTGATTTAATATTATTTGGGAGTTTATTAAAAATATAACTACTAAAGCAATGCGGACTTTTCTTGTAGGTGGATAGTTTATAGTTAGTAATTAGAATGTCTTCATTTTGTCTTGTCTCATAGTTATGAACATTAGAAACAGGTGGAAAGTCTGATAAATGTTTCTTAACGTAGATAGCCGATTCCATGATCAAAATAGAAGGTAAAGTTAGTATTTTATTATTTTTAAAAGTTGGTCTACATGTTTCTAACGGTTTTAGGGAAAATACCTTTCTTATAATTCTCTTTTGCAAGACGAAAATTCTGTTTAGGTCAGTGGCCTGACCCCAACATAAAACCATATACTTCAGGTGGCAGTAAACCAGGGCATAGTAAACATTTAAAAGCTGTTTTCTTGACAGAATATTTTTTAAGTTAATGATGGCAAAGTATGCAGATTTTAATTTACTGGCTACACGTTCGATATGAGCGTGCCATGTCAGTTGGCTATCAACATGCAAACCCAGAAACTTAGACTCTGTCGCTCTCGCAATCTCCACTCCATCCATCTCAAGAACAAAGTCCGGAATAATTCGTCGTTTATAAAAAACTATATACTGTGTTTTGTTTTCATTAACCATCAATCCATTCATAGAACACCAGTATTTAAATTTATTGAGGATTTGATTCGCGCGTTGTATAAGAATATCAAGCAACGTCCCAGATATCACTATGGAAGTGTCATCGGCGTAAAGAATCACTTCAGCATTCTCGCCTAACTCAAGGTAGTTGACCAGGTCATTGATAAATAACAGAAAAAGTAATGGTGAAAGAACGCTACCTTGAGGAACTCCGTAATTTTGTGATTTATAATTAGAAAGAAGTGTACCTATTTTTACGCTAATTTTTCTGCCAGTTAAAAACGATTCCAGAAGTTTGTTTACGTTTCCTCTAAAGCCCATAGCGAACAGTTTTTTAATTAATAGTTTACTATCGATACAGTCGAATGCTCGGGTTAAGTCAAAAAGAAGGGCTATTGTATAATGACTTTGATCAATTGATTTGTAAATAAACTGAATAAAAGCTACAGCTGCTGTTGTAGTAGATTTATTATTTGTAAAGCCATGCTGATTTCTAGATAATAAATTGTTCCGATTTAAAAATGATTGAAAGCGCAAAGTACGTATCTTTTCAAACAGTTTTGAGAAAGACATAAGACTTGTCACTGGTCGATAATTTTCAATAAGTTGCACATCACCTTTTTTATGAAATGGTATAATTTCGCCGCACTTCAGTTTATCAGGAAAAGTGCCTTTGCTTATAAATAAGTTAAAAAGATAACACAGTGGGTGCTTTAAAAAATCCCAAATATAGATAACAGCATGGAGGGGAAGATCTTCGTTGTTACAACATGCCTTTTTATTTTTTAATAATTTTAGGGCTCTGTAGATCTCCTCCAGACCGAGTTCGGGCATATACAGAGAGCTAATACATTCTATAATAGTTGACGAATCGTGTTGAATACCCGGAAGGTTTTGAAGCTTGTTTTCGATATCGGAAGAGTAGTAATTGCAAAAGGCATTAGCAATCTCAAATGGCTGCATAAAAGTAGCGTTACCAGTCTGTATAACAGAAGGTATCTTATTCGTCTTTATTTTACCTAAGTTTGTATTAACTGTTTGCCAGATGGCTCTGGACGTGTTAGCAGAGTTAATTATTTTATTTTGAAAAAACTTTTGTTTTGTTGTTTCTATTTTTAGTTTGAAGATCTTTCTCGCTTCCTTGTAAAGATCATTAAGTTCTTTAGAGTTAGTATTTTTAGTTAGCCAAAATATGTTTTTAAGTTCTTCACTTTCCTTTACAATATCAGGATTTATCCACTTACCTGTGTTTTGTGCAGTTACAATAGTTTTAGAAATAGGGCATGTGAGGTCAAGTAAATACAATAAGCTATCATGAAAGTAGTTCCATGCTCTATTCGTGTCCTCGATGGCGTAGAGATCCGAGAAATCATTTGTGGAGAGAAAGTGTCTTAGATTAAACAAGTTGTCATCATGGAAATGTCTCCTGTAAACAACCAGTTTTTTCGTCTCTTTGTCGGTCTGTCTGGTAACGTTTTTCATCAAGATAATTTGACCTAAGTGGTCGGCGATATTAAGTTCTAAATTTTTTGCTTTAAATAGATTAGGGTTATTAGTGACAACATAGTCTACAGCTGTAGGTGAGTAGCCGCAGACTATTCGAGTAGGCTCAAGTGGAAGAATTGATTTCAATGCAAAGCTATCCAGCAAATCAAGTAATTGGGTCTTAAACATGGAATCCACCAAATAGTTAACATTTAAGTCTCCACATACAATTATATTTTCGTATTTTTTGTTTAAGAAGCTAAGAAATTCATTAAAAAGTTCTATAAAATTGGTGAAGTCAGTGATAGAGTTATATGTACAAGACCTGTATACTGTAATTAGTGCTATCTTCTTATCACACACTCTAAACTCAATGGCAGCACACTCAAAGTAAAAATTTTTTGTAAAGTTTTTGGTAGGAATTTTTTTAAAGTCTGTATAGCAGTTTTTAATAAAAATAGCAACTCCTCCGTGTAAACGGTCGGTTCTACAAAATTCCGCCACAAGCCTATAGTTTGCCAGGGGAAACAATGAAATCCGATCTATTCCCATCCAATGTTCAGTAACACAAAAAATGTCCGGTGATTCCTTAGCAAGCATTACTTCAACTTCATTCAACTTGGCAGCGAGGCATTGTACATTTACATGTATAAGCAGAAAAGGCAGATCAGGATCGTCTCCCAAAGTTTCCTCGTCTGGTGAAGATTCGCTGCGATGCCACTCTGTTGTTTGAATGGTATTGTGTTGAGCCACGAAAAAAATTGAATTTTTTAACTATAATTCCATTCGGCCAGTTACTTTGGTTGAGCAATTGATTTTCCAGAGATGGGTCGGTATCGATCTTGAAACTGACATATTCTTCTGATTTGACCTTTTGTTGCTCAAGTTTATAGGTATATGATTCTCCAAAGGCAGTTTTAAGATATTGCAGAAGTTTTTCTGAAGTGACATCTGAAGCTAGTTTACTTACGAAGACTGAGATTCTTGGAACAGAGGGGGCCGCTGAAATAATTCCCTCTACCGGCTTCGAATTGGTAGTTTTACTTCCTTCGATCCCTTTCGCGCTCAAAGAGGTGCTTGTTCCCTTGAGAGCAGCTAGCTGGAGGTTTGGCTCCGATTGGTTCTGGTCAACTTTATTAGGCGTGATATTACTCGATATATTATGTTGAACAGAGTCAGATTTGGATTGGTCCTGGAGAAGAAATCTTACAAGTTCAGAATTAGCGCCTTTAATTGCACAGACTAAACCCTGGAGTTGAACTGCCATGGCCTCTGTGTTATTTTTTAGTTCCTGTCTAACCAGTGAAACTATCGATTCATTCGATTCGGATTTACTATCATGCTGATGGTTTTTATTAGTCACCAATTGCTGCTGTGTGCGCTTTATGAGAGTTAGTTCGTTTTCAAGTGTTTCAACTTTCTTCTCCAGTTCTACCACTATGGTGGCAGATTCACACTCAGGATTGATAGGATTTTGATTTTCTTTTAGTTTGTCTTCCAGTACATCAATTCTGCTGGAAAGTTTTAGTATTATACCTTTCTGCTGTTCGACCTCCTTAAGAAGACTTTTCAGGTCAACATGACGGCACTGTCGATTTTTTGACTCATTAGCTTGTGCCATACAGGCAGGGTGGAATGATCCTCCGCATCTTATACATTCCACATTGGTCACCACAGATTTCTTGCAGTGTATGCATTTCGCTTTGCCCGTACTCTGTGCTTCGGTGGTCTGCTCCATTGGGTCAGTTGGATCACCCATATCCACTCTGACAACGAACTGAATAAATTCAATTAACGGATTTGGGTTTTATCAGTAGTTATTGTTGTCCTTTTTTTTTTGCTGTTCTGCTGGAATTTTAAAAAAATTTCGGTGTACCACGATCAGGATGTACACTGATTTATTCGATTCTACCCAGACAACAGTTGGCAACACTGTATTGTTCAGCTCATTGTTTAGGTGATGTTTACATCGATATTTACACTCAAAAGGAGATTTATATAACTTGCCCACACTGGTTATGAAGCACCGCCCGGCAAGAATCGCGTATATGTAAAAGTGACGACTTAATTTGACCGAAAAGTGGTGATTTTTTCAACGGACACGCCGGAAAAACATGCAACTGCCGCGCGGTGTTGCCAATCGTAATATGAATATGACAAAATTTTAACCTAAATTTGGTTAGATATATCGTCCCCATGTTATTGTGATCTAAACCAAACCACACGTTTTTTAATCCAAGCCCTCTTTGATGCAAATAATTTTTGCTCGCACGGTATAGACAACACTGTCTACGAATCCACCCAAAGTTCGACCGCTTTTTGGCCAAAACCGAAACTGGCCGAAACTAGATGTTTTGGCCGAAACTAGCCGAAACCGAACCTTCGGTCGATCACTATTAAAAACTTTTGTGCAACCCAACATAAGTCTACTAAGTCGTATATTGCAACTATTTTTTTGGATTTTCTGTAAATATGTAAATATCAAAACTTCCGAAGTCTAAATTTCAAGGACTATTAAAAATTATTAAAAATATTTCTTTTAAAGTCTATTTGTATAGATGTAGTGGATGTTTGACTCGGTAGGCAAAGCAGATTATTTATAATACCGCATCTAAATTAATGTTAGACCATTTTTTCTTACTTAACCAGAATGAACTTTGCCGCCTTCAAAAAGTTCAAAATCGTGCCATGCGAATTATTTTGAACTGTTGTTGACATTCATAAACACAATGTTAAATGCGCTTGGTTAGCTCTGTGTAAAGGATTACCTTTTGTATAGAGCTTTGAGCTTTATTGAGAAATATCGCAGTAATTTTTGTACCTAGTATTTTTAAAATAGTTCAGCTATTATATAATGTCACCAGTAAAATTTTATACAGTAAGTATAAATTTGATATCTGTGCTGAATAGGTAGCTAAAGGTTTAAACATTGTTTGTCATTTACTTAATATTCAAGTTGAAGTTTTCATTGGAAGAAAATAATTTCTAAACGTAGCCTATTTATATTAGCATAATAATACTTTAATATTAATTTTTTCATATTTCCGTGTTTGTTACTAGGACACGAAAGAATTAAAAAAAAGTTGTAAAATAACAAATAAATTTATTTTAGGGTCCATTTTCAACTAACGATCAAAGTCGCTTTGCAATGACACAAGATGTTACTCAATCGTTCTACGGATCTAATACACAAATAATGGATACTTTTAAAATGAATTATATAGACGATGAACTAGATATTCATGAAGCGCCAACGCAAGAAATATCTTTGTCAGATTTTAAAATGCCAAAAAGGATAAAACATGCTGGTCAAACTACTACCCAAATTACTAGCAGTACAAAACTACCAGAAAATCCAGAATCCCTAGAAGATATCCACAACTGCACTACGCAAGTTATTTGCCATCCTGTACCTAAAAATGGATCTGATGTATTGAAACCATCTGACGACAAAGCATTAGGGACTATCGGACAAAATGGAATATCAAAAAGTGACTGTAACAAAAATGATGATCCCCAAAGTTCAGTTAATTTTCAAAATATACATGAATGTCCAACTCAGATTTTGCCTTTGATACCAAGTAATTCTGACGTTAACAATGTTCACGAATCAGAATTTTTTGGCTCTTATAACGACGAAGAATTGCCAGTTCTTGAAAATAATGATAATTATATGGAGGTTCACCAACTTCCCGTAGTAGACAAAACATTGGATATTCACGAGGCTGTTACTCAAGTTATCGATATTTCTCAAAAATCAAAATCACTAGTTCCTGATTCTAATTTAGAAGATGATGAAGCTACCGATTGTGAGGATAATGTTGATGCCACGATTAATATAACCTCTATTACTGAGGATCTCAAGGACAAGCATAGGCAAAATAATTCCCAAGCTGAAGCTATCGATGGTGAAGATAACACGCAAGAAACTCGGATTAAACCCTCTTCAATAAGACACAATAAGAACAGCTTCTTAGCTAGCGATGATGACAGTGACGACTCAATGGAGTTCTTTAAGTTAGATAGATCCATTAACAAAGATCCTAAAGAAGATATAAGTAAATCAGATGTAGGTGGAAATGAGGTTTCATTGGAAATTACTAACAAAAATAAAGATGGTAACGTTCGGAAAACCCATACAAACGTTGAAACTGAAGGTGCTTCTGATGAACCCATTAATTTTAAAAAGAAGAAAATTCGCCGCGTTAGTTCTGATTCTGAAACGGATGATGATGTCATCGGCGTTAGAAGAAACAAAAACTCTTTAATGACCATAACTACGCAAGATATTTGTGAAAAGGAAATTACGTTGAAACACGATAGTACCAAGAAAACTAATGTTCGGGACAGTTACGTTATTAATGATACTGATTCAGAGACGGAAATAGAATGTAATTTTGAAGAAAGTATTGCTGCAACTCAAGATCAGTTAACTCCAGATCTTAATGATACAGACTGTATCCCAGCTACCCAAGAAGTGACAAAACCGTTATCTATTAAACCAATAGTAAGTCCGAAAAATGTTAATGATAATACAAATGGATCATCCGAAGAAAGCTTTAAGCTCGGTTTAACTGAACTAATGACCAACTCGTCACAAGCAACTAACAACAAGCCAAGTTCCCAAGATCCATGCTGTTCAAAGAGTCTTAAAAATCCTCCAATGTTTGAGGCATTCAATTTAAAACAAAGTGAGCCAGTAGAAAGTATTCCATCGGATGATACTGATAAAACGGATATTTATGAAGCGCCAACGCAGTACAATAAACAACCTGAAATGGATGATGTTGACAACAATAGAACGTTAAACAATGATGATCTATATTTGGCACCAACTCAGAAAATTACTATTTCGGAAATAGGAAATGGAAAAACCAGTTTAGTTCATTTAAATGATACTGATATTTATGATGAACCTACTCAAAAAATTACTGTTATGGAAAAACATCGCATACGTTCTAATACACAAATAAATCTGATTGATAACGATATTTATTTATCACCTACACAAAAATATCCTCACGAAATAACTGAAAACGTTTATGATGCTCCTACTCAAAAAATTAATATAGAACATCGAATTGAAGAGAAAAGTAATTTAGAAGAAGTAGATAATGATACCTATTTAGCGCCTACACAGAAGATGTCCAATAGGAAAACCGATACAGTACACTATAGTCCCAGAGAAGAAAGTATGGATGAACTTTATCTGCAACCAACTCAACCATTAGATGATGATATTTTTAATCAACCTACACAGAAAATAATTAATAATGTATCCAACCTGGAACTAGGAGGTAATAAAGATGAAAATGAGTTTATAAAACCGAGCTCAGCTAGTGGGATATCTGAAAATGTCCGTTTGCAAAGTAAAAAGAAATTTTCTTTTAAGAAGAACGCACCCAGTTTAAATGTTTCGTTAACGAACCTCCTTGAAAACAATCCTGACTATACACCTCAACAATCCTCCATAAATAGATCTAGTATTGAGTTGGAACTTATTGAAGATATAAATCCTTCCTCTGAACGATATAAGAGACCTGCTAATCCATTATCTCTTATTTTAGAGAATGATTGTAAACAGGACGAAAATGAAGAAACGGGACAGGCGGCGTCGATCATCCATAAGAGTGGGAACAATGTTGTTTGTGATGACAGTAATAATCGGGAAGATACAATAGATAAATCACATTCCACTAGTCGTAAAACTTCTAATATAGATTGTATAAATACAAACAAGTCGGATATTGAAGAAACTTGCATTGCCAGCGGTTCTTCTGCTGGTGCATCTAGGCAGGATCAAATAAATGCAAAGTCAGGTGCGTCTGCAAGAACCAGGCGACCATTGAGTATTGCAAGTGATGATTCACCTAATAAACGTGCTTCAGACTCGAGTATATTGGAGCTTCAGACAGCCAACACTGAGAAAGGGGAAAAGATTGAAAATAAATTAAATATCAAACCTGTAGGACGAAGAAACACTAAACTTCTCTCTTCTTCATCAGTTACCAAAACTAATAATGCTTATTTAGATATTAATGAACAAAAGCATCAGGCTAGCCTAGATTTTAGTGATAATAGTTTGAATGTCACTCACAGTGAAATTAATCAATCAGTTGCGTTTTTGGAATCTAAAATAACTAAAACCAGAAAAACAAGAAATTCTGCAAAAATTCAAGTTAAAGTTCCCAAAAGTAGAAAGAGTATGTCTATTTCAGAAATAGATCAATCGTCGGATATTTCAGACAACAATAATACCAAATCTAAAACTGACCAAAAAGGTAACACAGATTTTGAGATAAATGAATCTAGTGCCTCGTCAGGTAAATCAACTATAACGACCAGCAAAAGAGGTCGGTCCAAAAAGAAACTCGAGTCTTACGACTATGACATACAAGAGAAAGCAATCGCTAGTACACCTTCAAAATTTGATAAAGAGTTAAAAGTAACTATTGATAGGCCCAAACGAAATATCCTAAAATTAGAACCCGTGAAAGAAAAGGAAGCAAATAGTATAACCATAAAGAATAGAAAAAATACTATTAGCAATGAATCAACAAGTATATTTGCAAACCCTGGTACTAGTAAAACGAGACAAGTTGGTAAGCGAAAACAAGTGACAGATGCAAAATCCGATTCCAGTGATACCAGTGTCCAATCTGTGGATAGCAACCTTACCACTCCTAAAAAACCAAAATTGCAACCTAGTAGACAAGTTGGTAAACGAAAACAACCTTCCGATGAAAAATCAGATAATAGTGATTCAAGTTTACAATCTGTAGATAGTACGCCTAAGAAACAAAAACTCCAGCTAAGTGAAGCATTACTGAATACAAGGGAGGTAAGTTATGTTTTATTGTACATTTTTAAGTATACAACCTTCAAAGAGATAATGTAACATTTTTGGTTGTAATTTATTTTTAACTGATATATTCGTAATAATAGATACCTACTAGGTTCGTAGGTTTCTCAATATGATGATGTTAAAATAGTAAAACGAAATGTTTTTATTATTTTTTTATTTTTTTTTTTTAAATTAATAAACAAACCCGAATACACCTGTAGAGGTTCTGATGAAGAACATTACATATTATATTCGAAACCGGTTAACCATAGTAAGAGTTTTTTATTTCCTTCTTTTCGAAATTCTACGAACTTGCGTAATGGGAAGCCTTAGAAATCTTTTTTATTTTTCTAATATTTAAGTTCTTAATTGATTACCTTCTTTTAGAGAGAATTAAGGAAGCAGAGGCCCAAAGTGGTATTTACAATGCTGGAAAGTCCCCAAATGGAGTCGATGATAAAACGATTAGGTAATTTAAAAAAAAATTGACTATGCAAAAATAAATTGGGCGGCTTTTTCAAACGCCATTCTTAAAACGATATTATCTCACTTAATAAACGTTGTTTCAGTTGGATCTATGAATTACTAAGGTTGTCTCATAGAGTAGCATTCGGGTGAAGGGTCCGCGCGCGTGAGGCGGGAGATCTGACGTCAATTGGCGTCCGGATAGGTTTTTTAGTGTTTCTTTTTTACCATTGTTATATGGTTGTTTTAGTTGCAATATTGTGTGTGGTTCTTCTCAGTGTTTTTTCTAAGTTATTATTAACTGAACATTATCATTAGATAGTTTTATAAGTTGCATAGATATTATTTGGAGTACTAGTGATAATGTTTACTGTCACGTTGATACACCATTGAGAAATAATATTTCTCTACCAGGGAAAACAACGATACGATAGAAATAATAATAAGAAAAAAACTTTTTGTGTAATTAGCTTAAGTTATACACAATCTTTTACTTAAGGAGTTTTTATTACTATTTTAAAAGTTATGTGCTAGAAATGTATATTAATTTACTACTGGAGTTCGTTAGAACTTTTGGAAGAACTACCGAAAATATTTTTTTTAAACTCTGGAAGGAATTTTATATAGCGTTTTACTATCACTTCCAGTTATACCGGAGAAGTTGTCAACTATGTTATTTTAAATAGGACATGATTATTTCTTATTGCGTCTTGGATTCTTGTCAATATTCTAAACCTATTTTGTATAACGGGTCAAACTTCTAAACTGAATGGTCTTGGAGATATTAGCATTTGAAAATTACATTTTTGGCATTTTGACGGGCTGTGGCAACTTAACGGGGCATCTTAGAAAAAAAAACGACTTTCACGTTCCTATCTTACGTCATATAGTAATAAATGGTGGCAAAGTTGCACAATTCGGAGTCTGCTATGAACATTCCTAGTACTTTCGAAGATATTCGTAAAATATCTAAAATTAACGTTTGTGTTTTTTGTGGCGTTATTTACAAAGATGAGGCATTACAAGTATATCGCATTTAAATTGAATAAACAAACCTGGGATTTACAAAAATGCAACGAAATATACAGGGTCGCTTTTATGTATGAAAACGGTCGATTATTTGCTAAAGTAAGATAGCTAGCGAAGAATGTTAAATACAAAACTTTTAGGGTTTTTAGAAATCTATTACACTGCACATAAACTAAGTATACAGAATCAGTCAAAAGCCATTGAAGAACAAAGTTACTTTATTTTAAATGGAACCCCCTGTATATTATTCAATATTTCAATTATTTACAAGATTCTAAAAAAAAATGTTAAGCACACCACATACCAATCTTAACCGTTTTCGAGATATCGAGTTTCGAATATCGTTTTCAAATAAATTATTACATTCATTAATTTTCTAGTCCATCAAGTTACCTTAGAAAATATTTATCTCCATAACAATGTTGTTCTTTGATCTTGACAACAGATATGCCAAAAATACTTACATTTACAATTTGTGAACAATTTTCGTGTAAAAATGGCACGTTTAAGTGATACCGAGCGCATTGAAATTTTAATGACGATAGGGTACGGCGATAGAACACGGAGTTTTACCCAAGTGGTGAATATTTTTAATGAATTGCATCCAGATCGGGAACCTATAACTAAATCAACTGTTTCCAAAACATTGCAGCGTTTTCATGAAACTGGATGTGTGAAAGATCGACCAAAAAGTGGATGACCGGTAAGCGTTACTAATGAAGAAAATTCTCTAAATGTCTTGTTAGATGTGGTAGAAAATCCAATAAATTCGACGCAACAGCGGGCTTTAAATCATAATATGAGTCGATATTCCATTCAAAAAATTACCAAAAGAGAAAAATTCAAACCATATAAAATTCATTTGTTACAAGAATTGAGTGAAGACGATTTTGATAGCAGAATTCAGTTTTGCGAAATCATTATGGATAAATTGAATCAAAATGTAAACTTTGTCAACCACATTTTATTTTCTGATGAATCAACGTTTTGTTTAAACGGGCACGTAAATCGACACAACTGTAGATATTGGTCAGACCAAAATCCACATTGGATGGAACAAGTTCATACCCAACGACCACAAAAAAAAACAATGTTTGGTGTGGCATTATTGGTGGAAACGTCAGAGGGCCCGATTTTATACATGGAAATTTGAACTCTGAACGATGTTTATTACTTTTACAAGAGAATATTGTTCCACAGCTCAGACGATTATTCCCGAACCGTAAATGCCAATTTACCGGCTGAACAAATATGGTTTCAACAAGATGGGGCTCCACCACATTTTGGACGGATGGTGAGGGAATATCTAGAGGAAACTTTTCCTGGTAAATGGATTAGGCGCAGAGGTGCAATTGAATGGCCTGCTAGGTCTCCTGATATGACCCCTCTTGACTTTTTCCTGTGGGGCCATATCAAAAATTTAGTGTACAAAAATAGGCCACAAAATATCGAAGATTTGCAACAAAGAATAATGCATGAAATTTCCAGTATTGCTCCCAATATCCTTTTGGATTCGCTACAAAATTTTGTTCACCGAATTCATTACTGCCAGGAGTTAAACAGTGGACACTTCGAGCACCTTATAAAATAGGATTTCAAATTGTTGTTTACTAAAACTTAGTTTGTCTTTTTTATTATTGTTATTAGATTTATTTAAAAACGATATTCGAAACTCGATATCTGGAAAAAAATTAAGATTGGGTATGTGGTGTGCTTAACATTTTTTTTAGAATCTTGTAAATAATTGAAATATTGAATAATATACAGGGGTTCCATTTAAAATAGAGTAGCTTTGTTCTTCCATGGCTTTTTGACTGATCCTGTATACTTAGTTTATGTGCAGTGTAATAGATTTCTAAAAACCCTAAAAGTTTTGTATTTAACATTCTATTCAATATTCTAACTAGCTATCTTACTTTAGCAAATAATCGAGCGTTTTCATACATAAAGCGACCCTGTATAAGGGCTTAACAAACCTGATGATAGCACCCGCAAAACGAACCGTCTAATTCAAAACTCGGCACGCCAACTCATAACAAATGTGATTATGAAAATGTAAAACTTGGTATGCGTCATCTTTGTTAAATAACGCCATAAAAAACGCAAACGACAATTTTCGGTCTTTCAATAATTTTTTCGGAAGTGTTAGGAATTTTCCAAAGGCATGCTAGTCAACTCGAAATCAATTGCACAACCTTGCCGCCATTTAATATTTTATCTCCTACCGTTTACGAAGATAAAAATTGAAAATGTTATTGTTGGGGCCGAAACGTTGATATTTGATTAAAGTAGTATATCGCGTTATTATATTATTAGACTCAAGGCCTACGAAATTGCAATAAAAAATACGGTCCGTAATAAAAATACATTTGTGATGATGACTCCTCAAAGACTCAGAGAATCAGATAACAATGTTACAAAAAATAAAAAGTGGTAGTAAAAAATATAAACCGAAATGAGAATTTACGGTATTTTCCGAATATCTTCGGAAGAGATTGGAATTTTTTAAGTATTCAACGTCATAATATCTAAATTGTGCAACTTTTTTCCAATTTAACCTTCACTCTTACGGTTTACAAGATTCCAATGGTGAGCGTCGAATATGTGACACCCTGTATAATTACAATAATAAAATTTTCTGTAGGAGGAAGCGTTGTAGACTCCGTCGACACGTGCACCCTTCTTTTAACAGAACATGTTAAAAGGTCTCAGAAGCTACTTTCTGCAGTTGGTATGGGAAAGCCAATTTGTTCTCCAAAATGGATAACTGATTCTAAAAAAGCACACGAATTTTTAGGTAAGTGTTAGGTGTGTGTATAATAATGCATAAAAAATAAATTATATTCTTAGAGTTTAAAAGAAAAATGCAAAGTTGAATTTTGCCAAGTTTTCAGTGTATTGAATAACTTGACATGTTTCGCTATCACGGTAGCTTTATCACTTAGCGATATATGAATGAATGATAATATGGATTATATGAATTATTTGCAGGATAACATTATGTAAATGTTTTTTATATAATAAAATTAAATTAAGATAAATTGAAATACAGCAATTTTTACAATACTTAAGTAGCTTTTATTTTTTATTAATATTTACTTATAATATAAGTGTTGTAACGTTTCATATTACATCACAAGACGTTAAAGTGTCACACTAGTCGTCAGACGAGTTTGATGAAACATCGAGTAAAGTAATATGAACTTACAATAAGAATAGCATACAAAATATCTACTTTTATTTACTAATATGTAATAAAAAAAAGTGTTACAAAATTTAAATGACTAGACAAGCAACCGATGTCCCTTCTATGAACCAAAAAAAAGTACCAGTTATTAAGTTGATTGGTCAAGTTACTGATAAAGCTTTGTCAAACAAACTCAAAAATATAAGAAGCTGTTTTCAAAAAATATTTTAGATCCTTGGGACTACATATTAACTGACCCAGAAGCTGAAAAGAAGTGGGAATTTTCTTTAAAAGAATCGCTAAATCGAAGCAGGAGGCAGAAGCTTTTAAACTCGTATCATTTCCAAATTATGGTTACAAACGCAGCAGACGTATTAAAAGGTAGATATACATTTTTTTCCACATATACATTATAGTAATGGTTTATCTATTATAATAGATAATTATCAAATATTTACTAAAAAAATAATTAAACAAAGTACGCTCTCTAATAAAACACTCAAAAAACAATACTCACGTCACAGCAGCTTGTGCCAATCGACAGCATCGGACAAAGTTGATAAATTGATAAAAATGTATGCTTTCGCGGCTTCTCTTTCTTTGATTGCAAGAAAGTAAGAAGAGTTTTATTGGGATATATTTTCAATACAAATCCCTTATAAATCCTTGAAATGGTCGTTTGAATCTGTTTAATTTGGCAACTAAAAAAAGTAATTTTTTCCCTAACATTAATATAATAAAAAAAATCCATTTAAAAGCCAATAAACTAAAAAATAAGAGAAATGAAATGTCATACATCATTAATATATTAAAAGAGTAACGTTGGGTCATACGACTCTGAGCGCGCTTATTTCGTCCAGCTCAGTTAAGTGAGTCATTCATATTGAGCCTTTCATTTGTAGTACAGGAAATGAAGCATTTTGGCTCGCAATTTTTTCGTCCAGCATGGATTTACTTGAAATTTTAACAGAAGGTAGGTAATAGCCCAAGGATCAAAATCTATATCGAACCGAAGGGCGCCAAAGCCCTGGAGGTGGTTGCCACCCCATCTCGGGGGTGGGAATTTTTTATTACATTTTAACCACAGGAATCGATCGAAAAAGTGATTCTAAGCAAAAAATGTTTTATACATTTTTTTCGTAAAACTAATATTTTTCAAGTTATTCGCGATTGAAAGTAACAATTTTTAGACGAAAAAATCGACGTTTTTAATGGGTTTCTCGCGAATAATTCGAAAATTATGCATTTTATCAAAAAAACTGCAGAGAGAAAAATTGTAGCTTTTAAAAAAACAAACAAAAATCTTTTTTTATAATTTTTCTACGCCCAATGCGAACTTAGATATGGCGTGTTAATTGTTAGCTTTTTTCGTCAAATGCAAAATTTGATAAATTCAAAGCCAAATAACGGATTAAGGCTGCAATTTTCGACGAATACTCACGGAATCTTTTTTAAAGTACGTAATTAGACCTTTCTTTTTAAAATAAAAAAAAGTCTAGCATGAAAATTGAGCGAGTTATGTTAAAAATAAGGTTAGTGCCTAATTTTTTCTACGAAAAAATCAATGAAAACAACCCCCCTAATTAAAATTGATCTTCACCCTTCTGCAATTATTTTTATAAATCTATTCTTAATACGTCCAAAAAGTTTGACCAATTTAAAATGCCTAATTTTTGAAAAATTGGAGCTTAAGTGAAAAACGAGCTTTCACAATTTCGAATTTTTCACCCTTTTTCTCAAAATAACTCCGAAAATACTGGAGATACGAAAAAAATTATAGAGTATAATTTATCCAAAGTCAGTGTGATGACATTCCAATCATTCCATACGGCATACAAACGGCGGTAAACAGTCTCAAAGAGATGGAATGATTGGAATGTCATCACACTGACTTTGGATAAATTATACTAAATTGTAGCTTTTTTAATGACTAAAATTTTCCTGTGTGTAAATTTTCTGTACAGTGAATATTTGGCGAGATATAACCGTTTAAATCCTCTATTTACGAACGAGCACCACCTTTTTCGAGCCCTTTAAACTCACCCCATTTAAAAACCAAGGGATCTTAAGGGATTTAATTCATAGAGCCTTGTAGCTCTTAATTAACCCTACAAAACCGTTTTTGAAAAAACTTTCTAGCATTAAAAATGAAGGAGATACGTTAAAAAAAAACCAATCAATTTTTTGCATTAAGCTGTAACAAGGGTTGATTTTTAAGGGTTGAAAAATTATGAAATTGTATTTCAGAGTATAAGATAATCATTATTTAACTAATCCAAACCAAATTTCACCCTATCTTAAGGTTGGTTTACAATGTTATTTTATAATTTTTTACAATTAGGGGTTGTTGTCACCCCTAAGAAACAATCAGCGCTCATCGGCATGATATAAAATATAAAGCAGAGGGTGAGTTTAGCCTAATCTCAAATTTTTATGCAAATCGATCCAAGGCGAAATAATTTTTTTAGAATTAATAATTTTTTTTTACATTAAGCTCTAATAAGGGTTGCTTTTTAAGGGTTGAAACATGATGAAACTGTATTCCAAAGCACGAAACAATCATTATTTAACGAATCGAAACCAAATCTTTCCCATATTCAGGTTTAAAATGATATTTTATAATTTTTGACAATTAGGGGTAGTTTTCACCCCTAAAAAACGTTCAGCGCACTTCGGTGCGATATAGATTTTGATCTGTGGGCTATTCCCTACCTTGTGTTAAAATTTCAAGTAAATCCATGCTGGACGAAAAAATTGCGAGGTTTTACCTTTTTTTGAGCTTCATTTCCTGTACTATTGATCACATCATCATTATGCCACAGAATATAGCGATGCAAGAATTCGAATTGATGATGATAATGAATGATAAACCTTATTTGTGCCGAAGCTGAAATGATATCCGCAGGCCGACCATTAGTTAAGAATCTCTTCGGTTCAGAGAAAGTGTCCAATTTTGCGACATCCGTGTGTGATTGCTGGCCTTTAATTCAAGAAATTTCAGACATTGATACTCCCGATGAAGGCACCAGACTTGCTAATAAATTAAGAAAACTTATAGTTTGCACTAAGGATATATTACAAAAGCTTTTAGTCTCGTTATTGCTAATAAGTCCTCATTCAATGACTACTGAGAGGATTATTTCCCATTACAACAAATTAAAAAGCCAGGAAGAATTTCATTAAATGAAGATACAATGAATGATCGTCTCTTAGTGTCATTGAATGGAGTTGGAACAGCCCATTTTGATCCAAGACCGGCAGTCGCCGGCCTGAAATTTACAAAACTAGAGATTTTATTAGTACATTTTTTAAAGATAATCCTAAATTATAATCTTATTAAATGAAGTTCGTTTTACAATGAAAATGAGTAGGTAACGAGTTCCTTTTTGCATGACGCCGTAAAATAACAGTGTTTTCAATTTGTAGAAAAAATGTGCACTGGGTTATGAACTCACCCTTTTTGACTCCACAATAGTTTTTACGTATGTTGAAATGTAAACCGCCCAGGGGGGTGGTCATGACCCCCATGACCCTCCCCCCCTGGATCCGCCCTTGTTCGGAAGCCGATTACTTATTCCGCATAAAAAAATTGGTATCGCAGTTCGTGCTAAAACTTAAAACGAAACGAGTAAATATGAACGGACACTAAGAGCGAATCCAATTAGATTCCAAATAATATTATACAGTGTTCGGGGACGGGATCCTCATTTGAGTACACACGCAGACGCAAACACGTCACGTGGTTGATCACTCGGATGACACAAATATTTTTATTTGGATGCATGAGTCCCGCGGTGCCACTCCCACTGCGAATTGAAATCGGAATAAGACGGCTTATTTCGGCAGACCGCCCGCAATGCCGAACCGTGTTACCTCTGATGCCGCCATGTGATGCGAATTCGGAATCGGTTTATTAATCCGATTCCGTATAATGGAGTAGCTAAATCATCCGAGTATTTACATAACTAACAGAATACAAGCTCTGTGGCTCTTGCTGTATAAATGCGCATACATGACGATGGGTTGGATATAGTACACAAGGCAGCGAATGATTTTGTCAAGCCAAGAGCAATGAAATTAACTCCATTCTATAAATAAAATACGACTCCTTACGCAAGTTATGCTACAAACTGTACAAACGGACTCTTAAGGTAGGATGTTTTACTTGCCGACACTGCATCATGCGACAAACCCGACGTGCGATGAACTGTGGCGACGAGGATTGCGAGTTTGGTTCGGACCTTTTTTAGACTGAAGTGTCGCATGGTAAAACACACATTTTTCGCAAACTCGCAATCCTCGTCGCCACAGTTCATCGCACGTCGCTATCGCATGACGCAGTGTCGGCAAGTAAAACATTCTACCTTTACAACAAATACTGTAGTAACTCACTTTTTGGCCGATTTGACTTAACACTCTTGTCATTACTACAAAGTATGAAACTCCAAAGAATAATACGGCAACCAGAAAAACACATTTCGTTTTATCGTAAGTCAAATTGTCTACCAAATTTCCCGAGAATCTGTCGTATGATACCGAGTTACTACAATCTTCCTTGCCAAATACATAGGAAGCACTAAACGTCTGCTTGAGTTACTATTCTAGGATATTGATTTATTCGCGTTTTGCGTCATATTTTGAGGTTATTATAAACATTACCGGTTGTAGTGTTAAGACTTCTTATACTTAGTGTAATATTGCGAAATGTGAGTAGAAGAACGACCCTGATTTTTAAGTTACGCGAAAACATATGGAGCATACCCGAGAATTTTAAATGTGAAAAAAGCTAGACGTGGTCAACTTCAGTTATGTCGTGGTCCCTTACCTCGACTTTATAACGGCCTGTACCTATCGAATCAAAAAAGTTTAAAAGGACTGCTAGAGCTTTGCGGAAGCAATATACCCGCTATAATCTATAATACCCTTGGGGGTACCAACGGGGATTAGTATCCAAAAAAGGTAAAACCCCAATAATGGGAAAAAAGATACTGAACTAATTAGCAGCAGTTATGTAAACTTTAATGTCCTGTAAGGATTTTTAATATCAGGCGGAAACTGTCGTATCTAATTTTTTTGTTAAATAACGTATGTCCTAAAAGTTTTGGCACAAAATATTTATCGGATTTTTTTTTAATGAAGAAATTTATTTGAACACTAACTAGTTATCATAAATTACAACTCAATACTTAACTAAACTATACTATCGAATTATGTGGAGTGGCCCATTCTGCTCTACCAGACGCAAATTTCTTCGAATGTCTCTCATGAGGCCCTGGACGGAATTCAGATCAATTTCTCTTAGTTTTTCGTAAATTCGCCGTCTTAATTGTTCTTCATCTTGGGCTTCTCAGCCTCCATGATAAACCTTCCTAGACAGTAAAGCCCAAAAATCCTCTATTAGGCGAGCCTGCGGCAAGTTTGGAGGATTATCGTTTTTGGGAACAAAAGGTATTTGGTGTTGTCGAAGCCAGTTTTGGGTATCTCTTGAGTAATGGCATGATGCTCTAGGTCTGACCAAAACATGATATCGTCATTAGCATGATGTTCGTGGACAAACTGAAGTAATTTGGACAGGCAATTATCAAAATAGCTCTGACTATTCAAAGCTTCACCCCTCACTCTTCCCACAAAAGGTCGGGATACACATCTGTTAGAAATTGCGCACCAGACAAGGATTTTATCTGCAAATTTCGTTTTATGTTTATATCTAACATTGTCAGGGCATTCCTCTACGTTGTCCGTATAAAATCCATCGTTTCCCTTCATTTCAGAATTACTCAAAGTAAAATACTTTTCATCGTCTAAAATAATGATTTGTTCATTGACAAAGTGTACCCGCCTCAGTTGACGACAGCATCTTGGTATACGAAGGAGTTGCGCTTTAGAGTATTTGGGGCACTTACGTCTCTTTCGATATTTAAGTCCATTCCTCCTTAATTCCAACGATATCGTACTCTTAGAAGATCTGAATTGACGAGCCAGTCTCCTCGTTGACATTCCAACCTGGTTTTTTGCTCTTCTCACCAATCTCTCTGACCTCTGTGCAGTAAATGTACGTGGTCTTTCACTTTTTGGGAGATTCAGACATGGTATTCCCTGCTCGCACTCTGCTATTGTTCTATAAATGGTTCTGCTTGAAATGTTTTCATTCTGGAATATTCGACAGATTTCAGCTTTGGGTACCCGCCCAACCAACTTATAGATACTTTTTTTATTTCTAATTTATACATCTTAAAGCGAAAACTTCAAAATAAATAAATCTCAACTGACAGTACACAATGTTAACAAACTTCTGTTTCCAAAGGCAACTTGATATTATTTTGTTTTTGTTAAAATTAAAGCCAATGAATTTTGTGCCAAAACTTTTAGGACATACGTTAGTTCCAACGAGAACTGTAGTATGCCATCAAAAAATGGGGAAAATTAAAGAAAAATATATACAGTGCGTCCATAAAGTCTTGCACAAATTCATTTAACATTCAGGGATTTACTATTTTTTAAAAAGCTCGAACACGTCAATTAGTGTTTTTATTTGCGCATTTTTTAAGGTAAAATGTTTTTATACAGGATGTCCCACGTAGGAGGTATGATGTCATCGATGATTTTTTTTAAATGGAACACCCAGTATATTATATCAATTTTGAATTCTATGATGGAAACCTAAAACTTTTTATATAACCAACCATACCTCTGGAAATCACGGTTTCTGAAATATTGTCATCATTAAAATGGTAATTCGATCTTTTTCACTCACAAGATAATGTGCCATTCTATAATAATTGATAATCGTTAATTATTTCACAGATCAACTTTGACGTTTTAAAAATACAGAAATAACGACACCTGATTATAGCATCATGGCCGTCCATAGCCTACTTACTTATTTTCAATCTGTTATAATAAAATGAGTATCGTTGATAATAATAATAACTGTTGTTATACCTTTAATTTAACTTTTCAAACGTCAGTATTTTAGAAACCGTGATTTCCAAAGGTATGGTTGGTTATATAAAAAGTTTTAAGTTTCCATCATAGAATTCAAAATTAATATAATATACAGGGTGTTCCATTTAAAGAAATCATCGATGACATTATACCTCCTACGTGGGACATCCTGTATAAAAACATTTTACCGTAAAAAATGCGCAAATAAAAACACTAATTGACGTGTCCGAGCGTTTTAAAAAATAGTAAATTCCTGAATGTTAAATGAATTTGTGCAAGACTTTATGGACGCGCACTGTATGTCTCTCAGTAATAATTCACTTTCTATTCTGCCCCGTAATCCGCAAAAATAATTTTGGTATTTATGTTTTCTAAATTGTAAATTACATTAACTTAACATTAAAATGGATTCTCAGTTCCTGCCTGCGTGTTATAATTATGTGTTATAAACAGTAATTGTTTGTACTTGGAATAAATTCATTAAATTTAGTAGTTTTGTGGCGACCCCCAAGGATACTTTCTCGGACCAACTCTAGCTCGTTTTACTCTGTGTTTTGCTATAAATATATTCGTTTTCTTGCGATTTGAATAGTCGTTCATTTTAAACGATCCATCGCTATTCTAGAGTGTATTAAAATTATCTGCATGTTTTAAACGTAATAACATTAATTTTCAGGAAATATGTTTTAATAATGATAATGGAGAAAATTGGTGAAAACTACCTTAATAGAGCTTTTAAGGTTAAACTATAAAAATATTTTAATATTAATTAATATAGTCCTATGGTAGTATTTTGTTTACTAATTATGCTTTATTATTTTCAGGAGCTATTGAGTCGTGTGGCGGTAAGTGCTTATCGAAGATTCCTTCGAAACCGCTAGAAAATACATTTGTTATTTCAATACCAGAAAATCAAAGTAAGTATAAAAGGATAATAAAACAACATGCAAACGTGAGGGTTATAGCACCTGAAGCAATATTTGATGGTGTCCTCAGACAGGAGTTACAATTTTCTAAACATTACCTTACCTGAATAGGTGAAATACGAAAACATTTTACAAATACATATAATTAATTTTATTTCTTTAAAGATAATGGGGATAGGCAACAATTTTCATAAGCAGAGCTTCAAAAGCCAATAACGAAGTATGGTTTTCTGGTTTCTGTCACTATGTTGTTACCCGTATAACACTATAAACACCAATTATATTGGCACACTCTCCTAAAGGGCGTAATATCATCGACAAAAATAGTTCCGAACTGATTTTTTTAAAGATTCTTGGGCCTTATTTTGGCTCATATAAAATCAACATAAACTGTTAAACATATAAAAAAAATTTGTATTAAAGGTCGATACTTGAAACCTCCTAAACGAACTAAATGCAAAGATAGACAGTTCCGGGCATAGTTTGCCTTTGTATTCCTCTTTATTTTTACTTTTTGTTTGTGTGGCATATTTTTTTTTTAAAATTCAGATTCAAATTTATTCAAATATTTTTTATAAATATAGATACAATATAAATATTTTAAGTTGGTATACTAAATCCATATTCTGGTATTTGGCACCTAACTGATTTAACAGCTGTATGTGCCCTATTGCGTTTGCTATCTGTGTAAGATAACTTATTTGTTTTCCGAAACTTTAAATATACCTAATCCACGGCTTAAAACTACTTATAACTAGGTTTGCTTAAAAATACTTAGTTTGCTTTACTTAATATCACCAAAAATTTGTAAAGTCTATATTATTTTCATAAATATAGGTTCTACAACGATCACTAAATCCGTTTTTATTTCTTATTTGTCTAATATCCATTGGCAGCATGTTATAAAACTTTGGTCCCAAATATGACAAGAATCTTTGATTTAATTTTTTATTACTACTAGGAATTTGAATAGTTCTTTGAGTTTTAGTTCTAGTTTCATGTTGATGACTGATATATTTTTTATACACTTCTCGCTGTGAATGTAGATACATGCTGACAATATATACAATGATCTAACATTAAAATTTTTTATAGAATATAGCATGTGTGTGGGGTGTCTTTTTTGTTTTTTTTTTGTATAATTTTTAGGATAAAGTTTTGTGTTACATTAAGTTAGTTTAATGCACTACCATAAAGCCCCACACCACTATGCCATATCTAATTAAAGATTCTACCAGTGCCCTATATAACATAAGAATATTCTCTGGCATTATTTCACGTAATTGATAGAATTTATGAATTAATTTTCTTATACTATTTTTCCATTTATTAATATGAATATTAGGCATTAGATGTGTTTAAATTGGTCATTATAAAATAATATTACTATCACGACTTCATACTTACTGAAAATACGAAGTACCCGGGTATTTTACCCCTATTTGGGCAAAATAAAATCATACAACTTTCAGTACCATAAAATGGGGTGAATAGGATCAATTTTCCACTTTGAAAGCTTGTAACTTGAAAACTATCTGCCAGAATAAATTTCTCAATAGCTTAAAACGTGAGTTAAGGTTGGTACTTTAAATGGTGGTATACTTTTTTTATACAGGGTTTGTATAAATATATTTTTTTGTGCACTGATCCTATTCACCCCGCAGGCGGTGTCAATAGGATAACTAATTGATTTATTAACTGGATCGCATTTAAACAACCGCGGGGTGTATAGAATCAAAAAACCTACTTAGAAAAGAACCAAATATTTTAAAGAAATGAACATAATATATTTCAGAACAGGTATAAACGTAAAATAAATCCAATATAATTATAATATATATTAATAAAGGAACAAAACTTCTTTCTATTAGACAATGGCATTTAGCCTGAAATGTCGCCAAGTAATTTTAAGTTTAATGTCACAAAAATTACTTTTTACAACCGTTACTTAAAATCTGTACATTGAAGAGACCTACACTTTAAAATGACAATTATTACGGATTTTTGAAATTTGAAGGTAACTTTCAATCCTATTCGCCCCGCTGATCCTATTCACCCCATTTTACGGCACTATACTTATTGTTTATGTTTACCGAGTCGAAATCAATTCAAAGAAGCACAAACTCAATTCGCTTAACTACACAAAAACTAGAAATCCGTAAACAATAAACACCCACAGTTTTACAAACGTGTAAACACTTGATTAAATTTGTACAACCTTGTATGAGTGCGTACAAACTTGTCTAAACCTCGACAAAAATTCTCGCTCTCGCTTTTTAATAATGATATTACATTACATTACAGGTAAGAACGTTTGTACAAGTGTGTACGAGTTTGTAAAAATTTGTACGCACTGGTGCAAGTTTGTACACACTTTTACACCGTCGTACAAGTTTATACAGATATGTACAAACGTGGTCAAACTTGTAAAACCTTGCGCTAACTTCTACAAACCGGTACAAGCTTGTGTAAATTTGTGCAAACTTGTAGAAACTTATACAAGACGTGTACAATAGCTAACCGAGCCATTGTGAGTAAATTATGTTTGTCAATATCATTACTGTCACAGTCAAAGTTACCTGATTGGGTAATTATTGGTAAAATCCTTCGTGCAATCCAACATAAGTGTCTCCCAAGTTAGCTTCCCGAGAGTTACTGTTTTTGAGACATCGCTTTTTAATATTGGCATTAAATTAGGAGCAGCTCTATCCTTGGGAAAGGGACGGCCGTCAATGTATTTATGTATGCCCTTTGTGGAAAGTACTAATTGCCCGTGGAATTTGAGTATATTTAATAATAATAAATAACATTTTCCAGTGAGTCCTCCTGATATCCGCACCCTATTTATTATAGCATTTATTAAAGCGATGCATGCCGACTAAAGCACAGAAATCGAACGTCTATTAAGGAAATATTGTTTTAAAAATAGCGTTTCAAAAGGCGCCTAATTTATTAGCGTACTTTAACAAGTAGGTACACTTTTTGAATATGGAGGTTTCAAGTATCAACCTATAGGCCGTGATATAAAAAATAACAGTTTTAAAATAAATATATATATATATATATACATAATTTAAATTTATTGGCATTTATTCTTTGTACGAATTTGTTGCCTATCCATTTTTTTGAATGCATTAAAATTTACATTATAAGAATGCATTGCATTTTATACATTAATTTAGTGCTACCTATTACGTTACTTTAGAAACAAATATTCTGTTATTTTGTAAATATGAAGCCATTATACAAATATATGTTAGTTTTAATTTTTGTTGTTTGATATGTAATGGAATGAACATCTAACCATTCAAAAAATCATAAACAACTAATCTTATAAACAGACTACAATAACAAGACCCTAAGGCCTTTTGCACACACTCACGGCGACCGTCCTAACGGCACCGTTTATACGGTTAAGGAATTAGGCAGCATATGTGGCCTTTCACACGCACCGGCACCGTGTACACGGTTCCGTTCCACCGCGATGTCGCCGTGAGCCCCCACTATAATTCACGGCGACCGTTACCGTGTTGACGGAGAGACTAGACCTGCTCGGTAGAGTTTAAGATTTAATTGGTGCTTGCACATGTACCGCGCTTACGACATTTTCTTGGTTCATTGACGGGAACATTGTTTTATTTAGTATAATATATCATAATCATATTTTCGCAATGGCAGAAGATATAGATATGGATATGCTTATACCTTTTGTGGAAGCAAGGCCGGTTATTTGGGACAAAACAAGTTATGTATAAGTGCCTTTCTTCGTTTTTTGATACGCCTGTAAGACATTAAAATCGCCACAGCACATGTTAAAACTCTCTTTATAACCAAGATTTTTAGTGTCGTTTCCCACTGTAGTTTTCCACGTTCCACTTAAATACCACCCCCGGTGTCCCCTCATAAACCCTTGTCGCTAACTGGTCCCACACCTGTTGTCACAAAAATATGTCATGTAGACAGTGCTCAGGTTGACGCCACCGCGAAATATATTTTAGTAATAAGTCTCAGATAGAGCTCAAAAAGAAGAGCACGTACGCTAGTTTTCTCCTCACATATACTCGCTCAATCTCCGGTAGTAAAAAAGTGAATTCGTTTCATCCCGGAACGGACCCAATTAAAGGTTAACGTGTATACTCGTATTTGGTATACGTGTGCGGTGTTTTACTCAGAAGTGATATTCCTTTCACCCCGGAAAGGACCCGATTAAAGGGAAAGCGTGTTACTCTACCCGTTGTAGTACAAGCTAACCTGTTTATACGCCTAACCTGTCAGTCAAAGTATCCCGTAGACTGTAAATATGTTCACGTGTTAGTGTAAAGCTGTTTTAAATAACTGTTTTGTTAAGGTTAATAAATAGAACAAAGAAAAAGACACTGTTTTTATTGCTACAACGAACCAGCACTATGGAGACTGCGAGTAAACAAAGAAATGCTCGCCCCCAGCTATAGATTGGAAGAGAGCACAAATCTCCAGTTTATACAGCACGTCTATGGTCCATACTCGAATCACTATAGAATCAAACTGACTAAAACCGTGCATGTGTGCAAGGATAACACGAACGCGGTCCTAACGGCACCGTTTACGCGAGAGTTTATGCAAATGATCAAATTTTTAGATCGAATCGTTAGCTGCTTCGTCAGATACGTATATATAACGAACCATCCACCGTGAACCATATAACAGACAAATATTAATAATTACAGAAAATTATTTAGAAGCTACCAAATCACGAGACCGATAGCGAACAAGTAGGGGAGGTCTGTAGTGGCCACCTTTTTTAATATTGGTCGGTATAGCCAAAACCAACCAAATTTTCCATCACATATATATTTTAAACATTGTTACATTGGAAGTGGTTTTTAAATTCTTGTTTTATTTTAAACTGACTACTTACTTGTTAAATTTGAAAAAAAGACATAAGAAACAAATAATGATTTATAACCACTGTACCAAACCAGTAAGGTACAGTGGCCAGAAATAAAAGGTACAGTGGTCAGGAAAAATATTTATTTAAAACGCTGATTTATTAACAATAACAGAAGGAAAAAATAATCTAATATAGGTTGAATCGGGACAAATCTACGGAAAACTGGTGGTATCGTTGAACCCTTGCCGTTCCACCAGTGGATAATGGAGTGTGTGGATAATAGCGATAATATTCACCAAGAAAAGCAACACTTAAGATAACTTTTGCATGAAATAAACAGTAACGATGCAGTCACCCCTAATATCTCTGTCCGACTGGCAAGTAGTTAACATAATCAATGAACGCGTCCTAATTTACATCATTTCCAAAAGATGACGGTAGTTGTGAGGGTTTTATTTAAATAGTAACAACGGGTGGGCACTGTTCTTGCTATGGTCACTGTTGGCGGACCTCCCCTACCGTAAGGGTAAGGGATATTTGATAAGCACTATTTATTCCTTAAAGTTTACAAACTATGTAGTATAGTCAACTTTTTCTAAAAACAAATCGTTTTGACAGTTGACACCCACATATTACATTACAGCTGATACTGGGTTCTTCCTAAAAGTTCTCGGTTCGTGACGAACCTCAAATCATGTACATGATAACTAGTGAATAAATTGAATATTAATAATAATAATAATGTCTTTATTTCTACATTACAAAGGTTTAAATGTTAACATTTATTATATTTTAACATTTATTATATTGTATTAATTGCAAGTGTAGTGTAAAAAAAGGCGAAGTTCAGTAATAGACTGTCCCTTAAGGCCAGCCCATTCTGCTCTACTCAACCCTAGCAGGACTTTAGTAAATGTTTTACTATATTTGGCGCAACAAGCTCTAAAAAATTTTGAAATAAACTAGTTCCATTATAGGTAGACACACAACCAACATATTGTATTATTATCTTTAGGTAGTTTTGAATTGTTAAAAACATTTACGATAAGTTCCTAATTTTCATGTGTTAGTTTGTTTATTGAAAAAGTATTTAAAAATATGGCGATAAAATTTTTTAGGCTCCATTGATTTGAAGATATTTGGAAGGGGATTATACATATTTGCTATGCTATACGTAAAGCTTCTTTCAAAATACGCGGTTCTATGAAAAGGCGGTGTTATGAGACGTCCAAAACGAACGTTAATATTATGTACACTGGAACGAAATATAATTTTTTTATACAAATAGGCGGGAGTTTTAGAAGCAATAATTCTGTGATAGAAACAAACTGAGTAGACCTTTCTCCTGCTCTCCATGTTCAACCACTTTGCTTCATTCAATTTATAAGAGATTCTTTCAAATTTACGAATTCCATATATAAGTCGAAGGCAAGAATTTTGCACTTTTTGTATTCTATTTTTTTGTATTCGAGTTAAACAATTACCATAAACTACATCTGCATGGTTGAAGATTGAGAGCACAAGAGAGTCACACATCATCTTTTTGAGTCTCACCGACAAATCATGTCGACTGGAGTAAAGTAATTTCAATCTGACATAAGCACGTTGTATACAGTTTGAAACATGTTTCTCAAAACTCAAAGAACTGTCGAATACGAGCCCAAGGTTGCGTACATTGTCTTTAATTTCCAGCTCAGTAGACTCAATTTTTATATTAATCTGGTTTTTTATGTAATTAACTTCATTCTTTGGACCGAATAGCATCAGACAACATTTTTTAGGAATCAGGAACAGAGAATGTTTCAAGGCAAGAGATCTAAGACTTTCTAGGTCGTTATTTAATTTTTGACAGGACTCAAGCAAATTTTCTTTTTTAAAAGAAATATACAGTTGGGCATCATCCGCGTAATACTGATCTTTGCAGTTTTTAAGAGCGGTGGGAAGACTGGAAGTGTAAATGGCATACAACAGTGGACTTATGATTGACCCCTGCGGTACGCCATTGGAAATATATAGTTCCGCAGATACATTTGCTCCGATCCTAACACACTGAGACCTACCAGTAAGGAAACCTTCAAAAAACTTTATTGCACTTTCACTCAGGCCTATATAGTGTAAAATTGCAAGGAGAATTTTATGATTTAAAGTGTCGAAGGCCTTTGAGAAATCAAGTAATGCCAACACCGTAACCCTTCCATCCTCTGTAGCTCTAAAAATGTCATCGCTCACGTTAGTTAAAGCGGTGGAACACCCATGATGACGCCGAAAGCCCGATTGTGTTTCCGGAAGAATTCGGTTTTGCTCGACATGTTCTGTAAGTTGTTTATTTATGATTTTTTTCAAAACTTTAGATAGGCACGGAAGGATACTTATAGGTCTCAAATCTTTAAGCTCTTGAGGATTATTTGTCTTAGGCAATGGCAATACCAGAGCCTTCTTCCAGTCATCCGGATACACCGAGTTCTCCAAACAAAAGTTGATGACATGTGTCAGATATGGTAGAATAAAAGGACAGCAGAGATTTATGATACGTATATTTAACCCATCAGATCCACAGGCATTTGATTTTATTTGAGTAATAACATTTAAAACATCTATTTCCGTAACCGTGGAAAACTTTAGTAAAGATTTTACGGTATTTTTAACATTTTTTGTGTAATATTTAATGAGATCTGTAGAATCAACCGAGGTTTGAGGTATTGAAGTTCTGAAAAAGTTATTAATTTCATCAGGTTTTTTTAAAGATTCCGGTATCTCCGTTTTGTTTTTTTGAACTCCACCACAATATTTTTTTAAGTCCCCCCAAACATTCTCTGTTTCCGATAGTTTAGTGTTAAGAAAAGCTTTCTTTTCGTTTTTAATTGTTACGGTTGTTAAGTTACGAAGTGATTTATAATAGTCTTTATTTGCATCTGTTTTATTCTTTTTGTATCGGCTCAATGCTTTATCCCTAAGCTTAATTAAGTCTCTGACATTTTCCAACCATGGCTGGTGGGGTTTTGTTATTCTTACCCTTTTAAACGGGGCATGTAAATATAATAGTATATTTAAATTTTCATTAATAAAATGTATTTTTTTTTCAATCGACCGGAAAGCAAGCACTTTCTAGACAATTTTTTGATCGGAAAATATCACTTTGCTGGTCTAGACCGGAAAGTAATGAAAAATTGACCGGTAAAGTACTTTACCGGTCAATTTTTGTTGCGTTCCGCTCCCAATTTAAAAAAATTAACCAAACTCATTTATAAGTAGGCTTTGACATGTTTATGTTTTCTTGCTTCCATAGTAACGAACTGTCAGGTACGATATTGACTTTGATAAATAAACTTTTGTGGCTTTATAAAATTGTGTGGAAGACTTTAGATATGGAACTTAATTTGGATTGGGAAGAAAATGACGTTCCAGTTGAAATAACAGAGGCAGCTGCTAGAGCTACAGACGATTTGTTGCCGCATAAGTCCAGAGTGCGGTATGAAAAAACGTTTAGCGTCTTTAAAAATTGGTGTAGAGAAAAAAATGTCAGAAATGTTTCTGAGGATGTTTTGTTAGCTTATTTTGCTGAAAAATCCGAAAAATTAAAATCATCTACACTGTGGAGCTTGTACTCAATGATCAAATCTATGTTAAATTTAAAAGAAAACATTGATATAAGCAAATATTATAAACTGATAGCATTCATAAAGAGAAAATCTGTTGGATACATTCCCCAAAAATCGAACGTACTTACCAGAGAAGACATTGACAAATTTTTGCTGGAAGCCCCTGATAATGATTATCTTTTAATCAAAGTAAGTACTTAAATACATAATACGAGTTTTCTTAAAGTTCTTCTTTTCTTATATTGTGTTTAAAAAAAATATATTTAAACTATTTCTTATTTTTTTTAGCTTTTACTAATAATGGGTTCGGCTGGAGCGTGTCGCCGTGAAGAATTGACCAATATGACAATTGACGATGTTAAAGATAACGAATCGATGTTGGCGGTAAAAATTCCAAATACAAAAACATACCAACCCAGGTCATTTATAGTTGTTGGGGAACGAAACCTAAATATATATAGAAAATATATTTCTTTACGTCCGCCTAGTGTTCCACATCGCAGGCTATTTCTTTTCTATAATAAAGGAAAATGCACTATTCAACCAGTAGGTTTGCATTCAGTAGGAAAAGCGCCATCAAAAATAGCATCCTATTTGGGATTACCAAACCCAGAGCAATTTACAGGGCACTGTTTTCGACGTAGTTCGGCGACACTGTTAGTTGAAGGTGGAGGCGATATCCTTAATTTAAAACGACATGGCGGCTGGAAATCATCCCAAGTTGCCGAACGCTACATTGAACAGTCTCTACAAAATAAGATTGATATAGCCAGTAGAATTCAGGAAGCCGGAGGATCAAAAGTGGATATAACTTCACAAACATCCTATAAAGATGAATCAAAAAATTTCCCGTCATGTCTACAATTTAATACACCACAAAATTGTACTTTCAATATAACAATTAACAAATAGATATTAATAGATAAAATAGAATTAAGAACATTTGTACCAAATTGTATTTATTATTAAACATAATTTTCCCAACTATTAGAGTTTTCTGCTAAAACTATACCCATATAGTAAGCTATTATTAACGTTTTCTCGCACGCCACTGGTGTCTTGTGTCGATTGTAAAAAAAATATTGTACGTCACTCAACCGAAAAGTACGTTAACAGGACTCGCAGGCTCCCAGGACTCGCCTGGCGGCTCGCCCTGGAAATTGCCTGCTTCGTCCTGTAAAATAGTACTTTCCGGTCTTGTAACGTAATATACTATTGTAACTAGCTTTGTAATAAATAAAGCAATAAATTCGCATGGAAACATTACGCAACCAGTAAATCATAATAAACGCTCCTTTCTGGATTAAACATGGCGTCACATTGACGTAAAATGTGATAGGAATGGAGAGTATAATACAGGGTGTTCCGATGATCATGTTACAAAATTCTAGGGTAGATAAAACACACGAAAATAAGAAAAAAAGTTCATGTGAACATGGGTCCGGAAACGCTTCTTCAGGGAGCTAGGGCCCTTCGAAGATGACCTTCAAAAACTACTTATCTGTGACAGATAGCGATTTTTACTAAGAGTACCTTTTTTATGTAAAAGGCATTGGAGAATCATAATCAGATATAAAAATGGTAAGAAATTAAAGCCTAAGAGGAGTAGGGTCAAATTTACTCAAATACCCCCTTGGTTTGTACGCCCCTGGTTAAAGGTGACAAAATCCGGAAGGCTCAAATTGATGAACCTACGAACTAGATTTCATGTCCCAAAATTGGTTGCGATAGCTGCAGTAGTACCGAAGCTATAAAACGAAAAGTAGTTTTTGAAGGTCATCTTCGAAGGGCCCTAGCTCCCTGAAGAAGCGTTTCCGGACCCATGTTCACATGAACTTTTTTTCTTATTTTCGTGTGTTTTATCTACCCTAGAATTTTGTAACATGATCATCGGAACACCCTGTATATGCAATAGTATACCGCGTGTGTATCGTTAAATTGGCTTGAGCATTGCTTAAAAAGGATACAATTTTTTTTTCTGGCCCTGTAATGTAAACATTCCAGTGATAGCATAGCACTACCGAAAACAATTCCCATTCCAATAAAAATTAAAACAGGATAAAATTCATTTAATCCAGTGCTTATATTATAACTAAATACGCAATCTGGTTTTTTGGCATGCCAAAATTTATATTCCTTATTTAAAACTCCGCTTTCGGCAATTCGGTGTAAGCTGAAAAAAAAAATGCAATTTTTGTTTAATGATTTACGTAGAGATTTACTTTATATTTAGGATTCCGTAAATGTACCGGGTGTACAACTAAAAATGTACTCCTGTTGGATCTTGGAAACCGTTTACCGTACGGCTTGCGGTAAAAATGTTTGTTACAAAAGTGACTAAGAGAAATTGCTGGAAATTAATTTTAAGTTTCTAGGTTGGCCGTTGTATCAGTAATTTTTGAATTTTTGTCTCTAATAATTATTTTTTGTTAATATCTTAGGGTGTTTAGTGGCATTGTCGAGGGCATATGTTACTTTTTGATTAAAATATGTTATTATGTCTACAAATACCATATTAAAACGTCAGATTGAACTTATGGACTCATTTTTATATTATATTTTCCATATCCGGTTTAAAAAAAGGTATTTGCTTGCGGTTTTTCACAAATGTTCTTATTAATTTATCTTTTATTAATTTTAAATATATATACAGTATGTCTCCGTTGGAACCATACTATGGAAAACTTTTTTATTATTAATTTTCCGAAAAAAAGTTATTCTTCATAAAAAGTTCTGCATGGTCTAAAACCTAAAATGCAACTATCAGATATTAAATTTTTCTAGGCGTATACGAGGTTTGTCAAAAAATATGAATTTTGCCCAAGAGCAAAGTACCTTTATTTTTGCCAATATTGAAAATTGTTATTAAAAAAGTTGATCAGAACTAAAAACCACGTTTAAATATGTAACTTCACCCATTTCCGATGAAAAAATTATTTTTTCTTTTTTGAAACGTATGTGTACAGGGTGTCCCAAATTCGAGCCTCATCATGGGGATCTCGGAAACTATAAGAGATACAGCATCGGTCAAATTGTGGCAAAGTTGCGCAATTTCGTACTGAGCAATATCGCAGAAAAAAATCTCGGCTATCTTTTTTAGTTTTTGAAATTTTTGCAAAAAACTAAAATTTTGAGTTTTTGTTTTTTTAAATTGCTCGACTTATTTTATCCGCTACAGAAAAACAAGCACAATATTGTTAAGGCAACTTTTTACGCTCCATATTGTGACATTTTTAGAATTTCGTTACAACGTTTCATTTTTGTGGAACTATTATCAACTTTAATTTTTTAAATACGGACCTGCATTTTTTATTTTATTTTTTGATAGCCCTTTAAGCCCTGAATTCAACCATGTACCACACTTAATTATATTTAGACGTTTTGATGTCATTATTACATCTTCAGGAATGTGATAATTATTTTTAAATACGGCCCTGTTGTTAGTTACTTAATCTTTTTACCACATACAACATGTAAATGGATCCAGAATTTTATACAAATAATTTACTATATTTATGTTTTTATATAAATCGTAACAAAGTAAAAAAAAAAAAATTGTGTGTGCTTAAGACCACACGACAGAAGTGAAAACGTCAACAAGGTGAAATTAATAATATCAAATACACGAGTGTCTAGACAACGCACACTGACTGTTTCCACGTCGATACGTCGATACTGAATGCGACCGATGGCGGCATGCTCTTTCATATAACGTTCATTCGGGTCAGGGTCAGTTCGGATTGAATATAGCAGTTGAATTCGAGCGTAGCACACCCGAGTCTGACGCCTGACGCGTGACGGCGACGCGTGACGGCTCAGTTTAATTCAGTGCCCACAAAAAGTGCTAAACGCGCCTAAAGAAGTTTTCACTTCAATAAAACCAAACAAAACAAAGGTGGCTATGACAAGAACTTTTACTTGATTGTTTGGCTTAATTATCTTGACAACTGCAGTACCATTTATACTGAATATTTCAGCAAAATTATGTTTTCTGCTTTAGAAAAGCGCGACATGTTACTAGTTTATTATTCTTTCAATAGGAATTCACAAATTTCTTGTGACCGTTATTTACAGGACTATCCTGAACGCTTGCAGCCTCCTTATAGTTATTTTGCTACGCTTGATACTAATTTAGCCCAGTATGGTAGTTTTAATAAACCAAGAGTCAAATATGGTACACGAATGGAAGGGAAGAACAACAAAATATTTTAAATTCTGTAACCCACCAAAATCCCGCTAAACGATATTTCAATCTAACAACTAACACCAGGGCCGTATTAAAAAATAATTATTACATTCCTGAACATGTAATAATGACATCAAAACGTCTAAATATAATTAAGTGTGGTACATGGTTGAATTCAGGGCTTAATGGGCTATCAAAAAATAAAATAAAAAACGCAGGTCCGTATTTAAAAAATTAAAGTTGATAATAGTTCCACAAAAACGAAACGTTGTAACGATATTATTATTTATAATATTCAGTATAAATGGTGACTGCAGTTGTCAAGATAATTAAGCCAAACAATCAAGTAAAAGTTCTTGTCATAGCCACCTTTGTGTTGTTTGGTTTTATTTTTACTTTGTTACAATTTATATAAAAACAATTATCACATTCCTGAAGATGTAATAATGACATCAAAACGTCTAAATATAATTAATTGTGGTGCATGGTTGAATTCAGGGCTTAAAGGGCTATCAAAAAATAAAATAAAAAATGCAGGTCCGTATTTAAAAAATTAAAGTTGATAATAGTTCCACAAAAACGAAACGTTGTAACGAAATTCTAAAAATGTCACAATATGGAGCGTAAAAAGTTGCCTTAACAATGTTGTGCTTGTTTTTCTGTAGCGGATAAAATAAGTCGAGCAATTTAAAAAAACAAAAACTCAAAATTTTAGTTTTTTGCAAAAATTTCAAAAAGTAAAAAAGATAGCTTAGATATTTTTTTGCGATATTGCTCAGTAAGAAATTGCGCAACTTTGCCACAATTTGACCGATGCTGTATCTCTTATAGTTTCCGAGATCCCCATGATGAGGCTCGAATTTGGGACACCCTGTACAATAACGTATGTATATGAAGTTAGCAAAACAACTCCGGACAACCAAGTTAACTGTAACGGTAAAATTTACCGCTAATTAACCGTAAAAAAATTAATTTTGCCGCTCGTCTTTTTTAAAAAATACGAGGTGTTTTGCCAAGTTCATATAAAGTTGGCAAAACAACTTTGGACCGTGCAATATTTTTGGGTGTTCAATACTATGAAAATTTACCGTTAATTAACCGCTAATTAACCGTAAAAAAACTAATTTTGCCGCTCGTCTTTTTTAAAAAATACGAGGTGTTTTGCCAAGTTCATTACGAAGTGTTTTGCCAAGTTCTTATAAAGTTGGCAAAACAACTTTGGACCGTGCAATATTTTTGGGTGTTCAATACTATGAAAATTTACCGTTAATTAACCGCTAATTAACCGTAAAAAAATTTAATTTTGCCGCTCGTCTTTTTTAAAAAATACGAGGTGTTTTGCCAAGTTCTCGAGAATTGACAAAACAACTTTTTTATACTAGCTAGTTAAGATTTATTTTTATACTACCTGAACAAACCCGAACGTGCAATATTTTTGGGTGTTCAGGTTTGTTCGGGTTTGTTCAGGTAGTATAAAAATAAATCTTAACTAGCTAGTCTAAAAAAGTTGTTTTGCCAACTTCTCGAGAACTTGGTAAAACACCTCGTATTTTTTAAAAAAGACGAGCGGCAAAATTAATTTTTTTACGGTTAATTAGCGGTAAATTTTACCGTTACACTTAACTTGGTTGTCCGGAGTTGTTTTGCTAACTTCATATACATCAATAACAATGCAGATTTAACTGTACAGTAGTTACATGTAATCTAGGATGTATATTTTCTTATTTGCAATATAAATGCATGTTATTATGTTACATTAAACGTGGTTTTTAGTTTTGATCAACTTTTTTTAATAACAATTTTCAATATTGTCAAAAATAAAGGTACTTTGCTCTTGTGCAAAATTCATATTTTTTGACCTCGTATACGCTTAAAAAAAATTAATATCTGATAGTTGCGTTTTAGGTTTTAGACCATGCAGAACTTTTTATTAAGAATAACTTGTTTTCGGAAAATTAGTAATAAAAAAGTTTTCCATATAGTTCCAACTTACGGAGACATACTGTATATGATTGCATTAAAAAATTTTGAGAAAAATGCTAAATAGCATACTCGAGCTGTCGCAACGGGACTGAAAATTACTTCATTTTTTATAAAATTGATAAAACAAAAGAAACCCTATCTAGCAAGTTCAAATTTGTCAAATTCCGATAAGCGAAATCAATGTTGTGAATATTTTTGCATAGCAATGGCTGTCCCCTCCTACACCCCTTAAACAAAAAGGTAGAGCAAAAACTCAGACAGAAGTTATCCAGAATTTTTTTCACATTGAAAAAATACTACCTTTGATACATGTTTACTATGAGGATTTTTGAGAAAGTCCCGCTTTTTTTTTTGGCCACTATAGTGACGCCACTTAGCGGCCAACCTAAAAACTTAAAAATAATTTCCAGCAATTTCTTTTAAGTCACTTTTGTAATAAACATTTTTTCCGCAAGCTGTACGATAAACGGTTTCCAAGGTACAGCCCTTTTTAGTTGTACACTCGGTACATAGTGAAAGTCTATTAGTCGAATCATACCATATATCCATAATATCCCGAAATGGTGAATGTTTTACATAGTTAGCGTGACACTGGATTGGTTTGTACATTTGAACTTCTTTTATTTCGCATGCTTCAGATTGTTTGAAATTTTCTTTTATAAAAGGATACGCTTTGACCAATTCTACGTGAAATGCAAATTGTCTTCTTTTCATTAAATTCAGTCCGTCTGTGGGCATATAGTAACCTTGTTCTTCTTTACCCAAAATCCATTTTTCGTATAACTTCAATGATGAATTATCAGATGTGTACTAAAAAAATTAATATTTTAGATTCAATTGCAAAGATCTGCGAATCTCTGCCTAGAGACGTAACGTACGCATGACGATTCACGTTGAGTGGGCTATTAGAATATCTCGGAAACCAGTACAGTTATCCGTTTAAAAATTTGTTAAAACGCATAACTAATTTCAAAATTTTTAAGAAATATATTATGAAATAAATTCATTGATTCAGCCGATATATAGGTGGAAATCCATAATTATAGTATTATGGGATACAGTAAAGCAAGGTTGAACTTGTAAATTTCCACTATATTAACTAGAAAAATGACTCATTGTCATCTGACGAAGCTACAGTGTTAGCGAAACATATAATTTTTCTAGTTAATATAGTGGAAATTTACAAGTTCAACTTTGTTTTACTGTATTCCATAATACTATAAATATATTATGTCATTTCTACTACTAACCTTTAGAGAATCAAATCCCCTTATATGTCACATCCATAGATATTTACCTTTAGATAAGCAAACAATAATCACGAAAGTGACAAATTTATGGCCTCGCGCATGTACACAAAGCTACACACGATTAGACATGCTCACTGCAACATTATCATTTGACGAATGGGAAAATAGACAGGTCCGGGCTTTAAAATGAAAGTTCTTGCTCTATACATTGTAAAAGTTGACCTTCAATTTATTATTACGTGTTAACAGCTAAAATTTGCCCCAAATTCTTGCCAAAAAATTGGAATTTCTTCTCAATTTTTGATCAAGTTGGGAAATAAGGTGTAGTGATTTCTGGCATTTTTAGTAGTTGCAAGCTAATAAACAAATCAGATTTTGAGGATAGAAAATCGTTTGTTTTAAAGCTTTGTTTCTAAAATTTGTTTAAAAATGATTCATCGTCGTGTTTTTCGTTTAAAAAGGAAGAGAACAAGTCAATTAAACTGTAAAACTTATAAAATCGAATATAAAAAACAAACAAAACCATTAAAATATACAATATACGATGTTAATGCGTACCTAACCTCAAGTCAAATATTAATTGGTAGTGATTGTAGTGATTTTACAATTTGGCAAAAACTTGGGTACATGTAGAACATTTTCAAGAACACTTTCTTGTTCAAGAATTAAAAAAAAACCTTCTGCCCTAGAACGTGACCCGTGAAATACTGTCACCCTTAAATATAAACTTACATAGGTATTTACTTTTTCTTTTATATTATATAAGTATGGAGAAAAGTATCTTTTAAACTTTTCGAAGCAATATATTGCCCGAAAAATAGGCGTACCTAATTAGACTGCAGGGCCAGTGGCGGCTCGTGACTAGTGAGTCAGGGGGGCGCTGGCTTTGAATTAAAAAAAATTAAAATGTCTATTATTTTCGAAAGTACGTGTCTGTTTTTTCTAACTTTCTCGTTGTGAATTTTAATTTCATCAGCATAAGTACTACTTAAACAAGTTAAAATATTATTTTGTCCTAACATCTCAAAACTTACCACATTATAACGATGTTTTGCACTATTTTCATGTTTTTTATTTTCTCTGAAAGATGTTTTAAGTTCTGCACCCCATTTTTAGTCCAATTATCATCCCCGCCAAAAAGAAGACACACGAAACAAAAAAAAGAATTTTTGTCCTCACAACCGCACATCCAGAATATTTTATTATATATTTCTTTGTCAAACTTACGCGTAAACTGTGCCTTACTTTTACAATTTGATTGCACTTGTACAATGTTCAATATTGGTAGTGGCCGCCCTGCATTTTTTAAATCAAGTTTTTCACTTCAGCTCAGAGAACTAAACACAACCTTCTGTAAATCACTGACCTTCATATTAGACGAAATTTTCCAATTTTATAACAACTAATAAATAACTCAAAACAAAGAAACAAAACGTCAGCGAGTCAGCGGCATCGACAGGTCGAATCGCGATTCGCGAACAGTGGGCGCAGAAAATTGGAGCTCTCCGTGGCCGCTCGTTGTGCGATGTGTAGGTGACGTCAGGCTTCCGTCGTCATGACAACCCATCGAGAAGACGCGTTGAATCGAGACGGATAATCGATCGCCCGCCGCCGCCCGCGCTTAGTACAACCTTGAGAGCGCGCAACTCGCTTGTCTATGAGTATAGCCTGCCCGTTAGAATATGGCTACGTTTGGTTTGAATACATACATTGCGTTATTGGTTTTTTAAGTAAAGTATTTTTGGATTCTGTTTGAAATAATTGCAGGGAGGGCGGCGCCCCAGAGCCCTTCATTAACCAGCCACCACTGTGCAGGGCTATAAATAAAATATACCAAAGATGTATCGGGATAATTTATTTTTTATACCTTGTTTGTGTAGCTTAGGCCTAGTTTGATGTGTTTCAATTGATCATAATAAAATAAAGTTATATAGTATCATAAGATACATCGCTACTCCATACTGACTGAAAATTTGAAATACCCGGTATTTTACACCTATTTGGGCAGAGGTTTGTGCGCATGCCCAATTCTGCTGGGAGGGAAGGCATCTGACGAATTTTTTGACCCATAAAACTTAACTTTTGTTTGCGCACGAGATGAACTGTACGTATCTAAAGGTAAATGTCTATGGTCACATCCCTATCTTTAATCGTTTTGGAAATAGCGGCATTTTAAAATTCTTATGTTGGGTATCACAAAGAATTTAAAAAATAATTATCTAACAAGCAAATTTATTGTAACAACAACGGCTATGGCAGAAATGATTTACGCATAATCAAAGTTGTCTGATTTGTAAATCAAGAATAGAGTGAGATAATCATTTTGTCAATGTCATTTCAGTCTAAATTGTGTTTAGTCGATTATTATCAAAAAAGCTTTGTGCAATCATCTATTAGAATTTTGAAATGCCAAAACGATAAAAGAAAGGAAGAGTGAGTGAGTAAGTAACTTTTATATAGAAAATGTGTTTCTCCCCACGTTAGTAAGACAAAACAAAGGGAGTTCCATATTTGCAAATATTGATTTATGCACAATTATCTTCATGGCCAGATTTCTCTCCGTACAGTATTCACCTGAAGACGACTGGAGATACATACCAGTTGAAACGTTGCGATTTATTAAAAATAAAGACAATTTAAGCCCAAAACTCTTCTATCATGCAAAAAACTATTTGTCCTGAAAATTTTTATACGTTTATTATAATAGTTATTTTTATAGAGCATAGAGCAACACATTTGTATTATAAACTGTTTGCATTTAGTAGATAAATATTTTTTTGTTGACGAGCTAAAAGTTTACATTTTACGACTGTATAAACGTTAAAATCTGTTACACAATATATCTCCTTTTTTACAAACTTAAAAGTTACCTTAAAATGTTCCTTGTTCAATCGAATATTCTCCACACCCACTTTAAAATTCGAATCCAAAATATCATCAACACTTTTAATTAATACTAATGGTGGATTTAATAGTGATGACACTAAACTTCCAGAATAAAACTGATACACAATAGTTGTTAAAAGTAAGGTAAAGAAAATTCCAATTTTTCCACAAAGCAGGGTTGGATTAGCAATTATTCCTAAAAATAATTAACGTAGAACTTTTGTATTAGTAGCTACTTTAAAATGTGCGAGCAAAAATTATTTGCATCAAAGAGGGCTTTGACTAAAAAACGTAGGGCTTGGTTTAGATCACAATGATATGGGAACAATATATCTAACCAAATCTAGGTTAAAATTTTGTCAAATTCATATTATGACATGATATGCCAAACTAATGAGTAATAAAATAATTAGACAAATACAAATTTATTTTTGTTGTTTACAAAATTAACATAGTAAGAATATATAGAAAGAAAAAGAAAAATAATTACATAAATTTAGCTGCTTCTTAAGAATAGTCCTGCATGTTCCATAGAATATCTTCCCACTTCTTGGGACAGGCGTCCTATACAATTTGTTGCCGTATTTTGCATTATTTCACGAACGTTTGCAACAAGTTCTTCTGTTCTTACAGATGGTCTTCCTGCTCCTTTTTTGTGTTGTATAGAACCTGTTTCCCTAAACACAGTCGCGGTTCTTTTCAGGCAATGATAAAAATCCCCAGCAATAAAAGCAACGTTAGAAAAATGTTCGTGAAAATCGTCCATGCACAAACCCGGATTGTATTGCCTCTCACCATTTACTCTAACCCCGTTTCGAAAATACGCTTCAACCATGAATGTTTTGTGCTGTTCCGGAAAGCCCATTGTGTGAATTGTTCAAGAAATTGGAAAAATTAGCGATGATCAAATTACTTGTGACGACTGTCAAAGATGACGGAATAACTGATTAATTCAGGACGCCTATTCTCCAATTTAAGAGAAGTGAACGCTCTCTCGCGAGAAGGGACAATTCACATCATATCCTCACATCGTCATGGAAATGAATAGTCATTTTAAGTTCTCTACGGCTAAGCATTTCGTCCTTAGATGCAAGGCCCTCTTTAATGCAAATACTTTTTGCTCGCACGGTACAAATGTTAAAGACGCACACGTGATGACAAAACTTATGCAATTCTCTGCAGGTTAAGGGAGTACGGCTGCTTTGTAAAACCGAAAAGAGATAGAAGAAATATGGCTACAAATAATGAAAATACAGCCCAAGTTTTACAAGTTACAAATACTGATGGTTCCATAAGCTCTTTATGGAGGATTCTATAAAACAACAATAGTTTCATCCATACAAAACCAAATCCGTCTATAGATTGGACCAGGAGATCCCGCATGAAGAGTGTAATTTTTAAAGTTTTCCTAATTGTATGGCCAAAATAAAAATATTTCCAACATTTTATAGAGCGACGGGAGTCCCTTTTATAATAATAGAATCGTGAACAGTCGCTATTGGTGTCAAGATTATTCCCTTTGGATTAGAGAAACGCGTTTGATGCGGTTTATGAAATGGATCTCATTCGACCTTATTTTTACATTTTAACTGGGAGAACGTTTTTTAAAATGTTCTTTAACACTTGCAGAACCGTAAAAAGAGGTAGATACTCTTTGAGTACTTACTGTCCTGCTTATAATGTTCACAATTTGGACAGACAGTATCCCAATCAAGGAAGCAATAAGATTACCAACAAGGTGTAACACCCTTAGATTTTTTTTCTTTGGGGCCACTTAAATGATATTATCTACGAAACACCAATTAAGATATGGCCGATACAAAATTACAACAGCATGTACTTCTATTACAAGAATAACGCTTTTAAAAATTACCGACAGCAAACTTTTAAAATAATTTCACAGTTCTGTTCGCCCAGAAAAAATGAAATTTTGAACAAAATTGACTGAATTATTATTAAGAGCAAACACAAGTGACACATTTGCATTTCATTTTCTTATAAAAATTTCGTTTTCTCCAAAAAGTGGCCCCCTTTGGGTAGCAATTTCCTAGTTTTAAGTTAAAAAAAAATTGATAAACGCAACAGCAAAAAAAACGATGTAAAATTTGCCCATATTTTTTTTTCTGTTTTATTAATTGATAAATTCAACCTTTTTTAGCGCAAAATTGTAGGTAATTGTACTCCAAAAATGATGGCCGTTTTTGGGAAATAACAAAAAAGTAACGAAATAATGGTCAAAAAACGAAATGTCTAATGCGCCAATCGTGTTTGTTCAACAAATTTGCTTTCTTGTATTTTTCTATATGTAGCACCGTTTTCAAGCTATACGTAGTTTTTTGGAAAAAACAACAGAAATGACCGCATCTTTGAAAATTTTAGGCTTATTTCACAAAACTCAGCTGGGCAACAGGCTTATTCGTATTCAGCGCCCCAAAGGAACAGATTATGTTACCCACTTTTCCGCAAAAATGTTTGCAACCTCTTTGTAGGAGCAGATATTATATTGAAATCGTGTCCTGTGTATAGGGGTTTCTAAAAAAAGTTTTTTTTTGGATCTCCAAAAGTCCAAAGATGGACAACTAGTAGCCCCAGAGATTGATGTTAGCTGACGAATTTTAAAATTTTATTTTAGAACAGAAATAGGTACTATCAAAAAAATAAATTTTTATGCCACGAAAGCATTTAGGTGATAAATTTCTTTTAATAAAAACATATTAAAATTGTAAATTTACTTTACTTTATATGCTTATATTTATCTTTTTAGAACCATCAGAACTTGTAAAAAATAGTGTAAATTATAGCATACCAACGATTATTTAATAATTTAGACCCCACGGGTGTAAATTTGATAGCTAAGTATGACGTGGTCGATTATCAACCAATATCTTTTTAAAGAATAGGTACTCTGTCACGCTTACGCTGTCAAATGTAAACCCGTGGGGACCTAGTCTTACAGGAGGAGACATCTTAAAACAATATAAAAATTTTACCATGTATAGTCCGTCTAACGAGTCTGTGGCTATCGAAATAATGCGGGCAAAAAATATACGTCTATGCTCCAACAGTTAAAATTAAATTGTTTACTCCCTTCCTTAGCCTTATCTTCTCAGGCGTCGTAGCCACGCATACTCGTAAGGCGGACTATACTTGTACATTACCAGCTTACCTTGTTGACAAAATGCACCGACTAGGCAAACAATCGAAAAGCTCCAACGTGCGTCAACTGTCTGGTTTATTTCTGACGAGAAACTCCATCTCAAGACAAAGATAGAGAGTAAAAAAAATGCCACTATTATATACCACACGTCTAACGATAGCGGTCTTACAAATATCTCGAATGAGTTTATTGATTTTGGATTTCGAAACACAAACGCTGACCTGAAAGTTCCTCTTAATGGGCACAATGGGCTGTATTCAAGTGAAAAAGATAATAAACATAAAAAACTTCAACTATAATTTTGTATCGCAAAACGTTAGAAAAAGTACCGTAAAATTTGGGCAGAGCTAATATCAAAAAAGCCTATCCTCAGAGAAATGGAGTTGTTTTATCGATCTTAAATAGGCCGAATTGACTATTTCGATGGAAACTAGTATTAATATTAATAATTGATGGTCAATTAAATCCTCAATGAATTTATTTCAGCATTTAAAGAAATATAGGCTGGAATTTTTAACTGGAATAAATTCAGTATTAGGAAGCCTCTTCATTTGCTGAAAAAATACAGAACTACGACTGCGTTTATTTTTAGTTAGGCATCCTTTTTTCGTGTCTTCATGAAATTTTCCCCTCTTTTGGGGGGTAGAAACTGCCCCAGCTTTTTTTTAAATGTAAAGATATGTATTGTGTTAGCTCGTTGGAAAGGGCATAAAGAGAAGGGAACACGACCCACTCACTATTTACTTTTGCATCTTGGGTAATCTAGAAAGCCAGAGAAAAAAAATTGGCCATTTTAGCAACAATTGATACTACAAATTGGGTTTTGCTAGCGCAGACTGAAAAAAACATGTTATTAATAAGGTTGTTTATTTACTTGATGCCGTATTCCAATGGTTACTTTATTTTTCGGTTTAGAAGAAGTGAATACTTATCTGTTGTAGTATTTTGTGCTGTTTAAACCATTAGTTTATCGTAAGAAGTATTTTTGCTATACTAAAATGGGTTATTTAACTGAATCACACAAAATGGAAATTTTTATAATGATCGGCTTTGGCGACAGGTCGCGTACCTACTCAAGCAGAAGTAGCAGTTTTATTTTACGAAAGACACCCCGATCTACCACCAATTTCCCAAGCAGTAAAATTGAAGGACGTTATCGTGAAGTCGACCACGTCAGGGACATACGAAGAATAAGGCAGCCCGGAGTAATGAATGATGGCACGCAATTTAACGTTTTATTTGCTCTTCAAGAAAATCCCATTATTCCAGTTCAACAACTTGCAAGAGAAAATAATTTAAGCATTATCTCTGCATTCAAGTTAGTGAAGTCATGGTAAATGCGTCCTATAAAATGTTAATATGATACAAAAGTTACTGGAAGATCATTCGGACTGCCGTTTTGTGAAGTTATGATGAATGAACTTTATTAGCATTTAGTAGATTTGGATTGGATCCTTTTTATAGATGAGTGTACTTTTGTACTAAATGGTGAAGTCAATAAACAGAACTGTCAATATTGGTACACAGAAAATCCTCACTGGATGCGAGAAACACACACCCAGCTTCAGCAAAAACTTGGGCAGGCATAATTGGCGACTGCGGGCCAATATTCCTTGAAAGTAACTTAAATGGCTATACATATCTAGATTTTTTGCAAGGAGAACTTATTAGGATGTGACTGCTTTATTTCTTCATCATGCAGAAGCAGATCGTCACGATGATCGATTATGGTACAGTAGGATGGTGTTACACCTCATTACGCCATAAATGTTTGACAATATTTAAGTGAAGTTTTAAGTTTTTACAAACCGCTGGAAAGGAAGAAGGGGTACCATTGCAATCATTGCATCGCCACGATAGAATCCTGTAGAGTGTAGAGTATTTCCTTTGGGGTCACGTAAAAAGATAATTTAGAGGAACTTAGACAACACGAAATTTGCCAAATAACCCTAGTAATGTTATGATACATAATATGAGGAATAATGAATTTTCCTTTAGATTAGGGGTTTTTCAAAATTCCAAAAAATTTTACAATAAATCAAATTGCGTCTACATTAGCGAAATGCAAAAGTAAGTAGTATGTAAATAGTTCTTTTTTTATGCCTTTTCCAACGACTTATCACAATACATACCTTTATATTTAAAAAAAATCGGGGCTGTTTCTACCCCCAAAAGAGGGGTAAACTTCCAAAAAAGTATGCCAAACTAAAAATAAACGCAGCCGTAGTTCTGTATTTTTTCAGCAAATAAAGAGGCTTATTTCTAATACTGAATTTATTCCAGTTAAAAATTCTACCCTGTACCTATATACCTACATTTATTAGTAAAAAGTGATCTTATATTTCTTTATATTAACTAGGTCGAAAGTTTCTTATTTTTTGACATTTCGCGGTCAATTTCTGTCGTAATGAAGTTTATTGTCTTTTTCACTATAATACTTAATTATGTTCCATTGAAATTACTCACAAACATAATATTTAACATTACGTTGGAATTGGGAAGTTACCTTAAAATATAAGTAAGACGACCATAGGTTATTACGTTTGCTCTATCTTTTCTAATAAATAGCGGGGATAACCCAAAATCTACCCTGCGTGTTTCTAGCTCACCAACTAATCCATCCATAGTTCCATCCGGTCTTTGATAACCAAATAAGTTGGTTACACTTTTATTAAATCTAAAAGTTTTTTGACATTTTTTAAATAATTTTATAATATAACTAGCGTGTACCCGGCCTGCGTTGCAGCCCGGCATTATACAACGTGAGATAATAAGGCGAAAAAACCTCAAACTCAACCGTTTGCCGGCCCGTCCACAATTTCCATGCATAAAACATAGTCTGTCTTCGTCTATTCCGGCTTCGGTGCTTCGGATCGATCGTTGAACGGGCCGGGGACCGGTTAGGTTGGGTCGTTCGTTCTCCCTACTCTAATTTATCAGTGTTTATCAGTGTTTCTCTATAATATTATGCATGTATTATACATAAAAACCTTCCTCTTGAATCACTCTATCTATTAAAAAAAAACGCTTCAAAATCCGTTGCGTAGTTTTAAAGATTTAAGCACATATAGGGACAGGACGGGCGATAGCGACTTTGTTTTATACTATGTTAAGATATTTTTGGTTAATATTAAATGGTTCCTTCCACAGAACTATAAAAAAGTATAATGCTTAATAGACTGTATAAATGGCACATTACAATATCTTTATATTAATGAGGATTTAGTTTTTATAGGTTGTCGTCCACTAATTTGAGTTGGCAGCATCTTTCCAGCTGCGTCGTAGCGATCGACGCGCGCCAGAACTCTCCTATTTCCAATAATACACATTTCGTTTATCATCATTTGCTATTATAAATTTAATATTATTAGTTTCTCCATTTTAATTACGGTACAGTAGGTTGCCAAACCTTGTGCTCATTGAGAACTAATCCAGCTGTTTGTATTTAAAAACACATGGAATTTTGGCGGCTTTGTACTACGCCGCGAACATCAATTCTAATATGTCAACGCAGCACTGAACGCGAAAGATACGCAGGCGCACCACTTGCCGCTCGCTTGGCTCGTAGCAAGTATGTTGTCGGGGTTGTTCATAGCGTTTTACATTGGTAAGTTTAGTGCATGTCAAATGTATTTATATGTTTTACCAATGAATAATTAATATGAACTTTTAATCTATCGCACGTTCGATGTTTCAATTGTAAATAAAATTACCGCTGTATTTTTGCAATTTTATTGGAAACAAAAAATAAGCAAAAACAAATGATTACCTGAAAAAGTATAGTTCGCAAGTCGCTGGCGCACGTACTAAAAAATGGGGGGGGGGGGGTCAGCGAGTATATTTGATAATTGTTTTTTATTGTTTTTCTCAAAAGATGTAACTCTTTATGTTGCAGCAATATGCACCAAACTTTAAATTAAAATCTTATTAACTAAGTAGGTACTGGAATTCCTGAAAAAAAATTTAAAAAATCTGGAACAATAATTATTATTATTACTATTTTTGTTCTTTTCAGCATTAATATCATACGCGGCTTCAAAATCATAGGTGGTGAAAACAAACTGTTGCACATCTGAATCGTAAATGATCAGATTCGCGATTGCCATTTTTTCATGAGGTGTACGTGTTAGTTACTTAACTGTTCATAGATACGCTATTGCTAAAAGGTGCGTTCTGAAACAGAAACACCGCCTATGTAATTTTATCTAACTATGTCATTTTAGGACAGTCTCCCCTACAAGATTTCATTAAAAAAATTTAATCTTAAAAATGACGAGTATTCTCTCACACCTTTAATTTTAAAACTTTTAAATAATGACTGACTATTATTTACATACCCGAAGTTATAGTGTTCACTGCAAAACCTCATTAACCTTGCATGAAATCGGTTATAAGTATTTTTTTCTCTATGGTCATCACTTTCTAAATATGCATCCAATGGTTCAGTATAAGGGTCATGAAACTAAAACAATTTGACAGTTTATCAGTAAATAGGTATTGGTACAGGGTTTTGCAATAAATAGTGCGCCAGCAGACATTTTCATTTTAAGAAAGTGTCCTTCAAATTTGAAACTGTTTCTTAGGCAAAGTCTAACATTTTCGCAATTTTCTGACTACAGCTATCATAACCAAAAAATAGATGATGTGTAGAAATGGATCAGAAATCCCCAATATTCGGGCAGTTTCAGCAAAGTTAATTTTTATAGCAGTTTACCAATGAATCGTTCATTTCAAAAACCACATAAGTCAAAAAAGTTAAATTTTCAGGAGAAGATAAAAAATGTTTAATACAAAACTATGTTTTATTAAAGAAAATAATTATTTTGTAGATAAAATAGTCAAATGTTATAAAATTAGTAGTTTTTTCTAAAAAAAAATATACATCCTATTGACTTATGTGGTTTTTGCAACGACAGCGAAATTTTAAGTACCTGTTTATTTTTCTAACGGTTTATGTGACTTGTGTGATGTGTGATTTTTACGCAGAACGTGTAGATACCCCTGAAAAGTCATTTCATGACAAAACACCATTTTTGACAAATGTTGACTTATGTGGTTTTTGAAATGAACGATTTAAATATGCATCCAAACGAATTTTTAGCTTAAACTTGTTTGCAAAATTTTTAAGTTAGAAAATCATCAAGGTTTAGTAAATGAACGTCGTCTGAATCCTTCGTGATCACATGATCTAAACATTTCCTTGGTCTGGTCTCACCTACTCGCTTATTATATTTCTTTGTCTGTGTTATGTGATATATTTAGACCATTTCCCAATCTCACTCAGTGTCGTTATTAAAAAATGCTTTTAAAGATTTTTTAAATTTTTTTCCAGGGATGCAAAACTTTTTTTTAAATAGTTTCGTTTGTTATGCTTCCTGTTAAAACTTCCTTCTAAAACTATACGCTTCTGATAGATGTCGCCATTCGGGAAAGTGAATCACATAAATTCTACTTGCAAAAAACAGTTTCTCTTCATACAAAATACAAAAATCATATCAATGACTTCTTCCTTTAAAAAATTAATTTTTGTAAATAAAAATCTATGCGTTTAATTACTTATTTCTGACAGATTGATAGAAGCGACTTTTTTTGTAATGTTTTTTGATAAATAATCTTTGGAAAATGGTTTGGAATTTTGAATAAATTGCAATTACAAAAAATGTTTGTTCTGAAATTCTTCATCAAATTTTAATAGTAAAATAATATACCTCTGCAGGGTCACATTTGAAAAATTAGTTTAAGTGGCAATTTTGGACACCGTGTATAAAATAGATAAATTTTATTTCATTCATAGTATCTCTAAACCACCTGCCATTCACCCAATGCCGCGTGAATGAAAAAAAATCCTTTTAGATTGTTTGTTGATTTTCTTCTGGGGCGGGACTGAGAAACTGTCTTTTTCCCTCTTAGCCTTACTAATGAGCCACGATATTGTAAAACGTGTCTAAGGATGGATCTGACGATATTTTCTTCTGTCATCATTGGTTTTGGTTCCGTACCGACAATCTACGGGTCTTAGCGCTGCATAGCCTGACTCTTGTACTTGTAACTTTATATAGCCTTTACAAGTGATTTCCCTTAACATATGAATTACTTTTATTGAGTTTTGTTTAAAGGTGCTGGTATGCTTTAAAAGTGTCTAAAGTCGACGCCAGATGTCACCATGCGCTCCATCCTCTCCCTCTCCGCTGATCGCAATATTTACCACATTTAAGTAGTACACAACACACTTTACTTCAAATAGTTTCCTGATATACGTCAGTATAAGAAATTCCTAACTTACGGTGGGAGTATCAACATGCTTGCCAACCTATAACCTATTTCGCGTAGATTTATTTATGTTTTCTAGCTTTTATACAAAATTTAAAGAAAATCAGTATCGACTTAATATTCTATAGGTACTTAATAATTTACATATTTAATAAATATCAAGGAATTTCATAACTTATTTTAGGAGAATTGTATAGCGAAAAATATCGGGTAAGTTTTTTTTTAACATTATTATGTCATTGTCACTCATTGTTCTTACACTATACAATTCTCCCAAAATTAGCAATAAAATAAATTGATATTTTTGTATTATATCAGATACTACTTAAATAATACCGACGATATTATTGATTTTCTTTAAATGTTAGCCATTAAAATAATAAACTCAAAAAATCAACGCGAAATAGGTTATAGGTTGGCAATATAGATTGAATGACGTTGATAATTCAACCTTAATTCGCATAGTAGCTACCGGCTACCGAAGCATTCGCTATTGCAGGACAGGACTCTGTATATAAGCAAGCTTCTCTGTTTAATTTCCTCGGTGGATTTTTACAATCAACACAGTGTTGTCGAACCTACCGATTTATCGGTATTTCTACCAATATGGAAGTCGATATACCGAAAACCAATGTTTTTCTACCTATTTTTAGTCATCCACCTTATTTCACCAATTGTAAAAACAAACCAAAAATTCATAAAAAGTTTTTAAAAATCGGCAACCAGGCACGATTATTAATTTAAGATTTTGCACTTTTATTTAAGGAAAAACAAAAACCATTGCTCAGCACTAATCACACTAAGAAACGGCGGGTTACCGAATGGTTTTAATTATGAAGGACTTAAGGTAGGAGGCCGATCGCATTGGATTCGGTCCCAAAATAAGCATCGGTAATTCAGCTTTACGAGTCGCCGTAAGATGGCGCTCGTGTTTGAGGTGGGCTATCAAATAAATGGTTTCTTATGGACGCGATAACTATTTTTATTTAAATTAGTTCTTTAAGGAACGAATAAGGACTTTTATATGAATTTACACTAACATTGTTATACTTATTAGTAAACTCGGCCTGTATAAAGTTCCAACGATGCTTGGTTTTTAAAATACAGGGTATTAAAAAAATTTTAATTGTGCCCCCTTGCGGCGAAATGAGGAACTTAAAAGTAATTTCCAGAATTTTCTCATGACCGCTTTAATCATAATTTTTTCCCAAGTTTCTATGTTTAACAGTTTCCGAGATATGGCCGCGCGCGGTGGCCACCCTTAATGAAACACCCTGTATAGAGCATATAGCGAAACTTAACTTACCACAATCATTGTTTTAAACGTCACCCCACGAAGATTTTTACGTTGCCAAAACTTATTGGTATCATCGATGACTGACCTATATCCTGTTAGGTTACTATAATATCCCAATCTCTTTTTAATGAAGTTACCACCTCTATTGGACGCAGGATTATAAAAATCGTCAATGTCGTAATGTTGTGCGTTCGCTTTACGTCTTGGCGTTACCACTTTAATGTTTGAGTCAATATTAATATCTGCATTGATGTACATGTCTTTGTATTCTTTATTTGAGGTAAAGATGAGCCAGTAATATTTAATATCAAAAAATCTATGCTCCCCACTCTAAAAAAATCAGTAATTTTTAAACAAATGGAATAGTTATATGGATGCAATAACAAAACTTTACTATAGTATTATGGGACACAGTAAAACAAAGTTGAACTTGTACACCTAATGTGGACAACCTAGCGAAGTAATTGGGAATTTTCTTAACAAACTTGATATAACTTTGTCTTACAAAACTAATAACTCATTGGGTAAATTTATCAAAAACAATAAAACTAAAAGCGATAAATGCAAAAAATCAGGCGTCTATAAATTAAAATGCAAAGATTGTCCTAAAACATACATTGGCCCAACGGGTAAACATTTTAACAGAAGAATACAGGAACATTACAACAGTTTTCTAAAAAACAAAACCGACTCGAGCTATATGCTAACCATTTACTTTATAATCAACATAATTTCGATGCTTCCTTTAAAACTTACACACAGAAAACATAGGCTTAAAACTAAATTTGTTAGAATCTATGGAAATAAATAAACTTAAAAATACGGTCCTGTTCCTTAATGATCAATTAGATTTAAATAATTCACCTTTGTTAAATTTATTCTGTTGACCATATACTTAAGATTTTGTAAATTACCTACCCATATTGTACCTAATTTATTTTTTGAAACCCCCTGTTGGATTTTCCCGCTATTGTAACCCTCCCACTGTTTTATTTACATCTTCAATAATTTATTTTATTGCACACCTTTCTTATTTTTTATTTTCAACTTTTATTAAATCATTGTCATCTGACGAAGCTACAGTGTTAGCGAAACATGTCATTTTTTTGTTAATAAACTTTGTTTACTGTATCCCATAATACTATAATTATGGATTTCCACCTAGTATCGGCTAAATCAATTACTTTGTACAAAGCTTTACCTATTTAACAGGTATTTTAGAAAGCATTTGTATTCCAAATTTTCGCGAATTGGTTTCGGTAATAAAATACACATTAAAGCCTCGTCCACATCAGGTGAATCAACGCCAGTGTTGCCATGAATTCTCAAGTATAAGTTACAAGTTGTAAAATAATTAACAAATCTGAAATACAAGTAACTATTTCTGAAACTAAATTGACAGTTTGACGTAATTTATAGTAAATTAAAAATATAAAAAGCAGTAGGTGCAATGCAATAAAATAACAATAACAAAGCAAAATTATTATAACGCGATTTAATAAAAAAAATATTTCTTTAGGCAAGTATATATAATATCAAATATATCGTCGATGACCTGGCAATATAGCTCCTATGTCATTTTACCCACATTTTACAGGAGACGTAAAAATCGCATAAACATGTTTATTTCATGTTTTTGAAATATTTTTTCATTTGAAACATTTTTTATTAATTCTGTTACATTAACTTTCTACGTAAATTTATAAAAGTTATTGTTTTCTATTTTATAAAATTAGATAGGAGTTGTTGCGTTGAATATAATGACTCATAGTTCATTTGGACCTCGCTATTTTTTAGACTTAGATATTGTTTTAGATATTGCAACTAACTGAAGCTGGTAAAAAACTGGATACAGAATAAAAGTAAACCCCATTTATATTATATAAAAAATATATTAAAAAATCGGACAATATTAAACATATAAAACCTTATATTTCTAGAGAGCAACACGTAACAAAATGCGAAATAAACTAACTTCCTTTTTTAACATCTACTAAGCATGCAAAATACTGTCGTAAAAAGTATGGGTATCCTTCGGAAGAACAGACTTTAATTCTTGTAAATGCTGCCACTTTTCAGTTTTAATTTTAGGTGGAGCAGAAAACATCGGCGGATAATTCAAAATTGCTGGAATCGTTCTTGGTCTTATAGGAAGTTGGATAAAATCATCATTAAAATCTAGTTTAACTTCAATCGTTCCACTTGGATCATATTTAATATATTTAATGTCAGTTATAACAGGATCAGTAGCTCTTCTACCGGGTCGTATAGAAGAATACCTTAGATGATTAGAGGAGGAAAAGTCTTGAAAAAATTTGTGGTCCAAAATTTTAACACCATATGGTTTAGGGGTTTTTCTAGCCTCAAGAGTCACAGAAGCATAATCACTAGGTAGATGAATTTCTCGATGTCTAAGACTTCTTTCAATCACACTATGAACCGAATCACATTCCATTTGACTGTGACCCGGTTCAAGATATTTTTGGAATACCATAATTTCGTACCTTACAGCGAAATTTAACAGCGCATTAGAAAGGACATTATTACGATTTTGGTATCCGCAACCGTCGGAGTAAATGATTATAGGGACTTTTGAAGCTGTTATACAGTTTTCCTGCAGATAGGTTATGATACAGGACACAAATGTAGAAGCTTTTAACTGAGTATTCTCATTTTCAGCAAACCAATAACACATTACCTCTCGAGTTTTTAGGTCAAATACAGTAAAGTTATGACAACATAACTTTGTCATAAAATATATTTTATTGGCTGGTAAATATGGACATAGTTTTACAGACTGTAAATCCATTGTAAGTGCTATAACTTCACCTCTTTCCGCTTTTAATGTATTACTAGATTTTGATTCTCTTGCTTTTTCCTTTCTCTGGTTATGAGTCTGATATTCTTTTTCAGTTACATTACCATATTTAAAACCAAAACACACATTGCACTGATCTTTTTTTGGTGCATATAATGCTAAATTTTTATTTTTAAACACATTGGAAAAAACATTACGTCATACAGGAGTTAGCCCTTTCACCAGACAAAAAATGTCGACATATACTCGGTATAAGTGTGTCATACTTTGAAAGGAGTATTCTAAGTATAATTTTAGTGTATCACGTCGGCAATAGAAGCTTAGGTAAACCATCAAAAAACTGATCTAAACATTTATAACTTTCAGCGTATCTTCTCTTTACCATCTCCTTCGTTGAATGTCTTTCAGAAGTTCCTTCAGGCATTCCATAGGAACTGTTATCTACCCAATATTGAACGGTCTTATATCCAATATCTAACGTGTTTATAAACATAATCCGGCATATCTGTAGTTTCTCATTTCCATCATTCAGATAGTATGTGGAAGTGCCTAACCTTCTTGACTGCTCTTTAGTTTTTTTCAAAGTTTGTGTTTTTTGTACGTGTGAAGCCACAAAGGTCTTGCGCTGATCCCAGTTCAGACTCAGAATTTTTTAAATATTTCCTCTCGGCAATTTTCTGAAAAATCCTTACAATATCTCAGTTTAGATTTCATGCATTTTTTTGAGTTGCACTTCATTTTTAATGTTCTTGCTTTTCTTGGGCGGTTTTGCTTGATCTTTTCTCCTTTCTTTTTACTGAATCCTAAACAAGCATCGCCTTTCATTCTCAGTCTTTTATTTTTATTTCTTATCCATTCGCTTTCAATTGCTATTTTCTTTCGTTTCCTTGCGTTGTTCATATCATTTTTATCTACCATGGCTTCATCTAATTCAATTTCTTTTGAGCTAGTTTCTGTATCATTTCCACAACTAGTAGTACTAGTATCAGAGGGATTATATGTTTCATCCCGAGTTTCATCTTCACCTCTAAAATAGCGACCCAAACTAGACTTTGGGGCCAAATGCTGATGGGTTTTATCAAAGGCTTCAGCTTCATCTTCATCACTAGAACACTCATAGGGAACTAGACATTTTATTTTCGCAGTTTTTGCTTCTAATGAGACTGTTTGGTTTGGTATGGTCACATTACCTAATACATTGTTATTTTTAAAGTATTCATCACAGCTATTACTTTCATCACAGTTGATACTATTTGTACTATTTGGTATATTACTCTTATCCGTGAAGCAGTCTTTTGAGTTACAGCCATGGTTCTCAATAAAATATTCCTGTATATCCAAATTATTTTCTAGCAAGGACAAACAAGTCTCATTTCTGGTAAAAATACTATAGGTGCATTTTCTAAATCAAAGATATCCAAAGAGGGTGATCTAGCATGGGAGTTTTCGCCTTTAATCATCTCAATTTCTGCATTGCTTGTATTTTCAGATTCTTCTACATGGTTTACAAGGTTTTGTGTTTGTGCCAAAGATAGTATGTGTAATGTTCTATGAGACATTATGCGTGCAAGATACGTCAGCAACAAATTCGATATCTAAAAAGAGAAACTACATCGTCACCTTAGAGTTATACTGTGGTATGTACAGTAAACCAAGTTTTGAGAAAAAGCGTTATGAAAAATTGGCTTTTTGTTACAGTGCTATAGACAGACCTACACTTAAGAAAATTTGTACTTAGTTACTTTCATTATAATTATTACGGTTTTTTAGAAAAAATATACACATATACATTGTTTTTTCTATATTTTGGGCACTAGAAAAAACACATACAATTATGTAACTCTATTTTTTTATTAATTATGAAAACATACAACTCTGTAACGTTACAAAAAAACAAAATAACTACAAATTAGAATATAATCCAGAACTAGAGAAATAAATATGTTAGGCATTATCATTTTTGGGAAGTATAGCCATAAAGTATGCCTTATCCACCTCAGGAATCCACTAGCACACTAACTCAACGACCCAACCAAATAAAAACAAAGTTGTATGTGTATTATTTGTGACCATAGGAATAAAATATAAAATTACAAAGGTGTATGTGACACATATACAACTATGATACTCTAAAAATTGCAATTCACGTTGATACAACAATGTATTTATGGTTGCCAATGACATATGGTGTAACGTACAACATTGTAATTCTCTGGAAGGCAAGTATGAGGTACATACAACTTATTAACACCGAAAAGTCAATTTCAGAAAAAATGCGACATACAACAGTATAACTCTAAGGTGACGATATGACAACTTACTTTCCGAATAAATTTGAAGAAAAAACTTTTATATAGTTAACAAACAAAAATTTTACTTAGTTTATAAAATTTCAAAAGATCTCTATAAAACTTACCGCTGAATTAGGGCGAAAAAGAGCGCAATTTCTCCTATCTACCTTTTCACACGGTTATGGTTTCGATGCAAAATCTCCTATCCGAAAATATTACTAAAATGAGTTGTATACTTACTATATTGTTTACTTTATGTAACAAATAAACATATTTATGTTCTAAAACAATATCACTAACATATAATTATTGAATTAATTTGAAATCTTACCAAAAACTACACTTTTTACACATTAAACCACAAGCGGATAACACTCGCGTATTCTATGGCGACACTGATGTGCTAACTGACGAGATAGGACTTGTTGCATCTATCTTTTCGCGCCCTTTCAAGTGGGAGAATTTGCAATAAGCATTTTTAACTGTATGTAGATTTTTCTCATTTAGGAGGTTTTCCATAACGACGCAGAACAAAATGCTAAATTAATATCTACCATTAACTCATTTTTGCCCAAAATGGCAGATAGGAGGTATTGCCAGGTCACCAGCGATATGCTAAGTGTTTGGTAAATTCACATACGTTTTTTGCCATTTTCCCAAATAATTCTTACTTTACAAAATTTGTTTTCCATTATGTGGATTTACCTTAGTAAGAATGTTACTTGATTCAGGACAATCTCCATCTAAAACGACGCCAATTCTTTTATACTTGGTAAATAGCAAATCAAATAGATTGATATGGTTCATGTTGGAGCAGTGAAACATTACATCCTTATTTTTATTCAAATGTTTTATTATATTTATGTTATCTGTAAGAAACATGGGAAATTAAAATAAAGTCGCCACAGTGGATCTTTTCCCGTGCGTCATCAATCAACGATCAGGACGCAACGTGGTTAATAACTCTGCATCCTTATTTATTACAGTAACAAGTTTGAATAAAAGCATAAAAGAACGTCTCCAAGATTCCGCAATAATATAACGTGCTAGACAAGAATAAAACTATAAACGTCAATTAATTACTTTTTTTATTTGTTTAGTTGACTACCGTTGTATTTTAGAACGTCATTGTCAACCTTATTTTGATCTGCCAATCTAATTCGTATTTTGTAAATTTGTGTGCCTTAAAACTGTTCCTTTTTCTAAAAATAGTTCTTTTTAGAGCTAATTATACCCACCATCTGTTTTGGCGGTAATTAAGTATTGATGGATTTTTATAATACCTAATTTATTTATTTTAAATATTCTAACAGTGAAAGTTCTTTGAAAAGTTTACGGCAGTGGCTAAATTCCCTTAAATAAAAGGATGTCAAAAATTTGACTTTTGCGATTTTAATAGTCAATAAAACACCAAACTTATCTAGATTTTAAGCTTTAAAAATAGTATTAAATGTATTAACATTTGTTTGTCAATTTCCTTTAGATAATAGAGAATGCCGGGCAAAACTTAAAATAAATAATAATTTTTCGGGATATTATGTAGGTACGTCAAACGGTAGGCAGGCACGTCCATTTTATGAACTTAGACTTAGTTTTGACTTTTTTCGTCTCGTAATTTTGATTTGATTCATACGATTTTGATGACGTGAAAGTGATGACGCACGGGAAAAGATCCACTGTAACGACTTTATGTTATACGTGAGTATAGAAGATATTAAGATAGCATGTCAAAATAAACATGGTAGGTAGCTGGAAAAAGTTTACTTACACTAGTCTGCATAATAATACCTATCTATTCAGGTATCTACTTAATTGATAATTTTCTATACAGGGTGATTCAAAAGTACTTTAACAACCTTCCAGATATGGTTGCTGACAATATTTTAAGAGGAAAAGTTTTAATAAACTATGTTTTTCAACGTTTTGGAAATACAGGACGTCCAAAACTGTGTCTAATAAAAATTATTGGAACTTTTGAAAACAAAATAAAAACCTAAGATAATAAATGAGCTGTAGACAGTCAAATAAATGTAAAAAATGTATGTGTAATTTTTAAAGTGTCGGTATCTTGTAGAGTTACAGGAAATATAACAATTTTACTGGACTTGATCTTCATAATCGAAACTACTATGAAATATAAAAATGGGTGGTCTATACAAAAACAGTCCAAAATTTGCGCTTTAGACAGAGTTTTTTCCCTGATGTAATCTTTAACCACTGCAGTGCGAGAAGGGAACAATAAAGTTAACAACTCGAAAAAGAGAAGTTAGTTTTTAAAAATTTTATTTTAAGCAAAGCGTGATACAATAGAACTGAGCTTTTTGCGATTCTTACATATATTTATAACATTCACAATGCTGATTCGGCATGGGAACTAGACGTAGAAAATCTAAGAAAAGAGATAACGATTCTGCTTATTCTACAGATTAGAGCGTTCTCATGGGAATGTAACTCTTCCCCTCTTAGATGAAAGCACGTTCTAAAGAGCGTGATTTCGAAAAATATAAAATTAATTATTATTATTATTTTTTAAAATAAATCAATATTTGTGATTGATTAAAATGTAGTTAAATAATTGCATTATTTATTTCATTATTTGAATTAGTTTTAATATGAATTATTTTCTTAGATTTCTTTACAAATCTTTTGTATATGATAAAAATTATAGTCAGGGCGAGAATAATGTAAATCAATATAGTCCAAAAACTTGTCCGATTGATATAAACGGTTGACGTCATTTTTTCGAGGTCCTTCTTCTGGTCTTGTAGTTGGCTTTCAATTTCTTTGGTGGCTTTAAGGTTGACATAGTTGAGGTCCATGGAAGGAGGGTTGTATGTTAATCGATGTGGTTCGATTAGGCTTAAGTTTAACACAGGTAGGCTGACTTCGGAGTAGCTGATGCGGCTTGGCTCGTAGCTTTCCAATGTAATTGATTTGATTTTCGTTTTACAGTTGGTCGGAGACTCTAACAGGTAGGATCCAAACAGGGGTACGTTATCAACTGATTTTTGACAATTGATTGTACTGATTAGGCGATTTGGAATTGTGATTAACCATTTTCCATCGACTATTTTTGTTATCTGCGGCTCGTGCAACTGCGTCTTGAAAGGGTGGCAGGAAGTGACGTTGCTATGGTGCGTAATAAGTTGAACTGCACAAGAGGGGCTGTCTTCCACGAGGGAGGTGCGTGTTTCTTTACACAGGTGATGTTGGGGTTGAAGTTCCATGCATTCTTCGTCCATATAAGTGTACTTATTATTGCCAAGTGCTAGGTAGGGTTTGTAGGGTATGTTGACGAAAAATGATTGGTTATCGGGGATTGGTAAAGGGAATAATTTGAAATATTGATATGTCTCTGACTCCACAAGGGGTAGTTCTAATATGAATACAACATTGTATCCCTTTAAAAAGCTTTTAATTGTTATTATTTTTTCGAAATTAAGTATATTTTGAATGTTAGTTTCTAAGGGAAGCTTGTCCGTATTTAAGTGATTTTTAATATTTTGTATTTCTTGTAAGAGTTCATTTGGGTTAATAATTGAATTATGAAGAATGTTCATTTTAGCAAAAGTAGTCGCCACTTCGATTTTATCGAGCATATTATAAATTGATTGATATAGTAATGTAATTTGATTAAGTATAATATGGATTAGAAAGTATTGATTCGTGTTGGTTTGGCCTATTTCAACATTTTTAATTGTCTCCTCTATTTGCATGATATGACCTTTTAATATCAATTCATTGTGCGTAATATTGGATATTATCGATTTGAATTTATTGATCGTAGAATCCAAAAGTGTGATTTGATTGATAGCATCAATTCTTAATTTATTTTGATTGTTTTCAATTTTTCTTATTCTTGCATCGATCTGCTCTGCATCATTTTGGTCTAGGTTTCCTGTTATACTTTTAATAAAGGTGCCTAAGGGGTCAAATATTCCTCTTTTATTTCTATGGGTGGTTTTAAATGGTAATATTTGTTCGATTAAATGTTCTATTTTTAGTTCAAGCGTATGAACAGGGTTTAATGAATTGTGATAGCCGTTATAATACTGGGTTTTATTTTTAATACTAAAAGTTAACTTTTCGGTTTGGTTTTTAATAATTTCGAATTTAAGTATTAAAGGGGTTAAGTCAAAGTTTTGAATAAAGGACCATTTGTTAGATTCAAGTTGTGCAATTCCTAGTTTAAAGGGTAGCATTCCAGGGTGGTTGTTAAGGTCGTGGAATTTTACTGTTCCTGTGACGATTGTCCAGCTCCATCTGGAACAAGGGGCATAATTTTAGTTTCGTTGATATGAATTATTTCTTTGCGTTTCGTTTTAGGATTTTCGATTTCGATTTTATTATTTTCTAGGACACGTGTTAACAAATAAGGGCCTAAAAATTTCTTTTTAATTTTGCTTGATCGGTTATCTGATTTTTTATAGACTTGGGAACCAATTTTGGGTTCTATAGGGGTTTTGTTTTTATTTGCCCGGTCTATAGATTTTAGTTTAAGTTCTTTCGTATGTTCCGTGATTTTTTCGTATAAGACTTGTGTATTATTTTTATGATTGTTTAGATATTCGGTGTATACATGAGATGGTATTAAATCCATAGGGTCTCTAGAATCGGTGTGTCCAAATACGAGTTCGTAAGGGGTGAAATTTGTACTTGAATGGATTGTATTGTTATAAGCAATAATTGCATATGGCATTAATTTTGTTACGTCAGCATTTGGGTCTGATTCGCGTAAAATTCGAATATGTTCGATTAGGGTTGAATGTAACCTTTCTACGGGAGAATTGGACTCATGATGATAAGGGGTAGTAAAATGGATTTTTATATTGTGTGTGTTTAATAAGCCTTTTACTACTTCGTTTTGAAATTCTGATCCGTTGTCTGAAACAATTTGTTTTGGTACACGTAAGAATGAAAAGAAATTTATTAGTTGGTCGCAACATGAAACTGCATTTCCGCTGTAGGGTAACGCTTGTGCGTATTTTGAAAATTTGTCAATGATTGTTAAGAATTTTTGTTTTCCTACTATAAAGGTATCTATATGAATTATTTCGAATGGTTTACTCGGTGTTTCTGTTAAAACTAAGGGTTGATCGGGTGGTTTACGGTTGTATTTCGATCGTTGGCATATTTCACAATTATTTATATATTTTGTAACATCAGACTTTAATGATTTCCAATAATAATTGGCTTTTAAAAATCTACATGTTTCTTCGATTCCGCGATGATTGGTTTTACTTTCGTGTCGGTATTTAATCATTAATTCTCGTTCTTCTGGTGCCACGTTATTTAATAATTTTGAACACTCTATAAGTTTCAAATTTTTAAAATGGTTGTTCATGGCTTGTTGAAAATAAGGCCGTAGTTCTTTCGAAAAGAAATAAATATACGTATTTTTGGCGTTTAAAAATTCTTTAAGAAAATTTGTAATTACTGCCATGTTAGTGGGTAATGTTGCGTGGATGATTTGGTGGTCGTCAAAATTTTCGTGGTTTGTCTTGATATACGCGTCATAGGGTGATTTTTTAATAATAATTTGGTGTGGCTTGTTATTAATAATATCGTCTAATATACTCATATTAGCATAATTATCTTCCGCGTTTGTACTGTGTACTGTGTTGTTTGTATTATCGTCGTTGATACGATCTTCGATAATATTTACAGGGTTGTCAAGATTGGTGGGGTTTGTGCTTGTTGAGGGAATGGGTATTTTTTCTGGGGGTTTAATTTGTATATTTTGTACGATGTTTATTTTGCGGGTTTTTTGTTTATTTTCAAGCTGTCGACTTGCGTCGTTGGGGTCTAAATTTTCAGGGTTAAATTGGCTATAACTTTGTTCTAAGAATTTGTCGATATCTTGACTTATGTCACCTGGGTTATTGATGATTGATTCGGATTCGATAGCATGGAGGGAAATACGACTTAGTGCGTCTGCGTTGGTATTTTGTTTACCTTTTTTGTAAATTATTTCGTAGTCATATTCTTCAAGTTTAAGTCTCCAGCGTACAAGTTTAGAATTTGGTTCTTTTAAATTAAATAGCCAAACAAGGGGTCTATGATCTGTATAGATTTTAAATTTCCTACCATATAAATATGGCCTAAAATATTTGCATGCCCAAACAATGCCTAAGAGTTCTTTCTCTATCGTGGAATATCTTTGTTCCGTTTCATTTAAAGTACGGGATGCGAAAGCTACAGGGTGGTCATTTGGAGGATCTCCCTGCGAGAGTACAGCTCCAAGGGCTATATTTGATGCGTCCGTTGTAAGGGTGAAGGGTTTTTCAAAATCAGGGTATTTAAGTATGGGGGCATTTATTAGTAATTCTTTAAGCTGGTTAAAGGATTTAATAAAAGCGGGTGTATGCTCAACTTTTGCTCCCTTTTTTAGACATAATGTTAGTGGCTTTGTGATTTTTGCAAAATCTTTAATGAACCTGCGGTAGTAACCGGCGAGGCCTAAGAATGATTTAATGTCTTTTGGCGTTTTTGGTATTGGGAAATTCTTGACGGCATCTACTTTATCGGGGTTAGGTTTCACTCCGTTTTTTGTTATTTTGTGACCTAAATAAGCAACTTCTTTGTGTAGAAATTCTGACTTGTCTAGTTGAACTTTAAAATTTGATTGACGTAATCTATCAAATACTGCTCTTAGTCTATCGATATGTTCTTGCAAAGAGGTGGAAAATATGATGATGTCATCTAAGTATACTGAACAAATTTCGTTTTGGAGACCGCGTAGGACGTTATTCATGACCCTTTGAAATGTGGAGGGGGCATTTTTGAGTCCGAAGGGCATTCTTTTAAATTCAAAATGTCCCGTGTCTGTTGAAAATGCGGTTTTTTGAATGTCGCTCGGTTCCATTTCTATCTGGTGAAATCCCGTCGCGAGATCTAACGTTGAAAAATATTGGGCTTTTCCTAGCTTGTCTAGTATATCGCTTATATTAGGAAGTGGAAATTTATCTGGTATTGATTTATCGTTAATTTTACGATAATCGATAACGATGCGCCATTTGCGCACGCCCGATGCGTCTAATTTTTTGGGTACTATCCAAATTGGACTACTCCACGGTGAAGTTGAATTTTGAATAATTCCGTTTTCGAGCATTTTATTAATCTGCGTTTTTACTTCGTTTTTGTGTATTTCCGGGTACCGATAAGTTTTAGTAAAAATAGGTGTTTCATCTGTAAGATTTATTTTATGTTTAATTTGATTAGTAAAAGTTAACGGGGTACCTTCGCTATAAAAAATATCTCGATATTCAAAACACAGTTTTCGAATTGCTTTAAACTCTTCGTCGTTACAATGCGATAAGCGCAAATTTTTTAAATTTTGTTTTTGAAGGTTATCTAGATATTCATTTAATTCGGTATCCGTTTCCATTTTTTCGATAAAATTTATTTCTGTTTCGTTTAAAATTTCAATATCGAAAGGTTTATTAATAGTGATTTTTATTGGGTTTTCGCGGGTATTAGTTACGAGGGTTGTTGCAAAAGAATCGATAACTTTGACTACGGCTTCTGGCATTTCAGCGCTGCCAAAATCTTGATATTTTAAAATACCTATACCGTTTGATTGTTTAACGGGTAGTTTTACTTTTTGACATGTACGAGGGGGTATTATTATTTCTACCGTCCGCGTTTCTATGTTATTTAAGGTTTGTTCATTGTTTTCTTGACATAGGGGTAAAATTGCATTTGGCATTTTTAGTTTACGCGATTTAATGGCGATATTCGCGTCGACGTATTCTAAAAAATCCATTCCTATTAATCCGTCGTATTTTGGCGAAAAATCGAATAAATAAAATTTATGGTTTCCTGAACAATTAAATGATGGAAATATAGGTATATTTACTATTTCGTTGTGAAAAGAGGTCGCATGCGCAGATCTTACTGAAAAAGGTTCCGAAAAAATAGAATTTGGGTACAATTGATAAGCAAGGTCAGGTTTTATAAAACTTTTACCGCTGCCAGTGTCTATAAGAAATTTTGCATTTATTTCTGGTATGATAATGGCGGGTAAATCTGAATTTGTATAATTATTTAAACAAATTACGTTATTTTTTCGAAATTCTGGTCCTGGTGAAAATTTTCATTTTGCAAGTTTGGATCGCGTTCATAGAAGTCGTTTTCGTATGAATATTCGGTTTCTCCTGCGGAGTAATTTTGTTGGTCATAGTAATGCGACGTTTCGTTTTGCTCGGAATAATATTGAGAGTCATCCTCAGGGTTTTCGTAATATTGATTATCAGGGTTATTAGAATTGTTTACATCTTCGACAGATTGGTTAAATAATTCTTCGACGATTATGTCGCGTCTTGGTTGCGTATTTTGATTATGTTGGGGGTTTGGTATATAACCAGATGATGTATCCATTGGTTCCGGTTTTCTAAATTTAGACATAACAGTTTTTTGCATATTCGGATTATATGGTCTGGGGTTAAAATTGGGTTTATTTACAAAATTTTGGTTTGGATAATTTTGTCTTTGGAAATTTTGATTTGGTGGTCCCTGTCGAAAAATATTCGAGGGTTGCCTAAATTGTCCATAGCCCATGAATTGGGGTTTATATGGATTTGGGTTATTTAGTGGTGGTCTATAAAAGTTTTGACTCGTTTGAGGAATAAATCGTTGTGGTTGTGGTGCATTAGCAGAATAATGCATTTTTTGGGGTACATTTTGGGTAATTTTTGAATTATTTAAATTTGGTGTTGTTTTAGTAGTATTAAAATTTCCTCGGTTTTTATAATAAAGGAAATTTTCTTCTTCCGACGCGTGACTCATGGCTTCTTCAAGGGTTTTTGGATTTTTTAAACGTACTACGAGCTGCATATGGTAGCTCAAACCGTTTATAAAAGTTTTTAATACTAAATTGTCGTATTCTTTGATTTTTAGTAATTTGATTTCGGGTGTGTCTTGTGACATATTAATTTTTGAAAATAGTAAGCTACGCGCATCTTGTAGACGCAGGCCAAATTGTTGCGGATTTTCATTGCGTTCCGGTTTTAAGGTAATAATATCCTGTAACACACAATCAATTGATCTTTGATCTGAGAATGTGCTAACAATTGCAACTTTTAGTAAAGGCCAGGTATTTAGTTCTACTCTGGAGGCAATTAAATCTGCTGCTCGCCCTACAAGTTTATTTAAAACGGTGTCGAAAAGACATATGTTAATGGGTGCCCCATTATTTGTTCTGTCTTTATGATTTTCGAAAAAGTTTTCGCAAGCATTAATGAAACGATTGATTTGTTTCGCGTTCCCGTCAAAATTGGGAATATTATCGGCTTGATATCTAATCAATTGATAATTTGGCTGTGCCATGTCGATAAAATTCAAAAAGTCTTGTAACGGGTTTTCCAGTGTTATAAATGAAAAATAAAAATAAAATATACAATACACTATACTAAAAATGAGATCAGACGAAAGCTGTTCCCTAGAAATAAACTAATATGTATATAACGTACGTACAGACGTACAGACAGACGTTATTCAGAGACAACTCAATAATCAAAATGGTAAAGTTGAAAGGATATTTTTAAAAGGATGCACTTACAATAAGGCGATGATTCTTGTCGTTTTCATTCCTTAACTAGGGTTCCAATAGGCTCGGCGATGCTGTCCTCCCCCTGGATTACTTATGAGCGTCGGGACGATGCTTGTTCCCTATTCTCGCACCAATAGGACGTGGGACGATGCTTGTTCCCGTTCTTCCCTGGTCGGTGAGCTTATTGCACGGCACTTTGTTAAAATTGTTCGTTTTTGTTATTAATCGTTGAAACGAAGACGATTTACACGCACGATGCGCAGAACCGCTAACAAAATCCGATCCGACTGCGCCAGTTAACAACTCGAAAAAGAGAAGTTAGTTTTTAAAAATTTTATTTTAAGCAAAGCGTGATACAATAGAACTGAGCTTTTTGCGATTCTTACATATATTTATAACATTCACAATGCTGATTCGGCATGGGAACTAGACGTAGAAAATCTAAGAAAAGAGATAACGATTCTGCTTATTCTACAGATTAGAGCGTTCTCATGGGAATGTAACTATAAATATGTTTTTTGATTCACTTCTTTCAGCCATTTGCTAAATCAATCAGTAGAAACAACATACCTACTTTCTTGGACTCTTGGTAACACACATGATAAATAATAAAAAATAACTAGGTCCTGTAAAAACTTACTTTTTCTGCTATAGCAAGTCAACAGATTTCCGTGGTGTATTGAATTACGTGTAAAAAAATCGTATACAACATCGGTATGAATAAAAGGATACACTATAAAAATATTTAATTGTAAATATACAAACAAAACCAACATCATTTCTATTAACAAGGAGCTATTTTAAGGGTTAATAAAAAAAGAAAAACCAATAGGAATAATATTAAATGTAGTTTTCTTTTATATAAAAAAACTGAAACCACAGGAAACTTTGCGGTTGATTTTAAACTCGAACGCTACTTATATAATTAATTGATTTTCTTTTGTTATACTTCTCAAGTCACGACACAACATAAATTGAAAACCCTGACATGTGCATATAATGCATTATTTTTGAACTCGAGACAAACGAGATTTGCATGGTCATTTCTTCACCCCATGTTAACTTTTGCTCTACTAAAAATTTTGGACCAGTCGGTATTTAAATGGCCTAACTTGTCACCCTTCGATTTTTTTCTCGTGGGTATAAATAGCTTTGAAAGTATTTGACAATATTACGGATAGGTCACACAATTCAGATAAATTAAAAATCCGAAATATTGAAGCCTCTCTAAATTAGTCTCCGAAAATACTAAAAACGTGGCATTTATTACAGAAAACCGTTAAACTGAAAAATTTCAAACCGCTGTGTTTCACGGTTTTTTCAAAATTTGGTTGCTCCGATAAACGACCATGTTCTATAGTTTTAAAATGTTTTCAACAATGCGGCGTTACTGCTTCTACACAAAACAGGTGGCAACATAGTTATTTTAAATGGAACACCCTTTTTTTTATTTTTAGATTCCACATGTAAAGGGTGTTTTTTTAAGAACGATAGAACTTTAAACTTGGAAAAATAATAAAGAAAATGTTTTTGTGATTAAAAAACTAATTTTATTTGAAAAATCATTCTGGCATAAAGATTTTAAAATGAATTGGGGCATGTGGCCACCGCGGCTGTTCACGAGGTAGCGCATTCTTCGAGTCCAATTTTGGGTGACTTTGTCCAGCACTGCTGGCCGTACGTCATGAATAATGCAAACAATGTTGGCTTCTAAGGCGTCAATTGTTGCTAGTTTATTAGCATAAACCAATGACTTGACGTAGCCCCATAGGAAATAATCTAGGGGCATCACATCACAGGACCTGGGTGGCCAGTTAACAGGTCCATCTCTCGAAATTAACTTATCACCAAATCTTGTTTGCAATAAGGCGACAATTTCGTTCGCGGTGTGACATGTAACGCCATCCTGTTGCATCCACATCTCGCCTGGATTAAAATCATCCATATTTTGGAAGAAAAATTCATTAATCATGGTCCGGTAACGTTCTTCATTGACCGTAACGTTAGCCCCATCCTCATTTTTATAGCCGCATGTAAACCGCACAAACGGTACATTTTTCTGAATGTAATGAGATCTGTTGAATCTCCTGTGGATTGGCATCATACCATGTCCGCAGGGGCGGATTTACAAATTTGCCGCTAGTAGGCTATTCAATTTTTTCCGCCCCTATACCAGTGACGGCTCGTGAGTTGTGAAACAGGTGAAGTGTTAGGGAAAGAAAAAGCCTGAAATTTTTTTACGACCACGCCCAAATTTGGTCAATAATTTTTAGTAAATATTTTAAAAATTTATGATTACCTACTTATTTTATTGAAAATGAAATTTCTTTCTGCAAATAAGCCAGTAAAGTTCCAACTACCTTTTTTTATTCCCATTAACAGACACGGCCAACGATAAAGTTTATTTAAAAAAATACTACCCGTCGACCACGAATAAAGATTGTACCATTTATTTCTGTAAGATAAAAAAAAAAAATTGGGCCAAATTTGCCGCCCTAGGCTCCAGCCTACTCAGCCTAATGGTAAATCCAGCACTGCATATCCGGCAATTCTGTTTATTTACAAATCCGCTAAGCCAAAAATGAGTCTCGTCGCTAAACACAATTTTGCGGTAAAACAACGGGTCAACTTCCAACTGTTCTAAAGCCCAATTAGCGAAACAACGACGCAAGCCATGATCTTCTGGCTTTAATTCCTGCACCAGCTGGATCTTATATGGGTATAACTAACTTAAGATATTTCCGCAAAAGTGTCCACGTAGTCGACGGGGTGAGTCTAACTTGCTGCCGACCGACGACGAATGGATAAATTTGGATTTTCTTCCACACTTTTACGTACAGCGATATTCCTTTCAATACGCACATTCTTTAGACGAATTGGTGTTTTTAGATTATGTAGGTAGAGAGTATGTGGTACGAAATCTATCCACAGTGCGACGGATAGTTAGCTCAGTTGGACGATTATGTGCGCTGTAAAATTTACGAAGTCTTCTATACTTTTCGCGAATCGACGACAGACTTTCAAAGTAAATTTGAATAATTTGGTAACGTTGTTCAAGCGTGAGTCTGTGCATCATGATTCGCCAAACTGTGCTAAATATAAATTTTATAAACAGCGGCAGATTGAGAGTTCGGTCTGACAGTGATTCCTAACTAAAGGTCTATCTAACCTAAAAAAACACACTTTATTTCTGAGCAACTTATATTACCCTATACTTATCTGTAGCCGTATTTTGATTCCTTTTCAACGAAAACATGACTTAATAAATCTGTTTTCTCCAAACTCTAAAACATTACTAATATGAAATTTTGCGCACGGCAAAAAAATGCCTTTACATATTTGATTTTTTGGTCATATCTTAGTTCAAGCGTAACATAGTGGTCCAGAAGCATATTTTTGTAGGTTACTTCAAAAAATGGATAAAAATCTATTTTTTTTAATAATACTGATTTAATAATGTACCTTGCTTATACCTAGCTCCTCAAGTTTTCGATTTATAAGCATTTCTTGACGACATTTCTTAAAACATTTTTTTAATGAGTTTAGTAGGAGGCCATTAATAAAAAAATATTGATACAGTGTGTCCCAAATTAGAGATATGACGATATCGTTTAGTGCGTATTAAATTAATTTTATTGAAAAAAAAAACTTCTATCTATTTACTATTTGGCAATATTCTAAAAGCAAGTAAAACTCGTTTTAAACATTTCTAATTACTTAGGGAGAAATTAATACTCACTGATTCTTATTCGTGCTTTCAACTCCTCACCATTTGAGAACATTATTAAGTTATAAACTCACTATCACCTGTCCTACATTTTATAAAAGGAACAATATATTTCTACAAGCACAAAATACTGCAGTATAGGAAGCTTAGGTCATACACCTGACCCCGGCGGCAACCGACTTTATTATTCTTCCATGAGGCTTAATTATTTAAAAAACCTTATACTACAGTCTCAAAATATTTGGCAAAACTGTTCAAACCACCATTAACAGTGTGCGGAGAAAATAATTAACATTGATTCGCCCACTTTTAAGCTAAATAAAAACATCCCTAACCGCTTGATAAGATTGTGCATAAATAGGTCATTACATGTTGCCAAGTTTTAATACATTTCACTGAAATTTCCATAAAATTTACCGAAATCGCCATGTCATGAAGGCACGTACCTTTCATTATAGTTAATAGTTAATAAAATCCACAAATTAAATTAATGCTTTTTTATTTAGTTCTTAAGAGGTAAATATAAAACCACTTAAGTAAAAAAGATTGCAGTCTTCAATCTGTGAATCTAAAGTAAAATAAATAGTTACATTATAACGATATCTTACAAGTTAAGTGACTATACACTATAAAGCGTGTTATAAAAAGGTTTATTTCATTTACTTAAATCGGTGACTTCTGTTGTTAGTTTTCCTACGCGCGAGGGCGAAAATCCGTAGTTTTATATAATATAAAGGTGCCTAGCTATAACCATTCTTATAAAACTCTGTATAGTGATTCAGTCAGCACAGGATATTTGATAACTACGCTTTATATTATTATTTACGCGGTTTAAACTAGGTCATTAAGTGGACTTTGTAGCAGTTTAAATTACTTTGCAAAGGTAAATCTCTCTCAAGAGGAGAAAAATCGAAGAAAAATAGAAAATGAAGGGTAGCAGTTGCGAAGTCTACACGATTGCTTCATTCAGTCGACAAAAAAAATACATAAGGCGACGTTTTACAAAGTTTTTACTATACTACGGGCCTATATTGTCATTACTGTATGTCCTCACTGCCAAATATTAATAGATTTATCCTTCTTTGCTTGTTGAACTAAGGTTCAAACCATAGAGTGCGTCTTTATGGGGTATTATTTGGGTGTTTTGCCACAGATGATATTTTATATAAAAAAAAAACGTGCTTAATTTTTTTTTTCCTGCGGTATGTTTCTGTCCCAATTCTCGAGCGTAAGAGAACGTGAACGATCACATCACGCAAAGGAGCATTCCCTTTCGCGGCAGTTCTCCTATGATCATAGTAGTAAAATTTGGTATTCTCGAACGAAACGAATGAAACGATATGTTCCGTGCGGGGAGGGGAGGTGATAAGACAGTGTTGCCAACCATTTTCAACGCAAGAGCCACCACTTTTTACGAAAATTTTAAAGAAATCTAAAGGTAAATTGAGGTGGAAATTATTAGTGCGGGTTTTTCTTTATTGTGAAAGGTAAGATTATGAAATTTGTCAACGTCAAATATTATTCATTCGTCAAATATTTTTTATCGATGGCTGAAAATTAAAAGAAACGTGTGGGCCCCATCATCCAGCAGCAAAGACATGTTGGCAGAATTCATGCTAAATCATGAAGAATTGCTCGCTGGAAGATTTACCTCAGATTTCACAAAAAAAACGACTAAAATAAAAACACTTTGACTTTGAAGTTTAAAAATTTAACGACGTAAATATAATACTGGGGTTAGAATTGCACGGGATCGGTCGTTCCCACCAAAAATAGTAGGAGAAGCGAGTTCTCCCGTAAATCGGTGATGTGAATGGTTCCATGTGATCAAGAATACCGTTTCATGCGTTGCGTGAGAACTCCGCCCACATTTCTCCTGAGAACAGTGTTCCCCAGTTTCAAGAATTAGGACCCTATAAACTTGTCATTTTGACTAATGTCAAGCTTTCAGTAATCACCAAATAGCTATTTGTATATTTAAAGCTGAAAGTGCTGTATTTCCGCGAAACGCGAAATAGATTGGCAATAGATTGAATTTCGTTACCAATTCCACCTTAAAGTACCTATAGAATTGACTATGCCTTATTAGCCTTTTTTTTAAAGGTTGCACCGAGTTACGCCGGTTCTTCTTTGTACTGTTTGCGACAGCAGGTATGCAATGGCAAGCAAGAATTCATCGTTACCCATTCTGGTGGAAACAGCGTGAAGCGTGACTATACTGACGGTTTTTCGAAATATAATAAAAATTCGAATGTCTGCACTACGTTTACGGAATTTCGTTTTTCGAATTTGGAAACCGGATTCGGAAAACGAAAGTGTGCGTCTGCGCTTTAAGAGCCAAGATTGTTATTAGTTGATCTAATTTTTGTTGCAGTTGGAAGATTTTTCGTATCCTGTTTTCCCATATTTTTTAGTTCAGGAGGTATAGAATCTTTCACGTTTATTCAAATGGTCGTTATCGGGCCTACAATTCTAAAAAAAGGAACAATTTAAAACATCTCATATAGTGTATATATACAGGGTGTTCCGATGATCATGTTACAAAATTCTAGGGTAGATAAAACACACGAAAATAAGAAAAAAAGTTCATGTGAACATGGGTCCGGAAACGCTTCTTCAGGGAGCTAGGGCCCTTCGAAGATGACCTTCAAAAACTACTTTTCGTTTTATAGCTTCGGTACTACTGCAGCTATCGCAACCAATTTTGGGACATGAAATCTAGTTCGTAGGTTCATCAATTTGAGTCTTCCGGATTTTGTCACCTTTAACCAGGGGCGTACAAACCAAGGGGGTATTTGAGTAAATTTGACCCTACTCCTCTTAGGCTTTAATTTCTTACCATTTTTATATCTGATTATGATTCTCCAATGCCTTTTACATAAAAAAGGTACTCTTAGTAAAAATCGCTATCTGTCACAGTTTCCTCCGAAAATGGCTAAATCCAATCAATAATAAATTATTGGTCTTAAACCAATTATTACGTTGAAATATGAAAATGAGGTTCAGTACAGATAGTTGTCAAAAATCTGTCAATAAAATATTGTGTCGCCAGTGAATCATGGATTATACTTTCGCCGAATATGCCGATATGCTATTAATTTATGGCGAAGTTCATTGCAATGGAAGAGCCGCTTCAAGATTGTATCAGGAGCGGTTTCCTGAGAGGCGTGTACCTGCTCACACGCTATTCGAGAGGGTAAATCAGCGCATAAGGGAAACTGGCTCCGTGAAAATAACGAGGCCAGATAATGGCGCTCAAAGAACTGTACGAACTCCAGAATTTGAGGAAGAGGTACTCCGACAATTCGAGGAAAATCCTAGTGTTAGTACCCGAGCTGTTGCAGAATCCATGAATGTAAGTCATGTACGTGTATGGGAGATTGTTAACGAACAACTTCTTCATCCTTACCATCGCCAAAAAGTACAGGAATTGAGACCAAATGATTATGCACCCCGCGTAGAGTTTTGCGAGTGGTTTCTTCAACAGTGTACACAAGAACCCCAATTTCCGAAATTTGTGCTTTTCTCTGATGAGGCTGTTTTTATGAGAGAAGGTATTTTTAATTCACGGAATAGCCATGTGTGGGCGGAGGAAAACCCTCATGCTCTTCAAATAAGAGGGTACCAACATCGATTCTCGGTGAACATGTGGGCTGGAATTGTTGGAGAACGTCTAATTGGACCAATCATGTTGCCTCCTCGACTAACTGGGACGGTGTACCTCAATTTTTTAAGATACACCTTACCTGAGTTATTGGATGAGCTGTCCCTCGACATACGTCGGGTTTGTTCGGGTTTGGCTATGGTTCCAGCATGATGGAGCACCCGCTCATTTTGCACATGTCGTACGTGAGCACCTCGATGATCGTTTTAGAGGACGTTGGATTGGACGTGGAAGCGATGTCAACTGGCCAGCCCGGTCCCCAGATTTAACTCCTATGGATTTCTTTCTTTGGGGACATATGAAAAGCCTTGTATATGAAACTCCAGTTCAGTCGGAGGAAGATTTGGTGGCTAGGATTTCTGTTGCGGCTGAAATGATCCAAACCATGCCTGATGTTTTTACTGACGTCAATTTAAATATGCTACGTAGGTGTAATACATGTATTGAACGTGGTGGCAGGCATTTTCAACAATTGTTATTTTGAATTTATTTTGGTACGTACAGGGTCAGTCAACGACAGCGTTAGTAAATTCATCTTCAAGACAAAAATTTACTCTGCCTTATCCTTGACTCACTCGTTAAACCTGTTTAATTGTTTTTTTTTTGAAATATTTTGTATACGTTCCCTTTTACTTTTTATACCCCCAATTTCGAAAAGGCAATAAATCTCTCTAATCTAATTTATTTTCATTAAAGAAAAAGATTTGACTAACTTATAATGCTCACTATCTGTACTGAACCTCATTTTCATATTTCAACGTAATAATTGGTTTAAGACCAATAATTTATTATTGATTGGATTTAGCCATTTTCGGAGGAAACTGTGACAGATAGCGATTTTTACTAAGAGTACCTTTTTTATGTAAAAGGCATTGGAGAATCATAATCAGATATAAAAATGGTAAGAAATTAAAGCCTAAGAGGAGTAGGGTCAAATTTACTCAAATACCCCCTTGGTTTGTACGCCCCTGGTTAAAGGTGACAAAATCCGGAAGGCTCAAATTGATGAACCTACGAACTAGATTTCATGTCCCAAAATTGGTTGCGATAGCTGCAGTAGTACCGAAGCTATAAAACGAAAAGTAGTTTTTGAAGGTCATCTTCGAAGGGCCCTAGCTCCCTGAAGAAGCGTTTCCGGACCCATGTTCACATGAACTTTTTTTCTTATTTTCGTGTGTTTTATCTACCCTAGAATTTTGTAACATGATCATCGGAACACCCTGTATAATGAATAATCTACATAATGCGGGTAATTAGTGAATGTATTTATTTCTTTGTCGCCTTTTTTTTTAATTTATAGGCATTCTTAAATCTCTTTTATATAATTTCTAATAATTAGATTATGTGGGTATTTCAGTGGGTATCTGCCATATGTTTACCTGTACCTATATGTATCCCTGTTGATGTCAATAAATAAATAAATATCATTTAATATAATAGATACAGCCCATAAGTTTTAATTTAGAAAATTTTTACGAACTACGTACTATATTGCTCGGACCATCGCTTTTGTTATTTATTCAGCTAGTTGACGGAACACTTTTTGGCACATAATACGTCATTGTACGAACCGAGATAAAAAAAAAAAGGAATGCAGAAGAATTGTGTCAAATTCCTGTCTGACGAAAAATTTAAGGATTTTATTGCAAACGGCATCCATAAAGTATTATTACTGCCAAAAGATCAACGATATGATTTTGATAATGATTTGAACGTATTATTGTCCTCACAAGTACCGAATTTCATTATATTTCTAAACCTGTGTGCTATAATTATCAAATATCTTATAATTCAAATATTAGTTATCTTATAAAATTAATAAAAATGTAGGTACTCCTAAATAAAAACTTGTTCAGCTGATAAACTATCTGCAAACGGACTGACGATTTCTTTGGTTGCAAAGTAAAATATGAGACCAAAAGTAATTGAAATTGGTAGTGCTGGTAGAGCTTTTTTGAATATAGCCAGTAGTAATAGCGTCAGACACAACCCCTAAAATTAAAATAGACATGAATACGCATTGGACTTCCATTGTATTGCCCAAGTAGCATTTTTAGACATATTTTGGTAAATGTATCGAAAACTATGTTTCTGTTTCCGACACAAAATTGAAACTGTTGGTTACAAATTTGGAAACATTTTCGAAACTTACACATTTTTAATGGAGGTATTGCACGTCTTTTCGACGCATAATCGAAACTTTTATGAAAAATGTGTCGAAGAGGTTATATCAAATGTGCTTATTCTCACTCTTAGAGGGCGCTGTGTGAAGATGTCAAAATGGACACAATAAGGAAACAAAAAAAATTGATTATCTACAGGTTGTGAAATAGAAGAGAAACAATATGACGACGAATTTTTTCCGCCATAATGCATTATTTGTCACAAGTCACGATTTATTTCACTTAGTTATTCCAAAAGTGAAACAAAAAGCATTGATGAATTAAATTCTATCATGCTTTATATTTTTAACGCGCTCTAAATTTATTTGCATTTACAGAAAAAATAATATTGTGCGAAAAAATAAAATTGAAAATTTTACACTCTTAATTTCAACCAATCGGTTACCATAGAAACCTAAAGAATAACCGGAAATTTTTTACGTTTGCAGTAAAATTAATAAATGAAAATTTTCCCGAAACGTCATTTCAAAGACATTTCAAGAATGTTAAAAATATAATGCAGGAATGAAGATACATGCTTCAAAAATATTAACAAAAAATGATGTTCCACCAAGTTTAGTTGAATGAAGTTAATAAAAAATGAAAATATAAAATGTTTTTAAGTTACTTATCAATGATTCATATAACTAAAGCTTGAAAATTATATTTTATTTCCCCAAAAAATGTCTCATCAAAAAAATTAATTTTTACGTAGGTTTTTAATAAATGAGTGTAAAATTTTTTTACCGAATATCCCACGTGCTTCAATTAATAACCGGTAATTTTTTTCTCGATTATAAATATTCATGACCTCAGAAAAATTTCCGTTAATAATTTAATCACTAGGGATATTATAAGTGAAAATTTTACATCTGTTATTTTTAGGCAATCAGACACTTGCGTTTTGACATGTTACTATGACAACAAAATTTTTTCGAAAATCTCCCTATCTGTAAGATTCAGAAGTGGGAATCTCCCTGGCTTGACAGCTGTAATAGAAACAGTGACGTTTGTGTTATTATACGCTGGAAATTTATAATTCATTTTGTACGCGTTATTATTTAATTTTTTTAATACTTTTTCCTTGTTTCTATTAGTATAAAGTTATAGAACAGGTAAAGAAAAATATTTATTTTAGATTATTATTTAAACCTTGTTTTACTAGACCACAGGGAAAGTAAAAATAATGCAATTTAAACTCCTTATGATTTACCAAAATATAGTGCCCAGTATTGTTTTTTTATAACACAGGGTTGTATTATGTCTCTTACATCGATATGTCACCAATTTAATTCTATTTTCAAATAGCTTTCGCATAAAATTTTCTTGTCGAATCTTCCGCGAGCCTAAATTAAAATTCCGGAAATTTTATCTCAGTTGCGAATTTTTAAAGAAATTCGCAACTCGAAAAAATTTCTGGAAATAATTTATGCTCTAGGGAGATTATAAGAGAATGTTTTCAAAATCTTTCTTATTTCTTTTTTAAATTGAGTTGGCTAGCAAAATGGAACAAATGTGACAACTTTCAGGCTTTTCAAAACATGCAGGAATTTAATTAAAACCAAATTTAACAAGATAAAAGTTTATTTGTCAAAATAGCCTTTAGAACGCGAGATATTATTTTGGTTCAAAATAGAGTTGATGCACAATTTATAGTATTGTATTGTAGTATTGGGTTTCTATAATGTTTCGAATATTATGTAGCTATAATGTATCGAAAATAATGCGAAATAAAAGTAGCTAAAGTAAATTCGACTTACATAACCTAAAGCAAGAAAAACCCGCAGAAATATTTGATATAAGTTACAACAAATAATGTAAAATGGTTGATAAGGTGATTTAAAACAAATAAAATTTAACATATTTAAAAAAACCAAACTGAAAACATTTTAAAAATGATATTGAAGGTAGACATTAAAGTCCTGTCTTCCTTCTTGAAAATTATAGGTTATTGTTATTATAATTTGTTCCGATCGAGGAGCAGGCAGTGAGTGTCAGTGGATGTTGCTGAAAGTTTCGAAAATTATTTCCTTTACGCGTTTTGTAAACGAATAGACACCATTGTTTGGTAAATATTTCGAAGCAGAAAAATACCGACTTGTTTCGATACACTGAAATCGAAAATTTGTCTCTACAATTTGGGAACGCATGTATCATACATAACTTCACAATTTTATCTAAAAATGTTTCGAAAAATATTTATTCCGTTGTGTGTGCTTCGAAAGAAATCGTAAAATTTTTCGAAACAAACACTTTAAAAATGTTTCAAGTAACAGAATTTGAAAAACGTGACGAAAAAGTTTTAGAACATATTTGAATCGAAAATATTTCAAAACGAGTCTCAGCAAAGAATTTGTGTCCAATATGTTTCTAAATATACTACTTGGGTGATTTGTTTTAATCAAGACGTATTGACAAATAAGTAGTATCTCCAGCTGTCGTCAAGTGAACATTATTTTGGGTTAAGATGTGCATTAGGGTGGAGTGAAGTTATACATGTCGAAAAAAAAAATTCGTTTTTCAAATCGGAATAACTGCAAAAAGATGCTCCACTACTTTACTAAGAGCTATGCGAAAGATAATTTTTCTAACATTATATTTCGAGGTGCCCCAAGCCTTTTTAAATTCGAAAATTTTCGCGAAAATTGAACACTAATTTTTTTATGCAACTAATGCTTATTTTAAATTATCATTTCTGTTTTAGTTTGTATAATTTTTTTTGCCAAAGAGTTTCTTTTCTTTTTAACTTGATTATTTTATTAAAGGAATATTATATATTATAATTATTAAATATATATAATTTAAATAAAAATCATGTTTTTTTTTTAAATAAATATAAGACCTTTGGGGAACTTCGAAATATAATGTTAGAAAAATTATCTTTCGCATAGCACTTAGTTAAGTAGTGAAGCAGGTTTTTGCAGCTATTCCGTTTTGAAAAACAAATTTTTTTTTTCATGATCATCTATTTTTTTTTATTTTAAAAATTCTTGGGGCACCTCAAAACATAATTTTAGAGAAACCATCTTTCGCATAGCTCTTAGTTGAGTAGTAGAGCATGTTTTTGCAGCTATTTCGATTTGAAAAACGAAGTTTTTTTTCGACACGTATAACTTCACTGCACCCTAATGTGCATAGAGAAACAAAACCAAGAGAAACCATCCAATGTAGACATTTTACCGCTCATAATTTTGTACGACGTACAAATTTGTAACGAGTTACGCCAAACGTTCCCTATGGTGAACGTTTAGCGTGAGCAAATATCCGTCTAAAGTCACTTCGCTTCTTGGCATTTAAGTTGGATGTCTTTTGACCATATACGTGGGCTGTCTAGGTTTACTTACTTTATGACATGTGTTAATACAGCGCTTAGATATTTCCATGTAATAAAATACTTACAATTAAAATGGCTACAAAACAAGCCAACGTAGTATTCCAATCGCCATAAGAAGAAGCTTTTCCAACAAGTACACTGTAGAATATGAAATCACCAAGTCCCAACTTTACGCCTCCTAAAATAAAAATATTTTATCATTTTTGTGTTATCACAGTTAATAAAACAGGTTTTTACGGGGTATGCCGTTCAACCGGATGACGAAACTTAGTGCTGGCCGCAAACATACACGATTTTTCAGTCAGGTTCCCTGATGCGATTATCGAATCAGGGCAACCGGAGGTCGAAAAACCAAAGTTTAACCGAATGAAGCGCAGACGCCCGATTCGGTACCGAACCGAACGTACGATCCGAATGTACGGATACGCCGTCGGATTGGTTGATTAGGATAATCTGATACGGTTATCCGACGACGAAGTTTCTATACTTTTGTTATGATGCAGCGCAATCGCTAAATCATTTCATACGGTTTTGGAACGAATTGCCTTCAGAGCTGTTAGGAATTTTGTAGCATTTGAATATAATCGTCGAATAATAATCGAAAGTATGCGGGACCTGTTCGGTCCGGGAATCTGATTCGGTAACGTGTTCGGATACCGTATGTCTGCGCCACCATCGCCAATATTCAATTTTCCTCTCAGGTTCCCTGATCTGGTTATCGAATCAGGGCAACCGAAGGTCAAAAGATCAAAGTTTAAGCGAGTAGAGCGCAGACACGCCCGAAGAAGTCTCTGTACTTTTGTTATGATGCAGCGCAAACATTAGATCATTTCAAACGGTTTTGTCGCGAATTCCCTTTAGAGCTGTTAGAAATTTGGTAGCGTTTGAATATAATCATATGTGACGTAAGTTTGTTATTATGGAGGTTTATCCGTGCCGCTTGTGGAACATTGGTCATGAAGATTATCACAATCGTAATTTAAAAGACCTTGGGAGGAGGTGTGCAAAGAAATCAATACATATTGGGATACTACAGATGACTTAGAAAAAAGGAAAAAAGTTATACCACGAAAATCGAACTGAATCGAGTGATGGTATGCGGGGCTTGTTCGTTCCGGGAACCTGATTCGGTAATCTGATCGGATACCGTGTGTCGGCGGCCAGCCTTAGTTAAAAAATGAAAAAAAAAATACAGGAAAGTTGCATCGTGTCAAAGTAGCTGTAGCCTGTCAAAGTTTTACATGAAAGACATAGTTTTACATAAAGAAGATATTTTTTACGCAAATTATATACTTAGAATTATACACTAAGAAAAAGTATTCTATTCCATACTCTTTATACAACTGTTTAATACTACATGTGACAGCAACGCGCTTTCCTACTAAAAGACAACGAAAATTGCTGGACCGTTGTTTAGTGATAATATCACGGTAATGTAGCCAATATAAAATAGGAGTTAATGCTAACATAGAATGGTTTATAGCCATTATTGCTCTAAATACTTACAGTAATTATCAAGTTCTATTGGGGGTGTAATCTGGTTTTATATACTGTATTAGTTCCGACTGGCAGTTGTAATGAAACTTGGGATTATTCACAATATTTGCTTGTTATGGTTAATAAAACATATACTTTACCACTAAAAATCAGTACTGTAAAACTTAAATAGCTTCTAATGTGATACTGTTCTTGTTTAATATTGCATATGATTATCCATTATGCAACATGGTTTACTGAGATCGTAAAATTCGTCCATAGATTGTAAAGTCTAACGATGGGTTGTGTAAAATAAGAATTTTTTATTGCTTTATCTGACATGCAAAGTTTTAAAAAACTTATATACAAAGTAAAAATAAATTAATTGAAACAGGTATTGATACGATCAATAAAATTCAAATTCAGACAGGACAGCTAGAAGACTCTGAACAACGATGTGACCTGCGCAAATACGTTAAAACTAATACTAGGGCGCGCGGCGATTGCCGATCGCTACGAACCCTCATCAAGGTCTTGTGGATTATAGGTTCTAACGGATACAATTCATTTTTGGGGACGCTGTTCTGCTTTCCTAATTGTAGAGAAAGCGCTTTAGTGGGATCAAAATATGTCTAATTGAGAAAATCAATTTATTTCTTAACAAGATTGCTGTATTAAAAGTAGTTCATTATTCAACAAGACTGTGCTGCTAATGGAACTGATAACTATTACCAATAAATACAGTGTTCTAGAAAATCTGGAATTAATATAACACTAAAGCGGGTTTAATACACTAGCTATTTATTTAATGAGTTAATAAAAAAGGCTATCAATACAAACTATGTCTCAGCAAACCTGTTGTATTAGATCATTTTCCTCAGTGTAGAACGGCTAAAAAATATAAAAATAGCGGACCGTATTCGGGTGTAAAAAAGAAACGTTAAGTCAAAAACAGGTCAGAGAATAAATTGTCAAGTTCGTAAACGTTGTCGTCTCAACAAAAAATAAATACTGAAACAAAAAATATTTCGTGTAAAAGTTTAAGGTAAACCTACTTTCTTCTTCTTCGTGTGGCTGTTGCTGATCATGAATCTGCGTTCGAACTTGACCACTGGGTGCCTCGTGCACTTCCAGCTGCCTCTGTGCCGTCCTATTTGCGTGATTATCTACCCATTCTTGTGTAAAGCCATGATCTGTGCTATTGGACCGGGATGGTCTCTCGGTTTCACCAGGAGTTGCCATCGCCGTGTAAGCGTACATGTATGTGGCTGAAAAAAGAAATGAAACGTCATGTTTTCGCATGGAGAGTATCATGTGATAATGTATCCTAAACTAGCTTGTCGTATCATCGCACTGACACGCGTAAAATACGAAATAAATTTAGAACTGAGTAAGTAACTTGCACAGGAAGAAAAAATAATAACTACTTGTTATGTTTCACAAATTTAATCAGTTTCCAGATAAGTGTTTCAAAGGAGTACAAGAAGATACTAAATTCTACGTGACATTACAAAGGTATTTATATCATATTATGATAATTATAATATAATAATTATAATATAATTACCATATAATATGATATAAATACCTTTGTTATGTCACGTAGAATTTAGTATCTTCTTGTACTCCTTTGAAAATGACCCGAGAGGGCCGAAACACGTGTCAGGAAACTGATTAAATTTGTGAAACATAACAAGTAGTTATTATTTTTTCCTACGATCGAGGGGAAAATTTACTTTTCGGCATGGTTTATCGTGCGGAAAGTACCACTTTTCCGCACGATTTTACTTTCCCGCACAATTTTTACTTTACCACACTATTTTTGAAATTGTGACAGAATTTATATAAAGTGTTCTAATTTGACACTTTAACATTTATCGTTAATTTGTTTTTTGTTATCCTATAAAGTATATATGAAATGCACGTTTAACTTTAATATTATGCTTAATTTGTTCTCAGTTCTCTATACTCCTAGTCTAAAATAAAGATTTTTGTAATATTTATAATATATGTAAATATGTGTGTGTAAATCGCGCGGAAAAGTAACTTTTCAGGACTACTAGCACTAGTAACTTTTCGCACGATTTGTTAAATTAATGAATACCTTATCTAAAACACTCAATAAAGTGAAATACTTGCAAAATAAATTGCCAGAAGCTCAATAATTTTTGTAATTACAGTATATTATTTCGAACCTAATTGACGTTTATCTGAGAACTATATCGATCGTAGGAAAACTATTGTACCTAACACATGCTGAAAGTGTCTTTTCCGCCCTTGACGGCTTGCCCGAACTCCGCTTCGCGTCGTTCGTGCAACTGCCGTCGCGTGCGGAAAAGTACCACTTTCCGCACTTGTTAGGTAAATAACTATTTCTTCCTGTGCAATGGAACAACAGTTTCACCAAGCATGTAGCCCAACACAAAATACTTATATAGAAATTTAGAACTATACATAACTTATATCTAAAGCTGGCAAGAAGGGTTGTTTCACCCAATTAGCATATTTAGACACAAATTGGACACAAATTCTTTGCTGAGAAACGTTTCGACACATTCTCTGTTACTTGAAACGTTTTTGAATTTTTACAAACCACAGTGTCGATACATTTACTACACGCGGGAATGAATATTTTTCGAAACATTTTTAAATAAAATTGTGAAGTTAAGTATGACACATGTGCTCCCAATTTGTAGACACATTGTCGATTTAAGTGAATCGAAACAAATTCGTATTTTTCTGCTTCAAAATATTTATCAAACTGTGGTGTCTATATTCATTTACGAAACTTATGAAGAAAATAATCTTCGAAACTTTCAGCAACATAATATACACTCACACTCACTACCTGCTCGTCGATGGGAACAAATTATAATAAAAATAACCTATAATTTTTAAGAAGGAAGACAGGACCTTAATTTTTTAATAAACTAATTTTTTATAAATTATATAATGTCGCAAGCCGCTTATCTGACAAAGAATCTTTCAGTATCTCTGGAACAACACAAGGTGAGTAGTTTTTTTGCTTTTTTCTGGCGAGTTAAAGTTTTACGGTCCACTTTAAAATCAACGTTTACTTTATTTTTATCCGAACCAAAAAAATACTCTACACATTTGGTAGTAATCAGTTCAACACGTGTATTATAATCTTAAAGCTCGATGGTACAACATGGTTATCATTTTATTTCTGCTTAAGATGGATATTTATACACCCGAAACATGTCGAGAATTCATTTCCCAACCCTTTAAAAGAAAAAAAAATCTGAATAAATTAGTAAAGGAAGACTTAAGGTGGGAGTATCAGCATGCTTGCCAACCTATAACCTATTTCGCGTAGATTTTTTTATGTTTTCTAGCTTTTATACAAAATTTAGAAATTTTAGAAAATCAGTATCGACTTGATATTCTATAGGTAATAATTGACATATTTAATAAATATCAAGGAATTTTATAACTTACTTTAGGAGAATTGTATAGCGAAAATTATCGGGTAAGATTTTTTTTAACATTATTATGTCATTGTCACTCATATTATTATTGTTCTTTCACTATACAATTCTCGCAAAATTAGCAATGAAATAAATTGATATTTTTGTAATATATCAGATATTACCTAAGTAATGTACCGACGATACTGATTTTATTTAAATGTTAGTTTAAAAAATAATAAACTTAAAAAAACAAAGCGAAATAGGTTATAGGTTGGCAATAAATTGAACGACGTTGAGAATTCAACCTTAACTTAAAGTATGGATTAATTCTTTAAATTGAAATTAAAGTATTCCGCTACAAACAATAATTTATAAAAATAAACAATGAACTTTACCTACTACTGAAATAAATTAGAGTTCCATACTTACAAGAATATATCAATGCTGGAAATATTTGTTCATTTCTTTCTTGAGCAGTCTCGACTAATATTCTCAAAGGCCCCTTTGGCGTTAGAACTGCAATCAAATCTACAAAAAAATATTTAATTAAAGTTAAAGGCCGCAACCAACAACGCAAACTACTTCAGCTCTTTATATGCCTAAAGTTTCAATAAATGACAAAATAGATAACGTTAATATGCAAAGTCCATTTTTTAGTGCCACTGAACGAGCACCAGTAAAGTGTGGAATAGACACTTTCCGCCTGAACAAAAATTTTCATTAAAGAATAAATTCATTGTAGAATTTGACGTGACAATATACAGTGTGTCTGCTTAAGTTGGCTACATATGGGAAACTTTTTTATTATAACTAACGAAAAAAAGTTATTCTTCATAAAAAGTTCTGCATGGTTCAAAACCTAAAATGCAACCATCAGATATTAAATTTTTTTCAGTTGTATACGAGGTTTGTCAAAAAATAGGAATTTTGCCAAGAGTAAAGTCCCTTTATTTTTGACAATATCGAAAACTGTAATTGTGAAAAGTTGTTTGAAATGTAAAACTATATTTTAATATGCAATTACATCCTTCTACTTAATTTTTTCTTATTTTTACAATTTTTTTTCAAATTACGGATACCGAACATTTTTATCTTTTTTATTTATTAAAAAAATCATGATAACCTTTCTGTTTCGTTCAGAAAATAATAAATCTCAAAACAAAATTTGTTTCTAAAAATTTTATTAATACACCATTAAAATAAAAATCCGTAATTTGAGAAAAATTTGTAAAAATAAAAAAAAAATAAGTAGAAGAATGTAATTGCATATTAAAATATAGTTTTACATTCCGAACAACTTTTCATAATTACAGTTTTCGATATTGTCAAAAATAAAGGTACTTTACTCTTGGGCAAAATTCATATTTTTTGACATACGACTGAAAAAATTTAATATCTGATGGTTGCATTTTAGGTTTTGGACCACGCAGAACTTTGTATGAAGAATAACTTTTTTTCGTAAAGTTAATAATAAAAAAGTTTCCCATATGTAGCCAACTTATGTTTATGTTGTCTTCTATAAGCTTATTCTTCAATCCCCTCCTGAACCTGAGCTTGTTAGGGGCAAATCTTATTTTCTGTTTTAGTATGTAAAATCATAAATCATAAATATGCATTAAAAATCAAGTTTTAAAGTAAAAATGTTAATTTATAGTATAAACGCAGTTTTTTTTGAAAAAATATACTTATTACCTACAATAAAATTATTCATTTATAATTTTTAAATAAAAAATATTAGTTATATAAATTATTCAGAACAATATTACTTAATTAAAGCATTTCTAAAAATATTTTTAAATTGTCTGTTTTTAATATCCATGTTAGTATCCATTTCGACTTTAAATTTTTTTAATGAAATCGATTTTTTAATTTTTGTTGGTAAATAATCGTTTAAATAAAAACAGAAACATTTGAAATGTTTTTGTCCTATGGACTTATTTATTTTAGGTTTTATGGTTATTTCATTTTTATGGCATGTATTATGATTATGGTTTTTAAATTGTATAAGGTTTTTATTTTTTTAAATATATATTAAGATGTTATAAATGTAAAGTTGTTGTTATATAATTCTTTTGTTTCTGAATATAATTCTTTTGAAGGATAAAGATAATCTTTATTGAATATAATTTTTAGAAACCTTTTTGTAATATTTTTAATTTTTACCCAATTATGACAATCATTTAGTACTATTGTTGTATTTTATAAACCGTTAATTTAAATTCAGCAAGCCTTTATTTGCATTTCAGCTTTTTCATGTTTATTTTAGATGATTATATTGAAATACGTTTGACAAGTTCTTCTTTTATTAATTAAACTGATAAATGACTTTTTCAATACACTAGTGGTAAAATTGCATAAAACGAACGTTTGGCAAATTTGCGCAATTTATTTTTCTGCTTTTATTAATTTTTAAATCTGACCTATTTTTAACGTAAAACTGGGGTATTTGACCGATTTTTGACTAAAACGAAGCACTTACCGCAGTCCAAAAATGGGAGGATTTCGGAAATATTGTCAAAAGTTCAATTTGATTTTAGTATTTCATAATTAATTTTTTTAACACTTGGTGTGAAAAATTCAAATCGCCCATTTTTTTTGTAAAATATAGAGGGCGCCACCTGCGGTACCTTGCACAGATTTAAAACGAAATCACTATTTTGAGCCACTCTGCATTTAACTCCTAAATAAACATTCTTTTTTTCCAACGTCTTTTACCTAAAAAAAAAAAGGTATACGTGGTAAGAGTTGATTGAAGCAGCCTTTTTAGGATAACTGGAAAACTCACTTCGTGTATGGCAAGGTCTAAATCATTCTAATAATTGAACACAATTTATTTCAAGCAAAGGCGTTGTTAAAACTAGACTGGGTACATATCGCTAATCGTCAGCCGAGAGTGCATCTATTATTAGTACTAAAAATTTGTATTTAAAAAGTATTTTTCTTAGTTTCTTTTTTCTATGTTTTCTATTGCTTTTTTTGCCTCACCTTCCTGCGGAACGTGAAGGGGAAACATATCGCCAAATTGTCATTATAACAACTGACAAAAACTAAAAGATAAAAATAACGGGTGCAAAATTTCCGTTTTCTTCTATAGATAGGTAGTTTTTGAAGACGGCATCGTATAGTGCTCGATGTCTCGTTTCCAATGCCGTCTCGCTCGATTCGCTACGACTTTTGGTTACGGAAATATATGATATTTAATATTATGATATTGATACTAACATTGAACTCATCAGCACCGGCTTTTTTAAAAATTGCACAGCAAACGTATCAATGTGGAATATACTTGCCAAGTTTGTCTCATAAAAATATGTATTCAATCAATTTAAACATAAGTAAAGAAACTATTCTTACATTGATAGCTGATAAATTAGTTTAAAAGCTTATTTTGCCGAGCCCTTCCGGCACGGCACTGTTCCAATTTGTTTATTTTATTTCATACTTTTTACAAAACCATTTGTTAGCAACCTTTAATAATTGCCTAAAGGATTATCCAAACCGAATGTCGATCGGATGGACCCAATTCGACTTATTAACGATTCAATAGGTACCTGTTTCGTCCCATATTTAACTTTGAAAAAATTAAAAAAATTATTTCCAAACTTTCGATCGCGCTCACAAACAATAGGAGTCTGTAGCCTACGGTCGTCTACGCATCGAAAAAGTTTAAATCGAAAAAACTAATTTTTGTGGCCTGTATCGAATGCCAACGAGATCCCGATATTTCTCGACTTTAAAAATTAATAACTTTTTTCCCGTACACCCTGTATATTTAAAATTTTTACACATTGTACCCCCACTATTCCTCTCTAAACTGAAAAAGTTTCAATCGTCCCACTCTTACCGTTTCCGAGAAAAGAAATCGCAAAAAAAAATTAACAAATTATATATATACTTAAATAGTAATTCTTATTTTTTATAATTTGCTACCATTTCTATGCTGTTTAGGTATAGAACAATATATTTGAAAAAGTAGTATTTGAGATGACCTAAACGAATATCCAAACCAAAATTATATCGGACGCACCCAATTCGATTTATTAACGATCCAATATGATCCTACATTGATTTTAAAAAAATCAAAAAAATTACTTCCTAACTTTTGATCGCGGTCGCAAACAACAGTGTTTTGTAGCCCAACGTCGTCTACATGTCGAAAAAGTTTAAATCGATTAAAATGATTTTTGCCACCTGTATCGCCCTACAACGAAAAAAAACATATTTTTTAACTTTGACTTTAATAACTTTTTTCCGGTACACCCTGTATATTTGAAATTGTTCCCAGAACGTGCCCCGACTATTTCTCTCTACGTCCAGAAAGTTTGAATCGTTTTGCTCTAACCGTTTCCGAAAAAAAAATTCGCGAATATCGAAATGTCGAATAACCTTCTACCACGTGGCGACGGATTATCAATGTCGAAACGCCATCTTTAAAATCGAGATTACAACCATTTCTGAAACATTTTGGGCAAATATTTTGGTCAGTAAAATTAGAAGAAGGTTCAAGGTAGATATTCCACCCGATTTAAAATCTGGAAATGTTCTTATTATTCTAGCAAGTCACGCTGAAAACACCAATTTTTCGCCATTTTTGACAGCCGGATTTTTAGAATTAATAATTAATTTAGATACTTCAATATCAAGGCACTCTTAGTCAAAAGTGAATGGTGTTAGAATTTGTAAAGATTGCCTGTTTCCGCACCCAAAAAAGCGACTTTTCTCAATTTTGCGAATATATTTTAATGATTTTGAATATGTAGAGGTGTTGCGAAGTAATCAGCGCATTTTTTGAGAAAAAAATAAAACGGTTTTGTTAAAAATTGAATAAGCTACAGTCGATATAGTAAAAAAAAAGCTGCCGTTTTTTCCGTATTAAAGATAAAGAAACGAAAAAATATCTCTTAAATACAATTTGACGAGCTCTATCCGCTAAAGTTTACAAACGTTTCGATCAAAAGTCGTTTTCAGTACGAAAAAAAATAAAAACCGTGAAAAAATCAGGCCTAACTTTATGATTTCCACTTTCTTACAATTTTCGGCAATTTCCATTCCAGTTAGGTATAGAACGATATATTGGAAAAAGGTAGATTTTGAGATAACCTAACCGCTTATCCAAACCGCATGTCGATTGGATGCACCCAATTCGACTTATTAGCGATCCAAGAGGTACCATTTTCGACCAAATTTTGACTTTGAAAAAATCAAAAAAATTACTTCCAATCTCTCGATCGTGCTCACAAACAATAGGCTTCTGTAACTCGCGGTCCTCTACACGTCCAAAAAGTTTCAATCGATCAAGTTCATTCCTGGGACCACGGTGTGGGCCGCGTGAAACCAGACTTTTTTCGACTTTGACGTTTAATAACTTTTTTCCGGTACACCCTGTATGTTCGAAATTTTTACACAACGTACCCCCACTATTCCTCTCTAAACCCAAAAAGTTTTAATCGTCCCACTCTAACCGTTTCCGAGAAAAAAAATCGCAAATGTGAAAATAGCAAAAGCCACGACTACGCCGACAACATACGCACATTATTTTCACCGAAGCGCCGTATAACATATCGCGTGGTTGCGCGATATGTAATAACTATCCCTAAAAACTAAAAAAAAAAAAACAATGGGGAACTTGTACACATTTTTTTGTTGCATAAATATGTTCAACCACGCCAAACAACAACATATACAAAATATAACGTCTTAAATCACTCCTTAATTTTTTTATAAATAATTAAAGTTTGCCGTGTGACGTCACGTAGTATGAATAACCCGCTCTCGCGCTATGTATTGTAGTACGCTTTGACGTCACAAGCGAACGTTAATCGCTTTTATTTAATCCATAGGATTGAAAAAAACATTTCCTTGTGAACTGTGGGTCTTTTGATGATATTAGGTTAGGCTTAAGAGCATTATTTTCCAAATTTAATTTTCATGCAAATTCCCTATTACATACCTAAATGTGTTGTTAATTTTATTCTCTAGTAAAACCAGTCAATAAGAGATTTATCAGGAACAAAAATTTAATTTAATTTAATAAAAATGTGCAAAATGACCTCCATTTACAAAGATTGGGTAGTGGGTCTAATAAGTTTGGTAATTCGTTTCGCAGATGTTCCAAATAATTTTCGCCATTTAGTCGAGGTGGCAAAATGACAGGAGCAATTATGAAATTGTCATAGACATGTTAATTGTACAAATTAGTTATTCCACTCCGCGTGAAACCGGCTTCATCTGTGCATGTAAAGTTCCTATCTTGATTTCTGTGTTCTTGGATAAACCGGCAGAAAGCTAGGCGTGTTCAAAATCATGGGGTAAAAGATCTGGTAACCGTTAAACATAAAATGGGTGCAGTAGTTGTTCAATGGTCACCCTATTAACAGTATCTTGGCATACCCCTAGCGCTAAGCCCAATCGTCTGCTGCTAAGTTTAGTATTTTCTTCAAATATCTTCCTCAACCTTTGGAGTTCGTACCGTACGTGCACGACCATAATTAATAGAAACATTCGCAAACCTCCCGTTTCACGAAGACGTATTTTAACTGCCGCGAATGTTTTATGGTTTGGTAAGCGACGATTCGGAAATCTGTATACTCTGCAAGATTCTAAACCATTTGCTTGGCAATATCCAAAAATCAATGAGCCTAATGAATAAAAATGTAGCAATTGCCTTTTCTTATAAAATCGAAGTGATTTCTTGAAAGCCAATGAATAAAAACTAAAGTAATTGCTTTTGGGTCCAGCAATTGCTTAAAAGTGCAGGAATTGCTTCTAGTCAATGCTTTTTCTTAAAAGATAGAAGCAATTGCTATCGTTTGCTTAAAATGTGATGAATAAATTAAGGAATCGCTTTTTCTAGTGTAGCAATGGCTTTCAACTTTTTAAGGTAGGTAGACACCTGCATCATTTGCTTAGTAGCAGTCAACTTTAGTTCTGCGTGGCATACACGTGCGTTGCTCTTAATTTGTGCCTTCAATTATGGCTGAATATATGATTGTCCGTAAACGAAAAATCTACACTGTACGTAAAAATTGCAGATATGATGAAACCATTTGCTTGGCAATATCCAAAAATCAATGAGCCTAATGAATAAAAATGTAGCAATCGCTTTTTCTTATAAAATCGAAGTAATTTCTTGAAAGCCAATGAATAAAAACTAAAGTAATTGCTTTTGGGTCCAGCAATTGCTTAAAAGTGCAGGAAATGCTTCTAGTCAATGCTTTTTCTTAAAAGATAGAAGCAATTGCTATCGTTGGCTTAAAATGTGATGAATAAATTAAGGAATCGCTTTTTCTAGTGTAGCAATGGCTTTCAACTTTTTAAGGTAGGCAGACACCTGCATCATTTGCTTAGTAGCAGTCAACTTTAGTTCTGCGTGGCATACACGTGCGTTGCTCTTAATTTGTGCCTTCAATTATGGCTGAATATATGATTGTCCGTAAAATAAAAATCTACACTGTACGTAAAAATTGCAGATATGATGATTTCAGAAAGTTATATCGATTTGACTGCGAAAATGTTGAGTGGTTGGCAAATTATTTTTTGACTGATACTGGTAAAAGGCGAGGAGGTGCACCGTCGCCTTTAAATAAGATTAAAGTCGTTCTGCGGAAATTGTCGGACTCGGGCTTTCAAAATTCTGTAGCCGACGAGCTCGGTGTTCACCAAACTACTGTCTGTAAGACATACACTTCTGTAATAGATGCAGTTTTGTAGAAGGCCAATATTTTTATTAAATTTCCTACAAGTGCTGAAGCTGTTGTGGAAGCTAAACGGTTGTGGTCAGAGAAATGTATTTATGTTCCTTCAATTTGTGAACGAATATCAATTGCTTGTCTTTAATTTCTTTATCACTACTATAACTTTGCTCATTTTCACTGAAATCTGCCATATCACAAATATGTTTCCTATTTTCCACAAAAACGTAACAGATTACTATTGTACTAAATAAATAGACCAACGTTGTTGTATTTACGTCAACTCCTTTGCAAATTAGGCACCAAACTGAACATGAAATCTATAATCTGAACAAGTGGATAAGCCACGTCTGAACTTGTGTTGAATAAACATTTGCTACAGAGGTGCAAGAAAAACAGCAATTGCTTCAAAATTTTATTCATATCCAGATCTAGCATTTAATTGCTAGTCAAGCAATTGCTTTTACTAAAAAGTAATTGTTTAATTTTTATTCATTAGGCTCATTAACATATCATTTCTGCGTTGGTATACTACAGCAATGATGAAAAGAAATATGAAAATTGTTTGACCATTCAAATGTATGCTTGAATTGTTTTTTAGTCGATTTGACACTAGTCAGTTTATAGTGACAGTAATTTTATTTTAACGCCTTCGCTTCAAATTGTGTGCAATTATTACAATCATTTAGACCTGGCCATCAACAAAGTTATTTTTTTATATCCAGATTTCTCAAAAACGGTTGCTCTAATCACCTTACTACGTATACCTTTTTTAGGTAAAAGATGTTGAAGAATAAGAATGTTTATTTAAAAGTTCAATACAGAGTGACTCAAAAAAGTTTCGTTTTAAATGTGTGCAAGGTAGCGCAGGTCTGGTGGCGCCCTCTAAATTTTACAATAAATATGCGAGCAGACATTTCCCCCAGGCCGTATATTGTGACAATATACCAATTATTGAAAAAATTATTTATGAAAAACTAAAACCAGGTTGAACTTTTGACACAACATCTGTTTTAAAGAGCTGGAATTACAATTTCATAAACAAAACTCGTTTACCGACAGGTTATATTTCATGCTTTAGACCCGTACCATATTTTAAACACATTTAGTGAAAGGGGAAAAACCGGGGGAAAAACATTTAAAATGTAATATTAATATTACCCCAGATAGAAATAACAGCTAACACTGCCCAAGTAGTCCATTCCGGCAAATACTTAATAAACACTAGTGCCATCAATGCTGCTATAAATATTAAATAGGCTTGCTGCAAAATAAGAGGTCCTTGCCAGTGAATACACATCATTCCCATCACACCGAAGTTCCACATCAGTACTAACAGTGTTGGATAATCCATTGGAATGTTGTATGCTCTTAATACCTCCCTAAAAATTAAAAATTTAATATACAGATTTCTTAAAAAGTCCTAAATTTAAGAACATTGATGCTGATTCATTTATAATTTAATTGTTTTGGCTCCGGTTTTGGCCTTAAAATAGGGAAGAACAATCTCATTGTAATGATGATATACATTATGTCGAATATTTTAGAAAATAAAGTGTATGTTTATCTTTTGCATGGCATTGTGGAATAAGTAAACTCTATATTAACTCTACCTGAAGTTTTAAAGATGTTATTTTGAAATGGTTAGGCCTCCCTTTATCAAAATATATCAAAAACAATTGATGCTCCATTAATGACATAAAATTTGGAATGCCAATCTTAATGATTATTTTGACAAAAAAATTTTACACATTTTATTCATTCATATTTTTGAAAGCTGCATAGGATTAGAAAGGTAGATTGTGTTTTCGATGAATTAACCATAAGTATGAGCATTTGAATATTTTAGTATTATTGGAACCAAGCTTTTTATAAGTAGGTACATCAATATTTTCTCCTCAACATAAAATATATTGTTAATCATCATTACTATAGTGTTTTACTGATAGTAGGTACTCTAAGACCGACCCACTTCCCTTTCTAAGACTGCAATGCTTCTGCCCTTGCGGTCGAGATAATAAAACTCAGAAATAGTGCCCGACCGAAACAATATTTTCAGTTTCGGCCGAAACCGAATCTTCGGCCTTGGTCTCAGATTCGGCCAAAACCGAAACTTATTTATACATGTTAAAAGTTTTATTGCATGCTGAAAATTAATTTATTTTATATAGGACGAGATCGATCTTGGGAACAGATTGAACTCTTCCCACTAAAAAAAAATCTATTTACATAGACAACACTGCGAGGGGTCAAGCACTAGTGGCAGTTGGTGTACAAACAGATGGCAGTACTGACATTAAGTGGCATTATTGGCAGCAGGCGGCATTCTTCGGCAGTAATAAGCATTATCCGGCAGTAACGAGCATTATTTGGCAGTAACTAGGAGTATTTGGTATTTATCGCGGCATCTATCGGTGGTTTTTACCATAAAAAAGCATTCATGTTGCCGCCTGTGTTTTTGGCAGTCAAATTATTTAAAAAGCTGTACCAGAATTAGATGAACGATAAGTGGCATTACTGGCAGTAATGGCAGTTTTAGGCATTATCAGCAATAATTAGCATTACAGGCAGTAAATGGCATTATCGGCAGTAAACGGCATTATCGGCAATAAACGGCATTATTAGACAGTATGGCAGTTGGTGTACACATTTTTACTAGGTGGTTAACCCCTCGCAACACTGCCTACGGAACCCACCCAAAGTTAGGCAGAACGGTGCGCGACAATTCACGAACACTGAGTTTCGGCGTGGCCGAAGGTTTCGGCCGGTTTTTGACCAAAACCAAAACTGACGCCGAAACTAGATTTTTTTGGCCGAAACTAGCCGAAACCGAACCTTCGGTCGGTCTCTACTCAGAAATAAAGATAGAAAAAGGGCAGAGCATTACAATAGTACATTAGCAATTCAAAATGTCCAATATTTACTTACTGAACTTGATGTCAAGAAAAAAGGTTGATTGGAAGTAAATTAAGGACTTATATTTTTGTGATAATGTGATCAACATTTATTAAAAAACTCGTTAAGAAATGTACGAATTTCAGAGAATTTAAATACTGGAGTGATATACTTAAAGTATTGATTTGAGACAAACTGTCCACAATGTTTTGTTAAGATGACATTTAGAGTTATGGCGTGCATCGGGATTTAAATTAGATACCATAGGTATATGTTTACAATTAAAAAGTAAAAAATCCTTCAAAACTACCTTTTTAAATTTCAGATACCTATTCTAGTTACTCTAGTACTTACTCTAAATATAAGTAACTAAAAACAGAAAGCAACATCAATGATGAAACAATGAGCCATCCATGAATAATCTTATAACATCTATATTTGTACAGCAGAATTAGTACTATTGTCATCCCAACAATTACTGCCATTAAAATCAGAGAATTTGCTACGGCATTCCATGCTTTTATACTTCTATCTGGACTCTCTTCATGAAATGGTGTATAAACACTAAAAAATAAATTAATGGAACGTTTTATATTGTAGGTGCATCGATATGAAATATCATAGAATGTAACTCCAAGCTACTTTACAAGTGTTGTCTAGTTATAGCTTATGTCCCTTGTCAAATTAATAATTAAAATAAAATTAAAGAAAAATGGAGTAAAATTGAACTACTTTTATGTAGAGATTTAAAATGACTCAACTTCTCTTACTTGTGGTTATACTGCATTTATTTTTTCAGCAATACCAATGAGAATGTACCTACCTAATGTAGGTACCTACCAACCTACCGTGCCAAATTTGGATGTAAACCTTTAAATATGATAACAACTCCCTGCCTATTAAGTAGTATAGATAGGTAGGTATAGGGTAGGTAGTAACAATTAAAAAAAAATTTAAGCAGTAAGGTAACAAGTAATAGAGTTTAATAATTAAAAATAATGGGTAAGTATACTTACAAATACATATCCTTGACAGAATAAAAGTTTACAGCACTAATAGTGGCTACAACAACTACCATACACAGTGAAACTGGAGCAAACAGTTTAATAACATGCTTTGCTCCATATTTTAGTTCCTCTTCATCCTCATTAGATTGTTGATGTATTTCATTGTTGTCCTATGGTAATATACTAATATATTATATAATAATAATATAATATAATACTACTAGGTGTAATAATAAAACATCCTACCTACTAAGATAGCCTTAACAACCACCAAAATAATTATTAATTTTAATTAATATACATAAGTAAGTGAATTACCTGGTCCCTGAATTAATAAATAAATTATTCATAAATAAGACCACACAAGGGACCACTCTACTTTTTCATTATTTTAAATGATGGAATCAGATGATGGGGGTATTCTATCAGTTTGATGTAGGTTACTTACTTTTCACAGAAACAACAAAGTTGCAGAAAATTAAAAATAACCTTGGAAAATCAATGAAAATTGATTTAGATTGACATAGGGTGTTTTTATGAGGAATACATGGAAATCGGTTCATATATTTCAGGAACGTGATATGTGATAGATATAAACCCAAGCGGTCTTAATGAAGTAACAATCAGAGTATATTAAAATTATTAACCTGTCTCAATGGTGTACCGTCCCGTTGTTCATCACTACTATCTGGTCTTCTAGTCCTTTTCTTTGGAATTTCATGTCGAACCTCCAAAGGGTTTCCACCACTATTTGTAGCGACATGACCGTCCATGATAAGTCTGGTTCTCTCAGTGACGGAGTCGAAATCTTCACTTTCACTCTCAGACATAAAACGGTTCTTTTACGTGGGAAGCAAAAAAGAATATTTAACAATAATGATTCATATTTTTATTTATTTCTTTGACATTGTCTTGGTCTGAATTTGTCACATCGAACCCGAATTAGAGTTGTGTAGTTCGCGAACGAAGTAGTTCAAAAGATCGAATCTGACAACTGAACTAAAAGATTCAATTAGTGCGTTCGGTTTTGAAAAGGTCGAGCAGATGCAGATTTAATGTCACGTGATATTCGGGCTAAACGAGCGCGTAGCATTTACCGAACCCTTATAGAGTTTGTCGAGTTCCATCTGACATAAAATATAAAATTAACCTCACTTTATGTTGGTGGTTTGAAGAGACGAAAATGGAAAATATTCCAGCACTAGGGGAGGACAAATGATGATATTTGATGATAATAGCGACGAGGAAGAAAGCTGTTCGATTACAAAAGTTGATGGCTATGCCGAAAATATTGTCCCAGCATTCTCTGACAAACAATTTCAATATAATTTTCGTATAACACCGGAAACTTTTGAAGTTCTATTGCAAAAAGTGCACAGTATTTTGCCTCCCGAAGCAACTCACAAAGGACATCCATCAATACCGTTGGAAAAAGAACTTTTAGTTATGATCTGGTGTTTGTCCAATTTGGAATGATTTCGGTACGGGAATTATGTTTGATAATTGATTTTGTATGTTAGGTTAGGTAAAACAAATTTCCAAATTTGCTGTCAAAACACAAATTCAATTAGTTTGCTCTGTTAGCTCCATATTTTTAGGTGAGGCGATACGAGGTAACTCCGAGTGCTCGATTTTTCAAATATCGAACGCCAAGCAGTTACACCCGAGGTCATAGATCTAATAAACGAACGCAACACTGCACCAATGAGCAGACCGAGGAGACAGATTTGCATTAACCGAACGCACTAATTCAGTAATTAGTGAGAGATTGAAACAAGGCGAACTAAAGTCTAAACTAGTGATGGGATAACTCGACACTCGGTTTTTTCAATCACTCGAATTATTCGATTATGTTCGGAAATCATTCGAGTGACGAAATGAGTGATGAACATAATCAACCGATCAGTCATTGCGGGGCTATACAAAGTAGTTAGTTTATGAAACTGGCGACTTTTTTTTTTTTTTTTTAGAAGACTAAAAATATATGTGCTTGATTATTTAAGTGATTAAAAAAATTTATTTTTTTAAGTTGCCCCTCATATAGCATTTGAGTGAACAATCGATTATTATTCGGTTTTTTAAATCACTCGAATACTCGGTAATCGGTTATTGAAAAAACTCGATTTTTCCCATCACTAGTCTCACTAGTCTAAACGGAATGAACTACGCAAGCGAGAGCGAGACGACCGAGATTATAGGTTTTGTCACCTGACCGACCGATGCATGCCGCGATGATTTCGGACTATTTCGGTATGGAAATGAATAAAAAATATTGTCGGTGTCTACTGTATTTTTTGTTAATTTAATATATAATTTAAATTTTAAAATATTTCTTTTACTTCACTATGCCAGTATAAATCAGTGAACTAAATGAACTAAACGAACTAGTCTTTTGAACTATTCACTTTATTGAACGAGAACGAAAGATTGAAATCGGCAAAATGAACTAAACTTCCCAGCACTAACCCGAATACAACGTCAAAAATTCGTTCATACGTCAGAACGTGATTTTCGCACAGAATGAGAACACAAAACGTGTGGTCTTAAGCACACACAATTTTTTAAATTACACTTTTTTACCCCCTTGTAATTTATGTAATTAACTACCTTAGATAAAGAAAAATATTGACACGGCTGTTAGTATTTTCCAAGGTCTCTAAAGGGTAGGTTGCCTGGTAACTCGATGGCCGAAGCGACGTGAGCGGGGTGTCTACGTCATCGAGACGACAAAGTTGATTTGTTTACATGGTGTACATAGCGGTTTTCACAGAATTATTGCTTTTGTAGTGTTATTTTGTTATTTAGGTGGTTAAATTTTAAACAATTGTGAAGTGTGGACATATTTTTGCGAACTCACAATATTATTTTGTGAGAAAACTATCACAAATTGTAAATTTTCAGCGATTTTCATTGTGTGAATTTCAAGGTTAGTTTATTAAACTTGATTCTTCTCTATGTTCTAATTTTAAAACAAATTATTGTTTGAATATTTATTTATATATGAGTGGTGGCAATATTTGTAGCATAGCTAGATGTAACAGTAATTCAAAGAAGAAGCCAGATCCAGGCGAAAAAAGATCATGTTTTTTACATTCCCAAAAAACCCCATCGTTTCAAAAGAATGGGAACGAAAATGTTGCTGAAAGGATAATTGGACGCCCAAAAATAAGAGGATATGCAGCAAGCATTTTCTGTTTACTGACTACAAAGACGAACTGCAAGCTCGCTTAATGAATTTCCAACCAGTGGTTTTAAACAAAGATGGTAAGTGAAAAATAGTAAATAAATAGGCAGTTCTCTATTAATAAAGTGACAACCAAGCCCAAAGTAAATAAACTTATATTATTCAGGGGTGAAAGATTCCAAAGTAAGGGTTGAGTTAATGTATTTATAACAATAATAATATTAATATTTGTGAGGGCTCTTGAAGTATCATCTATATAATCATAATTATTATTATTATTATTAAGACAGAAGTTTGTAGGTTTAGTGAACCCTTATTTTATTTATTTTTTATAGCTGTCCCGACATTATTTTTACCTTTGATAGAAAATAAAGATACCTACTGTGTTATCGAAAAGAGCTTGTCGGATAAATCGAAAAGAAAACAAAGCAACTGTGGAAGGTTTATTACAGTTAGAAACAGAAAAGCTAAAAGCCATTGATAACATTTCCATGGATATTTCGGAGGTTACATCAACAAGCAAAAAAACAGATTATGATATTATTGGGGAAAGAAAATTTTCATTATTGAGACAAGAAAATGAGAAGCTCAAAAAAAAATTGCAGATCATGAAAATAAAGAAACGATTTTAAAACAAAGTGGCTCCAACTTAGATGAACAAGATGTTTTGTCTCCAAACCAAGTGGACATTGCCTTAAAAATTAAATCTAAAGCTCGCTGGACACAGGATGAACTCTTAAAAGCTTACGTTAAAATATTTTGGTAAACGGTCATATACCTATATTTAAGACAAACTTTGCATTATCCGCTGCCTGGAATATCCACTTTACAACAGTGGGCTGCAAATTAATATCAATTTAAGAAATGGAATTATAGATGATATTTTGCACATTATGGGAATAGCAAAAACATTAAAAAAGTGTTAATAGACATTAACCCTAATCGTTATTGAACTTCTTAGGTAATGAATGGTAAACCTATTTTATTTTGTGACATCATTTCATTTTATTCCCCATTGTAAAGTATAATTTTAAATAAAGACATTATTATATTGTTATTATTTCTCACAATTCCCAATATTTTTTAATAATAGATAAAACATGGTTTTCCAAAATATAATATTTAACATTATATGCAAAATTTTAAATGCTTTTAGCACTTACCTACCTATTAGTAATACAATACTGTATATTTTCTGATAGGCCTAATTAATAATCAGAATATTGATAATAGAGTAAAAGTGCCTGTTCTTTCACCCAAGCCATAATTAGGAAAATATATAAGAAATATTCCTTTCTTAAGGGCTAAAATCATTTAAAGTTTGTCAAAAAATGATATTTAAACAAAAGCAATTGAATTTACATATCAAAACCACAGGAATTCTGTGTGAAAACTATTTAATTGCCATTCTTTATATGCTGACCATGAAAATATTTTAAATGTGTCGTCTGGATGACGTATTCCCGCGCATGAAATGCGAACATCTGATTGGCCCAAAGTTACCAGGCAACCTATAGTATAGAGACCTTGAGTATTTTCCTGACTTTCATGAAATTAGTTTTGTAATTTATCATGTCTTGCTACACCGTAAAAGAATGTATTGAAATGGTTCCAAACTGCATAAGAGGAATGTCATCTGTCTGCTTTAGAATTCAGAAAATTAATACATTTTAAACCACTTAAAATAAAACATATTTAATACAAACTAAATAATCATCAACATTGTATAATTTCGGTACAACTTGCCAAATATTATAAAAATGTCACATACCTACCAGTTTATGTCAAATATACCCACAATATACCTGGGTAAACTTAATAAATATACAGGGTTGGGCCACACAGCGTGATATTATAACTTAAAATGGTATTTTTCAATATTTTGCGTTAGTAAAGTAATACAAACATGGTACTAAATTGGATATGAGACCACAAGAAATATTTGTGTAAAATTTCAACTCGTAGTTTTCAATAGAAATGTGCCTCACATAGACTTAAAGATTTACGATGTAAATCCCTATGGCCCGCGTTAAGAAAAACGCACTGTATACTTAATCTCAAGCGTTCATGAAGATTAGAAAATATTGACTGAAGGCTGAAAAGCCTTTGGCCATTGCAATACGCGAACAGAACAGAACAGAACAGTCTGCTCGTAACCCTTTATTTTGCTGTGCTTTAACGTAACCTGCAAAATTTTTATAAATTTTAATGTCGAGTGTTTCTTGTTTGGTTTGAATTTTTATTGTTTTTAATAAGCCCGAATACCTACTACGAAATTCGTTTTAATATTATAAATTATTAAGTCTGTTCTAAGGTAGCTACGGTAGGTTGATAATACTCAATAATACAATGGACGTCGCATCAGAAGAAAACTATGTAACTATTAATTCAAAGTTAAAGTGTAAATTTGGGGTTTTAACACGCCCTGATGGCTCTGCTTTATTTTGTGAAGGTAAGAATTTAACCCTACTGCCATGGCATGGGTTATTTTATTATCAACTTTGTACACCTACCTCAGCTCTATGAAGGTAGGTATAATATTTTAAAGTAGTACCAGAAATTTTCCCCCTAGACAAAGTGATTAATAAGATGAGAGTGGCACATAATATACGTTTAGGGATCATCTCAGAAAAATCTATCTACCCACTTAAATATTTATAAAAATTTCCATTGAGGACATATTGAAATAAAATGATTACCTATGTATTAATAACACCTAGAAAATGAAATGAATAAAAATAAAACCGAAATTAGAAATCTATATTAAGTATATTAAGTATAGTTAACAATTTTGCATAAAACATTTTATTTTATTACAATTAATTGTCTTTAAATCACTGTCCCAACAGAATGGTAAACATCAGAGGCTGATATTAAAAAAAATAATGTGCAGCCAGATAGGCCTGGTATAATAATACTACTCAATGTTCTTTATTAAACTGTAAGTTAAAATACACAATTCAAAACATACAGCTTAAATGGCCATCGACCGGGAATATTATATAAACGTATACTAAAGTTATAAATGTAAAAACGTAAAATGGTATAATAATAAAATGTATATATTTCTAAAGTTAACCAAAAATATTATTATTTTACATTATACATGCTCAAATCATCATTAAAACTTACGACTGACACTGCTCGTTCAGTAATTATGTCATCTTGAACGGGTGTTAAAATTTTTTCAATGTCTTGAATATCAATCCATGACTCATTAACTTTTTCAGGATAATAAAACCTAAAGGAACCACATTTCTTGCGTTAAAAAATCACTTTGTCTCTGCGAAGTCGGGGGCAATTTCATTTACAATGCCAACGTAATAATGGAGGTTTCTTTTTGTTAAAAATTTCACTAAATTCAATTCAATTCAATTCAATTTATTTCAAAATTACAATAAATACTTAACGAATACGACAAATACATATCAAATTTTAGTCTAAATTATATCATATATACTGCATCTAGATCACAGACAATCTGTACATGCAGAGTAAATCTTAATTAGTAAGTTATTCCAGAAACATATAAATCAAAATCCAATAAAACAACCTACATGTATTAGGAAATCTATCAAAATTGTAAAGAAAGGGAGAGTGAGAAGGGAAAAAAGAAAAGAAGAAGAAGAGGGGATCCCCTAGAACACAAATGCTGAGAACTATAACAAGTCCAGATAAACCCTATAATTGGTGTAAATAACCGACCTACATTTTTTAGCAAACACTCTATAACTACTGATATTCTTTATAGTAATAGGTAGGGAGTTGTATAGTTTTGGGGCTAAGCTAGTGGCAAATCTTTGGTTACCATCTCTTCTATAGTACGGAACAGCAAAATTCTTGTTTGCTTTTTGTCTGGTTTGGTATGTATGTTCAAGTTTTTTTTGTAAATTTTTTTTTTTATATAAGAAGAGACAGATGTTGTAGAAATAAAGCATTCTAATATTTAGTATATTTTCATTGTATAGGTGGTCAGTTGGAGAACGTTTTTCTTTTAATTGGATAACTTTTAATATGTAATTTTGTACAACATTTAGTGGTTCGAGTGCACTGCTATACAGACCACCCCATACGACAATGGAATACTGTAAGATGGGTTCGACCAGCGCCTTATAGATTGATACCAGGAGTTTTTTATTCATGAATTTACGAAGCTCATAAAACTCGTCATAAAACTTGTAAACTAGTCTTCTTGTTTTTGTAACCAAGTTGTTTACATGATTTGTCCATTTTAAATTTTTGTCGACGATTTCACCTAGGTATTTGATTTCATTGACTTCCTCAATCCTGAGTCCAGTTCTTGGTAATTGCAAATAGTTGAATGTTGGTCTGTTTACATCGGTAAGTGAGAAAGCTATGTATTTTGATTTATCTATATTAAGGGTTAATTCGTTAAAGTCCAGCCAGTCCTTAATCATACCAACAAAATTATTTAGTTTTAAGTTCAATTTGATCTCATTAAATTAATTTTCAGAAGGTGAGTCATGTAAAGATATTTCTTCACTGGATCCTTCATCATCTGTTAGTCTTGTTTCGGCTTGCTCAAAGGTTTTAGAATTAATTATTTGTAATAGAATATATAACGATGTTAAACACATAATTTCGGACCAGCAACATGGATTTTTACCCCAGCGCTCAACTATAACCTCGACTATAACTAACTTAATAAATTTTACACAATTCATTCATAATTCTTTTAAAAACGGCCAACAAGTTGATGTTATTTTCAACGATTTGGAAAAAGCGTTTGACAAGGTGGACTTTGGCGAGATAATTACAGCTCTTCAAGACTTCTCAGTGGACCGAAACATTATTTCATTGTTATCATCATATTTGCATAAAAGATCATTATTCGTTGAACTTAAGCGCTACACTTCAAAAATATATTCACCCACATCAGGGGTGCCCCAGGGTTCAAATCTTGGACCACTTCTGTTCTTACTAGTTATCAATAAAATTGGAGTGAGCGTTCATTTCACCAAAGGTCTTATTTTTGCCGATGATTATAAGCTATTTCATACTATTGTGGATGAACGTGATGCAAGGACCCTACAAAACGATTTGAACTTAGTTGTGCGTTGGTGTAGAGAACATAATTTAAATGTAAATGTAGGTAAATGTGCGATAATGTCCTTTACATGTAGAACTCAAAATATTAATTTTAATTACTGCATTGATAATGTGCCTCTAAAGAGAACTGATTTTCACAGAGATCTTGGTGTCTATTTTGATCCTAAGTTAAGTTTTGTTGGGCATATTGATAATATTACAGCCAGTGCTTTAAAAATGCTAGGATTTATTATAAGAACTTGCAAATACTTTAAAAATGTTAACGCCATAATAACTTTGTATAAATCCCTGGTAGTTACAAAACTTCAGTATGCATGCACTATTTGGGATCCTCAGTATGCCAATAAGATTACTCTTCTGCTCATTCTGTTCAGCGTAAATTTTTAAAGTTTTTGTACTATAAATCATTTTCAGTTTATCCGCCAAGAGGTACAGATCAAAGGCTCTTGTGTAATTTGTTTAAGTTTCCTTCTTTAAGACTGTTGCGTCTAGAAGCAGGAATTATTTTCCTATATAAAATAATTAGAGACAAAATAGATAATAAAGAGTTCTTGGGACAGCTTCCATTTAGAATAGGCTTATCAATACTAGATCCGCCGATGTATTTTATGTTCCTGCACCGAGGACAAATATATACAAAAACTCACCACTTATAAGACTGTGCTCTTATTTTAATAAATATTGTGGAGACATTGACATATATAATGTAAACTGTGAAAAACTCAAATTAAAATTAAGGAATGAACTGCTTAGGCAATTACTGTAATTGTAATGTTAATTGAATTATTATTAGAGCTTAGGTATAAGTTTTTAGAAATAGGTTATGTAGGTATCTATAATTAACTTGTTAAGTTGTTGATACTATCAATAAATAAATAAATAAATAAAGAAATCACTTTCACTTTGAGTTTTCTTTGATTTTCTTTTTATTTTAACATTTTCTTTTTCTTCAGGTTTTTTGGTATAATTTTCAAGTTCACCCTATACATTCTTTTTTACACTGCTGGACTTCTTTTTTCTTTCTACTGCCAAACGTTCAAGTTAAAAGAAATTATATAATTAGTACCTGAATATTTAGGTTTCACTATTATAGCTTTGTTTTTCTAGCCATTTAGGCTGCCCGGGGTCTAATTGGACTCTCCAATTAGTCCCTAGCATAACTAACCACAAAATTGGAAATTATTGGGTTTATCGCTACCGGCGGTACAAAATCAATTTATCTTTATCAATTTACACTAAGTGAGAAACAGAACTTACCTGCCAAACTTTAAAATATATAAGTCGTTACCAGACACACTCAAAAATTCGACTGTTTATTTTTTTTTAACGGACCTCCAGAACATGTTGGTATTTAAATTTTATCATGGCGGATTTACGTCACTACCGGTTTTTATTTAGTTACAAAACAAGAGGCGCCATCTATGTGCAAAATTGCAAAACCGTAAGACCGTTGCCAAGGATTCTACAGAACTTGTCCCATTAGACCCTTGTCCAAATAGCCCCCACTCTACCCTACAGGAAAGGAAATCACGTTGCCTACGTTGTAGGCAACGGAAATCATATTCAATAAAAATTGCTAGGTTTCCTTATAGGATAGGTTATCTTTTTGCTAGCATGGCTTTTATATTTAAGGCTATAAAGTAAGTACCTACCTAACTCTACTTATTTTATTTTAAAAAATATTTAGAAATGTGATTGTGTAGGTATGTAATCATTTAAGTGGTTTAGGGTATTAAAACAAGAGCGAGAACAAGAGAATAATATAGATAAGTACAGCACCAACTGGTATTGTTTTAATTTTTTAAACTTTCTTCTTAGGTATTAAGAATAAACTTACCTATAAGCGAGCCTATAAGTTATTTCATGTTTTGAATTATAACATTTTAAATTAAAATTTACTTTTTATGCAAATTTCAATAATGCAGATCAATGCATAAATATTGTAAGTACCTACAGGAAACAAAGTCTATTAAAATTCAGAATAATCAAACACTGTGGTTCAACATAAATATTTTAAATACAACGATATCATTAAGTAGGACCTACCTACTTAAATATATTAAAATTAGTCATTTCAAAATTAAATTCAAATAACAACTATTATGGAGAAATTTTTAATAAAAAAGTCTTAAAAGAAACATTTGGCAGCATAGGTTACCTTCTAGGCTAGGGTTAGGAGTTCGAATTGAATTCTCGACAATTCTCCATGAAAACGTAGTATGTAATTGATTAAGGAGAAAATGTTATTGGACGTTTACTAGGCTCGATATACCTACTAGGTCAAATATTATTTAGTTTAAACATTATTAATGATATGCCTTTAGTTTTAAAAATTTGTAAATTTCGAAGGTTTGCTGATGCTACCTTACTTTATATTAGTGTTTCAAATATTTTTGATGGCCTAAATCAGAGGTCCCTAAACTTTTTTGTTTCGTGGACCACTTGCCATCCTTTTCAGGTTTCGCTTACTTAATATTTAGTTTTTGCAAATTCATCATCTTCAAGTGTGTTTTTGACAGCTGGTATAATGCTACTTCTTTGAAAAATTTTAATTTCTAACTGTAGAGGTGGTATGAAAAACAAAAAAACACGTTAAGTTTTATACATTTAACCATTTCTTAAATTCAAATTAAAACAATCCATTACATAAAATAACTAAGCCAAAAATAAATGCTCAAATTAAAATTCAAATTCAAAATTCTCTTTATTCAGAAAAAATAGGTTACAAACCTGTTAAAGCACCTACGTTTAATGAGTAAGAGTTAGAATCAAGTAAAAAGCATTCTTAATGGGACCAACTGTAGGTCCTAAATGACTCTAATAAAATATCACAATAAGACAATAAAGAATTGGTTTAAAGAATTAAATTAAGGTTAACACCTTGGTTAACACATTAAAAAATAGTCATAAAAAAAAATTCAAAATTAAAAAGATTAAAATACATTCACAATGTGAACGCTCACAGGACTAAAAATTGCTCTTAGTGGGAGGAAACCGGAGGAAACAAATGAACGTGTTTGTTTCCCGCATTCGTATTTATTAATTATGGACGAATTGAACAAGTCAGTTCAAGTAGAGTTAACCAAAGTTCAAAAGGGTACAGCCACGTGTATGGCAATGCGCGAAGGTATGACGTCAAAGTCAGTAGCGGAGAATTAAGAGTTTAAAAAAACGGATTTAAAAAATATATCTCTTAATACATAGATGTTATAGAAGGGAGTATAAAAACGTGGAAAATATGGTATAAGAGCATAGGGGTATCTTTTTGTATTAATGATGAGATTTATTTTGAGTGTAGGTATATTTAAAAAATGAAAGACAAATTAAAAATAAGTATTTTTAATATATAAATAATAGCAATAATAAAGGTCTTTATTTAAAACATATACAACAAACAGAATATTACATTTTGTAAAAACACAGAATTTGTACTTGTCAGGTGGTAGTAACATTTTGTTTATAAGGCCATGTATACAGTGTATGCAAGCAATAAGGCATCTGTTTAACTTTATATTAACCAAAATGAAAATGTATAATAATATATTAAATTAATATGCACAATATCTATAATTAAACAATGTCATTGAATGTAAATTAAGACTTAAAAACCAAGATCCTTATCTAGTCTGAATCAGACAAGGAGTGTGCTCCTAAGCTACTGCTACTATTACTATCTTGTGCACTTGAACTTGACAAGCTTTCGTCCGATGTCCCAGTATTTACCGTAAAGCGTAAATGGTCCATGGTGGTATCCAGCAAATGCTCTCTTTCAATTTGTCCATTTTCATAATTTTTAACGTGTGCAAATGTTAACCCACTCCTCAGCCGGCAATTCTTCAAACCTTTGGCGAGTTAATGCTTCCACATCGGCTATCGTAAAAGTTCTATTACGGGCTGCCACCCAGTTTTTGACAGATGCCCATATTTTTTCTATTGGGTTTAGGTCAGGGTGATAAGGTGGTAGACGAAGTACATTGTGTCCGTGGGCTTCCAGTAAATTGTCCAATTTATATGCCAGCGGAAATCTGTATTTGTTGTCTTGGATTATTTTGTATAGTTCTGGTTTTGTTAATTTTGGATCTTGCTGGATGTCCTTTTCTTGGAGCCATCTTATCATGTCCGCTTTCAGGCTGGCCGATGTTATATTTTTTTCTACAGTTACATTGTAATAAGATGCATTATCTACTACCAAAACTGATTTCTCCGGTAAATTAGGCAGCAGCTGAGTTTCGACCCATTTCATGAAGTTTATATGGTTCATATCGTCGTGGTAATCGCCACTTTTGGATCCTACGGATAATAAAACATATTATACATTGCAAATATTACAAAGAAGTTTTAACAACAATTTTAATTGCCTTAAAATATTTCATAAAAATAGTAAACAATCCCAAATTAATTATTTAAAGGATCCTTATAGGCCAGGTACATATCACCATTTTTAACAATAAATGTAAATGAATATTAGGGGATTAAAGACCTAAATAGCACCCACTAATATCTTTAAGTAGACCATGTAATAATTAGTGAGCTAAAAATAATTAAGTGGGCTCTTCGCATACCAAGAAATATTATTTGCAGGTCAATTTAGATTAGCATGGGAAATATTTTAATAAAACTAATATAGAAAATTATAGTAGGTATCTCGTAGCCTTTACAATTTTAAATAATAATAATAATATCTTACCTGATTTAAAAATTAATAACCCATTAGGAATAAAACCATTTTCTCCCCCAGCATGAACAATAATCAGCCGTTTTCCTTTCGAAATGGGTTTTTTTAACTCTTTGCCACTTTGATCTGACCACCGATAGGGTTGCGTATGGCTGCTGTGGATATAAGTTTCATCGGTATATACGATATTTCTTCCTTCGGCTCTGTATTGTATCATTTGCTTAAGATACTTTATTCGTTTCAAACGAATATCATGACTTTCCATTAATACACTTCTATTGTCTTCTGTCTTTCTCCATCTACAAAGCAATTTTAGGAAACTTTATTATATAAAGCAAACATTTATATGCAATATAGCTACATATTTTCTAACTTAATTTACACTATTAATTTATTATATTTTTATCTTATGCATAGCTACCTAAATCCCATAGTATGTATTAATTTCCTTAATGTTTCTGTGCTTCCCTTAAACTCCATGCCTCTATCTTGCATTTTTTGCCAAATTGCTGAAAATCATAATATATTATTAGTTCTTATTCTATATTTGTAAGGCATAATCAAAAAACTTAGTTAGTTATTTAATACTTGCCTCTAACCGTAGGCGATCGCTTTTCTACAGCAAAAAACTCGTAAATAATATTTTTAATATCATAAATATTTCCAGGACTCAGGACAATTTTATGGGAAGGTATTTTTTTTGGTGGCGTTTTAAAAGATGTAGTGGCCAAATTGGCATGTACTTTCTGCCCTTCCTTTCTAATTCGTTGCAAAGTATTTTTTCCGATGCCAGTTGCTGCTAAAATTCGTTCTCTAAAATATGGAAAAACGATATTTATCCTATATACCACCAATAAAATGTCAAAAAACTGTTAAAGTATATGGATTACATAACGAGTACAAGTAACAACACTTTTTAAAAGTAAAGACATATTATATAGCTAATTCATGTTGAATTGATACTCATTGTCGCAAAAAGTGTAACGTTTGATTAAATGAAAAACATAGGTAGTAGGTATAATGATAGGTAGGTATACTTAAAGATAAATAGTTATATAGATATTATATATTTGCCAATTTGGTTACATATACTTTTTTAATGTAATATTTAACTTGCACTAACCTGTACTTTTTTAAAGGAATTTGCATTCCTTCGTTTGCTTCTTTCTCCATAAATCTAGCAATATTGTCTATTATTTCCCGCACTTGACTATTTAGAGGTTTTCCTCTAATTCCAATTGTCTTTGGCGCCATTTCAATAAATCACAAAAATAATATTTTATAAACACAAGAAACAAATACTTCTGCCACCCTCTAACAATGTTACGACACTGAATCGCTTGAAAAGACGCTGCATCTTGGCCGTCGCTAGGCAACGAACGTAAACAAACCACTGCGCAACTTTAGTGGCCGCCATTTAATGTACCCTTTTGAACTTGGGCCAACTCTACAACTCTTCCTGCGCTGTCTTTGCGAAACTCTGGGACAAGAATTTCTACTGCGCGTACGCGTGTAATTGTAACATGATGATACATGGTATCATTATGTGCAAGTTTTTACAAGTTCATCACGTTTCAACATTTATCTTTTAAAAATGTTTACTTCCTAGGTAGTTTTATAATTTAAAATAAATATATAGATGTATGTGTTTATAAGAAAGTATTATGTAAGTAAATAGGAACTACTTATATGCTATATGTGTATTGTAAGTGGATTATTCCATTTATGAAAAGCCAAAATTAAGGTCACAACCTGTTTAAATAAGATCCACTATCGTGGACCCCTATTTACATATGATGGATTCCCAATTCCTTTTTTTGTTGACATGGACCCCTTACAGGTCGTATTCGACCACTGAGATTCAATATAGACCGTTTCGGGTATCAGTGGTCTAAATGCTCTTAATTCTAAGATAAATTTATTATTAAATTGGGTGAAAGCGAATAAATTAAAATTGTAAACCTAATTATAGAACACACACACACGCTCACAGAAACAAAAATTATTAATCAGCCAATTATAAATTATAGTAATTCCGAGAGTAATTCGTTTAAAGTACTTTTTAGCTGGTTTTGATTAAGATTACTATTAGAAATATCAAATTCTAGTTGAATGTTGGTTAATCTACCCATTACATTAATTGGAGCAGTATTATAGTTGTTGATGAAAAGATTATTTATGTAAAATGTGAATGGATTTCTACTCCTGTATGACGGCACATTAAAGTTTATTTAAGGCAAAAGGTTTACATAATTGACTTTTTTGTGTATTATTTTATGAAGATAATGAATGGATGAATGAATGAATATTTATTTGCTCATGTTTTTTTTACAAAAACAAACCCCAGAGGGTGTACAACAGTGTCGTGGTTCACAATAATTACTTAATTATTTGCAGTTTTTGGTTGAAAATTACAATTCACAAAATAACATTTATAATAAAATAAACCTAAAAGTTAAATAAAAAAGTCACATCAAATAATTTTCAAATGCTTAATAATACTTATTCAGACTAAAAATTGATGGACGAAATATAAGAGATAAATGACAAAAGATATGCAAACAGTAAAGAGAGACACATAATTTAAAAATTCAAAAATGGTAGCGACAGGATTAAAGCCTAGCATTCAATGCCTAGATTTGATCTGCTTAAAAAACATAAATCATATAAGCGTGTAATCACAAACATTTTAGTAATTTGTACAGCTACAAAAACATTTAAAGTTTATAAGCATTATATTGACTACTGTTTATCAGGATCACTAAAGAATTCATTAATATTACAAAACGCCTTACTGACTAGATATTTTTTTAAGGTACATTTAACTTTAATCTTTGGTAAGTTTCTAATTCGATCTGGAAAGCAGTTAAAAAATTTTATACTTAATACAGTATTTGACATTTTTTGCAAGTATGTAAAATTGTACTTGTCAGGTACTAAATTACTTTTTTGGCGAGGGTCGTGATTCGTGTTCTACGTCGCAGTCCGCGAAAATATCTCGGTTTTCAGACACAAACATTACCGAGTCCAGAATGTACATTCCTATAACTGTCAAAATATTTTTTTCAATAAAGATGGGTTTACAGCTTTCCCGTTGTTTCGTTTTAAATATACTCCGAATGCACCTTTTCTGCATGACCATGATTCTGTGAATGTCAGGCGAATCACCCCAAAATATCACACCATATCTCAATCTAGACTGGATATATGCATGAAAAGCAGTTACGGCAACCCCAGTACCTACTTGATCCGAAATTACGCGCAGAGCATAACAGTATCTAGATATACTGCTTGCTAAGTTCTGAATGTGCGCCTTCCAATTTAACCTTTCATCAATCTGCACTCCCAAGAAACGCATACTGCTTGGTGCCCTCAACTCCTTACCATTAAAGTTGAGTGTAACGTTATTTTCTGTCCTGTTCCCAAAGACGACAGTCTGCGTTTTTGTCACATTCAGCAACAGATCATTCTCTGAAAAATATAGATCCAGGGCCGCCATAGCAGTATTGACTATAAATAAGGAATTCATAATTTTCTTCACTAAATATGAGAGATGTATCGTCGGCATACATTACAGTGTATTCATCAGATACATTCGGGAGCTCATTCGTGTATAAAATATACAGAAGAGGTCCCAAAATTGAATAACAGATGTAACGTTTCCGGGTTTTTCTAGACCTTCCAATTTATATCTGGACATTAATTCTGTTTTTGGTATATTTACGTCATATACACCAGTCTCTCTATGTAATTACTTATGTCTGGTTTTAATAGTAATTCGTGGTTGCAATTTCACTTAGAAATTCTATCTAAGTCTTCATTAACCCTTTGTAACGCCCAACCGGCACTCTCCGGGGCGATACCAACCAGGAGCTCTACATCATCATCAGTATAGACGTGGACTGAGCAAAACTGTACCTCATCAGGTAGGTCAACGGTGTAAACAATAAACAACTTAGGGCCAAAGTTCCTTCCCTGTGAAACCCAATATTATACTTTAATTGATCTTACGTCTTCCAGCTCCACTATTTGGGTCCGATTAGAAAGGTAACTAGAAATCCATACCTGCTCGGAAAGGCCATAGTACCCAATGTTAGCTATCAGCATAATATGTTTAATCGGATCAAATGCCTTGCTATAGTCGAGAAGGACCAAGCAAGTCACCGTGGTCCCATTCATGTGCTGAGCAATGTCAGTTCTTACTTTGGTAACTAGGAGAAAATCGTTTATCAATTCGCAGACAAGTATCTCCATTATCTTGGCATGAATGTGTAGAAAATTGATCGGCCTCAACTCAGATAAAGTTTCTATTTTATGGTTTTTTGGCAGTGGTTTAAGAATAGAGGCTTTCCATATCTGTGGAAATTCTCCACGTTGTAAGTACATTTTAAATAACAGTGCAATCACACCTACAATATCGTCATTCGTCAATACTAAACAGTAACATATTGTAGCCTATGTCATTGTCATCAATGCCCATACTTTTAATTTTAATTCGCGCAAACGCCTGATATACCTACATCATACTCGGACACATTTTTAAAACTAATTTGTCTCCCATTTAACCTGTCCAGTGTGTTCTTCCTAAACAACTCTAGTGATAGGTTACCAACGAAACAGCTAACCGACTTGAACTTGCGAAATTGTCTCTTATTGGACTAAAATCTTTTAAGTGGCATCTCTCTTATTAAGCCGAGTTTTGACATTTTATTTCATACAATTATATTTTTAGGGGAAACAGCCGTAATGGCAGCCGTGTATGGACCTGTTGAGGTAAAAATGCAAAAAGTTTTAATTGATAAAGCTTCAGTGGAATGTTTCTATAGACCGAAAGCGGGCCATCCTGGTAAGTTTGCCTAGTTGTTTATATAAGGTGGTCAGCGTTGCCGGCAAGGCGAGAATAGCGCTCTAGCGTTGTAGTTTATTCCAATGATCTGCTACTTATAGACCCAACAATAATAATAAAAAAAACCTATTAACATAATCGTATTCCAGTCTGAAGTAGATCAACATTCAAATTGCGCCCCTCCACTTTTTTTGCCAAACTTATTCTTAAAAGGAAAGAAAAACACAAAGTGTTCCTCCACAAAATTTAATAGAAAAATTATTAAATCACGGGTCTCTACATGTTTCGAACGTAGAAACGTTCATCCTCAGGAGACAGAAAATTTTATTTTGTGCTGTTAGCAAAAGAGAAACTTAAAAATAGAACCTTAATTGAGCTTTCATGGACTCAAAAAATTGAAGTTTAAAAGAAACACGATATGAAGAAAATTGGTGATGGTAAAACCATACTCAGTATTTAAAACATTATTAAAGTGGGCGTAAACAAACCAAGTGAAATGGGGAAAAAGAAAAACCTTGTTAAGAAGGTGTCGAAGATTATTTAAAAAATATTTCTTCAAAAATAAAACGTATCGAACATAACAAGTCTTTAAGACATTGTGAAGGTGAAATTGTGGTATCATAATGATATATTTAGTAGAAAAGTGTTTTTGGGGTACTGGGGATTAAACCTCAGTGACCCCACCCCGCAAGAGGTTAATTTGAAAAATATTAAGTTGAAAATCAGAAAGTTAAACATTTTCCAAAAATTCCCTTCAAAAGGTTATTCACATCCACGTGTAAAAGGAGAATGGAGGAGACTTTGTGTTTTTCTTTCCTTTTAATACTTTCAACTCCACTTTAAATATGGACTATTCCTTCAAATCAGACTTATTCTGTTAAGTATTAACATGATATAGGAAAGAATCATTGTCTAAAACCTGTAAAAAGTTTGCAGTATGGCAACGCAGCAGTAAGACATCCGCCCAAAGGCTGTATCCGCGACGACATTGGTCTGAGGCCATGGTTATGTTGTTTCATTCATTTTCGTTTAGTGTTTGTTTGACAGCAGTTTGAATTTTTCTGCAGTTTATCAGTTTTGTGGAATAATTGCTGTGTTTTTAGTGTTTTGTGAGTCGCAACCGTAAAGTATGCCAGAATTCGGAATACCACTGTTTGGTAAATATTTCGAAGCAGAAAATCACCAATTTGTTTCGCTTCACTTAAATCGAAAATGCTTCGTTACAATTTGGGAACGCGTGTATCCATAACTAACAATTTAATCTAAAAATGTTTCGAAAAATATTCATTCCCTTGTATGGTAAATGTATCGACACTGTGGACACGGGAACAAGTTATTACCGTTTTGCTAGCGGTACAAGAGGATGATAATGTGGGATTAAGAACAATAGAAAAAGAACGTAATGTTCCAAAGTCAAATGCACAAAGAATTGTTCGTCAAGAAGGATATTATCCATTTAAATATCAAATTTGTCATAGTTTGTTACCAGGCGATTACGAAAGGAGAATGACTTTTTGTAAATGGTTAACAAGAATGTTTAACGAAAACTATGTCGAAAATGTGTCATCATATTCTACACTATGAATATACAGGCTTAAAGACCTTTTTATTGACCCTTGATAAAGTTTTAATATAAAACGAAACGTTGGGAGAAATACAATTTTGTCATTTCATTGCCTGCCCTCATTCCCGCTATACTTATTCAAATCTACTAGTAAGGGCGCTATACTTACCTAACAACGAAAACCATAACTTTCCGCACTCTTTTATTTGGTCAGATGAAAGTAACTTTTCCATCAATGGAATAGACACAACCGACATTTTGGGCAACAAAGAACGAACTCGTATACGCACATCCCGAAATCAACATCGCTTCGGCTTTAATGTGTTTTGTTTTCGGAACCCATATTATCGGACCAATCATTTATAAAGGTGCTTTAGTTCGGAAATTATGAGTTTCTTAACACTCATATCAAGGAGATTCTTGATAACATTCCTTTAGCCGTAACAAACAACGTGTAGTTTCAGCGAGATTGAGCCCCTCCCCATAATTCTCGCTATAATGTGGCATATTTAACGGAACACTTTATCAATAGATTAATTGCCACTAACGGCCCCATACGGTGGCCTACGCGTTCTCCCGACCTCACACCCTTGGATTTTTTTCTGGGGCTTAAAAATGGAAGTCTAATGGAAAACCTATGCAAATACCAACCACGCCAACTTCAAGCTGAAGTTCAAGTCGCCATTACAAGAATAACTGCAAGAATATTAGAGAACGTAATGGATGAAATTGTATCTCGTGCTGAAAACGCTGTTAGGTGTATAGTAAATCTGTTGTGTGAGTGGTGATTGTTGAACTTTTTTATGGGTAGCTACGAATAACATTGCATTTAATTTCAATAGAAAAATAAATTAAAAGCACAAATTTGGTTTTAAAACTCGTGTATTTAATAAAAATTTATTATATTCCATAGACAACTCATTTCTAGTAGAAAACAAAAGAATGTTTATACAAGATAAGTTTGCACTTATTCTTATTGATGACAAGTTTTTAAGTTGGAAACGTGTGTAATAATATTAGGTGTGTAATAGTACGTCGAAATTGGAATGAGGAGGAGAATTTAAAAATAATAAAATAAATTTTTCCTACTTTATTTTTTTTGGAGCGTTATTCCCCATGATAAGAAGTTACATTCGCCCTTGATTTAATACCTAGTTTAGGATTTGCTTCCACTCCCCAAAAGATCAAATCCTATATCCGCCCCTGGTTGATCTCAAAACACAAATTAGTAGCAAGCTATTAACGTATCCCGTATTATTCGAGGGGTGTCTCACTAGTCAAAATTTGTACACCTACTGCCAAATTTGGCAGGACTTGTCGTTTTTGCCCTTGTCCTGCCACGGTCCTGCTTATCCTGCCAGGGTCCTGCTTGTCCTGCCACGGTCCTGTTACTGTCCTACCACGGATACACAACTTCGAAATATTTATCTTTTTTCTTAACAAAGATATAAACTCGGAAATAAACAATATATTTTATCAATAACTTGCATGAACATAATAAATGAGACTGCAAACTTGACTAGTCGACTGTTGTGATTCACCAGTGTTTACAACAGAACTCAAACAGGAATAATATGCGGTGACGCGCGCCGAGAACTTTAAAAACTGCGACGTCTGTTACACGCACTTCCATTTCATTTTCAATTACTTAATAAACAAAAGCAAACAAAAATATTTTTTGCTTCCCGCTATTTATCGCTACTCCTAAAGTTATTGGAGGAATCTGATTGTATCTGAAAGGTACTGCATGTCCTGCCAGGTCCTTTTACAGTCCTGCCAGTCCTGCCACGGTCCTGCTAAGTCCTGCCTTAACATTTGTACACTTACTGCCACAGTGAGACACCCCTCGGTATTATTATTCATATCTTTAACTCTTATTTACTAGGTGTGCAAGATAGACTTCGTGAATCACTTATAAGAAATATTTGTGGAACTGCAATAGCCGCTTCCTTATATCCCAGAGCTGCAGTTTTAGTGAATATTCAAGAAATGCAGAATCGAGGCCAGGTAATTTAATCTTAGCTCTACTTAGTAGTAGACAAGCAAGCCTGTCAGGTTTATACTATCGAACTATAGGGGTTTTTGCACGTACGCGTTAAGGCCACAGGCCTAAAAAAAAAGTAGAATTCTTATTCCTCATAAGGCCTGTGCGTTTAAAATAGCACCTCATGGAGAGACTGGGTGCTCAGGGAATTACTTTTATTCTCTGCCCTAGAAACAGCTGGCAACCATTTGAAATTATAGTTGAAATCACATAAACTTTTAATGCCGTGACATTTCAGTTCTGTCATACTTGTCAAATACTGCAGCAACTCATAAAATATAAATTTCTAATGGCTAAATTTAATTAGTATAATTGTACTGCACACAAAGTATGTCTATCTATCATCAAAAGACGTACTTGCTAATTTTAACAGAGTAAGCTTAGTACCAATTTTCAGCAATATAGCTTAAAATTATAGAAAGTTATAGTATATACCCCCCTCAAAATAGACTACACCCCTTTATTCAACCTCTAGGTAAATTTTGAAAAAATGACGAAATTTATATTTTATTATTATATTAAGGGAACCTACCGGGTGTTTCTCAAAAGACGTTCACCCCTATAACTTTTCTCTATTTATAGATATTAAAATGACGTTTTGAGATTATGCATAAGAGATAAGTCTGCATTTATTGGCATAATTTTTAATTTGTTAGCACTTCCTGTTTGACCGAAAGTGACCTTGACTTTTTATATTGTATATTTTTACTTATTTGGATTCAGCATAACATTCTGAGTAAAATGACACATCACTTATCATTTTTTGATGTGTTATAACATTTTTATGTTTATTTTTTTATTTTCAACTTAGAGTGCTTCAAATTAATTAAATCTGTTAATTTATAGTCAAGTAGTATATGGAAATAAAAATTATGTCATAATATTTAAGTTTCTAAATTTCACAAGCGTTTAAAAAATTAAATTTGGGTTTCTTGACGTTTACTCCATTTTTCCAAATGGAACGATGGTGGTTCACTAGGTTATTTAAAACGAGCATTTTTTTTCAACAATTTGATACCATACACTCCTATGCTATTTTAAAATTGACACTGAAAAACTTACTTTAAATTCTAATCGCAAGTTTAAAAGCGTTATGCCTTATTGCCGCCCTCTCTTTTCTGAAGAAATATAAAAGGCGGCTTTGAAAAACAATGGAATGGTTTTGAAAAGCAATATGGCTTTAATGCAAAGTTGTAATGTCATTAGTTTATAAAACATACAATACATACAATCTTGCGGCTTCAGAAGAATTTTTCTGATCACTCCAAAAATTAGGAGCAAATCAATTTGTTTATTTCTGGTAAAACTAACCATTTTATCTGATTTACAATGTAAGTTTAATAAACAAATGACATTACAACTTTAATTAAAAACCATATTGGTTTTCAAAACCATTCCATTGTTTTTCAAAGCCGCCTTTATATTTCTTTAGAAAATACAGGGCGGCAATAATGCATAACGCTTTTAAATTTGAGTGTATGGTATCAAATGATTGGAAAAAAATGCTCGTTTTAAATATCCTAGTGAACTACCATCGTTCCATTTGGAAAAATGGAGTTAACGTCAAAAAAAACAAAATTTCATTTTTTAAGCGCTTGTGAAACTTAGAAAGTCAATTATTATGACATAATTTTAATTTTCATATACTACTTTGACTATAAATTAACAGATTTAATTAATTTGTAGCACTCTACTACGGTCAAACCGGAAGTGCTAACAATGCAGACTCATCTCTTATGCATAATCTCAAAATTTCATTTTAATATCTACAAATAGAGAAAAGTTATAGGGGTGAGCGTCTTTTGAGAAACACCCGGTATATACCAATTTTTAAACCTTCACCAGTTTTAGTTTTTGAGATACAGAAATTCCTATAAAATTTTCAACTGCCATTTTAAACACCTTAGGGGTTGATTTTCGAAAAATCCCTTCTTAGTGGATGCCTACGTTATAAGAAGAAGACATCCTCGAAATTTCGTGATTCTAGGATCAGGGGTTTAGGCTGGGCGTTGATAAATCCAGTTCAAATCAAATTCTCCTAGCCACATGACGCGGTTCTAGCCGCCGGCGCGGTAGACTCCGCCCACATGCCCAATGTCATATATTTTTCTTAAAAAGACTATAGTCGGTCTCACGACTGGTAAATAAAGACTTGCACGAATAATGGGATGACGTACTATGTCTGATCTAATGATTTCAAACTTTCTGCTTTCACGGCGTCTTTTTAATTACAAAATTATATCTACTCTCCAGAATGAAGTAGGTAATAAACTGAATGAGAAGTCAAGAGCACCTTTTTTATTAATAAATTTAAAAAATATTAATAAAGAAGACGAAGGACGCAATTGGCTTCTTAGTTAAGGAGCTAGCGTGCAAAAAACGCCATAGTTGGCTGCCCGTCAGTCGAGTTTGAAAAAACGTTGCCATTACTCCACTGAACACCCTGGTGCTTGAAGTTTTGCTTTTACCCATCAACTTTAAGATTTATTGGCAATAATGACATAGGGCGATTGGCCATAGTGAGGAGCCCGTCAGTCAGGTTGAAAATTAGGTTCTGTAGGTTGCCAAGATCATGTATCTAAAATTTCGTTGCGATCTAACCACTAGATCGTGAATTAGGCCAAATGGAAGATTATAATTTGTTTTTTGACCGCCATTTTGTTGGCCATAGTAAGGAGCCCCTCCAAAACTTGTTTCTACCTCTTCGTTTGGATAAAATGACAGGAAAAATGCACTTGACTGACAAATCGAATCACGACGTTCTTCCCTGGGTGACCTACAAAATCTCGAAAAATCCAATTTTTCAGTCTTTAGCATGGCTTTTTCAGAAATTCAACCAAAATCATCAGTCAATCATTTTTCCTGATTTTTAGACATCCAATTAAGTAGAAATCACAAACGACTGACATTTCCCTCGAATATTTTCAATTTGGCCATACTTTGAAAATTTTCTGATTTTGGACTTTTTTATAATGGCTTAATAATGCTGTTCCAAATGGACTTAAAAGTAAAACAATGTATGACGATGATGTTTGATGACCTAAAAAACGTTGATTATATTATAACTATTACTATATATATATAATATATATAATATATATAATATATATAATATATATAATATATATAATATATAATGATTATATTAAGTAAAAGTAATAGTTACAATATAATCAACAATTAAATATCTGTTTTTTTCTATATTGAAATTGAAATGTTACTAACACAACCCAGCTTGCTCAACCCAAATATGCCAACAATTTCATTCAATAAATAATAACCATTTAATTTTCGATTTTCTTCAGTAATTATTCATTTCTTACTGCTGAAATTGGTTATCGTATCTTTTTGTGGCAAAAATTCTATATTTTTTGATTACTGAATCCAATATAATATAACATAAATTCAACGAATGAATAGGGGTGGAGGGTAGCAGAGGGGTGGAGGAAGGGGTAAATAGGTGATAGTTATGTATTGAAACGTTTTTTAGGTCATCAAACATCATCGTCATACATTGCTTTACTTTTAAGTCCATTTGGAATAGCATTATTGAGCCATTATAAAAAAGTTCAAAATCAGAAAATTTTCAAAGTATGGCCAAATTGAAAATATTCGAGGAAAATGTCAGTCGTTTGTGATTTCTACGTAATTGGATGTCTAAAAATCAGGAAAAATGATTGACTGATGATTTTGGTTGAATTTCTGAAAAAGCCATGCTAAAGACTGAAAAATTGGATTTTTCGAGATTTTGTAGGTCACCCAGGGAAGAACGTCGTGATTCGATTTGTCAGTCAAGTGCATTTTTCGTGTCATTTTATCCAAACGAAGAGGTAGAAACAAGTTTTGGAGGGGCTCCTTACTATGGCCAACAAAATGGCGGTCAAAAAACAAATTATAATCTTCCATTTGGCCTAATTCACGATCTAGTGGTTAGATCGCAACGAAATTTTAGATACATGATCTTGGCAACCTACAGAATCTAATTTTCAACCTGACTGACGGGCTCCTCACTATGGCCAATCGCCCTACGACATTATTGCCAATAAATCTTAAAGTTGATGGGTAAAAGCAAAACTTCAAGCACCAGTGGAGTAATGGCAACGTTTTTTCAAACTCGACTGACGGGCAGCCAACTATGGCGTTTTTTGCACGCTAGCTCCTTAACTATCTCATTCAGTCTTTTTAATTGTTTCCATTAAAGGTTTGTGACATTTTGGAAACATTTTGATTATTAAGATATATTTCCAATAGGTTCTAATTCAGAATGTCAGTGCTCAATATGATGGTTAATGTGAAAAGGCCCATTGCATGTATTGTCATATGATTTAAACACGACCGTGCGAGATAGTTTGAAATATTTTTACATAATACTATGTTATCGGATCATTATTTTTTTTAGCTTATATCCTGTGCGATTAATGCAGCCTGTCTGGCTTGTTTGGATTCGGGAATAGATATGAGGTTCATTTTTGGAGCAGTATCGTGCTTTCTGACGAAGGAAGAAGAGTTTAGTTTCGATCCACCTATAAACGAAGAAAAGGTTAAGGCTTTGTTTGTGTTAGTGTTCAATAATACAACAGGAAGCATACTGGCGTCTCACACCGAAGGCTGTTTTAGCACCGAACAATATCAAAACGCTTTGTCGTTATGTAGGGAGGAGAGTAAGAATGTATTTAAATTTTTTAAGAAATCATTGTTGTCAATCGACAAAATATAACTGTCTTTTTATAAAAATGTCTGATTTATTTTTTGTTGAAGTATTAATTTACGTAACAAGTCTGGAAAATACTGTTTTTTTTTTGGACAAGTAAATAAGATTTATCTATGTCTCGTCCTGGAAGTCTGCGAGTGCAAAAACCAGTTTCCGGACATGTTGCGTATACTATTTTCGTGGCTGGAAGTCAAAAGAACACAAGTCGATTTTTGGCATTAATGAGATAATTAAATCGGTAGACTTAGAAAATAGATTTTTACCAACTAGCAAAAAGAAATATCTCGATATCTTCAAATAAGGCAGATTTTCTTTTACCAAAGGGGTTAAGTCGTATGTTTTTTAAAATTTCTTCCAACATAAGGGCACAAATCGCATACATTTCATTGAAGCAACAAATACCGTTGACAAAAGGTCGTACCTCGCCCTAATCAATTTTGCTTTTGCAGGCTAACAAAAGGGACTATATCGTTATATTCAAATTAATATTTCACCTTTAAATTTGACAAAAATTATTCCGTTTTGTCGCTTTTATATAAATCAAACAGAGCTATACTTATCTTAAGTTTATTCCCTTAGGTCCGCGTGCGTATGCGTTACTTATCGAATCGGCATGTTTTTCACGACCCCTAGTTGTGTAATTTTTCACCGTTACTTGTTGCTTTTTAGTTCTTGTTTGGACTTCGCAGGAGAATGGTTGATGCTAGCCATTTGTTTTAACTCGCGACTGGCTAAATTTAGTTTGAATGGCAGGTCAGAAGTTCAATGTAAAATCTAAAAACGAACAAAGTAGATTTACAGTTATAGAAATGACAAACAAAGATTTTTTACAGTTTTCTCAACTCCTTAAAGACCGTCTAATTTCTAAAAAAAAGCACAAAGGAGAACAAAAACTTGTGTGGAGACCACAAAAATGGATTTGATATGAGAAACAGAGTTTAAACAATCTATTAGAAATTAATGAGTTTTAAACCGTAACTTTAAAGGAAGAAATTCAAATGTTTTAGATTCCGACATAGTTCTAAGTACATCTTATAAACATTAGAGACCGATAAACAAAAAGAAAAAAAAAGATTTGTTACAACTTCTCCTTTAATTGATGATGGTGCTGGAGATTATAATTTAAATGTTGCTTCAGATAAATTAAATAGTGACACTGATTCAGATATACACCGAGAACTTAGTGATGCGGTATTTTAAATATGATTATATTGTTTAATATTCTATAAACAAAAATTACCTTTATTTTATTGTTAGAAATTTGGTTAAAATATTTTTTATAAAAAATTCGAAAATTAAAAAAATTACAAAATTATTTAAGTCTCCATAAGTTCAAATATATGAAAATGGTTTCACAAAAATATATTATTATAATATGACCTTTTTACCTCACATTTGATCATATTTTCGTAATATATCTACATGCCCTTTTTCCAGCTTGCACTAATAAAATTATTTTGAGTTATGCTTTTAATGTTTTCAAAAATCTCTATTTCGTCAAAACATTATTTTTATCTTGAAAATTAGTATATAGTCAGATCTGGTCTTAACGTGCGGGTCCAAAGGTCACTGATCATATGCGTCAAATCAGACAACACAGAGGCTATCAAAATGTTGTGAGATTATTTACAAATATACTGAAGGAAGGAAAAATAGTTTCATTATTTTAGCTATCGCGAAGATAGCCACATATACCTAATATTATTAGTTTTGTAAAAATTATGTACAGGGGAGTTGAAAAAGTTACAAAAAAATTATATAATCGTTAATTATATACCTACTGTACCCTTTAGTTAAAAACGACAATAATAAACAGTGCAATTTATTTTAACAATTTTACTACTAAAACCTAAAAATACAATGGCATTTAGTCTGATAAACTATTTCGATAATGAAAGAAAAAGTGGAAATTCGCAAACCAATATGCAGGAAACCGTAATGAAAACACTGGGAATTAGATTAAGGACTATGCAGAATAATGTGCATGAAAAAAAAAGCATAATATAATACCCAAGAATACTAAAAAATGTAAACGAAAAACACCGTTTATAATTATAGCCTAAAAACTCTCATCGTCACTTATAAAATCTGAAAAGTCCTCGTCGTCTGAGTCGTCTTCGAATGGAGCAATTATCATGGGCGCTACTTCGACATCTAGTACTTGTTCTCGATCCCACCAATCCCTTATTAATATTTCTGTATATTCCACCGATTTCTTCCAGTACTCTTGTGTAATATGATCTAACGAATCTTGCCAAACTATTTGTACTTGGTCGGATTTAAGACCATCACCTACATGTTTTTCATAATAAGGCTTTGCACCAACCCATATTAATTCTATTGTGTTAAACTGGCAATGATATGGCAGCAGTCGTAGAACCTTATGACCATATTCATGCAGTATTTCAGCTACCGCGTATATTTTGGGTTTTTTAAGAGACTTTGCTATTGATAGGAGTTCCGAATTAAGCATATTTTGTAAAGGATTTTGGTTGTGTTTTTCCAGCCACTCATAAATATCACTTTTCCTCCAAGATGAAGTAGGCTGTTTATTTAAAATTCTTGAATGATATGATGCATTATCTAATACAATTAAAGACGGAGCATCCAATTTTGGTATCAATTGAACTTTTAAACATTTTTTAAACATTTCGCAATTCATATTATCATGATAGTCAGCACTTTTTGATGTTGAAGAAAAAATTAAACTCGCACCTGCAACATATCCTGTTGCAGAACCGGCATGCAAAATAATAAAACGCTTTCCCGTACTGCACCCCTTTTTCCTTTTAACACTTTTTACAGACTCATCTTGCCAAGATTTTGAACTACTTCCAACGTTTCACGTCTTCCACGTTTCGTCTAAAAATACCACTTTTCTAAATTTCGATTTGTAAATTGTCCGTATATTTTTTTAAAAACTGAACACGCTGACTCACTATCTGTGGCTGCTCACATAAAAATCTTCGGTTACAGTCGTTTTTATAGCGAAAACCTAAATTTTTTATTAATTTTGATAACGCTTCAAGTCCAATTTCCAAAACACCCCGAATTTTTAATGTTTTTTGTAAAACTGGAAGAGTTACATTGGTTTTTGATTTGTATAAATCGTAAATCACATTTCAAACTCCCATTTTAATATTTTCGCTTAAATCCTCAGTCTTTGGCTTTCTTCGTTTACACTTTTTAGTATTCTTGGGTATTATGTTATGTTTTGTTTCATGCTCAATTTTCCGCACAGTCCTTAAACTAATTCCCAGTGCTTTGGCTACTGTTTCCTGAATATTGGTTGGCGAATTTCCACTTTTTCTTTCATTTTCGAAATAGTTTATCAGATTAAGTACCTACCATTTTTTTTGATTGGGGATGCAAAAACCCAGAAAATTGTTTCATTTTGTCACAAACTGTCAAAGTCACAAAACTGGCATATTTGGAAAGTAAATACATATCCTTTTTTTTTTCATGTCAAAATGGAATACGCCTGTCTCATTTATCTTACGTATTTTATTTAGAGGGTAAAATTAAACGCAAGTAAAGAAAACAAAAACTGAGAGTACCTATGTCTTTCTTGAATCGTATGACCCGCGCGATAAGACCAGATCCGAATATATATGGGTTTAATGCATAAGATATCGTAAACGGAAGCGGATTATTTTAAGAGCATAAAGAAATAACTTAACACATATGTTTATGGCATTTCCTGAAAAGTTTAAAAATCAGACTTATGCCCTTTTTGACTTCCAGCCACAGATTTTTTCGACAACTGTCTATAAAAGTGCTACTTTCTCAAAGAAAAAGCGCGAAAGAGGGTTCTTTTCGGACCGTTGCTAAAAAATTATGTTTATTATCCATCTATTACTGCAAGACTATACTAGAAGATCAAAAACCTGTACCTGCCCATACCATATTCTGTCTTTTTAGAAACTATAAGTTATAAAAGTCGTAAATTGTATAACCTTCTTCCTGAGCAAATAAGAAACGTACCTACCTTAAAAAAGATTTAACGCATTTACTGGTGGGCAGAGTCTATTACGAGGTGGTCGAGTATTAAAACGACGCCTTTCAACTGAGTATTTTCTGCACTGGTCATCTTGTTTTGTTGAGTTCGTCCTTGTCCTGTTTACTATGTATGTAGTTTTCCGATTTACCTATATTAAACGAAAAATAATTATCTATTTCTTTTAATTTGTCTACTGGTAGTATATTACTTGTATTCTTCGAAACAATAAAGCATATTTTCATTTGATTTGAAACCATAAAAAAATCCTAGAATTGTAAACTGTAAAGTTTCTATCAGGTAGACATTGATAAATGTATTATATTAAGTACCAATATAAATTAATTATTTATTAAATATAACTAAAAAATATTGGCCAACGTGCCAAGTTTTTATAATTGAAACAACTTTTTATGCCCCAGCCGGGAATCGAACCAGTCGATTATCAGTCGAACGCTCTAATAACCCAGAGATTTCCAAACTTTTTAGTTCGTGGGCCACTTGCCATGTTTTCGAATTTGGTTTGTTCGAAAAATTCATCAACTTCAAATGTGTTTTGACAGCTGGTGTAATGCTACTCACTTTGAAAGATTTAAATTTCTAACTGTAGTGTCAAAAACATAAAAAACACATCTTAAGGTTTATTAATTGAATTCAAAGCTCTGGGACAAGAATTTCTATTCTATTTCTATCTAAAGGGTTTCCAATAAGAACGATATGATTTCAAAATGGAATAAAATTAAAATAATTTCAGATACAACAAAACGTTTTATATTATCTTAAAGTATAGTCGATAACATTTATGTTTTGAATAACACATCGTTTAAATGTCCTCCGCGACTTCGTGTACACGAGCGAATTCGACGAACCCAATTTTCGATGACTTTATGCAATAAATCGGGCGTGATCTGACGAATGCAGGTTCAATGTTTAACCTTAATGCATCAAGTGTTGTCTCTTTTCATAAACCTTAAATTTCAAATAGCCCCACAAGAAGTAATCTAAAGGAGTTAAATCACAGCTTCTTGGAGGCCACTGAACAGTAGCATTCCTTGAAATTATTCTTTCCTCAAACTTTTCTTGCAGTATATCGATAGTTTCATGAGCAGTGTGACATGTGGCTCCGTCTTGCTGGAACCACATATCCTTCAAATCAAGTTCATCTAAATTTGGCCACAAAAAATTTCCTAACATCTGTCGATATCGTTCACCATTCACTGTAACTGCATCTCCTGCCTCATTTTGGAAAAAAAATGGTCCCATGATGCCACCATACCATAAACCACACCATACAGTTACCTTTAGCGGATACAAAGGCTTCTCAGGAATCTGTTGTGGATTGTTTTCACACCAAAAACGGCAATTTTGCTTGTTAGCGTATCCACTTAACCAAAAATGAGCTTCATCTCAAAATATAATTTTTTTGGCAAAATTAGGATCCCTTTCAAGTTGTTCTAAACTCCAAGCAGGAAATTCTCTGTGCCGATGGTCCAGTGGCTTAAGTTCTTGAGTCAAAACAATCTTATACGGGTGTAAATTCAAGTCTTCTTTCAAAATACGCCAAGTTGTCGTTTTTTTAATCCTTAACTCTTGAGCACGACGAGGAATTGATAAATTTGGATCCACTGCAACACTAGCTCTTACAGCAGCAATATTCTCAACAGTTCTTGCGTTTCGATGTCTTCTTGGTGTTTTTACATCGTGAAGAGTAAAATTATTTTCAAATTTCTCAACGATGCGACGAATGGCAAGCAAAGGAGGACGATTATTTACACCAAAATTTTCGCCAAGTACGCGGAAAGTGTTCACAAAAGATCGTCTATTTTCGTAAAATTTTTGGATAATAACCAAACGTTCTTGAAGCGCGTATTTAGCCATAATAAATTGTTATAGTTTACTGACAATAACTGACAACTGGTGACAGGTATAACTTTATTACCATGGTTACCATATCGTTTCAAAATCATATCGTTCTTATTGGAAAACCCTTTATTATAGGTGAAACGATAATAAGGTTATTATTTTGTTTAATTTCGCAATTATTGTCCAGGGCCGCCTTGGTAATAAATTTAACATTTGGATTATTATTGCATTTTTTAGATAAATAGCTAAATCATTAACAAAATAGGTATCATAATTATTTTTTTTTTAAACGCCCGAAATTAATAAATACAGTGTGTCCACGGATGGACCTAACTATACTTGTAAAAAACTTTATTTTCAATTTTTCGAGAAAAAGTCATTTTTCATCATTTCTTTTGCTTATTAAATAAATATAATTCAAGTAAGAAATTTTTTTTTTTATACAGGGTGCACAAAAAATAAAAAAAATTAGATTTGCAAAATAAAAAATTGTTGATCCAACTTTTTTGAATGATCAAAATAAAAGAGATTGGAAAGGGAATTCGAAAAGCCGAATAAAGTTTTGAGATATGACCTGTGGTAACTACGATATTTTATATTAAAACTTTAATCTGAAGGAAAATATCAATAATTTATTTAACTTTAATATAAAATATCGTAGTTACCACAGGTCATATCTCAAAACTTTATTCGGCTTTTCGAATTCTCTTTCCAATCTCTTTTATTTTGATCATTCAAAAAAGTTGGATCAACAATTTTTTATTTTGCAAATCTACATTTTTACATTTTTTGTGCACCCTGTATAAAAAAATGTAAATTTTCTTACGTGAATTATATTTATTTAATAAGCAAAAGAAATGATGTAGAATGACTTTTTTTTCGAAAAATTGAAAATAAAGTTTTTTACAAGTATAGTTAGGTCCATCCGTGGACACACTGTATAGTTAGAAAAGCAATTCCTATAGAATTTCAACGTTTTAATAAAAGGAAAATTGCAGAACTTTGCTAAAAGCCTTCCTCTTCCACTATGTTTGCGATAACTTTTAAGAGGGAAGAGGAAAGATCTTGCAGTTTTCTTTACTTACTAGTTAGCTATTGAATAGAGTTAAAATTCGATGATTGCATTCAATTTTTTTAAGAAATCGAAGCTAGAAATATGTTTTTTAAAAGTATCCTTTATTATCAACCTCACGCATTAATTTTAATAATATTTATATCAACGTTCCATCAGGATAAAACGTTCTTTAAAATAAGCCACAGTTTGTTAAATTAGATTAACGCAGACCGAAGTTACAGCCTCTTAATGTGGAATTCTCAACGTCATTCCATCTATTGCCAACCTATTTCGCGTTGCTTTTTTTAGTTTATTATTTGATTAACTAACATTTACATAAAATCAATATCGTCGGTACAATATTTAGGTAATATCTGACATATTACAAAAATATCAATTTATTTCATTGCTAATTTTGGGAGAATTGTATAGTGAAAGAAGAATGAAATAATAATGTTAAAAAAAATCTTACCCGATATTTTTCGCTATATAATTCTGCCAAATCATTTAATGAAATTCCTTTATATTTATATAATATGTCAATTATTACCTATAAAATATGAAGACGATAATGATTTTATTTAAATTTTGTGTAAAAGCTAGAAAACATAAATAAATCTACGCGAAATAGGTTATAGGTTGGCAAGCATGTTGATACTCCCACCTTAAGCACTTTTAGTCGTTACTCTTCTTCACGCTGTTTCCCTGGTAACTATAAAAAAAAATTTATAACAAAATGTATAAAGGATATTTCAGAGCATATAAAAACTTAATTTCTGACCTGCATTGTATTGCCGTTATTAGTAGAAATTAAGGACTTTGTGTCATAGCATAGCGACTACGCAACCTAGCGGTAAAATTAGGAACTTAAAAATTATTTCCAGTGATTTTTTTTGCTCATATTTCATATTAAAATTTATACTCTAAAGTCGTAGCATGTATGGTTTGACCGATACAGCCAATCGCCACCCATCGTGGATCACCCTGTATATGTAGTACAGTGTCACTGATATGTATGGAAAAGGTAGATTATTCCCCAAAGTAAGATAGCGAAAAATATTAAACACAAAAGTTTTAGGAGTCTTAGAATAAGGAAAAATTAAGTATTATAGGATAATTCAAAAAGTCGAAGGAAAGCAAAGTTTTTAATGGAACACCCTTACTAAGGCGGGAGTATCAACATGCTTGCCGACCTATACCCTATTTCGCGTAGATTAATTATTTTTCTAGCTTTTATTCACGATTTAAATAAAATCAATATCGACTGCATATTTTAATTAATAATTGACATTAAATAAATATCAAGGAATTTCATAAATTGTTTTCGTAGAATTGTATAGCGAAAGGTATCGGGTGAGATATTTTTTAACATTATTATGTCATTGTCCTTTATTATACAAATTCTCCAAAATTAACAATGAAATAAATTGATATTTTTGGAATATGTCAGATAATGTACAGACAAAATTGATCTTATTTAAATGTTAGTTAATATGTAAACAAAAACAACAACGCGAAAAGGATTAAATGACGTTGAAAACTCCACCTTGAGAACACCAAAATTTCAAAAAAAATTATGTCACAGTACTACATTCAAATTTTAATTTAACCGTTTTTGAGATATTAAATTGCGAATATCGATGGCCTAACGGCAATAACGCGTATCATCTATTTTGACTTTTTACAGAAATCGAGAAAAACTGTACAAATACAACCACGTATCATACTCAACTCCAACAAAAGTGAAGATGCGATATAATTTGGAATAACACGTATCATCAAGCAAACTAAACATAACGAGTTTTTTGCATAAAACTATCTAATTATTTAAAATAAGGTAGCAAAAAGCAAGTTCAATATATTAGTTTTAAGATATATTACTCTAACTTTAATAAATATCAACATACCTTTGCTTAACACAGCGTTTTTTTGCAGCTTGAAGCAGCACCATGTGCACTCCAACTGTAAACTCGCGTTGATACAGAGAATTCCACGGATGATGATACGCGGTATTCTACCAACCGTAATTGCTCGTTTTCTATTGGTTCAGTTGATACGTGGGTTTTATAGAATGTGTATTATACTTATTAATTTTATTTATGGAAAAATATCAATTTTAACAAATTTGATGATACGTGGTATTGCCGTTAGGCCATCGATATTAGAAACTTAACAGAGTAACTAAATACAAAAAAATGCAGTTAGAAAATGAATCAACGCCTACTCATATTTTTTCTCTATTATTTTTGTTTTAAATAAATTAAACTTACAGAACATTAATTTAAAAAACTGTTGTTATGATTATCGCTTTGTAGAAGACAAAATATGTTATGATATTTGTAACTTCTTGTCTACAAATACCGTTTTAAAATCAGTCGGTTCTTATATAGAGCTCATTTATACCGTGCGAGCAAAAATTATTTGCATCAAAGAGGAATTGGATTAAAAAACGTAGTGCTTGGTTTAGATCACAATGATATGGGGACGATATATCTAACCAAATCTAGGTTAAAATTTTGTCAAATTCATATTATGACATGATATGCCAAACTAATGAGTAATAAAATAAGTAGACAAATACAAATTTAGTTTCGTTGTTTACAAAATTAACAAAGTAAGAATATACAAAAAGAAAAAGAAAAATAATGACATAAATTGCTGAAATTAGCCACCGCCATGCTCCAAGCATAAATTCAACGTCTCTTCATATTTTCGAAAGTGTTGACCAGCATCTCTGGAGAAATGCTACCACATTCTTGGATAATCCTTTCTTGTATATTCTTGAAATACTTGCACTTTATAAGGAAATAAATTTGCCGCTTCTTAAGACTAGTCCTGCATGTTCCATAAGATCTTCCCACTTCTTGGGACAGGCGTCTTATACAATTTGTTGGCGTATTTTACATTATTTCACGAACGTTTGCAACAAGTCATTCTGTTCTTACAGATGATCTTCCTGCTCCTTTTTTGTGTTGTATAGAACCTGTTTCCCTAAACACAGCCACGGTTCTTTTCAGGCAATGATAAAAATTCCCAGCAATAAAAGCAACGAAAATGTTCGTGAAAATCGTCCGTGCACAAACCCGGATTGTATTGCCACTCACCATTTACTCTAACCCCGTTTTGAAAATACGCTTCAACCATGAATGTTTTGTGCTGTTCCGTAAAGCCCATTGTGTGAATTGTTCAAGAAATTGGAAAAATTAGCGATGAATCAAATTACTTCTAACGACTGTCAAAGATAACGGAATAACTGATTGATTGTTATTCAGGTAGTTACTGACACCCAACAGGTATACGGCTAAGCATTACATCGTTAGATGCAAGGCCCTCTTCGATGCAAATAATTTTTGCTCTCACGGTATAAGTCGATATGAACTAGAAAAAGGTAGGATTTCGGTAGGTATTTAGTCTTTTTTTTTAGAAAATTTATAGTTTGTGAAAAAAATGCAGAAAACTCAAAAATTGGACTTTTAGCGGTGGTTTTGTGGTAGTTTGACCACCGGAACTTTGGGGGATTTCTAGTCAGTTAAGAAAGAACCGCTTGCCTACATAATTACGCAAAAATTAGCTTGTCACAAATTTGTTGCGGGCCATCCTCTAATTTTACTGTACTATAAAGAACTGCTACTCCACATAATGTCATATTCAGGTGTAAGGACTTTTCTAAGAGCTGAATCACATTGTTGCCGGAGCTATATCGATTCGAAGTAATTTTCGTTTAAAAACAATAATTAAGTACCCAATAGCGTACAATAATAAATAACTCGTAATAACTTTTTTATACGACTTTGTTAAAAATATTCATTTTACGCCCTTTTTTGCTTAACCTACATTACGGACACCATCCTACGTCTGGCAACACCGTCGCAGCTCCGTAGCCCTTTAAGGATCGTAAAAGCTAATATAACGGCACACTTTGGCGGTTGTTATTGTCCTATAAAAGTATCCTGAAAGTACTCATCAAGTGCAAATGTAGTAGCCAACAGATACCGGGGTCGTAAACCAAACGAGGTGATCACATAAAGCCGAATCAAACTATTATGAGAAGATCATTTTATACCATTTTTATAGTGATATATCTACTCTTTCTGCACTGTTTTTTCGGATATAAACTTAAGATTTACTTTTTACTGCCGCTTTTCTGTTTTATGCTTCATCAAGTATATGTTTTCATGGTTTTGTTTAGTTTTATTTTTCGGATTTCTATTAAGCTACTCTTTAAGCAAGTTTGGTCGTAATTTCCATTGAAGAAATTGCTGATAAGAAATTCTTTCTAAAATTTATTTAATTATTTTGTTACACATGTTTAGGAGGAAATGCCAATATTTTAGGCACGTATTTGGGGACCCAAAATAAACATAAAAGTTCCTATAAACATGGGTCCTATTTCCGGCCGTTACCGAACTACAGGGGTAAACAATATTAAAATTAAAATTTTTAATAAATTGTTTATAACAAGTAAGCTTTTCAAAAAGTATGTTCTGTTGCCTTTGCACTGTTGCTTAGCAATAGTAACCCCCCAGCAAACAGTGTTATTAGGCAAGGTAAAGATTTCGTATTGGCAATGTTGGCTTTATGATGGCAAAATATTGCCAATACATTATTCTTAAATTTGCAACAAATGGCAAACATGCATGATTCCTCAATAAAAAATATGCATTGGTCCATCATTTCAAAAAAGGTAATCCTAACTTTTTTAACTTGCCAATGAATTTAAATTACATTTTTTTTTACAGAAACGCCAATATTATTTAACATCAGGCAGCCCGTTAATGTCCCATTACATTTTCTTTGATAATGCATGTGTGAATGCGTTTAACTATTCTAGGATTAAAAATTAAATGATAAATAATTTATAACGTCTTAAATGTATTTACATTGTGTATTTCCGCCTATGAATTTCTAATAGCAGGCAACCAGTAAATGCCCATTTCCGATATCGCGACAAAGAATGAGTAAATGCATTTTGTTAGTCTAAATATGACCTAAAAATGTTGATCTTTTTCTTAATTTATAAATCCCGCGCTTTAACTGTGTCACATGATTATATCATTGGTCCCACGTTAATCTGCATTGGTAGATGATTGGTCGCGAAGCGGGATTATGGGAATGAGGTTAGAAATATATTTAGTTTGTTTGTAGTATTCTTGTTTTCAGTTTCGGCCGATTTCACGGTAAATTTCCTAATCATTATATTATTATAAGTTTATCTCTCCGATTTCCTACAACCTAAGTATACCTATACAATAAATAAAAAGCGAACTTTGAATTAAAACCAGATACAATATTAATATTATCATAAAGTATTTTACCAACACAGACAGTTAAAGCTTTACCTATGGTTAAAACCACGTTAAAACGCAGACGCCATTTCTTGACGGGGGATTCAGCCCGTTTTGTGCTTTAGTTGCTTACTGCCTTTTTTTCTGCAGAAGAATGACGGATACGTGAGAGTGGAATAATAAATTGCCAAAGTAAGTATTTTTTTATACTTATTGGAAACAGTTATAATATGATATAGGTACCCTTAAAATAATACACAAAACATGTTTAAAACTACCAGTAAATCCACAAAAAAATGGTATGGCCGTGAAGCTTAAAATAATAATTCTATGATTTTTTTTTCAGGTAAATGTTCTGAAACTTCAGGGGGGCGAAGACTCCACAGACACAACTAGGAGGGTTATGACCAAGTTAAATGGACACGACTTTGCCTTGGTAATAAATTGATCGGGAAGAAATAATAAGCCGCCATTTTATTCCTTTATACATTGAATATCACTATTTTACCTACACATAAAAGATGTAATTTAACAGGTATTGCATATGTAAATATTTTTGAATACATATTATGTACAGAAACGCTGGTGCTTTATTTTTACCATTTAACACGTAAAGGCTAAATAATAATTTGCCTTGATTTGCCCAGCAAGGCAAAGTGCCTGGCGGCCTACTGACGGCCAGCGGGTCAAAAAGATACATTTGCGGTAATGGCTGCCAATACTGTGCCAATGAACAAGGAGGGCAATGCCAATACATTAAAAGCGTTTTGCCTGCCTGGCATGTTTGCTGGGCCATTAGGTATTAATAAGAATAAGATTTGTCACTCTCAAATCGTGTTCAGCTTTTGTATTTCCTGACAATTCAAACATTAGATTCATTTTATTATGCCTGCGACATTCTCTTATCGTGAATATGCTAATATGATATTCGTTTATGGCTTCTGCATCTTTTCAAGACGATATTTTCATAGTTTTCTAGTTCGAATGATACGATCTTGGATAGAAATTATAAATCCTTCTGTCTCGGCATGTAGCTGCTTTTTTTTTAACCAATTCAATGACATTTCTCTATCTATGTGTGGATTTTGAAGTGCAGTAGGGTATTTGACATATAGAGGTTTCGCTTGTCAAGTTACAAGCTGTTGACTTCGTGGCGCGTGGATTATGTTGGGTAGTCGATTCTGCTTAAAAAGTGCTATATATCCAGCGTCTGCTGCTACCACTTTTTGTAGAATTTCCGCATTCCATTCTTAGAAGTTCTCATAGAGGTCTCTGTGACTTGCACACATTATTAATATTATTATTAATAACAAATATAAGTAAATAAAATATAGATTTTTTTAAAGAAACTTATCGCAATATTATCTCACTTTAAATGTTTTTTAAATCTGATTATCTTTCTGTAGCTCATTTTATAGTTTATCTCCATATTATCATAGGGAATGAATAAAATCACCGTCACCATAATATCAGAACGTAATGGTAAAATTTTACAGGCCATTTCACCGTTTTTGAAGCTAGTCTTAATTTAATTTTTTTCTTAGGCCTCGTTTCGTTTGTGCTCACTTAAACATATTATTCTGAGTGGTTCTGACTTAGCTAAACTGTTTTCACAAGTGTGAGCAATATTATAACAACTAAAGGGCGGATTATATGCACTTAAATTCAGCCAAAATATATATATGGTTTGCATTTAAAATGTGCAGCTAATTGCATTTTTTTTTGCCAAATATGCATACTGGTACCTACCTATGTAATATTTCTTAATTTATAATAGTTAAATGAGGTAAATAAACACATTGGGTTCTAAAAAATATGTTTATTTAAAAAAAAAAATGCAAAAACAAATAAAGAAAAACAAAAGTAAACAATTTCTTAACCTAAAATTGTATAAAAGGAATTTATTACTAAATAATTTTCAAAAATTTTAACTAAAAAGGATTGTCTTCTATTATGGTAATTTTCAAAACAAGTGATTAGAAGCTTTTCCTCCTATTTTCAAATTAATTTGATTGTTTCGGATTGTCGGGTGCTTTAATTGATTCATGGTATAGGTGGTCAAGCTTATTACCCCCTGGGGACCCTAAAACCTCCCCCTTAAGTTTGAGAAGCCACGTTTTTGACACATGACCACATTTCACCAAAAACTGACCATGTTTGATGATATTTAGAGCATGTTTTTGACATTTGGTCAGATTTTTGCTATATTTATTAACAAAAAAAACGAAAATAATGTTATATATTTATTTATAAATGTCATACATTTACCCAAGAAACTAAGACAAGTGTAGAAGAGCAAAAACATAAACAAAACACAAACAATAAACCCTTAAAACCCACGTCTTTGACAAAATCCCACGTCTTTGACGTTTTTTTAAGGCATGTTTTTGACATTTTTTTGGCCATGCCGGCAAAACATAACATATACGAAAATCAGAAAAAAAACGGTTGCCTTGATTTACTACGATTGCCATGTTTTTGATGGGTTATGCTTTACCATTTTTCAAAAAGTACATAAAAAAATTCATATATTTTTATAAAAACCGAAGTTGACCCATTTAACACTAAAACACAAATGGCTGATCGGTTCCCTTTGAGAGATCAGTGCAACTCAATTATTTAAATCAGACACAGTGAAAAATGCGCGAATGTATGAATCCACGTTTTTGACACAACAAAGTGCCTTACAAAATTTTTATTATTGGTCAGATCTAACCAAAATTTTACAAACATTTAGATTAAATGTCCATACATGCCATAAAAAGTTCAAAAGGCAAATCTATTGCATAGAAAAAATATAATACACGGTCAAACTTAAAATATAGTAAAATCAAAACAATTTCCGTTGCACGTCATCAATCAGCTGATAATTGAAAATCGATCAGGAAACATAAAAAAATTAAATTTTGGCAAAAAATATATAAATTTCATGCGATATTGAATGTAAAAGAAACTTATTGTATTCTTCTTTGATACTAAGCCGCTTAAAGGAAATGTTTTTTAAATTTAATCTTTTAAAAATTAATATCATTTGAATTTTTTGGGCTAACAGTTGGCAACAGAAGTATCAACGCATCGGTGATGCCAGTTTATTTTTTGGCGAATTTTGATTGACGTTTATTGTTTTCATTTCGTGTTCTCGTGAGTTTATTTAAGTATTTTTTAACTAAAACTGCAAATCCCTTTATAAATAGGATTAAAAACTGTTCTTTTAAGAACAACAAAGGGATACATACACATTTCTGTTGATTACGTTGTTTACCTTTATTGACAAATGCCGACGCATTTAAATAGCCGGTGCATAGAGCTAATAGCTTCTCTAATAAGCTATTTTTTATGAAGAACGTAAAAACAACGTTTGTTTAGGTAAATTTGGCTTGTTTTTATTTTTTTTAAATACTTTGCAATTCCCTTACTGGGGTATTTTGATTACAAACTGGCAACACTGTTGATACTCGAAGGTATGACGTGCAACGGAAGTTGTCTTGATTTTACTGTACATGATTTCTTACATGCCACGTTCCATGACATTTTGACTGAATTTAATTTTAATTTTTTTTACCAGCTACAGCTACTAATTATGGCTGTCCAAAAAGAGACCATAAAACTACAATAAATAATAACACTTAAAGATAATCTAAAATGCCAGAGGCCAGAAAATTCCTTATTTTGAAAATGACCCATTAGTAAATATATGTTTATACAAAGAGAAGCTTATTTCAACATCTACTGATGTAATCGGACAATACTGCAACTTAGGTAGCAAAATACAACTTCGTTGGATGGTTTACTTACCCTCACTTTTTATCCACTAAACTCTAACTCTGGGAAATTTTTAATTCACGAAGACGTTTTTGCCATCTTAGACATTCTGAACACAAATTTGAAATTTCTAGTTTCACACAGATACTGAAATCTTTCGACAAACTAAAACAGAAGTATGTATTGCAAATCGATATGAATACAGTTTGTTAAGCAGGTAATAATAACGCATTATACAACATAAAACAACCCTTAACAATATACCTGCAAACCCCGGAAACCCCGAATAAATACCTTGTATATAACCAAAATATAAATATAATTATCATAAGTATTAGATTGGAAAATCCATGAAATAAGTACGAACTGGACATTACACCTTTAACGTTTTAAATTTTTTGATGAAGCCAAAAACATAAAAATATGCTCCTAAAATAATAATTTATGAAGAATACGCATTTTATAGCGTTATAGTAGTATTCTTCTAGTAATTAGTATTGAAAAAAATCATAATCAATCTATTTCTTCACACAATTTCTCAGAATTGGCCGAAAAACAGCATTGAATCTCGCTCAAATTAGAACAAAAATTACGCATTTAAAGAGGATAGCAAGTGGTTTGAGATATTGTTATGGATTCAGCTTCAGAAAAATGAGTTGAACTCGCCCCAGATTCTAAAAGTTTTGCCACAAGTTTTTGTTTATTTTTGGCTATACTTTTCTGCTGTCGCGTTTAATAGTGTCTGATATAAAGCCCAAGACTAAGTGGAAAGGCGCCCAGAACTGGGTTACTGATTTCTCATTTTGTTTGGAATTTACGACGTTGGTTTTAACATTTTTATTTTTGCCGAATATATGCAAAAAAAAGTTCTTTACGTAAAAAGGGGAAAAGAAGAGAATAATTCCAGTATATCGAATTATTGGAGGCGTGTGTACACGTTGAATGATCAACACGCTCCTTAATTCCATGTGTAACCGACTAGGAGACTAAGCATTCAGCAACCTTAATATGGGGAGTTATATATACCTACCTACCTTAAAGAAAAATCGTTTGCTTCTAAGGTACCGACGATGATAATTACCTATTATCACTAGCACTCTCCCTAGTACTCGAATTAATAACGGAAATATTTCCAAGAGCAAGATTTTTTTAAAAATTATCCCGAATTGAAGACAAGGGATAATTTTCTTAAAAAATTCATGCTTGAGGAGATATTTCCGGTTATTAATTCAAGTACGTGGGAAATTCGGTAAAATAATTTCACACCAAAATAATAGAAAAAATTACAGCATGACTTTTTCCTTTAGAAATTCCAATAGGAAACCAGAACTACCAAGTAGGCCCTGTGCCTGTCCACAGATAGATATCTGAACGAATTCTTTGCAAAATACAGCCTCCCGTTCAGTCTCTACCTACTAATACAGATTTGTTTATAGCTAATAGAATACATTATTTTTGACGAATAAATAATGTTTGTTTCATACTGCTAAAATCCTAGGAACATATTTTTTGTATATACAGTGTGTGTATAAAGTCTGGAAACGGCTTAATAACATCACAATTTACTGGCCGATTTAAACCAAATTTGGTACAGTTGTGTAAGGAGATCTAACGCACCGAATGACGATATTGGAGTTGTCGCCAGCTTTTTAGTTTGTCTGGAATTCGAACGAATTTTATATTTTTAAATATAACACCCAGTATATTTTTTCATTTGTAGTTTTTACATTAAATTTGTTACACTTTTGGTATAACATACTTTGTTCATAATATCAGTAGTTTTCGAAATAACGACGTGTTTTGAAAATATCAACAAATTGTGTTTTATTTATTAATAAATAAAACACCAGTTCAGTTTTGATGTTAAATCATAAAAGCTGTCATTTTTACATGCAAAAATGTCTTTAACTAAAAGTGAAAGAATTAAAATTCTTATGATGAGAGGATATGGCGATAGGGTCAGATCTTACGAAGAGGTTAAAAATCTATTTAATGACGCATTTCCAAACCGAAATCCAATTTTAAAAGCAACTGTTCTAAAAACTGTCCGACGGTTCGAAGAAACTGGAAATTGTAGAGATAGGCGACGATCAGGACGACCAGTAGTAGTAGATGAAGAGAAAAGTTTAGAAATTTTACAACATGTTGTTGAAACCCCTGTTTCTTCATTAAGAAAAATTTCTCAAGTAAGTGACGTCTGCTTCAAATCCGTCCATAATGTTTTAATAAAACATAAATATCACCCTTTTAAAATACATGTAGTTCAAGAGTTATCAGAAGATGATTATGAGCGAAGAATTGAATTTTGTGATATTATGATGTCAAGGTTTGACCAAAATAACCAGTTTTTCAAATTTATAGTATTTTCGGATGAAGCAACATTTATGTTAAATGGTAAAGTCAATAGACACAACTGTAGGTTTTGGGCAAATGAAAATCCCCACTGGATGATAGAAGGTCATACGTACACAACGCCCTGGAAAATTGAATGTGTGGGCTGGGCTTCTGGGTAACCACAAGATCGGTCCATTTTTTATTGATGGAAATTTGACATCACAACTTTACCTTGAGCTCTTGGAAACGCAAATAGTGCCTACTATACGAAATGTGATGGGTCCAAATTATGCAAGTACATTCTTCCAACAGGACGGAGCTCCTCCCCATTTTGGTCGAAACGTGCGCGAATTTTTGAACAACGCTTTTCCGAATAGGTGGATCGGTAGAGGGGGTACAATCCAGTGGCCACCTAGGTCCCCTGATTTGTCGCCTAACGACTATTTTTTATGGGGACACTTGAAGAACAGAGTTTATACCACAAAACCTCAAGATTTGGCCGATTTGCAGCGTCGAATTTTGGACGACTTTGAATTAATAACGCCAGAAATGATTTACAACACAATTGAAAAATTTTATTTTCAATTAGCAAACTGTCAAGCTGTACAGGGAAAATAGTTTGAACATTTAATATAAAAAATATATTTTTTCTAAATTGTACTAGTTATTTCGAAAACTACTGATATTATGAACAAAGTATGTTATACCAAAAGTGTAACAAATTTAATGTAAAAACTACAAGTGAAAAAATATACTGGGTGTTATATTTAAAAATATAAAATTCGTTCGAATTCCAGACAAACTAAAAAGCTGGCAACAACGCCAATATCGTCATTCGGTGCGTTAGATCCTCTTACACAACTGTACCAAATTTGGTTTAAATCGGCCAGTAAATTGTGATGTTATTAAGCCGTTTCCAGACTTTATACACACACTGTATATATAGAGATTCAATATAATTATTTATTAAAAAATGGCCCTGCCATCAAGAATATTTGCAAAAAATATATTTTCGGTAAATTTTAGTGGCAAAACTTAAATTAAAATGAATTGCTTAAGATTCTGTTAATTTTGTCTTTAATTATTTCTTGTAACTAAAATTCAATGAAGACGTTTCATTTCTGCCATAAATATCTTTATTTTTCAATATTCTGATAATTATTATTAATGTTAAACACACATTTATTGTAAACAATAGATGGCTGTGCGTTTGACAGAAAAACTATCACTTATAATCTCCCTAGCAGCAGAATTATCGGGAATTAATTCTGCTACGTGGGAGATTCGGTAAGAAAATTTCATAAATTGGAGTTTTTTCTTATTGTAATTTTTTTGCTAAAATGCTACAAAAATTTCCGGCGGCTTTAGTTAATTGTAACTAATTAGAGTTTTAGAAATGTAGTTTATTTTAACCGTTAGTAACTAATTTTTATTACTTACTAAAATGTGAGAAACATTAAATAACAAATTTGTTAAAATCCAATGTCTTTATAGTTTTAAATTCAAATAAAACTTTAAAAAAACATATTTCCGATGAGTTTAGTTTAATATGACGCACTGTATAAAAGAAGTTGATTTTACTAGTTAGTAACTAAGGTTTATTACTAAAATTTTAGGAACATTAAAAACATTAATTCGTTTTCGACCATAACATCTGAAATTACATGTCTACATAAACTGCTGGACAATCGAAACGGACCGAGCTAATTATTAGGTTAATTTTGGAGTCAAATATTTTACGAACGAATAAAGATATCGATGCGCGGTTTACAGAATATAAAAGAGAATTTAATTCTTAATATGCTTGATTTTTCCGATTTTTTTTTTTGTTTCAAACGTCTTACGGTCTACAGGGTGCAAAACGAAGTATGTTTTTTTTACCAAAGTTTCTCCATGCCGGATATCTACAAAAATAACTTTAAATTATTTTGGATGGCATTTTCTTGAACTCTTATTAATAGAGAAGAAAACAATTTCTCGAATTTTTGATATCCCTCTTCGTTCGTGAAATTTCGATTTTTTTCTCAAAACCTGTAAATTTCAGGTATTTTTGCTTTACATTTTTTGTAAGAACGGGTTTTGGTAAGTGATTATAACTCCCTGGGACTAATTCTTTTGCAACGAGTACATTTTAATTTCTTGCATTTCGTGGTGACCAGTGGCGTACCCATAATCGGTAGGTATAGGTATTCAGGAGTGGCTTGAAACATCATCTTTGGAAAGATTTACATTTGGAAAGCTCGTATACAGGATGTACAAATAGGTGTATAACTGTTTCTGATCCATTTTTTAATAACCCTTTATATAAACATGATTATAAAATACCAATAACAAAAATACATATTTTTCTAACAAAAATGTAATTAGGACAAATAATAAAAGTAACAGAATTAATTGCAATACGCCTAAGCAAAATGGAACACGATTTATCCGATTCACTTTGCTAAAAAACACACAATGAAAAAACGAGTGTTTTTATTATTACCTAATGAAACAATAATTATTAGCAAATAAGAAATTTTAAATAATGTTCGAGATTTGAAGTTATTTAAAATACAGTATTTTTAACGTGTTCTTACAACATAAAAAAATATAAAAATAGTTGAAAAAAACTAAAAAACATTCTCAATTATTGTATTGTCAGCGGTTCTTGATAACTCTACAATATTTAAATCAAATCTGACCGTTTAAAGTGCATTTAAAAAAACTTTTTCTAATAACTTTTTTTGATATTTTCAGAAATAACCCCACTTTTGAATTTTTTTTTTTCATTTAACAGATAATGCGAATCACGTGACTACTATTTTTTTTTGCTTACTTTTTATTTCGATCGACGCAGAACTTGATGCCAAAGTCAAATTTCAAATAAAGCTATTAATAAAAAAAAATTCCATATGATGCGGACTTTACTGGTCACACTGTATACGGAATCCTAAATATAATTTAAAAAATTTCAAACCACTTATTTACATAAAATTATTACATTCATAAGATGCTCACAAAAGCAGATAGTGCCGCAGGAGATAATTTTAATGCAATAATTAGTAACACAAAATAGTATAAAATTGATAATGGGCGCAACGCGGCAGCAAATTTTTTTTACAAAATAGATAGTACCTACGTAAGTACCCGTAAAAATGCGCTGTTGTTAGATAGTAAAGAAAACATTAAATCTTATCAAATAAGGGGATAATATTGAAAATACAATTGATTGAGGTAAATTTAAAAAAATTAAATTGTTAATGATCCAATAGACTTTTTCTGTAGGTGGTTTTTATGGGTTTAAGGGTCTTATGGGGCAAATGAAACCCAAATTTTAATCTGCTGACTTTTCGGAAAACATATTTCCTTCCTCAGGGCTCTGAAACAATAGGATTCTTTCTTAGGTTTCAACAATAACCGATAAAAAATTACATAACTGATTTGTTTGAAAAAATGACAAATCTTATTTTCGATAACATAACATAACAGAAAGTGGGTACATAATATACATATATATCTTAATATTAAAGAGTAACACAGTTACAAGCAGGTGTCATTTTTTTTAAATTTCATGGTGTTTAAAGAGAAAAATAAATCTTTTAGAAATAACGCGCAAACTATAGAGAGAGACAAAAGAAAGTCAAGACAATTTGTGTATTTTAATTTTCTTAAAAAGTCCACCCTAATTAAAACATATTAGAAAAGAGAAAAGTTTTCTCATTAAAATAAAATAAAATAGGGACCAAGGGTGAACCCAAAAAACAACAACAAAACAACAAACAAAAAGTGGTAAAAACTTACAGTTAAAGTGGGCTCCACGAGTCACAATGGTAAATAACAAATAATAAAAAATAAAATTAGGACACATAATGGTAAAAGGGACACGTAATAAACTGCACCATAAACAATAATTTTTAAAATTTTGTACTACAACCTGTGCAAGGCGAGAAACCAACTGATTTGTTTGTCAGGTATTAGGATAATGTAGAAATAAATTATTGTTGTAAATCTCTTTTTTTCCCTTCTCGTTTTTTCAATTAAATTAAAATATGAAGTACCTACTGAGGGTTTGTTTCTATATCTGTCCTTCGATTGATACTTTCCGGGTCATTTTTAATTTCTATCATTTCCCTTAAAATGCGTTTCTTATAAATTAGTCTCTGTCTCTAAAATGCTTACATTTTCAAAGTCAAAAGTGTGCCCGTACGTTTTAAAATGGTCAAAAAGTGCTGTTTTTGATTCTTTGGTAACATGAAAGTTTCTGCAGTCTCTTGCATATTCCGACATTCTGGTCTTTAAATACCTTCCAGTTTGCCCTATTTTTTCTTATTTCTTTTTCTCTTTAAACACCATGAAATTTAAAAAAAATGACACCTGCTTGTAACTGTGTTACTCTTTAATCTATCAAAGATATATATTATGTACCTACTTTCTGTTATGTTATGTCTTTGAAAATATTATTTGTCATTTTTTTAAACAAATCAGTTATGTAATTTTTTATCGGTTATTGTTGAAACCTAAGAAATAATCGTATTGTTTCAGAGCCCTGAGGAAGGAAATATATTTTCAGAAACGTCGGTAGATTAAAATTTGGGTTTCATTTGCTCCCTAAGATCCTTAAACCCATAAAAAACACCTAAGGTGAAGTCAGGTAAATGGGCCACCGGGGAATATGGGCCTGGCTGTTTTATTTTTTTTTTAATGGTACCATCTTAGAAAAAATGCATGTTGGTAGCAGTTCTGTATCGATATTTCATGAATCGATATTATTGCCCATTACAACATATTCTTTCAAATGTTAACTGTCAAACAAAAACAGGTAATTTCGATCGCAACAACTTTTGGAGCGGTTTTAGAAAATATTTTTTTAAATCTGTTCAACAGCTATTCCATTCGAATTTGTTGCTGAAAGGTAAGTTACAGATGCAAATTTTGATATAAAAGTTAGTTAACGTTGAAATGAAGATATTTGTGGGAATCAACCATAGACAATTTACCTTTAGATAAACAAACAATAATCACGAATGTGGCAGTTTTATGGCCTCACGCATGTAAACAAAACTGGGAACTATTAGACATGCGCACTGCAACATTATCGTTTGCCGAATGGGAAAATAGACAGGTCCGGGCTTTAAAATTTAAATTCTTGCTCATATGCCACAATAGAGGGTTTATTTTACCCCTATTTGGGCATAATACAATTATTATACAACGGCTGCAACTAGTACTAGTCATTGATATTACAATCCGAGTCACTAAAAGCACAAACACAATTCACTAACTAAACTACACAAAAACCAAAAATCCATAAATATTAAACACCAGTCCCACAATCCACGATAGCCGAAAACTTTAGAAAACTACAAGGAATCCGCAGAGAAGAGAAACCTTAAAACACAACAACAAAAATGGCGGCCGAGCCGGTTCTGGAGAGTATTTTTGAGCGCGTTGATTACTGTCGATAAAGTAGGACGGCCGATAACACGAGGTTTGTGCGCATGCACGAAGGTTCCCCGAATGAAGACAGCTGACCGACGAGTCATGCGCTCGGACGTATTTTTTCACCCATAAAACGTAACTTTTGTTTGCGCAGGAGATAAGCTGTAGGTATCTAAAGGTAAATTGTCTATGGAATCAACTAGGATGGCCCAGTTTTCCTGTGTTTATAGGCATTTGGGCAAAGTGGGCCATAACTTACTGGATAAGTGGACCAGGATGGCCCACTAACTTAATGGATGGAAATGGCCGAAAATGGAAGATGTTTTAACATACGAGTTGAAAGAAATAACTATTGAAAATTATGCCGCCATCACCTACTTCACTAAATAAAAGAGGGTTTTTTAATGTCCCAGAATTAAATAAAAGTATTTAGCTAAATTAAGTACATACCAAGGGAAATGAACAAAAGGTGTAGGAAGGGCATATTCTTGGGAAATTTTTATTTTGTTGTTTTGCATAGACAAATAGTCCAAAACAAGGAATATCAATGCATATTTTGTTTAAGTATAGGTACCACTGTTTTTTTCGTTTTTCACGTATTTACGATCTTAATTACTATTTGTTAGGTTAGTTTGTTCTACTATTTAAATAAAACATTTTTTGAAGTTTAAAAATAATATTTTATTTGACCTCATATCTCCAGAGCAATTCAAGATTTTTTTTTATGTGTAAATGGTGTATTGAAGACTTTATGTTAAAGTATGGCCCAGTTACCAACAAGCCATTCCTGTGTTATCCTTGCCTAAAACACGGAGGGGTGGCATACTTACCCCAATTTTAGGGGTAAGTGGGCCACCTGGATTTTTTTTTTTAAAAGGAGTTTGCAAATCCTCGAGAGTAATGTGACAAATCATATTTTACTCTAATATAATAGGACTTTCTACCTTATAAATTGCAAAACCATGATGAGCCTTTATTTTAAGTTATATAAACATTTGAATTTTAAAAGTTGTAAATAGGGGTCCCACTTACCCAACTTCACCTTACATAAATTTTAAATTTTGAAGAAGTAGTCCATACTCAAAGTGGAGTTAAATGATACAGAAAAAGACAAGCACGAACGAGAACTAGGCGAACCTAGTATCACATCGATATGTTTCGAGTGTAGAAACACTCATCATCAGGAAACAAAGTGAAAAGTAAAATGCTAATGTTTTTAGCAAAAGAGAAAATAATGGTGAGATTGAGCCGTAATGGAGCTTTTAATGGTGTACAAGAGATGTAAAATTGAAAAATCAGAAGCTTGTATATGTGTGATTGTCGACCTTCTGATTTTTCAATTTTACATCTCTTGTACACCATTAAAAGCTCCATTACGGCTCAATCACTGAGAAAAGCTCCAGAAAGAAATTATTTGCTAAGATTATTTTGGCTGCAACATTAAATTTTTAACCTACAATAGTAATATTGGTTTCTTATTGCAAAATAAACGATTTACCTGAAAACTCTTTATACCTGTTGCAAAACACTTTTCTATTGTAGAAAAATTTATATTATGATGACAGTTGAGATTTGCTTTATGAAAACGCCTCTCTTGTTACTAATATTTGCTTTGTTGGGGCAGCAACGCGACTTATTGTTATTGAAAGAAAATATTTATAAAACAATCTTTTCTGGAACTCCAAAATATCTTTCCAACGGTAAAAAAGTTTTTTATTAAAAATGGAAATTAGTCAGATGTTCGATTCTAATCGGCTTTTTTCGTGGTCGCAAATTCAATCTGATTGGGCCAATTTTCATATTCGATACCTACCCGCACCCGCCCCGCCCGTCTTCATTTCACGTTGAAAATTGAAAGCGTGCAGGTTGCCGTTTGAGCTGATCGCGATCAGTGTACTATTATTGTATGAGAAAATTAAGTGTTGTTTTGTTAACAGTATGGAAATGGATACGTTTAATTTTAAAGATTTGATATCTAATTGGGGACTTCAAGATTATCTATATGGAAAACTTTGAACGTAAGTACTATACCCACATAAGTATTTACTTATTGCTTGTTTCTAAGTCCAAAGAACGTAATTTAATGGTGATTTTGGGCAAAAAGCTTCGAGTCACCCATTAAAATAAATGCCACCAGCAATGTAATTTTTATGATCACGTTTACCGTTTACCAATTACAAAGCAGTGTTTGCCCCCAGCCGAAATTCTTGATACATTGTTGTTAATGTCTTCTTACATTGAGGTTATGATTTATAAACTTCAACATGTCACCCCACCCAGCCAAGGTTTCTAGAGTAAGTAATCTTTAATTTTGTTTTAGAATGTGAACAAACTACACGAGAGCATAGTTCAGCATAGAAGAAAGGAAGGAGAAGTTAAAAAAATTTGGCCTTACCTTTGGAGTTGTAGTTGGGAACTTGGAGAAACCCTCATTTGTAATAGTTGTTGATGATGTTCAGTATAGGTACACGGTGGATACTTGTATCAGGGCACTTAAGCTGCTTTTTAAGCTATTTCATGCTTTAGACGTCGCATATCCTTCCGAAAGTGAACATGTTACAAATAATTAAATAAGTTTGAATAATAAAAGTTTGTCTATTAGAAATGTATTATAGAATAATGTTTCTTACATTAAATAATATCAAAACTGCAACAAAATATTTGGCTTCTTTTTTGGGCCATACCATACACTGAGAAAATCTCCACACTGAGAGAAGATTCTTGCTGCGGTTATAAAAATCTTTATACCGCTTATAAAAAAATTTACTTAAATAGGGGACAAAAGAAAAATTACCTAGGACAGTAAAATCGATTTGGCTGTAATTTCTTTGCTGGCGTAATAAAGTTACTTTATAAAAAATGATCACGTGTAACCCAAACAAATAAAATCCTGCGTTTGCAAAGTCACTTACTATCCGTTATAAAGAGACTTTGCTAGAACAACAAAGATATTTTTTCCGCCTGCCGCGTCGTTTCCATTAAAAATAAGTTACTTTTCTGTATCAGTATAACACTTTGCTGTAATGAAAAGAATTTTTATATCCTGTATAGCGTTTTGCTTCTTATAGCAAAGGTCTTTGCTGGATCAGCATTTCTTCTCTCTACTTATAGGTACCTTTTTTAGCTAAGGTAGCAAATAAACATTGCTGTCGTAGTAAAGTGGTCTCTACTGTGGCAGCCAAAATACCTATAGGTATATACACTGAGAAAATCTCTTTTCATTCCTAGCGAAAATTTTAGCAACCATAGCTAAAATATTTTGCTAAATGGGGGACAGCCAAGCACATTACTGTACCAGGAGAATGCACTCTGCTGGAAATACTTTGCTGTGGTAATAAAGCTACTTTGCAAGAATAATTCTGTTATAGCTATAAAGTAATTCTGCTATATCTAAAAAGTAACGTTGCTGTACTTATAAAACTATATAATGTAACTATAAAACTCTTTGCTACTGAAACAACAAATTTCTGCTACAGTGGTGACATTTTTTTATATAGTAAAAAACGTCTCTCTTGCAGTAGAAAGGATCTTTCTTGTACCTTAAAAATCTTTTGCTGTTGGTATAAATACTTTTTCTAATAACAAAAAATGTCTCTCCTTCTATAATAAAATTATATAGCTAGCACAAGAGGGTGCTTTCTTACCCTTAAAAAGTTTTTTTTTATTGCAGCAATTTTTTTTTTGTTTTTACCATGGATTAAAGTGCGCCTGTGTCACAAATTCGAGTGCTAGTATGGGAATCTTAAAAACTGTAAGAAATACATAATGTAAAATTTAAAGCAGTTGCACTTTTTGATTTCGACTTTGATGTATTTCTTACAATGTTCAAGGTTCCCGTACATGTACTCGAATTTGTGACACAAGCGCACTTTCATCCAGGGTAAAAACAAAATAAAATTTGCTGCAATAAAAAAGACAATTTAGGGGCTAATAAAATAGAGTACATTAAGCATGTAGTTGCTGTGAGGATAAGGTTTGAATGTAGGGTATAGGAATAAAAGGAAAAAGCTAAATGAAATAAACATTTTTTTATATAAAAAAAAAATACGACAAGAATCAAATATTAATACAGGTTATGCAAAAAACGATTTATATGAACGTTATAAGTTATAACATTAAACAACAGGAACATAAAGCACCTAATAATAATAATAATAATAATAATAATAATAATAATAATAATAATAATAATAATAATAATAATAATAATAATAATAATAATAATAATAATAATAATAATAATAATAATAATAATAATAATAATAATAATAATAATAATAATAATAATAATAATAATAATAATAATAATAATAATAATAATAATAATAATAATAATAATAATAATAATAATAATAATAATAATAATAATAATAATAATAATAATAATAATAATAATAATAATAATAATAATAATAATAATAATAATAATAATAATAATAATAATAATAATAATAATAATAATAATAATAATAATAATAATAATAATAATAATAATAATAATAATAATAATAATAATAATAATAATAATAATAATAATAATAATAATAATAATAATAATAATAATAATAATAATAATAATAATAATAATAATAATAATAATAATAATAATAATAATAATAATAATAATAATAATAATAATAATAATAATAATAATAATAATAATAATAATAATAATAATAATAATAATAATAATAATAATAATAATAATAATAATAATAATAATAATAATAATAATAATAATAATAATAATAATAATAATAATAATAATAATAATAATAATAATAATAATAATAATAATAATAATAATAATAATAATAATAATAATAATAATAATAATAATAATAACAATAATAATAATAATGATACAGCACTGATACAACTATAATATGTCTTGGGAGGCAAGGTTTTCCACTATGACTCCGAACGGCTGAACAGTTAGGTTAAACAGTTGTAGCTTCTCACATTTTGCGTTTATTTTTTCTGTGAGATGATCATTCTGGAACGGAGAATGTTGATTAAGTATTTATAGTAGGGGAAATCAAAAATTCTGGAAATGAAGGACCAGGGAGAAACCAAGCGAAGTCAAGAATAAGACAACTTATCGGTGTTTGTCATTGTAACACCAATGTATGCACGACTGCAATTATTAAATTTTACTAAAAAGTTCCGACTTCAAAATGTCAAAAAAAAGTTGACACTACTACCAGTTAAGCCTCCCATTAAGCATTCAGGTCAATGATCTGCTACCTAGATCATTGATTCAGGTTACTACCGTGCGAGCAAAAATTATTTGCATCAAAGAGGGCTTGGATTAAAAAACGTAGGGCTTGGTTTAGATAAAAAAACGGTTGTCAACGATGATGGAATAACTGATTAATTGATACCGCTAAGCATTACGTCCTTAGATGCAAGGCCCTCTTTGATGCAAATAATTTTTGCTCGCACGGTGTAAGGTTAGGTATGTATGTATGATTCTTAGTTCAAGCATAGCGAATAGTAGTTAATATTTACCTCTGCGTTAAAGAACAAGCTTTCTTGCACCTCACTCCTGCTTGGTCTCCATAGAACCTTTTCTGGCACTTTTAATGGTTATGGGGCTCAATAAATATAGTAACATCAGTAGTCCCTTAGCAGTAATGTCTAAAAATAATTATTTCATTAGTTTTCAATTACAATTATTATTATAAGACCTGTTTAATAGGCAAACATTTTATATACAAAATGAAACGTTTTAACTTACCAATATTTTCTTCAAGGCCGTATCCGCTGATTTTTCGTTCTTTCAACTTTGCTATTATTCCTGCACAAACTTTCTACTAGTATATTATATGACGTCAATACAATCAGGAAACCTTTTGTTAAAAACTGCCTCTCTCTAAAAATACACAAATAAATGATTTACCGAAATATGCATAAAAATAAACAAAAACAAGTATATTATGTGAAAGATTATACAAACAAAACTTACCAATTCAATGCCTGTGTTTAACTACAATAAGGACATGGAAATGGAAAGCATCAAAAAATGTTCCCAAATTTGCATTAACGTATAGTCTTCTTCTTAATTTAAAGGTGGCCTCTAAACTTTCAACTTTTCTTGTACTCCATCAAAATAATACAGCTAGCCGCAGGTCACAAACAAAAAAAAACAAATAATTTTGTAAGGCTAAGAGCCCCACCCTCTCCCTCAACTCTAAACTTAGCGAAATGATGCGCGAACGGCTCGACAACAGGCTCGGACGGGCTGAAATACTCGAAACTGGCTCTTAACGACACCGAATGGCGACACGGAAACACCCGAATACCGGATCTAATAAATTTTCTTTGCTGGGGCAGCAACATTTTTTCTCAGGATAAATAAAAATTCTTTTGAAAAAGTTTTTTGCTCTTACAATTACGTATTTTGCTATTGCGAAATATTTAAGAAAATATTTATTACCAACAGCAAAGTACTTATTAAAATCAATAGAAAGACATCAGTAAACCTTATTTTACTGCCACAAGAAAGTCAATTTGCAACTTTGGCAAATATTTTAGCTGGGATAGCCAAAAATACATCAGTAAAGTTGTTTTTGCTGGAGATTTTCTCAGTGCAGCAAAAACAACTTTACTGATGTATTTTTGGCTATCCCAGCTAAAATATTTGCCAAAGTTGCAAATTGACTTTCTTGTGGCAGTAAAATAAGGTTTACTGATGTCTTTCTATTGATTTTAATAAGTACTTTGCTGTTGGTAATAAATATTTTCTTAAATATTTCGCAATAGCAAAATACGTAATTGTAAGAGCAAAAAACTTTTTCAAAAGAATTTTTATTTATCCTGAGAAAAAATGTTGCTGCCCCAGCAAAGAAAATTTATTAGATCCGGTATTCGGGTGTTTCCGTGTCGCCATTCGGTGTCGTTAAGAGCCAGTTTCGAGTATTTCAGCCCGTCCGAGCCTGTTGTCGAGCCGTTCGCGCATCATTTCGCTAAGTTTAGAGTTGAGGGAGAGGGTGGGGCTCTTAGCCTTACAAAATTATTTGTTTTTTTTTGTTTGTGACCTGCGGCTAGCTGTATTATTTTGATGGAGTACAAGAAAAGTTGAAAGTTTAGAGGCCACCTTTAAATTAAGAAGAAGACTATACGTTAATGCAAATTTGGGAACATTTTTTGATGCTTTCCATTTCCATGTCCTTATTGTAGTTAAACACAGGCATTGAATTGGTAAGTTTTGTTTGTATAATCTTTCACATAATATACTTGTTTTTGTTTATTTTTATGCATATTTCGGTAAATCATTTATTTGTGTATTTTTAGAGAGAGGCAGTTTTTAACAAAAGGTTTCCTGATTGTATTGACGTCATATAATATACTAGTAGAAAGTTTGTGCAGGAATAATAGCAAAGTTGAAAGAACGAAAAATCAGCGGATACGGCCTTGAAGAAAATATTGGTAAGTTAAAACGTTTCATTTTGTATATAAAATGTTTGCCTATTAAACAGGTCTTATAATAATAATTGTAATTGAAAACTAATGAAATAATTATTTTTAGACATTACTGCTAAGGGACTACTGATGTTACTATATTTATTGAGCCCCATAACCATTAAAAGTGCCAGAAAAGGTTCTATGGAGACCAAGCAGGAGTGAGGTGCAAGAAAGCTTGTTCTTTAACGCAGAGGTAAATATTAACTACTATTCGCTATGCTTGAACTAAGAATCATACATACATACCTAACCTTACACCGTGCGAGCAAAAATTATTTGCATCAAAGAGGGCCTTGCATCTAAGGACGTAATGCTTAGCGGTATCAATTAATCAGTTATTCCATCATCGTTGACAACCGTTTTTTTATCTAAACCAAGCCCTACGTTTTTTAATCCAAGCCCTCTTTGATGCAAATAATTTTTGCTCGCACGGTAGTAACCTGAATCAATGATCTAGGTAGCAGATCATTGACCTGAATGCTTAATGGGAGGCTTAACTGGTAGTAGTGTCAACTTTTTTTTGACATTTTGAAGTCGGAACTTTTTAGTAAAATTTAATAATTGCAGTCGTGCATACATTGGTGTTACAATGACAAACACCGATAAGTTGTCTTATTCTTGACTTCGCTTGGTTTCTCCCTGGTCCTTCATTTCCAGAATTTTTGATTTCCCCTACTATAAATACTTAATCAACATTCTCCGTTCCAGAATGATCATCTCACAGAAAAAATAAACGCAAAATGTGAGAAGCTACAACTGTTTAACCTAACTGTTCAGCCGTTCGGAGTCATAGTGGAAAACCTTGCCTCCCAAGACATATTATAGTTGTATCAGTGCTGTATCATTATTATTATTATTGTTATTATTATTATTATTATTATTATTATTATTATTATTATTATTATTATTATTATTATTATTATTATTATTATTATTATTATTATTATTATTATTATTATTATTATTATTATTATTATTATTATTATTATTATTATTATTATTATTATTATTATTATTATTATTATTATTATTATTATTATTATTATTATTATTATTATTATTATTATTATTATTATTATTATTATTATTATTATTATTATTATTATTATTATTATTATTATTATTATTATTATTATTATTATTATTATTATTATTATTATTATTATTATTATTATTATTATTATTATTATTATTATTATTATTATTATTATTATTATTATTATTATTATTATTATTATTATTATTATTATTATTATTATTATTATTATTATTATTATTATTATTATTATTATTATTATTATTATTATTATTATTATTATTATTATTATTATTATTATTATTATTATTATTATTATTATTATTATTATTATTATTATTATTATTATTATTATTATTATTATTATTATTATTATTATTATTATTATTATTATTATTATTATTATTATTATTATTATTATTATTATTATTATTATTATTATTATTATTATTATTATTATTATTATTATTATTATTATTATTATTATTATTATTATTATTATTATTATTATTATTATTATTATTATTATTATTATTATTATTATTATTATTATTATTATTATTATTATTATTAGGTGCTTTATGTTCCTGTTGTTTAATGTTATAACTTATAACGTTCATATAAATCGTTTTTTGCATAACCTGTATTAATATTTGATTCTTGTCGTATTTTTTTTTTATATAAAAAAATGTTTATTTCATTTAGCTTTTTCCTTTTATTCCTATACCCTACATTCAAACCTTATCCTCACAGCAACTACATGCTTAATGTACTCTATTTTATTAGCCCCTAAATTGTCTTTTTTATTGCAGCAAATTTTATTTTGTTTTTACCCTGGATGAAAGTGCGCTTGTGTCACAAATTCGAGTACATGTACGGGAACCTTGAACATTGTAAGAAATACATCAAAGTCGAAATCAAAAAGTGCAACTGCTTTAAATTTTACATTATGTATTTCTTACAGTTTTTAAGATTCCCATACTAGCACTCGAATTTGTGACACAGGCGCACTTTAATCCATGGTAAAAACAAAAAAAAAATTGCTGCAATAAAAAAAAACTTTTTAAGGGTAAGAAAGCACCCTCTTGTGCTAGCTATATAATTTTATTATAGAAGGAGAGACATTTTTTGTTATTAGAAAAAGTATTTATACCAACAGCAAAAGATTTTTAAGGTACAAGAAAGATCCTTTCTACTGCAAGAGAGACGTTTTTTACTATATAAAAAAATGTCACCACTGTAGCAGAAATTTGTTGTTTCAGTAGCAAAGAGTTTTATAGTTACATTATATAGTTTTATAAGTACAGCAACGTTACTTTTTAGATATAGCAGAATTACTTTATAGCTATAACAGAATTATTCTTGCAAAGTAGCTTTATTACCACAGCAAAGTATTTCCAGCAGAGTGCATTCTCCTGGTACAGTAATGTGCTTGGCTGTCCCCCATTTAGCAAAATATTTTAGCTATGGTTGCTAAAATTTTCGCTAGGAATGAAAAGAGATTTTCTCAGTGTATATACCTATAGGTATTTTGGCTGCCACAGTAGAGACCACTTTACTACGACAGCAATGTTTATTTGCTACCTTAGCTAAAAAAGGTACCTATAAGTAGAGAGAAGAAATGCTGATCCAGCAAAGACCTTTGCTATAAGAAGCAAAACGCTATACAGGATATAAAAATTCTTTTCATTACAGCAAAGTGTTATACTGATACAGAAAAGTAACTTATTTTTAATGGAAACGACGCGGCAGGCGGAAAAAATATCTTTGTTGTTCTAGCAAAGTCTCTTTATAACGGATAGTAAGTGACTTTGCAAACGCAGGATTTTATTTGTTTGGGTTACACGTGATCATTTTTTATAAAGTAACTTTATTACGCCAGCAAAGAAATTACAGCCAAATCGATTTTACTGTCCTAGGTAATTTTTCTTTTGTCCCCTATTTAAGTAAATTTTTTTATAAGCGGTATAAAGATTTTTATAACCGCAGCAAGAATCTTCTCTCAGTGATATCACCATAATTTTCTCTTTTGCTAAAAACATTAGCATTTTACTTTTCACTTTGTTTCCTGATGATGAGTGTTTGTACACTCGAAACATGTCGATGTGATACTAGGTTCACCTAGTTTTTCGATGAATAAAGATTGTGGAGAAAGACTTCGTTCTTTTCTTTTTCTGTATAAATTTTAAAGTTGTTATTAAAGTAATACACCAAGAAAATATTTTGGACGGTGAGAATTGTTGGGATGGCTTTGCCTGCTTCGAGGTGCCGCCACTGGTAGATAGTCCTGTTAGTAGGATAAAACGGCTCGATAAGTCCTGTCTAAAGCCGGACAAGATTTTACAATATTAACGTGATCCTGCAAATATAACAAACTTGTTACCAGCATTTTGCTAATTATATTCCGTTTTATCATTGAAACTGGAAAGTTTATCATCAGAAAAAAAACGCATACTTCCCAGAAGGGTAAAAACGATTTCCCTCCTTTCATAATCTAAAATTTCCATTATATTTCGCGCTTAACTGATAATGGCACATTAAAATTCTGCGGGGAGACTTATTACGTAAGTCGTCAGGACCCTCGCAAATCCATGATAACCCGACGAATGCTCAGGAAATGTAGTTACAGTGCTCAAATGACACATGCATGATGCGATTACAATTTTATTATATGAATATGTATACGGTCCCCGGCTCAGACTAAAAGCTAAGGGAGAGTGCCTGTAAATTTAATACCATCTAATGCAATGTAATACTTGGTCACTTTATATTTGCATTTCTATGCTGATATTTTCAACTATTAAATAATAGAACAAGAATTATTTTTATAAACAAGCTGATTGTAGGTACTGACTGCATAGCTGAAAAAAAGTGGCAAGTTTTATTTTGTCCAAAAATAAATTAATAAGAAAAATCCATTTTACTAACTAGGTATAAATACTTTATTTAAAAAAGCTTAAGTATCAATTATAAAAATGCCTAATTTTTTTTTTGAGGTTCAATCAGACGGAACATATAATTTATTTCGATTTATGATTAGTGGTCATAAAAAAAGTTTTATGTTTGTATACAGTGTCACCAATAAAGTCCGCATCATATGGGATTTTTTTTTATTAATACCTTTATTCGAAATTTGACTTTGGCATCAAGTTCTGCTTCGATCGAGATGAAAATTAAGCAAAAAAGTAGTAGTCACGTGATTCGCATTATCTGTCAAATTTTAATTTTTTTCAAAAAATAATTCAAAAGTGGTGTTATTTCTGAAAATATCGAAAAAAGTTTGAAGAAAAAGTTGTTTTAAATGCAGTTTCTAGTCCGCATGCAAAATTTCAGCTACATAAGATAATTTTGATTTTTTACCTATATTTTGTAAATTGCACCACTTTTGCAAAATAAGACTCAACGCAGCCTACATAAAACTTCTTAGTTTTGACAATGCTTTATTTCAGATACATTTTCTTTATATTAGCGCCATATTAAATGTGTGTTTTTCTACAAATTCAAAATTGGGCTATTAAAATTTGGTCGCATGTGATGCAAAGTTTATTTGTTTTTGACCCTGTATAAGGTAATTTCATAAAATAAGTATTTTTGAAAACGTAGTTTGTGTCTGAAAGTAAAAAAATTAAAAAATAAAGTAAAGGGGTTTTAAATTAAATCGTTGAAAATAGATAAACTTTACGTTAAGTTAAACTAAAATTTATTTTCCACTTAATGAACACCTTACTGATGACACTGTGTTCTTTTTTGTCTTAATATTAAGGTGTATTACTTTGAGACACAAACTACGTTTTCAAAAAGACTTATTTTATGAAGTTACCTTATACAGGGTCAAAAACAAATAAACTTTGCATCACATGCGACCAAATTTTAATAGCCCAATTTTGAATTTGTAGAAAAACACACATTTAATATGGCTCTACTTTAAAGAAAATGTATCTGAAATAAAGCATTGTCAAAACTGAGAAGGTTTATGTAGGTTGCGTTGAGTCTTATTTTGCAAAAGTGAACAAACCCGAACAAACCCGAACAAACCCGAACAAACCCGAACAAACCCGAAGCAGAACTTGATGCCAAAGTCAAATTTTGAATAAAGCTATTAATAAAAAAAAATCCCATATGATGCGGCTTTATTACTGGTGACACTGTACATATTATAAGAACGTAATTTTATTCGGAATTTATAACATTTGATAAGATTATATGTTTTATGCTAACATAAGTAACTTGACTTTTTGTAATGTTTTATAGTAATATGTTGATATTGAAACAGACCGACCCCCAAGGGCGTCCGAAGGGGGGGGGGGGGGCAAGGGGGTGCGCTTCCCCCCCCCCTGGCCCAAGTAGATTTGAGATATTTTATTTAACTGGGATATACATATTTATTGACATACAATTCAATTGACAAAATTGGTAAAACGAACTCTTGCTGCATAAAATGAAATGTGGAATTCAAAAATCTTCACTAAATAGCGAAGGAAAAATATTACAATAGAATAAATAAAGCTTTATTTTAATTTACACAGCTAGTCATAATAGCAATATACAAATAGATATACTATTGGTCAGGCAATTGTGATAGCAATTTGTTTACCTCCAACTATATGTACAGTCGAAAGATCATTCAGTACTCTCAGAAGAGTAAAAACCTGGATTCGCTCGACTATGACTGAGCACCGATTGGACGGTTTATGTATGATGAGTGTTCATCGCAAATTTGTAAAAGAAAAAAAAATACATTTAATTGAAAAAATTATTGATGAATTTGCAAAAGATTCAAGAAAATTAACATTTCTTTTCTCCAATAAATCTGAATAACTTATAAGTTTTTTGTTATATTTGAACATTTTTAAATATTTTGTTTAGCTATTTTTTGATATTTAATATAAGTATTAGGTGTTTTGCTCTATTCCTTTATTGAAGGTTTGTTGAGGTGCTAGAAACAAAAATAATTCCAATTATGATTTGCCCCCCCTTGGAAAAGTTCCTTCGGACGCCCTTGCCGACCCCAGGTATATTGATCACCTGAAAAAATATGTCACTCTAGTTGTAATCGTCAAATCTTGTGGTACGACCCTGTCTACGTTGTGTTTACATTAAGTTTCTTTTAAAGTTTGGTACAACGGTAAAGGTATGTCAGGTTTTAAGATTTTTTAGCTTCAATCTTATTCTGACGGTTTCCCTATGATGCGGTATTCCGCTGCCAGTAAATTAAAATTAAAGAGATTTTAAAAACAATCGATCCATTATAAAAGCATTTTGGCCATATACAATTTATGAACAATTCAATCAGAATATACCTTAAATAACATAAAGAATAAAATCCCTAATTATTACATTTCATAAAACTTAGTGTAAGATGGTCTTTCTCCCATAATTTAGCCCGTTTGCACCAACATCTGTCTGCGACAGAATGGTGACGCATTTCTCCAATATTACCTATTATGTCAGCGACGATAATAAGTAATTATGTTTTACTTTTTGTTACCAATTACGTCTGCTACTGTAATGGTGACACTTTACCTCCCAAAAATACCCTTTTTAAATATGGAAAAGTCAGAAATTGTGTTACTGGGTAAATGGGTAAGTTCCGAAAGTTACTTATACGATTTTCCGATAAAAGAAAATATTAAAATTCTAGGTATGTATATAACAAAAAATTTTAAAGACATGATAACTCTCAACTGGAACAAAATAACAAAAACTATTCAGACCAACATTATCACAAATAATTTAAGAAACTTAGATTTAATCAGGAAAAATTGGTATATAAATATTTATATAATGGCAAAAGTCTGGTATTTGGCGCAGGTACTGCCGATAACTAACCAATTATGTCAAAAAATTGTTTTAATAACAGGTAAGTATATCTGGAGTGGGTGTCTTTCTAGGGTAAAACGGCAGCAATTAGAAGTAAGTATTAAAAAAGGAGGTCAAAACTTAATAAACCTTGAAAACAAGGCCTTGGCTCTGTTATTAAAAACGCAATTTCTGATGGACGAATATTCAAAACAAACTCTGGTTTAAGTCTTACATGAATTGCGTTTTTGAAGATTCTCCCCAGATCAACAATCCGTTTTTTAAAAGGTTTTTTTCTAAAATAAAGGATAATGACTTACATTTTGACAAGGATACCCTGATTAAAACTAAAAATATTTATACAGCATTAATGGAAAAAAAATTTCAAAAACCGGAAATTGAAAAAAAATATCAGCAATTTAACTGGAAAAAAGTCTGGCTATCCTTGTCAAACTCGGAAATACCCACAAAATGGCGTTCGGCTGTTTATAAAATAATTAATGATATTGCCCCGGTTGCGCAAAAGTTATTTCGCCACGGCATAGGTAACTCTGACAAATGCCAAAAATGTAACGCGGTCGAAGATAGCATGCAAAGATTGTATTCATGCAAAGGTGATCTGGAATTGGCTAAATAGCATCATAACTAGACAATTTGGAAAAAATCTAAATAATTTTGGAAATTGTATAGGTTTGTTTGAGGTAGATTTTCGAGATACCAGAGATACAAATGTGTGGCTATTTTACATAAGCGCCTTAATTTATTACAATAGTGAAGTAAAAAAAGATAACTTAGAGGAATTTAAAAGTATATTACGAAATAAAAGATTAAAAAAAATTAGATTTGGAAAAATTAAGATCTACTCCAGAAAAATATTTTCATTTTAGCAAATAAGGGTTGTTGTATTGCTGGAAAGTCAGGAAAAGACTATTGACATCTTCCCCGGCTTAAACAGCCAAATATTTTAAATACAAATAATACTTAGTTAGATAACTTTCAAAATGTATTATGAAATTTACTATACATTATATTACGTATGTAGAAAATGTAAAATTATGTTTTAATAAACGATTTTGAGAAAAAAAAATGATTATCTTTGGTCTGCGACCACACTCTGGTTTTAATTGGTTCCCGGTCAATCTGCAATTTATTTTGTTACAGAATATTTTTATAGATTTACGTACACGTTTGGTATAAAGGTACTACGTAGTTGGTGAAAAGCCGAGTGACAACGGTCTTTGTATAAAAAAAACTATAGGTATATGTAAAAAACGTTCGAAAAATCTTTCCTTATGGAATTTATTGCTAACCATATAACAATTGTTTCGACAAATAGTGACGTCCTCATCAGATGGGAAAATCCACCGACATGTAATATAAGGAGACAAAATTTATAAAAACCATTTGTTTACAATCAGATATTATACTTCCAAAGCTTCAGATACGTTAGAAGGAGACAACGTCTGCAAGACAAAATTGGTTCCTAATTGTTTTAAAATAAAAAGGTGGCCAGAGCATAACGGTATTATTCGCAACTGTAACAAAAGTCTATACACTTTTGCTTTCTAAGGGTCGTAAAATATGGGTCAAGTGCTGGGGCGGCTCGTGGTATTTGAAAGTGGTGAGGCACAGTTAAAAAAAAATTTTTTTAGCAAGGTTAGATTTTAAAGTTTAGACAAGTTTTTTAAATCGCTATAATCACATTTTGACCAAACTTTGTCGCTATTATTTGTTGCAAACAGAATACACGGCACACACACACAGCAAAATAATTTGTTTAACGTTACACTACCAGTAAGCCAGTCGTACTTTTCGTAATTTCGTACCAAGTGTTTTGAAAGCTCCGATTTGATTTCCCCACCCCACCGATAGTAACAAGACGTTTACTCAAATCTGGAACAGGTCGCTTTACTTCTTTTACTATGTACAATTTATCTTCATAGGAATTACTTGAAAAATTCTGCTTATTTACTAAAAAATTAACAAGATCACAAGTGGGATTGCGAATGTTTGCATTTACCTGGGGAAGTTGTGACGCTGTGCTAGGTCCCGCTGAATCCATTTTTCGCTAATAAGCACAAAACAAATAAACTCATAAGTAATAAAAGTAATGTAATATTAATATTTTAGAAAAATCAGTACGGAAAACCACAAAAGTATTTACCGAAAACTATATTAAAATACAATGCACTATGCACTCTCTCTAAACTCTAAACTTTCAACGGACAACCTGTTAAGGTAAGCGCGCATATGTACGCAGCGGACGCAACGGAAGCATCGGACGATTCGTAATATTTTTGTCACCATCGCACATTATCTTCGGATTTGCTTGGCGTATTTTCAGTGCAATCCAAATTCACAAAGTAGAAAATTTTTTTCCTCCCTGTTTGTTTTTGTGTTGTAATATGAGCAGTTCTGAAGAAGAAATATTTGCAATTGCATTAGCATTTGAAGATGAAGAGCAAAGAAAACGGAAAGGAAAAAAACGACTTTGGGTCCATAATATAAATTTAAAGAGAAAACGCCGCGTTTGTAATTTGTTATGGGTTCTGGTACAAACACACATAAGCATAAACAATATACTGCGCACACAAGACTGTTTGGTAAATACTAAATACGATGAATCCGACCAGATTCATGTCGTGACATGTCGCGCATTAATTCTGATTTTCGAATTACGTCATCCGTACGTATCCTATCCACGGATTTAATTCTTTTAAAATAATTCGGGACGGAATTCCGTCCCTAAGATGCGTGCGATGCCTACAAATGTGCTTTATCAAATTTAAAACTACGTAAATAATAATTTTCCTTCGTTCCGTCTGTCCGATGCGTCCGTCCGATGCGTCCGTCCGATGCGTACAAATGCGCGCTTACCTTAAATCTACATAATTAATAGCATTTCTCCAAATACCGTGTCGCGGCGTTCATCTTTATAGATTAGATTAGTCCCCTCGCGTTCGCATTAAATTTACGTAGAGAGTTGAGGCTGGCCTCAAAAGATTGTTTTTATGCGCTATTTAAAGCTAGATTCGACTGGACTATTACGGGTATCATACATCACATTAGATATTTTCACTAATACGCTAGACAAGGAAGCGGGAGGCCGGACCTCTAACCATATACGACCGCGTGCAGAAATGAGATGGATGATATAAGATATAAGAACAAAACACGCAAGGCATCGTAAAAGACAAGGAAGCGCGAGACCGGCTTCTACCATATACGACCGCATGCAGAAATGAGATGGATGATAGATGATATTTCTAGCGAAGCGCGTTAAGATTAACGGTATTAATTCTAATGGATATATATTTATGCAAATAGTAAAGTAATATAAATTTGTAATTTATTTAATTTGCAAAATTATTGGTGAGGCACTGCCTCACCTGCCTCAGAGGAGAAGCCGCCACTGGTCAAGTGCATCGACACATATACCTTTTGTTTAGGTAGGTAACTTGTGGTGCTTGAGAACAAAGATTGGACGTTATTACGCAGTAATAATGCCACCTTCTAAAGATAATAATAAATCAGCAGCGGTTAAGAAATCGGGGAGGGTTAATTAAAGACAAAACCTATTTTATTTGACAATATAGGGGAGACCGGGGCAGGTTGTAACACGGGGTAAGGTGTAACACACCAAATATTTTCCTAATTTAAAAGCTGGCAACCCCGAACCCTATGTAGGCTTCTGGAGAACACTGTGAAGCTCAGTTATGTCTAGACAGTCGAGGAACAGACATTGTGGTTAAGGTTATTTCCGATATTGTTTATATTGTGGCATGTAATTTAAAATTGATATCATAATTTTGTTTTAAAATAAATGTTACAAGCTGCCTGCTGAGTTTTTTTTTTGTCATAAATGAATCATTGCAGTCTAGGTTATTATATTGACAAAGCTATGCATGATTATATATTTACTTTTTTTTTCTGCAAAGACAAAACGAAAATATTCGATCCGGGGGCAAATTGTAACAATCTAATTGGGGCAAAATGTAACATGTTACAATTTACCCCAATGTGATAAATTATGTATTAACAACAGCACCTTATTCTGAAATAGCTGAACTCGAACCCGTTGCTTCAACGTCAGGATTAAGTTGACGTTACTTCCCAAATGGAAGGCAAGATTACATTCTCTCCAGAGTTTGTTCGTCCACTTCCTAAAGCTGATCAGCGAAAGACAACCCTTTAAGGGTTGAAAAAAAAGATCAGTGGTACTAACTGACACACCAGAGAAGGATGCACTGGAAGAAGAACAAAATGGTCGAAAGGCCAAAAAGTCCAAAATTATTAAGTCGAAAGTGAAAAGAAAAGTTTACGTAGAATCAGACGATTCTTCAGAAGAAAAGTACTTTTGTTTATTTGCACTCATCATATGGGCGTAGCAAACCTAACGAAAAATGGATTAGTTGCCACAAGTGTAAAAAGTGGTCACATGAAACTTGCACCGACTTGAAGTTCTCATCATTGCGATTCGGATAGTGAATAGATAACCAAAAATAGCTACTTCACGTTAAATAATGTTTATTTATGTTTGTTTAAAATGTTTTTTATGTTCACGTTCATGTTTTTTATGTTCACGTTTTTATTTAAGTAAATATACCAATAAAAAAATATGCGTTACCACTTACCCCGCTTACTGTTACTTTTTACCCCGAGACCCCGAGAATTTGTAACAAAGGTTCGGATCTATTTAAAAAAAAAGCTGACAGTTTAATTTTTGAAAATATTGTCATATATATTTAATCAATTTGTTCACAACATATGTAAGTAGACATTCATGACAAAAAAAAATTGATTAGTGAAAACAGCTCCAAGAAAAAAAATTTCAAATATTTTTCGTTACAACCTGCCCTGGTCTCCCTTACAAGTAAAATTATCAGAAATGGTTATAGTTATTTGGTATGATGTTGCCTGTAAAATGTTAATTTATAATTGGTGTATATAAAACGGTGTGATGGCTGTTTTGGAGAGATCGACTAAATCATAAGAACGATGTTTTTTCAAAAAGTTATTAACCATTTATAGTTTAAATATCTTAGTTCAAACTTCTTAAATTATACTCAAGTATACTAATTTTATCGTACTCTTTGTGTTTTGGGACACCCGTTTCATATCTTAGGTTCATTTATTATTATTCTTTTTTAGAAAATACACCAATTGAATGCATTTAATCAAAAAAAAAACTGCATAAACAGTCATCACCTGATGTGATGTTCAGCTATGTCCAAAAGAGCTGTTTTTTTTTTAAATAGTATAATTCTCACCCCAGGGCATATAATAAAAAGTACCGAAATTGTCCCGAGATATTAACTTAAGTTATAAAACGATGGTAAAATATACCTAACATGAAAAAACACTACTAACAAAACTTACTTGAAATTTTTAATTTCTTGCACGGTTTTTTTTTTCAGTCTGTAGGTATGATACTAAAGTGCATTGGTTGCGTCATAGTCGTACCTCAATATTAATCTTTCAAGTTCTGCAAACCGCATTAAAATCGGTAATATCGTTCCCGAACTACAGACATGTACTTAATAAAGGTGTTAAAAACAATTATCGAACTTTGTGACGTTGAAGTTTACACTGAGAAAAACCCGCCAACTAAATTACTTAGTTGATTTTTTTTTAGTTGTAGCTACTAAAAATGTCCGCATACTTAGTTGCCATAATACCGCAAAGCTATTTACAGGGACTAACAAATATATTTTTTGCCCTCCACTTACAATTACTAATCGAATTAGTAGGCTGTACGCCGAAAATTTATTTGGTAGACTTGCGGTAAATACATCCTTTGTTGTGATAACTAACAAGGGCGTAAGATTTTGTTATACTTGTGACAACTAAAAAAAAAATTATTTTAAATAATGCCTTAAGTTGTCGTAACGAAAAATATGGTAGCCATTACTAAATATTTAGTTAATCCACGCGGTAACAATCATTTCGTCTCCGTGCTTCGATACGTGTGCATGGTTTAAGTGAATCAGGTGCTTCTTGCCGCGGTGAGGGTGAGTGTGTGTGTGTGTGTCTATTAGTGTTATTTATTTATTATAGTTTATAGTGATGTATTACAGACTTTTATTGTTAGAATGGGGGCTTCAAACCCATCTAGATGCATTTGAAGGTAAGGTTAGGATTTATCCATGTTATTTATTTAATAAAAATTTTAAAAACTGAAAAAATTATTTTTTGTATTTTAAGTTGAAGAGAAAACAAACTTTTCACTTTAGGGAAGTAATTACCTACCTCAACTAGAAAGCCTTAAAAATAATTCAATCTATCTGAAATGAAATTTCATCTACAAGCTATCACAGAAGGCTTCTGAATTTAAATATTCTGACGTGTAGATATATTGAATAAGTTTCTCCCAGAAACAAAGACAAATTTTGATCAACTAGTTAAACAGCCAAGTTAAAGTGTTTTATTTGGTATCTACTGTTGCACACACCTTCAGTTTCCTTAGGCCGTATAAAAGGGCTTTTTAACATCAGCTCAACTGAACCTTTACTGGTACTTAAAGTTTTTTTTATAAAAATCACATTGCAGTTAAATTAAATATTGTTTCTGTTTGAAACTGGCAGCAATATATTTTAGACGAAAAGCTTCAACATCAGTAAAATGGTTTTATTGGTGGTTACAGAAAAGCTCCAGCAAATTACGCTTTGATGCTTAGAGTTTTTTCTGCAGTATACCGAGCTTTTCGGTTGCGATATACACATGCAATTACAGTGGATTTTATCTACAAGTTGTATGTGCAGCCGTAACAAATATTTTTCTAATGCAGCATAGAACTCTTGTTAAATAGGGGACAGCGAAATACTTTTTGCTGTGGTGACTAGAGTAAGCTTTTCGTTGCTGCCAGTTCCAAACAAAAAACCGTATTTGACGACAATGTAATTTTTATGGGAAGGTTCAAGTACCAGTAAAGGTTCACTTGAGCTACTGTTAAGATGCCCTTATATAATAAGGCCTTTAGGGGACTGAAGGTGCGTGCAATCGTTGCCAAATAAAAAAAAACTTTGTGGTTACTTTTTAACTAATATTTTTATTTGTATTCACTAAATACCCAATTTGGGTTAACTATATAATTTAGTTACTATTATATAATTTATTAGTAACGTTAACATCTACGCTTAGTTCCTGCAACTAAATGATATAATAGCTTTAACAAACCACCTACTTGTAACGAATATATACAGGGTGACGCGGATCTAAATGAACATACTTCAACACAAGACAAAGAATACCTTGGGGGTTCTTAATCACCCATCTTTGATAGTTCAATTGTCGATAGTTAATAAGATACAGGGTCTTTTATGAACTTCAGCAATTTTTTGTTCTTGTCATATTTTTTAATGCACTCCGTATAAAATTTTCATATTGGGTCAACATCTGTAACCTATCTGTTGCTTAAAATTGCAGTATCAGAAAATTTTAAATTCCAGGCCCGTATTAAAAAAAGTTGACATTTTCAATTTTTACATTTTTAACACCCTGTAGATCAATTTTTTCAAAATATTATTTTTTTATTGGAAAGAGCATAAAGAATTGACCCTAACGGCATAATTTTTAAAGTTCCCGCACCCATCACTTGATTAGAATAAATGGTTGTTTTGTAAAAAATTTCAAAATGGTGCATATTTGGAAATTAGAAATTAAGAAAATAACAATAAAAAAGCAAAAACTGCTTCCGAAGTAAAAAAATAAATGTACTAAACGTTTAATAGTTTTAACGAGACTAAATTTTAGGGAACAACACAACAACAAATAACAAAGTAATAATAATAATAACAAAACTGCAAGTTAAAATCGACTGCTTAAAATCTAATACATAGAAAAAGTTTTAGCAAGAATTAATTTTAAGAGCACTTTAGCAGAACACTGTTATTTAAGAAGCTGTTCAAAATGCCCTCTATTGGCTTGTTCACATCTTCGTCTTCTGATGTTTAAATTTGACACTGCTTTTCTAATTGCGTCTGGGTTATTTTTTATTTCCTGAAAAGCATTAATAATTCGTTGCAAAAGCTGCTCCCGCGTGTTGATTTCTTCTAAATAAACCAAATTTTTCATATTCCCCCAGAAAAAAAAATCCAAAGGATTAAAGTCCGGCGACCTGGCTGGCCATAAATGGGGCCCTCCACGGCCTATCCATCTGTTAGGAAACGTAATATTTAAAAATTCAGATACAACCCTTGCAAAATGTGGTGGGGCCCCATCATGTTGAAAAAAGAGCCCTCTCACGTTAGCATTTTCATTCTGCATAAGTCCTGGCAAAATGTTTTGTAAAAAATTTAAATATTGATTTCCATCTAATCTTTCAGCAAAAAAGTGCGGCCCAATTAATTTATTATTTATTATACCCGCCCAAACGTTTATGGAAAATTTGTGCTGCGAATGCGATTGTCTGATGGCATGTGGATTTTCTAACGACCATACATGGGAATTCCTTGAATTATTTACACCATCTCTGGTAAATTGTGCTTCATCGGTCCAGAGGATTCGATAAAGACTCCTTTGGTGTCTACTGAGCCACTGGCAAAAGAGTAACCGGTTTGCATAATCGCCAGGTTCCAATCTTTGAACTTCTTGAACATGAAACGGATGCAAGCCTTCCTTTTGCAGTGTTACATTAACTCTTTTTTGCGGGATTCCTAGACGTGTCGCAATTTTTCGAGTAGATGTTTTGGGATTATCTTCAACAAGATTTAAGATATCTTCTTCCTCCTGAACTGGATGTCGTATTGGTTGATCAATAGTATTGTCAGTGGGAAAATGTCCATGTTCTCCAGCAAATAAAAATACATTTGCAAATGTTTTGTGATATGGACATCTTCTACCCGGAAATCGCCTACGATATTCCCGAACAGCAGCTCTTCCATTACCGTTACAAAAACCGTATACAAAAATATGTCGGCATATTCGGCATTTGAAAATTGATAAGGCATCTTCAACAGAAAATTGCAATAATTGTTAACCGAATACTAACAAAGGTCAGCCAACTGTCACATATCTGATAGTGACTTGAATTGTTGCTATGGAACAGTAACTCGATAGTCTTTGGTTTGTTTTTAAATGAGGCAAAGCCTACTTTACAAAGTTTGAAATTTCTGACTGTATTTTACGATTTTTTGTCGATGTCTAAAAAGCAATCATTATCTTGCAGTTTTGTTATTATTATTATTACTTTGTTATTTGTTGTTGTGTTGTTCCCTAAAATTTAGTCTCGTTAAAACTATTAAACGTTCAGTACATTTATTTTTTTACTTCGGAAGCAGTTTTTGCTTTTTTATTGTTATTTTCTTAATTTCTAATTTCCAAATATGCACCATTTTGAAATTTTTTACAAAACAACCATTTATTCTAATCAAGTGATGGGTGCGGGAACTTTGAAAATTATGCCGTTAGGGTCAATTCTTTATGCTCTTTCCAATAAAAAAATAATATTTTGAAAAAATTGATCTACAGGGTGTTAAAAATGTAAAAATTGAAAATGTCAACTTTTTTTAATACGGGCCTGGAATTTAAAATTTTCTGATACTGCAATTTTAAGCGACAGATAGGTTACAGATGTTGACCCAATATGAAAATTTTATACGGAGTGCATTAAAAAATATGACAAGAACAAAAAATTGCTGAAGTTCATAAAAGACCCTGTATCTTATTAACTATCGACAATCGAACTATCAAAGATGAATGATTAAGAACCCCCAAGGTATTCTTTGTCTTGTGTTGAAGTATGTTCATTTAGATCCACGTCACCCTGTATATTAGCTGAGCTAACTCAGTTTTTTAGTAACTGTAACTAAAACCATTTAGTAAACCCAACAACATAGGTTCGTTATCTACTAAATCCTATAGTTGTAGCTACTAATCTATTTCAGCAAACTTGATTTAGTTGTTATAAGTCATCCACCTTGCTGTCCCCTATTTTAATGAAAAATTTTGCTGTGGTAACTAAATTTTTAGTAATGGCTACAAATTATTTTCCTCAGTGTAGTTATAATGAATTTATTTCAAGAAAAACCGATGTCTTTACTTAATTTTATCGATGGTAAAACACACCAGCAATAATTTTACGCCTTGAAATATAAGGGGTAATTTTACTGAATCAGTTAGAAATTTCGAATTTTAACACTTCCGAACATATTCGCAATCGATAAAGAATATGGTGGTTTAAAACTGCTATTTTCCAAATTACAGTCGGCTTTAAGTTCAGTGTCCCTTTTCCAAATCCTCATCGTTTTTGCCCTGGTCTAAAAATTACCATAGCTCGTCGGTTCGCCGTTGGCCCCGGCTTAGGTGGATAATTTCCAGCGAGCGGCTAGCTTTCCAGCCGGCCATTCATCTCCGGTTTTCAGCCATTAGCCGCTATCGCTTAGCCCGGCTGTGTAATGGACCGTGCTTTGACTGATGTGAGTCTCGATCCGACCTCCGTTACTTTTCCTTACTTTTTGGTAGCGCAATATCGTTGATTACATTTGGACGTCGTTGTAAAATTAAGTTAATTCAGATAAATTTATGGTTTAAGTTGGGACATTGGGTTTTATTTTACATTATTGATACCGGCACAGTTTTTGCAAACAGGCTTTTCGAACGAAAAAATCTCCGAAACCACGAACCCAATTTTGCCAATATGTAGTTTTTAATTAGGAGCGAACGAACTTATTTTCAGCGAATTAAAATTTTGATTTAGGGTCTAAATTATTTTCAATACATGAAATAAAAATCTGTTATTAGCTATACTGAAGTCTATTTATTTTCAACTGACAGGAAATATAAACAAATACACGTGAACTCTCGACCTGAACAGGGTCGCATTCAGACGCTTATAGTAGGTGCTTTTACGGCTTCACGAATTGTTTAGGATTCCTACCAAGTACGCCGATAGTAGCCTTAGAAGCAGAAGCTTGTGAACCCCCGCTAGCACTACGTAGACAATATTTGACGAACAAGTTTATCATTAAATTACATGCAAAAAACAGCCCTTTACTTAACAAAATCAGCAACCTAACTACACTGTGTCTAACCCACCAATATTGGAATGTTAAACAGATACCACTCCAAGTAGAAAGCTTTATGTATATCTCAGAATTCTGCAGAGAAATATATACAAGTAATAAACTACCAAATTATTTAATCCCATATGAGCATTTTCTTTGCCAAATAGAAAATGACGAATTAGAAGATTACAGAAACATACCTGAAGCCATACGTAACAATCATTTTAGATCAGAAGTCGAAAGAAGATGGCCACTGCATGAAATCATATTTACAGACGGTTCTAAAATTAATAATAATACTGGATGTGCAGTATTTTATCCTAAGGAAAATATAACAATAAAACAGAAATTAACCAAGTATTCCTCAAATTTTACAGCAGAGCTTATGGCAATCAAGGAAGCATTCAACCTATGTTTAAGTAAGCCCACACAACACCATATTATATTTACAGACTGCTTGAGTGCCATACAAAAGCTTAAGAACATCTCACCAATCACAGATATTAACCCCTTACTAGCTGAAATTTTAAAACTTAACTACGAAATTGTAAATCAGGGAAAAACTGTAAAGTTAATTTGGATTAAAGCGCATATCGGAATTAAAGAAAACGAAACAGTGGATAAAATGGCAAAAGAGGCCACAGACACCGGATGGGTAGATGTTAACTACAAAACACCAAAAACTGATTTCTTTGGAAAAATAAAAGAAAAAATGCGCCAAGGCTGGCAAACTTATTATGAATCGACCCATAAAGGCATGTATTTTCGAAATATTAAACCTAATATAAGTAGTAAACCGTGGTTTTTTAATATAAATAACAAAAAACTAATTAAAATTATGTTAAGACTACGAACGAACCATATTATTTGTCCTAGCTATAAATATAAAATTGGTTTATTAAATAACCCAAATTGTAACATATGCGATGAAATAGCTGATCCACAACATATATTACTACAATGTTCATTAAATATGAACAATATAAACCAATTTCTAATTGAACTATATAATGCAAGAATAACTTCTCCATTTAACCTTGCAAGTCTATTGACAAATGAAAAAACATTTAAAATTATTTGTAAGCACTATTGTAATTCAGAAACTTTCTTTAAATAAATGTAGGTATATAGGATTAAGAATGTTAAAAAAAAAAAAATATTAAAAAAAAAACAAGAACTAAAAGAAAATAAAAAAAAGAGAGAAAAAAAAAAAGAAGACCTACTTAAAAAAACAAATAAAAAAAGAATATAAAAAAATTAAAAAAAAAATTTAAAAAAAAAAAAACAAAAAAAAAGGGAAAAAATATAATTATTAACTTTATAGCTACGTATAAACAAAAAATTAACTAGCATTAGATCATAAGTATTTATGTAAAATTGAATCAAGGCGACACCTTACGGTAGCTTTAAAAAAAATATATATATCTATATTTTTCACTCTTATATCTATATATAAAATTTAAAAAAAAAGTCTGGCCTGTTGGAATCTTTTCCAGTGCCATTAAAACTAACACACACACACACACACACACGAATTTAAAAACAATATGTTTAATTTGCATCACAATTTACAGGTTTAGTATATGAAGCGACCCATTTACTTTTTATACGCCACATAAAAAAATAAATATCTAAACAAAGACTATATTATATACTAGTATACACGGAGGATCTAACCCCACTATTCACTAACCCATAACGACATCGTTACTGCACGAGAGTTGTAAAAATAACGATAAATTTAAAAAAAGTATTCCGTAAAATTTGGATGTTTGTTAACAAAGTCGTTAAAATGTAGTCGTCCATTAATAACAACCCAAAGGAATCGTTGAGAGTCGTTAAAACATAAACTGTGCGTTTTTGATATTGTTTTTACTTTTTTTTTGGTGTTTGTGCTTGTTTTTACTTTTTTCGGACTGTTCGGCGATAATTATGGAAATTGGAAACACCATGAATGCGCCGACAAATATTACTATTAATACTAGAGTTAAAATAAAGGTATGCATCAATAGAACTTCGTCTTTTTTCAATTTTTACTGATTTTTGTTAATTGCAGAAGCAGATCATGCTTTTAAATCAGCAGTGATATGAAATACAAGCGAACCCTTTCAGGTTCCCGAGGCGACGCAGGGCCGAATTAAGGTCGTTTGACGCCTTAGGCCAGACAAATTTTAGCGCCTATTTTTTTTACTTTCAAAATGGATTTAAAAAAAATTGAGCGAGTCATGATACGGACGATCAAATTTGTGCCTAAACGTAATTTCGTAAAAATACGTTTTGCAAGCGGAAATTTGCACGTTTTGTTGAAAAAAACTCATAGATTAATAATTTAATTGTATTAAACATATAATACATGTAAGTACTCAGGGAAAATTATAAAACAAAAAATAGAAGTATAAACAAACAACTTAACATTAATGATTATCTAATGTTTATAAAATGTGAAATGAATAAAACAATTAACTTAAAATATCATGACTTAATATGAGTTTGGTAGTTTCCAAAGTTCAAAAAAACTAATCGACTAATCCAGCTAATTAAGATACAAAAAATAAAACTCATAAAAACACAAATTCAGCGCTAACAGTCAAATGATAGTGGTAGATTGGTTCCTTATAAATACACAAAATGATTTAAACTAAAGTATAGGGACTACATCTTAAACATCATATCAATAACGACTCGTTATTAACGAGATCAACAAATAAAATAATATACAGGGTGTTCATTTGAAAACTTCCCCCCTCGATTTTCCTGCTTTAAAATGAAAATGTGAAAAAACCGCTCGGACCCGTCGATTTTTATTTCGAGGGGGACATCTTTTCCGTATATTGTCAATCTTGTTACTTCAAGCCCCTAGGAGGGAGGGGGGTAAGATCTAAATTTTAAATGGATACCCCTATTTTATATAATTTTTTTTTGGTTCTGCTTAAAATTCTGAACTTTTTTAATAAAAGCATTATTAGTCTATACTTAACAATTTCCGAGATTGAAAAATGACATTTTTGAACTTTGACAGCGTCTAGCTTTCTAACTGTACGTCTTAGAGCAAAACGGCTTACATGTCCCTATCTTCGATTTTTATTACCTATCTTTCCAATAGTGTCAACTTCCGGTCAAACCGGATGTAACTCGAAAGCAGGAAATATAGTTGTTTCGGTCTAACTGGAAGTTGATTTTTTGGGAAGATAATAAAAATTGAAGATAGGGACATGTAAGCCGTTTTGCTCTAAGACGTACCTACTGTTAGAAAGTTATAAGCTGTCAAAATTCAAAAATTTCACTTTTCGAGAGTCAATATCTCGGAAAATATGAAGTATAGACTAATAGTGCATTTAATAAAAAATAATTATAATTTTATGTGGAATTTAAAAATGTAAAAATATACAAGGTGTTCCATTTAAAGTACTATATTTCTTACATCCGGTTTAACCGAAAGTTCACACTATTGGAAAGATAATAAAAATCGAAGATAGGGACATGTAAGCCGTTTTGCTCTAAGACGTACAGTTAGAAAGCTAGACGCTGTCAAAGTTCAAAAATGTCATTTTTCAAGAGTAAATATCTCGGAAACTGTTAAGTATGGACTAATAATGCTTTCATTAAAATAGTTCAGAATTTTACGCAGAATCCAAAAAAATTATATAAAATAGGGGTATCCATTTAAGATTTAGATCTTACCCCCCCCCCCCCCCCTCCCTCCTAGGGGCTTGAAGTAACAAGACTGACAAAATATACGCAAAAGATGTCCCCCTCGAAATAAAAATCGACGGGTCCGAGCGATTTTCCACATTTTCATTTTAAAGCAGGAAAATCGAGGTGGGAAGTTTTCAAATGAAATATGTAAATATTTTGAGCAAAAAATATAAAGGTAATAAAGGAACAGTTTTCGTGGCCCAATGCCCAAAAACTTTTATTAAAGGTAATTTTAAAAATAACGACATATTTTTAAGTGTATTAAGATACTAGAAATGTTTTGTTCGAAATTTGTGACTCGAGAAATTTTGAATACTCTGTCGTCGAAGGAAGTTGATTTCACGAGATCTGATAACTAAATAGTCTCAATACTTTAATTTAGAATATTTTTGTTTAGATTGGAATGAGGAATGTTCTTTATAGGATATATTATGTTCTGTATAGATAGGTATGATAATTAGCAATTATGCCATAGTGATTTAAATGTATAAAATAATAATTATTTTAGGTACACTGAAATTCGTTAAAAAGCCGCGGCGCCTATTTCGTTCGTGGCGCCTTAGGCCATGGCCTATTTGGCCTAGTGGTTAATACGGCCCTGAGGCGACGCAATCATTTGTAGTTTTCTTATGGAGTTTTGTTGGTTTTTATAAACTTTTTTTTTGCCTCCAACTCTAAGTAAGTAAATGGCGTACTACTGTCTATCGGTTATAATGCTTCTCATTTTCTTTATTTTTTATTTAATTTTTATAAACATATTTTTAATCAAATTCCAAAATAATAAAAATATAAAAACTCAAATCTGGTCCTATAATTAGAACAATAACAAATATCTAGAGGTTGAGGTGAGTACAGATTATTCGTATTTTTGATTTTAACACTGAATTGGCACAGTTACGTATTTTTTTTTGTTAATCACTTTTTGAAAAAATATATTGTTTCATTTTTTTCTGTATATCCCCAATAACATCGAAAATCGAAAATGAAAATTTTCCCTTATCTCTGTCTCATGAATAATATTGTGTTAAAATTGGTCGTACTGGTATATCCGAGAAGAAAAAAATAAGTATTTTATTATCACTGCAGGAAGATAGCTCAAGCACACAACTTGGGCGTGACTACGATATTCGTCAAACCACCATAGCTAAATTAAAATAAAAAATACAAGAGTTATTGGACGATAAACCTGATGGGCGAGAGAAATTTTGTGAAATAATGATTAAGCTAACGCACGAATTGTCCAAAGAATTTGTTTTTCAGATCAAACTACGTTTGCTTTAAATGGTAAGGTTATAATAGACAAAACTACATATACTATATCCCCACTGGTTCATAGAAAATTACATCCAATAAAAAGGAAAAGGTTAATGCCTGGGCGGGAATTGTTGAAATTAGGGTGATCGGACCCTTTTATTTGATACCTAATAGCTTCACTGGAGAAATTTATCTAAATTTCCATCGAAATGATCTGGTTCCAGCTCTTGTCACTCTATTTCCCAATGAAAATGATCCTTCTTTTCCAAGATTAACCTTATGATTTCAACAGGATGGTGTTCCCCCGCAGTTTGCTGCTCATGTAAGGGAGTACTTAAATATAATTTTATCGGGGCGGTGGATGGGTAGACGAGAATCAATAGAGTAGACCCACTGGAATTTTTTTGTGGGGCTACGTCAAAAATATAGTTTTTAAATCGGAACCCAACTCGATAGATACAGTTAAGGATTCCATTCCTTCACAAGTAGTACAAAATGTACAAGATGAATTAAATTTTTAGAACACTTGATGCAGGACATTTGCAACATATTATAAAATTGTTTTTTTTTATAATAATAATAATAATAATAATAATAATAATAATAATAATAATAATAATAATAATAATAATAATAATAATAATAATAATAATAATAATAATATCGTTTATTTCTCCAATTGAAAGGTAATACAGGGCACTACAATAATAATAAATAAAGTAGCTACAAGAAAAATTCACTAAGACTATAACAGTTTTTTTGAAACAGCAGCTTTTTTAGTCTACTCTTAAAAACATTGCTATTAGGTGCCACTATTATGCTATTATCTATGACATTATAAAATCTGAAACAGTTAAAATAAAAACTCTTCTGGTAAGTAGCTGTGCGATGAGGTGGTGGCATCAATCTTAAGTGCCCTCTAGTATTATAATTATAATGATTAAGTCGGCAACCCTCAAACGTGTGCCTATCTCTATCACGGGCGGTTGTACGGGGGGAGGGTAGAGGGGGTAATTACCCCCCCCCCCAGACAACAGAGCTATAACAAGAAGAGTAAGTAAAGAGCAGCACTTCCAGAGCATCGACGGCTGTTGTGTACAAATTTTTTGGGTGACACGCAAAAAATTTTTGCATGTGGCGCTATCTATTTAAAAAGCAAGCACTATAAATGAAAAAAGGGCGTGGCACCTAAAAAATTTTCTCCATTTTTTTTCTCCATTTTTTCTCCATTTTTTTCTCTCCATTTTTTTTCTCGCCATTTTTTTCTCCATTTTTTCCCCCTATTTTGTTTCTCCATTTTTTTTTCTCAGTTTTTTTTCTCCATTTTTTTTCTCCGTTTTTTCTCAATTTTTTTTCTCCATTTTTTTCTCTCCATTTTTTCTCCATTTTTTCTCTAAGTATTTTTTCTCTCTATTTTTCCCCCATTTTTTCTCCATTTTTTTCCTCCATTTTTTTCCTCCATTTTTTTCTCCATTTTTTTCTCCATTTTTTTCCCCGTTTTTTTTTTCGTTTTTTTCTTCATTTTTTTCTCCATTTTTTTCACCATTTTTTCTCCATTTTTCTTCTCTATTTTTTTCTCTCCATTTTTTTGCTCCATTTTTTCTCCATTTTTTTTTTCTCCATCTCACACATCAGGGTTACCCCCCCCCCCCCTGACTTCTCTTACAAAACCGCCGGTGATCTCTAAACATATGAACAAACTTTAAGTATATATATGTCGAAAACTGTAAGAATTATATTCTGCCTAAAAGCCAGTTTACAGGTTTCCCGACGTTGAAGCCCACACAATATTCTAATCGCAAACTTTTGAAGCAGAAAAACCCTGTTTATCTGACTACTATTACCCCAGCCCAGCACAATATACCGTGTCTAAGGTGGCTATGAAAATTAGAAAAATATAGTGACATAAGAGTAGGCAAGCCATACTGCCCAGACAAAAAGTGTAGTCCATTGCTGCGCAATCTTGAGAATAAGTTATCAACATGGAATCCCCATTTAAGCTTATAATCAATCCCTAACATCTTCGTACTTTCCTGACACCCAAGTTCGTCCAGAGATCCCTCAAACAACTTAAAATCACTTTCGGTGTTTCGTCTTACTAATGTAAAGCAAAGCAATACCGTTCTTTCTTTATTCAGTTCAGAAAATTCTTATCAGCCCACAGATGTACTTGACTGTAAACATTCTCACATTCGTCTCTCAGTATCGACCGATCGTCTGCAATTATTAGGATGTTAGTATCGTCTGCATCATAGCAGACATCTCTAACTTTTTCTGTGGTGATATAAGGACTTAAATCATTCGCATAAGCAATATAGAAAAAAGGTCCCAAGTTTGATCCTTGGGGAACACCCCGTGAAATCAGCTTAGTGGCTCCTTCAGCCTCGTTAACTTTCACAAATTGGTACCGGTTATTCAAGTAAGATTTTATTAGATTAAGGGGAACGTTGTCAATTGTCTAAATTTTTTACAAGTTATAATATTGCGTAAACGGTTGAAGATAGGTATAGGGCATGATTTATGAAAAATGTAGAATCTAATCTATATTATTATACAATAATATTTTAAAAGAATTAAACACGTGGATACATGTAACATTTTTATGATTCACCCTATATAATATCTAAATGCATTTCAACAAAATTAATTTGAGGGGTCCGAGCGATTCTTCATTAAGTGGGCGATATTCTATATAAAGGCTGATCCGTTTCTTTATTATAACGCTGCAGATGAAGTGTCGAAAAATTTTCAATAAATAATCAATAATAAGAAATGCATAAAATATTTTGTAAAAGGCCATTTTACTTAATTTAGGTCATCGCGCAATCTCATAATAAATAAACCTACCTAACAATAAACATTAATGTGTTTCGGTTGTCTTAACATTTTACTGTTATCAAAACCGACATTTTGTATGTTTATGATGCTTATATCGTAAATATTTGACCCTTAAAATAAAAATACCTGTCTTGTATCCAAGTGTTTCGTTTTTCTTTGTCACTTGCAGAAAACAAAAACATCTTATTAACTTTTAAAAATAGGTTTACATTTATACAGTCTGTAATAATCTGTCCTAAAGTGCTGAATTCATTAGTTACGTCTTTGAGTATCGAAAGGTTACGTAAAACACATTATTAAAGTTTCTTATTGTCATTAGCAAATTACCTGGTAAGGTACAGGTCTTTTATAATTTGCCTTCTTATAAAATTCTAAGCTGTAGGTGAAACGTTGTCAAATGGTAAAATAAACATTTACCAAAAAAATCGTCAAATTTTAAATGGTTATCATTCGCTGGTATTCTTTTTGAAGACTTGATTTTCTCGTAAAGTAATAATTGTAATCCCGAAAAAAAATTATTTTGAGATATTAAAAGTTTGCAGACCAAAGTTAGTTAACTTATTGTGACACTGACTTGCCATGAACAAACCCGTATCTATCAGTTTGGGATGGTTTTAAATTTAAAACCCAAAAAAAGTCCAGTGGGTTAAGATTGGGTGATCTGGGTGAATAGGGTATTGATCCCTGTCTACCTGTCCACCGCTCCGAAAAAAATATATTTAAATACTCCGCCCTTACATAAGCAGCATACTGCGGGGGAGCACCATCCTGTTGAAATCAAAAGGTTAATCTTGGAATAGCAGGATAATTTTCATTTGGAAATAGAGTGACAAAAGCTGGAACCAGATCATTTCGAAGGAAATTTAGATATATTTCTCCACTGGAGCTATTATCACTTGAAAGGGTCCGATAACCCTAGATTAGGTTAGAGTGGCAGACCTCTGGCATTGACCGTCACACGTAATTCTGTAACGACCATTGTGGTACCACACGTGTTCCGCGGAACCTATCCGCATCAGCTTCCTGATGGTTAACGCGACGTGACGTGGATCGTAGAAGAATCTTGGGAGTTCATTCAAACCAGCCACTGGTGTTAATAAACTTAGTGAGTCGACCCAGTTGCAGGCTGCTCACTTCCCCCAGATCATTAAAGAATGGTTCGCCCAGGGCATTAAACCTTCTTCTAGCGAGGCCCGGGCATTCGCACAAGAAATGCTGAATACTTTTCTCCTCTTCTTCATCTCTGCAACTTCTCTGTAGAAGACTTCTCTGTAAGTCGTTAGTTGGTATTTGCATACGTTCAGCGTGTCTACCGAACAGGCAATGTCCGGTGACTACGGCAGTGATGTTTCTTAGGTCTTTCCGACTGTGTTGTAATAGCTCTGCGGTTTTCCTGCCGTCAAGTAGGGGCCACAATTGCCAGGAGATGCTACAAGTTGCCAGCCCTGTCCATCTGCTTTGTGCAAGTTGCTTAGCTATCCGATCTATATCCTCTTTGACTGATCCCAGTGGTCTAGCTACAGTATTCCCTGCTAGTTCGGCAGACATGCTTGCTCCCTCCTTGGCGAGAGCATCAGGAGTCTCGTTACCCTAATTTCAAGAATGCCCGCCCATGCATTAACCTTTTCATTTTACTGGATGTGATTTTCTAAGAATCCGTGGATATTTTCCTCTGCCCAGTATATGTATAGTTTTGTCTATAAACCCTATCATTTAAAGTAAACGTAGTTTGATCTGAAAAAGAAATTCTTTGGACAATTCGTGTGTGATTATCTGTTAATCATTATTTCACAAAATTGTTCTCGTCTATCAGGATCACCATCCAATAACTCTCGTACATTTACCGAAAAAATGAGTCGATAAATGGTTATGATTTGCTGCTGTTTTTTTACCATATTCAAGACTTGATTTTCTCGCAAGAAGAAATAATTGTAATGGCGAAAAATAAATGTTTAGATATCAAAAGTTTGCAGACAAAACTAAGTTAATGTATTCTGACACTGACTTGTCATAATAAATCCTTACCTATCAATTTGGGATGGTTTTAAATTTAAAACCCTTTAGTGAATACGGCTAATAACTTTTATTGTTATAGATGAACGAGAATGACAAAAATTGCCTTAATAATAGCATTTTTTTAAAATAAAGCTATAAAATACATTTTTAGCCATATTCACTATAGGATTTTTAACTTAAAACTGTTCTAAATTCACCGTTATTGGTTTAAAATGACGAAAAGGAGCAGTCTAAGTAAAAGAATTGTTTTATTGTAAATATTTTTTTTTGTTTTTTTAGGACTCTTCACACCGCTGAATTTTTAGTATTTTGTAGATGTTGACTTCCTGATTACAACTTTCCTTGGCGTCATCCAATCATATGACTAGTTTTTAAGTTATGGCATTTTAAAGTGGACAATATCTTTGATATTTTTATTATTGCCTGGAGTTTACACTTGTTTCTTAAAAACTAATAGCTTTTCTCCTCTTCTTTACTGGTGAAAAATTAGGCCTTAAGGTTTTTTCACTTATAACGAAATAAAATATGTACAGAAGTTGAAATATACGCGTATCAAATAATTAATAACATTTAAAAACGATGAAAATCCAAAAAAATAATATTAATTTTTTTTATTTTGTAAACAAACAGCTAGAATTTATTTATATTTCAATATCTTGTAGTCTCAAGGCATATAGAAAAAAAAAGTGGGTATAGGTTGATGTAAAGTATATGATGACTTTAATTTCTATGTTATAATGGATACATTTAATTATTATCCAATCTGTAACATTTCTTTTAGACAATAATTGTTTTTTAACACATTCTAATCTAAGACATGCAGGATGATCCAGTTGCAACGATTTACACAAGTGAACATTTTTAAAAATAGGAAAAATAGAAAAGTTGTATTTTTTCAAATGACAAAATATTGTTATTTTTAAACAATAAAATACTTTCGGTAAGCTTTTTATCGTGGCTTTTGTACAAAATGCGTTTAGACTACCTTAGAGTTACCTATATCTAATAAAATGTTTTTTTCCTTCATAGTTTATATATTCTAAAGTTAAAACAAAAAATACTGATATTTTACTTTAACTTTAAAACAATTATATAATAAATTATGAAAAAGAACATTTTATTAGAATTTTGAGCATCATGCACATGAACCAAGATAAGAATTTTCCAAAAAAAAATATTTTATAATTTTGCAATAATATTTTTGTCATTTGATGAAGAGAAACCACTTTTTTAATTTTTCTAATTTAAGTTTTTATTTATGTATACAATAATTATTATTACATAGAAATCTAGATTTTTTTTTGATAAATAAAATACCAGGCAATATATTCTACATCAACCTATATCCAGTTCTTTTTCCTCTATACCTTGACACTACAAGATATTAAACTATGAACGAAATCGAGCCGTTTGTTTTCAAAATACAAAAAATTGGTAATTTTTTTCGGATTTTCCTAATTTTTAAATATTGTTAACTATTTGATCAGCCTATAAATTATACAATTGTACATATTTTAATTCGTTATAAGCGTTAAGTTTTCTTTTATTTGAAAGAAAACTTAAGGCCCAATTTTCCACCAATAAAAATGGAGAAAAAATTAATAGTTTTTAAAAAACAAGTGAAAACTCCAGGCAATGCAGAAAATCTCAAAATAAGAAATTACCAACGTTTAAAGGCCATAACTTAAAACGTAGTAATAGGATTGGATTACGGCCATGGACACTTTTACTCAGGACGGGACGTCAAAATCTACAACATACTAAAAATTTAATGCCTAATCGGTAATACCAGAAATCAATCGATTTAAAACCAAGGGCGGATTTACGGGGGGGGGGGGTAACGGGGTAATTACCCCCCCCCCCCCCCCATGAATTTTAGGGGTTCCGTAATTATAGATTTTCAAACTCGACGTCTGCAATCCCCGACCATACGGTCGAAATAGGTACAGGGTCTTCCAACGAGGACTGAACAGGGGCTCATTTTTGAGCTTCCTTGTATTTAAAGAAAAATCCAAAATAGCCAATCGATGTACTTTTTCCTGCAGAATTCAAAAATGAAACCAAAAATTTATTTAAACCAGAAACAAAAGAGTTACGCTATGGATAAGGTGTTTTTTAAATGGAACATAGCTTTTTTTATACGATTTTTGGAACGAGTGATTTTTTTTTGTCCGTTCTGATTAAAATATTTAATATTGTGACAGCTATTTTTATTAAATTTTAATGTTTTATCCAGTATAATTTAACTTTAACCTGTTTGAAACATACACTAGGTAATAAAGGTATAATCACCTTTAAATCCTTCAAAGTCAAAAAATTTGACAAATTTACTATAATATTGCCGAAATGACTTTGAAGGATTCAAAGGTGCTTATACCTTTATTACCTAGTGTATGTTTCAAACAGGTTAAAGTTAAATTATACTGGATAAAACATTAAAATTTAATAAAAATAGCTGTCACAATATTAAATATTTTAATCAGAACGGACAAAAAAAAAATCACTCGTTCCAAAAATCGTATAAAAAAAGCTATGTTCCATTTAAAAACACCTTATCCATATCGTAACTCTTTTGTTTCTGGTTCAAATAAATTTTTGGTTTCATTTTTGAATTCTGCAGGAAAAAGTACATCGATTGGCTATTTTGGATTTTTCTTTAAATACAAGGAAGCTCAAAAATGAGCCCCTGTTCAGTTCTCGTTGGAAGACCCTGTACATACGTAAACGTCTGTAAAAAGTGCCCCCTTTCAGTTAACAGTAACAACTAAATTATAGAATAATCAAAACATTCAATCAATATTTAGCTAAAAACAAGTAACTTGTTAACTTGAGTTACTTGTTTTTTATTATTTTAATTTTTGTGTTTGAATGTTAGGTCTGATGATGCCCATATAAGGACGAAACATGTCACTTTGGTTTCTAAAATAAACAAAGACATTGACGCCTTTGCGTTTTCTTGATTTGTTTATAATATAATCGGGTTTCTAAGAAATGAACTACTTCTTTGAATTTAATAAGGGTATGATGATAAGACACTCAGTGGCGTAGCCAGAGTTGCTTCGTGGGGGGGGATATAAAAACATCAAAGTTAGTATATACTCTTCTGTAGACTGGTGAATGGTAACCCAAAGTTACATCTCGCAGAAATCAAATGCAATATATTATCTTAATACATGTATCTATTTACCATAACAACTGATCAACATGAAGATTATTATTGCGCACGCTCTCAGAGGTTTTTATATCTCGAGAAGTCCCAGAATACTATTCGTTTTTCTCTGTATTGCTGTCGGTCTCCCAATCTCTTTCTTTTCGCTTAAAAAAGCCAGTCAATTTTACTACTGCATTGTAAAAACGTTTCTTTTCACGCAATATTTTAATTGATATTATAATTAAGCTTACTAGGCCCTGCATAACCTGCGCATTAACAACTACTAAAAGCCTGATCAGACGATTCTAGTTACTACGACACGTAAGCCTTGTTGCCAATGTTGCCACTAAAACGCATTTGTAACAGGTCATGTAACATTACGCAATAATTTTTTTTGTGCATGATTATGGGGGGGATATATCCCCTATATCCCCCCCCCCCCCGTGGCTACGCCACTGAAGACACTAACCATATTTTGCGTTTCTCTGTATATACAGGGTTGTAATTTCAAAATGAACCACCCTAAATATCTCTTGCTTTTGAGGTAAATAGATTTGACAAAAAAACACGTCAATTTTGATATTTAAGGGGAATTCACCTCCAGCCAACCTCACTTTGAAATATCAAATGGCACCACCTATCGAGTGAAACATCGTTGCAAAGCAAAGGACATTAAATTGCCTATCAAACCATGCTAAGAAATGTCAAATCGGGTAACGTTGTGTGTCTATTTATTTTAATGGTATTTGCATCATTGTCATTATTTCACTGTTTGACTCCATCATTTTAGGTAGGTAGTTTAAAAGGGGAAAACGTAAAAAACCGATTATCCGATTTGACATTTCTTGGCACGGTTGGATAGGCAAATTTAATGCCCCCTTGTAAGTATGCACACACTGATTTTCCATCAAAATACCAATTCAATAAACAATAAATATTAAACCTTAAGTATAGGGGGTAATTCACTGTGGATGGTACGTTAGACGTAGGTTTAATATGACCAACCAGGTAACAAATCGTTCTGAAAATGTGGTCATGTACATAAATGGACATGCTCTATTTATCTAAAATATTCTTGACTATAGAGTGTTGCTAGTTCTACCCAAAATTAGTAACAACTTTGATGTTTTAAATGGAACACCCCGTATTTTGTTTTATTTTTAAAACCCCGTTTAATTTCTTAACAAGTTTCTTTAATATTATCCTATACTAATCTTTTACCGTTTTAAAAATAATAATTAAATTCCAATTTTTTTGACGGAAAACGTTAACTTAAAAAAATGTGGATTTTTTTAACTTCTTAAATTTTAAGAACCTGAAGTTTGGTGGACATCTAAATAATACCAGGGGCTTTTAACCCTACGATATACCGGGTGTTTCTCAAAAGACGTTCACCCCTATAGCTTTTTTATATTTAAAGATTGAGATTATGCATAAGAGATGAGTCTGCATTTATTGGCATAATTTTCAATTTGTTAGCACTTCCGGTTTGACCGGAAGTGACTTTGACTTTGATATTTTAAATGGGACATCTTGTATATTTTTACTTATTGGGATTCAGCATAACATTCTGAGTAAAATGACTCCTCACTTGTAACTTTTTGACGTGTTATAACATTTTTATGTTTATTTTTTATTTTCAATCTGGAGTGCTACAAATTAATTAAATCTGTTAATTTATAGTCAAGTAGTACCTATATGAAAATTACAATTATGTCACAATTTTTTTCCAACAATTTGATACTATACACTCCTATGCTATTTTAAAATTGACCCTGAAAAATTTGCCTTAAATCCCAATCGCCAATTTAAAAGCGTTATGCATTATTGCCGCCCTCTCTTTTCTAAAGAAATATAAAGGCGGCTTTGAAAAACAATAGAATGGTTTTGAAAAGCAATATGGCCTTAATTTAAAGTTGTAATGTCATTAATTTATAAAACATACAATACATACAATCTTGCGGCTTCAGAATAATTTTTCTGGTCACTTCAAAAATTAGGAGCATATCAATTTGTTTATTTCAAGTAAAACTAACCATTTTATCTGATTTACAATATAAGTTTAATTATTTAGTAGCTCTTCAAATTAGTGATATTATTTAGGGTGTTACATTTAAAAGATATACTTACGGCCACCTTTTCAAAAAACCAAATTACTTGTATTTATTTTCAAACCACCCTGTAAAACGCAACTGAAATATGGGCGTATAGTTAAAAGTCCCCTGGTAATATTTCCTGTCCACCAAAAATTTCCTAGTCTAAATATTACAGAGTAAATATATTAACAGCTATGTAACAGTGGCGGCTTCTCCTATGAGGCAGGTGAGGCAATGCCTCACCAATAATTTTGCAAATTAAATAAATTACAAATTTATATTACTTTACTATTTACATAAATATATATCCATTAGAATTAATGCCGTCAATCTTAACGCGCTTCGCTAGAAATATCATCTATCATCCATCTCATTTCTGCACGCGGTCGTATATGGTTAGAGGCCCGGCCTCCCGCTTCCTTGTCTAGCGTATTAGTGAAAATATCTAATGTAATGTATGATACCCGTAATAGTCCAGTCGAATCTAGCTTTAAATAGCGCATAAAAACATTCTTTTGAGGCCAGCCTCAACTCTCTACATAAATTTAATGCGAACGCGAGGGGACTAATCTAATCTATAAAGATGAACGGTATTTGGAGAAATGCTATTATTATGTAGATTAACAGGTTGTCCGTTGAAAGTTTAGAGTTTAAAGAGAGTGCATAGTGCATTGTATTTTATTATAGTTTTCGGTAAATACTTTTGTGGTTTTCCGTACTGATTTTTGTTTTGCTTTTTTTCCAACAGTGGGCAGTGATTTTTCTAAAATATTAATATTACATTACTTTTATTACTTATGAGTTTATTTGCTTATTAGCGAAAAATGGATTCAGCGGGACCTAGCACAGCGTCACAACTTCCCCAGGTAAATGTAAACATTCGCAATCCTGCTTGTGATCTTGTTAATTTTTTAGTAAATGAGCAGAATTTTTCAAGTAATTCCTATGAAGATGAATTGTACATACCTAGTAAAAGAAGTAAAGCGACCTGTTCCAGATTTGAGTAAACGTCTTGTTACTATCGGTGGGGTGGGGAAATCAAATCGGAGCTTTCAAAACACTTGGTACGAAAAGTACGACTGGCTTACTGGTAGTGTAACGTTAAACAAATTATTTTGCTGGCCGTGTATTCTGTTTGCAACAAATAATAGCGACAAAGTTTGGTCAAAATGTGATTATAGCGATTTAAAAAACTTGCCTAAACTTTAAAATCTAACCTTGCTAAAAAAATTTTTCAACTGTGCCTCACCACTTTCAAATACCACGAGCCGCCCCTGCTATGTAAGTTAACGTTTTTTATCAAAATAATTTGAATTTAATTATTATTTTAGAAACGGCAAGAGATAGGTATAGGAGAGTGTTAAAGAAAGTTGTTAGAAAATTAATAGGAGGTTCGAAAATAAAATATATTGTATTGAAAATATCCAAGTTGTTACTATTTTTGGCAGAAGTGACAACACTGTATCGTCAAATTTTAGATAAATAGAGCATGTCCGTTTATGTATATCAACAAATTGCCAGATCGATTCGATAGCTGGTTCGTTATACATATACAGGGTGTCCGGAAATAATGAGGAAAAAAATTTAAGGGATAGTTCTAGACCGAAAATAAATACTATCTCTTCTTATAATATTTTTTCGAAAATTGATTATTAAGGAAGTTACAGACTGTCAAAGTTAAATTTTATTTGCAGTTTTTTTGCAATACCTTTTGTCACGCTCTTAATATTTTGACGAAATCTCGTAGATGGGGGTTTCTCGGAATGAGGAATATAAATATTTTCACCGTTTTTTCGCATTTTGTAGAGGGCGCCACATAGGAGCCTATACTTTAATTTGAATGGTCCCAATTTTTTGTCCTACACTGTATGCGCATGTTCAGTGAATATTTTTATTCTCCTAGCCTTTTGACATAAAAAAGGTACACTACTTTTGTTTCGATAAATCTAACCGTTTTCAAGAAAAACGCTAAAATAACATTGCTTGCATGTGATGGATAAGAAATCATTTTAATTTATTTTCAACCTTAAAAATAGCATAGCAAAGGAAGGAATAATCCATGAAGTTTGTCGGAGTTTTTTAAGAAGAATTAATTTATGCATTGAAAAGGAAGGACGTCACTTTAATCTTTTGATTTGAATGTTAAGTTTATTTTTCTATGTATTTTAAAACTGCAAATAAAATTTAACTTTAACACCCTGTAACTCCGTTAAAATTCAATTTTCGAAAAAATGTTATAGGAAGTGCATGGCATGTATTTTCTGTCTAATTATCCCCTAATTTTTGTACTCATTATTTCCGGACACCCTGTTATACGTCTAACGCACCATTCACCGTGAATCGCCCTGTAGGGGAGAGATGGGAAAGTTGACATAGGTGGGCAAGATGACACAGTACCCGTTCCATGGAAACTACAGTGTCATCCGAGCATTTAGCATGCTTAAACTAGTTCGCGCGTTGGCAGTGTCCACTTAGAGGTGTTAGTGGGTGGAAGTATTTCGCGGTGTTAGAAATATTAACGATTTTAAGTAATTTACTATATAGATTATAAAAAAAATACTTTTCTGTTTTTCTTGTATTTTTTAATTTTGTTTAATAAATTTAGTTTTCAACTATTCATTTCACGATCAATCTTTTTTTAGATTTAATTTTAAAACACATTTTTTAATTCTTTTAAATTTGCATTTATTGTCGGACAGGGCATGCCCTCATACCAAGTATCTTGCCCGCACTGAAAGGATTTTAGACCTAAGTTGTTGTTTTAAGATGGTTAATTACTATAAAAGAAAGATCAACAGAGGATCATGGCATGAAGGGAAGATGAGGCAATTTTTAATTGCTGTAGCAGAGCAACGTGTGGGCTGGCTGATACCTACTTATTTTCATATGTCAACTTGACCTATAGAGTAGGCAAGCGCGTGCTGGGCGACCGGTTTACCGGGAGTTTCCCGGTGGGCCCTCCCATAAATTGGGCACAAGGGCCGTCCCACTGACCGGCGTACCACCCGAGAAGAGGTACCACAATACCAATACCCCCAACAGATTTTCAGTCACCCACTATACCCCATACCAAAATTTTTTTTTACTCAGCTCCTGTTCTTTATTTTAAATAAAAAACCATAGAAAAGAGGTTAATTTATGACAAAAATATACATTTAAATTATTATTATTATTAGGTTTAAACATATTTAAAATACGCGTGTAACATAATTTTGTGATAAATTCGATAATTTTGTCTACATTGGCAACATTGGTCCATAATTTCACATCCAACATCTGGCAACACAGCTCTTGCTTGTCCTTGCGTTGCGACAGTATAGTTGCGAAACGCTGCCCGGGTGCCCGGCACTCACGCCACGCAGTGGCGGATTTACAAATTTGCCGCTAGTAGGCTATTCAATTTTTGCCGCCCCTATACCAGTGACGGTTCGTGAGTTGTGAAACAGGTGAAGTGTTCGGGAAAGAAAAATTTGGTCAATAATTTTAGTAAATATTTTAAAAATTTATGATTACCTACTTATTTTATTGAAAATGAAATTTCTTTCTGCAAAGCCAGTAAAGTTCCAACTACCTTTTTTTTATCCCCATTAACAGACACGGCCAACAATAAAGTTTATTTAAAAAAATACTACCCGTCGACCATGAATAAAGATTGCACCATTTATTTCTGTAAGATAAAAAAAAAATTTGGCCAAATTTGCCGCCCCCTAAAACCTGCCGCCCTAGGCTCCAGCCTACTCGGCCTAATGGTAAATCCAGCACTGACGCCACGGCCGTTATCTTTGCTAGGTATTCCGTAATCCGTATTGTTAAAATTAAATAAAAAATTATGAAAAGAAAAGAACTTTCCGGGCATGAAAAACGAAACGAAACGAAACGAAACGAAACGAAACGAAACGAAACGAAACGAAACGAAACGAAACGAAACGAAACGAAACGAAACGAAACGAAACGAAACGAAACGAAACGAAACGAAACGAAACGAAACGAAACGAAACGAAACGAAACGAAACGAAACGAAACGAAACGAAACGAAACGAAACGAAACGAAACGAAACGAAACGAAACGAAACGAAACGAAACGAAACGAAACGAAACGAAACGAAACGAAACGAAACGAAACGAAACGAAACGAAACGAAACGAAACGAAACGAAACGAAACGAAACGAAACGAAACGAAACGAAACGAAACGAAACGAAACGAAACGAAACGAAACGAAACGAAACGAAACGAAACGAAACGAAACGAAACGAAACGAAACGAAACGAAACGAAACGAAACGAAACGAAACGAAACGAAACGAAACGAAACGAAACGAAACGAAACGAAACGAAACGAAACGAAACGAAACGAAACGAAACGAAACGAAACGAAACGAAACGAAACGAAACGAAACGAAACGAAACGAAACGAAACGAAACGAAACGAAACGAAACGAAACGAAACGAAACGAAACGAAACGAAACGAAACGAAACGAAACGAAACGAAACGAAACGAAACGAAACGAAACGAAACGAAACGAAACGAAACGAAACGAAACGAAACGAAACGAAACGAAACGAAACGAAACGAAACGAAACGAAACGAAACGAAACGAAACGAAACGAAACGAAACGAAACGAAACGAAACGAAACGAAACGAAACGAAACGAAACGAAACGAAACGAAACGAAACGAAACGAAACGAAACGAAACGAAACGAAACGAAACGAAACGAAACGAAACGAAACGAAACGAAACGAAACGAAACGAAACGAAACGAAACGAAACGAAACGAAACGAAACGAAACGAAACGAAACGAAACGAAACGAAACGAAACGAAACGAAACGAAACGAAACGAAACGAAACGAAACGAAACGAAACGAAACGAAACGAAACGAAACGAAACGAAACGAGAACTACATTGTGCAGCATCTGGTATGGTTAAATTAAGTAATTTGTGGAAAACTAACACAGGAGAGGAAACGAATTTGGATCTAGAAGAAGGTCCATATCTTGTTCAACATCCATCCAAAACTCTATTTTCTGTATTTTTTAGTGTTGATTATTTTGCATCAGTTTCTAAAAGGCTTTCATAAAACTCTTATAGTTTATGAAACGTCTTAATAATTTATATAAATGACAAAAATTTTAAGATGTTGAGGGTAGGCCCTATTATCCAGCACGCGCCTGCGGACGCCTTTATTATTTACATACCAAATTTGAAATCTTGTGTTTTTTTAATTGTTAGATTTTTTTTATTTTTATAATATGACAAAAATCACAAGATATGTGAAAAAAAGCTAGAACGTTTTCTGATGGCTATAGGTACATACATATTATGTCGATTTAAAAAATTTTGCTATAAATTATTGACGAAATTCGTTAAAATTTGGGTGTGGTCCAAAAAAAATTTCGTCTGCGGCGCTTTTGTCCTGCAGCGGACTTTACGCCTACCCGCGTCTATACGTCACAAGCCGCCACTGGAGCCCTATAAGGGAATTATTTCCCGGGCCCTAAAATTGCCCCAGCACGCGCCTGATAGTAGGGCAAGATGGTTTTTTGTATTATTTTTTTTTAAGTAGTAAACAAGGAGTTTATATTTTGTTTCGTTATAATTGTAGGTTAAAGACATATAATAAGGGTATTATTTTGCTTACATTTCTTAAAAATAAGTCTTGGTTTATTCCAAGATATTTTTTTTTAAACCTTAGGTATGTCAACTTGCCCACCCTCCCCTATATAGCCAAAGAGTCGAATATGCAGAAAAAAATTAAAGAATCTTCCACACATAAAAATCATTCACATTATCATTACCAGGCAAAACCTGAAGAAAACTTTCTTCGCGATCCCTCTTTGCGCTCTATATGCGACCTTTCTTGATGGATAATTTGCCATCGCATGAAATAATAATAAACTGAACGACTATAGACATGCAAAGTGCGCCTTAAAACGAGAGCGATGTCACCGCACAAAATGAAAAGTAACTGCTTATCACATGAACCGGTCTTATTCCCATCCCCCAAATCATTTGGCTTCCCCTTGCAATATTGTTATGGGGTGCTTGGAAAAACTTTCAGGTTATTATAATTTTGTTTTACACGTCTTATATAAGCATATTTTGTGCTTATTTCGGAGTTTCGAGGGTATTGTATGGCTTTAAAGCTACCTGGAATTTATTCTATAAAAATGTAAAAGTCTTTTTAAGTTTTGGTTGCCGCTTTTTTTTTTGGAGGAGGGGGGAGGGGCAACCTACCGAATCTAAGGTTTAGGGCATAACATGGAGACGCGTTGTGAAATTGTTAATATTGATAACACATGTAAGCTAAATAGCCCCTTCCTCAAAAGACCATGTAGACCGCCATCAACGAGGTAGATTTTGACAAAGAGTACACAAAATTGATTTCTCCACTATTAAAATATAAAGTCTGTTCAATGACCGCTGACTGTTACGTCACGACTAGTGCTCTTCTTTCTAACATTCGTGAACTGCGTCAATGTCGTATAATTTTACCAGTCAAAAAAGTGTTATTGTCATTTTTTACAGTGACAGTTTTAATCAGCTTTATTTTAAAAATGTATTGTATATAATGTAAAATGTATGTATTGTGAAAAAGAACAGGCGTAAATTTTAAAATTATTTATTATATTTAGAGAAAGTTATGCCGGAAACACTTTTTTACCCTTTAACACAGTTTACGAAGTAAGTATATGTGTGATTTTCAAAATTTGGGAACCATTTGGAAAATGGTAAATTGAAAACAATAAATATTTCAAAAATTATATTTTTAAAAATATGTTACTTAAAAAATAATGAACTTAACACACACACACTGATAGGTAGCAGAGATCATTTTTCATTATTTTTCGAAAAAAATATAGGTACCTTGTAGCTTCGGAGTTGAGTATTTTTCTACGGAGTTGTCTTATATTTGAGTTCTCCGTATTATTTGCATAATAATCCAAAAAGTGTAATTCCAAAAAGAAATGTAACCTTTTGTTTTATTGATTTAAATAATATCGAAACCTATATTTTCTTAGCTCATTAATTACCATCAAGCCTAGGAGTTGATCAAATTGTGCTTCGGAGTTGGTCCACATATCTACAATGTATTGTGTTAAGTAAGAGTAACCTTTCTTCACTGAATAAAACTCTCTTTTTAATTTGTCAATGGCCCTGTAGGACTTTGCTCTATCTCTCCTCTAACTCTTCTTCTACCAACATCATATATGCCCATTCTCCGTTCTTCTATTGGAACTGGGGTGGATGGAGGAGGAAAAATTTCTTGTAGACATTACTCCTCGGAGGAGTGAGGAGTAATGTCTACAAGAAATTTTTCTTCAGCTGCCTTTAGTTCTTTTTTCTTTCGTCTATATTGGCGTGAACTGTTTGCCGAATTTAGTCTTTTCATTTTTTGGTCTCTTCTATTTAAATCTTGAATTTTTTAAATTTTGTTTGACTCTACTCGCCTATTCCATCGTTCTCGCTCCTTGGACTTCTCTTGTTCATATAATTCCGGCTTGTTTTTCATTTTCATTCTTCTTAAGCGTTGTAATTCCGATTTTCGTTCTCGTTTCCGTTTCTTTTCTTGGTCGGACTTAGGGGCCATTATCTGTGAAGAAATATATTTATTTTTTCCATTACCTTGTTAAATTATTTATACTTTATAGTAGGATCTGTAAAGTCACATCAACTCCGAGGCACAACATCAACACCGAGGCTCCTATATGCCTCGGAGGTGATTGCCTCGGAGTTGATGTTTATATGTTTTTATCTATAAAAATCGATAAATGTATATATACAATTATATTTTCAGGATAAGCAGTACAACAAATACACCAAAACACACTTTTAAAACCAGTTATTTAAAAAAATAAAATAACAATAATATTTTTATGATTTGACCGGTGTTGACGCTATAAAAACATACGCTTACCTTACAGCCACTTTAAGATATCACTAAAGATCACAAAAACACCGAACTTCTTTCCTCTTTCGCGGCTTGATCTCAACTGACATTTAGTTGGAATCCCCACTACTTAGGAATTCTAAAAGTACAATCCGGGCCATAATTTTTCGAGAAATGTATGCGACCTCGGTGCTGATGCGAACACTTGGATACAAAATTTAACCTTAAATATCGAAACATTGATTCCGTATTCCATAATACAGTGGTCATAGAACAAACCTCTTATATTTTGGTATTTATATTAAGTTGTTACAGATTATTTACATCCCATTTTATATTCGCTAAAAACGAAAATACTATAAAAATCATTGTAGTTACAGCCTCGGAGTTGACTTTGGGACTCTTGTACTGCCAATAACTTAGTTATTTTTATTTAAATAATTTTAGTAATAAGTAGTTTTAATAAAATACACCACTAGTTAAATTATCCTGACATGAATTAATCGAAATGAGCAGAATATTCCGAAAAAAATTACTGTTACATCAAGTGGTTCCCAAATTTTGAGAATTCCACATACAGTGTGTGTATAAAGTCTGGAAACGGCTTAATAACATCACAATTTACTGGCCGATTTAAACCAAATTTGGTACAGTTGTGTAAGAGGATCTAACGCACCGAATGACGATATTGGCGTTGTTGCCAGCTTTTTAGTTTGTCTGGAATTCGAACGAATTTTATATTTTTAAATATAACACCCAGTATATTTTTACATTCTTAAATTCCACATAAAATTATAATTATTTTTTATTAAATGCATTATTAGTCTATACTTCATAGTTTCCGAGATATTGACTCTCGAAAAGTGACATTTTTGAACTTTGACAGCTTATAACTTTCCAACAGTACGTCTTAGAGCAAAACGGCTTACATGTCCCTATCTTCAATTTTTATTATCTTCCCAAAAAAATCAACTTCCGGTTAAACCGGATGTAACTCGAAAGCAGGAAATATAGTTGTTCCGGTTTAACTGGAAGTTGATTTTTTTGGAAAGATAAAAAAATTGAAGATAGGGACATGTAAGCCGTTTTGCTCTAAGACGTACTGTTAGAAAGTTATAAGCTGTCAAAGTTCAAAAATGTCACTTTTCGAGAGTCAATATCTCGGAAACTATGAAGTATAGACTAATAATGCATTTAATAAAAAATAATTATAATTTTATGTGGAATTTAAAAATGTAAAAATATACTGGGTGATGTTTAAAAATATAAAATTCGTTCGAATTCCAGACAAACTAAAAAACTGGCAACAACGCCAATATCGTCATTCAGTGCGTTAGATCCTCTTACACAACTGTACCAAATTTGGTTTAAATCGGCCTGTAAATTGTGATGTTATTAAGCCGTTTCCTGACTTTATACACACACTGTATAGATAATATTAAAGCAATAATTATTGTGAAACATAAATAATAAACATGAAAAATATATGGCAATGTTTTTATTACTACCTATCTGTTTAAGAGAGTTTCTGATGCTATGGGAGTTTTGTGTTCAACAATCCAACGAATTAATGCAAAAGTGATAGAGAAGGATGTAGATTTTGTCATCGCGTGGTCGACAACTTCACGAAATTCATGAACATACCATAAGAGAGCGTATTTATCTGATGTATAGACTATAGAGCAGATCAACATGTTACCATTCGCTCAATACCATAAACCTTAAAATCATTGATGTTATTGAAATATCTACTAGTTCATTAGCGGACTGTTTAAAAAAATTAAAATTTAAATGGCGTAAATATATTTTTCCGTCGACCGTGTATTTACAACCTTAATTAATGTATAAAAAATCATACATTAATGGCCCCTATTAATGCATGATTTTTTAACATTGAAATGTTTATATTATCGCACGAGCATGTATAGTAGAGGTACACAATTCGAAACTATGCGGCGGACATTTATCCCTGACGTCACACCACAGTCTAACGACACCGAGTTAAAATTACTTGAGTCTAGCCGTCCGACCGCGACAGGAGGATCGAGCGAAAATCCACTAATGTAGACGCAGCAATGCGCGATTCTGAGTTGATGATTCGATATTCGATCGTTAGTTGATGAATCCTATTCTATATGTTCCATTTTTTTTTGTTTTGCTTATTGTTTGTTATTGTTTTGTTCATTATTATATTTGCGATCCGCAGAAACACGTAAAATACTACCAACGTAAGTTTGATTTTTCTTTTTCCTACGACCACCTACGAAAATGATAATAACAGCACGGTTAACTTGGCTAGAAAGTGCTAAATATCACACGCGTGTTGAAAAAAAATATTTCAACACGAGTGTGAAAATACAAAGTACACTATATTTAATTCAAACAGGTGTCAATTTGCCAACAAAACTATTTATTAAAAATAACAAACTTTCGGTACCCATGAAGCGAATTGGGGTGCTGGGTGGGGTAAAGCACACGAACGAATTATTCATTTTGAAAAACGAGTTTGTTTGGGTTTCCGATATACAGGGTGCTAAACCTTTTTTTTTTTGTTATTTTAATATTTCTTAAGAAGTTTAAGGATGAATTAATTTAAATTTTGCACAAATAATAGATTTACCACTGACTGTCTCCGAACGAACGTAACTATTATTTAAAATAATCTACAGAGTCCTCGTTTTTTGGGGTCATGTTTTGAAAGTTTGATTTATAAAAATTTGGTCAACTAAATATTACATTCAAATCTATATTCCGACCAACCATTACTCAGACTGATTAAAACCTGGGATAAACTTACTTGTTCCCAGCCAGCCTTTTTTACGCGTTTTATAGTTTTATGTTAGAAATAATATTTTAGTTTTCTTTTGGCTGTTGTTCCGTTCTCAATTTTTATTTTTAGTTGAATCATAGTTAAATGCAAAAATATATGATGTGTTCAGATTCATAAACTAGTATTTTTTACCTACATTTTACATTCCTATACAAGGTATTAATAGAACTTGATATTGTAATAGCATCTATCATTAAATAGAATAGAATTAAAATACAAATTTAAATGTTGATAACTTATTAAATTAAGTAATTTTGAATATTAAAATTATATCAAATTTTTTAAGTACAAAACAAATGAAATAGTTTAAAAATATAAATAAATATCCAAATTTGATATATTTATTTCCGGTATATGTAGGTATAGATATCGAATATTTGAATATTTATATAAAGATGATATGTACCAACCCTGTTTTATACCCTCTATTTTACTATTTTTTATATTACAAATCAATAAAACTTTGATCAACTAAATATTACATTTAAATCTATGAGTTTTCGCAGATGTCAAATCTCACAATAATAGTCACAAGCGTTGCACTCTACTTCGGCATTTTCAATGTCCTCCCCGGTTGCATCTTTGTAAAGGACCGTGAATTTTTTTATTAATAAACGATTTTAGGCAACCAAACATACTACAAAGCACGCACTGCCGCGTACATAATGGCGTTGCCATAGTTTCTGTCGATGTCAATAAGTTTGAAATTCAAAAATTTGTTGGTACAACGCTTATAATATGTAGTTTGGTTCTAAATAAAAAAAATATATAATCTATTAACAAGACAATCGACTCGATTATCGCCCTTATTAATACACTAGTTTGTTAAATTACTAGTATCAAATAGGCGTTTTTTAATAGAGCAATCCCTTATAGCCCAAACAAAAGTAGAATTTTTAAGAGAATTTAAGAATAACGGCAATTTCCGTTAAAACCTGTTTTTCTGTATGAAACTTGGATATACAGTAAAGGGGCTTTTAGGTGAAGTTGGCAAGATGATACTCTTCAGTCAAAAAAAAATCATTAGAGGGTGTACGGTATATTATTCTACATGCTGGTTCAGAAAATGGATTTGTAAATAATGAAAGTTTGATATTTAAGTCTAGCCTGAAATCTGGTGATTATTATGATTCGATGAACAGTGAAAACTTTGAGAAATGGTTTGAAGAAAAATTGTTACCAAACTTGGAAGAACAGTCCCTTATTATCATGGATAACGCCACCTATAATTCTGGGCTAATTGAAAAAATTCCAAATACAAGTTGGTCAAAAAGATTGCTTATTGCATAATTAGAGCAAAAACAAATTCCGGTTTCACCGTTTGCAATGAAGGATCAGATCTGGATAATGGTGAAGCAGCTTATCCCACCGAAACGTTACGCGTAGGCAATCTGGAAAGCGCTATTTATTTTATTTTTTAATTTCTTTAATTTTAATCGGTTGGACGAACTAGCATTGCAACATGGACATCTAGTTTTAAGACTATCTCCATATCAAATTCAAATCATTCAATCATTGGCACTTTAATCCTATTGAAATGGTTTAGTCGGAATGAAAGCGCTATTATGATGCAAAACTAAGTTCTATGCATCCTGTAACAAATGACGTAGTCTTGGGTCTGTGGAATGAAGCCATAGAAAATGGAACAGTGGAGAAATGGAAAAATTATGTAACACACTAATTTTTTATAGATGATGTTTGGGAACGGGAAAGATATCGATGCTTCATGTACTCTTTCCCTTATTATTAACTTGGACGAATCAGATGATGATGAACTTTGTGAACATGATTTATTTTATTTATTAAAAACCTGTATTTTGTTGTGTGGTCAATTTTTATTATATTTTCTTTTTATGATATTATAAATAAGATAAAAATATTTAAAACAAAATTTATAAACCGATGCACTAGACAAAACATAATATGATTTAATTTTAAATTTTATAAATGAGTTTTATTTAATTTTTAATAAATTTAAATTAATTAAAAATTTCATATTGAATTTCAAAAACAAAATGTTTCATCCCATGATACCTTTTATCCTAAATAGAGTACTTATTTCTGACTTCATTAACATTATAAAAATACTAATTAAACATTTGAAAAAAACGCACTTGTATTTTACTCGTTCACTTGCATCCGTCTTTATGTAGATGAAGCCTAAGAAAAATCATAGCCTTTACCACCAATATGGAGAGTAAGACGTAATGGTCAGCGGTCATTAAACAGAGTTTACCTAAAAAAGAGATTTATAAAAAAAATTGTTTTTATCTCCTTGTCCCTCACGATTTGAAAAAAAATTATTGATTAAACCTAAATTTCCCCGAAAACAACTTTTACTCGCACTCCTTTGCTCCTTTTTGATATAAAGGTAATCAATCAAAATAAATTTCACTGACCTCAATAACCTCGAGAACGATATATATCATTAAACATTTTTCACCAAAATCTTTCATTCTCTCTTACCTACACCCCTTTACTTCTTTTACTTTAAATTAATTTCTAAGTAAAACTGACTCGCTTGGGCCGTAATAACGAAATTTGCAAACTACTCAATTTTTTGCCGCCACATTTCATCCCTTCTGACTCCTTTAATCACATGAAAGAGAAACTGTTACCTAACAAAAAAAAGTTACACAAAAGTTAATATATTTATGTCGAACTGAGATCTTCTCGTTTTTTAAAGTCGGTGTGGTATCACAAATTTTTCCAAACACCAAACTCAGCTGAAAGAGAGGTTAATATTGTCCTCAGGGAGACAGAAAATTATTTATTTATTTATTTATTTATATACAGGGTGACAATTTGAAAACGAACACCATTTAATATTGCCTCTACCAATGATAGTATGAAAATTTGGCGAAACACGTCAATTGACATATCAAGGGGGAAATTTTTTAAAGCATTTGTTGTCGTGTTACTTTTAACCCCCTGACCCCCAGGGCACCTACCCCTAAAATTTTAAATGGCAACCCCTATTTCTTTTGCCATTTTTGTGTTCCTTATAAAATTCTACATAAACTGTATAATTTTTTTTTTTCAAAATTGTGATTATTAACCTCACAAATTAATGAAATGTATTTAATATCGAATTTTAAAACGGATCGCATTCACCGCCTCATAGCACTTCATTTAAAACTGTTTGTACCTACCAATACTTACATTCCAAATTATTTTATTTATTTACATTTCATCTTCCATATCGCCACCAGAAAACATAAAATGATTTAATTTTTTGCCGTTTTCGACAAAACAAGATTCTCGTTTTGTAGTTAGTATAGGTACTTTATTTTCCGACTCCTGGTGTTCATTACTTATTTCATGTTCGTCTAAAATTAGTGAAATAAGCTGTGAAAGTTAATTTTATAAACATTTCAATAGTTTTTAATTATTAGTGTCGTTTCTTAAAATGGTTTATACTATTGCTGAACGCGTAGAGATGATTTTCATTTACGGAGCTGAAAATCGTTGCTTTGCAAGAACGGCGACCGTATTCAACGAAAGACATCGTGAAAGAAATGTTGGACACAAGTACATCCGTGAGTTGGTAGCTAAATTTGAAGAAACAGGATCTGTTTGCTATAAGAAAAGGAATGAGCCAAGACTCCTTAATGATGCCGCTCACATTGAGGTTCTTGGTGAAGTTGTTATGGCTACCACTACGTCCCTTCGTAAAGTTGCAGATCAAACTGGACTGTCGCGTGAGTCAGTCAGGAAAGTATTGAAGCTTCACAAATTTCATCCATACAAACTCCTAATTACTCAAGAATTAGGGGACGATGACCCGGACAGACGTATTGAGTTTTGCGAAATTATGACGGATAAGATTATTACTCAGCCTAGGTTAATAAAGAATATCTGTTTCAGTGACGAATGCACTATTTACTTAAATGGCAAGTCAACAAACAAAACTGTCGTTATTGGAGAGACCTCAATCCTCACCTTATTAGAGAGGGGCATACGCAATACCCTCAAAAAATAAATCTTTGGGTGGGTATATTAGGCAATAGTATCATCGGTCCCCTCTTTATCAATGTAAATCTAAATGGTGAAATTTATGCAGAAAAGTTAGACAAAGCTATAGAACCTCTTATAATTCGTGAGGTGGAAAATCAAAGGGACGCCAATGGAAATCTTGCTCTAGATGAACATTTGCTGCACTTCCAACAGGACGGAGCGCCTCCGCATTATGTACGCCCAGTAAGAGAGTGGTTGGATAATCATTACCCAGAGCAGTGGATTGGTAGGAGGGGACCCATAGAATGGCCACCTAGGTCACCAGATCTGACACCGCTGGATTTTTTCTTATGGGGTCACTTGAAATCTGTTGTATTTAAAACTCAACCAGATTCCATTGAACAATTACAACAAAGAATTGTACAGAAGTGTAGAGCTATTTCACCTGAAACTCTTGAAAACGTCCGAAAACTGTTTGAATACCGGCTGTACTTGAACTTGGAGAAGAATGGAACCCATTTTGAACAATTCATAAAGTAGGAAAGGTGAGCTTTCCAGTATTTCATTATCATTATCATAATTTTTCAAGGAGTTGCATTATTTAAATGTTTATTGAAATACATTTCATTAATTTGTGAGGTTAATAATCACAATTAAAAAAAAAATTATACAGTTTATGTAGAATTTTATAAGGAACACAAAAATGGCAAGAGAAATAGGGGTTGCCATTTAAAATTTTAGGGGCAGGTGCCCTGGGGGTCAGGGGGTTGAAAGTAACACGAAAACAAATGCCTTAAAAAATTTCCCCCTTGATATGTCAATTGACGTGTTTCGCAAAATTTTCATACTATCATTGGTAGAGGCAATATTAAATGCTGTTCGTTTTCAAATTGTCACCCTGTATATACATACAGTATCAATAGCAGTGGTTGCCATCAAAAGATACATCAATCTAATCTAATACAAACCTTGCAAGTAATGTGAGCTAAAATAAACCTTGAGCCTGGTTTTGTAGTTTAGTGCTGTGAAACTTACTTCAATATCACATGCAAACCTATTAAATCTACTACACATACGATATAGGTAATGGAGAATTCTTGTAAATATTGGTTCTAGGAAAATCTAAATAGAATGCCCTTCCATGTCTATAATTTATGCGATTGACCGAAAAGGGTAACTGGGAAAGCAATTCTGGATTATCTACGCTTTAAGGCAAAACTTTATACATGTACACTAAACATGTCAGAGTTCTTCTATTCTCGTAAGTCTAAAGATATTCTATTGAAGATATTTAGTTTGATGGTTATAGTATTTTTCGGGATAAAATCCAAATCTTACACTATTCCAGGCAATATATCGAGTAATCGAAGATATACATCAGTATTGAAATGTCTGATCGATCTGATTATGAAGCCCATGGTCTTATATGCGGCAGCAATTCTAGATGCGGTATCTTAATAATTGAAACCTAATGCTCAATCAAAAGTGACACCTAAGTACAGTATTGCCCGAAATAAACAGTACTGAACTTGTAATCGTATTATATATTTTAAAAATACATATTATTGACACTTTATTATATGTTCTAAATGTGCACCTCCTCGTTCAAGACAGACTTCATAACGATGTTCTAAGTTTCTGGTCATGTTATTGAATAAGGGTTGTCTCAGAGCTGCGAAGAAGACTCTAACGGCATCCTTTAATTCATCGATGGTTCGTGGTGCCTGTTTGAAAACGGCATTTTTAGCCATGCCCCAAATGTATGCGTCTGGAGGTGTGAGGTCTGGAGAATGTGAAGGATAAGGGAAGTCAGTAAATCGTGAAATGAATTTGCTTGGAAAATGTTCATGAAGAAATTGACGAATTGCGGCAGCAGTATGGCAAGTTGCCCCGTCCTGCTGAAAAAATTGGTTTCGAAATGCCAAGTTACGTGCACGACAGAATTGACGTAGATCAGGGATAAATCGTGTTAAAATGTGTCTGTACCTCTATTGATTAAGTGTGACTTGCCTACCTTTCTCTTCGATGAAGTACGGACCAATGATTCCGTGTCCGGACACAGCACACCAGACACTCACTTTTGCACTATGTAAAGGAACCTCTTGAACCTCATCGGGTCTGGCAAAGCCCAGAAATCGATTTGTGCGACGATTCACATAGCCTGACAAGTGAAAGTGTGCTTCGTCTGAAAACCAAACATTTTTCAAAAATTCAGGATTTTCATACTGTAACGCGAGAATTCTGGCGCAATATTCCACTCTACTGCGATAATCCCGAGGATGTTGATGTACCTGAATCACATACGAAAATGCACCCAGCTCCTTCAGGATTCTTTGAAAGGAAGTTCTTTTTAAATCAAGTTGTAACGCTGTCCTTGCCTGGCTGGCTTTCGGATTTTGTAAGATTTGCTCAAAAACACGTTCATGGTTATTGTTGTTGTTAACTGTCCTGGGACGCCCCGAGTTTCCTTTTCGTTGGCACAATACACTACCCGTATTTCTGAACTTTTCAATAACCTTCAAAATTACAGCATTAATTGGAGAACGTTTATTAAACCGTTGTGTGAATTGATCAGACACGTATAGCAAACTTGCACCATTATGTCGGCCCATTCCGTATAAGCGAAAATAATGCTCTACCAGAAACACTTTCTCCTCTGTACTTAACACCATTTTTAACAATTAGGCCCTACTAATTACTTGTTTGAGGTTTACTTGACAGGTCTATACTAGCTAACTTGAGTGTGACAGCGCACGCATAAAAACACCGCCAACTTAGTTTCAGTACTGTTTATTTCGGGCATATCTGTACTTATGAGTCGTCACCCTTTTTAAAGTGTTATCATCAATGATGTAATCCCTTTTTAAAACAGTTTTCTTTTAAGTAAATGACATGCTAACACACTTTTTTGGATTGAAATGAAATCCATTTATTAAACACCTTTCCAACACTCTATTAAGATCGTCCTACAAATGATTGCGGTCAATACCTCCAACAATATCTTGGTCAAAAAAATTAACCTAGTAGCTACAACAGAGTTGTTTCTTCGGCGCCTATTTAATGCAGATTTTTTGCTACGGCTAATAGAGTTTTCTCCCAGTGTAGGTAACGTCACTATAAATAAATATAGTTAAAAAAAACTAAAAAATACGCTTTAATAATTAATAAAATAGTTTAAAATAATTCTTGAAATTCTTAATATAGGCAGAAAATAATAATGATCGATAAACATTACTATTATTTTAAAAAAAGCGTGGGGTGCTCGATATACCAAAAATTTATCACAAAGCGCCCCACGCTTTTTTTTTTCACTATAATACTAATGTTTATCGTTCATTATTATTTTTTGCCTATATTAAGAATTTCAAGAATTATTTTAAACTATTTTATTAATTATTAAAGCGTGTTTTTTAGGTTTTTTAAACTATATGTATTTTTCATTTTTTAGTTTGAGTTATTGTTAAGAAAAAAATTTTTTTTTAGTAGATTGAGCTAGATTATTGTATTGTCAGCGGTTCTTGATAAGTCTACAAAAATTTTAATTAAATCTGACCGTTTAAAGTGGGTCAAAATCGGGTTCAAAGAAGTCGGTTACAAACAAACATAACAAACCCGAACAAACGATAAAAATTTCCAAAATTTTATTTTGACTGGTAGAATTTTTTAAAAATTTTCCTCTATTCTTAGCGACAATATCTATACGACCCCACGTTTGTTTCATTACTATCGGTTATTGTAATAATTCTGACATATTGGCAAGTGTCAAATTTTGACAAGAGAATTTTTTGCGTATTTTTTTCAACTTTCCACCGTCAATATACATACGACCTTATAGTTTTTTTTATTAATATCGTTTTTTTAAACGATTTGACATATTGACAGCTGTCAAATTTTGACAGGAGAATTTTTTGCTTAGTTTTCCCGAAGTCTCCGCATCGAATACTATACGACCCCATAAATCGTCAAAATCGCTTCTTCGTTTTATACTTGACAGCTGTCAAAATTTGACAGGAGAATTTTTTGCGTGTAGATTATTGTATTGTCAGCGGTTCTTGATAAGTCTACAAAATTTAAATTAAATCTGACCGTTTAAAGTGGGTCAAAATCGGGTTCAAAGAAGTCGTTTACGGACAAACAAACAAACAAACAAACAAACAAACAAACAAACAAACAAACATACAGGTGAAGCTAATAAAAGCGTGTTAAAATAAGAACGCAATTTTATTAATTTGAGGGTATTCCGGTTCTTATGATCCTTTATTGGAAATGCAAATGCGCTTTCCTTTCCAACCCAGTAGCGGATCCAGGATTTTGCTGAGGGGGGGCGACTAAGTTTTAGAAATGAAGCGCCGTAGGCGAAAAATTTTCGCGACCACGCCCAAAATCAAAAATTCACTCTGAAAAGAAATGTTAAAAATAAGTTAAACTAAAAACTGTAATATCTACCTACCTACAAAGAGACGAGCAGGATAGTGTCGGGAGAAAAATTTTCTTGACGACGCCCAAAATTTCTCAAAAATTCACCATAAAAAACTGTTATAATAATAATAAATAAGTTAAACTAAAAACTCTTTTTTTATAAAGTTGTACCTTAGACATAAACTATCTGAAAGATTATTTGGGAAATTTTCTGAAAAACTTTAAAAAATATTTTTATTCATTAAGTCAAAAAATTGTACCTAATTCATGCCAATCTGAAAATCTTAGTTCAATCTGGCCTTCTGTAGTATCTAAAATATCATTGAAAAGCTGCTTATAATGAAGTTTCTGCGAAGGTCTGCGTGTTTGGTTTGTTTTCATTTTAATGTTGTAAATGCCGCCCCCTAATATTTGCCGCCCTGGGCTACAGTCCTTACAGCCCCCCCCCCTAAATCCGCCGCTGCTACCAGTTAAGCCATATGCATTTATCATAAAATAACAGTGTTGATCTTTTCTTTTATTTTTAAAACATGACAATAAATTTATTTATATCACTGGCTGGCTTGTTTTATAAAATATTCTATTATTTCTATTATTAATTATGTGAAGTTGAAATTAAGGTTTTTTTTATATTTATTTCACAGGAATTCGCGAATGACGTATTTGACTTTAGGTGTGGTTAAAAAGGCTCAGGGGGGGGGGCGAAACCCCCGTCGCCCCTCCCCTAAATCCGCCGCTGTATCCAACCCCCCATACTGTTAATTCGCCTTTGCCATAATTTGTCACTTCAAATCCTTGATTGTCCAGTTGGGACATTTTTGAATACATTTATTGATTTAGCGTGATTTTGTACCGGGTGGTCAAATAAGCGAGGACGTCGGCTTTATGTCGGAAACCATTAATCGTACAACTTTCGGAAAGATTTTTTTATGAGTAAAGTGGTCAAGAGAAATTGCTGAAAAATACTTTTAAGTTCCTCATTTCGCCGCAAGGGGGCACAATTAAAAATTGTTTCTAAATTTCTCCGAAAATTCCCATATTAAGGTATAACTCTGATTACATCATTGGAAAGCTTAGACAATTCTGCATCATTTTGGTTTAAGGCTCATTGGCGTACCGATCTTGATAAGAGTGGGAGAAGCTATTGAAAGTGTAAACATTAAAATCGCTGTAACTTCTAAACGACTAATCCGATTTTACTAAATTTAAGCTTGTTTGGAAGGGGAAAATAAGTATCTTCAATTGCCGTATCCAACAGTACATGATAGTGTTTAATAAAATTTCTAGAGGGCGCAATTTGTAATAATAACAGTTTTTTCGATTTTATCCCGAAAATTCAAACCATACGGTATAACTATGACATCATAATCGAAAAGTAGATAAAATTTGCAAAAAAAGATATGAAGATCGCAGTTCGATATCTTTGTTCGTTTCAGAGTTATTGCCGAAACAATAATGTTTAATACAAATTGCGCCCTCTAGCAATTTTATTAGAAACTATCTTATACCATTCGATACAACAATTGAAGGTACTTACCTTTTTCTTCCAAACAAGCTTAAATTTAGTAAAATCGGTTAAGTCGTTTAGAAGTTACAGCTATTTTAATGTTTACACTTTCACTTGATAAGAGTGGGAGAAGCTATTGAAAGTGTAAACATTAAAACCGCTGTAACTTCTAAACGACTTATCCGATTTTACTAAATTTAAGCTTGTTTGGAAGTACCTTCAATTGTCGTATCTAACGGTACACGATAGTTTCTAATAAAATTGCTAGAGGGCGCAATTTGTATTAAAAATTATTGTTTTGGCAATAACTCTGAAACGAACAAAGATATCGAACTGCGATCTTCATATCTTTTCTTGCAAATTTTATCTGCTTTTCGATTATGATGTCATAGTTATACCGTATGGTTTGAATTTTCGGGATAAAATCGAAAAAACTGTTATTATTATAAATTGCGCCCTCTAGAAATTTTATTAAACACTATCATGTACTGTTGGATTCGGCAATTGAAGATACTTATTTTCCCCTTCCAAACAAGCTTAAATTTAGTAAAATCGGATTAGTCGTTTAGAAGTTACAGCGATTTTAATGTTTACACTTTCAATAGCTTCTCCCACTCTTATCAAGATCGGTACGCCAATGAGCCTTAAACCAAAATTATGCAGAATTGTCTAAGCTTTCCAATGATGTAATCAGAGGTATACCTTAATGTGGGAATTTTCGGAGAAATTTAGAATTTGCGACGAAATGAGGAACTCAAAAGTAATTTCCAGCAATTTCTCTTGACCACTTTACTCATAAATAAATCTTTCCGAAAGTTGTACGATTAATGGTTTCCGAGATAAAGCCGACGTTCTCGCTTATTTGACCACCCGGTATATACGGTGGTTTAATTTTAAATTTGTCCGAAAATATATTCATTTAATATAAATAAAACTTTTTTCTTACACGGTTGGTTACTGGATCGTCCTTTTATATTTACATTTTGTTATCGAAGTTATCCAAAGTTGTATATTTAGTTATCCTCATATTTTATTACCCACACTTTTAGTTTAGCAGCGGGATTTTAAATCAATCAAAACTTTTTTGGTGACAAATTTGTATTCCCATCTGTGCCTCCCTTGTCTCCATTCCTAAATCTGCATTCTCCACGAGAGCGGGAAAAAAAATCAGGGACGCCGGACGGCAGATGAATGCCGCTTAACTGATAAAAAAGGAATTAGAGAACGAAAGCGAAAAAATGAATTTCTCTGTTTTTGACAGGCCCTTAATCGCGCACACGAGATAGGCCGCATTAAAGGGGCACTCGTTTCCCTTTAATTAAAGCCCGGTGGCGCCCCGCCGCGTCCTACTCTTGACGGGGCCGTTGCTTTTCTGGATTCCGGGATGACGGAAGGTGATTTTTGTCAACCGAACCATATTGTGTCGTTTTTCCTTGTTTATGTTACGGCGAGACTAACGGATAAAGCACTCCATTTTCACCTAATCAACTATCCAACTATACAGGACGATTCGTGGTGAATTAATGGAGCCAGCGCCGGCGAATTAAAAGTATTCTTGATGTATTTTGGTTCTAAGCAGTGGCGTAGCTACCGGGCTAGCAGGGGTGGCAATGCCACCCGGCGCCAAGTCATAATAGGCGCCGCGTCGCCGTCGCGTCCCAATCTGATTATTACGTCAAGTGATTTTTATATACATATCATACATTTTACTCTTACCCCTCACCATTAATTTAGTTACATGCATATTGGGCTTAACAAAAAGTCGGATTTTTAAGTCAAAAAAATAATCATATTTAAGACCCGGCATCGCGACCTGTGTAAATTTCCGACAAACGGTACCGCCAAAAGCGCCTATTTTGTTTAAAAAATGCCGTCAAAGGTGGACCGCGTTTGATCGGCATTTTTTGTGCCCAAAACGATGTTTTAAATAGGCCGTAAGCGTTAAGTATTGAACAATTTTATTATATATTTTCTCACATTCCTGTGTGGTTCTATAAACATTATTTTCAAAGTTCTTCAAAATAAGAAGTTTAATATTGGCCAGGTTTCAAATTTATTTAAAAATGCTTACGAAGAACTTTGTGAACTGCGTCATCCCAAATATGATGAAATTCGATGTGAAGCTTCGGATTTAGAAGCAGACCGGGGTATTAAAGTTTCTTTTACTCAGTGGCGGCTCGTGGGGTAGAGCCACAGTGCCATGGCACTACCTGCTCTCCTGTCTAGCGTCCTGCCCTTTACAAATTACCAAAACCTATTAAAATTAATATTCTCGTTTTTAAAGCAATTAGCAAAATAATTTAAAAATGGAACACAGTCGGGTGCAAATTTCCATCTAAAAGGAAGCGATTATGCGTAAAACGGTAACGTAGCTTCCGCGCCAAGCGCGACGAGGCACACGGGAGGTGACGAAACGCCATCACCTCAATAAAAAAACGTTGAAAAATGACCTTGAATGCAAGCAGGCAAAAATCTCGACGGGTAGCCAGGCTCTCTTCGTTTGACCGTTTGATGTTAGACGTTTCACAAACAGCTGATGTTCGCGTCGCGTCCCGATTTGTTTTCGTTTGGCCGGCGGCTGATTTAATGTAGGGTTAACGAACTTTTTATTTTAGAAATACATAAGTAATGAATACTATTAGATTGTTAAAGGAAACTTTATGGAAAAAATACTTGGGTGTGCGGTTGTGATGAATCTAATAGACTATTTTGTTTTATGTGTGTTTTATTTGGTGGGAAGCAAACTTGGTCCCAAAAAGGTACAGATGATTTGGTCCATTTCTGGGACAAAATGAAGACACATGAAAAATCGAAGGTACATACATTTAAACAATATATTATTATTTAAATTCAGTATGCTTGGTAAAATTAACATTAAAACTCAATTAAATTCTGCATATCACAATGAAATAATGAAGAAAAACGAACAAATTGATAGAAAACAGATACATATTAAACCAAATTATAAACTGCGTTCGGTTTTGTGGTGCATTTGAGTTGGCTTTGAGAGGTCATGACGAAAAAGAGACGTCGAAAAATAGGGGCATATTTCGTGAATTAATAAATTTCAGCTCAGAATTAGACAAAACTCTTAAAGATCATATTGAAAAATCCAAAGTATTTAAAGGAACATCAAAACCCCTACAAAATGAACTTCTGGACTGTATGTTAGATGTGTATCATGATGAAGTCATAAAAGAAATAAAGGACTCTCCGTTTATCGCAGATGAAACCACTGACATTGCTTGTGTGTTTCAACTTGTTATCGTGTTTAGGTATATTCAAGATATGATTGTAAATTCATAAATTAAATTAGGTGCCTTTTTGCTTATTTTTCCTACTTTAAAAGCAAGAACTATTAACAAAAAAGGGCGTGGCACCCAAAATTTTTTTGCCTGCGGCGCTAAGGGTTTTCCTGGCCCTACTTCACTAAAATGGCACGAGCCGCCACTGCTTTTACTGAAAGTAGACAAAAAATTTCCAAAACATTTTTGACGATCTTGCGTCCAATAGTAAATTTACAACAGGAGAAAAATTCAAAAAAATTACATTTAATAATATTTTAGATATTGCGTGATTCCAGTTAAAAAAAACTACTTTTAGGTTTTCAAAATGTTGTTAATATGTATAAATTCCTCGACCCCTCATTTCTGGTCACCGCTACTGAAAAATGAATACCACGATGATTTAACTGACAATTTTGCCACCGAAAGTGTTAGTTTTCGCTCAGCTTTTCGTAAAAATTTAAATCAATTTTCAACAATAGAAGAGCAGAGATTTTATATTTTGTAAAAATCATCAAACTTTCCAGATGTATGTACCGCACTAATATTTTTAACTCTTCCGGTAGCTTCCGCTGAAATATTCAATATAAATAATATATTTTTTAATTCACCGTAAACTGGGGCCCAGGCTCCCCCTGAAAACTAAGGCTAGCTACGAAGCTACGCCGATGTTTTTACCAAAGTTTTGTTGCAAGTTTCTTTGTATTTAAACGTTATAATTGTACAGAAATAAGCCTATCACAACAAATAACACCCTGTATATTTATATACTTGCGGAAATCAAACAGGAAAACTAAAAACTTGCACTATTTATTTTAATAACTTGCCAAATAAACCTGTTTTTCCAAAATCCTTGGCCAAACCTTATATTAATTAGAAGATATTTTAAATGAAATATTTGATTTTTATATGCAATTATTATGGCTAGATTTTATTGATAAACAGTACGTAATATATTAGACCCCGTTCGCTCCGCCCCATTCGATGTGACTTCAAAGGTCACCATTTTGTCAAGGAATATATTAAATATTTATAAATTCTGTTAACTCGTTCCAAGAATTTTTTCCCTTTCATATTGGTAGGATTATTTTCAGTTATATGTGGATAATTTGAACTTCACACCTTATCATGTCTGTTTACTTTTCCGGACAAACAGCTTTATATGTACAGGGTGTTCCATATTCGATGCTCACCATTGGGATCTCTGAAACTATAAAAGCAGCAAATGTTAAATTGGAACAAACTTGGATAATTTAAAGCTTAAGTTAATGCCAGTGAAAAATTATGCAAATTCCGACTACTTTCGGTGATATCGAAAGAAAACTGAAAACTTCATTTTCCGTTTTTGTGATGTTATTTATTAACATAAATATTGAGAAACAAGCACTTTCTTAGGTTGATAAAATGCTGAGGAATGGCATTTCTTTACCGAATTTCTAAAAAATTTTATTAGAAAAAGTTGTTTCTAGATTAATTTTAGGCATATTATTATAATATGTACAAAGTTTTAAATGTCCAAGACAAACTTAATTTTTTTTTGCTATATTTTTAAATTAAAAAGTTTTTTTTAAATTGATTTTATGTAAGTATATTAGACTATTCGTCACACCACACTCTATTTTTTATTTAGTTTTTATGTTTCTTTTTTGCTGCTATGCCTTTTTTCAGAAATACAAAATTAAAGACAAAAACATTTGATACTGGTGGTGCAGAGTTATGATAATTTAACAATTTTATCCGATGTTCAAGTTTTCAAATGACAAATACCGTGCGAGCAAAAATTATTTGCATCAAAGAGGGCATCTAAGAACGTAATACTTAGCCGTAGAGCTTAATACCTGTTAGGTGTCAGTAACTACCTGAATTAACAATCATGCAGTTATTCCGTCATCTTTGACAGTCGTTACAAGTAATTTGATTCATCACTAATTTTTCCAATTTCTTGAACAATTCACACAATGGGCTTTACGGAACAGCAGAAAACATTTATGGTTCAAGCGTATTTTCGAAACGGGGTTAGAGTAAATGGTGAGTGGCAATACAATCCGGGTTTGTGCATGGGCGATTTTCACGAACATTTTCCTACCGTTGCTTATATTGCTGGGGATTTTTATCATTGCCTGAAAAACAGGTTCTATACAACACAAAACAGAAGCAGTAAGACCATCTGTAAGAACAGAAAAACTTGTTGCAAACGTTCGTGAAATAATGCAAAATACGCCAACAAATTGTATAAGACGCCTGTCCCAAGAAATGGGAAGATCTTATGGAACATGCAGGACTATTCTTAAGAAGCAACTAAATTTAGTTCCTTATAAAGTGCAAGTATTCCAAGAAATACAAGCCGCAGATTTTGAAAGACGCAGGAATTACTCTCAATGGTTTACCCAAAATTTATTGCAAATAAATGATTTATCAGACCTATTCTCACCTAGATCACCTGGTTTAACGGTTATGGATTACTTCGTTTTTCCTCATTTAAAGAACACTATTTTTTAAAATACTAGTTGCAAATTTAGAACAATTACAAGAAAGGATTATCCAAGAATGTGGTACAACAACTGTAACGTTGAATATACTTATAATAAAATCTTCAGAGAAATGAGTAGTTCACAATTTAAATGCAATTTTTTTCCTTATCACGACTTCTTTATATTACCTACCCCATAGTTAAAAGACAATTTCGAATTTAATTAGTAGTAAAAGAGAATAAAAAATAAATACGCCGAAAGCTACATATATTATTATTAAAAAACCTTATTTAATTATTTTATTGAATTATTTATAATTTTTTTTAAATTGTTGAAAGATACTTTAGTAAATTTTTCTAAAATATTTTTATTTCTAAAAGTTTTAGGACATGGATATACAACTGAAATACAACATTTAAGTAGTAATTATTGTAGGAATTAAAAATTAGTATAAAATTGAAATGGTCACCTTCAAAGAACAGCATGACATTTAAGTCTAATTCCTCGTGTCTCATTACTGCCCTCTTTCCCTTTCTAAGCTTTTGGTCTCTTCAAATTTCTTCACAACATATTTAATAGTGCCTTTGGAAGGTAAAATTCTATTGGAAAATATTCTGTGGTATTCATTACGACTTATAGATGAATTTCTATTATTTGAATAATATAAATGGATAGTATCGAATTTTTCTGCTGTAGAATATTCCATGCTATTGTCATTGTTTTATTCGTTTAATACAAGCAAACAATGACAAAAATGTCATAATAACAACTGTTTTCAATGGCGACAGACTTTATCATTTCATTTCCAAAGCATTCTAGACTAGAAACTAAATACAACTTTTTAAAATTTTGATCGTTTATATCTATAAAACGGTTGGAGTTAATATAGACAAATTTTGTATTTTTGGAATCAGGAAAAAAATAACTATAATTTTAATAAAACAGATTCAGGGTGTTCTATTTAAAAAACATAACTTGCTTATTTATTAGGAGATTATGGGAACTAGGGGCAAAACGGGACCATGAGGTAAGATGAGGTACCCCAGGTACTGCCAACACTGACGTGTGTGGACTGCTCTATTGCATAACCTTGGACTCGCTTGATAACAACATCGCAGAACAGGCGTTCAAAGCACACCGTTCGGATGTTATGATCGATTTTTCAGTTTTACCTGTCATTGATCTTATTTTCTGGCTTAAAACAGAGTATGTCAAAAAGTGTACATCAAGTTAAAGCACAATACGTTATTTTTCCTGGAGTGTACCAGTATAGAGGCATCTTTTGGCAAAAACATTAATTTATCAATGTCGACTATAAACAAAAACTTTTTTTTTAAAAGTCATTGGCGGCATGATGGGATGTTATATTCGTCGCGTACCTTATCTTGCCACAACTAATATTTTTTTTTTAAGAAGTAGTCCATACTCAAAGTGGAGTTAAATTATATAGAAAAAAGAAAAGCACGAAGTCTTTCTCCACAAATTTTATTGTTCGAATAACTAGGCGAACCTAGGATCACATCGACATGTTTCGAGTGTAGAAACACTTATCATCAGGAAAACAAAGTTAAAGGTAAAATGCTGATTTTTTAGCAAAAGAGAAAATAATAGTGAGATTGAGCCCTAATGGAGCTTTTAATGGTGTACAAGAGGTGTAAAATTGAGTAGTCAAAAGACCGAAAATTAAGACTCCAGCATACTGAAGAAACGAGCGTTAGTGCAAAAGCACACTGTGCCGTGCGGAAAATGAGGGGAGTAAAAGAAAAGTTCAAAAAATTTAGGGAGTTTTGGAAAACTTATCTGTAAAATTCATTATTACAGTAACTACTGAAAAATCTTGAGTTTTATTAAGCCCTATCAGAAACATGTGAAAGTATCGGAATGAAATTGAAAGAAAAAGAAAAAGCTTGTTTTTTATAAAAGACGAAGCATCTTTTGGTTTAAAGTAAAATTCTGTTGAGGTACCAGGCTTTTTACGGCCCAGTTACCCCCGCAGTGGTCAAATCACACACATGTGGTGCAAAAATTAAGTGATTTTTAAAAAAGTTAAAAAATAAAATTTGAGTTCCCGGAGAAGTTCCACTGTAACCAGCACGTGGCAGATGGGAAATCTAATAATATTTTTTTACTTTAATATTTAATATTTTTTTGTTAAAAATCATACTAAAAAATTAATGACTTATTAATTGTTATTTTTATTTTCAGAAATGGTTCGCAAATATAAAAAAAACAGCGAGAGGAGAGTGGTCCAAAGAAAATATGAAACCACGGAATGTTTATATTGCGTGACATCCACGTCCACGGAAGGATGGACTGCCTGTCAAATAGGTCAAGAATAGCCCCACAATTTTTATGCCATCAGCATAGACGAAGATGATCCCTTCGATATCACCCACACATGTGATTTTCGTAAATAAATCCCATCATGCCCCGTACCCGGGGCAAGATGGGATAATGGTTTGTTTTTAAATAAGTATAGTTTTTAGTATTTTGGTGTAAGTTAAGCCAAAAAATTTTATGTTAAAAGAGTTATGGATGGAATCCAAAGAATTTTTAGAATAAACTTTATTTTTTGATAAATTGGTTTTATTGCTTAACGTACCCGTCTTGCCCCTGGTTCCTCTAACTGATTACATTTTTCTCGTTAAAAAAAAAACCTAATTGTATTTCGATTAATCCCATAGTAAAAAGCATATGGAGGCATCATAAAAATGAAACTAGAAAACACTAAAATAAAGACAACTACATTCCAAAAGTTGTAGAACCATACAAAATTCACTTAACTTTTTTCCGAAGGGAATAGAGGAAATTCAAAACACTTAATATTTTATTTACGTCACCACACGGAATAAGATGTGCATTTTTCAGACGAAGTCGAATGCCGGGCTCACTACAGGTGTGTTCCTAATATTCCGGAGTGTTTCGGGCCCCTTTGGGACCGGAGAAATGGATTGGAAAACTTCCCATCCATTGATTTGTATTCCTTTTGCGTTATTTTCCTCCGCCGCTGAGCTCACATATTTTTCGATCAGCAACTTAATGCCATTTTACCTATTTCTTAAGAATGTTGGCCTTTATGAACAGTCTTAAGAAAAAGGTCGACTATATAATAAAAAATAAATTAACAACAGACATTGCTAGTAATAGGTTTTAGTGGCGAATTTAATTATATTAGCTGACACAAAAAAAATTATCTTGATTCATTAAGATCATATTTTTATGCCGCATAAGAAAGTCAGATCTCTGGATTATAAAAAAACCTTTTTTGTAAAACTGTCAAAAAAAACGGCCTTTTTTTGTTGCTATGGATATATGCCTCTTCTTGTCACTGTAAAAAAATATCGTTTTTTCACGGCTAGAAAATAGTTATTACCCTAACAAGTGCGGAAAGAGCCACTTTCCCTCATGAGTTTGGATCAAAATTTTTTCTCCAAGCGTTAGAAAAACTACCACAAAATATTTCTAAAAATTTAATTTTACTGAAAAACAAACACATATTTAATTTGTACTTATTAATAATATTTATATTAAAAGTACAATTTGATGCACTATGCAAATTGATTGCGGATGCCAGACAGGTTGAAGCCATCGAAGCCAACAGATCCTCATGAGCGGATGGTTGCAAAGAAAGAGGTATCGAGCTGTTGTTTGCGCTGCTGGGAAACTGTGGAGTTTTTGAAGACGTGAACGCTTCTAAACTACATCTTAAATTTGATGGAATATTGAATTTGAGAATTTTGTTAGACATGTCTTTTTTGTGTGTGATGGATTCCTCCAGGTAGCCTTCGGCAACAGACGTGGATTTCCATCCTCCTAAACGTTTAATGTTTGTTATTTCTTTGTCAGAATTAGCCAGTAGAGTGGCTGAGGAACGTCTAAAACTGTGGCCTGTGTATAATTCTAGATTTTTGAGTCCTACATAGGCTGCAATGTTGGAGGGCATTTTTTCTATAATATTAATTCCAACACATTGGGTACTGCATTTTCTATGTTTGTAGTTCAAAAATTATCTGCGGTGTGGAGTTTGCTGTGGACGTAAGCTTGCATATTTTCTGTATAGATTTAGGAAACTTTCATTAGTGACTTCTTTAGTTATTTTTTTTTAAATTAGTTTTTGGAGTCCTTTATTGTGACAATTATAACGTCTCCTTTGTCGTCTATGTCGTCAATGGTAAGTTTAGTTAGCTCCTCACGGCGGCACGCACCAGCCAGTCCAAAAATGGTTACCACTTTAATTAGAAGGTAAATTTCATCAGGTGCTTCTTTCATAAATTTCGCAATCTCTTCTTGTGTAAAAACTTTTTTTGCTCGAAAACCTACATTTTGTCTCTTGATGTAGGCAGTAACTTTATATTATTTACTGATATCTAAATCTTTCTTAACCTTAAGTACACTTTTTAACATGGAATATCGAGACCATAAGGTATTTGGCTTCGAAAGTTTAGACATTTCCAAGAAATATGCCAAAAGTACTTATTCTCTTGGTGCTTTTATTTTTTTCGCTTCACACCACAAAATGTTCGTATGGTTTTTCATACCTGACTAATGACTTTTTTGGTAGCAAATCCAAATTTGCATTTGTATCAGAATCTGAACGAAATCAAAAATCAAAGCACCTGAACTGTTGTAAGGTGTCACTTTGACAATTAAATTTTATGTGTGTGTCGTGGTTACCATGTTAACATCTATGTACGGGGTTTTTGAAATAAACCGTTTTAAATCAGCTTTTTTAAAAATGTTTATAATAAACGGCAAGATTAGTGTTTCTGTAATATACCTCATTTACTTTCACTAAAAATGAGTCTAAAAATTCATATTTTATTTATTAAAGTTGTATTTTATTATAAAATTACAGAAAAAATATTTTTCCGGTACACTGTGAGGGAAAACTTTTCCCACACCGTGCGGGAAAATAGGTCTTTCAGAACCAAAACGAGTGCGGGGAAATCGCGCACGCTTGTAGGAAAATATATTAATGTTTTCGTATAAACTTAAAAATTAATTTCCAAAACATTTTTATTAACATAATCAAAGTAAATCATATCTTCGATTTTTCCCTCAAATAACACAGCAAAACATTTTCTGATAAGGTTTTAACCTTCTTTTTATTACACCATTCACGAAACTGAGTACACTTTCTCATATTGCATTTTTGCTTTAGCAGGCAAAAGATTTGATACAACGATCTTCGTCGCATCCGTTATTTCTTGAGGTACCTATCTCACTACCGCTATCAGACATTATGGTACTGGACAAACTTGAGCAAAATTTTGTAAATTTCTTCAAACGAAAAACGATAGATTTGACAGTCAATAAATTTTAAACAATTGCAGGTTTTCATGGTAATCAGAACAGAGCAGGTATAAGAAAAACTACCCTAAGAGCTATGAATTTTAATTTAAAATTTTTGTTCTAAAAACGATAAATACCGTGCGAGCAAAAATGATTTGCATCAAAGAGGGCTTGAATTAAAAAACATAGGGCTTGGTTTAGATCACAATGATATGCGGACGACGGACGATATATCTAACATCTAACCAAATCTAGGTTAAAATTTTGTCAAATTCATCTTATGACATGATATGCCAAACTAATGAGTAATAAAAAAAATAAGTAGACAAATACAAATTTATTTTTGTTGTTTATAAAATTAACTCTAACTCTACAAAAAAATGAGAATTCACATAGACGGAGAGGTGGAACCAGGTTTCATCCGAAAAATATGTCAGGTCTATTAAATTATTTATTTCCAATAAATTTTGGGTAAACCATTGAGAGTAATTTCTGCGTCTTTCAAAATCTGCGGCTTGTATTTCTGGGAATACTTGCACTTTATAAGGAAATAAATTAGCTTAAGAATAGTCCTGCATGTTCCATAAGATCTTCCCACTTCTTGGGACAGGCGTCTTATACAATTTTTTGGCGTATTTTGCATTATTTCACGAATGTTTGGAACAAGTCCTTATGTTCTTACATATGGTCTTCCTGCTCCTTTTTTGTGTTGTATAGAACCTGATTTCCTAAACACAGCCACGGTTCTTTTCAGGCAATGATAATAATCCCCAGCAATAAAAGCAACGTTAGGAAAATGTTCGTGAAAATCGTCCATGCACAAACCCGGATTGTATTGCCAATCACGATTTACTCTAACCCCGTTTCGAAATTACGCTTCAACCATGAATGTTTTGTGCTATTCCGTAAAGCCCATTGTGTGAATTGTTCAAGAAATTGGAAAAATTAGCGATGAATCAAATTACTTGTAACGACTGTCAAAGATGACGGAATAACTGGTTGATTGTTAATTCAGGTAGTTACTGACACCCAACAGGTATTAAGCTCTACGTCTAAGCAATACGTCCTTAGATGCAAGGCCCCCTTTGATGCAAATAATTTTTGCTCGCACGGTATCTTTACGCACATGGCGCATATGTGGCACAAAGTAAAATCAAAGGTGAGAGCAAAAAATGTTTTCTCTACCCTAACTGCGAGTGTCATAAAGTTTATTAAACCTCTTATGCTGTCCGAAAGCTGAAAAAATTCAGTAAAGCATATTTTAAAAGTCGAAGATTCGCATATTTACATACAAATTAATATACAACCCATTGTTATTAACCTAAAGGACGACTCTACATGATAGTGGAACATAATTAGGTTTAAATTAAAGATATTTATTAATTATGTAATATTTTATTTGTTAGTGTTGTCAAATGAGTCGGGACACATGTTATTAGTATATTGTTAAAACTGTGAATTAAAATAAGAGTTAAATTTTTTTTCAATCCGTCACTGATTTCTTCTCTTAAAAAACTTGTTAACCTGTTGTAAATAATAAAAGTTGGCTAGAAATTTGCATTTTGTTAATTGATGTCAAAAAGGCAAAACGATATACTTTGAGATATACTCTACCAAGGTTGGCCATAACGTACGGTATAAGCGGAATTTATTGAAATGTGAGAATATAATATTTTGAAAGCTTTTAAATAATGCCTGCTATCCATTTTTAAAAATTATAACTTTCCGCGTTTCCGAGATTTTTTCCACTCAACGTGAATTAACCACAACAGTCATACTAACTACAGTTATTCAATACCACATTTTCTTGGGTGGGTTCTCAAAGACCAATGATCCTACTTAATAATCGCATGCAATATGCAACACTTTTCGACATTTACAAACTACACCATGACGTAATATTGCCATTTCTTTTAAATTGGTTTGCATATGCAAAAATTTCGTACTCGCATTTTAACAAAAGTAATACCAATAATAAAATAATCTTACAACATTTTTCGTACACTCTTATCATATATGCCAGACAGCAAAGTAGATCGTAACGTTTAAAAATATAATAAAATACGCCCACAAAGAGAACATAATTACAAATCAGGTATAACCTATGATTAATAAAATTCACTTATAGTAAAGAAAGCCTCGAAGGTATGGTAATGTAATTTTTAACTCTGGTTTGAATGAATACATAATCGTTTATATTTTTAATAAAATTTGATCATTTGTTACATATACCTACTGACATACCATAAGGACGCCTCAAGGTTTAACTCTGCATTATGGAACTGGAAGATTTAATTGCTTGTTTTAATTCTTACTAATAAACACACACGATAATATATATATTTTTATTTTTGTTCCGCTGACATTAACGCAGAAATGATTGGACGAAAAATTTTCTGTTAGTTAACCTATTTTTATCAGTTGCGTATATTTCATTCTGATATCGTTCTCAGGTTGTGTTCCAAAGGGAAGCCTTACTCTGTGACCTTACTACCACGTAGGTATATACTTTTTGTTTTTTTTTTACAATCTTCTGAATATGGATAAATAGGCTCTTCCAGTTTGGAATGGAGATGATTTTCAACCCTTCCTAGAATATAAATGTGTGTGTAATAATAGTTATTTATACTTCAAGGGAAGGGATATAAATAAATCCCGTGAAGTACCTATATATATAACATTTTTTCTCATCCCCGCAGAATTTATTCTTGGATTTTTATTGATTTAATTCGATACATTTCGTATGAAATTATGGACAGCTTTGACCGGTTTCTATAGCATCATAAGCATTGTTATTTTAACAACAACGTCAAGCTGACAGTTTATTATCAAAAATTGAGAAAAATTAAAATTATGGATTTGTATAACAGCCAAATGGACATAGAAGAATTAACAAATATCGCTTGTCTGTCGCTGCTGCCAGAAAAATCAAGGAAAAGGTATGAAGCAACATACCACTTCAAGAAATGGTGCCAAACAAAGACTGCTACTGCAGTTTCAGAAACCGTGCTTTTGGCGTACTTTCACGAAAAATCTGCTGTATTAAAGTATCCATTAAGCTTATGGTTTGAATATTCCATGCTGAAGTCCACCTTTTTCATAGAGGATAACGTAGATATTGCCAAGTATCCTAAACTTCGAGCATTTTAAAAAAGAAAAAATGGTGGATATAAAACCAAAAAATTTAATGTGTTTGACAGGGAAGATGTAAATAAATTCCTGTTTGAAGCACCCGATGATATTTATTTAATGATGAAGGTTGTAATGATAATGGGATTGCTGGAGCGTGCCGTTCTAGTAAACTTTGTGCAATGAAAATGGACAATGTTGAATTAAGGCATGAAGTCATATTTGTTACTATTCATGATTCCAAAAATAGAATGGCACATAAATGTATAGTGACTAAAAGTGACGATGCCAAAGTTCGTTACTTCAAAATAGTTCGAATTTACATTGATGTAAGATCCTACATGACGAATTTTAATCCTCGCTTCTTCATGCGATATCAAAATGCTTAAACCAGCCTATCAGGAAAAACTCGATTTCTTCAATTCCAAGTAAAATTGTTAAATTTCTAAACTTTCAGAACTTTAAGGAGTATACTGGACACTCCCTTAAAAGAACGTCGGCCACTTTATTAGCGAATACTGGAGTTGATGTCTTAGCCCTCAAGCGACATGGCGGATGGAAATCTGCAACTATTGTGGAAGTTATGTAGCGGAGAGCGTCAACAATAAAAAGGAATAGATGTGTTTTAGACTTCCATTGCCTTTAGTTTTTCATATCACAACGTTTCAACTGGTAAGTATCTCCAGTCGTCTTCAGGTGAATACTAAACAAGTTACAAAACTACGAGCCTATTTATACTACCTAGGGGGGCGGAGGGGGCGGAGCTAGTGACGTATGATCGGGTGCAGTCGTAAGTCATCTGCTTACGTCACCATGATTATTCATCTGCTTACGTCATCCGCTTACGTCATCACGTTTGCATCACTGCTCAATCTGAGCGTACACCTATTTAACAAGGGCTTCCAAATGTTTCTTATATCTGCAGAAGGTTTACTGAAACAGTCAGGGTTCTGGATTATGACAGCTGCTTCTTTGAATTTTTCAAACAGCACCAAACATGGAATAATCAAAACACTCGTCGATAGAGCATTCACACTTTGCAACTCGCAGGGAACTTTGACGAAAAAACTTAACAACATCAAGCAAGACCTTGGCATGAATGATTACCCTACGAAACTAGTCGATCAGGCCATCAAAAAGCGTCAAAATCACAAAAATAGAACGAACAAAGATAATGAATCTGGACCCACCATGAATGTACCTTATGTCAAGGGAATCTCCGAAAAAATTCGAAGGATAGGACAACAGTACAACATCCGAACAGTCTTCAGCTCCACAGATTCCTTAAGAAGCCACCTAACGAAGACAAAACCAACAAATCAAAAGGACACGAAGAATTGTGTATACAGAATACCTTGCGAATGCGGACAATCCTATATTGGTGAAACTCTACGACCTCTCCAAACAAGGATCAAAGAACATCGAAACCACACACTGAAAGGAGAAACAAACAGATCCGGTGCAGTAGACCACGCTTGGACCCACGGCCATTATTTACAATGGGCAAACGCAAAAATTATACTTAAAGAAGAGCATTGGCGGAAGAGAAAATTTAAAGAAGCAGCTGTCATAATCCAGAACCCTGACTGTTTCAGTAAACCTTCTGCAGATATAAGAAACATTTGGAAGCCCTTGTTAAATAGGTGTAGGCTCAGATTGAGTAGTGATGCAAACGTGATGACGTAAGCGGATGACGTAAGCAGATGAATTGTTTAGTATTCACCTGAAGACGACTGGAAATACTTACCAGTTGAAACGTTGTGATATGAAAAACTAAAGGCAATGGAAGTCCAAAACACATCTTTTACTCAATAAAAAGGAAGTTGCAAATAAAATTTTATGCAATATAACGAAGCCAGAAGCATCCTGCAGTACTTCAAGAGTAACAGAAAACTTGGTTAGAGATGGAGAAATTATGGAGTCAGTCAACATTTCATACAAATTGAGAAAAAACGAGAAAACATTTATCCAAATTGTGTAAATAATGTTAATAATTGTAATAATTGTACTATTAATATTCATATCACTTAATATTACTCAATTTTTATAAATCTTTGTTTTTACATGGCATAAATTATTACCACCCAAGGGTGGTGAGTTGACTTACAACCCGTCGTCAAGGGCAATCAATACCTTTTTGGTAATGGTTACTTACGTCCTTCAAAACAGTGTCAAAATGCGTTGTTTACAATATAGGGAGGAGAAAAACCTTATTTTGTGTTTGGGAGTTAAAGGATTACTTATTTCAGAATATTACTGCGCCTGCGACCGGCGTTGTGCGATATGGACATCATATCCTCGATTGTTGTACAAACTAGTAGGATTACTGAACAGCGTTAAAAAGGTCTTTATTAACAAGTCATTTCATAGTGACTTCCACTACTAAAACACATCGGGTGGAGTTTTTATTTTGGTTAGATAAAAGCTAGATAACAGAAAATACCAAAAATCTATTTTAAATACAATTACTGATCATAAGCACTATAAGCAGAATGGATAACATAGTTATTATATATGATGTACCTTGCGAGCAAAAATTACTTGCATCAAAGAGGGCCTTGCATTTAAGGACGTAATGCTCAGCCGTAGAGCTTAATACCTGTTGAGTTTCAGTAACTACCTGAATTAACAATCAGTAAGTTATTCCGTCATCTTTGACAGTCGTTACAAATAATTTGATTCATCGCTAATTTTTCCAATTTCTTAAACAATTCGCACAATGGGCTTTACGGAACAGCACAAAACATTCATGGTTGAAGCGTATTTTCGAAACCGGGTTAGAGTAAATGGTAAGTGGCAATACAATCCTGGTTTGTGCATGGACGATTTTCACGAATATTTTCCTAACGTTGCTTTTATTGCTGGGGATTTTTATCATTGCCTGAAAAGAACCGTGGCTGTGTTTAGATGAACAGGTTCTATACAATACAAAAAAGGAGCAGGAAGACCATCTGTAAGAACAGAGGAACTTGCAAACGTTCGTGAAATAATGCAAAATACGTTAACGTGGGAAGATCTTATGGAACATACAGGACTATTCTTAACAAGCAGCTAAATTTATTTCCTTATAAAGTGCAAGTATTCCAAGAAATACAAGCCGCAGATTTTGAAAGACGCTTAATTACTCTCAATGGTTTACCCAAAATTTATTGGAAAGAAATAATTTATTAGACCTGACATTTTTTTCGGATGAAGCCTGGTTCCACCTCTACGGTTATGTGAATTCTCAGAATACATGTAATTATTTTTCTTTTTCTTTCTGTATATTCTTACTTTGTTAATTTTGTAAAAAACAAAAATAAATTTGCATTTGTCTACTTATTTTATTACTCTTTAGTTTGTCATATCATGTCATAATATGATTTTAACCTTGATTTGGTTAGATATATCGTCCCCATATCATTGTGATCTAAACCAAGCCCTACGTTTTTTAATCCAAGCCCACTTTGATGCAAAATAATTTTTGCTCGCACGGTATATGGACCGTTACGTTTGGATATACTTAATCCGTAAGTAATCAAAACAAATATAAAATTATTGGTTAATCGACAGGTAGGTTATATAAGTACTGGTTTCCCAATGTTGCTAATTTAGCAATCATATAAGGTGTGATAAGAGATGTCAAAATCAAACTGAAAAAATCCTGTGGGCTGGTAGATTTTCTGTTATCAGGAAGATCAGAATTTAATATTGTTAGACATAGTTTGTATTGATAGCTTTATTATTATATCAATTCCAGATTTGCTAGAACAGTGTTTTTATTGGTAGTAATCAGTTTCATTACCAGCGCAGTCTTGTTGAATAATGAACCACTTTTAATACAGCAATTGTGTTAAGAAATAAAATGTATCATCTCAATGCGATGCATTTTGTTCCCAGTAAAGCGCTTTCTCGACAATTAAGAAAGCAGAACAGCATCCCCAAAAACGAATGGTATCCGTTAGAACCTATAATCCACAAGACGTTGGTGGAGGTTCATAGCGATCGGTAATCGCCGCGCGCACTATTATTAGTGTTAACGTATTTGTTGCGCAGGTCACATCGCTGTTCGAAGTCTTCTAGCTGTGCTGTCTGAATTTGAATTTTATTGATCGTACCAATACCTGTTTGAATTAATTTATTTTTATTTTGTATTTAAGTTTTTTAAACTTTGCATGCCAGATAAAGCAGTAGAAGATTCTTATTTCGCACAACGTATCATTAGGTAGTATTGGACTTGATAATCCATGGACGAATTTTACCACCTTAGTAAATCATGTTGCATAATAGATAATAATATGCAATGTTAAACGACAAGAACAATATCACACTAGAAGCTATTTAAATTTTTAAGAACTACACTACTGATTTAGTGGTAAGTATATGCTTTATTAACTGTGGCAGGCAAATAGCATTATGATTAATGTCAAGTTTTATTACAACTGCTAGTAGGAACTAACACAATATATAAAACCAGATTACACCCCCAATAGAAGTTGATAATTACTGTTAATATTAAGGCAATAATGGCTATAAACCATTCCATGGCAGCATCAACTCCTGTTTCCGATTGGCTAAATTACCGTGATATTATCACACAGAAAAAAGTAAAATATTGAATTAACGCAAATAGGTTTGATTTAACCCAATAATCAGTTTAAATAGCAACAACGCAATGATCTGGTTAAATCAACTCTATGAAATGATTAACTTGGTATTATCAAATCAATCGAATGATTGGTTGATTTAAACCACACTAAAGATATATTATAGCAAATAATATGATTGAAGTAACAATATCATTGGGTTATTTTTACCATATCCTTGTAACCTTGTATCATTTTAAAAATTTGATATTGTTGTTACAACCCATTAGAAGGATTAAATTTACCATATCATTGGTTTAAATTTAAAATATTAATAGGTTAAATTTGTGATATCCGAGGTGTAATAAAAGATACCCGCTTTATATAGTAGTAGTTTATTATACAACGTAATGTACTGGTCAAGTTTAAACACAATCTCTTAACTTATACCTAACAGATTACAAGGGAAACAGAACGGTGCGGATCCTTGATGGACCAGTCTGGTACAGACTGCCGGTCCGGTCGTGTTCCCACTGTTCCCAGCTATGCCTCTTATGGTCGTCCATGCCTGCGCTTGCGCGTATGTCCGACTCTGGATACCCTCACCCCAGAGTGTTTGGAGATACCTGCCCGAGGGAGAAACCAAATTAGTGTTATGTAATTGCCATAAAACCCGTACATACTTTTCTGTAAACCAATAATAAAATAACATTCTTGTTTTCCTGATGTTTAATATGATCGGTACATAGATCTAAAGAGCTGACAGAAAAATATATAGTTCGATCTTTAATATTCGAATACAACAAATTATGAGTTATTGTTCCACTCATAAATAAATAAATAAAGTTGGTGGGACTTGACAGTCCCGTCCCGTTGACACAAAGGGTTAAAACAATTAGGTTATATAGGTTAAGGTAAGCACCTATTAAGAATATTTTTTTACTTGTAGGTAGGTACCTAAGGAAAATATTATTAGGTAAGGTAATTATTAAAAAGAGAAAACATGGATTTTTTATACCGACTAATTTTAGGTCGTATTCTATATAGACCATGAATCTCATGTCTCTTTTGGCAAATTTTTACTAAAATTTACATATTTATCTTACCTAAAATTATTATCAATTGGAGGCAGGTACCACGATACACTTAAGTATACTTACCTAATAAAATAACAAATTTAATGTAGTATTTTTATAGTGCATGCTTACATACAATTAGTTTAGGAATAATGAAACAGGCGGTGACACTAAAAATATAGTATACTATATATAATATAATATATTATTATGCTTACCCAAAAATGTTTCCACTAGGTGTGGAAGCCCGCAACAGCTTTTTCAATTCCATTGCACAATTTTCCTACACTTACAAAGAAAGAAAAACACGAGGAAAACCATAAATAAACTCCAGACTCCAGTGTAGGGATGTTACGGAATAGCTTTTTCTCGTACCTAGTTGGACCTGTACCTATTCCAAACCCGAACCTATTCCAAATACCTATTACAGGTCCAAACTATTCCAGGTCAAACTTAAACGCCGATTGGCGCTATTCCGGCTGCATGGCCGACACGAGTTTTTAAAGAAGGCCGCCAGAACTCCAGCGTGGCCAGCAGTTTCCGATTGTTCAAATTAAATTTCGTTATAAATTTTTGTAACAGATTAATATTTCTCGCACCAGACTTTTTTGGAAGATTTGATTGTAACGGAGGCCTATTATTTAAAGAAACATGAAGAATATGCATAGGTACATCCACCATATGTTGCCTTTTTAATTAATTCCTCATTGCTGGTTGCATATCCCACATTAAATACGCTATATTTTGTTGCCCAATAAATTATTACAATATTTTTAGAAATATTTATTATTTATTACTATTTCCCTTTATCTTTATTTAGTGAGATTATTTTAATTATTGCAATGTGCTTGTAATGGCCACGTTTAAAATTCTCAACTGCAAATTCGCCATATTATAAACATATTATATGAATTTAAAGCAAAACCTGTAGCCGTTCCATTCCCTATATCGTACCTGTACCTGACAACTTAAAAAAGGAATAACAATGAAACCAGAGAATCAACCATGTGACAGTGCCAACGGACCTGGAATAGGTACCTGGTAATAGGTAATAGGTACGCGGAATAGGCAGATGATACCTATTCCAAAAGAACAGGTCCAGTTCCACTGTAACACCCCTACTCCAGTGCCGCCACAAAACAGATAAGGTTATATTGTTACTGTTGTTATGCGAATGCCGCGGATGACGAGACACTTGCTGCTTTATTAGCGTCCCTAAACTGAGCTGCCATTGGTCAATTGGCGATGGCCTGACTATCTTTCAAATTTACTAAAATTAACACGTTCACATGCGAGAATCTAACCGACAGTAGGGTGAAATAGAATTTCAAAACGAAGGTTATTAAATAGGTAATATTAACAAAATGAAATGGTTGATTGAACCATACAGTATTGTTTAACACAATATAATGTTTAAAATCAACATTTTGATTAGATTGAATTAACACAGAAAAGGTATAATTAAGTATTAATATTTTTACCATTTAAATGAGCTTGTTTTTACCCAATGAAGGTGATTCTAACAATTTTAATTGGTTAATTTAACATTTTACATTCAACCCAATCAGGTAGTAGAAATAATCGAGGAAAATTGTTTAAAAATACCCAAATTGTTTTAATTTAACCTTTTTAAAAGTAATCCAATGGACTTGCTAGATTCAACATTTTACTTTTTCTGTGCACTATACAATAGTCTAGCGATTTTCGTTGCCTTGCAGTAGGAACGCGCGTTGCTGTCACATATAGTATTAAACAGTTCTGTAAAGGGTATGCGAATTCTTATAAGAAATAGAAGATTTTTTTCAGTGTAGATCCATAAGTATCTACCTTATTGGCAATTAAACAATACCCTAAAAACCCGTCATTTTATGGACGCCTTTCAGTATAATGGAAGTTATCAGTCAGAATTTCATAGTTTTATTTTGCTTTTTGTGGTTTTCAATCATATCTCATTTAATTGCTGAATTAACACGTTAAAAACCCGCATAGTTACTGAACTTTCTTCTCGATATGTTTTTACATAAAAAAATACGTTTATAATTCATATCTCTAAAACGGTTAGAGATAAGGGTGGATTGGTATTAACAAAAGTTACTTTAGTTATCCAAAAAACCTAAAATATACAAGGTTTTCTATATGAAGTACCAAAGTTGCCATCACTTCCGGTCAGGGGCGGATGGGACACCTCGGACCGGCACGGGAAGTCAATTGAAACGGCGTCGCGTCGTGTCGATCCAATAAAAAAATTAAAAGACATAAATATGTATTTTTTCATCCACTTATACGACATATTTTTTATAATAACTCATAAATAAAAAAACAAACTTCATTTTTTAACACGCTTTTTTTTTAATTATTAGCTTCATCTGTATGTTTGTATGTCGGTATGTTTGTAACCGACTTCTTTAAACCCGATTTTGATCCACTTTAAACGGTCAGATTTAATTTAAATATTGTAGACTTATCAAGAACCGCTGACAATACAATTTTAACAGTTGTCAGGTATAAAACAAAGATGCGATTTTGACGAAACAAGTTATGGAGTCGTATAGTATTCGATGCGGAGACTTCGGGAAAAATAAGCAAAAAATTCTCCTGTAAAAATTTGACAGCTGTCAATATGTCAAATCGTTTGAAAAAAATGATAATAATGAAAAAACTATAAGGTCGTATGTATATTGACGGTGGAAAGTTGAAAAAAATACGCAAAAAATTCTCTTGTCAAAATTTGACATCTGTCAATATGTCACGATTATTACAATAACCGATAGTAATGAAACAAACGTGGGGTCGTATAGATATTGTCGCTAAGAATAGAGGAAAATTATAAAAATAATTCTACCCGTCAAAATAAAATTTTGACAAATTTTTTTTTTTAATTTTGAAAATTTTTGTCCTTTTTTAATTTCCTGCGAATAACTCCGTTATTGTAAGTTTGAGAGAAAAATGTTATATAACTATATTTATGGAACGTTTGAAGGCGCGTCTTTTTTATTTTAAAAATTTTTGCCTAAGTATTATCAGTTTCGAGATATAAGGCAAAATATAGAAATCATATTTTGGCCGATATCTCGAAAACCGTAAGAGATACGAAAAAATAATAACAAGCTGAGATGTAGATTTCTTAGAGATACAACTTTTTATCTATATTATAGACTTTTTTACTAAAGTTTATACTTTCTGCGAAAAATGGCAATTTATGAATATTACGAAATTTTCCTGAAATATGTATGGAAAATGTCGGAAAATTAAAATTTTTAAAAAATTTGCAAATATCGTTCTTTTCTTATAATTCGGCATATACGATCGGGTTTGTATGTATGTTTGTTTGTAACCAACTTCTTTGAACCCGATTCTGACCCACTTTAAATGGTCAGATTTAATTTAAATTTTGTAGACTTATCAAGAACCGCTGACAATACAATAATCTACTAATCTAGCTCAATCTACAAAAAAAATAACTCAAACTAAAAAATGAAAAATAAATATAGTTTAAAAAAACTAAAAAACACGCTTTAATATAATTAATCAAACTAAAAAGCGGAAAATAAATATAGTGTAAAATAATTCTTGAAATTCTTAATATAGGCAGAAAATAATAATGAACGATAAACATTAGTATTATTATGAAAAAAGCGTAGGGCGCTTTGTGCTATATTTTTCGTATATCGAACACCCCATGCTTTTTTTCACAGAAATACTATTGTTTATCGTTCATTATTATTTTCTGCCTATATTAAGAATTTCAAGAATTATTTTAAACTATAGTTATTTTCCGCTTTTTAGTTTGATTTATTATTAAAGCGTGTTTTTTAGTTATTTTTAACTATATTTATTACATTTAAAACACATTTAGGTAAAAAAAATATTTATTATTACTTTAATATAAAAATTAAATAAAAAATATTTAACATAAAGATAACATAAATAAATTCTGGTTTTTTGCTTTTTCGATTATTTTCAAAATTAATTCAAATTGTTAAAAAAGAAAAAAAAAGTTCGCAAGCAGCGGCGGCGCCTATCGGCGCCTGAGGGACCGGCGCACCGGGAAATCTCCCGGTGTCCCGGCGGGCCCATCAGCCCCTACTTTCGGTATGAACAGAATTAATTGAAACTATAATATTTTAAAAATCAAAGTCAATTATGCCTGCTATCAAATTTTAAAATAAAATCAAATATATTTCAAAATGGCATTAAGTACATACCTAAGTTATAACATGAACAACCCTTAATTTACCAAATAAGAGTTATTTAAAAATTACAGCTAAGTGACCTGTGTGCAATTAATGCTAATCAATTTCTAACCCTGAAATATAAAAAAATCACCCTTAAGACTATAATAAAATAATAATACCATCCCTACAATACTACGCTATCCTATACACTCACATTTATCAAGAATCAAATTTATACAAAAATATACTTAAATAAGAATATAACTCAATCTAATATACTTGATAGTTTCAAAATAAGGCCTTAAATACGTTTAAATTTTGAAAGCAACCCAAAACAAATTTCTTCTGGTCAAGCAACTGCTTAATTCCAAGGGGTAAAAGATCATACATTTTAGGTGCCGAATAAGTAAAGGATCTTAAATGTTTTGCGTAATTGTTAACGGGGGTTTCCAAATGGTCTATTCACTTTACTTCTACTTACACAATTATGGTTAATATAGGGTTTCTTGTTAGTTTTATTTTTAACGTAGGAGCAAGCTGACAGACAGTAAAGTAAACGAACATCGAGAATTTCCTGTGAAAATAGAAGATTAGTGGAAAAGTCCCCATTAAGTTTAAAGATAACTCTAACACTATAATTTTGTACAATGCACAAAGGTCTTAAAGAATTCGGATTTAGTCCACCTCACACCACCAAACCATATCTTATCAGTGACTCAACCAGAGCCCTATAAATTAGTGTTAAAAGATGGGTATTTAAGATTTCTCTTATGAAAAATGATAACTTTATTTAAATTAATTGATTCAGCCGATACTAGGTGGAAATCCATAATTATAGTATTATGGGATACAGTAAAACAAAGTTGAACTTGTAAATTTCCACTATATTAACTAGAAAAATTACATGTTTCGCTAACACTGTAGCTTCGTCAGATGACAATGATTTAATAAAGGTGAAAATTAAAAATTGGGGTGCAATAAAATTAAATTATTGAAGATGTAAATAAAAACAATGAAAGGGTTGCAAGAGCGGGAAAAACTAAACAGAGGGTTTAAATTTTTTTAAATTAGGTAGGTACAATATGGGTAATTTACAAAATCTTAAGTATATGGTCAACAGAATAAATTTAACAAAGGTGAATTATTTAAATCTAGTTGATCATTAAGTAACAGGTCCGTATTTTTAAGTTTATTTATTTCCATAGATTCTAACAAATTTAGTTTTAAGCCTTTGTTTTCTGTATGTAAGATTTTAAAGGAAGGATCGAACTTATGTTGATAATCAAGTAAATGGTTAGCATAGTTTGAGTCTGTTTTATTTTTTAGAAAACTGTTATAATGTTCCTGTATTCTTTTGTCAAACTGTCTACCCATTTGGCCAATGTATATATAATATAAGCTAATCTCTTTTGATGTTACTAATTTGTTTCCCAGCGTACCTATCGATGAAACGATTACTTTCGTCAATCAACTTCTTACCTTAAAAATGTAAATCTGATCAAAAAACAAGAAATTATCAATTCTCTTACAGTATGCCTTGAACAAAATTATTTTGAGTTCAACAACAAAATATACACTAGCAAAAATGGTCTTATTATGACCCTCTTAGTCCTTTATTGGCTGAAATATTTATGGATTTTTTAGAAGATAAAATAAGCAATCATCCTCTTTTTAAACTTCCTTTATTGGCATAGGTATGTTGATGACATCTTCACATGTTTTCTTGGTACTGATAGACAGTTAAAAGTATTTTTAGATTATATTAACAGTCTACACAAAAATATCAAGTTTACAATAGAACACGAAAGTGGCAATTCTATCAATTTTCTTGATTTAAATATTAAGAGAGAAAATGATAGACACGTTTTCTCCGTTTTACATAAACCATCTCATACTGATACTGTCATACGCAACTCTTCTTGCCACCCTATACAACACAAATTAGCTTCTTTTCACAGTATGATCCACAGACTAGTAACTCTCCCTCTAAATAAAATCAGTTTTCAAAATGAACTAAACATTATTAAACAAATTGCAGTTAATAACGGATATAACTCAAATCTAATTGACCAAATCCTAAAAAAGAAAACTTACAATAAGGCTATTGACTTAGCTTTTCCTAGAATCAAAAACTCTGACCAATTTAATAATTTAAACTTGTCACTTTCTTTGGACAACCTATAGCAAAGTAATTGACAATTTTCTTAACAAACTTGATATAAATGTGTGTTACAAAACTAATAACTCTTTAAGTAAATTTATAAAAAACAATAAAACTAAAAGCGATAAAAACAAAAAATCGGGCGTCTATAAATTAAAATGCAAATATTGTCCTAAAACATACATTGGCCAAACGGGTAGACAGTTTGACAAAAGAATGCAGGAATCTTATACCCGTTTTCTGAAAAATAAAACAGACTCAAACTATGCTAACCATTTACTTGATTATCAACATAAGTTCGATCCTTCCTTTAAAATCTTACATACAGAAAACAAAGGCTTAAAACTAAATTTGTTAGAATCTATGGAAATAAATAAACTTAAAAATACGGGCCTGTTACTTAATGATCAATTAGATTTAAATAGTTCACCTTTGTTAAATTTATTCTGTTGACCATACTACTTAAGATTTTGTAAATTACCCATATTGTACCTAATTTAATTTAATTTTTAACCCCTCTGTTGTATTATCCCGCTATTGTAACCCTCCCACTGTTTTATTTACATCTTCAATAATTAAAATTTTATCGCACCCAAATCATTGTCATCTAACGAAGCTACAGTGTTAGCGAAACATGTAATTTTTCTAGTAAATATAGTGGAAATTTACAAGTTCAACTTTGTTTTACTGTATCCCATAATACTATAATTATGGATTTCCACTAAGTATCGGCAGAATCAATTAATTTCTTCTAATAGGCCATTCAACGTGAATCACTCTGTATATTCCATCCATTAAAAGTATTTCAATCTGAATAGTTTCCAAACTAATTTACAGACACTGTGGAATCTAGTCGTAGATACGCGTTGAATAAATAAATGGGAGGTAGCGTGCCATGTCAATCAAGTGTCCATTGGTCGTGACTGATGTAAACTTCCGGACGAAACAACGTTTCGCCCGTTTCCATGGCATAATATTGGGGGCCTGCTGCAAAATAGGAAATGACAACCCTTTATGATTGCTCAAAGACGGAAAATGGTGTCTCTTTGGGGACAGCGGGGAGATAGTGGGGCATTTTCAAGGTAATTTTTTTTAAACTGGTGTTAGTTTAAAAATAATATTTAAATAAACAGTAAAATATATCACGATCTGTGATCTCTTTTCTACACAGTATTTTCTATTCCTACGAATTCATAACAACTCAACCGGTTTGCGGATCAATTTTATTTAACTTTTAAAATGCCTTTATTCTAAACTATCATCCAAAAACAATCCAATTTAATGTATTAATAAAATCAATTAATAAAAATAATATAAATAACTTAATTTAGTAAATATCTCTCTAATTGTTTTTGAAAAGTTGCCAATTTTTTTATTTTTCTGATATTTTTTGGAGATTGCTCAATATATTTTATTATTCCGTCATATAAAAGCGATTTTTTTCCGAAACTACTTTTTACTGGTATAGTTTGATAATGTATATTATGTCGTAGGCTAATTACAAATTCAGTCGTTTTATAAAACGCCTAGTCGTTTCATAAATGACTAGGTATGTTGTAAAATGAAGAATAAATAGGTACTGAATTTTTACAATTCGACTGAACTTTTTAGGCGTTTCATAAAACGCCGAATTGTTCTCAGGCTTATTGTAAACGGTTCTTTAATCTCGTTTGTTTTAGGATATGACTGATTATAACTAGTCATTTTGTAAAAGACTGGAAAGTACTTAGGCAGTTTATAAAACAGCTATTTATATTGCTTACAAAGAATGGGATGTGTTACTGGTCAAAAACGTGCTGCAGAAGAAATGCTTCGAAATACCAACCAAAAGTAGTTGAAACATCTATTTCTGGGTCAAAATATTGCGGTTGAAGTACCTACATTCGATAGGGGACCACTAGACCCTAAAAATATATTGGGAACTATCGTAGAAATAAAAATGGAGTATATACCAAATTGGTACCTACTAAGCACGGAATTTTGAATCGATGGTTTTCAAGAAATGAAATCGTTGGCATTAATATCCCAAACCTGCAAAGCAAGCAAAACGCAGTGCCACACAAATAAGTGTTTTTGTTTTAAGGCTCACTTGAAATGCAATAGTAAATGTCATTCAAGCGGACCATGTTCAAATAAGTAAATTAATATTACTTTTAAATTATGTTGGATTACATTATGTAAATATATACCTAAATTTACCTGGGAAATGCCGGAACATGTGTTGTAAAAGTTACCCATTAGGTTATTTTATGATGTTATAACAAAAATAAAGTGTCCAACTTACTATTGATTTGTTTGAAATATTATACGATGAAGCAACAATATAAATCGGTGTTTTATAAAATGCCTAATTACTTTCCAGTCTTTTACAAAACGACTAGTTATAATCGAGATTGAAGAACCATTTACAATGAGCCTGAGAGCAATTCGGCGTTTTATGAAACGCCTAAAAAGTTGAGTCGAATTGTAAAAATTCAGTATAATATTATACTCTTCATTTTACATTATAACTAGAATCGACTAGGCGTTTTATAAAACGACTAAATTTGTATTTAGCCTACGGCATATACAATGTCTGGTGTTGTGATCATGTCATGTATTATTCTCCTAAAGTGTTATGTTTGATTTTTTTTCTTTTAAAATAATAGAGTGAATAAGAATACGAATTTTTAATTTATAAATGTTTTGAACGTGTAAATACCCTTTCGGTCTATATAGATTTACAGTTGGTTGTAAATGTGGTAATTTGTGTATGCATTTAATAACTTTATTTTGCAATTTTTGTAATGGTTTTAAGTTTGATAAACAAGCAGATCTCCATCCAGAAGCTAAGTATTGTAATTTTGAATATATTAATGAAAAATATATATTTTTTTAAGTATTTTAAAGGAATTTAATATCTAGATCTGTACAAAACAGATACCAAAGGAGATATCGAGTTTATAATAATATACTGGATATGGCCTTTCCAATTTAAATTTTCGTCTAAAACTAATATCCTAAACATTTTGTCGTTTCTGAATATTGAATATTTTCATTATTAAATGTTAAGGGGTTAATGATAGAATTTATTTTTAGTTGACATAAAAGAAGATTTTGTAAAATTTATCGTAAGTTAATTTGTTTGAAGCCAAGAAAGAAGTATTTTTAAATCATTATTAATAGAATAGAATAGAATAGAATAGAAATATATTACATACTGGGTTATAAATTATAATACTGTGTTTTTGCACTAAAAGTACCTAATATAATACAAAGTTAACATTTTCTGTAATGCTTTACATTTGCACCTAGAGAACTAAATCCCTGTATGCGCAGCATACCATGCAGTAATATCAGAATACATTTCTGCAAAAGTTTCAGCAAAATAAATAATTGTTGTGTCATTTGCAAATAGCTTTATATTGCCCTTTAAATTCAATTTGGAAACTGAATTAATGTAAATTAAGAATAATAATCAACCTAATATTGATCCTTGTGGAACTCCACATATTATTTCTTTTTCCGCACTTTTTCTTTCCCCAATTTGAACAAATTGTTTACGATAGCTTAAATAACTTTGAAGTAGTTTGTGTGTATTTCCCTTTATCCCAATACTGTACAATTTTCTTAATAAAATATCATGGTTTACGGTGTCAAAGGCTTACACAGATCTAAGGATAGTAAACAGCCTTTTTACTGCTGTCGACATTAACTTGAATATTTGTTATGATATCTCCTACAGTTATTTCTATATCCTTAGATCTGCGAAAACCATACAGGTTAGCAAGAAGTAAATTTTGGTTTTCTAGAAAGTCGCATAATTTATTAATTAATATTTTTTTCTAATATTTTTGAAAAGACTGGTAAATCAGATATTGGGGGATAAGTGGTGCATTTATATTTTTTATCAATTTTAAATACAGGTGTTACTTTAATATTTAGTTTCTGATAGCCTGTTAATAAGCGACGGGGGTTGTTTTGATCCATCTTTGTAATATCATCTAGGATAAAAAAGAAACTTACTAAAAAAAAAAGTATTTCCTACTTATTTTTTTTTTAAATATAATAATATTAATGTATTATGCACATCAAGAAACCTGTTGTAATATCGAACATATTATCATACCCTTCAATTATAAATAACACACTTTATCTTGTATTCCTGTAACTTACTAAATTATACGTGGCCAAACTGGTTATTCAACGAACATTTATTTGGAGGTAAAACAGCTACCAAACACCTCCAAGGTTTTTAGAGAGGTTAGGTTGCCTGGTAACGTTGGACGAATCAGATAAACGCATTTATGAGCGGAAATGCCTTTTTGAGTTATGTCCATAAATAATGGAAGATAAGTAGTATTTAGTTAATAAGTAAAATAAAATATTTTTTTAAAATATCATTTTTCCAAGTACCAATTATAAATGTTTTTAGCCCTTAGAGAAAAAAAATTTTTATATATATTTTTTTCTAACGTTTGCTTGATTTTTATTGTTTCTGATGAATATTAGGATTATTATGCAATGCATGGAGGTATGTAATATGTGGCAGATATGTTATGATAAATCCTTTACTAAAGACATTTATTTTAGCAGTGGCGTCTTAACCAATCCGAAAGGTCAGAAAAGCCTAACTTCTAATTTTTTTTTCGTAATCAATACGAATAAATACCTAAATTAGATAGCAGTTGAGTGAATTTTTAATCAACTTTGGGAGTGCCCTAAAAATTTTTGCCTGCGATTCACACTAAAGGAAACTTTGATTACCATAACCACGATATAGAAAATACATACGGCTAATGTTGATGTTTGGTTACCATTATTAAAGATGAACCTACAAACTACAATTAAAAAAAAATCTTTCAATTTTACATTTAAGTATAATGTTACGTTCTATTTTTGCAATATTTTTCACAGAGTAGAAAAGAAATTATTCCACTTCGTCGACTCGGAATAATTTTCAAAATTATTTCATTAAGTAGAAAATTATATAAATTTATTTTCAACCAATTAGAAGGCTAGTTTTTGTTTACGTTGCTTATAGCAACGGGAGATTATCGCGATAATTTTGTTAGGTCCTATTAACTTAATGAAATTAATAAGTGATAATTTTTCTGTCAAAAATGAAGTGCTTTATATCTGTTGGCAAAAGTCACTCAGAATAAAATCAAAATACATTTTGTTGCTAACTTATAATTTTTATTGATACTAACCAATTTGCTTTACATATCGAACACCGGGGCTAAAAGAGACACATCAAAAATGTAACTAAACTCATCGGTAATATGTTTTTTAAGTTTCATTTGAAACTATGTAGACATGTAATTTCAGATGTTATGGTTGAAAATTAATTAATATTTTTAATGTTCCTGAAATTTTAGTAATAAACCTTAGCTACTAACAAGTAAAATCAACTTCTATTGTAAAAATATAGTGCGTCATATTTAACTAAACTCATCGGAAATATGTTTTTTAAGTTTCATTTGAAACTATGTAGAAATGTAATATCAGATGTTATGGTTGAAAACAAATTAATGTTTTTAATGTTCCTGAAATTTTAGTAATAAACCTTTGTTACTAACAAGTAAAATCAACTTCTATTGTAAAAATACAGTGCGCCATATTAAACTAAACTCATCGGAAATATGTTTTTTAAAGTTTTATTTGAATTTAAAACTATAAAGACATTGGATTTCAGATAACAAATTTGTTATTTAATGTTTCTCACATTTTAGTAATAAAAATGAGTTACTAACGGCTAAAATGAACTTCATTTCTAAAACTCTAATTACCTAGTTACAATTAAGTAAAGCCGCCGGAAATATGTTTTTGTAGCATTTTAGCAAAAAAATAACAATAAGAAAAAACTCCAATTTATGAAATTTTCTTACCGAATCTTATTATTATTATATATATTATAAGTGAAAATATTTTCGGAAATAATTTAAGGACTAGTGATATTATAGATATAGATAAGTAAACAGTTTCAGTTCATGATACAAAGAAAGTAAGATATGCTAGATCGTAGTCACAAGTTCATCAGCCTGGCCAATGACGTCACGTGGCGCGGACAATTTAAATGTGAACTGGATTCATCAAGGCTTAGCCGTAACCCTTAATTCTAGAATCATGAAAATTCGAGGATGTATTTTATTTATAGCGTCGGCATCCACTAAGAAGGGATTTTTGAAAAACCAACCCCTAAAACGAGGGTTGAAATTGTTATTTCAATTTAATTTCTGTATCTCAGAAACTACAACTTGTGGAGGTTTAAAAATTGGTATATAAATGTTCCTTTAATAAACTAAAAATATACCATCCCATAATTTTTCCAAAATCCACCTGGGGGTTGCAAAAAGGGGTGTAATCTATTTTAAGGGGGGTACATATAACTTTCTATAATTTTAAGCTTCCTATATAATTCTGAAAATTGATACTATGCTTACTCTATTAAAAAACGTGTTTAGATGTTTTGGAAAATTTTGCCCCTGTATCATTATTTCCGGCTACTTAATTGACCAGGATTTGTTCAATATTTATTTTAAACAGATTTATTAATAAACTGATCTATAAAAATAAATAGGTAATATTAATAATACCAATAATTTTAGGTACTAAATCACTGGTCAGAGAAACAACAAAAAAAATTCAAGGTTTGTAACAAATCCATACCGGATTCTGGTGTGTTGATAAAAACAATAAAAAAAACTTTTAGTTATCTACCACACCCTATAATCTATTACTTATTAAAAACGTTTTTAAAGATTCTGAAAACTGTTTCATAAAGTGCTGCGGGGTTATATGAGTTCATTCATAACTACTTACTCACATAGTTTAATACTATGTAAAAGTGAAACGGAGCGCGATACCATCAACTAAACCATTGTTCAATGATTTGTTTTAATGTAAATCACGATTAATGTTATAAAATATACACTGCTACAATGAATATTAGTATGATTTTTTATGAGAAGGCCGTATGGCAGTGCCGCTGCTATAGTAAAAATCTTGAATACTCTCGCAAGATGGGGGCAAAGTCACGTGACACTCTGTCAATTTTGGTCTATTAAATTTTTATAAGTTGGCATGAATTACAGGACCGGACTTGAAAATTATACATGTGATACCTTCTAAAACAATTTATGCAATAGCCTCCTCGGTTCTACCGCTTTAATATTGCCAAATAATAAGTAATAGGTACCTAATAATTTCTTTTGAAAGTTTTGTTTTATAAATATTATAATTTAAGGTAGGTAATAATAAGCATGAATTTCTATAGATGGTTTAAAGATAAAGTGTCAAAATAGATTTAAAAAGTTTATAATATTATAAATATCCAAACCTTAAAAATACTAAACTAACTGAAACACAACTTAAAATAGGATTCTGTCACTCATATTTAGAACAGATTTTTTTTTGTTTTATTTGTTCAGATTATACCTATAGGTAAAATACCTACAGTTCAACATAAACTAATTGAATTCAAGTTATTACATTCACTGTCAAGAAAATCCCCATATATAACTTACGTAAGGTGTGTACGTAGACCCAAATATGGTTTTTCTAGAATTTGTTGGCTATGGTACGGTTATACATTTCTAAACTTGTATGTGGGCTAACATAAAGTTAAAAGTTTCAATATAGCTAGGGATTTAATTTTTCTGTCAATGGAAACCCTAATTTAACAGTTTTTGACTTAACGTAAGGTACGAAGACCCAAATACGGTTTTTAAAGAATTTGTTGGTTATGATACAGTTACATTCCTAAACTTGTATGTAGGCTAACATAAAGTTAAAAGCTTTAGTTTAGCCAGGGATTAAATTTTTCTGTCAGTGGAAACCCTACTTTAACAGTTTTTGACTTACGTAAGGTACGTAGACCCAAAAGTGGTTTTTATGGAATTTGTTTGTTAAAATGCAATTTATTGATACAGTTACATTTCTAAACTTGTATATAGGCTAACTTTATGTTAAAAACTTTATTTTATTGTGATACAAACAATAATAATAGTAATATCAAATAATAATTTCACTTATGTAAGGTACGTAGACACAGAAAATAGAAGTATATATTTGTTCGCTATCCTATTACATACTAATATGGTTAGCTATTTTAACTATTATAGTAACATAATTTTACTTACTATTACCTTACTATTGCCAAACAATAATAATATTTACTAATAACAATAATAAAAATAATTCCTTCAAAATCTAATAGCTGTTTTTTAAAGGTTAATAATATGGAAAGCTGTTTTGGCATTTGGTAGAACTAGGCGATACCCGGTTTTGTCCAACTCTCCCCTACCTACCTAAGTCAGGGAAATACTTAATTTCTACTTATTTTTCCTAAAACAAAAAAGGATATCTAGATAATGTAAAATGCAAAAATTATACATTAGAAACCTAACCTTAACGAACAAACATTTTAAGAACAAAAATTTTACAAACTAACTTTTCGACAAAAACGGCGTTCAGATGAAATAAAACTTATTACTTATCGATGAAATCAACTAACGAGCAAGGCACACATTAATAATTATGATCCCTAATGAAAAAGAATTAAAATTTTTTAACCTGTATCTAAATTTTTGGTCAAATGAATAATAATTGTAGGTACTTACAATTAAATGTAACAAAAACGCAGTTTATAACTCGGTGTTTGGGCTCAGTACGGTCCGCTACAAATCTAGGGATATTATTATGTCCCAATATCAGCTGATCGATGACAAATAACCGCTATCATCTGTTTTAAAACGAGACTATTCGTGATATTTAGTATACCATGTGTGCAAAGTGTGCACCGCACACGGGCTGCCAAAAATAGGGGCAGCGAAAGCAGACCCCACTGATAATACTATTTAACGAAAAAAAAAATTTTAGTTAAATAATAATGATTTGGTAAACTCTAATATTCCTAAAAATAATTATTTTATAACCAAAGACAGCTACAAAAGCTAGCATGGAAGAAGCATTTCCTAGCTTACCTACCCACCGAATTAGAAGAAAAATTGATGAACCTATATTACCATGAAGAAACTGATGAACCTATACTATCTCCTGACTTTAAAGTAAATTTATAATTTAAGATTTGGATGCTGACATAACGGCATTTAAAGAAGGTTCCAATTACTTCAACAACAAACAGTAATTTTTAACCAAAATTAAAAACGATGGCGAATTTAAAATCAATTGTGTGAAAATGCTTCAAGCCCTTACAGACATAAACAGCTTAGAGAGTGATATTATTGCACCCGATTTTTATAAAGAAATTAAAGCTATTGAACCATATTTTACCACAGAAAAAGTCCTAGTGATATTCTTGAATACGTTTACGAAAATAATCTTCTATCAACAGTTTCAGACCGTACGTATATTCCGAGCGGTCGATCTCAAAACCTAAAATGATTAGAAACTATATACGATCCTGGATGACGCGAGATACCTAGATAGACTTTTTGTTCTCGCTATGTTATCTATCGAAGATGAAATATGTTTCATATTAGATCAATCTTATTAAAGACATTTTCAAAAAGTTTTTCAAAACGAATGCCCGAAAAGTTCGTTTTTAATTACTTTTTATTTTATTTATTTATATTTTATTTATGGATTTGTATTTTAATTTGGAGACTTCCTAGCCTTTGCTGTTATATATTGCTTTAAATTTCAAAAAAATTGATGTAAGTATTTACCATTTTACTAATTACAATATACATATGTAGAAAAAGTAACACCTTTCTATATTACTATAAATATTAGTACCTAGATGGGAAGGGGGGGGGCAATATTGAGTTGCATACGGGCGGCCAACACCTTAGCGGCGGCCCTGCCGTATGGCCAGAATTTTGCTCGATCAAAGGTTGTTTTTAAAAAGGCATACAACCCACTTCACCCATTTATTAACTGAAATCAAATTATTACAAGGACCTGACTTTGAACCAATAAAGCCTCAAAGTTACTACTTTCTTGATAGTACTTCACATCTGGCCTTGAAATCTAAGGACCTTTATTTATTTATCAATTTAAAAGGCTATTCTTATATTGCTCCGATGTTCTCCGAAACGTTCTTGAATTATCATCTGGTTATATTTTACTTTTTTCGCTCCAGCTAACGATATTGTCGCGTATCAGAATGGTAGGAGACTGGGTTGTGTAGCTTAGATGGTTTTGATTTATGTTTTTATTTTTTAAGAGAGAAGTTTTTTACTGTGATCTTATGGTGCGCTATCTAATCACTGAAATACTGAGGATTTTTAAGAGATTTATTTGATGAGCAGCAATACAGCAAAGCAATGAATGAAATACAAATAAAAAACTTAAGAGAATAAAACGGTGAATTTAAATAAATCTCTAATAAGGAAAGAGAGATTGTCTCTTTTTATTCACTTCAGGAACGTGATATTCCAGCAAGTTCAAAGAAACAATTTCCACTTCATATAGACAACTATGAGCAAAATAAGAATTATACAATTTTACACAATAAACGATTAAATAAATTACTCAAAGAATACTTATTACGCAATTGGAGCAAAATGGATTGTTTCTGGTGCAGAGGTTACCCTTACACTTGAACAATTGTTACATCTCTCTGAGTAAGCGATCTTTCGAGTTTTTATACAGTTTTACAACCGTTACCAACTGAAAGAAGGGGTTCGGTTTGGCTATATCATCAATTATTTTGAACCTTAATAAACGAGGATATTTCCCTGGATGTACTATTAGAAGTGGAACGCTTTATCCTTACCAATTATTTTTTTATCAACAATCGTTTACTGAATCCTCCTACAAAACTAGAAATGTCCTTGTCCTTGTTCTATACACGATCTTTCCACTACACCTCTTCTTATCAAGCTCAACATCCACTAAGGGTCTTAGCACCACAGCGAAGTACGAGATGAGTAATCCATCCTTAAGGATACCAATCCATATCCGACAATATAATATTTTTTGATTCAATGTTTTGTTGACTTCTTATACTAATTTTTTAGGAATTAAGTATACAATTTTCAACAAGTTAGTGTCAATATTTTTTTTTGATGCAAAATTCATTTATACATATTTCGACCTCATAATCTTATTTATATTGCCTCATTGGGGGAACGAGGCAAGTTTGTTTCAAGTCTCAACGTTTCAAATGATATGTATCACCATTTATCTTAAGATGAATACTAGATAGGTGCACTGGAGCATAACTGAGATGGATGCATTATGCAGTCATGCGTTTCATTCGTTGGCGGTATTATTCCAAAATTACATCTGTTTAACAAATGTTTCCAGATACTTCTTATATCTATCTATAATGATGGCTTACTAAAACAATCTGGTTTTTGGTGCATAGCATCAGCTTCCTTGAACTTGCTCTTTCTCCAGTGTGGTTATGTATGCAGAATTTCAGCTTCTGACTACATGATATGATGGACATGTGTCCAGGCAGTTGCACCTGACTTTTCAGTCTCTCCTTTTAGCGTATTGCTTGCGGCCAATCTTATATTGATAAGACATTAAGACCACTCAAAACAAGGATTAAAAGGCACATAAACAATATGATAACAGGAAAGACCGAAAAGTCAGATGCAACTGACCATGCATGACAAGCTAAAAAACTGCATAAAGAACCACACTGGAAGAATAGGAGGTTCAACGAAGCTGCTGCTGCTGTTATGCACCAGAACCCAGGTTGTTTTAGTATGCCATCATTATAGATAGATATAAGGAATATATGGAAACCTTTGATAAGTAGATGTCATCTTAATACCGCGCATGGATTAAACGCATGACTGCACCCATCTCGATTATGTTTTAGTGCACCTATAGCTATGATAACTGTAGTTACGTTGCTTATTTAGTAGTCACCTGAAGACGACTGGAGATACATACCAGTTAAAACGTTGTGATTTAAAACAAATAAACACAATGCAAGTACAAAGCTCTTTGTCATTTAAGAAACCACATGCATTCATTATCTTCAACCTTTAAACACAACACAAGATTATTTTTGCTACCTCAGATCCATAGATTAGTTTAATTTACTTATTTAAGGAATTACGGTCCCCTACTTACTTATCTACTTATTGGTGCTTTTAATGACGTCCGGAATATGGGCTACTTTAAGTAAAGAGCGTCTTAAAAAAATTGTAATAAACCTTTCTCAGTGCTCATGATTTGTTAATTTTATTTCAGAAAAAAATATTTGTATTTTAAATGAGTATTCAGTAAAATGGTATTTCAGAAAATTGTATTAGTATATCAAATATTAATTTGAAGAAATAGTCCATACTTAAAGTGGAGTTGAAAGTATGAAAAGGAAAGAAAAACACAAAGTCTTCCTCCACAAAGTTTATTGGAAAGAATTATAAGTATTAAGGGTCTCTACATGTTTCGAACGTAGAAACGTTCATCTTCAGGAGACAGAAAGTTTTTAAATTTATGCTGATGGTGTTAGCAAAAGAGAAATTGAAATTTAGAACCTTAATGGAGCTTTTATGGATTTAAAACTGAAGTGTAGAAGAAACATGAAATAAAATATTGATAATGGTAAAAACCATAGAATGGAGGAACCAAAAATTCTTTTCGTTCAACAATATTATGTGACAACACAATGCTTACACCTTTATTATGTCTATATTCATTCCATAAGTTCCTTTAAACGCTTCAAATAACCTTTGACACCTAGACAAGTTTTCTTCTTCCCCAGTTTATTTGGTTGGTTTACACCCCTTCACAATGTTTTAAACATTCTATGGTTTTTACCATTATCAATACTTTATTTCATGTTTCTTCTACACTTCAGTTTTAAATCCATAAAAGCTCCATTAAGGTTCTAAATTTCAATTTCTCTTTTGCTAACACCATCAGCATCAATTTAAAAACTTTCTGTCTCCTGAAGATGAACGTTTCTACGTTCGAAACATGTAGAGACCCTTAATACTTGGAATTCTTTTCATTAAACTTTGTGGAGGAAGACTTTGTGTTTTTCTTTCCTTTTCATATCAAATATTGTTATGTCTTCGTTGCTTGACGAATCATCTTGATAAAGTATAACATAACTTGGTATAGGTCAGATATATTAAATTTACACTGAAAAAAAAAGCCTTCTACTCCTTATAAGAATTCGCATACTCTTAATACAACTGTTTAATACTATATGTGACAGAAACACGCTTTCCTACTGCAAGACAACGAGAATTGCAACACCGTTGTGTAGTGTTAATATCACGGTAATTTAGCAAATATGAAATGGGAGTTAATACTACCATAGAATGGTTTATAGGCATTATTGCTCTATATACTCACGGTAATTATTAAGTTTTATTGGAGCTTTAATCTGGTTTCATATATTGTATTAGTTCCAACTGGCAGTTGTAATGAAACTTGACATTGATCACAATAATATTTGCTTGCTAAGGTTAATAAAGCGTATACTTATCACTAAAAATCAGTACTGTAGTTCTCAAAAATTTAAATAGCTTCTAGTGTGATATTGTTCTTATCGTTTAACATTGCATATGATTATCCATTGTGCAACATGGTTTACTGAGACGGTAAAGTTCGTCCATAAATTATAAAGTCCCATAGGTACCAATTATGGATTGTACGAAATAAGAATTTTCTATTGCTTCATCTGACATGGAAAGTTTAATAAAAATGTAAATAAAAAGTAAAAATGAATTAATTGATACAGGTATTGGTACGATCGATAAAATTCAAATTCAGACAGGACAGCTAGAAGACTCCGAACAACCATGTGACCTGCGCAACAAATACGTTAACACTAATAATAATGCGCGCGGCGATTACCGATCGCTATGAACCTCCACCAACGTCTTGTGGATTATAGGTTCTAACGGATACAATTTGTTTTTGGGGACGCTGTTCTGCCGTCTTAATTGTAGCGAAAGCGCTGTACTGGGAACAAAATGCATTGAGAATATACAATTTATTTCTTAAAAAAATTGCTGTACTAAAAGTAGTTCATTATTCGACAATACTGTGCTGCTAATGAAACTAATTACTGCCAATAAAAACACTGTTCTAGCGAATCTGGAATTGATATAACACTTAAGCGGGGTTGATACACTTGCAATTTATTTAATATGGGTTAATAAAAAATAAAAGCTATCAATCCAAACTATGTCTTAGCAAACCTATTGTATTAGTTCTTTTTCCCCAGTGTGATCTTTAAAATACATTAGATATATTCTGAAATACATAATTTGGAATATAAATTATTATATTTTTTGATTGAAACCAATGCCAAATCCGCAATAAAAATCTTGCTTTTTTACATAGATGTGATAGGAGTAAAGATCCAATTATGTATTTTTACTTATATATCGTAAGGACTCAGGGTTACTAGCTAGTTAGGTAGTGGTGGTGGTAACATACAAATATGCAAAAAAAGTAATTTTTCTTTAAGATATTTAAGAATCTTTACGAAACATGTTGAAAAGTTGAAATAATATAAAAATATATGACATCGGACATATACCGAACTAGCCTTATAGATGGCCGTTAAAGGACCAGCAGACAAAAAAGTTTTAAAGATAAGACGACACGCGCTATCAAATGTTAAAGATCTGTAATAATGGGGAAGTGAAAGGCCTACGACTGTATAGACAAAGGCGGATACTTGTGACAAATAAACTCTAAGTTAATGAACTTATCATGGTGTTTTATAAAATATCAGTCTGTAACTGGTTACTATAATTCTGTGCTCAATAAGTCGGTCATATGCCCAGTGGATTTAACTGTCAGTAAAAACATTTTTTTGAAAAAGTTGTTTGTTATAAAACATTCACGGTCGCATTCCTACTTGTTTCATAATAGGTTTATTGCTTGAAGCAGTGTATAAAAATGCAAACCATCTTGAAATACATTTAAAACACGTTCTATTAAAACACTCTTACCAAATTAAATGTTGTTTCATAACAAAATAATATATATATCACATAAATGGAAACATTTAACATTTATACATCTTAAAAATATAACATTTAGCATTAATTTAGAATCAGTAACTCATAAGTGGGTTGTCATTCTACAGATCGGCTATTAAATGATCTACTAAATTTCAAATATCGTGGTGATTATATAATTATTTTTTTATTAGCCCGCACGAAACCCTAATGACTAATAAATAATATAATTATTATATTTCTACTATTTACAGGTGTTAGCCCAAAAGTTTATGTTTAATTTGAGAATAACCTTATTTCTACTTACTATCGTTTCAACAGGATGGTGCTCCCCCGCATTATGGTGCTTATGTAAGGGAGTATACAGGGTGGTGCACTGAAACCTTTCCACCCAGGTTAATTTTCTTGTTAATAAATAAATCAAAATTCGCTCGAACACGGGAACCTTAGCTCTCAGTGGGACATATTTTTTGCTATTTTCTCCACTCCTGCTGGAATCCCTACGACGGGGTGGCTTCCACCCGTAAAATCTTAAATGGAAAGGGGGGGGGGGGGGTCGAGTGATACCTTATTTTAAAGGAATTGAATTGCCTTCCAAACGCGACCTTGCTCGTTTAAATCGAGTTAATTGTTCCTGAGAAATAGGGCTAAAAAGAAAAGAAAATTTAAAAGTAATAAAATTTATTACCGGTTGTATCAATCAAGTAAATGTTGAAAATGTCCATCTCCAACCTCCATGCAATTGTTCGCGAACATTATGGATCGGTGAAAATATTATTAAAACTTTTTAAGAATTAGGCGAGCAAGTCGTAAATTATTATGCTGATTTTGAGACAATTTAATTCCTTTTAAAGTAAGCTATCGTTCGACCTTCCTTTTCATTTAAGATTTTAAGGGTGAAAATCACCCCATATGCTCCATAATGTTCGCGAACATTTAGTGCCTTTAAAATTGCATGGAGGTTATAGGTAGACATTTTCCACATTTACTTGACTGATACAAGCGGTAATAGATTTTATTACTTTTAAATTTTCTTTTCTTTTTAGCCCTATTTCTCAGGAACTATTCACTTGATTTAAACGAGCAAGGTCGCGTTTGAAGGGCAATTCAATTCCATTTAAAATATGGTATCACTCGACCCCCCTTTTCATTTAAGATTTTAAGGGTGGAAGCCACCCCGTCGTAGGGATTCCAGCAGGGGGGGTGAAAATAGCAAAAAAATATGTCCCCCGGAGAGCTAAAGTTCCCGTGTTCGAGCGAATTTTGATTTATTTATTAACAAGAAAATAAACCTGGGTGGAAAGTTTTCGGTGCGCCACGCTGTACTTAAATACAAATTTTCCGGGGCGATGGATAGGTAGAGATCCAGATCGCCCAATCTTAACCACTGGACTTCTTTTTTGTGGGGCTACATCAAAAGCTTAGTTCAATGATTAAAAATTGAAGTAGCATTTTCATGATCCAGCCTTTATAATATATTTTTTTTATAAAAAAGTCATTAAAAAAAAATAATTTTACGGATCCGAGCAATTCCAAACTTAGTGGGCCGTATTCTATATAAAAAGTGGATAATTTTTTTTTTATCATAACCCTGGTATATGCTTATAAGTACATCATGATGTACCTATATTAATCAAATAATATTTATTAAGTTGACGATTGTGTTGACGATGCTTTTCATACATCTCTTGAAGGATTTGGGCTTGAGGGGGAGGGGGGGTTGTTCAAATCCTAAGTAATGCGATGAGGAGAGAGTAGACTTTTGAAGTTTATAAATATTTTAAAGAAGATGAATGGAAATTTATTAATATTATAGTTTTTTTAAGGGATCTCAATAATCGCCAAGATAAAAATAACGAAGATCGTGGTAGAAGTATTTATAAATAGCCTATAAAAGGAAGAAAAAATATTTACATATTTAAATATAAACCTTAAAAAAATCATGGCGATGTGCTTTAGTGGATATTTTAATAAAAAAATTTGTAAATATAGGTAAACATTGAGGAAAATATTAGAAACCATTGTTCTTATATCCCCCAAAATCGTCACAGTTGTACAATATACTATATAAGTAGGGGAGAGTAAGGCAAAATGATAAACTTTCTCAGAATCGACTGTAAATACGTGGGTACTTTAGAGTTCATTAAAAATACCACTTTGCGTTTTCATAATGCTTTATTTTATTAAGTACCTAAACAAAGTAAATACTATACCTCATAAAAAAAAATCTGTATTTGAATATTACAGATTTAAAAAAGAAATATCATTATAAATATGCGGTCCTGCATAACATATAATATGACACACTAATTATATTTATATTATTGTATTTATTTGTTCACAACACTACTCCTAGCACGCTTTATAATTGAACAGTTTTGTTTTTGTAGATACCCCAGCACACTCAGTATAATCTGAAAAGATAAAAGAACGTACGAACGAGTAAAATTTTTGTTTTTTTTGGAGTTTGTCCGGGTTTTTTTCGTTGAAATTCTACCCCCATCGGGTAGTTTAATAAAGACGATAAATCGAAATGATAGAATTTCATTCTTCGCCACTAAAAAAAATTAAACTTCGTTTACAAACGCTACACTTACAAGTTTTTATCCCGTAACTTTTTTCCTACGGGTTTTTGGAAATTCGTATATAGCAGGTAATTTACCCCTATGGGGTAGTTTACTAATGGCGATAAATTGACATGGTAGAATTTCAATCTTCGCCACTAAAAAAATTAAAATTTATTTACAAACGCAACAGACAGAATTGACACGTACCTACCCAAAAAAATCGTTGGTGCATAAATGGTGCTGATGAACGTAGCTAACTTCACACATATGATTTCTTGTTGTTTTCTTTGCTATTGTGGGTTGTGGGTGTTTAATATTTATAGATTTCTAGTTTTTGTGTAGTTTAGTGAAGTGTGTTTGTGCCTATAGTGACTCAGATGCAATGACTAGTAAAGACTATTTTATTATGCTTAAATAGGGGTAAAATACCGGGTATTTCGTATTTTCAGTAAGTCTAAGATTGTTCGATTATGGCTCTTTAACTTGTTTAAAATCTCTCTAATAATTGTCTAAACAATTCGACATTAAAGCGACTATCAGCGCGCGCGTCTTGCCCAGGATAATTCCGCCAAAAAATAGTCACTTTAGAACCGTACAACGGTGTGGTGCAAAACCCCGCGATTTTTATATATTCCTAACTAGTTTAGCCGCCAAATTTTACCCATAAGGCCCTAAGGGGTGACGCCTACGCCGGTTGTTGAAAGAGGAGCAGCGGCCCCAGAGGTACACTGAGAAAATCTCCAGCAAAAACATCTTTACTGATGTATTTTTGGCTATCCCAGCTAAAATATTTGCCAAAGTTGCAAATTGACTTTCTTGTAGCAGTAAAATAAGGTTTACTGCTGTCTTTTTATTGATTTTAATAAGTACTTTGTTGTTGATAATAAATATTTTCTTAAATATTTCGCAATAGCAAAATATGTAATTGTAAGAGCAAAAAACTTTTTCAAAAGAATTTTTACTTATCCTGAGAAAAAATGTTCCTGTCCCAGCAAAGAAAATTTATAAGATTCGGTATTCGGGTGTTTCCGTGTCGCCATTCGGTGTCGTTACGAGCCAGTTTCGAGTATTTCAGCCCGTCCGAGCCTGTTGTCGCGCCGTTCGCGCATCATTTCGCTAAGTTTAGTGTTGAGGGAGAGGGGAGAGGGTGCGCCACAAGAGTGAAGAATATGGTCGTAGACAAGGAGAAAAATGTCGCGAGGGGTGTGGCTCAATGCCTTACAAAATTATTTGTTTTTTTTCTGTGTTTGTGACCTGCGGCTAGTTGTATTTTGATGGAGTACAAGAAAAGTTGAAAGTTGGGAGGCCACCTTTAAATTAAGAAGAATACTATACCTACATTAATGCAAATTTGGGAAAAATGTTTGATGATTTTCCATGTCCTTATAGTTAAATACAGGCATTGAATTGGTAAGTTTTGTTTGTATAATCTTACACATAATATACTAATATACTTGTTTTTGTTTGTTTTTATGCATATTTCGATAAATCATATATTTGTGTATTTTTAGATAGAAAGAGTTTTAAACAAAAGGTTTCCTTATTGTATTGACGTCATATACCAGTAGAAAGTTTTGTGCAGAAAAATAGCAAAGTTAAAAGAACGAAAAATCAGCGGATACTGCCTTGAAGAAAAGATTGGTAAGTTAAAATGTTTCATTTTGTATATAAAATGTTTGCATATTAAACAGGTCTTATAATAATAATTGTGATTGAAAACTAATGAAATAATTATTTTTAGACATTACTGCTAAGGCACTACTGATGATGTTGCCATATTTATTCAGCCCCATAACCATTAAAAATGCCCGAAAAGCTTGCCTATGGAGACCAAGCAGGAGTGAGGTGCAAGAAAGCTTGTTCTTTAACCCAGAGGTAAATATTAACTACTATTTGGCTATGCTTGAACTAAGAATTATACATACATAACCTTATTATATAGTAACCTGAATGCTTAATGGGAGGCTTAACTGGTAATAGGGTCTACTTTTTTTGACATTTTAAAGTCTGAACTTTTTAGTAAAATTTAATAATTGCAGTCGTACATACAGCATACATTGGTGTTACAATGACAAACACCGAGAAGTTGTCTTATTCTTGACTTCGCTTGGTTTCTCCCTGGTCCTTCATTTCCAGAATTTTTGATTACCCCTATTGTAGTTATTTAATCAACATTTTCTGTTCCAGAATGATCATCTCACAGAAAAAATATGAGAAGCTTCAACTGTTCAACCTAACTGTTCAGCCGTTCGAAGTCATATATAGTGGGAAACCTTACCTCTTCAAATGTTATAGTGGTATCAGTGCTGTATCATTATTATTATTATTATTATTAGGTTCATATAGTCCTGTTTTTGTTATTTCATGTTATAAATAAGTTTCTATAGATTCTCTTTCTTTTATCGCCTGGTAGGGTATAATTATTTTTTCTTCCTTATCTCATTTTTTATAAAAAGACATTTGTAAAATGAAACTTTTATTATTATTAATAGGTACTTTAGGTTCCTGTTGTTTAATGGTATAAATTATAATGTTCATATAAATCGTTTTTTGCATAACCTGTATTAATGTTTGGTTCTTGTCGTTTTTTTTTTTATATAAAGAAATGTTAATTTATTTAGATTTTTTCTTTTATTCCTATACCCTATATTTGAACCTTATCCTCACAGCATTAATATTACTACATGCTTATTGTACTCTATTTTATTAGCCCCTAAATTTTCTTTTTTATTGCAGCAAATTTTATTTTGTTTTTACCCTGGGTGAAAGTGCGCCTGTGTCGTAAATTCGAGTGCATGTACGGGAACCTTGAACATTGTAAGAAATACATCAAAGTCGAAATCAAAAAGTGCAACTGCTTTAAATTTTACTTTATGTATGTCTTACAGTTTTTAAGATTCTTATACTAGCACTCGAATTTGTGACACAGGCGCACTTTAACCCAGGGTAAAAACAAAATAAAATTTGCTGCAATAAAAAAAAACTTTTTAAGGGTAAGAAAGCATCCTCTTGTGCTAGCTATATAATTTTATTGTAGAAGAAGAGACATTTTTTGTTATTAGAAAAAGTATTTTTACCAACAGCAAAAGATTTTTAAGGTACAAGAAAGATCCTTTCTTCGCTAAATAATCTTATTTACTACTGCAAGAGAGACGTTTTTTAGTACAGCAACGTTACTTTTTAGAAATAGCAAAATTACTTTATAGCTATAACAGACTTATTCTTGCAAAGTAGTTTTATTACCACAGCAAAGTATGTCCAGCAAAGTGCATTCTCCTGGTATAGTAATGTGCTTGGCTGTCCCCTATTTAGCAAAATATTTTAGCTATGGTTGCTAAAATTTTCGCAAGGAATGAAAAGAGATTTTTTCAGTGTACCTTGTGAAGACCCGCTAAGATCATCCCCAAGCCGACGGATCACAGGGTAAGTCGTTTTGGTGTCGTCCCTTTTTCTTTTATGAATCTCACGATTTACGTCCATTATTTCTCTACATGAGCTATTAAGCGAATTTTCAAAGATAGTGATAATTCTTGATATGTAATTTTATTTTATTATGATCAATTTAAACACATCTAACTAGGCCTAGGCCACATAAATAAGATGTTTAAGCCCGGACCTGTCTATTTTTCCATTCTTTAAGCGATAATTTTGCAGTGCGCATGCCTATTCCTGTGTTTTGTTTACACGCGCAAGGTCATAAATTTGCCACTTTCGTGATTATTGTTTGCTTATCGAAAGGTCTATGGTTTATATTATATCATTACCGCAAAAAATTGGAATTCTTCATTTTAAAGCTCTTCCAATTATCCAAAGTAAATTAAGAATCTTTTGCCTTGGTATGTGACGTACAGCGTTGCCACATTTTTTTTTTGCCAAGTCGGGATTTTGAAACTTTTTGAGTGGAAAAAGCGGGATTCTTTCGTCGAAAGCGGGACATAGTAGAAAAACGTTTATATAATAAGAAGTTTTTAAATATTTATCTTTTTACTTGAGTTCAAATTACGTTCACGTGACAATAGATTGCAAAAATAGCCATAGAAAATTTATTTTAATAAAAACATGATATTTTAAATCAGATTTACCCCCTCGGTAAATAGCAGGGTCGTTATGTTTAAAACAAAATGTTTTAAACCAGATGTTTTAAACATGTTTTAAACACGACCTGATGTTTTATTAGGTGTTTTAAACAGGTGTTTAAAACATTTATTAAAATATACTGTTTTTTTTTCTTTTTTTCTCAATGTAGTAGATGTCAAATATCACTTTTTTTTGTCTCCTCATATCACCCAAAAAAATTGAAAAAAAAATTACAAAAATAATTGGAACATACATATGGCTATATTATTATTAACCTAAAGTTATTGAGCATTTAACATTTAACATAACTAATACTAATAAATTAGCCACTGAAGGCCACGCTGTAAATTCGTAGTTTACATTCAAAATGATTTTATTTTTGCTTAAACTTTTGTCAGACAGTTAAATATAAAATTGCCCATGAGATACAAGTCGTCAAAGTTGAATTTATCTTTTTAAAACGTGTTTTAAACATGGGTATGTTTTGTTTAAAACATGTTTTTAATTGCCTAATAAAAAACATGTTTAAAACAAAAAAAAAACTGTTTTAAACAATAAAAAAACACATGTTTTGTTTAAATATAAAAAAAAACATGTTTTCTTGCAACCCTGGTAAATAGTAGAGTCTTATTCGTCTTCTGAATAAAAAAAAATAAAAAAACACAGAAATCAAAATCAAAAAAGTTTTATTTATTAGAAAAATAGGTAGGTATATGGCGCGCGTTTCAAACAATAGTCTAAAGACTCTAAGGAGTGAGTGTTACAAATTGCAACTTACAATAAGAGAATAATTATTTATAAGAATTACTTATTCATGATATTTCTGTGAAGATTTAACTTATTTTTAAGTTTCCCTTTTCTATTTAATAAAGATGAACTCTTCACAGGATAAAAGATTAACGTCCTAGAACACCACGAGCGAAGGCTCCTAGAGTGTCCTAGACTTAGCTCAAAAATTAGGAAAACTGCCTTCATATTCTACCTTATGTAGTAAAATAGGGAGAATCAAAACTTATAGCTGTAGATTAAACTGAATGAGTAATTCTGCTTTCATTAAATTTACATAGCATTATTTCTGGCATCCGACTATTTAAATTCATCTGGAAAAAACGCGTTCAGGAAAGCAGTTTGATGTTTTGGGATACTTAATATGAAAGACACCAGTTTAAATATATTCCTGGTATATTTTTTTGGAAACTGTTGAAAGAGCTGGTGCCATTATCCCAGAAAAGCGGGACTGAGCCTGTCCCGCGCGACACTTTTAATTTTGATTTAAAAAACCCGCCAAAATCGGACGTCTGGCAACGCTGCGTGACGTAGGTATTTCAACGTTTTTTAACGAGTCAAATTTTAAAGGACATTGCGTGATGGAACAAGCGCCAAAAGAGTTTAATTTTGACGAAATCAGCACCAATATGCTTTTAAATCGGTCAAATACGTTTTAGATAAACCCCGTAGGTTTAATTAACCTTGCAGCCTAAATTGGTCATCAAAATAATGTAAGAATAAGTAGCCTTGTGAAGGTTATGCAGAATCCGACTACCGGATCAGTGAAAGGCTTATCATGAACTGGCATCATGTGGGACCACACCTCTATTTTGGCTACACAGGAGGTATCTGCTTTGTACAAATTTTGAACTTATTTTATAGAATGATTATAGGATTCATTTTTTTTATTACAAAAGGCAATTGTTTAGGATTACAACAAAATAATCATTATTGGTAAAGGTATTTTCTCTTAAATTATATAAGTATCTAACTTCACTACAAAAAGTTCCATAATAAATGAACAAAACCCAATTAAAAATGCAATCTTTAAATAATGTTACGTAACATCTCAATGTTATACCATCTCATGGTTGCAAATTGAGATGAATTTGAGATAATGTCTGATTAAAGAACTATAAAAATAATAGATTGCTTAATAGGCTGTATAAAAGGAACACTACAATACCTCTGTACCAAGGCCTTTTCAGATTGAAGGAGGAATATCCATGAGAAACAGAATACAGGGCTGTTAATTAAAGAAAATAAATTAAATTTAGACGTTATACAAACCAAACCGTATAGTTGAGAAGCAAACCAATATGGCAGTTTTATTTTAACATTTTATTATTATTATTTTTAATTATAAAAAAAGAGTTTTTCTTCAAATGTCATATAAGTGATAACTTATGTGTCATTTATATGACTAGGAGTATAAGTACTTATACCGTGCGAGCAAAAATTATTGTCGTCATTCCAGTAACGACAGTTTTGCTTATTAACACGCCCATTTAAATAAAAGGTACACTCATCACTGAAGCAAATATTTTTAAATAGTCGAGGTTCTGCCGTAATTATATCTGTCATTATTTCACAAAACTGAATTCTTCTGTCCGGGTCGTCGTCACCAAGTTCTTGCAGTATGTGCAGTTTATAGGGATAAAACTTATGAAATTTAAGTACCTTTCTTATTGATTCACGAGATAATCCAGTTGCTACAGCTGCTTGACGAGTTAATAAAGTTGAATTCATTGCAAACTGCTCATAGGCGTAGCTAGCCTATTTTTCTAGGGGCGCTGAAGCCCCTGAAAGAATCGTAACAAGCGCCAAACGGGAAGTGCCACAGGCGAAAAATTTTCAGGGCCATGCCCTAATTTTACCAAGATTTAACCAAACTAATTTGTTTACTAATATTATACTTAAACCTATAAAAAAAAAACGAAAGCCAGGAAAAAAAACTTTTAATCTAAGTTAATGTAAGGTAGGTGTATTTTAATTATTATTATAGCGGAAAAATATTAAAAACGTCGGTAAAACAACAACATAAACAGTATTAGGATTACAATAACATACTAAAAAATCTGAAAACAGCTACCATCAATTGGGTAAAAGTAGCTAGGTACTAAGAAAAATAATCATTACTCTTCATAAACTTATTGATCAACGTTATTAGTCAGTTGCTAATTATACACAAACGCAATTAACACGCAACAAGAATAAATTAGCTTAGTAATGTTTTTTGAAAAATTTGATTCCAAAAAATAATAAAAATAGAAGGTAAAATTTGTCTGAGTGGGCTATTTTTATACCAGAGGGGGCTTAGCCCCCCCCCCCACCCCAGCCTCACCCCAGCCCCCCCTTAGCTACGCCTATGAAACTGCCCCAGAATTTCAATTTGCGCTGCTTCGTCGGCTAATCTCGGTTGATTTCTCTTTTTATTCGCGACAGAACCAGTTTCTTCAAATTTGGCTACTAGTTGGCGAACATACTCCGGGCTTACATTTTGACCTGGATGCCTTTCGTTAAAACGTTGAGCTGTGCTTAAGAAACATTGATCCTAGGAACCATAAATGAAAATAATTTCTACACGTTCAGCTGTGCTGTACACCATTGTTAAAAATAAGAAGTGCTGCTTTTCGTTTAAACTGAACCGAAAGTCAACTGATTTTAAAATAATAATACTAGTACAAGTTACTTTTAAAGTAAATTCTGTGATAATAAAATGCGAATATTTATAAACAATTTTTTTTTCGACAAAAAAACCATAGCAAATAAACCAAAACAAAATACCTAGGCTTAAAATGTTTAGAATTCTTAAGAGATATCTCTTAAGGGAACATTATCCACGTGCTTTTCACCACACATCATGTGATCACAGACGTCATCACAAAATACTTTCATAAAACCTAATAAGACGGCGCCACCGTTCCGATTTGCAATATATTTTTACTTGCCTAAAATTTTGAATGGAGTTGTAAAAGATAGTAAAATTCTATGATCTCATTTAAGGCCACTTCTCCAATAATAGCAGTGTTGTGTGATTTTCCTTACAAAGCTAGGATGTTGCCAAACCTTGCGCTTATTATGAATTTAATCAGCTGTTTGTAATACATGGCGCTGTACCGAGCCGCGAACGTAATTTATAATGGCAACATAGCGCTTTTTATGAACACAATGCAACAGCTAGTTGACAAATTATTCTTTACTCGCCGATGGTCACTTTTTAATATACTGTAATTTACTGGTCTATTGGAATCGCAGTCAGTTCAAGATTTCGGAGAATTGTACTCCCAAAATAGAATGCCAATTTAAAATAATTTTTGATGGGCTTTTATTTTATAGGTATTTTGTTATTTTTCTGTCTCCAAAAGCAGTGCAATGTTGCCGTTTTAAATAAATATTCTCATATTTGCGTAATAATAATAATAATAAAATACCACTTGACTAATATAGATGTGTTTTGGACTTCCATTGCCTTTAGTTTTTCATATCACAAACGTTTCAACTTTCAACTGGTAAGTATCTCCAGTTGAAACGTTGTGGTTGTGATATGAAAAACTAAAGGCAATGGAAGTCCAAAACACATCTATTACTCAAGATACATCATTGTCTACAACCTTCAAACAAACAATAATACCACTGTTTTAAAATCTCTGAAATTGCCTGCAATTATTTATTGTGTAATTAATTAAATACTATTTTTTTGATTTGATTCCCCATTCACTTACCTAAAGCGCGTACTTGTATTTTTTGTAAATATACAATTTATGTAGGTAACTGAATAAATGATAAAATAATAAGTCCTGAATATTGTTTAAAATAAGGATTTTTGCGTCCATACTTGCGAAATTAGGTAGGTACTTATTAACCATATTTTAAAAAATAATCGCAGAAATAAACCCTGAAAGTATAAACTGCCACTGCAGAACATTCTGGCAACATTGCACTTTGTAGGGTAAAATTTAAATTTTACTTCTTCTAGAATCCTTTTTACGCTATTTGGTAAAAAGTTTTATTGGATGTGATTTTTTTGTAAACAGTGGCAAGCGTGACAATGTGAAAATAAGATTGGCGGAATGGAAGCACATGTTGTGACGTCAGAGCCAGACTTCTGCCGCTAGTAGGCGCCCTACGTTTACCGTCCCACGTTTACCGTCCCCATCATGTATGACTTAATATAACTCCTACGTCGTTATTTGTAAAAACTGAACGTCTTTACTAAGCAAGGAGAGCTATCTTCGTTCGAGCTATATATGTCTCTCTTTATATGTAGCGAAGGTAATTTAATGCAGACGGAGACAAATATAGGCTACGAAGGGCCCGAGCATTATTTTGCATTGTTCACAGTCTTCTTGGATTGGACTCGGCCAATGCCACAAAAATAGAATCGCCCAACCCAACCCCAAGTGATAATGGCTGACAGACTTTATCAAAGAGTTTATTTATCTTTTCTACTAATATTGTTTATGAACACGAGCCTTTTTACATTTTGTTCTGCTAAAGGTAAGTTTGTTAAATTTGATTAATTATTTTTATGATTATACAAGTCATCCCATACTTATAACTCATTATTAACCAAAATGTGCCAACACTTGTTTGATTATTTTTTCCTAAGTTTTGGTAAATGTATAAATACCCACGCATATTTTAATTACTAAACCCTACGATACTAATTTAAATCTTGCTGATTCTTGCTTACTATGTATATTATACGATCTATTTTTTTGATCTTTTAAACCTTGTCGATTCTCTGCTAAACTCAAGTGGAAATAATTTTATTTTAACCCAATCTGAAGTGTTTTTGCATTGTGGTATTTTTGTTTTAGATCAGCTGTTCGTTATGTGATGTGAAAGAATTAATTTTGAAGACAAGATTTTGTTGTCACCTTTAGGTTAGCTATTTTACCCAGGCCTTTCCACTTTTCCAGGCTGACAATGGAAGTAGATATTTTTATTGAAAATACACACATTGCTGAGAAAGCTTCAAGTAGAGAATGAATGAAAAACCAGTAAACGAGGCACTCGATCAGCAGATTACGAGGAATTCTAAGACAGACTCAAATGGTACTTAATTGTGATTTCCTTTTAATATTTTAATGAAAATGTCATTTGCATGTCCGAGTTTTATTTTTAATTTTCTTCGAGGCTAGACAAACAATAATATAGAGCATTTTATTTTAACGTGATTCGAAAAGGTTATTCAGAGTCCTGCTATTTGATTTTTACTACATATAAAATCAACTAACGGGATTTTGAATAGTTTTTTTGGCTTAAATAGGTATTACCTATTTGAGGAATTTTTCAAAGAATAGAAATACAGAAAAATTGATAATGACAGTGTTTGTGCCTGTAAAATTTACACCAATTATCTGAAAATGGTGATGATTTACTTTGCTCTCGAGGAGGTATCCAGTGAAAAAAAAAGTCTTAAAGTACTTTATAATTCTGTCCCACGTCCTGTACAGCATAGGTATTTCTTGTAAGTTTATACATATTTTGTCAAGAATTAATGACGGTTGACACATGAATCAATGTTTTATACATTTTGTTTTACTTATTCTCAACAAACTATTAAAATATTAAAGGGCAGCAATGTGTGATTGGCTATACGTATTTTTTACCTATATTTAAAACATGCCTATATTTTTCTAGGATCAGTTACAGAAACACATATCTACATGCCGATGGTTTAAAAACTCATACGACTGACAGAGGCAAAACAAAATGGATGAGAGAATAATAATTAAAGAAGTATGAAGATAACATAACAAAAAATATATCTAGTGTAATTATTATCGTAAAATAAAATATTAAAGTACACTTTTACTCTATACTTTTAATTTTTTTATTTAAAAAAAAATAAATTAGCTTATTTTCACATAACTAAAACCGAGATAACAAGCTTAGTGGTAAATGCATGTTCTACCATCGTTTTACCAATTAAAAGCGACAAAAACGCCATAACTTTTAAATTATCGTAAGTTCAATTCTATGTTCCAGTTACATCGACTTGGGTCAATATAGATAATTGCGTTATTATGGTGTAAAGCCGACATAACGGATTTTTATGAATGAAATAATAGAATGGGACATTCGCGGTGCCGACACCTAGCGGAGACCCCTCAAACCGATTAAATGGTAGGTTTCTGTAGATTTTATATTGGTGAAAACCAAATATCCCTAAAAGTTACTAACAGCTGACTGCCTAAAAGTAAACCAGGTTCTGAGCAAGTTTTTTTTATATTTATCGAAATTGTGCGAACATTTAACAAAAAAATAGGTTTTTAGGAGAACAGAAAGTTGTAGTGAATATTAATAAGTATATTAAATTTGTGTTTTTTATGTGGACTTCTGTATATAAGTGATTTTCTTGTCGAGGTCATGAAAAGCAAAAACATGATTTTTCAAGTGTAATTTCTTTATTATTTATACCTTTTTTCGAAAAGCGATTTACTTCATGATAATCCACCAACCTTCTATGACACCTCACCAAAATTTTAGGTATGTAAAACCCATAGTTTAAGAGAAATGTTGAACAGCAAGTACCCCTGTTTTGCATGCTATTTTATACCCATTTTCAATTGGGGCGGGGCCTGTTCTCTGGCCTTAATATGCCAGGATATTGGTAGCAATCATTTTGAACATTTAATTAAATAATAATAAAAAATTTCAAAATTGTGTTTTTATTTATTGTTTTCCTTAATAAACAGAGAAGAATTTCCTGAAATGTAGCTTTCTATGGTACCATTGGATAGCATTTTTCAAGAGCTTCAAAATGATGCATCACTCGACCCCCCTTTTTATTTAAGATTTTAGGGGTGTATCTCACCCTGTCCAAGGGGTTGCAGATAAGGGTGGGATAATTCGCTTGTTTTTGTTTCCCCTTCGTTTTATAAAAACTGTTTTTTGCGTTTTTTTCTTCAATTTTTCGTTCCTAAGATATGGCCATTTCAAGTTTTTAAATTGTTACCCTGTATAAGTATTCACTTGTTTATTCGAAAGTTAAAACAATAATATTTTGACCGGCATTTATAGTTAGACATGCATCCAGGAACGCAACAACAATATGGCATTTTCACTGTAAAACTAGGAAAACTAAACCAGGAATTAAAATAGACAAGGGAGATGCACTTATTACTTAATATGCATAAAAGATAATCCGTGCCAATGCAAAACCAACATCGAATAAATCCAGCTGATTTCGTAAGGTCACGCGCCATAGAATTTATGGAGACGTGATGGAATGAACGGCAGTTCTATGATAAAATGATAATAATATTTCAGTCACTTGAAAAAATAAGATACAAGATTTTATATAGTAAATATCTAGACTTCCTATTGAATAAGTCTTCTCTTCCAAACTTATTCAATAAGAAGTCTATGACTTCTATGAGTAAATATCACTGTGTCCTTCCTAAAATAGGTTATGCTTTCTTAATAAAAACATTGCTACAAAACACTGTTTTTAATTTTGGCAGCGTTGATTACATCTTACAGCGATAACTTTCCTGATTTTGGCCATTATTTTCAATGTACCTTCACAAGATTTCATAAAATACTACAACTCCCTATAAATTTTATAAAGCAATAGAACTATTAGATTATAATTAAACAGTTTTATTTCAAAATAATAAATAATAAGTTCAGCAGACGTTTCAACATTATTGAATTAAAAACAAAACTATGTCAACTTGTTGTGATGATTTGACTAGCAAAGCTAACCTAACCACAAATTATTTAATTTGAAGAAATAGCCCACATGGGCGCCGGAAGAGTCAAATATACAAGTCAAGATAAATTGAAACTTTTATATTTTTATTGTCAAAAATACATATATACTCTATATTATATAATTTTATATATTATATTATAACTTTAACCTAACTCTAAAGTAACATTGAAAATATACACCCTATTATAACTAACACTTTTTTATGTATACTTTTCTAATCAGAGAAAAGTAATAGGAGATTTCTCCTGTTTTGTGCAAACCGATTTATTGCTTTTTCAATAACAATGTTTTTATTTTTATTTACAAATTCTCGGTGAACGCTCACCATACATAGACCAGAAAGTCTTTCCTCAGACATGGTTGATCTCAACCATGTTTTTACACGACGAAGGGTACTGAAAGATCTTTCAATTGTTGTTGTGGTAGGAGGTAGAGCTAAGAAAGTATTTAGAGCTTTTTTGATGTTTGGGAAGAACAGGCAATGTTCATCTATTAATGCCCGAGGCCAGTGTCGAGTTTTGTCACCCACATTTTTTTCCAAGTTTCGGCCTCAACTTCCAAATTTTCGATTTTATACAGCTTTGAGATGGTATGAATTTTTGTTTTTAACAGACTAAATGTTTCATCATTCGTGATTAAATGGGGGTGAAAAATAGACAGGGCATAAGCGTTTTCCGTCTCTTGGGAAAATCTGATTTCAATCGACTGAATAACTGAATCCAGATAAGGAATGAACAAAGAAAAACTAAAATAGTCTTCAGCATTATTAGTAGCGTAGTTGATGACATGATTTACATAAAATCACCGTAGTATAAATTTTAGCTATTGGATGTTATTAAAATTTTAGTATCAGTTTATCAGTTGTGTTATATGATTTTTTTTAATCAGTATAGTATTTTGTTTTATTAAATTTTCTAGGGTGGGCAAGTGCCCTGCGTTGCCCCCCCCCCCCCCCCTTCCGGCGCCCTTGCTTAAGTGGAGTTGAAAGTATGGGAAACCTAAAGTAATCCTCCACAAAATTTAATAGAATAAAAATTCTCTAGGGGTCTCTACATGTTTCGAATGTAGAAACGTTCATCATTAGAAGACAGAAAATTTATTTAGTGCTGATGGTTTTAGCAGTAGAGGAGATGGTGTAGAACCTTAATGGAGCTTTTATTGAATTAAAATATTGATGTGTAGAAGAGATGCAATATGAAGAAAATTGATAAAGGTTAAACCATACTGAGTATGTTAAACAAGTTATTAAAGGGGGCCCAAACCAACCAAATAACTGGGGAAGAAGAAAAAACCTTCCTAAAAAGAAGGTGTCGAAGATTATTTAAAAAATTTTTATAAAACTTTTCAAGTGTAGTATGTCAGTTATAAGGATAAAATTGTCGTATTATGAAGATATCACAATAAAATTACATTGCAAAAAGTACCACACAAAACACTTTTGCAATATAATTTTATTACAAATTCATAATATGACAATTTTATCCTTATAATGTCTTACTGACATACACTTGAAAAGTTTTATAAAAAATTAAAAAATTTTTTAAAAATGTTTAATAATCTTCGACACCTTCTTTTTAGGAAGGTTTTTTCTTCTTCCCCAGATTATTTGGTTGGTTTAGATCCCCTTTAATAACTTTTTTAACATACTCAGTATGGTTTAACTTTTCTCAATTTTCTTCATATGATGTAATTTCTACACTTCAATTTTTTTATTCCATAAAACTATTTGTTTTGAAACATTTTACAAACCATAGTGTCGATACATTTAACACACGGGGGAATGAATATTTTTCGAAACATTTTTAGATAAAATTGTGAAGTTATGAATGACACATGCGTTTCCAAATTGTAGCGATATATTTTCGATTTAAGTGAATCGAAACAGATTGGAATTTTTCTGCTTCAAAATATTTACCAAACAATGGTATCCATTTATTTACGAAACATATGAAGACAATACTTTTCGAAACTTTCAGCAACATGACAGATATGACAGGTTATAACAAAAGAAATGGAGTTTATAAAGTTCCGGTACCGTTTACTTAAGTCAATTTTAAATTAGCTATGTTTGTTTCGCATTATTTTCGATACAATATCGAAACAGTGTTTCTGTTTCCATAATGTATCTGTTAATTATAGGTACATAATATTCGAAACATTATGGAAACTCAATACTAGAAATTGTGTCTCGACTCCATTTTGAACTAGAATAATAACTCGCGTTCTGGAGGCCATTTTGACAAATGAACTTTTATCTTGTTAAAATTGGTTTTAATTAAATTTCTGCATCTTTTGAAAAGCCGTAAAGTTGTTACATTATTTCCATCTTACTAGCCAAGTCGATTTAAAAAAGAAATAAGTGAAATTTTAAAAATATTATCAATTTTATTTTTTTGGAAAATATTATTTTTTCTTTAAATGCAAATAAATTGAGAGCGCGTTAAAAATATAAAGCTAAATTACTAAATTACATGATAAAATTTATTTCGTCAATGCTTTTTGTTTCTCTTTTTCAATAACTAATGGAAATAATTAATCATGACATTAAAATTTCACTTCTCACAAATACATTATGGCGAAATTATTTCGTCTTCATAGTGTTTTCCTTCTGTTCCATAACCTGCAGGTAATTTGAATTATTTGTTTCCTTATTGTGTCCATTTTGACATAATCAAATAGCGCCCTCTGAGATTGAGAATAAACACATTTCATATAACATTTTCAAAATATTTTTGACACATTGTCGATAAAAGTTTCGATTATGCGTCGAAACAGCGAAAGTCACAGCTAGTACCAACCACTCGGAAACACGTGCAATAGCGCCATTTAAAATGTGTACGTTTCGAAAATGTTTCCAAATTTGTAGCTAACATGCAGTTTCCTTTTTGTGTTGGAAACAGAAACATAGGTTTTGATACATTTACCAAAATGTGACTAAAAATGCTACTTGGGATGGATCCCCGCAGACCTCTTTAGTAATTTCAACTGTTTTACGGTTTTTTTCTAGCCGCTCCGTAGATTAGCAGTATGTCAATTTGATGGTAACACGTAAAAAAGGCATATTTTTAATTTTTTCTTCTTATTCTTTTTCTATTGATATGGAGGGTTAAAAACAAATGCTGTTCTTTTGATTTGATTTTTATTTATTTTTTTCTTGGAGTGAAGTATAAAAATATTCTGTAGTAGGGTATATTCGACGAAAAACAAATTTAAACAGCAATACAACAATACAAAACAGACATTTAAGTTTGCAGTCAAGCTTTTAGCTTTGTGAGCTTGAATAATCTCTGTTTACCTACCTTCTTTTTTTTTTGCTTAATACATTGTGGGTACAACAAAATCCGGAATACGAGAAGGAGCTTAATATATTTATTTTATTGGATTATATAAAATATATTGCTAGTTACTTTGAAAAGAAATAGATATATTTTTTGATTGATTGATTGATTAGAAATAGGTCACTTATATAATAAGAAAGTAAGAACTAAGTTAAAAAATATTAAGGCGATAACGTCGAAAATTACATAAATTTATTTTTAACCAATTAGAAGGCTCCTTTTTGTTTACGTTGCTTATAGCGAGGGGAGATTATCGCGATAATTTTGTTAGTTCCTATTAACTTAATGAAATTAATAAGTGATAATTTTTCTGTCAAAAATGAAGTGTTTTATATCCTTTATCTGAACTGTCTTTATAGTTTTAAATTCAAATAAAACTTTAAAAAACATATTTCCGATGAGTTTAATTAAATATGACGCACTATATTTTTACAATAGAAGTTGATTTTACTTGTTACTAACTTAGGTTTATTACTAAGATTTCAGGAACATTAAAACATTAATTCGTCTTGTTTAATTTGGTTTGTCTTACCTGTCACTGCGAAATGACTTGACATTTAAATTAAAATTAAGTCGTAGTAGTATACCTAAGTCAGGGGCGGATGGGACACCTCGAACCGGCGCCTGAAGTCAATTGAAACAGCGCCGCGGCGTGTCGATCCAATAAAAAAATGAAAAGACATAAATATGTATTTTTTCATCCACTTACGACATATTTTTTATAATAACTCATAAATAAAAAAAACAAACTTCATTTTTTACATTTAAAACACATTTAGGTGAAAAAAATATTTATTATTAATATATTTTTTCATTTGTTTCCATAGTGCAGACAAATTATTATAAAAAGTGCCTCCAAAAAACTCTTGATTAATAATTTCTGGTTTTTTGCTTTTTAGATTATTTTCAAAATTAATTCAAATTGTTAAAAAAGAAAAGAAAAAGTTCGCAAAGAGCGGCGGCGCCTGAGGGACCGGCGCACCTGGAAATCTCCCGGTGTTCCGGTGGGCCCATCCCAGGTTATACGTACCTAAACCTCTCAAAAATTAAAGGCTTATTAATTAGAAATATTGTTTTGGGACTAGGCAACCTGTAACACCTTGTCGACATTTTAATCAACATAAAGGAAAACCAATCCATTTAATTTGTGTCGTAGAAATAAAGCGGGCTAAAGGTTCTAAATTTAAAGATAATTTCACTGTAATAAAATATTATGCATAGTTTAAAATATTTTAAATAAAAAATGTACACTATGATCCACGTAACTCTCCGTCGTTTTAAAGACAAAAGTCCGCATTTTGGAGAAAACCAGGAAGAAATCACAAACTCACCAGGCAATTTACATAATATATATTATTTATATCACAATATTAACACTTAATAACAGTTACATGGTCAAAGGTTCGCTTAAACACCGAAAGTTTTTGAAAAATATTCAAAACAGTCAAAACACCAAAACAAACTCCTGTAAGTCGATAGAAGAAGCCATTTTGAATCGACGATTTTTGTCGAAGACCACTTTGCCCTTATTTCGGGTTACCATGTCAACCGTAGGAAGTCGAGCCGAGTTCATTCATAAAACACTTGACCTTCGTACTACTTTTCCGAATTTTACTATCACCGCCCCCGCATAGTAAATATTTTAAAATAATAATAAGGAAAGTCCCATTGATAAAACAGAGTAGCGTGAGAGATGGTATTCTGTCGTTTAGAGGTAATTTTTAGGCTATTAAAAGCATGAATCTATAATACTGAATCGATTTTAATAAAATTTTAGGGGTATGTAGGTAATTATAGGAGGCACCCAAATAAGTAAGAAAATATGTGGCATGTAATCTAAAAAAAATACATCCTTATGACGTCACACTTTTTTGGAACACCCTGTATGAAAAATAAATTTTCCTGAAATGCGCCCCAAGATACAAGGAAGATCTGCAAAATATCAAAATCCTAACTTAATTAATAAGTTTAGTGTTAGTGTGCAGTTATCACCACATATTATATAACTTACCAGTTCTAATGAAAAGTATAGGACAATGTTTAGTGCTTGTTTATTGGTTGTTTAGTGTTAGTGCAGTTTAGTGCTGTACTTGTCTTATTTTGTGTTTTTGACATTCGTATCTTAGATTGTAGGTAGGGTACTGGAGAAATGATCAGCTCAAAATGAACCCTTAAAAAATGTTGTTATTTTCGCTCTGGATTGCTTTGAAAATTCAGTAAATACTCTTTTAAGGAATTCGTTTTTTTTATTAAACATAGATATAGTTTATTAGAAAAAACTAATGTTCCATTCCAAGTGTGTGTTTAACATTTGACTTATGATCACATGACCTTAAAAATCCCAGAAACTATTTCTAAATCCGGTAGACCTATGTTACAGATCAAAATCAATCACTTTATGCCGGGTTTTACCCATTTATTTTGTTGACATAGATCGGCGGCGCCTGAGGGACCGGCGCACCGGGAAATCTCCCGGTGTCCCGTTGGGCCCATCCGCCCCTGACCTAGGTGTCAAATTTTACCCAGACAATATTTGACATCTACGGATAATAGGTCGTAGGTCTCATCTTCTCATCATATTAAAAGAAACTCCAATTTATGAAATTTTCACTTATAATCTCCCTAGCAGCAGAATTATTACCGATAATTTTTCGTCACGAATGGTGTTGTTGATAGAAAATTATTCCGAGTCGAAGACGAGGAAAATTTTCTATCAAAAAAAACATGAGTGAAACCGAGAAAAAAATTATCGGGAATTAATTCTGCTGCGTGGGAGATTCGGTAAGAAAATTTCATAAATTGGAGTTTCTTTTAATATGATGAGATGATGAGACTACGACCTATTCTCAATAAAAATTATAAGTTAGCGACAAAATGTATTTTGATTTTATTCTGATGGACGTTTGCCATAAAAAAATAAAGCACTTCATTTTTGACAGAAAAATTATCACTTCTTAATTTTATTAGGTTAATAGGCTATATAGACTATGGCGATAGTCTCCCGTCGCTATAAGCAACGCAAACAAAAAGGAGCCTTCTAATTGGTTGAAAATAAATTTATGAAATTTTCTTACCGAATCTCCCACGCATCAGAATTAATCCCCGATAATTCTGCTGCTAGGGAGATTATATAAGTGAAAATAGTTGAAATTAGTAAACAGATCTGCGGCGATCCATAGCTACCCTAGATGAAACTACGAATAAATTAACTTCAATTGTTGCTTGTTGGATATTATAATTACACTTTGTTTATATCTTAAAAACTAATAAGTTTAGACATAGGGATGCATACATAAAAATATTGACAAAAGTAAGGTAATATTAAAAATTAGACTGTCATTTCCGGGTCAACCGGAAGTGACAGTCTGACCTCCACCAGTTTAAATTTCTGAGACACAGAAATTCTTATACAAATTTCAACCCCCGCTTTGATCCCCTTAGGGATTGATTTTCGCAAAATCCGTTCTTAGAGTATGTCTACGTTATAAGGAGAAAACATCCTCAAACTTTTATTATGATTCTATGATTATGGGTTTAGACTGGGCGATGGTGAATAAGTCAGTCAGTCACTTTACCATTTTATATAGTAGTATAGATTTAACGCATACTCTCACAAAATCAGCAAAAATTTTTTAATCACAAAAATTACTTTAGTATGCTGATGCTCTAGTACCCTATACTTCACACGCTGCACCTGTAGCCTATGCTTCCACTTCGGGTTGAACCGGAAGTGCACACAACTATTTTTATTTTAAATACAACACCCTGTATATTTTTACAAATGTGCATTCTACGAAGAATTATAGGCTTAAAATATGTATTATATCTTTAACCTATCTAAAATACAATAAAATTGTCAGATTAGCTACACCTTTTACTGTTTTCTTAAAAAAACAAACGGTAAAAAATTAATAATATTTTTTTACTTCTTTTTAGATACCTATTCTATGAGTGAGTCACAACTATTTCACTTTCGGTTTAACCGGATGTGCTGCAAAATTTGACATTAAAGCACAAATTTCTTCTATAATTTTAATGTTAATTAAATCTAAATCAAAAATTACTTCAAAAAATTAAAAAGAAAAGGGTGTCGATTATTTTGGGAGTTGTACTTCAACTATATACCAGGTAGTGCAAGATTTGTTGTTGGTTGACTTTCCCGGTTTCGGAATCTCCTCTCACCTACTACTATATTAGCAACTTTCAGCTTTCTATATCGGACGATCTCTAAAACAAACTATGAGAGACAGACGGATACTCAAGTTGAGTTTTTTCAATGTTAATAAGAAACATTAAATAGTAGGTCAAATAATATACCTACCTAATATTACTACTATGGGGGATAGAGAACGGCTGCCCAAGTTTGCCCCAATTAGAAAACACTTGCCCTAAAATTGCAGTAAATCTGGACTGTTCTACTTCAATAAGTAATACTTAATTTATGTACAGGGTGGCCCATTAATAAGGGACTCCGGCTATATCTCGGAAACCATTAATCGTACAGCTTGCGGAAAAAAAATTTTATGAGTAAAGCGGTCATGAGAAAATTCTGGAAATTACTTTCAAGTTCCTCATTTTGCCGCAAGGGGGCACAATTGAAAATTAGTTTTTTAAATTTTAAATTTCTCCGAAAATTCCCATATTAAGGTATAACTCTGATTATATCATTAGAAAGCTTAGACAATTCTGCATCATCTTGGTTTAAGGCTCGTGCGTACCGACCTTGATAAGAGTGGGGGAAGCTATTGAATGTGTAAACATTAAAATCGCCGTAACTTCTAAACGACTTATCCGATTTTACTAAATTTAAGCTTGTTTGGAAGGGAAAGGTAAGTACCTTCATTCGTCGTATCCAGCAGTACACGATAGTGTTTAATAAAATTGCTAGAGGGCGCAATTTGTAATAATAACAGTTGTTTTGATTTTATCCAGAAAATTCAAATCATACGGTATAACTATAACCTCATATTCGGAAAGTAGATTAAATTTGCAAGAAAAAATGTAAAGACCGCAGTTCGATATTGTTGTTCGTTTCAGAGTTATTGCCAAAACAATAACTTTTAATTCAAATTGCGCCCTCTAGCAATTTTATTAGAAACTATTGTGTACCATTGGATATGACAATTAAAGGTACTTACCTTTTCCTTCCAAAAAAGCTTAAATTTAGTAAAATTGGATAAGTTGTTTAGAAGTTACAGCGATTTTAATGTTTACACTTGCACTTGATAAGAGTGGGAGAAGCTATTGAAAGTGTAAACATTAAAATCGCTGTAACTTCTAAACGACTTATCCGACTTTACTAAATTTAAGCTTGTTTGGAAGTACCTTCAATTGTCGTGTCCAATGGTACACAATCGTTTCTAATAAAACTGCTAGAGGGCTCAATTTGTATTAAAAATTATTGTTCTGGCAATAACTCTGAAACGAACAAAGATATCGAACTGCGGTTTTCACATGTTTTTTGTAATTCCATCTACTTTCCGATTATGATGTCATAGGTATACCGTATGATTTGAATTTTCGGAATAAAATCAAAAAAACTGTTATTATTACAAATTGCGCCCTCTAGCAATTTTATTAGAAACTATCGTGTACCATTGGATAGGGCGATTTAAGGTACTTACCTTTCCCTTCAAAACAAGCTTAAATTTAGTAAAATCGGATAAGTCGTTTAGAAGTTACGGCGATTTTAATGTTTACACATTCAATAGCTTCCCCCGCTCTTATTAAGGTCGGTACGCCAACGAGCCTTAAACCAAAATGATGCAGAATTATCTAAGCTTTCCAATGATATAATCAGAGTTATACCTTAATACGGGAATTTTCTGAGAAATTTAGAATTTAAAAACCTAATTTTCAATTGTGCCCCCTTGCGGCGAAATGAGGAACTTGAACGTAATTTCCAGAATTTTCTCATGACTGCTTTACTCATAAAAATTTTTTTCCGAAAGCTGTACGATTAATGGTTTCCGAGATATAGCCGGCGTCCTTTATTAATGGGCCACCCTGTACTACTATCTTCTGTTGCTGTTTAGCCTCTTAGTTATGAGACACCCTGAATAAAGGCAACCCATTTTTGGGAATCCCCCTGTATAGACTCCTATCATTATAAGAGATAATCCCCCACCCTTTTTAAAACGTTTATGTTTAGAATATAACAAGGGTTGTCATTTAAATTACAATACGTTAACCTGACATAATTGATAGAACCAAATACTGTGTCTTCAAAAAGGAAAAAGATTAGAAGACAAAATTCAGAATTAGGATTTAAAGCAATAATAAAACCTAATGTTTAGTAGATTAAAAATATCATTACAATTTAATTTGTTTCTGTTTAAGTCGTTTCCCTAAGGACGTTAGATGAGGGATAGAGAACGGCTACCCAAGTTTGGCCCCATTATAAAACACGTGCCCTAAAATTACAATAAAACTGTTGTTCTACTTAAATAAGCAAGAGGTACTTAATACATGTACTACTATCTCCTATTGCTGTTTGGCCCATTAGTTATGGGACACCCTATTTAGAGTCGACCCATTTTGGAAATCACCCTGTATAGAAGCCCATCATTATAGGAGATTTCACCGTTTTCAAAAAGTTTATGTTTACAAAATTATAAGGGTTGTCATTTAAATTACAATACGTTGACCTGATATAATTGATATAACCAAATAGCAGTTTTTTCAAAACGCCAAAATATTATAAGACAAAATTTAGAATTAGAATTGAAAGCAATAATAAAGCTTAATGTTTACTAGATTAAAAAATATCATTATCTACAATTTAATTTGTTCGGGTTTGTTCTGGTTTCCTATTTAAGTAGTTACCCTAAGGACGTTAGATGAGGGATAGAGAACGGCTACCCAAGTTTGGCCCTATTATAAAACACGTGTCATAAAATTGCAGTTAAACTGAACTGCTCCACTTAAATACAATGTGTTACATAAAATTAACATTTTTAGGATTTTATGTAAAGAATGACCTTCCCCACACACTGACCATCAATTAAGATTTATCTGGTTGAACTAGCGTCTCAGTGAAAGGTTTCAAAAACGTTTACTATGGACCAGGACCACACCCTCTATCTTGTTTTTTTAAGTAGGTATATATATCGGAACATTACCGAATTGCTTTAGTTATCTCACATTAATACATTCAGACATGACTTCCAAGGTATGTAACGTTTGCAATTCCGATTGACTTGCGACATGGGAGAAACGCCTGATCCGCGAAAAGTGTTTTTTATAAAGTGATGCAGTGTTCAGTGGTTATACACTATCAATTAGAAACCTTAAAGTTTATTTTATGTGATTTTTGATTATTTAAGATTTGTCATCAGTGTCGTGTTTGTTATTTTAATTTTCGGTTGTTTCTTTATTTTTAAATTTTTTTAATATGTTTGTGTGATGCCGCCTTCAAAATTCAATTACCTTAATTTTAAAATAAAAAATGTTTCAAATAGCGAAATGAGAGGAAATGCCAATACAATATAAATTAATTAAAACCATAAATTAACCATTAGCAGAAATAAATTAATGGCCAATATCATTTTTCTTAATTGTTATTTTATAAATTAATACATTTTCTAATGAATATTAAATACAGAATGTTCTTTAGTGGATAAAGCAAACAATAGCAAAGTACCTACTATTTATTTTTTCATTCAATTTTTAAAGTATTTTAATTATTTTACAATTTGTGGTATATAAATAGAACCCAATACTCCTATTGCCAAATGTTTTTTCCAATGGACATAAATAGTACTGTTGCCAATAATAAGTTGATACTCTTTTATATTAAAAAAACTGCATGTTGCATCATCAAAAAATAAAACTGGTATATTTATTTTGTAAAAATTTATTGTTTTCGATGTATTCTTACTGGACTTTTAAAACAATTAATAATTATTATTTTAATAACTCTACACTTCACTTGAAATTTTTCTGTTTATCTCTTAATTTTAAAATCATAGTTGAGGAATAAAACAAGGGAATTTAAGAAATTTAATAAATAATTACATTAGAACTTAGATTGTTGTAAAAATAATATCCATACATCGCATTGCTTAAATATTAATTTAAACAGAAATTCACATGCAATATTAGGTACTTGAGACTAACGTAAAAGTTAATTATAATATTTCTTCCTTAACATTCGTTAATTATATTGGTCATAAAAAATGTTATTAACTGCAGTTGATATCTAGTAATGTAAAAATGTATGAAATACCTAAATGCATAACTTTTTAACTGTTCCCTAGAAATTCTGCTATTAGTTCAATTATTGACTATGTGCTCACACTACTGTGTGCACCTGCAATACTTTTTTAAATGCACTTTTACAGAGCTTGCATTTTAAAGTATTTTTTGTAATGCCTTTATTTATTAAATTTTATTTTTTTAAATACTTACTTTATCCTAATCATGAAAACTTCAGGTCGTCAGGCAAAAGTCATATTCAATTGAATTCATATTCATAGTCTAAATATATCTCAAAATTTTAAATATTCCACAAGGTAAACAATTGTACAAATATTTACTATACATAACATTGTAGTAAAATCAATGAAAATGTTTTTATTTCATTGTGGACGGCAGATAATATTAAAAAAATTCTAATGTTTTATTTTATTTCAGTTGTTAGTATTCGCCGCTCTCGTCGCCGTTGCCCGTGCCGGTAACCTCGGCTATGGAGCCGTAAGTTATGCCGCTCCTGCTTTAACTTATGCCGCTGCTGCCCCCGTAGCTTACGCTGCACCCGTAGCTAAGGTAGATACTAGTCAAATTATTCAATAATATAAAATCCATTGTATTTTTAATAGCATCTTTCAGTAATTAACCGTTTACATTTTTTAGTATGCTGCTGCTCCAGTAGCCTATGCTGCCCACGCTGCACCTGTAGCCTATGCTTCCCACGCTGCACCTGTAGCCTATGCTTCCCACGCTGCACCTGTAGCCTATGCTTCCCACGCTGCACCTGTAGCCTATGCAGCTCACGCTGCACCAGTAGCCTATGCCGCCCCAGTAGCTAAAACTATTATTGCTGAACCATCTGCACCCGCCCACTACGACTACGGATACTCCGTCAGTGACCCCCATACCGGAGACCAAAAATCCCAACAAGAATCCCGTCGTGGTGATGTTGTACAAGGTAGCTACTCATTGGTCGATTCTGATGGAACCAAAAGGACCGTAGAATACACTGCTGACCCACACAATGGTTTCAACGCTGTAGTACACAAGGAACCCCTCGCCGTAGTTGCCAAGGTAAAAATGTTATCACAAATACACAGTACTTACTAGTACCTAATAATTTAAAATAGATTACAAATTTAAATATTGTTTTGATTTACAGGTTGCCGCTCCAGTAGCTTATGCTGCCCCAGCTCCAGTTGTAGCTAAATACGCTGCTCCAGCCTTATCCTATGCTGCTGCTCCAGTTGTTGCCAAATACGCAGCCCCCGCAGTCAGCTACGCTCCTCAAGCTGTTAGCTACGCTGCCCCAGCTGTCGGCTACGCTCCCCAAGCGGTCGGCTACGCTCCCCAAGCTGTTAGTTACGCTGCTCCAGCTGCCGTATCCTACGGAGCACATGCCCCAGTTGTAGCCAAATATGCTGCTGCCCCCGCCTACGGCTACTCTGCTCCCTCTTACTACCACTAAGCGGACCGAATCGATTCTGTATATAGTTGTATGTTAATTTATTATTTGTGAAGCCATGCCAAAATAAATCGAGATAAAAATTCGACTCAGAGTTTATTATTTTTATATAGATCATTAATATTTTGCGCTTGACAAATTTTATAGTAACGGTACCACAGCACAAAACAGTCATATGGTAGCAAAAAAGTAAGCCATATGGATTGCGCAACGTATTAAATGGATTATTGAACTTATTTGTTTTTAAGCCTTAAAATACAAATGTTCTATTTCCACATCAGCCTTTTTTATTGAAACACATTAGTTGCCTTTCTGCAACAAGTATTAGGTATACACTTGCCTTGTCAGATTTTCATTCTATTTATTTTGTTACTTAACACAACGTTTCGGTTAGTTACAGATACTATAACTAAGTGTAAACTCAGTTTACACTTAAAAACGGTTAGAGATACTAACTAACAGAAACGTTGTGTTAAGTAACAAAATAAAGACAATGGAAGTGCGACAAGGTAATTTTTTCGATAATATCTACTTTATTGTCGACCAAAACAAAATATAATTTTAACAGGAGCAGATAAATCCAGATTGGCGTGGAGGAGGACCCAATTTGTCCTGGACGTCAGGAAGAGGAAAAAACACAGCTACACTTTCTTAGGACGTGTGGGGTTCTGGGGAGACTGAGGCATCAGGTTTTTGGTTCGGCGGTTCTGTAAAGAGAGGAAGTTATTACCCTCGTCTGGAAAAATATTCTGCCTTTTAAAACGAGTTTGGGAACATTAGGCTATGACACAGGTGGTTAAAGTAGTTGGGGGAAGAGTAAGGGGAGGAAAAAGGATTGCTTTGGTCTACTTGCCAGGTTGCTATTACCACTATCGTGAGAGTACAGAGACGCCTTTACCAAATTATAGTTACGTACTTTGCTTGCTTTAACAAAAAAATAGGTTGCAGCATAAACCTAGATTGGCACAACATTAAATAAAAAGTAAATATATTTCTAGGTGCATATTTTAAAATGACTGTTACATATACACGGTGTCTCGAAATTAAAATTCATTGATCAATTCAGAATAACAAAAATAAATGTTAGAAAATTTTTTTTATTTCCTGCGTGATTCATGCCTAGATCCAAATCACTTTGAGCCACACGGTCACTCAATTAATATTGATGGAAATCAAACGTGACAGTTTGGGTTTGTTCGTCATTCTTTTATCTCCTGATCTTCCTAGCATACGTTTTTTTTATTAAGCGTATGCTCTGGCCGAGGATCGAACTCGGACCGGCACGGTCGATTGCAGAACTTTATAAATATTTATTGTTTTTTGTATTAATATTTATTTGCGTTACACATGAAATTGAGCGTAAAAGTACTCACTAATAAAGTTATAAGGAATTTGATTATACAAATCAAACTAATTGAATTTTAATGGGATTCTTACTGGCAGGTAGCTACAATTTGCAGGATTAAAATAAAAGCTACTTTCATCCCAGTAATATCCATGAGTACCTACTCCTAGTAGCCCAGGTAGAAGACGGTCATCATCATCATCATCATCATCATTCTGACATCGTTTTTTTAGGCACCAGTTACATCACACTGACTAACAATATGACTTCAAAAATACGTTAAAAAGACATACCTAAGTCATAAACCGTTGACTTCATATTACTACGTCAATTTTACGGCAGGTATGTACATCATTTGCAACGTCGACGTACGACTTTTTTCCGTCGAAATATAGTTTTTTTGTGTCGTATAAATAACCTTCTCTCGACGACATATAGGTCATTAGTGACGTAAATATGACGTTTTAAGGTCGTCGATTTGAACTGGTCTTATAGAGTGTAAGTCCTAAGACGAAATCCTGTAATCGCAAATGTTTTTTAACAAAAACAAGCCGAACAATATACATTAAAAAAAAATTATTTATTTCCTTAAGTAGATATACAGGGTGTTTCATTAAGGGTGGCCACCGGCCATATCTCGGAAACTACTAAGCATAGAAACTTGAGGGGAAAAAATTATGATTTAAGACTATGAGAAAACTCTGGAAATTATTTTTAAGTTTCGCATTTCGCCGCATGGTGGCACAATTGAAAATTAATTTTTAAAATTCTAAATTTCTCCAAAAATTCCCATACTAATGTATATCTTTAGTTACATTATTAGAAAGACTATACAATTCTGCATCAATTAGGTTTAAGGCTCATTGGCGTACCTTGATAAGAGTGGGGGAAGCTATTGAAAGCATTTAAATCGCTGTAACTTCTAAACGACTTCTACTGTATCCAACGGTACACGACAATTAAAAGAACTTACCTTTATCTTCCAAACAAGCTTAAATTTAGTAAAATCGCATAAGTTGTTTAGAAGTTACAACTATTTAAATGATTACACTTTCAATAGCTTCCCCCACTCTTATTAAGGTGTACGCCAATGAGCCTTAACCCAAAATGATGCAGAATTGTCTACTCTTTCTAATGATGTAACTAAAGATATAGGTACCTTGATGTGGGAATTTTCGAAGAAATTTAGAATTTTAAAAATTAATTTTCAATTGTGCCCATTGCGGAGAAATAACTTAAAAATAATTTCCAGAATTTTCTCATGACCACTTTAATCATAAATTTTTTTCCCCTAAGTTTCTATGCTTAGTAGTTTCCAAGATATGGCCGGTGGCCACCCTTAATGAAACACCCTGTAGTGACCAAATAACACCTATACAGTAAAAAAGTTTTAAAAACAAAACTAACTAAATATTTTCCAACAGATATTTTCCGTTTCCAAGTAGCGTAACTATAGAAATGGGGGCCCCATACAATTTCTAAGCCCTTACCGGAGAAATTTTGTACCCCCCACCCCTTCCTTCACCACACACAATAATATTGATTGCTTAGAATTTCTAAGTAATATATGCGAGGGATGGATACGGCAACGTTCAAAAAGAAAGTGATTTATATAATTTTTTTAATTCTGATGATATATAATACTATACAATCGAAAACAGTAAACATGCCAAATTTTTTATTTTTCGGGGGTAATATCATAAGTGCATTTAATTATTCCGAAAAAATTTGGAAAAACGAGTTGACAAGTAATTCATTTCAAACAAATTACTTGTCAACGAGTTATTTGAATTTTTTCATAGGAAAAATTAGATGCACGAATGATGTTTGGCAAGATTATTTCCTGACTGAACAACTGTTGTGTGTCTTTACTGTATTACTGGGTACGCTATTTCTTACTTCTTGATTGATTTCTTCGTTTGGAACATATCCAAAAAGCTCCACGTTGCACAAAATTATTCTTTTGTTTTTGTTTTTTGTTATTGTACCGTTTCCAAGTGTGACTGAAAAGACTTGATAGTGTCACAACGTACGGGTAGTACGGATTTTATGTTAAAATAAATTAATGTGGTTTAATTGAAATAGCCTTTCATTCGGGACACTACACGAATAAAGGTCAACAATTATTTTAAAAATTCACCACTTTTGGGGGCCCCCTGAAGCTCGGGGCCGCGGACACTCCAACCGGCCAGACTTGCGGTAGATACGCCATAGTCGTTGCCTAGCAACGACTAAGTGCAAGGAAATATTGACTTTTTCTTTCAAAAATGTTATCAAAAATGTCAACATTTTCGATCGATCTTGTGAATTAGTTATTTTCATAACAAGTGCGCAAAGTGTTACTTTTCCGCACGCAAGTACAGTTAGATAAATGACGAATAGCGGAGTTCGTATAAGTATTTGCATGCAAAAAAGGCACTTTGCGCACGTATTTGGAAAAAAAAATTTCCAACGAGCTTCATATCAGATAATGAAAATGAAAATATATTCAATAATTTTTAATAAATCAGAAAGAACTGTATAACAAAAAATTACATAATAATAGAAAATGAAATCATTTGTTTATAATATTTATATATTTACTCAAATCAAACAATTATTATAGTGAAATTTTATCAAAAAAAATAATGAAAGAAACTTTTACAAGCACAGGTGAAATTATATTAAGATTAATCAATAATTGCCTAAATTATGGAGAAATACCTGAAGATCTAAAATGTTCTTTTATAACACCAGTTCCAAAAATCAAAAATCCAAAAAAAAGCTGGGAAATGAGGCCAATAAATATATTATGGGATATTGAAAAAGTATTAGAAATGACAGTTTATGAACAAATACTCGAATTTATGGAAGAAAACAAAATTTTAGTAAAATGCAAGCAGGTTTTAGAAAAGGGTATTCAACAGAAACTTCAGGCAGCAAAAAACAAAAATTTGATAACATTTTTTCTTAAAAGGAATATAATAATATTGGGGTAACACAAGGTAGCATTTTAGGTACATTATTATTTATTCTTTATATAAATGATATGCCAAATGTTTTGAAACAAAGTTTTATTCAAATGTTTGTGGATGATACTTTATTGTATATAAAGGGTAAAAATATTCTTGATTGTAAAGAAATTTTAAATTTTGAATTAAAAACTATATCAAACTTGTTAAAGGTAAATAAAATAAAATTAAATGTTTCTAAAACAAAATTTATGGTTATTAGAAATAACATGAATAATATAGATATAAATATTTTTATTGATGATGAAAAATTAGAAATTATACACTCTTTAAAATATTTGGGAGTAATTTTAGAATCTAAATTAAAATTTGAATTACATTTTGAAACTCTTTTATCTAAAATTGGGAAAAAAATTAATTATTTAAAAGGAATTAGTCAAAATTTAACTTTATTTTTACGAAAAACAATTTACAACACTATAATTTTACCTCATTACTTTATATTGTTCAACTATTTTATACACAGCAAATGATGGAGTCTTTAATAGACTCCAAGTTTTGCAAAATAAAGCTATGCGTATAATTTTAAATGTGGATAAATATCAGTGGTTAAATGTTAAAAATTTAGTATTCCTTTTGATCTGTACTTTTATTTTTAAAATACAAAATAATTTACTACCTACCATCCCATTTAAAAGATTTTTTAACTCAAAATTTTGAAAATCATAAAATCATAACTATTCAACCAGTTATACAGGGTCCTGCAATAGTGCGTCAGGCTTCCATAGCTCCTATACGAATTTAGTTAGGAATTTCATTCATACGCTAACTTATACTGTATCATACGGGGTACTTCAGGAAAATATTTTCTCATATACAGGATGGCCCAAAAAAGTGTGGTCATAAAAAGTTGTAATTTTTTTAAATGGAACACCCTGTATATTTTAACATTTTTAAATTCCACATAAAATTATAATTATTTTTTATTAAACGCATTATTAGCCTATACTTCATAGTTTCCGAGATATTGACTCTCGAAAAGTGACATTTTTGAACTTTGACAGCTTCTAACTTTCTAACAGTACGTCTTAGAGCAAAACGGCTTACATGTCCCTATCTTCAATTTTTATTATCTTCCCAAACAAATCAACTTCCAGTTAAACCGGAACAACAATATTTCCTGCGTTCGAGTTACATCCGGTTTAACCGGAAGTTGATTTTTTGGGAAGATAATAAAAATTGAAGATAGGGACATGTAAGCCGTTTTGCTCTAAGACGTACTGTTAGAAAGTTAGAAGTTGTCAAAGTTCAAAAATGTCACCTTTCGAAAGTCAATATCTCGGAAACTATAAAGTATAGACTAATAATGCATTTAATAAAAAATAATTATAATTTTATGTGGAGTTTGAAAATGTAAAAATATACAGGGTGTTCCATTAAAAAAATTACAACTTTTTATGACCACACTTTTTTGGGCTACCCTGTATATGAAAAAATATTTTCCTGAAGTACCCCGTATGATACAGTATAAGTTAGCATATAAATGAAATTCCTAACTAAATTCGTATAGGAGCTATGGAAGCTTGACGCACTATGTATAAACGATTTTTGTCTAAGTAAGGTATCAAAACATTTAACATATAAATCGATTTTCCATAAAGGATTAAGTGAATATAACAACTTGAATTCAATTAAATCAGAGTTCTTTGAAAAATTTTAAAAAATCATGAAAAAATTATTTATTTAAAAAACAAAATAGTGACTGAAATTTTTTTTTATAATACTTCATAGATAATATTGTTAAATAATTTTAAATATTTTGTAAAACTTGTTAAATTGTAGCACATTGCTAAATAAATCTTGTTACTACTACTACTACTACTTATCACAAAAGAACAATTATTAACATTGCAAATTGATTGCAGATCCGGTCAGTTGATTTAGCGCTGAAGGGCAGCTGACATTATGGCTTGATGAAGGTTGATTTGTAGAATGGGCGTTCCTGGCTAATATTTTATTTGACATATTTTTTTCTTTATTTGAAGAATCGGCCAACTTGGTAGCCGAGGAAAGACGGAAACTACGTTCTGTATACTGCTCTGGATTTTTCAATTGTAGATATGCAGCTATTTCCGAAGGCATTTTACCGAATGAATTTTTTCCAACACTTTGAGTGCTGCATGCTTCTTGTCTATACTGCACAAAAAAACGCCTGTGCATATTTAAAATAGAGTTGTAAATAATGTACATTGTTTCATCGGATACTACAAAGATTCTTGAGGTATTGTTTTTACTTTTAATAATAATAATAATTATAATAATACTACATTTTTTATTTCAACAACATCAAATAATTATTTACATTTTACGAAACGATATATTATGGGAAATAAACGACCATATTTGCAGCATCCCATGCAAACAAGGGCGCTGTTGAAGCCAAACAATAAAATAAATAAACTAAATAATTACAAAGGAAAAAAATATTTCAGAGTAGGTACCTATTAAAGAAGAATAGAGAGGCTAAAGGCTGTGTGGTATTAGAGAACAGAGATAGAAGAATAAAATAGAAAAAAAAGGAAGAGAAAGAAACAAGATAAAAAAAATAAATAGACAATTAAGCGTGAGTTGCGAACGACCTATTTTTATATTAATAGAAAAATTTTGTTTTTTTTTCGCATTTTACACAGTAATGCACTAGATTAATGACCTCAAAATCGTACAGTAATGGATCACTTTACAGCATAGCCACCATTACTGCATAAAACGTCAAGGTCATTCAAAACAGAATTTTACAAGAAAGAAATTCGTTTATTTTAAATCTTATTATATTTTACTGGAAGCAAACTCGAAGAAGCTTCGCGGGCCGCATTCAGGATATCTTTCAAGTCGTTTTCAGTAGGTAAGAACCCACATTACCCTCTTTCTAATAAATACTTTTATTATAATGAATACAGCCGATAGCTAGAAGACTAAAAAATTGTTGAAAAATTACATTTTCTTATAGCTAAGCTTCAATAGCCCAAAATTAGTTTGAAAAAATTGAGCTATTGAATATACTTTTAATTATTTAATCTACGACAGAGCCATTATGACGTATTTAGCATTATCATTCAGATGTCATTATGACCTTCATAATAGCATTCAGTGTCTTTATGAATTCATAATAACATCCAAATGTTAAGATACAAAAACAATAAGAAAGTCGGTAAAAACTATTTATTTGTTATTATTACTTAGAAAAACGGATTGCATTTATTAATTGTAAGAATTCTCGACATCCGAAGGGACACTTTCGGATTCAGAATCTCCCATATTTAAATTATTTTTGGCCAACACTTTGCATACAATAGAAAATTAGAAGGCAATAATGACGTTGTCTAAATCGAAATTGAAACAATCAAAAATGCGGTTACCATGATATCGACTAATATGGACACCTGAAAATTTTAAAAATTATGAAAACGTTATCTGATATCAATGAAATTTAGACGAATAAAAGCTATTTGCACTGTCGTAAATTAAATTTTGAATGATACACATTTGATATGAACTTTGTTAATGAAACTTGTGCAGTTAAACCACTCGGCTAACGCCACGTGGTTTAACGTTGCACACGTTTCATTATAGTGTTCGTATCGAACTAGTATCATTAATAACTATTAGAAATCACCTTCTAGGGGGACAATAAGGTGTTTTCTAATAGTTATTAATGATACTAGTTCGATATGAACTTGTGCAATTAAACCAATCGGCTAACGCCACGTGGTTTAACGTTGCGCACGTTTCATTATAGTATTTATATCGAACTAGTATCATTAATAACTATTAGAAAACACCTTATAGGGGGAATTTATCAATATTTTTATTTATTATTATTTGACCACGAGTGGATACTAAACCCCCTTTAGCCCCCTCCGCCCCCCTCCGCCTATAGATTTATGATAGCGAGTTAGTTTAAATATTAATACGAAAAAAGCAAATCGCTTGGTGCCCCGTTAGGGCTATCTCTAGGATATCTTCGATATCTCGGTCAGGGGGCACTTTAGAAAAATAACGTATATGAAACACTAGATTAATTTTAAAGTTCCCTATAGGCTCCCGAAAGTTTGTCAGTTGTCCCGTAACTACCGGAAACCAGGTACATTTATAGAATTGATCCATTATTGACAACCTATCCACGCATTTTAAAAAGTCCTTGTCTTAATTATCGAAACACTTTAGTACCGCGAATTAATAATGAACTTTAAATTTGCAGATGACCACACCCAAAATCTTGTTTTCGGCAAGTATATATAAACTGAAACGTAAATGCAATGCATTAGTTATTCATTTTCACAATATCAGACATGGCTTTCAAGGTATGTAGGTATTTTTACATGAAATTATTATTTCTTCATTAAGCTTTCAAAAATAGGCATTTTAAGAAACAATTCTTTAAAATTAATATATAGGGTTAAAAACAACCTACTGTTTCATGGTTTATAATGGGGGTTGATTCTGTGTGTCTGTGTGCTTGTGTGTTAGTTTCAATGGCTCTGGAAAAAATTCCAAAAGGTCATACTTTTATTATTTGCAAATTGACTTTATACATAGTGTCTCACGGTCGATGGTACCTTAGACGTTTCTGACGAACCAGTAAAGGAATCGTTCTGAAAATTTGGTCGCGTACATAAACGGACATGCTCTATCAACTTAAAATATTTTTAACAATACAGTGTTGCCGCTTCCACATAAAAATAATAGTAACTTCGATTTTTTAAATGCAACACTATATATTTTATTTTATTTTCGAAACCCCCATTACTTTTTTTACAATTTTTATTAACTCTACTCTATACTTATCTTTTACCGTTTCTAAGATATAAATTAACTTCCGTTTTTTTTGTCCGAAAACGTCACTTTTAAAAATGCTGATAATTTTTAACTTTAAAACACTGAAACCCTGAAATTTGGTAAATAGTTAACAAATACCATAGGGCTCTTTGCCCTAGTCCCAAATCTAAGTTGCAATATACAGGGTGGTTGAAAAATACACTTATTCTGGTAACTTGAAAAAGTTACCATAAGTCTTTTTTTTCAAATGTTACACCCTGTATATTATTACGGATTTCAAAAGCTGCTAAAATTTCACTTTATTCTTGTATATCATACCTGTACCTAACTAACTAGTTTAACAATTTTTTTGACGTATTAAGCATAATTTGTAAAATTTTCTATACAATTCAATTTTTATTCGGTTATTAGTTAGTTAGCCATGACAAGAACTGATAAAAAAAAATAAAATCCTGGGTGCGCCGCTGACATTTAATAACATTGTCCTGGATCCTTATGAATTTTCTAAGATTCATTGAAGACAAATTTAGTTTTGCATGTTAATGCAAACACACATTGTTCAAATAAAATAAATAAATTCATAAGAACTGCATTTGTATAGTTTTCTTCCATGACTTTAAAGTGTATTTCTATCTTGTATCTAAACTTAATGAAATGTCAAAACGATAACCATAGTAACATACGTAAACATCAGTTTTTGTCATGGCTAACTAACTAATAACCGAATAAAAATTGAATTGTATTAAAAACTTTACAAATTATGCTTAATAAGTCAAAAAAAATGGTTAAACTAGTTAGTTAAATACAGGTATGATATACAAGAATTAAGTAAAATTTTAGCAGCTTTATAAATCCGTAATAATATACATGGTGTTACATTTGAAAAAAAGGACTTATGGTCACTTTTTCAAGTTACAAGAATAAGTGTATTTTTCAACCACCTGTATATTGCAACTAAGATTTGGGACCAGGGCAAAGAGCCCCATGGTATTAGTTAACTATTTACCAAATTTCAAGGTTTCAGTGTTTTAGAGTTCAAAAATATCAGCATTTTTAAAAGTGACGTTTTCGGTAAAAAAAAACTGAAATTAACTTATATCTTAGAAACGGTAAGAGATAAGTATAGAGTAGAGTTAATAAAAATTGTAAGGAAAGTAATGGGAGTTTCGAAAATAAAATAAAATATATGGTGTTGCGTTTAAAAAATCGAAGTTTCTATTATTAATGTGTCGAAGCGGCAACACTGTATTGTTAACAATATTTTAGGTTGGTAGAGCATGTCCATTTATGTATGTGACCACATTTTTAGAACGATTCCTTTACTGGTTCGTCCTGAGTTTCAAGAATGTCCGATATAATATTTTATAACCACTTTTCATCCCTTTAGGCTACGACGCGATGTTCAAAAACATAAAAAATACGTATTTTATTACTTGTGTTTAGAGAATTTTTGCTGAGTTACCCTTTTCGTATATACCTTGACCAATAATAAAAAATACAATAATATTTTGTTTCAGTTTGTAGTATTTGCAGCCCTAGTTGCTGTTGCCCGTGCTGGTGGTCTTGGATTGGTAGGTTCTCCAGCTCTAGCATATTCAGCTTACTCTGCTGCCCCAGTAGCCTATTCTGGACATATTGCTAAGGTAAATAAATCTATGTAAAATCTTATATTAAGAGTATAAATTATAATTTTAGTATACCAATTTAAATTATGTAAACTTGTTTTCCTGCTGCTTAAGATTTATTTCATTTAATCAAATAATATCAATTAATTGCAAAAAATATTTTTTAGCTGAGGATGGCGAAACGCTGATTTTATTTACATCGTGATATTACATCAACAACTGTAAAAATGCTCGTCTTCTTCTCTACTTCACATTTCATGATCGAAACCGCCCAGGAAATACGTGTCATTCAGAAATAATCTCTTCATATTTTTATCGGCCTTGTTTTAATTTTTTTTTAGGTTGCCGCCCCAGAAGCCTATACCTCTCCCATAGCCTACGGTGCCCCCGTAGCCCATGCTGCACCTATAGCCTATGGTACTCACGCTGCACCTGTAGCCTATGCTGCCCATGCGGCTCCTGTAGCCTATGCTGCACCTGTATCTTATGCCCCAGTAGCTAAAACTGTTATTGCTGAACCCTCAGCACCCGCCCACTATGATTACGGATACTCAGTCAGTGACCCCCATACAGGCGACCAGAAATCCCAACATGAATCACGCCGTGGTGATGTTGTCCAAGGTAGCTACTCATTGGTTGATGCTGATGGAACTAAGAGAACCGTAGACTACACTGCTGATGCTTATAATGGTTTTAACGCTGTAGTACACAAAGAAGCCCCAGTAGTCGCTAAGGTAAAGAAAAATGAATATTTTTTTTCTGACAGCTGGGTATACTTCAGAATGAGTTATAATCTACCATTTTATACGTTTCTGCCATCTAATATGTGAATGAGTACATATTTTTTCAATAACCAATATTCATAAATCAGAAAAGAAGATAATTTTTTAATGAAATATGTATCTCATTAGATATGAATATTTTATTAGTTGGATCTCTTGACTTTGAACCCTTCATATAACGGGTGTTTCTCAAAATACGTTCACCCCTATAACTTTTCTATATTTATAGATATTAAAATGAAAGTTTGAGATTATGCATAAGAGATGAGTCTGCATTTATTGGCATATTTTTTAATTTGTTAGCACTTCCGGTTTGACCGGAAGTCCCACTCGGAAATTTAAAAGCATTATGCATTATTGCCGCCCTCCTCTCTTTTCTAAAGAAATATAAAGGCGCCATTGTAAAACAATGGAATGGTTTTGAAAACCAATATGGTTTTAAATTAAAATTGTAATGTCACTCGTTTATTAAACTTACATTGTAAATCAGATAAAATGGTTAGTTTTACAAGAAATGAACAAATTGATATGCTCCTAATTTTTGGAGTGACCAGAAAAATTCTTCTGAAGCCGCAAGATTGTATGTATTGTATGTTTTATAAACTAATGACATTACAACTTTAAATTAAAGCCATATTGCTTTTCAATACCATTTCATTGTTTTTCAAACCGCCTTTATATTTCTTTAAAAAAGAGAGGGCGGCAATAATGCATAACGCTTTTAAATTTGCGATTGGGACTTTAGGCAAATTTTTCAGTGTAAATTTTAAAATAACATAGGAGTGTATGATATCAAATTGTTGGAAAAAAAATGCTCGTTTTAAATATATCCTAGTGAACCACCATAGTTCCATTTGGAAAAATGGAGTAAACGTCAAGAAAACAAAATTTCATTTGTTAGACGCTTGTGAAACTTAGAAAGTAAATTATTATTACATAATTTTAATTTTCATAATATACTACTTGACTATAAATTAACAGATTTAATTAATTTGTAGCACTCTAGATTGAAAATAAAAAATAAACATAAAAATATTATAACACGTCAAAAAATTACAAGTGAAGTGTCATTTCACTCATAATATTATGCTAAACCCAAATAAGTAAAAATATACAAGATGTCCCATTTAAAATATCAAAGTCAAGGTCACTTCCGATCAAACCGGAAGTGCTAAAAAATTGAAAACTATGCCAATAAATGCATAATCTCAAAATTTAATTTTAATATCTATAAATATAAAAAAGTTATAGGGGTTAACGTCTTTTGAGAAACACCCGGTATAGCTGATAACAAATCACTATAATAATAAACTAAAATAACTGTTAAGTTTTTATAGCAACTTACCTTATAGTGCTGAAAGTTAGTTGCTAAGAGGAACTAATCATTTAATATGGTTCCTCTCAATAACCTTCTAAAGTTGCCTAGTTTTCTTGTAAACTGTTCAATAGTATAGTACTATTATATAGGTAAGGTCTAAAATTAATAAAATTTCAGGTTGTTGCCCCAGTCGTAGCTAAATACGCAGCTCCTGTATCTTACTCTGCCCCTACCGTCGGCTATGCTGCTCCTGTAGCTTATGCTTCGCATGTTGCTCCAGCTGTATCATACAATGCTCCACTAGTAGCGAAATATGCTGCTGGTCCAGTCGTCTCCTACCACCATTAAAAATTGAAATTTTTATATTTTTTTAACTTATTTATTTCTGTACAGTTTTTTCAAAATAAAGCATGATGTATATGTAATATAAAGTATATTATGTGTTTCCCCTTTGTTTACTTCCTTGCTATGCAAGAAATTATACCAAAAAAATTCGTAACCCTTCTAAAAAAATTTTAATTCCTGGAGTCTCAATAAGCAAGTATCGTTACGTGATTCGGAATAGTAGATTTGAACGTTTTAATAAAAGAGAAATAGCAAAACTTTGCTAAAAGCCGAAATAGAATTATTACACTCTTCCACTATTTTTGCGATAACTTTTAAGAGAGAAGAGGAAACGACTTGCGGTTTTTGCAGTTCTCTTTACTAACTAGTTAGCAAGTTAGCTATAAAATACAGTTAAAATGGTTGGACAGTTGCATACACATTTATTAGGAAATTGAAGCTAGAAATATTTTTTTTAAAAAGTGCCCATTTATCAACCTTACGCATTAGTTTAAATATTATTTATATCAACGTTCAATCACGATAAAAGTTCTTTAAAATAAGTCATAGTTTGATAAATTCGGTTAACGCAGACCGCAATTACAGTCTTTTAAGTACCTACTTACTTTTAGTCGTTACCCTTCTCCACTCTGTTACCATGGTAACTACAAAAAAATTGTCATACTAAAATTTATAGAAGATATTACAGAGCATATAAAACCTAATTTGTAGCCTGTATTAAATTGCAGTTATTAGTAGAAATAAATGATTTTGTATCATTGCATAGCGACTACGCACCCTAGCGGTAAAGTTAGGAACTTAAAAATTATTTTCAGCGATTTTTTTTGATCATGTTTCATAATAAATTTCTTGTCCCAAAGTTGTAGCATGTAAGGTTTTGGAGATACAGAGCCGCTTGCCACCTGTCCTGGACCACCCTGTATATAAAAATAAAAATCTACTACATATCGAAAACATAAATCATAGGCACAAAACAAATATTCGTTTATATTATAGTAATTTTCATTTTAACACTTTTAAAAAATAATGGTTTATTTGTTTCATTTAAGAGAAAATTAAAATCGTGAATTATTTAAAAATCAGGGTAATTATAAAAAGTTAATAATAATATCTGTATTGTGGTTTATGTCTTTTATTTCTAATTTTTCTTTTTTTTATAAAATATTTTTGAATTACTTATATTTTTAATATAATTAAAATTATAAAGGGTGGCGCACCGAAAACTTTCCACCCAGGTTCATTTTCTTGTTAATAATTAAATCAAAATTCGCTCGAACACGGGAACCTGGGTTCTTAGGGGGACATATTTTTTTGGTATTTTCATCCCCCCCTGCTGGAATCCCTACGACGACGGGGTGGTTTCCACCCTTAAAATCTTAAATGGAAAGGGTGGTCGGTTGATAACTTATTTTAAAGGGAATTGAATTGACTTTTAAACGAGACGTTGCTCGTTAAAATCGAGTGAATAGTTTCTGAGAAATAGGGCTAAAAAGAAAATTTAAAAGTAATAAAATATATTACCGCTTGTATCAATCAAGTAAATGTTGAAAATGTCCACCTCCAACCTCCATGCAATTGTTAACGAACATTATGGAGTATTGCGGGAGTTATTTGTCGGCACTCGTACCCTATTCATTGTCGCAAGTCTTCCAAAGAATTGGGATGGGTTGCATAAATTTTAGCCTTTAATTGTCCCCACAAAAAAAGTCCAGTGGCGTCAAATCAGAAGTTCTTGCAGGCCATTCAATAGGACCTCTTCTTAAAATCCATTTTCCTGGAAACTGTTTATCCAGAAACTGTCTAACAAGGAACGCATAATGCGGGGGTGCTCCGTCTTGCTGAAAGTAAATATTTTCTGGTCGATAACTGTAATTTTCTTCTATGGCATTCGTTAAAGCAGGGTTAATAGTGGTTTCCAACAGGTTCAGGTAAAATTCACCTGTTAAATTTCCAGGTATAAAATACGGTCCCCAAAAATTTCAGCCCACACATTTAATTTTTCGGGATGTTGAGTATGCACTTCTCTAAAAATTCTAGGGTTGGACTCCGACCAATACCTGCAATTCTGTCGATTAACAGTACCGTGAAGAAAAAAATCGGAAAAACAAATGTTAAAAATAAATTGTGGATTGCGAACGATCATTTCACTAATTAACTCGCAAAATTGCAAACGGCGATCGTCGTCGTCTTCATTAAGTTCATGAATCAGTTTTATTTTATAGGGAGGTAACTTATGCGTTTTTAAAGTACCTACGCTGAATCGTTCTACGCGAAACACCCGATACATCTGATACTTTCCTCGTGCCAAGTGTGGGATCGATGGCAATATGCCCCAAAACTGCAACTTCTACAGCTTCATTTCTTACAGGATTTTCAACAATATTTTTTTTGTTTAGCACTGATCCTGTTTTACGAAATTTTGCCACTAATTCTAGCACGTAAATATGAGACAAGTTTGCATTTAGATGCAATGCATCATAAGCAGCTCGAACACAATCGTGACTTCTAAAGAAAAGTGAAATAATTTCAACCCTTTCTTGAAGAGTATACGTCATTTTAATCAGTTATTAAACACACTGAAATGTAAAAGAAAATTAATTTTTATTCTTACTATGAATATGATCGATGCCAAATACAAACTGAGTTTTTTCGGACCTGAACAAGTGGAATTCCAAATTCCTTTTGTTAAGATTGTAGCCTTTTTTGCTTATTTTATATCATTTAATTTGTTTACACTTAAGCACAAATTTGTTTACCATTTAACTTCTCGAAAGGTACTCAACCAAATTCAGGGCCGTAGCCAGAATTTTTTCCTGGAGGGCGGGAGGGGGGCGTTTGAATGATTTTAGCCCCATTTCTCAGGAACTATTCACTCGATTGAAACGAGCAAGGTCGCGTTTGGAAGGCAATTCAATTCCCTTTAAAATAAGGTTTCACTCGACCCCCCCTTTCCATTTAAGATTTTGAGGGTGGAAGCCACCCCGTCGTAGGGATTCTAGCAGGAGGGGTGAAAATAACAAAAATATGTCCCCCTGATAGCTAAGGTTCCCGTGTTCGAGCGAATTTTGATTTATTTATTAATAAGAAAATAAACCTTGGTGGAATGTTTTCGTTGCGCCACCCTGTACCTACAGTGTCACCAGTAAAGTCCGCATCATATGGGATTTTTTTTTATTAATAGCTTTATTCAAAATTTGAGTTTGGCATCAAGTTCTGCTTCGGTCGACATGAAAATTAAGCAAAAAAATAGTAGTCACGTAATTCGCATTATCTGTCAAATTTTAATTTTTTCCAAAAAATAATTCAAAAGTGGGGTTATTTCTGAAAATATCGAAAAAAGTTATTAGTAAAAGTTTTTTTAAATGCAGTTTCTAGCCTACATGCAAAATTTCAGCTACATAAGATAATTTTGAGTTTTTACCTATATTTTGTAAATTGCACCACTTTTAATAAGACTCAACGCAACCTACATAAAACTTCTTAGTTTTGACAATGCTTCATTTCAGATACATTTTCTTTAAAGTAGCGCCATATTAAATGTGTGTTTTTCTACAAAATCAAAATTGGGCTGTTAAAATTTGGTCGCATGTGATGCAAAGTTTATTTGTTTTTGACCGTGTATAAGGTAACGTCATAAAATAAATATTTTTGAAAACGTAGTTTGTGTCGGAAAGTAATACACCTTAACATTAAGACAAAAAAGAACACACTGTCATCAGTAAAGTGTTCATTAAAACTAAAATTTATTTTCCACTTAAAAAACACTTTACTGAAGACACTGTGTTCTTTTTTGTTTTAATATTAAGGTGTAGTACTTTCAGACAAAAACTACGTTTTCAAAAATACTTATTTTATGACGTTACCTTATAAAGGGTCAAAACAAATAAACTTTGCATCACATGCGACCAAATTTTAACAGCCCAATTTTGATTTTGTAGAAAAACACACATTTAATATGGCGCTACTTTAAAGAAAATGTATCTGAAATGAAGCATTGTCAAAACTAAGAAGTTTTATGTAGGTTGCGTTGAGTCTTATTTTGCAAAAGTGGTGCAATTTACAAAATATAGGTAAAAAATCTAAATTATCTTATGCAGCTGAAATTTTGCATGTGGGCTAGAAACTGCATTTAAAAAAACTTTTTCTAATAACTTTTTTCGATATTTTCAGAAATAACCCCACTTTTGAATTATTTTTTGGAAAAAATTAAAATTTGACAAATAATGCGAATTACGTGACTACTATTTTTTTGCTTAATTTTCATCTCGATCGCAGCAGAACTTGATGCCAAAGTCAAATTTTGAATACAGTTATTAATAAAAAAAAATCCCATATGATGCGGACTTTACTGGTGACACTGTATATACATTTTTTCATTAGAAAATCGGACAGGTTATTAACTTATTCTTTTGTAGATGCTTTTATTAGATTTATTTTTGTTAAAAACAAACAACTTTAATAATTTTTAATATTATTGTAAAAATTCCTAAATAAAAAAAAAATAATAAATAATTTTTTTAGAAATTGCACTTTTTTTAAATGAAATATTCGTGCACAAAAACTGGTAAAATTCTATTTACTACATGGAAATGAAAGTAGGAACTTCGGTTCTTTAAAATGGCGAAAGTTTCTCGTCCGGAAACTTAATTATATTGGGTATTTCGGGCTGGATGGAGAGATTTACAATCGAATCCTTCGAAAGCTGATCGACAATTCTTTTTTAGCCGAACAGGATCGTGGAGAATAATGAAAATAAGAACTATTCTTGTGTAGTCAAATAAAGCATGGCGTGTCATTGTAATTTTTGTAGATAAGATTTAACAACAAAATTTTGGGAAATGATTTATTAATAAAAAAAAAATTACGTAAGTTAATTATTCAATTAGTATTTTATAAAGTTTTATTTGCGCACGAAATAATCTGTACGGGCCTCACATCGACGAAAAGTATGGTTAATAAGAGATAAATATCGGATGATATTTTCAGTTATCTGCCTGTATTTCTTTTGTTATACAAAATTAAAGCTAACTAATGTATACTGTGCGAAGAAGTTAACGTAATAAACGTATTTACATAAAAAAATTTTGTTTAAGTTATCAGGTTTATTTTAAAAAAAAAAAAAAGGTCGTCCGATATAACCCGGGGTTTGGGGTAATATCAAACGATTGGTTTTTTACATTGAAAAACTACGATTTGAGCCTGCTATCCGGTATTAGTTTGATCAGAAACCTTTATCGGATATTTTTATAGAAAAAAAATTTTTTTTTCATGTTTGTAGGTAGATAGTAAAAGAAAATAGAAATAAACGTCTTTATTCGTAAAATTAAGCAAATAACATGAAATAATATTATTCTCGGACCTTCAATAAACAAAAAGAAAACAGAAAAATAAACTTAAAAAATTTTTGTCGGATCTTCAAAAAATAAAAAAAAAGATATATGGGATCTAAGGCAATCAATAATGATTTCTCGGCATGTCCGATATTACCCCTGAAAAACACATTTTTCGTTAATTTCGATTTTTTGCGAAAAGGAAAGATGCAAAATAAATTTTGAGGTTATAGGGATCTTGATAAGGGTGAAAACAAATACTAATCCCATTGCACCATATAGCTATCATGCACAGGTTCTACAGGCTATAGGAGACTATTTGGCTGTCTCAATTTTAGCGAAAAATGTGATTTTAATAATACATTTTTTTGTGAGCTTACCTTGACTTTGCGCTCGAGCACGAAACGTATGTTTGATCTGTGGGTTATCTGCCAATAGAGAAATATTCTTGGTTAGTAACCAAACTGTCACACAACAGCTATAGCGCGTGAAATTTGAATTATAACCATATTGTCCGATATTACCCCTGCGATCCGATATAACCCCGGTTGACGGTACTAGAGATGATCTGGGATCTAAACTTACCTATTATTAAAATACCTGATACTTAAACAAAAAGCCAAGATTATGTGTTGTGAACGAAGCATTGTAATATGTGATACAGAAAATATGTAGCATGTCGTTTATTTTTTTTAAATATACAAAAGGTTAAGGTTGTCGCCGGTAAGTGGTTGGCATTCACCAATTCGGTAAAATGCCCCAAATTATCGCGTAATATTTAGCTTTTACTGAATTTAAAGGAATATACCACAGACATTTACCTTTAGATAAGTAAACTGGTTATCTCGTGCGCAAACAAAAATTACGTTTTATGGGTGAAAAAATACCGGCTCGGCGCCATTTTTGTTGTTGAATTTTATGTTTTCTCTGTGGATTTCTTGTGTATATAATTTATTTTTGCCGAATGTAAGCACCAGTAATAGGTAATTTCTCGCAGTACTAGAGTTTTTAAATCAAGCGAAACGTATTATAATATTTATTGACACATAAATAACAGGTATAGTTGAATTTACATAAACTTTTAACGCCGTGACATATGAGTTCTGTTATACTTGTCAAATACTGCAGCAACTCATAAAATGTAAATTTCTAATGGCTAAATTTAATTAGTATAATTGTACTGCACACAAAGTATGTCTATCTTGTATTATTTCATACGATTAAAAAGAGATAGAAATAAAAAGAGTTGGCCGAACAATTCCAGAAAAGAAAAAAAAAAACACTGACCAATCTCAGCCGTATAAGAAATTTAGTAAGTTGGTGAAATCTAAAGTAACTAGACAATGACTAGTCTTGACATTTGGCATTAAAACTTTATGTGAATTTAACTATATCACCCCAGTAGTATGGTATTGCTGTTACCGTGCGAGCAAAAATTATTTGCATCAAAGAGGGCCTTGCATCTAAGGACGTAATGCTTAGCCGTAGAGCTTAATACCTGTTGGGTGTCAGTAACTACCTGAATTAACAATCAATCAGTTATTTCGTCATCTTTGACAGTCGTTACAAGTAATTTGATTCATCGCTAATTTTTCCAATTTCTTGCACAATTCACACAATGGGCTTTACGGAACAGCACAAAACATTAATGGTTGAAGCGTATTTTCAAAACAGGGTTAGAGTAAATGGTGAGTGGCAATACAATCCGGAATACGGGTTTGTGCGTGGAAGATTTTCACGAACATTTTCCTAACGTTGCTTTTATTGCTGGGGATTTTTATCATTGCCTGAAAAGAACCGTGGCTGTGTTTAGCGGAACAGGTTCTATACAACACAAAAAAGAAGCAGAAAGACCATCTGTAAGAACAGAAGAACATGTTGCAAACGTTCATGAAATAATGCAAAATACGCCAACAAATTGTAAAAGACGCCTGTCCCAAGAAGTGGGAAGATCTTATGGAACATGCAGGACTATTTTTAAGAAGCAGCTAAATTTATTTCCTTGTAAAGTGCAAGTAAGTATTCCAAGAAATACAAGCCGCAGATTTTGAAAGACACAGGAATTACTCTCAATGGTTTACCCAAAATTGATTGGAAAGAAATGATTTATTAGACCAGACATTAGTTGACATGAATTTATGCTTGGAGCATGGCGGTGGCCAATTTCAGCAATTTATGTAATTATTTTTCTTTTTCTTTCTGTATATTCTTACTTTATTTTTTGTAAACAACAAAAATAAATTTGTATTTGTCTATTTATTTTATTACTCATTAGTTTGGCATATAATGTCATAATATGAATTTGACAAAATTTTAACATAGATTGTGATTGTGATCTAAACCAAGCCACACGTTTTTTAATCCAAGCCCTCTTTGATGCAAATAATTTTTGTTCGCACGGTAGTATCAAGAATGAGGTGTTCTTACCCTATTTTGCAGATTTACGAAAAACATTTCAGCCTAATACTTATGGAGTAAGTACTTTTGGTTGGCCGGTGCTTGCAGGCGCGATGAGCTTTGCAAGATAATGATTGATCACATAGACGATAAAGGACATTTTTGATAGTCGTGAAAATCCGTGATAGTAAAAATAATACTTCAAGAATCATTGTAGTACCCCATGAAACAAATAAGGAACAAGCACAGGTTTTTTGTGCAGTATAGCATAGCATGTAGTAAGTACTCAATGTGTTTGAAGAAATTCATTCGGTAAAATGCCTTAGGAAATAGCTGCATACCTACAATTGAAAAATCCAGAGCAGTATACAGGACATAGTTTCCGTCTTTCCTCGGCTTCCATGTTGGCCGATTCTTGAGCAGGAATCACTAATGTCAAGCGACTCTGACGCTGGAAATCGGCGATTGCCGCCGAGAGCTACATTGATGATTCAAGAAATCAAAAAAAGGATGTGTCGAATAAAATATCGGCCACGAACTTCTGTTTTACAAATCAACCTTCATCAAGCCATATAAATAGCTGCCCTTCTAAGTTTAACCAACCTAACTGTCCCAAGTTAAATCAACATGTATGAAGCCATAGTGTTAACTGCCCTTCCACGCTAAATGAACTGACTGCAATTTGCAATGAATTTGCAAAATGTAAATAATTGTTCTTTTGTGATAAATATTATAAACAAATAATTTAGTGTTCCATTATCATGTAATTTTTTGTTGTACTTATAGTTCTTTCTTTCAAGGTTAAAAAAAATTATTGAATACATTTTTATTTTTGTTGTTATCAAAAATGTTATTCCTAACCCGTGCGCAAAGTGCCCTTTCCACACGAAAATACACTTAGATTAACGTTGCAAAGCGAAGAGAAAAGTAACACTTCGCGCACTTGTTAGGAAAAGAACTATTCTGAGTATATATCGCTTGCTGAGAACCATAGTGGCGAAACTGCAAAAATTCCAAAAATGAGAAAAGACTACTAAAATATTCTAAATTACGCCCTTTTTTAAGTATAATATCGGCAAAACGATAACTCTTTAACTATTCAAGAGAGGGCACCACCAGTCGTTATGGCAGTGCAGAAAATGGTGCAGAATGGTCAACAAACTGCCCGCAAGAGCGGCGAATCCAGTGTTATGTCAAGTGTTCGAGTGAAACGTTAGCCGTTTTTTATTTGAAGTGGCGAAACGGATGATTCGTCGTTATTGCATAAAAATGCAACAGTTTCGATATGTTATTGTCATTAATGAGACGAAGACTAGGAAATCGGCTTTAAAAATCGTTAAGGGTTTTGAATTATTGCCCGCTTATTCGCAAACCATCCCCATTGGAAAACAAAATTCGACGACCTCCAATCTCTTGTCAAAAACAGATCCATTCCCCGCGTTCATGCACCATTCTACCAAAATCTGAATCACGACAAAAACTAAAATTCTGGGTATGTCCCTACTAGTCTATTTTTTAGATCAGACGATCCGACAAGGCGTTATTGACCTCAATTTTGCCCATTAGTTTTATAAGAGACTTAATGTTCATTAATTAATATTTTTTGGAGTTTAATAAATAATTATTTTGATTATTTTGTTTTTATTCCCTACCTAAGTCACTGTTGAATTAAAACGTGGGACAAAAATACGCTATATTTGTGCCACAATGGCGAAAGAACATACTCAAAAATTGGCTCATCCACTTTTGTACTTTCACTTTGATAAATATAGTTAGAGCACAAAAAAACAAGCTTTAAAAAACAATTTTGTTTTTACAAAGTCTTATTTAAAGCCTAGTATTCTTCTTCCAATTATAATCAAAACTTTATAGGCGATTATCTCGGAAGCACTTATTTCCACTTTCGCCACTATGGTTCTCAGCAAGCGATATGTTTTCATATCGGGACTTACGGATTTAAATATAATAAGTAGTTTCCTTGAGACCCTGTATCAGCTACTTACCCCTAAACAGCATAAAATGTCGCGCCACATTTTAACCGTCCAGTGTGGAACCGTTCTAAACTCCCTAAAGAACTAATTTAGTTCGGGTCTTGATAAGGGCAATGAATCAGCGCCACTCCGTAAGAAGCGGAAACGGAAGTTGACCAGCAGCCCTGGACACAATTTCCGGGGAGCAGGCCTATATACGAGCTGTCAGTGGACCCAAGGCCAATCGTGTATGACCAATGCTCGTAGAAAACCGGACTTACAAGTTATAAATGCTTGGGCTCCGCTCTGCCCTTCACTATCTTACGTAGTGTTTGTAAACTTGTGCAGTTTCAGCTAGACTCATCGACCGATTTTAAAATGCTTAATTTGACAATTAGAAGCTTTTAATGTTATGTACGTACAAGGTTTTCTTTTATATTTAGACCCCTATTTAAAGCGAGAACAACAAGACATAAAAAAAATGTAATACCGTGCGAGCAAAAATTATTTGCATCACAGAGGGCCTTGCATCTAAGGACGTAATGATTAGCCGTAGAGCTTAATACCTGTTGGGTGTTAGTAACTACCCGAATTAACAATCAATCAGTTATTCCGTCAACTTTGACAGTCGTTACAATTTGATTCATCGCTAATTTTTCCAATTTCTTGAACAATTCACACAATGGGCTTTACGGAACAGCACAAAACATTCATGGTTGAAGCATATTTTCGAAACGAGGTTAGAGTAAATGGTGAGTGTCAATCCAGGTTTGTGCATGGACGATTTTCACAAACATTTTCCTAACGTTGCCTTTATTGCTGGGGATTTTTATCATTGCCTGAAAAGAACCGTGGCTGTGTTTAGGGAAACAGGTTCTATACAACACAAAAAAGGAGCAGGAAGACTATCTGTAAGAACAGAAGAACTTGTTGCAATCGTTCGTGAAATAATGCAAAATACGCCAACAAATTGTATAAGACGCCTGTCCCAAGAAGGGGGAAGATCTTATGGAACATGCAGGACTATTCTTAAGAAGCAACTAAATTTATTTCCTTATAAATTGCAAGTATTCCAAGAAATACAAGCTGCAGATTTTTAAAGACGCAGGAATTACTCTCAATGGTATACCCAAAATTTATTGGAAAGAAATGATTTATTAGACCTGACATTTTTTCGGATGAAGCCTGTATGGTTCCACCTCTCCGGTTATGTAAATTCTCAGAATACACGCATGTGGAGTAGTGAAAATCCCCATTTTTTTTGTAGAGTCCACATTGCACCCTCAAAAAATTAGTGTCTGGTTAGCTGTTTCCCGAAGAAGAATTATTGTTGGTCCCATTTTTTTCCATGACACAGTTACAGCACAGCGGTATAGAGACAATATTTTAAATCCATTTGTGGAGCAATTACTTAACGACGAACTACGTTTTGGATATTTTCAACAGGACGGTGCAACCGCCCATACAGCGGCCGAAACTATTAACTACTTACGCAATTTTTTCGACGACAGATTGATCAGTTTTCGATCAGACATTGAATTCCCACTCCCACCTAGATCACCTTGTTTAACGGTTATGGATTACTTCGTTTTTCCTCATTTAAAGAACACTATTTTTAAAATACCAGTTGCAAATTTAGAACAATTACAAGAAAGGATTATCCAAGAATGTGGTAACATTTCTCCAGAGATGCGGGTCGTATATACAGTAACAGCACGCGGGCTAGAAAATCCGACTTTCCGAAGTCCTGGCTAGTAACGACACTCGCGCTAGCAGCAGTTACAGTAATATAGCACGCGAGGTATAAAAAGATATATCGGCAATCGGTTTGTTCGTTGTTAGCAGAGCATTTTTTTAAAATCCAATTAATTTCATAATATTTAATAAAATATCAATTAAATTTTTAAAAAATGCTCTGCTAACAACGAACAAACCGATTGCCGATATACCTTTTTATACCTCGCGTGCTATTACTGTAACTGCTGCTAGCGCGAGTGTCGTTACCAGCCACCACTTGAGGAAGTCAGATTTTCTAGTCCGCGTGCTGTTACGCATTCTGCTGTCTAGCACACGTGCCATTACTGATTATGATTTCGGCGATCCGAACTGAATCGAAGTTTCTAGCCCGCGTGCTGTTACTGTATATGCATGCGGGTCAACACTTTTGAAAATATGAAGAGACGTGTGAATTTATGCTTGGAGCATGGCGGTGGCCAATTTCAGCAATTTATGTAATTATTTTTCTTTTTCTTTCTGTCTATTCTTACTTTGTTAATTTTGTAAACAACAAGAATTAATTACATATCGCGCTTCACCGCGATATGTTATACGGCGCTTCGGTGAAAACTAGACTGGGTACATATCGCTAATCGTCAGCCGAGAGTGCATCTAATATTAGTACTAAAAAAATAATTTTCTTTTTCTTTTCTCTATTTACTATTGCTTTTTATACCTCACCTTCCTGCGGAACGTGAAGGAGAAACATATCGCCAAATTGTCATTATAACAACTGACCAAAACCAGAAAATGGTGCAAAATTTCCATTTTTTCGTATAGATAGGTAGTTTTTGGAGACGGCATCGTATAGTGGCCGACGTCCTATTTCCAATGCCGTCTCGCTCGATTCGCTACGACCTTTCGTTGCGGAAATATATGATATTTAATATTATGATATTGACATTTATAGGTGCTTTTTAAACTCACACACCTTTGTGCAATGTGGGATATACGTTCCATATTTCATTATCATAATCACATTATCAGCTAATAAATTTGTGGAAATATTATTGTGCCGAGCCCTTCGGGCACGGCACTGTTTAAGTTCGTTCGTTTTATTTTATTCTTTTCACAAAACCATTTGTTAGCAAGCCCTAATTGTAAAGAATTTCGATTCGCGATAAAAAAAATTTGTGGTTTCTTCACAACCCAGGTGGCAATAAAAACATATGTGTAATTTTTCACTACCCAAGTTCGTTTTTTTCGTACTGAGGATTGACGCTGTAAGAATCTGAAATTCAAAAATTTTCAGTACGTAAATAACAAAGTTCTATACGACAGCTGTTATTTTGACAGGTAAATGTCAAGTTTATTTTAAGCGTTTCATGTATCTAGGATTATAGCTGTAAGATCCCAAAATTTAAAAAATTTTCAGTACCTAAATAACAAAGTTGCATACAACAGCTGTCAAATTTTGACAGGTAAGTGTCAATTTTTTTAACCCTTTTCTTGTATCTAGGATTACAGCTGTAAGAATCCTAAATAAAAAATTTTTTTAATTCCCAAATAACAAAGTTTTATACGACAGCTGTCAAATTTTGAAAGGTAATTGTCAATTATTTTTTAGCTTTTTCGTAGCGAGGGTTATAGCTGTAATAATCCTAAATTTAAAAAATTTTCAGTACCAAAATAACAAAGTTCTATACGACAGCTGTCAAATTATGACAGGCGGGTGTAAATTTTTTTAATCTTTTTTCATATAGAGGATTATAGCTGTACAAATCCGAAATTTAAAAATTTGTCAGTGATTAAATAACAAAGTTCCATACGACAGCTGTCAAATTTTGACAGGTAAGTGTCAATTTTTTTAAAGTTTTTTCGTAACGAGGATTATAGCTGTAAGAATCCCAAATTGAAAAAATTTTCAGTACCTAAATAACAAAGTTCTATACGATAGCTGTCAAATTTTGACAGGTAAGTGTCAATTTTTTTTTTGATTTTTTGTAACGAGGGTTATAGCTGTAAGAGTCCTAAATTTAAAAATTTGTCAGTACCTAAATAACACAGTTTTATACGATAGCTGTCAAATTTTGACAGGTAAGTGTCAATTTTTTTTTAGATTTTTTGTAACGAGGGTTATAGCTGTAAGAATCCTAAATTAAAAAATTTCTCAGTTCCTAAATAACAAAGTTCTATACGACAGCTGTCATTTTGACAGGTAAATATCAAGTTTTTTTTAAGCTTTTCTTGTATCTAGGATTATAGCTGTAAGAATCCGAAATTTAAAAAAATTTCAGTACCTAAATAACAAAGTTCTATACTACAGCTGTCAGATTTTGACAGGTAAGTGTAATTTTTTTTTAGCTTTTTCGTATAGATTATTATAGCTGTAAGAATCCAAAATTTAAAAAATTTTCAGTACCTAAAATAACGACATTAAAAAAAAATAAAAAAAAAAAAAAAACACTGGGGCTTGAACCCTCGACCTTCGTCTCCAAAATCAACAGTCTTTAGTACCACGCCACCGAAGCTTGCAGATTGATTTGTGGTAAATAGGATATTAATGACGTATTCGATATTACATAGAACGTTGAGTATTGAAGATACACACAAATAATACACGTTTTTCAATAATTTTTGGTCAACCGCAAAGAAAAAGGTCCAAGACAGGTATTTCATACATTAAATACTCTCCGAATATTATAAAAAGTATAAAAATTGAAGTTAATATGCCTCCTGCAAGCCATTTTTATTATTACAAGTACGCGTATAAATGCGATATTTTCCCCCTTATTTTTGGTCAAACGAAAAAGATAAAGGTTCAAGGTAGGTATTTCCCACAAAAGACATAGTCTAAATGTTCTTATTCCTCTAAAAAATCAATTTGGAAATCGCATTTTTCACCTATTTTTGACAGATGGTATAAAAGTTAAAGTTCAGGAAAACGCACGTGGTAAAACCATGGCCAACTTTTTCTAAATCGAATGGTGTTAGAATTTGAAAATTGTGCCTGTTTCCGCACCCAAAAAAGCGACTTTTCTCAATTTTGCGAATATATTTTAATGATTTTGAATATGTAGAGGTGTTGCGAAGTAATCAGCGCATTTTTTGAGAAAAAAATAAAACGGTTTTGTTAAAAATTGATTAAGCTACAGTCGATATAGTAAAAAAAAAGCTGCCATTTTTTCCGTATTAAAGATAAAGAAACGAAAAGATATCTCTTAAATACAATTTGACGAGCTCTATCCGCTAAAGTTCACAACGTTTCGATCAAAAGTCGTTTTCAGTACGAAAAAAAATAAAAACCGTGAAAAAATCAGGCCTAACTTTATGATTTCCACTTTCTTACAATTTTCGGCAATTTCCATTCCAGTTAGGTATAGAACGATATATTGGAAAAAGGTAGATTTTGAGATGGCCTAACCGATTATCCAAACCGAATGTCGATTGAATGCACCCAATTCGACTTATTAGCGATCCAAGAGGTACCATTTTTGACCAATTTTCAACTTTAAAAAAATCAAAAAAATTACTTCCAATCTCTCGATCGCCCTCACAAACAATAGGGTTCTGTAACTCGCGGTCCTCTACACGTCCAAAAAGTTTGAATGGATCAAGTTCATTCCTGGGACCACGGTGTGGGCCGCGTGAAACTCGACTTTTGTCGACTTTGACGTTTAATAACTTTTTTCCGGCACACCCTGTATATTCGAAATTTTCACACAACGTACCCCCACTATTCCTCTATAAACCCAAAAAGTTTCAATCGTCCCACTCTAACCGTTTCCGAGAAAAAAAATCGCAAATGTGAAAATGTCGAAAGTGACGACAACATACATACATTTTTTTCACCGAAGCGCCGTATAACATATCGCGGTGTAGCGCGATATGTAAAAGCTGCATATCGCCTGATCGTCACTGTCGTGACTCTAAAGGTAAAAGTCATTACATAAAAGAATTTAAAAAAATTTGAATTTTTAATTTTTTAAATTTTTTTTTCATTTTTTATAATTTTTTTTTTAAATATTCTGTTTTACTATATTATTTACTTTTGTATCACACTCCTTCGGACTGTGATGTGAAAACATATCGCCTAATTTGTCAATATAACACCTGTCAAGAAATATTTACAAATAAAAAATTTAAAAAAAAAAGAAAAAAAAACACTGGGGTTTGAACCCTCGACCTTCGTCTCCAAAATCAACAGTCTTTAGTACTACGCCACTGAAGCTCACAGATTGATTTGTGGTAAATAGGATATTAATGACGTATTCGATATTACATAGAACGTTGAGTATTGAAGATACACACAAATAATACACTTTTTTCAATTATTTTTGGTCAACCGCAAAGAAAAAGGTCCAAGACAGGTGTTTCATACATTAAATACTCTCCAAATATTATAAAAACTATAAGAACTGAAGTTAATATGCCTCCTGCAAGCCATTTTTATTATTACAAGTACGGGATAAATGCGATATTTTCCCCCTTATTTTTGGTCAAACGAAAAAGATAAAGGTTCAAGGTAGGTATTTCCCACAAAAGACGTAGTCTAAATGGTCTTATTCCTCTAAAAAATCAATTTGGAAATCGCATTTTTCACCTATTTTTGACAGATGGTATAAAAGTTAAAGTTCAGGAAAACGCACGTGGTAAAACCATGGCCAACTTTTTCTAAATCGAATGGTGTTAGAATTTGAAAATTGTGCCTGTTTCCGCACCCAAAAAAGCAACTTTGCTCAAATTTGCGAATATATTTTGATAAGTTTGGACATGCAGGAATATTGAGAAGTAATCAGCGCATATTTTGAGAAAAAAATAAAACGGTTTTGTTAAAAATTGAATAAGCTACAGTCGATATAGTAAAACCTCTGGTGAAGGAACCTATAAAAAAATCATAAATTAATTTTTTTGAGCCACAAAATATGTTTTCCCAAAGATCGCTTATAATACAAATTAAAGCTTCTTTATCCGTTGATATAGTGTACCAAGAAAAAATTCAAAATGTTATATATTATAGACACTTGCAGAATTATTTACGCAAACCAGTGCAACGCCAACAGAAATTACGGGAAAAAGTTCATAAGCTGCCGTTTTTTCCGTATTAAAGATAAAAAAACGAAAAAATATCTCTTAAATACAATTTGACGGCTCTATCCGCTAAAGTATACAACGTTTCAATCAAAAGTCGTTTTCCGTACGAAAAAAAATAAACGGAATAAAAACGGAGAAAAAAATCACGCCTTACACTGTGGTTTCCAGTTTCTTACCATTTTCGGCAATTTCCATTCCAGTTAGGTATAGAACGATATATTGGAAAAAGGTAGATTTTGAGATGGCCTAACCGATTATCCAAACCGAATGTCGATTGGATGCACCCAATTCGACTTATTAGCGATCCAAGAGGTACCATTTTCGACCAAATTTTGACTTTAAAAAAATCAAAAAAATTACTTCTCAATTTCCGATATCCTTCATCTACGAACTTGCTCTTTATTTGACGGATCTCTCCAACCTCCAGAAATGAAAATCAAAAAAAATAATTTTTGCGACCTGAAATGCGTTACAGCGGATTTCGCATATTTCCCGACTTTGACGTTTAATAACTTTTTTTCGGTACACCCTGTATATTTAAAATTTTTCACAAAATGTGCCCCCGTTATTCCTCTATAAAACCAAATAATCAAAATCAGTGCGAAATGTACCACTTTAGAGAAAAAAAATCGAAAATGTCAAAAATCGTGATTTCAAAAATCGGGTACGACGACGACAACCCTCGAACATTTTCAAATGTAGGAGGAGATATACATATCGCTCGAAAGGGGCGATATGTAAAAGCTGCATATCGCCTGATCGTCACTGTCGTGACTCTAAAGGTAAAAGTCATTACATAAAAGAATTTAAAAAAATTTGAATTTTTAATTTTTTTAATTTTTTTTTCATTTTTTATAATTTTTTTTTTAAATATTCTGTTTTACTATATTATTTACTTTTGTATCACACTCCTTCGGACTGTGATGTGAAAACATATCGCCTAATTTGTCAATATAACACCTGTCAAGAAATATTTACAAATAAAAAATTTAAAAAAAAAGAAAAAAAAACACTGGGGTTTGAACCCTCGACCTTCGTCTCCAAAATCAACAGTTTTTAGTACTACGCCACTGAAGCTCACAGATTGATTTGTGGTAAATAGGATATTAATGACGTATTCGATATTACATAGAACGTTGAGTATTGAAGATACACACAAATAATACACTTTTTTCAATTATTTTTGGTCAACCGCAAAGAAAAAGGTCCAAGACAGGTGTTTCATACATTAAATACTCTCCAAATATTATAAAAACTATAAGAACTGAAGTTAATATGCCTCCTGCAAGCCATTTTTATTATTACAAGTACGGGATAAATGCGATATTTTCCCCCTTATTTTTGGTCAAACGAAAAAGATAAAGGTTCAAGGTAGGTATTTCCCACAAAAGACGTAGTCTAAATGGTCTTATTCCTCTAAAAAATCAATTTGGAAATCGCATTTTTCACCTATTTTTGACAGATGGTATAAAAGTTAAAGTTCAGAAAAACGCACGTGGTAAAACCATGGCCAACTTTTTCTAAATCGAATGGTGTTAGAATTTGAAAATTGTGCCTGTTTCCGCACCCAAAAAAGCAACTTTGCTCAAATTTGCGAATATATTTTGATAAGTTTGGACATGCAGGAATATTGAGAAGTAATCAGCGCATATTTTGAGAAAAAAATAAAACGGTTTTGTTAAAAATTGAATAAGCTACAGTCGATATAGTAAAACCTCTGGTGAAGGAACCTATAAAAAAATCATAAATTAATTTTTTTGAGCCACAAAATATGTTTTCCCAAAGATCGCTTATAATACAAATTAAAGCTTCTTTATCCGTTGATATAGTGTACCAAGAAAAAATTCAAAATGTTATATATTATAGACACTTGCAGAATTATTTACGCAAACCAGTGCAACGCCAACAGAAATTACGGGAAAAAGTTCATAAGCTGCCGTTTTTTCCGTATTAAAGATAAAAAAACGAAAAAATATCTCTTAAATACAATTTGACGGCTCTATCCGCTAAAGTATACAACGTTTCAATCAAAAGTCGTTTTCCGTACGAAAAAAAATAAACGGAATAAAAACGGAGAAAAAAATCACGCCTTACACTGTGGTTTCCAGTTTCTTACCATTTTCGGCAATTTCCATTCCAGTTAGGTATAGAACGATATATTGGAAAAAGGTAGATTTTGAGATGGCCTAACCGATTATCCAAACCGAATGTCGATTGGATGCACCCAATTCGACTTATTAGCGATCCAAGAGGTACCATTTTCGACCAAATTTTGACTTTAAAAAAATCAAAAAAATTACTTCTCAATTTCCGATATCCTTCATCTACGAACTTGCTCTTTATTTGACGGATCTCTCCAACCTCCAGAAATGAAAATCGAAAAAAATAATTTTTGCGACCTGAAATGCGTTACAGCGGATTTCGCATATTTCCCGATTTTGACGTTTAATAACTTTTTTTCGGTACACCCTGTATATTTAAAATTTTTCACAAAATGTGCCCCCGTTATTCCTCTATAAAACCAAATAATCAAAATCAGTGCGAAATGTACCACTTTAGAGAAAAAAAATCGAAAATGTCAAAAATCGTGATTTCAAAAATCGGGTACGACGACAACCCTCGAACATTTTCAAATGTAGGAGGAGATATACATATCGCTCGAAAGGGGCGATATGTAAAAGCTGCATATCGCCTGATCGTCACTGTCGTGACTCTAAAGGTAAAAGTCATTACATAAAAGAATTTAAAAAAATTTGAATTTTTAATTTTTTTAATTTTTTTTTCATTTTTTATAATTTTTTTTTTAAATATTCTGTTTTACTATATTATTTACTTTTGTATCACACTCCTTCGGACTGTGATGTGAAAACATATCGCCTAATTTGTCAATATAACACCTGTCAAGAAATATTTACAAATAAAAAATTTAAAAAAAAAGAAAAAAAAACACTGGGGTTTGAACCCTCGACCTTCGTCTCCAAAATCAACAGTTTTTAGTACTACGCCACTGAAGCTCACAGATTGATTTGTGGTAAATAGGATATTAATGACGTATTCGATATTACATAGAACGTTGAGTATTGAAGATACACACAAATAATACACTTTTTTCAATTATTTTTGGTCAACCGCAAAGAAAAAGGTCCAAGACAGGTGTTTCATACATTAAATACTCTCCAAATATTATAAAAACTATAAGAACTGAAGTTAATATGCCTCCTGCAAGCCATTTTTATTATTACAAGTACGGGATAAATGCGATATTTTCCCCCTTATTTTTGGTCAAACGAAAAAGATAAAGGTTCAAGGTAGGTATTTCCCACAAAAGACGTAGTCTAAATGGTCTTATTCCTCTAAAAAATCAATTTGGAAATCGCATTTTTCACCTATTTTTGACAGATGGTATAAAAGTTAAAGTTCAGAAAAACGCACGTGGTAAAACCATGGCCAACTTTTTCTAAATCGAATGGTGTTAGAATTTGAAAATTGTGCCTGTTTCCGCACCCAAAAAAGCAACTTTGCTCAAATTTGCGAATATATTTTGATAAGTTTGGACATGCAGGAATATTGAGAAGTAATCAGCGCATATTTTGAGAAAAAAATAAAACGGTTTTGTTAAAAATTGAATAAGCTACAGTCGATATAGTAAAACCTCTGGTGAAGGAACCTATAAAAAAATCATAAATTAATTTTTTTGAGCCACAAAATATGTTTTCCCAAAGATCGCTTATAATACAAATTAAAGCTTCTTTATCCGTTGATATAGTGTACCAAGAAAAAATTCAAAATGTTATATATTATAGACACTTGCAGAATTATTTACGCAAACCAGTGCAACGCCAACAGAAATTACGGGAAAAAGTTCATAAGCTGCCGTTTTTTCCGTATTAAAGATAAAAAAACGAAAAAATATCTCTTAAATACAATTTGACGGCTCTATCCGCTAAAGTATACAACGTTTCAATCAAAAGTCGTTTTCCGTACGAAAAAAAATAAACGGAATAAAAACGGAGAAAAAAATCACGCCTTACACTGTGGTTTCCAGTTTCTTACCATTTTCGGCAATTTCCATTCCAGTTAGGTATAGAACGATATATTGGAAAAAGGTAGATTTTGAGATGGCCTAACCGATTATCCAAACCGAATGTCGATTGGATGCACCCAATTCGACTTATTAGCGATCCAAGAGGTACCATTTTCGACCAAATTTTGACTTTAAAAAAATCAAAAAAATTACTTCTCAATTTCCGATATCCTTCATCTACGAACTTGCTCTTTATTTGACGGATCTCTCCAACCTCCAGAAATGAAAATCGAAAAAAATAATTTTTGCGACCTGAAATGCGTTACAGCGGATTTCGCATATTTCCCGATTTTGACGTTTAATAACTTTTTTTCGGTACACCCTGTATATTTAAAATTTTTCACAAAATGTGCCCCCGTTATTCCTCTATAAAACCAAATAATCAAAATCAGTGCGAAATGTACCACTTTAGAGAAAAAAAATCGAAAATGTCAAAAATCGTGATTTCAAAAATCGGGTACGACGACAACCCTCGAACATTTTCAAATGTAGGAGGAGATATACATATCGCTCGAAAGGGGCGATATGTAACAAGTATAACAAACTAGACTGGGTACATATCGCTAATCGTCAGCCGAGAGTGCATCTAATATTAGTACTAAAAAGATTTACAAAAATTTACAATAAAAAAATTCTTTTCTTTTCTTTTTTTTTATTTACTATTGCTTTTTTTGCCTCACCTTCCTGCGGAACGTGAAGGGAAAACATATCGCCAAATTGTCATTATAACAACTGACCAAAACTACACAATGGTGCAAAATTTCCGTTTTCTCGTATAGACAGGTAGTTTTCTGAGACGGCGCCGTATAGGTGCTCTTTAAACTCGCACACCTTTGTGCAATGTGGGATATACTTTCCATATTTGCTCTATAAAAATATGTAAGTATTCAATCGATTAAAACATAAGCAAAAAATTATTCTTACATGGAAGCTATCAATTATCAGCTAATAAATTTGTAGAAATATTATTGTGCCGAGCCCTTCGGGCACGGCACTGTTCTAGTTCGTTCGTTTAATTATACGAGAGCTGTCACTTTGACAGGTAAGTGTCATTTTTTTTAGCTTTTTCGTAGCGAGGGTTATAGCTGTAAGAATTCGAAATTAAAAAAATTTCAGGTACCTAAATAAGAATGTTTTATACGATAGCTGTCAAATTTTGACAGGTAGGAGTCAGTTTTTGTTATCCTTTTTGTAGCGAGGGTTATCGCTGTAAAAATCCTAAAGTGAAAATTTTTTCAGATCCTAAATAACAAAGTTCTATATGACAGCTGTCATTTTGACAGGTAAATGTCAATTTTTTTTAAACTTTTCTTGTATCTAAGATTAAAGCTGTAAGAATCTAAAATTAAAAAAAAATTCAGTAGTTAAATAACAAAGTTCTATACGACAGCTGTCAAATTTTGACAGATAAGTTTAAATTTTTTTTTAGATTTTTCGTAGCGAGATTTATAGCTGTAAGAATCCTAAATGAAAAATTTTTTAGTTCCTAAATAACAAAGTTATATACGACAGCTGTCATTTTTACGGGTAAATTGCAAGTTTTTTTTAAGCTTTTCTTGTATCTAGGATTATAGCTGTAAGAATTCGAAATTTAAAATAAATTCAGTACCTAAATAACAAAGTTCTATACGACAGCTGTCAGATTTTGACAGGTAAGTGTCAATTTTTTTTTAGCTTTTTCGTAGCGACAGTTATAGCTGTAAGAATCCCAAATTTAAAAAAAAATTCAGTACCTAGATAACAAAGTTTTATACGATACCTGTCAGATTTTGACAGTTAAGTGTCAATTTATTTTAACTTTTTTCGTAGCGAGGGTTAAAGCTGTAATAAAACTAAATTTAAAAAATTTTCAGTACCAAAATAACAAAGTTCTATACGACAGCTGTCAAATTATATATACTTAAATAGTAATTCTTATTTTTTATAATTTGCTACCATTTCTATGCTGTTTAGGTATAGAACAATATATTTGAAAAAAGTAGTATTTGAGATGACCTAAACGAATATCCAAACCAAAAGTATATCGGACGCACCCAATTCGATTTATTAACGATCCAATATGACCCTACATCGATTTTAAAAAAATCAAAAAAATTACTTCCCAACTTTCGATCGCGTTCGCAAACAACAGTGTTTTGTAGCCCAACGTCGTCTACATGTCGAAAAAGTTTAAATCGATTAAAATGATTTTTGCCATCTGTATCGCCCTACAACAAAAAAAAACATATTTTTTAACTTTGACTTTAATAACTTTTTTCCGGTACACCCTGTATATTTGAAATTGTTCCCAGAACGTGCCCCGACTATTCCTCTCTACGTCCAGAAAGTTTAAATCGTTTTGCTCTAACTGTTTCCGAAAAAAAAATTCGCGAATATCGAAATGTCGAATAACCTTCTACCACGTGGCGACGGATTATCAATGTCGAAACGCCATCTTTAAAATCGAGATTACAACCATTTCTGAAACATTTTGGGCAAATATTTTGGTCAGTAAAATTAGAAGAAGGTTCAAGGTAGATATTCCACCCGATTTAAAATCTGGAAATGTTCTTATTATTCTAGCAAGTCACGCTGAAAACACCCATTTTTCGCCATTTTTGACAGCCGGATTTTTAGAACTTATAATTAATTTAGATACATCAATATCAAGGCACTCTTAGTCAAAAGTGAATGGTGTTAGAATTTGTAAAGATTGCCTGTTTCCGCACCCAAAAAAGCGACTTTTCTCAATTTTGCGAATATATTTTAATAATTTTGGATATGTAGAGGTGTTGAAAAGTAATCAGCGCATTTTTTGAGAAAAAAATAAAACGGTTTTGTTAAAAATTGAATAAGCTACAGTCGATATAGTAAAAAAAAAGCTGCCGTTTTTTCCGTATTAAAGATAAAGAAACGAAAAAATATCTCTTAAATACAATTTGACGAGCTCTATCCGCTAAAGTTTACAACGTTTCGATCAAAAGTCGTTTTCAGTACGAAAAAAAATAAAAACCGTGAAAAAATCAGGCCTAACTTTATGATTTCCACTTTCTTACAATTTTCGGCAATTTCCATTCCAGTTAGGTATAGAACGATATATTGAAAGAAGGTAGATTTTGAGATGGCCTAACCGATTATCCAAACCGCATGTCGATTGGATGCACCCAATTCGACTTATTAGCGATCCAAGAGGTACCATTTTCGACCAAATTTTGACTTTAAAAAAATCAAAAAAATTACTTCCAAACTTTCGATCGCGCTCACAAACAATAGGCTTCTGTAACTCGCGGTCCTCTACACGTCCAAAAAGTTTCAATCGATCAAGTTCATTCCTGGGACCACGGTGTGGGCCGCGTGAAACCCGACTTTTTTCGACTTTGACGTTTAATAACTTTTTTCCGGTACACCCTGTATGTTCGAAATTTTTACACAACGTACCCCCACTATTCCTCTCTAAACACAAAAAGTTTTAATCGTCCCACTCTAACCGTTTCCGAGAAAAAAAATCGCAAATGTGAAAATAGCAAAAGCCACGACTACGCCGACAACATACGCACATTATTTTCACCTAAGCGCCGTATAACATATCGCGGTGTAGCGCGATATGTAATAATGTATGTATGTTGTCGGCGTCGTCGTCGTCGTCGTCACTTTCGACATTTTCACATTTGCGATTTTTTTTCTTGGGAACGGTTAGAGTGGGACGATTGAAACTTTTTGGGTTTACAGAGGAATAGTGGGGGTACGTTGTGTAAAAATTTGGAATATACAGGGTGTGCCGGAAAAAAGTTATTAAACGTCAAAGTCGAAAAAAGTCTGGTTTCACGCGGCCCACACCGTGGTCCCTGGAATGAACTTGATCGATTGAAACTTTTTGGACGTGTAGAGGACCGCGAGTTACAGAAGCCTATTGTTTGTGAGCACGATCGAGAGATTGAAAGTAATTTTTTTGATTTTTTCAAAGTCAAAATTTGGTCGAAAATGGTACCTCTTGGATAGCTAATAAGTCGAATTGGGTGCATCCAATCGACATGCGGTTTGGATAATCGGTTAGGCCATCTCAAAATCTACCTTTTTTCAATATATCGTTCTATACCTAACTGGAATGGAAATTGCCGAAAATTGTAAGAAAGTGGAAATCATAAAGTTAGGCCTGATTTTTTCACGGTTTTTATTTTTTTTCGTACTGAAAACGACTTTTGATCGAAACGTTGTAAACTTTAGCGGATAGAGCTCATCAAATTGTATTTAAGAGATATTTTTTCGTTTCTTTATATTTAATACGGAAAAAACGGCAGCTTTTTTTTTACTATATCGACCGTAGCTTATTCAATTTTTAACAAAACCGTTTTATTTTTTTCTCAAAAAATGCGCTGATTACTTCGCAACACCTCTACATATTCAAAATCATTAAAATATATTCACAAAATTGAGAAAAGTCGCTTTTTTGGGTGCAGAAACAGGCAATCTTTACAAATTCTAACACCATTCACTTTTGACTAAGAGGGCCTTGATATTGATGTATCTAAATTAATTATTAATTCTAAAAATCCGGCTGTCAAAAATGGCGAAAAATGGGTGTTTTCAGCGTGACTTGCTAGAATAATAAGAATATTTCCAGATTTTAAATCGGGTGGAATATCTACCTTGAACCTTCTTCTAATTTTACTGACCAAAATATTTGCCCAAAATGTTTCAGAAATGGTTGTAATCTCGATTTTAAAGATGGCGTTTCGACATTGATAATCCGTCGCCACGTGGTAGAAGGTTATTCGACATTTCGATATTCGCGAATTTTTTTTTCGGAAACGGTTTGAGCAAAACGATTCAAACTTTCTAGACGTAGAGAGGAATAGTCGGGGCACGTTCTGGGAACAATTTTAAATATACAGGGTGTACCGGAAAAAAGTTATTAAAGTAAAAGTTAAAAAATATGTTTTTTTTCGTTGTAGGGCGATACAGGTGGCAAAAATCATTTTAATCGATTTAAACTTTTTCGACATGTAGACGACGTTGGGCTACAAAACACTGTTGTTTGCGAACGCGATCGAAAGTTGGGAAGTAATTTTTTTGATTTTTTTAAAATCAATGTAGGGTCATATTGGATCGTTAATAAATCGAATTGGGTGCGTCCGATATACTTTTGGTTTGGATATTCGTTTAGGTCATCTCAAATACTACTTTTTTCAAATATATTGTTCTATACCTAAACAGCATAGAAATGGTAGCAAATTATAAAAAATAAGAATTACTATTTAAGTATATATAATTTGACAGCTGTCGTATAGAACTTTGTTATTTTGGTACTGAAATTTTTTTAAATTTAGTTTTATTACAGCTTTCACCCTCGCTACGAAAAAAGTTAAAATAAATTGACACTTACCTGTCAAAATCTGACAGGTATCGTATAAAACTTTGTTATCTAGGTACTGAATTTTTTTTAAATTTGGGATTCTTACAGCTATAACCGTCGCTACGAAAAAGCTAAAAAAAAATTGACAATTACCTGTCAAAATCTGACAGCTGTCGTATAGAACTTTGTTATTTAGGTACTGAATTTTTTTTAAATTTCGAATTCTTACAGCTATAATCCTAGATACAAGAAAAGCTTAAAAAAAACTTGCAATTTACCTGTCAAAATGACAGCTGTCGTATATAACTTTGTTATTTAGGAACTGAAAAATTTTTCATTTAGGATTCTTACAGCTATAAATCTCGCTACGAAAAATCTAAAAAAAAATTTTTAACTTACCTGTCAAAATTTGACAGCTGTCGTATAGAACTTTGTTATTTAGGTACTGAATTTTTTTTTTAATTTCAAATTCTTACAGCTATAATCCTAGATACAAGAAAAGCTTAAAAAAAACTTGCAATTTACCTGTCAAAATGACAGCTGTCGTATATAACTTTGTTATTTAGGAACTGAAAAATTTTTCATTTAGGATTCTTACAGCTATAAATCTCGCTACGAAAAATCTAAAAAAAAAAATTTAAACTTACCTGTCAAAATTTGACAGCTGTCGTATAGAACTTTGTTATTTAACTACTGAATTTTTTTTTAAATTTTGGATTCTTACAGCTTTAATCCTAGATACAAGAAAAGCTTAAAAAAAATTGACATTTACCTGTCAAAATGACAGCTGTCGTATAGAACTTTGTTATTTAGGATCTGAAAAATTTTTCTCTTTAGGATTTTTACAGCGATAACCCTCGCTACGAAAAGGATAAAAAAAACTGACTCCTACCTGTCAAAATTTGACAGCTATCGAATAAAACATTCTTATTTAGGTACCTGAAAATTTTTTAATTTCGAATTCTTACAGCTATAACCCTCGCTACGAAAAAGCTAAAAAAAATTACACACCTGTCAAAGTGACAGCTCTCGTATAATTAAACGAACGAACTAGAACAGTGCCGTTCCCGAAGGGCTCGGCACAATAATATTTCTACAAATTTATTAGCTGATAATTGATAGCTTCCATGTAAGAATAATTTTTTGCTTATGTTTTAATCGATTGAATACTTACATATTTTTATAGAGCAAATATGGAAAGTAAATCCCACATTGCACAAAGGTGTGCGAGTTTAAAGAGCACCTATACGGCGCCGTCTCAGAAAACTACCTATCTATACGAGAAAACGGAAATTTTGCACCATTGTGTAGTTTTGGTCAGTTGTTATAATGACAATTTGGCGATATGTTTTCCCTTCACGTTCCGCAGGAAGGTGAGGCAAAAAAAGCAATAGTAAATAGAAAAAAAGAAAAGAAAAGTATTTTTTTATTGTAAATTTTTGTAAATCTTTTTAGTACTAATATTAGATGCACTCTCGGCTGACGATTAGCGATATGTACCCAGTCTAGTTTGTATTTGTCTACTTACCTATTTTATTACTTATTAGTTTGGCATATCATGTCATATTATAAATTTTACAAAATTTTAACCCAGATTTTGTTAGATATATCGTCCCCATATCAACGTGATCTAAACCAAGCCCTACGTTTTTTAATCCAAGCCCTCTTTGATGCAAATAATTTTTTGTTCGCACGGTATGTGCAGTTTCATTTATTTCATTCATTGGCAGCGGAGGATAACAATTGGGTTTATTTTAGTCGAACTCTTAAAAAGTTTGTTGTTTTCCAATAGTTGCACATCCGATATTCCTGAACGATTTTTCCTTTTCAACGATATGTTAGTACACCGGCGCTAAATACTGACCCGAGGTAAGAAAAAATGGTTGAAAATTTATGAAAAAAGAATAATAATTATTTTTAATAATGCTGATACCATCATCGATTTTCAAACTAGTATGTTACTGTCAAAAATAGTTATTTTTAGTTGTTATATTCTATCATTTTTATATTTTGACTGAAATAAATATCTTTATCGTCAACCGTTAGTAAAGCCGTATAGACAGTTTTCGTTGTCTTTTAAAAGCGATTCCGATAGCCGCTATTTGACAACTTTGACATTTGAGCTGTCATTTATTGTTATCGTTACGGATAAGTGGCGGGAGCTAACGGACGGAAGACAAAGCCATCGCGAAAACGGAACGCATGCGTATTGACCATTTTTTTGAATCTAAATTAAAATTTCCATACAACTGTGCTCGATTAGCTCGATACTGAATGTCCTGGCGAACAAGCACCTCCAAGAGAAGGGCATCATCTAAATCTGAATCACAGGATGAGTCCAATAAAAGCAACCTCTCGTCTATCATGATGTTTAAGAATTTTGGGTACTAGGAAATTAAACCCAAGCAAAAAAGATAGCACAAAACGTATAAATATGAACACAAACCATTAAAGATAGGTTATGTTTACTGTCGAATTCGACTTAACGTTAACGTTAAGCGAATTGAACAAAAGCTATTTTTACGATCTGTCAAATAGCGGCTTCGTATTCGTATTCGTTATGGTTAACCGTTTGAATTTGCCAATACAACGAAAACTGTCTATTATCAGAGTGATTTCCGGAACTAAACGAACACTTTATTTTATTGTAAAATAAAATACTTTACCTGCCGCAAATGCGGCAGATAAATACTTTTTTCTATTTGACGTTCATAATAAGTTCATTATGAACTTGAAATGAAGTTCATAATGAAGCTATTTTGATACGCGTTTTTTCTTTATTTGATGTTGGTAACATTTAAATTGAAAAATTGACGTAAAATCACGTCTTTTGAAATTCAAAAAAAATTAGCAAAATCGCCCGAATTTCCGAACGCTCTGTATATGTACTGAATGTACAAGGATCACACAACGTATTCCGTCCAATTTTAAATCTCATATCGCTAAAATAACTTTAGAATCTCGTGGTGAAAATGGGTCAATAAATCAAAAAATGACAGTTCGCAAAATAATTTTTGTTGTCCAGAGGTTACTATGATAAAAAATAGTATTACCAACATAAAATTTAGGCATAAAAATTTGCGGATTTATTTTCTTTTTAAATATGTATTTTTTATTGAAAAAACTACAAATAGAAAAAATAGTATAAAGCACGTGGTTCATAAGGCGTTTTAGCGCACGTGTCAATTAAAAAACTCGCCACTTCGTGGCTCGTTTTTTAAAATAGGCGCGTGCGCTAAAACCGCATCCTATGAAACGTGTACTTTAATATACTATTTTCTAATTTTGTCTCGAAACAGATCTATTTCGAACTCGCTAGCGCGTTCGAAATAGATCTATTTCGAACTCCGAATTTTATTATTTAAAGGTTGGCCCTACATGACATGTTTTTTTCACTGTTTAGCATAGCATTCTAGATAACTAATATTTTTTAGTCCAAATATGCAAAATACTACACGAAACCACGTATGTATGTTTGGTTGCCTAGATCTACAAATCTGTATGTATTGTTTTAGTTCATTAAAAAACACATATTAAATAATAACTTTATTGACGGAGAACTATTTTGCTTTTGTAGATGCTTCAAGCTATCATTTTCTGCCAAATCCTATCCAAAATTCAATCTACTAACCTTCCAATGTCGATTTTAACTACAACTTTATTTGAATTTTCCATCTTCCCTATACTAAATTGCAAAGCAGTGACGTAAAATCACGTCTTTTGAAATTCGAAAAAAAGTAGCAAAATTGCCTGAATTTCCGAACGCTCTGTATATGTACCGGATGTACAAGGATCACTCAAAGTATTCCGTCCAATTTTAAATCTCATATCGCTAAAATAACTTTAGAATCTCGTGGTGAAAATGGGTCAATAAATCAAAAAATGACAGTTCGCAAAATAATTTTTGTTGCCCAGAGGCTACTATGATAAAAAATAATATTAACAACATAAAATTTAGACATAAAAATTTACAAAATTTGAAGGATTTATTTTCTTTTTAAATATGTGTTTTTATTGAAAAAACTACAAATTAGAAAAAATAGTATAACGTACGTGTTATATAAAGCAGTTTTAGGCACTTGTCTCATGGACGCGTGCTATAAAATGATGCTTTATAAAACGTGTACGTTAATATACTATTACCCTCCGCAAATTAGTGACTTTGACATTTATTAATCAAAAATCGTCTGTCACTGTCACGCCTTTCCCTATGACAGCTCGATAATAGTTTTCTTGCGATTTATTGCGATACCTCAATTTTTATATTATAAATTCTGAACGGTTGGCGATAAAATTTTGTATGCACCACGTCAGTAAAGTGTCTTTATCGACTCGCCTGTTATTCGCCTCGCTCGCTTCGCTCGCTCATCTCATAATCTCAGACTCGTCCGATAAAGAATTACTTTACTGCCTTGGTACATAAATAACTATTATTCTTTATTAGATAGGTACTGTTGATACAAGGACAGGGTATAATAACATTAGCGGAAAACCCTTTAACATAGGAACAGTTGTTTCATTTGCTTAGAGATACCAAGGTATTCTTAAAATTACTTATAACTTTGCATTCACCATTTTGTCAGAATAAAATATTGATTATTTCAGTAACGGAGATATTTTAAGTAGTTAGGCCGAATATAATATGGATATAGCGGGTGTAAACCAATTTTTCGTTCTATATACGGGTTTCCAATGCAGCGCATAGTTCGTAACAAAAATAACTATTTAGTTTTATTTGTTTTCGAAAAAATGTAGGAAACATTCGGCAGTATATTTACTAAAAAAGTGGAATGCTTCACGATTTTGCGGGTCATCCTTGCGCAGGGGCCCCTAATCTTCTCTGTATATATTGATTTTGAATTTTGTGCGCCACAATAACATCTAATTTTACAACCGGAATTTCGAGTTTTCCTTTGTTATCTTTAAAAATATAGTCTAATTTTTTAAACGGTTGGAGTACAATACATGAAGAAGAGAATACAAACAAAATTATACAGGGTGCACCATCTAAATTAGCAAGTTTAAGACAACTTTTAGTACCGTGCGAGCAAAAATTATTTGCATCAAAGAGGGCCTTGCATCTAAGGACGTAATGCTTAGCCGTAGAGCTTAATACCTGTTGGGTGTTAGTAACTACCTAAATTAACAATCAATCAGTTATTTCGTCATCTTTGACAGTCGTTACAAGTAATTTGATTCATCGCTAATTTTTCCAATTTCTTGAACAATTCACACAATGGGCATTACGGAACAGCACAAAACATTCATGGTTGAAGCGTATTTTCGAAGCGGGGTTAGAGTAAATGGTAAAAGTGGCAATACAATCCAAGGGCGGATCCAGGGGGGGGGGGTCATTTTAACATACGTAAAAACTATTGTGGAGTCAAAAAGAGTGAGTTCATAACCCAGTGCACATTTTTTCTACAAATTGAAAACACTATTATTTTACGGCGTCGTGCAAAAAGGAACTCGTTACCTACTCATTTTCATTGTAAAAGGAACTTCATTAATAAGATTATAATTTAGGATTATCTCTAAAACATGTACTAATAAAATCTCTAGTTTTGTATATTTCAGGAGTTGGTTCTCTAAACCTACGTTCTTTTTTCATTAAAAACTCGGCGACTGCCGGTCTTGGATCAAAATGGGCTATTCCAACTCCATTCAATGACACTAAGAGGCGATCATTCATTGTATCTTCATTTAATGAAATTCTTCCTGGCGTTTTGAATTTGTTGTAATGGGAAATAAACCTCTGAGTAGTCATTGAATGAGGACTTATTAGCAATAACGAGACTAAAAGCTTTTGTAATATATCCTTAGTGCAGACTATAAGTTTTCTTAATTTATTAGCAAGTCTGGTGCCTTCATCGGGAGTATCAATGTCTGAAATTTCTTCAATTAAAGGCCAGCAATCACACACGGGTGTCGCAAAATTGGACACTTCCTCTGAACCGAAGAGATTCTCAACTAATGGTCGGCCTGCGGATATCATTTTAGCTTCGGCACAAATAAGGTTTATAATATTTTTGATTGTTTTATCTTCTTTCTCTAAAAACCTCCGAAAAATTTTGCCTGCGGCGCTGTGTGACCCCCAGAATTAATTTCTGGATCCGCCCTTGATACAATCCGGGTTTGTGCATGGAGGATTTTCACGAACATTTTCCTAACGTTGCTTTTATTGCTGGGGATTTTGATCATTGCCTGAAAAGAACCGTGGCTGTGTTTAGGGAAACAGGTCCTATACAACACAAAAAAGGAGCAGGAAGACCATCTGTAAGAACATAATAACTTGTTGCAATCGTTCGTGAAATAATGCAAAATACGCCAACAAATTGTATAAGACGCCTGTCCCAAGAAGTATGGAACATAAAGGACTATTCTTAAGAAGCAGCTAAATTTATTTCCAAAATATGAAGAGACGTGCGAATTTATGCTTGGAGTATGGCGGTGGTCAATTTCAGCAATTCATGTAATTATTTTTCTTATAACAACAAATATAAATTTGTATTTGTCTACTTATTTTATTAATGAGGTAAATAAGGTTATCAAAAATTTAAAAAACAATAAAGCTCCAGGAATAGATAATTTAAAATCAGAAATTTTGAAATTAGTTAACAAGGAAATATCTCCCCCTCTAGTTCATATTTACAATTTATCTATAGAGAGCGGGCAATATCCTGAGCAGTTTAAAACAGCCCTCGTAAGGCCATTGTTTAAAAGCGGTGACCAGTCTGATGTTGGCAATTATCGACCTATCTCTCTGATTCCAGCTTGCGCCAAAATTTTTGAAAAGCTTTTAAAAACGCGTATATCTGATTACCTCAAAAAATATAAAATTTAATTCAATTAATAATTAAATTCAAAATAGTAAATAAAATAAAATATCTCGGCATCATAATTGATAGTGGCCTTAAGTGGGAAATTCAAATAAATAGTACGGTCAAAAAAATAAGATTCATTCTGTACAAAATGAGACATCTTTCAAAAATCTTAGATACCAAGCAACTAAAAATTCTTTACTACTCCCTAATACAAAGCCATTTAACTTATGGAATTATAGCTTGGGGCGCGGCAAGCAAGATTCATGTACATAATTTGGAGGTTATCCAAAAATCGGTTCTTAAGATAATTTTCAAAAAACCTTTTACTTATCCTTCCAATATTCTTTATTCAGAGAGTGGTATATTTGACATTAGGCAGCTTTACTTCTTAGCATGCGTTTCCAGACAATTCATTTTCAAAAATGAGTTGCTTAGGATAGAACATGATTATAACACAAGATATAGCAACCGGTCAAATTTTGTACCTCGGACAGAAAAATTAATCTTACAGAGAAACTTTTATTATCTGGGTCCCAAGTTATTTAATATTATACCTTCGGAAATTAAAAATGTAACCCATTTTCCTTATTTAAAATAAATATAAAAAAAATGGATACTTTCATTGCCTAGATATCAGATACACCAATATATTGATTTTAAAAACCTGTACCATATGGTCTAATTAATGGACCGCTATCGTTTGTATTTGATGTGTATACGTATAATTTATTGTTGAATGCAATTTTGAATGCGTGAACTGACTCTCTGCTCTGTATAGTGTATGTGTACAGTATATCAAGAATGTGCTATTTTGTTGCTAGGTTCTAGGTTGAACGATTTTGGTTTGGGTTGGTAACCTTGATAGGGTTTATCAGGCTTATTCGTTTTATATTAGTTCGTTCATGGTGTTTATGATTAATGTAATAATGTTCATGTTATAAATTAAAACGTACCCACGCACAGCGTAGCCTTTAGTGGGTTAAGTTTTTATTTATCTCTCTTAAAGTATATTATTTAAGTCTTTATGTATTATTATTATTATTGTATACTAAGAAATAAATAAAATTTGAATTTGAATTGAATTTGAATTTGAACATATTTATGCAATAAAAAAATATGTGCAAGTTCCCTATTAGCAAGTAGTACCTACCATCCGCGTTGGTTGGAAAGAGATAAAAGTCACCATATTATGATACACAATTCTGTGGATATGGTTATTGACTGAAATCGGAGTTTAATTCAATTGAAAGTTGGTGAAAACGTTCCTTGTAATGTTGCCACGGCCCTAAGCTAGTTTTTATAACATTTTGTGACAACATTTTCCAATTTATTACTTTTTTGGTTTATTGATTAGATGATTATTAAAAAAAATTGTATTAAAAAACAGCTTAGGGCCGTAAGAAAATATACACTCTGTCAATACTTGTTCTCAAATTGCCTCAATACTTCCTACTTTTTGCACACACCAGTTGCGCGCGAATGATTATTGCAACTGCAATGAACAAAATTTTAAAAATATTTTACGTAAAATAAAACCAAGAGAAGCCATTCAACGTAAAACTTTTATCGTTCATAACTATAGTCCGGATATCAGGTACTGAAAGGACCGAAAACTCCTGAGTTGCACCTAATGTTATATCATTATTGAAAAGCGAGATCTCAAAAACGGCAAAGCCCCGGGCGCTGAAATTTCAGACACTTATGTTAGATTACCTACTCAAAGGTTCTTGACAATAATTAACTAACGAGGCAACTTTGACTGTAGAGGAGATGGTACAAATATGGGCTAGGCTACTAATATGGGCTATGGTAATATTTCTGTGACAAAGTGCTGCCATCTAATATCAACCACGTGAACCTCTATATCAATGTATTAAAATGAAATCTAGTAAGCGTTTAGGACGGTAAAACAGTGAACAACAATTATGTGTGTCATTTCTCGCTTGCCGTTATTTCAAAGTTTTGCAGGTATGTAATTTTTAATCAATATTAATGAAATTATTTAAAATTAAACGACCATATATTAAGTTTTGGGAAAATAAATGTATAATACTTCAAATGCAGCAAGAACATTTACCTTTTTAATAACTTATCAAGTTTTTTTTTGCGAGTCAAATGTTTTCTGGTTTATTTTAATATGGGCTAGTAAAGTGCTTGTAATTTGAGCTAGCCCATATTACAAACATCTGATTTTTAAATGTTTATTTTCAGAATGCCGCGAAAACAAAAACGTTTAGTTGGTAAAAAAAGAAAGAATTGGAGCCCAGAGAATATGAAAAGAGCTATTTTGGCAGTAAGACAAAAACAGATGGGTACAAATAAAGCTGCTGATACATTTTTTTGTTTCAAGAAGTACTTTGCAGCGTTTAGCAAAACTTATACTTACCACCTAATGAAGCGATAAACACCAAGTTGGGACGAAAAACAGGAAAAAAAAATATTTTCTTGGTGGCACAAAGTGACAAGTGACACATCGTTGTATTTACAATGTTATATGGAGTCAAAAAAAGGAAAAATATACCAGGTGTCCCTTTTAAAAATCGAAAGTTTATGTTACTTCCGGTTAAACCGGAAGTTCCATATTGTTGAGTTACCTGTCAAAAAATGCAGTTTTATGTCGTATACAAATCCCCCAAATTTTATTCCATTATCTTGATAAACAAAAAAGTTAAAGGGGCGAACCACCTTCCGTGGACACCCGGTATATGTGACTTTTGTTCTTAATGACATGTATTTAAATATTTGTTTAATATATCTTTCTTTTTTATTGTTTTATAGTTTGGATGTTACTATACTTTAATTTTAAGATATTGTTAAACTTTTTATTTGTTGCAACATGCTTGCCAACCTATACCTAACCTATTTCGCGTAGATTTATTTATGTTTTCTAGCTGTTATACAAAATTTAAAGAAAATCAGTATCGACTTGATATTCTATAGGTAATAATTATCATATTTAATAAATATCAAGGAATTTTATAACTTATTTTAGGAGAATTGTATAGCGAAAAATATCGGGTAAGATTTTTTTTAACATTATTATGTCATTGTCTCATTGTTCTTTCACTATACAATTCTCTCAAAATTAGCAATGAAATAAATTAATATTTTTGTAATATATCAGATACTACCTAAATAATGTACCGACGATATTGATTTTCTTTAAATGTTAGTTATTAAAATAATAAACTCAAAAAATCAATGCGAAATAGGTTATAGGTTGGCAATAGATTGAATGACGTTGATAATTCAACCTTAATAATTTTTTTATGTTAAATCCGCAGTAGCCCATATTTGTACCCGTACTTACCCCGATGAAAAAAATGCATATTATTTTGTTCATAATTTATAAGAAAATGTAATGATTCCTTTGATTGTTAAAAGTCATAAATGATATCTCAATAAATTAAAGTAGACCTGTTAACATTTTTAAAGTAATACAATGAAAAGATAAGGATACAGATTGAAAAACGTAAATGGTAGCCCATATTTATACCATCTCCTCTAACAGTAGGAATGACATTGACAGACATAATTTACTCGCAATTAAAGTGACTCAGTTTGATTTTGTACAAGTTTATACAAGTTTGATCGGGTTTGTAAGAATTTGTACAAATTTGTACACGTTAGTATAAGTTAATACACGTTTGTATATAATAAGTCTACTTATTTTTGTACAAACTTATATAAACTTGTTTAAGCCTGTACAAAGTTAAAAACGTGTACAAACTTTTGTTCAAACTTACAAACGTGTACACAATGGAACCGAGTCACTTTGATTGTGAGTAAATAATGTTTGTCAACGTCATGTCAATTATTGTTAAAAACCTTTGTGCAGTCCAACAAAAGTGTCTGCCACATTAAACCTTTTTGGGCCTTACCGTATTTTTTGGAGATATTGCTTTTGAATATTGACACGAAATTAGGGGCATCTCCCCTCTGGGTAAGTCCCATTTGTGGTAAGTAGGTACTGTAATTGCCTTTAAAATTGTATTCTCTCTCTCTAATAATAATAAATAGTATTTTTCATTGGGTCCTCAGTCCTCATGCCGACTCTGATTTAAAGGTCCTTTCAGTCCCCCATATCAGGACTCTACTTATAACATTGGACGATGCGAAGCCGACACCGCCCGACATACAGATCTAGGTTTACTTCTTAGGGTAGGTACTTATCCAATTCAATCCAATTATGAGTTTGATTCCATATTCCATAAACGCTTTTAACTGGTAAGTTCTGCGAACACTTTCATTGATATGATCGGTAAAATAAGCGAGCTTTTGCAAAAAAGGACTCCTCACACCGCTTATGGCTTTCGGCTACTTTTTCAAAATTTTTAGTATTTTGTAGATCTTGATGTCTGAGTAAAAGGCTATGGCCGTAATCCAATCCTATGACTTGTTTTTGAGTTATGGCCTTGTAAAGTTGTCAGTTTCTTACTTGGAGATTTTATGCATTGTTGTTTTTTCTTAAAAACTGTTTTTCTTTTTTATTAGTAGAAATTAGGCCTTAGGTTTTCTTTCACTTATAAAGAAAAACAATATGTACAGTATGTTGAACAATTTATAGGCGGATCAAGCAATTAATAATATTTAAAAATTATGAAAATCCAAAAAAAAATTATCAGTTGTTTGTATTTCAAAAACAAACGGCTAGATTTTATTCATATTTTAATATTTTGTAGCACCAAGGTAAAGAGAAAAAAAGTGGATATAGGGTGGTATATGACGACTTTCATTTCTATGTTATAAATTAATACATTTAATTATTATCCAATCTGTAACATTTTTTTTTGAATAATAATTATTTTTTAACACATTATAATTTAAGATATACAAGATGATCCAGTTACAATAATTTACACAAGTCAGAACTTTTAAAAGTATAGGAATTAAAAAAACTTGCTTCTTTCTTCAAATGACAAAATATTATTGTTAAATTATAAAAAAAATTTCTTTGTTCTTGTACAAGACGTGTTCAGACTACCTTGGAGTCGTAATACATTTTTTTTCATCATTTCTATATTGTTTTAAAATTAAAGAAAGGTATCAGTATTTTTTTTGTTTTAAGTAAATGATATATTTTTTTATTTAGTGTAAAGTTCATACTGGCCCTTGTCTTAGAAGGATGTGAAATGCCTTATTTTACAAACGGGCATCACACATCACAGCAATGATATTATGAGGTCTTGTTTGCAAAATTCACCAAGCAAATCAGTTTTTTTATTATTTAATGTGTTTTATCAGTGTATTGCAATATTATATTTTTTCTCCAAATGACATTAAAAGCGGTCTTTTAATGACACCTGACAGGCTCAAAAGGTGTATTTTTTCTGCCTAGGCATAAAAAGTCCACTTTTTCTTAAAAATTTAAATTTAAAATGACAAGTAAACACAACAATTCAATAAATGTCATAAATAACATACATACATAAATATAAAAAATACGATTTTGCGTGAAATTGGAACAAATTTGGAGAAAAAATTATATGTTTTACTAGGCAGAAAAGCAGATTTAGTGCCTTGGCTGGTTTCCTAGCCTCGGCTGCGCCTCGTCTATGAAACACCAGCCGCGGCATTAAATCTTGTGCTTTTCTGCCTAGTGAAACAAATAACTATTAATTTGACATTGTTTTGACATTTGGATTGTCACAAAGTAACGGACGAGTCAATCAATTATATTTTAATTTGATTTACGTAAAATTATTTATTACTCATACTTAAAACAATTTTGCTAATAAAAGTTAGACATTAGGATATTTCTAATGCTTCCAGAAAAAGTGCCAGTATGATTTTTACACTGAATAAAAAATGTATTCATAGAGTTGAAAGAAAAAAATACTGATATTTCACTCTAACTTTAGAATATATTAATTATAAAAAAAATATTATGCTACGACTCTAAGGTAGTCTGAATGCATCTTTTACAAGAGCCAAGACAGAAATTTAACCAAAAAAATATTTTATAATTTAACAATAACATTTTATCATTTGATAAAAGAAACAACTTTTGCAATTTTCTTATTTTTAAAAGTTTTTACTTCTCTAAATCACTGCAACTGGATTATCCCGTATATCTTAAATTATAATGTGTTAAAAAATAATTTTTGTCCCAAAAACAATGTTACAAATTGGATCATATTTAAAAATATCAGTTGTAACAATATTAATTAATTAAAGTCGTCCTTATGTTTTGATGTTATTTTTTCTTTGATAAATAAAATACTAGGCAATATACTCTACATCATATCTATACCCACTTTTTTTCTTTTATACCATGGTAGGTACATGATATTAAAATATGAACAAAAGCCGTTTGTTTCTAAAATATAAAAAATTGGTACTTCATTTTTTTTTTGGATTTTCATCATTTTTAAATTATAAAAACTATTGCTCCGCCTGTAGAATTGTTCAACATCTTGTACATATTTTATTTCTGTATAAGTGAAAGAAAACTAAGAGCTGAATTTTCCACCAATAAAGAAGAAAAAAAAGTTAATAATTTTTAAGAAACAAGTGATAACTCGAGACAATGCGGAGAATCTCAAAGTAAAAAATTGTCAACGTTAAAAGGGCATAACTCAAAAGCCAGTCATAGGATTGGATTACGGCCTTGGATACATTTAGGTACTTAGGACGTTATGATCTACAAAATACTAAAAATTCATCGAATAGTAATTTACGTTACAAGACCGGAAAGTAGTGTTTTTCAGGTAGAGACAAGCATTTCCAGGGCGAGCCGTAGGCGAGTCCTGGAAGCTTGGAGAGACCTGCACCACATTAATTTTCGGTTGCGTGACGTACAATATTTCTTTTAAGACCGACACTTCGATATACTTATATTAAATTATTTTATTTTATATTATTTTTAAATGCGTCGTATGACTTCTCGTAACGGGCTTTTAATTTTACTGGCAATATATCGTAAGTCGCTTTCCTTGCTGCTTCCAAAATTTCTTCTGAAATCTCATTTTCCGTATCGGATAATTCAAAATCTGAATTCATTTTGTTAAATTTGCGCACTGGCGAAACAAGTTTGACATAAACAACAAATTAAAAATCAACGAACTGTCACTCGACAATAAGTACATCAAAATGTTGTTGTCATAGTTACGAAATCAAGGTAGCTTGTATTATCAAAGAGCGATTGGAAAAACAAAAAACAGGGACCGGAAAAATCTTTTCCGGTCTCTAACTTCAATTTTCCGGTCTTGATCGACAGAACGTTATTTTCTGGACGAAAAAATGTCCAAAAATTGTGTATATTTTCTGGTCGGTTTTAAAAAATAGTAATTTACGTTACAAGTCCGGAAAATACTGTTTTTTTGGACGAGTCGACAAAATTCTAGGACGAGGCGTAGGCGAGTTCTGGAAGTCTGCGAGTCCAAAAAAACTGTTTTCGGACGTGTTGCGTACACTATTTTTTCGGCAACCGTGTAGAATAACAAATTAATGGACACATTTCTTTATTATATTTCTTTGTAGAACAAAATTTCGAACATTTTAATTCTTATTTGTAATAAATATTGAAATTCGAACAGAAGATAGGTACTAACAGAAACATTCTAATTCTTATTTATATTAATATTTATATTAAAATTCGAGCAATTGCTAATATTGATGTGATTCTTCCCGGCCTAGTCCGGGAAGTACGTACTTTCCGGACTAGGCCGAAGAAATGCTACTTTCTCAAAGGAAAAGCGTCCGGGAAGTGGGTACTTCCCGGACGGTTGCCAAAAAAGGAATTTCCCATAAGACCGGTGTAAGGGCTCCTTACAAACTTGGTGAAAGAACGACGAACCGAAACGTAGGGGAGGGGACAATAGGGTTATCGAAATAAAAACACAGTTTATATAAGTACACAAGATGTAGCATTTAATGCTCACGTTTCAAAAAAACACTATACAGAGGACACGGCGTTACCAAAAGAATTTTGAGGTATCTCGTCCCATAATCGTTTATAATATTAATATATAATTTTCATTAAAAAGCAGAACACAATAAAGTTTCATCTCATACATTATTAATAACATAGAGGTACGATATTCTCTCATTGATCTGTATTGATTTATTTTCGTATACATTGGATAAGGCGATAATGATTCATGATGGAAATCACTTAAAACGAACAGCCAACATTTTTATCGGAGGTAAATTGTATTTACAATAAAAGTACATAAAACAGTGTGCCGGGTAAGCCGCGGGTGGCCCTTACAAGGGCGTTAGTATACTTGGTAATCTATGCATAAATACTTAATACAATATATACAATACACCAGAGTATATTAAATCAAAAACTATACCTCAGAGTCTCGTGTAAAATGGTATACATAACAAAACCCTCGCCTTTCCCAGCATCTCAACAAAGGTAACGCAGAAAACGTAAATTACATTAAACAATAATAGAAGGGCAAATATACAGGACAAACGAGCTTTATTCGCATCCGCTCTCTAGCCAGCGGTTGTGTACGAGATAAATTTATAATAATTACAATAATAATAACCTATAACATCACTAAAGTCGTATACGTTGTGTATCTAGGCTATGAAGTGGAATGGAATAAAGCTCTCTAAGCTCTAGAGGGGCTTATCAATTTGGCGATAGGAAAATTTCTTTAACAACATTAACAACGGGCCCAAAAGGACTCCTAATTATCCTACGGCCAATCGAAAGCCCCCTTCATAAGAGGCAAGTACAAATAATCACTTGTTACATCAAAATCATCAGGATGGTGCAAAATATTATATTTTATTGAAGAAAGACGCACAGAAATTATTAAATAGCGAATGTTTAAATTATTTTAGGTATTTTTAAAACACTCTTTTGTCATACTCTTTAATGTATTGAGTGAAAAACTAGTTATTTTATAGTAGGTATCTCTAAAATAGGTGTGCCTAGTACGACTCAAATATTATCGTTTAGATATTGCTTGGTGGGTTTTAAAAAAAATATTAAAAAATAAAAGACTTCATCTGTATAAAATCTGGTTCATTAAAGAGTATAAAACAGTGCATTAAAAAGATTAGTTCTATTTTGGTTTTTATTTGCCATTTTGAAAATATTTAGCAGATTGACTTCTAACGATATAAACCAAACTTTGAATAATACTAATTGAAAGAAATAAATTCTTATGTAACTATTCAGAAAAATATGCTTTGAGGAGAAAACAAGCTTTTAATAAACAAAGATTAGTCGAGATTTAAAAAAATACCATAAAATAATATAAGGGTAAAATTAAAACCAATTAGTTGATAATTTTCGAAAATAATGATTGTATTCTGTTAATTATTTTTAATAGGTACTTAATTTTCTTAACTCCATTGATCTTATATTAAAAATATAGAAAAATGCCAGCAAGTAAGTAGACCAAAGTTTAAAAAGTATGTAAAGTTTAAAAGAAAATGTAAAGGTTTATAGATATTCAAAATTAGAGTTGATAAATAAAATTAAAAAGCCTGTATATTTATGTCAAAGCTGGTTATAGTTACATAAATTAATATAAGATTTGTATAGTGACTTAAAATAGAAGATTAGAAGCACTTACAGCCTTCACATTAAAAGTATATGTATGGTAACTATTAATAACAATAAATATATGTTAAAGAAAGGCTTTTATTAAAAAAAAATGTAGAAAACAAATATTAACAATTTATTATTCAAAGCATTTCAAGGTTTTCTGCTAACTACATGAAATGGTCGGTACAAATATAAATGTAAATTCAAATGTACGCCTAAATAGAAAAATATTTGCGTAAAAGATAAAATCAAGATTATGTATTCGATAACAATCTCGTATATCGAAAAATCCGATTACCACCTGAGGACTTTGCAACATTCTGTATACTTGTGTATGAGTGCAATAAAATTTATTGTAATATTACTGATTAGTCAAAATATAGAAAAATCGAGGAATATTGTACAAATTTTGTACTGTTGAAGTATCGTCTATGTCACTGATTTATTAAATGTTTTCATAATTTAAACTGTACTAAACATGGAATTTATGTTAAGTTGGTGACAATTTATTGAAGCATGATCACCATTTCTTTAATTAATTTGTTTAAAATTTTTGAAACTGTAGGATTTTAAATACAATTTAAGGTAAAATCTTTGTGTTGTAAGTGTGAACGAGGAAAGCGATTCGCAAACGATAGTTCTGGATAAAACTTGTTAAAAAGGTAATATTTTACTTAATTCCATTAGTGGGATTCTCTGGAAATAAACAAGAATTAAGTTTTTCACCAAAAATTGATCGTTTAATTTTTTTAATATTATTTTAATTGACTAAGCCATGACGTGGTTACTTTTTGGAATAACATATCCATTTACATAAATTTAGTTTAATACTTTGGTTTTTCTCTTTTAAGCCTTGGAGCCAAGGTTTGCAAACTCTCCTGAAGCATACAGTTATTTTTTATGCTTTATAAATTTTATACTAATGTAACTTTTTTTAAATGACGTAGGTAAGTAGACGTTTGTGTATAAAACGTTAACAGTACTTGCCAAAAATACAATTAAAACACTGTGTGTTGTAAGAAACGAAATTAAAAACCATTTAAGGAATTTCGTAGTAGTTTAGTAAAAAGTTTACACAATATTGAAGCGCTTTTGTAAAGAAATCATGTGTTATATTTAAAAACATAAAAAATTTAATCTAACTTTATTTAATAGTTTATTTTCCTGGATTTAACAAAATTAGTTGTCTATCTACCTATAAGGGATAAACTAAAATGTTGGTACAAATATGTTACTAATCTTCCTGTTTTTCTATAATTTTTCCTTTTAACCTATCTTTATTGCACTTTATATGATATTACCCTAGGTGTAGCAAGATCGTATTTTCTCTCTTAAACGTTCTTACTACGTGTTAGTATCTTTCTAGGTTCATTAGTTACGTATATCGTATATCTTTATAGGGATAAGTAGTTTTTTCTTACCAAGTAAATGATTTTATATACACCAAAAAGAAATTAAATAGTTTATACATGTTTGTAAACTACAGGATAAATTTTTAAATTATTATTATTATCATAAAAAATTACACTCTTGCATTCTTTAAAAAAAAATATTTATAATAATCAACATATTTCTGATTTATTATTGTTATTTTACAATGTCGATGAATGTGTATATAAAATCATACTAGGTAAGTATTTGAGTAAGGAAGAGTCCAAGGTATCTCAAATAGCAAAAAAAAATCACAACAGATATAACAACTATTTAATTTACAACAGCACAACCTTGAATTCTTTTTTGCATGTATATAGTACATACTTCTTGCTTACTTTTGACAATATGGTGACTTTGGTGAATGGGGATTATTGATTACAAAATAAGCATAGAAATAATAAAATAGTTTTTAATACTGAGGAAATATATATTATGTATAATTTAAAATTTAGGTGACTTTAAATTTTGAAACAGAGCAGACAATAATATAGAATCGGTCCAAATAAAAAGATTATTAGTAAAATCCATTACACATACATCCATATTATGTTTTTTTATCGAGTTACAAATGGAAACTTTAGGATTTTTTGCCATTCTTCTTGAATAAAAGGCACAACATTTTTGTAGGAAACACTAATTTTCCGCTTTTTTTGTTAAAGAGGTGTTGTACTTGAATCGCTCCTTTTATGAAAAAAGGTTATGGGTGATGGATTGTTATCGAAAAAAAAACTGCCAAAACTCTATTTAAAAACTTTTTTTACGATGTCAACAAAAGTATTTAGTTGCATAACACCGATTGATGCCTTGCATTGAATTTTTTCGGAAATTTACAAAAAAACAGTTTTTGTATTGCATGTCTATTTTTGAATGGTTTATTATTAAGATTACCAATACCAAATTTACCTTCTGTTTTAGTGTAATAAATTATTAGATCCTTGATACAAAATACTAGATAATTATCAAAAGGTCGCGGGACTTGGATGTAAAACGGAACCCTATTCAGGAGTTGTTTATAATTCATAATACTATTTTTGCGTTTTTTTGTTGTTAAGTACTTGTACTTAATTTAATGCGCCTGTACGCAGATACGTACAAACGCATGACCAGTGTATAACTATTGCATGCCATGTCCTTTCAAATAAATATAGGTAGGTACTACATATAAATTTTAAAAAGTCAAAGAATAATAAACGGTCCTAAACAGGGTTCCGATTTGAACACAATTCTTGCGGTTTAATTATTATCAGTAACTATTTTTAGTTTGACATTTATAGTACTTTTTCAGACCGTAAAAAAATTAGGGGCCAACGTCTGTTTCTTAATTTAAACCCCATTTTTTTTAAACAATTTCAGTTTTACCGGACATAACCGAAAGCGGAGAATCGAATAATTTTGGATAGATAAGAAACTAAGAATGGATACTAGTGATCTACAATGCACCATTAAAAACCATCCTTTAACCTTGCTTTAAAGTGGGATAATTATCACTTTTAGCTTTTCGTCTCAAAGCCTAAAAACTTTTACACTAAAAATATACTACAGTAGGTATGACCAGTAAAGTCCGCATCGTATGGGATTTTTTATTAATAGCTTTATTCGAAATTTGACTTTATCATCATCTCTGCTTCGATCGAGATGAAAATTAAGCAAAAAATAGTAGTCACGTGATTCGCATTATCTGTAAAATTTTAATTTTTTCCAAAAAATAATTCAAAAGTGGGGTTATTTCTGAAAGTATCGAAAAAAGTTATTAGAAAAAGTTTTTTTATTGCAGTTTCTAGCACACATGCAAAATTTTAGCTGCATAAGTTAATTTTGATTTTGAAAATAAAAAAAAAAATTTTTTTAATAACTTTTTTCGATATTTTCAGAAATAACCCCAATTTTGAATTATTTTTTGAAAAAAATTCAAATTTGACAGATAATGCGAATCACGTGACTACTATTTTTTGCTTAATTTTTATCTCGATCGAAGCAGATCTTGATGCCAAAGTTAAATTTCGAATAAAGCTATTAATAAAAAATCCCATATGATGCGGAGTTTACTTGTCACACTGTATATTTAGAAAGTTAATTTGGACAATCATTAAAAAACATATTCAAAATTATCTTTTTAAGAAAAAACAAACTTTTTAATATGGCTAAAATATGGCTGAAATACCTTTCATTTAGAATATGATCTGTGGAATAGCTCATTATTTATCCGTCTAATTTTTGCAGATTTAATTTGTTTGGACAAGTAATATTTTTTGCTAAGGTACATTGGAAAACAAAAGCTTCCTAATAAAAATCACGATGACAACTTTATACTTTTATAAAGTGAGTTTGGTTTTACCATCAGATTTGTCGGATTGCTCCGCGCCCGATCGTTTTATGTTTCAAAGGACAGCGAACGCCGTTCGTATCATATCGGCGAGCTAGTGGAGGTACATATTTTCCGTCGGAGAACTTCGACCGATTTTTAGGAGGAAATTTTTAAAAGGCGGGAAATTTAAAAATTAAATTCTAAACTTGTTTAAGTGATGAAGAACTAAAAATAAACTCACTGTTTCGCCAATCCTGTATAATTATTTCATTTTATGAGAGTGAAACGTCCCCGATATTGTTGGAATTGATGATCCTTAAAATTTGGAACGGTTTTTTCGGCAAAGTCTAATACTTTCGCATTTGCTATTTTCCGATCACAGCTCATCATCATCATCATTATCACAAAATAAATAGTTGTGAATGCTGTTGCAGCAAAATTCATTTTTATTGCCCTATTTTTAGTTTTAAACTCATTTACTAATGTTTAATGTTTACAAAATTTGTAGGTCAGAAAATAAAAGTCTAAACCATCAAGATCGTTCGGTAGTCACATGATGTAAAAATTTTCTTGCTCTAGTCTCATCTGCGAGGTAAAAACCAAACTCGACAATATAAAAGAAACTTAACTATCAATACAGGAAAGTGTCCTTTAGTAAACAATATGTTAACGAATATTGTAGATCAGAACTGCTTCAAATAACTGAGGTTAGTTTAAAATAAATTTTGTAGTACAAAAGGGTCAGTATTAAAAACTAAAATATTTTTTATATAGGTAGTAGTGTTTATAGCGGTGTAAAGGGGGAGGGGGGGAGAAAGATTGCAACGGGGAAACGGGTTACAGCGGCTGATCGTTTTCCAGGGAGCAGGAGAGAGTTTATCGGGACTAGGACGAGGGTGTTAAAGGTAACACATCAAGGAACCTAAGCTACGATACCACATCACTTAACACGTTTGCGGATATCCTTTTTTGCTTAACTGTTGGTGTAGTAAAGAAATGTTATACTTCCGGTTTGAGGGAACCTCTTCGGGGTACCCTCACACCTCACCACTATTTCTATGTACAGCAGTCAGCACGATTAGTTTAATACTTTTGTACAAGTCCTTCCCGTTTTATTTTATCTAGACACTGGGGCACTACATTTACACTTTGTACAAATAAAATCACATTTAAGAGTTGCATATTTCTATGTCCATTGTCGTTGTGACAAGTTGGTGGAGGGGACCTGAAACAAAATACAAACGTTTATTTATTTTTATTTAATACGTAAATATAATTTTTTAAATAATTACAAAATCAACGCTAGAAATCCCGAAAAGGAACAAAAATTACGAGATATGCCAAAAAAACATCTGGCAAGTCCAAGTGGAGTTCAAGCGTTTTGTTTTTGTAAATCATTTACCTATTTTCCCTACATCTTATTAGAACCAACCGAACAGTTTTTTTTTAAATTTTTTGATGCCACCATTTTATTAAGAAGCATAATTTTTTGACATCGGAAAGTGTTGTATAAGGAAAAATCGCTGGATTTCCAAGTTAAATAATAACTTATTATTTTAAAACAACGTTATTTTTTAATTACAATACGCGATAAAAAAAAACATACAAAAATACTTAGTCCTGTACCAGAGTTGTGGTTAATATTGTGGTTAGGATAGCCAGTGGCGGATCTATTTGCAGGTTTTTTTATAATAATATTAAAAATCAAACACATTTTTTTTTATATAAAAACAAATTCAATGAAAGCATCATTACAAAACCATAGATTAACAAATCTGTCCGATTTTGTAATGAAAAAATATACACCCATTTCTATTATTAATTTTAATCACATCATAAATATATTTAAAAATATAAGTAATTAAAAAAAAAAAATAAGGGAAAAATTATAATAGAAACATTGTAATATTTGGTATTATTCTATTACTTATATATCTATGGGGATTGGTTTTTTTTAGCTATGAGCTGTAGGAGGTAATGGGGATTCTGAACCCCTTGGAAATCCGGAAATAGTCAACATTATCTATTTAAAAATTGAAAACTGTAATTGACAACAACAATTTTGCTGGTTTAACTAATTATATAATTTTACAACTTTGTCATTATGCTGAGCTGACCTGACACTGTGTCATTTAAAGGCGTAGTTAGGAGGGGGGGTTGATGCTACCCCACTTAACTTAAATATTTTAACTTGAAGAAATAGTCCATACTTTAAGTGGAGTGTATGTTTAAAAGGAAAAGAAATAAGACACTAAGTCTTCCTCCACTGGTATATTAAAATAAGTTTTAAGGTTTATTAAAGGGTAAATTTTCTACATGTTTCGAATGTATATGAAAACCTTTGCAAAAATTTTCTTAAACTTTAATTTTAATTAGCAATGTCGAAAACAAAGATTTTGAATTATTATTACTTCTTTCTATATAAGGATACCCACACGAAATATAAAAAAACATTAACTTTAAAACATCTTCTATGCCAATTTTTTAAATATTTTTCCCTCCTCACATTTACGTTGCTGATTCAATAATATGTGACTTTTCAGTTACTCTTCATTTTATGAAAAAACTTTTTACTACTCCACGATTCCAATTTTAAATATTCTTCTCCTCACACTTACGATACTAGTTCACTAATATGTGACCTTTCAGCTATTCCTCATTATTTGATTATAAATAAACTTTTTACAACTTTTCCCATTCCAATTTAAATATTACCCTCTCCTCACACTTATGGTGCTGGCCCACTAATATGACACTTAGCTTACTGCTATGTTAACTTTATAACTTATTTTCTGCCAATATTTCACGAATGGCTTCTCGTTAGGTCTATCATTACGTTGGAAATTTTTTCAACTACTTTGCTTGTTTTTCCATCGTCTCGTAGCTCCGTTAGGACTGTTTGCACCTATTGTATTTCTATATTCCTTATTCTATTCTCCTGATGATGAATGTATATTTATATTCAAAACATGTAGAGAATTTACCCTTTAATAAACCTTAAAACTTATTTTAATATACCAGTAAAGGAAGACTTAAAGTGCCTTATTTTTTTCCCTTTTAAATATTTTATGTAAATGATAAACGTACGAAACTCCACTCATCTAATACCAGGCAAAAATGGCTAACGTTCCTCTCTATTAGTGTTAAAACAAACAACTTACCTCACAGATGGTGACCGTAGTACTCGGCGGGATAATGCGCGTACTGGTTGTGGAAAGCGGGATCTCCGGGCGGTCGATGCATCATTTGCTGTTCGCCCATCATGTAGCTCATCGTACCGTCCGGACTATACGCTCCACTGGGACCTGCGTGCGGGGAAAATACTATTAGTGGCGTAAGACGCTGTCCTAGGACTGCAGTTATGAAACAAAGTGACGATATTGGACTCATAGAACTCTGTGCCCTTTTGAAAAGGTTTTTGAAACCAAAACCTTAGTAACCCTAATGAAAATATTACAAATACTGTAGCCTACATTATATTTAAAAAAAATGTAGTTATAGAATATGCACAATACTACAAACAAGCATTTGATTATTCTGTGAGTCCAATATCGCTGAAAAAAGAAAAACCTTGCACCAAGCTAGTAATATTCGTTAAGAGTTAAAATTGTTCCGTTGAGTTCACGTTTATAGTTACCAGAAGTCTAGAAGATTCTGATACATGTGTTAATAGGGCGACTAAGCGTTGGAGAGTCTTTTGATAGCTACCAAGTAGGTACTTAATTGAGATATTTTATTAATGAGAGTATTACATTGAAAGTTATATTGTTAAAATTAAATTTATCGAATTAACTTCTCATCTCCTACATAAAGCAGCCCGGTATGGTAGCTAAGCGGTCGAACTGGCGCATTCAGCTGGGATTCCCAGGGCGGGTGTACGCTTGGTATACCAAAAAATCTTAGATGAAAGAATACAGTATGTTACTAGTTGAGTCTTGAATATAACCCACTGATTGGGGCGGATAATCGTGCTCTTTAGGGGACTCATGGATAGATTAGTGCATATACGTGGTTCGGATCGGATCCCATGTCAAAAACTGTAGGTCCCGTCTGGCTCAGCGTTAAACAAAGGGATACAATAAGTCCTTCACATCCAGTATAATGGCAACATGCCAACTGTTTTTCAATAAACCAACATAACCTACATAACTGAACATCTTTGTAAGGCTTTGGAGTCTATACTCTTAGTGAGTTCTACCACAGAATAGATAGCTTGCGTAGCTATATATTCTGTGGTTCTACCTTTAAAAATCTTAAAGCAGTAGCTGTAGAATTAAAAGATATGGCAATTTAAGTAGGTACCTATCCATCCATTCTTAATGCTGTTCTTACACGAAATGGTTAAAAGCACTGGATTTACTTGGGTCGTTGATGAATTGACAAATTCAAATAACCATTCCATAAATCCAAAACCCAACCAATTTTAATATGGAAAATATATAATTTTTAAAAGGTTTTATGGTATTTTTACATATGCCTCTTGTCGAATTATCCATCGACGAAATATCAATAGTTCATCAATAATGGCTTTCCAAAATTAAGTGAAAAAGGATTGCATACTTGCATAAGTAAAACTTGATAAATCCAGCTATACAGAATCTTTTTAAAAGCGAAATTCTATCAAATTTCTCTCCCTTACTGGCTGTTAGGGCGGCCGATTGTGTGCCGCGCGTGATGGATTGGCCCGTAAGGGTCAATGGCTTCCGCCATTTCTCTTTGCCTGTCTTCAGCAGGAACAGAAAAGCAGTGAAATCAATAGCGAACGACGGAATACTTTTACATGGTCTGCCATTAATCCAGATGATATTATAACAATTCAAAAATCTTAATATTAAACAAGGCGTTTTTATATCTCAACCCAATACAAAAATGATTTTGGTTATTTTATAGAAAATTCAATTTCGTTTATGCTCTGTAGGAAAAATGTTCGAGTGTATTGGAGGTTTGCCCCCAACATTAATCTTCTGTATACAAGATCACGATCAAAATCTAAAATCAACCTAGTTATAAACATAATAACCTCTAAAAAACTAATGATGGAGGTTTTAAGGAAAAGCTGCATCACAAATAATTACATTTTTAGGACTATCCCAACATGGCCATGGACGATCGATGGTCTCAAAATCGTTTTTGTCGGTTGTGCTTTGAAAAGCAGTTTAAAAAATGTGTTTTGCTAATATATTATGGTAAATTGAGTCTTGTTGACCTCAGCGTGTTTGGGGAGGAAAGGGCTATATTTTGGGAATGAGGGTAAAAATAGGAGAAATAAACCCATATGTTTTAGTTCGATTCTCAACCATTTCTGAAATAATCGGTTCTGACTTTTTTTTATATTGAAATAATGAAGGAGGCTTTAGTTTTAAACACCCAATACTACATTTTGATTGATAGTTTTGACATGCATAGTAGTTGTCATTTAGCTTCATATTGAGCGTATCGACTTGAACCAAGATTTTCATACTTACAATGCCCCACACATTCAGTCACGGGGAGTATGCCGACATGATATTCGTGTATGGTTATACTGTAACAGTAGTGTGATGCGCGCAGTTAATGAATATCGACGTCGTTTTCCAAATCGAAGGGTTCCTAATAGAAGAGTTTTTCAAAAAGTATTTGCAAGTGCTCAGGAAACTGGAATGTTTTTAAGCGTGAGAATTGTTTCTGACAGAGAGCAGGGTCTAGATGTGGAAAATGAAGAAAATGTTCTGGACATTGTCGCAGAGAACTTAGGTATAGGTACGAGGCGGGTTGCAAATGGACTTCATATACCATCACATGTAGCCGTATGGGAGTCACTTAGAAAAAACAGTTTAAAACCTTTTCACGTTCAACCCGTACAATCTTCTAGATGGTGATCCTGCTTCAAGGGTACAATTTTGTAAATGGATCTATCAAAAAGTCTGCATCAATACATTTTATTTAGCGATGAAGCTCAGCTCACTCATGATGGAATTAATAATTGCCACAATGAACATCGGTGGTCAGATGAAAACCTTCATGCTACATTTGAACGAAACTTTCAACATCGATTCAGTATTACTATCTGGTGTAGAATGCTCAACGATCAGTTGTTTGGTCCATTTGAAATAGATGGGCGTCTTACTGAGAAGGATATTTACGATTTTTGGAAGACAATTAATTTGATACATATTTTGGATGATGTTTCGTTAAATGTTCGACCACGAATGTATTTCCAACATGATGGAGTCCTACCTCATTTTAGTCTCCATGTGCGAAATTTCTTAAATTATCGTTTTTCCTAGTCGCTGGATTGGCAGAGGTGGCCCGCAAGTTTGGCCACCAAGTTCACCAAACTTAAACTCGCTTGATTATTATTGTCTTTGGGGATGGATGAAATCGCTAGTATATGAAACAATAGTGGAAACGAGAGAAGCACTCAAAAAATCCCCACTCAATCCAACGTGCTACCCCTGCGATTAATAAACGTGATGAAAAATGTATTGAAGTTGATGGAGGGGTTTTTGAAAATATTCTTTAAGTTAGTTTGTACTGCAGTACCTGCAATTATTCGCTTTAACAATAAAAATTAACTTACAAAAACTTTAGAACCTATTATTCTATTATTTCAGAAATGGTTGAGAATCGAACTAAAACATATGGGTTTATTTCTCTTATTTTCACCTTCTGAACACATTCCCAAAATATTGCCCTTTCCTCCCTAAACACCCTGTATATTCAGCACAAGTAACCATGCACGGACGAGACGTCCTTAGGACCGCTAAAAGTATCTGCTTTATTTAGAAACATTATATGAAATTCCTTTGCATAATGCATGTCAAAATTCTGGTCTTGCTGAAATGACTTATAGGTGAGTTTACACATGCATGGATTTAGTGGCGCCAGTGGTCACGCCAGTTCTATTTGCGCGCCAGTAAAGGTTTACACTTTGTTGAGAAAACAAAAATAAGTGGCACGCCAGTTTAATTTTTAAAATGTTTTTCACAGTGCGCACTATGTCGAGTTAATTTTCCAAAATTCAAAAAAGTCGTTGAACTTTCAGCGTGTACAGAAAAAAAACGCCTGCTTTGGGTGCTTCTGCAAAACTTCTAGTAGAACTCTCAGCAGGGGATCCTGGAAGCTATAAAAACCATCTTCGAATGCCAAAGCAATATTTTGATACTCTTCTGGATTGTGTGACACCACGTATTATAAAAATGGATACCCACATAAGAGATGCGATCACTTCAGCAATTCCAAAGCCTTCGATATCCATTAATTCGCAATGTTTTTGATAAGCGTTTTTACGACCATCTCTGCTTTTATAAGAACTGCTATGTACATCCCATAGACACGTATAAGATTCATACCCTTCAAGAACTTTGATTGATTGTCAGTTCTGCTGACCACTTTTTTTAGCCAAACTATATAAACTACAATCAATAAAAATTAGAAGCGCAACCGAAACGAAAATCAAGTACTAAAAACTGGCGAGTGGTCGCCGACGACGTGCAAGCACTTGTTTACACTTGCAAGTTTTGATTTTCTGCACGAATTTGTCACCACTGGCGCCAGTGATTTCAGAAGGATGCAGACTTTTTTGGTCTATGCATGCAAAAATAAATTTTTATGCAAGTCGATGTTTACACTTGCTAATTTTATTTACTGGTGCGCCAGTTTTTATTGGCGCCACTAAATCCATGCATGTGTAAATGCACCTTAAGGTGAGTTTACACATGCATGGATTTAGTGGCGCCAGTGGTCACGCCAGTTCTATTTGCGCGCCAGTAAAGGTTTACACTTTGTTGAGAAAACAAAAATAAGTGGCACGCCAGTTTAATTTTTAAAATGTTTTTCACAGTGCGCACTATGTCGAGTTAATTTTCCAAAATTCAAAAAAGTCGCTAAACTTTTAGCGTGTACAGAAAAAAAACGCCTGCTTTGGGTGCTTGTGCAAAACTTCTAGTAGAACTCTCAGCAGAGGATCCTGGAAGCTATAAAAACCATCTTCGAATGCCAAAGCAATATTTTGATACTCTTCTGGATTGTGTGACACCACGTATTATAAAAATGGATACCCACATAAGAGATGCGATCACTTCAGCAATTCCAAAGCCTTCGATATCCATTAATTCGCAATGTTTTTGATAAGCGTTTTTACGACCATCTCTGCTTTTATAAGAACTGCTATATACATCCCATAGATACGTATAAGATTCATACCCTTCAAGAACTTTGATTGATTGTCAGTTCTGCTGACCACTTTTTTTAGCCAAACTATATAAACTACAATCAATAAAAATTAGAAGCGCAACCGAAACGAAAATCAAGTACTAAAAACTGGCGAGCGGTCGCCGACGACGTGCAAGCACTTGTTTACACTTGCAAGTTTTGATTTTCTGTACGAATTTGTCACCACTGGCGCCAGTGATTTCAGAAGGATGCAGACTTTTTTGGTCTATGCATGCAAAAATAAATTTTTATGCAAGTCGATGTTTACACTTGCTAATTTTATTTACTGGTGCGCCAGTTTTTATTGGCGCCACTAAATCCATGCATGTGTAAATGCACCTTAAAGTTGTTACTTTATCTCGCCATTTGTAGGGCTCAGGATCGACGTACGGCAGCTGGACATTCCTGGTTATTTTTGATTTGTAAATAAAGCATCTCATTAAAGTATGAAGGTTACTGAATTAAGCTAAGTAATCTGTTGTGTATGAAGCATTTTTACAATGAAGCTTTTTGAATTATTCCGCGGACAGGGGAATTAATAGGACAGATAATAGTTATTTATGTACCAAGGCAGTAAAGTGATTCTTTATCGGACAAGTCTGAAATTATAAGATGAGCGAGCGAGGCGAATAACAGGCGAGTCGATAAAGACACTTTACTGACGTGGTGCATACAAAATTTTATCGCCAACCGTTCAGAATTTATAATATAAAAAATTGAGGTATAACTTATCGCAATAAATCGCTAGAAAACTATTATCGAGCTGTCATAGGGAAAGACGTGACAGTGACAGACGATTTTTGATTAATAAATGTCAAAGTCACTAATTTGCGGAGGGTAAAAATTTATCTGCCGCATATGCGGCAGGTAAAGTATTTTATTTTACAATAAAATAAAGTGTTCGTTTATTTCCGGAAATCACTCTGATAATGCACGGCTTTACTGACGGTTGACGATAAACAAAATTATTACCCTAAAAATGAAATCGTTTTTTCAACAAGAAATATAAAAAAAACTAAAATTTCTAATTAAAAATGGGACTAATAATATAAAAAATTGAGGTATAACTTATCGCAATAAATCGCTGGAAAACTATTATCGAGCTGTCATAGGGAAAGACGTGACAGTGACAGACGATTTTTGATTAATAAATGTCAAAGTCACTAATTTGCGGAGGGTAAAAATTTATCTGCCGCATATGCGGCAGGTAAAGTATTTTATTTTACAATAAAATAAAGTGTTCGTTTACTTCCGGAAATCACTCTGATAATGCACGGCTTTACTGACGGTTGACGATAAACAAAATTATTACCCTAAAAATGAAATCGTTTTTGCAACAAGAAATATAAAAAAAACTAAAATTTCTAATTAAAAATGGGACTAAAACCGAAATGATGTATTTATAACGTATGTACCTATAACAGAGAATACGGCTGAGGAGCGCCGGCTCGGCCCTGCGCTACGATAACGGATCATATACAAGACTTTTCACTTACAATTCATATCGGCTCGATTACTGGTATGGGATCGGCCCATATCTTTCGAAAAATGCATACAACAACGTTAAGCTTTAATGGAAATCACGATTCATTAAAAAATGAGATAAGTCGGTCGCGGCTAACAACGCTATACTTCAAATTTATTTAGTTGCATATCGAAGGTTTTCAAGACAAGGATACGAACTATTTATTTATATGTTTTACAAAAGGTATTTATAAAAAAGAACATAAATAAACCTTGAGGTGGTATAGTACAGTGTACAGGTAAACTATAAAGTACCGGGTATACAACTAAGAAGGGACGCCCGCTGTATCTTGGAAACCGTTCACCGTACGGCTTGCGGAAAAAAATATTTACTACAAAAGTGACTAAGAGAAATTGCTGGAAATTATTTTTACGTTTCTACGTTGGCCGCCAGAGGGCGTAACAATAGTGGCCACACCAAAAAGTGGGATTTTCTTAAAAATCCTCATATATCAAAGGTAGCATGTTTTCAATCTAATGAAAATTCTGGATAACTTTTGTTTTTGACTTGAAGAAATAATCCATACTTTAAGTGGAGTGTATGTTTAAAGGGAAAGAAATAAGACACTTTAAGTCTTCCTCCACTGGTATATTAAAATAAGTTTTAAGGTTTAATAAAGGGTAAATTCTCTACATGTTTCGAATGTATTTACATTCATCATCAGGAGAATCGAATAAGGAATCTAAGAAATATAATAGATGCAAACAGTCCTAACGGAGCTACGAGATGATGGAAAAAACAACCAATTTATTGGGAAAAATTTCTAACGTAATAATAGACTTAACGAGAGGCCATTCGTGAAATATTGGCAGCAAATAGTTATAAAGGTATCATAGCAGTAAGCTAAGAGTCATATTGGTGAGACACCATAAGTGTGGGGGGAGAAGAATTTAATATGTAACATTAACAATGTAACATTTACAACATCTACCATCCCAATTTTAAATATTCTTCTCTCCTCACTTATGGTGCAGGTGCTGTCTCACTAATATGACACATAGCTTACTGCTATGATACATTTATAACTATTTGCTGCCAATATTTCATGAATGGCCTCTCGTTAAGTCTATCATTACGTTAGAAGTTTTTCCAAATATTTTGCTTGTTTTTTCCATCATCTCGTAGCTCTGTTAGGACTGTTTGCACCTATTATATTTCTTAGATTCCTTATTCGATTCTCCTGATGATGAATGTATATATATTCGAAACATGTAGGTAATTTACCCTTCATTAAACCTTAAAACTTATTTTAATATACCAGTGGAGGAAGGCTTAAAGTGTCTTCTTTCTTTCCCTTTTGTTTTTGAGTTTTTTCTCTACCTTTTTGTTTAAAGGAGGTATAGGAGGGGACAAATATTGATATGCAAAAATATTTACAACTTTGTTTTGTCCTATCGGAATTTGACAAATTTGAAATCGGTAAATAGTGATTTTTTTGTTTTATCAATTTTATAAAAAATTACATCGTTCTAAAGGTTCGTTCATAGTGGGAGCGTCGAGCGATGCGTCGCGTCGAGCGTCGCGTTATGTTGCGCCAGGACATTCATAGTGGGAGCGTCGAGAGTCGTGTCCCGCGCAGTATATGCATCGTTTTTGACGGCGTCTATATATTTTAATTTAGTTCATAAAATGGCTCCAACTAGAGCACTTCGGTTATTCCTTTTACTAGAAACTCCATATTATTTGAGAATATTAAGAAGGAAGCGAATTGGAATTCACCCCATTAATAGAGAGAGACAGAAATTTGGGGAATTTCATCATTTATACCCACCGCTAAGACGGTATCCAGACCGATTTTTTAATTATTTAAGAATGTCTATTCGCACGCGCATTGATTATTTGTTGGAAAAAGTTGGTAACCACTTCTATATTTCCTGCTTTCGAGTTACATCCGGTTTAACCGGAAGTTGATTTTTTTCGAAAGATAATAAAAATTGAAGATAGGGATATGTAAGCCGTTTTGCTCTAAGACGTACTGTTAGAAAGTTAGAAGCTGTCAAAGTTCAAAAATGTCACTTTTCGAGAGTCAATATCTCGGAAACTATGAAGTATAGACTAATAATGCATTTAATAAAAAATAATTATAATTTTATGTGGAATTTGAAAATTCAAAAATTTGGAAAATTTTGGATTAACGCCCTCTAGCGGTGGATTTAGAAACTTAAAAATATTTTCCAGGTTTTTCTCTTAGCCGTTTTAGTAATAATTTTTTTTGCCTCAAGCCTCTACGATGGATATTTTCCCAGATACAGTACCTCGCATTCTTAGTTGGCCACCCTGTACACGCGGTACATTTTTAAAATTAGTTCGTTTCTACTTTCATCGCCATTGCTATTGTAAAAAAAATTGGTTTAGTAGTAATTTATGATATAAGTGTTAAAAGTTAATTTTTAAGGCACGTATGTAAAAAATTGCAATATTTGCTAACTTGGTGCAAGGATCTTTCCAATATTATAATTATATTTCGTATATCTTTAAGACTGTCTTAAAACAAACAGCTATATTATTTAAAAAGCATGACCAGCATTAGCGTCAAATATTTAGACTGACTAATATTTTTTTTTAAATTGGCACTACTAGGTACTTGTATAAATATAATTTTAGTACATACACAATAATGAATTCCAGAAACAATAAACAGAATAACAATCTTATCAATATTTAGAGGCCTAAAAGTATAATATTATAAAGAACTAAAGAACCACTATATTTGAACATTTAATACTCATGAGTCAGTAGAGATGTTATATATTTGTGCAACACTTCACATCAAAAGTAAAATAATAATGGACAATAATTTTAATTGAACAATACTTTATTATGTAGTAGAGAGTGGTTCTTCATTTAATTTCGCCAGATCCATCTCAAGCCGTGTTTCACCATATCATGGCTTATCAGTGATGCTAGGATTCGATGAAAGAAAGGAAACACAAAGTTTAATTGACGGCGAGGACTGGAGATGAGAGCCAATGTTGGATATTTTAAACTACTTTATTAGTTATGTTAAAATATGAAAATGTTTTGTTAAAATAATTAATATAAACGGCAAAATACTGACTAGACCTACATACAACGAATTTTAGGATCAACTTACCTGCTCGATTTGACTGGTCGATCATAGGTTGTACTATCCTCCGCCTCGCATTTATAAACCTGGAACAAAAATATTTAATTAGTTAACGCTGTTAATGGCATGCCGTGAATCAATTAATACTGTTAATAATCACTGCAAAAGTTTGGAAATACACTTAATATAAAAGAAGTTTAATTAAACTATTTGGTAGCCACATCAAAATTTCTTCGCTCTCTTGCGATTTTTTAAATTTGACACCAACCTATAAAGGGTCTAAAAGTTTGTATGGAAAAATATAAATGACGCTTTTATTAATTTGAAAGGTTACATAATAATATATAATATAAGTGCTCTATAGATGCGAAATAAATATTAAAATACGCATTTTACCGATTTTTAAAATTAAACCTCAAATGGGGGTAAAAAACGAAAGAAAATTTTTTTCTTATTTTTCAAATTTAACCAAAATCAAAACATAAATAGTTATTGTAGATTACTATACAGCATCATATTACAGGAAAAGTTAATTATTTTCGATAAAAAATCCAATATGGCGATCATAAGAAAAAAGCAAATTGGGAGGAAGGAAACCAAAACGTTGTAACTAAGAAATTACCAAGTAGGCATATTAAAAGTATTGGAAAATAACATAGTTACAACCGATCTAAGGAATTGCAACATTTTACTTTATGCAAAATATCTCAAAAACCAGAAGAACAAGAATCGATCCGCAAGCACCAATAAACTGCTAATATAATTGCCTAAAACTTTTTCCATTTAATCGTCTTTCTATTTCTAGTAGTTTCCGAGATCGCAATACTGTCAGCACCAATTTCGGGCACCCTGTATAGGTAGGTTGCCCCTACCAAAATAGCCCACACCCCCTTTTCCCACCCCTAAGTAAATTTTGAAACAAAAATGGTGAATTAGTTTGTTAGAAAATATTATATACCTACCAAATATAATTTGGTTGACTGACCGTCAACAAAGTAAACTTACATTTAATTAACAATTATTGGCCGAAACCCCAAGAAACAATTTTTAGACCTACGCCAGTTTTCGTTTCTATATACCTAATAGAGATTACTATAAAAATTTCAACTTCTATTTTCACTCTTAGTGCTTATCCAAATTTCATAACTCTAGGTTTAGGAGTTTAGGGGTTTAGGCTGGTCGTTGAGCAGGAGCTGCCAGTTTATTCTTGTATAAAATTTAGTACTAATAGCTTAACCTTGTCCGCGAATGCGTGGATGCCTTGGAGATACTCTTGAGGAGGAACGAGGTGAACTTGGTCTGGGTCCCCGGACACCAGGGGGTCCAGAGCAATGAGATGGCGGATGGACTTGCCAGACCAGAGATACCCCATTTCTGGGACCAGATCCGGATATAGAAATAACTAAAAAGCTGGATCTGCACTAAACGAGTGGGCTGAACGCCGCTCTAGGGAGCAATGGCGGTTGGTCCAAGGATGCAGACAAGCCAAGGACTTCATATGTCCTAAATCCCTTAATTGGGATATTGACAGAACACTACAGGCTGAGGAAGAAGACTCGAAGAGGACCCAATCTGTGCTGGATGCCTGGAGGTGAAAGATACCCCGCTGCGTTTCATGGGCACCTGTAAGGCCCTGGGAAGACTCAGGCATCAGGTGCTGGGATCGGCAGCTCTCCAAAAGGAAGAAATCACGGCCCTGGCCTGGAGCGACATACTTGCCTTTATAAGGAGGTCGGGACGCTTTGGCGGTGGTCAAGGTGGTTAGTGTGACTGGGGGAAGACTCTGGGCTCTTGGGTAGGCAAAAAGGATCGCCGTTGGTCTTCTTGCCAGGTTTCGGAACTTCCCCTCAGTTACTACTACTACTAGTACTAATAGCTTAGGTCAGTTGTGCTTTGAAGATATAATAAGGTATTTATGCACTTGGATCAACACCATTTCAGAAAATTTAAGTAATCATTCGTTTAACTTCAAAACGTAAATTTGATTTTAAGGACGGCTGTCATTTAATTTTCCTAAATATCCAACATGATATTATTTTTCTGTCGCTACATACATAGAGCATTAAAAATCAAATGATTATGGTTTTAATTAGAACAAAACAAAAGAAGATAATAATCCCACAGCATTCTTGTAAACAAAAGCGGAAAATATAATGCAAGAATAGCTCAGCATCGGCATGGCGTCGGCAAAGCTGTCACCGATCATCAAAATAACGCTGCAGCTAATGCGTCCTGACACCGGAAATGATTGGGTTTTCTGCCGACCGATTGGTTGCGCTTCCGATATATTCGATGCGTGCATATAAAAGCAACAAAATGTATATATCAGTTTCTCTCAGTGGCGACCGGTTGTCAAATTTGCTGTCGTTTACAATATTGCAAAAATATTGTTGCAAAATGAATACTAAATATTTAAATTGGGTATATTTCGAATATTAACGCTGGCAGAGTTCTTTGTTGTTCTGAAACTCACATAATATTTTTTAATAAAACTGAATACATCTTTTTATTGTCGATTTACCAATAACAGTGGATTGGTTATTTTTCTTAATATCTTAATACTACAACGGCGTTCTTTTGAAAAATTCGATATTAATTTAGCAAAGATTTTTCTTTTCTCAATGGTAAAGCGCGGAAACTTTTTTTTTTTTTTAATTTATCAAATACTTTTTTTTAGCTTAAAACGGTAGGTATTTGGCCGCTTTATGGAGAAAACGAAAAAATATAAGAAACTAAAATTGTGAAAAGATGTGAAAATAAAAATCAATTACATAATATAAACGACAAGGGCAATGAGGCTTCGATCACCATACATTTCAAGTCATTTATTAGATTGTTAATTAAAACTTCGGTTGAACATACTTAAAAGCTTACGTAATAATCAGATAAACAAAATTCTTTTCGAGAAAAATAATTCAAATATCTCCAAGTTGAACCCTATAAAGTATAGATATACCCAGAGATATTTGATACTGGAATGCAAGAAAATATTCATCGTTGACAAGTACAAAATGCATCATAAGAAAAAAATAACGACAGTAAGAGGAATGTAGGTATAGTTCTTAGAAATATTTTCTTTACTTTTTTATAAATATTTATTACCTTGCATTTATTTAAATGTCTCGGCCTGATTAAATGTCTTTCCTGTTTAATAATATTATGCCTACCCATTAGTAAGCAACTAATTGAGTAATTACCAATACATATATACACGTATACACGTGAAGATATTTAGCATTGTTACATCGCTATAAAAATTGCTTTATTTGAGATTCTTTATTCGGTTTCATCTTTTTCAAAAACAAAGTGCCAAATCAACTTAACAAATCAATTTTTTGTTTTAATATTTTTAAGACAAATAATTGATACTTTTTTAACAAACAAAAGTATAAGAAAAAAAATTTTTTAAGTAGAAAAATATATTATGTAGAAAAATAATTAAACATATTTATTTTGCTTTTTTTTATTTTTTTTTTGAAAGAATGTACTTCTGTAAATTAATTTTCACTAGGGTTACTGAGTCTTAGCAAAACTCAGTGCCTCAAACTAACTATTTTTAACCAGATATGTATTTTGTATTTCAACATAAGCAGGGTATACCTATCAATCAAGGATGAGACTAGAGAAAATGCATGCCTGCAACTTAGCAGGTCTGCAAATATGGCAGACTTGCAAACGCAAAATAATTTTCAGAAATTTAACATTCTAAAACCTATTTGCAAATCCGCTATTTTTACCGTAGTTAAACCGTTTTACTACTTCTGGTTTTTGATATCGACTGCCAAATATGTGAAATAATATGCCCAAATCCATGGCAATAATGAATTAATGAACTTAACTCGTAACGCTCCCTTGTTTTTTTTTATATAAAAATCGGATACAAATTGGAAATAACCATACCATCGTCCGGCAAAACCCCAAAATATAGGTTAGTTTTTAACAAACTTTATACATTGTGCAAGTCTGTGGAAATTCCAACCTTCTGCAAATTTGCAGACGAAAAGTATGATAAACGTTTTCTGGAATTCCAATTTTGTCATTTGCATCTGCAAACTGATACTTGCAACTGCATACGTCAGATGTAGAGCTTCTGTAATCTCACCCCAAGTTTTTAAGTATGTTTTACTAAATCTTATGGCCTAATTTTAAAATCTTCTTTTTAGAAGTGTAATTTTACTTTCCCTTTTATTTAGTTGGTTTGGACTTCTCCCCTTTTTAAAACAAATATGTTTAATTATTTTTCTACATAATCTATTCTTCTACGTAGTCAGTACAATATAAATTTCTTCGAATTTTTCTTCACTATTCATTTGTTGTACCAACAAACCACTTTTACATTATTATTGTATACCTTCTACCATTTTCTTTTCTGCTAACACCATCAGAAAAGCTTTTTCTGTATCCTGATGATGAAGCTTACTACGTTCGAAACATGTAGTAACCCTTAACTAAAAATTGTATTCCAATAAATTAGTGGAGGAAGATTTTGAGATTTTCTTTTGTTTCTATACTTTGAACTCCACTTTAAGTATGGACTATTTATTCATACTAATAGATTTTGTTTTGTCGAGAGAAGATGTTCCAGGTGAATGAATACACAACGCCTTAATTTTGGTGGAAGATTATAAAGAGAAAGATTAGTGGTCCAGTTCCATACAAGAAAAAATGTCGTTACTTTTTTTGTATTTATGTACTGTTATGTTTTAAAACAATGTAAGTGTGTTTCTAAAAATATAAACCGAAAAGTTTAAATCCGGCAGATTTTTCTATAATTCGAATTTTCCTTAATTCAAATGTCACTTTTCGAACCTTGAAGATTCAAGTTATATAGAAGTTCCACTGTACTTATTATTATCAACCACAAAGATAATATTAACTGTAATTCATTATTATTATTTCTTACAACCACTCGTCGATTAATAATCTGTTAAAAATAACGTTTTTAAAATGCATTAAAATGGAAACGATTCGACTTGAATCATATAAAAGGGGACAAAGTATATTTTTTATTAGTTTTTCTATTTTCGTAAGCTCTACAAATATCGCAAAGTCGTTTTGCAAATTGAGGAAAGATGGAGTGCCCGTCAAGCCCATATATATCAGGAATCGATGTGGCGTACTTCCTTCGACTTATGTATGAATAATACAGGGAATGGTGCAACTGTAATAGTCGCCGTGGGAAGCAGTCCCGACCCGCGCCCTAATGGATAGGGGAAATTGATCCTACAAAATTCCTAGTAATTTTGTTTATGTGTGACGCGTCTTGCAAGGGAAAGATGCCTTCGAGTTTGGCTACCGCCGCCGGCGTAATCGAAATACGACTCGAAGAATGCTCCCGCAAAGTTTCAAGTTAATTCTCATAAACAACACCGCTGTGCTCAAAAACAAACAAATTTATATCCATTTTGCTCGCCTTTTTGCAGATAAAGCTCCCAAACAAAGTAAATGGTGTTTTAACTTTCGAACAAATAATAGCACACGTCTAATGTTTTTAAACTTATTCAGCAAGATTAAATAAGGAAGCAAGTTTACCACAAAGAGATACGCTGTAAAAACAAATGTAGCCACGACTCCTAAATTATATGTTTTTTTTTTCTTTTATTCTAATCCGAACCAAACTAGCTCATATTGTTAAGACATGGCATTAATGACAATACAGGGTGTTTCATTAAGGTCGAAGAGCGGCCATATCTCGGAAACTATTGGGCATAGAAATTCAGAAAAAAAAAATAATAATTAAAGTGGCTATGAGAAAATCCTGGAAATAATTTTTAAGTTCCGCATTTTGCCGCAAGGGGGCGCAATTGAAAAGTAAATTTTAACATTTTAGATATCTCCGAAAATTGCACGTTAAGGTATATTTTTAATAACACCGTTAAAAAGCTTGGATAATTTTGCATAATTTTGGTCCCATGCTTGTTGGCGTACCGACTTTAGTAAGAGTGGGGGAAGTTGTTGAAAGTGTAAACATTTAACTCGCTGTAACTTATAAACCACTTATCCGATTTTAGCAAACTAAAGACTGTTTGGAAGAGAAATGTATGCACGTTCACCAATCGTATTTAGTTGTCAATAATAGTTCTCAATAAAATTGCTAGAGGGCGCAATTTGTAATAATAATAGTTTTTTTGATTTTATCCCGAAAATTTAAATCATACGGTATAATTATGATACCATAATCGAAAAGTAGATTAAATTTGCTAGAAAAAATATTTAATCCGCTGCTCGATATCTTTGTTCGTTTCAGAGTTATTGCCAAAAGAGTAATTTTTAATACAAATTGCGCCCTCTAGCAATTTTATTTGAAACTATTGTGTACCATTGGATAAGGCAATTAAAGTTACTTACCTTTCTCTTCCAAACAAGCTTAAATTGAGTAAAATCGGATAAGTCGTTTAGAAGTTACAACGATTTTAATGTTTACACTTTCAATAGCTTCTCCCACTCTTATCAAGTGAAAGTAAAAATATTAAAATCGCTGTAACTTCTAAACGACTTATCCGATTTTACTCAATTTAAGCTTTTTTGGAAGAGAAAGATAAGTACCTTTAATTGTTGTATCCAATGGTACACGATAGTTAATAATAAAATTGCTAGAGGGCGCAATTTGTATTAAAAATTATTCAATTGGCAATAACTCCGAAACGAACAAAGATATCGAGCTGCGGTTTGTATATTTTTTCTAGCAAATTTAATCTAGTTTTCGATTATGGTATCATAATTATACCGTATGATTTGAATTTTCGAGATAAAATCAAAAAAACTATTATTATTACAAATTGCGCCCTCTAGCAATTTTATTGAGAACTATTATTGACAACTAAATACGATTGGTGAAAGTGCATACATTTCTCTTCCAAACAGTCTTTAGTTTGCTAAAATCGGATAAGTGGTTTATAAGTTACAGCGAGTTAAATGTTTACACTTTCAACAGCTTCCCCCACTCTTACTAAAGTCGGTACGCCAACAAGCATGGGACCAAAATTATGCAAAATTGTCCAAGCTTTTTAATGGTGTTATTAAAAATATACCTTAACGTGCAATTTTCGAATATATCTAAAATGTTAAAATTTACTTTTCAATTGCGCCCCCTTGCGGCAAAATGCGGAACTTAAAAATTATTTCCAGGATTTTCTCATAGCCACTTTAGTTATTAATTTTTTTTTCCTGAATTTCTATGCCCAATAGTTTCCGAGATATGGCCGCTCTTCGACCTTAATGAAACACCCTGTATAGTAATATGTCACCTTAATTACTTATCTATAATTCTTTGGAAAATTCCAAAACATTTTGAATCAAATTGGTATTATGAAAAGGAAAGAAAAACACAAAGACTTCCTCCATAAAATGTAATAGAATAAAATTATAAGTTTAAGGGTCTCTACATGTTTCGAACGTAGAAACGTTCATCATCAGGAGACAGAAAACATTTTTATTTTATGCTGATGGTGTTAGCAACAGAGAAAATTGAAAATTAGAACCTTAATGGAGCTTTTATGGACTTAAAACTGAAGTGTAGAAGAAACATGATACAAAGAAAATTGATAATGGTTAAACCATACTGAGTATTTGAAAACGTTATTAAAGAAGGTGTAAACCAACCAAATAAAATGGGGAAGAAAAACCTTTCTAAGAAGGTGTCGAAGATTATTTAAAATTATTTAAAAAACTTATCGAACATATGTCTGTAAGACGTTATGAGGGTAAAATTGTAGAATCACAATAATATTATTCCGTAGTAAAAAGCATTTTTGGGGTACTGAGGATTAAACCTCAGTAACCCCGCGAGAGGTTAAGTTGAAACCAGTAAAGTCGATCAAAAAATTAAACATTTCCAAAAATCCTTTCAAAAGTCAAAAGGTTATTCACGTCCACGTGCCAGGGTAAAAGTCTCATAATGTCTTATAGACATATGTTCGATAAGTTTTTTAAATAATTTTAAATAATCTTCGAGACCTTCTTAGAAAGGTTCTTCTTCCCCATTTTATTTGGTTGGTTAACACCTCCTTTAATAACGTTTTCAAATACTCAGTATGGTTTAACCATTATCAATTTTCTTTATATCATGTTTCTTCTACACTTCAGTTTTAAGTCCATAAAAGCTTCATTGAGGTTCTAATTTTCAATTTTCTGTTTTGCTAACACCATCAGCATAACATAAAAAAAATTTCTGTCTCCTGAGGATGAACGTTTCTACGTTCGAAACATGTAGAGACCCTTAAACTAAGAATATTAGTCTATTAAATTTTGTGGAAGAATACTTTGTGTTTTTCTTTTCTTTTCATACTTTCAACTCCACTTTAAGTATGGACTATTTCTTCAAATTAAATTGGTATTACTTTTTTTTTAACTAAATCAATTTAAACGAATCTTTCAGTGAACAATGTAACAATATATGATTATCATATCATTAATAATATATTAGTGCAACAACCTATTATGTTATGACCACCAACCAACGTTTTAGTACGTTAGCGACTACAGACGAATAAAGACAGAGTAATATTTGCTGATAAGGTCATCCCCATACACCTTCCTTGTGAGGTAAGGAATTGCGTGGTGTACCCGAATGACAAACCATCATTTTTCCTGTACCTTCAGTATTATACACTTCTTTTAGCTAAAGTACACGATTTACTTGCTTTATAAACCTGGTTCCAACTTGATTCGGAGAGTATTGTGATTGTGCTGTGTCTTTCTAGTTTTTTGTTTAAATAATCAACAATGAAGGACTAAAACGACTAGACGTCAATCAGTAGTACTTTTATACTAAAATCAGTGTGGTTCGTAGTTGCCTATCTCCAATAATAGATAGAGTATTGAGTATAAGTACATTAGTTTGAAATAATACGGATTGGGCTAAATCCAAAATAAAATGCAGTTGCTTAATACATCTTTTGCGTCCTATATAACACATTGAAAATATCCATAAATTGGTGTGACCTTACGATTGCTTACCGCTGTCTTTGCGTTGGTTATTTGTTTGTTTCGGTAAATTTATGTATACTGTAATATTGCTTCTTCAAAACTGAGCTGCGCCCAACTTTCCATAAATAACGTCTTAAGCGACTAAAAGTGGATTAAAAAGAAAATACTATTAAACGTGTTTTCCCAGTAAGTTGATACTGAGTGATTTCGAAAGCAAACTGGGGTGGCAAAGTGGCCCTAACTCATTGTTTTTGTCAACCCTTTAACGGAGTAATGTTTCAAGGGGCACACACGCGCTGCCCTTATCCGTCCTAATGGTCGGTTCGCTGGCTCCTCTATCTCAATTCCTGACACTTGTCTGAATTTCCGATCAGCTGAACTTTTACAAATAATCGCTATTTCATGTGTGATCCAGTAATTACCGTTGCTACAGAAGACAGGGTTGTATACAGAGTTTTTGTAGCTAAAACGACTGAGTTTCATATAGTTTTATGCATTTAGTGTGAAATAAAAAATCTGTTTGTCTCTCTATACGTGACATTATTTAGACGAATCATTTGGTTCAGTGAAATGTATATCTGGCTACCCGGAAACTCTAAAGCCTCTGCGGCCATGCGGTATGTATCGAAGTTGCCTATTAGCTAAGTTAAGTAAAATACGGCGTCCTGACTATAAGCAAATTAAATGAATCTGTCAGATTTAGATTCAATTTAAAAAAAAAACTAAACATTCATAAATATATATCAATATAACTGTCATTATGCGATTAAATTTAGTCTTACAGGTTTCAATTATGTTCATGTTAAATTTATTCTTGGTTCACCATTTTTGAAGGACAAATAATCTGCCAATCTACGAATTACCCCCCCCCCCCCCCCCTCCAAAATATACCATACCTCAACCGAGGGTGCATATAGGAATGGTAGACAATTATTGCTGCATTGACGTCAATGTAGATTGCGATTATTCGTAAAGCATAGCAATACTAGGATATCTTTCCTGCTAGAGATTCTATATGTTGGCTCCAATGCCTCCAATTCAGCCTGCATAGGTATAATCAACCTCATTAACAAATTAAAAAAACAAGTCGATCTCACAACATCATATTAGCACTATCGGGGAAAATATGAGAGTATTGCGCCGTGTGATATTGAAATTTAAAAATCTTGTTTTTTTTAACATTTAGCAGTAACTTGAAGAAATAGTCCATACTTTAAGCGGAGTGTATGTTTAAGGGAAAGAAATAAGACACTTTAAGTCTTCCTCCACTGGTATATTAAAATAAGATTTAGGGTTTAATGACGGGTCCATTCTCTACATGTTCCGAGTGTATACACTCATCATCAGGAGAATCGAATAAGGAATCTAAGAAAAACAAGATGACGGAAATATCCTAACTCCGTTAGGACTGTTTGCTGTTCGCACCTATTGTTTTCTTAAGATTCCTTATTCGATTCTCCCGATGATCGAATAAGGAATCTAAGAAAAACAATAGGTGCAAACAGTCCTAACGGAGTTAGGATGTTTCCATAATTTCGTAGCTCCGTTAGGACTGTTTGCACCCATTGTTTTTCTTAGATTCCTTATTCGATTCTCCTGATAATGAGTGTATATACACTGGAAAGATGTAGAGAATTTACCTGTCATTAAACCTTAAATCTTATTTTAATATACCAGTGGAGGAAGACTTAAAGTGTCTTATTTCTTTTATTTAGCAGTAAGTTGTGTGGTGTGAACCAATTGTCAAGTAATGATAGGCTATAAAAAATATTTGATATATTTTTATCTTCTTCTTCTGTGAACACTATTGAAGTATCATCTGCAAACTGAACAGGGAAGCATATGTAACTTATCTTATCATTCGAACGATGAGCTCATTATTAGTTTCGTATTACTGAAACGAAACAATATTATAACAAGTTTTCAAAATTGAGAAGCTGCGGGATTACTTAGTTTAGAGTAATAGACAATACTAAAACAAAATGCCATGTAATATCATGGTAATACTGAAACCAATTGGTATTTAAATAGTTTGAAGAAATAGGTAGTCCATTATTAAGGTGGAGTTAAAAGTATGGGAAACAAAGAAAAAACTTCTTCCTCCACAAATTTTAAGAGAATAAGAATATTCAGTAAGAGTCTCTACATGTTTCGAACGTAGAAACGTTCATCATCAGGAGACAGAAAATATAATCGGTGCTGATGGTGTTAGCAGAAGAGAAAATGGTGTAGAACCATAATGGAGCTTTTATGGAATTAAAAATTTGATGTGTAAATTAAACATAATATAAAGAAATTGATGAGAGTTAAAACATACTGAGTATGTGAGAAGTCAGTTAATGGGGTCTAAACCAACAAAATAAACTGGGGAAGAAGAAAAAACCTTACTAAAAAGTAGGTGTCGAAGAATGTTTAAAATTAAAAAAAAAAACATTTTTAAGTAGATACCTATGTGTCTATAAGACAATGTGAGGAAAAAATTAAGCACTTTGGTCCCAGCACGTGGACGTGAACAACTGCTTTTTCCTCTTATTTTTTTTTGAAATGTGCAACTTATTAATGTACGTTACTAGTTTTAAATTAAAATCCTGCGGGGTTACTGAGCTTGAAACCTCAGTACCCTAGTAAACACTTTTCTTAAATGTAATATCCATTACCTTATTATTTACTTCAAATTTTGTCCTCACATTGTCTTATAGACACATATCTACTTAAAAATGTTTTTTTAAAAATTTTAAACATTCCTCGACACCTGCTTTTTAGTAAGGTTTTTTCTTCTTCCTCAGTTTATTTTGTTGGTTTAGACCCCATTTACTGACTTCTCACATACTCAGTACGTTTTAACTCTCATCAATTTCTTTATATTATGTTTAATTTACACATCAAATTTTTAATTCCATAAAAGCTCCATTAAGGTTCTACACCATTTTCTCTTCTGCTAAAACCATCAGCACCGATTATATTTTCTGTCTCCTGATGATGAACGTTTCTACGTTCGAAACATGCAGAGACTCTTATTGAATATTCTTATTCTATTAAACTTTGTGGAGTAAGACTTTAAGTTTTTTTTTCTTCCCCATTTAAATAGTTATTAAATTATTATTTCGTAAGTACGATCCTGGACTGGAAAAGTATAAGAAATAGTGCCGTTTTATCCCTTATATCCAATAATGGATTAGACGAGGAAAAAGGGTTGGCCATGGAAACAATTACATTACGGTGTATATATGTATATTATTAAGACGGGAATCAGATGTCACCAATGCAGCACGGGCGCTAACAGCGTATACCGAGCGCGGAGTTATGAATGTGCCCAATTACATCTTAAAAGCTGTGCTCCATTAATTTTCACAGCTGCTGCCTCTTAATTGGGATACACACGCTTGATAATAAACGGAGACCAACGCAGTTATTCTCTGTAGTATTTTGCACAGCCCGGGTTGATTAGGTGAGACACTGGATGATGGTCCTCGACAATGGCACTCCAGATGCAAATAATAAATTAACCCCTACTTCTTGAACGATAATTACCACAACAAAACGGTTAATTTAAATATGGCCTTTGCCCAAACATTATAAATAAGTTGGCGAAATTATACGCCATTATATGGCTTGTTTCCGGAGCTATTAAATTAATAACGAGCAATTCTAAATTTTAAATCAGAGAATCAGCGGGAGTTTTATCTACAGTGTGAGTTTGTAACTTGGACTAAATTTGATAAATCTAGTACATTTTTTTTTATGGAAAAATTCTTGGACACGGCTTACTTACATGAGTACCAAATTTCAAAATTTTATTCCATTTGTAGGATATTAAACTAAAATGATTTTATTCTCTGCGTAAATAAAAAAAAAACATTTAGTGAAGAAGGTAGTATTTGTCGTTTTTTTACCAATTTAAAGCACCTTTTTACATTTCTTGTTAAAATAAGTCATGGCATAAAATATCGTATTTAAACCCTAGTATGCGACACATCTTGAACATGGAAACTTTTATTTTGCTCAACGTAATGCCTTACTTAACTGGAAAACACAAGATTAAAATTTAAATGATGATTGGATACGGAGATATGAAAAGAACATAAATTAAAGTTATTTATTTATTCAGAGAAGAGTATCCCTATTTATTCCTTATATCCCAAGGTACTGTAAGCAATATTGAAAAACAGTTTCGAGAAAATCGGCATGTTAGAAAGACAGATATTCATCGGCAGAGTGCGCACAATGAAGAGGACAAATTTATTGTACCATTAGCTGTTCAAGAGAACCATGTTATCCCCCAACAGACAGCTAGCTAGAAAACAGGGAATAAGCCAATTTTCAGTAAAAAACATTTTTCATGAGCAAAAATGTCATCTTCACAAAATAACAATCCTTCGGGAATTGACAGAATATGATCCTGACAGGAGTCTTCACATCAACGTTTATGTTAAATGATAACGTAAACCACCGACAAATTGTCGATAAGGGAAGGCTACATTCAACTCCCAGAAAAAGGTCAATATTTGGACAGGTAATCGAGTTATAGGGACCAATTTTCTTTGAAGAAAATCTTACTGGGGCGAGATGGGAACAAGATGGTGCGCATCCTCCTTTTCCAAGACATGTCCGTGAATATCGGGATGCAGTCTTTCCAGATCGATGATTTGGTAGAAGGAAACCCTTTGAATGGCCACCCGGGTCTCCGGACCTCATTCCTTTGAACTACTTTTTATGGGGGTAATTAAAAAGCAAAGTTTTTAAGACGAAATCGGCAAATGTCGAGGAGTTGAAAGTACGAATAAGATGTGAGTGTAGGTTAATTTCTCCCGATGTAAGAGAAAAAAAAGTTTTACTTGCGCTTAGGATATTGCCAAACAGTGAATTGACATTGAACATGTTCAGCAATTATTGAGGGAGAAGATTGTTTTTTTTATTTTTCAATTAAATTAATTTTTGTTTGTTTAATATCTTCTGTACTCGGGAGGCATACGACACTATGTACAGGGTTATTTTTTATATTTGCGTACCCACCTACAGGGCTTAATATAAGTGACAGAAAAAAACTTTTAATACAAAAGTTGCATAATGTTTCCCGTCATATCTTTTAGACTTATTAAAAAAAACATCTGCACATCGGAAAGTTAAAAAACAAATGAAAGTATTCTTTTTTTAAATGGAATACCCTATATATTTTTTACCAGGGCGAAAGATCTCTTTCTCCTGATTTCAAAAATATATAACATGTCATCATTTAATCCAGTCGTTTGTGAAATATTTAAGTTTTTAATTAATTAAATTGACTATAATCTAGTCGGCGTTCCGCATACTTCAACGTGACATATTTGTCACTTTAATTTAAATTGAAACATGCAGCAAAGAAAATAACTTATGATTTATAATTAATGATATAAAGTAAAGTAAATTGCTGTTGAACTACAGCTATTCGGTTGTTATTAAAGTAAAAAAGACGCACTATTTGAAGTTTGTCTTCTTCCGAATATCCCATTTTCCTTACTGAATCTGCCAATTTAAAGTAAAGTGACAAATATGTCATGTTGAAGTATGCGGAACGCCGACTAGATTATAGTCAATTCAATTAATCAAAAACTCAAATATTTCACAAACGACTGGATTAAATGATGACATGTTATATATTTTTGAAATCAGGAGAACGATATCTTTCGCCCTGATAAAAAATATATAGGGTGTTCCATTTAAGAAAAGAATACTTTCATTTGTTTTTTAACTTTCCGATGCGCAGATGTTTTTTTTAATAAGTCTAAAAGATATGACGGGAAACATTATGCAACTTATGTATTAAAAGTTTTTTTCTGTTACTTATATTAAGCCCTGTAGGTGGGTACGCAAATATAAAAAATACCCCTGTACAATTTTTACAAAAAATAAGTATATTAAATGGAAATGGTATGCATTTTGGTAAAAGGAAAAGTAATAATACCCAGACAAAATAAAAACTTATTGCCGCCTAAATGCCGATAGTCATGATGGCGTTTAACATTATGTGTAATCCCCACCTACTATTATATAGATCTAGTTAGAGGCATATACCACCAAGTGATTATATAGTGTTCTATGCCGCCAAAGATATTACTAAAGATCCGAGGCATACAGATATTATTACCTTGATGTCTTGAGCCTCTGAATAAAAATGCACATATAGTGTTAAAAGTCTACGCTGTTTCTCAGCTACCTTAACTAATTGGACTTGGTGTTGTATGCCCCACAAAATGGTTTAATTTTCTGAATAAAACTACATAGTTACCTAATTTTTGTAAAAATTGGACATAGTGTCGTATACCTCCCGAGTACAGTCTTATAAATGACGGGGAATACAAATTTGAAATTTGGTACTTATGTATAACTTAATATGCAATTTAAAAATAGTCAATAGGGTTGGTTTTAAAATACTAGCGATATCATCATGTCAATTTGGGACACACTGAATCAATATTTTTATTTATAAAAAATTCCACAACTTAAAATGTTAATACCTGTCCGTGCCCAAGCATTTTTCCAAAAAACAACTCTGATGGATTTTCTGAATTTACTCCAAGTTCCAACTCACACTGTATTCATGGTATTATCTAGATAAAAAAAATAATGTACCATTTAGGCCTTAAAAGGAATGTTTTACTTTACAGTCCTTTAATAACAACGAAGTTCAACAAACACGGCTCTCTTTATCGTCTCTAAATCATCACGAATTCTGCATTTTACATTGTATATTAACGTTTAATTTAATCGCGCCGTAAATCTATGAAACACGAAGTTATGAATATTTTTTTATGACGATGCCGGAATTTGCGAATGCCGATAATCCAATTGAAATAATAAATCGGCTATGCGATCAAAATTTTTATCGCTCCCATTATATTTTCGTCCTAATTGGGATATCCTGCTCCCGTATGTTTTTCCATTCCACACGCAATGCAATTTCCTAAAACCTAAAGAAATTGGCCGCGGCTCCCGGTAATGCCCGTTATTGCCTGCTTGACTACGATTTCTATGCTCGTCTCGATCAGGGCTAAATAAAGCTGCGATCTTTGGTGCGGTCAGCGTGACATTTCGATGATTTGTTCGATACGTGATATTCGAAATTGCTATCGGACCGGTGCTGGGCGCTCCCCAAATAACCCCTGGTGGTAATTATGTCGTCGGCAAATGGTCGGGTTTCGAAAAGAGCTGCAGCAGCTGGGAGTGCCGCGCGGGTCAACCCGTGGACTCCATCATCGGCGACAGCTTGCGACCCCGCGCGTTTATGTGCCGAAAGATATTAAACTGGAAATTTATTGCCGCCCCCGTCCATAAAGACAAGACCCGAGATCTGCAATTACTGTTTCTTTATTCCCCGCGCCATATGTGTGTCTGGAAACTGAAACTATGAACAGAACTGCGCGGTGCTCCGGAAGAACCCTTCTTTAATCCTTGCTCAGGAAGCGTGCATAACTTGTCACTCCCGCTACGCTGTGATTAATGTTCGAAAAGCAAATTGTCTAGAAAAACATCGCCTTGCGCCGCCCCCGCCGAATACGACGACCTTCTTTCCTGCAAGCCGGTCGCTTTTCTTCGTCAATAAAACTCTGCGAAATTGCCGTCGTTCGTCAGCTGTGCCACATTAAAATGCTTTATCGACTATAATAATAAAAACGTAATGATTTTTTCATTGATACATAAGTGTATAAAAAACGAATGTTCTCGCAACCCCCACAAATTACTCCATAAAATAAACTCGCATTAGATAGAATTTTTCTCTCGGTCTGAAAATTTACGAATTTATAAAAATAGTTTTGGTTCATGACAAGAGGTCATAAAAATTTGTCCTGTATTTACCACTCCAGTTATTTATGTGCATTTTCGGGTACGGAAATCAGGACGGAGGTAAGACATTAGATAATTCATAATATCATCATCCGGATATTTGTTATGATCTAGAAGTTAGAAGTTATTTGTTTGTATGGACTATGGAGAACTATAGGGTAGGAGGCCGATCGACAATGGCAGCATTTTCAAATTCTGTCCCGGTTTTTTGGTTAGTTCGCTATTGGCCGATAGATGGCTCTCGCGTCCGAAGTGGGCTGATGTTGTCTTCTTCTTCTTCGTTTTTAATATGGAAAACTAGATCCTCCATAGTTTTTAACTTTTACTTAAACCCTTTATTTTTCTGTGCTTTTACTTTTGACAATTGACATTTTATTTTTCGAAATAACAAATAATGTTTGAAGGCAAGACAAGACAAATAACGTTGTATTGTAATTAATTTCCATATTTATAATAAATAATGGTACAATTTATAAAAGTAGAGTTTGCTTTGTGTCGGGGTGTAAGACAGGATCTTTTTCAGAGAGAAAACGCAGCCAAATAAGTCTTTCTAGCTCCAAAGGTATAGCTAGAATGTTTAATACCCTGTATTTTAAAAACCAAGCATCGTTGGAACTTTATACAGGCCGAGTTTACTAATAAGTATAACAAAGTAAATTCATATAAAAGTCCTTATTTGTTCCTTAAAGAACTAATTTAAATAAAAATAGTTATTGTGTCCATAAGAAACCATTATTTGATAGCCCATTTCGAACACGCGCGCCATCTTACAGCGACTCGTAAAGCTGAATTATCGATGCTAATTTGGGACCGAATCCAATGCATTGCGATCGGCCTCCTACCTCAAGTCCTCCATAGTATGGACGTACCTACTATACAGTACTGGCAAACATAAACTTATAGGGCGGGTTTTAGTATAAAGAAAATAATACAAAATTGACTTGGCCCGGAAAGGCAACTTTCCTGATATTACTTCATTGTCTACCACCTTTCATTGTCATACACGCTCCTTAATTTGAAGGATGGAAGAACATCAAACAATTATATTATAAAACTTCGCATGAGTGTTGCATATTTACGAAAAAGTAACGTACTTAATTATTTTCCTTTCCACTATCGAGGTAATTAAAGCTGGCACCAGTTTCCCGAGTTTCTTTTCTGTGTTGCCTGGAAAATGCCAAAATCCACAAGTTGAGCGTAATTAATGTAGAACGTCAGGTGCGAGACCCAAGATAACTCGGCATCGGACTATCGGCGGAGTTTTGTGTGTGCGTTAATTCGAATTTTAGAGATTACGCACGTAGCACGCTTCATTGGAAAACCTCGTGCGAGCGGCTGCTGCTCTATGGAAATGTTGGTCAAATATATCATTCTGGCTTGACAGTGCAATTCTCTTATCTGCGCCCGCCGGCACGGGATCCCGGGGGTTGCTGAAAAACAGAATCAACTCGGCGAACGGGGCGGCAGAAACGGGCGGACAAGCGGGGGGGAAACACAACGGATAAATTGCAAACAAAATACAAGTTACGTTGCCCGTACTTTCGTACCCTGTTACGGAGACATCTTTTGTCGCTGGGAATTTTTGAGATCCGAATTAATTTTAAAACCTTCCATTGGAAAACCTAACGGACCTTTGCGCAGGAGAAAATCTTTTCGGAAATTAAACCCCCAGTAGTATCGCCTAATGGTCAAAATACTCGCTTTTGCATAAGTCGGAGGGTAATTTTATGGTAACGTACTTCAAAACCAGAAATGCATCGAACCGTCCCAAATATTATACAATTGGTCCGTAATATTTATAAATTTTTTTCAATTGTGTAATGTCTACGACAGCTAGAGGGTGATGCATTTCTGGTTTTGAAGGGCCGGGTCATCGACGTTACCCTGAAATTATCGGTGTATTGTAGCCAACATATTGGGTTTTTTGTTTGAGAGAACGTTTTTCTTTAAGTTGTTATATTTTGTTTTATTAACAAATTCCCAACGAACTTTAAAAGTCCATTACAGGGAATATACATTATAAACAATAACAAACTTAAAAATTAACAATTTTTTAAAAAATACATAAATATATATATTTGACGAAATTAATAAAAAAGTCAAATAAAATTCAATATTTAATAAAAAATATAAATTAAAAAAAAGGAATTATTTATTTTGTTAAAAAATAAAATTTAGTTTGATTTTAAAATAGTACTAATTTTTTAATGTTTTTATATTTATTTGGTAGGTTATTATAGATCATAATCGCATTGTATAATAATAATCGTTTACCGAAATTACTTCTAATATTTACTGCCAAAAGAGTTTCAGTTTGCCGGGTATGATGATTATGTAAAGTATTAATTTTTTTAAATATGATTTTTGATTTTTTTTTATGAATGGTTATTGAATGAATATAAATACATATTTTTAATTTATATAAATTTTCTAAGTTTTAATATTATACTATATTACTTCTATGTACTTGTGAAACTCCACAATATTTTCACATTCTGGATATTCACACCCTCAATGCAATACTAACACAACTAAAAAAAATACGATAATTGAGTTATTTTATTTAATTAATTACAATATCCCAAAAGCAATTATAGGATACGGAGACAAAATACATTATAGTTTTAAAATAACAACAAAATATTATAACATAATATAAAAATAGTACTATATATACTAACAAATAGGTAGAAGAGGAGACAAATTAGTTCAACACCCTTTTTAGTTGTGGAATGTTTCTGTGTAGTATATCAATGATCAATGGTATGTTCAAGAAGGATGTAATTATTAAACATTTGATAAAATGGTGAATATATCAGGATGTTTGTCCGTGGCGTTGGCCATAAAAATATTTCGGACCTTCCAGCTTGAACTCGGGGAACCCTCAGGTTTATATAGTTCGGGAGATCAATACAATTAATCTCATCAGACAACAGGTTAAACAAAAAAAATAACTGAATGACAAGAGCGTCTGGAAGTTAATTGGGTAAAGTTAAATCTGCCAAGCACACGTTATGCAGACATTCAACACCAGACCACATACCATCCAGAATGAAAGACGCAGATTTTAAAAATTTGCGTTGCACTCTCTTCAAACTTAAAATATGGGTCAAGTTAATTGGACACACAATAGAGACATATTCGAGTTTAGATCTAATGAATGTTATATATGTTATAAGACACGATACGTGGAAGCTTGCCAAAACTCCTTTGAGTTACGTGTTATAAAAGTTATAAAACCCAATGCTCTCGATGCTTTGGCTACTACGCATTCGATATGATTTAACTTGGGATCAAAAACAATTCCTAGTTCTTTAATAATATTAGGCCTTGTAAGTACAACACCGTCAACATTATAATTATGAATTATAGGATTAAGTTTACAGGTAAAAGACGTTGCATTGCATTTAAGAGACAGTTCATTTCTGCAACACCACTCATAGATTATATCCAGACATTTCTGAAAAATCAGTCTGCAAGCCGTTGATAAAACGAATAAAATCGAGATGCCCAAGTACGAATCCTTGCGGTACACCAGAGGTTTGTGAGAAGTTGGTAGATTTGATGTAATCACGATGCTGAATCCATACCAGAGATATGATCTGGCTTGCTGGATGATCGGCAACGAAAAACCGAAAACATGGTAGTTCATACAAAGCTCATAAAATGGATAATTATGATTTATTCAACTTGAATGATGTGTCTGGCCAAATAGGAAATTAGTTTAATTTGAATGCCAAAAAATGAGCAAGTTAACTTGTATTACAATTTTAATTTATAATAAAGCTTTTTCCCGCTCACTTTTTTAGAAATTAAATTTTGGTGATACCGATATCATGAAATAGACGTAAAAGGTCGTAAACGTAGCAGAATGCCACGTGAAAATTCCGAAAATTTTTGAGAAGGCCAAAGACGGACTCATTTTCTTACGTGGGAAGAATTTAATTCCACCCAAATGCCACGATTTATTTTACAAAATTTATAGGCAGAATAAGTTTGGTATTTTTAAATGGTTTGTTTTGTGTTTATATTACTTTTTGTTTCACGATCTACCAATGACAAAAATATATTTTTTCTTTTGAGCTAAGTATCTATACCGGGTGATAATGTTGCCCCATCCCCCTTATTTTCTCTATAGTTTTTCTTTAATTAAATTATTTTTTAATAGAAAATAATGTGTATTCAAATTTTCGATATTTCTTACATAAAAGCATCTGCAACAAGGAATTTGTTTAAAAAAAATGTAGCAAACACTGAATGGTTGTCAAACTACGTATGGTTATTCACACCATAAAAACTTTAAACGCGTTTTTCTCAAAACTTAGTTATTTGAGTTGTGCAAATATACCGTGCGAGCAAAAATTATTTGCATCAAAGAGGGCCTTGCATCTAAGGACCTAATGCTTAGCCGTAGAGCTAAATACCTGTTGGGTGTCAGTAACTACCTGAATTAACAGTCAATCAGTTATTTCGTCGTCTTTGACAGTCGTTACAAGTTATTTGATTCATCGCTAATTTTTCCAATTTCTTGAACAATTCACACAATGGGCTTTACGGAACAGCACAAAACATTCATGTTTGAAGCATATTTTCGAAACGGGGTTAAAGTGAGTGGGTATAATACAATCCGGGTTTGTGCATGGACGAATTTCACGAACATTTTCCTAACGTTGCTTTTATTGCTGGGGATTTTATCATTGCCTGAAAAGAACCGTGGCTGTGTTTAGGGAAACAGGTTCTATACAACACAAAAAAGGAGCAGGAAGACCATCTGTAAGAACAAAAGAACTTTTTACAAACGTTCGTGAAATAATGCAAAATACGCCAACAAATTGTATAAGACGCCTGTCCCTGTCGCGTGGGAAGATTTTATGGAACATGCAGGACTATTTTTAAGAAGCAGCTACATTTATTACCTTATAAAGTGCAAATATTCCAAGAAATACAAGCCGCAAGTATTTCAAGAAATACAAGCCGCAGATTTTGAAAGACGCAGGAATTACTCTAGATCACCTTGTTTAACGGTTATGGATTACTTCGTTTTTCCTCATTTAATGAACACTATTTTTTAAACACCAGTTGCAAATTTAGAACAATTACAAGAAAGGATTATCCAAGAATGTGGTAACATTTCTCCAGAGATGCTGGTCAACACTTTCGAAAATATGAAGAGACTCGTGAATTTATGCTTGGAGCATGGCGGTGGCCAATTTCAGCAATTTATATAATTATTTTCCTTTTTCTTTCTGTATATTCTTACTTTGTTAATTTAAAAATAAATTGTATTTGACTACTTATTTTATTAGTCATTAGTTTGGCATATCATGTCATAATATGAATTTGACAAAATTTTAACCTAGACTTGGTTAGATATATCGTCCCCATATCATTGTGTTCTAAACCAAGCCCTACGTTTTTTAGTCCAAGCCCTCTTTGATGTAAATAATTTTTGCTCGCACGGTAGCATTGGGGTGCAAATTATGATTAAGACTGATCTAGAACGTACTTTGTTGGCATACTAATGTTACAAATCATAAAACATCACTAAGTTATGTATCTCTTATATTTTTTATACTAAACAAAAAAACGTAAGATCAAAAAATAAAAATAAAACTTTTATGAAATCTGCATATGTATATGTATACTTAATAAGGATCAAGAAAGGTTCTCTTCATTAAACACAATTTTCTTTCCAAGCTAAATCCTCTTATCCCATAACAGAGCACTTTAGAATATAACTTCCTATTTCGACCCCTAAAAGTGCTGTACTAGCAATCGAAATTGCGAAATATACTACCACAAACTTTTTGCGGATATCACGGATCATTTGACTTCGGTTTCTGAATAGGACCGAACAAGTGCCGGAGTTCCACATTTTCGCAAAAGCTGAAATACATCATCCAGATGGCGCTAGTTGCAGCGTAGCGGCGACGGTTTTGTTCTTAATGATCCGAAATGTACAAATGACTTTTGTGGAATAATGCTAGTTTGGCTTAAAGATCGATAAAGCCAACGTACAAGGATAAAATATTACCATCTTTTTTATATTAACGCTGTAATTTATTGTTCAAGTAAGTGTATCATCCTTGTTTTTCCGAGGTGGCTTATAATATAACGATAACGTTTTACGTTATAACGTTTAAAGAAATCTAACCAGAAAGGGCAGGTTTGGCAATAGTCAGTCATACTGATAATACAGGGTTAGGAAAAATTACCAGAAGGATCGATTATTTCAAAATATACAGGGGTTATCAAAAAATGTCTTATATAAAAAATGTAGGGCTGTTAAAAATCTACATACGGGTGATAAATTGAAATATACAAGGTCGCCCACAAAGTTGTGGAGAATGATTGTTATATTTTTTTAAACGGAACACCCTGTATATTTTTACATTTTTTAGTTCAACATAAAATTATAATTATTTTTTATTAAATGCATTATTAGTCTATACTTCATAGTTTCCGAGATATTGAGTCTCGAAAAGTGACATTTTTGAACTTTGACAGCTTATAACTTTCTAAGAGTACGTCTTAGAGCAAAAAGGCTTACATGTCCCTATCTTCAATTTTTAATATCTTCCCAAAAAAATTACCTTCCGGTTAAACCGGATGTAACACGAAAGCAGGAATTATAGTTGTTCCGGCTTAACTTAAAGTTGATTTTTTTGGGAAGATAATAAAAATTAAAGATAGGGACATGTAAGCCGTTTTGCTCTAAGACGTACTGTTAGAAAGTTAGAAGCTGTCAAAGTTCAAAAATGTCACTTTTCGAGACTCAATATCTCGGAAACTATGAAGTATAGACTAATAATGCATTTAATAAAAAATAATTATAATTTTATGTTGAACTAAAAAATGTAAAAATATACAGGGTGTTCCAAAAAAAAATATAACAATCATTCTCCACAACTTTGTGGGCGACCCTGTATATTTTAATTTATCACCCATATGTAGATTTTTAACAGCCCTACACTTTTTATATAAGACGTTTTTTGATAACCCCTGTATATTTTGAAATAATCGACCGTTCTGGTAACATTTCCTAACTCTGTATATTGCACTAGGGCGGGAAAGTAAAATTATACAACTTTTGCCCTTATTAGATAGTTTTTACCTCCTTACAACCTAAGTTATAACTATTGTTATAATAGGCCTAAATAAGTATTTTTCTAAATTAAACCGAATCAAAGTAATATTCAATGGATTCATCCCACGAAGAACTTCCCGAAGCCATTTTGAAGGCTGCATATAAAGTAAATTCTGAGCTGTTACCTGCCAAATCCACACTAAGGTATGAAAAGCAATACGAACATTTTGTTACATGGTGTAAGGAGAAAGGGGCAAAAACCTATAAGGAAGAGAATATTAACATTCATAATAATTAGTAGCTTTTTAGTTAAAATCTTAACATAGTATAAAACAAAGTCGCTATCGCCCGTCTGTCCCTATATCCCTATATGTGCTTAAATCTTTAAAACTACGCAACCGATTTTGAAGCGGTTTTTTTTAATAGAAACAGTGATTCAAGAGGAAGGTTTTTATGTATAACTAGCGACCCGCCCCGGCTTCGCACGGGTGCAATTTCAGAAAGTGGCATGCCGGGTACTAATATATCGGGTTTGTTCGGGTTTGTATTTATACTAGCGGGTTGCAACGCATGCCGGGTACACGCTAGTTTTATATATTATAATATGTTGAAATAAAATAATTTTTGGAAAAGAAGTATATATACTTTTTTGTATATCTAGACGGTCGTAGAAAAAATAATGTTCGAACTCATGCGTAAAGTGTCTTTTCCGCCCTTGACCGCTTGCCCGACTCCGCTATGCGTCGTTCGGGTCAATTGCAGTCCCGTGCAGGAAAGTATCACTTTCCGCACTTGTTAGGAAAATAACTATTTCAAGTATTATTATTATTATTATTATTATTGTTATTATTATTATTATTATTATTATTATTATTATTATTATTATTATTATTATTATTATTATTATTATTATTATTATTATTATTATTATTATTATTATTATTATTATTATTATTATTATTATTATTTTCGACTTTTCACATAAGATCTTTCTTATGGCAAGGTGAGTGTGAAGTTCACCGGATGCACACCGTGCACCTAGGGTAAGCTCTCCATCGGCGATGACATTATTGTAACACTTTACGTACAATGTGGGCAGTTTTCAGAAGAACAGTTTTCTGTATGCTGAGTAGGTGATGTTTTCCCGGGATCTCTTTAATGATCGATTGTGTATAATGTGATATGAGCCCTGTTGCTCCTATGACCACCGGGATAACTTTTGTCTTCATGCCCCACATTCTCTCGATTTCTATTAGTAGGCTCTGATATTTTAGTCTCTTATTTGCCTCTTTCTTGGTCATATTGTAGTCGGAGGGGATGGAAACATCTATGATTAGGCACTGCTTTTGTACTTTGTCCTTTACTACAAGATCTGGTTTGATGGCCGTTATAGATCCATCAGTTTGAATTTTGAGATCCCATATCAGTGTGACCTTATTTGTATCTACCACCGGATCAGGTTTATGGTCGTACCATTTATCGGTTAATTTGATTCCATATTTTTTACATATGTTCCAGTGGATGTGGGCGGCGACTGCGTTGTTATTATTATTATTATTATTATTATTATTATTATTATTATTATTATTATTATTATTATTATTATTATTACTATTATTATTATTATTATTATTATTATTATTATTATTATTATTATTATTATTATTATTATTATTATTATTATTATTATTATTATTATTATTATTATTATTATTATTATTATTATTATTATTATCCTAAGCTTAAAGCTGGTATGATTTACCTATCCCGGATACTAAGTATCAAAAGGATTAGGCTCAATTTACATCATAAACTTGCGTTCTGTATGGCAGGTATTCAATATAACAGCCTTCTGAATGTCAGAGAAGGTGTTCCTGGGTAGTCCCATCTTGGCAATGCTGTCGTGCAAGGTATTAGGCACTATGCCGGTTGCTGATATAATAACTGGTACTATTTCCACTTTTTCGCAGTGCCACATCTGTTTAATCTCAATGGCAAGATCTGCGTACTTGGCCATTTTTTCATGATGTTTGTTGAGAACGTTGTGGGAGTTCGGTACGGCTACGTCGACGAGAAGGACTGAGTTGACTCTTCTATCCACCACCACTACGTCAGGCCTGTTATTCGTCACCATTCTATCGGTGATAATGGACCTATCGTAGTAGAGTCTAAAATTGTCATTTTCGAGGACCTTCTGTGGCTGTTTGTTTAATTATTATTATTATTATTATTATTATTTGTTCTTTTTCACAGGTTTCTACCCTGGGTTTAGAGCTAGAGCACATCGGTCAGTGACAAGATGGCCTGCTCGTTGGTGTGGTTCTAAACCACTTATATGTATATGTATAGCCACTGTCTCCATGTTCCACATTTGGCGTATCTCATCGCTCAAGGGTAAGTATTTATTTATCTTTTCAGAGTAAGTTTTCTTGATGTTGGTTGGAAGGGGAACGGCAAAATCAACAATGAGTGTTTTCTTTTTATTATTATTATTATTATTATTATTATTATTATTATTATTATTATATTAAGTTTAATTCTTGTGCGTAACACCTACATTGTTTAAGACAAAAATAACGATAATATGATATTTTTAATAATTGGATATAAACTAGTAATTAAATTAATCTGGATTTTTGAGGGTTATTAAACTCTTACCTAAAGATACAAAATAAATGTAAAAACCTCGTAAAAATTAGGAAAATTCAAAGAGGGCAACGAAAGTTCATTTCGGTGTCAATACATCACAGGTTTCGGGATTACCTTGGCATTCTTTTTAGCTCCAACACGAGCGAGTTTTATATACGGCAAGGAAGCTTTTCCACTACGTTCCAGGCTCTAACTGGAAAAACGCACATAAATAACGTTCCGAACCTGCCCCGCATCTAATACGCTGTTCCCTTTGGGATACAGGCGAGAAAAACGCCTGGAAACTTTAAATCCAAAAACACGTTAGAATTTAAGTAAGTACGAAATGATATTGCAAAGAAATCAATAAATATTATTTTTAAAAAAAAATTTCGTTAGTATTCGATATATGGAGACGTATTTAATTCTATTTTATCTAGGGATAACTGAGAAAAAACATTTAGAAATCTTCTGGACTTTCTATGTGTTTATATTTAAATTTAGGGGGTAAAAGTTAACGTTGAAATGATGATAGGAAGTAGAAGTAGAGGTGATGTATCGAGTGTCACAACGAGATTACTAGCAAGGCTGTGGTATCTTTATAAAGAAACTCATCAATTTCAGCCTCTAAAAATTGCTATGATTAAGTATGCAGTACATTATAAATGTTCGAGCAAATGAAAGTCGTTTCCGGTTTAACCGGAAGCGCTATAACCTTCGTTATTTTTAATGAAACACCCTGTATTTTTTTAAAATTTAATTAAAATTTTAAGTACAAAATGAATATTATTTCCTATACCTATCTTTGACAGACAGACGAGAAAATGGCAATTGAATGTGTTTATGTTATCGCATATTATAACATTTTGACAAAAAACAATGTAGGAGAAAGTGATGTGCTTATTTAAGTTTATTTACGTTGTATACTATCTACTAATATCACAAAAATTTCACTTCCGGTTTAACCAGAAGTGTTAGGAAAATTGACATTCATTCTCTAATTACTTTAATAATTGTAATGGAATGCCCGATAAGTATAAAATTTAAATTCTACATACATTTCTCGATATTTTCTATTTGTACTCTCCTATGCCTCAACTCTATCAAACGATCTGCAGTCCAAAAAGAAAAAATACGGAAACAATGTACGGCAATTTCTAATAAAATTTGTTATGACAGCTTGTTCGAGCTTCATTTGCCAAGTTGCATTAGCCACATTCTTCCTTTACTTATTTATTTAATAGAGACGGGTCTCTTGCAGAATATACTACTTCTTGTCACAATTATTGTATGGTTTTTGATAAATTTAACTAATTCAATCGCCATTTTGTCGACAACTGTTAAAGATAGGTAACAGCACAGAATATATAGCGTATATCTACGCTATATATTCTGTGGTAATAGGTATAGGAAGTAATATATTATTTTGTATTTAAATTATTAATAGAAACAAAAAAAAACAGGGTGTTCCATTAAAAATAACGAGCAAACCAGAAACAGCTTTCATTCATACTCAATTACTTATAAGAAAATAATTCCCCAAATTCGAAATCGATGAGTTTTTCATAAGGATACTACAGCCTTGCTAGTAATCTCATTGACTCCCGGTATATTAAATAGAATGATCCAATGAGGGGTGAAATAAAAAAAAAATGTTGGTGATTTTCAAACAATATGCGATAATAAAAAAAACATAATTTTTACTTCTTCTACTGTAACCTAATAGAAAAGAGAAAGCTTTTTCAAAATAAATTCGCAACGTTTTATTAGAATTTTGTTTCAACCTTAATAGAAAAAAAACTAGTACTACACTGAGAAAAACCCGCCAACTAAATTACTTAGTTGATTTTTTTTTAGTTGTAGCTACTAAAAATGTCCGCAGACTCAGTTACGATAATACCGCAAAGCTATTTACAGGGACTAACAAATATATTTTTTGCCCTCCACTTACAATTACTAATCGATTTAGTAGGCTGTACGCCGAAAATTCATTTGGTAGACTTGCGGTAAATACATCCTTTGTTGTGATAACTAACAAGGGCGTAAGATTTTGTTATACTTGTGACAACTAAAAAAAAATATATTTTAAATAATGCCTTAAGTTGTCGTAACGAAAAATATGGTAGCCATTACTAAATATTTAGTTAATTTACCCGATCGCGCACGCGATCATTGGTCATCCACGCGGTAACAATCATTTCGTCTCCGTGCTTCGATATGTGTGTGCATGGTTCAGGCGAATCAGGTGCTTCTTGCCAGGGAGGGTGTGTGTGTTGTGTATCTATTAGTGTTATTTATTTATTATAGTTTATAGTGATGTATTACAGACTTTTATTGTTAGAATGGGGGCTTCAAAACCATCTAGATGCATTTGAAGGTAAGGTTGTGTTGTGTTATAGGATTTATCCATGTTATTTAAAACTGAAAAAATTATTTTTTGTATTTTAAGTTGAAGACTGACGTGTAGATATATTGAATAAGTTACTCCCAGAAACAAAGACAAATTTTGATCAACTAGTTAGCCAAGTTAAAGTGTTTTATTTGGTATCTACTGTTGCACACACCTTTAGTTTCCTTATAGGCCGTATAAAAGGGCTTTTTAACATTAGCTCAACTGAACCTTTACTGGTATTTAAAGTTTTTTTATAAAAATCACATTGCAGTTAAATTAAATATTGTTTCTGTTTGAAACTGGCAGCAACATATTTTAGACGAAAAGCTTCAACATCAGTAAAATGGTTTTATTGGTGGTTACAGAAAAGCTCCAGCAAATTACGCTTTGCTGCTTAGAGTTTTTTCTGCTGTATACCGAGCTTTTCAGTTGCGATACACACATGCAATTACAGTGGATTTTATCTACAAGTTGTATGTGCAGCCGTAACAAATATTTTTCTAATGCAGCGTAGAAGTCTTGTTAAATAGGGGACAGCGAAATGCTTTTTGCGAACAAACCCGAACAAACCCAAACAAAAAACAGTATTTGACGACAATGTGATTTTTATGGGAAGGTTCAAGTTAAAGGTTCACTTGAGCTACTGTTAAGATGCCCTTATATAATAAGGCCTTAGGGGACTGAAGGTGCGTGAAATCGTTGCCAAATAAAAAAAAACTTTGTGGTTACTTTTTAACTAATATTTTTATTTGTATTCACTAAACACCCAATTTGGGTTAACTACATAATTTAGTTAATATTATATAATTTATTAGTAACGTTAACATCTACGCTTAGTTCCTGCAACTAAATGATATAATAGCTTTAACAAACCACCTACTTGTAACGAATATATATATATATATTAGCTGTGCTAACTCAGTTTTTTAAGTAACTGTAACTAAAACCATTTAGTAAACCCAACAACATAAGTTCGTTATCTACTAAATCCTATAGTTGTAGCTACTAATCTATTCCAGCAAACTTGTCATCCACCTTTGCTGTCTCCTATTTTAATGAAAAATTTTGCTGTGGTAACTAAATTTTTAGTAATGGCTACAAATTATTTTCCTTAGTGTATGTAGTTATGGATAACGTTTCTCACGCGCGATTATTCCCTCCTTCCGTCAAAAATTTTTTTTTTTAATTTCAGTTAATTTCTACCTACTAAACGTAAATGTGGGCTTTAAAAAAAATATGTATCAGTTATTTTTTGATGTTTTATTTACACAATAAATTTTTAAAGGAATGCAACTTAGGTGTGTTATGTTTGGTAGGAGTTGCTTAGATAAGAAAGATTATTATGATTGGTGAGAATTAAAAATTACATTTTGACTAGGATAGTTTAGGAACTATGTAATAATAAATGCCCAATGTTTAAAACGGAACTATATCTATCCTGTCAAGGGTTGTTCATAAAATATAAAATAATTATAATTCAAAATTGCCAAAACTGTTTTTTACGGTTGACGGATTGACGAATTGACATTATTTTAAACTTCATTATCAACATAAATTTTATCATGTAACAGTTAGTAGGTACTTTTTCATTTGACAAATTTTTTTTTTCTGCAAATCTATAATACTAACACCGTCATGGATTTTTTTACAAAAAGAATTAAAGCAAATGGAATAATCAAACCCAGCCTCGCATTTAAAAAGCCTGTAGATTGCGGAGAACCGAATGGAAAGAAGCATTGTTCTCTGTGTAATACCAAACTGATAGGATTGAATGCCAGGGGAGTATTATTTCACCGTCTAAAACGAACGTTATAACTGGGAAAATAGATATGTCGCTATCGAAGGCTCTTTAATCGAACTCGAACACCGTATTTACCAAGTATATACGGCGGCATCAATGTCGTTTGTTGGGGTCTATTTATACCTGTGCATTAGAAGGATAAATTATTACACCCCTTCTTCTCATTAATAAAAAAAATTCACATTATTGTTCCCATTGAATGAACTAAAAATTATAAGAACAAAGCACGGAAAAAGTACACGATAAAATTATCGTTTTTAAAACATCATTAAATACTAAACAATAACGAACTTGCGGCTTTGATGTTGCCTTCGATTCGAAAAGAATAAGCAATAAAAGGTAATTTACCGCCGTGTATTGATTTATTCCTTCATATCTACTTTTAAGGATATACATTTTCTTATTAAGCAGTATAGCGGACTATTAGAGACGAAGAAATTAATATGGAATAGTTAATGAGATAAATAAAAAGTTGTTACCGCTTAATAAGATAATGTACGAATTTTGTTTAAGTTATTGAATTGCCCTTACATATTAAGTAAGATATTATTAAAATTTATTATTAAACGTTTTTTTAATGCCAGAACGTGGTTATTAATAGTAGAATAATATTTAATGAGATTATAATGTATGCCATAATAAGCGAGGATGTTAATTAACACTACTGGCAAGCTGCAAGTTGCAGCAGCATTTTATGTGAGTATGAAAGAGAGAGTAAATAATATGTTTAGATGCCCGCAATAAGGATAACAGATCAGTGTTGCCGGCATGCGGCGTGAACAACGCATGGCGAAGCCAGAGAGGGGATCAGTCATTTTCTGCTCTGTTATTGTTACGCCTATGGTTAATTGAGATTTTACGGCTTATGGCACTCGGCTGTGCTGTCAGGCTTTAAGAAACAGAGTTCACAGAAATGCATAAAGTATTTACTTTAGTAGGTAATACCGTGCGAGCAAAAATTATTTGCATCAAGGAGGGCCTTGCATCAAAGGACGTAATGCTTAGCCGTAGAGCTTAATACCTGTTGGGTGTCAGTAACTACCTGAATTAACAATCAATCAGTTATTCCGTAGTATTGACAGTCGTTACAAGTAATTTGATTCATCGTTAACTCCAATTTCTTCAACAATTCACACAATGGGCTTTACGGAACAGCACAAATCATTCATGGTTGAAGCGTATTTTCGAAACGGCGTTAGAGTAAATGGTGAGTGGCAATACAATCCAAAAAAGGAGCAGGGAGACCATCTGTAAGAACAGAAGAACTTGTTGCAAACGTTCATGAAATAATGCAAAATACGCCAACAAATTGTATAAGACGTCTGTCCCAAGAAGTAGGAAGATCTTATGAAACATACAGCACTATTCTTAAGAAGCAGCTAAATGTATTTCCTTATATAGTGCAAGTATTCCAAGAAATGCAAGCCGCAGATTTTGAAAGTCACAGGAATTACTCTCAATGGTTTACCCAAAATTTATTGGAAAGAAATGATTAATGTGAATTTATGCTTGGAGCATGGCGGTGGCCAATTTCAGCAATGTATGTAATTATTTTTCTTTTTCTTTCTGTATATTCTTACTTTGTTAATTTTGTAAACAACAAAAATAAATTTGTATTTGTCTATTTATTTTATTACTCATTAGTATGTTATATCATGTCATAATATGAATTTGACAAAATTTTAACCTAGATTTGGTTAGATATATATATCGTCCCCTTATTATTGTGATCTAAACCAAGCCACACGTTTTTTAATCCAAGCCCTCTTTGATGCAAATCATTTTTGCTCGCACGGTATTAGAGTGTGCCATTTTATACAACATGGTATTAAGTATTCAACTTTTTTTAAAGGCTTGTAAGTAGTTTAACGCCATGTATGGATAATATTGCATAGTTTTTTCTTTAAAATGTTTATAAGAAATGTTAGGTTAAGTTACTCTAAGCCATCCTATTCTAAGTAGACACATTGAAAATCCGAACATTTTAAATATCTACTATAAAAAGGTACATGCACTTTCTACAATACTTAATTTTCGACGTTAAGCCAAAAGGCAATCCTGACATGTAAGAAAGATAGGAATGTTCCCACAGAATCGCGTTAGTTAAAAGAGGTGCCATTAATTACGTGGCCGAAATGCCATCGGACATTGGAACAATGACGCTGGTCAATGTTGTTTTGTTCGATACGGATCGCACTTTCTTAGATGCCAAGCCGACTTTAATGTGCCACAAGTTTTGGACACTTTTGCTTTTATCCTTGGCATTTTATTCGTAATGTACTTTTTAGACGTTCAAGTTTGGGTCAGGTGTTATACACCTTTTTATTTGGTCAGATGTGTTAACTGTATAAATTGAAGGGTCGATATGGGATTCGTATATATTATGTGAAATTATGTTTTATTGCCACGATTTTTACATATTAGTTAAGGGGTAGAAGAAGGAAAAGTATTGTATTGAATGTTGACAATTAGACCTGTTTGATAGTTCAAACGAACTAGGAATAATACTTGATCGGGAATTGAATCTTATTAAACTTATTGACAATATTACTCTTAAAACATATGGAAAGCAAGGTTTTGTTCACCGTAATTGTTAAAACGTTTGTGATACTAAAGTAATGTTTGTAGTTCTGCAGTATGAACACCGTTTTACCAATGTCACAAAAGGCTTGTTGAGCGATATTTCTTATAACGTGAGAGATATGCTAGTTGGGATTGACACAAGTACGTATAGGAAAAAGCAATGATCTATTTTTTGTTCAAATTGGTTAACGGTATTGTGGACTGTAGATTGTAGTGTTAGGTTTATTTTCTTGTTCCTCAACGGCCAATGAGGCACAACATTTGTTCTTGAAAAATCACATAGAACAACTTACGGGTTTAGGTACTTGCTTTATGGATAGATTAACTCGTGTTAACAATCAATGTTTTCCAAATATTGATTTTTTCGATCGTAACTTCTGCCTATATTTAAAAGAAGACTTTTAAAGATTTAATATTATAAATGAACAGATATTAATTTTTAATTAAATGCAAGCTTGACTGTGACATAAATGACATTGACAGAATTTAATAACAATCAAATTGCCCAAATTTTCTAGGGCCCTGGACCCGCCCTTGGAATATCAAAACAGGCAACCAAGGCAACATTAGACAGATGGGCGCAAAAACAACATCCATTACGATGGAACTGTACATGAGAGGCCATTGTCACTTAAGGTGGGAGTATCAACATGCTTGCCAACCTATAACCTATTTCGCATAGATTTATTTATGTTTTCTAGCTTTTATACAAAATTTAAAGAAAATCAGTATCGACTTGATATTCTATAGGTAATAATTGACATATTTAATAAATATCAAGGAATTTCATAACTTATTTTAGGAGAATTGTATAGCGAAAAATATCGGGTAAGATTTTTTTTAACATTATTATGTCATTGTCACTCATTGTTCTTTCACTATACAATTCTCCCAAAATTAGCAATGAAATAAATTGAAATTTTTGTAATATATCAGATACTACCTAAATAATGTACCGACGATATTAGTTTCCTTTAAATGTGAGTTATTAAAATAATAAACTCAAAAAATCAACGCGAAATAGGTTATAGGTTGGCAATAGATTGAATGACGTTGAGAATTCAACCTTAAGAAAACACCGTCAACGAATGGGAATCTACAATGGATCTATTGAATGCAGACTTTGCGGTGGAGAGGACGAAATCGCCGTTCATATTATATACAACTGCGAAGCACTAACCTGTAAAAGATTCAGAATTTTCGGAAATATTCAGTGCGGCGATACAATAACAAACTTGGTAGAAAACTGTTGAACCTCGTAGAAGGAACAAACCTGTTCTTACAAGACTGGGACTCTCAATAAGCCAAATAGCTGCAGTGCAAGAAGGTTGGGCCAAACATCCGACCCTCGCCTTTAACCAACCAACCAACTATATTCTCCACCAGTTTTTCTACCAAAACACCCCTTTATTGACCTAATATTAATATTGATCTTGATACGGTTTTGTTGTTTTATATTATTGTCTACTTCTACATCAATATTCTCGGTTAGAGATTTTCCAAAATGTCTATCAGATTTTTGTAAGTTCTTACCGTGCGAGCAAAAATTATTTGCATCAAAGAGGAACTTGCATCTAAGGTCGTAATGCTTAGCCGTAGAGCTTAATACCTGTTGGGTGTCAGTAACTACCTAAATTAACAATCAATCAGTTATTCCGTCATCTTTGACAGTCGTTATAAGTAATTTGATTCATCGCTAATTTTTCCAATTTCTTGAACAATTCACACAATAAACTTTACGGAACAGCACAAAACATTAGAGTTAGAGTAAATGGTGAGATGGCAATTCAATCCGGGTTTGTGCATGGACGATTTTCACGAACATTTTCCCAACGTTGCTTTTATTGCTGGGGATTTTTATCATTGCCTGAAAAGGAGCGTGGCTGTGTTTAGGGAAACAGGTTCTATATATACAACACAAAAAAGGTGCAAGAAGACCATCTGTAAAAACAGACAAACTTGTTGCAAACGTTCGTCAAATATTGCAAAATACCCCACAAATTGTATAAGACGCCTGTCCCAAGAAGATCTTATGGAACATGCAGGACTATTCTTAAGAAGCAGCTAAATTTATTTCCTTATAAAGTGCAAGTATTCCAAGAAATACAAGCCGCAGATTTTGAAAGACGCCGGAATTACTCTCAATGGTTTTCCCAAAATTTATTGGAAAGAAATGATTTATTGGACCTGACATTTATGTAATTATTTTTCTTTTTCTTTCTGTATATTCTTACTTTGTTAATTTTGTACACAACAAAAATAAATTTGTATTTGTCTACTTATTTTATTACTCATTAGTTTGGCATATCATGTCATAATATAAATTTGACAAAATTTTAACCTAGATTTGGTTAGATATATCGTCCCCATATCATTGTGATCTAAACCAAGCCACACGTTTTTTAATCCAAGCCCTCTTTGATGCAAATAAATTTTGCTCGCACGCGCACGGTATAATTAAAACAATATATTAACTACTTAGAACAAGAACAAAAAAAATCTTGATTTAAAAATGAATTTTAAATTAGCTATTAAAAATATTGACAATTATACGTCTTATCTTAATAGCTGTTAATATTAGCGTTTTATAAAAGCAAATTTTGTCGAACATTCTAGTTTTCGTGAAAAACATTATGGTCCCTGATTAGGGTTGGAGAATGGCGTATTAGCCTTCATTCTTTTGTAATTGTCGCAACATGGAAAGGGCGCGCCGGTATCCACCTGATCCATTAAGAGATACATCGGTTCCATAGAAAGCACGCCGCCCTATCTTTCCGCGGCATTCATCACGGTCCGGAAGGCAGCGAAAGATTCGGTAATTACATTTGCGCAAGCGGAATGTAAGCGAGCTATGCAGATCACATTTTAATGCAATTCCATCCATTATCATGGCAGGACCATTAACACCCGCCCTGATGCAATTTGGATTGTATAGAAACGAGCGGTATGGTATCGCTGGTTGGGTACGTGGCGGTCCTCGTACGTTTCGGAAAGCTATCTGCCTTTATTCGAATAACAATAGCGCAGCGTGATGAAATTACACATTAAAGAACGGCACTTTATCGGAAACACATCTATATTTAGAAAAAAGAAAAACACAAAGTCTTTCTCCATAATTTTTATTAAAAAATTAGGCGAACCTAGAATGATTCATAGAAAAATAGAATCGACATGTTTCGAGTGTAGAAACACTCATCATCAGGAAAATAATGTAAAAAGTAAAAAGCTGATGTTGTTAACCGTAGAGAAAATAACAAGTGGGGCTAAGCCGTAATGGAGCTTTTAAAGGTTACACATAAGAAGTGAAAAACTTACTATAGTCAAAAGACAGAAAATATTTCAGCACACTGAAAAGTCAAGGACCAGTGCAAAGCCACTGTGGGTGGTAAATGAAAAGAAAATTAGGGATTTTTAGAAAGACTTTGTAAAAATCATCTTAAATGTACGTGATAGAAGATCTATAGTTAGATAAAGCTATGTCGGAGACATGTGAAAGTGGTTAAGTCAGGGGGAAAGAAAAAAATTGTTTTTTGAGAAGTAGTGTAGATGCTTTCTGTAAAAGATAAAAAAGGGGAATGTAATGAATGAAAAGTAATAAAAAAGGTAGATTGGCTTACCATGTAGCTTGAATTAAAATGCTGTTGGGGTACCAAGCTTGTTACGGCCCAGTTACCACAGCAGGAGTCAGAGCTAACACATTTGGTGTAAAAAATAGGTTTAAGACATTAAAAAAAAAAAAAGTAAAATTTTTTAAAATGTCTTAAACCTAGGTTCGCCTAGTTTTTTAATAAAAATTGTGGAGAAAGACTTTATGTTTTTCTTTTTTCTATATTATTCAACTCCAGTTTGAGTATGGACTACTTCTTCAACATCTATATTTCCTTTGACGGAAAAGTTTTTCTTTTACATTGGCCGCGAACATTTTCTTTACATAATATAGAAATTATAATTTAAAGGCATCATTGGAAATGGAAATACTAATTATGTAGATGTGCTCCGATAGCACAGTCCTATTTACAAGACCGATTACCGAGTAAAGATAATAAATTCATTTTACTTGTAAATTGAAGAAATAAAAAATGGCTTTTAGATAATTTAAATTAAAAACAATGAATCGAGAATTTCAAGCTCATTTTATTTTATCAGGTAAATTTAACGATTAGGCAGCGCTTCATGGAAACTAAACAATACTCATTTAAAATTTATGTAGGAATGTAGCAATTAAGCAGTCGGAACGGAATCATTTGACTAATTGCGAAAGCAGTTTCTTAATAGCCGTCCCAACACGAGGCGGATGGCACCCAAGAGGATAGCATACATCCCAGCGGAAGGGTTGGCGGCGTAATCAGCAAGAGATAACGCTCGCTCAATCCACGTATGCTGCTTCGGTCTGCGAAACAGTAGTAAGGCGGGTCGTTATTGTTCCAGCTTTCCCTATTTTCATTTCCCGCTACAATAGTTCATTAAAAAGGTGTTTCGGAGGCTATTTGGTAAGCTATTAGGTGGCCTGATATTACTCCTCGGAGAACCATTTGCCGGCGGCAGCATCCGACGACAATGAAAGTCACTCGTAAATTGGCACTGCGGAATAGGATAAAAGAAGGAGAGAGAACGTCTGACCTGGCTACGTCTTTGCGTGATGACCGGGCCGCCGAACAGTCAACTTGCAATTCCATCGTTGCGGGCTGATAACGGCGGCCCCTTCAAGCCAGCGACGACAATTTATCACCGAGACGCATTAACCCAGGTGAACCCCCTGCACGGGGAAGCAAGACAATGTCTCCGAGCGGTAATGGTATGAAGCCGTGAAAAATGATGATGATACGGCTTCGTGAAAAACGAAATTCTCCAGGGAGAAGGGACTCGACGTTTTTTCTTTTCGTTTCGGCTTTTCGCCGGGAAGGATGCTGTTTGCGAACACAAAAGCTCCGGGTGACTACTCAAGCGAGTGGAACCGGCCGACGCGTCACGGCCGAGTACAGCACGAATGCGGCCGCCATTTCCGCGAGAAGCGGTCCGTAATCGTCCTCTTCGAGTCCGTAAACAAACAGGAATGACCAGCGGGGCGCTTCGGGATTGTCTTTAATGGATTTCGGGTCCAGTTTGTGCGAGCCCCACAATTACGAAAATTTTATAAAAGAACGACATCAGCTAACGTGATAAATTGTGTACCGACATAATGACATTATAAAAATCGATGACAATTAACGCGTGCGCTCGGCACAACGGTTGATGTGGCGAGCGCCATTTCCAGCCGTAATCTCATTTGGAACGCTGCCGGGGGACGAAATCTAATTAGCGCGGAAAGCTGATCGGTAATTACTGCGATTAATCAATCCATTCCTATTCCGGCAACATTTCTTTCCACGTCACTGTACTGTTATCGATTCACGCATTACAACGGACACATAAAGACTATGACAATAATTTTCAGAATAATTCCAGGTTTGCCAGTAATACTACGCTTTTCCACTACGTTGGAATAGAGCTCAAATACAAACTTGTTTTTAAATTGAATTATTATTTTTAAAGTATTACTATTTATAGAGCATTTACACTTTATAATGGCGACATACGATATAGTGAACACGTCGTGCTTTTAAAAAAAGTAGATTTTATAACGGCCAACGACCAATTAAAAATAATATCCGCTTTTTGAGAATATCTTGCGGATGTATAGTAATTAATTTAATAATCGTAATTTAATTAGTGTAATATAAGTACCTAGTAGTAACTTTTTTCAAATTATTACAAATTACAAATAATGTAAAATTGATAATATGAAACTAATTGGAATTTAAGACTTATTAAATGAAGGAGATGACCGTTATTTGATGCTGTAGGCTATCGATAAGCAATTTAATAAAACAATAAAATTTAAAAAACACTTACCAATTATTAACTTGAAGTATCGTAAGTCCCGTATCCTGTGCTAGTTGCTTTTTCTGGTCCTCCGAAGGGTAGGGATGCTGCAATAAATAAAAATTATTAGTTCAAACCATAAATTACTTCTTTGGTTATTAATCTGTTATCACCACAGAACTAAAAAAAACCCAGTAGAATGATCTGCTTATTAAAATAGCATGTCTATTAAAGGCTTGGGAAATTAAGTTTTTTTCCTAGTAAATAAGCTGTATAAATGACACACTACAATATATCTGTACTAATTGGGGATTTGGTTTTTATAGGTTGCCATCCACTAATTTGAGTTGGCAGCATTATTCCAATGTACTGTAACTTCGTAGCACGATAATAATATCTAGATATCACCAGTCAGCATACCAGTTCATCATAAACAATTTTACAAATTTCTTTATGATATTTATTATAAGTATATCTTAATAAAATAAAGCACCAATATATTGTGCCCTTTGAAGTACATAAGTATGTAAGTTTTTCCTGGTGCATTAAGACAAAGTCTGATAATTTCTGTCGTATATAAAATGGCACTGGTGGGCAAATCCCACTTCTGATAGTAGATATTAATAAAGAAAAAACATATCACACAGTACACCAACAATAATCAAAATAAATAATTTACACAAAATTAGAATAATAATAATAATAATATTAATAATAATAATATATCCTTTTGGAAATCTTTATTTTCTCACTAAAAGTAAATGACCCCGCCTGATGGGTGGAGTAGTTTTTAGTGACACGTGATAATTTCAGCCCATCATTATTAAATGCAATGATTAAGTGTGCGCTCTGTGACAGCCCACGTGCGAACATCACAATTACCCTAATAAGTAAAGGCTACACCTAAATGATTGGTGTCCTAAATTTTTAAAGTCACACTTATGCATTTTATGTATTGTTGTGCATGGAACACGGCGTTCGGGTTTGTTCGGGTTTGTTAAATTAATAAAATTGTTAAATTACTGTTATTTTTAAATAATTGTTTTTTTCTTCAACCAGTCAATAATAAGGGCATATGGATAATACACCTAGTACTATTATGAATACTATACGTAATAATCCGAAAGCCATAACTTGATTTTAATAACCAAAATCCCCATAGCGGTGTATGATTTATATAATTAATATAAGGCATGAGAGACAGAGGTAGGTAGACAGTCGTAGTTTAATGACATGATATACCAAACTAATGAGTAATAAAATAAGAAGACAAATACAAATTTATTTTTGGTGTTTACAAAATTAACAAAGTAAGAACATACAGAATAAGGTGGACTCTGCAAAAAAATGGGGATTTTCATTACTACACATGCGTGTATTCTGAGAATTTACATAACCGGAGAGGTGGAACCATGCAGGTTTCATCCGAAAAAAATGTCAGGTCTAATTAATCATTTATTTCCAATAAATTTTGGGTAAACCATTAAGAGTAATTCCTGCGTCTTTCAAAATCTGCGGCTTGTATTTCTTGGAATACTTGCACTTTATAAGGACATAAATTTAGCTGCTTCTTAAGAATAGTCCTACATGTTCCATAAGATCTTTCCACTTCTTGGGATAGGCGTCTTATACAATTTGTTGGCGTATTTTGCATTATTTCACGAACGTTTGCAACAAGTTCTTCTGTTCTTACAGATGGTCTTCCTGCTCCTTTTTGTGTTGTATAGAACCTGTTTCCCTAAACACAGCCACGGTTCTTCTTAGGCAGTAATAAAAATGCCCAGCAATAAAAGCAACGTTAGGAAAATGTTCGTGAAAATCGTCCAAGCACAAACCCGGATTGTATTGCCACTCACAATTTACTCTAACGCCGTTTCGAAAATACGCTTCAACCATGAATGTTTTGTGCTGTTCCGTAAAGCCCATTGTGTGAATTATTGTTCAAGAAATTGGAAATTGGAAAAATTAGCGATGAATCAAATTACTTGTAACGACTGTCAAAGATGACGGAATAACTGATTGATTGTTAATTCAGGTAGTTACTGACACTCAACAGGTATTAAGCTCTACGGCTAAGCATTACGTCCCTAGATTCAAGGCCCTCTTTGATGCAAATAATTTTTGCTCGCACGGTATTTATACTGACATAAACTTAATCTTATTATAACTAAAAATAAATAACATCGAACAGACCAAAATCACTGGCAGACTCCCGAACTATCTAATGTCATTCACGTCGCGCCGTATTGTCGTTACTATGGAAACGTAATAATACCTAGGTGACTACGATTTAAATGTTAACGTATCGCCTTGTGTTTGTTAGGTAATAATGAATTTTGAATATTGTAAAAATGAAATACAATGGATGGTTCTAGATAGAGCATAGTATTTTACTCATGTATAATGAACCATAATATACTCGGGTGACCGGAATTTCGCTTATTATGATCTACATTATACGTTCGGTAATGAATATAGTATCATTACGTTCCTAGCAAGCAGGAAAATGTTAATGCTAGAATAGCTATTTACCTAACAAGTGCGGAAAATGAACTTTTCCGCACGTGTCAGGTACAATAGTTTTTCTACAGACTTGCGGAAATAAGTAACATATATTTCAAAGAAATTTAATTATTTTTAATTAACTATAACAATCACATAATATGTAACAGTAACTAATTCTGAGAAAAAAAGTAATAACTACAAGTTATAAGTAATTGATATATTATTGATTTTGACATAATCGTGCCGAAAAAATTTTCCGCACTAGTGTGGAAAAACCAATTTTCCGCACGGATTTTTGACATAATAGTGCCGAAAAAAGTTTCCGCACTAGTGTGAAAAAATCAATTTTCCCCACTGATATCCGTGCGGAAAATTGGTTTTTCCACACGTCTGTAGAAAAAATACTTTTCGATGTTCTTTCAGATATCGACGTTCTAGGATGCGTAGATCATGAAAAACATGTTTTCCACTTTCGTCTGCCGGTCTATGTCAGTTCGTGGGAATGCTCAAAAATAATTATTATAATGGGAAAGTATAAAACTTGGTAAAATTTTGATTAGGCATTAACTTTGCTCGGAACCATACTTTCAATTGAATATATTAAAATGTAATTATAGAAAAAGCGCGCTAAAAAGATACAATTTTTTGGATCTACATTATTTCTTTGGAAAACAGTCTATCATTATCCCTTTAGTTTCTTAATTACATTTTGGAAAACTTATGAAAATACCCGTAAAGAGGAAACAGTAAAAGGAAAGATAGCGTTTGCAACTGTGTTATTTTCTTATCTAAATACGCATTCATCAATGAATGGGAAAAGTTTGTTTAGCTATGATTTTCTTTAATAATAATATAAAACAGTCTCCTATTTGAGTAAACGAATATTCAGCAAATACAGATTTTGCGTCAAAAAAGTTTCTTAAATTGAATTGTTTGTTGTAAAATAAGCACGCACTGATTCTAATTTTAATGAAATTTCTGTTAACAATTTTTATGTATACCAAGAAAGCACACAATAGAGGTTGGCAAATATCAATCTATTGTATTTGTGGCAGAATTATATGAACATCATGTTCTAAGAATTGTACTGTGAAAATCCCCATTTTTTTGTAGAGTCCACATTGCACCCTCAAAAAATTGGTGGCTGGTTAGCTGTTTCACGAAGAATAATAAAATTGTTGGTCCTATTTTTTCTATGACACAGTTACAGCACAGCGGTATAGAGACAATATTTTGAATCCATTTGTGGAGCAATTACTTGACGACGAACTACGTTTTGGATATTTTCAACAGGATGGTGCAACCGCCCATAAAGCCGCCGAAACTATTAACTACTTACGAAATTTTTTCGACGACAGATTGATCAGTTTTCGATCAGACATTGAACTCCCACCTAGATCACCTTGTTTAACGGTTATGGATTACTTCGTTTTTCCTCATTTAAAGAACACTATTTTTAAAACACCAGTTGCAAATTTAGAACAATTACAAGAAAGAATTATCCAAGAATGTACGGTAACATTTCTCCAGAGATGCTGGTCAACACTTTCGAAAATATGAAGAGACGTGTGAATTTATGCTTGGAGCATGGCGGTGGCCAATTTCAGCAATTTATGTAATTATTTTTCTTTTTCTTTCTGTATATTCTTACTTTGTTAATTTTGTAAACAACAAAAATAAATTTGTATTTGTGTATTTTATTACTCATTGGTTTGGCATATCATGTCATAATATGAATTTGACAAAATTTTAACCTAGATTTGGTTAGATATAGCGTCCCCAGATCATTGTGATCTAAACCACGCCCCACGTTTTTTAATCCAAGCCCTCTTTGATGCAAATAATGTTTGCTCGCACGGTATAACGCAAATTGGTTGGTAACCTAAATATGATACCTATACTCATAAACTATTAACTAATTACTAGGTCAAACAAGGCTCTATCATGGCCTTATTGTGCATTGTAGCAAAAGTGATCCCCGGAGAGCCTGACTGCACTGCCATTAGCCGTCGACCGGAATCTGCGGTCGTAATTCCACGAAAAACAACGCTCTCGATCCATTCATTCCCCGTCACACCTCGCAAAGGCCCCTTTGAGACCTATAACCCCATCTTCAGTGTCTCTCAGGGGCGGCATAACCCTTATGTGGCCGCCGCCGGGCCGCCTCTGTATGCCTAAGACCCTCAGTTTTCTTTTCCGGGATAGCAATGCATAGTGATTTTTACGATTATGTTGGGAATCCAAAACGGCCTCTGTTCGCCACACACACCACCTTCCTGCTATTATTTGCGTATCTACATCTAAAATGTGAAACGGGTAGAAAATTGAAGAGGGAGCTTCCGCGAGGCACCTACGATGGCTGATTTCAATGCACCCCGGGGGTTCACATATCACCGTCAACGATTTACAGCCTTCATCCGATCGAGTTAAAAAATATTTGAATCTCAGATGGTTATAAATAATGGTATGAAACCCGTCTTGACATATTCCCCGGCAAGGAATTCAGATTAGAGTAATTGTAACAATACAACATGGCAAACAAAACGGGGAGCACCAAACAAAGAATCCGCAACTTGCCGGAATGAGCGAAACATGAAAATGCCGGAGCCGCTTCGTTATAAATGATGGCTCGCTACAGAATCAGTTGCAGGACAACTTTAAAATACGCTTAAATTTTTCATTAAACAATGGATGGAGGGATACCGTAGCCCTTTTTAACATGCCTAATGCTATATTTACAATCCCCATTTAATTTCTATTTTTAGTTGGCGTAATACCGAAGTATCACTTATTTGATTAAAAGTATACTACAGTTCCGGTTTCTTAAGTTTAAATCAACCGTACTTAAACAAAAATTCAAACTAACGAGTAATTCATAGAATCTGATACCGTGTGAGCAAAAATTATTTGAATCAAAGAGGGCCTTGCATCTAAGGACGTAATGCTTAGCCGTAAAGCTTAATACCTGTTGGGTGTCAGTAACTACATGAATTCTGAATTAACAAACAATCAGTTATTCCGTCATCTTTGACAGTCGTTGTCGTTACAAATAATTTGATTCATCGCTAATGTTTCCAATTTCTTGAACAATTCACACAATGGGCTTTACGGTACAGCACAAAACAATCATGGTTGAAGCATATTTTCGAAACGGGGTTAGAGTGAGTGGGTATAATACAATCCGGGTTTGTGCATGGACGAATTTCACGAACATTTTCCTAACGTTGCTTTTATTGCTGGGGATTTTTATCATTGCCCGAAAAGATCCGTGGCTGTGTTTAGAAAGACAAGTTCTATACAACACAACAAAGGAGCAGGAAGACCATCTGTAAGAATAGATGAACTTGTTGCAAACGTTCGTGAAATAAAGTAAAATACGCCAACAAGTTGTATAAGACGCCTGTCCCAAGAAGTGGGAAGATCTGATGGAACATGCAGGACTATTCTTAAGAAGCAGCTAAATGTATTTCCTTATAAAGTGCAAGTATTCCAAGAAATACAAGCCGCAGATTTTGAAGGACGCAGGAATTACTCTCAATGGTTTACCCAAAATTATTATTAAAATTATTTATGTAATTATTTTTCTTTTCCATTCTGTATATTCTTACTTTGTTAATTTTGTAAACAACAAAAATAAATTTGTATTTGTCTACTTATTTTATTACTCATTAGTTTGGCATAAGTATTATAATATGAATTTGACAAAATTTTAACCTAGATTTGGTAAGATATATGGTCCCCATATCATTGTTATCTAAACCAAGCCCTACGTTTTTCAATCCAAGCCCTCTTTGATGCAAATAATTTTTGCTCGCACGGTAGTAGTGTTTGCGATTTATCGAATATAAAGTTACCAAATGTTTAGGTAATTTGCCTTGACAATTTTTTTTTATTAAGTTATTGGAATAAAATAAATTATTTAAATTTCATTGCTTAAAATATAACATATTAACGCATTAATAATAATAATAATAAAAGTTTTTTTATGGTAAATAAAGAAACCAATTACAAAGACTAATAATAGACAGACAAGCAAAAGCGCATCATCAGTTTAGCCACAAAGGGCTCCCCACTGAACCCTGCACTGCTTGCTAAAATAATAATTAAAAAAATATAAAGAATTATGGATGTACAGACATTATAGAAATATCGTAAAAAGGAGAATATAATTATTGGTTCAAAAAGTTAACATTCCGGAAAAAAGAGAAAAATACGATTTACTATAACCTGATGGAAATGACAAATACATGATTCCATGAATGACTAGCGAAACATTGATAAAAATAAAAATTTAACAGAAATAATTAACGAAGTTGCTCATTTTAAGAATTGTGTAGATATTTCCTATATTTCAATTTAAGTTTGTTGCTGACAAGTAAAACCATTTCATTAGGTAAAGAGTTATACAATTTTACAGAGCTACATGGTGCTCTGATGCTGAGGTACTGTCAACTTATTAGGAAACCTCACGTCATAGGAATGTATGTTTTCACAAAATACCAACCTACTTTTGAAAGAAACAGGCAGAACCGGATTATTTGGAGTTTTAACCAAGACATTCCCCAAATGTAAAGTTCAACGGTAATTCATTACTCTAGCCACTTGAGACTCTTGAACGTATGAGAAATATAATCAAATTTTTGAAGTCCAAAAATACACACAGCTCACATTGATTTGTCTCCATATCTTTGTCACATTCGGCATTTTGCACTTTGCCGTTTTTGGCAAGTTGATGTTTTGTTAATGCAAGTATTGTTAGTTGTCTGCCATTAAAGAACAGTGACGCTAAAAAAATCTTAAAAACAATAAAATTTTTTTAAATTTTCATTAATTCAAGGTGGCGAGTTTTGAAAAAGGATCACAGTTGTGTCAAAATTCCTCGAAACTAATTTAAAGCACTTCCATCTATTACCTATTATTTTTCTGTGCAACTGCAGACAAACCATTTTCTTTTCTGTCGTAAAATAACCTCAGAAAATTTATTATTTATTATCTTATAGAATTGTCCCTTTTTGAAATTTACTTTTAACAACGTGCCCGGAGTGAAATGGGTTTCTATTATCTTTCTCAAAATAAAAATGAACTGAGTATAGTTTAAATGATAATAATATCTAGTTTTTGATAAATCTGATCGGTTTCGATAATAAGTATTCATTATCCCTTTAAAATAAGTTAAATATCCTTATTCGTTACCAGCTTTAAGTTAACCTAGTCACATTTCTTTAAGAATATTTTTTTTTTATTATTACTTGTAACTCTTGTCAGTCAATATGTTTTAATTAATCCGATTTTAGAATTTAAAATAAAGCTTCTAATGAAAACAGTAAAAAAAATCCATTACGAAGATAATAAATGATTTGATTACAATTCGCTTACCTATATACGTTATTTAATATTTCAAACTAAAACAAAAATAAATTTATGAAACATAAACATTTTTCTGGTAGTATCAACCTAAATCATTATAAATAAAAATATTATCATACGGCATTGGTCATTCATTGCAGAAGGACTTAGCCGTAGTAGATGATATTATCAAATAACATTTATCTAAAATTTTCTCGACGTTCGGTAAGTAGGACATATGTCGCCATAGAATCTCCCCCGTGGATAAAGTCGGATAACGGTGTCGGAAATATAGCAAGAGATGCAGTCAAGCCGGAAATGAAACCATGTAACCGGAAAGAGCAGTTTTTTCAGATATTTTGGAGAATATAGAGAATGTTGACAGTATCCTTTACGTATGTATCTTTAGAAATGAGATTTAGCTAACTAAAAGTAGTAGTTTTACAAGCCTTTATTCATTTTGTCAGTATAGTTTTTATTTTTGTGAATTTAGTGTTGCTACTAATTATTCTCCAGCGCAAGAAAATAGGAGGATAAGGAAGTTGAATTGACATAACATATTATTGATTTAAAGAAATAATTCCTTGTAATAGCTTTGTCGTTGTTTCTATGTAAAAGTATAATATGTAATTAATACCAATATAGTAATTGTAATAGTTAATTGGCATTGGCCTCTACTTGTATCTATCAAATTGTATCTATAATTATATGCAGCTTACAATTCTGTTAATATTAAATTTTAATTAAAACTTAACAGATATTTTGGAGAATATAGAGAATGTTGACAGTATCCTTTACGTATGTATCTTTAGAAATGAGATTTAGCTAACTAAAAGTAGTAGTTTTACCAGCCTTTATTCTCTTTGTCAGTATAATTTTTATTTTTGTGTATTTATTGTTGCTACTAATTATTCTCAAGCGCAAGAAAATAGGAGGATAAGGAAGTTGAATTGACATAACATATTATTGATTTAAAGAAATAATTCCTTGTAATAGCTTTGTCGTTGTGTAAAAGTATAATATGTAATTAATACCAAGATAGTAATTGTAATAGTTAATTGGCCTCTACCTGTATCTATCAAATTGTATCTAATATTATATGCAGCTTAGAATTCGATTAATATTAAATTTTAATTAAAACTTAACAGATATTTTGGAGAATATAGAGAATGTTGACAGTATCCTTTACGTATGTATCTTTAGAAATCAGATTTAGCTAACTAAAAGTAGTAGTTTTACAAGCCTTTATTCTCCTTGTCAGTATACTTTTTATTTTTGTGTATTTATTGTTGCTACTAATTATTCTCAAGCGCAAGAAAATAGTAGGATAAGGAAGTTGACTTGACATAACATATTATTGATTTAAAAAATTAATTCCTTGTGATAGCTTTGTCGTTGTTTCTATGTAAAAGTATAATATGTAATTAATACCAATATAGTAATTATAATAGTTAATTGGCCTCTACCTGTATCTATCAAATTGTATCTATAATTATATGCAGCTTACAATTCGGTTAATATTAAATTTTAATTAAAACTTAACAGATATTTTGGAGAATATAGAGAATGTTGACAGTATCCTTTACGTATGTATCTTTAGAAATGAGATTTAGCTAACTAAAAGTAGTAGTTTTACCAGCCTTTATTCTCTTTGTCAGTATACTTTTTATTTTTGTGTATTTATTGTTGCTACTAATTATTCTCAAGCGCAAGAAAATAGGAGAATAAGGAAGTTCAATTGACATAACATATTATTGATTTAAAGAAATAATTCCTTGTAATAGCTTTGTCGTTGTGTAAAAGTATAATATGTAATTAATACCAAAATAGTAATTGTAATAGTTAATTGGCCCCTACCTGTATCTATCAAATTGTATGTAATATTATATGCAGCTTAGAATTCGGTTAATATTAAATTTTAATTAAAACTTAACGGATATTTTGGAGAATATAGAGAATGTTGACAGTATCTTTTACGTATGTATCTTTAGAAATCAGATTTAGCTAACTAAAAGTAGTAGTTTTACAAGCCTTTATTCTCTTTGTCAGTATACTTTTTATTTTTGTGTATTTATTTTTGCTACTAATTATTCTCAAGCGCAAGAAAGTAGGAGGATAAGGAAGTTGAATTGACATAACATATTATTGATTTAAAGAAATAATTCCTTGTAATAGCTTTGTCGTTGTTTCTATGTAAAAGTATAATATATGTAATTAATACCAAGATAGCAATTGTAATAGTTAATTGGCCTCTACCTGTATCTATCAAATTGTATCTAATATTATATGCAGCTTAGAATTCGGTTAATATTAAATTTTAATTAAAACTTAAACTTAATTTGTAAATTTAGTTTCGCAAAAGTAATTACGTCGAGTACAGTAGATTGACAGAATTTTTAATCATTTGCAGTTCCTCGTTTCGGTTGGTAATACTTTATCGGAGTCCCTTCGTGAAAACTGTGCGAAATTGATCGGCGCCAGGCGGCAGCGGGGTCTCGCGCCCCTGCAATATCCGATATCAGGATTAGCGCACAGAGTTTAATGAGTCGTGCAAGTAAGCCAGGATCAGAGAAGTGATACCAGTTTTCGAACGGAGCGCATCGTTCAAATATTCATGCGTCGACGAGTAGTTGACCGGGCGGATGGTCTTTAACGTTTGCCGAATTCAAAGTGGCCAGCATCAAATATTAAGAAGCGTGGTCAAGAGAATATCTCATGGGATTGGCGATTGAGCGTTATCTATGGCCCTCTCACTGCACTTTCCGTTGCAAACTCCCATCCTTTAATTCCGCCTGACAAGTGGACGGGCCACACTTGGATCGTTCTTGGACGAATATCCTGTGGGAGCCACTTCGACCGCCTTATATCACACCGGCGATACGTTCCTACTGCCCCGGATGGACAGACACAAAAAGGTGAACGGAATACGGATTAGAACCGGGATGGCAAATTCCAACTTTTGCATGCATGTAACGAATAGATAAAGCGCCAGGAACATTATATGCCACCAACAGAGATGAAATGGCCCTGAGGGGCCCTAGTAATCCCCGACTACGTGAGGGTCGCGCGTATGACGCCTAATTTCCTCCCCGCATAAATTTAAACAAAGGGAATTTTAACGAACGATTTACACAGATCGAGAATTGTTTCAGTTTTTGCAAAAATAATTTCCATATTAAAAAAAAAACACGATATCAATTTGGGCATCAATGTTTTTAAAATTTAAAAAAAAATGTATAAAAGGCATTCGTTTTCTGCCAAGTTCATTCTAGTTTAGTACGTACGAGTATTAGTTGAAAACAATTAAATCGATATCGATAAGCCAAATAAATGCAGACGCAGCATAAAAGGCTATTGACTTCCTTGGACTTAAACGCTGTACAAAGCTGTAGCCGTGCAAAGGACAAAGAGTAATCGCCAAACAAAGACACTAGACTCCACGTGTGACGAGTTTTTATTCGTCTAAATGACTGTACTCTTACGTGGGGTCTAGTGTCTTTGTTTTGCCATTGGTATAACTATGTCCAATGCACAACCATAGCTAAGTACAGCGTTCCGATTTATTAAACATTGTGAAAGAAATGAATTTTGCTAATAATTTTGCTTACCGTTAAATGTTGAAAAAGCCACGCTCTGAGTATATTCGTAGCTACCTTGGGAAATATGCCTCTCTTTTTTTGATTTTTCTTTCCGTTCGTATCGTCATCCTCCTCGCCTGTGCCCTCTCCGCTGCCGATACTCGCGTTACTGGCGTCACCTAGAACAAAAAGTAGAATCCAAATTATAAAATTTGGACGCGAACCGATACAGCCAATCACGTTTCGTATTTATCAGTTACAATGTCCTTTGATTAATATTAACCAACCGTAATATCCAGGATGATTTTTTATATGGAAACTGCATATTAGTACAACTCTTAAGTTACAGGTAGAGTGCCAAGATGTGTAAGTTAATTATTAATTTAAATAATTTATTATTAGGAGAATTGTATCGCACTACTTCATATTGTATGACTCTCCTTTACTTACAACGACTACATTTCATTGTAAATGATTCTTTGGTATTTGTTGTGAAGTTTTAGAAATCTCTAAAAGTATTAGAATACCCCAGTTTGTTAACAAATCAATTAATAGTTTAGTGCTAAGCACTTATTTAATATTCTAAGAAGCATTTAAACTTAAGCTGCTGCCTTGCTAATAAAGAAAAATATAATAGAAATAATTGAACGAGGATATTGCCAATGATATTAGGAATATTCTTGGAGGCAGGTACATTATTATGGGACCAGGCTAATCATAGGAAATAATTAAACGATTTCTTTCCTGCTAAAATCGCGGCGTAGAACGTTTACTAGCTATATTACCTCGATTTAGGTATTTCTAAGTAGACTAATTGTATGTCATCTTATAGAAATATAGGAAATTAATTCAGTAAGGAAACAAATTTAAATGTAATTCAAAACAAGTTCAAAAACAAATTGCTGATAATCACGAACGAAAACACTCGAAAATGTAGCTTGAATAAAGGGCGGCCCCACCAAGTTCTTTTACTGACTTGAAACCGCGTGTGTTTGTGTATCTGGTAATGACTACAATTCGTCGGCGTTCAACAAACAAAAATAGTAGTCGTTCGTGAAAGTCGTAGGTCGCACCCTAATCTGATTTCTTCCCCTTTTAGTTTGCGTGTGAGTCATTAAACCCCTCTTATGGCTCACCCTCGCCCATTCTCTACATACAACACAAAGTTTGCATCAAGAGCCATTGCGACACCCGCAAAATTGCGTAGTGTAATTAGACCATTGATTTAGCATTTTTGGCTACGTGTAATCGCTTTCATATAAATTTGCAAAAAAAAACGGCTAGAAATCTGTCGCTCTCGTGGGTTGTAAAACAGATAAAGTATTTTTTTTCCTCTACTAATCTAAATCGGACCGATTATTGACCTTACAAATCGTTACCTTGTATTATTATTGACAATATTATGGTTAATAATAAATACAATTTATTTGAAAGGAGGCAACTTGATTTTTTTTATTCTGCACTAATAACATGGCAGGCGATTTCTTGTAGCTAAGCGACCAGTCAATTGTTATTGACCAGCACAGCAATCGTTTAAATACTTACCTAAATTTTTTATAATTATTAATACTGTAAAAATAATTATAATAACCACGGTATAGACAGCTAATAGCTTTCGCGTCTTAAATCACGAGAAACAGAGCAATCCTTGGGCCACAATAGAACCTGTCTAAATCTTGGTTATTATAATATTCTATTATACATAGGCATAAAAAGAACTAAATATATTTCTCACTTGTTACAAAAATATTCCTTTACATTCTTAAGAGTTTACCATCGCGCTTACTGACGACATGCATTTATACCATTTTTTCGAAACCGTCTAAAAAACCTATATCGAATTTATTTCAAGATAAATTTGTTTATTTACAAATATATTTTTGTAAATTTGACTTCTGTACGAAAAATGATCACCAAGGTAAAATACGTGTCACTAAATAACACCAGTAAAATTTAATTAAACAGGTGATTAAATGGCCAACTGAGCAATATTTGATATCACTGGGTAGCTATAGGTTCAAAGGTTGTTTGTCTTGTAACAGAGTGTTAATTTAGGCTATTCTTTGGGAGAAAATAATTTTTAAAGTTGACCCATTTCTACTAACACAAATTATAGTATATTTGGAAAAACAAAGGGTAGGTACCTACTCGGAAAGTCTCCTACATGAGAAATAGAGTTTAAGAATGGTTCCTTCAATATTTTTAACTTAAAGAACCTAATTTTAATCGGAAGAACGACATAACGTATACAATCGTACTATTATTATTACTATTTCTGTTGGATTTACATTTCTTCCGGAATTGTTTTAAATTGCTTTGCATTTGATAATATGATTATACCGTAAGATTCCTGCAGAAGTTGCCCTACTCTAGATTGTACAAAAGAAGACATGTGGAAATACAAAATTAGTATTTATAGTCAATAAAGGAAAATAAAATATTTTTTTTTTTTATTTAATAATAATTTACCTATTATCAGGGCTTACTTTCTTTTTACCAAAACTGTTTAGTACAACTCTGGTTATGGCGCATCCACTGTAAAATTTGCAAAACGCGATAACTGATAAATAGCTTTCGGAATCAATTATTTTAAACAATTGTTAGCGATTTTTCCAAAATAATTTTAGTGAAAATCAATCACGGTAAAATAATTAAGGTAGGTAGTGAAATCTTTTTAATTTAAAACCTTAATAAATAAACTAAAATACGCGACATGTTCCTCGTTATTGGAAAATATTATTTAATTAACAATTGTTGCAAACAAACATTTAGTTAAGAAGTGTGAATAATTCTAGTTAATTGAAACTTGTGCTAACAATTTCACTGATTCTTTAAATGCAATTTACACAGAAACAGCTTAGTCGTAAAAACTTTCAGTGATCTATAAAGACAAGGCCCTATACAAAATATTTTTGCATTTAATCTGTTGGCGAAAACTGTGTATTATCGGGACATATTTGACTTTTAAACAATATAATTTCATATAGAAATAATAAAAACACAAAGTCGTTCTCCACAATTTTTATTAGAAAAACTGGCGAACCTAGAATAATTCATAATAATACAAATCGACATGTTTTGAGTGTAGAAACACTCATCAACAGGAAAACGAAGTGAAAGGTATAATGCTGATGTTGTTAGAAATAGAGAAAATAATAGTGGGATTGAGCAGTAATGGAGCTTTTAATGGTGTACAAGAGGTGTAAAATTGAATAGTCAAAAGACCGACAATCAAGACTTTAGCATACTGAAAAGTCAAGGGTTAGTGCAAAGGCACTGTCCTGGGCAGAAAAATGAGGAGAGCATATCATTTAACTCCACTTTGAGTATGGACTACTTCTTTAAAAATATAATTTCAATTCCGAATGTTTTTTAAAAAACTAGTTCCAATAAGTTGGCAGCAATTATTTGATTTGTCAGTAAGCAACCATACACAGGCCAACGACGAGCTTGTGTAGCCGAGCCTTGGTTCTGTGTATAATTTAAAATTATATTTCACGGCAATTATAATGCTGAAGAACGAATGGCTACAAATTAGTTTGGTAATATTTTTGTGGGTCCTATTAAAGGCAATAATGATGATCGGTGGTCGATTTCCTGGCAACGAGTTAAAGAGTTTTCGTTAGTGCAGGTTCGTTAAGATAATTACGCGGAACGAAGAGCACAATGCACGGTAAAATCCCGAGGAGAGACTGTCCAGAAGGCTGCTTAGAGATAACGCTTGATTAATCGTTTTGAGCGTCTGCTGCCGGATCATCTGACGCGGACTGGTTTTTGGCGATTTAAAGTTGGATAACGATGGGCCACGGAATGTTCGATCACGATATCGTCCGAGCGGACCAGGAGGTGTCCTGATAACTTTAGGGGCGAAGAAAGCCGGCTAGATATATCACCAATTTATAAATGGGCGTAGTCAAGACTTTTTATTATGCGGGTTCTGGTTACAGGGATTTAATCGTACCTATTTGCAAGCCCCGCATGATGTGGATGGAAACATGTATAATATGTACTTATGTATCTTATAGCAATAGCGATTTCTTACAGCTCCCGGCTCCCGGAAGGCGAGACGGAGACGCGTTTTTAATATAATAAGTCATGACAGCAAATTCAAAAAACCGTGCGAGCAAAAATTATCTGCATCAAATAGGGCCTTGCATCTAAGGACGTAATGCTTAGCCGTAGAGCTTAACACCTGTTGGGTGTCAGTAACTAGCGGAATTAACAATCAATCAGTTATTCCGTCATCTTTGACAGTCGTTACAAGTAATTTGATTCATCGCTAATTTTTCCAATTTTTTGAAGAATTCAGACAATGGGCTTTACGGAACAGCACAAAACATTCATGGTTGAAGCGTATTTTCGAAACGGGGTTAGAGTAAATGGTGAGTGGCAATACAATCCGGGTTTGTGCATGGACGATTTTCACGAACATTTTCCTAACGTTGTTTTCATTGCTGGGGGTTTTTATCATTGCCTGAAAAGAACCATGGCTGTGTTTAGGGAAAGAGGTTCAACACAACACAAAAACGGAGCAGGAAGATTATCTGTAAGAACAGAAGAACATGTTGCAAACGTTCGCGAAGTCCCAAGAAGTGGAAAGATCTTATGGAACATGCAGGACTATTTTTAAGAAGCAGCTAAATTTATTTTCTTATAAAGTGCAAGTATTCCAAGAAATACAAGCCGCAGATTTTGAAAGACGCAGGAATTACTCTCAATGGTTTACCCAAAATTTATTGAAAAAAAATGATTTATTATATAGACCTGACATTTTTTTCGGATAAAGCCTGATTCCACCTCTCCGGTTATGTGAATTCTCAGAATACATGTAATTATTTTTCTTTCTCTTCCTGTATATTCTTACTTTTTTAATTTTGAAAACAACAAAAATAAATTTGTATTTGTCTACTTATTTTATTACTCATTAGTTTGGCATATCATGCCATCATATGAATTTGACAAAATGTTAACCTAGATTTGGTTAGATATATCGTCCCCATATCATTGTGATCTAAACCAAGCCCAACGTTTTTTAATCCAAGCTCTCTTTGATGCAAATAATTTTTGCTCGCACGGTATAGGTAGCAGTAGCACACTAATCGACAGCCGTGGGTGCCTCCAATATTAATACCTACATACTTAATTTTTGATTTTTTTCTATTGATTTTATAAGATAACCGAAAATTTCTCATCTTCGTTAATGAAAAATATTTCTAAAACCCAGATTATTTGTTATTCTTTGCTAAAACATGGGATATAAATTAAATAAAAGTTATAAAAGTCTAAGCAGGAAATATAGTCTTCATTGTCGCCCTCCTATAAACGCCACACCACCAACTCTTAACTGTATAAAAATCCATCATCGCTACATCGAACAGTGGCGCTGGCGATCTTCACAATCCACAGCGAACGCAGGGTGCATACTGATTATATTTTTTCTTTGGTCCCGAATAGAAGATTTAATTTGATGCTGTGAATATTTTACCATAGATTATTCGGATTTGACTTAATAAACGAGATTACGTAATTTTATAGCAGCATGCATGTGAACAGCGGCGCGGCTGTGTTAAATGGAAACAAACCGTTTAAGACATTTTATTGTTGTTAAAATTAGACGAAAAATGATGGGTCAAACGAATAATTGCATGAACTTACAGAATCGTTGAAGCTAGTTTAACCTTTTGATGAAATTGACAAGTCAAAAAGACAGACTAAACTCTGCGAGTGCGGCCATTCTTATATTGATGATACACTAAGACCACTCGAAACAAGGATTAAAGAGCATAGAAACAATAATCTAAAATATAGAAAAAAGAAAAGCACAAAGTCTATCTCCACAATTTTTATTTAAAAAACAAGGCGAACCTAGAATGATTCATAGTAAAATAGAATCGACATGTTTCGAGTGTCGAAACACTCATCATCAGGAAAATGAAGTAAAAAGTAAAAAGCTGATGTTGTTAGCCGTAGAGAAAATAACAAGTGGGACTAAGCCGTAATGGAGCTTTCAAAGATTACACATAAGGGGTGATCATTTTCCGCTCGGGTCGAACACGTGCTGGCTGCAGCGAACTTCTTCCAAAGATGTTCTAGAAAAACAAAACTTTATTTCTTTTTTAAATTTTTTTTTTTTAAATGTCTTAAACCTACTTTTTACACCAAATGTGTTAGTTTTGACTCCTGCTGAGGTAACTGGGCCGTAACAAGCTTGGTACCCCAACAGCATTTTATTTCAAACTAAATGAAAGCATCTACACTGCTTCTACAAAAAACAATTTTTTCTTTTTTCTTTCCCCCTGACTTGACCACTTTCACATGTCTCAGACATAGCTTTATCTATCTATAGATCTTCTATCACGTACACTTAAGATGATTTTTACAAAGTCTTTTTAACAATCCCTAATTTTTCTTTTCATTTCCCACCCACAGTGGCTTTGCACTGGTCCTTGACTTTTCAGTGTGCTGAAATATTTTCTGTCTTTTAACTATAATAAGTTTTTCACCCCTTATGTGTAACCCTTGAAAGCTCCATTACGGCTTAGTCCCACTTGTTATTTTCTCTACGGCTAACAACATCAGCTTTTTACTTTTTACTTCATTTTCCTGATGATGAGTGTTTCTACACTCGAAACATGTCGATTCTATTTTACTATGAATCATTCTAGGTTCGCCTAGTTTTTTAAATAAAAACTGTGGAGAAAGACTTTGTGCTTTTCTTTTTTCTATATCATTCAACTCCAATTTAAGTATGGACTACTTCTTCAAAATCAAAAATACTCTATAAGAAAAGGAGATACTGAAATGTCAGGTAGGTACAGCTGATCATGCCTGGACACATGACCATCATATCATGTGGTCAAAAGCTGAAATCCTGCATAAAGAACTACACTGGAGGAATTGGAAGTTTAAGGAAGCTGCTGCTATTCACCAGAACCCACGGCTGTTTTAGTAAGTCACCAGTAGATATAAACCAACAAGTCAAAAAGACAGAATAAACTGTATCTACAGGATTCCCTGCGAGTGTAGTCAATCTTATGTTGGTGAGACACTAAGATCAGTCGAAACAAGGAAAAAAGAGCAAATAAACAATACGCTAAAAGGTGCATGACACTAAAAAGCCATGTGTAGCTGACCATACCTGGACACAATCATAGCCATCATAGCATGTGGTGCAGAAGCTGAAATACTGCATAAAAAACTAAACTGGAGGAAGTAGAAGTTCAAGGAAGATGCTGCTATACACCAGAACCAAGGTTGTTTTAATAAGATATAAGGAATAGATACTTACCAGTTGAAACGTTGTGATTTAAACCAAATAAATACAATGCTTGTCCAAAACTCTTTAATCATTCAAGAAACGTCATTGTCTTCAACCAAAGAGATACTTAAATTTTGAAAGTTTCAGTTGCCCATATGCGTTGATAAGGTAAGGGAAAATATTAATTGATTAGAGATTTAATTCTTGCTGTTAACGATGAATATCAATTAAAAAAGATAAAATAGAAGTAAACGTTAATTCTTGTTCATAATTGCACAATTATCTCTTTGACTTCATATTTAAGAAAATTAAATTACTTACCAAACAGAATGTCAAAAAAATTTATATCATATTCCTACCTACGTTAACTTAAAGTAAGAGCTAACGGCGGCAGCAGTAATAAGGAGCTAATATATTTTTTTAAGAGCAAGACACATTAAGCCTCGTTCTCAGAGCTACGTTGTGTCGCCAGCGACATCATCTTGACCAATCAAGACCGCCTTACGTCATTACCCCTAACCCCCACCAAAGTGTCGCAAGGTAGGTTTTTATTTCAACTTCAAGTCGTGTCGTTTATTTGGAGCAGCTATTTTTGAATTTTGTGTGTTTTAAATATTGTTTTGTGAATTTATTTCCAGTTTGGTTTTAAATAAAGGTTGTTATTATTTATACCTCCTCTTATTTCCTCTTGTCTGGTTTCCTTAGCTGGAGCGTTTGGCTTTTCGTCAAAAATAATATGCTACCTATTAATAAGTTACGCCTTTCCATAATAAATTATTCAAAACAAGTTTACAATAATATATTACACACAAACAAATCAATTAGGGTTACGTTTTAATGTTATAAAACAAGTGACAGATAGCCAAACTGTGACAGTCGGTGCTTCCGCTTCACGGTCGCAGCGACAGTCCGCGACAACCAAGTGATAAGAGTGGGGATGTGTCGCTAGCGACATCCGTAGCTCTGGGAACGAGCCTTTAGATTGCGATTGCTTTGTTATTTAAATTCAAGAGAAGAGGACGCTATAGTTATTTCTACAAAATTGACAATAAATGGTTATTCTATTACATTGCTTATAATAAATTGCTGTATTAATTATACTGATAATAATGAAGGTAAAAAAAATTAGGCTAGTTAGTTATTAACGACGAAATTGTGTATAGGTTTATGTTTATGGCATATAGAGAATGTTATCAAAAATTATGAGGCCATGTATTATCTTTAGAAACAATGTTACATAAGCATCTCGCCATTTTCAAGAGATCGGTGTTCTATTGTTGTAAAAGTATAGGTCGCGTTGGGTATTGTAGGCTTGGGAATCTGCCTGAAGCTCGAAGTGGGCGAGAAAGCCGTCCATCGGTAGATTTAATGACGGGTTACGTCACTCATCATTGGTCGGGCACATGGACCGTTCGAAAAAATATACTTGCAGAGCCCGTCTCGGTTTGTGGGATTTCGATCGGCCACATCTGACGTCTGGTATAGGGCTGCCCTTTGCCCCCCCGGCCATCCATTCCCCTCCGTGACTGACAACGTGAAAATTCTCCGTCTGCTCCCAAGGCTATCATCGAACTACATTGCATTATAAACATATAATGTGCGCTATTATCATATTTACATAAATTACAATAATTTATAAAAAACATAATTCTTATAATCGACGAGATATCGAAGGTTGCGTGGATGTATACCCTTGCTAAACTGCCGCTAAGGATAATACTTGCAGTACACGCACTGGGTAAAGTATTAACCGCAGGTTTTATAGCGGCAATCAGACACTGTAATTTTTTCTACCCCTCGGAGACCACAAAGAATTCCTTGTCCGTATTTGAAGAACAAATAACACTAATAAAACTATATTCCCTGCTTGTTTTCTCTAAGACACTTTCCAACGGTATTCTAAATATATTCATTTGCATATCAATTCGCGCCCGAGGTATATTAAATTCGTAGAAACGGTCTTTTCTGATATACATATAGCTTTGCACGATTCTATTCTGTTTAAACGATTTTTTTTAAATGTTGATTAAATTAGTACTTAAATACAATAAATACATAATGCTTTTCTACACCTACAATAAAATTATACATTAGAAATGTTTTCAAAATCCATCTCCCGCCTTAAAAAAAAAACGCAAACTTTAACATATTTATGATGAATCTGTAATAAAAAATTACATCTAATTTACATACTTATTATATAGGTACCACTTCAGACAAACATATCTGTAAAAAGCAGATGGTTGTCATCTAATCCAATAAATTTGCTTGTTAGAACAAGAAACATCATTAAGTAAAGCAAGTAAGAAATTGGAATCTCTTGTAAAGACGGATTACTTTAATATGTTAGAATCTTTATTCACGAGTAATATTGTTAAAATATCTATTACCAACGGGTATTTTTATTTCTTGTAATTTGTCACTATTATTTACATGGAAAGCCAATTAAAAAACCTTTTAATTGTAATCATCGTGATAATGTAAAGATGAATATGCTATCAGAACAGATTACGCGAGAATTATTTTTTTTAGATATATATTATTGTTATAGACAGCAGTGGGAGCTGGTCATAATTGAAACAGGTAGTGCTAAGACAGGCGAGAAATATCAAATTAAAAAAAGGGGTGCAATTTACAAAATATGGGTAAAAAATTAAAATTATCTTATGCAGCTAAAATTTTGCAGGTGGGCTAGAAACTGCTTTAAAAAACTTTTTCTAATAACTTTTTTCGATACTTTCAGAAATAACCCTACTTTTGAATTATTTTCTGGAAAAAATTAAAATTTGACAGATACCTAATGCGAATCACGTGACTACTATTTTTTTGCTTAATTTTTATTTCGATCGAAGCAGAACTTGATGCCAAAGTCAAATTTCGAATAAAGCTATTAATTTAAAAAAAATCCCATATGCGGCGGACTCTACTGGTCACACTGTAGAAATATATTTTTAAGTTAATATTGTGACAAGGAAAACCGTAATAAAAACAGCTGCCATCTGTTATCTGGCAGCGTTAGCTAAGACGAAAGACTAACTCGATTGGTACTACTTAGTAGGCTAGACAAAATAAAGCACGTGAAAATCCGCGAATCGCGGCCTGAATTAGGATCTGGCCAAAGCACAAAATCCCTTTGAGCCAGTAAGAGAGGGAGATATATTTATCTCCTTTTAAATTATTTACAAAAATAATGAAGCGTCGCGTCGGGATACAAAATAATAATTATGAGTATGGATAAAGTTTGGTGTTCAGGTTGGTAGGTAGGGTCATGATACTGTGGCCCTACTGCACGAGCCGCCGCTTATACAGTGTGACCAGTAAAGTCCGCATCATATGGGATTTTTTTTTATTAATAGCTTTATTCAAAATTGGACTTTGGCATCAAGTTCTGTTTCGATCGAGATGAAAATTAAGAAAAAAAATAGTAGTCACATGATTCGAATTATCTGTCAAATTTTAGTTTTTTCCAAAATATAATTCAAAAGTGGGGTTATTTCTGAAAGCATCGAAAAAAGTTATTAGAAAAAGTTTTTTTAAATGCAGTTTCTAGTCTACATGCAAAATTTTAGCTGCATAAGGTAATTTTTATTTTTTACCCATATTTTGTAAATTGCACCACTTTTAGAAAATAGGACTCAACGCAACCTACATAAAACTTCTTAGTTTTGACAATGCTTTATTTCAGATACATTTTCTTTACAGTAGCGCCATATTAATTGTGTGTTTTTCTACAAAATCAAAATTGGGCTATTAAAATTTGGTCGCATGTGATGCAAAGTTTATTTGTTTTTGACCCTGTATAAGGTAACTTCATAAAATAAATATTTTTGAAAACGTAGTTTCCGTCTGAAAGTAATACACCTTAATATTAAGACAAGAAAGAATACAGTGTCCTCATTAAAGTGTTCATTAAGTGGAAAATAAATTTTAGTGGTGGGTAAAAAATCAAAATTATCGTATGTAGCTTAAATTTTGCATCTGGGCTAGAAACTGCATTTAAAAAAACTTTTTTTAATACCTTTTTCGATATTTTCAGAAATAACCCCACTTTTGAATTATTTTTTGGAAAAACTTAAACTACTATTTTTTTGCTTAACTTTCATCTCGATCGAAGCAGAACTTGATGTCAAAGTCAAATTTCGAATAAAGCTATTAATAAAAAAAAAATCCCATATGATGCGGACTTTACTGGTCACACTGTAGATACTTAGATCTTTACTTTAAGTTATTAAAATTTCCAATAATAATATTTTTTATAAAAAAAAATCCACTCCTCTTAGTACCCACGTAAATCTTAAATAAACCGTTTTTAATAAATAGCCACTTATAGCCTTATATTTAATTTTAAGTATTAACATTATATTTGCCTTATAGCCATAAATTTAACTCATTATCATAAACTTAACGCTTATTTTAATTTATTGGCTTAGTAATTAAACATAGCTTTTATTGATAATTTCTTTCATCTATTGCTATAATAAAGTTTTACTATTAGTATTACCGTGACTAATTGATTAATATGATGTATAAATGTCCGTTGCCATTAAAGCTATAGTGAAATTAATACTTTTAGAAGTTAAGTCGCATACAACAAATAATTATTACAAGCCTCGTTTACCTGATAACGCGGCCCATGGTTCAGGTAACGACGATCATGCAAAGACAGATTATGCATCTTATTTTTACTTGGTACCGCTAAGTGGCAGATTTGGCCACATTTTACGGACTCTGCGCCAGCGCGGAATATTCACCTATAATCTCCCTAGCAGCAGAATTATTACCGATAATTTTTTTCAAGGTCACGAATGGTGATAATTTTCTATCAACAAATACATGAGTGAAACCGAGATAAAAATTATCGGGAATTAATTCTGCTGCGTGGGAGATTAGGTAAGGAGTTTCTTTTAATGTTCCTAAAATTTTAGTAATAAACCTTAGTTACTAACAAGTAAAATCAACTTCTATTGTAAAAATACAGTGCGTCATAATATTAAACTAAACTCATCGGAAATATGTTTCTTAAAGTTATATTTGAATTTAAAACTATAAAGACATTGGATTGTCTCACCTGTCACTTCGAAATGACTTGACATTTGAAATAAAATTAAGGCGTAGTAGTGTAACTAAGAAAAATTACCGCTTATTAATTTCATTAGGTTAATAGGCTATAGACTATCGCGATAGTCTCCCGTTGCTATAAGCAACGTAAACAAAAATGATCCTTCTAATTGGTTGAAAATATATTTATGAAATTTTCCAAATAATTACCTACTGTTTTGACTGTAAAGTTACATTTTTGATTGGCTGCCAGTCAACAGCACAATCTACATCATTGATTTTTAGCTAGAAAAACAACCTTTATAACCCCACTTACCGCCGAAGTATTAATCCGGGGTTAGAATAGTCGCGTCTCTTACATACTGGCGAGCCATTGTAAACAATAATAAATGGCACTAAATCGTTCTATTCAAAAAAAAAAACATAAAAATTAATCGAAAAACACAATTGATCACAAACTCAGCTCACCACCACTGTGACGATAGATAATGAATGAATATTAAAAATTCGACGTCACGCGTAGTAAACGTCCGTACAGCGTGCCGATAGTAATTTCCTTCGAACATTGGATATCATCAGGGAACTGATGGACTTAGTAAACAGTTTTAAATATTTAGGCATAATAATTGATTCAAAATTAAAATTGTTAAATTATTTTAAAAGTATTAGGTATATCGAAGATTGCCGGAAAAGTAGGTTATTTTAAAATAATCAGTTCTAATTTAAGTTTGTTTTCTAAAAGAACTGTATTTATTACTATAATATTACCACATTTTCTTTATTGTTCTTCCATTTTATATCGTGCTAGTGAGGAAATATTTGATAAATTACAAATTATACAAAATATGGCAATGCGGATTATTTTAAATTGTGACAAATATACAAAAATTAATTTTATGTTGAAAAATTTAGATTGGTTGAATGTCAGAAATTTAATTTTTTATATAGTATATATCTTTATGCATAAAATGAAAACTAATTTATTGCCTGATTGTTTAAAAATTTTTTGTTCTTTAATTATGACCATTATAATTATAAAACAAGAACTAATCAAAATTTTCTATATAATTTCTAAATAAATCTATTTTTTATAAAGGTTTGATAAAAAAAAATAATTTGGAAAATTCTATTAAATCTCAAAAATCATTTAAACTGTTTAAAAAAACTTTAAAATTACATTTAATTAAAAAACGAAATGATACATAATATTTGATAAATTTTACAAAATGTTTAACTTTTCTATTTGTTCTTGTTAAAAGAAGGTTGCATGTTAAAATTTATAAATAAATCTATAAAAATGTGTTAAAAAAATGTATTAAAAAATATTTAATTGTAGCTTTTTGCTAAATAAAACATGTTACTACTACTACTACTAACTATAAGTAATTTGACTAGTAGAAAATGTAAAAACACATATATTTAGTAGGTATGTTATCACAGGCGTAGATCTACGGCAATCGGAAGAAATTTGTCATCAATGATTTCTGTTAAACACGATTTCTGATCGGTACAAAATGTAAACAATTTCGTCTCCATATATATTTCATGCCTGTGCCTGTAAATAATAACCAATTTAACACGGGGGGGGGGGGGATCTGGGCTGATATGGAAGGCCAACAAGAATCATCTCAGGGAATGAAGTCGTTGTAATCAGATGGCGCAATAAGTGCATTGAGGGTCACTATTGCCAAAAAAAAAAAAAGACGGATATATCAGAATAGGCGTGGCTTATAAAATAGGAGGTTAAAAGTGATGTATAGGGTTTTCCAATAAGAACGATATGATTTCAAAATGAAATAAAATTAAAATAATTTCAGATACAACAAAATGTTTTATATTATCTTAAAGTATAGTCGATAACATTTATGTTTTGAATAACACATCGTTTAAATGTCCTCCGCGACTTCGTATACACGAGCGAATTCGACGAACCCAATTTTCGATGACTTTATGCAATAAATCGGGCGTGATCTGAAGAATGCAGGGTTCAATGTTCAACCTTAATGCATCAAGTGTTTGTGGTCTGTTTTCATAAACCGTATATTTCAAATAGCCCCACAAGAAGTAATCTAAAGGAGTTAAATCACAGCTTCTTGGAGGCCACTGAACAGTAGCATTCCTTGAAATTATCCTTTCGTCAAACTTTTCTTGTAGTATATCGATAGTTTCATGAGCAGTGTGACATGGGGCACCGTCTTGCTGGAACCACATATCCTCCAAATCAAGTGCATCTAAATTTGGCCACAAAAAATTTCTTAACATCTGTCGATATCGTTCACCATTCACTGTGACTGCATCTCCTGCCTCATTTTGGAAAAAAATAGGTCCGATGATGCCACCATACCATAAACCACACCATACAGTTACCTTTAGCGGATACAAAGGCTTCTCATGCATCTGTTGTGGATTGGTTTCACTAAAAAACGGCAATTTTGCTTGTTAACGTATCCACTTAACCAAAAATGAGCTTCATCTGAAAAGATAATTTTTTTGGCAAAATTAGGATCCCTTTCAAGTTGTTCTAAACTCCAAGCAGAAAATTCTCTTCGCCGACGATGGTCCAGCGGCTTAAGTTCTTGGGTCAAAACAATCTTATACGGGTGTAAATTCAAGTCTTCTTTCAAAATACGCCAAGTTGTCGTTTTTTTAATCCTTAACTCTTGAGCACGACGAGGAATTGATAAATTTGGATCCACTGCAACACTAGCTCTTACAGCAGCAATATTCTCAACAGTTCTTGCGTTTCGATGTCTTCTCGGTGTTTTTACATCGTGAAGAGTAAAATTATTTTCAAATTTTTCAACGATGCGACGAATGGCAAGCAAAGGAGGACGATTATTTACACCAAAGTTTTCGCGAAGTGCGCGATAAGTGTTCACAAAAGATCGTCTATTTTCGTAAAATTTTTGGATAATAACCAAACGTTCTTGAAGCGCCTATTTAGCCATAATAAATTGTTATAGTTTACTGACAATAACTGACAACTGGTGACAGGTATAACTTTATTACCATGGTTACCATATCGTTTTAAAATCATATCGTTCTTATTGGAAAACCCTTTAGAAGTGGAGAATAAAAAGTTTAAACATTACAAAACAAAAATATTCAAGAAATAATAATTATTTCCGTGATCGGCGCCGGTTTTACATATTTTTAGCACCTGTCCGGCGTCGTCATGTAAGCTGTCGAAAAGTCCAGTCACAATAAACGCGATTCAGAGGCCTTATAGTAAGTTATTTTGATGGCGACTTAATACCAGTACCCCATAAATTTCATTAAATCAGTAAAACCTCGTGGCACTCATACGAGAGACTTCTTTAATGATCCATTTTATGTTTTCGCACGACGGACATTATTTTAATTCGTCCGCTTGGAGAAGTTCCAACGCTCGAGAGCACATGTTTATTCTATAACGCGTTTTTTTACTCTCCTTGCTTCGGGACATGTGTGATAACGAACTTATTTCCAAAATAATAATCTCGGCTTTCGACGAAAATAGCTACACACGCATTCTTTATACACGGATTTCGAGTTATAATTAAAATCGTCGAGGGATGCTATTAACGGCGCACCTATAATTATCGAACCACATTCGTAAAATAGAAAAAATATTAATGAGCTTGGGATAAAATGCTGCAGGTATAAATATAAAAATGATTCCATTTGGCCAGGTATACCTACATATACCCATACTCATACCATAACCTCAAATACTCTACGAGAACCCATCAGACAGATAGATATATCTCAAAATTATCCAAGGCGTTATTATACCAAACTAGCAATTAATTTTAAAATTTAATTGGAAAACCAGATATCTGGGGAACATTTTGTAGTTCAGAAATGTGTATTTAATTAAATATGGAAATGTTATAGCCGTCGTTATGGGCATGTTAAAGATCTTAGAGGAAATTAATTTTTTACGTGTTGGGTAAAAGCAAAAGATGAAGGTAATGCAAAAATATATAGACAATAAAGTTATGTCATTAGCATACGTTTTCGTATCGATATTAAATGGTAACGTCGTATAACGCTTTTTCTTCATAAAAATATCACATTTAGTTACCGCGATAGAATAGCTTACAACTTATAGCTTGCTTTTAACACAACAAATAAATTGTATTTAAAGGGTTAATTACAAGGTATTATAGAAATTTAAAAATATTCTTTTAGAAGTGTTTTTTACATCCCCTTTCATTCAGTTGGTTTGGACTTTTTTATACAAATGTTTTAATTATTTTTCTACATACCCAGTATGATAAAAAAAGTCTCCCAATTTTTTCTTCACTATTCATATGTCACATTAACACTTAATTTTTTATTCCATAAAAGCTCCATTATGGTTATATAATATGTCGTAGGCTAATGACAAATTCTGTCATTTTATAAAACGCCTAGTCGTTTTATAAATGACTAGGTATATTGTAAAATGAAGAATAAATAGGTACTGAATTTTTACAATTCGACTGAACTTTTTAGGCGTTTCATAAAACGCCGAATTGCTCTCAGGCTCATTGTAAACGATTCTTCAATCTCGTTTGTTTTAGAATATGACTGATTATAACTAGTCATTTTGTAAAAGGCTGGAAAGTACTTAGGCATTTTATAAAACACCGATTTATATCGGTTACAAAGAATGAGATGTGTTGCTAGGCAAAAACGTGCTGAAGAAGAGATGCTTTAAAATACCAACCTAAAATTGAAACCTCTATTTCTGGGTCAGAATATTGCGGTTGAAAAACCTACATTCGATAGGGGACCACTAGACCCTAAAAATATATTGGGAACTATCGTAGAAATAAAAAAATGGAGTATACGAAATTGGTACTAAGCACGAAATTTTGAACCGGTGGTTTTCAAGAGACGAAATCGTTAGCATTGAATATCCCGAACCAATTCAGCTTTTGCAAAAATGATTTCTTTGAGAGAAGCTTTAACAAAGTTTTCTAAATTTGGAGGGCAGAGATTCAAAAAATGTTCCTGCAAAGCAAGCAAAACGCCGTGCCACACAAATAAGTGTTTTTGTTTTAAGGCTTACTTGAAATGCAATAGAAAATGTCATTCAAGCAGACCGTGTTCAAATAAGTAAAATAATATTACTTTTAAATTATGTTAGATTACATTATATAATGTGAATAGGTATATACCTAAATTTACGTAGCGAATGTCGGAACATGTGTTGTAAGAGTTACCCATTAATTTCTTTTATGATGTTATGACAAAAATAAAGTGTCCAACTTACTATTTATTTGTTTGAAATATTATACGATCAAGCAACAATATATGTCGGTTTTATAAAATGCCTAAGTACTTTCAAGTATTTTACAAAACGACTAGTTATAATCAGTCAGATTCTAAAACAAACGAGATTGAAGAACCGTTTACAATGAGCCTGAGAGCAATTCGGCGTTTTATGAAACGCCTGAAAAGTTCAGTCGAATTGTAAAAATTTAGTATTTAATCTTGATTTTACAATACTGCAGTCATTTAAAAAACACCTAGTCGTTTTATAAAACGACTGAATTTGTAATTATATAGCCTACGACATATTATACCTATACCTTTTACCATTTTCCCATCTGCTAACACCATTAGAAAAGCTTTTTCTGTCTCCTAATGAAGAGCCTTACTATGTTCGAAACATGTAGATACCCTTAATTGAATATTTTTATTTTAATAAATTTATGGAGACAGACTTTTATTTTTTGTTTCGTTTCCATACTTTTAACTCTACTATAATATAGGACTAATTTTTCAAATTAAAATATAAAACATTCGACATTATCATAATTATTACTGGGGCTTTTATTGAGGTATGTATCACAGTCCTATTTCTTTTATTATATCTTTTAATTGGTTCATTAGAAAATAATAACATTTAATGTGAGTGTCCATCACACAAGGACCTTCAAAAAGGTCTAATATAATTTTGTCACGATGTCTTCGATATAATTTGTACATAATATGATAAAGGCATGCACTAATAATTATGCAAAACAAATATCAGTTGAAAACTATTTACTTTTATTAGAATTTCCGAAAAATGTTGCTGTAAACTTTAAATAGACCAATTCCCAATCAATGCTTGTACCAAGTTTATATTTTTATGGTCACCTAGACCTGGTGCATGTAAAAGTTTTAAATACTATTCTAAATTGATAAAAGGTATTGAAATCAAAATGTAATGATATAAGTTTGAAGAGGCACAGAAACTAGAGTATCTTTATCAGTATCAATTAAGAAAATAGTTTACAACAAAGCCAGTCAGATTTCTTGTTCTAATTTGGTAAATGAAGTTGATATACCAACAAAATGTCCCACATTAACTATTGCAGAAATAATTCTTCGCATATTAAGGTTACCTGGTAATTTTTTAAGCATATTAATAAGGAGATAACCAAGATTTAAATCTGAGCTTTGTGTTAATACTCAGAGCTAATTTATCTATGCCAACGATCTTAAGGTAATATCATACCGTATATAGTATGATCAAGTAATGCAGCCTATTAAAACCGCTTAATTCCCAATTTACAAGCATATTTACAGCCGCCATAAGTTGCCTTGAATGGTGCGGTAAATGTGAGAATATGGCGGCTCTCGACGTTACAAGTAAAAAAAAAAGAACATCGATGTGCCGACTAATTTGACGCTGACCCAGGTAGTGACCTCGTGCAAGGTGAACTTTTACTCTTTTATACAGTCTCCGATTGGAGCATCCATTTTGACTAACTCCTTAATTGGTTCCCATATCGGACAAACGTTGTATGAGGTAAATTTCTAACCTTAAAGATGAAATTGAATAATAAATAATAATTTTCGTTGAACTTTGCAAGTATGAGAAAACAGAAAATATTTAGTAACTTATCCATTGTAAGAATTTTACGATGTTGCAAATATCAGAACTTTATTTGTCTATTATTTGTGCCTTTACGGTAGGTCAACGGCGGTCCTAGAACGTCTTTCTGGGGGGGGGGTAATTTTTAAGGAATTGCGCCGAAGGCGCTCTTTTGCGCCACAGGCGAAAATTTTTTGGGTGCCACGCCCTTTTTGGGTAAAATAACCGTAAAACTTAATTTGCGGCGATATGCAAGACTTTAAAACACTCTTTTAATTTAAAAGAAATTTGAAAGGGCGACAAAATAAACAAGTTTTAAAAGCTTCAAAGGCATTATCGGTGACAGATGAACTTTGTTTATACAATTGTACTATACATATCTGGGGGAGGGGGGGCGAGCCCCCTCGTAAATACGCCACTGATGTAGTATGTTTCAATATTGTAACATAAGTCAAAACACTAAAATAAAACAAAACTTAAATGTATATGTATAATAAAGAAATCAGAACATGAAAATAAAGCTAAAAAAAATTACAATTGTTTTTTAATATATTTTGCATTGGATGCCGCTGCTTTTAACATTTTTATTAAGTCATTAGAAAACCGGACATTTTCGGTCCGGTTTACCAACATTTTCGCGATATTATATCGACGGACTATTATTATAATAGAATATATCTTATAATATTAAGATGTTGATATTTTTATATAAAAAATGTTTTTTCAAATTTATTGGTTTTGTTTTTTATTTAAAAATAATAAATATTTATAGTTTTTTGGACATATTATTTTTAGTTTTTGCGTCCTCAACCTGGTTTCTTGGGGGGAGTAATTACCCCCAGTACCCCCCCGTAGGACCGCGCTTACGGTAGGTATATTATGACGATGAGTTTTTCTTCTTAATTCTTTTTTTGCGAAGTCCTTTTCCCCCTTTTTAATTTTTAAATAAAATAAATTAAACTAATTTATATTTTAATGATAACACTTTTTATATATTTGAAACTTTTGAACATCACCATTTGAATCTTCAGGGTTCTGGTGAAAAAAACGAATCAGCCTTTCATATAGAATATCGCCCACTTAATCAAGAATAGGTTGGACCGGTCAATTTTTTTTCTTTTTGAAACGCAATTTTTTTAATAAAACCTATTGTATATATTTACATTTTACAATCAATTCTAGCCATTTTTCATAAATCATGCCCTATATACCTCTTCAACCGTTTACCAAATATTCACTTTTAAAACAAAATAGACAAGCGACAAAGTATAAAGGTACACTATTTTATAAGATGAATAAGTAGTCCATGCTTAAAGTGGAGTTAAAAGTATAGAAAAGAAAGAAAAAACTAAAAGTCTTCCTCCACAAAATTTAATTGAATATAGAAATTCTTTAGGGGTCTCTACATGTTTCGAACGTAGAAACGTTCATCATTAGGACACAGAAAATTTATATGGTGCTGATGTAAAAAACCTTAATGGACCTTTTATGGCATTAAAAAAATTTGAAATTCATAATAATATATAAAAAAGTTGAGGAGAGTTAAAAGATGCTGAGCATGTAACTCTCCTTTTAGTTTTTTCCTTCTTTCCTATTTTTTAAGAGTTGAAAATGTCCTCCAATAACTGTTCTGCATCTAAAAATTCATGTTGTATATTTTGTACTACTTGTGGAGAACTTTTTGACGTAGCCTCACAAAAAAGTCCAGTGAGTTAAGATGGGGCGATCTAGATGGCCACGTTATTGACTCCCATCTACCTACCCACCGCACCGAATAAATTGTATTTAAGTACTCCCTTAAATGAGCAGGATAATGAGAGGGAGTATTATCATTTGAAAATATAGTGGCAAGAGTAACATTATACTGTGAGTTTCTATAAACCAGTGAGAAGATTCCTGTGCTCTGCAGTATCTGTAGTTTTATCTACTGACCTGACCATTTAAAGAAAACGTAGTTTCATCTATAAAATAGATTCTTTGGACAATAATTCGTGCATGCTTCTCTGTTAGCTTAATCATTATTTCACAAAATTGCTCTTGCACACAAAAAAAACTACTCTCAAAACAAGCTTATAGTAATGCTCAAACAAATAGCCTTATTTTGAAACTAACTTGCTTTATTTTGTACCTAAAAAATATTAATTTTTAAACTACTACTGGTTTTAAATTATATCATCAAGTTAATCAAAATTATGTTCATAAAGAGATTACATCATCATCATAACAAGATAATCTTATACTTGTTTTAAAAATAAGTATTGTGGTCAAAGTGAAATATACTATGTTGGGTTTAAAAATAAAAATAAATTTGTATTCTCACAGCGAGCACAAATACAGTCTCTATATTCAACTTGAGTAAAATCTAAACCCTTATTATTTCTTTGATGCTATTTGCATTACTTTGAATCAAACCAATATTAACGTATACTATATCTGCAACTGCAATTATTGATAGGTTGATCATTTATTTTTATTACCCTAAAACTAAAGTAGAGTCAAGTTAAAAGAATGTAGTATTAATTTAAAACTATATTTTGATGCTAAGGTGTTTTCTATTTAATTTTACTTTAGCATTGCTCCTATTTATGTCTATGATAGTTTCAGTTTGAAACTTTTAGGTTCAACTGGATGCTAGATTTTTTTGTGTGTGCCTATCACGATCATCGTCCAATAACTATTGTAAAATTACTGATTTGTAGAGATGAAACTTCTCTTTTTAAAAAAATTTAGATACAGTGGTTTGGTTAGTATTATAGTCACGCCCAAGTTGTCTATACCAAGACGAACACTAGGGAAACTTCTCCAACCTAAAGCTTCCCTAGACACTGTCAATCGGCTAATAGACGGGTTGGTTCGCTTATTAAGGGGCGGTATCTTAACATAGTATAAAACAAAGTCGCTGTCGCGTCTGTCCCCAGTATATGTGCCCTAATCTTTAAAACTACGCAACGGATTTTGAAGCGGTTTTTTTTAATAGATAGAGTGATTCAAGAGGAAGGTTTTTATGTATAACTAGCGACCCGCCCCGGCTTCGCACGGGTGCAATTTCAGAAAGTGGCATGCCGGGTACTAATATATCGGGTTTGTTCGGGTTTGTATTTATACCAGCGGGTTGCAACGCATGCCGGGTACACGCTAGTTCTATATAAAAAGCTGGTCCGTTTCTCTATATCATAACGCTGTATGTGTTCTAATATGTATAAAGCAAATAAATAGTGTTAAAATTTTGTTTAGCCACATCATTTTTTGATAGAATGCTTACTTCAAAAGTAACCGTTCACAACAATTTTTACTCGCCAATATAAAAACGGAGTGAACGATTTAAACAAAAAACTGCAATAAACCGGCTAATTTAAGGCTGTTTCGGGGTGTGACCCGATGCAAGGTGAACTTTTCGGTCTTTTGTACCCTTCCTGATTGGACCATCCATCACGAGTGCTCCTTAATTGGTTCTCATGCCGGACGATCACGTGGGGTAATTGTTACCGTGGAAACGACGTCAATCGCTCAAACAGCTGAAATTTTATTTTTCTCGACAACCCTCGGCTAATTACTTTTGCAGACATTTCTTATTAGTACATTTGAACAAAATGAGTTTTCTCAAGATTTAGAATTAAATTAGGATGCCTCAATGCTGCAAAACCCCATGATTACATTTTAATGGCTAAAATAAAATCCTGTATTAAAGATTTTCTGCAAAAATTTTCGTAGCAACCAATATAATTATCTATAACAGTGGCCTTCCCAGGGTAGAGGGGGGAGGCAATCGCCTCCCTTCTCTGAGTTAACGCAAGACACTTTGTAGGTATGAAATGAACATTAATATCGAATATTATTAACCTATTTCCAGGATCAAAACAAGATTAGGTTTTATGGTTTTTCGTATCATTCCGTTGCTTGTTCTTAATAAAAATTTTGAATTCTTATACCAGGTGTCCACGGCAGGTGGTTCGCCCCTCTAACTTCTTTGTTTTTCAAGATAATGGAATAACATTGGGAGATTTGTATATGACATAAAACTGCATTTTTTGACAGGTGACTCAACATTATGGAACTTCCGGTTTAACCGGAAGTGACGTAAACTTTTGATTTTTAAAGGGGACATCTGGTATATTTTTTCTTTTCTTGACTCCATATGACATTCTAAATACAACGATGTGTCAACGACTTGTCACTTTTTGTCACCAAGACAATATTTTTTTCAAAATTTATTGTTTTGTCTAGAGGGCTATGAATACCTTAAAATCACTTATTTCAGTTCTATAATCTTGAGAAAAATACAATTTTACTATTTTTGGTCCAATGCTATGTGCAATGTAAAATGTAATCTTACAAATTGTATAACTCATTTTTTTTAATCGGCAACATGGTGGCTCGTCGGGTTAAGAAAAATGAAGATTTTATTACGATTATTTTGATACCACACACTATTAGGTTTTAGAAAAGCGGCCATTAAAAAACTTTACAAAGTTAACTTAGAACTTTCCTAAAATGAAGCACCTTTTGAGAATAAATTTATATTTAAATGCATCAAGTAGCCAGCAAAACTGATAAAACAAAATCATGCCTTGAAGAAAATTCACATGCCGACAGCGTCTGCCAAAGTAAATTAGTTTGTTGTTTAAAAAACATGGAAAATACTAGTTTTACAAAGAGTGAAAAAGTTGATATGTTATTATTTTCAGGCTCATTTTGCATTTTCGGAACCAGTTTATTTTTGCGGTACTCTAATAGTTGGATGACGCCGATTACGATATCTTTGTGCGTAAAGTCGTGCAGCATCGGTTGAATTATTTCTACATTCTCGAAACACTAATAACATATCAACTTTTTCACTCCTCATCAGGTGATATTTTAAAGAATGTAGGTACCTAAATATTCACATAAGTTCATTGGTAATGTGAACGGCGATGATAAAAAAAAGGTTAATTCATAGAAAATTGCATTTTTAGGACTTACTTCCTTAACAACTAATTTCTGCCCAGATTTCTGTTAAGCTTCATAAAATCCCTATAAAAATATATACCTATTTATTTATTAAATCGGATACGAAATAATTCCAAGTAGTGCTTTATTAAGATCTATAAAAACTTATATTGGGTATTTTAATTACCGTAAAACGGGGTTACTTTAGGACAGCTAAGTGACTTTGTGACACATGCATGGTAGCGCGCCCACCTAATCCTTAACAGTTTGCGCATTTCTTAAGCAACCGCGGTGCGATTGTGCTTAAGAGCAGTAAGCCCCTTTACCACAATGAAAATTGCCGAACGTTTTGCTGGTCAAACGAAAAGAAAAAATAAAAATTGTTATTTAGAAAATAAATTCTACTTTAAATACCCCATTCAGAAAAGTAAATGACGATCGAAAATATTCTCAAAATTTTTTTTAGAAATTTTTTTTATTTTTAGTAATTTTGTAATATCTTAAACAATTCTTTATTGGTCAAAAGTAAAATGACTTTCCCGGGTGTAGAATGTTGTACCAAACAATTTTTCTTAAAGTCATTTTTCAATATCGGCCTTACTTTTTTCTCAAAAACGTTGGGCGCGTAAAGTGAATTTAAGCGTGTAAAGTGGGTTTACGCGCCCAACGTTTTTGAGAAAAAAGTAAGGCCGATATTGAAAAATGGCTTTAAGAAAAATTGTTTGGTACAACATTCTACACCCGGGAAAGTCATTTTGCTTTTGATCAATAAAGAATTGTTTAAAATATAACAAAATTACTAAAAATAAAAAAATTTCTAAAAAAAGTTTTGGGAAAAAATTGAAATAACAGGTAATTTTAATATTTTTATTTTTCCAGTATACTTTACCTTACCCAACTAAGACTATATAGCCAGGATTTGAGTTTAGGTAGTGTTCTTTGTAGTTTTGGCTATCTTTTGATGAATTAACATTTTAATAATTCTAATCAACAAGCATGTGACGCCATATTTTATAAAATTTCAACAAAAAACGGGGTGAGATTGTGACTTTTTTTGTTTTTTTAGCAATGCCACGAAAATACCAGAGACAGCCAGGGTCTCGCCAATACGTTTTTCGTGTCCCAGAAATGGATGTATACCTACATTTACATAAATTTAAGAATTGGTTTACCTGAACGTGTTAATTTTTTGAGTTACCTTATTTATGTTTCAATTCAAGTCAGGTATAATGTTTTTGTATTTTTATATGTATTGTTAGGCAAATAAACCATTTGAGTTCAATGACAATTTTTTTTGGGGGGCACTTTATGACACATCAGTTACATGTGCTTACGATTATAGAAGGGTGAATTTACGACAAATCTAATAAAAATATCCAATTTGTATCTCATTTGTGCCACAATTTCAGCCCGCTAAACGAAGACTTTGGATATGCGTACAAATTTGTAGTTGTCACAAAGTTGATAGGGGTGAGATTATGACAATTATTTTTATAAACCACGGCTCTACTTTTTAAAATTTTCAAAATATCTCATTGTATTTTAATGGGTAAATGATGTAAGTTTATCATTAAACTTCAAAAAATTGATTTTTTTCTTTTTAAATTCACAAAAATCAACCGAACCTGAAAAATTTGTCAAAAAGCCACCCCGTTTTACGGTAATTCTTAAATTCTAATATTGAAATTAAGCAATCACTTACGTTTTCTAAGCTATACGCACTATTCTAATATCATTTTGATAGACAGAACCGTTAAACAAACCTTTACAGACAGCATGACATCTTGACGGGCGTTTATTTTATTTGGACGGCGAGCTATGGAAATCACTTTTAGACGGTTTATTTCTGCACGGCGAGAGAGAGGAGCAACCGTTCTCGATTATTATTAACAGACGCGCTTACATTGTAAAAAATTAGACAATGGGAGATATAAATTTAACCGGGACACCTTAAAGTCATTACGAATTAACACAGCATGTGTATGTATATGCGTTTATGTTAAATGAGTATTGTTTTCAGTGGCACCAACTAAAATGTTCTACAAGTTTAAATTATAAAGATAATATAAATCATTCCTGCTGAGGTATATATTACAATAGGTATGTATAAGTAGGGGGACCATTATGTTATTTTGTAATTTAAGAAAATTGTTATAAATAATATAAGGTAGATATAGTTCACAAGTAAGTTGCTTCACCACGTACCACCAATATGTAAATATATTTTTAGAAATGCAGTAAACAATAATTAATAAAACAATAATAGTTAAAGATTACAGACAAAAGCAGGACCAGATCTACAATTGGGCCATCAATGAGGGCAATGTTCCGGCGGGGCCCCGACTCGATGGGACCCACTGGCAGAGCTTAAGAGCAAGTTTTGATCCATTTACCATGACTAGAAAATGTGTTACAAAGTTGCGATAAGTGGAAAATCGAGAAAAAAAATTAGACAAGAGATTAAGGAAAGTCAAGTCTCACTTCGATGAATTGTCTCACAATGAGAGATTTAATGATTCTAAACAACTCCTTTCAGTGAATATTTTCTACCTTATGATAGATGTTATATTATCGCAATATTTGCAACTTAGAAATAGGTTTGCTGGGATAAAGGTTTTGGATTTTTACATATCAAATCCTGCAACCTCAATATCTCATAAATTCATCGACGACTGACTTGGAGCAAAAAGCTGATGAGTTTTCCAAAACCGTTTCAAATAGTGTCCGACCGAAACAAGATTTTCAGCCGAAACCGAAACCAAAACCGAATCTTCGGCCTTGGTCTCAGTTTCGGCCGAAACCGAAACCGAAACTTATTTATAATTAATTTGAAGAAGTAGTCCATGCTTAAAGTGGAGTTGAAAGAAAGTATACGAAAGAAAGAAAAAACTAAAAGTCTTCTTCCACAAAATTTAATAGAATATAGAAATTCTTTAGGGGTCTCTACATGTTTCGAGCGTAGAAACGTTCATCATCAGGGGACAGAAAATTTATATAGTGCTGATGGTATTAGCCGAAGAGAAAATGGTAAAAAACCTTAATGGAACTTTTATGGCATTAAAAATTTGAAATGTAGAAGTGACATATAAAAAAGTTGAGGAGAGTTAAAACATGCTGAACATGTGATAAAGGTGGCTAAACAACTAAATGAAATGAGGAAGAAGAAAAAGGCCTTCTGAAGAGAAGATGTCAAGGATTTTTTAAATTATTTATATAAAATTGTAGAATTATTGAAATGTCAGTGTAAAGAAGAAGTCATGATGTCAATAATTTTTGAAGAGCCTCCAGTACCCCAAAATTCACTCTTCAAAAATTTTTGACATCATGACTTCTTCTTTACACTGTCTTACTGACATTTCAATAATTCTACAAATACCTATTTTATATAAATAACTTTAAAAATCCTCGATATTTTCTCTTCAGAAGGCCTTTTTCTTCTTCCTCATTTAATTTGGTTTTTAGACACCTTTATCACATGCTCAGAATATTTTAACTCACCGCAATTTTTATATATATTATGTCAAATTTTTAATGCCATAAAAGCTCCATTAAGGTTTTTTAACATTTTTTCTTCGGCTAATAGGCCATCAGCACTATATAAATTTTCTGTCTCCTGATGATGAACGTTTCTATGTTCGAAACATGCAGAGACCCCTAAAGAATTTCTATATTCTATTTAATTTTGTGGAGGAAGACTTTTAGTTTTTTTTCTTTCTTTTTTTTATTTATATTTTATTATATGTATACTGAAATTTAAACAGAGAAGAAAAAATCTATTTATATAGACAACACTGCCTACGAACCCACCCAAAGTTAGCCGAACGGTGCGCGACAGTTCATGCACGAACACTGATTTTCGGCATGGCCGAAGGTTCGGCCGGTTTTTGGCCGAAACCGAAACTGTCGCCGAAACTAGATTTTTTGGCCGAAACTAGCCGAAACCGAAACCGAGCCTTCGGTCGGTCTCTGGTTTCAAATAAGGTTTCATCTTCTTTTTCCTTTTAGTTGTTTTCTGTTAGATCGACATTTTCGAAAGAAATTAGTGTAATTAAAGATTCTTGATCATTCAGAATGCGTCATTGTCGCCAAGTTATCCGGATGTATGTACAAACTTATCATATTTTTAACTGTCCCTGTCAATACTGCGTAAGCTGAACGAACTGACTCTAAATTGAAGTTGATCAAAAACTACTTGCGTAGTTCAATTGGACAAGATAGACATAGCAATATATGTCCATCGAAAATTAAAGAGCGCGCCAAATTGACTTTGGTTAACAAAGTTGCTTCTGTAAAATCAAAAGAAAAAACATTATTTGTGTTAATTTTCTGCGTTTTTGACAAAATGTTTTGCTAAAGATATCCAGACTATAATAATTAATGTTTTTACAAATTGATATGAGACGTAAGCAATGAAAATGTTATGAATTTTTTTTATGATTTAACGTTATATAGGTACGACCGGTGAATTTTACTCAGCTGAGATTTTAACGAATTGTTGGTAACGAATACTGCAAAATAAATAGAATCCTTGGCAAAATACTGTGATTCTTACCAGTCATAATGGCCCATATTATGGGCTCTCCAATTTTGTTTCAGCTTAAGAAGCCCCGACAAAAAGCCTAATTATTATTTAAACATTGTTCATGTTCTTCATATACGTTTTTAAATTTGGTGAATATCATGGATTTAGGTATACTTCTGTAAAATATATTTTAATAAAGGATGACAAAGGGGTGCGTAGAGTACGTGGAGGGGGGGGGGGTATTATATAGAGGCAGATAACAAAGATTAGGTAATTTTTCTCCATAAAACGTAAAAACCTAGTAAAACGTTGAAACTGCCTTCCAATAGAATAATTTGGAATTATTATAATGATAAATAAATAAATTAAAAAACAATAAATTTTTAAACTTTAGGAAATAACGAGATTTGAAAAGATAAATTTTGAAAAGAACTGGCCATATTTCTTAACCAGTAATAATAATAGTTTTAGTAAGTTTATAGCTCATTTTATAGGGAGGTGCTTAGTTTTATGGCCCCATTATATTTCTTATGATACACCTTCTTAAGTAACAGTAGTTCTATTAAATCCAAAGTCTACAGACCCGTACAAACACTACTATATATTTAGGAGTTAGGCGTTCTTTATTTTTAAAATAATTTATAACCTCTAAAATAAACAAAGATGTCATAAAGAAGGGTGCGTGATATATACCGTTTCTGGTTTCGACTACAACATAAAAATGGAAAGTTAACAGGTTATCCGCTTCATAATAATATAATATAATATAATATAATATAATATAATATAATATAATATAATATAATATAATATAATATAATATAATATAATATAATATAATATAATATAATATAATATAATATAATATAATATAATATAATATAATATAATATAATATAATATAATATAATATAATATAATATAATATAATATAATATAATATAATATAATATAATATAATATAATATAATATAATATAATATAATATAATATAATATAATATAATATAGTATAGTATAATATAATATATTAGGTACCTGTTTCGCCCTTGCATAGGCATCATCAGACCTAAAACCGTAAAATGTTGGTTTTTGAGAGGAAACCTAAGAATTGGTTTCTTACCTATAACATTCAAACAAAAATTAAAATTGAAACGAAAATAAACACGTATCTAACAAACATTAGGTAGGTAGGTACAGTTGTTTGAAAAAGGCGGAACGAAATGTACGGTTAAATGGAAAAATTAAAGAAATAAATTAGTTTATTTAATTTTTCAATAAGAATTATTATTCCAATTAATGTCATTTTTGCTGCAAATGGAATAATTTTATATTTTCACAAAATATTTAGTTATAAGTATTAGTGTATTAGCAACAAATATTTCTGTTTTGTTATACTGGTCTTAATTAAAAAAAAAATTGTACTACCTACAATTATTGTATTAATTTTACGAATCCAAACTAACTTCTGCAAACCTATAAAAGTTCTTCATATATTTTGCATTTAAAAGAAACGATTCAAGTACCTGGAAGAGCAACCACGCAAAAGTTAATAAGTTCCTTTTTGTCAATTATGACTAAATCATAAAAAAAGAATTGATTTGGCTTTTACTTGGTGGAAATCCATTATTAATTGTGTTATTACTTATGTTCAAATAGATGAAGAAAAAAGCTATCCAAAAGTATTTAAGTATAGTGTTCCTCAAGGAACAATTTTAGGACCATTATTTTTTAATATTTATATTAACGACTTATTTGGTATAAATTGCGATGGACAAATTCATAGTTTTGCAGATGATACTACAGTTTTTTATACCGATACAAATTGGGAAAACTTAAATACTAAAATTAAAAAATATTGTAAAATAAAAAAAATTGGTTTGATAACAATTTGTTAACAATTAATTTTAATAAAACAAATTATATTCCTTTTACTTTAAACCCAAATAACCCACCACAAAATATGAATAGTATTCAAATAAATGAAGACATTCAAATTTTTAAAGTTAATAAAAGAAAATATTTAGGAATTACAGTAAATTAAATTTTCATATAGAATACTTAATTAAAAAATTAAGAAGTTTACTACCGATTTTTAAAAACATTAAATTTTTTTTAAATGTAAGACATATGGAAATATTATATTATGCGTAAGTTAAAACTCATTTAAATTGATTGATGATTGATAAACTTGATTTTTAATGCAGAAATTTACGATTCATTGGATATCCATAGGATTTATTCAGTTTTGTTTGAAAGCCGTCTGGAAATATTAACTATTGCTTGAATTAACTGACTATTATTGTATTTATTTTGCATGGAAAACATGAAGCAGTTTAGCTTAAATTTGGAAAACATAGCCGATAAATATTTGCAACAGGATGACAAATCGATGTCTAACTCAAAAATCGTATATTTGGACTTTTTTCTATCTCTTATGATTTTGTGGTCTGTGTGTATATCTTTAACGTATTCTACCTACTTAATGTATGACCATTCAGCTAACAATCTTTACGCACACATGGTTCGCATACAATGCATGCAGTTTCAGCGTGACGGCCGACCGGCTTCGGCAGCAGGAACATCGCAGTGGGCTAAGCGTGCAACGACATGGCACGATGACGAAAAAAGAGGAGAGTCCAATAGCGAACCTCCTCCGTGCGGCTTCGTCATATCACCGTAAAGCGCCACTGGCGACGCGCAGCGCAAGCGCCTTTTTGTACCATGGCTGCGAGGCGGGAATGCGGTCGTAACCATGACTACGACGGCGGTTGTCCCCCCTCGTGGCGGTGACTCCCCTCTTTGCTCCAAGTGGGGGGACCGAGCTCGTGTTTGTGCCGAACGCCAGATGAACGAAGTAAGGCAAAACGAAAAGTCGACTCTTGCAACGGACGGAATATTATTTATAATTTAAAAATTAATTTGGGTAATGTAGGGAATAGAAACATGTGTTCATGTTGGTACGATGTTAAATAAATGTTATTTTGATAATTTGTGAGTATCAATTCACGATAGGGACAATAATATAACAAAAAAGAAAACTTAGCCCTATTTTTTGAAAATTCCTGCTAACAATTTGAATATAAAGGTAATCAGGTATTTTCTTAAACTTTAGAGACTGATAAAAAGAAAGTGTTGCTTGAACACTTTAAAATTAGAATTTAAACTTTACTTATAATATTTTTATAATTCTTTGTGTTATTGATTTTCAGATAAACGCTTATCGTTTTAAAGTATATTCTTTGAACTTAAATATGTATTTTGACATCAATTTTTAATAAAGAAAATTTTAAGTTACTTACAATAAAATGAAAATCCTTTTACTTCTAGAGATGTAGAGATGGATAGGACAAAAATTTTCAGATATAGTTGATACTGATACCTACTAATATAATTTTAGCCAGTAATCCAAAAATGTCTGACAGTTATTAGTAGAATTTATATCTATTAATCATTGGTAAATCGAAACAAAATGACTAACATTCTAAATGGGTACAGAAGAAACAGGTCTGTTTAAACTTTAAATTAATATTACTTCATAATGTATACATTCCTTAGCATTACTCTTAATTAGTAAAATTACAGACATTTATTTACCTGAATCAAATTATTATTTTATTTTAATAAACGTGTTATAGTTATACCTATTTTTTTTTAATGGTGTTCAATAGACAATAATTTATAATATTTATATTTTATTTTATATAAGTTTGCAAAGAATAATTCTGTTTAATTTAGATTACTGACTGAAATATATTTTAGTTGTTAATTATATATGGGTGCCATTATAATAGGTTTAAATATTATACAGATAAAACCAAAACATGTTCCTGTTGAAAACTTGGAATTATTAAATTAATTAAATGAGTCAGTTGTAAACAAATATCTCTACGAAATAAACTTTAAATACAATCAAAAATGGCCTTCAATATAAAAATTTCTACCTTTTAGAAATTTAGCGACTATCGAAAATAACGTAGCTGATTGCTATAGGTATATTTTATTTCTATCGGAAAGTCAAAGAATACAACGGGGAGGGGATAGTTTTAACAATATTTTACTTACCGCTCATAATCTAAAACTATTTTTATGGGTTTATATACGAGCATTTATTTCGTACAAGTGCTATATCATCGGCAGAAACTGTTAACTTAGTGAATCCATTTAGGCCCAGTGTGAGTATATACAGGGTGTCCGGGTCGTCCGGGAAAATGTGGGAAATCTTCCGGATATGAAAAAACACGTGAAAAACAAGTTCATAAAAACTTCTTTCGTATCGGCCTCCTCTTCGGAGATATGGGCTCCCAAAGAGCTCCCATGGAATTAAGTTTTTGACACATAATTATTAAACCAGCAGGTATATTTCAATTTTTTTTTTCATATGATCTATACCAGGTAAGACCCTTCAAATTACTATCCCAGAAAGTGTTGCGAATTACTCACAGCTTCAGGGACGGACTAGCTGTGACACTAATGTGCCCATCTTTTTACGCCCTGTATGATAAAAACTTTGGACAACGTTTTTTATATACCTTTAACTATTGACTAAAAATTAAGTACTCTTCATTCATGCCGCTAATCCTAACGGTTTTAGAAAAAACGTCATTTTTAACATATTTACATCATGTATATTTACCGTACTTCAATAAAAGATACATCTTTGTTCCTATAAATTATAAAATGTTCCTTTTAACTGCTTAATTTTAATAAATGATCGCAATAAGATGACGTTTTTCCGAAAACGGTTAGGATTATCGACATGAATGAAGAGTACTTAATTTTTAGTCAATAGTTAAAGGTATGTAAAAAACGTTGTCTAAAGTTTTTATCATACAGGGCGTAAAAAAATGGGCACATTAGTGTCACAGCTAGTCCGTCCCTGCAGCTATGAGTAATTCGCAACACTTTCTGGGATAGTAATTTGAAAGGTCTTACCTGGTATAGATCATATGAAAAAAAAAATTGAAATATACCTATATATACCTGTTGGTTTAATAATTATGTGTCAAAAACTTAATTCCATGGGAGCTCTTTGGGAGGCCGATACGAAAGAAGTTTATATGAACTTGTAGTATTCTTTTCAAGTGTTTTTTTCATATCCGGGAGATTTCCCACATTTTCCCGGACACACTGTATATTATGCTGAATATTTTAGTCCATTTTAATAACAAACATAAAACTAAAACGTATTTAACCTTGTTACACATTTCAAGAACGTTTTATGGTAAAGAACAGCAAATAATAATTTAGTTGATGTTACTGAACGGGCACCAGACGACACAAGGTCAGACCAACTTGTGTCCAAAGAAAACAGTGAAAAAAAAAGAAGAAGGCATGTTTTTGGTTTTATCTGTATTGGGCTACAAACTTACCAGGGCTACCGAGGAAGACGGATGAGTATAAAACGCCTCTTCGGGCAGCGTCAGACGCTGCCCGTGCGTCGGGTGGTGACGACCACTCTCGCCTCGGACACCATTTGCCTGCAACAAAGAAAACTGTTGTTAAAATCTGATTTAGACTTCCGAAAGAATCTGTATTGAATGTGATATTATGAACGCTATTTTAATTGACATTGCGCACCTTTAAAAGTAAAGTGACACAACTCGAAAATTGTATATTTCTAAGATTAATCACAAAATGACACTAAATACCACCCCCTATTAGCTGCCGCTTGACCTAATACCAAATTGCTTCTCCCAAATTAGAGGAACCTATTTATGTCTTTTTCATATTAACGGTATTCGCGCCTCTTTTTAATACTAAAGAGTATCATTTTAATAATGTTGTCGCATGCGACGGAAAATTGACACTGCTTTAAGTCTAAACTGACTTGATTCCAAACATTTTATAAAAAAGTAACTGATGGTCTTTATTAAAAAAGGCCATTATTCTAAAATGACTCGCTGAATATAACGACAATTTTAATTTTAAAATGGCATAATTCGAAATAATTCGTTCGTTGTTAAAAAAAAATTGACAGTAAAAAGACCTAAGTTGTTTTTTATTTTATTTTTTTACTATTGAGGGTAGGTTTTAATACCAAATTTAAATAATAATTGTCTTCTAGTCAAAACATTTAGCTAATGTTCCCCCAAATTTAACATTTAATTTAATTTTTTACTTGGGCTTAGGAGACAAAAGAATTAGAGGGGTCCAATATATTTTATAGTTTTTCCTGTTTTCTCCAGAACTCTATTTTTTGAATTGTGTCACTATAATTTTAAAGGTGCGATTGACTAACTTACAGTAATTATTACAAAAATAAATGCAGCCGAAATGGTTTAGGGCAGATGATTTTCCAAATTTCTGCCTGTTGTTTGTTGTTTTTGAATTTGCCCCTGTTAAAATTTATTAGATTGGTTTGGAAATGCTGTTTAATCATTTTATCGTAAACATCGCCAAGAAATAATATCTACGATTCAGATTTTTAGAATATGAAATACTATTTTTGTTGATTGGAATTTACTACTTGATAAAACTGATCAGAATAATTACAAGAGGAATGCACCAGGACACGTTGATTACAAGTTTCTAAGTCTCACCAAAAACTAGATTGTATATAGTTTTTATAGCTATTAATGAGCAAACAATAATTTCTTAATACACGTACTTAGTCAATTGACTGTAATGGGTATCATTAACTAATTTTAACAAGAAAATTAAAGGCATATTCTGATTTTCAAGGTCTAAAAGCCTTAAATCAATATCATAAGGTTCATTGTGAAGACTACAAGGATATTTACATCGCAAGTTAGCTATTAGTGACGTGATTGCCAAACCAAAATCCTGCTGCAGATCCAGTTCCATTTCAATTTTTTTTTTACATTGCTGCATGGGATTCAATCTTATTATCTCTTATTCTCTTATTTATTAGTCCATCGTCATTCTGAGTCATTTGGATAAGCGAGGGCAATGAAACGATTTTATAAATATTATTTAAATTTCTTTTTCCGCAAATCTAATAAATTAGACAATTACTTGGTTATATTTATTTTGGTATAAGAAGTGGGAGTTAGATAGACTTAAGTAAACCTAATGAGTCGTGTGTAAGAAAAGTGTAAAGATATTTCAAAATATGGCATCAAATGGAATGATATTTATCTTCGATTTTTCCAGGAAAATTGATTTGCGTATTTAATTGTAATTTGTCCATTTAACTCTTCAAAAAATGCCCTTACATTGTTTTATATAGCAATCAAAGAGTATTTTTGTAGGTATTTTTATTTAGCATTTAAAAGGTTATATGATTTTAAGCTAACAATACATATAAAATAACTTACGAAATCGTAATTTAAAATAAAATGTAAATCATACTTTGCCGTATCATGAAACTGTTTTAATGAAATACCTGTCATAGGTTAACATATTTTTCGTAGGGTTATCCAAGGTATTTTTATTTACCATTTAAAAGGTTATATGATTTTAAGCTAACAATACATATAAAATAACATACGAAATCGTAATTAAAAATAAAATGTAAATCATACTTTGCCATATCATGAAACTGTTTTAATGAAATACCTGTCATAGGTTAACATATTTTGAGGTAAACTGTCTCCATGATCATTACAAAATTTGTGTTATCTAAAAGTAATAGAATTTCTCGAAAGGAAAAGTTTGTGTTTAAATAAATGACCCAGAATGTTTAGTTCTATTCCATTAAATCAGGTGTTTAACAAAATACATTTAGGTTATTTTCTCATTTTTCACAAATCACTTCAAATAGACTAATGGGCGTTTTGCCATTTTGAATATTCATTCTACTTAATAAAAAACTGGTACTCGAAAAAAGTGTTATTCACCATTAGGTAGGCAGTTTAAATTCTCTTCCTGCGGATTGTTTATTTTTGATATTTATTTTTTGTAACAACAGATCATTGTTATACAAGATTTTATTTCTAATTCAATATTACTCAGCAAAAAAATAAGCTACTGCTTCATTGTTACGAAAATAAGGCGGCTAAAGAAGTTATTATTAAAGTTGTAATATCTCGTTTAGTGACCACCCGTTGACTGGGACTAGCCGTAATCCCGACGTAATGAAAGTAGAGCAACGGACCCCCTTTTATTGCTACCGTCTGCAGGAGCTGTAGCTGGTAGGGATGGTAGTTTTTTAGAAAATTTCGATGTATTGACACCAGTATTATCGATAAAAGTAGTTAGTTCATCGTCAAGTCGATACTATAATGGGGAACCAACTGAATAAGTACTCATAGTCTTCTTTACAACCCAATTTGGAAAATGATGATGATCCCCTTAGCCATTTAATTGGTTTAAATTTAGTAATTGCGTAGTTACGACTTGACGATATCATAGTCTTATACATCTTGCTGATAAATACATAACATATTGAAATCGAATAAAATTATCAAAGTGTGTTTTCTAAATGGAGTTAGTCGATTGCACAAGATTAAAAAAGTCGCGGAAGGTAAAAATGGTATTCATTTAACATGCCGTCGTAAACTCCTTATAGACCTAAACAGCTCAGATAGTGACATTGGCGCAGCCGATTTATATGAAGAAATTAAAGCCATTGAACCATATTTTACCACAGAAAAAGTCCTACTGATCCTCTTGAATACATGTACGAAAATAATCTTCTTTCGAAATGTATTAACCTTACTATAATCCTACGTATATTATCCCTAACTCTACCGGGTACTGTTAAGCTACAGATGTGGGGTCGCTTTCAAAACTTAAAATTATTATAGTTATTAATGATACAAGTTCGATATGAATACTACAATGAAACGTGTGCAACGGTAAACCACGAGGCGTTAGCCGAGTGGTTTAATTGCACAAGTTTCATTAACAAAGTTTATATCGAACGTGTATCATTCAAAGTTTAATCTACGACAGTACAAATAGATTTTATTCGTCTAAATTTCATTGATATCAGATAACGTTTTCGTAATTTTTAAAATTTTTCGGTGTCCATATTAGTCGATATCATGGTAACCGCATTTTTGATTGTTTTAATTTCGATTTTAACAACGTCATTATTGCCGTATAATTTTCTATTGTATGCAAAGTGTTGGCCAAAAATAATTTAAATATGGGAGATTCTGAATCCGAAAGTGTCCCTTCGGATGTTTACAATAAATAAATGCAATCCGTTTTTCTAAGTAATAATAACAAATAAATAGTTTACACCGACTTTCTTTTTGTTTTTGTATCTTAACATTTGGATATTATTATGAATTCATAATGGCACTGAGTGCTATTATGAAGGTCATAATGACATATAAATGGTAATGCTAAATACGTCATAATGACACTGTCGTAGATTAAAGACTATTTACGATCCTCGGTGACGCAAGATCGCCTTTCTGCTTTAGCTATGTTAGCTATCGAACATGAAGTATGTGCGACATTGGTTACTAAAGACATTGTCAAAAAAATTTACGAAACGAAATCCCGAAAAGTTAGGTTTTTTATTACTTTTTTTGTTATTTAGTTATATTTAATTTTAAGCATTATTATATTTGATTTGGCTGTGTTGGATGTTGGATATTACTTTAAATTTTTCAGTAAGTATTTATCTATTTACTGATTACTATTTATGTAAAAAGTAACAATGCAACTTTTATACATTTCGTTAAATATTAGTAGATACCTAGATGGAAAGGGGGGCGCAAATATTGAGTTACACACGGGCAACTCGTTATGTGTAATAGCCAACTAGCAAGTTTAATTGATTACAGATTGATAGATGCCTTTTAATATAAAAATAAAACACTTTATTAGGTAAAGAAAGGTCATACTTTTACACATCCTAATCATTACTGGTACGTTCAAAGAAATATAACTTTAAATACCAAACTTTCCTTAACTCAATTTTAATTTTTAACTTATCGATGTATTGCTTCCATCCCTAGTGGCAGTACAGAAACGGCGTTATTGACTAAACCTGGCCCGTCATCTGTTTATCATCGATTATCGTTCGCCTACAGCGAATGCTCTGTCACTGTCGTTCACTTCCGTATCCAATACGCTTAGCCTGATTCTGTCGTGTTTTGCGTTAAATTTACACACAACCATCGTGTGCCTTTAAATAGGTGATAGATCAATTTTTATTTTACCTTGATTCTGGATATTATTAGATACTATTAGATAGAAAATAAGCCAAACGGCACACGACAACAAACTATTGAAATTACTCATTACGTTGAAGTGTTTCAAAAATTAGAATAGGGTACGGGAGAACGAATAAACAAAGAGAAAAAATGGGGTGGGATTATTTTATATATAGACGTGTTTCCACGTATAATAAAGATTGAACTTCCTTACAGGTAAGTCGTTTAATCTTATATTATACAGAGAAAAGTTTTTTTACTTGGACGATTACCAAAGAAAAGCTTTGTAAAACACACCCCAATATTTTCTTTTTAAATTCATTTTAGCTGATTCTCTGGCATATACTTACCTGAGTTTTAAGTAATTGATTCAATGCGGTTGAGGTTTCCTTGTTGGTTGACACTTTTAACGGAATGGAAACGTTTTTTTTAAGAAAATTGTTATTCAGCAAATATGCTATGTGGAATAAAATAAAAGAATAAGGTTAATAACCATTATTGAAAACAAGAAATTCACAAGCACGTAAAACTGCAACAGGAATATTTTCATTTAAAAGCATTTTGTAAATATTAATTTTTGTAAATTTTCAAATAATAAATTCTACTTAGGAGAGACATTATAATAGGTATATTAGTTTCTATGGCTTTCTGCACATATTTGGTACTTTTCGAATTGAACAAGATATTGCCCCATACTGTGTCGAAAGGAGCCTTTTGTAATTATGTTTGAACGCTTGGGGTGACCCTATTTATAACCTACAGTAGTGCGTCCCAGGATCGATGTATGGATGAAAAATACTAAAATTTTTTTAGTTGAAACGTCATCTTCTTGGGTTCAGCCCTGCTTGAGTAGAAACTAATTTGTGTCATAATTTTAGTTTTGAAAAATCCAGTGTATTCTAGGTATATCTGGGAAATTTTTGAAATTTATTATTTTGAACAACTTTTCTTAAAGAAATTTTTTAATATCTTCAACAGGGAGAGTAGAATAAAAATAACAAGATATTGCTCCCTCCTGTGTCGAAAGGAGCCGTTTTGTAATTATGTTTGAATGCTTGGGGTGACCCTATTCCTAACCTACAGTGTGTCCCAGGATCGATGCATTAATAGATGAAAAATGCTGAATTTTTTTAAAAGAAACTTTCTAATATCTTCAACAGGGAGAGTGGAATAAAAATAATTCAAAATATCAAAGTAGGCATAGGATTTTAAAATTTTGTTTTCTTATATTCGGTATTTATTTCTGGACATGTTTTCTTAATAACATTTTTTCGTAATTCCAAGCGAAAAAGCACAAAGCACAACATTACTAGCCCAAAAATAAGTTTTTTGTAAATTTCCAAGTCATAGTTGACTTTTCGACAATAAAATTATGACACAAATTAGTTTCTATCGAGGTAGGGATAAACCTCAGAGGATGAAGTATCAACTTAAGAAATCTCAGTTCTTTTCACCTACGCATGTGACGATCGGAGACAATATAGAGCATATTTTCCAGTTTTAAATCACAACTTATTGGTGGATCGCGCACGTCCCTAAGCGGCCATTATGATCGTATTTCAGTATATTTTTGATGAAAGAATACTGTTAGAGCTGTGAGTTGAAGAAAATATATTTAAAAAAACAAATTAAGTATTTATGCGTATAGAAAAATACTGTTATTGACATATTTATAACCTAATATTATATCAGATCAATACAAACACTTCTTTAGGTCTGTCTATTGGGAGTCTACCTGTGTGTAGTATTAGTATACTAAGTCTATAACATTAGATTAACTTAAGAAGATATATTTTTTATATTTATTTGATAAAAGTAAGTTTGTAGTTTTGGTGAATAGGTAGTAAAAAAATAAAATTCCTTGATTTAAATACTTTAAAACTATGAAAAGCGCATAGGATTACGATATGGAAACAATTAGCACTTAAATCTCATGCCGTCAAGTGACATTTGTGAATGATGTCGGTTGGGTAGTTTAAACAAACCTCAAGAAATTGCAGCAATGCACGGAACTGAGAGTTAAATTTTGCTGCTAAGAGTGAAGGATTTGGTTTTTATTTTTGCAGTTTGCTTATTTTGTGAGTTTACTTCGGATTCCTTTAATTAAAGACCCAGTGTTCGAGGAGCAAACTGAACAAACCTGAATGACGTGACTAAACTTAGGACAGAAGGCCCATATTTAAAACCCTTAGGATATATACAATACACCAAGACTTTACTAGAGAGTTAGAGACTTATGTTCAATGACAAGAAAATTGTTATTATTATGTTGAAACTTAACAATAAATTATGATGATGATGATGATGACGGTAGCAGTGGTAATAATTAAGATGGTGATATTAGGTAAACATTATTCCTATTGGAGTATACCTACTTGTTTAATGGTTAATTTAAAGCCATTGCTGGGTCATACTTTCAATTTAATCCAGTTATACATCATGCCGGGATACATTTTTAAAGGTTTTAAAGAAGTTGATTAAGTGGCAAATATGGTAAAAATCAGTTTTCTTGTTGACCACAACTTATCTCCGTTTATTTAAACAGATGCATTAGATAGATTAATACCTTATTTATTTAAAAACAAAAATAATCAATATATTTTTTACTTAGCTCGTCTTGGTTTATGATGCATAAAATTTCTGAAAATTCTTATTTATTTTTTTCACTAGACGATAAAGCAATAATACCCGAAACTGCTATATAACTTGATACAATAAAAAATGTTTTATTTGTGTAGTTATAGGTAAATTTATGAGATTTATTTTGATATGGAAGCTAGATAAAAGCTTGAATAAATATTGGAATATTGTGTAAACAAATATATTTTTAAATAAACAAGATAAGGAAAGGTAAAAAATTAGCAGGATATTCTAATCGAAATTAAAATAAAGAGATATCGCCATGTTACATGTGTTGCCAGATACGAAAAGTAAATAAATTCTAGTTTATTGGGGGTTTGGCTAATATTTTGATTGGCAAATAAACTACTTAAAACGATCAGTTTTTTAGTTATGATTGTTAAATTTTGACTGTCAACATTATTAAATATCTGTCCGGTCAGGTAACTTGAAGCCCTCTAAGAAACTGTCAACTGGAATGCTACTTCTAACGCGTACCCAGTTAAGGCAATTTACTGGATTGCTAACAGGTCATTGTCACTTAAGAAGACACCTTCAACGAATAGGAACAATAGACCCATTCCATGCAGACTTTGCGGTGAAGACGACGAAATCGCCTTTCATATCATTTACAGCTGCGAAGCACTAAACCGCAAAAGATTCAGAATCATTGGAAATATTCAACGCACAAATTCCCGCATGACAAGCTTGGAAGAAGGCTATTAGACCTTATAGAAGGAGCAAATCTCTTCCAATAAGACTGGGATGCACAATAAGCCAGAAGGCTGCAGTGTAAGAACCTTGGGCTACCCCTCACGTTTAACCAACCAATCAAGGTAACTTGACAGTTTGTTAAATAAGCATAAATGCTTATGGAACAAACCAACGGTAATATAGAGACGATTCACTCAGTAAACCTGCAAGATGGCCGACATGTCATATGACAAAAGTCATATTAAAGTCATATTCCAGCTAAATAAAATAAATTTTTGCATTTTCAATGACTTGTCATATGACATGTCGGCCATCTTGCAGGTTTACTGAGTGAATCGACTTTACCGTGCAAGCAAGAATTATTTGCATCAAAGAGGGCTTGGATTAAAAAACGTGGGGCTTGGTTTAGATCACAATGATATGGGGACGATATATCTTACCAAATCTAGGTTAAAATTTTGTCAAATTCATATTATGATATGATGTTTTATGCCAAACTAATGAGTAATAAAATAAGTAGACAAATACAAATTTATTTTTGTTGTTTACAAAATTAACAAAAAGAATATCCAGAAAGAAAAAGAAAAATAATTACATAAATTGCTGAAATTGGCCACCAAGCATAAATTCACACGTCTCTTCATATTTTCGAAAGTGTTGACCAGCATAACACATTCTTGGATAATCCTTTCTTGTAATTGTTCTAAATTTGCAACTGGTGTTTTAAAAATAGTGTTCTTTAAATGAGGAAAAACGAAGTAATCCATAACCGTTAAACAAGGTGATCTAGGTGGGAATTCAATGTCTGATCGAAAACTGATCAATCTGTCGTCGAAAAAATTGCGTAAGTATACCGAATAGTTTCGGCGGCTGTATGGGCGGTTGCACCGTCCAGTTGAAAATATCCAAAACATAGTTCGTCGTAAAGTAATTATTTCTCCACAAATGGATTCAAAATATTGTCTCTATACCGCTGTGCTGTAACTGTCATGGAAAAAAGTAGGACCGACTTCTTCGGGAAACAGCTAACCAGACACCAATTTTTTGAGGATGCAATGTGGACTCTACAAAAAAAAATGGGATTTTCACTACTCCACATGCGTGTATTCTGAGACTTCACATAACCGGAGAGGTGAAACCAGGCTTCATCCGAAAAAAATGTCAGGTCTAATAAATAATTTCTTTCCAATAAATTTTGGGTAAACCATTGAGGGCAATTCCTGCGTCTTTCAAAATCTGCGGCTTGGATTTCATGGAATACTTGAACTTTATAAGGAAATAAATTTAGCTGTTTCAAGAATAGCCCTGCATGTTTCATAAGATCTTCCCACTTCTTGGGACAGGCGTCTTATACAATTTGTTGGCGTATTTTGCATTATTTCACAAACGTTTGCAACAACTTCTTTTGTTCTTACAGATGGTCTTCCTGCTCCTTTTTTGTGTAGTATAGAACCTGTTTCCCTGAACACATAGCCACGGTTCTTTTCAGGCAATGATAAAAATCCCCAGCTGTAAAAGCAACGTTAGGAAAATGTTCGTGAAAATCGTCCATGCACAAACCCGGATTGTATTGCCACTTACCATTTACTCTAACCCCGTTTCGAAAATACGCTTCAACCATGAATGTTTTGTGTGGTTCCGTAAAGCCCATTGTGTGAATTGTTCAAGAAATAGGAAAAATTAGCGATGAATCAAATTACTAGTAACGACTGTCCAAGCTGACGGGATAACTGATTGATTGTTAATTCAGGTAGTTACTGACACCCAATAGGTATCAAGCTCTACGGCTAAGCATTACGTCCTTAGATGCAAGGCCCTCTTTAATGCAAATAATTTTTGCTCGCACGGTACTTGCGTCAATTAAATTAGTATAATCAGTAGTCTGTTTAAAGTTAAATCGTGTACTTGCCCGATTCATAATTTATCAAATGATAATGAACTGTCGGGGGATCGGTTGAACTCTTAAAATCGTCGAAAATAAAATTCACTGGAAGAGGCTAACAATATGTGTAAATGCTATTAGTAAGAAAACTTAGGCTGTAATGTATGAAATGAATGTTATTCGGAAGTTATCATTTTTATACCTATAACATTATTTATCTATGCTTATTTATATATATGTACAAAAGCACCTTAAATCTAACTTAGAACCTGCAAAGTGTATGCAAAGGAATAGAAATTAAAATCAACGGGGGTCAGCAAAAGCAATATCCATTCCATTTCGCTAATACCTACAGCTTCCTTATTTCCATTCCCGGTTTGGAGTTTGGAACAGTTTTGCGACGTATGCATTTGCAGCAAAACAATGTCGAATGGGCTTTTAATCCTCGGGACCATTTAAGTTGGGGCTTTAATGGCGAAAACAACAACTTAATTAATTTCTTTCTTCGAGTGCAAGGGTAATGGTGCGTTATTCCTATTTGCATATTCATACGGTCGGAGGCTGTCTTTTCGAGATTATGTAAATTCAACGAAATCGGGATTGGAATAAATAGTTTAATTTTCTTCTTTGATTGTTTTTGGTTGCTGAAAAGCTTAAAATTAAAGTAACTTTTCCATTAAAAAGTTTTCAAGATAATTTTCTGTCAAGCCATTATAGTTTAATGATATTTGGAATTTATATAGCGATCGCCGAAAAGTTCGCACATAATATGAAGGCAAAAGGATTAGCACAGTACCGAAAAAAACGTATTCGGGGTATTGGTTCTGCATACCTATCCGATAACCGAAAAGTTGATTTTGACATACGTCACGTGCATGGCTATTGGTATAGCGGCAAATTAAAAAGATGCGTGCATTTACAAAAAGTGAGGTTACGAGATACCTAAAAAACAATTTGAAAAACTTAGTAGGCAGGCCTATGTGCAAGATTTTAAGATTTTATGTAAAAAAAATTGGAGAATGATAGTTTTTTTTTTAAATATTTTTGTCAACTTACAAATTTTCGATTTTTTCTTTTTAGGTCGCTTGGCTAATGTAAAACCAAAGCATTTGAATGAAAATAAATGAATGTAGCAGTTTTTTCTACAATTGACAGAAAAAAATTAAAGATATAAATTTACACCGGACGTTCGCTGTTGCACTGATTTGTATCTAATGACATTTTCATCAATAGTTGCGAATTAGCATTCTACTTGCACATAAATTTAAAAACTAAGTCTAATTAGTAGTAAGTAGTAGTAACATGTTTTATTTAGCAAAAAGCTACAATTAAATATTTTTAATACCTTTTTTTAACAACATTTTTATAGATTTATTTTTAATTTTAGAATGGAACCTTCTTTTAACAAAAAACAGACAGAAAAGTTAAACATTTTGCAAATTGTATCAAATATAACATATCATTTTGTTTTTTAAGTAAATGTAATTTTAAAGTTTTTTTAAATACTTTTAATAATATTTGAGATTTAATAGCATTTTTCAAATTATATTCTATCAAACCTTTATAAAAAATAGATTTATAAGCTAATGTTTTAGACACTCTATTCACAAAAAAAATTTGATTAGTTCTTGTTTTATAATTATAATGGTCATGATTAAAAAACAAACAATCAGGCAATAAATTATTTTGAATTTTATATATAATGATACATACTAAATAAAAAATTTAATTTTTTACATTCAACCAATCTAAATTTTTTAATATAAAATTAATTTTTGTATATTTGTCACAATTTAAAATAATCCTCATTGCCTTATTTTGTAAAATTTGATGAAATATTTCCTCACTAGCACAATATAAAATGGAAGAACAATAAAGAAAATGTGGTAATATAATAGTATTAAAAACAGTTTTTTCAGAAAACAAACTTAAATTAGAATTGATTATTTTAAAATAACCTCGAAAATAACCTACTTTTCCGGCAATCTTCGATAGGTATAATACTTTCAAAATAATTAAAAAATTTTAATTTTGAATCAATGATTATCCCTAAATATTTAAAACTGTTTACTAATTCCAATTTTTCACCATCAATTACAACATTTATATTTTGACAATTAGTTTAAAGAAAATTTGATACAGTCATTAGATACATACTACATACTGCATCAACTTGCTTGTTCATTTGTTTGTTTTTATCCAATTACATGGGCTTTCCATTAATCCAGTTACTTTAAAGGAAAAAACTGGAAACTTGCACATCAATAAAACAATATTTAATAAAATTGCGTAATCCAATTTTTTTTTAATAAAATCTTGAAATTTTGCACAAGGGACTAGAATATAATTCTAAATAACTTTTTGAAAAACATTTTTGGGTATATCGTCAGCTAACCTCACCTTTTGTATAATTCCAATTTTTTTTTAATTCTCACTCTCCCCTAAATCATGAAATCAAATTTGATTGAAAGTAATAAAGAAATGACTAGGTTCGTGATTAAAAATTAAATTAATTTTTTTGAGGAATATAACCTTTGGTTTTGGAAAATATGTTTATAGCATTAATTAAATTTCCCTAAAAATGCTAGCTTTACGTGTGATAAAAGGTGGGAACTAAATCGATCATATTGACAGGCATTTTTATTTAATAGGGAGCTGCATGCAAAAAGCTTGCAACTCACCGCTTTCCCTTTTGTTAGAAAAATGTGACATTGTTTTCTAATAATATAATTTTTATTATATAACCTATTTAACAACATACCTACTCCCTTTTCTAAATCATAAAAGGTGTAAATAGAATTTAACCTTGTTGTTTATAATGGCTTGCTATCGTTCGTTAGCCAATTTTTCATCATGAATCGAATATAACCAGTATAACGTGCAAAACTCTATTTAGATTTTTCTAATTACATAATTACTATTATTTGTACGTATAGCCGCTACCTCAGGAAAATTATTATTATATCTGTCACGCCATCCTCTATACATATATAGTTGCTTTTAAAATTAACTAATCACCTTGATAGTAAAAAAGGTAGTAATAAATACAAGCATTTTTGTTATAGGTATTATGTTTACTTCTAATAATTTATTAACAACTTACGTTACGAAAACATATTAGTTCAAAATTTTAGTAAAATAATAATAATTATTATTAATAGCATAGCCTAGCATAACATTATATACCTATAAAAACTGGATTAATCGCGTCCGTATAATTTATATCAACGAAAAATATTCTCAGCTACCGGACTTTAAAATATGAAAAGACCTGCAATTTGCATTGAAGTACATGCCAAAAACAATGGACTCCCTGCGGGGCCTAGTAGACATTGACAATAAAATTATTGCGCTGACCATAAAAAACTGTAAATTTGAAAAACTTCGATTTCAAACCTTTTCACCGTCAAAACTGCAACATAATGCTTTAACGTTTCCTAAAATCCACTAAAAATCAAACAAAAATATCACTATATATTATGCTGGTTGTTACAAATTTGAAATCGAATTTCGCAAATGGTTAAAGATATAGCGAAGGTTAAATTGGGATAAAGTTGTGCAATTTGGAGCAGCCCAGATAATAAATTATAGAATTGGCATATTTTTAAAGTTCCGAATTCGAATCTCAAATATATTCGTCAAATACTAATTTTTGTTTATTCCAAGGCTTTACTAGCCGATAAAAGACAAAACAAATTTTTATTCCTTTGTAACTTTTATTTCTTAAGCTTATAAGGTATAGTATGCCCGAAGTACTCTCCCTGAAATAGTGGGGTCCTCATAGCCGTGAAGCATGGGCACGTGTTATCTCTTCTGAAGCACAAACACGTACACTGCACCAAAAACCTTACACCTACACAAACACCTTCACAGTAAGCTGTGATTGATAAGAGAACAAGCACTATGACAAAACCGAAACCTAGGTAAACCGGTACCTAGGCCTATAGGTGAAGTACGAAGCAAAGCACGCACTAGGCGTGCAGAGCGGAAATACTAAGCGAGTGGTCTGAAGGTTTATACGCCTATATCGCGGAAACAGCAGGAACACGGGGAGTTTAGTCGGTAGGAAGCCCCATCAGACTCTAGTGAATGTATTTACTACCAACAGGAAGATGATGTAGAAGAGACCTTGTTTAAATGTCCCAGGTGGGAGGAAGCTAGGAGAGCATATGCATTGCAAACTGCAGGGAGTCCCTTCAGCTTGGCCAATATAAGGATAGGTTTGGTGGACTCGGCAGAATCATGGAACAACATCTACAGAACAGTAAGAAATATAATTGAGCTCAAAGAGAAAGAAAGCAGGAACTAATCTGTAGAAGAGTGTAAAGACCACAGGCCCTCGTATGGAAGTAATGCGACAGCGGTTTCCGGTACGAACGGCCCGAGAGAGGGGTGGGTTTTAGTCCAACAAGGCTGACACTACCCGGAGTTAAGACAAAGGAGAAACAGACAAACCCCCGGGTGTCTAGATAGAGAGAAAAAAGGCAGCCCCATCAGTGTTGAATCCGACACTACTCTGCTTTACAGGGTGCTATTTTAGGCAATTTAAAATTTAGGACATGACGGTTGTTGTATAATACTCTTAAAGACATATATGACCTTTAAATTAGCTTTTTGACATACTCCCTAAACCTTAATTCAGTATCCAGAATTATACCCAGATTTTTAGCTGTTTTAACTACGGGGAGCCTAACACCATAGATAACTATATTGATATTATAATTCAAAATGCCAATTTTGTTCTTATTCCCAAAAAGCATCAAGGATAACTTTAATGCTTAAATATTCGTTACGCCAATTCGATACGTTTAATAGTGGTGATATTTAGTGACAGCCAAACGCTTGCAACTATTTTTAAAATATCTTGGCGATCGTTAATCTTAACATAGTATAAAACAAAGTCGCTATCGCCCGTCTGTCCCTATATCCGCTTAAATATTTAAAACTACGCAACGGATTTTGAAGCGGTTTTTTTTTTAATAGATAGAGTGATTCAAGAGGAAGGTTTTTATGTATAATACATGCATAATATTATAGAGAAACACTGATAAACACTGATAAATTAGAGTAGGGAGAACGAACGACCCAACCTAACCGGTCCCCGGCCCGTTCAACGATCGATCCGAAGCACCGAAGCCGGAATAGACGAAGACAGACTATGTTTTATGCATGGACGTGAATTGTGGACGGGCCGGTAAACTGTTGCTGCAACGCAGGCCGGGTACACGCTAGTACTATATATACAGTGTCCGCAAGAAAGTCCGCATCAAATGGGATTTTTTTTTATTATTAGGTATAGGTAAAAATTGAAAAAGCAGTTAGTTTTTGCTTACCTAAAAACCAAAAATGACATATTCTGAAGCGGCTGCACGACTTGCGTTACCTGTCAAATTTGACATTTTTAATAAAATAGGTTCAAAAATGCCCTTATTTGTCAAAATATCGAAAAACTTTATTCGAGAAAGTTGTTTATTTAGGCATTTTTAGTCTCTGTACGAAATTTTGACAGTCTAATACAATTTTTATTTTTTGCCAGGTTCTTGAAAATTTTGATCAACCCTCGCAGATTAACTTTTATACATCGATGTAAAACCATTTGCCTTTACTTCAATTGTAATCTTAATGCAATTTTATGTAAAATTTTTGTTTCCAATTATTTATTTTGCTTCAAAAACTGAAATTGTTATTGATCAGTATGTAATGTTTGATGCAAAGTTTATCTAATTACATCAGTTTTGTCAAAACCGACGTTTCTCATTTGTCTTAAGTTAGTAAACAGATGTACAAAAAGAAAATATTAGGAAGCTTTCGTTGAAATTTTACTTAATTATTATTATTAAATTAAATTAATTATATTAAACTATATTTTTGTTGAATAAAATGTTTCGAGCGATTAATATTTTTATTCTTTTTGATCCAATATTAATTAAGTAAAATTTCACCGAAAGCTTCCTAATATTTTCTTTTTGTAATGTTTACTAACTTAAGAAAAATGAGAAACGTCGGTTTTGACAAAACTGATGTAATTAGATAAACTTTGCATCAAACATTACATACTGATCAATAACAATTTCAGTTTTTGAAGCAAAATAAATAATTGGAAACAAAAATGTTACATAAAATTGCATTAAGATTACAAATGAAGTAAAGTCAAATGGTTTTACATCGATGTATAAAAGTTAATCTACGAGGGTTGATCAAAATTTTTAGGAATCTGGCAAAAATTAAAAATTCTATTAGACTGTCAAAATATCGTCCAGAGACCGAAAATGCCTAAATAAACAACTTTCTTAAATAAAGTTTTTCGATATTTTGATAAATAAGGGCATTTTTGAACCTATTTTATTAAAAATGTAAAATTTGACAGGTAACGCAAGTCGTGCAGCTGCTTCAGTATACGTCATTTTTGGTTTTTAGGTAAGCAAAAACTAACTGCTTTTTCAATTTTTACCTATACCTAATAATAAAAAAAATCCCATTTGATGCGAACTTTCTTGCGGACACTGTATAGAAGCGAAATGTTCAAAAATTACTTTTATATTTCTAATTAAACAAATATATCTTGAAATATATTCAATAGGTTTATTTAGAGGGTTTGATACTAACAGCGATGGTATACTCTTAATATAATAATCACTTTAACGTATATAGAAAATAAAATGATAAATAGTACTTAATTATTATCGTACGATTAGTCACATTATCCCATTTTTATAATTAAAACAAAACGGCCTAAAGCAATAACTCCAATCTTTAAAAAGAAAACTTAATAGATGAAAACAGAGATATTTATTACCATTTGCGTACTAACACAAAGTTAATTAAAACTTGAATAAGACCCGGCAATTTACATCCTCGTATAGAGCTTTAATAGATTTAATTTAAATTAATTACAAATAAAGAAACTGGTTACTTTTAAAACAACGACGTATATTTAGATATTGTTGATCCATCCTAGTATAAATCCTAAAGAAGCATTATAGTCGGATATTTCTTTACGTTTTGTGTTATTACAGATAGATAAAATATAGTTTTTCTATTTCACGTTCATAATAAGCTCAGTTACGATACGCATTTGCGTATCGTAATGAAGCTATTTCGATACGCGTTTTTTCTTTATTTGATGTTGGTAACATTTAAATGTTTTATTTCATTGACTTGCGCGGCCTTTGTGATTTACGAGAAAACCCATTTTTTGCAGAGGAAAAATAGCTTGATAACTTACTTTTTTATTCTGTGTGGATAACAGTCATGTATGTTGGTTGCATAAAGCTATAAATCAATCTTTTGTAGATGCTTCAAGCTATCATTTTCTGCCAAATCCTATCCAAAATTCAATCTACTAACCTTCTAATGTCGATTTTAACTTCAACTTTATTTGAATTTTCCATCTTCCCTATACTAAATTGCAATGCCGTGACGTAAAATCACGTCTTTTGAAATTCGAAAAAAGTAGTAAAATCGCCCGAATGTCCAAACGCTCTGTATATGTACCGAATGTACAAGGATCACACAACGTATTCCGTCCAATTTCAAATCTCATATCGCTAAAATAACTTTAAAATCTCGTGGTGAAAATGGGTCAATTAATAAAAAAATGACAGTTTGCAAAATAATTTTTGTTGTCCAGAGGCTGCTATGATAAAAAATAGTATTACCAACATAAAATTTAGACATAAAAATTTACAAAATTTGAAGGATTTATTTTCTTTTTAAAATGTATTCTTCTTGATTATAAAAGGTGAAATAGAAAAAAATGTATAAAGCACATGTTTCATAAGGCGTTTTAGCGCACGTGTCAATAAAAAAACTCGCCACTTTGTGGCTCGTTTTTTAAAATAGACGCGTGCGCTAAAACCGCTTCTTATGAAACGTGTACTTTAATATACTATTAGTTGGATAATACCGGGCGAGCAAAAATTATTTGCATCAAAGAGGGATTTGATTAAAAAACACAGGGCTTGGTTTAGATCACAATGATATGGGGACGATATATCTAACCAAATCTAGGTTAAAATTTTGTCAAATTCATATTATGCCATGATATGCCAAACTAATGAGTAATAAAATAAGTAGAAAAATACAAATTTATTTTTGTTGTTTACAAAATTAACAAAGTAAGATAATACAGAAAGAAAAAGAAAAATAATTACATAAATTGCTGAAATTCGCCACCGCCATGCTCCAAGCATAAATTCACACGTCCCTTCATATTTTCGAAAGTGTTGACCAGCATGAGAGAGAAATGTTACCACATTCTTGGATAATCCTACAGATGGCCTTTCTGCTCCTTTTTTGTGTTGTATAGAACCTGTTTCCCTAAACACAGCCATGCACGGATCTTTTCAGGCAATGATAAAAATCCCCAACAATAACAGCAACGTTAGGAAAATGTTCGTGAAAATAGTCCATGCACAAACCCGGATTATATTGCCACTCACCATTTACTCTAACCTCGTTTCGAAAATATGCTTCAACCATGAATGTTTTGTGCTGTTCCGTAAAGCCCATTGTGTGAATTGTTCAAGAAATTTGAAAAATTAGCCATGAATCAAATTACTTGTAACGACTGTCAAAGATGACGGAATAACAGATTGATTGTTAGTTCAGGTAGTTACTGACACCCAACAGGTATTAAGCCCTACGGCTAAGCATTACGTCCTTAGATGCAAATAATTTTTGATCGCACGGTATTAAATTAAAGTAAAGTAAGAATATAGTGGCAGAGTACATATATCGACCTATTATAACGTGATAGTGGCTTCTGTGATATTGTATCGCTATCAACTTTTAAGTTAGTAAGTCCAACACCTGCGCAACTGTTTTTAAAATATTATATTTATTATTATACAAGCTTCCTATAATATTTAATAAATATGCTTCGAGTAACCTTATCCAAACGCAAAATACTTCAGGATCAATTAATAAATTCTAAAATAAGTTCGATAGCTTCAGTCTATAAACTAATAAGTCTAAAGCAAGATCTATCAGAAACTGTCCTTAGTCGATGCTGACCTATATCAACACAGCGCCTGCCCCCTCACCCAAATGCTGCTCTATGAGGCAACCAGGGCAACCTAGTCAGTTAGTTTAGTTAGATTGTCTTGGGTCAAAAGCATATAAAATTACAACTGTATCTACAAATGACATTTTAGGGTTGTAGGTACATTTCATTTTACACTTGTAGATTGTGTGACTACTGCAGGCTGTAAACAAGCGACCTTTCTATACCTACTAGATTTTTTTCACAGGCAATGAAAATTAAAAAAAAAAATAGCTTCAGTCCCCTAAAACAAATTAAACACATACCAAAAATAATAAAACGCTCTTTGCACACCCCTGCTGCAGTCCGAGTTTTTCCGTTAACATTCCTCTGTATACGCACCACGACTGTGCTAATTGAAAAGGGCCCAACAGGGGGAGCACCGGCTGCGGGGGTGGCATACGCGACCGGGGGGAGAGAGAGATTGCGTTCTTATGTCTTGTAACGACAGGTTGTCGGAATTAAAGGGTGGAATTTTGATTTACGAATAGAATCGACAGCAGATGCACGCGGAAAAGCGAGGAGAGGGAGCCAATCGGAATCCAGCTTACAGACGCCTGCCTTTCCGACGATTGTACGGCGTCGCGTTGAGATTTCCCAGTCGTTATTGACCCCGACTTCTTTCATTCTCATCCTTTTGTTGTTGCAGGAATTTGTTCAAATTGAAATTTTCCCACAAAACGGAGAGCGTTATTTTTGTACGAGATATCCGCCTTGCATATTCCTTTTTCAGGGCGAATTGTGTTATTACTCGCTCTTCATAAAAATATAGGGGTATCAATATAACAGTAATATCAATAAGACATTGGAGATCATAAAAAGGTAAGGCTATGGTAGGTAACGGCTAACAGATTTTATTATGGCGCCTTCTAAATAATACTCTTAATTGTAGCCTAAAATTTATGATACACATTTTATGTTCAATTTTATTGTTCTTCTTCGATGTAAAAATGTGTTAAAAAGTAGTCACATGACTATGTTAAATACACGGTAATAAAGCGTGGCTCGTTCGCCTGTATTGTTTAATACACTACAATAAAATTATATTACCTATTTTGAGTGGTAATGTAGGTATATTATAGTAAGAGATGTTATCAACAGATATAATACCGCCAAGAAATTATGGTTGAACATGAAAAGCTAATTATAAAAATTGTAAACTTTTTAATATTATCTCGTCAATTTAAAGAATGCCTGTAACTAAGGGTTATTACGATAATAAGGAAGTAAAAACAAAAGACATAAATTATCTTTAAGACCTGCAGCAACTCTTCGCTTGATTGAATTGAAATAATCAATAAAAGTTAAAATATGCACGATTTAGATGCAATTTTCTGATATTGAATAAAGAAACCAGATGGGAGTTATTTATGACCTACAGCGCGCTACATACGTTTACGATATATTTAATTAGTAATTTACTGTTTTACTATGTCATCACATAATGCTATAAAAAGGTTTAAATAAAAAAATATTTCTATTAAATCGCTTATATTTTATAGCGTTATAAAAGTAGAACTAAATTTTAGTCAACACAGTTGGGTTTGACTTAGACCCTCGTATCGTGAGACGGTTAGTTTTATTCTACTCGTCTCTGCGATAGTAATCCTGCTCAGTAGAAGAGAAACAGCAGGTTCGGACTTTTGGTTCACGCACTAGCTTGAGTGGGTTGTGGTGAGAAGCTACCATCCGTTTCTATTCAAAGGTGAGAGTTCCGAGAGTCAAACGGCAATATGACCTAACCCTAACAAATTGCCGCGTGAGGTTATCGGTCGACGGCGGGATCGATCTTTACCGTGTCAAACCGCGTCTTGGCGGTCGATCAAGGGTATATCACAATTGTAATTGTCTGTAGACGACTTACGCACCTGGCAAGCTGTTGTACTCAGTAGAGCAGTTTCCACGCTGTGATCTGTTGAGACTTAGACCTTAGCTTTGGGATTCGTCTTGTCGATGAGACAATACCCCATTTAATAAAAAATGGTTTTGATGTGCGTGTCAAAAACAAACGAGGGAAAGTCAAAAACCTATAGTCATAATATAAACCACAGGCGTAGATAGGGGGGTTGTGGCTTAAAGCCCTTCCAACATGTAGAAATAATCTTATAAGTTTTTTAGTAACTATCATATTTATTAAAAAGTAGTCCGTGGTATCACTTTGATAGGAATAAAAGTATGACTATTTTTTAAATTAACTTTGGTAGTATTTCACAAAATGAAGAAATTCTTTACGAGGTCTGAACTCAGTCTAGAGCTTAGAATACGAATGATTAGGTGCTATATATTCTCCGTACTGCTTTATGGGTGTGAAGTACTGTGAAGCATGGACTCTTGATCCAACTATGGAAAAGAAACTGGAGGCGTTTGAGATGTACCTATATCGACGCATATTGAAAATCTCGTGGGTGCAAAAAGTTACAAATGTGGAAGTGCTTGCCCGGATGAGGAAGCCGCTGTAACTTCTCTTTACAATTAAGAAAAGAAAAACAGAATATATTGGGCATGTAATGAGAGGAGAAAAGGATGAGCTCCTCAGATTAATAATTGAGGGCAAAATTCAGGGCAGGAGATGAGGAGATCAGTCGGAAGAAGGCAAAACTCTTGGTTCAAGGATCTGAGGAGATGGTTTGGATGCACATCAACAGATATCTTTGGAGCTGCAACTTCAAAAATTATGATTGCCAGATGGATCGCCAACCTTCGAGCATAGACGGCGGATTAAGAAGAATAAGTGTTTCACTCTCCTTTTCTCGTCTGGTCTTGTTCTCGCTGCCAGAACTATCAGATTTTTACTTCAGAAACACTTTTGAAAATCGGTTGAGAAGGATGCGTTTATAATACTTAAATGGTAATGGTAATAATAAAAACTCGTATGTACTTAGAGCTTTTGCAAAAATTTGTTGGCACGTCATGTTGCGGGGATGAGAAATTGCGAGACTCTCGCGAGACGAGACGAGACGAGACGAGACGAGACGAGACGAGACGAGACGAGACGAGACGAGACGAGACGAGACGAGACGAGACGAGACGAGACGAGACGAGACGAGACGAGACGAGACGAGACGAGACGAGACGAGACGAGACGAGACGAGACGAGACGAGACGAGACGAGACGAGACGAGACGAGACGAGACGAGACGAGACGAGACGAGACGAGACGAGACGAGACGAGACGAGACGAGACGAGACGAGACGAGACGAGACGAGACGAGACGAGACGAGACGAGACGAGACGAGAAAATATCTTGCAAGATCTTAGCGAGGCAAGATATGGAAAAAGTCATCGTCATCTTCAGTCCTAGGTATGACTTATTTTGTGGTTAAGCTCGACATGGTTCTTAATATAGGTGTAAAGGTTTTTGTTTGGATTGAGTTTTTATTCTATAGATTAAATTTAAAATGTTGAGCTTAAAACTACTAAAGAGCATTGTTTAAATTTAAATTAATTTTCTTTCTTCTTTTGATAATGGGTAGTGGAGCTGAAAGCACTTTTTTAGTTAACGACTGAACGTGTATAGTGGAGGAAAATTTGGTAGTATTAATGTTAGCTAAATTAGTAAAAAATAGCGGTGCGTATAACAGACTTTTATTCCTTATTTTAATTTAGTTGATACTTTTTTTCTGGTTATTAATTTAATAATAACTAATAACGCTGTTATGTAGGAAGAAACACAAACTATTAACTTTGTCATAGATATGAGCTGTTAGGGGTTTTGAAGTTCTGGCCCTTAATCCTGGAGGTATTGAAAAACAACTGAAAAAATGTAAAAATTTAACCAAAACCTTTTTCCTTTAATTTCTGCACTAATTTTTGAGGAGCCACCCTTTTGCAATATGATATGTTTTACCAGTATTTAAGGTCAAAACATATACCTAAACAGTATGATTTAAATTTTCTGTAATTTTTTTTCTACTGTAGATATTGATTGTAACGGTTTTTTTATGTTATAATATCTAGAAGATGTGTTATCACAGGCCAAGGCGTTAAAAGGAGTTACTTTATAAATAATGTAAATCAGTTGATGCACCCAAATAAAGTAATACATAATTAAGACAATATATTTCCGAAAAAACCTCATAGTCGGCAATAAAAAATCCCAAATCGGAATGGTCTTAATTACTTATTTAAAAAAAGTTAAAACATTTCTATGTTAAATAACTTACACGGCTTACAGTAATAACTGTATTTTGCCTAGGTCTTTGGCTTTTGAGTTCCAAATTGCATACCAATGTTTTGGTTATTTTCACTTTCTACAGGTGAATGTAGCAATAAAACTACGCAGCATAGGCGTACACATACTAATATTTGTATTAGGTGCCAGAAGATAATAAGGTATAAGGTCTTTAAATTTAAATAGCTTCGCTTCTAGTGTGATATTGTTCTTGTTGTTTAACATTGCATATTATTATGATTATCTATTATGCAACTTAGTTTACCGAGATAGGCAAATTCATCCCTAGATTATAAAGTCCAATACTAACGATGGATTGTGCGAAATAAAAATCTTCTATTGTTTTATCTGACATGCAAAGTTTAAAAAACCTAATTAATTTAATTGAAACAGGTACGATCAATAAAGTTCAAATTCAAACAGGACAGCTAGAAGACTCCGAACAACAATGTAACCTGCGCAACAAATACGTTGAAACTAATACTGCGCCGATTGCTACGAACTCCCACGAACGTTTTGTGGATTATAGGTTCTAATGGATACAATTCGTTTTTGAGGACGTTGTTTTGCTTTCTTAATTTTCTGGGAACAAAATGCGTCGCATTGGAAAGATACAATTTATACAAGATTATAACAAGATTGCTTTATTAAAAGTAGTTCATTATTCAACAAGACTATGCTACTAATGGAACCGAGTACTGCCAATAAAAACAGTGTTCTAGCAAATCTGGAATTGAACACTAAAGCAGGTTTGATACACTAGAAATTTAGTTAATATGGGTTAATAAAAAATAAGCTATCAATACAAACTATGTCTTAGCAAATCTGTTGTATTAGATCATGTCCCTCAGTATAGCCTCTTGGCTCAACTTACAGGTCTATAAAACAAACGAATATGAAAATGAATGCGAAAATGAATATTACATGGTACACAAAAAACAGCTAATTCTACTTAGCTATTAAAGACTTGAGGGTTGAAAACTGTTCTTTATTAGTTGTTCCAGCCAAAATATTTTACACATAATTTTAGATTAGGTACCTACCTATTTTAAATTAGAATGTAGATGGACGGTCGTTAATGCTGTATGAACTGATTGTAGTTCCAAATTAAATCATATAAGAGGCAGTCAACTAAAACCGCAATAATAAAAGGTACCTACATTATAACAAATAATAATAAAAAAAAACTCCTTTCATAACTTGGAATTAGAGATAATATGCCACAATAATATTGTTCATTCATAAAAAAGTAGTTCTACTAAAATGCTAAACTTCTCTATAAAAAGCACGGTTACTCTAGAAAAGAATTGGGAAATAAACTTTTATCGCCATAATATCCGAATTTAAATAACTCGAGCCCGAGAACATGAAATATAAGTTGAAATATTTTCATCCCCGTCAAAACAACAGCTGCGCCTATGGAGAGCAGCGACGTGAAATTGAAATATGACTCCGCGCCGCTGTTTATGAACGTCGGAGGTCGGAGACGCGAGGTCACGAGGTCTTCTTGATTTACGTACTATCGGGGGCCTAATTGTTGAACCTTTACATAAAAAGACTTGTTTCAGACAGATTAATCTGGTTACCGAATAGAGTACAATTTATCATTTTAAGCTGTAAAAATGGACTTGTTCAAGAAGAAACGGCATTTTTGTGTAAATTGTAACACATATAAAATTTACTTGTTTATAATTTGTGGATGGAAGTGGATGTTAGGCACGGAATAAAGTAGCAAATTAGGCTTGTTCTTGAAAGTAGCTAGCTTGCCGCTAAAATTGAATTCCTGAGGAATAAATAAACCTATTGAACCAAGTCATAAACCTGTTGACCACTTTCATTCCTGCCAACATCCGTCCTACTATAATTTACTAAAAATGTGTCGAATTGCCTTGTGTTACGAGAAGGAACTCTAAAGTTAAGCAGGCGAAGTAGGTCTGGAGAATTTATCAGGTTCATAAATATTTTGAGACCGAACGAGAGGGTAAGTTTAACGCCGAGTCCAAGTATATTTAATCGTTCACTGTGAGTCAGAGAGAGTTTATCAATTTTAAGCTTTAAAAGTAAAATAAATTGCAAATTTTTTTTTGAACTCTCTCAATTCTGGCAATGTGAGTTTTATAGAAGGGTGACCAGACCACACAACAGTACTTAAGATTACCTCTGCCTAAAGAAAAATGCAACGTTGTTAATAATTTCAAATTGTCAAACTCATAACATGAACCCCAACATTAGAAGTCACCCAGTCAACATGACAAACAAACCTCCAAGATCGTGTATTGTTGATATTCGTACTAATTCACAATTTTCAATGGTTTCCTTGTAAAAGAAACTACTTTGCACTTTAAAACATTATGCTGCATTTTATTTACAGTACACCACGAAATTAAACGTAAAATATCTGACTGAAGGAGATGATTGTCGTCTATGTTTGTAATTATACGATAGATTTTTAGATCATCACCAAATAAGAGAAAGCTACAATGCTCGAAGGTGTCACCTAAGTCATTACGGAACAATAGAAACGAAACTGGGCCCAGATGGGACCATTGGGGTACTCAGATAACGCTTCGCCAATCTTGACGGCCTGCGTTCGATCGTCAAAATACCGTGCGAGCAAAAATTATTTGCATCAAAGAGGGCCTTGCATCTAAGGATGTAATGCTTAGCCGTAGAGCTTAATACCTGTTGGGTGTCAGTAACTACCTGAATTAACAATCAATCAGTTATTCCGCCATCTATTGACAGTCGTTACAAGTAATTTGATTCATCGCTAATTTTTCCAATTTCTTGAACAATTCACACAATGGGCTTTACGGAACAGCACTAAACATTCATGGTTGAAGCGTATTTTCGAAACGAAATAAAACCGGGTTTGTGCATGGACGATTTTCACCAACATTTTCCTAACGTTGCTTTTATTGCTGGGGATTTTTATCATTGCCTGAAAAGAACCGTGGCTGTGTTTAGGGAACCAGGACCATCTGTATATAAGAACAGAAGAACGTTCGTGAAATAATGCAAAATACGCCAACAAATTGTATGAGACGCCTGTCCCAAGAAGTGGGAAGATCTTATGGAACATGCAGGACTATTCTTAAGAAGCAGCTAAATTTATTTCCTTATAAAGTGCACGTATTCCAAAAATAAATTTGTATTTGTCTACTTATTTTATTACTCATTAGTTTGGTCATGTCATAATATGAATTTGACAAAATTTTAACCTAGATTTGGTTAGATATATCGTCCCCGTATCATTGTGATCTAAACCAAGCCCTACGATATTTATCCCAAGCCCTCTTTGATGCAAATAATTTTTGCACGCATGGTATTTGTGAAGCAAAATCCTGTGATTGATCAAACGCTGTTTGAAAATCAAAGTACATTTTTTTAAAAATAAATCTACACTGAGAGAAATGCATTATAACCCTTATGAGAATTCTTATAAACATCATAAGAATATTTAATACTATTTGGGACAGCAATACGTGCTAATAGCATATATACACCAGATATAGTTAAGACCAGTGCATAAGAGTAAATAGCTATGTTATACTGTTTATATGACATGGATTGTAACCATAATGGTTTGTTCCATAGCGAATATAAAACATGCTTATACCTATTATACATTAGTTGGGAAGGAGTATAATCCAGTTTTATAATGGATACTCTTTAGTTGCTAATACAAAACAGTTTAGTTAGGTAGTATATATTTGAAAGGATTAAAAAAAAAATAGGTAAACATTACAAAGGTCTTTATTAAACTTGAACAAAATCAACACAATGCCATTTCTCCTTAACGCTTACAAATACTAAGGAACAACAAAAAATCTGAAATCATAAATACAGCTTTTAGGTTACCAAAAATACTAAAAATAGTTACACTTTATTATGTCGCTTACAAATTGCTAAATACAAATTTAGTTGTTAAAATAAAATAAAATAGCTACTGATTTGGAATTGTAGGATCAGAATTGTTACTTGAGACTTAAAAATGCATTTATATAAACATTTAGGTTAACAATTTTGCAAAATTAAAAGATCTTTTGATTAATCGTTAAAAACTATTTATAAGACTGCTTATTTTCTATAGATATCAAGTCATCAGTCATATTATACGAAAGCAATGCCCTGCAAAGCTAATGTTTGTGAATTTTAAGATAAACCAACCACACATAAGTAATAATAGGTACTTACCACCTTAAAATGGGTTTGGGTTTGAGTTTTGCAAACTATAACATGATTATGTCCAGTTGAATGTGTTATCCATATTTTATTATTTTATACATACAGAAAAAGTTCAGCCACTAAACACAGAACACACAATCCGCGGAGCCCGGGGAACAAAGCAAATGGTGTCTCGTGTAAATGTTTGAAGTTTCCCCCACTCATCGCGAAATAGAAGTGTGTTGCATACCCGTTAATAAATGTTTAATATGAACCACTATTTTAAATAATACCCCAAATAAAGCGTTTTATCGTTGGTATAATCCTAAAAACAGTTTTTTATTTCCAATAAGAATATTTTACTCAAACACATTCTTATAGTAACTGGCTTATATGTAGTATTATATGTCTTATTGTACGTATAAATAACGAGGTAGCAACTCTGTATGTTGTTTGTTAGTTAATTTTTTTATTGTAGTTAGAGATTGTTTAATAGTAATTATTAAAAATGTTGCTACTGATATAAAATAATTCTTAACAATTCTGTTTAATTAGTCGATTTCCCTCTGTGTATACCTACTATTTCAATCTGACTCCAGTCAACTTAGTAGGGCCCTGTCGACAGATGCCGAAGCCGACTAAAATCCGAGCTACAATATCGAGTCTACTTTAATTGAAATATCGATTTAAGTATAGACTCAACTTGCAACTTGAGGCGGCGCTATATAGGTATACTATCTATCTTGTTAATCATCCACTAATAAGTTTTGTCGTATCACGCAGCTATTGGTGTAGGTCGCTCCGTCGTCACTTTCGGACTTGGCCATGGAATCCACTTGCCGGTCAATTACGAATCGCGTTCAAAAACATGTCCAGCAATTAATTAAAACCGCACAAACTGGGCTTGCACCAATTAACGATGGCGGCCGTCGCGCCACGAGCTGGCTGTCACTCTCTCGCGCGTAAATTGTGATGAATCATTACCGTTAAATCAAAGAATATCGCCACGCTTAGCTAAACATTATTCCATAAATTTTAACTGTCGCCTTGCAATCTATCCTAACTCGCGCACTATCGCTCTTTCTAAATGTCTAGCATTGGTGATTTACATGTTACTTTTGCAGCTGCGCGAAATTAGCTTTGAATCTCGTAGCGCCGGCAGCGACGGATTGCATTGTTTTGTTGGTGTAACGCTGATTATGCTGATTTAGTTCCTCCAGTTTCTTGAAGCTTTTATTTATATCAAGTAATTTTATTTCTATTTTAAAAATATAACTAGAAATGTTTTCGCCGAAAACCAAATTTAAGGCACTAAATAATTGCAAGAGAAGATAATTTTGACAAGTGACTTTATGACTTGACTTCAAGAAGATAAGATACCTCGAAAAACTAATCTGGCTATAGTTTATTTATTTATTTATTTTCAACAAAACAGTAGGGAATAATAAGGATGTATATAAATCTAAAAGAAAATACATACTGTGTGAGTTTGCAACTTGGAATAAATTCAGTAAACACAGAGCAAAGCATAGACTACTTCTTCAAACACAGAACAGTTTTTTTTTTTGAAAAATGCTTGGACATGTCATTGTGTAGTCACATTTTAAGTTGCAGTATTTTTTTTTAAATATTGATAAAAAAAATCAAATTCATATTATGACATCATATGCCAAACTAATAAGTAATAAAACAAGTAGACAAATGCAAATTTATTTTTGTTGTTTATAAAATTATAATAGTTGCACTTTATAAGGAAATAAATTTAGCTGCTTCTTAAGAATAGTCCTGCATGTTCCATAAGATCTTCCCACTTCTTGGGACAGGCGTCTTATACAATTTGTTGGCGTATTTTGCATTATTTTACGAACGTTTGCAACAAGTTCTTCTGTTTTTACAGATGGTCTTCCTGCTCCTTTTTTGTGTTGTATAGAACCTGTTTCCCTAAACACAGCCACGGTTCTTTTCAGGCAATAATAAAAATCCTCAGCAATAAAAGCAACGTTAGGAAAATGTTCGTGAAAATCGTCCATGCACAAATCCGGATTGTATTGCCACTCACCATTTATTCTAACCCCGTTTCGAAAACACGCTTCAACCATGAATGTTTTGTGCTGTTCCGTAAAGCCCATTGTGTGAATTGTTCAAGAAATTGGAAAAATTAGCGATGAATCAAATTACTTTAACGACTGTCAACGATGACTAAAAAAACTGATTGATTGTTAATTCAGGTAGTTACTGACACCCAAGAGGTATTAAGCTCTACGTCTAAGCATTACGTCCTTAGATGCAAGGCCCTCTTTGATGCAAATAATTTTTGGGAAAGAAAGAAAAACTCAAAGTCTTCCTTCACAAAGTTTAATAGAATAAAAATATTCAACACAAGTCTCTACATGTTTCGAACGTAGAAACGTTCATCATCAGGAGACAGAAATTATATTTGGTGCTGATGGTTTTAGCAAAAGAGAAAATGGTAAATGGTTAAACCATAAGCACCAAATATAATTTCTGTCTCCTGATGACGAACGTTTCTACGTTCGAAACATGTAGAGGCTTGTGTTGAAGATTTTTATTCTATTAAACTTTGTGGAGGAAGACTTTGAGTTTTTCTTTCTTTCCCATACTTTCAACTCCACTTTAAGCATGGACTATTTCTTCAAATCAAATAATTTTTGCTCGCACGGTATAAGAAAAAGCCCTCTGAACCTGTAATGAGCGATGCTGAGGAATAGTAAGCTGATCATTCCTACGAATATATTATGTACCTCCGAACAAAACAACTTACGATGAAGATATCTTGACTTATCATAATCAATATGGTGAAACAGGGCGCAGTAATGTAGGAATCGCCTTTTAGAAACATTTAGCCAGGACAGCTTAGTCATCAGATACAGATCCCGCCACCTAAGGTTAGGTTTATAACGCACACAACAGTTTAAAATTTTCTGCAGACGTCGATGGTTATACGGCGTTAGACAAGACCCATAGATAACATCTCCATAATTAAGGTGTGGCAGTACAAGGGATTGACATATGATTTTTTAGCTTGTTTGTTTAGGTTCAATACAAAGAAAAAAAACCATAAATATTATTCCTTGGACTGTCAAGCTCCATTTCACACTTATTAATTAATCTAAAAATTTAATTCTACTTTACAATGTCCAGAACGACGATATTGAATTACTATTATTATTACTAATAAAAAAGGATGTCTCCATGACATATAAAAAAGGAAAAAAAACCTTATAATTTTCTATATTTAAATACTTCCCTCCTAAAATTTTAAGTTGCTAATTCACTATTATGTGACCTTTCATCTACTCCTCAATTTTTTTTTTTTAATTTTTACGACTTCCACTATTCCAATTTCAACTATTCTTCTCTCCTCACACTTATGGTGCGATGTCACTAACTTGACACTTAGCTTACTGCTATATTAGTTTAATATCTTGGTTTTTGCCAATTCTCCACGAATAACCTCTCGCGAGGTATACCATTACGGTGGACGTTTTTCCAATTACTTTATTTGTCTTTTCCATCATCTTTTAGCTCCGTTTGGACTGTTTGCACCTGTTATTTCTCTTTTTCCTTATTCTCATCTCCTGATGATGACTGTTTATACAGTCGAAACATGTAGAGAATTTACCCCTAATTAAAACTTATCTTAATATATTAGTGGAGGAAGACTTAAAGTGTCTTATTTCTTTCCCTTATAAATATTATTGTTTTAATTTTGCCCGTAATTATCTTAATGCAATTACTTCTTCGTAAGAGCGTGGGTAACTTTTTTTTTATTATTGGAGCCATATTATACTTTGTCGCCTTCCGGCATCATCTAAATTATGTTCTTCACAATGTCAGGCGTAACATAAATCGTTAAGAAATACACCAAAAACAATCTATATTTTAATCCCGACCTATCTTTAGAATTTATTGCCAGTTATTTCCTGATAAAATTTATGTTGTTTTTCTCCTGACCTACTCCACCGTTGTCTGATTCCGTAATGTCATTTCTTGAGACGAAATTTTCAAATGATCTTCCTTTTTCATCGACTGCCGCGCACTTGTTAGTGCCGGGAACAAAAAGTCTCGCGCAGCACGATAACTCCTCAGTCCACGGACATCTCTATACGCACGTCATATTTATGGCTGCCATTGAATCCCAGCAAGCTCCGGTCTACAAATTTAGTCGTTCAGTCGTTTCTTTTTCGAATAAATTGCTCTATTTGTATACGTCTTTCAACAAATTAAAACCACGTAGCTCGGCTTTTACATTGTTGACGTCCATTCTGACTGCCGTAATCATACTTGGAGATGGACCGATTTGTTACAAAATCGTCAAAAAAAGTTTGAAGCGACCGGATGGCCACCGTGGCGAGCCGTTTGTTACTTAGACAATAATATATTTATTAATAACATAGATTTCAAGTTTTTATACGGACTTGTAAGAACACCGAATTCTGCTCACCATAAAGCCAGAACGTTTTTTGCAGGCGGCGAATCAGCTAAGGAATTAATTGAGCAGTATACGAAAGAATCATTTCAATAAAAGGAAAGATACGTTCCCAGTTTTTATATGTTCTAGTTTTATATGACTTCTTTTACAGTCATTGCAATTAGGACAATTTTGACTCCATAAAAGGAGACATTGGCAGTGCTTCTTTTTATTTTACCTTCGTTGTGATATCTAGTGAAATACTGTGTAGAAGGGGACACATGGTAGAGAGATGTTTTATGATAGCAATGATGTTTAGAAATATGTAATTGAAGTTGTTGAACCTGATTTATTGGTGATAATTGGTATTTCTAAAGTAAACTGGAACCTCAAACTGTTACACTGTAAAAAAGAACATTGTCTTACAATTGAGGCGAAATTTACTTAGTAGCAGATAGCACGTCACTAATGGAGGAAACACATTACTCACGTCACGTCACGTGAGTTTACGTCAAGACACATGAGCAGTACTTTTGATGAGACCCGTTTTTCCATCGGTACAGTTTAACAAGAGACACACTATTGTCATACGATGTGTTCACGTGAAAGCACATGATTAACATTGCAGGTCTTCACGCGCTCAGATTTTCTGTATAAACATCATCACATCACACATAACAATTTCGTGAAGCGTAAAAGCGCGACTTTAGAAAAACGGAAGAAGTTTTAACGACATTACATCCTAAAACTATCTTCATCATCTTGCAATAACTCTGGGAACAAAGTGTAAAATTCACTTTTCTCCCTTCTTTTTAAACTAATGCCATGTATCTATTGCCTAGTTTTAAGTTTTTTAGTCGCTATAACTGCACACGCTCCATCTAAATCTTCTTTAAACTCTGAAGATTAACTATTATTTAGTTTCCACATTTTCTGGTTACCAATAGCGAAGCACCCCACAGCTTGTTTTTATAAAATGAATGATGTGACTTCACGTGAAATAACAATAATGTGAATATGATGAAATTCACGCATTTTATTTGTGGCGTGATAGGATGTGAACTCACGTGAGGTGATAGTAATGTGTTTCCACCTTAAGGTTAATCTCTTTTACAGGGAAATTATTTTAAATTAAAGATTTGTTCTTTAACATTTTATCGAACATTGGATATTTATTTGCAGATGCTGAAGATGGATGCGTATGTTATCGTACCACAATTAGCTAGTTTCCACACGCATGTAAACGAATTATTTAAAAGCTATTTATTTATTCTAGACAATTTTATATAAGTATCTGCTTTCAGCACGATTGGTATCGGGATAATTAAACTCCATAAAAGGTAACCAAATACCGTGTTGCTATTTGCTATAATCGTACGTTATGCGTCAGAGTTATATAAACAATGAAATAAATATGGTATAACATCTAATTGATATTATTTGTCACCTAGGGATATAGGTCAATCAAAAAAGGTATAAAGTGGGAACGAATTAGTTTATATCGAATGGTTTTAGTTGATTGGCTTGGTAGGATGTAAAATCACAGTAACAATAATTTCAAAAAAAGGAATAATTCTTTTCTGACATGGTTGCTTTAGCGCTGTAGACCCTCATGATAGAGTAGATCAACGAGGTGGTCTCAGTTTTAAGAAGTAAAATGTAGCGTTCAATTCTAATACTTAACTTACTGGTTTTCTATGCTTTCGTCAGTTACAATTAACTAACGAAATATTGCATTCTATTTTTAATGATTTTTTTAATAAAAATATTGACAATTTCGGCATGATAGAAATACAAATAATTGCGTCATTCATGCTGTTTTTATCGGTCTCTGTCCGCGATTTTCTTTCTAATGCTAGATTCGTTTGGTCGTTGAACCCTAAACTATTAATATTATAGACAAGTACTGTTGAATAATTAAAAAATTTTCTTTTTTAGGCTGAAAAATATTAGTATTATTTCTGATGGTCTTTTGTAAGAATTACAGTAGACTCCCGATTATCCGAAATGATGTGGACCGGACCGATTTCGGATAATCGAAATTTCGGATAATGCGGAGATTGAGGAAAATCATTAACTATAGGACAAGTAACTATATATATGTACTTTTATAGATGTACATACATACATAATAAATTCTAATACCTACTTATGTGTGTACAGTAGTATGTATTCATATTCATAAATTCAAGAAAGAGGTAATTGGTACTTGTTTTAATTTTAAAGTCTGTCGATTTTTGGCCGCAACAACAAAACCAACAAAACATTTCTTAGAAATTTCAAGTAATGCGGAGGAATAGCAAGAATCATTTCGGATAATCCGGTTCATGGTTCGTTTCGGATAATGCGGAGTTCGCATAATCGGGTTTCGGATAATCGGGAGTCTACTGTACATTGAACCTAGTTCCCTAGTTGGTGTAATTTTAGTTCGAGTTATGCAGAACTTCTTTAGTAATACGTGAATTACTTATTATAAGAATATTTTTCAGGCCTAAAAAAATTATATATTGTAAAATATTTAAGTGACAATATTTGACAAATCGATTATGATTCGGTTATATATCGTGATAAAACAATGGCGAATATTGTTGCTTTTAATCACCTGTCACGGCATTTTGATGTACAATTAAAGTGTATTACATGGGCTTCCACATTTATGGGATCGACAGCTTTATTAAGGTTTGGGTAATTTTAATTCGATATTTTTTGCGGTTTTGCATTGCAATTACGTTGTTTAGTTTGTTCTTTTCATTAAATACTAAAAAGCAAACAATATTTTACCGATATTAAAGAGAGAATAAATAAAATATTAAGTTTTTAAAATTCCCTTAATTATTTTTAGTTTAATAAAATGTTTCAATACAAACAAAAAAAAGGGACTACGGCTGTATCTTGAAAATCGTTCACGGCACTGCTTACCAAAAAAAATATTTATTACAAAAGTGACTAAGAGAAATTGTTGGAAATTATTTTGAAGTTTCTAAGTTGGCATTTTATTAATCTAATGTAAATTCTTTTCAAAAACTGTTGTTTTTGAGTTTTTGTTCTACCTTTTTGTTTAAGGGGGAACGAATGGACAAGTATTGCTACGAAAAATTATTCACAACTTCGGTTTGGCTTTTCGGAATTTGACAAATTTGAACTCGCTAATTAGGGATTCGTTTGTTTAATTAATTTAACAAAGAACGCAGTCGTTCTGAACTCCGTTGCGACAGCTGTTGAGTAGAATCAACAATTTCTTCATTTTTCTTATAATTTTAAATGCAACGGTACATCTTTCTTAACTTAAGCAAAAAGAAGATAAATAGGAAACATATCGTGGAAACCGAAAGCTAATATCTTATTTTAAACCGGAGATATGGAAAATGGGGTCTTTAAGAACAAACTGACGTTTTAATACGGTATTTGTAGGCAAAAAGTAACAAATCTCATACTATTGTGTCTTCTACACAGCTATAATCGACAAAATACTTCTTTAAATTAATGTTCTGTAAATTGCCTTTATTTACAATTACAACAAAAATAATAGAGGATCGTTGCATTAACGAAACAAATTGCAGTATAATTTTAAGTGGGCTGTGAAACAAACAAAATACAAGAAGGCATTAATGAAACCATCGTCTATTATTTTTTTTTAAATAATTTAAATTTATACAACATTAATGTAAAGAAGTGTTGTGTCGATTATAGCTTTGTAGAAGACACAATGATATGGTATTTGTAACTTCTTGCCTACAGAAACCGTATTAAAACGTAAGTTTGTTTTTACGGACCTCATTTTTATATTATATTTTTCATATCCCCGGTTTATAAAGATATTATTTTTCTTTTGCTTAAGTTAAAAACGATATAGATACCGTTGCATTTAAAATTTTTGAGAAAAATGGAAAAATTGTTGATTCTGCTAAATAGCGCCCTCTAGCTAACGCAACGGAATTCAGAACGACTTCGTTTTTCATTAAATTGATAAAACAAAATAATCCCTATTTAGCAAGTTCAATCTTGTCAAATTCCGATTAAAGTTGTTAATATTTTGGCATAGCAATATTTGTCTCCTCCTGCCTCTATTAAACAAAAAGGTACCGCAAAAACTCAAAAACAAAAATTGTCCAGAATTTTTATTAGATTAATAAAATGCTTCTTTTGATGCATGTTTGTTATGAGGGTTTTTAAGAAAGTCCCGCTTTTTGTTTGGCCACTATAGTTACGCCACCTAGCGGCCAACTTCTAAACATAAAAATAATTTCCAGCAATTTCTCTTAGTCACTTTTATGTTAAATATTTTTTCCGCAAGCCGTAATACGGTAAACGATTTCCGAGATACAGCCGACGTCCCTTTTTTAGTTGTACACTCGGTATATGTTTTCTGTCAGTAATTACTCACATTGTTACGAAATATTAGGCGTACGTGGCTCAAAATTTTGTTTAAATTTACACAGTGTGACCAGTAAAGTCCGCATCATATGGGATTTTTTTTTATTAATAACTTTATTCGAAATTTGACTTTGGCATCAAGTTCTGCTTCGATCGAGATGAAAATTAAGCATAAGAATAGTAGTCACGTGATTCGCATTATCTGTCAAATTTTAATTTTTTCAAAAAAGTTTTTTTAAATGCAGTTTCTAGCCCACAGGCAAAATTTCAGCTGCATAAGATAATTTTGATTTTTTACCATATTTTGTAAATTGCACCTTTTTTGCAAAATAAGGCTCAACGCAACCTACATAAAACTTCTTAGTTTTGACAGTGCTTTATTTCAGATACATTATCTTTAAAGTAGCGCCATATTAAATGTGTGTTTTTCTACAAAATCAAAATTGGGCTATTAAAATTATGTGATGCAAAGTTTATTTGTTTTTGACCCTGTATAAGGTAAGTTTATAAAATAAGTATTTTTGAAAACGTAGTTTGTGTCTGAAAGTAATACACCTTAATATTAAGACAAAAAAGAACACAGTGTCATCAGTAAAGTGTTCTTTAAGTGATAATAAATTTTAGTGGTGGGTAAAAAATTAAAATTATCTTATGCGGCTGAAATTTTGCAAGTGGGCTAGAAACTGCATTAAAAAAAAACTTTTTCGATATTTTCAGAAATAACCCCACTTTTGAATTATTTTTTGGAAAACATTAAAATTTGACAGATAATGCGAATCACGTGACTACTACTTTTTTGGCTTACTTTTCATCTCGATCGAAGCAGAACTTGATGCCAAAGTCAAATTTCGAATAAAGCTATTAATAAAAAAAAATCCCATATGATGCGGACTTTACTGGTCACACTGTACCTAGGTACGAGTATATTAAAATATGTGTTCATTTGAAGACTTTTTAAATACATTTTTTTCATTAAGGATGTAAATGTTGATGTGTACTCTACAGGAAAAAAGCTAGAAAACCATGGACTAACCGACAGTTCGCTTTGTAAGAAGTGTAATGTGGATGAAAACACACTAATCCATATAGAATTAAGAACTGTGTAAAAGTAAAGGAAAGTTGGAAGTGGATACAAAATATTATAGTTAAAAAATTTAAAGTAAACTTGGGTGGATGCGACACGATCTATGATCTATTAACAAATAAGATACCGAATAAAGTGACTCTGATATTATCAAATGGTTCGTGTCGGCAGTGATTTTTCACAAAACTGTTTATTTAGAATTAAGAGCACCAAAAACAATAATTGAAATTTAATTTGTATATTTTATATTTTTGTTGTTTGTTTGAGTTAGTTAAATGTCATTGTTTAAAAAAAATGTGATATTTGATTAATAAAGATTTTATTAAAAAAGAAATTATATTATCTGGTACAATTAGAGTATAACGTGCGACAAAACATCGAATGCCAAACTAAAAGCTCCTCTGGAAACGTAATTACGTTATTTTTCTCATGTTCGGCGTTTTTACGAAGCGGTATCGGATGATCTGGAGCGGTAAATTTTATCGCGATGGCCATTTAGAAGATTGCAGGCAAGATGGCGAGGAAACGTCGGGAGCGAGCGTCGGGATAAAGTAAAGCGTCGCGACGTCAAACCTGACGCTTGATGCGCCGACGCCACCATCGAATCTATTTCAGAGATGGCCCTCCTCTCAATTTTGATGGACATTCGAACGACCGCGCCCTCATTTCCGGAAACAAATCGCGTCTTTATCGCCACCTTTCTACGATTCGAATTATGTCACTACGATGTTTTCTGTCCCTCGAATATATACGGGGATGATCCAGGGATGACCCGGTTTTTTCGCTAGTAAACATGTTTTATTTACACTTAATGAAATAATAAAGATCCCTTCGGTATTTTCAATGGACCGATATGTGGGTATAAGTGTATTTCATTTTTACAACTAAATTATTTAAAAATAATTTGTTATCCACAACGACCTAACGGCTATTAACATTTATTAGCCATGCATTAAAAACTAACAAACCCATTTAAGGTCGGAGTATCAACATGCTTGCCAACCTATAACCTATTTCGCGTAGATTTATTTATGTTTTCTAGCTTTCATACAAAATTTAAAGAAAATCATTATCGTCTTCATATTTTATAGGTAATAATTGACATATTAAATAAATATCAAGGAATTTCATAACTTATTTTAGGAGAATTGTATAGCGAAAAATATCGGGTAAGATTTTTTTTAACATTATTATGTCATTGTCACTCATTGTTCTTTCACTATACAATTCTCCCAAAATTAGCAATGAAATAAATTGATATTTTTGTAATATATCAGATACTACCTAAATAATGTACCGACGATATTGATTTTCTTTAAATGTTAGTTGTTAAAATAATAAACTCAAAAAATCAACGCGAAATAGGTTATAGGTTGGCAGTAGATTAAATGACGTTGAGAATTCAACCTTAAGAGCACCCCATTGCACATTAAGCCGACAAAACTGCGTTTTTATCGTGACAATACGTACCCGCGTTCCAATCAACTGAAAAACTACTGTACCAGATAATTAGTTTGGAAAGAAAAATTGCAAACTTAAATGTTCTCCGCAAAATGCTATAAATTCAAAAAAATTATATAGATGTAAACTTGGTCATGAAACCGTACTTTTTAAAATATTTTTATATAGCCTATTTGGCCTCATTCAAAAACTAAAACTAAAGTATCTCTTAGTTTTTAAATTCACTTTAGTTTTTGTTTTAATTCGAACCACAATTCGAACACTGGGAAAAAGCCTTCTATTCCTTATAAGAATTCACAATCTCTTTATACAACTGTTTAGTACTATATGTGACAGCAACGCGCTTTCCCACTGTAAGAAAACGAAAATTGCTAGACAGTTGTGTAGTGATAATATAACGGTAATTTACACAATAGGAAATAGGAGTTTTTCGAGGGGTGTCTCACTAGTTAAAATTTGTACACCTACTGCCAAATTTGGCAGGACTTGTCGTTTTTGCCCTTGTCCTGCCACGGTCCTGCTTGTCCTGCCAGGGTCCTGCTTGTCCTGCCACGGTTCTGTTACTGTCCTACCACGGATACACAACTTCTAAATATTTATCTTCTTTCTTAACAAGGAAATAAACTCGGAAATAAACAATATATTTTATCAATAACTTGCATGAACATAACAAATGAGACTGCTAACTCGACTAGTCGACTGTTGTGATTCACCGGTGTTTACAACAGAACTCAAACAGGAAAATTATGCGGCGACGCGCGCCGGGAACTTTAAAAACTGCGACGTCTGTTTCACGCATTTCCATTTCACTTTCAATTAATAAACAAAAGCAAACAAAAATATTTTTTGCTTCCCGCTATTTATCCCTACTCCTAAAGTTATTGGAGAAATCTGATTGGATCTGAAAGGTACTGCCTGTCCTGCTTCGATCCTGCCACAGTCCTGCCACAGTCCTGCTAGGTCCTTCCACAGTCCTGCCACGTCCTGCCACAGTCCTGCTAGGTCCTTCTACAGTCCTGCTAGGTCCTGCCACAGTCCTGTCAGTCCTGCCACGGTCCTGCTAAGTCCTGCCTTAACATTTGTACACCTACTGCCACAGTGAGACACCCCTCGGAGTTTTTGCTACCTACCATAGAATCGTTTCTAGCTATTATTGCTCTGAATACTCACAGTAATTATCAAGTTCTATTGGGGGTGTAATCTGGTTTTATATACTGCATTAGTTCCGACTGGTAGTTGTCATTAAACTTAACATTAATCATAATAATATTTCCTTGTTACGGTTAATAAAGCATATTATACTTACTACCACTAAATATCGGTACTGTAGCCCTCAAAAATTTAAATAGTTTCTAGTGTGATAGTGTTCTTGTCATTTAACATTGCATAATGATTATCTATTATGCAACATGGTTTACTGAGATGGTAAAATTCGCCCATAGATTATAAAGTCCAATACTAATGATGGGTTGTGCGAAATAAGAATATTATATTGCTTTATCTGACTTGCGAAGTTAAAAAAAAACTTTAATACAAAGTAAAAATAAATTAATCGAAACAGGTATTGGTACGATCAATAAACTTCAAATTTAATCAGGACAGCTAGGAGGACTCCAAACAACGATGTGACAAATAACGGCACGCGGCGATTGCCGATCGCTACGAACCCAAACCAACGTCTTGTGGATTATAGGTTCTAACGGATACAATTCGTTTTTAGGAACGCTGTTCTGCTTTTTTAATTGCAGACAAAGCGCTGTCCTGAGAAGAAAATGTGTCGCATTGAGAATATACAATTTATTTCTTTACGAAATTGCTGTACAGGGTCTTTGATTAGGATTTACGTGGCTTCTGGAGTCTTTGTTTTTGAAGATAGAAAAAAATGTTTTATATAAAAATTGTAGTTTGTCTTTTATGTTATCTTTTGAAATTATCATTACAAAAATATCGCTTTTGAAAAATGGGAAAATATAGGTAATTTCAATTTTTTTAAATGGAACACCCTATATATTATGCGTCACAGTGAAAGATCTTTCTTTTCTGATTTCAAATATATATATATTGATGCTATTTGGGTGAACCATTTTTGAGATATTTTAGCTTAAACTATAAATAAGTTGCAAATAAATTTCATATTTTGTATCAAGAAAGCCATGGAAACAATAAAATTGTTATGTTGTATGTTTGATAAATTTGACGTCTCGATATTTTTGAAGTTCATCATTTTAACTATTAAGAATAATTATAAAGATTAACTTTATAACTATCTATTTCCGCTTCTGTTAATTCAAAAATGAAGGGAAACTTGTTAAAATGTATCCAAGATCAAGGAGGATATGTAGAAAATACCTAAGTTATAAATTTATAAAACATAACAATTTTATTGTTTCCATGGCTTTCTAGATACAAAATATGAAATTTATTTGCAATTTATTTATAGTTTAAGCTAAAATATCTCAAAAATGGTTCACCCAAATAGCACCAATATTATATATATTTAAAATCAGAAAAAAAAGATCTTTCATTGTAACGCATAATATACAGGGTGTTCCATTTAAAAAAATTGAAATTGCCTATATTATCCCATTTTTCAAAACCGATATTTTTTTAATGATAATTTTAAAAGATAACATAAAAGACAAACTACAATTTTTATATAAAATATTTTTTTCTATCTTCAAAAACAAAGACTCCAGAAGCCACGTAAATATAATCAAAGACCCTGTACTAAAAGTAGTTCATTATTCAACAAGGTGCAGTGTGCACCTAATGGAACTGATTACTACCAATAAAAATACTGTTGTAGTAAATCTGGAATTGAAATAACACTAAAGCAGGTTGAGACACCAGCAATTTATTTAATATGGGTTAATACAAAAATAAGCTATCAATACTAACTATGACTTAGCAAACCTGTTGTTAGATTATTTTCCTCAGTGGAGGTATTATTTTCTATAGCAATATTTTGGACCAAATTTTTTGTTGTGTCTTGGAAAAAATATTTGATTTTAATGCAGTAAATAAATACTTTTGAGAGTACAGCACAACATGGATTCAATTTTATCCCGAAACATTTTAAATTACCTTCGAACGGGAGCATCTTCCAGCGTACGCTTTTCCCAAGACAAATTTCGCAAAAGAATTTCATCGGATCATATTAAAACGAGCAACTTCGCCCTTATACATTCGCAATAAATCATTTGGATTGTGCCGTCTCCAAAGAAGAGAAAAACACAGCAATATTAATCCGCACACGATCCCGCCAAAAACAAAGGGAAATTTTCTTCGCTCAGGCAACAGCGTTCGTTCGTTTCTGAACGGCAATATTTCACAAAGTTGGAAAATGGAAAACCGTGTGGAAAACGGAGCTCTGGGCCCATCCTCGTCGCTGCCTATGACGTAGAGAGGCTATTGATTTTCCACGGTGTGCTGGTCTTTTTGCCATCAAAACTAACAGGGGACATCCGGTTATGAACTTTATTTAATATAGACCGTTGCAATTCCAACTTTTACGAATTAGTCGTTATTAATATAATGAACGAATTATGATTGCAAGAACAAAAGCAAATTATGCTGAACAATAAATATAACATAAAGATATAATCAAGAAACGATTTTCTTGTTAGCTTTGCTTTGAGTTTGATGCAAAAAATAAGAAATACCCTATAATATACATACGTCTTAGAATGGTGTTCAAAAGAATTAGCCTGCCAGTAAACAAAATGTAATTAAGTGAAAAACATAAAATAAATATTAACAAAGAATAACGACAAACGGATAAAAACTAACTAGCATGTAAGTATATGTTTATGACCACGTTTCTATTATGATAATATCGTTTTGCGACAAATATATAACAAATTACCGCAATTAATGTTAGAATTAATAAATAAATACATTAAATATATGACGGATGACGGGTCTTTTTAAATTTGTGGAATGGGGTATAAACAGTAAACTTGAGTAAACACATAAGTATATACAGAAGAAACTGTTTCCTTTAATATCGTTAGATCCATCCTTAGACGTGTTTCGCCATATCATGGCTCATCAGTAAGGCTAAGAACTAACAAATTAAAGAAACGCTTGTACTACTTAAATGTAGTAAATATGGCGATCAACGGGGAGGATGAAGCGCATGGCGACATCTTGCGTCGATTTTAGACACCTTTAAAGCATTAAAATTAAGTCAAATGTTAAGAGAAAATCACTTGTGAAGACTAAAGTCACAATTACTAGAGTCAGCACTAAGACTCGCAGGTGGTCGGTTAGCGAACCGACACCAATGAAAACAGAAGAAAATATTTCCTTTAATTTCATCAAATATACTAGTATATATTATACATATATAACATATTATCTCTTAATTTTAATTTTTTTAATTTTTTAATATAATCTCCTCCAACCCAACAGTGATAGATCTGTCCCATCTCTATATAATATTTTGTAAATCTACAAAAACAAAAGTTTCTTTGATTTGGTTTCCAAATATAAATTAATGATACCTTTCAATACATTTCGTTCTCCAAACGCATAGATCCCGGAAAACTTAAAATAGTCGCTAAGAGTAAGGTCAAGACTGTATGGTGGATAATTAATATTTTCAAAGCCATAGAGTAGTAACACGAGCCTTGTGAAACAGGTTCGATGTTGTGTAGTAAGAGAACAACTTTTGCCAATTGTCAACTTTATCACCTTAGTCTTGGAATCTACAAGCAGAATTCCTGGCGAGTTCCAAAAAATTCTTCGAGCTGATCGCTTGATTTTAAAGTTCTTGGGGGCTAGTCTGCCCTTCTTATATATCATTGCTTCAACTATTCTATTGATCTAGAATAATAAATATGAACCCGTGTTTCACCTTCAATCACAATCCTGTTGATAACATCTGCCTAATTATCGAAACCATCGCGTGCTGATCTTAGACATTCCAAGGCCTTGAACAATTCTGAATACAGTCGTTTTGGAAATGTTAACAATTTTGCAATCTTGTTCAGTCTTAGTCGATCATTTTCCCCAATGGTAAGCACAACATTAATCACCATTACGTGTAACGTCCCGTCATTTAGTATGCCAGGGTGTGTTCATCGTCTTCAAAGGATTTCTTCCATATCTTGTTTCAATAATTATGACCACTTATAAATCATAGCTCTACCAGGGCAGGTAACTCTTCTCATTTCGTTCCAAACGATATCTATACCTTTCCCGTGCTTTGTAAGGAATTTAATAACAATACATATTCGATTATTTGAAAATAATTTAATGCATTTACTTTCTCTTTTAACTACACTATTATCATAAATATCGGTATGGGATTTGACGTTTCTATTCAGAAATGATTGACAATTATTAGTAAAAAATGATATTGTTTTTTCACCATCAACTTAGACATTCTGCGAATTTAGAAAAAGCCCATCGTAATGCTGCATTTAATTGGTTATGGTTATTTTATAAAGGCAAGAGATATGATAAAATTATCGATATTAATCCTTGTCGGTAAGAATAATATATTATTAATATAAAGCGATAATAAAAAATAAAGGAAACAATTGTTTTAAGCCCAAACTGATGGAATCTATTATTAGATATCTAGTTAGATTTCGGGATTTTACATTAGCAGCAATCAGACCAAAAATATACCTAATAGAGATCGAGAGAACATTTACACTGTACAACTGTTACTGTACACTACTGTACAGTAATAATAATATTATACTTGGTTTTATGGAATTTTTATTTCTGGTGAATGCGCAGGGATATACGATCTAGTTGCAACCATTAATAACTACAAGATTAAAATGCTTTCAGCAAGTTTTCAATTTTTTGCTATATATATCTAATTAACACGTTGAAAAATAAATAACTCTGGTGTCATTTGCAATTTTATAACCGTAAGATATGCGATAAATTATAATTTCATGCAAAACAATGAGTTTAATTTGTTTATTTTAGATATTTCTGAACATTTTAATATGAAAATGAGTTTCCGTTATTAAACAAATTAGTATTTGATCTGCATTTGGATCATAGAATGTATTTTTATTGTTATGTTATGAGTTCGATTCGTTTATAGGGTCAGGAAAGGAGAAAGCAAATGTTAGGGTTAGGTAAATATGTACCTATATTTATATACTTATTGAAGATACAGGAAGAATAACTAAAGTTTACCAAGACAATTAATTTTTATGGTATACGAGCTATCCATGAGGATTCGCTGATTGGTTAAAGCGATTCTTTAAGAATTTCCACCATTCCAACCAGTATCTTCTGTTGATGTATGTTTTTCATTATATAATAGATTTAAGAATGATGTAGTTTCTCCCATGTATATACATATGTAATATGACCAAGATCCGTACTATTTTTTTTATAATAATGATCCGCAATTCCAAGACAAACTATATAAGTTTTTGGAACTATCATTAAATCCCTGACCGTAAAATTGGAAGAGGCTCTAAATGCATCCGATATTATCTATTTCAAGGAGCTGAAACGGCTACTTTAACAAGTTATTTAAAAAATTATACAAAATGCATCTACATTCTATCTGGTGGTAGAAGAACAAACTTTACTAGGCAAACATAATTTTGAAAATGGCTTATATCCAACTTACAATTGACGATATTACATTTTCCAGAGAAGGAGATAACACCAATTAGGTAAGGCTTCTTATTTTAAGAGTTGCGCCCTTCTTCATGCCTCTATATATTTTCCAATATTGAATGGACAAGCGCTGACATACTGTCATGGTTGGTTTGGGTATATTCTGAACCCACAGTTACAAACTGTGATTTAAACTATACACCTGACTGTTTAACAATGATCTATCATCAGTCGTAGGTGGCCGAATTGTTGATACCTATTAGTATCTAGTAACGGAGAGGCTTAGCGCCAAGCAAGTAGGCAAGTGTGACCTTTTTGCCAACCCCATTTTACGTCTGGGTAATGTCAGCCAGACGGGACCTAAGGTTTTACGTGGGTTTCGAACCACAATTTACCAGCAGATGTTATTTTCGTCACAGTTTTACGGTCGTGTTGTAACCCCTCTTGTCCACTACAGACCTCGACGGGGTCAGCCTATAACATCTCCGTGGTGCGACTGGAAGAATGTTGCCGCAGAGCCCCCTAATCCATCCGGTAACAGAAGTGTCACTCCACGGGCATCGTCCGTATGACCGAATCATTTGATTCAGGGCGTCCCCCAATCCGTCTGGATCGGTACCAGACGTGCATTTCTTTCGTGGATTACTATCCGCACTGAATCCGTTACTTGGTTCAGGAGTCAACATGCCGAAGGAATAGCCGGAGGAGCCCGAGAGCTCCACAGCTGTATTGTATCTAGGACGCCTTTCACCTGCAGGGTATTTTGGCCATTGAGAATGTCTGTGTGTGTTGCATAATGCAACTAGGGATTTCAATCCCGGAGGAAATTTTCAATCCCGGGATTTCGGGATTATAATTTTTCAATCCCGGGACCCCGGGATTGGTACCGGGATTTAAAAAAGAAAAATTTTCCTTGGAGTTTTTTCTATTAATTAAATAAAAACAGAACATTAATACAAAACCAAGAAACTAAAACATACTCTCTTCATTTAATTTTAATAACTAAAAAAAAATAACAATGAACATATAAGTACACTATAAATATAACCTATAAATAAAAAAAATGTTAAAACATAACATAAAAACGATTCTTATAGTAGGAAAAAAAGTTATTCTAAACTTGTTTTTTAAAAAAATTTCTTAAAAAAATAAGTTGAACCTAGACCTTGTGCACGATATAAATTAATAAAAAATGCAAAGATAAATACCGAAAATCCCGGGATTAAATAAACGACAATCCCGGGATTTCGAGATCAAAAAAATGTCCGGGATCCCGGGAAACGAGATCCCGGGATTGAATTCCCTAAATGCAACATTACGAAGTTCGGTGGGCTGGTCAAGCAAATTAAATGAGTCCGCCAAACCTGCCTGGAATCGAACCAGGTTCCGCTAGTGATGCGTAAACACTATCTCTACGCTAGGCTGCCACCTCTGCCCTATATACCTAAAGATATTCTCTTCTAAAAGCTTTCATTTAAGTTTCTGGTTTTCATAGGTAATCCGGTTTCCAATTTTATTTTCGAATTGGAAACTTCTGGTCTAAACGAAAAATACTATATATTTTTCGATATACGACATGCAATCCACCTGTTAACTGCATCCTTAGGGAGTCGAATCGTGGCTCCCCCAATATATGCGTTTGGTATTGTCTCTTAAACAGATTTTAATGCTCTCCCAAAACAATGACGTGCACCCCGAGTCATAACCACCAGGCGCGCGGCCCTAATAAATATTTTCGCCCAGCGAAACGACAGAGACAAAGGGGATGGATGGATTTTGATTGGTTTATTATTCTACTAATAATTTCTACGGATTAACATTGAATAATGGGCATATTCGATCAAGTTTTTTGTTTATTAATTTAAATTTTATTGATCGTACCAATACCTGCTTCAATTAATTTATTTATACTCTTCATGTCAGATAGAGCAATAGAAGATTCTTATTTCGCACAATCCATGATTAGTATGGACGAATTTTACCATCTCAGTAAACCATGTTGCATAATACATAATCATATGCAATGTTAATCGATAAGAACAATAATATCACACTAGAAGCTATTTAAATTTTTAAGAACTACATAGTACTGATTTTTTGCATAATACATAATCATATGCAATGTTAATCGATAAGAACAATAATATTACACTAGAAGCCATTTAAATTTTTGAGAACTACAGTACTGATTTTTAGTGGTAAGTATATGCTTTATTAACCGTAGCAAGCAAATATTATTATGACTAAACCCCCAATAGAACTTAATAATTACTGTGAGTATTCAGAGCAATAATGGCTATAAACCATTCTATGGTAGCATTAACTCCTATTTCCTATTGTCTAAATTACCGTGATATTATCACTACACAATTTTTGTTGTCTTACGGTATGAAAGCTCGTTGCTGTCACAGTTGTATAAAGAGTATGTGAATTGTTATAAGGAATAAATGGTTTTTTTCTCAGTGTAAGTGATATTAACTAACCAAAATTTTGAGTTTAGAAACAGAATACATAAAATTTAAATCGTACAAAATTAGTTAGTCTGTTAACTTGGACCTTCTAAGCAATATTTTACTTGTAATAGAACAAGGTAATTTTAGTAACTAATTAACTGCCTATAGAATTATGGCATTAAAGCGTATAAGAATAAGTAATAGAATGTTACACGTTCATATAAAAGGGTAAGAGTCTAAAGACTCTGAGGTAAATAATAACTCTCTTGAATCATTTTAAGGTAATTGCAAAGTAAACATACTCAGGGGTAATTTTAAACTAGCATTCCGTCATGCAAATGTCAGTAGAAGGTAATTAACTAATTGTGCTTCCTGTTATTTGGGTAGCAATTGTTTAACTACACATTACACTTCGCAATTAAGCCTAAAGTTTCGAACCGCTCCCCGTTTAATTATTCAATAAAATTGCTACGCTCCAAAGTTTTGATTAAATTAAAAATTCCTGAGCTTTAATTAAAATGGTTTAAGATATATTATCGCCTTAAAAAGAATTCGCTTTTTCCTTAAAAATTTCATTTCGAAAGGATTATAGAAATTTTAAGCTAACCTTATATCTACATTTCCTTTTTTGGATATTATCTTGAAAAAAAATACTCGTTGGTGACAGGCAGGCAAGACCTCAAGACCGAATAAAAAATTTCCAGTTCAATAAAAAAAAAGACAGCACGTCCCTCTTCTCGGCTCCTTTTTTGAGTAGGCTGCAGCAACGTTTTATAAAGTGAATATCCTGAATTTTGGAAACAACAGGAATAGAAAAATCAACTGATTTATACTGACTATAATTATTATTCGTTTCGTGAAAAATAACGCACTGTTGAGTTGAAACCGTTAAAAAATTAAAATTAATTAAACTTCGTTATATGCAAACAAAACAAAAAGTAACGACGCAAAGCAAATGTGATTTTAAGCAAGTCGAATGCATTATATGGCGAGACAGACTTTAAAGTCGCGTCGAACGATTGTTCGCCTGACAAGTTTTAAAGTGTTGTCAGCTTTTTTCGGCCTACTAATTACATCAAAGTTGGCCGAGGTAGCGGACAGACTCGCGTGAAATTCAGACAACGTCTAAAGACGAGCCGACGGCCGCCATTGAATACTGCCAAGTAGCCGGGAAAACAATTGAGAACTATCGATACAAACAGATAACTTGATACGTTACGTCAATCATGGACACGACTGTTAATTGGCTCAAATAACTTTTTATAAAGAAAATACGTGTTTGTTAAAAATTGATAATTTTATTAATTTAAGAATAAAATTAAAAATAGAATTGCAACAACTCTATCCGGTTATCTCAGCTTATTTACTTATTATAGTAATAAGACAAAATTACCTAAATAATAGAATACCATTATATCATCATAGATTTATAATTTTATACCAAGCAGATGGTTTTACCAACCATCATAACGTTGGGACCATAATATTTAATGAAGATATCAAACGCAAGATAGAAGATGATTGCATGATAAGGTTGTACCGTGCGAGCAAAATTTATTTGCATCAAAGAGGGCCTTGCATCTAAGGACGTAATGCTTAGCCTTACAGCTTAATACCTGTTGGGTGTCAGTAACTATCTGAATTAACATTCAATCAGTTATTCCGTCATCTTTGACAGTCGTTACAAGTAATTTGATTCATCGCTAATTTTTCCAATTTCTTGAACAATTCACACAATGGGCTTTACGGAACAGCACAAAACATTTGTGGTTGAAGCGTATTTTCGAAACGGGGTTAGAGTAAATGGTGAGTGGCAATACAATCCGGGTTTGTGCATGGACGATTTTCACGAACATTTTCCTAACGTTGCTTTTATTGCTGGGGATTTTTATCATTGCCTGAAAAGAACCGTGGCTGTGTTTAGGGAAACAGTTTCTATACAACACAAAAAAGGTGCAGGACGACCGTCTGTAAGAACAGAAGAACTTGTTGCAAACGTTCGTGAAATAATGCAAAATACGCCAACAAATTGTGATTATCCAAGAATGTGGTAACATTTCTTCAGAGATGCTGGTCAACACTTTCGAAAATATGAAGAGACGTATGAATTTATGCTTGGAGCATGGCGGTGGCAAATTTCAGCAATTTATGTAATTATTTTTCTTTCTCTTTCTGTATATTCTTATTTTGCTAATTTTGTAAACAACAAAAATAAATTTGTGTCTACTTATTTTATTACTCATTAGTTAGGCATATAATGTCATAATATGAATTTGACAAAATTTTAACCTAGATTTGGTTAGATATATCGTCCCCATATCATTGTGATCTAAACCAAGCCCTACGTTTTTTAATCCAAGCCCTCTTTCATGCAAATAATTTTTTCTGGCACGGTAATAATAGTTCAAAATATTATTAAAGCACATTAGAGCTTCCAAGACCTATTCGCACGAACAATGCAGTCGGTATTGGCATACAGAAACTTCAAGGAACCTTTGGTTCATCCAAACCTGAGTTGACTAGAAAGATTAGAAACGCTGAAAACACGTAAATGAATTTAAACATCGAGATTCCAAGATGAAACTTCCCAGTAAGATCGTTATGAGATCATTTGATTATTGTACTCAACAGGAACAGCACTTTGATTTCCAGTGGTTTCGCTCGGCGATGATGTATGGGTGAGTGAGGATATATTATTTTATATGTATAATATTATATTTATTAAAACCACTGAACATTTTTCTATTAGAATGTTACTTTCACTTAAATTCTATTTCAAATTAAAGCGATTCACTAAATTTTTATCTAAACGTACCCCATTGACAGTGTAAAGATATATATTAATATATTAATCACCTGTGCTAAAAACGATTTCCGGTTTCAGAACAATGGCATCATAAAATAACTGGAGAACTTCCCCAAATATACACCAGCGCTCTGATTTAACAAATAGCACTCAGCATGCAATTAACAAATGAACAAAGGACATCAATCAAGTAACGAGAGGTGTATTTGAATGTCGCGATAGAGGTACTAGGCTGTTTTATAATAATTAGTGAAATGGTGGAGAGTGAAGCTAATGCACTGCGCGTCACAAAACGCGTATTCATCTAATATAATGGCTCCGCAGCTGACATCGATGTCGATTAGAATAAATAGCAGAGGGAGTCCAGGTGCCCTCAAATTCGCAAGTCATTTCCCAACAGCGAGTTTATGATATCGATTTTAACATCTATAACACCATACCAATATTTTCAAGTCATTGAACCACCTCGATTAAATGTTATTCAAACTGCCAGTAGTAATAGAGAGGTTGTTTCTGTTGGCATTAATTTATGTTAAAAATATGAAGCAACGTGCAGCGACAAGTGAACAAGAGGTCTGTTGTCTTGTATACAATGGTATAGATATATTTGTCTTGCATCCTTCATAATTGTGGTGTAAAAATATGTTCTTGTTTATTCTTGTCAAATGATGTGAAACTATTACTTAAACTTTAGTAATGTTTTATTTCTAAGAATTATGTATATTTATTATTTGAACACTGTGTAAATTCCGTATAGAGAGTTACGATATTCCTTTTAACATCTTAACCACCTTGGTGGTTAATATGTTTAAGTCATTGAATTCAGATTAAATGTTAGTGAAACTGCCAATAGTAATAGAGTAGATGTTTTTGTTGGCAATAACTTATATTAAAGCTCTTGTTTTTGTTCTTGTGGTATCAATATATTTTTGTATTTTATAATGGTGTTATAAGGTTTCAAAAACTATAATAAGTAATGCATTATATCTAGAGCTTTTTTAGTGAGTGGGGTTTGTTGTGGCTTTTAATGGCTACAACACCATGGAAAAACCCTTTTCGATTAAACAGTTGAACATCTGTAACACATCAAACCAAATATGAGGATGCTAGCAGATATTAAATTATTTGTTTTGCATCTTTAATGTGGTTAATCCATTTTTGCGAGGGACGACGATACAGTCTTGCAAAATGTTTTAAAAGCTAAAATAGAAAAATACCAAGGTAGAAAAAGGAGACAGAATTTCATTATTTTTTTGCCACTATACATTTAAAAAATATATAAACAACATTTAAGTTGTTAATTATTATGTAATATTATTTATTGAATGTGAAATGGCCTATCTAAAATTAATTCAAAAAGGCTTTTACTCGAATTAGCAATTACCAGACGTGTAAAGAACAAAAAGGCAGTCTATTATACTGGGCATATGTACCACCAGCAGACAAAAAATTGTAATTACCCATTTGCCACACATGCTGTCATCCAACGAATGTAATTTTCTGCCCGTTCTGGTTGAACGATTTACTGGTATGAATCGTATGGGTGAAACATTTTCGTAACAGGGACATTTTTAGCATCGTTTTCCGCAATCTATAATAATCTGATATTTATGGTTACTTGGTAATAGGTACCTATCTAAGTTAAAAAAAAACTGTTATATTAACAAGGATTTCTGTTTTTTTTTTTAAATTGAACTATATAACAGGACTTAAATAAATTCCAAGACTAATAATATCGTTGACAATGACGCAAAGCGGTCATCTCGAAAAACAAGGTAAGAGAATTTCTTCGTAGTGCAATTATTGATTCAATTGATTAGAACGTTCGATTGGTTACCGAGAGGTTCCAGATTCGATTTCCGGATTTTTTTAAATAAAAAGTTTGTCTGTATGCCGGCTACATTGTTTAGACGTAACTTAAGTTTTATAAACTATTTTAAATAATGCCGGGTGTTTCAAGAGGAACGCTTACCCCTATACCTTTTTTTTTGTTTAAATTACACAAATAAAATTTGGTGGGTTTATAATATTTTATATTATTTTGTTTTTTAGGACATGACGGATGCCATTTTGTCACTTTAACCGAAAATGACGTGATTTTTAAATGGAATAACCTGTATATTTTTGGCTATATCGATTCAGAACACCATTCCAAATTCAACGACACTTACGTCACTTTTTAATTTTTTTAAACGGCTTTTTCACAAAGTACTCAATTTTTTCAAATTGAAACATATTGGCTCACTCGGGCAAAAAAGCTCTTTTTTCCAACAATTTAAAAACACATGCACGCCCTTATGTCTAGTTAGAAAAGGAGAGATACCTAATTAATTAAAAATACCAATTCATGGCAAAAATTCAACGAGCAGCGCAAACGACTTTGCACTTATCCAGGTACCCATGACGCCATAATGTTAACAAACAAATGAACATAATTATAAAAATCCGCCATCATTGAAACTAGTTTCACATAACAGTAGCTTAGTATTTTATCGTTTGATTTTTCGGTCAGTGTTTATTACTTCTAATTTTAAAATAAAATATTACACAACATTTTTTTTCATTTTGGTCAATTAGACTGATATTCTCAAGTCTTTTACACATAACTTTTTTGAAAATGCTGACTTTCGGTAAGTTCCTGATCGCTTTCTCTCATTAAAAACGAACAAAAAACCCTCATCATTGCTGGATCCCATCTGCTTTGGTAGCGTTGCTCCATTGTTAGTATGTGTCTTGGTGGAATCTTTCTCCTTGTTTGTCATTAACCGCACCTAAATTTTCTGGGAAAAAATTTCAATGGAAGTATAAGAAGTGTATTTTAAGACATACGTCAGCCCATTTTGCAGTAGCTTTCAAGTTGCTTCTACAAGTTTTTTATAGTTTTCTACTTTTTGTTTCTTAAAAACTGTACTAATTCAACATCACTTAATTTTTGATCAAACTGTTGATCTCCCTAATTTATGGTCCAACAAATATTCCTTCCCTAAGCTTAGTATTATGTACTTAGTTTAGAAAAAAATTGTTAAAGGTATTTAAATGCATCTCTTTCTTTATCTAATGTTTTAACGAAATTTTTCATTAATCCCACTTTAATGTGCATTGGAGGTAACCGAATTTTTTTGGGACCAACAAGAGATATATTTTTTACGTTAGCTTGATCTGTAATACGTTGATCTCTAGGAAGATATTATTTTCCTTGATAATGGATCCCTGTTGCTCTACTATCCCAGACACAGAAAGACAAAGAAAACAGCAATACTTCATAAATTCACCCTGAAGCCCTAGTAATAGTTCTATATGACTTTTAGGTCGCCACATATTTGCCACTTATCGTATCATAGCTTATTGCATTTAGAATAAGTGACAAACTTTCGTATGTTTTCTTCATGTTAACTGCATGTGCAAGAAGAATAGAGGGTCTTTTGTTGCTGTTATGAAGCATTACTGCTTTTAAATTTATTTTAGATGAAACGTTTTGTTCATTTTAACATTTACAGACTAAACTAGTTTTATTAAAAGTAAATCATTTTGGAGAATTTATAGCAATCCAGATGAAAAAGTAACGTGACTTATGAGGTGTTGTTGAATTTGGAATGATGTTCTAAATCGACATAACCAAAAATATGCAGGGTGTTACCTTTAAAAATGTAAAGTCGAAGTAATTTCCGGTTAAACCGGTAGTGACAAAATTACATCCGTCATGTATTAATACAATGTAAAATAAAATCACATATCAACCCAGCAAATTTTATTTCTGTAATTTAAACAATAAGAAAGTTATAGGGGTGAGCGTTCCTCCTGACCCTTTATAGTACCGGGTGATTCAATAAGAAAGGCAGCAGCTCGGAAACTACTAAACGTAGAAACTTGGGATAAAAAAAATTATGATTAAAGCGGTCCTGAGAAAATTCTGGAAATAATTTTTAAGTTCCGCATTTTGCCGCAAGAGGGCGTAATTGAAAAGTAAATTTTAAAATTTTACATAACTCCGAAAATTCCACATTAAGGTATATGTTTGATAACACCATTTTAAAGCTTGGACAATTAGCATCATTTTGGTTTTATGCTCATTGGCGTACCGACTTTAATAAGAGTGGGGGAAGCTGTTTAAAGTGTAAACATTTAAATCGCTGTAACTTCTAAACGACTTATCCGATTTCACTCAATTTAAGCTTGTTTGGAAGAGAAAGGTAAGTACCTTTAATTGTCTATGGTACACAATAGTTTCAAATAATTGCTGGAGGGCGCAATTTGTATTAAAAATTAATGTTTTGGCAATAACTCTGAAACGAACAAAGATATCGAGCTGCGGTTTTTATATTTTTTCTAGCAAATTTCATTTACTTTTCGATTATGGTATCATAATTATACCGTATGATTTGAATTTTCGCGATAAAATAAAAAAAAACTATTATTATTAAAAATTGCGCCTCTAGCAATTTTATTGAGAACTATTATGGACAACTAAATACGATTGGTGAAAGTGCATACATTTCTCCTTTTCATATATACATTTCTCTTCCAAACAGTCTTTAGTTTGCTAAAATCGGATAAGTCGTTTGGAAGTTACAGCGATTTAAATGTTTACACTTTCAACAGCTTCCCCTACTCTTATTAAAGTCGGTACGCCAATGAGCATAAGACCGTAACGATGCATAATTGTCCAAGCATTAAAATGGTGTTACCAAACATATACCTTAATGTAGAATTTTCGAAGTTATGTAAAATTTTAAAATTTACTTTTTAATTACGCCCTCTTGCGGCAAAATGCGGAACTTAAAAATTATTTCCAGAAATAATTTTTTTTATCCCAAGTTTCTACGTTTAGTAGTTTCCGAGATATAGCCGGCTGCCTTTCTTATTGAATCACCCGGTACATAATATATAGAAATTATGTGCAACAAAACTTATACAAACAAACAGAATATTTAGAAAAAATGTTTTTAAAATTATGCATTACGGCAATATTAAACAATATAATAAAGTCTATTAATTTATGTTTACACACTGTATTTTAATACATAATAATAATAATAATATATTATATTCATTATGTCGTAATCCATTTTTTACAAGAAATACTTATAATTTTTTTCTACTCTAGTAAAACCTTCGTGTGTATTCGCGCGGATATGTATTTGCATGTAAATGAATGTTAATATCTGATGTAGGCGACAAAATGATATAGTCTGCGTATATTACAATTAAACACTGTCAAATCGATCTTTGTGATTTATGCAGACCATTAATAAGAGATGGAACAGAATGCATATATTCATTTTACATATTTACATCGAAAAAGTTTGGTCGGATGTAACATTATCAGTGACTTTTTGTAATGTGTAATTGTAATGTGTAATGTAAATTTTAAAGAACACTTCCTATAAGTAATAATTACATATTGTGATAATTCTTTGATACTAATGGCATTAATAATTCGATTAAAATGTATTATGTTTAATCTTTTAGATGTAGGCTAAGGTTGCCCTTATAGATACCATACCGGTGCTATGCGGATGAGAAGTGAAAAAATATTTTTTAAATTTTTTATGAAAACAAAAGAATGATCTTTTTTTTTAATAATTTTTTTTTGGTTATATTGTACATTTTGAATAAATTGCCCAAATTAAGCCACTAAATGTATTGAAAATATTTTATTTTTTTGTAATTTTAGGTATTTACCAACATCAGAGGCATCCTCGGATGCTTATACTGTAAAACGTGCAGACCACGTTGTCTGTAGCCTCCTTAAGAGCTGAGCTAGAGCTGAAACCTAACAATAGAAATATTTAAAATTTTCTGAATATCCCGACCATGTATTATTTAGTATGCTCTCACTACGTAAAATTTTGAGAAACTTTTGTTTTTATAATTCGTCACATAACAATGGTTGTGACCTCCTACCTAAAAATAATTTTAAGTAATTTCTCTTGACTACTTTTACAATAAATGTTCGGAAAAGTTGACGGGTTTGAAGATACGGCCGGCATCGTATCTAATTTAAACACTCGGTATATACAAATATTATCAATATAAATCCAAATGTCAAATATCATAAATGTTGCTCACATAAATATGATTTTTTTTTCGGTTAAGCCATTAAGATACATTTATATTTCTTAATTACCAGATTTGGTCGTTTTATTTTTACTTACAGCATAGCGATTGCCTTAAAAGAACGGTTACATGTAGTAAGGTGACAATAATATAAGATTTGTTGGCACATTAGTCAAACGATTTGAATTGCTAATAAATGTAAATGTGTAATTAAACACCTAATATTAATTAAATAAATAAAACATTACATTAAAGTCTTATCTTAATAACCTACCTACAAAATAAAAACTAACAATGAAGCACATTTAAGTAGAAAAAGATGTAGTTTTTGGAATAATATATATAACCAAGCAAAAGTAATCATAAATTAAAATTTTTAACGTTAACAACTATAATATTGCTGGATACATTTTAACAGAACAAAAACACAATCTTGACACTTAGGTCTAATAAGCTGGCAGTTTTCGTAAGTTTTTCATACACCTAGATACACTATAGACATAAGCAATTTAACAGAATATATATTATGACAAATAACCGTGATTTTTGCAGGTTCAGCCCGCTTCGCTCGGATGCACTTTCACGTTTCATCGACTCGAGACGGTTCCTGTGGCTTAACTGCCGGCCTACACTGCATGCCGGCGCGGCGTCACTTTGGTCATTCAATCACCATTTTGTCAAGAAATACATTGCATTTTCTAACTTCTACCGTGCGAGCAAAAATTATTTGCATCAAAGAGGGCCTTGCATCTAAGGACGTAATGCTTAGCCGTAGAGCTTAATACCTGTTGGGTGTCAGTAACTACCTGAATTAACAATCAATCAGTTTTTCCGTCATCTTTGACAGTCGTTACAAGTAATTTGATTCATCGCTAATTTTTCCAATTTCTTGAACAATTCACACAATGGGCTTTACGGAACAGCACAAAACATTCATGGTTAAAGCGTATTTTCGAAACGGGGTTAGAGTAAATGGTGAGTGGCAATACAATCCGGGTTTGTACATGGACGATTTTCACGAACATTTTCCTAACGTTGCTTTTATTGCCGGGGATTTTTGTCATTGCCTGAAAAGAACCGTGGCTGTGTTTAGGGAAACAGGTTCTATACAACACAAAAAAGGAGCAGAAAGACCATCTATAAGAACGGAAGAACTTGTTGCAAACGTTCGTGAAATAATGCAAAATACGCCAACAAATTGTATAAGACGCCTGTCCCCAAGAAATGGGAAGATCTTATGGAACATGCAGGACTATTCTTAAGAAGCAGCTAAATTTATTTCTTTATAAAGTGCAAGTATTCTAAGAAATACAAGCCGCAGATTTTGAAAGACGCAGGAATTACTCTTAATGGTTTACCCAAAATTTATTGGAAACAACTGATTTATTAGACCTGACATTTTTTTTCGAATAAAGCCTGTTTCCACCTCTCCGGTTATGTGAATTCTCAGAATGCACGCATGTGGAGTAGTGAAAATTCCCATTTTTTAGTAGAGTCCACATTGCACCCTCAAGAAATTGGTGTCTGGTTAGCTGTTTCCCGAAGAAAAATTGTTGGTCCTATTTTTTTCCATGACACAGTTACAGCACAGCGGTATAGAGATAATATTTTGAATCCATTTGTGGAGCAATTACTTGACGACGAACTACGTTTTGGATACTTTCAACAGGACGGTGCAACCGCCCATACAGCCGCTGAAACTATTAACTACTTACGCAATTCTTTCGACGACAGATTGATGTTTTTGATCAGACATTGAATTCCCACATAGATCACCTTGTTTAACGGTTATGGATTACTTCGTTTTTCCTCATTTCAAGAACACTATTTTTAAAACACCAGTTGGAAATTTAGAACAATTACAAGAAAGGATTATCCAAGATTCGAAAATATGAAGAGACGTGTGAATTTATGCTTGGAACGGTGGCCAATTTCAGCAATTTATGTTATTATTTTTCTTTTTCTTTCTGTATATTCTTACTTTGTTAATTTTGTAAAGCAACAAAAATAAATTTGTATTTGTCTACTTATTTTATTACTCATTAGTTGGGCATATCATGTCATAATATGAATTTGACAAAATTTTAACCTAGATTTGGTTAGATATATCGTCCCCATAGCATTGTGATCTAAACCAAGCCTCACGTTTTTTAATCCAAGCCCTCTTTGATGCAAATAATTTTTGCTCGCACGGTAAAAAAAAAACTGATACAGTGTGTCTCAAATTAAAGATATTATGACGATATCAATAATTTCTTTAAATGACAGCACTAGTTTAATTGACTATTTTTGAAGTAATTAGAAATGTTCAAAACAAGTTTTATTTGCGTTTAGGATATTGCCAAATTGTGAATGGACAACATGTTGAGCATTTATTGACGAAACAGTATTAAAGATGGATAGAATTTTTTTATATTTTTCAATTAAATTCATTTTTGTTTAACATCTTATAGATGTCAAGAAATACAAAATAAAAATTTGGTACATATAAATAACTTAATATGCACTTTAAAAATATAAAAGACCACAACTTAAGATGTTAATAGCCGTGTCCAGGCCGTCCAAAAAAGCACTGTACTGGATCTACTGAAATTACTCCAAGCTACAAACTCCCACTGAATATATGTATATAGATTGGTTTAGTTATCTATCACCTATGCCTTCGAGGTATAAAAATTCAGTCCTTTAGATATTCTAAAACGAAAATTGAAAAATAGCCACCATAAGCCTCTGAGCTAGTTGTCAAAAATAGTAAAATTTGTTTTTCCAAGCCTATTAGAAAAATGCATACCTAGGTCCTTAAGTTAAATTTAGTATTTTCCATACGTTTTTAGCTTTTTATTTTGATGGTTTTGAACGTCTGTGTACCCGAAGTAGATTTTTTATGACAAAAAAAATTATCAAAGTCGAAGCAAGAAATATTATATAGAGAGATATAACTTAAACTAAGCTTAAACCAATAAAGATTTCATTGTTTGCCCAAGTTATTGCTAGCTGTCAATGGAGCAAATTAGTATAAAGCGCACTCTGGCGTCTCTGAATTTCGTAGAAAAGCTAAGAGCCCGATTCGACCACTGGTCACGTTCCAAAAGTCGTAGTTATTAATCTAGTTTTTGCGAAAACGACACGAAATATGTATTGGACTTCAGCGCACGTCAGCTTTCTGCGAGCATCCCGGCCACAAATAGATTACGTGATCCCATCTTGTACATCTTCATGCACTACACGTATTACTTCGGTCACAGAAATTGCAACACGTTATTTGGTTGTGCTGAGCCCCGCTTTAAGAGTTCCCTGCTTTAACGCTCCGCTACGAAAATTCTATCAATTTTTCCTGACAGGGAAGTTAAACAGTTTACCTCACGGCTTTGTCTGCATTTTGCTCTTTTTAAATCGATACACCTGCTTTCTATTGATACACATTTTTATTAAGAATCAGAAGCATATTCGATGAATCGTAAACAAAACAAAAATTATATATATGTTTTATTGCACAATGATTTCAACCATCGACGATCAACTAACATAGACCAATTACAGTGTCCGCAAGAACGTTCGCATCAAATGAGATTTTTTTTTATTATTAGGTATAGGTAAAAATTGAAAAAGCAGTTAGTTTTTGCTTACCTAAAAACCAAAAATGACGTATACTGAAGCAGCTGCACGACTTGCGTTACCTGTCAAATTTGACATTTTTAATAAAATAGGTTCAAAAATGCCCTTATTTATCAAAATATCGAAAAACTTTATTCGGGAAAGTTGTTTATTTAGGCATTTTTAGCCTCTGTACGAAATTTTGACAGTCTAATACAATTTTTATTTTTTGCCAGATTCTTGAAAATTTTGATCAACCCTCGTAGATTAACTTTTATATACCGATGTAAAACCGTTTGCCTTTACTTCATATGTAATCTTAAAGCAATTTTGTGAAAAAATTTTGTTTCTAATTATTTATTTTGCTTCAAAAACTGAAATTGTTATTGATCAGTATGTAATGTTTGATGCAAAGTTTATCTAATTACATCAGTTTTGCCAAAACCGACGTTGCTCATTTTTCTTAAGTTAGTAAACAGATGTACAAAAAGAAAATATTAGGAAGCTTTCGTTAAAATTTTACTTAATTAATATTAAATTAAATTAATTATATTAAACTATATTTTTTTTGAATAAAATGTTTCGAGCTATTAATATTTATTCTTTTTGATCCAATATTAATTAAGTAAAATTTCAACGAAAGCTTCCTAATATTTTCTTTTTGTACATCTTTTTACTAACTTAAGAAAAATAAGAAACGTCGGTTTTGGCAAAACGGATGTAATTAGATAAACTTTGCATCAAACATTACATACTGATCAATAACAATTTCAGTTTTTGAAGCAAAATAAATAATTGGAAACAAAAATTTTACATAAAATTGCATTAAGATTACAAATGAAGTAAAGGCAAATGGGTTTACATCGATGTATAAAAGTTAATCTACGAGGGTTGATCAAAATTTTCAAGAATCTGGCAAAAAATAAACATTGTATTAGACTGTCAAAATTTCGTACAGAGGATAAAAATTCCTAAATAAACAACTTTCTCGAATAAAGTTTTTCGATATTTTGATAAATAAGGGCATTTTTGAACCTAGTTTATTAAAAATGTCAAATTTGACAGGTAACGCAAGTCGTGCAGCTGCTTCAGTATACGTCATTTTTGGTTTTTAGGTAAGCACAAACTAACTGCTTTTTCAATTTTTACCTATACCTAATAATAAACAAAAATCCCATTTGATGCGGACTTTCTTGCGGACACTGTATATTATTTATTATGCCGAGCATACAACTCATTATTAGAGAGGACATTCTATCGTGCCTACGAGCACTTATTTGTAATATGAAAAGTCTGCCACTAAATCAGCTATTTTACAAACCTTTGAAGCTCATATTAATAAACATAATAAAAAATGGTTATTATAAACTTAAAATTGTATGTAATTTTAGATTGTACTAATTCTATTATTTTAAGTGGTTTCTATTATGGCGGTGTTATACAGGGTGTTATTTAATAAGTGTCCGATATTGTACAGGACGATTCCCCAGTTATTTATAAGGTGAAAAGTTCATATAGGCATGGGTTCGCAAGCCTTTAATTTTTAAGATACAGGGTGTTAGAAATTTTATTTTATTTTTGTTATTCGTAAATAATTTTTGAAATAATGTCGATATTTGGAAGAAAATTAGTATTTGTGGATTTTTTACTATGAGAAATTCAAGTTTTCTTCCAAATACCGACATTATTTCAAAAATTATTTACGAATAAAAAAATAAAATAAAACTTTTAACACCCTGTATCTTAAAAATGAAGGCCTTGCGAACACATGCTTATATGAACTTTTCACCTTATAAATAACTGGGGAATCGTCCTGTACAATATCGGGCACTTATTAAATAACACCCTGTATATTATCATAAAAATATAAATTATTAAAACAAACAAAATTTACAAATATTACAAAATAATTGTATACGATTTTCGACTAGCCTTCAATAATACAACCATGTTACTCCAACCTATAGACAACGTAATATTATAAAACTTGAGTTTAGATGTGAAATTCATTTAATTTCTACTAAAAAACCAGATTATTCACTGAGGAAATAGTTTGGATTGATAGCTTGTTTTTTATTAACCCATATTAAATAAATTGCTAGTGCGTATCAAACCCGCTCCGCTTTATTATTAAGTATGTCAATTCCAGATTTGCTAGAACAGTGTTTTTATTGGTAGTAATCAGTTTCATTAGCAGCACAGTCTTGTTGAATAATAAACTACTTTTACAGCAATTTTGTTAAGAAATAAATTGTATCTTCTCAATGCGACGAATTTTGTTCCCAGTAAAGTGCTTTTTCTACAATTAAGAAAGCAGAACAGCGTCCTCAAAAACAAATTGTATCCGTTAGAACCTATAATCTACAAGATGTTGGTGGGGGTTCGTAGTTCGTTTTAACGTATTTGTTGGGCAGGTCACATTGTTGTTCGTAGTCTTCTAGCTGTCCTGTCTGAATTTGAAGTTTATTGATCGTACCAATACCTATTTCAATTAAATTATTTTTACTTTGTATTTGTGCTTTTTTAAACTTTGCATGTCAGATAAAGCAATAGAAGATTTTTATTTCGCACAACCCATCATTAGTATTGGACTTTATAATCTATGGACGAATTTTACCATCTCAGTAAACCATGTTGCATAATAGATAATCATATGCAATGGTAAACGACAAGAACAATATCATACTAGAAGCTATTTAAATTTTTGAATACTACAGTACTGATTTTTAGTGGTAAGTATATGCTTTATTAACCGAAGCAAGCAAATATTGTCACGATTAATGTCAAGTTTCATTACACAGTAATACAGTATATAAAACCAGATTACACCTCCAATAGAACTTGATAAATACTGTGAGTATTCAGATCAATAATGGCTGTAAACCATTCTATTATAGCATCAACTCCTATTTTATATTGGCCGTGATATTATTACTACACAACGGTCTAGCAATTTTCGTTGTCTTACAGTAGGAAAGCACGTTGCTGTCACATATAGTATTAAACAGTTTTCTAATGATTATGTGAATTATTATAAGGAATAGAAGAATTTTTTCTCAGTGTTTATATGAAAAAATTCAATTTGGAATTACCCACAACATAAACACCAAATACCAATACATCATAAAGAAAAATATAAAACTTCTTTTAATTATAATATAGAATCTGATATAAAAAAACTAAACTAAACTGGTCAACAAAAAGATCGTATACCATTCAATTTTTAGACCTATTTTCAAATTGCTGTAACTTTTTAAAAATTAAAATTTTTTCCAAATTTGGAAAGCGCGATTTTTCTACTTTAACCTGTATTTCATTTATTTTTGGTAGAATCAATATTATTATGATATTATTATATGATTAATAGAGTGCTGCAAAAAAACACAAAATTTTAGTGTGTGCCATTTTAGTGGTGATTTTTTTTGGTCGTTACAATATAGTTTTTTACCAAGGTAGGATCAATATCTCTAGACGTTTTTGCCAGTTTTGGATTGAGGACCTCTGGCTTTAGATAGGCCAATAAACGTCAACTTTTGGTAATCATTGCTTTAAAACGCTATAACTGAAAAACGGATTGATGGATTGCAATAAATTAATAAATTTCCAAGGCTAAGTTAATGTCAATTAAACAATGAAGTTACCTATAGCAGCAATACGCTATAACGCTATTTCCCAGTAGTTCCTTGAAAACTTGGTGAATAGCATGCCAAGAAGAGTAATGGAAGTTCTAAGGGTTTACGGTGGACCTACTCACTATTAATTTTATTTGTTATTATTTTTTTTTGTTAAAATTTTATCAATTTTATTTGCTACCATTAATGTTGTTAATATTGTTTATAAGTGAAACACTTTGCTGGCCAAATGGCGCGCAAATAAACATTTAATTTTTTTTAATGACTTTGTTGATTACCCCGTATATTAATAAAATTCGCACCTTTCGTAAAATACGTAGGTCATAGAACATCTCCATGAAATGGGATTTTTGATGTGGAAATCCATCAATTCGTTTTCCAGTTATAGCGTTTTGAAGCAATGATTACCAAAATTTGACGTTTATTGGCCTAAAGCCAGAGGTCCTCAATCCAAAAACTGGCAAAAACGTCCAGAGATATTGATCCTACCTTGTTAAAAACCCATATTGTAAGGACCAAAAAAATTCACCACTGAAATGGCACACACTAAAATTTTGTGTTTTTTTGCAGCACTCTATTAATCGCCCTGTGTATCATAATAATATTGATTCTACCAAAAACAAATGAAATACAGGTTAAACTAGAAAAATCGCGCTTTCCAAATTTGGAAACTACATTCAAAAATGTCAATTTTTAAAAAAGTTACAGCAATTTGAAAATAGGTCTAAAAATTGAATTCAATTTCAATTCAATTCAATTTATTCACACAAAACATAACAATTAATAAATACAGTTTACTAATAAAAATCATAACTGTCTTAATAAAGTACAAATATTAATTATTGCACCTAGATCACGAGCAATCTGTATGTGCAAAAAAAAATCATAAAATGTTTCTAGTATATTTTAATTTAGTTTTAATTTGAGCAAAAAGTCAAAAGCCGAACAACTCGATTGAAGAAGACAAGAAAACAAAAATGTTGCAACTTGTTAGAGCAGTTCGAGAAATGTTCTATAATTAGCAAAAATGACTGGCTTACACATTTAAGCAAACTTTTTATGATTACCAATATTTTTTAAGTTTGTCGGTAGAGAGTTATATATTTTTGGAGCTAAACTTTTTGTAAATCTTTGATTACCATCCCTTCTGTAAAAGGGAACAACCAAATCCTGATTAGTAATTTGTCTAGTTTGATGTGTGTGAAGCACTGGTAATGGTGAATGGTACGATCTTTTTGTTGACCAGTTTATTAGGCTTTTAAAAGTCATTTTAAAAAACATTATCTTAGGGTCGGATTGGCTAAGTGATTAATTGTTAATCAAAATCCTACCTTTTGTGCCAATTAGTATGTTACTGTCACCAATAGTTATTTTTAGTTGTTATATTTCAGAATTTTTATATTGTGGCGCAAATAAATATGTGGATTATTGTTTTGATGAAGTTTAAAAAAAAAATTATTGTGTGTTTTAGGTTGCTAGAACTAAAAGACGTGATGAGGATTTAATCGTTCTTAAGAAGACATTCTTAAGAAGACAAGCGGTACACTATGTCAAGTGATTGTGGCACTTTTTATTATATATGCATTTTTGCAGATCAGAACCGGATCACGCAGCGGCACATGCCATGATAGAACAAAGGTGTCATGGTTAACCATGACACACGCGGACACAATTATTATCTCTTATTAATTATTAATGTTTTAAGAAAGTAAGGTAGGATATTTTAATAAAAACATGCCGAGTTGTATTTATAAGTCCCTACATCTTTTATTAGCAAACACAACTAACGATCATGAATTACTTGCCTTAAAACATAGGTGGGTTTACTACAAGTAATATTATTTAGTGTTTATGATTTGATTATATGCTTTAGATGTATAAGTATGTTGTAATAAAAAATAAAAATAAACGTAATTAAAAAAAGAAAAGAAATGAGTAAATACAACAAATTTTATTTAAATCAAAATGATACATTGTAAGAGAAAAATTGAACATAAAACTTAAACAAAAAATACAATGGAATTGATGCGATTATATTATTATCGATTATTAGCTAAACTATTACTTTTCATTTAAAATAATTGCTGCTTTTTATTTGCATCTTGGATCGGGTCAATTTGACCCAGATCACTAAAATTTGATAATTAGGATGTTTTATTTACAAACTGATCTGATTTGTAAGTGACCTTCCCCCTTTGCCCCTAACTGCACCACCCGCAAATTTCGATCACTTAAAGTGAACTGGTCAGAAGTAAAAGGTGGGAGTTGTTTTGACAGATACTTGGCGTGGCCTAACCTCAAACCACAGATAAAAATATAAAATATTTGACCGTAATCCAAAATTTAAAATCAGAGGATTCGGAGGAGGAATTAGCTATAATAGTAAGTACATCAAAGTGTTTATTTCTTGTAAAATATAATCAAATCGAGAATAACCATAACCTCAACAAAATTTACGTGACAAATGACACTGACGTAGTCCGAAACAGAATTAAAGCCAGTGTTATTTGATGCATTTTGGATCAGATCATTTTAGGTCAGTTCATTTAAAAGTGAACTGATCGAGACTGCAAATAAAAAGCGGCAAATGATATCTCTATTTACTAAGTTAACATGCATTGTGAAATTTAAATTGCTAGCAATAACAAAACTATTAGAAACACTTTTTTACTAACAACCATACCTGACCATGTGTTAGCAGCGATAGATCGACATCTGCAACGAATGTCTTGGGGCGTACAAGAACTTACCCATGGCGTCTGAAACAAAACAAATAATTGTTAGTTTTCAACAGATTACAATTAGTAGGTAGATAAACTTAAATCAAAAGAATTTCCGTTGCACGTCATCAATCAGCTGATAATTGAAAATCGGTCAGGAAACATAGGAAAATTAAATTTGGGCAAAAAATATATAAATTTCATGCGATATTGAATGTTAAAGAAACTTAATGCATTCTTCTTTGATACTAAGCCGCTTAAAGGAGATGTTTTTTAAATTTAACCTTTTAAAAATTAATATCATTTGAATTTTTTGGGCTGACAGTTGGCAACAGAAGTGTCAACGCATCGGTGATGCCAGTTTATTTTTATTTATTTCTTGGCGAATTTTGATTGATGTTTATTGTTTTCATTTCGTGTTTTCGTGAGTTTATTTAAGTCGTTTTTAACTAAAACTGCAAATCCTTTTATAAATAGGATTAAAAACTGATCTTTTAAGAACAACAAAGAGATTCATACACATTTCTGTTGATTACGTTGTTTACCTTTATTGAAAAATGCCGAAGCATTTCCTTACTGGGGTATTTTGATTACAAACTGGCAACATTGCTGATACTCGAAGGTATGACGTGCAACGGAAATTCTTTTAATTTAACTATAGGTACTATTCATAGCAAAAGTCAAAAAAGACGAGGAATTATGAAAAGCGACAAAAAAGGTTCATATTATACAGTGTCACCAGTAAAGTCCGCATCATATGGGATTTTTTTTTTATTAATATAGCTTTATTCAAAATTTGACTTTGGCATCAAGTCCTGCTTCGATCGAGATGAAAATTAAGCAAAAAAATAGTAGTGACGTGATTCGCATTATCTGTCAAATTTTAATTTTTTCCAAAAACTAATTCAAAAATGGGGTTATTTCTGAAAATATCGAAAAAAGTTATAAGAAAAAGTTTTTTTTAATGCATTTTCTAGCCTATATGCAAAGTTTCAGCTGCATAAGATAATTTTGATTTTTTACCTATATTTTGTAAATGGCACCACTTTTGCAAAATGAGACTCAACGCGAACTACATAAAACTTCTTAGTTTTGACAATGCTTTATTTCAGATACATTTTCTTTAAAGTAGCGCCATGGGCTATTAAAATTTGGTCGCATGTGATGCAAAGTTTATTTGTTTTTGACCCTGTATAAGGTAACTTCATAAAATAAGTATTTTTGCAAACGTAGTTTGTGTCTGAAAGTAAAAAAATAAAAAATAAAATAAAAGGGTTTTAAATTAAATCGTTGAAAATAGATAAACTTTACGTTAAGTTAAACTATAATTTATTTTCCACTTAATGAACACTTTACTGATGACACTGTGTTCTTTCTTGTCTTAATATTAAGGTGTATTACTTTCAGACACAAACTACGTTTTCAAAAATACTTATTTTATGAAGTTGCCTTAAACAGGGTCAAAAACAAATAAATTTTGCATCACATGCGACCACATTTTAATAGCCCAATTTTGATTTTGTAGAAAAACACACATTTAATATGGCGCTCTTTTAAAGAAAATTTATCTAGAATAAAGCATTGTCAAAACTAAGAAGTTTTATCTATAGGTTGCGTTGAGTCTTATTTTGCAAAAGTGGTGTAATTTACAAAATATAGGTAAAAAATCAAAATTATCTTATCCAGCTGGAATTTTGCATGTGGGCTAGAGGCTGCATTTAAAAAAACTTTTTCTAATAATTTTTTTCGATATTTTCAGAAATAACCCCACTTTTAAATTATTTTTTGGAAAAAATTAAAATTTGACAGATAATGCGTATCTTGTGCACACAAAAAAATCTAGTCTCCAGTTGAACCTAAAAGTTTCAAACTGAAACTATCATATACATGAATAGGAGCAATGCTAAAGTAAAATTAAATAGAAAATACCTTAGCATCAAAATATAGTTTTAAATTAATACTACATTATTTTAACTTGACTCTACTTTAGTTTTAGGGTAATAAAAATAAATGATCAACCTATCAATAATTTTAGTTGCAGATATAGTATACGTTAATATTGGTTTGATGCAAAGTAATGCAAATAGCATCAAAGAAATAATAAGGGTTTAGATTTTACTCAAGTTGTGTATAGAGACTGTCTTTGTGCTCGCTGTGAGAATACAAATTTATTTTTATTTTCAAACTCATCATAGTATATTTCACTTTGACCACAATACTTATTTTTAAAACAAGTATAAGATTATCTTGTTATGATGATAATGTAATCTCTTTATGAACATAATTTTGATTAACTTGATGATATAATTTAAAACTAGTAGTAGTTTAAAAATGAATATTTTTTAGGTACAAAATAAAGCAAGTTAGTTTCAAAATAAGGCTATTTGTTTGAGCATTACTATAAGCTTGGTTTGAGAGTAGTTTTTTTTGTGTGTGACTACTATTTTTTGTTTGCTTAATTTTCATCTCGATCGAAGCAGAACTTGATGCCAAAGTCAAATTTTGAATAAAGCTATAAATAAAAAAAAATCCCATACCTATGATGTGGACTTTACTGGTGACACTGTATATAACAATCTCTCGTTTAGATGGGATTTAGATCTACATAGAAATGAATCGATTTAATTCTTAAGACATTTAAAAAAAATAAACCAATTTTCGGCATAATATAACACCTACAAAATCATAAAATATAATTTAAAATTTTATCGAGACATAAAAAAAGCGAAAATTAGGGATGAAAATTTATTTCAGTGAAAAGCGGGCCGTTAAGGTCTTCCCGGGGTCATTATGATAATGTGTTGGGTTTTTGAGACGGAAGAGCGCTACAGAATTAATCTAGTTCTGAACGATGTAATCAGGGGCTATTATCACCCCCAGTATTTGGTTAAAAAAGCAATACTATCCCCACAATTACGAACGTAATAGGCCATCGTCTCTTCCTTGATCAACACATAACAATTGCGAATTCTGAGGGCGGATGTTTTATATTTGCGATCTAATAACGACTTCGAATTAATTTGTGCAACTAGGGTTTCAGGCTATTCAGGTCGTTCGTCGTCGTGTTTTAAACGATTCAAATCTGTTCTGATAGTTAAGAAAATAGCTTAAGTAAATCTATTTATTTATTTTAGTTATAAAGTATAAAAATTCGTTGTAAGGCATGTGTCTCTTTGTCGCGTCTAAAGGCATAATATAAATATTTGTACGTTATTCCATTATTGTGGATATAGAAGAGAGTTCCAAAATATTATGTATAATAATTTCTGGTTTGATCTTACTTATTTATCTCAATATTACTCTCGAAAATGTTATATAGCAGATGTACCAGTAGAATGATTTTTTTCTACAAAAATTTAAATAAGATTAATGCAGAGATCTTCTGGCAAGTCACCTTCCCGGCCGAAGGAACTGTCTTCGCCGTTTTTGATGCAGGTTTCCCCTTGCCAACCCACTGTTTGGACGGTTCTTTGATCTCAGGAGTATAGTGGTGTATCCATGTTTCATCCACAGTTACGAAACGGCGCTTAAAGTCCTACGGATTCTGCTGCAACAGCTGCAAGCCGTCCACGCAATACCTCACACGATTTCGTTTTTGTTCAATCGCGGCACCTATCTTGCGGATAACTTTTTCATGCCCAAATGTTGGTGCAAAATATTATGTACCTACTCGTTCATTCGAGATGCCCACAGCACTAGCAATCTCACGCATCTTCACTCTTCTGTCATCCATCACCATATCATGAATTTTATCAATGGTTTCTGGACTAGTGGCCGAAACAGGGCGTCCAGAACGATTAGCGTCACTTGTGTGCATACGGCCACTCCAAAAAATTTGAAACCACTTATAAACTGTTCTAATTGAAGGTGCAGATTCACCATAATGTTTATCAAGCTTTTCTTTAGTCTCCTGATGCAATTTGCCTTTCATAAATTAATGTGATGTAATCAACACGCGAAATCCTTTTTCGTCCATGTTTTGAAAATATCTCGACTTCTTCAATTCAAACGAACACCAAACACAAAGAAATAAAAAATTGTCTTTAACTTCCTTTGCAACTTCTACCTGCCCAAGTTAAAAACCTATTATACAGAGTATTATAAATAGTATCGACCACTGGAAAAAATGTTCAATTATTTATTAACTTAATGTTATATAGCTGCTGGGCTTTGTCAAGAATTTGTTTAGAGCAGTAAAAAGTTTAATGTATATTTTCTGCATAAACCTTGCACCTAAAAAAATATTCGATTTAAAATATAAATAGCCCATTCACCAAACCTGTACAAAAAAATAAACGACGTTTTGTTGCCTACGCAATAATTAAAGTAGAGCAAATTATACAACCTACAATTATCCCGAGTATACTTTGCTAAAAATAATTCCAACCGTTATAGTTTGTTTTAATGACCCATGGAATAAAAAAAAATGCGTGCCTGCACACATATAGGCTGGAAGACTTTATTACCTGACACACCCACTTTTGCCACAACTCATTTGTTTTTTGCGTTGTTGCCACTCGCTGCGGTCCATTTCAAATCATGTTACTTATCAATGTAAGGGTGGTTTCTTAATTACATTTCCAACACGGCATGGTTTTTAATTAAATTACCTAATGGCCGTAGCGAAACGACGAGGAGTATTTTCTGTTTGTTGATTTTTTGGGTTTTATTAATAGGATTAGGATGAAATATTAGCATGCAGTGAATAAAGTATTTTTTAGGTACTCATTACACGGTTTGAACCTATTTTTTAATAAGAAAATTATCTTTTTCTTGCCCGTCCTTTACTGTCAATGGTCTTGATTCTTGATAGAATTGAGCAGTTTGCCTAATGACCTGGTCAATTCTTGATGATGTGTACATAATCCCCTATTTGGGAAAGGTAAAGGAAAATAACAGTAAATGATAATACGTAATTAGTATTTTTCCTACGACCACATATGAAAATAAGAAAAAAAGCACGCCTAACTTGGCTAGAATGTCCTTTATATCACACGCGTGTTGAAATATTTTCTTTCAATACGTGTGTTGAAATATAAAACAGCTGATGGCCGACGATTTTGACAGCAAAACTAAAAAAAAAATAACAAACTTACGGGCCCCGTGGAGCGAATTGGGGTGCTGGGTGGGGTAAAGTACACTAGGGCATTCCTGCAATAATAAAAAATCCTTTTTTTTTCGTTTATTCGGGGAAATATGTCAGGCAACCCATCAAACCTGTCAACTGAGTTAAACCACAGAAAAAAAAGGGGTAGCTATAGAGCAGAAATAGAATAGCCTAGGAAATACCGATTTATAATTTTACAATTATCTTGGATAAAAATATCCATACAATGTTTAAGGATATGGGAGAAGTGAATATGCTTTAAGAAAGTAAATTTATTTTCGCAATATTCAAAACAAATCCAATATAGATAAAACTTTTATAATTAACAAGCTATCGATATTTAACTCCATCTCTATCTTTCTATAATGTTGAGATTATGTTTCAGTTTTGTGTTTTGTTGTTTTGTATGTATATTTAGGTTTATTATTGTTTTATTGAAAGAATGCAAGCAGCTAAAAAATCAGAAACGGAATACTGTACATGGATAGTAGGTATGATGTGCGTAAGCAAATAGGAGAAAAAGTTAGGTATTCTTATTATTTAAATCTTGGTAAGTTAAAATGTGTAAGTGGACATTGTTTTTATTTTTTCAACTCTAGAATTGAAATAAATTTTTCATCTCTAGTGTTGAAAAAATTTGTGTTCCTAACACAATGGTGATACCTACAAACAATTAAAAACAAATTAAACTATTTTTGATTATTTTGTGTGGTCGTAGGAAAAATTGTGTACATTACTCGTGTGAAAGTGATTTTATAAAATACCACTTTCAACACTTGTTATGTAATATACTATTTGCTGCACTGATGCGATTGATGACGACTTAGGTCAAAAGATTGAGGTCTGATGGACTCTTCGAAATCCACGGTTAACGTTGTTTTATCGGCTGAATTCTAAAACAAATGTGAATATCTCGATAAATAGCAGTCAGTTTTCCCTGAATATTTTGAAAAACTTTTGTACTCCTAGCACTAATCCAAAATTAATCGAAAAAGCCCACTTTGATTAGTTTTATGGGTATGTAGAGATATACTCATGACGAGAGCGTCATGCCTTATCTTCCTGGGTCTATTCCTATACGAATTTTGCCGTTGCCGCACGATTGGAATGTTTTTTCATATACAGTATGTCTCCGTAAGTTTGCATCATATGGAAAACTTTTTTATTATTCATTTTACGAAAAAAAGTTATTCTTCATAAAAAGCTCTGCATGGTCTAAAACCTAAAATGCAACCATCAAATATCGAAATTTTCCAGTCATATACGAGGTTTGTCAAAAAATGTGAATTTTTCCCAAGAATGTAAATTTTTCCCAAGAGTAAAGTACCTTTATTTTTAACATTATCAAAAATTGTTATTAAAAAAAGTTGATCAGAACTAAAAACCACGTCTAAATATGCAATTATACGCATTTATGTTGAAAAATTATTTTATTAATTTATTAGTAATTACTTAATTTTTTAATTATTTAATTAATTTAATGCGTGTTATTGCATATTTAGACGTGGTTTTTAGTTCTAATCAACTTTTTTTAATAACAATTTTTGATAATGTCAAAAATAAAGGTACTTTACTCTTGGGAAAAATTTACATTCTTGGGAAAAATTCACATTTTTGACAAACCTCGTATATGACTGGAAAATTTCGATATTTGATGGTTGCATTTTAGGTTTTAGACCATGCAGAGCTTTTTATGAGGAATAACTTTTTTTCGTAAAATGAATAATAAAAAAGTTTTCCATATGATGCAAACTTACAGAGACATACTGTATAATATCACAAGAGATAAAATTTTGTCGGCAAAATTTTCGAAAGGTATGAAAGTTTGTTGCTTGGCAATTTCGCGAATGACATTTTTGACAAAATCACGAGCCGTCAGGCGAGTGATTTTGTCGAAAATGTCATGAGCGAAATTGCTTAAAAGCAACAAACTTAAATAAATCCTTGAGAACAATTTTGCTTACACAATTTTTTCTCGAGTGGTATTCGACATGACTATTTAACTAGAAAAAAGACAAAATTTTGCCGCGGCAAAAATCACATGTGAATTTTGTCCAGGTAGGTGCAGGTAGTAATTTTGCCAGTAGAAGACCGGCCGTTGCTATGACATTTTGCCGGTGTAAAACACTCTAGTTAAATAGTCGTCAGAAAATATTACTCATTCCTATAAATTATTCTGGTTAAGATAATTCTTTTCCCCTTTGTTTGTTTTCATAAGTTAAAAATATTTTTAAGCCTACATCGGTTGTTTTTATCTAAAGCTACTAGTCAGCGTCTTAATATTCTGGATCCGGGGAAACGGGTTTCCTTTTTCGCATTTAAGACTATCGTCTTAAAAAGACGTTCCCTTAGAACGGTGACAGTCTCAGTATCTTCCTTCATTGTTTGTCAAGATCTTTCTTCTACCAGAACCATAATCGTTTCTTATTTATTATTTATTTAATTTTATTATTATTTATAGACAATATAATATATTATTTGACAAGTTGACGACAACAAATGAAACCTTACCTATACCTGCAACTTGATGTTATCAGTATTTTGTGGTCGCAATGGTACCTTTACCCTGTGTCCAAGTACTATAAAATTACTGATTCTAAGAGGAGACCGTTAACATTTGAAACATTATATTTGGATAATATGAATTGAATAACTCTCAATGACCAAACTCCAAATAAAAAGATTCGGGATGGTTTAAATTTCGTAAGCATCATCTTGGCGAATCCTCGAGGTGAGAAGATAATTCGTTCGACATGGATCGACTCGGAACGAGGTGCTTCCGCCGTCAAGTGCACTCAATGTCGAGTGCTCTTGCGGTGTCATTCGATCGGTCATACGACACTTTGTACCTTTTCAGATACGGTGACAATATCACGCTAAACATATTTTGCGGAGATATTGATACTTGCCCAAATATAGTTGACAGTGGTTCAGTTATGTAGGAAGAATAAAAGCGTGCGCTGTTATATTGTACTTTGTAGTAAGTAGCGGTGATTTACGAGGATGAATTTTGCTATTAAGATTATTTGTCACTGGCCGATTCGTAATACAACTACATCATGACGATAAGATAGATTAACTAAACTAAGAGTCTATATAGGTATACATACATTTTAATAAAAAGTTCAGTCGAATTAGTTTATGCCAAATTTAAATAGTATTATTGTTGTTGTTGGTATACAATGGTTTTTTTGGGCGAGGTGTATAATTGTTAATTATAAAGGATATTGTTCTTAATATCTAAGGGTAAACAGATAAACTTTATATTAATTTTAACAATGGGGAATTTCCGAAATCTAATTGTGTCTTTAAGAGGTTCACATTGTGATATTTTTTATATTTGTAACTTTCGATGTTTTCTAATATATTTAGTTTATGACCTTTTTGTTCAGAATGTAAAAGTTCTTATTGTCTGGAAAGCTAAAAGCTATGGTTTGTATCTAGAAAATGATTCGCAAAATTGGATGACCATTTGTTTATCCTAAAGCATGCATTATGTTCTTTAAATCTGGTTTCAAAATTTCGTCCTGTTTGTCCTATACCTATAAGTATAACAGCTATTGCATTCATTATACACATTTAACTCCTGATTTTTTATATTTTTCCACACTTATCTTTTACGTTAAATATTAATTTGGATAGGGCATTTGATGATTTGAAAGCTATTGTTACTTGATCAGAGAATGTTTTCGGAGATTGTATGTGTGTATGAGTGTATAAATGGGATAGCATGGAATTTTTTGTTATTTTGTTCTTTAACTTTTGGGTATATTTGCGTTATAGCTAGTGTTTTTTGTTTTTTTAAATAAGAGGGTATATTTATTTTAATGCGTAAACATTGTTGACGGCAATAATCCGGATGGTATGATGCTCTATATTTCAACTTCCTTTAGAAAGGGAAAGAAAGAAAAAACTCAAAGTCTTCCTCCACATGTTTCGAACGTAGAAACGTTCATCATCAGGAGACAGAAAATATAATCGGTGCTGATGGCTTTAGCAGAAGAGAAAATGGTGTAGAACCTTAATGGAGCTTTTATGAAATTAAAAATTTGATGTGTAAATTAAACATAACATATTGATGAAAGTTAAAACATACTGAGTATGTGAGAAGTCAGTACATGGGGTCTAAACCAACGAAATAAACTGGGGAAGAAGAAAAACCTTCATAAAAAGTAGGTGTCGAAGAATGTTTAAAATTTTTAAAAAACATTTTTAAGTGGGTATGTGTCTATAAGACATTGTGAGGACAAAATTAGAAGTAAATAATAATATAATGAATATTATATTCAAGAGAAGTGTTTAATGGGGTACTGTAGAAAGCTGTAGGGATAAAGGTGCAGTATGTACCATTGATCTATATGCTGCCATTTTTTGTGTTTTTGAATGTATATACCGAGTCGTGTGGTATAGTGGTGTCTGTAAAGGTATGTTTTCTGTAAATGTCAAACTGTAATTTTTTATCTGTATACCTGTACCAGAAAAAACTATTTTTTGACATCTATGAGTTCATAAATTTTTTTTCTAAAATTGACATGAATTTTATAATAATCAAAATTATATTTTACATATTCCTGAAAAGAAATGTCTACATGATTTATATTATATATATAAACGTTTTTATGGTCTTATAGGATTTTTTAATTTTGCACCTAAAATAGTCATTACATTCCATGATGTTTATAAATGGTAAAAACTAAAACATATATTTGATATTTAAGTGCTATTTTTTATAAGAATCAATGTTAATTATCAACTTGTTTTTAAAAAATGCTTGATTTTGTGAAATTCGTTGAAGTCGCCTATATGACATTGCTTTTCAGTATTTTCAGCTTTGGCCACTAAAAAATAAGTAAGGCAATAAATCTGAAGCTTTTTCATTTTCTTTATGTTGTCATGCGGACCACTGAAAGTAAACATGTTTGTTGGCGTCCATCTTTTTTCCTCCGTCGAATTCCTTCTTGGCATCATTAGAAATAACCCAAATGCTTCCTTTCTGTGCCAGGACTAGAAATTTATAAAAGCGAACAAAAGACATTCAGAGATTTACTGTTACGATAGTCGAACGGAACACATACAAGTTCGAATAAGGCAAAAGCAAAGCGTCGATCCGCGAGCTATTTAACAACGGCGCCCGCGGCCCTTTGTCATGATGCCTCCTCCTTGCAAGTTGTTATCTAAACGTCTTAGACGTCCACCGTCACCTTCGCATAATTAAACCCCAAAGCGACGCCGTCCTATCAGATTTCTGACAAAAGATGTATCACGTGGGGATTAAATTTATTTAACCGACACGCTGCCAAACTATTCTAATCATAAGTTCCGTTGCTGCCGGCGCAATATGAACTATATAGGTACGTTCGTGAAGAAAAAGTTGTCCTTCGAAAAACTTTAATTACTCAGTTTGATGTTTAATAATATCCTCACTAGTTTATAGAAAATTACACCCAGTATTAGTATTGAAAATACTATTGGGATCGTGTTTACGCAAACTTTGCATTGCATGTCAATGTCGCTCATGTCGATGTCGCGGCCAACAGCGCAATATCTAGATCGGTCTTGTAACATAATACTCCTTGGTAGAAATATAAATATGAATCAGCGTAAAGTCGGCAAGTAAATAATGAATGTTTAGTTTAGTTTGTGTTTTAAAGAACGCCATAGTAACTTTGTTAAAAAGTGTTTTATTGAGATAAGTTATAACTAAGGTAAGTTCACGTTATTTAAATCGGAATATTATATCGAAAAAAAAAAGCGGGAGGCAAAAAGTTGGAGCACAATAATTGCATATTACAGAGTCCGCCCAAATTTGGTTAACAAATGGGATAATTTTTTTATTATTGATTTCTCAGAAAATGTTATTGTACCGTTGGGTAAATAAGTATAATTTAAAAACATAGCATAAGTAGGCTTAGACAATATGACCGATTGAATATAAGGCAATTGTTCACATTGGCTGGTCTGCTATGTGAATATTATTGTTTATAAACAAATTAATATTAATTATTCTTAGAAATAAAACCATACATTTAATATAATATGTTTTAGTGAATATACAGGGTGTCCCAAACGTAATGGGTCACAGAGCAACAGCAGGCTCCTTAAGGCGAAATAACGCGATTTATTTAAACTTGCATTATCCCAAAATTGATAACAACCAAGATAAAGGGTGTCAAACTTTTATTTTTGTTTTCGTTTTTTTGGGATTATTTATAATATGTTTTAATTAATATACAGGGTGTCCCAAACGTAATGGGACACAGAGCAACAGTAGGCTTCTTAAGGCGAAATAATGCGGTTTATTTTAAAGCTGTGTCAGGTATTTTCAATACATAGGATGCTTGCGTAAGGTGCAAGATCTGTGAATTTATTAAAAAGTTAATGTAATTAATAAAAATGTAGCAATTGCTTTTTCTTATAAAATCGAAGTAATTTCTTGAAAGCCAATGAATAAAAACTAAAGTAATTGCTTTTGCGTCCAGCAATTGCTTAAAAGTGCAGGAATCGCTTCTAGTGAATGATTTTTCTTAAAAAATAGAAGCGATCGCTATCGTTTGCTTAAAATGTGATGAATAAATTAAGGAATCGCTTTTTCTAGTGTAGCAATTGCTTTCCACTTTTTAAGGTAGGTCGACCCCTGCATCATTTGCCTGGTAGCAATCAACTGTAGTTCTCCGCGGCATACACGTACGTTGCTCTTAATTTGTGTCTTCAATTATGGCTGAATATATGAACGTCCGTAAAAGAAAACTCTACAATGTACGTAAAAATTATTTTTTGACTGATACTGGTAAATGGTGAGGGGGTGCACTGTCGCCTTTAAATAAGATTAAAATCTTTCTGCGAAAATTGTCGGATCCGGGCTTTCAAAATTCTGTAGGTGAAGAACTCGGTGTTCACCAAACTACTGTCTGTAAGACATACACTTCTGTAATGGATCCAGTTTTGGAGAAGGCCAATATTTTTATTAAATTTCCTACAAGTGCTGAAGCTGTTGTGGATGCTAAACAGTTGTGGTCAGATAGATTTATTTATGTTCCTTTAATTTGTGAACGAATATCAATAATTCCTTGTCTTTAATTTCTTCATCACTACTATCACTTTCCTCATTTTCACTGAAATCTGCCATATCACCAATATAAGTTTTCTATTTTCCACAAAAACGTAACAGATTACTAATTGTACTAAATAAATAGACCAACGTTACAAGTGGATAAGCCATGTCTGAATTTGTGTTGAATAAGCATTTGCTACAGAGGTGTAAGAAAAACAGCAATTGCTTCAAAATTTTATTCATATCCGGATCTAGCAATTGCTTTTCCTTATAGCATTTGCTAGTCAAGCAATTGCTTTGACTAAAAAGTAATTGATTCAAGTAATTGCTTAATTTTTATTCATTAGGCTCAACGTCTGGGCGGGCATAGTTGAAAATAGAGTAATCGGACCATTTTTCCTTGATGTGATCGTTATTGACTACAGATACTGCATGGGCACAGGAAAATCCTCACTGATTTATAGATACTCACAGTATACCGTTACTCTTGCCACTATATTTACAGATGATAATATTCCCTCTCCTTATCCTGCTCATGTATGAGAGTACTTAAATACAATTTTTTTGGGGCGGTGGATAGATAGACGGACGATAGAGTGGCCATTCCGATCGCCCGATCTTAACACATTAGACTTCTTTTTATGGGGCTACGTCAAAAATTTAGTTTATAAATGATAACACAACTCGGTAGATGCGCTTAATGAGTCCATTTGACGAGTAATACGAGAAATGCATCCACAAATAGTATAAAATGTACAACAGGAACTTTTAGATCGATTAATCTATTGCAGGACAGTTGGTGGAGGACATTTTCAACATATTATAAAATATTTTTATACTGTCGTTTGCCCATTTTGATTAAAAAGTTAATATTTTATAAAAGGTTGAAGATAGGTTAAGGGCATATTTGATGTAGACTGCAAAAATGTAAAAATATAGAATATATTTTATTAAAACGAAATAATTTTAAACAATAAATTTGACCAATAAAGTAGAATTTTAAGTAAAAAGTGTTTTACTTACAATAATATAACTAAATTATGATGGATTTCCACCAAGTAGCGACCAATAATATTAAAGTATCAAAATCTATAATCTATATGCTGGTCTGAAATTAATTTAGAAAAATTATATACTACGAAAACCTGAGCGCATGCTATTGTTGCATCCGTGATTTGTTATTGAATGTTTGGTGAAAATTGGCGCCATTAATTCAACTAAATCCATGTCGAAATTCAATAAAAGTTTTCAGTATCTATTTTATTACCTAAGCGTGTAATTTAACAAGTAAACCGCCCTATGTATTTTGAATATCAGATTAACCTGGAAAAGGCGCAACCAAATGCCCATTTTTTGCTGCTCGCATACAAAAATCCAGCCCTCTGTGCTTAGCTCGGTGCTATTGTCGGCTCAATTTTTGCCTTGTAATGGAAAATAATGCTCCGGAGATCTGTTAACACTTTACTGGGGAAGATGTGAGTTGGGTTTTTATTCGACTTGAATAATGCCTGTCAATTTTGCCTTTTAGGTTTCTATTAAACAATAACGCATCGCGAATAGGTTTTTGGTATGCTGATGCATGCATGACATAAACCAAATTTTTATTCTGCGGAAAGAGGGGCTTATGCATGCAAATGATAAAAATATTATGTCTTAGCTGATTCCTGTTTTTTACCATTAATTTAAGAATATTAGAATGATGAATGAAATAACTTTTATTAGTTGACTTTAATATTTTTTAATTTAATTACAACCACTAACCTCAAACCACTAATTTTTGAAAGTAGGTATATTGTCTTTATTTTGTTGCTAAACACACTGCTTGATCGGTAAGGAGCTTTTAAGTATAAGATTTTATCAGTTAGATGTACAAGTATAATACATAGGTACTATATAGTAAAAAAATAATTGATTAGCAGAATGTCTGATTTAATTTCTTTGATTATATTTTTTGATTTACATCAGATACAATTATTTACACAAGTTTTTCATATTGGATTACTTTAAATCGATAGTGATCAATTGTATAAAAATGCCATGATTTGGGGGGATTTTAAAATGACTTGAAAGCTGCTGTCTAGGGTTGTGGATTTAACCGGTCAATTTGTTTTTGGTCAATTGACCGGTCAATTGACTGAAATAAATTAAAATTTAAAAATGCAGTGGATGAATCTAACTATACTTACCAAATTTTTTATTTTGTATTTTGGAAAAAATTAATTTTTTATAACAAGTTTCGCTTGTTCTGAAAAGTCTACTGCCATACCTAAATTTTATACAGGGTGGTCAAATGGATGATATAGTTAGGTCCATCCAGGTACACATTCTATAAGTGTATATCTCCATAGTTGCTTCCCAGTAGATACATTTCCCTTTTACTTTGTTTTCTTCTCTTATTTCGGTAAAACAATTTCAAATTTTGGTTTTGGACTTCCCCAAACTCATCGTAAATGCGACGTCGCGTCGTTAGTTCACAAAAATGCAATGCAATGCAAACCCTAACTCTGGCAAATACGAAATAATTTTTATTACTTGTAATTAAAATTACACAAGTGCAACTGTAAACCCTATTTGTTTAAATAAATAAATAAATAAATAAAATAAATAAATAAATATTCCTTTCCTTCATTGTGATTGAATCCGTCCCGGGAACCACTAATAAACGAGGCCGACTATTGGGATTCCCAGAATCAGGTGTTATTGTTTTCTTAAATAACGGCGCTATAACGATACACTAAACATTATCCTGGTTGGTAGGAGGTAATCTGGACAAATCACAAATGCATAAATAATAATATAAAGTTGATATATTTTGACCGAATTTGACCGGTCAAATACGTCATGGTCAATTGACCATGCCCAACTCTACTGCTGACCTATCTGTAACACGCAATACTTAAATCAGGCGGGAGGACCACCCCATAATTTTCCTGTGGAAGGTCAACAGGTTCAGTCATTGAGTTTGAACGTTACACATGTCGTTCGGACGGTACCGGTTCATTTTGTCTCTGTGTCTGACAAAAGCAAGTGGGTGGTTGTAAATGCATAGCAGCTTTCGAATGTTTATCTTAAATTTGTATGGTTATGTGTTGCCTTTGACTTCCAGTGTTTTTATGACCACTCGCTTACCCATTTTGTCTAGTAAAAGGATTTAAACAAAAAGTAAAGTTTTCTTTTTCCTGGAATCCCATCAACAACATACTTTTATCTTACAACAAAATAACAACTTTTTTTGTTTCTTATAATTCTCTACCGTCCTACCGAATTAAAATGGACTCTCGAATCGGACATTTTGGAGAGAATTTATTTTGTGTGCTATGCAGATTAGTTCCTTCAGATTCGACAGACAACACCTTTAAAAGTAGGTACTTTGCGCTAGTTCAGTCTATATACAAAAGTATAGGTTAAGAAACCATTTAGGGGCGTCTTAAAATATCTCTGAATATTATCTATACCAGCGGTTCTCAAACTTTTTCTTTCGCGTACCATTTATGTGCAATGTGGATTAATCGAGTACCACCCAACTAAATAAAACAAGTTGTGCTGCGTGTACGTATTTATTGGACTTGTAGTGTAATAAGAAATACTGATAACCGTAGAACATATATTGTTATGGTATTAAAACAACTTCTTTAAAAGATTTTATTAAAAAACAAGGAATTTATAATAATAAAATATTTAAAATAATGTAATGCAAAAAAAGTCAGTGGGAATGATGAGGCTCATCGTTTACGTTTGTGAACGTGAATCCTAAATTAATGTATTAATTCCGGATCATATTTTCTTATTACTTTCCGTTTTTTGGAAGAATCTTCTTCATGTTTATTAGGTTAGGTTAGAGTGGCAGACCTCTGGTATTGTCCAAACAGTCACACGTAGTCCTATAAGGACCGTTGTGGTACCACACATGTTCCGCGAAACCTATTTGCATCAGCTACCTGATGGTTAACGCGATCGTAAAGAATCTTGACAGCTCAATCAAACCAGCCACTGCTGTTAATAAACTTAGTTAGTCGACCCAGTTGCAGGCTGCTCACTTCCTCCAGATCATTAAAAAATGGTTCGCCAAGTGCATTGAACCTTCTTCTCGCGAGGCCGGGGCATTCACACAAAAAATGCTGAATACTTTCCTCCTCTTCTTCATCTCTGCAACTTCTACAGAATTCGTTAGTTGGTATTTGCATACGTTCAGCGTGTCTACCGAACAGGCAATGTCCGGTGATTACGGCAGTGATGTTTCTTAGGTCCTTCCGACTGTGCTGTAATAGCGCTGCGGTTTTCCTGTTATCAAGTAAGGGCCACAATTGCCTGGAGATGCTACAAGTTGTAATTCCTGTCCATCTGCTTTGCGCAAGTTGTTTAGCTATTCGATCTATCCCTTCTTTGACTGATCCTAGTGGTCTAGCCACAGTATTCTCTGCTAGTTCGACAGACATGCTTGCGCCCTCCCTGGCGAGCGCATCAGTAGTCTCGTTGCCATATATGTTGCTGTGTCCAGGAACCCAACACAAGGTGATTCGATGTTGAGCACCAAGTGTGTAGAGATTGTTGCGACAGCGCCTTACTAATTTTGACTTAGTACTGCTGGAGCAAATTGCCTTTATAGCTGCTTGACTGTCTATATAGATAGCTATAGACGCAGGTCCTCTCAAGCCAGGGTGATCCCGCAGGATGTTGACTGCTTTATCCACTGCAAAAATTTCTGCCTGGAAAATGCTGCAGTAGTCAGGGAGTCTACACGACCTCTGTATTAGCATGTTTTCGGAGAAGATACCAGCTCCCACCCCGACGTCCATTTTTGAACCGTCTGTGAATATCGAGTGATCCACCTCCATTATTACTTGATTGCCTTCCCACTCTTCCCTACCCGGAATGAGCATAGAAAAGCTCCTTCCAAATTCTGGCAGCGAAACAGTGTAATCGGTCGGCTCTCGCAATTTTTGGCCTGGATATATACCTAGTATGCTGCTGTGTCCGTAGTTGGTACTAGTCCAGCATTTCGACTCTTTCAGCCGTGGAGCACTTTTCGCAGCCACACTTTTTACGTAAATATCCATGGATATCAGATGCAGCATAACTTCCAGTGCCGCCGTCGGTGCTGAGCGAAGGGCACCGGTCACTCCTAAACAAGCTGCCCGTTGTACCTTCATGTTTATTAACAATACATTCTGATTTTGAAGTAGAACCTGATAGAACAGGATTTTCCAACATTTTTATGTCTCTTTTAAGCCGCTGATCCATATCTTCCACGAGTTAATTTGCGATAAAAATACAGTTATTACGTTCGCTTTACTAGAAGACAATCACCAACCAATACTTACACCAGTCCAGGACAATCACGACACTGAACAAAACAATACGCAAGACTCGTCAGGATTTTAAAACGAGCAGGGGATTCCCCGTTAAATAAACACCAACAACAGTGTTGCCATTTACAATTTAAAATGTGGGATACGATAGATTCTTAATAAAATTGAGCCAACGATAATTTCATTTGAAGGCAAGTACATAACTGTTCGCGTACCACCTGGAGGACTCACGTACCACTTGTGGTATGCGTACCATAGTTTGAGAACCGCTTATCTATACTATAACCTTCCCTAATTAAATCAAAAATGATTTAAGATTAAATTAAAAATAATTAAATTATTATACATCAAGTTTTATCATTATTTATTATAATATATAAATTGATTAAAATATAATAAGTTATATTCCTTACATTAATTAGTTTTACGGCTTAATCACATACTCTTTGATTTAATCAGTAGGCGGTGGTAATTTCTTAAATCTGTCTGGTGTGGACCAGTGGATCTGGATTAAATCAGTACTGAGTTCATTGTGATTTAGAATTTAAATACTTTTTCAAAGTGTGTAGTAAAGTATTTTTCACCCTAAATGGTATCGACTTATCGACTGCAATAAAACAACCGGTTTAATCCCATTGTTATACACAATCAACAAGCAAATACACTGCAGGGTAGGACTTTAGATATTTAATTCGTTATTAATATTATATTATTTAATGACATGAAATATAAGCACAAGATATACAAATTATAATCCGACCCTGACCGACAGTTTATTTGCATTTTTATGGCCGAGCTCTTGCAAAACGTAACAGGTAGTTAAACGGCGTCAACCATTTATTGTGAAGTTTTGAAGCTTCGTTGAGAAACCAGCACAGCGGTATATAGTTCCAACAATATTTTGATTTGAGTGTAACCGGACCGTGATTAGACCGTGACTTTACCTATAGTATGAATCGGCCATTAATAATGTTAAAATAATCAGCTGGGGATCGCCCCAAAAACCTTTTGTGTTCAATGCACTACTTCTACTTACATCACTTCTACGTCAACGAAAACACTGGGTTAAATAAAAAAATTAAGATCACGCAAGTTCAACATAATCAGTCTTTTGATAATATATTATTATACAACATGTTCCACTATACTTTCAAATAACCATTAATCTGTTTAAAAAAATATAGCGACACCGTCGGGTTTTAAAGAATGTATTTTTTATGGCGAATGAAGAGTTTAACAAGTAAAACAATTACTAGAAGATCCCGAATCTATATTATATTAAACACTTCAGTCATGTATAATACATCTTAAGTAGCAACTGCGAAAACGATACATTGAAACGAACGTAATAAGAAATAAATTGTCTTTGATTAGATACGCAGAACAGTAAGAGTAAGGAATGCAAAGAAAATAATAGTCAACTAATACCAAAGAACGCAGAAATTGCAAATCAAGATAAGAAAAAAAAACACTAACAGTTGTTTGCATCTATAAGGGATCGTTTATGTTTTATCTTAACCGAGTAGTGCAAAACAGTGTAGGAACAGTGCCTGCCAAGATATAATCTACCGCGAGACGCATTTAATCAAATTAAAACCATTGAAATGGCACTGGAATGCAAATGTTGCGGAATAATTCTTCGCTTGCCAGAAAGCATATTCTCGGCGGCAAATTTTACAGAAAATTTTTATTATTTCCTCAAGACGTAGTCGCATTTAAAATACATTAAGCAAGACAGGTTACGTTGAGTGTGGGGAATTTATTATTCTGGGAAATTAAGTACCTTCAGGGAGAAAATGAGTCTTTTTGTTCGGGATATTGTAACTTTAAAGTTTAGATACTTACTACCCTTGTGGATAGCAAAAACCCAAAAATATAACTAACTATCAACCTGGGAACTATGACAACCATATTATTTCAAGCAGAGGTTTATGCAATTGAAATATGTGCAAGACTGCTGATAGATCGACTGTATGCACATAGGTCAATCAAGATATTCTCCGACAGTCAAGCTGCATTAAAAGCTCTTGAATCGAGATGGTGTACCTCAAAAATGGTGTGGAGCTGTCACGAAACACTATCCGAACTAAGTCTGAACAACAAAATAACCTTAATATGGATACCGGGACACATGGGTCTGGAGGGTAATGAGGCTGCCAGCAAGCTCGCCAAGAGGGGTGCAGCACTAAAATTCACAGGACCCGAGCCGGTAATAAGTATATCTCATGCTATACGGTCAGAAAAAGAATACTAGCTGAAGCAAAAAGCAAATGGGAAAGACACTGGTTAAATTTACCAGGTCTAACACACTCAAAAGCATTTATAAACAGCCATATAAACCAACAGATAACTGACAAACTACTAGTGCTTAAAGTAATGTCTTAAGTCACTATATAGTGGGATTGTACACCGGCCACTGCAGACTGCGACACCATATGTATAAAATTGGAATAGCCCCAACTATATAGTGCCGGCATTGCATGGAAGATGCAGAAACAGAAGGGAACATAATGTGCGCTTGCCCCGTAGCAGGAAGAATAAGATTCGCCCTATTTGGCGAGGTGACTCTGCTGCTGGATGACATGAAACATGTCTCCTCCAACACCATCATTAACTTCATCAAAAAGTTAGACCTATTGGGGGAAATATAAACAAGGTGTGAGCCACAATAGACCGCATGGTCGCAGTGCAGGGTTAGCTGTAACTCACTCACTTTTAACCTAACCTAACCTAACCCTTGTGGATAAGTCGAAAGAAGCATTTAAAAAATAATCTTAACTACATTAAGACCGACCTCAACAAAAATGGATACCCCATGAGATTAGTTGACAAAATATTGGAAAATCGTAAGGATATGCCAAAGGCGTTAAAAGCAGAAAAAGAGGCACAATCAACACTCGACATTCCGCATGTCAATGGAGTATCCGAGAGTATAAAGACACTGATATAACATCAATACAGTATTCAGCTCGAGGGACACCTTAAGAAGCCACATGACGAAGACAAAACCAATAAGCCAAAAAGACAGAATAAACTGTGTCTACCGGATTCCGTGCGAGTGCGGCTTAGTGGTGAGACACTAAGATCACTTAAAACAAGGATTAAAGAGCAAAGAAAAAATACGGTAAAAGTGAGACTGAAAAGTCAGGTGTAGCTGACCATGCCTTGACACATAGCATGTGGTCAGAAGCTGTTATCCCGCATAAATAATCGTAATGGAGGAAGAAGAAAATCCAGGAAGCTGCTGCGATACACAAGAACCAAGGTTGTTTAAATTTTCAATCACTTATTAACTTGTATGGAATCCTTCTGCTGATCTGATATCGAATGTTTTTTATGCCACCTGCTCTCAGACGATTAGGTTAGCTTTTTCTTAACAAAATTAATTATAAATAAAACATTTTATGTAAAATTAACAGATTACTGGTATATTTGTATCATGTGGGCTTTCTGAAAAAATTAAAATTTAATAACCTGTATTTTACATGGTCAACATTCCGACCAGAAGTAAAAAGTCTATTATACAAATCAGCAAAAGCACGAACATATTTTATCGTTCACATTTTATTTAATTAATTAAATTTTTTTTTTAATTTACAACACGATAAATTAGCAATTATTACCATTTATTTTCATAAAATATGCACTTACAGTTTTATTATTTGTTGAGCCAATCTGTGAGTGACGCTTAAAATGACATATGCAACCGCATATACCTAATATACAACAATAGGTGTATAGGGTGTAGGTATATGTGTATGCATTATGTAGGTACAGAAGAACCGCAATATGTTTCTTTTAAAATTTTGCAAATTAAAGGAATACCTATTCTTAATGAATAAAGGGCAGATTATATGCACTTAAATTCAGCCAGAATAAGCGCATATATATGCCTTGTTTGCCTTTAAAATATGCAGTTATTTGCATTTTTTTACCAAATATGCATACTGGTATGCAATATTTCTTAATTTTTTATAGTAAAATGAGGTAAAGAAATACATTAGGTTCTTAAAAATATGTTTATTTTTTAAAATGCAAAAAAAAAACAAAGAAAAATAAAAGTAAAATTTTTTTAACCTTTTAAATTTGTATTAAAGGCATATTTATAACTAAATATTTTTCAAAATTTTCAACCAAAAAGTATTGTCTTTTATTAGTAAAAATATGTTTAAACAGGGTGGCGCATCGAAAACGAAACAGAAGCATTTACTGGCAGCTCAGTTCTTTTTTGGAAAAACGCTCAGACCCGTCGATATTGTTTTCGAGGAACACAAAATTGGCAAAAAATCACGTTAACACGTGCAGCCCCCTGGGCGGGGATGGCGCCACCCCAAGCGCCATAATACTTTTAAAACTGACTAGGTACTCTAATATAACATGTACGGTTATATCTAATAAAGCCTACAGACAATAGAATTTGGGTACTGTATGATTGCAAAAAGATTTACCGGATTTGATGGGTATTATTTTGGTTGCACTGAGAAAAAAGTTTATTAGATCTAGGTGAAAATACACTTACTTTAATTAAAAAGTTCACCACATATAGTGACTAGTGAAGGGTTCACTTGGCCTAAGTAAATGGCAAATGCTGAAATAGTTTACTTAGAACTAGTAAACACAAATAAACAGATGTGCTTAGAAATTCGTTATCTGATCTAAATGAACTGTTTACTTGGAATAAGTAACCCATTTATTAAATTATGTACCTTTAACCAATAAACCATTTATTTAAAATACACAAATTGTTTAGTTAGAATTAGTGAAAGGGATAAGGATAAGGGATACCCGTAAAAGCGGAAATATGATTTTCTAAATTCCAATTTATTAACAAATACTCCATATTAGAACACTCCATAATAGTATAGTCACCGCGATGTCCAATACGGCAACAAAAATATATATATAATATACAGCAACAGAGCACCAAACAATCCGACCGACTTCGCCTAGGACGAAAAGAAAATGATAAACCGTATATCGTATTGCGTGCGACGCCACGAGTTTCGAGTTTCATCCTGCCGAAGTGAAGCGGGAGCGGCTAAAAGCGAACCGAACATTGACGAAAGGCCAAACAAGTGAACTGGACACTTTATTTAAGCAACCAAGTTTACTTATTTAAAGTAACCTTTTTACATGTCTTAATTTATCCAAAACAAGTGAACACAAGTTTAAATTAGGTGTACAGTATACTTAAAAATTATATATGTTTACTAAAAACAAATAAACATTGTTTACTAATTTATTAGATCCAACTAAACCGATTGTAGCTAATTTGTTTTACTTGCTTTAAATAAACTAAATTTCTATATTAAATGAAATATTAGCCGGTGTAAGTAAACTTTTCCCAGCTACCACAGTTTACTTGGAGCTATTTTCTCAGTGTGGACAGAACTGTTGTTGTCGAAATATAATAAATTTATTGAATTTAAATAACAATTTTTGTTACATGTTTCACACTTTCTGGAAGTCACTGTATATTCTTGATATACAGGCAGCGTATATATGCATTAAATACACCCTCTCATTGGTCAAAAATATGCATTTTATTGTACTTTATTAGTTGTTTCCTTCCTGATATCGGTGTTCATAATATAAAAACGTAGTTCACAACGACAATAAAAACTGTAGACCCCAAACACACAAAATATGAATACTGTAAACATTTTATTCTCACTAGTCGCATAACTCTTATATTTATATAGACTGCATGGTTTCATAAAGGCATAAATTACGTGGCTCGCGTGAATCTACCGTCCAGCCCTGCACTTAGTGAGGGTTGGACAAGGTATGACGGCAACACTGTGGCCGTTATGGGCGTAAGACATGCAGTTCGCGAGAAACGTCAGCTGACCAAGACAAACGCTTCACACCTTGTAGGTGCTGAACGTTAATTAAAGTGAAGACTACATCCCCTAATCCAGGGATGATGATCCAGGGGCGTGCGGTAATATCGAAAGGAAAGTAATTTAATTATAATTACCTTATTCCTATACCGATTGCGATTGCAATTATTCTGTTATCCTCTAGCCAACTCGGCTTTAAAGTTACCGTGAAGTGGATGCAATATAGTTGCTTGATTATATTCGCCAATTCGACAATATTTTAGAATGTATATTAATTATTCCTCCCAAAGCTTGCATTGCATAAGTCTAACAAGCTTTTATTCACCGCCATAAAATTATGGAATGGTAACATTTTTAGGTTTAGTTTAAAATTTGTCCCTTTTTACTTGTTTTCCACCCACGGATAAAATAATTACTTTATACGAAGTAACAATAGCAGGCTTCCACCAAACGCTTTATACAGCGTGACTAGTAAAGTCCGCTTCATATGGGATTTTTTTTTATTTAGTAGCTTTATTCGAAATTTGACTTTGGCATCAAGTTCTGCTTCGATTGATTGAAAATTAAGCAAAAAAATAGTAGTCACGTGATTCACATTATCTGTCAAATTTTAATTTTTTCCAAAAAATTATTCAAAAGTGGGGTTATTTCTGAAAATATCGAAAAAAGTTATTGCAAAAAGGTTTTTAATGCAGTTTCTAGCCCACATGCAAAACTTCAGCTGCAGATAATTTTGATTTTTTACCAATATTTGGTCGCTCTAAACGTGTTTTTGGTGTATCGTTATAATTAATTTTTTGGAAACTGCACTTAAATAATAAAAAATCTATTTTTACTTTTTTTATGACATAGCTTAATAACAAATTTTAATAAAGGGGTTTTAAATTAAATCGTTGAAAATAGATAAACTTTACGTTAAATTAAACTAACATTTATTTTCCACTTAATGAACACTTTACTAATGACACTGTGTTTTTTTTGTCTTAATATTAAGGTATATTACTTTTAGACACAAACTACGTTTTCAAAAATACTTATTTTATGAAGTTACCTTATACAGGGTAAAAAAAAATGAACTTTGCATCACATGCGACCAAATTTTAATAGCCCAATTTTGATTTTGTAAAAAAACACATTGAATATTGAATACTTTAAAGAAAATGTTTTTGAAATAAATCATTGTCAAAACTAAGATGATTTATGTAGGTTGCGTTGAGTCTTATTTTGCAAAAGTGGTGCAATTTACAAAATAGAGGTAAAAAATCAAAATTATCTTATCCAGCTGAAATTTTGTATGTGGGCTAGAAACTGCATTTAAGAAAACTTTTTCTAATAACTTTTTTCGATATTTTCAGAAATAACCCCCCTTTTGAATTATTTTTTGGAAAAAAATAAAATTTGACAAATAATGCGAATCACGTGACTACTATTTTTGGCTTAATTTTCATCTCGATCGAAGCAGAACTTGATGCCAAAGTCAAATTTCGAATAAAGCTATATTAATAAAAAAAAAATCCCATATGATGCGGACTTTACTGGTGACACTGTATGTCTTGCCATAAACATATTATAATAAAATCAAATATGCCATCGGTGGGATAGTAAAAAATAGACAACCAACAACTTTTCGGATCAGTTAATAGAAAAACCAAGTACCTACTCCCGAAAACTTTTTAAGTAAAAAACGCGACTAGTATATTAACGTTATTTCTGGAAGTCGCAGCAAGGATTTATTATTTTTTTATTTTTCGGGTCATTTATTGTGAAAGCCGCTCAGTGTTCCTACGGAATGGATTTAGGGCAATAAATAAATGGCCGGTTTCCATTTGTGCGCCACAGAAGGGCAGAAGATGCTTCCTTTGTCTATCTGCGCTTCAATCTCCACGGAGATATACAAACTGTCGGATTTGTGTGGTTTTGATTGAGATATATCGAGTGAAGGGCCCGGCGGGGAGCTGGGAAATACGCGTTGTTTTGATTTTATATCGGATGTGGGACGCTAAATGTCTTTCACGCCTTGCTATTATGGCGTTTTGTATTCTAAGTGATCATACAAATTAGATAGATCATGACTATTGGTAATATAATTTAAAAGCCTTATTTACGGAATGGTATAAGAGTATTAGTGACAGGTGTGAGGTTACAGAGGTTCTTTATATTATTGTAATTGTAGACATAACGGATACAAATAATGGTATATTATTTAATTAGCGTAAATTGTAGGCTATAAAAAACGAGGATGATCATCAGAGTGATAGTTCATTATACGCGAGTCAATTACTATGCTTTATCTACAACCATCCACTTATATACTGTGCGAGCAAAAATTATTTGCATCAAAGAGGGCTTGGATTAAAAAACTTAGGGCTTAGTTTAGATCACAATGATATGGGGACGATATATCTAACCAAATCTAGGTTAAAATTTTGTCAAATTCATATTATGACATGATATGCCAAACTAATGAGTAATAAAATAAGTAGACAAACACAAATTTATTTTTGTTGTTTACAAAATTAACAAAGTAAGAATATACAGAAAGAAAAATAATTACATAAATTGCTGAAATTGGCCACCGCCATGCTCCAAGCATAAATTCGAACGTCTCTTCATATTTTCGAAAGTGTTGACCATTGAGAGTAATTCCTGCGTCTTTCAAAATCTGCGGCTTGTATTTCTTGGAATACTTGCACTTTATAAGGAAATAAATTTAGCTGCTTCTTAAGAATAGTCCTGCATGTTCCATAAGATCTTCCCACTTCTTGGGACAGGCGTCTTATACAATTTGTTGGCGTATTTTGCATTATTTCACGAACGTTTGCAACAAGTTCTTCTGCTCTTACAGATGATCTTCCTGCTCCTTTTTTGTGTTGTATAGAACCTGTTTCCCTAAACAAAGCCACGGTTCTTTTCAGCCAATGATAAAAATCCCCAGCAATAAAAACAACGTTAGGAAAATGTTCGTGAAAATCGTCCATGCACAAACCCGGATTGTATTGCCACTCACCATTTACTCTAACCCCGTTTCAAAAATCCGCTTCAACCATGAATATTTTGTGCGGTTCCGTAAAGCCCATTGTGTGAATTGTTCAAGAAATTGGAAAAATTAGCGATGAATCAAATTACTCGTAACGACTGTTAAATATGACGGAATAACTGATTGTTTGTTAATTCAGGTAGTTACTGACACCCAACAGGTATTAAGCTCTACGGCTAAGCGTTACGTCCTTAGATGCAAGGCCCTCTTTGATGCAAATAATTTTTGCTCGCACGGTAAATGTTAAGCAAAATTAAATAAAAATAAATTTTGCTTAAAAATTTTGGTAAATTCAATATTTCTCGTAAAAATCTTGCGATTTTTCAAGGCATCAGTTATGATATGGGGTATTTCGTGCACAATTTATTTCAATATGCACCGAATAATTTATTGCAGGTTGAACTGAATATACCACACTTAAAAATAAAATTGCCCGATCACGAACTTGTTATCATGACCGGCGAAAGAGCACAAGTGGCACGGCCGTGCTTGGTGGCGATGCCGCTGAGAAAAGCCAAATCGGAACTTCAATTGCGAATATTGCGATTTCCTCTTAATCGCATTCAGATTCAATGGGGTGGAAAATTTGATTTCGGTCTGCACGGGGCGCGCTGACACCGGAATTTCCATAATCGCTTCGCTTCACGTCACCAGGACTAATTAAAAATGTATAGCGCGTCACCTCCTTTTTGCATAGCGTCAATATTTGATTGGTCCGTTCCGACGTTAACTGCCAACCTGGCTTATGTCAAGGGTCGCAACTTTTTCAACCGGAAAAATGTTGAATCTGTTGCCAAACGTTCAACGAAAACGCACGTGATATTAAAAATGCTACAATAAATTGTTCAGAATATTAAAAGTGTGCAATTTGCAGAAGTAGTATAAAGTGAAATAAAAATTATAGTATTATGGGATACAGTAAGACAAAGTTGAACTTGTAAATTTCCACTATATAAACTAGAAAAATTACATGTTTCGCTAACACTGTAGCTTCGTCAGATGACAATGATTTAATAAAGGTGAAAATTAAAAATTTGGGTGCAATAAAATTAAATTATTGAAGATGTAAATAAAAACAGTGGAAGGGTTACAATAGCGGGAAAAACCCAACAGAGGGTTTAAAAACTAAAAGTGATAAAAACAAAAAATCAGGCGTCTATAAATTAAAATGCAAAGATTGTCCTAAAACATACATTGGCCAAACGGGTAGACATTTTGACAAAAGAATACAGGAACATTATAACAGTTTTCTAAAAAATAAAACAGAATCAAACTATGGTAACCATTTACTTGATTATGAAGATAATTTCGATCCTTCCTTTAAAATCTTACATACAGAAAACAAAGGCTTGAAACTAAATTTGTTAGAATATATGGAAATAAATAAACTTAAAAATGTGGACCTGTTACTTAATGATCAACTAGATTTAAATAATTCACCTTTGTTAAATTTATTCTGTTGACCATATACTTAAGATTTTGTAAATTACCCATATTGTACCTACCTAATTTAAAAAATTTTAAACCCTCTGTTGGGTTTTTCCTGCTATTGCAACCCTTCCATTGTTTTTATTTACATCTTCAATAATTTAATTTTATTAAACCCAAATTTTAAATTTCACCTTTATTAAATCATTGTCATCTGACGAAGCTATATAGAGTGTTAGCGAAACATGTAATTTTCTTGTTAACATAGTGGAAATTTACAAGTTCAACTTTGTTTTACTGTATCCCATAATACTATAATTATGGATTTCCATCTAGTATCGGCTGAATCAATTAATTTGAAATAAAAATGATTGGAGACCCTTAAAAAATTAGTATTGATTTTATATAACAGATATACCTGCAATACATATATTTTTAATACCATAAAAGCTCCATTACGGTTTGACGCCTACCACTTATTGTTTTCTTTTTTGCTACAACCATCAGCAACATACTTTCTGTCTCCTGATGATGAACGTTTCTACGTTCGAAACATGTAGAGACCTTTTAAGCTAAGAATTTTTATTCTATTAAATTTTGTGGAGGAAGACTTCGTGTTTTTCTTTCCTTTTCATACTTTCAACTCCACTTTGAGTATGGACTATTTCTTCAAAACATATTTTTAAGTTATATTAATTTTAAACCCAATGGTTTATAATAAGCTATTTATATTTTATTATGTACGGTTACTTTCTACCACTCTTTAAAAACTCTAGGAAGTAAAATAAATAGGAATTAGTTTAACTCAACCTATTAAAAAAAAGTGACATTTTTTGAGTAACTTTGAAATTGAATTATACTATAGCGCCATAAACAAGCTGCTGTCAAGAATTCTACGGTTTGTACATATCAAGCTGTCCATTAGTACTTTTGAGACCATTTATATAATCTTCAATATTATTTTATAAAATTATTTTGCCGTCAGCGAGAAATGCATAAGTATAGTATTCGCAAAAAATATTAAATTATAAAAATACATGCTTTAACTTAAAATTGTATTTACAGGACTGGCAAGCCGGTAAATAAATAAATACAAAATGGACTTGGAGTAAAAATAGATCGATCAAGACCCAACATTACCAACTTCTATTCGCGATTTAAAATCCCATTCCACTGTCGCTGCATTCCCCCTCCATAGCAGCAAATACGTTCCGATAGCGAAGCACCAACCGCGATGTTCAATGTTTTTGTCTTCTATCTTGGCTGAATTTTTCCGGTAAGCGTGGATAGGGTGAAATTCTGCTGATTTCGGGGTCAAAATGGTAAATTCGCAAGAACAAAAACTTAAAAGTATTTTAGCATTCTATTTTTCACCATAAGCTAATAAAAACAAACCATTTAAAATAATTGTGGCAAATGCAATAATTAATTTTATTAGTTAAGGACATAAAATGAAAAATACCTACTTAAAATAATTCGAAAATGCGCGGTACAACGTAAAACACTAAGAAAATTCCAAATATTACTACATTTCTTTAGCAAAAAATAAATGATTCCCCCTGCATGTTCTGTTGTCTTTATTGCGGGCATCGAAACATATTATTTACTCACTCATACTTACATCAAATTCCAGGGTAACTTTGAGTTTACCACTAATGTAGAACCTTTCTAAACATATATTTTTTTATGATAAAAAAAGCGTTTTGTTTTCATCAAGCAAGTTGTTCGAATCCAGATAAAATAATAACTTCAAAAACATTTATTGGAAAGAAAATGGGAAACATAAAGTTGAACCTTCATTGATTTTTGATCCTTATTTCCATGAAAATACTGTTAACATCTTAAGAAGCATTAAACACGAACGGAAGGCTTAACATTTAAGAAAACTTTTAAGTAAGTCTAATGCGCCTTGATAGATTGGACGTAGTGATTATTGAATTGGAAGAGAAATATGCGCGATAAAGTGAAGTAACCCCCGCCAAATGTCAAATAAATACAACCTTTTAAGAATGTAACAAGAGTTAATTAAGGTAAAAGTATCAACATACTTGCCAATCTATATATAACCTATTTTGCCTAGATTTATTTATTTTTTCTAGCTTTTACACCAAATTTAATTGGCATATTAAATAAATAACAAGAAATTTCATAAATTATTTTAGGAGAATTGTATAACAAAAAAATAGTCCAACGGTGTGAGGTCTGGCGATCTAGGAGGCCGACTAATAGGACCACCGCGACCAATCTAAACCTCTGGAAACTTTTAGTCCAAATATATTGCTTGACCCGACGATCGAAATGGGCAGGCGCTCCGTCGTGTTGATAATAGATACATTTGAATTCTGATGTTTAAAGGAATCTTCATTATTATCTATAATATTTATGGGGTTGGTTAAAAAATGAGGTATACAAAGTAAAAGTAGATACTAGGGATGCATTAATTAGACGCATTAGAAATGCTGCACTCAATATTAAAGAAAGGCACGAATTAATTAAAAGAGCCACGCGCACCCATCGTACACGAAGCAGGAAATGTTTGGAAATCTATGGCGGTATTTTTGAAAATTTACTAAACCAATGATTTGTTTAAAACAATGTTAATGTTGCATATTATTTTGGTTTAACAATATTATTATTTTATTTAACGCTGCAATTTAAAAACAAATGAATATTGGATAAGAACATTTGAGTTTTTTCTTATTATTTTGATGCACAGATTAACTGCACCCTTGGAGTTTGGCCCATTCCTCCCGACTCACCCTGTATAGTACAAGGCAGATGTTGGATTAGAAAGTCTTAACATAATATTAGGAAAGAGTTAAGCAAGTTCTATGAATATAAATTCAAAGGTAAGTTTAACACAGCCTGATAAATTGAACGTATCGAAACCGAGCGAGAAAAGAGAGGAACCCCACCAAACGCCAAATAAACACAGCGTTCCTGGGAGCGTAGCATCCAACTTTTACGAACTATAAAATTGTCGCGCCTACAAAGAGATCAAACACGCCGTTATATATTTGTCTAAGTTTTATGATTAATTTAATTGGTGGTTTGTATTATTTCAGGTTGCTTCTTAAGAATTGCTTTTCTTTGCGGCGAGGCGCGATCTCTCAGTTTATGAGCCTTTGTAGTGTTAGACAAACGTCAATAATTATCTAATGATAAAACAATTTTTGATTTTATTTACCGACAATTTATACGGTGTTTCTTTTATTTTACGAGCTTTGCCCCATTAAGGTTCTCGAGCATTACGTCAAAATATATTAATTGATGAATAATTGGAATCGTTCAAAATTGATTTGTTATCATAATGTCAATACAAACATTTTTAGTCTTCCTCCAATTATAACAGCAACTGGCACCAAGCCTTGGCCAATAAAATTATATAAAATATACTATTATACTATTATAATATGATATAAAATTGTAACACCCTAATTCTAGTATCATGAAATTGCCAGTTTGTTTTTTCTTTATAACGTAGAAGGAAATTTTGGATAATCATCTCCTGCCCTAAGGGGTAAAAACGGAGTACGAACTTTTTACAAGAATTTCTGTAATTCAAAACCTAAAACTGGTAGACGTCTAAAAATAGGTTTATAAGTTACTTAAATAAAATAATAATATGTGTTTCTTTCGTCATTTTTTCAAAAATCACTTTGCACTAAGGAACATGTTCTAACACAACAGGTTTGATCAGACATTGTCTGTATTGATACCTAGCTTATTTTATGTTAACCCATATTTAATAAATTGCTAGTCTGACGAACCCTTTAGTGTTATATCAATTCCAGATTTGCTAGAACAGTGTTTTTATTGGTATTAATCAGTTCCATTAGCAGCACAGTCTTGTTGAATAATGAACTACTTTTAATACAACAATTTAGTTAAGAAATAAATTGTATCTTCTGAATGCGACGCATTTTGTTCTCAGTAAAGCGCTTTCTCTACGATCAAGAAAGCAGAACAGCGTCCCTAAAATCAAATTGTATCCGTAAGAACCTATAAACCACAAAACGTTGGTGGGGGTTCGAAGCGATCGGCAATCGCCGCGCGCCGTATTATTAGTTTCAACGTATTTGTTGCGCAGGTCACATCGTTGTTCGGGTTTGTCTTTTAGCTGTCCTGTTTGAATTTGACATTTATTGATCGTACCAATACCTGTTTCAATTAATTTATTTTTACTTTGTACTAATTTTTTTAAAACTTTACATGCAGATAAAGCAATGGAAGAATCTTATTTCGCACAACACATCGTTAGTATGGACAACGTCTTGTAGGAATTGAGAGACAGTGTGTGGCTATCGCCTAGCTAATAATGGCAAACATTTAATAAGGTCGCTTTTGTTCAAGTTTTAAGTATTTCCTTTTAACATTGTGTTTTGTCAATTTTTTTCATTTAAAATTTGTATTCTTGTGTCATTTTGAAGAAAACATCGATCAAATCCCATATCGTTGAATTTTTCTTTTAAAAGTATATTTGAAAAACTACTTTTCTCTCCTCCCTCTTAGTCCCAGTATAGATATCACAATGATAAAAACAGCCTGTATAAAGGACCAAGGGCAAAGCAATTAACATTGTCGGTAAGGTGAGAATGCCTCTTCAGAAATTATTTAAGGTTAAGGGATTTATTTCAGTGTACTCTCTAGGGCAAACGTTAAATGGTTCAAAAACTCACATGTAAAAATAAGTACGGATTATATAGATCATATTATTAAAGCCCATGGCACACTTCATATGATGCAGTACGGCGGTAAAAAACGAATTTTATTAAGGTAACTGGTGTCGAATGTGTAATGCGCTATAAAGTTTATACCCTGGTCGTTACTTGGCCTTAACCGCAAATCCCGTGCTTGGTATCTTGTCTTTTACGGGCCCGGCAATAAGATAACGCCAAAATGACCTTTTCCAACGATCCAAATGGCGTCGTCAGTCCCTCCAGACCACTTGACGTCGAATTAAACTCAATTCAGCTAGTTTTACATAAGAGAGGATGTTTTATCGAAGCAGTAATTGTTGACGTCTTTCTGATACTCTTAAAACGACCCTAAAAAGATCCCTAATGGAAAAACTTAAACGAGGGGTAGTGGCAAACTTGCAAATGGCAGAGATTTGGACAAGGAGATCTTTAGTTTTTGATAAATGTAACATTCCTTGTCTTGTTACCTCCTATAATGACCGAGTAAGAAAAATTGTGAACATATCCGAGTCCATTTTAGGTATACGCGAGTATGTGACAAAATTTTGTATAATTCTGGGCACGGGTAAGTTTAATCGATCATTTAAATAACGCCCGTTCCTACAAACACGACCTCAAATCAAACTCAAGCTTCATACAGTGTCCGCAAGAAAGTCCGCATCAAATGGGATTTTTTTTTATTATTAGGTATAGGTAAAAATTGAAAAAGGAGTTAGTTTTTGCTTACCTAAAAACCAAAAATGACGTATACTGAAGCAGCTGCACGACTTGCGTTACCTGTCAAATTTGACATTTTTAATAAAATAGGTTCAAAAATGCCCTTATTTATCAAAATATTGAAAAACTTTATTCGAGAAAGTTGTTTATTTAGGCATTTTTAGCCTCTGTACGAAATTTTGACAGTCTAATAGAATTTTTATTTCTTGCCAGGTTCTTGAAAATTTTGATCAACCCTCGTACATTAACTTTTATACATCGATGTAAAACCATTTGCCTTTACTTCATTTGTAATCGTAATGCAATTTTGTGTAAAATTTTTGTTTCCAATTATTTATTTTGCTTCAAAAACTAAAATTGTTATTGAATAGTATGTAATGTTTGATGCAAAGTTTATCTAATTACATCAGTTTTGCCAAAACCGACGTTTCTCATTTTTCTTAAGTTAGTAAACAGATGTACAAAAAGAAAATATTAGGAAGCTTTGGTTGAAATTTTTATTTCTATTTTTAATACTATTTTAATCTTAACGCTCCTTTTATACTGGGATCCTGAATGCGAGATTCAGTATCTGGGATTCAGAATCTCACGTGAATTCTAACGAGATTCGGAATGCATACTTTTCTAATCTTGCGCGATTTCGGCAATTTTGTGGCGAGGCGATTAATTCCAGGGCCGCACGCTTCTGTTCTAGTGCTGGGAAGTTTAGTTCACTTTGCCGATTTCAATCTTTCGATCTCGTTCAATAAAGTGAATAGTTCAAAAGACTAGTTCGTTTAGTTCGGTAGGTAGGTCGGTCAGGTGACAAAACCTATAATCTCGGTCGTCTCGCTCTCGCTTGCGTAGTACATTCAGTTTAGACTTTAGTTCGCCTTGTTTCAATCTTTTAGTAATTACTGATTGAATCTTTTAGTTCAGTTGCCAGATTCGATCTTTTGAACTAGTTCGTTCGCGAACTACACAACTCTATTCTGTTCAGTGTTAAACTGAAAGCAGTAGAAGAAGCACTGTTGCTATATTATTATCAGATCGGGTTTGTTCGGGTTTGTTGTAAAAAAAAAGAAAAAACTTAGGAAAGGTAGAATGTAGGTTCATCCAATAATCAGCGAACGTAATACAGCCGGTTACGTTTTACTGTATAAAAATTTAAGACAACACACTTATTGATGATATGAACTTGTCAGTGTCGAAAAGAGTTTTTAAAACATCCATATTGAATTCTTTATTCGTAATCCTAACAGAAACGACCCTTAATACGGAGCTGACAACGGTCCTTATAGGACTACGTGTGACGTATGACTGTTTGGAGAATGCCAGAGGTCTGCCACTCTAACCTAACCTAAACTAGCCTATAATACGGAGTTGGCAAGTGGCAAGAGGCTACTGAACAAGAATCGCAGTGAAAATGCTTACATATAAACCAATGCTAGACCTGTCGCCGATTCGATTCCCGTAGCCGGGCGTCTGAAATTAGTGCGATTCAGAAATTTAGAATCGCGATTCCGTTTCCGGGAAGACGCCCGTCTAAACGCTTCGCTTAAGCGCTACGTTAAATGTGATGCCGAGATTCCGGAATCCGAGATTCAGAATCCCAGTATAAAAGGAGCCTAAATCAACACGAGCTCACAAACAAAATTCTTGTCGTTCTCGACAGTCTAATAAAAATTGCTAAGGTAACTAAAGAATAAAAAATACACATGAACCGAAACCTCTTCATACCATTTGCATGGAATATGTTTAATTTTTGAGACAATTGTACTTCTTTGACGAGCACTCCTCGTTAGGCAACACGGACAGGATGGCACAGCAAGCAGCACGCGGCAAATAGGTTACTAAAAATACGGCGAAGAACCTGACTCATTGAGCCTAATGAATAAAAATTAAGCAATTACTTGAAGCAATTACTTTTTAGTAAAAGCAATTGCTTGACTAGCAAAAAAGCAATTGCTAGATCTGGATATGAATAAAAATTTGAAGCAATTGCTGATTTTCTTACACCTCTGTAGCAAATGCTTATTCAACACAAGTTCAGACGTGGCTTATCCACTTGTTCAGATTATAGATTTGATGTTCCGTTTAGTGCCTTATTTGCAAAAGAGTTGACGTAAATACAACAACGTTGGTCTATTTATTTAGTACAATAGTAATCTGTTACGCTTTTGTGGAAAATAGGAAACTTATATTTGTGATATGGCAGATTTCAGTAAAAATGAGGAAAGTGATAGTAGTGATGAAGAAATTAAAGACAAGCAATTGATATTCGTTCACAAATTGAAGGAACATAAATAAATCTCTCTGACCACAACCGTTTAGCTTCCACAACAGCTTCAGCACTTGTAGGAAATTTAATAAAAATATTGGCCTTCTCCAAAACTGCATCCATTACAGAAGTGTGTCTTACAGACAGCAGTTTGGTGAACACCGAGTTCTTCACCTACATAATTTTGAAAGCCCGGATCCGACAATTTCCGCAGAAAGATATTAACCTTATTTAAATGCGACAGTGCACCCCCTCGCCTTTTACCAGTATCAGTCAAAAAATAATTTGCCAACCACTCAACATTTTCGCAGTCAAATCGATATAACTTTCTGAAATCATCATATCTGCAATTTTTACGTACACTGTAGATTTTTCTTTTACGGACGTTCATATATTCAGCCATAATTGAAGACACAAATTAAGAGCAACGCACGTGTATGCCACGGAGAACTGCAGTTGATTGCTACCAAGCAAATGATGCAGGGGTCGACCTACCTTAAAAAGTTGAAAGCAATCGCTACACTAGAAAAAGCAATTCCTTAATTTATTCATCACATTTTAACCACAGGATAGCGATCGCTTCTATTTTTTAAGAAAAATCATTCACTAGAAGCGATTCCTGCACTTTTAAGCGATTGCTGGACGCAAAAGCAATAACTTTAATTTTTATTCACTGGCTTTCAAGAAATTACTTCGATTTTATAAGAAAAAGCAATTATTGCTACATTTTTATTCATTAGGCTCATTTAGTCTACAATCATAATTCATTGTTTGTCAAACTGTTTTTAAATCACCTGTGTCGACCATATTTCAGTGGCATTAAATTTAGGCCTTCCTCAGAAATCTGTCATGCCTAATAAGTTAAATGCTATCTTTTTTCAAAATGCCGTAATATAAAGTTTTATGTGGGGATCATCATAACTCTGAGCTCATGGAAGGGTACTAAATTGTGTTTTCTTATTTTACTTCCAACAGGTTTCGACTGATCTTTGTTAGATATATAATTTAAAATAAAAGCTGTTTTATTTTACTTCAATACAGCTACCTATTTATCAGTGGCGGCTCGTGACATTTATCGTAGGGTGTGCGCCGCAGGCAAAAAAGCGCCGCAGGCGAAAATTTTTCGAGGTGCCACGCCCCTTTTTACCTTTGTATCGAATTTCTTTGTGCTTTTTATCCAAGAAGATTAAAAAAAAAACGCAGTTTTTAAATGGGATTTATATTTTCTTTGTTTTAGCACCAAATTTATTTTTTATTTTTTAAAAATTTTAATAGTTTTATAGTGTTTTTTTTTTGTAAATGTCAATAATAAAATGTCTAATAAAAGATCGACCTTCTTTTTCTTTTTACAAGTTTGATTTAATTTTAAATCCGGTGTAGGCCTTCCTAACCTTTTTATTTTAATTTTTCTTTAGAAATCGAATGTCGAAAAGTTATTTATAATGTCCTCTACAGAATTTTGGTCCATAACTATATCACTTCGTGTGACACAATTCAAACTAGTAGCCATTATTAATTTGAAAACAACACAAAAACATCCACAACACCGTCAATAAACTCCAAACTTATCTAATCGCATCAAAAAACTCATAAAACAATTTAGAGGTGGGTTGCTAAATAGCAGCCTGCTTTTTTTTAACTGCTATTTGATTCGGTATAATGCTAAATGCTACGAGCTTTAAAATTAGCTGCTAATTTTTAGCAGCTAATATTTACTTTTGACTGTGAACTGGCGGTGATAGAGCGAAATGAGCGGTTGTCAGGTTAGGTAATTTTGGTTATCTGCTAAGAGATGGGTCGCTAAATAGCAGCCTGTTTGTTTTAACTGCTATTCTAGTTCACGGAAGGGGCGACCGTGACGTGATTTTGGTTATCAGTGCTAGGCTATTTCCAACTGCTATTCAGGAAGTAGCCCCACAATTAATTTACAACAGTACGCCATCAATCGATACCTTCATTTGTTTCACGTGTCGTTTTACGAGACGAATAATGCTAAAATAGCAACTGCTATTAAAATAGCAGCTATTTCTAACTGTTATTTTTGTTTAGCAATAGCAGAAGCAGCTGCTAAACAAAAATAGCGGGTCGGACCCATCTCTAAAACAATTATATTAAATTATTGAAGTGTGTATTCAGACAGCGCACGGCGACGCCCTCTTATCGGGCGATTAACCGAATATTCCCGATCAATCCGCACAGGGAAAATCCCACGAAAATCCATCCATAAGAGCGCCGAACGAATACACACAGCCACACAGCGACACAGCCGACAGCCGGGACCGGGAGGTGAGCCTGCCCACGCGCTGCGGTCGCGCTTGAAGTCTTTCGCCTTCGCCATTGTTATATTATACAAGTTCTTTATTTCAGTTAAATATTTTTTTAAATAGGTATAAATTTTATTTTTGCTTGGTGCTTGACTTTCTTAGGCAGTGCGCACGCACGAGCGCACTTGTTGACGAGCCGCCTCTGCTATTTATTTAACATAATTTAATTTACAACTGTACTGATCGTGATTTGTGACGTTTTGACGGTGCAAGCTTTTTTTTGGGTTTAACGCGAGGTTTATTAACTGCTTGATTAAGATGATTTAATTCTTCGTTAGTTTGTTATTCCCGACAGATGGATGAAATTGTCGATGAATAAGATTGACTTGTTCTTTTCCATCATGACTGTCTATACTTATTAGGTATCCCGCATGGAGAGGAACTACAAATCATTGTGTTTTTCACGCTGAATTAAAGTTTCGTTATCATAACTGAAAACAGGAATTATTTGATTTGCAATTAGAAACTATTGTTTTCTTATAATTAATCAGGATGTTGAATGAGATAATCGGTTTCGGGAACATGGTTTTATTAATTGAAAATAAATATAATATTATACTTCTTGTATAATACCTGCATTTATTTATACCGAATCAAGACAAGGAATATAATATTGCAAATAATATACCGTGCGAGCAAAAATTATTTGCATCAAAGAGGGCCTTGCATTTAAGGACGTAATGCTTAGCCGTCTTAATGCCTGTTGGGTGTCAGTAACTATACCTGAATTAACAATCAATTAGTTATTCCGTCATCTTTGACAGTCGTTACAAGTAATTTGATTAATCGCTAATTTTTCCAATTTCTTGAACAATTAATTACACAATGCGCTTTACGGAACAGCACAAAACATTTATGGTTGAAGCGTATTTTCGAAACGGGGTTAGAGTGGCAATACGATCCGGGTATGTGCGTGGACGATTTTCACGAACATTTTCCTAACGTCGCTTTTATTGCTGGGGATTTTTATCATTGCCTGAAAAGAACCGTGGCTGTGCTTAGGGAAACAGGTTCTATACAACACAAAAAAAGAGCAGGAAGACCACTGTAAGAACAGAAGAATTTGTTGCAAACGTTTACAAGAAAGGATTATCCAAGAATGTGGTAACATTTCTCCAAAGATGATGGTCAACACTTTCGAAAATATGAAGAGACGTGTGAATTTATGCTTAGAGCATGGCAGTGGCCAATTTCAGCAATTAATGTAATTATTTTTCTTTTTCTTTCTGTATATTCTTACTTTGTTAATTTTGTAAACAACGAAAATAAATTTGTATTTGTCTACTTATTTTATTACTCATTAGTTTGGTATATCATGTCATAATATGAATTTGACAAAATTTTAACCTAGATTTGGTTAGATATATCGTCCCCATATCATTGTGATCTAAACCAAGCCCTACGTTTTTAATCCAAGCCCTCATTGATGCAAATAAATTTTGCTCGCACGGTATAAAGAACACAGACGATAAACGTATTTGGTCGCTTTATACAATAGTTGATATAAGTTTAATAAATATTAGTTCGAGTTGGAGAGCAAAGTTAAAGTACTGAAGGATCAACATGACGCAAAAGAGTCTTTTTCTGCTTGATTTATAGTTACCAGAAGCCAGTACAATTCTATTCGGACATAGAGAGGAAAATGTTACAATGAGTTATACTGTGGAATTCCATATCTGAACTTAATTAATTTGTTGAATGATTATAATGGATAAATAAGAAGCAATGTGCAGCTGGAAAAAGGTAACCATATCGCCGTCTTAGTTAATTACTGTTAAAAATCCGTAAACCCGATTTTACGATACATTATAGTTATTAATATTAATGATACTAGTTCTATATGAACACAATTAAACCACTCGGCTAACGCCTCGTGGTTTAACGTTGCACACGTTTCATTAACAAAGTTCATATCGAACGTGTATCATTCAAAATTTATTCTACGACAGTGCAAACAGATTTTATTCGTCTAAATTTCATTGATATCAGATAACATTTTCGTAATTTTAAAAATTTTCAGGTGTCCATATTAGTCGATATCATGGTAACCGCATTTTTGATTGTTTCAATTTCGATTTTGAGAACGTCATTATTGCCGTCTAATTTTCTGTTGTATGCAAAGTGTTGGCCAAAAATAATTTAAATATGGGAGATTCTGAATCCAAAAGTGTCCCTTTAGATGTCGAAGATATCGCGCAAAGCGTAATAGATTCCCTACTTTCTAAGTAATAATAACAAATAAATAGTTTGCACCGACTTTCTTTTTGTTTTTGTATCTTAACATTTGGATGTTATTATGAAGGTCATAATGACATCTAAATGATATTGCTAAATACGTCATAATGGCACTGTCGTTAGATTAAATAATTTTAAAAGAATGGCCATCGAATTTTTGTAGTTTTCATGTGAAGTTTATTGCGAAATAGTTTTAAGAGTTTAAGATTAACTATTTTTCAAGTCGTTAAACATTTCTAGCTTTAATAGATCTTATTAGGAAACTTCGGCCATTACCCAGCATGTTAGAACTAGGCTAGTCTAGCTGAAAATGGAGACTTGACAATTTGTTATCTTGCTTCTACGAGTACCTTGGGGACTTCTGATAAAAACAAATGACACCGACGACACCGTCATCCCGATGGAAATGACTTCGGTTCCGCCATACTTACTTATTCATTTCACGAAACCAACTTTTAAATTGTGTAATTTAACGAACACGCTCTCTTTTATTTTCTCCCGTTTGGTCCACGGTCGCCTATATCTGGAGTAACATTTCATTTCGTCGCCGTTAGACAAAGCGACTTCGCTCGAGGGGAATAAATCGGCAAGTTTAATTAAGATATTGGGCAGCGAAGAGATATTCTTTTGTTTCGACGGAACTTCAGGGCTATTCATCATGGCCCTCCTTGTGCAAGCGATATCGTTAATGAACATTCTAAATTTGCTGTTCCAACTGATAACGTCGTACTTTTATCTGACTGCGACTCTTTTAAATTGGCCAAGCAACTTTAATTTAAAAGCAAATGCTTTCGCTTCCTTTAACCTGTTTACGTTCATAATAATAATAATAAAACATCATCGCGAATGAGTTAAGATAGATTTGCATCGTTGTGGATAACTATATGGTGTTGTATTAATGCATCGCCATTTACTTATCATTAAATAAAGCCTTTAACATTTATTAAACAAAAGAACATTTAGGGTATCTTAATTTTACTTTATCCTTTAGTTAAATAAAAATTATTGGAGTCCTATGGAAGAGAGAAATGATACATTGTTGCGTAGTTACCTTAGGCAAAGAAGAAGTTTAAAACCGTGGTATACATTTTAAAAATTATTAAATTTATTGGAATCAGTACACCAATTCTCAGTACCTGAAAATCTAAACATCATTCACGAATGCCATAAGAGCAAAAAGTTAGATTTATTAGAAAAACTTGAGATTACCTACTCAAGCAAAAAAGAGTCCTGTCCTTACCTGTGTTAACGACGTTGTCAATTTCGAACCCTATTTCATTTTTAATAATTTAAGCGATTAATACGTAAATATAGGTACTCATAACCACACATTTTTCCCGCTTTTTTCATGTAAATAGTACAACGACTTTGACTGACGTGTCTTCTTCTTTTTGATTTTTAAGCAGGACATTGGAGCGTGGGCTATTATCTGTTCTCACCGAGTTACCACCAAGTCCCTGGTCCTACCGTAAACTTTTTGGTTATTGTTACTGGGTTTTTAATTGTAATGTTGATAATGTGTTTAATTATTTATTAATTTTGTGTTTAAATGTTAGGTAAGGAAAAATTTATGAATTTCTGTTCTATTGGATGTTTTATGTTAAAAAATTTTGATGATGTCCATATTATAGGGCGAAACATATATTACCTTTTTAATTAAATAGGGATATGACGAGACGCTGACTTTGTGCTGTTTTAATTTATTATTTATAATAATAATAATGTCCCCTCCTAACCCTCTTAAACAAAAAGGTAGAGGAAAAATTCAAATACGAATTTTGAAGAAGTAGTCCATACTCAAAGTGGAGTTAAATGATACAGGAAAAGAAAAGCACGAAGTCTTTCCCAACAATATTTATTATACGAATGACTAGGCGAACCTAGGATCACATCGACATGTTTCGAGTGTAGAAACACTCATCATCAGGAAACAAAGTTAAAAGTAAAATGCTGATGTTTTTAGCAAAAGAGAAAATAATGGTGAGATTGAGCCGTAATGGAGCTTTTAATAGTGTACAAGAGGTGTAAAATTGAATAGTCAGAAGGTAGACAATCAAGACTCCAGCATACTGAAGAGTCGGGGGTTAAGTCCAGAAGCACACTGTGCCGTGCTGAAAAATAGGGTAGTAAGAGAAAAAAAATTAGGGAGTTTTGAAAAACTTATCTGTAAAAATCATTATTAAAGTACTGAAACGTCTTGAGTTTTATTAAGCCTAGTCAGAAACATGTAAGAGTATTGGAGTGAGATGTAAAGAAAAAGAAAAAAAAGGTTGTTTTTTTTGGGGTCAAAGCATCTGTAAAAAATAGAAAGGGGAATGTAGTAAATGAAATTTAAGAAATGTGGTAGATTAGCTTACCTTTTGGTGAAAAGTAACAAACTGTTGGGGTACCAGGCTGACTATTCAATTTTACACCTCTTGTACACTATTAAAAGCTCCATTACGGCTCAATCTCATCATTATTTTCTCTTTTGCTAAAAACATCAGCATTTTACTTTTAACTTTGTTTCCTGATGATGAGTGTTTCTACACTCGAAACATGTCGATGTGATCCTAGGTTCGCCTAGTCATTCGTATAATAAATATTGTGGAAAAAGACTTCGTGCTTTTCTTTTCCTGTATCAAATACAAATGTTATCCAAAATTGTCGTCGTTAGATTGAAAAAATGCTACCTTTGATACATATTTACTATGAGGATTTTCGAGAAAATCCCGCTTTTTGTTTGGCCACTCTAGACGCCCCCTAGCGGCCATCCTAGACCCTTAAAAATTATTTCGAGCAATTTCCCTTAGTCACTTTTGTAGTTAATATTTTTTCAGTAGGTACTGTAAACGATTTCTAAGATACATTGCACTTTTTAGTTGTACACCCGGTACAATAGGCATAAATGCTTAAGTCATTAAATTGAGAACTATTTACAGTACTTTGGAAAAAAAGCCATTTCTATAAGTGAATTTCTTTAGTGCCAATGCCAATAAATAATAAAATGAAATACTAATCCCATTTAAACACGAAAGTTAACAATAAAAAATATTGTTCATAAAATATATATGTTCCCAGCTCCTACCATAGACATTTAAAAGCAATAAACCGATGTAATAAAATCGAACTTGAATTATTATTAAACGCTAATTTCTTAATCAAGTGGTAAAAACGACAACGAGGTGTAAGTATAATTGATTACAGTTTATAATATAATTTAATTAATGCTATGTAAATATCATAAATATTCGTAAAGTCGTAAATAATAAATAAAAAGGAGATTCATGTTGACATTGATTATGAGTAGCAACAATGCGTTAAATAATAATTTATGATCAAAATTTATCTATATTAGACACAATAATTACAGATATGAAATGTAGTCTTCGAAGTGGGTATTCATTTACAGTAACAAAACTGTCTGCACATATTCAGGTGGATTGACGGCATAACATTGGCGGAAGCATTTAAGCAAAAGCGACATTCTACATCATTACATGAATAATACTTTATTATATTGACTAAATGCCGACCACTTATACTCAATATCAGTAGAATGCGTTAGAGCTACAATGTTTTCTGACGGGAACTGACTGAACTGAGCAGAAAAGCGACATTTAGACCATCAGGTGCCGGCTAAATGCGACTTGCTCATATCATGTATTTAAAAATGCTATACTATTCTTACGGACTGAGTAAGCACACATATTAAAATCTGAAGTTTAATCAATTCGGCCAATGGACGTATAGAGTCAACTTATTCTATCAACAAAGCATTTCGACAGTTGACACCCACATGTGACATTAACAGCTGGTACTGGTTTCTTCTTAAAAGCCTTAATAACCGCCAAGAAAAGTAAAAATTTTCTTGGCGGTTATTATCTAAGTCGAACGGTGAGTAGAATAAACCAGTTTACGTTAATTTACTGTTCTATATCCAATAACATTTCATTTATTATCATTTGCGATTATAAATTTAATATTATTATTTTATCCATTTTAATTACGGTACCATGGGTTGCCAAACCTTGCGCTCACTGAGAACTAATCCAGTGGTTTGTATTTAAAAACATATGTCACTTTGGCGGCTTTGTACTAGGTTAGGTTAGGTTAGAGTGGCTGACCTCTGGCATTGACCAAACAGTCACACGTAGTCATGTAGGACCGTTGTGGTACCACACGTGTTCCGCGGAACCTATCCGCATCAGCTTCCTGATGGTTAACGCGACGTGACGTAGATCGTAGAAGAATCTTGACAGCTCATTCAAACCAGCCACTGCTGTTAATAAACTTCGTGAGTCGACCCAGTTGCAGGCTACTCACTTCCTCCAGATCATTAAAGAATTCTAGCGAGGCCGGGGCATTCACACAAGAAATCCTGAATACTTTCCTCCTCTTCTTCATCTCTGCAACTTCTACAGAAGTCGTTAGTTGGTATTTGCATTCGTTCAGCGTGTCTACGAACAGGCAGTGTCCGGTGACTACGGCAGTGATGTCCTAGGTCCTTCCGACTGTGTTGTAATAGCACTGCGGATTTCCTTTCGTCGAGTAGGGGCCACAATTGCCTGGAGATGCTATAAGTTGCCATCCCTGTCCATCTGCTTTGTGCAAGTTGTTTAGCTATCCGTAGTTCGGCAGACATGCTTGCGCCCTCCCTGGCTAGCGCATTAGTAGTCTCGTTGCCATGTATCTTGCTGTCAAGGAACCCAACACAGGGTGATTCGATGTTGAGCACCAAGTGTGCAGAGATTGTTGCGACAGCGCATTACTAATTTTGACTTAGTGCTGCTGGAGCAAATTGCCTTTATGGCGGCTTGACTGTCTATATAGATTGCTATAGACGCAGCTGCTTTCAAGCCAGAGTGATCCCGCAGGGTGTTGACTGCCTTATCCAATGCAAAAATTTCTGCCTGGAAAATGCTGCAGTAGTCAGGGACTCTATACGACCTCTGTATTAAAAACATATGTCACTTTGGCATGATATGGCAACGCAGCATTGAGCGAGGAACAAGTGCAGGCGGACCGCTTGCCGCTTGATTGGCTCGTAGTTACAATATTTGGGCGACAAAACTCTTGTATATTGTCAGAGTTGTTTATAGCGTTTTCCATTGGTAAGTTTAGTGCATGTCAAATGTATTTCTACGTTTTACCAATAAATAACGATGACAGGTGACTTAGCCACGAGGCGACTTGTTCTTAGAGAAATTTGACTTTATTCAATGTGATTCATGTCGTAGCCAGACAGAGAAACAGCAAAACCTGAGAAAAATAATAAGGGATATTATACTTTTAAAAATCAAAGTTTGCAGTTTGTTTTATTATCGTGGATAAATAATAACAAAACACCTTTACAAAATAGTCCTAACGATTTGAAGCTGTAAAATTTAATGCGTGAAAAGAATTATTATTTGGAAACCACAGATAAAAATAAATCTGTTAGGGGGCATTAAAACCTACAAAGCGAATAGTGATTCTGAAATATGTATATATAAAAATTTCAATTTTTCTATTTGTACCTATTTTACTATAGCCGTTATTTACTTTCCCTCTGCCCACACTAACTTACATAAATATAATCAGGTGAAGTAATTGTAATATCTTTCCTGGCAACATTATTATCAGTATACGAACCTCATGACACTTCCTGTTAGATAACGTTGCGGTCTTCTCATAATTTTAGAGAAAATGTTATAGGGGAAGTCAGTTCTAAGTAAGCAAATTGTAAATATTTATTTTTGCGTATTGTCTGAAAGATCGATTTAGCATTTTGTAGAACAAAAACACTGGCTGAATATAGAAAAACTTTCGATATTTTATATTAGTATTTATAATTTTTCAATTGTTTATACCAAACATACAAGACAATAATATGACATATTATTATGATCAGCCTCAAGGTAATCCAATTTTTATATTATTAAAATAAAGTCCACCTTGATGCAGCTAACTGAACAAATTTCAACAAAAATGATCGTTTTGCGTTCCTGCTTTATACAGGGTGTTTCATTAAGGATGGCCACTGGCCATATCTCGGAAACTACTAAGCATAGAAATTTGGGGAAAAAAATTATCATTAAAGCGGTCATGAGAAATTATTTTTAAGTTCCTCATTTCGCCGCAAGGCTCCGAAAATTTCCATATTAAGGTATTACTCTGATTACATCATTAGAAATATTAGGCAATTCTGCATCATTTTGGTTTAAGGCTCATTGGCGTACCTACCGACCTTGATAAGAGTGGGGGAAGCTATTGAAAGTGTAATCATTAAAATCGCTGAAACTTCTAAACGACTTATCCGATTTTACTAAATTTAAGCTTGTTTGGAAGATAAAGGTAAGTACTTTTAATTATCGTATTTAATGGTACACGATAGTTTTTAATAAAATTGCTAGAGGGCGCAATTTGTAATAATAACAGTTTTTTTGATTTTATTCCGAAAATTCAAATCATACGGTATAACTATGACATCATAATCGGAAAGTAGTTTAAATTTGCAAGAAAAAATGTGCTTCCCTTACTCTTATCAAGGTCGGTACGCCTTAAATGAGCCTTAAACCAAAATGATGCAGAATTGTCTGAGTTTTCTAATGATGTAAATAGAGTTATACCTTAATATGGGAATTTTTGGAGGAATTTAGAATTTAAAAAAACTATTTTCAATTGTGCCCCCTTGCGGCGAAATGAGGAACTTTAAGATAATTTCCAGAATTTTCTCTTGACCGCTTTAATCATAATTTTTTTTCCCAAGTTTCTACGCTTAGTGGTTTCCGAGATATGGCCGGTGGCCACCCTTTATAAAACACCCTGTAGAGTGTTATCATAAAGAAGCGGATCAGTCTTTTATATAGAATACCGCCCACGCATTTTTTTTCAGAAAAAACATAATTATTATGAACTTATTTTTTTCTTCTTTGCTGTTTACTTTAGTAGTATTAGCTTAATTTACCGTGGGGCACCCGTTGTTTAATTAATAGAACCTTTATTGTTAAAACAAAAATTTACATACCTACATATTGTTTGTTGCCATCCCACTTTCCCCTATATTTATAATGTTTCTCAACCAGGATGCTTTTAAATGTAATAGATTCAATTATGGAAATGCTCAGGTGTTTGTCGCTGACAAGATATTGCAATGACCCGTTTCGCATTCTATGTATTGATGCAATTTAGAAACAGACAAGATATTTTAATGACACTTTATATAAAGTTTCTTTTATGATAAATCAGCAATTATTTCTTACCGTTTTATAGATTCGTTTCTCCATAGACTTTTTAAGCGGTGGATTATTATTCACACGAAAAAAAGAAAATTGTTTTTTTTAAACAAATTCTGTAAGTAAAAGAATTGTTTCTCTGGTTTTATTTAGTAAAACTTTTTACACTCAAATTAATGTGAAAACTTTAAGTTTTTATTTTAGAAGAAGTAGTCTATACTCAAAGTGGAGTTAAATGATATGTAACAAGAAAAGCACAAAGTCTTTTTCCACAATTTTTTATTAGAATAACTAGGCGAACCTAGAATAATTTATAATAATTTAATTCGACATGTTTCGAGTGTAGAAACACTCATCATCAGGAAAACAAAGTGAAAGGTACAATGCTGATGTTGTTAGCAATAGAGAAAATAATAGTGGGATTGAGCCGTAATGGAGCTTTCAATGGTGTAAAAATTGAATAGTCAAAAGACCGTCAATCAAGACTTCAGCATGCTTTTACATGTCTCTGACAAAGCTGAATAAAACTTAAGATTTTTCACTTAATAAATGATTTTCACAAAGTCTGTTAAAACTTACTAATTTTTCTTTTGCTCTCTTCATTTTTCTGCCCAAGACAGGGTCTTTGCACTAACCCTGGACTTTCCAGTATGCTGAAGTCTTAATTGTCGGTCTTTTGTCTATTCAATTTTTACACTTCTTTTACACCATTGAAAGCTCCACTACGGCTCAATCCCACTATTATTTTTTCTATTGCTAACAACATTGTACCTTTCACTTTGTTTTCCTGATGATGACTGTTTCTACACTCGAAACATGTCGAATTGAATTATTTTAGGTTCGCCTAGTTATTCTAATAAAAAATTGTGGAGAAAGACTTTGTGCTTTTCTTTTTTCTATTTAACTTTTTAGTCATGCGTCATAAAAAAATATTAAACTAACCGTAAAACTTAAACGAAATTCATTTCCTTTAGCCTTTAGTGGTGACAAATAACTAAGGAAAAATACACCCCTTATATTGCGGTAACAGAAGGCAATTTTAAAATTGTAAAGCCCGACCACGAATAATAGACGCTTGTTTCGGCGTTGCATAGCGTGTCGTTTGTATTTCGAATAGAATCTTTACCAACAGGCGGGCGGATTATTTTCGGAACGGAACTTGAGGAAATATCGAGACAAAAGTTGACGAGCCGTAAAGAAAGGAGAGAGCACAGCCCCAAATTCTTGCGGCAGGCCCATTACCGAGTTAAGGAATTACGCTGTACTGTTCAACACCCTTCTTAAAACCTTAAACTTTAACGAAGACAAAAAGGCCAGCCAAACGAAAATCCAATTTTATGCCTAAAACGATGTAATAAAAATGTTGGACTTGTGGGTTTTCAAAGCCTTTCGGTATTATAATTACTTTTTAAGATGCAACTTCTTTTTCTTTTAATTAATTGGATTAGAAAAATGTCCGTTTCTTTATTTAATTATCTGGAAAGTTAGGGTTTCCTTAAATCTTTAAAACTAAAACCAATTTTACTTTTAAACGCATATTATACTCTATACCCGAAATGGAATAATTTGTTATAACTTGTATTTAATTTATTTTTAGTTACAAGACACCCTAGGGGGAAGAAAATAGTCAAATTTGCTTGAGACATAGGTATTGGATAAATTGGATTGATTCCAGAGTTTTAGCTTTATATTTATAATGTTTTGGATCCTTAGTTATTAAAAAAAGTTTCCTCTACGCCTGCCGTTTGTCGGTGTAGATCACGACAATATTAACAAAAAAATTGAATACGCATGGTCAATACTTTTTTTATATTAATTATATTGTAAACATTGCCTTTAAACCAGATTATAGCGAATTATGAAAGATCAATTTTATTATTATAAAACATTTCATATAGGTCATAAGGATCGGATTTAGTCAACATTTTACAAAATGAAAGTATCTTCTTAACATAGTATAAAACAAACTCGCTATCGCCCGTCTGTCCCTATATCCGCTTAAATCTTTAAAACTACGCAACGGATTTTGAAGCGGTTTTTTTTAATAGATAGAGTGATTCAAGAGGAAGGTTTTTATGTATAATTAGCGACCCGCCCCGGCTTCGCACGGGTGCAATTGCAGAAAGTGGCATGCCGGGTACTAATATATCGGATTTGTTCGGGTTTGTATTTATACCAGCGGGTTGCAACGCATGCCGGATACACGCTAGTAGTGTATATAGCACGAGGTTTTTAATTTTATTATTTTGTAGGAGATAACAAACTAAACGTGTTAAATAAAAATATATTATTTTTATTATTATTGTCATTATTATTAGCTACTTTCAAAGTGCTGGTTTAAATCAGTTTCTTCGTTCCATATATTAAGTGGCGTGGCTCAGTTAATTGAAATCAATAAGAATAATTTACCACTGAATGAAATTAAGAAAATTAAAATGTTTTGTTCCTCTATGGATAAACAAAGAACTATAGGAGTTGGATTTTTTACTACATTTTGACTCTACTGCATAAAGAAAGAAAAAAATCTGATTTAATTTTACGGAGAAAATAAATAAATAAACAAAATAAGCTCTCTAATAAAAATAAACGAAAACATTTACCCACGTAAGAGCTACCTCGACTAGTGGCCGAATCACTTCTATTCAAAATAAATTATATCCTAAGTATTGTTTTTGGTTTTTAGGATGTATTTTTCCATTAAAGTGATGAAAACCAAGATAACATTATAATCAAACGCTCGATTGACAAGTAAACGAACTGTGGCTACAGACAAAAACATATTTTGGACCACGCCCAAATGTTGGTAAAATTGGTCAATAATTTAAGTTTAATAAATCATTACTTCAATTATCACTTATAAACGAAAAAAAAAACGACAAAATAATTAATATAACTTTTTTACCCGTTAATTTAAGAGAAAACATTAGTACCTACCTAACACATTCTTATCATAAAATTTCATTTATTTTTTGTTTTCTTCAAAAATCGGCCAAATAATCTTTGAGAAGCAATTACCTTTTTCAGGTTAAAAAAACATTTTTGATAAAATGCAAAAGTATTAAGTACCAATGTATTAAGTGTCATGTGACAGGCCAATAACAGGTTGATTACCCCCTAGCTAGGACAGTGCTCCCACATAAAAAATGCTATTATTTTTTATACAGCATTTAAGAAGTTAGCATTGTGACAATGGGGTTATAATTTAAGCCTTAAAACAATGACACAAACTGGCGCTGGGGGAGGAGGGGGTACTGTCCCCCTCCCTATCTACGTGCCTGAATAAACCTTTATCTCTGCATATTGTCCTTATCTTTAAAATAGTTCGTCCTGGGAGGAAAGTATTTATATTAAATTATTTTTATGTATAGTATATATACCTTTAATCTATTCTAGGAAAGAAAGAGAAAACTAAAAGTCTTCCTCCACAAAATTTAATAGAATAAAATTCTTCAAGGGTCTCTACATGTTTCGAACGTAGAAACGTTCATCATCAGGAGACAGAAAATATATTTGGTGCTGATGGTTTTAGCAGAAGAGAAAGTGGTGTAGAACCTTAATGGAGCTTGTATGGAATTAATACTTGAAGTGTAGAAGACATAATTTGAAGGAAATTGGTAAAAATTAAAACATACTGAGTATGTGAGAAGTTTTAATTAAGTTTTATTTAATAAATTATTAATTCTAAAAATTCCAAGTCGTCCTTATATATTGGGTTAGGAATAAGTTAACCATACTTTAAGGACTCGAAATCAGCAACTTACACTTAAGCAATCCTTAGCGATGTTAAGTCTTTCTTAAATGCTGGTGCCAAACAATTTCACTTCTTAAGGATTAAGAGCGACTTAAGTTGTTCTTAAAAATTTGGTGCAAGTGGCCCCTAGATCTTAGGTCTTCGTTGTACAGTTGCATAAGGTGAAGGTGCTTCTTAGTGGCTATTGGTCTGTCTAAATTAGCTGTCTTCTTAGTTTCTGGTTTGTTTGGTTAGTTCTGGTTCCCCCAAATAAAAATTGGCTCTGTTATTCCAGTAGATTTTTATTTCTTGTCCATCGTTTTATGGTATCCCGTACTGGGACTCCGAGTGCCGGTTCTGGACCTCTGCATGAATACTTTATCCTAACAAAACCGTAAGCCTTTTCATTTTCTGCTATACCATCATTTGAAGATATAGCAGTATTTACTGGTACCCATTGTAATATTACTTTGATAAATTACGTTAAAGGGAATAGGCCCACTGTGTAAAAATGTAGGAACCTGAATCCCAGAAAACAGTAAATTTATTGTTTCTACATAATATTTTAATAAGTGTAAAATATGTCTCGTTAAATGTAAACCGAACCTTTTAAACCCTATATAATTGGTTATGTTCTTGAATAACAACTCATAAAATCATAATAGGTTTTCGAAAACTCCGTATGCCCGAGGCATATGTGGTTTCGTCGCGTGCGGTTCGGTTAATAGGCGACAAACCCTATTCAGACGTCAATTTTCTTTCAAACGTACTCGACTAAAACACAAATAAACAATTTTAATAGTGTCGTTCGGGTACAGTTTCATTCACTTAATGCTCGCGGTTTTTCTAACCACCCTTGCGGTGGCAGTAAAGTACCAAAAGTCGTAAAAAATTAATCGCAGTTTCCTTTAGTCGATGGAAAAAGGCTCATTTTAAATACAACACATGTGCGGGTGGGTGCGTGTTTTTTTGGCTGCTTTAGTGACAGGCAGTGTTGTTCAGTGGCGTGCGGAAAGATGATTGGCAGCGTAGCCAGGTTGTTCTTATTTTGATACTGACTTAATAAACTTGTTCAAATCAGTGACGTCATTTCAGATTTGGCTTGAGGGAAAGGGGGGCAATATTTAAAGAGCCGCAGCCAGTGGTGACGCTCCCAAAATTAGCCCCTCTTCTAAAATAAGATATAAGCACTTTGCGAATCCCAAAACAAGTATTAATTTATTTATTAAATAAAAAAGTGTTCTTAAATTCTTTAAAAAGTATTTTTCTAATGTTACTAATAAAGTTCCTTTCATAGTAGTATAGTAATATACAAGGTAAATTTTTGTGATTTATATAGAAACATATTTAGCCCCCCCCAAATATCTTGCCCCTTCTTAGCGACCGCTGTAGCAAAAAGGTAGCATCACCACTGGCTGCATCTAATAGACAAAAATTTTGGTGGCCCCAAAAAAAATCATTTTTTGGCCTATCGAAAAGTTTCTAACGAAAAATAGATTTTATTTGTAGCCACTTATAGAAATAGAATAATAGTAAAAGGAATATATGAACCTTAGTTAAAAAAAAAACATAAAACTGGAAACTCAAAGACGTTCATATTAGTTTTAATAATTATTCCTAATCAATTTTTTTTATGTGGCTGACAATTGTCATTAAAAGAAATATGATTTTAAAATCAATCAGATAATTTCTGTTAAATCAATGCAAAAACTACTTTCGCGAAGAATTTGAGAGAGCGATGAAATTGAGAAAAAGGTTACTCATTCAAAGAAGTTTAATTTCTTTTCCTATCCAATGACGTTTTTTTAAATCAATTCTTATAAATCGTTGATTTAATAGAGATAAATTAATAATAAATTTCGGTCCGGTATTTCTTGAATAGAGTTTCCTATAAACATTCTAAATTAAAGTAAAGTTCACCTGAGATCATAATTAATGTTATGGATTATTACCTTATAATAGAAATAGTTTTTAAAAAATTCCCGATGATATGAGGTAGGTTAGGTTAGAGTGGCGGACTTTTGGCAACGTCCAAATAGTCTCACATAGTCCTATGACGACCATATGATAAAACGTGCTCCGCGGAACCTAACCGCATCAGTTTCCTGATGGTTAATGCGTCGTAGAGCATAGAAGAATCTTGACAACTCATTCAAACCAGCAACTACTGTTAATAACCTTAGTGAGTCGACCCAGTTATAAGATGCTTACTTCCCTTATGTTATTAAAGAATGGTTCTTCCAAGGAATTTACACAAGAATTGCAGGATACTTTCCTCCTCTTCTTCATCTCTGCAACTTCTGCAGAAGTAATTAGATGATATTTGCATAAGTTCGGTGTGTCTACCGAAAATGAAATGTTCGATGACTATGGCAGTGATATTTCTTAGGTCTTTCCGACTGTGCTGTAATGACGCAGGGAGCACAATAATTGCTTGGAAATACTACAGGTTGTTAGATCTGTCCATTTGCTTTGCGCAAGTTGTTTAGCTATAAAGTAAATAGATTATTTTATCATTTTTCCTTCATTAAAACAATGATTCTGGATGGTAAAAGATACTGATTCATAACGTTGTAGCGTACATTGTACAATGACAGTTAATTAAGAGGATTTTTATCAATTCTAGCTCTATTTTTGTTGGGGGCTATAAAACACTACGCCACTGCCCTTTCCTGCCTTTCCAAGTTTTCGTGTGTGTCTACTACCGCCGCCGAAGTTAATAGGCCCATGTGGCTCGGGCCCGGGAGAGAAACTTGAGTACGCCATAAACATATTTACAAAATCATCCCCCGTTGCCAAAAACTGCATCGGGCATAAACAGCATAGTGCTTTTCTGCTCATGAATATATATGAACTTATTACTTTGCAGGGCTATGAAGCTATCAAAACTATTTGCAGATATCATATTTTAGTCCGAAAAAAAATCTGTTTTTATGGACGAAGAAGTAAATTCATTAAGGAGGAGCATAATATTTGGATAAATATATAAATATATAGGTATAGTATATTTAAATCATAAGCTCTCTCATACAATATAGATACTATAGAACAAACCGGAACAAATTTTGGCTTAGTTGAAGTTGCCGATAAATGAAAACCCCCATTAGTTTACTACAATGAGACTAATGAATAAAAATTAAGCAATTACTTGAAGCAATTACTTTTTAGTAAAAGCAACTGCTTGACTAGTAAATACTATAAGTAAAAGAAATTGCTAGATCTGGATATGAATAAAATTTTGTAGCAATTGCTGTTTTTCTTACACCTCTGTAGCAAATGCTTATTAATTCAACACAAGTTCAGACGTGGCTTATCGACTTGTTCAGATTATAGATTTCACGGTCAGTTTGGTGCCTAATTTGCAAAAGGGTTGACGTAAATACAACAACGTTAGTCTATTTATTTAGTACAATAGTAATATGTTACGTTTTTGTGGAAAATAGGAAAGTGATAGTAGTGATGAAGAAATTAAAGACAAGCAATTGTTATTTGTTCACAGATTGAAGGAACATAAATAAATCTCTCTGACCATTTAGCTTCCACGGAATAGCTTCAGCACTTGTAGAAATTTTAATAAAAATATTGGCCTTCTCCATAACTACATCCATTAAAGAAGTGCTTACAGACAGTAGTTTGGTGAACACCGAGCTCTTCACCTACAGAATTTTGAAGGCCCGGATCCGACAATTTCCGAAGAAATACTTTTTTAATCTTATTTAAAGGCGACAGTGCACCCCCTCGCCTTTTACCAGTATCAGTCAAAAAATAATTTGCCAACCACTCAACATTTTCGCAGTCAAATCGATATAACTTTCTGAAATCATATCTGCAATTTTTACGTACACTGTAGATTTTTCTTTTACGGACGTTCATATATTCAGCCATAATTGAAGACACAAATTAAGAGCAACGCACGTGTATGCCGCGGAGAACTAAAGTTGACTGCTACCAAGCAAATGATGCAGGGGTCGACCTACCTTAAAAAGTTGAAAGCAATTGATACACTAGAAAAAGCAATTCCTTAATTTATTCATCACATTTTAAGCAAACGATAGCGATTGCTTTTATTAAAACTAGAAGCAATTCCTGCACTTTTAAGCAATTGCTGGACGCAAAAGCAATTACTTTAGTTTTTATTCATTGGCTTTCAAGATATTACTTCGATTTTATAAGAAAAAGCAATAGCTACATTTTTATTCATTAGGCTCAGTAGGTCCACTTTGCTTAAGTAATACTTAATAGTCCAAGGTATTACAACTGTTCTCATAGGACTACGTGAGACTGTTTGGACAGTACCAGAAATATGCTACTCTAACCTAACATAATACTCCAAGATAGCACTAGGCATATTTAAATCAGTTCAAATTAAAGAACCTTTGTTAATTAATTTTCTTGGAATCTGTACAATAGGATTTAGAAAGCAAAATAAATAAGAAAAGGATAAAAAATACTTTGTCAAATCTATGATTAGACGGTCCTTCTGTAGCTTCTAAAGTAAATACCAAAAAATTCACATATTCTTGCTTTATTGAAAAACATTTCCAGTTTGTTATATTGTTTTGCCGAGTCGCTACTTTGTCGGTAAATATAATTAAGTGAACCTTGCTATAAGACAACCTGATATATTTTGATTGGAAGTATGTGAGTTTCAGGCTCCCGAACAGTTCCAAAGACTTTAGTTTAACCTGTGGGGTCCAATGTCTATGGACCATTTTATATTAGACCCCACACGTTAAACTTGCAATCGACCATTTAGAAAACCTTTGGAACTGGTCGGAGCCCAAATTCAGACATGTCAAATCAAAACTGATGAACATTAATTTGGAGAATGTTGTTTGTAATATATTTTAATCATTAAAGTATGTGTGTATGATAATATTTAAAAATGTTTTGATTACAGTATATAAATAAAGACTCATGGAATACGAAAATCAGGAAATTTTCATTTAAGATTGGGTGTTCACCAAAATAAATTGCAACGGTATTTTAGGGATATGTGATCTGAAGATAGAATTAGATCTATATGTGCTATGCAGCTAAATAAAAGACCGAGATCCTTCAATTTTCTGTATCATTAAACGGCTATTTTGAATAAAAAAAATGTACCTGAAGGTTTCTTGATATATTTTTTGGTAATTTCTTTTTTGTTAGTGAGCTGATATTATTATAATATAATTAAATATGTTTGTTCGGGTTTCGTCGGTTGAAAAAGCGTTGCTTTAAAATGGAAAATAATCCAGATTTATGTGCTGTTTAGTGCATTTTTATATAATACTTACTTTTATCATTGGACAATAAATCTCATTAAAGTAGAATCACAGTATAAGATGCCGATAAAAATACAGAGACCACACTAATCATTAATTAGTAGTATATTATCTTTGATTCCTTGAATAATTAAATGCGGTGGTCTTTGTGTTAACATCATATTTATCTAAACAAATAAGAAAAACGATAGTTTCGTTTGATACATGTATCAATAATTTTGACACAATGACAATAATTTTGTTTTCCATAGATTCACTAGAATCCCATTATATATAAACAACAATAACATTCACTTTTTGTTGTTAATTTGATTTGTTAAAGATATTATAACCCCATATTATTATAGATATAGATTTTGTAAACTGTTTCTCTTGATAACGGTATAAAATTCGAGTATAGGTGTCTCTTACCTGGTGACATGGTTTTTTCTACATTAAAACAAAAGTACGAGGCCCAATTTTTAGAAAAAATCGTTCTTAATGAAATAATCGCACCAAAACAATAAAATTATAAAGAAATCGATACCAACACTTTTAAATATTAATCTTTTTGAAATTTAATCAAGAAAATTTGTCGGTGTTCTTAATAAAGGTATATTTTTAATCACGTGGAATGCCAATTATTAACAATTCATTTGTGCCTTTTAAGGGGACATAAGGGTAGGTAAGTAAAACGATGAACGTGGTTTTTATCGCTGGGATCTTTTAACCGGTAATGTCCATTTAACGACTAGATGCTTGCCCGTTCGTCTATTAAATGCTGAATTGTAATTTTGTGTAAAGGCAAATGAACAATTACTATCGATTTAATCATTAGCAATGAAGCTTATCAGTTGTTTACGTATATGCTATTCAGAACTTTAGGGCATAGCGTTTAAAGTGTTTTTATGATGTAACTGCTTATAGAGATAATATAGTTTAAGCACAATTTTCAATTAGCCAACTATGTACGTCCCTTATTAAAGCTCAAGTGTATTAAACGTGTTAATGACTTACTTTTTGACGTTTAACTATAATAATAATAATACAAATCTACTTAATTGTAAATAATTGTTGAGCAATTCCAAAAAAGTTAAAACCATTTTTTAAAGAGATCAATTCTGGAATGACACGAAGTTTTAGGAAAATAATTTTCAAATATTAAAGAAAATACTTATAAGAGTACTGACAGGTATCTATAAAAATAAGTTATATCTACTTTAAAATGAAAATGTGAAAATTGATTACGTTAAGGGTATTAAAGAAATAGTTTATGATATTGAGGTTGGAAATAAAATATTATGTCCTAAAATTGCTACAAGTTTTAATATCATTGAAGAATTACGAGAAGTTTCCTTAAGAGAAATAAAATTTAAAATTAACAAACTCGAATCAAACAATAACTAAAGTGAAATTTAACCAAAAAAAGTAATTAAAGAAACTTTTACAAGCATAGGCGAAATAATATTACGATTAATCGATAACTGCCTAAAATATCGATAAGTACCTGAAGATCTAAAATGTTCTTTTATAACATCACTTCCAAAAATTAAAAATACAAAAAAAAGCTGTGAAATGAGGGCAATAATAGTATATTAAAGTACACGTTTCATAAGAAGCGGTTTTAGCGCACTCGTCTATTTTAAAAAACGAGCCACAAAGTGGCGAGTTTTTTTATTGACACGTGCGCTAAAACGCCTTATGAAACATGTGCTTTATACATTTTTTTCTAGTTCACCTTTTATAATCAAGAAAAATACATTTTAAAAAGAAAATAAGTCCTTCAAATTTTGTGAATTTTTATGTCTAAATTTTATGTTGGTAATACTATTTTTTAGTTAGTTCGTGAAATAATGTAAAATACGCCAACAAATTGTATAAGACGCCTGTCCCAAGAAGTGGGAAGATCTTATGGAACGTGCAGGTATATTCTTAAGAAGAAGCTAAATTTATTTCCTTATAAAGTGCAAGTATTATAATTTTGTAAACAAAAATAAATTTGTATTTGTCTACTTATTTTATTACTCGTTAGTTTGGCATAGGTATCATGTCATAATATGTATGTATTTGACAACATTTTAACCTAGATTTGGTATATCGTCCCCATATTATTGCGATCTAAACCAAGCCCTATGTTTTTTAATCCAAGCCCTCTTTGATGCAAATAATTTTTGCTCGCGCGGTTTAAATGCATACTTTAAGGTTGAATTCTCAACGTCATTCAATCTATTGCCAACCTATAACCTATTCCGCGTTGATTTTTTGAGTTTATTATTTTAATAACTAACATTTAAAGAAAATCAATATCGTCGGTACATTATTTAGGTAGTATCTGATATATTACAAAAATATCAATTTATTTCATTGCTAATTTTGGGAGAATTGTATAGTGAAAGAACAATGAGTGACAATGACATAATAATGTTAAAAAAAATCTTACCCGATATTTTTCGCTATACAATTCTCCTAAAATAAGTTATGAAATTCCTTGATATTTATTAAATATGTCAATTATTACCTATAGAATATCAAGTCGATACTAATTTTCTTTAAATTTTGTATAAAAGCTAGAAAACATAAATAAATCTACGCGAAATAGGTTATAGGTTGGCAAGCATGTTGATACTCCCACCTTAAATAAAAGCGATAATTGACTCTTACATAAATGATCGACTTAAATCTTAAGATTAGACTTGAGTTGTAAATTCAAAAATGTTTTTTTTTATTTCGCATTTTTGTAGTAGTGTGACGATATCTAATATTGTGAATTGTGATATTATCTTATGTGGTTAATTTCCAGCAAACAAAATAAAACATGAATTTTATATAATTTTCAGTCGAAAAACAAAAAGAATGAAAAAGGACTTGGAGAATTTGATACTGTCGGTAAAAATTTAGAAGAATTGTATTTCCATTTCTCGCAGCGTCAAAAACCCAAAGCCAATGGGACCGTGAAAGCACAAAAAATTACCGACGAGGACGATATAATGATATTTATATCTCCGTTTTTCGGCCGTAATATTTTTATTTTCGTGTCGGTTACAATATAACATCGACGCGCAGGGCGCTGCTCTGGCAAGGTTCGGGGTCGAGGCCCTCCGAGCGCTAATGGAAGTTGTTTAAATAGAAGAGCGCATCCTTCTTCGTTCTGACTACGTTAATAGCTTTTGGAATGGAAAACAACTTTCATCACGAGGCCCGAAAACAACCCCTCGTTTTCATAATAAAGAAAACGATAACGGTCCCCTGTCTCCTCGACCCACACCTTCGAGTTGTCATTAAGAGGTATTTTTAACCTTGCTTCGATGCGGTCAATTCATTTTCATATCTTGATTCACGGCTCGAACGTTAGATAATTTGCGACTGAATAAATTTGTGTTTCATAAATTTTAGAAGTATATCAAGGGAACAGTATAACAGTATTAGTAAGCATTTGAGACAGTATTTGATCTAAGCTGCTTCTCCTTAACGGGGAGTCATCTCTGGAGCCAAAAAATACTTAACTAAAAAATGTTAAGCAACATGTGATAAGTTTTACGAAAATTAGAATAAATCCATCAATAAATTTGTATTATACAGTGTCACCAGTTAAGTCCGCATCATATGGGATTATTTTTATTAATAGATTTATTCAAAATTTGACTTTGGCATCAAGTTCGGCTTCGAAAGCAAAAAAATAGTAGTCACGTGATTCTCATTATCTGTCAAATTTTAATTTTTTCCAAAAAATTATTCAAAAGTGAGGTTATTTCTGAAAATATCGAAAAAAAGTTTTTTTAAATGCAGTTTCTAGCCCACTTGCAAAATTTTAGCTGCATAAGATAATTTGGATTTTTTTCCATATTTTGTAAATTTCACCACTTTTGCAAAATAAGAATCAACGCAACCTACATAAAACTTCTTTGTTTTGACAATGCTTTATTTCAGATGTATTTTCTTTAAAGTAGAGCCATTTTAAATGTGTGTTTTTATACAAAATCAAAATTGGGCAATTAAAATTTGGTCGCATGTGATGCAAAGTTTATTTGTTTTGGACCCTGTATAAGGTAACTTCATAAAATAAGTATTTTTGAAAACGTGGTTTGTGTCTGAAAGTAAAAAAAATAAGAAATAAAGTAAAGGGGGTTTAAATTAAATCGTTGAAAATAGATAAACTTTAAGTTAAACGAAAATTTATTTTTCACTTAATGAACACTTGACTGATGACACAGTGTTCTTTTTTGTCTTGATATTAAGGTGTATTACTTTCAGACACAAACTACGTTTTTAAAAATACTTATTTCATGAAGTTACCTTATACAGGGTCCAAAACAAATAAACTTTGCATCACATGCGATCAAATTTTAATAGCCCAATTTTGATTTTTTTAAAAAACACACATTTAATATGGCGGTACTTTAAAGAAAATGTATCTGAAATAAAGCATTGTCAAAACAAAAAAGTTTTATGTAGATTGCGTTGAGTCTTATTTTGCAAAAGTGGTGCAATTTACAAAATATGGGTAAAAAATCAAAATTATCTTATGCAGCTGAAATTTTACATGTGGGCTACAAACTGCGTTTAAAAAAACTTTTTCTAATAACTTTTTTCGATATTTTCAGAAATAACCCCACTTTTGAATTATTATTTTAAAAAAATTAAAATTTGACAGATAATGCGAATCACGTGACTACTATTTTTTTGCTTAATTTTCATCTCGATCGAAGCAGAACTTGATGATAACGTCAAATTTTGATTAAAACTATTAATAAAAAAAATCCCATATGATGCGGACTTTACTGGTGACACTGTATATTATGATTAAAGTAGGTTTGCAAAACAAATGCTAATTAAGAATTTTGCATTTCTTCCTATTAGACCTTAAGCAAAAATTTACGTAGGCCCTAAATATCCATTAGACTTAGACTATAAGCAAAACGTTGTAAACTAATCAATAATAATTGTTCTTGAATTAAATGGGTTTCTTAGTAAATCAGGTAATTTTAAAATAAGTTTACCTACTCTATTTACATTTTATTTACGCCGGGGTAAACATCCCCAATTTTCGCGACGAATTTTAATTTAAATGCCACTTAAGGTCATTTCATAATTAGGCTAAGTCACGGTCTAATCACGGTTTGGTCACAGTCAGATTTAAATATTGTTGGACAGATATACCGCGGTGACGTGACACGCACGGGATCTTGCCTTACCATTGTGAATAGTATAATATAAAATGCAAGCCACAATAGAGACTTTTTGCACCTCTTAATTCGTCATTCTTTTGTGGTTATGGTTATTCTAAGCATGCGCAATGTCAGAAAGGTGATCCGCTATGGTTAATAACCATAACGGACTCCGTTAGTTACGAAAGGATAAGGAAGAGCTTATCGTTATCCTTATGGTTATGCTTAAACTGCATGGTTGCCGGAACATACAAAAGTTATGAAGCATCATTGCTATGAATTAAAATTGTGATAAGCAATTAATTAAAATACAAAACAATAGTAGCTTTACTGCTTTACATTAAAATATACAACTTAATCAAATTATTGTTAGGTTAGGTATTTTGTTTTGTTTAGGTGCGCCGGCGCCAAATTAATAACTACAGACAGAACGTATAGGCGCTGCAAAATCTCTGGTTTTAACAGTGGCGCTACTCGTTATGTTTAATAAAGTTAACCATAACGGAGCTAAAAACTGATATTAATAATAAATTTGAACAAACCCGAATGTTTCTTTAGTGCGTATGTTATTTACGGTACGTAAGTTGTTTTTTTGGTCCCCCCAGTATAATGTGTGGGTTACACTTATTGCAAGAGAAAGTGTGTGAAGTGTATGTATTATAGAAAATATGGTATATATCCTCAGAAAGGGTGTGATAACGAATACCTTTTGGGTGTCTTTGGCAGGGTTTCATCGAATAAAAGAAGAATCAAAATTTTACTATTCACTTTGTTTACAATTTTGAAAGGTGAAATTGACTGCCCCGATATTCTTGGTAAACTACCATTTGCTGTCAATAAAGTCAACTTGCGAGACTCAAATATTTTTTATCTGACCTATAGCTTCGAACAAACCTGTGCAAAAATTCTCCAATTTACAGAATGTGCCACTTTTTTAATCTGTACGCATACGATATTGATGTAGATTCAACTAGTCTTGATCAGTTCAAGGATTTGGTTGAGAGATAACGGAGAACAACCAATTTACAAACTAAAGATTTTATTGCAGCAGCTTGTAAGTACATACATATAGGTATGCTTAATTGTGGCCATAGTATAGTTTTACCAAGTATTTCTATTCACTAGTATATACAGGGTGTCCGGGAAAATGTGGGAAATCTTCCGGATATGAAAAAAAAACACGTGAAAAGAATACTACAACTTTATATAAACTTCTTTCGTATCGGCCTCCTCTTCGGAGATATGGACTCCCACAAAGAGCTCCCATGGAATTAAGTTTTTGACACATAATTCTTAAACCAACAGGTATATTTAAATTTTTTTTTTCATATGATCTATACAAGTTAAGACCCTTCAAATTACTATCCAAGAAAGTGTTGCGAATTACTAACAGCTGCAGGGACGGACTAGCTGTGACACTAATGTGCCCATTTTTTTTTACGCCCTGTATGATAAAAACTTTGGACAACGTTTGTTACATACCTTTTACTATTGACTAAAAATTAAGTTCTCTTCAATCATGTCGCTAATCCTAACCGTGGAAAAACGTAATTTCATTGCGATCATGTATAATATTAAGTAGTTAAAGTGAACATTTATAATTTATAGGAACAATGATGTGTCTTTTATTGAAATACGCTAAATATACATGATGTAAATATGTTAAAAATTACGTTTTTCCGAAAACGGTTAGGATTAGCGACGTGAATGAAGAGAACTTAATTTTTAGTCAATAGTTAAAGGTTGGGAGCCCATATCTCCGAAGAGAAGGCCGATACGAAAGAAGTTTATATGAACTTGTAGTATTCTTTTCACGTGTTTTTTTCATATCCGGGAGATTTTCCACATTTTCCCGGACACCCTGTATATTTGGCTCAGGTTGCAAAAGACATAATTTTGTGATGCTTAGTTGAGTACCCACCTTTATGGTGTTTTAATACTTGTTCGCCTCATTGGCTTTTGTTTTATTTTTTTTGTATTATTTTATATCTATGTATTGAATATTGTGCGAATAAAGTCGAGATCAGATAAACGAGCAAGTTTGCAAGAGTGTATAAATAAATTGATGGAAATTTTTAACAATCAGTTAAATAAATTCTAGGAACAAAACGTTTATCGACGGATGGTATTTTTCAAAAGCGAGATTGCTGATCTGTTTCTTTTGTGTTAAGACAAGTCAGAATTGCACAAGACCGAAGGAGTCATGCGTAACGCATTTTGCAATTGTTTGCACGGAGACGCGAAATCGAGATAAAACACCGACCAAGTATATTGACATCGCATCGGAAACAAGTTGTCTTTTTGATATCGGGTTAGGTCAAATTGATAAAAAAGTTGAAGCGAGCAAAAGGAAATTATTATAATTGGCTAGATTTCAAGATATCACAATATATGAATTTATTGATCAGAAGAAAAGGGAGGAACGTCTATTCTTGACTATGAATAGAATTATACACGTTTTTTTTTAAAGAAATTAATTCTAGTTTTATAGTAACGACTATAGTATTTTTTTTTTGTTTTCCGTATATCCTAATTTAAATTTGCTTATGGTATAAGTACCCTAACTGTTTTATTTAAGAGCAGTAACCCCTTTTACCACAATGAAAATTGCCAAACGTTTTGCTGGTCAAACGAAAAGAAAAAAAGAAAAATTGGTATTTAGAAAATAAATTCTACTTTAAATACCCCATCCAGAAAAGTAAATGATGATCAAAAATATTCCCAAAATTTTTTTTAGAAATTTTTTTTATTTTTAGTAATTTTGTAATATCTTAAACAATTCTTTATTGGTCAAAAGCAAAATGACTTTCCCGGGTGTAGAATGTTGTACCAAACAATTTTTCTTAAAGCCATTTTTCAATATCGGCCTTACTTTTTTCTCAAAAACGTTGGGCGCGTAAAGTGAATTTAAGCGTGTAAAGTGGATTTACGCGCCCAACGTTTTTGAGAAAAAAGTAAGGCCGATATTGAAAAATGGCTTTAAGAAAAATTGTTTGGTACAACATTCTACACCCGGGAAAGTCGTTTTGCTTTTGACCAATAAAGAATTGTTTAAGATATTACCAAATTACTAAAAATAAAAAAAAATTCTAAAAAAAATTTTGGGAATATTTTCGATCGTCATTTACTTTTCTGGATGGGGTATTTAAAGTAGAATTTATTTTCTAAATACCAATTTTTATTTTTGCTTTTCGTTTGACCAGCAAAACGTTCGGCAATTTTCATTGTGGTAAAAGGGGTTACTTCCTCTTAAGAGCAATCACTAGTAACGCCATTTCGTCTTTTGATCAATATTTCGTTACCTACTTCTTCGTTTCATCCAAAAATCGGCAAATACCCATCTCTGGAGTACAATTACCTGCAGTTTCACGTGAAAAAATGTTAGGTTTATGAATTAATAAAAGCAGAAAAGAAAAGCACAAAGTCTTTCTCCACAATTTTTTTATTAGAATAGCTAGGCGAACCTAGAATAATTCATAATAATTAAATTCGACATGTTTCGAGTGTAGAAACACTCATCATCAGGAAAACAAAGTGAATGGTACAATGCTGATGTTGTTAGCAATAGAGAAATAATAGTGGGATTGAGCCGTAATGGAGCTTTCAAAGGTGTACAAGAGGTGTAAAAAATTGAATAGTAAAAAAACCGACGATCAAGACTTCAGCATACTGGAAAGTCAGGGGTAAGTGCAAAGGCCCTGTCTTCGGCAGAAAAATGAAGAGTGTAAAAGAAAAATTAGGGAGTTTTAACAGACTTTGTGGAAAACGATTATGAAGTAGTGAAAATTCTTAAATTTTATTCAGCTTTGTTGAGAGACATGTAAAAGTATTGAAATAAGAGGGAAAGAAAAAGAAAAAAGTTGTTTTTCATAAAAGTCAAAGCATCTGTAAAAGATAAAAAAATGGGAATGTAGCAAACTCACAACAATTTATTTATTATGAATTATTCTAGGTTCGCCTAGCTATTCTAATAAAAAATTGTGGAGAAAGACATTGTGCTTTTCTTTTTTCTAAATCATTTAATTCCACTTTGAATATGAACTACTTCTTTAAAAATAAATGCAGAAAAAGAAATTTTTGCAAATTTGACAAAACTTCGCTTTTATTAATTTTTCAATTAATTATTTTTGAACTTAACACAGTGGTTAACTGCTACCCAAACACCGATATTTGGCCGCATTTTGAAGAGAACGAAAAATAAACGAAATTTATTATAAAATGTGTACAATAACAATTGTCATGAAAATGTGAATGATTTTAACGACTAGATTTAAATTTTAATATTATTAAGTACATTTTCATTTATAACATTATATTTAATTGTTACCAGCTGCCACTGGCGAATGCGTCACTAGTGTTTGCTCTTAACAACTTTAATAAATCCTGGTGATGCCAATAAAAGAAAATTTTACTTTTTGTGTAAATTTTATCCCTGATGGGACCGTTAGTTTTTTCCGTAACACCCTGTATATAAAGATTTATTACTTTATTAATCAAGAAAACTGATTCTCATTAACGCTGCATGCTCGTTATGCAATATACACATTTTAATATTAGGATTAACTGATTGTAACAAAATATTCGGTGACCACGTTTTTGAAAAACCCATTAGCATTTTTAATTTAAATTCTTTCAAAATTTATTGCTTTGGGTTGGATCATAAAATTTTATTTTTATAGGCAACACAAAAATTTTTACTTTTACAAGCAAGAATATTTCTACACGAAACAATACCCACTCTACCGGTCGTGGCAAAAAATAACTACAAACCCTGACAAAGTATTTAGATGCGAGTTCAGATAATTGATGTGAGATCGGCATGAACCAACAAACAACAAAAACTGTTAAAAATGATGCTTGTTAGGTTTATTACGTAAAACAATGGCAAGTCATACATCCTCTATAAGGTACCGGGTGGTATACCGCCAGACTGGCAATGGGAAATCCCATGTAAATTTTGCTACCCTTGGCCATGGGAAATCCCATATAAGTTTTGCTACCCTAGGACATGCGAAATCCCATATAAATTTTGCTACCATTGGACATGGGAAATCCCATATAAATTTTGCTACCCTTGGCCATGGGAAATCCAATGTAAATTTTGCTACCCTTGGCCATGGGAAATTCCATATAAATTTTGCTACCCTTGGCCATGGGAAATCCCATATAAATTTTGCTACCCTTGGCCATGGAAAATCCCATATAAATTTCGCTACCCTTGGCCATGGGAAATCCCATATAAATTTTGCTACCCTCAAATATTGGCTCCTAAAATTGTTTTACACTTGCCTGAAACTTCAATCTTTAGTTATTTCTTTCTTTGATGAAAGCTTAAAAGACCTGGCTGACCAATTTATGGTGTAAATTAGTCCTATTGTTGACATCGAAAACTTTTGTAAACATTTGAAAACAAATATCTTCATTCTCAGAAGCAACTTCTTCTAATGCATGTCCAATTTAATTTTCTAAAAGTTTCAAAAACTTTTCTTTTCTGAAATGTTGTACCGGTTGAGCATAATATTTAGTCCTTGTTATTACAATCTGAGTTTATTTCCAGTAGGTACGCCAATATATCTACAATTTTGAATATTTGGGTCATTGTTGAATGTGAAGTTGCTTCGTCGGTAAAACACACATTGAATGAGAGTTCAATATCGTTATTTATCCTTTCCATTACTTTAAAACAAAAGTTTGCTCTTCGTATTTGATCCCTCAATTCCTAATGGTTTTGATATTTATGGGGGTGATATTTATACGTAGGTAATTTGCGCAGTGGACTGTGGAGTGATGTTTTTCTACTGTTTTGCCAAGAAGCCTGGTTCCATTATTATCTTTCAAAGTAAAAGTTATAAATATGCCTTATTTTTGTCGCTCTACCATCGAGTACCTTTACTCTCAAAATTGCCAACAATTTGATGTAATTAACAGGGGAGCCACTCAATAATATTTGAAACTTCATTTCGGTTGTACCGAGCTTTTATTTTACGTAATTTTCATTACAGATCATACCTACGGTTAAATTAAATCTTAAAAATGATAATAGTGATTATATTTAATTATAGAAAGAATACCGTCATGCGACTAATTTTTTACCTAATAGCCAAAAGAGTTCCAATTATTTGAGTGCCTTTTACAAAATAGTTGATGAACATTTCATTACTTACTCGAAATTACCGATAGCAATCAGAGAATCATTTCCTTTACAAATGCCGAATGGTTTGGATAAATACACGTAAAGTAATGATTACCAGTCTAATGAATAGATGGACGATTACTAGTTTGACCGAATAAAATATTTTATGAGACGATCTACACAGAGGGTTATTTAAGGTCAATCAGGTGATTTAAAAAATAAATACTGTTATTTTTTTTTACACTTTGGTATAAGGCCTAACTTTATCCATCTTAATAGTTTCGACATTCCTGTCACCGTCTTGAGTCGGTACACTAACACATATATCAAAGGACCCAATTAATAAATGGAAATATTCGGTTCTAAAAGTGTGGATGTTCTCCAAAACGAACATTTGTTCATGCTTAATTGATACCAAATATTCGCAGAATTGCCGAACATTCCTATTCGCATGTGTGGCAACGGGGATACACTACGGCTGCATCTTAGAGAGAGATAAAAAACAGGTAGCTAATTAATTTTTAAGGAAATCCGTTTCATAATTTTTTAAATTGTAAGCAATTAATTAAACTATGTCTTTCATCGTTTCATCCATTGTGTGCGGTTATAAGATCTGTGTATCATACATTTTTAAATAGGGCTGTTCATAATGGTGGTTTATCCGTATCAAAAGTATTTATCACATTTTCTTAATAATAAAGTTATCGTGGGACCAAACCTTTGCTCTTAAGCATTAAATAATGTATATTTTTATAGACATAATATATACAGTCAAATACAGTGTTATTGTGTAACTTAGAATAAATTCAGTAAATTCGGTACAGTTTTTTTTTTTTGGAAAAATATTTTAAAAAGGGTATTAATATTTTAAGTTGTGGCCTTTTTTTTTTATAAAAAAAATATTCATACAGTGTGTCGCACATTAGAGATATGACGATGTCGATAATTTTTTTAAATAGCAACCCCAGATTTTTATTGACTATTTTTAAAGTTATCCAGTACCAAATTTCAAATTTTTATTTCTTGCAAAATGTCGAGGAGTTAATAGCACGAATAAGACATAAGTGTAGGTTAGTTTCTCCTGAAGTAATTATAAATTTTAAAAATTAGTCTTACTTGCTTTTAGAATAACATTTCGAGCACTTATTGACGAAAAAGCATTATTAAAGATGTATACAGGGTGTTACAAATTCGAGGCTAAGTACAGGGATCTCCGAAACTACGAGAGATACAAAGTCGGTTAAATGGGGGCAAAGTTCCGCAATATGGAGCTCAAGAAAATGCCGCTATAAAAATTTCAAAGTTCCGACTACCTTCGGAGATATCCGAAAATAAACGAAAATTAGCAAATTCGTTTTTATTTTTTCCTGATTACATTTGTTGAAATAATTTCAAACAAATGTCACATATCCATTGCCACTTTTTCTCCTCTACAAGATGACATAATTAGTTTTTAATTCCGACGTTTCGTTGGCGGGCCACCATCATCAACTTCATTTTTTTAAATACGGACCTGGAATTTAAATTGCGTATTTTTGATCCTCATACCTCTGAAACCTAATATTTGATGTCTTCTAAATGTCATGCAGACGTTTCGTGTCCCAAAAATGCATCAGCAAGGTTTTTGGATTTAAAAAAAAATTCTACCCTAGTGAAAATACCAGTATTCATTTGAAATTGAGCAGATGAGGTGTATAAGAGAAAATTAAAATATTTTTGTCTTTAAAACACTTATTTAATAATAATAAATGTAATAAATTATGGGTAAAGGAAACAGAACAAAAACAAATTCATATTAGATAAACTTACTTAAATAACCACATTAAAACAGGATTAACGCACTGGTAATATCATAACAAAATTAAGAAAAGGTGAGAATATCCTTCAAACTTATCTCAAATGTTCGAACAGATTGCCGTTTACGTTTAAACACTTTAATGCTTTGGTATTTACTTTTCTTACTGCCCTTAAAATTGATCTTTTGCGTAAAGATCGGCATGAAGTTAAAATTTTTTGACGTAACTCCGCCAAGTTTTCAACAGGCCCATTTTTATATACTTTATTTTTTATTGCACCCCATAGAAAAAAATCTAGGGGTGTCAGATCGGGCGATCTCGCTGGCCACTCTACCACACCTCGGTTTCCTATCCACTTTTCTGGGAAATTTCGATGTAAATATGCACACACATATCGACCATTATGGGGAGGTGCACCGTCATGTTGAAACCAGAGATGTGGAAGGGTTGCCAACGGGACATCCATTAAAAAATCTTCAAATTGGTTATTTAAAAAATTAAGATACATATCTGCGTTTAAATTATGGTCATATAAAAATGGACCCAAGATTTTGTCCCCACACAATCCTGCCCAAACATTAATGGAAAACCTGATTTGAGGACGAAGTTCTCTATTTTCTCTTGGGTTCTCTACAGCCCAAACATGTTCGTTATTTCTATTAAATAAACCACAATTTGTGAATTTTGACTCGTCCGTCCAGATAATGCGATTTAAAAAATTCGGAATTATTGTAGCCTGATCTCTCATCCATTGGCAAAAAGTAACTCTTCTCTCGGCATCTCCAGGATGTAATGTTTGAGAAATATGAATTTTGAAGGGCTTGAAGTCATTTGATTTTAATATTCGCCAACATTTAACATGGTGTAAAGAGTGCAAGTTTGCTTCCGACTTAATTTGTCTGGTGGACACAGAAGGGTTTTGGTTTACCTGTAGATACAATAGACAGCATTTATTAAAAAGCATATATTATCATAATTTATAAAAAATACTAACCTGGTTTAGAACTGTATCAATTTCCCCATTTTCGAATTTATTACCATATTTCTTTCGTGGTTTTATAAATGACCCATATTCCTTCAAATTAAACTCCAACCTTTTAAAGTATGTGTAGTGTGGTTGAGGTTTTTCCGGATATTGCTCAAAATACATCTGAGTGGATCTATAACAATTTCTTTGGCATAAAAAGTAAATGCGAAGCATATCACTTTTTTCTTGGTTGGAGAATGGCATTTTGTGGCATTAAAATAAAAAATCCACAAACGTTATCACCGCAGTGCCCCAAATGTCATTAGTTTTTAATTTTTCATGGCACTCTTATTTATTTTACACATACTTGCTGTTTCAAAGGTTGGAATTTAATAATGGTAAAAGATAAATATGGTTCAACGCCAAAATTATTCAGTCAGTGTATGAATACACCTCAGCAATATTTGTAATTTCGTTAATCCCGTATTAAAGTAAGTTTGTCTAATAGGAATTTGTTTTTGTTCTGACTTTCACTAGGGTAGAATTTTTTTTTAAATCCAAAAACCTTGCTGATGCATTTTTGGGACACGAAACGTCTGCATGACATTTAGAAGACATCAAATATTAGGTTTCAGAGGTATGAGGATCAAAAATACGCAATTTAAATTCCAGGTCCGTATTTAAAAAAATGAAGTTGATGATGGTGGCCCGCCAACGAAACGTCGGAATTAAAAACTAATTATGTCATCTTGTAGAGGAGAAAAAGTGGCAATGGATATGTGACATTTGTTTGAAATTATTTCAACAAATGTAATCAGGAAAAAATAAAAACGAATTTGCTAATTTTCGTTTATTTTCGGATATCTCCGAAGGTAGTCGGAACTTTGAAATTTTTATAGCGGCATTTTCTTGAGCTCCATATTGCGGAACTTTGCCCCCATTTAACCGACTTTGTATCTCTCGTAGTTTCGGAGATCCCTGTACTTAGCCTCGAATTTGTAACACCCTGTAGAAGGTTTTTTATTTTTCAAATAAATTGATTTTTGTTTGTTTAACAACAAACGAAAGAGGAGCAAGCATTTCTTACAATACCTTATGTCAAGGGGATTTCTGAAAAGATTAGAAGAATAACCAAAAACTATAACATCAAAACAGCCTTCAAATCCGGAAATACGCCTAGCAGCTTTCTTACAAAAGTAAAACCCCTTGTAATGAAAACAAAAAAAATTGTCGCGAGTGAGAATTTCCTTGCGAGTGTAGCGAATCGTACATTGGAGAAACCAAAAAACCTCCTCCCGTACGAGCCAAAGAACATCTGAAACATACTCAAAGAGGTGAATCTTCGAGATCAGGAATAGCGGAACACGTATGGACCAACCAACATAATTTACAGTGGTCAAGGCTTTGGACACGAAACAGCACTGGAGAAAACGAAAATTCAGAGAAGCTGCTCTCATGAATCAAAATATAGATATTATTTAGTAAAGCTAGTATATTATAGATATCCCCAATATCTGGAAGCCTCTTCTTGTCCAAAACCAACAGCTTCAACTTTACACTCCAATAAGCACGTAGGCGGAGTCATCAAGCTTCATTGCACATGCATAGTATTTAAGACAGTTAGTAGCTTAAGAATTATAATTTAATTTTGAAGAAGTAGTCCATACTCAAAGTGGAATTATATAGAAAAAAGATAAGCACGAAGTCTTTTTCCACAAATTTTATTGTTAGAAAAACTAGGTAAACCTAGGATCACATCTACATGTTTCGAGTGTAGAAACACTCATCATCAGGAAAACAAAGTTAAAGGTAAAATGCTGATGTTTTTAGCAAAAGAGAAAATAATAGTGAGATTGAGCCGTAATGGAGCTTTTAATGGTGTACAAGAGGTGTAAAATTGAGTAGTCAAAAGACTGAAAATGAAGACTCCAGCATACTGAAGAAATGAGCGTTAGTGCAAAAGCACACTGTGCCGTGCGCAAAATGAGGGGAGTAAAAGAAAAAATTCAAAAAATTTAGGGAGTTTTGAAAAACTTATCTGATGTAAAATTCATTATTTACAGTACCTACTGAAAAATCTTGAGTTTTATTAAGCCCTATAAGAAACATGTGAAAGTATCGGAGTGAAATTGAAAGAAAAAGAAAAAGGTTGTTTTTTGATAAAAGACGAAGCATCTGTAAAAAATAGAAAGGGCCTTTCTATTTTTTAAATTTTTTGAGTTTTTTCTTTTACTCCCCTCATTTTCCGCACGGCACAGTGTGCTTTTGCACTAACGCTTATTTCTTCAGTATGCTGGAGTCTTCATTGTCGGTCTTTTGACTACTTAATTTTACACCTCTTGTACACCATTAAAAGCTCCATTACGGCTCAATCTCACTATTATTTTCTCTTTTGCTAAAAACATCAGCATTTTACCTTTAACTTTGTTTTCCTGGTGATGAGTGTTTCTACACTCGAAACATGTAGATGTGATCCTAGGTTCGCCTAGTTTTTCTAACAATAAAATTTGTGGAGAAAGACTTCGTGCTTTTCTTTTTTCTATATAATTATAATTTAGTTTACACTTGAAAACGGTTAGAGATACTAACCAACCGAAACGTTGTGTTAAATAACAAAATAAAGACAAGGGAAGTCCGACAAGGTAATAATTTTTTTTTTAATAATTATGTAAAAAAGTTTTCGGAATCATAATTTTCGGGTAAAATTTTAAAAATGTGTGCTATAAAAATATTAGCAATTATTAAAGTGGGAACCCCTAGGAACGTCCCTGGCTACATTTAACGCTCTTAATATTAAAAATTAGAATCAAGCGATTGCAATAAAATAAAATAAAAACTAGTCTTCGGACGGCCATAGTTTCCTTTTATTATTCATTTAAGGACCCACATTCATATTAACTTTTTTTCATGTTTTTAAAAGTAACCTTCTTGGAATATACGTACGGAATTTCCAGACACCCTGTACATTATATAAAATTTTTATTCCCTTACGCTGTATTGGTTTCTCCAATTAAAAATGTCTATAAACAAAAAAGCTGTCCGACTAGTAAAAGGCTTAACATTTTATCTCTTAAACAACGAGATGGGACTATTGATTAAAAAATAAACATTAGTTACGAACATGCGATGACACTAACTAATGCGAGTTTATAAATTGAGATTTGTGAGACTAGATATATATTTGAATATTGAAGTTGGGCATTATACGGTCATACAGATATGTGTATCGTGTTGTACACAATTAGGCATTGTGGTGACATTAGTTAAATGCACAACCGACTAATGAAAGTTTACGACCCGGCCACGTGAGCGCTGCCTCATAATGTCGTTTTATTGTGACGTTTACTCCGTCGGTGTTCCACTGTCAGTTAGTTAGCGAAAAGTCATATGCATCATTATACAGCTCGACTGTTATACGCTCATTTAAATGTGACGTACTGGCGAAGTGCTCGCGTTTAACACTTACGTTTTGCATTTTTATTATGACGACTTCTTTTTTTCTACCACCCACATATCCAAACCTAAAACTCATTTCGGATAGAATTTCGACCAAGTGGCGTATTAAAAAAGATTCAATTATTTTTGGTAGGAGCCAGATATGTTTTTAACGACAGCGCTATACTCGAAACAGTTGGGGTCCGTATTAAAACGGTTCAAGTGTTTTATGCTGGTAGAAAATTCCATGTATTACGTTTGTGCCAAGAAGAATAAATTATATTTTCTATTTTTTATTAAATAACTTCTAAAATTAGAACATTCATTTTGTAAATAAAGTTTCTTAGTGTTTTAATATTATTGGTCGTTACTTGGTGGAAATCCATAATAATATTGTTTTATTACTGTAAGTAAAACACTTTTTTACTTAAATTCCACTTTTTATTGACAATACGACATGTTTCACTGCACTGCAGCTTCGTCAGGTAATGTACATTTAATTTTAAAGATACGCTATAGATAGATGCCTGTATAATAACAAAAGAAATTTTATTGTAAAGGGTGGTATAAACGATGGGATTTCCTAATATTTTGTATAATTTATTCTAGGATGACAAACAATTTAGTCCTAAGAACAGATCAAAGGTTTGGGGTTTTCCTATCTTAATTGGTACAGGTATGTGGATGATGTTTTAACATGTTTTGTCGGTACTGAGAGACAACTAAATCAATTTATAGAACATATCAATAATATTCACCCAAACATTAAATTTACCATAGAAAAAGAAGTAGACAACTCCATCAATGTTTTAGATCTTACTATAAAGAAAGAAAACAACAAACATATTTTTTCAATTTTTCATAAACCTACACATACCGACACAACAATACACAACACCTCATGCCATCCTATCCAACACAAGAGGGCAGCTTTTTACAGCATGGTCCATAGATTAATTTCAATTCCCCTCCAACCAAAAGATTTTCAAAAAGAACTAGACCTTATTAAACAAATCGCAGTAAACAATGGATACCAACCCGAAATTATAGATAAAATACTAAAACAAAAAATGTATAAAAAATCCCTATCAATGATATATCCGACAGAAAAAGAAAAACCGAGTTACTACCAGACAATTACATATATAGGAAACATCAGCACAAAAATTAGTAAATTCATGAGAAATCTTAATATAAACACAGCCTTCAAAACTCAAAATACCATAGGAAAACTAATAAAAAATAGTAAAACTAAAGCCCATAAAAAAGAAAAATCAGGAGTATATAAATTAACTTGCGGTGATTGTCCAAAAACCTATATAGGTCAAACAGGTAGAAGTTTTTCAAAAAGAATCAAAGAACATTTTAATAGTTTTGTAAATAGCAAAAATGATTCCAATTACGCGAATCATCTTATTGAATCCAACCACTCTTTTAAAGAAGAATTTAAAATACTTCATATAGAAAATAAAGGATCAAAATTAAACCATCTCGAATCACTGGAAATAAACAAGCTTAAAAATGCAAATGTGTTGTTAAATAATCAATTAGACCTAAACAATTCACCTTTATTGAACTTATTTTAATATTCTTGTCAGTCAATATAACTCCCAATTTCATAAATTTTGTAAATAAAATTAAGATAGGAAAACCCCAAACCTTTGATCTGTTCTTAGGACTAAATTGTTTGTCATCCTAGAATAAATTATACAAAATATTAGGAAATCCCATCGTTTATACCACCCTTTACAATAAAATTTCTTTTGTTATTATACAGGCATCTATATATAGCGTATCTTTAAAATTAAATGTACATTACCTGACGAAGCTGCAGTGCAGTGAAACATGTCGTATTGTCAATAAAAAGTGGAATTTAAGTAAAAAAGTGTTTTACTTACAGTAATAAAACAATATTTCTTAGTGTTCCCTGCATAGTTTAAAAAAGTTGCTGAAAGCGTAATTTGGATGAAGTATATTAGGCTTTGATTTAACGTTATAACATTTTTTGTGTTTGTAGAATTCTATTACAACTAGGGTTTCCAATTTTTGGGATCGGGATCCCGTTTTGAGATCCCGGGATCAACCCTAATAATTAATAATATTTAATATTAAAAAATCTAAGTCTAGCAAGTAACAACAGAAATAATAAAAATGCAGACCTAGGTATGGCAAAAAACTTTTTTATTAAAAAACACAAAAATAAAAACCATTTTTATAGATTCACATTTTGTAAATAAAAAAAAATCTAAGTTATGCGTACGTACGTAAAACAAAGGAAAGAACTTTTTATTAAACAGCGCCAGCGCAAACAAAAAATTGTGAAACATTTACAATTTGCTTAGTAAACATAAAATATGCTCTTAAAAACACCAACATGTCTAAAGTTGAGTAACTTAAGCGCGATCTAAGTTTGGCCGCAAATGTGACTGCTGAAGAAAAGGCTCTTTCAGCTTCCACACTTGTATAGGTGGTACTGTCAATAAATATTCGTTACACTTTTGGAAATATAAACCTCTTTATCCTCCATTTTCAAAAGGGACATTTCTTTTTTAATTACGTTAAGACTTTTAAGATGAACTTTTGGATTTTCCTATATTTGCCGCCCATTAGGTTTAGTTCTAGTGGTTTTTCGGGATTTTCGGAATTGCTATACTTCAATCCCGGGATTTTCGGGGATAAAAATCTTTCGAGATCCCGGGATTTTCGAGATCCGGGATCCCGGGCTGGAAACCCTAATAACAACCTATAATATGTAATTTTAAAATAAAAATCAATCTAAAATAATGCAGTTAAGTTATGTAAACAGGATTAAAAGTTTTGTGAACAATTAAACTGTGAATAAGTCCATTATCTAATCTTTTTTTTTTAACGAAAACGATTCACTTTAACGAAATGGACCGGCCATACCAATTTTCTGTAAACGCTAACGGGAAAATAATTTTCCCGGAAACAATAACAATAATTGTTACATCCATAGCTTCTATAGAAATTATCTTGCTGTTAGTGTAAGGCTGGCATAGGTAAACTAGCATATTGCTTTCAAGGCAATTGGGCACGAATATATTAAGTTAAATTAACTATATAAGGTCCTACCAGTGGCGGTTGCTCTATAAGGCCGCGTGCCCCTCCTAGGAATTTTAAGATAACACACAAATTAAATGTTTATTTACTATTCATTTTAATACTAATATTTCTAAATTTTAAAAAACCATAGCAACTCACCAATTCTGAACTCATCTCTAATTGTCCGTTTTCGTTGACCAACGATAAGCAAGCCTCCACGTGTGAATTTTAGATAATTGAATTCCGTCGTTGAAACGCTGCGACGGACGGTGAATCTCGCCTGGCGTATATAAATTTCGCCGAACGAACCCGAACGTCACCCGACTATATCTGATTTATTTAGGGACTCTACGGCCGCGGTTTTTTAGCACCTGCATTGCTTTATACATTTCGGACTTTGTTGTGGCGTAAGCGCGCGTCGAGTTCGAACTAATAAAAATGAATTTCGTCAATAATATAATGTGAACGACGGCGATGGGCCGAAAACCGATCTTTTACGCGTCGCTTTTCAAAAGACATTTATAAATGTATGTATTAATTTACCTAAAATTTTTTTTATAAATAGATACTTTTTCGAGCAATTTGCTTATATATCATTTGGTATTGGATTTCTATTGCGCCCCTCCAAACACAAACCCCACGACACGCCACTGGGCCCTACCTTCTTGTGTTGGTAACCAAATATAAATGAATAAACTACCTATCCCAGTTGTTGACGAATCTTGGCAACGTTATTTAAAAATTACTACCACTAAAACAGTTATAGAGCAGCTATACTTCCTTTCGTCAGATCCTAGCCTCACTGATGAGCCGTGTTAAGCCGAAACGCGTCTGGGGATAGTTCTGACGAAACGAAAGGAAACAGAACTCTATACTCAGGTTTCAGTTATACAATAGATATATTGGGCTATTATAAAGTGACTTACCAGGATCCGAGGCGTCGAGACTTTGCTGGGATGCGGGGGGCTGCGAAAGGGGTCCAGGCGTCCCCGGTGACCGGACGTCGTCGTTCACGGGGCCCCCGTAGCTCAGCGACGACGATGGGGGCCGCTGCAATCAGAAACAATACTTAGGTATAAATGATGGTGTCTTATCAATTCACGGATAAAGGGAGGATGGTAAATGTGTATTGGATATGTGTGTGGGTGTATATATCAGTGTTAGTTTATAAGGTTTTACAAGCTACTCTGGTTTTTAAAATGGTCAATAATTTGTAGTAACAATAAATAACTGGAAACTACAAAGGTAGCAGTTACCTGCAGCTTTAAGTAAAAAAAAATCCATTGATAAAATTAATAAAAACATGAAATAAAATTTTGTTAAATTTATTCTTATTATTAAATATGCTGGGATTAGTTACATAGAGCACCAGCTCACTCTACCAATGAAGCGCATATAATTATTTAATATGGTTAAAGATATATACATGGATTGGTCGACAAGGACCATGGAACTGGCCACCAAGATCTCCAGACCTTACCCCATTAGACTTTAATTTGTGGGGTACAATAAAAGAAAAAATTATAAAACCCTAGTTACCACCAAGCAACAAAGGCAACTTCAAAGTCTATAGACAACACATAACATGGTACAACGACTATTCGTGAGTGCTTAAGAGCAATCGGAAAACATTTTGCAATTTTAGTTAATAGTCTGCTTTTAATAATTTATAAATCTAACCTTTTTAACGTGAAATTGTTGGTAATTGTACAGTACGTGGGATAAAATGAAGAAGTTACGAAATACTGACCGAAAAATGAAATGGGGAAGGCGTCATTGATGTTTGCCCTGTCTTTTGACAAAAATAGGAATTAATCGTTTCTTATGAACTACCCTGTATAAAAAGTCGATCGCATCATACGACATCAACTCTGTACACTTTGATCTGATACGATCTGGCATTAAACAATATTTTGAGTTTTACTCGCAAAGGTCACGACAAACTTGTAGTCCATTTTTCTTGAATTTCAATTTGCTATAAATTTAAGCTATTCATAGCAAAGTGCCTATTCAAGGCTCTAAACCACTATTATTACTGTTATTATTAACTAAATAATTTAGCTTAATTAAACAAGCAGTTACAAAAGTGAAATGAACTGATTATATAACAGTATAGGCATACTATCATACATCCAATAAGAAATAAAATATATGTGTTGAGACCTCTGGGTGGCCAATAAGCGTGTGGGGCAGCTGTATAAGTGATTAAATGACACGCTATACAATGAAAAAGCGACTTAATTTTATGCCAATTTAATGCTACATTTAGAATTTACCGATAATAATTTTTAATATTTCTATCAAGTATATATTACATTAAAGAACCACTTAAAAGGTTAAATGTATTTTACAACGCCTTTAGTAATAGCTCATACCTCAGCTTTGTGTCTTTTGACGACAATTGTCATTGGTCAACTCAATAATACCGCAAGTGACAGAACAAACGCAATGATACAATAATACTTTTGCATATGTAGGAACATTTACGTGATTTAGCTTGACGTTCGTAACCAATCCACGTATAATTTAGCCTAAGAGGATTCCAACGCATTACAATAAAAGACGCATATAATGCATTTGAAAGAACATAAATCTGTCAACGGACTTCTAAACCCATAACACGAAACAACGTAAGTATATTTTCGATATTTATTTTAACATCCTTGATGTTGTGGTTATAGCGCGTGGGCGAGCGAATATAAAAAGGGCAACATAAACCGCAACGCCGCGATGCACTTTGCCATCAAGTTCAATAAAAATGATGCTCACTTCTCGTGCAACCAACAGATAAATAATAAACTTGAGAGGCATCATATGCGCCTCTACTAGACCTTTTCCCAAAGGAGCAAAAGAGACATGACACTCTACTTTCGCAGGGGGTTCTGGCATGCAAAAAATATGGAAACACGACACCTCGCCGTCGAAATCGCATGTTCCCATCATATTTGGAATATTCATGATGCTGAGAGGTTTTCCTGCGAGTCATATTGAAAAATAAGACGCCACACGAATTTTTGTTTAAGGATGGTTTGATAACAAAATACCTAAAAGAGAACGAGAGCCGAGAGTGTAGTTAATACGAATTATTTATTCTTACTAAGATAAAAGCAAATAATTAGATATTATGTCTATATTTTTATTGTCTACATTAATTCACTGCTGAAACAAAAACGTCCAGGGTGTAATAATATCACACGCCGATGATACAGAACTGATCTTCAACGATGATACTTGGCAGGGGGTGAACGTAATGGCTGAACTTGGTGTCTGCATTGTGAAAGATTGGCTGGATTTTAATGAGCTAACTCTTAACTTAGATAAGTAGATTTCGCACAACCCATCATTAGTATTGGACTTTATAATCTATGGACGAATTTTACCATCTCAGTAAACCATGTTGCATAATAGATTATCATATGCAATGTTAAACGACAAAAACAATATCACTCTAGAAGCTATTTAAACTTTTGAGAACCACAGTACTGATTTTTAGTTGGTAAGTATATGCTTTATTAACCATAGCAAGCAAATATTATTATGATTAATGTCAAGTTTCATTACAACTGCCAATCTAAAACTAATACAGTATATAAAACCAGATTACACCCACAATAGAACTTGATAATCACTGTGAGATTCAGAGCAATATTGGCTATAAACCATTTTATGGTAGCATTAACTCCTATTTCCTATTGGCTAAATAACCGTGATATTATCACTACACAACCGTCTAGCAATTTTCGTTGTCTTACAGTAGGAAAGCGCCTTGCTATCACATATTAAACAGTAGTTGTATAAAGAGTACGTGAATTTTTCTCAGTGTAGAAGTTACAACTTGTTGTTTACAATACCTAATAGGAACAGCGAAAATTACTATTTTGTCGACTTATAATCTATACAATTCGGAAGTGACGGGCTACTAAAAGTATCAACGATCCATTTGATTTTTATGCAAATATTAATACAAATACATTATTTGGGCCATAAAACAGTACCTAAACATCTATGCTGATGCAGAGCAATCTTTGTTTATACTGCAAAAGTCTCCATCCTCAACAAATAAAAGAGTGTGACCTTTTTTAAATTGATAACGGTATAGCTCTTTTTAACAATTGAAACAACGACACGACAAGAAATTACGAAAAAAGTTTAATTGATCTCGAAAATAGAAATCCCTTTTATTTCTATTACTTTCCCACACTGTATGTGGCGTCAAAACGACGATGAAACTTTTAATTATCTTTAACAAAACGTGCAATATCAAAAATTCACTTCTCAGTTGTACCACGCAGTAGTCTTTCGTAGGAACCATAAAACGGTTACGATCTCATAATAGCCGTAACTGGACACTAGACATACCCTGCAATAAGGATGAGAAGTTCTTTCGATACGTCGAATAAGAATTGGTAAACTTTAATTTATTTAACTTGAAGAAATAGTGCACACTTTTTTATATGAAATTTTCTCTCCTCACACTTCCGGTGTTGTTTCACTAATATGTGACCTCACACAAACTTATTTCTTTATCAGTCCCATAACATCTAGAATTTTCAAATTCTATTTAGTAGCAATATTTATAACAAAGTATTAAATTGGATATTAATAAAATATTAATTTGCATCATAATAATAATAATAATTATAATTTCACAAGAGAAAGTTTCGCACAGCAAACACACTACTGCACTTTAAAATTCACACATAGATAGAGGAAGAGCACTGAATTGGTAAGAAAGAATACAGCTACACGCTGAGACAGAGGGATTTATAGTTTCTATGCAAGAAACAAGAAAAGGTCACCTTCAGAAGAAATGTGGAAGATGTCGGCCATTTTGGTGAATAAACGATTACAACGCTTATCTGGAAAGGTATAATCAAGTGACAAAGATCATCCACAAAGAACTGGCTCCTAAATTAGGCCTAAAAGAAAACTTTTCACCATACTATCCATACTCTCCCGAACTAGTTCCTGATTCTCCTGAATATCTCTTATACTGGAACAAGTCAATGATAACGGATAGAGCAGTAGACCACAACCGTCCCGAAATTCTTCTAATTGACAAGAACAACAAAACAGCTTCCATAGTCAATATAGGTTGCCCACTCACCCACAACCTCTATAAAACCGAAACGGTGAAAAAAATCAAGTACTCAAAATTGGCGACAGAGATTAAATATACAGGGTTCCCCATTTAAAACGAAACAGGCTAAATATCTGGTTCCACGTTAATTTAAAAAAAAACGCTCGGACCCGTCGATTTTTATTTCGAGGGGGACATCTTTTGCGTATATTGTCAATCTTGTTGATTTAAGCCCCTAGGAGGGAGGGGGGGTAAGATATAAATCTTAAATGGATACCCCTATTTTATATCATTTTTTTGGATTCTGCATAAAATTCTAAACATTTTTTAATAAAAGTATTATTAGTCTATACTAAACAGTTTCCGAGATATTGACTCTTGAAAAATGAGATTTTTGAACTTTGACAGCGTCTAGCTTTCTAACTGTACGTCTTAGAGTAAAACGGCTTACATGTCCCCTATCTTCGATTTTTATTATCTTTCCAATAGTGCCAACTTCCGGTTAAACCGGTTGTAAGAAATATAGTACTTCCGGTTTAACCGGAAGTTGACACTATTGGAGAGATAATAACAATCGAAGATAGGGACATGTAAGCCGTTTTACTCTAAGACGTACAGTTAGAAAGCTAGACGCTGTCAAAGTTCAAAAATCTCATTTTTCAAGAGTCAATATCTCGGAAACTGTTTAGTATAGACTAATAATGCTTTTATTAAAAAATGTTTAGAATTTTATGGAGAATCCAAAAAAATTATATAAAATAGGGGTATCCATTTAGGATTTAGATCTTACCCCCCCCCCCCCCCCTCCCTCCTAGGGGCTTGAAGTAACAAGATTAATTTAATAAAAATAATAGTAATACATTTACTATTCCAAACAAAAATAAGTATCTGTACATAATTATATACCTACTAAATATGTCGGTAAAAATTCACATATCGATTAATTAATATAAACAGATTATTTTTTACTGTCAATACATATTTATATTATGTCAATTATTATTGTTAAGTTGATAAATACATATACTAAAGCTAATCAATAGAAAAGTTATCACCTATTGATGGATAGTTGCCCATTCTAACCGCATACTCCATTTCACGTTTGTTTTACGACCTAATTGTGTTGTCAAATTGGCTAAAGTAAAACGAAATTTTATAGTCATTACTTTGAAGTTTTTTCGCACCGTTCTTGAATTTTTTTAGAGCTTTAGAACCACCTCGTAAAAATTTTACTACAGTGGAAACAAATCTTAAATATACAATATACAATAATAAAAGATTTGGTGCCTGTTGGTATTTTAATATTATAGTGTAGAAAATTTATAAAAATAAATAATCTCTATCTACAAGAATAAGTAAATTTATAACGGTAAGTCCTTGTGTTACAAGTATTATTTTTCTTTATTGTGGAGAGGCATTACTTCAATTTAAAAATATTGAAAGATCTATCTATAAACTCTCTTCCTCGCATGTAGCAGATTTTCCGACGACCCATTCTTTTTCAAAATACAGGGAGTCCGGAAATGATGAGCAAAAAATGTAGGGGACAATTCTAGGCCGAAAGTAAAAATGCTATCTCTTCTAAACACATTTTTCAAAAATTGGTTATTAACGAAGTTACAGGGTGTTAAAGTTAAATTTTATTCGCAGTTTTTTTGCAATACCTTTTGCCACGCTCATAATATTTTGACGAAATCTCATATATGGGGCTTTTTCGGGATGGGGAATACAAGTTTGCCCATTGTTTTTTCGCATCTACCCCAATCACGAATGTTCAGTACTATCCATCGAAGACTGGAAGAATTCGGATCGTTTAAAACTACAATTTTTGATGTAGGCCGACAACGGAATACTAGAAACAGTAGAAGCAGAAGCTCGAATTTTGAATTCGATAGGGAATAATTCCAATGTAAGGGTAAGAAATGTATCTAAAAGGGCATTCATTCATTCGTACATGAAACAATACACGAAGAAAACCTTGATCCGTACCACTTCCAAAAGGTGCAAGCCCTATCTGCCGGGGATCCTGCTGCTCGTGTGAATTTCTGCAATACAGCAAAGCAGAACTTGATGCCAAAGTCAAATTTCGAATAAAGCTATTAATAAAAAAAAATTCCATATGATGCGGACTTTACTGGTCACACTGTATAGGTTAATTTCTACTGCAATACAGTTAGAATTAATTTATGCATTGAAGAGGTAGGACGTCACTTTGAACCTTTAATTTGAATATTTAATTTATTTTTCTAGTAACTTATGTATTTTAAAACTGTAAAAAAATTTAACTTTAACACCCTGTAACTCCATTAATAAATCAATAAAAGAAAAAATGTTATAGGAAGAGATAGCATTTATTTTCTGTCTAGAATTATTCCCTATTGCTCATCATTTCCGGACACCCAGTATATTATAGTTTGTATAAATAGGCCAAATTAAAAAATTATTTTCTCCCAAAGAAAGGCCTAACTTAACATATTACCTTAATATTTAAGTTTCTGATTCTTAAGTTCTTCCTTACTGTTTTGATAAAAGCATATAGGATCTTTCAAGATTAATTTTTTAAATTCAGTAATTTTTATTCTGATGTCAAACGCTATTGTTTAAGGATTTCAAATTAAAATTTTTAGATATTTTTTTACCAATAAATATTCTCGTAATAATAATAATATGATAATTTATTTCTCGTCTTGTTAAAAAAACGATGCAGAAATCTGCTAAGTAACAGGTTGCGAAAATGACATCAGATTATAATATACCGTTATAAGTTATAGTAATTGAAACGCATTTGTGCATTTCAGTTACCAGTAGTTTTAACTGGAACTACTGATATCCGCATGATGACGGTAAAACTATTTCATAATATTTAAAGTAAGAATACTTAAAGATCCAACGACGTCAATTTATTTATTAGATGATATAAACATTTTTACAATTATAGGTTTTAAGATAAAATAATTTTTATTCAAAGTTCTAGTTCAAAAAATACGTATTTTACAGCCATTTAAAAGTGGGACAAATTAAAATGGAAGCACGGTACTTAATTTAAATTAAATTTGTTCCAGTGTTTCTCGCATATTATTTGTTAATTTTCTATGGAATTTTGAAAGTTTATAAAATATAGAAATCAGATATGCATTTTATAGCAAATGGAGGTTAAAAAGCTGCGACTACATACAACGTTCAACCACAAAGTGTCAAATCATTTTAAAAATTACTACACTGCATTAGGGTCTTGGAACTGCCGTGTTTATATCGTTTGTATGTATGTACTACAGAAGTACCTACCTACATACATCCACATTTTAAACTAATAAGTAAACAATTTTTTCTTGTGAACGTTGTATTATTATTGTTAATTTGATATTAAAACATGGATTCCCATAATATAGATATCGATACCTGTCCTTCGTTCCTAAGAAAATTAAGATTATGGTCGGTATATTTTTTTTGGTTTTGTTTGAAAGTTTAGGTACATTTGTGTTGTGTAATTCTGGATAACTGTGAAGATCATTTTAAAGTAAACAATGTTTATTAAATTAGTTTAAATGTAATACTCTAAATATATCTATTAATATATGTATAAGTTTTTTGCTAAGTAATTGTAAATGATGAATTCTTTTTGATCATAAGGAAAACGATCTACATTACTAGAGCAAAGGTGATATTTTCACATTCGGAGGACATTATTTTCAACATACAGGGTGTTTCATTAAGGTCCAAGAGCGGCCATATCTCGGAAACTACTGGGCATAGAAACTCAGGAAAAGAAAAATGATAATAAAAGTGGCCATGAGAAAATTCTGGAAATAATTTTCAAGTTCCGCATTTTGCCGCAAGAGGGCGTAATTGAAAAGTAAATTTTTAAATTTTACATAACTCCGAAAATTCCACATTAAGGTATATGTTTGATAACACCATTTTAAAGCTTGGACAATTATGCATCATTTTGGTCTTATGCTCATTGGCGTACCGACCTTAATAAGAGTGGGGGAATTATCTTGTACATTGGATACGACAGTTAAAGGTACTTACCTTTCTCTTCCAAACAAGCTTAAATTTAGTAAAATTGGTTAAGTCGTTTAGAAGTTACAGCGATTTTAATGTTTACAGTTTCACTTGATAAGAGTGGGAGAAGCTATTGAAAGTTTAAGCATTAAAATCGCTGTAACTTCTAAACGACTTATCCGATTTTACTAAATTTAAGCTTGTTTGGAAGAATCTTCAATTGTCGTATCTAATGGTACAAGATAGTTTCTAATAAAATTGCTAGAGGGCGCAATTTGTGTTAAAAATTATTGTTTTGGCAATAACTCAGAAACGAACGGAGATATCGAGCTGCGGTTTTAATATTTTTTCTAGCAAATTTCATCTACTTTTCGACTATGGTATCATAATTATACCGTATGATTTATTTTTTCGGAGTAAAATCAAAAAATGTATTGTTATTGGAAATTGCGCCCTCTAGCATTTTTTTAGAACTATTATGGACAACTAAATACGACTGGTCAAAGTGCATACATTTCTCTTCCAAACAGTCTTTAGTTTGCTAAAATCGGATAAGTCGTTTATAAGTTACAGCGATTTAAATGCTTACACTTTCAACAGCTTCCCCCACTCTTATTAAAGTCGGTACGCCAATGAGCATAAGACCAAAATGATGCATAATTGTCCAAGTTTTAAAATGGTGTTATCAAACATATACCTTAATGTGGAATTTTCGGAGTTATGTAAAATTTAAAAATTTACTTTTCAATTACGCCCTCTTGCGGCAAAATGTGGAACTTGAAAATTATTTCCAGAATTTTCTCATGGCCACTTTTATTATCATTTTTCTTTTCCTGAGTTTCTATGCCCAGTAGTTTCCGAGATATGGCCGCTCTTCGACCTTAATGAAACACCCTGTACAATGTGGATTTGTAATAAAATTTGGAATAAATTTAGTAAATCCAGCACAGTTTTGTTGATACCAGGTATTAACATTGTAAGGTATTAGCATTTAAGTTATCGTCTTTTTTATAAAAAAAATATTAATACAGTTTGTCCAAAATTAGAGACATGACGATATCGGTCATTTTTTTAAATGGCAACCGTAGTTTTTTTATTGGCTATTTTTGAAGTGAATATTAAGTTATACCTACATATTATTATAAGTATGTACTAAATTTCAATTTTTTTTTCTTCGTCAAATGTTGAGGAGTTGAAAGCACGAATAAGACGTGAGTGTATATAGGTTAATTTATTCTGAAGTATAATAGGAAATGTTCAAAACAAGTTTTACTTGCGTTTAGGATTTTGCCAAATAGTAAATGGACAACATTTTAAATAGAAGGTTTTGTTTTATGTTCATTTAAATTAATTTTTGTTTGTTTAATATTTTGATTAAAAATTTTAAATTTGGTATTTATACTGTGTCACCAGTAAAGTCCGCATCATATGGGATTTTTTTTTATTAATAGCTTTAATCAAAAATTTACTTTGGCATCAAGTTCTGCTTCGTTCAAGATGAAAATTAAGCAAAAAATAGTAGTCACGGGATTCGCATTAGGTATCTGTAAAATGTTAATTTTTTCCAAAAAATAATTCATAAGTGGGGTTATTTCTGAAAGTATTGAAAAAAAAGTTATTAGAAAAAGTTTTTTAAATGCAGTTTCTAGCCCACATGAAAAATTTTAGCTGCATAAGATAATTTTGATTTTTTACCTATATTTTAATAAGACTCAACGCAACCTACATAAAACTTCTCAGTTTTGACAAGGCTTTATTTCAGATAAATTTTTAAAGAAAATGTATTTTGAATAGAAGGTTTTTTTTATTTTCATTTAAATTAATTTTGTTTGTTTAATATTTTGAATCAAAATTTGAAATTTGGTATTTATATATATGATATTTATACGCATTTTAAAAATAGTTAATGAGACAATACGGTTGTCATTAACAAAATATACATATCGTCATATGTAATTTAAAACCCACTATATCAATATTTTTTTTTATAAAAAAGACCACAGCTTAGATTGTTAATTAATTTCCATGCTCAACCATTTTTCCAAAAAAAAATTGTACTTTATTTATTTCAAGTTACCTACAAACTCACACTGTAAGTTATGTAATATACTATTCAACTTGTCCTTGAGGTAAGAAAAATTAAAAGTAATATACATATGAAGGCAAAAAGACATTCACAATTAATATAATAAAGCTAACTAATAACCCGTGAAGTTATCTGGTTAGTAAATAATGACTTTGATCTTAGGAAAGTTGTTTCTGTTAATGCAGAATGACAAAAAGTTGGCAGGTTACTTGTTTGTTAATGAAAATTATCGTGTAACCCGGCTTTTAAAACCAGTAGTATATTTGGAAAATAGATAATACAAAACAACAAGGGCGTCCATAGGGGGGGGCAAAACGGGCACTTGCCCCCCCCTAGGCGTCCACATTACTATTTTATTTCATAATTCAGTATAAATCGAGGGGTAATTCACTGAGAAAAATTTGTACACCATTTTCCATATTGCCGAATTTTCTTCGTATTTTCCTTGTATTTTCTGTATTTTCCTTGTATTTTCTTAATTTTTCTCGTATTTTCTGTATTTTCCTTGTATTTTCTGTATTTTCCATGTATTTTCTTAATTTTTCTCGTATTTTCTGTATTTTCCTTGTATTTTCTCGTATTTTCTAGAACTTGTACACCAGTTTCGCCAAAAAAAAATTGGCTTTACTAAATTTTTTTTTAGAAGTCAAACTAAGCAGCGTTGTTCCAGAATCTTAAGTTGGTTATTCCCATCATTAAAACCGTCGAAAACCCGGCAGCGTTAACGACTTTACGTCATTGCCAAATTGATTGGCGCGCGTATTTTTCATATTTTCCTTATGTTGCCTGTATTTTTCTCGTATTTTCTTTGTATTTTCTTCGTATTTTCTGTATTTTCTTCGTATTTTCTTAGTATTTTCTGTATTTTCTTCGTATTTTCTGTATTTTCTTCGTATTTTCTGCATTTTCCTCTTATTTTCTGTATTTTCTTTTGTATTTTCTAGAAGTTGTACACCATTTTCGCCAGTGAATTACCCCTCGGTATAAATATTCAAGCGCGGATCCAGGGGGAGGGTCATGGGGGTCATGACCCCCCCAAAACAGAAAATAAATAAATGAATTTACTGTTTTGACTACCTCTGCAGCTTTTTCACAAGATTCATGACATTACTATACCATAAATTAGTTATATTTTTTCTTTTTTTGAATTCACTTTAACATTAATTTACATGCATATATTATCCTTTTTAATGTAAAGTTTATCATTGAAAATTTTCTCGCCTATAGCGCATTCTCTGTCAAATTTTGGGCGTGGTCGCAAAAACGCTTTTTAACTTCATTTATATCGTGATGACTCCCCCCCCCCCAAAGCAAAGTTCTGTATCCGCGCCTGTAAATATTGAATAGTACAGTGGTTAGTTAGTAGAGACCAACAAATCACTAAACTGATTATGATTATTTACAAAAAAATAAAGAAAATTTAATAAAAAAAGTAATCAACGAGTTTGGCAAGACGTCTAGGAATTTAACATTTTTATTTTATGATGAAAACTTATAAATTGTAATTTTGTGTTTATTTTTTACGAATTCTGTAGGTTCCGTTAGGCATAAGGTACCTATATGTTAAATAATTAGTCATATATAAAAAAATATTGTTTAGGTTTTTGCCCCCCCCCTGAAAAACGCTCTATGGACGCCCTTGCAAAACAACCCCATATTATATCAATAATCCCCGTATAAAGCGGTTACCAATTTAAACCAATAAAAACGTTTTGCAATACAAAATAGAGCTATATGCAGTCGTGTTGCACATTATAGGTGTTAAAAAACCGTATCAAATTGTAGGCTCCGATAAAAAACTGGAACATTGCTTCACAGTTCATTAAACAGTCGAACAGTTGGAATATCAATTAGTGTTGCCGGTAGAGCACCTTGTATATGTTTTATTAAATAAGGGTCAATCTACTGAAAATGGGGCAAAATAACATTTGGTATTATTATTTTTTTGTACTATTTAAATTACATAGTTGACCTAGCAGTATAAGTACTTAGGTAATTGTACAATAGTTTCTGGCCTGATGAAAAAGAAAATAAACCTATTTAAAAACTTTTAACGCACAAAAGTAATACTTTTAGCAGCAATTATATTACTGGCGTAGATAAAACCATAGGTTTACAATATTTTTTACTATTTTAAGTAAGTAGTCCATACTCAAAGTGGAGTTAAATGTATAGAAAAAAGAAAAGCACAAAGTCTTTCTCCACAAGTTTATTAGAATAACTAGGCGAACCTAGAATAATTCGACATGTTTCGAGTGTAGAAATACCCATCATCAGGAAAACAAAGTAAATAGTACAATGCTGATGTTGTTAGCAACAGAGAAAATAATAAGTGGGATTGAGCCGTAATGGAGCTTTCAATGGTGTACACGAGGTGTAAAAAATGAATAGTCAGAAGACCGACAAGACTTCAGCATAATATACTGGAAAGTCAAGGGCTACTGCATAGGCCCTGTCTTGGGCAGAAAAATAAAGGGAGCAAAAGAAAAATTAGAGAGTTTTAACAGATTTGTGAAAATTATTTATGTATAAGTAGTGAAAAATCTTTAAAAAGCATTAAACTTTGTCGGAGACATGTAAAAGTAGTGAAATGAGAGGGAAAGAAAAAATAAAAAATCATTTAGCTTCATTAAATTATGCTGTGACTTTTCGAAAACCAATTTTTTCTTTTTTCGTTTCCTCTCATTTCACTACTTATACATAAATGATTTTCACAAAGTCTGGCTCTCTAATTTTTCTTTTGTCCTTTAATTTTTCTGCCCAAGACAGGGCCTTTGCACTAGCCCTTGACTGTCCAGTATGCTGAAGTCTTGTCGGCCTTCTGACTATTCATATTTTACACCTCGTGTACACCATTAAAAGCTCCATTACGCGGCTCAATCCCACTTATTATTTTCTCTATTGCTAACAACATCAGCATTGTATTATTTACTTTGTTTTCCTGATGATGGGTATTTCTACACTCAAAACATGTCGAATTATTCTAGTTTCGCCTAGTTATTCTAATAAACTTGTGGAGAAAGACTTTGTGCTTTTATTTTTACTATTGTTGATGAGCTAACGGTACCTTACGTTTGGGCCAATCAAAAAATGGATATAACAATGACATAATAAAAAAATTTGATGTTTTAAAGTATTTATGGTGTTTTGAAACAAAAAAAATCCTCTTTGCGGTTACTCTTCTGTAATTTCTTGCTTTCATGGGAAAACATGATATAAAAAAATAGGTTTGTATTATCTAATGCTGGCCAAGTATCCAGTATTCGTCCCGGTAGTATACGCCGGTCGCTTTCTCTGAGATGTCATAATAATAAGGCGGATTCACCATAGCATCAAGAAATATTTTTCCAGAATTATTCTATTTATTTATTTATTAGTACCTATACCCGGAATTCGTTGCAATACTACTTTTTCCAGAAACCTTGATGAATGTTGTAGGAGCGCATATGGGAAAAATATATATATACCTACATACATACAAGCAAACAGTTATTTTTATATACCGTGCGAACAAAAATTATTTGCGTCAAAGAGGGCCTTGCATCTATAAGGACGTAATGCTTAGCCGTAGAGCTTAATACCTGTTGGGGGTCAGTAACTACCTGAATTAACATTCAATCAGTTATTCCGTTATCTTTGACAGTTGTTACAAGTAATTTGATTCATCGCTAATTTTTCCAATTTCTTGAATAATTTACACAATGGCCTTTACAGAACAGCACAAAACATTACTGGTTAAAGCGCATTTTCGAAACGGGGTTAGAGTAAATGGTGAGTGGCCAAACAATCCGGGTTTGCGGATGGACGATTTTCACGAACATTTTCCTATAACGTTGCTTTTATTGCTGGGGATTTTTATCATTGCCTGAAAATAACCGTGGCTGTGTTTAGGAAAACAGGTTTTATACAACACAAAAAAGGAGCAGGAAGACCATCTGTAAGAACAGAAGAACTATACTTGCAAACGTTCGTGAAATAATGCAAAATACGCCAACAAATTGTATAAGACGCCTGTCCCAAGAAGTGGGAAGATCTTATGGAACATTCAAGACTATTCTTAAGAAGCAGTTAAATTTATTTCCTTACAAAGTGCAAGTATCATAATTTTGTAAACAACAAAAATAAATTTGTATTTGTCTTTTTATTTTATTACTCATTAGTTTGGCATATCATAATAAGAATTTGACAAAATTTTAACCTAGATTTGGTTAGATATATCGTCCTCATATCATTGTGATCTAAACCAAGCCCTACATTTTTTAATGCAAGCTGCAAGCCCTCTTTGATGCAAATAATTTTTGCTCACACGGTAATATATAAATTGTTTATTGCAGGGAATGCAGGGAATATGAAAACTGGGACTTAAACCACATATATTAAATGCTAATGCCCGGAAACAAAATTACTATACTTAAGATATTTACTGGGAACATTTATATTTTCCGGTTTGCATCGAGTGACCCATATGTTTTATTAAATATAACTAGGTGTGTATAAAAGTTGTAAAAAGCGCGAACGAGTTAGCGCTATGCCAGTAAATACCTACCCTTGTCCAGTCGGTCGTGACGAGCGTTTCCTACTTCCGCTTATCGACATGTGGCCCGTGGACACTACATCGACGTACAATTTTAACTAGATTACCTATATTGGCTGTTAAAAGGTTGTGTTCAAGGAAATAACTTGTTTAATTAAAACCCAAATATTTGAACAACATTCGAACAAACTAGTTACAAAATATTTATTAAAATCAGTAAAATTGGATTCAAAGAAATTGGCTGGAATTTTATTCGACAAATTTTTTAAACCCTTATTTTAGCAAGGCGGGTGGGCCTTAGGACTTTAAGTCTTTAAGTTATATTGAATAGCCTCGATTTTTAAATAAAAAAGATCCATGTAGTGCAATAACAATATAATAAACCTAAAGAAACACTTTAAACCCAAAAAGGAAGAAAAAACCTATTTTAAGTTGAAATTAAATTATAAATTAAGGCCGAAATAGAACAAGTTTCAATTATTTGCACACCCCCATGCGATTTTGCCAAAATTCTAGATATCTCAGAAATTTCTGTTGGTGCATGGAATTGATTTATAAATATAACATTTGAGGAAAAAATAAACACGACATTTGTCAGTTTTCAGTTTTTACCATATCTGCTTTTACCAGTCAGCTCCGATCTTAAATGGCAAACCTACATAGCTAAAAATAGTAAAGAATGCAAACTCGGTTTTTTTCCAGATTGGACGAGCTTTCGAAAACAAAACTGTAGACATGATGTCAAAATTATACAAATCTCATGTACGCCCAATCTTGGAATATGCACGTAGTGTATGGGATCCATACTTTATGAAAGATATAGAGCTACTTAAAAGAGTGCAAAGACGAGCCACGAAGTTTCCTCTCGCAACCAGAAATATGACCTACGAAGACAGGTTGCGAGTGATTCAACTGCCAACGCTAAAAGAAAAACGACTGAGGGGCGATCTAATAGAAACTTTTAAAACACTTATATAATGGATACTATGAACCGGATCTTAACATTTACCAACTTAATGAGAATGAAATCCTAACAGGTCATAGTCTGAAACTATCCAAGGAAAGATGTGCGAAACTCCCGAGAAAAAACTTCATTGCAAATCGGGTTGTATACTAGCGGAATGCCCTAAGCGAGAATACAGTGACAGCCACCTCCATTAACTCATTTAAGAACCACTTGGATAAGGATCTTCAGCGCATCAATACAACCTTAGTACCTCTAACTGACGTTGAGCGTAGAGAACATCAAAACTACAAGACTGAGAAACAGATATTACAGTTTAGGAAAAGTAGAGAAAAATACTCCGCTACTCCGCTGCTTTTTGAGTTTGAGGACGTCATTGCACTTATAGAACTGTATCAAAATCCACCGATTTTGTATTTCGTCTAATTGCAGCAATATTAAAGCTAAAAATTACCAACAACCAAATTTCCAATTAAAAAAATCATGTAAAATATCAGGACTTTGATGTATATGCGTTAAAAAATCATAAAATCAGCTGTTGCAACCATGATTTTAAAATGCAGGGTGAAATGACATACAACGTTCCGTTGGTATAATTCATTGGCAATTTGATCGGCGATTGTACATTTGTACACATGTACACATACATAGACTATTCCCTATACTTTTTCGTAACATTAACATTAACGCATTCACCCATGAGTGCAGGGCACAGTCTGTGAATAAATTTAAAATATGAATGTGACAAAGTATGGCTGGGGGCATTCACTTGAGTTTCCCCAGACTATATGCCGCGTGCATCACGATTTATGATGCGTCACAAATCAGAACGCATCAAGTATACACATTAATCATTTTATGAAAAGCACTTTCGGTGACCCAGAAGTATAGAGTAAAAACACAAACGAGGTCTCTTTTAATTCGAAAAACAATATATGAAATTTCAGGAAATGTTTTTTTTTTTAATTAGACATAGACAACTTAATAATTTTGTAGCTGACAAAAATATAGTGGGTAAGTGAAAACAAGAAATAGTTTTATTTACCGTCGAAACTGGCGTGCTCTTTTTTTATTTTGAGCACAAAACCTATTTTTCATAAAGAAACTACAATGCAGATGAAAATCAGAATTCGTTATACAAGTCCAAATCCGTTATGTTTTTGTTACCCAGCTTTACGAATTTTGTACAATTTAAAGGTTTTGTGGTTTGAAACTGCGTTTGAAATATTTTTTGATATAAGGCTGGGCCGAAAAAGTGAAAAATTGGAAATTGCAAATGGCATAGTTGCCAATATCTGACTATACATCTAAAAGTAATTTGTGGAAAATTTTATTAAAATCCGTAAATGTTTAGCCGCGCCCCTGTGACCTTGAAAATGAGTAAAAAGGCAGATTTTTCAATATTTAATATTTTTTAAATCCAAAATTATAATTTTTTTGTGACTTCTTGTGGATGTGGGAATGTGTTTAAAAATAATTTTTTCAATAAAATATTTTTCTGTTGGATGGAAATCACAAATTTGTCTCTGAAAACGTTAAATTACGTGTAAATGAAGATTTTGAGGACAAATTTGTAATTTCTATCCAACAGAAAAATATTTTATTGAAAAAATTATTTTTATACACATTCCCACATCCACAAGAAGTCACAAAAAAATTATAATTTTGGATTTAAAAAATATTAAATATTGAAAAATCTGCCTTTTTACTCATTTTCAAGGTCACAGGGGCGCGGCTAAACATTTACGGATTTTAATAAAATTTTCCACAAATTACTTTTAGATGTATAGTCAGATATTGGCAACTATGCCATTTGCAATTTCCAATTTTTCACTTTTTCGGCCCAGCCTAAATACAGTGTGAGTTTGTAACTTGGAATAAATTCAGCAAATCCAGTACAGTTTTTTTTTGGAAAAATGTTTGGACATTTTAGGTTGTGGTTTTACTCGCGTTTAGGATATTGCCAAATAGTGAATGTGCAACGTTTTGAGCATTTATTGTCGAAAAAGTATTAAAGGAAGACCAGAATAAATAAATTTTTATTTGGAAAGGAAAGAAAAAACTAAAAGTCTAACTCCACATAATTTAATACAATAAAAATTTGTTGTACATGTTTCGAAAGTAGAAACATTTATCATCAGGAGGCAGAAAAATTTATATTGCTGATGGTTCTAGTAGAAGAGAAAATGATAAAAGGTATAAAACCTTAATGGAGCTTTTACGTAATTAAACAATGGGTGTGTCGAGATGACATAATGTGAAGAAAAATAGAAATAAGTTAAAACATACTGAGTATGTGAAAAAATTAATTAAAAATGCTGTTAGTTTCAAATTGTCACCCTGCATAGGGGAAACTAGGGATGGTTCAACCATTTAGTATTTGATTGTCTATATGCTGGATACAAATTCGGAAATGTTCCTGTATAACTAAATTACTATAAGTATAGCTAAATGCTTTGGGCACTGTATAAAACAAGAAAAAAGCACTAAACTTTATTTTTGGTTATGCTTACCAAAAAAGCTTACATTTGGTTGTATGTCCCCCAGGCACGGGGTAGATCCACCCAGCGTGTGGGGTACATTCAACCAGTGTACAAAGACAACAAATTATAGAAATATTTTATTATTAAATTATAGAACAAATCATAAAAATACATAGTATTTAAAATAGCAATCTTTTAAACTATAACTAACTAATACATTTTCTTTTTAACGAACATTCAACCCTTTAAAATTAAATTTAAATTTATAAAGAGAAGAAATTTTAGCTGTGCCAGAATTTTGTGGCGTCGGTAAAATCATCACAATATCGTCTCTTTCTATGTTTGAAATATCAGAAATATCTGAAAAAGTAAAAGTTGTCGAATTGTTTGTACGCCTTAAAAAATTTATTTCATAGTCGTTTAAATTCTTGGAGCAAACCTGACCTATGTAATAAATAGTGGATGTTTTTGTAGAAAACTTTGTGAAAACAAGATCTTGTACGTTAATTGGAAAGTCTTGTTCTTCCAATATAGGAAATTCATCCAGAGATGAATCATTATCAAAATCAATAAGATCAACTAAAGATTCATCGCTGTCTGTGTCCTTATTGATTTCGGGAATTAGTTTACGTTTAGTTGATTTTGATTTTTTTAATGCATCCTTTCCTTGTTTTTCTTGTTGCTTTTTCTCTATTTCTTCCATAACCGGTATTGACGTGTAGATTTTCGATTTAGATTGCCTTTCTTTTATTTTTTTAATATTCTTTGCTTTGGTACTATTAATAAAATAGGTATGTATGGGGTAGATTCAATCGGTTTAATCTACCCCAAATGACATGGTTGAATCTACCCCATACATACCTATTTTATTAATAATACCAAAGAATCACAATGTTATGTTTTCGTGGTAATAAGTTAGCTAATGCCATGCAGATTTAACTATACCTGCCATATAACAGATACCTATAAGCAATAATGAACAATATTTCAAAGACTAGCGAGTAATATATTACCTTTAATTTATAAATTTTTTTTTCTCATATATTTGCACACTGCTGCTCCAGCCACCAAACTTTACACACAAATAGTAACAGGCCAAAAGACAATATAGGTTAGTAAAAACACGCAGGAAATTTAAATATTTCTTTAGATAAAGGCACTGGTTGTATCTGCTCCGTGGTTGAATCATCCCCAGTTTCCCCTACCCGTTTCCAAGCATTTTTCCAAAAAAAACTGTACTGGATTTACTGAATTTATTCAAAGTTACAAACTCACGCTGTTTATTATACTAGTATGTATACAATAGTTCTCATTGAATTTGCCTATTTAGATTTTGTAGAACGGTAAAATTAACCAAGAAGCAAATGAAAAAGGTAAATTCTATAAAACACGTTGTGCTTTTTGAAGCATAATAAATACGGGACCCGAATATGATTCTCAAACAACTGCATCCACGAACTGAGGAGAAACATAATCAAAGATAGAAAAATGTCCCAAACTTTTACTTGAAAGCTTAATATAGATGTAATCGTTTGGAAAGTAATAAAAATTAATTAAAAAAGATTTAATTATAAATAGCCAAGAGTGTGTGGGTAATTATTGGTCCTCACTGTATAATTAATCCGTATTTGCACTAAATTAAATTAAGCACTAATCACCTAAAACCAGTAGGGCCGCGTCGTCGCATAAAAAATTAAAAAGATCATAATCTGAGACAAGCGAATCACATTAAAGTTTAACGAGAATCGATAATTACTTTGCCACTCCCACACTCTTCCCCTGCCCTAACAAATATGTTTGCATTTGGCTGACACCGCGTAAACAGACCTGTTATTATGCCGTCAATTAAAATCGTATTACATAAATTCTTGTCTCGTGGGCCACTCTGCTCTTACATGTGGGTCACTGTCGGAGAAAGTGCCCCTCAATTGATTTATGGATGGACTTGATGCGTTGTGAGTCCTCGTAAATCCTCTGACACTTACAGTAGCGGCAGTATAAATTTTAGGGAGAACGCAGGAACTTCCCTGTCTATTTTCTTTACCAACTATAAGAAGGAGCATGACTTTGTAAAAACGCTTTTATACTCGAAAATATAGAGAAACTCCCTTACGAGACTAGTAAATAGTAATTTACGTTACAAGACCGGAAAGTAGTGTTTTTCAGGTCGAGACAAGCATTTCCAGGGCGAGCCATAGGCGAGTCCTGGAAGTTTGGAGAGACCTGGAAAACACTAATTTTCGGTTGCGTGACGTACAATATTTTTTTTAAGACCGACACTTCGATATATTTTATAATCTACGCGAAACAAGTTTAACATAAAGAACAAAATTAAAAATCAACGAACTGTCACTCGACAATACATCGAAATGTTGTCATAATAACGAAATCAAGGTATCTTGTATTATTAAAGAGCTATTGGAAAAACAAAAAACAGGGTGACAGTGACATTAGAGACCGGAAAAACGTTATTTTCTAGACGAGAAATTGTCCAGAAAGTGTAAATTTTCTGGTCGGTTTTAAAAAAATATATTTACAGCATAAAAAATGAAAACACTGTACAATGACCTGATATTCGTTAGTATATTTATTCTGTATTTTGGTAAATAACGTACCTGCACAGAGCAAAAAGCCTTCTATTTCTTATATGAATTCACATACTCTTTATACAACTGTTTAATACTATACAGGGTGTTCATTTGAAAACTTCCCACCTCGATTTTCCTGCTTTAAAATGAAAATGTGGAAAATCGCTCGGACCCGTCGATTTTTATTTCGAGGGGGACATCTTGTGCGTATATTGTCAATATTGTTACTTCAAGCCCCTAGGAGGGAAGGGGGTAAGATCTAAATCTTAAATGGATACCCCTATTTTATATAACTTTTTTGGATTCTGCATAAAATTCTGAACATTTTTTAATAAAAGCATTATTAGTCTATACTTAACAGTTTCCGAGATATTGACTCTTGAAAAATTACATTTTTAAACTTTGACAGCGTCTAGCTTTCTAACTGTACGTCTTACATGTCCCTATCTTCGATTTTTATTATCTTTTCAATAGTGTCAACTTCCGGTCAAACTGGAAGTACTATATTTCTTACATCCGGTTTAACAGAAAGTTCACACTAGTGGAAAGATAATAAAAATCGAAGATAGGGACATGTAAGACGTACAGTTAGAAAGCTAAACGCTGTCAAAGTTCAAAAATGTAACTTTTCAAGAGTCAATATCTCGGAAACTGTTAAGTATATTAATAATGCTTTTATTAAAAAATGTTCAGAATTTTATGCAGAATCCAATAAAAATTATATAAAATAGTGGTATCCATTTAAGATTTAGATCTTACCCCCCTCCTTCCTAGGGGCTTGAAGTAAAGATTGACAATATACGCAAAAGATGTCCCCCTCAAAATAAAAATTGAAGCAGGTTCAATGAAATTCAAATTCAGACAGGACAGCTAGAAGACTCTGAACAATGATATTATAATATATAAAATACGTTAAAATTAATTCTAAATAGTGCGTGCAGCGATTGCCGATCGCTACAATCCCCCACCAACGTCTTGTGGATTAAAGGTTCTAACGGATACAATTGGTTTTTTGGGACGCTATTCTGATTTATTTTCTGAATTGTAAAGAAAGTGCTTTAGTGGGAATAAAACGCGTCGCATTGAGATGATACAATTTATTTCCTAACAAAATTGCTTTATTAAAAGTAGTTCATTATTCAACAAGACTGTGCTGCTAATGGAACTAATTACTACCAATAAAAACACTGTTTTACCAAACCTGGAATTGATAATATAACACTAAAGCGGGTTTAATACACTAGCCATTTATTTAATATGGGTTAATGTCATAGCAAACCTGTATTAGATTATTTTTCTCAGTGTACAAATTCAATAATGCGCAGCTCGAAGAACATTTCCAGCAGCGTGTTTAATAATATCCGTAGTGATTTAGAATGTTTTATAGACAGCGTGTACTTGGCACAGAGCCTTAAATGAATGCACTCTGCTACGATTATATTTTGAGGCCTATACATTAATTCAAAAACTGCAGTCTGCCCCCAAGTGTGACCGTGTTTCTCTAGAACGCTTCACACTGTCGTTATCAAACCCGAACATTACATCTACTTGACATACTCTGACCTACGGCGCTTGAAGTGCAGCGTATGTAAAAACTAATTACTCGTGAAGATTTATAGTGGCGTAGCAACGCTCGCGCTCGTAAAGCTTAAAAATAATTATTGCAAATAAAAGAATTACACTAACAATTTGCTTCCGGAATGGGAGTAATTTTGCAGTCAAGAGCATCACTTAAATCTTGGAGTGTTTCTGACAATCGGAAGTTCGTTAAACGACATTAGATACAGTAACGGTTGCAGTGATTTCATTAAGCGGCCCACATGACGAAGGCAAGATCACGCTTGGCACAATTAACACCCGCACTCTGTCCTGGCATTTGCAGACCGAGGCGGTTGTTACCATCCGGAAATTAAATAAATCTGTGTCCGAGTCGGCGACCCTGTTCTCGGTTTGTCGAAATCGGATCAAGACAGTAAACGGATGATGACGACGCTGCGTGTCCAATATGCATACACACACATTATTTTAGAAGTGGCCAATTGATATTTGCATGAGGGCGGCTAAATCCCTCGAGGGCTACTAATTCGGAATTTGACTGACGCTCAGATTAGATTTGTTGCTCCCCTCTGAACAGGACTTATCCATTTTCTAGCATTTAGTTAAAAGTCAATTATCCGATTCAGGAGGGTGGCACTCGGCGGTGCCATCTACTGCAATATTAAATCAACTTCGTACACTCCAAACAAAATTATTCAAATGTAAAATCTTTACCCTTCCGTTAACTAATCCGTTTAACAAACCGTTGTAAGAATTATACTGAATTAAACAAACCGAATGGATTTTCTGAAGCTTGCCTTTACTAGGGCTTCTTTAGATTGGTTGGAAAACTTTTCGTTTATACTCAAATAATAATTAATTTGTATAATCTCTATTTAACGGAGATAGGCAATTTCCCTTTATATCATTTTCATAGGCACAATAGGAACTTTAAAATGATACTTACAATTTTATAGGATTGCAACGCCTTAAAATATACCTTAATTGATTAAGTAAACAACAGTTGGCTTTAACAGCTCTGACTTTATTTGATATTTGGTTCTGAACAAAATTTATTTATAATATATAATTTTAAACATACACAGTAAAAAAATCAATTAATAGGAAGGGATATGTGTGATTTAATTTATTTGATTATATTTTTCGATTTAGAATTTAATCAATGTGTTAATCAGTTGCATGATTTAAATTGTTTACACAAAATAATCATATCGGATTATTTTAAATCGGTAATGATCAATTGTGTAAAATATGCCAAACTTTTAAATCATGTTTAATTTGAGGGATTTGACGCTTGGGAATACGCAACAAGTGTGTATAATATACAGTGTGACCAGTAAAGTCCGCATCATATGGGATTTTTTTTTATTAATAGCTTTATTCGAAATTTGACTTTGGCATCAAGTTCTGCTTTGATCGAGATGAAAATTAAGCAAAAAAATACTAGTCACGTGATTCGCATTATCTGAAAAATTTTAATTTTTTCCAAAAAATAATTCAAAAGTGAGGTTATTTCGTAAAATATCGAAAAAAGTTATAAGAAAAAGTTTTTTTTAAATGCAGTTTCTAGCCCATATGCAAAATTTCAGCTGCATAAGATAATTTTGATTTTTTTACCCACCATTAACATTTTTTTTATTTTCCACTTAATGAACACTTTACTGATGACACTGTGTTCTTTTTGTCTTAATATTCAGGTGTATTACTTTCAGACACAAACTACGTTTTCAAAAATACTTATTTTATGAAGTTACCTTATACAGAGTCAAAAACAAATAAACTTTGCATCACATGCGACCAAATTTTAATAGCCCAATTTTGATTTTGTAGAAAAACACACATTTAATATGGCGCTACTTTAAAGAAAATGTATCTGAAATAAAGCAATGTCAAAACTTAGAAATTTTATGTAGGTTGCGTTGAGTATTATTTTGCAAAAGTGGTGCAATTTACAAAATATGGGTAAAAAATCAAAATTATCTTATGCAGCTCATTGCATGTGGGCTAAAAACTGCATTTAAAAAAACTTTTTCTAATAACTTTTCTCGATACTTTCAGAAATAACCCCACTTTTGAATTATTTTTGGAAAAAATTAAAATTTTACAAATAATGCGAATCACGTGACTACTATTTTTTTGCTTAATTTTTATTCCGATCGAAGCAGAACTTGATGCCAAAGTCAAATTTCGAATAAAGTTACCTGATAATAAAAAAAAATCCCATATGATGCGGATTTTACTGGTCACACTAGAGATGTGTAAGAATGGATATATTAAAACATTTTGTAAAATTTAAACGAATAATGAAATACACTTGAAACACATTACAAAATAAACATTTGTAAATCAATGATATATTATTATCTTAATGTTGAGCCTGTAATGTTCTGTTGTAATATGCCACACAACGACATGACTTGGTAACAAGAATCAAAACCATTGTTTGTGTACCGCTCTTGGTCGATATTAACGTTAAATTCATCAAAAATGTCACCGTACCAATGTAATATTGCCGTAAATGTCCAGATTGTAAGTCCATATCTCCAATTGCTAACCGGCCAACGCCGCCGATTCTTATGCTTGACACGACCACGTGCTCTTTGTAAACAGAATAATCGAGTTGTGTGCGGAATAACCAATGAAATAAGAATATACATCTATTCCAAATATGGTTTTAATTTCAATTGCATTTAATTGATGTTTTAAGTTTTATTTGTAGCAGCAATAATAATACGTTCTACTATACTTATCTCAATTCAGTACCCAACCTCAACCATTAACATAATCTTGATCTGAAATAATATGCAGCAACGAACATAACAATATCAAAACTGTTGTCATTATATTACGTTAAGGTCTATTTTCCTTAAATCTAATAAGGATTCGACTGAAATGATTAATTTAATAACACCGTGCGAGCAAAAATTATTTGCATCAAAGAGAAGGCCTTGCATTGCGTAATGCTTAGCCGTAGACTTTAATACCTCTTGGGTGTCAGTATGCCTGAATTAGCAATCAATCAGTTATTCCGTCATCTTTGACAGTCGTTACAAGTAATTTGATTCATCGCTAATTGTTCCAATTTCTTGAACAATTCACACAATGGGCTTTACGGAACAGCGCAAAACATTCATGGTTGAAGCGTATTTTCAAAACGGGGTTAGAGTAAATGGTGAGTGGCAATACAATCCGGGTTTGTGCATGGACGATTTTCACGAACATTTTCCTAACGTTGCTTTTATTGCTGGGGATTTTTATCATTGCCTGAAAAGAACCGTGCATGGCTGTGTTTAGGGAAACAGGTTCTATACAACACAAAAAAGGAGCATCAGGCAGACCATCTGCAAGAACAGAAGAACTTGTTGCAAACGTTCGTGAAATAATGCAAAATACGCCAACAAATTGTATAAGACGCCTGTCCCAAGAAGTGGGAAGATCAATGGCCAATTTCAGCAATTTATGTAATTATTTTTCTTTTCCTTTCTGTATATTTTTACTTTGTTAATTTTGTAAACAACAAAAATAAATTCGTATTTGTCTACTTATTTTATTACTCATTAGTTTGGCATATCATGTCATAATATGAATTTGACAAAATTTTAACCTAGATTGGGTTACATCTATCATTCCCATATCATTGTGATCTAAACCAAGCCCTACGTTTTTTATCCAAGCCCTCTTTGATGCAAACAATTTTTGCTCGCACGGTATTACGTTAAGGTCTATTTTCCTTAAATTTATTAAAGCTTTAACTGAAATAATTAATTTAATAATAGTAAATTTCAATTTTCTGTTGCTGATACGCGGGCCAACGTCAGGGACTCTTATGCTTGACATGACTAAATTCTGTTTTAAAATTATCGAATGATTTTTGAAACGGATTGGATGGATTTAGATATTTATTTGCCATAACTTTATTGTGACATGGATAAGTTATTTCTAGAGATAACAACTAGTTAAATATTCTTGCTGTCATTATGTCAATTCACTGAACCAAATAAAAGAGAAATACCAATAGGGCTAATTTTAATAAATCAGCTAAGTCGCGTGTAGGTATCCGATAGGAGTTTTATAGGTCAACAAGAATTTAATAAAATTTCTAAAATAGATGCTTATTTGGCCTAAGATTATTATCTTTCAAGATAATAACTTAATGGGTAAACTTCGGAATTAGGGCGGATAAGAAGTAAAACTTGATCGTATCGTTTCTAGGCATCTAAGTCCCTGTAGGCATAAAAGATGGGTCGCGCGTCTGTTTGATCGACGTTTTGCGCGGCGAAGGGGGCGCCACTGAGTGTATTAGCTCATTTTCGTGATGCTGTTTGCAAAAAGCTAGGGGAGCTTAAAGCAGGGAGTTTTACTGGTAATTGGTGTCAATTTAGACTGACGCATCGGCAATGGGAATGGGGGATTGAGTTACACCCTTGCGTATCTTGTGGTCACCCGCGCTCGGCTTCTTTGAAATGACGGATGAATAAGGTGGGAGAACGCTGGGATGTTGCATACATTTATATGGTCCAAGATATGTGTCTACCTGCGGGCTTTTTTTAATATCGACTTCGGTTTCGATATTAAAAAACAAGGTTCGCTCAGCGGGGAGTATGATCTTCGTTGAAGCGAAATAATTTTGATTTTATATTACTCGAAAAACGAGGCATGTTATGCGATGAGCTCAGTAGGTGATGATAAGAATAAAAAAATACTTTCACAGTAAGCCTGTTTTTATTGAGGGTATCGGTTAAATATATTATGTATGTGTTTCAGATTTGTTGTGTTGTTATTATTAGTTTCCTTGAAAATTTCATAAATTTATTTTCAAATAATTAGAATGCCCCTTTTTGTTTGCGTTGCTTATAACAACGAGAGACTATCGCGATAGTCTATAGCCTATTAACCTAATGAAATTAATAAGTGATAACTTTTCTTAGGTATACTACTACGACTTAATTTTAATTCAAATGTCAAATCATTTTGAAGTGACAGGTGAGACAAACCAGCAAGTAACAATCAGTTTTTTAGTCGTATCCGTGATATTTATTGTTGCAATAATATTGTGTAAAAAATTATTATTCGTTTTGGTAATGAATCAGCAAGTTGGATTGCTAAATAAATTGAGCAGTTAGTAACTCATTTTTATTACTAAAATGTGAGAAACGTTAAATAACAAATTTGTTATCTGAAATCCAATGTCTTTATAGTTTTAAATTCAAATATAACTTTAAAAAACATATTTCCGATGAGTTTAGTTTAAAAAATGCACTGTATTTTTACAATAGAAGTTGATTTTAATTGTTAGTAACTAAGGTTTATTACTAAAATTTCAGGAACATTATTAAAAGAAACTCCAATTTATGAAATTTTCTTACCGAATCTCCCACGCAGCAGAATTAATTCCCGATAATTTTTTTCTCGGTTTCACTCATGTTTTTGTTGATAGAAAATTATTTTTCGTGACCTTAAAAAAAATTATCGGTAATAATTCTGCTGCTAGGAAATTATAAGTGATAACTGACTATAGGGTAGGTAATTATTTATATAGGGAAAATATGGTTAATATTAAAAATTAAAAAATTAAAAACAGAATAAAAATGTATTCTTTCAAAGGTCAGGAAACAGGAAATGCTTTGCTGATGGTGTTGGCAGAAGAGAATAGAAGATGATATCCAACCTTAATGAAGCTTTTATGGAAGATAAAATGGCGTGTTGGTATAACATGAATAGTGAAGAAAAATATATCAGCGTACTGAGTTTGTAAAAAAATAAATTAACTTTTCCTATGAATCAAACGTTTTCAGTTATTTTTCTACAATTATTTTTCGACTAACTCGGTACGCTGAAAATTTTCTCTTCACTATTCATATGTTATCACAAATTTTACCGTCGATATAAACGATTAAGGTTGGATACCATCTACCAATTTCTCTTCTGCTAACACCATCAAAAAAGTTTTTTTGTCTCCTGATGATAAACGTTCGTACGTTTAAAAAATGAAAGAATAATGTTTTTATTCCAATAAAATTGCGGAGGAAGACTTTTTGTCTTTCTTTCGTTCCAATACTAGAAATATTTATTCTTAAGTTGAGTATTAAAAATATCCATAAGAACATCAAAACAGGCATAAGTCCAATGATCTGATGGTACCTACATATAGATGGCTCATGCCATTCATAAACAATACTAAAATTTGTTGACAACATTATTTGTAGGAGAGACGCGGTGAAGAGTTGGGTGGGGCAGGGAGTAGGGATTACGGTGTATTTAACTTTAAATGTGACCTTGCTACTATAGTTTAAACCTAACCTACAAAGCATACAACTTTCTATTTAATCACCTATGAAAAGTGACTGCAGAATTATTATTTTCCGAATTCTCGCACACTTGACACATGCGATTCATCTTACGTACTCTCTAATATCACAAAACTCTAAAAGCACAACAGTTATTACACAAAACCGATAAACTGAAGAAAATTTCAGACCGCTGTCAAAGAAATACTAAACGGAAATGGGGATGTTCGGTATACATCGACGCATCAAATACATCGATATTTTCAATGCGATACATCGTTTTTAAGCGATGTATCGAGGTCAATTGATATTTGTCGACGCATCAATTTATTTTAATCGATATATTATGACTTAATTTTACTCATAAAATAATTATTTTTTCGTCGCCTCTCAATCGTGATTATAACTTTGGTTTCAGTTAAGGTATGAGCTTAGAATAATTAGATTTTTGATTTGTACATTTTCTGTGGACATCTCTAAATGGAAATCATGGCCTCATACCAATGTCGTGGCGCTCACATCTTTGGGGGCGGATCTCTTACTGCTGCGTTGCCATATTGCACACTTTTTATAGGGTTTTAGACAAATATCTAAATTGACCACATCATGTTAATGCTTTTAACAGCGTAAGTTTGGCAAACAAATAGGAGGGGCGAAATTTGTATGTTGATTTACTTCAGAATCGAATGCGATTTTTTCAATAGGTCAATCATTGTAAAAATCTCAATTAAAAATGACTGAAATTGAACCGATTCTCCTAACAAACCGCGCTGAAAAATTTAGAATTGAAAGAAATTCCATGTAAATATACTTAAGACTTAAGATTTATTACTATAAGCATTTATTTATGCAGTTAGTTATAAATAGTAAAGCTTCAAGACATTTTTAATGCAATAACACAAGCACACCCAAATAATAATAACTTGAGAGAACCAAAAAAATATAAAGTGGCAACGTGAACTTTTCTGTTTTTAGCTTCTAGCTATTTTGAATGTGTTTTTAAAGTCATCACGTTTGGAATGGTGACACTACTTATCGACGACTCGCCTACCAGTGGCGGGTAACAAATGAGATCCATCATCGCTAATAATCGTACATACATAGTGATAGTAAGCCAATAATATATAGGTAACCGAAACTTATCGTGTATAAATTTCAAAGAATAATTTTTTTATAAGGTTGAGCTAATTAGCTGCAGCTAAAGTGTACAATCATTTTCTCCTGGGAACATGTTGAGAAGTTTATACGGAGAAATATTATGTTATAAGCATGCTACTTATTTTTATCACTTTTAGTGATAGTTAGTGGAGAGTCGGCTAAGCGTGCGCGGCGGATAATCGTGCGCATGTCTTTATTTCCATAACCGGCGTATATAATTCGAAATCGGTATTCAGGCCTTGCCAAGCCTGTGTACTATGACATATGAGTCAGGTGGATCGCTTTACTTTACTTATCCAAAATGGTCGCTTCGTTGTTTACGTGTCGTGTACTAGTATTTCCATTTTTACATTTTTTGATAATCGTGTGCGTTAATGAGTCCTTTTGACACTGATATATATACTTTAGGCAAAAAAAAACGTTTTATATTGTTTTAAAGAATTTAAAACCGAATCTGCCACTTTCGGTTAATCGGGCGCAGTTCGCACGATTAGCCGCCATGTATTTAGCATTGTTAAGAATGCGTTTTAAATAATACAGAAACACAAAAAACGGGTCCGGCCACGTTTACTATATGTTTTTGGGGTCGCTGAATCCAAATCCGAAGTCTAAAAATGTCAGCACATCAGAGTTTTGGCATATCCTCAAAAGAGCCCATAATTACAGTCTTAAATATTTGCAGATGCCGAAATACCAACGTAAAACAACGCGCAACGGAATCCAGAAACCTTATTAAATAAACAAGTACAATATTAGCTTTAATAAATTATTTTATTCGTTTCACTTTTCAATGCGCATGATTATCCTATCCATGCGCAACATTAGCCGCATACGTCGGGTAATTGTGCGCAGTGTCAGTTTTTGGAATTTCGGGTTTTAAAGTCACAATGTGCATTTTTATTTAAAATTAATTACAGAATATTAAAGCCAAATCGTTAAAGAATCTTGATAGCGAACCTAGAAGTCCAATCTTTTGTCATTTCGGAAATATTACAATTTTGGCATAGCACCAATACCCGACTCTCCCCTATTCGTGACTATAAATCCTTTTAGGTGCATGTAAAGTTCCATGTTTTTTGTTACAAAGCAATAACTGACTATTCGTCTTTATTAGTTTTATGTCTAGAAACAATAATCATTGTATATTGAAGATATACTTTTTATATTCAATTTTAAGAAACATTAATTCATTTTATCCCGATTATCCGATATTCCTCGTACTGCTCTGATATTATAAAAATAGCGGACGTGAGGTATGCAGAGAGTGACTAAAAGCCAGGTTGTGCTTTGGAAGGCGCTCAAAATGAGAATACTTCATAGCACGGATGGCACCGTCCTGCCAATAGCATCTCACGTACGCATTTGTCGTCTGAGTGGTATAATTAACGCGGTATTTATAGTGCAAGGGCAACGATCATCTGTCTGTTCTCCACAAAAAGATTTGTCGGCGGAATCTGCTCGCGGGCATAAAACCTTCTCTGTCGCAGATCTGTTTTATTTTCTTCCTGATACAATTTGCATCGTCTCAAAATCACTTAGACGGAGAAAAGCGTCCCCGCGTGGTGGTGTATCTCCGCACCGCTTTTATTGGGGCATTATCATTTTATTGACTTCAAATAGCTTGTAAAACGCAGAGCTTCGAGTTAAGAGCGAGCGCGGGAAGCGATTCCCTCGAAACAGCCTAATTCAGGAGACAGTGATGGCTTGTAATCGCCGTCGGAGTTTCCCTCTTGCAAACAGGTGGATTTGTTCAATTTATTACGGGACCGACAAAAGAAACAGCTGCTACCCCGCTAGAGTACTAGTACGGGTTATTGAATCGGACATTTACCACCGGGCATCAATGCGTCACTATCGATTTATCTACGTACACAAGCTACCCTGCAACAACAGTTATTTTTACAGACTATTTTACACGAATATTTCGCCAGGCTAAAATATGACTTGCCGAGTAAGCAGAAGGAAGCAGTCGGCGGGCCGGTCCATCTATCAATCCCAGTCCTCTGGCAGGATTGTTTCCTGCTGCATCAAACTAATGGTCCCAGCGGCAAGAGTAAACTTCGCAGGAGAAACAGTTTAATGGAATCCGGGACCGCGGGGACCATTAAAATGAAATAGTGCGCTCTGGCCAAACGGACACCGCCTTCTTTTTCCTCGGACTTTGTCTCGCATAGCTTCGCCCAGGGTTGCAAGAATCAATCTTTTCTTGTTAGGCTGTATTGTTAGGTACCTATATTATTAGCGTTTGCGCTAATAAATAGCAATAATAGTCCATTCGCATTGCTTTTGCTTTAAATAGGATATCGGTATGCCTTCCGTCTTTTAAATGGTCTAATCAGGTAAATTATTTTACAAAAACTTTTTGTAATCTAAACTGGTTTTTATTTGTTTGAAGGTGGTAGACAATGAAGTAATATCAAAAAAATTACGTTGTCGGACTTCCATTGTCTTTATTTTGTTACTTAACACAACGTTTCGGTTAGTTAGTATCTCTAACCGTTTTCAAGTGTAAACTAAATTATAATTCTAAGGCTAAATACTATCCCATTGAAGCTTGATGACTCCGCTAACGTGCTTATTGGAGTGTGAAGTTTGACCTCTTCCCGTACGAGTTAAAGAACATCTGAAACATACTCAAAGGGGTGAAACTTCGAGATCAGGTATAGCGGAACATGTATGGCCCAACCAACATAATATACAGTGGTCAGAAGCCAAGGTTTTGGACACGGAACAGCACTGAAGAAAACGAATATTCAAAGACGCAGCTTTCATGAATCAAAATGCCCATATATTTAGTAAACCAAGTATAGATATCGTGCAATATCTGGAAGCCTCTTCTTGTCCAAAACCAACAGCTCAAACTTCGCACTCCAATAAGCACGTAGGCGGAGTCTTCAAGCTTCATTGCACGTGGATAGTATTTAAGACAGTAGTCTTAGAATTATAATTTAGTTTACACTTGAAAACGGTTAGAAATACTAACTAACCGAAACGTTGTGTTAAGTAACAAAATAAAGACAATAGAAGTCCGACAAGATAATTTTTTTGGTTTTTATTTGTCGCAATATTTTACAGCCAAATAGTTAATGCAAAAGTATCGATCCGTTACGTCGAAGGTTTCTATTCAGAAAACAGTTCAGGTGTTGCGCTCTTATCGAAAAACAGGAAAGCGGCACCTGGGCCGATGGGGAGCCATACATCACCCGTCCAGAGATTTGGGATCGGATAGAATAGAGCCACCGAGAAAAGCAGGATATGAGCGCCACGGAGGTGTCGGCAATGCCATCGCACCATCGTTGTGCCACCGGCTATATATCACACCGACAAATTAAATTATCTTGCTGTCTACGATAAGACTGGACTGAGACCTAGGTGCATTTTTTATTCCTCGGAATAATAAACTGGGATTACGGTAATGAATGCTCTTAGTTGCCTGAAGATGTGTTGATGATGAATTAGTTGTGCAAAAATTACGACACGAGAAAAACGTCGACGATTTTATTGTAATGTTAATGATACAAAAGTACTATTGTTTAAAAATAAACGTTTTTCCAGAATGATAAGAATGTTAGGTTTATCCTATATACAGTGTGACCAGTAAAGTGCGCATCATAATATGGGATTTTTTTTTATTAATAGCTTTATTCGAAATTTGACTTTGGCATCAAGTTCTGGTTCGATCGAGATGAAAATTAAGCAAAAAAATAGTAGTCACGTGATTCGCATTATCTGTCAAATTTTATTTTTTCCAAAAAATAATTCAAAACTGGGGTTATTTCTAAAAATAAGGAAAAAAGTTATTAGAAAAAGTTTTTTTAAATGCACTTTCTAGCCCACATGCAAAATTTCAGCCGAATAAGTTAATTTTGATTTTTTATCCATATTTTGTAAATTGCACCACTTTTGCAAAATAAGACTAAACGCAACCTACATAAAACTTCTTAGTTTTGACAATGCTTTATTTCAGATAAATTTTCTTTAAAGTAGCGCCATATTAAATGTGTGTTTTTCTACAAAATCAAAATTGGGCTATTAAAATTTGGTCGCATGTGATGCAAAGGTTATTTGTCTGTATAAGGTAACTTCATAAAATAAGTATTTTTGAAAACGTAGTTTGTGTCTGAAACTAAAACACCTTAATATTAAGACAAAAAAAACACAGTGTCATCAGTAAAGTGTTTAAATAAATTTTAGTTTAACTTAACGTAAAGTTTATCTATGCGACGAAATTTTAATAGCCCAATTTTGATTTTGTAGAAAAACACACATTTAATATGGCGCTACTTTAAAGAAAATGTACCTGAAATAAAGCATTGTCAAAACTAAGAAGTTTTATGTAGGTTGCGTTGAGTCTTATTTTGCAAAAGTGGTGCAATTTACAAAATATGGGTAAAAAATCAAAATTATCTTATGCAGCTAAAATTTTGCATGTGGGCTAAAAACTGCATTAAAAAAACTTTTATTCATATTTTCAGAAATAACCCCACTTTTGAATTATTCTTTGGAAAAAATTAAAATTTGACAGATAATGCGAATCACGTGACTAGTATTTTTTTGCTTAATTTTCATCTCCATCGAAGCAAAACTTGATGCCAAAGGCAAATTTCGAATAAAGCTATTAATAAAAAAAATCCCATATGATGCGGACTTTACTGGTCACACTGTATAAGATTCTTAAATGTATTCAAAGATGATATAGGATTAAATAAAAAATGAATGAATTATTACACATCGAAGCCAATTGTATCATTATTGATTGAAACATTTACTATAAATTGATTAAAATATAATCAGTAATGATTCTTATACCTTAATCACGGATTATTTGAGTTCAGCATTGGGCGGTGTTAATTTTTTAAATCAATGTTAATTTGGCACAAAGACTTTTACAAAAAAGAACATATGGAGCTGAATTTAATCAGTACTGAGTTCATTTTGATTTAAAATTTAATGATGTTTTTAAGTGTGTACGTACTCATCTATGTAGATCCTATATTTTTATAAGAAATTATCAAAAAATTTTCTTATTACGTTTGATAACTTTCTCTTTCCCATCTTTGTTTCATGGTTTTTATTGTGCCATGTCGAGTAATTCTATATGCCTCCGTATTCATAAAGATTCTTTACCAATCAAGGTAGCGTATTGGCGTATCCCCCGCAACTGGTTTTTCTGAATAGGAACTGGTGCAGCAGCCCTTTCATATGTGCGTGTGCGTGCTGTCGACGACATGTCTTCTGCAAACCCCGAACGGCAGCCGTTTTGTTAACATGTCAGACTCAGATGTTCTTAAATTCCCTTTCATTTGTTGGTCTGATTTATTTTTGTAAATGAATGAACTTCTGGGTAAGCAATTACTAACCAATGCGCTACCGCATTTTAAACGAGAACAATCGTATCATAAAAAGTATTGAACATAACTGGGACACAACTTAATTAAATTCGATGCCCATTTTATAGTCAGTATACGAAATATTGTCGTTTATTAAAAGAAATTATTTCCTATATAATATGTAGTTGTTTTTGCTTCGAAAAAGTAATAAAAACAAAATTCTTAGTAGGGGAGGTTAGGTTTAATTGATAGATGGGTAAGTTGGCGCAAAGGCGCTTTTGCAAAAAAGAACACCGTCCATAACTGTATTGTTTCTAGACCTTCTATAACTATCTAGTTACACCTTATAGTAAGACAACAGCCATAGTGTATACAATACACCATATACCATATACTAAATATACTGTACTACATACTATATACCTATTAATTTAATAAGTAAATATTTATTTCGGTTCTAAACTATATGGGTAACGGTTATGGTAGATATTATATTAATTTTCATGCATTCAGTGAATCTCCAATATACAATTTACAATAATATCCATTTGCATTAATTTATATGCTGACAGGATGGTATGTGTACCAAAAAGTACAGGAAGATGCCTTGTACAAGTTAAAGAACATCTGAAACATACTCAAAGCCGTGAAACTTCCAGATCAGGTATAGCGGAACATGTATGTACCAAGTAACATAAGATACAGTGGTCAGAAGACAAGGTTTTGGACATGGAACAGCACTGGAGAAAACGAAAATTCAAAGAAGCAGCTTTCATGAATCAAAACACCCATATATTTAGTAAACCAACTATAGACATCCCTAATATCTAGAAGCCTCTTCTTGTCCAAATCAACAGCTCAAACTTCATACTCCAGTAAGCACGTAGGCGGAGTCATCAAGCCTCATTGTACATGGATAGTATTTAAGATAGTAGCCTTAGAATTATAATTTAGTTTTACACTTGAAAACGGTTAGAGATACTAACTAATCGAAACGTTCTGTTAAGTAACAAAATAAAGACAATGGAATTCCGACAAGGTAATTTGTTGATATTACTTCAATGTCTACCACCTTCAAACCAACAAAAACAACACCCTCCTAAAAAAGCAGGAGTTTATAGGTTAAGAAACTTAATATCTTAGAATCAATTAAAATTTAAAAACATAATAAAAAAAACCCTACCGTAAACCTACTAAATGACCAAACAGACCGGTGGAATTTCCCGCTATTTACAATACTTAAGGATGAATAACAAAATTAAGGAATAATTATTTGTATTATATTGCTATAAACATCCTTTCTCAAACCTAGTTATAATGGTACAAAGTGGTTTTAAGGTATTGAGTTTGATAATGTAGTAGTACTACGAAACTGCAGTCACCGATATTTTAAATAAAGTGATATTATAACAAAGTAAATGATTTATATTGTCTTTGTTAAAAAAAAGTAGTAGTAGAAAAAGAAGAGCAAAAAGAAGTGGCAAAAGAACTTTAAAAATTTAAAAGTACAGTATTGTGGATGGGGAAATTGTGTAAAACGGGTTAAAATAATTGTAAAAGATACTTACGACATCGGGCGTGCTGGCTCCATCCGTGTGTGAGGTGGAGTCTGCATTGCTTCTTGTCCCGCCATCCCCGTTCGTGGACCCGCCTAATTCGGGAGGTTTGCCACCATCCCTCTCGTCTATCACAAGGTCTATGGGCATTTTACCTTTTAAACAACTAATATACCTGTGACAAAAATTGTCACATAATTCATGAACCTGAAATAGAAAGAAAAAACGGATTAGTTAAGAAATATTATGAATTCCTAATGTCGCATAAAGAATTACACGATGCAAGGAAAATCATTCAATACAAGTTTTTTTTTGAATATATTTGGGTTACCACAAAAGTAAATCATTGAATCCCTAAAATATTTTGTTTAGACACATACGAGGTCGTTTTTTCACAACATATTTTTGCGCCTATTCGATATTTTTTCCTGTAACAAATCACCGTTAAACTATTAACATATTTTTATTAGATGATTTTTTAATTCCTACCAGGTTTTCTAATTATAACACAAAACATAAACCCTCTTTTTATAACCAAAATAGACTTTTTAGGAACTAAATAGTTCCTTTTTTAAAATATGGAGAAATCGTTTTGGTAACTTTCAGCGAGCGCGATATGTCTGATGGTATGGTGTACTTTTACTGCAAGTGCGAGGTGCATGACTGCAATCCTAATTTTGTGTGTTCGTGTTATAAGTGTTGTGTAGATGTGTCCCTATATTATGAAAGGTCTATTTGCGTTTATTTACCCCTTAACTAATACCGTGCGAGCAAAAGTTATTTGCATCAAAAAGGGGCTTGCATCTAAGGACGTAATGCTTAGCCGTAGAGCTTAATATCTGCTGAGTGTCAGTAACTAACTGAATTAACAATCAATCAGTTATTCCGTCATCTTTGACAGTCGTTACAAGTAATTTGATTCATCGTTAATTTTTCCAATTTCTTGAACAATTCACACTTCGAAACGGGTTTAGAGTAAATAGTGAGCGCCAATATAATCCGGATTTGTGCATGGACGATTTTCACGAACATTTTACTAACGTTGCTTTCATTGCTGGGGATTTTTATCATGGTCTGAAAAGAACCGTGGCTGTGTTTAGGGAAACAGGTTCTATACAACACAAAAAAGGAGCAGCAAGACCATCTGTAAAAACAGAAGTACTTGTTGCAAACGTTCGTGAAATTATGCAAAATACGCCAACAAATTGTATAAGACGCCTGTCCCAAGAAGTGGGAAGATCTTATGGAACATGCAGGACTATTTTTAAGAAGCAGCTATTTTTAAAACACCAGTTGCAAATTTAGAACAATTACAAGAAAGGATTATCTAAGAATGTGGTAACATTTCTCCAGAGATGCTGGTCAACACTTTCGAAAATATGAAGAGACGTGTGAATTAATGCTTGGAGCATGGCGGTGACCAATTTCAGCAATTTATGTAATTATTTTTCCTTTTCTTTCTGTGTATTCTTAATTTGTTAATTTTGTAAACAACAAAAATAAATTTGTATTTGTCCACTTATTTTATTACTCATTAGTTTGGCATATCGTGTCATAATATGAACTTGACAAAATTTTAACCTAGATTTGGTTAGATACTCGTATATCGTCCCCATACCATTGTGATCTAAACCAAGCCCTACGTTTTTTAATCCAAGCCCTCTTTGATGCAAATAATTATTACTCGCACGGTACTAAATTTATTCCAAGTTACAAACTCACACTGTATTTAAAACAAGTAATATGCAGTATGTTGAAAGTTTTTTTTAAGTGACAGATGGTTTTAGGATGGTTTTTGATGTGACATTAACAGAAATATAATATAAATGTTTTTATTATGTGATCAATAAGAATCAAGAGAGAGAAATGTTTTCAAATCATTTTGAATATTTAAATCATACTAAATAAAAAATATTGCATTTTTGTTAAAAGAAGTATTCTTACCATTAACATTACCTTTGATGCTCTCTAACTAATTTCCATGGAAATTGTGCGATAATAAAAGATTTCGCATTGATTTTAAGGTTTAATTAGATATTCTTTATGGGGGAACAATCTAAATTACAGTATTATACGTTAATGGTGTTTCGTTGGGAGCCATTAGTTTGGCGCTCGTCGTCGTCCCCTAAAGCAGCTTCGGAACGGATTCTGGAATGGTAATGCTGCCTTTTCCTAATTAGGTGGGAAGGAGAAAGGCTGAGAGATCAATAACACAGCTTGCGACATCGGCACAATGCAGTGCTCGTGTTACAGTTGGTGGATTGTCCCGCAGGTTCCGTCTCAAATTCCTCGTATTAAACGCCGACATGTAAAAATATGGAAATTGCGCGGCAGCAGAAACGGCAGAATGCGGTCCGATCGCGGATCGTCCCAGACCGGATGGCCATCGCATCGTTTTGCATTCGCAACCACATTTAAATTGCTAAAAGGGGACACTATCGAACGGTTCATCTCTCTCTGCGTTGCGATATTATAATCTCGTTGCAAGGCAAATGCACATAACCGGTTACACCAGACGCCGTCTTCCTCGATGGTCGACGGCCATCTTGAAGATTAGCTTTACTCTTCGGCCTGTGTCCGATGACCTAACACATATGCAAAATAGACACTATTTTCTTCGGGTCATCATTGATACATGTCTATTGAAGAACACGTTTATGGTTGTTCTTTGTTTTCAAATTGCCTATTACGTTGTTTGTTTTAAATCCACAATAAGTACCTACGAGGTATTTCCAGGAATAATATATTTATCTTACTACACTACAACTAAGCATTGTTTAGTGTTTAAGATGCCTCTATGACTATTGATTAACGACAGTTATTTTAACGGATACCCAGCCCACCGTTATGCGTTACTTCTTAACCGTTAAATATCTTGCTAAGCATTATTACCCGGCATGCTCTCATAGCTAAAGTAATTCAATTCAATACTTTTAAAATTGTTTCTATTATAATCGCAACCTGGCTATTATAGTTATTAATGATACTAGTTCGATATGAACACTATAATGAAACGTGTGCAACGTTAAACCACGAGGCGTGATATAGCCGAGTGGTTTAATTGCACAAGTTTCATTAACAAAGTTCATATCGAACGTGTCATTCAAAATTTAATCTACGACAGTGCAAATAGATTTTATTCGTCTAAATTTCATTGATATCAGATAACGTTTTCGTAATTTTTAAAATTTTCAGGTGTCCATATTAGTCGATATCATGGTAACCGCATTTTTGATTGTTTCAATTTCGATTTTGACAACGTCATTATTGCCGTTTAATTTTCTATTGTATGCAAAGTGTTGGCCAAAAATAATTTAAATATGGGAGATTCTGAATCCGAAAGTGTCCCTTCGGATGTTTACAATAAATAAATGCACTCCGTTTTTCTAAGTACCTAATAATAACAAATAAATAGTTTGCACCGACTTTCTTTTTGTTTTTGTATCTTAACATTTGTATGTTATTATAAATTCATAATGGCACTGAGTGCTATTATGAAGGTCATAATGACATCTAAATGATAATGCTAAATACGTCATAATGGCACTGTCGTAGATTAGGTAACCTTAATTTAACATAACGTCCTTATCATCCAATAACTACGAAACAAATTATCACAATGATGCCAGCAAAAACATTTTTCTATTGCTATTTTATTTCCCCATATTTTTTGAGTACCCATCGTTTAAAGCCTGACTTATTATCGCTCTCTGGTTAAAAAAATTCAAGCAATAAATTTAACCTACTTTATTTTGATATCGACTACCAGAAAAAACTTGTTAGGCTTGACGAAGGTCTAGCATTAATGAGGAAACGTTAACTTTTTATGAGTGCATTTAAAATTCTAATAATTATATTCATTTAAAACAAACAAACTCAGAATACATACATTTTAGTACCACAGCAGCTGTTTACAAAGAACTGCCGATGCATGGGCGCGATTAAACTCGAAGCTAATTTGCATATTGTTTTAATCAATCGAATATCAATAATTTAAAAGGAGAGGCTAAATGCAAATCATTTTACATATGGTTGCAACATTATCCCACGAGCTGGCCGCCTGGCTGGCCTACCTTTCCAGCGATATCTAATCGAAAACAGGAAATTCTAATTTACTGTATCGGGACCGCACTCGTTCAACATCTTTTCAAAAATTGGAGCCATTTTTATCTTTTAAATGTCTTACGTAATGGGCTTTCTAAAATGTGTTCAGTTTCTAAATGAATTGGTCGTTTGGGCTTGTTTTTTATTATAATGGTCGATGTTGTTCGAATAGGAAAAATTGGAGACATGGACATTATAAATGATAAGCTTGATATTTGGTTGACTATACCGGGTGTCCACGGAAGGTGGCTCGCCCCTCTAACTTTTTTGTTTTTCAAGATAATGAAATAAAATTTGGGGGATTTGTATACGACATAAAACTGCATTTTTTGACAGGTGACTCAACATTGTGGAACTTCCGGTTTAACCGGAAGTGGCATAAACTTTCGATTTTTAAATGGGACACCTGGTATATTTTTACTTTTTTTGACTCCATATAATATTCTAAATACAACGATGTGTCACTTGTCACTTTTTGTCACTAAGAAAAATTTTTTTTTCCAAATATATCTAGAGGGTTATGAATACCTTAAAATCACTTATTTCAGTTCTTTAATCTTGGAAAAAATACAATTTTACTATTTTTGATCCAATGCTATGTGCTATGTAAAATTTAATCTTTAAAGTTGTATAACTAATTTTTTTTAAATGGCAACATGGTGGCTCGTCGGGTTAAAAAAAAAGAGGATTTAATTACGATTATTTTGATACCATACTACACTATTAGGTTTTAGAAAAGCTGACATTAAAAAACTTTAAAAAGTTAACTTAGAACTTTCCTAAAATGAAACATCTTCTGAGAATAAATTTAGATCTAAATGCATCAAGTAGCCTGTGACCAGCAAAACTGATAAAACAAAATCATGCCTTGACGAAAATTAAAATGCCAACAGCCAACAGCTTCGGCCAAAGTAAATTAGTTTGTTGTTTAAAAAACATGGAAAACAATAGTTTTACAAGGAGTGAAAAAGTTGATATGTTATTAGTGTTTGGAGAATGTAGAAATAATTCAACCGATGCTGCACGACTTTACGCACAAAGATATTTTAATCGGCGTCATCCAACCCAGCACTATTAGGTACCCAAAACTGGTTCCGAAAATGCGAAATGAGCCTGACAATTATATCTAACATATCGACTTTTTCACTCCTTGCAAAACTAGTATTTTCCATGTTTTTTAAACAACAAACTAATTTACTTTGGCAGGAGCTGTTGGCTGTTGGCATTTCAATTTTCTTCAAGGCATGATTTTGTTTTATCAGTTTTGCAGGTCACAGGCTACTTGATGCATTTAAATCTAAATTTATTCTCAGAAGATGCTTCATTTTAGGAAAGTTCTAAGTTAACTTTTTAAAGTTTTTTAATGTCAGCTTTGCTAAAACCTAATAGTGTCTGGTATCAAAATAATCGTAATAAAATCCTCTTTTTTCTTAACCCGACGAGGCACCATGTTGCCATTTTAAAAAAATGAGTTATACACCTTTAAAGATTAAATTTTACATAGCACATAGCATTGGACCAAAAATAGTAAAATTGTATTTTTCCCAAGATTAAAGAACTGAAATAAGTGTTTTTAAGGTATTCATAGCCCTCTAGATAAAACAATAAATTTGGAAAAAAAATATTTTCTTGGTGACAAAAAGTGAGAAGTGACACATCGTTGTATTTAGAATGTTATATGGAGTCAAAAAAAGTAAAAATATACCAGGTGTCCCATTTAAAAATCGAAAGTTTATGCCACTTCCGGTTAAACCGGAAGTTCCATAATGTTGAGTCACCTGTCAAAAAATGCAGTTTTATGTCGTATACAAATCCCCCGAATTTTATTTTATTATCTTGAAAAACAAAAAAGTTAGAGGGGCGAGCCACCTTCCGTGGACACCCGGTATAAGAATCGAGAAAAACAAATAGAATATCATTAAACCAGTATACGACTGGTGATTTGCATATATTCTTGCTACGCAGTATTGGCAAACTGCAAGGTACAGTGGCGTTTTATAATGAGTGTGAGAGAATAGATAATATGTTTAGATGCCCGCAATAAGAACAACAGATTAATCAGTGTTGCCGGCGTGCGGCGTGACCAACGCGTGGCGAGAATGATGGAAAAATAAAAATAAAATGCTGGATAGGTTGATCGGGCTACAAAAATAAAAACATCCAACTACTTCTTCGGCGCTCTCAGCCTTCGCATTATATAAAATAATTGTAAGTTTTTGTTCTTGCGACTATACCGTGCGAGCAAAAATTATTTGCATCAAAGAGGGCCTTGCATCTAAGGACGTAATGCTTAGCCGTATAGAGCTTAATACCTGTTGGGTGTCAGTAACTACCTGAATTAACAATCAATGAGTTATTCCGTCATCTTTGACAGCCGTTACAAGTAATTTGATTCATCGCTAATTTTTCCAATTTCTTTAACAATTCACACAATGGGCTTTACGGAACAGTACAAAACATTCATGGTTGAAGCGTATTTTCGAAACGGGGTTAGAGTAAATGGTAAGTGGCAATACAATCCGGGTTTGTGCATGGACGACAGCACAAAACATTCGTATTTTCGAAACGGGGTTAAAGTAAAAAAAACAATTTCACGAACATTTTCCTAACATCGCTTTCATTACTGGGGATTTTTATCATTGCCTGTAAAGAACCGTGGCTGTGTTTAGGGAAACAGGTTCTATACAACACAAAAAAGGAGCAGGAAGACCATCTCTAAGAACAGAAGAACTTGTTGCAAACGTTCGTGAAATAATGCAAAATACGCCAACAAATTGTATAAGACGCCTGTCCCAAGAAGTGGGAATATCTTATATGGAACATGCAGGACTATTTTTAAGAAGCAGCTAAATTTATTTCCTTATAAAGTGCAAGTATTCCAAGAAATACAAGCCGCAGATTTTGAAAGACGCTTTCGAAAATATGAAGAGAGGTGTGAATTTATGCTTGGAGCATGGTGGTGGCCAATTTCAGCAATTTATGTAATTATTTTTCTTTTTCTTTCTGTTTATTCTTACTTTGTTAATTTTGTAAACAACAAAATTAAATTTGTATTTGTCTACTTATTTTATTACTCAATAGTTTGGCATAATATCATGTCATAATATGAATTTGACAAAATTTTAACCTAGATTTGGTTAGATTTACATCGTCCCCATATCATTGTGATCTAAACCAAGCCCCACGTTTTTTAATCCAAGCCCTTTTTGATGCAAATAATTTTTGCTCGAACCGTATTAATTGCACCCCGTATTTGGTACTTGAAAACGTACTAAATAAAGAAACTATCCCCCAGCATAAGTTGGCAGAACATATCCATTCACAAGATGGTAAAAAAGGCACACCATTGTACTATATATTTCAAATAATAAAAATAAACCCGCGGTCAGACCAGAAAGCAGATTACATATAATATAAATAACTTTGATTACTTATATCTTAAATCAAACATTGTTTATGATATATTCACCATGTTTTGATAATTCTACGAAACGATCGTTAATTTATTTTGCTGATTCAATAGACTCGCTTGCATTACTAAAAATCCATTTTAGACAAAACATTTTTTGGAACCCACGTTGACCGCTCCTTATTTATCAAGATTCGAATTCGAGGTCATTCAAATCTTGCAGGTTGCAGTTGAATAGTTTTTCTCAGTTTATTTTTTTTTTTTTCGTCCACGCTTGACGAGTTCAGTATAATATGCAAATGGGGCCAGATGCCGTTCGAGTCAGACATCAGCTACTATGGCCCGAATAAAAATATAAAAAGTTTCGTTGTGTTGTGGGAATATATTATTTAGTTTTTTTTGTATTGTTTGTTTTGAAGACATTCTCGGTCAGAAATATTTCTGCAAGTTCATTTAGACCTCAGATTTCGACCGTATATGAGTCACAAAGCATAGTAGAAATCAGGATAACGATGCGAACGTTTGCATGAGACGACATAATAAATAACATATTTTTTTACCTTGCAAATAAAATCCCGTAATTTCTATCAATTTTTAATCGACCATGCATGAGAAAAACATAACGGTGTCAAAGATACCACGTTAGGTAATACAAAACATTTGAGAAGGCACTACAGTGAGAATAAAAAAACAATATTTACTACAAAACTGTTGTTGTTTACAGGTTGGAGACAATAATGAGTGGAGATACTCACCAGCTGAAACGTTGTGATTAAAAAAAAAATAAAGACGATGCAAGTTGGTGTAGTATGGACTTCTACTATTTTCGCTGAAATATGAAGGAACGCGACAGTTACAGAGTTACAGAATACCATGTCAAAGATAAATCGTTTTGATCAGTGGCGTAGCCATAGGGGGGTCAGGGGGGTGATTGACCCCCGCCACCCCTGGCTTGGCGCCCCTTTCCTGCTTAAATAAAATTTAAAAATCGGTCTTATTTGAATTTTAATAAACTTAACACAGAACAAAATACCAAAAAATCACAAAGCCTGTAAATGTCCGTTTTAAAATAAAATAAAAGTTATTCTTAAATACCGTCCGTCGCTACGCTAATTAAATCCACAATAGAGGATCTAAAAAAATTACGGAGTGACGATACTTGTTTTAATGAATTTGAATCGGGTGCAAAACAATTGGCAAGAAAATGTGGTGTTTTAGATGAAAATATTTCTAAAAGACATACAAAAGTTAAACATTTTCACGATGAAAAAGAAGATGCCAACACTGAAAATTGCCCGCGCAAAAAAATTAAAACAAGCGTTTTCTACGTTGCATTGGATACTTTCATACAAACACTAGCTGTGAGGTTTGAAGATTTTCTTCAAATTGCAAATAGATTTATTTGCTTAGAGGCAGACGTTATCTCCCCGACACTAGATAATATAAAATATCTTAGGGATCTGTCAGCCTTTTATTAATCTGATATAAATGGCAATTTAATAATCGATGAATATAAATCATTTTGCGCTTTGTTTCAACAATTAAAAAAAGAAAAGATTACCCTAAAAACAGATGAGATACTTCCGTATCTTATTTCAAATAAGCTTGAAAGTTCATTCCCAAATATCGTCGTTAATTTCACAAACTGACGTATCTCAGAAAATCGCTATTTTGAGATACGATCAAAAACGTTTACCTTATATAAACCTTTTTCATCTCACAAAGTGTCGTAACTTTACCTGCTATACTTTTCTCGTAATTAACATTTGGTCGGTGACGAATCTCATAATAGTAAACTTTATAAATCTCACAAACCGACCTAACTCGAGTTAGGTCGGTTTGTGAGATTTACTTTTTAAATAGATTTGTGCAGGTCGCCGACGTATCTCAATTTGACGAGTTAGAACTCGTATTATACTTGAACGGGTCTTTTATTTTACGGCAATTATTATGCATTTAGTCTAGTTTTAAACGTAGCCGGGTGCAATAACGCAATATTTGTACGGTGAGATTAATACATTTTTACGATGGATGCACTTGTACTATGGGAGGATGGCACAAAAAATGTTGTGTTATCAAGTAAACTTATGTTTCGTGGTGCATTGAAAAAAGGAACTAAAGTAAAAATGTTTTACGAAAAAAAGTGGCATAATGGCAAAGTGATCTTAACGGAGTGCGACATTAATATTTTCGATGAACATAATTCAGATTATGTACCTGTACCTACGCAGGAAGTGAACAAGCTAGATGTCAAGTCTGTGAGTGAGTTTAGAAACCACGTGGACATTTCAGATGTCGATTCCTTGTCGGATTCTTCGGACAATGTACCTCTAGCCCAAATCAGGGCTTTGATTTTGAGTGAATCTTTAAGTAATCAGAAAACGGCAATTTCTGACAATAAGAGTGAAATAAGTAAAGAGCCTGTTTACGATTCCGATGCCGATCCTCCGTATACAGCCACCTGTAAATATTACCGATGTAAGGGAGAAGTATGGAGTTCCTGTCATCGTTGTTGGATTCTTTTGTGCTACGATCACTTCATGGATAACCCACATTGTGACTACCATACAACACGTATACTAAAAAAAAAAAACTACAAGAATAACCAATGTTAATAGGGACTTACAGCCTGAACAGCATCAAGTGGAAGGAAGTAAAAAGGAAGGCGAACCGAGTCAAAGAAAGAAGGGAATAGTTAACAAACAAAAACTTACTACCACATTAAAAAAATTAAATGTTCACGATTTTTTTTACCCATTTTTACGTGTTCATATTTCTTTTTGTATTTTTGCTAATTAATGTAGCCTTAATATTTGCATAAAAATGCCTGCAAAGTTTCATTTACCTGTTTTACATACTACGTCAAGATAGTTTTGTATATTTATATTCTAGTTTAGGTATTTAAAATAAAATTTGTTCATTTCGAAGGGTTTGCCTTATTTTTCTATTATAAAATAATATATTTTATCATAAATAACAAAGACATATCTCAACATACAGGTAAAATTTTATTCTCACAAATGGTCGTATCTATTTTTTTTTCTTCTTAACTCAGGGTAAAAAAATCATATCATATGTTTTATCATGAAACTACAAAAAAAACTCCTAACACTATAACACAAGACCGAATAAATATTATAAAACAAATGCTTTTTTACTTTTATCGAAAGCCAAAACTTACGAAAATCTTTAAACCTCTGTCCTGAAAAATTACAATAAATGAGATACGACACTTTGTGAAATTAACGACGATATATGCGGTATACCTTACTATTGCAACGAACAGTGCCAATGCGGAAAGGTCCTTTAATCGGTTAAAAAATATTAAAACTTATAATCGCTCGACAATGACGGAACAACAATTAAATGACATAGCTATATTAAACATAGAAAGTGATTATGTTAAAAATTTAGAACTTTCTAATGTTTTAGATGATTTCAAAAGCCTTAAGACTCGCCGAATAGCTTTATAGTTATATAAAAACAGTTTATAAATTATTGATTAAAGTTGTTTAAGGTCAGAATATTAAAATATTTTTAGTTTTGTGTTTATTTTTGATTGTTTAGTACTTGTTTTTATTATAAAAGGATTTATTTTTTGTTTTATTAAAATCAAAATAGTTTAACTGTGTTAAATGAAAAAAAAATGTAATATAATATACCTAATACCTATAACACAAAAAGCATACAATGCATTGTTTTACCCGATGTTGAAATCTTATGTTTTTTTAGCTGAAATTTAAAACACATCTTAGTTTGGAAAAATATACTTCTATTGTCACTCACTAATAATTTAATAAAAGGCTTTAATGGTGCTTAATACCATGCCTTATTTTTTGTCAATGTTTAACTGAATCTGAACAAACAATATGACAAAATGTGTATTTAAAAATATAGGCGCCCCAAAAAGACTTCAATGACTGTAATATGTCAGATATCACCTAAATAATGTACCGACGATATTAATTTTATTTAAATATTACTTAATAAAATAATAAACTAAAAAAAAACAACGCGAAATAATTTATGTTGTATAATAGATTGAATGACGTTGAGAATGAGAATTGCACCTTAAGCACAAAACAATTTTTCCTACGACCACCTACGAAAATGACAATAACAGCACGGTTAACTTGGCTAGAAAGTGCTAAATATCACACCCGTGTTGAAAAAAAATATTTCAACACGAGTGTGGAAATACAAAGCTCACTATATTTAATTTAAACAGGTGTCAATTTGACAACAAAACTATTTATTAAAAATAATAAACTTACGGTACACGTGGGGTGAATTGGGGTGCTGGGTGGGGTAAAGTACACTAGGGCATTACTGCAAATAAAAAAAAATCCTTTTTTCGTTATTTTTGGGAACCTAAGAGTATTAGGTATTTATGATAAAAATAATAATATCAAAAAGGGAAAATATGTCAGGCAACCCACCAACTGTCATGTCTGCATGTCAACGTCAACTGAGTTGAACCACAGAAAAAAAAGGGGTAGCTATAGAGCAGAAATAGAATACCCTAGGAAATACCGATTTTTAATTTTGCCATTATCTCGGATAAAAATATCCATACAATGTTTCAGGATATGGGACAAGTGAATGTGCTTTATGTAAGTAAATTTATTTTAGCTATATTTAAAACAAATCGAAAAAGATTTAACTTTTATAATTACCAAGCTATCGATATTTAATTCCATCTCTATCTTTCTATAATGTTGAGCAAATGTTGAGGTTATGTTGTAGTTTTGTGTTATGTTGTTTTCGTAGGTACCTATATTATTGTTTTATTAAAAGAATGCAAGCAACTAAAAGATCAGAAACGAAATTTATTCACTGTACATAGATCGTAGGTATGATGTGCGTAAGCAAATAGGAGAAAAAGTTAATTCTTTTTATTTAAATCTAGGTAGGTTAAAATGTGTAAGTGGGCATTGTTTTTTTTTTAATTTGATTAACACAATGGTGATACCTACAAACTATTAACAACAAATCAAACTCTTTTTGATTATATTGTATGGTCGTAGGAAAAATTGTGTACATTACTCGTGTGAAAGTGATTTTCTCACACTCGGAGAATTTCCGCACTCGGCTGACGCCTCGTGCTAAATACCTCCTCGTTTAAGAAGTACCACTTTCAACACTTGTTATGTAATATACTATACCATACCCAAAAATATGTGCGATAAAACTGATATAAATCATAAAAATTAAAAAATGCAAACTACATAAAAAATATGTGTATCAAATAAAATAAATATGTAAATGAATTGTACGTTAATTTGTTACAGTTCGTTATAAAATCAAAATAAAATGTTTAGTTTTCTACATTTATTTTTTTCAAGCATAACAGCACAAAAATAAAAGTACAGTAGACTTCCGATTATCCAAAATAATGTGGACCGGACCGATTTCGGATACCTAATCGAAATTTCGGATAATGCGGAGATTGGGGAAAATCATTAACTATAGGAAGAGTAACTATATCTATGTACTTTTATAGATGTACATAGGTACATACATAATAAATTCTAATACTTATGTATGTACATTAGTATGTAGGTATTCATATTCATAAATTCAAGAAAGATGTAATTGGTACTTGTTTTAATTTTAAAGTCTGTCGATTTTTGGCTGCAACAACAAAACCAACAAAACATTTCTTAGAAATTTCGAACAATGCGGAGGCCTAGCAAGAATCATTTCGGATAATCCGGTTCATTGGTCGTTTCGGATAATGCGGAGTTAGCATAATCGAGTTTCGGATAATCGGGAGTCTACTGTACCCACTAGAAAACAAGGGAAACATTTAAATTTAATTTTAAAAATAAATACTTAAAAAAATGTCCACATAGATAAATTAAATTAAAGTTATGTTACAATTATCGATTATGTTAAATAATATTATTGTTTAGTAGATATAATTATAAAATGGTAACGCAGCATTGAACGCGAAATATGTACAGGCGCACTGCTTGTCGCTTGATTGGCTGTTCTACAATATTTGGGCGGCGAAACTCTTGTATGTTGTTGGGGTTGTTTATAGCGTTTTCCATTGGTAAGTTTAGTGCATGTCAAATGTATTTTTATGATTTACCAATGAATTGTAAATAATATTGTATTTTTGCAAGCAATCATGCTAATGAGTACCTAGAAAGTTTAAAATATGGTGAAAGCGATGGTAAAAGAACTTAGCCCAGTCAAAGGCGTCGCCAAGCCAGTGAGCTAGGGAGGGGCAGCATAGAAGAACTGAAGAAAACATTAAGAAAGTTTTAATTAAAAAAAAATAGAAAACGAATAAATTATTTACATACAAAATCAATTTAAACATATCTAGGGTTGCTAGCGAATTTGTTGGTTACTTTGTTTATAAAATCGTCCAAGTTCTTGAAAATGTGTTGCCTGTGTACACTTATCATGGCGAGGCCATTGAGGCGAGTTCCAGTCACCGTGCTCCTTAACCAGGTTTTGATTCTCCTCAAGCTACTGAATGACCTTTCAACTGTACAAGTGGTACAAGGTAAAGCAATAAGAATCCTCAAGGCCTTCTTTATTGCAGGAAAAAATCGTCAATTTCCTTAAGGAATTCCACAACACTTAGTTTGGTCGATTCTGGTTTTTCCTCCCATATTTTTTTCCAAAGTTCTATCTCATTCTTGATATCCAAAATACCGTAAAAGTTTCTGAATTCCTCGCATGCTTCTTTAAGGTCTTCCAAAGATATGTTTTTCATTTGCTCAGGGTGTAGGTTTTTAGAGCAAAGGATGGTCTATTCTCTTCAGAGAACCTTATTTCGAGGGAATTTATAATTGAGTCGAAATAAGGAATTGTCATAGACCTCCGCCAGAATTCTGAAGGGCTTTTTGCCGGGTGGTTGCTGCGGTGTTGTTGTCTTTCAACAGTACGGGGTATGGCTTTCATATCTTCCGTCAGTCCAATTTTTTCCGCAATAGCAGTAGCATCTTTTATAATATCTTCTGTAACTTTTTCGGGATTGTTACGGTGGTCTTTGATCAGTTGTATAAAATGCGACTAATATGCTGGGATGCCTAAACCGTGTCCAAGGATACTGATTGGAGCACGTTTACTGTGGGTTCTATAATACCGAAATATTTGGATATCAATACGAGGCTAAAAATAAATGAAGCTTTGGAAGCACGCATGTTTCCTTGTTGTATTATTGCCATCTCGAGACAATGTTTCTAAAGCCTCCATTATAGCACAAAAATTCTCTTTAAAAACTCTGATGCTTTTGTGTTTTCGCTCCACATTGTTTCGCATAACTGGGAAATATTGGGTATTAATTTCCGAACCGATTCTCGAAAAAATGTTATTATATCCTTGATGGTCCCAACGGTATTTCTGATGTCGGGCAGGGCGTTCAGATCATGGATGACCAGATTGAGCTTATGTGACGAGCAATCTTCGCGAACCGATGCAGTGTTGCCGTTGATTCCCGGAAATTCTCGGTTATTGTTTCGATTAGCCGGGTGCGCGTAATTTTATTTTTAATTCCAGTAAGCCGTATTTTTAGAACTTCTAGGGGGGGGGGGGGAACTGCCCCCCCTGCCCCTGTCTGGCGACGCCCTTGAGCCCAGTCATGTCTCTGTCGCCAACATCTTAACGTAAAATAGACCAGACTTCAATGGGGTGCCATAAATGACAGGTGACTTAGCCCACGATGCGGCGTGGTCTTAGACAAATTTGACTATTACGTTATTCTTTTAACAAAACAAAAGTAACTTAATTTTTTTTACTTTTTCGTCTGAGATTGTGTAAGTGTGAGACAAACAAGCGAAAATGATCTTATGCAACAATAAAAAGTAGTAAAATTAATAGCTTTCCTAACAATAATAACAAGAAAAATTACAATATATAATTTTATTAAAAAGCCTCACGCCTAGCCTATGTAAGTTAATCTGAACACATCAACAAGTTTCGTCTCTCATAATCTTCAAGCAACTTATCAAAATCAAGAATTTGTAATATCCTGTTGTATCGTAATGATAACAACAGGTTAAAGGTGATAATAAGTCAATATCCATTCTTTAAAAGTCTGATAAAGTATCAGGCAAAATAACAAATAAGGCGCCACCCTTGTCGTTTAGATTTAACTGTGAGATTATGAATAAATAGGCATTCGTCGCCATAGGACGGGCCTAATATTTCACGTTTTGAATGCCGCCTGCTCTTTAGGCATAAAGATGGTACTTTTGGTTTAAAGAAGTATTTTATATTAAAATTATGGGGTATAATATGAATAATAAATATGAATATTGTGTATTGTTAATTCCAAGCTTGTGTGATGACGATGTGTGTGGTGATGATTTTATTAGGTATACTTAAAAGAAAATTGATAAACATCATCATAATTATTGACGGAGTGATCTGCAATTAGTTTAGTTTAGCTAATACCAGTCACATGATTACATAAAGTTTAATATATTGCCTAATTCCGCAGTTTGGACCCCAGCATGAAGCGTCTATAGAGCGATTAATGATCACATACTATGTAGATCGAAACATTTTGTATTCCAGTAAACACTGGACAGGACTAGCCCTAAAGTTATTGCAGTAGTTCGTGCAATTTTTAGGGGGCTTATTCACGCAATTTATTTTAATGTATTTTTCCCCTCTAAAAAATCATCCGCAGACATCCATACAATGAAATATTATAAATATAATTTTAATTGCCCGAGAATGCATTGTCCTCTTAATTTAACCACCCTTAAGTGCTTATAATTCAGCATAATATGTTACCTCAAAATATCGACCCGTTTAACAATTACTACATCCCTTTAAAGTTTGGACACTCTGTATTTCTGAAACGAAGCTACAAGAACTTTTAGTTTAAAAATAATATCAGTAAGTATAAAAAATCTGCTGCTTACCTTTTCTAATTCTAATAGGTGAAACCGAAGTACTTGTATTGCCTGTACCATCTGAAAAAAAAAAAAAAATTTACGTTAAAAATATTATTATATAGGTAGTTTACTATTAAGGTTAAAATAAAAAAGAATTTCTTTATCGACATACAGGCTTGGCAGACGATTCTTTTGGTGGGTATTTGCTTGTGTAGAAAGAAATATATACAAGGGTATATGAAATGCTTAAAATATTAATAACCCAGACATCAAAGAACCGCTGGCAGGGCCAGGCGCGTATTTGAGGGGGGGGGGGGTAATGGGGGTAGTAACCCCCCCCCCCTATGAGCTATTTTTTTTGCTTAAAATTTTTTTAAATTGGACAGGTGGAAATCGAGAGAGCAATAAATCGGTAAACATTTCATTAGATTGACTTCAGTCAGTTGCAGTTCTCTGAACAATATTATTATTGACGTCTTTTTTTTACTCAAAAATGCTACGATCATTTGCAAAAAAAAGACATACCGCAACCTACAATACACGTTAATCAACGTGCAGCCCGCAGACCGAGATCTGAGACAGCGCTTAGATGTATGCTGATTTTCTTATAAAAAAAACTGTATCGTTAAACTTGCATATGTCAATAACGCTTAGGCTCAGGTATATAACATGATATACGAAATATGCATATAATCTTACGTAGAATTTAAAAATGTTATTATATATATAGGGTATTTTATTCAAAATAAGCAAGAAACCTACTTCCGGTACAACCACCATATTGAAAATATTTTAGCCGGGCCATCAACATTAGCACACCGTCAAAATGTCCTTATGTATCTATTATGTATATATGTATATATATAGATCGAAGCGGTTTCTGGGACCCCCTGTATGGTGCGAAATATTACATCAATACAAATTGACTACTATGTAGGCTCTAGGAATTTCAATTCAGCTAAACTAATCAGCAATATATTGCCGGCAGCATCATGCAAAAGATGGAACAATCTATTGTTAGACTATGCTGGTTAATTTTCTGTTTCGTGAGTCTCACTGTCTGCTCGCTCCAATCAGTGCAGAGCACACCTACGCCTATCCTATAAAATACGGGCCCAGACGCTAATTTGCCCCGGAAAACAGTGATTTATCTAATAACGCTCACTGCTCATTGTTACAACTGGTAATAATGACACTGTAATACATCGTAGTATGGTAATGCCCTCATTTTTGCTTTTAGACTAGTCATTTAATTTTAACGAATTTAAAACAAATCGGATCGTTTTAAAAAAATATATTTAATGCTACAACTAGAAGGGTTACTGCACACAAATTTCTAAACGATAATTACCTCTTGCAGTTTAATTAGTCAATTTTCATATTAGTATTCACAGTTTTGAAGTACCCTGTGACTATGATTGTGGTCCAATGACAATCATTGTCGAATGAGACAATGGGAATAAAAAGTCGTACCGTTCGACTTATAACTATGACGCGACTTAAGTCTGCATGTTCTTTTCCAGAAATTAGTAAATATCATATGATTTTTCTCCCTCTCATTTATGTTTAAGTCTTCTTTTGTCCCTTTCATTCCTTATTTCAATTTTAAATCAAAATGCTTTAAATTATAAAAAGTAATTAAAAATTCCATTTAATTATTTTCTTCACTTTTGAGTATTCCTAAATAAATTCTGTCCCTTATTTCACAACAAATATAAAAATACTAGCCAAGTTCAAATTGCACACCATCCTTATATCCTAGTTTACCTACAGATTTAAGTAAAAAAATATTGATAAATTAATAGAAGTATAAAACAATTGGGCCCTGTTATGCAAAAAGCAACCAACCCATACATTTTTAAAAAACGAGATAATATCATATTCTGGTCTAGAAATGTCCATAGGTACTACATTCTGCAAAAAAATGCGTCCCCACTTATCTCCTGTTCGTTAACAGGACTTCTCAGATTTCGCATAAAACAACCATACCACTTGGATTGTGATAGTGTGATCAATATTTGTTAATTTAATTCTCAAAGATTACCACCCAAATGGGTTGCATGGTATTATTGTGCTGAATAAGGGTTCATCAAGGATGTAGATGGTTTTGTTTTGACATAGAATTGCTTGATTTTGATATTGAAGGAGATGAAAATTTGTGAAATGCATCAATAACAGAATCGATGTGTTCCACTATTTATCTAGGTTTCCCAATGGTGATTTTGTAAATCTATATAAACAATACAATTTAAGTTTAAACATTTCTTAAAAAAAGCGTAATATGTTAAATTTTTTTGGGTGAAAATGTATATGATTTTTTTTGATGTTACAATAATAAAACTACATTAAAATTCAACTACTGGATAGTTAGGTTATAGTTTTGAAAAAAATTATCGAAAATTAAAAAGTTAGGAAAATGATTAAATGCTAATTCACTCCAAATTTACATATTGAGGGTTGGTTGTTTTTGCATAACAGGGCCCAATTATTTGTCAAATGAACAAACCCGAGAGGGGTATTTGGCCGATTTTTGGATAACACGAAGAAATAACGAAATATTGATCAAAAAACTATATGGCGAAGACATCACTAATGTTTGCTCTTCAATTTATTAAAATGCTTTAAATTATAAAAAGTATATTAAAAATATCCTTCTCTTCCTCTTTTCTGCATTGTATAACGTCTGGTATTAATAAATATGGTGCAGATATCAGGTAGTGATGGACCTTTAAACCAGAGTGGGCATGAGGTCGGCATTATTGATGATTATTATTATGGAGACTAAAATTTTACAGGCACCTGGGGGGGAGCTGCATCTAATGTAACATAATAATAAAGCGAAATCTCAAAAACCGTAAAGCCCAGGAAGATGAAATTTGACAGACACTTATGACGCATCGCACAGTCGGTACAAGTTTGTAGAAATTTGTACAAGTCTGTACACATTTTCACAAATGTGTACAGAACAAGTCTATACACATTTGTACAAACTTGCACAAGTTTGTACAAACGTGTACAAGTGTGTACAAGTTTTTACAAACGTGTACAAGTTTGAAGAAGTTCATACAAATTTGTACAAGTCTGTAGAAGTGTGTACAAGCTTGTACTAGTTTGAGCAAGTGTGTACAAGTTTGTACTAGTCTGTACAAGTTTATACAAACGTATACAAGTTTTTACAAACGTGTACAAGTTTGTAGATATATATATATATAATATATATAAATTTGTATAAGTTTGAATAAGTCGGTACAACTCTGTGGAAGTGTGTACAAGCTTGTACTAGTTTAAGCAAGTGTGTGCAAGTTTAAATGCATTTTACACGTTTGTAAAAGTTTAAACACATACGAACAAATATGTACAAACTTGTTAAACCGTGTACTAACTTGTACAAGTACTTGTGACAATGTTTTCTTAATATAGGTATGAGACTGCGAAATTGTCTTGTATTTAAATCAGGTCTCTTAGAAAAAATGGACAACTTATTCGGATTAAATAATGATATGTACTGATAATTACTGGCAAAAAAATTATATTTATTAATAGCTTCATTTGTACAGTGGTCAGGAACACAAGCAAAAAAAGTTAACAAGTACAATTGCTTGTATTTACAAACAAAGCTATTATTGATCAAGTTCCAAATGAGATTTTTAAATCCCATTCGCAGCAGATATTGCCGAAATCAAATAATTTTTAATTAAACAGGCAAGAAGTATTAAGTATCTAGTAAATAATCAACAACCAACCAAGTCCTAATAGAAACAAAACACATACCTAAGTACACTGTGTCGTGTTTATCAAAATGAAAATAAATAATTTCGTTCAGGAAAATGTAACAAAATGGGAGAGTTAGTAGCACATCCTTTTTCACTAAATTCTAATAACAGTTCTATGCTTTACGGTGAAAACATGTATCCAAATACAAAACAATAAATATTATAATGGAAAACGCTTAAAATAACTTCCTACGATAAATTTAACTAATTCGTCAAAACGTTGATTTAGGGTCTATAAAATTTATCGCAGAATTTCATTTCACGATGGGGTCTTCGCGAGAAATGTTTTTTATGGATAATAACTGGGTTCAAATGAGAAAACACAGCAATTAAACGTTATGGCATAGTAATGGGTGGATTATTTTTATAGTCTGGTGGGTAACTGTTACCGTAAAAGTAGTATAGTAAAATACTAATATAAACACCTGATGATTTGTTTTCATTAATGAGTAATTTATAAGATACCTACATATTGTAAATCGACACACAAGTAATTAGGATTTGTGCATGCCAGAAAATATATCAATTTATTCAATTAATGGTTCCAGAATTTTATGACTATAAATAATACCATAGCTAATAGTAATTCTTGAACTATATAGAATGATAGCCCATTGTGTAGTAATTAGAGGTGTGTCGTTCGCGAACGATTCGTTTAAAATGAACGAATCACTTCACTGAATTAAAAGAATTAATTCATCGTTTCAAAAAGATTCGATTCTTTTTTGATTCACCAATTCACTCGTTCCTTTCATTCATCGTTCATCGTTCATTTCGTTCACACGTTCACTGGTACCCAAAATTCGGCGATTAAAGTACAGGATAGTAAATCATCACAGTTTAATTACCTACTGGGTACCAAAAAAGAAAAAAAAAGTTAACGGAGTACCGTTGGAGGAAAACAGAGAAATAATAGGACGAGATCATTCAGTATTTTCCAAAGAAAGAATCTGTTGAGAACGAAGCTTTATAACTGAATGATCGAACTTCCGATTTATTTTTAAAGGAAAAGAATCATTTGAGAACGAATCTTTTTAACTGAACGAATCAAAAGAATTGAGTCACCAAAAAGAATCGAACTTCCCACCTTTACGAGTAATGTTTCTTGGTGACAAGTGACAACCTTATTCTATATGTGTGTTATATTGTACATATTTTATAAAGATAAAGTGTTTTGCAGCAAAAATTGCTTTCTCAGCAAATTTCTCAAAATCATTCGGAATCTTTCGATTCAGATATGTAGGTTAATAACAGGCGATTACACTTTGGCCAGAGAACTCTAAACGAAAACTCTTTAACGATAAATTTAAAAAATTTACAATTTTTTTAATATACATATCGTATTTTTAATATATTTTAATATTCTTAATTCCCAAACTAACAAATTCATAATCTAAACAACTTTATTTTAAAAGTTTTGATATGACAAATAAACCACGTTATAACATTTGCACGTGCACTATATTAGTACGTTATCATATTATTTAGTTAGTTAGTTCCCGGTATAGAAAAGAAGCAGGTTTTCTCCGTGTATAATAAGGTGATTTGGCTAATATTCGTTCTGTGAAAGTCCATACCAAAAGGGACCGACAGGTATTCACGCTTCTTGTTGATAGGAGTTCCTTGCTATGATCTGGGGGACCATGAGGTCCATAAGAGTATTTTTTTTTCCAAAAGGGGTCGGAATACAATTTTCAGCAATTTAATGCAAAGCAGAATTATTCTTGTTAAATACACGAGATAATATGGTACTACAATAAAAGCTTATTCTTAGTTACCTATATTATAATTATAATCCGTATAAGGCTATCATATCAAGTCTTTTGTTTTATCGGTAGGAAGAAAACTATTCTGAAGCTCTCCTCCTTAACGAAAAAAAAAAATAGTTAAACCTCAAGTTTTGCATTCCAAATCTAAAGTTTTGACCTTTGATCAAAAATTTAGTATTGTAGAAATAAAACAATTCCCTCCTTACTTTCTTATAATATCCTACAATATCATGTTTAATTTTTAAAGTACTTTCATTATACAAAATGATCAAATTGTTCCCTACACTCCCCACCAGTAATAATACATAATATTGACAATATGAGAATTTATCGGTTAATCACGGTTTTCTTCGCATTGGAATGTATTTAATCATTATTAAACATTTAAATAAGGGCATATCTTTTAACATTTCTAAAAACTACAAAAGAAAAACTGTATGATTACTAGACTAGAAAAAGTAATTTACTAACCATTGAGGAAAAGATGCACTAATTCGTCAAAATCTTGATTTAAAACCTATAAAACTCAACACGGGATGTAATCTGATGATGGGGCTTCCGCAAGAGAGATTTTTATGGACATAATAACTGGGTTTAAATGAGAAAAAAATAGTTATTAATTTTTAAAGCCTGATGGTTGCGGATGAATAATTTTTACTACCTAGTTTTAGCATGCACAGAAAATGTTGCTGTACTTAACAGAAATATTATCGTGGAATAGACAATCTATATCTAGTCTGTAAAGGTAATATTTATTTAAAATAATAAAGTAACATAAAAATAAACTTTCTATTGGTTAGTGTGTTAGGTTGATATGTACAAAACAGAACGCCCTCTACAACATTGAAAATTATTAATATTGTTATAAAGTCTCATCTATGCAACAATAATAATTATACCAAGCCCAGGTCTTTGTTGATAGCTTCTTAAGCTCTACCTACATTTTATTTTTATCAAGGAAATTTGGTATAATATATTATTTTCCTAATGCAAATATAACGTTTGTATTTAAATCTTTGTGAACTATTTACTGTTGTTAACAACCAACGAATGGAAGCAACTTGTTTGATCATTAGTATCATATTATAGGAAAAATTAATTACTTTTCGATAAATAAAAGATCAAATATGACGGCCATACGAAAAAATAAAATTAATGATGGTTCTAGGAAACCAAAACGTTGTAACCAAAATATTACCAAATGAGCATATTCTATGTAAAAAATTGCTATAAAAATGTGTTTACAGATTTACAAAATATTGGGAAATAACATAGTTACAACAAATCTAAGGTAATGCAACATTTTAGTATAAAAATCAGAAGAACCAGAATCGATCCGCAAGCACCAATAAACTGCTAACATATTTATATAGCATAAGAGGTGGATACCACCAAGAACACCTAGGCCCATTTCGACAAGATACAACACTGAGCAAAGCAGCTCTGGTAAAGTTTAATAAACTATTTCAAAACAGCTATTTCACCGTATGCTGGTACGATTAATAAAATTGAAATTCAGACAGGACAGCTAGAAGACTCCGAACAACGATATGACCTACACAACAAATACATTAAAACTAATAACACGGCGCGCGGCGATTGCCGATCGCTACGAACCCCTACCAACGTCTTTAGGATTATAGGTTCTAACGGATACAATTCGTTTTTGGAACCGCTGTTCTGTTTTCTTAATTGTAGAGAAAGCGCGTTACTGGAAACAAAATGCGTCGCATTGAGAAGATACAATTTATTTCTTAACGAAATTGCTGTATTGAAAGTAGTTCATTATTCAACAAGACTGTGCTGTTAATGGAACTGATTACTACCAATAAAAACACTGTTCTAGCAAATTTGGATGATATAACACTAAAGCCGGTTTGATACACTAGCAATGTATTTAATATGGGTTAATAAACAATAAGCTATCAATACAAACTATGTCTTAGCAAACCTGTTGCTCAGTGTACCACATGCAGTTTTTTTTAATTATTGGTCAAATCGAAGTTCATTTAATACTGACTACAGGTAATCAGTTGAAAACTTGAGAGAATCGAAACACGGGCCGAAATAAAATTTAATATGGTCTTCATTAGGACAATGCAGTAAATAGGTATATTTTTATTAAACGTTATCATAAAACCAAAGGTTAGTTTTTTTAATAATATGGTATTATTATTGAAAAATTAAAAGCACTAATATTAAAAAATAAAAATTGTGTGTGCTTAAGACCACACGACAAAAGTGAAAACTTCAACAAGGTGAAATTAACAATATCAAATACACGAGTGTCTAGACAACGCACACTGACTGTTTCCACGTCGATACGTCGATACTGAATGCGACCGATGGCGGCATGCTCTTTCATATAACGTTCATTCGGGTCAGGGTCAGTTCGGATTGAATATAGCAGTTGAATTCGAGCGTAGCACACCCGAGTCTGACGCCTGACGCGTGACGGCGACGCGCGTCGGCTCAGTTTAATTCAGTGCCCACAAAAAGTGCTAAACGCGCCTAAAGAAGTTTTCACTTCAAAAATTAGAATAGAAACGCAAGGCAGGGATGTATAATGAAAAATAACCAGGTTATGTATAAAATTGTATATTAATTTACAATGGTAATAATTTACTTCTCGTTAAAATCAAAAAATTATAAAGCCTATGTATGGAAAAATGAAATCACCAAGAACTAAATATAAAACTGGTATCAATACAGAAGTGCAGCAAACCATTTGTCAATGCAACATTAACTGTGGAACGACATAAAAGTATCACGGTCCGTGATCCGTTTGAAAACATTCTGCTCGGCATATGGGATAATAATTACCTACTATGATATTTAGAAGCTGTGTGCGATATATCATCATAGTATAAGAAACAGAAAGATACGATGAAAAAGTTGAAAATGCATATGTTTAAAGCAGTTAATAGAAAACCGGTAAAAATTGTTCATAAACAAGTTGTTCTCATAGTTCGATCAAATAAAATAACTCTCACTGCCTCATTCTGGCTGCATATTTTAAAATATCCGGGCAATTAAGTTCCATTCAGTTATATATTTTATCTACAACCATTTAATAATAGGTGCAAAATACTTCTGATAATAAGAGCATTATGCTATCCATAATACAACAAGTGTAATTATCATAAAACAACAAGTGTAATTATTATATTTCCCATATGAACTAAACTTTTAGTATTGAAAATACTACTGGGTGCGTATGTACGGGTCTATTTCATGAAAAATGAACGCGACATGCGACATGCACATAAATAACACGGCGGTGAAGTCTAAACAAACATCCGAGCAGCACAGGATCGATGACATCATCTGCTGAGTATTAATAGTGTTTTGTTTTGGGTTTCGGCATTTATTATTATATTTGTTGATATTAAGATAATATGGCCGAGAGAGAGAACAGTTAGTAGAAAGTTATTAATGATACTAGTTCGATGAACACTATAATGAAACGTGTGCAACGTTAAACCACGAGGCGTCAGCCGAGTGGTTTAATTTTACAAGTTTCATTAACAAAGTTCATATCGAACGTGTATCATTCCAAATTTAATCTACAACAGTGCAAATAGATTTTATTCGTCTAAATTTCATTGATATCAGATAACGTTTTCGTAATTTTTAAAATTTTCAGGTGTCCATATTAGTCGATATCATGGTAACCGCATTTTTTATTGTTTCAATTTCGATAAAATTGGAAAAAAATAAACAGTGAATGTCGCTGAAACAAAGCGAAATAGCGCGGTGGCGGCGGTCTTGGCGTATTACACAGAAAGTCGGGGAAGAATGGATATACCAATCCAAAACATTTCATAGCCGACTTAAGATTTAGACATTTCATGAACAAAGAGTACAAGGACCAGCAGGTAAATGGCTGTGTATAGCTAAAGAAATAATTTTGTCGCTATTTTTGAAAAGGTGATTTTGTGCTCTCTTCAATATGTACTAATATACAGATTATCCTATATTTTTTATTTTAACAAAACAGTCAAATTTACACATTTCTAAGTATAATTTACACATTTCTAAGTATAATAATTTAATTATTATTTCAAACTAAATCGGAGCATCCATGCCGTCATAATAACGCGTGATAGCGGCTCCATTGTGTCAACACGTTACATACTCACAGATAGGAGTAATCTGTGCTGTGACATAATGGTTTCCTTCTCGCGTGTGTGGTAGCTATTTTCAATACGCCTATGATACTTGCGTAAGATGCAAGATCTGTGAATTTTTTCTGATAATAAGAGCATTATGCTATCCATAATACAACAAGTGTAATTATCATAAAACAACAAGTGTAATTATTATATTTCCCATTTATGAACTCAACTTTTTTTCAGGCACTGTATAAATGGATGGTTTTAGATAAAGTATAGTATTTGACTCGCGTCTAATGAACCATAATACACTCGGATGATTTACAACACTCGCCTTTGGCTCGTGCCGTAAACTTCATCCTCGTTTTATTATGGCCTACATTATACGCTCGTTAAATAATATACTATTTTAACTGGGACTCCAAACTCAAATCAAACTACTATAATGTTTTTATTTATACCAAGTGGCAATTGGAAATACCATGTAAATTTTGCTACTCTCCAATATTGTCTCTCCTATTAATTCTACATCAAAATTGAATTAGACTTTTTTGAAGGTCCTTGTCCTTGGACTCGCACAACAAATTTTATTACTTTCTAATAAGCCAATTATAAGTTATTTAAAAAAAACTCTGTTTAGAGGTGCTGGTATGACGCGACGCGACGCTAGATATCGCCATGCGCTTTATTCTCTCGTCTGATCGCCATTTGCCATAAAATAATTCTAAAGTGGGGTTATTTCTAAAAGTATCAAAAAAAGTTATTAAAAAAAGTTTTTTTAAATGCAGTTTCTAGCCCACATGCAAAATTTCAGCTGCATAAGATAATTTTGATTTTTTACCCACCACTAAAATTTATTTTCCACTTAATGAACACTTTACTGATGACACTGTGTTCTTTTTCGTCTTAATATTAAGGTGTATTACTTTCAGGCACAAACTACGTTTTCAAAAATACTTATTTTATGAAGTTACCTTGCAGGGTCAAAAACAAATAAACTTTGCATTACATGCGACCAAATTTTAATAAGCCAATTTCGATTTTGTAGAAAAACACACATTTAATATGGCGCTACTTTAAAGAAAATGTATCTGAAATAAAGCATTGTCAAAACTAAGAAGTTTTATGTAGGTTGCGTTGAGTCTTATTTTGCAAAAGTGGTGCAATTTACAAAATATGGGTAAAAAATCAAAATTATCTTATGCAGCTGAAATTTTGCATGTGGACTAGAAACTGCATTTAAAAAAACTTTTTTTAATAACTTTTTTTGATACTTTTAGAAATAATAAGATAATGCGAAACACGTGACTACTATTTTTTTTGCTTAATTTTCATCTCGATCGAAGCAGAACTTGATGCCAAAGCTAAATTTCGAATAAAGCTATTAATAAAAAAAATATGATGCGGACTGGTCACACTGTATATTATATTTTACTAATAATATTTTGTGACAAAAATTTGTCGTTAAAAAGAAGAATTTATTAAACGAATGCGGTGGTGGTCGCTTAATATTCGTATTTGACACACACTGTAATTATAAATAAAGCAAATATCATTTCGTCGTACCCTATACGAAGAAATGAAGAAAAAATGAGCTGGGTTCTCGTCAATGGAGGGTTACAACCGACTATGACCTGCGACCGCTAGAATCGCGTGTGGTCCCCGGCGATTCTGACACGTTGGCCATGAGCATAAAAGTGTAACATGTATATATAGCAATTCTATCTGCAAATGGTTCATAAAACTTATGGCTCATTCTGGTTTTATTTTTGACGACTTCGTATGAAAGGAAATATAGTTATTTTATGATTAATTTTTAAAATTATTAATAAAAAAGTAAAAAATGATTAACAGTATGGACAAGAAGTATTTTATTTGTATAAGCCACATAAAATACATATGAATTTCTTACTGCCACATTCTTTGCAATTGCAAAAATATGTTCGGATAATAATAGGTAGTACCTAGCATCCTAAAGTGCGAGCAAAAATTATTTGCATTAAAGAGGGCCTTGCATCTAAGGACGTAATGCTTAGCCGTAGAGCTTAATACCTGTTGGGTGTCAGTAACCACCTGAATTAACAATCAATCGGTTATTCCGTAATCTTTGACAGTCGTTACAAGTAATTTGATTCATCGCTAATTTTTCCAATTTCTTGAACAATTCACACAATGGGCTTTACGGAACAGCACAAAACATTCATGGTTGAAGCGTATTTTCGAGTAAATGGTGAGTGGCAATACAATCCGGGCTTGTGCATGGATGATTTTCACGAACTATTTCCTAACGTTGCTTTTATTGCTGGGGATTTTTATCATTGCCTAAAAAGAACCATGGCTGTGTTTAGGGAAACAGGTTCGATACAACACAAAACAGAAACAGGAAGACCATCTGTAAGAACAGAAGAACTTGGTGCAAACGTTCGTGAAATAATGCAAAATACGCCAACAAATTGTATAAGACGCCTGTCCCAAGAAGTGGAAAGATCTTATGGAACATGAAGGACTATTCTTAAAAAGCAGCTAAATTTATTTCCTTATAAAGTGCAAGTATTCCAAGAAATACAAGCCGCAAATTTTGAAAGACGCAGGAATTACTCTCAATGGTATATCCAAAATTTATTGGAAATAAATGATTTATTAGACCTGACATTTTTTTCGGATGAAGCCTGGTTCCACCTCTGAAGAGACGTGTGCATTTATGCTTGGAGCATGGCGGTGGCCAATTTCAGCAATTTATGTAATTATTTTTCTTTTTCTTTCTGTATATTCTTACTTTGTTAATTTTGTAAACAGCAAAAATAAATTTGTATTTGTCTACTTATTTTATTACTCATTAGTTTGGCATATCATGTCATAATATGAATTTGACAAAATTTTAACCTAGATTTGGTTAGATATAAGATATATCATCCCCATATTATTGTGATCTAAACCAAGCCCCACGTTTTTTAATCCAAGCCTTCTTTGATGCAAATAATTTTTGCTCGCACGGTACTATTCCAATAATAAGTTGCATTGGCCAACACTTAATATAAAAATTCTATCTTATACAGGGTGATTCAGGACGAAATGACAATACTTTAGGTACGTATTGGGGAACCCAAAATAAAAATAATTTTATAAAATTTTTAATTTGAATACTGTTAAGCCCTGTATTTCGGTAACGGCCGGAAATAGAACCCATGTTTATAGGAACTTTTATGTTAATTTTGGGTCCCCGAATATTCAGACATTCGTCGTAGCCTGTTTTAAACTTAAATGCATGGAATCGACAAATTGCAGTCTTGCTGAGTAGATTAGGAACACTTAGGTGTGCTTTGTTTATGGTCCAAAACTTTTTATCATCATTTGATATCTTAACTATAGTTAAAGTGGATAATGGAATGCCAAGCATCCCCTGTAACACTCACAAAAGCTCACAGCACTATGGAGAACAATGGCAACAATTGAAAATTTTTCTGTAATATTTTAAAAACAAAAAATAGTTAGCCAATTAATAAAAATGGACTAAATGAACCAGACGAAAATGTTCCTGAAAGAAATGAGGCAGGTGAAGCTGTAAGGAAATGCCCAACAAACAATTATAGTCTAAAAAAGGTAACTTTTAACTTTAACCTAAGTTTTTTACTATAAAGCCCGACAGGCTGCTATACATAGTCAGAAGTTAGTAATTTATACCACTTTATCACCTAGTGGGGAATAAAACCAAGGTAATAAATTGGTAAAAAACACCTCTCATTAGGAGAATTGGGCTTTATAGACAAGGCCAAGTAGTCTTCTTCCTGGTAGTAAAGAGGTGTTTTTTTACCTGTATTTAACCTTTTTGGGCCTATGTTGGGCCTGTTATGGGCTATAAAGTTGATAGAAAACCATAACCACAATTTTAGAAAAAGATGAAAGTAGTATAGTTAAATCAAAAGAATTCCCGTTGCACGTCATCAATCAGCTGATAATTGAAAATCGGTCAGGAAACATAAGAAAATTAAATTTGGGCAAAAAATATATAAATTTCATGCGATATTGAACGTAAAAGAAACTTAATGTATTCTTCTTTGATACTAAGCCGCTTAAAGGAGATGTTTTTTAAATTTAACCTTTTAAAAATTAATATCATTTGAATTTTTTGGGCTGACAGTTGGCAACAGAAGTGTCAACGCATCGGCGATGCCAGTTTATTTCTTGGCGAATTTTGATTGACGTTTATTGTTTTCATTTCGTGTTTTCGTGAGTTTATTTAAGTCGTTTTTAACTAAAACTGCAAATCCTTTTATAAATAGGATTAAAAACTGATCTTTTAAGAACAACAAAGGGATTCATACACATTTCTGTTGATTACGTTGTTTACCTTTATTAAAAAATGCCGAAGCATTTCCTTACTGGGGTATTTTGATTACAAACTGGCAACACTGCTGATACTCGAAGGTATGACGTGCAACGGAAATTCTTTTGATTTAACTTTAGGTATGTTGTTTTTATTTTTATCAAAGCGCAGGAGGCAGGAGTTTTCTTAAATCAGAACATGTCATGTCAGCCGCTATTGATTTTTTAAATGGAGTGGTAGTATATAGATAGGTACTTATAAAATCATTTTTGAAAACGTAGTTTGTGTCTGAAAGTAAAAAAATAAAAAATAAAGTAAGGGGGTTTTAAATTAAATCGTTGATAATAGATAAACTTTACGTTAAGTTAAACTAAAATTTATTTTCCACTTAATGAACACTTTACTGATGACACTGTGTTCTTTATTGTCTTAATATTAGGGTGTATTACTTTCAGACACAAACTACGTTTTCAAGAATACTTTTTTTATGAAGTTACCTTCAAAAACAAATAAACTTTGCATCACATGCGACCCAATTTTAATAGCCCAATTTTGATTTTGTAGAAAAACACACATTTAATATGGCGCTGCTTTAAAGAAAATGTATCTGAAATAAAGCATTGTCAATACTAAGAAGTTTTATATATAGGTAGCGTTGAGTCTTATTCTGCAAAAGTGGTGCAATTTACAAAATACAGTGTCCGCAAGAAAGTTCGCATCAAATGGGATTTTTTTTTATTATTAGGTATAGGTAAAAATTGAAAAAACAGTTAGTTTTTGCTTACCTAAAAATGAAAAATGACGTATACTGAAGCAGCTGCACGACTTGCGTTACCTGTCAAATTTGACATTTTTAATAAAATAGGTTCAAAAATGCCCTTATTTATCAAAATATTGAAAAACTTTATTCGAGAAAGTTGCTTATTTAGGCATTTTTAGCCTTTGTACAAAATTTTGACAGTCTAATAAAATTTTTATTTTTTGCCAGGTTCTTGAAAATTTTGATCAACCCTCGTAGATTACCTTTTATACATCGATGTAAAACCATTTCCTTTTACTTCATTTGTAATCTTAAGGCAATTTTGTGTAAAATTTTTGTTTCCAATTATATATTTTGCTTCAAAAACTGAAATTGTTATTGATCAGTATGTAATGTTTGAAGCAAAGTTTATCTAATTACATCATTTTTGCCAAAACCGACGTTTCTCATTTTTCTTAAGTTAGTAAATAGATGTAAAAAAAGAAAATATTAGGAAGGTTTCGTTGAAATTTTACTTAATTAATATTAAATTAAATTAATTATATTAAACTATATTTCTGTTGAATAAAATGTTTCCAGCGATTAATATTTATTCTTTTTGATCCAATATTAATTAAGTAAAATTTCAACGAAAGCTTCCTAATATTTTCTTTTTGTACATCTGTTTACTAACTTAAGAAAAATGAGAAACGTCGGTTTTGGCAAAACTGATGTAATTAGATAAATTTTGCATCAAACATTACATACCTACTGATCAATAACAATTTCAGTTTTTGAAGCAAAATAGATAATTGGAAACAAAAATTTTACACAAAATTGCCTTAAGATTACAAATGAAGTAAAGGCAAATGGTTTTACATCGATGTATAAAAGTTAATCTACGAGGGTTGATCAAAATTTTCAAGAACCTGGCAAAAAATAAAAATTCTATTAGACTGTCAAAATTTCGTACAGAGGCTAAAAATGCCTAAATAAACAACTTTCTCGAATAAAGTTTTTCAATATTTTGATAAATAAAGGCATTTTTGAACCTAATTTATTAAAAATGTCAAATTTGACAGGTAACGCAAGTCGTGCAGCTGCTTCAGTATAGGTCATTTTTGGTTTTTAGGTAAGCAAAAACTAACTGCTTTTTCAATTTTTACCTATACTTAATAAGAAAAAAAATCCCATTTGATGCGGACTTTCTTGCGGACACTGTATAGGTAAAAAATCGAAATTATCTTATGCAGCTGAAATTTTGCATGTGGGCTAGAAACTGCATTTAAAAAAACTTTTTTCGCTATTTTCAGAAATAACTCCACTTTTGAATTACTTTTGGAAAAAATTAAAATTTGACAGATAATGCGAATCACGTGACTACTATTTTTTTGCTTAATTTTCATCACGATCGAAGCAGAACTTGATGCCAAAGTCAAATTTTGAATAAAGCTATTAATAAAAAAAAAATATATGATGCGGACTTTACTGGTGACACTGTATAATATACTTTGTCATATTATTGAAATACCGTAGCTGAGCATACCTAATATAAATTAATTTCCACCATTTATCTTCCACAACATCTTCTAAGCAAACCCGTTTCATTTATATTTTCGGTTAAACAGTTATTTATTTACCAAAAAGTTCAGTTTGTTTAAATAGGTACTTGTTGTGATAACAGTTAGGTTACTAGCGTGTACCCGACATGCGTTGCAACCCGCTGGTATAAATACAAACCCGAATAAACCCGATATATTAGTACCCGGCATGCCACTTTCTGAAATTGTACCCGTGCGAAGCCGGGTCGCTAGTTATACATAAAAACCTTCCCCTTGAATCACTCTATCTATTAAAAAAAACCGCTTCAAAATCCGTTGCGTAGTTTTAAAGATTTACGCATACATAGGGACGGACAGACAGCGACTTTGTTTTATACTATGTTAAGATTTAAAAAAAATTCTGTTTAGACGCGACGCTAGATGTCGCCATGCGCTTTATTCTCTCGTCTGATCGCCATTTTCCATAAAATAATTCAAAAGTGGGGTTATTTCTGAAAATATGGTAAAAAATGATTACAAACAGTTTTTTTAAATGCTGTTTCTAGCCCACATGCAAAATTTTAGCTGCATAAGATAATTTTGATTTTTTACCCACCACTAAAATTTATTTTCCACTTAATGAACACTTTACTGATGACACTGTGTTCTTTTTCGTCTTAATATTAAGGTGTATTACTTTCAGACACAAACTACGTTTTCAAAAATACTTATTTTATGAAGCTACCTTATACAGGGTCAAAAACAAATAAACTTTGCATCACATGCGACCAAATTTTAATAAGCCAATTTCGATTTTGTAGAAAAATACACATTTAATATGGCGCTACTTTAAAGAAAATTTATCTGAAATAAAGCATTGTCAAAACTAAGAAGTTTTATGTAGGTTGCGTTGAGTCTTATTTTGCAAAAGTGGTGCAATTTACAAAATATGGGTAAAAAATCAAAATTATCTTATGCAGCTGAAATTTTGCATGTGGACTAGAAACTGCATTTAAAAAAACTTTTTTTAATAACTTTTTTTAATACTTTTAGAAATAATAAGATAATGCGAATCACGTGACTACTATTATTTTTTGCTTAATTTTCATCTCGATCGAAGCAGAACTTGATGCCAAAGTCAAATTTTGAATAAAGCTATTAATAAAAAAAAAATCCAATATGATGCGGACTTTACTGGTGACACTGTATATTATACTTTGTCATATTATTGAAATACCGTAGCTGAGTAATTGCATACCTAATATAAATTAATTTCCACCATTTATCTTCCACAACATCTTCTAAGCAAATCCGTTTCATTTATATTTTCGGTTAAACAGTTATTTATTTACCAAAAAGTTCAGTTTGTTTAAATAGGTACTTGTTGTGATAACAGTTAAACATATCAATTCAAGAGAAATATTCCTGAGGAAGAATCTGTTTATTTATGGAGAAATAAAAACAGTGGCATCTTGACATCACATTAAACAACGATTCTTACCTATTTAAACTTCCTGATTGTTTACTAATAATTACAGTACTTATGGTAAATTGTATACCCAATGACAAATGTTTAACTTTTACAAAAAGACGTGGATATGGGAGAAAGGCACTACATAGAAGCGAAACCAAGTATCTAATAAATCAACTGAAAAATGTATAGCGGAGTGAAGAAAACTTTTAAAAATTTGAAAGAAGTTTTACGCCTACGCTGGGATTTGCACCCAGAATTGTCCCAGAACCTCTAATAATTAAACTCAATGTGTATAAATGTAGCTTTGCCTACCAAACAGGGCAAAAATAATAAATTGGTGTGGAACCAGTAAAACTAGTTTTATGAGTTAAACGAAACTTCACTTGTAAATATAATAAAACAAAGAAAAAACAGAAAAAAGCTGAAAGTATTTTTTTCTTCGTTATAAAATTATCGCCTCGGAAACAGTGCACTTTTTTTACATACATTATAGCAACGGTATTTGGTTTATTCCCTGGAATTAAAAAATGCTATAAAATGCAAATAAAAAGAATCAAACATAATTTTGCAGCGTTTTTATTTTAATCTAATTTAATCGAGAATTTAATTTTCGTTTTATGATTTTCTCTATATTTATTAACATAGTGTCCGACCGAAACAAGATTTTTAGCCGAAACCGAATCTTCGGCCTTGGTCTTAATTTCGGCCGACACCGAAACCTGAAAAATTTTATTGTATACTGAAATTTAATTTATTTTATATAGGATCGATCTTCTAAACAAAAAAACAAAAAAAAAAGCCGCGACACAGAACAAATCTATTTATACCGTGCGAGCAAAAATTATTTGCATCAAAGAGGGCCTTGCATCTAAGAATGTAATGCTTAGCCGTGGAGCTTAATACCTGTTGGGTGTCAGTAACTACCTGAATTAACAATCAATCAGTTATTCCGTCATCTTTGACAGTCGTTACAAGTAATTTGATTCATCGCTAATTTTTCCAATTTCTTGATCAATTCACACAATGGGCTTTACGGAACAGCACAAAACATTCATGGTTGAAGCGTACTTTCGAAGCGGGGTTAGAGTAAATGTTTAGTGGCAATACAATCCGGGTTTGTGCATGGACGATTTTCACGAACATTTTCCTAACGTTGCTTTTATTGCTGCGGGAATTTTTATCATTGCCTGAAAAGAACCGTGGCTGTGTTTAGGGAAACAGGTTCTATGCAACACAAAAAAGGAGCAGGAAGACCATCTGTAAGAACAGAAGAACTTGTGGCAAACGTTTGTGAAATAATGCAAAATACGCCAACAAATTGTTAAGACGCCTGTCCCAAGAAATGAGAAGATCTTATGGAACATGCAGGACTATTCTTAAGAAGCAGCTAAATTTATTTCCTTATAAAGTGCAAGTATTCCAAGAAATACAAGCCGCAGATTTTAAAAGACGCAGGAATTACTCTCAATTGTTTATCCAAAATTTATTGGAAAGAAATGATTTACTTATTAGACCCGACATTTTTTTCGGATGAAGCCTGGTTCCACCTCTGCGGTTATGTGAATTTTTAAAATTCATGTAATTATTTTTCTTTTTTTTTCTGTATATTCTTACTTTGTTAATTTTGTAAACAACAAAATAAATTTGTATTTGTCTACTTATTTTATTACTCATTAGTTTGGCATATCATGTCATAATATGAATTTGACAAAATTTTAACCTTGATTTGGTTAGATATATCGTTCCCATATCATTGTGATCTAAACCAAGCCAAACGTTTTTTAATCCAAGCCCTTTTTGATGCAAATAATTTTTGCTCGCACGGTATAGACAACACTGCCTACGAACCCACCCAAAGTTAGCCGAACGGTACGTGATAGTTCACGAACACTGAGTTTCGGCATGGCCGAAACCGAACCTTTGGTCGATCACTACGGCGGAAATAAATTAATGTAGGTACTTATTGCTGCTGAAAACGGACAAAATGATACATTATATCTAAAATTTTGGTTTTATAATTTAAAGTCGTGAAAGGTACCATAAAGGCAATCAAGTCTTACTAAGTATTACATTGTATATACCTTATGTTATGCACACTCTTAACATTTTATCTGTTTTATTTCCCCCTAAAATTTTTACAGTTTCCGGGCAAATTAAAATGTTATTGCTCCAACTTTGTATGCAAATTTTATGGCCAATTAACAGCAGTAATTTAGGTATAATATGTTGTACGTTACCTGTTAAACTTAACAAAAGCATTTCAACAAAAAAATAAATTGGAATTAGTAAGTTAGATAAGGATTTTCGACCAAGAAAATTGATCTGGAAAAAATTAAATAGAAGGCGGCACAAATTTTAGATGTAGGGAAAAATAATAATCATTATTTCCAATTTGTATTCCGATTCGTTTAAAAAAAAAATAGTTTTGCTCACGCGACGTTTTACGAGAAAAAGTAAGAAATTTAATAATATTCCTCAAGGGTCCATATTATCCCCCACTCTCTTCTTACTGTACATTAACGACCTTCTAGCGAAAACAGAAAATCCAATATATAGCTTTGCTGACGACAGCACACTTATCTCATCTTTTATTTTGAAATCTCAAACATCGGCTGCTGACGCACATCTTCGCAGACAACATGAGGTATCACGCCTCAATAAAGACCTGGAAGAAATTTTGTCTTGGGGTGACAGTAACCAAGTCGAATTTAACGCTCAAAAAACCCAGGCAGCAGTTTTCTCTAAGAAGGTTAACATTGCAGAACCCGATATCGTTATGGCAGGACACACAATTCCACTGACTTCGTCTATTAATTTGCTGGGTGTCAACCTGGGAGGAAATATGTCTTGGCATAATCGCGTTGTGCCAAGGCAGCTTCTCAGAAGCTCGGTATACTTTTCCGTACCAAAAAGTTGTATATACCTTAACAACTTTTTGACACTCTATAAAGCCCAGATTCGACCATCACTGGAATACTGCTCTCATATCTGGAGTTCTGCACCGAAGCATACCCTTCGGTTGTTAGATTCCATCCAAAGGAGAGCCGTTCGTTTAATCGGCGACCACGAGCTGACTAAGAACCTCGACAGCTTAGAACATCGAAGAAGACAGGTTGGTGATTTGACTCTCTTTTACAGATATTTCCATGGCAAGTGTTCGAAAGATATTGCCCGCTCGATTCCACCTAGAGCAATGTATAGCAGAAACACACGACGAACCACTACCGCCCATCCCTATGTGGTTCAACTTAGTACACCCCGAACATCATTGTTTCAGAACTCTTTCATTTGGAGGACGTCATCTTTGTGGAACCGCCTTTCTGAGACCGTGTTTCCAACCGAATATAACCTCCAACGATTCAAGAAAAACGTGAATCGCTTTCTTCGCACACGCACCTCTCCCAGAGCCCAGAGCGCCTTAAAGGATTTCTCCTATAGTGCTTGTGCAAGATCATAAAAAAAAAAATTGAAATATCTACTCAGAAAATTGGGTCTCGCCCTTATACAGTACAATATTAAGGTAAATATTAAATGTTTTAGAAGTTACAAAATCCAGCATATGGCTACTGATTATATTTATATTTTAACCACCTCTATAACTTTTATGTCTCATACATTAAGAGCGTGATGTGGGCACCTAAACACAGTGGAATGTTGGAATACCACTTGATTTTTGAAATAAAATGGGAAAAAAGTATACATGCCAATAAATCCTAAGAAACCCATAAACTTGACCTAAGTTATATTATTTTAAACGGAACTCTTCGTTATTTATTATTTGTTTTTATGCATTTAAACCACAGGCATGTAATATATACGGAGAGCAAACATTCCATTCATGAAAAACTATTTGTTTACATAATTCCAACGTTTCAGATAAGTTAGCAGGGGATGGCTTTAAAAAATGGCAACACTGTAATCAAAGCACAAACAGCTCATCAACACTGTAACGTTAGATAATAAATAAATATAAAAAATTCAGGGTCAGGCGTAGTAAAAACGTGCATACAGCGTTGTTATAGTGATTTCCCTAAAACATTATAATTTGATATCATTAGAAAATTATAAATAATTTGACTAGTAGAAAATTTAAAAATCATACGTAAGTCGATATAGGTATTTAAATAATATTTTTACTTAATAGGTACACATGACAAATGCATCTAATATATTTAATATAACCTTCGTTTGCAAACACAGGCGGTAGATCTAGGGCAATCAGCAGAAATTTGTCGTAATTGATTTCTGTTAAAACGATTTCTGATTGGGACAAAATGTAAACAATTTGGTATCCTTATATGGATATTGCATGTCTGTGATTTATACAGTTTTTTAAAACACCAGACAACAAAAGTTGTGCATTAGTTGTGTTAAAATATTTAATTTAAATAAATCCCAACATCCAGTAATTTTGTACCTAATATAGTATGAATAAATATAGTTTAAAAAACTAAAAAAACAAGCTTCAATAATAATTAATCAAACTAAAAAGCGGAAAATAAATATAGTTTAAAATTATTCTTGAAATTCTTAATATAGGCAGAAAATAATAATGAACGTAACATTAGTATTATTGTGGAAAAGGCGTGGGGTGCTCGATATACGAAAAATATAGCACAAAGCGCCCCACGCTTTTTTCATAATAATACTAATGTTTATCGTTCATTATTATTTTCTGCCTATATTAAGGATTTCAAGAATTATTTTAAACTATATTTATTTTCCGCTTTTTAGTTTGATTAATTATTAAAGCGTGTATTTTAGTTTTTTTAAACTATATCAGTGGACGAATCTCAAAATAAAATTAAAATCACTCAATTCCAAAGATTTTTAAATTGCGGGCATTTGCGAAAACAAATTAAAAAGTCATATTATATCAAAAAAAAAATGTCATTCTGTCAAATCATGTTTTAGAGCAGAAAACAAACATTTATGCTTTTCTGGTGTAAGTTGAATGACCTTATTCCTCTCTTTCATCGGATTCTATCCTCACTGATAAGCCGTAATACGGCGAAACGCGCCTGCCTATGGATCTGACAAAATGAAAGAAAACAACTCTTGATTTATTATTTATTTAATTGGAATTAGTAAACAGTTTTAAATATTTAGGGATAATCATTGATTCAAAATTATAATTTTTTAATTATTTTGAAAGTATCATATCGAAGATTGCCGGAAAAGTAGGTTATTTTAAAAGAATCAGTTTTAATTTTCTAAAAAAACTGTATTTAATACTATTATATTACCACATTTTCTTTATTGTGCTTCCATTTTGTAATGTGCTAGTGAGGAAATATTTGATAAATTACAAATTTTACAAAATAAGGCAATGCCGATTATTTTAAATTGTGACAAATTTACAAAAATTAATTTTATGTTGAAAAATTTAGATTAGTTGAATGTCAGAAATAATTTTTTATTTAGTATGTATCTTTATACATAAAATTAAAAATAATTTATTGCCTGATTGTTTAAAAAAATTTTGTTCATTTAATTATGACCATCATAATTATAAAACAAGAACTAATCAAAATTTTTATGTGGATAGAGTGTCTAAAACATTAGCTTCTAAATCTATTTTTTATAAAGGTTTGATAGAAAATAATAATTTTGAAAATTCTATTAGATCTCAAAAATCATTAACAATGTTTAAAAAAACTTTAAAATTGCATTTAATTAAAAAACAAAATGATACGTAATATTTGATACAATTTACAAAATGTTTAACTTTTCTGTCTGTTTTTGTTAAAAGAAGGTTGCGTTTTAAAATTTAAAAATAAATCTATAAAAATGGGTTAAAAAAATGTATTAAAAACTATTTAATTGTAGCTTTTTGCTAAATAAAACATGTTACTACTACTACTACTACTACTACTACTACTACTAGTTTATCGTATTTAGTACTTTACTTTTAAAAATAGCAATAATTTATTTTTGAAAGTACGTTTTTCATAAACCCTATAAAATATGTCGTGTCAAGAAATTAAGTTGTATGTCGACCACGCACATCTAATAAAAGCTTCGTTCTTTTTGATAAGCCTAAATGTGCTAAAACTTGGACATGCAAACAAATTTTTAATACAAAAACAACTGGGCGTCCAACTCAACACAGGTTAAACGTTACATTTGTATGTAAATGTTAGAAAACACATTTTTAAATAAAATACGTCTATCGCATGCCCTCCCCCAATACCAACCAGAGGTAAATTTCATCAAGATATCGGGCGCATATTTCTATTCATGGGAGTTTTTACGATACGAGTCACGTGATGATTCCAAATCAGAGACTTTGGTGTATTTGGAATACTAAATCTTCTTTAAATCTATTTTAAGAAGTGAGTTAAAATGGTGATCTCAAATTTATGTATAATATTTACATTGTCTGGAAAAATTGCACACGAAAAAATCTTTATATTGAATATTTCAAAAGTATGTCAAAAAATGTTAATATTTTTTAAATGAAACTAAACTAATGTAGGACCAAAAATTGGTATGTACGTTAAAATTCATTTAGGGGTTGTAGCCTATTTTGGGGGTACCCTATAATAACTGTCTATAATTTTAAGCTACACTGAGGAAAATGATCTAATACAACAGGTTTTTTAAGACATAGTTTATATTAATAGCTTATTTTTTATTAATCCATATTAAATAAATTGCTAGTGTATCAAACCCGCTTTAGTGTTATATCAATTCCAAATTTGCTAGAACAGTGTTTTTATTGGTAGTAATCAGTTCCATTAGCAACACAGTCTTGTTGAATTTTGTTCCCTGTAAAGCGTTTTCTCTACAATTAAGAAAGCAGAACAGCGTCCACAAAAACGAATTGTTAGAATCTATAAGCTACAAAACATTGTGTGGTGGTTATCACCCCGGTGAAGCTTAAATGGACGATTTCGCAACACAGTAGAAAGAGAAAGAAGAGAGAGAGAGGGGTGTTAGTGTGCCCGCCGGCCATTAGGGCAAATTAGCGCTGTTGTCGCCAGCTGGCCGTGTAACCGGGTTCTGTCGCATATTTTTGACGTATAGAAGAGAAGGACAGTTATATCCTAACCTACTATAACGCTTCCCAAACTGCGCCAGGTGCTAATTGGAACAAACCAGCCAGCCGCCAGCCCGCCATCCATCCATGTCACAACTGTCAATTTTTCTTGTCCACGTTTTTTTCTGAGCGAATTAATTAATTTTTTGTTATCATTTTAATATACAATTCTATTAGTTTCTATTCTAGAAAACTTCGCCGATGTGTGTAATCTTTCAGTTATTATTCCAGCCTACTATGCAGGTAATTATTTTTTTATTGTTTATCAAATTGATTTTACACTTCCTTACCTATTTTTTATATAGGAATATAGAAAATGTAAGTTTACAACTAGACTGGGTACATATCGCTAATCGTCAGCCGAGAGTGCATCTAATATTAGTACTAAAAAGATTTACAAAAATTTACAATAAGAAAATACTTTTCTTTTCTTTTTTTCTATTTACTATTGCTTTTTTTGCCTCACCTTCCTGCGGAACGTGAAGGGAAAACATATCGCCAAATTGTCATTATAACAACTGACCAAAACTACACAATGGTGCAAAATTTCCGTTTTCTCGTATAGATAGGTAGTTTTTTGAGACGGCGCCATATAGGTGCTCTTTAAACTAGCACACCTTTGTGCAATGTGGGATATACTTTCCATATTTGCTCTATAAAAATATGTAAGTATTCAATCGATTAAAACATAAGGAAAAAATTATTCTTACATGGAAGCTATCAATTATCAGCTAATTAATTTGTAGAAATATTATTGTGCCAAGCCCTTCGGGCACGGCACTGTTCTAGTTCGTTCGTTTAATTATACGAGAGCTGTCACTTTGACAGGTAAGTGTCATTTTTTTTTAGCTTTTTCGTAGCGAGGGTTATAGCTGTAAGAATTCGAAATTAAAAAATTTTCAGGTACCTAAATAAGAAAGTTTTATACGACAGCTGTCAAATTTTGACAGGTAAGTGTATTTTTTTTTTAGCTTTTTCGTAGCAAGGGTTATCGCTGTAAAAATCCTAAAGTGAAAAATTTTTCAGATCCTAAATAACAAAGTTCCATACGACAGCTGTCATTTTGACAGGTAAATGTCAATTTTTTTAAAGCTTTTCTTGTATCTAGGATTAAAGCTGTAAGAATCCAAAATTAAAAAAAAAATTTAGTAGTTAAATAACAAAGTTCTATACGACAGCTGTCAAATTTTGCCAGGTAAGTTAAAATTTTTTTTTTAGATTTTTCGTAACGAGATTTATACCTGTAAGAATCCTAAATGAAAAATTTTTCAGTTCCTAAATAACAAAGTTATATACGACAGCTGTCATTTTGACAGGTAAATTGCAAGTTTTGTTTAAGCTTTTCTTGTATCTAGGATTATAGCTGTAAGAATTCGAAATTTAAAAAAAATTCAGTACCTAAATAACAAAGTTCTATACGACAGCTGTCAAATTTTGACAGGTAAGTTAAAAATTTTTTTTTAGATTTTTCGTAGCGAGATTTATAGCTGTAAGAATCCTAAATGAAAAATTTTTCAGTTCCCAAATAACAAAGTTATATACGACAGCTGTCATTTTGACAGGTAAATTGCAAGTTTTTTTTAAGCTTTTCTTGTATCTAGGATTATAGCTGTAAAAATTCGAAGTTAAAAAAAAATTCAGTACCTAAATAACAAAGTTCTATACGACAGCTGTCAGATTTTGACAGGTAAGTGTCAATTTTTTTTTAGCTTTTTCGTAGCGACGGTTATAGCTGTAAGAATCCCAAATTTAAAAAAAATTCAGTACCTAGATAACAAAGTTTTATACGATACCTGTCAGATTTTGACAGGTAAGTGTCAATTTATTTTAACTTTTTTCGTAGCGAGGGTTAAAGCTGTAATAAAACTAAATTAAAAAAATTTTCAGTATAAAAATAACAAAGTTCTATACGACAGCTGTCAAATTATATATACTTAAATAGTAATTCTTATTTTTTATAATTTGCTACCATTTCTATGCTGTTTAGGTATAGAACAATATATTTGAAAAAAGTAGTATTTGAGATGATCTAAACGAATATCCAAACCAAAAGTATATCGGACGCACCCAATTCGATTTATTAACGATCCAATATGACCCTACATTGATTTTAAAAAAATCAAAAAAATTACTTCCCAACTTTTGATCGCGTTCGCAAACAACAGTGTTTTGTAGCCCAACGTCGTCTACATGTCGAAAAAGTTTAAATCGATTAAAATAATTTTTGCCACCTGTATCGCCCTACAACGAAAAAAAACATATTTTTTAACTTTGACTTTAATAACTTTTTTCCGGTACACCCTGTATATTTGAAATTGTTCCCAGAACGTGCCCCGACTATTCCTCTCTACGTCCAGAAAGTTTGAATCGTTTTGCTCTAACCGTTTCCGAAAAAAAAATTCGCGAATATCGAAGTGTCGAATAACCTTCTACCACGTCGCGACGGATTATCAATGTCGAAACGCCATCTTTAAAATCGAGATTACAGCCATTTCTGAAACATTTTGGGCAAATATTTTGGTCAATAAAATTAGCAGAAGGTTCAAGGTAGATATTCCACCCGATTTAAAATCTGGAAATGTTCTTATTATTCTAGCAAGTCACGCTGAAAACACCCATTTTTCGCCATTTTTGACAGCCGGATTTTTAGAATTAATAATTAATTTAGAAACATCAATATCAAGGCACTCTAAGTCAAAAGTGAATGGTGTTAGAATTTGTAAAGATTGCCTGTTTTCGCACCCAAAAAAGCGACTTTTCTCAATTTTGCGAATATATTTTAATGATTTTGAATATGTAGAGGTGTTGCGAATTAATCAGCGCATTTTTTGAGAAAAAAATAAAACGGTTTTGTTAAAAATTGAATAAGCTACAGTCGATATAGTAAAAAAAAAGCTGCCGTTTTTTCCGTATTAAAGATAAAGAAAGGAAAAAATATCTCTTAAATACAATTTGACGAGCTCTATCCGCTAAAGTTTACAACGTTTCGATCAAAAGTCGTTTTCAGTACGAAAAAAAATAAAAACCGTGAAAAAATCAGGCCTAACTTTATGATTTCCACTTTCTCACCACAATTTTCGGCAATTTCCATTCCAGTTAGGTATAGAACGATATATTGGAAAAAGGTAGATTTTGAGATGGCCTAACCGATTATCCAAACCGCATGTCGATTGGATGCACCCAATTCGACTTATTAGCGATCCAAGAGGTACCATTTTCGACCAAATTTTGACTTTAAAAAAATCAAAAAAATTACTTCCAAACTTTTGATCGCGCTCACAAACAATAGGGTTCTGTAGCCCACGGTCGTCTACGCGTCGAAAAAGTTTAAATCGAAAAAACTAATTTTTGTTGCCTGTATCGAATGCCAACGAGATCCCGATATTTCTCGACTTTAAAAATTAATAACTTTTTTCCGGCACACCCTGTATATTCGAAATTTTCACACAACGTACCCCCACTATTCCTCTCTAAACTAAAAAAGTTTCAATCGTCCCACATTAACCGTTTCCGAGAAAAAAAATCGCAAATGTGAAAATGTCGAAACTGACGGCGGCGGCGACGACGACAACAAACGCACATTATTTTCACCGAAGCGCCGTATAACATATCGCGGTGTAGCGCGATATGTAATAAATAAATTAACATGAAATGTTTCACATACATAATAGGTGTTGGTTAACAAGCCAATCTTAACAAAATATCACTGGGCAACCTGCAGATAACTGCAACACATTGTGCCCGAGGTAATACCTAACAATCCATCAGTTACGAACAGATAAGTTTAGTCTCTTGAAATGATAATTTTAACATTTTTGTTTTACTGAGTGGATTAAAAATTATAACATAATGGCACAAAGATAATGGTTTGAGCTAACTCGATAAGTAGATACTTGGCCATCGGCCATACTTGACAGAAAAATTTAATGTTTACCCGATACTGTTTCTTTTGTTTCAGAGAACGCTGTAAGAATCACCTGATAGTTTATGGATCTTTCAGTACGTGTCTCAATGCATCCCAGTGCTTGTGTATATACAGTATTTGTGATAATATTATATGAATTGAGACAATTCCAGATGAGTGAGACCTGTGAGACGTAACCTAAGGACATTAGTTTATTCTAAACAGTTATTTTTTGTTATGGTTGTCAATGTAGTTTTTATTTATAAATAAACGTAGAAAACATTATTTACGATAACGTGCTTCCATCGTTATTTTCTAAATCTTGGTTAATATAAAAATGTGCATTATTTATTCCATAAAATAAAAAGTTTTGTACGTCTTTTTATTGATTTAATTTGTGATTTAATAATATTTATATAGAATCACAAATTAAATCAATAAAAACTCGTTCAAAAATTAATAATTAAATTGAAAAGTCCTAAAACCGCTGTTCAAATTTCCCGCCATTGCGCCTCTGATGGCCGGCGGGCACACTAACACCCCTCTCTCTCTCTTCTTTCTCCCTCTACTGTGTTGCGATTTTTTAACAAGGAGTTAACATTTCTAACCCTATAAATTTTCTTTGGTGGTTATTAGTTTTAATGTAATCGTTGCGCAGGTCACATCGTTGTTCGGAGTCTTTTAGCTGCCCTGTTTAAATTTGAATTTTATTGATCGTACCACTACCTGTTTCTATTAATTTCTTTTTACATTGTATTTAAGTATTTTTAAACTTTGTATACCAGATAAAGCAATTCAAGATTCTTATTTCGCACAACCAATCATTAGCATTGGACTTTAAAATCTATGAACGAATTTAACTATCTCAGTAAACCATGTTGCATAATAGATAATCATGTGCAATGTTCAACGACAAGGATAATATCACACTAGAAGCTATTTAAATTTTTGAGAACTACAGTACTGATTTTAAGTGGTAACTGTATGTATGCCTTATTAACCGTAGCAAGCAAATAATATTATGATTAATGTCAAGTTTCATTACAACTGCCAATCGGAACGAATACAGTTTATAGGAAACTAGATTACACCCCCCATAGAACTTGATAATTACTGTGAGTATTTAGAGCAATAATGACCATAAACCATTCTACGGTAGCATTAACTCCTATTTTCTATTGGCTAAATTCAATGATCTTAGGTAGCAGATCATTGGGCTAAATTACCGTGATAATATCACTACACAACTGATTCGCAATTTTCGTTGTCTTACAGCAGGAAAGCGCATCGCTATCACATATAGTATTAAACAGTGGTATAAAGAGTATGTAAATTCTTATAAGGAATAGAAGGCTTTTTCTCAGTGTATACTGCTGTACATTATTATTTTGCTTACACTGTTAAAATAAGCAAGTACGTTTTTTCAAGTTTTGTCCTTAGGGGGTAGAAATGAAGGGGGTAGGTTTCCAACGCAGCCGCTAGTGAAAAATATATAAGTAAAAAGTTTCATACGCATCCTCCGTTGCAAATAAAAGGTTATTGTTCGCAAACCCCTGTAGATATTGAAAAAAAATCAAATTTTTTTTGTTAAACCATTTGCTATAAGAAACGAAAAATCCTAACAAACCCGAACAATGTATTTTTAAACCATATTTCTAACTTTTATAGGGTTTCAAAATTCTAAAAGTTAACATATAATTTAATAAATTATAGATACTAATATAAATACTATAAAATAATACTCTACAGCCAAATATGATTAATATAATTTGTTATTTTAACTTAATGATCGTGAAATATTAGTACGGCACTGAAGCACTTACGGCCCAACCCGAGCCAACAAAATAAAGGGCCCTCAACTTAACTACATAACATTGTTTGCATCTTGTTGGTATTTACGCATTCACACCCGCACATCCTAGAATTATTTTTAATGTGGGAACAGTAAAGGGGTTTGATCTAATTCCCTAATTAAATTTAGTTAGTAATGATATTATTATTGACGTATATCGAGGGTGTGTAACATAAAACTCTTACTCCCCAATTCACAGTTACGCTTGACGCGTTTTTGATTAACGTATGGTCCTTTATTAAATTTTGCTTTACGAATATTAAATAAGGCGACGATGCATCAACGGGGAACTCCTTATTTACTCACTTTAGAATGTTTTCCATAGGAAATAGTAATTTACGTTACAAGACCGGAAAGTGGTGTTTTTTAGGTCGAGACAAGCATTTCCAGGGCGAGCCGTAGGCGAGTCCTGGAAGCTTGGAGAGACCTGGAAAACACTAATTTTCGGTTGCGTGACGTACAATATTTTTTTTAAGACCGACACGTTGATATACTTACATTAAATTATTTTATATTATTTTTAAATGCGTCGTATGACTTTTCGTAACGGGCTTTTGATTTTACTGGCAATATATCGTAAGTTGCTTTCCTTGCTGCTTCCAAAATTTCTTCTGAAATCTCATTTTCCGTGTCGGATAATTCAAAATCTGAATTCATATTGTTAAATTTGCGAACTCGCGAAACAAGTTTGACATAAACAACAAATTAAAAATCAACGAACTGTCACTCGACAATACATCGAAATGTTGTTATAGTAACGAAATCAAGGTAGCTTGTATTATCAAAGAACGATTGGAAAAACAAAAAACAGGGACCGGAATAGTAATTAACGTTACAAGTCCGGAAAAAACTGTTTTCGGACGTGTTGCGTACACAACGGTACACTATTTTTTCGGCAACCGTGTAGAATAACAAATCAATGAGACACATTTCTTTATTATATTTCTTTGTAGAACAAAATTTCGAACATTTTCATTCTTATTTGTATTAAATATTGAAATTCGAACAGAAGATAGGTACTAACAGAAACATTCTAATTCTTATTTATATTAAAATTCGAGCAATTGCTAATATTGATGTGATTCTTCCCGGACTAGGCACGTACTTCCCGGACTAGGTTGGAGAAGTGGGTTCTTCCCGGACGGAACAAACCCGAACAAACCCAAAAACGAATTCTATCCGTTAGAACCTATAATCCATAAGACGTTGGCGGTGGTTCGTAGCGATCGGCAAACGCCGCGCGCTGTATTATTAGTTGTAACCTATTTGTTGCGCGGGTTACATCTCACATCGTTGCTAGGATTCTTCTAGCTGTCCTGTCTGAATTTGATTCTATTAATCGTACAAATACCTGTTTCAATTAATTTATTTTTACATTGGTTTTAAGTTTTTTTAAACATTGCATGTCAGATAAAGCAATAGAAGATTCTTATTTCGCACAGCCCATCATTAGTATTGGACTTTATAATCCATGGACGAATTTTATCATTTCAGTAATTCAGTAAACCTTGTTGCATAACAGATAATCATATGCAATGTTAAACGACAAGAACAATATCACACTAGAGGCTATTTAAATTTTTGAGAACTACAGTACTGATTTTTGGTTGTCACTGGTCAGTATATACTTTATTAACCGTAGCAAGCAAATATAATAATGAATAAACATTCAAATTCGTTTACAAACGCTACAGGCGAAATTGACACGTACCAAAAAAATTTTCGTTGCTGCATAAACGTTACTGATTGCTAACTTTACGCATATCCAAAAATCCACAGAGAAAACGCAATAACAATAATGGCGCCGAGCCGGTTCTGGAATGTATTTTGATGATGCTAAACAAGGAACACCTAATAACAAGAGGGTTGGGCGCATGCTTGTACCTGTAGGGCGGCAAGGCGTGTGACTGGCGAGCTATGCATACAAACGCATTTTTTAGCCAATAAAACTTATTTTAAGGGGAAAGAATTAAGACACTTTAATTCTTTCTCCACTGGTATATTAAAATAAGTTACAAGGTTTAATACAGGGTAAATTCTCTACCTGTTTTGAACGCATAAGCATTCATCATCAGGAGAATAGAACAAGGAATTTAGAAATGTATAATAGGTGCAAACAGTCCTAACGGAGTTACGAGATGATGGAAAAAACAAGCATAGTGTTTGGAAACCTTTCAACGTAATGGTAAACCTACCGAGAGGCCATTCGTGAAATATTGGTAGAAAATGAAGGTAGCATAGCAGTAACTTAAGTGCCGTTAATGAGACAACACATAAGTGTAAGGGAAGAAGAATATTTTACATTGGAATGGTAGATGATGTAAAAATTTAAATTTATAATCAAATGAGGAGTAGCTAAAAAGTCACATATTAGTGAACTAGTAACTTAAGTGTGAGGAAAAGAAAATTTAAAATGAGGAGTATTTGTACGCGATAAGCTGTACGTATCATCAAAGGTAAATGTCTAATGGGTCAAACGAATGGACTATATTTTGTTTTCGTTTTTAAGCCCATCGTGTAAGTGTGGGTGGGAGATCATAAATAAACTATAAAGATAAGGAACTTTAATTTTTACAAAACACTTTTATCTACAATACGAGCAACGTAATATCGTCTTTCATATTTGCAGCTATAAAAGACTAAAAATGTCGGTAACTTCTTTGTACTAATATTATAAGGAGTCGATTTAATTAGTAGTCATTAAAGAAACCTGTATACCTACTATTAAAAATTGCTAATTAATTTTACTCAACCTGAACAAGTTAGGAAGAGAATTCTTGATTAAAAATGTGTTAGCTTTAAAATATTTAATTTATAAAAAAATATCATTTAAAAATTGAAATATACAGTGATAAGCAAAAATGTACCCACGATATACCTACAACTGCAGGCTTGGGTTGGGATTATTAAATTTAGAAAATATAATAATTATATTTAATGATATTCCTTCTTGATAGTAAAAGTTGTCATTAAAACCAGTTCTATCATTTTGCCGATCTTAATTCTACACTTACAATATTTTTTTGGTAATAAATAATGCCAGAGAATTGTATGATGCATGTAAATGTTATACTGATATTCTTGTTGCAAAAATATGTTTTTATTAACCAAACAACTCTTAAGGAAATCGCCTTGATTTTTGAATGTATATTAGATTATTGCTGGGTGTAATTTTATTATAAATATTTTCAAAAATTGAAAACAAACTCTTGATTCTGCTAAATAGCGCCCTCTAGCTGTCGCAGCGGAATTCAAAACGACTTATTTTTTTTATTAAATGATAAAATAAAAGAATCCCTATTTAGCGAGTTGAATTATAGGAAAGAAAGAAAAAACTAAAAGTCTTCCTCCTCAAAATTTAATAGAATATAGAAATTCTTTAGGGGTATCTACATGTTTCGAACGTAGAAACGTTCATCATCAGGAGACAGAAAATATCTTTAATGCTGATGGTTTTAGCAGAACATGAAATGGTATAAAACCATAATGAAGCTTTTATGGCATTGAAAAATTGAAATGTAGAAGTGACATAATATAAAAAAGGCTAAGGAGAGTTAAAACATGCTGAGCATGTGAAGAAAGTTAGTAAAGGAAGTCTTAACAACCAAATAAAATAAGGAAGAAGAAAAAGGCCTTCTAAAGAGAAGCTGTCGAGGATTTTTTAAACTTTTTATATAAAAAATAATTTGTAAAATTATTGATATGTCTGTAAGACAGTATAAAGATAAGAATTGTCATTTATTTTGTAGAAGTCATAATGTCAAAATTGTTGAAGAATGGTTTTTGGGGTACTGGGGTACCATTCTTAACAATTTTGACATTATAGTCATAATGTCAAAATTGTTGAAGAATGATTTTTGGGGTACTGGGGTACCATTATTTAACAATTTTAACATTTCTTATCTTTATACTGTCTTACAGACAAATCAACAATTTTACAAAAAATTTAAAAAATCCTCGACACCTTCTCTTTAGAAACCCTTTTTTTTCTTCCTCATTTTATTTGTTTTTCAGATGTCTAGATTCTGCAAAGAATTCGTTTAATATTTATCCATTGAATATAAAACTATAAGAAGGCCATATGAGCCGATTCCCTAAATCTGCTACGTTAAATTCATAGATGGCACAATGAGTTCACCAACAAGAAAGCGACTAGACTTTTCACTGCTAAATTAAAACATTGTTGCCGCCTGTCTGTTTGACTTGCTGCATGAGTCTTTTAAATTTATTTTTATAGCTTATCGTAAAATTTGATTTCACATAAGTACCTACACCTATCCTAGATTTAAGTAGCTTTTTTTTATTTTCCTACCTATAGTATAGTCTAGACTTAAAAATGTCCCTATTTTTAATTGCTTTGTAGCTTATAATATTTTCAACCTTTTGACGTCCCAACGTTAATTACATGAAAACATATTGTTTGCCATGTTTTCTATTTCTAATAGAATTAAATGACGACTCTCACTATTCAATACATACCTAGGCTACAACGTGTATGTTGGGTAAAATATGAATGATGTGCGGTTTGTTTGCATAACTTGGTTTTTAATTGCAATTATACTTTTCAAAATAGTTAAAATAAGTAGGTTTTACTTTCTTACTTAAGAAACATCCAGTTTGTTTGTATTAGTGTATTACGTATTTTGCTATTTTTCGACGACCTATTTTAGTTATACTTGCTGTCGCTTTTTATCTACTTTTATTTGTTTAACATTTAACACCCAGTGCAACGGTAAAATCATTGTGAAAATCGGTCCAATTACCCCGGAGTAATCAGTGTTCATATTATTATCAAAAACATATACATTCGGCTGGAATTGAGAACGTCCTAGTTTATTGTCTGTTAAAAATGCTTAAATCATTAAAAATTCCTATAAAATATGATAGGCGGCAACACCACGACATCACATCAGTTTTGAGACATCTGTTGCCGAGGCGCTGCATTATAACGACAGATTTAAGGTTAGAGTTACGATCAACGGCGACCAAACCACCTCCAAGACGTCAAAAACTGGGTTGTCAACTTTTCTTGGACATTCGTCATTCTTATATAGTTTGATATTCAATGATTTATCTGTTGACCAGGCACAGTGCCTACTTGGTAGATTTAGTTTCCTAGTGGAATTTCTAAATTTCATGCTATAATTTTTTATATTATTTTAGTGACAAATTTTCTACCAAATCTTACAGGTTCTTGAATTAATAACCGGAAATATCTCCTCGAGAATGACTTTTTTGAACAATTTATGCTTTTGGAAATATTTCATGGTAGTAATTCAAGTACTAGGGAGATTACTAGTCAAAGTTGTTTTTTCTGAATTGCAAAGTTTTTTAGAATTGGAATTTCATTGTCTTTTTCCTGCTTTACCAATACATCTTTCGAATCATCAATAGAGCGATATGAAGCATATTTTGTATATAAATCAAAACCCTCTAGCCAGTTTTCGAAATTATTCACAATATCGTCACAACAAGCATGTCTAATATGTATAAAAAATGTCATTATCAGTCTCCTAAAATAACGGCTTCATTACTTAACCAAAATTATAAATAAATTACTAAGTAGGTATAGAAAAAAATAAATACGGTACACTTACTAATGAGTCTACTTCGGGGTCTGCTATATAATAAGGTTTCTCTTGTCGTATCTGAAACAAAAAACTCAAATTAAAATTCCATAAAACATCAAAGGAGCGGTGAGATGTGGACTTTATTATAATATAAAATACGTGTGTTGGTACCCTGTTATTTAACGGCAGTTTTATAAAGTGAGGGAGCTTGATCGTATAGAGTCGATAAAGTCGACTATTCGTCAAGATGTTATTACACGGAGGTCGGGTCCTCCTCCAAAAATCCACGTGCCCCATCCGCTTTTTGTCCGTTTTTACAATAATTATAGCTATTTTCATAGTAGGCTTGGTCGCCTTATGTGACTTTTAGCATATCCAAATTTCAAACGCTACCGCTATAGTTCAAAACGTATGAAATGATTTCAAGTTAAAAAAATTAAATTTTAAAATATAGTTTCCCAAAGACGGGCAATGGGTTTATTTTACAACGATTTTAAATTATACATTGTTAAAAAGGGAGTTGGTTTGAGCGCAATTGATATTTAATGAAGAATACACTTTCTAAAAACTATACCACAAAAGTCAGCACTCCTAAATCTATCCAGTTTATTATTGGACACTGGATTTTGCTTTCATCTTTATTAGCTGACTTTGGTGCATCAGTGGATGTATTAAAAAGGCATGGAGGAATAAAATCAGCAGTTTTGTTACTACAATCTGTTACACTGAGAAAATTTGCCCAATTAGATTTCTGTGCTAAAAATGTTTAGTAACCACAGCTTAAATAATTACAACCATCAGTATATTAATTTTATTTGCTATAACTAAACCCGATTACTTAGTAACATTTTTATTTGAACCAGCTATTAATGATTAATATGAATTTTGTAACAACTGCAAATTCTTATTCAATTACCACAACTTGGTATGTTGTTGTAGTTACTTCCATACCCAATTTAATATTATTGTAGTTACGGCAAGTAGGTACCTCCTTCTTCTTCTTCGTATGCCTATCCGAGCCGGATGCTGGCGACCATCTGAACAATCATAACTTTGTTAACTGCTTCTCTGAACAGTTCCGTGGTTGACTTTCCGAACCAGACCCTTAGGTTTTTCAGCCATGAGATCCTCCTTCTTCCTGGTCCTCTACTCCCGTACACTTTACCTTGCAGCAGGATGCACTGGATGAGATGGCATCGATCTTAGAATATCTTGGGCACATAATGCGTAAGCATTATGTGCCCAAGATATTCTAACTTCCGGCACTTCACGATGTAAAGGACCTCACGTTCCTTCCCCATTCAGCGCAGGATTTCTTCATTGGCCACCCTCTGTATCCAAGACACTTTCAGCATCCTTTGATACAGCCACATTGAAGGCTTCCAGCCTTCTCTCAATAGCAGCAGTCAGTGTCCAAGCCTCCACTCCGTAGTACAATACGGAAAAGACATAGGATCTTAACAACCTGATCTTGAGGTTTATGTTTAAGTCATGGCTCTTGAAGCACTTTCCCATCTTATGGAACACTGCTCCGGCCTTCTCTATCCTGCATCTGATTTCCTGTGAATGGTCCTACTCTTCATTAACACAGGTGTCCAGGTATGTGTATATTTGTACTCTTTCCACACGTTTCCCATTTATAATTAGGTGGTCATCTGAAATATTTCTTTTACTGATGATTATTATTTTGGTTTTGTCAACATTTATATTAAGACCAGGCCAGGTTTACTATAAATCGAACAAGTAGTAGCGGTAGCAATATAACGGCTAGGGCGAACTTAAAATCTACTGAAACGATTTATTGCTACTTGTGTCAAGTCAGATGCTCCAGTATTCTGATTTTAGAAACCGCAGCAACCAAAGAATAACTAAAAGTATATCGTCTAATTTTGAATTGTCGCCAAAACGATACCGGCATATCATAACATTTTACATTGTAACTGATCTGCGTGTTCTGTGCAAAAACTCACCCTCATATCAATCAATGGACGGATGGTATGAAACTTTAAAATTTAAAAACTGCATAAAGGGTACCGTGACGAGAAATTAATAGCAACAGGGTCTATATTATTTTGGCCATTATTACAATTATTTCAGACTTGTGCCTAAAACCATTAAAAATTTAACAGTGTTGCCAAATTAAAAATACGTCGGGAAGGGAGGGGGGGGGGGGGGGGGATTTATTGTAAAAACGAAAAGCATTAATAAAATCCACATTAAAAAAAAAAGAATGGAATTATAACATGGGACTCTTTTTTGTACCAAAAAGAATATTGCATTATTTTGATATTATGTTTGCTTTATGTCACTGAGTTAGTTGCCTCTGTGCCTGAGCTACTATTCAGTTAAAGTTAAGTTGTATAATATTAAACTAAAGGTAATGCGTGTATCCCACAAGTGCTTTCCAAAACATATTCTTATAGTGATTGTATTATATAAACATAATAAATTTCCGAAAAGCTGGCAACAAAGCACTACATGACCAAATTCGAATTTAAATGCCATCATTTTAATAATTACAGCTTATCACAAAAAATACCACTTGGTCGATGTTCGTCCTACATTAATTTGTAGGTAGGAAGGTAGGTATCAATTAGGTTTTATGTTTATTAAATGCAATGTTTAGCTAACTGAGCGTGTTATGAAATAAATATAGTTTTTATGAAAAACTCTGAAATTACTACCAGGTTAAACAATTTATTGCTTTAAAAAATCGACAAGATTTAAATTAGAAATTCATATTAAAGGATTTTTATTTCGCATTGCCAAAAGACGACTTTGATTGTGGTAGCAATTGCATTGGCAGTAATGATTTGCTTACAATCAAAGTTACTTGATTAGCAAACCATAGCTTATGCTGACGGGGTTACTTTCATTGTGAGAAAATTATTTCTTTCAGCATTATGATCTTTCCATTTCTGTTATAATACCACCCCTTTTACCTACCCCCCAATTTTTGAAGTACGCTTTTAATATTTGGCAAAAGAACAGGGCTTTTTACGGCCGGCTCCTTAAGAAAATAGTAAAAATTATGTCATTGTTATCAAAAAGACGACCTTGTGTGCGTCTAAACGAAATAGTTTAGGGATTAAAAGATTTCTTTTTGTGGTAACCCATATACAGTGTGTCCAAAAAAGTATGCAACATAATATGGGAAATATTTTTATTATCGATTTCTCAGAAAATTTTATTCTTGATAAAAGTTGGTGCATGCCTTAAAATTATAAACGCATATTTTATATTTCACCTGCGGCTAATAGTAAGGAAGCAAATGTCTAAGACTGGACTTGACCGTACTAGGTGAAAATGACAAATAAATTATTAGTATTTTCACTCGTATAAATAATAGAGTTGGATTCTGTTATAATTTTTATTAGAACCCAAGCTGGCTAACATGTGTTTAAATATGCGTGCAACACGTTAATATCTAAACTCACCCGTATCATTGAAAAGTTTTAAAAGGTTTGCAACTACTTAATACATTTTTATAATAAACACATGATTAAGATATTTAATTAATATATTAAAATCGCGTAAATAAAAAATCGACCAAAGGCGTACCGTTTAGGGGAAAATAGATAATAATATTAAGAAAAAAAAAATAAAAAATTGTGACACATAACTCAAATTTAGTATTTGGACTAAGTTTTATATTTGCAAAAACATTTCCGTATAAAATTTTGTTGTATTTGTACTAATTAAGGTACTTTACTCTTAAGGCCATTTCGAAAAAATGGCATTTGCTCCATGCACCAAGTTTTATCAAGAATAAAATTTTCTGAGAAATCGGTAATAAAGAAGTTTCCCATGTTGCATACTTTTTATATTTCAAAAAAACTTGTATTGAATGAATTTGCTCAGTACCTACACTCAAGAAGTAAAAAATTTAATTTTTAGCACATTTTGACCCAACTAGTTACAGCAAACTGAGCTAACTGACTGAAACCGAATTATATCTATTAAAAAAATTAACTTTTACGCCCTGCGAGAATATATAGGCGATAAAACATTTAAAACGCCATTTGACGTTGCCCTTAACAAATAAAATCATAAATAAAATATTTTTGAAATAGCTCAATAATTAAAGCTAAAAGAAAAAACAAGCCACTATTTTCAGGTATGTTACGAAATGATCACAAATCTACTGTAATAAAATGTAAGTGCAAAGGAAATTCTCTTATCGATTTTTTTCTACAATCTGCATATTTTACCGCATGCACGACAACTTTAAATTAAGGTATCATTTCCACCATACATTCTTGCATTTATTTTCTGCCTGGTGAATAAATAAAATAAGTAAAATACCAAAGTGCAGGACAAAAATATAACCTGTACTTGGTTGAAGAAATTTGTTTTGCTTATAAATAAGTAATTGTAGTTTGTAATCAAATTTTTTTACCTGACAGATTAATAAGACGCAAACAAAAGGTAAATTAAAACTGCTGTAATGGGCTTTTTCACTAAATTTTGATTTTTATCATATCACATAAAGAAAGAAAAAATAAAATTTTCTACGGTTTCAGTTTTTAAAATTTTGAATTATTTACTGAAATAATAAATAAACAGGATACGCTCCTTAATAAAAACACGAGAATAAACTCAATGACGTCACATCTGCCTCGACTTATGGGTTCCAGTTATTTCGCTGAAGGTCGACCGCCGCGTCTACCTGAATATCGGGCGGGTTGTTTTCTACTTTTAAGCTGTTCTTGTCTTTATAGTTTATCAAAACAAAGAAGCAATGTAATCCGTCGAGGTTGACGAATAAAAGAATTGGGCGGATAATGGGATGACGATCTCATGTTTTAAAAACTTTCTGCTTTCGCGGCGTTTTGTCAATTGTCTCTAGGAAAGGTTTGTCACCCTCTAGAAATATTTCTATTATTGGGATGTATTTTCAATAGATTCTAATTTAGGATGTTAGGGCTAAATATGATGAATTCGTTTATAGTGATCGTCATGATCACACAATATAACCCTATTTATTTCCAAGCTGTAAATGTAAGTTTGCCTTGGATACAAGTAGATTTATTATCCAAATGATTACAAGATATTAAATTTTAATTAGGTATTGTAAAAATAATTTGATGCCGGTTTAGGGAGATTGGTGCCATTTTTCTATATTATCGGATTAATGCCTGTTTGGCTGTTGTTATCAATATTTTTAAAATAGCCCACAAACAATTTTTAACATTACACTTTAAACATTTATAAAATATTATGAAACAGCCGGAAAATAGGAAGGAAATTTAAATTTAAAAAAAGTTAATCAAATTTTTAGAAAGAATTTAAAACAGAATGTGGTCAGACCCATTCCCAGACGCATTTCGCCGTATCAGTGAGGCTGGGATCCAATGAAATAAAATGCAAAGATCAACTTGAACAAGTACACGGAAACACCGTTAAAAGGATGTAGCACGAAGCTCCATCTAATGTCGATGCGGGGCCCTTTAAAAGCATACCAGCACCTCTAACAAATCAATCAAATCATCTGTAAAGACACGTCACAATTAATTACAGATTGAATAGTTAGAAAAGTTACTGAAATAAATAATTTTTGGAACAAATACTACTATTGTACAAATAATGAGAACCTATAAGAACATTTCTAATTTTAGATACGCTGTTGTGTCTGGCATTATCATTTCTAGATATTATTAGGTTAAGATGAATACAAGGGTCACCCATATGTTGGGAAGGGCACTTGACTTATTTGCCGAGGAAAGAGTACCTATGAGTTGTTACGTTTAGTCTTAGTAGAGAACTTATTGTATTTTGAATGAAGGGATTTTGCTACCTAGTCTTAGAAACCCAACAGGCATAATACATGCAAATACGTAGCCAACGCTGCGCATGCGACATTTTTGTTTAGTTCTATTGAATTTGCTATAGTGATATAAAACATTTTTCCTATACCTACATACATAATATATGTATAGAAATTAGCTTTGTTCGGGAGTGTCATTTTTTAAGGCGGACTTGGCGGGCCCATGGTTTACCTCATCGTCTATGTTAACCTAACGTCAGTGGGTGATCGATGGGAGATGGAGTTCTAGTTAAAATCGTGACTTTAAAGGACATGTAAATGACCAAATTATTACTGGTTGGTTATCCTATTTGCACTTTGTTCGATTCCTTTAATCTTTTTTCAGGTATGTAACAAACAAATGTTGCTTTTACGCCACCAAGGACACCAATTACAAGAGAAGCTATTTTAAGCTTGCATGTATTTAGGGTAGGTATCATTCAGATTATAATAGATCTTTTCTTGTTGATCTTCTGGCGTCCTTTGTAATATTATTTTTCGCTGGACAGGAGAACGCCACAAAGACAGCTAGAAGACTCCGAACAACGAGGTGACCTGCGCAACAAATACGTTAAAACTAATGCTACGGCGCGCGGCAATTGCCAATCGCTACGAACCCCCACCAACGTGGGGACGCTTTTTTTCCTTCCTCATTGTAGAGAACGCGCTTTACTGGGAACAAAATGCTTCGCATTGAGAGAATACAATTTTGTTTTTAACAAAATTGCTGTATTAAAAGTAGTTCATTATTTAACAATACTCTGCTGCTAATGGAACTGACTACTATACCAATAAAACACTGTTCTAGTAAATCTGGAATTGATATAACACTAAAGCGGGTTTGATACACTATAGCAATTTTTTTAATATGGGTATTTGCCATGCAAAGCTTTCTCTTGCCACCTTACGAGTTGTTAACTTTCCATTAATATAAATTTAATTATTTTTGTTATTTCTATTATTTTTGTTATTATGTTAAAATTACAAGCCTGTTATTATATTAAAATAGGACTTGAAAAAGAATAAATGACATGCGTTCCCTAAAATGATTTATAACCCACCGTTTTTAAATGGTTTCTTTAAAATCTATAAAACCACTGTTAAAGATATAGAACACTTTTAGTTGCTTTCCAATAAACCTGTCGTCTGTCCATAAAGCAAGGCATTTTGAGGCACTTTTATGAAATATTATTTATTTATTTGGGATAATAAATTACACTGCCTGTTCCTAATTGAAGTTAGTGTAAACATGTGGTTTTTCTAGAGCTGGATAAGTGCTAGACGTATTTTCGGGTAGGGATTGGGTTACACATGCGGTGCAGATGCTCGCTGGGGCTCAACAGTCTGCTTTGGTAATAATGTTTATTCCGTTGGTTTTTTACCCAATGCACCGAATTTAAGATATCAAGTTACCAGATTATTTTAGACAAAATATTTTTTTCGTTGTGGGATAAATTTAAATTTCCACCCCACGTCACCTAATCATTCCCTTAGAGCGTAGTTAGAAAATGGAAGAAGTTTATTTGTGAAAAAAAGTGTCTTGGGAATTAAAATTCCTTATGCAAGAAAGCTGGTTGCCGTGTTATTTTTTATATATTTATTGTTTTTCAAGCCGTTGTTGTCTAGATGAGAAAATAATTAAATAACTTAAATACTTTGTTTAAAAATAATGCTTAAAGCTTCTTTTAAATTTTATTGGACCGAACAGGAGGATTATTTTGCTCTAGCCCTTTTCAACCTTGATAAGGATAAAGCTATATGAGTATTTGAAATAGATTTGCAATAGATAGAAAATCGAAGGAAAATGAATGTATTTCCAAGAACTTAAAGGTTGTGAGAAATAGCAGATTTACTTAATGGTACCTAAGTATATACTTATTTTAATAATTCCTGGAGTCTATGCTAAGAACCCTCAAACGATTCAGGACCTTCGGGATAACATTAACGCAGAAGGCTAAGAAATATCGCCGCAGTTATTCGAAAGTGTAAATTTTGGCATCATAACGACGAATTCTTGCTAAAAAGCCAGACAAAGGGATTTGTCCGATATTGTTTTTTATTATTATCAACCATCTTTAGAGTTTGCTTTAAAATAAAAATATAGTGTTGGAAACAAATACCAATGCGTAATTATAAGCATTTAATCTAGATATGAAATTGAGTCAAATTTATAGTTTATATCATAACAAAATGGATGTAGTTGAAACCTCGATAGAGTGAGTCCTAGACGAGATCATCGATGTCGCAAAGAATATCATTTCGTTTTTACAAGAAGAATCGGAAAAACGATGCTTTAAAGGATATGAAACCGTCAACCATAAATCAACAAGTAATAAAATATAATATTTTAAATAAACATTTGAATATAACTGTTGGACTGTTGGTTATATCCGCACGCTTGTAGAAAAAGCATTATTTATAACGCTTGTGGAAAATGCGTTTTGAAAAATACTATTTTATATAAAACCTAATACTTATAGGTACTTTATCTATAGGTATATTTCTTTGAAAGAATAATTCTTAAACTTTATTGTAATTTCTCAGCTTTTTTTTAATTAAATTATTGGAATGATTTAGAAAGTAATACTATTATTTTACTATAATAATTGTTTGGCAATAGTAAGCGGTAGAACCGATAAGACTATTGCATCTATTGTTCTAGTAAGTATTACATGCCCATGCTTATCACAGATAAATATCTGTCTCAAATAATATCACAGCGGGTAATGGACGAATGAATTGTTCCATTGGATAATGTCTCTATCTAGTCTGTTCTTAAATTGATAAATGGAAGTTGCAATGACAGTCTCTTCACTGAGTCGGTTTCAATTGTATACAATACGGTTAGAGATGAAGTTCCTACGCAGACGCTTGGCGCATATTTTCTTGGAGAGTTTCTTATTGTGGCCCATAAGTTGTTGGTTTTCTGATAACTGAAAGATATCTAGTTTGCAGGAGTAATTATTGGTGATTATTATAAAGGTATCAATTGGGCCATCTAGAAGTCGTCTTTGATGAAGGGTTGGATGGTTTATTGCAGTCTTTCTTGATATGATAAGTTTTTAAGTTCATTGCCTAATTTGCTGGCTATATGTTGGACCCTTTCCAATGCTTTAATGTCCTTTACATAATATGGATTCCAAATACTATGGGCATATTCTGATTTAAATCTTATGTGCAATTTGTACAGTTTTAAAAAGATTTCGAAGGTTAGAGGTGAAACATATCTTGTGTCCAAAGTATTATTTTCAAAAATATTTATCACAGCACAACATGTAGATTTAGAAAATACCTATGTATAGTACTAAATATCCAAAAGATAAATATATTAATAAATTTAGCAATGTAATTAAAATATATTGTTATTTAGGAAACTTGATATTTACGCTAATAAATATATCGACCCATATCATTGTCCTTAAGGATATTATTTCATTGTTAAAATTTATGTTTCACCGAATGAATATGTTTAGTCTCATTTTACTAAACTATAATATACTTTGCCCCGTCATACGTTCGCGTGTACAGCGGTTTTTGAACAACAGATGAACCAACTGAAGCTATTAGGCGATTAGGATTTAACTAAGTTGTGTCAAAACCGCAGAACTTTACATGTGGTTCAGCTTTCGTTCGTTATGTTTTAAAGCTGAAGATTTTCATGGGCAATATAAAATTTAAAGAGCGATAGCTATTTATTTTCAAGAAATCTTGCATAAAATATAAGTTTAAATAGCATTTCCAGGGGGGCATATCCAAAGGCAGTCGATTTTTTTATAGTTTTACTGCTCACGCGGAGAAGAAAAAAATATTGCTTCTTAGGCGAAAATATATATGTTACTTTTGGTCATTATTATTTTAATTGACCAGAAATATTTGCTGTACCATCCATAACTTTGGCTAAAATAATTTACACAACTGATTAGCCAGTCAAAAATTAAGCTAACCGGGGCGCTTTGATTGTGAGCAAATATTGCCTGCCAATGTCACTTATGTGACCGTCACAGTTGCTGGTTGATTAATTATTATTAAAAAAATTGTGCAACTCAACGTAAGGGTTTTAAAGAGAATGGAAGTAATAGTACCGTGCGAGCAAAAATTATTTGCATCAAAGAGGGCTTGGATTAAAAAACGTAGGGCTTGGTTTAGATCACAATGATATGGGGACGATATAATAATATCTAACAAAATCTAGGTTAAAATTTTGTCAAATTAATATTATGACATGATATGCCAAACTAATGAGTAATAAAATAAGTAGACAAATACAAATTTATTTTTGTTGTTTACAAAATTATAATATTTGCATTTTATAAGGAAATAAATTTAGCTGCTTCTTAATAATAGTCCTGCATGTTCTATAAGATCTTCTCACTTCTAGGGACAGGCGTCTTATACAATTTGTTGGAGTATTTTGCATTATTTTACGAACGTTTGCAACAAGTTCTTCTGTTCTTACAGATGGTCTTCCTGCTCCTTTTTTGTGTTGTATAGAACCTGTTTCTCTAAACGGAATAACTGATTGATTGTTAATTCAGATAGTTACTGACACCCAACAGGTATTAAGCTCTACGGCTAAGCATTACGTCCTTAGATGCAAGGCCTTTTTTGATGTAAATAATTTTTGCTCGCACGATAGTAGTCATTCAAATATGACTGTTAAAAATCAATATGTGGGAAAAAATAACAAAATTTTTCTTAAACTCTTAAGTTTGTATTCTATTCGCTAAAAATTTATTTTCCAACTGATCAGGCTTTTATCATTTATTGCATATATTAATGAAATATATTAAATTAGAAGTTACCATATTATTCTTTGCATTGTTCTCAATTTTGAATTACGCTTCCAATGCGTTAGTAACAAAAACATCGCTCATTAGCTTTTAATCGTATAAGCAGTCTTAATTTGTGCATGAGCTAAATAAATTACCCTTAATTAGAAGTGCATTAAAAAACATTTAATAGAAACTTTGGTTGCTATACGAATAATAAGCAACACGCAAAGTTTTTTTGGCATTGGTAATGTAGTCTGACATCTCTATTGAGTTTTTATTTGAATTATTATTAAATTAAATGTTATGTATTATTTATGAGTTATTAGCCCATATTTTTAGAAAAACCCAGAATGTTCTCTGTTTGGATCTGTGTCGTTGTTGGACGTTTATAGCCTTTATCGACTAAAAGGGTTTGTTTAAATTTAAAAGCGCCCTAAATTGGTAGTTCTAAGTTTAAAATGACAAGTGTCCGAATACGTCAATTAGGTCATGTATTGTTGTATTATATTTATAACAATTTTGATACGTGTACTGCTTCCATTAATAGAACTATGTAAAACTATTTATCGGTAACACAATTTAATTGCGAAATAAAATCAATGGCGTCATATGGCGTATCAAAACAATGACACGGTGAAAACAGAACTGGGAGACTATAAGATTTGAATATTTTGATGGCCTACATTTAAAACTCTAGTGAATATGGGTGTCAATGTCCTGTCCATGTTGCATATTTGCTTCAACATTTCCTTTGGTATAGGATCGAATTTTCGTTCGTTTTGTTTAACTCAATTAGACATATTTCCATCGATAATTACCGGTGTGGCCGGAAGTGATTCAAACGTAAAAATATAATACATTAAAAGTTCAAAGTCAATAATTATACCAGCTACCAAATTTTAATAAAGAGAACTTCACTCGTTTCCGAGATCTTCTTGTAGGCTACTTAACGTAAATCACCCTGTATAAAAACCATGGTGTACTAAATGCTAATGGAAATATTTCCAAAGGTCAAAATGACAGAAATAACTTATTTTTGAAATAGCAAATATAATACCGTGCGAGCAAAAATTATTTGCATCAAAGAGGGCTTCGATTAAAAAAAGGGGAGCTTGGTTTAGATCACAATGATATGGAGACGATATATCTAACCAAATCTAGGTTAAAATTTTGTCAAATTCATATTATGGCATGATATGCCAAACTAATGAGTAATAAAAGAAGTAGACAAATACAAATTTATATTTGTTGTTTACAAAATTAACAAAGTAAGAATATACAGAAGGAAAAAGAAAAGTAATTACATAAATTGCTGAAATTGGCCACCGCCATGCTCCAAGCATAAATTCACACGTCTCTTCATATTTTCGAAAGTGTTGACCAGCATCTTGTAATTGTTCTAAATTTGCAACTGGTGTTTTAAAAATAGTCCTGCATGTTTCATAAGATCTTCCCACTTCTTGGGACAGGCGTCTTATACAATTTGTTGGCATATTTTGCATTATTTCACGAACGTTTGCAACAAGTTCTTCTGTTCTTACAGATGGTCTTCCTGCTCCTTTTTTGTGTTGTATAGAACCTGTTTCCCTAAACACAGCCACGGTTCTTTTCAGGCAATGATAAAAATCCCCAGCAATAAAAGCAACGTTAGGAAAATGTTCGTGAAAATCGTCCATGCACAAACCCGGATTGTATTGCCACTCACAATTTACTCGAAAATATGCTTCAACCATGAATGTTTTGTGCTGTTCTGTAAAGCCCATTGTGTGAATTGTTCAAGGAATTGGAAAAATGAGCGATGAATCAAATGACTTGTAACGACTGTCAAAGATGACGGATTAACTGATTGATTGTTAATTCAGGTAGTTATTGACACCCAACAGGTATTAAGCTCTACGGCTAAGCATTGCGTCCTTAGATGCAAGGCCCTCCTTGATGCAAATAATTCTTGCTCGCACGGTATGTACATACCTACATTTAAAACCAATCCATAATTTATTATTTTTAACAAAGGGAATTCTCTCAACTTTTGGACTGATTTTATATTTGGTGCCTCTAAAACAGAAAAACTAAAATTTAAACCCTAAACAAATCACTGAATGAAAAAAAGGAAAAGGACAGCCAAGTTTTCTACCTACCTCGGCGTCTTTATAATTGTTGTTTTAAACCCCCGGAGAGAACCAGAGGGATAGATCCTCCATGTATTCACAAAATTACCCCGAGGCCACATGGCAAAATGAACATCGTCCTTTATAATAGGTCGGGATGCATGCACCAGTTGCCTTTATGCAACAAAAATCACAGCAATTTCGCCATATGTTGTAAGGAATAGGGCATCTCTTTTTATCTCTTGAGAAGGATAAAAATGGTGTTGTGCCATGCCCAACTTGATTGCTTTTAACGACGCTGTTTGTGTCGTTTAATTAAATTAAGTGTTTTTAGTGAAGATACTTGACTTTCCATATGGTTTGTTATTCTGATTCGTTGGGGATTTTCATGTCAATTATAAGCTGTTTTATAAGGATTAAGGATATTTATAATGTAATAAGAAGGTCAGGATACTTTGAGAATAGTAACTCTACAGTGTGAAGTGTGACCAGTAAAGTCCGCATCATATTTTTATTATAGCTTTATTCGAAATTTGACTTTGGCATCAAGTTCTGCTTCGATCGAGATGAAAATTAAGCAAAAACAATATTAGTCACGTGATTCGCATTATCTGTCAAATTTTAATTATTTCCAAAAAATAATTCAAATGTGGGGTTATTTCTGAGAGTATCGTTATTAAAAAAAGTTTTTTTAAATTCAGTTTCTAGCCCATATGCAAAATTTTAGCTGCATAAGATAGTTTTGATTTTTTACCCATATTTTGTAAATTGCAACACTTTTGAAAACTAAGACTCAACGCAACCTACCTACATAAAACTTCTTAGTTTTGACAATGCTTTATTTCAGATTCATTTTCTTTAAAGTAGCGCCATATTAAATGTGTGTTTTTCTACAAAATCAAAATTGGGCTATTAAAATTTGGTCGATGTTTTGGACCCTGTATAAGGTAACTTTAAATAAGTATTTTTGAAAACGTTTTGTGTCTGAAAGTAATACACCTTAATATTAAGACAAAAAAGAACACAGTGCCATCAGTAAAGTGTTCATTAAGTGGAAAATAAATTTTAGTGGTGGGTAAAAAATCAAAATTATCTTATGCAGCTGAAATTTGGCATGTGGGCTAGAAACTGCATTTAAAAAAACTTTTTCTAATAACTTTTTTCGATATTTTCAGAAATAACCCCACTTTTGAATTATTTTTCGGATAAAAATTAAATTTGACAGATAATGCGAATCACGGGACTACTATTCTTTTGCTTAATTTTCATCTCGATCGAAGCAGAACTTGATGCCAAAATCAAATTTCGAATAAAGCTATTAATAAAAAAAAATCCCATATGATGCGGACTTTACTGGTCAGTGGTCATGCACACTGTATTTCTTGTACATATAGTGCTAACAAATTTGTATGAGTAAAAGCTATCATAATTAATTCAGTAATTATAATTACGGCAAGATCTAGCAATGCTATTCGTCTAACTGCACATAAGGGTCTTCTTAATGGTAAAATATAATGGTAATAATTATATATTTTTGGGTATAATAATGCCGTGAAAGAAATATAAAAATATTTCCAATACTTTAGTAGATATCCAAGTTTCTGTCCTTATTTTTAAATTTAATGATATACAAATATCACATTTTATATCGTTTTTCTTTTAATTCGACATTTTCTTTTAGATATGATCCTCAAGTTAAATTTTTTTAACTACAAAGTTGGAATTTAAACTACGGTATAAGAAAAAATAAGTATCTAAGCAAAAAAACTTTCATAATTGAGTATGTACACGTTTAAGTTACATTTTTTGGGTTTTGCTGAGTCATATCATTAAGCTTTAAAAATAAAAATAAAATAATTTTCAGGACATTATAGTGGCCAAAGAAAATAATTGTTTAAATATTGATGATGCGTTTTTTGTAACGATGCCTTATGTGAAACCTACTAGTCACATAAGATTTTTTTAAAAGTCCGCAGCAACGATTATTTAAAATAGATTCAAAATTTTTCAGTTGACAAATTCCGCAACAAATATTTTTAAAGTGTTAAGTTTCAAAGCCACTTTAATGATTTCTGGTTGGTCTCTAATTAGCCCCATGCAGAGCGATGGCGGAGATAAATTTAATATTATATTGAACATAATGTTGTTGATTCTAATTAAAAGGATATAATTGCGTATGTAACACAGGCCATTGATTGTATCTTAATTAAAATTTGTAGCTAGCCCATTTACATATTTCTATTTGCCTGGCCTACATTTTAATGAAGCTTTCCAACAGAACAACGTTTCATTTAAATTATGACCAAATTAAAAGAATGTAACACTGATTATGGGACCATTTTCAATTAAAACGTTGTTTCTTTAATGTGTTTTGTTTGTGTGAAGCAACGATAAAAAAGCATTGTAATTGCGGTCTTAGTATTCTATTAAACATGATATTTATTTAATGTCTCGTTGAATTTTACATGCTCGTACAGATATTAATATTATTATAAATTGAAGAAATAGTCCATACTTCAAGTGGAGTAAAAGATTGAAAGGGAAAGAAAAACTCTAAGTCTTCCTCCACTAATATATTCCAAATGAATCTTATTTAAAGATACCTCAACATGTTTCGAACATAGAAATGTTCATCTTCAGGAGAATTAAGATGTTATAAGCAAGAAAAATAACTAGTAATAACGCTTTAAGCTAGGCTTTAAGATAGTGAGAATGACACGTTAACATTCTAAGTCAGAAAAGCATCAAAAAACAAAGAACCGAAGTATTAATTTGCCAGGTGTAGGGTAATAATAGTAAAAATTAGAGGAAGCAAGGCCCATATGTGAAGCGAAATCAGTACAGCCGTGGAAAAGAGTAAAATTTAAATTTGAACATGCTGATGAAAGGGGAAGAAAAAGTGATCCAGTGTGAGGAAAGTAATGTATAAAACAGTAAAATTAAGAGTGGAAAAAAATAGTGTTAAAATTTAATGAAGGTCGTCATAATGTGAGTAGTCAATTAACTGTAAAAGAGAAAATTCAGGTTAGTGAAAATACAATATGTGTATATGCAACTTACTTTCTCACTGCTCACTTTTGAAAATTATTTAGTTTTGAACTTTTCTTTAATTATGTTGAACCTAAGACTCAGGGATTACTACTATTTTTATTCCTAAAAATTTTGAAAGTAAGTTGCATATACACATATTGTATTTTCACTAACCTGAATTTTCTCTTTTACAGTTAATTGACTACTCACATTATGACGACCTTCATTAAATTTTAACACTATTTTTTCCACTCTTAATTTTACTATTTTATACATTACTTTCCTCACACTGGATCACTTTTTCTTCCCCTTTCATCAGCATGTTCAAATTTAAATTTTACTCTTTTCCACGGCTGTACTGATTTCGCTTCACATATGGGCCTTGCTTCCTCTAATTTTTACTATTATTACCCTACACCTGGCAAATTAATACTTCGGTTCTTTGTTTTTTGATGCTTTTCTGACTTAGAATGTTAACGTGTCATTCTCACTATCTTAAAGCCTAGCTTAAAGCGTTATTACTAGTTATTTTTCTTCCTTATAACATCTTAATTCTCCTGAAGATGAACATTTCTATGTTCGAAACATGTTGAGGTATCTTTAAATAAGATTCATTTGGAATATATTAGTGGAGGAAGACTTAGAGTTTTTCTTTCCCTTTTAATATTATTATGTTTTGAATTTTGAAATTAACATTATTTCATAAAGTTAAACAACTTTTTGTAAATATTTCGCCCAGCTTTAAAAAGTTTTTGGTAAAACTGATTTGTCAATCAGTTTTTTACATCTTAATTTAATAGACTGTAAATAATGGATTTCCTATAAAACGAATCAATAAACTTTAGTATAAATTTCTATAAACAAATATAGAATGTCTTATAACATCTTACACTCTATTACAAAGGTTGAAAGCATTAATTACAAATCCTCGACTTTTTTTGGAGCCATTTCTCAACATTAAAGTAAGTTTTTTAAACCTTACAACGTATCAATAACGTTCAAAACCACCAACACTCTTAAACAGAATATAGTCAAAATAAAAGACAGGATCGACCCATTTTCTAAGTCCGGTATTTACTCTTTACATTGAGGTGACTGCTCGGCTGTTTACGTCGGACAATCAGGACGAAAAATATCAACCAGAGTCCGGGAACATCTTAGTTTTGTAGATAAATATCAAAACACCGATATAACTAACACAAACTCGGCATTCGCAAACCATTTATTTTATATTATTAAATAAATATAACCATCATTCACGAATGCCATAAGAACAAAATTTGAGATTACTAAAGCAAAAAAGAGACCTATCCTTACCTGTGTTAACGACGTTTTTAATTTCGAACCCTATTTAATTTTTAATAATTTAATAATACTTATATTATAAATAATTAATACGTAAATATACTCATAACCACATATTTTTCCCGCCTTCTTTCATGTAAATAGTACAACGACTTTGACTGACTTGTCTTCTTCTTTATAATTTTTAAGCAGGATATTGGAACGTGGGCTATTATCTGTTCTCACCGAGCTACCACCAAGTCCCTGGCCCTACCGTAAATTCTTTGGTTATTGTTACTTGTTTTTTAATGGTAAAGTTGATAATGTGTTTAAATATTTAATAACTTTTTAATTTTGTGTTTAAATGTTGGGTAAGAAAAATTTAGGGTTTTTTTTTCTATTGAATGTTTTATGTTAAATTTTTTTTTTAAGTCTGATGATGCCCATATTCATATTATAGGGCGAAACATATTTAACCTTTTTAATTAAATAAGGATTTGACGAGACGCCGACTTTGTGTTGTTTTGGTTTTTATTTGTTTAATGTTGTTGAATAAACTAATACGGGTTTGTTCGGGTTTGTTCGTCCAATCGTCCAACAATTACAACTCTTTTTAAAAAAAATTGTTTTTTAATATCATGTGCCGTTTTAATTAAACTCGTAACTACTTTCAAAGGCTATAAGAGTTTACTTTTTTCTATGTTCTTATATTTATTAGAATAATAGTGCCTGGTTACTACAAAATTTCATTGCTTTGGCAACTATATATTTTAGTTGGTAGGCATTTTCTTTAATGTGAAATACAACATAAAAAAATAATATGCTCTATTTTACATTATTATCTTATATTAAATTAACGCAAAATAAATATTTTATGAAAAAAAACGTATAAGTTACCACGGGTCAAATTTTTAATTGAAAATTTGAAATGTAATACGATAGCAATATTCTAGTCAAATTACAGCAAAGTTACTTTATATTCAAGTCCATAAACTGACTCTCTAATAGGGTTTGGATTATCCTCGGTAATTTATTATACGTAATTGATAATTTCCTTCGAAAATGAACATTCATTATCACGATAATACTTTTAATTTCATTGGTTGCTTCAAGGCTTACCATCCTATCTTATCCTTTTCTAGTTAGCAATTTATATAGATTCTCTATACATTATTATGTTTTAATCATAATAAATTGTGCAATGTGCATTATCATTTCCACTATAGCTTTTCTAAAACACAGTAGGTATATTTTTATCGTATTTTTTTTAAACATTTTACGACGAAACACAAACTAGTATATTAAGGTACACGTTTTATAAAGCATAACTTTATAGCACGCGTCCATGTTAAAAAACGAGCCGCTTGCGGCGAGTTTTATAACATGGACGCGTATTTTTTCTAATTTGTAGTTTTTTCAATAAAAAACACATATTTAAAAAGAAAATAAATCCTTCAAATTTTGTAAATTTTTATGTCTAAATTTTATGTTGGTAATACTATTTTTTATGATAGTAGCCTCTGGACAACAAAAATTATTTTGCGAACTGTAATTTTTTGATTTATTGACCCATTTTCACCACGAGATTCTAAAGTTATTTTAGCGATATGAGATTTGAAATTGGACGGAATACGTTGTGTGATCCTTGTACATTCGGTATATAACAGAGCGTTCGGAAATTTGGGCGATTTTGCTACTTTTTTTCGAATTTTAAAAGATGTGATTTTACGTCACGGCATTGCAATTTAGTATAGAAAATTTAAATAAAGTTGAAGTTAAAATCGACATTGGAAGGTTAGTAGATTGAATTTTGGATAGGATTTGGCAGAAAATGATAGCTTGAAGCATCTACAAAAGATTGATTTATATATTTATGCAACCAACATACATGACTGTTATCCATACAGAATAAAAAAGTAAGTTATCAAGCTATTTTTCCTCTGCGAAAAATGGGTTTTCTCGTAAATCACAAAGGCCGCGCAAGTCAATGAAATAAAACATTTAAATGTTACCAACATCAAATAAAGAAAAAACGCGTATCGAAATAGCGTATCGTAATGGACTTGTTACGATACCAAATTAGAAAAATTTATTTAAAAACATTAAAAACAACGCAATGTTCTTCGTGAGTAACCTTTATAGTTTATGGAGATTGTGAGTGTATAACCGAAAGTGATTTAAACGTAAAAATATATTATTTTAGAAGTTGAAACTGTATTATGTCTGCTACCAAATTTTAAAAAATATAACATTACTCGTTTTCGAGATATTTTAATAGGCCACTGAACGTGAATCACCCTGTATAGAGAACCCAAAACTCATTGTATTTTTTTTAAACGGCGCCGTGATTACATTTCAATGACATCAGTATTGGAATTATAAACAATACTCCAAAATAAAGACATGTACAACACTACTTGTTAACTCCTACACTTAACTTGGAGGGTCAATAAACAATACAAACAGCATGACTTCAAAATAAATTCGGACACCTAAAATAAGAAGCCGATTTAAAGCACACAAAAACCTAAAAGTATCTTTTTGGCCAAGGTAATCCCCGCTGTGTTTCTTTATAACCGCTGCGCTCGCTGGTCTGTTTAACTTGTTTCGAATCTTTGGGTTCAAAATCACCTGCCGTTGACACCGGCGTGCCAGTAATTTATAGCGGGCTTGTAAAATAATTTATGTCTGGCTGTAAATATCCAAACAAGAAATTTATGGTGCATATTCCTCTCGTGCTATCCCGATATGCAGAAACAGCACGAGTTGTTGCTTTTATGACCCACAGAAACATCTTTTGTCTTATTGGAGCAGGCTAATGGGACTTGGACTGTTCTACATTTAGCTCTAATGACGTCCAATTATTCTATTTACTGAATGAATGCAGTCTGATAAAAATATTTTAATTTTAATTATATATCTGGTATTAAATCAGAAAGCGTGTTGTAGTGCAAACTGTATTTGATCTTATTGTTCCAATGTATGGACGAGCAGGAGTTTGTGCTTGAATGAATCCATATTGTAATGATCATACCTTCTAGATTAGCGACATATCTAAACTAGACTGGGTACCCATCGCTAATCGTCAGCCGAGGGTGCATCTAATATTAGTACTAAAAATTTGTATTAAAAAATAATTTTATTTTTCTTTTTTCTTATACGTTATATTACCTACCTTTTTTTGCTTCACATTCCTGCGGAATGTGAAGGGGAAGCATATCGCCAAATTGTCATTATAACAACTGACCAAAACTATAGAAAATGGTGCAAAATTTCCGTTTTCTCGTATAGATAGGTAGTTTTTGGAGACGGCATCGTATATATAGTGCTCGACGTCCTATTTTCAATGCCGTCTCGCTGAAATATATGATATTTAATATTATGACATTGATATTGACATTGAACTTGTCAGCACCAGCTCTTTAAAGTCGTACAGCAAAGGTGTGCAATGTGGGATATACTTTCCAAGTTTGTCCTATAAAAATATGTATTTAATCAATTTAAACTTAAGGAAAGAAACTATTCTTACATTGATAGCTGATGAATTGGTGAAAATGTTGTTGTGCCGAGCCCTTCGGGCACGGCACTGTTCGAGTTCGTTCATTTAATTTCATACTTTTAACAAACCCATTTGTTAGCAACCTCTAATTGTAAAGCATTTCAATTCGCGAGAAAAAATTAATTTAGTTTCTTCACAACCCAAGTTCGTTTTTTTCGTACCGAGGATTGTCGCTGTAAGAATCCGAAATTTAAAAAACTTTCAGTACCTAAATAACGACGCAGAATTTCTGCGATATGTTAATTAGTTTGGAAATATAGTAAACCGTGTGCATATTACAAAAACTTTTGGATTTAAATGATTTCCTATTTATGTTACCTATATTTTTTATACACTGTTAGAAATTCTGGACGTGATAAACAAAAAATCTCATACTCAATTTAAATTAGTCAAAATTAACTTAAAACTTAAAATAATTCTGAATAAATATTTAAGTTAAAATAACTGCCCCACCCACGACGCACGTCCTCCTTACTTGTCTATGTAGTTTAAGGAGACGAGCCAACAAGTGAACATTGTTTTGTAATTGTGTGAATTTACTAACGTGTAATAACTAGTTTTTGTGTAGCGACTGTTTAAACAATTTTTTCCAGTTATAGTATTTTAATAGACGCTGAGGTAAATAGACAAACCTGAATGGTAAATTGGACAAAATAATTCATCCCAATGTGTCCTAACTTTTAGTTATTCTAAGTGGAATGTGATTTTTAGCTTATAGAAATTGTTAAAATTTCCTGTGAATCGCCGTCATCAGTGATGTGTTAATACAATATATTATGTGCCTGCAATATGTTTTTCAAGAATATTCTAGAAATTTAACAAAAAAACACATTTATGTTGGGTTGCACCAAGCTTTTTAATAGAAATTAACTAGCCAGCAACTTTGATAGTGACATAAGAGACATTTTCAGGCAAGTCAAAATTACGCTAACCGGGGCGTTTTGATTGTGAGTAAATAACGTCTGCCAATGTCACTTATATTACCATCAAAGTTGCTGGTTAGTTAGTTATTATTAAAAACCTTTGTGCAACCCAACATTAGTCATTTATTTAAGCATGGTTATTAAAGAAATTGGTCATTATATCGGACAACGCGCGCGATATGAAGGCGAGCATGCAGCTCTTAAGAACTCGGCTAAAAGAATGAACATTTTTATTTGCCTCTCTTTACATAAGTATATTATAATGCATACCCAACAGAATTTCGGTTTTTTAATTTTGCGTTCAGTTATTTTTAATATGTAATAGTTTAAAAAGTGTAATGCTCTTTTCTTTTCACAACCTAATGGATTAATAAATAATACCATGAACTGCACAGCTACGAACGATCATTTGTACAAAAGCGGCTCAAATTAGTAGGTATAATTAATTAAACCATATAGGTTATATATGATAAAGTTTTTCAATTTACAATGTATTGCTGTGAATCAACTGGATGACGAAGATGATTAGCATTGCCTTTCACAGCAATAAATTTTGAAAGATACATCAAGAATAATTTAGGCTATTTTTGCACAATTGGATATTAATTTTTAGAAATTTATACAAATGTAACGCAATTTATTTTTTCAAAAAATTTAATAAACTTTTCTGAACAATTAAACCAACTACTTTTTTTTAGTTTAGGTGATGTGTTAACACAGCTTTAAGTACACCTGCGGTCTCGTCAGGTTGGACGGATGAACGGATGTATTTTTGAATTTTGTTCAGCTAGTCGTCTGAACCGTCCTAACTGACAGGCGAACCGGAGCATACACACGTCAGGCTACCGTCCGTCAATTGGACGGTTCAGCCTTAACTGACATATCTGCTGGATTGTGTGTAGCCACCTTATTATGCTGGATAGCAGACGCCAAAAAATATCCAAACAACATAGCATTATAGTGCATGCTGCATTTCTTGTATATTCCTTATTCTTTTCAATTTAAAAAAACAGCAAAAGCAAGGACTTTCGGAAAAGTATCAATGACTAAAAGTATACGAATGAAGCCAAATTGGAGTACCTATTTGTTAACTTACAAATTAACGAGAAAGCCTCAATGTTTCTAAACTTTTGGTCCAGGATTATTCATCAAAAATTTATAGATCATTATATTGTCATCAATTGAATATACTGGGCTGCATTCTTTTACCGCTTCTTTTTAACATATACTCAAACAAAATATTTGAAGGAGCATTAGAGGATTGCACTTAGGGAGTTTCCATTAATGGCGTGAACATTACCAATCTTCGCTACGCCGACGATACTGTTATAATCGCGGATTATCTGGAAGGCCTACAGATTTTACTTAATAGAGTGGCAGCTTGGAGTGCAGAATTTGGATTAAACTTAAACATTAAAAAAACTAAATGGATGGCGATTAGTAAGAACCAAGTTGATGGATGTATACTTCAGGTACAGAACCAACAAATCGAACGCGTCCAATCCTACAAATATCTAGGATGTCAGGTCAACAAAAGCTGGGATAATATGCAGGAGTCTATCGCTCTCCATTCGCACTCGAGTGCTACGTTGCTATGTATTCAGCATTCTCTACTATGGAATTGAGGCGTGGACTCTGACAGAGGCCATGTGCAAAAAGCTGGAGGCTTTCGAAATGTGGTCGTATCGACGGATGTTGAGAATTTCCTGGACGGACAGAGTGCGAAATGAAGACGTGCTTGGGAGAATGTCAAAAGATCTCGAGGTCATGTTTACACTTAAAAAACGAAAGTTAGAATACTTCGGACACATACTTAGGAATGACAAATATACGGACTTCTCAAACTGATCATAGAAGGTAAGTAAAATCGAGGGAAGAAGAGGCCCTGGACGCAGAAGAACATCGTGGCTAAAGAATTTGAGACAATGGTATGGTGAGACCACGGCGAGTCTCTTTAGAAAGGCAGTGGATAAAGTGCAGATAGTGTTGATGATTGCCAACGTTCGAAGAGGACAAGGCACTTGAAGAAGAAGAATTGAATATACTAACGCTAGCGATTCAGACAACTCATCAGTTACTGGTATGAATTGCTTAATATTATTAGTAACTAAAGTAGCAATTTATATTGACCACTGTAGTAAAGGTTATTTTTTGTTTGGAAGCTTTGATACTAAAGCCAATAGTAAAAGAGTTAAAAGGTAAAAACTAGATTATAATAAAAATAAGGAATTTTAATATCTATAAAGCAGTAAAGACTCAAGATGTATTTTATTACAAAATTTTCAAATCCTATCAACTCATGGCTATACCATTACTTCAAAAGTGTCTGCTAATGCGGTTATTTTAAATAACCAAATATAATAATCATCTCAAAATTTTTTCCAAAAAACGATAAAGCGACTTAAGTCTAATCTTTTACACACATTTGCTGTTACATTATATTTAACTGCCCAAAAGTGACAAAAGCATTTTATAAAATAATTTGATGGCATGGCATGGCTCTGAAGGCGGTAATTTGGTAGACAGATGTTACCAGTCTGTAATTACCGCTAAACCACAATAATTTTAACATAGGTACCTTGTTAGGTAGTTTTAAAGCTATACTTTTTTGCAATTTTGGCAAGGGAAGAAATGATTTTTTTTTGGTTAGAACGGAATTAAAAAATTAAATTATTTACCAAAATTTATGAAACTTTGGACGTGGTCGAAAAAAGCGCTGTATGCCTATGTAGTGCCTATATCTGTCCCCCCCCCCCCCCCCCCCCAGACCAAATTCTAGCTACATCAATACGTAGCTATGTTTGTTAAAAAAAAGCCACCTACACAGAGGGAAATCGACTAATTAAACAGAATTGTTAAGAATTATCTTATAGCAGTAGCAACATTTTTAATAATTACTATTAAACAATCTCTAACTACAATAAAAAAATTAACTAACAAACAACATACAGAATTGCTACCTCGTTATTTATACGTACAATAAGACAGAATAATACTACATATAAGCCAGTTACTATAAGAATGTGTTTCAGTAAAATATTCTTATTGGAAATAAAAAACTGTTTTTAGGATTATACCAACGATAAAACGCTTTATTTAGGGTATTATTTAAAATAGTGGTTCATATTAAACATTTATTAACGGGTATGCAACACACTTCTATTTCGCGATGAGTGGGGGAAACTTCAAACATTTACACGGGACACGGTGGCCATTTGCTTTGTTCCCCGGGCTCCGCGAATTGTGTGTTCTGTGTTTAGTGGCTGAACTTTTTCTGTATGTATAAAATAATAAAATATGAATAACATATTCAACTGTACATAATCATGTTATAGTTTGCAAAGCTCAAACCCAAACCCATTTTAAGGGGGTAAGTACCTATTATTACTTATGCGTGGTTGGTTTATCTTAAAATTCACAAACATTAGCTTTGGGATTGCTTTCGTATAATATGACTGATATCTATAGAAAATAAGATTGTCAGTTAACGATAAATCAAAAGATCTTTTAATTTTGTAAAATCGTTAACCTAAATGTTTATATAAATGCATTTTTAAGTCTCAAATAACAATTCTGATCCTAAAATTCCAAATCAGTAGCTATTTTATTTTATTTTTCTTTGCAAAATATATAATATGAATACAACTAAAATAAAATTGGACGAAACGGAATAATTCCATACGTATGTCTTAGTCAATTTTTGTGAATTTTGAGATACACTAGCTCATAATAATAACTCTAACTCACTTATATTTGGTTTGGGTCTTAGTTTTGTAACGTTTGTATTTAGCAATTTGTAAGCGACATAATAAAGTGTAACTATTTTTGGTAACCTAAAAGCTGTATTTATGATTTCAGTTTTTTTGTTGTTCCTTAGTATTTGTAAGCGTTAAGGAGAAATGTGTTGTTCCTTAGTATTTGTAAGCGTTAGGGATAAATGGCCTTTTGTTGTTTTTGTTCAAGTTTAATAAAGACCTTTGTAATGTTTACCTATTTTTTTGTAATCCTTTCAAATATATACTACCACATTATAACTATTATAAAACTGTTTTGTATTAGCAACTAAACAGTTATGCCCATTATAAAACTGGATTATACTCATTTCCAATTAATGTATAATGGGTATAAGCATGTTTTATATTCGCTATGGAACAAACCTTTATGGTTACAATCCATATCATATAAACAGTATAACATAGCTATTTACTCTTATGCACTGGTCTTAACTATATCTGGTGTATATATGCTATTAGCACATATTGCTGTCCCAAATAGTATTAAATATTCTTATGATGTTTATAAGAATTCTCATAAGGGTTATAATTCATTTCTCTCAGTGTAAAATTGGTTCAACATTAATTAAATTATGGCTTGTAAGTAACTGTTAATCAAAAAAAGCAACTTTTATTATTCTGGTTAATTTCTTCATTTAATATTATTGTATCATTGTTTACAAACCCACGCCTTTGCAAGTATTAATTTATGACACTTATTTAATAACAATTAATTCGTATTAAGAAAATGTTAATGAGCGGATTCATTTAATATTCCAGTTGAGTAAGAATCGATAATGCTAAACACAGTTTAAAAACTAATTCGATACAATGCAATACGTAGTATAATAATGAGGTACGCAATTATTATGGTCGTTAAAAACAATTTTTTTCGTTCTGTGTTTTACTATTAACATTTTCTTGCGTGGCAAGTACACTGAGGGAAAAGTATGATTACAGTTAACAAACGGATTTATTTGGGCAAGATTTCTTTGGAATAAAGTTATCAAATTAATATCTAATAAGGCCCCTTGCATATAAAGATATCGATTTTTTATTCTTAAAGAAAATATTTGTTAACAAAATTTATTTTGATAGTTAAGAAATAATTATAATATTTAAAGATGCCGATTAAATAATAAGATAAGAATTTAACATTAAATTATTGTTCTTAATATTAAAAAAATTGTCGTTGCCCGGAACTGGGCGCGTCATACCGACCCGCAGTAGTTAATAGTTGCCGTTGGTGGTCGCGTCGCGTCTTGTTTATTAACAAAAAAGGGTGCGACTGTCAGGTAAGTTATTAGTTTGATATTTTTTATGTAATAAAATTAGGAAAAGTTTTTTTTTGACCCATCCTATAGTACTGCTAATGCAATTCTAAATAATATTCTTGCAGATAGGACGCTTTATTATAGCATACACGGTAGGTAAATTCTAAAATAAAAGCATTTCATTATTTTTTTTTTATTTATTTGATATTTCAATGCTAAGTTTGACCAAACCTGTTCAACCAGCACTGCAGAAAAAATTGCGTTGTTTTCTCCAGCAGCTTCAGCCGCCATACTAGGTCTTCTGAGCGAATTAAAATCTGTATGTATTAGAATGTGTTTCAGATATATTCTGGTTTGGGACAACATTTTTTAACAAATTATTTTCGTTACAATTTTACAACAAAGTTTTAATATTATTACTTCAAATGTCAAATGCCAATGTTTACAGTAAAATTTTCAACCACTATGACTACACTGAGAAAACGATTTCTTTACATTAAATAAAAATTATTAACTATTAAGAAATTTCATGTTTAAATATCAGCAAACAAATATTTCTTTATTCTTAAGACATAATTTGTTATTTGTTATGGATTGGTAAATAAATATAAATATAATAATAACAAATAATTGTTTACCATCCTAAAATGGAGGTAACATAGAACATTAATTATTAATAATATTTATTATTTGGTAAGATATAATGCTTTACTGTTATAATGACAAAGTTTAGATAAACAAGTTGTTTGTTAATTGTTAAGACACGTATGTTTCACATAAATATACTCAACTAACGTTAAATTTATATCACTTTATGATAAAAATATCACACTTTAACCTATATACATATTTTTTATTGGTTAAAGTGTGATATTTTTATCATAAAGTGATATAAATTTAACGTTAGTTGAGTATATTTATGTGAAATATACGTGTCTTAACAATTAAGAAACAACTTGTTTATCTAAACTTTGTCATTATAACAGTAAAGCATTATATCTTACCAAATAATAAATATTATTAATAATTAATGTTCTATGTTACCTCCATTTTAGGATGGTAAACAATTATTTGTTATTATTATAGTTATATTTATTTACCAATTCATAACAATTTATGTCTTAAGAATAAAGAAATATTTGTTTGCTGATATTTAAACATGAAATTTCTTAATAGTTAATAAATTTTATTTAATGTAAAGAAATCGTTTTCTCAGTGTAGTATCCAGTTTTACTTTTCTCGCAAGTATAACTAGAAACTAGTCGGTAAAAACAGATTTTTATAAAGTTTATTGAAATATTTGTTTGAAGGTAGTAGACAATGAAGTAATATCAAAGAAATTACCCTGTCGGACTTCCATTGTTTTTATTTTGTTACTTAACATAGTTACATAAAAACTTCAGTGTACAGAAAACCCATTCACACGGGGCCATACTTTAATCACGGCTCGAATCATTCAAACTACATAAAACAGGACATAATTCAAACTCTTTATCACACAGCATCTAACGTTTGCAACAATCCGGAAGACCTTAATATTGAAATTTCAAATATCAAAAAAGATTTAAAACGGAATGGTTACCCTGAGACCTTTGTAACTAATACCATCGCAAAACTTAAAAATCGCGAAGTAAAAACTAATACAGAAACGAAAGAGGAGCAAGCATTTCTTACAATACCTTATGTTAATGGGATTTCTAAAAAGATTAGAACCAAAAACTATAATATCAAAACAGCCTTCAAATCCGAAAGCTTTCTTACAAAAGTAACCCCCCCCCCCCCCCCCGTAATGAAAACACAAAAAATTGTATCTATTAAATCCCTTGCGAGTGTGGCGTATCGTAGGTACATTGGAGAAACAAAAATACCTAAGGACATCTGAAACATACTCAAAGAGGTGAAACTTCGAGAGCAGGTATAGCGGAACATGTATGGACCAACAAACATAATTTACAGTGGTCAAGGTTTTGGACACGGAACAGCACTGGAGAAAACGAAAATTCAAAGAAGCAGCTTTCACGAATCAAAATACCCATGTATTAAGTAAACCAAGTATAGATATCCCCAATATCTGGAAACCTCTTCTTGTCCAAAACCAACAGCTTAAACTTCACACTCCAATAAGCACGTATTCGGAGTCATCAAGCTTCATTGCATATGGATAGTATTTAAGACAGTAGCCTTAGAATTATAATTTAGTTTGCACTTGAAAACGGTTAGAGATACTAATTAACCGAAACGTTGTGTTAAGTAACAAAATAAAGACAATATGGAAGTTTGACAAGATAATTTTTTTGTTTATTGAAATAAATTTAAAAACCTCAAAATGCAAAAGTAGCTAATTGAATTTTTAAAAACAATAAATTTATTATTTTGCACCTATCTGATTGCTACAATTTAATAATTTAAGTGTAATAGATTAAATAATTCCATATTTTGATTTCTGCTTTGGCAAGTGCCGACCAATTCTTTATCCATACATAATAGTCTTTGGAACTGTAGGTATTAACATAAATTAAGTAACATTTCATCATTATTATTTTGTAGATATTTACCCGATAACAAAATTAAAATTCCATAATCTAAACTTGGATTGCGTCGTTGCAAAAGCAAGAGTCACAATTATTATACCAGGCCGGCCAGTATTATGAATTTAAATTACTTCCATGCCAATTAGTATTTATCTTGTCATTTATGATGTGTTCATTAATTTCGCCAGTTCAGTGTCTGTGGATTTTTTTTGTCTTGTATTGCCAATTAAGCTAAGTGAAGGAATTAAATGAATATTTTTTTTATTTCGGGATACCATGTAGATGCTTGTCAAATAAAAAAAAAATACCCTGGAATCTTTTAATCTTGTAATTTTTGATTGTTGAGGGGAATAGTAGAAGCTGTCTATATTATGTTAAAGATGTATTCCTGTTATGGTTATTGAAAATAACAGTGGATATTTTACCATAAGAAATTAAATATTCCCCTGTGGATAACATACATGTACCTACACATTTAAAAAAATATTTTCATATTTTTTTCCATCGTGGAATTTGTGCCTAGTCGATACGAATTTATATTATTTCACCCATATACAGGATGTAATGCAGGTACACAGGTGGGACAGAATGAATAGAATGCAGGCAAACTCCTTTTGTTCGGTGTTAGGCCATGACCAAAGTGGATCATGGGCTTTGTAAGAGTTCACCGTATACCCGGGCCTGGTACAGGTCCGTATAAAAAAAATGTAAATGGAAGAATTTGTGAATTTATTTGAAAACCATATATGAGGTTTGGCATAAGATACAATCCAGATGCTATACACCTTTCACATTTGTTTTGTTAATAGGTATTATTTAAATCGGCATTTACCAGACTGGCCATAAAAGATCCCATGTAAGTTTTGTTATTCTCAAATACTGTTTCTCCTTTTAATTTTACATCAACATTCTATTAGACTTTTTGAAGGTCATTGCATGATAGACTATGCACAAAACACGCACAGTACCTACGACTGTGAAACATACTTCAATAAAACCACCAGTAATAAATATGATAATGTTCAATATAACTAGACGTTTTATTTTTTATTTTTCTCAAAATGTTCCTCAGTATTCAAGAAAAAATAATGATGGTACTAATTGAAGAAATGAAAGTAGGCACTTAAAATGAAAAAATGAGATGATGATCAGTCCTCCGGTTACTACCTAGCAATATCTTAAACGGTCATCAAATTCAGTTCTTACATTGTTAAATTTATACGCAGAGATTCAATTGCATATTTGCATACCCCTGAATTTTAATGAATTTGAACATGCATTTTATAAAAATAGCATCTTTAATGTGACCCCACACCAAAAAGTCTACTGGTAAAAGATCAGGAGATCTAGCTGGTCAATTTATTGTGTAATTTAATTCTATTTTGACTCCATCGAAAACAATTTGAACATATTCCCTTAGTACTTTTGTGCAACTCTGTGTGAGGCATTTGACTGTGTTTCTCATGGTCTTGTAGTTGAAAAACTTTCAAGGTATGGTGTTCGGGGTCTTCTTCTCAATCTAATTTCATCCTATCTAAAGTCCGGATATGATGTGTCCAGCTCGGGGAATCAAGGTCATCTTTTAGACCTGTTGAGAGCGGCGTACCGCAGGGTTTCGGCCTCGGTACGCTTTTATTTATTGTATATATTAATGATCTGTGCCATTACTAAGCCCCAAATAAATGTACTTGTTTTGAGGACGACACATCATATATTACCTCCGAAGAGTACATTCTCAGCATACCACGGAGCATGTCATCTTTAGAATCTAAAGCCCACGACTTGTTTACAAATAATGAGCTACAGCCTAATCTCGAAAAAACACAGCGTATTATTTTTTCTACCAATAACACTGTTACGTGTGGTAGATCGGCAAAATTACTAGGAATCACACTAGACGATCGATTAAACTGGTCTGCACATGTTAATAGTCTTACAAGAAAACTAGCATCCTCTACCTTTCTCCGATTAAAAAAATTCTGTTAATCCATCAACCCTTTTAACTGTTTATTTCGCACTTTTTTATTCTCAATTCAGTTATAGTGTCGTATTGTGGCGCAATTCTTCATCGGCCATTAAAGCTTCTAGACAGCAGAAGAAAGCTGTTCGTGTGATTGCGGATTCTGGTTACTTTGACCACTGTCAGCCTCTTTTTAAGAGGTTTGCTGGAATGCTGCTCTTGACGCGCACCCAGTTAAAACAAGTGACCAGTCTACTAACAGGCCATTGTCACTTAAGAAAACACCTCAACGAATGGGAATCTATAATGGACCCATTGAATGCAGAATTTGCGCTGAATAGGATGAAACCTCCTCATATACAGCTGCGAAGCGCTAAACCGTAAAAGATTTAAAATCTTCGGAAACATTCGATGTGGCGGTAACCTCCCACATGACAAACTTGGAAGAAAACTACTGGACCTCATAGAAGGAAGAAACCTTTTCTAACAAGACTGGGGCGCACAATAAGCCAGAAGACTGCAGGGTAAGAAGCTTGGGTTACACGTCGACCCAACCCCCGCCTTTAATAACCAACCAACCAACCAACCAAGATGTTTGGAATTATGCCTCTACCTTCTCTGTTTATATTTTATCAACTGCTCGAAATTCATAAAAACAAGAATCATTTTTCCTTAAATTCTAATTTTAATAACTATTCAACTAGAGGTTTTGATTTAATCAGACCTACAAAAATTTGCTACAAGAAGGGCAAGGATAATTCTATTAATATTTCATTGTATAATGCACTGCCTGAATATGTAAAGCTGCTTAGTTATTCAAAATTCAAATCTATGATTAAAAAATCTTTTCGCCGTCAGTCTTTTTATTCAGTTCGGGAGTATATTATGGACACAGCCAAAGTGGATGGGTTGTTTTAACAATGCTCTATATTTTATATGACTTTCTGCTACAATTTGTAATTTACAAAAATTTGGTCAAATAAATATGTCTCTGTCTATGTGCGCAGGACAACCATCCAATTCAAACCAAATATCTTCATTCACAGGAGCAACTTCTTCTAATGCAGGGCCAATTTAATTTTGTAAAAGTTCCAGAAAAATAAGTCCATTAATCTGAGGTCCAAGTATGCCCGTCTAAACAATTTGTTTTTTGAGGATATTAAGTCCTTGTTTGTACAAATCTGTCTTCCTTTTCGGTACTCCAATATCAACAGTTTTGTACATTTGCGTTTATTGTTTAATGTGAAGGTGTTTTCGTCGCTAAAATAAGCATTCCGTCAGAATTCCCTATTGTTATTAACCCGTTCCATAACTTCGAAACAAAAGTTTACTCTTCATCACCTTTCCTCAATTCATGATGTTTCTGATATTTATACTTTTGTAATTTGTGCAGTAATATGGAGTGACGCTTTCCTGCCGATCTGTAAAATATTATTGGAATCGGGGGTATCATTTAATAAAACCCGTCCCTGTAACAAAATCCCAGAGCACAAAAGTTTGACATTGTGCCTGAGACGGTCTTGATATCGGGACTTGTGCCGTAAAACCCCGCTGGCTCAAAAACTAATTTCATTGCAAACACCATTATCGCACTGCCGAAATTTTATGTGTTTTCGTTATCGTATTTGAGGTTGTTATAGCGACCAATGTTAAATACTACCTTTCCGAATGAGAGGTCGTAAAATTTGGCATGGGGCAGCGGTGGAATTTTATGGGATTTGGCTGTTAGTTATTTGTTTCTTTTTTTGCCTTACTTAATATGTTGTATTGTAAATGGACTTATAAACCAGTTTTTTTTGCGGCACATGGTGTGTAGTCGAAAAGTTTCAGTTAATTGCATTATATTACAAGTACTAAATTTTTCACAAATGTCGCTTGGGCTTGTTAATTTTTTTTCGTGAACCAGCTATACCAATTAATAGAAATAACTAAAAAATATGTTTAGTTTACTAGATATAAATTATTACAATTTTACTAGTAAGTATTTCTCTAAGAACTGCGGCACCTTACACCGTGCGAGCAAAAATTATTTGCATCAAAAAGGGCCTTGCATCTAAGGATGTAATGCTTAGCCGTAGAGCTTAATACCTGTTGGGTGCATGTCAGTAACTACCTGAATTAACAATCAATCAGTTGTTCCGTCATCTTTGACAGTCGTTACAAGTAATTTGATTCATCGCTAATTTTTCCATTTCTTGAACAATTCACACAATGGGCTTTACGGAACAGCACAAAACATTCATGGTTGAAGCGTATTTTCAAATGGTGAGTGGCAATACAATCTGGGTTTGTGCATGGACGATTTTTACGAACATTTTTCTAACGTTGCTTTTATTGCTGGGGATTTTTATCATTGCCTGAAAAGAACCGTGGCTGTGTTTAGGGAAACAGGTTCTATACAACACAAAAAAGGAGCAGGAAGACCATCTGTAACAACAGAAGAACTTGTTGCAAACGTTCGTGAAATAATGCAAAATACGCCAACTAATTATATTAGACGCCTGTCCCAAGAAGTGGGAAGATCTTATGGAACATGCAGGACTATTCTTAAGAAGCAGCTAAATTTATTTTCTTATAAAGTGCGCATGTATTCCAAGAAATACAAGCCGCAGATTTTGAAAGCCGCAGGAATTACTCTCAATGGTTTACCCAAAATTTATTGAAAAGAAAAGATTTATTAAACCTGACATTTTTTTCGGATTAAGCCTGGTTCCACCTTGTTAATTTTGTAAACAACAAAAATAAATTTGTATTTGTCTACTTATTTTATTACTCATTAGTTTGGCATAACATAATATATCATGTCATAATATGAATTTGACAAAATTTTAACCTAGATTTGGTTAGATATATCGTCCCCATATAATTGTAATCTAAACCAAGCCCTACGTTATTTATTCCAAGCCCTCTTTGATGCAAATAATTTTTGCTCGCACGGTTTTAAAGCTAATATGGTACAAAAAGTTGATCAGAATTGAAAACTACATTCATCTAAGAGGGTGCGAGGGAAGGAACACACTTCCCAATTGGTAGGTGACGGAAGCGCAAAACCAAGGGTTGATAGCCCTTAGCGGGTGCTTCTAATGACTAAGGATCGTCATACGGTAAACGGTAGCACGTAGCCCTGGCAGCATACTAAAAAAAAAATCTAAATAAGCAAGCAACCAAGCAAGCCCCATGAACGGACCTTAGAAAATAAGGCTATTTTGTCGTATTTCACCAAGACTTTAAACAATAACTAACTAACCAAGCTGCTGTCACTGTGACATAAATGACGTAGGCAAACAACCTTTACTCACAGTCAACCTGGTTAGTTAATTATTGTCAAAAATCTTGCAACCTGACGTTCGTGTTTTAAAGATGTGAATGTTTTTGGCTTTACATTTATAGCATGTTACGGATCCCAGGTGCCTCTTGTAACAAAATGTTTGTTACTTTTAGGTAGCTATTTTAATTATGTCCATTATTTGTCATGTTGAAACAGTAAAAAATAATCAATTTTCTGTATAAAAATTGTTAACTTGCATGTAAAGATATTCAAATTGAAATTTTATTAATAAATTCCATCTGTAGGTGTATATTGTATACGGTTACTATCTTAAATGCCCAAATGGCACGCAAAGTAATGTAGCTATTTTTACAAGAATTAATTTTTATTTTATTCCGCATGAAGTATTTATTATGCATTTAGTGTTGACATGCCAATCATACGTTATTTTTAGCAACACTTGTTTCTTTAGTAATACAGCAATTTGTATGAGTATGGATACGCATGGGATGGAATAAACAGACAATCATAATGTTAAAATAATGCGATGCATTATACAAGTGAAGCAGTATTTAAGAGTCTTAATTATGCAAAGTGTTAGCTTAGATGTGTAGTGTTTTTGTGTAAATATTTCTTGTGAACTGCTGTTAAAGATTGAGGGTCGATTTATACTCTTTCGGTACAAACATTCGATTGAAATGATACAGGCTTGCTTTATTTGTTAATGCCATTGACCTACACACTTACAATGTCTGTGTATAATATATACTGGGTGAATATTTTATTTCTAAGCAAAGGTATGCGAGTATTTTGAGAAACGCTTTTTGGTTTCATACCTACCTACTAAAGGACGGATATAGTATATTACATAACAAGTGTTGAAAGTGGTACTGTTCAAACGAGGAGTAGCACGAGGCGTCAGCCGAGTGCGGAAATTCTCCGAGTGTGAGAAAATCACTTTTACACGAGTAATGTACACAATTTTTCCTACGACCATACAAAATAATAAAAAAGAGTTTGACTTGTTTTTATTAGTTTGTAGGTATCACCATTGTGTTAATAAAATTTTTTCAACACTAGAGTTGAAAAAAAATAAAACAATGCCCACTTAGGTACAGGGTCTTCCAACGAGGACTGAACAGGGGCTCATTTTTGAGCTTCCTTGTATTTAAAGAAAAATCCAAAATAGCCAATCGATGTACTTTTTCCTGCAGAATTCAAAAATGAAACCAAAAATTTATTTGAACCAGAAACAAAAGAGTTACGCTATGGATAAGGTGTTTTTTAAATGGAACATAACTTTTTTTATATGATTTTTGGAACGAGTGATTTTTTTTTGTCCGTTCTGATTAAAATATTTAATATTGTGACAGCTATTTTTATTAAATTTTAATGTTTTATCCAGTATAATTTAACTTTAACCTGTTTGAAACATACACTAGGTAATAAAGGTATAATCACCTTTGAATCCTTCAAAGTCATTTCGGCAATATTATAGTAAATTTGTAAAATTTTTTGACCTACCTATAGATTTAAATAAAAAATAACTTTTTCTCGTATTTGCTTACACACATCACACCTACTATCTATGTACAGTGAATAAATTTCGTTTTTGATTTTTTAGCTGCTTGCATTCTTTCAATAAAACAATAATATACCTAAATATACATATAAAAACAACAAAACACAAAACTAAAACATAACCTCAACGAACATTATAGAAAGATAGAGATGGAGTTGGTAATTATAAAAGTTCTATCTATATTCGATTTGTTTTGAATATTGCCAAAATAAATTTACTTACATAAAGCACATTCACTTGTCCCATATTCTTAAACATTGTGTGGATATTTTTATCCGAGATAATTGTAGAATTATAAATCGGTATTTCCTAGGGTATTCTATTTCTGCTCTAGAGCTACCCCTTTTTTTTCTGTGGTTCAGCTTAGTTGACATGTTTGGTGGGTTGCCTGACATGTTTTCCCTTTTTGATATATTATTATTTTTATCATAAATACTCTTAGGTTCCCAAAAATAACGAAAAAAAGGAGTTTTTTTTATTTGCAGTAATGCCCTAGTGTACTTTACCCCACCTAGCACCTTAATTCGCTCCACGGGTCCCGTAAGTTTAAGTATTTTTTACGTTTTGCTGTCAAATTCATCGGCCATCAGCTGTTTTATATTTCAACACTCGTATCGAAAGAAAATATTTCAACACGCGTGTGATATAACGGACTTTCTATAGCCAAGTTAGGCGTGCTTTATTTCTCATTTTCATAGGTGGTCGTAGGAAAAATATTTATAGATTTTTGTGTTGACATAAGGGCAAGTCAAAATAGGGTCGATTGACTATACGCCTTGGATGTTAGAGAAACTGTACCTTGCTGTGCTATAAGTGACATTCTTAACAAGAATATTACTTGCAAGTCCAAATTAATTATTATTTCTAGAAGAATTTTGTTTTGAAGATTTCAAATATTTGTTTTAATAGAATCGACTGGTGGCATTTAAAGAAACAATTTGAATATAAATATGCTTATGCTTATATGCGCTACAAATTCGTTTGCGTACCTATAGGGATCTCCAAAACGGCAAGAGATACGAAGATAAGATTTTGGGGCTTGTTAATTTACGATTATCGACGGTTTGAATTTTGTGGATATATAAAATATTTTAAAATGGTAGAGGAGATAACAAAGGAAAATAATAAAAAAATTTAAAATAAATTTGAACAAAATCTTTGAATAAAATGTAAACTATCTATTCTAACTGACAATAAATAAAATTTATTTCGAAATAATTTTATGTTTATTATTTCTCCCATATAAATTGATCATAAAGCAAAAATAACAAAATAAATATCCCTGCATACTCATGAATATGCAGTGGGTACTGCAATTTCAGCCAAATACCAATTATTTAATTCACATTTATAGTAATAATTATTATTAACAGTAATTGTTTTTAAACAATTTGTGAACATCCTTTGTCAGAATTTACTTTACTGTTATTGTAGTTTTTGATAACCAAACAAGCATAATATGCTAATAGGAAATATTTTAGAGACAAAAATTTAAAAAAATTTGAACTTTTGGCCTTGGCTGTACTAACTACTCATGGCAAAACTAAAAACCTATTAGTAACATCGTTTTAATTACAAAAATAAGTATTGTTTTTAACTTAAGCGAACACAAGGTAGGCAATTTTCTCTAATTAAATTTTTATTCTGGTAATGGATTTTTGTTATTAGACATATTACAAAAAATGTTTGTTCGATCATCATCATCAATAGTGGCGTCGATATTTAATTAAATAAAAACAATATTGAAAATGAAATTATAGAAACTAAAAGTTTTTGACGTTAATTCGTTGTGGACCAGTGGTGGAAATGATGATGAACCTATCATTTCGTAAAAAAAAAACAGTTTACTTAATTCCTAATCGGTTAAACGTAAAAGTTTTTATATTTTCAAATAGTTTACTTATTTTTCTAGTTGTAAAATAAATGTAAAGTAGTTAATGCTGCTTGTTTTCATTTTAAACAAGTAAATTAAATATACAGGGTGTTCGTTCGGGTTTGGGAGGAACACTAAGCCATATACCTTTTTTATTGGAAATAAAATTTGTTGGGTTATATTATGCGATGGTTTATATTTTGATGATGGCGGATTTTAAATTTGCAATTATGTTCATTTGTTTGTTAGCATTATGACGTCATGGGTACCTAGATAAATGAAAAGTTGTTTGCGCTTCTTGTAGTATCTTTGTCACGAATTGGCATTTTAAATACATTATCTCTCCTTTTTTAACTTGACATAAGGGTGTGTAATATCAAATTGTTGAATAAAAAGTGCTCAATCATTTTGCCCTAGTGAGCCAATAATAGATATGTTTTCATTAGAAAAAATTGAGTTCTCTGGGAAAAAGCCTTTTTAAAAGGTTAAAAAGTTTGTAAAAAATTTAAAACACAATAAAACTTGAAAATGGCATTTTTATCAAGATTTTGGGTCAGAAGTAAACCATTTTAGAAAGTTTATAGCAATATAGATGAAAAAATAAAAATAACAAGTATTTAAACTGTCAAAAAGTAAAGTATGGGATGTCGTTGGATTTTGAATGGTGTTCTGAATCGATATAGCCAAAAATATATAGGGTGTTTCATTAAAAAATTCAAAGTTGAGGTCGTTTGCGGTTAAACCGGAAGTGACAAAATGGCACCCGTCATATCATAAAATGCATAGTAATGTCACATTTAAACCTGCCAAATTTTATTTCTGTAATTTTAATACTAAAAAAGTTATAGGGGTGAGCGTTCTTCATGAAACACCAGGTAGAAGAGTGACGTATAAATAAGAATAGTATTTGATTTTTAAACCCGAACTAATCGAGTACTTTAAATGTGTTCATAGGACGAAAAGTGTGGTTTTTCATATTATTATTTATTCAACTAGACTTAGTAAGTATTTGGATAAGTGTAATTTTATAAATAAACAGTCTGACCATATATTGTTTTTTTTTTATTAATAGCTTTATTCGAAATTTGACTTTGGCATCAAGTTCTGCTTCGATCGAGACGAAAACTAAGCAAAAAATAGTAGTCACGTGATTCGCATTATCTGTCAAATTTTAATTTTTTTCCAGAAAAAATTCAAAAGTGTGGTTATTTCTGAAAGTATCAAAAAAAGCTATTAGAAAAAGTTTTTTTAAATGCACTTGCAGTTGCACATGCAAAATTTCCGCTGCATTCAATAATTTTGATTTTTTACCCATATTTTGTAAACTGCACCACTTTTGCAAAATAAGACTCAACGCAACCTACATAAAACTTCTTAGTTTTGACAATGCTTTATTTCAGATACATTTTCTTTAAAGTAGCGCCATATTAAATGTGTGTTTTTCTACAAAATCAAAATTGGGCTATTCAAATTTAGTCGCATGACTCGCATGTGATGCAAAGTTTATTTGTTTTTGACTCTGTATAAGGTAACTTCATAAAAAAAGTATTTTTAAAAACGTAGTTTGTGTCTGAAAGTAATACACCTTAATATTAACACAAAAAAGAACACAGTGTCATCAGTAAAGTGTTCATTAACTTCCTTTCATTGGTAACATGTGTATTCCAACTTTTTTACAGTTAATTATGATCAGTTACGCAAATAATTTAAGGCCCATATTACCCTACGTGCCGCTACTGTTTATAAGGGTATTGATTTAAAACAAAAATAAACGGTAAATTTTGTTAATAGGCAAGTAATATCGCATAATCAATTTCAAGAGGTAGCAACATCAGTATTTTATTACTATGTGTATTTAATGGTCAATCAAAATAACATTATAAAGATTATCAATATGCCGTGCTTAGGAAATATGGTTATTGTGACTTCACTTCTAATATTTATTATACAACCTACTACCACATTAATTATGCAGATCACACGTCGTTTTTATTTAATAGTTTGATAATATTAAGACGCCATGAATAATTAATTACGTTGTAATTTTTATTGAGTCGCGTCTACAGTTTGAAACATTAACTTCTAATTTTGATACCAAAATTTTTCTTTGTCCATGAAATACATAAATGAAAAAAATATGTAAAAACATTTTATAAGTTACTAATTTGATTTTATGTCGTCAAGTATTAAACCACCATGGAGCTTCACTATTAAGCTTTCTGCAAACATACACTGAAAAAAAATCTGCTTTTTGATTCTTTTGCGGTTCCTTTCTTCAGGGCAAAGCAAATTAATTTAACTTAAAGTATTCAAAGCACAGAGTCTTTCTCCACAAGTTTATTAGAATAATTAGGCGAACCTAGAATAATTCTTAATAATTCGACATGTTTCGAGTGTAGAAACACTCATCATCAGGAAAACAAAGTAAATAGTACAATGCCGATGTTTTTAGCAATAGAGAAAATAATAATAAGTGGGATTGAGCCGTAATGGAGCTTTCAATGGTCTACACGTGATGTAAAAAATACAGCCTGCCCAAGACAGGAGATGATGACTTGATGAGTGTTTCTACACTCGAAACATGTCAAATTATTATGAATCATTCTAGGTTCGCCTAGCTATTCTAATAAACTTGTGGAGAAAGACTTTATGCTTTTCTTTTTTCTATACATTTAACTCAACTTTTAGTATGGACTACTGCTTCAAAATTAAAGTATTCACTTGTAGGATATGAACATGAATATGATTTTGGGATTAGTTCAATGTTCTCTTTACCATCGATTATGCTAACGTAAAAGAAATACATTCTTTCCAAAAACATCTTTTCGTATTTGTCTTTCAAATTCTAAATCGCTTGCCCAAAAAGTAACACCATTTATCAACAGAGAAGGAAAAACTTGATATCATGTCATCAGATATGCATCGTGCGAATTCGTCACAGTTCGTCGCAATTTTTCCCCACTCCACAGCACATAAAGGCCCTGCGTGGGATTCCCTGGCATTCGCTCTAGTAGTAGAGTTTTAGTTATAGGGGAAGGTCGCCAATGATGGCACCTTGGCGATAGCAATAAAAATACGCTGAATACAAATATATATAATGTTTCATTTGATGGCACCTTTTTTTTATCACCTAATATATTTTTTAATTCAAAGGTTTTAACCAATTTACCTAGATTAAAATATTTGGTACTACTTAAACATACATTATAAAACTTTAAAAATACACAAAAACTATTTTTTTGGTAAAAAAAATTGAAAAGAAAAAATCACCAAGTATGCCACCATAGGCAACTGCATTGCCTATGATGGCATATACTCCAGTAAAATGCAAAAATCTGAAGGACGCATACCTGTAAAAGAAATATTTTTGTTAATTTAAAATAATCATAGCAATATAACTAGTGATGGGATCACTCGAGTGAAAAATAACCTATCATTCGGTTTTTTCAATCACTTGAATTATTCGATTATCTTCGGAAATGATTCGAGTGACGAAATGAGTGACGAACATATGGTTTTTATTTTCCAACGCGTCTCCAAAGTTGCTGCCCGCCTGTCAATCACTCACTGCGGCCAGAGCCATCTCCTAGCGAGCGGCTACACCGAGTGGTTTCGGTTATTATTGGCGATATAATTCAAATTAAATACTGCAATACGGGTTACCTGTGTAAGATAAATATGATTTATTATTTAGATTTAAATACTGCATTACGGGTTGCCTGCGTAGGATAATAGGATTTATTATTTTATTTAGATTTAAATCGTCGGCGTCTACTGAAAACTTAATGTTTAGTGGTGAGTATTCAGTATTCATAAATATCATGAGTTATGCAATATCGTGACATCTCAAGGTCAAGTAGTCAAGTTGTTAAATTAAATTGTAAGATCTGGGAACCATACCAAAAAATCCACAAATATCTCCGCCACATTTAATAATCCGCAAAAAATCAATCGATTAACAACACCGAGTCAATTATTCCCAACACAAATGCTGTATATCAACATGAACGATGAACCGCCAATATTAATAATTAATATTAGTATTTGAGTGAAAAAAAATCGATTATCATTCGGTTTTTTAAATCACTCGAATTCTCGGTAGTCGATTATTAAAATAAGTCGATTTTTCCCAACACTAAATGTAACATCTATATCCTATAGTTATCGGAAAAAAATCGTGCATTCTAATTTAATGCACCTAACATAACAAATTTTTGGTTTAAAAACTGGCCAATATTACTTCGGCACTTAACAATTTCTGTTCTATTAAATAACTTTACATAAAAACGTCCCTCACGACTGATATTTGACTCACAACTGAACGGTCAATACGCGCGCCCGTCTAACTATGCGGTATGACGCAAAGCCTGTCTATTTCAGAGATACCTGTGGTATGCCATCATGGGAAGTATGCCATCAAGGGCGACCTTCCCCTACCTGTCCCCCAGTACCCCCCCCCCCCCTTATCTACGGGCCTCTTAGTAAGTATCTAATCAAATAAATATATCATGCTTCTGGCCAATGTAACATACTTTTAACTTATGTTTACCCTGTCGTACTAGGGTATGAACATACCCTATAAAAAAAGCAGAATGCTTAATAGGCTGTATAATCGGCATATTATACCTCTGAAGGAACGCATGAAGATTTGGTTTTTAATTTGAGTTTGCAGCATCATTCAAATTGGTTTAATAAGTTAATATTAGGTAATATCTGGACATCATAGACAATTTTTTTTAATACACAGCAACATAACAAAAATGCCCCAATGCAGTATGCAGTACGCCTGAACGATATCTATATTCTAAAGTAAATTGTCATAACAACCACAACATAAATAACAACACAAGCAAATTTCCTGTCCATAGATGAATTTTAATCCACAAAAAACCGTTTTTTCCAAAAGTTATAGTCGTTTTTGCAGAACAACAAACGAAATTTACAAATTCTATCCAGATCCCGTTCCCGAAGCGGTGCTAATGACATTTCTTAATCTTTGGCGTGTAGCTAAAAGAGTGATTGGCCTCAAATGTTGGCACGTTAACTGGAAATATATTAATGTTAGCAAATATGCAGACTAAGCGGCGCTGAGCACATGTGGTTTTAATTTGCTATAGAAAACACCCACCATGAAAAAAAGAAACCACACATTGGTTTCCTTAAGTTTCCAACTCAAGTTACCTAGCCACAGTGTTATTCTTTGGAAGTATACAAGCGATCTTTTGCGAAAAAAGTTATAAATATTAAAACTCAATAATTGGATTTTTGTAATTTTAAAGATCATATTAGATCAATAGTCAGGATCCAGAGTATTGAATACAATAACAGTATTTTTCCACTTCTAATTTTAGCCGCATTAAAAAGATAAACCAAGGAAACTATTTTTATAGTTGAAATTGTTTCGGATATTCAATGTGGGATGGCTCGGGTTTAATACGAGGAAAACGCACCGACACAACAACAACAACACACGGGGACGTCATCAAAATGATGTAGCGCGAAACCCCATCTAGTGTCGATGTGGGACACTTTTAAAGCATATAAGCAAAAATGATTAGAGGAAATCACCTGTACAGACACACGTCACGATTACAGAAACAGCGTTTAATCCGTATCGGTTTAAGGACCGAAAACTAATGAAACCAGAAGATTATTTATTTTATTTCATCAGATCCATCTACAGACGCATTTCGCAATATAATGGCTCATCAGTAAGGCGAAAGACGAAAGAAAGGAAACATACGCCTCAACTTGATCCAGTAGACGGGGTCATCATCGACAAGATGTAGCGCGACCCAAGTAGCATTTAAAACACATTTTAGTAAATGTGTCTTAAATACTACTTAATGCATCCTATGTTTCTGTTTCCAACACAAAGAGGAAACTGTTGGCTACAAATTTGGAAACGTTTTTGAAACGTACACCTTTTTAATGGCGCTATTGCACATGTAATGGACTTTCGCTGTTTCGGCGCATAATCGAAACTTTTATTGAAAATGTGTCGAAAATGTTATATCAAATGTGTTTATTCTCAATCTTAGAGGGCGCTGTTTGAAGATGTTAAAATGGACACGATAAGGAAACAAATAATTCGAATTATCTGCAGGTTGAGAAATAGAAGAAAACCAATATAAAGACGAAATAATAATGTCGCCATGATGCATTATTTGTCACAAATATATTTTCTATAAGCGATAATTTATTTCGCTTATTTATTGCAAAAAGAGAAACAAAAAGCATTGACGAAATAAAATTTATCATGTAATTTATCTTTATATTTTTAAGACGCTGTCAATTTGTTTGCATTTATAGAAAAAATAATATTTTGCGTAAAAATAAAATTGAAAATATTTTCCAAATTTTATTTATTTCTTTTTTAAAATAAATTGGCTAGTAAAATGGACATAATGTGACAACTTAACGGCTTTTCAAAAGATGCAGCACTTTAAATAAAACCAATTTTAACAAGATAAAAGTTCATTTGTCAAAATGGCCTCCAGGACGCGAGATATTATTCTGGTTCAATATGGAGTCGAGACACAATTTCTAATATTGTGTCCAAATATGCTACTTGGGGAAGCTCCATCTAGTGTCGACATGTCGAACAAACAATGTTAATTTCAAAAGTAACTAAACAAACCCAAACAAACCCAAAAGAAGTATTTCAAACTATGATTGTTGAAAGTTAAAATAGACATTTTCCCAATTTGCGAACGATTACGATTGATTATATTTATTATATCCTTTTTCTTCAAAATTGCAATACCACAATCAACCTGTTATTATTCAGAAAAGCTAAAATGTTGAAAAGTCACGTACAAAAGAGAATCCGATTGGTAATGCAAATGAAAAAACTTGTCGCAGTGCCGTACTGGGACGAATTACGCTAGACACGTCCGTAACTAACGGACCATCCTTATTTCGTTTGACTTCAAAAGGAGCCGCATTAGCCAACAAAGTGATAGAAAAATACTAATATGATAGTAAACTCAGTCGAGAGTTTCTTTTTGCTGTTTGAACTGTAAAATTTACGATTTCAATGTCATCTTATAACCGCAGAAATTGTATCATTTTCCTTTTTAGGAGACGTATGGCTTTTGAAAGGAATTTATTACACCTAATCGATTATCTGGTTGAACATAAATACAATGGTAATAATAACTATCTTGGTGTAGGTAATGAAAACTTTTGGACAAACGTTTTGTGGGGTTGTGCCAGAATTCAAAGGTAATATCTAAATATTATTTATTTAATTAAAAAAAAATAGACTTTGTATATTTGAATGTTTTGCACTATTTCGGGAAACACTGGTACACAGGGTGTTTCACCGGGAATCGCTATATACCGTGCGCGCAAAAATTATTTGCATCAAAGAGGGCTTAGATTAAAAAACGTAGGGCTTGGTTTAGATCACAATGATATGGGGACGATATATCTAACCAAATCTAGGTTAAAATTTTGTCAAATTCATATTATCACATGATATGCCAAACTAATGAGTAATAAAATAAGTAGACGAATACAAATTTATTTTTGTTGTTTACAAAATTAACAACGCAAGAATATACAGAAAGAAAAAGAAAAATAATTACATACATTGCTGAAATTGGCCACCGCCATGTTCCAAGCATAAATTCACACGTCTCTTCATATTTTCGAAAGTGTTGACCAGCATCTCTGGAGAAATGTTACCACATTCTTGGATAATCCCTTCTTGTAATTGTTATAAATTTGCAACTGGTGTTTTAAAAATAGTGTTCTTTAAAAAAACGAAGTAATCCATAACCGTTAAACAAGGTGATCTAGGTGGGAATTCAATGTCTGATCGAAAAAATTGCGTAAGTAGTTAATATATAGTTTCGGCGGCTGTATGGGCGGTTGCACCGTCCTGTTGAAAATATCCAAAACGTAGTTCGTCCTCCAATTGCTCCACAAATGGATTCAAAATATTGTCTCTATACCGCTGTGCTGTAACTGTGTCATGGAAAAAAATAGGACCAACAATCCTTCATCGGGAAACAGCTAACCAGACACCAATTTTTTGAGGGTGCAATGCATGCATGTGTTCTGAGAATTCACATAACCGGAGAGGTGGAACCAGGCTTCATCCGAAAAAATGTCAGGTCTAATAAATCATTTCTTTCCAATAAATTTTGGGTAAACCATTGAAAGTAATTCCTGCGTCTTTCAAAATCTGCGGCTTGTATTTCTTGCAATACTTGCACTTTATAAGGAAATAAATTTAGCTGCTTCTTAAGAATAGTCCTGCATGTTCCATAAGATCTTCCCACCTCTTGGGACAGGCGTCTTTGCATTATTTCACGAACGTTTGATTGTTAATTCAGGTAGTTACTGACACCCAACAGGTATTAAGACGGCTAAGCATTACGTCCTTAGATGCAAGGCCTTCTTGGATGCAAATAATTTTTGCTCGCACGGTATAAAAACTTAAATTTGTCAAAGACGCTTAAAGGTAGGTATAGAACATTGTTATACATAATCTGCCTAGAATCTTGCGTAGAATCCAAAAGTGTAATAATATAGGACGTTCCATTTAAAATAAGCTAGTTGACACCTCCTTTCGGTACAACAGGAAGTACCGCCATATTGAAAATATTTTAACCGGAAGGCCCCTATAAAAATTAGCAAACTACCAAATTTCCTATATATATATAGTTGGGACACCCTGTATCGACCGTGATTTCTATTATTAAGTGTATTGCTAATCAGAAATCACGGTTAAATTGAAAAAATAAACGTCATATTTAATAATAATTGAAAGTGATTTCCTTATATTTCTGACTTATTTCTGTTCGAAACGTTATTGATTTGGGTCCTTAAAATCGATTATTCGAAAATAAATGGCAGCTGCCAATTGAAGGTAAAGAGATAATCCCCATTTTTAAATAGCAAATAGTATTATCTTGTACTTACGAAACAAACTTCTCATTTTTTATTCAAACAGCAACGAAATGTTTTAAATCTTAAGTCATCAGGAACAATTATTGTTGTCTGTCACATCAAGTGGCGTTTTACAAGTGTATGATTATAAATTGATCTGAAAATAGCTTAAAGCTTTTAGAAAAATTGTAGTTTTTGGTAGTATTTTATAGTAGAAGCTAATTATTTATTCTATAAAATAATTAATTAGGTTTTGCAATTTGAATATATTAAGTGTAAGACTAGTAAAGAAAATTGATTTTAAAAACTTAAAAAATCTAACCAAAACATTTATATTACATCAGATTCTTGATATTAAGAAATTATTAATGATGATGGTATCTTGTTAAAAACTTTTCTCCTTAATTTTATTTTTTATTTTTTTTTATATCCATTGACCTGCAAGTTACATAAACTATCGGCATTGTATGCCAGAAATTTACGTTCAAAGCTCTATTACGTGAATATATAGTGTGTCCACGGATAGAGTTTGGAAGAGAAAAAACTTTTTATTAGTAGGTATAGAAGGAAAAGTCATTCTTTATTAAAACGTCTGTTCGTGCTGAAACTACAATTTCGAATATTAGATTTGCGATTACTATCCAGCACACCAGTTCATCATAAACAATTTTAAAGATTTCTTACATACATTACATACTTTTTTTATAGGCCCGTGCATAATACTTATACTACTTAAAAGAAATATGAATCTAAAATTGAATAACGTACCTAACTATACCCTTCTCTAATACATGTAAGAGCTTGGGACTATTGCTTGATTCCAATTTGCGTTTTAAAGAACACATTACTGCCAAATTAAGAATTGCTTATGGTAACCTTAAGCTTATATGGTAACCGACATTGTCTCTCCCAAGAAACCCGGAAACTCTTATGTGATTCTTTGGTATTGTCACATTTTGACTACTGTAGTGGAGTTTAGATGCCTTGCTTGGATGCTGCGGACCGTTCTCGGATTCAAAAAGTTCAGAATTCGTGTTTGAGACTGATTTATGGTGTTAAACGAATAAATCATATTACCTCTTACCTGGCTATGTCAGGATGGCTTAGTATGTATAACAGATTTAAATTACACATTAATACATTTTATTTTAAATTACTTAAATTTAAACTATCTCTTTTTATATAATAAAATTAAGTTTCGAACAGTCCATAACTTGGCTCTGCGCAGAAAGCATCTTCTTACAATTCCCCGCCATCGCAAAGGAAGTTTTGAAAAGTCCTTCATGTATAACATCGAACATCGCCTTTACCGTTACGCCATTGATTGTTTTAATACAGATAAGTTTACATTATCATTTAAAAACAAAGTAAAAAAACGCCTACTACGATCATAGTGGCTTTATTTTCTGCATTGATATCATATTATCAGTTTATTCACCTTCTCCTCCCCTTCCCATGCCTTTTCCCCTTGAACAAGCAATATTTCACATATCTCTCTCTTCTCTTCTAGCCGTTTTCTATCCTTTGGATATAGGTCTCTCTCATATTTTTCCACTTATATAATATTAATTAAACTATTAGCGCTTCTCAAATTTAAATTATTTTACTAGTTTTAGTTAGATATTCAATTATTTAATATAATTTTTTTTTACAATTTAATTCAGATGGCTGCCATACTATGACCTATTGTTGTCCACTCAATTTGCAATATTTCCTACATTTTAACAATGTAATAATGTTAAAGAATGGATTATATAACAATAAATGTATATTATTATTATACAGGTGAGGTCGTCAATTTAACCAAGTAATTAATAAATTTAGTTAATCACACATCAAAAAATATCTCCTATTTTCAAATAAACAAAACCGCATTCAAATCAATCACGCTGCGGCGTTAATGTCAACTTGAGATCGCTAAGCACGTATCAGTAGAGCACTGGAAGTGTCTCTCAGAGCAAATTTACTGACCTGAGTAATTAAAAGGTGACAATTAACGGCCGAAAGAACCGATCGGCATGCCAGTTCAGAAGTGTGAGCTATTCGACCTCGCTCGTTGGATCAAGTCGGCCCAGACAAACAATGCAGTCCAAGCACCATACATGGTATACGACGTGGCCAAACCAGATAGAGATACGAACGGCCAAGACAACCGATGCCTTTTTTGCTCCGACCAAGCAGGTTATAAAATTAATCTCAGATTTAAAAGATGCTTTGTTCCAATCGAATTTAAAAGCGGACTGTATATCTATAGATTTTTAGCCTGTCTAGTTTTCTATAGGCACTCACGTTGAATGTGTTGTTTAATACCGTAGGCGTTGTTGCCGGATTTGGAGGAATACCATTTTTAAACAATGATAGTTTACGTTGTTTCTTTCAGTGTATAAATTATTATTTTTTCTAAATGTTAACACAAACCATATTTAATGTTTACATAATTAGTAAGAACTTTTTCAGCCGCGCGCCGTCAGCGTCTATGTTTACCATTTTGCCCAGAAATATATTGCATTATTAATTCTTTAACTTGTTTTAGGGTTAAAAATGTAATATTTTCAGATTTTTCCTACATATTGGTAGCATTATCTACAGGGTGGCCCACCAAGAACCGCTTTGATTTATATAATGAAAAACTATACATCGGATAATTTTGATATGAAAATATGACAGTATACTAATGTTGATGGGGGCAACCCGGAAAAAATGGTGTTCTAGAAGGGCTAAAAACGACTTATAAATGACTATATAAACGACTAATGAACGGCTATAAACGAGTAAAAACGGTTCAAAAACAGCCAAAAAGGCTTAAAAATTGCTTTAAAACGCCGGTGGATATACTTTTGGAAGATATTAGGCCCCATGTTAATCTTATGAGCCCAGGATGTTGGAACTCGCCTTACATTATCTACTCATAGGGCAAGAACACGAAATGAAATTGATGAGAAAGAAAAATAAAAAAAAATTGTTTAGTCTAGTAGAAGATAGTTGTGAGAAGAATTGAGAAAATCCCACAAACGGAATCTGCTCGAAATTTGGGTTTAATATTTGACTCTAACTTACGTTTTACAGAACATGTTTTAGTGCTTTTACGGCGTTCTTATTGTACGCTTAGAACATTATACGCCAACAGGCATTTCCTCAATTTCAAACTTAAGAAAAATGTTATGTGAATATACTGTTTTCCCAATATTTTACTATGGTAATGTGATTTATAGGCCTTGCTTGGATGCCGTTTCCAGGTATCCAATACAACAAGTACAAAGAAATTGTGGTAGATTCGTTTTTGGCCTTTGAAAATATACCTCAATATCCGCAAATTTAAAAATCTTGGAATGGCTGCCAATGGCCAAAATATGGGAAATTCATTTGCTTTAGTTCACACACCGTCTTTTGTACACAAATAAACCCTTATACCTTCGAAAAAAAATTTGTTATAGATCCAATTTGCATGATGTCTCAGTTAGAACTCGAGGTTTGTCTCAATCTCAAAATTTAGAACTGCTATATTTCAGCGTTGTTTCTCGTACGTTTCGATTAAATTTTACAATATCATTGATACCTATATACCGGATTTAAGCGCGATTCCATCCTGTCATTTAAGTTTAAAGTTAACAAACTTTATATGTTGGCATTTTTAGCGAACTGGGTTTTTTTTATTTATTGTATTATTGGTTTAATTTATTTTATTCAAAATTTAATTTCCTTTCTTTTTTGTATTATGGCTTGCCAAATGTATTATCTGTAGGTAGGTTATATTAGGAAACATTTTAGGATACTTAATAGAATAATTATAAGTCAGTTTTAGTTATAGAGGTAATTTTTCAAATATTGTTTGGATTTATAGGTCATTTATTTACTTTAATTTAGGTAATATGCAAGAACTGGCTAAATATCGCCTAATTGTATTTATTTTATTTTATGAATAAAAGTCGTTTATTATTATTATTATTATTATTATTATTATTATTATTATTATTATTATTATTATTATAAGTTGTACCCAAAATTGCTATTATTTGTAAATTAAATACACCGAGTGATACAAAACGAGGATTAATCTTTAAAGAAATTGGCAACCTAAAACCAAAAATCGAATAAAATTTCGTTATTTGCGCCTTTAGTTTTACTCTTAGAATTTTCATTGGCAAAAGAGCAAATGCTTCTTTTTGTTGCTTTACGTGTATTTTATTGATTTTGTAAGAGTTAATAGAATAAGTTAGTTCATTTTTGCAATTTTTCCTTATCTTTTTGTTTTAAAATCCCGACAAGCCACTTAAATACATTATTTTTAAACGAACCTAATTGTCGAATAGAACAGGGCGTTAACTTTAATATAAAGCTGTTCCTAAAGGGCCCGTCAAAATTGTATCCATCTTTTATAACACTGACCACTATAGTTTTTTTTAACGACGTAATGCAGTTTGCAAATGGAAAGCATAATGGAGTAATTTAAAGGGGTATTTCAAACCCAAATTTGATTTACTAAAAGAACAAATAGGGTATGGTAAAGCCAAAGCAAATGTATGAACATTAATTTCGGTCAAAGTTAAGTCACTTTACGGTAACTAGAAAAAACACAAGATATTTTCAGATTTACCTGATAAAAGACAAGTATCGTGGTTCTGCTGATAAAAAAAAATACGATAAAAAATATAAATTAAATGAAATTATTAAATTAAATAGATAAAACAGATTATAGTGTTGCTGTTGTTATTTTCCGATTTTTTTCTATTCGTTCGCTGCCAGGGCCATTCCCGAGGGGGGGCTACTTTTTAACGTGGGCTCCGAACCACGATCCTCAATCATTAGAAGCACCCCCAAAGGCTATCAGCCCTTGGTTTCGCGCTTTCCATGACCTACCGATTGGGGAGTGTGTTCCTTCCCCCGCACCCCACGAGATATCCGATCTCATCCGGCCTAGTTACCGGAGTGAATGGGGTGGGTTTGGGGTATGATACATTTTTCACTCTTCTCTAATTTTTGCTCGACGCTGGACCCACGTCAAGACTTATAATACCACTTAAATCCACCGGGCTCGAACCAGTTTGCCGGCAGTAGGATACGAACCCACAAACTCTCGTCCTAGAGTTCTCAGCGACTGCCGCATTAACCAAGGAGCCACTGATGCCGTTCAGATTATAGTGTTGCCATTTCTTAATTTTAAAAAAATAAACTTTCGCCTGTTAGTTGGTCTAATAGAAATACATATATACAGTGTCAGCAGTAAAGTCCGCATCATAAGGGATTTTTTTATTAATAGCTTTATTCAAAGTTTAACTTTGGCATCAAGTTCTGGTTCGATCGAGATGAAAATTAAGCAATAAAAATAGTAGTCACGTGATTCGCATTGTCAAATTTTAATTTTTTCCAGAAAATAATTCAAAAGTGTGGTTATTTCTGAAAATATCGAAAAAAGTTATTGGAAAAAGTTTTTTTTTAATGCAGTTTTTAGCACACATGCAAAATTTCAGATGCATAAGAAAATTTTGATTTTTTACCTATATTTTGTAAATTGCACCACTTTTGCAAAATAAGACTCAACGCAACCTACATAAAACTTCTCAGTTTTGACAAAGCTTTATTTCAGATACATTTTCTTTAAAGTAACGCCATATTAAATGTGTGTTTTTCTACAAAATCAAAATTGGGTTATTAAAATTTGGTCGCATGTGATGCAAAGTTTATTTATTTGTTTTTGACCCTGAATAAGGTAACTTCATAAAATAAGTATTTTTGAAAACGTAGTAAGTGCCTGAAAGTAAAAAAATAAAAAATAAAGTCAAGGGGTTTTAAATTAAATCGTTGAAAATAGATAAATTTTACGTTAAGTTAAACTAAAATTTATTTTCCACTTAAAAAACACTTTACTGAAGACACTGTGTCTTTTTTGTCTTAATATTAAGGTGTATTACTTTTAGACACAAACTACCTTTTCAAAAATACTTATTTTATGAAGCTACCTTAATACAGGGTCAAAAACAAATAAACTTTGCATCACATGCGAACAAATTTTAATAGCCCAATTTTGATTTTGTAGAAAAACACACATTTAACATGGCGCTACTTTAAAGAAAATGGATCTGAAATAAAGCCTTGTCAAAACTAAGAAGTTTTATGTAGTTTGCGTTGACTCTTATTTTGCAAAAGTGGTGCAATTTACAAAATATAGTTAAAAAATGAAAATTATCTTATGCAGCTGAAATTTCGCACGTGGGCTAAAAACGGCATTTAGAAAACTTTTTCTAATAACTTTTTTCGATATTTTTAGAAGTAACCCCACTTTTGAATTATTTATTGAAAAAAATTAAAATTTGACAGATAATGCGAATCACGTGACTACTATTTTTTTGCTTAATTTTCATCTCGATCGAGGCAGAACTTGATGCCAAAGTCAAATTTTGAATAAAGCTATTAATAAAAAAAAAACATATGATGCGGACTTTACTGGTGACACTGTATAACCATGCATAGTCACATTGCTAGCGCCGCAATTAATATGCAACAATAATTAATTTTACATATTTGCATCTTGCAATTTGCAAGAAAAAGTATAACAAAAAGTGGCCGATATCAATGTAGAATTTAAATTAAATCGCGATTTCCTTCCGACTGCTAACCATAATAATTATTTATAGCAACTAATCATCTGTTACCTGATCGACGCATCATGAATTTTAATAAGAAATGACATTTCGTAATTGTTAAACTGCAATAAGTCAATTACTTTTCTGTAGCCTGCAGAAAACAGCGCGCGTATAGAAAATTTACATATCTTTCATTGACGGTTATTTAATGGTTTGGAAATTAATAACAGTGTTAAAAATGGTAACGAACTGCCTTGTGTTGGTAAATATTTTAATGAATTATTTTAATAAAATCCAATCAAGGGTTATAATATTATTACAATAAGTTTTGATTACACCCAGACCACCATGATAAAAATAACTCTGTGAAGTTGTTACATGAAGCTTTTGACACATTACAATAATTACAGTAGACTCCCGATTATCCGAAATAATGTGGACCGGACCGATTTCGGATAATCGAAAGTTCGGATATTGCGGAGATTGAGGAAAATCATTAACTATAGAAAAAGTAGCTACCGGGTGTCCCACTAAGAATAGCTCTCGGCCGTATCTCAAAAAGGGTTAGTCGTATGGCTTGCGGAAAAATTTTTTTTTAGTAAAAGTGGCCATGAGAAATTGCTGGAAATTATTTTTAAGTTCCTAATTTCGCCGCAAGAGGGCACAATTAATTTTTTTTTTTAATTCTAAATTTCTCCGAAAATTCTCATATTATGGTATACTTCTAGTTACAAAGAATAGATAATTCTGCATCATTTTGGTTTAAGGCTCATTGGCGTACCGACCTTGATAAGAGTGGGGGAAGCTATTGAATGTGTAAACATTAAAATCGCTGTAACTTCTAAGCGACTTATCCGATTTTACTAAATTTAAGCTTGTTTGGAAGGGAAAGGTAAGTATCTTCAATCGCCGTATCCAACAATACACGATAGTGTTTAATAAAATTGCTAGAGGGCGCAATTTGTAATAATAACAGTTTTTTCGATTTTATCCCTAAAATTCAAATCATACGGTATAACTATGATATCATAATCGGAAAGTAGATGAAATTTGCAAGAAAAAATGTGAAGACCGTTGTTCGATATCCTTGTTCGTTTCAGAGTTATCGCCAAAGTAATAATTATTAATACAAATAGCGCCCTCTAGCAATTTTATTAGAAACTATCGTGTACCATTGGATACGACAATTGGAGGTACTTTCAAACAAGCTTAAATTTAGTAAAATCGGATAAGTTGTTTAGAAGTTACAGCGATTTTAATGTTTACACTTTCAATAGCTTCTCCCACTCTTATCAAGTGAAAGTGTAAACATTAAAATCGCTGTAACTTCTAAACGACTTGTCCGATTTTACTAAAATTAAGCTTGTTTGGAAGTACCTTCAATTGTCGTATCCAATGGTAAACGATAGTTTCTAATAAAATTGCTAGAGGGCGCAATTTGTATTAAAAATTATTGTTTTGGCAATAACTCTGAAACGAACAAATATATCGACCTGCGGGCTTCACATTTTTTCTTGCAAATTTCATCTACTTTTCGATTATGATGTCATAGTTATACCGTATGATTTGAATTTTCGGGATAAAATCGGAAAAACTGTTATTATTACAAATTGCGCCCTCTAGCAATTTTATTAGAAACTATCGTGTATCATTGGATACGTCAATTGAAGTTACTTACCTTTCCCTTCCAAACAAGCTTAAATTTAGTAAAATCGGATAAGTCGTTTAGAAGTTACAGCGATTTTAATGTTTACACATTCAATAGCTTCCCCCACTCTTATCAAGGTCGGTACCCCAACGAGCCTAAAACCAAAATGATGCAGAATTGTCTAAGCTTTTCGACGATGTAATCAGAGTTATACATTAATATGGGAATTTTCGGAGAAATTTAGAATTTAAAAAAAAAATTTTTAATTGTGCCCTCTTGCGGCGAAATAAGGAACTTCAAAATAATTTCCAGCAATTTCTCATGGCCACTTTTACTAAAAAAAAATTTTTCCGCAAGCCATACGACTAACCCTTTCTGAGATACGGCCGAGAGCTATTCTTAGTGCGACTGCGACACCCGGTTCGTACACTCGTACAGATATATATAATAAATTCTAATACTTATGTATATGTACATAGTATGCAAGAATCATTTCGGATAATCCGGTTCATGGGTAGTTTCGGATAATGCAGAGTTCGCATAATCGAGTTTCGGATAATCGGGAGTCTACTGTATATTATTTCAAAAAACACAAGAATTTGTTTCGGCTTGAAATGGAAAGATCAAGTTTTGACTTTGGACAGTGTCAATTTTCGTAAATGATCACAGAGTTTCTTTTCGTAGTATAATATACGGGGAAGTGAAGCTCATGGCATATGTGTGATGGTGATCATGATCACCCATTGTGACGTGAGCCATCTGGTAATTATAACAGCTGAAACAAATTAATAAAATGTCCCTACAGAATTAGTTGTTAAAGCATGATTGTACGTCTTAGCAAACAGCTTAAATCCAGTAAGTGAACAATTTCATACGTGACAATTTGCTTCTTCAGATATTGGAGGAAGAAAGTAACGCAGTAAGCAGACATTTCTATTGGTCGAGTATCAATTAATTACTGTAAGTCATCTTTAAAAAAGGAAATGATTAACGTAATGACTTCCATTCAAGGTAATAGTTGAGTTTATAGAAATTTGTCACTCATCATCTCAAAAAATTATCCTGGTTCCAATAAGAGTTATACCGGGTGAGTCAACGATTGCGCGGAGTAATTTTAGGCCTTGAAGATAAGATTTGTCGATAATGAGCTTTTGTATGAAGGTATGGTTGGGTATCTGGCACATTTTAAAAATATTTTGAATTATACAGGGTGCGCCCAAAAAGTAGAGTATCATAAAGTTACCTTTCTCTTCAATTCTACGTGTTATTTCATACATTTTTATTATTGGTTTAATATACAAAAAAGTTATAGATTTTTAGATATTTCGGCTTATAATGAAAATTTTACATTTGCAAGCATCTCGTTGTTGTGAAAATGCTACTTAAATTTTGACTCTAAGCGATTCATAATTTTTATACTTACTTAATAAAGTCAAAAAAACATATTCACTATGAAATATTTGACATCTCATTTACAGTGTAACTTTCTAGGACCAAAGTCAAAAAACTTCTAATTGAAAATATCACTTTTATTAAATGGAACACCCTATATATTTTTCTGTCATCTTATAGCTCGTCATAAACTCTTCAACTTTCGTGAAGAACGTCCTTTTCTTATCTCTAATAGTTTTTGAAATATTTTGATATTTCGAGATTTAATGTCCTCGTTATAGCATTCTTTGTTTGGGTTGAACGTTGTACTGAACATTTTTGAATTATTTCACTTTTTCACACGAAAATATTAAACATCGCCGTGGGTGCTTCGGTATCGAAACCTATTTGCTGCTATGGAGGGGGAATGCAGCGAGAATACGCGCACGAATAGAAGTTGGCAACGTTGAGTAGTGATAGGTATCTTTTAAACTCGCGCCAAGTCCATTTTGTGTTCATTTTTTATACTAAATGTAGCTCTTTAACTTTAGGCTTGCCAGTGTCGTATAGTCATATTACTTATACCATTACTATAGTATAAAACAAAGTCGCTGTCGCTGTCTGTCCGTCCCTATATATGCTTAAATCTTTAAAACTACGCAACGGATTTTGAAGCGGTTTTTTTAAATAGATAGAGTGATTCAAGAGGAAGGTTTATATGTATAATACAAGCATAATATTGTAGAGAAACACTGATAAATTTAGAGGTTTCTAATGTGATGTCGTAAATAAACACATTTTAGACCCGCGTGCGAAGCCCGGGCAGGGTCGCTAGTATTATAATAAAATACTTTTTGAAACTTAATATGTTTACTATACTGCAAAAGTGCGCTCGAAATGGTAGAGCCCCCTTTTTTAAAATTTAATAGTTAATTCTCCGTATTTGCTGGACCCACAAAGAATACCACTCAATATCGTGTATGAATGTAATCGCCGGTTAAATCACCATTGACCTGGGTATGTGCTGGCCTGTTAAAATAAAGTATTTCTTTGGAATTTGTAATGTTAAGGTATCCCAACGCAATTCTATTTCCCTATTAGTTCTGTAAATACATTATCGTTAGAGAAAAATATTTTAATGTAAGCAGACTTTTCCTTTATAATTTGTGTTTAACTTCGGTCGTAACGACGTATGTCGGAAACAAAGAGTAAAACCCATCATCCACCCCTACGTTCATTATCCGAGCTCGCGGTAGCTCGAGTTTTAATAGTCAAATATGAATACCTAATTCTAAAATAATACTTAATTGTGCCTCTGTGGATATTGTTCGGGCGGCCAAACTTCACGACAAAAGCATTCCCTCTGCCGTAATTTGATACCGTTGGACGCCTTTCAATGAAACAAAGCTCTCAATTGAAATTCTACAGCTCGTACCTACACCGGACACAATTAAAAATTACAAATTAATTTGCGCTGCGGACACGTCGTTGAAATATCTCGGTACAAGATGGTATTGTAGCAAAAAAACTTGCTGAATCAGACGGATTCTTCCTTTATTACCGGGAATATAATTAGAACATTTTCTGTAATGATTTCTCTGCAATGTTGCAAGTATTTCTTTTATGGTCCCCGGCGGCAGTACACTCTGCTGCCCAAGACTCGCTTAGCTCTCCTTAACATAATAAGCTTAGAAATTATGTTTTTCATCTCGAAATTTTTTAAACAAGCCCTTGTTTTTTCACTTAAATGGTTAGCAACGTTAAACAACTGAGCAAAAGTACATGATGAGTACCTATTTATATTTTTATAATTAATTTGACTGATGGTAATTATAATTAATCTATGAAATAAAAATATATAAATACCAGGCTGGTTGAATAAGTTTTTAGAAATACTCAAGAACATTGTGATTGACCCCCAGATATACTTTCTGGGGGCGCTACTATTATACAGTGTGACCAGTAGAGTCCGCATCATATGGATTTTTTTTTTATTAATAGCTTTATTCGAAATTTGACTTTGGCATCAAGTTCTGCTTCGATCGAGATGAAAATTAAGCAAAAAAATAGTAGTCACATGATTCGCATTATCTGTCAAACTTTAATTTTTTCCAGAAAATAATTCAATTGTTGAGTGATGTATTAAAAAAAAACTAGCGAGATGGATACCGCAATTGCTTCTTTCAAAACAACGCAAGTGCAAATTCCCAATAAAAAATGCAAACTTAAATTTTGAAGCGATTCCGTCCACCCTATTTACCGGATTTGGCTCTGTTGGACCTGCTTTTACAACCTAAAAAAGTTTTTAGCTGATAATAAAAAATAAGGGACCAATAAAGAAGTAATACACGCTAAATACTTATTTTGCAAATCCCGAAGTAAATCATTTTCGCGAAGACATATAAAAGGCGTTACATTTCGGGTCGATTAAGTAGAAGAATAAAATATGGGGTAAATCTTCTTTTAATTCAGTAATTTATATATTCCCTCGTACTATTTATTACCTTCTTGTAAAATGATGACAAGCAAATATAAAATAGTATAGGGGAATATGGGGTAGAACGTGGTACGGCCAATATTGGCAATTGGCATGTGTGGCATTGTATCTAGTTTTTACAATATTTTGAAAATTTTAATGCATTGTAAGTCTCTTTCTTTCTAATCTTAAGTGATTATTAGGAGAGTAAATAAAGGATTTGTTCGCATACAAGTGTAGAAATTGCAAAAATGAATGGCTGTTTTTAAAAATTATTTTGACATCGCAAAAAACAAATGATGGTCGAGGCGGACTGGAGTACCAGCATTCATTGCGAACAAACCTTACTATGACAGCACGTCTCTCATCTCCACCTTGGGGCAGAATGGGGAAGATATCACTTTTCCACAAATTTAGATATATCGTGTAGTTAGATTTTATTTTTTTCTATATTACTGCAACAACAACTTTAGAATGCCAATAAATAGATTTTTCCTTAAACCAAAACTTTTAAACCGGGATTGTATTTAGGCATAAAGCTTTTAGCCCCGTTCTACTCCATATTCTCTTCCTATATAGTGGCATATATACACACAACTTTATCTTAACACAAAAAAAATTAAAATATCATTCGCTGAGAACTTGAACAGTATCCCGTAGTGTTAGATTCTTGATTTCCTTTAAATTCTACAACTTCAGCTGGTATTTGCACGATCAGAATTAAAAATTACAAATTAATTTGCACTAAGAACACGTTGTTGGAATAACTCGGTTTGAGACGGTAAAATATGACTTTTTCAAGCAATGTTACAAAAACTGGCTTGCTGGATATAGCTGAATCTCGCCATAGTTGGCAAATACTCAATTAGAAAATTGTTTATAGGTTGTCGCGTCTCTCCGTTTCGAAAATGTTTCTATCCGTTTCCTAAGAATAATATAAAAACAAAATGACTAAAAAACCCAATGGAAGTTTGATATTACATGTTTTTTTTTAAACCAATGAATGAAATTAATTCAATGACTTAAGGGGCATCATTGCCTAGAACAAAAGAGAACGCTGTCCCAAGCAAAACACACGTTAGTTAATAAAATAATAATTGCCTAAAGGAATGTCTTATTTTAATTTGAACATCCTGTTTATTATTGAAGAATGGGATGAATTTTCCTGGTCAAAATTATAGATTTTTTTAAAACATTAAATTTTCATGACAGATCAGAAAGTCGTGTCCGGCAGACCAAAATCAGTCACTGGTGGTAATAAGGCTCTGGATAATTTAATTCATCTACAATCAAAATAATCAAAGTCGATCACTTTGACAGGTTGCCTTGAACCACAATGTGTCTCACCAATCAGTTAAAAATGTGTTTGAAAGGGAAACTATACACTCTTTACAAGCTTCATCTAGTTCAGGAACTGACTAAAGATGACATCGCTAGACGAAATGAGTTTTGCAAATCTTTATTTTGCCCATAACATTCTGATTCATGATTAATACCCTTATGCTTAACGGTACCGTCAGTAGATACAACTGCAGATATTGGACTCCGTTAATCCCTGGTGAATAGTCCAAGTAAACACATAAAGACCAGAAAAAATTAATGTTTCAGCGGGTATTATTGTATATTTGTGTTTTAAGGTATTATTTAAATAATTAAAAATATACTGGATGTTCTAGGTAAAATAAAGAAGTAAGTGTTGTTTCTGACTAACCCTGTATAGTTAAAGGAACGGTTTTATACGTCCTAGTGTGGTGTTGTTAACTATGCAAATGGATATATGCGAATTTTCAAAAAATTATATTTCTAGTGTTTGAAATTTTTAGAATATTCCAGATTTTTTTGAAATTCTGTATAAGGTTAAAAATGTAAAGAATGCAAATAGGACAATTTAAAAAAGTAGGGGAAAATAAAGGAAAAATACAGAGAAACAAAAAATAGGAAAAGACAAATAAAATGGACTTGAAAGAATATAATAATGAGGAGAAATGAAAAAAAGTAAGAAATACAACAGTATGAATATTCTAAAAAGATCCAAATTCGTTTTTGTTTGCATATTATCTCTCAGAGTCCGATTTAGTACAAGGATATTAGACAAAAAGGGTAAATTATATAGGTTAGCTGAATCGTTTCTGTAGTTTTCCAAAATAAATGGTTACTAAACAAGACCACACATCAGTTTAAATAATATAAATTCTTGCATGTGCAGCAATTATTATTAATAATATTTATAAAAACAGTAATCTGGAATAGGCAACTGCTATTATAACAGTTTTTGCCAACAGCTGGTTAACAGACGATTATCCCATTTAATTGCACAATAATTATGTAATTAACCAAGGAGAGAAAACATTTGCCCCAAAGTAAAATTCGTTATTTAAACCACACATTTTTAATTAGTGGACCAACCGATTCTCACATAATAACCGTGCAGGGTTGAAGTGATTTATGACACCACCTCAATTTTGATACATTGTGTCGGACCCCATGTTAAATTACGTGTTTTATGTATTATATAGTGCTGTCAGACCAAACTTGACTTTTAGTCAGGACCGTACCATGGACGTGGCTAAATATAAATCAGTAATATGGAATGTCCTGCATAAAAAAAACAGGTTTATATATAAATTATTGGGTGACACAAAAGTAATTAGCCCCAACCACCAGTTTTTTCCATTATTCTTGAAGTAAAAAATGTAAAAGTTGAGTCATTTTATTGGCAAGATCAAACTCAAATGTACTACTGTGATGGAACTGGCGAAAATTCTCGAATATTACGCCTTTAATATGAAGAAGGGTACTGGCGAAGACTATAAAGAATCTTCTGTAAAGGCTATATGGAACACTACGGCAAAAATGATTCAAGAAATGTATTTTACAGAATACGAAATAGAGATTGACCCTTTAACGGATATTTCCTTTAAAAATGCGCGAATAGCAAGAGACCCAAAGAGAAAAAGCTCCAAAGTTGTCAGGAAAAGAGGAAAGTAAGTTCAAAAGCATTATCTATCAAAGATTTACTAACAATAATGAAAAGCTACAATGAAGAAAACCCCGATAAAGCACAAAAAAAGTTTTTCCATCTCTGCTCATTAGAACTAGCTTGGACAGGCAATGGGGCCCGTAAATTGCAAAATTCAATATTTTCAAAAAGAGTTTGATACCATGGGTTAATTTACTGGACGAATTGAATATAACAGCAAGACAGCTCAAGGTGGGTTAAAAGGATTGGCAAACAGCAAATGGTTGGTCAGAAATTCATCAAACAAAGACTTACACCATGTAAGATTATTTTTAAAATTATTGAAAAAAAGAGGACAAAACAATTTCCACAGACATACTATTTCTCTCCGTTTATTCAAACTGGCAGAAGGGATGTTGGTTCAAAAATACTTCACTAGGAATAAATACAGTATCTAAGTGGACCAAAACTTCAGCGGAAAGAATTGGAATAGATACGAAGAAGCATAAAATAATAAATCATTCTCATCGATCTTCCGCTGTGTCTGCCCTATTTAAACAAGGTGTTGGGGAACAAGAGTTGATTAAGTTAATAGGCCACTCAAACGCAAATTCCCTGAAACCGTATCTGCAGCTAGATCCTAGTCATCATCTAAAGCTCATCGAAAATCTGAGAGCAACAAATGAAGCATGTGGACCTTCGACTTCTCAAATGCAAGTCAATCATACCCCAAACCATGCTTTGATAGAAAATAATGGACAAACTATTACCTCTAACAACTAACAACTATACGTTTAATATTAGTAATGATTAAATAAAGTTTTTAGTTTTCTAAATAAACAGTGTGTTTTTATTGTTTTCTCGTTAAATAGTCTTGTCGACTATCATTGGAGAGAAAATTTTGTTTCGGCAAAATTTTCTCTCTTATGATATTATATTCAAAAATATTTCCGGGAATAATTTATGCTTTAGGGTGATTATAAGTGAAAATTTTCTTGTAATTGATACAACAAACAAGGTAAGTGGTAAATATTTTTCTAATAGGTCTAACATGCTGCGAATAGGTTGCCACATAATATATTCAGTGATAAGTGTATTAGAAAATAGTATATTAAAGTACACGTTTCATAAGAAGCGGTTTTAGCGCACGCGTCTATTTTAAAAAACGAGCCACAAAGTGGCCAGTTTTTTTATTGACACGTGCGCTAAAACGCCTTATGAAACATGTGCTTTATAAATTTTTTTCTAGTTCACCTTTTATAATCAAGAAAAATACATTTTAAAAAGAAAATAAATCCAAAGGTGACTTTTATAATCAAGAAAAATACATTTAAAAAAAAATAAATCCTTCAAATTTTGTAAATTTTTATGTCTAAATTTTATGTTGGTAATACTATTTTTTATCATAGTAGCCTCTGGACAACAAAAATTATTTTGCAAACTGTCATTTTTTGATTTATTGACCTATTTTCACCACGAGATTCTAAAGTTATTTTAGCGATATGAGATTTAAAATTGGACGGAATACGTTGTGTGATCCTTGTACATTCGGTACATATACAGAGCGTTCGAAAATTCGGGAGATTTTGCTACTTTTTTTCAAATTTCAAAAGACGTGATTTTACGTCATGGCATTGCAATTTAGTATAGGGAAGATGGAAAATTCAAATAAAGTTGAAATTAAAATCGACATTGGAATTTTAGTAGATTGAATTTTGGATAGGATTTGGCAGAAAATGATAGCTTGAAGCATCTACAAAAGATTGATTTATAGATTTATGCAACCAACATACATGACTGTTATTAACACAGAATAAAAAAGTAAGTTATCAAGCTATTTTTACTCTGCGAAAAATGGGTTTTCTCGTAAATCACAAAGGCCACGCAAGTCAATGAAATAAAACATTTAAATGTTACCAACATCAAATAAAGAAAAAACGCGTATCGAAATAGCTTCATTACGATACGCAAATGCGTATCGTACTGAGCTTATTATGAACGTGAAATAGAAAAAATATATTAGCAGCGCTTTGTATGATTTCTTAATAAAATTAAAATTCGTTAAAGAAAGTATATTAGGTGGGTATATCAATATAATATTGCAAGTCACATCTGCAATTTTGTACCGTTCCTTGTTGTGTTGAAAAACCACTGTTGGCCATAAAGCCCGAGACGTTTTTATGAAAAAAAGAAAGACATAGCGTGTCCATGCTAAGTAAATCATTTACTTTTTATTGAATTTGCGGTAAATTTAATGTTTCGATATTGTTCACTCAGTTAAAAATATATTAATGGTATTCCGTACCGGTTGACTAGTCAAAAGGAATAATTGAATTAACCACGGTTTAAGCTTCAGCGGAAATATCAAAGCAAATGTAGATATTACGAGATTTATCAACAATAACGTTTAATGCAAAACATTTTTAGCGGCTGACTTGAAGAACTGCAGGAATGTCTGTGCAGTTGTTCTCCCACTCGTGTTCTAAAAACGAAATGACTTGATACAGTGACGTAACTAGCCCTCTCATCTGGGGGTGGCCCTGTTATTGTGATTTGAAGTGGCGGCTCGTGTAGAGGTGGAGAGCCCGCCACAGGTGAAATGCGCCGCAGGCGAAATTTTTTTCTGGACCACGCCCAAATTTTAACAAATTTGGTCAATAATCAACAGTAATATCACAAGACCTCGTTTTTTTATCGGTTAGATTTTTCAGCTGTCACGAAAACTTTTTTTTGGAAATTTTTCGAGTCGAATTTGGACATATTTATTCTGATTAGATCCCGAGAGCGTCTTGACAGCATTGTATTTCTAACTTTACAGCCCTGGCTTGGAGTTCCAATTCCGAGTTTTAGTTGCGCTTATAGACTAAAAATATAATTGATGAATAAATATAATTAATTTATGTAGATATTTTGTATTTTGTTTTTAGTTTTTATTGCTTAACAGTTTAACTGATGCCCTACCTCCTAGTCATAGTCAATAGCAAAAAATAAAAATATAAAAAAAGGCATACCTACTCAAAGATAAAAATACAAATAAATATCTTACCTTTAATTAAATTGAGCTTTAAATACTCAGACTCAAAATTTTATCATATAATTTAAGATAATTAAAACAAATAATTTAATAAGGTTAGGTTTAGGTTCACGATTCCTTCCTCCAAAGAACTACATAATATTTTTTTCAGTAAATTTAAGGATTAACTTGAAAAATATAATATTTAAAAAAAATTCAATTAATCAATTTGTCGTTTGACTTATCGTTCGCATTTGGGTGGTCTGGCAGAATAAATTTGTTTCTCGCGGAATCTGGGGGGGGGGGGGGGCAGGCAGACCTCTAGGGGGGGGGCGGACCCCCCTAGTTACGCCACTGACTTGATACCCAATTTCTGTTGTAGTAACTATAAGTACAGAGTTTAATAAATTAAATTGGTAAAGAGCACAGCACTTAAGAAAAAATAGAAGAATGCTTAATAGGCTGTATAAGGCACATTATAATATCTCTGTACTAATTGGTTTGGTTTACGTAAGTTTATTATAAACAATTTTAAAATTTCATTATGATATTTATAATACAGGGTGTCCGGGAAGTATATGGCACACTTTGCCATATAAAGAAAACCTAAAGTGCCCCTTAACGAAGATACAGGGCCCCAAAGAGGTACCCAGCGACTTACTTTTTCGACTCTAACTTTTGAACAGAGATAGTATAATGTAATGCAATTTTAAAGTATATGGCATACTTTGCCATATAAAGAAAACCTAAAGTGCCCCTTAACGGAGATACAGGGCCCCAAAGAGGTACCCAGCGACTTACCTTTTCGACTCTAACTTTTGAACCGAGAGAGTATAATGTAAAGAAATTTTAGTATTTTGTGTAGGCCATAGAGGCTCATAAAACCGTACTACATCAGATGTTTTATATTGTCAGGGAAGTCAGGAACGGACTTGCCACCACACTCGTTAAGTTAAAATTTTGACACGTGTCATTTTACAGAGATAAAAACTGATTTTGTTAAATACTTTAGTTATTTTATTTTAAAAAAGGTACTATACATTTGTCTCGATAGCGATTTTCAAGAAAAATAAGGTTTTGGTAATATATCACGTTTAAGCATTGATTTGAAATTTATTTAATAATCAATTTTATTAACATAAACTATTTAAACACAATAACTAAGTGATCAAATAACTGTAAGATTAATACTACGCACTAAAATAATTAAATAAATTATTATATCTCATTATTGCTCACACGCAACTAACTTATGGTTTATTATTTTATTAACGTGATATACAAAAACCTTATTTTTCTCGAAACCAGCTAATTTCATCGAGACAAATGTAGAGTACCTTTTTAAATAAAAATAATTTAAATATTTAAAAAATCAGTTTTTAGCTCTGTAAAATTTGACAAGTCAAAATTTTTGCCCAACGAGTGTGGTGGCAAGTCCGCTCCTGACTTTCCTGACGATGTAAAACATCTAATGTAGTACGGTTTTATGAGTCTCTATGCCCTAGAAATAGTAAGTCGCTGGGTACCTCTTTGGGGCCCTGTATCTCCGTTAAGGGGCACTTTAGTTTTTTTTATATGAAAAGTTTAGTTATTTTGACCTCCCCTATACGCTTTCGAGAGTATGCCATATACTTACCGGACACCCTGTATATCTAAATAAAATAATGAACCTTTGGAGGCCTGTTGAAAGAGATATCCTCTGCCGCAGTATTCTCATTATTAAAACAATTATACACTAAACACAGTGGTATTGTTTATAACCATTGTTTTTAAAGTTTACATATCACAAAAATAACCAGTTGGTTGATGCGAACAAGTTAATAACAATATAGGTTTGATTGACTCGCCTACTCGCCGTGGTTCTGCTAGACTCGTGTTTTTGATCGGCGTTTATATAATTTCAACCGGTTGTCAACTTTTTTCCAGGGCAGGAAGTACTTTAAGGTGGAATTCTCAACGTCATTCCATCTATTGCCAACCTCTAACCTATTTCGCGTTGCTTTTTTTAGTTTATTATTTGATTAACTAACATTTAAATAAAATCAATGTCGTCGGTACAATATTTAGGTAATATCTGACATATTACAAAAATATCAATTTATTTCATTGCTAATTTTGGGAGAATTGTATAGTGAAAAAAGAATGACATAATAATGTTAAAAAAAATATTACCCGATATTTTTCGCTATACAATTCTCCTAAAATATTTACTGATATGAATATTTTTTTATAAATCCTAAAAATAGTAGGTTTAAATGTCTAATGGAACTGCGCCTAACATGGAGCCAAGAGTCAAACAATTCCCTGGCAAAGCTGATGGCTAGCATTAAGAGAAACGCAATGTGTACATAATTTTACAAACTTTTATATTTAGGTATACTACAATGCTCATATTTTCCTGCAGTTTATAAGACAACCGTGAAATTATTCCTCGTCATTAGTGTAAAATTTAGTTGGCTTACAACACCTCAAGAAAGATAAGGATACAGTTATTTAAAAGTTAATTAAATATTCACACCTATGCTAGTATTTTTAATGAAAAATCGTGTATTGTAAATCATTTTCTGTAAACCTTATTCAATAGGTCACCTTGAACTTAGAATCAGCGCCGAAGCAAAGCGGCGGCGGCGCGCGCGGCGTCGTTATTACCCGCCATGTTATGTTGGCAACATACAAATTTTTAATTTTTTATATTATGTTTGGTACAGCAAGAATACTTAAACATTGTTTTAGCAAATAGTAAGTAACCATGCATCGTCATAATTTTAATAATTGCGAAAAATTAAACATTGTATACAGGGTGTCCAGAAAAAGAACGTCAATCCGATAACCATATATTCCTTGAGCAAAAATAATATGAGTTTTATAATGAAATTTTTAATTTTTTTAATAATTCGAATATGTAATAAGATATAAATTTCAAATTTGATAGATTGTTTCAACATAAAGAGTTAACATATTTTGAGAAACTATTCAAAATAGAGGGGGTCCAGTTCCCGCTGACCCCCCTATTTTTTAGTACGTGACCAGTAACTTCCAAGCTATATTTTTCATTTATCATTGTGATTTTTGACTATTTTTTTGTCTCTTATAAAATTTGAAAAAATCTTATAATTTTCAAATGGTAAATCAAGTCAGCCGTGTTGTTATCAGGACTTATTTGACTGGTCGTACATTTTTACTATTTCTTTAAAACATACTGTGCGATTTACTTGAGGAATTGCCTCTAGTGGTACGACAAAATATTTGGTTCCGACTAGACGACTAGACGGTTTTCCCCCTCGTTTTGCTGGAAAAGGTAGGAACAATTTACACCAAATATTTCCTAATCGCTGAATTGGTCGGAGCCAAAATGCTCTTGTTAAATGGCAACCCCGTTTCCCAGACCTTTCCCTCTCGGACTATTCAGTCTGGGTGTATATGAAGGATTTTGTATATATGGTTCCGACTTTTAACCAGAATCATTTAATAGAAAGAAATCTTTTAAACTGGAGAGCAGTTCAGGTTGAAACCACATATTTTCAAAGGTTAAGATTTTTTTTAATAAAGGGAGCTGGCATGCGTATTCAACAAAATTAAGCGTGATCAGTACGCCACTGTCTTTACATTATTTTTTACTAGTCCTTGGCTTTCGGCATTGTCACCTATTGCAAAGGTTTACTTAATTATATCTTATATCCATGGTAATGCCACAACGGCTGTCTTGATTTACCGTTTGAAAACTATGATATTACCGTAAGCAGCGTTGGCATCAGTACTTTTTTCATAGCTCCTATGGAGGACTTGAGGTAGGAGGCCGATCGCAATGCATTGGATTCGGTCCCAAATTAGCATCGGTAATTCAGCTTTACGAGTTGCCATAAGATGGCGCTCGTGTTCGAAGTGGGCTATCAAATAAATGGTTTCTTATGGACGCGATAACTATTTTTGATTAAATTAGTTCTTTAAGGAACAAATAAGGACTTTTATATGAATTTACACTTACTTTGTTATACTTATTAGTAAACTCGGCCTGTATAAAGTTCCAACGATGCTTCGTTTTTAAAATACAGGAACATTCTAGCTAGAGGGTTTTACCTTTGGAGCTAGAAAGAGACTTATTTGGCTGCGTTTCACCTCTAAAGAAGATCTGTCTTACCACCCCGACACAAAGCAAACTCTACTTTTATAAATTGTACCATTATTCATTATAAATATGGAAATTAATTACAATACGACGTTATTTGTCTTGTCTTGTCTTCAAACATGATTTGTTATTTCGAAAAATAAAATGTCAATTGTCAAAAGTAAAAGCACAGAAAAATAAAGGGTTTAAGTAAAAGCTAAAAACTGTGGAGGATCTAGTTTTCCACATTAAAAACGAAGAAGAAGAAGACAACATCAGCCCACTTCGGACGCGAGAGCCATCTATCAGCCAATAGCGAATTAACCAAAAAACCGGGACAGAATTTGAAAATGCTGCCATTGTCGATCGGCCTCCTACCCTATAGTTCTCCATAATAGCTCCAAAACACATCGTTTTTTCGAAATTTTATGAGAGACAAAAAACAATCAAAAACAAATGATTCCCTGAGAAAATATAGCTCGGAAGTCGCTGGCGCACGTACTAAAAAGTAGGGGTGCCCCCCCCCCCCCTATTTTGAATATTTGACAATTGTTTTTTGTTTTTCTCAAAAGATAGAAAATTTTAAATTTATATCTTATTAAATACTCGAATTTAAAAAAAAAAATCAGTTTTTAATTTCAAACTTATATCTAACATGAGGGACAAAAATGAAAAATTACATTATAAAAGACATAGTATTTTTGCTCAAGAAATATATGGTTAACGGATTGACCTCCTTTTTCCAGACACCCTGTATAAATCAAGTAAAAAAAATGGAAAGAAAAAATAATAATATACCTACCTAACAATTAATTCAAAATATTAGAACTTTTCTCCAAAGTGAAAACGCTTCCCACTTTCAGCAAGAAGATTGATAGATAATCCCAACGATATTTTGGCGTTGAAAAATCGAAGAATATATTTAAATCCATTAAAAAAATATTTTAAATTTGGCAGCAGTATTGTTTGTGGAAATTTAACGGATCTTTCTTTAACACTCATTTACTTTAATTGTGACTGTCTGCTGGTGCTTTCGAAAATTTGGCAAAACAAAATAACGTTGTAGTGTCTCCAATTTATATTTTACAGTATAATCCAAAATATTTATACGCCCACGGATTTACAGCCGTGGTGACATAAATAGTAGCGGGATTAATCTGGCTTCAGTCATTAAAAATGTATCTTTCGCAGCTCTTTTCATCGTTATAATTTATATGGTAGAACAGCTTTATAAAACGCATTAATGGTTCTTAAGGATTGTAAATGTCTTTAAATAAACAGGACTATACAATATACATATACATTAACATTTAAAGTAAAGCATCAATACCGTAAGTTGCTGCTTATGTGTGCATGTATCATTTAATGACTGATCCATCACTTGCTTTCAACTCGTGCAAGGTGCTTTTCAGTTTATTTAGATTAGGTAAAGTGCAATAACTAAACAATTCAAGCCTACGCCATGTAAAATGATATGATTATCTGAAGGTTCTGCATTTGAGCAATTTTATTGTTAAAAGGTGCATTGGTCAACGAAATAATGCAGGATAATCCCAAATGATTTTAGGTATGTATTAACAAACCTCCCATTTATTGTAATGTTGTTGTAATTGGTAAAGATTTTGAAATACAATTTTTATTGTTTTGAGCTAATTCTGTTGCTTTTTGTCATAAGTTATAAAATATAAACAAAATCAAACCGACTTGAAGAATACCTCACCAGATGAGTTATTTACATATTCATGGCGTACGTTTTTCAACTCGTGATGTTGAGAATGTGCATGTAAACACAATACATGATGTAATGCTTGTCCTTCACGTCTAAAGGTCTTTTATCATATTCTTTTGGACTGAACATATACAATACTTTTCTCTCTTGTATCGTATGGCTTCAAACAAGTTTACACTTACAGATCCGTACACCAACATTTTAGTAGTTGAATGTAACTAAATATCAAATAATTAATTCAGTAACACAAAGGTATCAAAGAAAAACATTGAATTGAAAACTAGAAAATAGGTGTGTGGCATGTTGTCTATTCGCTGTTTGAGAAACTTCGTAAAGAAATAATTATCTCAAAAACCTTTAGCTTTAAGTGGCTAAACATGGATCAGCGAAAGGATTGCACTTTGCAACCTTTATTAATAATAATAATAACAATAATAATAACATTATTAATAAATGTCTTTATTGTAATTAAGGATAAAATTACAAAAGGCGAAGTTGAATCTAAGCTTCCTCACTTAACCTAAATATAATATCAATGAGTTCTACTTCTGGATACCTGCAGAAAAGGTTTATTTCACGTGTATAGATGCAATACAGTAACACTAGACATAGATTGACTGTTACCTGATGAAAAAATGTCTTATCTCGTGTGTTATTATTTGCCTAAGTTCCTCGAAATATTATAATTTTGTTACTTAATGTTTACCTTTAAGGAGACCACAAAAAAAAATCAAGGGGTTAAAATTTGGCGATCTAGACGGCCCCCAATGGCAAATTTTCTAACTATCCACCGTTCATCCACACTTAACTCTTCAACTCCACTTCTGCACCACTAGCATGAGTTTCCTGAAGTCTACGCAAGATGTTTAATTGTGTATCTGTCCTCATTATAGGTTATCTGGATACATCCGTCACATGATCCAGTTCATGATTACGAGCTTCAATTTTGGTTATGTTGCCTTGCAAAATTGGTAGTATTGAGCATAATTCATAAGAATATATAAAATACGTTATTTTTTTTTTTTTTTTGGGTTGTGGGTTCTGTACCGTCTGTGGTGACCCGGCCCACGGATTACAGCATCGGAGATGATAACTTTAAGTAGGTGGGTGATCCATGAGAGATGGAGATCTAGCTAAAGGTGGAAGGTTCGTGACTTCGTTATTTCCATTATTATTATTATTATTATTATTATTATTATTATTATTATTATTATTATTATTATTATTCTTATTATTATTACTATTACTTCAATTTGACCATTTGCTCTTGTCATTAATTAATTGCACAAATACTTATTTGTTTAACTTGCCACACAGTGGCAACATTGTAAATAATTCTCCACCAATATCATGACAGAAGGTAATGCAAAGTCAGTAAATCGCAATTTTTACCTGTGCTTGGGTATCTACCTTATTTTCAAATGTAACTGTAAAAAGGCCCCTTTTAAAATGTTTGGACGGGTGTCCCAATGCAGCCCGAAAGGTATGATTTACGGTCTTTGGCTTAAATGATCGATTTTGAAACCTTTCAATTTGAAGATAAATATAGATATTCCAAAAGTCTTTTAGTGGCAACCATTTATTTTCTTGTTTTTTGTCGACACATAAATGATGACCATTTTTAGTTGTGTTACATTTTAAATTGATAATTGTTGGGTTAAAGTACAGGTTGGTTGGATTTATAGGTATTATTATCTTTTCAATTAAATAAGCAGTCGCTTTTATTAGTTCGGTGCTCAGAAAAGTACATTTTTTTATTAATTTCCTTTATATACAGTGTGACCAGTAAAGTCCGCATCATATGGAATTTTTTTTATTAATAGCTTTATTCGAGATTTGACTTTGGCATCAAGTTCTGCTTCGATCGAGATAAAAATTAAGCCAAAAAATAGTAGTCACGTGATTCGCATTATCTGTCAAATTTTATTTTCTTCCAAAAAATAATTCAAAAGTGAAAATATCGAAAAAAGTTATTAGAAAAAGTTTTTTTTAATACAGTTTCTAGCCCACATACAAAATTTCAGCTGCATATGATAATTTTGATTTTTTACCCACCACTAAAATTTATTTTCCACATAATGAACACTTTACTAATGACACTGTGTTTTTTTTTGTCTTAATATTAAGGTGTATTACTTTCAGACACAAACTACATTTTCAAAAATACGTATTTTATAAAGTTACCTTATACAGGGTTAAAAACAAATAAACTTTGCATCACATGTGACCAAATTTTAATAGCCCAATTTTGATTTTGTAGAAAAACACACATCTAATATGGCGCTTTAAAGAAAATGTATCTGAAATAAAGCATTGTCAAAGCTATTTTGCAAAAGTGGTGCAATTTACAAAATGAGTATAGATAAAAAATCAAAATTATCTTATGCAGCTGAAATTTTGCACGTGGGCTAGAAACTGCATTTAAAAAAAATTTTTCTAATAACTTTTTTTGATACTTTCAGAAATAACCCCACTTTTAAATTATTTTTTGGAAAAAATTAAAATTTGACAGATAATGCGAATTACGTGACTACTATTTTTTTGCTTAATTTTTATCTCGATCGAAGCAGAACTTGATGCCAAAGTCAAATTTCGAATAAAGCTATTAATAAAAAAAAATCTAGGACAAAAGGACGTAACTGATAAAAAATAAAATTCAGAGATATTTTGGTTTTATCAATCGAATCTTTGAATATTTGTTATGTGCAAAATGTTTTTGGACTAAACGGAAAAATAAAATATATCTGATCTATCGTATGAGTTGATTGATATCCCAAGTTACTTTTGTCGAGATAATTGAAGTTTTGAAAGGTACGAATTTAAACTTAGATGCAGATTTTTTGCATTGGCAATGACCTATATTTTTGACAGTTGCGACTTTTGGACTTTGGATTATCAAGATACGACATATCCTCGTTATAAAATTCTGGATAAATATGATAACAACTTACGACATACTGTCTTAAGAATATTTTGGAATAATATATCCTGTGAATTACAATGTAATGTTACAAACATTGTTATCATGGGTTGAGATAGGAAAATATCATTGTTCAGTGAGAAATAAAACAATGTATCTTTATGATTTTCGCGCAAACTTTGCCAAAACATGATTATACTCTGTGAAATACCCATAGATGTCAGTTTTCTAATCAGATTCTGTTCTCTATTTACACTGATGCCCCTAGGAGATTCTTTTTTTTTCTGGCGCAGGAACACCTTCCTTTAATGCATTGAAAGTCCTAAGTCCAGTTCAATCGGAGCGCTCTCTAAATTGGTCTTATAGAATAATGTTCTACATACCCTGACAAAAGTTTCCTCGCAAATATAAGAAAAATCTTTTACGTTCAGAAAATCATTGTAGCTAATTTCTATAAAAACTAGCCACAACTTATCTGCTAAATTCCCTCTTAATCACAATACACGATTTTAATAAAACAATAAGGCAGTTCTGATCGAGAATAACACATAAATGTAACAAATAATCCGGAATACTAAAGCACTGGTCAACTATTATTATAATAACAAACAAATCAAGATACTTTTACAATTAAAATTACGGAGAAATAATAACATAATAACACTTTTGCTTTATTTCTTGGACTAACCGCTGACCGCCCGCCTGTGTACGCAAGTCGTAACTAACTAATTTAATGCACTTGGTCCAAAAGTCGTATGAGAGAAAAACAAACGACAATTTGACTTTATATGTGATAGATAAGTCATTTTCACCTTCTACTGTTGTATTTTGTTTTCTAATAAGCTAAATCAATATGCCTTAAGTGACACATAGGACATTTTGTTTTTGTACAAATTAAATAAGACATTTCAACTTAGTATTACTTGATATTTGGCAAATACGACAAAATTGTTACATTATTTCGAGTATTTCTACTATAGATACGACTTTTGGACTTTGTATACTGACAGAACTGACTATATACATTCCAAATATACCAAAATCTAAAAATCACACATTTTGTCAGTTACGACCTTTTGTCTTAGCACGACAGTATTGCAGTTTTGTGTATTACTATTATATGGTGATTACGAAAGGTCCGATGTTGCTGTCTTGGCAGTAAAGAGCTAATAAGTATTTATTTTATATCAGTTTCAAGAACCATAACGACCGGGCAAACGAAACTGCAACTATGTACGAAACTAATTTATTTAAGCTGACTCACCTCGGTCATTTTACAACCTATAAAAATTTCTTGTTAAAACTGGTACCAAGATTGACATCACACATAAGATACATTTAATTACGTTTAACTTTTATGGGACAAGCAAATTTACTTTCTTTATCTTCAGTATTTCTTGCCGAAGTGCTACGGCAACGTTATTGCGGATGAAAAAAATATTATTAACACATACCGTTAAGATTAGGGCTGGGCGATATTGAAATTCCAATATCGAATATCGATATTAAAAAAAATCTATATAAAATATATATCGATATTTTATTTTTTTAATATCGTTATTCGATATATCGATACTTATATCGATATTTTATTTTTTAAATATCGTTATTCGATATACCGATAAAACATAAAAATATTATAAATACAGTGTCACCAGTAAAGTCCGCATCATATGGGATTTTTTTTATTAATAGCTTTAGTCAAAATTTGACTTTGGCATCAAGTTCTGCTTCGATCAAGATGAAAATTAAGCAAAAAAATAGTAGTCCATGCGAATCACGCATTGTCTGTCAAATTTTAATTTTTTCCAAAAAATAATTCAAATGTGGGGTTATTTCTGAAAAAATCGAAAAAAGTGATTGGAAAAAGTTTTTCTAAATGCAGTTTCTAGCCCACATGCAAAATTTCAGCTGCATAAGATAATTTTGATTTTTTACCTATATTTTGTAAATTGTACCACTTTTGCAAAATAAGACTCAACGCGACCTACATAAAACTTCTTAGTTTTGACAATGCTTTATTTCAAATACATTTTCTTTAAAGTAGCGCCATATTAAATGTGTGTTTTTCTACAAAAAACGTTATTATGGCATAGCTTAATAATAAATTATAATATAGGGGTTTTAAATTAAATCGTTGAAAATAGAAACTTTAGGTTGTTAAACTACAATTTATTTTCTACTTAAAAAACACTTTACTGAAGACACTGTGTTCTTTTTTGTCTTAATATTAAGGTGTATTACGTTTAGACACAAACTACGTTTTTAAAAATACTTATTTTATGAAGTTACCTTATACAGGGTCAAAAACAAATAAACTTTGCATCACATGCGACCAAATTTTAATGGCCCAATTTTGATTTTGTAAATAAAGCTAGATATTAATAAAAAAAAAATCCCATATGATGCGGACTTTACTGGTGACATTGTATATCAATATTGTCTTATGTGCCCTGTAAAACTCCGTACCTTCATTTCAAGGGGAGACTTTAATTATGAAAACATGAAGAAAAAAGATTGAATTAAATATTAGTCCTTAAATGTGTTATAAGGACGATATTGAAATTCCAATCAAATATCGATAAATATCGATATATCGATATTTTATTTTTTAAATATGGTTTATCGATATTTTATTTTTTAAATATGGTTTATCGATATTTTATTTTTTAAATATGGTTTATCGATATATCGAATTTTTGCCCAGGCCTAGTTAAGATACCTATGTTATAATCTTTATTTTTTTAATGCGTGTGGCTACCTTTATAGCTAAAATCTTTATTTTCAGAACGGCTGTTAAAACTTTTAATTGCCACTTGGTATTTCTTAGAAGGAATATTGATTTAAAAGGTGGGTAAGGTTAAATTTTTGTTCAGGTAGAATCGGGTTGGATTCAGTGTTAAAGTTTTATGTTTCTACCCCAGGTTTCACTTATAATACCATTTTATTGGCAGTTTAAAGAAAATTATACTATTGGTAGAGTATATTAAATTTGAACTAGACTAATCTAAGTTACAAAGTACAAAAATCGTACATACAATATCAGCTGCTAAAATCGTACATACAATATCAAAACTATTTAAAAATTTGCTTCTTAAAAAACTAAAATCTATTACAAACCGAATATTTTTAATTCCTAATTACTATATTTTAGTTGTTGATCATAATACAGTAGACTCCCGATTATCCGAAACTCGATTATGCGAACTCCGCATTATTCGAAATGACCCATGAACCGGATTATCCGAAATTATTCTTGCTATACCTCCGCATTATTCGAAATTTCTAGGAAATGTTTTGTTGGTTTTGTTGTTGCGGCCAAAAATCGACAGACTTTAAAATTAAAACAAGTACCAATTACCTCTTTCTTGAATTTATGAATATGAATACATACTAATGTACATACATAAGTATTAGAATTTATTATGTATGTATATGCACATCTATAAAAGTACATAAATATAGTTATTTTTCCTATAGTTTATGATTTTCCTCAATCTCCGCATTATCCGAAATTTCGATTATCCGAAATCCGGAGTCCGGTCCACATTATTTCGGATAATCGGGAGTCTACTGTATGTACATGGTATTACCAGAGAAGAAGCTTAGTATAGGTATTGACGAATATATCCGGAAAAGGACTTAATTTAAGGAATTGAAACCGACCATTTGTAGGATATACCTTAGGCCCTAAGTGGTGGCGCTACTGTTGGCGGAGTGAATATATTCAATTAACATTATTTGCTTATATTAACTCACCAACATGAGGCAATCCAGCGTTTGAACTAGAAAAATCCAAGAAACAAGTTCAAGAGTTTTGGACCATTATTGTGAAATTTTTTGTAGGTATATGTAATTAATACAAACTACAACGAACCCCTTAAGCATCGATAGCCATTAGACTCTAAGAAGGGGTTAAGCTTTGAAGGTAATGATTGCTCAACGAAAACCAATTTTAATACTTGAAGCGTTATTAGTATTTAAAAACAAATGTTTTAATGAGTCTAAAAACTAAGTTGCAATACGCGCATCGAAAAAATATTTTAAGCATCAAGTATAACAATACACCTTCTTCAAACATACCAATAAATAGGGCATTAATCTTTTATTGTCTACAATAAATATGATTTAATAAATATCAACGTTATCTTCCAAATTAATGTAAATACAAATCTCTTATAATCTAAACCAAGATCGACACAAAATAGTGACAGATGCAAAAACTGATCCGTTTGATGCGGGGAGCTTAGAACTCAGGTGACTTGCCTATTATAATGCAGATGCGGCCCAGAATTGTCAGTTAGTTTAATCGTTTCGGCTCAAGTGATGCGTAAACGCGCAGGGTTGCCAACTTCATTGTACTGCACCAGATCTGTATAAAGGTATTGTATGGGCCCGCCTCCCCTCCGATCCAGCATTGTAGGGAGATGCGGGGCCGATAAACTACATGCTGTTATTGTTGGTAATTTTTTGGTTGCTTGAGTGGCGTTCAATAAGGTGACGTCAGTTGGACGCCTGTGGAGACCGTCCAAATGAGCAACTCCATGAGCTTCGTTAATCTCCACCTAGGAGGTGGCTATTGTCGTGATTGTGCATTTACTTTAATCCTTCCCTGTTAACTGACAAATACGCTACAGGTATTCGGAAAAAGACGACATTCGGATGAAGATTATCTGCATTAAGGTATTTCAAAGTCAGCATTACAAGAATGTTTTTGGTATTAAGTATTATTTGAAAATATTTTACAAGAGGTTACGAGGAATCTCCAATATCACACATGGTTTGAGAATTATGTTTCATTTTTACTTTCTTTTGCATCCAAAAATGCATTTATAGAAACAATCGTTTCCTTTAATTTTGAAGCATTATTCCTTTTACTCTTTCCATTTGTTTTTTCCATCAAAAGAAATTTTATGTTCATTTATTTACCGATCTGTAAACTAAATCGAGTGGGATCAGGTCAAATCAGATCTGTCTCCAGCGAGGTTTTTGTAGCTATCGAATTGCTGCCTTGATTTACTCCCAAGTGTTCGGGCATGTCCCTAATTGGAGGCGGAGGCATGTTCTGCCCAGGCACTTGAACTGAAACGCTTTTTCCATAACCAACGTGCGGCGCTTGTTGTCTTGCGGCTTCCTCCTGCACTTGTTTTACCACTTGGAAGACGTTAGCTGGAGGTGTTTGGGTTTGTCCTTACTCTAATAGATTTTTTTCTCTTTTAAAATCTTCATTTTACGAATTTTATTTTCTCCATTTAGTTAGTTTGGACTTTTCTTTCTAAACAAATATTTGAATTGTTTTTAAGAATATTTTTCTACAAACTCGTGTTATCGTCCGCTGATAAAGTTTTTTCTTCAATATTTTTTCTTCGCTATTCCTATGTTATACCAACCCACCATAAAAGGTTCATCCAAGTTGCACGATCAGCAAAACTTTTTCTGTCTCCTGATGATGAACGTTTCTACGTTCGAAATATGTTGAGACCTTTGAAAGAATAATACTTTTTATTCTAATAAAATTGTGGAAGAAGCCTTTTAGTTTTTCTTTCGTCCCTATACTTTCAACTTCACTTTGAGCATAATTCTTCAAATTATATGACGAACGTTTCTACTGAACAATATTTACCATACATTGTAATGCAGACAATAAGTACTTTCTCGTCAATTCTAATTTGTAGTATTTTTCGGGATAAAGGAGGAACAACTAAAAATATATATTCAACCTTTTTTTTTAATAAAATTTACCCCTCTTTTGGGGGTAGAAACCGCCCCTAACATTTTTTTAAAATATAAAGGTATGTGTTGAGATTTGAGATAGCTCGTTGAAAAGGGCATAAAAAAGGGAATTCGACTCTTGCATTTCGGTAATGTAGGTAGACGCAATTTGTTTTATTATAAAAATTGTTGGAAATTTATTCTTGACATTAGGAACTATATCCGGGGTTATTTGTCGGATTTCGTGCGAAATTCCTTTAAATTTTCTGGTCTTGTTACGTAAACTTTGGTTTTTAGGTGACCCCAAAGGAAATAATCTAGAGGATTAAGATCCGGCGATCGTGGCGGTCTTTCTTCATATCCAGCGAAAAAAAGTGAAAAAAAAGTTGCTGTGCGGTTTCTACCCCCCAAAGAGGGGTAAATTTCATGAAGACACGAAAAAAGTATACCAAACTAAAAATAACCGTAGCCGTGGTTCTGTTTTTTCGGCCAATAAAGAGGCTTTCTAATACTGAATTTATTCCAGTTAAAAATTCCACCCTGTATGTAGATCTTCTTATACCACATACTAAATACCTGATATTCAGATTGGTTGTCGTTTCCGACACGGCACCAATAAGAACAAAAACCAAATTCTCTTCCGAGAGTAATTCTTTTAAAACCCCAACACAACTAAACGCGTATAATATGGCCTTAAATTTTTGTGGCAACCGTGACGTCATAAACATAAAATGTTACGGTCGATTAAATCTCGAACAAGTTCTTGCTCATTTTATCGATAACAGATTAACGCATATATTAAATATTTGTTTGGTTGGTTACACGTTGGAATTTTTGGGAATTATTATACCTACTTCTTATGAAATCAAGTGGTGTAAACTGTATATCATGTTGGTGATGAAATTGATAATGGCGTTGTATATTTTTAATTTATGTCTTTTTATGGGATCCTTAAAGGTACAGCAAACATACAGTGTGTGTCAGCAAAATGAAACAAATTCGATAATAAATACATGGAGGCGTGTCCGAAAAAACGCTCGGACACGTCGATTGGTAATTCTAGTTGCGCATTTTTTTCAATAAAAACTTTTTATACTGGGTGTGTCATGTAACAGTGGCCAATACCCAATTTCTTTTTTTAAATGCAACACCTTGTATATTATTCGATTTTTGGATTATTCAGAAAATTTTTAGACATATTTCATGTACAATATCCTATATATAGGTACCTATCTTCAACTGTTTCGGAAATATTAAGTGTTTTCAGATTTATTGCATTTCAGCGTTTCTTTTTACTGATGATATGAAATTAAAAAAAAGGATAAATAGTCTGGTACCCCAACAGTTTTTATTTTTAAACCAAAAGATGCGTTGACCCCTAAAAAAACAACTTTTTTCTTTTTTTCTTTTCTTTACATCTCACCCCAACATTTTTCTGACTAGGCTTAATAAAACTCAAGATGTTTCAGTAATTTAATAATGCTTTTTACAGACAAGTTTTTCAAAACTCCTTAATTTTTACTACCCTATATTTTTCTGCACGGCACAGTGTGCTTCTGCACTTAACCCTCGACTCTTCAGTATGCTGGAGTCTTGATTGTCGACCTTCTGACTATTCAATTTTACACCTCTTGTACACCATTAAAAGCTCCATTACGGCTCAATCTCACCATTATTTTCTCTTTTGCTAAAAACATCAACATTTTACTTTTCACTTTGTTTCCTGATGATGAGTGTTTCTACACTCGAAACATCGTCACCTTAGAGTTATACTGTTGTATGTCGCATTTTTTCTGAAATTGACTTTTCGGTGTTAATAAGTTGTATGTACCTCAAACTTGCCTTCCAGAGAATTACAATGTTCTATGTTACACCATATGTCATTGGCAACCATAAATACCTTGTTGTATTAACGTGAATTGCGATTTTTAGAGTCTCATAGTTGTATATGTGTCACATACACCTTTGTAATTTTATATTTTATTCCTATGGTCACAAATAATACACATACAACTTTGTTTTTATTTGGTTGGGTCGTTGAGTTAGTGTGCTAGTGGATTCCTGAGGTGGATAAGGCATACTATATGGCTATGCTTCCCAAAAATGATAATGCCTAACATATTTATTTCTCTAGTTCTGGATTATATTCTTATTTGTAGTTATTTTGTTTTTTTGTAACGTTACAGAGTTGTATGTTTTCATAATTAATAAAAAAATATAGTTACATAATTGTATGTGTTTTTTCTAGTGCCCAAAATATAGAAAAAACAATGTATATGTGTATATTTTTTCTAAAAAACCGTAATAATTATAATGAAACTAACTAAGTACAAATTTTCTTAAGTGTAGGTCTGTCTATAGCACTGTAACAAAAAGCCAATTTTTCATAACGCTTTTTCTCAAAACTTGGTTTACTGCACATACCACAGTATAACTCTAAGGCGACGACAACATGTCGTCGATGTGATCCTAGGTTCGCCTAGTTTTTCGATTAATAAATATTGTGGAGAAAGACTTCGTGCTTTTCTTTTTCTGTATCATTTTACTCCACTTTGAGTATGGACTACTTCTTCAAAAATAAATAGTTTTGTTTAAAACTCCTGCCATTAGCAAATTATTGTCTGTCTGCATGACAGTAGTTGTCAGTGTTATAGTCGTTAGAATTTCGTTAACTGCATATCAGAAAAATGGTTTATTTAACAGAAATGCACAAAATAACAATTCTACAGATGATTGGTTATGGAGATAAAACACGGACACAAATGGAAGTTGCTCGCTTATTTCATGAAAAATTTCCAAATTTGCCGCCTATAACTCAAGGGTAAATTAGTAAAATAGAAAAGCAGTTTTGCCAGCTTGGACCTGTAAAGCAGATAAAAAAAAGTAGCTGCCAATGCAATACGTGATGATACCAAATTAGATATTATGCTTGAGTTTGAGGAAAACCCACATACTTCCAGTCGAAAAACAGCCCCAATGTTCGATGTTAGCCATGCATCGATTAATCGAACATTACAAGAAAGTTAAATGTATCCCTATAAAATGATACCTACTCATTGGCTCATGGAAGACGATTTTGATAGGAGAACGTATTTTTGTAAAGAAATAATGGCAATGTTAGATAACAATGTGATCCAATTAGAACATGTTTTGAATATAGTAGTTTTTGAGTGTGTTGTTAATTTTTGCAATAAATCTGAAAACACTTAATATTTCCGGAACAGTTGAAGATAGGTACAGGATATTGTACATGAAATGTCTAAAATTTTCCTAAAGAATCTAAAAATTGAATAATATACAGGGTGTTGCATTTAAAATTAAAAAGTTGGTATTCGCAACTGTTATAACACACACCATTTATAAAAAGTTTGTTTGAAATTTTTGGGAATCATTAGTCCTTCTTCTTATGAAATCAAGTGGTGTAAACTGTATTTCGTTGGTGATGAAATTGATAATGGCGTTGAATATTTTTAATGTATGGCTTTTTATGGGATCTTTGAAGGTACAGCGAACACATAGTGAATGCCGCAGGTTGTTGATGGTCTATTTGCCACACACCATATTTTTCATTTCCGACGATCTGTCATTTTGGTTCGAATTTTTTTTCGAATGTTATTGCTTAAACCAAGTAAAGTCGCTATAAAGTTTCCTTATACCTACAACATACGGTTAACTGAATACTGATATTTGAAACATGATTTATGTTTTATACTGTGACAGGCTACTGCTCATTAATAATATAACTTGAGGAAAAACGGCTGGCCCATCATAGTTTTTGTATTCTTTATTCAAATATTTAAATGCTTAATCGGAAGCAGAGAGTCAATTAAAAAATAATAATTTTTAGAGTGTAAAATTTTTTTTGGGGGAAATTGCTATTTATTTATTAGATACATAATCCTTGATATTTAAAAAGTCAAGAATCAATTTGATATCGGGTAAACCACTAAAAATGTATATACAGGGTGAAATTTTTAATTCGAATAAATTCAGTATTAGGAAGCCTCTTTGCTGAAAAATACAGAACTACGGCTGATGGGTTTATTTTTAGTTTGGCATACCTCCTTCTCTTTATGAAATCTCCCCTATTTTTGGGGTAGAAACCGCCCCCAACTATTTCTTTTGAGATATGTATTGTGAAGCCAGAAAGAAAACTGGCTTTTTAGCAACAGTTGATACTATAATTTGGGATTTGCCAGCATTGGACTGTTTTAAAAACAAGGAATCATGTTATTTGTTTACTTGATGCCGCATTCCAATAATGGTATTGTGCTGTTTAATCCGTAACTTTATAATAAGAAGTATTTTGCTATATTAAAATGGGTTATTTAACTGAAACACACAAAATTGAAATTGTAATGATTATTGGCTTGGGCGACATATCACGTACTCAAGCAGAAGTAGCAGCTTTATTTTACGAAACACACTCCGATCTACCACCTATTTTCCTAGGCACCATCAGCAAAATTAAAAGAAGTTATCGTGAAGTGGGCCACGTCAGGGACGCGTAAAGGCATAATGTACTATTATTCAGAGTTCTACTCTCAATCGCAGTATAATATGGTTTTACGTTGCGCGTAATTTTAATTGACAATATGTATCGCGATTCAGAGCATAAGTTTGTTTTAACGTGCTGGAACGCAGTATAACACAGAGATAGAGAATAAGGCAGCCTGAAGTAATGAATGAAGACACGCGATTAAACGTTTTATTTGCTCTTCAAGAAAATCCTATTACTCCAGTGCGGCAAAGTGCAAGAGAAAATAACCATGCATACGCCATAAGCCATACGTCTGCATTCAAGTTAGTGAAATCATGTCAATCAAGTGCGAAGTTATAAAATGGTAATGGTACACGAGTTACTAGAAGATGATCTGTACCGCCATCCGGGCAAATGAACAACACTTCCAACAATTTTTGCTATAAATCAAATTGCGTCGACATTACCGAAATGCAAAAGTATAGTGGGTCGTATTCCCTTTTTTATGCCCTTTTCAACCAGCTATCACAATACATTCCTGTACATTTAAAGAAAAAAGGGGTAAATTTCATGCAGACACGAAAAAAGTAGGTATATATCAAACTAAAAATAAACGCAGTTGTAGTTCTGTTAGCAAATAAAGAGGCTCCCTAATACTGAATTTTTTCCAGTTAAAAATGCCGGACATAGATAGCTGGTGTTTTTTTCAAAAGTACACTTTATATATTATTAAAACATAATTAAATATTTTCTAAATATGGTTCTTCATAACGATGAAAATATATTGTAACGCTTCACATTTTAATCTGTCATAAACAGAAATCGTTAAAATTTTAAAAATCATCAACGTCTGCTATAACCGAACACATTAGAGACTTTTATAAGCTATACAGCACTAATAAAAACAGACACTTAAATTTATTGTACGCATATTCCTTCATTTTTCAAAATTTATGGAGTCGTAAACGTCTGTCAAACAATGAAACGAAGGAGTAACTTTTGGCCCACTATTTTTACATTTCTACCTACCCTTTCTTTTTGTTCTATTTTGAATAAAGACATGGTTAAACCCAGGGCCGTAATTATTTAAAAAATCAATTTTATTTTTGTATCAAAGTTATTAGAAAAAGTTTTTTTAAATGCAATTTCTAGCCCACATGCAAAATTTTAGCTGCATAAGATAATTTTGCTTTTTTACCCATATTTTGCAAAATAAGACTCAACGCAACCTACATAAAACTTCTTGGTTTTGATAATGCTTTGTTTCAGATACATTTTCTTTAAAGTAGAGCCATATTAAATGTGTGTTTTATTACAAATCAAAATTGGACTATTAAAATTTGGTCGCATGTGAGGCAAAGTTTATTTGTTTTTGACCCTGTATAAGGTAACTTCATAAAACAAGTATTTTTGAAAACGTTGTTTGTGTCTAAAAGCAATACACATTAATATTAAGGCAAAAAAGAACACAGTGTCATCAGGAAAGTGTTCATTAAGTGGAAAATAAATTTTGGTGGTGGGTAAAAAATCAAAATTCTTTTATGCAGCTGAAATTTTGCAAGTGGGCTAGAAACTGCATTTAAAAAAACTTTTTCTAATAACTTTTTTCGATATGTTCAGAAATAACCCCACTTTTAAATTATTTTTTGGAAAAAATTAAAATTTGACAGATACCTAATGCGAATCACGTGACTACTACTTTTTTGCTTAATTTTCATCTCGATCGAAGCACAACTTAATGTCAAAGTCAAATTTCGAATAAAGCTATTAATAAAAAAAAATCCCATATGATGCGAACTTTACTGGTCACACTGTACAGTTGACATGTGATTTTTTTAGATCCAATTGATCACAAACTCAGCTCATTAACATTGTAGCGTTATATAATGAACTAGCGTGTACCCGGCATGCGTTGCAACCCGCTGGTATAAATACAAACCCGAACAAACCCGATATATTAGTACCCGGCATGCCACTTTCTGAAATTGCACCCGTGCGAAGCCGGGGCGGGTCGCTAGTTATACATAAAAACCTTCCTCTTAAATCACTATATCTATTAACAAAAACCGCTTCAAAATCCGTTGCGTAGTTTTAAAGATTTAAGCACACATACAGCGACAGCGACTTTGTTTTATATATGTTAAGAAGATAAGATGAATATTAAAAATTCAGGGTCAGGCGTAGTAAAAACCTCAGTACAGCGCTGTTATAGTAATTTCACACACAGGCGGTAGATCTAGGGCAATCAACAGAAATTTGTCATTATTGATTTATGTTAAAACAATTTCTGATCGGGACCAAATATCAACCTTATAATATAATATATGTCTGTGGGTAGAACCTAGACACATTAATTTTTTTATGAAGTAAATAAGACTTTTTCTTATAAAACTAGCTTTTCCATCGGCAAAAGTTATTTTCACAGTAGATTATTAAAAGATACAATACTGCTATGACAACCAATATTATTGTTGCTCGATGAGAGACCACAGGCTCGGTGATATAAAAAATTCAACACTTCGTATATGCCATTACAATAAATATTGCCTCTAACTTAGTATTCTATTATTGCCTTATTATTCAAAAACCTTGCTTATTTAAAAAAAATTAAATTCTAGATGACATCAAAACGTAAATTATTATTCGGTTTAAAAAGGTCCTACTGGCCCTATTCATAATGAAATAACACAATTTTCACAATAATACGGTCCTGAACTGACAAAAAGCAATTTTGAAATGGGTGTTCCCAAAGTTACCGAGAAAAGTTTCTTTCTTAGCTTTCTTTCTTCTTATCGAGAACTTTAAATAATCTTTGCGGAGATATTTTAAGTTGTAACAGATGTATTTCTGGGAAATGCTTAGGGTTGATGGTTGTGCGAGAGAGCAGTGAACCTTCAAAACATCACTTTTCAACCCCTCGATGAAACGATTCGACAAAGACCTTGAAATGTCGGGACAAGACACATGCTTTTAGGTAATTTGAGATTTCTAAAATCAGACGAGGCTTTTACTTTTCAACTTTTTTAGAATTATAGTTTGAAAACCTATAAAGCTTATGTGGGTTGCTTTTATTATGTATAAAAATATCACGATATAAAATGGTTCACTGTGATATAAAGGTAGCATGGGCAACAAGAAGAAGCAGGTTAGTTATTGAAAATGCACTATAGCCCGTTAATGAAACTGGTTATAAGTACAAAAAAAAGTCGTTGCGTGTTGCGTGTAGGAACACTCCGTATTTTAGTGGCTTAAAATGTATATGGAGACATCCATTTATCCAACGCCGCAGGCGAAAATTTTTTGGGTGTTGCGCCTCTTTTTACTGATTTGTCAGTGTTTATTTTTTGGGATGGGGGGGGGGGTGTAACTACCCCCATTACCCCCCCCCCCCCTCCCACCTCAAATTCGCGCCTGCTCCTGGGGCAATAATCTGGTACACAAACGGCTTAAAAACTAAAAGGGCATCGGATGAGGATGCATACTTCCCCCTGGGCAAGTCTCACACGGTCTTCCAAACAGAAATCTACGTGATCTTGCAGTGTGCGTATAACAATAATAATAGAAATATATCGTATCTTAATCTTTAAGTCGCTATCCTGTCTTATGTGCTTAAATCTTTAAAACTACGCAACGGATTTTGAAGCGGTTTTTTAATAGATAGAGTATTTCAAGAGGAAGGTTTCTATGTATAATTAGCGACCCGCCCCGGCTTCGCACGGGTGGAATTTCAGAAAGTGGCATGCTGGGTACTAATATATCGGGTTTGTTCGGGTTTGTATTTATAGCAGCGGGTTGCAACGCATGCCGGGTACACGCTAGTATAATATAAAGTGACACTTTAGTAAATTCCTTTACATTTACTTGATCAAATGTTAAGACAACCAAAAGTTAAATGCTTAGCTACATATCAGTAAACATATTAAAGGCTCAAGAGCACTATTATAGGAATGTAACGTCCAGCCTCTTATCTTCAATAATTGGAGTCAATACCTGATTTATTATGAAACTTATTTGGAATTATGAAGGGTTTTAATACATGCATCGTGTTAAAGTGTGACAAGACTGGTTTTATCTCCAATGTCAACATAACCATTTTATATAAAATTTTAGTTTTATATCAGAGGGAATATCGTAGGAGATTAATTTAGTAGCTTAAATAAACATATCTACTAGTTCACACAGCAAGGTTGCATGGGAAAATTGAAAGTCTGTCTGTCGATTTTATATTTTTTTTTAGAAATTTCCTATACCTATAGTATTAATAGACATCTAAAAACATCTCCGTTTACTGACATACTTATCCAACTTATTTTTATTGTACTGCGCTGAAATATTTTGTAAAACTCTCAAACAATAATAATTAGCAGGACGTAGGATTGATGAAAAATGAAGTTTACTTCAAGAACGGTCGTGTTTCCAAATTTTAGTTTATCCATCTCATCTTCCTATGCTTTATTAACTATTTTTGGGGGATAATCTGATATTTATTATTTAAATTAGCATTTACCATTATGAAATATTAGGCTTTTGAAAAAATATATGTAAGCCATTTATATCCTAACATCTTTAACAAATTTCATAAAATGACTGAGTTATATTTTATATGCCGGAATTAAAATTTTTGATGCGGTGCCAAAAATCTAGTAGAGCGTCATTAAACTGTTGTAGACAAAAACAATGTCAAACGACTTGATAAAAAAACAACAAAAATTTAAATAGCATTTCATATTAAGAGCTCCCCATCGAGCCGTTAAACTGAGTTGTTATCGTGAAAACATGTACCCGCTTTCCAATCAACTGAGAAGTTACCGTACCAGAACCAGATTTATTAGTTAGGAAGAAAAATTGAAAACCTAAATGATTCCCGCAAAATGCCCTAGTATTAGTTTTTTTTCAAAAAATTTATAAAAATGTAAATCATGTTCCATTTGCAGCACAGTTTTGTTAAGAAATAAATTGTATCTTTTCAATGAGACGCACTGACTTTGTTTCCAGTGAAGGGCTTTCTCTACAATTAAGAAATCAGAACAGCGTCCCCAAAAATAAATTGTATCCATTAGAACCTATAACCCACAAACGTTGGTGGGGGTTCATAGCGATCGGCAATCGCCGCGCACCGTATTATTAGTTTTAAAGTATTTTGTAGCGCAGGTCACAAGGTTGTTCGGAGTCTTTTAGCTGTCCTGTCTAAATTTGAATTTTACTAATCGTACTACTTACCAATCCGTTTCAATTAATTTATTTTTACTATGTATTTAATTTTCCAAGTCAGATAAAGCAATAGAAGATTCTTGTTTCGCACAACTTATCATTAGTAGATATTGAACTTTATAATCTATGGACGGATTTTACCATCTCGGTAAACCATGTTGCATAATAGATAATTATATATGCAGCGGCAAACGACAAGAACAATATCACACTAGAAGTTATTTAAATTTTTGAGAACTAAAATACTGATTTTTAGTGGTAAGTATATGCTTTATTAACCGTAGCAAGCAAATATTATTATGATTAATGTCAAGTTTCATTACAACTGCCAGTCGGAACTAATACGTATAGAAAACCATATTACACCTTTAATAGAACTTGATAATTACTGTGAGTATTCAGAGAAATAATGGCTTTAAACCATTCTATGGTAGCAATAACTCCTATTTTTTTATGGGCTAAATTACCGTGATATTATGTTGTCTTACAGTAGGAAAGCGCATTTCTGTCACATATAGTATTAAACAGTTGTATAAAGAGCATGTGAATTCTTATAAGGAATAGAATGATTTTTTTTCTCAGTGTATATTGCCATTTTGGCCTCATTCAAAAACGAAAACAAGAGCCCACATCCCTTAACTTTTAAATTGTCTGTAGTTTTTGTTTTAATTTAATGTGGTTCGATAGTTTTTGATTAGAATATAAACCCTTGTAAACCAAAAATGTAAAGATATTTGCGCCCAATTGGCGGCGATAACTAGCGAGTATCGCTTTTCCGTGTCGACAGCACCCATTTAGTTGAAAAAAGGAAAATTTACTTGTTTCTAGTACCATGTAGAATTATACGTTTTATGCATGCCGTCGTATCCCCAAGTAGTGCTTGTCCTACCGTCAAACTCTTAGAGAGAGAAGGGATTTTCCGCGCTAGATTTTGGTGCGGGGTTCTAACGGCTCGATGGGGAGCTCTTAAGCTGTTGTAGACAAAAACAATGTTAAACGTCTTTATAAAAGACAACAAAAATTTAAAAAGCATTTCGTATCAATTGTTTTAGCGATATTGTGTTTTAGAAACAAAGATTGCGGTCACGCATACCTAAAAAGGTTCTTTGCTACTAAAAAAACTGAATTAATGAATTAAGTGTTTTGCTTTGGTTATTTAGTGATGCATTTTATTAATTAAAGACATGCCAAGGCTGTCAGAATTCGAGTTAATCGTGATGTTTTATGGACATAATTGGTTGTGTTTTGAATGACTCTTATTATTGAGACCACACCTTTTATTAAATATTTTAAAAGTATAATTTTAAAGATTAAAAATGCTTAAAAAGATCTGGATTAAAATATATGAATTCAAGGCAAAGTGACTATAGATGTAAAGTTTTTGAAGCATGAAGTGAACAAGGTATATGCCACAAAACTGAATGAAAAATGTCTTTTTGAAATAATAATTCATCAACATAATATAACAGTTGTATTTTTATTATAAGTATAATTAATCGGTGTTATTCTGAAATGATATTAATGAGAGTTTAATAAGCCTAAATTTAAAATTAAAGAACTTTTATATCTTCTGGTATAAATATTTAATCAGTAATAAACATATACCGGGTGTAACAAGATCATGGTACACCCCCGTATCTTCGTTAGTTTTAAAGGTAATTTATTGAAATTTGGGATATTTTCTTTTAGCTGTAACTTTGATTGTATTTGTCGCACATGTTATTGCCAGTTATGAATAAATTCCTTATTAATAGTACTAAGAAATGGTACCACGGTACCAATATGGTTCCATTTGGAAAAATTGAGTTTTACCCCAAAAACGATTACGATGAATTTTATTTGCTTATAAAAAACGCAATTTCGTATTTTTGACGGGACTTCGATTTTTCTAGCATTAGACGAATCAATTGGAATAAATCGGAACCGTCATGGCACACTTAAATGGAAAATTAAAAATTAAATAATAAATATTTTTTACGCTTGAAATGTCACTTTTGTGGTATCATTGGATTCAGAAAATTATGCAGAATTCAAAAATGTAATAATATACAGGGTATTTCCTTTAAAAATCGAAAGTTGGTGTCACTTCCGGCGAAACCGAAAGTGAAAAAAACATTATTTGTAGGTCAAAAAGTGCCGCTTATTATGTATATGGGATATCCCAAATTTCAATCAATTACCTTTAAAACTAACGGAGATACGGGGGGTGTACCATGATCCTGTTACACCCGGTATAGCTTCTTATTCCGACATTATTTATTTATAGCCCCATTAAACGATTACCTACATAAATGTTTGCTTTTTTAAATTCTTCAAGTGTTTTCCTGAGGGACAAAACCATCCCTCTCTCATTTACTAAACAAATCTATACTCGGCATGATAAATAATAATGGGACCATTATCCCGAATCACTTTCCACCCCTTCTGTCAGGGTTTAAGATGGCCGCATAACCATTAAATAACAGTTTTCCCTGCGGTTTGCGAAAAACAAGCACCTTTTGATGTTATTTTTACGTTTCCTCGGGCTTTCTTAATTCTATATCGGTGTATTTTGTAGAAGTTTTTTTTTTGATGGCGTCGATTTCGAGATCCTTCTTGATTTTACGATCAAATTGAGATATTTCGTATAGAATAATTAATTAGAGTCAAAAAAATATTAGGCCCTGACATTTATGTAGCTGTCAATTTAACTTTCACTGTAGTCAACATATTATGGAGGATGTCAGGGTAGGAGGTCCCCCATGCCGAAATGGTAACTACACTACCTAGTTTAAGATTTGAAGCACACTTGCGCCTCCTACGGCGAATTTGTAAAGCTGAATCATTACCGATGCTAATTTAAGGCTGCGATCAATGCATTCCGATCGGCCTCCTACCCTCAAGTCCTACATCAATGTTATAACGAAAATTCCATTGCTGCTTCAAGATGTCGAAAGTAATAATGTCGCACACATATGTATGATATATTAAGTTAAAATATATACTATATATCTTCGTTATATATCAAAAGACAATAATAATATGATATAATGTGATGCAAAACATCTAACAGGTTTTAATTCTGGGGACCAAATTATAGGTTCTTATAAAGATTTTTTGTACCTAAAGAAAATTCAGTGTTTAAGTAATAAGTAACCTTATAATATGATTACGATGTTTTTACTTGCATATTATGTATGCTACCGGCTTTGGTGCACTTTCGAACCGTCGGAATTTCACAATTTTTGAAAGCGCAATGGACAGACCTGTTTGTATCGAACATATTAAAGGCTAAAAAGTTATGAACGAGTGTTTTTCTTTAAAGAAAAGGAAAAGAAGTTGCTGATACACCCTTTAGAAGCAATTAGAGAATATATTTGTCCCTTTAAATGTATAAATTAAGAATACATTTGACAACGTTGCTTCTTTACTATGACAACCAACAAGCTGTTGAAAACAGTTTCGCCATTTGTGAAAATTGTGAATTCCGAGGGTCCTAAACTGCACCATCACCTATGCTAACAACCTTTGAAAGAAAATTGACGACTTTCTGTATGCATATGTTATATTTAGGATTTTAATGTTTTCCGTTTTTATTTAATTGAATCATGACATGTGTTTTCTATTTAATTTTAATATATTGGCCTTTTAAATTCAGGAAGACTTTTCGTCAAAATGATTATCTCTACATACCCCAAAAAATTCTAACATATATTATGGTTCTGTGCGATGCTTAAAGATTATTTCTTTTAAAATCTTTCTTTCTATTTAGTTGTTCATTTTTATCAGGAATTTTGCGTTATTTCATCGCCATCCAAACTGCTTTTTGACTTTATATAATCAAACAAGGGTCCGATGTTTGCCAGCGCATATCAAGGGGGTATAAATTTGAATGTGTTCTACGATTTAAATGAATTACAATAGAGGAATAAATAAACATAGGCAAATTTACACGTTCAGCTGTTAAAGAGATCGACAAGGGAGAGTTTCCGGTTACAGCATAAGCGGGGTTTTAAAATAGTTTTGGGTTGCTTGCAAGCGGATGGGAAAAGCACACGTTTGTGACCTTTGTCTGGTTCGACGTCATGGGGTTTTTAATCTTCTTGGATCCTATGTGGCTAAACTAAATATAATATTTCTTTTATGCCTGGAATTAGAGAATCCCAAAAGTATTTCGAAGCGTGCGTAAAAGAAAGACAGGAAATAAAGACATATTTTCAAAACTTGAGAAATACCAACTGAACATTATAATTTATAATAATTCATAAACGCATATTGACAAAATCTTCGGTGTTTTCCTCTTTCGTGCATTCCCATTTCGGGCAATATTTCAAAACTACCTAAAACCTTCCCATTTGGTGCAAAGCAAAATATCTAACAATAATTAGTTCCCATTTCGGGCATAATTTCTAATAACCTTAATTACGATATTTTCACTGGTCAAAAGTGGTTTAATATTGTTAACAATTATATTTTATTCTAATTTAAAGAGACATTTTAAGCCTAAGACCACAATACTTAACGAAAAAAATCACACTTGCATTCCTGATGTAGCCAAAACTGAAATACAGAAATGCATATTTACTGCATTACCACTATTTGAGCAGTTATACTATTCATGTGGAGATTGGCAGTACAGATCAGACCACTTCTGTAATTCCAACAGTTTACGACCTTTTGTCCAACAGAAAAAAGAGTACAAATAAAAGATTATTTAGGCTTTTTAGGAAAAAAACAAAGTTTAAGCCAGAAAAGATACATATCGATTTTGAAAATGGACCAATTAATGCTTTACAGAGTGAATTTGCGGAAGCAGAAAAAATTGGCTGCAATTTTCATTTCAAGCAAGCCGTATGGAGAAAAGTACGAGAACTTGGTTTAGTTCCATTCTACAGAAAAAGCACGGAAATAAGGCAACACATAAGAATGTGCGCATTTACCGGAGCACTTTCATTCCGAAGCTTGGTTGGAAATCATGTCAACTGCTCCACAAGAGGAACTGGTAAATAAATTTAATGATTATTTTGTTAATCAGTGGATAGAAGCAGATCCCATATGGATATGCCACGGCGAGCGTCATCGCACTACAAACACAGTAGAGGGATGGCACAACCGCTTTAACAAAAAAATTGACAAACCAAACCCGATATCTTTGTGATGATAAATGCTTTAAAGGAAGAAATTAACTATTATGATATTCTGTATAAAAAATTTGAGAATCATATACAGACTCCAAAACGGGCCAAAAAGTACACTAATTTAGATTATAGAATAAAACAAATGATAAATGATTTATTATAAAATTAATGTACAATTAGGGAAACATTAGATAAACTAAGCTATGCTGTTGAATTGGATTAGATTTATTATACACAATTTTTTTTAAGGTTGCAAGTCAAATTAGACCATATTATTATGTGCTCCATTTAATATTTTTTTGCTACGAATTTGTAAAATGTATTACCACTTTAATAAATGAAACATATTGCTAAATTTATTTTTGCCGTTTCTTTCTTGCTAATGAAAAAATCCTAGATCAAAAACTAAGAAAAATTGTACGTAAAAAGTGAAAGGGCCCCTTCACACTAGGCTACTAATATCGTACACCGATCGATGTTCCATTCTAAATTTCATTAGTAAATAAAGTAGAATAGCACATCTCTTGGTTCAGATGAAAGGGCGCAAATAAAACCACAGCATAACAAAGTCAAACTTTATTTTGTCCATGTTGCCCGAAACGGGAAAAAAACCTCCTAATATTTATTTCATATCACCTGCGTTGCCCGAAACGATACTATTCTGCAATTTTGCACGAAATGGGAATGCCCGAAACGGACCTGAATCAAATCGTTGAGGGAAGTAAACCAAATGACAGAATAAACGTGGTGCAATCATGTTTCTTTACAAAGAACTGTACTACTATTACTCCATATAAATGACGGTGCATTTTGGAAATACCTTCTATTTGCAGCATCAAACAAATTAAACAAAATCTTAAAATGTTTATTGAATCAAAGTTGCTTATGTGCCTTACATAATTCGATGTTCACAGTCTATAAGTATTTTCAAAGTAATTTAATTGTACAATAATGTATTTTTCCAATTTAATTTTAGTATTATAGAGTAACCATTACCTGTTCGTTAATGACGATTTATACTTCCCCTTCGTTATTAAACATAGAAAAGTCTAAAGTAAATTAAAAGCGATATTATGTAATAAAACATATTGAAGTGGTTTTCCAACGTTTATCGCCCATAAGATCTTAACTACTTGGTCTATTATTAAATGAACGTATTACGACGACCGTTCTATTATCATTTTTAGCTATCTAAGTTCCTTAAGAGTTTTTTTTTTGTTTTATTGGTCGTATTAAACGGAATTTTTACACTTAAAGTTTCTTCTCTTGGTTTCGGTCGCATAAAAATGTTATAAAAATTGCAGGTTTCATAGGTAAAAATAAAACCACTCTTCTCCCTCTATTTCTCTTTTAAATCCCTTTTGTTTTATTTTTATAGAGGTGGAATTTGTATTAAGTTAATATGCCTGCCATCGGAACCCGGTTCTTATTTTTCTAAGTTACCAACCTGGTAGGTATACGGGCATACAGGCAAAGCAGTTGTGTCTGTTTTGGTCTGTCAAATCGTCAGGATATTGCGTCTAAAATGAGATCTAACGTCGGGACTGGTTTTACAAATCTAGATGGTTTTTAAGGGGAAAAGGAGTTATAACTATCCATAATTTAATATTAATAAAAGGGTGGTATGAAGACAAAGAAAATGTCAAGACAATACAACCATGTTTTATGATAATATTAAAGTACCTAATTGATGAAGCCATGTCCAAATCATTTTTATAACCAAATATTTGCTTTGGTGATAATGATGATATTGCAAAGGAGTACTCCTTTGCAGAAGAATAATTAAGCAACAACTTAAATACAAACATTTTCTTGCTTTTCTTTTTTTCCGAGGGTCCGTCCATTTGCCGGATGCACGTTGGCCAGGATTGGCCAATTGTGCTCACCCTAGTTGATCTTATACCCACTCATAAATCCCAGTTCCTTGCACTAATTTGTATAGGTCAACTGGGGAGTATCGGTATATTCTCTGGTTCTAGTCTTGGTTGCTCGAGTATTTGGTGCCTTTCCCGATCTTTGTTGTACAGTTGCATTCGATGCAGGTGCTTCTTATTAGCCATGTGTCCTGCCAGAATTCCTGTAATGGTTCTCAGCTGGTTTCTGCTCATCAGAAGTAGCTGCCTCGCTACACTCGGGTAAGGGTCCCGGATGAAACATTTGCTGCGGTTTAATCCCTGTCTATTTTTCCAGTAGATTTTCTAAACATTCTTTGTTCGCGGTTTTATGGCATCTCGGATTGTGCAACTTGGGATACCGAGTGCCGCTTCTGAACCTATAAATGTTATTTCCGAACCCTTTTTTGCAAGTTCTTCAGCATTTTTATTACCTGATGCATTATCTTCATGTCCTGGCACCCATTGTACTTTGTTAGTCTTTGCCGAGGTCACAAGATCTTTTTGGCATTCCCAGGCCAGTATCGATGTCACCTTGTTGCATATTAGCGCTTTAAGGGCTGCCTGGCTGTTAAAGTACCTATATATGGATTCGATTATTGATATAAGTTATAATGTTGTTTTTATACGCACACTGCAAGATTGCGTGGATTTCTACTTACAATTCCATCCGAGACTTTCCCAGGGAGAAATAAGCATCGTTTTCCAATACCTGCTTTGGTTTTTGAGTCGTTTGATTACCAAATTTTTGCCCCAGGAGTGTCTGGTGTTTTATTGCTCCTCGCATCCCGTTCGTCAATTACGGTCTTGACAAACATCAGCTTATCTTATGTAAATGCAGTACCATGTTTAGAAACAAAGACAAGTTCTTTCACTCTTTGCTAAACCAAATAATTTTCCCAATAATATTATCATAATCAATATATCCGCAACAAACATATTTGTAAATTCTCCAACTCTACCTAATGAGAGGTGGAAAAATTGTGTCTAGAAGGTGAATTTGTAAGAGAAGAGAACATTATGTAGGCAACCAGCAAGGTCTTCAAAATAGAACATCACAGGAAGAAATATTTCGTAATACAAACTTATTTTCCTGTGTTGCTTAGTAGATAATTATTATAGAAAACTCCTTGTTAAAAAATATTTTATATTATTTTTTTTTAATGTAGTAGATGTAAATAAATATATACGCATAGACTTATAGTCAACATAAGCAATTCAATGCGTGTACTCTCTTATCATATTTCGAGTACAATATAAATTCTGTAGATGTTTTACATGTGTTTTTATGTTTATCACATGAGATAAGCATATAATCAGGACGATAAGCCAGCGTTAGGATACCAAATGTAAATAAAATTTAATAAAATATATAAAGGCTGCTCTATAATAATTATTATGATACAATGTTTAATTCAGGGGCTCGCTCTGGCTTTATAAACAACGATGTGACTTCCTAATGTTAAGTCAACAAACAACTTTGTATGTGTTACAGGCGCTACACTATTTGTTTTGATTTATTGTTGAGGAACAAATACTGGCAAATCGTAAAATGAAATAATCTTGGGTTCGTAGGTAGAACAAGATCTTTATCTATCCGAAGGAACCATTTCAAAATAACTAAGCCCTAAAGCTTTGTATCTTGCCAATACTGGCGCTCGCTCAGTGTGCAGAGGTTGGGCGACCGTCCTATTTAAAATTCGCTCTAAACACTATAGGTATCAGACCGGTGAAACATCAGATTTGCGAAATCGAAGCATATGTGACGTTAGAACTCTAGACTATTTACTCAATTTACTACGTTTACCGTCCCCACAGAATATAGGTATAGCTACGCAATCTATATCTTCTGTGCCGTCCCCCATCATTTATGAGTTGATATACTTAGTTATTTCTAAAAAGTGAACGTGTTTAATAAGCAACGAGACCTTTTTTCTTGTTGGAGCTATACTTGTCTCTCTTTGTATGTAGTGGAGGTAACTTTATGCAGACAGGACAGAGACAGATGTATGCTACGAATAGCCCAAGCCATTAAATTATTTTGCATCTTACCTTTCCTCTCTTGGACACAAATAGAATCGCCCAACCTCGCCTTATAGAATAAAAATGGCTGACAGAGTTTATTACCTGTTTGATTATTTTATCCTAAATTTTGGTAAATGAATAATTAATACGCATATAATAATTACTAAACCCTACGTTATCAATTTAAATCTTGCTGATTCTTGCTTGTCGACTTATACATTATACTATATGTATAATATAATATACAACCTATCTCTTTTAAACCTTGGTCCATTACCTCCCTACTGAACTCGAGTACAAATAATTTCATTTTAAGCCACCCTAAAGTGTCGCATTGTGGTAATTTTGTTTTAGATCAGCAGGATCAGCTGTTCCTTCTTATGCATGTGTAAGAATAAATTTTGCAGGCAGGATTTTGTCGTCACCTTTAGGTTTTCCTATAAAAAGTTTTTTACCCAGTTCGTTTCACTTTTCCAGGCTGACAATGAGTATAGGTACGATAGGAATGGGTATTTTTATTGAAAATACACATATTGCTGAGAAAACTTTTAGTAAAGAATAAAGGTACTCGATAAGCAGATTAGAAGTATTATTAGACATATCAAATGATAATAATTGTGTGCATCCCGAATTGAAATCAGTGCAGTTTCTCGCTCCCGCGCTTTACTGCTCTTGTATGATATACACTTTCCTTCATCTCGTCGGATCCTACCTATACTGATGGGCAATGGCGAAACGCGACTGTATCGACGCGATGTATCCGACGAAATAAAAGGAATATTTTCTTCCGTCAATAAAATTATAACTTATTATAGCACTTACTTGTTTAGAAAAAACTGCTATGTCTTCATTAAATGACTCTGACGAACATACATCTCCTCCCGCTACTCCAGGTTCTCTTGGTGTACACGTTGCTAGTTCACATTTTTCAAATATAAGAGCCAGCAAAGGAAATAGAGGATGTCTGAAATAAGAAAAAAAAATATGTTATAATTTTTCTACCACCGGAAAATATATGATAATATGTATATCATAAAACAAACACTTTAGTTTACGCTCTAGGCGTAAAGTAAAAAATATTTTACGCATCAGCCTAAACTAAAAAGTTCAATTTTATACACTGTATATAGTGCAGAACGTTAGAATTTACGAACGGTATTAGAGAATAGTATATTAACGTACACGTTTTATAAAGCATTATTTTATAGCACGCGTCAATGTTAAAAAACGAGCCGCTTGCGACGAGTTTTATAACGGGACAAGTGCTCAAAACTGCTTTATATAACACGTACGTTATATTATTTTTTCTAATTTGTAGTTTTTTCAATAAAAAACACATATTTAAAAAGAAAATAATTCCTTTAAATTTTGTAAATTTTTATGTCTAAATTTTATGTTGGTAATACTATTTTTTATCATAGTAGCCCCTGAACAACAAAAATTATTTTGCGAACTGTCATTTTTTAATTTATTGACCCATTTTCACCACGAGATTCTAAAGTTATTTTAGCGATATGAGATTTGAAATTGGACGGAATACGTTGTGTGATCCTTGTACATTCGGTACATATACAGAGCGTTCGGAAATTCGGGCGATTTTGCTATTTTTTTTCGAATTTCAAAAGACGTGATTTTACGTCAGGGCATTGCAATTTAGTATAGGGAAGATGGAAAATTCAAACAAGTGTTGAAGTTAAAATCGACATTGGAAGGTTAGTAGATTGAATTTTGGATAGGATTTGGTAGAAAATGATAGCTTGAAGCATCTACAAAAGATTGATTTATAGATTTATGCAACCAACATACATGACTGTTATCCACACAGAATAAAAAAAGTAGGTTATCAAGCTATTTTTCCTTTGCGAAAAATGGGTTTTCTCGTAAATCACAAAGGCCGCGCAATTCAATGAAATAAAACATTTAAATGACCAACATCAAATAAAGAAAAAACGCGTATCGAAATAGCTTCATTACGATACGCAAATGCGTATCGTAATAGATTTGTTATGATACAAAATTAGAAAAAAAAAACAACAAAGTTTTAATAAGCCTATTGGACTTCCTGTTAATTGAGGATCAAGGCGACACGTTGAAAAACCATTTTTAACCCAACTTCTAGAAACATACCCATACTCTAGTTTTCTGACCTTTCCATATAATACTATACATTTAGACATTTAGAACCTAGGAGATTGTAATTAAGGTGTATTATATAACATAATTTAATACTTATAAATAAATTACGAAACAATTCAATTTTTTCAATCAGCTTATCATCATCGCATATTTTGTAATATATATTCCGTCTAAAAAATATCTGGCATATGGCCCCGCCTAACCATTTACTAATTAGAATGCTTTAAAAATAAAGCTGATGTAATTCTTAATACGCTTTTATTGAATATAATAAGAAATAAAATAGCTTGTTTATTTAAACATGCATTCACCATACGATATTACAATAAAGTACAAGTATTAATTAGCTGCTATTATTTAGTTTTATTACAATAACCTAAAAACCCGATATAAGTAGACAATTATGGACAGTGACGACTCATAGGCATTATCCCAAAGGGGGGAAAGGCGCAGAATTGAAAGGTAAATATAAAATGTACCAGCGGAGAAGTTTTAACTTTTTTATTATATCAATGAAATTATCTTAAAAACAATATAACGTTCGCCATTGCACTTTTTGATCAATATTCCAAATATCGGTCATTAAGGCATTTGGTAGACCACTGGTCGAACCTATACAGTGTGTATCAGCCAAATGGAATAAATTCGATAATAAATTTTTGGGGGCGTGTCCGAAAAAACGCTCGGACACGTCGATTAGCATTCCTAGTGGCGTATTTTTTTCAATAAAAACTTTTTATACAGGGTGTGTCATGTAACAGTGGCCAATATCAACTTTTTTATTTTAAATGCAATACCCTGTATATTAGCAATTTTTGGATTTTTCAGAAAATTTTTGACATATTTAATGTACAATATCCTATACCTATCTTAAACTGTTTCGGTAATACTTATTAAGTGTTTTGGTGTTTTTGGATTTATTGCATTTCAGCGTTTCTTTTTACTGATATGAAATAAAAAAATGTGTAAATAGTTGTGTTTACTTTTGTTTAAAACTCCTAACCTTCGCAAATTGTTTTCTGTCTGCACGACTTAGTCGTTTGAATTTCGTTAACTGCATATCAGAAAAACGGTTTATTTAACAGAAATGCACAAAATAACAATTCTATACAGATAATTGGTTATGGAGATAAAACACGGACACAAAATAAATGGAAGTTGCTCGCTTATTTCATGAAAAATTCCAAATTTGCCGCCTACAACTCAAGGGAAAATTAGTAAAATAGAAAAGCAGGTTCGCCAGCTTGATGGACATGTAAAGCAGATAAAAAAGTAGCTGTCAATGCAATAAGTAATGATACCAAATTAGATATTATGCTTTAATTTGAAGAAATAGTCCATGCTTAAAGTGGAGTTGAAAGTATGGGAAAGAAAGAAAAAACTCAATGTCTTCCTCCACAAAATTTAAAATAATATAAAATTCTTTTTGGGTCTCTACATGTTTCGAGCGTAGAAACGTTCATCATCAGGAGACAGAAATATTATTTAATGGTGACGGTTTTTGCAGAAGAGAAAATGGTGTCGAAACTTAATGGAGCTTTTATGGAATGAAATTGATGTTTAGAAGTGACATAATAAGAAGAAAATTGTGGAAAGTTAAAACATACTGAGTATGTGAAAAAGTTAGTAAAGGAAGGTCTAAACCAACCAAATAAACTGGGGAAGAAGAAAAAACTCTTCTAGAAAGATGGTGTCGAAGGTTATTTAAAATGTTAATAGAGTATTTTTTTAAGTATGCTTTAGTTTGAGCGTTTTTTCGGACACGTCCCATTGTACCTATTTATTATCGAACTTATTTCATTTGGCTGATACACACTGTATGTAGGTAATGTAAAAAATCGGGGTAAATTTTTATTAATATGTGACTTGTATCTAGGACATAATAATTAAGACTTTACTTTTTTTCGCATAAGTAACTTAAATTGTCTTACTACAGCAATAATTGCATACCGCCATAGTTCTTTGATTCTGATTGGTTTAGTGTAGTAGCTCAATATCATACGATTTTCTTTATTACCCGTTTTTGTCAAGAAGGTGGGGATAAAGGAAAAATCTAAACACACCGCTTACTTAATTTAGTTTATATAACGTCACATTATTTGTTGGTTTCTTGTGTAGAATATTCATATGCAAATAAGGAATATGATATTTAGAACCATTGCATGTACAATTGGTATAATAACCAATTTAATTACATCAACCAAAAATAATCATTAATTTGTTTCTTTTTCTAAACAGCAATTAAATTTGACAGATTCAAAAATAAAAATGATTGATGTTGATTTAACTGGGATTATTTAATCCAATTAGCCATGTTTGACATGCCTATGCCACATCGATACCCCTAGCTCTGTCTAAGTTACTAAATATATTAAATATGTTATCCGACTAATCAAATTATTATTATTATTATTGCTATATAACTGCAAAAAAAAACGAAAATATGAGACGATACCACATGGGGGGGGGGGGGGGGGGGGAAATGTGGCAGGCAGACGAAATTAAAAAAAAAAATAGGGCGTGCATCTACATGCTATGGACTTCAGGTGTTCTAATTTCCGGAATATGCACTCAAGGAGGTCTCCTATTTCTTAGTATTTTTTTTTAGAGTTCATTATTATGGCGTCAATGGGCATTTTAGTTTTAAAGAGCACCAGGTAGCCACAATTACCCCGGTTCACCCTAATATTTTCAATTAAGTATTTCTTGGAATCTAAATTCATTAATTACGGTATAAATTAAAATTACACAGATAGACAGTGTGTAGACAAAGGTGGAAAAGTTTCATGTTTCCGCTATTTTCTAGGCAATCGGGTTGTGAATTCAATCCCAGCGGATGCATACAACGTTTTCTGCAAGCTGTTAAACATTTTATGTTTAATACAGAAGACAAGAAAGTAAAAAGGTTATAGGAAATAACACAAATTCCATATACACTCCCGTGCAAAGAAACGGGCGTCATAAAACATGGATTAAGTTTAGGCATTTATAATTTTTTTATATTTACTCCGATTTAAGTAATTTTTTAGAGAGCTCTAGATACATTTATTAGTTTTAGCATGCTTATACGAATTTTAAGAGAAATTGGTATATTGACATAATATACAAGGATAATCGAAAAGTTGCTTTTTTGCCTAGCGTCAAAACACCCTGTGGAATAATTAAGAAGTAAAAGTACTTCAAAATATCAGTTTTCATTAAGCGGCCAATATTCTTTGCATTTTGAATTTTGGTTCATGTCAATACGTGCATTTGTTCTCACCCAAATGCCAAATGATCTTGATGATGTCAATGATTTACAAAACGCCAAACTAAAGCTATTGATGACCGATTTCTTGTACTTAAAACTCTTCGGAATCGTCGTTTCACGTCAGTACAGACGAAAAACCAACTTCGAGAGGTCCGTATAAAAATGTCAGTTTTTGGACAGTTCGTCGAAGATTACACGAGGGTAATTTAAACTCACGCAGCCAGCAACTGGACCTAAATTACTACCGCGTCATAAGAGTTAAGAACGGAGGAATATTACCCAGGATGATATTCGCGGGCTAAAGGCATGAACCGAGGTGGACAGGCAGTAGTAAAGGTTAGAGGAGGCAATAGAAATTACACAGGCCTGCATGAAATTTGTGATGACGTGATTTTTGTTTGTTGTGCTTAGTTTTTATATAGAAATAACTAATTAAAATACAATTGGTCTCTATCACCCACAGATTTTTTTTTTGCAAAAAAAAAGAAAAAATATAAAAAAAACCTATAATAGGCGTTTTAATACATTTTAAAATGAATGTAGTACTTCAAATTCTAAATGATTGATGAACAAAAAACGATTTTCTGTGGTGCTACACACCTTCCGACTGGAGACTTTTTATCGACTTCAAATAGGAGCTTTAAAGCTGTTCTTTTACATAATGACAATGTTTTTGCTTCTGTTTCGGTCGGCCATACAGTTAAGTTAAAGGAAAACTATGAAAATTTAGAGGAATTACTTTTAAGAATACAATATGAAAATCACAACTGGGAAGTATGTGAAGATCTAAACATTTTAAGTCTTCCTTAGGTCAGCAGTCTGGATTTACTAAATTTAATATATAAAATAAAAACAGCATTGGATAAAAAGAGACTGGTCACAAAGAGAGACTTTAACACCTGGAAACAAAAATGTAATTCACGAAAGTCTTATTGACCCTCAAAAAGTTTTACTTCCACCACTTCACATAAAACTTGGACGTATGGAACAATTTGTTAAGGAATTAAACAAAGAAGGATATTGTTTTAAATATTTGTGTAAAATATTTCCGGCTCTGTCAGAGGCAAAATTAAAGGAGGGAATCTTTGTAGGGCCGCAGAATAGCAGCTTGATGAAAGATACAGAATTTGAAAAGGTAATGAAAGATAAGGAAAAACATGCATGGAATGCTTTTAAAGAAGTTGAACATAAATTAGTACTATGTTGAGATCGTTGAAAAACTGCTGGAAAATTTTAGGAATTTCAGAATATGAGCATAAAAATTCACTTTTTACATTCCCATTTGGACTAATTCTCAGAAAATCTTGGGTACGTGGGTGAAGAGCAAGGTGAAAGATTTCATCAATATATTGAAGAGATGGAAAAAAGATACCAGGGGCGCTGGGACACAAAAATGATGGCCGATTTCTGTTGGAACAGAAAAACAACCAAAAGAAGCTTTTCTGAAAAAAGAAAACATGTTTTGAAGAAGCGTTACGAATAAATAACCATTTGTAATAGTTTATATGTGTATATTTTGTATATTTTTCTAATTTTTTCCTTAATATATTAAAAAACTAGCTTATAAATGAAATAAATCGTGTTTTTTTCTATATTTTTGGATTTTACCGGTTTCAAAAATAACCTTACGTGGTATAAAAAAACTAAAAGCAGATTTGAAATCAGCGCTACCCAATTACTAAATAACAGTTAAAATTTTTAAATCAACTTTCAACGTGGTAAAAAATGCAGGCCTGTGTTATTGACATGTCATTGTGTTTAAGTGAAAAAGTTGTTGTTGGTACCTGTTAAGTTTGTTTTGCGAAAATATTATACTATTTTAAACCTTAGGTACATACGCACCATTTTCCATGAATTTATTTGTTTATTAAATCTTGATTATTACAATTAAATTTGTTTTCTTGCATTTTAATAGTCTATTTTATTTTGAATGCAATAGCAATCAGCAAATTATGAAAAATTTTAATTATTGACATTATCAAGATCATTTTGCATTTGGGTGAGAACAAATGCACGTATTGACATGAACCAAAAACCAAAATGCAAAGAATATTTGCCACTTAATGAAAACTGATATTTTGAAGTACTTTTACTTTTTAATTATTCCACAGGGTGTTTTGACATTAGGCAGAAAAAACAACTTTTCGCATATATATCCTTGTACAATATATCAAAAAACCAATTTGTCTTGAAATTTGTATGCGCATATTAAAACTAATAAATGTATCTATAGCTTTCTTAAAAATCACTTAAATCGGAGTAAGAATAAACAAGTTATAAAGCCCTAAACTTAATCCAAATTTTATTGTGCCCGTTTTTTTTTGCATGGGAGTGTAGATATGCCTCCTTTAAAATGCAAGCAATTTCAAACTAAAGCCACATGCTGTTCTTTTATGAGTTACGAGAGTAATAAAATGTTTGTTAAGCCAATAAAATTGAAGAAGAACTAGTCAATTACCATGTAAAGAGCCTATTAAATTTCAAATAATTTGGCTGTTGTTCCTAGTTTACTTAAAATATCACGTAGGCTACTTACTTCCGCTTACTTCCATAGCGGACTCTCAATTTAAGAGGCACTTCTGTCGATACTTTTGTAAAAAACTTAAACCTTCATGAAAATTCAAAACAAGTCCTCTGACATTTTGACAATGTGGTTTAAACTACATGAGGATTTACTTGTCCGTCCTGCATATAGATTTATTTCATTTTGTACCATGTACTCATTTGCGGCCGGTAAGGGGAACATTACAGTATCAGGTACCTACTGTAATGTATTGCCTAGCAACCATCTTTTGTTTTTAGGAATATTGACTTTTTACTTTGGATTTTTGACAAGTTGTCACTTAAAATTATAGGAAACAAAATGTTCAAGTACATATATTAAGCATTAATTATTTAATTCATCATATATACATTAAACTAAATTAAACTTGGAATATAATAATACCTATATAAGTTTTTAAAATTTATAATAACAGTAACTGTCATAATTCAAAACAAAATAAAGGCAATCATGGCCGACTATAAAAATGCGTTCCACGCCCCGTCTAGTATTTATTGGAAAATCGCTATTTTGGCAGCATGTCTTACTATAAATAATATTGGTACTTTTTTCTACCAACTTTAGTAAATGAAAAATGTTACGCAACTACAGAATAGGCTCTCTTTTACAATTTTTTAAATAGTTTGCTTAACTAAAGTTAGTAATTTTTATTTTGTTTTGACTATATATTTATCGATCCCAAGTAACTCTGTTTAGATGCTTTAACTTGTAAAATTATTTTTTCTACCAACTTTAGTAAATGAAAAATATTACGCAACTACAGAATAGACTCTCTTTTACAATTTTTTAAATATTTTGCTTAACTAAAGTTAGTAATTTTTATTTTAATTAAACTATATTCAGTGATACCAATTAATATTGCCAATAATATTTTAACATTTGTAATAAACATTTTTATTAAATCTTTTTAAAAAGGATTATAATGACAAAATGAAATAAAATATCATACGATACACGTCCGTTAGGTGTTATTACAGCACTCGTTTATATTCCAGACTCGGCTCCTACGCCGCCTCGTCCGTAAACCAACTCGTACTGTAATAAGTCACCTACCCCTTGTAACGTAAAATACTATTGCCTTATTTCGTTTTTACTTAGCTTTTATTATATTTTTCAAAATAATTCAACATGCACCCAATAGCAGTAATTAATCAGAAACAACAAAGTAACATTTTACGTTTTAATGATGCCTGATGTATTTATGTTTTATTTTTATGTCTATTTAATGGTGCCATTATAAAAAAAAGTGCCTGATGACTGAGAATGTATAATAAGCTCTTTAAAAAAATGAAAATAGTTCAAGCTTTAGAACCGTCCTTTTTGAATAAATAATAAAAGTATTATTGCCCCCTTAAAGTTCACATTTCTTCCTTTAATATAAATTTATGATGATCTTATTTCTTGGTTATCAGTTGTTCGGTAACCATAATGTCTTGCTATACAGGATGACAACGAAATTACTCTCTAGCTTGTCACGTCCTTTTGGTAGGTTATATGGTTGCAATATGCGCATATTTTCAGAATTCAAACGTGTCACTTCCGGTTAAACTGGTTTGTTATTTTAAATAGAACCTGTATATTTTTCAAAATATGCATTCTACGAAGAATTCTAAGCATAAAACATGTATTATATCCTATACCTATCTAAAAGTGTTTCCGAGAAAAGGGATTTGGAAATTGGCAAATTAGCCACACATTTTATTGTTTTTGCAAAAAACAAATGAATAAGAAATATTTACTATTATTTTTTTACTCCTTTTTAGGTATTCCGTATGAATGAGTCATAAGCACCGGTTAAATCGGAAGTGCTGCAAAGTTTAAACATTTAGGTAAACGCAAATTTCTCCAATAGCTTTAACGGCACCTCCCTCCTCTTTTAAATCTAATTTTCAAAATTATCTTACTTTTTCAAATATTTTTCATCACCATACTTATTATTTTTTAATTTAGTCCTTACTTTTTCATTATTAGTGAGTTTGTCTAAAAAAATTTTAAAATGTAAATTTTTTTACGCGTGAGCAAACTGGCATGCTACAGAGAGGCTAAAAAGTCGAAGAGAGACGATAGCTCTGTATGTGCAGATTTCCCAAACGCGAGCACCCAAGCGGTAAGTATTTTCCATGGCTAGAAAATCATTTAAGACACGAGAACGAAAATCAAAATTATCGATATTTAACTCCATACCTATCTATCTATCTACAATTATTGAGGTTAGGACTTCTTAGGAGATTAATGCTATTGTTTAGTTTTGTTGTCTTTGTAGTATTTTGTATATACCCATACTAAACTAAACTATTGAAGATTGGAAAGGGTGCAATGAGCAAAAAGTGAAAAACGAAATTTATTCAGTGTACAATACATACACGTAGGAAAAATGTTTGTCCGCCCATCTCTTAATAATAAGTTAGAAGAGTACAAATATGAAGTATCGCAAAGTAAACAGAAATAGGTAGATTATGTTTCCCCCACTCCATCGCATCGGATCTGGCTGGCTCGATGCGTTTTGCTTGATCCTGATCCTTTCATTCAGGCGGCAACGTACGAAAGAATGAATATTTATTTGATATTAATAGAATCGAAGCGGCGCGGCGTGCCACCAGCGAGTGCCATGAGCGAGATGCAATACGATGGAGCGGGGGAAACATAATCTACCTACCTCTGTTTGCTTTGCGATACTTCATATTTGTACTATTCTAACTTATTACTAAGAGATGGGCGGACAAACATTTTCCCTACGTGTATATTGTAGGCAAATTGTAGCCAATTGGGAAAAATTTATTCTTTTTATTTAAAACTAGGCATAGACCTAATAAAAAATCTATTACCTGAACTCGGTCAAATAAAATGTGTAAAATAGGCATTTTTTAAATATAGACGCTTCTGTTGGAATCCTCCTTGAAATTTGTTTAACATTTTTTAACACTAGTGTTGAAATAATTTGTTTAACACAATAGTGATATAAATCCAAAATCTTAAAATTATTTTTGATAATATTTTATGGTCGTAAGAAAAATTGTGTAGGTACATTACTCGTGTGAAAGTGATTTCCTCAAACTCGGAGAATTTACGCCTCGTGCTAAATACCTCCTCGTTTGAAAAGTACCACTTTCAATACTGGTTATGTAATATACTATTATTTACTACTGATGAGATCAATAAAACTCCTTTCGAAGTAAAAAAAAAAGACTTAAGGAACCAGAAATTTTCCGTCTAAAAACTTTACGACGATTTGTCGGATAATACTTGAAACATTTTCTACTTTATAAAAAAAATAAAAATAAAAAAAATTATTTACCCGTATTAACGGGCAGTAGGTTGCCCGGTATAGCCATCATCAGTTTATCGAATATGAAATTAATAGAATTTAATCGTTATGTAAAGGTAACATGTCTCATAAAAAGCTAATGGCTTTATAATTATACTTACAACGTAAGTGAATTTCAACATAAACACCACCTATTAATAAAATTTACAAATAACTTTATTATTAATAATTTTAAGATCGTCCATGAACGTATAAGTTAATAAATAACATTATGAACTAACTTTTATGAATAAAACAAAAATCACGTCTCTATTTGGCAAGGCTCAACCAATAAACCGAATACCATTTTTATATTACTTACAAGAACGAAAGTGTGACAAACCCGGCTCAGGTTAGGTTAGGTTAGAGTGACAGACCTCTGGCATTGTCCAAACAGTCACACGTAGTCCTATAAAGACCGTTGTGGTACCACACATGTTCCTCGGAATCTATCCGCATCAGCTTCCTGACGGTTAACGCGACGTGACGTAGATCGTAGAAGAATGTTGACAGCTCATTCAAACCAGCCCTGCTGTTAATAAACTTAGTGACTCGACCCAGTTGCAGGCTGCTCACTTCCTCCAGATCATTAAAGAATGGTTCGCCCAGGGCAGTGAACCTTCTTCAGTGAACCTTCTTCTCGCGAGGCCGGGGCATTCAGACAAGAAATGCTGAATACTTTCCCCCTCTTCTTCATCTCTGCAACTTCTACAGAGAAGTCGTTAGTTGGTATTTACATACGTTCAGCGTATCTACCGAACAGACAATGTCCGGTGACTATAAGGCAGTGATGTTTCTTAGGTCCTTCCGACTGCTGTAATGGCGCTGCGATTTTCCTGCCGTCAAGTAGGAGCTACAAGTTGTCAGCCCTGTCCATCTGCTTTGCCCAAAAGTTGTTTAGCTATCCGATCTATCTCCTCTTTGACTGATCCCAGTGGTCTAGCCCCAGTATTATCTGCTATTTAGACAGACATGATTGCGCCCTCCTTGGCGAGCGCATCAGCAGTCTCGTTGCCATATACAGGGTGACTCGGATCTAAATGTACATACGTCACCAGGAGATAGTGGACATCTTGGGGGTTCTAATTAATCTAACTTTAGTGGGTCAATCTTCCCTCGTTACCTAGATACAGAGTGTTTTGTCATGTTGGGTTCATTTTTGTTTTTGCCATCATTCTTTTAGCACCTGGTATAATATGTTCATACTCGGTGGAAATATTTAAAGTACCTTTCGCTTCAAGATGCTGTATGAACTTTTTTTGAAATTCAGGTCCGGACTTAAAAAAAATAGACTGATTTTATTTTTGTTTACTTCATATATCTTATTTTTGAAATTTTTTTTTTTGAAAGACACATAAAAAACTACTTCTAAAGATATACCTATCAAAAGTGCCGCACTCACTACTCAATCATAATAAATAGGACCTCAGGTGTTCTTTAGATATTGAGAAAAATAAAAAGTAATAACGCCATGAATAATTAATACAACAAAAAGTGTTTGACATACAGTGTCACCAGTAAAGTCCGCATCATATGGGATTTTTTTTATTAATAGCTTTATTCAAAATTTGATTTTGGCATCAAGTTCTGCTTCGATCGAGATAAAAATTAAGCAAAAAAATAGTAGTCACGTGATTCGCACTGTCAAATTTTAATTTTTTCCAAAAATAATTCTTTTCTAATAACTGTTTTCGATATTTTCAGAAATATCCCCACTTTTGAATTATTTTTAAAAAAAAATTAAAATTTGACAGATAATGCGAATCACGTGACTACTATTTTTTTGCTTAATTTTCATCTCGAACAAACCAGAACTTGATGCCAAAGTCAAATTTTGAATAAAGCTATTAATAAAAAAAAATCCAATATGATGAGGACTTTACTGGTGACAGGTGACACTGTATATAACTGTCATTTTCAGTATATTCTAATATTAGATAAAATAATCCTCTGTCAAAAAATGTGTTAGCAGCAAAATTATTAAAACTAGGTTTAACTGCGTGTGTAAATAGATAATATTCATATTATTCGTTTTATTGGATAGTAAAGTTCAACGCTGTTTGAAATTACAGTTTTTGAGTCGTACATTTAATGTGAGATATTATGATGATCTGCCACAAAATGTATACTTTTTTTGATATTAGACACATAAACACATAATATATAACTCTAAGTTTATTGGTTTTTATTGCAATAAATAAAATGCAAATAAAAAATACTCTACACTGTCCGGTATTTCCAAAATACGATAAACTTGTTTAAAAGTTATCTTGGTAATAGGAAACAAAGGTTGTGTATTGGTAATGAGAGATCCGACTTGGTGTGCCACAGGTTAGCATTCTAGGTCCACTGCTTTTTTCTTTATGCACGTCTGATTTTTGTAGCTTTCTGAAGGCATGTCTCTCACATCAATATGCTGATGATATGTTAGTGTATTACTCATTTAATTGGGATAGTATAGCTGCAATAGTTAAAAAAATTAATGACGGTTTGCCAATAATTATATTGAAGGTGTCTAGGTGGTAGGTGCCATGGTCTGCTTTTGAATGGAAATAAGTCCAAGCTTCTACGCTTTGGTCCTCGTAAGGAGCTGGTGTCGCGGAATGATAATTTTAAAATAGAAATTGGAGGTACAATAATTTTGAATCCATCAGAGTCTTGTATAAATTTGGATGTTATTTTTGATTCGCAACTTCGATTCCAATCACATATCTCTAGCTTATTGCAAAGGTGTTACTATACATACAGTGTGTCCAAAAAAGTATGCAACATATGGGAAAGTTTTTTATCACCGATTTCTCAGAAAATTTTATTCTTTATAAAAGTTGGTGCATTCCTTAAAACTATAAATGCATCTTTCATATTTCATCTGCGGCTAATAGTAGGGGAGCAAATGCCATTTTTTCGGAGAGTAAAGTACCTTAATTATTAGAAATACAGCAAAATTTTATATGGAAATATTTTTGCAAATTAAAAACTTGGCCCAAATACGAAATTTGAGTTACTTAGGTCTATCAATTTTTAATTTTTTTTATATGCATTTCTTTAAAATAGGGTTTGGGACTTCAGCGTACTGGGTGAAAATGACAAATAAATTATTAATTATTTCCAGTAATATGAATAGAGTTGGATTCTATCATAATTTTGTTTTGAACATAAGTTGGCTAAAATTTGTTTAAGTAGGCGTGCAACATGCTAATATCTGAACCAACTCGTAACATTGAAAGGTTTTTAAAAGTTTGCATCTACTTAATCCATTTTTATTATAAACCCACGTTTAAGTTATTTAATAAATATATTAAAATTGCGTAAACAAAAAATCGACCAGAGGTGTACCGTTTAGGGGAAAATAGAGATTAACCCTAAAAAAATTTAAAATTGTGACACCTAACTCAAATTTCGTATTTGGACTAACTTGCTAATTTGCAAAAACACTTCCATATAAAATTTTGCTGTATTTCTAATAATTAAGGTACTTTACTCTTAAGGCAGTTTCAAAAAAATGGCATTTACTCCCTATTGTATATATGAAATATGCATTTATAGTTTTAAGGTATGAACTAACTTTTATAAGGAATAAACTTTTCTGAGAAATCGATGATACTTTTCCATATGTTGCATACTTCCTTGGACACACTGTATAAATTAAAAGTTCTTTATATTCATAGACATTTTAACAACAGAGTGACTTTGTGATTCCTTAATTGACAAGTGACAAGTGACTTTGTGTTCCTTAATTCTGTTCTTGGTTTCATACTGTGATGTAATGTATTGGCCTGCATTTAGTCTGCGCGAAAGGAATAGTCTTCAGAAGTTGCAAAATTCATGCTGGTGTTACTGTTACAATGCTAGAAAATACGATCATGTTACTCCACTATTTCAGGCTCAACTTAAGCCAGTTTGATATGTTTTATTGACAAATGTTAACTTCAATAATTTTATAAGTACCTATACGATGTTATATTTAAACTCCTAAAAATTTAATTTTTAACTGTGTTATTATTTTTTATCGCCATTTGTAGAAAAAATATTGTATGATATTTGTGTTAAAAATAATTTATTAAATCACCTATGTGGATTGCAGAATGAACAAAGCCAACGAATTTTCACATGATTACCTTAAAAATGTACTTTTAACCACAGAATATTAACAGCAAGTTTAACACTTAAATTTATTATCATAAATAGCTATTAAAATATTTTGTTTAATGTTGTTTATATTTTTTTAATACTACCATAACTATTGTGGTCTTGTATAAGGGGATATTTGGTTAAATAAAATATCTTATGTCATTTTATTTTATTTTTTTTTAAAGCAGTGTAGCACAACGACTCCAGCATTTTAATGGATCACTCTTAGAGACAAAAGACTTTTACCGTCCAACTTCATTTGTAGCTTAGCTTTAAATTTCTATACAAAAATACCAGCTGTTTAATTTGTTAAACCCTCGGTTAAACCGTAAAACAAGACAACTAATTTTAACTTTTTTCAATCAGTGTATTACCTATACAACTAAGGGCCATAACTCTGGTAACAGTAAAAAATTATAGACAACATAAAAAACGTTTATAGTATTTTTTATGACATAGTTTCTATTATGCAAATATAGGTCCATAATAAATAAAGCAATAAACAAATTGCTTATAGTAATTTTCGATTCAAAATTACAACGTAATAATGGATTTTTTATAGTAATTCGCAATAACTTATGTTTTGTTAACCACGCACCTATGTCTATACATGCATGTGTATACAGGGTTGGGCAAATGTTCCGGAACGGCTTAATTACAGGCGAACGAAAAGTGATATCGGATCCGGGTTTTGGGCAATCTATAGGACTAAAATTTTACTATTTGACTATTATACCATATGTCAGTAATGTCACCAACTGTCAAGTGTTGACGTTATTTTTTTTTTAAATGGAACACATGTATATTTTTACATTTTTAAATTCCACATAAAATTATAATTATTTTTTATTAAATGCACTATTAGTCTATACTTCATAGTTTCCGAGATATTTACTCTCGAAAAGTGACATTTTTGAACTTTGACAGCTTATAACTTTCTAACAGTACGTCTTAGAGCAAAACGGCTTACATGTCCCTATCTTCAATTTTTATTATCTTCCCAAAAAAAATCAACTTCCAGTTAAACCGGATGTAACTCGAAAGCAGGAAATATAGTTGTTTCGGTTTAACTGGAACTGGGTGACATTACTGACATATGGTATAATAGTCAAATAGTAAAATTTTAGTCCTATAGATTGCCCAAAACCCGGATCCGATATCACTTTTGGTTCGCCTGTAATTAAGCCGTTCCGGAACATTTGCCCAACCCTGTATATATTCATATTCATTCCTTTTAATAAGTCCTAAGTACTAAATTTAATTTTAAAAACAAGCAAGCAAACAATTTTCTGTATTTAGAACCCATAAACGACCAACCAGAATAATCTGGTAATTACAACAATAACAAAATGTGACTGCACCAATTCTTCCGATAATTATTTAAAAAAATTTTGACATCACTATTCTGAAATTATCTCAATACTAAAAAAGCGAAATCGTATCTCAAGCGTCGAAGATATTTTCTGACTCAAGATTGATTATGAACTATTAATATACACTGTCACCAGTAAAGTCCGCATCATATGGGATTTTTTTTTTATTAATAGCTTTATTCAAAATTTGACTTTGACATCAAGTTCTGCTTCGATCGAGATGAAAATGAAGCAAAAAAATAGTAGTCACGTGATTCGCATTATCTGTCAAATTTTAATTTTTCCAAAAAATAATTCAAAAGTGGGGTTATTTCTAAAAATATTGAAAAAAGTTATTAGAAAAAGTTTTTTTAAAGCAGTTTCTAGCCAACATGCAAAATTTCAGCTGCATAAGATAATTTTGATTTTTTACCATTATTTTGTAAATTGCACAACTTTTGCAAAATAAGTCTCAACGCAACCTATATAAAACTTCTCAGTTTTGACAAGGCTTTATTTCAGATACATTTTCTTTAAAGTCGCACCATATTAAATGTGATGCAAAGTGGCTATATTTGTTTTTGACCCTGTATAAGGTAACTTCATAAAATAAGTATTTTTGAAAACGTAGTTTGTGTCTGAAAGTAAAACACCTTAATGTTAAGACAAAAAAGAACACAGTGGCATCAGTAAAGTGTTCATTAAGTGGAAATTAAATTTTAGTGGTGGTTAAAAAATCAAAATATCGTATGCAGCTGTGTGGGCTAGAAACTGCATTTAAAAAAACTTTTTCTAATAACATTTTTCGATATTTTCAGAAATAACCCTACTTTTGAGTCATTTTTTAGCAAAAACTAAAATTTGACACGTTACTACTATTACTACTATTTTTTTGCTTAATTTTCATCTCGATCGAAGCAGAACTTGATGGCAAAGGCAAATTTTGAATAAAGCTATTAATAAAAAAAATCCCATATGATGCGGACTTTACTGGTGACACAGTATATATATTTTAAACAATGTAATAAAACAACCAAAACCTAAATACTGATACTTGATATTGACTTTGCTATTGATTATTTACATATTATATTAGTAATATCTACATAGGTATTGATCAATGATGAATCAATACAATAATTTACGTTCACTCGATTCTAGAATTTATTGCAAAAAGTAATAAAAATTTTATTTTAAAAATTAGGTATTTTCCATTTATTTAAAATCAGTTACCTCATCTGTTGAAAATATATTATGAGATATTTTGATCATCATATAACTATATAAATGTGAAAAAAATTGTGTTTGACTGTGATAAAATCCAGCTCATAAAAAATTCAATTGTTTTGTAATTGCGTTAAAGTTACATACAGTTAAATTTTAATCTAAGTACTTAATATTCATAACATTCATTTTATTGGTCAGTTAAAGTTTGACGGTATTTAAATTTACAGTTTCTTAAGTGGTATTCAATATTAAATAACAACAATATGTAGATCTACAATAAGTTGTTGTCGTTTCCTTTGCTATAAACATATTATCTACATCATCTTTCAGTTTATAGCTTTTTTATGATTCCTATATGGTGAATTACATAAAAAACATCTCTCGATAACTCGATAGTCGAAACATTTTGACAAATATAAAACTTTTGCTTCCATAATGATATTTTTTAGTGTTTTGCATTATTTATTTATTTAAATTTACTAGGAACCTATATGATTAACTAATCAATAAAAAAAAAGTGATTATGAAATCTTCTATTAATAAATTGTTTTAAGGGCATGTTAGGCCAACGTTATTGTTATTATAATATGAACATTATTATTATATGAGGATATAGGTACCGTTGCTGGAAACCAACTCATAGATATATACAGTATGTCACCAGTAAAGTCCGCATCATATGGGATTTTTTTTATTAATAGCTTTATTCAAAATTTGACTTTGGCGTCAAGTTCTGCTTCGATCGAGATGAAAATTAAGCAAATAAATAGTAGTCACGTGATTCGCATTATCTGTCAACTTTTATAATTTTTTCCAAAATATAATTCAAAAGTGGGGTTATTTCTGAAAATATCGAAAAAAGTTATTAGACAATTTTTTTTATATGCCGTTTCTAGCCCACATGCAAAATTTTAGCTGCATAAAATAATTTTGATTTTTTACCCATATTTTGTAAATTGCACCCCTTTTGCAAAATAAGACTCAACGCAACCTACATAAAACTTCTTGGTTTTGATGATGCTTTATTTCAGATACATTTTCTTTAAAGTAGGGCCGGGCCATATTAAATGTGTGTTTTTCTACAAAATCCAAATTGGACTATTAAAATTTGGTCGCATCTGATGATTTGTTTTTGACCCTGTATTAGGTAACTTCATAAAATAAGTATTTTTGAAAACGTAGTTTGTGTCTGAAAGTAATACACCTTAATATAAAGACAAAAAAGAACACAGTGTCATCAGTAAAGTGTTCATTAAGTGGAACATAAATATTAGTGGTGGGTAAAAAATCAAAATTATCTTATGCAGCTGAAATTTTGCATGTGACCTAGAAACTGCATTTTAAAAAAAACTATTTCTAATAGCTTTTTTCGATATTTTCAGAAATAACCCCACTTTTGAATTATTTTTTGGAAAAAATTAAAATTTGACAGATAATGCGAATCACGTGACTACTATTTTTTTGCATAATTTTCATCTCGATCGAAGCAGAACTTGCCAAAGTCAAATTTTGAATAAAACTATTAATAAAAAAATCCCATAATATGATGCGGACTTTACTGGTCACACTGTATACAGTACTGGCAAGTCTGAAGCTTTTAATGTAAAGGAATGAATACAAAATGGACCTGGCGCAAATTAAAAAGAGATCAATCAAGATTCAACGTTGCCAAGTTCCAACTTCTGTACGAGCACGATTCACATTGTATTATCGCTGCATTTTACCTCCATAGCAGCACATACGTTCGGACTGAAATTTTCAGGTAAGCGTACGGTGAACTATCTGTTGTCGTTTTGAAATGCTTTTTTTCGCAAAAACAAAGAATTAAAATTAATTTATGGTATGCGAAGGCTGGAAGTGCTAAGAAAGTAGGCATGTTTCAACAGCCATATTTTTGATAGGAAAAGTCATATATACTAGCGTTTTATTTTTCACCTTAGGCTAATAAAAACAAACAACTATTGCATTTTTAATGCAATAATTAATTAGTTAACTAGATGAAATGGAAAATACGTGAAATAATTCGAGTGTAATGAAATGCGTGGCACAATCAGAAGGAAGTTCCAAATATAAATAATATAAATATTGTCTGAATTTCCTTCGAGCTGTTTTTACCAGCACAATGATCCCCTCTCTTTAACTGAGGGATCGACTCGACATGCGTCGGTCACGTCGTCAACACTGATTGATGTGTTATCCTTTTTGTGGGCATGTAAACTTATTATTCATTCTCTTAGACCCATATAAAATGGGGTTTTCCGAACCCTGGCAAGTAGATCAACGGCGATCCTTTTTGCCTACCCCAGAGCCTTCCCCCAGTCACTCTAACCACCTTTGCCCCCGCCAAAACGTCCCGACCTCTTTATGAAGTAAAGTATGTCGCTTCAGGCCAGGGCCGTGATTTCTTCCTTTTGGAGAGCCGCCGATCCCAGGATCTGATGCCTGAGTCTTCCCAGGGCTCACAGGTGACCAGAAAATGCAGCGGGTCTCTTTCTCCTCCAGGCATCCGGCACAGATTCAGTGTTGTGGCAGTGGCAGTATCCCAATTGAGGGTTTATGCCACATCGTCTTCTGTTTAAAATCCATTTTTGCTTAGCCTTGCTAGGCCAAGCTATAAAGTTCTTAGCTTGCCTGCACCCTTGGACCAACCGCCATGGCTCCCTAGAGCGGCGTTCAGCCCACTCGTTTAGTGCAAATCCTATACCTGCTTTTTAGTTATTCCTATAGCCGACTTTGGTCACAGGAATGGACAAGTTCATCAGAATATAATTAAATTATATGTTAGAAATAAGTCCAATAACTTCAAAAATATCATCTTGCCGTTACATCTTAACAATATTATTGGTCTTAAGGTTTTTATTTGATTAAAAATAACGTTACCGTTAGTAGACGCTCTGAAAGTACACAGTGATAATTTTCTTTTTTTGGATTAGAAAATATTTTTTGTTGATCACTTGAGACCCTTCCCGACCATTACTTATCGTATTTCAGTATTTTGATTTTAAGCCAAGAAGACTCTCAGACCAGCCAGTTTTGAAAATATTACAACCAAATTAATTGTATAATTATAAAATAATTTTTTTAAGTCGATGAACTAAATACCATAGGTTTCTAAATGTTTTCCGTCAGATTAAGATGATTAATTGGTCGTTCTATATTAAAATAATTCGCAAAGTTTGTAAATTAAAAGTCTCCAAAAGATAAACGACGATTTGACAAATTGCCTATGTCCGATATTAAAACAACAAATCTTAAAAATAAATCACAGTGGAGGATTTAAATACATTAACACAGTCGGTTATCAGACGTTGCAAATAAAAAGGCCGTATGAATGGTGTCTATCAATGCTATCCGCATTCATAAATGTAGCTATTTATTTATGACGTGCTATCCTCGAATAATTTACGGGTCAGAGAATCGAGATAGTTGTGGCCACACTTGCTCACTTGTTTTCATGGCACTTTTGTATTTACTCCTTTTGTTAGTTCTTTGTTTTTAACCGCCAGTTTACTGCAGATGTTTCTTTATCTGTGAAAAATCTTGTCGAGATCATAGGCCAACTTTAATGACTAAACAAAATTTATGAATATATTTAAATGAATACCATGGAATTATATTAAAATATTTATAGTAACAATAATAATTATTATCCCTAGTTTAATACAGGAGAGACCGCTACATAAATAACGAGATGTTCTTTAACAAAGGGCCCTATTATCTTTCTTTTATCGTATTTCAGATAACTATATTTTTTTTAACGCAGAAATTGTACTGTACTAGTTGTGTTTACCTATTAAATCTTTAATATTATCGTAATAATATGTATTAATTTGTTGGCCTAACAGTAAGCCAAAATTTTAGTTTCGACAAGTATCTACAACTAATTAATGTAATAATAAAATACCTATCTACAAAATTTTATACCTAATTATAGTTTATATTATTATTTTTAAATTTTTATGGCTTGGTACATAAAAGTTAAGGAGTTGGGTCACAAATTTGACTTAGCAGTAGTTAATGTTTCAAACAATTCTTTTGAGCTAGTCGAAACGAAATGGAATTCCTGATTATTTATAGAAACTAATCCAAAAAAACAAGAATTGTGACAAACTAAAAAAATTAAAGCTAACTCAAACTAATTTTAACTTTACACGCAGATGTAACGGTAGTAAGTTATTTTCTTCACCATCAGGCAAACAAGGCTTAAAATTATGACTCCATGGGTATAAGTTAAAATGGAAAACTAATAGAGTTAGTACTTTTCTATACTCAAGAAAAAATAGACAAACGACAAAGTATGAAAAGAAACTATTTTATAAAATGTTGAAAATATCCTCCACCAAGTGTTCAGCTTCTATAAATTCCTGTTATACATTTTGTACTACTTGTAGAGAAATTTCTCGTATCACTCATCGAATCGACTCCTTAACCTTAACTATCGACAAAAAGTCCTGTGGGTTAAGATCGGGTGGCCACTCGGGGAGAGCACCATCCTGTTGAAATTATAAGGTCCACTGCTAATGTAGGAACCTTTACGACGCAATCATATTAGCTGTTAATGGCATATGTCGTTGTCTTCTGTCGAAACGTTTTGTTTTAAGAAAAAGTAAACTCTATCTCATAAAATAACTCTGCTCTAACTGAAAGATGCATGGAAATTTGCAAGTAAAAAAGCCATTGAGATCAAGACGATTTCAAAATGCAACAGAACTTAGAATGCCCAATGTAAAATTGAGTATGATATTTGGTTTTAATTTTGAACGATATGTATAACAATAAAATGCATATGGGGTCTATATACAGGGTGATTCATTAAGGGTGGCGACCGGCCATATCTCGGAAACTACTAGGCATAGAAACTTAAAGAAAAAAAAAATATGATTAAAGCGGTCATGAGAAAATTCTGGAAATTACTTTTAAGTTCCGCATTTTGCCGCAAGAGGGCGTAATTGAAAAGTAAATTTTAAAATTTTACATAACTCCGAAAATTCCACATTAACGTATATGTTTGATAACACTATTTTAAAGCTTAGACAATTATGCATCATTTTGGTCTTATGCTCATTGGCGTACTGACTTTAATAAGAGTGGGGGAAGCTGTTGAAAGTGTAAACATTTAAATCGCTGTAACTTCTAAACGACTTATCCGACTTTAGCAAACTAAAGACTGTTTGGAAGAGAAATGTATGCACTTTCACCAATCGTATTTAGTTGTCCATAATAGTTCTCAATAAAATTGCTAGATGGCGCAATTTGTAATAATAATAGTTTTTTTGATTTTATCCCGAAAATTCAAACCATACGGTATAATTATGATACCATAATCGAAAAGTAGATGAAATTTGCAAGAAAAGATGTGAAGACAGCAGTTCGATATCTTTGTTCGTTTCAGAGTTATTGCCAATAAATTAATCTTGTACCATTAGATACGACAATTGAAGGTTCTTCCAAACAAGCCTAAATTTAGTCAAATCGGATAAGTCGTTTAGAAGTTACAGCGATTTTAATGTTTACACTTTCAATAGCTTCTCCCACTCTTATCAAGTGAAACTGTAAACATTAAAATCCCTGTAACTTCTAAACGACTTAACCGAGTTTACTAAATTTAAGCTTGTTTGGAAGAGAAAGGTAAGTACCTTCAATTGACGTATCCAATGGTACAAGATAATTTCTAATAAAATTGCTAGAGGGCGCCATTTGTATTAAAAATATTGTTTTGGCAAAAACTCTGAAACGAACAAAGATATCGAACTGCGGTCTTCACATCTTTTCTTGCCAATTTCATCTACTTTTCAATTATGATGTCATAGTTATACCGTATGATTTGAATTTCCGGGATAAAATCGAAAAAACTGTTATTATTACAAATTGCGCCCTCTAGCAATTTTATTACACACTATCGTGTGCTATTGGATACGGCGATTGAAAATACTTACCTTTCCCTTCCAAACAAGCTTAAATTTAGTAAAATCGGATAAGTCGTTTACAAGTTACAGCGATTTTAATGTTTACACATTCAATAGCTTCCCCCACTCTTATCAAGGCCGGTACGCCAATGAGCCTTAAACCAAAATGATGCAGAATTGTCTAAGCTTTTCGATAATGTAATCAGAGTTATACCTTAATATGGGAAATTTCGGAGAAATTTAGAATTAAAAAAAAAATTTAATTGTGCCCCCTTGCGGCGAAATAAGGAACTTAAAAGTAATTTCCAGAATTTTCTCATGACCGTTTTAATCATAATTTTTTTTTCTCCAAGTTTCTATGCCAAGTAGTTTCCGAGATATGGCCGGTCGCCACCCTTAATGAATCACCCTGTATATAATTGTCATACATACATATATGGTTCAATTCGAAAAAGGTTTTTCTGTCGCACTGGGTTTTGTAAATCCCGTTGATGATATATGGTTCAGTTAAGACAACCTGGATATCCCACAAGACAAAAAACACTTTGCAATAACTTAATACGTTTGATTTCTGCTCTTAAACATTAAATTCACTCACAATGTAGACAATTCAGTAGCAGCTGGTACCACTTTATTTTATGGCTCGTTTAAAAAGTCTTTAAGAAAGCAAACTGTTCCTGAGACAAGTTAAAATTCAAAAAAAGGCAACGTGTGTTTGTTATGTCATTATTTCACACCTTTAAGTAAACCGTTGACCTTAATTTAAGCAAATATTAACTTAATGCCTTATGTCCGTCTAGCAATTATCATTTTGGGAAGTTTACTTTTGATTCTGTCGGCAAAAACTGTTGTTTTTGTTTTAAGTTTATTTTGGTTAACATATCGGGCAAATATCCCGTATTCACTTTTTAACTAGCTGTTATAAATATACTTGAAATATCTTTACATTAATTTTAATAATAGGGTTAGTTATCGAGATCAACTATATAAGGCATAAAAACAATGTTTGTACGAAAAAGTATTAACCTTTTATACATAAAAAATTGTATAGCACGTTGGATTGAGTGGGGATTGTTTTTTATAAAAGCTGCAGCATTGAAAATTCGATCGCGGAGTGCTTCTCTCGTTTCCACTCGTATTTCATATACTAGCGATTTCATCCAGCCCCAAAGGCAATAATCAAGCGGGATTAAGTCTGGTGACCTCGGTGGCCAAACTTGCGGACCACCTCTTCCAATGCAGCGATTAGGAAAACGATAATAATTCAAGAAATTTCGCATACGGCGACCAAAATGAGGTGGGGCTCCATCATGTTGGAAGTACATTCGTTGTCAAACATTTAACGGAACATCATCCAAAATGTCTGTCAAATGGTCTACCAAAACAAGCACAGTAACATGTCCGCATACTCCTTGTGACTGAATGTGTGGGGCATTATAATATAAGTATGAAAATTTTGGTTTAAGTCGATACGCTCAATATGAAGCTAACTGACAACTGCTATGCATGTCAAAACTATCAATCAAAATGTATCGGACGTTCAAAACTAAAGCCTCCTTCATTATTTCAATTTTAAAAAATCAGAATCGATTATATCAGAAATGGTTGAGAATCGAACTAAAACATAATATGGGTTTATTTCTCTTATTTTCACCCTCTGAACACATTCCCAAATTATTTATCTTTCCTATCCAAACACCCTGTATAATACTAATAACGAAATGTGACTTAGGTGCTTGACATTTTTAATTTTTTTCACGGCTTTCTATTCCACCCTGTATAATATTACGTTATAGGTACTATTAATTTTCAAAAAACAATTTCCTAAACTCTGTAAATCGCATTAAATTTCGTAATGTCGTTTCCCACAAAAGTAGTCCTATGTTTACAATAATACAAGATTTACACTTTTAAACCAAAACCCCATAAAATAAATCTAACATAATGCTATGAAATAAATATTTTGTCACCCATCACGTAAGATGACATTTTTCAAGTGAACTTCTGTTACATGCAACTTCAGTAGTAAAACGTGATGTAATCGTAATAAGAATAAATTTACCAGTACACAATTCTAAAATGAAACGGTAAAGACATCAGATAACTGATCTGGAAAAAGTCAATATTTGATATAGTTATATTTACGATATCAAACTATTTTACCGGTTAAACCTATTTGAAATGTATTATTTTAACAATAGCTTCGTATTTATTGTATTTACGATCTACATCGAAAATAAAACACATCGTATGTAAAATGTTGGTAAATGGTGAAATTGTCAGTGAAAAGTTATCATTAAAATGCAATTTTGTCACTTTCTTACAGTAAAATGTGTGTTTTTTTGTGAAAAGTGAACTGAACATGAACTTATATGTTTATTTTTATTTTGTATAATTGTATGTACATAGCTGTAGTTATTTAAAACTTTGTTGGAAACAAATATTTATTATTGATTATAGGTCTTGATAAACCGCCTAAATATTTTACAATTTCGACATTCCCAAAAATGTAAGGACCAAGTCATGCAACAAGGCGACACCAAGACTGGTTTAGGAATGCCAAGAAGAACTTGTGGCCCTGGAAAAACTAACAAAGTAATAATACCAGGACATGGAGGTATTGCAGGAAATGAAAAGGCTGATGAACTTGCAAAAAATAATTAGGAAAATACATTCATTGATAGGTCCAGAGCCGGCACTCGGTGTCCGAAGGTGCACAGTCCGACAGGCCATAGAACCAGAACGATGGACAAAGAATGCTGCTGATGAGCAGAAATCAGCTGAGAGCCATCACAGGAATTTTGACAGGACACATGGCTGTCAAGAAACACCTGCATCGTATGCAACTGTACAATGGAGAGGCTCAGCAAACGAGATAGGGAAACTGTACAGCACATAATCTGCCAATGCGAGGCACTGGACTGAGAAAGGCAACAATTACTCGGGTTAAAATGGGAGGGGGGGGCTAGAGACGTCCATTTGCCCACACCATAGCATACGAAATAGTTATGAGGAACTAACTTGGATTTGCTATTCCGTATAAGAAAACTCTGTGAAAGTGGAAAAATTTTGTTTATTTAAGACCGAATGAAAAACATGTTTTGGGGCGACCTTAGCATAATACATACAAATTAAAAAATATTTAAGACACAAAATAGTTGTAGAACATGTTGTGAGAGAGCAAAATTGATTATTTTAAACACTTTTAGAATTTTTACAATATTTTCGGAGGTTTCATCTATAAAATACTTATGTACAACTAAATGCTCTCAGTTATGTATGATTTATTGCATTGGTGGACCGAGTTATCATTATGACTTGGACCAGGTCTAACTAGTAATAGGGAAAAATGAAACATAGCCTGTTTATTCACCTGTAATAATAACGCTTATCTAAAATGATAACAAGACTGTTCCTAAATCATTTACTATTAATAAATCCGTTTAAGAACAACAAAAATTATTTAGGTTTTATAATAAATTCTCGGCATTAGGAAAATTTGCAATTGCAATTATTATTTTTTAATATTATGACAACCCCACCAAAAATGTTAACGTTTTAATAAAATTTATTAACCAAAACAAAACTAGTTGTTTGATCACCTTTTATTTTAGCGTGAGAAAACACGGCTTGTCAAATAAAATATGCTTGTATACAATGACAAGACTTGTATTATGCAAATGTATTCTTTAAGAAGTCTATTATAATGGCATCGGGTTCCCAGAGATCAATTTTCTATCGACATTAGAGAGGTGGAATTCATTTGTTTGTTCGGCATCTTTACCGAGTCTTTTGCAATGACGTTTACAAAACGAATAATTGTATTGACACCGATACGGATATAAAATTAGCCCAAAAAAGTTATCCTGCACATACCATTATAGACAATTTTTATTTCGTTTGCTGCTTTAAAAATTCAAAAAATACCTTTTAACTTTTTGAAGTTTTATTTTCTCTAAAATATTATCAAAATTTATTCACTCTATTAATTTAAGTATCTGGTTGATAAGTTTTCAATAAAAAATTAATATTTATTACTTAATTTATAAAATCTACAAAATGATGGAAACTTAAAACAGAAATGTTATAAAATTAGAAAAAACTAAGATTTAAATATTTTTAAACAGTTAATTGCATTCATTTAAATTTTAATATTTATTTATATGCTGGCAAATGAGACAATTAGAAACGGATCACCTTTTTATATTCTTCGCATAGAGTATTGTAATCGTGCAATTTTTTTTATTTACAACCATGACATGCATGTAATAATGACATATCATTTATCTTTGAAAAATACCTAGTGGACAAGAAATTCCATGGAATGTTTGTTCCTAAAAGTTTCAATATTTTCCATAGAGAGTACGTCCGATTTTTTTCGCTTGTATCCTTTATTTTGTTTTCTTACAAATACTAATAGCTTTGCGTGTCTGCTTTTTTCCTAATTGATAGAGTGGTCTTCAGCATTGAATTTACTGACCAAAGTATTAATATCCTCTTTGTCTTAGCATTTTCGCTAAAATAAGCGTCAATTCACCAGAATTTTGAATTTTGTTTTCTGTATACCATTCTAAAACTGTTCTATGCCTTGTCAAATCTCGGGTGGCTTTTAGTTGGCAGAAGATCGTCTTTTACTAGTTTTGCTGGTGCTGGCGGAGTAGCAGCAAACTCAAATTCCTCATCTGACACTACATATACGTTTTCAAAAATTAATATATTGTTCAGCGACATGGAAACCTTATTCTTAAAGTGGTATTTGCCATCTTGATGTGTATTATTGCCTACTATGTTATTTTACCACCTGCGGATATTTGAAATTCTAATGTCTGTCTAATTTTAAAATGGAAAAGCCAAAATTTAAAATAAGAGAAGGGAGTGGTTGTAAATAAAATAGTATACTAACCTCGGTGGAAACTTTCATTACTGTCTCGAGATTTAGTTAACAACTACTAACTCTCTCTACAGTAATTAAATACTTTCCACCTTGGTACATACGTAATGTACTATTTCAGATATTGTCAGATGACATGTGTGAAGTTAATGGCTTAAATTTACTTCAGACCTCAAATCTCAAATTTAATATTACTGCTTAGGTTAACCATATCGCGCGTACAGCTTAATACGTGATGTATGTTCAACAAATCCATGAGGGGTGTCATTTATTGCTACTAAATGTGGCAAAGTACAACAGCTGACTTGTTATTAAACACTAATAAACCAGAAAAAATGAACAAAAAAATTAATACCTATTGAAGTGTAGAATGTAGTCATGAAAACTTTTTTTCAGAAATGTTAATCAGAATTAAAGTCCGGCCCTGACCTAGCTTCAAGTTCTGCAAGAAGAATGTTACTAAACTTAATGAAACTTACCCATATATTGCGTCCTTATCTCGTTTACCGACGTCAGGGACTGCGCCGCCCATGACATGGTTTGCGGCGGGGTTCACATGGTTCGCATGGTATGCGTGCATGGCATGGTTCAAGTGCGGCGAGTGGTGCAGCCCGGGGATGCTGGGTCGATGCGCCACGTGGGGCTCGTACATGCCTCCCGCCGCGCCGCTGTCCATGTAGCCCGGGTGAATGCCATCGTCATACTGCAATGATACAAAAAAGGGTTAATGTTAAATAAAGTTACACTTACGAAACTAATATGATAATTTAAGGATGGTAAAAAATTTTCAATTTTCAAAAGTAGTAAATAAGATTGTTAATGATCCAATAGACTTTTTATGTAGGTGGTTTTTATGGGTTTAAGGATTTTAGGGAGCAAATGAAACCCAAATTTTAATTTTTAACTTTAACTAGCTCTGAGAAAGGAAATATATTTTCCGAAACGTCGGCAAATTGAGCAGCATGAATCAAAATACCCATATGTTTAGTAAACCAAGTATAGATATCCCCAATATCTGGATGCCTCTTCTTGTTTAAAACCACCACCTTCACACTCCAATAAGCACGTAGGTGGAGTCATCAAGCTTCATTGCACATGGATAGTATTTAAGAAAGTAGCCTTAGAAACGTTGTGTAGTAACAAAATAAAGACAATGGAAGTCAGACAAGGTAATTTTTTTGATCTTGATATTATGCCTCATAAGGAACTCTTCGTCTCTTTACCATCCAGTGGCGCACCCTGGGGGGGGGGGGGCAAGGGGGCCTTGGCCCCCCCCAAAACCCCCAATGAAATGAAAAATTATGAAAGTGGATAAGTATTTTAAAAAGTAAATTTTCTTAGATTTACCTCACGGGCCTCGTTTGAGGGGGGCCAGGTGGGGCATTTGCCCCCCCCCTCCCCCTGGAAGTTGACTTATTGACAAAAGTTGACTTATTGAGGTTTAATATGGTTTGATTGAATGTATGAATTTATTATTTCGAGTTTTCCGTTCTATTTTTGTTATTATTTTGGGGTAGTAAAGACTTATTTTAATAAAAATAAACAGTTTTAATGCCAAAACGACTATGAATGTCTGAGAAACAATTTTAGCTCATTAAGTATTGAGCAAAAAATTGAAATTAAAATTAATGGAAGACCTAAACTCTCGAAATTAACTTGATACATACCGCAAAGTGTAAATCTAGGGACTTTATTGTTATTGATAAGTTTGCTGCAAATAAAAACAGATGAATGAACTTTACTTTTAAACAATGTACCCACTAATGAAAAATAAATTAGCCTTTTTATTTTTTATCTTATTTCATTTTCAATAGAATAAGAAGGTAATCATAAATTTTTAAAATATTTACTATAATAATTATTGACCAAATTTGGGCGTGGTCTTAAAAAAATTTCGCCTGCGGCGCATTTCGCCTACAGCAGGCTTTTAGTACACCCCCAAGTTAACAAGTCACAAGCCGCCAATGCCCCCCCCTAAGAAACCGTTTAACGACTCCCATGACTAGGCTATTGCGATCTTCCCTGCAAGAGTACCTGTTAAAAAAGCTCCAAAACTCTAGAAAAATGCGTAGCTTAAAAGTTTATTAAAAAATTTGCTTCCAGCACTGGTTGGCGGGCCCCCCCTAACATAAAATCCTGGGTGCGCCGCTGTTACCATCCATGGAGGTTTAGACCAAACAGCCCTGTTGCTTGCGAATGATTGTTATAAAGCGTATTGAAAATGTGCATTGTGTGTTGACGTTACCCTTGTGCCGGCTGCGTATTATTTTTTTGTCATAAAAGCTTATGTACCTTCTGAGATTGCAATATCTTATATTTCGCTATTGTTCTGCTTGCTGTTTTCTACACTTTCCTATTATTTAAAGGGTGAAATTACTCTATTATACAAAACATAGTAAAATTTTTAAGTATACTAATAAAATTAAAATTTATTTTTCAATTTAAAACACCAAATAAGTTTAAATAACCGTTTTAAAATTAAAATACGAAATAAAGATTTAAGTACGTATTGTTAAGCTTAGAAGGTAGACGCCCACCAATATAATTGTTTTTAAAAGTCTACTTACTTATTCAATTGCTATTTTTTATTTTATGTTTAAACTTTTCATTAGGATATTTTATGACAGGAGCCGAAGCTTTAATTGTATTTTTATTACCAATTTTTTTTAAATCAATCATTATTATAAATTGAAAGCAAATCTCGGGTTGTGTTTTTATTTTTGATGTTGAATTTAAAATTATCGAGAAATTTGTTAAATTCCTAAAGATACCCTAAAGTACTAGAGTCCCTAATTAAAGTATGAGGTATACTATAGGGCAGGGGGTAGTGCTAAGGGGGGAAACACAATATGGGGGTGAAAATATGAACTCTAAATACAGAACAGGTATAGTTCTAAAACAAACCTTATCTTTTATAAGCCTTTATTAACAAATAAGAAAATACCATAATACACCTATGAGATGGCATCAACTTTAACAGCTAAACCAAGCCTACTTCCTCCTCGTCGTAATATTTTTTGTGCGTAATAAAAAAATAATATATGCATGTCATTATGCCAGGATTATAATTTGTCCATAAGATTTTAAATATATCAGCCAAAGTTTACAACAAATATTATTGGACGAGTGGAATATTATCAGTAATAATTATTTTTAATGATATTGCACCACCTCGAATTTGAACGAAAACTGCCACTGTTTTTAATCTCAGATAAGTGACGTCAGTTAATCTAATCTGACTTTATCAGAAGGTAGTATTCATTTTGAATATGTATCACAAACATCACATGACGAATGTATACGGAAAAAATTATGATCCGAAGACGCCTTTTATAATATAATAACTGAGTTACTGAGCTTAATTAGTTTTTCATCTGTTTAGTTCTATTCCATCATTATTTCCTTTATCTTTTTAGTATGACGTTATGCCTCCCCCTCGCCAAGATGCTGCCCGCCAATTTACCAAAAAATTAAGAAAAACTATTGGCATTCTATAAGGGCGATGGCACACACACAGCGACTTGTGCCGACTCGGCAACCACCGCTCGCAAAATAAAGAAGTACTATGACAAAACCGAAACCTAGGTATGCCGGTACCTATAGACCCACATGAAGTACGAAGCAAAGCACGCACTGGGCGTGCAAAGCGGATATACTAATCGAGTGGTCTGAAGATTTACACGCCTACGGCGCGGAAACCCCAGGAACACGGGGGATTTAGTCGGTAGGCAGCCCCATTAAGGATGAATCCAACACTCCTCTGGCTAACAGGGTGCCAGTATTTGAAAGATACTCCTCAAAAAAAAGTCGGTTCACATCTAAGTGTTTTCAAAGACAACAAAACACAGTCAGCAGTGCATCGCCTCGTGCGGTTTTGAAACCGCCTCGGCGCAGCATTAATACATCCACCGGCCCAGCTATTTCTTGCTTAAATAGGTTCTAGAATACCTGGGATTATATTCGAATAGCTGCTAGCGGTCTTTGAGACCCGAAGCAGATACATTTATTTGATTAAAGAACTGCAGAAAAAATTCAATTAGGTTTGTTTTGCCAATGCCGCCGCCTCGACAGAAACCGAGCCGAACTCGCTAGTGTATCTTGCCACTGCTAGCTGCAGCCGCGTCGACAGAAACCTCTATTAAAACGGCGTGTATGGCATGGCCCTAAATACTTATTGTATGTAGAGCGGGTGAACTTTTATTATTGATTATTCGATCAAAATTGTCTCTTTGTAAAAACCTTTGCTTTCTTTTAAGTAATGAACGGCTTAACGCCGAGTACGAGCGTTGATTTCCGAATCGGAAGGTACCAGTTTTTCAATAACTGTTTACTACTGCTGGAGAATCTGGTATGTTTCCAAGTGCCAGAATTGTGTCTGAACGGGAATCAGAACTTGAAAAGGCTATCCTTAATGCCGTCGAAAATGATCGATCGATGACGAAGTACAAGGCGCATTGCCTATACTTATCAAATTATACAATCGTCTGCTTGGAGAGATCTTCACATTTTCAATTCTTTATACCCACATCATTTACAATGAGTACAACATTTGCAAGATGGCGATTTTGCGTTAAGCATACAGTTCTGCAATTAGATTAATGCAAATGGAAGACTGTATAAGTATGTTCTATTCACTAATGAAGCACAGTTCACTCGCAATGGTATTAATAATCTTCAGAGTGAACACCAATGGTCCTATGAAAATCCTCACGCAACTGTAGAACATAATTTTGAACATAAATTCAGCTTTACTGTATGGTGTGGTATGTTAAATAGTAAATTAATCGGTCCATTTATAATCGACGGTATAATCTCACAGGACAGGTATACTTAAATTTTCTACAGAATCACTTGCAAAACCTATTAGAAGATGCGACAGAACATCTATTTACAACATGATGGAGCCCCTGCATAGTACAGTTATGGTTTAAATTATTGGTATATTCTTAAACTAAGTAAACCTAGACATCCAGAAAAGCGAAGTGCTCCAGACGGATATTTGCATTCAGTACTTATACAGTGTCCGCAGGAAAGTTCGCATCAAATGGGATTTTTTTTTATTATTAGGTATAGGTAAAAATTGAAAAAGCTGTTAGTTTTTGCTTACCTAAAAACCAAAAATGACGTATACTGAAGCAGCTGCACGACATGCGTTACCTGTCAAATTTGACATTTTTAATAAAATAGGTTCAAAAATGCCATTATTTATCAAAATATCGAAAAACTTTATTCGAGAAAGTTGTTTATTTAGGCATTTTTAGCCTCTGTACAAAATTTTGATAGTTTAATACAATTTTTATTTTTTGCCAGATTCTTGAAAATTTTGATCAACCCTCGTAGATTAACTTTTATACATCGATGTAAAATCATTTGCCTTTACTTCATGTGTAATCTTAATGCAATTTTGTGTAAAATTTTTGTTTCCAATTATTTATTTTGCTTCAAAAACTGAAATTGGTATTGATCAGTATGTAATGTTTGATGCAAAGTTTATCTAATTACATCATTTTTGCCAAGCCGACGTTTCTCATTTTTCTTAAGTTAGTAAACAGATGTACAAAAAGAAAATATTAGGAAGCTTTCTTTGAAATTTTACTTAATTAATATTAAATTAAATTAATTATATTAAGCTATATATTTGTTGAATAAAATGTTTCGAGCGATTAATATTTATTCTTTTTGATCCAATATTAATAAAGTAAAATTTCAACGAAAGCTTCCTAATATTTTCTTCTTGTACATCTGTTTACTAACTTAAGGAAAATGAGAAACGTCGGTTTTGGCAAAACTGATGTAATTAGATAAACTTTGCATCAAACATTACATACTGATCAATAACAATTTCAGTTTTTGAAGCAAAATAAATAATTGGAAACAAAAATTTTACACAAAATTGCATTAAGATTACAAATGATGTAAAGGCAAATGATTTTACATCGATGTATAAAAGTTAATCTACGAGGGTTGATCAAAATTTTCAAGAACCTAGCAAAAAATAAAAATTGTATTAGACTGTCAAAATTTTGAACAGAGGCTAAAAATGCCTAAATAAACAACTTTCTCGAATAAAGTTTTTCAATATTTTGATAAATAATGGCATTTTTGAACCTATTTTATTAAAAATGTCAAATTTGACAGGTAACGCATGTCGTGCAGCTGCTTCAGTATACGTCATTTTTGGTTTTCAGGTAAGCAAAAACTAACTGCGTTTTCAATTTTTACCTATACCTAATAATAAAAAAAAATCCCATTTGATGCGGACACTGTATGTATATGACAGGCAACGTTTGGCGTAACTCATTACAGATTTGTACGTCGTACAAAATTATGAGCTGTAAAATGTTTATATTGGATGGTTTCTCTGGTATGTTCAAGTAAAGTAAACGCTAGAGATGCATTACTCGATCGAATAATAAATGCAGCAGCAGCTATAAGAAACATACCCGCATCCATTCATAGAGCGACCCGAACTATTCATCACAGAGCTGACTTATGTTTATAAACGGTGGCATTTTTGAAAACTGTCCAACCTAGCCTATTTGTTATTTGTTTTTTCCATAGGTATCTGCGATTATTTTAGTAGGATTTCATGTTGTCGCTTAATTTGTACAGTTTTTTTAATAAACATTTAAAATAAAAATTTTGCACTTTAAATGATAGTTTTTTAATTAGCATATTATTACCATTACTAATGTTTTATCTTGTTAAAAAATATAAATTTTACAAATTTTAATATGCTTGAATTTGAACAAAGATATGTGAAATTGATTTAATTTTGATTAATTTATGAAAGTCTCTATGGTAAATAAAAAAAAAACTTTTTGGGAAATTATTAACGTTTTTTAAAAAAATATATTTTTTTTTATTTTTGGAGGTCACGTTTTCGAATCTACGCATAACTTTTAATTCTAATCAACTTTTCTTAATACCATTTTACTGAATTTTCTGAAATAGGGGTACTTTATTCTTGTACAAGTTTTATATTTTTTGGCCTACCCTGTACGCCGTTTGACTTGCAACCATTCCAAGTGCGCCTAATATGATTATCGAACATGCACCAACTTTTATCAAAAATTTTTCTGAGAAATCGTTAATAAGAAAATGCCTATATGTTGCACACTTAAACAACCACAATGTATATTCAATTAAATAGGTCTGTCATCACAAGATACATTTTTGAGTATGCCAAATATTTTTTTGTTCCAATTGCAAGTAAGTTCAACCATAACGTTTTTTAAATTTTAAAGAAAATTTTACAAAACTTGTGGTTTCCGAATTTTATAAATTTTTTTTTATTGATACCCTATTTCGCTTATTTAAAGTACGCCTCAGCGTGTTTAAATCCCACTTTCAAAAACGCGCGTGTTTTAAAGTTACCATGGCAACATCAACAACCCGTGAAACGTGAAGTCTAAATATGTCAACTTTTGAATTATTGATTTGACAGAATTACCTTTTAACGTCAAATAAAATATTTTTTTAAGCAATAGACAACCAATGTCAACGGTGACAACAATAAATCTTATGTGACAGATTGGAAGGTATTTTTTGTTCTCCTCATTTTCATGACAACGACAGGTATATCACATCGCGAATTCGACCATTTCACTTACTTACTAAGTTATTATTTCCATTTTTTGTAATATAAATACCAATAAAAAAAAATAATGTAAAGTATTCGTGGATAACTGGTCTTTAAAACACTTGCTCTATTTCAAGCACTCCGGCTGCGCCGTCGTGCTTGCAAAATCGCGCGTGTTTTAAAGACCTTAATATCCATTTATACTTTAATATATTATTTATATTTCACCAAGAATGATTTAAACATTTATTAAAGTTTTGTATACCTTATATATAATTTGATAACCTATACACAGTTTGCATAAATATTTTTACAGCCATGGGGCCGTTAAATTTTATGCGTTCTCCCCGAGGGAAAATTATTTGCTATTAATATTTAATTCAAATTTGGTGGTAGGTAATAATTGATTTAGTTTTATTGCAGCGGAAAATAATTTGCATTTTATGAACAATAAAACAAATTATTCATACATTAAATTTAACAAGAACGCAAATTGACTAATTTAAAAATTGATTTGGCAATTACTTTTTATAGCAAAATATCGGTATTTCATTTAAATTAGACTGGAACAAATCATAGATCCGTCCAGCTTATCTGGTATGCAAACAAAGGTTAAGTTTTATGGGTGAAAAAATACGTTGATACGTATGTACCGGGTGTTCCACCTAAGGAGGTAATCGGCTATATCTCAGAAAGTAATAACACTGGGACTTTGGGAAAAAATATATATCCATAAAAGCGGCCAAGAGAAATTGCTGGAAATTATTTTCAAGTTCGAAAAATGACCGCTAGGGGGCGTAAGAGAACTTTCAAAAAAGAAATGCCGATTTTCTCTTGATTTTTCTTAATAAAAATATGTTAAAAATATAAGCATTGCATTCTTCATAAAATTATGCAACTTTATGTTAGGAATCGTTTTTTTCTATTTTCTATAATAAAGTGGTGGGGGAAGGTCAAACTTTTTTCTTTAAACGCTGATATCTCTGCTTTGGATAAACCGATTTTATTCAACTTGGTCTTGAAAAAAAGCCCTTCTTTTCCTCTACACGTAGATCTATTAACTATACCACATTGATTCTGATGGTTGCCACTAGATGGCGTTTTTCCGTAATTCCTCAACGAATAAGGATTTTCTCAAAAAAATCAAATGTTATGATATGACCTTTTCATCATATTTTATTTTAGGCTTATAAAGGCTATTAAATAGTGGAATAAAGAATCCAGGTCCGTATTTAAAATAAAAAAGTTGATGATGGTCGCTCGAATCCGAAACGTCGGATTAAAAAACTAACCCCATCAGCTTGTAGAGGAGGAAAAGTTACTATAAGGAACTGAAAACCGCAACGTGATATATTTTGTTAAACTAGAGAAATTTGGGATAATAATAATATAGAAAAATAGGATTTTTATAATAAAATTATTATTCATATTAATTATTATTATCCCAAATTACTCTAGTTTAGCAAAAGATATCACGTTGCGGTTTTCAGTTCCTTATGGTAACTTTTCCTCCTCTACAAGCTGATGGGGTTAGTTTTTTAATACGACGTTTCGGATTCGAGCGACCATCATCAACTTTTTTATTTTAAATACGGACCTGGATTTTTTATTCCACTATTTAATAGCCTTTATAAGCCTAAAATAAAATATGATGAAAAAGTCATATCATAACATTTGATTTTTTTGAGAAAATCCTTATTTGTTGAGAAATTACGGAAAAACGCCATCTAGTGGCAACCATCAGAATCAATATGGTATAGTTAATAGATCTACGTGTAGAGGAAACGAAGGGTTTTTTTTCAAGACCAAGTTGAATAAAATTGGTTTATCCAAAGCAGAGATATCAGCGTTTAAAGAAAAAAAGTTTGACCTTCCCCCATCACTTTATTATTGAAAATAGAAAAAACGATTCCTAACATAAAGTTGCATAATTTTATGAAGAATGCAGCGCTTATATTTTTAATATATTTTTATTAAGAAAAATCAAGAGAAAATCGGCATTTCTATTTTGAAAGTTCTCTTACGCCCCCTAGCGGTCATTTTTCGAACTTGAAAATAATTTCCAGCTATTTCTCTTGGCCGCTTTTATGGATATATATTTTTTCCCAAAGTTCCAGTGTTATTACTTTCTGAGATATAGCCGATTACCTCCTTAGGTGGAACACCCGGTACGTCTCAGCGGTCTGATCCCCTGGCGCCTAACAGGGATGGACATGCGCACAACTGTCTTGTTATCAGGTTTTCCTTCTTTATCGACAGCATATAAATACACTCCAGGCCCGGCTCGGCGCCAGCTTTGTTGTTACGTTTTCTCTGTGGATTTCTCGTTTTTGCTATTAAAGGTACTTTTCTATTGCTTTTTTTAAACAACTTAGCTAAGTTGTCAAAGGAATGCTTCGCGAACAAATCGTCTAATCGTATGAGAAATATGATACTTAACCGCGGCAAGGGGGGAGAAAAAGCTTTTTGCTGAATTTAGTTAAATTTTTAAAATGAACGCTCAACTAAGCCGTTGGCTTTGCTATTTAAAAGCAACTAAAATGCAACGGGGCTATTGTTGATTGTAGGTATTCAACATTTAGGATTTCTAGTTTTTGTGTATAGTTGCGTATTGTGAAGTTAAGTGAATTGTGTTTGTACTGCAACAATGACTGGTACCGAGAACTTTTTGAAATTCTTGATCAATAAATTGTGCTTGAAAATGTTGTTTAACACGTACCCAAGTTTTTATCACATCGTTAAATGTTACCAACCAATATTTGGCTTAAGGTGGAATTATCAACGTCATTCCATCTATTGCCAACCTATAACCTATTTCGCGTTGCTTTTTTTTAGTTTATTATTTGATTAACTAACATTTAAATAAAATCAATATCGTCGGTACAATATTTAGGTAATATCTGACAAATTACAAAAATATTAATTTATTCCATTGCTAATTTTGGGAGAATTGTATAGTGAAAGAAGAATGACATAATAATGTTAAAAAAAATCTTACCCGATATTTTTCGCTGCTACTAAAATATTTAATGGAATTCCTTGATATTTATTTTATATGTCAATTATTACCTATAAAATATGATGACGATAATGATTTTATTTAAATTTTGTGTAAAAGCTAGAAAAATTAAATAAACATACGTAAAATAGGTTATAGGTTGGCAAGCATGTTGATACTCCCACCTTAAGGTTGGGTACGCGATAACATAGAAAATTGATGTTTTATTTGTTTTTTAATTTCGATTTGATACGGTAAGTTTAATTGGCTTGTCATCTTGCTTTTCGAACTAAAAACACAACAGCAATTATGTTTTAACAAATTTTAGAAAAAAAACATTAAAAACGATTTTATAACCTCAAAATTTGATTGGTTGACAGCCACTATATAAGGACACCAGAAATCACTAGGTACCTTTTCCTTAATAACGATGCGATTTTCGAACATAGTGAACAACAAATAAGGCACGACCATGGTTACTAATAAATAATTAATAGTTTGACATCTGAAACTCAAATTCTGACAGAAATAGACAAAAAAGAAAATAGCATGGCATTTTTACTTACTGAAACAGAGAGAATTGATATTTTAATTTTAAGGGGGTTTGGCGATAAACAGAGATCATATCAGGAGGTATGTAATATTTACAATAATTTGCATCCAGACAGGCACATTAAAAAAAATGCAGTTTTTCGAAGTATTGAGCGTTACAGAATGACTGGTACTGTAAAAACCGCCCAAGATCTGGAACACCTAGGACTGCTACCTACGAGGAAAAAAAGCGGGACATTCTGCTTGCGATAGAAGAAAATCCCAAACAATCCACCAATCAGCTTGCTTTGGATCATGAAATTGATCAAAAATCTGTACGAACCGTTCTTCATACTGAGAAAATGCATCCATACAAAATTAATGTTGTACAAGAACTTTTTGACGTTGACTGTGATCGAAGGCTAGAATTTGGCGAAATAATGACTAGAAATATGGGAGAAAACCCGAATTTTTCAAACAATATTGTGTTTTCGGATGAAGCGACTTTTACACTACACGGAATGGTGAATAAACAAAATTACCGTTACTATGGGCGCGAAATAACCCTAACTGGTATGCAGAGCTGCATACACAGTTCCCAAGAAAAGTTAATGTCTGGGCTGGATTGTTTGCGGGACATGTAATTGGACCCTTTTTTATCGAGGGAAATTCGAACGGTGATCGATATCTCCAGCTTCTTCGGCAAGAAATAGTTCCAGCTATAAACAATTTACATGCTGATATTAACTTAACCTGGTATCAGCAAGATGGCGCTCCTCCGCATTTTACTCGCGAAGTTAGAGAATTTTTGGATGTCACGTTCCCAAATCGATGGATAGGAAAAAGAGGGCCTATCGAATGGCCTTCACGGTCCCCCGATCTTTCGCCATTAGATTTTTTTTATTGGGGTCACCTGAAAAACATAGTTTATCAAAATAAATCCAATAATTTAGAAGAATTGAGAATGAAAATTGTCAATGAAAGTGCGAGAATAACAAGGGAAATGGTTTTAAACACCCAAAGACATTTTTGCGATAATTTGTATCATTGTCAGTTAGTAAATGGGGGTCATTTTCAACACTTATTAAAAAATAGAGCCGTTTTGCCATGATTTGTTGTACGTTTAAAGTTAACTTAATAAATTGTTTCTTGAAATTTATTTTGTGTTTTGTAACTGATCAATTTATGTAGGAAAGTAATGAATTTAGGTATAACACATGGTTAATAAAAAATGTTTAAAATTGAGTCGACAATCAAAATAAGTAAAAATAAACAGGGTGTTCCATTTAAAAAAATATAACTATCATTCTCCACAACTTTGTGGGCGACCCTGTATATTTCAATTTATCATCGATATGTAAATTTCTAACAGCCCTACATTTTTTATATAAGACGTTTTTTGATAACCCCTGTATATTTTGAAATAATCGACCGTTCTGCTAATTTTTCCTAACCCTGTATAAGTACCTATATAAATGGCAAATATCTAAATCCGCCACTGATGGTTTACTGTCTTCTATACTAAAACTAATTTGTCGTGTAAAATTGTATTTATTCAGAAAATGCTATTATTATATATATCTTAAAGTTAACTATGTTTATAACTCTAACAGTCTCAGATTTAAAAGGTACAATTACCAATATTTTACCTTCTTTTACAATGTACAATCAATAGGCATACCTAAAGTCAAACGCCATAAAAGAAATGACTCTGAAAAGGATTTGTTTTTATAACGTCATAAATGAAATATTTGTTGTTAAAGGATTTAGCTGTGAAGTCAGGTAAAGAAGCACCATAAGCATTCTTGTTCCGAAACACTCAAATTTGCATAAAAGTAACATTATCGTTGAGACTTTAACTATTTGGTATAAAGGATTATCTTTAAATCTTAATTATTTTTACGTGGAAACGAGATTAATTTAGAACGGTGTGTTTCTTGCGGGATATATTCAAATTAATTTTATTGCGAAATACCTTCTTAAGATGCATAAATTATTTTATAAACCTTCATTTACATTAAATGCTCGTTATAGGCTTTGCGGTATAGTTACTAGTTTCTAAGTCTATTGTATGTAAAAAATGTCCTTTGCTAAAAAAAAGTCGACAGAAACCAAAAATAATAGAGAGAATTCTTCTATTAATAAGATCTGGTAAGTTAAGTAAAATTATTTCAAACATTAGAACAATTTTTTTAATTTGCAGCTGAGCGGCTGATTATAAATTTTATCTTAGTTATCTAACTTCCTCCAGATCATTTAAGAATGGTTCGCCTAACGCATTGAACCTTCTTTTTGCGAGGCTAGGGCATACACACGAGAAATGCTGAATACTTTCCTCCTCTTCTTCATCTCTGCAACTTCTCCAGAAGTCATTAACTGGTATTTGTATAGGTATACGTTCTGCGAGTCGACCGAAAATGCAATGTCCGGTGACTACGGCAGTGATATTTCTTAGGCCTTTTCGACTGTGCTGTATAATAACGCTGTGATTTTAATGGTATCAAGTAGGGGATATAATTTCCTGGAGATCGTACCGATTGTTAGCTCTGTCCATCTGCTTTGTGCAAGTTGTTTAGCTATCCGACCTATCTCCTCTTTGATCGATCCCAGCGATCTACCCCCAATTGCCATCCCTATTGCAATGGCCAGGAACCCAACCCAAGGTGCTAAGTACCAAGTATGAAGATATTGTTGCGACAGCGCCTTAGGTACTAATTTCGATTTATTTATTGCTAACAAATTGCCTTTATTGCTGCTTGACCGTCTATATAGATAGCTATAGAGCCCACTATTTGGGGAACCCTTTTCTATATCTTGGCCTGGACTAAAATGTAAGGCTCGTTTTTATATTGACATATTTAACGTGTTTTTCTTGACAATTATTGTCATATTGGTGTAGGTAGCTAACAAAGTTTACATTTTTTACGAGACCATGAATCACTGTTTTTAATCCGATCAACTGAAATATGTATAAAAACAACAACAAATTAATCATGCTTCAATTAGAACCGAACAATTAAGACAATAAACCTAATTGTTTAAAAGAATATTGTCGAAAAACCCATTTTTTATGCTTTGCACTATTAACCGTTCGTTGACTGCACTTATAATTAAAATTGTCGTGATTATTTTTTAAGTCTTCAAGTTGACAAATTATTTTTTAATGTTTCTTCTTAACTTCGGGTTGACCAATTGATATTTTATTGAATCATTTGGCAATAAATTATTTTATCAGATAAAGTTAAGGAAGACCTCGGGTATTTGAAAGGACGATAAATAATGTCATATTATTGTATTTTCGAAAGTACTCGCATTTTATAAAATGTGAATGAACTGTAATATTAATTCAGGAGGGTCAAAAGCCAAGGGGGTCCAAGTAGAAAATTGTAAAGTCTGATATCTATAAATTTTAAAGTTTTGCAATAATATTGAATAGATTTGTAAAATAAGTTGTTTATTATTATCATATTTTTGTATTATTTTGGTAAACAAGAATATATGTATAATAATCTACACTTGTTTATAACTATGAATAATGTACATTTCCTTTTTACATGATGATGACACAATTCGAAAGATGCATGACGGCGGAAAGAAAGAAAGCTGCTTGGGCTTTTTCAACTGTAGTAAATTGGGTAATAAACTAATGCCACTTAATATTATTGGCCACAGGTTCATCGACGACGTATCTGGATCAAGGATAAATACCACATGCCTGCATGAAAATTCCCTTTCAGCCGTTGTGGCATTACCATGGATACAAGATATAATTAAGTAAAATTTTGCAATACCTATACTCCAAACCCAAAAATATAGGCAGTGACGTAGCTATCATAACCATGGAAACCAATGCAAACCAATAATGACAATATAGTATTTTGGCCGTTTCCATGGTTATGACAGCTCGTCACTGCCTATATTTTTGGGTTTGGGGTATAGGTGACAATACCGAAAGCAAAGGACTAGCGAAAATAATGTAAAAACTGCAGTGTCATAAATCTGTAGTAGGTACTTACTAAACCAGACGAAATTATTTTATTGCCGTAAGAACTTACTATTGCTAATCTTCTTCATATAACAGTAATTTAATCAGAAACTTTGACTGTTCATTCATTTTTACTATTTCGTTAAAACACACTGTCTGATTTACTTGATGATTTGCCTATACAGTGGTATAATTTATCCAAAGTCAGTGTGATGACATTCCAATCATTCCATACGGCATACAAACGGCGGTAAACAGTCTCAAAGAGACCGACCTCACAACCAGGGTTGTCAGATCTTTCTTCTTCAATTCTTTAAATTTTTTTTATTAAAAATGTTTCTTTTATATCAGTATTCAATTGTTAGTCAGTAACTTTCTTTGAAAGCTAGTTTGCAAATATACTTTAAACCGAGGAGTTTTGAGTGTGACAGAAAAAAATAACAAGCCATTCATTGTTATAATAATCCATTCTTTAGTCCTTAAGAAACAATATAAATGAAATCAAGACAAAAAATGCTTTCAGTGTTTAAAAACAACTAAGTAACAAACCCTTGTTTCTCGTATATACTTACATTGTGCTTACAAATACGAAAATTTTGAAGAATTGGCAACAGCATATAATTTGTTGCGGTTGCCAAGGGATACAAGCGCCAGTTAAAGCGGCTGGCATAAGCTGAAGCGGTCTCCAGCCCGTTCAACGATCGATTCTGTCAGACAGAGATAGGCCAGTGACCGCCGATGGCGTGGAAGAGACGAAGATAAAATATACGTAATTTGGAACTTGTGGACGGGCTGGACAATGGTCCGAGAATGGAGTTCTGGTAAACAAATTAAAGCACATTCTGAGCAGTGTCGTGCCGTGTCAGGTTCATTTTTCTGATTTTAGTTTTGTGTATAGAATTTTTGAGTTACCTTATATTTATTATTTTAATATATTATTATATATACAGTGGGTTTATAAAGTGTAGTATGTACAAACACCTAATGTAAAACAAACTTATAAGTGTGTATACGCATTTTAATTATTTGTTTGGAACGCCTATGGTTAGGAAATTCATACTGTTTTATGTTATTAAATTGACCTAAGAAACACTAGGTATAAGACAAAATATTTGGTTTCAACTAGACATTAGACTAGCATTTTGCTAGAAATGTTAGAAACTATTTACACTAAATTTTTCCTAATTGCTGGATTGATTAAAGCCAAGATGCTCCTGTTAAATGGCCACCCCGTTTCCCAGACCTTATACTCCCTTGGACTATTCAGTCTAAGGGTGTATGAAAGAACTTAAATATGATTCTGATTTCGACCAAGAATTATTTAATAGAAAGAATCCGTCAAGCTGGAGATAAGTTCAGGTTGAAACCACATATTTTAAGGTTAAGATTTTCTTTAATAAAAAGAGCTGCATGTGTATTCGAAAAGATGGAGGTGATATCGAGCAATTTCTTTAGATTCTTATTTTTTAATTTTGTTTGTTTTTGTTCATAATTTTATGAAAATAAGATGTTTTGAATATTTATAATTTTGTTATGTTGTTTCAAATTTATTTAATAAGTAATTGTGGATTATTGTCTTTAGAACGAGTGATAACAGTGGCGTTTTACTCTTATATGAAGACAATAATTAGCTCTTAGTAGGGCAATAAAATTATTTCATTTAACTTACACCTACTACAGGTTTGCATCTGTACTCCACTATCCTTACATTATTTTTGGCTAGTCCTTTGCTTTCAGTGTTGTCACCTATTGCAAAGTTTCACTTAATTATATCTTGTATCCCTGATAATGCCACAACGGCTGACTTGGTTAAGTATTTGAAAATTATGAGACTACCGTTGCATTCAGTTAAGGACCCATACTTTTTAAATTATCTCAAAAACGCATCATTTTATCGAAATTTAATAGAAAACAAAAAATAATCTAAACTAAATGATGGTCTGAGAAAATATAGTTTGGACGTCACTAGCGCACGTACTAAAAAAATAAGGGGGTCAGCGGGTACTGAAAATATATTTTGAAAATTTGCAAATTTTTAATCCTAAGAGAAGTTTCAGAATATATGAATAATTTTGTAAAATATTCTCTTATATGCTGAATGTTCTTTTCCCCCCACCAGTTTAGCGGCTGGACAAAAAATGGCGAGACGCTTGCGTAGTGTTGCGAATAATTTTTAATGAAATGCGTTGTACAATATATTTCTTCACGGGAATATGGACGGCCGGTGGAAATCGGAAATATGTAGTTTTAGACATTCAGTAATATTTTTTTTATCCTTGAATAGGTTGTAAGGGTCAATTATTGTTTGTGATATTATGGGTAGGTAGGTATGTTAAATTTTTAAATGAGGACTTGAATTTTTAGATCAGTGGTTCCCAAATTTCGCAAAATCCCGGACCCCCGAAATCGGATTATAGTAACATGCGGACCCCCATGGCCAGTTAATCTTTAAAAGTACTAGAACAACCGTTTTGTAACTTATTTAAGCAACATTTTATTTATTAATACAACGTATTTTCCTTAAAAACAATAATAAACTTAAAACACAAGGATTATCTCTATTCTAGTGCTAGTTGTAGGTATACAAAGTAAATTTTAAACACACTTTAAAAATATGAAACAAAATAAACGTTAGGCATATTGAAGTAACTAGTTTTAAAATTCAATGGGAAGAATGAAATTTTGTTTTTGAATTTATAATTTTTTCCAAATCTGGTCTAATATTCGATATTTTTAACCTTAAATTGGGACCAGCATTAAGCCGATTTCTTTGCTTTGATTTTAACTGAACATACAAAAAAAGCTTGTTCACACAAATACGTTGTGCAAAAAGGAATCAAAAAATGTATCATAGCCCTTTCGGCGAGCTCATTGTAATCAGGACTTATATTAAACCAAAACTGAATTAAGCTATTATGATTAAAAATATTCTTTTTGGAAATACCTACTACATGACAAGTCGACGAGCTGATCTTGTTGTTTTTCTGTAAGAGCTACATTTTTTTCAATGTTTTCTTTTTCGATTTTATTTTTGTTTTATTTTCCCTTTGTGCTCCGTGGGTTCGCGGACCCCCAAAAAATACGCCGCGGACCCCAAGGGGTCCGCGGACCACCATTTGAGGACCACTGTTTTAGATAATTATTCCTAAAGATGAATTAATTGGTTGGTTATGAAAATAAAATAGAGGTAGGTCTTAAATAGGAAACATATAATAAAATTGAACTAAAACAGCACCTTAATTAATTAATTATGTATTCATACCTAAAATATCACTAATGTATTTTTATGTAATAAAAAAATCATTTGCCATTTAAGTAGTTATAATTTTGTATTTAACGCCTAGATTTAAGAAATGATTAGATACTGGTCTATTTTAAACAAGTCATAAAACTTCTTGTTTCTTTATTATTAGCAATAAAAAGTATGGCCGACAATAAAATTTAACTAGGAACAAGTTGGTAATAACGATATACCTATTCGTTCGTTGAAAAAATTAAGTGTTATAAAATATAAATTTAGTGAAAAACATTAAATTGGTTTTTGTTACTAAATGTGAAACAACAAAAATGCCTAGGTATAGCAGCAGTATGCCGGACAAATTAATACACTGAAATTATATTAAGATTAATCAATAACTGCCTAAAATATAGAGTCATTTCTAAAGATCTAAAATATTCTTTTATAGCACCAGTTCTAAAAATTAAAAATACAAAAAAAAGCTGTGAAATGAGGCCAATAAATATATTTTGGGATATTGAAAAAATATTAGAAATGACAGTTTATAAACAGATACTCGAATTTATTGAAGAAAACAAAATTCTAGTAAATATGCAAGCAGATTTTAGCAAAGGATATACAACAGAAACGGCAGACCAGTATGTAATTGAAAATTGGAAGCGAGGCGTTGACAAAAATGAACTTCAGCAGTATTTTTGGATTTTAAACGTGCTTTCGAAACAATTGATAGGAATAAATTATTTAAAAAATTATATCAGTATGGATAAAGGGGAGTTAAATGGTTTCAAAATTATTTAAGTAGGTAGGTACCTAGGTACTTAATAGGCAGCAAAAAACAAAAATTGATAACATTTTTTCCCCGATTTTTTCCAAAAAGGAATATAATAAAATAATAATATTGAGGTACCACAAGGTAGCATTTTAGGTCCTTAATTATTTATTCTTTATATAAATGATATGCCAAATGTTTTGAAACAAAGTCTTATTCAAATGTTTGCTGATGATTATATAAAGGGTAAAAATAGTCTTGATTGTATGGAAATTTTAAATTTTCAATTAAAAACTATATTAAACTCGTTACAGATAAAAAAATTAAAATTAAATGTTTCTAAAACAAAATTTATGATTATTGGAAATAACGTGAATAATACAGATAGGTATAAATATTTTTGTTGATGATGAAAAATTAGAAATTATACACTATTTTAAATATTTGGGAGTAATTTTTGATTCTAAATCAAAATTTGTATTGCATTTTAAAAATCTCGAATCTAGAATTGGAAAAAAAATAATTATTTAAAGAGAATTAGTCAAAATTTAAGTTTATTTTCACGAAAAAACAATTTATAACACTATAATTTTACCTCATTTTTTATATTTTTTAACAATTTTATATTTATGTACACAGCAAATGATGGGGTATTTAATAGACTCAAACTTTTGCAAAATAAAGCTATGCGTATAATTTTAAATTTGGATACCTAAAAAGGTATACGAAAATAGGTTTAATGTTAGAGAAAATTCAGTGGCTAAATGTTAAAAATTTAATAGTTCTTTTGATTTGTACTTGTATTTTCAAAATACAACACAACTTACTGCCTTCTCTTATAAATATTTTATAACTCAAAATTTTGAAAATCATAACTATTCAACCAGGTATAACAAGGATTTTTGTCTAAGTAGGGTATCAAAACATTTGACATATAAATCGGTTTTCGTGAATATTTCAATTAAATCACAGAGCTCCTTGAAAAATTTTAAAAAATCATTTAGTAGGTATTTAAAAAACGAAAGAGTGAGTGATAAATTTGTTTTTAATACTTCAATGGTGATATTGATAAATTATTTTAAATATTTTATAAAACTTGTTAAATTGCTAAGTAAATCTTGTTATTACTATACTCACTACAAGTTATTAACAAAATACCTAGTAGGTAGGTAGATGTTTTTTAAGGTTATCACAACAACATACTGGGTTAAAATCATCTAAAAATTGTATATTTTGCTTTTAAATAATACAAGCACCAGAGTGACTGATTAAACAATGTTAAATTGTAAAATTTACTTTAAAAATGTTTTTGGAAACAAAATCATTCTGTAATAATATGGAAATAGTCTTATTCTAGGTCTAGAATAAGTGAAAAATATTCCCTTAGGGTTTAATAACTTCTATATAGTTTTTAATGAGATGTTCTAAATAATTGTTTGAAATAGTATGACATGTATAACTAGGTAGGTACGCAACTAACTGTTGGTGGTTCTGTTGGTATGTATAACAAAGTCAAATAAAAAGCTTTGAAAAGTTTTTATCCTACAAAAGATAACACTATTTTTGTTAAAGTACCTATCCCGGGAATAGTTACAGTATCCCGTTCCTCTCTTTCGCTTACAGTTAAGTATAAAGCTGTGTATTTGAGAGCACCTATACCATGCACTTCACATGAATAGAAAATGTCAGTATTTTATTGAGCAATTTGAAGCAGTGTGTGATTTTCAATAACAATTTCAAAACGGTTATAATATCTAAATTATGTGACTATGGAAATATCATAGGTATCATTTCCCCTTTTTTTCCGAAATCAGTGCAAATTGTTGTATTTACCAGATTAGGGCCGGGCTGTTAGATATAAATATTTTCAAAAACTGGCTAGGTATAAGGTTAATTATTTTTATAGGGACACACAATAGATATAGATAATTTGGAAAATTTTCGAAAAAGCCGTAAAATGACAATGAAGTTTATAAAGTAAATTTAATTTTCAGAAAAAAACTTTGCAGTTTAGAAAAACGTTTTGAATAAATAAATTTTAAAAATGAATATTACTTTAAGGTTATACTTAAGCACTTTTTCAAAGTTTTAATTTGTGTTAAAATACCTACAACACAACTTGCTTTATATGAGAAAATAACAATAAATATATTGTGCCTCTCTATAAAACGTACCTACCTTCGTGTTTTAGTGTGTCCGCAAATAGAGACGGAAAAGGGAATTATTTTTAGAAAAAGATATAATTTCAAGTACCTACCTACCTAGGTTTTGATAATATTGTTAACATTTGAATGACTAAGTTATTGTTTTTTAATTCAGGAAATTATGAAATATACACGAACTTGTATAAAAAAATATTTAATAAAACTTTTGTTCTAAATTACCAGCTACGTTTCATAGTCAATATATTGTATAGTTTGATTATTTATTTACGTATACCAAAATATACTTATACTACAGAGTAGGTTTTTTTTATATTGTATTAAATAAGCTATATTAAGATACATCAAATTGTTTGTAGTAATAGGTATGCGAGAATTTAGCTGTTAACCCATCAAAAACCTACGTGTAGGTTATCTTGAAAATCAAGACAGATAAAGAAGAATAATTTATTTTCTAAATATTTCTAAATCTGGACAGGTGCTCTGTACCAACTTATACCTATTTAGTATTTAGGTATGTTTTTATGAAAAATGTTTTTTGTAAACCTACCTATACAACTGAAAGTTTTTTAGGGGTCCAGTACTTAGATATATTTTGTATAATTTGATAATTGAAATATACCTATATTATTTTCGTAATCTTAAAATGCTAGCAGAAATTGAAATATTTAGGTAAGTACCTATGCAGTAGAAACTAATTTCATTCCTAATAAGGTCAATGTAGTATAATATTATATTAAATGTAAGTATCTTGTTAAAATAAAAATAATGCTTCAGTGTCATAATATCGCACACTCAATGCAATATCTACTAATACAACTCAAAAAATACGATAATAAGCAAAAGTAACATAACTTAAAATAGTTTGCTTAAATTGCTTAACCTTTAAACCGCTTTAAACTGACTAGGATACCCATTCGGTACAAAATTTAAAATGTTTTCAATATTTTAGTGTTAGTATTGCATTAAAACTAAACCTTTTTTTCGAGAGTCAGCAACATAGTATTTTGATTGATATATGATTTCTGTGACTTTAAATATTTGTCTATAGGCAGATCGGAAATAAGTTTATTTAAAATACCAAAAATGAGCTAGGTAGTTAACTTGCATTAAAATTTTGAATTTTATTAAAGATTTCCCATATTCATTATTTTATAAATTAAATTTTGATGACACCGATTATCATGCATGAAATAGATGTAAAAGGTCGTAAAAATAGTAGATTGCCACATTAAAAACTGTCTTTACAAAAAGCGTAGGTATTACCAACTTCCGAAAAATGTCGAAAGACAAAGACGGACTTGTTTCCTTATCTGGGAAAAACTCAATTTCGCCCAAATAGGTAGGTACCTACCACGATTCAATTTAAGTTTTTCTTTTTAAATCATTTGTTTTATTGTTATTTACATTACTTTTTGTTCTACGATCTACCAATGCAATGATAAAAATATATTTTTCGTTTAGCGTTAGGTACGCATGTATTTTGTTAATGTACTTAGTAGATTGTCACATTAAAAACTGTCTTTACAAAAAACGTATTACCAACTTCCAAAAAATTTCGAAAGACAAAGACGGACTTGTTTCCTTATCTGGGAAAAACTTAATTCCGCCCAAATAGGTAGGTACCACGATTTCTTCTAAAAATTTAAGTTTTTATTTTTAAATCATTTGTTTCATTGTTATTTACATTACTTTTTGTTCTACGATCTACCAATGGCGTATTACAAACTTCCCAAAATTTTCGAAAGACAAAGACGTGGTTAAGTTGTTTCTTTATATTTATGGGAAAAACTCAATTTCGCCCAAATGTATGGATACTATTGGGTACCACGATTCAATTTAAGTTTTTATTTTTAAATCATTTGTTTTATTCTTATTTACATTACTTTTTGTTCTACGATCTACCAATGTAATAATAAAAATATATTTTTCATTTAATGTTGGTGGGTAGGTAGGTACCCTATTTTGTTAATATGAATCATAATGAGGAAACCATCTATTTAGTTTCTCAGCATTTCAAAAACTTAGGGGACTTAGGCAGTTATTTTAAATAACTTTCTTAACACCTATAGTTTCAACAAACACATCTCTAAAAAATACCTACTTACTTATTTTTAAATTAAATTATTTTTGCATGGAAAATAAAATGTATTCAAATTTTCAATATTTTTTAAATGGAAAAATGTAGCAAAACACTAAATGGTTATAAAGCTATAAGTAGGTTCTTTCTTCCACTTACAATTCACATTTAGGTAGGTACACAACTCGGTACACAATAAAAACGTTAAGCGCGTTTTTATCAAAACTTTGTTTTTTGAGTTGAGTGTTAGTATTGCATTGAGGATGTGATATTTCAACAAACAAAATCTATCGAAAATATAGGTTTACGCGTTATTCATTCATTTAAAACGTTTTGATATTTTCGTCCAAACATAGGCTACCTAGGTATTAAAAATTATTTGAGAAATTATTATTAAACAAATTCTTCAATAGTTAAAACGAAAAAAAATGCGATCAAAAGAATAAATTACAATAGGTACTTCACGACCAACAACATTAATTATCTCAAAACTACTTTAAAAAATAGTGTGCATAATTACGTTTTTCTGAAGGACATCCATGATGAAATTTTGAGTCACTATTTTCGTTTGGCCTTATTTACTAGTTACACCTAAAAATGATTTTAAATAAATGATGATGGAAACGAAACAGTCCATTACGAAGAAGGCAACACGTCACTGCACTGTTTACACACTTTATCCATACGACACTGAACACCACTAAAGTTTTTATAGAAGCCCATAAACTAGCTCCACTTTACAGACTAACCTCCGGTTTATCAACACGAGTTTAGGTTTGAAGTTAAAGTAGCAGAGGATTACAGAAAAATACGAATTGGATACTTGAAATAAGTACCGACGGCATACTTATGTACCCGCCATATTTTATACAATTCCCGTGAAATACCTATAATGCACTCTTACGCCGTAAACTCACTTGCCAATGCTTTGCTTAACTTAGTATAGGTAGGTACTATTCATTCTAATTTTTCGGTTATTCAAACTCATTTTAGGTTAAGGTATCAAATTCAATAAATTTAGAATTTAATTAATTTTAGTCGATAATGTTATTAAAAGTAGAACACTAAAGGTAGGTATATGCGGGTTATACCTAATATAAGGTACGTCTTAACTAGATATAGTACTGTCAGTTGCCGTCGGAAGACAACCGCCAGTGCGTCAAAGTATATAATTAAGTTAAACGCATCAAACGTCTAATTATAGGGGGTTTTCTATATAGGATGTATATCAGTTAAAAAATATACGTACACGGCAAAAACTGTTTTTGGTTTAATTAACATGAAAAGCGTACTTTTTATAGAAAAATTACTTGTAGGTGTTCTGATGTTAAGTATTTCGCGGGCTCTGACACAATGCCGACGGCGCTGCATTTTGCTTAAATTAATGGTACGCCAGACGATTTTTAACAGTTTGCTGTAGGAAATATAGAATAATTTATAGTTAAACATAAGGCATATCTAATTGTTTTTTAGACTTGCTTGCTCTCAAAGTTACAGCTTGCCTAAAACAGTTATTAGGTAGGTATTACAATATTCGATCGTTAACATTATTTAGTTATCCAGTTTTGTAAGGTATTAAATTTAGGAAAAATCTCGGAAAAAATTAAGAAGATTGACTGCATATAGAACTAGAATTGTTTCAAGTACCTATATAATAATGCTATATTGACACCGTTGATGCCAATAAGCTAGACGCACGAGAAATAATATAAGAAAAGGAAACTGCCAAAGTAATAGAAGTGGGTAGCATTGAATTAATAGAGTCACTGGAAGATTGACAAAGAAGCTGCTGGAAGGCCGAAAGTTTTTATTCCTTATCGAAATCGCACTGGGCTTATTTCAATGGTTTATTTCACGGAGATCTTATATAGCAACAAATAAATTTAATATTATCTATTAACTATGTATATTGTATCTAGAATAGTATGTGAGGCTAAGCGTCGCATCAGCACTTCGTTCCAAGTCGGTCCATGGTGCGTTTTTCAACAAATAATAAAATTTTTTTTTTGCTTGTTAGTCAAGCGACGGCAAGCTATGCGTGACAATGGGACGTTGTCGACGACGGATAGCATTTTTTACAAATCTATATTTTAAGATCACTTATTTCATTTGACGCCCGCCGGAATGTATTTTTCATATTCGTCCGAACTTTGTAAGAAGAAAGAATTACAAAAATTTGTTGTTATGTGAAAGAAATCATTCGCGAGATGCCTCCCTTAATTATTTCGTTTAAGTGCTAGGCTAGGTACCTTTGTCGTTTCCATTTCCAAAATGCACAAGTTAACTAAACCAGTAAAAATCGCCCTTATTTATTAGTTTCACTCCATTTTTTAAATGTTCTAGCAACACCGTGTAGAGTGCAAAAACGCGTAGGTATTCATACGTCAAAGTTTTTACAATTTTTGTCTCTCGGCCATATTTTATTTATTGTATTGTCATATTGCGAGCGCATGAATACCCGTCGGCCTAATGGGCCATATACACAATTTTGTTTATTTGCAAAACCATTTTTCCGTTTTCGATTTGTTTTATTTTCGGTGAAAAAGTTCTGGTTTATGTGGTATTTTTAATGCATTTGAACGAATTCAATAACGTACCACAAACAAAATATTAAAGTAATTAAATTACCGGAATGGATTTCTAACAACGTTAATTAAGCAAGGACGATGATTTACTTAGATGTATAAAATATTGGAGACGTCTAATAAGTACCTATAGAATTAGATTTCCGTTCAAAATTGACATAGGTAACTCTAGGAATTGGTGGATGTATCTTACTTTTTATAGGTACTAGGTACCCAGAAATATTATTACCCTTATTTTTCTTAGAAATATTCAGAGTGGCTGGTTGTATTAACGCACATATTAGGAGATCAAATCACTTAAGGACAATAAGTAGACATTGAATACACACATAACTCTATGAAATGTGGTTTAGAAAACACTTTGATTTTAGATGTGTAATATAGGTATCTATAGGTAAGTATTGTACCTAGTAAGAATTGTAAAATCGTTGGAAAACTCTGAATGATCTGCTAGATAATAAGTTTGCATTTAGCTTAAAAATGGAGATTTCAAAATTGTGAAAAATGAACATAGGGTTTTAGAAGCATTTACGTTTTATAGATGCCATAAAGCAATAAAACCGGTAAGAAAAATACGAAGTTCATAAGATACCTAGCATGACATGTTTTATTGCATGTGTTCAAGACTCTTAAGTCGATTGATAAGCCACATTTTCATAACAAATAAAAAAATATTTGTTTATAAGTATTTTTACTTGAAACAAATATTTAAAAAATAGATGAATTTTATTTTTATTACATTTTACGATAAGATAAAATACTGCAGTAAGTAGCTGTTCGGGGATTAAAGTCATAAAGGGATTTAATTTAGATTTAGCGTCAATAATTTTAAAACTTAAGAAAATTTTATTGCTTCGTGTATTTGTTTAATTTACAACTTCAAAGTAATATCGAACCCAAAACGATTATCCTAAATCTCCCATTAGAGACATGCACTTTTCGATGAAAAAGCCCGCGCGCATTTTAAATTTTTTACGAGGACGTAAAGTCCAGATGTATTTCTCGATTTTCCCGAATGAATCAATTTATTTGGAGCCGACATTATTATTTTGTAGGCGCGGGAATCTCGATAATATTTTATTAAACCGTAATAAAAGTAGGGTCGTGTCGTTCGCTCACACCCGGAAAGTTTTTATTAGGTTGAAATTTCCTCCTTGTGCAGCATCCGCTCGCGACGGTAATTCAGAGACGATTCGTGAGATACTTGCGTGAAATTTAAAGACGTTTGGGATGATTTAATAGAGCAAAATATAGCGCCGTGATGGGATAAAGGCTCTTTGAGTTTTTAGTAGCCTCTAAAAGAGGAACTTGTTGGAACGGTCGTCATCGTAAAATTTCATGAAGTACTAAACAGGCTGGGTATGGTTTACGATTCTTTTTTACTTTTACTGTGTGTGTTAAGAATAATTTTAGAATGTCACTTTAACGTCTGCTTGGTCATAAACTTTAACAACTAAAACCATTTAAATTTTGATTTCCATTTGATGGCTGAAGCGGATTAGCCACAAAGTTTTGTTCGGAAGCCGTCGGGATGACGAGGGAAGATCTCGAGCAAATTACACGAGTTTTCCGGATGTTTTTCACTTCCGCTTTTGCACTAAACTTCTTGACGACTTTCCGAGATGTGCTTTGTTGAATATGCATGAGCTGGTACAAGCGTTTTGCCACGTATAAAATACACTCTAATTGTAATTAGAAATCTCTTACAGTGAGCGATTAATTTACCTGATACCGGACGAATTTAATTAAGAATATAAAGTCCGCGGTTAGCGACGGCAAAGCGAACGTATCCGAGGAGATTGTCGGTGTCTTGGGACTAGACCCTCGACTCTGCCGGTTACATTCTTCTTCGCATTCCACGATGATAATTCAAAACCACATGGTGACTTGGATTTTTTACTCGCATTTTACTGAGGAATCAGGTAAGGTATCTTGTTGTTCCAAAATGCCTATTCATCGGTTTTAAGAGAAATTAAAAGTCTTCGTTAAAAGCATAACATTAAACTATAATTACGGGTCAGGAACGTATACATTAATTCAACTCACTTTCAATCTTATAATGGGTTTGATTGAGCCTATTGACTAATCAACCGTCTATAACATATTCTTCATAATCCATTAGTAGATTAATCCGTGAAGTTAAACATACTCCTTCGTTTAAAAATCTCTATAATAAGTACCAAACCGTTTTCTGACGTAGGTATTGCATTTTTTATAAAATGCCTTGTCGTTCTTAATACTATTTCTCACCAACTTAAGAATTCCGCAATCACAATTAAATAAAGGTTCGTGTATCGTCGCAGCTTCTCGGTTTTTAATTACTCAACATTGAAATTTAGCAATCCATCAATAAAAGCAAATAATAATATTCGGTACATTCCTATCTGTTAATTTTTACGTTTATAATAATCTTAATGTTTGTCCCAATTTAAAATGTTAATGCAGCATCGAAACACATAATATTTTATTGGCTATAATTTCTTGTTTAGATTTTGGGCGTTAATTATTCCATTAAATGAACATTACCGATAACAGTATGGAAGTGTGGCACTAAATCACTTTTATCGTTCCAATGGTAATCTTGGCATATTATTATAATTTTGCCATGTATAATAAAAATTCCCCTAATCACCACTAACCACAAATAATATTGGTTAAAAAATGTGGAGAACAATCTTAAAGATTTATGGCCTAATTTCAGGAAATTCTTTATGAAACGAGAAGAATTAAATTTAATGGGCTAGAAATAATGGAATGCTTGAAAGGTCCTCAGATGCCTTTAATGCCATGTAGTTAAGAACTTTTATACCCTCTAATTACCGAGCCAGCTAGGTATCCACCGATTTACACTAGACTGCAAGGCGCTCATTGGTATACTAGACGGATTTCAAAGGGAAAATAATTCAGATCAAATCAGATGAAGGTGATGAATCTATCTTTCTATAACTGAAGCTATATTTGTTTGAAATCAAAACCGTCGGTAAAAATGAATGAATGAAGTAGTAATTTAATTTTTATTAGGAAGTAGCTTTATTATTGGTGGCTCACTAATATTTTGGTTGAATGGTGATTAAGATGAAAAATATGACGGCGCTCGCTTTATATTTGTTTGTGTCTATGTAAAAATTAATATCACATGTATTTAAAGGGGTTTTAGATATTTATATTATTGTACCTAATTACAACTTTATTGATAGCTAAGAATGGATAAATTTGTATATTGAACTACTTAAGAAAGGGAAACTAAAGGGTTAGTAGGTATACCTACGAAGGCGAGAACCAATCGGTAAATTATTTGGAATTGGGTGGCACGAAATACCTATCTGTTAAATTTCCGAATGCAAGAAATGGTAAAGTGGGTTCAAAAACATTGCTGAACTTGGTTTAAATTGATGCCGGCAGTATTTCCAACGAGTGACAATGCTGACAGAATTTAGATTATTTGGTTCCCCAGACTACTTCAATTAGAATGTGTATGATGTTTTCAAAATAGACTTGGCGTCGCTTAAGTTTATTACTGTTTGTTATGCGCGATTGATAAGCAAGCAAGCATTGGGTTCTGCATAAGAATAACTCGCAACGATGAAATAAGAAAATCCGCTAATAATGTAAATAAGGTCGAAGGCCTTGACGTCTGCCGCCAGCGTCGTGGTTTTGCGATACGCAAGAGTGCACTAGGCGTAAATGATGGATGTCCTTCTGCGGGTCTCATTCATTAGGCGCTGATTGATGTTGACAGGCCGAAACGTCCATCAATCAGCTGGCAGTCTCGATGGACAGAGTGTAAGCACAGTTGCCGAGTTTTGGACGTGTCGCCTTTTTCGATAGTTGACGATTAGCGTACCCGTGGCTGAGCCATGAACTGCACTGCCCGCACTAAAGGGGTTGGGGTCCGAGTCACTGTCGCGCACTTTTTTCACTCAAAATTTCACAAATTTTTCCGTCTCACTGCACTGTCACACTGAAAGTTACCCACGTGCTGCTGATGGTCGTTGAAGATGGTTCGCCGGCGGCGCATTCATGGGGTCGGTGTGTAAATTTTCGTTTAGCGCCGTGCCGTCCGAAGCGCGTGCGGAGTTCTTGCGCGTTCCGCAGTCGTCTGCCAACTGTCAATCACGTCGGCTCGAGGGGGCAGAGTGGGGTTTAGATGAATGATCTGTCAAGTCTCGGCCACGCCTCTCCACCAATGGCGGACGCAGTGAATGCAGCGCGCGAACCCTATCGAGGGAACTGTGAACTAGCTGCTCCCGCCGAACAACGATATTCCATACTCGGCCAGCCAAAACAATCTTCACCGGCGCGCAGCAGAAAGTTGGCAACGACGAAAAGTTAGATGTTTTTTTATTTATTTTATTTTTGATATAACTTTAGTTTAAAAGTTATTACCTACATTTTTATAAACGTTCATCAAATTAGACGAGAATTTTGAGTGTTTAACCATGCAACCACTTATGGATGTGTATACCCTATATAATTTTTATCCCTAGAATACCTATAAGTACAGAAATGGTTTATTACACGTGATCAGGTGTAGGACGACATTATTTCTCTATTCCACAAAGTCGATCAAATAGCTAAGAAAATTATTGCCTTATACAAACGCATGACAACCAGTAAACTAATTTATAGGTACACATCCAAATCATAATAAAGAAGTTATTAATTTTGGACAGATATTTTTAAATCATTATCTAAAGGCTTTAAAATATGATTGTATTTAGTTATTTGTATAAATTAGGACTGCGTGATATTTAAAACAGTTGAAACATTTTATTACAAATTTAATAGATTACTTTTCGTTGCAAAATTTCTTAGGAAACGACTGACCTTTTATAATTTGAGAAAAGCGGGTGGAGGCCTTTAATTTAATAATTGTATAATAATATTATGATATTTTATTTATCTTTTTACTGTACTTTTAAACGATGATGATATGCAATAAATATGTTTTTTAAGAAAACATAAAATATATTTGAAATTCCATCCATGTAGGTACGACTTTCGTTATGTTTTTACTCCACAATTTTATAATAAATGATGCGCATTTTGCTACTTTTTTAAAAATTACCGTCATAGTTTTGTAAATTATGAACATATCAGTAATAAAGTATAGTTTTCAAATTAATCAAAACTTAATAAAATGCTGCTAAATTACTTAATTGTTAGGTTAAAGCACAAATACACACCCTATAGGTAGGTAGGTACATCAAAATATCCGTTTATTTCATGTATCTACCTATACGTAAATGATGCGCATTTTGCTGCTTTTTTAAAAATTACCGTCATAGTTTTGTAAATTATGAACATATCAGTAATAAAGTAGTTTTCAAATTAATCAAAACTTAATAAAATGCTGCTAAATTACTTAATTGTTAGGTTAAAGTACAATACACAAATACACACCCTATAGGTAGGCAGGTACATCAAAATAGCCGTTTATTTTATGTAGGTATTGTATATTATGGAAAAATTGAAATTATTTAATAAATATAAATAATAATCTTTGAATGTTAGAAAATTACCGAGAAGTTAAATAGGCACCTATCTTTACCTACTGTAGAAAAACGTGTCTACCGATACACCGATTCCTCCACGGAAATCAAGGTTTGTGTTCGATTAACAATAAACTTTAAATATTTTAAATAAAAGCCATCTGGGCTTAAATGGGGCTAAAAATGTTCTAAAAATTTAAAGCCGTCAATCTCTGTAATATAGTTGTTTATTTTTGGAGATAAAAAAGTTTTTATTTTAACGCTTTTAAAAAAAATTTCGGGGCATTTACTTATTACTTAAGTAGGTATAGTATATTATTTGATGAGCATGCGTAATAGCTATAACCCACGAGTATGTAGTTTGCGACACGAGCCGAAGGCGAGGGTCGTAATCATCTTCGTGAGTTATAGTTATAAATATGGGAGTAAAATACTATGCTTTTTCTATGACCAATATACAGGGTTAAACAAAAATATCACACAAATTTATAGAATTTATTATATTTTATTCACTTAGAATTAAAAATACATAGATTTAGATGAAAAATAAAGACAATACATATAATGTGTAACCAATGTAGTATTTATTTTACAAAAAAACTTTGGCCTTTTTCGGAATGTAACCTTCTGATCTTCGCTTCAAAAATACCCGCAATTTGCCATACTTGCTAATATCAACATTATTGTTAATTACCATCAGAGTAGTTTTTAGCATAGAATATTGTGTCCATAGTGTTGAAGCTTTATACTTGTTTGCCAGCTCTTCAAAATAAGCCAGTAAAACGTTTTCGGAGAAAGACGTTTTTTTCGCTTCGCCATCCCATAAACTCATTATACAATAAGATTTCATACTTTTTTCGGGATACCTATTTCTGGTATAATAACTCTTGAGATGTAGTTTTAGCTGCTTGCAGAATATTTGGTGGGGTGCAAATAATTTCCTTTTTGTAACTTGAACTAATTTTTTTATAAGAATAAACTGACTAATATGTACTTACCTATGTAAATATTCCTTGACAATTTACCTTTTGACAGAACATTGGTGTTCCATGGCAGCCGCGACCTTTTGTTTAAATACGCTATTCGCTTGAAATTGTTTGGACATGAATCAATTTAATATTCGATATATGATTGGTCAAAGACTGACATCAAGAGTATCAAGACTGTTGGGTTATGAGCTCGTATCACAACTGCTATAACTCACCCTGTGGATTATGACTAACAAACTTTATCAAAATTGCATGTTATGTTATACCTGTATTGTTCAATGGTCGTAGAAAAATAATTTTTTTTAGGAAGTTTGGAATTTTTTTTGATTAATGTTTAACCACGGATAACTCATAAGTAATGAAAGCCATAAAAGAACAAATACATATTTAAACTATATTCGAATAATTACCACAGTGAAATATAAAATTCAAGATAATGGTTAAAATGGTCATACCTAGGTACATCATTTCACTATAAAAAAAAATAGGCGTATGATTAGGTCCCATTTAATATTTTATGGCATATAGAAAACTAATTAAATCAATGGTTTAGGACCTATTTTATTAATATAGAAATTACAGATTACAGATAAATCCCGGTTTCCTTTTAAGCAGATTTAAGCAGAAATTGTTTAACTAAAAGGGCAATTCAGTGCATTCAAATTATAAATAGGGAAAAAGTAGATAATATTGTGATTTTCAAAGAGCTTCGCGAATTGTTGATAGAAGTATATTAGTATTAGGCAATAAAATAGGTTCATATCAGACAGGGTGTTAAAATGATTTTGAAATGGTAATAAAATTTACCGAATAGAATAAAACGCTGTACCTATTGTTATTATTATATGTGTTATATTAATATAATATGAATCACATGGAGTTATAAAAATTCAGGTAATGACATGTTGACACAAACATGATATTTATGATTTATGGTAACGAAAATGCATGACAATAATAATTGCACTAACAAAATTTATAATGATTTAAAGTACTTAGTTGTTAAATTACAATAGATACAGTAGGTAAGCCAAATTTGAACCTGTCTGAAATAAGGTTCATGATAGTGATAGGAAATTTCCTCGGATATACTATTTATGCCAAATTTATTAAAGGTAAAAAATTAAAAATTAAACACTGTTTCTGGTACTTAGGACTAAGTAGAACTGTACTTTTAAACATGGCTGATAACTTTTTCAACATTTTATCTGAATCAATGATTTTCAAATTCATTAATTAAAAAATAAGTCAAAATTGATTATTTTTGCTAGTGATTTAAAATATTATTATTTGTATATTTATGTATACCTAGTTGGATAGTTATTTATTATGCAATTAAGTGGCAATGTTTTAAGTAAATTGCAGTTTTTCAAAACAAATCGGTTAGAATATTTTTAAATGTGCTTATAGAGATAGCAAGCGTTTTAGCAGAAATAAGATAATTTTTTTCATTGTTCTAAAAAATTTTAAGGGCAATAAGCAAAAAGAAAAGTAAATAAACCGCAAGTCAATAACTTTATTAAATCGGAAATACAGTGTCACCAGTAGGTATCTAAAGTCCGCATCATACCTATGGGATTTTTTTTATTAATAGCTTTATTCGTTATTATTAGTCTTTTATAATTTTTTAACACAATGACATGATCGATACATTTCCTTTCATATTTATTATGGTAATTCCTGGTATGGAATTCTTACAAAGTATTTATAAACCCCTTTCAAGTTCAGAAAAATATGACCCTAAAAGATGAGGTCTAAAGTGTATTTTTTTAATTACAGTACACAATTGATAATGTAATAATTATTTTTGAGTTTTAGACTATAAAATAAATAATACATAGAACTAAATTATTTTATTGAATATACCAGCAAATATTTTGATCATTTTCTTCAAATTGTTCCTTTTATTAAACGAAAATAAATTATCGGTTTACAATAAATAATGGAGAAAATATTTGACCACTTTAAATGTTGCCTGCGATTTCCTGTTGCGTCTGCCGATGCACCACCTCGTAGCATCAGTAGCAACTATCATCCTCTGGCAGGGGTTGAGTCAATGCACTGTAAAAATAAGCATGGTAAAATTCCTTAAACAATACATGGTAACCTGTTCAAAAAAATTACCTTGTCGGACTTCCATTGTCTTTATTTTGTTACTTAACACAACGTTTCGGTTAGTTAGTATCTCTAACCGTTTTCAAGTGTAAACTAAATTATAATTCTAAGGCTACTGTCTTAAATACTATCCATGTTCATCAATGAAGCTTGATGACTCCGCCTACGTGCTTATTGGAGTGTGAAGTTAGAGCTGTTGGTTTTGGACAAGAAGAGGCTTCCAGATATTGGGGATATCTATACTTGGTTTACTAAATAGGTATATGGGTATTTTGATTCATGAAAGCTGCTTCTTTGAATTTTCGTTTCCTCCAGTGCTGTTTCGTGTCCAAGACTTTGGCTTATAACCACTGTATATTATGTTGGTTATACATGTTCCGCTATACCTGATCTCGAAGTTTCACCTCTTTCAGTATGTTTTAGATGTTCCTTAACTCGTACGGAAAGAGGTCTTTTTGTTTCCCCAATGTACGATTCGCCCCATACTCGCAAGGGGTATGATACTATGATAGATACAATTTTTTGTGTTTTCATTACGGAGGAGGGGGTTACTTTTGTAAGAAAGCTTCTAAGGGTATTTACGGATTTGAGGGCTGTTTTGATATTACAGTTTTTGGTTATCCTTCTAATCTTTTCAGAAATCCCCTTAACATAAGGTATTGTAAGAAATGCTTGCTCCTCTTGGTTTTTACTAGTTACAGGTTAACCATTCTGTTTTAAATCTTTTTTGATATCTGAAATTTCAATATTAAGTCTTCCGGATTGTTGCAAACGTTAGATGCTCTGTGATAAAGAGTTTGAATTATGCCCTGTTTTATGGAGTTTGAATGATTCGATCCGTAATTAAGGTATTGTCCCATGTGATTGGGTTTCCTGTACAATGAAGTTTTTACGTTTTCAACACTTCGTTTGACGAGAACATCGAGAAACGGTAGAGTGGAATGTTTTTCCGTTTCCATGGTAAATTTAATGGATTGTCTTATAGGTACTATTAATATGTTCCAAAAACCGTATCAGCTCTTCGTTGCTCTCTGACCAGATAATAAAGGTATCATCAACATATTTAAGCCAAAGTTTAGGTTTAATCTTGGCAGTGTTAATAGCGTGTAACTCAAACCATTCCATGTACAGGTTACCTGGTAACCTGTTGTCATGGATAGTTTATGTAAAATTCATATCAACTTATTATCGCGTAATTTTCAGTAAATAATTATCACTTAAAAATTTTTTCTAGGTCTCGAATGGATTTGTTGATAGAAAATTATTCAGAGTCGAAGACGAGGAAAATTTTCTATAAACAAAAACATGAGTGAAACCGAGAAAAAAATTATTGGGAATTAATTCTGCTGCGTGGGAGGTTCGGTAAGAAAATTTCATAAATTGGAGTTTCTTTTAATATGATGAGATGATGAGACCTACGACCTATTTTCAATAAAAATTATAAGTTAGCAACAAAATGTATTTTGATTTTATTCTGAGTGACGTTTGCCATAAAAAATAAATCACCTCATTTTTGACAGAAAAATTATCACTTATTAATTTTATTAGGTTAATAGGCTATAGACTATCGCGATAGTCTCCCGTCGCTATAAGCAGCGCAAACAAAAAGGAGCCTTCTAATTGGTTGAAAATAAATTTATAAAATTTTCGCAATAGTCTCCCGTTGCTATAAGCAACGTAAACAAAAAGAAGCCTTCTAATTGGTTGAAAATAAATTTCTGAAATTTTCAATGTAATATTAAAATGTAGGATGTGGAATTTTAAAAAGAAAATTGTATAAACCATTAGGTAAAAATGATTTGAATATATAAATTTTTTTTTAATTCCATTGCCTTTCATGTTAAATTACCTGAGGTGTTTAAAATGCAATTTTATACAGAAAAATACACTGCAATTTAAAACAGAAGACAAATCTTTATTAATAGAATGTCTTAAACATATTTCGTAATAAATAGAACTAATAACCTATTGATCAACTTTTGTTATCGTAGAAACCACTATATGAACATATTATAGGCACAAGACAAAATAAGGTACTTAGTCCAAACTAAATACGTAAAGTATTTCTTAAATCATATTTTTCACATTCATAGCAATAATAAAATATTATTTTAGATAATTATTATGGCCACGAAATGAATATAAGAAAACATTTTTAAGTTAAATCATAAAACATTTTTGTAACCATGTGATATTCCAAACTTTACCAAAACGGTGTTTTCACAACAATAATTTGCGCGCCAAAACCATGGTTGTGAAATTTATTTTAGTTATGTAGTTTAACCTATACACAAATGTTTACAAGTTAGTCAATATTTACAAAGTCATAAGTACATAAAATATTGAAATGTTCCTTAATTTGTTAATCAGGCTTATGACTCTACTACTTCTTGAATTGCTATTTTTTTTTGACTGAGGTGTTGATTTAGTTCCCGAGCCTGGATGAATTTTTAGAAAATATCTTGGAAATAAGTAGTTACCTACTACCTAATGATATTCCACTTGGGTATTTTAAGTTAAAATTAAAATATAATGCGAAGGTGAATTGAAAAGCCTCGTCAATAATTTGAAGCCTGTGTATGTGGTCAAATCTTTCTCATAAACACAACACATTTGTCTTTCACAACTGTAAAAAATATTAACATAAAAGATATACATCTAGGTTTGTTTTTTTACATCTTATCACACCACTTTTACTGAAAGCGAATAAATAATTTATATGCCAATAATTATTGTGTAACAAGGTGTTAATAAAATAAAAATAATTGGTGGAGACCTTAAAGGGATTAAAAATAAAATGATCCATTTTAACTTATTTCATTGCTATTATATTTTTAAATTGTTATTATACCTATTTGTTTTGTCACTAATACTGTTTTGATATAAAGTTATGACACGAAACGTAGGTACATTATAGCCTTGGCGACGAGTCGACGACATGGAAATTGCATTCGCGGTATATTTTTTGTATGTAAATATAAATGTTTAATATTTCTCGAAACTTAACATTGAAAACTACAAAATAAACAAATTGTCATTGTTATTAAAATAGTACTTACCTTTTCTAATTGTTATTACACTTAATAAATGAAAACATAGAGAGCAAAACTGCAAAATTTGGTACCTAGCCTTTTTGAATAAATGAAGTTAATCGCGTCTTGCGCTACACCATAAATGAAAAGTCCATAAAAGCTTATGTAATTTTTATAAGGATTACTGTGATTTTAATATTAGTTTTGAATTTTCACTAAATGTTCTTAAAATTTACTGCTTTTAAGATATTTTCCCATTATATGAAAAATACTATGGTTTGTAGTGACATTAAAGAGTAAGTACCTAGATGTAAAAATTATTCTCAAGGACATATTTTACGCAGTATTAGCATGAAAAATCCTTTAATATTTATTTAATTTTCACAAAAAAAATAACTTAAATTTTGTTTTAAGCTGCAAATTTAAATGTTAAGTATGTTTTAATTTTCCATAACTTTCTTGAAATTTACTTATATAAAGTTGTTTATTCATAACAGCGTATTAAAAATATCTTGTTTTATTGTAAATTTGAAACAAAATTTAATATTACAAAAACATTAATGTATCCTTATCTACCACACGAAAGTAGGTATTATTAATTTATATTCTTAAAGGAACTATGATGTAAAATTCAACACATTTTTTACAGTGTGATGATACATTCACAAACCAAGATTCCATAAATAAAACCTTTTGTATAGAAGTTACATTAAAGAAACACAATTTTCTGAAATTTAAGTGGTATTAACTTTATTTTAAATTAATATATACACCTTATAAACTATATCTTTTTCACCAGGCCCTGAGAGGCGTTCTAACCCCCCAAAAATCCCTCAGTGCGACATTGTGCAGTGTACCTATGTATCGACTTTATGACTCTTAATTTCTATACATACCAATTTCCATAGTGAGACCATGTAAAGTTAGTGCAGTAAAAGGTTTACTACTATTATTAGTATAAGGGCTTATTATTATAAGCAACACACTGAAACAGCGCTTTTGATCTAGAGGAATAAATATTGGAGAATGTCCCGAAAACGCATTTACTGATTTCTGATGTAGTTTTACTTATATTATGTATATCGAAATAGTCGGTATTATATAATTTAATCAAGATGTACGACTTTAACGCAGTATTTCTTTGTATGTACAGGGTCTTCCAACGAGGACTGAACAGGGGCTCATTTTTGAGCTTCCTTGTATTTAAAATCGTATAAAAAAAGCTATGTTCCATTTAAAAAACACCTTATCCATATCGTAACTCTTTTGTTTCTGGTTCAAATAAATTTTTGGTTTCATTTTTGAATTCTGCAGGAAAAAGTACATCGATTGGCTATTTTGGATTTTTCTTTAAATATAAGAAAGCTCAAAAATGAGCCCCTGTTCCGTCCTCGATGGAAGACCCTGTACATAAAAATTAATTGTTTATAAATTTGTGATATTAATTTAAATGTTATAGTAATAGACAAGTTTTCGCCGTTTTCTCATACTGATACTGTCATACAAAACTCTTTGTGCCACCCTATACCAGAAAAATTAGCTTCTTTTCATAGTATGATCCATAGACTATAACTCTCCCTCTAAATAAAATTAATTTTCAAAAATAACCAAACATTATAAAACAAATTGCCCAACTCTATGTTTATAGTTAATTTACCTCACTTCTTTCTGCCTCTGTCTTTTATTCCCGCACCTTTTCTCTGTCTTGTACCTTAATTTTTTTCGGCAAGAGCAACGCTATCTATGTCAGTTTCCATTTTCGTTATAAGCCGGTACTTATAGATATAAGAAAAAAACACTTTAAATCCACTTCAAATCTAAATAAATTAATACTTACTAAAACAAAAAGTTCGTGTCTCTTGTACGGGTAACCGGAGTTCTAAATTTACCTTTATAACCACAATTAGCGATGGGATAATTCGAATTAAAAATAATCGATATTCCGATTATTAAAATCCTCGGTACATTCGCCGATTACGATTATCATCCGGTTATGAAAATTCTCGAATCGCCAGTTTCCCATTGTTGAAATATACCGATTATGCCCACCGCTTACCACAATCACATTAGGCATGGAAAAGGCAAGAAAAATGTAGAAATTACGATTTGAAAAAATTTTTTTTTGTAGATATTGCATTTTGAAAAAAAATATTAAAAGAACTATCCATTTTAAGCGGCAAAAATAGCAGTTTGATTATAACTTAATATTGAAATCGAACGAGTCTAGCATTTAAATCCGTATGCCATCCAAACATCAAAAAAATTTTTTTTTCATAAATTGCGTTTTGAAAATAAGCTCCACACATGTCTAAAGGTAAATGTCTATGATATAAATAGATAACAACTATAATATGGTAAAATAGTTTGATTTGTTAAATCTGTAGACGGTTCAGGCAGAGCAACTATATGGGAGTTCTATTGGGTACCTTCATATACATGACCTCGGGACATAAAAAAATGAATGGTGGGCAAAAGAACAGAAATGTAATTTAAAAACTGAATTTGTATGCTTTTAGAGCAGGTGATAAAAATGTTGTATTTTGTTCGTTACTCGGTTTTAAGCTTCGCTCTGTGCGAGCCGAAGTATTAAACTTGCTACGATTCATTCTTTTAAGCAAATTAAGCTGTTAATGTAATAATTGTTTCTCGAGAGGCACAAACTGTGGACCTTTATAAATTTAAATAGATAAGATAATTTTAACTCTAGTAAATTTTTAGGTAACCAGGTAAATTTCTGCCTAACTAGTACCTTGTTGATTTAAAGTTAAAACTTATATTTATATGCTGTTATATTTTATATTAAATTCTAAATAAATAGATGACGATATATTAAGTTACAACATAAATATATCTAATATTTAAACAAATCATATGCCAAAATAAAACAATATTTCAGGATTTTTAAATAAGCATACCTAATAAAAATTATGAAGTATTTAACAATTACAAAATGATAAACATTAACAACGAGTAAATATTTTGTAATTTTGTTTTGATTTTTAAATGTTAAAATACTAAAATTTAAAAATAATATTGGAAAAACAAAAGTACCAACAAAGCAGATTCCATAAAATATTTTAACTTTAAAATTTGTATAAGATAAATAATAGTAATTGTGTTAAATAAATGGTAAAAATAGTATATTGTTTTATTAGGAATAAAAGCGATACTTTTCTGACGAGTCTGTAGGTTTGCCGGACGAACAAAGTGAGTCCGGCAATTACGGACGAGTCATAAGAAGTTGCTTTTACTCCGAATAAAACATACTTTTTTTTTAAATATGAAAACACAAAGATACAAAATGTTTTAATTGTTTTATTTAAACATTTTAAGTTTTGAGAAGGGGCTAGCGTTACTATGGATTTATTATTATATTGTTTGATAGCGACGTGCCATTCGATTTGACAAGTGTCAGCATTCATTATTGCGTAACTTTTAACTTTTACTTCCGCTGCTATTGGCAACGGAAGAAAAAGTAAATACTTTTTCTTCCGTTGCCAAAAGCAACCGCCTTCTGACGAAAAAGTAGAACTTTAACGTCAAAAAATTAGTAGAAAAACGTCAAGTTTATTGACGTTTGAAGAAAAAATTATAATTTTACACTTACCACAGATTTTTATTTTCACTCGACATGTTTCGCAACACAGTTGCTTCTTCAAAGGAGTACTTGAAAATGGTATTTTAAAAGTTGTAACTTAGGTGTAACAATAAAAGATGCAGGTTATTTTCAGGTTGTTTATAATAGTTGGAACAACCAATAATAATGTTTAAGAATATTAAGGAGATTCAAAAGAGGGGATCCATTTAAATCTAATTGATCATTCAGAAGAGTATTTTTAAGAGTGATTTTTAAGCCTATTTATTTCTAAGGATTCAAGCAAATTTAATTTTGTACTTTTGTTTTCAATATGCAAGATATCGTATTTATGATTAAATGTATGATTTAATTCTAACAGATGGTTAGAATAGTTAGAATCTGTTTTGTTTTTTATAAAACTAGCATGATGTTCATTGATCCGTTTTTCGAAGTTTCGGCCTGTTTGTCCGATATAAACTTTAGAGCAATCATTGCATTTTAATTTATAAACACCAGATTTATTTCCTTTGTTCAATTTACTTTTTTTATTTTTAATGTGTTTTCCAAGAGTATTGTTAGTTTTGAAAGCAATATTAATATTCTAGTTTTTTAAATAGTTTTTTATTTTAGTGCTAATATGACCTATGTAAGAAATAACTGCATAATTATTTTTATTATTGTTTGCTGTTGAAAAGACTAAGTTTATAGCCATTTTGTATAATTTTTTATTTACTATTTTATCTATTGTTATAGCGGAATAACCATTATTTACTGCAATTTGCTTAATAATATTTAATTCAGTTTAAAAATTAGTTTTGTTTAAAGGTAATGTTACTAGTCGATGTATCATACTAAAGAAAGAAGCTAATTTATGTTGTACTGGATGGCAAGATGTGTTATGTATATTAGTATCAGTGTGAGTAGGTTTATGGTATATTGAGAAATCATATTTATTTTCAGATTTTTTGATGGTTAGGTCTAAAAAGTTAATAGAATTATTGATTTCTTTTTCAATTGTAAATTTTATATTGTTATGTATATTGTTTATAAATTCTAAAAACTGATCTAATTGCCTTTCAGTACCCATAAAAGAAGCCAATACATCGTCTTCATATCTATACCAATAAAGAAATTTTTTAAACAAGGGATGTTTCGAAATAATGGACTCTATATTGTCCATAAAGATTTCAGCTATAGGAGAGGACTTAAAGGGTTACCTATAATAAGACCTTCTTTACTAGTATAAAATTCGCCATTAAATTCGAAATAGTTTTGTTGCAGACAAACCTCCAAAGTGTTCAAAATTTCCTGCTTTTTAACAGGATTAACTTTATTTTTTAATAACAATTTTTCGACTAGTTTTATAGAGTCTATTATAGGAATACTAAGTTACAGACGTCAAAGGAAACAAACTTAGCGTTACTAGGTAAGATAACATTTTTGATCTTGACAACCAAATTATACGAATTTTTAATAGAGCATCTTGCCGAAAAGTTAGTATTCGTTTTTATGATATCGATTACAAGTTTTGAAAGTTTATAAGAAGGCGCTAAAGTGTAAGTGTAAAATTATAATTTTTTTACCATTTATTTAACACAATTAATAATGAATTTCCACCAAGTAGAAGCCGAATCAATTCTATTATTACAAATAATAGAGTGGTCAAATATGTTAAATTAATGAACGTGTAATAGTACCTACCTACCTATTTAAACTAAAAATCCGCCTTATAAAGTCAAATTAATTTAAGAACTCGCCGCATCACCTGCCATTGATGGCACCCTGTTGAAGTCTGGTATATTTGACTTTAAGCGGTTGGCTACAGAAACAGAACCGGACTAAGTTCTTTTACCTTCACTTTGCCGTCTGCTAAATTTGTAAGGAATAAGAAACTAATTTTATTATTTATAAAATAAAATATTGCCAGACTCGTACCTACCTACCAAATAGTATATAAAGTACACGTTTCATTAGAAGCGGTTTTAGCGCACGCGTCTATTTTAAAAAACGAGCCACAAAGTGGCGAGTTTTTTTATTGACACGTGCGCTAAAACGCCTTATGAAACATGTGCTTTATATATTTTTTTCTATTTCACCTTTTATAATCAAGAAAAATACATTTTAAAAAGAAAATAAATCCTTCACATTTTTAAATTTTTTATGTCTAAATTTTATGTTGGTAATACTATTTTTTATCATAGCCTCTGGACAGCAAAAATTATTTTGCAAACTGTAATTTTTTGATTTATTGACCCATTTTCACCACGAGATTCTAAAGTTATTTTAGCGATATGAGATTTGAAATTGGACGGAATACGTTGTGTGATCCTTGTACATTCGGTACATATACAAGGCGTTCGGAAATTCGGGCGATTTTGCTACTTTTTTTCGAATTTCAAAAGACGTGATTTTACGTCACGGCATTGCAATTTAGTATAGGGAAGATGGAAAATTCAAATAAAGTTGAAGTTAAAATCGACATTGGAAGGTTAGAAGATTGAATTTTGGGTAGGATTTGGCAGAAAATGATAGCTTGAAGCATCTACAAAAGATTGATTTATAGATTTATGCAACCAACATACATGACTGTTATCCACACAGAATAAAAAAGTAAGTTATCAAGCTATTTTTCCTCTGCGAAAAATGGGTTTTCTCGTAAATCACAAAGGCCGCGCAAGTCAATGAAATAAAACATTTAAATGTTACCAACATCAATAAAGAAAAATCGCGTATCGAAATAGCTTCAATACGATACGCAAATGAGTATCGTACTGAGCTTATTATGAACGTGAAATAGAAAAATACGTATTTAAGAACATTAAGTATAAAATAAAAGAAGAAAACGACATTTTTTTTTAGTATTTATTTATAAAAAGCAAAAATAGGTATTTATGTACTTATTATACAAGGAAAAAAGTAATACATTTTTTGCGAGATGTAAGTTTTGTGGTGCACGTCTAATTAAAACATCATATTGGTAACCCATTTGGTATTGTTACTTTTGTGGGAATTTTATATATGGATATATACAGGGTGTTCATTTGAAAACTTCCCACCTCGATTTTCCTGCTTTAAAATGAAAATGTGGAAAATCGCTCGGACCCGTCGATTTTTATTGCGAGGGGGACATCTTTTGCGTATATATCTTGTTACTTCAAGCCCCTAGGAGGGAGGGGGGGTAAGATCTAAATCTTAAATGGATACCCCTATTTTATATTTTTTTTTGGATTCTGCATTAAATTCTGAACATTTTTTAATTAAAGCATTATTAGTCTATACTTAACAGTTTCCGAGATATTGACTCTTGAAAAATGACATTTTTGAACTTTGACAGCGTCTAGCTGTACGTCTAGACGTACGTCTTAGAGCATAACGGCTTACATGTATCTATCTTCGATTTTTATTATCTTTCGGTCAAACCGGAAGTACTATATTTCTTACATCCGGTTTAACCGAAAGTTCACAATATTGAAAAGATAATAAAAATCGAAGATAGGGACATGCGTAAGCCGTTTTGCTCTAAGACGTACAGTTAGAAAGCTAGACGCTGTCAAAGTTCAAAAATGTAATTTTTCAAGAGTAAATATCTCGGAAACTGTTAAGTATAGACTAATAATGTTTTTATTAAAAAATGTTCAGAATTTTATGCGGAATCCAATAAAACTATATAAAATAGGGGTATCCATTTAAGATTTAGATATTACCCCCCCCCCTCCCTTCTAGGGGCTTGAAGTAACAAGATTGACAATATACGCAAAAGATGTCCCCCTCGAAATAAAAATCGACGGGTCCGAGTGATTTTCCACATTTTTATTTTAAAGCAGGAAAATCGAGGTGGGAAGTTTTCAAATGAACACCCTGTATAGAGTGTTTCGTACAGCAACAGGAGATAGTAGACTTGAAAATACCTATGTCACTTAATTTCATTTCTTATACGGTTAAAGAGATACGGGGTGATCCACGTAAATATTTACTTTACAAAATTGGCGATAATTTGATGTCAAGCGGATATGAATCAAATTTGGTATATGTAGTTATGTTTTGAGGGCAAGAACGAGGTTTCAATGAGTTTTAAGATACCTCCTAGAGAACGCTCCTACATAAAATGAGTTTGATAAATTCTCGCATACTTATATTTTTTTGCCTCTCACATTTCTGACCGCTTTACCTCAAATTATGAAAGAGGGATCTTTTATACTTTAAAAAGTTGTAAGTACTTCATTAATCTCTATATTTCAATTAGTTTTTGAGATAATTGCGTTTAAATGCTAGATGGCAAAAATAAATAATACAGGATGGTTGCATAAATGGAATAATATTTTAAGTGGGTTGTGAAACAGAAAAAGGAAAGAAGGATTTGATGTAAAATATGAAATAGGGTCAAAATTTTAATACGTTAAATTTTGATTTCTTGCCTTAAAATTTGCACTGCGTCAAAATGCTGACCTTAGAAACTAAAAAAATAATTTCCAGCAATTTCTCTTAGTCACTTTTGTAGTCATTTTTTTTCCGCAAACCGTGGGGTAAACGGTTTCCAAGATACAGCCGGCGTCCATTTTTAGTTGTATACCGGTTACATAGATATGGGAGAAAAATTATTCTTTTTATTTAAAACTAGGTAAGTTAAACTATGAGAGAACAAAAATGTGTGAAATAGCTTGTTCAACATAATGCTGATATAGTACGTACCTACAAAATATTAAAAACTAATCAAACGCTATTTAATAATTTTTTGTGGTTGTAGTAGTAGAAATTTTTGAAAAAAATATGATATGTACATTATCTGCATCTCTCTGACAATACCTAAAAACGTAAAAAACAAAAAATTTTATAAATTTGTAATAAAATTATGGAAATTCTTTATTCTTCAGCTGTTCCTGGGTCAGTCACCAACTTAAATTAAAATTAAAATCAGCAAACCAGGCACATAAATAATATTAGCCGTCATTTTGATGTGAATTTGATTTTGAAGAACGTATAATAAAAAGTATTTAAAAAAAAACTAATAAATTAGTAGGGTTTTAATTGATTTGCATGGTATTTAAATTTGCATACTTTATAAAAATCACTGTAGTTTAGATATGCTAAGTCAAGTCACGAATTTGCTGATATGCTAATAGAAATCATTTGAATGAATTTATAGAAATGCTATTTCCCATGTGTTTAATATTTGGTCATTATTAATAGATGTAGTGGGTACCTATGGCTAATTTTTATTAATTAATTTTTATATTTTATTATATTTGTTTAATAAAATAAAGCAGCAAACTGATCAAATTACCGATATTATTTAGTTTGTACATATTTAGTATTTCACTTTGTATCGAATAGACGATATTTTTCGAATACACAAATAATGTTTTATCCACAGAATAGCTATTTACCTAACAAGTGCGGAAGTACAATAGTTTTTCTACAGACGTGCGGAAATAAGTAACATATTTAAAAGAAATTTAATAATTTGTTATTAACTATAAACCCCCACCATTTTCTTTTTTAAAAAACCAATTTAATTTAATATGCCGTTTAATATGAACGTTTTTTTTTTCAATTTCAGCATAGATTTTACCATTGAGTACTTGGACCACATTGTAGAAGGTTGAAAATTCTTTGAAATTTCTTGGAAATAAAACAAAAGCACCTCTTGTTTACTAATGTTGCTTATTTTCTTGTCGGTGCAAAATTTCGTAAACTTTTCATATTCTTGAATGTACCTTACTTTGGATTTTTCTGGAAGCAAATCTAAATCTACTTTTTTTGCTGCACTCATAATGTACTCTGGAACCCCGTCTTCCATTTCCAGATTATCAAAATCAGTTAAACTCATTCTGAGATTGCAAAATTACGAAATATACTTACACACAAATTACTACGAAATTAACTCACACATAACTAATATTAATAATAATGTGAAAATGTCAGTTTGTTGATTTCTTATTGTTACTGTAAGCTTCCTTAGGGCCAATTGTATACCTATGAATTAACTTTCGAGTTAATCCTAAGTTTTACCCTAGAGTTAATCCTTGAGTTATCCCAAGTCCCAAGGTAAAAATTTTTGCCCGTTGTATGGGTGTGAGTTAAAAATGTTGTTTTAGCTAATATGACTTTAAATACAACAACCAGGGAACTAATAAGAATCTAATAAAAATACGGAATAACAAATCAAAATAAATGTTTTATTGTTACAAGACAAAATCTCATTAACAAAGCTTTTAAATTAACGTAGAAGTACCTACAAAGTAGTTTATATAATATATAAAAAGTACCTATATAGGCATACTACATTAAATAATTTGTAAAACACAAGCTACTTAATAAAAAATAGGAAAAACAAAACATTCTCTATATGTGCATTTCGATAACAATAATATTATATGTACAATTACAATAGGAAAACGAAATATAACTAAATAGCATCATTATAATACTCCTGAAGAATGTATAAACTTACTGTTCAGTGTTTCGTTGCAGGTGTAGGCCAATATCTTGAATTATTAATTCCATTGAAGCCTTTGAAATTTTAAATCTTGCAATAAATTCGTGATCTACTTATTCAGTTCTCCATGTTTTCAAATCGAGGCCTGAAGACTCTGGGCCTCCTTGCGTTTTCTACTATATCATTAATAATATATCTAAATCATCTTCATATCATCGGAAAGAAAATCGTAAACAATATCGAAAGCATCCATATTATGTAAATACCAATAGAAAACACACCACTACCACAGAACACAAACACACCGCCTTATAAGTTAGGTTAGAAATATTAAAAATATGCCATTTTTATGCTTTTAATCCTAAGATTAAGGGTTTACTCGTAGTCCATCCGCGAGTTGGGGGTTAATCCTAGGGTTGGGGGTAACCTCTGCTTATACAATGCATTTTTATACTAGCCCTCGGATTAACTCCAGTTCTTGGGTTAACCCAAACCTAAACAATTGGCCCTTAGTAACCCGGTAGCTAAGGAAAAACTACAGTGACTTTATAGAAGGCAGTGGCGACAATAGTGGCCCAAGCCGCCATGTTGCGTGAAATTATTTTGTTACCTTTGTTTTATAATATGGAGTAAAACTTTTGACAAATGGCGAATGTTCCAAATTTTAACTGCATAATACAACTAAAAACTTCGTATAAATGTAGGCTCTATTATCGCCGCTGTCTTGTATAAAGTCACTGTAAGAAAAACGAAATGCATTATTGGCAGCTATAGTTTTTGTTAATACAAACAATATCAATTACCGCGATTATTGATATATATATATATTATTGATTTTGACATAAAATCGTGCCGAAAAATTTTTCCGCACTAGTAAGAAGACGTGTGGAAAATTGATTTTTCCACATGTCTGTAAAAAAACATTTTTACCTCAAAAAAATATTTTTTTTTTTAAATTGGCCGCTTAGAAATTTTAAGTAAAGGACTAAACAAGCAAGCGGGTTATTCTCAACTTGCGCCATATTTAGTTTTTCACGAGACGAGAAATCTCGCATATTTTAAAAAACTCCATTCCTGTCTCGCAAATCAGAAGAGGATTTTTTGCAAATCTCGCCTTGCTAACGTCTCGCAACATATTTTTAACACGCTTTTATTAGCTTCACCTGTATGTTTGTTTGTTTGTAACCGACTTCTTTAAACCCGATTTTGACCCACTTTAAACGGTCAGATTTAATTTAAATTTTGCAGACTTATCAAGAACCGCGGACAATACAATAATTTGATAAGTTTATCTCATTATCCTGATTAGGATCGCCGGAATCCTTACAGATCCTCTGTATGAGAGTGAGAGAGATAGAGCTCACCGTATGCGCATGCGTACTATCTACCTACTTTCCGACTCAAGCACTCGGCTTAATAGTGTTGGTACATTCTTTCGCTATTCGTTGGTCCGTTTGCCAAGCGGGTTTGTTCGGGTTTGTGGATCCAATGCTTTTAATCTAGCCATTTCAAAAAAAATGATCCACTGCTTTAAATATAGCCATTTCAAAAAAAATTGATCCACTGCTTTAAATCTAGCCATTTCAGAAAAAATTGATCCACTGCTTTAAATCTAGCCATTTCAGAAAAAATTGATCCACTGCTTTAAATCTAGCCATTTCAAAAAAAATGTATCCACTGCTTTAAATCTTGCCATTTCAAAAAAAATTGATCCACTGCTTTAAATCTAGCCATTTCAAAAAAAATGTATCCACTGCTTTAAATCTTGCCATTTCAAAAAAAATCGATCCACTACTTTAAATCTAGCCATTTCAAAAAAAATTGATCCACTGCTTTAAATCTAGCCATTTCAAAAAAAATTGATCCACTGCTTTAAATCTAGCCATTTCAAAAAAAATGGATCCACTGCTTTAAATCTAGCCATTTAAAAAAAAATTGATCCACTGCTTTAAATCTAGCCATTTCAAAAAAAAATGATCCACTGCTTTAAATCTAGCCATTTCAAAAAAAAATTGATCCACTGCTTTAAATCTAGCCATTTCAAAAATTCATTGTTAAATTAGTGACAGCATTCCATCCCTACTCTGGAACTCTTTATGACTATCTCTACTAAAAAAAAAATTTTTTTTAACAATAACTCAAACTAAAAAATGAAAAATAAATATAGTTTAAAAAAACTAAAAAACACGCTTTAATAATTAATCAAACTAAAAAGCGGAAAATAAATATAGTTAAAAATAATTCTTGAAATTCTTAATATAGGCAGAAAATAATAAGGAACGATAAACATTAGTATTATTGTGAAAAAATCGTGGGGCGCTTTGTGCTATATTTGTCGTATATCGAGCACCCCACACTTTTTTCACAATAACACTAATGTTTATCTTTCATTATTATTTATTTCATTTTGTCCGGTAAATCAACTTATCATGTACTCATTTGCGGCCGGTAAGTTAACCATTACAGTATCAGGTACTGTAATGTATTGCCTAGCGACCATCTTTTGTTTTTAGAAATAATGACTTTTTACTTTGGATTTTTGGCAAGTTGTCACTTAAAATTATAGGAAACAAAATGTTCAAGTACACATATTGAGCATTAATTATTTAATTCATCATATATACATTAAACTAAATTAAACTTGGGATATAATAATACCTATATAAGTTTTTAAACTTATAATAACAGTAACTGTCATAATTCAAAACAAAATAAAGGCAATCATAGCCGACTATAAAAATGCGTTCCACGCCCCGACTAGTATTTATTGGAAAATCGCTATTTTGGCAGCATGTCTTACTATAAATAATATACTTTTTTCTACCAACTTTAGTAAATGAAATATGATATGATGAATAGGCTCTGTTTTACAATTTTTTAAATAGTTTGCTTAACTAAAGTTAGTAATTTTTATTTTGTTTTGAATATATATCTATCGATACCAAATAACTTTGTGTAGATGCTTCAACTTGTAAAAGTATTTTTTCTACCAACTTTAGTAAATGAAAATTATTACGCAACTACAGAATAGACTCTCTTTAAATATTTTGCTTAACTAAAGTTAGTAATTTTTATTTTATTTAAACTATATCCAGTGATACCAATTAATATTGCCAATAATATTTTAAAATGTGTAATAAACGTTTTTATTAAAAAGGATTATAATGACAAAATGAAATAAAATATCATACGATACACGTCCGTTAGGTGTTATTACAGCACTCGTTTATACCAGACTCGTACTGTAATAAGTCACCTACCGGCCTTTTTACGTAAAATACTATTTCTGCCTATATTCAAAATTTTAAGAATTATTTTCAACTATATTTATTTTCCGCTTTTTAGTTTGATTAATTTTTAAAGCGTGTTTTTTAGTTTTTTTAAACTTTATTTATCTTATTTAGTCTCGCAATAATCTCGTAATTTCGCGTACTCACAATATGACGCAACAAAAAGAATTCTGAAAAATTTGGATAATAACGCATGGTTACAGGCATTTACAACACGTGTCTGCTTTCTTTATCTGTCTTTTTTTGGTTATATATAAGTGTGCAATAATATGTTTTAAACAATATAAAGTAGATTATAGTTTTATGTTGTTTTAACTGGATAATTAATTAATCGGAACGTTTGCTGCGGTTTTTTTTTTCAGGAAACAATTGGGGAAATTTAAGTTTTTAATGCTCGTTGTAATATTCCTTGCATATGTGTGTGTAATAACCTAACAGCAAAAACAATCTCGGTTTTATAATATTATAGTTTGTGATAATATTATTGTCTGTATGTAAATAGTGAATATGATGCTAGATTGTTTTGATTGACACGGCACTATTTGAAAAGGATCATGCCGAAAACAGAACTTGGAATGTTCCAGGGTGCAAAACAAATTCTTCTATTATTTTTTAACGTTGCAATTTAAGTGTTTCAGTGTTTCTTCAAAAATTGTAAAATCTACTTTTTTACAGTGTGACCAGTAAAGTCCGCATCATATGGGACTTTGGCATCAAGTTCTGCTTCGATCGAGATAAAAATTAAGCAAAAAAAATAATAGTCACGTGATTCGCAATATCTGTCAAATTTTAATTTTTTCGAAAAAATAATTCAAAGGTGGGGTGGGGTTATTTCTGAAAATATCGAAAAAAGTTATTAGAAAAAGTTTTTTTAAATGCAGTTCCTAGCCCACGTGCAAAATTTCAGCTGCATAAGATAATTTTGATTTTTTACCCACCACTAAAATTTATTTTCCACTTAATGAACACTTTACTGATGACACTGTGTTTTTTTTGTCTTAATGGTAAGGTGTATTACTTTGAGACACAAACTACGTTTTTAAAAATAATTCTTTTATAAAGTTATCTTATACAGGGTCAAAGACAAATGAACTTTGCATCACATGAGACCAAATTTTCGGAGCCCAATTTTGATTTTGTGGAAAAACACACATTTAATATACTACTTTAAAGAAAATGTATCTAAAATAAAGCATTGTCAAAACTAAGATGATTTATGTAGGTTGCGTTGAGTCTTATTTTGCAAAAGTGGTGCAATTTACAAAATATGGGTAAAAAATCAAAATTATCTTATACAGCTAAAATTTTGCATGTGGTTAGAAACTGCATTTAAAAAAACTTTTTTTATTAAATTTTTTCGATATTTTCAGAAATAACCCCACTTTTGAATTATTTTTCGGAAATAATTAAAATTTGACATAATGCGAATCACGCGACTACTATTTTTTTGCTTAATTTTTATCTCGATCGAAACAGAACTTGATGCCAAAGTCAAATTTCGAATAAAGCTATTAATAAAAGAAATCCCATATGATGCGGACTTAACTGGTCACACTGTATGTATGAAGTTTTGAGAAAATTATAAATGACGATCTGTCCATCAGATTAAACAAGATTTTTTAAAAATATATTTGCAAAAACCGGGAAAAAACTATTACGTTCAGCGCAGCAACAGTTTCCAATAATTTCTTGAAATTATCTGTGACTCCCTACTTGACCGAATAGTGTTATTTTTTGATCTCTGATTAAGCAAAAAAGTTGCGTTTAAAATTTGCAAAAATTAATTAATTGCCTATTATAAAAAAGGGAAATAATTTCTTTTGGTCTCTTTTTTGTATTGTTTTTCGGCAAAGTTTCCCGATTTTTAACTTAAGTTGGCCACTTTGCAATATCTATAATAAATACTACTATAACACTATAACACATATTGTCGTCTCGTTTCACGAGATTCTGGTAGAAAAACTCTCGTGTAGTCTCGCAGAGGAGACCGAAACTTTTTCGTCTCGCGAGCACGAGATGAGAGTGAAACATTAGTGCCATAATATGGGCTGTAATGTTTCATTATATGTCGATTTATCTTCAGAACTATAAACATTTTGTATATTAAATTTGGGTTCTAAAGAATATATTTATTTTTAAAAAATGTAATAAAAGAAAATAAAAATAAAAGTAAACAATTTTTTAACCTAAAATTCTATAAAAGGCATTTATTACTAAATATTTTTCAAAATTGTCAACTAAAAAAATTGTCTTCTATTAGAAAAAATATGTTTATACAAAGAGAAGCTTCTTTCAACATTAACTGATGTAATCGGACAATACTGCAACTTGGGTAGCAAAATATAAGGCCAAGGTACAACTGTTACTTCGTTGATGCTTTTTACTGCAATTAAGTATTTAAATCCTTCATTATTTTTTACAGTTACATTCAATTATTTGTTCCCTACTTGACTGCCTACTTTACCGGGAATATTGTTACATTTAGCGGAAAAAGAAATCTTTCGACAAACTACAATAGAAGTATGTATTACAAATAGATATAAATACAGTTTGTTAAGCATAGCACATTATTAAGTTTTGAAGAAGTAGTCCATTCTACATTATTAAGTGACCATAAACAACCCCTAACAATATACCTGCAGACTCCGAAAACCCCAATAAATACCTTGTGTATAACCAAAATGTAAATTTTGATAAATATTATACTCTTCAGATTGGGAAATCCCTGAAATAAGTACCGAACTAGACATTAAACCTTTAACGTTTTAAATTTTTTGATGAAGCCGAAAACATAAGATTTTTGGGCGCATGCAAATCGGGCACCAAACAGGTAGGTACCCTTTGCGGTCAGTTTCGAGGGATTATGAAAATTGCAATTTGGGCACAAAAGATTTAATTACGATTAATTAAGAACCCTTCCCCATTGTTAAATATTTATAATTCTTAAAACATAATGTATAATGAGTTTAGATACCCAGAATAAGTAATGATATTGTTCTCATGTAACCTATATAAAGCCCCCCTGCAAAAATGAAACACATTTTATTATTCTTTGGTTATTGAGATTGTTATAGCGCGTATCGTGTATAGTTGCAATGGAAACCAAAATAATTTCCAGTAATAGAGGAAAACCAGTGTTAGTGTTTGATAATTTTAAATTTAGTTTTACTAAAGACATAAAGTCAACGAGCGAAAAGTTTTGGAGGTGTACTAATCGGCAGTGCAAAGCAACGGTACATACCCTCGGGTCATCACTACCAACTTTGCCGAAGAACATGAAAGAGGTACATATAGCTTTATCTACTTTGAATGTAGTTACGGCGCGAAATGAGAATTTCGTACTAATTAATAACGAAAGAGATAACATCATAATTTTTTCTTGTGATACAAATATCAACATTCTTAAAGACGTGTCACGCATTTACATAGATGGTACTTTTAGGGGTGTTTTCTTGTTTCGTACACTCGCGTTTCGTACACCTCGAAAATTTACCTGAAAAATTCTCGTTTCGTACACCAAATAAATTAATCCACTATCGGCTTCTCGTTTCGTACACCGACCATTGTGACGGCCTGGTTACCTGTAGGTACCTAATACCAAAATAATTATACGCTTTGTTGCTTTGGATTTGTATTTTTTTTAGATGTTTTATTATATTACATTATTACATTAATATAAGTTATATAGGTAAGCTACCTAATCAAATTTTACAATATATATTAAACGATTTAATGTCTCACGAATTTCAATTTTTTGAAGTAAATATTCACTTAATATTTTGCTTAAGCGGCTGTCCAAATCACTGTATTTCTTTGAACGTTTCGGCGTAGAGATGTGTAGGTCGCACCGCTGCTGTACGATGTCATAGTAATGCATTTCTTCTGTAAGTACGTTGAAGAGCTCAAATATATTAGGGTGACACTTGCCAATGCGTCTGTTCAGTCTATTATGCCAGCCTTCGACGGAGTTTGTAGTACGGTGTCGCTTATTATAGCATATCCATAACAACTCGTTTTCCAGCCATTGTTCGACAAAATAATCGTTGAATTTAACAACAGCTTCCTCGTTTGGTGCGTTCTCCATTATGTTTAGCCAAGCGTCGCCGATATGATCTTCTGGTAGGTATGCCAACGCGGCACACATACGTATGTGATCTCGAACTTTTTTATTTTCTTTGTATTGTGGGACCAATCCAAGTTCTTGTACTTTTCTCCAGATTGCTTGGTTGAAATGGAAAAAGCATCCTTTGATAACAACTTCGGGGAAAGCATCTCTTAGTGCGTTTATTGCGGCACGCTCAAAGTCAATGTGTACCTTTTTTGGAATGAAATTAGGTACCTTATCTTGTAGTAACTTAAAAAGCCTCTTATAGGTCGTTTCTCTGCGGTTTGGCAATAGCGCGTAAACAGCAGGAATGATACGTGTTGCATCTGGAGTACTTCCCAAGTCTACGTGTATGGTGTAGAGTTGATCGAAAAGAGGGCAACAACTTTTAAATGTCCCGTCCACGAAGAATTCTGATGAGTTTGCAAGCAAGTGTCCTCCATTGCTCGCAAAAATTAGTATTCTGTCTTCTTGGCCATCGTCTACTAATAAATAAGACTTCATGGTTTCAGTCAAGGTAAGGTCTTCTCGTTTTTTTGGCAGAACATCTATGCCTAGAGCCCTGTGCCGTTCTCTGTAGAATCGATCTTTAACGCAGGAAAATTCAGGAATATTAACTACAAAGTCTAGCCCAGCGTCTTTTGCAACCATCATTTCTTGCCTGTAGATCTGTGGTATTGGAAGTAGTTCTTCTCGAGCACGTTTCTTGACCTTTTGCAAGCATAAGTCAACTTCATTTTTCGCTATGTCAGGAACACATGTATGGCTTGATTTTGTTTGACTCAACTTGTAGTCCTTGAAGGTTGTCAACGTCCCAGGGCATGGTCTCTTGGTGCACATCCACAGTATGATGTTGGTATATGTACGTTTCATAGTATAACGATGTCCTGAATGCAAAATAGCTGGCTTCCCTCTTTTCGTTTCAATAACTTGAATATCCATGATAAAAAATATCAGCGTCGCAGTAAGTAATCTTTTACAATAATATTAGAAGCAAATTCAACACCCTTTATATACACCATATCGATTATTGTATCCTTTAATGAAATTATTATGAGAAGTTTTTGTTCCCTAATTACTTAAGTTAGTACCTGTCACCTGTAAATTCCAGTAACCCTCAATACGAAAAAAATTATATTTTGTGGCAATAATCTGTTAATGACAGCGGAATTTGCGTACATCTATTATTGTTAAATTATTTTATTACCATTATTAAATAATTATTATGAAAGTGTCTACCCATTAAGGGGTAGGTTTGGTCATCACAATGGTCGGTGTACGAAACGAGAAGCCAATAGTGGATTAATTTATTTGGTGTACGAAACGAGAATTTTTCAGGTAAATTTTCGAGGTGTACGAAACGCGAGTGTACGAAACAAGAATAAATCCTTTTAGGTACTGTACAAAATTCTTCTGCCAATTTTTCACTATACACGGTTTTGTAAATGGAAGATACATACCGCTTACTTATTGTTTGCTTCCAAGTAAGAGCGCGGAAATATACACAAAACTATTTCAACTAGTCATAGGAGCGTGTTTGTCAAAACGAATTGATTTAAATATTATAGAGGTAGTTGTAGATTTTGAGAAAGCCATACACCTTGCTATATTAAACACTTGGCCTAATGCTAAAATTGTTGGTTGTAGGTTTCACTTGTCTCAGGCATGGTACCGAAAAATTCAAACTTGTGGTTTGGTACCGGAATACAAGCATGAGGCAAGTGATTAAAATTGACTTTTGCATTTATGTATCTCGATCCGACTGAAGTAGGTGAGTGTTTTGCTCTTGAATTGTCTGAAAATATGCCCCAAGACCCCCGAGTTGTGAAATATGCCGACTATTTAGTAGATACTTATATTTCTGAAGAGTTACTTTTTCCACCTATTATCTGGGCAGAACATTCATCTACCATCACTCGTACAACAAATGCTTGTGAGTCTTTTCACAGTAATTTTAATAACTCCATATATGCTGAACATCCTAACCTATTCGTTTTTGTTGAAAAACTGAAAGAATTTCAAACCGACACATATATTAAAATTCAAAGTCTTCAAAAACTTATACAAATCCGTGACATGAAAGTTTAAAAAAGAAAGAAATTTATTGAATCAATGATTATTACATACCAAAATAAGGAAATCAATAGGCTACACTTTATGAAATGTTTGTCATTCCATTGTTATGTCAATAAATAAGATATTTAGATTAAGATATTTTGTACAATTAATGTAATGATTATACAATAATAAACATATTTTCGTATGCTTTAAAATAGTTATGTATTATTTACCTATTAACCTACCCAAAATTATAATAATGACGAATGAATAATAAGCTTATATAAAATAGGAGGCTCGGTGCCCAAAATGCAATTTTTGTAATGAGGACCTTTTGGGTCGGTACCGAAAATGCATGTTGAATTAGTCCATTTATTGCCTTGGTGCCCAAAATGCAAACTCCCAGATTTTTTAAGAAATAGTGCATACCAGTATGCATATTTGGTAAAAGAAAATGCAAATAACTGCATATTTTAAAGGCAAATAAGGCATATATATGCGAATATTTTAGCTGAATTTGAGGGCATATAATCCGCCCTTTTATAATAAATAATTCAAAATATTTTTAAATTGTGCCAAACATCCAACAATAAGTCGTATAGCACGAATATTTATCGACAAATTTTATTTTCAAAGTATGAAATTATTTCGCGCAACCATGAACTGTACGGGTAAATAGTGATACCAATAAATTGATTCCCTTTAACCAAACTTCACCTTTACATCCAAAATTAATCCAATTCACTACCTCGAAATTAGACATCAAAAGATTTCAGTGTTAGATGTTATCCAAAGGCAACCATGCCGCATATTAAAAATAATCTCCAAATTTATTCGATTGTTATGTTAAATCTAACTGAGCTCAGAATTTCAAAGTGCTTTTCGAATTTTTTCGTTTCAAGATTAATTTATGCCGGTCCTTTTTGTTACAGGACCCTTGTTTGTCACCTGTTTCTATACCGAGGTACCCCATAAATCACATAAAACTTTTGTTACGATATCCTACCCGATATCTAGAATGTAGAAAAATTTTATGGGAAAAAGGTCAGCTTGGATTTTTCGGAATGAATACTCTTTTGTAACATATTTTGACTCTCAAAATGGTTTATGTTTTTTTAAGGATCGATTTAATTTTTTTTAATTATAGTTTTCAGTAATTCTTTTAATAATGAAACATCTGTTATATACCATACCACAAACTTCTAAATTTGCTTTAAGATTCGTATTAAAATAAATGAATTTGCACTTAAATAAATAGATAATATACAGTGTGTGTATAAAGTCTGGAAACGGCTTAATAGCATCACAATTTACTGGCCGATTTAAACCAAATTTGGTACAGTTGTATAAGAGGATCTAACGCACCGAATGACGATATTGGCGTTGTTGTCAGCTTTTTAGTTTGTCTGGAATTCGAACGAATTTTATATTTTTAAATATAACACCCAGTATATTTTTACATTTTTAAATTCCACATAAAATTATAATTATTTTTTATTAAATGCATTATTAGTCTATACTTCATAGTTTCCGAGATATTGACTCTCGAAAAGTGACATTTTTGAACTTTGACAGCTTATAACTTTCTAACAGTACGTCTTAGAGCAAAACGGCTTACACGTCCCTATCTTAAATTTTTATTATCTTCCCAAAAAAATCAACTTCCTGTTAAACCGGATGTAACTCGAAAGCAGGAAATATAGTTGTTCCGGTTTAACTGGAAGTTGATTTTTTTGGGAAGATAATAAAAATTGAAGATAGGGACATGCAAGCCGTTTTGCTCTAAGACGTACTGTTAGAAAGTTATAAGCTGTCAAAGTTCAAAAATGTCACTTTTCGAGAGTCAATATCTCGGAAACTATGAAGTATAGACTAATATTGCATTTAATAAAAAATAATTATAATTTTATGTGGAATTTAAAAATGTAAAAATATACTGGGTGTTATATTTAAAAATATAAAATTAGTTCGAATTCCAGACAAACTAAAAAGCTGGCAACAACGCCAATATCGTCATTCGGTGCGCTAGATCCTCTTATACAACTGTACCAAATTTGGTTTAAATGGGCCAGTAAATTGTGATGTTATTAAGCCGTTTCCAGACTTTATACACGCACTGTATTTTAACAACGGCAGTCTAACAAGGCCGGTGTATAGTAGGGCTCGGAATTATTGTATTCGAATAATTCGACTATTCGAATATTCGACTATTCTAAATTCGAATTTTTTGCTAGTTAAAAAATTCGACTATTCAAATATTCGACTAGGTATTCGAAATTCGAATATTTTACTATTCGAATAGGTATTTGACTATTTAAATATTCGACTATTCAAATATTCGACTATTCGAAATTCGAATATTTGACTACTTGTGTTCAATAAATAATCATTTTGTTTAAGAGTTTTTTATTTAGTACAGAGTTCTTAAGTTCTCATATCTTGAAATAATTTAACAGAATTATTTATTTGTCATCTTACTTTATTCGACAAAATGCACATTATTATTATTATTCGATAATTTAGATATTATAAATGACTAACACTTAAAAATGTTAACATAGTATAAAACAAAGTCGCTGTCGCTGTCGCTGTCGCTGTCGCTGTCGCTGTCGCTGTCGCTGTCGCTGTCGCTGTCGCTGTCGCTGTCGCGGTCGCTGTCGCTGTCGCTGTCGCTGTCGCTGTCGCTGTCGCTGTCGCTGTCGCTGTCGCTGTCGCTGTCGCTGTCGCTGTCGCTGTCGCTGTCGCTGTCGCTGTCGCTGTCGCTGTCGCTGTCGCTGTCGCTGTCGCTGTCGCTGTCGCTGTCGCTGTCGCTGTCGCTGTCGCTGTCGCTGTCGCTGTCGCTGTCGCTGTCGCTGTCGCTGTCGCTGTCGCTGTCGCTGTCGCTGTCGCTGTCGCTGTCGCTGTCGCTGTCGCTGTCGCTGTCGCTGTCGCTGTCGCTGTCGCTGTCGCTGTCGCTGTCGCTGTCGCTGTCGCTGTCGCTGTCGCTGTCGCTGTCGCTGTCGCTGTCGCTGTCGCTGTCGCTGTCGCTGTCGCTGTCGCTGTCGCTGTCGCTGTCGCTGTCGCTGTCGCTGTCGCTGTCGCTGTCGCTGTCGCTGTCGCTGTCGCTGTCGCTGTCGCTGTCGCTGTCGCTGTCGCTGTCGCTGTCGCTGTCGCTGTCGCTGTCGCTGTCGCTGTCGCTGTCGCTGTCGCTGTCGCTGTCTGTCCGTCCGTCCCTACCTATATATGCTTAAAGCTTTAAAACTACGCAACGGATTTTGAAGCGGTTTTTTAATAGATAGAGTGATTCAAGGGGAAGGTTTTTATATATAACTAGCGACGGGTGTAATTTCAGAAAGTGGCATGCCGGGTACTAATATATCGGGTTTGTTCGGGTTTGTATTTATACCAGCGGGTTGCAACGCATGCCGGATACACGCTAGTATTAAATAAATTGTTGGTGAATTAAACTCGCTTTACTGTTATATCAATTCCAGATCTGCTAGAACAGTATTTTTATTGAAAATTCGCTGTGGCTGTGTACACGTGGAGTAGAATTGAAGAAAAGAGTCGAGTTTGTATTACGTGTAAAAACTTTTATTTTATTAAAATCTTAGCAGAGCGCTTTCGGCTTTCGCCATCTTCAGTGCTATTCGTCAATATACAATGATATCCTCACCTTGAGGATATCATTGTATATTGACGAATAGCACTGAAGATGGCGAAAGCCGAAAGCGCTCTGCTAAGATTTTAATAAAATAAAAGTTTTTACACGTAATACAAACTCGACTCTTTTCTTCAGTATTTTTATTGTAAGTATAAGTAATTAGTTCCATTAGCAGCACAGTCGTGTTGTATAATGAACTACTTTTAATACAGCAAATTTGTTAGAAATAAATCGTATCTTCTCAATGCGATGCATTTTGTTCCCAGTAAAGCGCCTTCTCTATAATTAAAACAGCAGAATATCGTCCATAAAAACAAATTGTATCCTTTAGAACCTATAATCCACAAGACGATGGAGGGGGTTCGTAGCTATCGGCAATAGCAATAGTATTAGTTTTAATGTATTTGTTGCGCAGGTCACATCGTTGTTCGGAATTTTCTAGCTGTCCTGTTTGAATTTGAATTCCATTGATCGTATCAATACCTGTTTCAATTAATTTATTTTTACTTTGTATTTAAGGTTTTTTAAACTTTGCATGTCAGAAAAAGCAATAGAAAATTCTTATTTCACACAACCAATCATTAATATTGGACTTTATAATCTATGGACGAATTTTACCATCTCCGTAAATCAATTTGCATAATAGATAATCATAGGCAATGTTAAACGACAAGAACAATATCACACTAGAAGCTATTTAAATTTTTGAGAACTACAGTGCTGATTTTTTTGCTTTATTAATCGTAGCAAGCAAATATGATTATGATTAATGTCACGTTTCATGACAACTGCCAGTCGGAACTATTACAGTATATAAAATCAGATTACACCCCCAATAGAACTTGATAATTACTGTGAGTATTCAGAACAATAATGGTTATATAAACCATTCCATGGTAGCATTAACTCCTATTTCCTCAAAGTACTTGTTTGTCTAAAGTATCGTTTACGTTTGGTTTATGGTGCGATCCGTACGATACACCTATAAACGGTATGCCGAGGCGCATAAATCTCTCTTACATTGTGACGTCACGTCGTCGCCCTTCTAAGTGTCGTAACCAACAAAACTTCAGAAATTGAGTTACGTCGGCTACCAGTTCGTCTTATTAGGTACGATATTCTGACAAAATGTCGTAACCGTATCTTGTATACTTTAAAAGATATTTGAAAAATAACAATGGTCGTATTCGACATATTGCCTAAAATTAATCTTACTATTAGTCGTAAGGTGGTTTACATCAGTTTATTCGAATTTACTCCTGTATATAAGTACTTAAACAGTTCTTACTAACAGTCGCAAGTGACATTCACGACGCTTTGTGCGAAATGTTATGTTATTATAGTTATTGTACTTTCTTAAATATTTAAGTCTGTTAAGTATTTATACCTAACTTTAGTTTAGTATTCTAGAAATAACTTGTTTTGGTGAAATTTCTAAGTTATATTTAGTTATTTGTAGATTTAAAATAAGTTTATGTGTATTTTGTATTGTGAATAAAACAAGAATAGATAGATAGTTATTTTTTAATGAATCCGTAAATCTGTGTTCATTACATTTGCTATGTCAGAATAATTCATAACAAGTAGTTTAATATTTTTTTACTTTAGTAGAAGTTATATTTTAATAAGATGTAAAGTTAAATTAATAAAGAAGTAATAGTGTACTTTTCGTCTTCCTGGAACTATATTTTTAGAATTAAATTTGTGTCGCAAAGGTAGCATTTTTCCACAGTAATACTGAAAGTATTAGATATCCTGACGGATAGAAAAACAATTGATCTGTTTAGTTGATTACTAAAATATTGACCAAAAATGAATTTATTACAAAAGACTAAATTTTTGAAGTTTATAAGAATTGTGGAAAAATCACAAAAAAACTGTTAAATAAGTCTAAAAGTGATGAAAGAGTTTTGGACTTCCATTGTCTTTATTTGTTTTAAACCACAACGTTTTAACTGGTAAGTATCTCCAGTCGTCTTCAGGTGAACACAAATAAAGACAATGGAAGTCCAAAACTCTTTCATCATTCAGGAAACACCATTGTCTCCAACCTTCAAACATTCACAAGTCTAAAAGTGTTGCGTGACTAGTAGACTTTCATTACTTGGCTGCGAAAAGTATTGAAAGTCTACTAGTTTAAAAAATACGTCAATTTATGGTCATAAATTACTATTTCTTCACTATATTTTAACAGCCGTAACTAAACACAACAATCTGTTTTTAATATCTCACAAAACGTCGTAATTACATTTTTTCTTAAAATTAACCTCAAAAATAATGTTTTTTTCGGTGAATTGAGTTTTATAATAACAAAAGAACATATTTTCTGCTTAATAAATAATAAAAATATTTATTTTGAATGCGCTAAGGTCATCGTCTTCTGAATACTGACTGTCATTTTGGTTTTTTGCTTCTACTGTAAAATTTACTAAATGTTGGTTACGACACTTAGTCGGGAGGGCGACGACGTGAGGGAGTCCAGAGATTCAAACAATAATTATTAAGATTTTTGACTATCATTTAAAAATTGAAACAGTTTAACAAATAAACAACCCATAAATATGGCAGTATAAATACGATCAGTGAACATTATTTCTTGAAGAATGTTCTTTAAATGACCTAAAAATGAGGCGACAAATTATATTGTGGGGTCCATGAGTTATTGATGTGAATAAATCACATTCTCCATTTAAAAAATAAATTTAATTGTAATAAAATGTTTTACTATATAATATAGTAAAATTATTAATTCCTCTTGCAAGATGGATTTCCAGTCAAGTAACACTCTGTCAAGTCTGGTCTATTGCATTTTTATAAGTTGGTATGAATTCCAGAACCGGACTTAATAATTTATACATGTGATACCTTCTAAAACAATTATTGATGCATTGGTTTACTATTGCCCAACAATGATAATAATAATATCAATTTATTTTTAAATTTTTTTTTGTAAATACTCTATTTATTTTAAGGGTGATAATAAACGTGAGTTTTTATATGATTTGAAGATATGTCGAAAAAGAGTTAAAAGCTATAAGTATATTATAATTACCCAAATCTCGAAAATACCAGTTAACTAACGCGATTTTAAATAATATGTCATTAATATTTACAGCAGAATTTTTTTGTATTATCGTTCAGGTTATACCTACCTATAGGTAAAACAATATACCAAGAGTTCACCATAAACTAAGTAATTGAATTCAATCAGATATTAAATTTACTGTTTCCTAACAGTATATAAATCTAATATCTGATTGAGGTGAGTATAGCTCTTCTTAGAGCAGTTTTTGGCTTATTTATATACAGACCCAAAAAGATGACAATATCACAATTATCGGTTATTGGATTTGGTCTTACAATGTCTTACATTGATATGGTTACCTTCCTAACCCAAATATATTGACTAACATATTGTTAAAAACTTCAATTAAGCCAGGGATTTAATTTCTCTGTCTCTGGAACCCCTACTTTAATAGTTTTTGACATACGTAAAGTATACCTCATACCTCTTTGCGAACAGACATTTTAAGAAGGAAAATTTCAAAAACTTTCCGACAAAAATGAAATGAAAATTATTACTTATATTACTTCTTATCGATGACAACTAACGTGTAAGACACACAAGAATAATTATGATCCAAAATAATTTAACCTCTACAAAAAGAATAATCAAAATGTAAACTGTACATTTTTGGTCAAATGAATAATAATTGTATGTACAGGGTCTTCCAACGAGGACTGAACAGGGGCTCATTTTTGAGCTTCCTTGTATTTAAAGAAAAATCCAAAATAGCCAATCGATGTACTTTTTCCTGCAGAATTCAAAAATGAAACCAAAAATTTATTTGAACCAGAAACAAAAGAGTTACGCTATGGATAAGGTGTTTTTTAAATGGAACATAGCTTTTTTTATACGATTTTTTGAACGAGTGATTTTTTTTTTGTCCGTTCTGATTAAAATATTTAATATTGTGACAGCTATTTTTATTAAATTTTAATGTTTTATCCAGTATAATTTAACTTTAACCTGTTTGAAACATACACTAGGTAATAAAGGTATAATCACCTTTGAATCCTTCAAAGTCAAAAAATTTGACAAATTAACTATAATATTGCCGAAATGACTTTGAAGGACTCAAAGGTGATTATACCTTTATTACCTCAGACCAAGCACTTGGTGCTTGGTCTGAGTTTATTACCTAGTGTATGTTTCAAACAGGTTAAAGTTAAATTATACTGGATAAAACATTAAAATTTAATAAAAATAGCTGTCACAATATTAAATATTTTAATCAGAACGGACGAAAAAAAATCACTCGTTCCAAAAATCGTATTAAAAAAGCTATGTTCCATTTAAAAAACACCTTATCCATAGCGTAACTCTTTTGTTTCTGGTTCAAATAGATTTTTGGTTTCATTTTTGAATTCTGCAGGAAAAAGTACATCGATTGGCTATTTTGGATTTTTCTTTAAATACAAGGAAGCTTAAAAATGAGCCCCTGTTCAGTCCTCGTTGGAAGACCCTGTACCTACTTTCTGGTCACACAAAATTAATTAAAACACAATCAATAAAAAAATAGAAGGCACCAAAACCACTAGACATTTTTATAACGCAATCAAACGCAACAAAAAGCACAAAAACGCAATTCATAACTTGGTATGTGGGCTCATTACGGTCCACTACTAATCTCAACAGGCATATTAATTGGTCGAAGCAAAAATTACGTTAGGAAATGCCAAAACTGTCAAAAACAGCGCCTCCATCGGGTTTGGTTACAACCTTGAGTCTAGGTTTAAACGCCCATAGTTTTGTTATTTTTTTCTGGCGAAATATTTTAAAGTAATATTTAAGCCAAGAAAAAACTATTCAAAATCCCGTTAGTTGATTTTATTTGTATAGTAAAAATCAAATAGCAGAATTCTGAATAACCTTTTCGACTAAATATCACTTTAATATAAAATCCTCTATATTATTGTTGTTCTAGCCTCGAAGAAAATGAAAAATCAAACTCGGAAATGCATGACATAATTTTATTAAAATATTAAAAGGAAACCACAATTACCATTTAAGTCTGTCTTATAATTCCTCATAATCTGCTGATCCAGTGCCTCGTTTACTGGTTTTTCATTCATTCTCTACTTCAAGCATTCTCAGCAATGTGTGTATTTTCAATAAAAATACCTATTTCCATCGTCAGCCTGAAAAAGTGGAAAGGCCTGGGTAAAAACTTTTTATAGCTAACCTAAAGGTGACGACAAAATCATGTCTCCAAAATTCATTCTTTCACATAACGAACAGCTGATCTAAAACAAAAATACCACAATATTATAAAAACACTTCTGAGTGGGTTAAAATAAAATTATTTCCAGCTCTTTGCTACTTGCTTTCCGATTTTTGTCCTGCCAAATATTTAAACGATATTTGAAGAAAAAATAGTAGGTATGTTTTATTCGGAGTAAAAGCAACTTCTAATGGCCCGTCCGGCAAACCTGATGCAGACTGATCATAAAACTATTGCTTTTACTCCTAACAAAACAATATACTATTTTTTTTCCAAAATGTAACCTTTTGTTTTCAGGTTATAGTTTCATGGGGCATTATAAGGTATATATATAGGTACTAGAAACCGCCTTTTGCGTGAAAAATGATTTAGCGTGCCGAATAAATCTTTCAAACGCCTATGTCTGACATAAACAAGTGATATCGAGAAGGAGAGCAAGCAGTGCCTTCACCGCCGACGTCAGTCAAATCTGACGCGGCAACATTCGGTAAGTGACGGACGGTTGCTGCCGTCTCGCAGGATGAATTTTAGGATTTTGCAGCGCTTTTAATCCTTTAAAGTTGGACTGTTATTTTTGTTACTTTGACTTCAAATTAGTTCAATTTCAATTTAACGAAATTTTGTTTAGTTTCAGAAGATATACGAGGGGCAATGAGCCTAATGAATAAAAATTAAGCAATTGAAGCAATTGCTTGACTAGCAAATGCTATAAGTAAAAGCAATTGCTAGATCCGGATATAAATAAAATTTTGAAGCATGTGCTGTTTTTCTTATACCTCTGTAGCAAATGCTTATTCAACAAAGTTCAGACGTGGCTTATCCACTTGTTCAGATTATAGATTTCATGTTCAGTTTGGTGCCTAGTTTGCAAAAAAGTTGACGTAAATACAACAACGCTGGTCTATTTATTTAGTACAATTAATAGTAATCTGTTACGTTTTTGTGGAAAATAGGAAACTTATTTTTGTGATATATATGGCAGATTTCAGTGAAAAGGAGGAAAGTGATAGTAGTAATGAAAAAATTAAAGACAAGCAATTGAACAAACACACAAATTGAAGGAACATAAATAAATCTCTCTGACCACAACTGTTTAGCTTCCACAATAGCTTCAGCACTTGTAGGAAATTTAATAAAAATATAGGCCTTCTCCAAAACTGCATACATTACAGAAGTGTATGTCTTACAGAGAGTAGTTTGGTGAACACCTACAGAATTTTGAAACCCCGGATCCGAAAATTTCCCCAGAAAGACTTTAATCTTATTTAAAGGCGACAGTGCACCCCCATGCCTTTTACCAGTACCGTACCAGTCAAAAAATAATTTGCCAACCACTCAACATTTTCGCAGTAAAATCGATATAACTTTCTGAAATCATCATATCTGCAATTTTTACGTACACTGTAGATTTTTCTTTTACGGACGTCCATAATTGAAGACACAAATTAAGAGCAACGCAAGCAATTCCTGCACTTTTAAGCAATTGCTGGACGCAAAAGCCAGTATACTTTAGTTTTTATTCATTGGCTTTCAATAAATTACTTCGATTTTATAAGAAAAAGTAATCGCTACATGTTTATTCATTAGGCTTAATGTCTTAATCGTTATTTGTTATTTTTAATGTAATTTCCTTGAACAGTAATAAATTTAATGCTGCTGGCAATGACATGTCCAATGTCCTCAAAACTCTTTTCCCGAAGGTCATTTTACAGATCTGGGAACAAAATGTAGCTAAAAGTCAGGTCAGGATTATATGATGGATTTCACCTTTTTTATAGTCACCCTCTTAATATTACACACTTTAAAAAAATTATTAAATTTTAAATTAAAATGAACTCAGTACTGATTAAATCCAGGTCCACACCAGATTGATTTAAAAAATTAACTGTGTCAACTGATTACATCAAAGAGTCAGTGATTAAGCCGTTATTTAAAACTAATTAGTGTAAGAATCATAACTGATTATATTTAAATCAATTTATATTCAATATTTTAATTATTAATAATAAAATTGGTTTCGATATGTAATAATTTAATCATTTTTTGTTTAATCGTTTTTGATTGAATTTAAGGAGTTTATAGACAATATACAGAGATATTTTAAGATGCCCCAAAAGGGTTCTTTAACCTATACTTTTATATAGGCTATACTAGTATAAACTAGTTTAACAGGCGCTGCTTGTCGAATTTGAACTAATCTGCATAGCACACAAAATAGCTTCTCTCCAAAATGTTTGACTCTATAGGTAAGATAAATGTATGTTGCTGATGGGTTAAAAAAAAAGAAAACGTTAGGCTATAGATAATTTTTTGTCAAGATCCTTTTTTTTTAGACAAAATGGATAAGCGGGTAGTTTTAAAAACACTGGGAGGCAATAATTGCTTATAAACATACAAATTTAATTTTGAAGAAGTAGGTAGTCGATTCATACTCAACGTGGAGTTAAATGATATAGAAAAAAGAAAAGCACAAAGTCTTTCTCCACAATTTTTTATTAGAATAACTAGGCGAACCTAGAATAATTCATAATAATTCAAATCGACATGTTTCGAGTGTCGAAACACTCATCATCAGGAAAACAAAGTGAAAGGTAAAATGCTGATGTTGTTAGCAATAGAGAAAATAATAGTGGGATTGAGCCGTAATGGAGCTTTTAATGGTGTACAAGAGTTGTAAAATTGAATAGTCAAAAGACTGACAATCAAGACTTCAGCATACTGAAAAGTCAAGTAATGCAAAGGCACTGTTCTGGGCAGAAAAATGAGGAAAGCAAAAGAAAAATTAGGGAGTTTTAAAAAACTTATTTGTGAAAATCATTATTAAAGTAGTGAAAAATCTTGACTTTTATTCAGCTTTGTCAGAGACATGTGAAAGTATTGAAGTGAGATGGAAAAAAAAGAAAAAAGTTGTTTTTCATAAAAGTCGAAGCATCGTTTGGCTTAAAGTAAAATACTGTTGGGGTACCAGGCTTTTTACGGCCCAGTACTCCTGCCGGTCTTTTGACTGTTCAATTTTACACCTCTTGTACCCCATTAAAAGCTCCATTACAGCCCAATCCCACTATTATTTTCTCTATTGCTAACAACATCAGCATTTTACCTTTTACTTTGTTTTCCTGATGATGAGTGTTTCTACACTCGAAACATGTCGATTTGAATTAATACGAATTATTCTAGGTTCGCCTAGTTATTCTAATAAAAAATTGTGGAGAACTTTGTCCTTTTATTTTTTCTATACAAACTTAAGATAAAGGTCCGGAACGTTTTTTGCAGTAGCAGTACTGTAGAACTCGCCTTTAGCGCTTTTACAACCACCCACTTGCGTATGTCAAACACGAAAACAAGTGACGTACAAAGCCAACGTGGACTGGCACCTGTTGACTTGCCACAGAAAAATTATGGGGTTGTTCTTCCGACTGATTAAAATGTTGCGTGTTACGCATGCGTCAACTCCCTTAAATCAAATAACAGGTTAGCATATTTTATACAATTTGATCAGTACCAATTTAAAGTAATCCAATATGATTATTTTGTGTAAATAACAACTGATTTACAAATTATTGATTAAAATTTAAATCAAATACCTAATTTAAATCCGACATCTCTTCCTGTTAATCAATTGAATTTTTTACTGTGTTACAGTAGTATACTATTTCCTCTAATGATTACCAGCCTTTCTCTTGCAGATTATAAACCTAAGGAAGAGAATGAACGAAGAATAAATGAATTCCGTAAGAGTCGCAATGAGATTGTCGCCATTATTTTTCCAGCCGATTACTCCCCTCTTCACATACCCCTGCTTGACCATTCTCAAAAAATGATCATTAAAATTCAAGATCACAAAAAATAATCTACGTTTCATCTCCAGTCACAATCCTGTTGGTAAGATCTGCCGATGTCTAGAAATTGTTTACAACATTTGGTTGGTGGTTGTGTGGAACCCATCGAGCGCTTCTTTTATATGTTCCAATATATTCATGAAGAATTTGGCACTCGTCTAGGAAATATTAAACATTTAAGCGATCTCCTTTAGTTGAAGTCGACTATTTTCCATAATGAAAACTTCACCTTCCATCACCATTTCATGCATGGTCGCTTTACTTCGTCTGTCAGGGCGGTCTTCGTATTCTAAAGCCTCAGAATTAATTATCTAAATCATAATAAATCGTCATCACAGTCATAGTTCTACCAGGACAGGTATTACCATCAATACCTCTCATTTCGTTTAAAATGATATTTACACTTTTCCTCTCATTTGAAAGAAATTTAATGAGCCAGAAAACAATCGAATTTTTTTGAAATAATTTGATGTATTTTTTACTGTGCTTTTCTCTAGCCCTTATAACGCTTTACATTATTACGGTGTAGTAAATATAATTTGTTAAAACCCAATTGAGAAGATCTAGCTTATTCTTGTATAATTTTAAGCATTGTTAGTTGGTTTTACGATTCATATTTTGTAATATAAAATGTTTTAAAATATTGAAGGAGGAAGAAGAAGCATATAAGTTGAATAAGTTTATTTTTTTATTTTTATTTTTTATTTAATAAATAATTCCCAACGAACTTTAGAAGTCCATTACAGGGAAAATATTACACTAACTTAAAAATAAACAAATATAAACATTTTTTTACAAAAATATAGAATTACAATACAGAATACAATACAAATAAAATTAATAAAATAGTCAAATTTAAATCAATTTTAAAACTAATTTCCGAATAAAATTAGAGTGCTTTTATTTTTTTTTAAAATACAATTTTGTCTTCTTTTTAAAGAGTGTCAATTTTTTAATATTTTTATACATATTTGGTAGGGTATTATAAATTATAACCCCATTGTATAATAATGATCTTTTACCAATATTGCTTTTAATATTTACTGCTAAAATACTTTCATTTTGCCTTGTGTCATGATTATGTACGGTATTTAATTTTTGGAATGTGATTTTTGATTTTTTTTGATGAGTGGATATTGAATGAATAATTACACATATTTTTAATTTATACAAATTTTCTAAGTTTAAATATCCTAGTGGTTTGTATAAATTTATTGTTGGTTCTAAAAAAGGAAGCTTGTAAATACATTTAATAAGTTTATTTTGTAATTTTTTTAAAGGGTTTATTATTGTAGAGGTAGCAGATCCCCAGACGGATATTAAATATTGAAATTTAGAATAAATTAGAGAATAATAAATATTTTTTAAAAGCTTAATTGGTAAATAATATCTTATTTTATAAAAAATTCCAATCAATGGGGTAAGTAAGTACCTAACACGTAACTAGAATATCAGTTTTATGATACTATGTTTATTGCAATAAGAGTAATTGAACGTTTGATATTTTTGTCTAGCTGCTAAATAACTGCATTGGTTTAATAAATTCAGTATCACTGTTTTTGTAATAGACTTTAGAATCTTCCTATATTATGAATTCTTGCACTGGTCGCGGCGTCGCGGGTTATATCAGTATAGTATTTAAAGTTTGTTCAATGACCGCTAACCTTTACGTCATATTCTCCATATTTGCGGTACGTCGTAAATTAATTCAGTCAGTTTGACTTACCGGTGGTCAAGTTTATGATTTTATGAAATTTTTAATTAATTTAAATTTACTAAAAAATAAATAAAACTAATATAATTTAAAATTAAATCACATATTTTTTTGTCTAGTGCATCAGCCTATAATTTTTTTTTCAAATATTTTCATCTTATTTATAAAGTCATAAAGAAGAAAATATAATAAAAATGACAACACAACAAAATACAGTTTTTTATTAATTAATTGTATTTGGAATTTTATCAATTAGCCTAGAATGATAGGTATATCCATGATAATAAGCGACGTTTCTTCCAAGTTTGGTAACAATTTTTCTACAAACCATTTCCGAAAGTGTTCACCATTCATCGAATCATGATAATCACCAGATTGCAGGCCAGACTTGAATATCAAACTTGCATTATTCACAAATCCATTTTCTGAACCAGCATGTAGAATAGGCTGGGCTTTTCAAATTCGTAATAATATACAGGGTGTTACATTTGAAAAAAAGGACTTATGGTCACTTTTTCAAGTTACCAGAATAAGTGTATTTTTCAACCACCCTGTATATTGCAACTAAGATTTGGAACTAGGGCAAAGAGCCCTATGGTATTAGTTAACTATTTACCAAATTTCAGGGTTTCAGTGTTTTAGAGTTCAAAATTATCAGCATTTTTAAAAGTGACGTTTTCGGACACAAAAAACGGAAATTAATTTATATCTTAGAAACGGTAAGAGATAAGTATAGAGAAGAGTTAATAAAAATTGTAAGGAAAGTAATGGGGGTTTCGAAAATAAAATAAAATATATGGTGTTGCATTTAAAAAATCGAAGTTACTATTATTTTTGTGTGGAAGCGGCAACACTGTATTGTTAAAAATATTTTAGGTTGGAAGAACATGTCCGTTTATGTACGCGACCAAATTTTCAGAACGATTCCTTTACTGGTTCGTCAGAAACGTCTTAGGTACCATCGACCGTGAGATACCCTGTATATTTTTATGTTTTCACAATACCTGCTTTATTATATCTACTTACTTCGAAAACTGCGTTAAACGGTAAAAGAGTATTTCCGTCATCACTTTCTCTTTAAAAATAATCAAATAATTTTAAAATTATTGCCTTTTCTGTTTCCTAATACCGCGACATTTTTGAAAAAATATTGATTAATAAATATAGTTTAAAAAAAACTAAAAAACACGCTTTAGTAATAAATCAAACTAAAAAGCGGAAAATAAATTAATATAGTTTAAAATAATTCTTGAAATTCTTAATATAGGCAGAAAAAAATAATGAACGATAAACATTAGTATTATCGTGAAAAAGCGTGGGGTGCTCGATATACGAAAAATATAGCACAAAGCGCCCCACGCTTTTTTCACAATAATACTAATGTTTATCGTTCATTATTTTTTTCTGCCTATATTAAGAATTTCAAGAATTATTTTAAACTATATTAATTTATTTTCCGCTTTTTAGTTTGATTTATTACTAAAGCGTGTTTTTTAGTTTTTTTAAACTATATCTATATTTAATTTTCTTTTTTTAGTTTGAGTTATTGTTAGGAATTTTTTTTTTTTTTTTTAGTAGAGATAGTCATAGAGGGGTCCGGAGTAGAGACTAGAGATGGAATACTGTCACTAATTTAACAATGACTTTTTAAAATGGCTAGATTTAAAGCAGTGGATCCATTTTTTTTTTCAAAGCATTGGAACCACAAACCCGAACAAACTCGCTCGGCCGACGGACCAACTGATGGCGAAAGAATGTACCAACACTATTAAGCCGAGTGCTCGAGCCGGAAAGTAGGTAGATAGTACGCATGCGCATACGGTGAGCTCTATCTCTCCCACTCTCATACAGAGGATCTGTATGAGGTTCTTGATAAGTCTACAAAATTTAAATTAAATCTGACCGTTTAAAGTGGGTCAAAATCGGGTTCAAAGAAGTCGGTAACAAACAAACATACATACAAACAAACAGGTGAAGCCAATAAAAGCCTGTTAAAACTGTCACTGTCAAAAATGACATTTAAACTTTTTTGACTGGTAAAATTATATTATTGACGCACATTTACTATTTCACTTAGTTCACAAATGTTAGAAAGATACGCACTATTCGTGACGTAACGGTCAGCGGTCATTGAACAGACTAAAATCAAAGTGTGTAAATTGCACATAATATTAAGTTTTAAATTGCAAAATCACAGTAATGATAATCTTAGCCGCAGATGCGAATGCGTTATTCAGTATTAAATAAAATCACAGTAAAATTTCTGAAATTTCTAACATTTTCTTCATTTGTTGTTATAATATTTTTGTCTTATCTAGAATAATTTATGGAATCGGTGAATTCGCCAAGAGTTATTTCACCAAATGAAAGGTCTACGGTTCGTATAAAATGTTAACATTCCATTTCAAACAGGTAAGGAATTCCATAGGAACTTTAGAGATACCTGTCAAGTCAGAAAGATTTGTTACCCAGTTGAAATAGAAGATTATAATTTGCCCCTTAACCACATCTTAAAAAGCGTTGAGCTTTTACCTTAGATTTAGTAAATTATGATAATAATTGTTATTATTGTAGGAATGTCGGAAACGTGTGATTATGATAATTTTTTGTGGGTATAAACATAAAATATGTGTTTTATTAAAATGTGGAATACAGTTTCGTTAGTTGTTGATTTATTTGATGTAAATATAAAAATAAATATTATTTATACTAAGCATACCTGTCCACAATAATGTACAATTTTTTTATATACAGGGTGTCCCGGACAAGAATATACTCTAGACTCTAGAGGGATCTCTGCATGTTTTCTTAAATAGCCGAAAAATTTTATTTTATTATTTTTAAATTCTCCCCATCATTTAAAATTGAATGACGCGACGTATTGTACCTAATACCGTGCGAGCAAAAATTATTTGCATCAAAGAGGGCCTGCATCTAAGCACGTAATGCTTAGCCGTAGAGCTTAATACCTGTTAGGTGTCAGTAACTACCTGAATTAACAATCAATCAGTTATTCAGTCATCTTTGACAGTCGTTACAAGTAATTTGATTCATCGCTAATTTTTCCAATTTCTTGAACAATTTACACAATGGGCTTTACGGAATAGCACAAAACATTCATGGTTGAAGCGTATTTTCGAAACGGGGTTAGAGTACCTAAATGGTGAGTGGCAATACAATCCGGGTTTGTGCATGGACGATTTTCACGAACGTTTTCCTAACGTTGCTTTTATTGCTGCATGGGGATTTTTATCATTGCCTGAAAAGAACCGTTGCTGTGTTTAGGGAAACAGGCTCTATACAACACTAAAAAGGAGCAGGAAGACCATCTGTAAGAACAGAAGAACTTGTTGCAAACGTTCGTGAAATAATGCAAAATACGCCAACAAATTCTATAAGACGCCTGTCCCAAGAAGTGGGAAGATTTTATGGAACATGCAGGACTATTCTTAGAAGCAGCTAAATTTATTTCCTTATAAACTGCAAGTATTCCAAGAAATACAAGCCGCAGATTTTAAAAGACGCAGGAATTACTCTCAATGGTTTACCCAAAATTTATTGGAAATAAATGATTTATTAGACCTGACATTTTTTTCGGATGAAGCCTGGTAATTTAGAACAATTACAAGAAAGGATTGTACAAGAATGTGGTAACATTTTTCCCGAGATGCTGGTCAACACTTTCGAAAATATTAAGAGACGTGTGAATTTATGCTTGGAGTATGGCGGTGGCCAATTTCAGCAATTTATGTAATTATTTTTCTTTCGGTATATTCTTACTTTGTTAATTTTGTAAACAACAAAAGTAAATTTGTATTTGTCTACTTATTTTATTACTCATTAGTTCGGCATGTCATAATATGAATTTGACAAAATTTTAACCTAGATTTGGTTAGATATATCGTCCCCATATCATTGTGATCTAAACCAAGCTCTGCGTTTTTAATCCAAGCCCTCTTTGATGCAAATAATTTTTGCTCGCACGGTAGTAAGATTTCCATAGATGCCGTGTGAGCGCTTTTCATTGCATGGTTTATGCACAAAAAATAAGCTCTGTAGCCCGATAGCTGATGTGATTCGCTTTATTACAGTCCCATATGGTTTTATGAGTTTGAAAACTATTAGTTTGAACTACGACACCATCAGTCATCTCAGATCTCAGGTTCGTCCAAACAAGGTCTTGCATTTCGTTTAGGGCATATTTTCTCTTGGTTCAGGAACCCGTTTATTTGTTGGTTCTAGATTGGCTTGGAAGCCAGAACGGGGCCTATATACAGCGTTATGATAAAGAAAAGGTTCAGCCTTTTATAAAGAATACCTCCCACTTTATCAAGAATCGGTCGGACCCGTCAATTTTTTTAAAGTATATTCTTTAGAATAAAGGTATGGTACAGGGTGGATCATAAACATACTACGTGTATCAAATATTTTAATGAAAAATTCTACAAACAATTTTATATATTTTTCATAAATCAAGCTCTTTGAATCGTTTACGCAATATTAACTTTTAATAAAACAAAATAGACAAAGTACGAAAATAAACTATTTTATAAGATGTTGAAAATGTCCTCAACCAACTGTTCTGCAGTAGATCAATCGATCTAAAAAATCCTGTTGTACATTTTGTACTACTTGTGGAGAAACTTCTCGTATTGCGTATCTATCAAGTTGGGTTTAGATTTATAAACTAAATTGTTTATGTAGCCCCACAAAAAAAGTTCAGTGGGTTAAGATCGGGCGATCTGAGTGGCCACTCTATTGACACCATCTATACCTATCGCCTATCCACACAACCCCAGAAAAATTATATTTAATTACACTCACACACATAATCGCTACCCTAGACACTGTCGATTGGCTAATAATCGGGCGATTTGGCTATTTTTCATTGAAAATATCATGGACTTCCTTTATCTCCACAACCTAACATAATCAAAATTTCTATGCATTTATCTTCAGCGAGGCGCATTTTAGATGTAATATAAGCAGAGCCAAATTCAAATTTGATTAAAGTTCACTGACATTTTTTGACGTCACAAACTTAAATAGAAAATTGTCATTGTCAATGCCTTTAAGATTTTGACTCATGAGTTCAGAACGCTGTCGGGAAACATATCAATGGTGGATATACTGAGGTACTGAGGAGAATGATCTAATACAAAAGGTTTGCTGAGACATAGTTTATATTGATAGCTTCTTTTGTATTAACCCATATTAAATAAATTGCTAGTGTATCAAACCGCTTTAGTGTTATATCATTTCCAGATTTGCGACGCATTTTGTTCCCAGTAAAGTGCTTTCTCTGCAATTAAGAAAGCAAAACAGCGTCCCCAAAAAATGAATTCTATCCGTTAGAACTTATAATCGACAAGACTATTTCAATTAATTTATTTTTACTTTGTATATAAGTTTTTTTTAAACTTTGCATGTCAGATACAGCAATAGAAGATTCCTATCTTGCCCAATCCATCATTAGTATTGGACTTTATAATCTATGGACGAATTTTACCATCTCAGTAAACCATGTTGCATAATAAATAATCATATTCAATGATAAATGACAAGAACAATATCAGACTAGAAGTTATTTAAATTTTTGAGAATTACAGTACTGATTTTTAGTGGTAAGTATATGCTTTACTAACAGTAGCAAGTAAGTATTATTATGAATAATGTCAAGTTTCATTACAAATACCAGTCAGAACTAATACAGTACCTATATAAAACCAGATTACACCACAAATAGAAATTGATTATAAGGGATCGAAGGCTTTCTCTCAGTGTACCAGCATTAAAGCGTATATATTTCTCGTAGCAACGGTTAAAAATAGGTATAGAGCATGATTGGGGAAAAATGTCTAGAATTGATATAGATAGAATATAAAATTTAAAAATATATAATAAAAAAATAAAGTTGATACACGAAGCATTTCTAAAAAAATTATTGTGATGGATCTGAGCGATTCTTCATTAAGTGGGCGATATTAAATGTAAAAGCCTGATCGGTTTCTTTATCATAATGCTGTAGGTCTTTTCATTATAATACATGTTTTTATCTGCTTGTCGATGCAGATTGTTGTATTCTTCATTTGGTGAATGATGATTTGATGGATGATTTGGTGAGAGGGTATTTTCAGCCTTTATTTTAAGACACACCTGCCAGTTCTAAATGGATTTTAGTGCGTAATATCTGCTCTAATAGTGATTATATGATATCCTTGGCTGATTATTCCGCATATTCCTAGACGTAAAAGCTTACTATATTGAGACGTGTTAGCAGTTCATTGACCAACAAGAGGGTTGATAAGTTGACAACAAATTATTATCCCAAACCCCCACTATGGGATTAAACAAGCCCCCTCTTATATATTTCCAATTAAATAAAATATTCAAACGCTTTCACCAGAAATTGATAAAATAAATTGACCACGAAAAAATATTTTCCCTAAATGGCAAAAATCCGGCAATGTACATCTATCAGCGTGACAGGAAATTCAACCCCGACCACTTTAAAATCAATTTGGCTCATAAACTATTCAAGCAAAATATCAACAGACGCGTGTGTTGCGGTTTAATGTCAATTCTGGCCGAATCGACATAACACGCATTCTTGTTAACAATTTAAAATGAAAACTAGTAGAAAATTGGGAAAACGCGCTCAGAACCGAACGAGATTTTTATTATTTACAGGCCACAACATCGAGCCTAACGATTTCCTGACATGTGCATTTAGCGTCAGAGAAGCTGCATTAAAAATTCAAACGTGGAGCCAACGTTATATATCGATATTGCTTTAATACTTTTATTTTCAGTTTGTCCTTTTCATGGGGCCGGCTTGTATAAAAGTTGCCTGCATAATTGATGAGTATTCGTTTTGTTGGCTGGTGGGTTACAGGTTTTTTGGAATTTCTCGTTTTGGTACATGAGCTTAACTTTTTGCATATACATACATATTTTTGCTTCTCGTCGTCGCGTTATAACGTTGAGAATGAAAAATGTTTATATCGGAGGTCTTTTTTAAAAGAAATTTATAAATCGCTCGTCTCGTATTCTAAATATATTCGTAATCTTTGATTTTAATCGAACAAAATAACAATTAACTGATTTAATATTTATTTAATTTTTTAAGATTACATAAAAATTTTCAATAATCACTCAGGAAATATCTATCAACATTTATTGTCGGTTGTTCCCGCACTGAAGAAAATCACTCAATACAAGTATTTTTTTGAATATATGTGTATTACCACAAGAAAAATTCCATTTATCCCTAAAATATTTCGTTTAGTCACAATCAAGGACGTTTTTTTGACAACGATATTGTTACGTGTGCTCAATGCTTTTTTATGGTAACAGAATATCATATAACCATAACAATATGTATCCAATAAAGTGTTTTTAAAAAGTATGTTTTTAATTCCTATAAGGTTATCTTATTACCACAAAAATAAAAATAAAAACTAAACAATCTTTTATACCTATCTAAAATATACCTTTTAGGAACTAAACAGTTGCTTTCTTAAAACATGGTGAAATCGTTTTGGTTCATTTTATAGCCATTTGCAGTGTTGTTAGTTTGTTTAGTGGTTGGTGGATTATAGTTTATAGTGGATTTTAATAATTTCATATAGGGTGGTGTACTTTTAGCGCAACGTTATATAATAGGTGTTGTGGCGGTGTGTCCCCAAATTCAGGTAGGTACAATTATTTTACCAATAATTATATTTATTACTTAATAAGTAACTCCTGTTTATCACATTACTCTACTTAGGTACCTACAAAAAATCGTTGACTTAGGTGAGCCTTTAAATTTTGTTAGGCGAGAAATTAATTTTTTCAGAAATACAATACAAATTTAGGGGATAGAATCGGAAAACAATCTGAGTTTTTGAGATATTTCTTCCCCGTTCTAAATTTTGCAATGCAAAATCGCATTTGTTAGGTTTTCTGATACCTATTAATAAAAAAAAATGGCTAAAAAGGGTCATGTTCCTAGCAGTTTGTTACTTTCAGATCAGTCAGATCCCCCCGTTATTAAAAAAAGTTTAAAATACAATTTTTATCAAAAATACTGCCCTAATAAGTGCAGAACGGAAACTTAATGGCGACCATGATCGGAATGAATTAAAAAATATAAGTAATAAATATAGTTATTGGTAAAATAATTGTACCTACCTGAATTTGCGGACACACCGCCACAACACTTATTGTATAATGTTGCACTAAAAGTACACCACCCTATATAGAATTATTAAAATATAAAAAGTTTATCAAATCAATAGCCAAAAACATCCAACATATGGCACCAAACACAGCCATTTTGGCGATGGAGCTAAAAAAAGGAATTTAGTAATAGCTAGGTGGACTAGCTATAATAAAAATAAAATTATTTTATAGCTGGCTGATTACTTTTAGGAGTAAAAACCGATACTTTTCTAACTACACGACCTCAATTAATCACAAAATCATTTTTGTTTACCACTGCATTATATATTTTTTATGGCAATAGAGTTGTCTTTTAACAGCAAAAGAATAATATTTAAAAAACGACCATGTTGAGGTTAAAAAGTCATTTAAAAAAAATAACCTTGTAGCGACAACAGAGTTGTTTTTTCGGCGCCTATTTAATGCAGATTTCTTGCTACTGCGAATGGATTTCTAGCTACGACTAATAGAGTTTTCTCTCAGTGCGATCTTGTGAATAGTTTAATTAATGTACCTTTTAATTGAGACATAATAAGAAACGAAAGTCCAATGTTTTTAACTTCCGTAACACCGTTAGAAGATAAATAACAAACATAGTTTTGGTATTATTGATGAAATTTCAGCTTTTTTTTTCGAGAAGAATCTTCTAAATACTGGCACTCTGTGAGGCAGAGTAGTGTCGGATTCAACCCTGATAGGGCTGCCTACCGACTAAACTCCCCGTGTTCCTGCAGTGTCCGCGCCATATTCGTATAAACCTTCAGACCACTCGCTTAGTATTTCCGCTTTGCACGCCTAGTGCGTGCTTTGCTTCGTACTTCACCTATGCCTAGGTACCGTTGTACCTAGGTTTCGGTTTTGTCATATTACTCGTTCATTTATTTGCAGCTTACTGTGAAGGTGTTTGTGTTGGTGTAAGGCTTTTGCAGCATTGTACGTGTTTGTGCTTCAGAAGAGATAACTTTTGCCCATGCTTCACGGCTATGAGGACTTCACTATTTCAGGGAGAGTACTTGCAGTGCTGATCTAAAGCAGTAGCAAGCTGTTATAAAGTAAAAATCTTGAATACTCTCGCAAGATGGGGGCAAAGTCACGTGACACTCTGTCAATTTTGGTCTATTAAATATTTATAAGTTGGCATGAATTACAGGCCCGGACTTGAAAATTATACATGTGATACCTTCTAAAACAATTTATGCAATAGCCTCATCGGTTCTACCGCTTTAATATTGCCAAATAATAAGTAATAGGTAATAATTTCTTTTGAAAGTTATGTTTTATAAATATTATAATTTAAGGTAGGTAATATTATAGGTAATAAGCATGAATTTCTATATGGTTTAAAGATAAAGTGTCAAAATAGATTTAAAAAGTTTATTATATTATAAATATCCAAACCTTAAAAATACTAAACTAACTGAAACACAACTTAAAATATGATTCTGTCACTCATATTTGGAATAGATTTTTTTTTTGTTTTATTTGTTCAGATTATACCTATAGGTAAAATACCTACAGTTCAACATAAACTAATTGAATTCAAGTTATTACATTCACTGTCAAGAAAATCCCCATATATGACTTACGTAAGGTACGTAGACCCAAATATGGTTTTTATACAATTTGTTGGCTATGGTACGGTTACATTTCTAAACTTGTATGTGGGCTAACATAAAGTTAAAAGCTTCAATATAGCTAGAGATTTAATTTTTCTGTCAATGGAAACCCTAATTGAACAGTTTTTGACTTAACGTAAGGTACGAAGACCCAAATACGGTTTTTTTGAATTTGTTGGTTATAGTACAGTTACATTCCTAAACTTGTATGTAGGCTAACATAAAGTTAAAAGCTTTAGTTTAGCCAGGGATTAAATTTTTCTGTCAGTGGAAACCCTACTTTAACAGTTTTTGACTTACGTAAGGTACGTAGACCCAAAAGTGGTTTTTATGGAATTTGTTTGTTAAAATGCAATTTATTGATACAGTTACATTTCTAAACTTGTATGTAGGCTAACTTTATGTTAAAAACTTTATTTTATTGTCATACAAACAATAATAATAGTAATATCAAATAATAATTTCACTTATGTAAGGTACGTAGACACAGAAAATAGAATTATATATTTGTTCGCTATCCTATTACATACTAATATGGTTAGCTATTTTAACTACTATAGTAACATAATGTTACTTACTATTACCTTACTATTGCCAAACAATAATAATATTTACTAATAACAATAATAAAAATAATTCCTTCAAAATCAAATAGATGCTTTTTAAAGGTTAATAATATGGAAAGCTGTTTTGGCATATGGTAGAACTAGGCGAAACCCGGTTTTATCAACCTACCCGGTTTTGTCCAACTCTCTCCTACCTACCTAAGTCAGGGAAATACTTAATTTCTACTTATTTTTCTTGAAACAGAAAAGGATACCTAGATAATGTAAAATGCGAAAATTATACATTAGAAACCTAACCTTAACGAACAAACATTTTAAGAACAAATATTTTACAAACTAACTTTTCGACAAAAACGGCGTTCAGATGAAATAAAACTTATTACTTATCGATGAAATCAACTTAACGAGCAAGGCACACATTAATAATTATGATCCCTAATGAAAAAAAAATAAAAAACTTTAACCTGTATCTAAATTTTTGGTCAAATGAATAATAATTGTACGTACTTACACAAAAGTAATTAAATAAAAATTTTTAAAATGTAATTAAATGTAACAAAAACGCAATTCATAACTCGGTGTTTGAGCTCATTACGGTCCGCTACAAATCTAGGGATATTATTATGTCCCAATATCAGCTGATCGATGACAAATAACCGCTGTCATCTGTTTTAAAACGAGACTATTCGTGATATTTAGTATAGAAGTGTTAGTTGTGTTTGCTGTTAGCAACTTACTGTGATAGAGTTTGTGTAGGTGTCTGATTAGGTGCAGTATTTCAGCTAGCATTGTAAAAGTATCAGTTTCTGAATTGAAAAATGTACTTTCCTATTTAGTAAATATTTCATTTGAGTTTGGCACTTTTCCAGAAAATTTAAAACTATTTAGCACTTATATAACCATTGTATAAAAAGGAAACCCTAAAAAGCTAGACAATTATAGGCCTATCAGCTTATTACCAAGTTTTTCAAAACTATTTGAATTAGCCATGAGCAAAAGATTAGTCAGTTTTATGAAAGATCGTAATTTATTTAATAATATTAATCCAAGGGTGAAAGTATTCAACGGGTCACGTTTTCTGCCAAAAACTCTTTCAAATTCTTGAATAAGAAATTGTGCTTAAAAATATTTTATACGTAGGCACCCGTAATATTTGACTTGAGGTTAGGTATGCGATAACATCGAAGATTGGATATTTTGCTGGTTTTGTTTGCTTTTTATATTCGACTTTATAAGATTTATAGTTTAATTGACTTGTACTATTCCTTTTTTAAACTAAAAACATGACGACGAATCATTTTTAAACAATAACTACCTTATTTCCCAACTTGATCAAAAATTGACAAGAAATTCCAATTTTTTGGCAAGAATTTGGGGCAAATTTTAGCTGTTTACACGTAAAAATAAATTGAAGGTCAACTGTTACAATTTCTTGAGCAAGAACTTAAAATTTTAAGCCCGGACCTGTCTATTTTCCCATTTGTCAAATGATAATGTTGCAGTGCGCATGTCTAATCATGTGTAGCTCTGTTTACATGCGCGAGGCCATAAATTTGCCACTTTCGTGATTATTGTTTCCTTATCTAAAGGTAATAGTATATTATTAAAAGTTGAAAAGTGGTACTGTTCATCCGCACGAGGCATTAGCCGGAAATTCTCCGAGTGTGAGAAAATCACTTTCACACGAGTAATATACACAATTTTTCCTACCACCATACAAAATAATTAAAAAGAGTTTCATTTGTTTTTAATAGTTTGTAGGTATCACCATTGTGTTAAACAAATTTTTTCAACTCTAGAGTTGAAAAAATTATTTCAACAGTGAAAAATTTCGTTTCTGATTTTTTCGCTGCTTGCATTCTTTCAATAAAACAATAGTATTAAAAAACAACAAAACTAAAACATAATCTCAACATTATAGAAATATAGAGATGGAGTTAAATATCGATTGTTAATTACAAAAGTTCTATCTATATTCGATTTGTTTTGAATATTGCTAAAATAAATTTACTTTCATAAAGCACATTCACTTGTCCCATATCCTTAAACATTGTATGGATATTTTTATCCGAGATAATTGTAAAATATAAATTGGTATTTCCTAGGGTACTCTATTTCTGCTCTAGCTGCCCCTTTTTTTTTCTGTGGTTCAACTCAGTTGACATGTTTGATGGATTGCCTGACATATTTTCCCTTTTTGATATATTATTATTTTTATCATAAATACTCTTAGGTTCCCAAAAATAACGAAAAGAAAGGATTTTTTTATTTGCAGTAATCCCCTATTGTAGGTACTTTACCCCATCCAGCACCCCAATTTGCTCCACGTGTACCGTAAGTTTGTTATTTTTTAAATAGTTTTGCTGTCCAATTCGTCGGCCATCAGCTGTTTTATATTTCAACACACGTATTGAAAGAAAATATTTCAACGCGCGTGTGATATAAACGACTTTATAGCCAAGGTAGGCGTGCTTTTTCTTTCATTTTCATAGGTTGTCGTAGGAAAATATCTATGACATTTACCGAACGCAAATATCCGTCTAGAGCACTTCGCTTCTCGGTATTTACATCGCGACCTCGCGCCTCGCTATCGCCCTGTTAGGGGCCGTTCAAATATTACGTAAGCAGATTTATTACAATTATTTACCCCCCCTCCCCATCCCCCTTGTCAGCAAAAGTAAGCAAAGCTCTTACCCCCTCCCCCCATGCTTACGTAAACATTTTTCAATTATAAATTTTTTTTTTTATATTATAATGTTATAATTATAATTTTAAAAATAAGAAAATAGATTTAGGAGAGATTTTACTGATACAGTATTCAACATAGAATAAGGGACAAAAATATTATAATCTTACGAACATATAACAAACTTATTTTAAATTTTTGGTACACATATTAAATTTTCGTGTAAAAAAGTAAATAACTACCGATGACGTAATCATCATCTAGACTCCCCTACCCCCCATGTCATCCAAAATAAGCAAAACAAAGACCCCCCCCCCATAGTGCTTACGTAATACTTGAACGGCCCCTTAGGTGGGATACCTAGGTTTACTTGGTTTATGCTTGCAAACACGACAAAGATATATATACAAAGAAAACACTATATTGTGTTATTGTGTAAAGATATATAATGTTATGAAAAGTATGTGCAATCATAAATTGTATTTAATCTAGGAATATCGTCTCACTTATTAGATACGACAAATTATAAAAATTACATAAACAAGATTTTTCGTTTTAAAACGATAACGTTGTTGTATCTAATCTAAAAAATGATTCCTGGCAGTGTATTTACCTAAACAATCACTGGTTAATTTGTTTAAAAAAATGACATGCCTTCGTGATGGCGGATACAATTCAGTTGTTTTATGCGTATTATACTCGTTCATTCCGCCTAGAAAATTAGATTTACTACAGTAACAACGAATCATATTATTATGCCATATACATTGTTTTACTGACCAATTTTCTATTAGAGTAGTTATGATAATAACCATGTTGGGTAATTTGATGATGTTTTGCTTGACGTGACGGCAATATCATTTTACCAGCGCAATTATGGCTAAATTGCGCTTTTTTTACAGAAAAAAGTTAATAGGGCATGATCGAGTTGACCTTTATGACTTTAAATATGGGTTTTTGCTGTAAGACTTCATGTTTATATTAAAAACTAATAATTGATCGCGTGTTTTATGCTCAAAGTACCATAATTTAATGTTGAATGGCATTCAGTGAAATTAAAAATTATTGCATAGAATTTACAAATACAAAATATACTATTTATGGCTTGCCAAATAAAGTTTTTGGTACACTGAGAAAAAGGCCTTCTATTGCTTACAAGAATTCACATACACTTTATACAACTGTTTAATGCTATATGACTACTGTAAGACAACGAAAATTGCTTGACCGTTGTGTAATGATATCTATTATCACGATAATTTAGAGTCTAAATTTTAGACAATAGGAAATAATAGTTATTACTACCAATCCTACCATATAATGGTTTCTAGCCATTATTGCTCCGAATAATCACAGTAATGTTCTAGTTCTATTGGGGTGTAATCTGGTTTTATATACCTACTGTATTAGTTCCCACTGGCAGTTGTAATGAAACTTGACATTAATAATAATAATATTTGCTTGCTACGGTTAATAAAGCATATACCGTGCGAGCAAAAATTATTTGCAAAAGATGGCCTTGCATCTAAGGACGTACACTCTAAAAATAAATCTGGTAAAACTACAGCAATTATAATTGGTTATTTGTTGCCAGCAATAGTGCATTTAATATTACAGTGACACCGTAGAATTACATGATCCATGTGAATTGTTTGTAAATAAATAACTGGATAAACACATGTTTTCCTGTATTTTTGCTTTAAATATATTGTTAATATTCATGTGAATTTACAAGGGAATCACAATAAATACGGAATATTTCTTTAAAAATCGGGTAGTTTTTTAGTAAAATCACAGCTAACATTAGGTAAAATTACACGTTAATTACACTTTAAAAAAAATAAAATGTATATTTTTAGTTCTTATTACAGTAAATTATCTGTTCCAACACTAAAATTTTCCAGTAATGAATAATGTATTAAATTTATAATATTACATAATAATCTATGTATTTTAATTTTTGGTAATTTGTTTGTCGAAGGAATTAAATAAAAATGCAACATTTTTATATAGCTCGTTTTATTTGACATTATAATATAACTATACATTGTGTGTATAAAGTTTCGAACCCCATCTATATTTCAAAGATATTTAGGTACTTCTAAAAAAAAAATGTTTAGGGATCAGGGAAATGTTATGGCTTGCCATAATTATGAAGCGAGAATGTATGTGTTCATTTGATAGTTTAACAAGGTAGGTACCTCCCTTTTTGGTAAAGATATAGAGAGCTGCGGTTTTCACATTACTGTGCCACTTTTTGTAAAACTAAAGATATAGGTACCATAAACAAATTTTTTATGGGGGACACCCTGTATATTTCAGTTATTTTTAGTTTAACTTTTCGGAACGTAAAGAACAAAATACTCAGTTCTGACCATCACTTTTATAAAAAAATACGGCAACATTATATTTCTACTCACCTATTTCCATGCATGATGCAGGGTTCCGGGGTACTGATATCTTCAAACGCGTCTTTATTAGTGGGCAGCACCCCCTAAAAGGTAAACATTTATTTAAATTTTTAATATAGGGTAAAGTCGGGTGAGATGGCCAGCCGGGAGAGATGACCAACAGCTAAAACTCAATAACGCGCCGTCCGAGGGCGCTGAGTGTCGTCCCCGTCGACCAACGTTTATATGTACACACGGCCAGTGTGTTTTCGACCACGTCAAAGCACATTAAGAGCACTCAGAAAATAAAAATACTATCGCATCCTTGCAAAATTATATAATAGTTTGTTTGTACTTACTACTGTGAATGTGTGGAAGAAAATGTATCGGTAATTTTAACATATTAGGTGAGTACGATGTTCATTCGATAATTCTAACCTCTCAAAACTGTTAAAAGCATGCAGTGGATTTTGTTTGTCGCGTTGACCATCTCTCTCTAGCATTTGGGAGAGATGGCCACCATACTTATAGGGATAGATGGCCATTTATTTTTTGGAGATAGATGACACTGAATGTTCAGGATGTGGAGAAAGCTACAACAACGCCCGAAAGAAAGAAGATTGGCTGCAATGCATAATGTGCCAGATGTGGTTTCATGAAAATTGCTCTTCTTTTTTGAAAATTTGTCAAAATTGTGGTAAAACCGCGTTTAAGAAGAAGAAAAAGTAATACCAAGGAAGGAAATATTATTTTGACTTTATAAAAATTTGTTATATTAAAGTTTATCTATTTTCATTTTTACTTCGTGGCCATTTCTCATTTGTTGCATTGGCCAACTAACCCCACGGGACTGGGATATATGGCCACATACAACTTATTTTTATAATTAATAAAACAAAAATTCTAAAAATATTTTGACCCTATTTATTTACTTACCTGTTGGGATGATAGTTAAGCTGTTTCAAAAAAATTATGTCATAATCCTAACCATTACAAAAAATTTACAGGCGCATACTGTTCAAAACGGTGGCCATCTCACCCGACTTTACCCTAAATTCTTTATCCTAAATTTGAAATTTTGCGATTATTAGTTGATCTAATGTTTGTATTGTTTTCATGACTTCAAAAACTATGTGATTTAAAGGCAGCATAATAATTAAACTCCAAAAAACAGTCTTTATGGACACATAATACGTATGGATCCATACATGAAACCACAAAATGAGCATTTATACATAGTAAAACTATACAATACTTACTTGTTAAGTACTTTATTAATCACAAAATAAAACACATAGGTACGACTAACTAGTTAGTTCTCTGGGTACAACTGTATAAGAGGGAAAAAGAACAAACCGATGCCGGCAAGTGTGCATCAAACCAAACAATAAACGCGACGGCCGCGCCTCGTTCGTTGTGCCGAAAAGTGATGGGGAATCCCACAATTCCCACAAATTGATGCCGTAAATTCACAGCAGAATCACATAATTTTTACAGTGGGGTGTAATATTTATGTGATTTTAATATTTTATATGTATTTTTTGTGATATCACACTACTTACTGTAAAAATTATTTAAAAACACATTAACGTGTATTTTTAAAGATAATGTACAGAGTGCATGTAAAATTACAGCATATATGTGAAAATTTACCATTATTTTACCTGTAAATATCTATTAAAATTACCCCTAATTTTTAGAGTGTAGAGCTTAATACCTGTTGGGTGTGAGTAACTACCTGAATTAACAGTCAAACAGTTATTCCGTCATCTTTGACAGTCGTTACAAGTAATTTGATTCATCGCTAATTTTTCCAATTTCTTGAATAATTCACACAATGGGCTTTACGGAACAGCACAAACCATTCATGGTTGAAGCGTATTTTCGAAACGGGGTTAGAGTAAATGGTGGGTGGCAATACAATCCGGGTTTGTGCATGGACGATTTTCACGAACATTTTCCTAACGTTGCTTTTATTGCTGGGGATTTTTATCATTGCCTGAAAAGAACCGTGGCTGTGTTTAGGGAAACAGGTTCTATACAACACAAAAAAGAAGCAGGAAAACCATCTGTAAGAACAGAAAACTTGTTGCAAACGTTCGTGAAATAATGCAAAATACGCCAACAAATTACGACGCCTGTTCCAAGAAGTGAGAAGATCTTATGGAACATGCAGGACTATTCTTAAGAAGCAGCCAAATTTATTTCCTTCTAAAGGGCAAGTAATTATTTTTCTTTTTCTTTCTGTATATTCTTACTTTGTTAATTTTGTAAATAACAAAAATAAATTTGTATTTGTCTACTTATTTTATTACTCATTAGTTTGGCATATCATGTCATAATATGAATTTGACAAAATTGTAACCTATATTATAGATTTGGTTATAGATATATCGTCCCCATATCATTGTGATCTAAACCAAGCCCTACGTTTTTTAATCCAAGCCCTCCTTGATGCAAATAATTTTTGCTCGCACGGTTCGTACCACTAAAAATCATTACCTACCTACAGTAGTTCTCAAAAATTTAAATAGCTTTTTGTGTTATAAGTACATCAACTGTCATATAGAAGTAATACGTTATTTTTACCGGTTTTCCTATTTGAAGTTTATATACATATTTATTATAGTATTCATCGTAATAAGCAAAGAATATAATTATAGTACTGGAGTACTGGTAACAAGTCCTAACAAACCCAAAAGGCCGGTAGAAAACGTGATATGGAAAAAAGTTAAAATTATTTTAACCTTGTCCGACGTCGGATAATTTTTAAAAACATTCGGGTGAAATTTGACATCATAATATTTCCACCAATAGGAATAATTTCGGATCGTTTTACCGTCGGATGACGGATGCACGAGAAATCATAATAAATACTGCCCACGAAAAATAATTGAATATCACTTCAACAATTTATAATTCAACCCTATATTTTTTATACAGTTGGGTAGAGCTTAACATTTCCTTCTTCTACGACCATCTTTGAAAATTAAAAAAAAAACACGGTTAACGTGGTTAGAAAGTGCTTTAAATTACATGCACGTGACATTTTATTTAATTCGTGTACGGAAAAAAACAGCTGACACCTATTTGACAGTAAAACTATTAATTTAATTTAAAAAATAACAAGCTTTAGGGACGTGTCGACCGAATAAGGATAATAAAAAATTTTAATTAGCAAAACGCTATACATACAGTGTGTTTATATAACTGATTTTTAATGGGTTATACGGGGGACGTTCGATAGTTTCTACGAAGATAACATAACTCTTTCTGGCTTGGTCATAATGTTACGGGTTTTCTTATTAATTATAATTTAAATTAAAATATATAATAAACATATTAACATTTAAATTTTAATATACAAGGTGTTTAGGGAGGAAAGGGCAATATTTTGGAAATGTGTTCAGAGGGCGAAAATAAGATAAATAAACCTATATGTTTTAGTTCGATTCTCAACCATTTCTGAAATAATCGGTTCTGAATTTTTTTATATTGAAATAATGAAGGAGGCTTTAGTTTTAAACGTCCGATATCCGATACATTTTGATTGATAGTTTTGACATGCATAGTAGTTGTCAGTTAGCTTCATATTGAGCGTATCGACTTGAACCAAGATTTTCATACTTACAATGCCCCACACATTCAGTCACAGGGAGTATGCCGACATGATATTCGTGTATGCTTACTGTAACGGTAGTGCGATGCGCGCAGTTAATGAATATCGACGTCGTTTTCCAAATCGAAGAGTTCCTAATAGAAGAGTTTTTCAAAAAGTATTTGCAAGTGCTCAGGAAATTGGAATGTTTCCAAACGTGAGAATTGTTTCTGAAATAATGCAGGGTCTAGATGTGGAAAATGAAGAAAATATTCTGGATATTGTCGCAGAGAACTCAGGTATAAGTACGAGACGGGTTGCAAATGAACTTCATATACTACATCTAGCCGTATGGGAGTCACTTAGAAAAAACGGTTTAAAACCTTTTCACGTTCAACCCGTTCAACATCTTCTAGATAGTGATCCTGCTTCAAGGGTACATTTTTGTGAATGGATCCATCAAAATCGAAGTCTGCACAAATACATTTTATTTAGCGATAAAGTTCAGTTCACTCGTGATGGAATTAATAATTGCCACAATAAACATCGATGGTCAGAAGAAAACCCTCTTGCTACATTTTGAACGAAACTTTCAACATCGATTCAGTATTAATGTCTGGTGTGGAATGCTCAACGACCAGTTGTTTGGTCTATTTAAAATGGGTAGGAGTCTTACTGGAGAAGTATACTTACGGTTTTTGCAAGACCATTTGATTCAAATTTTGGATGATGTTCCGTTAAATGTTCGACAACGAATATACTTCCAACATGATGGAGCCCCACGTCATTTTAGTGTCCGTGTGTGAAATTTCTTGAATTATCGTTTTCCTAATCGCTGGATTGGCAGAGGTGGTCCGCAAGTTTGGCCACCGAGGTCACCAGACTTAAACCCGCTTGATTATTGCTTTTGGGGATGGATGAAATCGCTAGTATATGAAACACAAGTGGAAACGGGAGAAGCACTCCACGATCGAATTTTCAATGCTGCAGCTTTTATAAAAAAGCAATCCCCACTCAATTCAACGTGCTACCCGAGCGATTAACAAACGCGCCGAAAAATGTATTGAAGATGTTGGAGGAGTTTTTAAAAATATTCTTTAAGTTAGTTTGTACTGTAGTACCTGCAATTATTCGCTTTTAAAATAAAAATTAACTTACAAAAACTTTAGAACCTATTATTTCAGAAATGGTTGAGAATCGAACTAAAACATATGGGTTTATTTCTTTTATTTTCACCCTCTGAACACATTCCCAAAATTTTACCCTTTCTTGAATTAGCTAGGTGGAGTTATTATTATCACATCTTGCCCCGGGTACGGGGCATGATGGGGTTTATTTACGAAAATCACGTGAGGATGATATCTAAGGGATCACCTTCGTCTATGCTGGCATAAAAATTGTAGGACTATCCTTGACATATTTGACAGACAGTCCATCCTTCCGTGGACTCCGAGTATGTAACGCAATCTAAACATACCGTGATTTCATATTTTCTTTGGACCACTCTCCTCTCGCTGCTTTTTTTATATTTGGGAAACATTTTTGAAAATAAAAATAACTATGTTAATTCATTATGATTAATTAAGTCATTCTATCTAGTCTATTCTATTTTAATTCATTATGATTAATTAAGTCATTCAAACTATTTTAATTCATTATGATAATTAAAGTCATTAATTTTTTAGTATGATTTTTAACAAAAAAAATATTAGTTTGGGCAAGATGGGGTACGCGACAAATCACATCCCATCTTACCCCATGGTCCCGTCTTGCCCCTGATTGCCCTACAAAAGACTTACTATAACTATATTTTCATGTGTATTTTTGTAAATAAATCCTGTTATCTTTAAAATATCTTGTTTTTTTCTTTTTACTAATGTATAAATATTATATAAAAATGTTTGTATCAAAGAAAAATAACTAATACATTCTATATAACTCAAAAGTTACCTATACGTAATGAAAAATTGTAGTTGTTGAATGCTCAATCAGGATGCTTTAAACTCCCCAATGGATTTGTTGACTAGTGTTATTGTTGCCAAAGTTGAAATAACAACAGAACTAAAAACGATTGGCAAAAGAAATATTTATTTTTATTATTTAAGACATTCCATTTTCCGCCTTGTAGTTTTTAGAAAATGCTAAAGCGTTTTCGGTGTTCGCACTGAATTTTTAATTAGAGAAAAGTCTCTCCGTATTAAAAATTAAAACGCCCGCCGATGTTGTTTTTTGGCGAAGGGTTAAAAGAAAAAAAGGCGCAGCTCATTCCAGTGCGGCTACAAAAAGCATTAAGTTGGTGTGACATAATAAATAAAAAATTAATCATAAACTTATTTGTGTTTTGTTTTTGTGCAGGTTTAAAATGGGTTGTTGTATGAAAAACAGAAGGTATTCCATAGGAAACAAAACCCTGAGAAACCATCCAATGAAAACATTTTACTGCTCATAACGTTGCCTGTGATATTAAATATTAAGCAAACACCAATATTCGTCTAAAGTCAGTTCGCTTCTCGGAATTTACATCGCGGCCTTGCGTCGCGCTTTAGCCCTTTTAAATGCGATGTTTAGGTTTACTTAGTTAATGGTACTACTAAACAAAGTATACACACTGAGAAAAAAACCTTCTATAAGAATTCATAATATACTCTTTCCACAACTGTTTAATACTATATGTGACAGCAACGCGCTTTCCCGCTGTAAGACAACAAAAATTGCTAGACCGTTGTCTAGTGATAATAACACGATGATTTAGCCAATAGGAAATAGGATTTATCGCTACCATAAAATAGTTTTTATTGTTCTGAATACTAACAGTAGGTACCTAATTATCAAGTTCTATTGGGGGTGTAATCTGGTTTTATATACTGTATTAGTTCTGAATAGTATTTGTAATAAGACTTGACTATTGTGCAACATGGTTTACTGAGGTCGTAAAACTCGTCCATAGATTATAAAGTCCAATACTAATGATGGGTTGTTCCAAATAAGAATATTCCATCGCTTTATCTGACATGTATAGTTTAAAAAAACTTAAATACAAAGTAAAAATAAATTAATTGAAACAGGTATTGGTACGATCAATAAAATTCAAATTCAGACAAGACAGCTAGTAGAAGACTCCGATCCGAACAACGATGTAGCCTGCGCAACAAAAACTAATGATAGGGTGCGCGGCGATTGCCGATCGCTACGAACCCCCACCAACGTCTTGGTGGATTATAGGTTATTGGGAACAAAATGCGTCGCATCGAAAATATAGAATTTATTTCTTAACAAAATTGCTGTATTAAAAATAGTTCATTATTCAACAAGACTGTGCTGCTAATGGAACTGATTAATACCAATAAAAACACTGTTCTAGCAAATCTGGAATTGATGTAACACTAAAGTGGGTTTGATACACTAGCAATTTATTTAATATGGATTAATACAAAATAAGCTACCAATACAAACTATGTCTTAGCAAACCTGTTGTATTAGATCATTGTCCTCAGTGCAGTCGTTTTATTTTACATACTTTTCGAAAACAAAAACAATGGCTATATTTTTTAGAATATATCAAAAAACCAAAAATATAATTTGTGCAAATACGCAGGGGAATAAAAGTGAGGTACTCTCCCCCGAAGCACTACTCTCATCTACGGTAAAAGTAAAAGCTTAAAAGGCACTACCCCACTTGTGACACCTCAATGGAAAGCTAATCAAAAATGATTTTCAGCGAACCCAAAATGAATGAGATTTGAGTACGAAGAACTAAACTTGAGAAAATGTTTTTAAACTGGCTTTGGCCAAACTTGGTAGGGAAAATTAGAAAATTAATGTTAATGCTGAAAAATAATCTCACGCCTAAATTAAAACATCTTTGTTGTGCTAAAACCCTTTTTTTTTACAATTATGCAAATTCTCGTGGTACTACAACAAGCATCAATAATTGTCCTCATAAAAATTTTTCCAAAGAAGTGGGCTGTGTTTTGTAAACTAGTAATTCAACGTAACTCCATAAAAAGAAGTTCATAGGGGTAAGATCAGGTGACCTGGGCGGTCACTTAATTGTACCTCTTCTGCCAATCCACTAGTTTGGATAAATTTGATCCAACCATTCTCTCGCCACAGCTGTATAGTGTGGAGGGTGCGCCATCTTGCTGGATGTTTATTATTCAAACTTGGATTGCCTTATTGGTCTATTTGGTTTTCAAGTTCATGAACAATCGAGGGCTCCATAGTTTCGTTAAGCTTTGGCCGGTCAAATTTTCTTCAAAAAAAAAATCCTATGCTTGAGTACTTGATAATATGATATTGTACTTTGAGTAGGTAATTTAATGTAAATTAACATAACTCCAGTAGCGGCAGTTCTATTTATTCGCATGGCCATTTAGGAAAAAAGAATACTCTTAACTAAAGCAAATAGTTTTTTTGTAAATTCGGGTGTTGCTATCATTTTCCTTGTCATGGTTTCACAACACTGAATTGTTATGTCCGGATCATCCTCGTCAAGTTGTTGCAAAATTTTCCATTGTTTTAGGGTGAAATGTATGCATCTTCAGTAGTTTCAGAACAGAATCTCTGGATACGCCGATAACTGTTGCTAAATGATTCATTGACAGGTACCCTTCATCCAAAACTCTAATCTCTGATGTAGACTTGGTCACAGCCTTTTTGTCAGGATGCTATTCATTAAAATTAATGGCTTTTCTGCACATTATCTGAGCACAATAAAGAAAAATATCTACTCGTTCTTTCTTGGATCGATGGAATGGCCAGCACGATGCCCTGATCTGACGCCATTAGACTTCTTCTTATGGGGTTATGTCAAAAATTGTATGTCAGAATTACTAACTAAGGGCGCTATACTTACCTAATTATGTCAAAAATATTGTATACAAAACTAAATCCCTCGACTTAGCTGACTTAAGAAGACGAATAACGCTTGCGATTAGATCGGTCACGGTCACGAGATGTTCAGTAACATTAGAATACATTTCTATTGAAGAGTAGGATGTTGCCAAGACGTTCGCGGCGAGCATTTTGAACATCTCCTACATTAATGTTTTTTTTTTGTTTTTACATTATCGAGAAATAAACAGTATTAATTATATTATTATTAGTTTTTGTGTGTGTAATTTTTGCAATAAATCTGAAAACACTTAATATTTCCGAAACAGTTGAAGATAGGTATAGGATATTGTACATGAAGTATGTCTAAAATTTTCTGGAGAATCCAAAAATTGGATAATATACAGGGTATTGCATTTAAAATAAGAAAGTTGGTATTGGCCACTGTTACATGACATACCCTGTATAAAAAGTTTTTATTGAAAAAAATGCGCAATTATAAATACCAATCGATGTGTCTGAGCGTGTTTTCGGACACGTCGTATTTATTATCAAATCTATTCGATTTGGCTGATACACACTGTATAATACACGATTTGCAATTTGAAAATTAAATTGAAAATTTGAAAATTAAATGAAAATTTGAAAAAAACATACACACACAAGTGATTGCAAAAGTAAGCGCGCTAAATTTTAAATGATATAAAACAAGCAAATTTTATTGAAAATTTGAAAAAAAAAGACCAAAAATCAAGTACTTGCGTTATTGTAAAAAATAAAGAGTTTAATAAATACTACAATAGTGTTTTAATTTAGAATATATTATTTTCAATTATTTAAGTTTATTTTCTAATTTTTCCTGCCAAATTTTACCAAAGCCAGTTTTAAAACATTTTCTCAAAATTTTTCAGTTAAATCTCATTAGTTTTTATACTTTTTTTTTATTCCCCCGCGGTTTTGTGTAAATGGTAGCAGCGAAAATTTTAAACTTTTTTGCATTGTCTTTATTTGATTAAGCTACAGGGTTTAAGTTGGTCAGTTTATTACTGACTTGTGTGCCGTTATGCAAATAAAAACAACGAGACCATTTTTTGAACTATCCGCCTCAATTTTAAAGAAGTGACTGATACAGTATAATATACCCTCTTAACAAATACACTTTGACAGATCTAGGTGGGACGGACGACCGTCAGGACAAACAATGCCCAATAAACGTTCGCAATAAAGCGCGAAAAACTTAATTTGGGCGAAAAAATTGATGAAATAAAATAATAAACTAAATGACTTACCTTGATTTTCGCAGACGAAAAATTGTGAATACGGAAATACTTCCTAATGCGGAGGTTTTTTTGAAGAGGATAGTTTAGATTGGAAAAAATTGTATATTTTTGAGAACGATTTAGACTAGTGATGTTACAACCTTTCAACCGAGTGTGACTATTATGTTTGACTAAACTTACTACTCACCTACCTACGTTAATAACGTACTTACTACTTTTACAGGTGTTGATTTTTTTTGTATTGAGAAATCTTATTACAAAATACGAAATCTTAACATAGTATAAAACAAAGTCGCTGTCGCCCGTCTGTCCCTATTCATATGTGCTTAAATCTTTAAACTACGCAACGGATTTTGAAGCGGTTTTTTTTAATAGATAGAGTGATTCAAGGGGAAGGTTTTTATGTATAACTAGCGACCCGCCGCCCCGGCTTCGCACGGGTGCAATTTCAGAAAGTGGCATGCCGGGTACTAATATATCGGGTTTGTATTTATACCAGCGGGTTGCAACGCATGCCGGGTACACGCTAGTAATTAATAAAACAAAAAAAGGAACACATGACAATTTTTGGTTTCTTTTAAAATATTTTAATTAAACAATTCTCGTAACGTAACTACATTGAAACTATTTATCTTCTGGGGTTAAATTTAAATTATGGCATAAAATGATTGTTAAATGGTAAAGTATTGTATTTATTCTGTAATGTTGATATTTGTAGTATGTACACTAAACTTGTAAATCTGATTATTCCTAACGCTCTTGAAAGACACTGTTTATTGTTGAATTGTTTATTAGGTATATTTACAATACTTGTAGTTTTTTGTGTGATGAACTTTTGAGAATGTTGAGGAGGAGAGTGTTTTTGGCATACCTACGTGACGATTCACAGAAACCTATATACCGATATTATTAAATAGCATTTTATGTTCCTAATTTACAATAAACGGCTTTACATCGCTTAACTTCAAAATTATTTTCTTTAAGACGGTGGTCTATGATTGGCCAGTTGAAAAGTCCATAGTCTGACTTTAGACGCTTGTCACCACAGGCGGCGTCCTAAAGTCAGCGGCACGAAGTGCAACTAAATAAATTGAGGTTAGTTTGGCTTGTCACATTATGACAATACGTCAAGACGTTGATATCCTTTTGTTTATTAATTTAATATTCTGAGGTTAGATTTATGACAGGACGTTGACATCGGTATATTTTCAGGTTATTTTATTGTCAAATCATGATAAGACGTCATAATATCAAAAAATCAAGTGCCATTTTGGTTTGCTTCTAGGCTATTTAATACGGAACTAGACAAAAAATTTAAATGGGGAAAAAATTCTATAAATCATAAGTATATATTGTCATAAAACATATGGCAGCAAAAAAAAACATATTTCGTCCCAAAAGACCGCTATAGTTAAATTCACATAAAGTTTTAATGCCAAATGTCAAGACTTGTCATTGTCTAGTTACTTTAGATTTCACCAACTTACTAAATTTCTTATACAGCTGAGATTGGTCAGTTTTTCTTTTTTTTTTTTGGAATTGTTCGGCCAACTCTTTTTATTTCTATCACTTTTTAATCGTATGAAATAATACAAGATAGACATACTTTGTGTGCAGTACAATTATACTAATTAAATTTTGCCATTTGAAATTTATATTTTATGAGTTGCTGCAGTATTTGACAAGTATGACAGAACTGAAATGTCACGGCGTTAAAAGTTTATGTGAATTCAACTATAGCAAGATTTAAAAATGCCCCAAAATTCAAATTATCCCAAGCGGGTAAAAACGGGTCGTGACGTCAAGAAGTATAATTCGTGTGCGACATCCACGAAATAGGTTATAGGTTGGCAATAAATTGAACGACGTTGAGAATTCCATCTTAAAACAACAATACAATAACAAGAACACACGGCAATCCAAATGCAAACTTGATCGCTCCGCCACCGGTCAGGATGACGGATGACGGAAAGTCATACTTCCTGACGTCATCGGGCTTGGCGCGCTTAAGAGGTCATTTGAAATGCTTTTGACACGCGCGAAACTTTAAAGAATTTTTACCAAGTTATTACTGATTTTTAAGGAGTAATAATTGGGAAATATTTTTTTTAGGCCTAACTAAATCATATTATTAAAGAAAAAAATTGGAAAGTTCCCTATTGCTTTAAATCTTTACTAGCCTACTACTAGAATAGAGATGGAAAGTTCGGTTCTTTTTGGTGAATCAGTTTTGTTGATTCATTTAGTTAAAAAGATTCGTTCTTCTGATCTAAATCGAAAATGCTGAATCGATCGATATAATATCTAAACATCAAAGCATGAATGAAGACAATGTAAATGATCCTCTATCTCATCCCATATTATATTTGTCTCTTTACTGAATGAACGAGTGAGCGAAATAAACAAGTAAACGAAATAAGCAAGTAAACGGTATGCTAAGCCAACTCTTAAAATCATTACTGAATCAAAAAATAATTGAATCTTTTTGGAACGATAAATTAATTCTTTCAACTCAGTGAAGTGATTCGTTCGTTTTGAACGAATTGTTCGCCAACGACATAAGTAACTCTATAGTAGAAGGATGTGATCTATGTAGTCTATGAATTAAACGTCAACATTTCACCTGCTCTTTTAGTGAACAGGCCTGTATAATGTTTCAACAAATGTAACAAAAATTGTTGTTTTTAATAAGTGTTTAGTGCAAAAAGTAGATGTAATTTCATTGTAATTAAATAAGTACTAACACGCCTCTGCCTATAGGCCCTAATGCATAAATGTTTTAGGTAGCGCCTTTTCTAAAGGAGCAGGTAAAGTACACTTTTATTCGTTTATCGATTACACAAAGTGCTTCGCGTAATAATCGGAATGAGGAACGTAATGAAGTAATGTGTCTCCCAAGCTGAAAAGGGCGCCTGGAAGGGCCGAGGGAGAGTGGGTGACTGATCGATTCTTACTAATGGGGTTAGAGAATTGTTGTTTTGGAAACTAGATTTCTTTCTTTCGTTATTGGCGAACAAATTTAATTCTGATAGTATACACTGATAAATAAGTAGAATTGTATTGTATTTTTCTAGTTTTAAGTTTCCTACACTGAGGAAAATCACTCAATACAAGTATTTTTTTGAATATATGTGTATTACCACAAGAAAAAATCCATTTATCCCTAAAATATTTCGTTTAGTCGCAATCAAGGACGTTTTTTTGACAACAATATTGTTACGTGTCCTCAATTCTTTTTTATGGTAACAAAATATCATATAACCATAACAATATGTATCCAATAAAGTGTTTTTTAAAAGTATTTTTTTAATTTCTATAAGGTTATCTTATTACCACAAAAATAAAAATAAAAAATAACCAATCTTTTATACCTATCTAAAATATACCTTTTAGGAACTAAACAGTTGCTTTTTTAAAACATGGTGAAATCGTTTTGCTTCATTTTATTGCCATTTGCAGTGTTGTTAGTTTGTTTAGTGGTTGGTGGATTATAGTTTATAGTGGATGTTTGATGGCCATTGATTTGATAATTTTTTTATATTTTAATAATTTCATATAGGGTGGTGTACTTTTAGTGCAACGTTATATAATAGGTGTTGTGGCGGTGTGTCCCCAAATTCAGGTAGGTACAATTATTTTACCAATAATTATATTTATTACTTAATAAGTAACTCATGTTTATCACATTACTCTACTTAGGTACCTACAAAAAATCGTTGACTTAGGCGAGTCTTTAAATTTTGTCAATTAATTTTTTCAGAAATACAATACAAATTTAGGGGATAGAATCGGAAAACAATCTGAGTTTTTAAGATATTTCTTCCCCGTTCTAAATTTGGCAATGCAAAATCGCATTTGTTAGGTTTTCTGATACCTATTAATAAAAAAAATGGCTAAAAAGGCTCATTTTCGTAGCAGTTTGTTACTTTCAGATCAGTCAGATTCCCCCGTTATTAAACAAAGTTTAACATACAATTTTTATCAAAAATATTGCCCTAATAAGTGCAGAACGGAAACTTAATGGCGGCCATGATCGGAATGAATTAAAAAATATAAGTAATAAATATAATTATTGGTAAAATAATTGTACCTACCTGAATTTGGAGACACACCGCCACAACACTTATTGTATAACGTTGCACTAAAAGTACACCACCTTATATAGAATTATTAAAATATAAAAATTTTGCCAAAAACAGCCACTATAAACTAATATACCAACCACAGCCATTTTGGCGAAGGATCTAAAAAAAGGAATTTAGTAGTGGCTAGGTGGACTAGCTACAATAAAAAAAAAATTATTTTATAGCTGGCTGATTATTTTTAGGAGTAAAAACCGATACTTTTCTAACTACACGACCTCAATTAATCACAAAATCATTTTTGTTTACCACTGCATTATATATTTTTTATGGCAATAGAGTTGTCTTTTAAGAGCAAAAGAATAATATTTAAAAAACGACCATGTTGAGGTTAAAAAGTCATTTCAAAAAAAAAGAACCTTGTAGCGACAACAGAGTTGTTTTTTCGGCGCCTATTTGATGCAGATTTCTTGCTACTGCGAATGGATTTCTAGCTACGTCTAATAGAGTTTTCTCTCAGTGTACGTTGTTGTGAAATTATGTTCGTTTAAAATGATCTTGCAAGGGTTATTACCAGCACCGGATCTTGAATTTTTTCGAAGCGGGGCAAAAACTTAAAATGCCTCCCTCACTGAGAAAAAACTTTCTATTCCTTATAAGAAATCAGATACTCTTTATACAACTGTTTAATACCACATGTGACAGAAACGCGTAACTGTAACGTACTGTAAGACAACGAAAATTGCTGGACCGTTGTATAGTGACAATATCACGGTAATTTAGCCAATAGGAAATAGTTAGAATTATTGCTACCATAGAATGGTTTTTAGCCATTATCGCTCTGAATAGGGGAGAGCGGGGTTGGTTGTCTCACGGGTTGGTTATCTCAGGGGCCATAACAAAAAACTGAGTGAACGAATAAGTTCGTTGACCCGCATCGAAGACTCGTGGTAGCGATACCTCTCTTTGAACTTTGAACTTCACTTCAGTCCGTTCTGAAATGTCGTGACGGAGACACGTGCGTTTGTTTTTTTCGCGTATTAAAAGTAATTTTTTGTGCATCTGTATTGAGTGCCATAAGCCTAAATATTGGATATTAATATAATTTTTTGTGTATCTATGATATTTAATGTGTACCTACTTTATAATATGGTTATATGATTTTTTAAATAAATATTGATTTGCACTTATTTCGGGAGGATATTTTGAAAAACGTGGCTTGGGGCCTGTTGTCTCACGTTGCCGGGGGTCGGTAGCCACTATTTTTTATTATGACTATATTTTTTTATTTTTGTTGACCTATTTTTTTGATAGAAGTTTGTTTTGTTTTTTATTATAAATAAGTATTTTTTTTTGTTAACCGATTCTCTAGTCTCTAGTTTGATAGACGTTATTAGAGTTAAGCATACTTTTTTTATTATGAATAATACACTAGGTAATTAAGTACCTACAACCATATTTCTTCAATAAAAATTAGTTCAATTTGAATAAACGTATTTATTTCCACTTTTATTTACCATGTGACTACCTTCCCCGCACAATGTGACAACCATCCCTGACACGGGGTTACAAGTCTCACTTTTTCTTTTTCATAAAAATTGTAATGTTTCCTCAATTGGTAGTGTTAGACATTAAGTATTGATGTCTTTTGAAACTAGAATGAATGCACTATCTATTGATATGCAAATTTATTGCTAAACTAGGAAAATGGAGACAAAAGAAAAAAAATATGACTTCCAACCCCGGTCTCCCCTACTCACAGTAATTATCAAGTTCTATTGAGGGTTTAATCTGGTTTTGTGATTCTGGTTATAATGCAACTTGACATTAATCATAATAATATTTGCTTGCTACGGTTAATAAAGCTTATACTTACCATTAATAATCAGTACTGTACTGGATTTCTTTCTGTGGGGTCACTTAAAAAGCAAAATCTATGCTACTCAGCCAACATCGTTAGAAGATTTGCGACAAAGAATTGTGAATGAGTGCCTTCAAATTACTTCTCAAATATTGCAAAATGTGCGGCAACGTTTTGAGCAAAATCTTATTACTGCATGGAGAGTCATAGTGGTCATTTCCAACATTTACTTGGCTGACGGGTCAGTTCATTCTTCATTTTTAAACTACTTTGCTGCCAAATGTATTAATCTCCACTAATGATCATGTATTAAAGTTTTATTTATGCTTTAAATCAATAAATCTCCAAAACTACTGAACTGAAGTACATGCATTTTACATCATTATAAAGGGAATTGAAAGACCTTTAAAATAAGATATCACTCGACCCCCTTTCCATTTAAGATTTTAGGAGTGGTGCCACCCCCGCCCAGGGGACTGCACGTGTTTACGTAATTTTTTCCCAATTTTGTGTCCCCCTCGAAAACAAAATCGACGGATTTGAGCGTTTTTCCAAAAAATACCTGAGCTGCCAGTAAATACCTCTGTTTCGTTTTCGATGCGTTACCCTGTATAGAAAAGTTATGTAGAATATTTTTTGCTTCAGGTTGTTATTCCCTTAGAGTACTTTATCATATTGGAGATAATACAGATCTTCAAAATATTTTTTTTTTTGCTTTGATAGAGTCTCTATTGATATATGGAATTTGTTTCTTGGGAAAGTCAGGTCAAAATCTTCTTTATTCTATTTTTATTTTCAAAAAGAACCATCATGAATTTGTGCAAAGTATTATCTATTCTTGTAAACCTTTGTTTATCTTCAAAACACACTTCAATTTCTATATTGAAAACTGATTGATTCATACAAATCATAGAAATAATATTAATTTACCCACTTAGACACAGTCAAGACAACACAACTTTAATATAAGATTGCCTATTTCTTCTTCATGCCTTGTAAAAAATCTATAATAATTTATGATTCTAAAATTTTTCAAAATTATTTTCCATTTATAATAAAATTCTTTTTTCATTATAAAGGTCCAAAAATTCTTTTACTGTGGATATTTTAAACTTAGTACAATACAACTAGACCTAATAAATAAAAACTCACAGTTGGTCACGTGCGGCATGTGCAAATACAAAAAATGTAACCATATTTTTTAGGTCTTCTATTGCGACACGGAACGTTAGAGATGATGGTAGGAAAAAATGTTTTGTCGTTATTGCGTTGCACATCGACAGTTTGTGACCGAATAGAACAGTATTATGCTTTTTATTGTGGCACACACACTTATTGCTCGAAAGTAGGAATTCGCTTATTAACAGTCGAATATCAAAAATTGTAAAGGGGTTAGTAAAACCATTTTTGTTCAGTATTCTAATATTTACACACCTATCAAAATTAATTGACTCTGCCAACTGATTACATCAAAGAGTCAGTGATTAAGACAGCCTTATTCAAAACTGATTAATGTAAGAATCATAACTAATTATATTTTAATCAATTTATATTAAATACTTTAATCGATAATGATAAAATTGGCATCGATATGTAATAATTTAATCATTTTTGATTACTTACTTTTGTATAGACTGAACTAGCCTAAACCATAGACAATTTACCTTAAGATAAGTACAGCTTATATCCTGCGAAAACAAAAGTTACGTTTTATGGGTGAAAAAATACGTCCGAGCGCATGACTCGCCGATCAGCTGCCTTCCCTCTGGACACCTTTGTGCATGCGCACAAACCTCGTGTTATCGGCCTATCCTACTTTACCGACATGCTCAAAATACCCTTCCAGGACCGGCTCGGCCGCCATTTTGGTTGTTGTGTTTTGGTTTCTCTGTGGATTCCTTGTAGTTTTCTTAGCTATCGTGGATTGTGGGTGTTTAATAGTTACGGATTTTTAGTTTTTGTGTAGTTTAGTGAATTGTGTCTGATTGTGAGAAAATTAATTTTGTCAAAGTTGCTGGTTGGTTAATTTTTTGATTAAAATCTGTACACCCCGACATTAAGCTTTTAATAAAGCCAGTATTCCACGGGTCAAGTTCTCGGGCAAACACTTTTCAAATTCTTGAAGAAGAAATTGGGCCCTGTTATGCGAAAAGCAACCAACCCTCAATATGTAAATTTGGAGTAAATTAGCATTTATTCATTTTCCTAATTATTTAATTTTCCATAAATTTTTTCAAAACTATAACTTAACTATCCAGTAGTTGAATTTTAATGTAGTTTTATTATCGTAACATCAAAAAAATCATATATATTTTCACCCAAAAAAATTAGATATATTGAGGGTTGGTTTTTTTTACTGTTCAACAAATTACAAAAAAAATACGCTTTTTTAAAAAAATGTTTAAACTTTAATTATATTGAAAATTCGCTGTGGCTGTGTACACGTAGAGTAGAATTGAAGAAAAGAGTCGAGTTTGTATTACGTGTTACACGTAATACAAACTCGACTCTTTTCTTCAATTAAATTATATTGTTTATAAAATCATCATTAGGAAACCTAGATAAATAGTGGAACACATCGATTCTGTTATTGATGCATTTCACAAATTTTCATCTCCTTCAATATCAAAATCAAGCAATTCTATGTCAAAACCATCTACATCCTCGATTCAGCACAATAATACCAACCCACTTGGTTGATAATCTTTAAGAATTAAATTAACAAATATTGATCACACAACAATCCAAGTGGTATGGTTGTTTTATGCGAAATCTGAGAAGTCCTGTTAACGAACAGGAGATAAGTGGGGAAGCATTTTTCAAGGTTAAAATGTATAGGATGGCTTGGTAGCTTTCTGCAGAATGTAGTATGGACATTTCTAGACCAGAAGATGATATTATCTCGTTTTTTAAAAATGTGTGGGTTGGTTGCTTTTTGCTTAACAGGGCCCAATTTTGCTTGAAAATGTTTTACACGTAAGTACCTACCTACTCAAGTTTTTACCAATATATCAACTAATATTTGACTTGAGGTTAGGCACGCGATAACACAGTAGATTGGTTATTTTGCTGGTTTTGTTTGTTTTTATATTCGATTTTATAATACTAGCATAATTCACTTGTTCTTGTTCTCTTCCTTTTCGAAGTAATAACAACCGACGAATCATTTTTAAACAAATTTTAAAAACAAAACCTTAAAAACAATTTTCTATCCGTAAAATCTGATAGGTTTGCTACTACTAAAAATGCCTGAAATCACTATCTTTTTTCCTAACTTGATCAAAAATTAAGAAGAAAGTCCAATTTTTTGGCAAGAATTTAAATTTTAAAGACCGGACCTGTCTATTTTCCCATTCGTCAAACGATGATTTTGCAGTGCGCATGTCTAATAGTGTCTAGCTTTGTTTATATGGGCGAGGCCATAAATCGGCCACTTTCGTGATTATTGTTTGCTTATCTAAAGGTAAATTGTCTATGGCCTAAACTAGTTTTTTAATGTCGAAATTCTAGGACCTAATCTGCATATCACACAAATTAACTTCTCTCCAAAATTTCTGATTAGAGTGCCAGTTTTGATGAACGCTAGGAAAGGAACAATATTGTTTTGTAAAATAAAAGTATTCTGCTGATGGGTTGTAAAGAAAATGAAACTTTACCTTGTAGATTATTTATTTTATCAAAATCCTTACATTAGAAAAAATCGGTAAGCGGATAACTTTAAAAATACTGGCAAATAAGGCAATTGCAACATATAAATATACAAACTTAAGATGAAGATTCGGAAGCTTCTCTGCAGTAGCAGAACTGTAAATCTTGCCTTTAGTTTTTACAACCACCACCCACTTGCTTATGTCACACACAACAGGCACCGTCTGAATGATAAGTAACGTTGAAAACAAATGACTGACTGCTACCTGCTAACATGCCACAGGAAAATTATAGGGTGGTACTTCATATACTTTTTCGTAAATAAATGCTCAAAATGTTTGTCAATACACTATTTCGCAATGTACTAAATGCAAATAAACTGAACATTTCTTATTACTTCGAAAGAAATTAAACTACACTTGTGTCTTTTTTGTGCTTTCAACTGATCAACGAAAATACACTTTAAAAATGTATGTGTGTATGCTTCCAAATATATAAAATTATCAAGGTTATACAGTGTGTTTCCGATGATAAGCGATAGAAAAATAACATAAAAATGCATGTATTTATAAATCACCCGGTATATACAGGGTGTTACAAATTCGAGGGCCATCATTGGGATCTGGGAAATGGTAATAGATACGGGGAAGTTTAAATTAGGGCAAAGTTGCGCAACTCAATGCCGATTAATATACCGTCAAGAAGATTTGTCCATTCCGAGTACTTCCGAAGATATTCGATAAAATCCGAATTTAACGTTTTTCATTTATATGTTTTCCTGCGTTTATTTAAATAGATAATTGAAAATAAATTTAACCTTTTTATTGCCACTTTTTCTCTTCTATTAGACTGTGGTAACAGATTTCGAATCCGACGTTTTGTCTCTGGGCCCCATCATTAATTTATTTTTTTTAAATACGGACCTGGATTGTTTATTTTATTTTTGGAATCACCAAGGCTGATTGCATGACATGGTTGCATTATTTTGATTAGGATTCAAAAGTTTAAGCTAATAAAAAGATCTTATAATATTGTTTTTGTTTATTTTTTAATTAATGTAGGTATTTTAAAATCATCCTAACAATAATCTTAAATTTCTTAATAATATTAATTCCTAGCGTAAAAATACACATAAACTATAAAAAAAATGGTGATGTGAGGTGCTGATGGGCCCCAAAAAAAATTAAAAATGCAATAATTTTTACTTTGATGTCTAATCCCAGGAGGCTTAAATAAAATTAAATCGTAGTTTACCATGAAAAAAAAATGGGCGAATTTTCATAACTGACAGTAAGAAATTTTTAACTTCAAGATTTTTGTGAGGTGTTATAGGCTGATATTTTGAAAATCTAAAATGCAATACTCTACTGGGGAAAAAAGTGACATGATAAAGGTTTATTACAGCTGTAACAGAAACTCAGTAAGAGCTGCGCAAAGATATTTTGAAGATTACCCCGAAAGACAGCAGCCTAACAGAAGGTTCTTTCAAAAGTTGGATAAAAACCTACGCGAACACGGTAGATTTGAAAAACCCAGAAAAAAATATGGTAACCGTGTAACAGAAGCAGAATCCAACAATGTTTTACGCCAGGTCTGTATTTAAAACTTTGACTGGCTTTCTTTTAAAACCATGTAAACTTGGTTTTTCGTTTATTCTTTTTTATAAAGTATAGGCGCTATTTTATTTAGGGTATGGTATTATTTTAGGTAGACAACAACCCTTCCACATCCACAAGGCAAATTTCCGTAGAATCTAACTTGCCAGCCCTAAATCATGTTAAGGCTTGGAGAGTTTTAAAAAATAATAGTTTAAAACCATATAAAATTCATATTTCCCATGCGTTGCAAGAAGGAGATCCTCAGAGGCGGTTAGATTTTTGTTACTGGCTACAGAATCAAATTGACGATGATAATTACTTTCTTAGGTCTATAATCTGGACCGATGAAACTAAATTTACCAATTGCGGTAATTTTAATAGAAATAATGAGCACATATGGGCCGTAGAAAATCCTAGAGTTAATAGAGAAATACGCAAACAAGTACGCTTCAGTATCAATGTTTGGGCAGGGATGTTTGGAGACAAAATTCTTGGACCCGACAGACTAAGAGGTGCCGACTATCTCTTCCTTCTAAACACCCATTTACAAGAGTTTTTAGCTGAGGTTCCACTCGCCAGACTACCAACCATTTGGTTTCAACAAGACGGTGCCCCGGTTCATGGAACGAGAGAGGTTAGGGAGTTTTTAAATCATGAATTCCCAGGCAGATGGATAGGAAATCGAGGTGTGGTGGAATGGCCTGCGAGATTTCCAGATTTGACACCTTTACACTTTTTTTTTGTGGGGGGCTTTGAAAAATAAAATTTATAAACATAATGTTAATACATTAGAAGAACTTAGAGCTAGGATTATTGAAGGATTTAGGTCAATAAGGAGAAGGTCGATACAAAGGTCCACTGAAAAAGTAAGGAACAAAATTAATCAATCTATACGTGCAAACGGAAATCTTTTTGAACATCTTAGTCTTAGATAAAATTGATTCTTTTTAGTGAATGTGTAGGTACCTACCTACCATTATTTTTCGATTATTTCTAGAATTTAAGTAAAATATCATTAATTAAAAAATAAACAAAAACAATATTATAAGATCTTTTTATTAGCTTAAACTTTTGGATCCTAATCAAAATAATGCAATCATATCATGCAATCAGCCTTGGTGATTCCAAAAATAAAATAAAAAATCCAGGTCCGTATTTTAAAAAAATAAATTAATGATGGGGCCCAGAGACAAAACGTCGGATTCGAAATCTGATACCACAGTCTAATAGAAAAGAAAAAGTGGCAATGAGAAGGTTCAATTTATTTTCAATTATCTATTTAAATAAATGCAGGAAAACATATAAATGAAAAACGTTAAATTCGGATTTTATCGAATATCTTCGGAAGTACTCGGAATGGACAAATCTTCTTGACGGTATATTGATCGGCATTGAGTTGCGCAACTTTGCCCTAATTTAAACTTCCCCGTATCTATTACCATTTCCCAGATCCCAATGGTGGCCCTCGAATTTGTAACACCCTGTATATTAAAAATGGATCGGTTAAATTTCGTTATTTTTTAATATTTTTTGCTTAAGGTGTCTTACTTACTTGTTTGCTATTGATTTCCCTTTTCCTATGACCAGTTCTGGAGATATACAGCGTCGAACAGACTCAAAACTCAAAAAATAAGCAAATAAAATAAAAATTTTGTTTTAATTTCAATAAAAATTGTTATGTAAGTTCATTTTATGGTTAAAAATAATTATATATAATGCCATAAAGGGTGTTTCGAATAATTAGGGACCTACTTATTATTTTTGGATAAAATAATTTGTATATAATAAATTGTTCATAGTCTTTATATATATTTCTTATTTGCAATACAGTGTTAGAATACCCTAATTATTCGAAACACCCTGTATAGCATCAAATATATTTATTTTGAACCATTGATGACAAATTTTATGAAAATAAAAAAAAATGTTTTTTTTATTTGCTTATTTTTTGAATTTTGAGTCTATTCGATGCTGTATATCTCCAGAACTGGCCATAGGAAAAGGAAAATTAATAGCAAACATGTAAATAAGACACTTCAAGCAATAAATACTAAAAAATAACGAAATTTAACCGATCCATTTTTATTATACCGCGTGATTTATAAATACATGCATTTTTATGTTATTTTTCTATCGCTTATTATCGGAAACACCCTGTATAACCTTGATATTATATATATTTGGAAGCATACGATAAACGACAAGTAGTACATAAAGCAATATCTACAAAATTTCTTTCAAAACTAATAAAAAAAATATTAACTTTTTTGAGTTACCCTGTATAAATATAAATAATATAAATTCTGATAGATACAAGCTAATGTCATCTGCCGTATTACTTTGTAAACATTTAATTTAATGCCGAAAATACAATGATTTAACAAAAAATATTAAATAATTTTCGTTACTTACCCTGTATATAATAAAATGTTTTAAACTATTTTTATAGTAATCTATCCTATCTACGACAGGGCCATTAAAAATTTAGAAAAACCAAACGAATTTATATTATAAACTAGGAAAATATAATGTATTGAGAATTCATATTTTGCAACTTGGTATCTCAAAAACTGGTCGGCAGATATTGTTGTGGCCATTTTGATCAGAATGGCATTCTCTACAACATACTAAAAATTTAGAAAATTTAACCGAGGGCCATTTTCCATAAAAGAAGTGCGGGATTCTTTAATTAGTTGACAGAACCTCCACATTAATTTATAATATACCTATAGGCATAGGCATATAAAAATTTATCGAAAATAAACAATAAAATCATTTTGAAGAAATTGTCCATACTTTAAGTGGAGTGTATGTTTAAAGGGAAAATAAATAAGACACTTTAAGTCTTCCTCCACTGGTATATTAAAATAAGTTTTAAGTTTTATTTATGGGTAAATTCTCTAAGAACATGTCTCGAATTTATATACATTTATCATCAGGAGAATAAAATAAGGAATATAAGAAATACAATAGGTGCGAACAGTCCAAACGGAGCTACAAGATGATGAAAAGAACAAGTAAAGTATTTGGAAAAAGTTCCAACGTAATGATAGACCTAACGAGAGGTCACTCGTAAAGTATTGGCAGAAACTAAGTTATAAACTTATCATAGCAGTAAGCTATGTGTCATATTAGTGAGACAGCACCATAAGTCCGAGGAGAGAAGAATATTTAAAATTGGAATGGTAGATGTTGTAAAAAGTTTTTTTATTATAAAATGAAGAGTAACTGAAAAGTCACATATTGGTAAATCAGCAACGTAAGTGTGAGGAGGGAAGAGTATTTAAGAATTGGGATAGAAGATGATTTAAAAGTACTATTATTACTTCTACTCCTAAACAAGGATGTCTACATGACATATAAAATTTTTTAAATCATCCTCTATTCCAATTCTTAAATACTCTTCCCTTCTTACACTTACGTTACTGGTTCACTAATATGTGACTTTTCAGTTACTACTCATTTGATTATAAAAAACGTTTTATAACATCATCCATTCCAATTTTAAATATTCTTCTCTCCTCACACTTATGGTGCTGTCTCACTAATATGACACATAGCTTACTGCTATGATAAGTTTATAACTTAGTTTCTGCCAATACTTCACGAATGGTCTCTCGTTAGGTCTATCATTAAGTACGTTGGACGTTTTTCCTTTACTTGTTCTTTCGATCATCTTGTAGCTCCGTTTGGACTGTTCGCACCAGTGGCGTAACTACCGGTGTTCAATGTGTGCGAAGCACACGGGCCCGGGTGAAAAAGGGGCCCGGGAGCGGAGCCACAAAAACATAAAAATGCAAAACAAAATATTCTCATAGAAAAAAAAATGCAATATCCGCAAAACTACTCTACTCAATACTTTTATAGATACTAATTCTAATTCATCTTCCAGTTTTAGTGAAATTGTAACTGCCTGCATTATTTTTTTAGACCATCCCTATTTCGGTTGCATCAGCTAAACGGTCTTTTTCCAAGTTAAAGTTAATTAAAACTTATTTGAGAAATTGCATGACCGATAAAAAATTATCAGCTTTAGCAATTATTTCTATCGAAAATGAGGAAGTTCAAAAAATAGACATTTCTAACCTGATTTCAAACTTTGCGCATGCAAAAGCAAGAAAAAAAATTTTTTTTTCGGCAATCGTCCACAAACCGACATCTTTCTGGCGTGATTTGACGCCATGCACAACAGTAATTTACGTTACAAGACCGGAAAGTAGTGTTTTTCAGGTCGAGACAAGCATTTCCAGGGCGAGCCATAGGCGAGTCCTGGAAGCTTGGAGAGACCTGGAAAACACTAATTTTCGGTTGCGTGACGTACAATATTTTTTTTAAGACCGACATTTCGATATATTTTATAATCTAGGCGAAACAAGTTTGACATAAAGAACAAAATTAAAAATCAACGAACTGTCACTCGACAATACATCGAAATGTTGTTGTCATAATAACGAAATCAAGGTATCTTGTATTATCAAATAGCGATTGGAAAAACAAAAACCAGGGTGACAGTGAGATTAGAGACCGGAAAAGTGACATTAGAGTCCGGAAAAGATTTTTCCGGTCTCTAATGTCACTTTTTCGGTCTTGCGATCGGAAAAACGTTATTTTCTAGACAAAAAATTGTCCAGAAAGTGTAAATTTTCTGGTCGGTTTTAAAAAAAGTTCATTATTCCAGTATTGTTAACCGTTGCTACGCAATGAGACATATAACGATACGGGAATATATTATTCTCGGCCTAGGCCCTAGGCCCTAGTACTACTTTCAGACACAAACTACGTTTTCAAAAATACTTATTTTATGAAGTTATCTTATACAGGGTTAAAAACAAATAAACTTTGCATCACATGCGACCAAATTTTAATAGCCCAATTTTGATTTTGTAGAAAAACACACAGTTACTATGGCTCTACTTTAAAGAAAATATATCTGAAATAAAGCTTTTTTAGGTTGCGTTGAGTCTTATTTTGCAAAAGTGGTGCAATTTGCAAAATATAGGTAAAAAATCAAAATTATCTTATGCAGCTAAAATTTTGAATGCGAGCTAGGAACTGTATTTAAAAATAACTTTTTCAATAACTTTTTTCGATATTTTCAGAAATAACCCTACTTTTGAATTATTTTTTGTAAAAATTAAAATTTGACAGCTAATGCTACTATTTTTTGCTTAATTTCATCTTGATCGAAGCAGAACTTGATGCTAAAGTCAAATTTTGAATAAAGCTATTAATAAAGAAAAAATCCCATATGATGCGGACTTTACTGGTGACACTGTATATATAAATTATAATTCTTTGTTTTTGATAATATGTACTTGCAGATATTTTTCTATGTTCAGGAATATAACTACTTAGCATAACAATAATTATTGCTTTTTTGTGTACCTACTCAAAATTCATAAATTAATATGGTTATCAATAATAATACTCCGTATCATAATGGGGGCCCGGCACAGTTTTCGCACACGGGCCCGTGGCTACGTTGTTACGCCACTGGTTCGCACCTATTGTATTTCTTATATTCCTTATTCTGTTCTCCTGATGATGAATGTATATACATTTGAAACATGTAGAGAATTTACCCTTCAATAAAACTTAAAACTTATTTTAATATACCAGTGGAGGAAGACTTAAGGTAGCTTTGTAACTTGTTTAGTATTCACCTGAAGACGACTGGAGATACTTACCAGTTGAAACGTTGTGATATGAAAAAACTAAAGACAATGGAAGTCCAAAACACATCTATTACTCAAGACTTAAGGTGTCTTATTTCTTTCCCTCTTAATACAATCATTGTTATTATTATTATTACAATTTGGAGGGAAGGGAGGTAATGAGCAGAATGGGGAATGGACTTAGCCCGCCCCCGAATTATTGTGTCTTTAACGAACACTGTGCTTCCGTTATGGTGAAGGTGCCAGAAAAATATATTTCTTTAGCGTCATGATATCGCAAATAATTTGTTAGCTTTCCATTACTCTTTCACAATGGATAAAACCACTACAAGTAGGTACCTGATGCTTAAATACAGATAAAGTGAATTAATTATGCGGGGTAAACGGGTAAATAAATTATTAGCGTACCTATACGTTCTGGTGGCGTAGAAATATTTATAGTTTATTGAAATTTTAATGCACCTTTTAAGTTAAGTGATATTTCCATTATAAAATTACTGCTCCCGGAATCTTATTATAGGCCCGTATACGGGAAGCACTACAGACGGGTAAATATGTATTACTTAAGTATAGCAAGAAAACGCAAAAGCTTTTTGTTCCTTTAATTTAAAGCAGGTGCACTTTTGCAAACTAAATTATTTATTTAGTTTAAAAAAGAGTGATACATTCGTATCGACATTTTTTACATGTGCTTACTTTCCCATAATGAAAATTACAAAAAACATTTTCTTTTTTATCGTATTTTAAACCCTTTTTTATTTAGTTATTTATTTGTATCCGGAAAAAACTCCATTTTTACAATAAAGGTACACAATTATACAGGGTGGACTTTTTAACTGGAATAAATTTATTATTATCTTTATTTGCTGACAAAATACAGAACTGCGGCTGCATTTATTTTTAGTTTGGCATACTTAGCTACGTTTATAAATGGTTTAAAAATTATTTAAGTCAGGTCCCAAAAAACAAAAATATCAAAAACATATTCAAATAAAAAAATAAATAATATAGGAGTTCCTCAAGGAAGTATACTAGGTCCAATATTATTTATTTTATACATCAACGATAGGCCTTTAGTTTTAAAAATGTGTAAGTTACAAATGTTTGCTAATGACATGACTTATTAACTTACATTGATGTTTTAAATATTTTTGATGGTCTAAATACTCGAAATTCTGAAATAAATATATTATTAAATTGGCTAAAAGTAAATAAATTAACATTAAATATTTCAAATACTAAATGTATGGTAATGGGTAATAATTTAAATTGTAAAAATATAAATGTTGTAATTGATGGTGATAAATTGGAATTAGAAAACAGTTTTAAATATTTAGGGATAATCATTGATTCAAAATTAAAATTTTTTAATTATTTTGAAAATATCATATCGAAGATTGCCGAAAAAGTAGGTTATTTTAAAAGAATCAGTTCTAATTTAAGTTTGTCTTCTAAAAAAACTGTATTTAATACCATTATATTACCACATTTTCTTTATTGTTCTTCATTTTTATATTGTGCTAGTGAGGAAATATTTGATAAATTACAAATTTTACAAAATAAGGCAATGCGGATTATTTTAAATTGTGACAAATAAACAAAAATTAATTTTATGTTGAATAATTTAGATTGGTTGATTGTTAGAAATTTAGTTTTTTATTTAGTATGTATCTTTATACATAAAATTAAAAATAATTTATTGCCTGATTGTTTAAAAAAATTTGTTCTTTTAATTATGACCATCATAATTATAAAACAAGAACTAATCAAAAATTTTATGTGGATAGAGTGTCTAGTTTATAAATCTATTTTTTATAAAGGTTTGATAGAATAAAATAATTTGGAAAATTCTATTAAATTAAATCATTAAAACTGTTTAAAAATAATTTTTCTAATTTTGACATATATAACACTTTTTAAAACTGATTGACATTATGAAACGTCTTACTTTTTGTAACTAGTTGCATAAAGTAAAATTTTATGCAATTGGTGACGAAAAATGTATATCAAAATTAGTGACAAAAAGAATTATTCTATTTATTAAACTGTTATAATACAAGTTAAAAACATAAATTATAAATTAATTAATTATTATAAATATTGATAACACAATTATTGCAATTATTCAAATTAATTCCCGACGACATATTTTTTTCATTGCTCGAACTTGCTGTTATTTGGGAAGCGACGCACATTGCATTAGATGTTTCACCAAATATTTCTTGCGCTATAAGTTTTTTATTATTCATGGAATTTTCAACATATCCCTCCGCAACAGAACTAGATTTCCAACCTCCGTGCCTCTTTAATTTTAAAAGATCAGCGCCACTGTCTGCTAGGAAAGTGGCAGAGCTTCTTCTGAAGCAGTGGCCAGTATATAGAACAGGATTTGAAAGACCAAGAAATTGTGCAATAACTTTTGGCAGACTGCTAAATGTGTTAATTCCCACAGGATTTCTGGTACATTTTCCATTCGCATATTTTACAAAAAATCTGTTGTGTTTAAGAATCTGGAGACGCAACTTAATATATTTTCTTAATATTTCAACAAGATTCATATTTTCAATGTCTCCAGTGGTAATTGCACACTGCCGTATAACTTTTGTTTATAAAGGTGGGATATCAACACGAAAATGGCTTCCTTCGTCTATAACATTTTCAACTGGAAGAAGAGTTAATTCTGCTTTTCTGCATGCTCCTGCCATTCCAATTATCATTGCAACCTTAGCCATTAAGTATTCTTTGTCATCAGCTTCCAATAAAAATTTGGCAAAATCTTTTTTAATAAAAACTTTTGACTTTTTAGCACTGTACCCGTCCGCTTGCCTTTTAATATATGCTACCAAATTTGTATATTTTTTAATATCAATATTCCTTTTCAGATTTAGTTCAGACCTTAACATTGAGTAAAGTGTCCATAATGTGGAAACTTTTAGATCTTTCTTACCCTCGAAATATGCAAGTAAAACTTTCTCATTAACATGTTTAATTTTCTTCTCATCACACCACGTAACAAATTTTTCGTATGCCAAATCATAAACTGCCTTTGACTTTTTGGGAATTACTGATAATAGAGCATTACCTGCTGCCTCTTCAATATCGCTTGGTAGCTCTTCAAAACTTGAGTGACTCATTTTTTAAAAATAAAACTAAAAATATATCAATCTCGCTAAAAACCTCCCGTCTAGACTTTTTTACAAAATGTCAAACTGACAACTAACATAAAGTAACAGCAACAATAGCTATTTATGCCATCAGTTATATGTCAAAATTAGAAAAACTAAATTTATGTTTTCCAAATTTTTATCAATTATATTAAATTTTATTTTTTTATTACTTTCTTCAAAATTAGAAAAAATCTTGTATGCAATACGTTACGAAATGAAATTTTGTGTAACTTGTGAGTTTTTGCGAAACTCACTTCGTTCGTTCCGCAAAAATCTTACGCGTTACACAAAATTAGGCATTTCATAACTGATGGCATAAATAGCTATTAAAATTACATTTAATTAAAAAACAAAATGATACGTAATACGTATTTGATACAATTTACAAAATGTTTAACTTTTCTGTCTGTTTTTGTTAAAAGAAGGTTGCGTATTAAAATTTAAAAATAACTCTATAAAAATGTGTTAAAAAATATTTAATTATAGCTTTTTGCTAAATAAAACATGTTACTACTGCTACTACTACTACTACTACTCTTTTCATGTCTTCCTGAAATTCACCCCTCTTTTGGGAGGTAAAAACCGCCCCCAACTTTTTTTCAAATGAGAAGGTATGTTTGGTGATAGCTTGTTGGAAAGGTTATAAAAAAGCAATACGACCCACTATTTACTTTTGCATTTCGGTAATGTAGACGCAAATAGTTTTATTGTATAAATTGTTGAAAATGTTGCCCATTTTTTTCTTGACAAACCCATAATCTAAAGTAATATTCATTCTTCACATTATGTACCATATCTGGGATTATTTGGCAAATTTCGTGTATAAGTCGTGGCCCAAGTTACTCTAAATTTTTTGGTTTTGTTATGTTAACTTTGGTTTTTAGATGACTCCATCTAAGGAAATAATTTAGAGGATTTAGAACCGGCGATCGTGGCGGCCATTCAATGGTACCCCTTGTTCCTATCCAGCGGGTTGTAAAAACTTCATTTAAATATTGTCCAACATATGGTAATGTCAAATTAATGTAAGAACTTTCCGCATCACCTGTCATTAATGGCACCCTGTTGAAGTCTGCTTTATTTTACGTTACGCGGTTGGCTACAGAAACAGAACCGGACTAAGTTCTTTTACCTTCGCATTCGCCATCCCTTACAAAAGTAAGGGATTCTTAATATTTTGTTAAGACTAATTTTATTATTTATAAAATAAAATATTGACAGGCCCGTACCTATCAAAATAAGTATGTGAAAACATTATAAAACCGAAGGAAAAGAAGAAGAAAACAACATTTATTTCTTTTAGTATTTATTTACAAAAATCAAAAATAGGTTTTTCTGTATTTATTAGATTCACAAGGAAAAAAGTAATACATTTTTTGCGAGGTGTAAGCTTTGTGGTGCACGTCTAATTAAAACACTATATTGAGAACCAGATTGGTATTGTTACTTTTTTTAATTGATACCCTATTTCGCTTATTTAAAGTACGCCTCAGCGTGTTTAAATCCCACTTTTAAAAACGCGCGTATTTTAAAGTTACCATGACAACATCAACAACCCGTGAAACGTGAAGTCTAAATATGTCAACTTTTTAATTATTGATTTGACAGAATCACCTTTTAATGTCAAATAATAGTATATTCTATAACAAGTATGGAATGGATATATTCCGCACGAGCGAAAAGTTTGTAGGCCGAGCCGCAGGCGAGGTCTACGGTTTCGCGAGTGCAGGAATGCCATTCCATACTTGTTATAGACTATACTTTTTCTAACACTATTTTAGAAAAACGAAATAAGACTACATTAATAAATTAATTTATTAAAAAATTTTTTATTATTTTTTTGAACTTTCACCTTCAGTGTTATTTACTAATGTAATAGAAATAGAGTTTATTTATTAGTATTACTTTAAAAAAAATAGTTTATTTTGTTATAAAATCAATGCTTTATAATAAAACTTACCTTCTACGTAAAATAAAATCAACCGCCGTCAAAGTGAAACTTGACAGTGTCAAAATAATCGAAACAAAGCTGTCTTGATTTTTAAAATTTGTTGGTTTTCCCGTGCAGTTTAGATGTTGAAATCGAAAATCTAGTTGTCTTTGCCCTAGGTGATACAGAATGAATCCATTCTGTAACAGTGTGTTAGAATGAAAACATTCTGATGCAGATTTTACGTCAAGAATGCGTGGTTTCTAAAGTAGTGTTAGAGATAATATTTTTTTAAGCAATACACAACCAATGTCAACGGTGACAACAATGAATCTTATGTGACAGATTGGAAGTTATTTTATGTTCTCCTCATTTTCATGACAACGACAGGTATATCACATCACGAATTCGACCATTTCACTTACTTACTAAGTTATAATTTTCATTTTTTGTAATATAAATACCAATAAGTGTACCAATAAAAAAAAATAATGTAAAGTATTCGTGGATAACTGGTCTTTAAAACACTTGCTCTATTTCAAGCACTCCGGCTGCGCCGTCGTGCTTGCAAAATCGCGCGTGTTTTAAGGACCTTAATATCCACTTATACTTTAATATACTATTATGGGAATTTTATAGAGTGTTCCGCAACTAAGAAACTATATAATTTCATTTCTTATACGATTCAAGAGATACATGGTGATCCAAGTAAATATTTATTTTATAAAATGTGCGATGATTTAATGTTAAGCGGATATGAATCAAACTACGACGGGGTGACTTCCACCCTTAAAATCAGAAATGAAAAGGGGGGTTGAGTGATACCTCATTTTAAAGGGATTTGAATTGCCATCCAAACGCGACATTGCTCATTTAAATCGAGTAAATAGTTTCTAAGAAATAGGGCTAAAAAAATTTAAAAGTAATAAAATTTATTACCGCTGGTTTCATTCAAGTAAATGTCGAAAATGACCTCCTGCAACCTGCATGCAACTGTAAAGGCACTGTTCAAAATGTTCGCGAACATTATGGAGCATATGGTGGCTTTCACCCTTAAAATCTTAAATGAAAAGGAAGGTCGAGCGACAGCTTATTTTCAAAGGAATTAAATTGTCTCAAAATTAACATAATAATTTACTACTTGCTCGCTTAATTCTTAAAAAGTTTTAATAATATTTTCACCGGTCTTTCAAACCTCCCAAAAAAAATCCTTCAACAACAATACAGCAATTTTGTTAAGAATTAAATTGTATCTTCTCAATGCAACGCATTTTGTTCCCAGTAAAGCGCTTTCTCTACAATTAAGATGCAGTGTCTCCAAAAACGAATTGTATCCGTTAGAACCTATAAACCACAAGACGTTTGGTGGGGTTCATAACGATCGTCAATTGCTGCGCGCCGTAGTATTTGTTTTAACGTAGGTATTTGTTGCGCAGGTCACACATCGTTGTTCGATGTCTTCTAGTTGTCCTGTCTGAATTTGAATTTTATTGATCGCACCAATAAGTACTTGTTTTAATTAATTAATTTTTACTTTGTAAGTTTTTTTAAACTTTGCATATCAAATAAGACAATGGAATATTCTTATTTCGCACAACCCATCATTAGTATTGGACTTGATAATCTATCGACGAATTTCATCATCTCAATAAACCATGTTGCATAATATATAATCTTATGCAATGTTAAACGACAAAAGCAATATTACACTAGAAGCTATTTAAATTTTTGAGAACTACAGTACTTATTTTTATTGGTAAGTATATGGTTTATTAACCGTAGCTAGTAAATATTAATATGATTAATGTCAAGTTTCATTACAACTGCCAGTCGGAACTAATACAGTATATAAAACCAGATTACACCCCTAATAGAACTTGATAATGACTGTATGAGTATTGAGAGCAATAATGGCTTTTAACATTCTATGGTAGCAATAACTCCTATTTCCTATTAGCTACTACACAACGGTCTGGCAATTTTTGTTGTCTGCCAGTAGGAAAGCACGTTGCTGTCACATACAGGGTTAGGAAAAATTACCAGAACGGTCGATTATTTCAAAATATACAGGGGTTATCAAAAAACGTCTTATATAAAAAATGTAGGGCTGTTAAAAATCTACATATCGGTGATAAATTGAAATATACAGGGTCGCCCACAAAGTTGCGGAGAATGATAGTTATATTTTTTAAATGGAACACCCTGTATATTTTTACTTATTTTGATTGTCGACTCAATTTTAAACATTTTTTATTAACCATGTGTTATTCCTAAATTCATTACTTTCCTAGAAATCGGCGTTTCAAATAATAACGTATAACGATGCGATTTTCGAACATAGTGATGAACAACAAATAAGGCACGACCATGGTTAGATACTAATAAATAATTAATAGTTTGACATCTGAAACTCAAATTCTGACAGAAATAGACAAAAAAGAAAATAGCATGGCATTTTTACTTACTGAAACAGAGAGAATTGATATTTTAATTTTAAGGGGGTTTGGCGATAAACAGAGATCATATCAGGAGGTATGTAATATTTACAATAATTTGCATCCAGACAGGCACATTAAAAAAAAATGCAGTTTTTCGAACTATTGAGCGTTACAGAATGACTGGTACTGTAAAAAACCGCGCAAGATCTGGAACACCTAGGACTGCTACCTCCGAGGAAAAAAGCTGGACATTCTGCTTGCCATAGAAGAAAATCCCAAACAATCCACCAATCAGCTTGCTTTGGATCATGAAATTGATCAAAAATCTGTACGAACCGTTCTTCATACTGAGAAAATGCATCCATACAAAATTAATGTTGTACAAGAACTTTTTGACGTTGACTGTGATCGAAGGCTAGAATTTTGCGAAATAATGACTAGAAATATGGAAGAAAACCCGAATTTTTCAATCAATATTGTGTTTTCGGATGAAGCGACTTTTACACTACACGGAATGGTGAATAAGCAAAATTACCGTTACTGGGCGCGAAATAACCCTAACTGGCATGAAGAGCTGCATACACAGTTCCCAAGAAAAGTTAATGTATGGGCTGGATTGTTTGCGGGACATGTAATTGGACCCTTTTTTATCGAGGGAAATTTGAACGGTGATCGATATCTCCGGCTTCTTCGGCAAGAAATAGTTCCAGCTATAAACAATTTAAATGCTGGTATTAACTTAACCTGGTATCAGCAAGATGGAGCTCCTCCGCATTTTACTCGCGAAGTTAGAGAATTTTTGGATGTCACGTTCCCAAATCGATGGATAGGAAGAAGAGGGCCTATCGAATGGCCTTCACGGTCCCCCGATCTTTCGCCATTAGATTTTTTTTTATTGGGGTCACCTGAAAAACATAGTTTATCAAAATAAATCCAATAATTTAGAAGAATTAAGAATGAAAATTGTCAATGAAAGTGCGAGAATAACAAGGGAAATGGTTTTAAACACCCAAAGACATTTTTGCGATAATTTGTATCATTGTCAGTTAGTAAATGGGGGTCATTTTCAACACTTATTAAAAAATAGAGCCGTTTTGCCATGATTTGTTATACGTTTTTGTTTAAAGTTAACTTAATAAATTGTCTCTTAAAATTTATTTTGTGTTTTGTAGCTGATCAATTTATGTACGAAAGTAATGAATTTAGGTATAACACATGGTTAATAAAAAATGTTTAAAATTGAGTCGACAATCAAAATAAGTAAAAATATACAGGGTATTCCATTTAAAAAAATATAACTATCATTCTCCACAACTTTGTGGGCGACCCTGTATATTTCAATTTATCACCGATATGTAGATTTTTAACAGCCCAACATTTTTTATATAAGACGTTTTTTGATAACCCCTGTATGTATTAAACAGTTGTATAAAAAGTATGTGAATTCTTATAAGGAATAGAAGGCTTTCTTCTCAGTGTACCTAGTATGTGCCTCTTGCTAAATCAGCACCTACATAATATAAAAAGTTGTATTTATTTCCCTTACCCAACCGTAACATACAGTAACTTCTGAAAGTTCATAAATTAGATTTCTAGACATGTACGAACACAACGTCGGCTAATGGGTTTATTATGGTCAATATAGCCAAAGTCAATTTCTTAATCTCCTTTTGCGGATTTCATCCCACAGGGTGTCTAATATTCATGCCCTGTCACGGCTAAAGGGTAGCTTTCCCGGTCCACCCTTCCAGGCTCACTCTTATTAGAAGTCGGCCTAATCTTCTTTGTCACTGTCACAACTACAAATGTATTTAGAATAAATGAATATTTTTAACTCCGTAGGCTTTTCAACACGTTTAAATTTAGTTCTTAATGTTGCCAGCAGGTCTGGTGGATATATTAACGGTTTGAAAGATAAAAATGTGTTCCTGTCTATACAATGAGTTTTGATTTTCGGAATAAGATAGTTGTTGATTGAAGGACGGGGATGACAGGATTTATCATTTTTGTAATGATGTTGTTGAGTTAATAACTTGGCTGTCAAAATACCATACACCGGAAAAAAATTAGAGGCTTTGGTCAACAGACTTTTGAAGGTTGTCCTGTTTTTGTTTATGCTTTTTTTTATTAAATTGATTACACTATAGTTAACTTGGGGATTTAATAATCCAATTAAATTAATTTTAATTGTACAAAACGATTATTTTGAAATTTTGTTTTTATAATTATGTTGGTATAGCTGTAACATTTTTTGGAATACTTTTAAAAATATTTTTTTCTAAAAACCGGATCTATGCTTTATAATACAGCACTACAGCATTATTACAAAGAAATGAATCAGCCTTTTATGTATATACAGTGTGTCCACTGATAGAGTTTGAAAGAGGAAAAAAAAATTTATTAGTAGGTATAGAAGAAAAAGTAATTGTTTATAAAAACGTCTGCTTGTGCTGAAACTCTCATTTCAAATATCAGATTTGAGATTATTATACAGGGTTCGTCAAAAACAACATTTTTAGTTTTTTGGATTTCGTTTAAAATAAATTTACGTAAAACAAACTACTATTGTTGGTTTCTTACTTCGAATATGATTTTATATCTGGTCGAGTAACGATTTTGTTGTAAGAAAACCGTTTTTATTTGCCTACTTTTGAAGTATTTTTATTATTACATGTTATATTTCTTTAATTCATTCAATAATAAATTATAAAACTTTTATTCAAACGTGGTACCACCGAATTAGCGCATAGTTCAACTCGACATCTGAATTCTCGATAACAGTTCCTAACTTACTGGTATTGGGATATTTGCAATAACTACTTTTATTTTTTCCTTCAAGAAATCTAAGTTCACGTGTCAACCGATTTGGACCATATAGGTACCTTCTAATTTATTTGTTGCCAAAGTGATGATTTAACTAATCATCAAAAGGAATTGAAATTTAGAATTGGAAAAAAAAATCTAAAAAACAAAAGCTATTGTTTCTGACGAACACTGTATAGTAATTACAAGTCTAATAGTTAAAATTGTAGTTTCAAAACTATAGCAATATTCATTTAATAACTGAAGAAATTGCAAAAAAATATCCAAAAAACTAAAAATGTTGTTTGTGACGAACCCTGTATATTAATCGCAAATCTGATATTCGAAATTATAGTTTCAGCACATGCAGAAGTTTTTATAAAGAATGACTTTTTCTTCTATACCTACTACTAAATTTTTTTTCTCTTCCAAACTATATCCGTGGACAGTCCACTTAATCAGGAATCGCTCAGACACGTGAAATTTTTTTTTTGAAATGCATTTTTTTAGAAAAAAGATATTAGGCAGGGAGGATTATAAATATGCTACGTGTATTAACTGTTTTTTTAATAATAGTTATTTATGCAACTAGTGCCAAAAGTGTATGTTTATTGCACACCACACTGCATAGAAGTTATTCACCCAGACGTAGTCGAGGTGGATAATATGCCATGTGCAATAAACATACTTACACAGGTTACATAATTACACTATTTTTTCTACGATCGTTTTTTTATTTAACAAAAAAGTTTAAAATCGCTCTGTATTACCTTTCCTTTGTGTACAAAACTTGTAATTCAAATTTGACAATGGACCTTTGACTTCAACATAATAAAATTATGGCGCCCTGTCAACGTGAATTCTATTTCGATAGGGTATCGACGGTGTGCAACACACAATACACATACTACAAACAAATTGTTCGTTTCCTGGGTAATTTACTTTATTGCACTAGGGCAAAAAGTACTTTATTGCATAGTATGCAATAAAGACCTACTTTTATCATTAGAAATTCATACAGAAAATGACATTTTTTGAACGATCGTAGAAAAAATATATTATACTTATACATATTTTTCAATTTTTACATTGTATAATCAATTCTAGACATTTTTCATAAATCATGCCCTTTACTACAGATAACCTATCGGGTTATCTGTGCCTATATATATCTTCAACCGTTTACAAAATATTAACACTTTAATGCTGGCATGCACCATGATATAGCAACGTCCTGAACTCAAGTCACAATCTATAAGGCACTGACAATGACAATTTGCTATTTAAGTTTGACAAGACAAAAAATGTCAGTGAATGTTAATCAAATTTAAATTTTGCTCTACTGATATTGAATTCGAAATGCTATTCGGCGAGGGTGAACCCCTAGAAATTTTGATTATGTTGGGTTGTGGAGATAAAAGTAGAAGTCATAGGAAAATCCGTCATATGTTCCATGAAAAATACTAGGGTAGCAATTAAGTGAAGAACTTTCGGTACTGTTAAAGATAATGTAAGGAGAAAAAAAAATAAACATATATTATTATCACAGAAAGATTCTCATAGCAACTCAAACACACAACTTAGGCGTGACTACGATACTCACCAAACCATTGTATCAATTTTTTTAAAGAGAAGTTTCATCCAACAAACTAGTAATTGTACAAAAGTTATTGGCCGATGATCCTGATAGGCGAGAGCAATTCTGTGAAATAATTATTGAGCTAACAGGTAATCACGCACGAATGTCCTTAGAATTTGGGTTTCAGATAAAGCTACGTTATCTTTAAACGGCCAGGTTAATAGACATAACTAAGTATAGATACTGGGGATAGGAAAATCTTCACTAGTTCATAGAAAATCACAGTCAGTACAATAAAAAGGTTAATGCTGGGCGAGCATCCTTAAAAATAGGGAAATCGAACCATTTTTCTTTGATGACTACAGAAAAATACCTAAATTTCATTCGAAGTGATCTGGTTCCAGCTCTGGTCACTCTATTTCCAGATGATAATGATCCTAATTTACCAAGTTCAATCTTACAGTTTCAACAGGATGCTGCTCATGTAAGGGATTACCTAAATACAATTTTTCCGGGGCGGTAGATAGGTAGACGGAGGTTAATAGGGGTTAAATATTATTTACAAAACATAAGTACATATTATACAGTGTCACCAGTAAAGTCCGCATCATATGGGATTTTTTTTATTAATAGCTTTATTCAAAATTTGACTTTGGCATCAAGTTCTGCTTCGATAGAGATGAAAATTATCCAAAAAAATTCTAGTCACGTGATTCGCATTATCTGTCAAATTTTAATTTTTTCAAAAAATAATTAAAAAGTAGGGTTATCTCTTAAAATATCGAAAAAAGATATTAGAAAAAGTTGTTTTAAATGCAGTTTCTAGCCCACATGCAAATTCAGCTGCATAAGATAATTTTGATTTTTTACCTATATTTTGTAAATTGCACCACTTTTGCAAAATAAGACGCGTCGCATCCTACATAAAACTTCTTGGTTTTGACAATGCGTTATTTCAGATACATTTTCTTTAAAGTAGCGCCATATTAGCTGTGTGTTTTTCTACAATATCAAAATTGGGCTATTAAAATTTGGTCGCATGTGATGCAAATTTCATTTGTTTTTGACCCTGTATAAGGTAACTTCATGATATAGAACAACAATCAGGCTTTAGAGCGGGAAGGTCGCGTGTAGATAATATATTTACCATAAATCAAGTAAACGAGAAAAAGGCAGCAACAAATCGAGAAGTTCATCTACTATTTGTTGATCTTACTAAAGCCTACGACACTGTACCGATAAAAAAATTATGGCAGACATTAGAGATATCACCAATCAATAACACAGCAATAAGTGCCATTAAACAGTTATATGAACGATCATACTCTAGGATAAAGTTGGGGGACACTGTTTCGACAACATTCCTAGTGACAAAAGGCCTGCTGTTTATCCCAACATTATTCAAAATCTATCTGAACGAAGCACTAAAGAGATGGAGAAGATCGTGCCAAGGAATGGGAATACAGCTCACAGATGACGTAACACTCTACACACTTCACTTTGCTGATGACCAGATAATCATAGCACAGGATAAAGAGGATTTAGAATTTATGTCAAGGAAACTTTTCGGAGAATACGAAAACTGGGGTCTTACAGTAAATCTTCAAAAGACTAAATATATATGCATTGGCGTAGAGAAAGGAAAGCTGGTATTAAATAATGGTATAGAAATTGATGCCTGTGATGAATACATTTATTTGGGAACAAAAATAACTACAGATGGAAGAACACAAAAGGAGAGCAGAATAGGAAAAGGGAAAACAACAATTAGATACCTAAACTCGATACTATGGTCAAAAAACATATTTTGAAAAGAAACGCTATATCTACTTCACAGTGTTTAAAAGCATCGTCTTATATGGAAGCGAAACCTGGCAGCTAATGAAGAACCTTGAACAAAAACTATTAGCTACCGAGATGGATTTCTGGCGAAGATCAGCTAGGGTATCAAGAATAGATAGAATAAGAAATGAAAGAATAAGGGAAATGGTAAAGGTAGAAAAAACAATAATAGAGGACATTCAGCAAAAACAACTGATCTGGTACGGACATGTGCAGAGAATGCCACAACAAAAAATTCCAAAACTCGCATTTCTCAAATTTTAAACCTTCGTAACATGTGCCTGTAGCAAGAAATCTTAACGTTGCTACAAGTCGCTTGTATGCTGTAATAGCTTGTCTTAACTTCGTATCTTGTTTGATGATAAGAGGGATTACCAATTTTAAAAGAGTAAGTATTATAAGTTTCGTAATCCATTTGCAAATAACTGAACCAATCTCCTGGGTTTAGTTCCGCTCGGTTAATATGGGAAAGGTTATAGTAGCAGACTTCTGGGACTGTCCAAATAATCTCATGTTCTCATGTAGTCCTAGAAGCAACATATCCGCATCAGCTTCCTGATAGTTAGCGCGACGTAGAGCATAGAAGAATCTTGGCAGCTAATTCAAACCAGCCACTACTGTTAATAAACCTAAGTTGCTTCCTCCAGAGCATTAAAGAATGATTCGCCCAATGCACTGAACCTTCTTCTTGCAAAGCCAGGGCATTCACATAAGAAATGTTGAATACTTTCCTCCTTTTCTTCATCTCTGTAACTGCTGCATAAGTCATTACCTAGTAATTGCGTGTCTACCGAAAATGTTTCGGTGACTACGGTAGTTCTATTTCTTAAGTCTTTCTAATATATGGGAAAACTGGTTTCTCTTCAAAAGCCATGCCATCGCGCACTGGGTCATTTCCTTTTTTGTTAATATGGCTAATGCCGCCGCCGCCGCTGTCTTCATAAAGACGTAGTTTTTTTATTAAACTGGTGAACAGGACTGCAGTCTCGCATTCACCATTTTGTTCATCAAGCGGCTCGTCAAAACTGTAGTATCTGGGCTTCTAAAGACTGACACCCTGTGAAGCAGAATACTTTTGGATACAACCCTGAAGGTGCCGCCTACCGACTAAACTCCCCGTGTTCCTGCGGTTTCCGCGCCTAGGGCATATAAACCTTCAGACCACTCGATTAGTATTTCCACTCCGCACGTCTAGTGCGTGCTTTGCTTCGTACTTCGCCTAGCCTCGATACCGGTGTAGCTAGGTTAGCTTTTGTCTTCTAGCTACTTTACTATACTACAGCTTACTGTGAGAGTGTTTGTGTATCTGTGTAGTTTTGGTGTAGTGTATGTGTTTGTGCTTCAAAAGAGGTACACGTGAACACGCTCCTCAGCTGTGAGGACCCCACTGTTTCAGGGAGAGTACTTGCAGTTTGCAGTGCTGAATTGAACCAGTAGTAAACTGTTGCTGGTGGGTTTTTTTAAGTTAAGAATTTACTGGTGAGGGTGTAGGTGTGTGTATGGGTGCAGTATTTGGGCGTTCTTGTGTGGTGTTAGTAGTTAATAATTTTTTTTTGTAGGCTTTTTATTTTTCTTTTTACTACTGACTATTACCGTGCGAGCAAAAAATATTTGCATCAAAGAGGGCTTGGATTAAAAAACGTAGGGCTTGGTTTACATCATAATGATAATAATATGGAAACGATATATCTAACCAAATCTAGGTTAAAATGTTGTCAATTCATATTATGACATGATATGCCAAACTAATGAGTAATAAAATAAGTAGACAAATACAAATTTATTTTTGTTGTTTACAAAATTAACAAAGTAAGAATATACAGAAAGAAAAAGAAAAATAATTACAAAAATTGCTGAAATTAGCCACCGCCATGCTCCAAGCATAAATTCACACGTCACTTCATATTTTCGAAAGTGTTAACCAGCATCTCTGGAGAAATGTTACCACATTCTTGGATAATCCTTTCTTGTAATTGTTCTAAATTTGCAACAAGTTCTTCTGTTCTTACATATGGTCTTCCTGCTCCTTTCTTGTGTTGTATAGAACCTGTTTCCTTAAACACAGCCACGGTTCTTTTCAGGCAATGATAACAATCCCCAGCAATAAAAGCAACGTTAGGAAAATGTTCGTGCAAATCGTCCACGCACAAACCCGGATTGTATTGCAACTCACCATTTACTCTAACCCCGCTTCGAAAATACGCTACAACCATGAATGTTTTGTGCTGTTCCGTAAAGCCCATTGTGTGAATTGTTCAAGAAATTGGAAAAATTAGCGATGAATCAAATTACTAGTAACGACTGTCAAAGATGACGGAATAGCTGATTGATTGTTAATTCAGGTAGTTACCAACAGGTATTAAGCTCTACGGCTGAGCATTACGTCCTTAGATGCAAGGCCCTCTTTGATGCAAATAATTTTTGCTCGCACGGTATATAAACTAGGTATGGAGGCGTGTAGTTTATTACCTTGCTAGCTAGGCCTGTTGCTGCAGTGAATTTCCTTTAATTAGCTATTATAATAGCTGATTCCTTGGGCGCTTATAGTAAACCCTCATTCTTGCGGCGTCCTGTACTGGATCATAGTCCACTAATCTTCTTAATTCTTCATTGAGATGAATTCCTGCTTTTTCAAACACTGTTGCTGCTTTCTTTTTCATAAAGGCCGATATCGTTTCCCATTCGAGATCTTCATGGATTTGTGCGTTTGTAACAAACCATGGTGCAGCTACTGCTTTTCTTACATACATAATTATTTTCTGTGGCTTCGAGCCGTTTTATGTATGTATTAGCTGCATAGACCCATACTGCTGATCCGTAGGTCAGTTGTGGTCTAGCTACTCTGGGCTACCTGACGGGATAATCTTTCGAAAATTCGATCGCAAGCGACAAGATTGTCAATCTGGTTGCTCGGTAATCGTCCAGTAAATGGTCGCCTTAGGAAGTATACTAGGTCCAATATTATTTATTTTATACATCAACGATATGCCTTTAGTTTTAAAAATGTGTAAGTTACAAATGTTTGCTCATGACACCTTAACTTACATTAATGTTTTAAATATTTTTGATGGTCTAAATACTCCAAATTCGGAGATAAATATATTATTTGTTAATTGGCTAAAAGTAAATAAATTAAAATTAAATATTTCAAAAACTAAATGTATGGTTATGGGTAATAATTTAAATTGTCAGAATATAAATGTTGTAATTGATGGTTAACAAATTGGAATTAGTAAACAGTTTTAAATATTTAGGAAAAATTATTGATTCACATGTAAAATTTTTAATTATTTTGAAAGTATCATATCGAAGATTGCCAGAAAAGTAAGTTATTTTAAAAGAATAAGTTCTAATTTCAGTTTGTTTTCTAAAAAACTGTATTGAATACTATTATATAACCCCATTTTCTTTATTACTCTTTCATTTTATAGGTATTGTGCTAGTGAGGAAATATTTGATAAATTATAAATTTTACAAAATAAGGCAATGCGGATTATTTTAAATTGTGACAAATATACAAAAATTAATTTTATGTTGAAAAATTTAGATTGGTTTAATGTTAGAAATTTAATTTTTTATTTAGTATGTATCTTTATTCATAAAATTAAAAATAACTTATTGCCTGATTGTTTAAATTTTTTTTGTTCTTTTAATTATGACCATCATAATTATAAAACAAGAACTAATCAAATTTTTTATGTGGATAGAGTATCTAAAACATTGGCTTATAAATGTATTTTTTATAAAGGTTTAATAGAATATAATAATTTGGAAAATTCTATTAAATCTCAAAAATCATTAAAACTGTTTAAAAAAACTTTAAAATTACATTTAATTAAAAAACAAAATGATACGTAATATTTGATACAATTTGCAAAATGTTTAACTTTTCTGTCTGTTTTTGTTAAAAGAAGGTTGCGTTTTAAAATTTAAAAATAAATCTATAAAAATGTGTTAAAAAAATGTATTAAAAAATATTTAATTGAAGCTTTTTGCTAAATAAAACATGTTACTACTACTAATTTTTTATTTAGTATGTATCTTTATTCATAAAATTAAAAATACCTTATTGCCTGATTGTTTAAAAAAAATTTTGTTCTTTTAATTATGACCATCATAATTATAAAACAAGAACTAATCAAAGTTTTTATGTCGATAGAGTATCTAAAACATTAGCTTATAAATCTATTTTTTATAAAGGTTTGATAGAATAGAATAATTTGGATGGAATCTCAAAAAGCATTAAAACTGTTTAAAAAAACTTTAAAATTACACTTAATTAAAAAACAAAATGATACGTAATATTTGATACAATTTGCAAAATGTTTAACTTTTCTGTCTGTTTTTGTTAAAAGAAGGTTGCGTTTTAAAATTTAAAAATAAATCTATAAAAATGTGTTAAAAAAATGTATTAAAAAATATTTAATTGAAGCTTTTTGCTAAATAAAACATGTTACTACTACTAATTTTTTATTTAGTATGTATCTTTATTCATAAAATTAAAAATACCTTATTGCCTGATTGTTTAAAAAAAATTTTGTTCTTTTAATTATGACCATCATAATTATAAAACAAGAACTAATCAAAGTTTTTATGTCGATAGAGTATCTAAAACATTAGCTTATAAATCTATTTTTTATAAAGGTTTGATAGAATAGAATAATTTGGATGGAATCTCAAAAAGCATTAAAACTGTTTAAAAAAACTTTAAAATTACACTTAATTAAAAAACAAAATGATACGTAATATTTGATACAATTTGCAAAATGTTTAACTTTTCTGTCTGTTTTTGTTAAAAGAAGGTTGCGTTTTAAAATTTAAAAATAAATCTATAAAAATGTGTTAAAAAAATGTATTAAAAAATATTTAATTGAAGCTTTTTGCTAAATAAAACATGTTACTACTACTAATTTTTTATTTAGTATGTATCTTTATTCATAAAATTAAAAATAACTTATTGCCTGATTGTTAAAAATTTTTTTGTTCTTTTAATTATGACAATCATAATTATAAAACAAGAACTAACCAAAATTTTTATGTGGATAGAGTATCTAAAACATTAGCTTATAAATCTATTCTTTATAAAGGTTTGATAGAATAGAATAATTTGGATGGAATCTCAAAAAGCATTAAAACTGTTTAAAAAAACTTTAAAATTACACTTAATTAAAAAACAAAATGATACGTAATATTTGATACAATTTGCAAAATGTTTAACTTTTCTGTCTGTTTTTGTTAAAAGAAGGTTGCGTTTTAAAATTTAAAAATAAATCTATAAAAATGTGTTAAAAAAATGTATTAAAAAATATTTAATTGAAGCTTTTTGCTAAATAAAACATGTTACTACTACTAATTTTTTATTTAGTATGTATCTTTATTCATAAAATTAAAAATAACTTATTGCCTGATTGTTTAAATTTTTTTTGTTCTTTTAATTATGACCATCATAATTATAAAACAAGAACTAATCAAATTTTTTATGTGGATAGAGTATCTAAAACATTGGCTTATAAATGTATTTTTTATAAAGGTTTAATAGAATATAATAATTTGGAAAATTCTATTAAATCTCAAAAATCATTAAAACTGTTTAAAAAAACTTTAAAATTACATTTAATTAAAAAACAAAATGATACGTAATATTTGATACAATTTGCAAAATGTTTAACTTTTCTGTCTGTTTTTGTTAAAAGAAGGTTGCGTTTTAAAATTTAAAAATAAATCTATAAAAATGTGTTAAAAAAATGTATTAAAAAATATTTAATTGAAGCTTTTTGCTAAATAAAACATGTTACTACTACTAATTTTTTATTTAGTATGTATCTTTATTCATAAAATTAAAAATACCTTATTGCCTGATTGTTTAAAAAAAATTTTGTTCTTTTAATTATGACCATCATAATTATAAAACAAGAACTAATCAAAGTTTTTATGTCGATAGAGTATCTAAAACATTAGCTTATAAATCTATTTTTTATAAAGGTTTGATAGAATAGAATAATTTGGATGGAATCTCAAAAAGCATTAAAACTGTTTAAAAAAACTTTAAAATTACACTTAATTAAAAAACAAAATGATACGTAATATTTGATACAATTTGCAAAATGTTTAACTTTTCTGTCTGTTTTTGTTAAAAGAAGGTTGCGTTTTAAAATTTAAAAATAAATCTATAAAAATGTGTTAAAAAAATGTATTAAAAAATATTTAATTGAAGCTTTTTGCTAAATAAAACATGTTACTACTACTAATTTTTTATTTAGTATGTATCTTTATTCATAAAATTAAAAATAACTTATTGCCTGATTGTTTAAAATTTTTTTGTTCTTTTAATTATGACAATCATAATTATAAAACAAGAACTAATCAAAATTTTTATGTGGATAGAGTATCTAAAACATTAGCTTATAAATCTATTCTTTATAAAGGTTTGATAGAATAGAATAATTTGGATGGAATCTCAAAAAGCATTAAAACTGTTTAAAAAAACTTTAAAATTACACTTAATTAAAAAACAAAATGATACGTAATATTTGATACAATTTGCAAAATGTTTAACTTTTCTGTCTGTTTTTGTTAAAAGAAGGTTGCGTTTTAAAATTTAAAAATAAATCTATAAAAATGTGTTAAAAAAATGTATTAAAAAATATTTAATTGAAGCTTTTTGCTAAATAAAACATGTTACTACTACTAATTTTTTATTTAGTATGTATCTTTATTCATAAAATTAAAAATAACTTATTGCCTGATTGTTTAAAATTTTTTTGTTCTTTTAATTATGACAATCATAATTATAAAACAAGAACTAATCAAAATTTTTATGTGGATAGAGTATCTAAAACATTAGCTTATAAATCTATTCTTTATAAAGGTTTGATAGAATAGAATAATTTGGATGGAATCTCAAAAAGCATTAAAACTGTTTAAAAAAACTTTAAAATTACACTTAATTAAAAAACAAAATGATACGTAATATTTGATACAATTTGCAAAATGTTTAACTTTTCTGTCTGTTTTTGTTAAAAGAAGGTTGCGTTTTAAAATTTAAAAATAAATCTATAAAAATGTGTTAAAAAAATGTATTAAAAAATATTTAATTGAAGCTTTTTGCTAAATAAAACATGTTACTACTACTAATTTTTTATTTAGTATGTATCTTTATTCATAAAATTAAAAATACCTTATTGCCTGATTGTTTAAAAAAAATTTTGTTCTTTTAATTATGACCATCATAATTATAAAACAAGAACTAATCAAAGTTTTTATGTCGATAGAGTATCTAAAACATTAGCTTATAAATCTATTTTTTATAAAGGTTTGATAGAATAGAATAATTTGGATGGAATCTCAAAAAGCATTAAAACTGTTTAAAAAAAGTTTAAAATTACACTTAATTAAAAAACAAAATGATACGTAATATTTGATACAATTTGCAAAATGTTTAACTTTTCTGTCTGTTTTTGTTAAAAGAAGGTTGCGTTTTAAAATTTAAAAATAAATCTATAAAAATGTGTTAAAAAAATGTATTAAAAAATATTTAATTGAAGCTTTTTGCTAAATAAAACATGTTACTACTACTAATTTTTTATTTAGTATGTATCTTTATTCATAAAATTAAAAATAACTTATTGCCTGATTGTTTAAAATTTTTTTGTTCTTTTAATTATGACAATCATAATTATAAAACAAGAACTAATCAAAATTTTTATGTGGATAGAGTATCTAAAACATTAGCTTATAAATCTATTCTTTATAAAGGTTTGATAGAATAGAATAATTTGGATGGAATCTCAAAAAGCATTAAAACTGTTTAAAAAAACTTTAAAATTACACTTAATTAAAAAACAAAATGATACGTAATATTTGATACAATTTGCAAAATGTTTAACTTTTCTGTCTGTTTTTGTTAAAAGAAGGTTGCGTTTTAAAATTTAAAAATAAATCTATAAAAATGTGTTAAAAAAATGTATTAAAAAATATTTAATTGAAGCTTTTTGCTAAATAAAACATGATACTACTACTAATTTTTTATTTAGTATGTATCTTTATTCATAAAATTAAAAATAACTTATTGCCTGATTGTTTAAAATTTTTTTGTTCTTTTAATTATGACAATCATAATTATAAAACAAGAACTAATCAAAATTTTTATGTGGATAGAGTATCTAAAACATTAGCTTATAAATCTATTCTTTATAAAGGTTTGATAGAATAGAATAATTTGGATGGAATCTCAAAAAGCATTAAAACTGTTTAAAAAAACTTTAAAATTACACTTAATTAAAAAACAAAATGATACGTAATATTTGATACAATTTGCAAAATGTTTAACTTTTCTGTCTGTTTTTGTTAAAAGAAGGTTGCGTTTTAAAATTTAAAAATAAATCTATAAAAATGTGTTAAAAAAATGTATTAAAAAATATTTAATTGAAGCTTTTTGCTAAATAAAACATGTTACTACTACTAATTTTTTATTTAGTATGTATCTTTATTCATAAAATTAAAAATACCTTATTGCCTGATTGTTTAAAAAAAATTTTGTTCTTTTAATTATGACCATCATAATTATAAAACAAGAACTAATCAAAGTTTTTATGTCGATAGAGTATCTAAAACATTAGCGTATAAATCTATTTTTTATAAAGGTTTGATAGAATAGAATAATTTGGATGGAAACTCAAAAAGCATTAAAACTGTTTAAAAAAACTTTAAAATTACACTTAATTAAAAAACAAAATGATACGTAATATTTGATACAATTTGCAAAATGTTTAACTTTTCTGTCTGTTTTTGTTAAAAGAAGGTTGCGTTTTAAAATTTAAAAATAAATCTATAAAAATGTGTTAAAAAAATGTATTAAAAAATATTTAATTGAAACTTTTTGCTAAATAAAACATGTTACTACTACTAATTTTTTATTTAGTATGTATCTTTATTCATAAAATTAAAAATACCTTATTGCCTGATTGTTTAAAAAAAATTTTGTTCTTTTAATTATGACCATCATAATTATAAAACAAGAACTAATCAAAGTTTTTATGTCGATAGAGTATCTAAAACATTAGCGTATAAATCTATTTTTTATAAAGGTTTGATAGAATAGAATAATTTGGATGGAAACTCAAAAAGCATTAAAACTGTTTAAAAAAACTTTAAAATTACACTTAATTAAAAAACAAAATGATACGTAATATTTGATACAATTTGCAAAATGTTTAACTTTTCTGTCTGTTTTTGTTAAAAGAAGGTTGCGTTTTAAAATTTAAAAATAAATCTATAAAAATGTGTTAAAAAAATGTATTAAAAAATATTTAATTGAAGCTTTTTGCTAAATAAAACATGTTACTACTACTAATTTTTTATTTAGTATGTATCTTTATTCATAAAATTAAAAATACCTTATTGCCTGATTGTTTAAAAAAAATGTTGTTCTTTTAATTATGACAATCATAATTATAAAACAAGAACTAATCAAAATTTTTATGTGGATAGAGTATCTAAAACATTAGCTTATAAATCTATTCTTTATAAAGGTTTGATAGAATAGAATAATTTGGATGGAATCTCAAAAAGCATTAAAACTGTTTAAAAAAACTTTAAAATTACACTTAATTAAAAACAAAATGATACGTAATATTTGATACAATTTGCAAAATGTTTAACTTTTCTGTCTGTTTTTGTTAAAAGAAGGTTGCGTTTTAAAATTTAAAAATAAATCTATAAAAATGTGTTAAAAAAATGTATTAAAAAATATTTAATTGAAGCTTTTTGCTAAATAAAACATGTTACTACTACTAATTTTTTATTTAGTATGTATCTTTATTCATAAAATTAAAAATACCTTATTGCCTGATTGTTTAAAAAAAATTTTGTTCTTTTAATTATGACCATCATAATTATAAAACAAGAACTAATCAAAGTTTTTATGTCGATAGAGTATCTAAAACATTAGCGTATAAATCTATTTTTTATAAAGGTTTGATAGAATAGAATAATTTGGATGGAAACTCAAAAAGCATTAAAACTGTTTAAAAAAACTTTAAAATTACACTTAATTAAAAAACAAAATGATACGTAATATTTGATACAATTTGCAAAATGTTTAACTTTTCTGTCTGTTTTTGTTAAAAGAAGGTTGCGTTTTAAAATTTAAAAATAAATCTATAAAAATGTGTTAAAAAAATGTATTAAAAAATATTTAATTGAAGCTTTTTGCTAAATAAAACATGTTACTACTACTAATTTTTTATTTAGTATGTATCTTTATTCATAAAATTAAAAATACCTTATTGCCTGATTGTTTAAAAAAAATTTTGTTCTTTTAATTATGACCATCATAATTATAAAACAAAAACTAATCAAAGTTTTTATGTCGATAGAGTATCTAAAACATTAGCGTATAAATCTATTTTTTATAAAGGTTTGATAGAATAGAATAATTTGGATGGAAACTCAAAAAGCATTAAAACTGTTTAAAAAAACTTTAAAATTACACTTAATTAAAAAACAAAATGATACGTAATATTTGATACAATTTGCAAAATGTTTAACTTTTCTGTCTGTTTTTGTTAAAAGAAGGTTGCGTTTTAAAATTTAAAAATAAATCTATAAAAATGTGTTAAAAAAATGTATTAAAAAATATTTAATTGAAGCTTTTTGCTAAATAAAACATGATACTACTACTAATTTTTTATTTAGTATGTATCTTTATTCATAAAATTAAAAATAACTTATTGCCTGATTGTTTAAAATTTTTTTGTTCTTTTAATTATGACAATCATAATTATAAAACAAGAACTAATCAAAATTTTTATGTGGATAGAGTATCTAAAACATTAGCTTATAAATCTATTCTTTATAAAGGTTTGATAGAATAGAATAATTTGGATGGAATCTCAAAAAGCATTAAAACTGTTTAAAAAAACTTTAAAATTACACTTAATTAAAAAACAAAATGATACGTAATATTTGATACAATTTGCAAAATGTTTAACTTTTCTGTCTGTTTTTGTTAAAAGAAGGTTGCGTTTTAAAATTTAAAAATAAATCTATAAAAATGTGTTAAAAAAATGTATTAAAAAATATTTAATTGAAGCTTTTTGCTAAATAAAACATGTTACTACTACTAATTTTTTATTTAGTATGTATCTTTATTCATAAAATTAAAAATACCTTATTGCCTGATTGTTTAAAAAAAATTTTGTTCTTTTAATTATGACCATCATAATTATAAAACAAGAACTAATCAAAGTTTTTATGTCGATAGAGTATCTAAAACATTAGCGTATAAATCTATTTTTTATAAAGGTTTGATAGAATAGAATAATTTGGATGGAAACTCAAAAAGCATTAAAACTGTTTAAAAAAACTTTAAAATTACACTTAATTAAAAAACAAAATGAGACGTAATATTTGATACAATTTGCAAAATGTTTAACTTTTCTGTCTGTTTTTGTTAAAAGAAGGTTGCGTTTTAAAATTTAAAAATAAATCTATAAAAATGTGTTAAAAAAATGTATTAAAAAATATTTAATTGAAGCTTTTTGCTAAATAAAACATGTTACTACTACTAATTTTTTATTTAGTATGTATCTTTATTCATAAAATTAAAAATACCTTATTGCCTGATTGTTTAAAAAAAAATTTGTTCTTTTTATTATGACCCTCATAATTATAAAACAAGAACTAATCAAAATTTTTATGTGGATAGAGTATCTAAAACATTAGCTTATAAATCTATTCTTTATAAAGGTTTGATAGAATATAATAGTTTAGATGGAATCTCAAAAATCATTAAAACTGTTTAAAAAAACTTTAAAATTACATTTAATTAAAAAACAAAATGATACGTAATATTTGATACAATTTGCAAAATGTTTAACTTTTCTGTCTGTTTTTGTTAAAAGAAGGTTGCGTTTTAAAATTTAAAAATAAATCTATAAAAATGTGTTAAAAAAATGTATTAAAAAATATTTAATTGAAGCTTTTTGCTAAATAAAACATGTTACTACTACTAATTTTTTATTTAGTATGTATCTTTATTCATAAAATTAAAAATACCTTATTGCCTGATTGTTTAAAAAAATTTTTGTTCTTTTAATTATGACCATCATAATTATAAAACAAGAACTAATCAAAATTTTTATGTGGATAGAGTATCTAAAACATTAGCTTATAAATCTATTTTTTATAAAGGTTTGATAGAATAGAATAATTTGGATGGAATCTCAAAAAGCATTAAAACTGTTTAAAAAAACTTTAAAATTACACTTAATTCAAAAACAAAATGATACGTAATATTTGATACAATTTGCAAAATGTTTAACTTTTCTGTCTGTTTTTGTTAAAAGAAGGTTGCGTTTTAAAATTTAAAAATAAATCTATAAAAATGTGTTAAAAAATGTATTAAAAAATATTTAATTGTAGCTTTTTGCGAAATAAAACATGTTAATACTACTAATTTTTTATTTAGTATGTATCTTCATTCATAAAATTAAAAATACCTTATTGCCTGATTGTTTAAAAAAAATTTTGTTCTTTTAATTATGACCATCATAATTATAAAACAAGAACTAATCAAAAATTTTATGTCGATAGAGTATCTAAAACATTAGCGTATAAATCTATTTTTTATAAAGGTTTGATAGAATAGAATAATTTGGATGGAAACTCAAAAAGCATTAAAACTGTTTAAAAAAACTTTAAAATTACACTTAATTAAAAAACAAAATAATACGTAATATTTGATACAATTTCCAAAATGTTTAATTTTTATGTTTGTTTTTGTTGAAAGAAGGTTGCGTTTTAAAATTTAAAAATAAATCTATAAAAATGTGTTAAAAAAATGTATTAAAAAATATTTAATTGTAGCTTTTTGCTAAATAAAACATGTAACTACTACTAATTTTTTATTTAGTATGTATCTTTATTCATAAAATTAAAAATACCTTATTGCCTGATTGTTTAAAAAACTTTTTGTTCTTTTAATTATGACCATCATAATTATAAAACAAGAACTAATCAACATTTTTATGTGGATAGAGTATCTAAAACATTAGCTTATAAATCTATTTTTTATAAAGGTTTGATAGAATAGAATAATTTGGATGGAATCTCAAAAAGCATTAAAACTGTTTAAAAAAACTTTAAAATTACACTTAATTAAAAAACAAAATAATACGTAATATTTGATACAATTTCCAAAATGTTTACTTTTTCTGTTTGTTTTTGTTGAAAGAAGGTTGCGTTTTAAAATGTAAAAATAAATCTATAAAAATGTGTTAAAAAATGTATTAAAGAATATTTAATTGTAGCTTTTTGCTAAATAAAACATGTTACTACTACTAACGTACTAACACGGTTTAATTGTAATATGTAATAGTATGTAATTAAATGGTAGTACGGTATTTTATAAACGTACATTCGACGCCCCATTGAATTATAAAATATCATTATGAACCATCACGTAGGCATTACCCACATTTATGAAAATAATATGCAAAGTATCGGCAGTGTTATTTATTATAACATGAGCTTATTGCATGCCTTTTTGTAATCAGCCATCATGTGTTACTAATAATACCTATAATACAAAAAAATTGTTCATAATTAATCGAATAATACGGGCGTGGAGAGGGATTGACCTAATGACGGTAGATCCACTCAAGGTAAAAATTAATTCCCAAAGTATTTTTTCCGTCGATTACGACAGTTACGCTGAATTAAAAAAGTAATCATGCCTTCAGTTGATATTTTCAGTTTTGTTCTATTGCTTTACAAGAAATGAGCAATGGCTGATTTTTAAATTGGACAAGGAAAACTTAACCGATTTTGATACGAAAAGTTAGATACTTAATTTATTTTTAAAGGTGAAACCCTAACGAGAAAAATACAGATTGCTGATACTATAAACACATTTACTTTCATGCGATACTTATGATACTATGATATGTAGAAAAACACAAGACGCGAACAGGGGAAACGATTCCATCAGAATTCATATATACAGCGTGAAGATTTTTTCTTTGAAAAAATGCTTAAACACCTTGTGGTATTTTTATAAACAAAATATTGACAGTGTTTCCCAAATTAGAGATATGATAATATTGATAATTTATTTAAACAGCAACCCTAGTTTTTTATTGACTATTTTTAAACTGCATTTTAATTTATACAAGTTCAAGTATCAAATTTCAAATGTTTACTCGTAATTTATAAATTAGGAAAGAAACAAAAATTAATTTAATAGAAAAAAAACCTTTTCAAGTCCACTCTCATGTTGCTGTATAGCCCCTTAGTTACAGGACACCCTATATACATTTATATATAAAATTTCCACAAAAGTAATAATATACCAAAAGGGTTCCCAATATGGTGTTTTAATTAGACGTGCACCACAAGGTTACACCTCGCAAAACATGTATTACTTTTTTCCTTGTATAATAAATACATAAATACCTATTTTTGTTTTGTATAAATAAATAGTAAAAGAAATAAATGTTAATTTCTTCTTTTTCTTTAGTTTTATAATGTTTTCACATACTTATTTTGGTAGGTACGGGTCTGTCAAAATTTTATTTTATAAATAATAAATATAGTATGTACCTACCCTATATCTTTACAAAATATTAAGAATCCCTTACAAAATTTAACATATGGCGAATGCGAAGGTAAAATAACTTAGTCCGGTTCTGTTCAAGGGCGGATCCAGGGGGGGTCATGGGGGTCATGACCCCCCTCCCCTGGGCGGTTTACATACAAGTCAAAAAGAGTGAGTTCATAACCCAGTTCACATTTTTTCTACAAATTGAAAACACTGTTATTTTACGGCGTCGTGCAAAAAGGAACTCGTTACCTACTCATTTTCATTGTAAAAGGAACTTCATTAATAAGATTATATTTTAGGATTACCCCAAAAAAATGTACTAATAAAATCTCTAGTTTTGTATATTTCACGAGTTGGTTCTCTAAACATACGTTCTTTTTTCATTAAAAACTCGGCGACTGCCGGTCTTGGATCAAAATGGGCTGTTCCAACTCCATTCAATGACACTAAGAGGCGATCATTCATTGTATCTTCATTTAATGAAATCCTTCCTGGCGTTTTTAATTTCTTGTAATGGGAAATAATCCTCTCAGTAGTCATTGAATGAGGACTTATTAGCAACAACGAGACTAAAAGCTTTTGTAATATATCTTTAGTGCAAACTATAAGTTTTCTTAATTTAATAGCAAGTCTGGTGCCTTCATCGGGAGTATCAATGTCTGAAATTTCTTGTACTAAAGGCCAGCAATCACACGCGGATGTCGCAAAATTGGACACTTCCTCTGAACCGAAGAGATTCTCAACTAATGGTCGGCCACTCGGCCTGCGGATATCATTTTAGCTTCGGCACAAATAAGGTTTATCATATTTTTAATTGTTTCATCTTCTTCCTCTAAAAACCTCTAAAAATTTTCGCCTGCGGCGCTGTGTGACCCCCCAGGATTAATTTCTGGATCCGCCCTTGGTATGGTGTATTCTGAGAATTTACATAACCGGAGAGGTGGTACCAGGCTTCATCCGAAAAAAATGTCAGGTCTACTAAATCATCCAATTAATTTTGGGTAAACCATTGAGAGTAATTCCTGCGTCTTTCAAAATCTGCGGCTTGTATTTCTTGGACTACTTGCACTTTATAAGGAAGTAAATTTAGCTGCTTCTTAAGAATAGTCCTGCATGTTCCATAAGATCTTCCCACTTCTTGGGCCAGGCGTCTTATGCAATTTATTGGCGTATTTTGCATTATTTCACGAACGTTTGCATCAAGTTCTTCTATTCTTACAGATGGTCTTTCGTCTCCTTTTTTGTGTTGTATAGAACATGTTTCCCTAAACACAGCCACGGTTCTTTTCAGGCCATGATAAAAATCCCCAACAATAAAAGCAACGTTAGGAAAATGTTCGTGAAAATCGTCCATGCACAAACCCGGATTGTATTGCCACCCACCATTTACTCCAAACCCGTTAAAAAATACGCTTCAACCATGAATGTTTTGTGCTGCTCCGTAAAGCCTATTGTGTGAATTGTTCAAGATGACGGAATAACAGATTGATTGTTAATTTAGGTAGTTACTGACACCCAACAGGTATTCAGCTCTACGGCTAAGCATTACGTCCTTAGATGCAAGGCCCTCTTTAATGCAAATAATTTTTTCTCGCACGGTACAAGCCATATTAATTTAAACTCTGAGGTCATCATTCATACACAAAATATGTCATCTGCCTCCTTTAATAACCTTACGATTTCGTCCCTGGTAAAAGTTTTTGACTTTTTAGGCCTGTATCCTAATTTTTTTTTTAAATGCTTGCAGTTGGGTATACTTGCTTATACCTAAATTTTGTCTCATAGAAACGGTGGCCCTCAGCAAAGAAAGTCCAAAAACTGGAAGAACTGTCCCTGTCTGCTAAGCCGTGAAAATAAGCAAGAAATACCTTGTCTTCCAATTGATTTGTCACATTTTTTCGGCACACCATTTAACAAGTAGTGTAGAAGCATCCCAATACCAAGAGTATAGAGTTTTTCGTATTTTTCTCGGGATTTGGACGGCACTAGCCGAGACTCTACATTTAGACCAGGGTCGATAATTTTTGAAACCAAAAAAAATAATAGTAGGATAAAACCCATTGGAAAAAGATTTACAACTTCTGTATTTACACTTTTTTCAAATAACCTCAAAATGTATGTGAAAAATTGAAATAACCAAGTTTTTGGTTTTTTATTTTTATCTTTTTTTATACACGAAATGTGGTGAAACTTACCTTTTTATATCCCAAACACACTGTAATTTTTTTGATTTAAAATATTTATTTTTTAACCTTATTTTGACTTAATATCTAAAAAGCACCCTAATTTTCAATCGAAAATTCTCACATCAAAATATCTGCTTTTTTAAAAAAGTCGGTAGGCTTTTTGTTCCTTGAAATCTCTACTTTCTGATGGTGTAAACAAAGATACATTAGTATGGTAAATGCTCTCAAAAAATGCAAAGAAACGAAAGAAACTCGAATCCGATTTTTTTTTTTAAATCTTTATGTACAATTTTGAGCTATTTATTAAAATTTATACTTTAATTACTCGAAAAACGTAAGATTCCATGTTACATTGATAAACAAAAAATTGCAAGTCAAAATATACTACTATAATTAACCTAATAAGTAAATAAAGTAAATATTTAATAAGACGTTCGTTCCTTTGAATTTTGTGAGAACATTTACCATAGTAATGTATATATTTTTTTACACCATCAGAAAGTAGAGATTTCAATGTTTGTTTGAAGGTGGTAGACAATGAAGTAATATCAAAAAAAATAATTACCATGTCGGACTTCCATTGTCTTTATTTTGTTACTTAACACAACGTTTCGGTTAGTTAGTATCTCTAACCGTTTTCAAGTGTAAACTAAATTATAATTCTAAGGCTACTGTCTTAAATACTATCCATGTGCAGTGCAGTGAAGCTTGATAGAACGTAGGCGGAGTCATCAAGCTTCACTGTACATGGATAGTATTTAAGACAGTAGCCTTAGAATTACAATTTAGTTTACACTTGAAAACGGTTAGAGATACTAACTAACCGAAACGTTGTGTTAACTAACAAAATAAAGACAATGGAAGTCCGACAAGGTAATTATTTTTTTGATAGAGATTTCCAGGAACAAAAAGCCCACCGTCTTTTTTAAAAAGCAGATATTTTGACGTGAGAATTTTCGATTGAAAATTAGGGTGCTTGTTTGATAATAAGTCAAAATAAAGTTAAAAAAAAAATATTTTAAATCAAAAAAATTACAGTGTGTTTGGGACATAAAAAGGTAAGTTTTTACCAAATTTCGTGTATAAAAAAAAAATTTTGTAAAAGACAATAATAAAAAAACCAAAAACTTGGTTATTTCAATTTTTCACATAAATTTTGAGGTTATTTGAGAAAAGTGTAAATACAAAAGTTGTAAATCTCTTTGTTACCTACAACTTTGCGCTTTAATGTTTTTCCATAGGACTTGTAGTTTGGCTGGAAATCGTTTTCTACCCTTAAAAACTCCCCCCCCCCCCCCCCACTTCCCGACCTCGGATCGCCCTTAATTTATTTTTCCTTTCATTTTTGATATATTCTCTTCCTTTTCCAATGGGTTTCATCCTACTAATATTTTTTTTCACTTTTTACCATTTTCAAAGGCTTCAAGCACTGGTCTAATTGGCCGCAGTGTCTTCAATGTCTGAAGGATTTGTAGATCATCTATCTTGATTTCTTCCGCTTTCCTCAATAAAAACTCAATGCGTAATACTTTTGATCACATGACACGACAATAGGATGACTTTAGTTATATACAAATCAATCGAAAACAATACGCGAAACAAATGCTTCGTTACGACTGGTAAAATCATTTTTTATTATCCCATAAAAAAACGTTCACAACAAAGGTTTTAATGTCGACATTTTATTGTAGGTATTTCTTAAATCGTCGTAGAAAAAATGTTGTAAATTACATGTGCACTATAACCTACATACTACAGAACTCGTGGAATTACCTCGACTCGCTGGTCTATACAACCTCGTCGTGGCAATATTTCCCAATCCTGAATGTAATAATGCTGTCTTCTGCCGTGCGAGCAAAAATTATTTGCATCAAAGAGGGCCTTGCATCGAAACGGGTTTAGAGTGTGAACACAATCCGGGTTTGTGCATGGACGCCTTTCACGAACATTTTCCTAACGTTGCTTTTATTGCTGGATTTTTATTATTGCCTGAAAAGAACCATGGCTGTGTTTAGGGAAACAGGTTCTATACAACACAAAAAAGGAGCAGGAAGAACATTTGTAAGAACAGAATAACTTGCAAACATTCGTGAAATACTGCAAAATACGCCAAAAAATTGTATAAGACGCCTGTCCCAAGAAATGGGAAGATCTTATGGAACATGCAGGAATATTCTTAAGAAGCATCCAAATTTATTTTCTTATAAAATGCAAGTATTCCAAGAAATACAAGCCGCAGATTTTGAAAGACGCGGGAATTACTCCCAATGGTTTACCCAAAATTTATTGGAAGAAAATGATTTATTAGACCTGACATTTTTTTCGGATGAAGCCTGGTTCCACCTCTCCGGTTATGTGAAATCTCAGAATACAAGCATGCGGAGTAGTCAACCCATTTTTTTGTAGAGTCCACATTGCACCCTCAAAAAATTGGTGTCTGGTTAGCTGTTTCCCGAAGAAGAATTGTTGGTCCTATTTTTTTCCATGACATAGTTACAGCACAGCGGTATAGAGACAATATTTTGAATCCATTTGTGGAGCAATTACTTGACGACGAACTACGTTTTGGATATTTTTAACAGGACCGTGCAACCGCCCATACAGCCGCCGAAACTATTAACTACTTACGCAATTTTTTCGACGACAGATTGATCAGTTTTCGATCAGACATTGAATTCCCACCTAGATCAGGTAATATGAATTTGACAAAATTTTAACCTAAATTTGGTTGGATATATCGCCCCCATATCATTGTGATCTAAACCAAGCCCTACATTTTTTAATCCAAGCCCTCTTTGATGCAAATAATTTTTGCTCGCACGGTATGATATGGACCGAGAGCCCGGCATTCCATATAAAATGTAATTGGTAACGCCACATTTTATTTAAATAGCAAAATTACTTATTACCTTCCCACCATAACAAGTATGCAAATTGTCGGTAGTTTATTTTTATATAAACTTAATTTAAAAAAATAAATAAATTGCATGGCTCTTAGTAATCAGGTATTCTGTTTTAAATAATATTCTTATAATGTGCTAAAATAATTGTTATTATTACCGGTAAAACAATCACTTCTTCTGGTATTAATAATAAATTTTATCCGGTGGTTGACCAGGAGATGCAGGTTAAAAAATTATTACCTTCCCTTGTCTTATGGTTTTGCATCTGTGTGGTCATATGGAAAAGAAATATTAGAATATTTTAATGTCTATCTATGATTTTTATTAACTGGATACCATTTGTTTTTATCATTGCTCATAGTGCTTAGTTCCCGCTTTCAAACATGAGCTATTATTAACAATATTTTATATAAAAGTAAATGAAATTTGTGTGTATGGTAATTCAGGCACAAATTCAGGATTTTTTCAGAGGGGGGTGACAAAAAAAGGCTCAAGGGGGGGGGGACGCAAAAAAGTTTTTTTTTTTATTTATTTATTTTTACGTCGGCCTTTTTCCGCAACGAGGCCAATCACCGACGCCAGGGAATTTGTCACACACTATCTGGTAATTTTGCCGAATCCCTCTTTGTCGAGGGTAAGGTTCTTTAACGTGCCAACATCCATGACACGGGGCCCACAGTTTAACGTCTCTTCCGAAAGACGGCGCCACCTCTTAAACCAAATTCCAAATTTAACATCGACGTTGCCGGCACCGGGAATGGAATCCGGGCCTACGATCTGTGAGGCTGCTGCGCTGACCACTAGACCACAACGTCGACCGCAAAAAAGTTACAAAGTCCGAAGCTGGAAGGAAAAATTTTGCGAGATGTGCTTATTTTTCCTGTTGTTTATGGAAAGTTTAGGTTTGATTTGACAATTATTATAGTCTCAGGGGGGCGCCCCCTGGAATCGACACTAGTACTATAGTAAGTACAGTACGTTAAGTTATACAGGGTGACTTTTTGAAAATTTACAATGGTTATAGGAAGATATCAAAAAATCAAAAATACCATTTCTACAAAAACGCGGGGGAATAAAAATGAGGTATTGTGCAGACCACCCGTTAAAATCCTAAAGGGTGAAACCCCTCTGGAAAGCTCATCCAAATGTTTTTTTAGTGATGCCAAAGTTAATGAGATTTAAATACAAAATTTTAGCAAAATTTTGAGAAAATGTCTTCAAACTTTTTCTACCAAAACGTGGGAGAATAATGTTAGGTTAGGTTAGGGTAGAGTGGCAGACCTCTGGAATTGACCAAACAGTCACACGTAGTCCTATAGGACCGTTGTGATATCACACATGTTCCGCGAAACCTATTGCATCAGCTTCCTGATGGTTAACACGATCGTAGAAGAGTCTTGACAGCTCATTCAAACCAGCCACTGCTGTTAATAAACTTAGTAAGTCGACCCAGTTGCAGGCTGCTCACTTCCTCCAGATCATTAAAAAATGGTTCACCCAGTGCATTGAACCTTCTTCTCGCGAGGCCGGGGCATTCACACAAGAAATGCTGAATACTTTCCTCCTCTTCCTCATCTCTGCAACTTCTGCAGAAGTCGTTAGTTGGTATTCGCATACGTTCAGCGTGTCTACCGAACAAGCAATGTCCGGTGATTACGGCAGTGATGTTTCTTAGGTCCTTCCGACTGTGCTGTAATAGCGCTGCGGTCTTCCTGTTATCAAGTAGGGGCCACAATTGCCTGGAGATGCTACAAGTTGTAAGTCCTGTCCATCTGCTTTGCGCAAGTTGTTTAGCTGCTCGATCTATCTCTTCTTTGACTGATCCCAGTGGTCTAGCCACAGTATTCTCTGCTAGTTCGACAGACATGCTTGCGCCCTCCCTGGCGAGCGCATCAGCAGTCTCGTTGCCATATATGTTGCTGTGTCCAGGAACCCAACACAAGGTGATTCGATGTTGAGCACCAAGTGTGCAGAGATTGTTGCGACAGCGCCTTACTAATTTTGACTTAGTGCTACTGGAGCAAATTGCCTTTATTGCTGCTTGACTGTCTATATAGATAGCTATAGACGCAGGTCCTCTCAAGCCAGGGTGATCCCGCAGGGTACTGACAGCTTTAGAATAATGTTACTATAGAAGTGTGTATTCTTCGTTCAAATTTAGATAGCGAGCTCTGTACTTTGATTTATGCTTCAGCTTAAACTTGTTAAATTTCCTTTAATAAATAAGAACCTATGATTATTGTCTCTCACTCCCAGTACTCCCGCCCAAACATTGACTTTTTGGGGATATTGAGTGTGCCCCTCTGTCCTCTGTCAAAAGATGTAGATTAACGTCCAATAGCCACAGTTCTGTTTATTCACATAACAATTTAATAAAAAAGAATAATTACTGAAGCCAAAGATTTTCCTTAAATTCGGGTATTGCCGTTATTCTCCCTGTCATGGTTTCACAGAACTGAATTCTTCTTGATTGGTTAAAAATGACCGGTGTGGAATTTTCAGCTATAATAACCCTAGGACATTGATAATGGACGAGATAATTTTAGTCGAAAGCACGTTGCCTGGTAACAACGCGACGCTGAAGGCGGAGGGTTGTTACCTTGGTTACGTGCTTGAGATAAAATGATGAGGCATTGGTCAATGTCCGAGGGATATTCAGTCAGAAAATTTTTTGATAAATTTTTGATAAAAAAATTAAATTTCTCGCAACCAAACAATTATTTATTTATTAAAAGTACAATTTGTAAAGGTGCAGTTATTAAAATTTAACGTAACATTTGATTCGCTATTTTTTTCTACTATAGAAGATCCATTACCACGCATAGTATTAATAATCTTATTGTGGTGTTCTTGGTCGATGTTTAAGTATGGTTTTATAGAATTTGGATTGTTATGACCAGTGATTTTCAGCAATTGTTGTTCTTGCACACCTTTTTTGCCAATTCGCTAACAGCAGTTGACCTGTTTGAATGGTTTGTTATTTTTTTGTCCTTTACAGTCAGGCCGATAGCTTCAGCAGACGATTTTGTCCATCCATTAATAGTATTTTTTCCAACAGGAACATTATCGTACCAACTATCGGTTTCCGTTTTCCAGTGTCGAATTGCTTTTAAGAACAGCCGTGGTGAGGTTATATGTACGCCTCGTTTTGATATCAATTTATGAAACAGGCGTACAGGGCATCTTTGACTTTCACTATTGACAATCAACCATTTACTACTTGTACAGCTTTTTGAACCGCCTTGGCAAGTTTTACTGAACACTGGATTATATTCAATACGATTTGTTGGAGAACCATCGTTATTTTTTTCGATTTGAAAAAAATCCAGGAGATATGCAACTGCTTCGCCTCCTCTCCACGCTGATTCTACTGCAGCAATATGGTACAATTTACGCATAAGATCTTCAGGGGTATTTTCATTCCAGAACAATATTATTTGGTTTACTTCAGATAGACTTAACGAAACTGAACTGGTCTTACGTTTACATGGATCTGCTTGTAATTTCTTTCTGGTTGCATCGCGGGCATCTCGGTCTGGTTTAAATACTATGCTGTTAAACGGGTCAATCATAATCTTATATTCATTATAGTACTTTTCTTGTAAAATTTTGCACGAAACGTTCCACATAGTCTTTACCGTTGCTTCTTTGAATTCAGTCCCATCTTTTTTTCTCATATTAACCGCCCAATCTTTCAGTATCATTGCCAGCTCTTCTACGCTTCTATATGTTTATTTAACTCGTATTTGCGTTCACAGAAAAACTCTATAAATATTCCCCACGTGTATTTGTGACTGTTTCTGGTATTTTTTGGGATTGTTTCATTAACTAGCGCGTTAATGCAATGAAAATTTGCATTGCCAAAACGTGACATTTTGAAATTTATATAGTTGGAATATGAACTGTCAAAGTATTGGTGTCATAATAAATGATGCCTGGGTGTCATAGTGATTGAAAACTACCCGGAGTGTTGTTTTCACTTAAATGTTGATATGATTGGGTGATTTATGTAAGATTATAAAGAATAACAAAATTTAATTGGCTGTTTGAAATGTCAAAAAATTTTCAAATAAATATTTGTTTCGGCATACCCCATTTTTATTTAAATTAAATACATTATTTTTTCAGTGAAGTGCACTGAAAAAAAACTTTCTATTCCTTATAAGAATTCACATACCCTTTATACAACTGTTTAATACTATATGTCCCTACTGTCAGACAACAAAAATTGCTAGACCGTTGTGTAGTGATAATATCACGGTAATTTCGCCAATAGGAAATAATATTTATTGCTATCATAGTTTATAGCCATTATTGCTCTGAATACTCACAGTAATTATCAAGTTCTATTGTATTAGTTCCGACTGGCAGTTATAATGAAACTTGACATTATTCATAATAATATTTGCTTGCTACAGTTAATAAACCATATATTTACCACTAAAATCAGTATTGTATTTCTCAAAAATTTAAATAGCTTCTAGTGTTTTATTGTTCTTGTTGTTTAAGATTGCATATGATTATCTATTAAGCAACATGGCGTACTGAGATGGTAATTCGTCCATAGATTATAAAGTCCAATACTAATGATCGATTGTCCGAAATAAGAATCTTCTATTGCTTTATCAGACATGCAAAGTAAAAAAAAAAACTTTAATACAAAGTAAAAATGAATTAATTGAAACAGGTATTGGTACGATCAATAGAATTCAAATTCAGACAGGACAGCTAAAAGACTCCGACCAACGCAGGCGCGGATCCAGAACTTGTTTTTTTTTGGGGGGGTCATAATCACATAAATGAAGTTAAAAAGCGCCGCAGGCGAAAATTTTTTGCGACCACGCCCAAAGCTTGACAGAGAATGCGCTATAGGCGAGAAAATTTCCAATAATAAACTTTACATTAAAAAGGATAATATAATAATATGCATGTAAATTAATGTTAAACTAAATACAAAAAAAGAAAAAATATACAGCTAAGATTAGTATCTTTTTTCTTTCCTATAATATGTTTTATACCAATATTTTGAAAAATTGCCACGTTCGTTATCGACAATACAAAATATAATATACATATTATATGAATAGTTGTGTGTTTACTTTTAGAACCAAGTAAAAATTTTGGTTAAACCCCATTTATTCAATATTAAGAACAAAAAAATTCTACACTTGATAAAATAAAATAAAAAATTCGAATTCTAATTTTCTTTGTTTGTTATTTCCAAATCTGGTTATATTTTTATAAATGTTCAACAAAGCCAAGCCAGTGAGGCGTTCCTCTACCATGCTTGCTCTAAGCCACGTTTTAACGTGACGTAGAGTCGAGAAGGACCTTTCCGCTGTTGCTGCACTTACAGGTAGTGTAGCAGGTATTTGAAGAAGAATCTTAATATTGGGGAATAAATCAGAATCACAATAATTATCAATTATATGGGGACGTAATTCAGGTATTTTAGAGCCATTTTTTACTTCACGTTTCCATTTAGCAATCCATAATTGAAATTCTGCCACTACCGCAGAAACCGGTGGATAATTTAAAAGTTGCTTATATGTTTTAACAAGTTCTTTTACAGTCAGTATGACTGCTTCCATAAGATGTTTTAGGTAAAAAAATATTCAGCAGTGCTGGCTTTATTTCAGTTGATGCCAGCACATCTGGAGAGAGTCTTTCACTTAGGTCGGCAATAATTGAATCTAATAAAGGAATGTACTTATATGGCCCTATGAAAGTATTCTTCAACAGATTGACCTTGTTGATTGTTTTGTCTATGTGCCTGTCTAGCTACAAGGCGTGGTAATTTTAGCTCTACATCCAGCTGCTGTGAAACTTCTTTCGATTAAAATAATACAATAAAGCAATTGCTGCAAAGTATTGTTATATATTTATTTATTTTTAAATTCATTTAACAGAAAAATATAACTAATTTATGTATGGTAATGTTGTCATGGATCTTGTGAAAAAGCTGCAGAAATAGTGAAAACAGTAAATCCATTAATTTTTTTTCTGTTTTGGGTGGGGGGGTCATGACCCCCATGACCCCCCCCCTGGATCCGCGCTTGGAACAACGATGTGACCAGCGCAACAAATACGTTAAAACTAACACTACGGCGCGCGGCAACTGCCGATCGCTACAAACCCCCACCAACTTCTTGGTGGATTATAGGTTCTAACGAATAGAACACTGGGAACAAAATGCGTCGCACTGATAATATACAATTTAGTTCTTAACAAAATTGCTGTAATAAAAGTGGTTCATTATTCAACAAGACTGTGCTGCTATAATGAAACTGATTACTACCAATAAAAACACTGTTCTAGTAAATCTGATGTATAACTATTTTTAGTATTTTTGGTAACCTAAAAGCTGTATTTATTTCAGATTTTTTGTTGTTCCTTAGTATTTGTAAGCGTTAAGGAGAAATGACCTTGTGTTGTTTTTGTTCAAGTTTAATAAAGACCTTTGTAATGTTTGCCTATTTTCTTTTCGTAATCCTTTCAAATATATACTACCACATTATACCTATTATAAAACTGTTTTGTATTAACTACTAAACAGTTATACCCATTATAAAACTGGATTATACTCATTTCCAACTAATGTATAAAATAAGCATGTTTTATATTCGCTATGGAACAAACCTTTATGATTACAATCCATGTCATATAAACAGTATAACATAGCTATTTACTCTTATGCACTGGTCTTAACTATATCTGGTGTATATATGCTATTAGCACGTATTGCTGTCCCAAATAGTATTAAATATTCTTATGATGTTTATAAGAATTCTCATAAGGGTTATAATGCATTTCTCTCAGTGTGGAATTGATATAAGACTGAAGCGGGTGTGATACACTAGCAATTTATTTAATACGGGTAAAACAGCAGCTATCAATACAAACGATGTCTTAGCAAACCTGTTGTATTAGATCATTTTCCTCATTGCACCTTCGAGGTCGCTCGACGGATGCGCCTATGAGGATAAATGTATGGAAGTCCACGCCACTGGACAATAAAGAAGTTAATTTGCAAAAACCATTAATTATTGTCTTAAATGTGTATTTTCTTTTCAGTTAAGTAATTTCACTGCCTGTGCACTGGCTTTCTATAATGTAAATCATTATCACCTAACTTCTCACAGATATAAAAATATTTACACCTGATTTTCGCATTAAATAAATAGCCGAATGATTGTTTATAGATAAGTGCGCGATACCATATAAATACCAATTTTATTTTTATAAGCTGTCTAATTATCAGAAAGGTTAATACTGATAGATATATAGCAACATTAATTAATCATGGGTTAACGCAGTAATGTTTAGATTCTTTCTTGTTTGGATAATAGAAAATCTGCCTGTATGTTTATATTCGGAAGATACGATTAAAATTTCTAGTGCAGCGTAGGTAGACCACTCTGAATAAAAATAAATGCTTAAAATATAAGTCTATTCTATAAATACTCCAAAGGTGATTGCTCGGTAAAAATAGTTTAATTTATAGATACATGGGAATATTTTTTTCTTATTGGTCTGACTAGAATTTTTTAATTAATAATGTCCTTGCACTTAGGAAAATGATCTAATACAATAGGTTCGCTACGACTTACGACATAGGATGTATTAATAGCTTATTTTTTATTAACCCATATTAAATAAATTGCTATAGTGAATCAAACCCGCTTTAGTGTAATATCATTCCAGATTTGCTAGAACAGTGTTTTTATTGGTAGTAAAGAGTTCCATTAGCACCACAGTCTTGTTGAATAATGAACCAATTTTAATACAGCAATTTTGTTTACAAATAAATTGTATCCTCTCAACGCGATTATCACATACAGTTGTGTGACCAGTAAAGTCCGCATGATATGGGATTTTTTTTTATTAAGAGGAAGTAACCCCTTTTCCACAATGAAAATTGCCGAACGTTTTGCTGGTCAAACGAAAAGAGAAAAGAAAAATTGGTATTTAGAAAATAAATTCTACTTTAAATACCCCATCCAGAAAAGTAAATGACGATCGAAAATATTCCCAAAATTTTTTTTAGAAATTTTTTTATTTTTAGTAATTTTGTAATATCTTAAACAATTCTTTATTGGTCAAAAGCAAAATGACTTTCCCGGGTGTAGAATGTTGTACCAAACAATTTTTCTTAAAGCCATTTTTCAATATCGGCCTTACTTTTTTCTCAAAAACGTTGGGCGCGTAAATCCACTTTACACGCTTAAATTCACTTTACGCGCCCAACGTTTTTGAGAAAAATTCAAGGCCGATATTGAAAAATGGCTTAAAGAAAAATTGTTTGGTACAACATTCTACACCCGGGAAAGTCATTTTGCTTTTGACCAATATTACAAAATTACTAAAAATAAAAAAATTTCTAAAAAAAATTTTGGGAATATTTTCGATCGTCATTTACTTTTCTGGATGGGGTATTTAAAGTAGAATTTATTTTCTAAATACCAATTTTTATTTTTTCTTTTCGTTTGACCAGCAAAACGTTCGGCAATTTTCATTGTGGTAAAAGGGGTTACTGCTCTTAATAGCTTTATGTAAAATTTGACTTTAGCATCAAGTTCTGCTTTGATAGAGATAAAAATTAAGCAAAACATAGTAGTCACGTGATTTGCAGTATCTGTCAAATTTTAATTTTTTCCAAAAAATAATTCAAAAGTGGGGTTATTTCTGAAAATATCAAAAAAAGTTATAAGAAAAAGTTTTTTTAAATGCAGTTTCTAACCACATGTAATATTTCAGCTGCATAAGATAATTTTGATTTTTTACCCATATTTTGTAAATTGCACCACTGTTGGATAAGACTCGACGCAACCTACACTTAACTTCTTAGTTTTGGCAATGCTTTATTTCAGATAGATTTTCTTAAATGTAGCGCCACATTAAATGTGTATTTTTTTACAAAACCAAAATTGGGCTATTCAAATTTGGTCGCATGTGATGCAGAGTTTATTTGATTTTGACCCTGTATAAGGTAACTTCATAAAATAAGTATTTTTGAAAACGTAGTTTGTGTCTGAAAGTAATACACCATAATTTTAAGACAAAAAAGAACACAGTGTCATCAGTGAAGTGTTTATTAAGTGGAAATAAATATTAGTTCAACTTAACGTAAAATTTATCTATTTTCAACAATTTAGTTTAAAACCCCTTTATTAGAATTTGATATTAACATGTCCCTATCTTCAATTATCATCTTCCCAAAAAAATCAACTTCCAGTTAAACCAGAACAACTATATTTCCTGCTTTCGAGTTACATCCGGTTTAACCGGAAGTTGATTTTTTTGGGAAGATAATAAAAATTGAAGATAGGGACATGTAAGCCGTTTTGCTCTAAGACGTACTGTTAGAAAGTTATAAGCTGTCAAAGTTCAAAAATGTCACTTTTCGAGAGTCAATATCTCGGAAACTATGAAGTATAGACTAATAATGCATTTAATAAAAAATAATTATAATTTTATGTGGAATTTAAAAATGTAAAAATATACTGGGTGTTATATTTAAAAATATAAAATTCGTTCGAATTCCAGACAAACTAAAAAGCTGGCAACAACGCCAATATCGTCATTCGGTGCGTTAGATCCTCTTACACAACTGTACCAAATTTGGTTTAAATCGGCCAGTAAATTGTGATGTTATTAAGCCGTTTCCAGACTTTATACACACACTCTATATATATCTAAGACATTGTATAAGGATAAAACTATTTATAATTATAAAGATATCACAATAAAAACACATTCCAGAAAAAGTGTTTTGTAGGGTTCTGAGAATTAAAGCTCAGTAAAAAGCGGTTAATTTAAAACCAATTAAATTAATTGATAAGTTGCACATTTAAAAAAAAAAGTCAGAGGTCAAAAGGTTGTTCACGTACACGTGTTGGGACCAAACATATATCTTCATAATTATGACTAGTTTTATCCTTACAATGTCTTAGACATATACTTAGAAATGTTTTATAAAAATTATTAATTAATCTTAGACACCTTCTTTTTAGAAGGTTTTTTCTTTTCCCCAGTATATTTGGTTGGTTTAGACCCTCCTTTATTATTAACTTCGCACATACTCAGTATGTTTTAAATTTTATCAATTTTCTTCATATTAGATATGTCTCTTCTACACATCAATTTTTTAATTCCATAAAAACTCCATTAAGGTTCTACACCATTTTTTCTTCTGCTATAACCATCAGCATTAAAGATATTTTCTGTCTCCTGATGATGAACGTTTCTACGTTCGAAACATGTAGAGACCCCTAAAGAATTTCTATAGTCTATTAAATTTTGTGAAGAAAGACTTTTATAGTAAAAATCTTGAATACTCTCGCAAGATGGGGGCAAAGTCACGTGACACTCTGTCAATTTTGGTCTATTAAATTTTTATAAGTTGGCATGAATTACAGGACCGGACTTGAAAAGTATACATGTGATACCTTCTAAAACAATTTATGCAATAGCCTCCTCGGTTCTACCGCTTTAATAATGCCAAATAATAAGTAATAGGTACCTAATAATTTCTTTTGAAAGTTTTGTTTTATAAATATTATAATTTAAGGTAGGTAATAATAAGCATGAATTTCTATATGGTTTAAAGATAAAGTGTCAAAATAGATTTAAAAAGTTTATAATATTATAAATATCCAAACCTTAAAAATACTCAACTAACTGAAACACAACTTAAAATAGGATTCTGTCACTCATATTTAGAACAGATTTTTTTTTGTTTTATTTGTTCAGATTATACCTATAGGTAAAATACCCACAGTTCAACATAAACTAATTGAATTCAAGTTATTACATTCACTGTCAAGAAAATCCAAGAATATGACTTACGTAAGGTATGTAGACCCAAATATGGTTTTTATAGAATTTGTTGGCTATGGTACGGTTACATTTCTAAACTTGTATGTGGGCTAACATAAAGTTAAAAGTTTCAATATAGCCAGGGATTTAATTTTTCTGGTGGAAACCCTACTTGAGTTTTTGACTTACATAAGGTACGTAGACCCAAAAGTGGTTTTTATGGAATTTATTGGTTATGATACAATTACATTATTTCTAAACTTGTATGTGGGCTAACATAAAGTTAAAAGCTTCAATATAGCTAGGGATTTAACTTTTCTGTCAATGGAAACCCTAATTTAACAGTTTTGGACTTAACGTAAGGTACGAAGACCCAAATACGGTTTTTATAGAATTTGTTGGTTATGATACAGTTACATTCCTAAACTTGTATGTAGGCTAACATAAAGTTAAAAGCTTTAGTTTAGCCAGGGATTACATTTTTCTGTCAGTGGAAACCCTACTTTAACAGTTTTTGACTTGGTTTTTATGGAATTTGTTTGTTAAAAAGCAATTTATTGATACAGTTACATTTCTAAACTTGTATGTAGGCTAACTTTATGTTAAAAACTTTATTTATTTTATTGTCATACAAGCAATAATAATAGTAATATCAAATAATAATTTCACTTATGTAAGGTACGTAGACACAGAAAATAGAATTATATATTTATTCGCTATCCTATTACATACTAATATGGTTAGCTATTTTAACTATTATAGTAACATAATTTTACTTACTATTACCTTACTATTGCCAAACAATAATAATATTTACTAATAACAATAATAAAAATAACTCCTTTAAAATCAAATAGCTGCTTTTTAAAGGTTAATAACATGGAAAGCTGTTTTGGCATTTGGTAGAACTAGGCGATACCCGGTTTTGTCCAACTCTCCTCTACCTACCTAAGTCAGTGAAATACTTAATTTCTACTTATTTTTCTTGAAACAGAAAAGAATATCTAGATAATGTAAAATGCAAAAATTATACATTAGAAACCTAACCTTAACGAACAAACATTTTAAGAACAAAAATTTTACAAACTAACTTTTCGACAAAAACGGCGTTCAGATGAAATAAAACTTATTACTTATGGATGAAATCAACTAACGAGCAACGCACACATTAATAATTATGATCCCTAATGAAAAGAATTAAAAAATTTTAACCTGTATCTAAATTTTTGGTCAAATGAATAATAATTGTAGGTACTTACAATTAAATGTAACAAAAACGCAATTTATAACTCGGTGTTTGGGCTCATTACGGTCCGCTACAAATCTAGGGATATTATTATGTCCCAATATCAGCTGATCGATGACAAATAACCGCTGTCATCTGTTTTAAAACGAGACTATTCGTGATATTTAGTATAGTTGGTTTTTCTTTTCCATACTTTCGACTCCACTTTAAGCATGGACATCATCTCAATTATTGATTTGGTCATAAAATTTCACAAACTTACTGGCAAAATATGACAAAATCGATTGATTACATTTTAACTTATTTTATAACTACATAACTCCATTCTCCCCAACATACAACAATACACAAATACTCTGACTTTAACACAAACGTTAAAGGCGTTTTTGCTTTAAAGGTTTTCTAGGAACCGACTGCACAGTTGTAATAACTTGCATTGTTCGCCGTTAATAGGCTGTTAGTTCGACGAATTTGAAAATGCTGTTACGCCCACCTACCGAATTGACAATAAGTTCATTTTTAGGCCTAAAATTTTACTGGGAAGTTGCAAGAAAGTGCTTTTTTTTAAAGAAAATTATATGATTTTTTTATTAATACTTAAGAGTTTATCTCTGCATTTAAAATAAACCCGTTTTTAAATTGCGACATACTATTTACTTCCCAACCACATACTTACTTTACCAAAAGTATTACATAAAAAAATATATATACGAACTATAAAAAAATACTTTGTGTATAAATCTTCACTAAATTTATTGTTATACCATAACAATTGTTTCGACACACAGTGTCTTCGTCAGATGGTTACAAATGAATGGATGATTTAAATTATCTTAAACTATAAAATTTACTCTAAATATTTACCTATTTTATTTTATTACACTTGGAAATACCAAATAACCCAACTATCTGTTATTATGAAGAATAGGTCATTATACAAATTTTATTATATGAAAAAACCCTAACGGATTAAATTTAAATTTAACAAAGGAGAAAAAAAAGAATTTGCATTTGTTAATTTCCATACTTTCTAATAAATTAAGTTTTGTTGACTTATTTTCTAAATGTAAAATCTCAAAATGTTCATGAAAACTGTGTTGTTCACTATTTAAATGTATTGCATAATGGGAATTAATGTGTTTTTTATTGTAACTATTTTTATGTTCTTTGATTCTTTTTCTAAAACATCAGCCTGTTTGACCTATGTAAATTTTTGAACAACTACCGCATTTAAGTTTATAAACACCACATTTTTGATTTTTTCCGGTTTTGCTTTTATTATTTTTGATTAATGTACCCAATTTATTGTTAGTTCTATAAGCAATTTTGAATTTTGTTTTGTTTTGTTTGGTATTTCCAAGTGTAATAAAATAAAATAGGTAAATATTTAGAGTAAATTTTATAGTTTAAGATAATTTAAATCATCCATTCATTTGTAACCATCTGACGAAGACACTGTGTCGAAACAATTGTTATGGTATAACAATAAATTTAGTGAAGATTTATACACGAAGTATTTTTTTTATAGTTCTTATAATGGATCTTCATCAAGTAACGGCTACTTCTATACAAATATATATACATTCCCTTTTTTTTATCTTTTACAGAAAGCATCTACGTGACTCTTACGAAAAACAATTTTTTCTTTTTTCTTTCCCTCTTATTTTACCACTTTCACATGTCTCCGACATAGTTGAATTAAACTAAAGATTTTTCATTACTTACACTTAAAAATGATTTTTACAAAGACTTTTTAAAACTCCCTAATTTTTATTTTTTCTCTTCATTTCCCACCCAAGACAGTGCCTTTGCACTAGTCCTTGACTTTTCAGTATGCTGAAGTCTTTTCTGTCTTTTGACTATTCAAATTTTTTCACTCCTCGTATGTACCATTAAAAGCTCCATTACGGCTTAGTCTCACTTGTTATTTTCTCTACTGCTAACAACATCAGCATTGTACCATTTACTTCGTTTTCCTGATAATGAGTGTTTCTACACTCGAAACATGTCGATTCAATTTATTATGAATCATTCTAGGTTCGCCTAGTTATTCGAATAAAAAATTGTGGAGAAAGACTTTGTGCTTTTCTTTTTTCTATATCATTTAACTCCACTTTGAGTATGGACTACTTCTTCAAAATTTATGGATATGTTTGTATCAGGTAATAAATTATAAAGTATGTAACATAATATACTATTTTTAAAATTTATAAATTACTTAATTATAAAATTAGTATCAAATTACTTATAATAATATAAGGTGGTATGAAACGTTTATAAGGCGTTCCAAGACAAACGTGTTTATTACTGTTTATAAGTTTTTATGGCGTATTGTCAACAGAGCAGGCAAGGATATTATTTTTCTTATCCGCTCTCATAAGGTATAGGTAATCAATTAGAAACTATGCAGTACATACTATTTTGTCAGTTTTTATGAGTTTTTTTTTTTTTTATGATCGAGCACAAGCACTATAGGAAAATCCTTTAAGGCGCTCTGGGAGCGGTGCGTGTGCGAAGAAAGCGATTCACGTTTTTCTTGAATCGTTGGAGGTTATATTCGGTTGGAAACACGGTCTCAGAAAGGCCGTTCCACAAAGATGACGTCCTCCAAATGAAAGAGTTCTGAAACAATGATGTTCGGGGTGTACTAAGTTAAACCACATAGGGATGGGCGGCAGTGGTTCGTCGTGTGTTTCTGCTATGCATTACTCTAGGTGGAATCGAGCGGGCAATATCTGTCGAACACTTGCCATGAAAATATCTGTAGAAGAGAGTCAAATCACCAACCTGTCTTCGATGTTCTAAGCTGTCGAGGTTCTTAGTCAGCTCGTGGTCGCCGATTAGACGAACGGCTCTCCTTTGGATGGAATCCAACAACCGAAGGGTATGCTTTGGTGCAGAACTCCAGATATGAGAGCAGTATTCCAGTGATGGTCGAATCTGGGCTTTATAAAGTGTCAAAAGTTGTTGAGGTGTATACAACTTTTTGGTACGGAAAAGTATACCGAGCTTCTGAGAAGCTGCCCTGGCGATTGCCACTACGTGATTATGCCAAGATATATTTCCTCCCAGGTTGACACCCAGCAAATTAATAGACGAAGTCAGTGGAATTGCGTGTCCTGCCATAACGATATCGGGTTCTGCAATGTTGACCTTCTTAGAGAAAACTGCAGCCTGGGTTTTTTGAGCGTTAAATTCGACTTGGTTACTGTCACCCCAAGACAAAATTTCTTCCAGGTCTTTATTGAGGCGTGATACCTCATGTTGTCTGCGAAGATGTGCGTCAGTAGCCGATGTTTGAGGTTTCAAAGTAAAAGATGAGATAAGTGTGCTGTCGTCAGCAAAGCAATATAATGGATTTTCTGTTTTCGCTAGAAGGTCGTTAATGTACAGTAAGAAGAGAGTGGGAGTGTGGGAGTATAAAATTAGTTATATTTATTAACTTAAAACCCCAAGAAATATTTATACGATTTTATAAAGCGTTTCAAGACAACCCTGTTTAGTGTTTAGGATGTATTGTCGAGAGTTAAAAATTTTAGTATATTTTATTTTTATATCAGGTTATTAACTATCAAGTATGCATGTGAGTCATCAAGTATATTATTATACAACATTTTATAATGTACATGTTTATAAAACGTTTATAAGGTTGTATACGGGTTTTCCTTATACAAGCCTGCAGAGAATTCAAGAGTTTTGATGCGAATTTGACATATTACTGTCACATAGAAACTCATATAATGCACATAAACTATACCAGACGATTAAATGACCATAAAACCTCATTAATTGTTTAGGAATTAGCTTGCACAAATCTACCTGATTTTATAATTGACTTGAAAACTGCTAGAAACTATATAAACTTTTATAAGTCTTTAGGCGTAGAAGGTGTTTCACTTCCCTATATAGAATCTCATCGTTGCTCATAAAAGCACAATACATTTTCTATCTGGAATCTTCTCGAAACTCATACTCTTTTTATGAGATTTTTTGTGACTTTTTTGGCAAGGTATCCACATATTACAAAATAATAACTTTTACTGCGATAATAACCCAGAAATTCGAAAAACACTTAACACATCACGACGACATAAAAGGTAGGTACTTACCGTAGAACAAAAAGGATGTAGAAGGATATGCCAAAGCTGCAAAGAACAACTTATTATAGACAGCACAATATTTAACTAGGCACAGAATGTGTATATACAGGGTGGCCCTTTAGTGTGGCAAAGTACAATAGCTCCGTTACTATTTCAAATACATTAAAAATATTAATACAAAAGTTGAAGGGCAGTAAGTGACTTATAACGTAAAATTATTTTTAACTCTATAGGGTGGCTCAAAAAAAGCGGAACAAGAAAAAATGTACTTTTTTCAAATGGATCACCCTGTATATTTTTACATTTTTAAATTCCACATAAAATTACAATTATTTTTTATTAAATACATTATTAGTCTATACTTTATATTTTCCGAGATATTGACTCTCGAAAAGTGACATTTTTGAACTTTGACAGCTTCTAACTTTCTAACACTACGTCTTAGAGCAAAACGGCTTACATGTCCCTATCTTTAATTTTTATTATCTTTCCAAAAAAATCAAATTCCAGTTAAACCGGAACAACTATATTTCCTGCTTTCGAGTAACATCCGGTTTAACCGGAAGTTGATTTTTTTGGGAAGATAATGAAAATTGAAGATAAGGACATGTAAGCCGTTTTGCTCTAAGACGTACTGTTAGAAAGTTAGAAGCTGTCAAAGTTCAAAAATGTCACTTTTCAAGAGTCAATATCTCGAAAACTATAAAGTATAGACTAATAATGTATTTAATAAAAAAGAATTATAATTTTATGTGTAATTTAAAAATGAAAAAATATACAGGGTGTTCCATTTGAAAAAAGTACCTTTTTTATTGTTCCGCTTTTTTGAGCCACCCTATAGAGTTAAAAATAATTTTACGTTATAAGTCACTTACTGCCCTTCAACTTTTGTATTAATATTTTTAATGTATTTGAAATAGTAACGGAGCTATTGTACTTTGCCACACTAAAGGGCCACCCTGTACATGCTACGATCGCATATAAAAGGGTTGTTAACTCTCTATACCTTACAGCTGGTTACGACAAGTCCTTTGTGCTGTTGAGACTGAAGGAGTATTTTTAGTACTTTGAGTCTGATGTCAAGATATGTATAATATACAATATGGTTAACCTAAGCATTAATACTGAAATTAAACTCAAAACATATTAAGCTTAATATTTTTATAATACTCACCCTGTACAGCAAACTCAAACTATTTCTGGTTTTGAGAACGGTACAAAAAATTGTGCCTTTCCCCGTTAAGTAGTTTTTATTTTTTTTCTCGATTACCTATAGTACTTTTCTTGATGCATGATTCTGTTAAACTAATATCATCTTTTTTAACCCACCGTGCTCAAAAAGTCGTTGTTGACAACATAAACTTCAATCCTTTTAATTTTTTCAGGGGTTCCGCAAGGCTCAATTCTATCTCCACTATTGTTCATTATTTATACAGCAGAGATCATAACTTCTACGCAATTCTGTCAGTCAGACGCTTAAGCGGACAATACTCAACTTCACCTAAGCTTCTCCACAACAAACTACTTGGATGCGATCCTGCAAATTAATTTCGACTTGGAAAGCATTATTTCCCTATCTAATACTCATAATCTTAAATTAAATTCGAAAAAATCCAAAATTTTGTGCTTTGCAAACAAAGGTAATCGTGACTGTTAAAAATAATGTGAACATTTCTCTAAATGGCGTTCATCTTCTTTATGTACATTCAGCGAAAAATCTTGGTATTGTTTTGGCTGCGCTTCAAAGAACACGTAAAAAATATTAATAAAAAAGCATTTTATTCCTTAAAATTCATTTACAATAATAGACATATCCTCGATCAAAAACTAAAAAGAATGCTCTGCGATAGCCTAGTTCTGTCACACTACTCCTACTGCGACTTCATTTATATGCCTTGTTTACATGAAATTGAAAATAATAGAATACAAAAAAATGCAAAATTCCTGCTGTAGACTGATTTACGGAATAAGAAAACGCGAGCATATAACCCATAAAATAAATGAGTGCAAATGGCTTAATATGAGAAATAAAAAGATGTTATTTTCCTCTGGGTAATTTTATTCATAAAGTTCTTACCATGGAGAATACATCAAAAAAACTTAAAAATAAGTTTGTTTCCAGAGACAACATTCACAATAGAAATATTAGATACAAGAACAGTTTTACCATACCCCAATATAAAACATCATTATTTCAAAGAAGTTTCACTTATAATGCTATAAAATTTTATAACTCAATTTCAAACGAATTTAAGTTGTACAATATTAATAAGTTTAAGTTTAAGTTTAAGCTTCGTGCGTATCTGTTCAAAAGGCACACACATTAATTTATTGTTTCACCACTTTTGCTGCCCGGGACCTTGCTTATGGGGACGGAGTCGTTTCACATTTTGTCGTTAATTTAGTTATACCATTAGTTTATAATAAATGTCATATTTATAAGACCAATACATCCGCTGCTATGCATTACACTATTTTTTATTTTTTTTATATTAGTATATTTCGAGACGACTACATTCTCAGTTTAGCGGTTGAGTTGGAGTACCCCTGTTAGCTAGACTTCGCCACTCTGAGTTTGGTCAATTTATTTTTTTCAGCTATGTACATAGTATTTTCTGTTAATAAAAGTCTATATTATTATTATTATTATTATTATTATTATTATTATTATTATTATTATTATTATTATTATTATTATTATTATTATTATTATTATTATTATTATTATTATTATTATTATTATTATTATTATTATTATTACTATTATTATTATTATTATTATTATTATTATTATTATTATTATTATTATTATTATTATTATTATTATTATTAATATTATTATTATATATAAAATATTATCCCATTTATTGTGAACCAATAAATGGGATAATAATCCTAACTTTATATTTATTGATTTAAGTTGCTAATTTAAATAAGTGTAAATTTTATTATTTATACAGGCAAGTAGGTAATTAAAATTAACAAAACCAAATACAAAAATTACAACTAAATATAAATATAGAAATTAGTAGGATGGGAACGACCCAAGTTTTTTACCATATATAAATATAAAAAGTAAAAACTATGATTTGCAATACGGGTTTTCCAATGTCTCTTGCCAAAAAAGTTCTTAAAATTTTTTACATTTAACCCCATCCATTTGTTTAATTTTTCTTTCCTAAAGACGTCTTATGTGCTACTTTATCAAATACAAAATAAAAATGTAAGTAAAAGTTTAAGGTTGAATTCTCAACGTCATTCGATCTATTGCCAACCTATAACCTATTTCGCGTTGATTTTTTAAGTTTAATATTTTAATAACTAACATTTAAAGAAAATCAATATCGTCGGTACATTATTTAGGTAGTATCTGATATATTACAAAAATATCAATTTATTTCATTGCTAATTTTGGGAGAATTGTATAGTGAAAGAACAATGAGTGACAATGACATAATAATGTTAAAAAAAATCTTACCCGATATTTTTCGCTATACAATTCTCCTAAAATAAGTTATGAAATTCCTTGATATTTATTAAATATGTCAATTATTACCTATAGAATATCAAGTCGATACTGATTTTCTTTAAATTTTGTATAAAAGCTAGAAAACATAAATAAATCTACACGAAATAGGTTATAGGTTGGCGAGCATGTTGATACTCCCACCTTAAATGGAAACCGCTTTCATTTTGAAACTCCATTAAAAATTACTCCTGATAACAACAACTAAATTCATTAAGAACAATTTAAAATTGTATAAACAGTTGTAAAGATAATGATGATGACAGCAGTTTCTGTAATCCAATTGTGATTAAAATTTTATTACGTGCATGTGCATAACAATTATAAGTTACGGTATTGCTTACCAGCTTTAATGTGTGTTTAATTAAATAATAAGATAGCCCGGTACCTATTGTTTCATAAAAGAATTTTATTTTTGTATAAATGGACCAGAAGTTCAATATACTGTGCGAGCAAAAATTATTTGCATCAATGAGGGCCTTGCATCTAAGGACGTAATGCTTAGCCATAGAGCTTAATACCTGTTGGGTGTCAGTAACTACCTGAATTAACAATCAATCAGTTATTCCACAGAAAAGGAGCAGGAAGACCATCTGTCAGAACAGAAGAACTTGTTGCAAACGTTCGTGAAATAATGCAAAATACGCCAACAAATTGTATAAGACGCCTGTCCCAAGAAGTGGGAAGATCTTATGGAACATGCAGGAATATTCTTAAGAAGCAGTTAAATTTATTTCCTTATAGAGTAAATTTATCCCATACTAGACTAATGTTTGAAATGCTTCACTTTTTAAATTATAAGATGAAGAAGATGATGGAAAGAAGGAAGGTGAAAAACTTTGTTTAACTCACAATAAAAGAATAAATAAGATTTGAAAAAAATCTGAAAACTTTAGATACGTTAGCGATAGCAAGCCACATTTTTTTTGTAATCTAGGGTAGGGAACAAAGCTGAAATATGAGATTGTATTTTTTCATAATATATATTTGGAAAACAGAGTTTTAATCTTTTCCCAAAAGTTTATGCAGGTCTGCTTAATATCCTTTCCAGCAAGGTCTAAACCAAACCCATAAATCTCTACGGTTACCAAGTAAAAAAGCGATGTTGGTTTGTGGGTCTGTTACACTTTCAGTTCAATTAATGTTTTGTTTCTCCCTTCGAGCAAAAGTATTCGTAGGGTGCGCGGCCATAAATCTCATACTGTTACAAAACAAACTGAAGTAACAATGGACCGTATGAGTGGCACAAAGAATCTTTTTGAGGATTGGGATTGTGTAAATGGTCGGTTTTAAATTTTGCTTTACTGTCCCAGCTTAAGGCCAAAAAAATATATGTACGTTGACGATATTTATTCACTTAATGTTTGAACATAAAAAACTTTCGTTTTTTATGAAACATTTTTATTTAGAAAAATAGTAATGTAGTAGCCCTATTCTTAAAAAAAATATTGCCGAGTATAATTTGCAGCACACAACTGTAGCAGCGGGCGCGCACCATATCGACTCGAGTCGGTCAGCTCGGCACGGTACCATCGACACGGCAGCGTACCCCCAATATAAACCATATTTTAAGTTGATCTGGTGGGTTTGTCTCAAATAGAAGATTACATAAATGAATTAGCAACTAGGAGCGAAACAAACATACAATCTCACGGGCCGTCGACTTCGCCTGATCTCGGGTTGTTTCGTGTTCGGTCGAAGGCGGCTCAATAGGCATTTATGGAAACAGTCGATCCGCTCCGTGAATTATTATCATTGTAAGCTAGACCAAGAAAAACTAATTACCAAATATGCCGATTGTATTTGCAGCAGTTGCATAAACAGTTTTTTTGATTTCACGTTCATAATAAGCTCAGTACGGTACGCATTTGCGTATCGTAATGAAGCTATTTCGATACGCGTTTTTTCTTTATTTGATGTTATTAACATTTAAATGTTTTTTTCTACTGACGTTTTATAATAACCTCTTTTCGATTGCCATTATGGTTTTTTAATAACCTCCTTTTAAGCGCAGCGTGCTTAAAAAACTTTTAAGCACGTTACCAGGAGTAACGTGCTTAAAAGTAACGCATGTAATTATTTACAAATAAAACGTAACCACAGACTAGGTATAATTTAATATTTTTTGGCAAGTGTCAATGAAACATAGGTAATAAAATGTTAGTAAAATTAAGTTTTTTATTATAAAACCTCAGTAGAAAAAATATTGTATACAATTCGTTACGAAACAATATCTTTTAGTCACTTTGACGTGTTGTCCAACTCGGCTTTGCCTCGTTGGAAAAATTTCACGTCGCGTGCCTAAAAGACACTTATTTCGCAACTTATTGTATAAATAGCTATATTTCATTGACTTGCGCGGCCTTTGTGATTTACGAGAAAACCCATTTTTCGCAGAGGAAAAATAGCTTGATAACCTACTTTTTTATTCTGTGTGGATAACAGTCATGTATGTTGGTTGCATAAATCTATAAATCAATCTTTTGTAGATGCTTCAAGCTATCATTTTCTGCCAAATCCTATCCAAAATTCAATCTATGTACTAAGCTTCCAATGTCGATTTTAACTTCAACTTTATTTGAATTTTCCATCTTCCCTATACTAAATTGCAATGCCGTGACGTAAAATCACGTCTTTTGAAATTCGAAAAAAAGTAGTAAAATCGCCCGAATTTCCGACCGCTCTGTATATGTACCGAATGTACAAGGATCACACAACGTATTTCGTCCAATTTCAAATCTTATATCGCTAAAATAACTTTAGAATCTCGTGGTGAAAGTGGGTCAATAAATCAAAAAATGACAGTTCGCAAAATAATTTTTGTTGTCCAGAGGCTACTATGATAAAAAATAGTATTACCAACATAAAATTTAGACATAAAAATTTACAAAATTTGAAGGATTTATTTTCTTTTTAAATATGTGTTTTTTATTGAAAAAACTAGAAATTAGAAAAAAGTATAACGTACGTGTTATATAAAGCAGTTTTAAGCACTTGTCCCGTTATAAAACTCGCCGCAAGGGGCTCGTTATTTAACGTGGACGCGTGATATAAAATGATGCTTTATAAAACGTGTACGTTAATATACTATTGTATCCTTAGATCATTGGATATGCCGATGCATAATCGCCCGTATGCCGTTAACCCTTTATATAGTTCGATTATGTTTGTGTTTTTGACTTGTACTTGTAACTTGCATTAAAGAACAATTACTTTAACAGTCCAAGAAATATTACAGGTTTATTATTCCGAGCTATCAAAATTTGCACCTATAAAAAAAACCACGGGCCGCGCCTGGAAATTAGCAAGGAAAACGAAAAAGTTGATACAAACAAATTATCATTTAAAAAAAAAGGGAATCATTTCCTGGATTTATACACATGCATCTTGAAGAAACCCTTTATGCACTATACCTAAATAATAATAATATAGTTAAAAAAACCTAAGATAAGTTACTAACGATGCTTTAAAAATCTCCAAGTATTATACTATTACATCACCATACGACTGACACGACACGATGAAGCTATCGTATACTTGCAGCACGTTGCGGAAGCGGTATTAACCGTATATTATTATATGCGATGGTTCAGCCTAATGCATATAATATTAATGGTGCCAGGACTGTACCACAGCCTTCTTAACTTGTTCAAGCCATGAAGTGACATCGAGCAACGCCGCATCAGCTAGGAGTTATGGATCCACAAGCTATTATTATGACGCGCGGAAACGGGCGAGTTTTTTATTCTTTCTGATATTAGTTTTTCTTTTTTTGGCTCTGTTGCCACTATATTGATATTGAAAACTGTACAAAAACGTAATAAATAGTTTTGGATAACAAGAACAACTAACCTATTTATCAAATAATAGTAATATTGCGTTGAGAAGCTGTTTTTTTCCTCGCTTTTGGCGTACAAAACCTCCAGACATAGTGTTTGTAATGTCGGCTGCGCGCTTTTTTAGGGGACTTACTTGGTGTTCGTATTTGTGGTGTATGTGGGGTACAGTGTAGTATGCTTGTACTATGCCTGTCCCTTTTATATTTTTTACTGGCAGCAGTTGTACGATTTCAGAAAAGTTACCAAAAGATAAAGATATCATATATGCTAATACAGTGGGTGGTCAAAGAATTGTGATTGGAAGCTACACCAATAAGATTTTTGGCTCTGTAGTCTAACCGTAACCGTAACTTCATCGATCAACAAATTAACAATTTTTTCATTCGGTGATAGAGAGCTAGAAACAATGTTTAAATAATTCGTTGTAGTTTTATCATTTTCTTTCTGTGGTATTTGAAGAAGTATTTGGTGACACATTAGTTAGGCTTGACGAGAGATACTGTAAGTACATTTTAGTGGGAAGATTTATATAATCTTGCATTAGATCATAAGCACAGGGAGAAAACGTATACAACATAAAATACATTACTATTGTTGATGGTGAGTAATGTTTTTGTTTCACTACGAGTGGGTTTATTTGATCGATCAGAAGTAATATTCTATTATATAAATTATTATCCTCTGTGTTTAAATTACAGGATGGACCATCATCTTCTGAAATCTCAAAATTTAGTAAGCTTAAGGCTTTATTTAAGAAATCTATGCTTGTCTTAAGAAAGTCACCTACTATCTGGGTAACTTCGTTACTTTCACACTGTATGAATTGGTACCCCAAGCAGCAAGGGGTAGTTGAATCGACGTTGATTAAAGGTTGATTGGTGTCGTAGGCGTTGATATACCAAAAATCAACGTTGAATAAACATTATAAAAGCAACGTAATCATCAACGTAGTTTAAGTGACGTTTGTTCAACGTTAAATATAGGTTGTTAGAGACCTTCAAGCTATTTTGTAAAAATAATTCTACTAATTGGCACCAGTATTTTTCAAATATATACTAGGTATAGCAACTTTAAATAGTTTTAACACAGATTTTAAAAAAATTTTTTTAAGTCGACTAAAGACGTTGAATAAACGTAGCATCATCTGAAATAAATACTGTATTGATAAAATTTAAGATATCAAAAAAAACCGGCTATTGCCGTTTATATCTTGTTGGATGCACGTGTAATGTAGCAACATGAATATATATATCAGTTACAAAGCCGACTCTATGTCAGTTACTTAAAAGTGGATAACGTTGTACTTCCATGCAAATTAATTCAAATTTCCCGCCAGAAGCGGGAGGATTGAGACATCACATGCAAAAACGCAACGCAACGCCGAGCGTCGGACAACTTGGTCTTTCCTTACAAGAAAGACAAAGATAAAGGCGATCCTTGACATTTGACAAATCCGAATTTTACACGCGACCGCGTCCCTCCAAGTGACATGTTACCGTGTCCTTGTTGTTTGTTTGTAGGTGAGAACTGAGAAGAGAAAAGAGAAAAGTGTTCAAATTAATAATTGCATTATTGCTGGTGTTATTATGGTACATTTATTAATGTTTCCACTATTTTCAGCCTGGATTTAACATTGATTGGTAAGTGAAATGTATAACATTTACATAAATAGAAGTATATAATGTTAACAAAATTTCGTATTACGGATGGCGTCTCTTTTTCGATTTTATATTATTACACAAAAAGTAAAAAACGGGTTTACTTTAGTTAGTTACAGGAATACAAGAATTCCTTCAAATATTAGTCACAAGTCTTCTGTGCGGAATTTTATTTTTTTACAATTTTTCAAGAAAAAATAAGATACCTAACCTCTAACCAAAATTCACAAGGTCACGGGACCTGTGAAGCAAGCAGGGGCGCTGTTTTTCTACAAAATAGTAATAATTCTTCCTAGGCTCCTATAATAATGCCACCTTATATATTATTCTGTTGTCCATAAGTAGCTATTAGTCTAATAAAAGGTAAGGTACCTAAATAAGTTAAATTTTTAATCAAGTATTAGTACAGTAGTAAAATTGGTATTTCTTTTTCTACATAAATATTCATAAAAAAGTGGTTTAATGTTAAGTTTATGTGTTGACATTTTTCAATGGAATTTTTAAGAGTAGGTAATGTGGAAAATTTCGTTTATATAGGTACTCGCTGCTAATTTTAATGCGAATGATCATTCATTACATTACGAGCATGGAAAGTGAGACATGACACTTTATATAATTTTTTTAACCTATGTTTTTACAGTAAGGCTATTCTGGTATGGGTAATTTGCTTAAATATTTGATTATTGTATGGATATTCTAATTTGTGTAGAATATTTTAAAGTGCAAGTACAGGGTGAATATCTTAAATTTGTCACCCCTTCTTTACTTTGTTATTTTTGAAAATAGAAAAACTTTTAAAAAACAAAAACAATAAATGATTTTTTTCAACAATCAATCAATTAATCAAATCAGAACTCCGCAAATGATATAATAAAAAAATTTGTAGAGGAATGTAATGTCTGATGTTTGGTAAGCAGAAATAAATAAATTTGGATTATGATTGAGAATGTTGCCTTTTAGATGAATACGAGAAAGCTAAAGAAAAGAGAAATGAAGCCCAATTTACATCTGATATTAAATCAGACAGTGAAATAGACTTAAATAATAGGACAAAAAGACAACGTAAACCTCCATATGTATACAGCGACTCTAGCGATAGTGACAGTCAAATTCAAAGCAAATTAGTCAACAAGAAAAAAAAGCTTCCAAGACCTCCCCCTATTGAAAATGAAAGTGATGGTAAAAACTTTTCAGTACTTTGCTTTTTTGTTTTTTAAAATTTAAATTGAAAAAGTATTTTTTAATTTTGTTTGTGCATTTATTTTTAAAAAGTTTTATGTATAATGCCTTATGCCTCAAATAAAGTAATCGCAAACATCTTGGTAAATTTATTTTATTTGAAAACTGCTTTAAAATAGCTACATTATTTTAAAACACTATCTTTAAAGGTAGCAATTTTTTGCTGCCAGCGGGATATAAGGATGGACATTTAAAATAGTATATTACTAAACTAGTTTTGTAAGACATGTTTACACTCGATCAAAATAGCACTCGTATACAAGTTCTAAAGAACAAGTGTTGTCAAGTCTTATGGAGCAGTTCTCTTCAATATTTTTTCTACTTTTAGTATTTTTATGCCTTACTTTTAAAAAATATGTCATAAACATGCAAAGCAATGTTATCTTAACTTTCAAATGAAATGGACATTTTGGATTTCATTATATTGGCTAGTCATTATAAAACCTAAATTGTTATTACACCGAAATGAAGCAATAAAGTAGAAAAATTATTTTAAATAGGTAGATTATCTGACGTCTTAAAGACATCTGGTCAACGTAAAATACGACGTAAATCGAGACGTTGATTCAACGGTCACATTCAACGTTGTATCAATTATGACATTGTGCCGTCCTGTCAACGTAGATTCAACTGTTGTTACAACGTAATGCAACGTTGGTAAGTATCGTACATTCAACGTTGTATCGACCAATCCTTGCTGCTTGGGACCCAGACAATAAGTTTTCAAGCTGAGACCAGCTGCTTAGTGTCATTTCAAAGGGTAAAATCGATTTCAAATCATTGTAAGCCAATTCATTACCTTTTAAAAAAACCTTTACCTTCATAGCGATGTCCACTGAAACCTGATTAACAATATTTATACAGTCATTGGTCAAATCTAAACTATAAAAATATATTACACTCTCTTCACCAGCTTTTAAAACATTTTCATAGTTAGAGTTACATCCAGGAATACAGCAGGGGTTTGGCGTGCTGATAAATAAACAAACTAAAAGAAAAAAAATAGTACTTACCTAAGTACCTAGGTATCTAAAGGTATCCTACCTACTTACGAACTATCTCTACTAGTGATATTTTTAAACTAATTCACATATACCTTCAAGCTAAATAAACACATCAATATTTAATAAATTAACTGTAGCCACAAAACAATAAAGTTTATCCCAAAGAGCTAACTAGAATACAAAAAACACAACTTTTAAATTAAAACAAATAAAATTCTGCCGCCATTATAAGACCCGTAAACAAACCGCCTGGCCGGGCATTCTGTTCGATATTCGATTTCTCACTTTATTACAGCAAGTTCGCACCAAAATTTTTCACCTAGATAGAGATTTTGTAGAGGTTCTTTTAGCAATCATGTCACTTAAATTTTCTATTAGATATCAATCGAAAACCGGATAAAAATACAAATTACTAGGACAACTACACCTACTTGGCGCGTAAAAGTATATACTAAACCATGACTAACCTAAAAAAAGTCACGTGACACATGGATCTTTAAAGCAGTGTTGTCGATGTTTCTGTTTCACGGCTTGATTAAAGTTAAGAAGGTTGTGACTGTACTCTGTTCTACTCCGGTACCCCATTCTACCCAATGTTCTCCTACTTTTGCTTAATAATATTGGATATGTAGTTTCATCGACTTTAAACTAAATACTTACAATAAAATTGCATATAACTAAATTCGTACACAACTTTGAAACAACATAACAAGAGCTTCCTCGTTGGAACTTTTATTCATGCTATGATAAACAACAAAAATAACTCGTTGCCCAAGTAATGTTTATCCCAAGTTTATATTTGTGTTACAACGTGGGTTCTAGGGTGCTAGACAACGAAAGTATATATTATATCTATATATGTATAAGGTATATCCCTCTCTAATCTAAAGATACAAGCGTCAAGTGATTTATGCCATATGCTCCTGAAGAAAAGCTCAAGCATTCAGTTTTTGTTCGTATTCGAAAGTGTCAAGCCATAAATCGTGGGACAAAAGGCCACTATTGAGTGTTTCTTGGATGCAGTGTCTACGGGATGTTTTGAATCCCGCAAAGAAATCGATTTTTGTTTCAAATGTATTTTTAGTAAGCGGTTGATAAAATTAGAAACTAAATATATCGAAAGAGTCAGCCGACGAGTAGAGATTCATGTTTTAATTTAAAATAACTTTAGGTACCTTTATGATGAAAAAGTGGGTACCCGCTGCCTTGCTCGCGCAATTCAACTGTTATAAATTCGTCATTGAAACAAAACACACTATCCATAGAACCTTTTACCACCTACCATATTATTTTTAAAAATAAATTTCTTTGGTGCTTCATTACATTATTCTTTTCCCTTTCAATAAAAATGTGATTTATTATTAAAAAATATTAATAAAAATAATTACCAAATATATAAATTCATCATTATTAAAAATTTCATCACAGATCGGTAATAACGCAAACGCTCCCAGAAGATATCCATGGTCTTTTCGTTTATAAACAACTTGGATGTAAAATTTACGGAAATATTGAACAACGTCAAGAAAATCCGTCAAAAAATATTTTTACCTTGTCATCCCTTTTGGGGGAGAGTTTAATTTTATTTCATTAATTTAATTAAGGGTATCTATGCTGAGTTTCAAAAAATTTGGAGCAAAACTATTATTTCCATTATAAATTTTTATACCCCTTTAGCGGGCGATTTCTAAAAAAATAAGAAATACGTTTTACATGATGTGTTTTGTATAGTATTTATTTATGCTAAAGTTTCGAAACAATTCGACGAAGAATATTTTTTTAAATGGAAACTTTTATACTCCCTTTTTACCCCTTTAAGGAAGAGATTTTCAAAAAAATAAGAAATACTTCTAGAAATACGTGTTTTATTACCTATTTGTATTCTATGGTATTTATTTATGCTAAAGTTTCGAAACAATTTGACAAAGAATATTTTTTTAAATGGAAACTTTTGAAATCTCTTTCTACCCCTTTAAGGGAGAGATTTTCAAAAAAATAAGAAATACTTCGAGAAATACGTGTTTTATTATTTGTATTGTATAGTATATATTTATGATAAAGTTTCGAAAAAATCTGACAAAGAATATTTTTTTAAATGGAACCTTTTATACTCCCTTTTTACCCCTTTGAGGGAGAGATTTTCAAAAAATAAGAAATACTTCGAGAAATACGTGTTTTATTTTTTGTATTGTGTAGTATTTATTTATGCTAAAGTTTCGAAACAATCTGACAAAGAATATTTTTTTAAATGGAAACTTGTATACTCCCTTTTTACCCCTTTAAGGGAGAGATTTAAAAAAAAATAAGAAATACTTCGAGAAATACATGTTTTATTATTTGTATTATATAGTATTTATTTATGCTAAAGTATTCGAAACAATCCGACAAAGAATAATTTTTTAAATGGAAACGTTTATACTCTCTGTGTAAGGGAAAGATTTAAAAAAAATAGGAAATACCTCGAGAAATACGTGTTTCATTATTTGTATTGTATAGTGTTTATTTATGCTAAAGTTTCGAAAAAATCCGACAAATAATATTTACAATTACAAAACCGGCATGACAAATTTACAAACAACACAGTTTTTAGTGTTCGCTGTTAAACATAGAAAACAAAAATACAGTGTAAAATCAGCGACTAGGACATCTTAAACGTGATTAATTTGGTGTTCGTTACAAAAATTTAAAAAGAAATAAATTTACCTTCCATCTACCTATTTAAAGAATTATAATAAGAAACGTAGAAAGATAAATATATATACCACACCGTAATCGTTGGCAAGAAAACATACTGGGTAACTGCGTACGAGGACTACGTAAACCTTAATTTATGACAGGTGAGTCAGCTTTATGGAACTTCCGATTTAACCGGAAGTAGGAAGTAACATAACGTTTAAATTTTTAAATAGGGCACCCGCTATATTTTTTTTGACTTCATGTGATAATAAATAAAACCGTGTGTGACATGTCACATTTTGTCAACAAAAATAAATTCTTTTTTTTTATTGAATTTTTTAACAATACATATAACGAAAAAATTAATATTTTATTTTAAAAAATTATTGATATCATCAAATCTCTAATTTGGGACACACTGTATAAATGTTGTTTTTATAAAAAACCCAAGCATTTTTCAAAAAAAAACTGTACCTACTGGATTTACTTAATTTATTACAAGTTACAAACTCACATTGTATATTTAGTTATACAGAATTGTTTTTTGATTTTATAACCTATAACAGCAACCAACATATTATCTGCTGACGTGGATTTTTTCTAATTTGATCCACATTCTTTCCCCGGTTCAACTGTATATTCAAAAACAGGCATTATCTAAATATTCTGCTTTGTGCTTTAATATAAAATTGAATTACAAAAACTAATTTTTTGAAATGTTTTTGTTTAATTATATCGTTTTTTCTAAAAATTTAAATAGTTTTTAAACTTTAAATATTGCAATTTTTGGGCTATTCCATCAACTTTTCAAAAGCATATATAATGTAATATAAAACATATTTTGACTACAAAAAACTTACCCTATATCCAATCCCAAATTTAAATAATATCATAACAGCAGTCATACATCTGATTCTTACATACCTATAATTGGAAACGAAAGAAAACCTAAAAGACTCCCAAATTTTACTAGAATAAAAAATATTATTCTTTGAAAGGTCTCGACATGTTTCGAACGTAAACACGTTCATCATCAGGAAACAGAAAAAGCTGATGGTGTTAGCTGAAGAGAAAATGGTAGATGGAATCCAACCATAATACAGCTTTGATGGAGTATAAAACGGTGTGTTATAGAAATAGTTCTTTGCGTATCTAGTTTGTACCGTGCGAGCCAAAATTAATTGCATCAAAGAAGGTTCTGATTAAAAAACGTAGGGCTTGGTTTAGATCACAATGATATGGGGACGATATATCTAACCAAATCTAGGTTAAAATTTTGTCAACTTCATATTATGACATGATATGCCAAACTAATGAGTACTGAAATAAGTAGACAAATACAAATTTATTTTTGTTGTTTACAAAATTAACAAAGTTAGGTTATACAGAAAGAAAAAGAAAAATAATTACATAAATTGCTGAAATTGGCCACCGCCATGCTCCAAGCATAAATTCACACGTCTCTTCATATTTTAGGAAGTGTTGACCAGCATCTCTGGAGAAATGTTACTACATCCTTGGATAATCCTTTCTTGTAATTGTTCTAGATTGTATTGCCACTCACCATTTACTCTAACCCCGCTTCGAAAATATGCTCAACCCTGAATGTTTTGTGCTGTTCCGTTAAAGCCCATTGTGTGAATTGTTCAAGAAATTGGAAAAATTAGCGATGAATCAAATAATTACTTGTAACGACTGTCAAACAAAGATGACGGAATAACTGATTGATTGTTAATTCAGGTAGTTACTGACACCCAACAGGTATTAAGCTCTACGGCTAAGCATTACGTCCTTAGATGCAAGGGGCTCTTTGATGCAAATAATTTTTGCTTGCACGGTAGAAACATTTTTGTAAAAACAATTTAAACATTTTTTAAGATAGAAAAGTCCAAACAAACTAAATGAAAAGGAAAGTAAAATTAAACTTGTAAAAAGAAGATTTTAAAAGAGAAAAAAGTATATAAGACTTTGTAAAAAATTATTAAAAATTATTTTTCCCTAGAAGGAAATACATGACGTAATCCTGAGTGAGGAAAGAAGAAACTCATATTTTAAGTTGAAACAAAAAAACTGGTTTGGGGTACGTACCAATAAATATTTGACCGAATCATTAAACTAGTCCACCATGTAGAATGATATCTTTTGAGTATAATGATGGTACGGCCAAGCAACGTTACAGAATGTTTACCTTTCACAAGGGTCTATGTGTTGAAAACGTCGGGGTTGAATATATTTAAGAAAACATTTATTTTACAAAGCAAAGTTTATAAGACTGAAAGCATGGTTTCATATTATAAAAACAACATATCATACAAACAAGCACATTGTTTTTCGTTACGTGGTAAGGCCATAAGTTTACAATCATTACTTTTATAAATTTCTGTATAAATATTAGTTATAAGAGCATGCCATACAATATGTTTACAAAATTTAAATACAATTTCAGTATTATTGTATTTGCTTAAACTTTACGAAACAAAATAAACATCATGAACCTGGTGTAAACATAGAAAATGTGTAGCCGACACGAGATTAATATGTAAATATACAATATGATTTTCTATGTCGAATCTTTCAATAAGGTTGAATTTTAGTCCATTATTTTTAAATAACGAGAATTATGGATTTAATTATGTTTATTCCATTAGTATCATGGTGCTGATTTATTAATTAAAAGTAAAGGACTACATCGAAAGAAAAAAATTAATATCAATATAATGATTGAATGTGAAAAACTTACGCAAAGCTTAAACTAGAACTATTGTTTTACACACAGTGTGTGCAAAATAGCGATAGCGTTTATGCATCGCAAGCTATACCTGGTTCGATGCCAGGCAGGTTTGGACTTATTTAGTGCGCTTGACCAGGCCACCGCACTTTGTACCGGGTGAGTCAACGTTTGCGCGGAGTAAATTTATGCCTTGAAGATAAAATTTGTCGATAATGAGCTTTTGTAATAAGGTATGGTTGGATAACTGGCACCTTTTAAAAATATTTTAAATTATACAGGGTGCGCCCAAAAGGTAGAGTGTCATAAAGTTACATTTTTTTAAATGGGACACCCTATATTTGAATACATTTTTTAATTCTACGTGTTATTTCATACCTTTTTATTAATGGTTTAATATACGAAATAGTTATAGTTTTTAAGATAATTCGACTTATAAAGAAAATTTTGTATTTGCAAGCATCTCGTTGTTGTGAAAATACTACTTTAATTTTGACTCTAAGCGATTCATAATTTTTACACTTACTAAATAAAGTCAAAAATACATATGCAGTATGAAATATTTGACGTCTCATTTACAGGGTATTTACTTTCTAGGACCAAAGTCAGAAAACTTCTCATTGCAGGGTGTTTACTTTCTAGGACCAAAGTCAGAAAACTTCTAGTTGAAAAATATCACTTTGATTAAATGGAACAGCCTATATATTTTTCAGTCATTTTATAGCTCATCATAAACTCTTCAACTTTCGTGAAGGACGTCCTATCCCTATCTCGAATAGTTTTTGAAATATTTCGATATTTCGAGATTTAATGTCCTCGATCCTTATCGCATTTTTTGTCAATGGATCACGATAGCCATGGAAAATAAATGAAAATAATGGCAGTGGATGACACATTAAGAATCAGATCAATATAAAAATTAAGCCTTTTTACTGCAAAGTTTATTGTCCAGTCATTTTATAAGTTGGTACTCAAAATGAATTTTTCAAAAAATGAATTAATCGATATGATTTATGTTTTGGGCGAGGCGAATAAAAAGTGTTTTTTTGCTGAACAAACACAGGATGAAATATCCCGAGCGGCGAACGCCCAGTCCTCGAAGGCGTGATCCAGTGACAAAAAATGCTATAACGAGGACATTAAATCTCGAAATATCAAAATATTTTAAAAACTATTAGAGATAGGAATAGGACGTTCTTCACGAAAGTTGATGAGTTTATGACGAGCTATAAGATGATAGAAAAATATATAGGGTGTTCCATTTAATAAAAGTGATATTTTTCAATTAGAAGTTTTCTGACTTTGGTCCTAGAAAGAAAGCACCCTATAACTGATATGTCAAATATTTCATAGTGAATACGTATTTTTGCCTTTATTTAGTAAGTATAAAAATTATGAATCGCTTAGAGTCAAAGTTTAAGTAGCATTTTCACAACAACGAGATTCTTGCAAATGCAAAATTTTCATTATAAGTCGAATTATCTAAAAAACTATAACTTTTTCGTATATTAAACCATTAATAAAAATGTATCGAATAACACATAGAATCAATAAATGTATTTAAATATAGGGTGTCCCATTTAATAAAATGTAACTTTATGACACCCTACTTTTTGGGAGCACCCTGTATAATTTAAAATATTTTTAAAATTTGCCAGATATCCAACCATAGCTTAATACAAAATCTCGTTATCGACAAATATTATCTTCAAGGCCTAAAATTACTCCGCGCAATCGTTGACTCACCCGGTAGTGTTATGCATTATGCAACATACACAGCATACACTGGCATTCTCAATCTCAATGGCAAAAAACATTGCAGATGAACGGCGACCACGACACGATACAGTTGTAGAGACAACTACAAGCGTCTACAGTCTGGCTGTGGACGTTTCACGGCCCAATAAACGTTCGCAATAAAGCGCGGGAAATTTCAAAATAAATGGGTTGGAATGCGTAAAAAATCGTGGCATTATTTCCTATTAAATCGAGGCGAAAAAAATTGATGAAATAAAATAATAAACTAAACGAATTACCTACCATGATTTTTGCAGAAGAAAAATACCTAGTAAATATGGAAATATTCCCTAATGCAGAGGTTTTTTTTGAAGAGGACAGTTTAGATTGGAAATTTTTATATTTTTGAGAACGGTTTAGACTAGTGATGTTACAACCTTCCCGAGGGTGACAATTATGTTTGACTAAACCTACTACTTACCTACGTTAATAATGTACTTACTGCTTTTACAGATTTTGATTTTTTTTGTATTGAGAAATCTTATTGCAAAATACAAAATAATTAATAAAACAAAAACAGGAACACTTGACAATTTTTTTTTTTTTTTTAAATATTTTTATTAAACAATTTTCGTTACGTAACAACATTGAAACTGTTTCTCTTCTGGGGTAAATTCAAATTATGACATAATTGTTAAATGGTCAAGTAGGTATTGTATTTATTCTGTAATGTTGATATTTGTAGTATGTACTACACTTGCAAATCTGATTATTCCTAATGTATGTAATATTGTGTTGCTTCCTTTCATGCCTTAAAAGACACTGTTTATTGTTGAACTGTTTATTATATTCACAACACTAGTAGTTTTTTTATGTGATGAACTTTTGAGAAATTGAGATATGAGAAAAGCAGTGTTTTTGTTATACGTGATTTTTGAAAAAACCTATATACCGGTATTAATAAATAGCATTTTATGTTCCTAAATTACAACAACTGGCTTCACATCGCTTAAATAACCTCAAAATTACTTTTTTTAAGACGGCGGCCTATGATTGGCCGGTTGAAAAGTCCATAGTCAGAGTCTTGACGCTTCTAATAATTGTGTTGTGGGTTGTGTGGCTCTCCGGCTCTTCAGGTATCATTCGGGTGCTCAAAGAAACCCATTATTAGTTGGATCTCGGGTTACCCTTTGAGCATCATGGACAATTTCTTCTTATCCAAAGTTTGTTGAGACGTCAATTTAATAAAAAATGTAAATACTATATTATACATGTATTTTAAAACTAAGTTTAATACACCAATTCAAAAGTATGAAAAATTAAAGGAATATGAAACGATCTTCCAATTTCAAAATAACATGCAAGAAATATGTTATTAGTACTAATAACTACTGATAGAAAAAAGCTGTCAAATTAAGCAATAAAAATATAACATGAAACTCAATAAATAAAATATACTTATAGCACGAGGTATGCAGCAATGGAGCAAAGGATTTTTTTTCATTAATATGGCAAAATTACTCCTTCATATTGGATCTCTGATATTTCACAGTAACTACTTTCGCCACTAGGACCTATTTCATACATTGACATCAGACTTGAGTCACATGGATATGTTGACAATAATTTCTGAATAATATACTTTTCTCCAAGAATAAAGATTAGATCATCTTTAACGATAAAATATAATAACTTTACAATATTGTCCTGTTTAAGTACAACACAATTATCACCTACTTTATTGGATAGTATGGAGCTTTTAAAAATAATATCAGCATACAAAATTCCATTGTATGAACTACTAGTAGGTAGCCCTTTTTTCCAGTAAGTTTAAATTCTCTTGACTGTTTTAATTATTTTAGAAATTCATTACTTAAAAAAGTTTCTAGCTCAGTTAAACGTCTAACTAGCTGCTGCAATGGAAGGATAAATTTCCTAAGCAACTTTAAAAATGTTCCCAATGCATTTTCATACATAAATCAACTCACATCTTCTAATGATCCGATTTTTTTTTGCATCTGCTGCTAAATGAATTACTGAGTGTATCTTATAAATAACAAACTCTTCATTGTATGATAGTACACTAAGAAAAAAACCTTCTATTCCTGATAATAATTCACAAACTTTTTATACAACTATTTAATAATATATGTAACAGCAACACGCTTTCCTATTGTAAGACAACGAAAATTGCTAGACCGTTGTGTAGTGATAATATCACGGTAATTTAGCCAATAGGAAATAGGAGTTATTGCTGCCATAGAATGGTTTGTGTTGCTCTGAATATACATAGTAATTATCAAGTTCTATTGGGGGTGTAATCTGGTTTTATATACTCTATTTGTTCCGACTGGCAGTGGTACTGAAACTTGACATTAATCATAATAATATTTACTAGCTTCGGGTAATAAAGCATATACTTAACACTAACAATCAGTACTGTGATTCTCAAAAAATTAAATAGCTTCTACACTGAGGAAAATCACTCAATACAAGTATTTTTTTGAATATATGTGTATTACCACAAGAAAAAATCCATTTATCCCTAAAATATTTCGTTTAGTCGCAATCAAGGACGTTTTTTTGACAAGAATATTGTTACGTGTGCTCAATGCTTTTTTATGGTAACAGAATATCAGATAACCATAACAATATGTATCCAATAAAGTGTTTTTAAAAAGTATTTTTTTAATTCCTATAAGGTTCTCTTATTACCACAAAAATAAAAATAAAAACTAACCAATCTTTTATTCCTATCTAAAATATACCTTTTAAGAACTAAACAGTTGCTTTTTTAAAACATGGTGAAATCGTTTTGGTTCATTTTATTGCCATTTGCAGTGTTGTTAGTTTGTTAAGTGATTGGTGGATTATAGTTTATAGTGGATGTTTGATGGCCATTGATTTGATACATTTTTTATATTTTAATAATTTAATATAGCGTGGTGTACTTTTAGTGCAACGTTATATAATAGGTGTTGTGGCGGTGTGTCCCCAAATTCCGGTAGGTACAATTATTTTACCAATAATTATATTTATTACTTAATAAATAACTCATGTTTATCACATTACTCTACTTAGGTACCTACAAAAAATCGTTGACTTAGGTGAGTCTTTAAATTTTGTTAGGCGAGAAATTAATTTTTTCAGAAATACAATACAAATTTAGGGGATAGAATCGGAAAACAATCTGAGTTTTTGAGATATTTCTTCCCCGTTCTAAATTTTGCAATGCAAAATCGCATTTGTTAGGTTTTCTGATACCTATTAATAAAAAAAATGGCTAAAGAGGGTCATGTTCCTAGCAGTTTGTTACTTTCAGATCAGTCAGATCAGTCAGATCCCCCCGTTATTAAACAAAGTTTAACATACAATTTTTATCAAAAATACTGCCCTAATAAGTGCAGAACGGAAACTTAATGGCGGCCATGATCGGAATGAATTAAAAAATATAAGAAATAAATATAATTATTGGTAAAATAATTGTACCTATCTGAATTTGGAGACACACCGCCACAACACTTATTGTATAACGTTGCACTAAAAGTACACCACCCTATATAGAATTATTAAAATATAAAAATTTTATCAAATCAATAGCCAAAAACATCCACTATAAACTAATCCACCAACCACAGCCATTTTGGCGAAGGAGCTAAAAAAAAGGAATTTAGTAGTAGCTAGGTGGACTAGCTACAATAAAAATAAAATTATTTTATAGCTGGCTGATTATTTTTAGGAGTAAAAACCGATACTTTTCTAACTACACGACCTCAATTAATCACAAAATAATTTTTGTTTACCACTGCATTATATATTTTTTATGGCAATAGAGTTGTCTTTTAACAGCAAAAGAATAATATTTAAAAAACGACCATGTTGAGGTTAAAAAGACATTTAAAAAAAAAGAACCTTGTAGCGACAACAGAGTTGTTTTTTCGGCGCCTATTTAATGCAGATTTCTTGCTACTGCGAATGGATTTCTAGCTACGGCTAATAGAGTTTTCTCTCAGTGTAGTTGTCTTTGCCCTAGGTGATACAGAATGAATCCATTCTGTAACAGTATGTTAGAATGAAAACATTCTGATGCAGATTTTACGTCAAGAATGCGTGGTTTCTAAAGTAGTGTTAGAGAAAATATTTTTTTTTTAAACCGACCAGAAAATTTACACTTTCTGGACAATTTTTCGTCTAGAAAATAACGTTTTTTTTCAATCGACCGGAAAGCAAGCACTTTCTAGACAATTTTTTGATCGGAAAATATCACTTTGCTGGTCTAGACCGGAAAGTAATGAAAAATTGACCGGTAAAGTACTTTACCGGTCAATTTTTGTTGCGTTCCGCTCCCAATTTAAAAAAATTAACCAAACTCATTTATAAGTAGGCTTTGACATGTTTATGTTTTCTTGCTTCCATAGTAACGAACTGTCAGGTACGATATTGACTTTGATAAATAAACTTTTGTGGCTTTATAAAATTGTGTGGAAGACTTTAGATATGGAACTTAATTTGGATTGGGAAGAAAATGACGTTCCAGTTGAAATAACAGAGGCAGCTGCTAGAGCTACAGACGATTTGTTGCCGCATAAGTCCAGAGTGCGGTATGAAAAAACGTTTAGCGTCTTTAAAAATTGGTGTAGAGAAAAAAATGTCAGAAATGTTTCTGAGGATGTTTTGTTAGCTTATTTTGCTGAAAAATCCGAAAAATTAAAATCATCTACACTGTGGAGCTTGTACTCAATGATCAAATCTATGTTAAATTTAAAAGAAAACATTGATATAAGCAAATATTATAAACTGATAGCATTCATAAAGAAAAAATCTGTTGGATACATTCCCCAAAAATCGAACGTACTTACCAGAGAAGACATTGACAAATTTTTGCTGGAAGCCCCTGATAATGATTATCTTTTAATCAAAGTAAGTACTTAAATACATAATACGAGTTTTCTTAAAGTTCTTCTTTCTTTACGTCCGCCTAGTGTTCCACATCGCAGGCTATTTCTTTTCTATAATAAAGGAAAATGCACTATTCAACCAGTAGGTTTGCATTCAGTAGGAAAAGCGCCATCAAAAATAGCATCCTATTTGGGATTACCAAACCCAGAGCAATTTACAGGGCACTGTTTTCGACGTAGTTCGGCGACACTGTTAGTTGAAGGTGGAGGCGATATCCTTAATTTAAAACGACATGGCGGCTGGAAATCATCCCAAGTTGCCGAAGGCTACATTGAACAGTCTCTACAAAATAAGATTGATATAGCCAGTAGAATTCAGGAAGCCGGAGGATCAAAAGTGGATATAACTTCACAAACATCCTATAAAGATGAATCAAAAAATTTCCCGTCATGTCTACAATTTAATACACCACAAAATTGTACTTTCAATATAACAATTAACAAATAGATATTAATAGATAAAATAGAATTAAGAACATTTGTACCAAATTGTATTTATTATTAAACATAATTTTCCCAACTATTAGAGTTTTCTGCTAAAACTATACCCATATAGTAAGCTATTATTAACGTTTTCTCGCACGCCACTGGTGTCTTGTGTCGATTGTAAAAAAAATATTGTACGTCACTCAACCGAAAAGTACGTTAACAGGACTCGCAGGCTCCCAGGACTCGCCTGGCGGCTCGCCCTGGAAATTGCCTGCTTCGTCCTGTAAAATAGTACTTTCCGGTCTTGTAACGTAATATACTATTACCGGTCAATTTTTGTTGCGTTCCGCTCCCAATTTAAAAAAATTAACCAAACTCATTTATAAGTAGGCTTTGACATGTTTATGTTTTCTTGCTTCCATAGTAACGAACTGTCAGGTACGATATTGACTTTGATAAATAAACTTTTGTGGCTTTATAAAATTGTGTGGAAGACTTTAGATATGGAACTTAATTTGGATTGGGAAGAAAATGACGTTCCAGTTGAAATAACAGAGGCAGCTGCTAGAGCTACAGACGATTTGTTGCCGCATAAGTCCAGAGTGCGGTATGAAAAAACGTTTAGCGTCTTTAAAAATTGGTGTAGAGAAAAAAATGTCAGAAATGTTTCTGAGGATGTTTTGTTAGCTTATTTTGCTGAAAAATCCGAAAAATTAAAATCATCTACACTGTGGAGCTTGTACTCAATGATCAAATCTATGTTAAATTTAAAAGAAAACATTGATATAAGCAAATATTATAAACTGATAGCATTCATAAAGAGAAAATCTGTTGGATACATTCCCCAAAAATCGAACGTACTTACCAGAGAAGACATTGACAAATTTTTGCTGGAAGCCCCTGATAATGATTATCTTTTAATCAAAGTAAGTACTTAAATACATAATACGAGTTTTCTTAAAGTTCTTCTTTTCTTATATTGTGTTTAAAAAAAATATATTTAAACTATTTCTTATTTTTTTTAGCTTTTACTAATAATGGGTTCGGCTGGAGCGTGTCGCCGTGAAGAATTGACCAATATGACAATTGACGATGTTAAAGATAACGAATCGATGTTGGCGGTAAAAATTCCAAATACAAAAACATACCAACCCAGGTCATTTATAGTTGTTGGGGAACGAAACCTAAATATATATAGAAAATATATTTCTTTACGTCCGCCTAGTGTTCCACATCGCAGGCTATTTCTTTTCTATAATAAAGGAAAATGCACTATTCAACCAGTAGGTTTGCATTCAGTAGGAAAAGCGCCATCAAAAATAGCATCCTATTTGGGATTACCAAACCCAGAGCAATTTACAGGGCACTGTTTTCGACGTAGTTCGGCGACACTGTTAGTTGAAGGTGGAGGCGATATCCTTAATTTAAAACGACATGGCGGCTGGAAATCATCCCAAGTTGCCGAAGGCTACATTGAACAGTCTCTACAAAATAAGATTGATATAGCCAGTAGAATTCAGGAAGCCGGAGGATCAAAAGTGGATATAACTTCACAAACATCCTATAAAGATGAATCAAAAAATTTCCCGTCATGTCTACAATTTAATACACCACAAAATTGTACTTTCAATATAACAATTAACAAATAGATATTAATAGATAAAATAGAATTAAGAACATTTGTACCAAATTGTATTTATTATTAAACATAATTTTCCCAACTATTAGAGTTTTCTGCTAAAACTATACCCATATAGTAAGCTATTATTAACGTTTTCTCGCACGCCACTGGTGTCTTGTGTCGATTGTAAAAAAAATATTGTACGTCACTCAACCGAAAAGTACGTTAACAGGACTCGCAGGCTCCCAGGACTCGCCTGGCGGCTCGCCCTGGAAATTGCCTGCTTCGTCCTGTAAAATAGTACTTTCCGGTCTTGTAACGTAATATACTATTTTCCGATCGCAAGACCGGAAAAGTGACATTAGAGACCGGAAAAATCTTTTCCGGTCACTGTCACCCTGTCTGCACGACGGCGCAGCCGGAGTGCTTGAAATAGAGCAAGTGTTTTAAAGACCAGTTATCTACGAATACTTTACATTATTTTTTTTTATTGGTACACTTATTGGTATTTATATTACAAAAAATGGAAATAATTACTTAGTAAGTAAGTGAAATGGTCGAATTCGTGATGTGATATACCTGTCGTTGTCATGAAAATGAGGAGAACAAAAAATAACTTCCAATCTGTCACATAAGATTCATTGTTGTCACCGTTGACATTGGTTGTGTATTGCTTAAAATAGTAATTTACGTTACAAGACCGGAAAGTAGTGTTTTTCAGGTCGAGACAAGCATTTCCAGGGCGAGCCATAGGCGAGTCCTGGAAGCTTGGAGAGACCTGGAAATTTTATAATCTACGCGAAACAAGTTTGACATAAAGAACAAAATTAAAAATCAACGAACTGTCACTCGACAATACATCGAAATGTTGTTGTCATAATAACGAAATCAAGGTATCTTGTATTATTAAAGAGCGATTGGAAAAACAAAAAACAGGATGACAGTGACATTAGAGTCCGGAAAAGATTTTTCCGGTCTCTAATGTCACTTTTCCGGTCTTGCGATCGGAAAAACGTTATATTCTAGACGAAAAATTGTCCAGAAAGTGTAAATTTTCTGGTCGGTTTTAAAAAAAAATATTTTCTCTAACACTACTTTAGAAACCACGCATTCTTGACGTAAAATCTGCATCAGAATGTTTTCATTCTAACACACTGTTACAGAATGGATTCATTCTGTATCACCTAGGGCAAAGACAACTACACTGAGAGAAAACTCTATTAGCCGTGTTTTAATGACCTTAATATCCACTTATACTTTAATATACTATTATGGGAATTTTATAGAGTGTTCCGTAACTAAGAAACTATATAATTTCATTTCTTATACGATTCAAGAGATACATGGTGATCCAAGTAAATATTTATTTTATAAAATTTGCGATGATTTAATGTTAAGCGGATATTTTTAGGAGTAAAAACCGATACTTTTCAAACTACACGACCTCAATTAATCACAAAATCATTTTTGTTTACCACTGCATTATATATTTTTTATGGCAATAGAGTTGTCTTTTAACAGCAAAAGAATAATATTTAAAAAACGACCATGTTGAGGTTAAAAAGTCATTTAAAAAAAAAGAACCTTGTAGCGACAACAGAGTTGTTTTTTCGGCGCCTATTTAATGCAGATTTCTTGCTACTGCGAATGGATTTCTAGCTACGGCTAATAGAGTTTTCTCTCAGTGTAGTCTTATATTGTTCTTGTCGTTTAACATTGCCTATGATTATCTATTATGCGACATGGTTTACTGAGATGGTAAAATTCGTCCATAAATTATAAAATCCAAAACTAATGATGTGTTGTGCGAAATAATAATCTGCTATTGCTTTATCGGACATGCGACGATCAATAAAATTCAAATTCAGCTAGAAGACTCCGAACAACGATGTGACCTGCGCAACAAAAACGTCAAAACTAGTAAAAGGGCGCGCGGCGATTGCCGATCGCTACGAATACCCATCAAAGTCTTATGGGTTATAGGTAGGTTTTAGCGGATACAATTCGTTTTTGGGAACGCTGTTCTGGTTTCTTAATTGTAGAGAAAGAGTTTTTGAGAAGATGCAATTTATTTCGTAACAAAATTGCTGTTTTAAAAGTAGTTTATTATTCAACAAGACTTTGCTGCTAATGGAAATGATTACTACTCTAAAGCGGATTTGATACACTAGCAATTTATTTAATATTGGTTAATAAAAAAATAAGCTATTAATACAAACTATGTCTTAGCAAACCTCTTGTATTAGAACATTTTCCTCAGTGTATAGGGATCAGTGTTTGACAAGTGTTTTCGGATTGTTCCCGTGCATAATAATTCAAATCAAAAATTTTATTTAGCAGAATTTTCACTATATCTCAAATTTAAATCATGAGAAGTTTTCCAAAATTAATAAATGGTTTATGTATGACCGAATATAAGCAGAATAAATAACCAACGCCTAATTTTCAAAATTTATTCCTTTAATAATTCACGTTGTCGCCATTTTAATGTTTCAACATGCAATTGCTGTTGCATATTTCAGATTACTCTTTCAGCAAAAAAAAGAACTGTCTGCGATGGGTTTAGAAATAATGAATTATAAGGTTCATTGCGTAATATCATAAATTGTTAATTTTTTGTTTTTATTTTTAGAATACATATTCATTGGATAATCGCAATTAATTTTTTTGATTTTGATTATGGAATAAGGTCAGATCTATTCTTGTTTATCATAATTAAAAGCGACTTTCTAATTGGTGTAAATTTAGATAAGAAAAATACACTGTTTTTCAGCGGCGCACCCAGGATTTTATGTTAGGGGGGGCCCGCTAACCAGTGCCGGAAGCAAATTTTTTAATAAACTTTTAAGTTACGCATTTTTCTAGAACTTTGGAGCTTTTTTAACAGGTACTCTTGGAAGATCGCAATAGCCTAGTTCAATCGAGGTAAATATCTAAAAAAATTTACTTTAAAATATCCACTTTAATAATTATTCCGGACAAAACATACCACTCTTTTTATCAAATAAAATATAGGTAATAGTAATGACGACATATCCATAACACAAATATATTTATTTAAAAATATAAATTAGTACAAAGCACAACAATAAACAATATTTTATAAATAATAGAAACCAAAACTTTTTTATAACACCTTTGCATTTGTTAAATATGTAAATCTAATTTTCTTCGACCCTTAGAAAGTTTATTTAAAATTTCTTCACAAAAAACAGGAAACATTCTTATGAATAAATAAATTTGCCAAACCATTAAGGTTGAATTCTCAACGTCGTTCAATTTATTGCCAACCTATAACCTATTTCGCTTTGTTTTTTTAAGTTTATTATTTTTTAAACTAACATTTAAATAAAATCAGTATCGTCGGCACATTACTTAGGTAATATCTGATATATTACAAGAATATCAATTTATTTCATTGCAATGAAACAGTGAAAGAACAATGAGTAACAATGACATAATAATGTTAAAAAATATCTTACCCGATATTTTTCGCTATACAATTCTCCTAAAATAAGTTATGAAATTCCTTGATATTTATTAAATATGTCAATTATTACCTATAGAATATCGAGTTGATACTGATTTTCTTTAAATTTTGTATAAAAGCTAGAAAACATAAATAAATCTACGCGAAATAGGTTATAGGTTGGCAAGCATGTTGATACTCCCACCTTAAGTCTTAATTTCCCGGTGGAATTTTTTAAAAGTACGGTTTTAAGTACTTTAATGTGGAAAATGACCTTTGAGAGGTACTGGTGGTGAAGGGTAACAAAAATTTGCAAAAGTTTTTTATATTGGGAAATATCATACATACATATTAAATATATAGCTTAAACATATCGGAGGGTATTTCTTTGCTATCTGTAAACTTGTCGTTCCATAATTTAAATTCGCATATTAGCATTATAAAAATTTTCAAAAAATTAATAATTTGCATAAAAAGAATGAAGGATGAGAAAGCTTTGCTAATTTTCTACTTGTTTATTGGGACAGGGCAATAAACAGTTAAATAGCAAAATAATTTACCTGTGATTAATGAATCGATCGTCTAGGTTGGTAATAAGTGAATCTAAGGTATACTGTACAAAAGTAATAAAAATTATATCGTTCTTTGTATCGCGCCTGGAAATTAAAGTTTTTTTTTAGCGGGTTAGTGGGTATAGTTAAAGTCAATTTCATTGGGGGTTTTAAGGGGGGGGGGGCAAGGCCCCCTTGGCCCCCCCCCTGGGTGCGCCACTGCTGTTTGTTATTGTGGAACTCTGCGGAGTGTTGAATATTGACAACCGGTTTTTTTAACACTTAACTCCGAGAAAAAAGCCTTCTATTCCTTATAACAATTCACATACTCTTTACAAAACTATTTAATATTATAATATGTGACAGCAACGCACTTTCCTACTGTAGGACAACGAAAATTGCTAGACCATTGTGTAGTGATAATATATCACGGTAATTTAGCCAATAGGAAATAAGAGTTAATGCTACCATAGAATACTTTATAGCCATTATTGCTCTGAATAATCACAGTTATTATATAGTTCTACTGGAGGTGTAATCTGGTTTTATATTCTGTATTATTTCCGACTGGCAGTTGCAATGAAACTTGCCATTATTCATAATAATATTTGCTTGCTATGGTTAATAAAGCATATACTTACCACTAAAAATCAGTACTGTATTTCTCAAAAATTTAAAGAGCTTCTAATGTGATATTGTTCTTGTCGTTTAACATCAACAGTTCGTTCAAATTCAAACAGGATCGGCGATTGCGATTGCTTTACTGGGAACAAAATGCGTCGCATTGAGAAGATACAATTGATTTCTTAACAAAACTGCTGTATTAAAATTGGTTCATCATTCAACAAGACTGTGCTGCTAATGGAACTGATTGCTACCAATAAAAACACGGTGAAAAATATGGGTTAATGCAAAATAAGCTCTCAATACAAACTATAATATCTTAGCAGACCTGTTGTATAAATGGTTGCCATGGAGCCTAACAATAAAATTATTATTTTCAGGATCCCCTGCTAAACTTGATGAAAGTTGCCTAACCTACATGTTTTAAGAAATTTCGTAAAGAATGCTTATAAATCGAAAACTTGAAGAGTTAGATATAAGCAAGGTATACATTATTAAATAGCTACTTTTATTGGCTTTTTAAATCAGTATTAAAATACAGGGTGCCTAATTAAAAAAAAAATGTCGTCCATTTCTTTAAGTACCTAAGTAAGTAAACAAAATATATTTATATACTGGATCACTCTTAAACTAAGATATGACTAAAAAATCAAATATGTGAAGTGAAGGTACCTTGTATCCGTGCGCAAAATTTGTTTTAGAGTTTGGAAAAAACAGATATTATAATAAAAGTCATGTTTTAGGTAAAAAAAATTGAAAATTATTTAATACATAAAACGGCTACAGATAAGTGGGTACAGGGTAATATCAAGAAAAATTGCTCAGAAATACATAAATAATCTTAAATTAAAAAATATATAGGGTGTTCCATTTAAAATAACGATGTTGTCACCTGTTTTGTGTTGAAGCGGCAACGCCGCATTGCTGAAAATATTTTAAAACGATAGAACTTGGTCGTTATTGGAGCAACCAAATTTTCAAAAAAAAAACGTATCACCCATCTTCCATATAAACGTCTAACGGTTTATCCAACGTGAAACAAAAGTACAATGGATACCCTGGGGCGGGTAGACCACGACGGCCGTTTCGTCCTTGTTAGGACTCTACGGGCAGCCATAACCCAAGCAATTCCGACAGCAGTGGTACGATGTATTAAAAGTCTTTTTGCAAAAGCAAAGCGGCCATCAATACACCGTAGCGCCATCCCAGAGGAATTGTGGCTTAAAACCAAACGGATTGCGCGCATTCTAGTGGGTGCCGGCGTTGATCTGTTTTCTGGTCTGCAAAATGGCAGATGTTTTCGGTGAAAACGCAAATAGCGTTCCCTATACTGGATTGTGATGCACTTCGTGGTTTATTTAGTTGTCTTCCTTTCGATTATTACCAGTGTGACTGCCTTTTATATTGGAGTTAATTCCGCTGGGATGGAGCTATGGTGTATTGATGGCCGCTTTGCTTTTGTCAAAAGGTTTTTAATACATATTACCGCTGTGTCGGGATTGCTTGGGCTGCCCGTAGAGTCCTAACAACTTATCCGATATGCCACAATACGCACTTTTTAATAAACAATTTTTAAAATTTCTTTATGATATTATTTATAATATATTAATTAAGCAATATACTTATTGAGATACATTACCTTTTGAAAGACCCTATACTCCCCCCCTCCCCCTTAGCTACAGCCGTGCCCGTATATAATAAGTAGCTTTTAATAAGGTATTTTTTGTATGGCACATACATTGTATTATGGAGTATTAATAACGAATTTGAAAAAAAACGTTCTACACTTGGTGTATTAGCCCCGTATTGGCATTTTTTACCATTATTCAGAGCAATATTGCTCTTTTCATTAGACAAAGTATACTGCGATTCAGAGCATGACTATGTTTTAGCGGTCTGAATCACAGTTCACAAAGGGTTTGAAAGATACACTGTTCTTTGAGAATTTTTTTATCTAACACATTCCGCACCCCAGACTTAGTAATATTAATGTGTTTTATTATAAACGACACACAAACATACATAACATTAAAATTAAAATTAAACTGAAATAAATAAATTATTCGGAATCATGTTTTCGTTACAAAAGATCAATGTATTAATTAAAAAGTTTTCATTAAAGTATTAATAAATTTTTACTTAAGTGAAGATGAAGAGAAGCCATTGAAAAAAATGTGTGTGTCAGGATATAAATAATTTATAATTTTTTGCTTCCTGCTTTTATTAGGGAGCCCTAGGTTTATGTTATTTTACACTTGAATGTTTCAAATTCAATAGAAAATTAGTGAAATATATGCGTAAGGTCCAAATTATTGATGTCCTGCTTGAACCTACGTAACTATACCTTACTATCATGACAACAATAATTTTGTTCGAATAATGGTATCCTTTGAAGTTGTCTCACAGTTAAAAATGTTAACAAGAATTATTATTGTTATATACTCTTTTCCTGATTACTACACCACTGAATGGGCAAATAATACAGAATATAACCTTGCATTTTAAAAGATAATTCCGGATTAAATAAATCCAATTTTCCACAAAGCTGACACTGACGCACCATTTTGTTAAGTACTTATGACAATAAAATAAAAAATCCTGTAGAAAAACACATAACTTCATAAAACACGTCCAAATACGAGTATTCCGACGACTAACCACGATATCACAAAAACAAATACTACGATTACTCATAGAAAAGCAGAAGGGTTTGCTGGGATATGGGCGATGAGTGAAAAGGAAAAGCGAGGTTGCCGCTATCATTCTAGATTTTGTCACCATGGAAATAAAATAAGTATAGGTACTAAATACAAAGACCTGAAATAATCATATTTATTTTTTAAACCAACAAAACAAAAAACTTGATATACCTATAGTATCTTATTAACGTTTGTAATTAATCTGAATTATACTTGTAAAACGTGTATCTATTTATTAATTTTCTGAATCTAATGTGACTTAACAGTAAGCTTGATAACAGCGCTTTTTTTAAGCATAGTATAGTGAACTATACGTGGAGCATACAGCTAACTAGACAAATTGAGAATGCTGGAATCTTTAATTTCTTGAAAACGTAAACAATGTAGTCTATTCTATAAGAAGTCTATGAGGCTTATGCTGACTTGCGCAAAATTAAAACTCCAACGCAGCTGGCAACTTTATTTTGCAATTTAAGGAAATGACGCAGTTCAAAGTAAATAGGAGTACAACCTACTTCGATTGGTAGAAGACGAATTAGACAGAACCTCTCATCTGGAAAGAAACGTCTTCAATCGGCAGATCTTCCAACGTAGAACTGAGGAAATATTTTAAACGAAAACATAATTTGGCAGACAATATATTAAAAAATCAACCAAATGTCAAAAATTATTAATTAGAATAAAGTGTGTTAGCTTTATTTGTATCGGTTTTATGTTAATTTTAATGTTTCCCGTGTTTGTGTGTCATTTATATTCAAACACGTTATCTAATATTATTAAGTATGGAGTATGGAGTATATTATTATAATATCTTCATTAAAAAAAAATCGCAAAGAACGGCAAGTCTTTCAAACTCTTTGTGAACTATGTTTCAGACCGCTAAAACATAGTCAAGGCTCTGATTCGCAGTACATTTTGTCTTATGAAATTTCGCGTAACCTAAGGTCATAAGGGTTATTCCAAGATAAGTTGCTCGCTAATACATATATATATATTTTTTTTTTGAAAAGTCAGCAGCCGTGATATATTTTGAAATACTTATATAATACTTATCAATTATACACTTTGGATCACAAATCTAGCATCAGCAGTGCACTTTTTTTGCATTTTATGGTATATTAGTAGAGTGGAAACATATATGACAGTCTAATTTACTAAGCGACATAATGGGATGTAAAAGTAAAATGAATAAAGAAAAACAAAAAATATATTGTTTACTGAAGTACCAAGCACTACAAAGACTCACTGAATGTTACACACCTAAAATAAACATATAATTTAAAAAATGTTTGCATGCTCTCGTATTTTTCTAAGAAATTCATTCCGTCGCTCTGGGTCTGCATTAAGCCGTTCTCTGCTTTTCTGCTGCGGTTAAAGCAATTCTATAGCTAGATATTCTATAAAAAATAGACAAAATTGCAAAAGGTTTTTAAATTTATTATTCATAAATAATAATGTCATATATGTTACCTTATGTCACATATTATTATGTTACCTAAGGAGTGGTAACATATTTGACATTTCACACATAACAATTTAAAATTGCCGCCATGTTCAATCTGATCGGCGCGTTCAGAGTAATAAAATAAGTATTCACATTTGGAGTTATGTTTGCATAATTTGTATTCAATTTGTTATAAAAAAACATATGATTGCTGGAGTAACATGTTTGACTTATAATAAACATGCTTTGGATACTATCTGTTTCAAAAACTTTCTTTTAAATCCACAAAGCACAGTAAATTTATCACCATCATCAACCCAAAACACCAAACTTACGTTTACTGGTCTACTGGTGAAAAACAATATTGTCACGTCGCACGTTATTGTATTTATTTCTTGGGTAACATATTTGACAGATACACTAATATTTTATAAAATTATGGCATTTCTTTAAATGTATCTTACAAATAGTTACCTAGTAATAATAAAGCGTTACATAAATAATTAATTGCTGACGGAAAAGAACAAACAATATAAATCTTAACAATATAACGCGTTCATCAATTTGAAGGACCATATCGATAATTGGTAACATATATGAACCGTTTTATTTTGGAAATACAAAAAATTTCTCGATTTCTTTTATCTCAGTGTTAGATAAGGTTAAATAAGATTGACAGGAAAAAAAAATAGTTGCAAATTTTTAAGATTTAACGGTAAAATGATTTGAAACGCAATTATTTCAACTTATCTTGGAATTACCCGTAAATACTACGATTCAGAGCAATACTGCTCGGAATAATAGTATAGAATACCAACACGCGTACCAGCCTTGTATATTAAGTATTTCTGATATGTTTTATAACACACATCAACCATACATACACTAACTGACTATAGTCGGCTTCCACTTAACTAAGCCCCGTGACCTCCTGAATCAAATCAGTTGAATCAGAGGTTCAAAAATGTTTCAAAATATAAAAACCAATATGGCGGACATATGGACAGCTGATTTTCCATAAAATTGAATGTTAATAGGTTAACAATTAATTTGAAACTATCAGTCATAATAAAAATGACATAATAACAGTGACGGGTCTCGTTCCAAAATTAATTTTCCAGGGGTGCGTTCGTGTTGTTGCACACGGTTGACAAAATAGTTTTATATTTCAAAAATTTAATAACTAAATTGTTGGAAAATTAGATAAACAATATACCTACAGTAAAACCTCTGACTAGCGACCACCCTTGGGAATCAAATGTTGGTACGTAAATAGGGGTGATTGTTTAATAAATAAAAATTAGAACATCAGATTTTTTCTGCATTTTACATTGTATATAATTTTGAATATTTTTGTGTACATTTATTTTAACTAAACTGATGTATATATTATTATTGCGAGTTTAGATGAAAAAATTAAACTCGCTTCCTTTATAAAACCAGTAGATGAGCCAGCATGTAATACTATGTAACGTTTTCCCGAACCACAACCTTTTTTTTCGTTTTACTGATTTCACTGAGTCGTCTTGCCATAATTTGGACCCACTTCCATTCAAAAATACCCAAGTTTCATCTAAAAAAACTGCTTTTCTAAACTTTGATTCATAATTTTCAACTTATTTTTTCAGAAACTTTACTCGTTCGCTTGCAATTCTTGGTAGTTCGCACAAATATCTTCTGTTGCAGTCCTTTCTATAACGAAATCCTAAGCTTTTAATAAGCGCTGACAATGACGTGAGACCTATTTCCGAAACACCTCGTTGCTTCAAAGCATCTTTCTGTAAAGTTTCAATCTTCGTTTTCCTTGATCGTCGTTGCGTTTTCTTCATTGGTATATTTCTACTACTTTCATGAACAATCCTCTGTATTGATCTAAAACTTATTTTTAGTGCTTCCGATACTTTCTCTTTAATAGACTTGGGATTTAATAACTCGCCGGTTTCAGTAGCCTTTTCTTCTTCATTTTTAAAATAATCTATTAAATTGAGAAGCATTTCTTTTGCCTGAGGATGCAGAAAACCTGCAAACCGATTTGTACTCGACATTTTATGTCACAATATTTTTAATAATGACACATTTGTCAAAACTAGGGAGCTTATTCACGACATTATATATTACGGTAGTGTTCTTTGAAACATTTTGATAATTACTGAAAATTAGATGTGTCTCTCTCTCAGATTCATAAATAACCAATAGGTTTATCGCGTTTATATTACGAATATCTTTATAATGCCGTTTTAACATTGGTTTGAGCAAGACAACACTATATAAGTTTATCTATGATAAGTTCATAACGCGCCTAGTTAAGTGGAAGCCGACTATAACTAAAATTTGAAATAATAGCATTTTATTATTTTTTAAGATTAAGCCAAGTCAAACTACTCTATTTGCATAGTTCAACAATTCAATTAATTTTTTCTTAAATCCCTATATTGCACCTTACCAAAAAGAAAATATTTTAATGGGTTCATATTGTCAAAAATTAAGGCTCTAAGATAAAAATTATTTTAATTTTATTTCGCATACAATATTTTATTTTACACAACGTAAACTACATTCATGGAACAGGGATTGCGTATCTGAAATACTATTTGTCATACAGACGGAATGAATTTTGAAGAGGGGAATGTGAATTACATGAAGTGGAACGAATCGGATATAGAAAGGAAACGTTACATTGTGCGATTATTTTAGTATTCAAAACGATCTCTGAAATGTAAAATAGCACCTCTGGTAATTTTATACACGAATGAGTTTATTTATCTTTAGTCCTTCAGTCAGTTTAAAAATTAATATAGGTAGTTAGTGTAAGAAACGCAAGCCCAAATTATGAAAAAGGTTGAAACAAATAAATTATTTAAAACATTTTAAAAATTCAATTATGCAAAATAAAACTTAAAGGAAAAAAAAATAAACAGCAACATGTAATACAGTGCGAGCTTGTAATTTGGAATAAATGTATGTAAAAATTTTGAATACTCTCGCAAAATGGAGGCAAAGTTACGTGACACTCTGTCAATTTTGGTCTATTAAATTATTATAAGTTGGCATGAATTCCAGGACTGGACTTGAAAAGTATACATGTGATACCTTCTAAAACAGTTAATGCAATAGTCTCATCGGTTCTACCGCTTTAACACGTTAAACGCCACGGCGGTCTCTAGGGCCCGCTCAGAGTATATCCACGCCACCGCGGGCCGTAGGGACCGCCAGGTACTAAATTGATTTTTCGTACCTTGTACGCCAGCGGACCTCTATCAAACCTAGTTAAACATTATAGCCGGACCGCTGTGGCGTACAGGGAACGTGTATTCACTCGAACTTTTAATTTAATTCGAGATAAAATAAAAATTCTGTGGTTAATTAAAAAAATAGATGTTTTTGAATATAATTAACTTGGCCTGGGAGGCCATTTCTATAAATTTACCATGGCGTTTAACGTGTTAATATTGCCAAATAATAATAATAGTTTATTTTGAAAGTTTTGTTTTATAAATATTAGATACAATTTAAGGTAGGTAGGTAATAATAAACATGAATTTTTATATGGTTTAAAGATAAAGTGTAAAAATAGATTTAAAAACTTTATAATATTATAATCATCCAAACCTTAAAAATACTAAATTAACTGAAACGCAACTTTAAATAGGATTCTGTCACTCATATTATTTACAACAGAATTTTTTTTGTTTTATTTGTTCAGATTATACCTATAGGTAAAATACCATAGGTACCTACAGTTCAACATAAACTAATTGAATTCAGTCAGATATTACATTTATTGTCAAGGAAATCCCCATATAGGTATGACTTACGTAAAGTACATAGACCCAAATATGGTTTTTATAGAATTTGTTGGCTATGATACGGTTACATTTCTAAACTTGTATGTGGGCTAACATAAAGTTAAAAGTTTCAATATAGCCAGGGATTTAATTTTTCTGTCAATGGAAACCCTACTTTAACAGTTTTTGACTTACATAAGGTACGTAGAGCCAAAAGTGGTTTTTATTTAATTTGTTGGTTATGATACAGTTACATTATTTCTAAACTTGTATATACGAAGACCCAAATACGGGTTTTATAGAATTTGTTGGTTATAATACAGTTACATTCCTAAACTTGTATGTAGGCTAAAATAAAATTAAAAACATCAGTTTATCCAGGGATTAAATTTTTCTGTTGGTGGAAAACCCACTTTGTTTTTGACTTACGTAAGGTACGTAGACCCAAAAGTGGTTTTTATGGAATTTGTTTGTTAAAATGCAATTTATTGATTACGGTTACATTTCCAAACTTGTATGTAGGCCAAATTAATGTTAAAAACTTTATTTTATTGTCATACAAACAATAATAATAGTAATATCCAATAATAATTTCACTTATGTAAGGTACATAGACCCAGAAAATAAAATTATATATTTGTTCGCTATCCTATTACATATTAATGTGGTTAGCTATTTAAACTACTATATAGGCTAACAATGTTAAATAGTTTATTTTAACGTTACTATTGCCAAACAATAATAATAATAATAACAATAATACAAATAATTCTTTCGAAATCAAATAAGTAGCAGATTTTTAAAGGTTATTAATATGGTAAGCTGTTTTGGCAGATCTAGGCGATACCTGGTTTTATGAACCTACCCGGTTTTTTCCAACTTTCCCCTACCTAGCTTAGCCAGAGAAATAATTTCTAGGTACTTATTTTTCTTGAAACAGAAAACTATACCTACCTAGATAATGCAAAATGCAAAAATTGTACATTAGAAACCTAACCTTTACGAGCAAACATTTTAAGATCAAAAATTTCACAAACTAACTTTTTGACCAAAACGGTGTTCAGATGAAATGAAACTTATACTTATCGATGAAATCAACTACGAGCAAAACACATTAATAATTATGATCCCTAATGAAAAAGAATTAAAAAATGTTATCCTGAAATTTTTTGGTCAAATAAATAACAACTGTAGGTACTTACCGGCCACACAAAATAATTAAAATTTAATGAAAGTAAAAATAAACGGCAACACAACTACAAAAAATTTTGAAAACGTAATTAATGTAACAAAAAGCACAAAAACGCAATTCATAACTCGGTGTTTGGGCTCATTACGGTCCACTACAAATCTGGGGATATTATTATGTCCCAATATCAGCTGATCGATGACAAATTTCTGCTGTCATCTGTTTTAAAACGATAGTATTCGTGCCGTTTCCTATAGCTAGGTAATCCCAGTAAAGTTTTTTTTTTTAAAAAAGCTTGGACAGGGATATTAATATTTTTATCGTATCATTGAAGATTAAGTCATTTTTATATGATATCTTTATTAATAATTATTAACATCATAAACATACTAAAACCTACATAAAACCTTAGTTACTCATAATACATTAGTAACCATAATTTAATATGTTAGTTACGAAAGCATAATACGTTAGATACCAAATAATATTAGAACTATTTTTCATGAACATTTAAAACAATATTTTGACAGTTTTCAAATTTGATGGATACACCTTTGTCTTTAACGTCCACGATCTTAGGTATGCCCTCTGAAGACTGATTAATGACCGAGAAAGCACTCCTTTTGATTTCGTGCGGTTCCCCAGTACCTAATCCACTGCCGGAAACATCGCCGATTTGAATTTTGCGAGCAATGGAAACTTTCTTGGTCACACTTTCTTCTAAATACCCTCTAGCAACCTTCGACGATTCCCATCCACCAAGTTCTTGTAGTTCTAATATATCTCCTCCAGCATTAACAAGAAAATTTGCCGAAGATCTTCTAACGCAGTGACCAGTATACAAATTAGGATTTTCAAGTGAGAGATACTCAGCTATTTTTTGAGGTATTTTAGAGAAGAAATGAATGCCGCAGGGCTGTACCGTACATTTCCCTTTTCTATATGATACAAACAATCTTTGGTGAGTGACATGGTATGGCCTTAACATTGTGTACTTTTTAAATAAAAGCACAGGATTGACTTCGCCGTCAAATATCACAGCGAAAATACGTTTCTTGTGGGTTTTTGAGTCGGGAATAGTAACAATTAGCTTTTCCTCTAAAACGTCAACATCTTCCGTGGTCATCTTCGCTAATTCATTAGTTCGACAGGCTTCTCCAATTCCAATTAAAAAAGCCACTTTCATCATTAAAAACTTCTCGTATGAGGCAGAACACACAAATTCGTTGACTTGTTCTCTTGTAAATACTTTCGATTTTTTTGCTCTATATCCAACATTTTTCTTCTTGATGAAACGTATTAAGGCGCCGTATTTGTCGATTTCCACTCTTTCCTTCAGTTCTAAAGTCGCTCGTAACATGGAATATTTCGGCCATAAGGACGAAGCAGAGTATTCCTAAGAGAGTTTTGAGAAATACGCCAGCAATACCGTTTCTTCTGCACCTTGAACATGTACTTTGTTTCGCCACTCACAAAACTGCCGATATTCTTTTTCATAATGGATTTTAGATTTGTCCGGAAGCAAGTTCAACCTTATAATGTTGGCTGCAGCTAATATATCGTCAGGAATATCAAAATCTTGCATGATTTTAATGATGACTTTTTGAAATGCCAAAATAAAATGTCAAAAACCTTGTTTTTATTTTCGCATCGCCGTTGTCAATGATACGATAAAGCTTTGAATATAACTCGATTATTAGCGATTTAACACCGTCTCGGACATTGCAATGTCCTCGACTATTATAAATCGTATAATAATCTCGTTATATTAAGGTGGAAGTATCAACATGCTTGCCAACCTATAACCTATTTCGCGTAGATTTATTTATGTTTTCTAGCTTTTATACAAAATTTAAAGATAATCAGTATCGACTTGATATTCTATAGGTAATAATTGACATATTTAATAAATATCAAGGAATTTCATAACTTATTTTAGGTGAATTGTATAGCGAAAAATATCGGGTAAGATTTTTTTTAACATTATTATGTCATTGTCACTCATTGTTCTTTCACTATACAATTCTCCCAAAATTAGCAATGAAATAAATTGATATTTTTGTAATATATCAGATACTACCTAAATAATGTACCGACGATATTGATTTTCTTTAAATGTTAGTTATTAAAATAATAAACTCAAAAAATCAACGCGAAATGGGTTATAGGTTGGCAATAGATTGAATGACGTTGAGAATTCAACCTTAATAGCTATAATTTGTGGTCTATTCCCAGTTTTTTATGGACTATTTTTAAAGTGCATAATAAGTACGAAAAAAAAATTTCTTGTCATTTATAAGATAATAATAACAAACAAAAATGAATTTGGGAAAGAAAGAAAAACTCAAAGTCTTTCTCCACAAAGTTTAATAGAATAAAAATATTCAACACAATTCTCTACATGTTTCGAACGTAGAAACGTTCATCATCAGGAGACAGAAATTATATTTGGTGCTGATGGTTTTAGCAAAAGAGAAAATGGTGTAGAACCTTAATGGAGCTTTTATTTAATTAAAACTTGATGTTTAAAGTAGACATGATATAATGAAAATTGAATAAAGTTTAACCATACTGAGTATGTGAGAGGTCAGTAAATGGGGTCTAAACCAACCAAATAAACTGGGATAGAAAAAACATTTTCTAAAAAAGTTGTTTTAAAAAAAAAAATTTATTTTATAAAAAAGGACATTTTAAGTGTGTATGTGTCTATAAGACATTGTGGGGAAAAAAAGTTTTGAAGAAAGTAAGATAATCTGTAAAGAATAGAAAATGAAATTAAAATTAAAAATCAAATTAAATTGAAAGAATTTTTGAAAATTATTTTTGATAAAAAGTAAGTACTTACGAATAAAAGAAATCATAGAGGTGCCTAGTGGGGTACTGAGTTTTCAGGCTCAGTAACCCCGTAGGGGTTTAATTTAAAAACCGTAAAAATTGTCAAAAATTTGCACATTTTTTAAAAAATTTGAAGGAAAAGCAGCTGTACGCGTCCACGTGCAGTGACAAAGTGAATGAAAGATTGGTTGATTGACACTTGACAGATTTACTGACAGTTAGTATGGCGGAAAAAGTTTTTAATGAAAAAGAGAGAAAAATATTTATTCATTCATATTAACTAATATGCACTTTTAAAATAGTCATTTGCACTGAGGAAAATAAAACAAGTTATTTAATATTGGCAGCTACTTTTTTTTATCTGCTTCACATGTCCAAGCTGGCGAAACTGCTTTTCTATTTTACTAATTTTCCCTTAAGTTATAGGCGGCAAATTTGGGAATTTTTCATGAAATAAGCGAGCAACTTCCATTTGTGTCCGTGTTTTTCTTCATAACCAATCATCTTTAGAATGGTTATTTTATGCATTTCTGTTAAATAAACCATTTTTCTGATAACGAAATTCAAACGACTATAACACTGACAAATACTGTCATGCAGACAGACAACAATTTGCTAAGGTCAGGAGTTTTAAACAAAAGCAAACAAAACTATTTTTATACCTTTTTTTTAAATTTTATTTCAGTAAAAAGAAACGCTGAAATGTAATAAATCTGAAAACACTTAAAATTTCCGAAACAGTTGGATATACGTATAGGATATTATACATGAACCATGTCTAAAATTTTCTGAAGAATCCAAAAATTGATTAATATACAGGGTGTTGCATTTAAAATAATAAAGTTTATATTGGCCACTGTCACATGAAGCACACTGTATAAAAAGTTTTTATTAAAAAAATGCGCAACTATAGAAATACCAATCGACGTGTCCGAGCGTTTTTCGGACATAATAATTCAAATCGACATGTTTCGAGTGCAGAAACACTCATCATCAGAAAAACAAAGTGAAAGGTACAATGCTGATGTTTGTTTGAAGGTGGTAGACAATGAAGTAATATCAAAAAAATTACCTTGTCGGACTTCCATTGTCTTTATTTTGTTACTTAACACAACGTTTCGGTTAGTTAGTATCTCTAACCGTTTTCAAGTGTAAACTAAATTATAATTCTAAGGCTACTGTCTTAAATACTATCCATGTGCAATGAAGCTTGATGACTCCGCCTACGTGCTTATTGGAGTGTGAAGTTTGAGCTGTTGGTTTTGGACAAGAAGTGGCTTCCAGATATTGGGGATATCTATACTTGGTTTACTGAATATATGTGTATTTTGATTCATAAAAGCTGCTTCCTTGAATTTTCGTTTTTTCCAGTGCTGTTCCGTGTCCAAAACCCTGGCTTCTGACCACTGTATATTATGTTGGTTAGTCCATACATGTTCCGCTATACCTGATCTCGAAGTTTCACCTCTTTGAGTATGTTTCAGGTGTTCTTTAACTCGTACGGGAAGAGGTCTTTTTGTTTCTCCAATGTACGATTCGCCACACTCGCAAGGGATTTGATAGATACAATTTTTTGTGTTTTCATTACTGGGGGGTTTTACTTTTGTAAGAAGGCTTCTGAGCGTATTTCCGGATTTAAAGGCTGTTTTGATATTATAGTTTTTGGTTATTCTTCTAATCTTTTCAGAAATCCCCTTGACATAAGGTATTGTAAGAAATGTTTGCTCCTCTCTAGCTTCTGTATTAGTTTTTACTTCGCGATTTTTAAATTTTGAGATGGTATTAGTTACAAACGTTTCAGGGTAACCATTTTGTTTTAAATCTCTTTTGATGTTTGAAATTTCAATATTTAGGTCTTCCGGATTGTTGCCAATGTTAGATGCTCTGTGATAAAGTGTTTGAATTATGCCCTGTTTTATGGAGTTTGAATGATTCGATCCGTGATTAAGGTATTGCCCGGTGTGAGTGGGTTTTCTGTATACTGAAGTTTTTATGTTATCAGCACTTCGTTTGACGAGAACATCGAGAAAAGGTAGAGTGGAATGTTTTTCTGTTTCCATGGTAAATTTAATGGATTGTCTTATACTATTAATATGTTCCAAAAACCGTATCAGCTCTTCGTTGCTGTCTGTCCAGATAATAAAGGTATCATCAACATATCTAAGCCAAAGTTTAGGTTTAATCTTGGCAGTGTCAATAGCGTGTGACTCGAACCATTCCATGTACAGGTTAGCCACCACCGGAGAGAGAAGAACAAAAAAGTCAATAAGAACGTTACTAAACAGGAAGAAATAGCACTAAAACATCTTCAGAAGGACAGATCTATAAAAATTCTTCCAGCTGACAAAGGAAATGCCACTGTGATTATGGACATCGAAACATATGACCAAAAGATTGAAGAAGTATTGACCAAAGGAGAATACAGGATACTAACCAAGGAACCAACAGCAACGATTGAGGGAAGGATATACCGAACGCTAAAGAAATACTCAGCCTACATTCCAGATGCCCTTCGAACAAAACTAACACCACACCATAGCAAACCTCCTCATCTCTATGGTCTTCCTAAAATTCATAAGAACAACATGCCACTAAGACCAATCACCAGCTCCAGGGATTCTCCTACAAGCGCATTGTCAAAATTTCTTCTTGAGATAATTAAACCGTTACAGGGTAAGTCATCTTCTTTTGTTCAGAACTCTAATCATTTTGTAAATATTCTGAAAACCGTCAATTTAGAACCACAAGACACATTTGTTAGTTTTGATGTAGAAAGCTTATATACCAACGTCCCAATAGGGGAATCACTGCATATCATTAAACAAAAGTTACAAGACGACCCAACCCTTTCAGAACGCACTAGTTTGCCGCTGGATGGAGTGATGGAACTATTGGAGTGCTGTTTACGTAGTTCCTACTTTCAAGTAAAAGATAGGTTCTATGCCCAGGATGACGGTCTTCCAATGGGTTCATCTCTCTCTCCGGTGGTGGCTAACCTGTACATGGAATGGTTCGAGTCACACGCTATTGACACTGCCAAGATTAAACCTAAACTTTGGCTTAGATATGTTGATGATACCTTTATTATCTGGACAGACAGCAACGAAGAGCTGATACGGTTTTTGGAACATATTAATAGTATAAGACAATCCATTAAATTTACCATGGAAACAGAAAAACATTCCACTCTACCTTTTCTCGATGTTCTCGTCAAACGAAGTGCTGATAACATAAAAACTTCAGTATACAGAAAACCCACTCACACCGGGCAATACCTTAATCACGGATCGAATCATTCAAACTCCATAAAACAGGGCATAATTCAAACACTTTATCACAGAGCATCTAACATTTGCAACAATCCGGAAGACCTAAATATTGAAATTTCAAACATCAAAAGAGATTTAAAACAAAATGGTTACCCTGAAACGTTTGTAACTAATACCATCTCAAAATTTAAAAATCGCGAAGTAAAAACTAATACAGAAGCTAGAGAGGAGCAAACATTTCTTACAATACCTTATGTCAAGGGGATTTCTGAAAAGATTAGAAGAATAACCAAAAACTATAATATCAAAACAGCCTTTAAATCCGGAAATACGCTCAGAAGCCTTCTTACAAAAGTAAAACCCCCCAGTAATGAAAACACAAAAAATTGTATCTATCAAATCCCTTGCGAGTGTGGCGAATCGTACATTGGAGAAACAAAAAGACCTCTTCCCGTACGAGTTAAAGAACACCTGAAACATACTCAAAGAGGTGAAACTTCGAGATCAGGTATAGCGGAACATGTATGGACTAACCAACATAATATACAGTGGTCAGAAGCCAGGGTTTTGGACACGGAACAGCACTGGAAAAAACGAAAATTCAAGGAAGCAGCTTTTATGAATCAAAATACACATATATTCAGTAAACCAAGTATAGATATCCCCAATATCTGGAAGCCACTTCTTGTCCAAAACCAACAGCTCAAACTTCACACTCCAATAAGCACGTAGGCGGAGTCATCAAGCTTCATTGCACATGGATAGTATTTAAGACAGTAGCCTTAGAATTATAATTTAGTTTACACTTGAAAACGGTTAGAGATACTAACTAACCGAAACGTTGTGTTAAGTAACAAAATAAAGACAATGGAAGTCCGACAAGGTAATTTTTTTTTAATGCTGATGTTGTTAGCAATAGTGGGATTGAGCCGTAATAGAGCTTTTAATGGTGTACAAGACATGTAAAATTGAATAGTCAAAAGACCAACAATCAAGACTTCAGCATACTGAAAAGTCAAGGGTTAGTGCAAAGGCACTGTCCTGGGCAGAAAAATGAGGAGAACAAAAGAAAAAATAGGGAGTTTTAAAAGACTTATCTCTATTGAGTAGTGAAAAATCTTGAGTTTTATTCAGCTTTGTCAGAGACATGTGAAAGTATGGACGTAAGATGGAAAGAAAAAGGAAAAAAAGTGGTTTTTCATAAAAGCCGAAGCATCTGTAAAAAATAGAAAGGGGAATGTAGCAAATGAAATTTTATAAAATGAGGTAGATTAGCTTACCATTTAGCTTAAAGTAAATTACTCATAGTCTATCCCTTACTATAATTTGTTCTAAAGTGATAAGCGTGATAAAGAGGGACGAACTGATTTCGCCAATGAAATAGGGAGCAAACTTAATATGATTTATTTAATTCCCGTTCGTGGTGGCTGATTAATGCCTGATGGTATTCTTTAAGTGCAAGTGCATGACTGCATACCGAATTTTGTGTACCGTGATACAAGTGTGTATCGGTGTGTCCTAATATTAAAGGTTCATTTGTGTTCATTTTTCCCTTAACCATAAATTTGAAATTTGATCCCCTGTTGTTGTTAACATGCTTTATAATAAATTTAAACCAATCGATTTGGTATTACGTAGAGAAAAATAAATAAACATTGTTGTTAATTTTTGTGTTTTATCAAACCTTATCCCGAATGCATTTCTTTGCGTAAAAACTTGTTTGCTATTTTTTATTGTGACTTATTTACTTTATTTTCCCAGAATAAACATCAATCATTACATCAATAGTATTGTAATTACCAAGGGCGGATCCAGAAACCAACTGCGGGGGGGGTCAAACAGCGCCGCAGGCGAAAATTTTTAGAGGTTTTTAGAGAAAGAAGATGAAACAATTAAAAATATGATAAATGTTATTTGTGCCGAAGCTGAAATGATATCCGCAGGCCGACCATTAGTTGAGAATCTCTTCGGTTCAGAGGAAGTGTCCAATTGTGCGACATCCGTGTGTGATTGCTGGCCATTAATTCAAGAAATTTCAGACATTGATACTCCCGATGAAGGCACCAGACTTGCTAATAAATTAAGAAAACTTATAATTTGCATTAAGGATATATTACAAAAGCTTTTAGTCTCGTTATTGCTAATAAGTCCTCATTCAATGACTACTGAGAGGATTATTTTCCATTACAACAAATTAAAAACGCCAGGAAGAATTTCATTAAATATAATGAATGATCGCCTCTTAGTGTCATTGAATGGAGTTGGAACAGCTCATTTTGATCCAAGACCGGCAGTCGCCGAGTTTTTAATGAAAAAAGAACATGGGTTTAGAGAACCAACTCCTGAAATACACAAAACTGGATATTTTATTAGTACATTTTTTAGAGATAATCCTAAATTATAATCTTATTAATGAAGTTCCTTTTACAATGAAAATGTGTGGTAACGAGTTCCTTTTTGCACGACGCCGTAAAATAACAGTGTTTTCAATTTGTAGAAAAAATGTGCACTGGGTTATGAACTCACTCTTTTTGACTCCACAATAGTTTTTACGTTTGTTGAAATGTAAACCGCCCAGGAGGGGGGGGGGGTCATGACCCCCATGACCCCCCCCCCTGGATCCGCCCTTGGTAATTACATAAAACGTGGCCTACAGATGACCTCATTATTTTGCCTTTTATTCTTTAGCTATATAGCTAAATAACTGGCTCAGAACGTCTGGTTTAATTTGGGTAAAAAAAAGTAAAGAAGTTTATTTAAATAAAATGGCGAATACGTCACTAAAGGCCAATCCTAACAAATCAAACATAAATGGTGAAGGAAACTCGCCACTTTGGCGAAGGAGCTCAGAAAAAGTAATTTATTAGCTAGGTGGACTACCAATGATAAGGGGAAAAGAAGGGAAAATCTTTGAATTGGATTTTCCCTTCTGCCACGTGCTGGTTGCAGTGTAAGTAACAAAGATGGTCTAGTAAAACAAAAAAACTTTTTTAAAACTTTTTAAAATTTAATTTTGCACACAATGTGTACGTTTTGAGTCCTGCCGGGGTAACTGGGCCGTAAAAAGCCTGGTACCCCAACAGTATTTTACTTCAAGCTAAATGATGCTTTGACTTTTATGAAAAACAATTTTTTCTTTTTCTTCACCTCTTATTTCAATACTTTTACATGTCTCTAACAAAGCTGAATAAAACTTCGCTTTTCGCTACTTAACAAATGTTTTCCACAAAGTCTGTTAAAAGTACCTAATTTTTCTTTTACACTCTTCAATTTTTCTGCCCAAGACAGGGCCTTTGCACTAACCCCTGACTTTCCAGTATACTGAAGTCTTGATTGTCGGTTTTTGACTATTCAATTTTTTACACTTCTTGTACACCTTTGAAAGCTCCATTACTGCTCAATCCCACTATTATTTTCTCTATTGCTAACAACATCAGCATTGTATCATTCACTTTGTTTTCCTGATGATGAGTGTTTCTACATTCGAAACATGTCGAATTTAATTATTATGAATTATTCTAGGTTCGCCTAGTTATTCTAATAAAGAATTGTGGAGGAAGACTTTGTGCTTTTCTTTTTTCTGTAAATCATTTTAACTACACAACCTCGATTAATCACAAAATAATTTTTTTTATAGATTAAAAATAATTTTTACCACTGCATCATGTATGTATCATGTTTTTAGGTCAATAGAGTTGTCTTTTAGCAGGAAAAAGGTAATATTAAAAAAATTACCATATTGAGGATAAAAAGTAATTTAAAAAAATTAACCTAGTAGCGACATCAGAGTTGTTTTTTCGGCGCTAATTTACTGCAGATTTTTTGCTTCTACTACTACATTTAAAAAAATTCAGGACACACTGTATTAATATTTTTTTTTTATTAAAAATATCACAACTTAAAATGCTAATACCAGTTTCCCAGCATTTTCCAAAAAAAAACTGTATTGGATTTACTGAATTTTGCCTCTACATAAAATAGCCCTTATCGTAATCATGATGGTGTGGTCGTCACATAATTTAATGGTTAATTCCATTAATTTTCATTCGCAATTTATAAAGACATCAACAATTTCCAATATTTAGTTTTATGAAAACTATCGGATTAAGCTACTTAATGTCAGCTTATAAATGACATAAAAAATCTTCATTTTATATTATCATGACTACACTTTTACACCTAATTTTATGGTTTTTACAATCACCACTAAAAACAATTTGATGCGAGTTTGCATTCGCAATCTCGCGGTAGTAAAATTTTATTATTCGCCTTTATAGACCACTACGGCAATATTGAACAGATATCATTTATTGGGCCTTGTAAATCTCTACTCAACGGGGGAATATCAGATGTCACAAACACCTGTCAAATATTTAATAATCGTATCTTTTCGCAAACATCACTTTATAAGTACTTTTTATTAATCTTTTATTACCTTGAACCCTAAAACAAATGAAAATATAATATTTGCTTATCAGATGTTTGCTGTTCAGTATATGACTTCTATTATTTTATAAACCAATAGAAACAATACTAAATAATTAATATACAGGGTGTTCATTTGAAAACTTCCCACCTCGATTTTCCTGCTTTAAAATGAAAATGTGGAAAATCACTCGGACCCGTCGATTTTTATTTCGAGGGGGACATCTTTTGCGTATATTGTCAATCTTGTTACTTCAAGCCCCTAGGAGGGAGGGGGGTAAGATCTAAATCTTAAATGGATACCCCTATTTTATATAATTTTTTTGGTTTCTGCATAAAATTCTGAACATTTTTTAATAAAAGCATTATTACTCTATACTTAACAGTTTCCGAGATATTGACTGTTGAAAAATGACATTTTTGAACTTTGACAGCGTCTAGCTTTCTAACTGTACGTCTTAGAGCAAAACGGCTTACATGTCCTTATCTTCGATTTTTATTATCTTTCCAATAGTATGAACTTTCGGTTAAATCGGATGTAAGAAATATAGTACTTTCGGTTTGACCGGAACTTGACACTATTGGAAAGATAATAAAAATCGAAGATAGGGACATGTAAGCCGTTTTGCTCCAAGACGAACAGTTAGAAAGCTAGACGCTGTCAAAGTTCAAAAATGTAATGTTTCAAGAGTCAATATCTCGGAAACTGTTAAGTATAGACCAATAATGCTTTTTTTTAAAAATGTTCAGAATTTTATGCAAAATCCAAAAAAATTATATAAAATAGGGGTATCAATTTAAGATTTAGATCTTACCCCCACCCCCCCCCCCTCCTAGGGACTTGAAGTAACAAGATTGACAATATACGCAAAAGATGTCCCCTCGAAATAAAAATCGATGGGTCCGAGCGATTTTCCACATTTTCATTTTAAAGCAGGAAAATCGAGGTGGGAAAAAGTGTCGCTTATTATGTATATGGGATATCTCAAATTTCAATCAATTACCTTTAAAACTGACGGATATACGGGGGTGTACCATGATCCTGTTACACCCGGTATAGTGATAATAATATGATAATAACGGTACAAGAAGCACTTCACTTAATTGCTATCCTAGACCTCTTCAATCGGCTAATTGGCGTACGATTTGGGCATTTTTCATGGAACTTATCACGAACTTCTCTTTGATTTATCCTTTCTCAGTGACTGCTGCGTTAACCACTAAGCCATCGAAGCTGTAAGTGATTTATTTAAATTTTATAAAAATGTTATGTTATATTTCTTAAACTTCATGGTTGTCATGATTTTTTCCATATATGTCCCGAATTTTCTGTAGTCTGTAGTGTACTACATAACACTTTTTGGATACAAGTATTTGCCCGATATACAATTTTAAATTCCGTGCGTAGTTCGTATTGGTTTCCCTGTCTTCACTTTCATCCAAAAGGCGCTACCACGGGTTGTTATTCTGGCTTGTACCGTGCGAGCAAAAATTATTTGCATCAAAGAGGGCTTGGATTAAAAAACGTAGGGCTTGGTTTAGATCACAATGATATGGGGACGATATATCTTACCAAATCTAAATTAAAATTTTGTCAAATTCATATTATGACATGATATCCCAAACTAATGAGTAATAAAATAAGTAAACTAACTAAACACAGCCACGGTTCTTTACAGTGATAAAAATCCCCAGCAATAAAAGCAACGTTAGGAAAATGTTCGTGAAAATCGTCCATGCACAAACCCGGATTGTATTGCCACTCACCATTTACTTTAACCCCGTTTCGAAAATACGCTTCAACCATGATTGTTTTGTGCTGTTCCGTAAAGCCCATTGTGTGAATTGTTCAAGAAATTGGAAAAATGAGCGATGAATCAAATTACTTGTAACGACTGTCAAAGATGACGGAATAACTGATTGATTGTTAATTTAGGTAGTTACTGACACCCAAATAATAAAAAACAAATAATTTTTGCTCGCACGGTAGTACCTATATTCTATACAGAATATTTCAATTTTCTGGAGAGAAATGAAATTTCCACCAAGGTATGTGAAGTAGGTACAATCCAATATAAGCCCAAAATTTGTGGGTCTTTTTTTGATAAGTAGTGTTAAAACAAAAAGTAATGGTGTTTGTGTAGATGCCCATAAAAAACTAATCTAAAATCATATATTTACAAAAAATGTAAAATATTTTAACACTAAAAGTTTCACAATTATTTAAATATGTTTTTAATGTTTTAGATATTTTTTATACTACTTAATTAGGTGCTAAAATTGCTATATACTTTGTAATATTACTTTACCTTGGACATTGGATTATCCGCCGTCGCCCGTCGACCCGACAGCAATTCAAGGCTGGTGGTCTGTGATATAATAAGCGACATACGTTATCTTATCTATTTTGCTTTTCTTTCTATAGATAAACAAGGATAAGACAGATTCTATAGACAATGCTTGCTGCTGTAAAATAAAATGTGATGATTTTATGAGAGGGCTGATTAGTTAGGTGTTGCGGTAAGAACATAATTTTTTTTAGTTTTCAAAAGTAAATATATTGGAACTTAATAGGAATTAGAGTATATATTTGAAAAATGGTATGTTGGTAGTTCTGTTTGGTAGTTTTGATTTTGTCTGTAGAACTATTGATTTTTTTTTGTTTTATACCGTGCAATCATGATCTGGAGACCCGGAAAAGCCACCAAGCAGCCTTTTGGATACAACAGCATATAAGTCAATTGTCCAGAGAAATAGGTGCTTTCCTAAAACCCTCCAACATAGAAACGTTTATGGCTCACTGCTTTAGAACAGCCGCAACCCTTGTAGTCAATAATGGTGGAGACCTTAATCAGATTAAAATTTTACCAGGATGGAAAGTAGCGCTGTTATACATTACCTACATTTTGAAAAATCGACTGCAGTAAAATAAAAACTGCCAACATGAATTCAAGCAAACCATCAACATCTAAAATTTCTGAAAAAATTTCAACGCAAGTAGCCCCAATGCCAGGCTTGAGTTCTCCTAAAATTCAACAGGAATTTAGATTTAGCAAAGAACTTTCAGAAACTCGAACGGGACAAAAGATCATTGTCACATCAGCATATCATATTACAACAATTTCACTAAGCAATTACTATTACCTTTAGTTAATTATTAGTTTCTAACTTAAGCTTTTTATAGTAGGTATTTTGAATGATTTTGATGAGCATTTTTTCTTGATGGCAGAATGAAGAAAATAAAAATGACAAAAAATCAACCTTTATTTTCCACTCGGGTGGCCAATAGACAGTCGGAAAACGTGAACATTAAACTTTTCCAAATTGTCAGAAATTTTCATACATGGTAAATAATACCGTGCGAGCAAAATTATTTGCATCAAAGAGGGCCTTGCATCTAAGGACGTAATGCTTAGCCGTAGAGCTTAATACCTGTTGGGTGTCAGTAACTACCTGAATTAACAATCAATCAGTTATTCCGTCACCTTTGACAGTCGTTACAAGTAATTTGATTTCATCGCTAATTTTTCCAATTTCTTGAACAATTCACACAATGGGCTTTACGGAACAGCACAAAACATTCTTGGTTGAAGCGTATTCTCGAAACGGGGTTAGAGTAAATCGTAAGTGGCAATACAATCCGGGTTTGTGCAAAGACGATTTTCACGAACATTTTCCTAAAGTTGCTTTTTTTGCTGGGGATTGTTATTATTGCCTGAAAAGAACCGGGGCTGTGTTTAGGGAAACAGGTTCTATACAACACAAAAAAGAAGCAGGAAAACCATCTGTAAGAACAGAAGAACTTGTTGCAAAAGTTCGTGAAATAATGCAATATACGCCAACAAATTAAGACGCCTGTCCCAAGAAGTGGGAAGATCTTATGGAACATGCAGGACTATTCTTAAGAAACAGCTAAATTTATTTCCTTATATAAGTAGTGCAAGTATTCCAAGAAATACAAGCCGCAGATTTGAAAGACGCAGGAATTACTCTCAATAGTTTACCCAAAATTTATTGAAAAGAAATGATTTATTAGACCTGAAATTTTTTTCGGATAAAGCCTGGTTTCACCTCTCCGGTTATGTGAATTCTCGGAATACACGCTTGTGGAGTAGTGAAAATCCCCATTTTTTTGTAAAGACCACATTGCACCCTCAAAAAATTGGTGTCTGGTTTCTGGCTGGCTGTTTCCCGAAGAAGAATTGTTGGTCCTATTTTTTTCCATGACACAGTTACAGCACAGCGGTATAGAGACAATATTTTGAATCCATTTGTGGAGCAATTACTTGACGACGAACTACGTTTTGGATATTTTCAACGGGACGGTGCAACCGCCCATGCAGCCGCAGAAACTATTAACCACTTACGCAATTTTTTCGACGACAGATTGATCAGTTTTTGATCAGACATTAAATTCCCACCTAGATAACTTGTTTAACGGTTATGGATTTCTTCTTTTTTCCTCATTTAAAGAACACAATTTTTAAAACACCAGTTGTAAATTTAGAACATTTACAAGAAAGGAGTATCCAAGAATGTGGTAACATTTCCAGAGATGCTGGTCAACACTTTCGAAATTATGAAGAGACGTGTGAATTTATGTAATTATTTTTCTTCTTCTTTCTGTATATTCTTAATTTGTTAATTTTGTAAACAACAAAAATAAATTTGTATTTGTCTACTTGTTTTATTACTCATTAGTTTGGCATATCATGTCATTATATGAATTTGACGAAATTTTAACCTAGATTGGTTAGATATAATATCGTCCCCATATCATTGTGCTCTAAACCAAGCCCCACGTTTTTTAATCCAAGCCCTCTGTGATGCAAATAATTTTTGCTCGCACGGTAGTACCTATATTACGCACGTAAGTGGAAAGTGTTTGATTAGAGGAATGAAATGTCCTACCAAGGTTTGATACGATTTTATTTACAACCATCTACATTTTGTAAAAGTTTTTAAAGTTTGAAAATTGCGCAAGTTAGTTTTTGAAACATTTAAATGGTTGGTATGAGATGAACAATATAGGTCTTAAACTTCGCGGGAATCACGAGTCAAATTTTGTGTTAAAAAATTAAAGAAAAATGTCTAGCGATAGTGATGACTTAAATTGCACTCCACCACCAGATGTTAGAAAGAAGCTGGAAAAGCGAAGGCATGCTTAATTTCCAAAAAAAGCTGTAAATGCTACGAAAAGTGTTTCAAAATATATGAAGACTGGTGTACGGAAAAAAAATTAGAAAAATTGCCCCAGAGATTGCTCAATTGTCAAAAAAAAATACGTCTACACTTTAGTCAATATAAAGCCTAATAAAATCCATGGTAGCTCTCAGGGAGAGCTTATGGCCAGTGGCGGACTGGCTAGGTCGGCAGGTCGGCAAATGCCGACGTTTGTTACAAGCCTTGTTATCTTTTGATTATAGAAATAAATCTGATTTTAAAACTTATTTATTATTTTATTATTACCATTACCCTGTTTATGAATAAAAGATAAATGTTGATTTCTTTCATTATTGGGCAATTTCTATTATATATAGGCAAAGCAACACTTCTATCTACCTTTAATCCGAGCTGTAACCAATATTAAGTTTTTACAATTTTTTTATAATGCAGAATGCGTTATTTTTCTGCATTAGAAAAGATATAGACCGTATTGCCGGGCCCCCAAGGTGTGTGTCGCCGACCTAGTTCTACTGTGTCAGTCCGCCACTGCTTATGGCATTCCTAAAAATGGAAAATAACACACACACGCATTTAAAAAAAAGATACAACATTTTCTTTAAAAGGCACCGCAGGAATTTCTTCCTGTTAGGATAAAAAAAAATTTAAAAGATTTTGACAACGTTAACTTTTTTTCGTACACCCTTTTTCAGAAATAAGCTCTCTAAGCATTATACGTTGCATTGTTTCAGGTGGCGCTCCTAATCGGTGTATCCGAGGGTTGCAAAAGCAATGAATTGGCGACCATGTGAATAATACACATCAATTTTTTAGGAGAACAGTGTTAACTGAAACTCAGATACAAAGACTTAGGTCGGCAGATCTTTGTTGAAAGCAGATTTAAGTTGGGTCAAAATTGTTCAACAATTTCTACGTCTCCGGAAAAATATTATAAATAATAGATTTTTTATTCAATGTCGTTTTGGAAAAGCAACTACCCAACCTTTTGGACATAATTCAATTTCACAAAAATATTGCAACGTTCTTTGGACTTCCATCGCCAGAAACGTTTACAGGACACTCATTTCGATGAACGGCTGCTATTACAGGCTACACAGTGAAAGAGATGTGTTACATCTTATCTAAACGTTTAGACGGTTGGAAGTCCAGCACAGGGATATGTCGTCATCTTTGGAAACCAATGCAAAATTGCAAAACTTGTCTCCAGTCAATCGACGTCTAGCCCCAGTTACATACATCATGTATACTGCGGACATGCCAACAACACCATTCATACAGTCGTACATTTTCGCTGATGATACAGCGATGACATGTACTCACAAAAATCTACCACTCATCCAAAGATGTTTGCAAAATCAGCTAAATACTCTTGTTGACTATTTTCAAAAATGGAAAATAAAAGTAAACGCTGAAAAAACTCAAGCCATTCTCATTTCCAACAAGAGAATAAATAACATAAACATCGTAAATCTCGAACTAGACAATACCATAATACCGTGGAGTGACACCCTAAAATACCTTGGCGTCACCCTTGACAAAAAGCTCACATGGGCCCCCCATTTCGACAAAAAAATCACCCTTGGAAAGCAAGCTTTCGGCCACCTATACCCTCTCCTATGCAGAAAAAGCAAACTGTCACTAAAAAACAAGACACTACTCTACAAACAAGTAGTGCGCCCCGCCGTGCTATATGCAAGTATAGCATGGGGCCAAGCTCCTAAAACTCGCAGGCATCGTCTTCAAGTTTTCCAAAATAAAATTCTCAGGGCAATCACCAACGCCCCCCACTACATCAGGGGAGCGGCGATACACCGCGACCTTAAAGTAGAAACCATCAGAGAATTTCTAAACAAAAGACATACCGAGTTCTTTAGGAAAAAACAGTTCCACCCAAATCAACTAATCCAAAACTCATTCCCCATAAATCCCGCCCCGAACTTGCTCAAAATACGACACAGGAGCATAAATGCTCCTATCACTCAATAATGACACAAAAAACATCAAAAAACTTCAAGCCTAGCTTGAATGTAAGACAAGTTGTTTGATTTTTAAATCAACAACTAAAATTGGCCAAACGTAAAAAATTTGGTCAATTTTTCAAAACCAAAAAATTTTGGAAAAATTGAAATTTGATTTTTTCTTGGAAAAAATTATTTTTTAATCTCCAAAATACAAATCAATCATTAAACACCACTAACGTCCATCCTAGGGTACATTTGTCTTATTAATTTCAGAACAATAAGTGTGTAAAAGTGTCGAAAGACACTAGCACAAGAAAAACAAGAAAACAACAGAGAATCGACGTCTAATACCAATCTCAGTCCCAAATTAATTTTCATTTGGTAAATTAAACATTAAACAAGAATGACAATACTAAAAAATCAAGAAATCACCGTTTCAACTACTGAGACATGTCAGCAACCGTGTTTTAAATTCATATCTATCAAGGCTAACAATTAGTTAAATTTAACTGTTAATTTTAATTAATGACGATTTGTTCTTTTATTTGGCAATTTTTGTATGTCTTTTAATTTCGATAGGTACATTATGTAGTTTTTTATTTTAATAAGTTGTCTATTAAAAAAGTCGTAAATAAAACTGCCTTGTATTAGAATACTATACCTACATGAATTCTATTATGATTTACATTGACCAAAGGGTAGACCGTATTTTAATTTTTAGTCAGTTCCCGCCCACGGGGAGGAAGTAAGCTTTTCTCTCATGCCCAAATAAAAGTTAAAAAAGTGACTTTTCCAACTTTAAAAATGAAAAATGTAAACATTACATATATGGTTGTAAATAATAGTATATTATTAACCAAGGTTTAGACAGCTATTATAATACTATTAATTGCGTCCATGTTATTTAACTGAGCCGATATCCTTAACATGCACTGAGGTAAAAGATTCAATATAAGTTTTTTTAATGTATATGAGTTACCTACCGCAGAAAGGAATCCTTTTATTCCTAAAATTTTTCGTTTAGACACAAACGAGGTATTTTTTATTTGACAACATATATTTACGTCTATTTGATACTTCCTTGGGTAACAGCATGCTGTTTAACCATAAAGATATGTATGGAATAAAATATTTTTAAAAAATTATTATTTAATTCCAATAAAATTATCTAATAACCACAAAAAATAAATTAAAAATAAACCAACTTTTTATAACTAAAATATACTTTTTTCAAACTGAGTAGCTCCTTTTTTAAAATATGGTAAAATCGTTTAGGTAACGTTCAGTGAGCGCTATACAGGGTGGCGCATCGAATACTTTCCACCCAGATTTATTTTCTTGTTAATAAATAAATAAAAATTCGCTCAAACACGGGAACCTTAGTTCTCAGAGGGGCATATTTTTTTGCTATTTTCACCCCCCCCCCCTGCTGAAACCCCTACGGCGGGGTGGCTTCCACCCTTAAAATCTTAAATGGAAAGGGGGGTCGAGCGATACCTTATTTTAAAGGGAATTAAATTGCCTTCCAAACGCGACCTTGCTCGTTTAAATCGAGTGAATAGTTCCTCAGAAATAGGGCTAAAAAGAAAAGAAAATTTAAAAGTAATAAAATTTATTACCGCTTCTATCAATCAAGTAAATGTTAAAATGGCCACCTCCGCAACCTCCATGCAATTGTAAAGGCACTGTTCAAAATGTTCGTGAACATTATGGAGTATTGCGGGAGTTATTATTTGTCGGTACTCGTACACTATTCGTTGTCGCAAGTCTTCCAAAGAATTGGGTTGGGTTGCATAAATTTTAGACTTTAAATGTCCCCACAAAAAAAAGTCCAGTGGCATCAATCAGGAGATCTTGCAGGCCATTCAATAGGACCTCTTCTTCTTTTCCTGAAAAATTTTCATCCAGAAACTGTCTAACATGGAACGCATAATGCGGGGGTGCTCCGCCTTGCTGAAAGTAAATATTTTTTGGCCGATAACAGTCATTTCCTTCTATGGCATTCGTTAAAGCAGGGTTAATAGTGGTTTTCAACCGGTTTAGGTAAATTTCACCTGTTAAATTTCCAGGTATAAAATACGGCCCAATAATACGGTCCCCAAAAATTCCAGCCCACACATTTAATGTTTTGGGATGTTGAGTATGCACTTCTCTAAAAATTCTAGAGTTAGAATCCGACCAATACCTGCAATTCTGTCGATTGACAGTACCGTGAAGATAAAAAGTGCATTCATCGGAGAAACAAATGTTAAAAATAAATTGTGGATTGCGAATGATCATTTCACTAATTAACTCGCAACCAGTTTTATTTTATGTTATTTTATGATGTAATCTATGCGTTTTTAAAGTACGCTGAATCGTTCTACGCGAAACACCCGATACATCTGACACTTTCCTCGTGCTAAGTGTGGGATCGATGGCAATATGACCCAAAACTGCAACTTCTACAGCTTCATTTCTTACAGGATTTTCAACAATCCTTTTTTTTTGTTTAGCACAGATCCTGCTTCACGAAATTTTGCCACTAATTGTAGCGCGTAAATATGAGACAAGTGTGCATTTAGATGCAATGCATTATAAGACAGGGCGGTAGCTCGAGCACAATCGTTACTTCTAAAGAAAAGTGAAATAATTTCAACTCTTTCTTGAAGAGTATACGTCATTTTATTCAGTTATTGAACACACTGGAATGTAAAACAAAATTAATTTTTATTCTTACTATGAATTTATGTAAAAAACCGACTGAACAAGTGGAATTTCGAATCCCTTTTGTTAAGATTGTATCCTTTTTTGCGTATTTTATACCATTTAATTTGTTTACACTGCTTAAGCACAAATTTGTTGGCCATTTAATTTCTCGAAAGGTAGGTACTCAACCAAATACAGGGTCGTAGACAGAAATTTTTTTCGGGGGGGTGTGAAGGATTTGATTTTTTTTGGGGTGCAGGAGTTTGAAGGATCGGTAAAAATATTATTATAACTTTTTAAGAATTAAGCGAGCAAGTAGTAAATTATTATGCTGATTTTGAGACAATTTAATAATTCCTTTTAAAATAGGCTATATATCGCTCGACCTTTCATTTAAGATTTTATGGTATATGCTCCATAATGTTCGCGAACATTTTGAACAGTGCCTTTACAATTGCATGGAGGTTGGAGGTGGGCCGAGGTGGACATTTTCAACATTTACTTGATTGATACAAGCGGTAATAAATTTTATTACTTTTAAATTTTCTTTTCTTTTTAGCCCTATTTCTCAGGAACTATTCACTCAATTTAAACGAGCAAGGTCGCGTTTGGAAGGCAATTTAATTCCCTTTAAAATAAGGTATCACTCGACCCCCGTTCCATTTAAGATTTTAAGGGTGGAAGCCACCCCGTCGTAGGGATTCCAGCAGGGGGGGGGGGGGGGTGAAAATAGCAAAAAAATATGTCCCCCTCAGAACTAAGGTTCCCGTTTTCGAGCGAATTTTGATTTATTTATGAACACGAAAATAAACCTGGGTGGAAAGTTTTCGGTGTACCTATAGATTGTTCTAAAGTGCTAAGCGTGATAAAGAGGGACGAACTGATTTATAACAGTGATCTGTCATTTCTCAGGGTGGTTTAAGTTGAAGGGAGTCAAGGTCTTCGGATTTCTTCACTCGGATTTTGACCAATGAAATAGGAAGCAAATTTAATACGATTAATTTAACTGCCGTTCGTGGTGGCTGATGATGCCTGATGGTATACTTTACCTAAGTGCAAGTGCATGACTGCATACCTAATTTTGTGTACCGTAATACAAGTGTTGTGTAGGTGTATCCTAATATTCAATAACAAATTCATTTGTGTTTATTTTCTCCTTAATCTTAACATAGTATAAAACAAAGTCGCTGTCGCCCGTCTGTCCCCTTTCATATGTGCTTAAATCTTTAAAACTACGCAACGAATTTTGAAGCGGTTTTTTTTAATAGATATAGTGATTCAACAGGAAGGTTTTTATGTATAATACATGCATAATATTGTAGAGAAACACTGATAAATTTAAAGGATTGTTCGGGTTTGTATTTGTAGTGGATGGCGAAATAAAGGCACTTGGAAGATTTTATACTTCTTGTATTTTTTATAATGTTTTACAAGATGGCAAATTAGCACAACTTACTTCTAAATCTTAACAACGAAAAATTATAATGAATGAATAATTCTTACTAACTTCTCTAGTGGTTTTATATAGTTAAAAATAATGAGGATTTAATTACGTTAAATATAGATTGCAATTATCTTCTAATAGAAAGTCCAGTATGACAATTTATTTACTTAAGAACAAAGAAATATTCATGTGATTCAATAATAGTGTTTACAATCATTTATCTTAATGACTAAAGGGACAATTTAGGAAAGTTACAAATAAAATATTGTTTTGCAGAAAAATATAATATTATATGTATGCTAAAAAAAATATATGTATAAATTATACACATTGCAAATAGGCACATTACACCTCCCTCCTTAAAATAAAAGTTTGAATAATATGAAAACTTTTTATTTAGTATTAATTAGAAGGTATCTTTTAATTTTGCTATTCTAGCACTACGTCTTATTGGAGTATCTTCATTTTGAATTTCACATTGTGTAGTATTTGGTAGTTGAATCTCTTCACAATGTTTTGATACTTTTCTTTTACAAATGTTAAAGGTAAGGCAGTTTGTAATTTGTGCACACTTGCTAGATGTGTCAATATGACTATGACTACATTTATTTCGTATAAACCTAAAGATCTTATATCCTATATATAATAAAAATAATTTAACAAGAGAAAGAAATATAAAGGTAAAATAAGAATTATTAGATATTTTACTAACAAAAGATTCATTTGACAATTCCTCTGATAACTCTTCTAAGTGTTTTAACTTATCACTAGCGAAATTTAGTGAGTCAGTATCAAGGTTTTTAAGAATGGGAGTTAATTGCAAATTTTCCTTGGTATTATTACTTGGTTTTTTATAGCAATCGTCATCGAATTCAAAATTGGGTATTATGGGTACGAAACTACTTTCTGAAATAATAGGTTCAGAAGAAAGCATTACTGAACTAGTATAAACTTTGCAATTTGCGGTAAGGGTTAAAATACCTGTGTTATTTAGAATTAAATTTGTTACTTTTTTAGATTCACAACTTAAGGTAATATCTGTGGCTTTTGGAAGAACATATATCCATGAATTAGGTGTTATTAACTTATGCCACATTTCTGTACTTGTGTGTAAAGTACGTGTATCACAATTTTCTGGAATTGTTGACATAACTGATAACAATTCTGTTTCGCAAATTGGTCTATAGTTTGTAAAATACAAAGGTTCATTATTATCACATATAATATTAGATTGATCTATATTTTTACAATTTTCGAGTGAATTTAACGTAGTATATACATTTCTATTTTCCGAAAGGACTAAAAATTTGATACTTGGCAATATAAACAGATATGATTGAAATTTCTGTCGGTAAACAGGTAAAGGTATTAGATTGTAAAGGTAATATTGATTTTGACTAACAAGAGGAAGTCTTAAAATAAAAATAATTCTTTCTTCAGAAAAATAGTATTGAATTTTAGTAAGTTCAAGCAAAAAGTGACTGTTTTGAATATTAAGAGGTAATGGATAAGTTGCAGATGTTGGTAAATAAGGTAAGGTTTTTATTAGTTCATTAATTAATTGTTGAGGTGATATTACGAAAGGGTGAACAGAATTTGATTTTGCAAAGAGAATAGCGTTGATTATAGTTGATATTTCGTTTTGTAGTTCATTCGTAAATAACATGAGAAAAGCAAAATGTTCTTCGATTGTTTGTTTCATTTCTAAGTTGAATATTTTATTATTTAAATCTTTTGAATAATTACTTAATTTTTCAAAATTTTCATTAAATATTTTTCTATTTTGATCTAAATTTGTTATAGTATTATTAAAGTTACTAATTGTACTTCTTACGACTTGAATTTGTTGTGATAGTAAATTAACTACATGTTTTTCATTATCTTGTACGCTGTTTAAGGCTTGATTAAAATAATTTCCGTCGTTTTCATCGAGAGTACCAAATATAGTTTTGAAAGTTGAACCAATGATGTTAAACCAACCTCGTTTTTGTCTATGACGTCCCATTAATTCTTTTAAGGCTTGTTCTTTTTGAAACAGTTCAGGAATATTTGTTTTTAATAAATTTAAAGGAGTGGTACATAAAAATAGTTCTTTGTATATAATTTCATTTTGACAAAGTTGAGAGGTTTTTTGGTAAGATGTTTCTACAAAATTAAGTTTTTCATTAAGAGGTTTTAAATCTAAGTAGCTTACTAAATTCCAGTGTCTTTCTGTTATTTTTATGTTTTTAATCTGTTCATAATATATTCCGGCAGGTTGATAAATAGGGGTGTTGACATATTGTCCAGAACAGTGATGAATATTCCATAAAGTTAGACATCTGAAACAAAGGCTTGTTTCAATTTATTTACATGTACTTTAGATTTTTTATTTTTTATTTGAAGGGTACAATTTACGGGGGAATTAACTTCGATAATTTTATAAGGTCCTTCATAATGAGATGTTAACTTTTTAGATTTACCTGGTTTAGTTTTTTCATTTAATAAAAATACGAGATCTCCTACTTGAAATTCAACGTTGTTTACTTTTCTATCATAATATTTTTTATTTGTGATTTTGCTTTCGATTGCATTATTTTTTGCGATTTCATGAGATTTTTGCATACGCATTTTAAGTATATCTAGATAATCGTCGTAAGTATATTTAAATTCTGGTTCTTTTGTTATTGAACTAGGAATATTTGGTTTTGTACCAAAGATTAATTCGTGAGGTGAGAATTTGGTTGATGTGTGAGGTGTTGTATTGTATGAAAACATAGCGTGATCGATCCAATCATCCCAATTAGTTTGGTCTTGATTTATATAGTGTTTCAAATAGTCGGCTAAAGTAGCATGACTTCTTTCTAGTGCACCATTACTCTGGGGGTGATATGTAGTACAATTAATTTGTTTAATTTTAAAATATTTAGCTACTTGATTTAATAGTTTTGATGTGAAATCTTTGCCTTGATCTGTAACAATACATTTAGGAATACCGAATTTACAAATAAAATTATTTGCAAAATTTTTTGCAATTGTAATTGCTTCATGATTAGGTATAGCATAAGCTTGTGAAAATTTTGTTAAGTCGTCTTGGAGAGTTAAGATATATTTATTTCCTTTTTCTGTTAAAGGTAAAGGGCCAACAATGTCTAAAAATATTTTTTCTAAAGGGTTAGAACTTGTCGTAGTGATTTCCATGGGTTTTACTGTTTTATTTCGAACTAATTTATTTTTTTGACAAGATTCACAGGATTTAATGAAGTTTTTTATATCTGATTTCATATTAGACCAATGGTATGTTTGTTTGATACGATTATATGTGCGATGAAAACCCGAATGACCAGAGGTGGGGTTAGTATGATTTTCGTGTAGTATGATAGGTATGTCTGAATCTTTAGGAGTTTTAAGTATATCATGACATATTTTTACTGTAATGTTAGTGTTTTTAAAAATGTATCTAAGCATTGCTCTTATTTTATTCCAATTTAGTTTACTATAGGAAAATTGTATTCTAGGCATGAATATAATTTGTTGGTTTGTTTCTAGTAACTTGTTTTTTAATTTTATTAAAATATTAAACAAATCTTCGTATGAAATTGATTCCCAATAATGTTTATTTATAAATCCATAAAATATTGAAAAGTTATCTTGTTTTATCGTAATAAGATCTAGTTGATTTGGATTTAACTTTTTTAATTTTTCTATGTGATTAAATTTTTTATTTATTTCCTCTTGAGAAGGTTCAGTAATCTGTAAATCGCATGAATAAAATATGCATGTATTATTTTGGCAATCAGAAATTTTGTTGCTTATCTCTTCTATATTATTGTTGGTAATTACAGTGGTTAAAAGCTTCTCATTGAAATCCTTAAAGGTGTTAATGGGTTTACTTTGTGTGTGGTTTACGTTAGATAATGAGGTGTTAGGTAAAATTTCAGTGTTATCAATCGTATTTGGTAGTAATTTATGATCTATGGTAAGAGGAGGTCTACTTAGGCAATCAGCGTTTTGGTTAGTTTTACCTGGTTTATATTCGATTTTATAATCATATTCTTCAAGAATTAATCTCCACCTTACGAGACGTGATCCTGGATCCTTTACATTAAATAACCATGTAAGAGGTTTATGATCTGTTAAGATAATGAATTGACGTCCATATAGATAAGGTCTAAAGTGTTTCACACTCCATACAATACTTAAGAGTTCACGTTCGGTAGTACTATAATTTGATTCTGCGTGATTAAGTGTACGACTAGCATAAGCAATAGGTAAATCATTAGGAGGTTTATTTTGCGATAATACAGAACCAATTGCATAATTACTAGCATCAGTTGTTAAATAAAAAGTTTGTGTGAAATCAGGGTATTGAAGTAAAGGTTCGGTACATAGCGTATTCTTTAGTTTTTCAAATGCATTTTGTTGATCGCTTGTCCAAAGAAATATGGCATCCTTTTTTAAAAGTTTTGTTAAAGGCAGCGTAATTTTACTAAAATTTTCTATGAAACGTCGGTAGTATCCTGCGAGTCCGAGAAATGATTTTATATCTTTAGGATTCTGAGGAGTTGGGAATTCTAAAACGGCTTTTACTTTATTAGGATCAGGTTTTACACCTTTATTAGTAATTAAATGACCCAGATACATGACTTCTTTTCTTAAAAATTCACACTTGTCTGGTTGAATTTTTAAATTAAAAGAGGACAATCTTTGAAAAACTTCTATCAGTCGGTTATTATGATTTTCTAAAGTATCTGCATGTATGACGATGTCATCAAGATAAACAAAACATTTAATATTTTGCAATCCTGCCAAGACCGAGTTCATTAACCTTTGGAAGGTTGCAGGAGAATTTTTTAGACCAAAAGGCATACGATTAAATTGATAATGCCCAGATGGTGTGGAAAAAGCTGTTTTTTCCGCATCTGTAGGAGACATTTTAATTTGGTGGAATCCTGACGTCAGATCAATAGTAGAAAAGTATTTAGAGTGACCTAATTGATCTAAGATGTCGGATATATTAGGTAAGGGAAAAGAGTCGCCAACTGTGACGTCATTGAGCTTGCGATAATCTATCACAATTCTCCATTTCTTTTTACCGGACGCGTCTTGTTTTTTTGGGACAATCCAAACAGGAGAATTCCATGGGGAAATTGAGTGAGAAATAATATTTTCATCCAACATTTTTGAAATTTGCCTATCTACCTCTTCTTTATGAATTTGGGGATAGCGATAAGATTTTGTATTTATTGGAGAGCAAGGAGTAGTATGAATTTCATGCATAATGGCATCCGTAGTTGTGAGCTTGTCACCTTCTAAATGAAATATATTATTATATTCGTGGCAAATACTAATAAGGCTAGATTTTTCTTCTTGATTTAAGTGATCAGTACGTAATAGATTGGTGATTTTTGAAAGCCTACTAGAGTCAGAATCAACACTGTTATTATTTTTTGAAATTTGCATAATATTTTTATTATCAGAGAAAGATATGTCGTCAAGATATATTTCGATATTTTTTATTTTTACTTCCTTTTCAGTTGTGTTTAAGATAGATGTAATAGCGTGTTTTGTTTTATCTATTCTAACTATACTTGGGCAGAGATAAACGCCGTCTAAGATAGGTACATCAGGACATATACCTTCATTAATATTAGAGTTAATGACCTTTATTTTAATAATAGTTTCGCATCTAGGTTTTAATATATATTCATTGGAATTATTTTCAGATTGATTTGCGTTTTTTATTTCGTCAATTTCGTGATTTTGAATTTGGTTGTTAGATATAAGATTTTCTGAATGATGTAAAAAAGTTTCGTCCGAAAAAATTTTAAGTTTATTTTCTTGATAGTCTAATAGAGCATTGTATTTTAAGAGAAAATCATTTCCTATAATACCGTCAAATTGAATTGGAAAATTATCTTTTACTACATGAAATAGGTGATTATAGATATTGTTTCCTATTTTTAAATTTAGATAAGTATAATATAGTGTTTTATTAGGTTCAATGATATTATCGTCTATGCCTTTTAAGGTAATTGGATTATCGAAAAATTTTTGATTAGTTTCATGAACTTGGTTTAATTTAATTAAAGAAATATCGGCTCCTGTGTCAATTAAAAAGTTAGAATGATTTTGTGAAAGATTGCATGAGTATAGAGAGACAAATGTAGTTAAGCTAGGATTAATTACTGCGATTCGGCCTCTACCTTGTGAACGCCCCTCGTAATGGCCGTGGATTGACGAGGGCCTTGAGAGTTTAAAGATAAATTTTGCAAGTTAGGTAATTCAGAATTTCCTTGTGAACCCTTATCTCTAGTATTATTTGAAAAATTACTTTGATTAGGAGGACGACTATTTTGATTTTGAATTTGATTATTTTGATTTTGTTTCATTTTATTATTAAATTCGCGTTTTCTACACTCTTCGATTAAATGACCCGATTTTTTACAGTAACGACAAAATTTAGTATTTTGAGAGAAATGCCTGATGTTTGGTTGATTACGAGAAAAGTGATAAGAATTTCTTTGGAATCTGCAATTAATAGTTGTATGACCTGGCTTATTACAGTTAAAACAGAGTTTTGCTGAGGAATTGTTTACAGCTTGATATTTATGCATTTCTAATTTTGATTTTAATTCTTGTTCTTCGTTTAATGCTATAGATATTGCTTTTTCCAGTGTATTTGGGGTTTGAGATTTTACTAAGATATTAAGATCTTTGTTTAATCCTGTAATAAAAACATTTAATGCTTCATTTTTTAATAAATTAACACATGCTTCGCGCGCCACTGGAGGTAATTCAGTATCTAAGGCATTTATCAACTGAATGTAGCAATTTTCTATTTTATTTGCATAAGATATCACATTTTCACCAGGATTTTGTTTACATGAAGTTAGTTCTAATTGTCTCTGACCAATTGTCCTTTTTTCTGAATAAATTTCTAATAAATATGTTTTTAGGTCTTGCCAATTCTTAAAATCGCGATTTCTAATCATTGCTTTTGCGTTATCGGTAATTTTAGAAACAATTATTGCAAATAAAATATCTTTACATTCAGTTTTTACTAGCTTTATAGCGCTGTCGCAATTATCAATAAAATCGTGTAACTTTGATTTAGTGCCGTCAAACCTAATTAACATTTTTTCCGCAAGTTCGATGGATAGTGACATTTTGTTATAATTTAAATTTAAAACTTCGTCGAAATATTCGTTGCTTAAATCAGGGTAAAAAATCATAGAATGTTAAATACAAGACTTACAGTATAAAAAATATTTGGTTTCCGGCGTGCATCACCTTGTCCACTTGTAGCTTGTAGGTAAGGCTTTGTCCCGTTGCTGTAGTCCTGTAGGATTATGGCCTGGATTACAGGTTCCTGTTGCTGGCTGCAGCGGTGTATCGAAATACTGGGACTGGGAGCTGAACCTCGGATTTTTCTTTGATCAGGGGATCCTTCACTTCTGACACCAAAATTTTTGTAGTGGATGGCGAAATAAAGGCACTTGGAAGATTTTATACTTCTTGTATTTTTTATAATGTTTTACAAGATGGCAAATTAGCACAACTTACTTCTAAATCTTAACAACGAAAAATTATAATGAATGAATAATTCTTACTAACTTCTCTAGTGGTTTTATATAGTTAAAAATAATGAGGATTTAATTACGTTAAATATAGATTGCAATTATCTTCTAATAGAAAGTCCAGTATGACAATTTATTTACTTAAGAACAAAGAAATATTCATGTGATTCAATAATAGTGTTTACAATCATTTATCTTAATGACTAAAGGGACAATTTAGGAAAGTTACAAATAAAATATTGTTTTGCAGAAAAATATAATATTATATGTATGCTAAAAAAAATATATGTATAAATTATACACATTGCAAATAGGCACATTACATATTTATAAATCTTGACGTGATGGTGAACTCGCCGTATTATCTCAGAGAAAGCGACGTCGTATAATGCCGGACCGCAACGCAGGCCGGGTATACGCTAGTTAGGTATAAATTTAATTGTTATTTTATAATCAATAAAAACTAATCTTATTTGGTCTTACGTAGTGGAAATAATAAATAAATGTTTTCATATAAAAAATTCTCTAGTTAATTTATGTGTTTAATTAATCCTTGTCCCAACTGCATTTCTTTTGGTAAAAATTTGGTCGCCATTTTATTTTTTATTATGATTTCCTTACTTTATCTACTCAGAATAAACCGCACCATTTTGGCGAAGGAGTTTAGAAAAAGTAATTTAGTTGCAGAGAGGTGGACTACCAATGATAAAAATAAATTATTTTCTAACTAGACGACTTCAATTATTAATCACAAAATATTTTTTTTATAAGTACATATAGATATAAGATATTTTTTACCAATGCATTAGTATTTTTTTAGGGCAATAGAGTTGTCTTTTAGCAGCAAAACAATAATATTGAAAAAATGACAATATTGAGGTTAAAAAGTCATTAAAAAAAAATTAACCTAGTCGTGACAACAAAGTTGTTTTTTCGGCACTAATTATTGCATATTTTACTAAATTTCTGGTGGTGTGGTTGAACATATGAAAATAAAACTTTCTAATATAGCTACCTATTTAATTGATATATTTCAGATTCCTTGTTGAATTCTTCAGTTAATTTTGAAATTGTTACTTAGTTATTTCAACGAATCAAAATTTTGTTAATTTTTTTTTGTTATTAGCCATCGCTTGCTTTGTACAAAAACCATTTCTCTTTCATCTTAACAAAGCAGTAACTTTTATCTTAAAGCTCCTCCTATTTTAAACGAGCCAACAGCTTAAAAGATCATTTATAAACAATGGATGTTTAAGTAGCAATAGGTGGAGTTACACAGTTTAAAATGTATAAACATTAAAACCATATAAATGACTTAACACGGTGCCTACCTTGTAAACATTCTACTAAATGCTGCTTTCTTTTATAAATATTAGTATTTATATAACGCGTAACATGGAGCCATATTTACTTTATGTCACATTTATTTTATTGTTTGGACTTTTAAACTGTAATAAATACAGATATACTATTACAATCTAATTTTAGTTGCTGATTTAAAAAATATTAAACAGAATTTGATAATAACATGCAGAATGTAAAAAATGTCTAAACTATTGCAAATATTTGAAAAACTACTGATTACTTTTTTTTTTGAATATGTCATTTCCATATAGGGTTATGATAGAGAAACGGTTCAGCCTTTTACAGGGGCGGATGGGGAGGGGTCAACCGGCCCGGGAAACCAATTTCACCGGCCCGGCCCATTTTTAAAAATTGTAACTTTCTAAAAGATGTAAGTACAGTTGTCGACATATAAATTCGTACACTTCACCCATACATAAGTCAATTACAACAAAATTGGGTAAAACGGGTTTCTCACCTTGCTGCTTCTACCTGGATAGAACACCAGCTATATAAATGTACGATTTTTTACCATAAGTAATAAGGGTTATTTGTAAATATTGTTGTGTTTAAATTACAGCCGCGAAATAAGAAAATTATAAAATAATACCAGAAAAACTACAAAAGTATAAAGCCAAAAAGAGAAAATTTATTAACAAACAACAAACTATTATTTAATTGCTGCGCCATTGGATTCAAACACTAATCGTAATCTTCTTGGCATTTACAAAATAATACTTCTGGTGTAATCCGGAGTTAGCCCTTCCCAAATTTCTTCTATTTTTTTAAAATACCTATTTCATTCTGTGGTTTAAAATTTATTTTGTACATTTTTTTACCATCAAACCCAAACATTTTCAATTGGATTTAAATCAGGACTTCTTGAGCATCTAGGCAGACATGTTACGTGGTTTTGTCTAAACCAGTTTTCTATATTTCTTGCAGTATGTACAGAGCAGTTATCCTGCTGAAATATAAAGTCATTCCTTTCAAAAACTATTGCGGCAGAAGGAAGAAAAACATTTTCCAAAATCTGAAGATATATAATATTACTGTTTAGTGTTCCACCAATATTCCAGCATACACCTGCACAGTAAACACTTATCCATGCCCACACATTAACGAAGAAACGTCCACTGGTTTGCTTTTTTTGAGTATACGTCTCATCATATCGGGAATACTTGAATCCTTCCATTATAATATGTAGACTGAAAAGTTTCCTCATCGGAAAAGATAACATTTTGCCAAAAAAAACATTTTCTGGTAAATATTGCATAGCAACCCCAATTCTTTGTTCCTTATCACTATTTTTTTGAAAACGGTTTGGATGCAGCTGCTCGATTTCTTAATTCGGAACATTGTCTTACTCGGCGTTGCGCAGTTCTAGATGAAGCAGATAATCCTGTTATGTGCATAGCGGATACTGCAGTTTCAAATGGCTTTTGCCTTAAATACTCCATCAAATTTCGGTCTTTTTCATTTGATGATTTTCTATTATTTAATTTAAATAATAACCAGACCCAACAGACCTTTCAAGTGTTTGATGATAGCGCCATTTTTTACAATTCCTTGAACAGTACTTCTAGGTACTCTAAAATGATCAGCTATTTTTCAATAAGACCACCCTATTTCTACTAAACGTATTAATTATTATTCTTGCTTTTTCAATAATACTTAAATAAGGCATTTTTAAATCAAATAAGATAATGACAATATTTTGACAGATATCATGATAACAATTAACACGTTACAAAGGTAAAAAAGTTGCATTTACAGTGTCACAGTTTAGTGTACGAAATTATATGTCGTTAACTGTACATACATAATACCTAATAGTCACATTGTATATTTGTACCTACATAATGTATATTTTTACATTTATCAATTATAGATATTCTTCATAAATCTATCTTCAATCGTTTACAGTTTGTACTACTTGTGGAGAAATTTCTCGTATTACTAGTCGAAGGCACTCCTTAAGCAGATGTATTGAGTTGGGTTTAAATTTATAAACAAACCCGAACAAACCCCACAAAAAAAGTCCAGTGGATTATGAACGGTAGATCTGGGTGGCCACTTTATTCTACTAGGCCTATCTAATATATTTAAGTACTCCAGTACACGATCAGCATAATTCGGGGGAGCACCAAGCACCATATTCTTGAAACCATAAGGTTAAACACTTAAACTTAGTAAATTTCTTTACAAAAGACAGGGCGGCAATAATGCACAGCGCTTTTAAATTTGCGATTGGGATTTAAGGCAAATTTTTCAGTGTCAATTTTAAAATAGCATAGGAGTGTATGGTATCAAATTGTTGGAAAAAAATGCTCGTTTTAAATATCCTAGTGAACTGCCATCTTTCCATTTGGAAAAATGGAGTAAACGTCAAGAGAACAAAATTTCATTTTTTAAACGCTTGTGAAACTTAGAAAGTCAATTATTATGACATAATTTTGATTTTCATATACTACTTGACTATAAATTAACAGATTTAATTAATTTGTAGCAACCTAGATTGAAAATAAAAAATAAACATAAAAATGTTATAACACGTCAAAAAAATTACAAGTTAGGTGTTATTTTACTCAGAATGTTATGCTGAATCCCAATAAGTAAAAATATACAAGATGGCCCATTTAAAATACCAAAGTCAAGGTCACTTTCGGTCAAACCGAAAGTGCTAACACATTGAAAATTATGCCAATAAATGCAGACTCATCTCTTATGCATAATCTCAAAATTTCATTTTAATATCTATAAATATAAAAAAGTTATAGGGGTGAACGTCTTTTGAGAAACACCCGGTATATTGATTATTTTCTTTCATCTATTAATTTGAATTTAAGAAACTATCTGATGTTTTTATTCGAACAATTAGGAACTGATTACAGCCAGGACAAGCAAACGATATGTAAATAATAAATATTTGATATTATATATTAACGATAATATAATTAAACCAGATCTTGTTATATCTATTACTATTTATAATATCGATGTTATGTAAATTATAATTAAAATATATAATTATTTCCTTTCAAACATCTGCTAAAATATATCTCTGGAATATTAAGGTAAATTTGTATCAAGTCAAATAGTTTGTTATTTTTTGCTAACTGTTGAATGGTAATCTGGAAAATCTATGGTGTGTAAAGGCGGCCTATGCCGCCGGCTTTTGCCTAAAATAAAATAAACAATAATGCTCATCAGGGCCTCCGGCATGGGCCGCCGGCATTTTTTCACTAGCGGCAAAATGTCGGTAAAAATCAAAAGGAATTCTCGCGGCCTACGGCTATTGTTTCACTTCTGGTTAAAACACGGGCACTCCAGTGAGCATTTTGCAGTTACCGAGTTTACGTCGTGTGTCTTTTTTGTCAATTTTAAAATAGTATGATGGATAGCCCAGGACTAGATTAGATCATCCCTTTTTAAGTCATTTAAAAGTACACTTCCACTATATACGCTTCTCCTTAAACTGAGACGTACCCAAAACCTGCGTTTTTTCAGTTTCCTCTTTCGAATAATCTGTAGGGCCAGATACCCTAAAAGAAAATGTTCGTCGTCCGTACCTCTCCACGAACAAATACTACTGACCAAAAATAATTAAAAAGCTGAATGTCACTTTGCCCATTTTGGTGTGGTCGAATTTAATCTCGCGGCAAAGCCACTGATGGCCACTGCAAGCCGCCGAACATTATGCCGGCGGCAGAGCCGCCAGTGCCGCCGGGCTAGGCCAGTTTGGTGAAGCCCCGCCTTAAGGTTTAACAAAATTAAAATTCTACATTATGTTGGTCAGCTGTATTTTGATTTGTAATAATAAGTAAGTGGTGTACGAGATACCAACGATTGTTTTAATGGTATTTTCACTAAATTAAAAGAATGGCTGTAAACAAAAGTTATATTAGCTTCGTTCGTACAGCGGGTAGAAACTGTCAGCGAATTAACGACGCATGCGAACGTGTTTTAAAAGCGTTCGCACAAGACAAATCCCAAAGCGCTGACAGAAAATCCGGCGTTCGCCGAAGCCAAATTGTCACGTAAACGCAAAGCAAAAAATTTCCAACCAGTTTGCAACCAGTTAAAAACAACGCATGAGCAGAAAAAAATTGGAGATCGGTTGACAATTATTGCTTGTACAAACGAAGCTAATAGCAATTTATTGATACACTCAAGGATACAGGTAGGATACATACACCTATTTCAACTATAGTACCAAACGATGTTCTCTGTAAAATTATGAAATACTCCAAAATATTATTAACTAAATTATCACTAAAAACTAATTAGTTTTAAGAAAGCTTTGGGATAAAGAAGGACCACCTTGTTTAGAAAAAACTTTTAAAAGAAATAATCTGATTAATATAATTTTGCACCATCTAAGGACAGCTAAGTATGTACTCTGAGATGGCGAAAATAAATACATACATATTTTCTTGTTAGACTAACTAAGGTAGAACAGTTTGCAGATAACGATTGCAGATTGCCGATTATCTATCTGCTAAAAATGAATGTAACATCTGTCCTAAAAAGAATACCAGCCTCCAGATGAGGCAGGAAGTTCAATTCTTCCAGATATATAGATGATGGGAACCAATATGTGAGGACATTTTAAAATTTTAATACTGAAAGGACTTATAGAATTTATAAATATGCATGTTATATCTTGACCAAATGGCAAACTAGAATGTTGGCATCGCGAGAACGCGTTTGCAAATCGGGCAAAACCTACTAACTAGAAATCAATGAAATTACTACATAGTCGCCAAGAAGCATTTTAGCTAGTCTGTCTAAACCAACATTATACTGTGCGAGCAAAAATTATTTGCATCAAAGAGGGATTGGATTAAAAAACGTAGCGCTTGGTTTAGATCACAATGATATGGGGACGATATATCTAACCAAATCTAGGTTAACATTTTGTCAAATTCATATTATGACATGATATGCCAAACTAATGAGTAATAAAATAAGTAGACAAATACAAATTTATTTTTGTTGTTTACAAAATTAACAAAGTAAGAATATACCGAAAGAAAAAGAAAATAGTTACATGTATTCTGAGAATTCACATAACCGGAGAAGTGGAACCAGGCTTCATCCGAAAAAAATGTCAGGTCTAATAATATCATTTATTTCCAATAAATTTTGGGTAAACCATTGAAAGTAATTCCTGCGTCTTTCAAAATCTGCGGCTTGTTTTTCTTGGAATACTTGCACTTTATAAGGAAATAAATTTAGCTGCTTCTTAAGAATAGTCCTGCATGTTCCATAAGAAATTCCCACTTCTTGAGACACGTGTCTTTACAATTTGTTGGCGTATTTTGCATTATTTCACGAACGTTTGCAACAAGTTCTTCTGTTCTTACAGATGGTCTTCCTGCTCCTTTTTTGTGTTGTATAGAACCTGTTTCCCTAAACACAGCCACGGTTCTTTTCAGGCAATGATAAAAATCCCCAGCAATAAAAGCAACGTTAGGAAAATGTTCGCGAAATTCGTCTATGCACAAACCCGGATTGTATTGCCACTCACCATTTACTCTAACCCCGTTTCGAAAATACGCTTCAACCATGAATGTTTTGCACTGTTCCGTAAAGCCCATTGTGTGAATTGTTAAAGAAATTGGAAAAATTAGCGATGAATCAAATTACTTGTAACAACTGTCAAAGATGACGGAATAACTGATTGATTGTTAATTCGGGTAGTTACTGACACCCAACAGGTATTAAGCTCTACGGCTAAGCATTACGTCGTTATATGCAAGGCCCTCTTTGATGCAAATAATTTTTGCTCGCTCGGTAGTATTATGATATTTTTCGCGTCCCGTATTGCACTGGACGAAAGTAACAATCCTTTTAATTACCGAATTCTTGCTTGCAACTATATCAACCCACGTTTCTAAAGCAGTAAAACGAATAAGCAGGATTATTTTAACGAGATCGGTATTACTCTCTACAACTTAATTAGCAATTAACAAACAATGAAGCAGAGATATCTTAATTAGGTAACGCGTACTTCTACGCCTGCGAGCAGAATTTTATCGCACTTTTGAACCAACATCACATCCTTTACGTGTTTACCGGCTTTGCAAAACGTTTGCTTGGAACTTATTAATATGCAGGTCCTATAAGGGATAGATAAGGAGTAAATTTAGCGATTGAATGCATAAATTTTAATCAATTAAAATAAGTACATTATGCAAGCAAGAACCATTTTGGGTTGGTTTTATCATCAATTGTCTTTAAAATAAATCATAAATAGATAGATAAATAGTACATCAGGAGTCTTGTCCGTCTTATTATCAAAATTAGAAATAGTGCAGTAAAAATAAATTATGACCTGGGCAAAATATTGCAACACAAATGATTCTTTTTGCATTCCATTGTGAAAAGTGTCTATTTTAACGTAATCAAAATCCCCATTAATCCTGGCCCCGGAAATCAGTTAAAATCCCAGATGGCGGCTGAATTTTGTATTTTTAATTACAAAATTTACAACTTTGTTTTTATAAGGTGTAACTTGACTAAATGTTTAAAAAACAAAGATAAAAGTATAAAATAGGTATTAAATAGGTAAGATAGGTATTGAATCACTTAAATTGCCTATTATACATTAGAGAAAACTTTATTACACATTAGACTTACAAGAAAAAACAAACATTATTTCAATAAACAAAAATTAAAATGATTTGGCTGTTTTTTCACAATTCATCATAATCTTCATCTGTACTTTCCATTTTTTCATCTTCTATTCGCTGCGAACTATTTTCACAATTTGTTTCTTGACACTAACCACATGAACTGGTACATTCCCAACCATCCTTTCGGCAACTACATTTCATCGCACCACAGCCGGTTTTGCAGTTACATCTTACTTTGCGTAATATAATTTCAGGTGCTAGTGGCAAATTCATTTTTTTCGGTACATACATATTGTCATATATCCCTAGTCTGTTGGGGTTAAGCCTTCTTGCATTTGTTTCCATAATATACAAATTTGCAAATAATAATATGCACAGAAGCTATGGTAGTTGACAGCATGACGGCTGATTCCGTTGGGGAAAGGTTATGTGGCTGAACGAAACATTTTGTCTTCGATACTTTATCAATAATAGTTCTATATCTAAGTGTGTTTAGTGTATCATCTGGATTTCCATCAAAAATACATACTTCTATCTTCTTTCCACATTCTTCAACCTTACTGAGATTAAGGTTTGTTGAGCTGAACGATAGTGCAAGTTCACGAAAGTATTGATATTCAACAACACGTTTCAAAACTGATTGCTTTCCAATATGGAATATTCTGGAGGTGCTGTCACATCCTGTATACGAATTTATAAAGAATAGACTGTTCGCTAAGTCATTTCCGAGCGAATATCTAATGGCATTGATATCAGAAAAGGTAATTCTGTTTGAAACATTTTTTATCACTTCTAAAAAACAGCTTGTGGTATGCTTGAGTACACCAATAAATCAGCAATACCAACAGGTCAGTGTCTTCTCCTATCACTGTTGTATTTTTAATTTTTGAATATTACACTGCAGTTTCAACAAAGTCAACATCAGCATCATCAACTAATTGAATTATTGATCAACCATGTTGTCGTATTTCTTCAGCGATTATATTAATTATTTTCTGCTTGTTTTCCTTATTAGTGAGAAACATTTCCTTACTTCCTGTTAATGTCATATCTGGTGCGAAGTTCACGGCGGGGAAAATTCTATTTGTTCGGCGATTATGAGTCATGTCTTTTATTGTGTTTTCTGAAGTATAACCATGTATCAAAAAAATTAAATTCCCGGACTTCCATTGTCTTTATTTTGTTACTTAACACAATGTTTCGGTTAGTTAGTATCTCTAGCCGTTTTGAAAACGGCTAGAGATACTAACTAACCGAAACGTGTTAATTTTAAAATAGCATAGGAGTGTATGGTATCAAATTGTTGGAAAAAAAAAACTCCATCGTTCCTTTTGGAAAAATGGAGTACATGTCAAGGAAACAAAATTTAATTTTTTAAACGCTTGTGAAACTTAGAAAGTTAATTATTATAACATACTTTTAATTTTCATATAATTACTACTTGACTATAAATTAACAGATTTAATTAATTTGTAGCACTCTACATTGAAAAAAAAACATAAAAATGTTACAACACGTCAAAAAATTACAAGTAAGGTGTCATTTCACTCATAATGTTATGCTGAACCCAAATAAGTAAAAATATACAAGATGTCCCATTTAAAATATCAAAGTTAAGGTCACTTCCGGTCAACCCGGAAGTGCTAACAAATTGAAAATTATGCCAATAAATGCAGACTCATCTCTTATGCATAATCTCAAAATTTCATTTTAATATCTATAAATATAAAAAAGTTATAGGGGTAAACGTATTTTGAGAAACACCCGGTATGTACTGCCATAATGGTTTTGGGCCAATCTTTATTTAACGTTCTCGCATCATACAAAACTAATATATATAATTTTACAATAAGCTGATACCTTGGTAATAGCAGTATTTGAGATGTTTATACTATTCTTTAAGCATTCTAACTTCCTGTTTTTTCTATTCTTGGAATAAATTCAAGTTAGGTAAGCATAAAATATATCAAAAAACAATATTATTATTACACGTAGGTAGAGCAATTAAGGACTTCGAGTCAACTTAAGAAGATTACTATTTATAAGAGCCGATGATTTATTAACTACAAATTTTATTATCATTTCATAATAATTAAAGCGAATAATACCTACACTAAGAGAAAACTCTATTAGCCTTAACTAGAAATCTATTAGTAGTAGCAAAAAGTTGGATTAAATAGGCGCTGAACCAGCAACTCTGATGTAGCTACTAGGTTCATTTTTTTGAAATTACTTTTTAACCTCAATATGGTATTTTCTTGCTGCTACAAGACAACTCTATTGCCCTAAAAAATATATCAGTGCAGGTAAAAAATATCTTTTATTTATAAAAAATATGATCTGCATTCATATCTTTCCATTAACCATTGAACTTAAACCAAAAATAAATTTATTTTAGAAATTCAAGCATTCAAGCAATTAAGTGGAGAATTTTGCGCACTGTTTAAGATAATATTAAATGTTGTCGAACAAACTTAAAGAGAAAAAATTAAAAATATTATTATTACTCCAGGAAGATTCTCATGTTTCATAGCATACTCTGGGCGTGACTACGGTACTTACCAAACCACCACATCTATTTTTTTTAAAGGAGAAGTTTCATCCATACAAATCAGTGATTTTACGAGAGTTATTGAATGATGATCCTGATAGGCGAGAGCAATTTTGTGAAATAATGATTGAGTTAACAGATGATCACGTACAAATTGTCCATAGAATTTGTTAATCACACCCATTATATTAAAAAAGTTAATGTCTGGGCGAGCATTGTTAAAAATAGTGTAATGAGACATTTTTCTTTGGTGAGAGCCTCACTGGAGATAGATTTTCTTCCAAATGATTTGGTTTCAGCTCTTGCGACTCTATTTCGATTATGCTGCTCGTGTACGGGAGTACTTAAATACATTTTTTCCGGGGCGGTAGATAGATAGAGTAGAATAGAGTGGCCACCCAGATCTCTCGTTCATAATCCACTGGACTTTTTTTTGTGGGGGCTACGTCAAAAATTTAGTTTATAAATCTGAACCCAACTCGATTGATACGCTTAAGGAGTCCATTCGACTAGTAATACACAAGTAGAATAAAGTGTACAACAGGAATCGGTTAATTTACGGCAGAATAGTTGGTGAAGGACATTTTCAATATCAAATAAAATAGTTCGTTTTTATACTTTTGTCGTTTGTCTATTTCATCCCTACAAACCAGTAATTTTACTAGAGTTATTGGATGATGATCCTGATAGACGAGAGCAAATTCTGCAAATTTGTGAAATAACGATTGCGCTATCAGATAATCACTCACGAATTGTACAAAGAACTTGTTTTTTAGATGAAGCTACGTTTTCTTTAAATGATCAGGTCATGAAAATACACATACACAACTACAGATATTGGGCACAGGAAATCCTCACCGGTTCATAGAAAATCCCACCCAGTATAAAAGGTTCCAGCTCTTTCCACGCTATTTCCAGATGTTAATGATGGGGATTTATCAAGTTTAATCTTATGCTTTTAACATAATGGTGCTTCCACGCATTATGCTGCTCATGTAAGGGAGTAAGTAAATATTTTTTTTTCCTGGGCGATAGATAGATAGACGGGGGCCAATAGAGTGGGCGTCACCCAGATCACCCGATCTTAACCAACTGGATTTTTTTTTGTGGAGCTATGTCAAATATTTCATTTACAATAAACCCAACTCGATAGATACGCTTAAGGAGTCCATTTGACGAGTAATCCAAGAAATTTTTCTACAAGTAGTACAAAATGTGCAACAATTTTTTTTTAGATCGATTAATCGTACACACACATTTGGACCATTCGAAATAAGAAACCACGCACACCAGAAACAATATGCTTAATGGGGAGATCAAACAGTCAGGTACAGCTGACCATGCCTGGACATATCGAGAGTGGTCAGAAGCTGAAATTCTACACAAAGAACTACACTGGAAGTTCAAGGAAGCTCCTGCTATACACCAGAACCCAGGTGGTTTCAGTAAGCCATCAGTAGATATAATAAATATCTGGAAACCTTTATTAAGTAGAGGCAATCTTATAATAATACCTCGCATGGATTAAACGCATGACTGCACCCATTTCACTCATGCTTCATGCATCATATTAGCCCTCCATCAAAAATTAAAGCTTGTGTAGTATGAACAATATCAAAAGTTACTGAAATAACTTTTCACTTTATTATTAAAAAATGAATTGTTGTTTATCCCTATAAATACCTTTCCCAATTTATTCTTACTTAAATTTGAGGGCCTTATTCCTGGTAAAACTAGGTTCTATTTATTGGAAAATTTAGTCATTATACAGGGTCCTGCACCTCACCTCCCGTCTTCTATAGCTCACTTAGTAATTAAGTTAGAATTTTTATATTTTGCAGACCTTATCTGTATCTTGGGGCGCATTTCAGGAAAATATTTTTTTTCATACAGGGTGTTCCAAAAAAGTGTGACGTCATAAGGGTGTATTTTTTTATATTACATGCCATATATTTTCTTACATTTTTGGGTGCCTCCTATAGTTACCTACATACCCCTAAAATTTTATTAAAATTGATTCAGTATTATAGACGAAAAAATATCAGTTTTGCGCCACTGGTATTAAAAATAAATAAAAAATAAAAATGATGCCTCGTTAATAAATTTATACAAAGGTACCTATTAAATAAGGTATAACAATTTCGTTAACCAAGTTTGGTTAACACGAATTGTACAGCGTGTCCAAAGTTTAGTGTCAAACTTTGCAAACTTTAAAGCAATTTATTTTTTTTATTTCAAATGGGAACCCCTGTATATTTTTATGTCATTCGATGCAGAATTAAAAATCAAACTTTTTTCCTAATTGCAACCCTATCAAAATTTCTAACGCATCAAGAGTTATTTGCAGAAAACTAATTTTATCAACTATTCCAACAGTCATTATTATGAATAAATATTGAAGGTGGCTTTGAAAAACAATTTATTGGTATTAAAGTTTATTAAAGTGACCAGAGACCATTTTGACTTTAGTAATCTAAAAGTTTTAAATACTGTTAAATTGTTAGTAATTATTTAAGCTGTTATAATTACTTTATATATTGTTTTTGTGATGGACTACAACCAAGAAGAGCTCGTAGATATGATTTTTATATTAGGAGCATGCGAAAAGAACTCTTTCTTGGCAAGCCGAGTTTACGCACAGTGTTATCCGGAACGACGACATCCAGACAAAAGGAGCCTGCAAACTTTTGTACAAACGGGAAATGTAAACTACCCAAAACCAGTGAGAAATAAACCGGTCCGAACTGAACAAAATCAATTGGCTGTGCTATTATCTTATCTGTTATAGAAAATCCTTCAGTTACTCAACAAGCAGTCGCTGATGCTGTAGATGTAATCGAAAGAACAGTTCAACGAATTTTCAAGGATAACCATATTCACGATTATTATTTCCAGTTAATAATTACTAACAATTTAACAATATTTGAAACATTTAGATTACTAAAGTCAAAATGGTCTATGGTGACTTTAATAAACATTATTACCAATAAATTGTTTTTCAAAGCCACCTTCGATATTTATTCATAATAATGACTGTTGGAATAGTTGATAAAATTAGTTTTCTGCAAATAACTCTTGATGCGTTAGAAATTTCGATAAGGTTGCAATTAGGAAAAAAGTTTGATTTTTAATTCTGCATCGAATGGCATAAAAATATACAGGGGTTCCCATTTGAAATAAGAAAAATAAATTGGTTTAAAGTTTGCAAAGTTTGAGACTAAACTTTGGACACCCTGTACAGTTCGTGTTAACCAAACTTGGTTAACAAAATTGTTATACCTTATTTAATAAGTTCCTTTGTATAAATTTATTAACGAGGCATTATTTTTATTTTTTATTTATTTTTAATACCAGTGGCGCAAAACGGATATATTTTAGTTTTTATTTTTTTTCGTCTATAACACTAAATCAATTTTAATAAAATTTTAGGGGTATGTAGGTAACTATAGGAGGCACCCAAAAATGTAAGAAAATATATGGCATGTAATTTAAAAAAATACACCCTTATGACGTCACACTTTTTTGGAACACCCTGTATGAAAAAAACTATTTTCCTGAAATGCGCCCTAAGATACAGATAAGGTCTGCAAAATATGAAAATTCTAACTTAATTACTAAGTGAGCTATAGAAGACGGGAGGTGAGGTGCAGGACCCTGTATAGCTAAAACAGAAGTGGTCAATTACAAAACTGTAAATCAATCGATAAAACCATTTATTTTCGTGAATTTAGGTTATTTAAGTAACCTTATGCAAAAACAAATAATGACAATGGCTAACATGTAAAAAATATTTAAAGTATGTTTAAATAATCTTTTAATTAGGTAACAAACTATACCCAAGGTAACTTGCAGCTCGTAATGCTGCTGATGTATTTTCCATAAATATATGTCACATATCTCCAGAAACCCTATAATAAAATGGAAAGCAGCATACATGCTTTTTACCATTATCGGTGATCCCAAAGTGTTTTCTCCTTTTTCAGATACAAGCCATAAATTTTGCACATTCCATTTTGTCACCGCCCTGAACAGTTTCTGCACGTGAAAGCCCTGAGTTTTAGTAAGCTCGACAAAAGCTATATGCATATCGCAACAGCCCGCCATCAATCAACACCTTTGCAGCCCCATCCTCATTTACCGCATCCGCGAGGGGTTTTCCCCGAAGTGGATGCGAGGACGCCGAACGAATCGTGTTCAAGGTCCGTAACGAAGAAATTGACAGATTTATGCCTAAAAGGGCTAAGAAGCAATGTAGACAAAATTGAGTTTTAAATAACATTAATCTTTTTTTTTGAGTAAAACGAGTTCGATGCTTTTTTTGTTGATTTTTTAAGGCAAATAATAATAGTAATACTACTAACAATAATAATGGCATAGATATACTAGATGAGGACAAAGCATGAAAATACTTAGGCATTTAACAAAACCTGTGATGTGCGATGTAAGCTTATTGTCCATACATATATAAAGCTGAGTGTAGCCGAAGGGAAAACCGACATCCAAGATGAGGTGGAAAGTTCTATTTTTCCACATATCTAGATTTCTTCCATGCTTCCAACATATAGGGAAAAACTGAAATTCCCAAATTGTGAACTATGAGCTAAAGAAGTTAGAAAATGCAATATATTTCTTGACAGAATGGTAATTCCATTGTGTGGTCGGTTGCCAAGATATGCTACGGGAACCGTCTAGAGTCGACAGTATGTGAAAGTGCGTTCTCGTGAATTGGGCGGGACCTGCTACATATTTGCCGAATATTACAGAATGGTTAAGTGGTTCATGAATTATAATAGGTTAAAAAAAAAAGAAAGCAACTTAAAATGTTCATAGCCCTAGCATTTTTTCAAAAAAAAAAACAGTACTGGGTTTACTGGAGTTGTTTCAAGTTACAAACTCACACTGTCCTGTACATTTTTACAACTATATTTCTTTCTTGTGTTACTTTATTTTTCTCCACAAACTCTAATATCGGAGAGTAAGAGAAAATATTTTCAACAACCACCAACATACCAGTTCATTAATTGGTCTAACTCCTTCTGGTTTTGATGTATTTTTAACGTGTAATTACCTTTAAATTTTTCCTACCAATTTTGATACTTTTTTTGTTTTACTGAAAATATTCAATATCTATTCTACTGAGGTAATTCTTGTCAGGTTGTTTTGTGACATCCTTACGCAAAATAACTATACAAAATAGATAAAAAATTTACATCTTTGTTTTGTACGAATTTAGTGAATTTTATCATCATAATTTTGTTTGGTGGTCCTGGAGTTAGGCAAATATTGTATTCAAAATGTTTAAATTAAAATATCTTGGAGATGTTCTACTTAATAAGAACTTTTGTCTTCTGACCTCAAGAATAGTTCGAAGTGAGGTGTAAAAATAGTGGATATAAAACACTTTCTTTTGAAAAGTTTTGAATTGCAAAAAAAAACGGTAGATTAAACAAAATTGGTACCTACATAGTGTTTTACCAGATAACTTTTATGAACGTAAGCGCATGTACAAAATAAGGTGCATTCATCACCCGTCTAATCCGTCCGTCTATTGGCGTCTATGTCGGTAGAAATACTTGAAATTGTGTTTAGTCCGCAAACAAACAAATAGTATTGAGTTCTCTGCCTGTCTCTGCCGTGAGCTCAAGCTATTCGTTAAGCCCAGTTTTATTCTGTGCTTCTGTGTTGTAAAATGCCTGGATGTAATTGTGCATACCACTTTTGTTTAACCAAAACTGGCAAAGGATTAGGTTTATTTGATTTTCCAAAGGGCTATTTCCGGGATGAAATGTAACAGAAAAGTTCAGGCCTTCTTTTTTCAAAGGTTATTTCAAACGTTACGTAAGTAATTAACTTAAATATTAATAATATATTATTTATTACAATTAAAATATGTTTTATTATAGGATATTATTATTTATTTAGTATTTTTATAAATTCACCCGTTTTTTAAATATATTTTTTTATTTTGTTACAACGGTTTTTCTTTATTTAGTTAACAAAAACTCTTTTAGGGTGAATAAACTTTTTTTTAATCCACGAGGAACTACAATTTTTTTTTAGAATGCATGGGAAAGTAAATATTCAAGATCAATATACAATATATAATCATCGATATCTATAGCAAATTTTATCCGATATCATATCAGTGTACCACGTTACATTTTTAATTAAGTACCAATAGCACAGCTACAGGAAATAACCTATACAGGATACAGGGTCCTGCACTTTACCTCCCGTCTTCTATAGCTCAGTTAGTAATTAAGTTAGAATTTTCATATTTTGCAGACCTTATCTGTATCTTGGGGCGCATTTCAGAAAAATATTTTTTTATACAGGGTATTGCAAAAAAGTGTGACGTCATAAGGATGTATGCCATATATTTTCTTACTTTTTTGGGTGCCTCCTATAGTTACCTAATAATGCCTCGGTAATAAAATTATACAAAGGTACTTACTAAATAAGGTATAACAATTTCGTTAACCAAGTTTGGTTAATACGAATTGTGCAGGGTGTCCAAAATTTAGTGTCAAACTTTGCAAACTTTAAAGCAATTTATTTTTCTTATTTCAAATCGGAACCCCTGTATCTTTTTATGTCATTCGATGCAGAATTAAAAACAAAACATTTTTTCTACTTGCAACCCTATCGCAATTTCGAACGCATCAAGACTTATTTGCAGAAAACTCATTTTATCAACTATTTCAACAGTCATTATTATGAATAAATATCGAAGGTGGCTGGAGTCTTGGTTGTCGACCTCCTAACTTTTCAATTTTACATCTGTTGTACACCACTAAAAGCTCCATTACGGCTCAATCTCACCATTATTTTCTATTTTGCTAAAAACATCAGCATTTTACTTTTCACTTTGTTTCCTGATGATGAGTGTTTCTACACTCGAAACATGTCGTTGTGATACTAGGATCGCCTAGTTTTCCGATAAATAAAGATTGTGGAGAAAGACTTCGTGCTTTTCTTTTTCTGTAAAAAAAATAATGCCTCGTTAATAAAATTATACAAAGGTACTTATTAAATAATGTATATTAGTTTCGTTACTCAAATTTGATTAATACGAATTGTACTGGGTGTCCAAAGTTTTGTGTCAACCTTTGCAAACTTTAAAGCAATTTATTTTTCTTATTTCATATAGAAACCCCTGTATCTTTTTATGTCATTCGATGCAGAATTAAAAACAAAACATTTTTTCTACTTGCAACCCTATCGCAAAAACTTGGTTGACGAGACTGTTATACCTTGTTTAATAAGCACCTTTGTATAATTTTATTAACGAGGCATTATTTTTATTTTTTATTAATTTTTAATACCAGTGGTGCAAACGTGATATTTTTTAGTTTTTATTTTTTTTCGCCGATAAAACTGAATCGATTTCAATAAAATTTTACGGGTATGTAGGTAACTATAGGAGGCACCCAAGTGAGTAAGAAAATATATGGCATGTAATTTAAAAAAGTACACTCTTATGACGTCACACTTTTTTGGAACACCCTGTATGAAAAAAAATATTTTCCTAAAATGCGCCCCAAGATACAGATAAGGTCTGTAAAATATGAAAATTCTAACTTAATTACTAAGTGAGCTATAGAAGACGGGAGGTGAGGTGCAGGACCCTGTATATTGAGTATATAATATCTGTGGTACTAAGGCAGAACCCGATATGTCAAAATACTTGATTTTGCAGAGAACGAATTTTAAAGTTCGCGATATCGCCGAAATTAAGATTGCATTTACAGTAACTTGGCAAGTCCATTAAAATATTTTACAATAAACATCCTTTTCGCTTGTGGCATTTCAAGGAAAAATTTTTTCAAATAACGAAGATATTTAGATTAGTTGGACATATCGTGTTTTTCCCTCTTTAGTTTCACAAATAAAATTGACATGTCGCGTATTGCGATTCCATATGGGTGTTTGCCTACTTTCTACCGTCTTGCTTACTGGACTTATTACCTCATTCCTTTGATTTTCTGTAAGAAACTGTTCGTGAACAATAGTTATACCATTGTAAATGCATGGACCTAGCTGGGTACTTATTACTAGGCATCACTTAACATCTGCGGAGGCAAATATAAGAAAAAACAAACAACTTTTTTATTCTTTACTTTAAATTTAAACAACAAAATATCGTCATTCATTTTCCTCAGAGGAATCGTCCGATAATAATTCTGACACCCTAGCGCTGGTTTCCAGATTTAAATAAAAACTGTGACATTCAGAACGAATCAGTGGAAGAAGACTAAGAAGGTCGTAAAACATTCGAACGACTGGACTGGTAAAACCAATTCCGACAAGTTGAAACTGTGGCATAAACCGATATGTCAGACATACCGGGATATACAAACAAATGTTTGGCGGTGCGCGACGACACCACAACCCGATATGTCTAGCATATTGGGTTTTGCCAGCGACCAATTTTCATTTATGAAACATATCGGGATCTTATTTTATTAACCCACATTGTATAGGAGTAGCAGAACCATATCGGGTTTTGCCATCATATTCGTCACCACTAACTGCATATATTGGCTTTAAAAACGAAAAATGGCTTTTTCTTGACATATCGGGTTCTGCCTTAGTACCACAGATATATTCTGTAGTATTCACTAGTAAGAGCTCCAGTTTCAGCAAATACTTTTGGGGGTTTCTTTACAGTGGAAAGGGTGCTTTCATCACATTGTAAATTCTCGGTGAAATGTTTTACCAAAATTTCTTGGCGGGATCTGAAATAATTTGATACTAGAGGCTTATTAAACGCCATGGCGCGCGCTTTGAAAGTGGGCTCAGGTTTTCTCAAGGCAATGTCCGGGTTTCTTTTTCGAAAACCAACGTAGGTACCAGTCCCAGCCATCTTGAGATTTGAGTTAAAACCGTGCGTGCGTATATAATTTTTGTCGGCCAGGTCATAGGCTAACTTAAGTCGGTAGAAGACAATCCAAATAATCGAGACTCGAGAAGTTTCATGTGATCTAAAATATTTCTTTCCAAATCAGTATTAAAAGTTGTTTGCAAACGACCTAGCTCTGTCTTGGTACCACTAGCAATTAAGTTTTTATTCTGTGCTCTTCTCCGAAGCGTAGCTTGCTCGTTTTGCCCAAGCAAATGTTATGTCGTTCTATCCGAAACTGACAATTTTCATAAACATCCCATTAATTCACATACAAATATATAATAATTGCTTAAATCTATTAATGAAATGAAGGATATTAACCATACTGGAAGAGGAAAAACTTTTTTATTAATAGGTATAGGTAGAAGAAAAAGTAATTATTTATAAAAACGTGTGCTTATACTGAAACTACAATTCCAAATATCACATTGGCGATTACTATACAGGGTTCGCCAGAAACAACACTTTTAGTTTTTTCGGATTTCATTTAAAATAAATTTACGTAAAAACAAACATGCAGTTATTGTTGCTTTCTCACTTCGAATATGATTTTATATCTGGCCGGGTAACATTTTGTTGTAGGAAACCCATTTTATATTTATGGGAAAAGAAACTGAAAATCATCTCCACAAATAAATTATTATCTTCACAGCTTCACTCTGAGATAATGGACTACTTCCGTAAAATTAATTTTATATTTGCCTACTTTTAAAGTATTTTTATTATTACATGTCATATTTCTTTAATTCATTCAATCATAAATAATAAAAATTTTATTCAAACGAGGTACCACCGAGTAAGCGCATAGTTCAACTCGATATCTGAACTCCCGATAACAGTTCCTAACTAGCTGTGTTGGGATATTTGCAATAACTACCCTTATTTTTCTTTCAAGAGATATAAGTTATTGTTATTATTGAAATTGGTTTTATACACATGTGGCTTCAGATATCCGCAAAAATGAAAATCGATAATTGTGAGATCGGGACTCGTACGTGCCAACTAATTTGGACCATAAGTACGTACCTTCCAATCCATTTGTTCCCAAAGTGATGATTTAGCCAATCATCAAAAGGAATTGAAAAAAAAATCCAAAAAAAAACAAAAAATTTTGTTTCTGACGAACCCTGTATAGTAATCGCAAATCTGATAGTTGCAATTGTAGTTTCAACACTAGAAAGATCCAAAAAACTAAAAATGTTGTTTGTGACGAACCCTCTATAGTGTCCTCGATAGTGTCTATAGTAATAGCAAATCTTATATTTGAAATTGTAGTTTCAGCACAAGCAGACGTTTTTATAAAGAATGACTCTTTCTTCTATACCTACTAATAAAAATGTTTTTCTCTTCCAAACTCTATCCGTGGACACACTGTATACTTACATTTCTTTAGCGCACTCACTACAACAACCAAACCGTTCAGGTTTGTTAATTAGGTAGAAATGCAGTAGGGCCAACATAAAACCGGATGGAACCCAGCTGATGCCTCTTGAAAGCGCCAAATTCAAAATAAGTGGAGTAGGTATGTCATTTTAAAATAATATGCCATTTTTGGCAGAACTCCCCTAGTTATGTTAGTGAGCTAGGCAAAATATAATGCAGGGATTGAATCAATTGGTAAAATGGAAATTTTGCTTTGTTTTTATGAACTCTGTCTTATTACGGGAATAGAATTATCGGTATGAAATATTATTTGTTCTCTTCATCATAAGTATTATATTTTTTGGTGTTTTATTATAATAAGTGTACAAAATGAGGTAATCAAAGCCATTAAGTTTAAATTCATTGTAAATAATCATGTTATCGTAATATCTAAATTTATTCAAATATAAAAGTGTAAATATTTGCTTAGTGCATAAAAACCGCCATATTATGAGAACTTTAAAATCTTTTTTCTCATTTAAATACTTTTATTACATAGATCGTATTATACAGGGGGCGGAGTCATAATTTATACCTATATTATTCAAAGAGAGTGTTAATATCAAATTGTATACGATTTCATAGGTTACGGTACGAGCACCAGCGATTGCCACAATTCGAAAGCAATACACTCTTTAGACCCAGTTGTATACGTTATGGTTAATCAACGTTTAATTTTTATAGGTTTTGATTATCAACAGTTCCTTTGATTAACCGGTAAAAATTATGAAATCCGAAATTATAGATAGATACCTAATGATGAGGTCTAAACCAGCACGTTAACCAAGAATGAACTTAATCGCCTAAAGAGCAACGGTTAACAACCACCGGTCATGATTAAAATGTTAAAAAGTAGGGTTTTTAAGAAATAGCTTTAAAACTATATAACCTTTTATGATCATTTTCCCTTTAAAATGTTAAATGAAATGGAAGAATTATTATATGATGACGATGTAACCATTTAATTGTGGAAGCTCCTAGGACGCCTCGTGTGTTTAGCCCTGGACCACATCATCTAGAAATGTGGAACGATCAGTAATTTGTAAATCGGTTTAGGCTTTTAAATACACCATGCATCCTTTATATGGTAAAATTGCTAATAACCTGGAACATCCCACTCCACAGTAAATAGCAGTAGTTACCTAATTTAATATTGTTTCTATATAGGTACATTTTATAGTATATATTTATATTGGAAAAACTATTATTTAGAAACCATGCCTTAACACCAATGCAGCAGTTACTAGTAACTTTAAGGTCATAGGCTGCTGGAAGCATGTTTATATTATCATGGTACTTTAGCGGAATGCATGATTCTACTATATTGAGCGGAGCTAGTGACGTATGATCGGGTGCAGTCGTGAGTCATCTGCTTACATCACCATGTTTATTCATCTGCTTACGTCATCCGCTTACGTCATCACGTCATCTCTGCTCGCAAAAGGCCTGAATTTCACTATTGCTCCAAAAGAAATCCCACTATTAGATATTATAAGCGCGGCAGACACAGTAACCATTGAAGCAACCCAAGCAGAGGAATTCCGATGGAAAGTGAGAGAATAAGTTTTACAGAAATCAAAACCTCCGAAGCCAAACATTACCAAGGAAGAATCCATCACCCTGTCCAAACTACGGAAGGATACGACCATCAAGATTCTATCCGCAGGCAAGGGAAATGCAACCGTCGTGATGGATGTGGACACCTACAACCAAAAAGTCGAAGATGTCTTGGAAAGAGGAAACTACCAGAGCATTCTAAGGGACCCCACTACCACCATTGAGGGAAGAGTATACCGAACACTCAAGAAGCATGAACGACACATTCCGGAAAGGACACGAACACGCTTAACACCATATCACAGTAAACTCCTACATCTATACGGATTGCCACAAATACACAAACACAACATGCCTCTACGACCCATTACAAGCTACCGAAACTCTCCAACTTACGAACTTTCCAAGTATCTGCTTCCAATATTACAACCGCTCCAGGGACACAGCGCATCATATGTAAAGAATTCACAGCATTTCGTCGAGATGATAAGTGGAACGAAAATTCAACCAGAGGACCGATTGGTAAGCTTCGACGTGGAAAGTCTCTACACTAACGTCCCAGTGAAGGAAACACTGCAGAACACTCGAAGAGCGAACGTTGCTACCCGTCAATGCCATAACGGATCTTCTAGAATGCTGCCTAAATAATTCATACTGTCAGGAGAAGGACAGATTCTTTAGCCAAAAGGACGGACTACCAATGGGCTCATCCCTATCACCAGCAATAGCCAACATTTACATGGAATGGTTCGAGGATCAGGCGATAGATAAGGCGAATATTAAACCAAAGCTAGGGCTTCGTTACGTAGATGACACATTCATCATTTGGAATGGAAGCGATGACGAACTTCAAACATTTCTACAACATATGAACAACCCGGCACCTACAATTAAGTTTACCATGGAGAAACAGGACAACGACAGATTACCGTTCTTAGACGTCGTAGTACAGAAAAACGGGAGCACCATCCAAACCTCGGTATATAGGAAACAAACCCACACAGGTCAATATCATAACTACGCCTCAAACCATTCAAACAGCACCAAACATGGAATAGTCAAAACACTCGTCAATATATAGAGCATTCACACTTTGCAACTCGCAGAGAACTTTGACGAAAGAACTTAACAACATCAAGCAAGACCTTGGCATGAATGATTACCCTACGAAACTAGTCGATCAGGCCATCAAAAAGCGTCAAAATCACAAAACTAGAACGAACAAAGGTAATGAATCTGGACTCACCATGAATGTACCTTATGTCAAGGGAATCTCCGAAAAAATTCGAAAGGACAACAGTACAACATCCGAACAGTCTTCAGCTCCAAAGATTCCTTAAGAAGCCACCTGACGAAGACAAAACCAACAAATCAAAAGGACACGAAGAATTGTGTATACAGAATACCTTGCGAATGCTGACAATCATATGTTGGTAAAACCCTACGACCTCTCCAAACAAGGATCAAAGAACATCGAATGTGTATATATGTGTATATATCTATGGGTCTAACCGACCACTCTGTATTTTATAAGTCAAATAAAAAATCACTTAACACACCACTGAGGTTTTCGCGTTACTGATGTGGCCGACGGACATCGACCGAAAGGTACACAGTCCCCCACTCTTTAACACACCAGCAATTGTAAAATAATCGAAAAAATATGTCGCGTGGCGTGTGGCAGACCACTCTGTAGCCGTTAAAGGTTAAGTAAGAAAGTAAAACCTACTTATTTTAACTAATTTGAAAAGTAGTAATAATTGCAAATGAAAAACAAGTTATACAAACAAACCGCACATCATTCATATTTTACCCAACATATACGTTGTAGCCTAGGTAAGTATTGAATAGTGAGAGTCGTCATTTAATTCTGTTAGAAATAAAATACATGGCGGTCAATATGTTTTCATGTAATTAACGTTGGGACGTCAAAATGTTGAAAATATTATAAGCTACAAAGCAATTAAAAATAGGGACATTTTTAAGTCTACACTATACTATAGGTAGGAAAATAAATGTAAGCTACTTAAATCTAGGATAGGTGTAGGTACTTATGTGAAATCAAGTTTTACGATAAGCTATAAAAATAAATTTAAAAAACTCATTCAGCAAGTCAAACAAACAGGCGGCAACAATGTTTTAATTTAGCAGTGAAAAGGCTAGTCGCTTTCTTGATGGTGAACTCATTGTGCCATCTATGAATTTAACGTAGCAGATTTAGGAAATCGGCTCATATGGCATTCTTATAGTTTGATATTCAATGCCGAAGGTAATAGGGACAACAGATTTTACAAATCTATTAATAATTAAAGATAGCACCAAATGAGGTCGAAGGCGATTTTGATTGGTTTATTTGCATAACCGGGATGTATAAAACTGAGAATTAAAAATAATCCTAACATTAAAAATGTGATTGATCTCTTGTTTATTGTTTTGATTAATCAACACTTATACAACTGCCTTCCAATAAAGGAATTTTATTTTACGTCATTAATATTAACGTTTTCATGCAATTGAACATATGGGGTAGGAGTGTGTATTGATACTAAGGAAAAAAATTTAAAATGGACAAATATATTTTTAATTATTTATTATGACTTTAATTAAGTCCTCTATGTAACTACATAACTATAATGTTATTGCAATTTTAAATAAAAAATTTTAAAGTAACTAACTATAAAGCACTTTTGGTTCCAGTTACCCTACTTGTCGGGTAACTGGCCATATGGGTAATAGAATTGGTGCAATAAAATGCTAAACATGTAGTAAAGTAAAAAACTTTTAAACAATAAAAATGACAAATAATTGTGATAATGAAGACCGCAAAAATAAAATAAAACTACACTGGTTTAGTATGAAATGATCGCGGATTAAGTCCAACCAATTGGCGCTTAATTTCATATTACAGAAATAAATATAATAAAATTATATTTTGTAATATGGTTTTGGCGAATAATTCGTTATTACAAAATGTTAGTTATAGTATTAACTTTGACAAATATGAAAATGTCGCTTAATACAGGTGCATGTAAAACGGGTAAAATAGGAAATTTAGGTAAAAAAAATTGTGTGTGCTTAAGACCACACGACAGAAGTGAAAACTTCAACAAGGTAAAATTAATAATATCAAATACAATTGTTCGGCGCAGACGAGCGTTACACATCCGAGCGTGACGGCTCAGTTTAATTCAGTGCCCACAAAAAGTGCTAAACGCGCCTAAAGAAGTTTTTACTTCAAAAAGGTTTTGTTACATAGGTTTTAATGACTACTAAAAGATGGCACCGTTAACTCGTTTTTCAACTTTTGTCGCTTAATTCGTAATTACATGACGCGGTCCACTTAAAGTGTCTTATTTCTTTTCCAAGGTGCTAAATATGACAGATTTTATGGAGTGGCAACGTACGTACGCAATATTATAGAGAATGCCTCCCTCATGTCCATCTCCAGCGATAACAACATACATGAGGTAACTGCCAGAATTGGGGAAATCACAGTCATCAATATATATAAGCCCCTGCCACTATATGGCCTGCTCACGTTCTTAAAATTCACCCACACTCATCTGCATATGTTGGTGACTTTAACAGCCATCACGAGCAATGAAAATATAGATCAAATGATGAAAATGGTGATGCCTTAGTAAACTGGGCGGAAGTGCATAACACCCATCTTATTTTCGATGCTAAGGACCGAGGCACTTTCCGTTCGGCCGCCTGGAGAAAATACTACAACCCGGACCTCTGTTTTGTAACCAGCGACCAGAATAACCTTCCACTAGCAGCGTCTCGAAGGGTCCTACCGGACTTCCCACACAGCCAACACCGCCCAGTCATTGTTGAAATTGGTATTACAATCCCCTTGGTAAGATCAGTACCTCGTCCCAGATGGAACTTCAGAAGAGCAAATTGGGACCTCTTCTCTGAGAGTCTGGATAAGTGTTTGGGCTGGGTTCCTCCAGAGAGCGGGAATTACGAGAGGTTTGTGGGGGCGGTTTTGAGCTCAGCGAAGAAGTCAATTCCTAGGGGATACCGTAGGGAATATATTCCCGGGTGGTCTGAGATTAGTGAAAACCTGTACAAGGAATTCCTAGAAAGCGGCGAACGTGAGATAGCGGACGAACTCTTGCAAAGTATAGATGCTGCTAGACGTGAAAAATGGCTAGAAACAGTAGAAAACCTGGATTTTAAAACATCAAGTAGAAAAGCGTGGTCGCTCCTTCGCAAGCTGGGTGGTGGCACTCTTCTCCAACGTGACCGCAATCCCATTCAACCAAATAAAATCGCGTCTCATATTGTAAGCACCTCTAGAGCCCCAAAAGACAAAGCCCACACGAAAGAGGTGAAACGAGAACTCAGAAATCTCAAACGAACATGCACAAGAGAATCTGAATATTCCATCCCATTATCCATCGATGAGATCACAGCAGCAATTGCAGAGATGAAAGCAGGTAAAGCCCCCGGTTTCGACGGCATCCACCCAGAGTTTCTTCTGCATTGTGGTCAATACACAAAACAATGGCTGGCCCGTTTCTTCACGAATATCCTTCAAACAGGTAGAATCCCACACCTCCTTAAACGATCAAAAATTATAGCCATACTGAAACCAGGCAAGCCAAATGACATGCCACAAAGCTATCGTCCGATCGCTCTACTCAGCATGATCTACAAACTCCTAGAAAGGCTCCTGTACAACAGAATTAGTCAGAAGATATTGGATAAAATTCCTGTTGAGCAGGCAGGTTTCCGCCCTAACAGAAATTGTACGGATCAAGTCCTATCACTGACCTCATTCATAGAAGCAGGCTTTCAGAACCACCTAAAGACAGCAGCAGTCTTTATAGATCTGACGGCTGCGTACGATACTGTATGGAGATCAGGCATCATCCTCAAGCTCATGCGTGTAATACCCTGCAAGAAGACAGTTGACCTGATAGATGTTATGCTCTCCAATAGAAACTTTCAAGTACTCCTGGGTAACAATATAAGTGCTCAGAAGAAGCTTAATAACGGCCTACCTCAGGGATCTGTACTTGCCCCCCTACTGTTCAGCCTATATATTGCTGACATGCCTGAAACGAATTCGAGCAAGTTCGGATACGCTGACGACTGGACACTAACTGCTAGACACAAAGATATTGAGGTCACCGAGGATATCCTAACAAATGACCTGCTGGCAATCGGGCAATACTTCCGCAAGTGAAGACTGAAACCAAGCGCTGCTAAGACAGAGGTCTCTAGCTTTCACCTGAACAATAAATTAGCCAATAGGGAACTGCAAATATACTTCGAAGGCTCGCTTCCTTAACACAATAAACAACCTAAATACCTAGGGGTTACACTGGACAGAACGTTGAGCTTTAAAGAACATCCGTCGAAAACAGCAGCCAAGATCAAAACGCGTAATAACATCCTCCAGAAATTATGCGGCACCACTTGGGGATCATCAGCGTCCACACTGAGATCTTCAGCCCTGGGCTTGGTATATTCAGCAGCTGAATACTGCGCCCCGGTGTGGCTTAATAGCGCTCACACTGGCCTGGTTGACGCCCAGCTCAATCACACAATGCGGCTCATTACGGGTACGATCAAACCAACACCTACCTTCTGGCTCCCCACGCTTAGCCACATAGCCCCTCCTCACCTCCGTAGAGATCACGCTCTTGTTAGGGAATACAGGAAGATCATCAATAATCCTCAACTACCGATCCATTCCGACTCCCCCGCCCTCGAAAGAAACAGACTCCGCTCCAGGCATCCCCCTCCCAGAACTGGAAAGTCCCTGCATGATGCCGGTTTTAACATTACTGCCCGATGGCGAGAAGAATGGGAGGACAACGCTCCACTGGCCTACCATAACATGCCCTGCATATCCGAAAAGCCCAATGGATTCGACCTTCCCCGCAAAACATGGTCAGCCCTGAATAGAATTAGAACCAAATGTGGGAGATGCGCTGACTCACTTTTTAAATGGGGTAAAAGCTTTTCCCCCAGGTGTGACTGCGGAGATGACATGCAGACAATCCGCCACATTGTTGAAGAATGCACACTGAGGGCCTACACCGGCGACCCATATGACTTCCAGATAGAGACTAAGGATGCAATTGAATATATACGTGCCTAAGATGTCTGTTTGTGAATTTAATTTCATGTGTCTTTTATGCTTTTATATAATTGTTTGTTATGTTGATTTTGTGATGTAAATGAGCCATACGCTAAATATAAATATATTTATTTTCCTTCATACTACCTATTATTGTTAATTGAATCTAATATTAGAAATTGTTACACCACCATAAGCTTACTTGAGCTACCTACCATGAGCTACAGTTTGATAAAATAAATAATGGAATATCTTGTGTACCGAGTTGGTACAAAAATTCCAAAAACAGTTATTTTTACTTTTACAGCAAAATTTTAAAGATTATTTATTGAAATATACAGGGTGTTTCATTAAGGGTGGCCACCTACCATATCTCGGAAACTACTAAGCATAGAAATTTAGGAAAAAAAAATTATGATTAAAGTAGTCACGTGTCTGGAAATTATTCTTAAGTTCCGCATTTCGCCGCAAGGGAGCATAATTTAAAATCAATTTTTATAATTCTAAATATCTCCGAAAAATCCCATATTACATGGGACACATTTTTTCTTGAAAATGTATTCTACTTTCCAATTATGATGTCATAGTTATACCGTATGATTTAAATTTTCGGGATAAAATCAAAAAAACTGTTATTATTACAGATTGCGCCCACTAGCAATTTTATTAGAAATTATCGTGCACCAGTGGATACCACAATTCAAAGTACTTACCTTCCTCTTAAAAAAAAATTAAATTTAGTAAAATCGGATAAGGCTTGTAGAAGTTACAGCAATTTAAATGATTACACTTTTAGTAGCTTCTCCCACTCTTATCAAGATCGGTACGCCAATGAGCCTTAAACCTAAATGATGCAGAATTGTCTACGCTTTCTAATGATGCAACTAGAAGTATACCTTAATATGGGAATTTTTCGAGAAATTTAGAATAATTTTAAATTGTGCCCCCTTGCGGCGAAATGCGAAACTTAAAAATAATTTCCAGAATTTTCTCACGGCCACTTTAAGCACAATTTGTTTTCCTAAGTTTCTATGCTCAGTAGTTTCCGAGATATGGCCGGTGGCCACCATTAATGAGACACCCTGTATAAATTCATAAGCAGCAAAATATTCCAGCTTATGAAATTATCTTTATTTTAATTTAAACCAAAAATTGAAAAAAACCTATTGCATACCAAACAACATTTAAACCTTTAGATATCCATCAGTGATGAAATAAATTTGATCTTGTTTAATAAAATATTTTCGTTGTCCGCTAATACTGTGCGAGCAAAAATCATTTGTGTCAGTACCTAACTACCTGAATTAACAATCAATCAGTTATTCCGTCATCTTTGACAGTCGTTACAAGTAATTTGATTCATCGCTAATTTTTCCAATTTCTTGAACAATTCACACAATAGGCTTTACGGAACAGCACAAAACATTCATGGTTGAAGCGTATTTTCAAAACGGGGTTAGAGTAAATGGTGAGTGGCAATACAATCCGGGGTTGTGCATGGATGATTTTCACGAACATTTTCCTAACGTTGCTTTTATTGCTGGGGATTTTTATCATTGCCTGAAAAGAACCGTAGCTGTGTATAGGGAAACAGGTTCTATACAACACAAAAAAGGAACAGGAAGACCATCTGTAAGAACAGAAGAACTTATTGCAAACGTTCGTGAAATAATGCAAAATACGCCAACAAATTGTATAAGACGCCTGTCCCAAGAGTGGAAAGATCAATGGCCAATTTCAGCAATTTATGTAATTATTTTTCTTTTTCGTTCTGTATATTCTTACTTTGTTAATTTTGTAAACAACAAAAATAAATTTGTATTTGTCTACTTATTTTGTTACTCATTAGTTTGGCATATCATGTCATAATATGAATTTAACAAAATTTTAACCTAGATTTGGTTAGATATATCGTCCCCATATCATTGTGATCTAAATCAAGCCTTACGTTTTTTAATCCAAGCCCTCTTTGATGCAAATCATTTTTGCTCGCACGGTACTAGGAGATCCAGAGATAGCTTTTCCATGATTAAACAATATAGGATTTTGATTACTTCCCAACTTCCCAGATCTTTATATTTACTTCTAAAAAGAAGAATTGTGAATTATGTAGATAAAGGAGCAAGTACAGGATAAACAATTTATCCACCTTTATCGGCAAACGTTGCACATGGAGAGCTTTATGGCAGCCGAACGCCTGCCACTCTTTTTGGAATATTTATCTTTGCTTCAGTCAATACCACAAAAGTTACTTCATTAGATCTCTTAATTAATACAACTTTCTTTAATTGTCATGTCATAATGACGGTGAGCTAGGGAGCAAGCGGTTTTGATACACATGGTAAATTATAAGTCAAGGATTTGGAAATGAAACGAGTATTTAGGTTTTTCGATATAAAAAAGTTTACCAATTTTATCAAATGTTAAACCTCTTTCATCTAGGTAATAAAATTTAATTCTGAAGAAGTAGTCCATACTCAAAGTGGATTTAAATTATATAGAAAAAAGAAAAGCACGAAGTCTTTCTCCACAAATTTTATTGTTCGAATAACATGTCAATGTGATCCTAGGTTCGCCTAGTTATTTGAACAATAAAATTTGTGGAGAAAGACTTCGTGCTTTTCTTTTTTCTATAAAATTTAATTCGTTTCAATAATAACATAGTTTTATTCCTGGGAGCTGAAGAAATTAAAACTTAAGCTTAGTGGCAAAATTGACTGCTTAAACTACAATGAATGGGTTTTAAATATCTGATGTGTTTGACAATAATTCTGCCGTGCAACACAACAAAAGGTCGTAACTGATAGAAATAAAATTCAGATATATTTTCGTTTTATCAATGACAATTCGAATCTTTGAATATTTCAGTTATATGCAAAATGTTTTTCGACTAAACGGAAAAATGAAATATATCTAATCTATCGTATGAGTTGATTGATATCCCAATTAGTACTTTAGTCGAGATAATTGAAGTTTTGAAAGTTACGACATTTCGAATTAGAAAATATGCAGATTTCTTGCATTGGCAATGACCTATTTTTTGACAGTTGCGACTTTTGGACTTTGGATTATCAAGATACGACATGTCCTCTTAGTGTTATAAAATTTTGGATAAATATGATAACAACTTACGACATACTGTCTTAAGAATATTTTGGAATATATCGTGTGCGAATTACAATTTAATGTTACAAACATTGTTGGGTTGAGATAGGAAAATATCATTGTTCAGTGAGAAATAAAACAATGAAATGAAAAAACTGCAAATATAATATTAAGTCATTATTAACTCAAATATAAAATAAAGATTAATTTTCAAAAATATTAACATTAACGTTAAAATAAATATTTTAGTCATCAGGATTAATTTGTATCCTCATGATTTTCGGGCAAACTTTGTTAAAACATGATTCTACTCTGTGAAATACCCATAGCTGTCAGTTTTTTGATCAGATTCTGTTTTCTATGTATCTACACTGATGCCTCTAGGAGATTCTTTTTTTTTTCTGGCGCAGGAACACCTTCCTTTAATGCTTTGGAAGTCCTAAGTCCAGTTCAATCAGAGCGCTTTCGAAATTTGTCTTATAGAATAATATATTCTTCGTCCCCCTGACAAAAGACCTCGCAAATATTAGAAAGGTAAGGTCTTGGTTGAGTTTTATTTAATTTGAATCGGAAAGAAAAATCTTTTACGTTCAGAAAATCATTGTAGCTTATTTCTATAAAAACTAACCTATACTTAAACTTACCTGCTAAATTCCCTCTAAATCACAAAACACGATTTTATTAAAACAATAAGGCAGTTCTGATCAAGAATAACACATGAATGTAACAAATAATCTGGAATACTAAAACACTGGTCAACTATTATTATAATAACAAACAAATCAAGATACTTTTACAATTAAAATACCGGGAAAATAACAACATAATCACACTTCTGCTTTATTTCGTGAACCGCCTGTGTACGCAAATCGTAACTATAGTCGGATCTGGTCTTATCGTGCGGGTCATACGATTCAAGAAAGACATACTCTCAGTTTTTGTTTTCTTTACTTGCGTTTAATTTTACCCTCTAAATAAAATACGTAAGATAAATGAGACAGACTTATTCCATTTTGACATGAAAAAAAAGGATATGTATTTACGTTCCAGCGATTCTAAAAAAGCTTATAATAGCACCAGCTACGTTTTATTTTAAATATGCCAGTTTTGTGACTTTGACAGTTTGTGACAAAATGAATCAATTTTCTGGGTTTTTGCATCCCCAATCAAAAAAAATGGTACTTAATCTGATAAACTATTTTGAAAATGAAAGAAAAAGTGGAAATTCGCCAACCAATATTCAGGAAACAGTAGCTAAAGCACTGGGAATTAGTTTAAGGACTGTGCAGAAAATTGTGCATGAAACAAAACATAACATAATACCCAAGAATACTAAAAAGTATAAACGAAGAAAGCCAAAGACTGAGGATTTAAGCGAAAATATTAAAATGGGAGTTCGAAATGTGATTTACGATTTATACAAATCAAAAACCAATGTAACTCTTCCAGTTTTACAAAAAACATTAAAAATTCGGGGTGTTTTGGAAATTGGACTTGAAGCGTTATCAAAATTGATAAAAAATTTAGGTTTTCGCTATAAAAAATACTGTAAACGAAGATTTTTATGTGAGCAGCCACATATAGTGAGTCAGCGTGTTCAGTTTTTAAAAAAATATACGGACAATTACAAATCGAAATTTAGAAAAGTGGTATTTTTAGACGAAACGTGGATATTTTCGAATGGAAGTGGTTCAAAATCTTGGCAAGATGAGTCTGTAAAAAGTGTTAAAAAGAAAAAGGGGTGCGGTACGGGAAAGCGTTTTATTATTTTGCATGCCGGTTCTGCAACAGGATATGTTGCAGGTGCGAGTTTAATTTTTTCTTCAACATCAAAAAGTGCTGACTATCATGATAATATGAATTGCGAAATGTTTGAAAAATGGTTAAACGTTCAATTGATACCCAATTTGGATGCTCCGTCTTTAATTGTATTAGATAATGCATCATATCATTCAAGAATTTTAAATAAACAGCCTACTTCATCTTGGAGGAAAAGTGATATTTATGAGTGGCTGGAAAAACACAACCAAAATCCTTTACCAAATATGCTTAAATCGGAACTCCTATCAATAGCAAAGTCTCTTAAAAAAACCCAAAATATACGCGGTAGATGAAATACTGTGTGAATATGGTCATGAGGTTCTACGACTGCCGCCATATCATTGCCAGTTTAACGCCATAGAATTAATATGGGCTGGTGCAAAGTCTTATTATGAAAAACATGTAGGTAGGTGATGGTCTTAAATCCGACCAAGTACAAATAGTTTGGCAAGATTCGTTAGATCATATTACACAAGAGTACTGGAAGAAATCAGTGGAACATACAGAAATATTTATAAGGGATTGGTGGGATCGAGAACAAGTACTAGATGTCGAAGTAGCGCCAATGATAATTGCTCCATTCGAAGACGACTCAGACGACGAGGTTTGTTCGTTTTTCCACTTTTTCTTTCATTATCGAAATAGTTTATCATACTAAATGCCATTGTATTTTTAGGTTTTAGTAGTAAAATTGTTAAAATAAATTGCACTGTTTATTATTGTCGTATTTAATTAAAGGGTACAGTAGGTATATAATTAACGATTATATAATTTTTTTGTAACTTTTTCAACTCCCCTGTACATAATTTTTACAAAACTAATAATATTAGGTATATGTGGCTATCTTCGCGATAGCTAAAATAATGAAACTATTTTTCCTTCCTTCGGTATATTTGTAAATAATCTTACAACATTTTGATAGCCTCTGTGTTGTCTGATTTGACGCATATGATCAGTGACCTTTGGACCCGCACGTTAAGACCAGATCTGACTATAACTACTAATTTAATGCACATCATACTTGGTCCAAAAGTCGTATGAGAGAAAATCATTCGACAATTCGACTTTGTATGTGATAGACCAGTCATTTTCACCTTGTACTATTGTATTTGTATTTTTTTCTAATAAGCCAAATCAATATGTCTTAAGTGACACGTGGACATTTTGTTTTTGTACAAATTAAATAAGACATTTCGACTTAGTATTTACTTGATATTTAGCCAATACGACAAAATCGTTACATTATTTCGGCTATTTCTACTATAGATACGACTTTTGGACTTGGTATACTGACAGAACTGACTATACAGGGTCCTGCGCCCCACCTCCCGTCTTCTATAGCTCACTTAGTAATTAAGTTAGAATTTTCATATTTTGCAGACCTTATCTGTATCTTAGGGCGCATTTCAGGAAAATATTTTTTTTCATACAGGGTGTTCCAAAAAAGTGTGACGTCATAAGGGTGTATTTTTTTAAATTACATGCCATATATTTTCTTACATTTTTGGATGCCTCCTATAGTTACCTACATACCCCTAAAATTTTATTAAAATTGATTGAATGAAACTAAAAAATATCAGTTTTGCGCCACTGGTATTAAAAATAAATAAAAAATAAAAATAATGCCTCGGTAATAAATTTATACAAAGGTACTTATTAACTAAGGTATAACAATTTCGTTAACCAAGTTTGGTTAACACGAATTGTACAGGGTGTCCAAAGTTTAGTGTCAAACTTTGCAAACTTTAAAGCAATTTATTTTTTTTATTTCAAATGGGAACCCCTGTATATTTTTATGTCATTCGATGCAGAATTAAAAATCAAACTTTTTTCCTAATTGCAACCCTATCGAAATTTCTAACGCATCAAGAGTTATTTGCAGAAAACTAATTTTATCAACTATTCCATTATTATGAATAAATATCTAAGGTGGCTTGAAAAACAATTAATTGGTAATAAAGTTTATTAAAGTCACCATAGATTATTTTGACTTTAGTAATCTAAATGTTTCAAATATTGTTAAATTGTTAGTAATTATTAACTGTAAATGATAATCGTGAATATGGTTATCCCTGAAAATTCGTTGAACTGTTCTTTCGATTACATCTACGGCATCAGCGACTGCTTGTTGAGTAACTGAAGGATTTTCTATAACAGATAATAGCACAGCCAATTGATTTTGTTCAGTTCGGACCGGTTTATTTCTCACTGGTTTTGGGTAGTTTACATTTCCCGTTTGTACAAACCTCTCTAATATATTTTGCAGGCTCCTTTTGTCTGGATGTCGTCGTTCCGGATAACACTGTGCGTAAACTCGGCTTGCAAAAAAGAGTTCTTTTCGCATGCTCCTAATATAAAATCATATCTACGAGCTCTTCTTGGCTGTAGTCCATCACAAAAAACAATATAAAGTAATTATAACAGCTTAAATAATTACTAACAATTTAACAGTATTTAAAACTTTTAGATTACTAAAGTCAAAATGGTCTCTGGTCACTTTAATAAACTTTAATACCAATAAATTGTTTTTCAAAGCCACCTTCGATATTTATTCATAATAATGACTGTTGGAACAGTTGATAAAATTAGTTTTCTGCAAATAACTCTTGATGCGTTAGAAATTTCGATAGGGTTGCAATTAGGAAAAAAGTTTGATTTTTAATTCTGCATCGAATGACATAAAAATATACAGGGGTTCCCATTTGAAATAAAAAAAATAAATTGCTTTAAAGTTTGACACTAAACTTTGGACACCCTGTACAATTCGCGTTAACCAAACTTGGTTAACGAAATTGTTATACCTTATTTAATAGGTACCTTTATATAAATTTATTAACGAGGCATTATTTTTATTTTTTATTTATTTTTAATACCAGTGGCGCAAAACTGATATTTTTTAGTTTTTATATTTTTTCGTCTATAATACTGAATCAATTTTAATAAAATTTTAGGGGTATGTAGGTAACTATAGGAGGCACCTAAAAATGTAAGAAAATATATGGCATGTAATTTAAAAAAATACATCCTTATGACGTCACACTTTTTTAGAGTACTCTGTATAAAAACATATTTTCCTAAAATGCGCCCCAAGATACAGATAAGGTCTGCAAAATATGAAAATTCTAACCTAATTACTAAGTGAGCTATAGAAGACGGGAGGTGAGGTGCAGGACCCTGTATACATTCCAAATATACCAAAATCTGAAAATCACACATTTTGTCAGCTACGACCTTTTGTCTTAGCACGGCAGAATTAAGCATAACTTCTTACATTTTTAAAGTAACCAAAAATGTTACTACTCCAATCCTGTAGAAAATTGAAAAACGTGGTTTTATTTTTTTCTTTCTCTATAGGGGATAAATTTAAATAAATCCATTAAAATAATATTTTTACCCACGTTACTTTTATCCTGTAATCCCGCGAGCGCTGGGTATTATGATTGCAAAGGAAAGTTTTTTAATAAAAGTCACTTAGGAAGAATAAAGAAGGACTTTCGTGGAATGTTTTTATAAGAATGGCTATTGATTTTTTCGTTTTAAGGTTGGGTAGAAATTTATTTGAAGCCAAATTACTTTTTTCTGTAGGTACGAATGTATAAGGATAATCATTTTAAATTACGACAGAAATGTAATTAATGATAAGATGTATTCAAATAATACCCAATATTTCACATGCCAATTATAGAAACAATGTAAAATTACACTGGACAACAGCTAAAATGTTGCAGAAATAAAATCAACTAAATCTTACTATTTTAGGTGTGCTTAAATCGAAAATAAACGTTTTTTTTTAATATTAGTTCACGTTTAAGAGATACGTGACGTCATGTTCCCCTAATATATTAACACTGTAACCGCGAGAACGCACGTAGTATATTTGTATTGTAATAACAATATATGGATTTTATGTTGCCAAATCTACATTTTCACCAAGTTAAGGAATGGTGGATTCTTAGGGACGATCCCCTATATTCGAAATCCTAACCCCCTATTGCTTAAAATAAGAGCGATAGCCATTGAAACCCATGTAAATCCACTTTCATGTCTGCCTTGTACTGAACAGTCCCTATATAATAAAAATCTGTTTACAAAAATAAGAGAGCGAACGAAATGAGTTTTACATAAATTTACCTAAATAGGGATATTAACACAATGGCGACTTAGCCGGGACCACCCTAAAACAGGGATAATATTGAAATATTTAATTAAGCGGCAAATAAATAATGCTTTACTATCCGATTTTAAATAAATAAACGACTAAACAGATAAAAGGACCCTTGTTTATCCTCATTTCTATGGTTTACCTGAGCACAGTACTATAATATAGGCCAATAAATCCATTAGTACCTGCTCAGTCGCATTGTGCCCTTTATCCCTATTTAGTTAATAACAAATAAAAAACTCATTATGTTGGTTTCTTAAAATTGTATATAGACTACTTATAAGTATAATTATAATGAAATGTATTTAAAAATCTATAATCCATATTTGGGGATATAAACAGGTAGGTAAGCGGAGAGGTTAGTCAGTCGAAGTTAGTAATTCAAGTCGAATAGTTAAGATTGTAAAATGCCTCGAAAGTGTGTAAACAATCCAGATCACTTCTATTATGTTTGTGGTGAAGTGACTTTTGCGTCTCAGAAGCGATCTATGACTCCATTGATGAAAAAAGCATATCATCTTTATTTCGGTTGCAGAATAGGAGATCAAGACAAACAGTGGGCGCCACATATATGCTGTAATGCATGCGCTTCAAGTTTGACAAGCTGGTTAAATCGTAAAAACCGATCTATGCGGTTTGCTGTTCCAATGGTCTGGAGAGAGCCTACAAATCATGTTAATGATTGCTATTTCTGCATGATAACTCCTGTTGGGCAAGGCACCGGTATATCCAAGAAGAAAAAGTCTGTTATTAACTATCCAAATATACCATCTGCCATCAGACCTGTACCACATAGTGACGACCTTCCTATTCCAGAACCCCCAGAAACAGTCACTTACGAATCAGACAGCGATACAGCGTTGTGCCAAGAAGAAGATATGCCATCAACTTCAAGAGGTCCCGATTTCGCACCCAGCACATCATACCGCCAACCGCACAAAATAGCCCAGTCAGAATTAAACGATCTTGTGAGAGATCTAGAATTTCCAAAACGTAAGGCTGAGTTACTAGGATCAAGATTGCAGCAGTGGAACTTGTTAGAAGATGTCTCTGTAAGTGTTTTTCGTAAACGCCATAAAGGTCTAGCGCCATTTTTTGACATGGAAAATAACTTAGTTTTCTGCAATAATATTGGCGATTTATTGGAGGCTTTAAATATAAACTACAAACCAGTGGAATGGAGATTGTTTATAGACAGTTCAAAATTAAGTTTAAAGGCAGTACTATTACATATTGGCAATATTCTTCCGTCCATTCCTGTCGGATATGCAGTTCACATGAAAGAATCATACGACAATATGAAGTTCCTATTGACAACCATAAAATATGATGAGCACCAATGGCAGATCTGTGGTGACTTAAAGGTTATTGCACTTTTACTTGGGTTGCAGCTAGGCTACACCAAGTTTTGCTGTTTTTTGTGTGAATGGGACAGTCGGGCAAGGTCACCTCATTACAATAGACGACACTGGCCCGTTCGACAATCATTAGAGCCAGGGCAAAAAAATGTACAACACATGCCATTGGTAGACTCCAAAAAGGTTTTGTTACCACCACTGCATATCAAATTGGGCCTAATGAAAAACTTTGTTAAGGCACTGAATCGAGATGGGCCAGCATTTCAGTACCTACGTCAGAAATTCCCGAGGCTAAGTGAGGCAAAAATTAAAGAAGGTATTTTTATTGGGCCACAAATTCGAAATATTCTGAAAGACGAACACTTTGACAGCACTCTAACAGATATTGAAAAAAACGCCTGGAAAGACTTTCGCCTCGTGGTAACTAATTTCTTGGGAAATAAAAAAGCTGACAATTACGTTACTCTGGTTGAAAATATGCTGTCGTCGTATCAAAAAATGGGCTGAAATATGTCTCTAAAGATCCATTTCCTACACTCTCACCTGGACTTTTTTCCTGACAACTGCGGAGCTGTAAGTGATGAGCACGGCGAACGCTTCCATCAGGACATATCAACCATGGAAAACAGATACCAGGGACACTGGAATGCTTCCATGCTTGCCGACTACTGTTGGACTCTTGTTAGAGATGCTCCAGAAACAGTTCACAAAAGAGTAGCAAAGCGACAGCGCATTTAGTGACTCTAAAGTGTAAAATTATGTAGTTTTTATTATTTTATCAAAAATAAAATATAACCACTTTTTTTTTAAAACGGCAACTAAGTTTTTAATTTCATTATCATTTTTGTATTCAGGATCCCAAAGTTAACAAAAAAAATTGCATTTTGATACACAATACAACCAATAACCTAAAATTTGTTGTCCAGTGTTATTGAAATTAAAAATATCTAAGGCCCCAGTGGCGTGAAACGAGTGCAGATCCCTATGTTACATGCCTATATCCCTATCATTAAATCGTAAAAAACTATTTAATCTATTATTTATTTAATTAATATACTCTGCGGTGGCTAAATGAGCTACGCTCAAGGCCAAAAAAAAAATATCTATTACTTTTTTTTTTATTTATTTTATGTCGGCCTTTTTCCGCAACGAGGCCAATCACCGACGCCAGGGAATTTGTCACTTCCGAAAGATGGCGCACCTCTTAAACCAAATTCCAAATTTAACATCGACGTTGCCGGCACCGGGAATGGAACCCGGGCCTACGATCTGTGAGGACGCTGCGCTGACCACTAGACCACAACGTCGACTTTTATTACTTTTTAAAATACGTATTTAGTGGTCACCGATTTTGAGCTGCGTAAGGAATGCGGGCAAAAAATATACATTGTTGTCGTAGTGCTCACATAGACAATTTACCTTTAGATACGTACAGCTTAACTCCTGATGCGCAAACAAAAGTTACGTTTCATGGGTAAAAAAATACGTCCAAGCGCACGACTCGCCGGTCAGCTACCTTCCCTCTGGACACCTTCGTGCATGCGCACAAACCTCGTGTTATCGGTCTGTCCTACTTTACCGACATGCTCAAAATGCCCTCCAGAACCGGCTCGGCCGCCGTTTTTGTTGTTGTGTTTTATGGTTTCTCTGTGGATTCCTTGTAGTTTTCTTAGCTATTGTGGACTGTGGGTGTTTAATATTTACGGATTTCTAGTTTTTGTGTAGTTTAGTGAATTGTTTCTGATTGTGAGAAAATTAATTCTGTCAAAGTTGCTGGTTGGTTAATTTTTTGGTTAAAGTCTGTACACCCCGACATTAAGCTTTTAATAAAGCCAGTATTCCACTAATCAAGTTCCCGGGCAAACACTTTTCAAATTCTTGAACAAGAAATTTTGCTTGAAAATGTTTTACACGTACCCAAGTTTTGGCCAAATTGTAAAAATCAATACAAGTTATATACCAACTAATATTTGACTTAAGGTTAGGTACGCGATAACACCGTAGATTGGTTATTTGGCTGGTTATGTTTGTTTTTATATTCGATTTTATAAGACTAGTTTAATTCACTTGTTCTTGTTCTCTTCCTTTTCGAAATAAAAATACGACGACGAATCATTTTTAAACAAATTTTAAAAACAAAACCTTAAAAACAATTTTCAATCCTAAAAATCTGACAGGATTGCTACTAATAAAAATGCCAGAAATCACTACCTTTTTTCCCCAACTTGATCAAAAATTGAGAAGAAAGTCCAATTTTTTGGCAAGAATTTAAATTTTAAAGCCCGGAACTGTCTATTTTCCCATTCGTCAAACGATAATGTTGCAGTGCGCATGTCTAATACTGTCTAGCTTTGTTTACAAGCGCGAGGCCATAAATCTGCCACTTTCGTGATTATTGTTTGCTTATCTAAAGGTAAATTGTCTATGAGTGCTCAGTTCAAATTTTAATATCATGTTAAAAGGGCGGAATATTTATGCAAAATGCATATAAATGCATTTTTTGCTTATTTTGTGAATCTTATAATAAAATGCGTATTTTTCATAAATTATTATTTTAAGAGCATATTTTTATGTTCAGCTTTATCAAAAAATTTAAAACGTTAAAGGTTTAATGTCCAAATCGGAACTTATTTCAGGGATTTTTTAATCTGAAAATTATAATAATTATAATTACATTTTGGTTATACAGGTACAATATAAGGTATTTATTGGGGGTTTCCGGGGTTTGCAGGTATATTATTAGGGGTTGTTTATTGTCACTAAATGTGCTTAACAAACTGTTCTTATATGGATTGGTAATAAATACTTCTGGTAAATAAACCTTTGGTAAATAAATTAATTTCAATTTAAAAAAATGTTTCTAAAAGCACCTCTAGAACTGCAGTTGTATAAGGAGAGTTTACCAGGAGTTAGTTTAACTTCAGAACCTATAATTACCCGGTGGGGAACATGGATTAAGACCGCAATATTCTACGCAGAGCATTTCGAAGCCATTAAAGAACTAATTTTGAATATAGATGTTGATTCAAATCAAAGTGTGTTGTGCAAAGTAAACAGTTATTAAAGTGCAAGTGTAGCTAAAGATCTTGTTTTTATTAAGGTTAATTTCAGTTTTATACCGGACATATCCTCGTTAGGGAGTAGAATTTTAAGTTTAAGAGACTCATTAGTATTGTTGAAACTTTTTCCGCTAAATGCAACAACATTCCGGTAAAGTAGGAGGTCAAGTAAGGAACAAATTGGATGTAACTGTAAAAAAGAATAAAGGATTTTAATACTTAACTGCTGCAAAAAGCATTTATGAGAGTAAACCATCCAACGAAGTTGTATCTTGGCCTTATATTATTAAGTTGCAGTATTGTCCGATTACATCACTAGATGTTGAAAGAAGCTTCTCTTTGTATAAACATATGTTTACTAATAGAAGACAATCTTTTTTAGTTGAAAATTCGAAAAAATATTTAGTAATAAATGCCTTTTAAAAAATGGTAGGGTAAAAAAATGTTTTCTTTTTTTTTCTTTGTTTTTTTTTAAATAAACAAGTCACTCAGTCAGTCAGTGTAAGAAAAATATGTATAATTTTTATAGAGAGAATTATACGAAACCCTTGTGTTATTATAATAATGGTGCGCACTTTAATAAAGGTAAGTTGTAAAAATAGAATGCATCTATACAAATGAAGTAAATTATGTTTTCTTTCACTTGGTTGGATTAAAACCCAAGTAAGTTTATGCATTATACGTCAGATTTTAGTTTATTGTTTTAGGGGTAATTCCGGCCATCATTGTAAGGGCAATATCGGCATGGCCGGTACGTTCGACCCAACGGACATTCCCATGAATCCATTTAAAATTGACTCAATTAAATTATTTTATTCAATGTATCTGAGACCAAAAAACACAAACGAAGTCACAAAGTATATAGCCAATTTAAAAAATAATTGTACTCCATGTTACGATCAAATATCACCTAAAACAATAAAACTCCTCCACCGGGATCTATTAAATCCTCTATCGTCCTATAAGTGTAATTTCGAATTTTACAAAAATATTTGAAAAGAGCCTTAAAACGAGGCTTGTTGATTTCTTAACCATTAATAATGGTTAATAATCAAAGATGCCAATACCGCAAATGCTATATATGAGTTCGTTAATAGTATAACTGAAAATCTAAACACTAATAACAGGTGTAGAGCTTTGCGATGACGTTTGACACGGTCTCCCATTCCTTGTTGCTGGAAGTTCTGAGCAAATATGGGGTGAGGGGTATCGTGATGAGGGTTTTCTCGAATTATCTAAGTGATCGTATCCAGCGGACTAGGATCAAAAATAACATCAGTGAAAAAAAAATCTAAAGCATGGTGTGCCGCAGGGTACAGTACTTGGTCCGATTTTGTTTGTGATAAATGTAAATGCTCTTTGCGGTCTTGGTGTGGGCGGAGGGTCATGGCATATGCTGATGATACTGCCATTCTTTTCTCCTGTAACACTTAGGAAGGAGCGAGGGTTAAGTTGAAGTCCGGTTTTGTTAAAGTTAAAAACTATTTGGACACCTTTAAAGTCCGTATTAACTTTCAGAAAACCCATTATATTGCTTTCTCTTTGACAGAAGAAAATACTTGACTTTGACAATATCTTGCTAGATAATATCCCCGAACGTACAACACAATGCGACAAAATTAAATATCTCGGTGTCATAATAGACTAACATTTGAAGTAGAACGAGCATGTGCCGTATATTAGTAAAAAGATAAGGTGTTGGATTCACAAATTTTATACTACGAGAGCTTTTTATGCCGTAAACATTTAATAATGATCTATAACGTCTTGGTTGAACCACTTCTAAATTCTGCAATTGTGGTATGGGGAGGGGCATATAATATACAGTGTCACCAGTAAAGTCCGCATCATATGGATTTTTTTTTATTAATAGCTTTATTCAAAATTTGACTTTGCCATCAAGTTCTGCTTCGATCGAGAGGAAAATTAAGCAAAAAAATAGTAGTCACGTGATTCGCATTATCTGTCAAATTTTAATTTTTTCCAAAAATAATTCAAAGGTGGGGTTATTTCTGAAAATATCGAAAAAAGTTATGAGTAAAAGTTTTTTTAAATGCAGTTTCTAGCCCACATACAAAATTTCAGATGCATAAGATAATTTTGATTTTTTACCTATATTTTGTAAATTGCACCACTTTTGCAAAATAAGACTCAACGCAACCTACATAAAACTTCTTAGTTTTGACAATGCTTTATTTCAGATACATTTTCTTTAAAGTAGCGCCATATTAAATGTGCGTTTTTCTACAAAATCAAAATTGGGCTAATAAAATTTGGTCGCATGTGAAGCAAAGTTTATTTGTTTTGGACCCTGTATTAGGTAACTTTATAAAATAAGTATTTTTGAAAACATAGTTTGTGTCTGGAAGTAAAAAAATTAAAAATAAAGTAAAGGGGTTTTTAATTAAATCGTTGAAAATAGATAAACTTGACGTTAAGTTAAACTAAAATTTAATTTGCACTTAATGAACACTTTACTGATGACACTGTGTTCTTTTTTGTCTTAATATTAAAGTGTATTATTTTCAGACACAAACTACATTTTCAAAAATACTTATTTTATGAAGTTACCTTATACAGGGTTAATAAATATGAACATCAGCTTCTTTTTTTTTTTTGCCTTTGCCTGCTAAGGTAAAACAGCATATGTTTTAAAAAACCGATTTATTGTTTTCTCTATCAACCTACGCCTTTTGTCCTGCTCTTTCTTATGCAATATTTACTTTTTTTATATCTTATTTGGATTTTTTGGATAATTTCTGTTATGGTAAAAAAGTATAACCGACAAGGTCATGGTAAAATAGTATAAATCGCGTCTACATAAAATGTTGACAAAAAAATCTTAATTAAAATCATGGCATAAAACCATATAGTTTTATATCTTATTTTGCAGTGATTAATATTTTATGGTATTATATTATCTTTAATAGTAAAATGTGATAAACTATCTATATACTTTTTAACACGTTCAAAATAAGTTAAAATTATAAATTTAGCAATGGTTAAACAGCACATATTGTTATATACTTTTTTACCTTAGTACAACCGGGCTTAATATTAATCCCTCCACCGGTAAATTGATATAACATATTATGTTATAACTTGCTAGCGTGTTAGAGGATTATGTCCTCTAGAACTCTAAGAATACTAGCAAATGCTGGCAAACAAAAACTCGTGGTAAGAAATTGTTAATTATTAATAAATTACCCTTTAAAATTTGTTTGAGGTTATGTTTTTAGAACTAAAAAAAAATATTTAAATATCTTTCTATTTAGGCCTCGATTACCTACTTTGTTTAGTTTTTAACTTTCATTTTTAATAGTTAGCCCTTTAAGACAGCCAAATGGTGTTACAATTTAACTTTGTATAAAACTTCCTGTTTCTTCATATTTTGTTTATGTTTATTTCCCATGGCTCAATAGTATACATTTTACATAATATACTGTTTCTCTATAATAATATCATATTTCAACCATTTGTTACACTAAGGTAAAACAGTATAAGCGATATTTTAAATGAACTAATGCAGGAATAAATTTTTTTTCTTCATAATCTTGTTCTCAACGTTTACTTACTTTGGTGTAGCAAATATAATTAATATTTCTAAGAAAATTACAAAACGGCAACAAAGATTCTTAAAAAGTTAATTTTCTCAAAACTACCTTTTTTCACATATACTGTTTTACCTTAGCAGGCAACAGCAACTTTTGAAACTACTTGACTTTTGTAATTTTGCCACTGGGTTTTCTTATTACCACTCTGGTACGTTTTTTTGAATGAACTACATTGTCAAAGTATTTGTTTTGTTTTATATTTTACTTCTACCTATTTTAAGTAAAATTTGATTTACTGAGATTAATGCTCAAGCAGCTGTAATACTTTCTAATAATTTACATTCTAGTAATAAGCACATACAAGGTATTTAAATATCTGGGTGCTATATGTAACTGTTTTTAAATGTTTATAAAATAATATCTCTATATTCACATCTGTTTGTGTGTAAAAACGTGGTTTTAATATAAATTTGAGAAACTTAAAGATGGAGGAGCGGCGGGTATTATGGAATACCTAGTATTTTGTTTTTTCGTTCTAAAATGGAAATCAATAGAAAATATTAAATATAATATACGGTTAAGGGTTACTATGGGTTTTGTTTCTTAGATACCTTAAGGTGGTATTGATACATTTAATACTTTTTTAAATATGTCTTTTTTTCAACAACACTTTTTTTTCGGGTAACATAGAATTTTTAATTTTTAAAACTATTTGAAGAATTTAAAAAACTTTTACTAATATTTTAGTGGAACTGAACATAAAATACATAAAAATGAATAAATATAAATTGTTTCAACATAATTAAATACTTTAGCAGCTTTAAGGTGGCCCATCCTTTTATCTCGAACTGCTTCAATGGCTTGCTTCATGCTACCCTTGTCCCATTGCTTTCGTTGTTTATAGTCACTCCTGTTTCTTTTTTTTGCATTCTGTAAATAATATATAATAATAATATTAATAATAATAATGTGGGTAATGTGGAATAGTCGGCCAATACTATTCCATAATACCCGACATTGCCATTTTGAATTTGGTGGCAAAAATATGGCGAAAAAAAAACATTAGAAACGACTTAATTTAATTTAATTAAAGGTCGAATAAAGCTTTATTCGTAATATAAGAGAAATCGATAAAAAAATATCACACTACACCAAAGATTAGTTAGTATTTCCTACCTTACAAAAAGTTTTGATGCACCAAAATCAATTAAAATAACGTAGTTTCACTTTGAATGCCATAAACATACTAATTTGCTGTGCCGGCTTAGTAAATGAAGAGTCAGGGGGAAAAAGATGATAGTCCATAAAAAATGATTTCGAGAAAACACAAATTTAAGATTAAAAACCCAATAGTTTTGTGTTGAAAACTCACAACATTACAAATACATTCTTAGACAATATACAGGGTGATTCATTAAGGGTGACTACCGGCCATATCTCGGAAACTACTAAGCATAGAAACTTGAGAAAAAAAAAATTATGATTAAAGCGGTCATGAGAAAATTCTGGAAATTATTTTTTAAGTTCCTAATTTCGCCGCAAGAGGGCACAATAATTTTTTTTTTTAATTCTAAATTTCTCCGAAAATTTACATATTAAGGTATAACTCTGATTACATCATCGAAAAGCTTAGACAATTCTGCATTATTTTGGTTAAAGGCTCGTTGGCGTACCGACCTTGATAACAGTGGGGGAAGCTATTGAATGTGTAAACATTAAAATCGCTGTAACTTCTAAACGACTTATCCGATATTACTAAATTTAAGCTTGTTTGGAAGGGAATGGTAAGTATCTTCAATTGCCGTATCCAACAGTACACGATAGTGTTTAATAAAATTGCTAGAGGGCGCAATTTGTAATAATAACAGTTTTTTCGATTTTATCGCGAAAATTCAAATCATACGGTATAACTATGACATCATAATCGAAAAGTAGATGAAATTTGCAAGAAAAGATGTGAAGACCGCAGTTCGATATCCTTGTTCGTTTCAGAGTTATCGCCAAAATAATAATTATTAATACAAATAGCGCCCTCTAGCAATTTTATTAGAAACTATCGTGTACCATTGGATACAACAATTGAAGTTACTTACCTTTCTCTTCCAAACAAGCTTAAATTTAGTAAAATCGGATAAGTTGTTTAGAATTTACAGCGATTTTAATGATTGCACTTTCACTTGATAAGCTGTAACTTCTAAACGACTTTTCCGATTATACTAAATTTAAGCTTGTTTGGAAGTACCTTTAGTTCTTGTATTCAATGGTACGCGATAGTTTCTAATAAAATTGCTAGAGGGCGCTATTTGTATTAATAATTATTATTTTGGCGATAACTCTGAAACGAACAAGGATAACAAACTGCGGTCTTTACATCTTTTCTTGAAAATTTCATCTACTTTCCGATTATGATGTCATAGTTATACCGTATGATTTAAATTTTAGGGATAAAATCGAAAAAACTGTTATTATTACAAATTGCGCCCTCTAGCAATTTTATTAAACACTATCGTGTACTGTTGGATACGGCAGTTGAAGATACTTACCTTTTCCTTCCAAACAAGCTTAAATTTAGTAAAATCGGATAAGTCGTTTAGAAGTTACAGCGATTTTAATATTTACACATTCAATAGCTTCCCCCACTCTTATCAAGGTCGGTACGCCAATGAGCCTTAAACCAAAATGATGCAGAATTGTCTAAGCTTTTCGATAATGTAATCAGAGTTATACCTTAATCTGGAAATTTTCGGAGAAATTAGGAATTAAAAAAAAAAAAATTAATTGTGCCCTCTTGCGGCAAAATTAGAAACTTAAAAATAATTTCCAGAATTTTCTCATGACCGCTTTAATCATAATTTTTTTTTCTCAAGTTTCTATGCTTAGTAGTTTCCGAGATATGGCCGGTAGTCACCCTTAATGAATCACCCTGTATATATCTAATGTTTAAATAAACATTGTGTTTTATTAGCACAAAATACGTAAAATACTTAATTATTTGAGAAAAAACTCTTTTTTTTGGTAACATCACTTATTCGTCCAAGTTTCTTTCGCTTCTTTACGTTAACCTCACTTACTTCCATAATTTACTCTGACTCTGCACAATATCTGTGACAATATGCTTCCGACAAGTTCAAACAACAACTAAAATAGTTTCGCAGCAAATAATAATACCGAATTGTCCCAACAGCAAAAGTGGACTCAGCGTTTCTCCCGCTGACGCTTGGACATTCATCGTTTTTTCCTAGTATACCGTATTTTTGAGCCATTGTAACTCGTGACTGTAAGCGTTTTTGGCTCGTGTGATAAGGAGGTAATAAAATATAGGTGTAAAGCTACATTTTGCACTGATTACTTTATTTTCGACCTAAACTGGACTTTCTTCTTTCTTTCCCCTGACTCTTCAAATGCTTGCTGGATGGTATAAGGACAGTGTTTCCGCTGTGTAATATTACTTTACTGAAGAAATATGAAGGTATTCCGAATTACCCGAATATTCCATAATACCCGCCGCTCCTCTACATGAAATGGCCTTATTACATGCAGGGTTATAAATAAAAAATATTTATTACAAAAGTAACTTAGAGAAATTGCTGGAAATTATTGTAACGTTTCCAAGTTGACCGCTAGGGGGCGTAACTATAGTGACCAATGAAAAAGCGGGATTTCTCAAAAATCCTCATAGTAAACATGTATCAAAGGTAGCATATTTTTAATCTAAAGAGAATGTTGGATAACTGTTGTTTTTAAGTTTTTGCTCTACCTTGTTGAGAGGACAATTATTGCTATGCAAAAATATTCACAACCTTGGTTTGGTTAGAATTCTACAAATATGAGCTCGCTAAATTGGGTTTCTTGTTTTTTTATCAAGTTAATAAAAAACTAAGTTTGAAAAGTAAAGAAAAACACAAAGTCTTCCTCCACAAAATTTAATAGAATAAAATTCTTAGTTTAAGGGTCTCTACATGTTTCGAACGTAGAAACGTTCATCCTCAGGAGACAGAAAATTTTGTATTTTATGCTGATGGTGTTAGCAAAAGAGAAAATTGAAAACTAGAACCTTAATGGAGCTTTTATGAACTTAAAAATTGAAGTGTAGAAGAAACATGAGATAAAGAAAATTGATAATGGTTAAACCATACTGAGTATTTGAAAACGTTATTAAAGGGGGTGTAAACCAAATAAAATGGGGAAGAAGAAAAACCTTTCTAAGAATGTGTCGAAGATTATTTAAAATTTTTGTAAAAAAACTTATCGAACATATATGTCTGTAAGACATTATGAGGGTAAAACTGTAGTATCACAATAAGACTTTGTGTTTTTCTTTCCTTTTCATACTTTCAACTCCACTTTAAGTATGGACTATTTCTTCAAATTAAAAACTAAGTTGTTCTGATTTCCGTTGCGACAGTTATCAGAAAAATTTTAAATGCAACGATCTAATATCTTTTTCAACTTAAGCTAAAATAAGAATAAATAAGAAGTATATCAGCGAAAACCGCAAGTCAGAGATATGAAAAATATAATAAAAATATAAAAATGAACTCCATAAGAACAAACTGATAATTTAAAACGGTATTTCTAGGCAAGTATAGTAGAAGAAATATCGTACCATTGTGTCTTCAACAAAGTCATAATCATAACAACAGTTCTTTAAATTAATGTTTTATAAATTTAAATTATTTATAGCAAAAATAATAGAGGATGGTTGTATTTTAATGAAACAAATTGCAGTAATATTTTAAGTAGGCTGTGAAACAAAAGAAAATACTTTTATTTAAAATAGGAAATAGTGCTCGCTGAAGTTTACGAATTAAATTTTGTTTTATTTTTTTTTAAATTTTAAGCATGTCAAACGCCGCGTCGTTTGAGGTCGGCATTTTGACGCGGCACAAATTTTAGGAAAAAAATCAAAATTTAACATAAATTTGACACGTACTATTTCATATTTTAAATTAAAGCTCTGCATTTTTTTTCACAGCCTACTTAATATTTTACCGAAACTTATTCCTTTAAGACAACCATCCTCTATTATTTTTGTTGTAATATTCACATAATAATAATAATAATAATAATAATAATAATAATAATAATAATAATAATAATAATAATAATAATAATAATAATAATAATAATAATAATAATAATAATAATAATAATAATAATAATAATAATAATAATAATAATAATAATAAGCCCTGTTGTTATTATGGCTATACATACAGGAGACACAATGCTATGATATTTGTAACGTCTTGCCTACAAATATCGGATACCAACCATAAAGATATTAAAACATTATATTTTATTTTTGGAGCTTGATCTAGCATAGTAGGAACTTCTTTAATGATACTAATTCGTACAGAATTAGGAAATCCAGGTTCTTTAATAATTGGAGATGATCAAATCTATAATGTAATTATAATATCCGGTTTAAAAAAGATATTAACGATTTTCACAGATATTCTTCTTAAGTATTTTCTTTTTTCGTTTTCTCACAGTATTCGTCTAAGCACACTAAATGTCCTCGTCCCATTTATGGTTTTTAGTTTTTTATCTTTAAAATTTTTTTTACATTCCTTGTTTAAGTGGCTCTTGGGATCAGTACGTCAATCTAATTTGTCCTGCCTCTTTCTATTCGTTCTAATTTTATTTTAGCCCTTCGGTGCTGATGATGGTACTGTCTAGTACCGAAACATGTACACCACATGTGTGTTTTCCCTATATCTCAACAGCTCCACTTTGAGATAATGGACTGCTTCCGTAAAATTGTCTTTTTTGTTTAATTTAAAAGATATATACCGTTCCATTTAAAATTATTGGGAAAAGTGGAGACTTCGTTGATTCTGTTTTCTGTTTAACAGCGCCCTTTATTCTCAACGGAATTCAAAACAACTTAGTTTGTTATTATCTTCGGCCCCTTTAAAACTTACTACCAGCTTTGCTTTTCATAGGTATTTCATTTCATAATTAATTAAATTTTTTTGTATCCCGAGAATTTAACTTCGTCGAGTGAAGAAAAATTATACGTAAAAGCGCGGAATTTACAAACGATATACCATAAAGACTTGTCCATTGACTTTCCTAGTCACATTTTAAGCCCCAGAATGGGACTTGGAGATAGTATTTCAAAATTAAAAACAGTGTAGGTATGAACTTGCGGATCAATTGTTAATAAAAAATCAGTGTGTTCTTCAAATTTTTCAGATGTATCTAGGGCTGTGATGTTATTTCTTACCAGTTAGTGTGGCATCAGCGGAACGATCTTTTTCCAAACTTAAAATAGTAAAAACCCATTTACGTAACACCATGGGACAACTAACAACGCCTTTCGGATAAAAAAAACTCTCGACGATCTGGTCGTTTTGTATAATACCTTGTATAGTACTTTTAGTGACGTAATGTTTGTGCAGACTTGTTGAGTGTCAAGTTTTTTACTGTTTTCTGTCTTTTGGATTCTATGGGACTCGATCCCTGCTACCCCCGTTATAGTGTTTCTTAGGTCAATTTAATGACATTAAACTGTAGGAATTTCCTAACCATAGGCCGTCCCAAACAAATAATTAAAATGCGTATACACACTTATAAGTTTGTTTTACATTAGGTGTTTGTACATACTACACTTTATAAACCCACTGTATATATAATAATATTATATTAAAATAATAAATATAAGGTAACTCAAAAATTCTATACACAAAACTAAAATCAGAAAAATAAACCTGACACGGCACGACACTGCTCAGAAAATGCTTTAATTTTTTTACCAGAACTCCATTGTAGGACCATTGTCCAGCCCGTCCACAAATTGCAAATTACGTATATTTTATCTTCGTCTCTTCCACGCCATCGGCGATCACTGGCCTATCTCTGTCTGACAGAATCGATCGTTAGACGGGCTGCGTACCGCTTCAGCTTACATCAGCCGCTTTAACTGGCGCTTGCAAGCGCAACAAATTATATGCTGTTGCCAATTCTTCAAAATTTTCGGATTTGTAAGCACAATGTAAGTATATATACGAGAAACAAGGGTTTGTTAATTAGTTGTTTTTAAACACTGAAAACACTTTTTGTCTTGTATCAGTTATATTGTTTCTTAAGGACTAAAGAATGTATTATTATAACAATGAATGGCTTGTTATTTTTTTCTGTCACACTCAAAACTCCTCGGTTTAAAGTATATTTGCAAACTAGCTTTTAAAGAAAGTTACTGACTAACAATTGAATACTGATATAAAAGAAACATTTTTAATAAAAAAACTTAAAGAATTGAAGAAGAAAGATCTGACAACCCTAGTTGTGAGGTCGGTCTCTTTGAGACTGTTTACCGCCGTTTTTATGCCTTATGGAATGATTGGAATGTCATCACACTGACTTTGGATAAATTATACTACCATACATGGTAAGCAACATTATAAGTGGTGTTTTAAAATTTTGATTTTGCATCATATTTGCTGGAATATTACGTATAATGACTTAATAACTACCTATGTGATGTCTACCAGGAGTCTACCTAGGATTATAAAATAAATTCGAATTGTTTGCTGTTTTAATAGTGCATGGATACTACACATAATGTGAGTTTAACCCTAATTAAATTATTACGCGATTAACGAGTTCAAAAATTCATAAACCTGAACCTAACAGTAATGAAAATAAGAATTATCATTTTCCATTCGTTATAAAGAGGGGGCCCCTAAAAACGTTTGCGGGGGGGGGGGCACTCAGTTTTTGTTAAGTTTGTCACATTCTGATAAGCCAAACCAAATATGTGAATATTTTTTTTTTAGAATTTTCATTAAATTGCAAGAATACAACCTTTGACATACCTTTACTATAAAGATTTTTGAAAAAATCTCGCTTTTTAATTGGTAACTATACTGAATTCATCCCAAAGAAAAGATATTGTAAACAAATGTCGATGTAAATAACACAACAGATCGGGGTAGCTTGATCCCGCACTGGCGGCGAGGATTTGTTTTGATGCGACTTGTGATTGAGATGAATTTAGTATAGAGTTGCGCCCCCAAGCGGTCAATTTAGAAACTTAAAACTAATTTCCAGTAATTTTTCTTGGTCACTTTTGCTTTAAATATTTTTTCCCCAATGATTAATAATTTTGTAGCATTAAATACCGTGCGAGCAAAAATTATTTGTATCAAAGAGGGCTTGGATTAAAAAACGTAACGTAGGACTTGGTTTAGATCACAATGATATGGGGACGATATTATGTCTAACCAAATCTAGGATAACATTTTGTCAAATTCATATTATGACATGATATGTCAAACTAATGAGTAATAAAATAAGTAGACAAATACAAATTTATTTTTGTTGTTTTACAAAATTAACAAAGTAAGAATATATATACAAAAAGAAAAAAAAAAGAATTACATAAATTACTGAAATTGGCCACCGATATGCTCCAAGCATAAATTCACACATCTCTTCATATTTTCGAAAGTGTTGACCAGCATCTCTGGAGGAATGTTACCAAATTCTTGGATAATCCTTTCTTGTAATTGTTCTAAATTTGCAACTGGTGTTTTAAAAATAGTGCTCTTTAAATAAGGAAAAACGAAGTAATCCATAACCGTTAAACAAGGTGATCTAGGTGGGAATTCAATGTCTGATCGAAAACTCATCAATCTGTTGTCGAAAAAATTGCATAAGTAGTTAATAGTTTCGACGGCTGTATGGGCGGTTGCACCGTCCTGTTGAAAATATCCAAAACGTAGTTCGTCGTCAAGTAATTGCTCCACAAATGGATTAAAAATATTGTCTCTATACCGCTGTGCTGTCACTGTCTCATGGAAAAAAATAGGACCAACAATTCTTCTTCGGGAAACAGCTAACCAGACACCAATTTTTTGAGGGTGAAATGTGGACTCTACAAAAAAATGGGGATTTTTACTACTCCACATGCGTGTATTCTGAGAATTCACATGACCGGAGAGGTGGAAACAGGTTTCATCCGAAAAAAATGTCAGGTCTAATAAATTATTTATTTTCAATAAATTTTGGGTAAACCATTGAGAGTAATTCATGCGTCTTTCAAAATCTGCGGCTTGTATTTCTTGGAATACTTGCACTTTACCTATATATATAAAAATGAATGTCTGTCTGTCTGTCTGTATGTCCCCTATGCGTTTCTATACCATTTATCCGATTACGATGAAAATTTGGTGAGTTGTTGTGTGCAGGCCGAGGAAAATTTTGGCATAAAAAAATGGTATTTTAACAACGCATGCCGGGTAATAATATATTATATATAGCTGGGTCTGGAATTAATTTTAGAGAAAAACAAAAAAACACGTATATTTTCTTTCGTTTTTAACATGAAAAAAGTTTAAAAAAAGTATATGTCAATCTGTCAAAATTTGACAGCTGTCACATAAAATCACGTGTAACTTTCTTATTTGAAGAGATAACAAATTTTTTGATTTCGGATTAATTTAAGTAATAACCTGAGTGAAAAAATGGCTGTTACAAATTTGTTGACAGCTGTCCACATTTGACAGGAGTGATTTCAACTTCTTTTAATTGAAATATTTCATTTGGCAATATTGTAGCTACCATCCCGGACAAGAAAAAAATGAAAAAAAATTTTGACACTTACCTGTCAAAATTTGACAGATCACGTTTAAATTGTTTTTTTTTTCCAATTTTTGATATCGGATTCTTGCAGCTACGATCTTTGACAAAAAAGAAATGCAAAAAAATTTTACATATTAGACCTGTCAAAATATGACAGCAGTGGTTTAAAGCCTTATTATTTAAATTTTTAACCGCAATGTATCACCTTGCCAGCAAACTTCTGTAAGATCACAGAAAGCATAGACGAATTGGTGCAAAAAGTTTTCCCAAACATTGCACAGAACTACAAAAATCATCAGTGGCTCAGTACGCGGGCTATATTAGCGGCCAAAAACATCGATGTCAATATCATCAACTTCACTATTCAGAATGGAATACCCGGCGAATCGACAACATATAAGTCCATCGATACTGTGGTAAATCAAGACGAAGTTGTCAACTATCCAACTGAATTCTTGAATTCGCTTGATTTGTCAGGCATGCCACCGCACGTTCTTACATTGAAAATTGGTGTAGCCATCATTCTTCTTCGAAACATAAATCCACCACGACTTTGCAACGGAACCAGACTCTCAGTCAAAAAAATGATGAACAATATTATCGAGGCAACAATTTTGACTGGAAAGTTCAAAGGTGAAGACGTACTGTTGCCACGTATCCCAATTATCCCGACAGATATGCCATTCGAATTCAAACGTTTGCAGTTCCCGGTGCGACTTGCTTTCGCAATGACTATTAACAAAGCACAAGGACAATCGTTGCAAGTGTGTGGATTAAATTTGGAGAATCCATGGTTCTCACATGGGCAGCTCTATGTGGCCTGCTCACGCGTCGGAAAACCTTCTGATTTATTCGTTTACGCACCAGATGGAAAAACAAGGAATATTGTGTATCCCACAGCACTTCAATAAATATCGAATTGAAACGAAACGCTGTAATGATAATCAATAAAATGACTCGAAATAAATTCAATATTTGTGTAGTGTCTTTCCTTCAAATTTATTTTAGTAAGTAGCGTAGCAACGCGCGCAGGGTACAGCTAGTAAGGAAATAAATTTAGCTGCTTCTTAAGAATAGTCCTGCATGTTCCATAAGATCTTCCCATTTCTTGGGACAGGCGTCTTATACAATTTGTTGGCGTATTTTGCATTATTTCACGAACGTTTGCAACAAGTTCTTCTGTTCTTACAGATGGTCTTCCTGCTCCTTTTTTGCGTTGTATAGAACCTAGTTGCCTAAACACAGCCACGGTTCTTTACAGGCAATGATAAAAATTACCAGCAATAAAAGCAACGTTAGGAAAATGTTCGTAAAAATCGTCCATGCACAAACCTGGATTGTATTGCCATTTACTCTAACCCCGTTTCGAAAATACGCTTCAACCATGAATGTTTTGTGCTGTTCCGTAAAGCCCATTGTGTGAATTATTCAAGAAATTGGAAAAATTAGCGATGAATCAAATTACTTGTAACGACTGTCGAAGATGACGGAATAACTGATTGATTGTTAATTATTCAGGTAGTTACTGACATCCAACAGGTATTAAGCTCTGCGGCTAAGCATTACGTCCTTAGATGCAAGGCCTTCTTTGATACAAATATTTTTGCTCGCACGGTTTATAATTGGCCGTTTTGTTTATTAAAAAAATATAAGCAGCTTTATTTCAGTCTTCTTCCTTTACGTTGAATATTAGAATAATTAAACTCAACTCACTCCGTCACAGGATTTAAAAACACGACTCGGATTCATCGTAAATTTCTATACATTGTATAATTAATAGTGTAAACTGTCACCGTTTAAGAAAAAAGTACCATTTGCATTTCTACCAATTTAACTGTTACTGCAAAATCTGCATAATGAGCTACATTTTCTTATGCCAGTGGTGTTCGGGTCCCTCGACCTGATCGGTGCGGCATCTTCTCCATGGGACATACGTATGATTCCCGCTGGGCCCATCTACATATGGCATTCCTCGCAGCGAGGACCTGTGAGAAAACGAAACAATCAGACGCATTCTACGGATTAAACTTGTTTGATCGGTCAGATATTCTAAACAGTATGGTGTAAATGCATGACTGTTGCCCGAAAATATTTCTTTTTTTCTTTTTGTTCGCTTGGACGGAAATAACATGTCATTAAAGCTTAGAGTTCTGAACGATGCAGCGGATCCAATGTGATAAATTGTATCTGAGGAAAAAATAAATATTCACCATCGTGCCGATAAAAAACTAGGACAGCAAAATTTTTTCTCTCTGTCTGATTTAATTTATTTGATTATATTTTTTTATTTTAATCAATTCGTAAGTCAGTCGTATAATTTATCCTGTTATTTACACAAAATAATCATATTGGATTTATAGTATTATGGAATACAGTAAAACAAAGTTGAACTTGTAAATTTCCACTATATTAACTAGAAAAATTACATGTTTCGCTAACACTGTAGCTTCGTCCGATGACAATGATTTAATAAAAGGTGAAAATAAAGAAGGGGTGAAATAAAATTAAATTATTGAAGATAAAACAGTGGAAGGGTTACAATAACGGAAAAATCCAACAGAGGGTTGTACAATATGGGTAATTTACAAAATCTTAAGTATGGTCAACAGAATAAATTTAACAAAGGTAAATTATTTAAATCTAATTGATCATTAAGTAACACACTGATAAAATTAATTATTTGAATTTAAAAAATTTGCCATTCACTCAAATAAATATTTGTTTCCTATTAGCCAAACAATAATTATGTATTTGAATTGTACTACGAAATTATTTAAAGTTTTACTATTATTCGATTTGGTACAAATAATTTTTTATTTAGAAGTAATCACTTTTTACAAAATTTTAGCTAATATTTATTTTATTCAAATTTCTCCTAACTTAAATGAAATGCGTTAATGATTTAAAATGAATAATTTTGAAGTTAAATTAATAAAATATTTATTTCAATGAAATTTTTACATATTTTATTAAAGTATTTATTTGTTTACTTTTGTTCAATATGTATTTGCCGTCACAACAACTTTTTTCATTGAAATACATATTTGTTTGATCTTTGTTAAGTATTTATTTGCGATCACGGTCGTTGATTTCCTTTCAACAATTTAAGTTATTTATTTTAAATACATCGTTGATTTCACTGAAACATATCCTTGATTTTACAGAAATGAATCCCTCTACCCCTATGCTATCCAATAAACAGAAAAAAAAATAAAGTTCTAATTTCAAACTAAATTTTAAAATAATATCGTGGCATGTTTGTATTTTATTGTTTAAGTATCGCAATGGCTTATACTAGGTTTGTTACTGCAGCGATCAGAAACAGTCCTTGACAGTCAGGATTCTGCGCAGTAAATATAAAAGTATTCCCACAAAGATTTTGGACAGTTTGAAAACCCAAAGTCGCTGTTCCTACACGTTTCTCTGTTAGTTTGCCAACTGTCAGAGCAGTTTGCGAATCTCTTGCCAGTAAAATGTCCGGAGCATGCGCGGTTAAACGCTAGCATAACATATAACATAACCTATTTTTGTTAGACGTGTTTTTGCGGTTTTTGCTTTTGTATAAGACTTTTTCTATTATTAAATTGAGAAATTAGAGACATTGCGTCATCTGATGAAGATTCAGAAATATATACCTTCATAACTTTGTTCATTCATTTTATAAAAGTTACTTAGTTTGTTTAAGTTTATTTATTGGGCCAAGCCAAACGAGTTTAATTAACAAAATAACAATAAAACAATTATGAAAACGATAACAAAACATATAAACTTTGAGGTTATGTCCATCGTTTAAAATTTCTTCAGTTTTAAACACCGAACCGAAGTTAGTTGATTTCGAACGCCTGTTCCTACAAGAGTTTGAAACCGGTCAGAAATCAGACTTGCGCCGTAAAGTTGGTTTGAAAATTGTCATGAAGTTGTCGGGGATTCGCTGTAGGAACAAACCTACTAATTGGTATATAAGGTAAAATAAAATTAAAAGATTGTTGTTTTAATGCATTTATTACATAGTTAGAATAAACATCAGAACAGAAAATCTAAATAAAATGTCTGAGCAACATCCGTCATAAAACTAGTAACATAATGTGAAAAGTGTTTGCACAAACTATACTAATTAAAAAAAAACTATTACTAGTTTTTAGGCATAAGAGAGAACTAAGAACAAAATAGTTTAAGAAATACATGTTACATTACATTTTTTTAAATCTATTAACAAGCAGATAATTTAACATATATTATCAATCTTCAAAATAAATTGATACTACTGTATTAACTTAACGCTTAAAGATATAAATTTTTTAAAATACACAATACTTATTGATGATCAAAGAAATAAAATCATAATAATACAACCTTGCAAACCAAAAATTTAAGAATACTGGCTAGTTTTCGCCATCAACTGGGGTTTACATTCCAGTCAATAACTGGAGAACCACTTTAAATTATAACAAAAACTAAAGAGAATTTAAAAGTTAAGGGATGTGGGCAAAATGCTCTTGTTTTAGTTTTTTTGAATAAGGCCAAAATAACAATATCAAGACATTTTAAAAACTACAGTTTTATGGCCAACATTACATCTACATAATTTTTTTGAAATTTCTTTTTTGAACAAACTAAAACTAGATCATTTTCCAAGGTTCATTTAGGTTTTCAATTTTTCTTTCGAAACTAATTAATCTGGTACGATAACTTCTCAGTTGATTGGAACGTGGGTACGTCGGGTTTTCACGAAAAAAACGCAGTTTTAATGGCTCGATGGAGAGCTCTTAAGTGTTAGTTTGAAAATAAAAAAAACTATTAAATTAGACAAATAACTACTACGTTAAGTAATTTTTCTTAAAAGTATTTTGTGTTTATAAAAAAATACCTAGGTATAATAAGTATTATTGAGTCGTATCATGGAATAACTAAAATATCCAAATCGTTTCCTAGCTTGGAAAGTATGGTGGGCGATACCCCATTTGAGTAAGATACATATCAATGCCATTGCATCTTTCATATTGAAATATATTAAATAAAGTTAATACACAAACACTGAAACTACCACACAACAAACACATAAGGTAGTATCAATAAACAACGCTAACTTTTTGATCGGTATTTTAATTCACTGCTGGTTTTCACTCCTAAGACGCAACGAGGTGTGCTGTATATAGCTATCTGGAAAAATGGCGACGAAGGACAAAACATAAAGTTAGGTCGACAGGACAACAGGTCCAAACGTAACGACGCATCATGGCATTTGTGCGACCAATCATATTATTCAATGCGGGTGACGTCTTCCGATTACCGGGGTAGCTTTTGATAATTAAGGATTTGATTTTAATACCTAATTATTAAAGTTAAATTACCAAGTTGTTGAAATAGTTCGTTTTTTTTTAATTAGGGTTTGTTCTGCAAATACAGTTAGTATTTAGTTCCTAATACGGGATTATTTTGCTTAAATATTAAATTATTTGGATTTTGTACTTTTGTAGTTTATTGCTTAGATATTTATTTTAAAGCTTGCGTTGTTTGACATAAATCCGCCAACAGGTCAAATCATTTTACAAATAAAAACAAATACTCTGACATATTTTAATTAAATAAAACTTAGTTAATTTAAATCATATTTATTTGTCACCAATACTTCTTCGGCAAATAAATCAGTTTATTTGTTTACAGGAAAACAGTTTTATCAGTGCAGGTTCGTATTTTTAGGTTTATTTATTTCCATAGATTCTAACAAATATAGTTTTAAGCCTTAGTTTTCTGTATGTAAGATTTTAAGGAAGGATCGAAATTATGTTGGTAATCAAGTAAATGGTTAGCATAGTTTGAGTCGGTTTAGTTTTTTAGTAAACTGTTATAATGTTCCTGTATTATTTTGTTAAAATGCCCACCCGTTCGGCCAATGTATGTTTTAGGACAATTTTTGCATTTTAATTTATAGACGCCTGATTTTTTGTTTTTATCGCTTTTAGTTTTATTTTTTTTAATAAATTTACTTAAAGAGTTATTAGTTTTGTAACACAAATTTTTATTAAGTTTGTTAAGAAACTTGCCATTTACTTTGCTAGGTTGTCCAAAGAAAGTAGCAAGCTTAAATTGGTCAGAGTTTTTGCTAAAAAAAACTAAGTCAATAGCCTTTTTGTAAGTTTTCTTTTGTAAGATTTGGTCAATAAATTAATCAATAATTTAATTTTATTCCACCAGGTTCCCCTAAAATATCTACTGATGATCTAGATAGAAGATTGTCTAATTATCTAAAGTAATCCTCCATTCGAAACTGCAAAAAAAGGTAAAAAAATAATAATTACTGGTAAACAATTATTTTTTCTGACGATTAAACTTTTCAGTCATGTAATGATGGCATAATAATACGGGTGTATAGAAGTATAACCCTTCCGGCATGCGTTATGATTAGATATAGACCCACAAAACCAACCAAAGTAGACTTTTCTCTAGAAATTATTGCGGTTAAATTAGAGCTAGAGGGCCAGGAGTATGCCAAATCGTGGAAGGAAGACTATCTGCAGCTGTTAACGTTAATATAATATATCTACTAAATGAAGTAATAAAACCACCGATAAACGGGTACAGGGTAAAATTCACCTCTCTTTTGGGGAGAGATACCGCCCGCAGCTTTTTGTTTCAAATGAAAAAGGTAGGTATGTATTGTGAGCTCGTTGGAAATGACATAAAAAAGGGAATACGAATCACTATTTACTTTTGCTTTTTGGTAATGTAGACGCAACATGTTTTAGTTAGTTTGAAATTGCAGGAGATTTCAAAGTTGTTGAGAGAATCTCAGAATCTCCGTGGCGCAAATGGCAGAGCGCTCGACTGGTGATCGAGAGATTCTGGGTTCAAATCCCAGCAGAGGCGTAAGTAAACCTTTTTTTAGTTTTAAAATATTTGTCTACGCGCCGTTAAACATTTTTTAGTGTTTATTTAACACAAAACTTCATTTGTAATTTATTTTCAGCTGGATAACACTGTTCAGAGGTTTCATGTATTCCTGCAGATGTCCACGGAAGGTGGCTCGCCCCTTTAACTTTTTTGTTTTTCAAGATAATGAAATAAAATTCGGGGGATTTGTATACGACATAAAACCGCATTTTCTAACAGGTGACTCAATATTATGGAACTTCCGGTTAAACCGGAAGTGACATAAACTTTCGATTTTTAAATGGGACACCTGGTATGTTTTTACTTTTTTTGACTGCATATAACATTCTTAATACAACGATGTGTCACTTGTCACTTTTTGTCACCAAGAAAATATTTTTTTTCAAATTTATTGTTTTATCTAGAGGGCTATGAATAGGTACCTTAAAATCACTTATTTCAGTTCTCTAATCTTGGGAAAAATACAATTTTACTATTTTTGGTCCAATGCTATGTGCTATGTAAAATTTAATCTTTAAAGTTGTATAACTCATTTTTTTTAAATGGCAACATGGTGGCTCGTCGGGTTAAGAAAAAAGATGATTTTATTACGATTATTTTGATACCATATACTATTAGGTTTTAGAAAAGCTGCCATTAAAAAACTTTAAAAAGTTAACTTGGAACTTTCCTAAAATGAAGCGTCTTTTGAGAATAAATTTAGATTGAAATGCATCAAGTAGCCTGTGACCAACAAAACTGATAAAACAAAATCATGCCTTGAAGAAAATTGAAATGCCAACAGCTTCTGCCAAAGTAGGTAAATTAGTTTGTTGTTTAAAAAACATGGAAAATACTAGTTTTACAAGGAGTGAAAAAGTTGATATGTTAGATATTATTGTCAGGCTTTCGCATTTTCGGAACCAGTTTTGGGTACCTCATAGTGCTGGGTTGGATGACACCGATTAAAATATCTTTGTGCGTAAAGTCGTGCAGCATCGGTTGAATTATTTCTACATTCTCCAAACACTAATAACATAATATCAACTTTTTCACTCCTTGTAAGACTATTATTTTCCATGTTTTTTAAACAACAAACTAATTTACTTTGGCAGAAGCTGTTGGCATTTTAATTTTCTTCAAGGCATGATTTTATTTTATCAGTTTTGCTGGTCACAGGCTACTTGATGCATTTAAATCTAAATTTATTCTCAAAATATGTTTCATTTTAGGAAAGTTCTAAGTTAACTTTTTAAAGTTTTTAATGGCAGCTTTTCTAAAACCTAATAGTGTATGGTATCAAAATAATCGTAATAAAATCCTCTTTTTTCTTAACCCGACGAGCCACCATGTTGCCATTTAAAAAAAAAATGAGTTACACAACTTAAAGTATTAAATTTTACATAGCACATAGCATTGGACCAAAAATAGTAAAATTGTATTTTTCCCAAGATTAAAGAACTGAAATAAGTGATTTTAAGGTATTCATAGCCCTCTAGATAAAACAATAAATTTGGAAAAAAAAATATTTTTTTGATGACAAAAAGTGACAAGTGATACATCGTTAAAATATACCCATTTAAAAATCGAAAGTTTATGTCACTTCCGGTTTAACCGGAAGTTCCATAATGTTGAGTCACCTGTCAAAAATGCAGTTTTATGTCGTATACAAATCCCCCGAGTTTTATTTCATTATCTTGAAAAACAAAAAAGTTAGAGGGGCGAGCCACCTTCCGTGGACACCCGGTATATATCGACGAGGCATGGATGGAAGTTAAAAATGGATCTTTTATGGTCAGAATTGTACTTTTTACCGTTTAAATTTTATTTTTGTAATTTTCAAGGAGTTAGTTTTTAGTGGTAATTTTCTTTTTATTTTACTTTATGATATAAATCGAATGCCAAAAAAAATGTATTTAAAGTTATGTTGACATTACCAACGCGCTACAATATTTGTTGCAAACATGTCATTCCCACAAACGAGTACAAATTGGTGTAGAGAACAAGAACATCGGCTTTTTCGGGCATTTCGCGCGGAAATAATAATTATTATTAAGGTGGAGTGGGGTAAGTTCGTAACTGGGACAAGTGCATTAAGTTATTAATATTACTAATATATTGCACAAATGTCAATTTTTTACTTGTTGAAATCTACTAAAAGTTACATTATACATTTGTAACACAGATGGCGCGGTAAAATATAAAGTGGGCGTCTTTTACCAACGGTTGAAAACAATGTTACAAATGTGTTGAACGTTAAAGTTGTGTGTGCTGCATTAATACGTTAATAGTTATAATAATATGATATTGTGAGATATAAATATTGGTAGGTATGTAAAAATATATCTTATAGCCTACCTTAAACAAGCAAACATCTTGTTTTATCTCCTATTTTACCTAAAAATCACTAATTTGCTCTTGCCCCGCTGATATTATCATATACGGGGCAAGATCAGACCAAATTGGCGGGAAAGTGCGCGGTGATCTGCACTTACCCCACAATGCGTTTTTTTGGACCTTGTGCATTTTTCCGAGAACGTAAAACTTTAAATTGAAAAATTAAAGTCAAGAAAGAAAAATCTAACAAGAAGAATTTAACATATGACGATTTTTCCTCAGATAGTGATGTTCCTTTAAGTGAAATTGACACTTCCTGCAAGGATGACAATTTGTGCTCTATTTGTCTATGATATTTTCGTCATTTCCTCGATAAGAAAGAATGGATTCGGTGTGTAAGTTGTATGCGGTGGGTATGTGGTATATGTAATAAGGGCTCTCAGAATCCTCAGTACGAGTGCCAACGTTGTCAAGATGATTAACATAATAGTAAATACTGACTACGTGTACTTATTCAAGTTTTTAAATTTTTTGTTTTCATAAAATATTTAACTTATTTTGTATATTGGATTGTATTTCTTAAATTTATTCACCTATATATTTTATGGTTTTTAGTGCCTAGATGTTGTAATTTCACTTTTTTTTTATTTATTAATAACTTTGTTAAAAGTTGTGCACATTGTCAATAAAATATCTAATTAAATTCTTACCTGTAATTAATTAATTAATATTAAACAACCCTTCTGGAAAATAAAAATGAAATCATACATACAACAGATACCTATTAACTCTAAAACCAAAAAAGATAATTAAATGCGGTAAAAAATATTTAAAAATAGATATGCCAAGAATTACGGTCATACCCCCCATAATATTCCATGGGTTGTTAATATGTTTTAATCTGGTTTGTACGCTCTTACCCTGTTATGAGGGGAAAGTGCGGACTTTTTACTTGCCAGTAATATTTTTGTTTTTTTTTATATATTTTTGTTTTTTTTATAAATATAAAACTAAAAATGGGGATAATGCAACTCAATTTAAAAAAAACATATTAGCACAATGCTGCGTACAATAAAGATATGATGTATTTTGTTACTAATTCAAAATATATACGTTTAAAGTCCATCTTAACGAAAAGTGGCCTGCACATACCCCACTCCACCTTACACTTTTATCAAAGACATAAACTTTCGACTCGGCAAAAAATAAACCTCTCTTGGTACTTGAAAAATATGATAGTGCATTGTTTACTAATATTTTGAAAGTACCCAGAGAGCATTTCTCTCAATTGGCACATCTGTTTCTTGCATTTGACACCACCCGAGTTTCTAATTCCCATGAAAATCGAAAACACACTAATTAGTTCGGTTTCGCAGCAGACGTTTATAATAAATGGCAACCTGGAGCTTTTGGGCGGAATGTGACACTTTCCTGTCGCATAAGTCATCCCAGCGAGCGACGACAGACACCATTTTGCTCGGGGATTTTTGGATTATTTATTGACTCCCGTTGTATTTTATTAATTGGGGATGTTTTTAAAACGCCTATATTTCATTTTTAATCCTTCTATTGATTAATTTGTTTCTTTCGGCAAGGCAGAAAGACCCAATTTATTTGGAAGGTGAAAATTTTAATATATTCTGGTATAAGTACGTACGTATGGCAACGATATATTGATAATCAAGCTAGGGAGCGCTAAAACCGTAGGTTTACGGTGTTCAATGGAAAAAATGGAACCAAAGCCAATGAAGACTGAACAAAAGTTATTTTTTTAAATATAATTATCCACCTCTGATTTGCTCCGTCAGTTTACTGTTGTATGTTGCTAATCACTCTACTGTTATTCGAGGGTTTTAAACTCTTTGGCTGCTATAATTTTATAAAGCGCAACTATCCAGTTAGATCCTTTCATAGTTTTTACAATACTAAAATTCCCACTTCAGTTTTTTCATCCATAGAGAGAATAGAATAGGTCATTTAATTCCATATACACTACTGATAAAAGTGTCTTCTGACAGTGCTCAAGCTACAATTGAAGATATCATACGCTTCGACGTTTTCATTGTAACAGGTACACATCCTATTTACAGGAGAAAATGTTTGTCCGTAAAGGTGGTAAGTAATAGGTATACAAATTTCGGGAATTTGGAGAGGGAATTCTAAAGTTCAGTCTATGCAGCAACTCTACAAATAACAATATTATTGTTGTTAAAAAGTTTGTGTAAAAATAACTGCGTAAAGTATGTCACATAAGCTGACAAGCGAGAACCTTTTCTGCAGCTGGTCGTGAGGAAAACCTTTTTCAGGATAAACTCCAACCGATCTAAATAATAAGGCCTTTGCAAAACGTCTCTGAACACGCTCAATATTGTCACTGTGAGTTTTATAAAAAGGAGACCAAATGATTGAAAATATTCCATTTTGGACACGACAAAAGATCGATACAAAGTTATTAAAGGAATAACAGACTGAAAATCTCTAGTGGTCCTAAGAACAAAACCAAGTAGTTTATAAGCGGCGGATACAATATGATCAATGTGAGGAACAACGGACAGTTCCTTGTCAAAAACAATTCCTAGATCTGTAAACACCCTTGGTCTTTCCAAGATTTTATTGTTTAAAATATAGTCGAAATCTAATTTGGTGTTTTCATTAGAATATATCATAACTATGGAGAACTAGAGGGTAGGAGGCCGATCGATAATGGCAGCATTTTCAATTTCTGTCCCGGTTTTTTGGTTAGTTCGCTATTGGCTGATAGATGGCTCTCGCGTCCAAAGTTGGCTGATGTTGTCTTCTTCTTCTTCGTTTTTAATATGGAAAACTAGATCCTCCATAGTTTTTAACTTTTTCTTAAACCATTTATTTTTCTGTGCTTTTACTTTTGACAATTGACGTCTTATTTTTCGAAATAACAAATAACGTTTAAAGGCAAGACAAGACAAATAACATTTTATTGTAATTAATTTCCATATTTATAATGAATAATGGTACAATTTATAAAAGTAGAGTTTGCTTTGTGTCGGGGTGTAAGACAGGATCTTCTTCAAAGATGAAACGCAGCCAAATAAGTCTCTTTCTAGCTCCAAAGGTAATACCCTCTAGCTAGAATGTTCCTGTATTTTAAAAACGAAGCATCGTTGGAACTTTATACAGGCCGAGTTTACTAATAAGTATAACAAAGTAAGTGTAAATTCATATAAAAGTCCTTATTTGTTCCTTAAAGAACTAATTTAAATAAAAATAGTTATTGCGTCCATAAGAAACCATTTATTTGATAGCCCACTTCGAACACGAGCGCCATCTTATGGCAACTCGTAAAGCTGAATTACCGATGCTAATTTGGGATCGAATCCAATGCATTGCGATCGGCCTCCTACCTCCAGTCCTCCATAGTCATAACACTACTTTTAGCAATGTTTAAGTTTAATTTGTTCTTTGTGCACCAATCAAATAATATGTCCATATTACCCTGCAACCTTAAATGTCAACTGATGGATAATAACCCTTAAAATGACATAATAGGTCCTTAAATTATGTACGTTATTTTATTACTTAATTATCCCCGTACCCCTTAAATTCTCTATCTTTATTTATTGAACAAAATTCGACTCTTGGATCTTAATAACCAGGAAAATAACATACATCTCAACATGACCGACAAAAATACTTTCTTTGCTTCTAAGTTTCATACTTCCTTTCCCATCCCCTTTATTTTGAACCCCCTTTTTCTAACAGCATCAGAGGCTCCGTGGTTAACGCGGCAGTCACTGAGAACTCTACTACGAGAGTTTGTGGGTTCAAATCCCACTACCGGCAAACTGGTTCTAGCCCGGTGGATTTTAGTGGTATAAGTCTTGACGTGGGTCCAGCGTCGAGGAAAAATTAGGGAAGAGTGAAAAATTATCATCCCCCAATCCCACCATATTCACGCCGGTAACCAGGCCGGACGAGATCGGATATCTCGTGGGGTGCGGGGAAAGGAACACACTCCCCAACCGGTAGGTCATAGAAAGCGCGAAACCAAGGGTTGATAGCCCTTGGAGAGTGCTTCTAATGAATGAAGATCGTGGTTCGGAGCCCACGTTAAACCGTAGGTCCCTTTGGGAATAGCCCTGGCAGCGAAATCAAAGAGGAAAAAATCCGAAACCCACTCTTTGCCATATTGTAATAAGATTAATTAAATTCGGTTGGGACATATAAATGCCTAATGGTAAACTAGATATTCTCCTTCTTTTTGAAGTCGATTTAAAAACGAGCTCTGGTTACATTATTTACGTTTATAATTTGTATCTCCTAAAATAATAAAACTTCGTCGTTTTTGAGCTAAATTACGATCAAAGCAACGTTAAACAGATATATAAACTTATTTTATTACACAAACGGAGTTTGATATATCTACTAAGCTCACAATAAATTTCCGTAAAAAAACTATACTCCTTGTTAAAATTTTTTGTTAAGCAGACTACAGACCACCCTTGCTGAATTTATATATTAAGCCTCTTTTAAAGCGTCTCTATTAACTAGAAAAAGCACTCAGTCACATAATAGGCAATAAAGAGTTAAGTAAACATGAATGAAATTCTTTCACTCATAAAACATTTTTTGTCGCTCTTTTATGTCTTTTGAAAGAAGCGAGGCAGGACTTTTGAGAATTTATTTTATATGCTTTAGCCAATGATTTATTACTTTTTGATGAAACACAATATACCCATAAATATTTTTTAATTGGCCTTGAATGTCCCAGTGATTTTGAATAGTATTGGGTTTCGTAGTATAGTATACTATCTCGAATACAATAATTTGTTTTTTTTATAACAATTTTATTAAAGTTCCGTTTTACCAATTTGTTATACCACCCAGAAAATATTACTGTATTATCTTGATTTAGTAAATTAAAATAAAACGAGCCACAAGAAGCAACATTTTATTATACTTATATTTAGGATTATGTAGTACCTAATTCGTTGGGGAGAACTCTCGCTTTTTCCGCCTGGATATTGTCTGGATTCGGAAAAATCGGTTCCTGAACCCATCAAGTATCAAGTATCTGCGTAAATTCATTGTTCTATTTAAAGTAATTTAAACCTTATACAGTGTGACCAGTAAAGTCCGCATCATATGGGACTTTTTTTTATTAATAACTTTATTCGAAATTTGACTTTGGCATCAAGTTCTGCTTCGATCGAGATGAAAATTAAGCAAAAAAAAATAGTAGTCACGTGATTCGCATTAGGTATATGTCAAATTTCAATTATTTCCAAAAAATAATTCAAAAGTGGGGTTATTTCTGAAAGTATCGAAAAAAGTTATTAAAAAAAGTTTCTTTAAATGCAGTTTCTACCCCACATGCAAAATTTTAGCTGCATAAGATAATTTTGATTTTTTACCCATATTTTGTAAATTGCCTCACTTTTGCATAATAAGACTCAACGCAACCTATATAAAACTTCTTAGTTTTGACAATGCTTCATTTCAGATACATTTTCTTTAAAGTAGCGCGGGGCGCCATATTAAATGTGTGTTTTTCTACAAAATCAAAATTGGGCTATTAAAATTTGGTCGCATATTGTGATGCAAAGTTTATTTGTTTTTGACCCTGTATAAGGTAACTCAATAAAATAAGTATTTTTAAAAAGTAGTTTGTGTCTGAAAGTAATATACCTTAATATTAAGACAAAAAATAATACAGTGTCATCAGTAAAGTGTTCATTAAGTGGAAAATACATTTTAGTGGTGAGTAAAAAATCAAAACTGTCTTATGCAGCTGAAATTTGGCATGTGGGCTAGAAACTGCATTTAAAAAAACTTTATCTTATAACTTTTTTCGATGTTTTCAAAAATAACTCCACTTTTGAATTATTTTTTGGAAAAAATTAAAGATGACAGACAGATAATGCGAATCACGTGACAACTATTTTTTGCCCAATTTTTATCTCGATCAAAGCAGAACTTGATGCCAAAGTCAAATTTCGAATAAAGCTATTAATAAAAAATCCCATATGATGCGGACTTTACTGGTGACACTGTATACCTAATTATTGGGAGTCAGTTTTTAAGGTATAGAGTAAAGTAGGCGATTGTGCAATGCCATTTTATTTTATGAAAGTAATAACTTTAAAAAAAACTATATTGGTTTCCGCAATTTTTGATAATGCCAAATTCGTATTCGTAATCCTATATCGCACATCTAATGGAAAAAAGACCTAACTGCAAAATTGGTTGTTTTGAGAAAACGCGCTTTTAAAAATTGAATTTGAATTATTTTAATTTTTAGGGTACAAAGTTTGGTTTAAAAACAAAATATAAACATCAGCGACTAGGTTTGTTCATTAATTATTAATAATGATCAAATTACTGAGTTTTTTTTTAAATGCTTTAGTAAATAACAAAAATATGTAATTATGACGCTTTTCTTCGTAAAAAATTAACGATTGTTTCTTAGTTACACTAAAATAAAACGACATTATTATTATATTTTTTTGTATTAATAATAAACAATATAAGGTTTAAACGAAAGTAACCATAAACACGAGGAACTTTAAACTATAAAAGTAATGGTAACTTTATAAGATAAAAACTATAATATACTTGTATTTTACCTAACAAAAAATAAAGAGAATAAAAGAAAACTGACCTAAACTACAATTAAGTCAATTTTAAAAATAAAAATATTGCCAAATTTAGAGGAAACACGTCTTAACTGGTACTTAAGTAATTTTTCTGTTGAAAATTGCGTGCACCTACGTCGAAGGCTAAAGCCGAACTGATAGTTGGGTCACTGTTCCAATCTTTTCCAATTAAAAGTAGCGCGAAAGAAAGGTGACACTTCCGCCATCTCGCGTTTGTTTGCTTCAACACAATAATGTCGTTATTCCATTAGAAAAAATATAACATTAGGACACTTATGACGCTTATAACTTAAAAATGGAATTTTTTGCAGTTAGGTCTTTTTTCCATTAGATGTGCGATATGTCTAAAAATGGAACTTTAATATGGAATGCTGTTGTATCGTAATGTGGAATACAGCTTGTCTCATTTTTTCTTCTGTCTATAGATGTTCTTTTACGTTTCAAAGGGCGATGACGCACACGTCATTTTTGTAGCGGTTTCCGTCGAGGCGGCGACCGCCGTTGCTGCAGCAGTGTTGTAAAGAAAAACATCGTTCTCCGTCCATCACATGTAAAAAACAATGTATTCTAAATTCTCAAAAATCCAGACGTACCATACAACGTATAGAAAAAAACAAATTTGCAGATATTGGTAGACAAATTGCCAAATACTTACCTAAACTTGCCAAATCTTTAAAGTTATACCGGTTATTTATTCATTATTATATGGAGGAAGCGATATGATATAACTAAATTAAAACGTCATGGTGGTTGGAGAACTATACAGGTAGCTGAAGAATACATTGATCAGTCTATGAGAAACAAGACTACAGCAAATACTACTGCTAAATAGATATTAATGAAGCATCTTCTTCCTTTACAGCTACTGATTATAGTTTTATAACGGGACAAGTGCTTAAAACTGCTTTATATAACACGTACGTTATACTATTTTTTCTAATTTGTAGTTTTTTCAATAAAAACACATATTTAAAAAGAAAATAAATCCTTCAAATTTTGTAAATTTTTATGTCTAAATTTTATGTTGGTAATACTATTTTTTATCATAGTAGCCTCCGGGCAACAAAAATTATTTTGCGAACTGTCATTTTTTGATTTATTGACACATTTTCACCACGAGATTCTAAAGTTATTTTAGCGATATGAGATTTGAAATTGGACGGAATACGTTGTGTGATCCTTGTACATTCGGTACATATACAGAGCGTTCGGAAATTCGGGCGATTTTGCTACTTTTTTCGAATTTCAAAAGACATGATTTTACGTCACGGCATTGCAATTTAGTATAGGGAAGATGGAAAATTTAAATAAAGTTGTAGTTAAAATCGACATTGGAAGGTTAGTAGATTGAATTTTGGATAGGATTTGGCAGAAAATGATAGCTTGAAGCATCTACAAAAGCAAAATAGTTCTCCGTCAATAAAGTTATTATTTAATATGTGTTTTTTAATGAACTGAAACAATACATACAGTTTTGTAGATCTAGGCAACCAAACATACATACGTGGGTTCGTGTAGTATTTTGCATATTTGGACTAAAAAATATTAGTTATCTAGAATGCTATGCTAAACGGTGAAAAAAAAACATGTCATGTAGGGCCAACCTTTAAATAATAAAATTCGGAGTTCGAAATAGATCTGTTTCGAGACAAAATTAGAAAATAGTATATTAAAGTACACGTTTCATAAGAAGCGGTTTTAGCGCAGGCGTCTATTTTAAAAAACGAGCCACGAAGTGGCGAGTTTTTTAATTGACACGTGCGCTAAAACGCCGTATGAACCACGTGCTTTATACTATTTTTTCTATTTGTAGTTTTTTCAATAAAAAATACATATTTAAAAAGAAAATAAATCCTTTAAATTTTTATGTCTAAATTTTATGTTGGTAATACTATTTTTTATCATAGTAACCTCTGGACAACAAAAATTATTTTGCGAACTGTCATTTTTTGATTTATTGACCCATTTTCACCACGAGATTCTAAAGTTATTTTAGCGATATGAGATTTGAAATTGGACGGAATACGTTGTGTGATCCTTGTACATTCGGTACATATACAGAGCGTTCGGAAATTCGGGCGATTTTGCTAACTTTTTTTGAATTTCAAAAGACGTGATTTTACGTCAATTTTTCAATTTTTCAATTTCAATGTTACCAACATCAAATAAAGAAAAAACGCGTATCGAAATAGCTTCATTATGAACTTCATTTCAAGTTCATAATGAACTTATTATGAACGTCAAATAGAAAATAGTATATTAAAGTACACGTTTCATAAGAAGCGGTTTTAGCGCATGCGTCTATTTTAAAAAACGAGCCACGAAGTGGCGAGTTTTTTAATTGACACGTGCGCTAAAACGCCTTATGAACCACGTGCTTTATACTATTTTTTCTATTTGTAGTTTTTTCAATAAAAAATACATATTTAAAAAGAAAATAAATCCTTTAAATTTTTATGTCTAAATTTTATGTTGGTTATACTATTTTTTATCATAGTAACCTCTGGACAACAAAAAATATTTTGCGAACTGTCATTTTTTGATTTATTGAAACATGTTCACCACGAGATTCTAAAGTTATTTTAGCAATATGAGATTTGAAATTGGACGGAATACGTTGTGTGATCCTTGTACATTCGGTACATATACAGAGCGTTCGGAAATTCGGGCGATTTTGCTATTTTTTTTTGAATTTGAAAAGACGTGATTTTACGTCAATTTTTCAATTTCAATGTTACCAACATCAAATAAAGAAAAAACGCGTATTCAAATAGCTTCATTATGAACTTCTTTTCAAGTTCATAATGATAATAATGAACTTATTATGAACGTCAAATAGAAAAAAGTATATAAATGGGGGGGGGGCCTTAATGCAAATTTCTAGGAAACGGCTGATTGGTTAACTAAACAGAAAAGTGTATTTTCCTGAGTACGAAGTACGTTGGGTAAATGCAAGGAGGTTTTCGAAGACTTTTACTTTTAAAAATTGTACTAGCATGTTTGCAAAAACTGCTCCATGATTACAAATCTTTAAACTTTCCTTCTTGCATTTTCCACCTGATTTATTTATGGGCGCATTCTTATATGTCTATACCTATACGGATAAATGAAAATAGAATACAAATTTAATAAATCCATTCAATTCCAAGAAGAGATCAAGTTAACGATGCCACAATTCAATAGAATAACTCTCTAGTTAGTCAGGTTAGTGAGTCAGTAAGACATTTATTATCTGACATAAGGAAAGTGATTACTGTACATCATAAATCATGTCTCAGTTAAATTAGGAGACAAACGTCATATTACAATGATTTAATAGATTATAAATAACTTACAAATGCTAAAGTTCTCACTTTTTAATTTACGAGTAATATTGTCACGTATAGGGATGGATCTACTTGGAAAGCGTGATCTGATGACCTTTTGCCATAGAAGGAGAAACTTAACAGCACGTAGAAGTAGTATATTATTTTTACTAAATTGCACACTTATTTGTATTTTCTGGTAGGCTACAAGGTAACAAAATAAAGGATTCCATTTCAACTTACCGAGGTAGGTTTTTAGAAATCCTAAATAGGACAGTGCTTATTTGTGGTTGAAAATAGTAGCATAGGTAATCTATTAAATTATATAATATGACAAATTAAATGTGACATCAGTATCAATTATGACCTTCAATGAATGGCATAATATAAGATTACAAATTGATTTAAAGTTTATTTAGGAAAAAATACGGATCTCGTATCTCAAGCAAACTTCTTAGATGTATTGAAATTGTAATTTTAGAAATAAAATTAAAACTGATTTTAGATATCTTTAAGCTAACAATTTTCTATTTTATTTCAGAGCCAATAGAAGACTGAGACGAATATAGGCAAATACTAACAGCAGCCAATAAAATATACTAAATAGGCCAAGAGCGAGCGAGCTAAGAGAAGCACTAAGGGAGCTAAGAAATACCAGATGGAATAAAAGTCTAAATACTATAGATCATTGAGCATGGAAAATGCAAAAAAAGCTAAGACATGAAAGAGCTATCATTCCACCGTTCCATGTAGTAAATGGAATCGCATAATTATACGAATACAGAAAAAGCAGGAGCCTTAGCGGATATAGTAGGTATAGTGTTATAGTATTCGAAGGCAGGCTAAATGAACCCCAAAAGAAGACGAGGAACTATATGACAAGGTCGTAGAAACGGTAAAAATTCTGGAAATGCTAGAAAAAGCCCAGGAGATACCAAAACCTACCTCTACAAGAGAAGTAAAGGAAATAGGCAAGAGATTGAAAAAAGGAAAGCTCCAGGCAAAGATGGAATAAATAATCGAATGCTTAAAAATATGGACAGAAAAGGAATAGCCGCCATAGTGAATATAGCAAATGAAGTAATGAGTACAGAGCACATTATCCAAAAAATTGGAAACATGCAGAAGTCATATTACTGAATAAACCAGGAAAAGAGAAAAAAATTCCTCAGAACTATAGTTTAATAAGCCTGCTATTAGTATTTGAAAGTGGTAGAAAGAGTCATCAACAGAGAGAGAAACAGAGATGCTCAACATGTTGCCAGACGGATAGTTCGGCTTCAGAATTGCACATTCATCAGAACAACAGGCGTTGAGAATAGTGGAGACTGTAGCAAAAGATTTTCAAGAAAATATGTCAACCGGAGCAGTGCTACTAGATGCAGCCAGAGCCTTTGGTCTGGCATTAAGGCCTTATTTACAAAATGGAAACCTCCGAGTACTCAGAGAAAAACGGTAAGATAATATGGGGCTATAATATGCAAGAAAGAACTTTCAGCGTTAAAATTAGACAAGAAAGATCAGAACCAAGAATGCTTGAAGCAGGAGTACAGCAAGGTTCTGTGCTAGCAACAACTGTATTCAATATATACAAGTAGCTTTTCTGAAGCTTTTCGCTGATGATACAGTATAGTACCCATCAAGTATAGAACCATAAATGATACTGTAGAAGATTGCAGAATGAAGTCAACAGAATAGTGCAATGGTGTATAAGATGGGAAACCAAAATAAATGAACAAAAATGTCAAGCCATAGTGCTGAAAAGAAAAAGATCTACTCCACCTAGGAATATAATTATAGATGAAGAGGAGGTCGCATGGACCAAGGCAGCTAATAATACGAATAACCCTAGTCTCCGGTCTAACATGGAAAAAGCACATCAAAAGAGTAATTAAAAAGACAAAGGTATGGGCAGACTGTACCCACTCTATAGGAAAAAGAAACACCATGGAGCTTAAAACCAAGCTGCAAATGATAAAAGCAGTAGCTAGACCACAGCTGACCTACGGCTTAGCAGCGTAGGGCTATGCAGCTTATACATAAATAAAATGGCTGAAGGCCACAGAAAATAAGTAAAAAAAGCAGTAGCGGCACCATGGTTTGGAAGAAATGAACATATCCATAGAAATCTTGTAGGAAACGATTACAACATTCATGAAAAGGAAAGCAGCAAAACTTTTTGAAAAGCAGGAATTCAGTTTGATGTGTTTAAATTGATCATAATAAAATAAAGTTATATATCAAGATACATCACTACTCCATACTTACTGAAAATATGAAATACCCGGTATTTTACCCCTATTTGGGCATAATAAAATCATCGTTTTTACCAGTCATTGTTTATATTCCTATCAGAGTCACTAAAAGCGCAAACACAACTCACTAAACTACACAAAAACTAGAAATCCGTGAATATTAAATACCCACAATAAACAACAAAGAATCCACAGAGAAAACAACAAAAATGGCGCCGAGTCGGTTCTGGAGTGTATTTTGAGCAGGTCGCTAAAGGACAGGCCGATAACAAGAGGTTTGTGCGCATGCCCGATGCTGCTGGGAGGGAAGACAGCTGACCGGCGAGCCGTGCGCTCGGATATTTTTTCACCCATAATACGTAACTTTGTTTGCGCAGGAGATAAGCTGTATGTATCTAAAGGTAAAGTATATGGTATATAAAGTAGGTAGTTCGGTTAAATTTAAGATGCTGTGAATTTTTGATACCTTCAGCTTAATTGATAGAAAATAATTCCTATTTTGCAATATACAGGGTGAGGATTTTAAAGTGATACAACGCAATATCTGAAAAACGGCTAGAAATATTTTAGTCAAATTTTGGGACGTGGATAGAGAGGTTGAGGGACAAATTTTAAAATATTTTTGACATTTCCCCCCCCCCCCCCCTCCAGATTTTATGTGGGTAGTGACAAATTTGAAATGTCAAATGGAAAGGTATTTATTTTTTTCGATAATTTGATTCCTCGTCAATAATTACGTAAGTGAGCAGAAAATTGTTACATTTACTCTACTGGTTGCTTAGTTACGAATTTTTCAATAAATAAAATTGGAATACTTAAAACTATCATAATTCCTTAAATTTAACGACGATCATGCTTCAAAAGGTGTTCGAAATGACCCCGATCCATTTCTAAACATTTTGCAATTCTTTTTTGACATGAGTTGCGCACGCGAGTTAACATTTGAGGAGTTACTAAATTACATGCTTGTTGAATACGATCTTTCATGTTTTCTGGTGTGGTCGGTGGTGTAGCCATAACTTTACCTTTTATAAATCCCCACAAGAAAAAATCTAATCTAAAAATTTTAGCACTTCTTTAATACCTAGATACATTCCTCGAGTTTTTTCAAAGGTTAATTCTAATTGAATATTCACACACGTATACGTTCCCATGAATCCTAACGAAAATTTGGCTTGAAATGCGTGAAAAAAATATAATCTCACGTTTAATTCAATAAAAAAGCGCTTGATTGATTAGGCAGACAAGTGAAATATTATGAAGGCATTCTATGACTTGCTCTTTTAAAGTGGCTTATATTGTTAAGAATAGTGTTAAACTATTTTCATAAAAAAATATGAGTTCGTAAAATTAGATACTTTTAAGATAAGGATGACCAATGAACTGCATCAATTAGGTGTGACCATTATAAATTATATAACTTAATTAGGCAACACAATAAATTACATTAAAATACATATTTTTGACCAATATGACGTGAAGTTTATTGGATATACGATCAAGCAGCCTGTATAATCTGGAACATATCCCGGCCACCATGCAAAAATTAAATAATAAGTAAAGGGCGGAATATATGCAAAATGCAAAATTTCCATTAATATAAAATGCATAATATACAGTGCAACCATTATACAGGGTGTTCATTTGAAAACTTCCCACCTCGATTTTCCTGCTTTAAAATGAAAATGTGGAAAATCGCTCGAACCCGTCGATTTTTATTTCGAGAGGGACATCTTTTGCCTATATTGTCAATCTTGTTACTTCAAGCCCCTAGGAGGGAGGGGGGGTAAGATCTAAATCTTAAATGGATACCCCTATTTTATATAATTTTTTTGGATTCTGCATAAAATTCTGAACATTTTTTAATAAAAGCATTATTACTCTATACTTAACAGTTTCCAAGATATTTACTCTTTAAAAATGACATGTTTGAACTTTGACAGCGTCTAGCTTTCTAACTGTACGTCTTAGAGCAAAACGGCTTACATGTCCCTATCTTCGATTTTTATTATCTTTCCAATAGTGTGAACTTTCGGTTAAACCGGGTGTAAGGAAAAAAGTACTTCCGGTTTGACCGGAAGTTGACACTATTGGAAAGATAATAAAAATCGAAGATAGGGACATATAAGCCGTTTTGCTCTAAGACGTACAGTTAGAAAGCTAGACGCTGTCAAAGTTCAAAAATGTCATTTTTCAAGAGTAAATATCTCGGAAACTGTTAAGTATAGACTAATAATGCTTTTATTAAAAAATGTTCAGAATTTTATGCAGAATCCAAAAAAATTATATAAGATAGGGGTATTTATTTAAGATTTAGATCTTACCCCCCCTCCCTCCTAGGGGCTTGAAGTAACAAGATTGAAAATATACGTAAAAGATGTCCCCCTCGAAATAAAAATCGACGGGTCCGAGCGATTTTCCACATTTTCATTTTAAAGCAGGAAAATCGAGGTGGGAAGTTTTCAAATGAACACCCTGTATACCGCATCATATGGGTTTTTTTTTATTAATAACTTTATTCGAAATTTGACTTTGGCATCAAGTTCTGCTTCGATCAAGATGAAAATTAAGCAAAAAAATAGTAATCACGTGATTTGCATTATCTGTCAAATTTTAATTTTTTCCAAAAAATAATTCCAAAGTGGGGTTATTTCTGAAAATATCAAAAAAAACTTATTTGAAAAGGTTTTTTTAAATGTAGTTTCTAGCTAACATGCAAAATTTCAGCTGCATAAGATAATTTTGATTTTTTACCCATATTTTGTAAATTGCACCACTTTTGCAAAATAAGACTCAGCGCAACCTACATAAAACTTCTTAGTTTTGACAATGCTTTATTTCAGCCACATTTTCTTTAAAGTAGTGCCATATTAAATGTGTGTTTTTATGCAAAATCAAAATTGGGCTATTAAAATTTTGTAACTTCATAAAATAAGTATTTTTGAATATAGTTTGTGTCTGAAAGTAATACACCTTAATATAAAGACAAAAAAGAACACAGTGTCATCAGTAAAGTGTTTATTAAGTGGAAAATAGATTTTAGTGGTGGGTAAAAAATCAAAATTATCTTATGCAGCTGAAATTTTGCATGTTAGCTAGAAACTACATTTAAAAAAATCTTTTCCAATAACTTTTTTTTATATTCTCAGAAATAACCTTACATTTTAATTATTTTTGGGAAAAAATTTAAATTTTACAGATAATGCGAATTACGTGACTACTATTTTTTTGCTTAATTTTCATCTCGATCGAAGCAGAACTTGATGCCAAAGTCAAATTTCGAATAAAGCTACTAATAAAAAAAAAATTCATATGATGCGGACTTTACTGGTCACACTGTATACGCATTTTTTGCATATTTTGTCAATTTTATAATAAAATGCATATTTTTCATAAATTATTATTTTAAGAGCATATTTTTATGTTTCGGCTTTATCAAAAAAATTGAAACGTTAAAGGTTTAATGTCCAGTTCGGCACTTATTTTAGGGATTATCCAATCTGAAGATTTTAATAATTATATTTACATTTTGGTTATATTACACAAGGTATTTATTGGGGATTTCCGGGGTTTGCAGGTATATTGTTAGGGGTTGTTTATTGTCACTTAATAATGCGTTATTATTACCTGCTTAACAAACTATATTTATATTCATTTAAAATATATACGTCTGTTTTAGTTTGTCCAAAGATTTCAGTATTTTGAGTGTGAAACTAGTAATTTCAAATTTGTGTTCAGAATGTCTACTTTGGCGAAAACGTCTTCGTGGATTAAAAATTTCCCAGAGTTAGAGTTTAGTAAAGAAAAAGTATTCTGTAAATCTTGTACAAAATAGAAGACAATGCTTTTTAGTTAAAAATTTTGAAAAATATTTAGTAATAAATGCCTTTGATACAATTTTAGGTTAAAAAATTGTTAACTTTTATTTTTTTTGCATTTTTTTAAAAATTAACATTTTCAAGTGCATATAATCCTCCCTTTAGTAATAAGTATCAAAATAATTACATTTTTCGACTTCTTATGTCTTTATTTTGTTACTTAACATACGTTTCCGTTAGCTAGTATGTCTAACAGTTTACAAGTAGTGTAAACTAAATTATAATTTTAGGGCTACTGTCTCAAATACTATCCATGTGCAATGGAGATGGAGACTCAGCCTAAGTGTTTACGGGAGTATGACGTTTTGGTTTGTTGATTTTGGACAAGTAGAGGCTTCCAGATGTTGGGAATATCTATATTTGGTTTACTTATAAGATAGTTTTGGTTCATAAAAACTGCTTCCTTAAATTTGAGTTTTTGCCAGTGCTGTTCCTTGTCCCAAACTTTGGCTTCTGACCATTGTATATGATGTTCGTTAGTCCAAACATGTTCCGCTCTACCTAATCTCAAAGTTTCATGGGTATGTTTCAGAAGTTCTTTAATTTATACACACGAGCAAACCCGAACAAACCCTAACAAACCCGAACAAACGTTGTATTAATTACCAAAATAATGACAATGGAAGTCCGACAAAGTAATTATTTTGATAACATTGTATTATTCTCTACCACATTCAAACAAATAATAAGTACCTACTTCTAATCTTAAACAAAAGATGTCTTGTCTGTCTTGAAATTTTTCTTTATTTTTCAGACGAAAAAAATTTTCGTCATCTACTGCTTTTCAAATTTTATATATACTTTTCTCTCCTCACACTTACGGTGCTGTTTCACTAATATGTAACCCCACACAAAATTATTTCTTTATTAGTCCCTTTAATTAGTCAATTGAATCGACCCTTCATTTTACTCAATTCTCACAACCATCGGCTTCTTTCTCTATTGATTATAAATACTTTTACATTGACACATAACTTACTGATGTGATAACTTTCTGACTTGGTTTCTGCTTATACTTTACGAATGGCCTCTCGTTAGGTCTATCATTATGTTTGAAGTTTCTCCACATACCTAACTCTACCTTTCCATCATCTTGTAGCTCCGTTTGGACTGTTCACACCTATTGTATTTCTTATATTCCTTATTCCATTCTCCTGATAATGAACAACAACAATGAAACATGTAGATAATTTACCCTACAATAAAACTTTATTTTAATATACCAGTGGAGGAAGACTTAAAGTGTCTTATGTCTCTCCTTTCAAGTAATAAGTAGTTACGTTGACATGGGGTATTTTTATACGAAATTCACCAAGTCCGCTCGACTCGCCTAGATATTGGGCAGGGCCGTCCGAGCTTCCCGCGCAGCATCTGGATAGGTAGCGGAAAAATAACTGGATGGGCACACCAATCCTGTGGTAGTTCCAGAGCCCATCCTACTAAGCCAATAAGGACTGCTCTATTATACAGCATATAATCTTAAGCCGAGCAGTAGGCGCCTGGACTAGAGATCTGCCTCACTTGGGAGGCAACATCTACGGCTGGTAGATTTCAATCCAGGACCATAGGCTGGGCCGATGATGTGGTGGGAAACCATCCCCACTTAACTAAAACTTTATTTCACATGACGGAGCAGCAAAAAAAATTGAGGAAATGTTGGTATCCTAAGATGTAGGTACAATAGATTAAGATGTATACTACTTGGAGGCCGATATAGATGGAAGTCCCATCCCAAATGGCCCGCCTATATGCCAATCAACAGGATCTAGGGATACGGAAGCAATTAAATGGAGAACTTCCCGTACGGTTAAAGATAGTGTTAAAAGTGGTCGTCCTGGTATACCTGAAGTGGAAAAACTTATTATAAAAAACATATTATTACCATTACAGAAAGATTCTCATAGCTCAAGAACGCAACTAGGGCGTGACGGGCATTATTGAAAATAGCGTAATCGGACCATTTTTCTTTGATGAGAGGCTCACTGGGGAAATATGACTATATTTCCTTTAAAATAATCTGATTCCAGCTCTTGCCACTCTATTTCCAGATGATAATGATCCTGGTTTACCAACTTTAACCTTATGGTTTCAACAGGATGGTGCTCCCCCACATTATGCTGCGCATATAAGAATATTAAATTTTTTCAGGCCGGTGGATAGGTATATGAAATAGAGTTGCCACCTAGATCGCCCGATCTTAACCCATTGGACTTTTTTTTTTGTGGAGCTACGTCAAAAATTTAGTTTACAAATCTAAAACCAACTCGACCGATACGCTTAAGGAGTCCATTCTACAAGTAATACGAGTAATTTCTCCGTAAGTAGTACAAAATGTATAACAGGAATTTTTGAATCGATTGATCTACTGCAGAACAGATGGTGAAGGATATTTCCAACATCTTATAAAATAGTTTCTTTTCATACTGTGTCGTGTGTCTATTTTGTTTGAAAAGTTAATATTTCGTAAACGGCTAAAGATAAGGATAGATATGATTAAAATTTATGAAGAATGTCTATAGCATTGATTGCAGAATGTAAAAATTAACGTTGAAACACGTAGCATTTTTATGATCCACCCTGCCTAATATCTTTTTTCTAAAAAAATGCTTTTCTCAAAAGTTAGTTTGACGGGTCTAGGCGATTTTTTTTATTAGGGACGTGGTATCTATAGAAAAGGCTTATTTATTTCTTTATCATAACCCTGTAAAAACATTATTTATATTAAAGACTCAAAAAGTATATTATTTTATCAGGACAAACGAACACCCTGTAAGAAAGTAACGAATAGATTTTATCTTATCTTGCCACTTCGAATTCCCAATTGATTTTTATAATAGCTTAAATTATTAAGAATAATAAGGGATTTCTAGTTAATATTTGATGTTTTTCAAGTGATTTTCATACAGAATTATAATGCAAAATTATTTGAAAATATTTTTGTTCATTGTGGCTTATTGCCTTGTTTTTGGACAATCAAAATTGGTAAGAATTCTGAATTACACGTATTTAATGAAATTTTACTAGTGATATTTTGTGACAGCCAAATACAGGCAACGATTTATACCTAGAGAGTCAAATAATGGGGTATTAAGGTGACACTCACGACCATTGATCATTAAGATATATTCTTATCTTTCATCGATGCCTAGCCGCTAGACATTTTTTTATTATTGTATTTGACTTTTAAAAACGTTTGAATGTGACCCTACAGCCGGAAATGCCAAAAAAGCAGTTTCAGCTTATTTTCCAAGAAAAGAAGCAACTGATAAAAAATTAAAGTTGTTACATAACTGTTTGTTAAGTAAATATAAGTTTTTGGTCTTTTAAAAAATTAGTTGTCTATTTAATTGACGCTTTAAATGTTTGCCTAACTATCGGGTATATTACACCCTTAAACATATTTAAAAAAACACCCACTAGAAACAACAATTACAGACAATTTGTTTCTTATTGGCTTAAAATTTTCAAAAATGCCATTTTTATTGGTAAATATGTTTTTAAAGAGAATAGTTATTTATATTTGACAATTCTGAGGCTATATTCATAAATAAGTAAAAAAAAAAAATTTGCTAGAAAAACAGCCCTGGAATATTTTTTACGTAATATAATATATCTAATCAAAATATAGTGTTTTATGATAGTATGCACTATTGGACAATGAAAACGGGATATTAGTGAGATAATTATTGCATTACAGAAGAGTTTTGTACTTCCGCATTGTCTTTATTTGTTTTAAATCTCAACGTTTCAACTTGTATTTATGTCCAGTCGTCTTCAGGAAAATACTGAAAATAATAAGTAGGTAATAAGAGTAATCGCGTCCGTATAATTTATATCAACGAAAAATATTCTTGGCTAGCGGACTTTAAGGTGTGAAAATACCAGCATTTTGCATTGAAGTACACAGGGATGCCAAAACCAATGGATTCCCTGCGGCCGAGTAGACATTGACAGCTTCGTCCGATTACTCTACTTTTTATTAGACACGGCGTTGTAACGGACCTATTTCTGTATTTGCCAAACAAGCAGACTGATGTGGAGAAGTACGAAATGTCGTACCTTATTCTGGAGTGTGTTTGGGCCTTTTTTGAGTCCTTTCACATCCACACTTCATTGTACATGTATTTTGCATTGTTGTTGATTCCAACGTGATGGCGTTGCGGCTTATTTACTACTTGCTATTTTATTAAGCAGGGTTTAAATGCGCTGCAGTGGAAGGATGAAACAGCTAAAACGTATAACTTATTGAAGTCGCTAAGAGCAACCATTTTCGAAATAATCGCATTCGATATTTTTAATGCAAGAATGCTAAAATATTAAAAATAATTGTGTATTCGTATTAGTATTATTTATCACAGCGGGGCTTGATTAAAAACATCGACGTTTCTAAGGCAACAACATGTTACACAAAGTATCATCTGTCAAAGTTAATAAAATTTTTGATTAGAATAAAATGAGTAATTCCGTATACGAAAAAGCGTTTTTATTAGAAAAAAATAGTCAACCTTAAGTATGTACATTAACTTTGACACTTAGATGTAGCTGATTTACAATAATTTTAAGTTAGAAATTCACCGTTGCTCGATTTTTTGTTGTTTTTGGACCACGTACTTACAATTGTATTGGACATATAAAATGCGATTATCTCGAAAATGGTTGCTCCTAGTGACTTCAATAAGTTATTCGTTTTTGATGTAAAAGAAGTAAAGTAACTTATTTTTTTAATAGTCGGATCGATGTAAGAAGCCTAAATAAAGTTATGCCAGCTAAAAGGAGTGGTTCATGCCGTAGGCAGCGCCCTCTACTGGTTACACAAAAACTATAGATAATTTTGAATTCCTCACCTCAAAAAACCCCAAAACCCTTAATTTTGTGCTGCTAAGTGTGCTGTTTCGTTAAGAAATAATCGCAAAAAAACGAAAACAAAATTAAAACTTTGACACCCTGTATCTTAGTTGTTATCAATTTCGGGATAATGCAAGTTTAAATAAATCGCATTATTTCGCCTTAAGGAGTCTGCTGTTGCTCTGTGTCCTATTACTTTTGGGACACCCTGTAGAGAGGGATTTTGTTACTTGAAAGTCAATTCATAAGGGCATAAACTTCTAAAGTTTTATGGTTTATTTAAATTATTTTTAATTTTAGGATCATCGACAAATACGAATTATTAATGGCTCTACTGTCGACCCTCCCCACTCATTACCATATCAAGTCCTTTTAATCATGGGAAGTGATCCTATATGGGATTTGCGGTTTTGTGGAGGAGCTCTTATTTCAGAGGAATGGGTATTGACAAGTGGTAACTGTACTTACAAGTAAGCGTATAAAGCTTTCGTTTTTTAAGTGAAGGGTAGGTACATGGAAAAAAAAGCAGGTCTAATGGTGTTCATAGTTAACAAAAGATTATATAATCCTGATCACCTTGCATCGCAAAGCCGAAAATCAACTAAGCATTAGGTACTCGTGTTTGGTTTATTCCTTTGAATTATGAAAATGCTTGGTTCAATATTTAATTTATTTCTTTAACAATAAGAAACTTCAAGAACCACTAGATTCCGTTAGGTTAGACTCGCAAACTTTTGGCACCATTCATATATCGAAACAATCTTACGCAGTGTTATGTGGACCATAGTGATATACGGAACATGCCTGCATCAGATCCCTGATGGCTAGCGCGACCGATAACGTAGAATGATCTTTTAAACTTACTTACTGCAACTATTTATTTCTTGTTTATTATACGATAATAATAACATGAATTTTTACAATATGTATGTAGCACTAAAATACACTTAATTAACTTAAGTTAACACGCAGGCAAGGTCGAAGTCATTATCTCACAGTAGCAGGAATGGGTATTTTCCAGTAGGTCCCTAAATCTAGTATGTCTGAAGGACATGTTTGTTAAGGACGTCATTTACTTGCGGAGATTTCAAGTACTTTATTACTAGTAAAATAAGACAAAAAACATCCTTAAGACAAATGAACGTTGATGTTTACGTTGTAATCATGAATTATCAAAAAAATTATTACCTTCTCGGATTTCCATTGTCTTTATTTTGTTACTTAACACAACGTTTCGGTTACTTAGTATCTCTAAACGTTTTCAAGTGTAAACTACATTATAATTCTAAGGCTACTGTCTTAAATACTATCCATGTGCAATGAAGCTTGATGACTCCGCCTACGTGCTTATTGGAGTGTGAAGTTTGAGCTATTGGTTTTGGAGAAGGAGAGGCTTCCAGATATTGGGGATATATATCTATACTTGGTTTACTAAATATATGGGTATTTTGATTCATGAAAGCTGATTCTTTAAACTTTTGTTTTCTCCAGTGTTGTTCCGTGTCCAAAACCTTGGCTTATGACCACTGTATATTATGTTGGTTGGTCCATACATGTTCCGCTATACCTGATCTTGAAGTTTCACCTCTTTTTAAGTCGTTTGGGAAAGAGGTCTTTTGGTTTTCCCAATGTACGATTCGCCACACTCGCAAGGGATTTGATAGATACAATTTTTTGTGTTTCCATTACGGGGGGGTTTTACTTTTGTAAGAAAGCTTCTGAGCGTATTTCCGGATTTGAAGGCTGTTTTGATATTATAGTTTTTGGTTATCCTTCTAATCTTTTCAGAAATCCCCTTGACATATTATAAGGTATTGTAAGAAATACTTGCTCCTCCTTCGTTTCTGTATTGGTTTTTACCTCGCGATTTTTAAGTTTTGAGATGGTATTAGTTACAAAGATTTCAGGGTAACCGTTCTGTTTTTTTTGATATTACTTCATTGTCTACCACCTTCAAACAAATCATGAATCAGTTTTGTAGAGCCGAAATCCAAGTCGCGTTCACTCTGTCAGTCATATTTCCATTCCTACTATGCATAGGTACCTATGTTTACTATTCGCGAGTGTACTATTTACGTATTTACAGTGTTTATTAGGTTCTGTCGGTTGACTTTTTAGAATTTAACTAATAGGTCAAAGTACACGAAGGGTGGAGATAGTTTTAGGGAATGTTAGATTGTGTTTGCGAATATTGAATGGAGGTTAGGGATCCTCGAAATAAATTGGGCAACATTGGAATACACAGGCTTGTGCTTTACGTAATGAATTTGTGTTGTTCCGTTAGATGTCAGCAATTTGACGTAGCACAAATTTTAAGGAATTTAATCAAAATTTTACCCATTTAAACTTGGCACGTACTATTTCATAATTAAAGTCAAAGCCTTTTTTCATTTTTTTTCTTCCACAGCTCACTTAAAATTTTACTGCGATGTTCTCAACCTCAAGCATAAATAATTTAAGTTTACAGAACATGAGTTTCAAGAAGTGTTGTGACAATAGTATGGTATTTGTACCATTTTGCCTACAGATACCGTGATAAAACGTCAGTTTTGTTCTTATCGAGCTTTTTTTATCTTATATTTTTCATTTCTCCGGTTTAGAAAATGATAATGGCTTGCGGTTTTCACAGATATTCTGCTTATTTATTCTTCTTTTGTTTAATTTAAAAAACATATTATATCGTTGCATATAAAATTTTTGAGAAAAATGTAGAAATTTTAGATTCTGCTGAATAGCGCCCTCTAGCTGTCGCAACGGAATCCAAAACGACTTCGTTCTTTATTAAATTGATAACAACAGAATCCCTAATTAGTGAGTTCAACTTTGATAAAGTCCGATAAGCCATATTAAAGTTGTAAATATTTTTGCATAGTAATGTTTGTTCACTCCCACCCCCCTTAAACAAAACACAAGTTATCCAAAATTTTCATTAGATGGAAAAAGTACCATCTTTGATACCTACTTGTTTACTATGAGGATTTTTGAAAAAACCTGCTTTTTGCTTGGTCACTATAGTTACACCGCCTAGCGGCCAACCAAGAAACTTAAAAATAATTTCCAGCAATTTATTTAAGTCACTTTTGTATTACATAATTTTTTCCGCAAACCGCACAGTAAACGGTTGCCAAGATACAGACGGCGTCCTTTTTTAGTGGTACACCCGGTATATTTGAACCCGAACACAATTAATTCTTAATTTTGTATTATCTTTCTTTAATTCACAACAATTCGAAGGAATGCTGCAATGTAATCGGATTGTATTAGATTAGCAAATTTTGGAATTCGAAAGAAAATTTTGCCAAATTATTTTTTTTTTTTTTTTAATTTATTAAATAATTCCCAACGAACTTTATAAGTCCATTACAGGGAAAATATTACACTAACTTAAAAATAAACAAATATAAACAAAATTTTTTTACAAAAATATAGAATTACAATACAGAATACAATACAAATAAAATTAATAAAATAGTCAAATTTAAATCAATTTTAAAACTAATTTCCGAATATAATTAGAGTGCTTTTATTTTTTTTTTAAATACAATTTAGTTTTCATTTTAAAGTATTTTTTAGTATGCCGGTTTTGACTAACCCAACTTTATGTTTAATTAAACCATTGAATATCACACTACAAGAAGGTCATATAAGCAGATTTCCTAAATATGCTACGTTAAATTCATAGCCTTTTCACTGCCAAATTAAAAATTAAAACATTGTTGCCGCATGTCTGTTTGACTTGCTGCATGAGGTTTTTAAATTTATTTTGATTGCTTATCGTAAAACTTGATTTCACATAAGTACCCACACCTATCCTAGATTTAAGTAGCTTACCTTTATTTTCCTACCTAGACCTTCTTCTTCTTCTTATGACGCCCTCTCCTTTCGAAGGTTGACGATCCACACAGCTAACATTGTTCTGGACACAGCCGCTCGAAAGATTTCAATGGAAGTGCACCCAAACCATCTTCTGAGGTCCTTTAACCAGGAGTTCTGACGTCTACCAATAGATCTTTTTCCTTGAATCTTTCCTTTAATTATTAGTCTCAGCAGTTCATACTTGTTGCCTCTCATAATGTGGCCTATGTATGTAGTTTTTCTTTCTTTAATGAGGGCCATTAGTTCCTTCGGCTTCTTCATTCGTCTAAGCACTTCTTCGTTCGTAATTCGATGGACCCATGAGATGCGAAGCATACGGCGGTACAAGTACATTTCAAACGCCTCAATTTTCTTTTCAGTTACAGGGTCCAGGGTCCAGCATTCACATCCGTACAGCAACACACTGAAGACATAACATCTGATCATGCGAACCCTGAGCTCCAAACTCAGATCAGGACTATTAAAAAATCTTTTCATGTTTATGAATGTTTTCCTGGCTTGTTCGATTCTGGAGCGGATCTCTCGTTTTGGATCGCACAACGCGTTGACTATGGTACCCAGATATTTAAAACACGAGACTTGTTCAATCTGATTGCCGTTAATCAGAATTGTTTCAGCAGTGGGTCTCTTGGAGAAAACTAGCAGTTTGGTTTTTGATATATTCATGTCCATTCCATGATGCTCACTATATTCAGTTGATCTATTCATCATATTTTGTAGGTCTGATATGTTTTCAATTCTAAAAATCCCTATTTTTAATTGCTTAGTAGCATATATATAATATTTTCAACCTTTTGACGTTCCAACGTTAATTACATGATAACATATTATTGACTGCCATGTTTTCTATTTCAGAAACATAATTAAATGACGACTCTCACTGTTCAATACATACCTAGGCTACACGTATATGGTAGGAGAAGTAAATGATTTTGAAAATTTCACGTTTACTATGTTGTCAGGTTATTAGTATTACAAAATGGCGTTATTCATGTGGAAAGAATATAAAATATTTTGTACTTTTTTGCGGCTCCTCGTCGATCGCGCCTGGCCTGTGATTGGCTCCACTACATCGGCCTCACTCGCTCAGCATCGGAATGCGCGCGCACACATATTCAAAGTCAGTGGCGCCTTAATAAATTTATTTCACAACAGTATGGGTAAAATATGAATGATGTGTGGTTTGTATAACTTGGTTTTTATTTGCAATTATTAGTACTACTTTTCAAAATGGTTAAAATAAGTAGGTTTTTACTTTCTTACTTAAGAAGTTTCAACGTTAACACAACACACTATTTTGTCTAGTGGAATAAATATTTTCCATTACGAAAGACACTTTTCATTAATAAATTAATTTATCTCATATTTATTTATAGTTAATTTTCGCATCCGTTTGTAAAAAATACATATTATTATCAAAAACATACATTCGGCTGGAATTAAGAACTTTATTGTCTGTTAAAAACGCTTGAATCCTTAAAAATTCCAATAAAATACAATATGCGGCAACACCACGACATCACATCAGTGAATTTGATACATCTGTTGCCCAGGCGCTGCATTTATAACTATAGATTTAAGGTTAGATTTACGATCAACTCCACAATGGCGGCCAAACCATCTCCAATACAGTCTAAAACAAGGTTGTCAAGTTTTCTCGACGATCCGCTATTCTTATAATTTGATATTCAATGATTAAACTAATTATTTTATTTGCGAATACTATTATTAATAGGTATAATTCTTTATCAGTAATTTATTCGAAAATTTGTAATATTTAATTTTTCTTTCAGCACTGATGTAACTGTTGGTGAAGCATATTTGGGATCTCAAAATATTACTAATTCTGAAGGCGAAGATGGATTTCAGTTTTCATTTGTGGTGGACTCCATTACCCATCATTACTTCGATCCAGATACTTTGGGATATAATATTGCTCTAGTTCAGTTAACCACACCAGTAGTATTTAACGATACCGTCAAGGCAATTGACCTACCATTTAAAAATCAAACAATAGACAGTTTAGTGGGAAAATCGGGAACCATAAGTGGTTGGGGCTCATCTAATATAAGCAATATTGATCAAATTACCTTTGTTTTACAATCTGCACAAACGACAATCGTTGCTAGTGACAAATGCATAGAATCAAATACAGATCTTGATTTATCAACTACTATTTGTGCTGAAAGTGAAAAGAATGCCCATATTTATGGAACAGATTTTGGTGGCCCGTTAGTAGTTGATGGAAAACTAGTCGGAATCAGTAGTGTGTGGACTGGAGTTGACGGGGATCTAGATTTGTTTACTGATGTTCATGAGTTTTTAACATGGATATCGGAAATAACTAGCATACCTATTCATTAACTACCTAAATAAATATGTATTGTAGAATCTACAGTAACAATATTAATATCGTTTTTTATTAATGCAAGTGCAATATAAATATAATAGGGTGAAAAATAAAGCTTGAAATACCTAATCCAATTTTTAATTAATAAACGTTTTTTGTGATTATTGTTCCATAATACGAAATTTTTATCATGGACTATTATAGCATACAATACATCAAATTAATGTCTTAATGTATAAATTAAATATTAAACCCTAAAAAAAAGTTAATGTTCTTAAAGCCGAATTGACTAAGAAATGGAAAATTTTTTTATTTTTTATTATTTTTATACCGACAATTAAGATAGACCATTTATTTCGTTCATAAACGTACTTTGGCGATACTTGCGCACACACAACTCATTCTCAACTCTTAACTTGTTATTAGAACATTCTATTGTATGACGTGCATAATATGAGCACTTAATTGTAAAATGTAAATATTTGCATTAAATCAGTTAATTTACAAACCTGCAACTGTCTTATAATATTATTTTATTTTAATACATACCCGGAAAAATGTTTTAAAGAGATCTAAAATATATTAATGTTCATTTTGATTTGCTTTATTTAACCATACATGATTCATTATACATTATACATTATACATTATACATTAAACATTATGCATTATACATTATACATTATACATTATACATTATACATTATACATTATACATTATACATTATACATTATACATTATACATTATACATTATACATTATACATTATACATTATACATTATACATTATACATTATACATTATACATTATACATTATACATTATACATTATACATTATACATTATACATTATACATTATACATTATACATTATACATTATACATTATACATTATACATTATACATTATACATTATACATTATACATTATACATTATACATTATACATTATACATTATACATTATACATTATACATTATACATTATACATTATACATTATACATTATACATTATACATTATACATTATACATTATACATTATACATTATACATTATACATTATACATTATACATTATACATTATACATTATACATTATACATTATACATTATAGTATAGAAGTATTTTTTAACTTAAAATAGAACCAATGTCTTCGTCTACGAGAGCGTAGACACTTCAGAAACCTTCCAACTTACATTCAGTATCCGATTGGACCTTTGACTTTGTAAATATTGTAGCTAGGAGCCAATAGGCGGCAAATGGTGCGCCTGCGCATGTTTCGCTTTCAATGCTGCGTTGCCATATTATAATTTACGTTCGCGGCTTAGTAAAAAGTCGCCAAAATGCCATGTGTTTTTAAATACAAACAGCTGGATTAGTTCTCAGTGAGCGCAAGCTTTGACAACCTATTGTACCGTAGTTAAAGTGAATAAACTAAATAATAAATTTAAAATAGCAAACGATGATAAATGAAATGTTTGTTATTGGAAATAAGAGAGTTGCTTAACCTAAACTGGTTTATTCTACTCACCGTTCAACTTAAATAATAAACACCAAGAAAATTTTCTCTCTGAAACTTGACACGTGAGCTTGCTACGGCCCACTACTGAACTGGGAACTTTTAGGAAGGAATCAGTATCAGTGGGTGTCAACTCTCAAAATGCTTTGTTTTTAGAAAAAGTGACTTTATCAGCGTATTGGTCTAGTAGCATAGAAATTTGTTAATATTCCCACGTGGTTTTATTTATAAACTCTTAGGAACATAGTGGACCATCGCATTTTAGATCGGCTTGTTGTGATAAAGCCCATTCGACATAATATCTGCAAACTGTAGATTTGGTCGAATAGCCTACAATATTATTTCTTATAGATTTTAGAAAACACTTTAACTTTCATTGAGTAGGTCATATACCTATTGTTAATCGTTTGCGATTTATTTGGATTTTTTTCATTTTTACTCTTGTTGTTATTGCACTAACGGAACTACCGCTATAAAATAAGTTGGCCATGACAAAGCAAAAAGTAAGACATTGTTAAATTTTGAAAAGTCAATTAAGCAAGTAGCTCTAATTGCATCACGAGAAAATTTAGATATCATCCCTTCCATATGGAACTACACCAACAACTTGTGGACCGTGATTTTGAACAACGGGTAAACTTTTGTACCATTATAAATGAAGCTATATTAGAATTTTTTGTCCCAAATAATATTTTCCGATGAAGCAGTAATGGAGTAGTTAACCGCCATAATATGTACTATTATTCGACTGTTAATCCATTTTGGGTCCGGGGAATATGGTGTGAAATCAAAAATCTTTAATTTTGAAGCAGTCGCATACTCAAAGTGGAGTTAAATGTATAGAAAAAAGAAAAGCACAAAGTATTTCTCCACAAGTTTATTAGAATAACTAGGCGAACCTAGAATGATTCATAATAATTTGACATATTTCGAGTGTAGAAACACTCATCATCAGGAAAACAAAGTAAATAGTACAATGCTGATGTTGTTAGCAATAGAGAAAATAATATGTGGGATTGAGCCGTAATGGAGCTTTCAATGGTGTACACGAGGTATAAAAAATGAATAGACAGAAGACCGACAAGACTTCAGCGTACTGGAAAGTCAAGGGCTAGTGCAAAGGCCCTGTCTTGGGCAGAAAAAATGAAGAGAGTGAAAGAAAAATTAGAGAATTTTAACAGACTTTGTAAAATTCATTTAGGTATAAAGTGGTGAAAAATCTTAAGTTTCATTAAACTTTGTCGGAGACATGTAAAAGTAGTGGAATGAGAGGGAAGGAAAAAAGAAAAAATTGGTTTTTGTAAAAGTCAAAGCATCATTTAGCAGCTTGAAGTAAAATGCTGTTGGGTACCAGGCTTGTTACGGCCCAGTAACCCCGGCAGAAGTCAAAACATGCACAGTGTGTGCAAAATTAATAGATTTAAAAGATTTTTTTTTAAATTTTTACTTTTACTAGAGCATCTTAGAAAAGTAACCTTTTCTTTGTTAAAGAAGTTTAACTGCAAACAGCACGTGTCAGAAGGGAATTTTGGGATTTCCCCTTTTTTTTTGCTCTCTTCATTTTCTTACCCAAGACAGGCCTTTGCACTAGCCCTTGACTATCCAGTATGCTGAAGCCTTGTCAGTCTTCTGACTATTCATTTTTTACACTTCGTGTACACCATTGAAAGCTCCATAACGGCTCAATCCCACTTATTATTTTCTCTATTGCTAACAACATCAGCATTGTACTATTTACTTTGTTTTCCTGATGATAAGTGTTTCTACACTCGAAATATGTCGAATTATTATGAATTATTCTAGATTCGCCTAGTTATTCTAATAAACTTGTGGAGAAAGACTTTGTGCTTTTTTTTTTCTAAAAATCTTTAAGTTATTGGTCCATATTTTTTCCGCGAACCACTTAACGATATTAAAACTTTTAGCAAAATATATTACCACAGCTCCTTGCAGAAGTTAATGACATTAAAAAAGAACAAATATACATTCAACAAGACAACAATCATTAGCCAAAAAATTGATAGATTTTAATGGATTCATTGGGTGGCCCCCTCGATCATGTGACTTGAAAACCTTTAGATTTCTTTTTGTGATGCTACATTAAAGATCGAGTTTATGTAAAACCCCCTACAACACCAGAAGATAATATGGAAAATAGGATACGGATGCCTGCAGGACAATTACAACCTTTAATATGCTAAAGAACATATGTATGGAAATATAGTAAAAATACTAAACTCTAAACATTTGTGTATCCAAGTAGACGGGCATATTTTTAAACAGTTATTACATCATAATAATTAAAAATTAAGTAAGTTACCTAGTTAGCAAACAAATTATTTTTATTTATTTTATAGCGTTAGTCTCGTTGGAGTAATAAAAACAAAAAACAAGCTTAACAATGACAAATGAGCAATATTCGTAGACGACAAAAAAGTTATAAAATGCCAACAATGGCTACATGTAACATGTACAATGTACGGCGACATTGTGTAACATCTGTTCAAGAGAAGCGATGCGCAGAAAGTATATAAAAACGTGATTGTAAGATGTGCGGCATCTCCCCTTTTGTGCAGCATGACTCCTTTTTAAATGAGGCGTCTTACCCAAGGGTAAGGGAGAGATGCCCTTTGCACATGTTTTTTGTTTATATTATTTAATTTGTTTGTATATAAGTTTAAATGTTTATTCTTGCATATTTTAAAATAATAATGTTAATGATAAATTATGACCAAAGTTGAAATTATTATGTTTTTAAACAAAAATTGTACAATTTTTTTTAAATGTGCGGCAACTCTCCCGCACTTACCCTAATAAAAACAAGCGTAAAAATATTAAAAATCAAAATCAATCTCAAACTATTAAAAATAGGTACCTATATGATATAGGTACTTAATTAAAGGTGAGGAGTTTTGTAAAATCTATCAGAAAAAATTATGATATACAGGGCGTAACATTTAAAAAATATAATATTTTTCAGTTTTAAATAGTGGAAATTTATAAATTTATTTCGAAGCATCTAACTCAAATTTTATTACATCTTTTTTTTGTTATCCCAATAGAAGGTTTGTACCAAATATGAGTATTCCACCTTCAGAAAAAATTGCGGAACTGTCAATTTTTCATAAGTAAGTGTAAAAACTAATATTTTTCTAAAAAAAATAAAGCATTAGAACAACAGAACTGCTAGGTTTAGGTTTATAACATTATTAAAAAAATTATTGACAAAAGAGTTATAGAATTTCATGTAGAATCTAAAAATAAATTAAAAAATAGGGTCTTCCATTAAAAAAAACAACTTTTGTTATATTCGCCCCGTTTTTTTGAACCACCCTGTACACTTAAAAATAATCTTTAACTGTGCACCTTAACATTTTCTCAAACTATTGTACTTAACGTTTTTTGGTAATTTCCGAAACAAATGAGATAATAAACTATGGTTGACTCACTCTGTATAGGTACATTATTACTAATTTACATTTGGCTGGTTTATAATAAGGGTAGTGCCTAGCTATACAATGGGGTTCTCTAGTCGCTCTACTTAATCGAAATAACACGACTTCAAGTTAAACCCGAAGTTGTCTCCAATTTGCTTGCTTTAAAAAATGAAGCACCCTGTATCATATATTTTTTGCAATACTTTCTTTCTTTCCAATACCTTTTATTAAAGTTCCAGTATCCTACTCGATGATGATGGTCAGAAACTTAGCCACCTCCGTTCCGCAGACGATATCGTCCTAACAACCGACGACTTGGGGGAGGCGAGATAAATGCTCCATAAATTAGAAGAGGCATGCTCCAGGGTCGGTCTAAAAATGAACCTTTCCAAACCAAAGATCATGACAAATCTTGTCATGAGCGAATGTATAAACATCGATAACACCGAAATCGAATGGGTTGAAAAATACACATGAGATTAGAATATCCAGAGATAATCAGACATGCGAGTTGCATAGAAGGATCAGCCTCGGATGGGCGGCCTACGGAAATTTAAAACACGTCACAAGAGTGAAAAAGAAAAGTATTCGATCAATGCGTTCTACCAGCACTTACGTGCGGCGCGGAAACACTCACCCTAACGATAACATCCGCGAAAAAACTAAACGTTGCACAACGCACAATGAAAAGGTCAATGACTGGATTGAGTTTGAGAGACCACGCCACAAACCAGGACCTGCGGAGAAAAACCGGACTAAAGTAAAGGACATCATCGAACGAATAACCACGTTGAAATGGAATTGGGCAGGATATAAGGCCAGAATGAGCGGCGACAGATGGACAAAGAAAGAGGTTGTTAAAATGGAGACGACGCACCGATAAACGAAGTAGAGAAAGACCACCTACACGATGGACCGACGATCTGAAAAGAATTGCAAATAACTGGATCCAATAGTGATGTTAAAGAGCAGGTAAATTGCTGAACAGGTTCGAACAGTTCGGTTCTCACCCGGGAACCTGTTCCGTAAACCTGTTCACCTGTTCTTTTGATCATAAATTATTGTCACTTACTCACTTGGTATATTAATATTATTCTTGATAGTATGGCGAAACCGGAAGAAAAGAGCGGATATGATTTTTAATTATCTGTACAGTACAATACAATTTAGTACACAGAAAAGAAATAACTGAGCCGAGCCGAGCGAACGCGAAGAAAACAGCAAACACACCAAGACTCCCATTAAATTTCAAAAATTTCTAACCGCGCCATCGCGTCGTTTAGCCGGCCACTCCTGCCAGTTCAGCGGTCCCCGTCACCGTGTCGGTCGAATCTCACTCTCGAACCTACTCAAAGAACAGTTGGGCAGAAAGAACAGGCTGTTCTCTCATGCGGCATGGACCAGCCAGGGAACAGAGAGCAGTGAGAGCACACACACGGATGCAGCGGTGTTCTGTGAACAGAGCGCGCAGCGTCGCGTGGTCGGTTGAATAGGTTAAGCGAGCGCAATCATCTGTTATAAGTCTATCTAAAGAACCGGTTCAGTTCTTTTACAAAGAACAGTTCACTGAACAGGCTATCTCTAACCTGTTCTAAAGAACCTGTTCGGTTCTTTTCTTAACAACTCTAGCCGATCCAAGCAGGTCAAAATAGAATCAGGTGGCAAGCCATGAGGGAGGCCTATGTCCAGCAGTGGACGCTTTAAGGACTGGTTGATGATAATGATCCTACTCGATCCGTTCCTGAGAAACAAAATATTGCGTTTCGTAAATTTTGACCTTTGCTTATGACTTTTAATAATTTTGTTCTGGTTATTGGTGTTAAATTAATTTGGTGTATATTATGTAAGTAATTAATTGGCAATTAAATTAAAACACAGCATGTTTGACGTATAATTCTGTTGCTGTTGCAGTCGCCATGAATAAAAAATAAATTTAATATGTAAGCATTATTATACCCATTATTTTCCATGTATAAATATTATTACTTTGTTTATCATGGCCTTATTGCCAAAAATCACGTCGGAGAAGGATTTTGTGAAAACCGTAACTAAGTTGAAATTTATTCCAACAGTTAGGTATATACACCGTATGTGGACAGATAGGAAATTTTCCTGCCTATTCATTGAATGAACCAGTAATCGTAATCGTATTAAAAAAAAAGGAAGACGTTTTAAAAAAATTTTGATAAAGATCAAAAATTGTTACTTTTCCATTTCCCTTTATCTAAAATTTCATTTTTCGGGCACAATAATATCTAATTCCGCAATGGGAATGAGTTTCAATTTATCTTTAAAAAGTTATTCAATTTTAGGGGACACCTTGTTGAAGGTTAAGATTTGAGAAATCAGTTTTTCTAGCTTTTAACCTGTTTCTAAAAAAGTTTATCATTAAAATGGAGTATAATAGAATAGAATAGAATACAATAGAAAAATCTATATTTCAAAATACGTTAATTAATACAAATGTACAAACAAACGTAATTGAAATGGCGTCAACAAAAATCTAAGTTTAAATTAATGCAATTCCTGATCTTTTTCTCTTTTTTTACATCTCCAAAAAATCACTTATTCTGTATTGCTCCAAATTTATAAGCAATTCTTTCAATTTTACCCTAAACAAGTTGTATCAAAAATGTACAACTCATAAATTGTAAGTAGGTATTGGTTTTGCTTTAAACATACCTCTATATGATTCTAAATATGCCATTTTGTACAGAACTCTTAAGACTTGTTTTTGAATTACATTTTTTTTTGGATTGGATAAAATTGCTTTCCCCCCAAAAAAAAAATACAAAACCTGGCCGTAGATTCAAAATTTGCAAAATACAGTGTTCTTTTGGCAATGTCGCTTAGATATTTTGTAACGATACGTAGACAGGAGCAAGTCCTATTCAATTTACCATTGATATAATCGATTTGATATGACCAGTCGAGAAAGTTATCAATAAAGATACCAAGGTGTTTTGTGTTTTTCTTAAAGGAAAGTGGATTTTCTTCTATATTTCTTGATTCCGGTATTTTTTTTCTGCAGAGCTTCGTACGAAATAATACTGTACTTGTTTTTGGTTTATTAAAAATTATTTTTTTTTTCAAATCAATTTTTGCTAGCCAAAAAAATGTTTGTTGCCTTATTTATCATATTTATGCAGACACACAACAGGCGACACTAGCTTTGCAGGTTTTTCTGACAATGCCAAAGAGTCGATTCCTATTTTTATCATTTAGAAAAGTTTTGTGTTACATTTAGGTCGTAATGTCATTACGTTTTTTTTAAATTGATGTAACGATCAAAAATTTACGTTTAAATGTCGACTATTTGGTAACGTCAGTGGTACGGTATTATAATTACGTCAAATTTACGTACTTAATTAGTCGGATAACGTCCAGTAACCAAATATTCCCTAGAAAGAACGTAATTTTTACGGCAGCAAATTATTAAGTCCACGCAAGTTTGCCTTAATTTAACCATCATCTTATACCGTTTTCAAGATGCCTGTATAGGTACATAATAATTGTAGATTTTTTGGTTTAAATGTTTAACAAAAATTAACAAACAAATAAGGTTATAATATTACTAACAGTCTACAGTGTGGTTGTTTAAGTGTGCAACATATGGGCATTTCTTTTATTACCGATTTCTCAGAAAATTTTATTCTTGATAAAAGGTGGTGCATGTTCGATAATCATATTAGGTGCACTGGGAATGGTTGCAAGTCAAACGGCGTACAGAGTAGGCCAAAAAATATAAAACTTGTACAAGAATAAAGTACCCCTATTTCAGAAAATTCAGCAAAATGTTGTTAAGAAAAGTTGTTTAGAATTAAAAGTTATGCATAGATTCAAAAACGTGACCTCCAAAAATAAAAAAATATATATTTTTTTTAAAAACATTAATAATTTCCCAAAATTTTTTTTTTATATATTCACCATAAAGACCTTCATAAATTAATCAAAATCAAATCTTTGTTCAAATTCAAGCATATTCGTAAAATTTACTTGAATTTTTAATTTATTAAGGAATCACAAACTTCATGTTTGTTGCAACGATATTAAACACAACTTTAAAATATCCTAACAATTCTTTTTAACAAGATAAAACATTAGTCATGATAATATGCTAATTAAAAAACTATCATTTCAAGTGCAAAGTTTTTATTTTAAATGTTTATTAAAAAACTTTATTCTTGTACAAGTTTTATATTTTTTGGCCTACCCTGTACGCCGTTTGACTTGCAACCATTCCAAGTGCACCTAAGATGATTACCTAACATGCACCAACTTTTATCAAGAATAAAATTTTCTGAGAAATCGGTAATAAAAAAATGCCCATATGTTGCACACTTAAACAACCACACTGTATAGCAGTGGGCCATTTTGCTCAGTGCTCCATTCGAGGTGGTGGTCATTTTCCGTCAACCTTCCCCTAGTAAGTAGATCTTACTTTTCAAAATGTCCTCATATCTTTTAAAAATTATTAGTTTGGAAAGGCTCACTTTTCCCCCAGCCAGAAATATATTCATCGTCGGTGGCTCCGGGATATCAATATTAGCTTAGCATTTCCCAAATATTATGCATTACAGTATCCGCACTGATTCGATATTAATTTGGCAAATATTTTATGAAAACATTGACAATTTATTCGTGCTCATGGCTCGGATGCGCTCATAAATATTAATGAAATCGAACTTCCCCTTTATGTTTACTGCAAATGTGTGTTCGCACACTGTATTAAACAAATTAGTACTATACGTCATGGCAAATGGCCGGGGTTTAATGTATTAAAATATTATACATTATAATTATTTATTTAAATAAACAAGAAAGTATGGTTATGTCCAGGTAAAATACATTACAAAAATTTAATAACAATTAAATATTGATTATGTTAACTTCTTTTAAAATTATTATTCAAATTCAGTGCCTGATAAATGTTCTAAAATTCGCCCATATACCGTGCGAGTGTGCGAGCCAAAATTATTTGCATCAAAGAGGGCTTGGATTAAAAAACGTAGGGCTCGGTTTAGATCACCAAATCTAGGTTAAAATTTTGTCAAATTCATATTATGACATGATATGCCAAACTATGAGTAATAAAATAAGTAGACAAATACAAATTTATTTTTGTTGTTTACAAAATTAACATAGTAAGAATATACAGAAAGAAAAAGAAAAATAATTACATGTATTCTGAGAATTCACATAATCGGAGATGTGGAACCAGGCTTCATCCGAAAAAAATGTCAGGTCTACTAAATCATTTCTTTCCAATAAATTTTGGGTAAACCATTGAGAGTAATTCCTGTGTCTTTCAAAATCTGCGGCTTGTATTTCTTGGAAAACTTGCACTTTAAAGAAAATAAATTCAGCTGCTTCTTAAAGTCCTGCATGTTCCATAAGATCTTCCCACTTTTTGAGATAGGCGTCTTATACAATTTGTTGGCGTATTTTGCATCATTTCACGAACGTTTGCAACAAGTTCTTCTGTTCTTACAGATGGTGTCCTGCTCCTTTTTTGTGTTGTATAGAACATATTGCTCTAAACACAGCCACGCGGTTCTTTTCAGGCAATGATAAAAATCCCCAGCAATAAAAGCAACGTTAGGAAAATGCTCGTGAAAATCGTCCATGCACAAACCCGAATTGTATTGCTACTCACCATTTACTCTAACCCCGTTTCGAAAATACGCTTTAACCATGAATGTTTCGTGCTGTTCTGTAAAGCCCATTGTGTGAATTGTTCAAGAAATTGGAAAAATTAGCGATGTATCAAATTACTTGTAACGACTGTCAAAGATGACGGAATAACTGATTGATTGTTAATTCAGGTAGTTACTGACACCCAACAGATATTAAGCTCTACGGCTAAGCATTACGTCCTTAGATGCAAGGCCCTCTTTAATGCAAATAATTTTTGCTCGCACGGTATTAGTAACCCAAACAGCACACTTACATCTTATGGACGTCCAATTGACGTTTGGGAATTGTCGACAACACGTCCATAGGATGTCCCAATTTTTATTTTTTGGCCAATTGATGTCCAATGGATTACAAGTGTCACAAATTAGGACAACCGTGGTATGGGGTTTTAGGACATCCAATGAATGTCGTCTAGGATAATATCACATTCATAAGCTGTCCCTTTATGTAAAGCATGTTTCACGAAAAATGGATACGACTTAATGACTGCAGTAAAACTACCTGGGTCGGTCCCATTGTGTCGACAAGAGCTTGGCAATAAACGAGTGAAGTATAAAGGGACGGACTGTAGATAATTATGTAGATATTTAATTTATATAATTTAAAAAGGATGAGTTTCTAAGGAAAACAAGTAATGATATGATTATATATTTATATTTATTTGACGGAGCTTTTGTTTTACATTTATCGGAAGAATCAGACCCAGCCTTTAGATGGTATTTCATGCGTGTCAAACCAAGTCTCGTAGAGGTAAATTATTGGACGGTTTTCAGAACGGTATTTCCTTACCGAAGTTATACACTCATGACGCCATTTTTGTAAACGGTGGGATTCCATGAGTACTTGCCTTTTGTCAATTTTGGGGTATCTGAAGCCCATTTCCGACAAAACTCTCCAAAGGCTAGTGCGGCTACAACTTATTTGGGTTTCATCATTGGTAAGCCGTTGCTTCGGAGAATCTAATGTAGGTACGCGTTGCTCTTCGTACATGGTGTAGATTTTTCGTCTTATCAAGTCCTTGTCGCTCTCTTCGAAACATTTGGTAAAACCGGCATCTTAACGCTTCTTTCTAGATTTAATGGGATTTGATGCGATTCTTTTCACTGTAGTCAGAGGTATCTCAGACACATCAGACGTTTCAGTCGCAGCAGCACTAGCATTAAGTCCTCTGTTGAGTAAAGAAGTATATACTCTTTTTACAATTTCCCTAGCATCGAGAGATTTTCTTCGCTGCAACACTAGAAGAAGCACCATCAATGTTTTTCCACGGACGCCACATACTGTTTTTTTTATACGTTTGGTAAAATGATATCGGTAATACAACTAAACTCTTCCAGCAAGAAATAAAAACTAACAAATTTTACCACAAAAAGGTATTTAAATATAAATTAAGCAACCCAACCTACCTGATGTGCCTATATTTAAAATATTTATAATATATATAAAAAAAACCTTAAAATATCTCGAGAGAAATACAATCAATTTGGCAACAATGACAACCTCGCATTGCGATAGAGAAATACAATCAATTTGACAACAATGACAACCTCGCTTTACTATACACGCTGCGCACGCATTACTCATCCCCGTTTCAACGGGTACTTTCGTGTTTCGTTGCTGCTGAGTGCTGACCAATGTTAATTGTTCTGGCGGGGAAGTAGAGAATTTTGTCTAGCATTTTAATTATCTGCCTGCAGTGACCTGATTTAAATTTTAGTTTTTGATTATTTGTTCGCATTGAAGCAAAAATCTTCGCGAAACATGTTAGGTAATCATATCCAAAACCTATGTCCCTACAATGCGGCTGAGGAAAACTGAAATAATACAAATATTTTTTCGTGAAACCTAATACTCAATAAATAAATTTATCGCTGATCGAATTGCTAACTACTTATGATTTCATGCCAATGATAAAAAAAAATTCCGGGTGCTTTATTATTTACATAATTTGATACAATTTGAGCGTGATCCTAAAAAATTTTGGGCTGCGGCGTTATTTGCTTGCAAAAGCTACCAAAAATTGTGGCTGCGCCAATGTGGTGCCCCCCCCCCAATATTTTGTGTCTAAAACCGCCCCTGTTTGTGACACCCCACTTTTTGGACGTACCCTGTACCTATAATATAAAATATTTTTAAATTGTGCAGAATATTCAAACATACCATAAGACAAAAGCTTATAAGCGACCAATTTTATCTTCAAGGAATAAAGTTACTGCGCGCAATCGTGTACTCACCCGATACCTATATGGTAATTTATACTGTTTTTAAATAATTCTTCATTGTCCTGCGTATACGGTATTATACGGGTCCTGCACCTCACCTCCCGTCTTCTATTTGCAGACCTTCCTGTATCTTGGGGCGCATTTCAGGAAAATATATTTTTCTCATACAGGGTATTCCAAAAAAGTGTGACATCACTGACATCATAAGGATGAATTTGTTGAATGATGAAAGAGTTTTGGACTTCCATTGTCTTTATTGTTTTAAATTACAACGTTTCAACTGGTAAGTATCTTTAGTCGTCTTCAGGTGAAAACTATGAATATATATATGAATGAATGAATGAATGAATATGAATATGAATACGAATAATATGAATATCAGTATTAACCTGAAGACGACTGGAGATACTTACCAGTTGAAACGTTGTGATTTAAAACAATAAAGATAATGGAAGTCCAAAACTCTTTCATCATTCAAGAAACATCATTGTCTACAACCTTCAAGGATGTACTTGTTTATGTTACATGCCATATGTTGTCTTGCTTATTTAAGTGCCTCCTATAGTTACCTACATAACTCTAAAATTTTATTGAAATCGATTCAGTATTATAGGCGAGAAAAAATAAAAACTAAAAAATATCAGTTTCGCACCACTGGTTTAAAAATTAATAAAAAATAATAATGTCTCGTTAATAAAATTATACAAAGGTACTTATTAAATAATGTATAAGAGTTTCGTTAACCAAATTTGATTAATACGAATTGTACAGGGTGTCCAAAGTTTTGTGTCAACCTTTGCAAACTTTAAAGCAATTTATTTTTCTTATTTCAAATAGAAACCCCTGTATATTTTTATGTTATTCGATGCAGAATTAAAAATCAAACATTTGTCCTAATTACAACCCTATCGCAATTTCTAACGCATCAAGACTTATTTGCATGAATACTCATTTTATCAACTATTCGAACAGTCATTATTATGCATAAATATCGAAGGTGGCCTTAAAAAACAATTTATGGGTATTAAAGTTTATTAAAGTGACAAAAGACCATTTTGACTTTAGTAATCTAAAAGTTTCAAATATTGTTAAATTGTTAGTAATTATTAACTGGAAATGATAATCGTGGAGATGGTTATCCTTTAAAATTCGTTGAACTGTTTTTTCGCTTACATAATATACGGCATCAGCGACTGCTTGTTGACTAACTGAAGGATTTTCGATGACAGATACTAGCACAGCCAATCGATTTTCTTCAGTTCGGACCGGTTTATTTCTCATTGGTTTTGGGTTGTTTACATATCCCGTTTGTACAAACCTCTCTAATATGTTTGACAGGCTCCCTTTGTCTGGATGTCGTCGTTCCGGATAACGCTGTGCGTAAACTCGGCTTGCCAAAAAAGAGTTATTTTCTTTGGACACCCTGTATAATTCGTTATAATCAAACTTGGTTAACGAGACTGCAAGACTTTATTTAATAAGTACCTTTGTATCATTTTATTAACGAGGCATTACTTTAATTTTTTATTAATTATTCAAACCAGTGGTGCAAAATTGATATTTTTCAGTTTTTATTTTTTTTCGCCTATAATTACTTAATCGATTTCAATAAAATGTTAGGGTTACATAGGTAACAATAGGAGACACTTAAATAAGTACGAAAACATATGGCATGTAATCTAAAAAAATACATTCTTATGACGTCACACTTTTTTGGAACACCCTGTATGAAAAAAATATTTTACTGAAATGCGCCCCATGATACAGGTAAGGTCTGCAAAATATCAAAATCCTAACTTAATTACTTAAGTGAGCTTATAGAAGACAGGAGGTGAGGTGCAGGACCCTGTATACGACAGACCAAAGCAGTATCTAGTTTTAATTCGACGTTTAAATGCTTCTTTTAAATGGGCTGGCTAACAAATAGCGATATTAAAAGTAATAAGTTAATTTTTACACACCTTGTATAATATTATAAACTTTCAAATTTTAAAATCCAGCTCTGGCGTACGTATCGATTGCCACGACATGACTAAATAAGCGCGTTGCAGCATCGTAGAACAAGCTGCGATGTCCGAGTGGTTAAGGAGTTTGACTCGAAATCAAATGGGCTCTGCCCGCACAGGTTCGAATCCTGTTCGCAGCGAACTTTTTTTTACTAATTTTTTTTATGAATTTCCTTTTTTAGAAAATAGGTACTTATCAGATACCTACTTTTAGCGAATTCATGTGTTCATTATCAATACCAAAGGGGTAAATTATAAATTTTTTACAAGTAAAAGCTAATCTATATATTTTGCATTGCAACATTTACCATGTTGTCATGAAGTATTCAAATCGATCTGAATCCGCTTTGCGAATTGAAAATTGCATGAAAACGGGGATTGAGTTCGACTTGAATCTCAGGGTCGATTCTTTATTATTTGGGATCGAATCAGTGTTTAGGAATTTCTGTATATCAGAAACTAAATCTGAGATATAAAAAATTGTATATAATAAAATAAGAGTATAAATATGTGTTTCGTCATTTTTTTCAAAATTTACTTAAGGGTTAGTGGTAGTAGTAATAGTTGTGAGGAGGTCAGCAATCTGGCAAGTAGACCAAAGCGATCCTTTTTGGTGAAAAAAGGGGTGTAATCTATTTTAAGGGTAATAACAGTATAATTTTTGGGCTACATTAGTTACTGAAAATTGATACTAGACTTACTCTGTTAAAATAATCAAGTACCTACCTAGGTATTTCTACGCGTTGTGACATTTTGGGAAATTTTCCCCAGACGAATGGTGGAAATGGCAGTTTCCAACACAGCCGCTAGAAAAAAAAAAATGGTTAGATACATTCTTTGCTTGCAACAAATAAATTTGTGTTCTATAATTCCCGTCGATAAATAAATTTGTGTTTAGCATTAATGAATATTTCGCCCCTATGCGGTGAAAAAGGATAGGTATCAAAGTTTATATTGGAAAAAATATTTTTGGTACAAATATCTTGAAACTTAGTATAGACTATAGAAACTCTAATATACAAATAATAAGACATGAGACATGTATACATGTTGCTTATTTTTTTGGAAATCCTATCTACCCTAAGGGGTAAAAAGGTACATATTAATAAAGTTTATATCGGAAAAATATTTTTTGATGGACTTTCTTGAAACTCAGCATGAATACTTTAGTATAGAAATAATTAAACACGTATTACTTATACATCTTTCTGTAAATTTGTCCCTAAAGGGGTGAAAAGGGAGGTATAAACGTTTTCATTTAAAAAAATATTATTTCTCGGATTTTTTTACAATTTAGCATAAATACTATACAATATAAATAATTAAATACGTATTGCATATTTTTTTGAAAGGTGGCCCTTAAAGGGGTGAAAAGGAGTTATACAGGGTGTTATTTAAGTATGTGGCCAAACTCCAAGCGGTGCTTCTTTAAGTGATTTTAAGAAGAAAAGTTCATATAAACATGGGTCCAAAAATGCATAGTTTTTACGATACAGGGTGTCAAACTTTAAAAAAAAAATCGGATGTTCGTAAATATCTCAATACTCTTTTATTAGATTTTGTTGAAATTTGGCAATTCTGTTTGTAATAACAAGAGGATACTTTAGCCTCAAAATTAGATTAAAATTATTAAGTCTAGTGGCGTCCCGGAAGACAGTCTAACTAATATTTTTGACAAAAAATTGCGCGCCACTAACTTTTTTTCAAATTATGTATTTTTTTCGAATTAAGCAACTACAAAAAAAACTATTTTATCTCCTGAGTTTTTTTTCATATCTTGCTTTGTTTTCGAGAAAAAAAATAAAAACCACTTTATTGCACGTCCCCGGGACAATAAGAGTTATAGTTGTTACTTTTAAAACATTGCATAACTTATTACGTTATGCGATTATTTTATGTTAATTTATTTTATCGAAAATAGTTTTAATCTGTGCGAAAAAATTCAAAAGGGGACTTTCGTGTAATTTTAATTACTTAATAGTTTGTAAGTACAGTGAAGTCCGGATATAGTGAACTCGAAAAGTGCATCAAACTGGGTTCATTACATCCGAGGTTTACTATAAAAGAAAAGTGGAAATTTGTACACACCTGATGTTTGCTTGCTAAATGGGGGTTATAGGTTTGTTTAAAAAAAAATGCCATGATGGATGTTGTTTAAAGTTAGTTTATTTGTGTACCATCGTATTTTTCTTTCAAAGTTAACGCTTTACGTTTTTGTTTCTCCATTTAAAAGTCTATAACTATATAGTATAAAACCGCCAATCAATGTTCGCGACGAAGTCTAAAACGCAACTATCAAAATAAAAACGAATGTGCTCAGCGCGTCTGTCAAAAATTAAAAATCGGGGAATCCCCAGGGGAACCACCGAAAAAGTTCACTATATACGAAAAATGTATCTTAACCTTGATGAAAATTGGTTCACTTTTAGTGATGCCGCGAGACGAGACGAGACGAGAATTGGCCCATTCTCGTCTCGTCTCGTGAGGCGAGAATTTTTTTTTTATCTCGTCTCGGCGAGAAACGCGTTTTTCTCGCTCGAGAGTGCCATTGTCTCGTCTCGTCTCGTCTCGTTTTTTCTCGTGAGTAGGGAATCATAAAAAATATTTTTTTATACGAATTTTAAAGGGGGTAAACATTTAAAAGTATCTGGTCGTCTCGCAGAAGGGTTTAATATAAGTCGGTTTGTTAGTCATGTGACTTAGAAACTATTTTTCTTAGATCAACAAAATATTGCAAGCGGCCATAAGACATAATTCACGTAATGTAATAGGCTTGGCACCGAGGTATTTTCAGTCCAAAATATACAGGGTGGTAAAAGATACAGAATAGAGAACGATTTATAATAATAATAATTGATTCATAATGGAACTACCCTTCTTTTATTATTTATTTTTTGGCATAATTCGGGGCATAATTAACTGCAATAGTTTGGAAAATATTCGACTAAATAAAGGGATCAGCCCAAAATGTCATCCGGGGAAAAACCTTAATTTTTTTATTACATTGATAGAAAGTGCAAGAGAAAGAACTTAAAGATGTTTTTCCGAAAATGCTCTATTTGACATATCAAAATTTTAAAATTCACTTTATTTTTTGCTCCTTTTACCCAAAAAATACAAAAATTTATTACGAACAAGCCTAATTTTACGCAATTAGGAAAAATATTGTAAGTAACATGTGCGAAAAGTTCCGTTTCCACACTCACTTAGTTGCATGCCCGGACTTGCTTCGAGCCGTTCGTGCAACTGCCACCTCGTGCGGAAAAGTGTCATTTACCGCACTTAATAATTATTTTCAATAGCCAAATTTATGTCTGAGACCTGTGTAATAAAATGAGGCAAAATGAGGCATACACTTGAATCATTCGTACTGAATGTCACTTACCTATTATATTAGACTTTTTATTTTTAATTTATTTACTAATGTCATAATTGAGACTATTAAGTTAATGCTATTGTTTCAATAACACTAGTTTCATGGCCCTCCGTTGTCTTTATCTGTGATTTCCTAATAAAGTTTCGGTTGATATACAGGGTGTTATGAAAGTAATGTCAAATATTAAAACTGGTAAGAGAGATATGAAATGAAATTCACACTTTTATTAATGATTTTTGTGTGAGAAGTTTTTGGCGAATTTCGAATTTTTGATACAAAATTGTTAAATTTAATCAAAATCTATCGCCTTTCGCCTTGTGAATGAAATTTGACTGGGGTCCTTTTCGATATTGTGTTTTCAATCGAAAATGCTTTCTTTCAGATTTGGTTAATTATTTAAAAATGTCAACTACTAACCGTAGACAGAAAAAAGAGGCTAGACAATTTGATTCTGTTCTCTTGAATATCTGTTTTAGGATAAATGCCTTCACAATACGATAGAGTGAGAACGTTAAACACATTATTTTTCTGTCTATATATTAGGAGATACCTAAAATTCAGTGTTCTAACAAACGAGAAAATTCGAAAAAATTCGAGAAAAAACGAGAAATTTCTCGACGAGAAACGGTCTTCTCTCGTCTCGTCTCGTGACTTCTCTCGAGAAAAAAATTTCACTCTCGTCTCGTCGAGACGAGACGAGACGAGACGAGACGAGACGAGACGAGACGAGACGAGACGAGACGAGACGAGACGAGACGAGACGAGACGAGACGAGACGAGACGAGACGAGACGAGACGAGACGAGACGAGACGAGACGAGACGAGACGAGACGAGACGAGACGAGACGAGACGAGACGAGACGAGACGAGACGAGACGAGACGAGACGAGACGAGACGAGACGAGACGAGACGAGACGAGACGAGACGAGACGAGACGATACGAGACGAGACGAGACGAGACGAGACGAGACGAGACGAGACGAGACGAGACGAGACGAGACGAGACGAGACGAGACGAGACGAGACGAGACGAGACGAGACGAGACGAGACGAGACGAGACGAGACGAGACGAGACGAGACGAGACGAGACGAGACGAGACGAGACGAGACGAGACGAGACACGAGAATTTCTCGTCTCGGCGGCATCACTATTCACTTTACCCGAAAGTTCATTATATCCGGGTTCACTATAAACGGTAAAAAATTACATTGCTCTTATGGGAAATTTTATGGGTATTTGAAAAAGCGTTCCTTATAACCGAGTGTTTACTTTAAACGGGTTTGCTATATCCGGACTCCACTGTAGTTTAAATTTTTTACTCTATTGTCCCGGGGACATGCAATAAAGTGGTTTTTATTATATCGAAAAAAGTTATTTGAAAGGAGTGTTTAGAATTTAATTTTATGTTAGATTGCAAAGTTTGAAATAAAAATACCAAAAATTTTTTTATTTTTTATTTAAAAAAAATAAATCAAATGTACTTTTATACTTACATCAATTTAATGAAAAAGTGTTAAATAATCGTAAAACAAGGTTACAATCTATAATTTAAACATTTTTGTTATTTAGAAAAAATGTAATTTGCTGAAACACACAATTTAGCTCTTTATCATGTTACTGAGTGCGTCCAGGCCCTGTATCTAGCAACCATATTTACCAATTATCGGTATTTCTGGAACAATATGCTTACGAAGGGTAGTTCTTTCTAGCTATGAACAAGTTTTACCGTGTCTCCTAAAGTTGCTTCTACGAAATAAAAAATGAGAAAAAATCATTTTTGGAATTATTTTATTTATTTAAAAAAAATTGTCTTAATGATTATTATTTTAAAAATGTACATAACATTATTTTAAAAAAATTAGAACTCGACATGTCCACCATCACGGTCCATACATTTAACTGTTCTGCTTCGCATCTCTCGTAAAACATTTCTTAAGGTGGGAGTATCAACATGCTTGCCAACTTATAACCTATTTTGCGTAGATTTATTTATGTTTTCTAGCTTTTATACAAAATTTAAAGAAAATCAGCATCGACTTGATATTCTATAGGTAATAATTGACATATTTAATAAATATCAAGGAATTTGATAACTTATTTTAGGAGAATTGTATAGCGAAAAATATCGGGTAAGATTTTTTTTTACATTATTATGTCATTGTCACTCATTGTTCTTTCACTATACAATTCTCCTAAAATTAGCAATGAAATAAATTGATATTTTTGTAATATATCAGATACTACCTAAATAATGTACCGACGATATTGATTTTCTTTAAATGTTAGTTATTAAAATAATAAACTCAAAAAATCAACGTGAAATAGGTTATAGGTTGGCAATAGATTGAATGACGTTGAGAATTCAACCTTAATATATCAGGAGATATCTGGGCAACACAATTTCTAATTACCTCTTCCAAATGGTCAATGTTTCTAAAGGGCCTTTGTTTGTATACCTTGTTTTTTAAATAGCCCCATAAAAAGAAATCCAAGGTAGTCAAATCGGGTGACCTAGCCGGCCAAGGATTCTCTGAAAAACGTCCAATCCACTTGTTACCAAAATTTTCTTCTAGCCAAAACCGCACATCTGCAGTACTATGAATACTAGCCCCATCCTGTTGAAAATATAGATCCATTCTTTCTCTTAAGGATAAATTATCTAAAAATTCTGACACCTCTGTTTCTAAAAAGTTTAAATATCTTCTAGCGTTTAAATTTTCTCTGAAGAAAAAAGGACCAAAAATTTGATTATTCAATATTCCAGCCCAGACATTTGTTTTAAAACTATACTGGTCCTTACTTTCTATGACAAAATCTGGATTCTCTGTTACCCACCACCTACAGTTTTGCGAAGAAACAGTTCCATTTGATGTGAAAGTTGCTTCGTCCGTAAAAAGTATTTTTTGGGGGAAATTTTCATCATCTTCTAGGATTCCTTGGAACCATGCACAAAAGTAAAATCGAGCATCATAATCCCTTTCTTTTAAAACTTGTACAAATTTGGGTTTATAAGGGTATAACTTATTACTTTTCAAAATTCTTCTTACGGATCTTTTTTCCATGTTAGTAGCTTTAGAAATATCTGTAACTGCTATTTGAGGTGTTTCTGTAACTGCTAACAGCATGTTTAATGTTGCTTCTTCAGCTGTTACAGGTTTTTCATGAGAAACTTTATACTTGTTGTCAACACTACCCGTTTCTTTAAACTTTTTAAATATTTTTGATACCGTCGAATTGTTTAAATGTTTATACCAGGATGCCGTCCGTTAAAAATGTCAGCAGTTTCTCTACAACTTTTATAATTCTCACCATGAATAAGAACTATTTCTATTTTTTCTGGAAGCGAAAGACTTGGAGGCATTTTAAAACACAGTAGCCTGACATTCAATAGAAGAATAATGGTGATTAATACTGTCTGTTGTTATTTCTAAATAACATTTCGGCTGTTTTCAAAGCCTTCTTTGGTAATTTATAAAAGACATAAAAATTTTCTTATGAAAAGACATGTTTTTTTTATGAATTTAGGGTACCAACGGACTTTCATAAAACTAAGTGAGATTATATCGACCTCACAATTAACACATTTTCATTAAATTGATGAAAGTATAAAAGTAACATTTGATTTATTTTTTTAAAATAAAAAATAAAAAAAATGTTGGTATTTTTATTTCAAACTTTGCAATCTAGCATAAAATTAAATTCTAAGCACTTCTTTCAAATAACTTTTTTCGATATCTCATCATATAATACCAGTTTTCTACGACAAAATAAATATTATTCAATTTTCCAGCCAAACGAGTAGTCACGTGACAAATGTCACAATGAGTTTTTAGGTTACCAATCATGCAGAGACAATCGGCATAAAAAATTTTTTTATAATTCACTGTATATGATTTAATTTTAAATTTTTTAAATGAGTTTTATTTATTTTTCAGTAAATTTAAATTAATTAAAAATTTCATAAACAAAATGTTTCATCCCAAGATACCTTTTACCCTAAATAAACCACTTATTTCTGACTTCAATAACAGTAAAAATAATACTTAAAAAATTGAGAAAACACGCTTGTATTTTACTTGTTAGCATGCGTCAGTCTTTACGCAGATCAAGCCTAAGAAAAATCATAACCTTTACGATCGGTAAGTCAAACTGACTTAATTAATTTAAGGCGTGCCGCAAATATGGAGAATTAACGTAACGAACGGCGGTCATTGAACAGACTACCGTGCGAGCAAAAATTATTTGCATCAAAGAGGGCTTGGATTAAAAAACCTAGGGCTTGGTTTAGGTCACAATGATATGGGGACGATATATATCTAACCAAATCTTGGTTAAAATTTTGTCAAATTCATAATATGACATGATATGCCAAACTAATGAGTAATAAAATAAGTAGACAAATACAAATTTATTTTTGTTGTTTACAAAATTAACAGAGTAAGAATAGACAGAAAGAATACTTGGAATACTTGCACTTTATAAGGAAATAAATTTAGCTGCTTCTTAAGAATAGTCCTACATGTTCCATAAGATCTTCCCACTTCTTGGAACAGGCGTCTTATACAATTTGTTGGCGTATTTTGCATTATTTCACGAACGTTTGCAACAAGTTATTCTGTTCTTACAGATGGTCTTCCTGCTCTTTTTTTGTGTTGTATAAAACCTGTTTTCCTAAACACAGCCACGGTTCTTTTCAGGCAATGATAAAAATCCCAAATAAAGCAATAAAGGCAACATTAGGAAAATGTTCGTGAAAATCGTCCATGCACAAACCCGGATTGTATTGCCACTCACCATTTACTCTATCCCCGTTTCGAAAATACGCTTCAACCATGAATGGTTTGTGCTGTTCCGTAAAGCCCATTGTGTGAATTGTTCAAGAAATTGGAAACATTAGCGATCAATCAAATTACTTGTAACGATTGTCAAAGATGACGGAATAACTGATTGATTATTAATTCAGGTAGTTACTGACACCCAACAGGTATTAAGCTCTACGGCTAAGCATTACGTCCTTAGATGCAAGGCCCTCTTTGATGCAAATAATGTTTGCTCGCACGGTATAACTACCTTTTACTTGTCAAATCAATCTTTTAAAACCCAGAAGTTCTGGTAGTTTCATTCTTAGCAAAGCCATTAACACGCGCAAAATCCAGAAGTTTAATTTTATTATACAAGTAGGTACCCAATGACAATAAAAGGAATCAAAGATGACTTGACAAAAAGTAATCGCTTTATTCGATAAAATTTTAATTACAACCGATTGTGCAGAAACAAACGCAATTCCAGATAATACCTTTCCTGGGCATTCTATTGTACTCAATGGTGAGATGAACACATGTTCTTGTCTGCGATAACGGGCTGTGTTGTCTTGGCTGCTTTCTTATCTTTACAAACAACAAAAACTACAAATTACCGAGTCATTGTTAACGGCGCGGGATCGAAGCTTATTGGTATTGTTCATTGGACTCATACGATAACCAATTACGCTCCGGGGGAATTTTTATTGTCTAAGAAAATGAGCTTTGGTTTGGTCTTTTGTACCAAAGGTCAACATTGTTAAGGCAAAGTGTATTATCATGCCTACTAGCATTATACTTATATAATTACTAAGTATTATTTTACGGTGTATTGCATAATCCAGCAAAATAGATTTTTTTAGGTATAAAAGATACTGCACTGAGAAAAAAGCCTTCTATTCATTATAAGAATTCACATACTCTTTATACATGGTGTTTCATTAAGGGTGACTACCGGCTATATCTCGGAAACTACTAAGCATAGAAAAAAAATTATGATTAAAGCGGTCATGAGAAAATATTGGAAACCATATATCGTGTACCGTATATCGTGTACCAGTGGATACGACAATTGAAGGTACTTCCAAACAAGCTTAAATTTAGTAAAATCGGATAAGTCGTTTAGAAGTTACAGCGATTTTAATATTTACACTTTCAATAGCTTCTCCCACTTTATCAAGTGAAAGTGTAAACAATAAAATCGCTGTAACTTCTAAACGACTTATCCGATTTTACTAAATTTAAGCTTGTTAGAAAGAAAAAGGTAAGTACCTTCAACTGGTGTATCCAATGGTGCACGATATTTTCTAATAAAATTGCTAGAGGGCGCAATTTGTATTAAAAATTATTGTTTTGGTAATAACTCTGAAACGAACAAAGATATCGAACAGCGGTCTTCACATATTTTCTTGCAAATTTCATTTACTTCTCGATTATGATGTCATAATTATACCGTATGATTTGAATTTTCGGGATAAAATCGAAAAAACTGTTATTATTACAAATTGCTCCCTCTAGCAATTTTATTAAACACTATCGTGTACTGTTGGATACGGCGATTGAAGATGCGTGCCTTTCTCTTCCAAACAAGCTTAAGTTTAGTAAAATCGGATAAGTCGTTTAGAAGTTACAGCGATTTTAATGTTGACACATTCAATAGCTTCCCCCACTCTTATCAAGGTCGGTACGCCAATGCGCTAAGCTTCTCGATGATGTAATCAGAGTTAAACTTTAATATGGGAATTTTCGGAGAAATTTAGAATTTAAAAAAAAAATTAATTGTGCCCTCTTGCGGCGAAATGAGGAACTTAAAAATAATTTCCAGAACTTTCTCATGACCGCTTTAATCATATTTTTTTTTAAGTTTCTATGCCTAGTAGTTTCCGAGATATGACCGATAGTCACCCTTAATGAAACACCCTGTACAACTGTTTAATACCTACTATATGACAGCAACGCGCTTTCCTACTGTAAGTCAACGAAAATTGCTAGACCGTTGTGTAGTGATAATATCACGGTAATTTAGCCAATAGGAAATAGAAGTTAATGCTACCATAGAATGCTTGATAGCCTTTTTTGCTCTGAATACCCACAGCAATTATGTTAATATCAGTAGTGTAGTTCAAAAAAATTAAAATTTTACAAATAATATGAAAAATGAGATAAAATTACTAATAACCGGCAGCAGCAGTTGTATGGTCCTGGAAGCGCTTTATAAACAGTGTTACCAGATGCTAAATGTGTTTTTACGGTAGGAAAGTCAAAAAAATAGGGTAGAAAACGGTAGATTTAATTTACCATCAGAAATTGGTATTAGTGATATGATATACTTAATTGGAAGATTAAAAAAAAAAAGGTCACAACCAAAGTTTTGGTACTGTTGGTTGCAAGCCACAGCGTGCAAGAATCGACGTTTATTCTTAGTATTTAAGTACCTACTTCCAGTGGCGGACTGGCACAGTAGAACTAGGTCGGCTACACACACCTTGGGGGCCCGGCAATACGGTCTATATCTTTTCTAATGCAAAAAAATAACGCATTCTGCATCATAAAAACTTGTAAAAACTTAATATTGGTTACAGCTGGGATTAAAGGTAGATAGAAGTGTTGCTTAGCCTATAATAGAAATTGCCAAATAATGAAAGAAATCAACATTTATCTATTATTCATATTAACAGGGTAATGGTAATAATAAATAAGTTTTAAAATCAGATTTATTTCTATAATCAAAAGATAACAATAAGGCTTGTAATAAAATAACGAGTTCCGACTTCAACATACAACCGAATACCGAACTGAGAACCTCTTCCTTTTTTTTTGACGTCTGTTAAAAAGTAAAATCTATTGAGAAAAACGTTAAACAATCAAATATTTTTGCAGTTCCTTTGAACTCATTGCAAATTCTTCCAGTATTTCTTCTGTCGTTGGAATCATATCACGCTGAGTACTTATTAATATTAGGGGTTCTAATAGTTCTCGTAGATGCTCGTAATCTGTTTTTAATAATTTTCAGTTTGGAAAAAATGCGCTCGCATTGCACTTGGGTACACGCTACACTGTAAAATTATTTCGTGTAAAAATACCTGCTTCATAATAGGTAATATTTCGCCATTAGACTTCAAGTGAAATTACTGCTACCTACTAGGAGGTGAAAATGAATGGTAAAAGCATGGTAAAATTATGTATAAAAGTACATATGCTTAAATGTAATCTTTAATTAACAATAACGTATTTATAGCTTTAGGTTCATGTAAATTTATATCATTTTTATAATATATTGCGAAAAGCTAACAAACAATTGTATATTGTGGTAACATTCCCTATTAATTCATGGAAAATTCATATCTTAAATTAGGAATTGTAGTTATATGTATGAGTAACGTCATTTAAAGAATACATATACATACCTGTGCTTTTACATATCAATGCGTGCATCCCTACTCCCTCCGTATATCCAGGGTGTCCCATAACTAATAGTATACAGGGTGTTCCTAAATATTATGTACAGTGCTTCCATTTTAATTTATCCCACTTTTAAATGGCTGTAAAATACGTATTTTTTGAGCTAGAACTTTGAATAAAAAAAGAAATTGTAGGGATTTGAGCAAAGATTTATGTTGTTGAGTAAAAAATAATTTAAACTGTAAAATGTCAAAATTATTGACATAACTTACTGTTTTTAAATGGAACGCCCGATATATCATTACATAATTTAAAAAAACATTTTTTTTTAATTACGAAAATATACCATACATGCCCTTTCTTTTTATTTTTTTAGCCTAAATCGATATAAATATGATTAAAATTAGAATTTTTTCAAAACATCAAGATACCCGCGTGTATTATTTTCAATAATTATTGTCATAGTTTATATATATTATTTTATATATGACATTTGTAATAAAAACTATGACAATAATTATTGAAAATAAAATAATACACGCGGGTATATCTTGATGTTTTGAAAAAATTCGAATTTTAAACATATTTATATCGATTTAAGCTAAAAAAAGAAAAAGAAAGGGCATGTATGGTGTATTTTCGTAATCAGATAAAAAATGTTTTTTTAAATATGTAATGATATACCTACCGGGCGTTCCATTTAAAAAAAAGTAAATTAGGTCAATAATTTTGACATTTTACAGGTTAAATTATTTTTGACTCAACAACATAAACCTTAACTCTCCCTACAATTCCTTTTTTTATTCAAAGTTTTAGTTCAAAAAATACGTATTTTCCAGCCATTTAAAAGTGGGACAAATTAAAATGGAAGCACTGTACATGATATTTAGGAACACCCTGTATACTATTAGTTATGGGACACCCTGTATATACGGAGGGAGTATCCCCTTCAAAACTGAATTTCATAAAGTAAGAAATGATCTAAGCAAACTTTCAAAAATATTTATTTTTAACCATAACAACATTTTTGTACATTTGACAAGTTCACTAACATTTTTGATTTTGATTATTCTCGATTTTTTTATACCATACTTATAGTTTTTAAGTTATATAACTTATTTTTTAAATATAAATACGTAGTAAGTACTTTGTGAAAAACGGTTTTATGATATGTTAGGAAACTAATAATAAATCATAATTAACAAAAGAAATATTATTTGAAAGAAAAAACAAGAAGTTATTTCAAAGACAAAAAAAAGGGAAAACACTAGAAATAAGCAAACGGCGCCAAATTTGCATATTTTACAATTTTTTCCCTTTTTTTCCCAAAAGCTTAAACTGTCCATTAATGAAATAACTATTAAGATAAACTATTTTTAACGAGGTACGTAGAACATTAGGATATTTGTCGTTTAAGTCAACCCTTTTACGGCATTTTTACAAATTCTATTTATAAAATTGGTAACTCTATTTTTCGAGTTATGTTTCTTCGACCTCGTGGCCGTTTCATCTGGATGAATTCCAAAGTAATACGTTTGAACAAACTCCAAAGTGCAACCAACTAATGTCCGATGGATATCTTAAGTTGAAAATATAGTAAAGGCTTTTGCGTTCACCAAACTATCCCTAAATGCACGCGAATCCACTATTTTTTCATTTTCCATAACAACTGTAAATTTTCTATTGTCATCTGTTCCTAGAAAGAAAAATAAATTATTTTAAACATTATTTCTTAATGAATAAATTTTAATAATAAAATTCTAAAAAAATACCTTTACAAAATCTTGTATCACATGCCTTAAATAGTCTCATGCAGCCTTTATTATAATTATAGACATTTGGATATTTTTATTATGTTAATATACATTTTTTTTTCATAAAAAAACCTCATGAATAGCTACTTGAAATATTTTAGATTACTTATAGGAAACACCCTGTGTAAATTAAGCATTATTAAGAAACTCGACGTTAAACATTCTTAGCGCAAAATAGAAAGTTAAAAAATCTTACCACACCACAAGATGTAATACTTGGGGATAAGATCCGTGTTTTAGTAGCTTTCTGTCCCGTTTGGTCATCACAGTCGGTACGGTCTTCAATTAGTCCAAACAAATCCTATAAAATAGTTAGGTATAGATAGGTCAACAGTGAGTAAATAAAGTACAGAAATAATTTTATAAAAATTACTTACTACCATAAATTATTATGGTGGTAGGTATACAGGGTGTTCCGATGATCATGTTACAAAATTCTAGGGTAGATAAAACACACGAAAATAAGAAAAAAAGTTCATGTGAACATGGGTCCGGAAACGCTTCTTCAGGGAGCTAGGGCCCTTCGAAGATGACCTTCAAAAACTACTTTTCGTTTTATAGCTTCGGTACTACTGCAGCTATCGCAACCAATTTTGGGACATGAAATCTAGTTCGTAGGTTCATCAATTTGAGCCTTCCGGATTTTGTCACCTTTAACCAGGGGCGTACAAACCAAGGGGGTATTTGAGTAAATTTGACCCTACTCCTCTTAGGCTTTAATTTCTTACCATTTTTATATCTGATTATGATTCTCCAATGCCTTTTACATAAAAAAGGTACTCTTAGTAAAAATCGCTATCTGTCACAGTTTCCTCCGAAAATGGCTAAATCCAATCAATAATAAATTATTGGTCTTAAACCAATTATTACGTTGAAATATGAAAATGAGGTTCAGTACAGATAGTGAGCATTATAAGTTAGTCAAATCTTTTTCTTTAATGAAAATAAATTAGATTAGAGAGATTTATTGCCTTTTCGAAATTGGGGGTATAAAAAGTAAAAGGGAACGTATACAAAATATTTCAAAAAAAAAACAATTAAACAGGTTTAACGAGTGAGTCAAGGATAAGGCAGAGTAAATTTTTGTCTTGAAGATGAATTTACTAACGCTGTCGTTGACTGACCCTGTACGTACCAAAATAAATTCAAAATAACAATTGTTGAAAATGCCTGCCACCACGTTCAATACATGTATTACACCTACGTAGCATATTTAAATTGACGTCAGTAAAAACATCAGGCATGGTTTGGATCATTTCAGCCGCAACAGAAATCCTAGCCACCAAATCTTCCTCCGACTGAACTGGAGTTTCATATACAAGGCTTTTCATATGTCCCCAAAGAAAGAAATCCATAGGAGTTAAATCTGGGGACCGGGCTGGCCAGTTGACATCGCTTCCACGTCCAATCCAACGTCCTCTAAAACGATCATCGAGGTGCTCACGTACGACATGTGCAAAATGAGCGGGTGCTCCATCATGCTGGAACCATAGATTCCGACGTATGTCGAGGGACAGCTCATCCAATAACTCAGGTAAGGTGTATCTTAAAAAATTGAGGTACACCGTCCCAGTTAGTCGAGGAGGCAACATGATTGGTCCAATTAGACGTTCTCCAACAATTCCAGCCCACATGTTCACCGAGAATCGATGTTGGTACCCTCTTATTTGAAGAGCATGAGGGTTTTCCTCCGCCCACACATGGCTATTCCGTGAATTAAAAATACCTTCTCTCGTAAAAACAGCCTCATCAGAGAAAAGCACAAATTTCGGAAATTGGGGTTCTTGTGTACACTGTTGAAGAAACCACTCGCAAAACTCTACGCGGGGTGCATAATCATTTGGTCTCAATTCCTGTACTTTTTGGCGATGGTAAGGATGAAGAAGTTGTTCGTTAACAATCTCCCATACACGTACATGACTTACATTCATGGATTCTGCAACAGCTCGGGTACTAACACTAGGATTTTCCTCGAATTGTCGGAGTCCTCTTCCTCAAATTCTGGAGTTCGTACAGTTCTTTGAGCGCCATTATCTGGCCTCGTTATTTTCACGGAGCCAGTTTCCCTTATGCGCTGATTTACCCTCTCGAATAGCGTGTGAGCAGGTACACGCCTCTCAGGAAACCGCTCCTGATACAATCTTGAAGCGGCTCTTCCATTGCAATGAACTTCGCCATAAATTAATAGCATATCGGCATATTCGGCGAAAGTATAATCCATGATTCACTGGCGACACAATATTTTATTGACAGATTTTTGACAACTATCTGTACTGAACCTCATTTTCATATTTCAACGTAATAATTGGTTTAAGACCAATAATTTATTATTGATTGGATTTAGCCATTTTCGGAGGAAACTGTGACAGATAGCGATTTTTACTAAGAGTACCTTTTTTATGTAAAAGGCATTGGAGAATCATAATCAGATATAAAAATGGTAAGAAATTAAAGCCTAAGAGGAGTAGGGTCAAATTTACTCAAATACCCCCTTGGTTTGTACGCCCCTGGTTAAAGGTGACAAAATCCGGAAGGCTCAAATTGATGAACCTACGAACTAGATTTCATGTCCCAAAATTGGTTGCGATAGCTGCAGTAGTACCGAAGCTATAAAACGAAAAGTAGTTTTTGAAGGTCATCTTCGAAGGGCCCTAGCTCCCTGAAGAAGCGTTTCCGGACCCATGTTCACATGAACTTTTTTTCTTATTTTCGTGTGTTTTATCTACCCTAGAATTTTGTAACATGATCATCGGAACACCCTGTATATATTTCTTTAAATGATCATTATCAAATTGATTCACTTTTATATAAGAACCGAAAAATTCACTAAGATTGCATTTCGTTTCTAAAGTCATATAAAGATTAGAAAATAAATTTAACCCCTGCTTCTTAATATCTTCGTATGATTCCTCGATATCATTTTCCTGTAAGTAATTATACGTACTACTTTCATGCGGCAACTCAGTGGAAAATATATGGTTTTTGTTACCTTCTTGGCTAAAATTATTGTCAAATTTTGGGTGGTTTCTAATAAAATGAACCCTAAGCATATTTTTATTTGTAAAAATCACTTTAGATTTGTAAGTAAAGGGACATTGAAATGTTTCACCTTCATCTAAATGCCGGTAAAAGTGTTTCTTTACTTGTGTTGCATTCTCAAAAGTGACATTCTGTTATAAAACATTTAAAAAAAAAACTTGGATATTGTCCTGATTCCGAACTAACAACATAATAACGACTAACATGGCTATTAAACGCACTGTATTGCAGTGGCGGCTCGTGGGGTAGAGCCACAGTGCCATGGCACTACCTGCCCTCCTGTCCAGCGTCCTGCCCTTTACAAATTACCAAAACCTATTAAAATTAATATTCTCGTTTTTAAAGCAATTAGCAAAATAATTTAAAAATGGAACACAGTCGGGTGCAAATTTCCATCTATTTAGGAAGCGATTATGCGTAAAACGGTAACGTAGCTTTCGCGCCACACGGCGGAGGCCCCAAGTGATGACGAAATCGCCATAACACATCAATAAAAAACATTGGAAAATGACCTGGAATGCAAGCAGGAAAAAATCTCTGAGTAGCCAGGCTCTTCGTTTGACCGTTTGACGTTAGACGTTTCAAACAGTACAGTTGTCCCGCGTCGCGTCGCGATTTGTTTGTGTTAGGTTAGGTTGTTTGTAAACTAAATAATTTTCGAAGAATTGAAGAAAAGAGTCGAGTTTGTATTACGTGTAAAAACTTTTATTTTATCAAAATCTTAGCAGAGCGCTTTCGGCTTTCGACATCTTCAGTGCTATCTGAAAGTGAGAATTGAAAATTTTTTTTTTTTTATAATGGTAGGTTAAATAATAAAATTCTTTGGAAAGAATTTGTGGAATGCAAGGAATTTAAAACATTTTTATTGATTTAAAATTTGATTTTCAATACTCACTCGTCAATATACAATGATATCCTCAAGGTGGAATGGCATTACATCCACACAATGTTTTGAAAATGATATTAAAATTGTAAAAGGACAACACGAAACAAAACATAAAACATCTTTGATTTAAAAAACGTGCTGACAGTGGTAAAAGTAACGAACAAGTAAACCGAAGAAATCGAAAATTCGAGATGAGGTTACAGAATTAAAAATCTATCCTTTTATTTTTACATGAAAAGAAGGATGTAATGAGTGTTAAGGTGCTTTATTGTAAACAACGAATGCACATCCACACACATTGTTTACAATAAAGCACCTTAAAACTCATTACATCCTTCTTTTCATGTAAAAATAAAAGGATAGATTTTTAATTCTGTAACCTCATCTCGAATTTTCGATTTCTTCGGTTTACTTGTTCGTTACTTTTACCACTGTCAGCACGTTTTTTAAATCAAAGATGTTTTATGTTTTGTTTCGTGTTGTCCTTTTACAATTTTAATATCATTTTCAAAACATTGTGTGGACGTAATGCCATTCCACCTTGAGGATATCATTGTATATTGACGAGTGAGTATTGAAAATCAAATTTTAAATCAATAAAAATGTTTTAAATTCCTTGCATTCCACAAATTCTTTCCAAAGAATTTTATTATTTAACCTACCGTTATATAAAAAAAAAAATTTTCAATTCTCACTTTCAGATAGCACTGAAGATGGCGAAAGCCGAAAGCGCTCTGCTAAGATTTTGATAAAATAAAAGTTTTTACACGTAATACAAACTCGACTCTTTTCTTCAATTCTACTCTACGTGTACACAGCCACAGCGAATTTTCTAAATAATTTTCGTTCGGCCGGCTGATTTAATGTTAATTTTATTTTAGAAATACATAAATGAATACTATTAGATAGGGTGTGCGGTTGTGGTGAATCTAATAGACTATTTTGTTTTATGTGTGTTTTATTTTGTGGGGAGCAAACTTGGTCCCAAAAAGGTACAGATGATATGGTCCATATCTGGGAAAAAATGAAGACACATGAAAAATCGAAGGTACATTTAAACAATATATTTAATTTCAGTATGCTTGGTAAAGTTAACATTAAAAGGTGCCTTTTTGCTTATTTATCCTACTTCAAAAGCAAGAACTATTAACAAAAAAGGGCGTGGCACCCAAAAAAATTTTGCCTGCGGCGCTAAGGGTTTACCTGGCCCTACTTCACTAAAATGGCACGAGCCGCCACTGCTGTATTGTAAAAAAAAATATTGCAATTTGGATACAAGCATTTAAAATTTCGACATTTTTTATGGAAACGTTGATGTAACGTATACTTGCGTATAGTTACAAACGAACTTCTACAAAAGCCACACGAGTACATTATTAAATTGATCAATTATTCTAGTAATATAGGTAGGTAGGTACTTACCTTATATAATTAACACAATAACACCAAGAATGAATGGCGCCGTATATATATGAGAGGAAAGCGGGAAGAGGCGCGGCGCGGCTCAAAGCAAGAATCCATGCATCATAGGATTGTCAATTTTCCACTACATACCTGTAATTTCACATCTTTTTACAATAGGGGATGCCGTTAAAAAATTTATATTGCATTTTTTTACAGTAAATTTGTAAATAAGTGTAAAATGTAGTAAAATTGTGCATTTTTAAATTTGTTTACATATAAACTTAATGTGTTTTTCTGTGCGTTACAGTAAAATTGTAATTTTACGTTAACCTATATGTATACAGAAAAAATTACATATATATAAAATATACATTTTAGTAAACATACATTTCCTGTGATATTCCTACACATTACAAGCCGATTTTACAGTGTAATGTCAGAATATATTTATACATCATATACAGTGTGTGTATAAAGTCTGGAAACGGCTTAATAACATCACAATTTACTGGCCGATTTAAATCAAATGTGGTACAGTTGTGTAAGAGGATCTAACGCACCGAATGACGATATTGGCGTTGTTGCCAGCTTTTTAGTTTGTCTGGAATTCGAACGAATTTTATATTTTTAAATATAACACCCAGTATATTTTTACATTTTTAAATTCCACATAAAATTATAATTATTTTTTATTAAATGCAATATTAGTCTATACTTCATAGTTTCCGAGATATTGACTCTTGAAAAGTGACATTTTTGAACTTTGACAGCTTATAACTTTCTAACAGTACGTCTTAGAGCAAAACGGCTTACATGTCCCTATCTTCAATTTTTATTATCTTCCCAAAAAAATCAACTTCCGGTTAAACCGGATGTAACTCGAAAGCAGGAAATATAATTGTTTCGGTTTAACTGGAAGTTGATTTTTTTGGGAAGATAATAAAAATTGAAGATAGGGACATGTAAGCCGTTTTGCTCTAAGACGTACTGTTAGAAAGTTATAAGCTGTCAAAGTTCAAAAATGTCACTTTTCGACAGTCAATATCTCGGAAACTATGAAGTATAGACTAATAATGCATTTAATAAAAAATAATTATAATTTTATGTGGAATTTAAAAATGTAAAAATATACTGGGTGTTATATTTAAAAATATAAAATTCGTTCGAATTCCAGACAAACTAAAAAGCTGGCAACAACGCCAATATCGTAATTCGGTGCGTTAGATCCTCTTACACAACTGTACCAAATTTGGTTTAAATCGGCCAGTAAATTGTGATGTTACTAAGCCGTTTCCAGACTTTATACACACACTGTATAATTTTGTATAAGCACTTGTATGTAAATTGTATATGAACAACCTCAGACCACTTGGTCTGAGTGAACAACACTCTCAGTACGCAAGCAAGGCATTTTTTACATTGTGAATTCTTTTTAGGGTTGCGGATAAATGCTTTTCTGGAAAATCACTGCTCTCTACATGTTCGTCTTTTGATTGTTCTGACTCGCATAAGTCTACATCTTCTCCGTCAACAGTTAAAAATTCACCATCCAAAGACTTAGCAAGCGAATTAAAACAAGAAACAAAACTTAGCAACTCTTCTTTTATGTAGGAGGGATCATTTCCTGCTTTTGTACAAAAGGTATTAAATAACTGCTCATTTTGGCCTTCGAAACTTAAAATTCCATTCTTTATTTCATCGAATCGGTTGAGATCAAAAAATGCTAGACTTCGAAATATGTTTTGATTTTAAAATAATCTACTTTCCATTACAGTTGCTAATTTGTCAAAGGTTGGACGAAAAACAGTGACTCGGAATTTCTTTATGGGATCAAGCGTAGAAAGTTCATCGTCTGCTAGTTCACCGGGCATTTTCTTTTTCTTACGCTTAATTTTTTCTGGGAGTGACGTTTCAACGTTTATGTTTGGCAAATGATCAACCTTTGTTTGTACAATTTCAGTGAATTGTTCTGCTTGTTTATAAATTTTATCAAAATTGTCTGATATACAGGGTGGTGTTCTCAAAGTTGAGTCATTTATTTTACCAGGTTGTAGAACTCGTAAAAATAAGTAATTGTACCAAAAATCATTTACATAAAAGTTGCAGAATAAAGAAAACATTAACAATTGAAAAAATGTAAAATTTAAAAACTTAAGACATGCTCTTTGGTATTCTCGACCACTAAAACCCGTAAAATAAATGAATGATAAGTAATTTGTATCCTACAAAAAAATAAGCCATACCCAGTATCGCCAGTAAACAAAACATTGATAACGCAGTGGTCGAGAATATAAAAAATCAGGTCTTACAGTTTTTAAATTTTATATTTTTTCAATTGTTAATAACTTCTTTATTCTGCAACTTTTATATAAATGATTTTTGGTACAATTACTTATTTTTACGAGTTCTACAACCTGGTAAAATAAATGACTCAACTTTGAGACCACCCTGTATATTGAAACGATTCTTTTAGTGATGCTATATGATTCCATGCTGCTATATAGTCTAATCCTTTTGTTTGAAGATATTTAGAAACTGACGTGGCTTTACTAAATATATGTAGAAACATAAAGGCAGTTAAAATTGACTTAAATTGTGTGAATTTTTCTAGTAATATTATGTATATATGTCTAATATATGCTATTATTGATGATACATGACTGCTTTTTTTCAATGTGTAGTGTGTATACTTATTTAGCAGGGGCCCGTGTTAGGGCCCGTAAGGACTAGGGCCCGTAAGGACTAGGGCCCGGTCGGCATTTGCCGACCTGCTGACCTAGCCAGTTCGCCACTGCCTACTTCGTTTGATGCACATTCGAGTACATGTCAGAATCGAATACTTAATATCAATGGAAATGGAACCCCCCTAAAAAAATGGTCTTAGTATTGTCTCAATTCATTTAATATATCACAAATATTGTATAAAACACAAGCACTAGGCTGCAACGAGACACATATACTAAACCCATAAGATAATACATAAGCTACTTATCAGGTGATTCTTATAGCATTTTCTGAAACAAAAGAAACAGAATCGGGTTGACATTAAATTTTTATTTAAAATAGGGCCAGTGGCCAAGTACTCAGTAAAAGAGAAATGTTAAAATTATCATTTCAAGAGCCTAAACTATCTGTTCGTACCTAGTAGATTGTTAAGTACTTATTACCTCGGGCACAAATCTGTTGCAGTTGTCTGCCGGCTGCCCAACGATAATTTGTTAATATTGGCTTGTAAACTAATAATAAATATGTGAAACATTTCATGTTAATTTATTTATTGTAAACTTACATTTCCAATATAAAAAATTGGTATAAGTGTAAAATCAATTTGATAAAGAATAAAAAATAATTACCTGCATGGTAGGCTGGAATAATAATTGCAAAATTACACACATCGGCGAAGTTTTGTAAAGTAGAAACTAATAGAATTATTGTATTAAATATTAAAATGATAATAAAAATTTAATTTAATTTCCTGAGAAAAAAGTATGGACAAGAAAAATTGACAGTTTTGACATGGCGGGCTGGCTGGTTCGTTCCAATTAGCACCTGGCTCAGTTTGGGAAACATTATAGTAGGTCAGAATATAACTGTCCTTCTCTTCTATACATCAAAAGTATGCGACAGAACCCTGTTCCTCGGCCAGCTGGAGAATAATCAAGCGATAACAGTAACAGCGCCAATTTGACTCAGGTGGCAAGCTGCGCGGCTTGAGATATATGATGCAGATTGCTAATTTACAGTTTCACCGGGGTGGTCAAACACTGTTTATAAACCATTTAATTGCTCTTGCCTAATCAAATTATTACAGAGTTATGGTGGCTATATTGTGTGACTTGCGCCATCTTTCAGTGGGCTCGGAATTAATACGATTCCGCAACAATAGGGAACTTGACAAAAATTTTAAATGGTGAAAAAATTTTATAAATCATAAGTATACATTGTCATAAAACATATGGCAGCAAAAAAAAACAACATGTTTCGTCCCAAAAGACCGCTAGAAAGATTTAAAACTGCCCCGAAATTCAAATTATCCCAAGCGGGTAAAAACGGGTCGTGACGTCACGAAGTATTATTTGTCATGATGACATCCACGAAATAGGTTATAGGTTGGCAATAAATTGAACGACGTTGAGAATTCCACCTTAAAACAACAATACAATAACAATAACACACGGCAATCCAAATGCAAACTCGGTAGCTCGGCCCATCGGTCAGGATGACGGATGACGGAAAAGTCATACTTCGTGACGTAATCGGGCTTGGCGCGCTTAAAAGGTCGTTTGAAATGCTTTTAACACGCGCGAAACTTTAAAGAATTTTTACCAAGTTATTACTGATTTTTAAGGAGAATATGAATGGGGAATATTTTTTTAGGCCCAACTAAATCATATTATTAAAAAAAAAAAATTGGAAAGTTCCCTATTATATTCCGAAGATGGGTATTTGGCCGATTTTTGGATAAAACGAAGAAGTAACGAAATATCCATCAAAAACGAAATGACGAATGCGTCACTAGTGTTTGCTCTTAATGTTTACATCGGTCCACCATGAACATAAATAGACTTTAGTCAAGGATTTTAGAAATGAAACAAACATACCTAACAACATTTTTAGATATAACTTAAATATTAAAAATATTTAATTCTTTATTAATTTATTGTTTCGTTGAATATGTATACGGGTCTTTTCTTATTTAAATCTATATAAGCATATCTCCATAAGATATAGCATAATAATAATAATAATAATAATAATTGTAATACAATAATCAACAACCTTGTATCGTATATTTATTTTAATAATCGGATTAAAATATTAAATCAGGGATTTTACATAACTTTTCCACAAACTGCTACTAAAAGTAAATAATAATATAACTTGCTAAATATTAGTTGGCTTATACCAAAACGATTTAGAACTCACATTAATGTGGCAGATAAAACATAAAATATCATAGTTGCTCTAGCATAAATTAGTATTTGAGTACCATCTTAACATAATACATTATTTAAAACTTGTTTGCCCTATGAGGTAAAGTAAGTACCGTGCGAGCAAAAATTATTTGCATCAAAAAAGGCCTTGCATCTAAGGACGTAATGCTTAGCCGTAGAGCTTAATACCTGTTGGGTGTCAGTAACTACCTGAATTAACAATCAATCAGTTATTCCGTCATCTTTGACAGTCGTTACAAGTAATTTGATTCATCGCAAATTTTTCCAATTTCTTGAACAATTCACATAATGGGCTTTACGGGAACAGCACAATACATTCATGGTTGAAGCGTATTTTCGAAACGGGGTTAGAGTAAATGGTGACTGGCAATACATTCCGGGTTTGTGCATGGACGATTTTCACGAACATTTTCCTAACGTTGCTTTTATTGGCTGGGGATTTTTATCATTGCCTGAAAAGAACCGTGGCTGTGTTTAGGGAAACAGGTTTCATACAACACAAAAAAGGAGCGGGAAGACCATCTGTAAGAACAGAAGAACTTGTTGCAAACGTTCGTGAAGTAATGCAAAATACGCCAACAAATTGTATAAGACGCCTGTCCCAAGAAGTGGGAAGATCTTATGGAACATGCAGGACAGGAAATACTCGCAATGGTTTATTGGAAAGAAATGATTTATTAGACCTGCCATTTTTTTCGAATGAAGCCTGGTTCCATCTCTCCGGTATGTGAATTCTCAGAATACACGCATGTGGAGTAGTGGAAATCAAATACCCTCTAAAACACAGTGTTTCAGAGGGTATTGGAAAATCCCCATTTTTTGTAGAGTCCACATTGCACCCTCAAAAAATTGGTTTCTGGTTAGCTCTTTCCCGAAGAAGAATTGTTGGTCCTATTTTTTCCATGACACAGTTACAGCACAGCGGTATAGAGACAATATTTTGAATCCATTTGTGGAGCAATTACTTGACGATGAACTACGTTTTGGATATTTTCAACAGGACGGTGCAACCGCCCATACAGCCCTTTTCCTCATTTAAAGAACACTGTTTTTAAGACACCAGTTGCAAATTTAGAACAGTTACAAGAAAGGATTATCCAAGAATGTGCTAACATTTCTTTTTACACCCCATCCCCTTAGATATCAAGTAAATAGACTGACCAAATGCTTTGGAACCATTTTAATGATTGTTTTAGGGACAATATCCAATTATTTCTTATATTAAAGATTGTGATTGTGATTAATGATAGCTAGTAAATTAAAAAAAAAAAAAAAGTTGAAAATAAAAACAAGAATTGTTGATAAAAAAATTATTTAATGCAAACTTAAACATGTCAAAAAAACAAATAATTAATCCTATTTATTTTGTCACTCATTTTTGATACATTTGCACAACGAAATACAATCTAGTTGTAATTTTTTGCAAAAACAAGCCTTCGTTTGACAATTTGATGTGCCGTTACAGGGCTGCATCCACAATTCTGGTAATGGGCGCTTCATCAGTTGTCATGGGAACAATTTACCATTTTTTTTCATACCCTAGTAAAGTGTAATCAATAGGCCGTAGTAGTGTTTGGTCAGCATTTGTCCATATATATATGTTTGTGCTGAAGCTCTTAACAAAAAACGAAAATGTAGAGCATCTGATGTGCAAATTACTTTTAATAAATTTAAGCCGAAGCCGATATTTTGAGAAATTAATTTATACCGAAGTTCATCAGCAATTATTTTTTTTTGGAGAAAAGATAGGCGCAAATGGTTTCCAATTCTGTTAACTGTTCGATACTTAGGTATGGATGTGCTAAGTGCCTCAGAGATTTTGTTCAAAATCCAACGATGCAGCTTTTAAAACATCCCAATCTGCTGAGCCCATCGCAACCACTTAAAGAGTGTAATGCTGGCAAAATATGATAAATATTTTCTCCAAGGGATTGAGCAACCAAATAACATCATGAAATGTATTTCTTCTTATAAGAAGCGTCAAACCATACACCTAAACAACCAAGACGTGCTAGCTTATTCCAGAAAAAAATTCCCAGGATGAAAACATCTGTATCAGTGCAAAGGATAATGATATGGGCAGATTGGATTCTTACTACGTGAAATATGTGACAAAACATCCTTGAATCGGCTTCTAAATGGTTCGAATTTAAGTCAGGTACTTTAAAAAATGAAGAGCCTTGTAATTTTAAACATTTTGTTGGATCATCAAATCCTCCACATAATATATAACTCACAATCTTCTTTTACTTGTGCATATCTAGGAGCAGCAGTACAGAGAAATCGAACGAGCTGTAACTTATTTTCTTTACTTGAAAAGAAACTTTTACAATTAGCTGGAATTTTTGTGTGATCACTTAAAATTATAAAACTTCTCATCATTTGACCTTTACTCCGTAAAGTTGACTCCAAATATTTTATCGAAATATCATCATATCTGTCAAATACAATATCTATTCGTTTTACATTTGGCTGCAAAAAAAGATTATGGATTCTTTTGAAGAATGCCTCAGCAAAATCGCCAAAGGTGCTGAAATTTTTTAATTGGATTCGATGAACAATTGCCGTACAATCAACAATATAAATTTTTGGAAGATGTAAATTTAAAACGTCCTGTTGTGTGTTTTCCACCACACTTATAAGTGTTACAATTTCAAGAGCGAGTTCCGATTTTGGAGATTTCCTGTAAAATCCTTCTGCGTCAAAAAGGTACTTGCAGTAATTCAAAATTTTGTAAGATGCTTAAATTTGTGTGACAAATTCACGTTGATTAGCCAGCATATATGTTTTTTGAATGAGACTTACATCTGTTGCATCTTGCAACTTTTTATTATAAGTACTTTTGCTTGATTTTTCAGAAGTAGGTACAAAGTTGTCTATTTTAATTTTTTGTTCGCTAATGTAACTTGTCATACAAGTTCGATGCCATGATGAACAATTATGTTCAGTAAAGTCTGTACTATGCTTTATTTTCTCACCAATGTTATCTTTTCTCCGATCTGCGGCGCTTTAAATATTTATAAACGTTTTATCACAAAACAAACACGACATTTCGTTTAGTCTTCGCATCTTTACATTTATCACTTGTAGCGACATTGTCCACGTTTTTGTTTAAATAAAACACGTAACTACAGGAAAACTTAAATAATATTACGTGAAAACTAAAAAAATTACGGATACGCACTAAGAATTAATTTCTACTGACTATTCCGGGCGATGGCGCAGGAAAAAACGAAAGGGACCAACACAGCTGCTGGCAACATGGTTTTTTTTTAATTGGTGTATCAGATGAAAGAATTTGAGCATAGTTGCCGGTCCTCACATTTTGCATACTCAACTACCTCTGGCGCCTGCACTACAATATTTCATTCGTACAAGCAATTGTCAACCGATATCCAACTTTTCTCTAAGCTTACGTGGTTTTTAACTGGTTGCGAACTGGTTGGAAATTTTTTGCTTTGCGTTTACGTTGCAATTTTGCTTCTGCGAACGCCGGATTTTCTGTCAGCGGTTTGGGATTTGTCGTGTGCGAACTCTTTGAAAACACGTTCGCATGCGTCGTTAGTTTGCTGACGGTTTCTGACCGCTGTACGAACGAAGCTAATAAGCCAAAAATTTGTCGGTCCCTTGATACGTAGTGTTAATACAAAAAGTAATGGTGTTTGTGTTTATGCCCATAAAAACTATCTAAAATCATATAATTTTACAAAAAAAAATTAAAATATTTTACCACTAAGTCTCTCATTTATTTAAATATTTTTTTAATGTTGTCGATTCTTTCTATACTTCTTAATTTACTTAAATTACTCTATACTTTTTAATATTACGTTATCTTGAATTATTCGCCGTTGCCCGTCGACTAGAAAGTAATTCAAAGCGCTTGGTATGTGATATAATAAGCGACAGACGTTACAGAGGGGCATATACCGTGCGAGCAAAAATTATTTGCATTAAAGAGGGCTTGGATTAAAAAACGTAGGGCTTGGTTTAGATCACAATGATATGGGAACGATATATCTAACCAAATCTAGGTTAAAATTTTGTCAAATTCATATTATGACATGATATGCCAAACTAATGAGTAATAAAATAAGTAGACAAATACAAATTTATTTTTGTTGTTTACAAAATTAATAAAGTAAGAATGTACAGAAAGAAAAAGAAAAATAATTACATAAATTGCTGAAATTGGCCACCGCCATGCTCCAAGCATAAATTCACATAAATTTTGGGTAAACCATTGAGAGTAATTCCTCCGTCTTTCAAAATCTGCGGCTTGTATTTCTTGGAATACTTGCACTTTATAAGGAAATAAATTTAGCTGCTTCTTAAGAATAGTCCTGCATGTTCCATAAGATCATCCCACTTCTTGTTACAGGCGTCTTATACAATTTGTTGGCGTATTTTGCATTATTTCACGAACGTTTGCAACAAGTTCTTCTGTTCTTACAGATGGTCTTCCTGCTCCTTTTTTGTATTGTATAGAACCTGTTTCCCTAAACACAGCCTCGGTTCTTTTCAGGCAAAGATAAAAATCCCCAGCAATAAAAGCAACGTTAGGAAAATGTTCGTGAAAATCGTCCATGCACAAACCCGGATTGTATTGACAGTCACCATTTACTCTAACCCCGTTTCGATAATACGCTTCAACCATGAATGTTTTGTGCTGTTCCGTAAAGCCCATTGTGTGAATTGTTCAAGAAATTGGAAAAATTAGCGATGAATCAAATTACTTGTAACGACTGTCAAAGATGACGGAATAACTGATTGATTGTTAATTCAGGTAGTTACTGACACCCAACAGGTATTAAACTCTACTGCTAAGCATTACGTCCTTAGATGCAAGGCCCTCTTTGATGCAAATAATTTTTGCTCGCACGGTACTTAATCGCTGCAAGGAGGAAACATTTTTTGCTAGGCTGAGTTAAATTTTTAAAAGGAATTCTCAACAGCTGTTCGCTTTGTTTTGCTATTTAAAAGCAACTAAAAGAAACTTGGTTATTGAGGTTAGGTACGCGATAACATCGATGATTGCTGTGTTGTTTGGTTTGTATTTTCGATTTGATAAGGTAAGCTTAATTGACTCTTGCTTTTCGAACTAAAAACGCGACGGCGAATAATTTCTAACCAATAATTTTTAGAAACAAAACATGAAAAAAAATATTTTCTAACCTCAAAATCTGATAGGTTGGCAGCCACTAAAATCACCAGAAATCACCAACTTAGTCAAAAAGTTCCAATTTTTTGACAATAAATTGTGGCAAGAACTTGCGGCGAATTTTAGCTGTTTTTACCGGTAAAAATAAACTGAAGGTCAACTTTTACAATTTCTTGACCGATAACTTATCCCGTGGAATTCTGGTTTAAAATCTGTGCACCTCATTTTAAATTTTAAAGCCCGGACCTGCCTACTTTTCCGTTCATTCATGGAGAATTTTGCAGTACGCATGCCCATGTCTGCTAGGCTCTCGTTACATGAACAAGGACACTTCCGTGATTTTTGTTTGAGAGTCTAAAGGTAGGGGAAAACGGGACACGTAAGCTTTTTATTTTTTACAAAAAAGGGAGTGGGATAAAAACTAAAAACTGGTTAATGATTGAGATAGATGTAGCAACAAAATTTTAATCAGATATATTTTTTAATTTACTAAAACTTACCAATTTTTTTCAAGTCATCTAATTGTTGAGGGTATCCTCAATCAAATCAAATGCAAGTCTCAAAAATGATATTTTTGTAAATGGCATTAATCTGTAATCCATATCATTAATGTGATTGATAATCAAATCTTCCAAGTTTGGGCTTTGTTTGAATTTCTAAATCATTTTTAATGTCAATAACCCGTCGATGAAGTGTGATCTTGGGTACATTTTACTTTTTTACTGCTTCTCTTATACTGTGATGTTCGTTTGTTACATTTTACAGCTTAAATGAGCTTACGTTCGGTCCAGGAACCACGATTAATTGTTCTGCCCCTAAGCTGCGACATTATGCATGGAACAAGAATTAGAAAAGTAAATCTTAAGTTGTCCCGAAATACGTTAATTTAAAGTGTCCCGAGCTACCCGAAAACTCCACAGTGTGGTTGTTTAAGTGTGGGCATTTTTTTTATTACCGATTTCTCAGAAAATTTTATTCTTGATAAAAGTTGGTGCATGCTCGATCATCATATCAGGTGCACTTGGAATGGTTGCAAGGCAAACGGCGTACAGGTAGGCCAAAAATTATAAAACTTGTACAATAATAAAGTTTTTTAATAAATATTTAAAATAAAAATTTTGCACTTTAAATGAGAGTTTTTTAATTTGCATATTATCATAACAAATGTTTTATCTTTTTAAAAAGAATTTTTAGGATATTTTAAAGTTGTGTTTAATATCGTTGCAACAAACATGAAGTTTGTGATTCCTTAATAGATTAAAAATTCAAGTAAATTTAACAAATATGCTTGAATTTGAACAAAGATATATAAAATTGATTGGATTTTGATTAATTTATGAAGGTCTTTATGGTAAATATATAAAAAAAAAATTTGGGAAATTATTAATGTTTTTTAAAAAAATATATATTATTATTTTAGAAGGTCATGTTTTTGAATCTGTGCATAACTTTTAATTCTAAACAACTTTTCCTAATAACATTTTGCTGAATTTTGTGAAATAGGGGTACTTTATTCTTGTACAAGTTTTATAATTTTTGGTCTACCCTGTACGCCGTTTGACTTGCAACCATTCCAAGTGCACCAAATAAGATTATCGAACATGCACCAACTTTTATCAACAATAAATTTTTTTGTGAAATCGGTAATAAAAAAAATTTTGCACACTTAAACAACAACACAGTATAGTCCCTAATTTATGACCCACATGTAGAAAGAATACATAAACTTAACCTGAGGAACTATTGATACACCCTAAAAATTAAAGAAACACTTTCAAAATTGTTATTATTTTTTGGAACAGTTCTCCGCATCAATATCATAGACAATTTACCTTTAGATAAGCAAACAATAATCACCAAAGTGGCAGATTTATAGCCTCGAGCATGTAAACAAAGCTAGACACTATTAGACATGCGCACTGCAACATTATCGTTTGACAAATGGGAAAATAGACAGGTCCGGGCTTTAAAATTTAAATTCTTGCCAAAAAATTGGAATTCTCAATTTTTGATCAAGTTGGGAAAAAAGGTAATGATTTTCTGGCATTTTTAGTAGTAGCAAACCGAATCAGATTTTAAAGATAGAAAATTGTTTTTAAGGTTTGTTTTTAAAATTTGTTTAAAAATGGTTCGTCGTCGTGTTTTGAGTTCGAAAAGGAAGAGAACAAAGAACAAGTGAATTAAACTAGTCTTATAAAATCGAATATAAAAACAAACAAAATCAGCAAAATAACCAATCTACGGTGTTATCGCGTACCTAACCTTAAGTCAAATATTAGTTGGTATATAACTTGTATTGTTTTTTACAATTAGGCAAAAACTTGGGTACGTGTAAAACATTTTGAAGCAAAATTTCTTGTTCAAGATATTGCCCGAAAAATTGCGTACCTAATTAGATTGCAGAGCTGCAAATAAACTATACCAAAATACCTATGCAGCGGGATAATCTCTCTTCATGTGGGTTTCTCTTTATTTTCATACCTTGTTTGTGTAGCCTAGGCCTATTTTGATCTTGATGTGTTTAAATTGATCATAATAAAATAAAGTTATATACCAAGATACATCACTACTCTATACTTACCGAAAATACGAAATACCAGGTATTTTACCCCTATTTGGTAATAATAAAATTATACAATGGCTGCTACTAGTCATTGTTTATATTCCAATCCGAAAAGCACAAACACAATTCACTAAACTACACAAAAACTAGAAATTCGTAAATATTAAACACCCACAATCCACAATAGCAAAGAAAACAACAAGGAATCCAAAGAGAAAACTTAAAACACAACAACAAAAATGGCGGCCGAGACGGTTCTGGGAGGGTATTTTGAGCATGTCGGTAAAGTAGGACAGGCCGATAACACGAGAATTGTGCGCATGCGCGAAGGTGTCCAGACGGAAGGCAGCTGACCGGCGAGTCATGCGCTAGGACGTATTTTTTCACCCATAAAACGTTACTTTTGTTTGCGCAGGAGATAAGCTGTACGTATCTAAAGGTAAATTGTGTATGATCAATATTCCACCACACGCCACTGAAGCAGTAACAAAACTGCCAGAAATAATAACAACTTAACTTGTGTCGCTAATATTTCTAAAGAGCAAAGCTGCGGGCGCCCCACTGCTAATTTCCTACCCTGCGGGGTGGGCAAGACCAGCAACGCAATTTTAAGTTCTAAAACTTCTGACAACATTGACGTAAGCGATTAATGGTTTTTCTCAAATACGCACGCGACCTACCACAATACGAAGACAAATGTGTCTTTAATAGCGCTGTCATCTTGGCAACAACTTTATAAATCTGCTTGGCCTGTTATATTTTGATTTAGATTTTATAGCATAAACTAGTAGCTCATGTTAATACCGTACGAGCAAAAATTATTTGCATCAAAGAGGGCCTTGCATCTAAGGACGTAATGCATAGACGTAAAGCTTAATACCTGTTAGGTGTCAGTAACTACCTGAATTAACAATCAATCAGTTATTCCGTCATCTTTGACAGTCGTTACAAGTATTTGATTCATCGCTAATTTTTCCAAATTCTTGAACAATTCACACAATGGGCTTAACGGAACAGCACAAAACATTCATGGTTGAACCGTATTTTCGAAACGGTATTACAGTAAATAGTGAGTGGCAATACAATTCGGGTTTGTGCATGGACGATTTTCACAAACATTTTCCTAACGTTGCTTTTAATGCTGGGGATTTTTATCATTGCCTGAAAAGAACCGTGCATGGCTGTGCTTAGGGAAACAGGTTCTATACAACACAAAAAAGGAGCAGGAAGACCATCTGTAAGAACAGAAGAACTTGTTGCAAACGTTCTTGAAATAATGCAAAATACGCCAACAAATTGTATAAGACGCCTGTCCCAAGAAGTGGGATGATCTTATGGAACATGCAGGACTATTCTTAAGAAGCAGCTAAATTTATTTCCTTATAAAGTGCAAGTATTTCAAGAAATACAAGCCGCAGATTTTGAAAGACGGAGGAATTACTCTCAATGGTTTATCCAAAATTTATGTGAATTTAATGAATGTGAAAACGGTGTTAGAGTCAATGGTGAGTGGCAATACAATCCGGGTTTGTGCACGGACGATTTTCACGAACATTTTCCAAACGTTGCTTTTATTGCTGGGGATTTTTATCATTGCCTGAAAAGAACCGTGGCTGTGTTTAGGGAAACAGGTTCTATACAACATAAAAAAGGAGCAGGAAGACCATCTGTAAGAACAGAAGAAACAACGTTGCAAACGTTCGTGAAATAATGCAAAATACGCCAACAAATTGTATAAGACGCCTGTCCCAAGAAGTGGGAAGATCTTATGGAACATGCTGGACTATTCTTAAGAAGCAGCTACATTTATTTCCTTATAAAGTACAAGTAATTATTTTTCTTTTTCTTTTTGTATATTCTTACTTTGTTAATTTTGTAAACAACAAAAATAAATTTGTTTTTGTCTACTTATTTTATTACTCATTAGTTTGGCATATCATGTCATAATATGAATTTGACAAAATTTTAGCCTAGATTTGGTTAGATATATCGTCCCCATATCATTGTGATCCAAACCAAGCTCCATGTTTTTTAATCCAAGCCCTCTTTGATGCAAATAATTTTTACTTGCACGGTATGCTATATGATTGATTACAGAATATAAAAAATATGTGGATTCTCTTAGGCGCTCGTTTAACAAGCAAATCCCCATAGAAACACAGAACTCGTGCCCTTTCGTGTTTACAATTTCGATACTGCCCAAAATTTTATTGCTCTATGTATCATAATGAAACCCTTATGCGATTTCAACAGCCTATAAAACAACCTGGCGACAGAAATAATACGCCGCATGTGGGTCTCTGTTCGGACAGTGTTATATTAGCAACTTATCATTATTTAAAAAAAAATAATGGCACACCTGTTGACTGAGCTTCGTTTATAAAATGTTTTTTATTTCTTGTGAATTGTGGTTTTTATAATAATATATTGTGCTAGTTTGTAACTTGGAATAAATTCAGTAAATCCAGTACAGAAATTTTTTGGATAAATGCTTGAACACGGGTATACATTTTAGGTTGTGGTTTCTTTTATAAAAAAAAATATTTATGCAGTGTGTTCAAAATTAGAAATATGACGATATTGATAAATTTATTAAATGGCCCCAATTTTTTATTGTCTATTTTTAAAGTGCACTGAGGAAAATAATCTAATACAACAGGTTTGCTAAGACATAGTTTGTACCATTAACACATATAATAAACAGAATTTTTCTAACAGGGATTGTACCTTCTCATTTTAAAATGTCAGTTATCACTCCGATTCATAAGAATGGTTCTACGACATTAATAAGCAATTATCGACCTATAAGTCTAATAAGCAATTTCTCGAAGTTATTTGAGAAATGTGTAAAAGAAAGGCTGTTTGCATTTAAAAAAAAAATTACATCCTATTAGAAGGTCAGTACGGCTTTTTGCCGGGTTGTAGTACGGAAGATGCCCTGTATCGATTAACATCAGAAATGACCTATAACTTAAATACAGGACGAAAATGTGCTGCAGTCTTTATGGACCTGTCAAAGGCGTTCGACACTGTTCCCCATGATAAACTTCTTAGTGTTTTAGAGCACTATGGAATCAGGGGAACAGTGTTGAAATTGTTTCAAAGCTATCTTCAAGGAAGATGTCAGGTCTTGAGGATTAATAATATTTTGAGTGGCGAGCAGGTAGTGAGAATTGGGGTACCACAGGGTACGGTCCTTGGCCCTATTCTATTTATAACTTATATAAATAGCTTATTATCGCTTGATGTTAAGGGTTCAATAATATCTTACGCTGATGATACCGTACTGATTTTCGATGGCGATACTTAGCAAGAGGTTAGGGAGAAAATAATATATGGTTTAAAACTAACAAAAAAATGGTTAGAAAGCTTTAAATTGTCACTTAACTTATCAAAAACGAATTATATTGCATTCTTTTTAACAGGTGCCAACAGGCCCGACTTCACAAGTGTCATGGTTAATGATCAACTAGTTAATGAAGTAACGCAAACAAAATATCTTGGAATAATAGTAGACCGATTTTTAAAATGGTACCCACATATTGAATATTTATCTAATAAAATTATAACTTTGATTCATAAATTCTACATTTTAAGAGACATTTTAAATACAAAACTACTTATACTAATATACAGGGTCCTGCAATAGTGCGTCAGGCTTCCATGGCTCCTATACCAATTTAGTTAGGAATTTCATTGAAACGCTAACTTATACTGTATCATACGGGGTACTTCAGGAAAATATTTTTTCATATACAGGGTGACCCAAAAAAGTGTGGTCATAAAAAGTTGTGATTTTTTAAATGGCATACCCTATATTTTTTTGCATATTTAGATGTATGCTATCGCCCTTTATAAATGCCTAAAATTTTGTTTGATTTGCTTTGGTAGTTTAAGAGCAATCAATTAAAAACTGAAAAAAAAATATTTTGAAGTCGTGGAAAAAATATCAAAAAAAACAATCTAAAATTAGTTTTTTAACCACGGTATAAGGTGAGTTTAATGGCAAGAGGTTTAAGGATACTATGAATCGAATAGTATTTATTTACTTTATACAGGGTGTTTATAATAAGGTTTCAAGAATGACACATTTCAAATCTATTTTTCTCAACTTTTTTAAATAGAACACCCTGTTTATTATTTCGGTATTTTATATAAAATACACAAGCAATTTTTTTTTGTAGTTGAAGCATATAAGTTATTTCCAGCCGTTTTCGAAATAAATGCAAATTTCATAAATTATGTCGATTAAACAGAGTTTATTTTTAAAATTAAGCGTAGGCGACTAGACTAATAATTAAAAACTACAGTAATTGTTCAAAATGTCTTCCATTTTGTTCTGTGCACAAGCCAACATGTCTTTGAAAAGGTCTGTTTATTTTCCTTTTAACATTTCAATTGCAATACCAGCAAAGAGGTTCATTAGTAAGGTTTATCTCTAAAACCCATAGTAGGCTTTGAAATAAAACATGGATTCTTATACTTAGTTTGACAAGTTCTTTAATTCATTTTAAAAAAGTGTAATATCGGGTGAATAAATTATAAGAAATTATCTTGATAATACCTCTCCGAACCAATGGATCGGTAGAAACGGACCCCCCAGCCAGCTAGATCGCCGGATCTTACAAAACTAGACCTTTTTTATGGGGAGACGTAAAACAAATTGTTTACAATGATCCACCTACAACTGCTAATCAAATGCAGCAAAGGATAAGAGACGTGTTTGCTAGCATTTCCCCTGGAATGTTAAGGAAAATAAACAGACCTTTTCAAAAACATGTTGTCTTCTGCACAGAACAAAATGGAAGACATTTTGAACAATTACTGTAGTTTTTAATTATTAGTCTAGTCGCCTACGCTTAATTTTAAAATTAAACTCTGTTTAATCGACATAATTTATGAAATTTGCATTTATTTCGAAAACGGCTGGAAATAACATATATGCTTCAACTACAAAAAAAAATTGCTTGTGTATTTTATATAAAATACCGAAATAATATACAGGGTGCTCCATTTGAAAAAGTTGAGAAAAATAGGTTTGAAGTGTGTCATTTTTGAAACCTTATTATGAAAACCCTGTATAAAATAAATAAATACTATTCGATTCATAGTATCATTAAACCTCTTGTCATTAAACTCACTTAATACCGTGGTTAAAAAACTAATTTTAGATTGTTTTTTTGATATTTTTTCCACGAATTCAAAATAATTTTTTTTCAGTTTTTAATTGATTGCTCTTAAACTACCAAAGCAAATCAAACGAAATTTTAGGCATTTATAAAGGACGATAGCATACATCTAAATATGCAAAAAAATATGGGGTATGCCATTTAAAAAATCACAACTTTTTATGATCACATTTTTTTGGGTCACCCTGTATATGAAAAAATATTTTCCTGAAGTACCCCGTATGATACAGTATAAGTTAGCGTTTGAACGAAAGTCCTAACTCAATTCGTATTGGAGCTATGGAAGCCTGACGCACTATTGCAGGACCCTGTATAAGAGCCTAGTTAAATCATTGATCAGGTACGGAATTCTGGTCTGGGGAGGTCTATATGACAGTGCTCTGTACAGATCGAATATCACTCAAAAATATATATTGAAAGTTATCTTTAAAAGAAATAAATTGTATCCCACAAAATTGCTGTTTTCTGATGATATTTGTAATGTTCGGACTCTTTATATCATAACTATATCAACATTTATTCATAAAACCAAATCCGCTGAAAATACTATTAGCCACTGTTATCACACTCGTGCTAGAATGAATAGGGATATGATTATTCCAGTAAATTATAACAATATCAATTTAAAGAGTGTTTGCTACCTAGGGCCCAAAACTTACAACATGATGCCAGTAAGATTTAAAAGCATAACAAGCCTACATATATTTAGGGACGAATGTAGAAAATACATATTATCAGAATTTAAAAAATTTGAAAATCTTTTTAAATAAATAACAAAATAATATCGATTATTCATTCACATCACGATGTGACTATTTTTATGTCATAGCTCGGGTTAAAAATCTAAAATATAGGGAATCATAAAATGTGTAAGATCCTGGTACATACAAGTAACCCTGTTACTTAGGTACCAAACTAATAATAGTTAGGATTACTTATGGATATAGAAAGCTAATATAATACAATATGTTTCTGTAAATATATTATTTGTAATAAATAAATAAATAAAAAATAAATAAATAAATTGATTGCTAGTGTATTGTGCTTAACTGTTAGGTATATCAATTTCAGATTTGCTAGAACTGTGTTTTTATTGGTAGTAATCAGTTTCATTAGCAGCCCATATAAGCCCATATGTTTTAGTTCGATTCTTAACCATTTCTAAAATAATCGGTTCTAACTTTTTTTTATATTGAAATAATGAAGGAGGCTTTAGTTTTAAACGTCCCATACATTTTGATTGATAGTTTTGACATGCATAGTAGTCAGTGGCGGAACAAAGTAGCCACGGGCCCGTGTGCGAAAACTGTGCCGGGCCCCCATTATGATACGGAGTATTATTATTGATAACCATATTAATTTATGAATTTTGAGTAGGTACACAAAAAATCAATAATAATTGTTATGCTAAGTAGTTATATTCCTGAACATAGAAAAATATCTGCAAGTACATATCAAAAACAAATAATTATAATTTATATATATAGTGTCACCAGTAAAGTCCGCATCATATGGGGTTTTTTCTTTATTAATAGCTTTATTCAAAATTTTACTTTTGTATCAAGTTCTGCTTCGATCGAGATGAAATTAAGCAAAAAAATAGTAGCATTATCTGTCAAATTTTAATTTTTTACAAAAAATAATTCAAAAGTGGGGTTATTTCTGAAAATATCGAAAAACGGTATTGAAAAAGTTTTATTAAATACAGTTCCTAGCCCACATGCAAAATTTTAGCTGCATAAGATAATTTTGATTTTTTACCTATAATTATTACCTACATAAAACTTCTTAGTTTTGACAAAGCTTTATTTCAGATATATTTTCTTTAAAGTAGAGCCATAGTAAATCTGTGTTTTTCTACAAAATCAAAATTGGGCTATTAAAATTTGGTCGCATGTGATGCAACGTTTATTTGTTTTTAACCCTGTATAAGATAACTTCATAAAATAAGTATTTTTGAAAACGTAGTTTGTGTCTGAAAGTAGTACTAGGGCCTAGGCCGAGAATAATATATTCCCGTATCGTTATATGTCTCATTGCGTAGCAACGGTTAACAATACTGGAATAATGAACTTTGTGCATGGCGTCAAATCACGCCAGAAAGATGTGGGTTTGTGGACGATTGCCGAAAAAAATCTTTTTTTTCTTGCTTTTACATGCGCAAAGTTTGAAATCAGATTAGAAATGTCTATTTTTTAAGCTTCCTCATTTTCGATAGGAATATTTGCTAAATTTAAGCTGATCATTTTTTATCGGTCATGCAATTTCTCAAATAAGTTTTAATTACCTTTAACTTGGAAAAAGACCGTTCAGCTGATGCAACCGAAATAGGGATGGTCTAAAAAAATAATGCAGGCAGTTACAATTTCACTAAAACTGGAAGATGAATTAGAATTAATATCTATAAAAGCATTGAGTAGAGTAGTTTTGCGGATACGTTTCCGGAGTATTGCATTTTTTTTTCTATGAGAATATTGTGTTTTGCATTTTTATGTTTTTGTGGCTCCGCTCCCGGGCTCCATTTTTACCCGGGCCCGTGTGCATCGCACACATTGAACACCGGTAGTTCCGCCACTGATAGTAGTTATCAGTAAGCTTCATATTGAGCGTATCGACTTGAACCAATATTTTCATACTTACACTGCCCCACACATTCAGTCACAGGGAGTATGCCGACATGACATTCGTGTATGGTTACAGTAACGGTAGCGCAATGCGCGCAGATAATGAATATCGACGTCGCGTTTTCCAAATCGAAGAGTTCCCAATAGAAGAGTTTTTCAAAAAGTATTTGCAAGTCCTCAGGAAACTGGAATGTTTCCAAGCGTGAGAATTGTTTCTGAAAGAGTGCATGGTCTAGATGTGGAAAATGAAGAAAATATTCTGGACATTGTCGCAGAGAACTCAGGTATAAATACGAGACGGGTTGCAAATGAACTTCATATTCCATCACATCTAGCCGTATGGGAGTCACTTACAAAAAACGGCTTAAAACCTTTTCACGTTCATCCCGTTCAACATCTTCTAGAATACTCTAAATGGTGATCCTGCTTCAAGGGTACATTTTTGTGAATGGATCCATCAAAATCGAAGTCTGCACAAAAACATTTTATTTAGCGATGAAGCTCAGTTCACTCGTAATTCAATTGATAATTGCCACAATGAACATCGGTGGTCATATGAAAACCCTCATGCTACATTTGAACGAAACTTTCAACATCGATTCAGTATTAATGTCTGGTGTGGAATGCTCAACGACCAGTTGTTTGGTCCATTTGAAATGGATGGGCGTCTTACTGGAGAATGATATTTACGATTTTTGGAAGACCATTTAATACACATTTTGAATGATGTTCCGTTAAATGTTCTTGAATTATCGTTTTCCTAATCGCTGAATTGGCAGTGGTGGTCCGCAAGTTTGGCCACGGAGGTCACCAGACTTAAACCCGCTCGATTATTGCCTTTGGGGATGGATGAAATCGCTAGTATATGAAACACGAGTGAAAACAAGAGAAGCACTCCGCGATCGAATTTTCAATGATGCAGCTTTTATAAAAAACAATCCCCACTCAATCCAACGTGCTACCCGAGCGAGTAACAAACCTGCCGAAAAATGTATTGAAGTTGGGGGAGGGGATTTTGAAAATATTCTTCGTTAGTTTGTACTGCAGTACCTGCAATTATTCGCTTTGAAATAAAAAAAATTACTTACAAAAACTTTAGAACCTATTTTTTCAAAAATCGTTGAGAATCGAACTAAAACATGGGTTTATTTCTCTTATTTTCACCCTCTGAACACATTCCCAAAATATTGCCCTTTTCTCCTTAAACACTCTGTATATGCAGTTTACTTACCTTTTAATGTTTACAGTTTCACTTGATAAGAGTGGGAGAAGCTATTGAAAGTGTAAACATTTAAATCGCTGTAACTTCTAAACGACTTATCCGATTTTTCTGAATTTAAGCTTGTTTGGAAGAACCTTCAATTGTCGTATCTAATGGTACAAGATAGTTTCTAATAAAATTGCTAGAGGGCGCAATTTGTATTAAAGTTATTGTTTTGGCAATAACTCTGAAACGAACAAAGATATCGAACTGCGGTCTTCACATCTTTTCTTGCAAATTTCATCTACTTTTCGATTATGATGTCATAAATATACCGTATGATTTGAATTTCCGGGATAAAATCGAAAAAACTGTTATTATTACAAATTGCGCCCTCTAGCAATTTTATTAAACACTATCGTGTACTATTGGATACGGCGATTGAAGATACTTACCTTTCCCTTCCAAACAAGCTTAAATTTAGTAAAATCGGATAAGTCGTTCAGAAGTTACAGCGATTTAAATGTTTACACATTTAATAGCTTCCCCCACTCTTATCAAGGTCGGTACGCCAATGAGTCTTAAACCAAAATGATGCAGAATTGTCTAAGCTTTTCGATGATGTAATGAGAGTTATACCTTAATATGGGAAATTTCGGAGAAATTTAGAATTAAAAAAAAAAAATTTAATTGTGCCCCCTTGCGGCGAAATGAGGAACTTAAAAGTAATTTCCAGAATTTTCTCATGACCGCTTTAATCATAATTTTTTTTTCTCCAAGTTTCTATGCCTAGTAGTTTCCGAGATATGGCCGGTCGCCACCCTTAATGAATCACCCTGTATATTCCGCCCTTTAGTCATCACTTATACCAAGGGTTAATGTTTTGCCACCAAAATGTATCCAAAGAACGTCCTTATACTAACGGTGCTCTGCCGGTGGTTTAACGGCAGAATGATGAACTACTACCCGGCTTGAAACTTGACAGCCAAGTGACGAAATTTCACTCAGTTAGGACATATGACGGTCATTACTCCGGTAAGATGCCGATCTCGACTCCGGTGTCGGGTCAGAGGTCGAGGACCATTTCGGTCGTCGGAAGTATGTACACTCGGATAATTTTAGATATCATTGGTGGAGATTGAAAGAGATTAAAGAATGTAAACTTTTATTTATGTTAAGAAACGTATAATTAGGTGATTAAAATTCCTGAGCGGATGGATTCAAGAATAATTCGGACAGGGTAAATCTTTCCCCGGTTTTCTGCTATTTTGAACATCTAAGTATTTATTTTCGGAGAAGTAAACAATTGAATTGTTTTAACATAATAATAACATACCCTCTCGCAAATAATTCATACACTTTTAAATTGCTTTTTAAACAGTGTATGATCATTTTCATACTAGGGCCCTTAAAAATTTTTTTAAATTTAAAATATTTCATTATAGGGTCATAATATGCCCATTATTTTTCTTTTTTTTTTATAAAAATCAAATTATTACCAGATATACTGAGAAAAATGTCTTTTATTCCCTATAAGAATCAAGCGCGGTCCTACGGGGGAAGGGGGGGGGGGTAATTACCCCCCCCCCCCAAGAGACCAGGTTGAGGACGCAAAAACTAAAAATAATATGTCCAAAAAACTATAAATATTTTTTATTTTTAAATAAAAAACAAAACCAATAAATTTGAAAAAACATTTTTTATATAAAAATATCAACATCTTAATATTATAAGATATTATATTCTATTATAATAATAGTCCGTATATATAATATCGCGAAAATGTTGGTAAACCGGACCGAAAATGTCCGGTTTTCTAATGACTTAATAAAAATGTTAAAAGCAGCGGCATCCAATGCAAAATATATTAAAAAACAATTGTAATTTTTTTTAGCTTTATTTTCATGTTCTGATTTCTTTATTATACATATACATTTAAGTTTTGTTTTATTTAAGTGTTTTGACTTATGTTACAATATTGAAACATACTACATCAGTGGCGTATTTACGAGGGGGCTCGCCCCCCCCCCCAGATATGTATAGTACAATTGTATAAACAAAGTTCATCTGTCCCGGATAATGCCTTCGAAGCTTTTAAAACTTGTTTATTTTGTCGCCCTTTCAAATTTCTTTTAAATTAAAAGAGTGTTTTAAAGTCTTGCATATCGCCGCAGATTAAGCTTTACGGTTATTTTACCCAAAAAAGGGCGTGACACCCAAAAATTTTTCGCCTGCGGCGCAAAAGAGCGCCTTCGGCGCATGAAAATTTGCGCTTTCGGCGCAATTCCTTAAAAGTACCCCCTCCAGAAAGACGTTCTAGGACCGCCGTTGATAAGAATTCACATACTCATTATACAACTGTTTAATACTATATGTGACAGCAACGCGCTTTCCTACTGTAGGACAACGAAAATTGCTAGACCGTTGTGTAGTGATAATATCACGGTAATTTAGCCAATAGGAGAAATATGAGTTAATGTTACCATAGAATGGTGTTTAGCTATTATTGCTCTGAATACTCACAGTAATGATTAAGTTTTATTGGGGGGGTGTAATCTGGTTATATATACTGTATCAGTTCCGACTGGCAGTTGTAATGAAACTTGACAATAATCATAATAATATTTGCTTGCTACGGTTAATAAATCATATACTAACCACTAAAAACCAGTACTGTAGTTCTCAAAATTTTAAATATTATACAGGGTGTTTCAGAATAAGATGCTGATCCTTAACGGTGTGAATCCTTAGGTGATTTTAAGAAGAAAAGTTCATATTAATATATATCCTTAACCTATCAACTTTCGAACTACAGGGCGTTAAAGTTTTAAGAAAAAAATCGTTTTTCTATCATAACTTTAAAAACTTTCTAGCTATTTTTAGGAATTTTTCACACATGCCCTCTAAGCATCAATAGCCATTTTTTGGTGTAGAAAAATTTTAAAATTTTTTAAACAGTGGAAGGGTTTGGACTAGACATTTTGGAAAAATATTATGTACGCCACTGCTTTTTCTCAAGATAAAAATTATTTTTAAAATACTCATTCATTTTAGGCCAAATTTAATATCTTGCCTTTTTATCGTCCGATAAACAGTTTCCGACAAAAAAAATTAAAAGCATTAAATGCGCATTCGCTATGTGCCTAAGGTTTTATTATTTAACATTAAATTAAAACAGCTAACTTTAAATAATGTGTGAACAAAAACGAAAATAATTTAGATTAGCTATTGAAAGTACCCACCACTTACAAGAATGCATGCTTCAGCTCTTCTCTTCATTGATTGAAAAATTCCTGAAGTATTCCTGATAATGTCAAAACAAACCATAGGCACATAGCGAATGCGCATTTAATGTTTTTATTTTTTTTTGTCGGAAACTGTTTGTCGAACGATAAAAAGGCAAGATATTAAATTTGGCCTAAAATGAATGAGTATTTTAAAAATAATTTTTATCTTGAGAAAAATCAGTGGCGTACATAATATTTTTCCAAAATGTCTAGTCCAAACCCTTTCAGGACGCCACTGGTTAAAAATTTTAAAAAATTTTCTACACCAAAAAATGGCTATTGATGCTTAGAGGGCATGTGTGAAAAATTCCTAAAAATAGCTAGAAAGTTTTTAAAGTTATGATAGAAAAACGATTTTTTTCTTAAAACTTTAACGCCCTGTAGTTCGAAAGTTGATAGGTTAAGGATATATATTAATATGAACTTTTCTTCTTAAAATCACCTAAGGATTCACACCGTTAAGGATCAGCATCTTATTCTGAAACACCCTGTATAATATATTATATAATCATTAATACGTTAAAACTGATGATATTGTTCTTGTCGTTGAACATTGCATATGAATATTTATCAATTATTCAACATGCTTTACGGAGGTACTGAAATTCGCCCATAGATTATAAAGTTCAATAATAATGATGGGTTGTGCGAAATAAGAATATTCTATTGCTTTATCTGACATGCAAAATTAAAAAAAAAACCCTAATACAAAATAAAAATAAATTAATTGAAACAATTTTTTTTCCGATCAATACAATTCAAATTCAGACAGGACAGCTAGCAGACTCCGAACAACGATTGTGACCTGCGCAACAAATACATTATAACTAATACTAGGGCGCGTGGCGATTGCCGATCGCTACGAACCCCCACCAACGTCTTGTGGATTATAGGTTCTAACGGATACAATTCGTTTTTTGAAACGCTGTTCTGCTTTCTTAGTTGTGGAGAAAGCGCTTTACTGGGTACAAAATACGTCGTATTGAGAATATACAACTTATTTCTTAACAAAATTGCTACATTAAAAGTGGTTCATCGTTCAACAAAACTCTACTGCTAATGGAATTGATGACTACCAATAGAAACACTTTTCTAGCAAATCTGGAATTGATAAAACACTAAAGCGGGTTTGATACACTAGCTATTTATTTAATACGGGTTAATAAAAAATAAGTTATCAATACAAACTATCTCTTAGGCAAACCTATTGTATTAGGCCATTTTCCTCAGTGTACTAACAAATAAAATTCCTCTTTTTAAACACGCGCGAAAACGCTTCCTTATACGTGACGTTAATAATCAGTAATTTGCGATGTTGCCAAATACGCCAATGGTAGAATTTAATTCCGCTGTACAATATAGTGGATTTCACCTTAGTTTTTAATGCTTTGACGTCTCTCTTGTCAAACATATTAGCCAACACGTGATTTTAAAATCCCTAATTCTATAAACGGCTTTCAGGCACGGGCATTGGCTAGATTAACAAGAGATGGATATATAACTGACCGTATAGTTACATGTACATGACGAAGATGCACACTACACAGTTCAATACGTTGCCCTTCAATAAGCTCAAACTCGTCAAAAGCACAGTATCGCTCGTATATGCCGTTAGTATGTGCATCTTTGTCTTACGCATTTGCTCTCGCATATCTCTTTTCGTACTTCATTAATTCGATTGTCTCGTCGCGTTCTTTAAATATCACAGAGCCGCCTTGGGACACACAGCGCACCGCGTGCTTTCTGCTGTTAATTCTTGATCGTTCGTGTTATTGTTTTTGGTATTTTTCAGACAGCATTTTGCTTATTAGACTTTTTGGTTTTAAACTGCCGGACTGTGTGTATCTGTGACGTGTTTCTTTTTATGCAAAAGTAAGTAAATAATTATTAATGTCTCGGACGGTGACGACGACATCGACAGCTTGTCATATGAAGACCAAAAATAATAGGGAACTTGCAACAAAATTAAATTTGAAAACCACAGTGAACCATTATGCTAAAATAAGTTTTACATACAGTTGTATTGAAGAGTACCTACTTGAGGTATCTGTTCTGCAAACGCATGGACAAAAATCTTTTTTTGTAGTATCTACTTACATTATTTTTTCTTTATTCATTAAAAAAATACCTAATTCGATAACATTACAAACTTTTGTTGTTTTATTATAAACCAACGAAAAGTTGGACCTATTGTAAACTTCAAACTCTTAAGAACCTAGTCTAAAGAAAAAAATATCTACCCGTGAATAAGAAAATAAAAAAGTAAACAATAAGCTATTAAATATAATATATAGATTTGTTCAACTTAACACTGCATGGTCTAAAATCAAATTAAAAAACAAAATAATTCTTTAATAAAAAACGTAGTTAATTATTGATGATACTAGATTCACGACTGCCCCTTGTATATTTTTTATTGTACTAAATTAAGAGTGTGTTTTTACCAAAATAACAGCTCTTTATTATATTATGAATAAAAATTAAATGAAATTGTTTTTCTGCTATTCTATCCTATTTCCATTCCCCTTCAGTGTTTTTTTTTTGAAATATCTTAAAAATTACTTAGGTAATTCTCGTTTCCATCCATAATTACAACTACAAAAAAATTGACCCATGTTCACACATAATTTTTAAGTCCGGCCCTGGCCAATCCTTAAGTTCTGTAAAAAGAAATGTTATAAATGACATGTGTCAGCGGCGGCCATTAAAAACTAAGGTGAAATCCACTATACAATCTTAAATAAAAGGAATATACCGGAGTAATTCATAACCACACTTATTATTGTTTATTTTGTCTATTGCATTAAAATTTTGGTGTAAAACGTTAAAGTACTTATTCCTGGTTAAATACCGGAAAACGTATTTATCAAGGTCCATCTGCAATGGTTTATTGACTAATGGTGAGATTACAGAAAATTCATACCTGCATGGAAATTTGCAGATCTGCAAATATTGCGAACTTTTCGACGCAAAATAATTTGCACAAATTCTAAACAACTTTCATGTAAGTTTTTTGCGGAATCAATTTGTTGAATAATATAAAGTGTGTTTCATTTTAAGAAAAAAAAATATATAAATTGCTAAAAACTGCAAATTTGGCAACATTGCAAATGTCACTAGCAGCTCCGCAATAACCTCTTATATACCGATACCCAATTTCAGCTAAGTCGGACAAACGGTATTAAAGATATTTAAAGCGTTCCAGACTTTTGTTACACGATGTATATGCTAATTAAACCAGGCCCAGCCCTGGGGTCAATTATTAGTAAGGGTGCCTAACCTAAATAACAATTGCAAATACCATCAACTTATCGAATACGGGATGGATCTACCTGCTTTTAATAACAATAAGGACAACATTTATAAGCAAAATGATGCTAAACAAGCAGTGGCGTATTTAGAATATTGCCACGGGGGGGGGGGGTCCATACCTTTCGTTTTATCTTTCTTTCTTTCTTTCTTTCTTTCTTTCTTTCTTTCTTTCTTTCTTTCTTTCTTTCTTTCTTTCTTTCTTTCTTTCTTTCTTTCTTTCTTTCTTTTTTTCTTTCTTTCTTTCTTTCTGTCTTCCTTCCTTTCTTTCTTTCTTTAAAAAAGCGCCGCAGTCGAAAATTTTTTCGGTGCCACGCCCTATTTTGAAGTATCAAAATTTATAATTTCTATGTTTTGATAGCTGAACCCAAAAAAGGAAGAAATTATGAAATTTTAAAATATAAACGCAATAATGGGAATATATATTTTTAAAAATATTTATGTTTAAAAATATATATTTCTACATAATATGACCGATTCCGAAAATGATTGGTTTTCAAGTTATTTTTGTCATTTTTTTTTGCCAAGTTTGGCCATGTTGTTTTGTTATCTGTGACACAGTTACTTAATTATTTGTAAAAACAAAGTATTGCTAATAGTTCTAGTTTGCAAAAAAATTACAAAACTAAGTGAACATCATTTCAATTTTTTTAAATTAAATAAATTAGACACGCAGGCCCACGGGGGGGGGTCCAGACCCCTCGGACCCCCCCCCCCCCCTAAATACGCCACTGTAAACAAGTGACTTTATTAAAATTGTTAATATGTCACCCTGTAGACTTTTAACAACAATGAGCTTTAATTAAAATAAATGACAGGTAGCAAAAACGAAGACGATATAATTTGAGATGTACTTTGCCAACTGTTAAAATACCGAAACACGTTTCGTTTTTGAAAGGCGGTAAATTCAAATCGTCCGGAGGTGCCCCATGTCCGAACCCATATAAGACACACAGGAACGATAACCCCATCACGATACAAAACTATATTATTTTGAAAGAGCTTTACGTAGGTATACAGTGTCACCAGTAAAGTCCGCATCATATAGGATTTTTTTTTATTAATAGCTTTATTCGAAATTTGACTTTGGCATCAAGTTCTGCTTCGATCGAGATGAAAATTAAGCAAAAAAGATATTAGTCACGTGATTCGCCTTATCTGTCAAATTTTAATTTTTTCCAAAAAATAATTCAAAAGTGGGGTTATTTCTGAAAATATCGAAAACAGTTATTGGAAAAAGGTTTTTTTAAATGCAGTTTCTAGCCCACATGCAAAATTTTAGCTGCATAAGATAATTTTGATTTTTTACCCATATTTTGTAAATTGCACCACATTTGCAAAATAAAACTCAAAGCAACCTACTTAAAACTTCTTAGTTTTGACAATGCTTTATTTCAGATACATTTTCTTTAAAGTAGCGCCATATTAAATGTGTGTTTTTCAACAAAATCAAAATTGGGCTAGGTATTAAAATTTGGTCGCATGTGATGCAAAGTTTATTTGTTTTTGACCCTGTATAAGGTAACTTCATAAAATAAGTATTTTTGAAAACGTAGTTTGTGTCTGAAAGTAATATACGTTAACGTTATTATGACATAGCTTAATAATAAATTATAATATAGGGGTTTTAAATTAAATCGTTGAAAATAGATTAACTTTACGTTGTTAAACTAAAATTTATTTTCCACCTAAACACTAATTACTAAAGACACTGGTTCTTTTTTGTCTTAATATTAAGGTGTATTACTTTTAGACACAAACTACGTTTTCAAAAATACTTATTTTATGAAGTTTCCTTATACAGGGTCAAAAACAAATAAACTTTGCATCACATGCGACGCAACTTTTAATAGCCCAATTTTGATTTTGTAGAAAAACACACATTTGGTATGGCGCTACTTTAAAGAAAATGTATCTGAAATAAAGCCTTGTCAAAACTGGGAAGTTTTATGTAGGTTGCGTTGAGTCTTATTTCGCAAAAGTGGTGCAATTTACAAAATATAGGTAAAAAATCAAAATTATCTTATGCACCTGAAATTTTGCATATGGGCTAGAAGCTACATTTAAAAAAACTTTTTCTTATAACTTTTTCGATATTTTCAGAAATAACCCCACTTTTGAATAATTTTTTGGAAAAAAAATTAAAATTTGACAAATAAGGCGAATCACGTGACTACTATTTTTTTTGCTTAATTTTCATCTCGATCGAAGCAGAACTTGATGCCAAAGTCAAATTTTGAATAAAGCTATTAATAAAAAAAATCCCATATGATGCGGACTTTACTGGTGACACTGTATATACATTTTACAATTTGATTTCGGCAAGTTTTAGACTGAATTCAGAAAATCGATTTTAAGATAAAATTTTAAAAATGTTGCTAGGAGAGCTCTAGATTTATTCCTACTCTTATTTAGTTAGTAATATTAGCACACTTTATTTTTAAAGCTTGGATGATGATTTGTTTTTTTTTTGTTTTTGATTCCTACTCACCTTTTTTTAGGTTTAAATTCTTTTGGTGATAATAGTTTTTGGTTTTCTCTTTTTTCTTTCTTTCACAATTCTGTTTCTTCATTAGTCTTAAACTTGTTATTTTTTCTTTAATATGCACTGATGTACGCCGATATAGAGGATTGATTATGCAATTGATAATATAAATAAGTGGTATTAAGTGTAAGATCAGCCCTTAAAAAAGTAAGGGCCTTTTCAAAAGCTGAGTGTGAGCTCCATTATTTATATTATTATACAATTTAGAAAAATAACTCATTATCAGTCAAAATGCGAAATAGTATATTAAAGTACACGTTTCATAAGAACCGGTTTTAGCGCACGCGTCTATTTTAAAAAACAAGCCACAAAGTGGCGAGTTTTTTTATTGACACGTGCGCTAAAACGCCTTATGAAACATGTGCTTTATACATTTTTTTCTATTTCACCTTTTATAATAAAAGAAAATACATTTTAGAAAGAAAATAAATCCTTCAAATTTTGTAAATTTTTATATCTAAATTTTATGTTGGTAATACTATTTTTTATCATAGTAGCCTCTGGACAACAAAAATTATTTTGCAAACTGTCATTTTTTGATTTATTGACCCATTTTCACCACGAGATTCTAAAGTTATTTTAGCGATATGAGATTTGAAATTGGACGGAATACGTTGTGTGATCCTTATACATTCGGTACATATACAGAGCGTTAGGAAATTCGGGAGATTTAGCTATTTTTTTTTCGAATTTCAAAAGACGTGATTTTACGTCACGGCATTGCAATTTAGTATAGGGAAGATGGAAAATTCAAATAAAGTTAAAGTTAAAATCGACATTGGAAGGTTAGTAGATTGAATTTTGGATAGGATTTGGCAGAAAATAATAGCTTGAAGCATCTACAAAAGATTGATTTATAGATTTATGCATCCAACATAACACACACAGAATAAAAAAGTAAGTTATCAAGCTATTTTTCCGGGGTTTTCTCGTAAATCACAAAGGCCGCGCAAGTCAATGAAATAAAACATTTAAATGTTACCAACATCAAATAAAGAAAAAACGCGTATCGAAATAGCTTTATTACGATACGCAAATGCGTACTGAGCTTATTATGAACGTGAAATAGAAAAAAAACATTTCGGCATGTTCTGTATCAAATAAATTCTATAACAGGTTGTAAAAACGGACGAAACAATTTTTTTGTTTTGTGATGATCTATTATTAATTTTTGCAGTACTTGCAGCATAAAATTAACAACAGTAGGTAATAAAATTTTATTGAAAAAATCACCCTTCTTAAAAAATACCTCCTTATTGTTAGAGCCACAGAATATTTATATTTTATACTAAACGTTTTACAGTTTACGTCTACTTTAATGTTCGTAAAAGAAGGTTTAAAAGAATTATGGAATGGGTCGAGTATTAGGACGCCATGGTCAAGATGGAATGACCCTGTTAAGATCTAACATGGTCGGCCCAATGTCGCCTTATTGTCACGTTTATAGTAGTAATAAAATTTGGGTATTTACTTCTAACTTGTAGACTAAAAAATAAATGACCTTTACATGGTTGCATACATCCTATTTTAAGATAGTTTTAATTAACAGTTCTTAAATTTGATGTACGCTACATGTAGGGGAAACTGGGTTTAAATTTCACTTTTTCTTAAACAAAATAGGTGCTATTTTAACACGCTTTTATTAGCTTCACCTGTATGTTTGTAAACTCACCGACAAAAAAACCGCGGCACCTAAATTTTTTTAGTAATTTCAATATGGCATAACTTTTTTATTTTTGACTTTATTGCAATGATTTTTCGCTGGGCGTTAGATCAATTTATTAAAATTACGCTGCAGTTTGTTCTGATGTAATTTTGGTTGCTTAAATGTTTATATACCAGGGTAAGTCAAAATGATGTTTTTAGTCGGAAGTTTAAAACGTCCTGTGGAAAAAACACGCCAGAGAACCTTGTATAAACATGATTTACGATAAAGCTGGATGTATTTCTACCATTTTGTTTTTTGAATCATCTGGTTATCTTGTTTATTTTACGAGCTACGTATTTTTAATTGATACGCTGCATTTAAAAAACATATTTTACTTCATACATTAAAAGTTGTCATTAGAGCACTTAAGATTAAAAAATATTTGTGGAAAAGGGAGCTCTAAATGCCCACAGATATATTGAAGAGATACTACAGGAAGCTGTCATTCCATTTACCCCTTTCATTGGAGAAGAGTTTATACTCATGCAAGACAACGCCAGACCACATGTTGCACATGTAGTAAATGAGTTACAAATTGTGTATGAAGTTGGAATTCAAAGATTAGAATCGCCACCCTGTAGCCCAAATCTCAACCCAATTGAGCATCTTTGGGATGAATTAAAAAGACGCGTTCGTCACCGTCCCAACAAACCTACAACTTTACCAGAGCTCAGGTTAGCATTACATGAAGAATATGAAGCTATTCCTCAAGAAAAAATAATCACTCTAATTGATTCCATGCCACGAAGAATGCAAGTTGTCATTGCAGCTAGAGGTGAACACACTCGTTATTAACATTTTATTTTTATTTTAAGTGCTCTAATGACAACTTTTAATGTTTGAAGTAAAAAATGGTTTTAAAATGCAGCGTTTCAATGAAAAATGCGTAGCTCGTAAAATAAACAAGAT